>OW443335.2:5002500-10002500 GCA_937001555.2 Hypsopygia costalis
CGCTGCATCTGCATTTTAGGGTGCAAGTGGTTCATCAACATCTTTGAACTGTGCACAATTTTGACATTTTGATTGACAAATGAGGCAAGGCAAAGAAGCATACTGCCTGTCTTCTAACGAAGCATTTACCGTATATAGATACAAAGAAGAATCACTCGCGCATAGCCTCCCCCTAGAATGGTACATCACCTCTTCATGGGGTTTTGGAGACACGAGGCTATTTGAGTGCGGTTGCTATTTGGCTGGAGGTATAAATAAATAAATATTTCTGGACAATGTACACAGCGCCATCTAGTCCCAAATTAAGCGTAAAGCTTGTGTTATGGGTACTAGACAACTGATAAATGTAATTAAATACATTTTTTTTGTAAATATATACTTATAATACATAGAAAACACCCAGACCAAGACAAACAAACATGTTCATGCACACAAATGTTTGACTTGTGCGGGAATCGAACCCACGACCTCGGAGTCAAAGTGGCCATTGCTAACCATTCGACCACCGAGCTCGTCAAAAGGTTCAGAGAGGCTGTACCTAATTATATGTTGTAGTCTATTCTCTCGTTAATCTACAGGATGACTATGTCCTGGCCAGTTTATTTAGGTCGTCAAGATGATGAGAAAATACTTACACCCCAAACTTTTGGTTCATAATTAAGAATAAATATAAATGAGTGAATGCAGTGTAAGATATGATTTATACAAATATATACCTTATTACAGAAAACCTGGACAAACTTCAATTTTCCATCGCCATGACAAATGAAGAGATATCAATTTTATATAGATCTCAACAAAAAGTCAACAAATGCTCGCATTGTGAATTGGCTTTCTAATTTGATTAGCGAGTTATTTGTTAGAGATAAAAAAATTCGTCAAGGTATTTTTGTAACAGGGAGAGTTGTTATTCTGAAATTCTTTGAAATGTTTATGTAATAGACTAATGTAACTTTCTTTCTTCGACATGTAAATATGTTTATGAAAATGTAATTTCCTGAAAGGAACTTAGAAGAACTTGAAACTAGTCTAGTATTTTCTGATAGGGACTAGGAATGCTATAGAGCAGTGTTTCTTAATCTGTGGTTCGCGGACCCCTGGGGTTCCGCGAGTATGTGTATTGGGGTCCGCTGTCTATGAACATTTGAATTAATAAATAATGCTAGCAAGACTTGCAAAAAACCAGCACCAACCATCACATTAATACAGTATACCTATGTAATTATTATATTTTTTTTTTCAGTACTAAAACAAATTGTCTCTAATTTATTCTTGTTTTTATTATTAGGGGTATAAAGCTGTATTAAGAGGGTCCTTGAAATTGTGCTTGATTTTCTAGGGGTCCGCGCACCGGAAAAGGTCAAGAAACGTTGCTATAGAGCGTTGTTTGACTCTCTCTCTATATGTTCCAGCTCTAAGGAGAGCTGCCAAGAATGAAGTGATTGGTATCGTTATGTTTTCAGGTGTCTATCGGTATTTACTAATCGATATAAAATTTGTAGTAAAACACTTAGAATTTCTTTGATATGATGTTGTTTGATACAATGTTCTCGGCCATTTTCTATTGGCGCCTCGCTTGCCAAAAACAGGGAATTCATCCTCACATATTGGATTGGAATCAAAGTGGTCGTGTGCCGTGTGCTTTCAGAGGAGTTTTCTACCTCGAACTCTCAGGTTGTGGAATAAACTCTCTGCCGAGGTTTTTCCAGGGGTTTACAGTATGGGGTTCGTGAACAAAGACGTAAAGAGTCTTTTACAAGGTCGCCATCGCGTCAGTGATGCCTCTTGTATCGGGAGCGTCCATAGGCTACAATGATTGCTTACTATCAGACGGGTCTTACGCTTGTTTATTACACAAGTGGATAACAAAACATGCTTAGTCGCACCAAGTTCTAATCATAAAACAACGGGATACGACTCTAGTTTTTGCGCTTTCATCGCCAATACGAATTGTTAGTCGGTACCGGAATTCCAGGGAGCACCAGGACTTATACATAGATAAGGAAGCAGTGAGATGGGAAGAAGAAAGGTGATGTGTCCAGCTGTCAATTGGACTTTGTCTGCGTCTAGTGTCTGTGTCACACACTGTGCCATCCGGTGCCATCGGTCTGTTCGTCGGTCTGTTGTATGTGTTATGGGGAACTCTCCCCATCATACGAGCATCATATGAGCTAACCTAGCGGCGCTGGGTGCATAGAGTTTTGTGAGGTTCATACCTCGTCCGACGATGTCCGTGTCGGCACCTCTTCGCTGTCGCAGAATACCGGCGTTATGTGCATTACACAATAATGCCGAGCGCCAAATTAAAATCAATCATTTATTTATTTATTTATTTGTACATAGGAAAACATACAGCTTATACTTTCTAAGTATGTAAAATATATCTAAAAGCCATTTTACACGTTTTCACAAGTAAGCTTCTACTTAAAGCTTCGTTCGGTCAACAACAAAACTCAACAGACATTTATAGACGAAAAAACAACGAACAGCATCCCAGAATCGTCCTAGGAATTAAAGAATAGGTTGGCCATCAATCGCCTGAGCGTGGCCGGTGTCGCTGCAAATGCGTAAACTGATGGGTCACTACGAATTAATGCATTAAATCGTTTTTAATTACGAATTAATGCATTAATTCGTTCGTGATTTTTTTCTATAATTAGTATTACAAAAAGGGATATGAAAAGGAAGGTATCGTGATAATGTACATTGTGTTTGAAATGTTCATGTTATTGGTTATTGTTCCAATTATTGTTAATAAACGTATTTTCTGTCTTCTTTCTTCAACTCTACGTTATCACTTAACGTCAGGTATAATTAAGTTTCTCCGGGTTAAAGGTAAGAAATACTTATCGAAAATTACCACATTTCGTTTGAAAATAATGCAATTGTTCTCTACGGCTGTTAATTCCACGTCTCGTTAAGTAAAACGCTAACCGAGTAAGAAAGTCGTTAAACACTTGAACTTAGAAAATTGCGGATTACAACACTTTCCACTTAGAACGTTGGTTTACCATGACCTACGACAATACTTTCATTTATATTGAGTACATAGGTACTTAAGTAGTTCAGACTACAGTCGTTATAAGTTTAATAACTGTGGTTATTTTATTGCCAATTATTTCCATTTATGGTTTAAGGGTTTTCATCATATTTAATGTTTCAGCTGACATTTTAATGTCTTCGGAAAAGGGGTAGTCCTTAAGTTGATAGGCGTCTTTATTTCTTATGTCTTATAAATATTTTGCTTAGTTCATAATTTATTGCTTATTGTAATAGTCGAGGCAGTTAAGACTATCCAAAGGAGGCTGTGATCGACATTGCTTGTTAACTCCTGATTCCCCAATTACTTACTTTTCAGATATTTGTTTCTTTATAAAACATTGGCACTTATATGTCAATTACTTAAATACTTTTACTTAGATTGCTATTAATGTTACAAAAATATATAAATATAATAAAGCACTTGTACTGTTCCACGTAATTACATTTATTTTTACCGACCGAATCAATAGTATCAACTTTATATATAAATATGTATTTTTATACAACTAAGGTGACAAACAAGCAAACGACCTGCCTGATAGCAAGCAGTCATCCCAGCTTATGGACGCTTGTAATACGAGAGGGATCGAACCCGCATCCTCGGAGTCAAGGTGGCCATTGCTAACTATTCGACCGCCGAGCTCGACGAATGTGTGGTTACTATAGATTCCACTCTGGAAAGTACCCTATTTATCCAAATCTGTAAATATTATTTGGAACGACGTACACGAACATATTCTAATGTTTCTTTATCATGCGCCATATTTGCGCAAGTAAATTATAATGATGACATAGAAATGGCTGGTATCACTTTCTAATTACACCGTCATTTGTATGCCATATGGTGACCGTCTTCACCAGCGATGAAAGCTGCTTCCCTGTCATTACGCTGGTCAATTGTTCGAACGAGTGGAATTGGATGGCATGTATTGTTTCCTGAATCTTAACCATTTGTAATTGCGGATTGCGGTGACAATTAACTGGGAAATTGTATTATGGTCAGTCAGTGGGTAATGAATATTTGTGTGTTTCCTGATTTTATGCTAAAATTGTCGCATTATATTGATTAGACTTAGCTACGTTACATAGTAGCTGTACTATGTAACGTAGCTAAGTCTAATCTATACTACCTATATATATATGCTAATATAACCGATGTATTATGCTAACTGTAGCATAATACATCGGGCCTCCCCTCGATCGAGACCAGTGTTTTCATGCTGCCTAAAGGCCACTGACTTGGTTTAACGAATGTTATCTAATTACGGCTCAACATAGCTTCCGAAGTACGGAGGAGCTCGAAATAAATAAACCCATCCATGGACAGGCTACGGTCGATGTTGCTTGACTTGCGTGTTCGATTACTGACACGCGTAACGACGCAATCGAGCTCTAATTAAGTACTTATTGCTCGATTAAATTATAATAGATCTACAAGGATAGCTATATTGTAGAAAATACTTATAATGGCATATTTCTTTTAGTATGTTTGCCAAAAGTTATTTCTAAAATAATGGTAAATAAAATCTGAAATGTAATAACTATGAGAAAAAGCAATGCAACGAGCCAAAGGCAAGAAAAAAACATAGTCAGTTTCTGGGTTTGTTTGTAAGGATTATTATATCGTAAATGTAAATAATGAGTGCATAGATTGAAATTTTACGACAGGCTACAATGCATAAATGTGCAATGGACTAGAAAGAATCTTAAATGGAGACAGGGAGACGTCTCCGACCTCGAAGCAAAAGACGGCCGCTGGAAAGGTGGGTCATCGACATTCAATAATATGGTGTCGAAATTTAATAAAAAAGCGGACAGAACCGAGGAAAGCTTTAGATGAGGCTTTATCAGAAGACAGACTAAGATTATGATTTATGGTTAGATCCTATTCTTCAACTACAGACGTTTATTATAAATAGTGTCTTTTCACTATCAGAGCTAATAAGACCGAATTTCAGAAGAAAGCTCGGCACTGGGCGTGTAGGGGACGACTATTCCGGTTTCTTTTCGGTTCTTATTAAGGACTGCTCAGAATCGGTAAGTCCATGGATGCACCGCATGCACTATAAATAAATAAATAAATATTCCTGGACAAATTACACACGGCCATCTAGTCCCAAACTAAGCTAAACTTGTACTATGGGCACTAGATAACTGAAATAATACTTAAATACATTTTTTTTAGTAAATACATACATAAAAATATAATACAAAGAAAACATTCAGACCAAGACAAACAGACATGTTCATGCACACAAATATTTGTCTTGTGCGGGGATCGAATCCGCGACCTCGAAGTCAAAGTGTCATCGCTAACCATTCGACAACCGAGGTCGTCAAACTATTATTCAATCTCATTCCTAACTATTGCGAAAGTATTGTCTTGTTTAGGTGAGACTGCATGACCACTAGGGGTATTTCTGTAATCTTTGCCGCTATCTTCAGGTGTTTACTGATGACTTGCTATGCCACCGACCTCGGACAGTGAGAAAAACGACTAGGTAGTTTGGTCTACAGCAAAAAACGGATCACTCTTTCCTGTTACAAATTGTTCAATTGGTTTTCGAGTCTGTCTGTGCGTGTTGTTTCCTGTAATGTCAGAACGGTAATTACTGGTTACGCTGTCAAGTAACTGTAATTTTGGTTTATTGATTTACTAAAGTTTGTTTCTGGATGTTTTTTTATTGGAATTATGTAAGGAGTTACATCATTGTTAGTATTGTTTTTTAGAAAATTAGATATGAATTAGAGACTCGTTCAATTTGGAGCAGCCGCCTAGAGAAGTTACCAGGCAAACCACAGACAAATAATAAACTATAAAAGATATCGACTACATGTAATATACTGGCTTTGTCTGTGGTTGTTGCCATGCCCCCTTGGTTGGGAAGTCCCGATCTAGACCAATCAAACTAAGTTGATGATAGAGCCGGAAGGTAGTTAAATGTCTCTATCGAATAGATATAATATTTAGTTAATTGATTCGGGTGTTATTTTGCGGAAGTCAAAATTTACGGGCAATTTTACAGTCGTCTCTGCTCCAACTGCTGTGGTCGTCTCGGCGAATCTCCAACATCTGAAACAGAAGAAACATGCGACCGCCACTGCCCCCACGTGGTCGTCTCTAGGGAGACAGTCGGGGCAGTGGCGGTCGCATGTATCTTCTGTTTCAGATGTTGGAGATTCGCCGAGACGACCACAGCAGCTGGAGCAGAAACATTATATGCTTCTCTTCGTGAGTGTTTTAAAAAAATATTGTTTGTTGTGTTTCTTTGATTGTTGATTGCGGAAATTCTACGAATTTAGTAGTTAGCATTAAAATAGACCGTATTCAGCGATGCGTGTATCGACAACATGCATCGGTGTTAGCGGGTCTGTTCCGTCAGCGAACGCTTTGTCATCGGCTACTTAGCCTAAATATCATCGGGTGATTGTTAGTCCATTTATTTGCATCATTTGACGAGCTCGGTGGCGTAGCGGTCAATGACGCGGCTTCGACACCAACGCTCGTGGGTTCGATTCCCACATAGGACAAACATTTGTGTGCATGAACATGTCTGTTTGTCTTAGTCTGGGTGTTTTCTATGTATCATAAGTATGTATTAACAAAAAAATAATGTATTTACGTATGTTTATCAGTTGTCTAGTACCCATAACACAAGCTTCGCTTACTTTGGGGCTAGATGGCGCTGTGTAATTTGTCTGACAATATTTATTTTATTGATTTGCGATGGAGCACTTATGTACTCAATCATATATGTAGTATATCAGGAGCTCGATGGCGTCGTTGTGTATGTCATTCTAATCGAACACGCAAGTTAAGCAACGTCGACCGCAGCCTGTCCATGGATGCGTGATTTGCATCATCATTGACGAGCCCGGTGGTCGAATGGTTAGCAATGGCCACTTTGATTCCGAGGTCGCGGGTTCGATCCCCGCACAAGACAAATATTTGTGTGCATGAACATGTCTGTTTGTCTTGGTCTGGGTATTTTCTATGTATTATATGTATGTATTTACAAAAAAAAAATTATTTAAGTATAATATCAGTTATCTAGTACCCATAGTACAAGCTTTGCTTAGTTTGGGACTAGATGGCCGTGTGTAATTTGTCCTGGAATATTTATTTTATTTATTTATCGCGAGCTATCACGATAAGGCATTAAAAGCCTAAAGATAGAAAACCGTTGTTATTATTACCAAATTTCCATTACTTAATCCAATTAAGTTCTAATATGCTAATAATCAAGTAATTTTATTCAAATGAAGTTGTAATAACCATAGTAAAATTATACAGACGGTAGTAATTCTCACAAAGATAAAGGAACTACTGTAATCTAACGCGACCTTGGGCAACTCAAATTAAATGCAGTTTTAAGTGTTGCCCAGTTTCAACTGCCCGCAAGGACGTGATTTGCATTTACACGATACGGATTGTTTCACAAAGTAATTGTGGTTTCATGAACTATTTAGAGATCTTTGAGTTTGAACTGATGAGTCACTGAGTGTACCGCAATATCTCAACCCATGTGGGGTTGAGTTATTGAGTTTGAACTGATGAGTCACTGTGTGTTTCTCAATAACTCACCCTACATGGGTTGTGTTCTTGAGTTTGAACTGATGAGTGTGTGTTCCTCAATAACACAACCCATGTAGGGTTGAGTTATTGAGAAACACACAGTGACTCAGCAATGTGTATGTAGGGTTGAGTTATTGAGTTTGAACTGATGAGTCCTACTTAAGTTGAGTTATTGAAATTGAACTGATGAGTCGCTGTGTGTTCTTCAATAACTCAACCCTACATGGGTTGTGTTATTGAGGAACACACACTCATCAGTTCAAACTCAAGAACACAACCCATGTAGGGTGAGTTATTGAGAAACACACAGTGACTCATCAGTTCAAACTCAAAGATCTTTAAATAGTTTCAACTCTTTAAAGTTTTAAGTTTTGAAAAGCGTTATATTGTACGTAGCAGGATTCATTCGTCACTAACCCATATTTATTTGGGGTTTCCATCAATCCAAACGGTTTATATTAGAGCATATTCCATTAATTACGAGTTGGCGGAGAACGATGTTATTTAACCGCTCAGAGACCACTGATTTAACGCCTGTAATGTGTCATCTAATATTATCATTACATGACAGACCTCAATAACATTTAGTTGAATGATATACTAAGATGATATATGAGTGATGATGGCAATTGCTTCATCAGTTTTATTATTTATCATGACGATGACGGGTTGATGGTCACATCGAATCATACCTACGTCTGATGTAAAGAGGGAACTGTGAAGCAACGTAGCCTTTCTGTAACGACATATTCAGAAATCCAGCCCAAGTGACGCCATGTGGTCCGGATATGTATTGACGATTCCTTCATCGCAGTCGTCCAAAACAGGTAACCAACTCGCAGACAGTAGGTGATATAGTTAGAACCGAACCCGATTATTAATTACAATCCTTCTTCTTCTTCTTCAGTCCGTCTAAACGCGACGGTTCCGAGACGGACATCTGAACGTTTTAAAACTTGAGGTTTCTTCAATACTTTTCTAATTATTTCATAACAATTGCATAACGGGAAGCAGTAACTTTTTTCATAATTAAAATTTTACTGGCGACAGGATTATTGTGTTCCATTTTTTTAATATACTTTTTTAATCTAAACTTTTTATCATCACTTTTGGCTTTGGTACGAACTAAATATACAATACACTGATAAAAGCCGGTCGTATCGTTCAATTTCAAAATAACAATAGTTCCTTATTGCCGGCGTTGATATCAATCGCCGATCGAAATCCAGTCGCTTTTCAGAGTTCAATGAACTAGTTATTTATTGATGAAAATATCTTTTTGCACGCACTTTGTATTTTTTATTGCTGTTTAAACAAAATGTTGTAATTTATAACAGTTTCGAGTTTTAAATAAAAAAAAAATGGAACAGTTTAAATGTTTATTATTATACAGCTAACAAAGGCAACACTTAGGTTTTAATCGAAAATTCTGAATTTTAACCGTAAGTTTTCTAGTTACAAATATATTTATCTAGTTACAAATAGTTACAAAGTAGCAGAATGTAAAATTTGAATGTTCTATTATTCAAATCTTCACTCACAACAATTCTATTTCAGATGGATCTAATGTCATATTAATTGAAACCATAGCTTATACATAGAGGTTTGGAAGATAGTTAAAGGTTCGGAAGATGGCGGCGCGCGCCAGCGAGCGATATTTCATGTTGCGAGCGTTAATATGGCTACGGTAACTGCTTCACATCAGGCGGGTCGTATGCTTCCGTCCGTCGGGAACATCCAAAAATTTGCGATGCGATTGCAAACAAACTCTTCAACTTCATATTGTTATAGATTAGTTATAAACATTAGTATAGATTATTGTACTATGAGATTTACATAATCTATCATTTAACGAACCTTGATAATAACTTGAATAACAATTAATCAAGTCAATATTGTTAACTTGGACTAGATCAGTCGTATCGATCAATAACTTACGGCCAGCACCAAAGAATGTCGCCAGTATTAAATTACAACCTTGATCTAGAAAATAACACGCCCACACTTATATTCTTCATTGAACATAAATTTATTATTTAAAAAAACGTACTACAGTACGTTTCTTAACACATTTTATAACACCGAACGATGAAACTGTCGAATCAACTTCCCTCAGCGGTATTTTCGAACAATTACGACATGGTAGCCTTCAAGAACAGTCTAATATATAAATAAATAAATAAATATTTCTGGACAATTTACACAGCGCCGTCTAGTCTCTAATTAAGCACAAAGCTTGTGGTATGGGTACTAGACAACTGATAAATGTACTTAAATACATTTTTTTTTGTAAATACATAGTTATAATAAATAGAAAACACCCAAGACAAACAGGCATATTCATGCACACAAATGTTTGTCGTGTGCGGGAATCGAACCCGCGACCTAGGGAGTCAAAGTGGCTATTGCTAACCATTCGACCACCGAGCTCGTCAATCTATCAAGTGTATATTTCCCTTAAAAATCTGACAACGGATCGGCGACCCCTTGGTGTCGCTGATCTCCATGGGCGGTGGTGATTGCTTTCCACCAGGTAATCCGCATGTTCGTTTGCCCCCTATTATTTAAAAAAAAAAAATTGTAACATAGTTACATCAAAAGTGTACAAAGGTGAACTTATCTCTACAAGAGATATCTTCCAGCCGACCCTATAGGCAGTAAGAGAAATA
Organism: Hypsopygia costalis; assembly: GCA_937001555.2. NCBI lineage: Eukaryota > Metazoa > Arthropoda > Insecta > Lepidoptera > Pyralidae > Hypsopygia > Hypsopygia costalis. The sequence continues at coordinate 5,012,788 of OW443335.2, forward strand.
GTCACGTAACGTATAATTACATTATGTTCGTACTTATTAGCAAAGAAAGAGAAAGAGAGAGAAAAAAAAAACCGGCCAAGTGCGAGTCGGACTCGCCCACCGAGGGTTCCGTACGGAGGATCATTATATATTTGATATTTTTCATTATAAATAAGAAATAATGCGTCGGAAAAATTAAATAAAATATATTTTGCAATGTGCACATCAAGCCCTTTCATATGATACCCCATTTAAACTAGTAGCTTCAATTTGAAATTTCGATCTCCTATAAAAAAATATAGACCCCCTGTTTTTAAAGATTTAATTACAAATATACATTTGTAAGTAACATCGTTATAGACTACAAGAACAGGAATAAATCTCAAAACTATACAGTTCATGGGACCGTAGACCTGATTATACAGTTCAAATTTCAGCTTGATATCTCCACGCATTCTCGACATAGAGGGTCTTGACAGACATACAGGTTCCGTTTTTCCTTTTGAGGTACGGGACCCTAAAAACAGTACAATCAAATGATATTTTGACTCTTTAAAGAGTAATAGTTAGTGGAGACGTTTATAACCCACACACAACACAATACAAAATACAAGCCCGGTGGTCGAATGACTAGCAATGACTACTTTGACTTCGAGGTCGCGGGTTCCATCCCCGTACAAGACAAATATTTGTGTGCATGAACTTGTTAGTTTGCCCTGGCTTGGGTGATTTCTATGTATTATATGTATGTATTTAAAAAAAAATGTATTTAAGTGTATATAATATCAGTTTTCTAGTATTCATAGTACAAGCTTTGCTTAGTTTGGGACTGGATGTAATTTGTCCGGGGATATATTATTATTGTTTATTTATTAAACCTGGAAGCGCGATCGCTGGATGCGGAAGGCGGAGGATCGTATTTGGGGGAAAGCATTGGGGAAGGCTTAGCAGCAGCGGCTGATGCTGATGCTGATGATTTATAAAACCGTCGTATAACGATTGCTCGTTTAAAATATAGTTAGGATGTATAGGATACGACATCTATCACAATATTTTCGCCTTCGAACAATGAGATCAAGAACAATATGACTGCATAACATCTATGCGAATTGAAAAGTAATAAAACATTGTACTCAGATCATAGAAACATTGTGTTGAGAACGAAAATAATCGGGTGTCAAATCAAGAATTGTTACACAACTATCGGAAGAAGTCATTACGTTTGAAATTGATTTAATGTGGTTCAAATTCCAATGTACATTTGGGTGAAAGTTCTGCTGTAGATTGAAGACATGTTTTATTTGTCTATTATGTAGTTTTTACCTCTATTTTTTATCATTCAATTACCGATAATAAATGTTAACAAGGCGTTAACCGAGCAATTAACATTATTGCTTTAGAACTCGATAATTACATACATACTGTTCAGTAAAGTCGCTGATTGGTAGTTATTTATTATGAAAACAAGTTCCATCTAAATATAAAAAATAAATACGCAACAATACAAAATAAGAAAAAAATAAGAAAGTTGCGCGGAAAATTAACGACCATATTAATTTTTCTAATGTAACTTTAAGTTGTTTGACAGAACTGCCAGTCATTTGACAGATTGCACGAAACCAATTCGATTTCTATATTCATTGTTAAGAAGACAGGACAACGTTTGTCGGGTTAGCTAGCCATTTGATATTCATCATCATCATGTCATTTTAGTCTCCACTACAGGAGCACGACCCTCTCTCGTCCGTCCCAGACGGAAGGAGGATTTGGCCTACACTCCCCACGCTGGCAAGACGGGTTGGGGAGGCCTGATCGATGTTTGATAATGTATTTTTTTTTTATTATTTGATATTACGCAGATGATACTCGTGCATAATTACGTATTTTTATTTATTTGAACTTATTTTTGTTTACAGCATATCCTAAGCATCTCTTTTAGTGTACGAATGGGCTCATGAGCCTGACGTTTTGTGTGTAATGTGTTGTGTATAGTGTATATATCTACTTTAGTAACGATGATCGACTATAACTTCATTTTCGCATTGTTTTGTTATAGTCATAAATAACGAGGTATTTTTACAAAGGGTTTGTTAATACTAACGCCTGCATTCAGAGCAAGGCTAGGCACAAACACGAACAAGCGTTTAAGGCATCCATTAAAGATCCATACCCAAAAGAAACTTTTGAAACGCCAATTAATCGGCATTCATAAAAATATTGCAACATTGACAAATGTACCTCAGGTTTCCCATAAGTACACGGGACCTTGAGATATTAGAAGTGAAGTAACATGTCGAACTAAATAGTCTTGCTAATTTGAATACAATGCACGTAATGCTTGCGACCTGTCAGCGAGTTTCGTAAAGCACTCCGCACTGGTTGTCTCGGAACTGGTTTTAGGCGTCTGCTACTTTTGTTCTTACTCCATTTTATCGTTCACGCGTATTGATATCGGTATTATGTCATGCGATATCTGATATGCCTAGTATACGTAGTTTCGGCACTATGTAATTTATGTCTTGAGTGGTGAGCGAGTGGTATTGTTTATACGTGCTTAATATTCTATTTGGAATGTCAAGATGATAAACGATAGTTGGCATAATATTTTTAGTATTATGTATGCGTTTGTATATAATCTTTTAGAAATATTTAATCACCAATTATACAAATAATACAGTAGGCACTGTATTATTTGTATAATTCAAGGCAAAAGGTAGTGATAATAATGTATGTCGTCAACTATATAATTATTTTTTAAGAATGGAGTAGTATTTTTCTATATGATATTAGTCTCATATACACAGCTGTTCACATGAAGGAATAAATTTATTCACTTGTATATACATTCGTTCTATGTATTAAATCATCATATATATTTTTTTATTTGTCGAAAAAAAAACCTAGGAACAAGTTCATTTGTTTTATTTCCACCATTTCATACATGCCATATCATTTACATAAGGCATTTATTCGCCAAGGAAATCACTTAGACGATGAGCTGTACAACAAAACGGATGTATTTCCTGCAAAACAGTCAACATGCCCTACGTTCCAAGAACGAGCGCATTTGAATAATTACATAAGTCATTTACTTGCAAGCACCTCAAATCCTCTCCAATTTGTCAATAGAATTGTAAGTGCCTAAGTAGGCACTTTAAGATACTTGACACACTACCAACAGAAAATTACCATTTTCAATAAAGCCGTGTGAGAATTAGTCAAATTGGATTGACGGTAAAAGGTGGTATTATCTTTTGGTAGGTCACTTTTTATGATGAGAATGGTAGAGAAGTAGGCAATCCACACAAAGCACGCGCAATGTATTTGGGAATTTTATCTAATTTTCGACGCAAGAGCTACAAGAAATAACTGTAATGATGAGCTTTAATTTTTAACCGACGAAGAAAAGGAGGTTTTCAAGTCGACGCGTGTATTTATTTGATGAAGCATAACTTTTCACAGAGTTGCCCGATATTGATGATTCTTTTTCTTGAATGGAGTAAGTGAACCAAATCTGGTAAGACTTGGCACAGATATTTTAAAGTTCTGGTAATTATATACCTATTATATACCAAATTATATATAGATATAATTTGGTAGTTATAACTGCATTACAAAATAATATAAAGCAGATGACGGATGGTTGATAATGGACAGAACTTCTCAACTTCTCAACGTTTTACAGTAGCAACTTTGTCTTTGGGCTTATTTAACTGATTTTGATGTAAACTTTAATCAGTTGAGAGCCTAGCCTCTAACCTAGAGATATAGTGCGCCCAACTTATCTATTCATTTGGCCAAAATAAGAACTAAATCAATTATTACTAAAGTGACAGTTCGAATTTACAGTTTCTTCGCCATTAGCGCCACCAGTTACTGAACAGATAAGTTGGGCGCACTTAAGATGTAAGTGGATAACGAAATAAAAACTTATGTCATTAAAAAAATGACGTCTGATTTGGTCTGACGATGAAGACGAAAAAAAGTCGAATTAGTAGGTGGTATCGCAAAAAAATAAAAATTTTTGGTGTTCCGACCAAAAAATAGATTTCATGGAAGCACAACATACCTGTTACGGACTAGCCGTAAGATGGCTCTTTTTATTATCTATGTTCTTTTTATACAAAATTGTGACTTTTCGTTCGTAGTCTTTTGCTGTAAATGTGATATAAAATATAACTCATTTTCCAAGGATAAACCGATTTTCTTTAGATATACAATTCACTCAATAACAATATCTGATGCACTAGGCGTGAAAATACTAATGTTACGAGAAGAAATAGTCATAATAATAAGTTTTGTTCATCGTCGCAAGTTATTGACGGCGTTTCAAAGCTCCGGAACGCAAGGTGACTATTATGAGTGTCCGACTTTGTCCGATAATGTAGAGTTGCGTCGTGACTGGCTATCGACAAACAAATTGTCCGGTTATTCGGAGAGAAAGTATGAAGTGTGGGTGAGAACCGCCGGAACAGTAACGTTATCTTTGCCAAGTAAATGATCTGTTCAGACGAACTGGCGCGTTCTGTGAACTTGTATAGTTTACGTCGTTTGCTACGGTTTGTTCGTGTGCTTAAGCAAGTCGGTGAGATTATCTGGCATTGAAGTTGTGACTTTGTTTTGTTTCTGTAGTTTAAGAATGAACTTAACATTTCTTTGGAACTATTGTAAGTTCGTAGTTTTAAAGTCTTATATACATGGGTAGAGTGAAATCGGCCGTGTAGCGTTACACTGATTATTAGTTTGCTTGGTACTATTCTTAGCGTGCTGGTAGCTTTGTCTCTACCCGTGTACACAAGTCTTAAGTAAGTTGGTAAGATTCCAAGTAGCAATATATTTTACGAAAGAAGTCTAAGTATTTTAAACTTTCACGGTTGTTTACATCACTATTGTAAATACGGGATCCCATGATCATGGTGTATGTAACGTAATAAATCCCGAAATATTGGGAAAATATATTAAATCAATAAAAAAAAAAACATTGCACACACTACCATATATTTGACACACACACGCATATACACATCTTTTGTTTATTGTTAAAGTTTTAAATTAATTATTGTCGAATTCCGACCATTGGGCGACCACTAGTAAAAATCAATCGCGGTAACTCTCGAATTTACAATCGTGAAGTATAGGGTAGCTGGCAGTATCTATACGAGTATACCTACCGTGCCATAATACCAATACCCACATATTATATGAATGTGATTTACATAGGCATCAGTTTTTCAGACGTCGACTTCTCCCAGACACTATATAAATAATAAATAAATGTTTCTGAACAATTTACACAGCGCCATCTAGTCCCAAATTAAGCGCAAAGCTTGTGTTATGGGTACTAGACAACTGATAAATGTACTTAAATACATTTTTTTTTTGTAAATACATACTTATAATACATAGAAAACACACAGACCAAGACAAACAGACATGTTCATGCACACAAATGTTTGTCTTGTGCGGGAATCGAACCCACGACCTCGGAGGCAAAGTGGCCATTGCTAACCATTCGACCACCGAGCTCGTCAAAATGGATGATTGGCAAAAGTTTTAGCTATACACTAAAAAACATTGCACACACTACCATTTATTTAACACACACACGCACACCAAACTAACAACAAATAAACAAAAACCAAATAAACCACAGACTACTGCCTATATTTGGAGTCAGACAGATAGAACTTCTGGAATGGTACGCATCCAGGGTCATAATTGAAAATGTAAAAAACGCTAAGGCGATTGTAGATTTTACTACAAACAAGCTTTCTGGTTTATTATTCACGGGTCTAAAAAGAATTATCGGCTGTTGCCTATGATTGTCAGGCCGCATGCTGGTTTGATACCCAGGCAGTATAAAAAGCGATTTCAATAAAATTATAACGGATATATATTATGTAAACACGACATTTTAGAGGTTTATCCAGAGCTGAGTAAACCCAAAAATTAATGATTTCGATTTTATATATTTTTTTTAATTCAAATTATTTGTTGTTGTAAATTCTTAATGGGTCATAAAACTAAGCAAATTTACATTTTTATGAATTTATACACTTTTTTTGTATATTTGAGCTTTGGTATTATATTGATGAGTTCGGTGACATCGTTGCGTGTGACAGTCTATGCGAACACACAAGATCAGTAATGTCGACCGTAGCCTGTCCATGGATGGATTGTTAATTTCGAGTTCCTCCGTGCTCCGGAGGGCATACTAAGCCCCGGCTGTTGTCATTATAGATGACAGTCGTTGACCCAAGTCAAGTGGCCTTTAGGCGACTTCAAAACTGGCCTATGCCAACCCGCAGTTGAGCAGCGTGGTGGAATACTTATGCTCTAAAGCCCCAAATTCAATTGAGGGGAGACCTATATACCACCAGTGCGATGAATAAGGATTGACGACAATTATTACATCGATCGGATTGAATCGCAAGTTTTCCGTCCATACTAATCTATGTATTATATTTTAAAAAAATGTATAATATCAGTTATTTATTGTAATATCAGTTATTTAGTACAAGCTTTGCTTAGTTTGGGACTAGATAGCCGTGTGTAAATTGTCCGGAATATTTATTTGTAAAATATTTTATATTTTGCTAAAATATTAAGTTTCGTGAACTGATCGGCTCCGAAATGTGTTTATTGAACTAAACGTCTATCTACCGGTCAATAGTCCATATTTCCATACACAAAATCTCTCCATCACAAACCGATTAGCGACCAAAATTTCACTTTTAGCTAAAACTGGGCCAGCCAATTACTAACGAGATAAGACATTGTACGTTTTTCGATATCACATTTACCACCTACTGCGTTGCTACTTTGTCTACTACCAATTTTTATTAGGATTGATAAGGATCGTACCATAGAACATGGTTGGAATGGTAATTGATCTATATTTTAGATATAATATGATTTAGATTCTAAAACAAACAATTATGAGCATATCTTATAATAAGTAAATTTTTTGTGTCTTTACTTTAGTCATACCCCGGCCACTGCATACAAAAGTCGCATCGTTCACTAAAACATAAACAATGGCGTCTGTGCAGAGCGCGAATAAACGTGTGTGCATGCGGCGCTATACAAACTGTTCCAGATCTGTCTCAGAGAGGAGGTGAGGTCGAAACGAGAGAGCGGCAGGGAGAGACCATACTGTACGTAGTACTATTACTTATACTGTGCTTTAGTACTGAATGATTGCCTGACATAGACTACGAAACAGCTTAATAGATTTCAATACAAAAAATATATATGTTTCCCTCAATATAAAATGTATGTTTGATGAGCTCGGCGTTCGGATGGTTAGCAATGGCCACTTTGACTCCGAGGTAGCGGGTTCAATCTAGGGTTGTAACGGAGGCCTACTTAGCGGAGGCGGAGGCGGATGCGGAGACGACCTGTATCATCTCCGCGGATGCGGAGGATAATGGAGGCGGAGGCGAAGGTGAAAGTGGATGTAGAAAATTGTAATTTATGATGCATTAAAACTAAGTACAAAGTTTTCATTAAACATTACTCGTAAATAAACATTACCTTCTAGTCAATCAAAATTAACACAAAATCTGGAATTAATGTCTTATAATAGTTTTTACCGTGCGTTATTGTTCTATGATTATTTGTGTGCATGAACATACTTTTTTGTCTTGGTCTGGGCGTTTTCTATGTACTTATTTTATGTAAGTACCTACAAAAAAAATTGTATTAATACTAATACTTAAATGTGTAATTTGTCAAGGACTATAATTTATATTTATTTCTATTAATATTGTGCAGTGTTGTTTATTAAGTTGAATCAATGCATGCGAAAATGCGAAGTCACCTGCTATGCCAGATAGTATACTATTTATCGTCAAGCGCAGGCACTTTTGGAACAAGATGGATGTGTCTTTAGTAAGTAGTTATATTACTTAAGCTATGCCATTAGGTCCAAGTCAAAAAGTAGTCATTGTTATAAGTTAGATAGTTTGGCCTGTATTTGTGTCTCTTGTGCATGATAACTCCCTCCTCTACGTTTGTATTTTTTTACAAGTTGTTGAAAAGATATAGTTTATATGTATTTGAGATAGCGTAGGATGAGCGAAAAATGGTTGTTCTTTTTATTTTTTATTTACATTTTTTTATACTACTAAAGTGGAAAACAAGCATTCAGCCCGCCTGATGGAAATCGGTTATCGTAGCCGATAACACCAGGAGCATCACATGCGCGTTGCCCATTTTGAAGAACCCTATGCTGTAGTCTCCTGAGAAAACCTCGACAGGCAGTTCATTCCCTCATTTATGAGAAAATAGCGAACTCACGTGGTATGAGAATATTACGTGAAGAGGCGTTATGTAAACTATAATAAATATCACAATACACGATGCTATTAATACTTCATTGTCACATCAAATATCACAATATGGAAGAGATTCTTTTACGGTATAAGTCCGCCATTGCAGATACTATTATATGTATGGCTTACTTACATTATTATTATTGCAATAAAGTTTTATAAACAAACAAACACAATACACAATACTATTAATTAGAATCAGATTGTAAAACAGCCCCCTTACCACCAACTCTTATTGCGATTCAATAACTGAATAGATTGCTTATTTATACCAATGAATAAGCGACTCTATTTCAAATTAGATAGAGTCACTTATTCATTCATCATTATCAGCCTGTATCTACCCACTGCTGGATATAAGCCTTCCCTAATGCCTTCCACCAGATACGATCCTCCGCCTTCCGCATCCAGCCGCTCCCAGCCGCTTTCTTAAGGTCGTCGGACCATCTAGAAGGAGGGCGCCCAACACTTCGTCGTCCTATGCGCGGCCTCCACTCTAATACCTTCCTCCCCCATCTGCCATCACTTACTCGGCAGATGTGACCGGCCCATTGCCACTTCAGCTTACAAACTCTGAAGGCTATGTCGACAACTTTGGTTCTCCGTCGAATTTCTTCGTTACGGATTCGATCCCGCAGAGAAACCCCGTTATGAATAGAATGCTTATTCATTGGTATGAATAAGCATTCTATTCAGTTATTGAATCGCAATAAGAGTTGGTGGTAAAGGGCCAGGCCAATTACAAATAATTTAAAAAGTTACATAGCTAAGATCCAGTAACTCGTCCATCCATAATCTAGTTGTTATTATTTCAATGTCACTGAGGCCATTGACTCCTAGGTGGAAGCCATCTCAATGCTCTTGTCTATTTAGAAGTAACTAGTTGTTACCCGCGACTTTATCCGCGTGATTAATAGTTCTAATATTTCAGTAGAAGTAATGGTGTTTAATTTTACTGCAGAAACCCTAAATGTTTTCGGGATAAAAAATATACTATATGTAGATCCCTAAACTCATTTCTCTCCCAGTAAAAATCTATTAAAATCACATTAGTTGTTTCGAAGTTACCCTGGAGAAACAGAATTTTTATTTTTTACTATTTTTATAAATTAAATTTATATATTTTATTAGTAACCCGGTACTGTTCTCAAGTAAATCGATGTTTTAGTCACACAGATCTCTGAGGTGGTCTGTACTTCATCACTTTTGAGAATTTATTTTTTATATATAGATTTATAAAAGTTTGTATAGACTTGTAGATTTATATGTCTATATTTACCATGTCAATGGCATCATAGTCTCAAGCAATGACCGACGTGTTTGTAAACATAATTAAAACAGAACGGGAATAACAAATCGATTAGTGAAAACGTTAGATGAATGATAAATGAATATTTTTCTTATTATACTTGATTAAGTTGAGATGGTATATAATTAAACGTGTATAAATATTTACATCAAGTCCAATAATTATGACTTTTGATAAAATCATTGATTTAGGAAGATTGCTTGCTTTGAATTACGACAGAAGCTTTTTAAGACTACGGTTAAAATAAAAAGGTGTTCGGTAAATTTTAAATTATAATATAGGTTATAAAAAAAACAATACACACCGGTGAAGTGCGAGTTGGTCATGCACTTTGAGGGCTTTTTAGCAATAATTTATTTTCAGGTTTCTTTTCGAGAACCGTTAAAATGTTTTGGCTTTAACCCTTCTAAGGTCAAATGTTTCCCTAAAATTCTAAAACAGAAGGTTATCATTTTAGACTTATTCCTTGTTAGTGTATTTATATAACAATATCTTATATCTATATAAATAAATAAATATTCCTTGACATATTACACAGCGCCATCTAGTCCCAAACTAAGTAAAGCTTGTACTATGAGTACTAGATAACAAATATATGTTCATAAAAACAGTTTTTTTGTAAATAAATACATAGAAAACATCCAGGAGATGACAAACAGACATGTTCATGCACACAAATATTTGTCATGTGCGGGGATCTATATATATATAATATAATTTTAGCAAAAAAAAAAAAACGACTCCAAAAATTACTCTACGATCATAAACATTAAAAAGTTAAAAACACTATCAGAATTGAATTTTATTATACGAAAAAAAAATGGGCCCAATCTGGAAGTAGAGTATACTTCCAGATTAGTCAAACAAAAAAAAAATCAAATCGGTGTAATGAAATGACAAACATTAAAAAAAAATACAACCGAATTGCGATCCTCCTTTTTTGGAGTTGGTTAAAAAGACACCGGACTAAGTTAGCTCGCCCACGTAGATATTATTCATTTAAACTAGATCAAACATTCAAACACGAGAGAGAACCATTTATATGTTATTTTATTAACTATTACAGAGCATTGTATAACCATTTGGCTATTAGATAATAAGGCCGTTTAACAAAAACAAAAGCATGATTAATTATTAAACAGTTACATATTAATCAACAAAACCCATTGAGATATTCGTTCCAGGTATAATTAGAGTTACCTAATTCGTTCTCGATTATTCAACGTCGTTTGAGAATACATATCTACCTCAGATACTCCGAGTACTTTCTAAAGAATCTACCGGAACTAAAGGTGGATTCCTGAGACCAGATGCGAGGTGTAGAGTCAAGTGTGTGACTAAAGATAATGCGTGGTTCCGTTATTCGGCGCGTGCGCTTTATCCCCTACTATAGAAATTTATCTATGAGTACATATAATATACAATATGACATATAATTATTTGACATACATAATATTGTACTTTATATGGAAACTAAATTGTAATTGTTGTAAATGGTTATCTGATTATTAAAAAATAGACCCATATTGGCAAGTCATTTCTTCTTTGCCAATGGTCAATACGAAATGCTAGTAGATAAAATAATGACAAAAATAAGAATATTATTAATAAAAGTGTGTAAGACGTAAGTGCCCACAAGGGCCCAAAGACAGAATAAATAATTTCATTTTATTTTATTTCATATTATAATTATTATATCTGAAATGAAAAATAATTGGTAAAAGAAAACACTTGTTCATTCAACAAAGGTCTTGGCGCGCAAATGTTTCGTCCACTTGATTCAGTATCAATATTGTAGAGCTCTTATATTTGTCAAGCTGTATGCTTATCTGCCACCCGACGTAGAATATAAAAAAAACAGGTACAATACCTACATATAAACCTTCTTGAAAAACATAGAAACAGACAAACATAAAAACACAATATAAATCCGATTAGTGGTTCTTGAGGTAAGCTCGATCTTATTTATGTAAATTAATTCTTTTTTTTTAAATTTTATACTGTGTATTGAATGGTTTGTGTCTATTTAATAGATTAGGTATCAGTTCTGATAAGATATGTGGCCTCATAAAAATTATCCAATAATTTGTTGTAAATAATAATTGAAAATTAAATATGAGCACGTGCCAGTATCTAATTATGATGCAAAAGCCATTACGTAACTTAATATGCGCAGAGTACCAGGCATCTAGTTCTTTTTACATAAAACAGAAAGTTTTTATTGCATATATTTGAATTTTCTATTTTTTACGGCCATTTCACACGTATTCATCTGCCAAACATAAATTATTGGGTTTTATGTTCTGTAATAATTTCAAATGTATTTAACGCACGACTGTTAATATTATTTATGTTGACGAGTTTATTTGAGTAAATCATGTCTGATGGATGAGATTATTAAGGTGAGAAGATTAGGTTCATAATATACCCAAAGGTAATATTGTATTAGTGATACTATATTGTAATACTTAGCTGATGAACTTAATAGTTCATGAGCTCAAGGAAATTTATTTAAACTTTATTTACCACAATAAGGGTACATAGGCGGTTTTAATGTTAATAGCATTCTCTACTAGACAACCTTTGGGAAGAGCAGATATATACGACGAATGCGGCATACAATAATAATAAATAAATTAATAACAATATTAATTATTAATTTATTTTTGTATATATTTATTGATGTGATGTTTTGATTCCACTGGCAAATAAAGGATATGTCGAGCCCGACTGGTAAAGACCCCCATCTTCTGTTCCTGCAGTTCTTGCGATTGGATGAGGTCAGACGTATGCAGATGCTGTGTCAGCAGCTGGTGTGCCGTTGCAGAAGCAAAACTACTTGTACTGTAAGCTTCTACTGTCTACGGTAACCACTTTACATCGGGTTGTATGGTAGTTTGGCACCCGGCGTGATACAAAAACAAAACTGAGCTTTTATAAGCCATTATTTGCGATTTTCTCCAGTCTGATTTGTTTTTTTTTTAAGCATGTTTGCCAATTATCCCAATTTAATCAATCAGTAAAAACTGTCAATCAGTAAAAATAAATTATTTGTGAATAATTTCTCACTGATTACTCGCTCCACTTCAAGTACCTTCGTGTACCGGTAGTAATACTCGTAGTTGACATTCTTTTTGTGTTGATATAGTCACTTCACAGATGCAAGCTGGTTCCAAACTGGATTTATTCGAGGTCTCACACTTCGCGACTAGTTCTTTGCTTGTGTCTATTATTTTGCATAATTTAATATTAGTGGCACATTGCTTTTGTTGTGAATCGAGGTCAATATTAAACTGTGATTAGGGTGCTCACATAAAGAGCCTGATTACCTGCTTGCAACAGTACTTTATTTTTTTTTTTATATGAGAGGGCGGCAAGCGAGCATGTGGATCACCTGAGGGAAAGCAATCACCACCGCCCATAGAAATCAGCAACACCAAGAGGTCGCTGATCGCCGATCCGTTACCAGCCTTTTAAGGGAAATATTGACTGTTCTTGAAGGCTCCCATGTCGTATTTATTTCGAATTGCTGCTGAGGGAAATTGAATCCACAACTTCACAGGTCGTGGTAGAAAATGTCTTAAAAGATCGCCAATTATCAAGATGATAATATGGATGGAAATTCCATATACTTATTTTGACATTTTATGAATCTGTACTGATAACTTGTCAGTTTATGTAAGCACCTTTCCTGTTTAATGTAATTAGGTTGGCAATTCACTGTATTTAGTGTCATTTGAAATACCTTTACGACATGCGTCTCTTTTACAATTTTTAGAAAAAAATGCAAAAGAGACGTGTTTTTCTCAATTTGTATATTTTCTATTTGAATAATATAAGACTTTTGTAGTATATTTTTTTATTGTTTTTATTTATTATATATAAATAGTATTACATAAATAGGTAATATTAATTGTCTCTTCACGTCACTGAGGAGCTCGATGGCGTAGTTGCGCGTGTCAGTCAAATCGATCACGAAAGTTAAGCAACATCGATGGAAGCTTGTCTATGGATGGATTTATTTATCTCGATCGTCCTCCGTGCTTCGGAAGGCACGTTAAGCCGTCAGTCCCGGCTGTTGTCATTAGATGACAGTCGTTAAGCCAAGTCAGTAGGCGGCTTGAAAAGAGTAGTCTCCGCCAATCCACAGTTGAGCATCGTGGTGGAGTATGCTCTAACCCCTTCGAGTGAAGGGAGACCCGTATCCCAGCAGTGGGATGATTATGAGTGGATTTACATTAATTGACTCTTGATCGAAACCAAGAATTTAAATGAAAGTTTAATTGCTTATTTTGTTTATTCATGCATGATATTATTCCATTATTATAATGAATAGCGATGTTAATTGCCTTTCGATTATTTTTATAACATAATGATAAAATTATTTAAGTTTTTAATTCCGCAATAAAACAATTTTACATCCGGTTGTTCCGACGTAAAAATTAATAAGAGATATTTTTTTCAAATCGTCAGTTTCGGATGAATCGATTACAGTTTCAGTAATTATGTAAGTAAATGCAAAACGTGAAAAGTGGAAAATATACGTACAGACATACATATTTCAGGACAAATTACAATTTACGATAATTTTTTTATTTTTTTTATTTTTTATACTACGTCGGGTGACAGACAAGCATACGGCCCGCCTGATGTGAAGCGGTTGCCGTAGCCATATTAACGCTCGCAACATAAAATATCGCTCGCGCGCCGCCACCCCCGCTGCCTACGCAGCATCTCCTTCCTTTCTGGTGACCTCACTCACTCGCAGGAACACAACAACCCTCAAGGGAATTGTTATTTGGCTGCGGTATTCTGTAAGGTGGAGGTACATTCCCCAGTCGGGTAGCTTACAATTACGCTCCCTACCTCTCTTGTCGCCAGAGCTTCGTTTGTCAGTTAGCAGGGTGCACCACGTGCAGGTGAAGTTGGCTTTGGTTCAAAGATATTGATAAACCACTTACACACAAAAATGGAAAATATACATACAGACATACATATTTCAGGACAAATTACAATTTACGATTAATTAGTCCCAAACTAAGCAAAGCTTATCTCGTACGTACTATAAATAAATATTCCGGGACTCTCCGGGACTTTCCGGGATTTGGGACTATCTCGTCCCAAATGTAAATGTCCAAAACAGCTTGTACGGTTCTAGATAACTGATATTATACTTAAATACATTTTTTTTTGTAAATATATACATATATAATATAATACATAGAAAACACCCAGGCCAAGGCAAACAGATATGTTCAGATATGTGCGGGAATCGAACCCGCGACCTCGGAGTCAAAGTAGCCATTCGACCTGGCTCGAACCCCCTAAACTATTTTAATAATAATGATTTCATCTTCAATAGTTTAAACTGAATAAATTATTCCTAAATATTAATGTTTTATTACACACTTTGTTATTGAATTTATTCATGACTAGCTGATGCCTGCGACTTCGTTCGCGTGGTCTTAATGATTCCGGCGTATTAATAAAAATACGAACTAATGTAGATACATAAGAAAATACTTTTTATACGTTAAAATATTTTTTTTATTATTTAACATTGTTACCATAGTTTAAAAAAAATAAAAATTAAGGGAGTCTTTCCTTCGGGAGCTAATATAAAAAGACCTGAAGCGTTACAACTCTCGAGAAAGCCGAGGTTTTTTTTTTTAGAAGAGTGGTATACGCGGAATTAATACAGTTTCACCGGCATCACTCCCAGTGAAAATCTCAGCTTCAATTATATTTCGCTGCCAAGCATTGACTTTACTTCAGGAAGGAGATCTTCCCCAAATTTATTAATATTCTTGAAAACTCTTGGGCACGTAAAATTCTATCTACAGCTTCTAGTGCCTTAATGTTGGCCATTTCGCATTCATCTCAAACGATTAGACAGCAATCCTGAAACACCTTCGCTTTGTCACAGTTTCGTGTCACAGAGCATGTCGGTTTTTCAATTATGTTTAAATCGAGTAGGATATTGAACATTGTATTTGCGTCCTTCCGCCTAGTAGTAATGTGGCTGCAATACCTGGCGATGCTTATTTTGGCGATTGATACTCAGCGTGGATTGCTCTCTTCAGGTATGTTTTCCAGTCCCTCCTGGAGCATCTAAGAAAAACAGTTTCCCCTCGTTACTTAAAACACTTTCCACCACCAAATCAAATAAACTCTGATCTTGCTACATAGCGTCCCGCAAATGCACGTAGGTAGTCTTCTGGTTTGTGCGAATATATACCAATCGTTCCATTTCAATTTTAGCGTACACACACGTCTATAATAAACTGACTAAATAGACCACGTTACCTTTGTAAATAAAATAAAACGATTGCGTCTAACTTGTAGCAGGTAAGAACAAAAGTAGCACCCCGCGGTTTTTTTTACGATACATTCATTATTTTGTTAATCTATTTATTGTTATTTTAAGTAACTTTTTTAGTTCTATTTGCTATTATAGCGTGTTTTATTTACATTTTTTTAAAACTATAATTTATTGTAAACACGTGTTGTTTATGCAAATAAATTTAACTTTGTTCTGCATCAGGTGTTCCAAATCTTTGATGTTTATACCTCAACAAAAAATCCTCATCAGGCTGAACAACTTTTACTAAGGAGTCATTTTTAAATTTCTTATAGTTTACCTGAACCATTATGGTTCTGCATCAGGTGTTCCAAATCTTGGATTTTTATACCTCAATAAAAAATGGTCATCAGATTGAACAACTTTTGCTAAAGCGTCATTTTTATATTTCTTATAGTTTACCTGAACCATTATTGTTCTGCATCAGGTGTTCGAAATCTTGGATTTTTATACCTCAACAAAAAATGCTCGTCAGGTTGAACAACTTTTGCTAAGGCGTCATTTTTATATTTCTTATAGTTTACCTGAACCATTAAGGTTCTGCATCAGGTGTTCCAAATCTTGGATTTTTATACCTCAAAAGAAAATGCTCTTCAGGCTGAACAACTTTTGCTAAGGCGTCATTTTTATATTTCTTATAGTTTACCTGAACCATTATGGTTCTGCATCAGGTGTTCCAAATCTTGGATTTTTATACCTCAACAGAAAATGCTCATCAGGCTGAACAACTTTTACTAAGGTGTCATTTTTATATTTCTTATAGTTTACCTGAACCATTATGGTTCTGCATCAGGTGTTCCAAATCTTGGATTTTTATATCTCAACAAAAAATGCTCATCAGGTTGAACAACTTTTGCTAAGGCGTCATTTTTATATTTCTTATAGTTTACCTGAACCATTAAGGTTCTGCATCAGGTGTTCCAAATCTTGGATTTTTATACCTCAACAGAAAATGCTCATCAAGCTGAACAACTTTTGCTAAGGCGTCATTTTTATATCTCTTATAGTTTACCTGAACCATTAAGGTGCTGCATCAGGTGTTCCACTTTCCAAAATCAATTATACCCTATATTTTGCCCAGGCTTAACAGCTATATAACAAAAAAAGTTTCATTCGAATCCGTCCAGTACTTCCAGAGATTAGCGTGTACAAACAGACAAACAGACATACAGACATACAGACATACAGACATACAGACATACAGACAAACAGACAAACAGACAGACATTTTTTTTTAAATTCTTACTCTATTACTATATCTCCATCGCCTCCATTTGTTTTTTTGTAAATATATTCAATGTACAGACACATTATTTTTACTGTTTTATTATAAGTATAGGTAATAAATTGTTTTAACGTTTTTATAATAATTGATATGTCCTCAATGACTAGAAAATATATAAAATAAACTCATGAAATAAAAGAATATCAATATTAATAGAACTAACGGGTTCAATGTCGTGACACAGATTAAATAACTGTTATTAAATTGATAAAAAACTATCGAAGCACGACTTCGGTAACAATCCCGTGGGAATTAAAATAAAAAAAAAAAACCTTGAGTTACCTTGAGCAAACGTTAGTCGTTAATTCGCGTCACTTGATTTATAACAGAAAAAGTTCACAAGTTAACTGTGAAATTAGATTTTTGTTGAGGCAGTCAATCACAACTTTTTTTACAGTCTTTTTTTATTATTCTACGTCGGGTGGCAGACATGCGTACGGTCTGATGTGAAGCGGTTACCGTAGCCATATGAACGCTCGCAACATAAAATATCGCTCGCGCGCCGACTTCCCCGCTGCCAACGCATCAACTCCTTCCTTTCTATCATACACATACATATTTCATGGTTTATCGTTTTGTTTTGAAGTAGTTAAGGGTTAAGACCTGTAGACGAGTTTAGAAATTTTATTATTTGAACATTTTGCTAAATTATTTCTACGTTATGTTAGTTAAATTTTGTCTCTGCGGGATCGAATTCGGAACGAAGTAATTCGACGGAGAACCAAAGTTGTCGACATAGCCTTCAGAGTTTACAAGCTGAAGTGGCAATGGACCGGTCACATCTGCCGAGTAAGCGATGGGATTTGGGGGAGGAAGGTATTAGAGTGGAGGCAGCGCGTAGGACGACGAAGCGTTGGACGCCCCCCTTCTAGATGGTCCGATGAACTTAAGAAAGCGGCTGGATGCGGAAAGCGGAGGATCGTATTTGGTGAAAAGTATTGGGGAAGGCTTATATCCAGCAGTGGGTAAATACAGGTTGATGATGGTTTCTATGTTATAAAAAAATAATACCGCAATAATCGTCTTAATTTCAACAATTATTTTACCAAATACAGTTATTTTATTATAAAGGTAGTTTCACGAAAAGTGAAACAAACAATGCGTTGCCACTTCCCATAGTCGGACGAACGGTTATTAAAACAACGCTGTTGGAAAAAGTCAGCCATTGACGCATCATTGTTCTATTTGCTCCATTTACCCAATGAGATATACCGCTATGCAAGTTTTTATCAAAGAAAAACACGCTAAGTGCAAATAACATAGTCTTCGTGAATACATATAGTTGCCAGCTAGTGACCGACTCTATCAACACTCAATTAAAATCGGTATAATAGAAATTAGCTGATAACATATTCATCATCATCATCATCAGCCTGTATCTACCCACTGCTGGATATAAGCTTTCCCCAATGCTTTCCCCCAAATACAATCCTCCGCCATCTGCATCCAGTCGCTTTCAGCCGCTTTCTTAAGGTCATCAGACCATCTAGATTTTAATAGATGAAAAAAATATTTAAACTATGTAGAAAGTTTAGAGCATAAATATTAACACTTGAAAATTTGTTCTTTATTTTATACGTTTTGCACACGGATGTGTATTTTTTATATATTTAGGGTGGCGAGCAAGTATACGACCCGTCTGATTTGAAGCGGTTACCGCAGCTATAACTATAATTAAACGCTCGCAACATAAAATATCGTTCGCGCGATGCTACTCCTCTACCGACGCTGCAACTCCTTCCTTCCTGGTGACTCACTCACTCGCAGGAACACAACGACCATCAAGGCAATTGTTATTTGGTGTAACTAAAAAACAACATAAAAAAAATAGAAATTAATCTATTTCCACTTCACATACACAATGCAAAGGTACACAAATACAACATTACCTACATATTATATAAGATGCGATGTTGAAATTTTGGCCCTACCTCAGGGATAATTGGGTGGTAGCTGGGATCACAGAGTTATCTCAGTCCTGTTTTTCAGTGCAGACCAAAAGTGACAACACCGATGCTAATAGAAGATAATAAAGTCAATAATATGTACAAAAAAAAAAAAAAAACTAAACGATAACTTTAGTTAGCTAAGTTAAATACCGAAAAATATTTATTTGCATTCATGTGGGACATTTAACGACCATAATTGTCACGTGTCACTATTTTTCATTAATATTAAGTAGCACGATCTTAAAGTTAACCTTACCCCACACGCCCACATGCTGTCACTTTTACGAAACTAGAATGATTACTCGACCACTTAGTGGGCGGTGGTCACCAGCTATTTTTCACCAGCAATAAACATGGGATAGCAATAGCCTGCTGCAACACGTAATGGGTAACCGTTAAGATGTGTACTTAACTTATGAGATGTTATTCTTAGGACGGTCTCGCAATGTTTTTAAAACAAAGGTTATAACTGTTTTACTAATTATGAACAATTTTGAAAATTATGCCTTAGTTAGAAGTAATGTGTGTCAGTCTGGGTTCGGTAGTGTATAATTTCCCAACTACATTTTTCTTTTCTTTCTTTTGAGAAATGGTCAAGGTTGAGAAGTTGGTGTAATTTTTTTTTTATATAGAGGGGGGAAAAACGAGTATGTGGGTCACCTTATGGAATGCAATCACCACCGCCCATGGAGATCAGCAACACCTAGGGGTCGCCGATCCGTTGCCAGCCCATACTCCTTCCTTTCTTTCTTTCTGGTGATTTCACTCACTCGCAGGAACACAACGATCCTCAAGGAAATTATTTATTCTGTGAGTTGGAGGTACTTCCCTAGTCACGCAGCTTAAAAATACGATATGCCCTACCTTTCTTTTCTGTCACTCAGCAGGGTGCACCACGTGCAGGTGAGGTTGACTTTGGTTCAAAGATGTTGATGAACCACTTACACCCCAAAATCAGAAGATTTTTTTCTGAGTGAAAACTTTTGTTCTTCGTAACATAAAAATACCACAATAAGACCTTATCAATCATATATTATTATTTTCATATTCAATCAGCCATATCATAGATATCCAAATAATTGTCCATAATAGCTTCTCGGTCTAATAATCAAACCAGAGTACAAAAAAGTTCCAGTTCGTTACATTCAAATACACGACACCACTTATGTTATCCAATGATGCATGCATCTTCTGCTTACCTAATAAAAGTCAAATAGGACATGGCATAACCGCATCGAAGTTCTATGAAGAACCAGATACAAAACAAAACCTGCGTTGAGATTACTCGGTTCCGTAGATATTTATTATTGCAATAAATAAATAATAAATATCTCTAGACAATTTACACACCGCCATCTAGTCCCATATTAAGCGCAAACCTTGTACTATGGGTACTAGAGAACTGATAAATGTACTTTTTTGTAAATACCCGATGGAAGGATTAGGATCGAACCCGCGACCTCGGAGTTAAAGTAGCCATTGCTAGTAGAATATTTCGGATAAAAGTTTTTCTTTGTTATACATATATATGTTACCGTCGATTGTTTGTAAGGAAATGTCAGGCCCCTAGCGGAATATTTGAGAATCTTAAATTTCTATACCAAAATATCAACGTAATCGTGAAGTATATATCTTTGTGAAACTTATACTAGTATAGAGCTAGAGATAATGAAGAAACATCAGTTAACAATACTATTATTTTTTGAAAAATGGAAAAATTGACCTGCCCAAGGTGCGATTTGAACCCACGGCCTCTCGATGACCGGTCGAGTGCTCTTTCAACTGAGCTACCAGGAAGGTTTGTGCTGCTGACGAATTTTTGCATCTTATATTCTACCGCGTGAGTCACAGTGTGGCGTCATCAACCTATTAAGTAATTACACTACTAAACAAGGCATAGCAGTCCATCGTTGCAGATGAAATTCAGCTATTTTTTGATAACACCAAACTAATTAAATTATTAATATTTAAATAATTGTCTTGGCCAACTTGCCACATAAAGGGCCCTTTATGTGGCAAGTTGGCCAAGACAATTATTTAAATATTAATAATTTAATTAGTTTGGTGTTATCAAAAAATAGCTGAATTTCATCTGCATGTGAATTTTTCCATTTTTCAAAAAAAATATTTATCTGGCAAGGCAAAAGGCAATAACACTATTAATTATTTAATGAATTAAAGTAGGTGGTTGGACCGTAGAGTAGTCTCCTGGAGGAAATAACGCTCATAATTTCTTCCTTGCTTATCGACAGAATGGACGGGGGACATGAATTGTCAAAGTCAGTTAAGAATATGAGAGTATGAATAATTTACTAATTTTAAATTTTTAATATTAAAAATTTATATAATAAGGCCGAGTTCAAACGACTGCACTCATGTCTTACTAGCCTTGACATTTGTCGCATATAGTTTATGCATTATTTATGAATGAGATGCTTATTTTGTGTTTTTAATATGTTTCACCATGAAAAATTATTCCAAATATTGTCGTATAAATGGAAATAATATAAAATAACTTTAGGATAATTTTATCAGTTGCTGTATAAGCAATGTTTTACTATTATAAATATTTTAAAACTGGAAAAAAATCACATTCCCTGCCTAGGTCTGCCTCTCGATTACCGGTTGAGTGCTCTTCCAACAGAGCTACCAGGAAGGCTTGTGGTGGAGGCGAATTTTTTTGCATTTTATATTTTACTCCTGTGAAGTCGCTATATTCTGGCAAGTTGGCCGACATCAACTATTTAAATAATAAATGTTTTACTATTTAGTGGTGGAACCCTAAAAAGTTGTATTTCTTTTCGTGCAGAAACTTTCGTAATGTTCGTGTTCGCGAAAATCGATTGTAAAGGTAAATTATAATTCAAATTAATTTCTGTATTTGTTACATCGCAAGAAATTTTGAATTTATCGACGGTTATCTAACTGTTACTACTTTATATCAAAACTAAATAGACTCGTATCGAATACGAAATAAAAACAATAATTATTGTCAATTTGTAGAATTGTAAAATCCATAATTTGTGTCAGACACTCTACAAATTAATAGCAGTATTTGAAGATGTATCCAAGCAATAATCATCATTGTCCCATTTATTGTTTTTCATGCGTATCCGTGTATGATTATGTATATGTGTATAATTAGCATATTTACTATGTATTCTGGGAGGTGGAAGTACTTCCTCAGTCAGGCAGCTTACAAAATACTCTATGCCCTACCTCTCTTTTCGCCAGAGCCTCGTTTGACAGTCAGCAGGGTGCACGTGCAGGTGAGGTTGGCGTTGATATAAAGATGTTGATGAACCACTTACACCTCAGCTTTTGTTACATGACGTATATGTTATAAGACAATCCTCGAAGTCTAGCGCTTCAGACCCACCGTACCCCTGGCCGTACCTCTGGTGGTAAGGTGGGTCTTTAAACATTAAACCATCATCATCACATGTAATTTTACATGTAATTTTATGTTTTCATAGGCATTCATTGTGTGTATATTCATTACTGTTAATTTGGACACCGCATTCGAGTTTTATCTGCTTTTCCCAAAGGTTGCCTGGTAGAGAATCAGCATGGTGGCGTAAAAAATAAGGAAAACCTTGGTATCCTAGCAATGAAAAAATAATGAATTTTAGGTACTCGTAATCCACTCGGTCGATATGATTAAGTTATATTTGTTTTGCTCTCTCATGCATAACAAGTCCGTTAAACTCGCATGTCATAAACACATCCCAACGGATGCTGTGCCTCACGGCAAACCATTGTTCTGTACTATGGCTGGTTACTTGCAGCTGATGATAATCGTTCGTGGTTCTTTTGTTAAGAGGAAGAGGTGTGTCGATTATGTGGGTATAATATAGATAGATATCATCTGTTTCCTATAAATATAAATGTGACGGCGTTTTTGGTCTCACTCCTCCGAAATAACTCGTCCGATTTGTACGAAAATTTTCATGTGATTAGGTAGGTATGAGAATAGGTCGTAAAGTATCATACCGCTAAAATAGTTTATATGGCAGAACAACGTTTGCCGGGATAGCTTGTATAATTTAATGCACATCTTCTTAGAACTTCTAATATACATTTATAAAATTTTATTATGCTATCCATTCAACTTTGGATTGTTTAGTAACGCTTTTACTATCGCTATTGATTTATCGTTCCATGTCCTCAGCTCCATTTGCGTAATGTTAACCCGTTCATTGCTGGCTTATGTATCAAGAACTTTACCCTCATGCCGCCATGCATACTATTTAGCATAGCCATTCTATACAAAGCCTAGACGCCGATGGGCGGCTTTGGCATGTGTTTATAATTATTTTTTGGACGCCAATTATCGACGAGAAAAATAATTATCGACGAGCACTGTGAACCAGTTTTCGTCACTATAGAGAGAGAGGATGCGTCTGTACATTGGCCTTTGATGAAGTTGTCCGTTTCTGATCGAAATTAGTCGGCTTTCCCAACAAAAACACGTCAAAGGCTCGTACAAATAATATTTTTTGGTTCCATGTCGATTAGAAGACCTCGCTCGTATTGTTTGCTCCGTCAATTAAGGATTTAAACCCTTAAATTATTCCATTATGACATTTTCAGGCAGCCTAACATAATATCGTCTCTCTATAATTACGGGACGGGGGCCCACTACACATTCCCACCGGTGTGTCTCCTGTGTAGCCAGGATTAACAGCGGCGACCGCCAAAAAAGGCAATGAATAGTGAAGTCCATTGCAGTCCCGGGGGTAAAACTACGGCTGCCTTGGAACTCATAATGAATGTAATCAGAAGACATTAGTAGGAGTAAGAAGGTTTTGGAATTTGACTTCCCCTCTTAGCAATGTGAGAGACAGCAATATGGCAAATAAGACAGTAAAAGCCTAAAGAGATGATTAGTATTAGTGAGGGGAAAGCGAGACGACATTATGATATAAACTGTCTGAAAACATCATAATGTAATAGGCTCTTTAGAAAGGAAGTTAAAAATACCTAACTTATAAAATAATCTTAGTCATCAACTCATACTTGTCTCTCTGTCGGAAAACGGAAGCCCGTTTCTCTGTAATTAAAAATGCATAGCGGAACTGTTAACTACTGTTAAGTTTTCATACTTCGTAGATTGGTGGGGATATGTTGAAAAATACCTTCAGAATAATCCAGATTTGAATCTGGCATTAATGGGACGGGGCCCACACATTCCCACCACTATGTCTCCTGTGTAGACAGGATTAACAGCGGCGACCACCAAAAAAGCAATGAATTGAAGTCTTCTGCAGTCCCAGGGGTTTCCTTGTGCCTTGGAACTCACAACGAAACTAATCAGAACAAATTAGTAGAAGTCGGATCTAGCATGTCGAAAGGTGGCGTGGTGTTAAGATGTGTAAAAAGGAGATTAACGGATCTGACAAGCCCGGTGGTCGAATAGCTATCAATGGCTACTTTGACTCCGAGGTTGCGGGTTCGATCCCCGATGACAGTAAATATTTGTGTGAACGAACATGTCTGTTTGTCATGACTTGAGTGTTTTATATGCATCATATTTAAAAAAAAAATGTATTTAAGTATTCTATCAGTTATCTAGTACCCATAGTATAAACTTTGTAATTTGTCCAGGAATTTTAACTCAAAGGCAACATACCTTACGTAGGTCTCTTTGGTATTAGTAAAATCAAATAAAATTAAGTGCACGAAAGCTCTATGTCAGCAGTTTACACTATGTTTCAACTTACACGTGCGGCCTGCATTGCATATCAAATTCAGTGTATTATGTACAATCTATGACATTATATAAATAGACGGGTCATAGGCGAATATCATCGTATCAACAAACAAACTTAGACTATGTTAACTATGTTCGACTATGTAATTAGGTACCTAATAGTCATCGTCGTTATCAGTCTGTACCTATCCATTGCTGGATATAGGCCTTTCCCAATGCTTTCATCCATATGTGATCCTTCGATTTCCGCATCCAACCGCTGCCAGACACTTTTTTGAGGTTGTCGGTCCATCTAGAGTCCGTCCTACGCTTTGTCGCCCCATACGTGGTCTCCACTCTAGGACTTTCTTCCTCATCTGGTAGCGTTGACACGTTTGGTTCTCCGTCGAATTTCAACGTTCCGGATTCGATTCCTTAGAGAAACTCCAAGCATTGCTCTCTCCATCGCTCGCTATGCCACTTTGAACCAGCCCAACGGTCAGCGTATAATATAGCGGGGAGGACGTACTGATTGCACACTTTGGTCTTCAAGCATTGGGGTATGTCTGTAGTACCTAATATTATATACTATATAGTATATAATGTAGCAAAATATTCTTACTAAAACATATAAATAAATAAATATTTCTGGACAATTTACACACGCCCATCTAGTCCCAAACTAAGCAAAGCTTGTACTATGGGTACTAGATAACTGATATTATACTTAAATACATTATTTTTTTATAAATACATACATATAATACATAGAAAATATGCTACTGGTCGCACACCAGTAGCATATGTTTTATTGAGAATATTTTAAACTAAACTAAAAATAACTTTATTCTAGTTGTTTGTTTAAGCAGGGAAACAATTACCGAATTTTAGATTACATCATATTTTTAACGACGTAGAATCGTGTAACATTAAATTAAAAATATTCTCAATGCTATTTACGTAATAATTAATTACTCACTGAAACTTATTTAATTACTAACGTCTAAACACGCCTTTTTGCCTCGCCCAGCGTTTTAATTTTAATAACGTTTTGTTTACTTTATTTTGAGGTCGGTATGATCAGTAAAAGCAAATGTCGATTTGAAATGTTTGTTTTAGTCGTAACCAATTTTTCTATAATGAATACATAATTTATTTTCTAGTGTTTTGACATGAATACGTCTTTAAAATTACTTCCATAGAGAGGCAATTAAAAAAAAAAACTAATGATAACAAAATCGGGGGATATAGTTTGGTCTATCTACATCTACATATCTATCATCTCCATCCAAAATTGAATCACACCACTGGATAGATGATCAAAGAATTTATTACGCTAAGTAAGAAGTATGGAACATCGAGTGCGGGCGAAGGGGAAGTGCTGTCATTTTGAGATAATTTTAGTGCATATAGCGTATTCACGTACAACACACGGCCGTGTCAATGACACAGCCACACCCCATTTTTTTCCATTAATCTTTGGAACAACAGCTTTTTCGAGGACTTGTGGTCCTACCTAGTGTTCCCGGGGCCTATAGGCTTTTAGCCTTTTTTTAGCCTAGTCTATTAATTTAGAGGCTTGATAGGCTAAAAGTCTATAACGCCTTTTAGCCATTTAGGCCAGGCCTATTTAGACTACTTGGCTGTAGGTTTTTATAAGCCTGTCAAAGGCCTGACCTATACTGACAGCAAAAAAGTCTAGCCCTCTAAAATGGCTATGGAGGCTATGAAGGCCCCGGGAACGCTAGTCCTATCGCCTAAGCTGAAGCGGATTCCCAAAGGATTATTGATTGCGAAATTAGACTTCAGTTTAAATTTGTGATAAATATCTTCAGTTTAATCTGAAGAACGCCTCCGTCTCTACCGCATAAGCTTATTATTATTGGCACTTATTTAAGGTGAAGTTAGATTTTCGACATCATAAAATAAGATCGGAATCAAAAAGTAAGCTTACGCGGTAAAGCCCCTGATCTGTTTTAGTCACAGTTATTTGTGAGTAAGAGTACTGTTATTAAAAATTGTGAGGCTATAAAAATCTTACCATATCAAGCAATGTAACTACGAATAAACTGGTTTATAAGACATGAGACTATATCTGAGCACATACAGGTAGAGAATTACCACTAAAAACAAGCAGGGAAGTGTGAATCGTGTTCAGTGCATACTGGTTCTGTATGGTTGACTAAAAATCTATCTAGTCTATGTATTCGTTTTGATATTTTTTCCTAATAAACGTAAGTAAATGTTGCTAATGTTGACCTTCTATTATAATTTTTGTGCTATAGTTTTTGTGTGACAAAAAAAATCCTAATTAATAAAAATATATTATTATGGCTTCTGTTGCTCTTTCATAGACCTTTCATATTTTTATTTCTTAAATAATCTTCTTTTAATCTACGTATGTATATAAAAAATAATTATTGTCTACATTGGTCACGATATCATGCGTAAACGGCTGAATCGATTTTGATATTTTTTTTCTTGTAGTGTTTGTTATTGTCAGGAGAAGGTTCTAAGAAAGAAAAAATAAGGAAGTTGCGCGGAAAATTTAAGTAAATTAAGCGACCATATTAGCTTTCCTAATGCAACTTTTATGACATTTGACATAACTGTCAGTCATTTGACAGCTATCTCGAAATCAATTCAATATTCATAGATAAGAAGACAGGAGAACGTCTATCGGGTCAGCTAGTCTTAAATAATTCATCGTCATCATCATTGTCAGTATGTATGCTATACGCAATACATATTGCTAGATATAGACAATCCTCAATTACAGAGCGCCATCTAGGCCCAAAGTAAGCGAAGCTTGTGTTATGGGTACTAGACAACAGATAAACATAGGTACGTAAATAGGAGCATTTTTTTTTTTGTAAATACCCACTTATGATACATAGAAAACACCCAGACCAAGACAAACAGCCAATGTTTTTCACTATCTATATGCGATCCTACGCTTTCCTCATCCATCCAAAATTTTTTTTGAAGTCTTCTATGGAGAGGGAGGCTCGATAATATAATTTAATAAATTTAAATCTCCTATGTACCGACATCGGCTAGTAACAAGCTTATGTATAGATTAAATGATAAATATAATTAATTAAATAAGAGTTTGTTCTATTTGGTTACGAAACTCTAAACGTGTCTCGTTTACATAGATAACTAATATCTAGACCAGTTTTGCACATACAGGTTGTTCTAGACCACATTGCGTATGTCGTTAACAACATTTCCTATGTGATAATGAGTTTTTCCTAGGATCAGCTAAGCTTTAGGGCGCTGGCTGATATGATGCAGGAAAACTAATATCGTAACTATTTTAAAATACATGTCTGTATATGGCTACAATAATTATAGTACCGGATTAAGTATTTCACTCCTTGTTTTTAAATGTTGCAATTCAATAAGCGATTATAAAAAGCTTGTATTGTATTGCTTGTAGATATCTAATTAAACTGTAATTTTTCCCTTAAAAGGCTGGAAACAGATCGGCGACTTCCATGGTGTTGCTGATTTCTATGGGCGGTAGTGATTAGTTTCCATCAAGAGACCCACATGCTCGCTTGCCCCCCTCTCACATAAAAAATATTCATTGCCTTGTCCTTTTCACATTATTTGTGGTCGGCGCAGTATGTCTTTTTTTTACATTTACACTTATCAGCCGTCATATCTACAGTTACACCTTTCTTAATCATTTCTCACTCACACAAAACTGTCTCCTCTAGAGAACTGTCTCCTCACAAAAAACTGCGGCCAAATAAGAATCCTTTATACTTCTTGTGTTTCTAAAAATGACTGAGGCTGAGACGTAAGGAGAAGTGATACTTCAACAGCAGGAGTACCAGAGAGCGAGTAACATACCCTACCTAAATATATTGCAAGTGTCTACTCACTTTGTTAGGCGGGCTCTGTACTTGTTTCTCATCTGACTTTGTACAAAAAATTAAACCTATACGATTAAATTAATTGGAAGACAAAGAAAGATGAAATTATTACAGAAATCAATTTTATTTATATGCTAGCTGTGTCTATGTGTAGTCCATGTCCTCCCTGGGGATATAAGTAATCAATGTGCATGCTGAATTTTGAATGGTAACAACCAAATTGACACATTTATATATTATTGTGCATTCGGCACCAACCCATAATCATCCCACTGTTGGGATACGGGTCTCCCCTCAATCGAAGGGGTTTAGAGCACACTCCACCACGCTGCTCAACTGCGGGTTGGCGGAGACCAGTATTTTCAAGCTGCCTAAAGGCCACTGACTTGGCTTAACGACCGTCATCTAATGACAACCGCCGGAACCGACGGCTTAACGTGCCCTCCGAAGCACGGAGGAGCTCGAGCTAAATAAACCCATCCATGGATAGGTTACGGTCGACGTTGCTTTACTTGCGAGTTCGATTAGACGTGACACGCGCAACGACGCCGTCGAGCTCTTCATATTATTGTGTATTTAGATCAATTGACCGAAATTCATACGCATATTTACCGCAGTAATTGCCTTTCTTTATGACATGACAGGTCACGGACGCTTTCTAAGAATTTGAAGACAGTTTTCAATCAGTACGTAAGTGGTGGCTTATCAACGGGTCCCTGATAGCTATCATAACAACTTTCGCTGATCGACCGCGCTGACCGCTTTCCACGTTGCTGACACTATCGACTTGTTTGAGGATGGAGCTGTACTAGGTAGGGTCATGGATGACGCCCTACGGTGGTTTCTTTTCGAAGAAAATATTCGTTAAGTCGTGGATTTTCTAAGTTTAAACAGGGTATGGACAAGTAAAGTTGACGAGCTCGGTGGCGTAGCGGTCAATGACGCGGCTTCGACACCAACGCTCGTGGATTCGATTCCCACATAGGACAAACATTTGTGTACATGAACATGTCTGTTTGTCTTGGTCTGGGTGTTTTCTATGTATCATAAGTGGGTATTTACAAAAAAAATGTACCTATTTACGTACCTATGTTTATCAGTTGTCTAGTACCCATAACACAAGCTTCGCTTACTTTGGGGCTAGATGGCGCTGTGTAATTTGTCAGACAATATTTATTCAATATTATTCAACCCTTCAGTCATTTTATGACGAATACTTCTCTCCCAGAGAGATTTTTTGATTGCGAAATTCAAAGTTTAGTTCTTTAAATAGATTAGTTCTTTAGATTAGTTAGTTCTTAGATTAGAGATAATTGTGTTTAGCTTAGCTGGTAGAAACCATAGAGTTCTACCAACTAAGATGTATGCATTAAACCTAAGATCTATTTTGGCGATCAAAACATTCAATGGTAATGGTAATTCGTACGGAGTACCCGGAATGCGTATGAAATACGGATCCAAGAGATCTAATATGTTGGATACGTATTTCAAGGTTTGGAACCAAAACCTTGGATAAAGGTTTTGATTCAAAGCCATCCATAATTTCAAAAATGCACAAAATGTATTATATATATTAAAGAGATGATTTTAAACCAATTGAGCCGCTTGTTTGTCTGAAAAAATCAACTCGGGAACTTCCAAACTCCAATTTGCAGAAATGTCGTAACACTTAAACAGACTTTCTGTTACGTTAACAGAAAGAACAGATGTGGATAAGTTCAGAATTAATTGCATGTCTTGGGTTGGTGCATTTCTTTCCATGACGACACCCCGGCCGCTCCATACAAATGTCGCGTCGAGCACTACCAGCACTACTGCATAAATAAAGAAGTCTGTGCAGAGCGTAAATGGCACCGCACGCACACACGCACGTGCGGTGTCATACAAATTGTTCTAGATTCGTCGCGACAGGGAATGTCTATACTGTACAAACAATGAGAGTAATGCATTTATGGTTTCAATATTTGAAAAAGAGTCCACAACTATTTTCCTAATCTTGTAATTATTATTAATAAATTATTGACATTTTCCTAATTTTGTAATTATTTTTAACTAGCTGTGCCCCGCGGTGTTACCCGCGGTTTATTAGGGAAAATAAATTGTTCTATTCACATTTTTATAAGCAAAATAATTTTAATTTGAGCATTGGAAAGATCAATTTACAAAATTTGATGACTGGCAGAACGGAACAGTTGATTATGCTGTCTTATATAATTGTTTTTGTCTCGGGTCGTAGAGAGCTAGAAATCATCATCAATCCCGGTAAACAACATTGAGGGATTCATTTATCTATAGAAGTACTCGTGTAAAGTTTCGGATAAAATAGTCCAACTAATCTTGTTTCCCCATACAAACTTTACTGTGATTTCCCACGGGAATAAGACATTTTCCCGCAGTAAAAGATAGCCTATGTGTTAATCCAGGGTGTCAGCTAACTCCTTACCAAATTTTATTAAAATCTCTCCAGCCGTTTAGACGTGAAGAAGCCACAAACATACACACACTCACTCACAAACTTTCGCCTTTATAATATTAGTGTGAAAACATAATGTAAAAAAAAAAATCCGCGTTAGTAGCAGGGATAACAGCGCGCGAGCAGTACTACTAGTGTTGTAAACTTTTATATTAGGTTTCGGTAACCGCTTTACATGAGACGGGTCGTATGCTTGTTTGGCACCCGTTGTATATGTAAAGACAACATTAGAAAGAAAGGTTTTACACTCATCGGATTTTGCCATAAGTAACATATATCCATCACTTTATAGAATATTAATTTAACGAGCACTCTGTAATGATTCCGGAAGTGAGCGTCAAAGAATGATTGATTCTTCGATTATCAGTAAATGAAAAGCTGTACATAAATTGAAAAGCGATAAAAGCCTTTTACATTATTAAATACGTAATGTTCTACTTAGTTACATAGTTGTTTGAGGTGGAAGGAGATGCTGCGTTGGCAATGGGGGTGGTGGTGATTATATATTTATATAATCAATAATTCAGATAAAAAAGTGGCCTTTAGACGGATTGAGAACACTGACCTCAGAAATTTTCTTAGATAAAAAATAACCACGTGGTTTAACTAACAATTGTGTAACTGTTTTTTTTATATTGTGTATTTATTCAATAAATTACTTCTTCATTTTTTTTTATACTATGTCGGATGTCATACAAGCATACGGTCTGATGTGAAGGCCTGATGTGAAGCGGTTACCA
This sequence comes from Hypsopygia costalis, assembly GCA_937001555.2. NCBI lineage: Eukaryota > Metazoa > Arthropoda > Insecta > Lepidoptera > Pyralidae > Hypsopygia > Hypsopygia costalis. The sequence continues at coordinate 5,044,796 of OW443335.2, forward strand.
TAGCCATATTAACACTCACAACAAAAAATATCGTTCATCCGCCACCACGCTGCCAACGCAGCATCTCCTTCCTTTCTGGTGACCTCACATACTCACAGGAACACAAGGGAATTTTTATTTGGCTGCGGTATTCTGGAAGGTGGAGGTACATTCCCCAGTCGGGTAGCTTACAATTACGCTCCCTACCTCTCTTTTCGCCAGAGCTTCGTTTGTCAGTCAGCAGCGTGCACCGCGTGCAGGTGAAGTTGGCTTTGGTTCAAAGATGTTGATGAACCACTTACATCCCAATTTGAAATTATTAAAATTTTTAACGTTCTTGCGAATGGCGTCACTCTAGCCCCCTATTATGAGAATTTAATTAAAAGTACTTCTCAAGTTATTAAAGCAATGTACATAAAGAGATTTATAAACATTGTCACAATACTGTGCAAATATTTCCGAAATGCGCCACATGCATTAGTCTTTCATACCAACTATATTGCGTGGGTTCGTTGCATTTGCATTGTGCGAATTCCGAATTGCGCGTTCGTTTCACAATTCGTGTGGTAATGAGCGACCTTATAAAATTTTTATTCAATTATATATTGAATAGATTTGTTATTTACGCTTTCAATCGATTTTATGTGTTTAATTATAGCTTAAAAGTATACATTTCTGTTTGTTACGATGTAGATTTACGACTGGTGACCCAATTACAAAAATAATTAACGATTTGTTTATGTACTTTTTATGTGTAGAATACTAAATACATAATTATATTTTTTATATAATACTAGCTTCCGTCTGAGGCTTCATTTGTATGAATACACTACCAGGATAAAATATATCCCTACTAATATTATAAATGTGAATGTGAGTTTGTTTGTTGCGCTTTCACGCCATAACTACTACCGATAATAATGAAACTTTGTACACATATTCTCAAAGATGTTAGGTCATAGGATAGGTACGTTTTTATTTAAAAAAAAATATAGACGCGGGCGAAGCCGCGAGTGGAAGTGTATATTAATAAAGGTTACAAACTATCTGTGTGCTAAATTTCGTCAAAATCAGACGAAGACAGAAGAGAACTTAGAAAAAACGGAAAACTATAGAGTAAGTTGGCACTACCATATTAAAACGTACAGATTTTTCTAATGAGTATGCTAATTGTACAAAGGTGGAATCGCCACAAAAAGTTAATAGAAACACAATTCACAGTACATATTACGTAATTTTGGATTAATTTATAACTAATTTGAAAAAAGAAAATGCAATATGAAGCTGTGGAATGAGCTGCCTGTTGAGGTTTTCTCAGGAGACTACAGCATGGGGTGAAGAGGTTTTTACAGGGCGTGAAGAGGTTTTTACAGGGTCGGCATCGCGCGTGTGCTGGCTATGGTGTTACATGCTTTCATAGGCTACGGTAATTGTTTCCCATCAGGCGGGCCGTATGCTTGTTTGCCACTGTAGAAGTATAAAAAAATATCTATTTTCACCAAAATACATAACAGTTTGTTCAAAACACAATTTGTTAGTTCAGAAAACTACGTAAAAGACAATGAATTTAAAAAACAATAAAACCGGAACCGTTCAAAATATTATTACGTATAAAACTGTTAAAAGAAATCCCAATTGCGAATTAATTCCAAATCCTCCGTGATGTATCCTCCGTTTTGCTCGTTTGTCAGTCCGAGCGTAACGCACGAACCACCAAAAAAACGCCGACAAACAAGCGGAACCGTTGCGAAAGCCGCACGTGCACGTGGGTATGTGGCACAATTAGCCGGCCAGTCAGACGGTGCCTTCATTATACTAATTATTGTCTAAATACACGCACCTACTGTCAACGTCTATGCCTTTATTTTCTTGTCTATGTTTAGACGTCGAAAGGAATATTTTCATTATATTATAAAGATTATAAGCATGGGGTTCGTCAAGATTTGAAAGAGTATAGTTTGTCGATGCGAGAGTGATGATGCTTATAGCAAGCATCTATCTGCTTACCATCACCACCACCATCATCGTCATCATCATCAGCATCGTTATCATTATTTCAACCTATTGTTTTCCATTGCTGAAAAAAAGGCCTCCCCGATTGATTTTCCACCTGTATAAATAATAAAAAAATGGATTCCACTCCAGGAGTGCCGGCAGAAATGAAAACTTGAACATTAACAGTGTGCATTTTTGAATATTTTTGAATGGTTAGAGAATAATTTCGCACGAATTGCTTTAATTACCAGTATAAATGTACTTATCATTTATGTGGTAAAACACAATATTCATTTATTGCGCTATCGTACACAAACATGACAATTTACATTACATTAAAAATAAACGGCAGGAGCAGGCATACATTTTCGCCGCGCGGTAGATAGAGAGGGGGATATCACTTCCTCTCCTACGCCACGCCGGTCCGCGTTTACTATGGCGCCGCTCCGTCTTACTAATTTTCGATCAGGCCACGTGTCCTGACGTGAGTTTAACATTCTTTACCCCAAACAGTGTACAACGCCGCTAAAGAAGTTTTCGCTTCAAAAATAAAACGCCGATGTACAGTCTATCTACTTTATTTCAAACGTATCATTTATGATTCAATATTGTCATGTTTAGTTAAATCCGCACATTAAGTAAGTAATATTAAATTAGTACACTTTTAAAATTGTATACTTTTCCTGGATGTAATAATAAAAATGTATAATAAAACGACAAATATTCGCAATTCTGCTGTAGACGTAACAGATATAATTTCCTTTAAATGGCGCCCAATTACTTTTTTGTCGGTGTTATATGAGAAATATTTTTATTGTTTTAAAATAAGGATACATTACATAATCATTGTTCTTTCTTTGTTTCAGGTGAGCATTTTGTAAAAATGTGTTGTGAAGACGCCGAGCAAATAACTTAAGGTAATTTCAGGCGATTCTTCTTTTTCCTTTCTATCATTTAACTAAAAATAGCACTCAGTGAAATATTTTGATGTAGTTTTCACCATTTTAGAAGCAGTGGTTTCTTAATCTTTTGTTGATGTTTGATTGAACCATGTAGGTAACATTTTTTTTATAATGACACGGACCACCAAAAATTTGGCGTAATGTCATGTTGGGGAAAGAGGAAAGGGGGACATAGTTATTAAAAACGCTGATAGTTCTTACTCTCGTCAGTTACTGAAAAATAAAATGGTAACGTTTTTACGCTTCACCTGGCTGTTCTGTTTGGCGTTTCAGGTTTCAGAAATTTCAGACTGGACCATAATTTCTTCAGGGTGCTCAGGGACCATTTGAGGTACCTACCCTCACGGACAACTAGTGGTACACAGACCATGGGTTAAGAACCACTGTTTTAAAGAATTTCTGAAGGAACTCGCTCTGTGCTATCGTAATCGATTTGGTTGAAAATGGTCTTGAAAAAATTGTTGTACAGTTACTATCGACTACGCAACAGTAATAACGATTAACGATACAATCTAGTGGCTAACGACATCTCGATTACTATTTGCATAAATTCGAATCGAAAGAATTCGAATAAACAATCAGATCGTGCGCTGCTCGTCACGTCCGAGTAGATATTACCTATACAATCGATTTCGTAAACATCACTATGTAAACTGCCGTTGCTTGCAGAATATCAAACAGGCAAATTTAAAAACGAAATTCACGTAACTATTCCTGGTTGCGACCAGTATTTATACATTACTAGCATTTATAAACTTATAAAATATTTTCACTGCGCGCCCCACCTATTCAAATATATAATATTTGTCCTCTTCTACCCTAAGGTTGTCTGGAAGAGATTGCTTATAAAACCGTCTATTGTATTATCATTTAATTGTTTTCTTTTGTGTCTGTAATTTTGGTCACTTCAAAATATGAGAGAGTAAGCCACATAATTTTCATATGTAAAACGCGTCTTATAAATTCACAACATGAGAGTTCTTCTCTATTTGATCGGTTTGTTTACGTTGACATTATCGAACGTGAACAAAAAACTCGGACTAAGCATACTGAATTGTATGGCAGACAGAGTGGTCACTTACCTTAGGGAACCGACTGTACTTTGATACATAACACAGTGCAACAATGTTGAATAAAATGGTATAATTACATCATGACTAGATGAAGACAGTAGATCAGCATGCTAAGTGGTTGTTTGACTCAGATCATGGATAAGCGTATTGATATTTTGTAATAAGCGAGTACTTAATATGTATATAAACTTGTTTCTTAGACATTAAAGATGCCGCACACTAAAGATTATCTGAGCTAAATATAACATTATTACTGAATAGCGAAGGTACCTTTTTTTTTTTTTTTTTATACTACGTCAGGTGGCAGACAAGCATACGGCCCGCCTGATGTGAAGCGGTTACCGTAGCCATATTAACGCTAGCAACATAAAATATCGCTCGCGCGCCGCTACCTCCACTGCCATCGCAGCATCTCCTTGCTTTCTGGTGACCTCACTCACTCGCAGGAACACAACAGCCCTCAAGGGAACCGTTATTTGGCTGCGGTATTCTGTGAGGTGGAGGTACATTCCCCAGTCGGGTAGCTTACAATTACGCTCCCTACCTCTCTTTTCGCCATAGCTTCGTTTGTCAGTCAGCAGGGTGCACCGCGTGCAGGTGAAGTTGGCTTTGGTTCAAAGATGTTAATGAACCACTTACACCCCAAAATGTTGAACCCCTGTGTAAATTACAATAATTTTAGAAGCTTATAGCTGACTCGCCAGGCGTTGTCCCGTCTTCTTAACAATGAATATTGAATGGGGATGTTTATTTTTTCTGACATTAGATGTCGCTAGATAGGCGTCGGGTCAAGATTGTCAAAATGTACTGATTTTTTTGACAGTGAAACTTTAAGACGACAAGACAACACAAGACGTCAACAAGACATTTGACAAGATGCTATGAATTGTCAAATAATTGGGCCCTACGGTACAGTGCTGCCAAAAGACCCTCATTCGATTTGGTTTCGCACAATCTGTCAAATGACTGTCAAACGATTAACATTACAAAAGTTATTATGGTCGTTCAGTTATCTTAAATTTCCTAATTTTCCACGCAACTTTCTTATTTGTTTTCGTTCATAAGAACCTTCGCCTGACAATAACAAACACAACAAAAAAACAAACCGCCCAAGTGCGAGTCGGACTCGCGCACGAAGGGTTCCGTACCATTCCGTACCGTAAAAACGGCAAAAAAAAATCACGTTTGTGATCAGGTTGGTCAGGTCCCCTTAAATATTTGTTTTATTTTTATTTAATTATTTATTTATAAAGCGAATATAAAACTAAATATTATGTGAGTATTTCAAGCGTCTACCTATTACCGTTATCAATTGCGAGCAAAAACGAGCAAAAATATCACGTTTGTTGTATGGGAGCCCCCTTAAATATTAATTTTATTCTGTTTTATAGTATTTGTTGTTATAGCGGCAATAGAAATACATCATCTGTAAAAATTTCAACTGTCTAACTATCATAGTTCATGAGATACAGCCTGGTGACAGACGGACGGACGGACGGCGGAACCTTAGTAATAGGGTTCATTTTTACCCTTTTGGGTACAGAACCCTAAAAGAAGCAGGATAAATACAGGATGATGATGTTCAGAAGATAACTTCCCATGTAATATATGTTCCAACTCATTTTTATTAGGGTTCCGTACCCAAAGGGTACAAAGGAACCCTATTACTAAGGCTCCGCTGTCCGTCCGTCCGTCCGTCCGTCTGTCACCAGGCTGTATCTCATGAACCGTGATAGTTAGACAGTTGAAATTTTCACAGATGATGTATTTCTGTTGCCGCTATGACAACAAATACTAAAACACAGAATAAAATTAATATTTAAGGGGGCTCCCATAAAACAAACGTGATTTTTTCGCTCGTAATTGATAACGGCGTGATTTTTTTGCCGTTTTTGTAGATAATGGTACGGAACTCTTAGTGCGCGAGTCCGACTCGCACTTGGTCGGTTTTTTAAATAGATTTATACAATTTTAGAAAATATGCATAAGCAAATATGCGTAAGCGCCAATGGGACGGTTAGTAAGTATAGTACAATAAGTAGCTATAAACATATACAGATAGTATGTACATAAGATATCAAGTAAGCTATCCCGGGAGTGGCTATAAAACTGAGTGTGTGTAGATTTCTAGTTTGATAAATATAATTTGTATCCAATTCACGTAAATGCATGTAATTTTCAAGCCTTCGAGAAGGCGAACCTTTAGAAAACCAGCAATCAGACTGAATTGGCCATTGATATTGCTAATAATCTCGTTAACTGGTGAAATTAAATTACTTACTTCGCTTTACGTGGTTCAAACGAGATAGTCGTGTTAATAGACGAAAGGGCGCTCATAAAAACTGGAATAGTTATTAACTGGTTTAAGGGTTAATAACAAAAAACACACATTAAGAGCAAAAATTAAAAAGTTTTCTTATATAATTTCTTTTGTTTCGCAATATTTATTGTTACATTTTTTTGGTTGAAATATTTCTGTAATTATTTTTAAAAACCTTCCGAAGGTTGAGCACTGACACCTGTAACACAGGTTAATCCTACAATAGGTGTCAGTTTCGACTTTCGAGTGGGCAACCGAGTAGATACCATAATCTTTATTATGTACAAATTGTTAGACTATGTAATATACCTTTGTGCCTACTTAAGTATAACAATGTGTGTAACAAACAAATGAATAAAAATAAATAAATAAATAAAGAGATCATGAAAGAGTACACTTTTGACGTGACTACGTCTTTAAAATTGCTTCCATAGGGAGGCAATTACCCGGGTTTAAATTAACCGGGTTGCTCGCTTCAAAATGTGAGCAAGTAAGCCACATAATTTTGATATATAACACGCGTCTTATAAATTCACAACATGAGAGTTCTTCTCTATAAGGTCGGTTTGTTTACGTTGACATGATCGTAGGCATATAGATAGATTTAAACCCAATAAGTATTGCGTCTGTTTGTCCGTCCGTGGTGTCACAAAATGGTCCCAACTGAAAATCAGCGCTGGGGTCTGACATAGTCAGACCACGGCATAATGCTGAGTTGGGTCCAATTTTTAGCATTAGGCAGCAGTATGTCCTTTATTGTATCTATGTTACTTATTGCTATTTTTTAAAATATGTAATAGTGTTGTGTTATGTTACAAATATATATTTCTTCTTCTTCTACGCGAACAAAAAACTCGCACTAAGCACTCACATTATATATACTTTTTAACTGTGTATACGACTGACAGAGGGTTACCTATGTTACAGATATAAAATGAGTATGACTATAATATAAGGTCTTGCATGAGTCTTTGTGAAGTAAAACAGAAATCAGATCAAAATTATTGCCATCTAAGTCGAACCGCCACGACCTGTAGAGCCAAAGGTAACCTGACCTGCACGTGGTACATCTTGTCAACTAGCAAAAGAGGCTCTATCAAAAGAGAGAGTACAGAGTATTTGTAAGTACCTACACCTAACAGAACACCGCAGCCAAATAACAATTCCGTTTAGGGTTGTGTTTTTGCGAGTGAGAGTGGTCACCAGAAATGAAGGAGTTGCTGCGTTGGCAGCAGAGGTGGCAGCGCGCGAACGAAATTTCATGATGCGAGCGTTAATATGGCTACGGTAACTGCTTCACATTAAGCTGGCCGTATGCTTGTCTGCCACCCGACACATGCGATGTTCAATAGTCCTTACTTAGCGTAATAAATTCTTTGATCCCTCATCTAGCACAAAAGGTGCTATTTTCTTATTTTTGAAGCGGTTAAACAGCACTTACCTAAAAGAAGATAGATTAAGAAAAACGATAGCTCATTCGAAATATATTTAATGGATTCCCACGACTTTTATGGTTTTTTTAAACAGTGTTTTTTGGGCTTACCAGCTTTTTACTGATTTGTATTCATATTATCGTGTTCGTGTCGCCGTAACTCAGTAGCTAGCAAGTAATAAATAATGTAGCCATCCTGTGGACTAGTTAATATATTAAATTAGGCTTTAAAATTAAAACGAGTTAATATAATGAGGTAAATTAATTATTCATGCGAAATCAAGCAGCGCAGCAAAATTAATAACTTGCCGTAAAAATTTTAGAGTTTGCATAAAATTATATACAACTTGGCAGTATTATGACCAATAACATCTATCTATTATGGTTGTAAATGTATTCTTATTTGTCTGTTATTTAATCATAGGTCACAGATCGAAATTAGATTAATATATGTAAATATTTGAGTTTCTTTTTTTGGTGAAGCAAGCAAAGGGTTATGTTATGTGTGAGCTTGAGCTGGTTTATGTTAACAATGTTGGTTACGTATACCGAATCGCCTAGTTGAGACACGATTTGCACTTGGGCAATCTTGGTTTAGTTTTGGTCAACTACTGAAGAAAAAGAAGCAACATTTGCCATCCTTCTTAGTTTATTTTTTATTATACAACGCCTAGTGGCAGACAAGCATACGGCCCGCCTGATGTGAAGCGGTTATCGTAGCCATATTAACGCTTGCAACATTAAAAATATAGCTGGCGCGCCGCCACCACCGCTGCCAACGCAGCATCTCCTTTCTTTCTGGTGACCTCACTCACTCGCAGGAACACAACAACCCTCAAGGGAATTGTTATTTGGCTGCGGTATTCTGTGAGGTGGACGTACATTCCCCAGTCGGGTAGCTTACAATAGGCTAGACGACAATTTTTTCTTTCGGTTTGCTAAGTAAGGACGTCACAATAATATAACTATAGGTGAAAGAATTACTTCGATAGCATAAAAACTTCTCGAGATATGATAACTTGAAAATCACAATTTTGGACTTTCCCGAAAACGCTCCATACAAAAGGCTACATAATTATGACGTCACACTTATGTATTTTGTATACGTTAAAACAGAAATTTGTACGACAGCTATGTGAAATACTGCGTTTATGTAGCTAGTGCCATAATAAAAGTTATAGTATTTTTGATTGTTTTTCCAAAATTAATATTTTTTTTTTATAATTTCATTCTTTTAAATTGGACTTTCCTACTACACTTTGATCGATCATAGAACAAGTCGGACATAAGTTATCAAAATTTCAAAATCACAGATCGTTCTAGTTTTGTATATTTTACGACACTGATAAGTACATTTTATAATTTTTTATCATTGTCGTCTCGCCTATTACGCTCCCTACCTCTCTTTTCGCCAGAGCTTCGTTTGTCAGTCAGCAGGATGCACCGCGTGCAGGTGAAGTTGGCTTTGGTTCAAAGGTGTTGATGAACCACTTACACCCCAAATATCTTAGTTTCGGATACCTGAGGGGCAATTCTCGTAATTAAAATGTAATTAAAATTCAGTTTCAATTCAGTCCCGATGTCATAAATGTCAAATTTGATATTCTCATATCACAATATGAAACTTCAAACTCTAATTTAAGAGGGATTATATCGAATTATGACCGAAAATTAAACAAATTAAGGATGTTATTTTGCCAATAATAACATTTGATAATAATTATTGAATGAAATCGATATAATTTTAGTCAATTCATATTTCAATCTGGATTCAGTCAACTTTCACTCTGCGATCGTAACATAATTACGAGAATTGTTCTTCTGGACACTCTTCAAAGGTCTACGGTGCGTCCTGGCCGAACAGGGTCTGCATGGGGTTTACAGTCCTTTGTTCTCGAGCTCTCGGCGAAATAAAGCCAATAATATGAGTATCACAGTCACTGAGATGTCGCTACCTCCATCCGCCTTCGATTATATTGACCAGGTAGGCTCTAAAGTCTGCTATTTCATGGTGCTTAACTTGGTTTACTGATTCTGAGATGGTATTTTGAGATGGTACCATAGACTACGGCCCGCCTTATGGAAAGCATTTACCATAGCATATGAACTCCTGCAACACCAGGGGTATCACACGTGCGTTGCTGACCTTGTAAAAACCTCTTCACGCCCTTTTTGAAGAACCCCATTCTGTAGTCTCCAGAGAAAACCTCGACAGGCAGTTCATTCCACAGCTTGACAGTACGCGGGAGAAAACATCTCTGGAACCGCACAGTACGCGACCACTTAGGCTCTGTGTGAGGATGAATTCCCTGTCGATGGCGAGCGGTGTGACTGTAGAAGGAGGCCGTGGGCATCATGTCAAACAACTGCTCTGAACACATTGTACAATCGGTAGAACACTCGGATGCCGGAGGCGGGCAAATGTGGGAATATAACCTTTGAAGCTTTAAATATACGAGCATAATATACTTGTGATTGGATCAATTCATAGCATGATTGTAATAATAGGGCTCTGACTGACCACATATAAATAATATCACACTATGACCTTACCGCTAACCAAATATAAACATTGCATGTTTAAAATTTATCGCTTGCTATCATAATAGGTGTTATTTTGATGTAAAGGGTTGACAACTTAATGAAGTGTTAGAATAATAAGCTGTAAGAGCACAGTATAAGTAATAGTACTAGTAAGAGTTTGTTTTGAAGATTATAGTGCCATAGAGTAATAATAGCGGTCACGGTAGTGCCAACTTATTCATACTTTCTTACTTTTTGGAGCGACTTAAGATCAACAAATACAGTATCGGGGCCGATAGCCCCGAATATTCATTTGTTCCCTTCGGGGTCGAAACCATCCATGGTATATGGGATCCCAGCACAAAAAGGTTTGTAAAAGAATTAGGAAAAAGATTGGTCGACGTAATTGGTGACCCAAGATCTGTCACATTCCTTGCCCAAAGGATCAGATTAGCCATCCAGCGAGGTAATGCTGCTAGCATCTTGGGAACGATACCACATAGGCCAAACTTTTTACATTTATTTTAGTTTTAGGTTAGTTTTATTTTAGTATTATTTAATTTTAGGCACTTTTGTTTTATAGTTGAATCGTATGTATTGTTTATAGCTTAAGTAATCTTTCCACTTATTTATATATTCTTTACTGCATAACAACAAATACAGAAATTAGTGAACAGACAAGTATACAAGGTGAGCTTATCTCTTCAAGAGATTTCCAGCCAACCCTACTGTGCATAAATAAATGTTACATGACTGGGAGTCAAGCAAGCTATGCATAGCATTTTAGTACCTTTTTAACAATACGAGTAAAATAGTAATTTTAACTTATCATTCGTCATGAGTAAGGTAGTGCTCCTTTAGCTTCTTTTTAAAAGTATTTAACATGTGAGAATATAATTATGTATATGTAATAATAAAATTATATTCCATTTTTTATACAAAAAGGTGTTAAGCTGTTAAAGAGTGATACTACTTATTAATTAATTAATATGAACAACTTTCCCTACGTGCGGGATCGACTTCGATGTCGTAAAAAATCAAGTTCCTCAGAGTAACAAAAGTAAAAAAAAGATCGCACAATTACGGAGTCGGTGTTTTGACGTGAATCATCATCATCAGGTCATTTTAGTCTCCACTACAGGAGCACGACCCTCTCTCGTCCGTCATTAACAGGAGGATTTGACCTACACTCCCCACGCTGGCCAGACGGGTTGGGGAGGCGTGATCGATATTTGATAATGTATTTCCCTTAATCGCCTTGTCGACATCCACGGGAAGAGACGGAGTGATTCTATTCTAGTCTGCTGGAAACCACACGGCCAACGTTGACCTGAATACGTCTTTAAAATTGCTTCCATAGGGAGGCAATTCAAAAAATCTAATGATAACAAAATCGGGGGATATAGTTTAGTGTTACAGCTACATATCTATCATCTCCATCCAAAATTCAATCACACCACTGGATAGATGAAGGATCAAAGAATTCATTACGCTAAGTAAGGACTATGGAACATCGCGTGCGGGGGAGGTGCAAGGACGTGTTCACGTAGAACACACGGCCTTGAGCCACACTCCATTTTTTTTTCTCTATCCGAATTTTCAGTGTTGATATGTTCTATTTGAATTTTTACCAAAAGTAGTTACGAAAGGCTGATTTAAGGCCAAAAAATATTTCAAGTTTAGCAAAATATTGGGTTTTTCTTTCGAAAAACTCTTTTTAGAGCGACCGTGAGAGGCTTAGGGTCATTTACTAATTAGTTGCTGTGTTATTATAGAAAAGAAAATTTATATACCAACCTTCACTTCTAATCTAAATTCATGTTAGCAAATATATTTCTTTTTTATTTGTTTAATCTTTATTGCACATAATATAAATACGTATTGTATATGTCGTGGGCTGATCGTTTAAGTGGGCCGATCGCGATAAGCCTGGGCAGATCGACATGTGCCGCCATATTTTGATTTGGCTGCCTAATCACCGCCATATCGTTCAAAGCATAACGTTTGACGATTTGGCCGTCCATACTTGGCCAAATCGAGTTTGTAGGGTGTCCATCATACTTACAAGCAAATAAAATCAAGTTTAAGTATTTCACTCGATAAAAAGACGTTTAAAAAGTAAATAAAGTCAATTCCGGCGCTTCGCCGGCCGCTGCCGCGGCACGCTCGCTGCGCTCGCTCGGCTCGCGCTCTGTTGGGGTCACAGTTCTAACCTAACCTAACCCACTTTTCTTGCAGTTCTAATCTAGCCTAAATTATTTTATTTATTTATTTATCCATATCGTCCACCAACTCACTATTATCACCCTATATATATGCAATATTTTCAGTGTATTGGCAATATTTTCAGTTTCTTGTAACGCCGCCATTTTTTCTAGACGTAAATAAACACACAGCTGACACAGTCACATGAACGAAGGAGCGCAACAGCGCCAAAGCGTCAGAAAGTGGAACTACATCACGATGCGCCCAGGCATATCCCGATATGCCCAGCCTTATCTCGATGCGGCCAAGTAACTGAATGGGAAAATCGACAAATAGTCTGCTCTCGTCGATCTGCCCAACTTTACATTGGGTACATCATGAAATAATTGGTCAAATCAGAATATGGCGGCACATGTCGATCTGGCCAGGCTTATCGCGATCGGCCCAATTAAACGATCGGACCACGACATATACAAAAGGCGAACTTAATGCTAAAGCATTGTCTAGCAGTTTGCCTTCGGGACATTAATAGAGTTTCAGAGTAGGGGTGCAGATGTTAACATATAATATACTTAAAAATATACATTAGTTAGATATACAAAACACAAATACATACTATATACGTAACTATTATATAATATTTATAATGAACTACTATTCTGTATACATATTAATAGAACTGACATCACGATTATGTATAGATATTGTTATTATTACGTATCTTTCACTAAAACAACTAGTACCTACTGTTTAAATTATATTATAAATGTTTAGTACTGTTTATAAATATTTGTACCAAAATCTATGTAGTTTTGAACTTTTCGTTATTGAGTGTAGTTAAAATTGTTGTATAACTTTAATTGTGTATTGTTAATAGTAAAATGTGTGCTTTCTCGCCTTTGTTTGAGCTCCTTTCAGTGACTGTAAGGTTGACTGGAAGAGATCTCTATTAGGGATAAGTCCGCCTATGCATTACTCTTAACTTTTAAGAATTGTATTACATATTGTTATTGCATTAAAGAACTTACAAACATACAAACAAACTTACAAACACGATGAATAGAAAAAAAAATGTAGAGAAAACATATTGCAGCCTAATGGGATATAATACGAATAAGAAAATAAGAACACTTATTGCAGAGTGAATTTTCATAAACTTTATTATATCTTTTCGTTAATACCTAAGAGCTAAGCAGTTAAAAGTTTCTAAATGCCTGTATGTTCTGGGTTCTGCGATTTCAGTCAATTCGTACCTTTTTTATATACAGCTAGCTGCCCGCCCCGGCTTCGCACGGGTAGAAAGTGTTGTTTTCTTTTCCTCGCATTTTTATGTCTTTTCTCTCCATAAGAACCTTCCTTAAACCTTAACGAAAATATTAAAATAAAAATTTGCAGAATTGGTCGAGCCGTTCTCGAGTTTTGCGTTTAGCAACATTCATTTTAATATGGGACCATCTGGAGAGTGTACCCTCTCAAACGAATAAGAATTATTAAAATTGCTGTACAATTGACAGAGAAATCATTGAATTAAAAAAAATTCATACAGTCGAACATAGAACCTAGGGCGGTTCTATGTTCGACTGTATGTATTTTTTTACAGGTACAATAAACAACAATAATAGGTAATTTCTGGGACAAAAACTATTCCCATAGTCGCCTTGTACGACATCCACGGGAAGAGACGGAGTGATTCTATTCTAGTCTGCCGGAAACCACACGGCCGTAAGAAGGAAGAGTGGTATACGCGGAATAAATACAGTTTCATCGGCACCACTCAAAGTGAGAATCTCAGCTTCAATTATACATATTTCGTTACTAAACATTGACTTTACTTAAGGAAGGAGATCTTCCCCAAATTTTAATAATATTTTTGAAAACTTTTGGGCACGTAAAGTTCTATCTACAGCTTCTACTGCCTTATTGTTTTTTTTTCGCATTCATCTGAAACGATTATACAGCAATCCTGAAAATTTTCGCTTTGTCACAGTTTCGTGTCACAAAGTATGTCGGTGTTTCCGTTCTGTATAAATCGAGTAGAATATTGAATATTGTATTTGCGTCCTTCCGCCTAGAAGTAATATGGCTGAAATACCTGGCGATGCTGCTGTGAGATATTATTTTGGCGCCTGATTTCAGCGAGTATTGCTCTCGTCAGGTATGTTTTTCTAGTCCTTCCTGAAGTATCTAAGAGTTCCCCTCGTTGTTTAAAAGACTTTGCATCACAAAATCTTGATACATAGCGTCTCGCAAATATAAGCATTCTTCTAGTTTGTGCGAATACATACCAATCGTTCCATTTCAATTTTAGCGTACACATCTATAATAAACAGACTAAATAGACCACGTCACCTTTGTAAATAAATAAAAAGATTGCGTCTAACTTGTAGCAGGTAAGAGTAAAAGTAGCACTGCGCGGTTATTTTTTTACGATACATTCAATATTTTGTTAAGCTGTTTATTGTTTTTTTCAGTAGCTTTTTCAGTCCTATTTGCTATTATAGCGTGTTTTTTAGTTATTTTTTTTAACTATAATTTATTGTAAACACCATGTTGTTTATGCAAATAAATTTAGCTTTGTTCTGCATCAGGTGTTCCAAATCTTGGATTTATGTACCTCAACAAAAAATGCTCATCAGGCTGAACAACTTTTGCTAAGGCGTCATTTTTATATTTCTTATAGTTTACCGGAACCATTATGGTACTGTTAAGGGTTTCAAAATACTTGGATTTTTATACCTCAACAAAAAATACTCATCAGCCTGAACAACTTTTGCTAAGGCGTAATTTTTATATTTCTAATAGTTTAGCTGAATCATTATGGATCTGCATCAGGTGTTCTAAATGTTGGATTGTTATATATATACCTCAACAAAAAATGCTCATCAGGCTGAACAACTTTTGCTAAGACGTCATTTTTATATTCCTTATAGTTTAGCTGAACCATTATAGTTCTGCATCAGGTGTTCCAAATCTTGGATTTTTATACCGAGATGGAAATTTCGTGTCCAAGTTTTCAAATCAATGCCATTTTCGTAATTGACGTCTCAGAAAACCATAGACTCAACACCAATATTGATATTATGACATTTCAACTCCATCGCACTCCCACAGGAGTGCTCTTGTGTCACGTCGGTTATGTTAGATTATAAAATAGCTGAACACAAATCTTATTCCATCAGCTTAAAAAGGATAAATCGACGGTCCCTACGTATAAAGCGACATGTCATTTCAGACATGTCTGCTTATACTACGATATAGTAATTAAAGAATATTATTATTGGACAAATCAGTTAATTTCTTACTTTTTAATTATATATACAATCAATAAAAAAAAAGAAAATATTTTTTTTACGTACAATTCTATAGCAATTTATGCAATAAAAAAATTGCCATTTTTGACATGTCGCTTTATACGTAGGGACCGTCGAAATCAAAGTTTAAAAAAAATACATGATGATGGTCACGTTAGCCACGTTGAATTTTAAAATCGTTGTTGTTTTCGGAATCAGCGACCCGATAAACCTTAAAAACAATACCCATAACGATTTTCAGACGTTTGCACCTCATTTCATCCCTTTAGGGGTTGAATTTTGAAAAATCCTGAAACACGTGTTTAATCATTTATCTATAGAAGTGCTCGTGTAAAATTTCGTATAAAATAGTCCAACTAATCTTGGTTCCCCATACAAACTTTGGACCCCCGTTTCACCCCCTTAGGGGTTGAATTTTCCAAATTCCCGTCTTAGTGAGCACCTACGTCCTAAAAGGAACCTCCTTGCAAAATTTGAGACTCCGAGCACTTGTAGTTTCTGAGATTTCGTGATGAGTGAGTGAGTGATTTTCTCTTTTATATATATAGATAAGATGATTTATTGAACGTCAAAGTTGTCTTTTTAGTCATCTTGAGATGATCTTGACCCCGCGGGTGAGTCACGCTGAGTAGGTATCAGAATCATTGTCTCGCCTTACCTACTAACCGCCAGCCCACAGCCGCTGTATCTAATTTTAATGTAAATCCATATAGATATACTATGAGATGACTCAGTCTACTCCAATTTAATAATTTTAGTATGGCTTGTCTGTAGAGTTGCCATCTCTAAACGCTAGCAACCAGGACAAGTTGCGTGAAAACTCTGGACTTTCAATCTTAAAACACGGACATGTCAACTGTGTTTTAGCACTTGTACTAAGTTAATCTGTGACAAGACGGTTATTCGCAGCATGGAGCGGACGGTAGTGATTTAAAACTTTTAACTCTGGACTACAAATGAACTCCGCCCGGACGCTCCCCAGACGCCATCCAAACTAAAACAACTCCAGGGAAACCCGGAAGGATGGCAACCCTAATTGTGTGTAAGCTGTTATGTTCATAAGTTATAAGTAGTCGTTCAATAATTAAGTGAGACATTTGCAGGTGTCGGGAGTCTAGGGAGTGTAGGGAGTCGAGCCGAATCTCACTAAAAATTCAGCTAAAAATTCTTTCTTTTCCGGTGACCAGGGGCGCTCCCGCCGAAATTGAAGCCGATTACCATTGCAATTTTTGAATGCATAAATGAAATTACTGCTTAGATTGTTTGTAATTATGTTTAGCTCGGCTGGAAGAAACCCTAGAGCTCTACCGACTAAGCTGAAGATGTTTTTCATTAACTTCAACCTAGGACTAATTTTTGGAATCAAAAAACCGATGGTACAACTTCGGCGGTAGGGCCCCTGGTGATGTAATTTATTTCCAGCAAGAGACGGTGTTAAATTGAGTGAAAATGGGGTTAAATTAAATAACAATATTTCTTCACTTGTTAAATCTTACACATTAATATTTATGGTGGTTATGCGAACGCCGCAAAGTAGCACGTTGGCCCTTCGATTAGGCGCCAGATGTGCGGCTCTACTAAAGTTGTAGCATATCTACGAGCCGAGTGGTAGCGCAAATATTAGGAAAATATTAAACAAGTAACTTTCCACAAGTGACATTAGCTATGTATATTTTTTTTTTACATGTTAGGGAGCAAATGAGTATGTGGGTCATATGATGGCAAGCAATCACCACCGCCCATGGAGATCAGCAACACCAAGGGGGTCGCTGATCCATTGCCAGCTCCTTCCTTTCTTTCTTTCTTAAAAATAAACAATTACCAATATAAATCATCTTCTATAAAAGAGCTATATTATGAGATGAACGCTCTAGGCCAGGGATTACCAGACCCGGTTCACCATCACCTTTTAGAATATTCCAATTCAATTCCTTTAGTTTAGAATATTCCAATCAGATCGCCCGATTTTATTCTATTCGTGTACGCTAGGCTTTACTGCAAAATATGTGCCAAATATGCAGACGAATATCAGTCTATTTACGAAGTTCACACGTATAAAAATGTCTCGAATATAAATATATAAAAATGTCTCGAATGTAAATATATTTGAGACATTTTTATTTGCATAAATATGCTCATATTGTCTAATCGTACTAGTTTTATATTTTTTCGAAGTTCGACGTCCTTGAGACGTAATTAGCGATCAACAACCCAAAAACTAGTTGATTTACGATTGTATCGATACAATTCAACCAAGATAAGATGCTTTGTTGATTTCTATATGGCGACACGCTTATATGGAAACAGGGATTCGGTTTTATATTAACATTAGAAGATTAGGGTTCCAACACACTCTCGAATATTTTCTCTCGATTAAAATATAATCGACATCTCTCTGAGATTAATGCAACAATGGAATGTTATATTGGCGCGGGCGATCTATTTCTTTATTAGATAAATTATTTCAATACAAAAATCTTTGTTGTAGCAAAAGTTTATTTTTCTGCACTTTTTACAGCAAGTAAAACTTGATGCAGCTTTCTTGTTAAATTAATGAGATTATTACGTTTGTTTATTTGTAAAACTTTATTGTACAAATAATATCAAATCCATGAAAGGGATATTATATACAATATTTATTATTTTATTGAAGTGAAAACTTCTTTAGCGGCGTTGTGCACTTTTTGAGAAAGGTAAAAAATGTTAAACTCGCGTCAGGACACGTGGCCTGATCGAAAAATTATATGTGGTATATACCGATATGTGATAGACTTAATTAACTGAACGGAGCTCGTGCAGTTAAAATTCATCCAGTTTGTGTCAATATATTTATCGACTAGGATTAGCTCAGAAAATATACATAAATATTACATTACAATATACAGTATGAAACCATTGTTGGTTTATAATTTAAACAATAACTTAATTGTAAAAATTTCCGTAACTAATTGATTTATATAACTTAACATCAGTTACTTTAACATCGTCATAGTATGCTGTATTTACAAAAAAAATATATATATATTAGTACTCTATCGATAGTGTTTAGGCGGCCTTATTCTGCGTGTGTCATAATAATATGCAAGTGTAGGTGGCGTGGTTTTTGTTCAGTTTATTTTTTATACGAAAAAAAGGATACAAATTTAGGGGTCATTTAGAATTGAGTACAATCGAGTTTAGAGCACAGGAAAATATTAAAAAAATCGAATGAATTCTAAACTAAAAAAACAAAACATTAAAAAACACAAACTTGCATATTAAGACGACCCGATGACACAGATTTTATTATATGACACAAAAATATTGGCATTAAATCGCCGCGTTACGGCACCGACTTTTGCATTTTTATTGTTTATTATATTACTTTAGAATATTAATATATTAAACTTCTCAAAGGGGCCTCTACGCGTTGGATCCATATCCCCACGCACGCCTATCAAATGACCGAGCTTGACCCGTGATGAAAGAGAGATTATTAAATTAACGAACGATAATCTTGTTTGTATAAAAATAATATAATTTAAATACCCTTAATGGTGTCTTTTATCTACACAATCTCAATGCCACGTAACAGAATAACACCATATGTAGAAGTTACTAATTCCCATTAAGATTTCAGTTAGGCCAACTTAACTGCAGGTTTAGCAGTTAGGAGATACCATCACGCCATGACCCTGTGGGTGTGTAGTGCGATGCCGTTATGGATAAACTAAGAACGGTTAGGAGTTTAGGATACTGTCTTTATTTTAATTTCTTCAAATGTATTTAAGTATAATATCAGTTATCTAGTACCCATAGTACAAGCTTTGCTTAGTTTGGGACTAGATGGCCGTAATGCGTGTGTAATTTGTTCTGGAATATTTATTTATTCACGGTTAGGTGTTTATCTAAGTAGAGTAAGTGTAAGTGGTTCAATAACATCTTTGAACCAAAGTCAAAGTAACGTAGTAAAGTCAAGTAGAACATGGTTGGAACGGTAATTGATCTAAATTTTAGATATATGTTCTAAAACAAACAAGTGTGGGGTGTAAGTGGTTCATCAAGATCTTTGAACCAAAGCCAACTTCACCTGCACGTGGTGCACCCTGCTGACTGACTGACGAGGCTCTGGCGAAAAGAGAGGTAGGGCATAGCGTATTTTTAAGCTGCCCGACTGGGGAAATACCTCCATCTCACGGAATCTTTCTTTCTCGCTACGTGACCAGCCCATTCCCACTTCAGTCTCGCTATTCTCTCGTACACATCTGTCACTTTGCTATGTTGCCTCAGCCATATTAGCCGTATTGATCCTAATATTTTTAAACCGACAAGTTATTCGGACAACTAACCAATATACGTGCAACGCAAATTTTGGCCCTCTTCACGGTTCCATCCATCAATAACTGCAAAAAATATAAAAAAAAAAACAAAGTAATTTTCTCAGCCGCATTCAACTAAAGATGATATATTTCCTGTTTGCCCGAAGGCAAGAAACCGTCACCTCATTTCTCATCGCCATTGTGCGGAGCCCTATTCAGATGGTCGCCATGCCTGGTCGATCACGACCGACAATGCGATGCCTCCCGGCCTCGGCTGCGAGCCTTGACCGACTGTGAGATAAAAAGATTAGTACCGATGCCATTTGAAGCAATTTGTTTATGTTTTTACTGCTGACATTATGGGCACATGTTTTGTAGTTTGTTTTTTTTCTGGCAGAGGAGTATGTGAATCGCCAGGAGACCTACTGCCTAAGCTGAAGCCGATTATCGACAACCTCTTGGTGTCGCTGATCTTCATGGGCGGTGGTGATTGCTTTCCTTCAAGTGACCCACATGTTCGAATGCCCGTTTATTCTTTCTTATAAAAAAAGACAACGAATGAGTGACTTTTTGGTGTTTTTGGTGTTCCTAATGTCTATGTGCTTTAGTGATTATGATTACTTCTTCGATCATGAAATTAATGACCAAAAAATTACTTTCATCAGGGGCTTACCGCCGACGCTGAAGCCGCTTCCCATCGGATTTTTTGATTGCGAAAATCTAACTTCACCTTAAATTAGTGCCAATAGTAATAAACTTAGACAGTAGATGTTTATTACAAATTTAAACAGAAGTCCAATTTTTGCGATCAGATCTACATGCGATATTGGGTCACAAGAAACTAAGATATGAGCAAACAGAAGGAAATAAATATGCTGTCAAATCAACAATCTCTGACTTTTTTGAAGCCGGTTATCATAACTGCAAGTGTACTGTGTTAATGTCTTTTTTAAATAAATTGCACTCATATAAATCAGGAAATATAATAAATATTTCAAGAAATAAAGGTACAAGTTAACAACTTTCTTTAATTTTATTAATTGTCTCATCAGTAATATTTATTATATTTACTTAGTTATACTGACACAGACATACTTTTCATATGAAAAAGGTTACGGAACAATAAACCTAATTAATAATTGTGAAATTGGTGAAAGTCCAAGGACATAGATTTGGTATATGTCAAATGCAAGTGTGGTTTATAACATCGGCTAATATAATGTTACTTTCATTTACAAAATCATGTTGTAAAATTTTTAATAATTTGAACCAATTTTAACATGCTTTTATTAGGTCGACCTGCATGTAACTATTTTAACCATCTTCCAAGGATCGTAGCGTAATGACAATTGGCAGCTGTATGTAGTTCTGATGACAATACAATAATATGGTACTGTCGAACAGATCTGATGATGGAGCCGAAAGATATGAACTGGAACTTCATGATGGAACATCGTATCATAGCTGTTTTGGGATTTCTTAGAAAAGTCTTGTAATGAACTTTGACCACGATTAGGTTTCAAGGACTGATGATGAAGCCGGAAGATAGGCACTGACATTTCATGATGGAATATCGTATCATAGTCGTGTTTGCACTTGTGAGAAAGGCCACGTAATGGACTTTGAACACGATCAGGTGCATTTATAAAAGCGTGTTTTTCTAGTGTTTTTAAACTATTAATTTATTTACTTGCTTATTGCTTAACTAAAACATTGGTATTCTGTTTAAAAGTTTGTTTGTGTTATAGAAGTTTGTTACAGACTTGTGTCAAATTATATTTCAATTTATAACAATCAATACATGAAGTAGGTATGTATCCGATCTTCTTAAAAACATATATGTACATCCACATATTAAACCGAATTGGCCGAAAAGACCGAACTACATTTTGTTAGTAAACTAGCTCACACCTGCCGCTTCGCCCACGCTTACTTTTTTAAAATTAAAAGATGGCTTAGTAGTTTCGGCGTGGTAACAAACAAATTCACATTCACATTTATATATAGTAGGGATGTACATAATTAACGAAGGAAATTTTATTGCCAAACACACACTGGCTGCCAGATGAAACATTGGCCTCCGTTTACCAGTTGAGCAGCTGGTGGACTACGTTCAAATCAAATCAAATCAAATGAAAATGCATTTATTGTGGAACACAGGTATTAAGGTTAACAATTGTTACAAGTAGTGTATCACTATGCCCTGTCCTTAAGGACATACAATAATTTAATAAATGTTTACATGTTTACATAATCAAAAAAAAAAAAAAAATGTCAATAAAATTCCGTCACATTATCGTCCAAATATTCTTTTATATTATAATAGCATTTATTAGTCAAAAATAATTTCAATTTAATTTTAAATGTCAAAAAATCTAAAACTTTAAAACTATCTGGTAATTTATTAAAAATAATGGGGGCCATACCAGTCACATTTTTACTCAACAAAGCTGTTTTATGTCCACCATATGCCAACTTCTGTTTGTATTGTGACCTAAGTTGAACTGGCCTGCTTCTTGTTTCTGCTAATTTAACAAATAAGTCTGAATTTGCTTTTACAAACAAGCATATTTCCATTATGTAAATACTTGGTAGAGTAAGTATTTTAAGTGACTTAAAAATTCTAGACCCCCTTCGATTAAGAGGAGATCCGTATCCCAGCTGATGAATATGGATTGATGCAGTACAAAGTAATATATGACGATAATTTTGAATCACATTCGAAATAAAAATAAAGTTTAAAAAACTAAAACCCGACTACTAGTAGTCGGGTTTTAGTTTTTTAAACTTATCACAACAGATTTAGCACAACAGATTCATTATAATAATGAAATTAAATCAAAGTGCATACGCTTCGTAGTCGTGTAAAAAAAAACGAGTGCGACTGAAGTAAAACTCCTACAGTTTTACTTCAGTCGTGTGGTCTAAAGCGCACTCGTTTTTTTTTACACGACTACGAAGCGTATGCACTTTGATTTAATTTCATTCCCTCTCAACTTCCGTTCGCCTCACCCGATCACATTTTTTGTAACGCTCGCGTCACGCATTCATCAGCTTACTTTCCAAGTCAAGCGTGCTTAAAGAAGTTTTAATTCAAAAGATTAGTCTACGCGAACGGAGCAGAGGGCATTACTAGTATCGTATAACCACACACCGGCCACTCCATACAAAAGTCGCGTTGTTTACTACTACATAAACAATGACGTCTGTGCAGTGCGCAAATGACCGTGTGTGCGTGCGCCGCCATACAAACTGTTCCACATTTGTCTCAGAGGAGAGGTGAGGTTGACACGAGAGAGCGGCAGGGAGTGGCCATACTGTTCTATTATTTATACTGTGGTATAACTATAAAATATAATTTATTGTTATTGATAACACTTACATAAATAGGAACAATTACATTCATATTCACAAAGTACCGTACAAAACGTACATGGTCGTGGTACAACATAGTTGGGCGACGTAAATGTTGCATATGAATGCACGCACAATGCATGTGGGACAGTTGGCCACTTTCATACCCTACAGCACGCGCTGCCCATATACGGAGGCGATTGTACGCTTTCGTTTGATTTCTCTATTAACTATTAATCTAATAGCTAGCTAGTATTATGTAATTGTAAGTAGTGTGTCGGTTGTTGAAAAACTCGGTCATTTTATTTGTTGTTACAAGGTTTTGTTTAACTTTACATGTTATGTTCAAATCATGCATCTCAATTATATATATTACTAGCTGACCAGACAAACGTTGTTTTGATATAAAAATAGATAACAACCTATTCTCAGACCTACTGATTAAGTATATAAAATTTCATAAAAATCGGTCTAGCCGTTTCGGAGGAGTATGTTAGCATACTCTTGCATAGCTTTTGTTTAAATATATTTTTTTTTACACCACGTCGGGTGGCAGAGATATATGGCCCGCTTGATGTGAAGCAGTTATCCATATTAACGCTCGCAACCCTGTCATATCATATCATAGACTCCTTTCTTTCTGGTGACCTCACTCACAGGAACACAACAACTTCTGCTTTTAACTCTACATCTTACAACTTAGTTTTATTAACTTAAAATTTATACACTTTGTTTTCAAGTCCAGTACAGTTATATTAGGAAGGTTAAGGCTATCTATGCGATTGTCAGATGGCGGATCTTGAATCATGACTGCTCGGAGCCCGCACGACTCCATATTCTGAAATTCTATTACAGGCTATCTGATAGTATTAATAAGATCGAAAGACATGTTTGAAGCGTGATTGTTGACGATTAAAGGTATCAACGAATCGACTTGATTTTGCACTGGCATATCGATGACTGGTATAGTGTGAAGTCCTAAAAAACGGATCCAGTACGATTCGGAATCGTACATGAAGGGTCCGTGTCTCCGTACAAAAACATGTTTCTTGTATTTTTAACTTTATTTTATTTTTAGTATTTTGTTGTTATGGCGGCTACAGTAATACATAATCTAGTTAATACCATTCGTCGTCAACCCTTATTCATCCCACTGTTGGGATATGGGTATCCCCTCCTTCTAAGGGATTTAGAGCATACACCACTATGTTGCTCAACTGCGGGTTGGCGGAGGTCAATGTTTTCAAGCCACCTAAAGATCACTCTCAAGGCTCGTTTGTCGATAATATCCCTCAGGCTATGCTTTTAGCACGGACGCTTTATGTACATCTTTTACACGATAATATTTTAAGGCAAAAAACCTAAATTCTCTTGTACTATATATAATACTTTTAATGTCATATGCGAGAGTAAAATTAAGAACGTCGTAAAAATAATTGGCCGGCTGTTTTATCTGGTCAACTCGAGGATTACACTGTAAATTATACACTTTAAGACGCTTTCATGTTGTCTGTAAATCTGCAACATTGTGAGAAAACATAAAACTACTAAATTAGGTATGGGCCAATATAATGGGCTAAGTTGAATAAGTTATTATATCTTCATATCGATACTACAATTAGAAATGGGTACGACATGTTACAACCTCGTTTTTCACCTATGGAGGGAGGTTATATGAAAATCGAGACTGCAAAGGGGTAGTATTAAAACGTAGGATTTGATTAAAAAAATCCTATTTGCGCAGGCTAGATCTTTTTTATTGGATACAAGTAAGCGGGTAAATGCCGTTAACCTTAAATTTATCTAGCCACCTGATACCCTGTACTCAATTGGGTAAAAACCCCAATTATGAAGGGAAATGACGTCCAGGGATCGCCAGCTGTCGGGCGTTGTCCAAAATTAAATTTGAGCAGTTAAAAAAAATCGGAATCTGGGTATAACATACCCGAAACCAAAAAAATTCAAAACGTAACTGGATGATTCTGAATTAGAAATGGGTGAGAAACTTATGAAAAAAAATTGTAAACGTAACTGACTTTGAGTAAATAAGGTCCCTTTTATATCAGGGATCCTCGTAAAAAAAACTCTATGATTTTTTTTTGTTTAATTCCTCGGGGTACAAGACGCGAGTAAGAGTTAATAATAATAATAATTGTTTATTTACTACTAAGTTATTATATAAGCATAATTTTTCTCTTCTGAATATGATAAAAAAAATCAACAATAATTCAATTACCATTAAATTGTGCATGGGAATACAATTATTATGTATTGATCAGATATTGTACAATTTCGAAATACGAGTACCCCATTAGATCCACACGTAAAAAACATTTTAATAATCTCTAACCTTCAAAATATAATGAAGCATCGCTTATTTTACAATTAAATTATGTATTGAATCGATTGTGCAAATCAATTAGCAATTTATCAATGCCAAGTTTCCGAATATTCGACGATATTTTTAGTGTTTAAAATAGAACCCATTCGCAATTTTTTTTACTAACACGATATGGATGGTGAATCCGAATTAAAATGATTTTTTTTTAAAACTTGGAGTGGTATAAGGACTTTTTCACATTAGACTTTATTTTGATAACGCCCAATTTGGAAAATAACCGGTTCTACTTATTCTATTAGGTTGGGGAAAAAGTCTTTTCGTATTTTATATGAAAATTCAAAACATTTTTTAATAAAGTTTATTTACATTTAACTAAAGTATGTAGGTGCCATTTTGTTCGATAACTTTTTGCCATTTTGTAGGTAGAGACATGATCCCATTACTATAGAAATTTTGGGACTTCTGTTCAAAAATCCACGACAAGTGGTTTTGGCAGTCTTCTCGTGATGTGACCCTGACATTGCCTAAAGAATTCTGAAGAGACCGAAACAGGTGGAAATCAGAAGGTGCAAGGTCAGGACTATACGGCGGATGCATTAACACCTCCCAGTCAAACTCTCTTAATTTTTGCTGAGTGGCTAAAGATGTGTGAGGTCTAGCGTTTTCATGATGAAAAATCACACCCCTTCAATAATTAATTCCGGCTGCTTTCTCTCATCTTTTTGCTTTAATCTCATCAGTTGTTCACAGTAGAGTTCAGAATCGATAGTCCTGCCTGGCGGTAACAGCTCATAATGAATAATGCCCTTCCAATCCCACCATACACACAGCATCACCTTGTTGCGGGTTAACCCGGGTTTTGCCAGAGTCTGTGAAGCCTGACCGGCCTTTGACCACGACCTTTTTCGCACGTTCTTGTCGTACGTGATCCACTTTTCATCACCAGTTATAAGCTTCTTTAAAAACGGTTCGCTTTCATTACGTCGTAGTAAAGAATCGCAAATGAGTACACGGTTCATTAGGTTTCTTTCAGTGAGATCGTGCGGCACCCAAATATCGAGCTTTTTAGTGTACCCAGCTTTTTTCAAATGCGCCAAAACTGTCTTGTGGTCAATTCCTAATTCTTCAGCTACGTCGTAACTACTGATATGCCGATCTTGCTCCACTTTTTCAAAAATGGCATCCATTTTATCCGTAACAGAGCGACCAGAGCGACGTGCATCTTTCACATCAAAATTTGCTGATTGATAACGCTTCAACCAAATTTGTGCTACTCTCACAGACACTGCACTAGGTCCATAAACGTCACAAATTTTTTTCGCAGCTTGCGTTGCATTTTTACCTTTTTTGTAGTAAAATTTTAAAATGAATCGAATTTCTTCATTAGATTCACTCATCTTGACAGTAAAAAAAACAAATGAAAATCACACATTTACCTAATTTGAATTTGGAATTATCTTTTTTAAAATTTAAACTTTTTATAGATATCAAAACCTGCCAGATACAAATGGTATAACCAAAGAGATTTTATTAGAAGTTCATACATACTATAATGCGAAAAGACTTTTTCCCCTACCTATTATATTATTTAAAAAAGCTCTGAAAGTGCTTCACTATTCTAAATACTCGATAATATTTTTTTATCCAGTAACTATGTAATTTACTACAGGAAAACTAACTATACTAACTAACTACTTATAGATGCAAAATTGTGTAAAGTAAAGGCAGTGTGAGATTCTAGTAATTTTGCTTAAAATACATTTTTATTGTAGCAGAGCCAAGCTCTTCAGAACAGATATTCAATATGTGATTAAGCCATTATGTGAATAAGTTTCTTGTAGTAGATGGCCTTTTGCGTATATTTTTTTAAGAATTTAATATTTCTACAATAAGACCTTGTTTTAGATGTTTTACAAACAGGGTGCCTACTCCGAAATGAAAATTCGAGGTTTCGGGCGAATGGAACGGTAGTTGTAGTGGTAGTAGTAGGTAGTTGACTTTTCATTCAGAAGGGTCTAATGTACATAATGTCCAAATAACACAAGAAACATGAAATATTGGCAATTTTTCTTCATAGATTTTACAAAACATTATTAAGATAAATCCGGCACCCTGGGCAAAGTGCATTTTATACAAAAGCTAAGTTATATTATATGTAATTAGGTTTTGTTTTATTGATTAATAAATTCGATCGTTTCGATTCGTTTCGATATTTGCCGCATTTGAATTCGCCTACGATTCGATTCGAACACGCATATATTTACATATATTATTTCCGATATATTCATAGGCACACAGGTCTCGTTATTCAAGCGATCAAATGTATCTAGGTTACCCACTAAAGGACGTGGGTTTGATACTTGCGAAATTCGCGTACAAAGTGTTATTATAATTTTTCAATTTAGGTTTTGGGCACCGTACACAATTAGAGTACCAATTCCATATAAGCGCCCAAAATTGACGCTCTTTATGGACTCACATGCCACTACACGATCATAAGTGAAGAATTAATATGCTGCTTATGCGATAACTTTGTCGTGTAGCAATTGGTTTGTGTTTGTCTGACTGAGTCGATTTCATACACTGGAAATGGTTACTTCTTTTAGTCTACTACGCTTTTGTCAGTCCAAAAAATCGTTAAGTGAAAAATCCATTGCGTAGCATAATCCCCTCACTTCATGAAGTTTGCTATTTTCGCTTCACAATATGCTCATTCGTGAGCGGCGTTTGCGTCATCCCTTCCCGTCCCGTCGGTGAAGCTTTTAAGACCCCGCAAGCGATCCCTAGGTATTGCTTTTAGCCTTGCGGGGCCAACAACAATAACCTTAAGTTAAGCTATGAGGGATATAATCCATGAGGATTCATCACCTCCTTCCCGTAGTTACCTACGGAAGGTTGTCCATCGCGTACGTAGGGTGTAAAAAAACGTAGCATTAGTACCTGATTCTCACATGACCAGTGACGTACCATTTGACCATTGAATTGACGTACCATTGACGAGCCCGGTGGTCGAATGGTTAGCAATGGCCACTTTGACTCCGAGGTTGCGGGTTCGATTCCCGCACAAGACAAATATTTATGTGCATGAACATGTATGTTTGTCTTGGTCTGGGTATTTTCTATGTATTATATGTATGTATTTACAAAAAAAAATGTATTTAAGTATTAATTCAATTATCTAGTACACATAGTACAAGCTTTGCTTAGTTTGGGACTGGATGGCCGTGTGTAATTTGTCCAGGAATATTTATTTATTTAGTGTAATTTTTAGACTAGTTCAGCTTGCTGACTTTGAAAGCTATGCCGACATCGATCGACAGACATCGATCAGAAGGTCAATTCTCGTAATTATTTTGCGATCGTAGAATGAAACTTGACCGAATCGAGATTTACTTATGAATTGACAAAAAAATATATACATGATTTAATTAATTAATTATTATCAATTGTTATTGTTGGTAACAACACATTCTTAGTTTGTTTAGTTCTCGGTAATATTTCGATATAATCCCATTTAAAACAAACTTGTAAGTTTCATACTGTGATACGAGAATACCAAATTTGACATTCGTAAGATCCAGACTGGATCGATACTGAAATTTGTGACCGACAGGCGACCCCCTCTTTCTCCTCCAAACTTAAACAATTCAGCTTGCTATGAAAACTTTAAAATTGTTAGTGCCATTTGTTTTCAATTTTGTTGACATAAAAATTAAGAAGTGAAATAGGCTTCCATTGGAAAATATTTGCTTAAATTTTTGAGTTGATGAATTATCAGCCCCCCTAGCCAAGTGTAATTCGTAGCGTAACGAACGTTAGACAGATCACGTGACATTTGTCAATTCTCATACTAAAATGTTCGATTTTGACAAATGTCACGTGATCTATCTAACGTTCGTTACGCTACGAATTACAATTGGCTAGAGGGCAGGCCTGCTTACGCTTCTTTATTGTAGCGTATTACCTACAAACAGTTGCGCGTTTGCCCCCGCGACCCCCCAAATATAAGTTGGCGACCCTCTAGGGGATGCGATCACTGCTTTAATTACCGCTTTTCGTACTTTGCTTTAAGTATTAGATAAGACCAATACTTAGCAGCATGATTAAATTTATAATCATCTGCCAATTACGTCTCTACATGACCACGCACATTAAGCATGAATTGTTTCGAGGTATGAAATAATTATCATTGTTCGGCAGGTGTCGTATCATCGGCGTAGGCACCATTGATTGATGATTGTGAATTGCATTATTAAGTTAGCTTTGTTAAGTAACTTAAATAACAGGAGGATATTCATGTGGTTTACCTTGTGCAGTCTATGTGATTTGAGGCGTGAGTGATGCTTCAAGTACTCGGAAGAAATTCTCAAAGCTTTGTTTGTTAATGTTTTTTTTATATGAGAAGGGGGCAAACGAGTATATGGGTCACCTGATGGGAAGCAATCACACCGCCCATGGAGATCAGCAACACCAAGAGGTCGCCGATCCGTTGCCAGCCTTTTAAGGGAAATGAAGACTTTCTTGAAGGCACCAAGGAAGGTTCTTGAAGGAAGGAATGTCGTAGTAGTTCGGAAATACCGCTGAGGGAAGTTGATTCCACAGTTTCACTGTTTGTGGTATAAAACGTCTTAGGAAATGTGTAAATATAATAGTGATTTAGTTCGACTTTTAGTGATAAACAATTTTTTGTTTCAGGTAAAAATTCCAGATTCATGTAACATCAGGTAAATAATACTACTTATAGAAAAACGACGGGCAAGTTTTATTTCGAGGAATGAGCAAACTTCTCACAGGAAGAGATCCTCGTGAGTCTGTCTATCCATCAGTCATAGTTAATTGTCTTGGGGATGTACTCAGCTGACTAATTTGATATTTGGCACATACCTACCTAGCTCGATGGCGTCGTTGCGCGTATCAGTTTTCGAACATGCAAGTTAAACAACGTCAGCCGTAGCCTGTCCATGGATTATTTACTTCGATGCTTCGGAGGGCGCGGTAAATCGTCGGTCCCGGCTGTTGTCATTAGATGGCTTGAAAACACTGGCCTCCTACTCAGTAGTAATAAGTAGCGTTGTGGAGTATGTTTTGAACCCCTTCGATTGAGGGGAGACCCGTATCCTAGCAGTGGGATGAATAAGGGTTGACGACGTAGTACTCAGCTAATTAAGTTGAAGTTTGGCACATACCTATGTGAATTTCTTTAACCCATACATGTAACGCAAATAAATTTGAATATTGGAGACAGACAAAAAATACTCTGGACCGCATGTAGTTTTTACCCAACTGACAAAGAAGTGTTAAGTTTTTCTAGTGTATGTATGTAAGTGAATTTCTTTGGCACGCTCTACAGCCTAAACCTCTCGACGGATTTCATTCAACATATGACGTATCATTAGAATTTTTAGAAAATAGCTTCGATGATGATATTCGCGCGAAATTGAGATTGGCTTCCTCTGCTCTCTTTAATAATGGACCCTATGCCTACAGCTAATGCTTACTCGAAGTAAGAATGCCCAAGTAGCCTGCTTACAGGTGAAATGGAAGTAAAACCTGCTACCAATCTGCTTGGGTGCTTGGTTGGTTTACCGAGGGCGATTGCGGTGCGGGTAAAGATCCTCACGTCTAGTTGGTTTACTGGACGAGAGACTCGCAATCCTGTGATATAACCGGAAGATCGGTGCACCGGGTGCATTAGCTGTAGGCATAGGGTCCGTGTCCACTTTAATAAATAAAACATTGTGTACGATTAATTTACATAGAATATCTATAATTAACCACTAATGAGCACCATAGTACATGTACAAATGGCCGCACTTAAAACTGATATCTGTGAGTCGGAAGGATAATGATTGCCTCGTCCGGTCCCTGGGGCCTTAATCTGGAATAAGTACGCGAGTAAATAGCGTGTTTTATGAAACGGCTTGACTATCAGTTACATAAAGGAGTTGAAAAATCGCGAAGATTATATCATCTTCAGCTGGTTAATACTTAAACCATTTGACTATGACCATTTACTTTGAACTCAAAACGGGACATAAGTTTTTATACCCCAGTTAGCAGGTTAACAATGAAAATAAACACAACTTCTTAATTTTCTTTATTTAGAAAAAAATGTAACTTAATGCAATTAGTATTCACTATTATTATATTCATATTATGTAATACTAATTATTTTTATTATAACAAGTTGTGAAACATAAAAATCAATCACGAGTTCACCAGCTTTATTAAAGCAAAGTTCCTCAATCCTATCCACAGTAATTATTAAATAAAAAATAATAAAACAAACGGGGTGAGCTAAATAAAACCGTTTAATTATATGAATTATTATTTTTTATTGTATTCATATTTCTCACGAGATTCGTACATTTAATTTTTCGCGCGGTTTCGGAAAACGGGACTATTTTCCGTTCCGAAGATTTGTTTGGGGACAACGGGACAGGTGACCGAGATAAGGGACAGTCCCGTTCAAAACGGGACGGATGGTCACTTTATTAATACTTGAAAGAACACCCTGATTACTAATATATATTTATATATATGCTATTAAGAACAGACGTATGCCATTATTACATATCAGGTACTAAACTGTTCATATACCCAGTGTACCCAGGGGAGGAACTCGTTGTTACAGGCGTCGTTGTGCGTGTCAGTCTAATAGAACACGCAACGTCGACCGCAGGTTTTAGATCTTATGAACTGAAAGGAGACTTACGAGTATGAACAAGTGCAAAATTGAACAAATTGGTTGCAATGTCCGTCGAAATGACATAACTACTTGCAATTTTGTCATCGTGTTAATGTGGCTGATTGACATTTGACTGTTGCGTGTGCGCACCAATGTGTTTTGGGGAATGAAGATTGAGTGAGGTACATAATGTAGTTCCTTTGACATTTTGTACCGTCTCATTTGTGAATTTGGTTTCGTCGCCCCATAAGCGGCCTCCACTCTAGGACTTTCTTCCCCATGGCATGGCCCAACTGCCTTCACTAATATAGATAGCCCACTAACACTTTAGTTCGCTGACTTTTTTTTAAACCATTAGGGTGGAAGCATACCACCCGCGTGATGGAAGCAGTCTGCATAGCCTATATGGCGACACCAGAGGCATCACTCACGTGTCGATGACTTTGAGAGATATTATGTCGACAACTTTGGTTTTATTTATTTCATATTTAATTACTACAAACGAAGGATACCAGATTGAACAACTTTTGCTAAGGCGTCATTTTTATATTTCTTATAGTTTTTTTATTTACCTGAACCATTAAGGTTCTGCATCAGGTGTTCCAAATCTTGGATTTTTATACCTCAACAGAAAATGCTCATCAAGCTGAACAACTTTTGCTAAGGCGTCATTTTTATATTTCTTACAGTTTACCCGAACCATTATGGTTTTGCATCAGGTGTTCCAAATCTTGGATTTTTATACCTCAATAGAAAATGCTCATCAGGCTGAACAACTTTTGCTAAGGTGTCATTTTTATATTTCTTATAGTTAAGCTGAACCATTATGGTGCTGCATCAGGTGTTCCACTTTCCAAAATAAATTATACCCTATATGTTGCCCAGGCTTAACAGCTATATAACAAAAAAAGTTTCATTCGAATCCGTCCAGTACTTCCAGAGATTAGCGTGTACAAACAGACAAACAGACATACAGACAAACAGACATTTTTTTTAATTCTTACTCTATTACTATGTCTCCATCGCCTCCAATTGTTTTTTTGTAAATATATTCAATGTACAGACACATTATTTTTACTGTTTTAATATATGTATAGATTTAAAATGATTAAAATCAGTCAACCTTTGGGAACATCAGATATACACGAATGCGGCTTACGTTAAATTAAGTTAACAAAAAATACAAAATATACTTAGATAAATATATAGGTAAATAATATACATATATACAAAACATAAAAAAGAAAACTAGGATGATGACGATTCGTATTTAGACAAGTTATTCAGTAAATGAGCTTGAACATACTTTTTGGTTCTTCGTAGTCGCGAGTGTGGTCCCAGAGTAACTCGAGGATAACTCTCTTCATCGCTTGTTGGCGATGACTTTCAATTTATGGCCGAGCCCAACGGTCAGAGTACAAGTTTTCAGACCATGGACCATGGTCATGGCGTCGAAGATGCATTGGTTGAAGACTTAGATCTTTAGAGATTACGATATTTGCATTATAAGGATGTATCGAAGATTCCCATTTTCATGTATAACAAAATATTTTTTTGACGTGACAACGTCTTATAAATTGGTTAGCCGGGTGACACTTCAAGAAACTGGCTCACGTTATGCGCTTACAATGAGAGCGAGTGAAAGGCACGCGTCCCTTCTAAGAGGGAGAGAGACAGACATAAAAAGTGAAAGGCATGCGTCCCTTCCACTCGAAAACATTTTACCACTCAAAGTCGTTGTCACGTAAAACTTTCGCCCGTATACCGACTTTACAGGCAACCAATTTTTTTATCTAATAATATGCAATGGCATAATTTTGACACTGTTAACGAGCTTTGGTTTTATATCATCGACAAACTTAGACCTTTAACGGAATACAAACACTATCTTTGAAACACGGAAACAATTTTCACGTACTATAAATAATGAAGTTTAACAAGACCTGTACTTTTCTTCCGTATCCATCAATTTACAAAGCACACAATAAAACCCCGGTTATTCCAAAACTTTAGCAAATACAATATTTATACAGTTACATCGTATTATTTACCTCTCATATGCAATGTATATAGATTTACAATAAGTGTTTCCGGCCACTTTCCCTTGTATTGTTAAGGTGAGACCGCACTAGGCGGCACTTTGTGGCAGTGTCGCGACACGGCACGACGATCCAGCCTCGTTCATTTATGTTATTTTATGTTATGTTGAGTTATAGTTTTTATATAATCTATAATATACGGTAGGCGACACCAGGCTTTTAAGCTCCATACACTAACTTTTGGGGAACCTAAAAAGTATGTTCTAATTCGAATAAGAAAAATAGTTGACGCTACCAGCAAGAGCGGTGAAAAATGTTTAATTAAAAGTTGTGTTCGGGCGCAGTAGATGATACATAAATTTGTCGCGCTAACCACCTATATTGTTAGCCCACTAGATTAGTTAGTGACCCAGTCCGAATACAAGGTGCATTGCTTTTGATTTTTTTTTTAATTTGTGATATGAGTAGTAGACAATAGAAAAAATCATCACTGTATCGTATTGATAGCTCAACCGTTAATATCAGAAATATTGGAATAAGCTCGCTTCATCATCGCATCTTTGTAATTGCAATAAAGTTGTAGAAAAGGAAAGATGCTATAAAGATATTTCAGTATTCTCGACGGTACGTATTGTATTCAGGGCCGAGAATGCATTTTTCTAAATTAATTCGTGGGTGACGTGAAATAACCAAAAATTCCGCCGCCGGCCGCCGCGCTGTGTCGCATCGCGTCGTTCCGTCTAGTGTGATCTGACCTTAACAAGTTATAGAATACCATACCTTGGATTTATATGACTATTATAATTGAATACGATGACAATCATAGCATATTTACGACTTATATGTAACGAGAAGTAACATAACTACAATGAGATTTTCTAATGTCATTCGCATTTCTAATGCTTTAACTCAATCTGCATAGCCATTTACAAATCTGTCAATGTGCGTAAAAGAAATTTAATGGTCTATAAAAAATAAGTTCATAGCATTAACGACTATTGGAAGTGAAGTCAATAGGTAGACTATTATTTAGCTTTTAAAGGGATTTGTTCACCACATATTTTCATGTTCCGTTTTGTTTTTGTTATATACATTTTTTCATAACCTGAGGGAAAGCAATTACCGTAGCTTACGGATGATTGAAATACTAGTGTTATCAGTAACACACACCCGTTGCTGATCCTATAATATTTTTAATTATTTTTTTTACTACGTCGGGTGGCAGACAAGCTTACGACCCGCCTGAAGTGAAGCGGTTACCGTAACAGTATTAACGCTTGCAACATAATATCACTTGCACGCTGCCACCCCCGCTGCCAACGCAGCATCTCTTTCTTTTCTGGTGACCTCACTCACTCGCAGGAACACATCAACCCTCAAGGGAATTGCTATTTAGCTGCGGTATTCTGTGAAGTGGAGGTATATTCCGCAATCGGGTAGCTTACAATTACGCTCCGTACCTCTCTTAACTTATTTTATATTAATAATTTCTTCCTTTCTTGGAGAGCAGAATCATAATATTGTAGCCTCCTGGGAAAACCTCAAACGATACCTACTTAATTTGATATTGCGTTGGAGAAAACCTCTTTGGATATTATACTCTTTTCTTTATTGTTAAAGTCAACTTAAATTAATTATGGTCGAATTTCGACTCCAGTGGTCGACAACTAGTAATCATGAATTCCCAGTCGATGATGAGCCTTAGGTACTATTATTGAATGGAACAGCATATAATGTTTTCATTTAATTAATTAATAACATTTAATTACTAAACATTAATTTGCCTTCACATGTAACTAATCTATTTTTGATAGCACGACTAAATGCCTATGTAATGGCGCCGCCTGGAAACGATTTGCATATCTTTCTCACGTTATCCTGTCTAATGCATCGCATAGATGCAAATAATGACATTAATTCCACTCACTAACCTTGATTGACTTTCAGTGATACGGAGAAGTGCAATCATATGCATGACTCCGTGTCAAATACTGTGAAGCGAGTCACATGCTATCACACTGCTAGAGGTGAGACAAGAAAGGTTATGTCACTCTTTCATTAAAATAAATAAATATTCCTGGACAAATTACACACGGCCATTCAGACACAAACTAAGCAAAGCTTGTACTATGGGAGCTAGCTGATAAATACTTAAATACATTTTTTTGTAAATAAACATAGAAAAAACACAGTTCAAGACAAACATAAGAATCGAGTCAAAAGTTTAAGTCATCTGAGAGGTTTTGATAAAAATTAATACCACTTAAGGAATTATTAAGTGGTCATTCGTAGTTAAAGAGAAAGTAGAAGGAAAACCACAAACGATGGTAGTGGTAAAGTCAACAGTGGTTTATGAAAGTACCACAATATCAACTGCCATTCCAATGTAATATATTTACTCTATGTCCACATAACCTTTTACTTTTAGATTCGTTTATCTTTCCTCTCTTTCGATTAGGTATGTCTTGGAACCCGCTAAAATAACCCTGAATAAATAAATAAATTATATTAAACTGTGTTCCCGATTAATAAACGTGAGTGGGTACTCACGTTTATTAGTCGGGAAAGCCGAACTGCCTGTAGAAGTGTTCTCAGGAGACTACAGCATGGGGTTCTTCAAAAATGGCGTGAAGAGGTTTTTACAGGGTCGGCAACGTGCGTGTGATGCCTCTGGTGTTACAGGCGTTCATAGGCGGTAACTGCTTTCAATCAGGCGGGTCGTATGCTTGTATTTGCTTTCTGCATATCTGTAACATAATTAATTCAACATTAGAATGTGTTCCGACACCGTTCGTTCGGTAAAACAAAACAATGTTGCTATATTGACTTTGGCCTTTAACCCGACAGGTCTGCAACTATGTCGCCGGTATAAAATGCATTTAATTTGCATATTAGAGCATGCATAATATTTGCCGTACAAGTATATTTTATGTATGTTTTGTGGCTTAATCTGCATACTGTAAATTTATGAGAGTACCTTTCACCTGTGACTTTATACACAGATCTCGGTCATAAGTCAAATTCTAAAAGCTTCCTACTTCTTCCAATTTCTTTTGATTAAATTCGTTGTGAGTTCCAAGGCAGTCGTAGTTTTACCCCCGGGACTGCAATGGACTTCACTGTTCATTGCCTTTTTTGGCGGTCGCCGCTGTTAATTCTGGCTACACAGGAGATATAGTGGTGGGAATGTGTGGTAGGTCAGCCTGTATCCAGGCCTTCCTCAATGCTTTCCAGCAGATGCGATCGTTCTCTCATCCAGCCACTTCATCGGTCTATATCTTCTTCATCGGTGTCAGAATTTGCCCCCTTGCCACCACCTCTTATTGCGATTCAATTACTGAATAGAATGCTTATTCATACCAATGAATAAGCGACTCTATTTCAAATTGAATAGAGTCGCTTACTCATTGGTACGTAGGGGGGCAGGTCTACCGCGTAAGCCGAAGCCGATTAATATCGTCAACGTAATATCCGTCAAGTGACTCTTTCTGTTATTGCTTGTAGGGTCGACTGGAAGAGATCTCTTGTAGAGATAACCTCACCTTTGTACACTTCTGATTTAACTATGTTATGCTATATTATATGCAACTAGCGGCCCGGTACGTGCTTCGCTACGTTTAAAGTGAAATAATAAAAAAAATAATTGGAACATCAAATTCATTAATTCAAACAAAAAAATATTTTATTAATTTCTAGCTATTTTAAAACTTAATCCAAAACATTTGGATAAACAATATTTTTTGTTTTTCCATTTTGAACATGAATAAACAAAGGGCTGGGAGTACCGACTCTGGAACAGGCAACATAAAGTCGAAGCACGTCCAAAATGAAATGACCGCATGAATGACATAACAACATGCTTGTACTGTCAACACTGAAAAAAGTTTCAATTTGACAGCAAAATCCCCATTAACAAAATGATCCGCCATTTATTAAATTCATTTGTTACAAAAAATGTGATAAATGAAGAACCGCTCTACCGATTTTGTGCAAACTTCACATAAACCATCTACTAAATAGTCCGAACAAAGCCTAAACATTTAGTTTGGATAGGTGAGCCCGTTCTTGAGTTATAAAATTACAACGAAAAGTGGCATTGATTTTTATATATATAGATAAAGAATATATAATTGCCTGACATTTCCCTTATGCATGATCGCGTTAATTCCTGTTATTATTTTCATGGCGATGCAAGGCTTCGTCAATTACTTATTAAGCTGTAAATAGAAAGACTGCAACAAGGCACAAGGCTGTGAAAAGTCGCAACTAATTACATGGTGACTGTGAGAAAAATACATACCACAGTTGAACTATGAACAGAGTTCAAATGTGCTGCTAAACGGCGTTTAATAATACGCATACTTACATAATTGTTTCCAATGAGAATTTCATTAAATTGCTTCCGTATTGTACTTTTAGTTTTTCAATATCGTGTATTCTTTACAACATAGTCGATTGTTCTATAAATTGTATGGGACCAACATGGTACTCGTAGAAAATTATAAAGGATGTTCATTATTGTATGTAGATTTCTTAGTTCTTTTCTGCAGGTAATATATATTTTTTTTGGAGCAAACAAACATAATATGTTTGTTCGTTTCCGCTTCTGCTCTCAGCACGGCCATATTATGGTCGTGCTGAGAGCAGAGGCGGTTACTGTAGCATATTTTTTTTATCACCTACTCATCTACTACACCTATGAAATGGTTTCGACCTCCTATAAAAATATAGACCCCCTATTTTTTAAGATTTAATTACAAATGTATGGTTTTGAGATTTATTCCTGTACTTGTAGTCTATAACGATGTTACTTGCCAAATTTCATAGTTCTAGGTCAACGGGAAGCAACCTATAGGTTTTGAGTCCCTTCAAAATGTCGAAATATGCGTTTTTTGCTGAATAAACAGCCGTAACTTTTTTTTACGTAAACTGAGCAGTTTGATTTTTTTACAACTTCATGGGACCGTAGACCTGAGTATACAGTTCAAATTTCAGCTTGATACCTCCACGCATTCTCGACTTAGAGGGTCTTGACAGACAGACAGATAAACAGACAGACAGACGGACAACAAAGTGATCCTATAAGGGTTCCGTTTTTCCTTTTGAGGTACGGAACCCTAAAAGTAAAAGGGTTAGATGAGCTCGTTTGTACAAACAAACTCATCTAATCTATAACTACACTGCACACTAAAATAAAAAGTTATAAAATATAAGTTTATAAAGAATTATGTTCTAGGTGTACAAGAACTCGAATACGAGCCTAAAAACATTATCAACCAAACTGACGAGAAATGTTGCCACTTAAAAAATATTCCCAATTATTTGGGAAAAAATCTTGAACTGATTTTCAAAACATCGTAAGTACATTGCACAGGCGTTATGTTCATATATGTGACATAGGCACTTAATTACCGTATCGTTGTTAGTAAAATTGTGCAAATCACCCTACGAAGCACATAATTGTGTGGTAACAAGTCAGTAACACCTGCATGTGTGCTAACATCTTATCGGGGTTCTGAAACGGGGTCGTCTGACACGTTACAAAAATGATGAATCTATGAAACAATTGCCACACTAATGTATCATTGTTATCACTTTCAGTTGGTACACAGTAGATTTATCTCATTAGGCTATGCAAAGTATTAACAACATTTACTGTTTGCATCATTTCCTATACACATTTTTAAAATAACCAACTTTATGACAATACCAGCTGTGCCCGCGACTTCGTCCTCGCGGAATAGTTGTTGTTTTATTATTTATTTACAATAATAAATAAAATTTCGAAAATAAAAGTAGCCTAACTTACTTCTTATTTCATCAGCTATCTGCCAGTGAATTCCCGGCAAAATCGGTCCAACCGTTTCAGAGATTAGCCACAACAAACAGATAGACATACAGTCAAAAGTCATTTTTTTATATAATGAGAGGGGAGGGGGGGGGGGGGGGGGGTAAAGATAAGCAACTCTCCTTAATCTTAAAGGTTCAATATCATGTGTAAGCTTAGGGTTGTCGATTCTCATGTTTCGTCTAGGAATCTAATCACAAGGCCCAAGCTGGTCACCCGATGCCCCGGCCTACAGGTGAGAACATACTCCAAACTTGGCATCAAATCAAAAAAATCATGTAAAAGACAATATTCCTTTTTATATTTATTGTAAAAATATGTCAAATAAGTACCTACACTAGCAACACAACTCTACATTTTCTAACAACTTTCTTTTCTATTAAAAATATCAGTATTGATAGCTTGCTCCCACTTCACCAAGACAACGTGACAACCTGTCTAAGACATAAATATATATAAACATAACTAAAACATTGTTGCTTCTATGTATGTCAATAGTATTGTATCAATCTATTTGAGAATTTTTTTATATGAGAGGAAGGGGTAAACGAGCATGTGGGTCACCTGATGGAAAGCAATCACCACCGCCCATAGATATCAGCACTAACATGTGGTCGCCGATCCGAGGTACTTATTTGAAATGTTCTTACAATAAGTATAAAGAGGAATATTTCCTTGCCACCCTCCCCCCGCATCAAAAAAATCGACCTGAATCGAATTTAGGTTTGGCAGATTTTTTTAGTTTATATTTTTTGTGCAACTTAGCCTGAACCTGAACCTGTGTTCAGGTTAGAGTATATTATTCTGTGGTTCAGGACTATACCGGCTTAGAAAAGTTGCATACTTATATATACACACATTGCCGGCATACGTATTTCCTCATTCATACAATATGGGATCCTTCAAGCGAAGCGTGAAGAAGCATCTTGTAGGCCAGCATGGCAGCGTCAACTGACAAGACATCAAGGTCTCTTGTCCATTGCCGATGCGATTGGGGCTCCTCTTTTCGCTTACCATCAGGCGAAGTGGAGCCAATATGCTGAGCTAATATAAGAAAAAAAAATATTGGATTTAAATACTATCATTAAAATTATATCTAGTTGTAGTTACCCTATTCAAGTATAAATATACCGGAAATAAAAAGTAACAAGTTGCTACTGAATTGTGGAAACTTTTACGCGGACGAAATTGCGAGTTTGCTTAGTTTTATGTATAAAAATGTATACATTGTTCTAATTTTACAATTGTTAGCGGCGGTGTTACTCATGTTGTTTTAAACAAAACATAATTTCGCAACAGATAACGATCACATCTTCGCGATAATTAGGAAGCGCCGTATAATTCTTATTGTGCAATGCTATAAATTACAGCAAGCCAAAATATCCATTAAATTCTATTCATTATATTCATATTAAATGAATTTTATACTGTTTTATTTCTTCTT
Organism: Hypsopygia costalis; assembly: GCA_937001555.2. Taxonomy (NCBI): domain Eukaryota; kingdom Metazoa; phylum Arthropoda; class Insecta; order Lepidoptera; family Pyralidae; genus Hypsopygia; species Hypsopygia costalis. The sequence continues at coordinate 5,086,608 of OW443335.2, forward strand.
CTTCCGTCCCTGTTCCCGTTCTCTGGGGTCGGGTCACATCACTCTACGGCGCTAGGTTGATCTGTCCTGGGTTGTCGGTTTTGGCAATTGGGCTTTCTGAAGGTCTCTTTCGATGTTTAACCACCAGGTCGATGGCGGGTGGCCTCTACCTCTCTTTTGTTCTACTTGCAAGCTTAATGCGATTTTCATGTGGTCTTCGTCCCGTCTCATTAGACTGTTTTATTTGTTTAGGGTAATTGGAACGGCTAATTTAATTTTGAGAGCCAAATTGGTCGGTATAGCTCTCAGAGTCAACAGGTTGAAGTGGCAGTGAGCTGGCCACATCTGCCGAGGCAGTGATGGCAGATGGGGGAGGAAAGTCCTATATCCAGCAGTGGGTAGATACAGGCAGGTAATGATGATGAATTAAATTTTAATGGAATTTTCACTACAAAGAAGAGGAGTTGATATGGCTACACATAGGTTACTTACTATCACGGTCACAGAACACATAAAGAGACTACAAGGGAAGCGTATACATGGTAAGCGTTTCACAAGTATGCTCATACGAGTAAACATACGTTTGTAATTGCAAATTGTAATTGCTTTTGCAGAGCACATACGTATGATATAATTGCGTTTGAATGAGTAGCCGCGGATCCACCTAAACTTCGACTAAACGTCGACGTAAGGCCATGTATTACGTCGTTTTTACCACCTATAATATCCATATTTTGTCCTTTACTGCAGTACCCTTTTAGGGTTCCGTACCCAAATAATAATAATAATAATAATAATCTTTATTTAATAAATAAGCATGCATTACAAAATCAAGAATACATACATTGTGTGTGCACATAACTGTTGAAAATAGTTGACAACTAAATAACAATATTATTCTTAGTTCTTAGGTAGAACCGTTAGAGCGGCACAATAAGCATACAAATTTGGACGCTGATGCCATAACTAGGTTGGTACCTGTATTTATAGCACCAGTGCTCTCCAGTAATCATATATAAGTACAAATTAAGTGAGCATGAAGTGTTATTTTGACTGTCAAAGTGAAAGGGTGTGAAGGAGTATACGAAATGCTGCAATTGTAGTGTGCATTCCAAAATGTGTGGGAATTTAAGTGTGAGTGTTTTTGATCGAGTGAGAGAAAATGATATTGAGATGTATATAATAAAATTCATAATTTATCCATTTTGTAGTGTGTATTGTACCTATGAACACTAAGACGCTCCACACAACCAAGCAAGGCATGTGTGTATCGAAAATCTTGGACACTTATTTGCTGTTCGCAAACAAGGCAAGCACAAGTGCATGGCACTATCCGGTAAAATAGATATACTTAATTCCAACACAACACTTGTGCCATTAAAAATTCGTACAGATTAGACTGAAAATATGTCTTTTCATGGATCATAAATGCTGTGAAAAAAGGAATGTTTGTAGCTGTCTGTAAATTAGTATATAAAATACTTAATTACAAGAATTTATATAATCCTAAATAAAACATTCACATGCAATAAATACCCTACGTCATAATTATATATTATAATACATACATACATACACATACATACATATATATACATATACACACATACATATACACATATACACATACACATACATATCAAATATATATAAATAAATTTATATCGTGTAAAAATACCCACATAGAAAAGTTATTGCAAATACACTCATCTTACAATAGTTAACAATTCTTCTGTCTTGTCATATGTAAGGGTCAATAAATATAGAAAGATTGATTTTTTGCACTGATGGCTATGTACTTTGTGGTTTTATTTATCTTATTATAGAGAAAGTAGCCAATAAAGCAAAGAAATTTATTGATGAAATAAGTATTAAATAGAGGTGTGATAAATACTTTATCTTTGCGACGTCGCGAATCAGATACCTGCATACTGTTTGGCTTTGCGCTTTTATGGATCCTTAGGATTGCCCTTTGGATAAATAACTGTCTGACTGTCAACACCTCTGCATCCTGATACAGCAGTGAAGTGGAATACATAAAGGGACGGAAAAGGCTTACTTTTAAAATACTGCGCTGGGATCTCTCTAATGTGATTAAATGACTTTTAGCGGCTCCACCCCAAGCGTCAATACAATACAGGATCAGCGATTGGCACAATGCCAAATAAATAGTTTTCATAAGCCGAGGATCGGCAACATGACGGATGTTTTTGAAAATAGCCATTAGTCTACGAATCCGGGAAGATAATGCTTGTATGTGAGGAACAAAGGAAAGGTTGTTATCAATTATTACACCTAGGTATCGAATAGTGGTGGATCTTTCGATGATCGGACAAGGACAGGTGTCATTGTGAAACAAGGATTCCCTACATACTGGCGAATGGGCCCGAATGTTATATAGATTTGTCACCGGTTGGGATCTCCTCGAGATAGAGAACGTTAAGTACTTGGTTTTGCTGGTGTTAACGCTCAGAAGATTTTGCCGAAGCCAAATAGAAACATCATTAAAACCCCTTTGAGCAGTGCGAAATACGTGGTCCCAATTGTCTCCCCAGAATATACAGGCAGTATCATCGGCAAAAGAAATGATTTGCCCGTTCAAAATAGTCATATCGCATAATTGGTTTATATATACTAGGAAGAGAGTCGGCCCCAATATGCTGCCTTGCGGGACACCATAATTAACAGGGAGAGGATTACTTATATGTTCACCAATTTTTACAAGTTGTGTTCTATCCTGTAAGTAGCTCTCCAATAATTTAAGTTGGATCCCACGAATACCGCTGTTTTCCAGCTTTCGTAAAAGAAGTGGTACCGACACCGTGTCGAATGCTTTAGCTAAATCTAGAAAAACAGCCAAGCACTTCTGCCCTGCATCTAGTTTTTTCGCGACTGTATTAGTAAGTTCATACACGGCGTCAGCAGTGGATTTCTGTTTACGAAAACCGAATTGACCTTTCGATAGTAGTGATTTTGATTCCAAATATCTAATAAGATTTTTATTAATAATACGCTCAAGGATCTTCGAAAGAACTGGAAGGATAGAAATCGGCCGATAATTATTAACTACGTTTTTATCGCCGTTTTTATGTATAGGACTTATAAGGGACTGTTTAAAAACCTTCGGAAATTGACCAGTTCGTATTGCCAGATTACATACATGGGTTATAGACTGAATCAACCATTCCTTGTTCTGCTTTATGACCTTGGCAGAAATATTATCCCAGCCCACTGAACCAGTATCCTTAAGGGCGCATATCAAATTTGAAACTTCGTCTATATCCGTCTCCAGCAAAACAAATGATGTTAAAGGAATAGATGATGTATTGTTTTGAATTTGTGAATGCTTAGCTGTATTTATATTTGAAGTGGGTTGTTTAATTTTTTCTGCAAGTTCCTTACCAACATTTGCAAAAAAGTTATTGACCGCGTTGACAGAGGTGGAAGGTGACGAAGAGACTGAAAGAAGATCCTGAGTCACAATAACCTTAGGTTTAGCATTCGTAATAGAATTAATTACTTGCCACGTCTTTTTAATATTGGATTTAGCTTTTTCTAACTCCGTACGTTCATACTGCAATTTAAGTTTTTTAATGATATTAGTGCAATAGTTTCGATACCTACGATAAGTTATACTGAGGATTTCATTATCTGGAAATTTTCTTAACTTCAGATGCATTCTGTCCCTATTTCTCAAACAGCGCAAAATTCCTGGGGTTATCCATGGTTTGATAGGAGTGGTACGTCTTGGTAACATATGGTTAGTCGTATTTTTGTCTATTATATCTTTTAGGGTATGTATTAACTTTTCTGCAGCGAAATTCACATCTTTGGAATCTAAAATGTGTTGAAAATTTGTAGCTTTTATGTCAGTTGTTATGCCTGTATAGTTTATTTTATTAAACATTTGTTTGTGTCGTATGTTATATTTCGGCTGTTTGAGATCCAGGGACAGAATTACAGTATCGTGATCAGTAAGATTAGATTTGACTACCAGAGAGGTACACGGAAAAATTGTTTTAGCTAAGACGTGATCCAAGCAATTAAGTACCCGAGTCGGTAATGTATGAGCTGGGGTCATTCCATATGACGACGTTAAATTTAAATACTGTGATGCGTGTGGGTCAGAGCTATCCTGCTTAATGTCTATATTTATATCCCCCACTAGTATTACATGCTTGTATTTACTAAGCGATTCTAATAATGTGTTCAGTGATTGTATAAAAATATCCGTATTCCGAAAAGATGGAGGTCTATAAATTGATATTAACGCTATTGAGTTATTGATTATGGACACTAAACAATTTGCATTTGAAAACTGTGGTTCATAGGTATTACAAAGAAGATCATTTTTAACATACAAAACAATACCGTCGTTTTGGTTGTATAAAGTTTGTGTGAATATTGCTTTATAGCCGTCGATTTGCGGTAGTATAAAATTATGTGAAAGCCAACACTCTGTAAATACAATGATATCAAAAATACAACCAATTCGAGCCAGCAATGTATGAAATTCGGAGATATTATGCGATATACTACGTATGTTCTGTGTAAAAACAGTTAAACTTTTATTTGATTGAGCTAAATACGAACTGCAGTCTTCAGGTGCACAAGCAAATGATGAAAAAAGATCATTATAATCTAAGTTTCTAATCGTAGTGTAAATATCGTCATTCATGTTTAAATCTTGTATAAAATAACATTGAACGTAAATTGATGTATCCATATTGACGGAATTGTTTATTGGGTTGCGTACGAGATTGGTATATTTTTTCATCATTATATTTGGTATAAATTAATGCTCGTTTAGAGCTCGCTTTACGTTTTAGATATAGTGAAGAAAACGAATGAATTAATTTTATCAATGGACTAGCATTATCAGTTATGGACATCCACTTACGAGTATGTATGTAGGTTATATATTTAATTAGCATTAAAACCAACAGTGCTTCTAAATTGTAAGTATTAGAAATAATATTTATGAAGAATGATGTAGCTAGGTACTGTAAATAAGTATGAGTAAATAATATAATTAAGTAATAATATATAATAAAATATGTAATACAATGCGAGTGTGTTTCAGTGCAACGTAGTTTAGAGTTGTTTGTAGGTGCAAAATAACTATTATAAAAACTTATAAAATAAAGAACTAATGGTAGTCATTTAGAGTTCGACTTCTTCCATTCCTCTAAATGGGATTCACTTTTTATAAGAATATAAGGCATTCCATCTTTCTTTCTCAGGTAAACATTGCCATTTACAGTCCAGCAGTACTCATATTCCAAGGCCTTGGCAGCCTCGCGCGTAAGATAGAATAGGCGCCGGGTTCTATATGTCACGTGTTCCGACACATAAATAGACTGCTGATCACCACTCATACCTAGGTGTGAGGTGTTAAGTTGACTCGAGGGGTTATCACGATTGAACTTTTTGACCAAAGGGTAAAAAGGAACCATATTACTAAGGCTCCTCTGTCCGTCCTCCGTCCGTCCGTCACCAGGCTGTATCTCATGAACGGTGATAGTTAGACAGTTGAAATTTTCATAGATGATGTATTTCTGTTGCCGCTATAACAACAAATACTAAAAAATAGAATAAATTACATATTTAAGGGGGCTCCCATACAACAAACCTGATTTTTTTTGCTCGTTTTTGCTCGCAATTGCTAACGGCAATAGGTAGACACATGAAATACTCACATAATATTTAGTTATGTATTCACTTTAAAAAGAAATAATTTAATAAAAATAAAACAAATATTTAAGGGGGGCTCCCATACAATAAACGTGATTTATTTGCCGTTTTTATAGATAATGGTATGGAACCCTTCGTGCGCGAGTCCGACTCGCACTTGGCCGGTTTTTTATTAAAAACTTTTTATCTCGTAATACGTCTGCAAATGTTGATGTTAGACACAGATCTTAAGCGTAAGCGAAAAATCCTAGTTCTGCGGATATTAGAAGTTAAGATGGCTCTTTTGGATAAAAATCTGATATAAAGATCAACTTTCACGGCTACATTATCGCACAGTGAGCGAGCAACTTTACAAAGTTGTATAATTATCGCCCGCAGCTCGTCCCAGATGTTCTCTTGCGTCATTTGACATTTAATTGTTGTTCGCTGATGCTGATTGTTATTTTGATTGTAATTGTTATTCGGATTCTCTTTAAGTGTTTATTAATTTCTAAGTCAATTGTTAGTAATGGATTCTCTGTATTTTATTGTATCGTTATGGATTGTACGCAACGAATAATAAATATAATACTTTATAGGGTACTTGATCTTTTTTCTTTAAACTATTTTATACCCAAATAACAACAAAATACAACTAAATTAAAGTAAATAAAAATAATCTAATCTTAAAATTACTTAAAAATAAAACTAATTAAAAAATATACTAAACTATTCCTCAAAATTATCGGCCCATGCGGCAGGGAGGCAAGAATACTGGCTGCGTTTCCTCGCTGAATTGCAATGCTGACTTCTTGAGCAAAGAAAGAGCCGGCATGTCTCCAGAGGCGGCATATTTTATACTAACATAAGCAAGAACTAAACTGTTCGAAGCCTATGGACGCTTGCAAACATCAAATGTATCAAGTCGAATGGCTAGCAATGGCCACTATGACTCCGAGGTCGCGGGTGCGATCCCCGCACAAGACAAATATTTATGTGCATGAACATGTCTGTTGGTCATGGTCGGGGAGTTTTCTATGTATTATATGTATGCATTTAAAAAAAAAACATGCATTGAAGTATTATCAATTTCTAGTACCCATAGTACAAGCATGGCTTAGTTTGGGACTAGACCACAGTGTCTAACATGTCCGGGAATATTTATTTATTTATTATACGTATGCTTGTATAATCTATATTTGAAACGTGATATAGGATATTAAATTCTAAATATAAGTTAAATGAATTCAAATTGAATTCAAAAATAACAAAAATTATCAGTGGCGTTGTCGAGACTCATAGCAATAAAATGGAAAAACGATGAATATCGCAAAATATCTTCCTCTGATTGCGAAGGTTAGCAGAACAGATATTTTGATACCTGTTCCGTATGAATACAAAGCAATTTAATTTCTTTGAATTAATATTAGTTATTCTAGGTCAATAACGAGACAGGAAATGTTTCTAGCATCAATAAACATTAATGAATGTTAAAACATTTGATTGGTAAACATCTTCGTAAGATTATAAATTTTGCATTAGATGCCAAAGCTATGCCTAAAATAACTTTACCCTATTTATCTACATTGTACATAGTATAAATAAATAAATACTCCTGGACAAAGTACACAGGGCATCTAGTCCCAAACTAATTAAAGCTTATATTATGGGTACTAGACAAATGATAAATGTACTTAAACACATTTTTTGTAAATACGTACTTGGAATGGATAGAAAAGACTGGGTGTTTTCTATCCATTTCAAGTACGTATTTGTCTGGACAAAGACACACAGACATGTCCATGCACACAAAGAAAAAAATATATGAGACTGATACAAAATTTTTGTTTATCAAAATGCGTGAAATAAATTTGCATATGTTTACGCATATCATTCAAAAACTAACGAAATTGTATTCGGTTTTCACAATTGCATTGGAGGTCTTAAAATATATCAAAGCCGAAAAGAAGCGGTGCTATTAATAATAATTGAATTATGAATGCCACGTGAAACGAAGTCGCGGGTGACCGCTAGTGCAACGTGTCTATGCGTTACTGTACACCGACAAAGGAACTAAATTATGCAACAGATCCGCCCGACAGGCCATCAAAGAGGACAGTAGGTTAGGTCAGGCATCGTGGGAATGATATAAAGCTCAAATATATATACTATCTAAATGTATAATCTGGTCTAGCCGCGAGCATTTCCTTTAGGTTGCCACAAAAAATGAGCAAACCGCTATTTATTTTGACACGACTGCCAAAAAAGCGTTATGGTTTTGTTTTTCTGTCGTGATACACACAAAATCTGGCAGGTTAAGTGCTATTGCTTATAATGATAATGATGATTTACAGCTTTGGCATACTCAAATCTGAAAGATGGGAGTAAAATTGATTAAAAAGAGTATGTGAAAGAGCTAGGTTATTTTTAAAATGAACAAAGAAAGTTCAACACTAGTAGTTTTAATCTCCAAGACAGAAACGAGCAATAACAAGTATAATCTTATAAATGGCGATGTTTAGGAAAGTGCTGTAAAAAGTACAAAACATTGCCTCAAACGCGCTATTGGCAATGCACTACTCGCTTATGAACAACTAAATAAAATACCGATTGAGATTGACGAGGTTAATGTTGGTAATACGGTACAATATTCCAGCAACACAAAAATATATTATAATCGTAAAAGCACAAACATACTATGCATGACACAGACAACCAGGTTAAGGAATAGTGAAACAGACAGACACAGTCCAAAAGACAAATAAAATAATAATTAATTATGTCACAGAATGAACCAGAAAAAAATTAACGATGGAACACGGGCAAATAAGTGCTAGCTAGATTATTTAGATGTAAGTTTGATGTACCCTACCAGGGTTCCTGTTTGGAACTAACTATATTGTTAAAACCGATGTACATAACATGAAATGCAAAATAAAGAACGTGAAAATGCATGGATTTTTACTTATTTTCATAAATAGTTGCTACTAAAGAAAATTAACGCTGTAGTACGTTGTACTGTAAACATTTTCTTTTAGATCAAATTACACGGCAATTAAACCAAAATGAATGGTTGTAGATGAAATCTTAATACGATTAACAATTATCAGATAATTGGAAATAAGTATCGCAAGCGACGTTCCCTGATCATTATGCCACGCGATCGAATTCATAGTAAAAATACTAGACAATTGCCGTATAGTCTTATTGAATTCACAATCACACACACCAATCATTACCTGTCATTCACCCGATACCGTCCGCTCACCTGTAGACCTGCAGTTACTGCACTCTTGCGCAACTGTCTGTGGTCATTCGATGCATCGATACTGCTGATAATATCGATTACCGACTCGATTGAAAATAGGACCTGGCCAATTTAGAGTTCATGTGCGGTTATGCTCGAAGGTTCGGTAATTTAGGTATTATTGGCCAATCATTGCATGTATACAATGATCGTTACATAGATTTGTGTACAGTGGGAATAGATTCTAGTGAAGATTTTATTTATTCGTACTTCAAATGTTAATTTCTTAAGGTCAGATGTTATGTTTAAATTTACTACTTTGAACTCAATACTAGCTTTGTAAGAAGCAACTTGGCCTCTCTCTGTAAGTTTTACCAATTATACAATAGGTATTATGAGTTGTTTTATACGGTACTATAGGGTTTGACTGCTCGCTAGCGGAATATTCATATTCGGTTCAAAATATAATTTACGGTTTGGTAGCTCCCCACTCAGCAGCTTACAAATACGCTGTACTCTACCTCTCTTTTGCCAGAGCCACTTTCGCCAGTCGGCTGGATGCACCGCGTGCAGGTAAGGTTAGCTTTGGCTCTAAACATCGTGCTGAGCCTCTTGCACCTAAATGTTTCATAATATTGACTAATAATCTGCAACGATAGAATGCTTATGCCTTTGTAGTGTAATACTTAATAGGTAGATGGCGCCACACTGCACCTTCACAGCAGTAAATATAAATGCAAAAAAATAACTATTAATTTACTACTGTATACTATTCCGCTTACTTCGAAAGATATCGTTTTAAAATTTTTACTGTAACTTATAAAAGTTTGTTATTTTGTCAAGTAGTTAGGAAGTTGTTGTTTGCCCGCAAAGCCAGCAGGTTCTTTATTTGCCCTTCCCACGTCCGCTACCTTTCTGATTGTGCAAACACCAAGCCTCCATCCTCAGAGAGCTAGTAAGTGAGTTCCATTCATATTTTTTTTACTCGAACAAACATGGAAATTTTGTATCTTGGTAGATGTCTGCTGACTAGTACTGACTAAAATACAAATTTATCATAAATAAATAGTCAATAGACAAATTACACACCGCCATCTAGTCCCAAACTAAGCAAAGCTTGTATTTTGGGTACTAGGTAACTAATAATAATGCTTAAATGCAATACATTCTTAGATGTATTACTTATAACCAGTCTAAGACAAACAGACATGTTCATGCATATTTACCGCGGTTTTCAATAATTCGTACACAATTAAAATGAGTGCCATGAAATATAGCCGTAGTTTTTTCAGAGTATTTTTGAACCACCTCATAATTTTCTGAAAAACTGCTTAAAATCAATTATTTCTAAGTATATTTATATCTATAAGTACCTACCTAAGAATCTAACTTAATTTGTACTTGCATTAATTTGTATGTATCCGTCTCTTTTGTTTGTTTGTTTATTGTAAAACTGTAAAAGTAAAGTAGGCAGTTGCCCATATGAAAGAAGAGCTTATTGGATCTTAGTATATACGACACAATCGTTTCTTAGATATTGATACTGTCTCTAATTTGAACCACTTCATTCTTACTAATAAGTACATGAACCAATACTCCCTTCGGTCCCTTCCACACATTTAGTTATCGACGAAGTTCTTCGCTTATGCTCAACTTTTGACGTGATAATGTTTCATAAATCGATGATCGCCGACTGCACGCGCGAAAATCATTACTCATTGTCACGTTCCGCCTGAGCCGAGCGTGCAAGCGAGAACGCGGATAAAGCGATAGAGAGGGACGATCGGCCTATAAAGCGTTCGACGTGTGACGCATCTATCTCTCTTCCACTCCATCGGCCGATGTTTTCTTATGACGTTATCACGTAAAATTATCGTCCGTCACCCGACTTTACAGACAACCAATTTTTATTCATGATATTTCACACCTATAACGAGTTCCGTGGGCAAACAACTTTTTCCAACAATTTCCGTTAAGGTGTTATTTTTGAATAGTGCTATTTATATATGTCGTTAACAACCTTCGAATCTATCGCTGCTTGAGACACTATTTTAAGGGCCATAAATGATACTGTATTTCTATTATTTTTTATCTTATTTTGAATCTTGTAGTAATTGTAGCTGTTCATACCGTTAAACGCTCTTTTATTCATTGATCTGGGGACCTTGATCTCCGCACTCCCCATCGAATTATAATAAGTTGACCGAAACATTTGCACGCCCCTGCGAGGGTAGAATAAGTTGGACTTGTAATTTGTGTAACATCTTTGTTGTACCTTATTTTCGCAAATAAATTATCTTATCTTATCTTATCTTATCGATTCCCACCGGATATTTTGATTGCGAAAATCAAACTTCAGTTTAGGTTTGTGGTAATTGTGTTTAGTTTAAATGGTAGAAACCCTGAAACTCTACAGACAAAGTTAAAAATATTTGTAAATAGCTTAAACCGACGACCAATTTTTGGAATCAAAATATTCAACAGGAATGGGCTTCAGCTTAGGAGGTAGTGCCCCTGGCCAGTCGATATCATGATCTGGGCAGCTGATATTTTCCATTTCATGAAACGATCGGCCACATCATGATGTGATCAATTTTAAGATCTGGCGATAACATGCACGTAACATTATATCCGAGGATAAGACTGTATCTATTTTACAGAAACAAATTTCACCTTATTTCCCTTGTTGATATTCTTTGCAACGCATAACAACTTGTTGGTTCTGTTTTCTTTAGTTTTGACCCAGGATCATACAAAATCTTCGTCATATAAACGCCTAATAACTAAAATAAGTCGTTATAATTGAAATCAAACTAAACAATTTTAAAATAATTATAATATTTCTGGACAAATCAGCAATCCCAAACCCGGCAAAGCTTGTAATTTGGGTTTAGGACACATACTATTATACTAAGCATAGGTAACTGATATTTATACTTAAATACATTTTTTTTGTAAACATATACATATATTACATAGAAAACACCCAGACACTCAAATATTTATCTTGTGCGGTGATCGAACCCACCATCTCGGAGTATAAGTGGCCGTTGCTAACCATTCGACCACAGATCTCGCCAAACACTTCACTTTAAAAAGAGAATCAGATTGTTTAAGATAATTACAACAAAAATAATGATCCCTTTGCTCACTAGTGCATCAAACATTTTTAATTACTTATCTCATTACTTGAACATGTCATGAGATAAGAGGTATGATTATTTCTCATAAAAATATAACAATCTGTGGAGTTGTCTCGCAACCAGGTTGACCTAGAAAGTAAGAGACCGTATTCTAACGAGATTCGCACAATAGTTTTGTTGCTTTACAACTAAAACTGAATTTGGTATAATTTGGAAAAAGGAGAATACGTGCTAGTTTCAAGATGGACCTTATAACTGTCTGGTTGCAGTAGAAAGTGTTAATGTTGGCAACACAGTAAAGATAAGGCTGAATTTACACCGCCGCGGAATGGAATAGAAGCGTCTTTTTGCAACGAAATTGTACATAGTATAATAAACTTTATGTCGATTTTATAACATATAAACTTAAATGCGATTAGCAGGTAGGGGAATTCTCGAGAATGCGCGAGAATTCCCCGGAACACGTGCGAACTTTTCTGGCTCGTATTTAAGTTTATAAGCTCGTATATAGTTATTTATCGCTTCTATTTCATTCCGCAGCGGTGTTAATAGACATCGAATTTATGGTGATTAATGATCATATAAGAGTAATTAGTGTGTTCTCGGCATAAGTAAATTTCCCCTAATTGTGACAAAGTAAATAGATGTATATGATTTATATTTATTTCACGTGACTATTGTAATTATTATAACAATAATTATTAAGTCAATTACGTTTGAGGTGCATGAGGTGATTATAGACTATTATTAGGACGAGCTCGGTGGCGTAGCGGTCAATGACGTGGCTTCGACACCAATGCTCGTGGGTTCGATTTCCACATAGGACAAACATTTGTGTGCATGAACATGTCTGTTTGTCTTAGTTTGGGTGTTTTCTATGTATAATAAGTACTTAAATATTTACAAAAAAAAAAAAAAATGTATTTACGTATGTTTATTATTTGTCTAGTACCCATAACACAAGCTTCGCTTACTTTGGGGCTAGATGGCGCTGTGTAATTTGTGTGACAATATATTTTTGTCATCAGTATTGTTTTTCCTTGTAACCTTTCCCATTGTGAGAATACCCAATCAAAATACTAGGTACATAAATACTACTGCAATTTATTAATAGTCAATCAAAAGTATAACACATCTCCCACGTGAACTGGTGGTAATGCGAATGGCACAATGGTACCGATTAAGAAATGGATGGAGCTGGTGACCGTGCGACCGCGACGGTCACACGGCCGCGGTCACGACTCTTGATACGCTGGAGACAAGAACTTTTAATTAAATTGATGGGTTCATTTGTATGCTGTATCTTTTTCTTATCTTTCTCAGCTCCATGCTTGATTTCTTCTACATTTGTTTCCTTACATTGACTAGTTGTTTCGTAGGTGTCCTTTTCTTAAGGTGACGCATATATGGACGTAATATTCCATACTGATTGTACCTATTATTCGTGCTAAAATGTGCGCAGCTAATGGTTTTTTTATCATTATCTATAACGCATTTAAAAAAATTCGACTGATATTTTGAAGTATATTGCTAGGCAACTTCAAAATATCAGTTGGATTTCTTTACCAATCTATGTATTTAGAGGTTACGAATGTTTATAGAAAATTTAGAGAAATGTCTCCGTCCCTTATGAAATATACGAGTATGTTTCATATAAGTACTCTGAAGATCAAGATAATCCATGTACAGGCTACGATCGAGGTTAGTTTAATAAAAAGTTTTAACAAAAAGGTCAAAAGAACTAGAGAAACTTATTTGCGGCCGATCATGTGCGCACTGACCTACGTTTAAGATTTGCTTAACACCGATTTTCACCTATGTTCCACAAATTTTCTCTGGTAACGAGCTCGTAGCATTCTGAGATATTTTCCCGTAAGCCTCAAGGTTATTTTTATCCGGTCTTAGGTTAAATTTTACTTTGTCTATGTTTCGTGGAATAACTCTTAGCCATTGATTCCCATATTATTTTTACATATCTGGTGTAGTATTACATCAAAAGATAATCAAAATTAGTTGCTGCGTTGGCAGGGTTGCGGCATGTGAGCGACATTTCATGTCGCGAGCTATCGCTACGGTAACTGCTTCACATCAGGCAAGCCGTATGCTTGTCTGTCACTCGACATAGTATAAAAAAAATATATCAGTTAGTTCTGAATAACCATAATTCATTTAAATTATGACTTTAACAATAAACAAAAGAGTATATATGCGTATGTGTGTCAAATACTAAATAATAGTGTATGTAATGATTTTTTTATTGATTTTATCAATTTTTTATGCATAATTAAAAAAAATTTACATTCTAAACTCTTTCTATATAAACTTCTCTATATACATCACTTGTGCGTTCAAAATTTGATACTCCTCCGTCCGCGCAATTTTCGTAAAAAGAGGTACCAAGTTTTTGCTTCACGTATAAGTATGAGGGGTGTAAGTGGTTCATCAACATCTTTGAACCAAAGCCAACTTCACCTGCACGCGGTGCACCCTGCTGACTGACAAACGAAGCTATAAGAGAGGTAGGGAGCGTAATTGTAAGCTACCCGACTGGGGAATGTACTTCCACCTCACAGAATACCGCAGCCAAATGACAATTCCCTTGAGTGTTGTTGTGTTCCTGCGAGTGAGTGAGGTCACCAGAAATGAAGGAGATGCTGCGTTGGCAGCGGGGGTGGCGGCGCGCGAGCGATATTTTATGTTGCGAGCGTTAATATGGCTATGGTAACCGCTTCACATCAGGCGGGCTGTATGCTTGTCTGCCACCCAACGTAGTATAAAAAAAAAAAAAAAAAAAAACATATTACTGATGATGATGTAGATCCATCTATCTTCACTTAATTATCCACTACACCAACAACATACACGCACGTACAAGACTTAATAAAAATACCCATACAAATAGCAATTTTAACATTTCTACGAGGCGATAAATTTTCAATGACCGTATTGTAACTGTCTAGTTCTTATGAATGGCGACGGGAATCGCACCATTGATATGCAACACAGTCAGCTTGATAGGCAAACATAACCGAAACTTGGGATCGTTATCTTTATATTTACACGTGTCTATTGTTAGGTCGACGTGTTATTGTGTCTCACTTTCTTAGTCTTTTACATCACTTATTACATTGTATTATCTTGGATGTAACTATCTAGATGGGAATTTTGGAACTCGTTAAAAAATATATTAAACACTATTTAACAGTCTACACTCTACAGGCTAAATAGATATTTCGAAATGATATTTCTAGTACCTTATCTATACTCGCAAGATTATATTGCATTGTTTTTATTGAATTAAATTTTGGGGTGTAAGTGGTTCATCAACATCTTTGAACCAAAGCCAACTTCACCTGCACGCGGTGCACCCTGCTGACTGACAAACGAAGCTCTGGCGAAAAGAGAGGTAGGGAGCGTAATTGTAAGCTAACCGACTGGGGAATGTACCTCCACCTCACAGAATACCGCAGCCAAATAACGGTTCCCTTGAGGGCTGTTGTGTTCCTGCAAGTGAGTGAGGTCACCAGAAAGGAAGGAGATGCTGCGATGGCAGCGGCGGTGGCGGCGCGCGAGCGATATTTTATGTTGCGAGCGTTAATATGGCTACGGTAACCGCTTCACATCAGGCGGGCCGTATGCTTGTCTGCCGCCCGAAGTAGTATAAAAAAAAAAAAAAATTAAAAACTTTTCTATCCACGTATCTATAATATATATAAAAGTGAAACCCTATTTCCCTTGATCCTCTTGGTCACGGCATCACGCGTGAAGGGCTGGACCGGTTTCGTTCATTTCTCTTTATATTGTACTAGCGGTCCGGTACGTGCTTCGCTACGTATAAAGTGAAATACTAAAAAAAAAATTATTGGAACATCAAATTCATTTATTCAAACAAAAAAAGACGTGTGGCACTCGGGGACTGCCGCGGTAAAGCTATTGCATAGCATTTTGTATCAACTTATGCAATTATAATTTTATTTATTTATTTTATTCATGCATTTTCTTTGATATTAATTCAAGTTACACTTTTTGAGCGTGGTGACCGATAAGAAAACAATTTTTTCTATCTATATATATAAAAGAAAATCGTGTTTGTTACAACACTTATAACTCGAGAACGGCTGGACCGATTGCCATGGTTTTTGATTTGTTGGATTTGTTTCCGCCCCGAATAGCAGAATAACTCCTAAAAACATTGGAAAATTCTCGAAAAAATAAAATAAAAGAAAAAACATTTTCCCATACAAAATGTTCGTGGTTGCCGTAGCTGTCAAATGTGACGTTGTCGTACGTGCGTACGCCAAATGTATGCGTGCGTTCAGAAATGTATATTAAGCTCATTATAGAACAAATGTCATAGATTAAAAACAAATGTTAACTCTATTGGTCTCATTTTTACGTCTTGAAAGTTGGCTGTGATTTGTTTTGAAAACAGTTTTGTGGATTTAAATATTTATTGCAAAGAGAATGTAACCACTACGTTTTAAGAGACGGATGTGCCATACAAATAACGTAATTCTAATATGTATGAAATGGAAGCGAAAACAATCAGAATTTGTACCAAATTCGCTTCCGATTCATAGAGTCGTTTTTTTACTTTGAGTTGCGCCAGGCTGATTTATTGGTTCTAAAATATTTATGCGTGCGTGAAATTTAAATCAAGCTCCTTAGATCTATATAATATATAAAATAATGTCGTGTCTTGGTCGGGAAAGTATTAAAAACATTGAAAAATTGACGAAAGAATTAAATAAAAGAAAACACGTTTTCCCATACAAATAGTGCCAGTTAAAAAGGATTGGAATATTTATTGATTGTTATGTAAATGTCAAATCGATTGGTCTCACTTTTACGTCGCGAATGTTGCCTGTGATTTGTTTTGTGGATTGAAATATTTATTGTTATCAATTGGTACTTTTTTTGTGACTTTGTAAAGTACTGAACTTATTATTTACCCACTGCTGGGATACGGGTCTTCCCTCAACCGAAGATGTTTAGAGCATACTCCAACACGCTGCTCAACTACGGGTTGGGCCACTAACTTGGCTTAAGGACTGCCATCTAATGATAAACACCAGGACCGACGGCTTAACGTGCCTTCCGAAGCACGGACGAGCTCGAGATAACATAAACTCATCTATGAACAGGCTACGGTTGACGTTGCTTAACTTGCGTGTACAATTAGACTGACACGTGCCTCACGCCATCGTGCTTCTCTATTATTTTCTATTATTCATTGTATTAATTTCAAGAAATCATAAATTTTGTTTTGCGTAAAATTTGTTAGGCGGTACGAAGTTCGCCGGGACAGCTAGTTATTAAATAAATAAAACGAGTTTCGTAGAGTCGTACAATACGTCTAATCGCACGCACACAAGTGTTCGGTGTCGAAGACTGCCGAACTGAAACGACGTTAGACGATGCACGGCCTTCAAGCCACACCTCCTTGCCCGTCGGAGTGGGGAGCGTGAGGTTTTTTCGTTACGGAATTTCTGGATTCGGTCCCCGCGCTCAAGGCCCGCGATAGAAGCTATGCAATAGCTTAAAAATATTTTATTAATTGCTAGCTATTTTAAAACAATCAATAAACAATATTTTTTGCTTTTCCATTTTGAGCATGAATAAACAAACGGCTGGGGGTACCGACTCTGGAACAGGCAACATAAAGTCGGCGCTCTACCGATTTTGTGCAAACTTCACATAAACCATCTAAATAGTCCGAACAACGCCTAAACATTTGGTTTGGATAGGTGAGCCCGTTCTTGAGTTATAAAATTACAACGAAAAGTGGCATTGATTTTTATATATATAGATTTAATCGAAGCACGTCCAAAATGAAATGACCGCATGACATAACAACATGCTTGTACTGTCAACACTGAAAAAACTTTCAATTTGACAACAAAATCCCCACTATCAAAATGATTCGCCATTTATTGAATTCATTTGTTACAAAAAATGTGATAAATGAAGAACCGCTCTACCGATTTTGTACAAACTTCACATAAACCATCTACTAAATAGTCCGAACAAAGCCTAAACATTTGGTTTGGATAGGTGAGCCCGTTCTTGAGTTATAAAATTACAACGAAAATTGGCATTGTTTTTTATATATATAGATTTGTTATTGTCAGGACAAGGTTTTTGGGAATGAAAAAAATAAGAAAGAGAAAATTAGAAAACTTTTAACGTTATGTCGTCTCATAGAACTATCAGTCATTTGACAGATTACTCGAAACCAATTCGAATTCAATATTCATTGTTAAGAAGACAAAAGGGTCTGTCGGGTTTTTATAATAAATTGCGTCGGGTGACAGACAAGCATACAGCCCGCCTGATGTAAAGCGGTTACAGTAGCTATACTAACGCTCGCAACATAAAATATAGCTCGCGCGCCGCCACCCCCGCTGCCAACGCAGCATCTCCTTTCTGGTGACCTCACTCACTCGCAGGAACACTGTGAGAGAGTGAGGAACTGAACTTGTCAGATAGTATAGTAAGTGTTTAAAAGCTGAAACACTTTAAGAACAATCATCTAGTCAAACTTCGGTTTTAATAGAACTTTCGGAGTTAAGAGTTCTGCTATTAGTTATTGAAAGACAAAATTTCGTCTTGTTTTGGTAAACTACGATAGTGTAGCCATTCATGTTCATTGAACTTTACCAAAATTTCCATAAGTACATTAACGTGAGTAAAATTGGAAATTTGAATGCTATCACGACTTGATGTTCTCATGATGTGCGCAGAATTGTTAATGCGTACATATTTTTCGGCAGTGAGATTAGCAAACGCACTGGGAAACTTAATATTACCGGTGAATATAATTTTATGATCTGCCTTTTATGACTTGCCTTTAAAGTTTGTTGTCTTATATGTCAAATGCCGAAAGATTCATATCTACTCGTATGTTGCGGGTTGAGTCATTCGAGCTTTGTTTGATGTCATTGCATTGTGTACAATTCTTCGAAAATTATACCTACCCTGCGGTTTTTAAATTTCTTTTTCTAAGAATTTATTTCCATTTTAACATTTTATACAACTAGCATCTAGTAATATCACTACATAGTATAAAACAAAGTCGCTTTCTCTGTCCCTATGTCCCCATGTATGCTTAAATCTTTGAAACTACGCAACGGATTATGATGCGGTTTTTTTTAATAGATAGAGTGATTCAACTGGAAAGTTTATATGTATAATATATGCATAACATAGTAGAAAAACACTGATAATTTAGAGGTTTCTAATGTGATGTCGTAAATAAACACATTTTTTTGCTCTTTCATTGCAAACGCTGGCTGAACCCAACGAGATAGATCAAAATAATGTAGTACAGTATTGTTCACCTTAAAATGGTCTACAAAAAAGTTCGCGATGGTATATGTCTATCTCTTAGTGGTAACACACAATAACCGTTATTTTATCCTTTGCTTTTTACAAGAAATAATGCCTTATTTACGAAGCGATTTTAAGCAATACAGAATTAATCCTTATCCAATTAAGTACCTTAAATACATTGCGCATTTAATATAGATCAATATGGCCCTTCACAGCATGTAATTTAAATGAATAGTTTAGAAGATATTACACATTTAAAATGCAGGGACATAACGGCTGTGGCGGTACCGGCCGCGGAGCCGGCGGCGTGTGCCTATAACTGGGGAAGGACTGGATAGGACAAAGCGCAAAGACCTTCTGTAGTACATTTAGTATCAGCATTGCACCCGTGCGAAGCCGGGGCGGGTCGCTAGTAAATAATATAATAATAAATAAATATTTGTGGACAATTTTACACAGCGCCATCTAGTCCCAAATTAAGCACAAAGCTTGTGTTATGGGTACTAGACAACTGATAAATGTACTTAAATACATTTTTTTTTTGTAAATACATACTTATAATACATAGAAAATACCCAGACCAAGACAAACAGATATGTTCATGCACACAAATGTTTGTCTTGTGCGGGAATCGAACCCGCGACCTCTGGGTGTAAGTGGCCATTGCTAACCATTCGACCAACGAGCTCGTCGAATATGCGTGTGTTCTTATTATAATAACTCACCCGTACCTACTTAGTAGCCACAGATTCAATAAATGTTGAGTTAACACATAAGCCCGCAATATATGCTACCTTATTTGTTTAAAGCAGACTGAAAACCAGCGTTGATTAGTGACGGCAGCCTGTTAGACACTGGCCAACACACAGTACAGCTGAGTCAACGCCTTTTTGCTACACAAACATCTCTGCATCTACAAGTGATGTTTTTTATCACAATAAAGTGAATAAATACACGTATGTGTTTGGCAATAAATTTATTTCACTCATTTCAACTATCTAGCCGCGGATTCTGTCCCGGTCTTTACCCAGAGTTAAGTATTGAAGTAAATTTTTATATTCATTATCTTTTTACAGACGCTACCCCGAACAGATCTTCAACAAAACTAGACTGTATTATTAATTTGTTTAATAACTCATTATTATTATGGTCATGTAAAGCGCGACAGTTAAGGCTTAAACTTTGGACGTAAGAGATGCTTTCCACAAGTTGTACAGTTAGTAAAAGAGATAAGTAACCCGTGCCGTGGATTATAAATCAAATTTTCACAGCCCGGTATCACTGGATTAATATATTTTTTTAAATCAGTAGCTTGCCTATTGTATTGCATAGTTACAAAGACTCTTATTCTATATATATAAAAATGAATCTCAGAAATGTATGTACGCGCATAACTTTCGAACGGCTGCATGAAAATGGATAAATCTGTTTTTTTGTGTTCCTTATTGTCAGGCCAAAGTTTGTATGGGAAATCCACGGAAATTAGATGGGAACGGAAAGATTGAACCACAGCGACGCGTGCGCGGGCCGCTAGTCATTCATACATATATTACTTCCGAAGATATCATTACTGAGATTCTTTATACTCTAGTCTCTTTAGAATACATTTCGTTTTAATCTCTTTATAAATACTTGCTCGCTTAATGTACGTCTGAGTATCTTTAAAGATAATTTTAATGTATGTTTCAGTTTCTACACTGCTTTTACTATTTACATATAGATAATGCTTTATTATTGCTTTGTGTAATATTCTAAACTATATTGATATCAGGCTCGTTGGTGCTTAGAAAGTGTTTCACTCTCTAACTCTAACTGTACTTTAATGACAACCATGCCGTGTTCATTGCCTCCTCTGGCATAATGCCGCATGTTATACGCAATATGAACAAATTTCTGTCATATTACATAAGTATTGTCTTGTTATGGAAGTAAACAAGTACGTTAAATGCCACCTGTTATGATGGATTGACATTTTCTTTAACATTCTTCATAATTCTTGTCGAAATAAAATTTTTATTATCACTTTCGGTGTTCAAATTGTCGTTACATGACTGTACATTTATGTTTATCATGTTCAGTTGAGGGTAACCAGGCTTTCTGTCTTTCTAATAGCTTGATTTCTGGTAAGGCCAACCTCACCAGCACGCACCCTGCTTACTGACGAATGAGGCTTTGGTGAAAAGAGAGTTACGGCATGGCGTATTTTTTAAGCTCCTTAACTGGGAAAGTTAGGGGTGTAAGTGGTTCATCAAGATCTTTAAACCAAAGCCAACTTCACCTGCACGTGATGCACCCTGCTGACTGACAAACGAAGCTCTGGCGAAAAGAGAGGTAGGGAGCGTAATTGTAAGCTACCCGACTGAGGAATGTACCTCCACCTCACAGAATACCGCAGCCAAATAACAATTCACTTGAGGGTTGTTGTGTTCCTGCGAGTGAGTGAGGTCACCAGAAAGAAAGGAAGGAGATGCTGCGCAGACAGCGGGGGTGGCGGCGCGCGAGCAATATTTTATGTTGTAAGCGTTAATATGGCTACGGTATCCGCTTCACATCAGGCGGGCCGCATGCTTGTCTGCCACCCGACGTAATATAAAAAAAATAAGTACCTCCACCTCACAGAATACAGCAGCCAAATAACAATTCCCTTGGGTTGTTGTGTCCCTACTAGTGAGTAAGGTCACCAGAAAGAAAGGAAGGAGTATAGGCTTGCAACGTTTCGGCGACCTCTTGGGGTTGCTCATGTCCATGGGCGGTGATTGCTTTCCATCAGTTGACCCATGCTCGTTTGCCCTCATATAAAAAAGTCAAAGTCAAAGTCAAAGTCAAAATTCTTTATTCTGTGGGCCCTCGCGGGCACTTAGACACGTCTTTTACAATTAGGTATTTTTTTATCTACCAGCATTTCGGAATGACCATTGACGAGAAGAAATGCCGAAAGAAACTCTGTCAATATAGGTCTTTTTTTTTAAATAGCCATACAATATTATCATAATACAATAAAAAGAATGTCAATGTACAATAAAAAAAATGGTATGTCAACCAAAATAAGAGAGAAAATAAAAAATAAAAAAATAAGTAAAATAAAATAGTAAAAAAAATAAAAATATAAAAAATCATAGTATAGAGTGTATATACATATTGTATAAAGTCTAAATATGTATATCCACAATACTACTTGTAAAGATAAGACGCCTGTGCTTCACATCCTGTGCCGAGAATTTGCCATACATTTTTATCATTAAGGTAATCGTCGGTCCTGTAGTAAGCCTTTTTACATAAGGTGGTCTTAATAAGCTGTTTGAATTTAGTGTCGGGTAAAATCAGGACCGATTCCGGCAACTTATTGTAGTAGCGGATGCAGTTTACGACAAACGAATTATTGACCTTCCCCAGTCTATGTTTTGGAATAACCAATTTGTTTTTGTTCCGCAAGTTGACATTAGTTATATCACATACTTTTGTAAAATTCGAAATATTTTTACGGACGTACATAATATTTACATAAATATATTGAGAAGCGACAGTGAGGATGTTTATCTCCTTAAATAACTCACGGAGTGAATCCCTAGAACCCAAATTGTAAATTGATCTAATGGCTCTCTTTTGTAATACAAAAATTTTATCAATGTCAGCTGCTTTACCCCAAAGCAATATGCCATATGACATAATGCTATGGAAATAACTAAAATAAACGAGCCTAGCAGTTGTCTCGTCCGCTATCTGTCTTATTCTCCTAACCGCATAAGCTGCGGAACTGAGTCTGCGAGCTAGTTTCGTTATATGAGGGCCCCATTGCAACTTTGAATCAATGGTAATACCAAGAAAAACAGTATCATTGTCATAAACTAGGGTGTTATCCTTTATGACTACATCAGCATGGACTTGCCTGACATTGGGTAACGTGAATTTAATACATTTAGTTTTGTATGAGTTAAGAAGGAGATTATTTGTAGTAAACCAGTTCAAAATTGCAGAGAGAGCATTATTAACATCATCAATTTTGTCTTTATACCTAGCAACTTTAAAAATAAGTGAGGTATCGTCGGCAAACAGTACTACGTTGGCAAATTTTTCTACCAAATCAGGCAAATCATTGATGTATACCAAGAATAAGAGAGGACCCAAAATTGAACCCTGGGGCACGCCCATTTTTACATCAAATGCATTTGATTTTGTGCCATTTACATCCACCGTTTGAGTTCTATTACTAAGGTATGATTCTACCATTTGCAGAGCCTTCTCTTTAATACCATAATGATTTAATTTGAGCAGCAGTGTCTGATGATCAACACAATCAAATGCTTTGGAGAGGTCGCAAAACACACCGATAGCGTCCTGAGACGTCTCCCAAGCCTCAAATATGTATTTCACGAGCGCGATTCCTGCGTCTGTAGTGGACATTCCGGCGGTGAACCCGTATTGCTTCTTATGTAGAATGTGGAACTTATTAAGATGTGCGAGCAGCTGATTTGACATGATCTTTTCAAACACTTTACTCAATACTGGCAGAATAGAGATTGGTCTGTAATTCCCAGGCTCACGATTATCTCCTGATTTAAATAAAGGTATAAGTTTGCCAAGTTTCATTAAGTCTGGGAAAATACCACTCTCTATACTTTCATTAAAAACTATAGCCAGGTGAGCAGCAACAGTATCCAAAATAGGAAGAACAATTTGAGTGGACATTCCCCAGAGATCCTCAGATTTCTTAATATTTAAACGTTTGAATGTTCGAATAATGTCATCTGGGGTAATGTGACAAAATTTAAATGCATGCTCACAGGGCTGTACATTATCCTCAAGTAATCTTATGGATTCTGAGGCTGATGAATTGAGAGAGGCAGTCGTATCAATGGGAACATTAGTAAAAAAGTTTCCAAATGCATTAGCAACATCTTGATTTGAAGTTAATATATTATTATTACATTTCAAAGAGTAGTCGTTTTCTTTAACTTTTATTTTGCCAGTCTCTTTGTTGACAATGTTCCAAACAGTTTTACACTTGTTGGTAGAATTTTTAATTTTATTATTTATGTAGTTAGACTTGGCTACCTTACAGACTTTCTTGAAGATTTTGGAATACTGTCTAACGTGTTCTGTAAAATTGCCATCCCGTCTATACGATTTTTGAGCATACAAATCATATAGTGTATTTCGACTTTTATAAATACCTTTGGTAGCCCATTCACAAAATTTAATATTGTTTCTGACTTTAACCACTTTTTGTTCAAATATGTTATTAAATTCTTCAGACATTACATTAAAAAGATCACCATATAGTTTGTTAGGATCATTTTCCGTGTATACTATTAGTGGCAACTTATCCTTCAAAACATTTTTGAATTTTGATATTTTACTACCAGTAATTGGTCTGAACGAAATAAGTTTGGTTTTTTCCACAACTACGTTATTGAATACGACATATTGTCCACAGTGATCTGAAGGTAAGTCATTAATTATACATTTATTTAAGTACTCCGAATTACAGAAGACATTATCCAGACAGGTAGCGGAGGTTGGAGTAATTCGCGTGGGCTCAAGAAATAAGTTATGCAAAAAGAGCGTTCAGCCCCCTTACCACCATCTCTTATTGCGATTCAATAACTGGATAGAATGCTTATTCATACCAATGAATAAGCGACTCTATCCATTTGAAATAGAGTCGCTTATTCATTGGTATGAATAAGCATTCTATCCAGTTATTGAATCGCAATAAGAGATGGTGGTAAGGTGAAAGCTTATAATTACGTTGCCCTACCTCTCTTTGAGCTAGAACCTCGTTAGTGAAGCAAGGTGAACCACGTGCAGGTCAGGTTGACTTATGCTTTAAAGATGATGGTGAGCCGCTTAAACCCCAAATTGTGTGAATTACTACTGACCTTACACGCGTCGTTGTCGTTACTCGAGACTGTAATTACATACTACTAACAACCGTTGCAAAAGAACAACTTTGCCAATAATTGATTACCAGTTTCAAGAACAATGAATTATATTAGTGAATAGGCTTGGTTCTATCAATACTCCTTGAGAAAGACAGATGAGGTGTGAGGCAATAATTTTTACGTTTTGAAGTCAAGAAAATATCGCTTGTGCTAGCTTATAATAGGATGATTTTTAAGTCCTGAATATGTACATAATAATATATAATAATAAACAACTTTTCATTGGATTCCATTTCCGAGTTTAGAATGCTATAGTTTTCAGCGAAATTTATTGAGCTTATAAAATCGTCCGGTCGTTCTGTCTGTCCGTCAGTTGCCATGAAACTCAAAATTTAGAAATTCTGACTTCGGATTCGTGTAGAGCATCAAAAAGTAGTAATGTAAAGTGACCTTGGTTTTCCGAAAAATAGTCGTTCTGTCTGTCCGTCCGTTGCCATGAAACTCAATATTTCGAAATTCTGACTTCGGATTCGTGTAGAGCATCAAAAAGTAGTAATGTAAAGTGACCTTGGCTTTCCGATATCAATTCGGGATTCCGAAAAAAAAAACTCTTTGCTATGGTGGCGCATGCTGCGCGTCCGATGTTTTTGAATATGTTTTTGAATACGTGAAGCTAAAACTCTGTTCCCCTATTAACGAAAATTGCGCGGTCGAAGGAATATGAAATTTCGCATATTACACACACTACCATATATTTCACACATACGCATATAAACTCTTTTGTTTATTGTTAAAGTCTGTGGTCAAATGGAGAACAGATTAATATAATTATGGTCGAATTTCGACCACTGGGCGATCACTAGTTTTTTTAAATCTTTGAATGTAATTTTTGATGTCTCAAATCCGGGTTCGACGACATAGACATAGTCCCGTTTGATCTAGTTGCCTCAGTATTGCCTGAAATGCAAATTGATTAGAAAGCAATTTGCTTGAAATGTACAATGATAAGGAAGCAGTATGCCAAACGCAAAGTTTTATCATCATCATCAGGTCATTTTAGTCTCCAATACAGGAGCACGACCCTCTCTTGTCCGTCACAGACAGGAGGATTTGGCCTACACTCCCCACGCTGGCCAGACGGGTTGGGGAGGCCTGATCGATGTTTTATAATGTATTTCCCTTAGTCGCCTTGTACGACATCCACGGGAAGAGACGGAGTGATTCTATTCTAGTCTGCCGGAAACCACACGGCCAAATGTTTACAAATAAATGTTTACAGAGCAGCAATAATTTGTCTTATCTATATCTTTATAAGGCATACTGACTGATTTATCAACGCACAGCTCAATCACTGGACGGATCTGGTTGAAATTTGGCATAAGGATAGCAATTATGATTCCGCTAAGAAAACATTTTTTTAAAATTCCATTTAGATAGGTATCGCATTGGAAATGGTTACGGGTCATAGGGTGTGTAGATGCTCTAAGGTTGCCTGCATAACAAAGTAGGTAGGTAGCCGTGACGTAAGATGTTAAAAAAAAAAATCTGGACAATTTACACAGCGCCATCTAGTACCAAATTAAGCGCAAAGCTTGTGTTATGGGTACTAGACAACTGATAAATGTACTTAAATACATTTTTTTGTAAATACATACTTATAATACATAGAAAACACCCAGACCAAGACAAACAGACATGTTCATGCACACAAATGTTTGTCCTGTGCGCGAATCGAACCCGCGACCTGGGAGTCAAAGTGGCAATTGCTAACCATTCGACCACCGAGCTCGTCCGTTTATACTTTAAATGTTATACGTAATAATGTAATAATAATTAACTTGAAACGTTTATGTGCGTATCCAGGTTGATACGCACATAACGAAGGCGCGGCCGTAAGCTAGTCGCAGACGCACCCATCTGCTGGCGCATAAGACATGCCCTATAAATAATTTGCCGTAAACTTGCACCTTTCTTTATTTCTGTTTACATTATCATTGCTGCAGCTGCAGTACGTAAGTACTGGCTGTAGACTGTGGCGTGTTTACGAACAATTTTATTAGCAGAATGCACGGCAAGAAACTACATACACTTCTCTCTTATTATAACTTTAACAATCATAATATACAAACTGTGCTGTATCGAATTGCGTGTCATCTTTATTCTCGTATGGCTTATTATTAGTTTTTTCTCTATAATTTACCAGCACGCTGCTCTCTTCTGTTGTATTATGTTAACTAGCTTCTACGTACGGCATTGCTCATTCTGTAGCATGCGAGATCTTAAAACGAAAAACACAAGATTTTTTTTATTATTATTTTCCTTTTTGTACCATAAAGTTTTCATTGTATTTCGTTGAGCCTTTTTTAACGTTTTCGCGGATTATGATTACGCTTCGTTGAAATTGCATTTTCGACTTAAATTTTCCATTCGTTTTGAAATCGCAGATTAGATAGTTCAATTTTATTTAATGGTTTAGATTAGAACAAGTAATCTAGACTCTATTCTAGAGGTACGCTTAATTTTTTTTCTAAAACTATCTGACCAATTTCTGACTGAATATTGCAAAGCCATGCAATATGCATCAGCATATTGCATGGCTTTGCAATATTCAGTCACCTTTTTGATCCTAAGCAGACTAAAAGATGACCTAACTGTTATTATCTTAGACCTTCCAAGACGGTTATTATATAAGGCCATTGTTATAATAATACATAATTGGCTTGTGTTACTGCGAGCATTTTTACGCAGGTGCATATTCACTTGTTTTTATTAGTGACAGATGTTCATCTAGATGAGGTAAATTATGGCAAAGGGCTTAACGGTCTTTAGAGGAATGAATGTGAACCAATTGTAATATTATGCTGACTTTAAGAGTTTATAGCGAAACGGGTTGTAATGTAAGGAGCTCGATGGCGTCCTTGCGCGCGTGTTAGCCTAGCTAATTGAACACGCAAGAGTATTATCTCGAGCTCCTCACGATGGCACGTTAAGCTGTCGGTCCCGGCTGTTGTCATTAGATGACAGTCGTTAAGCCATGTCAGAGGCCTTTAGGCGACTTGAAAACACTAGCCTCCGCCAACCCGCAGTTGAGCAGTGTGGTGGAGTATGCTCCAAACCCCTTACAGGGCTTACCCTGCTATTTGATACAGGACAGGATGAATATCCTGTATCAAATAGCAGGATTAAAAAATAAAACTCATTGTCAAAATACCATTAATGTATGTAACCTAAATATAAGATACTCTGTAAAGAAAAAAAAAAAAAGAACCATTGTAAAGTATTACAAAGTAAGCCGATCTGTGCACACTCAGCGGTACAAATGCCGTTGAGTGTGCGCATATTGCGATTGGCTTTGTAAAAAAAAAAAAACCCTTAATTCAGGGGAGACCCGTATTCCAGCAGTAGTATGTGTAACGGTTGACGCCAAAGACGACGTTGCATCTAAAAACTAAAATACGCAATATATTCCAATCATTCCTTATGTTCGCCAACGAGGATGTGTTAGAGAAAGTTACAATTTACTGTGGAAGTAACAAGTAACGACAGACGTCTCCAAACTAGTTGACAAGAAAAACCTTTTAGATGTTAGAAATGTTCGAAAATGTTGCGTCACACGGCAAATCAATATATTCGACTTTGAAACGATTAACATTCTGATTAACGTATGTTTAATAAAGGTGTAGTTTTTATAATAATCTAGAATTTTTGAATGAAGCACCACAATGAACGTCCTAAAAAATTAGAAAAGAGGCTTCAGAAATTTAGGTATTTATGGTTACGTTATGCCGAAGCTCACCGAATAAATAAATAATAAATAAATATTTCTGGACACTTAACACAGCGCCGTCTAGTCCCAAACTAAGCAAAACTTGTACTATGGGTACTAGATAACTGATATTATACTTGAATACATTTTTTTTTGTAAATATATACTCATAGTTAAGAATTTATATTCATAGTTAAGAAACCAGGACACCGTCTGTCGGGTCATCTAGTTATCAATAAATCTTCAATTCTATTATTTATCAATTTCAAATTTGCCTTTGTCATGCTGACCACAAATTATTATATTGTATTTTGATGGTTATATTAATGTGAAGCAATGGCTGTCAGCTTATTTATGCATTACGACGATAAATTACGAATAGGTAGAGAAGGTATTCGATTATGTGGATTCTGGATTCAGTGTGGAACCAGGATCTTATATCTACATGGGCTGTCCGACGATTTCAACATATCACTTTCGATTTCAATTTAGATATTATATTTTGGATTTAACTTCTCAGAATATGCGTGTTCTTCCCAGCAACTTCTTAAGATTTTATTCTCTAGGCGAATATCTGTGAACCTGTTACTTTGGTAAACAGATAACATGGCTAAGGCCATTTTCTAATATCAAATATGCAGTAGTATGTTGCGTAACAAAAATAGTCGTGCTATCATCAAAAATATAACGATATACATGAAAGCAGACATCACAAATCGCCGTTACAAATCGATCATGTTTAGTGTCACTTTCGCAGGGATATATTATAGCAGTTTCAACTTTATGGTTATTAAAATTTTAAATGCTTAGTACCTACAACTGTAGTTTGATTAATGGCCTCAGGCTATAAATGAAGCTTAGATTTCATTTTCAACGAAAACGCTATTAAGCAAAGAGTGTATTAATACTTATTTCACATTTGGATGTGCTTTTATATTAGTTCTTTAACTTTGGTGTTTTACACTAAAGTCGAATGCACATCTATCCGAGCCGAATGCACTGAATGAACCGAACCAATGGAATTTACGAACTATTATTATTAAGATTTCATAAAAAAAATTCAAAAATTTGATTCGTTCGGTTTTTTCGGCAGCCTCGGTACGGAAAGATGTGCGATGTCCTTTAACATCAATGCTCGTTCGTGTATATCATTTTAGCATTACTTCTGTTCAACGAAAACGCTCTTAAGCAAGGACTCTATTAATACTTAATTTCATTATCGGATGCGCTTTTCTATTATTTCTTTAATTATGATGTTTTTCACTAAAGCTGAACTCACATCCATCTGAACCAAACGCGCCGTACGAACCGAACCAATGGCATTTTAGAATTATTATGAAAATTTTATATAAAGAAATCTAAATTTGATTTGTCCCGTTCTTTCGGCGCGTTCGGGTCCGAAATATGTGCGTTCTCCTTTAACAACAATGTCCGTTCGTTTGTGTATACCATTTTAGCTTTACTATAATGTCTGTCTTTGAATGTCTGTCAATGTAGATGAATTTGGTCGGATCTCTGAGTGTTACATAAGTACTTTTGGTAAATTGCGAGTATTTCAAACAAATTATTAGTCATTATCGACAATGAACGAACTTATCACCAGCATTATACCTGTTTATTTCCCCAGTTAATCTTCACTCGAATCCATGGGTGGGTCCGCTTTCATCCTTACGCAATACGATTTTCGTCACCTTACGTCACCTGAAGAGAAATTTATTTTATTGTCCGTTTAGGGCCGAAAGGGCTAATGTCGCATTGTTTACTTCTACATAACAAATATTATAATAATGTAAGTCCTCGTCAGCTATAATCATAATATCTTCGTCTTAAAATATTAAAACCTCATCTTGTGTCGCAACAAATAATCTTTTGTTATGTTAATGTCAGCGGAGAAACACATTGTGTTTCAGAGTTATGACTATTTATAATATTTTATGTGCTTGTATCGTAGACGAGCGGAAGTGTGTGCATTTCCAACGTTAATTTTGTGTGCTCAGGTGTCGTGTGATATGACACCTCAGCGAAACGGGTTTCTTCTGGCTGCGTGTTTGTGTTTAGGAATCTTTTTATGCCAGTATGGTGGCAAATTTGTGCTCGATTTGCCTGATAGCAAGCAGACACTGTATACCTTTAGATTCCAGATGTGAGTATACTCTGGCCTGGCACAGAAGAAGTAAAAATACTACGAGTAGCTCTGGTATTTCCTCAGAGAAATATCTATCTCGTCAGTTTTCTGCTGAATAGGGATTTTTTTTAATCACACCTTTTTAATTCCCAGTTGTTCATTTTTATACCTGTAAACATTCACACACTGTCATGATTATTATTCTCATTCCTCGCTCAAGCGCGTCTAAATCCATTAAAAAGTACGATCCTTGTATAATGTGATTTAATTTAATGTTAAATGTTGTAACTTAAATTAATTAAGCGTGTCTTTTATTTTTAGCTCACTCTTTAATTTCCTACAATGATTTTGTGCCGTTCTGAACGGTAATCATTATATACGTGAAGCTACTATGTAGAAAGAGGTTTTACTAAAATTGCGCGGGCGGAGAAGTATGAAATTTCGCACACTTATAGCACACCCCGGCCACTCCATACAAATGTCGCATCATTTACTAGTACATAAACAATGACGTCTGTGCAGCGCGTGATTGAGCGTGTGTGCGTGCGGCGCCATACAAACTGTTCCTTATTTGTCTATAGTTTATATAGGGAAGAAGTGCAGAATGCTAATATATTTTTTTAATTATGCATAAAAAAGTATTGTTAAAGTTATGCCATGTAATTATTGTCGAATTTTGACCAATGAGCGACCACTGATTAAAATAAAACTGTCACTAAGGTGCAAAGGTTTCTAACTAACCAGGCTTGCAAATTCTTTCAAAAAGGTCTTCAAGTAAAAGACAAGAGTTTGTGTTGTATTATATTCCTGATCGTAGAATCAGACGAGGAAAGAAACGAGCCTCGTTTCTCAGTTAGCGGGGTGCACCACGTGCAGGTGAGGTTGGCTTTGGTTCAAAGATGTTGATGTACCATTTACACCCTAAATAGTAGTCATAGTATTATGAATTTAGATCTTTATTCCATGTAGTTTTACCATAGCTTTTGTTGGTATAAAGCACTTTTTAAATCCTCTCAATTATCGTTTTGATAGGATCTTCTGATACGTTTCTAAACGTTTGCGTGTGAAGCGCCTATAACACAGCTTTCGAATTGTAACTCGCTCGAGCCTTGATTTCGCGATTTCACGCTAAAACTTATTCAATTCGATATAATGTTCTGCCTGGCCTCAGAGTTAATTGTTTATCGTTTGTCTGTACCTACTTCATAGCTCCTTCAAGTTGATGGACATTGTTGAGATTCAGTTTTAAATATAAGAATGCATAAATACCTAGATATAAATTCAATTTGATTTTAATAAGGATGTAGAATATCGTAGTCAAACACAAACTGCTTATTATATATTATTTATATATTACAGGATTATTATTATTTAAATAGTTGTCTTGGCCAACTTGCCAGATAAATATTTTTTGAAAAATGGAAAAATTCACCTGCCCCCCCTAGGTGGGTTTTGAACCCACGACCTCTCGATGACCGGTCGAGTGCTCTTCCAACTGAGCTACCAGGAAGGTTTATGTTGCTGACGAATTTTGATGACGTCACACTGTGACTTATACAGTAGAAATATAAGATGCAAAAATTCGTCAGCAACACAAACCTTCCTGGTAGCTCAGTTGGAAGAGCACTCGACCGGTCATTTAGAGGTCGTGGGTTCAAATCCCACCTAGGAGGGGCAGGTGAATTTTTCCATTTTTCAAAAAAATATTTCACCAGGATGTTCATAAGGATCATAAAGGACAAGACAAGATATGAGAGATACCGTACTCTTTGCTAGGTTTATTGGGTTGAAATAAAGAGAAAGCACGATGCAGCAGTATGGATTAAGCAAGTTGAAGGATGGATATAATTATACTTCTTGTCTCAGGTAGACGTAAGGTGCGAGTGAACAAAAATACTTCAAACACTAAACAAATTTCAAAAGTTAAAGAATGAAACGTGAAGCAGAGTGTGGTAACAGAGAAGAAACGAAAGCTACAAATAGAAACAGTAGTATAAAAAAAGAAGAATGCAAAAGGAGCGTGAGTATGTAAACAGAAGTATAATAAGTATGAATATCACAAACAGAATTATGTCATAAATTCCTTTTTGGGACTCAAAGGCAACGGAAAGATATTCCTTATGACAAGCCACCGTTATGTACCATGTTATTTTTTGATAAACTGTGATAAATGTATATATTACATGTGAAGTATGTAAAAGTTAATGCAGTATAGTTATGCCAAAGAGAATGTTATACCAATAAATAGAATCGGTTGATATTATAATTGAATATGATACCTGTGTATTCAATACTTCTAAAAATAACCTAGAATATCAAGGTGTTATGTGACAAAACGATCGGATTTGCATTTAACCAATTGATTGTTATGCACCAGTTACTATTACGGTTGATATACCATTTAAATGTTATTGTATAATTCAATTGCAGTGAAAACGATACCGTTCCATGTCCGGTTGCTCCGCACGTGATGAAATCCATTTTCAATATGTCCGATTTCTATTATTTATGTCTAGATATGTTTCAGATTTATTCTTGAAAAATGAAACATAGACGAGTATCTTTATGGTTTCGTGCCATCTGTCAAACGACAGACAGTTGTGTCAAACGACATAAAGTTACATTAGAAAAGTTAAAATGGTCGTTCATTTTTTTTTAACTTTTTAATTTTCCGCGATACTTTTGTATTTTTTTTTCTTTCATATGAACCTTCTCCTGACAATAACAAATAGAACATAAAAAGTAATAGCGAAATCGGTCCAGCCGTTCACGCGTGATGCCGTGACCAAGAGAAATAGTTTTGAGTTGTTATCCTTGTGTAATTTGGTCTGTTCACCTTGGAAATTTTATGAGTCCCATACTCATAAAAATTCCAATGACTAAGCTAGATTTCTAAGACCTCCAGTAGGCTGTGTTGTTACCAAATCCGTCAAGCTTTGTATGACCGACGAAATGGCTGGGGTGCAGGCTGCATTCTGATCAGCTAATTAATGTATCGTGAGGTGTCGACACGTGATGCAGGGCTTATTTATAGTAATGATTGATTAGGTTTACAGTGACCTCATATGAATAGTTTCTTGCCACAAGTGTCACATAGACCTCATAGACATATTAATAGCCTAGAAGAACAAGGTTCCACATCCTTGTAAACCTCACGAGGAGAAGGAATCTTGTTCTTCTAGTTGTTAAGGCAACTTCTTATCACTCCTTTGAACTAATTTGTTTATTTCAATCAATGAACCAATAACCTTATTTGTTGCTTAAAGTTTTATGAAGACATCGTAACCGGCACATAAATACAGAGCACTGTAATCTTATTCTGTACCTTTTTACAAAGTAATTGTAACAACTTTCTATAGAATATTTGTCTTATCTAATTTAGGCAGTGTGAAGGATTTGCTTCCAAAGTCTTTTATATTTATTTAGTATTTTTGTCGCTTTTACTCAGCAGTTTTCATAACCTGCTTACTACAATCTTTTTTTCAGCCTTTACTAATTCTCACTGAAACCCTGTCTGTCTGCATGTCACATGTCTTTCATCTTTTCGGATAAAATGACTGAACCACTCCAATCTCTCATCGGCTCTCATCCAATAATGAAAAATTGATATTATTTCTCTTTTTTTAAAGTGGACGAAGTGGAACGTAAATACCACATCGACGACAGCTCTTCTTAAAATACTGTTTCGAATAAAAAAAATCTGAAGCAGCAAGTTTTGTTGTTCCGCTGCATATGCAGTCGCATAGAAAGAAACTTTAATTGAATTTGATTCAAACTTTAGCGGTTACATGTAATTTTGTCCAGAAATTAACAGTACGTAGTACTATTATTTATACTGTGGTATTACGAAACCAATATTTTGACGTTATCTGCCTCACAGTTAATCAATATTTTGTACATGTTATAATTAATTATTACGAAGGTACGTATTAGATACAATTACATAAAATGTTTATCAGATCTACATTTAATTTAGAACACGTTATCTGAGGTCATCAGAGAATCTTCCAGTAAGTTCATTTTCAAAAAGAATGTTCAAGCTTTACTTGAGAATTTGTCCAAGCAATGATCATCATTGTCCTACTGTGTTTCCATTGCGTTTCCGTATATAATTATGTATATGTGTATAATTAGTATATGTGTGTAATTAGTTTTCATAGGTATTTATTGTCTGTATGTTCATTATTGTAAAAAAAATCATAGAGTTGTTAAAGTAACAAATATTTTACTAAACATGGCATGAATCTAAATTTTAAAGTTAAAAAGTCATCTTTTGAGGGCACTGAAGTCGAAAGAGGAATGCTTATCAGATCGGTCAATGTCATTTATGAGTTAAATCTCTAATCTCCGTACGCTCCAAAAGCTTCTTGTATGCTCAAAAAGTCTTTATTATACACCAAGCTTGATCTCTGGCCGAATGCTCTATTTTTGGAGTCTTCATAAGTCGGTGATCACTATGATGACATCACATCACATTACGTCACTAAACTTTAAAAGTTTGTAATTTTTTTTTGGATATATGAAAATTCTGCATACAACATATAGGATACTTTTTATCCCGATAATTTATTCGCAGTTCGCAGAAGTTAATTCCAAATCCTACTTGTTTCTCCAGATTCAATTCGTTATGAGTTCCAGACAGTCGTACTTTTACCTTTGATACTACAATGAACTTTACTGTTAGTTATAAATTTTGTAATGGTTGTTGTTAATCCTGGTTACAATTAAACACACGGTGGGAATGTGTAGTGGACCTGCGGGCCTACCGCCGAAGCTGAATCCGATTACCATCGAATATTTGATTCGAAAAATAGATCTTACGTTTTAGTTATTGACAAACATCTGTAGCTTCTTCGGTAGAGCTCTAGGATGTCTATCAACTAAGCTATAAGTACCACAATTGTAAGCTGAAATTAGATTTCAGCAATCAAAAATCCGATGGTAATCGGCTTGAGCTTCGGCGGTAGGGCCCCTGTTCTGAATAGAGATGGACAAAATGTTGGGTATTTACAATTTACAATAAAATCCCAATAAGTAGTTCCCAATTTATGTCTGAAAATTGAGCATTTGTTGAGATATTGTGCATTTGTCGCTATTGCCCGACATTTTGCCCATCTTTAGTAGATTAAAAACATCAATACAATGACCTTCAATATAAGTTACACTAGCCTCCATAATACAATCTACAAGTACTCGTAGGTGAAACTTAATATTAACAAGATTTACTGGATTTAATACACGACAAAAACAATGTTTGAACTAGTTTGCTATTGTACTATTATGTACACGAGTAACCTAATACTTGGTCTTACTTTAGAAGTTTATGCATATTTGTACGTAGTATGAGTAACAAAGTAAATTGTTGTTGAATGTGACCCGTATTCACTTAATTTCACTGCTCGTTTCTTTTAGGCACACAATATTACAATTTTAGCTTTAAGGTGATTGATCCTAGCAGCTTGCTTTATAGACGAACCCGGTGGTCGAATGGCTAGTCGAATTTAAAATAATAATTGCACTTATTGAAGTGCAATTATTATTTTAGACTTGTTTCCATTCGTTCCCATAGTCATAGTGACCTTTACAGGGCTTACAAACATTTGCAGTGCCACCAGAATATTTTTAAATATTCCTTGAACCAAGGAACTCACATCTAAGATGAATTTGTTCTCATCTCTTACTTTACTTTATCACTAACTTAACTGTTGCTTTCATCATTATCACGGTATAAATATGGGAATGCATGGCTTTTTAAAAGTAGTATATTGCACAAAGTACACTTAAACGTATCATTAAAACTAGTGGCCGCCCGGTGGTCCAAATTCGACCATAATTAATTTAAATTATTTATTATGGTTATGTTCGACATTTAGTAAGACTATAGAGAAATAATATTAAAGACAAACAATATTAATCTATTCTCAATTTGACCACAGACATTAACAATAAACAGAAGAGTATACTCGTATATGCCCATGTGTGTCAAATTCATGGTAGTGAGTGTTATTGATTTAATGTATTTTTATGCATATTTTTAAAAAAATATTAGCATTCTGTACTCGTTTTCTATATAACTGTAAGTGTGCGAAATTTCATACTCCTTCCTCCGTGCTAATTTCGTAAAAAGAAATACAAAGTGAAACGTACGAGATAATATATTGTAGATGATTTTTATCACTACCGACTATTTTTGTCTATAAAATTTTGTTACGATCAACATGATAAACTTTTAATAAATTCAATGGAGTTACTTGACCATTTGATATTAAAAATTTGAATGTCTTTAGGCAGATGAGTCTCGATTATCGAGAGTATCATGATTAATTATAGGTTATGCAATGCAATTCGTTGAATAAAACATGGCTGAGATAACAAATGTCAATGATATGGTTAATGACCATCATCTGTAAGTAACGGCAATGTAAGATCTCATGTTGTTTACTCGAATATTTGGTGCGCAGATTTCTTTCTGTTATTTGAGATGTTCGGATTTTGGGATGCTGACTGTAAGAAAGCGGCTGGGAGAGAAAACTTTGGGGAAGACTTATATTCAGCAGTGGATAGATTTGTATCATCAGCTTGTGCTGATGATGAATGATTTGGGATGTAAAACTGAGTTATTTCAGAACAATATTAGTTCTATCTTCTTTTCAGTTGAATACTCTGGCAGAGATCGTGGTTATTGGCAGATCTTAGTGATCTACTTTTTTTGGTTTTACGGACTTCTATTTTGTGAGTCTAGATTTAAAAATTGTTCTAAAGGTCTAAATGGGTCTTTTCTATCACTAGTGAATCTCAATATAGTTTTATGCCAAGGCATTGAGGTAGCCTTAAGTCGAACAGTCTTAGAATATTCATATACTAAATTACCATTTCCAAGAATCTTTTATTTTCTTTATTGCATTATTTGAAGTACATTAAAACAGTGCATACAAAATGTTGTACAAATGCGATCTTTCCAATTTTGTGGAGTTTAAAAATTCATATCGTATGTTGGCTCGTATTTTTTCCAGTCAAAATTTTGTTGTATATGAACTAATAAATAATATTTTGTTGATAAACATCGCTTTATTACCCAGTCACGAAGTTCAATCTTGATATTGTGTCGAGCGTTCGGAATTTTGGAGCCTGTCTTGGTAAAATTGGACGTTGGTTTTAATTTTTAACCGACTCCTAAAAAATAGGAGGTTCTCAATTCGGCTGTTATTTTTTTTTTAATGTTTGTTACTTCATCTCCGTAATTTATAAACCGATTTGTAAAAAAACTTTTTTTATTTGAACGAGATTGGTCATATTATTTTTTCATATCATAAAATTCAGTTCTGATAGTGGGGTTCATAAAGATTTTTTAACTTTTTATTGCTGTTTGCGTTTGTAGAGTAATTTTAAGAGTCGTGTTTTGTTACTGTTAATACAACAACAAATAAGTACACTGTTAAAATTTTATACAAATAACGACTTCAACTTTTTTTATACTACGCCGGGAGGCACACATACATACGGCCTGCTTGATGTGAAGCGGTTGCCGTGGCTTGATAAACGCCCGTAACATGAAATATTGCTCGCCAATGCAGCAATTCCTTCCTCCCAGGTGACCTCATTCACTCCCAACAAATCTCAAGGGATTTGTTATTTGGCTGCGATATTCTAGTACTTTGAGAGCATACTCCACCACGCTGCTGGTCAACTGCGGGTTAGCGGAGGCAAATGTTTTCAAGCCGCCTAAAGACCACTGATTTGATTTAAAGATTGTCATCTAATGACAATAACCGGAACCGACGCCTTAACGTGCCCTCCGAAGCACAGAGGATCTCGGGATAAACAAAACCATCCAAGGACAGGCTGCGATCGACGTTGCTTAACTTGAGTGTTCGATTAGATCGATACGCGCAACGACGCCGTCGAGCTCCTCCATGCCGTTTCACTTTCACGATATTCTTCAATTACTCGTATTTTCTCTTACTTTACCAGACACCATATACTAGCCTGTATCTAATATAAATGCACTAATCTTTACCTGATTATTATTAGCATGGTAAACATATAGAGCTATTAGCGACATCCCGACAGGTACTCATTAGTCATTTTGTTGAGCTTTCCATCCTTTCTGCAACCACACTATCACTGCCACACCTATAGCCTCTAACTCTTCGACTATAAGGTTTGAATTTAACTTAATTCCAAATCTTAGGTCAATTGCATCTATATCAGCCTTATTGAGTTTTATTACCACCTCGTAAAGTTCGGATTCCTGTGATCTATCGAGCCGGATGCAAAATCACATATGCGTTAGGCGGATGCGGCGCAATCTAGCAATTGCTTTCCTGTATCTCTTCGTTTAATGTGCCTGAGTTCGTTGTTTTTGTAGCAGCTGGACATGATCCACTTCAGTACTTGTCCAGTTAGAGTTACCATTGAAATATTCTATTGCGGAACAAAATTTTCTGTGAACTTGACGAAGCAAAATAATATGAGAAATTTTCTCACGTAAGAACTAGGTATTAATAACAAATATATATATAAATACAAAGATATATAATAAATAACATAAAATAAGGAAAACTACTGAAAATGTATGAAATAGTATTATTTAATAAATTAAATAGATGTGAAAATAACACGATGTGATGGCAGATGATGATGATGATGATGGCAGATGGGGAAGAAAAGTCCTAGAAATGAGGCTACGTATGCGTCGCCGGAACGAAAAATTTTTTCGTTCTTTTTTTCGTTCTTTTCGTTCTCTTTTCTTCGTTCAGAGTGGTCTCTATAGCTCTCAGAGTAAGCAAACGTTAACGTTAACTATTCTATTGTTTCAGACGCAAAGGATGGAGGGAGCTACAGACTTCAGCAGGAAACTGCGTGTTGATCAGGTGAATACTTGTTTTTTTTTATTATATGTAAAATTGATGATCGGCGTTAGGGTGAAATAAAGCAAATAAAATATGCATGTCAAATTTTTACAACAAACAATTCTTAACGTACTGCATGTATACATGCCATGCGTAGGTATTGAGTAAGCGATTTGTAGCCAATTTTTACTGCCGTGATGTTGGCTTATAAGGCGTGAAGTATATAAAGGTATTTCCATTATCAAATCTACAACTGTGATAGTTATGTTTCAATTTATTTATTATTGATAAAATCCAGGCAAAGCATGGTCCGATTCTTGATAAATATAAAATAGTCATATTCAAAAGACTATTAATGACCGATAAAATAAATAAAATGAACTAGCAATCCATCACACGAACGACCTAAGGCATGCCTTTCAATCTGATTTAAAGCCATGACTGCTTTTCATCATCGCAAACAAGTTATAATCCAGTTCAATATCAAAGTATTGAGATAGCAGTGATTGAAACTAAATTTCATTTAAATCTTCAAAGCGGTTTTGCGTGAGTTTATCAATCAATGTCATTAAACCCAATGTGAACGATAATGCCCTGACAAGACAACCGCGGACCCGTTTCGAAGCCCTTTGATTGATAGATTCAAATTTAGAATCGGTTATGAAATGTTTGTATCTTTTGCTAATTTACATAATTCATTTCAAGCAAAATTTAAATCGATATGTATTTTTTTTTATTTTTTATTCCTTGGACTTTATAAAGCACTTAGAAACGTCATAAAACGTATTATCGATTAATTTATAAACTGTCACAAATTTATCGATACTGCTTTGATAAATTGTTTACTGTTGCGTAGATTTGTTTATTTGAATTATTATTTAGTGTACCTACTCGTGCGTGTCTTAAAAAATAAAAACACAACCCATGACATTGCATTGTTTTTGAAGTGAAAACTTCTTTAGCGTCGTTGTGCACTTTTTGGGATGGGTAAAAAATGTTAAACTCGAGTCAGGACACGTGACCTAATCGAAAATTCGTAAGACGGAGGGAGAGTAGACCGCCGGCGCGGCGTAGGAGAGGAAGTAATATCCACCTCTCTCTCTACCGCGCGGTGAAAGTCCATGCCTGCTCCTGCTGTTTATTTTTAATGTAATATAAATTGTCAAGTTTGTGTACGATAGCGCAATAAATGAATATTGTATTTTACCACATAAATGATAATACGTTTATACTGATAAATAAAGCAATTCGCGCGAAATTATTCCCTAACCATTTCAAAATATTCAAAAATGCATAATGGTAATGTTCAAGTTTTCACTTCTGCCGGCACTCCCGGAGTACAACCCGATTTTTTTATATGAACGGGGGACAAACGATCATGTGGGTCACCTGGTGGAAAGCAATCACCATCTCATTCAATTTTAATCCTAAAGATTCAGATACATACATTTATGTACCAACTGATTACAGTTTTAAAAGTGCGCATACAAAAATTGTTGGTATGAAAGAGGATATTATTTGGGAGGAGTCATATTTTGGTAGTATTAATGATTATTAATGAGAATCATTTTAATTACATGGTACAATATGTTTTTAAACGGTTCTGGTGACAATACAATTAAATAAAATGGCGGTTTACAAATTTTGTCACGACTACCTCAATATGGGTATCACATGAAAGGGCTTGACTATACACATGACATATACTTCTCTCGGTAAAATAGTTTACTTTTCATGTATTGTCATAATCCAATTTTGACAGCTGTCAAATTACGCTAGTTGTGCAACCGGTCCGGCGCACCTGCACCAAAAAGAATAGCATTGCACCGATCAGCTGTTTGTAGGTTCCTTTTTATTTGCAATTATTGTCTGAACTCTCCAATTACAGGCCAATTATTTCTTGGTATTTTAAACACCATCTTTATTTTGCTGGCTGTTGGATAACTCGTATGAAACTCACAGTTATGATGACCAGTTATAATGGTTGAAAGGTGTGATATTTTGGCTTTATGTGAGTGAATAAATTATTGCGATGTGCAGATGATTTTGTCACCTGTCGTGTTATCTATATCACACGTGTTACATAGTGTAGAAGTAGAAAGTTGTTTATATCTATAGGTTTTTTGTGTTCTGTATACCTTTTTACCTGACTGCTGAAGAGAGGGTAATAATTTTCGAGGGTACATTATATAATGTCTAATTCTTTGGCAATAAATTTTGGCATATACATAAAGGTGTCATTGGATTCGTCTCAGTTGTGGAAGTGACCTATTGTATAATATTTCGATATGTAGTATCCCTGTATAAAATTGAGGTGCAAGTGGCTCACCACGATCTTTAGAACCAAAGCCAACCTATCCTGCACGTGATGCGCCTTGCCGACTAATGAAAGAGGCGCTGGCATAAGGTGCTTCACCCACTGGCTACGGGTCCCGCCACGGTGCGCGGAGCGGCAGATTCCGCGCGCGGCGACGGAGGAGCAGATCTGCACCACCGCGCGGTTTGCTCCGCGTCTCCGCGCGGAGCGGCGTTATACGACGGCCCCACGGCAAATAAAAATTTCACTTCACAGTAGGGTTGCCAACTTTTTTTACAAGAAATAAACTATATTTAAATCCGAGTAGAATATTAAACAGTATTTTAAAATTAACAGTACTTTACATATTTAATGTTTGAATACATATATTTTTGAGCTTCTCTTCTTACAGACTTTTTTAAAAACTTCATACGCCTCCCCACAATTATAACTAAAATTAAAATAAATGAGAAACTCATTTTTATTAAATTAATAGTTATAAGTATGCTATTTTTCTTTTGGTTAAGAATTGCTAGATAACTAACCTAAAATCGTGAACATGGTTTAAGTTGCATAATAAATTATACTATATTATAACGGACTACATGCCATTTTAATCGATTATCCATACGACTATTATTATCTACGCTGACACCCTTTTATTCGACATTGTATTATGCTCAATTAAAACGGCTGTTCATCGTAAATAATCACCGAAGCGGTATTAGTAGAACAAATCGAGTGGCTAAATCGATTCCATTCAATGTTGATTCGAGCGATTTATGTAACGGTTCCGCTCTACGTGTGATGTGGCGATTTGCCGATATATCGAAAAGCAATTTTGTCTATTAAATTTCCTACATCTGTTATGATTTAAATTAGTATTGATAGCTCGTAAGTGCATGCTGACACATAGCGCCATAGTAGACATAATCTATATATTAATACGTGATGCAAAAACTTTGTACTCCTTTTTACGAAAATTGCGAGGAGCATGAAATTTCGCACACTTATAGTTTATATAGAGAAGGAGTGCAGAATGCAAATATCTTTTTAAATTATGCATAAAAATACATTAAATCAATAAAAAAAAACATTACACACACTACCATGTATTTGACACACATATGGCATATATACTCTTTTGATTATTGTTAAAGTCATAATTTAAATTAATTTTGGTCGAATTTCGACCACTAGGCGACCACTAGTGTTTTTTAATCTTTTTAATTAATTTGTGCTAGCGCTGTCGTTCAAATAAGAGCATAGCTTGAATGCGGATAAAAAAAATAAAAATGAAGCATCGAAGAAAATGAAGAATTTTATGTCATATTTAGCAACACTTTTGTTTTCCGCCAGTTTCGACCAACAACTAGAACTGAAGAGACGGTTTACATTTAAAACATAAATCACGTACAATTTAGGGCATCATGTCCTGTTGTGCCGTTAAATGGTGCGGAAACAACAGTAAAACATGTAGTGTAACAATAAACAATATTACTTTTCATCGGTATTTATGCTAGCGCTGTCGTTCAAATAAGAGCATAGCTTGAATGCGGATAAAAAAAATAAAAATGAAGCATCGAAGAAAATGAAGAATTTTACGTCACTTT
This sequence comes from Hypsopygia costalis, assembly GCA_937001555.2. Classification (NCBI taxonomy): domain Eukaryota; kingdom Metazoa; phylum Arthropoda; class Insecta; order Lepidoptera; family Pyralidae; genus Hypsopygia; species Hypsopygia costalis. The sequence goes on from OW443335.2 coordinate 5,130,516, forward strand.
GTCATCATTTAAAATGTGTCATATAATTATATGTATAATATTTCTCGTCATAATAGACCGGTCCCAGTACAGCATGACATTACCATTCTCGAGAACTGGTAGTGGTGTGTGTGTGTGTACTTATAATACGGTACCTCGGAGCTGACGAGGCCATATCTAAGAGCAAGTTGCTGGTGTTATTATTCCTAAGTTCCTAAAAATAACTTTCGATGTTTTACGTAGGACCCATCGAAAAGATTATTGAAACTGTATATCTATATAATTATAAATACGTCCCATTTTGAACGGGATTGTCCCTTTTCTCGGTTACCTGTGCCGTTTCCCGGTTGTCCCCCTAAACAAAGCGCCGGGACGCAAAATAGTCCCGTTTTCTGAAACCAGACGAAAATTTAAAATAACGTGGCTCGTGAAACTTTGTTTCATATAATTTAATAATTACTATCAGAGCTTTGCAGAACTTTGCTTTAATAAAGCGGTGATTGATTTTTGTTTTTCACGACTTATTACAATAAAAATAATTACACATGAAACTGGCACATGAAGCTACATGAAGCTGGTTGCGTTGCGTGTTAGACTTGTTTTTGAAAATGTAAAATGCCCGAATTTCACGCGAGCGAAGCCGCGTGCAAAAGCTAGTATGATTATAATAATAGCGAATATTAATTGCACTAAGTTACACTTTTGTAAATAAAGAAAATTAAGAAGTGTTTATTTTCATTGTTAACCTTCTAACTATGGTATAAAAACTTATGACCCGTTTTGAGATATATGGAATGTTATAGAATGCACTGAAAATGGGACTAGTAGGTATGTCGTCGTCTGGACCACCAAACTACAAAGCATTTGTCGTAAAGGTATGTACGGTGTATGGCACATTACCTCGAGCCGCCATAAAGCAGGCGGCTGTGAAATAAACTGAGCTTTAGGACCCATTGTTTATGCTACATTGTAAATGGTAAAGCTCGTTGTACAGCTCAAGCGACGCTATTATTCATTCAAGTCAATAAATATATGTATAACGAATTTCTCCTGCCAATAATAAAGACATTGTATGTGAGGAGCTCGTTGAATGCGTGTATCAATCAGTCTAATTGATCACGCAGTTAAGAAACGTCGACCATAGTCAGTCTATGGATGGGTTTATTTATCTCAAGCTCCTCCGTGCTTCGGAGGGAACCTAAGCCGTCGGTCCCGGCTGTTGTCACCCAGATAACAGTCGTTAAGTCAGGTCAGTGGCCTTTGGGCGAGTGTTTAAGACAAAGCAGTCACGCTCAGGCGTGTAACGCGTTACCATCCACTCTGTAATGCTCGTTCTACTAACAGGACGGAGCGAGCGATAATGATTTCACTTCTGTCGTGAGGCACACACCGCTTTTTTATTTTGTTTTGTATACTAATTATGTATATCAGGACAAAATTAAATAATTATTTTTCTGTTACTAAAGACTTTTATCTGCTTTAGAACCACACGGACTGTCATAGGATAAATAAACCGCAATCGTGTATTTCTGCTATTCCCAAAGGTTGACTGGTAGATAATGCTTTTAGGGTTAAGTCCGCCTTTTGTACCCTTATGTACTTTTGTGGTCAATGAAGTTTAAATAAATACATAAATAAAGAGTCATTAGCACTTAGATATAAAATATACTTATTAATTTGAGATCTAATTCGAAAATCCAACCAGAAAATTGAGTGACACGTTTGTATGGGGAAAACGTAATTTATATTTCCTCTTATTGTGTGCAACATGCCTTCAGTCAAACGGTAAAGACTTGAGAGGTTGAGATAGGACCACGTGGGAACAGACCGCGACGTACAAGTCACCGTGTCACTGTGCTGAGATTTCTCTAGCATTTAGAATGTTTATGGCTTCAGTGATAAGAAGCGTAATGTGTGTCCGAGTGCTGCTTTAGTACTTTTAGTGATGGGATGGGTCAATACTTTCTCTGTCTTGGTGGTCAGGTTATTGGACTTTTGTTATAAACGAGTATAGGGAGATATGACATCGCAGTGAGTGTTTTCTTTTTATATTACAAATTAGTAAGTAAGTAAATTGGTAGCGGTGTACGACCTTTACGTACCATTTTGTACATAAAAATAAATAATTAAACTAAAGAAAGAAATGAAGGAGTATAAATTGGCAACGGATAGCCGACCTGTTTGCACCTGATGGAAAGCAATCACCACCGCCCATGGAGACCAGCAACACCAAGGGGTCGCCGATCCGTTGCAGGCCTATACTCCTAACTTTCTTTCTTTCTGTTGAATCACCCTCACTCACTTTGTAGCGAGATAACAACCCTCAAGGGAATTGTTATTTGGCTGCGCTATTCTGTTCGGTGGAGGTGCTTCCCTAGTCGGGCAGCTTAAAAATACGGTATGCCCTACATTTCTTATCGCCAGCGCCTCGTTTGTCAGTCAGCAGAGTGCACCACGTGCAGATGAGGTAGGCTTTGGTTCAAAGATGTTGATGAACCGCTTACACCCCAATAATCGGTAGAACACGCTAAAAAAGGCAAAGTATCTCAACAGACAGATGATTACTAGAGAATTCAAAGATTTCTTCTATACACTTTACGCTCACATCGATAAACGTGTCGAAAACGATGACGTGATGGAAACCATTGACATTTAAATTAAACTTTTTAAGCAACTGACGTTCGATACAGTAATTTCTACGTCACATGGGTAATCAATCAACGGAACTGGTAACCGGATTGGAACCGTACTTGTGCGACTGGTCGCTGGCCAAACGGTACACGGCACGCAGATGGTAACCGATTAAGGCGCAGCATTCGGCAGCTGGTTTAGTAGATAATCACTTGTTAAAGGAAGTGTTTAATTAGCTTGACGAGCTCGGCCGAATGGTTAGCACGGTTAGCAATGGCCACTTTGAATCCGACTTTGATCCCCGCACAAGACAAATATTTGTGTGCATGAACATGTCTGTTTGTCTTGGTCGGGGTAGTTTTATATATATTATAAGTATGTATTTACAAAAAAAAAAAAATGTATTTAAGTATTATATCAGTTATCTAGTGCCCAAAGTACAGCTTTGCTTAGTTTGGGACTAGATGGCCGTGTATAATTTGTTCAGGAATATTTATTTATTATTTATTGATTTATAGCTGTTGTTAATATTTTTTCTCTCACTTCAGAGAAGGGTAAATCATAGTCATCTCCACAGCAAAGAACTCCTCGCACCTCAAAATCAGATGACTCCGACGCAATGCTCTCGTGCGTGCTCCAGTTTTAGACTGAGGTTCTTTCCTATGTTTTCCCAGAAGGCCTTGCAAAGTTCTTCAATAAAGGGCGTGGAAATGTTTTTAACGTACTGGACACGTGACTTGGGTTTTCGGACGTCGATAGAAGCCATCCGAGAACCGAGACGTAATTTTAAGACCTAAGAGTACGATAGCAAAAGGTATCCGAGTCTGACTCAGCTCTTAATAGTCTTTAGTCTTATATAGACCTCGTCCACGTGTTATAAGCGTGTGGGAATCAAAACCTAGGGTTTAGAAATAGAGTTTTCATCCCATTGACGTAGAAACATGGATTTTTTTTTACATTACGTCGGGTGCCAGACATGCTTATGCCCCCCTGATGAGAAAAGGTTACTGTATAAATATTAACGCTCGCAACATGAAGTATTGCTCGCGCGCTGCCACCTATGCTGCCAACGAAGAAACTTTATATGGCTACGGTGACCGCTTCACATCAGGCGGGCCGTATTCGTGTGTGTGTGGGGAGGTGAATCTTTCCATTTTTTTTTTAATATTTATAATCTAAGAAGAAGTTGATTTTCGTTATCAAAGAAACCGACAGGAATCCGCTACAGCTTAGTCGGGGGCCCGAGATCTCTAATTGTAGCTGAAGTATTTGTATCAGGTGGATTATCAATTACCAGTTGCTGTGGTCGTAAAAGTGGCTTTCGATTCAGCTCATTTTTTGTGCAAATCACAGTTTCCTCCTCGGCGTCACTTGCCCTTAATCACTACCTGTGAACATGTGATCAGGTTTTACAAGTTTGGCAATGTGGAGCATTGGGTTAAATGTTACCTACACTTTAACATCGACTCCGGAATAGGACGTGAGGGCTCTGAGGACTATGGAGACTTCGGAATATCGGTTAATTATCATTCATCACCAGCATAAATATAAATAAATAAATATTCCTGGACAAATTATGGGGTGTAAGTGCTTCATCAACATCTTTGAACCAAAGTCAACTTCACCTGCACGTGGTGCACCCTGCTGACTGACAAACGAAGCTCTGGCGAAAAGAGAGGTAGGGAGCGTAATTGTACCTATTGCTACCCGACTGGGGAATGTACCTCCACCTCACAGAATACCGCAGCCAAATAACAATTCCCTTGAGGGTTGTTGTGTTCCTGCGAGTGAGTGAGGTCACCAGAAAGGAAGGAGATGCTGCATTGGCAGCGGGGGTGGCGGCGCGCAAGCGATATTTTATGTTGCCAGCGTTAATATGGCTACGGTAACCGCTTCACATCAGGCGGGCCGTATGCTTGTCTGCCACCCGTCGTAGAAAAAAAAAAAACACACGACCCTCTAGTCCAAAATAAGCAAAGCTTGTACTGTGGGTCCGAGATAACTGATATTATACATAAATACATTTTTTACTTCAAATACATGCATGCCTACATATAATACATAGAAAACACCCAGACGAAGACAAATAGACATGTTCATACTTGTGCGGGGATCGAATCCGCAACCTCTGAGTCAAAGTGGCCATTGTTAATAATTCGACCACCGAGCTCGTCTGAGTATAACTTAACGAACTCTACATTTGACACTGACTCATTCATATAGCACCGCACGCCGCTTTGTTACATGATATTAAAAAAGCTGGCTATGTTACATTGATTTTTATGGCTTTATTTTTAAGGTTCAAGTATTGGAAACCATTCAAAACGTCAGCTTTTTATTTTTTTGGTGACCGAGCTCCTCCCAAACCTTGTAGTTCCCAGGACTATATTCGAGCCCAGACCGGTTCTGGGCGTCGGGTTCATTCAGAGAACCACAAAAACTGGTTTGTTGTCTCGACTTATTACTTGTAGTTAAACATGTTAAGAGCTTTTATGTCGTACATTAGTGCCTAGTGCAAGTGATAGCTCCACTAGATCGCCATAACCATAATACATAATGAGCTACTTGATAATTTATTTTCGATTTGTTATGCAAGGACGTCACAGTAATATAGCACCTAGTAGTAGGTGAAAGAATTACTTCGATAGCATAAAAACTTGAATATCACAATTTCATACTTCATATAAATATAATCGGAAAGTCTACATTACTTTGTAGTCATCCAAGTAGTTATAAGATATCTAAAATTTGAAAAAAAAATACACGCGATCTAAATTCGTGACGAACGACTAGTATTATAATAAAAGTACTAGCTGACCCGACCGACGTAGTTAAATGCTATCAAATGACTGACAGTTCTGTCAAACGACATAAAGCTACATTAGAAAAGTTAATAAAGTCGTTCAGTTTTCTTAAGTTTTCTTATTTTTACTTTCATAAAAACCTTCTGACAATAACAAACTGAATTAGTAAAATCGGTTCAGATGTTCATGCGTGATGCTATGGCCAAGGGAAATAGGGATTCATTTTTAAATGTATAGAAGATAGATTACGAAATACAGAGCAAAAATGTGAACTTTAAAGTTGAGAAATTTAGTAATAATAACCTACTAATTAAATGAATGAAAGAAATCTATATATATTAAAGAGTAAATCACTCACTCACTCATCACGAAATCTCAGAAACTACAAGTGCTAGGAGTGTCAAATTTTTCAAGGGGGTTCCTTTTAGGACGTAGGTGCTCACTAAGACGGGAATTTGGAAAATTCAACCCCTAAGGGGGTGAAACGGGGGTCCAAAGTTTGTATGGGGAACCAAGATTAGTTGGACCATTTTATACGAAACTTTACATGAGCACTTCTGTAGATAAATGAGTAAACACGTGTTTCAGGATTTTTCAAAATTCATTCAAGTTTGCACCTCATTTCACCCCTTTAGGGGTAAAGGGGTGAAATGAGGTGCAAACGTCTGAAAATCGTTATGGGTATTGTTTTAATGGTTTATCGGGTCGCTGATTCCGAAAACAACAGCTATTTTATAATCTAACCTAACCGACGTGACACAAGAGCACTCCTGTGGGGGTGCGATGGGGTTGAAATGTCATAATATCAATATGGGTGTTGATTCTATGGTTTTCTGAGACGTCAATTACGAAAATGGCATCGATTTGAAAACGTTGACACGAATTTTCCATCTCGGTATAAAAATCCAAGATTTGGAACACCCTGATGCAGAACCACAAAGGTTCAGCTAAACTATAAGAAATATAAAAATGACGCCTTAGCAAAAGTTGTTCAGCCTGATGAGTATTTTTTATTGAGGTATAAAAATCCAATATTTGGAACACATGATGCAGATCCATAATGGTTCAGCTAAACTATAAGAAATATAAAAATGACGCCTTAGCAAAAGTTGTTCAGCCTGATGAGTATTTTTTGTTGAGGTATAAAAATCCAAGATTTAGAACACCTGATGCAGATCCATAATGGTTCCGGTAAACTATAAGAAATATAAAATTGACGCCTTAGCAAAAGTTGTTCAACTTGATCAGCATTTTTTGTTGAGGTATAAAAATCCAAGATTTGGAACACCTGATGCAGAACCATAAAGGTTCAGCTAAACTATAAGAAATATAAAAATGACGCCTTAGTGAAAGTTACTCAGCCTGATGAGTATTTTTTGTTGAGGTATAAAAATCCAAGATTTCGAACACGTGATGCAGAATCATAATTGTTCAGCTAAACTTAAGAAACTAGCGGCCCGGTACGTGCTTCGCTACGTATAAAGTGAAATAATAAAAAAAATTCATTGGACCACCAAATTCATTTATTCAAACAAAAAAATATTTTATTAATTTCTAGCTATTTTAAAACTTAATCCAAAACATTTGGATAAACAATATTTTTTGTTTTTCCATTTTGAGCATGAATAAACAAACGGCTAGGGGTACCGACTCTGGAACAGGCAACATAAAGTCGAAGCACGTCCAAAATGAAATGACCGCATGAATGACATAACAACATGCTTGTACTGTCAACACTGAAAGAAGTTTCAATTTGACAGCACAATCCCCATCTGAAAAAAGTTTCAATTTGACAGCAAAATCCCCATTAACAAAATGATCTGCCATTTATTGAATTCATTTGTTACAAAAAATGTGATAAATGAAGAACCGCTCTACCGATTTTGTGCAAACTTCACATAAACAATCTACTAAATAGTCCGAATAAACTCTAAACATTTGGTTTGGATAGGTGAGCCCGTTCTTGAGTTATAAAATTACAACGAAAAGTGGCATTGATTTTTATATATATATATATATAGATATAAAAATGACGCCTTAGCAAAAGTTGTTCAGCCTGATGAGTATTTTTTGTTGAGGTATAAAAATCCAAGATTTAGAACACCTGATGCAGATCCATAATGGTTCCGGTAAACTCCATTACCCCTGAACGCTGGTGTGCCACAAGGCTGCGTATTGTCTCCTACATTGTTTCTTCTGCATATCAATGACTTGCTGCACGTATGCGGCATCCATTGCTATGCAGATGACAGTACCGTAGACGCAAGATACAGTGGTCTATGTAATGTTTCTCGGGATTGCGTCGATGAGTACCGGGAAAAACTTGTGTCTGAGATTGAGACGTCTCTTGGACACGTCTCTGATTGGTGTAGACTGAACTTAGTCCAACTGAATCCATCAAAGACACAAGTATGTGCGTTTACCGCAAAAAAGTCCTCATTTGTCGTGGCTCCTAGATTGGAAGGTACTCCCCTTACTATTAGCTCCAGCATTGGTATCTTGGGTGTTGACATATCCAGAGATGTACAGTTCCGTGGTCACTTGGAGTGCAAGGCCAAATTGGCTTCTAGGAAAATTGGCATCATCTGTAAAGCCAGAAGGTATTTTACACCACAGCATCGCCTTCAACTGTATAAAGCCCAAGTTAGGCCTCATATGGAATACTGTTCACATCTCTGGGCTGGTGCGCCCCAGTACTTACTCGCTCCATTCGACCGCATACAACGAAGAGCTGTTCGAATTGTCGGTGACCCAATGATTTCTGATCGGCTGGATTCTCTCTCTACACGCAGAGATGTTGCATCTCTTTGCGTTCTATATAAATTGTACCACGGGGAGTGCTCGGATGAGCTATTTGATTTGATACCTGCCGCTGAGTTCCACTATCGTACAACTCGCCAAAAATTAAAATTCCATCCACATCACCTTGATATTTGGCGATCTACTACAGTACGCTTTTTAAGGCATTTTCTACCACGTACTGTAAAGTTGTGGAATCAACTTCCCTCAGCGGTATTCCCAAACAAGTACGACATGGGGGCCTTCAAGAACAGAGTCAATATTTCCCTTAAAAGGCTGGCAACGGATCGGCGACCCCTTGGTGTTGCTGATTTCTATGGGCGGTGGTGATTGCTTTCCATCAGGTGACCCACATGCTCGCTTGCCACCCTCTGTTATAAAAAAAAAAAAAAAAAAAACTATAAGAAATATAAAATTGACGCCTTAGCAAAAGTTGTTCAACTTGATCAGCATTTTTTGTTGAGGTACAAAATCCAAGATTTGAAACACCTGATGCAGAACCATAATGGTTCAGCTTAACTATAAGAAATATAAAAATGTCGCCTTAGCAAAAGTTGTTCAGCCTGATGATGATTTTTTGTTGAGGTACAAAAACCCTGATGCAGAACAAAGCTAAATTTATTTGCATAAACAACATGGTGTTTGCAACAAATTATAGTTTAAAAAATACGCTATAATCGCAAATAGAACTCAAAAAGCTACTTAAAATAACAATAAATAGTTTAAAAAAAAGTATTGAAAAAAAATAACAGCGTAGTGTTACTTTAATTCTTACCTGCTACAAGTTAGACGCAATCGTTTTATTTATTTACAAAGGTAACGTGGTCTATTTAGTCAGTTTATTATGAATGAATGAATGAATGATATGAATGAATGAATGAATGAATGATACTTTATTCACAGAATATGGTTAACAATAAGGCGTTATAAATTGTATGGTCCTTAGCATATTCCACCAAAATGGCATGTGAATATTTATATAAAAATAAGAAAACAAAGTTATATTATATTATAGACGTGTACGCTAAAATTGAAATGGAACGATTGGTATATATTCGCACAAACCAGAAGAATGCGTGCATTTGCGGGATGCTATGTAGCAAGATTTTGTGATGCAAAGTCTTTTAAACAACGAGGGGAAACTGTTTTTCTTAGATGCTTCAGGAGGGAAAAACATACCTGACGAAAGCAATCCTCGCTGAAATCAGGCGCCAAAATAATATCTCACAGCAGCATCGCCAGGTATTGCAGCCTATTACTTCTAGGCGGAAGGACGCAAATACAATGTTCAATATTCTACTCGATTTATACAGAACGGATACACCGACACTGACATGCTTTGTGACACGAAACTGTGACAAAGCTAATATGTTTTAGGATTGCTGTCTAATCGTTTCAGATGAATACGAAATGGCCAACAATAAGGCAGTAGAAGCTGTAGATAGAACTTTACGTGCCCAAGAGTTTTCAAAAATAATATTAAAATTTGGGAAAGATCTCTTTCCTGAAGTAAAGTCAATGCAGCGAAATATGTATAATTGAAGCTGATATTCTCACTGGGAGTGGTGCCTATGAAACTGTATTTATTCCGCGTATACCACTCTTCCTTCTTATGGCCGTGTGGTTTCCGGCAGACTAGAATACAATCAATCCGTCTCTTCCCGTGGATGTCGTACAAGGCGACTATGGGAAATACTCGTACATTATAAAACATCGATCAGGCCTCCCCAACCCGTCTGCCCAGCGTGGGGAGTGTAGGCCAAATCCTCCTGTCTGGGACGGACGAGAGAGGGTCATGCTCCTGTAGTGGAGACTAAAATGACCTGATGATGATGATACCACTCTTCTCCAACAATTTTCCATTTTAATTTTAAACGTACACAGTTCTTTGTGACCACTAGCTTTGCTATGACAATAAACTAAAATATGAGGTTGTTTTTCGCATGGCTAACTTTACGTGGCTTTATCGAGGGTTAGTAACGCTTCAGGTCTTTTCATATTAGCTCGCGAAGGAAAGACTCCCTTCATTTTTTTTTTAACTATGGTTACTATCTTAAATAATTTATTGACTTTTAACGTATAATACTGCCACAAATATTTTCTTATGTATCTACATTAGTTCGTATTTGTATTAACACGCCGGAATCATAAAGTCCACGCGAACGAAGCCGCGGGCACCAGCTAAAATCCACCCGTGCGAAGCCGGGGCGGGCCGCTAGTACTTGTATAAATGCGCAGACGTTTCCTCTATCATATTATATACGTTTTGTATAAATTACACTAATTTACGTTCATTATGTAGTGTTGTAAAGCCTTATATGTTGTATGTGATGTACGGATATCATAGTTAGCGGATGGCATTGCATTCTCACGTGCAGGGATTTCTTGTACCTTAACCTGTGCTTTTGTAGGGGCTCTGTGGTTTCTTGCAATATTTAAAAATAATGTTTCTCACGAAGATTACTTACTGGTTTCTATGTTTACATTATTATACCAAAATCTTAGTTGTTTTTGCAAATCGAAATGAAGCGAGAAAATGTTTTTCTATATGTTTGTGTCACAATAACTTGCCATTCGATTCTAATGTAACTTTATGTCGTTTGACAGAACTGTCAGTCATTTGTCAGGGTGCGAGAAAGCAATTCGAATTCTATATTGATTGTTGTCCTGACGTCTGTCGGGTCAGCTAGTGAATAATAAAACGGATTGCGTCCTATCAGTTAAAGACATGAGTAATGCACTCTAGTCATCTTCTACATCGACATGACTCTAGTACAGTGCTCAGAAGAGCTAGTGCTTCAATTCCCATAAATGTTCAAACGTTACGATATCGTAACGACTTAGTCGTTGAAGCCAATGAATACGTTCACACGGCGACTACTAGATTCAAATATTTCACGTTTTTTTTAAATGTGAGGGGGGGGGGGGGGGGGGGAAACGTGCATGTGGGTCACCTGATGGAAAGCTATCACCACCGCCCATGGATATCAGCAACACCAAGGGGTCGCCGATCCTTTGCCAGCCTATACTCCTTCCTTTTCATTCTTTCTGTATACGTGTACGTCATTGCTATACAAATGGATTACGTATACTATTTTGCCATAAAGACGACACTCATTCAAACGAGGACCATTCCATTCGATAGTAACATATCTGGTGGCTCGGCCGGCAGTGCCCCCACCAAGTCGAGCAAAAAGCGGCACGGCCGTACTATCCTTTTCTCGAAGCACTTCAGGCCTTTTTCGACCTCCTGTAACTTCGGTCGTATATTTAAAACATAAAAGATTTTTAATATTGATATGGTCAGTATAAGATGTTGTTAGGTTTGTTAATTACGTAATAAGTTAAGACGGAAGGTCCCTTAAGTAGGAACTGAATGAATTAACCGACTTGGTATTACATGGATCTCAAAACTTTTTACGGTAGAAAAACTGAGTTGCGAGACTTGGTTTTTTTTACAAGTTATGTTTTTGTCTGGCATAAATATGACGAATGGAATGAGCATGTGTATATAGTGAGAGAGAGTAATGAATAGAGGTGGGGTTAAGTGTTATTTATTTTTAATGAGTTAATGGTAAAAAAACTAACATGTTACGGAAACTGTTAATTAACATAACTTGTTATTTATTCAGCCACGTTCAAATTAACTCTTAATTTCGTTGTGTTGTCTATTAACTTTCTATCCAAAAGAGTTCATTTTAACCGTACCAACGCTACGTTAAAATAAACAAATAACGAGGATTTATAAAATAACAATCAATAGACTTTCCTTCATACTTGCGTTACTGGCTGTATTGAATATAAAATTAACAGAATCTTAATAATAACAGTATTGTGACGTATCTTTTACCAGTGTTATACGACAACGACATCACTCCATGATTATACCACTGTTGGGATTTGGGTCTCCCTTCAATCGAAGTGCTTTAGAGCGTACTTCACCACGCTGCTCAACTGCGGGTTGGCGGATGCTAGTATTTTCAAGCCGCACAAAGGCCATCGACTTGGCTTAACGACTGTGGTCTAATGACAACAGCCGAGACCAACGGCTTAACGTGCCCTCCGGAGCACGGAGGAGCTGGCATTAAATAGACCCATCCGTAGGTAGGCTACGGTCGACATTGCTTAACCTGCGTGATCGATTAGACTGACACGCGCAACGACGCCACCGAGCTCTACAACAGTTGATACTGTTAATTGTTGGCACTTGGTTGAACATTATTATCATAATGTTATATTAAAGTACTTCTACTGTTTCACGTAATTATATTTATTTTTACCGATCGGAAAATAAATATAATTACGTGGAACAGTACAAGTGCATTATTATAACAGTGTTATACGTTTAATTTATTTAACATAATAATTTATTTGTTATAACTTTTAACGCCCAGCTCTAGTGTTGAGTATCTCGATGCACTACCTACGTTTCCTAAGACTGCGATCTACTACAGTACCTACGTTTCCTAAGACATTTTATACCACGAACAGTGAAACTGTGGAATCAACTTCCCTCAGCGGCATTTCCAGACATAGCCTTCCAGCCTTCAAGAATAGAATCTTTAATTCCCTTAACAGACTGTCAACAGGTCGGCGACCTCTTGGTGTTGCTTGGGCAGTGATGATTGCTTTCCACCAGGTGATCTACTTTTCGTTTGCCCCCCTCATATTATGTGTCAATGTATGATCCTTGCTGGAAAGTGAATGGAAATCGGGTAGGTATATCCTAGCTACCTAAAAAAAAAGGCCTCTGCAGTCCTCCAAGCTAGGGTATACCTACCCAATTTCCATTCACTTTCCAGCAAGGAAAATACATTGACACTTAATATGCCCCATGGTTTGTGTCCATGATCGCCTTTGACCTTCGTGGTATAAAAGATTCATTCAATAAGGCTTCGCTTTCTCATAATACAACTTAAACGGTTACATCTTAACAGCAAGACTTTTGACCCTGCGCCGATGTAGGTAGGTACGCTGGGAAAGTGGAGATAGTGGAACGGGCCCACGTGCCCCACTTCGTCCCACGTGGGTGGCGGGACACCTGCTAGACGTAATACTGACGTATGTAATAAAACATCTTTCTAAATAAATAAATATTCCCGGACATATAATAAGAAAACCAAAAGAAAGAGAAACAAAAACAAATATTTTTAGATTTTTATCTGCCTGTATGTTTGTATGCGCATCAAGTAAAAATTACTGCACGAAATTGGATATGGTTTTTACAGTTGTAATACTGGAAGTCTAACGTAAAATCTAATATATTAGGTGATTAGCGCTGCAAAGCTTAATTATACTGATTTAATAGCCAGCCAAAAAAATTTTTTGGTATGGAATCTTCGGTCATTAATACAGAACCCATAATATACGGAGATTTATTTTAGAAATTATACTTACTCAAATATTATAGCAGCACAGGGCAACCCTGGAAAGGAATAAGGAAGGTGGAACTTCAGTAATATTACACACATACATAAACTTTCGCATTGCATGATTTATGAAATTAATAACGGGAATTAACGCGATCATGCATAAGGGTAAAGGTATGTAAATACATACCTTTAATATTGCCTGACGTTTCGACCTCCTGAGTTAGCCTGTGATCACGGCCGGTGCAACCTGTGGCTGTGGCCCTACAGGCGAAGCTGAAGCCGATGCCGATCGGATTTTTTTAAATGCAAATATCAAATTTCTGCTTATGTTTATGGTACCCTTGTTTAGCTTTGCTGGTAGAAATGACTGAGCTGAAGTTGTGTGTCAGTAACTTAAACATAATCGAATCAAAATATTCGATGGTAATCGGCTTCAGCTTCAGCGGTAGCACAGTATAAGTAATAGTACTATGTACAGTATGGCCACTTCCTGCCGCTCTCACGTGTCGACCTCACCTCCCCTCTGAGACGAATCTGGAACAGTTTGTATGGCGCTGTAAGCACACAAGCCCATTAATGCTCTGCATAGACGCCATTGTTTATATAGTAAATAAACAACGGTACATTTGTATGGAGTGGCCGGGGTGTGGCGGTAGGGTGCCTGCTCGAAACTTCTGGGGCCCTACCGCCGTAGCTGAAGGCGATTACCAATGGATTTTTTTATTGCGAAAATCAAACTTCAGTTTAGATTTATCGCACTTGTGTTTCGTTTAGCTGGCTATAATATAGGTATGTAAATACCCTTATGCATGATCGCGTTAATTCCCGTTATTGTTTTCATTCAACAATGTGAATGGTTCATTAACCGTACATTCAAAAATTCATGACTAAGTAATTGTACATATCATTTGCATTGTTTATTTTGATTTGTGGTAGCCGGGCAAAAGAAGCGAATGACTGGATCTCTCGTATTGCGTAATCGAACGATCGCATATAATATAATCGAATCGGACATCGATGGTGCATTGTGTTCAGTTCGGAGAAAGTCGGCCACTTGCATCGCAGTTTTGGATGCGACCTGCGTACCTACTTACGAAGATTTAATACGTTGTTGCCGTCTATCAATTAATTATTATCAATGGTAGGAAATATCATTGCTGGTATAATTAATTAAATAATGATAAAACCAGTTAAGTCATTTTTTTATATACTACGTCGATTGGCAGACAAGCATACGGTCCACCTGATGTGAAGCGGTTGCCGTAGCCGTACCGTATATTCACGCTCACAGCATGAAATATCGCTCGCGCGCTGTCACCCCCGCTGCCAACGCAGCAACTCCTTCCTTTCTGGTGACCTCACTCACTCGCAGAAACACAGCAACCCTCAAGGGAATTGTTATTTGGCTGCGGTATTCTGTGAGGTGGAGGTACTTCCCCAGTTAAGCTGCCCAGCTTAAAAAATACGCTATGACCTACTTCTCTTAAATTTTATTGCATTAGATTTTAAATAAATGAATATTCCAGGACAAATTACATACGGCCATCCCAAACTAAGCAAAGCTTGTACTATGGCTACTAGATAACTGATATTATACTTAAATAAATTTATTTTGTATATACATACATATAATACATAGGAAACACCCAGCCCAAGACAAACAAGCATGTTCATGCACACAAATATTTGTCTTGTGCAGTGATCGAAACCGCAACCTCGGAGTCAAACTGGCCATTGCTAACCTTCGACCACCGAGCTCGTCTATAACATAATTATGTCAGAGTATAGGAGCCAAGAGCCCGTAGTACAGGATCTACCTAGTTTGGTGCTCCTGCCCCTTAGCACAATCTCTTATTGCGATTCAATAACTGAATATAATGCTTATTCTTACCAATGAATAAGCGACTCTATTTCAAATGGAATAGAGTCGCTTATTCATTGGTATGAATAAGCAATCTTGTCTATTATTGAATCGCAATAAGAGATGGTGGTAAGGGAGCTGTCTCCCGCATAGGTTTGCAAATTAAAATATCTAATTTCCTATCATCTATCACTATATTATAACCTATTGTTTGTTAAGTACTTACATAATCGAATCAAAATATTCGATGGTTATCGGCTTCAGCTTCGGCGGTAGGGTGCCTGGACTTTAAACTTCTTAATTATGTAACCATACTTTAGTATTATTGTGTGGGAGAAATAAATAAATTGAAAATAAATAAATAATTATTATATTGGAATCGGTCAAGTGATTCAGATCCGGTTGCGGACCCACTCTTCTGGAATTAAGTAGGTACACTCCTTGATCATTTAGTCACTGAAATGAAATGAAATGGAATTTAACTAAATTCCTATTTTTGCCACTGCCCTGACTTAGCTTAACGACTGTCATCTAATGACAACAGCCGGGACCGACAGCTTGGCGTACCCTCCGAAGCATAGAGGAGCTCGAGATAAATAAAACCATCCATCGACAAGCTACGGTCGACGTTGCATAGTTTGCCTGTTCGATTAGATTGAAACGCGCAACAACGCCATAGAGGCCTCCAATGAAAAAATGTAAATTTATCACTTTTGATACAAGGTAAAAGTTTTTAGTGTTCCTTAGCGGAGCCTTAGTTCCTTCCCCAATAGGGTTCCTTACCCAAAGGGTAAAAAGGAACCCTATTACTAAGGCTCCGCTGTCCGTCCGTCCATCCGTCCGTCCGTCTCTCACCAGGCTGTATCTCATGAACTGTGAAGGTTAGACAGTTGAAATTTTCACAGATGATGTATTTCTATTGCCGCTATAACAACAAATACTAAAAACCAGAAGAAAATAAATATTTAAGGGGGCTCCCATACAACAAACGTGATTTTTATGCTCGTTCTTGCTCGATATTGATAACGGCAATAGGTAGACGCTTGAAATATTCACAGAATATTTAGTTATATATTCATTTTAAAAATAAATAATTAAATTAAAATAAAACAAATATTCAAGGGGGGCTCCCATACAACAAACGTGATTTTTATGTCGTGCGCGAGTTCGACTCGCACTTGGTCGGTTTTTATTTTGCTCGTTTTTGTTCGCAATTGATAACGGTAATAGGTAGACGCTTGAACTACTCACATAATATTTAGTTTTATATATACTTTATGAATAAATAATTAAATAAAAATAAAACAAATATTTAAGGGGGGCTCCCATACAACAAACATGATTTTTTTGCCGTTTTTATAGCTAATGTTACGAAACCCTTCGTGCGCGAGTCCGACTCGCACTTGGCCGGTTTTATTTGTATAGTAATTAAATATAAATAAATTTCGAACAATTTGAAAAATTAGTGACATTCGAAACTTTTCGAAAACTTGCTCTATTTATTTTTATAGATTAATAAAATAATTTTCTAACCACGACAAGTTTTTAATTGCCCATGGAAATATTCTATCGTGTGGTGTTCATAATGAAGCTTAGAGAGTCGGAAGTCAATCAAAGTAATTGAATTTTAGATTAAGTTTTCACTAACAACGCTAAACCTTGCCGTCTATTAGCAAAATATTTTAATTTATTTATTAGTTTCTGATATCCAGGCTTCAATTGCTGATATCCGGTCGAAATGTGGACATTTTTTTCTACGTCGGGTAGCAGACAAACATACGGCCCGCCTGATTTGAAACATGTACCGTAATCTATAGACGCTTTAAGTATTGCTTGCGCGCAATAATTGTTACCAAACATTTTTATACCGTTTTGTAGAAACACAAATACTATCTGTTTACCTTGATGATGCCTTAGCGGCGAAACCGGTCGGTAACATTAAATGTAATTACGTGAAACAGTACAAGTGTTTTATTATAACATTATGATATTTCAAAAAATGGAGGGCATTGCGAGGTTTGGTTTGTACTTAGAGTAGTGTAATAGCGTATGTTTGAACCTTTGAGTAGGTATACTGCTCTGTATGTCTACTGTAGTGTACATGCTGTAAAGCAGGGTTTCCCAACCAGGGGGGCGCGCCCTCCTAGTGGGGCGTAGAGGGATGTCAAGGAGGGCTTGAGACGTTTGTTTTTTCAATAGAAAAATTATCTCAATGCGTTAATGAAGTAAACACTGTAGGTAGAATATAAAGTAAACACTGTAGGGAGAATGCAAGCTCAAGTATCTCACTAGTATTGTCACTATACTCCCTAGTAGGTACTCTTATAGATTGGTTGATAAAAACGTTTCAATTTAGTCAAAGTTCATTTTGTGATTATTTTTGTACAAATTACATAAAAACAAATGTTGTTAAAATAACGCGATTTTTATTGTAGGTACTTACTGAAAAAAATATTGGGGGGGGGGGGGGTATGAAAATATTATTTGTGATCCGGGGAGCCTTGATGTAAAAAAGGTTGGGAAACCCTGCTGTAAAGTGAACGGCCTGAGGTCAGAGGTACTGCCACAGTGCCATGTTGGATACTAAAATGTAGTGCGTTTCGCAAGCTGCACTTATATTACAAACTCATATCAATTCGTTACGGTTGTAAGTTAAGGCTTTGCAGTGGTCATGGAGGTTAATTTGATTTGATTATTGGCGGCTAGCTGACCCGTGCCCACTTTGTTGGGTGGTAAACATTGCTACTTATGATGAAGGTTATTATATAGCCTATGACACTCACAAATAATGTGACTTATATTGGTTAAAGAATTTCAAAATTGGTTTAGTAGACCCAGAAATTAATCTCCCTATAATCTTAACAACAAACAAACTCACAAACTTTATGTCTTTGCAATATTAGTATAGCCGACGAAAGTGAGTTTGTGATAATTGATTGAAAATAGGTAAAAAATGTCTTCTGCATTACGAAAATTAACAATTCAAAAAATCTAAATACGTACATTCCATCGCCTGGAAGAGATAACCGACAGGATAAGTCTGCCATTAAGTAAAGTATTATTTGTCACTTGTGTATATTTTATTATAGTGCAATAAAGTTATACAAACATACCATTTCTCTCCTTTTCAGCAGTAAAAAATAGTTATTGACTTTAATATCAATACCATTTTCTAAACATAATAAGAACTTAATTACAGAAATTAATAAGAAATTATTGTACAGAAACATAGAACATCCCTACTTCTTTACTAATGTCACATTGTTACGCTTTCACGCTGAAACTACTCAACCAATCGTCACGAAACTTTGTACACATAATCTCAAAGGTATTAAGAAGGTCATAGGATACTTTTAAAAAAAAAAAAGTTAACGCGGGCGAAGTCGCGGCTGGAAGCTAGTTATTATACCTATAATCCACAGTTATAGGCACTGTCACTTGTGTAAGAAATTCAGCTACATGTATATTGACATATATACATAAAATCAATAATACATACGACATAGCGACTCCCCACAAAACGGGTAAACCCTGCGAAGTTTTTGTTTTGAGAGCATTATAATGTATGAAGGTGAGGTGTGTTGTACAATAAATAGAGATTAAAGGAATATTGCTCTACCGAGCTTCTCCACCTTTCCCTTAATCACCACCAATGACACTTAATTGATCATGTCGATTATTACTCGTACATCGTATGTAATCATCCTTATAATGACGAGTATTATTCACTCCTGGTCGCAGGTCATCTGGAGGTCTCGCTTTCGCTGACCCATTGTTTATGCACCATCATGCACAATAGATTGGATCATCGCGTATATCGCGTACATCGCGATATACGATGTCAATTGGGATTCGCAACTCATGTTCAGATTCGGGTATGGGTGCGTAGGTATGTATAAATTGAGTATAATTTTATTTATATACTTCGCACGGTAGATAGTTTTTTTCGACATTCTGTCGTAAGTATTTATTTTCTAACCGACGAAAAAACGGAGGAGGTTCTCAATTCGACCAAATCCAAAATTTTAATCCAATATTTGAAATACGCATGGAGTTAGTTATTTGCACATAATTTTTAATTTGTTATAATAAAACTTCCCTCCTTATAATAGTAAGTAGCCGTTTGCAATAATTGTTATACTTAAATACCATTTAAAATCCTTCTGTCATAATTAGTTTAACTTCAATTACATTGGACTTTCTTACAAACTACCATCCCCCGTTTTCATCCCTAGAAGGGGCTGATTTCTAATTAAACAGTATTAGTACACCTCCACACAATCTATAAAGCAGACTTTCATACAAACTTCCAACCCCCGTATACGTACCCCCTTAGGGGTGGAGTTTCGTAAAATCCGTTCTTAGCGGATGTCT
Organism: Hypsopygia costalis; assembly: GCA_937001555.2. Taxonomy (NCBI): domain Eukaryota; kingdom Metazoa; phylum Arthropoda; class Insecta; order Lepidoptera; family Pyralidae; genus Hypsopygia; species Hypsopygia costalis. The sequence goes on from OW443335.2 coordinate 5,150,336, forward strand.
ACACCCTATATGGAACCTACCTGCCAAAGGAGACGGGGATTTTTGGGCCCGATTGTAAAAGGTTGCGATATGGCCTAAAAATTAGTATATTTTTTTTTATTTCAAACTGTAAAATATCAGCCTGATTGACAATCAGGAATTTGAGAAATCTTAAAAACAAGTTTTTGTAACGAGGAAAATCGATTTAATTATAATCGATCAATGCGAATGAAGTAAAAAAATAATAATAGAAAAATGCATAGATATCTATTACCATACCATAAACAGACTGAAGCTAATTAATAGCAATAAAACAGATCTATCAATTTCTAAATAAGACATTTAAACATCTAAGATAAATCTTCGATTCGATCCGATTTACGTTTGTTAATCGATTAATACCTTTAAAAGTACTTTAGTTTTAGTCTGTGGGCCGACTGACACTTGACAGCGATCCCAATATCAGATGAAGTTAAATTATTTATATTTATTTCATTTCAATTTCAAATTATTCAAATCAATCTACTCGTGCGTTTTGAGTATTCCTTCCAATTTCTTGGACGACCACGGCTTTAATTCCCGACATCTATAACTTATTGATCTGATACGACCCTGGTTAACCTACTGGAGATGAAGAATATCGTCTGCACTCGGCGACCACTGCTTTCATTACGGACATACGGAGAATTTCGGCACGTACGCACATACTGTTTGGATTTTACTACTGGCACTGGCTTATTGGAACAATTCAATATGGATCGCTGTGTAAATTGTGGAATAACGACAAGTCGCTGTAATACATTACGCCGACGAACCTTAGACGATGAAACGACATTTTCCGTGATTCGTCAATGGCGTACACCACGGCCTGTAAGTATTTACCTCCTGTTTGTTAATTAATAAAATCTTATCAGCTATATATTTACATGGATAAGCCCTACTCTGTTTTTCTTCACCATATAAAATAAAGTAAACCACTCATGAAAATTCTCTAATTTGCCTGTTCATGGAATACTTATATTGTTTACATTTTTAAGGACTCTCTGACTACCATAATAAATATAAATAAATATCATGGAACTAATTACACATTGCCATGTAGGCCATACATAAGGAAAGATATGGGTACTGAATAGCTGAGAAACATACTTAAAAACTTGTTTTGTATTTACAAAAATTATAATACATAAAACCACCCTGTCCAAGAGGAACATGTTTATGCATACAAATGTTGCAGAGATCTAATGTTTGATTCTCTGTACTTAATAAGCCATTGTTGAACATCGGTACAACTGAACCATATAACCTGTCTGTTTGTACACAAAAATTAGAGTTTAACTTAATACATAAACTAACCATAACTACAACACAGTTGCTATTTTATTATCATTTGGATGTCCACCGTTGAACACAGGCATCCCTAGACTTTAAGAGAGTTTGATGCAATACTATGCTATATATATATGTAAAGAAATGATACAGGTATTTCTTTAATTCATATTTTGGCTGGCTTCGCCCGGCCGTAGACAATCATCGCAGGAAATCGTCACGTGATCACAGATGTGACATGTCATTGACGTTTGCAAAATATTGTGTGTGGAGATATGGTTATGCATTGATGTAATATAAAGTGAAATACGAACTAAATTAAATTATAATTATTGAAAAGAAGTGCTAAAGAATAGACTTTAAATGTCGTTTCTTTGTTTGCAGGTAAGGTACTAAAGTAAGAAGTGTAATTTAACGTTCTGTTATGTTTTGTTTCGTATGATTATTATCAATAAAACTTTCTTTGTTTGCAGAGAAACAATTACTAGTTTATTTTTTGAAAAGCCTTAACAAATATCTTATAAAACGACATTTGTTGTCACATAAAAGAAAATGGATAAATTACAGTTCGAATTTGCTATGATAGCATCAAGTGATTTCAAAACGAACATATTAGCCATAACCTCAATAACTACAGAAGAAGGAAAATGTTTTGCAATTCCAGAAGAGTTTAAACCGATAATTCACCATAAAGAAATTATGAAAATGAGTAATTATGCTAAAATAAAAAATAGCTTAAAAAAAAGACATCAAACTAGAAAGATATGGATAACATTGAATGAAGAACTAAAAAAAACCTATATAGATGAAGACGGAAACATACAATTTGCAGATCAGTATTTAGAGGAAACAACCTTAGCACAACAATCAGGAATAGATAAGAACCTGCAACAAATTTTGGAAAAAATTGTGGAATCTACAGAAAAAAAAGACTGTCAACAAAATGTAAAAAATATTTCGGAGAAGTTCATTATAGAAAAATTCACAAGCAGGAACTCTAATGCAAAGCAATGGATAGAAAATTTCGAGAAAGAATGTGTACGATTTAATATAACAAAAGATGAAACAAAAATAGAGACATTGAGGTTATTTTTAGAAAAATCTTGTTTGGATTGGTATAGCTCCATGATTACAAAACTAACAATAAGTTCTGAATGGAACGAGTGGAGAGAAAGATTTTTGGAAACATTTAGAAACACGGGATGGGATATGGTAACATATGCTCTTGCATTTCGGTATAAAGAAGGATTATTGATTGGTTATGCTATGAAAAAAGAACGGCTTATACTAGATATGAACAAATCTATAGATTCCACAACACTGATTGATCTGATTGCAACAGGTCTTCCAGGATTCATCTTAAATAAAATAAACAGAGATGAACTAAAAGACAGTACTGATTTGTTCAATGAAATTAGAAAATATGAAGGTATGATATACAAAAAAAACTCAACAGTAATAAAAAATAGTAAATTCAATTATAAAGTGAAAACTAATGAGAAAATTGCATGTAAAATCTGTGAGGACTTGAATAAAGGAAGTAGATACCATCCCGAAGAAGCGTGTTGGTTTAAAACAAAAAGAAATGAACAAGAAAACATAATTAAAACAAAAAATGTTAATAATAACTCTGTTATAGAAGTAGATCTAAATACAGATAAAAAAAACTAGTAAGTACACCATTAATCAAGATCAAAATATTATTAGAAGATATTTTAGAGGTGAGTGGCATTTATGATTCAGGCTCACAAATCTCTCTGATAAATTCAAGACTAGTCAAAGTTAAAGAGGAAAAAGAAAACTCAAATTTAACATATATGAAGACGGTTAATGGTGTAAGGAAAACAGATGGTTTAATAACTATTAAGATAAAGATCTTTGAAATTGAAGAAGAAATGGATGTATACATAGTTGAAAATAAAGAATTTGATGATTTCATAATTGGGTTAGATATGATAAAGAAATTTAGATTAACCCAAAATGAAAACTTAAAGATAGAACAAAAGGAGAAAGAAGATTTAAAGGAACAACAAAATAAATCTGGAAAAAACTCTAACATTACAGAAAATGAAGACGATAAGATAGAAAGTTACTCAATTAATTTCAATGAACACGTGCAAGAGGAAGAATTCAATATTAAAATAGAACATTTAGACAACCAACAGAAAACTGAAATAGGTGAGATTATAAACGAATACAAAACGATTTTTGCAAAAGACAAATATGACATCGGTACAGTTAAAGATTACGAAGCTCACATAGACTTATTAGTTGATAGATACTGTAGTAAGAGACCATACAGATGTACAATAGAAGACAAGATAGAAATAGAAGAGCAGATATCAAGGTTATTAACGAATAATTTGATAGAAGAATCATATAGTCCTTTTGCTGCTCCGGTGACACTGGCATTTAAAAGAGACGAAAATAAAAGATCGAGATTATGCATAGACTTTAGAGATCTAAACAAAATTATTGTACCACAAGCTCAACCTTTCCCATTAATAGATGATTTGATAATAAAGACAAGAAATTGCAAATACTTTACTACACTCGATATTAATTCTGCATTTTGGTCTATACCGCTACGAGTTGAGGATAGAAATAAAACAGGATTTGTCACACAAGATGGGCACTTCCAATGGACCTGTCTACCATTCGGTTTAAAAACATCCCCGGCGATTTTCCAAAGAATTCTCAGCAATATTCTCAGAAAACATAATCTCGCAGGCTATGCTGTAAATTACATTGACGATATTTTAATTTACTCACCATCTTTTCAAGAACACATAACACACATAAGACATGTGTTAGAAGCGATAATAAAAGAAGGTTTTAGATTGAAGTTTAAGAAATGTACATTTGCTTCAAATTCCGTAAAATATCTTGGCCACGTAATTCAAAACAATTCAGTGAGACCCCTAAAAGATAATTTAACTTCCATAAGAGATTTTCCAACCCCAAAGACACAGAAGAATATTAGACAATTTTTAGGCAAAATAAATTTTTATCATGAATACATACCGAAAAGTGCACTAATTTTAGATCCATTACATAAATTATTGAGAAAAAATGAGAAGTTTATATGGACAGAAAAGTGTGAAAATTCATTTAAACAAATTAAAGATTATTTGTGCTCTCAACCAGTATTGGAAATATTTGACAAGGATTTACCAATAAAAATTTATACGGATGCATCTTTAGAAGGTATTGGGGCAATATTGAAACAAACACAACCAGATGGAAGAGATAAGCCAGTGGCATACTTCTCAAAAAAATTAAATGAAGTACAAAAAAGGAAAAAGGCCATATACCTAGAATGTTTAGCAATAAAAGAAGCTGTAAAATACTGGCAACACTGGCTTATTGGAAAACAATTTATTATATACTCAGACCACAAACCTCTTGAGAATATGAATATAAAGGCAAGAACAGATGAAGAATTAGGAGACCTAATATACTACCTATCTCAATATGATTTTATTGTAAAATACATACCGGGCAAAGAGAATTTAGAAGCAGATTGTCTGAGTAGAAACCCAGTATTAGAGCCAGGAGATAATAAAGAGGAAATTTTGAAAATAGTTAATGTGATACAAGTAGGAGAAATAATAACAGACCAGGAGACAAATGAAACAATAAAAATAAACAAAAAGAATTTGATACACAGAAATAAAATCTATTATAAAAAAATAAAGAAACATGAAAAAATTATCCTTTCAGAAGAATTTAGCAAAAAACTTATAAAACAAGTTCATGAAGAGTTATGTCATGTTGGAAGCAGACAATTGCAAAAAAAAATAAGTCCACTATATACAGCAAAAGATTTAACAAGAAATATAATAAATATTTGTAAAAACTGCGATATCTGTAGAAAAAATAAATCAAGAGGCCAAGGAAGCTTCGGATTACTATCACAACTGGGACCAGCAACAAAACCATTCGAAATCATGTCTATAGACACCATAGGTGGTTTTGGAGGATCCAGATCAACCAAAAAGTATCTACACCTCTTGGTGGATCACTTTACTAGATATGCATTTATTGCAACTTCAAAAACGCAGAGTGCAAATGACTTTATAAAATTAGTGAATAATGTGCTAGAAACAGAGGAAATTGGAATGATTCTCGCAGATCAATATCCGGGAATTAATTCAAGAGAATTTAAAGATTACTTAGAGAAAAATAATGTTAAACTAATTTTTACAGCAGTTAATACACCATTTTCGAACGGATTGAATGAACGACTGAATCAAACAATCGTTAATAAAATAAGGTGTATGATAAATGAAAAAGATAATAAGAAAACATGGACAACGGTAGCAAGAAATTGTATAGAAAAATATAATGAGACCGAACATTCAGTTACAGGGTTTGCACCAAAATATTTACTAGACGGTACAAATGTTACTTTCTTACCAGATGAATTGAAATTAATTAATAAACAGGATAAGTGGATTGAAGATAAAAAACTAGCATTAGAAAACACAAAAAAATCACATGACTACAATAAAAAAATATTCGATAAAAACAGAAAGACATTTGAGTTCAACATAGGAGACATGGTTTATGTAGAAAATGGAAACAAATTGAACAGAAAGAAATTAGACGAATTAAAAATTGGACCTTTTGAAATTGTAGAAAAGATATCAAACTCCATTTACAGAATTAATACTGGAAATAGGAAAGTTGAATCAACTTTATTTCATGTAACAAAATTACAACCAATCGGAACAGAAAATTAAACAAGTGAAGAAGAACATGAAGAAACCACTAATGATGATTTTGTTAAGCATTTTCACCCCCGGTGGGGGAGATGTAAAGAAATGATACAGGTATTTCTTTAATTCATATTTTGGCTGGCTTCGCCCGGCCGTAGACAATCATCGCAGGAAATCGTCACGTGATCACAGATGTGACATGTCATTGACGTTTGCAAAATATTGTGTGTGGAGATATGGTTATGCATTGATGTAATATAAAGTGAAATACGAACTAAATTAAATTATAATTATTGAAAAGAAGTGCTAAAGAATAGACTTTAAATGTCGTTTCTTTGTTTGCAGGTAAGGTACTAAAGTAAGAAGTGTAATTTAACGTTCTGTTATGTTTTGTTTCGTATGATTATTATCAATAAAACTTTCTTTGTTTGCAGAGAAACAATTACTAGTTTATTTTTTGAAAAGCCTTAACAAATATCTGATATATATATATATATATATATATATATACTATGCAATACTAGTAAATCGTGATTTAATGACATTTAACATTTTTCCCGTCTTTCAGATAAACAGCCGTGAGTCCGTTTGACAAGCTTACTGGGACTTGGCTCAAAGACCGCTAATTAATGAACAAAGACAATTTGGCCACCATAGTGTTTGTCTCCGCTGTGGCCTTTCTCTTGTATCACGAGTCAGTTATCTACTTCACAATGGGTCTCCTCATGAACTGAGAGTTTCTAATGTTGAACATGTAAGAGGAAATGATGGAAGAGTGCAGTGAAGTCTGAGACTTCGTGAACTGTGAGATTCGAATACCTCATTACTTAGAGGGCAAATACAGTCGAGACATAAATTGCAAAACTTATTTTATACTTTAATCAACAGTTCACACAGAAGTAGTCAAGCTATCCTTAAATATTATTGCACCTGCTTTGTTGGCAAACAGACAGTAGACTACTGCTCCCATGTCATGTCTATAATATGGTACCTTAGTTGGGCTATGTACCAAGATAATACAGTACCCCCTGCACAGTTCTTAGACGATACTTTAATCATAATTGAAGATGAATAAAAAATTGTTTTAAAAGAAGTCATTTTATTTTTTGATACCTCACCCCATGACCTTATCTATGAATTGTGTATGCCTAATATTATTTTGTTCTACAAATGATAGCTACAAATATATGTATATATATGTTTTTATACCACGTCGGGCAGACAAGCATACAGCCCGCCTGATGTGAAGCGGTTACTGTAGCCATATTAACGCTCGCAACAAAAAATATCACTCGTGCGCCGCCACCCACGCTACCAACGCAGCATCTCCTTCCTTTCTTTCTGGTGAGCGCACTCACTCGCAAGAACACAACAACCCTCAAGGAATTGTTATTTGGCTGCGGTATTCTGTGAGGTGGAGGTACACATTCCCGCTTTTTACATTTTCGCCAGAGCTTCGTTTGTCAGTTAGCAGGGTGCACCGCGTGCATGTGAAGTTGGCTTTGGTTCAAAGATCTAGATGAACTACTTACACCCCAAACTAAAAATATAACGTTCTGTTGAAAAAAAGAAATATTATTTCCTCAAAAAGCTGTTGGTACATACAGGTTGACACATAACCTCACTTTTACTAAATCTCTAATAACTCGGCTCCCTGATTGCCAAAATTGGCAGATTTTTTACTAAGGTTGTGATAATATTAAGGCTATTAAATGACACCACTTTCATCTTATTACACTCAGGCCCAGAATTGTATGAAATCGTATCCGTCTCCTTTCAAGATTGTAGGTTATAGTTTCTGAGATTTCTTGATTAATCAGTGAGTGATATTTCGCTTTTATATATATACATAGATGAATGCACAATGCCACGTGCCTTGCGCAAAGTGAGCCCTTAGTATACAGACGGACATCTATCGAATATCGTATGGTATTATATATACTGTGTCTAACTGAAAACATCATCAATTCATAAATTATAATTGAAAATAATGAGGTAAAGATTTTAAAATTTTCCTTTTTCCAGTACCTATCTAATAATATTACTAGTTATTATTCCTTCTGGCGCTTAGTATTGATATCACAAATTAAAGCAATCTAGATCGATTCACTCGATACCAGCCGGACGGGGTTTATGTCGACTGCGTGAATTATTGGTATCGGTGATACGCCAATTTACTATGTTTCTAGATCTTTGATATCAGGAACTATTATCAGTGATTGCAGTAACTTGTCTCTGTGTTAATTTTGCTTTAAGTAAGAGTTTCATCATCATCATCATCATCTCAGCCATTGGAAGTCCACTGCTGGACATAGGCCTCCCCTCTAGATCTCCAATAAGACCGGTTGGAAGCGGCTTGCATCCAGCGCGATCCTACGGTCTTAATGAGGTCGTCTGTCCACCTTGTGGGTGGACGTCCTACGCTGCGCTTGCCGGTACGTGGTCTCCACTCGAGAACCTTTCGACCCCATCGGTCATCCGTCCTCCGTGCTATGTGCCCTGCCCAGTAAGAGTTTAATTCGTCTCAATTTTGTGCGGGCTTCGAATGTGCGACCTCTGTGTCAAAGTACCCATTGCTAGCCATTCGACCACATCGGTAATAGGTATAGAAATTTATATATACATTTTATAGATCCTTCAAATCGGAACCGACCGGAGAGGTCGGTCCTAGAGGTCGATCGTATAGGCTAATCTGGGAATCAGTTAACTTTTATGACTGGACAATTATCGATAAATAAATATATAAATATTTCTGGACACACAGCGCCATCTAGTCCCAAATTAAGCGCAAAGCTTGTGTTATGGGTACTAGACAACTGGTAAATGTACTTGAATACATTTTTTTTTTGTAAATACATACATACTTACAATACATAGAAAACACCCAGACCAAGACAAACAGACATGTTCATGCACACAAATGTTTGTCTTGTGCGGGAATCGAACCCGCGTCATGGCCATTGCTAACCATTTGGCTACTGAGCTCGTCAATATTTCGTACTTCACTATCGACACAGAACATATCCACACAGATTCCGAAATGTGATCCTTCCGGCACTGCCAACTGACTTGCATAACTCTGGGGGTGTACTCGAAAAATCCAAAGTATCAGCTGAAAGTTCAGACGTTCATTATGTTTACAACGAAACAAATGTGATTTTTTAATCGGCTTCAATCCCTACCACGGATTTTCATTTCGAAAATTCAATTGGTTGGGGTCGCACCGGTTACGTACTGAAGCCAAATTACCATCGGATTTATTGATTCCAAAAATTGGTCTTAGCTTAAAGTTATTGACAAACATCTTCAGCTTAGTACATAGAGCTCCAGGGTGTCTACTAGCTGAGCTAAACATAATAATAACCAACAATATAAGCAGTAGTTTAAATGCCGCGTTTAAAAAGCCCGATGGTAATCGGCTTCAGCTTCGGCGGTAGGGCCCCTGGTCGTTGTACGAGTTCAATTCCTACAAACTATTTACTATTACTACAAGCTACCCGACTGGGGAATGTACCTCCACCTCACAGAATACCGCAGCCAAATAACGGTTCCATTGAGGGCTGTTGTGTTCCTGCGAGTGAGTTAGGTTACCAGAAAGGAAGGAGATGCTGCGATGGCAGCGGGGGTGGCGGCGCGCGCGATATTTTATGTTGCGAGCGTTAATATGGCTACGGTAACCGCTTCACATCAGGCGGGCCGTATGCTTGTCTGCCACCCGACGTAGTATAAAAAAAATATTATTGACAAAAAAAAATATTTTTATTTTATAATGATTTAGAATTGAAAAATATATACCTACAACTTCAAATTTTCAACCTTCTACCATCAACCCCTAAATATGGAAAAACATAAGCTAGTAAATTTATATAAACAACAACGAATAAATATAATACGAGTATCATTGACAAGAACAGCTTCGAGCAAATAACATAATATCAATCATTCCTACGAACGCAAATAACGAGTGGTATTCACTCGTATATCATTTAGGAGCGCGTTATGCACGTACGTAATAATAAAATAAATTGACGGCGGAGCTGTAAACCAGTAACTTCCTATAAACTACTTTGTTAGGCTGGGAACTAGGTTAGTTAATCGAGAGCTGAATAAATAGCCTGTGGCTGGCCGATACGTGAACTGCGAAATAGGTATTATTATTGACTGTCAACTGTATTGTTGGTTTGTGTGTTTTTGGTGTTATCTGTTATTTTTGGTCCGAGATAAAAAGAAACAACAGATGTGATGCGATTACCGGTCCCTATGCACTTGTATTTAATTATCTTTATCTTCCTTGAGGTAGCGATTATCCTATAAACTCCAATCTATCCAACTTGTCGTGCCACACCTATATATATATATATATATATATATATATATATATATATATCTATATCTGTATATATATATATATATATATCTATATACATACATGTATATAACTAGCGACCCCACGCTTTGCTGTGACTCAATCTTCCCGTTCCCATCTCATTGCAATGTTATCTTTTTATTGTTATAAAATAAAACATCCCTGTAAGTGGTTGATTTCAATAATTCAATTTAAAATTAAATACCATTTAAAATCCTTCTGCCATCTTTCATTCAAACTTCCAACCCCCGTTTTAACCCCAAAATGGGGTTGATTTCTAAACATACATTATAAGTACACCTCCACACTATCTATAGAGCATACATTTCAATTTTCAAGTCTCTTATTTCAAAAACATAGAACTTTCATACAAACTTCCGACCCACGTTTTATCTCCTTAGGGGTGGAGTTTCGTAAAATCCGTTCTTAGCGGATGTCTACACCCTCTATGGAGCTTATACTGCGTCGGATGGCAAACAAGCATACATAGGCCGTGTCTGAAAAAAATAATAATAAGGGGTTAATCAACGCTCGCAATATAAAATATCGCTTGCGCTTGCAATATAAAAATATTCCCATTAAAGGAGTAATGGGAATATTTTTATATTCCCATTACTCCTTTAAGCGATCGAGTGCTCTTCCAACTGAGCTACCAGGAAGGTTTGTATTGCCACAGTTTTAAAAGCATAAATAGTAATACTGTGGTATTGCTGACGAATTTTTGCATCTTATATTCTACTGTGTGAGTCACAAATGAATTGAATTGTCTATCTGTTATTTTATCCATATATCTGTGAATCATAATTTACTATATTTACTTAATTATAACTTACACTACGGTTTAGTAAAGACTTAGATCTTAGATAGTGTGTCGAAGACCGGGCGAAGTGGAGGAGAAAAAGTAGGAAAGCGGACCCTGGGCTCCGAAGCGCAAGCTTAGGATGCAACCGGGACTTAACGCTTGGATGATGATGATGATTATGAGTGTAGTAGTAATACTATTACACTACAATATTTACATGAGACAATGATATTCTATGATAAGAGATAATAACTTTTTAATTAAATACCTATTATCATTTTTTTCGAAATCACGGAAAATCTATTTATTATTTTTCTTGGACTTTCAAGTAATCGGTTCTCAGTACTTCGTGTGAATGTTTATTTTCTATCTATTTAACATTAGTAGCATATACCTACACCCGAGTTCAATGCTCTATCTAATTATAATCTACTTACCGAGATGAGATTTCAGTGCTTTACTTTCTGCCATTATCCCATAGGTTATTACTATAGAACAATACGGTGAAAGTGTTTCTGCACGATACTCGCTAAACTTCAGTTTATATCTAATAGATATAGTTCTTATAATTATAGGGTTAAAGTGTAGAATGGAAGCTTGCCTTAGTTGTGGAATTAGGACGCGTTTACTTTCGATAACAATGAGTGGTAACATTGCGTTTGTTTTGAAACTTTTTTTGTTGTTTGTTATGGTTATGGGTATACCTGCTCACTGGTATATTATTCCATTGATATAATACAGGAGCGGGTCACGGCATGTATACAACATTACATTAATATAATAACTTTTAAACATTCGCGTTGCATGATTTATGAAAGTAATAACGGGAATTAACGCGATCATGCATATTCGTAAAAGGGTATTTATTTACATACCTTCTTTCTTATTGACTATCATATCGACGGCGAAGTGCCAATATCTTCTAACTAACAGAGACAAAATTTCACAGAAAGTAAAAAAAACGTTTAGTTTCCTGAAAACTTTAAAAATAATAAAGTCATTTGTATGGTGAATATACAAATATGGAAAGCTAAAGTTTCAATGAAATATAAATATATTTGAAATATAAAATAGAAATTTATTTTAAAGTGAATGGCATAAAGAAAGTCAATTTCTCGAAAAATGTTAGATAGGAGGTAATGGCACTTCGCCGTTGATATAAGTTATCTTCAGCTTACTTGGTAGAGCTCTAGCGTTTCTACCAGCTGAACTAAACACAGCAACATTCTAAGCAGTAGTTTCATTTTCGCATTGAAAAGTTCCAATGTTAATTGGCTTCAGCTTCGGCGGTAGGGCAACGTCCAGGTCCAACGTCTAGGTAGCCCTTGACGGACGTCAAGGGTTTTGGTATTTTCCCCTCCACCTTATCTGTCACCATTGGTTTTTCCACGTCGTCATCACTATATATATGTCCAAAGTATAGGAGTACAGGTATAAGTAAACACGTAAATGTATTGTATGTTGCAATCTAGATCACATTCTATATGGCTTTCATCCTGTTCCGTTTACGCGGACTGAAGCTGAAAAATTACTTTTGTAAGCCCAAAGCTTAGATCATAATATTCACAGAATACCGCAGCCAAATAACAATTCCCTTGTTATATATAGGGTTGTTGTGTTCCTGCGAGTAAGTGAGGTCACCAGAAAGAAAGGAAGGAGATGCTGTGTTGGCAGCGGGGGTGGCGGCGCGTGTGCAATATTTTATGTTGCGAGCGTTAATAATATGGCTGTGGTAATCGCTTCACATCAGGCGGGCCGCATGCTTGTCTTCCACCCGACGTAGTATTAAAAAATAAAAAACACCGAAATAGTCATTATTATCGATGACGCACGATCGTGTACGTATAAATGTACGTAATCAAGCGTAACAGAATGTTTCCATCAATCGATTCCCTTTGTCCAAACATCATTATTCGCCCAGCGAAAGCAGATAGAAAGCTGGGGTCATGAAATATCGAAATCATACAATCGTATCTGCTCTAAATCAGCCGATTCCAATCGAAGATGAAATCGATAAATGTTGGTCATGATTGTCTGATATTGATTTATCTGTAACTTAATTGGCTACGATTTGGATTAAATATTCTATAAGTAAGCTCATGGTAGTACCTACACACACACACACCACCACCACAGAAGAAATAGTACCAGTAGTATTACATATAGTTGTCATCATAAAGTTAATATAAATAAATAAATATTCCTGCTCCCTTACCACCATCTCTTATTGCGATTCAATAACTGAATAGAATGCTTATTCATACCAATGAATAAGCGACTCTATTCCATTTGAAATAGAGTCGCTTATTCATTGGTATGAATTAGCATTCTACCCAATTATTGGAAAGGTAAAATAGAATGCTTATTCATACCAATGAATAAGCGACTCTATTCGATTTGAAATAGAGTCGCTTATTCATTGGTATGAATTAGCATTCTATCCAGTTATTGAATCGCAACAAGAGATGGTGGTAAGGGGCTGGACAAATTACACACGGCCATCTAGTCCCAAACTAAGCAAAGCTTGTACTATGGGTACTAGATAATTGATACTATACATAAATACTTTTTTTTTGTAAATACATACATATAATACATAGTAAACACCCAGACCAAGACAAACAGACATGTTCATGCACACTAATGTTTGTCTTGTGCGGGAATCGAACCCGCGACCTCGGAGTCAAAGTGGCCATTGCTAACCATTCGACCACCGAGCTCGTCAGCTCAATCGTCGTCGTCGTCAATAGAGACTAGTCGATGTCAACCCTTATTCATCCCACTGCGGGGATACGTGTCTCCCCTCAATAGAAGGGGTTTAGAGCATACTCTACCACGCTGCTCAACTACGCGTTAGCGAAGGCCAGCCCCAATGTCAAAATCGAACATTTTAGTACCTATGAGAATTGTCAAATGTCACGCGATCTATATAACGTTCGTTACGCTACGAATTACACTTGACTAGGGGGGCTGTGTTTTCATGCCGCCTAAAAGCCACTGACTTAACGACTGTCATTTGATGACAACAGCCGGGACAGACGGTATAACGTGCCCTCCGAAGTATGGAGGAGCTCGATATAAATAAATCCGTGGACCGGCTACGGCTACGGCTGACGTTACCTAATTTGCGCTCATATTAACGCTCACAATATAAAATTTCGCTCGCGTGCCGCCACCCCCGCTGCCAACGCTGCCAACGCAACGCAACCATCTCCTTCCTCTCTGGTGACCTCACTCACTCGCAGGAACACAAAAATCTCAAGGGAATTGTTATTTGGCTGCGGTATTCCGTGAGGTGAAGGTACATTCCCCAGTCGGGTAGCTTACAATTACGCTCCCTACCTCTCTTTTCGCCAGAGCTTCGTTTGTCAGTCAGCAGGGTGCTCCGCGTGCAGGTGAAGTTGGCTTTGGTTCAAAGATGTTAATAAACCACTTTCGCCCCACTACTACTACGTGACTATATAAAACATTGACTATAATTTATTTCACATATTTTGTTCTCAAATATAAAAACAATGTAATATCCAGTTAAAACTAAGGTAGGTACTTTATAAAAGTTCAATGCACAGATCATAAACACACTATTGCAATATGATTACCCAAACCACAAGAACTGCCGTAATTAAGATTATTTGCTACTAAAAATGATTTAAATTGGTATTGCATAAGCCCAGAGCCAGTATACAGCCTACGGATCATAATATTATGGTTATTTCGTGAGGTTGAGAGTAAAGCAATGAGTAAACCGATAAATTTGTTGTAACATCTCCATTGGTCTGATCTCTGAACTTCGCCATTTCATAATTTGTCGTGATTGACCGCTTAAAATGCTGCATTTTATTAAAACAAGTTCTGTGTTGCGATGTTATGAACGATTTTAAGTAGCTATATCATTACATGTATCTATACTGACATGAAAGTCATCTATATGACCTATCACTTGAATCGGTCATTTCGTAATAAATACTTTGATCCTTCATCTATCCAGTGGTGTGATTAATTTTGGATGGAGATGATAGATTTGTAGCTGCAACACCAAACTGTATCCCCCGATTTTGTTATCATTCGTTTTTTTGAATTGTTTCCCTAAGGGAGCAATTTTAAAGACGCATTTATATCAAACATATTAAAACGTGCCACATACTCGAGTAATAGGTGTCTTTGAAATCGGCAAATCCGTGTAATCTAATCGGTTAGATCACACCAATTTACCGATTTTACAGATACGTCGCAATCAAATTAATCATGCTATTATGATTCTCACACGTTATTATAGGCCTTAGTGATATGATTGCTCATGATTGATGACTCGAGTCAAGATTTGTTATGACGAGAATGCACTTATATAATCGCTAAAATTGCATAACGATGCATCGTTTATTTAATTGGGGGCCTGATAGTGTGTAAAAGATATATCGATATCATTGAAAATTAATCGACTAATCATTTATAATTGAATATAATACAATTTTGCTTTTTTATGTACTCGTAGAATGGAAAATACGATTTACTCGTGTGAACCGTACCATGTGCTGGGGAACGTATGCACTCTATTTATCTTGAAAGTACTCTTACTAAAAATTTATTAATTATTGATTGTATTGGAATCTATTTTTTTTGCAAACATTGGCAATTTAGCGGCACTACAGATTGCTCTGTTCAAACGCCTGATAAAAATTCATAGCAATGTTGGTTGTTAAAATATTTGCTAGTCATTATTTGTAAGGTTTTCGTATAGATGAAAATTTATAGTCTATCCTGTTAGATAGTTTATTTGTTTCATTAATATTATTAATAAAGATAATAAGGTGAAGGTATTTAGTTATCTATGTATTTTATGAATTATTTTAGTGATACTATGGTTTATGTTTTCGTTATTCTATGAATTAGTGAGGTGGTAATTCCGTACGTTCAGTGAAAAGTAGTGCTTGCTTTCCATCAGGTGACCCTCATACTCGATATTCTTACTCTCGTATAAAAAAAAAAAATTCGGGACCACAAACAGTGAGATTTCTTATGACTCATGGAAAAGGTATTAAACTTTTTAAGGTCATATTCACTGTTCCGACTCTTGTTCACTTTTATTTTCGGAGTCATAGAGTCGGTCATAGATATTAAAGTCGGTCACGACTTGTACACTGATGTCGCCGCAGGCTATCATTACGTACTATTCACAATTACCTGTCGGTATCGAAAGCATGTTATAAACATAGTTTAATGAGTCGTGACATGACTCATTAATGATATTAGGTCACGGTGATGATGTCTAGAGATGAAATTGTTGTTTTTTTTTTATACCACATGGTTTCAAACTAGCATACGGCCGCCTGGTGTAAAGCGGTTATTGTAGTTGAATCTTAAGGAGTACGGCTCAAGTATTGTTTGTTGACCTCACTCACTGACATGCCCTACCTCTCTAACACATAACATATATGCAGTTCAGAACCAATATCGGCCTATAGTTCTTCAATAAGGCCGTGTCACCCTTCTTGAAAAACAAGATGACCAAGCTTCTGGTGTCTCACCGGTGTGTATGACGGAGTTAAATAACTTCTGAAGGAGTACATGTACCGGTTTTCCACTCGCTTTCTGCTGTAATTCTGTCCTCACCCGGTGCTTTTCCATTTTTAAGCTACTTGAGAGCCATACTAATCTCGTAAAAGTTGATTAGTGTTAATAATGTTATTAGTACAAACAAAAGGATTGTAACAAAATTAAATTTGTAATTACATAAACAATTTATGGTTTGTAACTGGGTTAATAACATATACATTTACACATTTTAATTAACCAGACAAAGGAAACTGTAATTACACAAGTTTTATTGATATGTAAAAAATTGCGAAATGTTAATGGGTTTCTTTACGGTATTCAAATAGCAGAAACATATACAACCTTTACAATTATCTGGATAGCTATGTATATGTATTATTTTGAAATTCCTTCCTATTAACTACTAAGTGCTAACTACTACTCGGTTGATCCATATTTCCAATGCACAAATTTGTGAATAAAAAAAATTGATCGATTGTTTGTTGTAAAATAAGAAAAGCAATCACAGTTTCTAAATTTCATTTTACACTAGCAGCGGTCGCTTTTCTCGTCGACATGAAGTGACCGCGAAAAGTGCGAAAATAACCAATAAAAATACTATTCCGCTTCTACTCGACGTACAAAGATGAAACTTACACTAGATTTTTAATTGACCTCCAGAAGTATCACTATGAAAACAGCATCCAATTTCATGCATTAGTTTTTGGTTGATGAGTGTACAAACATACAGACGAACAAAGCCCTCAGGCGAACAAAATAAAAAATAATATTAATTGTTTTGCTTCTGTTTTTAATTTATAATGACGCCTTATATAATTTTTTTCTTTAACTTTATTATTTTCTTATATTATTTCTACCTTCTATGTATAGACATGGGCCAGTGATCATATATGTATTGATTAGAAGGGTTCTTGGCTTCAGGGGATGTAAAGTGAAAGGCCTTATAATGTCAGGGCCCATCAAAAAGTTGCAGACAGATACACCCACATATAAGTCAAAATGCAGTCAGCTATTCAAATTTACTTTTTCCTATTTTTATAATTTAATCCTTGAGCTGCCAAAAAGTACGGGTTTCAAAATCGAAACTAGTATAGATAGATGTGTAATAGATACCTTTTAATTAACAGTAAATATTAATCTACATTTAGGTATAAAATTGTAAATATGAGTAGCAATGCGATTGGGAATATGAGGGTCTGGGACCGTAAGGGATTGGAATGGCGAGGGTCTCAGATCACTAGAGATTGAGACAACGAAGGACTAACACTAGAAGAACAGGGAACGAACGACTGGCGCTACAAATAGGATGCCTTGGGACCGCAAGCTAGTTTTTGAATATGATATGATAGCGTTTTGTAAACAAAAAAATAATTAATATCCTACGGCACATTTTTGTTTTTCTTGAATTGTTACTTAGTCTATGAATATGTACATGACATATTAAAACCACCGTAAATATTAGAGGTGGGTGTTGAAACTTATAACATCTAAATGATTATGTTAATTTAATTAAACGTATAACACTGTCAAAATATACAACACAATACTGTTATTTTTAACGTTCTGTTAATTTTACATTAATTACTGCCATAAACTCATATACCTATGAAAAAAAGTTCATTGATTGTTATTTTATCTATACTCACTATTTGCTATTTTACATAACACTAATAAAGTTAAAATTAACTATTTTGAATGTAAAGTTATTAGACAACACAACGAAATTGAGAGTTAATTTGAATGTACCTGATAAGTACATGTTGAGTTAATTAACAGTTTCGTTAATAATGTTATTTTTTTAGCATTAACTTTTAACTCATTAAAATAAATAGCACTTAACCCCATCTCTAGTAAATATACAGGAAGTAACTCGTAAAAATACTTTGTCTAACAATCTGTCTGTTTAAAAATTGATATATGCTAGACATATATCAATATATACGGGTAATAATCAGCGCACAGAACTAGACCTAGCAAACTGTGGACTTCTTGTAACGTATATTCTTCTTTGTTTCAGAGTAAAGATAAGAACAATCGAGAAGATTTGAAAACTGATATACAGCACAGAAAAGAAACATTTTATAGGGTAAGTAATATGAAATTTTCCCCCACTATGTCATAAATAACATAGCTAGAACATAAGGTATGGTATGAAAACCCATGGCTGAAACATACTCCAATGATATGAGATGATATCATTGGAGTATGTTTCAGCCATGGGTTTTCAAAGTCATTCTGTACATAATAGTTTATATACAGCGTGTCTTGAAAATTCTTGGCTAAAATTTAATAAGTTTAAAATTTTCGCGTTGCATGATTAAATTGATAATAACTACATGAATTAACGCGATCATGCATGTAAGGTATTTTTACATACCTTTATTATTTGCCCAACGTGGTCGCAGGTTGACGAAACGTCAGGCAATAAGACAAGAATAAAGATATGTATTTACCTTACATGCATGGTTGCGTTAATTCCCGTGGTTATTATCATTTTAAAACTTAATAATATGATCTGTATTGAAAATAATTAAGTACGTATTTACTAACATAATGGGGTGTAAGTGGTTCATCAACATCTTTGAACCAAAGCCAACTTCACCTGCACGCGGTGCACCCTGCTGACTGACAAACGAAGCTCTGGCGAAAAGAGAGGTAGGGAGCGTAATTGTAAGCTACCCGACTGGTGAATGTACCTCCACCTCACAGAATACCGCAGCCAAATAACGGTTCCCTTGAGGGCTGTTGTGTTCCTGCGAGTGAGTGAGGTCACCAGAAAGGAAGGAGATGCTGCGGTGGCAGCGGGGGTGGCGGCGCGCGAGCGATATTTTATGTTGCGAGCGTTAATATGCTACGGTAACCGCTTCACATCAGGCGGGCCGTATGCTTGTCTGCCACCCGACGTAGTATAAAAAAAATAAAAAAAAAAAAAACATTATCTGGCATTCGTTTTAAAAGTTATAAGTGATCTAAGTTATTCCAATAATATCTAGAGTTCATAGGTACTAAAAATCCGTGCATAAACTATAGCAGATAATAACTTTACCAATATTATTATTAAAAAAAAAACCTAATAACATTGGTACATAAATTGGGTCTAATGTTGTGAATTTTCTAAATTAGAGCAAATATTATTCTTTCCCATGCATTCGCTCGTGTGTAGCAGAGTTGTTCAGGGTTCTAAGCTATCTTTGTGACAAATTTCAATGTAATCAGTTAACCGTGAAAGACAACAGTAACAAACACACATTCGCATTTATAATATAAAATAAATATTTCTGGAGAAATTACTTAGCGCCATCTAGTCCCAAAGTAATCAGCTTGCACTATTGGTACCAGATAACTAAATAATAAATATTTCTGGACAATTTACACAGTGCCATCTAGTCCCAAATTAAGGGCAAATCTTGTACTATGGGTACTAGACAACTGATAAATGAACTTAAATATTTTTTTTTGTAAATACATACTTATAATATAATACATAGAAAACACCCAGACCAAGACAAACAGACATGTTTATGCACACAAATGTTTGCCTGGAACCAACCCGCGACCTCGGAGTCAATGTAGCCACTGCTAGTCATTCGACCACCTCGCTCGCCATGTAACTGATAAGCATATTAAATATATTTTTTCGTAAATACATACAAAAACATAAACGCCCAGACAAACAGACATGATCATATACACAAATATTAAAAATAAAGTTGATACTGTTGATTGTTGGCACTCAGTGGAACATTATTATCATAATGTTATAATAAAGCACTTGTACTATTCCACGTTATTATATTTAATATTACCGACCGGTTTCGCCGCTAAGGCATTATCAAGGTAAACAGATGGTGTTTATCACAAACACCACGGTCGGTAATATTAAATATTTTAAAGGCTGGCAACGGATCGGCGACCCCTTGGTGTCGCTGGTCTCCATGGGCGGTGGTGATTGCTTTCCACCAGGTGACCCACATGCTCGTTTGCGACCCTCTCACATAAATATATATATATATATATATATATATATATATATATATATACAGAGTGGCGACGACATAACGACATTAAATTGACCAGCATATAGCCTGTAGTATTTCTAAGCCGTATACCAAAAATTAAAAGTGTATCTTTCGTAGTTTAGCCACAGGATTTTTTTTTCTATTTCCTGTATTTCACACATGCTGTATCGGCACTAAAATTTGGACTAATTTTGCATTAACAGGTCAACGACCAAAATTACTAAAAAACTAGCACACATAGATACTTCTACTATCTTCCCATTAAAACGTGATATTGCAAATTGAATCTTATGCGTGTGACACAAGTCACATTACGAGTAATTGTTTATAGTCGAATTCGAATCTAAAGTACCTAAGTACTCTTAAACATTCTTCCGAAAAGTAACGCCCAATTGTTTTACATCTCGCTCTAATTATAATAAATTAGCTATGCGTAAAAAAGAAAAGTAATATGTTAGCAGTTTATTGGTGTCTCATTTCAATCGGCAAGCGGCAAGGACAAAGCGACAGGTTGTAAAAACATAATTAGGTCATGGTCAGTCATTCATCCTCGTGAATCAGTGTGTTGATGACGCGCTGAAAAAATTAACTAGGTAGTTCCTGATTTTTTTTTTGTGATTGTGATAAGACACGTAACGTAGTATTAATTAGTGTACACAGTTTCTTTTTGTTGAATTATAATGCCTCGATATAATTATACGGCCTCTGAATACACCGATATGGTGTTAATCTATGGAGAATGTCACGGGAATGCGGCACAAGCAATAAGAACATATCGGGAGAGGTTTGGTAATAGACGTGCATGTCCAACAAACCCTCGCACTATTATTAATGCCGTTCAAAGAATTCGGGAAAACAGACCATTGGTACAGCATCAAGAAGCAGGACCACCACAAGAGATACCCGCGGCTCTTGAAGAAAGAATATTAGTTCATTTTGACCACAACCCCACATCGAGTTTACGTAGAGCCGGTCGGCAGTTCCAAGTACATCATAGGACTGTTCACAAAATTTTAAAGAAAAATAAACAAAAGCCCTTCAAATACAGTAAAGTGCAAGCCTTGTTGCCGAGAGATATGCCCATAAGGGTGAGTTACTGCCAGTGGTTGTTGGCTAAGGCACACGAAGACCCCGATTTCCTTTTTAATATTATGTGGACAGATGAGAGCACGTTCACTCGGAACGGGATTTGGAATCGCCAAAATCTACGATACTGGAATTGTGAGACCCCCATTTATTTCGGGAATCGGCACACCAGCATCGATTTTCTCTGAATGTGTGGGCTGGAATCCATAGGAACCAAATAATTGGCCCAGTTTTTATCGAAGGGAACCTTAATGCAGTAAAATTTTTGGAACTTCTTAGAGGTCCAGTTGCAGAATACACTGAGACATTGCCCTTAAACATTTATCGGCGTTTATGGTATCAGCTGGATGGAGCGCCTGCACATTCGGTAATGCTTATTAGGGAACACCTCACCGAAATGTTCGGACTACAATGGATCGGCCGGTTCGGGCCCACTCGGTGGCCACCTCGTAGTCCTGATCTTACACCCTTGGACTATTTCTTGTGGGGGTTTATTAAAAACGATGTATATGTGAACGATGTGAATACCGTGGACGAATTAACATTTCGAATTAATAGTGCTTTTAGTAAATTAAAAAACATGGCCGCTCACAGTGATTTACTAAGAAAGGTAAGAAACAATCTTGTACGGCGGTGTGATTTGTGCATTGTTCGGAATGGCGGTCATTTCGAAAATTTAAAAATTTAAATTATGACAGTATGAAATAATGAAGTGATTTAATAATGTGTTCAAAATTGTAGTAGAATATTGATGATTAGGTATGTGAATTGTGATGTGACCGTGATAAGTACCTAGATTGTTACCTATGTCTGTGACGGCGACGGCAGCGACACGCTTTGACGCGGTGTCGGTCGCCGGCCGCCACCACCGTACCTACGCCCGCGACCCTTTCATGTGACCGCGCTGTTGACGCTCCGATCTCAGGTCAGTCCAAACATTATAAAGGATGTTTAGTTTTATCCCAATAAATATAGTAATTAATTTGTTCGAAATTTTTTTTTTTTTATTTACGGTCTAATAGTTATATTGACTATTTCATGGTACTTACTAATACCAATACTAAGCACGGTTAAATTTAATGTCGTGTTAACACCGCCACCCTGTATATATATATATATATATATATATATATATAATAACGTGGAATAGTACAAGTGCTTTATTATAACATTATGATACACAAATATTTGTCTTGTGTGTGGATTGACCAAACCTGCTACTCTCTGTGACATAGTAGCTATTCCTAGCTAGACCACCGGGCTCGCCGCTATATCATTGTTTGAATAAATAATCGTCACATCGTAAAGAAATGATGGAGTGTTCAAACAGTAACTGATACGTTACGTGGAGGAAGAGATTGCATCAGTGGTGTTATGTGACGTGTCTGGTATTACGGTATTTCATGTGTATCCATCCAACGGATCAACGCCTTGCACGCTGGCGTGGAGCCATGTGAAGCTGATACCGTGTAGTCGCAGATGTGTATAACAATTTACAACTGCCCTACCGCATAAGTCGAAGCCGATATAGATTACAATTTACAATTTTTTTTTTTACTTTTTTTTTTAAACAATTTACACAGCGCCATCTAGTCCCAAATTAAGCGCAAAGCTTGTGTTATGGGTACTAGACAACTGATAAATGTACTTAAATACATTTGTTTTGTAAATACATACTTATAATACATAGAAAACACCCAGACCAAGACAAACAGACATGTTCATGCACACAAATGTTTGTCTTGTGCGGGAATCGAACCCGCGACCTCGGAGTCAAAGTAGCCATTGCTAATCATTCGACCACCGAGCTCGTCATATATACTCGTATATATATATATATGGGCGTGAACATGTATATATATATATATAGACCTTCTAGATGGTCCGATGACCTTAAGAAAGCGGCTGCATGCGGAACGCGGAGGATAGTATCTGGAATGGAAAGCATTGGGCAAAGCTCATATACAGCAGTTGGTAGATACAGGCTGATGGAACGGTGTATTATTTAATTTTGTCACGTTTTGTTTACATTGGATTCTTATCCATTAAATTAAGATATTTTTTTTTATAAATATACAGGACTTTAGAATGACCTGCCAGTTGGTAATCTGTCATCGCAGCTTATTGATGCTTGCGATATCTAAGGCATCATGCGTACTCACGAGAACTAATGCGTTGTGGACCCGTAAAAAACTTTCTTGAAGAAGCCTACACCTAAACCCTGTTTCAGGAGGCGCCGTCGGACGAAGATTCGGCGGTGTCTTCCGCGCCAGCCTCACTCTCACCACAGCCCCTCAACGATATGTGGGTATGTATTACAGCAAATGGAAATAATAGAAATTATATTACAGAATCTGCGCGCATCTAAAGACTACTGTTAAAAAATCAAGCGCCTGTGTCAAACGCTATAAAGTTACGTTAGAAAAGGTAACATGGTCGTACAGTTTTCTTAAATTTTCCATGCAACTTTCTTATTTTTAGGGTTCCGAACCTCAAAAGGAAAAACGGAACCCTTATAAGATCACTTTGTTGTCCGTCTGTCTGTCTGTCTGTCTGTCTGTCTGTCTGTCTGTCTGTCTGTCTGTCTGTCTGTCAAGAATTTCTATGTCGAGAATGCGTGGAGGTATCAAGCTGAAATTTGAACTGTATACTCAGGTCTACGGTCCCATGAAGTTAAAAAAAAATCAAACTGCTAAGTTTACGTAGAAAAAAGTTACGGCCGTTTATTCAGCAAAAAACGCATATTTCGACACACTCAAGGGAATCAAAACCTATAGGGTACTTCCCGTTGACCTAGAACTATGAAATTTGGCAAGTAACATCGTTATAGACTACAAGTACAGGAATAAATCTCAAAACTATATATTTGTAAATAGATCTTAAAAAATAGGGGATCTATATTTTTTATAGGGTGTCGATTACGAAATTTCAAATTGAAACTACTAGTTCAAATGGGGTATCATATGAAAGGGCTTGATGTACACATTGCAAAATATATTTTATTTATTTTTTTCGACGAATTATTTCTTATTTATAATGAAAAATATCAAATTTAATAATGATACTACGTACCTACGGAACCCTCGGTGGGCGAGTCCGACTCGCACTTGTCCGGTTTTTTTTTCTTTCATAAGAACCTTCTCCTGATCTATCGAAATCGATCCAGCTTCACTTCACGCGTGATGATGTGACGCATCACTAGTTCACGCGTGATGATGTGACCAAAATAGGGATTTATTTTTTATATAATACTAGCGGCCCGGTACGTGCTTCGCTACGTATAAAGTGAAATAATAAAAAAAAATTGGAACATCAAATTCATTTATTCAAACAAAAAAATATTTTATTAATTGCTAGCTTTTTTAAAATTTAATCCAACAATTAATTATTTTAAAAATGTGATAAATGAAGCTCTACCGATTTTGTGCAAACTTCACATAAACCATCTACTAAATAGTCCGAACAAAGCCCTAAACATTTGGTTTGGATAGGTGAGCCCGTTCTTGAGTTATAAAATTACAACGAAAAGTGGCATTGATTTTTATATATATAGATATAAAAATATCTATATATTATATAGACTAGCTGTTACTCGCGGCTTCGCCCGCGTTGATTACTTATTAAAAATGTTAAGGCTCTCTATTGTCTTTTTCGCAAAAAAATAATAACAAAAATGATTTCGCTATATTAGTAGTAACTTCTCAAATATAACACTCGTAGACATTGCCTTGTTTGGCGCATACTTATGTCGACCTACACATACACACGGTGGGCGTATGTTTGAGTATGCAACATACTATGCTAGTTGTTACCCGTGGTCGCGCTTGCGTGATTTATGAAACCATGTCAGGTAAGTGCACTGTTATTTTGTTAACACAATTTGCTTTCCTTATAATAATACAATAGGTATTTCATTTTAGTCTCCACTACAGGAGCACGACCCTCTCTCGTCCGTAACAGACAGGAGGATTTGGCCTACACTCCCCACGCTGGCCAGACGGGTTGGGGAGGCCTGATCGATGTTTTATTATGTATTTCCCTTAGTCGCCTTGTACGACATCAACGGGAAGGGACGGAGTGATTCTATTCTAGTCTGCCGGAAACCACACGGCCACTATATTATATGCATCTCTTATATTCCGTCACATAGCCTTCAGAGTTTGCAAGCTGAAGTGGCAATGAGTCGGTCACATCAGCCGAGTGAGTGATGGCAGATGGGGGAGGAAGAATATTTATTATATTAGAGTGGAGTGGAGGTCGCGCATAGGACTACGAGCATCAGCCTATATCTACCCACTGTTGGATACAATGCTTTCCACCATATGCGATCCTGCGCCTTCTGCATCCAACCGCTACCAGCCACCTTTTGCGATCGTCGATCCATCTAGGGAGAGGGCGCCCTACGCTTCGTCGTACCATACCTGGCCTCCACTCTAGGACTTTCCTCCTCCATCTGCCATCGCTGTAACGTACAGTATCGCTCTGGCGCCGTCACCCCCGCTCCAGGGGTGTGCGCACGAGTGGCGCACGCCATTTCTGATGTAAGCCGATCTACGCATACTCAGCGGCACTATACAACAAAAAAAAATACTTTAACATATGTTTTAAAAACCAACCAATATTCTATGTCGTCGTCAACCCTTATTCATCCCACTGTTGGGATATATAACTCCCCTCATTCGAAGGGGTTTAGAGCATACTCCAACACGCTGCTCAACTGCGGGTTGGCGGAGGTCAGTGTTTTCAAGCAGCCTAAATGCCACTGACTTGACTTAACGACTGTCATCTAATGACAACAACAGCTGGGACCGACGACTTAACTTAACCTCCGAAGCACGAAGAGCTCGAGTGAATAAACCCATCCATGGACAGACTAACGTCGACGTTGCTTAACTTGCATATTCGTGTAGACTGCCACACACAATAATGCCATCGAGCTCCCCAATATTCTATGTAAAGTTGAATAAATAACCCAATCATTATAAATATAAACTCAATCTTGATGTCATAAGATTAGCATAATTTATTGTATGAACAAATACTTCACATACCAATAATACGTACTTTAAATATCACGTCAGGAGTGATCTTTAGCCTTGAATCTCCTGCTAAAATGGCAAATAACGTTGCAGCATAGTAAAGATTTTGTCACTTAGTAAACTATTGGTGGTTAGATCTTGCGTCATATGCATTGTTTCATTGTGTAGGGTGGCCAAATGGACGTGGAAAACAGGATTTTGAAATCACTAGTGCATTTGTTGTTCACACAATATAGTTGGCAATTCCAGATGCATACGTACTGCCACTGGTATATTTTACACTCAAGTGGCAAACAAGCAAAGAGTTGCTTGAATGAAAACAATTACTGTTGGCTATTTCATTTGATTTGACTATTTTTGTTTGCTACACATCAGTCCATTTTTGGGAAGGCGTTAGGTCTTAATTCTTCACAAGAATAACTCACAAGAATAAGAATAACTGTTACTTAATTTTGGTCAACATCGTAGAGCTCTTTTTCAAATGTTTGTACGCCGACAAGGCAAGACATGATGAACTAAATTTTACTGCAAATGTATGTAACTTACTCATGTTTTGTGCAAATAAACAAATTCTTTATCTTTATCTTTAATACGACAAAATACTGCATAATATTTTGTGTTTATAAGCTAACTGTCACTGACTACGGGACCCTACCGCCGAAGATGAAGCCGAACGTTTAGATTACAAAAATAGGTGTTACGTTTAAGTTATTGATAAACATCTTCAGCATAGTCGGTAATGCTCTAGGGCTTCTACCAGCTAACCTAAACTCAGTTACCACAAACCTAACTTCAAGTTTGATTTTTGCAATCTAAATATCCGATGGTAATCGGTTTCAGCGTAATCAGTTGTCCTGGTCCTACCTGGTACCTACCGCCGAAGCTGAAGCCGATTACCGTCCATTTTTTTTATTGCAAAAATCAAACTTTAGCTTAGATTGGCGGTTATTGTGTTTAGCTTAGCTGGTAGAAACCATAGTGCTCTACCGACTAAGCTGAAGATGTGTGTCATTAAGTTAAACCTAAGATCTATTTTTGTGATCTAAAAATTCAAGTGTCGGCTTCAGCTTCGGCGGTAGGGCCCCTGGTCGGATAGAAATTTGGCATGCAGGTTAAGAAAATACTTTTGAAAATTCCACGGTGTAGATAATTCAAATTAATTTGTGTATTTTTGTATAAATATTTTTAGGTGGTCGTTTTTATTATATTTATATTTACGGTAGATATTTATGGTAGTTTTTTTAATATCCTGTTACTTGAAATTATGAAAATTAAATATATGTTACTATTATTTTTTACTAACAATAAAATATATATAGATTATCAACGTTTTAGTACTTAGTCGTGATACAAATTCATCCATGAGTGTTTGTACTAGTTCCTAGCAAATACCCACTGTATTTGTTACTTGTAATTTGATAGTTACTTTAGCTTTTATTAGAGGAAAGGAGACGTTTTCTATTGCTATCGTGCAGTATTTATTTTATATTTTTGTATTTTGATACCATTTGTTCAGTAATAACTAAATGGATCATTAATGATTGACAAATGATTACTACATTACAAATTAGGAAAGCATATTCGATTCTGTACTTTGGCATAATGTCCGCGTCGGTTTTATAGAGCGGGTTTTATAAACCTACCTATCGTTATTGATAGGACTGTCCATCTCGCAATTGTATAAAAGTAAATACCTCTCAGAAGAAGACCTCTGCATTTGCAGCCGTCGTATGACAATTTTTGACTCTCTTTTCGCTCTCTACCCCTCCCGAAGCATCGACATATCTTAAACATATCTGCATTTCCTTTGCTTGCAGTAATCATCCTCTTCTACCACTCATCTTCTCTTACTTTTTCTGCAATGGATAGAGCGTACAAATTTTGTAATAGAACGAATGCAGCAATATTTCATTTACCTTTATTGTAATTATTATTACGAAAATAGCCTGCATTATTGCAGGAAGTAATTATTTAAGTTTCGTGGTCGCATCTCATATTAAAAAAATATGCAAATGATTGGCACCACTGTTTTATTTGTATTTGACGTCACTGCCCCTTTAATCGGAATTAATTGCATTACTACTACTAGAGGCTTCACACTCGTGAGTGTATGGCATCAAAGTACACGCACCCAGTTAGTGTTACTTAATTAACTAATCTAATTCTTACGTCTTGTTTATTCCGTGAGCTGTCAAAATTAATGGCCACACTTGTTCTCAGTCATGCGGGCAGTGCCGTGCAGCGTCGGAGCGCGCGGCGGCCGCCGAGCGCGAGTCCACGCGACTCGCGGACGCGCTGCGCGACGCTCGCGACCAACTGGAGCTCATGGAGTTCCGTCTACTGGAGCTCGAAGACGCGAGTCCTGATAAGGTAATTAGCTACTGTGTTTTGTTTACTGTGCTTTTTGTGCCGAAAATAACTAAACATTTTTTTCTGCATTTATGACCTCTGTGTTTCTCTCAAATTATTTATAAAGTGATTAAAAATTACACTTGATACAGTAAACAAATGTTTTTTAGGTTTGTATATTTTAGAATCTGTGATATGTGAATTATATTAGTGATTCTGTTAGATTATTTTATGGTGCTTCAGATCATAATGAAACTACAGAAATTATTTTCTTTGGAAGTGATTGGTTTTGTTCTGAATTTCAGTTAGTAATAGTAGTAGTATATGAACTTACCTTTAATGTTTTTTGAATGATAATTTCAAAGATAAGAATTTGTGGGGTTTGCCATCTCAAGCCCAATGACGTGAATGATAAGGAAATAAGTGACTGTATCGCCTGTGTATGTAAATAGTGAGTAGTCAGTTGTGTTGTGATTTTCGTAGCGAAGTGACGTGTTACAAATGGATCAAGAAGTAGTGACGTCAAAATTTTTATTGTGATGCTCGTGATCAACTGTGCTTTGTGACTTATATGATTACTGTTTTAATTAGTTTTACTGTGTTATGTTTATATATCTTCTTGGTTTATTATGCCAAAAACCCAGTAATGCTTTGAGGTGTTTTGCGACGTATATTCGCGTATAGTGGTGGTATATTAAGGCTCTTAGATAAAGACGTAGATCGTGAAAAAAATAAATAAGAACGTTGCCAAGTTTTATTGAATATTTATAGTGTATTATAAAACTTTAGGATTGAAAATGTTACCAATCACAATTTGCCCAGAGGTAAGCAATCATCTTATATAAATAAAGTGTTTAGTTAGTTCAAAAACTTAACTCCGAAAGTACTCTACCGCTCGATTTGAAATCTTGACACGACGTTTGTTGTATATGAATGATTTGCTTCCGCACGAGGCTTCGCGCGTTCACGAAAAAAAATTTCGGGTGTATAGCCTATGAGACTCACAAATAACGTGCCTTTCTATTGGTACGTATGCTTGTTTACCACCCGATGTGCTGTAAAAAAATGTTTACATCGTTTAGTCGAACAAATGGCATTTACGTGTATAGGTTGAAGTATCTACTGTATTTGTTTTGAATTGCTAATCAAGTTATGCCGTAATGATCTCCCACTCGGCGGTAAAGATCATCTGAGACGTCATTTTTATGCAGACTCATTATTTACATATCGGTAACTCAAAAACGTTAGACGAAGTATATAAAAAGTAACTTTTCACTCCTCTTATAGTGAGAAAATAGTAAATGAAAGTTTCTGGCATTAACCCATAACCATCCCATTGTTGGGATACGGGTCTCCCCTCAATCGAAGGGGTTTACTACCATCGCGACCTCATAGGGAGCCTCCAAGCCTCTATAAGGGGGTCGCGGAGGGTAGTAAAGTTGTAAAAAAAAATAACGTTCATAAAGATATTTTTAGATACTTCGTTTATTTTATTTATTGTATTTAATTACCGCCTCCCCAACCCGTTTGACCAGCGTGGGGAGTGTAGGCTAAATCCTCCTTCCGTCTAGGACGGAAGAGAGAGGGTCGTGCTCCTGTAGTGGAGACTAAAATGGACCTGATGATGATGATGATGATTTAATTACCGTTTCTTAATATTGAAAGTAAATAAAAATGTACGGATTTGATATTTTATAATATAATAAAATACTTACAGGTTAGGAACTTTGGAGGGCAGGGGGACGCAAAATATTTTTACATACTAAGGAGGTCGCGCCATGAAACAGTTTGAAAAACACTGGTTTAGAAGATACTCCAGTCCCCTTACCACCTTCTTATTCATACCAATGAATAAGTGACTCTATTCCATTTTAAATAGAGTCGCTTATTCATTGGTATGAATAAGCATTCTACTTAGTTATTGAATCGCAATAAGAGATGGTCGTAAGGGGGCAGAACGATGTTCAGTTGCGGATTAGAGAAATGAACGTTTATTAATGTACAATTGCGAGAAATTAGGTTATTCTTTTAACGAAAATAATGATAGAAAATTGATTTTCTAAGAAATGAATTAGTAAACTGTTGCATTGTTGCACAAGGATACTGCATAAATTTTACAGCGGCCTGCGCTGATGTATGCATGTATGTTACTGCGCATCGAAATAAATGCCTTATATTGAATGAATGTTACGTTCTATTTTAGTTATGTTCTAGGATCTACTAAGGTCACTTAGATCACGATTAACGTTATACTCTGTGACATCGCCTAAAGTCGTTTTGGAGCAGATTATGGCTGACTTGGTTATATAAATTCACAATTACAATAGGCTTCTCGTTTTTTAATGTGAACACGTCTTTAAAATTGCTTCCATAGGGAGGCAATTAAAAAAAAACGAATGGTAACAAAATCGTTTGATAGAGTTTGGTGTTGCAGCTACATATCTCCTCCTCCTTCTACAGTCGCACCGCTCGCCATCGACAGGAAATTCATCCTCACACATTAGAGCCTAAGTGGTCACGTAATGTGCGGTTCCAGAGAAGTTTTCTCCCGCGCACTGTCAAGCTGTGGAATGAACTGCCTGTCGAGGTTTTCTCAGGGGACTATGGCATGGGGTTGTTCAAAAAGGGCGTGAAGAGGTTTTTACAGTGTCTGCAACGCGCGTGTGATGCCTCTGGTGTTACAGGCGTTCATAGGCTATGGTAACTGCTTTCCATCAGGCGGACCGTATTCTTGTTTGCCAACCTAGTAGTATAAAAAATATATCTATCATCTCCATCCAAAATTTAATCACACCACTGGATAGGTGAAGGATAAAAGAATTTAATACGTTAAGTAAGGACTATGGAACATCGCATGTGGCGGAGGGGGAACCCGTGCCCGTAATGTAGGTCCGTGTTCAGCCTCCTCTCTGTTGAATCCAAAAGGAAAACATTTTATGTTTTTTATTCATATCACGCAAAACATCGTCTTAATATGGTGTCACATAATATGTCAACTCGCGTTCTACACCCCCTCACTGTCGTTAGTCTTCGAAAATTACATATTTATTATCTTTCGTGTAGATCAAGTTACAGTTGTGATTACCATAGCGTCCTACGCTATATCTGTTTTTTTATTGAGGTGAAACAATACATGACAAATCATTATTTGAAAAAAAAAATGTATATGTAACGTGTCTAAGTACCTGTTTTTTTTATACTACGTCGGATGGGAGACAAGCATACGGCCCACCTGATGTGAAGCGGTTACCGTAGCCATATTAACGCTCGCAATATATAATATCGCTCGCGCGCTGCCACCCCCGCTGCCAACCAGCAACTTTTTCTCATGACCTCACTCACTTGCAGGATCTCAACAACCCTCAAGGGAATTGTTATTTGGCTGCGGTATTCTGTGAGGTGGAGGTACTTCCCCAGTCGGGCAGCTTAAGAAATACGCTAGGCCCTACCTCTCTTTTCGCCAGAGCTTCTTCTGTCAGTCAGCAGGGTGCACCACGTGCAGGTGACGTTGACTTTGGTTCAAAGATGTTGATGAACCACTTACATCCCAAGGTCATTGGCGTATAAACGGCGAAACTGTGGAATCAACTTCCTCAGCTGTATTTCCGAACAATTACGACATAGGGAGCGTCCATAAATGATGTTGTAAGATTTTCCCCTACCCCAATACACGTGTGATTTTTTAAAATTTGTATTTTGGGCATTGGGTTTATTTAAAAAAAGAAACCATTTGCTCAATTACTCAATATTTTAATTCGAGAAGATTCGTGCACGGTGTCAAGAGTGACTATTGGAACCAACATATCTAATACTTGAGCATTCAAGAACAGAGTCGATATTTCCCTTAAAAGGCTGGCAATGGATCGGCGACCACTTGGTGTTGCTGATCTCTTTGGGCGGTGGCGATTGCTTTCCACCAGGTATAAAAAGTTACCCCCTCTTATGTAAAAAAAAAATAAGATTTTTGAATTTGAATTTCAATATGTGGCTTTCCTATACAACTGCATAATCTAGCTCATATAACCCAATGCAATTGGGTTTTAATTCGGGTTAAAACCCGATAAACTTGGTGTTTAAGTTAGCGTAAAGTTGGCTTAAGCCTTGGGTGGGTACGTAGCCGGCTGCGGAATGTTGAGCCACATCAACCCCAGAGAAGACTTTGTTAGTCAAGTGGGCCGAATTTAGTTAAGTATAATTTTTATAGTGTCGTTTACCTCATATATGGCACGAGACAATATTTCAATAGCATCCATCCTAACTTTGGAAGGTTGTTCAGACTTGTTTACGATTTTTCTGTCAAACATTGTCAGATTTTTTTTATACCACGTCGAATGGCAGACCCGCCTGATGTGAAGCGGTTACCGTAGCTATATTAACGCTCGCAACATGAAATATCGCTCTCGTGCCGCCACTCTGCCAACCTAGGTGGAGGTACTTCCCCAGTTGGGCAGCTTACAAATACTCATTTTCAAACACCCATTCACAAGCTTGCTGTTTTTTTTTTCGGGTACAAAACAATAAATCCACGTTTCGTCTCCTGTGACGATGTCATAAACAGCATTAGAATGTCCGTGGTCGTACTTCAGTAGCATCTTTGAGCATCATTCCACGGGAGCCCGCTTTTACTCCGCTGTCAGTTCATGAGGGATCCAACGACAACAAAGTTTCCGAACTATTAATTCTTCGTGTAAAATTTTCTGAATTTGTCTCATAGGTAATCCGCGGGTTTTCAACCCGCGGATTACCTATGAGACAATTAGCCGCTTAACAGTAGCCTCATTATTTTCGTTGACGTTGACGGCAGTTGAAGACCGCCCTTCCCGAAATTCGTCATGTAAAGAAACCCGACCTCTCTCAAATTCAGCAAATCATCGCCTCACGGTGCTTAAACAAGGTGCTTCTCTCCCAAAAGCATTTTGAAGACGAGCGGCAGTCTTGCGGAGAGAGAACTTTTAAAATCATAAAAAAATCATCGCTCTAAAATCTTTTCGATTTAATTCTATTTATATAATAGAATTTTGATGTGTGATAAAAAACAATTGACGAAATGATTTCCGACCAATTTTTTTTTTTATTACTAATAAGGTTGCAAGTCGTTTCAAAAAATATAACATTTGAAATTAAAATAGTTCCCATTAGCTAGAAGTTCAAAACTTTTAGTGTGCCCCATATATAACTCAGTATATTATTATACTACTCGTACAATGTTCTAAAGCAGTGTTTTTCAATCTTTTTGAATACGAGACCCCTTTACAAGTCAAAAAATTCCTGGCAACCCCCTCCTCCCTTTCCCTTCTCTCCTTCCTTCCCTTTTCTCTTCCTCCTCCTACAAACTTCAACAATAGGCCTAACACTCAGCAATAGGTAAACAAAGTTCTAAAATTATAAAAACTCTCTATCAGTAACGTAAAATACATAAAACTAGAACGATCTGCGATCTCAAAATTTTAATAACTTATGTCCGACGTGTTTTATGGTCGATCAAAGTTTGGTGGAAAAGTCCATTTTAAAAGTATGAAATTATAATAAATAAATATTACCATTGTAGAAACAATAAAAAATACTATAACTTTTGTTACGGCACTAGCTACATAAACGCAATATTTAACATAGCTGTCGTACAAATTTATGATTTAATGCATATAAAATAGCGTATCGTGACGTCATAATACTGTATGCATTTTGTATGGAGCGTTTTCGGGATAGTCCAAAATTGTGATCTTCAAGTTATCATATCTCGAGAAGTTTTTATGCTATCGAAATAATTCTTTCACCTTTAGTTATATTATTGTAACGTCTTTAAATAACAAATCAAAAAAAAAATGGTTCACAGGCCTATTCAGCTGGCTATGATAACTTTAAAATTGTTAGTAGCATTTGCTTTCGATTTAGTTAACAAAAAAATTAAGAGAGAAATAGGCTTCGATTTTGGTATTTGATATTTATAGGATTTGAGTCGATGAATTATTGAACAATAATCCCTGAAAGGCCTGCTTACATTTTTTTTTATTGTAGCGTATAACTTACAAACATCTGCGTTTTTTCCCCCGTGACCCCCCCGAAGATAAATTGGCGGCCCCTCTAGGGGTCAGTTAGCATAAAGTTGGCTTTGACCCACAGTTTGAAAATGACTGTTCTAAAGTGTCACTAAACTAAACGCTGTGAGCGGACACACGAGCCGTTTATGGTGGTCCGCTCACCTCGTGACGCATTCCCACCATAGAGATACATCAACCTTCTGCGGAGGCACAGTCAATTCAAAAAGCAGTACCTAAATGATTTATAAACAGCAAATTTGATCACACATAATAGACATTTTATAACTCTACTAGCTGACACGGCGAACTTAAGCTTTGCTTAGCTTGGGACTAGGTGGCGGTGTGTAATTTGTCAGGAATATTTATTTATTTATTTATAGTCGAATATCACTCTCAACATTTTGAAGTGGATCTCGCATCGTGCAGTGTTCAAAAAAGTTGATTTTATTTAGGTTATGATATTATTTTTAGTTTAATTGAGTTTAATCATACCCTGATAATAAAGGGAGCAGTGTTTGTATATTGCATATTTTATATCTCAATGTCTAAAGACGAAAGCCTTCGAGCAGTGTGTGTTGTCGATTCGCTTCTATGGGTATTTAAGGGCCTCATTTGAAAGTTCAAGGTTGTGTAACGTACGAGATGAAGAGAAATAGGCTCGGAGTATCTCAACATAAATAATCAAGAATGAAAGATTTTTACATCACTAATACAAATTTCATCACTATTACAAAGGTGGAAAACAAGCGTATAGCCCGCCTGATGGAAAGCAGTTACTGCCGAGTATGGACGCGTGCAACACCATTACTCGCAAATTGCTGACGCTGTAAGAACTTCTTCACACCTTTCTTGAATAAACTCATGCTGTAGTCTCCAGGGAAAACCTCGGCAGGGAGCTCTACAACTTGATAGTCCGTGGGAGAAATCCTCTCTGGAACTGGCCAGGAAGCTACTATTTCGGGTATATTCCTACCACAGTGTCTCCTGTGTAGTCAGGATTAACAGCGACGACCACCAAAAAGGCAATGGACAATGAAGTCCACTGCAGTGCCAGGGGTAAAACTATTGTTCTCCTAGAACTCACGAGGACTTTAATCAGAAGAAATTTGTATTATTGTTAGGTTAGGTCAGCCACCAGAAAGAAAGAATGGAAGGAGTACTGACTGGCAAAGGATCGGCCACCCCTTGGGGTTGCTGATCTCCATGGGCGGTGGTGATTGCTTTCCATCAGGTGACCCACATGCTCGTTTGTCCCCCTCTCATATAAAAATAATAAACTTTAAAAGTTCACTATCGATGCTCGTCGTTCTATCGCTTTTGACGACAAATCCTTGGCGGCAAAGCCTACGAGTCAGTGTCACCCTATGTAGCATTGAAGCAAAGATACTGATGATTATATATTTGATATCCTTCCACACACATTTCCTGAGGCCATCATGCCTCTATTTGTATTCAAGCTGTCCTTAACACCAGCGCCTCGTAACGGTAGTTTCGTTACTTGCAAAGTAATTGTTTGTAAACTACTATAAAACAAAAACTTAAATTTGAATATAAAGATTTATTTATTTAAACATTATGTTCTATATCACTAAACTTAATATTTTAATAACTAACATAGAAAAAGAACGAAAACAAAAAAAAAACAAAAATTATAAGTAAAAAATTTCCCCCAAATCGTTGCCCGTCGGTAGAGTTCCAAGAATGGTGGCAGCAATACCTCGCTGAATAGCAGTGCTAATCTTCTAAGCAAGGTAACGGCTAGCCCTCTGGTCGCATGAAGCCTATACCAACCTCCTGCATATCGCTTTAAAAAGATTGCGGGCTGATGGACCCCACGGCTCTAAAGTCTCTACCCCAAACGACTAAAACCATAGAGTAACTCTATTCCCTGCTCAAACTAATATTATAAAGAGTTTGTTTGTATGTTTGGTTTAACGCGCTAATCTCAGGAACTACTCATTCGAATTGAAAAAATATTTTAGTGTTAGATAGCCTATTTTTCAAGGAAGGCTATATAGGCTATATAAGTCAGTGATCGGCGTTAGTAGAGCCATTACGCGGGATTTGTGACCGTTGTCTTAATATGGATACGCCTCCCAAATCCCGGCATTTTCATTCAACGATTTTGTTTAACATTCATTAATTAACATTCATTTTGTTTTACCATGCTTTTATTATCATTTAATAAATAAATAAATCTTTTATTTAATTATTTTTCTGAACTGTATGTCTGGAGATTTTTTTTCTAATTTCTTTCTAATCGAATTGTCACCTATATTCAGTGTTAGATTACAGTATGTATATAACATACTAAATATCTTCACGCTTACTTACGAGGAGGCAGAGTATCATGGTGTAACATCTTAGACAACGTGTAACTCCTAGTGAATGCAATCTCGTTCTCGCGAGATCTCGCGCGGCGGCGACGGGGCCTGAGGTAGCGGTCGGTGGACGAGGTCTCGCTCAGATTCGCTTGTTGCGTCTACTTGCTGTGTTTGTTTGTTTACTAGTAGGTAATAATTGTTGTCAACGAGTTCATTACGTTCAAGTATTTTTGTGGTTATTTATGCAAAAAAATGTACGCAACAAGCGAATCTGAGCGAGACCTCGTCCCCCGACCGCTACCTCAGGCCCCGCCGCGCCCCGCCGCGTGAGATTTCATTCCCTAGTAACTCCAAGTACGCAAAACTTCAAACTCCCCAACTGAGTTTTATTATTATAAATGATATATATAAGTAATAATTTCGAAAAAAAAAAAATTCTCGGAGATATGAACAGTTTTTTTGTTTTCCTAATAATTCTAATAGTTTTTGAGCTCTGTGGCGCTTTCTTATCAAAAAGACGCGCCAATGGCAATTATAGGCAAATATTAATATTAAAGAGCGGACATCGCGTCAATGACGCGTAAGCGCCGCTCTTTGCACGGCGCTTAAGACTTTTTGGACGCGGCGGTATTACGTTTGTTTACCTACTTCACATTTTCTAGCTTGATTGTCGAGCGCAATTTAATAATAGACACGGTAATTAAAAAAAAAAAAATTGTTTTTCAATACCAGTTATTTTAAAAATGGATGAAAATTATGGAATTGATTCTACTTATGATTCTGAACAAACTATTTTTAGGTTTTGCGTACTTGAAGTTACACGTTGTATATCAACATTATGTTTGATAAAATTTACACCAGTACATAGTAAAAAGATCAATATTATATTAGATGAAAAAAAATGGTGAATTAACATAGAAAATAGTTAGTTCTACACGTTTCTGGTTTATTAGTGTTCCATTACTTAATGCTGTCTACAAAACCTACATTGTTACGAAGATTTTGATTAGATAAAAGAAACTTTCTATTTATATTTTCATACGATAATCTAGCAATTGTCTTCCACCACAGTCGGCAGACTGTGGTGGATGATAATTTCTAGTTGCCCAATTAGGCAAGAATAAAATTTCGCGTTATTGGCTAGTTTTCTTAGAACTAAAGCCATTTTGGTACCTAAGCGTGAGGGGTGAGGGGTGGGAAGGGATGTATTCGTCATAGCGCGCGGGGTGACATTTTGACCAATAGACGCAGCGAATGCTATCTACGTTGATAGCATTCGCTGCGTCTATTGTCTCGGTCGACTACTGCTCACTTGTTCTTCGGTTCTTTGAGTGCGCACGAGTGATCTAAGTGATACTGTGATACCTTTCTTTGACCTTGGCTAGTTTAACGGATTTCTGAATTTTCTCTAACGTACAATTTTGGCTTGCTTTACTGGACAACGATTTGATTTTGTGATTCTGTTAAACTTTTTGCTGGGACCTGTATTTTTCATCATAAGCGATACGGTAAGCTGATTTTTAACATTTCTTTGAATAACTTATACTCTATAATTCGCTTCTTTATTTATGAAGTTTGCTCACCAAGTTTCTCTTTCATTTAGTTCGTCCTATTTTTTCAACAACAATATCGATCCAATATACGGCGTATTCCTAAGGATATACATTTACTTCGGCTTGCAATTCAGATAATCGAACCTATTTTTTTTTAAATTATGGACACAAATATCAATTTATATTTTAAATTTTCATACAATTTAAATGTTTTCCGTAAATCATACGATATTGCATGACTTTTTATCCAAAATTGCAACGTTGCATTTTTATTTCTAAAGCTAAATGTTTGAAATACTCTTTGGTTCTTTGATCTCGTTAT
The DNA here is from genome assembly GCA_937001555.2 of Hypsopygia costalis. Classification (NCBI taxonomy): domain Eukaryota; kingdom Metazoa; phylum Arthropoda; class Insecta; order Lepidoptera; family Pyralidae; genus Hypsopygia; species Hypsopygia costalis. The sequence continues at coordinate 5,189,816 of OW443335.2, forward strand.
TTTCATGACGAAGATCATTTTTTTCGTCATGATCTTTTTTCTTACATTTACCAAGAAGTTGTGTATGAAATTCATTTTTCCTTTTTTAGGGTTCCGAACCTCAAAAGGAAAAACGGAACCCTTATAAGATCACTTTGTTGTCCGTCTGTCTGTCTGTCTGTCTGTCTGTCTGTCTGTCTGTCTGTCTGTCTGTCTGTCTGTCTGTCAAACATTTCTATGTCGAGAATGCGTGGAGGTATCAAGCTGAAATTTGAACTGTATACACAGGTCTACGGTCCCATGAACTTAAAAAAAAATCAAACTGCTAAGTTTACGTAGAAAAAAGTTACGGCCGTTTATTCAGCAAAAAACGCATATTTCGACACACTCAAAGGAATCAAAACCTATAGGGTACTTCCCGTTGACCTAGAACTATGAAATTTGGCAAGTAACATCGTTATAGACTACAAGTACAGGAATAAATCTCAAAACTATACATTTGTAAATAGATCTAAAAAAATAGGGGGGTCTATATTTTTTATAGGGTGTCGAAATTTCAAATTGAAACTACTAGTTCAAATGGGGTATCATATGAAAGGGCTTGATGTACACATTGCAAAATATATTTTATTTATTTTTTTCGACGCATTATTTCTTATGAATATTTATAATGAAAAATATCAAATTTAATAATGATACTACGTACCTACGGAACCCTCGGTGGGCGAGTCCGACTCGCACTTGTCCGGTTTTTTTTTATTCTACGTCGTATGACAAACAAGCATAAGATCCGCATGTCTACACGGCAATTTCGCCTCGCGGCTCGGCTGTACGACGTTTATATATATATAAACGACGTTTATATATATATAAACGTCGTATATAGCATTCCCTGCATCTATTAATCGAAGGCTCGAAGCCCACGATATAAGGCGCGGTTGCCGTGCAGGCCTAGAGATAGCAGTTTGATAGATTCTCATTTTAATTGCATTAAGCGGCAATATGGCCCGAACAAAGATCCTTTCTTATTGAACTTAATTAAAATGTAATAAAATAAAGGTAAACATAACCTTGCAACGAAGCATTTTTAAGTACTACATCCCTTGTAAGATTTTTTCACTATATGTTTAGTAGTGTTTTGCAAAGTTAATGTATATCCATAAGAACACGGTGTATACTAGTCAACCGAGTTAACTAAACCACTGTCAAACGTGACGTCATCCGCATGTGCTCCTAGACCTGAGCCTAGGCGGTACCTAAGCGGGTAAAGAAAAAAGCAGAATACATTGTCTATTCAACTTGGTCGACTAGTTTTTACAGTATTCTGAAAAGTTAAAAAGGATGTGCTTGATATACTTTCAACAGTCATACGTTTATTATTCAGGTGACGGTTGCTCCGTTCTTACATTTCGAAAATGAGTACGTTGCAGTAATCCACACATCAATTACCAGACTACGATTTGATACTGATTGGTTGGACTTTAAGCTGGCACCTGAATTCTTTATGATACGGTAAGCTGAATTTTGGTCACCTTTCTTTAGTCTTTTGAGCTTAGTAAATTGGGTGTAAGTTCAATATCACCTTAAAAGCCAAAGATAACCTCATCTGCACGTGGTGCACCCTGCCAATTAACTAATGAGGCTCTGGCGAAAGAGAAGTAGGGCACAAAGATAGCCCGACCGGGAAAGTACTTCCACCACACAGAAGACTGCAGTCAAATAACAGTTCCCTGGAGGATTGTTGTGTTTCTGCGAGTGAGTGAAGTCTCCAGAAAGAGGAAGAAGTTGCTGCGTTAGCAAAGGGGGTGACAACACGCGAGCGACACATTTTATGTTGCACGCCTACATAGGCTACGGTGACCTCTTGTTTCCCACCCGACGTATTATAAAAAAAAGAGTAAAGTAACCGAGATACATTTTTTTATTCTTTCTATCTTGATTGTTTAGGTGACGATTGCTTCATTTCTGTGAATTGGAATTCTATTGTGAAGATCGATACAAGATGGCACGGCAAGTGAAAGAAGAAACGGTACTGACATGGATTGAGGATCATCCTGAATTATTGTACGAATTTACCGATAAATCAATATATTGTACAAAATGTGAAACTAATATTGCATGTAAGAAAAGCAATGTGAAAAGGCACATAGAGGGACCCGTACACCAAGGGATATCCAAAAAACCCTATGAAAGATTTTACTTTGATCTCATAGAGTTTTTCATATTGTGCAATATTCCTTGGTCTCAAATGAATAACCCGGCTTTTAAATATTTCTTTACCAAGTATTTATGCTGTCATTGCGCTAATCGCCCTAAACTACCATCCGAGACAATTCTAAGAAAAACATATGTAGATAAGTTATATAAAGAGAAAATGAATACCATATATAATGTGATTCGTCATGAAAAATTGTGGATCTCTCTTGACGAAACTACTGACTTTTTAGGCAGATATATTGTAAATTTTTTAGTCAAGCCACTAAATTTAGGAAATATGAATAAACCATACTTAATTGCATGTAAAATGTTAGAGCAAGTTAACGGTAGGACGATTTCAAATTTTGTAATCGAATGTTTAGAAAACATGTGGGGTGAATCTAGTGACGCTAATGTTGGAAACATATTAGTATTATGCACGGACAGTGTGGCATACATGCTATTAGCTGGACGTTTATTAAAACAATTTTTACCAAATATGAAACACGTGACATGTTTAGCCCACGCTCTGCATAGAGTTTCAGAAACGATTCGTTCCGAATACCCTGACATAGACTGCCTAATTTCTAATGTGAAAAAAGTTTTTTTAAAGGCTCCTAGTAGAGTTAAGATATTGAAAGATCTATACCCCAACATGCCTTTACCTCCAGAACCCGTAATAACACGGTGGGGAACTTGGTTGCATGCTGTTTCGTATTACCTAAAATATTTTAATGAAATAAAAACAGTTTTAACACATTTGAGGGCACCAGAAGCATTATCAATTCGAGTCGCTAAACAAATGTGTGAAAAACCAAATATCGAAAACGATTTGAGATACATTGCTGAATATTTTGGCTCAATTGAATTTGCAATTCTAAATTTACAAAACTCAAATCTAGCGATAGTGGAATCATTCGAAATATTCGATGAGGTAAGGGCTTTAATTAATTGGAGTTCAACCGAATCCGTAAAACAAAAAGTAGAGAATGTCATGTCAAGGAATCCGGACTTAGATATTTTGAGAACATACAGTGAGATACTGTCACGTGAAGTAGATATTGATAACGACATTTTACCGTACAAATTCGCCCCACTCACTTCAGTAGATGTCGAGAGATCATTTTCGGTTTATAAGTGGATATTAAGTATCAAAAGGAATAGACTAAAACTGGAGAATTTAGAAAAAAATATGGTTATTTATTTTAACTCTGTAAATTACTGTTAATGTCACATTTTTTTAATGCTGTTGATTTTGAAAGATATAATAAATATTGTCATGTTTTGAATATTTCTTTTATTTTTATCTTTATTATTTCAAAATTTTCAAATTTTACAATATAATTTTATTAAAAAAGTACTTATTAAAATATTATATTGAGCAGATTCAGAATAAAAGAATTCAGAATTAAAAAATACGTAACATACGAACGAAAGAACTACACTACACATAAGGTGATTGATTTCTTAAGATTTGTTATGTTTATTTCATACTAGTTATTTCTCCCATAGAAATTTCGGAATAAAAAATATCCTACATCCTCAGTTATCGTCTATCTATTTCATTCAAATCCGTTTAGTCGTTTACGCGTTCATTATTACGCGTTATTGAATAACAAACAAAAAACTTACAAATTTTCACATTTATAATATTAGTAGGACTGACGATCATTGAAAAGTAATTCTGGTTGTACTTACGATATATCAAACTGTTTACCTTTATTTATTACAGCGACATTTGGAAAAATAGAATGTAGAATAAACGTAATCCCGGAATCCCGTGGTCATATCCATACTAACATCAACATTCAAGTCCATTGACCCCAAATGGCTCTACTAACGCCGATCACTGTATATAACATTACGCTACCATCAGACTACCACTAACGATATGAGCGGAGCACCAATGAAAAATGTTGCAAAAATGGGGAAAAAGTATTCCTTTTGAGAGCTTCCGTTGCGTGCGCTGCGTAAACGGTTCAAGTTACGCAACAATTACGAGTTTAAACGACGGAATTATTCATCTTCAAAAGTTCTTAAAGTAAGTCCGTGATATCAAATGTCTATCTTTTAAAATTAGCTCAATAAAACCTTTCAAATTTACGCTTCACTCTCAACAGTCTCAACGTTCAATCTCACGTAGACGAAGTTGCGCGAGTCAGATAGTGTGTAAATAAACATAAATTGATTTTAATCGAAAACATTTATCGCAGAATTAACTACTAACTGGAAATATTTATAGTCTTATTTTAGTAGCTTGAGCGTGGGCTTAGGAATGATCTAATATTACATACCGTGTGATATCATAATACTTAGGTAGGTGTTTTAGTTCGTGACATTTGAGACGTAGATTTAGGATTATATAGATTCAACGTCAAACTTATCTGAAGGTGCAACACACCTTGTCGAGGTTCTGGCGAAAGAGAGGTAGGGGTATCGAGGCCGACTGGAGAAGTACGTTCACCTCACCTCACCTCATGGGAGACTTGTTTGTTTGTTTGTTTGTAATCTTTATTGTACCACAGTATAAATAATAGTACTATGTACAATATGACCCCCTGCCGCTCTGTCGTGTCGAGCTCACCTCCCCTCAGAGATTAATCTGGAATAGTTTGTATGGCGCCGCACGCACACACGCATATTCACGCTACACAGACGTATTTGTTTATATAGTAGTAAACAACGTAATATTTGTATGGAGTGGCCGGGGTGTGATTGTACATAAAAGAAATTTACAACACAGTAAGCTAAAGGAAAAGTACAAAAGTCGACTTATCTCTCATAGAGATCTCTACTATTCAACCTTAGATTATCTGAGAGGATTTCATGAATAGGCAAGTGGAGTACCAAACGTTTGTGGGATATAACGAATATGTTAATTATAAATACATATGTACATACATACAGACTTGCCTTATCGCAGCTAAACAACAAGGTATTGATATATCATATATATACAATATCGATCCGTTACATAGTATTAAGTAAGTACTATTAAGATGAGATAAGATAAGATAATTTTTATTTGCGAAAATAAGGTGTTATAGGTGTTATATAATTACATGTCCAACTTATTCTACCCTCGCAGGGGCGTGCAAATATTTACTTACATTTGTTTGAGTTTATTTCTTAACATCATTTTAATAATAAATAATTAGCTTATATATTTTAAAATTAAAATTACATTTCAATAAATTTGTCATTTAAATATTCCTTAACAGTATAATAACATTTACTCAATAGCCATTCACATAATTTCTTTTTAAACAATGTCATTCTTAAAGTTTTAAAATGGTCAGGTAGATGATTGAAAATTTTTATTGCCATGCAGTGCACATTGTCGGAATACAAAGCTAGCCTCTGTTTAGGAACAACTAATCGGTTCTTATGTCTACTTCTCGAAGATACACAGTCACCATGTCTTATAAACAGATATTGGTATTTTTGAACAAAAAGACACATTTCATATATATATAAACATGGAAGGGGTAATATATTAGATTTTTTAAATAATGGCCTACAGCTGTCCATCATATCAGCATTATATATGGCACGAATACATTTCTTTTGACATACAAATGCTCTTGTTGTGTCAACGGAGTTACCCCATAAAATTACACCATATCAGAGCAATGATGACACATATCCATGATAAGCCATAATGGCAGCTTGGATTGATGCTACACATCTAATTCTTCCTAGTACATAGACAAATCTATCTAGTTTACGGCAAAGTACATTTATATGCTTTTTCCAATTACATAGGTTATCCACAGTTATACCAAGAAACACAGTGGATTCTATTTCCTCAATGCTTACATTATTATATTTAATATTCAGAGGCACATTATTTATGTTATTGTTAGTTTTGAATTGTATTAGTTTTGTTTTAGTCATATTTATATTTAAATTATTCTGATTTAGCCAAATAATTGTATTGTTCAAAGTAGTTTCCATGTCAGTTTTATAATCGATATTATCTTTTTTTTCGATTAGAAGGGTTGTATCGTCAGCAAATAATATGCACTTATTATCTATTGCATCTGGTAAGTCATTTATATATATTAAAAACAACAATGGTCCTAATATACTGCCTTGTGGCACTCCACAACTGTTGACACAGTATTTAGACCTATAAACTTTTTTATTACGCCCTTTTAAATTTGTGATTTCAACACACTGTTGTCGAAAGCGTAAATAGCTTTCAAACCATGTATGTGCCGTTCCGTATTATTATTATTACTTATACTGTGTTATTATAGTACATATATAGTCTGACACCCAGTAAACAAGCCGGTTATATACAGTATAATACCAAACAAACGTAGAACAATGATTAGGTACTTCATCATTTGATGTTTTACATCCCAAATTAAACATCATATCTGTCTTGTTGCTTCATAGCATAGTTAAAACAATTTCGAGTTCGAAATTATTATTTTAAAACCAATTTTAAGGCAACTTACGTGTATGTGTTCAACACTTATTCATTCCACTGCTGGGATACGAGTCTCCCCTCATCGAAAGGGGTTTAGAGCATACACCGCTGCTCAACTACGGTTGGCGGAGCTATGTATATGTGAAAGATGTACATAAATATCATTTGCGGTACGAAAGCTTTAAAATAATTATGTATTATGCATAGAATATTTATTCGAAAGTTTTTATTAGCATTAAGACGTTATGGTGCTGTTATTGCAATATTGGTGCTCCCAGACTACTGGTTTTACTCACCGTTCTTTATATTCAAATACCATAATAAAACACGGGAAAAACAGAAGTCTCTACATGGTAGGTCAAGGCGGAGCATTTCAAGATTTTTAATGTTCTTCAGATTTACTATAAAGATACCCTACCTCGTCGATAAAAGGTCTTAATAGCCATTCAGAAGATGTTACAATTGAATTTCAATGATGTTCATTCAGCGAAACCATCCGCGTCGTGGTTATGGATTAGCAACTTTAGCAAAGTTTCCACCACAATGACCACATAATTGTATTTACCTAATTTGTGTAGGCTATTTCAACAAGTACACCGGCAAGGCCACTTTTCTAGGGTTCCGTACCACTAAAGGAAAAAAAAACGACAGCCTTAAAGGATCACTTCGTTGTCCGTCCGTCCGTCTGTCTGTCTTTTTCTTAGGAACGCGTGGAAGTATCAAGTTGATATTAATATCACATACTCTCATCACTATACACAGTCTACAATCTCTTGAAGCAGTGAAAAAATCAAGCTTCAAAATCGACACAATCAAATGATACGGCCGTTTATGTTCCATTTATATCACATATTTTGACCTTCGCAAAGGGAAGCAAAGCCTATAGGATACTTCCTGTTGACCTAGAATCATGAAATTTGGCAAGAAGCAATGTTCTGTAGCACAAGTAAGGAAAAAATCCAAAAACCTTAAGTTTGTAGCTATTTCACAAAAAAAAATCTTTGGTGAATGTAGCTGCACATTTTGCGGAACCCTCGTTGCGCGAGTCCGACTCACCCTTGAGCGGCATTTTTTTTAATTAGTGAAGTGTTACGTGGTTGCCATAACTCAATTTGTTATTAGTTCTTGTTAGCTCATATGATCGATAAAACAATATCGTTGATAACAATGCGATAGCTATGTTTATCTTTCGAGTGTATAGGTTGTCTCCAGTTGATTAGTTTTTTGTTGAACCGATCGGTAGATAACTTTGCAGCATATACTTCGCTGCGCAGATATTATGGTGTTTTTGAGAAATTAGATTCCGAAAATATACCTTTTGAGAGCTTTCGTAGCGTGCGATGCGTAAACGTTTAAAGTTACGCGATAGTTATGTATGACAGAATTGATTCTCTTAAAAAGTTCTAAAAAAAGTCCGCGATATAGACATATATTATATGTCTTTTAAGATTGGCTCACTATAGCCTTTTTAAATGTAATACTACTCTCCACTCTCACTCAACCCTCACATAGACGAAGTTGCGCTGCCCCCTTACCACCATCTCTTATTGCGACTCAAATAACTGAATAGATTCCTTATTTATACCAATGAATAAGCGACTCTATTTCAAATGAAATAGAGTCGCTTATTCATTGGTATAAATAAGCAATCTATTCAATTATTGAGTCGCAATATGAGATGGTGGTAAGTAAGGGGGCTGATCAGCTACTACAGAGTGCGTTCTAAAAAAAGGCCGCGATAGCATATGTCTATCTTATAATATTAGCTCACTATAGCCTTTTTAATGATAATACTACGCTTCACTCACTCGACTCTCACGCAGACGAAGTTGCTAGCAGCTAGTACAGAGTGATTAGTGCAAGATTTTTATTCTCGTTCGATCATGAATTTATAAGACTCGTGTTACATATCAAAATTATGTGACTTACTTGTTCACATTCTGAAGTGAGCAACCCGGCTAATTTGGATATTTAACACGCGTCAGGTAAATTCAAAATATGAAACTTTTTCTCGATTTGCTCGGACTGAAAATGTTAACACATTCGAATGTGACCAAAAAACGATCACTAAGCACTCTGAATATTTGTATAGCAGGTATACTTTTTATCCCGGTACTATGGGCTGCGCGGTACGAAGCCCGCAATAAATATATATTTTTATAGTTTTTAAAACGCAACTGCCTTTATCCATAGCTATTGTTTCAACAATTTCCTAACACCATTGAGCAACCGCCGGGATTTCGGATATAATGAAACAATAGCACAATTATAATTGAATTTCCTTTTAACTAAATTAAATGGTATGGACAAACTAAAACGAATAACTTTTAGTTTCTTTGAAGCCGATTACCATAGGATTTTTTGATAGTGAAAATCAAATTTCCACTTAGATTTATGGCACATGTTCGCTTACACACCTTAGCGCCTTAGCTGATAGTAACCCTGGTGCTCTACCGCCTAAGGTGAAGATTGTTGTAAATAACTTAAACGTAAGACCAGTACTTCAAATCAAAAAATGCGATGGTAATCGGTTTCAGCTTCGGCGGTAGGCCCCCTGACTGCCCATCAGTCAACTTAATCAAATAAGCCACGCCTCAAATCTAATTTTGTATGACTTCGACCTTCTACAAAACATGAATCATAGCAACTTTATCTACGAAGCCAAATAGATTTTGTAAGAAGCTAACTTTGAAATACAGAAATTAATTCACAGTCTCCATACAAGTTGTTCAATCAGTTCGTCATTTTTGTATGGAGAAGTGAAGAGAGAAATTGGATTTTGATTTAGGTCCCATGTCTCCATACAAATTGTTAACTTTTGTATGGAGTCAGGTGATCACTTTTGCATGGAGAAGTCAAAATCGGTCCCATAGTCAAAGTTGCTCGTCCTCATACATTCAGCTTCCTTTCCAATATCAACCTGTATCACACACTGAACACCTGTATCACGATTGTAAATGGTGATTGAAACGAAACCCGTAACCACTTTAGCGGCAAGAGTATTAAGTAGCCCTTTATTTAGTGAAGAGCTTTCCATTCTTACAAACAGTTGTGATGTAAACAAGTACTACTTGTAACTTACCCTTTTAGACGATTCGTTCGTTCTTCTCATGACATCTCCAGGCTGATTCTTCATCGAGGCGGTGTTTGCAAACACTTATATTGCTCCACTTTGCTTGCCATGTTAATATGGTACTGTGGTTACTTGATAACTGAAAATGTATACTTATTTTTTTTACATGCTTATATTACATAGAATGTAATATAAGCACAAACAGACATGCACACAAGTGTTTGTCTAGTGGTGGGATCGAAATCGCAATCCTCGGTGTCAAAGTGGCCATTGCTAGCCATTCAACCACCCGGCTATTCAACCACCCGGCTAGTTCCCAGTGGCGGATTAAGGCTAAAGCGAGCCCTAGGCAACATTGTATTTCCGAACCTACTAAAGAAGTTAACACTTCCAAAATAAATATTAAAAACCTAACTTTCGGGCCCCAAACATTACGAGCCCTAGGTTAGTAAAAATCAACATGTTTACTCATAATTTCTTCTTCTTTCTTTCTAGGGCACCAGGGACACCTTGACTGACTCAGACTCTGGTTGTGTTTCACCTGGCTCTCGTATCAAGGACTCCGCGTCACCAGAACTCAAACGGATGGATTCTGGATACAAATCTCCTCATGCACCGAGTAGTCCATGCAATATTAGACGCCAGCTGGGCACCCCGCATGATGATTTTAAGGAAGACTTCGCGAAAGCACAAGTCTTGGCTGACATACTCGACAGGAACTCTGAAAATAGTGATTCTTTGAAGAGTAATCCGGTAAAAGATCATTTGGAACAGATGATACTGAATGCTGCATCGGCTGAAGACAGGACGTGTTTGGAGCAAGTTTTAATGCTGCTATACAATTTTCAAGCGTTAAGCAGCTCCGTGAGCGAAGATGAATGTTATCAGGTATGTGTTTTTGTAATAAAACCTCATTCAGTATAATGATATGACCATTATGCATGTCATTGAAACGTCACAGCATGTCACGATATCGTCAGAATCATACATAACATAAGTAAATACACAATACAAACAAAAATGCATAATATATGGAACTGTTCATTAAAATAATTTTTTTACGCATTTTCAGACAAAACCGAGGAGACTATGCGATCTGAAAGTAAAATCTGAAACTGACATTACCTCACACAAAACTCAGAAAGCAATCGCAACAGTCACTCCATACCAGCAAAAGGGATACAAATGTGAATCACTAGAGAGTCTATGCAGTGAAGAAAGAAAACCCAGTAACATATTACAGGAGAGCGGAATCTTTGAAGGTGTCGAAACAGAGACAAAAAGTACTCAAACAGACGTCAACGAAAGTTTCGAATACACTGGTGAATTAAATACCGAAATACAACGACTGAATAGTATTAGAGAAAAACTTGAAAGGCAAGGAGTTAGGAATAGAACATTAAATACTAAGGAAGATGGAGATGGCCTGGAGTGCAGGTGTGTAAAGCTAGGCAAGAAACATAAGCAGTATTACGAGAGGAGGCTAAAGTTTTTAGAAGGAAAGATCTCTATTTATGAGGCGGCACAGGACGTGAAGGAAGCTAAGCTAGCGCAGAGATTGCAAAACGAATTTCTGCTTGAAAATAGGATACAGGTAATTTGAATGAACATTTTCAGTTTGATGCTCTACTTAATTGGGTAAATGCAAATCTTAGATCATATAATTTATTTTTAGGACCTCGAATCACAGCTTTCGGAACTCCACGATAAGTATGAGAGGCTAGAAGAGGAATGTTGTGAACTGGAAGAGATTGAAAATGACACTCGTCTACATTGGCAGCAGTAAGTGCTTATTATTAAAATTTTATGTGCAAAACCTTGATGCGTTTTGTTTATAAAATATTATTATAGTACAAACTAATTAGTAGAATGTTTCGAAAGACCTCTATAAGTATATTTTGAATGTTTGCAAACGGGATTTATTTCATTGCGTTCACTGCGCAATAAAATACGTTTGGAAACGGCAATGTTTTTTTAATTTATTGATATTTGAACTGTGAATTTACAAATTTCAGGCTTGAAATGGATTATGAGCTTTGTTCAGCTCAACTAAGAGACATGACGGAGCAAAGGGAGTGTTCCAGAGCTCAGGCTGAGAGGCTGATGGCGGAGCTAACGAACAGAGAATGCACATTAAAGGCTAAAGAGGTGAGTACGTTACTACACAGATTATATAAATAAAATTAAACCAGAAACCCCCATAAAAATACGGGTGTGATCGAGAGTATATCGCATCGCACCCTAAACTAAAAGATCTAACTTCTTGACTCTATTGACTCTATCCATCTATCCGTATTTGTACAAATTAACTCAAAGAGATCTCATATACAAATTTTGTTCTCATTTCAGAACGAATTACGCAAAAGGCTAAGTAAATTGGAGAAGGCAGTTCCAGCGCTAATAGCATGGAATGTAGTGCAAGTATTAGGTGCCAGTTTATCATGCGGAGGACAGGTACATGCTTTTAAATGCTAATTCATAACAATAAAACAGATATTACGCTATAATTACTAATTACTAACGATAAAACAAGAGTTAAAAAAATAATTACTTCCTATATTCTACTTTACTATGTTAAATTTTATTTCACTTTGATTTTATTTTTATTACATTAATTTCATTCAGTGCTTGTTGAATATTGTAAATGTGAGTTTTCGTACAATCTTAGTATTTCACGGTTTTTACGTGCTAAAAGTAATTATTCTAGCATAGTGTTAAATAATTTCATTGTCAGTAAACATATTGTTTTAAAATTTTTAGCGTGCCTTACTAAGTCGAATGGCCCCATATGGTCACAGTACGAAGTCAATGATATCCCAAGTGAAGCAAGAATCAAGTAAGCCAACGACTTGCGGGGCTCTTGTTGCATGGAACGACATCAATACGGCTACAGCACCAAATATGATGGCACTTCAACAACAGGTCACACGGTTAGTGAAAATTAATATTTTTGCAAAAATAACTGAAGGAGGACCACCTCATGAAACTGAAAGGGAAACTTGGTAAATTACCGAAATTAAATTATTATTAAATGGATATAAATGTGAAAACAGATTAGACCAATGCAAATGACTTAACTGAACTTTCTCAAGTACAAGAGATGTATTCTCGGAAACGAGTTTTTTAGAGATGAGATCTAGCGACATCACCAATTTTCGGAAAAATATCGATTTGTTCAAATTTGAGTCATATAGTTTTTTTGCTAAACAGTTATATTTTTTTTTTCCAACACTACCTAAGATTAGCCGTTTTCGTAAACTAAGTAAAGAATTTTTAAATTTAAAAGCAAGTAACTTACAATTTTCAGGCTTATAAGTGAAAAGAAGCAACTGGAAAGCCAAACGAGCGGTGTCAGAAGGAGTTTAGAGTTAAAAGTGAAGGAATTAGAAGAAGAATTGGAAACAGCAAAGAGACAAATATCAGCCGCTGTTTGCGGGGCAGAAGCTAAGAAAGAAAAGATAGAAGAGAAAATAAACGAGATTGAGTTAAAGATCCAAACTGAGAAAGAGGAGGAAAAGGTAAACTACTAAAACGAAAACATTACCTTATTCGGGTAAAAATGAAGTACTCTTAGGTAAACTTCTTTGAATACTTAATTTTTAATCGACTGACGAAGAATGGAGGGTTATGTTTTTCGAATGTATGTATGCATGTGGATTTCTTCAGCACGCTCTACAGCTTAAACCGCTTGACGGACTTCAACATAATGAGGTGTCATTAGATTCGTCTCACCTGTGAGAGCGACATAGGGTATAATATTTTAATACGTCCATATACCTCGTCTATATTTCTCGGTCAATTCTACTGTGTATGATCGGGTGTTCAAGACACAGTTTGGTCTGGCGAGCCATATCAGAACCCACACTAGAAAGGTAAAATAGGGTCGCCATCATCCAAATCAATGAGAAGGACAATATTAGTCCTCATCGATGTCTAAATATGGCGTCCGTGAAAAAAAAAATGGAGGATAATAACTAAAAACAAATGTTACATATTTGCTTCGATTTTTTGTTTAGGTTAAAATGAACAAGCAACCGAGATTGTAGTTTAGTAATAAATAGTTCTTTACAAAATGGGAAACGTATTTAAATTACACTGATATTTATCTAAAAGCTAATCAGATAGTGACTTTGTGTAAATATTTGAAATTGGAAAGTGTTTTACACATTAAACTCAGTTTGTCTGTAAACTTTCCAAGAATCTTGTATGGAACACTTCTCAAGTAGACCGTAATACGATTGCGTCTGTTCGTATAACATTAAAATCTTCAACCATGACGATTCCTTTGATGAAATCTCAATGTCGGTTAATTGAACGTCTGGTGATAATTTGTTGTTTATGATTCCTACAAGTAATTGGAGTTTTGACTGAAGTATGTTGTTCAGGAGATTTCGTAGTATGTATGTATCAGGAAAAAGTAGGTTAAACGCATTGCGATATTTTGCCAGACAATTCAGAATATTGTTACTTATTTCATTATCTAATTAAATTATTGTTGCACTATTTAAGTATTATAATAACTGGTACATCAACCTCTGTAAAATATAAACTGTACATTTATCAGTTTCAATTACTAGCGGTATTATTTATTGCTAAGAGCAGCTTTAAAAAGGGTATTTATTAATTTCGACTTTTGACTTTTATTTCCAAAGATGCCTGCTGACCCAACAATGGGTAGCAAGATCCGTGCCTTGTTGATTAGCGAACAAGAGCTGAAGAACAGAGTAGCGGAGCTGCAGAGACGGGAAACTGCGTATTTGGAGATGTTGACGCAAGCGGATGACATGTGGGCTGAAATGGAAGGTGGTTATAAGAAAAAGATTGAAGAGTCACAAACTGTTGAGACGCAGTTGAAAGGAAAGGTGAGTTAACGGACTAGAATACACTAAAAATTAAAAGTAATACAGGACACGTAAACATGACATCGTCGCTAACCGTAACTGATGACAGAGGCGTTGGTTAGTAACTAGACTATCTGTTGAGTTCCGCAATGCATATACTCAATTAACTAATAGCCGCGAAAATGGACCTAAGCGTTCCTATAGTGTTCTCTGACTTAATTTACAAAAACATTTATTACTTGTTGCACTAAAAAAATATAAATTAAATAGTAGGAGTTATTTAAAAATATAATATTATTTATTGTTTTAAATTTATATAAATAATCTTTAAAATATCTATGCAGGGTAAATAATTATTAGCAAAACCGACAGTACTTCATGATTGGATCCAATACCAGTAAACTTCTTTAAATATAATTATAATAAATATATCAAATTGTGTTTCAGGTTCAAAAACTGGAATCAGAGCGAGATAAATGGAAAAAGTGTTTAGATTCATTGAAACAAAAAATCAGAGAAATAGAAGAATCAGAATCTGGCATGCGGATAGCACTGGAGAAAGCCGAGAGAGATACTCTAGCGCTGAAAGGACAGAATACTAATTTGGCAGCAATGTTTTCTAAAGCTGATGCAGAATCGAAGAAATCGGAGGCTGCGTTTAAAGATCTTGATGCCAAATTTAAGGTTTGAATTTGTTAATCAATCTTTTTAAAATATGTTTAATTGTGTAATTTCCACAAAGATTGAATGATATGGGGTTTAAGTGCAAAGATGTAGTTTTTTTCATTTTGCTATCATTATCATTTACAGAAAGAAATTGAACATCTTCGTAGAATGAACAGACAATTAGAGGATGACTTTAAATGTCATAGAGAAGCAGCCAAAAAAAATGAACAGAAATGTTTTGGAGACCTTGAATCCATTCGTAAAGATCTGAACAGAGCTTGTAAAAATAATCAAGAGCTAGAAGTGACAAATAGTGAACTGAAAGAAGAGGTAAGATATTAAAAAGATATAAGGAAAGTATGGGATTTTAATTTAATTCTTATGGGTGTATTTTTTCTAAGTCAGAACTACATTTCGAATTCAGTAAATCTAGATATTGTTCAGACCTGGAAGAAATATTTAAAATGTTTTGCAGTGAATTTATAATAAAATTGGTGTGGTTTAATATGTTGGCATAACTTTTGTGCTGGTTTTATTGTTTCGTATGTAGATTAGTTATATGTTTTGCACTTACTAATGCTTTCAATGTTAGATATTCTAAATGTCTTAATGCACTGCATGTTTGCTTCACGCGTATTTTTTATCTCGTCCCCTCGATTCACGGAGATGCATGCTCGGTGGTGCCTTGTGAAATGTGCTGTGTACATATGCATGAAGTGCTCTTCAGAAGACCTTTTAAGAAGACGTGTTTCCTCAGGTTGAATCTCTGGAAAAGCAGCTAGCTTTAACCCAAAAAGCTTTAACTCAATGCAAGAGGAAATGCGACGAGAAAATTAAAACTTTAAGCCATGAACTATCAATTAAAACAGAGGAACTGGAAGAGTTAAGAAGTGAGACTATGAGGCAAACTTATCACGCATCTAGAATAGAGCTGAAGCCCGAAAGAACAGAATACGTTGATGAAGGTTACTCCATATACACGGCTGTGCCAAAAAAGACAGATTATGGTAGAATGCACCACAGTATGAGCTATATAACATCCGATGCACGTTGCTCGTGTCCGTCAATGCGAAGCCAACTAGTCAGCCAATTGATTGAAGATTTATTTGAAAGGATACATAATACCGTTGATGATGATTTGACAAGACTGTGTAAGGAAATTACTCCGATGAAAGGGAGAGAAGTTACTGCCGAAACCAAAGCGAAAATTACAAATTACCTCTTAATGGCGATATCGAAGGAACTCGTTAGGTCCATTGGAGACGCAGATGCTAAGACTGATACAGAGGTATGGTAACGCATCATTATTATAATAGACTATTAATTCATGTGACTAAAATCGTAATAATTTTTGAAATATCTTCCATCTTACTAATTTTAAACCAAAAGAGGTTGTGGTAGATATTGTTTATGTAATTATTTTGGTTCTAACTTGTCCTTTTAACTATATTTGGATGTAAAAACCTCCAAGTACTAATATAATCTTTAACGACGATCGTGAAGCATTAAAACTCCACGACGATATCTTATATAGAGCTTAGGTACAATTTGAAGCAGAATTCACACACACTAGATATTATACTATAGTTTTTTCATCAGAGACTGACTTTACAGGAATGGCAACGTGCCGTATCATCCATGACTTACAACGTGTCCGGTTATGGCGCGGCCGTGGGTGATCGCGGCGAATACTCCTCGCTGAGTGGCAACGCTGGGGTCCTGCATGGCGCTTCCAGGCTAGCCAGCGTGAGCTGTGCTTGTGCTGCCGCCAGGCTCTGCGCAGCGTTGCCCGAGTTATCTGACAGCGTTAAAATCTGTCAGGAGGTGCGTACCGCTTCTGTAAATTATTTGAGAAAGTTCAATTCAAGACTTGATCATTCGAGTATGGATTTTTATTTGCATAATCCTAATGCTTATACGTGACTGAAACAGAAAAAATATAACTGTCAATAAGCTTTGATTTTGATTTGATCAAAATGCTTGTTTTCATTAACAGTTTTATTTATTCCAATTCTAAATGAATATGTTTTATCAAAACTTATTTTATTTTAAAACAGAATAAAGGAAATAAATAATTCATTTACATTTCAATTTAAAGTTTCTAAGAATTAAGTAAGGTTAGAAGGAGTGATATAAGATTTAAACTGCCTAAAAGACCAAAAATTTACACAAAATTAGACATGGAAGCAAATTTAATTAATAACACCATGCAAGTGCATAAAATAATCACAATAGCAAAGTTTATGCATCACTTAGGGGCACTTGCGCCAATCTTTACATTTAGATTTAAATGTCATTTTTATATAAACTGTCTCTAAAGGTGAATGCACAGTTATAAAACAGAATATAAAAAAATAAAAAAAGAACCCCTAAAGCGTCGAATCGTCCGAATAGGCTTGTATCCCATTTTTTTTTTCGATTTGTTATTTAAAGACGTCACAATAATATAAATATGGGTGAAATAATTACTTCGATAGCATAAAAACTTCTCGAGATATGATAACTTGAAGATCACAATTTTGGACTATCCCGAAAACGCTCCATACAAAAGGCCACCACGGTATGACGTCACACCGTGCTATTTTATATGCATTAAATCAGAAATTTATACGACAGCTATGTTAAATATTGCGTTTATGTAGCCAGTGCCGTAAAAAAAGTTATAGTACTTTTTATTGTTTCTACAATGGTAATATTTATTTTTTATAATTTCATACCTTTAAAATGGACTTTCCCACCAAACTTTGACCGAACATAAATCAAGTCGGACATAAGTTATTAAAATTTTAAGATCGCAGATCGTTCTAGTTTTATGTATTTTACGTTACTGATAGAGAGTTTTTATAATTTTGTAACATGGGCAACAAGCCTATTGTCCGAATCTGGTAGGGCGGGTAGGTGTGCTAGGTTTCATAAGGTTTGATATGAAAAACTCAAAAATTCGTTTCGTTCGATTCGTCCGACGCGTTCGCCTCGGATAAGTGTGCGTTCACCTTAGATCTGATTTAAAGATAAAGGGACAGAAGATCATTTACCTGCGACAAGTAATCTTATGAGATTTTTTATTTACAGGAAGTTTTGGATCATGGCGATGTTAAAATTATGGAAGAGCAGTTAGCCAACGCCATTGAAAGTATTGTTGTAAGTATCGAGAGTCTTTAATGCGATATTCATCCATAGGTCTATCTATACTAATATTGTAAATGCCTTGTTTGTTTGCCCTTCTTTCGCGTCGAAAGCAACCAATGGATAAACTTGGAATTTTTACGGAGATAGTTTAATTTTTATTATCTTTTTATGGGTAAAAAAAGTCCATGTCTCTTTTCAGACATTAAACAATACCCATTGAAAAAAAAAGTCTTATTAAAATAATGACCATGCGGACACTGCGCCTGCTGCCGCGGGTTACTGCTACCAACTGCAACGTAGTTGGAATATATTTTTACAATGTTTTCAATTTTTATATACCAAGTAAGGTAAAAGTAGTTGGCAATACTTTTGGTTTGTTGACGAGATCTGTGGTTGTATGACAAGACAAATATTTGTGTGCATGAACATGTCTGTTTGTCTTGGTTTGGGTGTATATTATATGTATTCGAGTATAATATCAGTCATCTAGAACCCATAGTACAATCTTTGCTTAGTTTGGGACTAGATGGCCATGTGTAATTTGTCCATGAATATGTTAATTTTTATTTAATACTGGCATTCAACCCACATTATGTGTCGCGGTTATCGTAGCGCAGTGTTTCCCAACCTTTGTTCACGGGTATTAGTGGGTTGAAAATTTCTGTCATCTCCCATAGACGCTTGTAACACAAGCTAGGTCTAAATGTCACCCATGCATATCCGCAGGAATTTTCTTATATCCTAATAATTATTTTTCAGAATTGTCCATCTTGTGCGTTGGGTACAAATGCGATAGTTTGGAGCACGGACGTCTAAAACTGCCACCTGTGCGAATTTATGTGAGTATGCTATTTTATATACATTATGTGAGATACTTTGGTTTTTGGTATATTTATTGCTACTACTCGTAGGTCGTCGTCAATCCTTATTCATCCCACTGCTGGGATTTGAGTCTCCCCTCAATTGAAAGGTTTTAGAGCATACCTACAACACTACGCTGATCAACTGCGGATTGGCGTAGGCTAGTGTTTACAAGCCACCTAAATGTTACTAACTTGACTTAACGACTGGCATCTATAAGGACAACAGCCGGGACGGCTTAACGTGCCCTCCGAAGTTCGGAGGAACTCGAGATAAGTAAACCCATGGACAGGCTCCGGCCGACATTACTTGACTTGCGTGTTCATTTAGACTAACAAACGCAACGACGCCGCCGAGTTTCTCCCTACTCGTAGGTACTCCGTTGATTGAACTAGGTGGAAAAAAGGTGGCTCTCTATGAGCTTTGTGTATTATGACGAGCCCGGTGGTCGAATGGCTAGCATTGGCTAGTTTGACCCCGAGGTCGCAGGTTCGATCCCTGCACAAGACAAACATTTGTGTACATGAACATGTCTGTTTGTCTTGGTCGGGGCATTTTCTATGTATCATAAGTATTTACAGAAAAAAAAAATGTGTTTAAGTACATTTAACAGTTCTCTAGATCATATAGTACACCAGCTTTATTTTGGGACTAGATGGCGCTGTGTACATTGTCCAGAAATATTTATTTTGTTTTATATTCTGCAGTTGACGAATACGGACTGAGACACATAATGTGGGTTGAATGCCAGTATTAAATAAAAATTAACATATTCATGGACAAATTACACACGGCCATCTAGTCCCAAACTAAGCAAATATTGTACTATGGGTTCTAGATGACTGATATTATACTTAAATACATTTTTTTTGATAATTACCCAACACTGCTTTGGTCGGGCGCAATATTTATTCAATGTCTAACAAACTTGTGATTTTCATTTCAGATGTAAAACCTCCACCGACCTCACTCTGGTGCCTTCATTAGTTTAGCCAGTAATATTTACGACTTGTAAATAATTTGTATAATAATAATACTCTTATTGTATTAACATAAGCGAAACATATCGAACAATCGTACCTTCATATCGAACAATTGTACCTTCATATCGAACTTGTACCTTCATATCGAACTAAAAAGTTTTTTGAACGTGTCGACTTAAGGATGTTTTTTTGAACGTGTTCATTTTCTTTTATCCGTTTTGTAATAGTTTTGTTGTAAATAAATATTTTTATTTCAGTCCTTCCAAGTCAATCGTAATGTGTCTAACATCACTTACAAAATAATTAATGTATGCAACTTTCTATTTCGTATTGTATTAAAACTGTTTTATTTACGAAAAATTAATTTCATTGATTAAAATGACTATTTAATTTATTTTTTTGTTTTATTCAAGTAATAATCAATATCCCTACTTCCCTACTTAAGTAATATTATAAATTTGAATGTTTAGTTTCGGCGTGAAAGCGTAACAAACAAACTCTTGTTACGCTTTCACGCCGAAACTACTCAACCGATGATTATGAAACTTTGTAGATATATATGTTATGGTCAATGTAAAAAATTGTAATTATTGATAATAAATAACTTGGTCAATGTGTTACATTGACCAAGTTATTTAATCATGTTTTGGTTAGGTTAGGGTTTTCTTGAGCCCTGTTACCGGAAGCGGAGCTCCGTCAACCTAGATGATGAATGATGTGGTGCCAAGTATTCATCACATACATTTATAACATTTGGGGTGTATGTGGTTCATCAACTTTTTTGAACCAAAGCAATCTTCACCTGCACGCGCTGCACCCTGCTGACTGACAAACGAAGCTCTGGCGAAAAGTGAGGTAGGGAGCGTAATTGTAAGCTACCCGACTGGCGAATTACCTCCACCTCACAGAATACCGTAGCCAAATAACAATTCCCTTGAGGGTTGTTGTGTTCCTGTGAGTGAGGTCACCAGACAGGAAGAAGATGCTGCATTAGCAGCGAAGGTGGCGGCGCGCCGGGCGCGCGAGCGATATTTTATGTTGCCAGCGTTAATATAGCTACGGTAACCGCTTCACATCAGGCGGGCCGTATGCTTGTCTGTCACACGACGTAGTGTAAAAAAAAAATCGACATCGAGGGAGATAAGAATATGGCGTGGTAGCCACTCAAATCACTCATCTCTCTATCCCCACGGCATCAACTACTCATCATCACACATAATCATCCCACTATTGGGATACGGATCTCCCCTCAAACAAAGGGATTTAGAGCTTTAATATCCCCACTTTGTGTATCAATCATCATCATCAATGAAAAGTTTTCCCGTTATTATAAGGGCGTGTTGTTGAAGATGTTGTATCTTCAGAGGAGACTTCTAGCCTGGAAGTTTCTCTCTCTAGATTTTTCTAGAATTTAGAGGTGTGGAGTATCTGAGGCAACAAAAGTATTATTTTTGCCAGAGACTCTTTAGTTAGTCAGTTAGGCGTGCAGCTGAGCTATGTATTGCCTCCAAGATGGGTCTTTTTCACCACAAACATCACGTACGTAGTAAATATTTATTTTTACAGGTTTTAAAATCATCAAACTTATGCTGCAAAAGTCTAATTTCCATCGAAGTTCCCAAAGCGGAAAGAAGGTTACCGAGAAAACACCAGTGCTCCAATGTTCGGGAGGCTATGAAGTATAAAGAATCTTAGGAAGCTATGAAATATAAAAAAATATTTTTGAAATAGACTTGGACGATAGAAACTTGGAAACATAAACGAATAAAAGAACTAAGTATTGATGTTTTTTTTCTTCCCTGCTATGTCGCTCCGAGTGTGATGATTTGATATTATTACGACATTTGATGATTTGATATTATACAGCGTTACATGCAATATATAGAAAGGAAAATCTCTGCCAACTCCTACCTTTTTGGTCACCTCACACTCCTTCTGTCTGCTAATACAAGCTCATTATTCAAGTACCTATGTCATTAACATACATGAGATAACTGTAACGTCAGCACATCACTACAATAATTTATTCAGTGATATGGTTTAATATTTAAAGAGTAACACCGTACCACCAGATGTACGGTCAGGGGTACGGTAGGTCTGAAGCGAGCTCGACTGATGTGAATTTACGCATATTGGTCATTGACGTACGATAAACAACGGTACGTCAATGATATAGGTACACACTCGTTGTCAACCCTTATTCATCCCACTGCTGGGATACGGGTATCCCCTCAATTAAATGGGTTTAGAGCATACTCCACCAAACTGCTCAACTGTGGATTGGCGCAGATTAGTGTTGTCAAGCCGCCTAAAAGCCACGTGTTAGGCTTAACGACTGTTATCTAAAGGCGACAGCCGGGACCAACTGCTTAACGTGCCCTCCGAAGCACGAAGGAACTCGAGATAAATAAACTCGTCTATGGACAGGCGACGGTCGACGTTGCTTGACTTGCGTGAACGATTAGACCGGATGGATATATACACTCGCAATACGAAATACAATGTTTTATTCTAATAATGACCATGTGGACGAAGCCGCGGGTAACAGCTAGTTTATGAGAGGCTGCAAACGAGCATGTGGGTCACCTGATGGAAAGCAATCACCACCGCCCATAATGGAGATCAGCCACACCAAGAGGCCGCCGATCTGCTGCCAGCCTTTTAAGGGAAATATAGACTTTATTCTTGAAGGCTCCCATATCGTAATTGTTCGGAAATACCTTCTTCTTCTTCCTTCAGATAAAATGGAGGGAAATTGATTCCACAATTTCACAGTTCGTGGTATAAAATATCTTAGGAAAGGCACTGTGGTAGATTGCCAATAATTAGAATTTTAATTATGGCGAGTTGTACGATAGTTGAACTGAGCGGCACGTATCAAATGAAACAGCTCAACCAAGCACTCCCCGTGATATAATTTGTATATAGCGCAAAGAGACGCTACATCTCTACGTGTAGAGCAGGGGTTCCCAACCGGTGGTCCGCGGACCACCAGTGGTCTATACAAACTCATAATGAAAGAGATTGGACACTAATATACAAAAATACTAAAATCGGGAATAATGGATTTATATGACACTCGGGGACCCTACACCCAACAAAAACCTCGTAGTGGTCCGCGAATAAAAAAAGGTTGGGAACCACTGGTGTAGAGAGAGACCAATCCGAGATCATTGGGTCACCGACGATTCGAACTGCTCTTCGTTGTATTCGGTCAAATTTAACAAGCTACTGGAGCGCACCGGCCCAGAGATGCGAACAGTATTCCATGTGAGGTCAAACCTGGGCCTTATACAGCTGAAGGCGATGTCGGGGTGTAAAATACCGCCTGGCTTTATTGATAATACTGATCTTCCTAGAAGCCAGTTTGCATTCCAAGTGGTGCGTTTAAGCAGCACATCATTGATGTGTCCAAGAAACAATGGACCAACACAGAAAAGGTCACAATACACAGCCTTGTGGTACGCCAGCATTCAAGGAAGGGAATTGTTGAATTCACGTGCTCTCCGTCGACTACAACTATGTTTTTTTTATACTTCGTCGGGTTGCAGACAAGCTTGGCCCGCGTGATGTGAAGCGGTTACCGTAGCCATATTAACGCTCGCGACATGAAATATCGCTCGCGCGCCGCTACCCCCGCGGCCAACGCAGCATCTCCTTCCTTTCTGGTGACCTCACTCACTCGCAGGAACACAACAACCCTCAAGGGAATTATTTGGCTGCGGTATTCTGTGAGGTGGAGGTACATTCCCCAATCGGGTAGCTTACAATTACGCTCCCTACCTCTCTTTTCGCCAGAGCTTCGTTTGTCAATCAGCAGGGTGCACCGCGCGCAGGTGAAGTTGGCTTTGGTTCAAAGATGTTGATGAACCACTTACACCCCAAAATTCGCAATCATTATACAAATTGTGAGAAAACTCGCAATCATTATACAAAATTTCTCAGGTAGTCCAAAAGAAGGAAGCTTGGAAAGTAATGCTTTATGTCCCACCCGATCAAAAGCTTTTGCTATGTCCAGTCTAGCAGCCATAGCCTTGCCCTTGCCTTCCACGGACTACGCTCAACGGTTATTTAAATATAACAGAAGATCACCAGGTGAGCGACCACGACGAAAGCACCTTCCAAGTAGATCACCAGCTGTATGTTAATTATTGATACCATGATTTGGTAAAATATGGAAGTAATCGCAATGGACCTGCCCCCTTACCACCATCTCTTATTGCGATTCAATAACTGAATAGAATGCTTATTCATACCAATGAATAAGCGACTCTATTTCAAATGAATAGAGTCGCTTATTCATTGGTATGAATAAGCAATCTATTCAATTATTGAATCGCAATAAGAGATGGTGGTAAGGGGGCTGTAGTTGGACATGACAACTGAGCTGACTATGTATAGAGTATTATTAAAGATGAAGATAAAGTAAATGTGCACGTAACTGATTATGTAATCCTGTTTGTTTGAAATTGAAATATTTATGTAATGTAGGTAAATTTATGTAATGTCCTACTCTTCGTAAGGACGCACACACAACTCTTCGTTAGTTTCTTTATTTCATCATAGTTTATGTACTACGTACCGTATGGCCCTACCGCGCTTTCGTGTCTGTCCACCTGACCTCCCTTCTGAGACGACTCTAGAACAGCCCCCCTAGCCAAGTGTAATTCGTAGCGTAACGAACGTTAGATAGATCACGTGACATTTGTCAATTCTCATATTAAAATGTTCGATTTTTGTATTGACGACGCCATATTTGTATGGAGTGGCCGGGGTGTGCCTAAACCCCAACATTCAGAGGCAGAGAAGTTTACTCTCTGCTTCTGACTTTTTAAAAACTTTATTAAAATATACTCTTTGCTTCCTAATGACACTGTCAATACTGGGTACTCTTGTGTATTTTCTCAAAATAATATAATTACTCTTCAAGCATGTTTGTATCTCTGTGATATTACTAATTATATAACAAAAAAAAAATGTGTCACACTTAAGAATTTGGATTCCCAAAAGAAATATGATAACGTGATAGCATGGACTTATTATGAGTGTCATAAGAACATGTTGGTAGACGGGTAAATACTGTAGATATCAATAATATATGTTATTAACCTCATTGTTTTTATGTATTTCCAAAAGATATACTTAATGTACATAAGTAGATAGATATAAATAATATGAACATGTAGCTTTATTAATGAAAAAAAATTGGTTGTCTGTAAATGGTCGGTTTATGGACGATAATTTTTCGTGATAACGTTATAAGAACCATAAGCCGATCGTGCCTCTCTATCGCTTGTTCTGCGCTCTCTCTTGCACGCTCGGCGGAACGTGACATCGAGTCATGCTTTTTCGTGCGTGCAGCCAGCGTTCATCAATTTATAAGACGTTATCACGTCAATAACATTATTAATGATTATTGTAGGTCAAGAAATCATTAAAATTGTACTGTCATTGTAAAAAATCATTGAGACTCACCTTAAAGCTGAAAATAAAGTACCAGTGCTCAATGTCGGGAAAACTGTAGAAAGTACTAAAATGGACGCGAATAATCCTATAAATATTTTGCTAAAAGATCTCTGTGAAACAGATTTGATAACACGTTCAAATATACAAACTGATGATGATTCACAATGTTCTTGTAATGAATGCGACACCGTTCGGTGTTTCACGCAAAGAGATCATACACCAGATGAACCTGATATGTCATCAACTTGTATTATCTACTCACATAAAATACGCCTCCGAAATTACAGCGACAGTGGTAGAACGCGCGAAAAAGCATTTTTGTCAAAAAAAGATTATGAGGAAGAAGACTTTGATGAATCAAAAAATAATATAAATATTCCGCCGACAAGAAGGCATTCAAATTGCGTTTATATGTACAAAAAACATAAAGATGTATCTGTGAATACCACTATGTCTGATGGCTTTGAGAACAAAATTATTACAGAAATTAATAACGAAAAAATAACTTATAAACGCAATGATCTGAATCCAGGCACAGCTAAATTAAGTGCACAAATAATGAAAATACCTTTTAAGGATTTTAAACAATCCATTCCATGTCTTCGATCTAATTCTTCTTCGGCCAGATTATATCGAAAATCGTCCGTAAAATATGATATCATAAAAAAACTTAAACAAGTTTATGAAGCCTGTAGTTGTGAAGTTTGTGAATGCTTAGCTATTAAATCATTACCTGAAAACAATTATTGTAAATGTAGGCCGTGTGCATGCAAGGACTGTACAAGTATAAATGACTGTACAAGACAGCTGGATATAAATAAAAGTAATAAAAAAACAAGTGCAGATAGTCAGTCTTGCAATTATATTGAAATTTCAAAGCCATGTATTTGTATGCCATGTCAATGTGATAAATGTAGAGCTATACCCCTTTCCAACACCCTCGTGGTAGCTGGAGTAGATGAAAGATATCAACATAGTTCTTGTCAATGCACTCCATGCAATTGTGCTAAATGTCAATTTAACAAATTATACTCATTATCTGCGACTTTGGTTCATAAAATGTCAACGAAAATTATTAAAAATAATAATAGCTTGTGTGAAAACCATATCGGTGAAATACGCAAAGATGGAGATATAGATCATTGTAGTTGTAATTCTGCTGATAATCCAATTACGAAAACAACTGTCAGAAATGCTCATCGTGATTATGATATTTATCAAGCTTCAATTTCTCTGAAAACTAACAGTCAACAAAGAAATGAAATCAAGTCGAATAATTATGATGCAATTGCCATGTTTGCGGCTGTATCTCACAACTACATACAACATGGGCCTAATAAAAAAACATGCAATTGTGACGACTGCGAATGCATAGTCTGTAAGCAAAAAAGAAGTACTGTCTGTGAAACTCAGAAAGTATCACAATTTCAACAGAGTAATAAAAGCAGTAGCTGTGATTACACTGCACGTAAAAGTGAAATGTATACAAAGAATAAACACGGTAGAATTGTTAAAGTTTATTGTAAAAATAATTCAGAATTTGATGATGATCTTAAAAATTGCTATGAAATAGCCAAACCTGGTATTGAATTTGAATATATCGCAAGCGAGAGACCAGACAGTGACTGCAGTTATCAGCTATCGAAATACGCTGAACTCAACTATACTCAGGGTGGTTCAAAAAATACACATAAGTGCACCAATTGTGAAAGTGAATACTGGATACAAGATAACAAGAATGTTAGAAAAAAAGAATATCATAAATTTTATGATGGGCTGCTACAGAATAAGTATTACTTGTGTAATGAAAATAATAATTTGAAGGAATTCCTATCTACGTTAAAAGACAAGGATCTGTGTATTAATTCGCCGTCATTTATTTATAATAGTTTATCTTTTCAAGAAGAATCTATTGCGAAACGTTCGAATTCATATATAAATTCAACATCAATACCGAAGAGAATAAAATCACTAGATATTATGAAAAGGAACTCTTACGTAAAATTAATATGCAATGGGTATTCAGAATTTGAAGAAGCAAATAATATATTTTTGATACAAAATAGAGGAGTGAAGACTTTTGGCAGTTCTGTATCTACGGCGACATATTGCAATGAAAGTATTTTACTGAAACAATCTCACACGAATAAAAAATTACCTTCATGTGATAACTCTTGCAATGAATCAGGAAAAGACAATCTTAATCATCTAGATACTTTTCCAAATTACTACAATACAAATTTAAGTGATGAGTTGAATTTGAACAGTGTTTCGAAAGCTTTAAGTACACAAGATAGTTGTTGCTTTGAACAAATGTATGACAATATTGCATATAAACCCAAAGATTATAAAAATATGGATGAAATTTATTCTTCTCACAATAATATTATTTTTAGTTTGATCGAGAAGTCAACAAAAATGAATAAGTTCGGTTCAACTAACTGTAATAGTATTATATTTAAAAAGAATAATGAAACATGTCTGAAAATTGATTGATTATTGGAAAAATATGAAAAAGCTATTAGAGACTTTCAAACTATATCGCAAAAGTGGAAAGCGATACATGAAATAAATAATCGGCATTATTGTATAAAAAAATCGAATTTTTATAAAGAAGCATTGAGTAAAGAAAAAGAGAATTTTGTTGATCTTTCGACAAATAATACAAAATGTTATGATTCCATGGAACCCGCTGTCGAAACTGACAACTTGGCTAATGTATTAAATAATTTTCCACATAATGATAGTTCAGCAAAAAATGAGAACGGAGGTGAAAACAAAGTACGTGAAACTATTTTGATCGAAGAAAACAATAAAATCAATACTATTAATATAGATAAAAATCAACAATACATGCATATAAATGGAGACGTTGAACCTGAATTAAATAATTATGAAAATGAAAAAAAAATTGAAGCTTCCGGATATTTAGACATACAAAATTCTGATAAACCAATATTTGAGTACTCTGATGTTACATATGATTCTGGTGAAAACAAAAAGCATTGTGATACAATCGGATCGTCAGATAATATATGTAATATACCGTTTAAAGATTGCAAAAAACTCTACATTACAAAAAATAATACTACAAATTTTGAAAAACGTGTTAACAAGGAAATGAGTGTTATTGACTCAGATATAAATCATCCGAA
The DNA here is from genome assembly GCA_937001555.2 of Hypsopygia costalis. NCBI lineage: Eukaryota > Metazoa > Arthropoda > Insecta > Lepidoptera > Pyralidae > Hypsopygia > Hypsopygia costalis. The sequence goes on from OW443335.2 coordinate 5,218,603, forward strand.
AATTGAGACTAAACAATTGAACAAGGAATTAAATAACGTACCTCGAAATGAGGGAAAAGTAAACGACATTATGGATGGAAGTAAAGTGAACATATCAACAGAAATATCGGAGATAGATTTTAGACCTGTCGGGTCTCAGGTAGATCTTAAATCACTTAATAACATAGAACTAAGTTTTTATTTCGCAGTAAAAAATAATAATAGTAATCCGTCTACATACAGCGTACCATGTACGAATAAGGACGAAAATCTATGTAGTTTCGTATATTCTATGAGTAGGTACGTAAAATGGCACATTGTTAAAAGATGGATAATAACCTTTGACATAGGTATTAACTTCATTTATCTTATCTGATTTAGGCGAAAGTTAATGGAAGTATGCCATGGTCATTGTTCAAAAAGAATAATTTAAGTCTTGATGTAAACGAGCGTACGCATAAAGGCGTATGTTTACCCGCATTGGAAAAGGAAATAAAAGAAACTGTTGAATCGATGTCTTTGCAGATAAATAATCATGATATGGTTGCTAAACATCTTTGCCAGAATACGGCGTTGGTAAGATTTAAAACTTTTTTAGTAAATTACCTATATATGGACAATCGTGTATCGTGTATCCTGCCGATTTTCAAACATGGCTCTTCGGTGCTACCGCCTATTCTACGGCGATTCAGATCGATTTTATTAAGTCCGAAAATAGGACGCCTATATATCTTAGGTATTAGTGACAACCACATTAGCTCGAATGGTGGTGCTCTACTATCTGAATCTACTATTTGCAATGTAGTATAGTATAGTATGTCAGTAAATGCTTTATAAAGCAAATAGTTTATATAGTGTCACACGTTTACGTAGTATTTTCGTTAAATATTAAACATAACAAAAAGTTAAAACAATATATAAAATGAAATTATAATTAAGTATAAGTATAGTAATTATTGTAGTGAGTATGTTTAGTTTTAAATTAAAAATAGATTGTCATGGTTAGCGTTTCTTACAGAATATATTGAAACTGGAAAGAATTAAAGTAAAAACAAAAGACTCATCGTCTCAAACATGTCACATAACAACGACTAAAGTTGATAAGGAAATAAACACTTGCGATTCCATGGTAAGTAACTAGTAGTATCATAATGTTATAATAAAGCACTGTTCCACGTAATTACATTTATTTTTACTGACCGGTTTCGCCGCTAAGTAGAAACACAAACACCATCAGCTTACCTTGATAATGCCTCAGCGGCGAAACCGGTCGGTAAAAATAAATATTACATGAAACAGTACAAGTGCTTTACTGCCAACAATCAACAGTATCAACTTTATAACTATGTAGTAGTATGTACTTTGAAATTGACATGATTCTATATTACCTATAGAAAAAGTTTGTACTTATATGGTAGGTACACAAAAAATACGGGTCCCTCGGTCTCCTCAACAAATAAAAATAATACAATTTTTTTATTGTAATAGCTGAGTTTTACGTTAATAATTTTATTTTATACACATTATGCGTTTTTACTTAGTGTTCCCAAAGAGCGTTCTTTCAAACAAATTTTAATGTTCGTAGTGACCGATAATGAACTAAACTGAATATCGAGTAAACGAATCGTGGACATTCGCTCAGCTCATAACATTTGCTCTCGTTTACGCGTGAACGAACGAATCTCTAGTATTCGACTCGTTCGGACTGTAATACATCTTAAATTCATCTATCACAGTTGCCAAATACATCCTAAAACCATATGGTTAAATTGATTACTGTTCATTAATTGCAGCTAATTAAAAGCAGTTATGATCCATTCAAAGTAAGATTCCTAAGAGTAAGAAGGATATCAGACCGTACCGTTCTGGTAAAATGGAATATACCACAGAAGATCACTAATATTCAAGGATATGAGGTACTTAGTATTTTGTTGTACATTGTACTTAGTAAATAAATACTTAAGTTAAAATGTTAAACAGAAAAAACCCCATCTATGGAGATAGATAGATTTGGGCTTTAAGTGATTCATCAACATCTTTGAACCAAAGCCAACTTCACCTGCACGCGGTGCACCCTGTTGACTGACAAACGAAGCTCTGGCGAAAAGAGAGGTAACCTCCACCTCACAGAATACCGCAGCCAAATAACAATTCCCTTGAGGGTTGTTGTGTTCCTGCGAGTGAGTGAAGTCACCAGAAAGGAGATGCTGCGTTGGCAGCGGGGCTGGCGGCGCGCGAGCGATATTTTATGTTGCGAGCGTTAATATGGCTGCAGTTGCCGCTTTACATCAAGCGGACCGTATGCTTGTCTGCCACCCGACGTAGTATAAAAAAAAGATGTTTTTTGAGTACCGTCGCATAAAAAAGCTTGGAAAAAAATGGGATGTGGCTGTGTCATGGATACGGCCGTGTGTTATACGTTACTATGTTATATGCACAAAAATTATCTTAAAATGGAAGCGCTTTCCCCTCTCCGCACGCGATGTTCCATAGACGTTACGTAGTGTAATAAAATTTGTTAAAGTCAAGTTTGTAAAATGAAGGATTCATCTATCCAGTGGTGTGATTGAATTTTGGACGGAGATGATAGATTTGTAGCTGCAACACCAAACTTTATCCCCCGATTATGTTATCATTCGAATTGCCTCCCAATTTTAAAAACACGTTAAAATTCACGTTAAAAGAAATAAATTGTTTACTTTTTTTATTCAAAGTCCGGTACCAAATAAGCTTAAGGCAAAGAATATAAAGATTTATTCATGTGTGACAAATAAACCTCTGAGAAAAAGAAACAGCAATATCACAACTTTAGCCATCGAATCTAATTACAAAACATATACAGAGTTTAAGGCCCGCCTGATGAAAAGCCGTTCCGTTACGGTAGCCATTATAGACGATCGCAAAGCTTGCTCGCGCGGTGACACTTCCGTTGCTGACTATCGTCGTGGCTGCATCTTCTAAAGTCTGCTAATTTTATTCACTCGCAAGAACACAACAATGCTTAAGGGCAAATTTCGCTGTGGTAGTCTGTGAGATGGGTACTTCCCCAATCGGGTTCTATATGTTCTATCTCCAGATCCTCGTTTAGGTGCATCACGTGCAGGTGAGTATAGTTTTGGTTTTAAAGATGATCGTTTAAGTTTTTCTATTTTTTTTTTGATACATTTGTTACTTAGTTGCAAGTGGACGGTCGTGCCATCCAACAGATCTTCAGTCCGTCTCGCACAATGGCGATGGTGACTTGTCACTCGCAAACAGGCAAAGTATTGCTTACAATACGGACTATCCTGTCTAATGTCTCCGAACCTGGGCAATACCCTGCTGCCAGTGTTGTATACCACCCTCGCGTCCAATGATGTTAAACCTCTAGGTAAAATAAATGTTTTGACCATGTAGATGAGTTTTTATTTTGAGTATGTATGTGTAGTATAATGGTGAAAAAATATTGGAATGTTTGCATTTTGCTGATAAATAAATAAATATTCCAAGACAAATTACTGTGGGTACTAGATAACTGATATTACTTTAATACATACTTAAAATATAGAAAACACCCAAACCAAGACAAACAGACATGTTCCTGCACACAAATATTTGTCTTGTGTAGGGATCTAACCCGCGACCATTGCTAACCATTTGACCACCGACATCGTCTAGTCGTAAAAGTCGTCGTTTTAGAGCTCGTCTAATAAGGTTTTGAAGCGAATTCCTAATGATATTTTTCGGTACATCTTAAAAGCCGGTATGAAATAAAGACGAAGAAAAAAAGAATTTGATAAAATTGTCAAGTTGACAACGAGTAATGAAAACTTTTTTGCAGAGGACTTGTTGATTATGACTTGATTACGACGTCATCATGTAATGAATAATGATATTATTATTGATTAATGATAGAGATAGTGTATTATAGTACAAGTGATAAAATTGGAATCTTTCGTTAAAAGCGTTTAAATTGCCGCCGTTGAGTTGTTACAAAAAAATCGTGTAAAATACCAGTTACGTGCACTACTATCGATTTTGTTGCTGAGCTATTGAAGAACTAGTGGTTTCCAGACGTTACTTTTCGACGTATCCTTGAAGCTGGGTATAAGAGATTATTAACTTATAATAGCAAATAATCTTTGACTGATGAGTGGTTGCCAAAACAAAACAAAGAAGAAGAATAGTCTGTCAAAGTCAAGTCAAAAAGTTAATTTGTACAAATTACAAAAATGTAAACTTTGTTTTGTTTGTTTGTAATTTTTGCAATCAATTAATTGAAAAAGTACTTTCATCAGTCATGGGAGATTTTAGATATTGTAGAGGATGCCTAATTACCGACGTAAAATTATATCGTATGGATATTTCCTCACATAGTGCTTACACCAAACTGCTTGGAATTCCGGTATGTTAGATTTTTGTTTTGACTTAGGTTTATTAATTAGAGTAAGTTTGCAAATAAAAAAGTAAGAGAGGTGAGAACTGAAAGGACACCATACGGCAAACTGCAGTAGTGTGACCGCTACAGTCCTAGGAACAGAGCAGGATGCATTGCTGTTTACAAAGCATTGTATCTCTCAGCAGACTCGGCGGGCACAACTATCTACAGGATTTTTATGGGTATGGCACTGATACCAGTTTTGGTCAGTGGGTAGCTTTCGGGGCGGGTTTATTAAAATAGTTTTCAAGACAAGATTATACTTAAGTATTACAATGGCAATATCTCGAAAAGTCACAGGGTTTGTCTGTGTACAGCCAGTTTTTCTTGTTAATCATCATTTCACTGAACTAGTTTAGGGATTTCTTATATCAGTAAACATTCTTTATAGGGTAACATAGTAATTAAGAATAATCACTGTCTACCAGGGTTTTGTGGTATCCCTCGGAATTTCGCGAAATTCCTGGTATCCTTCCTGTATATGTCGCAATGAAATCATATGCATTTTTAAGCGACATATAAAAGAAACTATGCATAAAAAATTTGTTCGTTTTTCCACCACTCTGCTATATCTATAATCAAAGGTTCTAAGTGTCAGATGCCTCTTTAAATACTAAAAATGTAAAGTACTCTCGTTGCCTAATTATAAAGAGATGTGCGAGAGGCGAATATTCAAACTTCCTTTAGCTTCAATGAGCATAACATTTGCCAAACAATTCTACTCCTACATGAAACCTCTGTATAACAAATTTAACAAAATCTGTAGTGTTCATGAACTCTACCTCTTGCTAGAGCGAAATCGAAAATTAGAGATGAGTTGCTTGACTGGACATATAATAAAACGGAATTGTTTCTCAGGGATGTATGTTAGTTAGAGGCGATATTGTACTGTACTGATGGATATTACGATACTTATGATGTGTAATGGAGTTCTTGTTCATATTGTGCCATAATCCAAAGTGTAACTATAATGAAGACTGCCCACAAGACAGGTTTAGCCTAGTGTAGGAGTCTTTGGTAGTACTGTTATTGCATGTGGTGTATTATATTATATATTGATATATTTTAACCATACTGTATAACTCAATAAATGTAACACATGTAAACTTTTTGGCAATAAACTTTACTTTACCTTACGACTTTACTCTCAGGCCATACAAAAAAGTTGGCACATCACCAACTTCTAGTTCTCTCTCTCTTCAGTTTAATATGCTTTGACGTAAAGAAGACTTGACAACATTATACAAAAAGTCAGCGATTTAACATACTTTTAAGTTAGCCCACAATTTCGTTGATATGCCACATCCACAGGAATTAGTTGACCAAATATTATTTAGATTAAATTATGTACCTATCCTGTTTCCAGCTATCAGATCGACAACACCATATGTGTTTTGAATGTGTCAGCCTGTTATACAAGTATGATGATTTTTTAATGAAATGTCATCGGGCGAATAACCTTCTCACTTGTGCGAGTATTGATTCTAAGGTGAGTTTATAAGCTTTTTGTTATTATTAGTTCCTTTAAAACCAGAACCAACCTCATCTGCATGTGGTATCAACCGGCCTCTGCCATGCGATGTACCTATCGTAATAAGCACCTTGAATGGTTATAGTCTTCCACTTTCGGTAGTGATCTCACTGCGTGTGTCACTTACACGAGTAATAAACGCTAAGTCGAGGTTAGTTTACACTATGAGCATGTCAGTTTGGTTTTGGCTCTAACAATGATGGAGAGGCATTTATATTGGAAATTATTTACCAATAGTTTTATTATTACACTGTTCATTGATATAATTCTTTTCAGATAACTAAAGAAGCAATCAGAAATATAAATCGCAATGTCCATAAATTAGAATCTAAACTTGGTATATCTAAAACAGTAACTCATGATATTGTTCAATTATCTAATGATTATATAGACAGTAATCAAAGATTTTATATAGATGTGGAAATTAAAGAAGAAAATGCAGAACTTAATGTACAAGAAATAAACACATGTGATAAGTTAACAACTTATGTTGAAGATACAAATGTAATAAAGCATAATTTAGACAAAGATGATAGTGATTATTATGATTTAAATGAAATTCCTAAAAAGACGAAAAAAAGAAAGGTAAAAAAAGATTCAATGGTTAAGAAAAAGGCAAAAGCAACAGTAAAACTTAACTGTGATGACATTGAAGACCTGGATAATAGTATAGACGATGATTTTAGTGATATAGATGATGAGCCTTTAGTAAAATGTTTAGATAAAGTAAGAAACAACACTGTTAATAATGAATTACCAGTCAATAATAAGAAAAAACGCACAAAGTTTGATGTCAGCCATTTTGAAGATTATGCCAGAATAATATTTTTAACTCCAGAAGATGCAATCAAAGAAGTGTTATTAAGGAAAGAGTCAAGTAATTATAAAAATTGTCAATTCAAATGTGATTTGTGTTTTAGAGGATTTGATGCACAAAATGCTTTTGATAATCATATGAGGAAACATAGTGAGGTAAGATACTTCCTGAATTTGTTCACAATAATTTATATTTAATAATTTTTTTATATGTTAAGTAGATTTTGATGTGAAATAGTTAATGCTTTTCCGGCCAGGCATCTGTCTTACCGCCGGCGACGAAAATGACCAGCTATCGACTATTTTCGCCCACAAGACAGATACAATAAATAAATAAATATTTCAGGACAAATTACACACGGCCATCTAGTTCCAGACTAAGCAAAGCTTGTACTGTGGATACTAGATAACTGATATTATACTTAAATACATTGTGGAAATTCATACATATAATACATAGAAAACACCCAGGGCAAGACCAACAGACATGTTCATGCGCACATATATTTGTCTTGTGCGGGGATCGAACTCGCGACCTCGGAGTCAAAGTGGCCATTGCTAACCATTCGACCACCAAACTCGTCCATTTAGTGCTTTTAACATGAAAATATAATATCATTTATGTTATTGTTATGTATTTAGTTATGTATTTTTTTAAACTAATTCACCAAGTTTTATCAATATCGGGTCATACTGGTAAAACTTAGTGAATTAGTAGAAAATAATTGGGTATTATAATCACGTCCGTAGTTTGTGATATATTGATAATTTTATTTGGGGGACAAACTGGTTTCAATTTGCAGCAAAAATAAAGAAAAAGCAAGTAAATAATAAAATTTTGAATCATTTATAAATGTTAGCCGTGACTGCACAAGGGCCCAATGACAAAATAAAGAATTTTATTTATATTAACTTAGATAATTGACAATTTTGTTCGTGTTTGGTTTGATAAGAAAATAATGAGGATTGTAACCATTTTCCAGGAGTACGGGACATACAAATGTGATTTATGTCACCTGCGGTTCCGTCACCAACGTTTTTTATGCAGACATCGACATTCAACTCACATACGCAAGTTTTACTGCAAAATATGCCCTTACATATGTTTTTCTACGTAAGCATTTATGGTTTTGTAATATATTACGGGAAACATCAATTGTGGCGAGTCAGCCCCCCCAGCCAAGTGCAATTCGTAGCGTAACGAACGTTAGATAGATCACGTGACATTTGTCGATTCGAACATTTTAGTATGAGCACCACAGTTCAAATTAGCGATCGCTACGCTTTTCTACTTCGCAAACTGCCATTTGGCTAGCCCCCCTGGTCAGCTGGGTATCGTCGCACACTCACTTTATAACAAAAATAAATATTGCCTGTTCTGTATCCATTATATCCATAACATTTTCTATTCTGTTGTATTTGGGGTGTAAGTGGTTCATCAACATCTTTGAACCAAAGCCAACTTCACCTGCACGCGGTGCACCCTGCTGACTGACAAACGAAGCTCTGGCGAAAAGAGAGGTAGGGAGCGTAATTGTAAGCTGCCCGACTGGGGAATGTACCTCCACCTCACTGAATACCGCGGCCAAATAACGGTTCCCTCGAGGGCTGTTGTGTTCCTGCGAGTGAGTGAGGTCACCACAAAGGAAGGAGATGCTGCGATGGCAGCGGGGGTGGCGGCGCGCGAGTGATATTTTATGTTACGAGCGTTAATATGGCTACGGTAACCGCTTCACATCAGGCGGGCCGTATGCTTGTCTGCCACCCGACGTAGTATAGAAAAAAAAAAAAAAAAAAAAACTTTATAAAAGGAGGCTCAACTTCAAACTCCAAGAACAAGCCTTACTCAATCCTCAGTGCAGCACCTGACTGGACTATTTTAATGGACACGTATGAAAAGCACTATAAAATCCCAGAAGATGTGGGTGTTTCGACATCCAGACCAGACATTTTCCTTTTCTCCAGAGCTACAAAACGTATAGTACTTGTAGAGCTTACCATACCGTGGGAAACTAACACACCCAAAGACCACGGGATAAAACAAAACAAATATTATGACCTCCTAAACGAATTAACAAAAAGCGGCTATGTAGTTAATCTATACGCTGTAGAAGTAGGACCGAGAGGTATACCAGCAAAATCTCTCTATAACCTGCTGAAAGACCTTGGCTTGTCCAGAAGTGCAGTAAGTTCTATACTAGAACGAGTATCTAGAGCTGCATTAGCAGGTTCATACCAGATTTGGCAGGGCAGGGAGAGAAACACAATTAGTGAAGGTGAGTGTTGATGTACGTCGGAAAGGGGCCCCTTAAACCTACACCCGTGTCACAAGTCTCGGGATCTGCTTGGGTTTCTCTCTCTGCCACACGATGGACCCGGCACCCGCACGGTGAATCCATGGAAGCTAAGAAGTTCGTCTCATATAATTTATAACACCTATTCTGTTCTAGCACAGTTCGGTCTTAGTAAAGTGGGATGTCTGTCAGATTATAAAACGCGCCTAATTTTAATTTAACATGGTTTTGCAGATACCAAGCGAAAACCCATATTAGCCTACATAAAGGAAAAAAATATCCGTGCAACGAATGTGGAAAAGAATTTAGGTATGTATCAGTATCTTGTCTTTATTTATTTTCGTCCGTTTGTTCGTTTTGTATATTTTTCTATATTACTATCTACTGTGGTTGTTTTTAGACAACTAAATAAATAAATATTTCGGATAGCGGTTGGCGGTGGAGAGCGGAGGATTGCATTTGGTGGAAAGCACTACAGGCTGATGATGATGAGGTGTCATTTGTGGAAGTTACATATTTCATTAGGGCGCTTGCAAAAAAATATAGAGATATAATTTAAAATTATCAACTCTTTTGTTTATTGTTAAATCGTAATTTAAATTGAATTAATTTCAGTATGCCGAACAGTCTTCTAATGCACAGGCGTAACAAGCATATGGCTGAGTGTGTGTGCGATATATGCGGGAGTACTTTCTCCACAGAGCGAGGGCTGGAGACGCACAAGCTCATCATACACCGGCAGGTACGATTTTATATATTTAACCGATTTAAAAAAGGAAGGATCTCAGTTCAACCCATATGTATATATGTTCGCAATTCCTTCAAAAACTACTGATTCGGTTTGAATGGAGTTTACGCTATTTAATAGGGAACGTTTTAAAAAAAAAAAAATCCTATAAAAAAATACTACAAAAATTTGCTCATTTTTAACTAAGTGTATCTCGGCAACCAATAGACCTAGATTACTCTGATTAGATTCAATTTGTAGCAAATTTAATAAGCTTTACAACTGTGTAACCATAGATACCAGAAAAAGGCTTCCTGAAGGTACTTTTTTCCCCAAAAACTGAAAAAAATATAAAACTTGTCGCAACTTCTCGAGCAGGGTTTTCAGGATTGGGAATAAACTTCTCTCAAGGGCCTAACAACATATAAAAAAGCAATAATGCACTACATGCAGGTGAAGTTTGCATCCTATGTGTCAGTCTAGATTATTTTTTGTATGTATACCAAATAGCTTTGGTCAGCTATTTAACATCCTTATATTCATTAATAAAATAGTCCAACTAATCTTGTTTCCCCATACAAACTTTGTTTTCCCGTTTCACCCCCTTAGGGGTTGAATTTTCCAAATTCCTGTCTTAGTGAGCACCTATGACCTAAAAGGAACCCCCATGCAAAATTTGAGACCCCTAGCACTTGTAATTTCTGAGATTTCATGATGAGTGAGTGAGTGAGTCAGTGGTTTTCCCTTTTATATATTTAGATACATCTTTACAAATTCGCATTTATAATTAAATAGCGTGCTCTTGCTACTTCGAACACGCGTATTCCGGTATCGTGTGGAAATTTTCAAAAATCTTTTCTTATTGCACAACTCGAACTCATAACCTATGTGACAAATTTGGAATCACTAGACCGTGCGGTTTGGACTTTAATAATAAATATGGATAAATATTCCTGGACCTTACACACTGCTATCTAGTCCCAAACTAAGCAAAGCTAGTACTAGATAACTGATATTAAACATAAATATATATATTTTTTTGTATCGTCATCAGGTCCATTTTAGTCTCCACTACAGGAGCACGACCCTCTCTCGTCCGTCCTAGACGGAAGGAGGATTTGGCCTACACTCCCCACGCTGGCCAAACGGGTTGGGGAGGTCTGATCGATATTTGATAATGTATTTCCCTTAGTCGCCTTATACGACATCCACGAGAAGAAACGGAGTGATTCTGTTCTAGTCTACCGGAAATCACACGGCCATTTTTTTGTATATACATACAATACTATCGAAAACACCCAGACAAACAGACATGTTCATGCACACAAATATTTGTCTAGTGTGGGGATCTGCAACCAAATTGAGTCAATTGCTAGGCCATTTGACCACCTGGCTTGTCACTCAGTCGGTTTATTATTTTATAGATATAAATTTGTAGAGTAGGATCTTAATAATTAGAATTAATCTTATTTGTAGGAGAAGAATGAACAGCAGGGTCCTAAGTGTGATGATTGTGGAGTTCAGTTTTCTACGGAAACTGCATGGAAACGACACCTGGTGCTCTCTACTAAGCATGACGTCAGGTATGCATCCGATTTACAAGTACATCAGATATAACTATGCAGTTTTGTTGCATAAACACTTCGTCAAGAAAAGAAGTGTGATGATGAATGCATTTTGGGGCGCAAGCAGTTCACCATGATCTTTAGAGCCAAAGACAACCTCACCTGCACGAGGCGCATCCTGCTGACTAGCGAAACTCTGGCAAAAGAGAGGTACAGGGTACAGCGTATTTGTAAGGTTTCATGTAGTCCCATTTATATTTGATCAATATCGGATCAGTAGTTTTTGAGTTATCCCTAATAATAAGTGTTTAATTGACTTAGATCAAAGAAATTTTCAGTACTTTGGTTTTTTTTTTTATACTACGTCGAGTGGCAGACAAGCATACGGCCCGCCTGATGTGAAGCGGTTACCGTAGCCATATTAACGCTCGCAACATAAAATATCGCTCGCGCGCCGCCAGCCCCGCTGCCACCGCAGCATCTCCTTCCTTTCTGGTGACCTCACTCACTCGCAGGAACACAACAGCCCTCAAGGGAACCGTTATTTGGCTGCGGTATTCTGTGAGATGGAGGTACATTCACCGGTCGGGTAGCTTACAATTACGCTCCCTACCTCTCTTTTCGCCAGAGCTTCGTTTGTCAGTCAGCAGGGTGCACCGCGTGCAGGTGAAGTTGGCTTTGGTTCAAAGATGTTGTTGAACCACTACACCCCAACATTTATTACACCTTTTATTAACATTTTACCACCTTTGGTATTTTTTTTAAAGTTATAATCGTATTCTTTGTTGTTTTTTGAAGTAAAACTTATGCTTGACTTGGGGAGTAAGCTGGTGAATGCGTGACGAGAGCGTTACGGAAACGGCGAACGGAAGTCGACAGGGCGATATAAGTTAGTAGAGCTAAAGAAGTTTTACTTTAGTCGTGTGGTCTAAAGCACACCCGTTTATTTTTTTATCTACTATCAAATTGATGTTCATTATCAACATTTTAGCAATGGTTGCGAATACTGCGGTGATACGTTCCCCGACACGGAGACCCTCAAGCGGCACACCAAAGTCCACACAGAAGGTCAGACGAAGCCCTCGGACAATGTCAAATTGCCTGCAGCTTGCACACTTGTAAGTAAACAAATTCTTGATGAAGAAAGCTTGGTGTTTGTTTTAAAAACGAAGGATTTTCCAGAATTATGTAACATGTCATCAGCCTGTATCTACCCACTGCTGGATAGAGGCCTTTCCAAACGCTTTCCACCAAATGCGATCCTTCGCTGTCCGCATCCAACCGACGCTGGCGTCGGACTGGCCATAATAGTCGAGCTGGCATTTGCGAGCCGGGCCCCAGCCTGCGTGGGCCCACCACGGGCCTGGCTTGCGGGGCTTGCGGCACCCGTAGGATAATATACCATCTACCATCATCTAGTCTCGGGCCCCGGGCTTGTCAGCCACCCGGGCCCTTCCGGCCCAGTCCGACCCTGAACCACGACCAGTCTTTTTTATGAGGTCGTCGGTCCATCTAGATCAGAGATTCCCAACCGGTGGTCCGCGGACCACCAGTGGTCCATGAGAAGGAATGAAGGACTTTCTTCCTCCATCTCTCATCCATAGCTGACTCGGCAGATGTGGTCAGCCCACTGCCATTTCAACTCGCTGACTCTGAGAGCTATGTCGACCACTTTGGTTCTCCGACGAATTTCTTCGTTTCCGGATTCGATCCCTTAGAGAAACTCCAAGTATTGTTCTATCAATCGCTCGCTGTGCGATTTTTAGTCTGTGAACCAGCCCAACGATCAGCGTCCAAGTCTCTACATCGTAGGTCATAAGTAACATGTAGCGCCATCTATTGTCATGTAGTTAACATATTTACTAAAAGATATTGTTACCAGATGACGTTACATTGAAATCGATCGGGGCATTGCGTAGATTCGATTCGCTAATATAGACGTTTCACTTCACGTCAACCAACGGCCTTGTGAACCCGATTGTTTTTACAAATTCTGCCATGAATACCTTCATCATCATCATCTCAGCCATTGAAAGTCCACTGCTGGACATAGGTCTCCCCTCTATATCTCCAATAAGACCGGTTGGAAGCGGCTTGCATCCATTGAATACCTTACACGGTGTAAAATGCCCTATTCTGTTTATTTCAGTGCGACAGGTGGCTAGTGTCGCGAATAGAGTACAAATACCACATATTGGCGGAGCACCCGACCTCCGAAGTAGCCAAGAAGATGAATTCAACTGAAAATAATCAATGGATCTGTGAAATGTGCGGGAAAACTTTCAAGGTAATTTCACATTGTTATTTATTTAATTTATACTAAGACTCGCCCCGGCTTTGCAAGTTCACAAAATGTTTGAAAACTGAGTGGAAAAAGCCGTACAGTATACTGTATGACTTTTTCTATTTTTTATTATTAACCCGAGAAAACACAAACTAAGAATTTCTTTATTTATTGACCAACGAATTCTAAGCCTGGCGTGTTGAACCCTTAATTCTGAGGAGATTTTATTCTCCCTTTGTGTGTTCCGTACAATAAGCTGTGTGCAGACTTGTTTAACGTGATGCCCATGGTCTCCTACAATCGTACCGCTCGCTATCAGCAGGGAGTTCATCCTCACATGTGGATCAAAATAATAAACATTCCAGGACAAGTTACACCCTGTTAGTTGTTGTTAGTCCAAACTATGGGCACTAGATAATTGATATTATAGATAATTACATTTTTTTAAAACATACATAATACATAGACACAGACCAACGCGACCCCGGAGTCAAAGTAGACATTGTTAGCTATTCGACCACCGAGCTCGTCGAATGCGGACAATTTTAGGGTGTAAGTGGTTCATCAACATCTTTGAACCAAAGCCAACTTCACCTGCACGCGGTGCACCCTGCTGACTGACAAACGAAGTACTGGCGAAAACAGAGGTAGGGAGCGTAATTGTAAGCTACCCGACTGGGGAATGTACCTCCACCTCACAGAATACCGCAGCCAAATAACGGTTCCCTTGAGGGCTGTTGTGTTCCTGCGAGTGACAGCATCTCCTTCCTTTCTGGTGACCTCACGGTCATCAGAAAGGAAGGAGATGCTGCGATGGCAGCGGGGGTGGCGGCGCGCGAGCGATATTTTATGTTGCGAGCGTTAATATGGCTACGGTAACCGCTTCACATCAGGCGGGCCGTATGCTTGTCTGCTATCCGACGTAGTATAAAAAAAAATAAGTTATGAAATTGAAATTGATTGTTTTCTCCGGAGACGTGATAACGTCATAAGAATACATCGTCCGATGGAGTGAAAGAGAGATAGATGCGTCGCAAGCCTTAGGCCGATCGTGCCTCGTCTATCGCTTGTTCCGCGCACTCGCGTGCTCGCTCGGCTCAGGCGGAACGTGACAATGAGTCATGCTTTTTCGTGCGTGCAGCCCTCGTTCATGGATTTATAAGACGTTACGAATTGCTCGCAAAACATGCAACGGTCCGTACAAGTTCTGCAATTTGGGCTATCTATTAGTCCCATCTTGTATATCCATAGGATCATCATCATCATCATCATCAGGTCCATTGTAGTCTCCACTACAGAAGCACGACCCTCTCTCGTCCGTCCTAGACGGAAGGAGGATTTGGCCTACATTCCCCACGCTGGCCAAACGGGTTGGGGATGCCTGATCGATATTTGACAATGTATTTCCCTTAGTCGCCTTGTACGACATCCACGGGAAGAAACGGAGTGATTCTATTAAATGTCTGCTGAAACCACACGGCCAAATAGGATAATGCAAGGCTATCCTTTTCAGAAAAAAGGTTTCCTGCGTCACCATCTACGTGTGCATACGGGTGAGCGTCACCCTCACCACTGCAACGAATGCGGCGCGAGTTTCTCTCGGCCCGCCGCCTTGAGGGAACACCTCGCTATCACGCACGAAAAACAACCGCCGAAGAAACGCACAGAACGCTGCCACCTGTGTAACAAGACCTTCGCCTTTCGTAGTGCGCTTAACAAACACGTTAAGGTAATCTTTTTTTTTTATTCTACGTCGGTTGGCAGACAAGCATACGACCCGCCTGATGTGAAGCGGTTACCGTAACCGTATTAACGCTCGCAACATAATATATCACTTGCGCGCCGCCACCCCCGCTGCCAACGCAGAATCTCCTTCTTTTCTGGTGACCTCACTCACTCGCAGGAACACAACAACCCTCAAGGGAAT
This sequence comes from Hypsopygia costalis, assembly GCA_937001555.2. Lineage (NCBI taxonomy): Eukaryota > Metazoa > Arthropoda > Insecta > Lepidoptera > Pyralidae > Hypsopygia > Hypsopygia costalis. The sequence continues at coordinate 5,234,143 of OW443335.2, forward strand.
TGTTATTTGGCTGCGGTATTCTGTGAGGTGGAGGTACATTCCCCAGTCGGGTAGCTTACAATTACGCTCCCTACCTCTTTTTTTCGCCAGAGCTTCGTTTGTCAGTCAGCAGGGTGCACCACGTGCAGGTGAAGTTGGCTTTGGTTCAAAGATGTTGATAAACCACACCCCATTAATCTTATTAATTTGTTGTGAAAAATGACCTGGTGACGCGTCGCCACGTGCTAAATGATTTACACATAAAGTAATAATATTATTGAAATTATGTTTAGGAATAAAAGTGTTATGAAATACAACTGTAGGTGTTTAAATATATTTACATATGTCATATACACTTCTGGACACATCTATTGGCCCACCTTAGAGTTTAGGTTTCGATGGCCCCTACCGAAATATGATTGCTAGATTGAACAAAAACTATTGATGCACTTTTAAACCTGATACATTTTACCATCTTTTGCGATCATATTGTTTTAAATTTGAATTCAGAATACCACACGACATGGAGCTACGCCTAACAAGTCGGGTATGCGCCTTGATTAAGGCATTTGATTTTTGAATAAAAAACATTTTTTATCAAATAAAAGTTTAATTTAATAACGCGTGTTGCCTCCATGGGCATCTAACACAGCTCTCATACGATTAGGCATAGAGTTTATCAACCGCTCTATGAAATTTTGATGGATCCTCCCCCATTCCTCTTCTATGGCAGTTTTCAACTCCTGCATCGTCTGGGCAACTGGCTGACGAGCCCTAACACGTCTTTTAGCTCGTCCCACATGTGCTCAATGGGGTTCATGTCTGGGCTTCTTGCTGGCCAGTCCATAACTGTGATGTTCACATCGCGAAGATATTCCCTGACGATGCCGGCCGTATGGGCTCTTGCATTATCATGCATAAAAAGGAAATTTGGGCCCACATAGTCCGCGTATGGCATCACGTGAGGTTCTAAGCACTCACGAATGTACCTTTCAGCATTTAATGTTGGCAGCCGTGGTCCCGTAACAACCTCAAGTTGAGTTTTGCCGCTCACGGCTATACCGCCCAGACAGTCCATGAGCCACCGCCATAAGCAACCCTCTCTTCAAAGCAGCATTGTGCGAAACGCTCTCCCTTACGTCGGTAGACCTTCTTCCTTCCATCATTGCCATGTAACACAATTTTAGACTCATCAGAAAAGAGTACACGGCTCCAATGCTGCTGAGTCCAATTTAAATGAGTGCGCGCGAAATGAAGGCGCGCTGTTCCGTGGGCTCGCGTTAGTTTGGGGCCATTAGCTGGCTTGTGTGGTACCATATCACGTTCTTTTAACCTTCTCCGAACAGTTCGAGCGCTCATAGATACTCCGTGGAAGTCACGAAGTTGGTTTTGTATCTCAATGGAGGTAAGGTGACGATTTCTCAAGCTGGTCGTCACGATGAATCGATCCTGCCTTTCAGTTGTGACGAAATCGTGGCCTTCCTTGGCGACGAACAAAGCCGCCAGTCTCTAGGTACCTCCGATAAACATTTCGGACAGCAGATCAACTTAAATTAAGTTGAGCACTCACATTTCTTTGGCTGTGTCCGGCCTGGATAAGTGCCACAGTTTGGGCGGCGACTTCAGGCGAAGTATCCATAGATTATTGATAGAACCTCACTTTAATGTTAAGAATAAGTAATGTTTGTTGCAAAACCAAAGAGAAAAATCACACTTTCAAGAATTAAATCCAAGTAAACCAATAAAATCAAGTTTCCTTAGTATTCGATTGTTGGATATCAACGAACAGGCTCCAAATTGTCTTTTGTTTCTTTAAGGTGAAGTGAGTCCAGGAAACACGCTTATTGAAAGAATTGTTCTATTAAACTATTTCAATTTGGTTCCTAGAAATTTAACTATGAAATCTTAAGGGGCCAGATCGTGAAAACTGTGAAAAGAGTGTTACGATTTTTCATATTTAACCTATTTAGATATGATTGATATCAATGATAATTTGTATATATTACAATCAAAGACCAAAAATTATTGTATGATTATATTAAACTCTTAAAATCTAATAGTTGTTTTATAATAAAGGTCAACAAACGCACAAAATTGAGAAAAAATGCAAAAACATGCCTTCGTATTTTTCAGATTTAACCCAATAAATCAACACAAATTGATAAAAAGAAACACTTTTTGAACACTGAAGAAACCAATAAATATAACATATACTTTTTTTTTGTACCTTTACAAACAAAGACTTCCTCTTTTAAAGCCCTAAAATCTAGATATGTTTTACGTAAATTCTCCATAGAAAAATGTATGAAAAATGACGCACATTCCGATATTACGAATTAGTACACAGCGTCGCCGCTAATCGCCAGTGTGTTTTTATATGTCAAGGTGATACCACGCGCGTCGGATGCTCCAGCAAAATTACGTGTTGTGAATTTGTGTTTTTTGTGAAAAACTGTAAGTATAACTAATTTACCAATATAATGAATGTATTAGGTTGGGGAAAAAGTCTTTTCGTATTTTATATGAAAATTCAAAACATTTTTTAATAAAGTTTATTTACATTTAACTAAAGTATGTAGGTGCCATTTTGTTCGATAACTTTTTGCCATCTTGTAGGTAGAGACATGATCCCATTACTATAGAAAATTTGGGACTTCTGTTCAAAAAACCACGACAAGTGGTTTTGGCAGTCTTCTCGTGATGTTAACCTGACAATGCCTAAAGAATTCTGAAGAGACCGAAACAGGTGGAAATCAGAAGGTGCAAGGTCAGGACTATACGGCGGATGCATTAACACCTCCCAGTCAAACTCTCTTAATTTTTGCTGAGTGGCTAAAGATGTGTGAGGTCTAGCGTTATCATGATGAAAAATCACACCCCTTCTGTTAATTAATTCCGGCCGCTTTCTCTCAACTTTTTGCTTTAATCTCATTAGTTGTTCACAGTAGAGTTCAGAATCGATAGTCCTGCCTGGCGGTAACAGCTCATAATGAATAATGCCCTTCCAATCCCACCATACACACAGCATCACCTTGTTGCGGGTTAACCCGGGTTTTGCCAGAGTCTGTGAAGCCTGACCGGCCTTTGACCACGACCTTTTTCGCACGTTCTTGTCGTACGTGATCCACTTTTCATCACCAGTTATAAGCTTCTTCAAAAACGGTTCACTTTCATTACGTCGTAGAAAAGAATCGCAAATGAGTACACGGTTCATTAAGTTTCTTTCAGTGAGACCGTGAGGGACCCAAATATCGAGCTTTTTAATGTACCCCGCTTTTTTCAAATGCGCCAAAACTGTTTTGTGGTCAATTCCTAATTCTTCAGCTACGTCGTAACTACTGATATGCCGATCTTGCTCCACTTTTTCAAAAATGGCATCCATTTTATCCGTAACAGGGCGACCAGAGCGACGTGCATCTTTCACATCAAAATTTCCGGATTGAAAACGCTTAAACCAAATTTGTGCTACTCTCACAGACACTGCACTAGGTCCATAAACGTCACAAATTTTTTTCGCAGCTTGCGTTGAATTTTTACCTTTTTTGTAGTAAAATTTTAAAATGTATCGAATTTCTTCATTAGATTCACTCATCTTGACAGTAAAAAAAACAAATGAAAATCACACATTTACCTAATTTGAATTTGGAATTATCTTTTTTAAAATTTAAACTTTTTAAAGATATCAAAACCTGCTAGATACAAATGGTATAACCAAAGAGATTTTATTACAAGTTCATACATACTATAATGCGAAAAGACTTTTTCCCCGACCTATTATATAAATCGTAAAAAATACAAAGAATGAATTAGATACTTTGTTGAGTAGGTTATTTTATGAACCTTGTAAAATATGTATCAATTCAGGCTTGAAACGTGATTTCAACATGCTATAGCCAATATCATAAACGTATCTAGTCGGTAATCGAGGGTTTTTTTCGCAGGACTGATTGAATTTGAATTTGCCAGGGAAAAGAAAATTTAGTACGCATTATAAAAATATGAAAGCCAAAAGATCTCGGAAAAAATGTAAGTTCCTTCCTACTTATTTATTTATCTGCCTACTTTACTACGTCTTGTCCTAAATACCTACCTAGAAAAAAATTACGAGATTTCTGTGAAAGTGTCATGTAAAAATCCTAGTTTTATTTGTGTGCTTATCCTGTCTAAGTAGTAATAATAATATAATTTATTTTCATTTGAACAGGGTACAAAGCTAATACAATACCTATGTCATATGATTTAGATCGCTTGATTCAGACATATACAATAGCATGTAAATATTGGTTTGTATTATAAGTAATAAAGTCAATTTCTACCTAGTATTCGTTTTCATGTTCATCATTATTGTCTAAATATCAGATTGTGGAAGTAGGTATGTTTCATAACAGAAATAGCACGGGCACGCGGCTTTGTCGACATACTTACCGCCAAAGAGACGCGACGCGCCTAGGGTCTGGTGTTGTACAAAAATTACAAAATAATTATAAAGTGGATAATAATGATGAATAATATTTCCAGTATTGAAAATAAAGAAAACCTTCAGGCCGAGACTCCAAGCAACACTGCTATGCTTAGACTACACACTATAGACGTAAGTTGTTATACGTAATTCTTGTAGACTTATTACATAAATAAACAAACTACCTTGGGGTGTAAGTGGTTCATCAAGTCTTTAAACCAAAGCCAAATTTACCTGCATGCGGTACACCCTGCTGACTGACAAACGAAGCTCTGGCGAAAAGAGAGGTAGGGAGCGTAATTGTAAGCTACCCGACTGGGGAATGTACCTCCACCTCACAGAATACCGCAGCCAAATAACGGTTTCCTTGAGGGCTGTTGTCTTCCTGCGAGTGAGTGAGGTCACCAGAAAGGAAGGAGATGCTGCGATGGCAGCGGAGGTGGCGGGGGTGGCGGCGCGCGAGCGATATTTTATGTTGCGAGCGTTAATATGGCTACGGTAACCGCTTCAGATCAGGCGGGCCGTATGCTTGTCTGCTACCCGACGTAGTATAAAAAAAAAAAAAATACCTAGTTAGTGATGGACGAAGACAAAATCTCAGTAGGGTGAAGTCTTCTAGTATCGGCCTCCTCCTAATATCGGCCTTTGCGAGAAAATGGAATATAGGGTAAGTGCTCCATTGAATGAACCCTTAAGGGCATTCCAAACTTTGAAAATTACAGCCAGCTACTTATGAGATCCTAACCAAAAAATATTATATTTTATTATGTTCACAATTTATTCATGATTGATACAGTATACATATTTTAGCAAAAATGCTGATAGTTATTGAGATAATCTGCATTTTATACAAATATGGGGTATATTTGTATAAAATGCAGGTTATCTCAATAACTATCAGCATTGAACACACAAATCACCAGAGAATGAACAAAAAAATCCAGTGAATAAACCTTTTGAAACCCATTGAATGAACTACCACTTTTATATATCAGTTCTATATATAAATTATTATGTAAGAGTTTATTTCGGGTAATTGTTATTGTAAATATATATATTTTTTTATTATATTAAATAGACGATATGATTACTATTATAATTGCGTGTTACTTGATATTTTATAACCTAAAGAGAACTATCTAACATTTTTTTTTATACCACTAAGGTGGCAAACAAGCATACGGTCCGCCTGATGGAAAGCAGTTACCGCAGCCTATGGACGCCTGTAACACCGGAGGCATCACATGCGCGTTGCCGACCCTGTAAAAACCTCTTCAAGCCCTTTTTGAAGAACCCCATGCTGTAGTCTCCTGGGAAAACCTCAACAGGCAATTCATTCCACAGCTTGATAGTACGTGGAAGAAAACTTCTCTGGAACCGCACAGTACGTGACCATTTCGGTTCTAAAGTGTGAGGATGAATTCCCTGTCGATGGCGAGCGGTGCGACTGTAGAAGGAAGCCGTGGGCATCATGTCAAACAACTCCTCTGAACACACCCCATTGTACAAACGGTAGAACACACAAAGGGACGCAAAATCTCTTCTCAGACTTAAAGGTTCTAAACCGTCTGTCAGTTTGGGATCGTCAACAATCCTCACAGCACGCCTTTGAATCGAGTCACAGGGTGCAAGCTGGTATCTAGGCGCTCCCGCCCATAGATGGCAACAGTACTCCATATGCGGCCGAACTTGAGCTTTGTATAAGTCTTTGCCGCGGGTTGAAGTAATGTTTCGCCCTGTTGAGCACACCTAGTTTCTTCGATGCCAGCTTGACCTTCCCCTCCAGATGACATCGAAACTGGACGTCGCTGGAGATGTCAACACCTAGAATACCAATACTATTGGCGATGGTGAGGGGTGTGTTTTCGAAGTGTGGAGCCACAGCAAATGGGGTTTTCTTAGCGGTGAACGCGCAGACTTGTGTCTTAGAGGGGTTAAATCGCACTAAGTTCTGTCGCCCCCAGTCGGACACTCTACTTAGTGTGCTCTCAATTTGCGACACAAGTTGTTCGCGGCTCTCCTCCACCAAAGAACGAGGGATATTTGCGCGGCCCGTGTAATAAGTGTCCCCGGTGCTGTCGTCCGCATAACAATGAATGCTGTCATTATACAACATATCATTAACATGCAGCAGAAACAGCGTCGGGGACAATACAGAACCCTGCGGGACGCCAGCATTGATGTCCATGCTATCGGAGCAACTGCCATCTACAACGGCTCTAATGCTTCTGCTGGACAAGAAGCTAGCAACCCATTCGCATAGCCCCTCGGGCAGACCGTAAGGCTAAGATGCCAAATGCTTAAAACATAATATTAATACTGGATTATTATTATAAAATATTTAATATTATTATTCATCACTTCTATGTTAGATTCTCCTTTCTCTTCTAAACTATTATATTTCTATAATAGAAGATTGGTTCTATATGTCATCATTATTTATTAATTTCTTTTTAGCTTGCATTTTGCTGTCTTTCCAATGGTCGTTTTAGCTGAAAGGCACTTCTATGTGGAGATCTTTATTTATTTTATTTAATCAGTTCACTCCGTCTGGTTTTCGTCCTGGGCACAGTACTATTACTGCACTTCTAAAAGTTACTGAAGATATCAGGCTAGGTATGGAGGATAAACTGGTAATAATAAAAGAACACCTCGTTCGAATATTGGTCAAAAAATTGACAATCGTTTATAAAAGTTGTGTACAAAAAATTAGCCAACTGCATTAAGGCTAAGATGCCAAATGCTTAAAACTGTGTGTTCATTGACTAGATTTTCTTCAATTTCGTGATCCAATTATCGAACACCCCTATAATTTATTTATGATAATTAAAATTTATGCCATCTGCTTTTTGTAAGATAAAACAGTTCTTTTTACATCCTACTATCAAATTTTGTTAACACTATCACACTTATAGTGTCTACAAAGTGAATATCAAAACACGAAGTCTCAGCAATGCCCTAAATTCTGCTCCATACAATCAAAAATACGACAGAATACTTTCATTTTAGGCGTTGGCGATTTTGAAACTATAGGTCACAGGCAAATACCTGTGTGTTCAGTTGACGTAATATAATGTTTCGATTGAGAAAAAAATACTGGCTTGAGTAGAAAAGCTTAGATTTCTTATTATATTGAAAAATGTGTGTTTTGTTCATTCACTGGTGGGTGTTAATTCACTGGAGCACTTACCCTAACTATTAAAATAACCCTAAAATTATAATAGTTTTTATTCAAAAAGCGACTCTATATGCGAATAATCCATATTTTGGTGCGGGTGCTTCAATATTTGAGCGTTCAGTTGGCAATAGAGCACGCGCCGGTACCGACTTGTGTCGTTTAGTGGCAGTGGCGAGTCAAATCCCGGTTGCGAGCGCATTGAGTTAGTTAGTATTTAAATGGAATTAAACATACCTATGGTATTTTATATTGTTTTTTATTGAAGAAAAACCAAGGTTTTTACATTTACTTGTCTTTTTTATGAAATAATCGCAGGGTCGAGGTTAGGGATCTTTATTTATTGATAAATCCCAATATCGGCCACCCGGCCGACATTAGGAAAATGCATGAAAACGCTAAACAACATGTTTAGCTATTTTTTATGTTAACAGGAATATTAATAAGGTTAAAAATGAAACAACAGCTTTTTTTATTAAAATTATTGTCCTGAACCGACTTTACAAACAACCAGTTTTTATTACGTTTATTTATATAAAACGTTCAAGATTTTGATCTAGTGTTATGTGTTTCAAAGATGTATTCTAAGGGAGTTCTTAGCTATGTTTGAAGAAATTTGGCCCATTCTTTTTTAATTATTTTTTATAAAAAAAAATAAAGCCATTATCTTTCTTTACAGGAACTAGTTATTGAAAACAGTCAAGAGGGAAAGGTGGATGAAGTGGAAGTTGGGCGTAGAGTAATAGATATTTCTTTTTTTTATAAAGCTCTTCAGGCCATAGAGGACCACGGTCCAATGGATTGTAAGTTAAGTTACCTCAGTATAATAGGTGAAGTAAAAGTTGGTCTGGACTCAAAACTCATCATGAAATGTAGTATGTGTAGTATGAAGTTTACTGTGTGTTTGGTTGAAAAGAAAGAAGATAGCATGGAAGTGAATCATCAAATTGTATCTGGTATCATATCATCTGGTGGGAGCTACTCTCAGTTAAAAACATTAACTGCCGCAGTAACCGTTACCAATCATGTCACCTTCATTATACAATGAAATTAATAATACGGTTTGCGATTGGTGGTAAAAGACAGCAACACATTCCATGGCAGAAGCTGTCAAGGAAGAAGCAGAGTACGCAGTCTATAGGTAGTGTTGATAAAAATGGTACACCATTAATATCTGTTGCTGTTGACGGTTGTTGGAGGAAGAGATCTTATGGTAAGAATTTTTCCGCCTTATCCGGCGCAGCTGCGATAATTGGCATTAAAACTAATAAAGTATTGTTTTTTGGAGTTAAAAATAAATACTGCGTAGTCTGTGCACGAGCCGCAAAGAACAACAGTCAGCCCCCGGAACACCATTGTTTCAAGAATTATTCAGGATCATCTACCGGGATGGAATCGACCATAATAGTTGAGGGGTTTAAACGTTCCATTGTTGATCACGGTGTAATTTATAATAAATTTGTAGCAGACGGCGATTCCAGTACTTATAAAAAAATATTAGATTCGCGTCCGTACGATAATTTAATAGTAGAGAAAATTGAATGCAAAAATCATCTTTTACGAAACTACTGCAATAGCTTGGAGAAACTGTCGAAAGACACTAAGTATCCTTGCGAATTGCGGAAATTCCTAAAAGAAAGGTATTTGCGTTTAAGAACGGGTGTAAAATGCGCGATTAAATATTGGGCGGATCAAAATCAGTCACTCGAAGAAAAAATAAAAAATCTTAGTGAAGATATCCTAAATGGTCCACAACACGTATTTGGTAATCACCAACATTGCAAGGAGTATTTCTGTAGACCTGATACTCGTCGAATAGAACCTGTTGGATTACTTCCAACAATTGTTGGATGCGGATTAATGGACGCGGTAGAAATTTTAAGTAAAAGACTGTCATATCATTCTAGAAGTTTAATTCATAATTGCACAAGTAATATAGTTGAAAGTTTTAACGGAGTAATTGCCAAATTAGTTGGGGGTAAGCGTGTAAATTATTCTTCCCGTGGTTCTTATGCGGGCCGATGCGCAGCTGCTGTTGTGTCTTTTAATACGGGATCGATTCATAGTAAAACTCATGAAGTCATATTTAAATGTAGTCCGATTCCTTTGATCGCGAAAGTGGAAAATTGTAATCGTAGAAACCGTTTAATTGCTAAACCTAAATTAAGATTGAAAAAAAGCCACAACACTGTATCGAAAGACGCTCACTATGGACCAAACTGCGAAAAACCTGATCTGAGTCCAGAATTATATGAGAAAGCCAAGCCATCTTTTTTAGCCGATTTAAAGTTGTCTTGTGCTGAAAGAGAGGAGCTTGAAAGGTCGACCCATTTGCAAAGAAGTAGTGCTGAGTGGATGAGTACAAGGAGAAAATTACTAACCTCATCATCATTCGGGGAAGTTTGTAAAAAACGAGAGAGCACAAGTTGTGCTGCTTTTGTTGGTAAAATCGTTTATGGTAGTAATATCTCCAGTTTGCTTGCTGTACGGTACGGTATCGAAAACGAAGAAACCGAAATTAGACAGTTAGAAATTCAAAAGAATATTAGTATACAAGGTTGCGGTTTGTTCGTCGACGATCAATATGAATTTCTTGGTAATACACCAGATGGCATTTATGCAAACGGTTTAATTGAAATTAAGTGTCCACATTCTTTAACTGGCATGACTCTTGATGAAGCAATGGCCAAACATACCTTTTGGGCAAGGCTTCCAAGAGTTATGTCATAAATAAAAATCATAACTGGTATTTCCAAATTCAGGGACAGGTACATATTACTAAAAGAAACGTTTGCATGCTTGGCATCTGGTTTGGTGCTACTGTACCTATGAAAGTTTATATTTTAGAAAAGGACGACAAATTTTGGAACGAGAAAATGGAGATGAAATTAGTTAGGTTTTATTACGATTGCCTACTTCCAGAATTAGTTGATCCTCGGCAGTCACGAAGCATGCCCATTCGTGACGCGCCCAGTATCATAGAGGCTATGAAAGAGAGGAAAGAAAGAGCTTTACGTGTTTTGAAAGAGAAGAACGCCTAATGGTTTTGAAAGAGACTGAGGTAACTTAACTATCCAGCCGGTCGATTCACGTAAACACGCCAGTCCAAAAGTCGTTTTAACTTAGAAACTTAGAAATCGCCTTTTGGTTTTCTGTTTTAAACGCACTTACTTATCTAGTCTTGGATTGTCATAAATCTTTCAATAGCTCAATTACTATACAATTCCTATACGATTTTGAAGAGTTACCTGGTGTAAAGAATCATCAAAATTGTTTCAAAAATACAGCGAATTGAGAATCTTCTTCTTTTTTTAAGTCGGTTAAAAGGGCTTAATTTGCAAAAAACGAAGTGACATTTTTAAGTCCCTACGCTACGGTTTTTATTACGTGAATCGGGCAGCTGGTACTCATTCTGATAAGTTTTGCAATAGCAATTGATTTTATCATCAAATTAGCAGAAATCAAAATTTGATCAGTAATCGTTAAAATGAAAAAACATTAGAATTTTGAACTCATATTTTGTTATTGTTTACTTACTTTTAATTAGTATATTAATAATTTATAAACTTGTGTTTCATTTATTTTTGTACAACCCTAGCACGCTTTTTAGATGGCGACTCATATTTGTTATTGTTTACTTACTTTTAATTATATGAATCATTTTTATACTTTCGTATACTAGCGTAGCAAAAGTTATTAACTCAAAAATTACAAGCAAACAAAGTTGAAAAAAAAGTTGACATGGCCGATAATTGGTGCCACCACCCTATTTGAGTTTACGCAATAGGCACATTTCCTTGCGTAGAGATATACACTAGCGAGGAAAGCTCGATGTTATTTCGACCGTACTTCCTACTGAATTTGCAATTATTTTGTTGAATGAATATTTTACGAAATAAGAATAAACTTTGGTAGGAAAATTACAAATAAATACATAGTTGGAATTTTTGGTAAGTAGAATACAAAAAGGTCAGTCCGGACCTGCTCTTGATTGTTTAATATAAATAGAAAAACATAAAAATTGTGTCTCAACTACTCTTATTAATCTAGTAATTAATATTTATTATCATTTTATAACGAAAAAACTAGTCTTAGAATATTTTACACTCGTCGTTTATTTCCAATAATTCAACATTTTTGTTATGCTGTAAATATTCAACTTCAATAACAATTGGAACGTTTGTCGCAAAACATTTTGAAAATCGCGCTGTCTTTGGGTCATTCACCCGCCCCGTCGGTTGTTTCAGTAAACAGTAGCGCTGCGGTCGCTCGAAACCGACGTCGCGCCTAGACAATCTGGGCCCTTAAGTCCTTTCTGCAGGGCACAAAGCTATTGAAAACACGATTAATAATTATTGGCTCGATAGAAAAAAATCGCGAACTTACTCTCTAAATTTGCACTAAATAAAAATTATAACTATTTAATACAATTTTTTTATACGGAAATTATACCAAAATTTTCATAATTTTAATTACGAGAGCAATAAGCTATTACTTTTAAAAATAAAATTATTTAAATAAAATTATTAAAAGAATAACGATTTGCGGTCGCGCACCCTCCCCGACTCTCGATCGCTCTCAACGTCAGTGCTCTAGGAGCTGCGTTCGAGGTAGGACCTGTGCCGCGCGTCCGTTCAACGCGTTGTCAATAAACACGTTGAAATAAACACAGTGTAGGAATATCAGTAAGACAACAAAACAACGATGATGATGATACATTTATTTTTTTACTGAGACCCGGTTTTTTTTTCTCATGCTAGATGTTTCTTTGGAAAACTTTATTATAAATCTTTTTTGGAATATCTGTAAACCCACATTGAAATTCGTTCAGTAGCGATTGAGTTTATCGCGTACCTATCGGTACGCGATCATCGAAATCGGTTTGGCCGTTTAGGCGTCATAATTTTTATTTTTTATACTTCGTCGGGCCGTAAAAACATACGGCCCGCCTGATGTGAAATGGTTACCGTAGTTATAATAACGCTCGCAACTTAAAATATTGCTCGCGCACCGCCACTCCCGCTACCAACACAGCAACTCCTTCCTTTCTGGTGATCTCACTCACTCGCAGGAACACAACAACTCTCAAGGGAATTGTTATTTGGCTGCGGTATTCTGTGAGGTGGAGGTAAATTCCCCAGTCGGGTAGCTTACAATTACGCTCCCTACCTCCCTTTGCCAGCGCTTCGTTTGTCAGTCAGCAGGGTGCACGGCGTGCAGGTAAAATTGGCTTTGGTTCAAAGATGTTGATGAACCACTTACAGCCCAGATATAGTGATAACCCCAAAGATAGTGGAACAAACAGACATCCATACTTTCGCATTTATAATATTAGTAGGTAGGTATGATACGATGAAAAATACTTAGATAGTTAATTGATTCAGGTGTTATTTTGCGGAAGTCAAATTTACAGGCAATTTGATCTACACTACTTTGCGTGCTTCCGCCACCAACGTTTTTGGTGTAGGACACGACTTACGCTTAATATTTTTTTGGTGTAGGAGCTAGGACGTTGGATCATTAATATTTTAGGGTGTAAGTGGTTCATCAACATCTTTGAACCAAAGCCAACTTCACCTGCACGTGGTGCATCCTGCTGACTGACAAACGAAGCTCTGGCGAAAAGAGAGGTAGGGAGCGTAATTGTAAGCTTCCCGACTGGGGAATTACATGCACCTCACAGAATACCGCAGCCAAATAACAATTCTCTCAATCAATCATGAAATCAAATCAATATATTTTTTTATAAATACATACATACTAACTGTTACCCGTGGCTTCGCCCGCGTGGTCCAGGGGAGCTGCCATTTTTGCCTGCTGATATTTTTCTCTTGTTGTCATTTTTTTACTTGATGGGATAAAAAGTAGCTTATGACACTCTCCAGACCGTAAACTATCCCAGTTAACAAAAATCATGTCGGTACTTAGGTTACTTTCGATGTAAAAGAAGGACAAATGATTACAAAGTTTATTTTTCCCATTGGATTAAGATGTTTTTCCGTGATAAAAAGTAGCTTATGTCACTCTCCAGATCGTAAACTATCCCCATTAAAAAAATCACGTCCGTACTTAGGTACGTGTTTGACGTGAAAGAAGGACAAATGATTAACTTTATTTTTTCCCGTGGGAATAAAATGTTTTTCCGGGATAAAGAGAGCCTATGTCACTCTCCAGGCCTTAAACTATATGCAAAAAAAAACATGTAAATCCGTTTGTTACTTTTGACGTGAAAGAAGGACAAACAACCTTTTACCTATATTATGCTATAGTGATTTAATCTTAAAAGATAGGCATATGCGCAAATTTACGCAGCGCACGCAACGTAAGCCCTCAAAAGGAATATTTTTTCCCCGTTTTTTATCGGTGCTCCGCTCCTATTGGTGTTAGCGTGATGTTATATAGCCTATAGCCTTCCTTGAAATATAGGCTAACACTAAAATATTTTTTCAATTCGAACAAAGAAACGAACAAACTCTTCAGCTTTATAATATTAGTATAGATAATACATAGAAAACACCCAGACCAAGATAAACAGACATGTTCATGCACACAAATATTTACTCGTATCTTGTGCGGGGATCGAACCCACGACCTCGGAATCAAGCTGGACATGGTTAGCCATTGGACCACCGGGGTTGTCAAATATAAATACTGTTAATATCAATACCGCTGTATGCTCGGGCATAGTAGCTAGGGACAGACGCGTGCTGTACGGCACATCGATTCCTAGAAGGATGAAGAATAGTATAAGCTGGCGCGTGATAGTTAGTTAGTCTAAGTATGTACCTATTTTAGTTTGACCAATAATAAATATAATTATTGAATAGTTTTCTTTCTATTTTGAATTCTTTACTTTTTCATAATATACCAAAACATCACTTGTTTGCATGTTGAATATTATATACTTCATTAATAAAAAAAATGTATTTTTACATGTGGTTTATTTATTTTCATATAATTATATTTCCAGTAAGTACTTTTAACTATTGTATTGACGGGTGTAATACTACACGGGTGTAGGTAGTCGCTTCGCTATACTGTGGCGTCTCGGCAGCGATCGCGCGCTTGTAAGCGAGTACCCCGCGCCGGCTCCTCTCAAGCCCCGCACCTCACCCCCTCGAAAACGGCCAAGCCCTGGACTCACGTCACCTTAAATTCTGTGTTCGAAATTCAAAAAAAGACTATTGAATGAAATTATGAATGTGCCAGGTTCAAAACTGCATAAAAACTTTTTGCTCGACCTAATATAAAATTTTAGCTAGGACCAAACGAAACTGAAAATGCAAGGTGGGCCAATAGATGTGTCCAGAAGTGTATTTAATTACATTTTTCGGGAACATGACTGTTATGGAGATCGTTGGTAGTACTACAAATTTTATGAATGAAAACTTTAGGAAGAGTGATCATTCGGATTACAAATCGGTATGAAGAACAATTTCGGGTAAAAAACTTTAGGTGAGCCAATATTGGCTCAGCCATATGGACTCAGTTTTAATCACATCTGCCAGGTGTCCTGCTGATGATTCCCTTCTTACGTATTTTCATTAAAAAAAAAAAAGATTTTAAACGGAAATCTTCGTCGGGGCTCTGAACGTAGCTGTCCCCTTTTTGTCGTATCGAGCATGTGAGTGGATCGTAATTTAAAAATGGGGAGTTTTAATCGTATTAATTTTTGGTTTCAGGCTCACCTTGGTATCCGTCCGCACAAATGCTCTATCTGTGACAAATCGTTCCCAAATCCGTGCGACGTGAAGGCGCACGTCAAATACGTACATTGTAAAGTGCCGTGGCCAAAACGGGACAGAAGCAAACGAAAAGTCACAAAAGAATCTGAACTGGAGTGAATATTTTTTTTTTTATAAATTTTATGTATACAAATCTCCGATTGCTATTTATATTTATTGTTTAAGTTCAGAATATTATTATTACAGTATTTTTGATACTAATTTTGTTTTATTACGGCACCGCGGCCACTCCATTGAAATGTCGCGTCGAGTTAACAAAACGAATTGTTGTAAATGCCACTATATGGTGGTATGGTACCTCTGTACCATTCGTAGCGTTAACAATGCACTAAAGAAATGCCAAAACGGTCCAGCTGTTCTCAAGCTTTGAGTTAAGCTAGTTTCTCATTGCATGTATCCATCCAGGAGGTTAGTGACGTGAAGCGGTTTTTACTGACAACGCACATGTGATTGTTCTGCTATTACAGGCGTCTATAGGCCGCAGGAACTACTCTCCATCAGGCGGGGCGTATGCCAGTTGGCCACCTTGGCGGTATACAAAAAATAAGACTCCAATGTGTGTACTGTCGATGGAGAGCGGTACGATTGTATTGATTGATTGTGAGGAGACCGTGGACATATTTTTTTTACACCACGTCGGGTGGCAAACAAGCAGCAGTTACCGTAGCCAAAGCCAGCGCGCTAAGAATAATGCCAATGAAACCATTAGTCAATGTATAGTCGCGCCATTTTACTCTACCTATGTTTATGAGGTTTTAGAATTTTTTTGAAGTGAAAACTTCTTTAGCGGCGCTGTGCACTTTTTGGGATGGGTAAAAAATGTTAAACTCGCGTCAGGACACGTGGCCTGATCGAAAATTCGTAAGACTGAGCGGTGCGGACCGGCGCGGCGTAGGAGAGGAAGAATTATCAACCTCTACCGCGCCGCGAGAATGTATAACTCCTGCTGTTTTTTTTTTTTTTTTTTTATACTACGTCGGGTGGCAGACAAGCATACGGCCCGCCTGATGTGAAACGGTTACCGTAGCCATATTAACGCCTGCAACATAAAATATTGCTAGCGCGCCGCCACCCCCGCTGCCAACGCAGCATCTCCTTCCTTTCTTTATGGTGACCTCATTCACTCGCAGGAACACAACAACCCTCGAGGGAATTGTTATTTGGCTGCGGTATTCTGTGAGGTGGAGGTACATTCCCCAGTCGGGTAGCTTACAATTACGCTCCCTACCTCTCATTTCGCCAGAGCTTCGTTTGTCAGTCAGCAGGGTGCACCACGTGCAGGTGAAGTTGGCTTTGGTTCAAAGATCTTGATGAACCACTTACACCCCAAAATTTATTATTTTTAATGTAATATAAATTGTCATGTTTGTGTACGATAGCGCAATAAATGAATATTAGTATTTTACCACATAGATGATAGTACAAAAGTACTATCATCTATGTGTATACAATATTCAAGCAATTCGTGCGAAATTATCCACTAAACATTCCAAAATTTTCAAAAATGCACAACGTTAATGTTCATGTTTCCACTTTTGCCGGCACTCCCGGAGTGCAACCCGTTTTTTCTTCATATTTTTGACTTTGCACGGTTTGTGCTTTTTGGCCCGTGCGTCGAAATTTAAAAACGAGGAAATGGGATTGTTTGTAATAGGCACAGACATTCAATTTCAATAGTAAGCAGACGAAACATAAAATATATTAGTGTGAGTTGATCTTTCCGTCTCGCACGCACTTGGAGGTTAGTGAATGTTGCTATCCCGTTTTTACACGTATACCAACACTACATTAAAAAAAATGACGCGCTAAGCTGCCGTTATGTACTTGTCATTGTTATAGGGACGTATTTAGGAACTTGTACATTATTTATATTCATTGTGCAAGATTAAATTTAATGCTAACAATAAAATGTGATTCAACAGTTAAATAAGTAAAAGGAAAATATTATGTTCTCTTTAAAGTGGCTTGACACTGACTCTTTCCTGCATGACTGACGTGGACAGTCAGTATACCTACTCTATGGCAGCTAACAAGAATCAGAATTAGATGGGATAAATAAAATAAGTAATTTTTTACCAAACATCGCCACAGCATTGTTGGGAGATGTAAACTAAATTGTAGTCAAATATGTTTTAATACAAAATGAACAGATTTCAACGCAGGGCTGTTAAGGTGCTAAATCGAATAGACAGCGCGAATAAGTTCAGAGTTATAAAAGTCAACAATGAAGGGATCAGGGAAGTGCTTCCTCCGAAGACGAAGGGTATGCTGTATAAAACTGACAAACCTATGACGAATAGAAGCTGTTATTTTGGTCCGGACCAGAAAGACGTTGCGCAGTTGACGGACGGGTTTCATACTGATCAGGTGAGTTTGATCCACAGGCCTAAGATTGTTTCGGTGTAGCATATGGGACCCTACCGGCTAAGCTGGAGCCGATTCCCATCGGATCGGATCGGATCGGAAAATAAAACTTCACCTTAGATTTATGGTGCATTTTTTCTTTTTATACTTCTAAAGTGATAAACAAGCCTACGGCCCGCCTGATGGAAAGCAGCTCCCGCAGCCTATGAACGCCTGTAACACCAGGGGCGTCTTTTACGTTGCCGACCCTGGAAGAACCTCTTCACGCCCTTTTTGAAGAACCCTATGCTGTAGTCTCCTGGGAAAACCTCGACAGGCAGTTCATTCCACAGCTTGACAGTACGCGGGAGAAAACTTCTCTGGAATCGCACAGTACGCGACGTCTTAGGCTCCAATGTGTGAGGATTAATTCCCTGCCGATGGCGAGCAGTGCGACTGTATAAGGAGGCCGTGGGCATCATGACAAACAACTCCTCTGAATACATGTAAGTAGTGTTTAAGTTATATGGTAGAAACTCTAGAGCTGTACCGACTAAGCTGATGATGCTTGTCAATAATATAAACGTAAGACATATTTTTCGAATCAAAATGTACAATGCTAATCGGCTTCAGCTCGGAAGCGGTAGGGCCTCTAATTTGGTGCTACAAGGCAGAATTACCAAACATTCGATTACGATTATTTGAACCGATATGTTAGGTAACAACTCGATGTTTTAGGTCCCCAATAGTGTTAGATACTTAAAATCCGTAGTAGACGGCAGCTGGGCTGAGAAAGTCAAATTCCAAAAGCTTCTTACTCCTACTAATGTCTTCTGATTAAATTCGTTGTGAGTTCCAAGGCAGCCGTAGTCTTACCCCCGGGACTGCAATGGACTTCACTGTTCATTGCCTTGTTGGTGATCGCCGCTGTTAAACCAGGGGTTCTACCGCCGAAGCTGAAGCCGATTACCAGTGTTTTTTAGGGTTCCGTACCCAAAGGGTAAAGCGGGCCCTATTACTAAGGCTCTGCTGTCCGTCCGTCCGTCTGTCACCAGGCTGTATCTCATGAACCGTGATCGTTAGACAGTTCACAGATGATGTATTTCTGTTGCCGCTATAGCAACAAATACTAAAAAACAGAATAAAATACATATTTAAGGGGGCTCACATACAACAAACGTAATTTTTTTACTCATTTTTGCTCGATATTGATAACGGCAACAGGTACACACTTGAAATATTCACAGAATATTTAGTTATATATTCACTTTAAAAATAAATAATAAAATTAAAATAAAACAAGTGTTTAAGGGGGGCTCCCATACAACAAACGTGATTTTTTGCCGTTCTTTGAGTGATAATGGTACGGACCCTTCGTGCGCGAGTCCGACTCGCACTTGGCCGGTTTTTATTTTTGATTCCGAAGATTGGACTTAGGTTAAAGTTAGGGTTCTTCCAGGTAATCCTATTTTTTTTTCGATTTGTTATTTAAAGACGTCACAATAATATAAATATAGGTGAAATAATTACTTCGATAGCATAAAAACTTCTCGAGATATGATAACTTGAAGATCACAATTTTGGACTATCCCGAAAACTCCATACAAAAGGCCACCACGTTATGATGTCACACCATGCTATTTTATATGCATTAAATCTGAAATTTGTACGACTGCTATGTTAAATATTGCGTTTATGTAGCCAGTGCCGTAACAAAAGTTATATTATTTTTTATTGTTTCTACAATGGTAATATTTATTTTTTATAATTTCATACCTTTAAAATGGACTTTCCCATCAAATTTTAATCGACGATAAAACACGTCGGACATAAGTTATTAAAATTTTAAGATTGCAGATCGTTCTAGTTTTATGTATTATACGTTTCTGATAGAGAGTTTTTATAATTTTGTAACATGGGCAACAAGCCTATTACCAAAAATCTAAACAGTAGTGTCATTTTCGCATTCAAAAAATCCAACGGTACTCGTATTCGGCTCCAGCTTCGGCGGTAGGGCTGGCTACACAGACTGGAGACACAGTGGTGTGGTCGGCCCCGTCCTAGTAGTTTGGTCTTTTCTATGCCAAATACGACCGTCGCCACCTAGTTGTATACACCAAACGTATGACGAGCCCGGTGGTCGAATGGTTAGCAATGGCCACTTTGACTCCGAGGTTGCGGGTTCGGTTCCCGCACAAGACAAATATTTGTGTGCATGAACATGTCTGTTTGTCTTTGTCTGGGTATTTTCTATGTAGGTATTATATGTATGTATTTAAAAAAAATGTACTTAAGTAGGTATTATATCAGTTAACTAGTACCCTTGATACAAGCCTTGCTTAATTTGGGACTGGATGGCCGTGTGTAATTTGTCCAGGAATATTTATTTATTTATTGTCCGCCACAGAGTGTGCACGTGTTACGCAGTTTAGCAGCTTTAGTCTGGTCGTATTTTTTCTGCTTTTCGGGTGCAACCACATGAAGTATAAAATGAAATATTTGTAGTCGGTTCACACATCTTTGTTATTCGGTATACCGCATAATATAACGTGACCTATCTCTTTCTCACCATCCTTTTTTATACTACAAGGGGTGGTAAAAAAACATACAGCCTGCGTGGGGTGATGCAGTTACCGTAGCCATATAAACGCTTGCAAAATGAAACATCGCTCGATCGCCGCCACCCCCGCTGCCAACGCAGCAACTGCTTCCTTCCTGGTAACCTCAATCATTTGCACTCTGAACACATCAACCTTCAAGGGTTGTTTGTCTACGGTATTGTGTGAGGTGGATGTATTCTACCAGTTGGGTAGATTACATATTCGCTGCGCTACCTCTCTTGTCAGCAGCGAGCACCGCGTGCAGATTAACTTTGTCTCTAAAGGTGATGAACCACTTACACCCCGTATTGTATTACTATTGTTATTTATTTTCCCCCCTTTGTTTTGTTACTTTCAGTATCAAAAGCTACTCTTAGAGCAGTATGGCTTCGATCCACTATCACCAGGCTCTGTAAGCCAATTGCAAGAAGTTATGAAAGGGCTCTATGGCAATAACGCTAAGGTTGAAAATAGCTCACAGTACGTCAATCCCAACAGCAATTATAGAATTCCCATCGACGTGGGGATCACGGACGGAACACAATGGCAGAATATAGAGAGTGCTGATGAAATTGACAAGTATATAAGAGCTGATCATGGTAACTATATGACAGATTATAATTTATTAGGCACTTTCATGTTCAACATGAGATACCTAGAGAATGTCATAGATTTTATATAGCTGATAAACAACTGTTTCGCACATTATTGTGGTTTCCATTGACACAACCAACACATGGCGTGAAACAAAAAGTTGTATAAATCTGTCTCATTTTCTTACAATACGCAAGTTCTTTTTCATGTGAATGCGATAGAAACTATCATTTTGTCTATAGTTTTCACTGTATACGGATTTTTTTTTATATGAGGGGGGGGGGGGGGGGGGGGGCACACGAGCATGTGGGTTATCTGATGGAAAGCAATCGTAGAGATCAGCAACACCAAGGTGTCGCCGATCCCTTGCCAGTATATACTCCTTCCTTTCTTTCTTTTTGGTGACCTCACTCACTCGCAGGAACACAACAACCCTCAAGGGAATTGTTATTTGGCTGCAGTATTCTGTGAGGTGGAGGTACTTCCCCAGTCGAGCAGCTTAAAAATACGATATGCCCTACCTCTCTTCGCCAGAGCCTCATTTGTCAGTCAGCACGGTGCACCACGTGCAGGTGAGGTTTTGCTTCAAAGATGTTGATAAACCACTTACACCCCAAAATAAATAAATATTGTCAGACAAATTACACAGCGCCATCTAGCCCCGAAGTAAGCGAAGCTTGTGTTATGGGTAGTAGACAACTGATAAACATACGTAAATACATTTTTTTTGCAAATACATACTTATGATACATAGAAAACACCCAGACGAAGACAAACAGACATGTTCATGCACACAAATGTTTGTCCTATGTGGGAATCGAACCCACGAGCGTTGATGTCGAAGCCGCGTCATTGACCGCTACGCCATCGAGCTCGTCATAAAATTGCATTGTATGTAGGAGTGATTCGATGTCGATGTGCCAAATCTTATCCGGAACTCTGCGAAACCCATGCATGTACCTTTGTGTATACGGCTTATTGAATATGGAATATTATATCAGTATTCTGTAGTGTTCGTGCGGGGCGAGGCCTAATCTTTTTATCAACATTTATTTCCAGAAAAACTAGAATCCGATATAGCATTTCCCCAAAGCGTTCACATATCAGAAATACCGCGTATAAAAATTATTGCCGAGAAATTCATAAAGTTCAAGAAGAATGACATAGAACTGAGGAAGCTAGATGAGAGGGTTGTGTGCGTCGAGTATGACATATATAAGGGCAACGACACGGCCAAGCCGGCGCAACAGATGAGAGCCTTCTTCTCGGTGAAACCACAGACACTTGACAAACGCAATGGTAAGATTAATATTTGATATATAACAGTGACATTCGTCTAAACTTTGAGCGTTAAACTAAGACTAATTTTCGGAATCAAAAAATTCTATGCTATTCGTGATACAAAGTAATACCTATATTAACTTAGTATTTTTTTCTTGACACTCTTAACACTGTACAAATCGCGTCACCTACCGTTAATATAGCCGTATAAACATAATCTTGGCTACACTGCGAGCGAAATGAGTTTCGCTTCGCTCATGTCATCTAGCTTGAGGCGAGAGAAATAAGGTTGGGTTCGCCAGCTCGTAAGTTCGCAACGCTGGTATAGTAACTGGCGAACCTTATCAGAGTAGTCCGAACATGACCGAAGCAAACCTCATTCTGTTCGCTCGTTTGTGTGGCCTGCGCTTTATAGCTGCGCATTTTCTTACGCCTGAAAAACAGGTATATTCCGAGTTCAGGCACATGTCAAATTGTTTCATTATGTTAATTTAGACCTAAGCTTCGTTTTTGTCACTTATGTTTCTCAATAAAGATTGTTATTATTATTTTAAGACCTCTGAAATCATCACTTCACTTTACAGAAACCGGAATACCTCTTGAACTATTCTCAAATTTGAAAGAAAAATTCGTCATCTCAGATGACGATAAGGAACGATTGAAAAACAAAGAGTTAGAAATAATAGACGGGCAAATACCCGACAACAGACCTTATTTGGATGATCTTATGAGAGTATTGAAACGAAAACAGATTATCAATAGAAAGAAAAATAAGAATTCTTTGGATTTACTATCATTATATGAAATGGCAAAAAAAGATAGCCCGCCACTTGATGAAAACTTTTCAAATACAAATCTGTTATCAAAAGCGGAGTTGGACGAAATTAAAGAGTTAATATTGAAGAAATGCACTTCAAGTGTCTATGGTATTAGTAGAAAGAGACTTAGGAAAGAGACACAAGATGCGATAGACAAGGATAGCATTTCAGAAAGTCTTGTAACTGACTTGTTGAGAGAAGTGACAGCTTAAAATTAAACTGCGTTTGCACTGTTTCCACTTTTTGTTTTATTAGAAAATATGGTCATAAAAAATCAAGCACCAATTAAAAATAGATTCATCATCATCATTATCAGCCCGTATCTACCCGCTGTCGAATCTATGACCAAATTTGCAGATGGCATGTCTGCCCGCGTTTGTTCCCGAAGCGGCACAAAAATAACTTTTATTCTCGTAACATTATTGTGGTGTTCGCACGCGCGTCCGTAGGCGTAGCCTATGGACGCGTGCAACATCATGGCAATTCTATATACGCACATATATTTACACACACACACACATATATATAAATATATATATAGAAATTCCACTTTGGTTGTTTGAAAGTTTGGTTAAAACGGTGTAACAGATTCTAAAGAACAATTTTATTATATCCTCAATTTTCACGCATCTTTTCCATGTCTTGCAAGCGAAGCCGCGGGTAGAAACTAGCCAAATTTTCCATAGAATTCCTTAGAACCTGTTACACGGTTCATAACATAGCACATATGTGACCTTGTGGCTAACTAACCATAACATATAAATCTACAGATCTGTGCAAAGGACAACAGTTAACGCCCGACTTGTCGTCAACTTCGTTCAAATTAAAAAAAAAAAACACAATATTTGAAAAGTCGAAAAATAAAAGTTATATACGTAAATAGACATGGGGTTTCATTTACAAAATAAGACAAAAATCCATGGAGATAATTTCAAAACTATACCTTTATTTTTGATGGAGTATTTATAAAACTTACATAATGTATGTAGATATTTACAGCCGGATAATTAAAAAAAGTATTTCCGTAGTATA
Organism: Hypsopygia costalis; assembly: GCA_937001555.2. Classification (NCBI taxonomy): domain Eukaryota; kingdom Metazoa; phylum Arthropoda; class Insecta; order Lepidoptera; family Pyralidae; genus Hypsopygia; species Hypsopygia costalis. Next base: position 5,258,169 of record OW443335.2, read on the forward strand.
ATTATATAAAAAATATACCTATATACAAATAAGTGAAAGAAAGGAGTTGCTGCGTTGGCAGTTGGCGGCGCGCGAGCGATATTAAATATCCGATATTAATTCATGTTGCGAGCTTTAATATGGCTACGGTAACCGCTTTCATCAAGCGGACTGTATGCTTGTCTGCCACCTGTGATATAAATAATAACTAGCTGGCCCGACAAATTTCGTACCTATCGCCTTTAAATATTTTTACGTAAATTTTTCCGATGAGTTATAAACTATCCTATCTCTCAAGTTGGATCAAACTGCACACACTGTGCATTTCTTTTTATTAAAATCGGTTCAGTAGTTTAGGTTTCCATCGCGGACAAACAACGTGACACGAAATTTTTATATATTAAGATAATAACAACAAAATGTTACCAAGTACCAACAATTAACAGTATCAACAATTTACAGTGCCATTATGCTGTCATACTTTCCCATTCTCGCTAGATTCAGGGTTAAATGTGGGGTCCAGACCGAGCTTCTTCATCTCGACGGCCATCTCGAACAGGTAATCGTAACATTCAGTCCTGTAATAAATAATGACGTGAGACCTTAACTGTCGTACTTTGTAACTTTTACTTAGAGCGACCGTGCTGTGTGCGTGCCCCGATTTGGGCGCTAGTATGAAGTCAAAGTACTGGTTGTATCACTATGCTGTTGGCCTACACTCCCCACGCGCTGTCCAAACCACTTACACCCCATATTATTAAAACATACAAGATGCAGAAGTTAAACTTACGGACCATGAATAAAGGGGGAATTATACTCGTATATTCATTTGCACACTGTCCACTGTGAAATCCAAAAATGGTCATATTAAGGAATGACCATAACCAGGAATGGTCAAAACCAGGGGCCTACCGCCTACGCTGAAGCCGAATACCATCGAATATTTTTATTCTAAAAATAGGTCTTACTTTTTTCAGTTATTTACAAACATCTTCAGCTTAATCTGTAGAGTTCCAGTGTTTCTAACAGCTAAGCTAGTAACAAGTACCATTAATTTAAGTTAGATTTTTGCTAACAAAATAATCGGCTTCAGCTTCGGCAGTAGGGCCCCAGGAATGGTCTTATGCAGAAGTAGTAATAATAAGAAGTGGACATCAAAATAAGGAAATATTATCTTCTTAATAATATGTACTTACATAGTTTTAGCTTGCTGCCACGTGTCGCCCCACACATACACTCCGTGCCGCCTCACTAACACGGCGCTCGTGCCTGGGTACTTGTGTAGGGCCTCGGCCAGGCTCCCTGCCAAGTCTCTCTCGAACGGTGTGTTTTCTATTATAGGCACTACTAGCTTCTCATCATAACGTAAATAACGACCCAGTGTAGCGTCTTTTATACCCTGAAATGAGAAAATAGTAGTTTATGAAACTGTTGCATAATAAGGGTTATTAAAATACGAGTGTGAGTTTATAACACGAGCCGAAGGCGAGTGTTATAATAATACCACACGAGTATTTTAATACCTAATTATGTGCAGTTTCATACACTACTTTATCTAATCTCATGAAATATATGATAATAATATTTTAAATACAACCTTGAAGTTAATCTATCAGCTATAATTCTTACATAAAAATCCATTTGCAGATCGAGCATGCGTAGTGCGCAGTGCGCATGCGCGACGCGCCGCGCGGCGCCGCGTTCACAGATTATGTAGAAAAAATTTGCATAGTTGCAATGTATTTGCATTGCAACCTGTTTAAAATACCTGTATCCAGGGCTGAAGCTGTATCGAAATGGTAAAAAAGTTATTTTACGATACAGTTGTCCATAGAAGAGCTGTATCGAAAAATAACTTTTTAAATTTATTTTGACAGCTTGTGCGTAAAGACTGTCATTATGATACTGTGTTTAGTTTTTTAATGTGTAAATTTCAGTATGAGATTAGATAAAAGAAATAGCAATATACCTAGTTGTTTTCTCACTTAACGGAAGGAATCAACCTTTAATATGTCAAACAAATATGTTGTTACAGAAATAAATATATTTAGATTATTTTTTTTACCTAACTAAAATTATGAACCACCGTGCTTCGGAGGGCACGTTAAGCCGTCGGTCCCGGCTGTTGTCATTAGATGACAGTCGTTAAGCCAAGTCTGGCCATTGAGCGGCTTGAAAACATTGACCTCCGCCAACCCGCAGTTGAGCAGCGTGGTGGAGTATGCTTTAAACCTCTTCGATTGAGGGGAGACCCGTATCCCAACAGTGGGATGATTATGGGTTGATGCTGATAAGTAATAGCAGACCAGGCTCCTTACCACCATCTCTAATTGCGATTCAATAATTGAATAGATTGCTTAATACCACATTCATATCAATGAATAAGCGACTCTATTCCATTTGAAATAGAGTCGCTTATTCATTGGTATGAATGTGGTAAGGGTAGGTGGTAAGGGGGCTGTTCTGTTAGTTTGATGGCGTCGTTGCGTGTCAGTCTGACTGATCACGCAAAATAAGCAACGTCGACCGTCAACGTAGTTGGTTTATGTGAATATATACATATATTTATTCGAGCTCTTCCGTGCTTCGGTGGGAACGGTAAGCCGTTGGTCCCGGCTGCTGTCCTTGTGTCAGTCGTGACAACATACGTTAAGACAAGTCTGCGGCCTTTAGACTGCTTGAAAACACTGTTCTCCACCAACCAAAAAGTCCGGCAACTTCTACTTTTGTAAGCACCATTAAAAAGTGGAACACCTTGCGGCACATGTGTTTACTCATTTCTACAACCTGGGATCCTCCAAACGAAGTGTGAAGAAGCACCTCGCGAGCCAGCATGGCAGTGGCAACTGGCAGAACACTGTTATCTGCTGTTGAGCTCCTCTTTTCGCTTACCTTTAGTGCAAAGCGGAGCAACTAGGTGGAGCTAATATACTTATATTTATTTATTTTTACATACATGTATTTATTGTTATACACAGTAAGTAGGCTCAAAGAGTATTACATAGTGTACACATTTTTACATAATAAAAATTATGGTACTGGGTTGCCCACTCAACAGTCGAAACTGACACATATTGTAGGTTTATACCTGTGTTACAGGTTGTACAACCTGTATCACAGGTATAAACATACATGTTGTGTTTTACTCGTAGTGAACTTACAGTCACGGAAAGTGTTGAAATTATGTCTGACACATTCGTATATTGCGCTGACGTTGCATTAGGTCGAAAACCTATAGTTAATAACAGACGATGCGACTGGTGGAATGATACCCTTATTAGGTTGCGTAGGCATTTTCGTGCCGCTAGACGTAAAATCTCAAAGTTAAAGAAACGTAACATCGAAGGAGAAATTTATCAAACTGCTCTAAGGGACTTGCGTATTGCTAGATCTCACTATCGCGCTGCTGTTGAAAAATCCAAAGGTAATTTACTAAAACGTATTGTAGAAAGATTAAACAGTGAGGGCCCGTGGTCTCCTCTATATAACGAATTTAAAGCAAATAGGCGGATTGATCAGGCATACGTATCCAATATAAAATTTAATAATTCACATACCCTTGGTGTAGAAGAGACCGCTGAGACAATTCTGCATGGGTTAATTCCTGACGATTGCGCCGATAGTGACAGTGACTACCATCGTGAGGTTAGGAGCGCGGCGGATATGTGCCCTTCCACTCCAATATCAAATGTACCGTCGATGGATGAGTTTATGTCTATTGTTAAAGCTTTGCCTACAAATAAAGCCTCCGGTGATGATAAGATTTCGAATAGAATGATTAAAGAAGCTTGTAAAGTAGCCGCTGAACCTATCTTAACAATACTTACTCGGTGTATTGTAGAAGGTCATTTCCCTGGCATTTTGCGAAGTGGTGTTATAAAAATAATACCAAAAGGCGGTGATAAACCACCAGACGATCCGAAGACCTACCGTCCTATTACTCTGCTACCGTCGTTGGGTAAGCTGCTTGAGCGCTTGGTTGTGCCACGGCTGCTGCCCGGAGGCCCACAATTTCATAAAAATCAGTACGGCTTCACCATTGGCAAGTCCACTGTTGATGCTGCGCTCGCAGTGCGCAAAGTTGTTGAGCTCTCGGAGAGCAAGTATGTTGTAGCTATTTTCTTAGATATCTCAGGTGCCTTTGATAATGCTTGGTGGCCGATGTTGTTGCTGAAACTTAAGGTGAGAGGTTGCCCTAGCAACATCTACTCTCTCATTCGATCGTACTTTTTGAATGGTACAACTAAATTAAAACTTGGCCATTATGTTGCTTCAAAGGTGCTCACGCAGGGCTGCCCCCAGGGTTCAGTGTTGGGACCGTATCTCTGGAATATCGGTTTTGATGATTTTTTTAGCCTACCCTTACCGGAAGGGTGCTCGTTAACTGGTTACGCTGACGATGGTCTCTTATTAATCAATGCTAATTCAAGAGCTAGCATAGAGAAACTAGCCAACACTAGCCTAGGCTTAATTTCAGATTGGGGTTATCGTAATCGTCTCGATTTTGCGCCACATAAAACATATCAACTCTTGCTTAAGGGAAATTTACAGGTTTCACCGCGATTTCATTTTAATGGAGTATCTGTTGCTAATAGGGTTTCGGTTTGTTACTTAGGTTTGCTTTTGGATAGAAATTTTAATTATATTGAGCACATGAAGCAAGTAGGTGAAAAAGCAAAAAAGAATTTCTATGCCTTAACACGAATTTCTACCTCTACGTGGGGATTAACTTTCAAAACGTTAAAAACTATTTATACCGCCACATACTTAGGTTGTGTTACGTACGGTTCACCTGCGTGGGCAGATAGGGCTACTATAGGTGCAGCACGTCGTAAATTGCTTCAAAGCCAGCGCCTTGCTCTGATATTTTTATGTAAGTCGTATAGAACTGTAAGCACCGAGGCACTACCCGTGCTAGCAGGTGTGTTACCGGTAGACTTAGAAGTACAACGCCGCGCTTCAATGTACTATACATCTAAAAATATGGTCCCTGATTTCTTGAAAACGCGTGATCGTGAAAAAATAGTTAGACTGTTCAAACCTTTTAATGAAGTATTTGAAACATTGCTGTCTGAATGGCAGGAAAGGAACTTCTACCAAAGGACGCCACTTGTATCTGTTCTTTCAATCGGTAAGAGATAGATTAAAGAAAAAGTGGTTAGAAGTCGACCACCCTGTTGCGCAATTTTTAACTGGACATGGCAATTTTAAAGCTAAACTCTTTTCGTTTAAATTAGTGCCGTCGCCCTTATGCGAATGTTCTACTGCTAATTCTGAATTCGATCAAACAGCACACCATGTTCTCTGGGAGTGTGATCTTTGGCAGCGGGAGCGGGATGACATGTTGAATTCATTGCAAGTTGCATCCGGGGTAGTATACTATTCAGATTTGGTAGCAACAAGGGAGAATTACCAAGCGTTCAGACGATTTTGCAATTCATATTATTGGAATCGATGTGTTAGGTAACAACTCAATGTTTTAGGTCCCTAATAGTGTTAGAAACTTAAAATCCGTGGTGCACGGCAGTTGAGCTTCACTTGACTAGCCATCTCTTTAGGCTTTTAATGCCTTATTTGCCATATTGCTGTCTCTCACATTGCTAAGAGGGGAAGTCAAATTCCAAAAGCTTCCTACTCCTACTAATTTCTTCTGATTAAATTCGTTGTGAGTTCCAAGGCAGCCGTAGTTTTACCCCTGGGACTGCAATGGACTTCATTGTTCATTGCCTTTTTTGGCGGTCGCCGCTGTTAATCCTGGCTACACAGGAGATACAGTGGTGGGAATGTGTGGTGGGCCCCCGTCCCATACATGTTGTGTTGTGTTGTGTATGTTGTGTTGTGTGTTAGTGCTCAACCCTCGGAAGGTTTTATAACAATAATTACGAGAAATTTGTGAACCATAAAAAAACAACAATAAATTTTACGAAACAAAAGAAATTTTAGAAGAAACCTTTTTTTCTCCTTGCTCTTAATATCTCTATTTTCATAAGAGATGCCTGTCTGTATTGTGTGTGCTTGTATGCATGTGTAGTGTTAAGTTGTGTAGTGTGTATACATATAAAATAAATAAAGTTCAAACCTTGATCATTTCCTGATGAGTAATAACAAATTCCTTGTCATAGAGCAACGTGCAGCGAACAGCATGTGGCGAATGCGTATGTATGACAGCACCCGCTCCTCGTTCTCGATACGCTAACATGAACAGCGGCGTGCATTGGCTCTTTTTTAACCTGCAAAAGATGACATGTTTTATCTCAATGGAAAGAATTATGGATGATAGTTAATTGATTCAGGTGTTATTTTGCGGGAAGTCAAATTTACAGGCAATTTGATCTACACTATGTTGCGTATTTCCGCCACCAATTAGTTCATGCAAACTACTGCCGGTCGGCACCCACCCACCCACTACCGTTAGTAGTTGCATGCGACTGCCGTGGCTGCTTTGGTCGTCTCTGCTCCAGCAGCTGTGGTCATCTCGGCGAATCTCCAACATCTGAAACATGCGACTAATTAATTAGGTAGAACATACCTAATTAATTAGGTTGTTCTAACGATCAACATCTACAGATCGCCTGAGGATGCTCGCGCAGAGGCGAAACACGAGTCGCAGAGACGACCACGGCAGTCGGGGCGGTGGCGGTCGCATGTTTTTTCTGTTGCAGATGTTGGAGATCATAAATGTCGCGGGGGAAAATACGCAAATATTTGTAGGTCATATGCTACAATAAAAAAACGTAATCAAGCCTGATTATTGTTCAATAACTCATCAATATAAATATGAGTGGGCCCCCTGTATTTTTTAACTTGTAAAGGGGTTTTATATTCAGAAAGATTGAAAAACACTGTCTTACAGAATAAGCACACCCCGGGCAATGTGGGACAGTGATACATACTGTTTTTCAGGAAGTGGTAGTTCTAGGTCCTTATCGTCAATGGTTTGTACAAACAGGTCATCGCGCTTCATACGCTCCTTCTGCACTCCTGATGGGGCTATGTAGATCTTGTCACTGCAAATATAAGGTAGAAAATATTTATGTATTTATGTACTCTCACACTGAAATTTACAGATTAAAAAACTAAACACATAATTTTAATGTCAGTCTTTTACGCACAACACACAGCTTTTTATGGACAACTGTATGGAAAACTAAACTTTTTTAATAACTTTTTAGCCTTTTCAGACAACTGCAGGCTTATGGGAGCGATACCAGAGACTAGAGAAGTTGTGCCCGTTGATCTCCCACGATCCTGCGAATATGTGAGCGTGTAAGCATGTGCTGTGATATTTCTTTTACTTCTCCCTGCATCCTCTGCATAGAGGGCTGACTGTTACACCCATTATTATTATTTCCAACTGGAACGCCGGCTATCGGGCAGGTGTTCAGCCTTACCTGAGGCCAATTTTTTTTTTTTATACGATGATGGGTGGCAGACAAGCATACGGTCCTCCTGATGTGTAGCGGTTACCGTAGCCATAATAACGCTCGCAACATAAAATATTGCTCACGCGCTGCCACCCCCGCTGCAAACGTAGCTTCCTTTCTGGTGACCTCACTCACTCGCAGGAACACAACAACCCTCGAGGGAATTGTTATTTGGCTGCGGTATTCTGTGAGGTGGAGGTACATTCCCCAGTCGGGTAGCTTACAATAACGCTCCCTACCTCTCTTTTCGCCAGAGCTTCGTTTGTCAGTCAGCAGGGTGCACCGTGTGCAGGTAAAGTTGGCTTTGATTCAAAGATGTTGATGAACCACTTACACCCCCATTTCACCCTGTTACATCCATAGTATAGGTGATAGTTTAAAGGACAGGACAGTGGCCGGTTAAGATACCTATGGCTTTGTGGATTTTGTACCTTTTAAGCTATTGCATAGCTTCTATCGCGGGCCTTGAGCGCGGGGACCGAATCCAGAAATTCCGTAACGAAAAAACCTCACGCTCCCCACTCCGACGGGCAAGGAGGTGTGGCTTGAAGGCCGTGCATCGTCTAACGTCGTTTCAGTTCGGCAGTCTTCGACACGGCGTTGTGTGCGTGCGATTAGACGTATTGTACGACTCTACGAAACTCGTTTTATTTATTTAATAATAGAAAAATTTGTTTTCTTATCGGTCACCACGCTCAAAAAGTGTAACTTGAATTAATATCAAAGAAAAAGCAATACTGCATGAATAAAATAAATAAATAAAATTATAATTGCATAAGTTGATACAAAATGCTATGCAATAACTTTACCGCGGCAGTCCCCGAGTGCCACACGTCTTTTTTTAGTCTGATGAGGTTGCAGGCAAGCCTTTTTTATTGCCACTCGCTTTATCCATTCAGTTAAGATGAATTTCCTTGGCTTTATAGCATAGCCATGTTTTTATCTGGACCAGGGGTATGGGCAGTAGTGGTTCCGGTTCCAGTACTGTTGTTCCCGATGCCCTTTTGGCCAGTTCATCAGCTGCATCATTGCAAAGTGCATTGCTGTTCTTTGATCCAGTGCAGCGTCACTGTATTCTTGCTTGCAATACGTAGAAACTAGAAATCTGATAATAAAGAATTTTTGAAAATCCCAAATTGATGCCGCGCGTCCGATGTCGCAGACACAAGCTATTTAAAAAGTCTAATGATACTAACCCATCTTTTATCGAGATACCTCCACCGGTACCCGTAACCCATCCTAAATGGTAGAACTGGTTACAAAGCTCTGGAATTAGATTTCTTGGATGTTCCTACAAGTTATAAATATTATAAATACAGGGAATTGGCTATTAAATGACAATTATAGTATGAAAGTTTACATACAGGTCCGTATTCCACCATTTTATGTGACGATATAAATAATAGTCACGGGAAATATGTACTTATCAGCGTGTTATCAATTATTATCGCAAATGGTGCACGGGTTCAAATAATTATGTTTGTTTCAGAGGTTTATTTACAATATTTTTGATTCTTTTCATTCACGGGTTCACGGATCGCAGTCAAATGTCAATTCATTCGTCTTCATCTTCTTTGTTTCGTTTTGGCAACTACTCTTCAGTGAAAGATTTTTTTTTCTGAACAACACTATTTAATAATATCTTCGTCCCGGCTTCAGCCATAGCCGAAAAATATCGTTATGGACTGCGCTTTAAAACCTTGACATTCTCTTCTCTATCTCATCTTTGCTACGCCGACTTAAGTAGGCGTGGTAGGAGTCTATGTTTTATATTAACGATCGAAGGTGTCCATTAATGCTTAGGTGTATATGGCGTAGCGAAAAATCCTAGGTCTGTGCCTATGACGTCTATCACCTTTGATAATGCTGCTGGCCATAAAGTAATATTTTTTGTAAATAAACTGACAAAATGGGGAAAGAAAAGATCAAAGAGTTATATAAGCAAAGAGTAATTTGACTTGTTTAGCACTGCCGCCATCTCAAAATTTTAGTTTCCCATACAAAAAAAGTTAAATTGTTGTGATCACAGACTATTACAAGCTTTTTCCTCGCAACAGAAAATTTCTATTATTAATTTAAAATGCCTGAGATACCAGAATGCTTACACCGAAGATATCGAGCCCTAGACGAGCTCGTCAAGGACCTGTCGTCAATGTCCAACCGGAGTTCCATGTCAGGGAGTAATGTCGAATGTACACATGACCCAGGAGTCAAGCTGATGTGCGATTTCTGGAATATTCTTAAGGAACATCCAGATTGTAACCTAAAGGTGATCTTATCTTCAAGTCTTTCGTAAAGTGCAGTATGCATTTTAGGCACTAGGCTAGATCATTAGTAATTTTTTTGATTCTAACTTATCAGTGCACATGGCGATCATAATTTTGTAAGCCCATGTTGCTCACGTGTAAATATTTAATTTGAAGAGCAGCGATTCATTTTTATACTAAAGATTTATTTCTAGTAATAATTACCATTTTAAACATCAGGGGCGGATGTCCAATATTTTGTTGTTGGAGATCTGACCTGTATTCTTTGATCCATTCAATCCATTAAGGATTGGTAGTTGGGGAAGGTTTTGCTGGTAAGTAGCATGAAGATAACATGAAGGTAATATTAGCCCTATAGCATATATAGTTGCTATAGTATATATAGTACCTAAAATCCCACATGGCCTGTGTTCACCACGGGCAATATTATATAATAGTAATGGTTATAAAATTTTCGTATTAGATAAATTTTATCTGACGCTCTTTTGCCTTTTAAGGTGATCTTACTACTAATATATCATGAACATCATGAAGATTTTATTCTCCCAATGTTTCTTTCTAGAAAGAAGTTGAGCGTCGAATGGGATTAGGCAATTCATCGTATTACAACCAACACGTAACTTGTTATATGTCTGATTGTTGTGATAAACATAACGACAAAGATGAGAAATCAAATAAAGAAGAATTAGATAAAAAGGGGTAAATATAACTTATTTCATTCTATCTTCTACGTGAATGTCATAGATGTGAAAACATATTTATGATCTGTCTATACTTAGATAAGTGTAGATACATAGATATGTAGCCTATCGTTATCATCATCTTTGAATCTATTCATTGCTGCATGTAAACATTCCTTTGACTGTCACCAGATGCAAAAAATAGAGTTTTCAACATTATCCATCTAATATTTTTTGATATCAGCTCGTCATCGAAATGTGCAACATCTAATTGAAGGTAAAGCCAACGTTAACCGCGTACAATTTTGAAATACTTTGGACGTCAACGTCGCCGTTTGGTTTTTAAGATATTCTTATCAGCGTGAAGGTATACAAATGGGGTGTAAGAGGTTCATCAACATGATGAGGTCGGTGGTCGAATGGTTAGCAATGGCCACTTTGACTCCGAAACCAAAGTCAACTTCACCTGCATGCGACGAACGAAGCTCTGGCGTTAAGAGAGGTAGGGAGCGTAATTGTAAGCTACTCGACTGGAGAATGTACCTTTACCTCACAGAATACCGCAGCCAAATAACAATTCCTTTGAGGGTTATTGTGGTCCTGCGAGTGAGTAAGGTCACCAGAAAGGAAGGAGATGCTGCGTTGGCAGCGGGGGTGGCGGTGTGCGAGCCATATTTTACTCGTATTTTGCGAGCGTTAATATTAACTTTTTAATTGATTTTACTTGTTGTTACTGTAGCAATATGGTATGCTTGTCTTTTTTTAAAAAAATAATCAGTCGTTGATAGGACCTTTTTTATTAGGCCTTGCTGTGACGATGAGAAAAGTGAGCCCGACCCCGGACCGGTGCATATCTGCTGTCCAAGCGACTCGCCACCTCCAACTTCTACCAGTGACGTCCTGCCACTTAGCAGAGTTCTGTGTAACTTGAAAGAGGTAAGATATTCAGTTTTTATCCTTCACCCCACCTGGAAGTTCAAGTATGATATCAAGGTAGTTTAGATAGGCGATAACTGATTAAATGGCGAAGAGGAGGGCGCTGTGGCAAACTAGAGCACTCATTAACTAATAAAAAACAACGGTTTCCACTCCTGGAGTGCCGGTAGAAGTGAATACTTGAACATTAACGTTGTGCATTTTTGAATATTTTGGAATGGTTAGGAAATAATTTCGAACGAATTGCTTTATTTATCAGTACTATCATTTATGTGGTAAAATACAACAATCATTTATTGCGCTATCGTACACAAACAGGATAATTTATTATTTTATTAATTAAAAATTTAACACTTCAGATTACAATTATTTAACATTAAAAAGTTTATCTGCACAACGCGGCTAAATAAGTTTTCAATTCAAAAATATGTTTTGTGTCTTACTGAAACGACATAAGAATTTTAAAAGAATGATGAAATACGTAGGGAATAGTAAATCCACGCTAAACTTTGTAGCACCTAGACATATAGCGTTGAATGTCGAAACTATTTCCATTAATTAAAATATTCAAAGCAATATCAGTCGTATCGTCTTTGCTTAAAGTTGAATTTTGTAGTCTCGCAGCTTTATCTTACGAATTTTCGATCAGGCCAAGTGTCCTGAGGCGAGTTTTATTTTTTACCCATCCCAAAAAGTGCACAATGACGATAAAGAAGTTTTCACTTCAATAAATATATATGTTGCATTAATGTTTTATTCCTCTTTCAAACCAAAGGCAGCATCCTTGGACAAAGACTGTAGTGCTCGAGTAACTGACCTGATGATAGCTCAGGCCAACCTGAAAGAGCAGATACAACAGCTGGAACAGAGAGAGAAGAATGGAGTAAATTTGTTAAAGCAAGCAGATTGCATGTGGGCGTGTATGGAGGATGCCTATAAAACGAAAATTGCTGAGTCGCTTGAACGACAAAAAATAATTTTGAAAGAGGTAAGAAATGTAAAGAAACGTGATGTGCCTTTCGTTGCCAGCCATTGCGGACTGTACCTTCTAATAAATGCCAAAATTTTATATTGATGTATGAAATAAATTATTTCCACTTAGTCTAAAATTTTGACATTTATATGTCTATATATGTATTTGAGATTAATAGCTTGAAGTCTGGTGAAGGACATTATGCTCCTTTCCCTAACTATATGTAATATGTGTAAACAAGTCAGTAAATAATAATAATAACGACGATAAGAGTTAATACCGTATATCAAATTTTAGTTAAAAGAAGTTGAAGCAAGCGCCAATAAATGGCGTAAAAATAAAAAGGATTTAGAATTCCAAACAAAAAATATTACAAAATGTCAACAAGAAATTATAGAAAAAATAAACCAGAAAACCAGCGACAAGAAATGTTTGGAGGCGGAAGTAGCTGATTTTAAAAAGAGAATAGAAAATAACAAAAGAGACCTCGATGCGGCAAAAAAGGCGATAAGCAATAAAAAGCAGGCTTCGGATGTAAGTTATTAGTGCAAATATAGGAAAAAAAAAGCGGATTATAATATGACAATTTACAATTTATATGGATTTATTGCAGGCCAAAATAGCTGCAATTGCTGCAGAAATGAAGAAATTTCAACTTAAATTACAAGAAGAACAAAAACACAAACAAGACAAAGAAATAGAAGGTAACAACTACATAAAAGAAGCTAGAGAAGATTTACAAAAACTGTGCAGTATGATGCTTCAAAAGAAACTTGAAAACGAAGATTTAAAGGCTGAGGTTAAAACAAAATTTAAAACAACGGAATGCATACTTAGAGCACTACATTGTTTTCAACTTTGTTTGTTGTGTTGTGTGATTAATTTTTCTCCTAACTTTAGACTTGGTGGTCTGTTCCACTATTTAATAACTCTCTTAGACACTTTATTATTGCCACTATTATCTCGGTTGAGTCTTTATGTGACAAATAGTTTTACAGATTTAGCAGTTTAAAAAATACAGACCTATCAATTGAAATATTTTTTATTCGTACTATTTATATTATGTGATATTATATATACATTGTATTACAATTGCAGAAAGAAGCTATAATTTTAGAAATAGACATGTTAAAACAAGCATATGATGAATGTAAAGAAAAATGCAACAACAAAAAGCAAGCAGTTGTTGATGAAATTAAGAGTTTGGACGAGGAGATCGCAAATTTCAAAATGAAATGCATCAAATGCCACGAATGTGTCGACACATCAGATGTTAGGAAGTTATGTACAGATTGTCCACGTTGCGTTGAGGATCGAGAATGTTTGTACGAAGAAGGCCAATGTATAACTGATCCCATAGCAGATTGCGTTTGTATGAGTGTCAAACATAAGTTTTTGGATAATGTGTTTGATAATATGTATACTGTATTAGAAAAGGAAGCTAAGACCCCTCCAGGAAAAGCAGTAGCTGACGCAGTGTTAAAATGTTTGAAAAAAAGCAGAAATGGTAAACTTAATTCAGAGACTAGGAAAATTCTTCAAGAGTTTATCTTGACTACAGTAAAAAAGAATTTGAATTTAACTATTGTTGGTGGAGCGGTGAAGACTAGGTGTGAGGTAAAATAGATTTACTCATTTTTTTACGCGCATTTGCTAAATGCTAACGTGTTTCTTGTTTCTACTTTACGATTTTCATGGTTCAGAAGACTGTTTGAGATCAGAAAGTCACGGGTTCAATTACCTCATCAGCACAGATGTTTGTTTGTAGTTACAGGCATTATGACAACTATTAAGCCGTGTCTAAACCTGAATGTTTTCTAATATTTTTTGCATTATTTGGTCATCCGTAGAAATTCAAAAATATTCGATATAAGTAGATATACACAAGTAAATAGGAAAATTTCATGCGCATCTACCATAGTAATATATGTCACGTGTATGCTCTTGTATTAACATGTATGTTTCATAGATTCGCATCAAAATTACATTTAGCTCGTCATTTTTACATATTTATAACAGTAAATATCTTGTTTGTGTTCTTGCAATTGTGCACTTTTAATACCAAACAGAATACTTGAAGGTTTAGCTACTTTCGACATAATATTATATTCGTGCACACTGTAGAACGGGTATAATTCAAAAACTTTTTCATTTAGTGTTTAAATTTGATAGCTGGTACCTAATTCAGTAATATACACAGGTAGTAGATTGTACATTTTTATTCTATTACATAGTGTATGTTATATACTTATTGATTGTTCAGTAATTTCTATCTCGATTAATATTCAGTGTTAAAACTGCCCGACCTTGATAACTTTGATGTTAATTATGAATTTTGTATTGATTTACTTAGATGGACCCTGAAACTTACAAACAGTTGATGCTTTGTTTGAAAGACGTGAAAGTGACTCGTCCGCCCAAAACTGATAAAGGGACTATTGCCAAGAAGGTATTTGTTACAGGCAAATCTTACGTTACAATATTATTTATTATTTTAATAACAATCTGTGAAATAACCCTCTTGATTAGATAAACCAAAACGGTATTGTTTTTTTTAGGACGCTTGCCCGCGTTGGAGTGGTTCGAGTGAATGTAACTGTCCCAAAGGTCCCAAGGCCTGTGTTTGTACTAAAAATATCTCGGAGGAACCAGATGACACTGCGCCTGCCGATTCTGAAAACAAAGGAAAAACGGTAAATTTCCTGTATATTGTCACTTTTGGAAATGAATAGGCTCCAAAACCACTGAACCGATTTTAATGAAACTTGTCACAATTAAAGACCTCGACATGCTTGAGGTTTGTGTCGAAAAAAATTGGGATCGATCATGTCCTTAAGGAATGATCATCAAATACATATTCCATTGAAATCAATGGAAAACAACACACTCAGCGAATCTACTCGCTCCACTCAACCTCGATTTCGGTACCGTGGGCTAGAATCGGGCTTAGTTAAACAATATTTTCACTTTGTTCACGTCGATGATATCGCCTTTGAGAAAAATGTGGAATAGTATAATATTTTACTAATCATCTCTCATATTCGTAGTGATCGTTGCAACATTTCAATACTTTAGCAACGTACAAACTAGAAATATCGTTTTGATTCTCATAATTCTTTTTGTCTCCGTCTTATATACTAACGTTAACATTTTGTACTGTATAATTACAGAAAACCATATCCCCCATTTCAAAGGATACAGTGGCTTGCGGTACCAATTGTCAAATGCATGCTGTTCCAAGTCTCGTGGGCACAGAGCTAACCTCGCAGCAACCTAGTTGCCAGGAATCTTCCTGCCCTTTCTCGAAAAACATGAGAGCTGCTCAGTGCGTCCTTGGTCCGGATTCTTTGTCACCACCGCCCAAGTCGAAAGCAACTCCGATGCCTAATATTTTGGATTTAGATAGTCAGGTAAGTTTTATAAATAATTTAAACTTTTGATTAATGCTAACGAGTGTACATCAACTTATAGTCCTGCCTAAAACGAAATTCTTTCACATGTACCTAAACATGAAGACTTCTTTATTTCGTTGTACAAATTTTATGTATCTGGGGGCTTACAACCAACTCCTATTGCGATTCAATAACTGAATAGAATGATTATTCATACCAATGAATAAGCGACTCTATTCAGTTATTTAATAGAATTGCTTATTCATTGGTATGAATAAGCATTCCATTCAGTTATTGAATCGCAATAAGAGTTGGTGGTAAGGGGGCTGATTATTTTGAAAGTAAATTTACACATTTATTAGTAAATGGTGCGAGCCAAGAGAAGGAAATAATCGTCAATCGCACTGTCATGTCGGACAGGTGGCATCAACCCATAATCATCATTCTTGGGATACGAGTCTCCCTTCGATCAAATGGAGTTCAGAGCATAGGTACTCCACCACGATGCTCAACTGAGGGTTAGCGGAGATCAGTGTTTTAAAGCCGCCCAAAGGCCACTAACTTGGCTCAACGACTATCATCTAATGACAACAGCCGGGACCGACGACTTAACGGAGGAGCTCGAGATAAATAAATCCATCCTCAGGCTACGGTCGACGATGCTTAACTTGATCGATTAGATTGACACGCGCAACAAAGCCATCGATGTTCTCACTGTATCTTCTATAATGCTACATGCGCCCATTTTACCCTAACATAAATTTAAAATGTTCAATTTTGTTGTGCCAGATTTCATGTACTTGCGGAAATTCACCTGAAAAGTCTCGTGAAAGCAGTGCAGGTAAGAAATAGTTAGACACCGTTAGTTACGTGAGAGTACAAATAACAATTTCGTACAATGTCAGTTTTCGTTATTTTAGATATTAAGATCCAACCGCGTGATCGTATTATCGAGGAAGTTATGGGAAGATACACCGAAGTAACGCCTATTGAAAAAGTAAGTTATGCTTTTATAAGCGACGAATCTTTTGACATAAACGCCAAAAAATGTGAATTTAATTAAAAATATTGTACGTTAAAAACGACTGGCCTAAGTACAACTAAATTGTATAAAAATCTGTTGAATGTAAATTATTTGGAATAAACTGTTTGAAATGCATGGTGGTTTTATTTATTGTATTTAGAAACTAAACCACCATGCCCGCTTTTGTCAAACACTCATAAACTTTTTTATATTTGATCTATCTTAGGTGAACAATATCAATGAACATGACAACAGAAAATATGAGGGAAGAAACTTAATTGCTGGATGTAATAGCCAACATAAATTAAACAAACATAGTGTGGCGTCAAACATATCCTCTAAAAACGAATACCAATACTGTACATATTCAATAATATATTCACCAAAGAAAAATAAATGTATTAAAGAACGTTCATCTTCGGATTTGAATAACCTTTCCGTAAGTAGAAGAAATAAGGACAATTATAGCTCTGTCGGAATATCCCCGTATCCTTTCGACTTTAGCTATGAAAACGTTAACTTCGAATCAAAATCTGAAATTGGATTTGCCTTAGTTAGTCATCCGAAAGATGTAAATACGAGTCAAGTAATGGTATCTGCCGCTTTAAAAATATCAAATCAGCCTGATTCAAAATGTTATCCGAATCATAAAAAGTCTAACAAAAAAAGTGTTCGTAGTTCAGGAAGTTGTTTATTTGGAAGAAATGTACGTAATGTGGTCAAAGAAGTTGTGAAAGACATAATTGAGTCTGATATTAGAGCAAAGGATACAAAATACTCATCAGGTGTTCAACTAGTAACCCTAAAATCATTACTGACAGAAGTGATATCTCGAACAAAAATAAATTTAAGTGATAGTAATGTTACTATTCATGAAAAAGAAATTACTAATGAGATTTTGGAACTGAAGGATTGCAAAAAACATCTATTCTAGTGTTGATGAGTTATGAACCAATATTGGAGAATTAATAAAATCTGGACATACTTATTTACCGCATTGCGAAAAACATAATAAAATAAACTGAACAACTTTTATTATTACTGTCATGTTGCAAATATATATATACATGTCTTCTTTTTTTATTAATTTTAAACCAGAAGACTATAACTTTTTGTATGGAACAGTTGTTTTTTTTGACAAGCTTTTATTTAATTTCACCGTGCCGTTTGTCATCAAATCGTGCCAGTTAAATTTGACCCATTTCAGCCCCCTTACCACCATCTCTTATTGCGATTCAATAACTGGATAGAATGCTTATTCATACCAATGAATAAGCGACTCTATTTCAAATGCAATAGAGTCGCTTATTCATTGGTATGAATAAGCAATCTATTCAATTATTGAATCGCAATAAGAGATGGTGGTAAGGGGGCTGACTGTCTCATTGAGATGTGCCACATTACAGATAGGGCATTCTAAGATATAGTGTCTTAGTGATAACGTGTCTTAGGTCGATTTAACATCGAAAAAAAATTGTCAAGTGAGAGTTGCACCTTACTTTTACTTCCAAAGTTTTAATAAAAATATTTTTGTTGCATATCGAAATGAAAATACATATATTATTTGCGTTACGATTAAAAAAAAAGAAATAGAGCCTAACGGAGATTCTGTTGTGTGCGTGTCCTTACGAAAGTACCTTAGAATATTTTGTTTAATTTCAAACAAACAGGATTAATCAGTTGTCACACATTTATTTTCATCTTTTTCCATGTACGGCATACATACTCGTGCTGAAAAGAAACGTCACTGTTATATTGCAGTAAGTTCGAAGCAATCGTTTTGACGACATTTTTGTCAAAGTTTTAGAAACCCTACATCCGCTTTCCAAAAGCTTGTATCAAAAATCATTATTTTACACCTTGTATAATACAGCACCCAAAGGAAAAAAAACTTGGAGGAGTGACTTACCAGTATAATATTACCATATTTTTGTTTTGCGCTTTTTGCATGTACCTGTGGAATTTATGATTATTTTTTGTACTCTCACGTAAACGAAACCAACTTAAGTGAATTATTGTTACATTAAGAAGAGAATATACCTATATATTTTAATATGAATTATTACAGGTGATAAAAAATTTAAAACAGCTACGCTAAAATGTGACCAAAATCGTTGTTTATCCGAACACTTGAATGTAAAAAATTGTCAAGAGAAATATTACTTAGAGAAAGCCAAAAATACATCTTTCACAAGTTTAGATGAATTAATCGATACAACACAGACTCAGTTTCATATAACCATTCTAAATGAAAGTGGTCAGATGGAAGACCATGTCTCAGAATTGGTTAAAACATCATCAGGAGATTTAGCCTTCGAAGTTGACGAAAAAATTATTGAAATACTTGAAAAAAGAACAAAACAAGATCCAAATTTTATGGGTGTATTAACAAAAAATAAAACAGGACATATCAGGATAGATTTTACTGCTAACGAAAGTGACTATAATAATTGCCAAAAAATAAAAATAAAAAGGGCACACTCTGGTACGATATCATTTGTAGCTGATCAAAGTTCTATTCGTATTCTAAAGCCCGGTTACACAATTTTGCATACTGTATCTAAAGAACAGATGAAACATGATTCCTTCACCCCTGTAATAATCACACAAAATCGTAAAAACACTTCGAATATGGTTAAAAAAGTCAGTGAAAAAGAAAATACAATTTTTCTTGAAAAAAAGGCAAAGAAAAAGATTCTACAAGAATGTAAAAGTATCTGTAAAATGCAATTACAGAGTTATTATGATCAAGGATTAAAGACAATTACATTGAAAATTCAGGATGGTCATGAATTTTCAAAATACATAGTAGCAGGATTAAGAAAGACACCTTCTAAAAATATTGTTTTGGAAATTGAAAATATTCAAAATTTTGAAAAGGTTATTAATAAAACAAAACAATATCCTGTTTTGATAGAATCCACTGATTCGGATAACTTTATATTATATTTGAGGAAACAAAGTAACAAGCCACTTAATGCTATTTTAAAAAAAGTATGTAAAGGATATTTATTGATTCTAAATGATTCTATGATGAAATCAAGTGATGACAATGAAAATATTATTACTGCTTCTGGAAAAGAATGTTTTAAAATGAGATTCAAGGGGAGTAATATTAATGTAGTCAATCCTCCTGTGGTGTTAAAACGCACTCTTTCAAACAACTATGTCATATCCCTAGATAAAGAATTTGAGCGAGAGTACAAAAAGAGCATTAATCGCTATATTGGTAATGATGATAAGTGTTGTATCAATCTCAAAAAAACTAATTCTGGCAATTATATTATTACATTTGAAGAGAGTAAAAATTATGAGAAACTTATCGAATACAATGCTTATCTAGTGAAATCTTCTTCAGGCACTATCAAGGTTGTAACAAATGGACCTGAATTCCATGATATCACCATATCAGAATCTAAACGTCCTTCAAAAGCTTTTGAAGAGCTGTTACATAAATTACCCAAATCTAGTTTAGGAAATCACAATGAAAGTATAAGGAAAGGTAGATTTATAACAGCAAAATGTCAAAGCTATCCATATCTTTTACGTAATATGAGGTTTCTAAATACATTTACCGATTCATCTACTTTACTAAAGAAAACAGTCTCAGGACATTACTTTGTCACCTTAAATAAAGAATCAAAAAAAGCTTTCATTAAATCATTGAAAAGTTATTTAGCGAAGAATTCACAAGTCTTGGTACCCATAAGAAGAACTAATTCAGGACAAATAATAATTTACAATAAAGGCTCTTCAGATCACAATGGAACTTTACAAGTCACTCTGTCTGGAAATATTTGCGTGATATTTGATAAGAAAATTGTACTGGACAACAATAAAAACGAAAATAGCACGAATACAGATGACACTAACTTACATTATTATAACGTATATGTTGAGAATCCTTTAAATAAAGGAATAGGTACAACCTGTAACGGAAATCCTGATCAATGTGAATGCATTTCTTCAAAATGTATTTGCAAAGAATTGCAATATTGTATGAGTGATTGGTTCTTACCTCGTCCACATGTGAAATATCCTGTTGACATTAGTACAGTTTGTGCGTTTCGTAAATACAATGAAAGTAGCTTACCAAATATCAATGCATCCCATAAACAAGATAAAGTTACACCAATGGTTACACCACGTATTATTATAAAACCACGTGATAGCCAAACAATTTTAGGAAAAAGAAGAATACATTTTGTGGATTATACCAAATCTGTATATCCTGAGGTTTGTCCTTATCATAAAGACAGATACGATGATGTTTCAAATGAGCTGTTGGAAATACCAGGCTTATGTAGTACTGTACATGGAACAAATGATGTAACCCAGAAAATGATTAGTAAGCCGATTAAAATTAATTTCGATAATATTGAACATTTACCTCCTCAGTTGCCATCTTTTCTTAAAGATTTCAGTCCATATTAATAATTACTCGATTTGCCTTGAGCCGTGCTAATTACAAGATATGTACGTAGTAAAAATAAATTTGTGTGTGTAACCTATGAATATGTAGTATTTATTAAAGTTTAAAGTTTATTAATTTGGGTATATATTCGGTTCCTCGTCAACCCTTAGTCATCCCACTGCTGGGATATGGGTATCCCCTCAATCCAAAGGGTTTAGAGCATACTGCACCACACTGCTCAACTGCGGATTGGCGGAGAAAGAATTCGGAGTGAGTTTCCATTATTCCTATAAACAAAATAAAAGTAAACTAAACACAATGTATCACGGTATTATACTTGGTATATAATTGTCTTTCATTAGCTGCCGCCCGTGACTTTCTCCTCCTTGTGGACTTTGTTCCCGTGGGAATAATAAGATACTTTTCCTTGGTAGTTATGTCGTTGGTTTTGTGATGCCCCTGGTGTTGCAGGGGTTCATACGTTGGTGTAACTGCTTTCATCAGCCAATCGGCAGAAAGAGTCTCTCTTTCCTTTTGAAGATTTGTCGACGAAAGTTAAAAAACGTCGAAGCATTGGTAGAAAAATGCCTTACATCCCGGACCTTGCACCCTACGATTTCATTATATTTTTCAAAAAAAATTACAAAGATAGAGGCACACTTTTTACGAGCTTTGAATCGGCGGTGAATGCGCGCCATGAAGCCATTGAAGAGACCCTTCAGGAAGACTGGTCCACCTGCTTTTGTAGGTTTCAGCTAATGCGTTAATTGTGATTAATTATGAAGGAATATACTTTAAAATTTATTATTATTAAATTTAATTTTGGCCGTGTTCTCTTTGTTAGTTTCTTTATTTAACGTCATCATAGTATAAGTACTGGCCGTGTGGTTTCCGGCAGACTAGAATAGAATCACTCCGTCTCTTCCCGTGGATGTCGTACAAGGCGACTGAGGGACATTATAAAACATCGATCCAGGCCTCCCCAACCCGTCTGGCCAGCGTGGGAGTGTAGGCCAAATCCTTTTTCTGTCTGGGACAGACGAGAGAGGGTCGTGCTCCTGTAGTGGAGAATATAATGATGATACTTTAAAAATTTAAAAATGTATCTAGTCTAGCTGTCTCAACCAGCGACCCGCGGGTCAATTTGAAGAACATGTAGATAAGGCTAGTGAGCCACTAGCCTTATCTACATGTTCTTCAAAAGCATTTGAAGAGCTGTTACATAAATTATCCATATCTACTCTAGGGGAAAATTAGAATTCTAAGAAATCAGAGTACAAATAAGGAAACGTAGGTTTATAACAGGAAAATATCACAGCTATCCATTACATTCGCGTAAAATAAGGTTTCTAAATACATTTACCGATTCCTCTACTTTACTAAAGAAAACAGCCTCAGGACATTACTTTGTCATTTTAAACAAAGAATCGAAGAAAGCTTTTATACAAACATTGGAATATTATTTAGCGAAGAATTCACTGCGACTTCTTTTTGTTTCTAATAATATAAGACATACTGAGGCCTCTTGTACACGCTAAGAAAAGTCGCCGGGCCTATGCAAGAATTCGTGTCGTTTCTACACACGAACTGTGTACACAGCTTCCGCGCTAACCAAGAAAAAGATCTTGTCTGCGCTAGACATGAATTTTGTCGGATATAGGCACGAAAACCACCGCACCGCAGCAAAAACGACGCGCGTCGTGTCTAGCGCGGACAAGATTTTTTCTTGGTTAGCATGGAAGCAGTGTACACTGGTCGTGTGTAGAAACGACACGAATTCTTGCATTGGCCCGGCGACTTTTCTTAGCGTGTACAAGAGGCCTGGCACACGTTTTACAAGCTCTGAATCGGCGGTGAATGCATTTCATGAAACCATTAGAGAGGCCTCTTTTTTACATGAGAGGGGGGCAAATAAACATATGGGTACCTGATGGAAAGTAATCACCACCGCCCATGGAGATCATCAACACTAACGGATCGCCGATGTGATGCCAGCCTCCTACTATACTCCTTCCTTTCTTTCTTTCTGGTGACCTCACTCACTTGCAGGAACACAACAACCCTCAAGGGAATTGTTATTGGCTGCGGTATTCTGTGAGATACTTCCCCAGTCAGGCAGCTTAAAAAATACGCTATGCCCTACCTCTCTTTTCGCCAGAGCCTCGTTTGTCAGTCAGCAGCGTGCATCACTTGCAGGTTGATACTGGCCTTGGTTCAAAGATGAACTACTTACATCCCAAGCTATTAATAGACTAGACATGGATTGTACATAAATCATAGATATTACACCAACTTTCATGATACTTGTTTCATAATGTTTCTGGCGAAATAATAATATGACCATTATGTAGTCAGAAAATTCAAGTTAAATGGTCCAACTTGTGCTGCTTGCGCTGCACGGATGCACATGTGTGCGATATGAATGCTAAATGCAGCACGCATTGCATTATAGGACATTACTCATTTTTATTCTTCACGAGTCTCGAATCTTGACAGTAGTTTTGCAAAATATGGTGCCTCGATGTCGTTACGGATTCCTTATATGTTCTCTAATGGTTTAAGTTTTATGTTTCACATAACTCATAGATGTTTTCTTTCTGTCCTAATAATTATGTTTTCAATACATTTACATGAAATGTGTAGTTTACAAGTACATACGACGACGACATTCCATATCAACCTATAATCATCCCACTGTTGGGATACGGGTCTCCCCTCAATCGAAGGGATTTAGAGCATAATCCACCACGCTGCTCAACTGTGGGTTGGAGGCCAGTGTTCAAGCCGCCCAAAGGCCACTGACTTCGCTTAACGACAGTCATCTATTGACAACAGCCGGGACCAACAGCTTAACGTGCCCTCCGAAGCACGGAGGAACTAGAGATAAATAAACCCATCCATGGACAGGCTACAGTCGACGTTGCTTAACTTGCGTGATCGATTGGACTGACACGCGCAAAGACGCCATCGAGCTCCTTTGTAATATCCTCTTATACTCTACTCACTCCGCAGACAAGTACAAGCATTGAAAGTTAATTTTAACGTATCAATTTTTTGACGTTGATTGTTAACATCAACTACATTCATTATTCAACATAGTCAAAAGGTGGAACAATTATTATGTGAAACAATCGCCTCTATTAGGTTTAGCGAATTTTTAAAGTATATGTATTTCCGCATTAGTGCTATTTCTTTACAGTTTTTTTTACTATTGTAGTGGACAGTATTGTTTGATACATACCCGGTTAAACCACCCGGTTTACATACTCTTAACGGTTGTAAATGGCCGTGTGGTTTCCGGCAGACTAGAATAGAATCACTCAGTCTCTTCCAGTGGATGTCGTACAAGGCGACTAAGGGAAATACATTATAAAACATCGATCAGGCCTCCCCAACCCGTTTGGCCAGCGTCCAAATCCTCCTTCTGTCTGGGACGAACGAGAGAGGGTCGTGTTCCTGTAATGGAGACTTAAATGACCTGATGATGGGATGTGATGATCGGTGGTAAGCTTTCGGCGTTCGACTCGGGCTTACAAACTTCACTCGTGTGTAATGTTTAGTACATTTTCTTCTACAATATTTTATTTGTAACATTGACATACATACCGACTAAAACCTGAAGCTCTCCTCTCCGCCGGTTGGCGAGGCCACGGGAACTGCGAAGGCATTACAACTGCGACCCCGCTGACGGTTGTCCCCGTGAACGATTGTCCCCTCAACGAATGAATCTTGAAGCGTTTCGCGTGAGGTGCTATAAATGAGCAACACAAAACTCAATTAACAAAATATAATTTATTAAAAAAAAAAAAAAAATAGTTCAGGGGTGAGTTTAGAGGCCCTACTATGCCGGTAGTTCTGGTTTCCCAGTCAAGAGGTACTGTCCTGGGGTCCAGTGCTGGGGAGTGGAGTTGCCGGTGGCTTGATCTTGCGGCTGTCCTGGACTCAAGTAGGCAGGTATTTATGTGCCAAGGTAGTATGTGCCCGTACGGGTATCTCTTATTCTGTAGTCCGTAACTGGAACCCTGGAAGTGATGGCCAGTGTCAGTGAAATGCTATAAATATATAATGACGGCCAGCCATTTTGCCACGAGAAGTGATGATGATGATATGAGGTGATGGTGATGGACCTAGGTACCTACGTTTAGTGCAATGACTGTGGCTGATGGACTGACAAGAACAGAGTTTACAATAGAAAACTAACTACTTGTTCTCAAAGATAACAATTCAATAAAAAAAATGTTCTACATTCAATTTATTTTTATACCGGGCGGTAGCAGAAGATATCCACGCCCGGGCGAAAAATCTATGAGTTTCTATACTCGACGTAATGTTACTTTTATTTAGATATTACCAGAAACACTGTCTAAATTCACAAATTTAATTTAAAAATTATCTAGAAAGTAAGATTACCTAAAATGAAATAATAGTTCGCCACTTACCGAATTTCGGGTTTGAATAGCACTTAGGTCAGCCACTTTAGTTGTTAGGTACTCGTATACTGGTATAAGTTTAGTATAAAACTTTCACTTCTTCCACAATTAAAATCACGACGCAAGGACGTTCTGGGATGAGAACGTATATCGTGTGTCTCGTAGCAAGGAAACGATGCCAAATGATGACCGGTTAGCGGTGCATCGAGATATAAGAAGAAAACTGCCTACATAAAAAAAACGCGGCATGTTGAAGACACTAATGCAGAATCAGCCGTTCTTGAGTTGACCAATTTCTATCGTAAGTAGTGTTGATAAGTTAGTTTGTTTTTATGTGAATATATGTTTATTATTATTTTAATTGTAAATAAATGTAGGTATTATATATTTTCTTTTATTTAATTTTAGTTTTAGTTTAGTTTTAAGTAAATTTGTTTAAATTGTTAAATAATAGACGTGATAATTTTATATTAACTAGTATCGTGTACTACGTTACAATCTTATTAAATGTTGTTCCAAAGTGTTTCTAATTCATTAGGATATAATATATTCTATGACGAGGGTTTTCGTCTGATAGCGGCACCACACTTATACAGGCATAGGTACAATATACAAATATTTGTGTCACAGATCTAATATTTCGTAGAAGTACGTAGTACTATTACTTATACTATGGTAGAAGTAAAAAGTTTATTTTATAAACGTTATAGAACACAAATACAGCAAGCGAAGAATAGACAATATTAAATTAATTAGATAAATTAAACGGGTCACTCACGTCTTTTTGTCGGGAAAGCCGACTAGTTTCGATCTCAAAAGAAGACCTTCTTCAGGGCGAATGTCCAGACACGTCCACCCTTTGTCTCTCGCGCCGGACACTGCGCGCCAATGCGCGCGCCGCACGACTGGAAAGGTTGGTGGGGGGTTGGTGCGTTGATTGGTGGAGCGCTGCCTTCGACGATGACGTAGTGGCAGCCGGTGGATCCAATTCTTCTATCTCTCCGGGCGCGTGGTCATCTAGTGCGCTTACCATGTGGTGGTAAAAACTGACAGTATCAGCATTGGCGACTGTATCATTTTTGCTATTTTATCTGTGACACCCTTCACAAACGGTAGAGACATGGGCGCTCTCTCCCCGAGGCTGGTCTGGGTTTTGCGTTTGTGCTCACCCGTACACACTGTCTCCATCAGTAGCCGTTATGTTCCAGTACTTGTCTCACATGTTTCAGCTCTGCGTCCACATACTGTGGATCACATATGCGTAGGGCTCTGTCAATCAGTGCACGTGGAACCGCCGCTAACTGATGTGGGTGATGATGTGAGTCACCCCTCAAATACCTATCAGTGTGTGTCGGTTTTCGATACACCGTATGTGTCAAACGACCACCTGGTTCTCGCCGTACCAATACATCCAAGAAAGGGAGGGACTTCTCTTTCTCGCGCTCCACGGTGAATGATATTTTTGGATGTATAGTATTTAGATGTTCAAGGAAAATGGTCACGTGATCCCTGTGTACAATCGCGAACACGTCATCCACGAAACTAGTCGGCTTTCCCGACAAAAAGACGTGAGTGACCCGTTTAATTTATCTAATTAATTTAGTATAATGTCTCA
The DNA here is from genome assembly GCA_937001555.2 of Hypsopygia costalis. Taxonomy (NCBI): domain Eukaryota; kingdom Metazoa; phylum Arthropoda; class Insecta; order Lepidoptera; family Pyralidae; genus Hypsopygia; species Hypsopygia costalis. The sequence continues at coordinate 5,285,303 of OW443335.2, forward strand.
CGTGAGTTTTAATAATATAATAGACAATATATAAATTTTGCGAGAGAGTGAGGTCACCAGAAAAGAAAGAAGGAGATGCTGCGTTGGCAGCGGTGGTGGCGGCGCGCAAGTGATATATTATGTTGCGAGCGTTAATACGGTTACGGTAACCGCTTCACATCAGGCGGGCCGTATGCTTGTCTGCCACCCGATGTAGTATAAAAAAAAACAAACAACGAAGGTCAGTATTCTGAACGTAAACAAACAAATCTAATTATCCTGTTACTAGTCTTAAAAAAAGTTTCTATACACTAAGACTATTACATCGTCTTCAGTTCTCAAGGGACGTTGTAATCTCACCTTTCAGTCCAGGGCACACGTCTCAAATTACCGTTACGAAGTACCCACCCTTTTTCATAACCTACGTCGTTTCCCATTTGCCACTCAACAAAGCTAGCTTTACTTTACCGAACTTTGGGATAGTATACGCCAACTTTGAAGATGCTGAAAATTTGGAAGAGTCCTATCCAAGTAAGTACTTAATTATATCTATTGACTTGTATCCTACATTTTATTTACAAATCTTTAAATAAAATTTCGGTTTCCAATAAATTCGATTAAGACTTGTATTTGCAAACGTGTGTATGAAGCAAATATCACACAGTATTTACGGATTTGAAATATGTCGAGAAGTAACGCTATGTCGGGTATATTTTTTGTTCAAATAATTGTAATATTTGCGTTCAAAGCTGATAGAGTAGTTTGCTGCCGATTTTCCACGATTTCTTGGCTACACCGACCAGGGGGGTTACCGCCTAAGCTGAAGCAGATTATCAACGGAATTTTGGATCGCCAAAATAGATCTTAGGTATAAGTTAATGACAAACAGCTTGAGCTTAATTGGTAGAGCTTTATGGTTTCTAGCAGCTAAGCTAAACACAATTGCCGCCAACCTAAGCTAAAATTTGATTTTCGCAATAAAAAAATCCGATGGGAATCGGCTTCAGTTTCGGCGGTAGGGCCCCAGAAGCCCTAGGGTGAAGCCGATTACTATTAATTTAGCTTCAGACCCACCGTACCCCTGGCCGTACCTCTGGTGGTACGGTGGGTCTTGATTCGAAAAATAGATCGAAAAGTTTAGTCGGTAGAGCTCCATCGTATCTACCAGCTTAAGTAGTATAAATCAAAGTTGAAGTTTGATTTTCGCAATAAAAAAATCAAACGTTACCTAATCGGCTTCAGCTTCAGTCAGAGGGGAGGTGAGGTCGACACGAGAGAGCGGCAGGGTGTAGCCGTACCATACATAGTACAATTATGTATACTATGTCCAAGATCATATCCAGTAGATACCCTTAGCTATCGCTGTGTCTGGGTATACGTAAAATTCGCAACGAAGCTATATTTCGAGTCGCCACTTACTCCCGTGGGTTCGCGAGGCTTATTGAATACAAATTGTTTCTTTATCAAGCAACTTTCGCGGGACGACTCGTATAATAATCTTCCAATGGAAAGGTTGTACGATCAGATGTATGCTATTGACATTTTGAAAAGGATGTAGAATTGGTAACGCACGAGTGGTAGATACTGCCACTATTCTTCCGACTCTCTCTCACCCTACTCTTCCGAGTATTTTGGATATACGATTTTTTGACGTGACACGCGCTGACGCAGGCGGGCGTATAATATGATTGTTTGTCATCTGAGCGTTATAAAAAAGCATTATGTATTCTAAAAAAAGTACAACAAGGATAAGTAACCCAACTCGCTAATTTAGTGAATTTATTCCTGAGTCCTGAGTTAAGAGTAAGGTGGACTAAATAGTTTGACCACGAGAAGAAGGGAGAATAGCAGTCCTGAGTTTTATCATCCATGGTTGTCATTATGTCAAGCATATATAATAATATACGTTTTTCCCGTGATAGTTAGGTCACATCATTGGAACTAGACTTCTTGCTTCTAGCTCTAAATCTTCACCAGCTATATTTTGTTTGAAAACGGAAGCATGCTTTAGCTCTGTGATGGAAGATGTATTTTTTTTAACGAGGACGGGGGCCACCATACATTTCCACCACTGCGTTTCCTATGTAGCCAGGATTAACAGTGGCGACCACCAGAAAAGGCAATGAAAAGTGAAGTCCATTGCAGACTCAGGGGTAAGACTACGGCTGCCTTGGAACTCACAACGAATTTAATCAGAAGAGTAGGAGTATGAAGCTTTTGGAATTTGATTCCCTCTTAGCAATGTGAGAGACAGCAATATAGAAAATAAGGCATTAAAAACCTAAAGAGATGGCTAGTCAACTGAAGCTCAACTGCCGTGCACCGGATTTTAAGTATCTAACATTATTGGGGACTTAAAACGAGGAAGATATCAATTATTGACAACCTATCTCTTGAAGTGGTCTTGACATTAAACAGAATATTGTACCACCTGCCAAGCATTATCCCGTCCACTTGCATCGTCATACAAGATCGATGTTTTCACATGAAAATTGTCTCCAAAACAGTGTACACATTCAAAAGATTCAAGTTGTGAGTGCGTGATAAAACTTACTGACTTGTTGGCACTGAAAGGGAAGGGAAGAATGTTGGGACCTTCAATCAGTGTTCAGTCTGAATAAGTTTGAAAGTAGGTAAGTAGGATAATTGTAACTGAGTGTTGGCGCGAATACATTGAGTGAAGTTGTGATATATTGTTATTTATATGCAGACCAAAGATCCATATAGTCTACAAATACATATTACATAATACAATTCATAAAGATTCATTACAAAATCAATTATATTAAAGTTATGCAAACAAATAAAAATAGTTGTGCTTCTTATCAAATTTTAATAATAAATTTTAACTGATATTGCTTCATAATGGTGTTGTCAAGTCAACCCATATTTATCCCAATACTGGGATACGGGCCTCTCCTCAATCGAAGGGGTTTAGAGCATACTACACCACGCTGCTCAACTGCGTGGTTGGTGTAGTTCATAATGGTGTATTTGCATATTTTAAAAATATATATTTAATGTAGTAAAATATACAAAACTATTTTTATAAGACTGAGTGATTTGTCATATGTAATTTTTTAATATTTTACGTTCAAGTTCTTTTTCTTTTAAGAAGTTTTGTGGGGAAATCAATTTAAAAAGTTGATTTATTAACAAATATTTACCATTGGAAAAATCAATAAAAATTCTATTACTTTTGTTACGACACTATAAACATAAACGCAATATTTAACATTGTAATACAAACTGATTTATGCATACAAAATATATATATGTGACATTATAGTCTAATTACTAATACATTGTAGTAGCCATTTGTGCGAAGCAGATTGGAGCGTTTTCGGAGAAGCAACTGGAAAGTCTGATTTTCAAATTAAAATATCTATAATCTCTAGAAGCCTCTATGCTATGGAAGGAATTCTTTTACCTATGGTTATATTACTGTGACGTCCTTAATTATACTATATTAATAATGAATTGCATGTCATTATTTAAGTGTAGGTACATGTCATTATTTAAGTGTACAGTACATGCCGTGTGATTTCCGGCAGACTAGAATAGAGTCACTCCGTCTCTTCCCGTGGATGTCGTAGAAGGCGACTAAGGGAAATACATTATAAAACATCGATCAGGCCTCCCCAACCCGTCTGGCCAGCGTGGGGAGTGTAGGCTAAATCCTCCTTCTGTCTGAGACGGACGAGAGAGGGTCGTGCTCCTGTAGTGGAGACTAACGATGATGACCTGATGATGATGATGATGATTTAAGTGTGTAAGTAATATTAGTGGATTTTAGACTAAAAAGTGTGCAGAGCTGCTTTTCGTTCCATGAAGTCGTTTAAAACTTAGACTTACAGTAAACTTGCACTATCGGTTTTTCGTTTGAGTGAACTTGAGGAGTAGGTAGAGAAGTAATATTTTTCGCCATGTCCATAAAGTGTCCATAAAACTGCGATAATGATAAAAAAATAAAAGTCGTGCCCTAAAGGATTAGTATCTAGAACCGTAAAACCATTAAAATAAAAAAAAAGCAATTTGGTAGATTAGCTCAGGGTTATTAAATAGCCTATCCACAGCCAATCTGACATGTTCATCTTTGTGAATCTAAAGGGTTCAAGTTTTCAGTTCTACCTACTTGGTAATACCTCGGGGATATAGGGTTACCCCCTTGAATAGCCGTATAATTCTGGGAAACTGATCTTCCGTTAACTGATCTCTCTCGATTAAATGAAACGTCTGGTTCCTAAGAAGTAATATTTACTACCTACCTCAATGATAAAATTCTCTCTCTATGAGGGCCATATCTTTATCCTCAAAGTATGGTAGATGGAAACATGAAATATTTGGATAGCTACATTTTGTTTTTAATTATTGTTTGATAGAGTGCGTCAAACACTTTCAGGATCTGTAATCAGTTTTTGGATACCTTGTTTAGTTTACAAATAACGGGACGGGGATCCACCACACATTCCCACCACTGTGTCTCCTGTGTAGCCAGGATTAACAGCCGCGACCACCAAAAAAGGCAAGGATCTATGAAGTCCATTGCAGTCCCGGGGGTAAAACTACTGCTGCCTTGGAACTCTTGGAATTTGACTTTTGGAATGAAGCTTTTGGAATTTGACTTTCCATGTTAGCAATGTGAGAGACAGCAATATGGCAAATAAGGCATTAAAGGCCTAAAGCGATGGCTAGTCAAGTGAACCTCAACTGCCGTGCACCACGGATTTTATGTATCTGAAACTATTGGGTACCTAAAACATTGTTACCTATTACATCGATTCCAATAATATGAATTAGTTTACAAATAATCGAGAGGAATCTAAATGTAATGTAAGTGTTAATATCAATATATATAAGTTGTGTTAAAAAATAGGCTAAATTTATTATCAACATCGATAACATCTTCCAAGTTACGAGCAACAAACATGTTCCAGCAAGCCGCATAACTTCACAGTGGAAGGGGCAGCAATTTTTCGCTTTCCCGCCGAGGGATGTTTTTTGCTACCCTCCAGCAAGGGCCGTCCGCGTGTGATTGATTTATGACCGCCCGCGTGATCTAGTTTTAGATGTTTCAGATAGGAAGATCACTAAAATATATAAAGCAGTAACTCAGTCAGAGGTGGGATCACCCACAGAACTCTATATTCCCATTTTAATTGGATCACCTTACTGGGACTTACTCCTTAGAGAAACAATTAAGTAACTATTACAATTAGGTTTTGTTTGTTTGTTTGTTTATAATAAATATCTTTATTGTACACCAGATAACAGATAGACGATTAAAAGGAGATAATAATTATGAATTTTAAGAATGTACAAAGGCGGGCTTATCTCTATAAGAGATCTCTACCAGCCAACCTTCGATTGTTGGATACTATAATTTCGAATGGCGAGCCCCCGGGCATTGCAATAAAAAGATGTTAAAAATAAAAAAATAGATAGCAAGAAGCAATGGAGAAATAATATGATAATTATTATGTCATACAAATAAATTAATACTAAATTTATAAAATAATTAATAATTAAACATACATACAAATATAACGGGTTAGTATCTGAAGGCCAAGATATCAAAACGACCAAGTAGACACATAGTTCACATCTTAGAAAGACTATGTATCCATAATGCCTTTATATCAGAATTTCTAAAAAGCATAATGACCACATTTCAAAATGACTTAGTAGCAAAACATCTGAATCTCAAAACGATTAGATAGCAATATGACCAGATCACAAAATGTAGGTGTAATTCGGTACAAAACTTATTCCTTCTGAATCTCTTTATAGCCACTTGAAACATACTGTCCGCTTGAAATATAATCACTGTTAATTATTATAAAGAAATATACATATATAAAGATATTCTCATCTGTGTTATTAATTATAAATAGTATATTAGTTTTTTAAGATAAAATAATTTATTTGCGAAAACAAAGTATGATAGGTATTACTTAATTACATGTCCACCTAGTTCTATCTTCGCGTGCAAATGTTTCAGATTTTTCAGTTTAAAAATAACTTTTTTTTTATATTTCCCTTAGGAGACGTAAAAATTAAAGTCTCGGTTTCTTACTTGTCAGCCTCTGTTTATTTGGCGACTGGAAATAAGATGATTCCCCTATTCAGTCAATCTGGGTGGATCACGGGCATGTTTCTCCTATCTTATATAGTTCACCTCGTTACACTACATAATATTTTTGTCGCAGTTGACATTGGTAGTCCACTTATCAAAACTTAATGTTTTAACTGACATTTAACTGTATTTTTTTGGTGTTACTTTCTTCTGCAATTTTGCTGCAATTGCAAAAAAATTGTTACAATATTTTAAATCTAAATTCTGTTCAAGCAATCTACACAGGAAAAACAACAGTAATGCGAAACCATGAAGTTAATATGCCTAATATAAATAAGTTCATGGATCGGTTTATTTATCTCGAGTTCCTCCGTGCTTCGGAGGGCATGTTACACCGTCGGTCCCGGCTGTTGTCATTAGATGGCAGTCGTTAAGCTAAGTCAGAGGCCTTTAGGCACTTGAAAACACTGGCCTCCGCCAACCCGCAGTTGAGCAGTGTGGTGTAGTATGCTCTAAACCCCTTCGATTGAGCAGAGGCCCGTCTTTCAGCAGTGGGATGAATAAGGGCTGACGATGTAAGTAATTTTATAGTACTGTAACATGAGTAAGCACCATAATGTTCATTAGTTAGTAGTAACATTAGAAACATCCGATCCGATTCTACTGCATGTATGGATCACACGTTTGTATAAAGTTACGGTACTGTTAGATCATTAGTGTGCCCAGGATCTTTTGATTTCTGAATGCTCCAATGTAACACGTTATTTGCTAGAAATTTGTTTTTGTTTCGTTTTGTAATAATGACTTGGCAATTTGTCCAGCTCGAATGCTTTTTCTTTTTTCGATGAAAGGATACTACTGTATCCTTTCATAAATAATGTAATGTAGCGAATAAAATCTAGCTCTTTAGTAGCTGCCCTGTGTCGTTGCTAGGGCGGTTTTAGCGGTACTCAGGCTCTGGAAGGGCGCAGAACACACCAGATCATTTTTTTTTCAATTCCGCTGATAAACTCGTAGAAGCTTGCATCGGGCGTATAAAAGTTAGTATAGCTGCCAATGACATCAAAGAAAACGACTTATTCCGTTTATCCGTAGTAAAACAGCCACCCTAAGGTGGATACTCGGAAAAGCGTCCAACCTGGGACCCTACCGCCGAAGCTGAAACTGATTACCATTGAATATTTTTATTTGTCAAATGAAATCATATCAAATCAAAATATCTTTATTCCTTGGACTTTATCAAGCACTTAGAAACGTCATACAAATTAAATATAAGAACATGTATCTAAATCATTACTATTCTAAATCCGCAGAGCTTAGATTCACTTTCATCACACTATCTTGAATGTGAAAGTGAATTTAAGTGCCAGTTCCGGCGACGGGGCTTCTTGAGAAGAACTGGCAAGAAACTCAAGGCCGACTCTTTTAATTGCCAATATCGTTATATTAAATACAAATACAATCATTAACATAACATAACATAACAAGAGCAATTCATTTCCAAATACTTTTATCATTGTAATCTGAGATACAATAGTAAGCCTTTTGACATAGTCTAGTTTTGATATATTTCTTAAATTTACCCATGGATAATTTAAACGCGTCGTTTGGAAGTGTATTGTAGAAGCGTTATACATTGACCTGGGAACGAGTTAGAGATTTTATGGAGCCTAGTAATATGCACAGAGAGTTTGTTCTTAAATTTAGTTGATGGAGATCACTGTTTTTACTTAATAATTTGTATTTGTGTTGTAATATAGGCATTACGTTTTAGCTATTGACAATCATCTTCAGATTAGTCGGTAGAATACCAGGGTTACTACCAGATAAGCTAAACACAAGTACCACAAATCTAAGCTAAAGTTTGATTTTCGGAATCAAAAAATCTGATGCGAAACGGCTTCAGCTTAGCCGGTAGGCCCATGAACGGGGTTGATAATTGGAATTCACATGTCTTACTCATCTGGGTGGATAGATGGACACGCGTTTTCGAGTATCCACCTTAGAGTGACCTATTTTTTTTCCGCGTATTATTTTTCATTATACTGTACTATAAAATACGACAAAATACATTAAAAAGTGTTTCTAATGTTAGATAAAAGTAATAGGAATATCTTACTGATTTTACAACCCCAATTTCTCGGTTCAACAAAGCGCAGCTCAATTTGTCAATTCATCGGTCCGTAGACCGTACACTTAAAATGGGCTGTAAAACTTTTAACACTCGACCTGCAGGCTTACTTCGCTCACTCAACATCGACACTTACAGTTTTGGAGATCCGAGAACGGAACTACATAAAATGGAATGGGAGGCGACCGGAACTAATAAAATGAAATGTCGGGCGAGATGGGTTGTGCCCGGCAGTAAAAGTAGTGCTTGGATGGATAAAAAACGGAAAAGTAACGGAGAATAAGACTCGACGTATCCTCGAGATATATGCTTAAGATTGGAATAAATAAAAATAGGGTTGGTATTCCTTTGCAGTGCTGAGTTCGGTGGTCGAATGGATAGTAATGGCACTTTGACTCCGATGTAGCGGGTTCGAATATTTGTGTGCATGAACATGTCTGTTTGTATTGGTCTGGGTGATTTCTATATATTATATGTATTTATTTACAAAAAAATGTGTATCAACTTCACCTGTGGTGCACCCTGCTGACTGATAAACGTGGCTCTGGCGAAAAGAGAGGTGCCCGGCATATCGTATTTTTTAAGCTGCCCGACCGGGGAAATACCACCACCTCACAAAATACCGCAGCCAAATAACAATACTCTTGAGGGTTGTTGTGTTCCTGCGCGTGAGTGAAGTCACCAGGAAGAAAGGGGAAGAAAGAGAAAGGAGGAAGGAGGTATAGTCTGGTAACGGATCGGCAACCCCTTGGTGTTGCTGATCTCCATGGGCGGTGGTGATACCCCCCCCCCCCCCCTTCTCATATAAAAAAGTAAGTTTATTTTGTCTTCATGCTTCTGTTTTGTAAACAAATCATAATCATGCCAGCATTTACTCACTGCTGGCCATTCCCAATGTTTTCCATCATAGGCGATCATCTACTTTCCATATGCAGCTTCTTTAAGCCGCTTTTTTGATGTCATTCGTTCATCAAGAGCTTGGAGGCGCCCAGCACTTAAACTCCAGGACTTTACGTCATAGTGGTCGTTTTAATGCTTTGTGTTGTGTGTATTATTTTTCATTTTATACCATTCGGGTGCCAAACATCTTTGGCACCCGAATGGTATAAAATAAAAAACCTGATGTAAGTGGTGACCGTAGCCTATAAATTAAAGATCATTTTTTTAAACAACTAAGGTGACAAACAAACATTCCCCCTGTCTGATGGTAAGCTGTATGTATTATGTATTGCTCTTGTCAATAATGTGTTTTTGGACATCAGCTTTCATCTTTTGCATCTTGCGACTCTGTTCAGAAACTTATCTATAACGAGATAGTCACAGCTATGAGAGACTGGATTTATAGCGGTAACCACTAAATCCTACCACTACTTTCCACGTTCCCTATAATAACATTATCAGCAAAAGAGATCAGCTGATTGGGTTCATATCTAGTTCATCATCATCATCATCATCATGAGGTAGCTACAGGAGCACGACCCTCTCTCATCCGTCCTAGACAGAAGGAGGATTTGCTACACTACACACGCTGGCCAGACTAGTTGGGGAGGCCTGATCGATGTTTTATAATATATATCCCTTAGTCGCCTTGTACGACATCCACGGGAAGAGACGAAGTGATTCTATTCTAGTCTGCCGGAAACCACACGGCCAGTTCTATATAGACATCTAGTAAAGTCGATTGGTTTTGAAGGTTTTAGGTATAAACAGCACATTCGGATTGTATTATGAGTTGTGTTTAGAGGAGTTGATTCATATGATGTGGTGTATTAGTACTGTCACACCCCGGCCACTCCATACATATGTCGCGTCTTTTACTATTACTTAAACAATGGCATCTGTGCAGAGCATGAATGAGCATGTGTGCGTGCGGTGCCATACAAACTGTTCCAGATTCGTCTCAGAGCGGAGGTGAGGTCAAATCGAGAGAACAGCAGGGAGTAGCCATACTGTACATAGTACTACTACTTATACAATGTGTATACAAATCTTTGAGTTGGTGTAATTTTGACAATCATCAAAATCATTAGCCTGTATCTACCCACTATTGGTTATAAGCCTTCCCCAATACTTTCCACCAAATACGATCCTCCGCTTTCCACATCCAGCCGCTTTCTTAAGGTCATCCGACCATCTAGTAGGAGGGCGTCCAACGTTTTGTCGTCCTATGCGCGGCCTCCACTCTAATTCCTTTTTCCCCTATGTGCCATCACTTACTCGGCAGATGTGACCGGCCCATTGCTACTTCAGAATTTTGACAATACTAGACAAAAACATTTAATTTATGAAGTATTTCATATTGCTGCGGCGCAACGACCCAAAGTGGATCTTGGACTCCGACACCAGCTGACGCCATGCCTTTCGATCGAAAGGTCAACTCTAACCAATTGTTAACTCCAAGGTTCCGCAGGTTCTTCAGCACCTCGTCACTCCAGCGGTACCTAGGGCGCCCAATCAGTCGGCTACCACTTGGTTGTCCCATGAAGGCTATTTTTACAGCACGACCCTCCCCCATTCTCTCTACACGCCCGAGCCAGCGGAGTGTGGCCTAATATTAATATAATAATAATAATAATAATTTGTATTAATTTGAATTTGAAATAGTGTCTCCAAATTGCATTGACTCATCGATGTAGAAAAAGTGGAAGCAATGACTTCCATTATTTCGAATTAGGATCAAACTCTTTTATAAGGACCGCGCTTCGAAGACACTTCTAAAATCTTTTTAGCAATAAAGTGTCATTCGACTGAGGAGCGCTTAAATTCAATAAAGCCAGACTTAGTAGTATTCTGGTACTATTACTAGTCTGTGGATACATTGTTCTTTCTTTTTATCCAATAAATTTAAGTTTTTTTGAAGTAAAAACTTCTTTAGCGGTGTTGTACACTTTTTGGGATTGATAAAAAATGAGAATCTCGCGTCAGGCCTCTGGCCTGTTCGAAAATTCGTAAGACAGAGGGAGAGTAGTTCGCCGGCGCGGCGTAGGAGAGGAAGTAATTTCTCCCTCTCTTTTTACCGCGCGGCGAAAATGTATGCCTGCTTACTGTTTAGTTTTAATATAAATTGTCAGGTTTGTGTACGATAGCTCAATAAATGGATATTGTGTTTTACCACATAAATGATAGTACTTTTATACTGATAAATAAAGCAATTCGTGCGAAATTATTCCCTAACCATTCCAAAATATTGTAAAATTCAACAACGTTAATGTTCAAGTTTTCACTTCTGCCGGCACTCCCGAAGTGCAACACGTTTTTTTATTATTAAAAAGTACAGACTGTACGGTTTACACCACACATGTTTATTTTATATTTTGCTGATGCGGCGACTCCGCGCGCACGCGTCATATTTGATTACTATAAAAGTAAATATTCTCACTAATATCGGTGAGTGCTATCATAACATCGAACCAATACACATTGGAGAAAGGAATTGCCAGTATCTGACTTGTTTGTAATCACCTAATTATAGTAACTTCAACCTTTGGTGATCTTTCCTTTCTGCACTCCACAGCAAGCAAACAAGTAACTAGTAACGTAAGGGACACACACTATGCTTTTGAACAAGTATTTAAAGTCTTCGATTTTACTTGCAAAAACACAACGACGTCATCAAGTTCCTCATTTATTTGCATAAATATAGGTTACAATTGGTGTTCATTATATACATTGTGTGATCGCTATATTTTAACCATTAGGTGTGCAAATTATCATAGTAAACTTTTAGATTACACTAAACATGTTACAATATATTTACAAATTATCCAATACGAAATTATTAAATTACAATGTTATTAAATTTTACGAATATTACAATATTATCAAATATTACATTACATCGAATTTATGTCAAACTATCATATTAAAATTAATTTAAATTACATGTGTCATGTAATTTAAATTAATTTTATCTTATCATTTATAAATTCATCTATGGAATAATAGCCTTTTCAATTAATAGTTTTTTCAAATTATATTTAAAGGTACGTATGCACGCAATTGCCTTTAGGAAACTTGGCACTTTATTATAAATCTTTATTTGCATGAGTGGTAGTAGTGAGTAGCTGGATGGCGTTACGCTTCACAGTCTAATCGAAAACGCAAGTTGAGCAACGTCGACCGTAGCCTGTCCATGGGCGGGTTTAGTTACCTCGAGTTCCTCCGTGCTTCGGAGTAAACGTTAAGCCGTCGGCTGTTGTCATTAGATGATAGTCGTTAAGCCAAGTCAGTGGCCTTTAGTCGGTTCGTAAACACTAGTCTCCGGCAACCCGCAGTTGAGCAGCGTGGTGGAGTATGCTCAAAACCCCTTCGATTGAGGGGAGACCCGTAAAGGTTGTCGCCGACGACGAGTGGTAGTAAATAGAGTTTAAATATGTTAATAGTTTGCTTTAGAAGTACTTCAACGAACGACCTAATTTGAATAATTTTCTAGGAATTACTACCAAACCTTTCACTTCGACTTTTTGTCATATAGGGAACGAGAAAATTATTCGAGAAAGCAATGTGCCTGTGAATAATGAGACCGCAGGCTGTTACCTTCAGGTTCCATTGATCTCGGAACAGGCAGGGAACGTATAAATCCCGATCCTGCATGGAGCACTCAATAACAAATTCCCTATGATGAATAATTCTCTACTTTTCCGTTAAATGTAACGTGAAATAACTAGGAAATATTTTTATGCCAATGTTGAATCGAGAATTCGAGATTATATTAAATGTAGGCACATACGTTGTAAATAGTTTTCTATGGTAATTTCTTCATATTCGTGCCTATTTATTTTTTAACCCCCGACGTAAAAACGACGGGGTGTTATGAGTTTGACGTGTCTGTATGTGTGTGCGTGTGTCTATGGATGACTCGATTTTGTTTTTTTTTATATTTGAAATGTGAATTAGTCGGGAGTGTTTTTAGCTACGTTTGATGAAAATCGCTCCAAGATGGCCGCCGCCACAAAATGTCGGATTACATATTTTCTCACAACCTCTTCAATATGGTAGTAACGTCTGATTCCACTCAGCATTGAGGTCGTAGTGGGACACAAACAAACAGGTCAAACGAGTCTGAAAGCGCACCATTATGTAACCAAGTTTCAGTTCAGAAGAGAGCTTTGTTTTAAATATTTTATGCAGTGTTGTACTTTGATGAAAATATTCATGATCTGTTTTGTGACGTTTATTTTTTTACCAAAGTGTTTCATTATCCGATTACGACGAATACAAAAGGGAGGGTTATGATTTTAGCCAACTAATATTTTTGTTTTCTATTTGGATTAATTTATTCTGACATTTAAATTGTAATTATCTTTTTGCATGGTAATGTTTGGTGTAATACGCTCGCACTTTTATATTTGCACCACCTTTGTACTGTGTATGCTGGCAAATAAAATGATTTGATTTGATAGCAGTCTATATCACAATATATCTATGTATGTAAGTTTTTTTTCGTAGTAGGGATACAGTTTTTTAAACTTTTTCTGGTTGTTTATTGGTATCATTATATAGCTTATATACTATTACATAGTTAGTCGTCCTCACTTATTCATCCCACTGCTGGGTTACGGGTCTCCCCTCAATTGAATGAGTTTAGGGCACCACCACGCTGCTCAACTGCTGGTTGGCGGAGGTCAGTGTTTGCAAGTCGCTTAAAATCCACTGACTTGGTTTAACGACTCTGTCATCTAACCACGACAGCCGGGACCGACGGCTTAACGTGCTCTCCGAAGCACGGGGGAGCTTGACATAAAACCCATCCATGGACAGGCTATGGTCGACGTTGCTTGACTTGCGTGTTCGATTAGGCTGACACGCGCAATGACGCCATCGAGCTCCTTAACCTCAGTACCCAAAGCAGTGTAACTATTACATAGTTATAATATATAAAATTTTCCATTTACGGCATCAACCCATAATCATGTTAGGATACGGGTCTCCCCTCAATCGAAGGGGTTTAGAGCATACTTCACCACGCTGCTCAACTGCGGGTTGGCGGAGAATTTTCCCTTTAAAATGTTTCAATTCAATACATGCTGCTGCTGTTGAAATGGATATTAAACACTGAGTATTATTTTGTACTAAAATTCTACCTTTATTCTACAAAGCGTACGCAATCTCGTATAAGCTAGGTTAACCATTTATTTTAATTAAACTTCGAGTCTAGCTCTAAACTATGACGCACTATATTAATTTACGTGCATAAATAGTTTGTTATGTTAGATAAAGCGGGTTAGGAATTCATTGATCAATCTAAACTATTATTAACACTAGTCGTTTCCGCGAATTGGGAACTCGCAATTTGACCTACACCACTTTGCGTGCTTCCATCGCCAATTAGTTCAAGCAAACTACTGCCGGCAGGCTGCCGCTGACACTACAGCTTAGATTGTTAGTAATTGTTTAGCATACATGTTTAGCATACCTGGTAGAAACCCTAGAGCTCTACCGACTAAGCTGAAGATGTTTGTCAATAACTTTAACATAAGACCAAGATTTTGGAACCAAAAAATCCTATGGTAATAGGTTTCAGCTTCGGCGGTAGGACCCCTGAACTGATTTTCTATGGTAGAACATACTCTAGACCTACCTGCATATAGGTACCGACGTGGACTGAAACCAATATATTATTATAATTTCGTTTCTTATCTCAAAGGCGATAACTTCATTCACATTTTCCCAGAGAACGAGATATGCTGTTTACTCAAGTTGAAAGTTTAAGTTCGCTTTGCTTAAAGTTTTCATGTTAGGTTAAAATTGCATAACGGAACGATCGACTTCTAACTAGTTTTCTATATTTCACTGATTGAAAGAACATATAGACTGAGAGAACTAGGAAATAAAAGGAACAGGCTCATAACTGATCAAGGAAGCAGCGTGATGGACAAGAAGACAGGTGGGTAGACAGGCAGGCTCGCTGGTAGGTAGGCATGTAGGTAGGCAGACAGTCAGGTAAGCAGGCGAAGCTGTAGGCGCATGAGCATCATGTGGTATCACGTGGTTTTTTGTGAGTTTTCTTCAACCTTGCTATTAAAACTAAAATTCTTTAATTGCGAAAGCTTTAGGCAATAAAATAAACAACTTCTCAATAACATTGAATAAGAATATAAATTTGTCTTCATCAGGCATCATTAAAAATCTACGCACATAAAAAAGAACAATAATCGATGCTGTGATAAAATTTCAGTCGGAGTCCTCCGGTTCGGTCCATTATGAGTTGATTTGTATTCGATACAAGTGTATTCAAATGAGTTATTGTATTCTTTGTGCAAAGGGGTGACCCTACTGTCATGTTTTATTGTAACGTTTAAGCTATTAAGCGGTAGCGGAAAAAAGTCCGCACTACCAATCAAGTCCCGCGACGAACTCTGGAACTAAATATTATTACGTCGACTTACTAGAATTTTTCGCTACTACAAATAGATCTGTGGTCATATATTATGCAGAATATGCCTTATTTATATTATAGTATAAATTGCATAATTTTCTCTATACAATAAATTGCTCAAAGTGCTCCTGGTGATACCGTGTCTAGATTTGTGGGACCTGGCATTCAAGAAATGCGACACATGCTTCTCTGGAACGACAGATTCTCGGCAGCATATATAAGTTCGAACTATTGATTGATTAAATTAATTAATATATATTGTTGATTGACTAAATTTATAAATGTCTACAGACCATTTATTTAGATAACGAATTGTTCCCGAAGACGTATCCAATGGGAAGTATGAATATAATTGTATAATTATGTATTAGCGTTACAGGGTGAAGTATCACAGGCCTGTGAAGAATAATAGATGCCTACAGGGTGAAATTTCAGTCACTGTCCAAACTTTAAAAGACGGAAATATCCATCATTGTAAAAGTAAATAATAAGATCATTATTATGTAAGTAAATATGTTCGCGCACTTGATATTTAGGATATATATAATATATAAAACACTTCAATTTCGCTACTTCTTATGGCGTGGACCACAAAATCTAAGTTATTCTGAGTGAGGTTCCAAGGTGCCCCAGTGTTATTGTTTACAATTAAATATTGAAGTTACTTAAGTTAATAATTTTCTTAGAAAAATAAAGAAGCTACATTTTGAAACAGTATTTTCTAGCAGGATTTTATTATAATAATGAAAAAAACTACCGAAATATTTTGAGGTTTTATACTATTGAATGGAGGCAAGTGTTGGATAATCTGTGGATGACGACATAAGTACATTCCAGGTCGGGTATAGTAATGTCGTTAGATAAGATAATTTTGGTAGACATAAATCTCTAAACCAGTGATTCCCAACCATTCTTATATATCTAATCCAACTGTAATACAAATCCATTATTCTATAACTCAAGATTATTATAATAGAGTATTTTGTATAATAGTGCTAGGTATTAAGCACTATTATACAAAATACTCTATTATAAAAACAACTCAAGGACCACTGGTGGTCCGCGGACCCCCGTTTGGGAATCTCTGTTCTAAACTAATGCGGGGGCCGGCGCTTTACTTTTGCCAATGCGGGGGCAGCTCGTCTAGACAGCCTTTGAACCACTTTGGTAAGTTTATTACTAGAATTGTATTTCAACGGAGTATACCCGAAGAATATAGCCGAAAATAATTTCGGCTATATTCTTTAACTATAAAGTTGAAATAGAACTTTATCTATTTCAACTATAATTTCAATAAACAGACTTCGCTTATCCCTAATCCCTAATCAAAATATTACTAAATAAAATTGTATTTTTAACCGAATTCAAAAAAGGAGGAGGTTCTCAATTCGATTGAATTTTTTTTTGTATGTATGTTATTTGATATCTTCGCGAATTGTGAACCGATTTTCAAAATTCTTTTTTTATTTGAAAGGATATGATTCCAAGGTGGTCCCATATTCACCAAGTCAGGATCTGATGATGGGATCCCAGGGAAATCAAGGGAAACTCTTAAATTTTATAAGCACGTAAGCAAATTATTTTTCTTATTTGAAAGGGTATGATTGCGAGGTGGTCCCATATTCACCAAGTCAGGGTCTGGTGAGGGGATCCCAGAAAAATCGATGGATACCCTTATATTTGCCCTGTGTCCAGCTGAAGTCGGTTTTTATTTTTTCTTAAAAAATTTTTTTTATATTTATTAATTTATTTCTAGGACAGCTTACAGCCTAATAAGAAATAGGTAATGAACTGCCTGTCGAGGTTTTCTCAGGAGACTACAGTATAAGGTTCTTCAAAAAGGGCGGGAAGAATTTTTTACGGGGTCGGCAACTCGCATGTGATGCCCCTTGTGTTACAGTTGTTTAGGCTACGGTAACTACTTTCTATCACGGCGGGCCGTATGCTTGTTTTCCACTTTAGTGTTATAAAAAAAGGTAGAGAGAAAAATACAATAACAAATTACTGTCAGTTACGTCCAGTTAAACGTATAAATATTTTATACGCACAACGTAATGAGAAGTAAATTTAATATATGAAATTAATTATTTAGTGATGCATTTTTTTTTCAAATATAGATTCCAATAATCTATATCATTAAAGCTTATAAATATAAAATATAGAGGCTATATCTGTGAACGCCGCCATGTCTAGTGTTAAATGATCTAGAAAATTGTTATTTATGCATCGCACGGCCGGAATGCGGTCATAATCCAAGATATTGCAGTAATTATGGAGACTAAATGGCTTGCATCGAGATTGCCCGGATAATGTACGTCGGTATTGAGATAATTATCTGTTATATACCATAGTGCTTTGAAGAGCTCGGTGGTCGAATGATTAGCAATGGCCACTTTGACTGCGAGGTCGCGGGTTCGATTCCCGCACAAGACAAACATTTGTGTGCATGAACATGTCTGTTTGTCTTGGTCTGGGGTTTTTTCTATGTATTACAAGTATTTATTTACAAAAAAAAATGTATTTAAGTACATTTATCAGTTGTCTAGTACCCATAACACAAGCTTTGGCTTAATTTGAGACTAGATGGCGCTGTGTAAGTTGTCCAGAAATATTTAATTTATTTATAGTGCTGATAAGATTCTATGAATATAAGATAGTGAGTTATTTATTATCGTCGAAGAAATGGTATAAAATCAGAGAGAGATTTTGTACATCTTTTTTGTATCATCATCAGGTCCATTTTAGTCTCCACTACAGAAGCACGACCCTCTCTCGTCCGTCCTAGACGGAAGGAGGATTTGGTCTACACTCCCCACGCTGGCCAAACGGGTTGGGACTTTTTAGTATAATTGGTATAAATTGGGGTGTAAGTGGCTCATTAACATCTTTCGACCAAAGTCAACTTCCATTGCACGTGGTGTCCTGACAAACGAGGCTCTGACGAAAAGAGCTGGGGAAGTACCTCCAAAGAATGCTGCAGCCAAATAACAATTCCCTTGAAGGTTGTTGTGGTCCTGCGAGTGAGTGAGATCACCAGAAAGAGAGAAAGAATGGAGTTTAGGCTGAAAACGGATCGGCGATCCCTTGGTGTTGTAGATCTCTATGGGCGGTGGTGATTGCTTTCTATCAGGTGACCCACATGCTCGTTTGCCTCCTGTCATATAAAAAAATAGACATGTATGAACAGTGGCTTCGCTTACGCGCGTGGGGGGTCTGTAACAAAATTTGGTGTGGACCCTTTCTAAGCAAACATCTCAGGGCCGGGGGTCTTCTATCCGAACCGAACACGCGGGGCCCTGGATCCAAGGGGGCCTCCTACATTGACACGGCTGATACGACTATGTCCGCGGGCCTCTTTATATGAAACCGAAGAGAAGTCGTTTTACAACTATTTATTGATTAAGTGGATAAATTCATCGAGAGAACGGCCTGGGGAGTATTCTTCAGGTTATTGTTGGGATATCTGTGTCAAAAAGCCAGGTAATTACAAAAATGCGTCCGTACATTTTTGTAATTATGATTTTAGTAATAAAATTAACTTAGCACGAAATGCATTGCATGTGATTTTTTGTCAAAATGTGTCCGGGTAAGGGATAAAAATTGGCAAAACTCGGATATACACGGATTATTCCGGTTGAATTGCAATTGCGATTATGATTTTTTTTTTTTTTTTTATACTATATATACTTTTTTTTATACTCGCAGGAACACAACAACCCTCAAGGGAATTGTTATTTGGCTGCGGTATTCTGTGAGGTGGAGGTACATTCTCCAGTCGGGTAGCTTACAATTACGCTCCCTACCTCTCTTTTTGCCAGAGCTTCGTTTGTCAGTTAGCAGGGTGCACCACGTGCAGGTGAAGTTGGCTTTGGTTCAAAGATCTTGATGAACCACTTACACCCCAAAATCTTGAATGAATCACTCAAGTCTATAAAAAATATCATAATTTTAATTTACAGGCAATTTGATCTACACTACTCTGAGTGCTTCTGTATTAGTTCATTCAAATTACTGCCGGCCGGCATCCACCCAATACCGTTAGTAGATGCATGCGACTGCCGTGGCTGCTTTGGTCGTCTCTGCTCCAGCTGCTGTAGTCGTCTCGGCGAATCTCCAACATCTGAAACAGAAGAAACGTGCAACTGCTACCGCTCCGAATGCCGTGGTCGTCTCTGCGACTCGTGCGGGGCATTAGTTCATTTGCATGAACTACTTGGTGGCGGAAGCACGCAAGTAGTCTAGATCAAATTGCCTGTAAATTTGACTTCGGCAAAATAACGGTATTATTGAAAACAGCAAAAATAAAAGTACAAAGGCCAAGAAAATCAAAAGCCGCGTTACACGAAGAAAAACCCTGTGTATAAATGCGGCAGATTCAATTTTCCGATACATTAGAGCGCGTCGGCGTTCCAGAACTATACGTACTACGTGATTGATTCTCGATCCGATGCGGACATCCTGATTGATACCGGGGGATATCTCAAAAATCACACACTTTACACTTGGGGACTTGGGGATTAGTGTATGGTTGATGGGATGAAAGATTGTTGACTTTAATCTCGAAACAAATAAATATATAATGTGAAATTTATTTAATATGACTGGCGCACTAAATAAACAATTGTGTTGCTCTTTAAACGAAGAAACGACAATTCGAGTTTATTTATCAAAAGTCCACTATCTTCCAGATTCACTTCACATTGTTAAGTTATTTATTTATTGTACAAAAACCACACTGAAATTAATATATTCATCTACCATATTGTTTTTTTCTGACAAGTCACTCGACATTCATCGGCCATCGACACAAACGCACCAACCGCGCGGCAAATTCACAATTGAAGATGTACATTATCTTTACAAATATATAAATACTAGCGACCCGCCCCGGCTTCGCACGGGTGCAATGCTGATACTAAATGTACTACAGAAGGTCTTTGCGCTTTGTCCTATCCAGTCCTTCCCAAGTTATAGGCACACGCCGCCGGCTCCGCGGCCGGTACCGCCACAGCCGTTATGTCCCTGCATTTTAAATGTGTAATATCTTCTAAACTATTCATTTAAATTACATGCTGTGAAGGGCCATATTGATCTATATTAAATGCGCAATGTATTTAAGGTACTTAATTGGATAAGGATTAATTCTGTATTGCTTAAAATCGCTTCGTAAATAAGGCATTATTTCTTGTAAAAAGCAAAGGATAAAATAACGGTTATTGTGTGTTACCACTAAGAGATAGACATATACCATCGCGAACTTTTTTGTAGACCATTTCAAGGTGAACAATACTGTACTACATTATTTTGATCTATCTCGTTGGGTTCAGCCAGCGTTTGCAATGAAAGAGCAAAAAAATGTGTTTATTTACGACATCACATTAGAAACCTCTAAATTATCAGTGTTTTTCTACTATGTTATGCATATATTATACATATAAACTTTCCAGTTGAATCACTCTATCTATTAAAAAAAACCGCATCATAATCCGTTGCGTAGTTTCAAAGATTTAAGCATACATGGGGACATAGGGACAGAGAAAGCGACTTTGTTTTATACTATGTAGTGATGGTGTAAGTCGTAGAAATACAAATACCTCACTTACCTTTTATTGGCAAGAACACGTCTTAAAAATTACTTCCATTTGCCCGATTATGTTATCATTAATACTATTAAAAGTCACGTGAGACATTATACTAAATTAATTAAATAAATTAAACGGGTCACTCACGTCTACCACTACGTCATCGTCGAGGGCAGCGCTCGACCAATCAACGCACCAACCACCCTTTCCAGTCGAGCGGCGCGCGCATTGGCGCGCAGTGTCCGGCGCGAGAGACAAAGGGTGGACGTGTCTGGACATTCGCCCTGATGAAGGTCTCCTTTTGAGATCGTAACTAGTCTGCTTTCCCGACAAAAAGACGCGAGTGACCCGTTTAATTTATTTAATTAATATAGTATGTTATCATTCGTTCAGGCAATTCAAAAAAACGGATGATAACATAATCAACATACAAATCTATCATGTCCATCCAAAATTCAATCACACCACTGGATAGATGAAGGGTTAAAGAATTTATTACGCTAAGTAAGGAGTATGGAACATCGCGTGCGGGGTAGGGGTAAGCGCTGCCATTTTGAAATAATTTTAGTGCATATTCACGTACAACATACGGCCGCCGTGTCCATAAACACCCCATTTTTTTTTAATTTTATATGAGGGGATTTTATGGTGTAAGTGGTTCATTAACATCTTTGAATCAAAGCCAACTTCACCTGCACGCGGTGCACCCTGCTGACTGACAAACGAAACTCTGGCGAAAAGAGAGGTAGGGAGCGTAATTGTAAGCTACCCGACTGGGGAATGTACCTCCACCTCGTAGAATACCGCAGCCAAATAACAATTCCCTTGAGGGTTGTTGTGTTCCTGCGAGTGAGTGAGGTCACCAGATAGGAAAGAGATGCTGCGTTGGCAGCGGAGGTGGCGGCGCGCAAGCGATATTTTATGTTGCGAGCGTTAATATGGCTACGGTAACCGCTTCACATCAGGCGGACTGTATGCTTGTCTGCCACCCGTCGTAATATAAAAAAAAGAGGGGGACAAGCGAGCATGTGGGTCACCTGATAGAAAGTAATCACTACCGCTGATAGAAATCAGCTAGACCATGGGGTCGTCAATCCGTTGCCAGCCTATATCAAATTAGCAAGTGATTTTGACGAGCTCGGTGGCGTAGCGGTCAATGAAACGGCTTCGACACCCCGTGAGTTCGATTTCCACATAGGACAAACATTTGTGTGCATGTTTGTCTTAGTCTGGGTGTTTTCTATGTATCATAAGTATGTATTTACAAAAAAAAAAGTATTTACGTATGATTACCAGTTGTCTAGTACCCATAACACAAGCTTCGCTTACTTTGGGGCTAAAAGGCGCTGTATAATTTGTTTGACAATATTTATTATTGTGATATACCATTGATGAAGCTAACTTCATCTGCACGTGGTACGCTCTGCCGTTTAGCAAATGAGTTTCTGGCGAATTTGAGGTATCGAAGATGTATTTGGGTAGGTATATCAAATCTGACTGAGGACGTACAGACAACAAACAGTTTGTGGACGGCCTATAATCTACTATGTTTAGAGCGAGACACAGCTATATGCGTGTAAGAGACGGTGATATAGAATAATAAATAATAATTAAATAAATATACCTGGACAAATTACATTCGGCCAGCTAGCCCCAAACTAAGCAAAGCTAGTACCTAAGTCACTAGACAACTGATAAATGTTCTTATTTTTTTTTGTAAATACATACTTATATACCTAACTAGCGACCCGCCCCGGCTTCGCACGGGTGCAATGCTGATACTAAATGTACTACAGAAGGTCTTTGCGCTTTGTCCTATCCAGTCCTTCCCCAGTTATAGGCACACGCCGCCGGCTCCGCGGCCGGTACCGCCACAGCCGTTATGTCCCTGCATTTTAAATGTGTAATATCTTCTAAACTATTCATTTAAATTACATGCTGTGAAGGGCCATATTGATCTATATTGAATGCGCAATGTATTTAAGGTACTTAATTGGATAAGGATTAATTCTGTATTGCTTAAAATCGCTTCGTAAATAAGGCATTATTTCTTGTAAAAAGCAAAGGATAAAATAACGGTTATTGTGTGTTACCACTAAGAGATAGACATATACCATCGCGAACTTTTTTGTAGACCATTTTAAGGTGAACAATACTGTACTACATTATTTTGATCTATCTCGTTGGGTTCAGCCAGCGTTTGCAATGAAAGAGCAAAAAAATGTGTTTATTTACGACATCACATTAGAAACCTCTAAATTATCAGTGTTTTTCTACTATGTTATGCATATATTATACATATAAACTTTCCAGTTGAATCACTCTATCTATTAAAAAAAACCGCATCATAATCCGTTGCGTAGTTTCAAAGATTTAAGCATACAAAGGGACATAGGGACAGAGAAAGCGACTTTGTTTTATACTATGTAGTGATACGCTAATACATACAAAACTATATTAGTTATTATGACTCCAAAAAAGGAGGAGGGTCTCAATTCGGCTGTATTTTTTTTAGTGTTTGTTACTAAATTACTCCGTGATTTATAAACAGATTTGGAAAAAAACTTTTTTTATTTGAAAGAGTATACTTCCAGATTGGTCCCATATTTTTTTCATCAGCCTGTATCTACATACATAAATGTAGAGTTATGTTTGGAGTCGGTTTTATTTTTGTTAAAATTATTTATGTATTTTATATGAAAATTATGTTAACCGTCCATTATAAATAATGACCAATGTAATATATTGACCGTGTAACATTATCATAAATGCGATAGTTTCAATTTTCCAATACATTACAGGTATAGCACAGCGCGCTACAGTAGTACAAGTGATTGATTTCGGATCCGTCGCGGACTCAGTGATTGATACTGCGGGATACTTTAAAAATTTCACTGCACTTTATACTGGGAAGATTTGTGTGTGGCCGGCGGGATGAAAGATCGAAGCTACGTGCTGCTACAAAGTTCTGGACAGGAATTTATTATAGGAAAAGCCATTCGGGATAATAAATTAACGTTTCTGTTTGTTTATATGTGTATACAGCCATTCTCTAAGTGTGTTCCGCGGAACCCTAGGGCTCCCCCCTACCCCTGTACCCCTTTAGGGGTAGTGTATATTATTCTGTGGTAGGGGTTCCACAAGAATTTAGAAAAAAAAAAAACCAGAACACCTCTTTTTGGTCGAACGTTTTATTGTAAGGTTCCGTCAAGTATTTCGCATTCCAAAAAGGTTCCGTCCCTAAAAAAGTTTGAGAACCGCTGGTGTATAACATAATGCCGTGTTTTGTATCTGATTTTGACGTGTATACGTCTTTAAAATTACTTCTATAGGGAGGCAATTCAAAAAAACGAATGATGACAAAATCGGGGGATACAGTTTGGTATTGCCGTTACAAATCTACCATCTTATAGATGATAGATTTGTCACTGCAACACAATTCAATCACACCACTGGATAGATGAAGGATCAAAGAATTTATTACGATAAGTAAGGTCTATGGAACATCGCGTGCGGGGGAGGGGTAAGCGCTACCGTTTTGAGAGAAGTTGAGACACACAATCGTGTCCATGGAACAGCCACGCTCCATTTTTTTTATACTTAATAGGTACCTTTTTAGCACTAAGTCTACTGAGGCCTTAGTGTGAGCGTTTTAACGTAATCAATTTCGACAACGTTAACTTCAATTAGTATAGGATTGGCTCTACTTCGACTGGCTATCGGTAGATCGGCGCTATGTCCATTTCATAAATAATAAATATACCTGGATAAATTACACACCGCCATCTAGTCCCAAACTAAACAAAACTTGTATCATGGGTACTAGATAACTGATATAACACTTTTAAATACATTTCTTTTTGTAAATACATACATATAATACATAGAAAACACCCAGACCAAGACAAGCGGACTTGTTCATACACACAAATATTTATCTTCTGCGCGGATCGAACCCGCGACCTCGGAGTCAAAGCCATTGCTAACCATTCGACCACCGAGCTTGTCATTTTATTTATTAAATATCTTGTAGGTATATAAAATAATTATCTTAGGTCATATTTATTAAATATTATATTTTATCATCTTATTTATTAAATATCTTAGGTCTATTGTAAGTTCTTGCTCGTCCCTATTTCAGACTAACAAATAAACTCTAGGCATAACGTGTGCCATATACGAAGTCAATATTCAAATATTTCCAAAGTGGTTGCCAATAAGAAAAGTCTGCTCCGTCAACGTATATATATGACCGTCTCAGCAGCTGTAAAGATAGCTGCCTAGTCGTAATTTCCACATGGGGGTTCAACCTTTCCTGATCTTGTCCGTTTTTATTTTTCCCGGTCAAATATGTTTTAGGGCTGTGATATGATGATTTCCTGAGCTGAGATGACGAATGTAGGATGGTAATTTGCAATGAAAGCGCGTTTTGGGGTGAGATTTTTTTGCTTATGGAATGATTACGTAATACTTGGGTTTCAACACTGTGCGAAGCCTCTTTTTCAACCCTTGAGGCAAAAACGACGAGGTGTTATGAGACGTGTATTTGACGTGTCTCTCTGTGTGTGTGTCTGTCTGTTGTATCGTAGTTCCCGAATGGGTGAAACGATTTTGATTTTTTTTTACTTGAAAGGTGAATTAATCGGGAGTGTTCTTAGCTATGTTTGATGAAAATCCATCAAAGATGGCCGCCGAAACAAAATGGCGGATTGCATATTTTTTCACTACCCATTCAATATGGGTATAAAATGAAAGAGCTTAACTAGTAGAATCACAGACATTCAATATGAAATTGAATGCCTGTGAGTAGAATACTATAGGTACACTATGATAAATATGGGTATAAAATGAAAGAGGTTAACTAGTAGAATCACAGACATTCAATATGAAATTGAATGTCTGTGAGTAGAATACTATAGGTACACTATGATAAATTTCAAATCCAAGATGGGCGCCACCACGAAATGACGATTTAAATACGTATATCTTTTTCACAGGATCAAATGGTCTTGACTAGACAAAAAGGTCGGGGATTTTTTTAAATTTTAATTTAATTGTCCTGTTCTACGTTATACTACGTCGGGTGGCAGACAAGCATCCCGCCTGTTCTGAAGTAGTTAATGTTCGCAACATGAAATATCGCTCGCACGCCGCCATCCCCGCTGTCGACGCAGCAAATACTTCCTTTCTGGTGACCTAACTCACTCGCATTAACACAACACTCAATGCATTTGTTATTATTTGACTGCAGACAGATCGGAGCCAAACACGAGCCAAAATACGTATAGCGTCGGAACTTTAAAGGCATGGCAACGGATCGACTGACTGACCCCTTGGTGTTGCTGATGCTGATGGGCGGTGGTGATTGCTTTCCACCAGGTGACCCACATGCTCGGTTACCCCCTCGTATTAAAAAAAACTGAATTTCGACTACATTTCTATTAGGTGGAGGTAATCGATACCTTTATTAAGTAAACATTACAGTAGTAAGCACGATTACTATAAAATTAATAACATATTATTATAATAATAGTTATACAACGGTGTACATACAGGCCACTATATATTATATTATAGTATATATATTGGCGTCTACAGCCCCTGCCGCGGCACGTGTTTAGTATGTAACTCGCGATGACACACTCAATTGATGTTTCCGATTGAGTGAACATAGGACTTATATAGAGCTGTTATATTTAACACCACTATAAAATAGCTAATAATTATAATACTATACTGAACTAACATTAATTAAAATTATTTTAATTATAATCATAATTATGCTGATTATTAGTAGATTGCTGTACCGACCTAATTTGTGATGTAATGAGCGCCGATTTTGAATCATAAATATTATTATGTAGTAATCTAGAGCAAACATACTTGTAGCTACATTCATAATAGGCTCATGACGGTTTTTCTTCAGTCAACTTTGTTGTTACAGTGAATATTTAAAAATTAAATCATAGTTTATTTCTTGATTGAAAGCAGAAATTATATAATCGATGAAAGGTATATAATATTTAATAGCATACATATATTTATGAACACTGTACTAACAAAGTACAAACTAAAGTAAATAATGTTTTACTTGTGTTTCAGAACGTAACTATTCCAGAAAATCTCATGTAACAAATTTAAGAATGTGACATTGTCCACTTTAATGTCTCTCTTATTCTTTCATTAATTTTCAACTTCTGCATCAAAGAAAATGTCACAAAAAGTAGTTTTTCCGTAGAAAACCAATATAAGCATTATTTTTTCTCGTTTGATTTGTCCGGTTTGCGTTTCACTTTCATTGAAGCTAGTTTTTTGAATGTGGCAATAATAAAGTTTAATGTTATTTTTCACTGATGATACTTCACAATTTAATTAAAATGTCTTGAAAAAATAACCTTCTTTGCTGGCGCTTATCAGTCGAGTCAACCATCATTTATTTTAAGGCTAAACGTGTAAGATTTAGAAGTAGAAGTGCCTGAAATTATTAATAATTTCAGGCACTTCTAACCGCCATTATATAGTGCTGAAGGTTGGCTGGAACAGGAACCCTACCGCCGAAGCTGAAGCAGATCTTACCATCGGGGTTTTTGATTGCGAAAATTGGACTTCTAGGGTAACTTGTACTAACTTTGGCATCCCCACAGTCATTGGCACTTTAACCTTTAAACGGAGATATTAAGAATTGTCATGGCAATACAATACGTACTCTGTTATTTTTAAAATCTAGCATTGCAACACTTTAACAATTTTTTAATAGACTTTTTTACCAGATTATTATGGCAACACAGCATTAAAAAAAAAAGAACGCTCGTAAGGCATGTTGTTTTTCCCACAAATTTTAACGGATTCGACAAAGAAGAGGTATGTAACAATCATTGTCTTTTTACGATTTTGACTTAGCAAAAGGTGGGAATATTTGAATTATATTAATTCTAAGTAATGTTACCTTTTTCATTTACATTTTCCTTATTTTTGGTAACATACCTCAATTTATTAGTGTGCCAACTATTGGTCAAGTAGCTTATATGGAAGTGCAATAATTTGGCACCTGTGCCAATCACTACATTTTACTTAAAATTTTTTTTCTTATGTTTTTCATAGCCAATTAAATTAGATTTTAGAATATAATAATATCACAGTTCAAAAATGTTTTTCGTTTCCTTCTTCACAATTGTTAGCACTGCCAATCATTGTACTTTAGGTGGTGCTATTCACTACATTTTCGTGTGTGCCAATCATTGCAACGGTTAGCAGCAGTGCTAATTATTATATTATTTCCAATGCCAATCATTGGCGTATTTTATAAAATATCGGAACTAGTATAATAATTATTGTCATGCTATACTGGCAATACACACAATATTCACAAGAATGTAAGAATAATAAAGAAAATTTATTGAATCAAAATGTTCAATTTACTCAAGCCATACCCAACCAAACCAAACCAAACATTTTATTCTCCCTAAGGCTTTAGGGAAAGTAGCTGATAGGTGGGACACTTTTCGAAGTGAACTAGAATTGTTCAAATTTTTAAATGACGAGTCAGGAAAGGAGTATGTTTAGAACGTATCTACCAGTATTATATATTTTTTGATATTTTTTTACAGTTTTAATTAAAAAAATGTGCCATAATTACATACTAAGATGAGTGCCAATAACTAGTAAGTTAGTGCCAATAATTGTGCTGTAAGTGCCAATGACTGTACTTTTGGATATTTTTAAATGTTTTATATTTTCTTTTAATAAAAATGTTTCCTTTTCGTACTAAATGTGTTTTTATTTTATTAACAACTAGCGACCCGCCCCGGCTTCGCACGGGTGCAATGCTGATACTAAATGTACTACAGAAGGTCTTTGCGCATTGTCCTATCCAGTCCTTCCCCAGTTATAGGCACACGCCGCCTGCTCCGCGGCCGGTACCGCCACAGCCGTTATGTCCCTGCATTTTAAATGTGTAATATCTTCTAAACTATTCATTTAAATTACATGCTGTGAAGGGCCATATTGATCTATATTAAATGCGCAATGTATTTAAGGTACTTAATTGGACAAGGATTAATTCTGTATTGCTTAAAATCGCTTCGTAAATAAGGCATTATTTCTTGTAAAAAGCAAAGGATAAAATAACGGTTATTGTGTGTTACCACTAAGAGATAGACATATACCATCGCGAACTTTTTTGTAGACCATTTTAAGGTGAACAATACTGTACTACATTATTTTGATCTATCTCGTTGGGTTCAGCCAGCGTTTGCAATGAAAGATCAAAAAAATGTGTTTATTTACGACATCACATTAGAAACCTCTAAATTATCAGTGTTTTTCTACTATTTTATGCATATATTATACATATAAACTTTCCAGTTGAATTACTCTATCTATTAAAAAAAACCGCATCATAATCCGTTGCGTAGTTTCAAAGATTTAAGCATACAAAGGGACATAGGGACAGAGAAAGCGACTTTGTTTTATACTATGTAGTGATACATTAAAGAATACCTTTTATGTCGTAAATTACGTCTAAATATGTTACATAAATTATAATTAACAAATTTAGGGTAGATTTTTCTTAGAGTGCCAATCATTGTACAGTTTCCCCTATTTGAGTTTGTGATAAACATCTTCAGTTTAACCTGTAGAGCGTCTCCGGCCTTGCTTGTTAAGCTTATTACTATTAGCACAAATTAAAGATGAAGTTAGATTTTCACAATCAAAAAACCCGATGGTAATCGGCTTCAGCTTAGGCGGTAGGCTCCCTGATCTCAATTAGAGATAAGCTCGCCTTTGTATAACACTTATGTAAACTCTTGTAACTTTTTTTCATGTCCAATAAAGAATATATACAAAAATTGTAAACGAACAGACGTGCAAAAAAATTATCACTGAAATAGATTATATAAAAAACATTTCCAACAACACAAACCACTCTATATAGATACTCAAGTGTATAGAAATCGAATCACATACTCCTTGATTTTGAGGAGACACCGTCCGGCATACTGATGAGGTCCGATCGATGGATCTAAGGCTTTACTGCGCCACCCTGGTGGCATAACGAAAAAAAAAAACGTTTCCCCGACAGCGTTTATTATGAAAATTACCGAACCAATGGTTTGTTACGGAAACTAGGTTTATTTTTTGCGAATCCTCGAGCCTCAAGCATCGGGTAAATTGCGTGGAATATGTTTTTGCGTAATTGGTTTTCCTTCTGTTTCTTATCTGCGTTATCCTGGTATTATTGAAAAATACTGAAAATAGTGAATATCACATTTACATATCCCAAATTTAGTACTTATAATATAGGTATATCAAATTTTACTAGTAATGTATTATAATAATAATAATAAATATATTGCTAGACGAATTACTCACTGCCAGCTTGTCCTAAACTAGCAAAGCTTGTACTATGGCTAGATAACTGATATTATACTTACTATATTTTTTTTTTTTGTAAAGGCATACACATAAAGAAGGATGCTTTATCCCCCATCTGCCATCACTTATTCGGCAGATGTGTCTGGCCCATTGCCAATTCAGCTTGAAGCTTGAAACTCTGAAGGCAACGTTGATTCTCTGTCGAATTTTTTTCTTTCCGGATTTATTCCCTCAAAGAAACCCCGAGCGTAACCTTTAACCTATGGACCATTCCGATGGTCAGTGTCCAAGTCTCTGCACCATAGGTCATTGCAGGGAGGGCGCACTGGTTGAAGTCTTTAGTCTTCAAGCCTTGGGGTATGGGGATGCGAAGATGTGCCGAACCTTTCCAAAAGCTGCCTAGCTCAATCAATACATCTATCGATCTCTTTGTTGGACTTACCCCGGCAAAGCTGTGTGGAAATGGCGGAGTTACAGTCTTTAACCACTTCAATAGTTGTCAAATCGTCAAAATCGTCGTACAAGACTTTCGTCTTGTCGAAATTCATCCCCAGCCCCACGGATCAAGATGCAGCTTTGAGCTAAAACATAATTCTCCTTTTTTGGTTTCGCTAAGTAAAAAACCGGGAACGTATTTCTTGTCAAAATATGAGCTTGAAAACGCATTAACCACGTCCAGATTCCTTCGCGTATCTTTATCATAATGTGTTTATATAATAAATAGGCTTATTTACAAGACAAGAGTATATTTCCGAAGCAAACTAAAGGTGAGCTAGGTAAGCCGGAACAATTTATTCGGCGGTCAGCATATTTAATATTTTATTTGTAATCTCGCCCGGCGGCGTTTTATTGACACTCCCGTACCCCTATAAAGTTGCTTCCCTTTACGATTTTGCTCAGTGAAGCCTTCTTTTTTACTACTACAGTATGATTGAATTAATTATTCATATATCAGAAGTAATATGCTCCGTGTTTCGGGTATGATTTTGTAGGAACGAAGTTTTTAAAACGTTACACTCCAGATACCTGGCGAATGGGAGCTACAGTAAAAAGAGTCTGTCTTTTCGAGAATTTGTCCTTATAAGAACATAGGAAATCATTCTTAGTCGAATTTGTTCGTTACGAATTTGTTCACGAGAAACTCCGAGCATAGCCCTCTCCATCGTTCGCTGCGCAACCTTTAGCCTGTGGACCAGTCCGATGGTCAGTGTTCAAGTCTTTGCACCATAAGTCATTGCAGGGAGGAGGCACAGGTTGAAGACTTTCGTCTTCAAGCATTGGGGTATCTGTGCGGCGAAGGCGTGCCGAAGCTTTGCAATCTATCTATCGATCTCTTTGTTTAAATTACCCAGGTCAAGCTGTAAGGGAGGTCCGAGGTAGATGTATATCTACCTCGGACCTCCCTTAAAGATTATTCTTTAACCACATTAATAGCTGTATTCTCTACGATAACCGGGCTAGGGATGACAAAATAGTTGTACATGACTTTCGTCCTGTCGAAATCTATCTGACTGAAATAAGATTCTGCCTTCATCTAACAAATATCGCAGTCGAATAACAATTTGACTACAATCATCTCTACAAACAAATGATTATAAATAATTGGATCATATAATATGTATTTTTATGATCTCTTGTCTATGTATCTTACTATCTCTAAGCTTTTAATTTCTATAACTCGAACCTTGTTGAAGATCTAAATTACTCCATCATTGTGTTTAGTTCTTCACAGTTACATGCATAACATAAATTAATACCTATTCATTTATCTTCGGAAGATATTTTTTTAATTTTATTGTCAAAACCAAATTAGCATGACAAGATCCTATAATAAAAACGACTAGTATCTAAAAATATACGTACGTATCTTTATAGTAACATTAAACAAACGACACTAATAAAAGTGGTTAATGTTTTAAATTATTTAATTACACTGAGTCAGTTTCTGTCGTGGCTCGAAGCTTGAGCACTTGACTTTATTGCTAAGTTTATTTACTAATTAAAATAAATTACACAGAGTACACTTAAGCCTATCTTTTAACACTTACTTTGATTACTTCGTGACACGAGTGAGAGCGAGAGCTGAGTAATGAAATTAGTTATTAATTCATTTTAATTATATTTACACACGGGGTGTATGTGAGGTTGATGTAGACACTTTAGTAGATTATTAAAAGTTATATTTAGAAATACATTTTGTGTAAAATCCGAAATAAAGTAGTTATATTAAATATCATGACTTTATTTCGGGACGGGGGCCCACCCCACCACACATCCTGGCTACACAGGAGACACACCACTGTGTCTCCTGTGTAGCAAGGATTAACAGCGGCGACTGCCAAAAAAGGCTGTGAACAGTGAAGTCCATTGCAGTAAGACTACGAATGTTTTGGAACTCACAACGAATTTAATCAGAAGAAATTATTAGGAGTAAGGAGCTTTTCGAATTTGACTTCCCTTCTTAGCAATATTTTATCATCATATATATCATAACTTTACTTGCCAAAGCTGCGGCACTATATATAGTTTAAAATCGATTTGCACGGCAAAAAAAATAATAAACAGAAATTTACTTACAAATAAATATATTTTTTACGGTTTTTCAGAAAGTATTTAACCTCTCTATCTATTTTATCTCTCATGCATTCATTCACGACATATTTTACAGAGTATTTTAAATTTATTAACTAAAGTTTATAAATAATAATAAACATCATTAATTGAGCTGAAACTCGTTCATTGCTGAATAAAGAGCTTTAGACGCTGTATCATCATATGCCATAACTGAATAACTGAATAACAAAGAAAAAACAAAAAAGTATGTTTTAAAAATCTTATCAGCAAATATTAATAGGTAAGTATGTCTACATTATATTGAATTAATATTACTAAGAAGAAGCTATAATTATAAGCAATGTATCAAATAATACACAAAATATAATTTTATATATTGTTCTACCCGTTCTACCTACCTAGTATATTTCGCTAGCTTAGTAGGTGGGTTCGCTAGGTAGGTTTTACCATTCAAAATAGTCAATATGTGAGCAAGAATTGACATTACCGCAATGTTTCCGATCCGTAAGAGTGGGACAGTCGCGGCCACCTTCTTTTTTTTCCCTTAAGATGGTTCTGGAACGAAATTTATCTCCAAAGCCGCAGGTGACTGAACAGGGTGTCCACTCGCTCCATTCTGATGTTAAGCAGTCGTTGGCTAGAAAAAAAAAATTAAAACATAAAACAAAAAAACCGAAGCTAAATTTAAATGTCATAATGACATCTTTTTTATATATTGTATATCTCTGTAATATATATAAAGCAGCCTCCAATCTCAAGTCTGGTGACCTCACTTACTCGCAGTAGCTACCCTCAAAATAAATTTCGCAATGAACTTGTGTAAGGTGCAGGCATGTTCCCAGTCCGGCTCGATATGCATCTCTTTTGCCAGAGCCTTCTTTGCTAATTGGGAGGAAGCACCACGTGCAGGTGATGTCGGATTTGAATCTAAAAATGTTAATGAA
The DNA here is from genome assembly GCA_937001555.2 of Hypsopygia costalis. NCBI lineage: Eukaryota > Metazoa > Arthropoda > Insecta > Lepidoptera > Pyralidae > Hypsopygia > Hypsopygia costalis. Next base: position 5,319,342 of record OW443335.2, read on the forward strand.
TCATTTACACCCCAGAACAGTTACATGACATGAGGTACATGGACCTGGGGCCTACCGCCGAAGCTGAACCATCGAATATTTTGATTTGAAAAATAGATTTTACGTTTCAGTTATTGTCAAACATCTTCAGCTCTCGTGGGTTCCTAGGCGGAAGAGGTGAATTTTTCCATTTTAATTTTTTTTATAAAGGATTCTCTACTATTAGGCGAACTGTACGCTTATTTACCAATAAAATCAAGTAAATAAATTATTCAATCTTCAATATAGACCCAAGAAACCAATATACCCATTACCTAGCCGCTTTTAGAAAGCTGTTTCCAATCTTTACCAAATTGGAAACGGATCGTAAAATATATCGTACGCACGTTGAATCCGGTTAACAGCGTGGTGCAGACGTGACCTGAAATGCCTAGGCAGATGTTTGCGCAGGCCTAATCTGCGGCCATGCGCCACGGCCAACACTACGTCGTCCATATTACGAAGATCGCTGTCGAATTCACTCTCTGTAGTCGTTCTGGAAATAAAGTTTTACTTTGTTAAGCTGTGGTGGCATACTTGTATCGATGTTCATGTATATATATACATGATGTTAAAAAATTACCCATATGGGTATGTTTATTTAGACATCTCACAATGTCCCAAAGGTAAACTGGGCGATAATGCTTATGCATTGAGTTCGCTTTTTGTGGAAAAAATTGTATTGTGTGCATTAAAGTTGAAATAAAATAAAAAAAATACAGGGTGGGTAGTATTAGTCGCTACACTACCGTAATATTTTTTGCGTGAAAACGTTTTTCGTGGTCCCAGGGATTATAAATAAAATTAAAGAAATTAATTAAAGTCGCCTTTTATATGTATGCAATCGCTGGCATTACAACATTGCCCAATGCTTCAAGTCTAAGGTGCTTCCGAAGGCGCCTTACTCGATGTGTTGATAAATTCTGGCACTCGTTTGATTTATCACGAATAGGTCTTAGCGCTCGGATCCTTTCCCACTGCCGCTGGCGCTCAATACTCTTCTTAATGCGTGGCATAACCTAAAATAAACGATTTTATAACGTTTTCTAATTTGTCACCTGGCACAGCTTTTTACTCTGAAGCTTATACTATTTCCTATTTAACTTACTTTTTAGAGCACTTCTATATTTACACGAAAACGTACAAATAGAATCCGGGGTGTCTAACCCTCTCCGTTGCGGAGTTATTATGACTAATTCATTGGTCGCGTGGATTGTATTTCAAGGCCCTTTTTCAACCCCCCATACCCGCACGTATACGCGCGTGCACGATATCGTAGGTATCCTAATAACTATAGGACATCGTCTATTTTCGAGATATATACAACACTTGGCGGTACAAACCTTGAGTCACAACTGGCGTGACCTCAGTATGGGAGCCTCTTTAAAAACGTTTTCACGTTAAAAAAAATATTACCTCTATAAACATAGAACCTGTTACGTTTCATGTCTAAGCTGGAACCTAATGCTGCTTGTTGACGAGATAAAAGATATTTGTGAACTCTACACGACTAAAGCAGCGAGCAAAAGTTTTAATCTAAATTACTTAGAATAAATAAAACAACGAAGTGAAAACAACATAGACAATATGCAGTATAATAATGACATATTAAAACACAACCAAACAATAAGTTTTCATCATCACCCACTACGGGAAATAAGCTTTTCCCAATAGTATGCACCAAATATGATCCTGCGTATTCCTCATCCAATACAATAAGTAACCAAAAAATAAGTAACCAGTGCTAAAAATGGAACACCAAATACACCTTCGTAAGTGTTATGATTACGCATGTGCGTAAGGGTTACATAAGTTACAAATTTCTTGCTTTCAAGTAGTCAGTACGGGTGAATTCAAAGCAAACTGTACTTTATTCCATACAATTATTTTATCATACCGAGGCGAGGGCTCGAACCGGTAACCTTCGCTTTATGTAAGCACCCTTAAGTATATAATAAAATAGGTAGCAGGAAGACAGAACTTTGGAAGGCCGATGTTATGCTCTAGTGATTGGACGTTTTGGGTTGTACTAGTGGCTTACCGTCATCTTTAAACATGCCAACCTTACTTAGCTATATGGGTTGCACCCTGTCGACGATGGAAAGAGCCTCTAGCAAGAGGTAGGGCACGTTGACAATACTTTTTTATTGCTGTGCTCCTGCGACTGAAAGATGTCTATCAGGCGGGCTGTATGTTTGTTTAGCACCCGGATCTATATCAAGAAAGGTTCAAATTTCAAAGTAACCGCTTTATGTCTGGCGTTCGATAAAAAATATATTGGTTTCTGAATTCGACTGAAATTTCAGTTTTAGACATCAGTAATAATATCTTCATGAAATAATGCATAAATTATATTGTATCGCGCTTTGCAGACATAGCAACTTTTTTGGCTGAAATAATTGTCAACTTTCAAAACGGCAGTCCTGTTAGTTCCCGCGCTGCTAACACAGCATCTCCCACGAACTCCACTCATTCCCTAATCCAAAACTGTTGATAATTACTGATACTTGCAACTACAGTTCTGTTGTTGTTTGTGAAATCAAACAACAACAGAACGAAATGTGACTATCCACAAATTATACACAGCATAATTTGTGGATAGTCACATTTCGTTCTGTTGTTGTTTGATTTTCATTCATTTCATTTAAAATTCTTCAAAATTGTGAACTCATCCTTCCTCCCAAGCATTAGGACCATTACGTTGCTGGTGCTTGTGAAACGTTTTAGGCTATTCATGAAGAATTTTTTAACCATGTCACAGAAAACCAAATAAACCCTTGAAGACAACAGAGGACACCATATGGCTGAGGAGCCATCTATTGTCCTCATTTACTTGCAGAAAATTAACAGTTTTAGGTCTCCAAGGGTGATCTAAAATCGAAACGTAACAAAAACCTGGGTTCTTCTTCCCAAATAATATTCTGTGCCATTGCTTGGCACATGGCAAAGTTGATTATTCAGCTGCAGCAACCAACAGGCAACCGGCAATTGATGATTTGGAGATTTTGTTAAAGTTTTAAGCAAACTTGCAAACATCGCAACCCTAGTTGCAACATTCGGTGATCAATAGTTTTCGATCAAGGTCTTTCATTAAAGCTATTGAAAGATGCAGTCGCTTACAATTGGAAAAATGTACAATAAGCATGGATACATATTTTTGTTATTGTATCAGTTGGGGCATTTTGATGGTTGCTGCAAATGGTAACCAACCTAACTCCCTATTAGAGATAGGGAGTGAGTCTAGAGGTAGAGAGTATCGTTGCATTGCGTTTGTGTTTATACTGATCACTGCTGCAACGGTTAATGAAAACAAATAGAGATTAACTGCAACTATTGCAGCAACAATAAGTTAACTTGTAAAAAGTTGAACGTTTCTTCAACTAAAAGTAGCTATGTCTGCACAGCGTCTAAAATATAATGTCGCCGTATAATGTCAAAAGCGAGAATGGCCATAAAATACTTTATTTGCGTATTATGATGCTACTAATGGAAAAGTAACAGCGAGCTTTAATATTGTACATAAATCGTAATATTTGTGTACTTGCGCGTTTATATGTACCTAGTCGAATACATACACAGAACAAATACGGGTGTGGCGGGCTCAGTGGTAGAGTGGCAAAAATGGCTTATCTACGCCTCTATTTGACAGACATTATGTAGCAATGGGGTGGTAACCTTATGGTGTAAACCACACATGTCCGGCGACACGGCCGGCGGCCACGCTCGGCTTTACCTGCGGCACGTGAGCGGGAAGGTCGGCAATGCGGCGGCATGTGTGGATACACCATTGAATGTTTTTATCTATAAATCCGTTCTACATGTCGTCCGCCGTAAGTATCTATGCGTATCGATGGTTATTAATCTTCGCGCGCTACTGAGCGCCTATTATAAAATCGACAGCTTAATTTTGAAGATTTTTACGTAACCTCGCGACAAATAATTATTTATATCCGACAATGAAATCTTTCTCTCAAGTAACCTGGTGCAGAAGGATTGAAAAGCACATACAAAAATGTAACTATGTGGAAATTTTCTCTCGTAGCGAACAATCATTGTCACCTAGCGTGACAATGCTGCGAGCTTTCTGGTCACATTATCCCTTGAACGCGATGCGGAGGAGTTTTATGAAGCAGTGCAATGTAGCTGTTCTTTCTATATGTATGCTGTACATATTTTTAGTTGGACATGTTAAGTTTAGACAGGATTTATAATTTATGTCATAAGATATATTCTTTAACAATAAACCATATGTGGAAATGTTTTCAAATTCTAATCGATTCTAATGGTACATATGGTTACCGCCGAAACTGAAGCCGATTACCATCGGATTTATTATTGTAAAAATAATATTTAAGCTTAGATTGGTGGTCAATATGTTTAGCTTAGTAAACCCTAGAGTAGTAGGTAGAAACCCTAGAGCTTTACCAACTACATAAATTGAAGATGTTTGTCATTCATTTTAAGTTTAGGCTTATTTTTGGAATGAAGAATTGGGGGCGGTGGGGCTCAAGGGTCCTACTGCTGAAGCTGAAGCCGATTACCATCGGTTTTTTTTAATGCGAAAATGACACTACAGTTTAGATTGTTGGTAATTATGCTTAGCTTAGCTGGAACCCTAGTGCTCTACCAACTAATCTGAAGATGTTTGTCAATAACTTTATCCTAAGACCATTTTTTGGAATCAAAAATCCGATAGTAATCGGCTCAGCTTCGGCGGTAGGGCCCCAGCCCCCTTACCACCATCTCTTATTGCGATTCAATAACTGAATAGAATGCTTATTTATACCAATGAATAAGCGACTCTATTTCAAATGGAATAGAGTCGCTTATTCATTGGTATGAATTAGCAATCTATTCAAATATTGAATCGCAATAAGAGATGGTGGTAAGGGGGCAGGTTTATATATTCGAAATTACGAAATATTATGAAATTATACACTTACGTAGTCGTAGGTTTCGTGAAAACATAAACATTATTGTCAGGCAAATTAGGACTCGGCGTGCCTACAGGATCTTCTTCCAAATCCTTCAAAGTATCTAGGTGACTTCTTGTCGTCACTTCTTGCATCTCTTCCACCGGCAGCGGTTCCTCAGTTACCACCTTTTTAGGATAACCTTTTTGCTTATCTTTTAATTTTAGCAGAGTAATCAATTTTTGTTTTGCCAGTAAGTTCAGGTCTCTTGTGGAATATTCTTCCATCTGTGAAAAAAAGAATAAGTGATCCAATTTAGTATGGTGATGTTACAATATATTCAGAAGCGTGCCGCCTGATGACGGCACTGCGGTTTTTCCATTTCACTTTTTTTATACTACGTTGGGTGGAAGACAAGCATACGGCCCGCCTGATGTGAAGCGGCTACCGTAGCCATATTAACGCTCGCAACATAAAATATCGCCGCCACCCCCGCTGCCAACTCAGCATCTTCTTCCTTTCTGGTGACCTCACTCACTCGCAGGAACACAACAACCCTCAAGGGAATTGTTATTTGGCTGCGGGATTCTGTGAGGTGGAGGTACATTCCCCAGTCGGGTAGCTTACAATTACGCTCCCTACCTCTCTTTTCGCCAGAGCTTCGTTTAACCGTCAGCAGGGTGCACCGCGTGCAGGTGAAGTTGGCTTTGGTTCAAAGATTGTGTTAACGTTGTGTATTTTTGAATATTTTGGAATGGTTAGTGAACAATTTCGCACGAATGGCTTTAATTATCTGTATAAAAGTACTATCATTTATGTGGTAAAATACAATATTCATTTATTGCGCTATCGTACACAAATATGACAATTTATATTACATTAAAAATGAAGTGCTGGAGCAGGCATACATTTTCGCCGCTCGGTAGAAAGAGAGGGGGATATCACTTCCTCTCCTACGCCGCGCCGGCGGTCTACGCTCCCTCCTTCTTACAAATTTTCGATCAGGCCACGTGTCCTGACGCGAGTTTAACATTTTTTACCCATCCCAAAAAGTGCACAACGCCGCTAAAGAAGTTTACACTTCCTAAAACAGACTATTTGACTTGTGCGGGAATTGAATCCACCGCCTCGGAGTATAAGTAGTCATTGCTAACCATTCGGCCACCGGGCTCGACAATGATTATAAACTGTGTGAATCGCTAATTTCGATACTAAATTATACAATCAGTATCATGAAATTAGTACTATCACAAAAGATAATTAAATTAGTCAGCTAGTCTATATAGACTGCTATATAGCAGAATCCGATCCCGGTACCATAATGAACATGTAAGTTCATTACGAGAGTAATTATGAGTACGATTTACAGTGTGTTAGTGCTCCGAGATACGAATCAGCGGAATTTAGTAAATTAGCTCGTGAAATTGGATGCATATAAATACGCTTCTAATGACGTTGTGACTGTATGAAATAGTGTGGTGATAATCATTTGTTTAATACCTAGTTGATATCGTCCAATTTGCCTGAATTTATCTAAATAGTAGCTGACCGGATAAACATTGTTCTGACATATAAACTATTTATTATGAATTTTTGGATAGGGACATCATAATCACGAGCGGTATGAAAGTAACTAATATACTTTACGATCTGTTCTCGTACCTACCAAATATACAGTAAAAAACCGGTCAAGTGCGAGTCGGACTCGCGCACGAAGGGTTCCGTACCATTATCTATAAAAACGGCAAAAAAAACAACGTTTGTTGTATGGGAGCCCCCCCTTAAATATTTGTTTTTATTTTATTTAAAGATTTATTTTAAAGTGAATATGTAAACTAAATATTATGTGAGTATTTCAAGCGCCTAGCTATTACCGTTATAAATTGCGAGCAAAAACGAGCAAAAAAAATCACGTTTGTTTTATGGGAGCCCCCTTAAATATTTATTTTATTCTGTTTTTTAGTATTTGTTGTTATAACGGCAACAGAAATACATCATCTGTGAAAATTTCAACTGTCTAACTATCACGGTTCATGAGATACAGCCTGGTGACAGACGGACGGACGGACGGACAGCGGAGCCTTAGTAATAGGGTTCCTTTTTACCCTTCGGGTACGGAACCCTAAAGATTCATAACAGTCGGCCGAACCGTTTCGGAGGAGTTACGGCAAACACCGTGACACGCTTATATGTACAGCTTTAGAAAATAGAAAAGTTCACTGCCCCGTTCAGACAGGTAGTTTGAACTTAACAGGTAGATGGCGGCACAGCAGTTACTGTAATAAATAGAGATGCAAAAATCATATCTTCCTTGTAGCTCGGATGAGAAAACAAACGACCGGTTATTGAAAGGATATGGGTTCAAGTCCTACCTAGGCGAGGGAGGTGTATTTCTAAATTTAAAAAATATATAGCTAAAATTCGATAAATTTAAAGCCTCAAAAAGTTCTCAATCTCGAGTCTTATAAATATAGGTATAAGTCCACATTACAAATGTATTGTCTAGAGTCAGCAATCAGCACAGCTTATTATTTATACTATATATAGCATACGACCCGCCTGATTGTAAGCAGTCATCGTAGTCTATAAACGCTTGAAACACCAGAGGCATCACATCACGTAGCCAACCCTGTAAAAACTCCTTTACCCCTAACTTAAAGCAGTGCTATAATGTTATGCGAAAACCATGGCAAGAAGTTCATACCACAAACTGAAAGCTCTAGGTAGAAAACTTCTCTGCAACCGCACAGTACGTGTCAATAAAGGTACCAAAAAAAAAAAGAATTTTTTTAACAAGAACATTAAAATCCTGAACAAAAAAAATACCACTTTTACTCTGACCATTATTACAAATAATGTTCATTGAATCCACGATAAATAATATACTCTAAACAAGATACCTCTGTTGTAAGTTGGTGAGGAGTTGGGTGTCCAGATTTAAAAAAGATTAAAAAAGGTTATCAACACATTAGCATTAGCACTAAACGACTCGCTTTAGTGTCCACCTTAAAAATCTACTGATATACATGTAGGCGCAGTCGCGCAAAACTATGTTATAACTAACCTTAACAAATTCAACTGTAGCGATTGTCGGCAATTCTTTCAAGTTTGGGTAATAGAACCCAGCAGCTGGGTGCTTTGGCCGTTTTGGGCCGATTTTGGTGACCGGCTCTGAAGGTACTGTCTTCCATCGCGGTGCTGTGAAAGTCAGACCACTCGCAGCGCCAGCGTCTAATGGTTTCAACTATAAAATAATAAGAATTGTTTGACCTGTTTCTGTATGACTTTATATGATGATAAGGCACACTACACACGCACGCACGCAGGCACGCACACACACATGCACGCACGTACGCCCACACGCACACACACACACACGCAGGCACGTACATCCACGCAAGCACGCACGCAAAGATGCACGCACGCATTCACGCACGCGAGCACACACGAACGCACGCACGCACGAACGCACTCACGCACGAATGCACGCATAGGTCAATATTTTTTTCTGATATATGATTAGCTATTCTGCTGTTTAGAATGGAGACAAATTAAGCAAATCAAACACTATAAAAATTGGTCCAGCTGTTTTTGACTAAAAATATGGTCCTCCAATCATACATTGTTCATACATACGTACGTCCAGTGTGATTTGGTCTATCCAAGCGGAATCCACACAGAGGTCCAGACTGTCAACCCCAATGAACCAATCAGGCGACGGCATGATCCGACTGATTAAGGACACCTGAAAGAAAAATGGTAGTCAATGTGCCAACGAACAACAGTAATATTTTAACGTGGTGCACCCTGCTGACAGACAAACGAGGTTCTGGCGAAAAGAGAGGTAGGGCATAGCGTATTTTGTAAGCTACCTGACTGTGGAAGTATCTCCACCTCACAGAATATCGCAGCTAAATAATAATTCCCTTCAGAATTGTGTGTTCCTGTGAGGGATTGAGGTAACCAGGAAGGAAGGGGTTGTACGCTAGGAGGAAGAACGATGGTAGTGGTGGCGCGCGAGCAATTTTTCCTGTTGCGAGCTTGTATAGCTACGGTATCACGCTTCACATCAGGCGGCCCGACCCGACGTAGTATATAAAAAAACATTACAAGAATTTATTGACCAATTTGGTTTATTCCGGTTACTCACCATAAAACACCCACCCTAAGGTGGATACTCGACTACGACGCCCATCTATTCACCCTGAACGGGGTTGATAATCGGGATTCACATGGACTATCTCTCTACACGTAGAGATGTTTGCGTTCTTACATACAAATTATATCTTTGGGAATGCTCGGATGAGCTGCCGCTGAGTTCCACTATCGTACAACTCGACATAAATTAAAATTCCATTCATATCATCTTGATAATTGGCGATCTACTACTGAACGTTTCCTAAAACACGAACGGTGAAACTGTGGAATCAACTTCCCTCAGCGGTTTTCCGAACAAATACGACATGGGAGCCTTTAAAAACACAGTCTATATTTCCCTTAAAAGCCTGACAACGGATCGGCGACCTATTGGTGTTGCTGACCTTCATGGCCTTTATGGTGATTGCTTTCCACCAGGTAACTTACATGCTCATTGGCCCTCCTCTTATATATAAATAAAATACATTATAAGAGGGTGGATAGATTGACACGCGTTTCCGAGTCTCCTCCTTAGTTTTAGAGTGTTTGTTTTAGAGTAGATAAACGGAATAAGCCACTTTACTTACCAAGCTATGATGTCCATCAACTAACACCAAGTTCTTTGTTTCTCCAACACCCCTGCCAACAGCTGGCGCCGAGAATTGATCGTAGACCTTCACTTCCTCCTCGCCCTCTCTCACTAGTCCGTCCAGACCACCAAACTGTGCAAAATCGCGTACTGAATCTCTCGCTACTTCTCCAATATGGTATAATTTATACGAGCTGTTGTGAGATTGACCTGGAAATAAGTTATTCTTCAATTAGGTATAATAATGTTTTAGAGAATATATATATCATTACATTTCATTTGTGCACATAATATCTGATAAAAATACACATACAAGGGATCAAAGAAATACAGTTGGCAATAAGCTGTATGTACACGGAAGGAAACTAATTAATATTATAAATGTGAATGTTTGTATGTGAGTTACGCTTTCACGCCGGAACTACTTGACCGATCATAATGAAACTTTGTACACATATTCTAGAAGGTATTAGATTCTACTCTCTTAATGAATTTATACTATTTGACATAATTTAATAATTATAACAAGATCCGTTGACTAACAGATTTACTTAATCTGACATTTATAATTAATTTAATACTATCTTCCTCTACTTTAATTAAACTTGCTATTAATTTTGGCATTTTTAATGCCTAAATTGTTGAAATAGGCAGAACGTAACGAATCTTTTATCCTTACAAACACCTATATTCTGAACCTATATAACCTTTATCCAAATAAATCATTTGAATTTGAAGTTACCTAAGACGCAAAGCCGCTAACAGAAGGGGGAATTCTCGTAATTATAATGTAGTAAAAAATCAGTTTCGATTCAGTCTCAAACTCGCAAATGTCAACTTAGCTTTTCGTGTATCACAATATGAAACTTCAAAGTCTAATTTAACAGGAATTATTAATGAAATATGACCGAAAATTAAACAAACTAAGAATATTATTATGCCAAGAAAAAGAATTGATATTAAATAAATTAATTAAATCATCATTTTTCAGTCAATCCACAACTCAATCTCGATTCGGTCAAATTTCATTCCGCGATCGTAAAATAGTTATGAGAATTGGTCTTCTGGTTACGTGTACTGTGTATCTATCCTGTGGTTAGGTCTTCAAAGCATCTACGACATTCTATTGCTACATGTATGACGGCACGGGATCTAGCCTCTGGCATCAGACGATACTAACTCACTTACAGGCAGGTTAAAATCGAATTAGTCGTGTAACTAGATAAATTACTATGCTCATGTCTATGACAGTTTACATATAGACGGGCCATAGGCGAAAATTACGACAGTAAAAAATATGCATGTATTTATATATGTGTGTATAAAGTGGTAAATAGTATATAATATAGCGACGGCGAAGTGCCAATATCTTCTAACTAACACAGACAAAATTTCACAGAAAGTAAAAAAAAACGTTGTTTCCTGAAAACTTTAAAAATAATAAAATCATTTGTATGGTAAATATACAAATACAGAACGCTAAAGTTTCAATGAAATATAAATATATTTGAAATATAAAATAGAAATTGATTTTAAAGTGAATGGCATAAAGAAAGTCAATTTCTCGAAAAATGTTACATAGGAGGTATTGGCACTTCGCCGTCGATAGTGTATCGTATTTTGATTCCTAAATATATATTATTACTAGCGGCCCGGTACGTGCTTCGCTACGTATAAAGTGAAATACTAAAAAAAAATTATTGGAACATCAAATTCATTTATTCAAACAAAAAATAAACTATTTTAAAATTTAATCCAAAACATTTGGATAAACAATATTTTGTGTTTTTCCATTTTGAGCATGAATAAACAAACGGCTGGGGGTACCGACTCTGGAACAGGCAACATAAAGTCGAAGCACGTCCAAGATGAAATGACCGCATGAATGACATAACAACATGATTGTACTGTCAACACTGAAAAAAGTTTCAATTTGACAGCACAATCCCCATCTGAAAAAAGTTTCAATTTGACAGCAAAATCCCCATTAGCAAAATGATCCGCCATTTATTGAATTCATTTGTTACAAAAAATGTGATAAATGAAGAACCGCTCTACCGATTTTATGCAAACTTCACATAAACCATCTACTAAATAGTCCGAACAAAGCCTAAATATTTGGTATGGATAGGTGTGCCCGTTCTAGAGTTATAAAATTACAACGAAAAGTGGCATTGATTTTTATATATAGATATGTATAGTTGTTTGATAAATTGTAACAACTATATTCTGTAATGTTATGTACTCCTAACTGTTGATTGGTAGAGTATGCATTTAGCATTAAGTCCGCTTATTGTACCGAGTTTTTGTGCTCAATAAAGATATAAATAAATAAAAAGTGGCTACAAAGCGCTTCCTCAATACCTACGCAATTATACATGCAGTATACAAATAAATTAAAAGATCGTTTACATACAGAAAAACATTTTCTCTACAACTTTTTAGTATGTAATTCAGTAGGTCTTTAATTAGCACTAATATCTTGTCGCGACGGTAAATGGCAGGGCAGAGTGAATGCCGGGCAATTACCTTATTTTCTTCTTGCCACAATGGAGACAGGTAGAACGCATCTATCGGTAAAAATATCTAAGGCTCACATGCCCTTTGCTAATAAATAATCGATTTAAGTTATTGAGTCGTATACATTATGACTTGAAAGTAAGACTAGATATATCACATAGGTGTACCTGCGCATCACGGGTTATAGAATGTCTAGGCTTTATGTAATATTGCCTGAATCATATTATATAGTATTTGAACGACCAACCGATGTATTTTTATGACAAAACCAATTCGTCTCCGCAAACCCTATCTGCTGGACCTCTCGGGCTCACTTATGTTCAAAGGAAAGGAGGAACTCCAGGACCTTGCCCAACTATCGGTGGACGGAATAATGGATGCGGCCACCTCCAACATTTCAAGACTGAATAAGAATGAGATCGCGAAGATTGGAGCGCTCGGGCAACATCTGCTGGCTGTGGTGGGAGCTCTAAACATCCGACTGGCCGACCAAGAGGTGCGCACATATAAAGCGGAGCTCCAGTGCGCAGAGCTGAAAATAAAACTGAGGGACGCACAGAACACCCATTTGTTATCTACTGGGGACGTCATCAAGACAGCAGCCCCCGTGTCTTACGCTGCCTGCCTCAGAACGGGCAAAAACAACGACAGGCCAAAACCTGTGTCTGGCCCTGTCTTGGCTATCTACCCGGCTGATGAGGCGGACGAAAACCTCAAGAACGCGGACGCTACAAAAGCCGCCCTGAAGAAAGCAATTAACCCGGCCGCCCATGGAATACAAGTAGACAAACTGCGGAAAGTGGGGAACGCGGGAGTCGTCATTCAGACCACCTCCAAGGAATCGGCAGAGCGGCTTCGCAAGGTACTCCCACCCACCCTTAAAACAACAACCCCGCAACGCCGCCGCCCCCTGGTCGCTCTCAACAACGTCAACGGGGATCCAAAAGGGGAAGATCTGATCAGAGCCATCGTAGAACAAAACTTCGGGGAAGAATCGGGCTGGCCATTGGAGCGCGTCAACAAGGAGGCAAAGGTGGCATTCAAGAAGTCAAGGGTGGGCGGCAGCAGGACTACCGTGGTACTTGAGTGCTCCCCGGCGTTCAGGGATGCCCTCATAAACAAGGGCAAACTATATATTAATTGGGACGTGGTGTACATGAATGATTTCATACGTGTCACATGTTGCAACAAGTGCCAACTATATGGGCATCCCGAGAGATTGTGCAGGTCGGAGAGCTACACCTGCGGCAAGTGCGGAATGGGCGGCCATAAAACAGCAGACTGCAGCTCAACGACGATGGCCTGCGGGACCTGCAAGCGCTTCGGCAAACAGGCAGACCACAGGACGGCGTCGGTGGACTGCCCGGCCCGTCGTCATGCAGAAGATAGGTACGTCGCAACGACTAATTATGGATAGGGCTCTACCGATAGCAGCGAAGCGAGCGGCTGATATCCGTCTTGGACAGATCAATCTGGGTGGATCAAAGGTCGCAACGAGGGAGCTACACGCCATCGCGAGGGACTTGCAACTTGACTTGGTATTGGTGCAAGAGCACTATAGAGACCCCAATATACTGGACATCGGACCGGGTTCGAAAGCGGGAATCTTCGTCGCAAACTCGTCAATACCAATCACCACCTTTACCGACCTCTGCACATCCCACCTGTTCGTCGTGAACGTACATCCAGGACTGCATCTGATATCATCCTACTTCCAGTACTCTGACCCCATTGAGCCCCATATCTTCTCCTTGGAGACGGCGTTGGACGGACTGCGAGGTAGGGACCTCATCGTGGGAGTGGACACCACTCTCCCCTTTGGTATAGTGAGAGGCGCCATTACACCGGCCGAGGACATCTGACTGAACATCGTAGGCAACAGATGGAGGGTTTCGTCAACGCCCGGCGCCTCAAGATCCTCAACCAGGAGGGCCAACCTCACACTTTTTGTGGCCCCAATGGGGTCAGTAATATTGATGTGACGTTATCGGCTGGAGGATTGATCGTCAGGAATTGGAAGGTCCACGTCTCTATCAGCTGCTCGGATCACAGGCTAATTACTTTTGTAGTCACGGGGGCTAACTCTGTGGGCGGATCTGAACGGACACAGGCGATCGAAGAGCCTCCGCGATTTCGGGATCGGGGGGTCAATTGGCCTGTCTTCGAGGCACTGATCCATGCCAGGATGGGGTACGTAAAGTGGGACCAGTCAGCCGGTAAGGTTAGTGAGGATTTTATGGGAATCATCGTTCGGACAGCCGATGAGTGCTTAGGTACTAAAAGGGTAAAACCTGCGACTGGCTACGATTGGTGGAACGAGGCTCTCGACGCGTTGCGCAGGCAATGTAGAAGGTCCCGGGAGACGTGGCAGAGGCGTAGAAGATTGGGGGGTAGGGCTGAGGAATCAGCAAAAGCCGACTTTCATACGGCAAGGCGTAAGTATAGGAAGGCCATGGAGAGGGCTCAGCTCGACTTTTTCAGGGGATTGGCAGAGTCTGGCAACAGGGACCCCTGGGGCCAGGCTTATAGAGCTGCCAGCGGGAGGGCCCGTCCTCCCGCCAACGTAATCAATGGCACGTCATTTGTCGAGAGCCAGTCGAGTGGCCTGGAAGGTGCGATGCACAGCCTTCTGTATGGGTTGTGTCCGGACGACGACATGTCTAAGGACACGGCCCATCATGGGCTGGTGCGGTTGGCAGCGTCTTTCATGCCCTCGGGCCGAGCCTCGCCCTCTCCGACGCACGAGGATCTGGCAGAGATAATTAGGTCTCTACCTAACACCGCAGCGGGTCTCGATGGCGTTAGCTCATCGATCCTGAGGCACGTCTTTTTCGCGGCACCGAAGGAGTTCCTTCGGGTTTTAACACTCTGTGTAGTAGAAGGGGTGTTCCCCAAGATTTGTAAGGACGGCAGATTATTAGTGCTCCCTAAGGGAAATGGTAAACCACTTAGTGACCCGAAGGCGTACCGCCCAATTACACTCCTCTCTATTTTCGGCAAGATCTTGGAACGCGTAATACTAAAATGCGCCCCGCAGATCGCTTCAGGAATCTCCGAGTTTCAGCACGGGTTCTCTCCAGGAAAATCAACAGTGACGGCACTGCAGGATATTTTGAGTACGGTAAATAGGTCTGTATGTAAGTATGTACAGTTGGTATTCTTGGACATCTCGGGTGCCTTCGATAATGCATGGTGGCCCATGATTCTGCTCAAGGCAAAACGGGGGGGTTGTCCGCCAAACATCTACCGGATGCTGACGGATTACTTCACCGGGCGCCGGGTCGGCTTGTTTGTGGGCGGTCGTGTATTGTGGAAGGATTCCACCATGGGCTGTCCACAGGGTTCCGTACTCGGGCCGACGCTGTGGAACGTTCTAATGGACGATCTGCTGCGCCTGCCCCTACCGGGAGGGGTTAAGATGATAGCGTACGCCGATGATGTGACGGTTATCATTGAGGCTAATTCCAGAGCGGCCATAGAGTCGACCGCCGGTGCGGTCCTAAGCCAAGTAGGCGCCTGGGGTGCCCGCAATAGGCTGAGCTTCTCCCCCACAAAGTCGGTAACTATGACGGTGAAGGGTAAGTTTCAGCGGCACCCTGTAGTAAAGTTCGGCCAGTCTTCGGTGAGAGCCGTCACATCGGCGACAGTCCTCGGCGTGGAATTGGATTCGGGCCAACTATTCGTCCAGCATGCCACTCGCATTGGAGAACGCGCCTCGGCGTGTTTCGGGAAAATGTCGAGGATATCCGCATCATCCTGGGGGGTTAGATACCCAGCGCTTAGGATTCTATACCAGGGGACATACGTTGCCACGCTGACGTACGCAGCTGCTATATGGTGCCACAGATTATGTACGTATGTTTGTCGCAGTGTCGTCCTGAGAAGTCAGAGGCAGGCACTAATCCTACTGACCAAGGCGTATAGGTCCTCCAGCACGGCCGCCCTACCCGTTCTGGCGGGGGTTCTCCCGGGTGACCTGGAGATAACTCGTGCTGGACGCTTGGATGGGGCGCGTAGGACCGCGGCCGGTAGAGAGTTGAGTCGGCTCAAGCGCGAAATTTGGGTCACTACAGTGAACGAGTGGCAGGATCGGTGGGCTAGCGAGAGTAAAGGGAGGGATTTATATCGATTTTTCCCGGAGGTGTCCGGCCGGCTCCAGGCAACCTGGGTCGAACCGGATTATCAGACCTCCCAGATCCTCATGGGTCATGGCATTTTTAGGAAACGGCTGTTCGACCTGGGGCTCTACGGGTCTAGTGAGTGCGCTTGTGGGGAAGGTGTAGAGGACAGAGATCACATCTTGTGGTCCTGTCCTAGATACGGGGACCTGCGCAGCGAACTTCTTGGTATTGTTCAGTGCAGCGAAGAGTACCCGGGTGCAGTGTATTTTCAGGATCTCGTGTCGTCGGAGGCGAACTTCACGGCCTTACGTAGGTTCGCCCACGCATGGCACGCGCGAAGGAGTGCCGAAGAAAGGATGGAGAAGAGTGGAGGTGGTGCGCCAACGGACGGCAGCGGAGCCGTAAATGTATTTGTCGCCGCCCCAGAAGGGGGAGAGGGCACAATTAGGACTAACGAAATAGATTAAATAATTTGTAGAGAGTCAAGAATTGCCCGCGGCACAAAAGAGCCTTAGAGCATCGGTGCTGCGCGCATCTCTCGCGATTCGGCTCATATGACCGCGAGGTCGGTGGAGCCATGGGAGGTGGTGGGTTAAAACCCTATCTCGATATATCCTTATCTCTTATATCTCGTGGCCAGCCTCCTATCCACCAACTCTTATTGCGATTCAATTACTGAATAGAATGCTTATTCATACTAATGAATAAGCGACTCTATTCAAGTTGAAATAGAGTCGCTTATTCATTGGTATGAATAAGCATTCTATTAAGTTATTGAATCGCAATAAGAGATTGTGGTTAGGGGGCAGAACTTAGAATTGAACAGGGACCCTACCGCCGAAGGTGAAGCCGATTACCATCGGTTTTTTTGATTCCAAAAATTGATCTCAGATTATAGTTATTGACAAACAAACATCTCCAGCATAGTCAGTAGAGCACTAGGGTTTCTTCCAGCTGAGCTAAACATAATTACCAACAATTTAAGCAGTAGTGTTATTTTCGCATGTAAAAAATCCGATGGCAATCGGCTTCAACTTCGGCGGTAGGGCCCTTGATCATGATGTGACGTATCATTTCATGATTTTTTTTTATTTTTATTTATTTATTCATGATTGAAAAATGAAAATGAAAATGAAAAATAACTTTATTTCAAATAATTTGTTTTGATGATTGCACACAATCCATTTAAAGATTATATAAAAGTCGAACTTAATGTATTGTTTACCAGTTTAACTTTCGGGCATGTATGATTTCCTGCCGTAGAAAATATCTGTTGCCTTCATCATGATATGGCCTGGCCAGATCACTGAATAAATCAGCGTGTGACGATATGAGCAGCTAAACAACTCGAGATATATGTATAATATTAGTGATAATCTCGTAAATTTGTTACATTATCCACCGTTAGAGGCGCTGATATAGTTTTCTTTTTGTGATTCACAAATCAAGGCGGCGGACAATAACTGTGATAAAAAAGAATACTAAGGCGCCAATGGAAGACAAAGGTAAAATGAAATAATGACGATACGATGTACGACCCAAACTACTAGAATTTTAATTAAAATAAACATTTTTTAAGATCTCCCAATTTTGTAATTTTTAATTACAAAATTGGGTATTAAATTGTGTGCGGACAGTTCAAACTTATTACTAACTTAATACGATTTCAAAAAAGTGGCTGTTTCACATATATTTGGAAGCATTGGGGAAGGCCTATATCTATCAGTAGGTAGACCCAGACTGATAATAATCATGATGATGATATAAGACTTGTTTAGCAATATAGGAAATATAACATCCTGTAAAATCCAACAGCCTTAAAGGGAGCTGGTCCATCCAACCGTCTCAATATCGACTGAAGGACTGAAGGTTTATTCTCCAACCACTGTGTTTGTTTGGCAAAGACGGATTTTCCCAGAATCGTGTAATAAAGTGACAGACGTAGTGTCATCTATATATGAGATGTAAAGCTATATTTATCAATGATGATGATATATTTGTTAAATGATGGCATCACATTTCATGGTGTTTTTGCACATTTTTTTTATATATATTACAATCTGCAAATGACTGATAGTTCTGTCAAACGTAATAAAGTTACATTAGAAAAGTTAATATGGTCGTTCAGTTTTCTTAATTTTTTGTTATTTTTTTCTTTTACAAGAACCTTCTCCTGACAATAAGAAATATAACAAAAAAAGAATTATCGAAATCGGTCAAGCCGTGCACGCGTGATGCCGTGTCCAGGGGAAAATGGGATTAATTTTTATATATCTGGATATTCTGTCAAGTTGGCTGAAATCAACTACTTAAATAATACATATGAGGTGTAAGTGGTTCATCAACATCTTTGAACCAAAGCCAACTTCACCTGAACGCATTACACCCTGCTGACTGACAAACCAAGCTCTGGTGAAAAGAGAGGTAGGGAGCGTAATTATTGTAAGCTACCCGATTGGGGAATGTACCTCCACCTCACAGAATACCGCAGCCAAATAATAATTCCCTTGAGAGTTGTTGTGTTCCTGCGAGTGAGTGAGGTCACCAGAAAGGAGGGAGATGCTGCGTTTGCAGCGGGGGTGGCAACGCGCGAGCGATATTTTATGTTGCGACCGTTAATATGGCTACGGTAACTGCTTCACATCAAGCGGGCCTTGTCTGCCACCCGACGTAGTATAAAAAAAAAGCATCGATTTTTTGCTTACTGCTTATGAGTTGCTTGGTTGCTCAGAGTTATTTGAAAGATTACCGTAGCATTTGCATTTATATATTACATACATCGTATAGAAGGCATGTCTAGTTTCTAAGAAATATTTTATTTTATTCTTCTTTATCAGAGCAGACACAAAATATTTGCCCGCGAATAACGAATCCTCATGAATAAAGAAATGCTCAAGTAAAACAAGTTGAAAGCAAATTGAAATATTTGCAGAATAGCTCATCAACGATGCTACCTTAGCCTTTATCGAAGCATTTTATAGGCCATTTGCTTCAGAATAACCCAGTGAGATATGCAAATAAAGCTATCTAAGCTTTTATGCGCCTTTCATTCTAATTATACAGGAAATTGTTTCAGCTATCACCCGTCTCTAGATACCGTTTACGTAGAGTTGCGTTGGTAGAGTAATGACTTCAATTTTCTTAGTCGATATAGAAAAGTCATTAACTCATGTTATTATTTAAAGGGTACAGGCACACCCCGGCCACTCCATACAAATATCGCGTCGTTTAGTACTACATAAACATTGACGTCTGTGCAGAGCGGGAATGAGCGTGTCTGCGAGCGGCGCCATACAAACTGTTCCACATTTGTCTCAGAGGGTAGGTGAGGTCGACTAGTGAGAGCGGCAGGGAGAGGCCATACTGTACGTAGTACTATTACTTATACTAGAACAGCTAAACCGATTTTGCCAATTCTTTTTTTTTAGAATATTCCTTGAAGTACGAGGACGGTTCTTACGCAGAGAAAAATTTAAAAAATTGCCTGAAAAAGTCTAAAAACAACACTTTTCTATAATCGTTTGTATGGGACAAAAGATTCGTAATAACACTTAAAAGTAAATTTAAACTTTAATACCATACCATAAAGGTCAAGTGTTAGTGGAGAGGTTCTGGGAAGGCAAAACAATTGAGTGACGCTAGTATTGTAGGCGATACGAAGTTCGCCGGCTCACCTAGTTTTCCTTAAAAATACTCGTACATACTTACTCGTAAGAAATTTGAGACAGGAATATTTGTTGAAGATTTTTGAATATCCTTGAAAGTTCTTTACTCGAGCAACGACGGGCTCTCTAGCTAGTTCAATTTATTTGTTGACGGGTTCATTGAACTGTCTATAAATAATGCAAATTTAAATGGATCATCTAACTACGTCACCTCCGTGGGCGGTGATATATCATTATCAGTTTGATATCTTTCGTGGAATTTAGCTTTTTGATGTAAATTATAATTAATTTATTATAGAGCACGAGTTTCTAATAGTGTTTATAGGTGTTTATTTTATACTTTTAAAGTTATATTCGAGTTGTGACTATAGTTGTAAAAAACCCGTTAACTGCCGTTAATTAATCAAATTTATGGTTTGCTACCGATAAAATGCAGTTATTAACGGGTAATTATCCGACTGCGACACCTAAAAAGGGTAAAGTTTTTTTTCTTTTCTTTTATAGTGAACTCCAAGTGTCAAGTGAAAAATCGATATCTGAAAGATAAAGATTTAGTTTTAGATGTTATAAATTATATTTAAAGCGACATACATATATATAGTACAGTCATTTGGTAGTTTTACCTGGAAAGTTTTCCAGGAGTTTTGAAAATTGGCAATTTTATAGATTTTGATGTGAAAGAGCACATCAAAATCTATAAAATTGCCAATTTGCAAAACTCCCAGAAAACTTTCCAGGTAAAACTACCAAATGACTGTACTATATGTATGTATGTACTTCCTCTCCCTCCACCGTCCCGGCCGCCCCCTTCCCGCAAGTTGAAGCTGGCATCATCGCGCAACTCGCAATAGACTTTTTAAGGAGCTAGCGTCATCTAGCGGTGGTATTTAACCGTAATAAGCATAAAATACGGTTAATTAACCGTTAATAAAGAAAAATGCATATTTAACCGCATGGTTAAAATCGTTAATAACCTGCTTCGCGTCTATAGTTGTGAATAAAGAAATTGGGATATTGTCAGTATGAAAAATAAACTTTGGTATTCGGCATCAACCCATAATAATCCCACTGTTGGGATACGGGTCTCCCCTTAATCGAAGAAGTTTAGAGCATACTCCACCAAACTGCTCAACTGCGGGTTGGCCAGTGTTTTCAAGCCGCACAAAAGCCACTGACTTGGCATAACGACTGTCATCTAATGACAGCAGCCGCGACCGACAACTTACTTAACGTGCCCTCCCAAGGTACGGAGGAGCTCGAGATAAGAGATATTACGGTTGACGTTGATACACTAATAGAGATTACGGTTGACGTTGCTTAACTTGTGTGATCGATTAGACTAGACGATACCATCGACCTTTTGGCTACGAAGCGTGCCAAAGAAATACATACATACACTCTAAAAACATAACCCTCCTTCTGGAAAATAAATCCTCGATAGACTTTTTTTTAATTTAGAAGGGGGAAAACGAGCATGTGGGTCACCTGATGGAAAGCAATCACCAAAGGGTCGTCAATCCGTTGCCAGCCTATACTCCTTTCAATTTTCGTAAAAACGTATTGTTATTTTTTTTTACATTTAGCTATTTGTGGGAGCACAATAGAAAAGCAATCGCCGACAATTTATTGAAGTCTAAGAATATGAAGAAAACACAATTTGTCACGAGAAATAAACAAAGATTTCCACTACGATGAGCATAGGATTCAATTATCTAATACGTGGTTTGCACAAAGGAATGTGCACAAAAAGTCAATGCGAGAGTTATTGTAACACAATGTTGTTTGTCTGTGTGCACCTCTCACGCTATTCTATTTGATCTTGAACATATTTTTAGGGTTGTCTATTTTGAGGATTACGTATTTTGTCTATTTATTTACACCGTGTAGGAGATCTGTGGCAATAAGTTCATCTATTTACTTGAGCTCGAATACATCGTTGGACATGTCAGTTTAATCCAATCATTCGTGCAAGTTAAGCATCGTCAACTGCAGCCCTGATCATGGATGGCTTTATTTATCTTTAGCTCTTTCGTACTTCGGAAGGTTTTATAAGCCACCAATCCTGGTTGTCTTCATTAGATGACAGTCGTTATGCCACGGCGGGCCTTTGGGCAGTTTGAAAACACTGAAATACTGCCTTCCGTCAGTCCGCACTTAAGCATTTTGATGGAATATGTTCCAAACCTCTTTCAATTGGGAGGAAGCCTCTTTTCAGGCAGTAGAATGAATGTGAGTTGATGCAGTAAAACCTATTGTAAAACCCCCACCCCAAGAGCCCAAAAATATATTACCATAGGTGTATTATAATTAATGTATTATAAATGAGCAGTTACTGTTTAGGTTGAATGTGATGAAATGAAATCATGAAATCTCCTTTTGTAATTATTATCTACGCCTTTAATATAACTTCTCCACACACAATTAAATCTCTTTCCATTACGAACAGAAAATTATATTACAATAATCCCCAAGAAGTACTAAAAAATAGGTTGTCAGTATCTACGAGTCTATTGTTATGGGGCAAAAATTTTTCAATATTAAAAAATAAAAGTTTAAATAAACATTATTATTTTTTTATAGTAATGTTCGTGATACCCACTTCAAATAATTACCGGGAATAAATAAATATCAAAATTAAACAATATGTTGCCAAGAATAGAAGTTAAGTTGAAGAAGTGTTAAAATATATTTTTCGGTAATGAATGTCTCTCGATCCTTTCACAGAATTACACTTACCAATACATGTCACATTCACAAAAGTGTATTAAAGTTAGATAAAATTATTTATCTCAAAAGAAATAATAATCATCCTTTAATAATAATTAGTGCTCATTTTATACAATTAATTAGTATTCATTTATATTTATTTTGTTTTTAATTCGTACTGAAGTGTACAATTTATATAAAGCAATAAAATCAATCATAACTTGACAGTTGTCACCTCGAGGTTCCCAAACAACAATCCAAATTATCTTCACCGTCTTATTTTTAATACACCATCTTAACTTTAAACAATCTACATATTTCTTGTACGATATATGTACATCATTTGAAGACGTAAAGAATTGCAATGTATTATGGTGCCTGTCTTATAGAGGACACGTCCAAATCTAAATCCTAAACGCAATAAAAAGTCTATAATGTCAGTAAATATCTTATCTAGACATTTTCTGCTGCGTGCGGTGAAATTGTGGAATCAACTTCCCTCAACGGTGTGGTTTATCAGTATAAAAGTACTATCATATATGTGGTAAAATACAATATGCATTCATTGCTCAATCGTACACAAACATGACAATTTATATTACATTAAATATAAACAGCAGGAGCACAGAGAGAAAGCTTCATTCAACCGCGGTGTTTAGGTACACTACTATAAGCATGCGTGGCCTTGTGTGCGTGTCCACTGGCCGCCCGTCGCGTACACGCCGCGGTTGGAAAAAACTGGTTCAAACTGACTCCGCCAGTGGACAAGCTCAGGGCCTGCGTCGTGCACGTATAGGTGTTCGCTCCACGTTGTTTACGAGTAGGTATGAGAATAAAAGTATTGAACAAATGTTGAAAATAAAAGTGGGACAAAATGGTTATTTACTGTACTGTGTGTATGAACAATAATAGAAAAAGTAAAAATATTTCGTATTTTAATAATTATCCCAAGTATTCAACTAGGTAAGTAGATATTTGATTATTACAATTTGCACACGATTTATATCTATCGGTCTGGTAATGTATCAAGTATTTAATAAGCTGGTATCAAGTATTTAGTATATCAAGTATTTAGTGGCGACTGGTGGTGCACTTTACTTGCTCATTAATAAGTATTTAGTTTATTTTTTATTTTTTTATTAGTTTTTTACATTAAATCAATGCGACGTCATTTTTCTGAAGCGAAAAGTTCAATCACCCTTTTATTATAATCGGGTAGTATAATAGTAAGAAATCACGATAGCCTAGGAGTGGAATGGAAAATATCGACCCAGTAGGGGAGAGAGGGACTAAAAGTTAAATTTTTAAATCAATTTGGTATCAGTATTGCTGATTGTTTGGCCGCGTGGTTTCCGGCAGATTAGAATAGAATCACTCGATCTCTTTCCGTCTTTGAGTATTTAATACTCAAAGCTTTCCGTGGATGTCGTACAAGGCGACTAAGGAAAACACATTATAACACATCGATCAGGCCTCCCCTACCCGTCTGGCCAGCGTGGGGAGTGTAGGCCAAATCCTCCTGTCTGTGACGGACGAGAGAGGGTCGTGCTCCTGTAATGGAGACTAAAATGACCTGATGATGATGATATTATTGATATTTAAAAACATTTTTGAATGTTCGCGAATAAGTTTTTTTATTATTAATATAACACAACATGAAGTCAAAGAATTGTCGTTGACATACCAGCAAAGGATTTTTATGCTACGTCGGGTGGAAACAAGCACATGACGTGCCTGATGTGAAGCGGTTACCGTATACGCTTGCAACACAGTAAATGCCACTCACGCGTTGCTACCCCGGCTGCTATTGCTGCTAAACCTTATTTTTGGTGACCTGACGCAGGATCACAATAACTCTCCACAGAGATGTTATTTGACTGTCATGTGGTCTCCTGTGAGGTGTGGTACTTCCTAGTCGGCCTATTGATGGGCCCTACCTCTCTTTCGGCAGAACTTATTGGGGTGTAAGTGGTTCATCAACATCTTTGAACCAAATCCAACTTCATCTGCACGCGGTACACCCTGCTGATTGACAAACGAAGCTCTGGCGAAAACAGAGGTAGGGAGCGTAATTGTAAGCTACCCGACTGGGGAATGTACCTCCACCTCACAGAATACCACAGCCAAATAACAATTCCCTTGAGAGTTGTTATGTTCCTGCGAGTGAATGAGGTCACCAGAAAGGAAGGAGATGCTGCGTTGGCATCGGAGGCGGCGGCGCGCGAGCGATATTTTTTGTTGCGAGCGTTAATATAGCTACGGTAACCGCATCACATCAGGCGGGCCGTATGTTTGTCTGTTGCCACGTGCAGGTGAGGTTGACTTTGGCTCATAAGGTGATGCTGAGCTACTTATACCCCACAAATACACCCCACAAAGGTGTCAACCCTATGAGAATAGGCACAAATTTTGCAGTTCATAGACAGCTTTCTCTCTGTTCCTTCTTTACTCATGTGGCAGGAGCAGGCATACATTTTAGCCGCGCGGTAGAAAGAGAGGGGGGATATCACTTCCTCTCCTACGCCGCGCCGGCGGTCTATGTTCCCTCTCCGTCTTACGAATTTTCGATCAGGCCACGTGTCCTGATACAATGCTGTATCATTTCAGTATATCTCAAGTTTTAATTAAGAACCTGAGAACCGACGAAGTAATCCTTCAGACACTAAGGGCATTATTATTGTCCTCGAAAAGTGTCTGACCTTTGGCTCGCCACCGCCCTCCAGACAAACAGGTAAAAAAGGAGTAAATTTTTTTTTATACTACGTCGGGTGGCAGACAAGCATACGGCCCGCCTGATGTGAAGCGGTTACCGCAGCCATATTAACGCTCGCAACATTAAAAATATTGCTCGCGCGCCGCCACACCCACTGCTAATGCAGCATCTCCTTCCTTTCTGGTGACCTCACTCACTCGCAGGAACACAACAATCCTCAAGTGATTTGTTATTTGGCTACGGTATTCTGTGAGGTGGAGGTACATTCCCCATTCGGGTAGCTTTCGATTACGCTCCCTACCTCTCTTCGCCATAGCCTCGTCTGTCAGTCAGCAGGGTGCACCACGTGCAGGTGAGGTTGACTTTGGTTCAAAGATGTTGATGAACCACTTACACCCCAAGTAAATGTTTTAATTTGAAAGAATTTGAAAGGGGTTTCAGAAGAAACATGATTGTAATAAAAGTTTTACAGTACAATGTCTAAATCTAAAAACAAAAGCGAAGGAACTATAAACTACAATATAATAATACTCTTTTTTGCCCTACGTGTAATATTTAGTTTTATGGAAAATTTATGCCAGATTTCTTTTCAATTAACTATTTATTTCCATTTTAATTATTTATTTCCATATATATAACTTTGAACCATAATTTGACCCTCGTACAAGGCAAATATTCTAAAATCCATTTCCGATTTCACATCTAGATACACACTAAAACACCAGGTGTATGTGAGACATGTCTCGATGTTACAAAGGAATTACCACTTATCTAAATTTTATCAAATCTTGCCGTCCATTATTTTCTATTTCTCTTTATTTTATTTCAAAGTTTTCCAGCTGACTCGCTCTGGATTAAAATTTAAAATCAACTGGAGCCGGACTGGGGATTATACGTATCCAGTTGTTTTAAAAAAGGTCAAAGGTTTTAAAATTTATGCATGACATCCACGAAATAGGATCGCGCTGGATGCAAGCCGCTTCCAACCGGTCTTATTGGAGATCTAGAGGGGAGGCCTATGTCCAGCAGTGGACTTTCAATGGCTGAGATGATGATGATGATGATGATCCACGAAATGCGCTGTGTGTCTATATGCCAGTAATTATTGTGCCTCATGACATTATAATGCAGTCATTTTAAATTTATATGCAGACACTTTTTTGGGTCTTTTAAGTGACAACAGTGACCCGCATCGGCTTCGCGGGTAGGATAATAAATGTATTATATTATATATATAGACCTACCGGAAGACATTATCTAAACGATAGTGAAAACTGCATCAAATCCCATCGCATGGTTTGGGAGGAGTTAGCGGAAATACAGTTTTTTACAAAAACAGGACTGATAAAACATGAATTGAAAGATTTTGTGATTGTTTGATTTGTGGAAGGCCACAAATCAAACAAATCTTTCAATTTCTAAACTTAAATCTAAAATACAGTAAGCATTTTTATTCAGCCCGGTGGTGGTCGAATGGCAGCAATGGTCAAAGTGCATGAACATGTCTGTTTGTCTGGGTATTTTCTATGTTTTATATTTATTTACAAATAAATTGTATTTATTTACAAATAATGTACATATACATTTATATCAGCTATCTAGTACCCATAGTATAATCTTTGATTATTTTGGGACTAGATGACGTTGAGTAATATGTCAAGAAATTCAAGGAATATCACAAGATATAACTGGGGTTGGGGTGTATATTTGCTTGGGTTTTCTATATACAATTTATTCCTTAAAAACCTTTAGGTATAATTATCTAGTGGACTTCAGAACATCAAACTAAGAGAAGTTCTTTAACACTGTAAATACCGATAAACTTAATTCACTTGCATTTACGACCTCAAAACGGACGCTTAATCCTCTCCACCAGTCAAAGATCGCAATATCACACTTTGAAGGCAATCTTGTAAAATATTTGCCAACCCTGGTCGCTCGCCCTCTTTTTGATTGAAAACAGACAAAAGGATTTTTGCCCCGAAAAAAGGACAAATGCCTTTCAAATACCGACGGTTTCTGAAGATTTATATCCCGGCTGAGATAATTCAATATCGTCCACTCTCATAATATAATAGAGACAACTTTGTTTTCTGGTCACGGTTGATATAATACTAGTGGCCGCACGCGAGTTCGTCTTCTTCCTTAGGCGTGCTGAGCATTATTCAAGATTATATTTGTCACATACACATTATCTATAATATAAAAATGAATCGCTGAATGTGTTGCTAAGAGCAAATACCACTTTATAAAACACCACTTTTTACCCGTGCGAAGCCGGGGCAGGCAGCTAGTAGTATATAAAATCTTATTATTTTTTTTAATAGGAAAAATTACCTGCCCCAGTTAGGTGGGACTTGAACCCACGACCTCTCGATTACCGGTCTTTTGTGAGGTGTACCTCCCCGGTCGAGCTCAACATGCCTTATCTCGCTTTCATCAGTCTCATTAGCTAATCAGCAAGGTGTACCACGTGCAGATGAGGACTTTAATTCTTAATGGTGGTGAATGACACAATTACACCCCACACATAAATAATTATTGTTACTATCTCCTTTTTATTCAGCGTATCAAGATAAAACATACATTGAAGAGCCCCGTGGTCGAATGGCAGCAATGTCCACTTTGAAGCCGGGGTCGCGGGTTTGATCCCCGCACATGAAAAACATTTGTGTGCATGAACATGTCTGTTTGTCTTGGTCCGGATTTCTAAACGATTAAAGTTTTTTTTAATATATTTAATTAATATAAATTAATCTGTTATTCATTAACGTAAGTAATATTTAAGTAAAAGTTAGTTTGGGATTAGATTGCAGTGTGTAATTTGTCCAGGAATATTTATTTATTTATATAAACAACACATTATTTAAGTTAGATCTACAGTATTCATATCATCATCAGCCTGTATCTATCCACTGCTAAGCATAAGCCTTCACCAATGCCTTCCACTATATGCGATCCTCCGCATTCCGCATCCAGCCGCTTCCTGCCGTTCTCTTGAGGTCACCTGTCCATCTAGTGCGCCCGACGCTTCGTCGCCCCATACAAGGCCTCCACTCTAGTACTTGCCTCCCCCATTTGAGGGCTATGTCGACAACTTTGGTTCACCGACAAATTTCTTAGTTCCGGATTCGAAAACCACATCCAACTTCGCAGCGTAACAGTCTTTTTGCGTAATTCACGACAGACCGACAAAGACAAAAAAATCTATAAACAATTGTTTTGACTTCTATTGGACCTAGGTATAAAAATTACTTTTTCTTAGAAATATTTCCTTTCCATTCCCATCTCATTTCAGTGGATTTCTTAGACAAACCTAGTCCTGGCAATAAGGAACACAACAAAAAAAGAATTACCTATCCAATTTAATGCAGCCGTTTGAAAGTTATGCGCGTACATACATTTCTGAGATTCATTTTTATATAAATCTATACTAATATTATAAAGCTGAAGAGTTTGTTTGTTTGGTTGAACGCGCTAATCTCCTGAGATTAGCTTTATTTATTAGTTTAGCTTATTAGTTCCTGAACTACTTATTCGATATGAAAAATTCTTTTAGTGCTAGATAGCCTATTTTTCGAGGAAGGCTATAAGTATAACATCACGTTACCACCACTATGAGCGGAGCACCAATGAAAAATGGGAAAAAAATATTCCTTTTGAGAGCTTCCGTTGCGTGCGCTGCGTTAACGGTTCAAGTTACGCAAGAATTATATACGACGGAATTATTCATCTTAAAAAGATCTAAAAAAAGTCTGTGATAGCATGTGTCTTTCATTTCTTTCACCTTTTAAAATTTGCGCACTGTAACTTTTCAAATGGTAAGCTTACTTTCAACGCTCTGTCTCACGCAGACGAAGTTACGCGAGTTAGCTAGTAAAATTATATGCACAAATGAAATGACATGGTTTATTCACAAGAAACATGTTTGTCATATCATGAATGGTTTACATATATTACGCGCATAAGCGTACATACAATTTTGAGATTAATTTTTATATATTACAATGAGCTGACATCTGCCAGTCAGATTTTATTAAATGTAGGTTCTAGATTTATATAATATTGTACTTATATTTCTTATTTTTTGGCTTCTGAAATGGTGCGTCTTAATTTGTTTTTGAACTGAAAAAATCTTGGCAGAGAAAGAGAACATTGTTGATTAGTAATTCTGGTATTTTAGAAAGCATTAATTGCATTGGATGTTCCTAATTTGCTCTTTGAATACACTTTCTTTTATACAACATAGGGTGGCAAACAGGCCGACGAAATACGACCCGCCTGCTATGAAGCGGTTACTGTAGTCATATAAACGCTCGCAACATGAAATATCGCTAGCTGCCAGCTCCGATGCAACTCAACGCCTACGCAGCAACCCTTTTCTTTCTGATGACCTCACTCACTTTGGCTGCGGTATTCAATGAGGTGGAGGTACTTACCCAGGCGGGCAGCTTACAAAATACGCTATAGTTTACCTATCTTTTCGCTAGATCCTCGTTTGTCAGTTAGCAGGGTACACTACGTGCAGGTGAGGTTGGCTCTTTTTTCTATGAGAGGGGGCAAACGACTATGTGAGTCACCTTATGGAAAGCACTCACTACCATCCATGGCGATCAGCAACACCAAGGGGTCGCGGATCCGTTGCCGTATAGGCTGGCAACGGATCCTTCCTTTCTTTCTGGTGACCACAATCGCTCACTTTGGCTGCAGTATTCTGTGAGGTGGAGGTACATCCCCAGTCAGGCAGCCTAAAAAATACGCTATGCCCTACCTTTCTCTTCGCCAGAGCCTAGTTTGTCAGTCAGCAGGGTGCACCACGTGCTGGTGAGGTTGGCTTTGGTTCAAAGATGTTGATGAATCACTTACACTCCTATTATAGAAGCTTTACACCCCAAACATATTTGTTAAAAACAGGCAAAGGATCTTGGGATATTGGGAGTTGTAAAAGCAAGATGACTACCAATACATATCCGATGAACAACCTTGTCGATGATTTTTAGCGCATGCCATTTTCAGAACTTTACATGGGCGATGTCGCGGGCTGAAGCTAACGTTCTGTAGATATATAATATTTCTTTTTATAAAACACCCGACGCTGTATAAAAAGAAATATTACATATCTACAGACAGAAACAAGCATACGGCCCGCCTGATATGAAGCAGTTGCCCTAGCCTATTGACGCTTTCATTATAATCGCATCGCAAAATTTCTTCATTCTTAATGACCTCCCACAGTCGCAGAAATACAAAGAAAGAAGCAATTAATACAATTTCGTTAAATTTAAGAAAAAAATCATCTGATGAGTGAAGTAAAAGAGCAGTTTGATAACATCGGCGTTTACAAAAGCTGGAGACAAATAAATACCATCTTATCTCAAACGGGAGAACTGCGAAGTCACAGTAGACACAAATACCAGTAACACAACACCAACGTTCGAGATCGACACTCTCACAAGCTTGAAATCGTGTAATCGATCCACAACACGATTTTAAATACCATAGCTATGCTGCGCGATGTTCGCTATGGATTATAAGGCAATGCATGTATAATTTGTCTAGTAAAAAAAACCGCGTGTGCTTGACCACGTGACAGAAGTGAAAACTTTAGCTCTTATCTCTAACAGAGATCGATGTCTTCCATTCAACACTGTCTCAATTCCGGAGGCAACTGAGGATCCAGCTACTGCCGGTCGAGAGAGGATAAATTTTGTGATCCTATCATTTTTTTTTCGTAAATTCATCTTTTTCTTACTTTTATTTTAATTTTTAACTTAAAATATTTTTATTGCTGTTCCATATGAGCAGCGATCTCAAGCGCACGCTATTAATTCTAATAATTAAAAAGCCGCTAGGCATACATCATTTTGGATTATAATCCAGCTCTGTACTAATTATATGGTGTTATAATGGTGTTTATGTCGAAAGTAATCTGTCTTGTATGTTAATAAATAAATAAATAAATCTCTCGCTCCGTCTTGCTTCATATCTGTCGACTTTACCAGAAGAAGAGTTACAGAGACGACCGTGACACTTTTCCGAGCGTAACGGGTCAGTCTAATTCCGCCACAAAATAAAGTGCATATCGCGCCTAAATATGTTTTCACTACAAAAAAAAAAACACAAAATACCTAGATGCCTGGAAGAGTAGCGCTCTACATATGATGGACTGTGCAAAAATATTTTATCTTGTGCTGGATCCTAACGATGAGCTATGGCTAAGATTAGCCATTGTAGGCCATTTGACCACAAAACTCGATATTTTTTTTATCGTTATTTGGAGTTAATTTACTGCACAGCATGTCTACTATGGCGAACCACCGTCTAACTGCTGTAGATAACGGAAAACTCCTTATTTCTAGTTTTTCCATTGTTTTTTCCCTGTTCCCCTATTGTCTCGTATCTCACGATAATTACGTAAATAAAAGTTGGTCGAAACTTGTTCGCCAAATGGAAATGTTATGTTACGTCTTTATGAGTTACGAAAATTATGTTCGGAGATAAAAATAACATAGTTATTGTAGCGTAATAATTATGGGTATTATGCCATTCCCTAGCTATTTCAATATTCACACAAGTACAATAAATAATAATGATATGTATTTATCCATGATGCTACATAACAACAATTACATTGTAAGTAATGTATAATTTTATTCTTTGTATATCTCCTTATCTATCAAAACAAGTATGTTATGTTAAATAAACATGGGCAAACGAGCCTCATGCTTTCCATCGAAAGCAATCACCCTGCCCATGGAGATCAGCAACACCAAGAGGTGGCCGATGCGTTGCCAGCCAATTCTCTGTCCAATCTTTCTTTCTTTTTGGTGACCTCATTCACTCGCAGGATTACAACAACACTCAAGGGAATTCTTATTTGGCTGCGGTATTCTGTGAGACCTCCGTCTCTCCTTCTACTTACTACGTACTTCTCTAGTTGGGCAGCTTCAAAAATATGCTATAATATATATGAGCATATACGAGTAATATATTACAGAGGTATACTGTTCGCCAGCGCCCCGTTAGTCAGAATGTAATAAAAGAGAGTAAAATATTAAATAAATGGTATAATAATAATAAACGATAACGTTATCGCACTACAACTTCAATAAAATTACATGCAAATGCACAAATGCAATATCAAGATGTGCTAGACGATATTCTACCTTTAATATCCCAAAATGCTTTAGCCAATCTATACACATTGTAGGCTGTAAGTGGTTCATCAATATCTTTGAACTAAAGCCACCTGCACTTCACCTGCACGCGGTGCACCCTGCTGACTGACAAACGAAGCTCTGGCGAAAGAGAGAGCGCAATTGTAAGTGTAACTGGGTAATGTACCTCCACCTCACAAAATACCGCAGCCAAATAACAATTCCCTGGCGAGCGATATTTTATGTTGAGAGCGTGATTAATATGGCTACGGCAGCTGCTTCACATCAGACGGGCCGTATGCTTGTCTGCCACCCGACGTAGTATAAAAAAAGACCTACAAAATCAGAGCGTCAGTGTGTAATGTCAATGGCTTCTAGTAAGCTTGTAGGGTTTTTGCATGCTACTGAAACGTGATTAACCGATTTACATGAAACATGGTGAATAAATAGCGCGAACCGGAGTCGTAACACGGTCAGCAGGTAAACAGAGAGTTAACAAAATGATATTATAACTGACCAAAAACTGGCGACCACTGAGCTTTCGGACGATTATTGGGGTAATCCTTAGGAAACGTCTCTTCACTCCACAGCATCCGTAGCTTCACATTATATACAGCTACATCACCCACGTCACACCCTATTGCACAATTAAACACCGATAAAAACAAGATGGCCGCCACTCGTAGAGAAAGAATCATTGTGAACGGACGTCTTTAAAATTCGCTTTTAAAATTCGAACACGGATTTTAATTTCACGGTTGTGAGCGCACGATTGTTTAGTTTGCGTTTTAAATTCGCCGTTGGGTTTCCGCGTGCGTGCACCGGCTTTGCGGAGATGTAGTGGACTTTTCTATTTTGGAATCCCGCTGCTCTCTCGACGGAAATAAACTTTGGTGACGGTCCGTGCGCGTGCCGATGACTTCTGCATCTTGTTTATATTATTTTACTTTCAATAATTTTTGTACGAAATATTTTTTTTTATTATAATCTGGTAACATTGGTTGGTAGCTAGGTAGCAATTGTTTGATCACCGAAGTATAGACACAGTATAAGTAATAGTACTCGTAGAGTATGGCCACTCGCTCACACAAGACGACCTCACTTCCCCTCTGAGTTGAATGTGCCGGGTATCACAAAAGTTACTTCGTAGTATATAATCTATTCACGAAATATATAAGAAAATGACAATTAACCTTTTACAATAATAGATAAGTCACTTAAACTTTTCATTATGAAGGTAAACTTTTGACGATCTCATTTTTTCAAAGTACTTACTTTGATCTTTTCGTGATCTACTTTGAAAAAAATATATATAAGATAGCTATTAAAGATACGTAGCCCCTAATTTAGTTTCCAAAAGGCCTCTATAATCGGTCTTGGGGCGCAGGTGCCGTGCGGTTTCCCGGGTAATTTCGCCTTATATTATTGAACACTTAACCCGTTTCAACCGTCTTGATTGATTGATAGTGGTCAGATAGTGAGCGATGGATTTTTACCGATATTGAAGTTTTTGATGTGGGATATGTTTTATGTGAGTTTGTTTATACTGAATCGGGTGAGAGTGCTTCGCCACTATTTTAAAGCCAAGTACACCTGCATGTGTTGTATCTTTCACTAGTTCTAACGATGCTCTGGCGAAAGAGAGGTAGAACATGTTGAATGTACCTCCACTTCACAGAAAAAACAGCTAAATTGTAATATCCTTAAGGATTGTTTTGTTCCTTCGAGAGAATGAGAGGAGATACTGCGTTAGCAGCGGGAGATACACCATGTTTTCCATGTGTCTAAGTATATAGGTAACCGCTTTAGATCAGAGGTCAAATTCTCGTAGTTGCAGAATGACAGTTAACCGAATCGAGATTGAATTGTGAATTGATTAAAAAGTTTGTACCTACTTGATTTCATTCATTCATTACTATCGATTTTTATAGCTAACAAAATAACATTCTTAGTTTGTTTATTGGATCATATTTCGATATAATCCTTTAATTAAACTTTGAAATCATATTGTGATACGAGAATACCAAATTTGACATTTCTGAGATCGAGACTGAATCGAACCTTAATTGCGACTACAATTTAATTATAAAAATTGCGCAGGTGAGTCGTATGTTTGTTTGCCATTCGACGTAGTATAATACTCCCAAATTGTTATGATAAACTTTTAAAGTAAATAGCTAGGTACTAATGATGCAATCATCAATCACGCCATGACGTCCATCCGGCACTCGTCGCACCCTTGTCAGCATCACGTGACACATCTTGTGATGACGATGTGCCAGATATCTACACCATCGGACCATATGCAGCCTTGTTACTTTCATAAACAAAATTTTGTGTACTTTCCATACTCAGTACTCAATATTTTTATTGCATTTCTTAAGTAGTTTGACGAGCTCGGTGGTCGAATGGTTAGCAATGGCCACTTTGCCTCCGAGGTTGTGGGTTCGATCCCCGTACAAGACAAATATTTGTGTGCATGAACATGTCTGTTTGTCTTGGTCTGAGTGTTTTCTATGTATGTATTTATAAAAAAAAAATATTTAAGTATAATGTCAGTTATCTAGTACCCATAGCACAAACTTTGCTTAGTTTGGGACTAGATGGCAGTGTGTAATTTGTCCAGGAATATTATTATTTATTAGTTACAGTATAAGTAATGGAACAGTATGGCCACTCCCTGCCGCTCTCTCGTATTGACCTCACCTCCCCTCCGAGACGAATCTGGAACAGTTTAATGGCGCCGCACGCACACACGCTCATTCGCACCCTGTCTATATGTCATTGTTTGTGTAATAGTAAACGATGTGACATTTGTATGGAGTGGCCGGGGTGTGGTAGTACATAGTTTAGTAGAGGTATTGTATACAGTATACAGATTATTACATACAATGAACCTTACTTTACATAGACGGCGACCTCAAAAAAGTGGCTGATAGAGGTTGGATGCAGAAAGCGGAGGATCGCATATGGTGGAAAACATTGGGAAAGCTATATCCAGCAGTGGGTAGATACAGGCTGATGAGCTGGGAAAGATGTTAGTTTTTTTTTTATACTACGTCGGGTGGCAGACAAGCATACGGCCCGCCTGATGTGAAGCGGTTACCGTAGCCATATTAACGCTCGCAACATAAAATATCGCTCGCGCGCCGCCACCCCCGCTGCCAACGCAGCATCTCCTTCATTTCTGGTGACCTCACTCACTCGCAGGAACACAACAACCCTCAAGGGAATTGTTATTTGGCTGCGGTATTCTGTGAGGTGGAGGTACATTCCCCAGTCGGGTAGCTTACAATTACGCTCCCTACCTCTCTTTTCGCCAGAGCTTCATTTGTCAGTCAGCAGGGTGCACCGCGTGCAGGTGAAGTTGGCTTTGGTTCATAGATGTTGAGGAACCACTTACACCCCAAAATTTTTATTAGGCTAATATTAATAATATAAATTATTAGGCTTTATATTTTCAATTAAATATATTTTGTTGCTAATTATTAGAAATGAATGTACGTACAAGTATAGATGCGTTTTGAATAGTCGGTCTGAAATGTTTCCTTGTAAATTGTCGTCTATCCTTTTTCATCCTATTGCTGGGATTCGGGTCTCTTGAATCGAAGGGGTTTAGAGCATACTCCACCACGCTGCTTAACTGCGGGTTGGCGGAGGTCAGTGTATTCAAACAGCCGGGACCGATGGCTTAAAGTGCCCTCCGAAACACGGAGGAGCTCGAGATAAATAAACTTATTCATGGACAGGTTATGGTCGACGTTGCTTAACTTGTGTGTCTGATTTGACTTACTACGCAACGACGCTATCGAGCTCCTCTGTGTGATTCCATCTGTAAGGTACAAAAAATTGTCTCTAATCAAAAAATCCTAAGTATACAGGGTGAAAACTTCTAATGTCACCTGGAGGGAAAGTACTCTTAATACTGTAGATAGAAAATTTTACTCAAAGAAAACATTCCTTTACTTTTGAAAAGAAAGAAAACTGCATTCAAAGATTTTCGAAAATTCGCGTACCACACCCGGAAATCGAACCGACTAAAATCTGTAAAAATTACTCTCTGTACTTTTATTGCATCGATCGTTAGGGCACAGAATAATATACTCTAGTTAGGGTCAATTATAAGGATGAAATCTCTCTAACAAACTTGATAAATTAAATGAAAGGAAACCATGAAATATAATCTATACAGCACTTTCTCGTCAGTCTGAACAAAGTCGTTCAACTCGCCGCTCTCAAAGTTTTGAGAATGAAATCCCTGGGAGATTATATAGTGCATTGTTGAAAAATCGATGAATGCAGTCAATCGACTATAAACCAATCAGGACTGTTTGCAGCACTCAAACTTTGTTCAACTTCGTCTTTCGATGGCGGTGCAATAATAACCAAGTTTTAATCGATATACTCTTTACACAATAGTAGTTTGGAGACGGAATAGCCCCTTACCACCATCTCTTATTGCGATTCAATAACTGAATAGATTGCTTATTCATACCAATGAATAAGCGACTCTATTTCAAAAGGAATACAGTCGCTTATTCATTGGTATGAATAAGCAATCTATTCAATTATTGAATCGCAATAAGAGTGGTGGTAAGGGGGCAGCCCCCTTACCACCAACTCTTATTACCAATAAGCGACTCTATTCAGTTTGAAATAGAGTCGCTTATTCATTGGTATGAATACGCATTCTATTCAGTTATTGAATCGCAATAAGAGTTGGTGGTAAGGGGGCTGAGCTCGATAGAGTTTTGATTTGATAGACTATGCGTACTATTGCTTATATATACTCGTATGTCTACAAGTTTTGTTTTGCTTGGGACTAGATGGCGCTGTGTATAAAAAATAAATATGAATATTGTTAGACAAATTACACAGCGCCATCTAGCCCCAAAGTACGCGAAGCTTGTGTTATGGGTACTAGACAACTGATAAACATACGTAAATACATTTTTTTTTTGTAAATACATACTTATTATACATAGAAAACACCCAGACCAAGACAAACAGACATGTTCAATTGTTCATGTTTGTCCTATGTGGGAATCGAACCCACGATCGTTGGTTTCGAAGCCGCGTCATTGACCGCTACGCCACCGAGCACGTCAAATATATATGTCCATATATATATATGTCCAGAAGTATTTATTAACTATAATTACTATACTATTAAACAAGCAATTGTCGTCGTCATCAATCCTTATTCATCCCACTGCTGGGATACGGGTCTCCCCGCAATCGAAGAGGTTTTAGAGCATACTCCACCACGCTGCTCAACTGCGGGTTGGCGGATAGCGGGTTGCTTCTATTAGCTGTTGGTAAAATAAAGTAAAGTTTTGGGTGTAAGTGGTTCACCAACATCTTTGAACCAAAGCCAACTTCACCTGCACGTGGTGCACCCTGCTGACGAAGCTCTGGCGAAAAGAGAGGTAGGGAGCGTAATTGTAAGCTACCCGACTGGGGAATGTACCTCCACCTCACAGAATACCGCAGCCAAATAACAATTCCCTTGAGGGTTGTTGTGTTCCTGCGAGTGAGTGTGGTCACCAGAAAGGTAGGAGATGCTGCGTTGGCAGCGGGGGTGGCGGCGCGCGAGCGATATTTCATGTCGCGAGCGTTAATATGGCTACGGTGACCGCTTCAAATCAGGCGGGCCGTATGCTTGTCTGCCACCCGACGTAGTATAAAAAAATAAAAAAAAAGCTGTTGGTAAAGTAAAGAACAATAAAGTATATTTACTATGTTATGTTTATCAAGCCCTTTCATTTTGATACCTTTATGTTTAGGTATTCAAGTATTGTTACGAGAAACATAGGAGTCATTTCAACGACTGTGAGTCAAATATAGGAGGAAGAAGAAATACATTTATTTGAACATTACAGAGCACTGATTGTATAAACGAGCCAAACAGCCACAAATATTATATAAGAAAAAATTAAAGTACTGTGCAATGTCGCAAAATGGTCCTCACTTTGCATAAAAACCGAAATCTGTAACAGACTCTGTACTGATTTTCAGTCAGGATCAGATGCGATACCACGACAATTTAACTTGCAAGATTTGTTTACAGACACTGTGTCAAGACACAGAGTCAAAGGAGATTGACCACGGGCAGTACTCTTAGATAATTAGTTGTGTCTTAGAAAAAAGTTTAATGTCAAAGTTCTAAAATAAAGAATTGATTTTACAGTAGGTTTTCATAAAACTTCTCTTCAGGGTTTTTTTTAAGTTTATTCACTTAAGTTTGGAAAATTTGGTGGAAAATTATATTCGTGCGTTGTCAGCGCACGAATATAATTTTCCACCAAATTTTCGTCTCTCATAAGTGCAAATCAATAAAATAGATTTGAGCTGGGACGATATTCATGATTTTCATTGTGAGACAATAAATTGTAAGCATAAATAAAAGCGCAGCTTCTTTGAACGTACAATAGACTATGCAAATCTCTATCGAATCTTCAGATACAATAAATTTTAAATTGGCATTCGTTCCGCTAGTCGATTTGGGAGACAGCCGGCTGAAACGACTTGACAAAATAGAGGAAATTCATGAAATGCATTTATAAAAGGTTGAGCAAGAAATATATGAATTTATTTGTGTTGTTTGAAATTTTGATATTTTTTAATTTCTTTTCATGTAATTATACTAACTACTTGCTAACAATTAAAAATATACATATGCGTCCTCCCTGCAATGACCTATGGTACAGAGACTTGGACATTGACTATCGGACTCATCCACTGGCTAAGGTTCAATTTACACCACAGCGGAATGGAATGGACGCGACTTTTTGCAACGAAATTGTACATAGCATAATGAACTTTATGTCAACTATAAACTTAAATACGTGCCAAAAATAGGGGAATTCACGAGAATGTGCGAGGATTCCCTGGAAGACGTTTCTTTTTATTAAAATTCCATATAAAAACATAATTACATAAAAAATACATAATAATAAACTTAAAATAAAACTATATAGGTACAACGTGGTTTTGTGTTATTTAACTTAAAATCAATAAATAAAAAAGATATGAATTGTATTACATAACTCAATTCTATAACTAAAGTTAAATATTAATTGATGTCTTGAGTTGAATGAGTCACATTTGATTCATGATAATATTAATTGTTAATTAATATTATGAACAAAATGTTGTCTATTTCAATATTTACAAACGTCGAAATAATAAATAAACAATGAAAAATAAATCGCTAAAATAATAATTTAAAACACAGTAAATAAGTACAAATATTCTAATTAAAAATAATAATAATCGCATTATTCAACTGCCCAAAACGTATTTGCTAATGGTTTTCTTGAGCGTCACACGGTACCCTATTAGACAAACATCGTATGACTTAGTGGGCAGAGCAAAGACAGCTCATCGGCAACAGCCGATACTCGGACCCACCACTTTTTTCAACTGCACAGACGACACACAGACTAGCATCACATCTAGCATAGTGCATGGACGTATTCCTATGCATAGTGCAAAATTTTAAGAAATAATAACTCAGTTTAATCTCTTTGTATATAATATATGTGATCTACGTTTTTCGTTGCTACTTATTTACCGCTACTTCGGTACTTACATAATAAGTCGCGGAGGACATTGGAAACCAAAATCACGTAAATACAAGAATTACCCGATAGGGTAAGTGTTGATCAGTTATTATTTTATAGGCCAATCTTAAAAATGTGTACTAGCTGTGGCTTTGCCGTGTAATATATATATATAGCTTCCGGATTGCTTATCCTAATAATTATTTATTCGTCGTATTGGGATAAGCAATCCGGAAATTATATAAATAATTTATCATTTCATTGCTTTAATTTGGAAAAAGCCGAGTGTATTTAATTAGGGTTAGACCGAGGTTAGGCCGAGTGTATTTATTTAGTTAGGTTGTGTCTTCTTTGTTAGTTTTTGCAAACCAAAATTATTTAACTACGTAGATGCTTTGATCTACCTACTTTTATAATTATTTAATCTTGACGGCATAATATAATTGCTGTAGGTTTTTTTATTGTGAATAATATCACTTTGGCCTTAGATTTTATTCACAAATGATTCCGCCTACCTACCTCCGTTCTGATTGCGATCTTTTATACCGACACCACTCATCATCTACCTATTATACCCGTCTTGGCTAGGCTTTATGGCTTGGTGCTGGTTAGCTGACGGATGTGCTTAAGCTGGAGTATTGTTCCAGGGAATTAAGTACCAGTCAAGAAGAATTAAGATACTACTTTCGAAGAACCGAACGCAGAACCGAACATTGAGTTCTCCTGCTGCCACGTCCCTATACCACCAAGTCATCACCCAGCTTCGGCCACCTTCGCCAGGGAAGTACGGGACCGTGGAACCAAACTTATCAGCCGGGCACTGTAAACCCGATACTTATTTTTTTTAATAAATTTATTAATCGTGTACGCTGGGTCTTTAAATGGTCATCATCTTAATTTCACCATTCCCGACGCGAGGTTGGCTTTGGTTGAAAGATGTTGATGAACCACTTACACCCCAAAATCGTCCATGTACCGTCGATGCCGTGATTATAATGCAAAGCAATGCGTAAGCAATCGTGAGGTACATTTCTTTCAAATTTCGCAGCGCTGGTGCGCTGGTAAAGCACGACTGTGGAAAGCGCGTCGACAGTGATTGAAAAAAAACATGTACTTAGTGTACATTGGCCTTTTCAGTCATTCAGTCTTTTCTGATACATAAAAAAATCTCTTCCTTTACAATATTCCGAGCAAAAGCTCAAATAAATAAAGAGCCAGGAGTTTCTTTAGATATTAAAAAACTTTCAAGTCGGATGTTCAAGAGAAGTTGGACGGTTTATTTAAAATCGTTTAAAGACACAATTTACTGGAAAAGGATCTAAAACGTAATTCGTTTTGGGAAGAAAATTTTATAAAAAAAAAATCGAATGCACACGGCTGTTGGGAAACGTGAAACGTCTATAATTATCGCAATGCTCCTCCCCCGCCGCCCCGCCCCGCCCCGATGCAAACTTAAGGTCTTAGCAGCGAGCTGAATATATACGCTAAATAATGACATGTGATTCATGTTTCACATGTGATTCATGTTTCTATGACTTATGGTTTTGTAATAATTAAGACGTAAGAAGGTAAGACGATATACCTATACCAATTCGTTGCAGTCCAGTTATCTTGCCAAGTGCCCTACCGCCGAAGCAGAAGCCAATTACCATCGAATTTTTTGATCGCGAAACTAGATCTTAGGTTTAAGTTAATGACAAACATCGTCAGTTTAGTCGGTAGAGCTCTGGTTTCTACCGCCAATCTAAGCTAACGTTTGATTTTGGCAATCAAAAAATCTGATGGTAATCGTCTTCACCTTCGGCGGTAGGGTCCCTGGTACCTGTATGTATTTGAGTGATTTTAAAGACATTTCACGTTTCAAAAAGTTAACTACGAGTAGGTACAATAGCTCAGGATGCGCCCCTTTTTTCGCCCGACGCACGCGCGCGTTAGTCATCTTTACGAGGGTGTTACGGGAATGAAGTGGCGAATCCACATGGATACCTTCGTAACATACGGCTTCACAGACTTTGGGCTTTTTATAACACGCCGGTGTAATGGAGTGGCTCAATACCATATTTTGGGTCAGAGCCAACCTCAACTGTACGCGGTGCACCCACAATGGTGCGTGGTGCATGAATGTACAGTCGCGGGCGCGAGCACAAGCAATAAGTCTTGCATAGTAAGCGTCTATGGGCCCGGTAACCGCTTTACATCAGGCGGACCGTATGCTTGTTTGGAACCCAACAGCATCGTATAAAAAAACGGTGTGTGCTTGACACATGACAGAATTGAAAACTTCATCTCCCTTCATCTTTCGCTCTGTCTCGCTCTCTTCCTGCCCTCTTTACCTACCCGAACGAGCATTATAGAGCTGAGCATTACGTTGCGCCATGCAGAGCCTTCACTTTAGGCCTTTCCTCCCCCATCTGCCTTTGACTCGACAAATGTGGCCGGCCAACTGCAACTCCAGCTTGCTGATTTCGAGAGCTATGTCGACTTTGGTTCTTCGATTGACGTCGTAGTTTCTGATTGAATCCCTGAGATTACAGCTTTCTCCACAGCTCGCTGTGCGACTTTTACCTTGTGAACCAGCCCAACGGTCAGTGTCCATGTCTCTGCACCGTAGGTCATAGAGGGGAGGACGCACTGATTGAAGACTAGTTGAAGTCTCGGCTCCAAACGCTAGGGCATCCTTGCGGTGAAAATGTACCGATCAGTCTCACTCATTACCCAAAAAAATTGTTCGCAACGCACTTAAAGAAGTTTTCAATTCAAAAAATAAAAAAAGCAAAATGCAGATAGAACTTATATTTACAATACTTTTTCCTTGCGGGAAACCTTTGATCACGAAGCAAACAATATGCGCCAAAACATAAACATGTTTCCGTAGAAATTAATTTTGCAATTTATAGTCTAGCATAAAATGCAATAAGCGCGAGTCAGACTTGGTTAATTTAATATATTTATTTATCTTTACCTTGCTTCACCTAGTGCCAAATTCCTTTCGTGAGAAATTTTGGATAAATAAACATTCTACGAGTATAGACGTACTTCTATTTGGGACTTAATTATAATGAAAAATACATTCATCATCATCAGCCTGTATCTACCCACTGCTACAATATAAGTCTTTCCCAATGCTATCCACCAAATACGATCCTTCGCCTTCCGCATAAAGTCGCTTCCATCCGCTTTTTTATCATCTAACCATCTAAAAAAATTAATTCGGCAGCAAAAAAAAATTATTTCAAAATTATTTTTGTAACTGTGGTCGTCCGTGAGTCACTACAGCAGGTTTCAGCTGAAAATCGGCGCTGCACGATAGTGTGGCATATGTCGAGCTGAGGGCTTTTAACCCATATTTCATAAATTTATTAGAATAAGTTTAATTATTGTTATTGTGAACGTGTTTTTTTACTTTAGTGTGTGTTATTTATGGGTTAATAAATGTTTCTTCTTCTTCTTCTTAAAAGGAGGGCATCCAACGCTTCGTCGGCCTATGCGCGGCCTCCACTCTAATAACTTCCTCCTCATCTGCCATCACTTCCTCGGAAAAAACATATTGGCCCAGCGTTGCTGAGTGAAGGCAAATACCAACTTATACAGAGCATATTTGCTTTGCCTTCTATGTGTCGGTGTTGCGACAAGCTCCAACGTGCATAAAGCTTATATGTAAGCTTGCCCCGACCGTAGTTAGGATTTAGCCGGAAAATACCCGGAATTTACCTGTCATTAGTTATAAAATTAGGCCATATACCCAGCGCCCATCTGTAGCCAGAACTCGCAGTCACTCACGATCACGACCACTTGTATCACTTCCAGGTTTACACTCGACCAATAGTATAATGTTTGTTTGCATTGGTTTTCTTGAAATTTGCCTATTGTCTATCTAATTGATAGGACTTTACCCAGCACCTATTTGTCTATGCTCGCGTTGGCCTTAGTTCGGCCAACATGTCTTGTTGGCTAAATATCTACGATCTTGTTTGCAAAGTTTACCGGCAACATAGCTCCACAATATGTTAAGAAAATTCAGAAAGAAATTTGACTTAAAAAAGTCAGATTTCAAAGGGCCTGGACCACTGGGATTGTAGAATGGTTGATCTTCAATATTGTGGACTGACTGTATTATATATCATACTGGCTTGCGCCCACGACTTCGTACACATGATTCCTGATAAACTACCGATGAAATTTTCAAAAATCTTAGCGGATGCTTGTGCTTGTTTTGTTATTGATAAATCGTTATCAATCTTTAATCAACATTTTTTATGACGCTTCTAAAGAAAGAAACACCAAAATTTTGATATACAACTTTTCAAAATTATTGCAATAAGCTAGTTTATTGAACTCCATATAACTAACTAGTCAATACTATATTGGGGTGCAAGTACACTCAACAACTCGCCACTAACTTTAGAGCCAAAGCCGACCCCACTTGCATGTGGTACAACCAGACGCAAATGAGGCTCTGACAAAAAGGAAGTAGAGAATATTGTCTTGGCAAGTACCTACAATTCACAGAATACCGCAGACAAATAACAATACCTACCCATGCCGATCTTCGTATTTCTGCGAGTAAGTGAGATCTTTATGTCTGTGGTTTACGTTTTGTATTGTATTATGTTATATGTAATGAAACACAATCTGCATTAACAACACGCCAAATGCATTAACGGTAACACCATGAACCTTTTTGATTTAAGAAATAT
The DNA here is from genome assembly GCA_937001555.2 of Hypsopygia costalis. NCBI lineage: Eukaryota > Metazoa > Arthropoda > Insecta > Lepidoptera > Pyralidae > Hypsopygia > Hypsopygia costalis. The sequence continues at coordinate 5,364,143 of OW443335.2, forward strand.
TTTATGTTCCGAACGTTTATATTAATATTTTATATATTTTAACGTTTTTATTAATATTTTATGTGACGAGCTCGGTGGCGTAGTGGTCAATGACGCGGCTTCGGCACCAACGCTCGTGGGTTCGATTCCCACACAGTACAAACATTTGTGTGCATGAACATATCTGTTTGTCTTGGTTTTCTACGTATCATAAGTATGTATTTACAAAAAAAAATGTATTTACGTATGTTTATCAGTTGGTCTAGTACCCATAACACAAGCTTCGCTTACTTTGGGGCTAGGTGGCGCTGTGTAATTTGTCTGACAATATAAAAAAATATATATATAGCCAAGGTAACCTCTTCACATCAAGCGGATTGTTTGCTACTTGATGTAGTGTAATAAAAAAGACCATTACCATCATTGGCTTGTCCTTTTCCCAATTTATGTGGTCGGCGCAGTATGTCTTTTCATCATTTTCATGTCATATAGTTATCAATATACACAATAAAATAAATAAATAATAATAAATAAATATTTCTGGACAATTTACACAGCGCCATCTAGTCCCAAATTAAGCGCAATGCTTGTGTTATGGGTAGGTACGAGACAACTGATAAATGAACTTATTTTTTTTTTGTAAATACATACTTATAATACATAGAAAATACCCAGACCAAGACAAACAGACATGTTCATGCACACAAATGTTTGTCTTGTGCGGGAATCGAACCCGCGATCTCGGAGTCTAAGTAGCTATTGCTAACCATTCGACCACCGAGCTCGTCCAACCACCTCTTTTTTAACCGACTCCAAAAAAGGAGGAGGTTCTGAATTCGGTTGTATTTTATTTTTTAAAGTTTGTTACTTCATTACTCCGTCATTTATAAACCGATTTGAAAAAAAAAATTTTTTATTTGAAAGAGTAGGTATACTTTCCAGAGTGGTCCCATTTTTTTTTTCATATTATGAAATTCAGTTCATAAAGTGTTTTTAACTTTTTAGTGGTGCTTACGATTGAAGAGTATTTTGTGGAGTCGGTTTCTTTTTAGGGTTCCGTACCTCGAAAGGAAAAACGGAACCCTTATAAGATCACTTTGTTGTCCGTCTGTCTGTCTATCTGTCAAGAATTTCTATGTCGAGAATGCGTGGAGGTATCAAGCTGAAATTTGAACTGTATACTTAGGTCTACGGTCCCATGAAGTTGTAAAAAAATCAAACTGCTAAGTTTACGTAGAAAAAAGTTATGGCCGTTTATTCAGCAAAAAACGCATATTTCGACACACTCAAGGGAATCAAAACCTATAGGGTACTTCCCGTTGACCTAGAACTATGAAATTTGGCAAGTAACACCGTTATAGACTACAAGTACAGGAATAAATCTCAAAACTATACATTTGTAAATAGATCTTAAAAAATAGGGGGTCTATATTTTTTATAGGGTGTCGAAATTTCAAATTGAAACTACTAGTTCAAATGGGGTATCTATCATATGAAAGGGCTTGATGTACACATTGCAAAATATATTTTATTTATTTTTTTCGACGCATTATTTCTTATTTATAATGAAAAATATCAAATTTAATAATGATACTACGTACGGAACCCTCGGTGGGTGAGTCCGACTCGCACTTGTCCGGTTTTTTTAATTATTGGTCTTCCATTTCTCATTATATCCATTCACATTCAAATTCATCGTTCACTTTGTTACATGTCTTTTATCCCTCCAAATTACATGCCCACACTACGAAAAGCGATTTCCTCTCATTATTTTCGTCACCTAACTGGTTTTAAACTTCCTTTAACATAACCAATCTTTCTTTTATTAATTTCAGTCAAGCCTCACAAAAATACCATAGACTTATAGCCATTTCGGTTCAAATGGGTAACAAACAATATTTACTTTGATCCCCGCATTAGACAATTTTTAGTGTGTTTATACATGTCTGTTTGTCTCAATTCGGTTGTTTTCTATGTATCATATAAGTATCATGTAAGCTCGTCATTGATTAACATAGTACATAGATTAATGCTGTCGATGATGAATATTGACTTAAACAAATAGACCGACTCGTTTAGTGTGCGGGTGGTGCCGGTACATTTTAATAGGTGGTATTAATTGCCGCCATCGTTCCACAATAGTACTGCAAACATGCGCAAATTGCCAAATAACCGGTCTTTTGTGGACTGTTTGTGGATCCTGACCCGCGCAGGTATAATCGTCCTGACGACTGCCCTGCTTGACAGAGGTTGTATTAATTTGCAAAAAAAAAAATCGGTTGTTTGTTAAAGTAGGTTTACGGACGATTATTTTACGCGATAACGTCATAAGAAAACATCGGCCGATGGAGTGGAAGAGATATAGATGCGTCACAAGCCGAATGCTTAGGCCGATCGTGCCTCTCTATCGCTTGTTCCGCGCTCTCACTTGCACGCTCGGCTCAGTCGGAACGTGACAATGAGTCATGATTTTTCGTGCGTGCAGCCGGCACTCGATTTATAAGACGTTATGACGTCAAAAATCTCTAAAGGCTTATATTAAAAAAAAATGATTTAAAAATTGACAGTTTTTCACCTTCTGTATTTATTTATATATGTATCTAAGTATATATGGTATATTTTGTATTATCCTGTAAGCCACGTTCGTGCATATCAGAGGGGCAATTCTCGTAATTAAAATATAGTCAAAATTCAGTTTCGATCCAGTCTCGATCTCACAAATGTCACATTTGGTATTCTCGTAACACAATATGTAACTTCAAAATTAAATTTAAGCGGAATTATATCGAAATATGAGTGAAAATTAAACAAACTAAGAATGTTTATTGCGGTGTAAGTGGTTCATCAAGATCTTTGAACCAAAGCCAACTTCACCTGCACGTGGTGCACCCTGCTGACTGATAATGGAAGCTCTGGCGAAAAGAGAGGTAGGGAGCGTAATTGTAAGCTACCCGACTGGGGAAGTACCTCCACTTTACAGAATACCGCAGCTAAATAACAATTCCCTTGATAGTTGTTGTGTTCCTGCGAGTGAGTGAGGTCTCCAGAAAGAAAGCAAGGAAACCTTAAAAAATACGCTATGCCCTACCACTTTTTTCGCCAGAGCCTCGATTGTCAGTCAACAGGGTGCACCACGTGCAGGTGACGTTGTATTGTTCCCGATAGGTTTGTTATAACCTTGAAACCTGATCGTATTCACAGTCCATTACGTGGCCTTTCTCACAAGTGCAAACCATCATGGAATCTTCCGGCTTCATCATCAGACCTTGAAACCTACTCGTGGTCAAAGTTCATTACAAGACTTTTCTAAGAAATCCAAAAACAGCTATGATACGATGTTCCATCATGAAGTTCCAGTTCAGATCTTCCGGCTCCATCATCAGATCAGTTCGACAGTACCATATTCTTGTATTGTTATCAGAACTACATACAGCTGCCAATTTTCATTACGCTACGATCCTTGGAAGATGGTTAAATTAGTTACCTTAGATTCCATTACATAGTTAGTTACAGGTCGCCCTTAAAAGCTTGTTAAAAATATATGTTTAAGTAAGTACAATATCAATTGTCTAGTACCCATAATACAAGCTTTGCTTGGTTTGGGACTAGATGGCGCTGTGTAATTTGTCCAGGAATATTTATTTATATTTATTTATTTATTAACTCTTTATAGGCGAAAGGTGTTTAAAATAATTTTATTAGTAATATTCGTACGGATTTCCATTTATCATAAAACTACTTAAATATTTTATATAAGCCATCAAGCATTTATTTATTTAATTATTCAGTTGCCGTTGAAATAAATATACCACTATCCAAAGTCCTAAATTTCTAAAAATAACGCTCGCATGTGTACTACCAATTTAGCCGTTTGCAAATTTGCGTAAATTCAATATTTTACGACCAGAGCAGAGCCCACTGCGAATCAATTCGCTTTCCAATTTCCGACCACATTTCTGTGCAATCCGAACAAAACACGGAATATAAGCTTTAACATTTTTTATTGAATTATTTATTTACATTAGTTTTCCGTGACTTCGAACGCTCGTATTCCAGTATCACGTGAGAATTTTCAAAAAGCCTTTTTTAGTGCTTTAGAACCTATGTGCCGAATGTGGAATCTCTAGACCCAGTGGTTTGGGCTGTGCGTTGATATGTCAGTCAGTCAGTCAGTCAGTTTGAATGAATGAAAAGTTCATTATATTAAACACGAAGACACTTACAGAAACAACAAGCACAATAATCGTTGTATGGTGTTTACTACATACAACGATTTATTGTTTACATTTCTGTTAATTACGTTTATTTAAAACTATCAACATTGTCATGTGTGTCCACATGCCTAATTTAAAAGGGATCAACTCAATATAAACCACGGCGTGAGGCAGGCACTAATTTTCAGTGAAATATGGGACAAGGACGGTCAGAAACTCATTGTGCTTTCATTGAAAGGTTCTTTTATATATTATTATAGATTATTTATGTATATTAATATAATGAAAGAAAGAAAAGAGACAGAAAAAGATTTATTTACTTATTACACAGCACATTATGTATAAACAAGTCAACAAACAGATATTATATTAAAAAGAAAAATAAAGTACTTTGCAATGTCGCAAAATGGTCCCAACTCAGCATAAACATGTGATACTGTTATTAATTTTCTGAAAAAGGTTGTAATATAATTTCTTTCAGGTACCCCGCTCCGCCAAGCAGTTGATGAGCAGCGTGATGAGATGGAGTAATTCTTTCGATCATACAAAGGATTTGACCCGCCGTGTCAATCGTCATTAGACGATCATATGATGATGAATTCTTTCAGGAGTCAAAAATATGACAAAAAAAAACTCAGCGCGAGAACGTTCTGCTAGATGCTCTAATAAAGCGGTTACCACTTTACAAGTAGCAAGCATACCGATCGACTGTTTTACCCATCCGGCTTTAACTAAATGAAAGCTTGTAAAATTACTAGGAACAAAGTTTTGATTTTCAAAGAAATTAGTAACCAACTTTGTATTGTATCTTTCCGTTCAAGTAAATGGGAGTTTATTTCAAGTAAGTGTTAGGACACTTCAACTACTTGGTTACCTGCCAGTTTTTGACGTGATAAAGTCTTATAAATCGATTGAACGCCGGCTGCACGCACGATAAAGCCTGACTCATTGTCACGTTCCGCCTGAGCCCAGCGTGCAGAGTAAGAGCGCGGAACAAGTGATAGATAGGCACGATCGGCCTGCGTTCGGCTTGTGATGCATTTATCTCGCTTTCACTCCATCGGCCGATGTTTTCTTATGACGTTATCACGTAAAATTATCGCCCGTAAACCGACTTTACAGACGACCAATTTTTTTCACAAAAGTTCACCAGTTTAAATCACAACAAAGCAATTTTCTGTTTGCGGCTGACGTTTTAATTTCTTAATTTGACGCGAACAGCGAAACACAGATTGGTGTTCCGTTTCAAAATGTTAAATTACTACCCACATCTCTTGTAAACGAACTCAATTACTCCGCACGCCATTCAAAATTTCCCTCATTACATTATAAATCTAAACTGGTATGCCACTCTGAGATAATTCGCCGTCGTCCCTACTCAAACAACTTGTGAAAGCGGAGGTCAGAATATTATCTGTCATAGATATGGCATTTGGGGATTAGATAGTTTTGGTAATCTGTCAAGGGAATGAAAAAATTGTTAAGATGTGGTCTTTTTTGTCTTTTTTTGGTAATTTAACCCTTTACTGGTGTCGTAAATTTTACATAATATGTAATTGGTATCACGGGGGCCGCGCAGTCCCTGGGTAGAAAAAAATCTTCTAGTAAGTAAAAAATAACATGACTAATAATCGTAATGAAAGATATATAACTGAATCTTCTTATGTAATTAATGAGTATATACGTCTCTTTACTTAGTTACAAAAATGTTACGAAAAACAGAAAATAGTTACTCTTCTGAAAGTTTTTAACAAAATAGTTTATTTCCCTATTCCGTATAAATCAATATATAGAAAATAACTAACACGTTTATAATCTATAACAATGATGTTATATTACTAACATCATTGGTCTGTAATTAATATTTTATAAGAAAAGGACTAATTGTCCTGTGTCTAGCCTGCCTATGGATGGGGTTATTTATTTCGAACTTCTCAGTGCTTGGAGGACACGTTTAGCCGTCGGTCCCAGCTTTTCATTAGGTGACAGTCGTTAAGCCAAGTTAGTGGTATTTGGGCCTTCAAAACGCTGGCCGCCGCCAATCACAGTTGAGCAGTATTATATATAGATTGAGTATACTCTAAACCCCATATAAAATATGTCGACTGAGGGAAACCCCATATCCTAACAGTGGGATGATTTGAAGCCGAAGAAATGATCATCAATATAGTCATCTCCTGTCATCCATCTACCTCTTCAATCTCCTCCTGGTAAGTGCTACAGCGTCGAAAACCTAGCGTATGCATATATTGCGAATTGTAACATAAAAAGAATTCGTAAAGTAACTAACAATGTTACATTTGTACATAATTTTATAAACATTACGAGTGGGGGTCGCTCGGCCCCCAGGATACCAGTTTAGGATTAAATACATTTTCGTTACAAGCACTCTTGTCTAGTTGTATGCCCTAAGTACTCTGTCAGACTTCATATCAAACTCGTTCGACTATTAACTTACGCTAACAACATCAGATAAGCAGATCTTTGATCACCATACAGATATAATGTTTGGACAACTTCACCTTTGCCACCTTAGATAACTAAAGCTTCCAATATATCCACTTATTTAGCACGAAATAATTAATAGTTCTGTTATTAGTAGTATTGGTCCGTGGACATGATCATAATTCATCACCCTAAAACCCTAAAGTAACAAAAAAAAACATCGGTATCTCACAATACCATTATAATTTATTCATTACTCGTACTAGCCTACGCCCGCGACTTGGAAAGCGCGTATCCCGGTATCCAATGGGAATTTTCAAAAATGTCAATATTTATTTATTCTATAGGTCATATCCATTGGAATTTTTAATTTCAAACTTCTTAATCCATTACCATATCAGAGGCAAGGCCTGTCATACCACATAGCTCCATACAAAGGACACAGTTTATGGGGTTAACGACACAACTTATAGGTCGAAAGTTCTCGACAACTTTCGTGGCCCAACTTTGTCTAACTATCTTGTAATGTGGCCAAAGGACACTTCAGTTATCTGGCGTAGAGATACCATCGATCCCACTTGATTTTAGAACAACAGCGTGAACAGTGGAATATTTTGGCTGCTGATAATTCTAAGGTGACCCTTTGATGAATAATTATTTTGCATACTGAGGGGCGATATTATGTGATACATAAATGCGCACTGTTGCGGTAATTCAGCTCCTAGTTTTTATTAAAATTTATTTTATTTAGCTTGATCTGCTTGTTTTTCACATGTCACCATTACTAAATTGTTGGTCAAATTTCAAAGGCACAGGTTTGCGCGTTTATCGCTAAAAAGTCCCCATGTGTCGTAACTCCTAGATGAGAGATGGAAGGTGTTCCTCTTCGTGTTAGTCGTAGCATCGGCATCTTGGCTGTCTACATATCAGTTTCGCGGCCACTAGGAAGATTGTAGCCAGGTGGCATTTTCGACTTACATGGAATATTGATCGCATCTCTGGGCCGGTACGCGCCAGTATTTACATGCTCCATTTGACGAAGATCTGTTTGAATCGTCCGTGACCCAATGATCTCGGATCGACTGGACTCTCTCTCTCTACACGTAGTGCGGGTTGGCGAAGAATATACTTTTCGAGCCGTCTAAAAGCGTTATGACTGTCAAGGATAACAACGGAAACCAACAGCTTAAGGCTCGTACTTCACCAAGGAGGAGAATTTTTCCTGGAAAAATTGCACTGCATCCAAACTAAGCTATCTAGCATCTAGTCCCAAACTAAGCAAAGCTTGTACTAAATAGATAGCTGATAATCGTAGGTAGCTGATTCCTTACCTACTTAAATATATTTTTTTTTACATATTTTTTTTGAATTGACTTTAACTGACGGGAGACCGATGGGAGACCCGTGTGCTAGTATACCACCAGCGCGGCGGGATGTATATTCCTATTTTCTTTTATACCTATTAATATTTACAATAACAGTAATTTGACTCATGAAAACTATTTTCTAAATAGTCTCATGAGATTTCTAAAAAACAAATCCAAAGATAAGTCTAATAGAAGAATAGAAGGAGTACACTCCTTCCTTATAGTATTGTAGCTTAACCGGCTGGCAACCTTGGTGTTGCTGATCTCCATGGGTGGTAGTGATTGCTTTCCGTCAAGTGACCCACATACTTGATTGCCCCCTTTCATATAAAAAAAATGCGTTTATGTACCTAGCGCCGTAACAAAAGTTATAGTATTTTTTATTGTTTTTCCAACGGTAATATTTTTTTAAATAATTATTATGGAATGATCATTATTTATGAAACAATTAATATTTTATCAAACTATCTGCTACCTTAAAATTTAATAACTTATGTCCAATTTGTTTTATGGTTGATCAAAGTTTGGTGGGAAAGTCCAGACCTGACTGAAAATGTTGACTTTTAAAATGGACTTTCCCTCCAAACCATAGAACAAATCGGACGTTATTAAAATTTTAAGATCGCAGATCAGTCTAATTTTGTGTAATTTACGATACTGATAAATATTTTTTTAAAATTTCATAACACTGACAAGTACCAACTCTACTAGCACCTAGTCTACTAGCACCAAAAAACCGGTTGTGTCCACGCGATTTGTAAAGTATTGTTTTTTTTTTAAATATCATATGTTGCGGAATAGATGTATTCGTCAATAATCGATAATATGATGTGGGCATCGAAAGATTTATGAAGTCTCTAAAATTTACAAATTTATGAGTATTATAATTTATGCAGTAAACTTGCGTCGTTTTCCTTTAACAAAATTGTGTTGTTGTCTAGCATCCCCTTAACCTCGTGGCGACGTAAGGCGGTCGCCATAAAGAAATACGTTTGATCCTTTAACTGGCTGTATGGGCACGTTTCAGGGGTGTCAATATTAGCCGTCCATTACATCTTAATCCTCGATGACGCACAGTTTGATGGATTAGCTATATTTTCTTTTATTTCTTTAGGGGTGAGGTTGAAAGTATTTTATTCGGTGTAATTTTTATGCGGAAAATAACATTCAATTAATACCCGATAATCTTTTGAGTTTTTTTTCGAGTGTAAGACAAACGTCTAAAAAGGAAAAATACTAAAAAAATATAAATGATTAAGTAGACGAGAAAATTCGATTACCTTATTTTTAAGGTGAAGTTGAGGGGCAAGCATTAGGCAGCATATATATCCAACAGTGGGTAGATATAGGCTGATGATGATGATGATAAAAGTATATCTCTGTCCCTATATCTCTGTCGGGTTTTCAGATGAAAGCAGACGCTTGATTTTCCTTTTTAATTATTGGCAAATAATTGAATATTATGATTAAATAATGATTATCAAACAAAAAACAAAGCCTTGTTTTCATAGCAATCTGAGTTTAGCAAGATCGCGAATACCCGCCCCCTTACCACCATCTCTTATTGCGATTCAATAATTGAATAGATTGCTTATTCATTGGTATGAATAAGCAATCTATTCAGTTATTGAATCGCAATAAGAGATGATGGTAAGGGGGCTGTTACGACATGGCGTTATTGATAGACACCAGATACCATATTTTTCATACTCTTCGATCAAAGATTAAGATGAAAAGATTTTCTCTCCCTACAGAAGATATGATTTTTTTTAACAAAAAACAAATATAATAATAAATAATAAATATTTCTCGACAATTTACACAGTCTAGTCCCAAATTAAGGGCAAAACTTGTGTTATGTTAGTCTATCTAGTCCCAAATTAAGGGCAAAACTTGTGTTATGGGTACTAGACAACTGATAAATGTACTTAAATACATTTTTTTAAAAATACATACTTATAATACATAGAAAACGCCCAGACCAAGACAAACAGACATGTTCATGCACACGAATGTTTGACTTGTGCGGGAATCGAATCCGCGACCTCGGCGTCAAAGTGGCCATTGCCAACCATTCGACCACCGAGCTCGTCAAAAAAATGTAATCTATATATAAAAATGAATCCCTATTTCCCTTGGTCACGGCATCACGCGTGAACGGCTGGATTCAATTTTTTCGATAATTCTTTTTTTGTTGTGTTTGTTTATTGTCAGGAAAAGGTTCTTAGGAAAGAAAAAATAAGAAAGTTGCACGAAGATTATAAAATTTAAGAAAATTCTTTGGCACATAAGTAACTTATGGTTTAAAATAACTGAATGGTTTCCAAAGCTCACGCGAGCGAAACGACTAGCTGAAGTTAGTACTGTTCGTAAACGAAGGTATTACTTATAATAAGGATATTTATTCACTCTGTATCATTAGAAAAATAAACCTTTCCTAAGACTTCATTATGAATAAAACAATGAACGCGGACTATTTCGTTCTTAGAACCGAATTACTCATCCTTTGTTCTAGAAGACCATTTTAATTACAAAAATGCTAACAATACAAAAAAGGCGAGCTGGCGGCAAAAGTCACCTTTTTTCCACAATAATTTTTTACCCTTGGCCTGTTTTAAAACCATGTGGAGTCGTTTTTAATGACATAAATCTCTAAGTACACGGCGTGTAATCTACTAGAACAGTGGTTCCCAAACTTATTTTGATCGCGGACCACTACGAGGTTTTTGTGGGGTATAGGGTCCCCAACTGTCGTATAAATCCATTATTCTATACCTCAAGATTTTAGTATTTTGTATAATAGTGTTCACTCTCTTTCATTATTTGTTTTCATTAGACGAGCTCGGTGGTCGAATGGTTAGCAATGGCCACTTTGACTCCGAGGTCGCGGGTGAACATGTCTGTTTGTCTTTTTCTGGAGGTTAACTATGTATTATAAGTATGTAGTTAAAAAAAATGTATTTAGGTACATTTATCAGTTGTCTAGTACCCATAACACAAGCTTTGCGCTTAATTTGGGACTAGATGGCGCTGTGTAAATTGTCTAGAAATAATTATTTATTTATTTATATTTACAAAAAAAGTGTATTTAAGTATTATACCAGTTATTTAGTACCCATAGTACAAGCTTTTCGCTTAACTAGATGGCGCTGTGTAAATTGTCCAGGAATATTTATTTATTTATTATGAGTTTGAATCACTCACCATAATTTATCTCTCATGGACCACCAGTTGGGAACCCATGAACTAGAGTTTTAATTATTTGGGTCGAGGACTGGAGCTCCAACTGATGTGTGCGGAATGGGGCCCTGAATAAACAACGCTGTTTTGCCTTAAAATGTGACGTTTTATCATTTTATTTAACAAAAACTTTCGGCGTTTTTACGCGCCAACTACGTTGTTTTACTTTTACTTTGTAAGCGTCAAAGTTAATTACGTATTTTGTGACGAATTTTTTGCGGTGTTACCTTTTTCGTGTTTACTTTTATATTTACCTTTATGACTGTGGGTTTATTTATAAATATGTGTAACTTCAAACTTTTTTTTATAATTTTATTTTTTTTCCATTTGTTACATTACATTTACATTGCCGCTACATATCTATCATCTCCATCCAAAATTCAATCACACCACTGGATAGATGAAGGATCAAAGGATATAAGACGCTAAGTAAGGACTATTGAATATCGCGTTCGGGGGAGGGGGAATCGCTGCCATTTTGAGATAATTTTATTGCATATAACGTATTCACGTACAACACACGACCGTGTCTATTCCACGGCACATTTTTATTTTTATATTTTTTTTTTTCATAATTATTTTTGTTATAAATTTCATTCTTTAGATTAGATGCAGTCTAATTTGCAAGATTAGAGCTTTTATTTCTTGATAAAAAAAGTTAAGTTTAGTTACCATGGTAAATAAATCTTTTTATCCGAATAAATCGAAGCTTTTGGCTTTAATCTGATATGCTGTATGTAAATTTAAATACGGTCGAATGCCCTTGAATGTACTGAAAATCTTCAAAAGCGTTTCTGAAAACGAGAACCTTTCAGTAAGTTTGTTTGCCCCGTCCGTCCGCGATGATGAATCGATTTACGTCAAATGGGACAGAAATGGCCCCTACTGGACATAATACGGTGGCAATTTGGTCTATGTATGTTTGGCATGTTTTATTATTATTATTATTTTTATACTATGTTGGGTGGCAGACAAGCATACGGCCCGCCTGATGTGAAACGGTTACCGTAGCCATATTAACGCTCGCAACATAAAATATCGCCCTCGCGCCACCACCCCCGCTGGCAACGTAGCGTCTCCTTCCTTTCTGGAGACCTCACTCACTCGTAGGAATACAACAACCCTCAAGGGAGTCATTATTTGGCTGCGGTATTCTGTGAGGTGGAGGTATATTCCCCAGTCGGGTAGCTTACAATTTCTTTTTTTTTATACTACGTCGGGTGGCAGACAAGCATACGGCCTCAGATTACAGAACAAAAGGTATCCTTTTGTTCTGTAATCTGAGCATACGGCCCACTTGATGTGAAGCGGTTACCGTAGCCATATTAACGCTCGCAACATAAAATATCGCTCGCGCTCCGCCACCCCCGCTGCCAGCGCAGCATCTCCTTCCTTTCTTGTAACCTCACTCACTCGTAGGAACACAACAACCCTCAAGGGAATTGTTATTTGGCTGCGGTATTCTGTGAGTTGGAGGTACATTCCCCAGTCGGGTAGCTTACAATTACGCTCCCTACCTCTCTTTTCGCCAGAGCTTCATTTGTCAGTCAGCAGTTCGTTTGTCAGGTGTACCGCGTGTAGGTGAAGTTGGCTTTGGTTCAAAGATGTTGATGAACAACCTTCACCATTACCCATTATATTACTATCGAGCCGTCCCGGGTTTGCACATGTAGAACTCTATTGGTTTACGCAGTGAATGCCAGTGACATTTTATAGTTGGCATGATATCAATTGCCATGGTGGATTCAAGGTTATATTCAGATAAGGGTGTATATGGTTCATCAACATCTTTGAACCTAAGCCAATCTCACCTGCACGTGGTGCACCCTGCTGACTGACAAACGAGGCTCTGGCGAAAAGAGAGGTAGGGCATAGCGTATTTTTTAAGATGCCCGACTGGGGAAGTTCCTGCACCTCACAAAATACTGCAGCCAAATAACAATTTCCTTGAGGGTTGTTGTGTTCCTGCGAGTCAGTGAGGTCACCAGAATGGAAGGAAATGCTTCGTTGGCAGCGGGGGTGGTGTACCAGAAAGAAAGGCAGGACTATAGGCCGATAGCGGATCGGCGACCACTTGGTGTTGCTGATCTCCATGGGCGGTGGTGATTGCTTTCCACCAGGTGACCCACATGCTCGTTTCCCCCTTCATATATATAAATATATAAAGATTCCCACAAGAAAATTTTACGACACTCCAATTGTTTCGTTTTTAGAAGTAAGAACTAGCGGAAAGTGCTAAAATATTATTTTTTATTCATAGTGGCGTCACTTCCGCCGCTACAAGGGCCTTAAGTGAGTCTACAATATCATCGATATGCTATATTCACCTCTGATATCGACAGGTCAAAGATACAAAAAAATCAAATTGTCATTAAATTTCAAAACTTAAATGTCTCTTTGGACACAGTAATCGATTTACTGCACTGGACTCCCAACTTAGCACTTAACTTCAACTTAGCCTCACTTAACCGAACTTAAATCTTAAGTTACCCTGAATTACGAGCCTCCTGCAACGAGTTAAGTTTTCAACTTAAGCAGTTTACTTGCATAAGTTGAGAAAATGATATATTGCGTCGGGCTTTTCTTCACTTAATTACTTTGAGTTTAGAAAATTAAAAATTAATAAATTCACAAAGTTTTAACGGCACTTTAATTGCTATAACTTTTAATAATTTTAATTTCGCGGTTTGTGCTATGAGAATAATTTTAAATGCTAACTACACTGAAAAATCTTTTTAGGGTTCCGTACCTAAAGGGTAAAACTGGCCCTATTACTGAGACTTTGCTGTCCGTCCGTCCGTCTGTCACCAGGCTGTATCTCACGAATCGTGATAGTTAGACACTTGAATTTTTCACAGATGATGTATTTCTGTTGCCGCTCTATCAACAAATACGAAAAAATGAAATAAAATAAATATTTAAGAGGCCTCCCATACAACAAACGTGATTTTTTTTGCTCAATATTGATAACGGCAACAGGTAGACGCTTGAAATATTCACAAAATATTTAGTTACATATTCACTTTAAAAATAAATAACTAAATTTAAATAAAACAAATATTTAATGGGGGCTCCCATACAACAGACATGATTTTTTGCCTTTTTTTATTGATAGTGGTACGGAACCCTTCGTGCGCTAGTCCGACTTGCACTTGCAGGTTTTTTATATTCGCCTCGACTGTCATTTCAATTTGTTCTGTTCAAAACCAGACTTGCCTCTCGGATTGATCGGAGTAAGCCCTGCACCTATAAGTTTATCGGATCTGTTGTTGTCTTAATACGAGTTCATAGAGACAGAAAGAGTGCCTGTCCGAGGTGTAATACGCCGGTTTTATCACTCAAGAGTACTTGCGTCCAATTTGCGTCTTTGTGGAAATCTAGCGTTGTAGGAATTTGGCCTGGGGGCTTACCACCAACTCTCATTGCGATTCAATAACTGAATAGAATTCTTATTCATACCAATAAATAAGCGACTCTATTCATTTATTGAATAGAGTCGCTTATTCATTGGTATGAATAAGAACTCTATTCATTTATTGAATAGAGTCGCTTATTCTTTGGTATGAATAAGCGATCTATTCAGTTATTGAATCGTAATGAGAGTTCGTGGTAAGCCCCCTGAATAGTAAACACATTTACGGGGCGGAAACTTTACGTAGTTTGCTTTTACTTAATTTAGATTTTTGAAAAATACCTACTCATCATTAACCCTTACTCATCCCACTGCTGGGATCTGGGTCTCCCCTCAATTGAAGGGGTTTAGAGCTAACTCTACCACGCTGGTCAACAGCCGGGACCGACGGCTTAACGTGCCCTCCGAAGCACGGGGTAGTTTGAGATGATATAAAACAGTATTTCCCATCCATGGACAGGCTATGGTCGATGTTGCTTATCTTGCGTGTTCGATTACACTGACACGCGCAACGGTACCAGCGAGTTCATCATATGTCATGGAAGAGTTTAGGAAAATATGATTCCCATTTTATTCTATGGCAATAGACTCGGGTGAAGAGCTAGTATGGAGTTCTATGGAAAAAAGGGAAAATATTCTATCGTTTTGTCCTATGACGTTCCATAGAACAAATTGGAACTAAGTATTGGGAAATAATAAAGATTTGAACATAGAAGAAGAAGAAGACAAAACACAAACAAACAAACAAACAAAGAAGAAGAAAGATATTTATTTGCACACATTACACAGTACTATACAAACAAGTTCAACAGACAAAATAAGAATATAACGAAAATTTAAAGCACTGTGCAATGTCGCAAAATGGTCCCAACTCAGTATGAAAACCGAAATCTGCAGTAGACTCGGCACTGATTTTCAGTTAGGACCAGTTGCGACATCAACTGGTTAATATATATATATATATATATATATATATATATATATATAACAATAATCAATATAACATAGCACGGTTATTTGCTGACCATTCCTAATAGTGGATAGATACATCCAAAACAAAGTAGCATCTGTTCGGGGCAAAGTTCGGCAGCCATAAATCGGACCGAAGCAGACCTCTGGGACTCCACTTCTGACCTATAGAATATGGTGAAGTATTGCTTACATATATCTATGCTTTGACTGTTGAAAGAAACTTTCAAGAAGAAAAACTATGTAGGCTAGATACTTTACTATCTATGTGTTTTGATTCTGTGAAATGTTTTGTATTGTACACATTGTGGATTTATGAAGGATCATGTTAAACAAATATTTCTTTTTTTATACCACGTCGGGTGGCAGACAGATACGGCCCGCCAGATGTGAAGCGGTTACTGGAAATATATTAACGGTCGCAATATGAAATATCGCTCCCTCACTCATTCGTAGGATCACAAGAACTCTTAAGGGAATATTTATTTGGCTTCGGTATTCTGTGAGGTGGAGGTACTACTCCAGTCGGGCAGTTTACAATTACGCTGTACCCTACCTCTCTTTATTACGTTAATATCAGAAAGAATAAAGGCTCTAACTATTCAGAACTACAAACGTACCTTTTGTACTTTTTTTTTTTTCAATACTCAATATCTTTATTGCATATAATATATAGGTACATGTCGATCTTAAAATACATGTTAGTACTTTTCGACATTACACGTTTCGTGTATGTAATTTTGTCATATTACTGCTTATAACTTTGTTCTGTTCTGTTCTGTTATTTCTAGTAATCACTTTTTATAAGAGATCAATGAAAATTACAAATAATTTTATGTACCAATCAAGAAAAAACAGTAATTTCGCCTCTACAATTTCGGATATTGTAATTAATGTGCGTATGCAATTAATTATTTTAAGGTCAATAATTTAAAATAATTGATTGAATTGAAACTTGATTGAATAATATGCAGCGTAATTATAGAGAACAGTCATATTTAGTCAGTCTTCAGTACCTATTAGATATTACTGAACCAATTATACCTGAAAAGTCAATGAATATCAAAGAGTGACGTACAGGACTACAGGCAGGTGATAATATAAACGGTTTTTATAATAGCACTAGCTGAACTGATAGGCGTTGTCCTGACTTCTTATTAATGAATATTGAATTTGAATTGGTTATGCGCATTCTGTCAAATGACTGACAGTTCTGTCAAACGACATAAAGTTACATGAGAAAAGTTAATATGGTCGCTTAGTTTTCTTAAATTTTCTAATTTTCCAAGTAATTTTCCTTTTTTTTTTCATAAGAACCTTTTCGTGACAATAACAAATACAACAAAAAAAAGTAGAGATTTTTTTTATACTACGTCGGGTGCAGCATCTCCTTTCTTTTTGGTGACCCCACTCACTCGCAGGAACACAACAACCCTCAAGGGAATTGTTATTTGGCTGCGGTATTCTGTGAGGTAGAGGTATATTCCCCAGTCGAGTAGTTTACAATTACGCTCTCTACCTCTCTTTTCGCCAGTGCTTCGTTTGTTACTCAGGAGGGTACACCACGTGCAGGTGAAATTGGCTTTGGTTCAAAGATGTTGATGAACCTGTTACTAATTATATATCACTTCGTTTTACGAAGTTTCAATCAGGCCACTTGATCCAGACGCGAGTTTAGCATTATTTACCCATCCCAAAAAGTGCACAACGCCGCTAAAGAAGTTTTCACTTCAAAAAAGAATAAGTGAAATCGGTCTAGCCGTTCACGCGTGGTGCCGTGAAACATGTATATAAATGAAATAGGGATTCATTTATATAGATGTTTCATTAACCGAGTAGCCATTCTATCCAACAGAAAAAAGGAGCCATGAAACATGAAGCTAAAAATAGTAAAAAATACGACCAATAAACACACGCAAACACACCTTCGACAACACTATGGTCAGTAAAGAGGCAAACCCCGCTGCAAATGAACACCAAACATTCAGATCGCGGCCGCTGAACAAACAAAACCTTTACACAAATGTTGGCCAGCGATCAGCTAATAAAGGAGTGCTGCGGTATGCCTGAGTGAGCCTTTTTATATATGAACGAAACATAAGTTGTAATTTGCATTTGTGTACGTTTTAAGGGGAAATAATATATTACCTACTATGTTTTTTGGGTACGTTTTTGGAGTATATCTGGTACTATGTAATTGTCAAAGATTAAGGAGTTCAATGGCATTGTTGGACTTATCACTCTAGCTCAAGATGAAGATTCCAACTTTTATAGACAATCGAAAACAGCGAGATCATTTATATCTCATTATGATTCTCGTATGATATACTATTATAAATGTGGAAGTGTGTTTGTTTGTTTGTCCTTCGTTCATGTCGAAAGTAACCAATGGATTGACATTATATATAGGATAGTTTAAGAGCTGGAGGGTGATATTGGCTACTTTTTATCCTGGAAAATTATTTCTATTATTTCTACGGAAATAATAGAAATAATTTCTTCTCCTCCCCTCTAGCCTCCCCAACCCGTCTGGCCAGCGTGGGGAGATAGGCCAAATCCTCCTGTCTGGAACGGACGAGAGAGGGTCGTGCTCCTGTAGTGGAGACTATAATGACCTGATGATGATGATGATGATAAATTTTAATGTGAGGAACAAACTATCGATAATTCTTCTACAGCTTACAAAAAACCCGAACTAAAAAAACTATTAAAATAATATTTTATTTCTGTAAATCTGTGAAATTTTACAAGTAAAATGTCTATTTAGGAAAATATCTTGCATAGAAAATATTCTCTTAGCATATTGGCTGTGAACCAAGAATATGGTTTTGCTTTGGTCTTTTTAATCATAGTCTTATTAAACTTTAGTCTCAAGTTGGTCATGCACAGCTGGTGCGTATAAGGAAGCAGCATGATTTATGGAAGGAAAATGTTGGTTTGGCTTTCATCCCAGCATTCTGACAGCGTTGATTCGACGAAGTGCATAAAAGCCTATTATTCTATTTTTTTTTATTAAATAAATGAGTAAGTTATGTTTTCACTCATAACGTAAATCTATAAGTATGCGTTCATATCTCTACAGGGCGTCAACGAAACGAATCGCTCGTAATTCTACCTGTGCTATACTAGAAGATCAGCAGCCGAGCGGCCACGATAAGCCATATTGGCTATCATTTATTAGCTGGTGATCCTCCGAGTAGTTTAGAAGCTGTTGGTTGATTATATTTTCCATAATTTTGAAAAATATGGATGTAATTGAAATAGGCCTGCAGTTAGGTAAAATAATAGGAGTACCGAAAAACGTCTATTAAAATCGGGGCGGGGCGTGGTTGCGTATCTCATCTGGTTTAACCTATTTTTAATTTGCATGGGTGTGATTAGCAAGCTAATAAATTAATCGATCTAGCTATTTTCACCAAATAACCCTAATTTTGATAAATACTGGTAGAAGTATGTCATTATTTATATTGAAATCAACAAAATTTAAAATCTGAATTCAATGATTGTTCCACCACCTTGTTTATACTATCAATCCCTTTTTGCATCCTTAGAAGTTGAATTTCTCAAAATCTTTTTCCTTATGCTTACGCTACAAAAAGAATGAACTGAAATTTGGTAATTAGGTAATCAATAACAAATAACAGAAGGGAAGGAGATGCTGTGTTGGCAGCGGGGGTGGCGGCGCGCGAGCGATATTTTATGTTGCGAGCGTTAATATGGTTACGGTAACCGCTTTACATCAGTCGGGCCGTATGCTTGTCTGCCAACCGACGTAGTATAAAAAAGAAAAAAAAATCAGAAGCTAGCTTCTGTAGTGCAGCTCCATGTTGATAAATCGTTCCCGCAAGAAAGGCTTTAATCTTTATAATAATAGTGTATAATATATACTCTAGTATTTGTAACGCTCCAAACATTATTTTAACACCTACCAGCAAACAAATTCCCCGGTTTCACAGATAATGATATACAGACCCCCGCAAATATATTTTATTTTTAATCTCCAAAGCATCGAACAGAATATAAATCACGGCCGAAGATATTAAATATTTTACTTAATAAAATTCTGGGAAAATACCAAAATGAAACTTGGCAGAACTGAAAATATTTTACGGTTTATTTTGGCCTTTGACGCAAGTGAGAAGAGACAGTATTTAATACTTTACCGACTAGCAATAGACTGTTGTATTGCACAAAAAAAAAATGAGTTTAACAAAGTTTATTTTTATTGTCGACGACAATGCTTTTTTTATATCACGTCTCTGGCACCAAACGAGCATATGGCTGCCTGATGAAACGCGGTTATTACATGTATCTAGAAGAGACATTGCTATATGCGTTTAAGAGACAGTAATATAGACTCTCTTGTACATGCAGAACACGAGCGTTCACACATACACTGCTGAACACAGTTACGATATATTTAGATTTGAAACACTGCGCAGTGTTTCAAATCTAAATATATCGTAACTGTGTTCAGCAGTGTATGTGTGAACGCTCGTATTCTGCAGTTACACTGCAGAATACGACAATATCACAAATGCAGAATATCACAAAATACAGAGAGTATTATTTCTCTATATTTTGTGTCCAAAACATGAACATGTTGATGTGATAGCCCATTCATTACAATACAATTCTGTGGAACATATTCAGTAAATTGCTATGCAGTATATATCCTCCCCATCCCGTCTGGCCAGCGTGGGGAGTGTAGGCCAAATCCTCCTTCCGTCTAGGACGGACGAGGGAGGGTCGTGCTCCTGTAGTGGAGACTAAAATGGACCTGATGATGATGATGATATATCTGCGAGTGACTTAGGTCATTAAAAAGTAAGTGTAAGTGGCTGCGCTTGCAGCGGGGGTGGCGGTGCGGGAACGATATTTTGCATTGCAACTTGCGAGCGCGTTTATGGCTATGGTCACCGCTTCCACAAAATACAGTGGTCTTTGTATTTTGTGCTATTTTCATCAAGCGGGCCATATGCTTGCTCGACACCCGTAGTACTTGTATAATAAATAATTCTATAGCTTTCGATATAAAAATATAGTAACGCAATATCTCTTCACTTGGACCACAGGCCAATGGTCATGCTGTCCAACAGAGAAGCATATTGGATTACCGTTGACCAAATCTGCTGATGCGACGCGGACGTCGACGCTGCGGACGTTGCGGACGTCACGACTGGCCGACGTTTACACTTTTATTGGTTTTGTTTAGTTTATGGGGGTTTCTGCCCGCCTATTGTAATGTCACGTGAATTTTTAGTTCATTGGTTATGTCTACATTAAAAATTATTACTATCTTCCGATTTCTGTGGGTCTCCCCTCAACTGAAGACGTATCTGTGTATAACAACAATAGAAAAAAATAGACTGTTAGTGGTTCATCACCATCCTTACTCTATCAACCAACTTTCATATAGTCCATATGAGATATTATGAAAGTTAGATAATGCTTTCATTCAATTCGCCATTTGTACTTAATCTGTATGATTACGTGTGATAAAGAATAAATAAACAAATCCTCATGGCCAAACAGAACCTCGTTTGCATCTTGCTAATAAACAAAGAGGCTCTGATGAAAAGGGAGGACATGTTCCACTTGATTGGAGAAGAAGTACCTCCTCGTCACGAAAAACCCGCAGCCAAATAATAATACCCTAGAGGTTTGTTGTGTTCCTGCAAGTGAGTGAGGTCACCAGAAGTTTATTTCCATCGTTTATAGGCTACGGTAACGCATCAAGAATACATCAAGAAAGACCGTATGTTTGTAATAATAACAAAAAACTACTCATTGTTTTATACTCTCTAGGTAAGGTATAGACGGGGGCTCCAGTGTGGCCAGGATAAACAGCGGCGATTACCAAATAGGCAATGAACAATGAAGTCTGGTAAGGTAAACTGCCTTGGCACTCACAACGAATTTAATCAGAAGAAATTAGTAGAAGTAGGAAGCTTTTGGAATTGGACTTCCCTTCTTGGCAATGTGAGAGACAGTAATATTACAAAATAAGGCATTATAAGCCTAAAGAGATGGCTAGTCAAATGAAGCTCAACTGTACAGTAGTACACCACAGATTTATATCTAACACTATTGGGGACTTAAAACAATGAGTTTGTTACCTAACATATCGATTCTAATAATATGAATTCCAAAATCCTAAGGTAAAGTATAGTATGATATTTTTTTGCAAGAACCTCGGGCTAAATAAAAGTCTTTGACATAGTTTGGATAAATAAACAAGAACAAAGATATAAACCCGAAAGAAGCCTCCGTGAGGTGAGCCCCACGTCGGGAACAGATGCCGGCCGGATATTCAAACGGTCCGGTTTATTTGGGCGACAGGTGACACTGACATCAAATGAAATAGTTCATAAAAAATATAGCCTTAAGGAGGTTTATTGCGTATTTTTTATGATAAAGAACTGAGAATTTTCCATTAGAATATAAAAACGCTTCAAGTGATATCAACCATCTTTTTTAACGTACACGTTAACAAGTACGCGCCGACCGCAACGCATGTATAGTACGCAATAAATTGAATGAAAAATTTTTAAACCAAGAATTTTGAAAAACTCGAGTGTAATTTATTTTTCACCTCACTAGCTCGTAAAAGCTCTGTTTATCATTCGAAATCTGCGTGGAAAATCGCACTTTATCCGCTAGCGTGGAAAGTGCTCTGCAGCCAGTCCATTGATGATTATTTATTAAAACTGTTTTTCTTGCACCTAACATTTTCCTCGTTTTAGTGAGGTGAAAAGTTGTGTGTTGCGCTCGGCAGCAAAGTTATTAAGCGTCTCGTACCTTTGAAACCCTCGTTACGCTCAGGATTCTATATTTGAACCACTCGCTTCGCTCGTGGCTCAATCCTAGAATCCTTCGCTTGCTCAGGTTTCAATACAAGGTACTCGCGCCAAAAATTAACTTTGCAGCCTTGCATAACAAATAACTATTTTGTTTTCTGTCCGATTTTTTTTTCGCGGCCGCTATATTGATTTAATAATCACTGTTGCAGCGTGGTTGCAGTTTAGGCTGTATAGCGTGCCAAAGAAATATACCTACATAGGTACAGGAGTTTCTCGGGAATATTTATTATTAATTTTACACTGATTACCTTTAAATTTTTTTAGTACATAAATGTATGTCGAAAAATATAACTCTCCCTTCTTCGTCAGTGGGATAAAAATACGCTGATACGTGCGGTGCAGTGCCGTAGTGAAAAAGGTGCTGTAGAAATCCTATGAAAGCAAATCGAAATCCGTTGCGTGCCATGCAATGCATGCGGTGCGTTCGGCACGGCCAAGTGAACACGTATCTTTATAATCCAGTAAGGCAGTGCCACCATTAGACAAACAGTTTGGGGTGTAAGTAGCATACCATCATTTTTGAGCCAAAGCCAATCTGCTGCTGAGACCAGCACGTTGTGCACCCTGCGGATAAGCTAACGAGGTTCTGGTAGAAGAGATAGGTTACACTGTAATGTTAAGTTGCTCGATTGGGAAAGTATCTCCATCTCCTCCATCAGAAGACCGCAGCCAAATAACATTTTCGTAAGAGAAAGAATTCTAGAAGGTCGTTGAGTTCCTACGAATGAGTGAGGTTACCAAGAAGGAAGGAGTTACTGCGGTTGCAGCGGGGGTGACGGATTGTCGGCTAGTGAATTCAACCCGCTAAAGCCTACTGACTTCGTTTAACGACTGTCGTCTAACGACAACAGCAACAATCGACTATTTTATGTGCCCTCCGAAGCCCGGAGGAGCTAAAAATAAATAAACGTTGTGGCATAAGTCCACCTATATTGCGCTTTATTTTCCATGCGTCCACAATCAAACCCATCCATAGACTGGCCATGGTGACAGTTGCTTAACTTCTGTCAACAATTTGGTTTGCACATACAATGACGTTGATAAGCTCTTCAATTCCGAGAACTACCTATTTACCTGAACAAAATATAATTCTGGCTATTACAGACACCATTCAACTGAAACTACTCAAAATATCACCCTCACTATTTATTTTAATTTCAATTTTTATGTAATTTCACATGCAATTTCACAGCGCTTCAGGCAGGCAGGAGCAATTCGCATCGACCAGTACAGTTTAATACACGCATACAGTAATTCAACTTCAAGTAAATGGCCGATCGGCTACAAAATTGGCAAACCTCCAGACATGAAACGATTACCATAGCATATGAACGCATTAACAGGAGTATAGCTTGTACATTGCAACTCCTGCTTTTATCTCAGCGACGGCACAGGAGCTTCCTAGTAATTTCATTTAATTAGATAAACAGAATCAACCTTGAATATTTTCAGATATGAGTATCCGTTGTGCATAACGTTGTGGTCTACATATATTTTCTAATCTCTTTTCTGTAAGCTTTATGTATTACTAAAAATTAACGTTCCGAAATTCGTTCACCGAGTGTCTCCAGAAGAAAGTTTATGCACTGCATTACCTTTCTTAAAACGTTGGATTAACGACTACATTTCTATTTAGTCTATTGCGAAACTGTACAATAAGCGTTCTTTGCGTGCTTTAGTGACTTCATTGTATTATTTATTTACTGTTTGATACATATACTGTGATGACAGTGACGTATCACAGATAATTCAATATGGCAGCAGGCGTTATGGCCGCCGGGATATAACCTCAAAATTGCGTCATCTCAGCATATTACCGGAAAATTAATACCCATGTCAATTATAATATAACACAACGTATGTATATTGGAGTGACGCGCGTGATGGCTGAATATTAAATATTAATAATTAATATTACATTTATACCTGGCCGTGTGTTTTCCGGCAGACTAGAATAGAATCACTCCGTCTCTTCCCGTGAATGTCGTAAAAGGCGACTAAGGGAAATACATTATAAAACATCGATCAGGCCTCCCCAACCCGTTTGGCCAGCGTGGGGAGTGTAGACCAAATCCTCCTTCTGTCTGGGACGGATGAGAGAGTGCTCATGTAGTGGAGACTAAAATGACCTAATTATGATGAATATTACATTACATTCCATAATGTCAACAGTTAAACCATAACAAATTTTCTTTATAAGTAGGTAGGTACATTTCAAAGACAATGGGGTAAAATTAGTTACTTTTTACAATTGCTAAAATGGCAATTATGCTTGAAAATTTGTGAAAAATGTACTAAATTCATAGCCAAGTTTATGAACAAAACACAAATTATGATCTTTAAACTACTTCGTACGTGTAAAAGTGTCAAAAACGTTATAAGATGTGCAATTTTAAATTTGTTTTGCAATGTTTCTATTGATACATTATATCAAAAGATTCTTATGATATTTCTTAATGAGAGGGAGGCAAACGAGCATGTGGGTCACCTGATGGAAAGCAATCAGCACCGCCTATGGAGACCAGCAATACCAAAGTGTCGCCGATCTTTTTCCAGCCTGTACACCTTCCTTTCTTTCTTTATGGTTACCTCACTTACTCGCAGGAACACAACAACCCTCAATTAAACAAGGAAAAGAGAAAAGGGAAGGGGGATTTTTTAAAAATAAATAAAATATTTTATAAAAAGCAATATTTGACGCGCTCGGTGGTGGAATGGTTAGCATTGGCTACTTTGACTCCGAGGTCGCGGGTTCGATTCCCGCACAAGACAAACATTTGTGTGCATGAACATGTCTGTTTGTCTTGGTCTGGGTGTTTTCTATGTATCATTAGTATGTATTTACAAAAAAAAATGTATTTCAGTACATTTATCAGTTGTCTAGTACCCATAACACAAGCTTTGCGCTTAATTTGGGACTAGTTGGCGCTGTGTAAATTGTCCAGAAATATTTATTTAAAGAATATATACCTATATATAATTGGATGGAATCTATTATATACAAAAAGCCGGTCAAGAAAACCTGACGAGTTCAGTAATATCTAATAGAATATTACTTATTTTTAGAGATAGTTGATTTATTAGATAACAATTCCTAAACTTTCATCGTATATAAATCATTATATATAGGTATTTAGTATAAACTTATTAATACAATTATGTTTTATTGGATTAACAAAAAAGAAAAAAACTATTGTCGAACAAAATCTAATTTGTTTCGTAGTTTCGAACTTTTTAAATATTAACCTAACTGACTAGCAATTTGGTAACAAAAACAAGGTTCAATTTAGCGACACAGCTAGGCAATGCATAGAAAAACAAGCAACTAATCAAGCGCCCTAATAAAATACTATGTTTTCGTAATCCCCGGAGACTGCCCGGGGTCGATTCGGCCCGCAAATTGGTTCTCGTTAACATTTGGATGCGATTTCCGAATTTGTTAGCCCTTAACAAGGCTCGACCCCGCAAAGTTTAGTTGGGGAACAAAATGACCGAACATGCCTCAATTAGCAGATGCCGATGAGTTCCGAAGATCAGTATCAAAGAGGGGTCGGATATGCAAACAAGATCCGACGTTTTTGTGCCCAGTTTTTGTAATGGCTGGGGAATAAAATTGTGTTATTAATATTTTTAAAGAAACTTCTTTCTGTATTGTATATTATATACTAGCAGTGTCGGTAACTCTACTTGCATGGACCTTTTTTTTCGTCTTGATTCACCGTTGTCACCACTGTTTATTTTGTACAAGACAGTCGTCTGAATGCTGATTTTATGGAATTCAATCCAATGTGAATTATAGAAAAACTTGTAAATACGCCCGATCTTGTACGCGCGTATCCCGGTTTCCTGTGGGTATTAAAAAAAATGGCTGTCCGTAAACTCGGTTTACGGACGATAATTTTACGTCATAAGAAACATTATCCGGCCGGCCTATCGGCGCGGAGCAAGTGTGTTCCGCGCTCTCGCTTGTACATTCGGCTCAAGCGGAACGTGACAAGAGTGCTTTGTCGTGCGTACAGCCGGCACGTCAAAAACCTTTCTTAACGGATGCTTATGTCACAATAGCTACTTGCATACCTTTCAACCCAATCCGTGACTTGATAGCTTGAGTTGTGCATTGATAACTATAATAGATCAGTCAGTAACGATTGTCTTTTATAGATACAGAAGACAAGATAGATAATTAAGTGAATCTGTGAACATTTTAATATGACATTGCATTTAACATGTCCAATAAATATTTTTACACTCCATGTTTTAACATCAAACAAGCCAGACAGGAGCTGGGATGATTCGTGTCTAAACTTTCACTATAGACCATCTATACATACCGAACTACTAGTATCTAAAACTGTTTCTCTAGTTCGTCCTATACATATACCCAAATCAAATTGCGAAAGATCACTTACAAAATGCTAGTAGGTAGATGAAACTACTAAAAAATTCGGCAATTCGTACCTTTGCCGTACCATTCAAAAGTGGAACGCGCTGCCGGCACTGTTTTCTCCTTCTACAATATCTTAGGGTGTAAGTGGTTCATGAACATTTTTGAACCAAATCCAACTTCACTTGCACGCGGGGCACCCAGCTGACTGACAAACGAAGCTCTGGCGAAAAGAGAGGTAGGGAGCGTAATTGTAAGCTACTCGACTGGGGAATGTACCTCCACCTCACAGAATACCGCACAAATAACGGTTCTCTTGGCTGGTGTTCCTGCGAATGAGTGAGGTCACCAGAAAGGAAAGAGATGCTGCGTTGGCAGCGGGGGTGGTGGCGCGCGAGCGATGTTTTTAATGTTGCGAGCGTTAATAATGGCTACGGCAACCGCTACACATCAGGCGGGCCGTATACTTGTCAGCCACCCGACGTAGCATAAAAAAAATATCGGATCCTTCAAGCGAAGCATGAAGAAACAGCTTGCGGACCAGCATAGCAATTTCAACTGACATTAAAGTGTCTTGTCCGTTGCCGATGCGATGTGGACTCCGCTTTTCAGTTAACATCAGGCGAAGTGGAGCTTGTTATACTGAGTTGTTATAAAATAAAATAATATTATAATTAATAAAAAAAATGTAGGACGCATCGATGTATAGCGAAGAATTCTAAGTCTATGGTAAGCCGTGTCTAAGTGTAAGGCACATAAAGAATTTTTATTTTATTTTTATAAATAGTCTGTTCTGATACAAGCTTTCATTCTATATAGATTGTTTTTAACCGACTTCAAGAAAAGGACGAGGTTCTTAATTCGGCAGTGTGTATTTTTTTTATGTATGTTCGCCGATATTTCCGTCAATAATAGACGGATTTCAATTTTTTTAATAAAACGATTATGAAGTTTTCTTCTAAAGTCTTGCTTGAACTAAAAAAAACTATTTTTATGTTGTGATCGTTGATATGGCTTCGGTAACCGCTTCACATCAGGGCCGTATGCTTGTCTGCCACCCGACTTAATATAAAAACGTCTGAAAAATTCGGAACTTTCACATGAAACTTTTGATTTTCGGAGTAGGCCCCTGGGCTTTGAAGTGCTTATAAGTCCTTATGTATAAATAAATTTGTATGTTCATAATTTTAACAAAAAAAATCCGACTCCAAACATTACTCTACATTTATGTATGTAGATACAGGCTGATGATGATGATAAAAAAAAATATGGGACCAATCTGAAAGTATACTCTTTCAATTATAAAATGTTTTTGACAAATCGGTTCATAAATAACTGAGTAATGAAATAACAAAACTAACAGTGGGTAGATACAGGCTGATGATAAAAAAAATATGGGACCAATCTGGAAGTATACTCTTTCAAATAAAAAAAGTTTTTTTTCAAATCGATTTATAAATCACGGAGTAATTAAGTAACAAATATAAAAAAAAATACAGATGAATTGAGAACATCCTCCTTTTTTGGAGTCGGTTAAAAAAGGAATATAACATTTTATTTTTGTAAGTATCATGATATGATACGTGTCATACGATACGACAGCGGCAGCGTGGCTTGTCAGTTCCAGACCATTACGAGCCGCCAAACTGACTCGAGCTGACACCTCGCGGTGTACCATGTAGAGATGATTCAGTTGAGTTATTTTTAATTAATCCACGTTTGAAGTTTACAATCTTGTGTTTCATGTAGACTTGTGGTAAACATCGGCCACTCCATACAAAAGCTGCATTATTAACTATTACATAAACAAATACATCCTATATCTAATATATAAAATTCACGTGTCACGGTGTTTGTAATGAGGGTCTTTTGGCAGCACTGTAGCGTAGGGTCCAATCATCTGTCAATTCATAGCATCTTGTCAAATGTCTTGTTGACGTCTTGTGTTGTCTTGTCGTCTTAAAGTTTCACTGTCAAAAAATTCAGTACAATTTGACAATCTGGACCCGACGCCTACCTAGCGACATCTGGTGTCAGAAAAAATATCAAACATCCCCATTAAACTCCTCCGAAATGGCTCGACCGAATTTCGTGAAATTTTGTGTGCATAACGGTTAGGTCTGCGAATCGGACAACATCTATTTTTCATCCCCTTAAATGTTAAGGGTGGTCCACCCCAATATTTTTATTTTTTAGACAAATTTTGTTGTTTTATTTTTTTATGTTACAGCACATAGCAAAACAACGTTTGCCGGGTCAGCTAGTAAAAATATATATAAATAAGGGGTGTAAGTGGTTTATCAACATTTGAACTAAAACCCACTTTACCTCCAAGCGGTGCGCCCTGCTGACTGACAAACGAAGTTCTGGCGAAAAGAGAGGTAGGGAGCGTAATCGGTAGCTACCCGACTGGGGAATGTACCTCCACCTCACAGAATACCGCAGCCAAATAATTATTCCCCTGAAGGTTGTTGTATTCCTGCGAGTGAGTGAGGTCACCAGAAGGGAAGGAGATGCTGCGATGGCGGCGGGGGTGGGGATATTTTATGTTGCGACGGTTAATATGGCTACGGTAACCGATTAAGTTCAGGCGGGCAACGTACCCTATACCTAACAGCTAGTGCGCCCCGTGTGCCAACCTTCCGGTTATATCACGGGTATGCGAGTCTCTCGTCCAGTAAACCAACCAGACGAGAGAACCTTTACCTGCTCCGCTCTTGCGCTCGGTAAACCAATCGAGCACGCAAACGGAACTGTAGCAGGTCTTACTCCGCTTTCACCTGCATGCAGGCTTCTTGCGTACTCTTAAGTCGAGTTCAGGCGGGCAGTATGCTTGTCAGCCACCCAACATAGTATAAAAAAATATAACATATAAACCAAAGACGAGCTCAGTGATCAAATGGTTAGCAATGGCCACTTTGACTCTGTGGTCGCGGGTTCGATTCCCGCATAAGACAAATATTTGTTTGCATGAACATGTTTGTTTGTCTTCGTCTAGGTGTTTTCTTATTATATATGTATTTACAAAAAAAAAAAATAAGTATAATATCAGTTACCCATAGTACAAGCTTTGCTTACTTTGGGATTAGACGGCAGTGTGTATTTTATAAAAAAAAAAATGGTTGTCTGTCTGTCTGTTTACGGTCTGTTTACGGACGATAATTTTACGTGATAACGGCATAAGAAAACTTCAGCCGATGGAGTGGAAGAGGGATAGAGGCGTCACTTGTTCCGCGCTCTCGCTTACACGCTCGGCTCAGGTGGAACGTGTCAATGAGTCATGCTTTTTCGTACGTTATCACGTCAAAAATGACCTTGTATAATCATAGTAAATAAATATACATATATTTTTAGCGTCCACCACATTCAATTACCTGGGTAATGTACCTGAGTCCGTCGATATCGCAACGTTGACGGCGCCTCTGGGACCGTGCCAATGCATAAATTATACAATTGCCCGTTTAATTCCGCTAGGGGGCGGAACGGTACGTTTCAATAAAACAGGGGATGTTTATTGCCGTAGTTTTCATTTGTTTTTTAAAGTATCAAAAAGGACAATAAAATTGTAAATTATTCATTTCTGTATCTACATATTTCTCTATATCGACAAACAGATCGATAGAGGCATTTAATTGGACTGGGTAGCTTTTGTAAAGCTTCTGTAAGTGCTTCTACCGAGTTACAATGAACAATGGTGTAAAGACTTGGGCATTTATTATCAGACTAGTCTACAAAGGTCGCGCAGCGAGCGATGGTGAGGGTTATGCTCGTAGCCTGAAGGTTATAAAAATACCCGGGATATGTTGAAAATGCTTTTTGGTGTACCCCTACATACCAATGGCCTGCTATAGCTGACTGATAAATTACGTGCCTTCCACTTGAACCCTAATCAATTTCATCGATAAGAAAAAACAAAAAATACAAAGTTTAATTTTATGGACTTTCAAAATTAAAAACAAGTGCCGTAAAATTTTGCAAAACGTCCAAATTTAAGGGGAGTCGCGATATCTCCGCTTTGCGATTAAAAAGTTGCCGGAATAAGGTAAACTCCTAAAAACTTGACAGTACTTTCTCTTAATTAACTAACAAATGGCTTCGCGATACACAATGGCTTAATCAAACCGCATTAAGATAAGGGAAACAAAGGACCCTTTCGTATGACAGTACAAGGCATGTGCGGATGGCGTGAACAAATGATCAATATGGATATAATTTGCCTTTGTGAATGTACATGTTGAATCGGCACCTAACTCATCAAAATGGGTTAGTGTAGTTTCGTCACGGTGAAATCTCGTCTCAATTTTTTAATATCAGGTATTTTTCGCTGTGATCAGTATCAATATAACTTGTCTTTGTGAATGTACTTGTTGAATCGGCTATTATCTCATCAAAATGGGCTAGTGTAATTTCATCACGGTGAAATCTCGTCACAATTTTTATCAATATAACTTGTCATTGTGAATGTACATGTTGAATCGGCAACTAACCCATCAAAATAAAAGGGTAGTTTCGTCACAGTGAATACTCGTCACAATTTTTTGATATCAGATATTTGTCGGTGTGCAATGAGATTGCCAGGGATTTCATGAGTGATTAAATACATCGTTTGCCGAATCTAGACGTAATTTAGAATCTAGAAGTTGAAATTTGAAATGAAAAAAAATTGAAATGTCACTACTTCAAAATGCAAAAAAAAAAACTGCTACCTAAATATAGCTGACTGACGCTGATCGTAGAGCTGATGTGAACCAGCAGACTAAAAGTCGCACTGCGTGCGATGGGGATGAAGAGAGCAGTGCTTGAAGTTTCTCTAAGGGATCGAATCCGCAACAAAAAAATTCGACGGAGAATCAAAGTGATCATTAGCTCTCAGAGTCAGCAAGTTAAAGTGACAGTGGGCTGGTCATATCTGCCGAGTCAGCAATGGCCGTTGGGGGAGGAAAGTCCTAGAGTGGGAGCCACGTATGGGGCAACGAAGCGTGGAGCGCCGCCTCTCTAGATGGATCGACGACCTAAAAAAAAGTGGCTGGTAGCGGTTGGATGCGGAAAGCGAAGGATCGCATATGGTGGAAAGTATTAGGGAAGGCCTATCCAGCAGTGGGTAGATACAGGCTGATAATGATGATATAATTTCGGTAGGTTTGCCGCTCCGAAATAGTGGGTTAAATTATGCTAACATAATCTAACCCACTATTTCGGAGCGGCAATGTGCTCACCAAGCGCCGAGCGAGCGAGGCTCGATTGATTTTATAAAGGGTGTGAGTACCTTACGTCTATACTACTTGGGTCAACTTGGAGCAGCTTTGTCCCATTCAACTTACGGACTAGCCGTCTCTTTAGGCTTTTAATGCCTTATTTGCCATATTACTGTCTCTCACATTGCTAAGAGGGGAAGTCAAATTCCAAAAGCTTCCTACTAATTTCTTCTGATTAAATTCGTTGTGAGTTCCAAGGCAGCCGTAGTTTTACCCCCGGGACTGCGATGGACTTCATTGTTCATTGCCTTTTTTGGCGGTCGCTGCTGTTAATCCTGGCTCCAGTCTCTACAGCACAGGAGACACAGTGGTGGGAATGTGTAATGGGCCCCCGTCCCTTATAAAAAAAATGTCCCATTCAAGAATTAAGTACTAATAACTTAACCAACTACTGTACTGCTTCAGTAAACTCATGAAATGTCATGAAATAGATCGTTTACTGAAGCAGTATCCCCGAATTTTACTAAACTAGTTTAGGGACTTGTCATTTTCAGTTTCAGTACAAAGGCTGAACATAATGAAAAGAGTTTTTGTAGGAACAATAATACCATCGAAATACTTTGATAACGCCATAAAGGCGAAACCGGTCGGTAAAATTATACTTAATTATGCGAAAGCAGTCGTGTACATTATTGTTAGAATAAAATCTAAAACCCCAACGCCATAACTGTCGCACTAAAATTCTAACGCAAAAAGTCTAAATTGCAATATCACGTGTGCGAATACTTTGGACTAATAGAAGTTGGATCCCGCCGTTGGACCTGTCCCGCGACCGATACCCCTCACGAGTGAAAGAGTCGGTTGCATTTATTGTCTCTGCGCAACAACTCGCATCGCAGACGCAATCGTGGTTTGCAACGCACGAAAAAAGAAGCAGGGAAGCGTACTCGGCCAAGAGAAAATTGACATAATAATACAGCTGAGTGATTTCTTTATTCTTTTTTTTTTTTATTTTTAATATAAAAATGAGTTTACTAAGATCACCCAATGGCAAGGGCGAAAGCGGCTCAAGCCCCGACTTGACGGCTCTCACCCGCGAGGAAGCATTCAATAACTTAAGAAAGCGCAAGCTGCATGAAGTTGATGAGGACGTCAAACAGCAACTATCCAATTTCCGCAAAGAAATGATGTCATATTTCGCTGAAGCAACAAACAAACAAAGTAAAGACCTAGCACATTTAATACGAGAAGAACTATCCGATATAAAGACAGAAATTAAATCAATCATAAAAACTAATGAGCACTTACAACAGGAAAATATAAACCTACGCGCGGAGATATTACAAATTAAAAATTCACATATCCAAATGCAGGAAAAAATAAACATGCTGGAGACTGAGGTGCATAAAGTGCAACCTGTCAACCCAACTCAGTCGGATAACATTTTAACAGCCCAAAAATCATTTTTTCTCTGTGAAGAAAACACTATTCGCGAACTTCAAGAGAGAACAGAACGGCAGAAGAATATTATAATTGCGGGAATATCTGAGTTAAATAACGAAAGCTCGGAACATAGAAGAAAACATGATGAAAATGAGGTACTAAAGCTGACTAAATCTATATACGCTGAATGCCCCGCTCCTGTTAAAATTATTAGATTGGGCAAACACACACCAGGAAAACACCGTATGCTTAAGGTAAGCTTTAGTACTGTAGACACTGTAAAATATCTTTTGCGCGAACATAAAAAAACAGATGACGACATTCGTCTCTACTCAGACCAAACACCTTCACAGAGAATGTACATGCAACAACTTAAAGACGAATTGTGCAATCGCGAAAAAAACGGTGAATGTAATTTAACGATAAAATTCATGCCCAAAATCGTTGAAAAACGATCAAAAAACTAAATGAGTCCATAGGAATAAAAGAAAGAATTTCCTACTCACTAGCAAGCAGTTATGATGAATTATCTTGTGGCACTTCCTCGTCTATAAACTTTTTTTATACTAATATACGAAGCATATGCAGAAATGGCAAATTTGATGAGCTAAAGAGTACACTTAAAGCTATTAAAGAAGTAACCCATGTAATTATTTTGACCGAAACCTGGATTAAAAATGAACTTGATGCAACATCTTTTAACCTACCGAATTACACACACATATTCAACTATCGTCCAGACAAGAGAGGAGGAGGTGTATCAATTTATGTACATAATAGCCTACAACATCAATTATCAGAAGATGTATATGATGAAGGCGTTCACTATTTATGGATATATTTACAAAAATATTCATTAAACATTGGAGCTATTTACAATCCTGGAAAAAAAAACCTAAATGCTTTTTTTGATAGATTCTCACAACAATTAGAAGATCGCAAACGCTGCATAGTATTTGGAGATTTTAATATAGATTTGCTCTCTGAATGCAGAGACTCTTGTAACTACAGAGATATATTGAAAACAGCCGGCTACAATATTCTAAATAAAATAGACATTGAATATTCCACTAGAGAGACAATGACAACAAGAACAATATTGGATCATATCAATACGAATTTACACAATGACAAATTTCACTTTACAATAATTGAATCTCCACTATCTGATCATAAACAGATATATGTTGAGCTTAAAAAATATAAACACAAAGCTATACAGCGGACCTCCTATAATGCCACAGATTACTCAAGACTGTATGAAAATATGAAGAACAATGAACTTATAAATGAAAATCACGATTATAGCATTCTGGAATCACATATAAAGGAACAGATAAACTTAAGCAAACTCACGAAAATTAAATTGCAAAATTTACCACAAAAGGATTGGATTAATAAAAATATTATAGAAGGAATAAATAGAAGAAATACGTTATGGAAACAAGTGAAAAAAAACCCACATAACAAAGAATTAAAACAAGTTTATATGAAGGAAAGAGATAACACAAAGAAATTAATAAGCAGCGCAAAGAAAAAATATTATTATACTTCTTTCAAAAATTGTAACGGTGACCCAAAAAAGACATGGAATTTATTAAATACGTTGGCTAATAACACAATCAAAGCAATTCCGCTACCCCCAAAACTTATAATTAACAACTGCACAATTACTGACGGGAATGATGTTTGCGAACAATTAAACAATTTTTTTGTATCAATTGGTACTGAACTCGCAAGTAAAATACCAAAAAATCATCCAAATCGCCAATTTAACACTATGACATACATAAACGAAGAACCCAATTATACAGTATGCGAGTTTGAACCATGTACTGTAGACGAAATTATTAACGTTATAAAAAATCTAGACCCGGATAGCGGTACAGGTGTAGATGGAATAAGCGTAAAATCAATTAAATGCATATGTGACCTATTGGCAAAGGAGTTGACAGAATGTATAAATGAGTGTATGCGCCTTGGTATATTTCCTATTAGCCTAAAAGTGGGAAAAGTATCTCCAATACATAAAGCAGGTTCTAGAACAGCAGCTGAAAATTATCGCCCAATATCAGTATTGCCCGTGTTATCAAAGATATTCGAAAAAGTCATCTATCAACGACTACATAAACATCTAAATAATTTAAACTTTTTATTTAATCGTCAATACGGTTTTCGGCCTAAATCAAGTACACTTTCAGCTGCGATCGACTTAACAACCAAAATGAACATAGAATTAGACAACGGAAATGTATGTTTGGGAATATTTATCGACCTCAAAAAGGCGTTTGACACGGTGAGCCACGTACTACTTCTGGAAAAATTAAAGAACATAGGAATATCCGGTTCAGCTTACAAATTGCTAGAATCATACCTAAGTGAAAGAACACAAACAGTAAAAATAGGTAATTTCTCAAGTAGCCCGAAAACCATCGACTGTGGTATTCCTCAAGGTTCGGTTTTAGGTCCCTTACTATTCTCCATCTACGTGAATAATGTTAGCAAAATTAACTTAAGAGGTCACGTCACATTATACGCTGATGATATGTGCCTTTTCTACTTCGGAAAAGACATACAACAACTGGCAAGTAAGGCTCAAACTGACCTCGACAAATATAATACCTGGTGTCAATGCAACCTGTTGACAATAAACACAAAAAAGACATCATACATGATTTTCAGTGCTAAAAACAAGAAAGTTCTACATTTTCCGCAACTAATCATAAATAATGACGTCTTACAGCAATCACAACAGGAAAAATACCTTGGTCTACTCCTTGATGACAAACTCACATGGAAGTCACATATAAACATGGTTAAAACCAAATTACTATCTCTTGTTAGCATATTACGCAGAATGTCCTCCTGCATTCCGCATAAAAATCGTCAAATGCTGTACAATGCCCTGGTCAAATCGAATTTAAACTATTTAATTGAAATATGGGGTTGCGCCCCTGAAACGAACTTAAAACCTTTACAAAGAACCCAAAACAAGGTGATTAAAACATTATTTCATTATGATAGACTAACGCCCACACTTACTTTATATAAAAATACAAACATTCTTAATATAAAACAAACGTACACTGAAAAAGTTTGTACCTTAATCAAAAGAATCTTAAATGGCCACATACACGTCGAAACTTCATTCACTAGAAGAACGTACACACGCAGTCAAAGAAGCACAAATAAAATTTTACAACAACATGCACCCAGAACTGAATACGGTAAACGAAACATTCTTTGTGAGGGAACAAAATTATTTAATAGTCTACCGACAGAAGTGCAGCTATGTACAAGTATTTCTCTCTTCAAATCTAAACTCAAAACATTTATTACAGAAAACATTTATGATTAAACACATTGGAAGAAAAGGGAATTTGTTAATTTAAAATAGTCACAAACACATAAATATTTCTACATAATCAAGTAAAAAAATAACAAAAACACATTAAAGAAATAAATTGTTCAAAAGATATTAAATATATAACGACAGTTAAAACAATTAAATAAACTTTAATATTAATGTAAAAAAAATTATAAACACCTTTATAAACACTAACTAAATGAATAATATTCGTATTCGTCATACCGTAATATTCTTTACAAACTTGGCCTCATGCACTGCCGTATAATTTGATTGCATAGAACCGTCTGGTGGGGACGGACGGTCAAGCGGGGACCAACAAATCAAATATTTTGTCTACCCTACATTCATACAATATTCTCGTCTTTTTTGGGTCATTGATTTACGAATACACGGCGAACATTTATAATGAGAATGGTGATTACTTTATTTATTATTATTATTCAAAATTTAACTTTTAAGGACTGTTTGATCGTATTGCCGAACTATTTTTAAAATTGGAAATGTTATACTGCTGCTATATATATACTGCTCATTTTAAGTGAACTGTAACTTGTTCTTATGAGTAATAAAGATCTTTAAACCGAAACAGTACATGTGATTTTTATTAATATCATGATTAAAACCTTTAAAACGAAATATGGTATAGTTTCTCCAATAGCCCATAACATGCACCATGTTTTTAGCCTTCTAAGGGTCCTAATAAAAAGCGACAGGATAAAATGATTTATGGGATAACTAGATAAAGGGAGTGCGAAGTTTAGTCGCTCGCTTCTTGGAGATAAGACAATAATAATAGATTTGTTACTTTTGTCAGCAGAGGGCGCAAAAACATCTGAAAGCTACAATATATATAAATCAGAATATAATAGCAATATAAATAGCAGATTAAAGAACTGTCTACATGACTGCAGTAACCGCATTGCATCGAGCGAGTCGTACACAGGTACTTGGTTACTGCAGTCATGTAGACATTCGCTATACAACCAGTATTGTTGGCACCCCGACTGCTAACGCAGCATCTCCTCACGTATGGTAAGCTCCATTCTTATTCGACTGCGGTATTTAGAGCTTAAGCTTAAGCTCGATGGTATCTTTGCGAAAGAGTTCGATGGCGTCGTTCCGCGTGACAGACTAATCGATCACGCCAGTCAAGCAACGTCGACAGTAGCTTGTCCATGGATAAGTTTATTTATCTAGAGCTTTTTCGTGCTTCGGAGGGCACGTTAAGCCGCCGGTCACGGTTGTTGTGGTTAGATGACAATCGTTAAGCTAAGTCAGTGATAAAAAGCTAAAGTGGCATTGAGCAGACTATAGCCGGCATAACCAACGGCCTTTGTAATAGAAAGATCCTGAAATGTAACCAGCCAAGGGGTAAGTCTAGCGCAGAAACGGCTTCCACTAATTCAACCACCGATTTGAATGGAAGATCGGATTCTAAGACTGTAATAATCGGTCGAATTTGATAACCTCCTTTTTTGAAGTGAAAACCGATGTAAAAAGAAGACCAGCGTAGCTGCGTAGGCGGGTTTTGGCTGAGGTAATGAATCGACTGCGAATTGAAGTTCAATTACTGCTCCTATATTATTTACCATCACGCAAAGAATCCTTTGAGTATAAAATTTATTCAGAGGTATTCAAATTAGTGAATGCCTACTTTTAAATTATGACGCAGAACAATCGTGTACAGTCTTAAAAGGTAAACCTCGTTTTCAGTAAGATTTAAAACTTCAGAGTGGCAAACAGTGAAGTAAAACAAAGTATTGTGAGTTAAGTAGGTTAAGAGGAATAAGATGATAAATAGTTCTTGGCTGGAGTTGTTTGTATAAGTGAATTAACCCTTTGTTAGGAGTGCAGCGTTGCCGGAGAGTAGCAAAACTATATGAATTTTTCAACTAAAGCTACGGATATGCCGCACCGCAGTCTCCTCACTTTTCTTATCTTAGTTACTTTTCTTATCTTAGCTAGTTCATGGGTCGAATGCAGTAGCACCGGTGGTACGTTGGCTTTCTTTTGTGCACTGCCTAATCTTTTAGGACTCCGAAACATGGTACGATTTCACGGCTGCCGTCGACATGGCGCCGAGTGCCTTTCGAGAGCCCTTAGTCCTGAGGGAATTAAACACACACACACACTCCACACAGTCAGGGGTGAGACCCCTTGTCCGGGTATGTCCTTCCTAGGATTTCCATTCATTCCCCCAGGGAGTCAGAGTAAAAGTGAAAATCCGAATTTTGTCAAGTTGATGTTGTCAATTTTTTTCCTCCCATTCTCAGCTTGATGTGAATATCTAATGCGGCGCGTCAGACCTGTTTGTAGCGTGGCGACTTGTTTGTAGCGAACTTCTAAACTAAACAAGATAAAACCGTCGAGTTTGGACTCGTTTGAATAGTCTTGACAAGCACTCTTGTGCTACATCACAGCCAGAGTCTCAACATGGCGTCGGAAGGTGGCCATAGGAACTCCTAAACTAAACAAGATAAAACCGTCGAGTTTGGACTCGTTTGAATAGTCTTGACTAACTTGATCTAAAGATGAAGTCCCAAGAACTCTTTTGGAGTTACGGAATTTTGTAGAGATCGTTGAGATGAGCGCCGATAGCATTGGTCTGCAACCTGTCTAGGAGAAGGAAAACTCCGAAATCAAACCCGGACTCGAATTTCCGTCAGGCGCAAGTAAGGTCCAACCAGAAATAAGCGGCGGTATGAAAAGCACCCAAGTGAAGGTGAGGCCGTGCTGATGAACTGAATGAATAATATATTGTCGCGAACGTACCACCTCAGGGAACCAGGGCGCACCCTGTTGTAAGGGTATATAACCAAAATCATTTGGCCCTGCTTCCGGTCAGCACAGATGTACGCGACGGATATACCATCAATTCAGGTAGACTTTGGCAACGACGGTATTCATGTTATTCTACCTAAAAGTGTACAATTTCAGGCCAAGTACAGTTACGGTGTGGCTGAGCGTAGAATGTTGCCAATGGTGCTCTGCTGAAGAACTGGACAGTACAAAACTAACCGGTACAATACCGTGTAACAATGCAATGATGCAATATTAGAAATGTAGAGATTAGGACGAAACTAAAAATTTTAAAAACAAAATATTAATTAAAAAAATAATTTAAAAACAAGCTTTTATTTAATAATTTATGCTCTAAAACGAAGAAAATTTATTTTGAATGCAATCAAACCCACCATTTTATTAAATTATAAAATTTATATTGATATAAATAAAAGCTTGTCGCGAGATTTCAAACAACATCGTACCTATCTACAAGTAATATTTAATTCCAACAAAAGAATTAAACGCGTTCTTCTCATTTGCTTAGAATTAAAGTTAGTTTGTTCTTTTGAAAAAAAAAAAAATATGTTTGTGTTCTCGCGACAAGCTTTTATTTATATCAATATAAATTTAATAATTTAATAAAATGGTGGGTTTGATTGCATTCAAAATTAATTTATTTCATTTTAGAGCATTTTAATAAAAGCAAGCTTTTATTTAAATGCTCTAAAATGAAGAAAATTATTATTTTTAAAATTTATAAATTATATTTAAAAAAAAAAATATTTTGCTAAAGAACCCCATGATATATTCTCCCGGGAAGTCACTGATTGATTGTGAAAATCTATGCGTCAAAAATGTTGACGCTGTCTTGCCTTTAGTTGTCTATAGTCGTTTGTTGTCTGTAGCACAAAATAGATAAATAAATATATATTCCTGTACAAATTACACACTGCTATCTAGTCCTAAACCACAGTATAAGTAATAAGTACTACGTACCCAAACTAAGCAAAGCGTGTACTATGTGTACTAGATAACTGATATATTGCAAATAAATAAATAAATATTTCAGAACAAATTACACACGGCTATCTATTCCCAAACTTAGCAAAGCTTGTACTATGAATACTAGATAACTGATATAATACTTAAATACATTTTTTTTTTGTAAATACATACCTACATATAACAGACATGTTCATTCACACAAATATTTGTCATGTGCGGGGATCGAACCCGCTACCTCGGAGTCAAAGTGGCCATTGCTAACCATTCGACCACCGAGCTCGTCAACATAATAATAAATACATACATAATACTTAAATAACGTCCAGTCCAAGACAAACGGACATGACATGAACCCGCGACTTCGGAGTTAGACACTGCTAGCCATTAGATCACCGGGCTCACCACAGTGATCAGAGGGCCAATTCTCGTAACAAAAATACAGTCAAAATTCAGTCTCAGTCTAATCTCGATCTCACAAATGTCACAAAAGGTATTCTACTAACGCAAAATACAACGTGAATTGACACTGAATGTGGTTTGAAATTGGAATGTGATCGAAAGTTGAACAAACTAAAACGGCATTCCCCTAGCACTTTGCGTGATATTGATATTTGAACGAAACTATCATCGGTATTCTACTGTCTAATTATACGTCATTTTTGACATTTCAATGAGATTGAAAGTTGACCGAAATGTGACTGATACAAAGCTGTAAATTGTTAGTTCCAACGAACATACCGCACTGTGTTAGATTAAATAAACCATTAAAATGAATTGTCTTCATTGCTGGCGGTATTTAATAATTACTCAACGAGCTGCAAGAACAAGATGACGTCGCTCTGTGCAACACCGACTCGATAGGTACGCCTTCGAAGTGAGTGACCGGGAGTTTAGAAAAACTTATCGGTTAACGAAAACAAACAATAGAGGAATAATAATATATAGGAGGAATAAGGATAAATTTTAATAAAGGAATTATAGTCCTACATCCGTAATGAGAAGCGACGAGGCGGGCTAAATGCGGTACCACCAAAGTAAGTTTCAACTTATAAATTTATCATTTATGTTCCTACAATACTCCCCAGAATAATTATACTCTGCAACGTAGTAATAAAGTCAACACAGTCCTAAATATTGTATAATATAATTATATTCTTGATTTTTTTAGGTTTTCACAGCACTTGCATTTTTTTGCAAGTGGATCATACCAAACATTGGTTTGTCAAATGCTGTATCTGATGTATTTCAACCAAGTTACTGGTGCACTGAACATGGCAGGGATATTTATAAAATACATTCAGCTCACATTAACAACGGACACTCGGGAAATAAATAAGAGATAGTAAGTAAAGTGGCATTTAATAGAATAAATATGTAGTGTATGTATTTTCATTTATTTATTGTTAAATTATTTATCAGTAAAAAGTTGCACATCTTTGTCTATACATAATAATGATTCTAACAAATTTATAATTTTCATTTATTTCATTTGACTTGTGACTCCTGTACACTCCATGCTCAGTTCGTTGCCCTAAGGTTGCCTTGAAAAGATATCTCAACAATAAGGCCACCTTATTGCTTATACAAGTCTGTCATAATTTTATTGATTCACTGTTCTCAAAGCATGATCGGTCTGTCCATGAAATTGTATTAGGAAACAATCACCTATTTTTTAATGTTTTTAGGTATAACAATGTGCCTTAATTTAAGGTTTTATTCAAAAGTCTTGGTGTCATTGGCTACAATGGTATACATGTTTGTATCATGAGGCTCTTAGAACGCAAAGAGGCATATTATTGTACGAAGGGATACCATTCTCTTAATGTGATGATAGTAAATGTAAAGAAATAATAGTAACTAATTTGTTTTAATATGTACATAGTAATTTAAGTTAAATATAATTTATTTTCCAGATTTGCGATGCAGGCCTACACAATTTATGTGTGGACCCCTCTAGTCCAGGGAGCAACCACGACTCCACAACGTGTAGAGACTAGAGACCATCCTCTCAATAATTATTTATAAATTTTAAGTAAGAATGGAGAAGCCAATTTTCTTTTAGGTAGGTATGAGATGTTTCACAACTTGTATAATTGTCTACAAACTATACTCATCGTTAAATAAACGTTACACCACGATTTTTAGAGCCAAAGCCTACCTCACCTGCATGTGGTACACTTAACGACTAGCGAAAGAGGTTCTGGCGAAAGCTAGTTAGGGTACAGTGTATCAGCTGCCCGACTGGGGATGTACCTTCACCTCACAGAATAATGTAACCAATTAACAATTCCCTTGTGGGTTGTTGTGTTTGTGCAAGTGAGTGAGGTCACCAGAAAGGAAGGAGTTGCTGCGTTAGCAGCGGGGGTGTGAGCGATATTTCATGTTGTAAGCGTTAATATGGCTATGGTAACTGCTTCACATCAGGCGAGCACTGGCATATGCATCATTACTGTCATCTCTCAAGTTTATAATACCTACATGAAATTATGAGTCTAAATTTATAAAAACATTTGTTGTTACAGGTGATAGTGGATATTCTTTAAGGAAAAAATTATTAACACTAATTTTAAACATGGCAGAGGGTAGCCTGGATGCTCATTATTACAACATTCGAGTCAAAGGCCAGAATGTTGTGGAAAGGATCATAGAAGTTTTGATTTAGCCAGATTCAGGTAATGAATTCAAATATAGATAGGTATTGTAAAAGAATCAACTAAGTACTTAATCAATTATATATTTATAATACAAACAACATGGTATATTAAAAAGGCAATGTCTTAAAATCACTATAAATCACTTTTATTAGGCATCACATATTTATGATCACATGGATTGCAAAAAAATATAATTACCTATGTATTTGTAGCATTCAACAAACAATATATCAAGAATCACAATTAGAATAATTAACAATAGATAATATAATTAAGTTTTAATTGTTGCAGATGTCTGTTTAGTAGTCCGGCAGCTACAGTACAAACCAGAAATGGCAGCAAAAATTATGAATGCTTGCTGTGTGTTTCACAACATCCCAAATCGCTTCCATCTGAGAGTCTAAGATTTGTCGCAGTGTCAACAGGAGGAATAGCGAAGGTTGCAACTACAGCAGCATCTCATCGAAGCAATCCTGCTGGTCGCTTCCCCTGCTGCCGCTATAGCTGCAGGGCAGAGCTGTGCTACATGCTCTTGTCTGAACTCTGTGGGCCAATAAAGTTTGAATATTAATAAATACTGCTACCATACAAATCTAAAGTATTTTTCTTTTAATCCTATGTGTTTTCTTTAAAACAACAATTGTTTAAGAAAGATTTTAACCTTACCTGTTTGCAGTATTATAATCAATACAAGAGTAGAGTAACTTAATGTAGACATTATTGACCATGAATAAAATGGCCTTTCTTTTGATAGACAGCAATGTTAACATCATCTGTGCCGGGGCATAGTTAGGGATTACCTAATAAAATCACTTAAATTCATGGTTAATAATGTTCACATAATGGTACTCTGCGCTTGTATATTGGTTATAATACTGCAAACAAGGTTGTATTAACTAATTTAGCACAGATTTAAAATACATAACTACTACAAGTTAATCACAATATATAGGTACTTACTTTCTTCCGTTCCTTTGCAGTTTTATGGGCACCATTAAATTCTGAATTTAAGATTTGTGTGCATTCTTGCTAGTGGCGTTTTGAGAGTGCGTTTCCCTCTTTTGCCCGCACTCTGCCAACAACCGATGTGCGATGCTGTTCCATAAAAACAAGCAGTAGCTCTAATTGACGCAGGGAAACTTGTTGGTTATATATAATGATATATTTTCGACTTTATAAATAACTATATGAATGCGACAAAATTAACTTTCTGTCAAAGGTTTTAAATGGACAAGGCAAGTTTGACAATTCTTTAATTTTCGCGGGTATAGTTTTGACAGTTCTTTTTTTTTAATCTCTATGATTATTTAACGAGCTGTATATTTTATTCTGTGTCTGTTGAAATGTGGCACGCGATCGAAAGTGGATTTTGAATTGATCGTCATGAGACTGAATCGAGACTGAATCGAAACTGAACCGAAATGATATTGAAATTAGATCGTTAAAAATAAGAGCAGAATACCATATTTCTGTCAATTCATAATTCAGTCTCGATTCAGTCAAGTTTCAATATGTGTTGTAAGATAATTAGGAGAATTGGCCCTCTGATATTAAA
Source organism: Hypsopygia costalis (assembly GCA_937001555.2). Taxonomy (NCBI): domain Eukaryota; kingdom Metazoa; phylum Arthropoda; class Insecta; order Lepidoptera; family Pyralidae; genus Hypsopygia; species Hypsopygia costalis. The sequence goes on from OW443335.2 coordinate 5,409,022, forward strand.
GTACAATATCCTAATGTTAACCCAGAGGGCCAATTCTCGTATTTTTTCTACGATCGCAGATTGAAAGTTGACCGAATTGAGATTGAATTGTGAATTGACTAAAATTATATACTTAATTTCATTTATTAATTATTATCAATTCTTATAGTTGGCAAAGTCATCCTTACTTTGTTTAATTCTCAGTCATATTCCGATATAATCCTACTTAAATTAGACTTTGAAGTTACATAAAGTGATACGAGAATACCAAATTTCACATTTGTGAGAACGAGACTGGATCGGAACTGAATTTTGACTACATTTTAATTACGAGAATTGCCCCTCAGGACATATTTTACATATATGCTAAATTTCATAAAATTTTGTTATGTGCATATACTGGGCATCCACCTTTAGAGGTCAAGGTTTCTGCGAGTGAGTTAGGTTACTAGGAAGAAACGGTAGTTGCTCTGGCAGCAAGGATAGAGGCACGCGAGTGTGTTTTAATATTGCAAACATTTATATGGCAATGGAAACCTATTTACGGTCTGACTGATTTGTGATGTGTGATGTGATGCTAGTCTGACATTTGACGAAGTAAATAAATGGTGATGTGGCTGTGTTATGGCCGTGTGTTGTACGTGAATACTTTATATGCACTAAAATTATCTCAAAAGGGCAGCGCTTCCTCCTCCCCCGCACGCGATGTTCAATAGTCCTTATTTAGCGTAATAAATTATTTGATCCTTCATCTAGCCAGTAGTGTGATTGAATTTTGGATGGTGATGATAGATTTGAAGCTGCAACACCAAACTGTATCCCCCGATTTTGTTATCATAAGATTTTTTGGATTGCCCCCGTATGGTAGCAAATTTAAAGTTGTATTGACGTCAAAAAACCTTTTTTTTTATACTACGACGGGTGGTAGACAAGCATACGGCCCGCCTGATGTGAAGCGGTTACCGTAGCCATATTAACGCTCGCAACATAAAATATCGCTCGCGCGCCGCCACCCCCGCTGCAAACGCAGCATCTCCTTCCTTTCTGGTGACCTCACTCACTCGCAAGAACACAACAACCCTCAAGGGAATTGTTATTTGGCTGCGGTATTTTGTGAGGTGTAGGTACATTCCCCAGTCGGGTAGTTTACTATTACGCTACCTACCTCTCTTTTCGCCAGAGCTTCCTTTGTCAGTCAGCAGGGTGTACCGCGGGCAGGTGAAGTTGGCTTTGGTTCAAAGATGTTGATGAACCACTTACACACCTTGCTTAATTATATTGCTTATATTCCAGTAATGTACAGCGACTGAGTACCAAATTACTAAGCACTACCTTCTGAAATTACTCACTAATGTAGGTACATCATCCCAGTTCTCATTAATATGCAGTTATTCGTATGGAATGTTCGCGAAGCGTATAATAGCAATATGAGAACATTTCAATAATGCAGAATATGGTGCGTAGTGCGTATAGCTTTGGATTGTAAATGAAGGTATTTCTACTATCAATTAGTATATAGTTACTATGCCAGCGATTTTCTACATCTTTTTTCTGATATAGTACTATTACTTATACCGTATTATAACACTATTACGTCTACTTGCTTTCTGTCATTCTCGTTTCCTCAACCTTAAAGTTGTCTGGATAAGACCACCTTGTGCACTTTTATTGTCTTAATACCTCTGTACAATATTTTATTTGGTGCAATAAAGAATATTGTATGGTATTGTATTGTACACGGAATCCTGATTCACCACTGTGTCTACTGTGTAGCTAGGATTAAGCGGAGGCAACTAACAAATAATTTTAACAAAAAAAAACCGTCTCCAAACATAACTCTAAATTTATGTATGTAGATACAGGCTGATTGATGATGATGATGAAAAAAAAATATGGGACCAATCTGGAAGTATACTCTTTCAAATAAAAAAAGGTTTTTTCAAATCGGTTTATAAATGTCGGAGTAATGAAATAACAAACCTAACAGTGGGTAGATACATGCTGATGATGATGATGAAAAAAATATAGCATCAATCTGGAAGTTATACTGTTTCAAACAAAAAAAGATTTTTTCAAATCGGTTTATAAATCACGGAGTAATTAAGTAACAAACATTAAAAAAAATACAGCCGAATTGAGAACCTCCTTTTTTGGAGTCGGTTAAAAAGGCAATGAACAATGAAGTCCATTGCAGTCTCGGGGGTAAGACTACGGCTACCTTGGAACTTACAATGAATTTAATCAGAAGAAATTAGTAGGAGTAAGAATTTTGGAATTGTGAAGCTTGTGATACTCTAGCTATATACACAAAAGTATGCCATGGAAACTCGTTAAACTTTCGTTGGTCCAGCGCACGTCTTGTTCAAGTTTCCGCGAAAAAAAAAACAATTTTCTTTGGAAAATAATGGAGGTAAAAATGCCCGGTCACGATTAGTGGGTGCCGGGATGCGGAATGCCCAGAATCTTGCCGTCATTGCGGCCAACTGCCCGCTGGCATAGATTAGATACATTCAGATGGTACACCATCTGCGTCCTGAAGTTTCTTTTATACCACTAAGGCGAGATAGAAGCATATGACCTATTTCGATATGGGAACATCGTACCGGCGATGCCGACCCAGTAAAACCCTCTTCCCACATTTCTTGCAGAACTCTATGCTCAATATGCTCCCATTGACTAAAACATCTTTATTTTTTTTTAAATACTAGTTTCTTCTCTTCGCCCGCCTTCGATCACATTCGAACGTGTTAACGTTTACAAGCCGACCAAATTGAGAAAAAGTTTCATATTGTTAATTTACCAGACGCGTGTTACATATCCAAATTAGCCGGGTTACTCACTTCAAAATGTGAGCAAGTAAGCTACATAATTTTGATTTGTAACACGCGTCTTATAAATTCACAACATGAGAGCTCTTCTCTATTTGGTAGGTTTGTTTACGTTGACATGATCCAACGGGAACAAAAAACACGCACTGAGCACTCTGGCCTTACGGGATTTTATCTGTAAAATAAAGTAGTGTTTAGGGTGTAACATCTTTGAACCAAAGCCAACTTCACCTACACGTGGTACAACGACTGACAAACGAAGCTCTGGCGAAAAGAGAGATAGGGAGCGTAATTGTAAGCTACCCGACTGGGGAATGTACCTCCACCTCACAGAATACCGCAGCCAAATAACAATTCCCTTGAGAATTGTTGTGTTCCTGCGCGTGAGTGAGGTCACCAGAAAGGAAGGAGATGCTGCGTTGGCAGTAGGGGTGGCGGCGCGCGAGCGATATTTTATGTTGTGAGCGTTAATATGGCTACGGTAACCGCTTTACATGAGGCGGGCCGTATGCTTGTCTGCCACCCGACGTATTATTAAAAAAAAAGTAGGTAGCATTTGTACTTATTAAATAAAAGGCCCTTCTGTACACATCTATGAACCGCGGTGATCCACAAGAATCCGACAATCGAACCATTGCTTTTTGTATAGAAAATTACTTTTCCCTTTGTAGGGAAAACGTAAACACAAATAACTAGCTTTATGTTGGGTATTCCATTATTCTTCGCTTTTGTTGTTTGTTATATTATTATATTCATAACTAAGTAGGTAGTTTTTATGTGGCTTTGTAGCCTTTCTATAAAAAATACTATTTACAAAACTCTATTGCAGGCAAATTCGATGTTTCAAACAACTCGTCTTTAGGAGCTCGATAGCGTCGTTTTGTGCGTTAGTCTAATTAAACACGCAAGTTGAGCAATATTTTTTTTGTTCTTTATTTTGGCAACAAACAGTCATGTACAGAAAACAGTAAATAAAAATTTTAAACTAATATTAACAAACGACCTAATAGTGCTGAAAATAATACATTATATATAACAAATATATTAAGTTCATGATTGAAGATGCGTATTTTTCAAAATACGAGATATAGAAAAGCTACGGTTAATCGTAGTTTTTGGCTAGATGATTAGATAAATGATATTTAAAACTTATAAGTTAATGGGTTTTATTTATCTAGAGCAGCTATATGCTTCGGAAGGTACGTTAAGCCGCCAGTCCCGGCTGTTGTTATTAAATGACAGTCGATAAGCCAAGTCAGTGGTCTTTAGACTGCTTGAAAATATGGCCTCCGCCAACCCGCATTTGAGCAGCTTTAGGGTACGTTCAAACAAACTTGCTCGGAGAGGAGAGCAGATTTTGGATACGTTTAAAATAGAGACTCTTGTATCATTGCCATAAGGTGTACTTTAAAAATCCACATCGGCTTTCGACTATTCTCATATAACAAAAGTTTATTTACTTTAGTTTAGGTTAGCAACAAAACCATTCGTAACCAAGTGATATGTAATATCGGATATTACGGAATAATGTGTTCAACAAATTATCTACTGAAATATCGGATTTATCAAAATAAGACCAATTAATGACAACAGCTGGAATCGACAGCTTAACCTGCCCTCCAAAGCGCGCTCGAGTACGATATAAATAAACCCATCCATGGACAGGCTACGGTCGACGTTGTTTAACTTGCGTGTTCGATTAAACTGACACGCTAACGACGTCATCGAGCTCCTCAGCCTACAGATAATTATATAGTACTTGTGTCGAATTCAAAATTTATTCCTTTTTACGTCTTATCACAGTCTAAGTTAGTCACTCCCTGCCTTACTCTCGTGTCGACCTCACCTCCCTTTTAAGGCAAATCTGGAACCGTCTGTATAGCGCAGTACGCACATACGCTCATTCACGTTCTGCACAGACATCATTGTAGTAGTTCTTCTTCTTCTTCTTTAGCCTTTCTCTACCGCTAGGGTGTAGGCCTCATTCATATTATGCCATTTTCTTCGATCTTGGGCAATTTCAATCCATTTCATTCCAGCCATTCTCTTGATATCGTCGTACCAACGCATCTGTGGTCTTCCTCGTGGGCGTTTTTCGTCCCACGGTCGCCATTCTACCACTGCCTTGCACCACGAGCCTTCCTTTCGGGCGACATGGCCTGCCCACTCCCACTTCAACTTCGCAACCCGTTTAGTTACGTCGCTCACTTTGCTCTGGTCTCTTATCCATTTATTTTGTTTACGGTCTCTCAGTGTCACTCCCACCAATTTTCTCTCAATCGCTCTTTGAGCAACCTGAACTTTGTGGAGAATCTCCTTAGTGAACACCCAGGTTTTCGCCCCATATGTGAGCACTGGTAGTATGCACTGGTCATGAATACGAGCTTTTTGTTGGGCGCTGATGTTAATTTTGAAACATTTTTATGTAGTAGTAAACAACGCTATATTTGTATGGAGTGGCCGGGGTGTGGTCGTATTGTAATGCGAACACTTGAAGTTACTACAAGCATGTATCTACATTCAGATCTAGGTAAATCTCTTTTATTGCGTCCTATTTACGAATGCACTTGTACTGATAAATTTAAAACCCCTTTTAAATCTGGTGCAATCTACTGGGTAGACGTGTTTACGTTTAAAATGGTCTTTTATTTAAATTAAATGTAGATTAGCCAATCCGAATATTTTTACGTCTCTGGATTTTGTTTGGATTTAGCATAGATGTATTTCCAGGGTTGGCAAAGCACTACTATGTTTTATAGAAGTAGTTTGGAGTGTAAGAGGCTCATCATGATCTTTAGAGCCAAAGCCAACCTCATCTGCACGTGGTGCACCCTTCCCGTGAGGTTTGTTGTGTTCCTACGAGTGAGTGAAGTCACTAGAAAGGTAGGAGTTGCTGGGTTGGTAGCGGAGTGGCGGCACGCGAGCAATATTTCACATCACGAGCGTTAATATGGGTACAGTAACCGCTTCACTTCCTTATAAATATAAAAGGTTAAAAAATAAAATGCCTGTCAGGCGTGGCAAACATGAGAGTATGTCAGATTATGGTGTTAGACCTCGCGCGTAGCGAGTGGGTGGCAGCTGGTCTAAGGCGAAAAGGCTGCCACGGTAGTCACCCAAGGGCTACGGAGCAACTTTAGCGCGGGTGGCTTTCCCAAGCCGGCAGCGCAACTCGGATACTTGCCTGTTTAGCAAGAGGACAACGGGCGATCGCTTCCGTCGACAGCCAAACTTGCGTTGACACAGTTGTCGACCAGGCGTTCGATCTCGCACGTAGCGAATGGGTGGCTGTTGGCTTAAGGCAAAAGAGCCGGTACGGCGGTCACCCAAGAGGCTCGGAGTAGCCTTAGCGGCTTTATCGGCCTTAGGCCTTTACAACTAACTCCTTTACCCGTCATTGAGATTATGGAGGTAGCAGGGCTACGATACTTGGGAAACGAGCGTGATTCGCTACGAGCTACTCGACTTAAGAGTGCCGGTCTCTAGTCTGTAGTCTGCGTGCAGGCAAAAGGATAGTAAGACCTGCTACCAATTCGCATGAGTGCCTGGTTGGTGTAATGCGTTTGATAGCGGGGCAGGTAAAGGTTCTCTTGCCTGGATGGTTTACTGGGCAAGAGACTCCCAATCCTGTGATATAACCGTAATGTTGTTGCACACGAGAGCATTAGTTGTAGGCATGGGGCCGTTGTAGCTCAAGGTATTGTCATCGTTTTAAATAATATTAAGCCACAGCTTATAATAAGCAGTGCCCATTAAATAATTAAACTTCTGTATCCATTTTAACCCGTTTGCGGTGTTTTTTGAAAGGATTATGGAGTATTCGTGTTACATTAATGTACTAATAATATTTTAATATTTAATTGAAAACAATGGGTTACAGTTTTTTGTATATAATTATTGACTGAACTGCCGCAGTTTTTATATTTGTGAGAACCAATTAGTCTGTGTACAATCTTTTGGGAATTATGTTAGTAATAGGATAATAATAATCATTAATTTTAAAGATTTACTTTAAATCATCAGTAGATCATATAGCCTGTAAATTTCTTTTACTTTTTGACTTTCGCAAAATAATACCTGAATCAAGCTTCGGAGATATTCAGCTTTTTTTTGGGATAAAATATATCCTTTTGTTTATTCTGGACTTCTAATATGATGAATCTAAATTTTCATGACAACCGGTTCAGTAGCTAAGGCATCAAAGCGGAACAAACAAACTCACTTTCTCACTTCATTTTATTAAACCAATAAAGTGTCATAGATACCTACATTAAATAAATATTTAGCTCAATATATAAATTTCAGCGATATAACTCGTACTTTTTTCTATGCTACGTCGGATAGCAAACAAGCATATGGCCTGCCTGATGTGAAACGGTTACCGGAGCCATATCAACGCCCGCAAGATGAAAATCGCTCGTGCGCCGCCACCCCCGTTGCTATTGCAGCCACTTCTTATTAGAAGGTATTATATTATCTATCTCTACATTATTCTGTCTCTTTACCTACTTATCAAATCACAAATTGAACCACAATCTCAGGATAAACTTACAGCGATATACTTTGTATTTCTAAGTTTAATTAAGCGGTTAGATGTTGCTATGGAAACGTGTAAAGTCTAAGTTAAGGTTTCAGTATAAGTTACACGTGAGAGCGTTTTCAAGTTTTGATTAAAGTTCCTTTATTAAGTAGATATATTTTTTTAGTATAAAAATAATTTTCTCCGTTAAACCAAAGTAGAGTTAAAATTCACCTGCCCCCCTAGGTGGGATCCTGGTGTATTTAGGAGGACAGTAAAAATATAGGTTTATAAATAAATATTGCTGGACAAAATTACACACGGCCATCTAGTCGCAAACTAAGCAAAGCTTGTGCTATGGGTACTGGAAAACTGATAATTGTACTTTTTTTTTGTAAATACATACATACAATACATAGAAAACACCCAGACCAAGACAAACAGACATGTTCATGCACATAAATATTTGTCCTGTGCTGAAATCGAGCCTGCAACCTCGGAGTCGGAGTGGCCACTTTGCCACTGCTAACCATTCCACCACCGAGCTTGTCAAAATAAATGAATTCAAAATCGCTAGATGTTCATAATTTATTCCTCTGTTGTTAGGCCTGCGGTCTCCAGAGGATTGGTCGAGTTATAAATCCTCTATTACCTCAGGGCATAATTTACCTACCGCCATTTCGGTAAGTTTGCACATACATGCAGCGATAAGCAAGTTATTTCGTAACTTGAAAACTCATTCGAGAAACATTGTGGTAATTTTGTGGATATATTCAAGTAAATAGCTTGTAAATTGAGTTAAGTTTCATTTATCTATAAATACATCGCTCGATTTGATAGCGGGGTAGACAGCGCGCAAGCGATATTAAAGAAAAATATTTATTCGTGTTTCTTGTTAAGATTTATGAAATACTTTCATGTAGGTTATTAAATTCGTAAATATAAATATTATCTTCATGTGTTACCTCCTTACTTTGGGTTACCTTCTTTTTATATGAGTCGCTTGCTCCAAGCGAGCATGTGGGTCACCTGATGGAAAGTAATCACCACTGCCCATAGAAATCAGCATCACCACCGGGTCACCTTCTGCCAGGCTTTTAAGGGAAAAATTTAACCAGTTCTTGAAGGCTCTCATGTCGTCTTTATTTGGGTATATTGCTGAGGGAAGTTCATTCCACAATTTCACAGGTCGTGGTAGAAAATGTCTTAAAAAGCGTACTGTGGTAGATCGCCAATCAATCTTCTCAAGATCATATGGATGTAAATTGACGAGCTCGGTGGAGTAGCGGTCAATGACGCGGCTTCGACACCAACGCTCGTGGGTTCGATTCCCACACAGGACAAACATTTGTGTGCATGAACATGTCTGTTTGTCTTGGTCTGGGTGTTTTCTATGTATCATAAGTATGTATTTACAAAAAGAAAATGTATTTACGTATGTTTATCAGTTAGTCTAGTACCCATAACACAAGCTTCGATTACTTTGGGGCTAGATGGCGCTGTGTAATTTGTCTGACAATATTTATATGGATCTAACTTATAATATGGAGTAGGTATTTTAATAGAGATAACAAGATAGTTCCGGCTAAAAGATTTCATATGGCCCAGTCATGAGCCGGGTCGAGCAAGTTCCAATAAAGACTCTTTCATTTCTTTCGACAAGCTTGGTGGCCGAATGGCTGGCAATAGCCACTTTGACTTTGTCTTGGTGTTTTCTATGTATGTATTTACAAAAAAAAATGTATTGAAGTATAGTATAAGTTATCTAGTACCCATAGTACTAGCTTTGCTTAGTTTGGGACTTAAATGGCCGTGTGGAATTTGTCCAAGAATATTTATTTATTTATTTCATTGGTATATTCACTTTTAATGCTCATTTTGCATTTGAATGGCGTACAATGCGATGCCCGTAAAAGGGTTAAAGTACGAGTATATCTTAGGAATTTCGTCTTAACAGCCGCTACATTGCTTCACGTACAATATATATTATATCGGTCTTTTACCAATAAACCGTTGTTAGGTATAAATAAAAGTAGCTAAACTGCACCAGTTTAAGCTTTTAAGATTGTTTGCAGCCGATAAGAATACTTAACTTTAAAAAGCGGAACATAGTGCCGATTTCAACCCGTTACCTTTGTCGGCGTGAAGGCGCAGACAAGAACAGGCTCTCAAGCTCTTAAATCTTGAAGCATAGTGTCGGAGTGCTTGAGGCAAGCTTTTAAAGCTCGCTGCGAAAGAGTCATAAGGGTACAATATGCGGATGGGTGGAGTTTATAGTGATGAGCGAGAGCGGGAACGGGAGCGGAATTGACAAATTCCGTTTTTACAAGCCTTTAATTTGTTTCACCGCAGGGTCTATAATCAAATCTTGCAAGTAAAATTTGCCAATTTTATGCCGTTAGGGTGACAAACAAACGTGCGATCTGCCTGATAGTAAGCAGTCATCGCAGCATATGGATGCTAGCAGGACTAGAGGCACCACTCACAGGTTATCGACCCCATAAACGTTCTTTACGTTTTCTTGAAGAACAAAACACAGTAATCTCCTAGGAAAATGTTGGCAGAAATCCATTCAAGAGTTCATAAGTATGAGAAATTTCTAAAATCCTAATTTGACAAGAAATATTAATATTATTCTTTAGATGAAGTGGTTCATCGACATATTTAAACCAAAGTCAACCATATCTGCACGTGGTGCAATCTGCTGACTGACACTGACAGATCATAGTGTATTTTATAAGCTGCTCGTCTGAGCATGAACCACCATCTCACAAAATCTCACAAAAAAAGTTAACAATTCCTTTGAAGATTGTTGTGTTTCTGCGAATGAGTGAAGTAACCACAAAGCAAGGTGTTACTGCGTTGGTAGCGGGGGTGGCGGCGCGCAAGCAATATGTCTACTGTAACCACTACCCATCAGGTGGGCCGTATGTTTCTTTCCCACCAGACGTAGTGTAAAAATATAAATCCGCTGATTATCACCCGCTTAATCACTGTTAATAAGAGATGAGCCTTATCACCGTATGCATATCAGAGCGCGAGCTCCGTTTCACGCTGAAGCGACCCATTCAGCCTGTAAACATAGTGCCAAACGGTATTGTGGTGAAGCAACATTATTTTCCAAGGTTTTTCGATTTCAAAAGCAGCGTTTTAGGTTAAAAGGAAAAATTCTAAATAAATTTGTTGTGTGAGGGGTCCATCACCATCTTTAGTATCCAAGCCAACCTGACTTGCGCGTGGTGCATTCTGCCGACAAACTAAGGATTGAGATGAGGCGTAGATGTGAAATCTTCTTCTTCTTCTTCTCAGCATATAAGTGTCTACTGCTGAACGTATGCCTCTTGCATGGATTTCCAAGTTTCTCTGTCTGCGGCGTATCTCGTCCAGGTCGGCCCTGCCGTCTTCTTAATGTCGTCCGACCATCGGGCCGCTGGTCCGCCTACGTTTCGGCTACCTGATCGGGGATGTGAAATAGGGAAGGATATTTCGTAACTCCCAAGGGATATCGGGATATACGTGCACAGAGTCATTTTGTATAAATTATTTTAAAATTGAATATACAAGATAGGTACGTGTTTATTGTTTTTAAACGGTTTTATTTAGCTCACCCCGTTTGTTTTATTTATTACTAGCTGTCCCGGCGAACTTCGTACCGCCTAACAATCAATGAATGTCGTGGTACATATTAGCTGAACTAAATTTATGATTTTATGGAATTAAAACAATGAATAGTAGAAAATAATAGAGAAGCTCGATGGCGTCATTGCGCGTGTCAGTCTAATTGAACACGCAAGTTAAGCAACGTCGACCGTAGCCTGTACACGGATGGGTTTATATTACCTCGAGCTCCTCCGTGATTCGAAAGACACGTTAAGCCGTCGGTCCCGGTTGTTATCATTAGCTCATCTTGAGCTCCTCCGTGCTTCGGAAGGCACGTTAAGCCGTCGGTCCCGGTTGTTATCATTAGCTCATCTTGAGCTCCTCCGTGCTTCGGAAGGCACGTTAAGCCATCGGTCCCGGTTGTTATCATTAGCTCATCTTGAGCTCCTCCGTGCTTCGGAAGGCACTTTAAGCCGTCGGTCCCGGTTGTTATCATTAGCTCATCTTGAGCTCCTCCGTGCTTCGGAAGGCACGTTAAGCCGTCGGTCCCGGTTGTTATCATTAGCTCATCTTGAGCTCCTCCGTGCTTCGGAAGGCACGTTAAGCCGTCGGTCCCGGTTGTTATCATTAGCTCATCTTGAGCTCCTCCGTGCTTCGGAAGGCACGTTAAGCTGTCGGTCCCGGTTGTTATCATTTAATGACAGTCGTTAAGTTAAGTCAGTGGCCTTTAGGCGGTTCGAAAACACTGGCCTCCGCCAACTCGCAGTTGAGCAGCGTGTTGGAGTACGCTCTAAACCCCTTCGGTTGAGGGAAGACCCGTATCCATAAAAACTGAAGATTTCATAAAAATAAAGATTTCCTTATTGTTAATTTAAAAAAAAAAAAAACGTTTTGTTTTATTTTTTTTAGTTTTGAAATAGGTTTTATCATTTTGGTGATTTGTAATTGTCATTTCTTTTGATGTTTACTCTGATTTGATTCTTGCGCTCGAACCCCATGGGAAAAGCGTTTTCACCCCTATCGATTTGACATTTTTAAATTTTCATAACAAATCACAGACAACTTTCGCGACATAAAAGTGACACCAATCGATTTGACGTTTTGATATTTGACAACCAATAAATATCGTAATCCCTTTTTCAACTGACACTTTCATTTGTATGGGAAAATGTTTTTTCTTTTATTTTATTTTTTCGAGAATTTTCCAATGTTTTTAAGAGTTATTCTGCTATTCGGGACGGAAACAAATCCAACAAATCAAAAACCATGGCAATCGGTCCAGCCGTTCTCGAGTTATAAGTGTTGTAACAAACACGACTTTCTTTTATATATATAGATATAGATTTATGGAGCTTGATTTAAATTTCTGAACGCACGCATAAATATTTTAGAACCAATAAATCAGCCTGGCGCAACTCAAAGTAAAAAAACGACTCTATGAATCGGAAGCGAATTTGGTACAAATTCTGATTGTTTTCGCTTCCATTTCATACATATTAGAATTACGCTATTTGTATGGCACATCCGTCTCTTAAAACGTAGTGGTTACATTCTCTTTGCAATAAATATTTAAATCCACAAAACTGTTTTCAAAACAAATCACAGCCAACTTTCAAGACGTAAAAATGAGACCAATAGAGTTAACATTTGTTTTTAATCTATGACATTTGTTCTATAATGAGTTTCATATACATTTCTGAACGCACGCATACATTTGGCGTACGCACGTACGACAACGTCACATTTGACAGCTACGACAACCACGAACATTTTGTATGGGAAAATGTTTTTTCTTTTATTTTATTTTTTCGAGAATTTTCCAATGTTTTTAAGAGTTATTCTGCTATTCGGGACGGAAACAAATCCAACAAATCAAAAACCATGGCAATCGGTCCAGCCGTTCTCGAGTTATAAGTGTTGTAACAAACACGACTTTCTTTTATATATATAGATTTATTCTTGGGTCAAATTTAGTAATTCAAATTTCACCCTCTTCCTGTCAACCGATTAATTTGAAATTTTGTATACACTTTGGATTTTGGTGACAATACAATTATGTTTATTCATTATCATTATAAATTCAAGATGGCCGCCGCTACAAAATGGCGGATAATTTATGTTTTATTAATCCCATCAATATGGGTATCAAATGAAAGGGCTCAACAAGCAGAATACAATATACTATAAAAAATTGAAATCCAAGATGGCGGCCGCTACAAAATGGCGGATAACGTAGGTTTTATCAATCCCATCAATATGGGTATCAAATGAAAGTGCTCAACCAGTAGAATACAATGTACTATATAAAATTAAAATCCAAGATGGCGGCCTCTACAAAATGGCGGATAACTTAGGTTTTATCAATCCCATCAACATGGGTATCAAATGAAAGGTCTCAACAAGTAGAATACAATTTACTATGCAAAATTGAAATCTAAGATGGCCGCCGCTACTAAATGGCTCTTAGTAGAGTAAGATCTTTGCAGGGACTACGTATAGAGGAGTTGGACTGCAATAAACTAACGGGCAAGAAACCTTGCAATAATGAAGCACTAAATGAATTAAACAGAATGCGAAATAAAAACTAAAAACTAGAAAATAAAAATAGGTAAAAAAACTTTTTAAGTTAAACGGTTTTATGTTAAACATACATTGCAATGTTTAAGATAAATGTACTAAAAACCAAAAAATAATAAAATAGATACAGTCGTGGGAATTATAAACATATGCATAGACTAGACTAAAATAAAACCGTGGGGCACGTCAATTGTCTACAAATTATCGACTTAATGTGCGATAGAAGAATCGTTTAATTCGTCGTTAGGCAGTTGGCCCGCAGACGGTGAGGAACGTTACTACTTATCACACGTCCATCGTTGTCGGTTGAACAACTGCCTAATTATAGTGTAACATTACAAAACAAACATTTTAATCAACGATTGTAGACAATTGACGTGCCCCACGGTTTTATTTTAGTCTAGTCTATGCATATGTTTATAATTCCCACGACTGTATCTATTTTATTATTTTTTGGTTTTTAGTACATTTATCTTAAACATTGCAATGTATGTTTAACATAAAACCGTTTAACTTAAAAAGTTTTTTTACCTATTTTTTTTTTTCAGTGTTGTCGGGTCCATCGTTGAATTTGTATTCAATGATGAGTAGAAGTATGTGAACATCTAAACAGGAAATCCAATAGAAAACCAGTGTTGTATTGATCTTGAGGATTTTTTTTTTATTTATTCTTCATGCACATAAAAACATTGTACAAAGGGTGATGCATTGTAGCATTCTATAACTTTTGTTTCAAAAGAAGCTATACTGATAATGTATATTTATTCAAAACCTGATATACTAATATTTAGGGTTCACACAGACTTGCTACTTCTATCATTAGCGATTACAGTTTCGTCGACTTGCTGTGTTCGGCCGCGGTAGTGGAAACGCGCGATTTATCTTGATTTAGCTTGCTGTTAGATTGGATGAGCTATATGATTTGATACCTGCCGCTGAATTCCACTATCGTAAAACTCGCTATAAATTAAAATTCCATCCTTATTATCTTGATAATTGGCAGTCTTCTTTATATCCAATATGATGTATGGAAAGTACTGATAACAAAATTGTTGTGTCATCACTAAATAATCTTCACTTAGTTCTATATCAATACTAGATACGTTGTAGAAAGTTTGGAGGGTTTCCGGAGGTTAGAAAAATATACATCCAGCGAATTAGCAATCATAATGTTCTGTTTATTTAAAGTGTGCAACCTTTTTAGCTTAGATCTGTAACTGTATGGTCAAGTTGGAATGTTGAAGAACAAGAGTGCGAGATTACTGAAATATAGCATGATTACTTATTCATCTCTCTAGACATTATATGAACACGAAAAAATGTAACAAACTTATCCCCGAAGAGAACTTTTAAGAAAACCTCCTGTAAAATCAATGTTTTATTTTAGAACTTTGACAACTAATAATCTAAGAGTATTGTCAATCTCCTTTAGAGACCTAAACTAAAATTACATACATCACTATACATCACCGACCCTTACATTCTCACAGATACTTACTGTCTTAGATCCAGGTATAGTAACTCTTTGTTTTGGTGCAGCGCCAATATATAAACCAAGTTCTCTCAAAGCAAAATATACTAGCGATACTGACTGATAGTGAGAGATAAGGTAGTTCGCGATTTGGAGTGTTGAAGTAAAGGACCGTTGGTCCAAACGTAAGAGCGGTAGCGGTCATGACAGTGTTTTTACTGTACTGGTAAACAGCCGGACACACTGTGTGTTCAGTATATATAAATAATATTGTCATACAAATTACACAGCGCCATCTAGCCCCAAAGTAAGCGAAGCTTGTGTTATGGGTACTAGACAACTGATAAACATACGTAAATACATTTTTTTTTTGTAAATACATACTTATGATACATAGAAAACACCCAGACCAAGACAAACAGACATGTTCATGCACACAAATGTTTGTCCTGTGTGGGAATCGAACCCACGAGCGTTAGTGTCGAAGCCGCGTCATTGACCGCTACGCCACCGAGCTCGTCAATACAAGTATATATATAGTACCTCCACCTCACAGAATGTCGTAGCCAAATAACAATTCCCTTGAGGGTTGTTGTGTTCATGCGAGTGAGTGAAGTAACAGAGCCGGAAGGAGTTGCTGCGTCGGCAGCCGGGGTGGCGCGGGCGTTAATATGGCTACGGTCACCGCTTTCCATCAGGCGGGACGTATGCTTGTCTGCCACATATAACATGATATGATAAATGAATGTAATTTGGTATACATATAGAACATGTTCTGGATTAACAAATAGTATACTTGTGATAATGTGTTTTGTATGTTATTATAATAAAAGCATGTGACCGGTACATTTTTTCGAAAATGTACCAAAATTAAAATTGATTAGTGTTATTCTTTTAGTTGTAGTAGTTATTCTTTATTCTATGAGAAAAAAATTTCTAGCATTATACTGATTAATTGTGTAAGTTAAGGTGTCCATTTCAAAAGTAATAGGGTGGAGTAATTCCAGCAACAAAAAATCTATTGACTGGAGGCCGTTCCCTTACGAGTCCACAACGGTCACTTGTCATATGCGTCATCATCAAGCTCACTATCAGCCTGTACGTGTCTTCCACTGCTAGATATAGGTCTTACTCAATGTTTTCCTCCATATATTGCTTCCACCCAATATTTTGAGGTCAGCGGTGCCGTGTTACGCGTCGTCGCTCCGCACGCGTTCTCCTCTCTAGGACTTTCCTTCCTCATCTGCTATCGCTGACTCACACTAGCTCACTGCCACTTCAACTCGCTAATTTTGAGAGCTACGTATGATATGTATAAACTTTGGTTCTCCGTCGAATTCTATCTAATCTAATCTAAGAGAGGTAGGGAGCGTAATTGTAACCTACCCGACTGGGGAATGTACCTCCACCTCACAGAATACCGCAGCCAAATAACAATTCCCTTGAGCGTTGTTGTATTCCTGCGAGTGAGTGAGGTCACCAGAAAGGAAGGAGATGCTGCGGTGGCAGCGGGAGTAGCGGTGGGGGTGGCGGCGCGCGAGCTATATTTTATGTTGCGAACGTAAATATGGCTGCGGTCACCTCGTCACATCAGGCGGGCCGTATGCTTGTATGCCAGCCGACGTAGTATAAAAAAAAAAAGAATTTCCTCGTTTCGGATTCGATTCCTTAGCATAGCTTTCTCCATCATTCGTTGTGCGACTTTTAGATTGTAAACCAAATTAAATTCGCTTCCTCTTATGAAAAAGCCACGCAACTACGTAAAGAAGCGATCTTAAATATTGAACGAGCTCCTTTCACTCAGTTGGATGCAGCTGAGACCGATAAGTTTGCACTTACGTATGCAAGTGACTCATACAGAAGGAAATTATTTCAGTAACTACCTATGCTTGACATTTATAACAGACGCATTCAAATAGATAGCCAATGACGTTATTTAAATAAAAATAGATAAGTAATGTGAAACTTTATAAATTTATTTCATTAACTTTATTTATCAGTTGTCAATAAACACCTATAAATCTTACCATACTTTATTGCAAGTTTACAATTATAAAACAATTTCATAGCCTTGGTAATTAATAATATTTTCTTGTTAAAAGAATCAAGGTCGCCACAGGACAGGCATTTTTGCCTAGTGTGGAACCACTCAAAAAATCGGAGGCTACATATATTGGCTTAGAAGATCTTTCATATTATTTTTAAGTAATTGTATCGTAGCAGTTGCCTTTTATTTAAATAAAATATAAATATTTTGTTTTCTTTTTTTATTTAAGGCATTAGGTAAACTGTTTATGAGGCATTTTACTTTTATGATATACAATTATTTAATTATTTAAAAAGTTTGGTACAAAAAATCGTCGAATTTCATCTCCTATGATGGACTGCTATCCCTTGTTTAGTTATGTAATGCTTATAGGTAGATGGCGCCACACTGCGCCTTTACAGCTGTAAAATATAAAATGCAAATATTATGATATACATCAAAATTTCGACCCCATGTGGAGTATTGTGATCACCTTTGAGCATCAGAACCGGGATACCAACTTGGGTCTTGTGAAACGGTCCAGAGTTAACGCACCGGACCTTAAGTGTAGGAACTTTGCCTCCATTCGAGTTTTACTGATTACACAATCCGATTCAGAGAAGTTGTTTTATAATAACATCGCTTATAAATAAACTAGCTGTTGCCCGCGACTTCGTCCGCGTGAAATCCGTCGAAGCTGAAGCCGATTACCACGGTAATCGGCTTCAGCTTCGACAGTCCCCTGGTTGCAGAAGGAAGTTATGGTTACGAAAGATACGGGAGTGGATTGGAATTACGAATGCGGCTGAACTTTCTCGCTTGGCCAAGGACAAAAAGAAGTATGAATAGCTGACTATCAACCCTCGTTAATTGGAGAAGCGCCCAAAAAAAAAAAAGAATAAAATTGTGTTACTAGCGTGCAAAGGCTGCAATAATTGCTTACTATTAGGCAACTCTTTCACCAACCCGCAGTTGAGCAGCATGGCGGAGTATGCTCTAAACCCCTTCGATTGAGGAGAGATCCATAAACTTCATTCATTAGATTACGGTGGTCATTAGATGACAGTCGCTAAGCCAAGTTAGTGGCCTTTAAGCCGCTTGAAAACAATGGTATCTGCCAACCCGCAGTTTAGCAGCGTGGTGGAGTATGCTCTTAACCACTTCGATTGAGACTATTGAGAGTAGACCCGTATCCGATCAGTGGATTGATTTCAGATGGGTTATTTCAGGTGGGCTTTATTTTTTGCCACTCGACGTAGTATAAGAAATACGTTAGCTATTTGGACCATTAGCCAATGAGTCACATTGAAATATTTATAAGCATAGTAAATAATATGAGAGCTTGTATAACGCATCTACATTTCTTTTAACATATCTACACCATACATCGTAAAAACGATTTATATTTCTATGAAGAGGCAATAAACAAAGGAAAATTTATTTTATAACTACAACAGTTCTTGAACTAGGTTACTAGCAAAATAAATGCAAGTCGAGCAATGCTCACTTAAATCCTAACGAGTACTTGTGAGTGAAGTGAAGAATTTAGTTTCCGCGACCTAACTCTTCGTAGAGCTCTTGTTTTACTGTCAAGCGCAGTTTTGAATGGTAGGGTTGAAAATGTCTCGAGTCTGATGTTTAAAATATATTGTAATTATGATTTAACAGTAAACATTTTTTAATAAACTAGTAGTAGTAGTAGTAATATGTTTCAATTGGACGACATCTCAGAATAACTGTGAAAAAAATTTCTCAAAGTTTTGCAGATTATTATCAGTCTGTCTTGTCTGAAAATATTGGATCCTATATAGATTTTATTCAAATTTGTTACTTTTTGTTTGTTTGTTATAACTTTGTTGTACATAAAAAAGAACGAGTGGTATCGTGGGACACCAGATAGGAACGAGGCTCCTTATTATCATCATCATCAGGTCATTTTAGTCTCCACTACAGGAGCACGACCCTCTCGTTCGTCCCAGACAGAAGAAGGATTTAGCCTACACTCCCCACGCTGGCCAGACGGGTAGGGGAGGCCTGATCGATGTTTGCTAATGTATTTCCCTTAGTCGCCTTGTACGACATCCACGGGAAGACACAGAGTGATTCTATTCTAGTCTGCTGGAAACCACACGGCCACTCCTTATTATAAAAAATATTAATTTCAAGTTCTATTCGAGGTATAAAGAAAATAATTATGAGGGTATACATTTTTATTATGACTTTTTTATCGATAAAAATTAAAAAACTACTTTACAAAATTATCTCAACACCTTTATTTTGGTTACGATGATTTATAAAAATATATAATAATAATAATGATCAGATGGATGGATGGATGGATATAATAATAATAGCAAACTGCAATAATAATAACAATCATCATGTAGACTATACATTAGACACTGTATAGCCATCATACAAGACTATACATAAAAATCTTACGGTTTTTTTAACGTTGCGGACGTTTTTTGCCGGCTAGGGTACCCCTCCCCAACGCCCCATAAGGAACTTCGTTCCAAAAATAACAAATGAAATGCAAAACAAAGCAGTACAAAGACGGACTTATCCCTTAGACGGATCTCTTCCAATCAACCTTAACGTATCAAAAGGATTAAAATTTGTTTTAGTTTCCCCACCATTTGTCCCATTTCCCAGTGTCCGATTGAGCTGAAATTTCACACACTCTTACTTTTGACAATACACGATTGCCTAAATACTTTCATTTTGATACGATAAATAAACTTTCTAATTCTTTTTTTAAATTAACAAAAAAAAAAGAAGATTTTTCATAAAAATCTTTTTGTTGACTTGTATCGACTTATCTGTTGGAAATGATGATGACAATATGTTTGTTGTCTTCATAATGCCATATCAATATGTTATTATTATTAGGAATTAGGAAAAAAATAGATATCGCGTAATTTATGCAACAACACCAACCATATCCTGTCTACTTTATAGTTTATTTATACACACATACAGCTCCTCTATGCTGCGGAGGGCACGTTACCATTGGTCCCGACACAATCACTAGATGACAGTCGATACCAAGTCTATGGCATGAAACCACTGGCCTCCGTCAAAGTGCAGTTGAGCTGCGTGGTGGAGTATGTATGCTCTAACTGATTGCGACGGTCGTCTTCAATTATAGTAGAAGGGACTTTGAAGTAAAACTCCTTGAAACTGCTACTTAATGGTTTACTTTCTTGATTTTTTATAATTACAAACAATTGATGTTAACAGTACGGAGATTAACTACGCAATGAATTCCTAGTCGCCCCGCACGCCACTACCGCGCGCGTGACAATTGCTCTTTAAAACTGTCAGGCGTTGCATACGGCCTGAACATCTTCCCCGCCCTCGGAAGCTTCTGGCTTTTGAGTAATCGCTGCTTGTGAAGTCCAGCTCGCCGTGGAGTCAAAGGTTGCTGCTGCTACAGAATTAGTGGATGCTGCTCGCATGGTTTCATCGTTGGGCAACAGACAAAGATTGTGAATAGCTCTGCGTATGATGCCTTTAGTAGTGTAAACATCAGCAACTCTTGCGGTGCCATCGGATCCAGGAATGAGGTTTTGGATGCGTCCCATTCGCCATTTTAATGGAGGCAAACTGGGTTCCTTTATCGCTACTAAGTCGCCTTCTTGTAGCCCTCTTTGATGTGTTCGCCATTTGTTCTTCTGTTGTAATTCGCACAGGTACTCGTTCCTCCAGCGATCCCAAAAGTGCTGCCGCATCTTCTCAATATGTCTATATCGATCAAGTCGATTTACATTTGCGTCAAGCAGACACTCGCCAGGCAATGACGTAAGGGGTTTACCTATCAAAAAGTGCGCGGGAGTCAAAGGATCAAGGTCATTAGGATCCGATGAAAGAGGAGTTAATGGCCTGGAATTGAGGATTGCCTCAATTTGTGTGAATAAAGTGGACAACTCCTCGAAAGTTAAATGTTTATCGCCTAATATTCTATTTATGTGGTATTTTGCCGATTTAATTCCCGCTTCCCAAAGGCCCCCAAAGTGGGGGGAGTAAGCTGGGGAGAATCTGAACCGAATGTTCTCATTTGCCGCAAAACCAGAGATATCTTTGTTATTTGATCTAAGAAAACCGGTAATCTCGTTGTTTGCGCCGACAAAATTCGTACCGTTGTCGCAATAGAGTTCCAAAGGTTTACCTCTGCGAGATATAAAGCGCCGCAAACATAAAATAAAGCTAGCGGTAGTCAGATCGCTGACTACTTCAAGGTGTAAAGCCTTTGTACTGAAGCAGACAAATAAACATAAATAGCATTTGGATATTTTGCAACCGCGACCCTTACGATCGGTTATGTAAAATGGACCCCCTATATCACAACCGCTTATATGGAAGGGATGACAGTTGGGAGTGATTCTACTAGAAGGTAAGTTCCCCATGATAGGATTAAGAGATTTAGCTTTCATAATCTTACAAATTTTGCAATTATTCACTGTGCTTCGTGCTAATATTCTGCCTCTTAAAGGCCAGTATTTATTTCGCATCGTACTCAATAAAAGTTGAGGCCCACAGTGAAGAAATTTTAGATGATAGTGCATAAATAATATTTTTGTAAAATTATGATTAGTATCTAATAGTAATGGATGTTTCTTTTCGGTGGCTTCACCAGAATTGTACAGTCTCCCTCCTACACACAGCATGCTATCCTCACTTAGGAAAGGGCTAAGCGACAGCAAGCGGGATTTAGAAGGTAAGTTTTGTTTATTTTTTAAGATTTTAATTTCATTTGAGAAGCATTCTTCCTGATGTAGCCTTACAAGATTGTTTCATGCAACATTTAATTCATCGACGGTAAGTGGACCAATTAATTTAGATTTTGTATTGCGTAAGTTGAATATGAACCGCAAAACATACGCACATGTTCTGTGTAGTCTTGTAAAACTTGAATGCTTGTCAAAATCGATAATTTTATTTTTAAGTGTATGAGATGAATTATGTAATGTAATATTAGTATGTAGGATTTTATTAGATTGTAATTTAGTTTTAATTTGCTTACTAGTTTTTGTTTCAGGTAGATCCAGAATATTTTTTGATACGATATTATTAGGCCATTGAGATGATTCCTCTAACAAGAAAGATGGCCCTTCCCACCATATCTTGGAAGTTGAAATAAATTTTGGATTCACTCCTCGAGAAGCAAGATCTGCTGGGTTATGATGTCCAGGACAGTGTCTCCAGATATTAGAAGAAGTCAGATCTTGAATCTCACTTACGCGGTTTGAAACAAATGGTTTTAAATCACTTGAATTCGAGAACAACCAACTCAATACTACAGTTGAGTCTGTCCAATGTACAACTGATTCCACTTTGCAACGAAGAGCCTTCAATACTTTGGCACTCAGACGCGCAGACAGCAGCGCACCACAAAGTTCAAGACGAGGTATTGTTGTGGCCTTCACTGGTGCTACCTTTGTTTTAGCACAAAGAAGTCGTACTAAAACCTGTCCAGTGTTACTAATAGACCTGATATAAATTGCACTAGCATATGCCGTTTGAGATGCGTCTGAAAACGAGTGTATTTCAATTTTTACTTGATTTTGAATGACAGCGCATCTAGGTATATCAAAATCCGAAATGGCTTTTAAATTGCCTGCAAAGTTAAGCCATTGTCGCTGCAGGACATCATTAATTGGGTCATCCCAATCTAATTTGGACATCCACAGTTTTTGTAAAATAATTTTTGGAATGATTGTACAAGGACTAAGCAAACCTAATGGATCAAAAAGCTTGGCTGATTTGGATAATATTATTCGTTTTGTTATTGATTGAGTTTGTTCCAAATCAACTGAAAATTGCAAAACGTCTTTCATTGGGTTTCATTTTAAACCCAAAACGCTAGCTTGAGATGAGCAATCAAATTCCTTAGGTTGACTGGTGTCATTTTTAAAGATGCATGGTAAATTTGTACGCCATTTTCGTAGAGGAAGACATGCTGCGTTTAGTTCTGCGGTTACAGACTCAATTATGTTACGTACTTCTGATTCTGTTGAAGCGCCTGACAGAAAATCATCTACGTAGAAATCATCGCTAAGCAACTGAGCTATATTAGGATCTTCGCATTCCTTTGAAAGTTGTAATAAACATCTAGTACTTAGGTATGGCGCTGACGCTGTCCCATAACTGACAGTATTTAATCGAAATATTTTTATAGGATCGTGTGGATTGTCGCGCCACAAAATAAGCTGTAAATGCCGTTGTGTAGGATCTACTAGTATTTGGCGGTACATTTTTTCTACATCTGCCGATACTACAAAATTGTGTTGCCTATATCGTAACAAAATTGAAAACAGATCATTCTGCACCACTGGTCCAACATATTGAATGTCGTTAAACGACAAACCAGAAGTAGTTTTTGAAGAGGCGTCAAAAACAACGCGAAGTTTTGTAGTCTCGCTTGCTTCTCTAATGACACCGTGATGTGGAAGATAGCACCCAAAATTTGGACGAGAAATCTCAGTCATGTGCCCTAATTGCTCATACTCGTGAATAAAATCGAAATATTGTTGTTTTAAGTGTGAATTATTTTTGAATTTTCTTTCTAACATTAAATATCTTTTTTCTGCTATGTTGTAAGAATCACCCAAACAATCTGTAGAACGCTTGAGTGGTATATTTACACAAAATCTACCGTCGTCTTCTCGACGAGTAGTAGAAGTGAAAAGAGATTCACAATAATCATCATTATTGTATTCTAATTTCGGACTAACTTCTTCTAGTTCCCAGAACTTACTTAATTGTTGACTAATCTCCTCAGAAAAATGACAATATGATTTCGAATTATTTTTATCAAAATATTCTGTAGCAATGGGACCGGCTACTATCCATCCTAATTGTGTTTCTTGTAAAATTGGCCTTAGTGGCCCCAAAGTAACCCTGCCTGGTCTTATAAGGTCCCAAAATACATCAGCGCCTAATAATAAATCAATATCAGAACATTGGTAGAATTTTGGGTCGGCAAGTTGCACAAAACTGGGAATTCTAAGGCTATGCACATTAACATTAGACTGAGGCAACTTCTCAGTTATGCGAGGCAAAACATAACATTTGACATGCACGTTGTACGAGCTGTGAGTTGAATAAAGTTGTAAGTCACAATGTGCTGTTACATTTAATACCTCTTTTCCTATGCCTGATATGCAATGGTAAGAATTGTTTTTTCTAGGTAAACCTATTTTCCCTTGAGCGCTCTCCGTAATAAATGAAGTCTGGCTTCCAGAATCTAATAAAGCTCTTAAAATGTAGTTATTATTATTATTTTTTACCTTAACTAACGCTGTTGTAAGAAGAACTTGACTAGGAGACGTAGCAGACATTGATACGGAAGGAGCAGTGCTGGATGTATTACAGTCAGCGCTAGGTCCAGGTAAGTTAGTGTTACTTATATCACAGCTATCACTATTATTAAAAACTGCATTTGTTTGAGTAGACGGCAAGGAACTTTGTTTATGCAGCATAGTGTTATGTTTCCTGTGACAAATTCTGCAACCACCCATCCTACATTGATAATGTTGATGGCCACTACGAAGACAATTGCTACATAATTTTAAAGAAGTTAATTTTGAAATTCTTTCTGTGACAGGCATAGCTTTAAACAAAGGACATTCGTACAACATGTGGTGTTGTTTACAGACTGGACACTGTTTAGGAAGCGACGATGAATCAACAGATGCACTATGAAATGATTTCGTATTTTTTATATTGGGAAGGCTATGACGTTTTTCATTCGATAATTTACCAGCATTTAATGTTTCTAACACAGTAGCACGTTGGCGGAGGAATGAATAAAACTCCTCTAAGGTAGGTGAATCCAGGCTACTTCTAAATTCCTCCCACTTTCTAGTAGTAACACTGTCCAATCTCATCGATGCCATATAGATGATGAGCGTGTCCCATTTATCCGTTGGTTCGCCCAGTGAGTTTAAAGCATTTAAATTTTTAGATAAAGTATCAATTAAATTACGTATTCCACTGTAAGACTCCTTACCTAGTGGTTGAATGGAAAATAAACATTTAATATGTTCATTAATCAAAATCCGTTTGTTGTCGTAACGATCACGGAGCAAATTCCAAGCTATTATGTAATTATCTGCCGACATTGTAACCGAACCTATGACAGAACTAGCCGATCCCTCCAAATAGGACTTCAGGTAATGAAACTTATTAATATTATTTATGGTTTCATTATCATGTATTAACGATAAATATGTATCACGAAAAGACAGCCAGCTCTGCGGATCGCCATTAAATGAATTAATTTTAATGTACGGCAATTTGACATTCATACATTTAGAATTGTTAGACGAAGCCTCTGCCTTTTCCTGGTTTTCAAAATATTCCAACAAAGACTGAGCCCGTGCGATTAAATTAAATAATATATTTTCAGTAGATTCGCGCTCCGTCATTTGTTTATCATTGTCTTCGTCTAACATTTCTATCTGCGACTGTATGTCCTCAAAGCTGCACGAAAGGTCACGCATCTTATTGCAACGCAAACGGAGTTCATTTATGTTAACTGCACTAGTTTCCTGGCATTCCAATAAAGGCGATAAATACTTTTCAAATAAAGTTAATCGTGACCTAATGTGGCCCCTCTGCTTTATGAGATCTTTTAAATCACTCATTTTGTCGACGAAACAACGTAACTTCAATCAACTTCAAAGGAATAACAAAAGAATTAAATTATAAATAAAGAAACAGCTGTACGTTACGTGAACGCTGATAACAAACTGGTTTTGTAGCCGAGTAGCCGGCCGGCGGCTGCCCGCTGCCGCTATCACAGGAACACGGCTCAAATTCTCCGCGCTCCGTTAGCGTTCCCTTTTGACAGTCCAGGTTTCGGACTGCTGTATGCACCTGGAATGTTCGGCAAGTAATTTAAGTATAATGTAAATAAATATCTCGAGGTTTAGTCAAGTTTATCAGTCACAAATGATTGACAAAATTTAATTGTTATATGTGCTCCAAAAACAAATAAAAACAGATTTATTTACTTGATTTAGGTAAAGTAAAGTTCAATGATCACTTTAATCACTGTTGTTTGTTGAAATTATTCAATGATTAATGTATATTTTTGCAAAAAACGAAAAAAATATTTTTATTTTTTATGTTGAGGGTTACTGTACTTTTGTATGAACGTATTTTACTAACATTATTCACACAAATTAAAGCAAGTAGAAAGGATTGTAATAAAAGAAGGATTGTTGACGCACTTCCCTCGGAATAGTAGCTGCAGCTGGATACTGGCGAGTTCCTGAAGGATGAGTCGGTCTCCAAATTTGTTCCCGTTGTTCCAGGGTAGATCACGTCGGGGTCACCATATGATTGCGACGGTCGTCTTCAATTATAGTAGAAGGGACTTTGAAGTAAAACTCCTTGAAACTGCTACTTAATGGTTTACTTTCTTGATTTTTTATAATTACAAACAATTGATGTTAACAGTACGGAGATTAACTACGCAATGAATTCCTAGTCGCCCCGCACGCCACTACCGCGCGCGTGACAATTGCTCTTTAAAACTGTCAGGCGTTGCATACGGCCTGAACACTAACTCTATCACTAATTTAATTACAGTGAGATATGCTTTGTGTATCTCTTAGGTATCATTATATTATTATAAATAAATAAATAATAAATAAATATTTCTGGACAATTTACACAGCGTCATCTACTCCCAAATTAAGCGCAAAGCTTTTGTTATGGGTATTAGATAACTGATAAATGTACTTAAATACATTTTTTTTTGTAAATACATACTTATAATACATAGAAAACACCCAGACCAAGACAAACAGACATGTTCATGCACAAATGTTTGTCTTGTGTGGGAATCGAACCCGCGAACTCGGAGTCAAAGTGGACATTGCTAAACATTCGACCACCGAGCTCGTCATTATTCAAGCATATGTTCATAAAAAAATACATTAGGTGTTTCTTATTATGAAATCGACAACCCTAGATTCACGGAGGACATAGAAGTAAATTAATTTCATTCAACAATGCTGTTGACTGTACGTAGTAGGACTATAATACGTGCCCTCAACGTAAGAACGGCCTCGCTTTATACGCTGCGCCTCGTCTTTTAAGCTTATTTAGTATATTATGAGCCGCTGCCCGCCCGGATGCATATTAGACCATCTAAAATTAAAATAGCTACAATTAAAATGTCGATGTTCAGAACCTCTAAAATTAATACCTAATACTTCAAATACCGTTTTTTATATATATATATTAGCTCAGCATATTGGCTCCACTTCGCCTGATGGTAAGCGAAAAGTAGAGCTCCAATCGCAACGGCAACGGACAAGAGACGTTGATGTCTTTAAAAAAGGTATTTGAAGTATCTCTTCTTTATGTACAATAAAGATGTTACAAACAAACAAACGTGCCTACTCCTATTTCAGACTATAATCTAGATTTGTGCCAAATTTCTTTCAAATCCGTTTTGCTGTAGAGAGAGAGGTTTTGAAAAAATAATATACGTTGACTTCATTGATTCTAAAAAATCGTCTAGATGTTGATTGTTTTTATCTTTAAAACTTTGTGCAAATAACTAACTCCACGCGTACGACGTCGCGGGCGGCCGCTAGTAATTATATAAATACTTCATTGTTATCCAAATTTCAGCAATTCACAAAATAATAGATGAAAAAGAACAGCTAAGCGATAACTCCTCGGATCTTAGATTCAAATCTTCGCGCCGTGATAGTGATCTCCAATTTAACTTTGTCGATTCTCAACTTGTGCACAATACGAATGCAACGTAGTTGTTAACTTTTCCAATATATTCGTGTTCTGAACCGTCGAGAACAAAGTGTTCGCAACAAATACTTGGAACTACCTTGGCTCGGGTAAAATGCTGCATGGAAGGCTGAAAGTAAAGTTGCGGTGAAAGGAAGTGATTATAAAGTTCAATCGAATACATAATTAGTCGCGTTATTGCGGTGCAAGTCGTATATTTACATTTTGATACTACCAATAGCCTGTGACGTCGTCCGTTTGAAATTCGTTCCCGTGGTGGTAATGAAAGTAGCCTATCTGTTATTCCAGATTGTAATTTATCTCTATGCTAATTTTTTATCATGGAGATTGAGAAATGATGGTAGGACCCCTATGTTTGGGAAACCATGCGTCGGTGGCCGCGAGCTACTTGACTTAAGAGTGCCCAAGTACCCTGCTGGCAGGTGAAAGGGGAGTAAGGCCTGCTACTAATCTGCTTGAGTGCTTGGTTGCTTTAGCGAGCACGATGGTGGTGCGGGAAAAGGTCTTATCGTCAGGTTGGTTTAGTAGACGAGGGACTCGCAATCCTGTGATATAACCGGAAAGTTGGTAACACAGGGGCGCATTACCTGTAGGCATTATGCCAATTTTATTTTATCGAGACGACATCATGATGGACTGTCCGAAAACGTTATAATATAATAGTATGACAATTTTTTTCCATTTAAAAGTAGCAGCGTAAAGTAAAAACGGCATTTTTTAAGACTTTTCGCTACTACTTCTAAATTGGAACATTTTGACAATCTATTACGTTATGTGATACCTGTGACATTTTGATTGCTAGTATAATGACATAAAATACTATTATTTTGGCAACAATCTGTATATAGAAATTTCTGTATCTGTATGTACAACATAGAATATGAGCTTTTATTCATAATGCCGCCACTTTCCCCTCTCATATAAGTATGTAAAAATACTTCGGCATCATCAATCCACAAATCTCTCAATGGACACGGGTCTCCCTTCACTCGAAGGGGTATAGAGCATACTCCCCTACGCTGCTCAACTGCGGATTGGGGGAGGCCAGTGTTATAAAGCCGCTCAAAGGTTATTGGCCGTGTGGCAGACTAGAATAGAATCACTCTCTTCCCGTGGATGTCGTACAAATCGATCAGGCCCCCCAACCCGTCTGGCCAGCGTGGGGAGTGTGGGCCAAATCATCATGATGATGATGAAAGGTTTACTGACTTGGCTTAACGACTGTCGTGTAATGACAGCAAATGGGACCAACGGCTTAACGTCCTTCTGAAGCACGAAAAAAATACTTAATAATGTTAAAATAATGGAGTAAAAGTGGCTCACCACGATTCTTTAGAGAACAATGCCAACTTCGCCTGTGGAGTACCATGCCGACTAGCGAAAGAGGTCATGGCAAAAGAGAGGTAGGCTATTGGGTATTTTGTAAACTGTCCGACTGGGAAATACCTGTACCTCACAGAATACCAGTCAAATAACAATTCCCTCGAGGGTTGTTGTCGTTAATTGGCTGCAATACGTCATAATTAAAGTCAACATGCATTTTCCGAACGTTATTTTGGTATTTATTTTTATATACTGTTTCTACTTTCAGATTCTTCTTAATAGGTTTATAATTGAAACTAAAAAATAATAGTATTGACGGCTTGTCATCGTGATGTAAGATGTTGTGTTGTGTTGTGTTGTAAAAGGATTGTTTTTGGTATTAATCTACGTAGTCTACGCATCCAACTCGCACCGATAGATAATCACGCATACGTTTGCGTGATTATCTATCGGTGCGAGTTGGATGCGTAGAAGATATAAGTAGTTATATGTAATTGTGCTAATTGATAGTTATATAATATCATTTTTTTCTAATCACATTTTTCTTTTTATACTGTGGTATAACTATGTTGACGTGGAATTATTTAGCATTAAGACAAACCTCACTGGTTTTATAATTCTAATTATATGTATCTGTTTTAGTGAACTTATAAATGTTAAATAAATAAATAAATAAAAAAAAAAACATTTTAGAAGTGCCTAATTATTTTCTTATCTTATTATTGTTACAATTAATAAGTCTTATTTGGTTGGATAATCATAAAAGTGATCTACGTGCAACAACGACATAAATATGTCGTGGTCCGATCGTTTAATTGGGCCGATCGCGATAAGCCTGGCCAGATCGACATGTGCCGCCATATTCTGATTTGACCAATTATTTCATGATGTACCCAATGTAAAGTTGGGCAGATCGACGAGAGCAGACTATTTGTCGATTTTCCCATTCAGTTACTTGGCCGCATCGAGATAAGGCTGGGCATATCGGGATATGCCTGGGCGCATCGTGATGTAGTTCCACTTTCTGACGCTTTGGCGCTGTTGCGCTCCTTCGTTCATGTGACTGTGTCAGCTGTGTGTTTACGTCTAGAAAAAATGGCGGCGTTACAAGAAACTGAAAATATTGCCAATACACTGAAAATATTGCATATATATAGGGTGATAATAGTGAGTTGGTGGACGATATGGATAAATAAATAAATAAAATAATTTAGGCTAGATTAGAACTGCAAGAAAAGTGGGTTAGGTTAGGTTAGAACTGTGACCCCAACAGAGCGCGAGCCGAGCGAGCGTAGCGAGCGTGCCGCGGCAGCGGCCGGCGAAGCGCCGGAATTGATTTTATTTACTTTTTAAACGTCTTTTTATCGAGTGAAATACAAACTTGATTTTATTTGCTTGTAAGTATGATGGACACCCTACAAACTCGATTTGGCCAAGTATGGACGGCCAAATCGTCAAACGTTATGCTTTGAACGATATGGCGGTGATTAGGCAGCCAAATCAAAATATGGCGGCACATGTCGATCTGCCCAGGCTTATCGCGATCGGCCCAATTAAACGATCAGCCCACGACATATATATACGCTATGACCATATTGCAGCAAATGAGCGTTGTGTCAAACAGAATTTTCTTCTTTGTCAATTATTAAAATTTTCTGATTTACATTTCATGCTATAAAACTTTATAATAGACTTAAAGAGATGATACGTAAGTAGGTATACAAAAACGAGATCGACACGCGGATAGCCCCCCCCGGGGGCTTCCCGACAATCCCGCCACTAAAAGCACGAGATTCGATTCCCTGTTCGGCGCGGCAAAGTGCATGGCAAATACTCCTTATGGATAGAACTTCATTGTTCCCAGTTTGCATTCACCACCTAGGGGATATGTGAATTTTTACCTCGAGGTTTTATGCGCTAACTTATTTTGATATTTGTTACTGTTTTCATTTACACTCTTACTGCTTTCATTTTCTCTTTGAGACTAAGCTGGTCTCCAATGTGGTATAATATGTTGGGGGTTGGTGGTTGAAGAGAAAAATCCCAAATATAATCCGTTTTATAGTCCAGTAAAAAATGTCCGACGTGTTTTATAGTCGATCAAAGTTTGGTGGAAAAGTCCATTTTAAAAGTATGAAATTATAAAAAATAAATATTACTATTGTAGAAACAATACAAAATACTATAACTTTCGTTACGGCACTAGCTACATAAACGCAATATTTAACATAGCCGTCGTACAAATTTCTGATTTAATTTTTTTTTTTTTTTTGTTATAACAGAGGGTGGCAAGCGAGCATGTGGGTCACCTGATGGAAAGCAATCACCACCGCCCATAGAAATCAGCAACACCAAGGGGTCGCCGATCCGTTGCCAGCCTTTTAAGGGAAATATTGACTCTGTTCTTGAAGGCCCCCATGTCGTACTTATTTGGGAATACCGCTGAGGGAAGTTGATTCCACAACTTTACAGTACGTGGTAGAAAATGCCTTAAAAAGCGTACTGTAGTAGATCGCCAAATATCAAGGTGATGTGGATGGAATTTTAATGTTTGGCAAGTTGTACGATAGTGGAACTCAGCGGCAGGTATCAAATCAAATAGCTCATCCGAGCACTCCCCGTGGTACAATTTATATAGAACGCAAAGAGATGCAACATCTCTGCGTGTAGAGAGAGAATCCAGCCGATCAGAAATCATTGGGTCACTGACAATTCGAACAGCTCTTCGTTGTATGCGGTCGAATGGAGCGAGTAAGTACTGAGGCGCACCAGCCCAGAGATGTGAACAGTATTCCATATGAGGCCTAACTTGGGCTTTATACAGTTGAAGGCGATGCTGTGGTGTAAAATACCTTCTGGCTTTACAGATGATGCTAATTTTCCTAGAAGCCAATTTGGCCTTGCACTCCAAGTGACCACGGAACTGTACATCTCTGGATATGTCAACACCCAAGATACCAATGCTGGAGCTAATAGTAAGGGGAGTACCTTCCAATCTAGGAGCCACGACAAATGGGGACTTTTTTGCGGTAAACGCACATACTTGTGTCTTTGATGGATTCAGTTGGACTAAGTTCAGTCTACACCAATCAGAGACGTGTCCAAGAGACGTCTCAATCTCAGACACAAGTTTTTCCCGGTACTCATCGACGCAATCCCGAGAAACATTACATAGACCACTGTATCTTGCGTCTACGGTACTGTCATCTGCATAGCAATGGATGCCGCATACGTGCAGCAAGTCACTGATATGCAGAAGAAACAATGTAGGAGACAATACGCAGCCTTGTGGCACACCAGCGTTCAGGGGTGTCGGTGGACTCTTATTGCGATTCAATAACTGAATATAATGCTTATTCATACCAACGAATAAGCAACTCTATTTCAAATTGGATAGAGTCGCTTATTCATTGGTATGAATAGGCATTCTATTCAGTTATTGAATCGCAATAAGAGATGGTGGTAAGGGGGCTGAACTAATAAAACAACGAATAAAAATAATAAAAGAACAAGCTTCTACAATTTTTACGACGAACTTTTCCTTCGGTAACAACTTTTTAATTCAATAGAAATGAAACGCATTAAATTGGTTACATTTTGCTTCCCCTGCAGCTACAAAAAATAATTTTGCAACTCCATCAAGACGTCACCAGAAGTCAGGGGAGATAATTAACAATTAGGTAATGGAATTGGAGGATGTTTGCAGACAACTCGTGGTCAGGGTAGGATAGGGAGAAGAGTGCTCCGTGCTCACCCATATCGACTTAGGGTCGTTTCATAATTGAGTTTTTAACCGTGCGAAGTTAATAACTTTGCAATTGAATAGGGTAGAAATACATTTAATTAAGTTGCTTACATATTGATGATAGTTGATATATACTAATAAATAAAATAGTAAAAATAACCACGGACATTGACAAATTGCGCGATTATTCGGAATGATAAACTAGGTAGGTATACAAATAATTAAAAAATAAAAAACTATTTAGCAGTAAATCTAATAAGTGAATTGATCACTTTCACCTCATATATTTAGCCTCTTTCTATAATCGTACCGCTTGCCATTTAAGGCAGGAGCTTATTCTCAGGCATTAGAACCAAAGTGTTCACTCACACAGTTCCAGAGGTGTTTGCAGGAGGCAGATCGTATGCTCGTTTGCCATATTAGTTGTATAAAAAAACATAAACCATGGTCGGTGAACTTATGGAAACAATTTCCCTCAACGGTGTTCTTGAACAAACACTACTTGTCTACAAAAAATAATGCTTATTTCCTTAAAATGACAAGAATGGCAAGAATGGCAATGACAAAAATGATCTTTACGTGTTAGCTTAGTCTATGCTAGCTAGCTATGCTAGCTTATGTCTCAGGGCTGTGGCGATTGCTTATCATCAGGTGACTCAAAAGATAATTTGGCGTCCTCTTTTATAAAATCTTCAATAGAGTAATAATACTATAAAGAATTCAATAATACTTAAACTTCAATGGATATAGGAAAATTTCCTATACCAATTGAATTTGGTGTATTGTTTTTTCGAGTTAAAATACATAATACAGGCGGTTATCTTTGATAATATGAATGGGGCCTTAGGTGATTGACTTTGGAGAAATTACTCTGCTAAAAATAACATTTGATGGTTTTTCCAAATATCTTATTGTATTTTCGTTGTTTATTTATTGCCGGTCTGTTTTTAGAATACACTTTGTTATTGAAATTGTTTTTGGTGTTAGCTATGTTTGTAGAATACTTGTTTTTCTGGCTGGTATCAAAGAAACATTTATCGGGGGCCCACAACACATTCCACCACTGTGTGTCTCGTGTAGCCAGGATTAACAGCGGCGAACGCCAAAAAAGGCAATGAACAGTGAAATCCATTGCAGTGCCGGAGGTAAGACTACGGCTGCCTTGGAACTCACAATGAATTTAATCAGAAGCAATTAGTAGTAAGAAGCTTTTGAAATTTGACTTCTCCTCTTAGCAATGTGAGAGACATCTGAATCAAAGAAATATTTGTATTTGTTATGTTAAATATGTTTTTACTTACGGATCGGATACGGTAATCAAGCACGCGGAACGCCTGATGTGATAAAGTTATCGTAGTATATAAAGGAATGCAATATGACACAATGCTTGTGCGCTGGCAACCTAGCGGCCAAAGCAGCAACACATTGCCTAGTAACCACATTCACTCGCAGAAACACAACACCCCTTAAGGAAATTGTAATTCCCCAGTCGAGAAGCTTATGAATGAAGATAATACGCTGCCTCCTTTCTTTGCCAGAGCTTCTTTCGCTAGTCGGTAGGTGAACGGTGCGTAAATGAGGTTGCCTGGGCTCCAAAGCTCGTAGCTCGTAGCGCGTAGCTCGAGCCCTTACACCCGAAAAATGAATTGGAAGAATGTCAAAATGTCTATTTATACAATAAAAGTAAGAAATTATATCAATACATTATATTTGCAATACTGTCAATTTTAACCGATTCCAAAAAAAGGAGGAGATTCTCAATTCGGGTGTATTTTTTTTTTAATGTTTGTTACTTAATTACTCCGTGATTTATAAACCGAATTGAAAAAAGCTTTTTTTTATTTGAAAGAGTATATTTTTATATATATTCGTCCTTATCATCATCATCATCATCCTGTATCTACATACATAAATGTATAATGTTTGAAGTCGTTTTTTTTTTGTTAAAATTATACAATAAAAGGTTTTTTGAATAATTATTGTTGAATATAGAACATTTCATCGTAACATTTCTTGCATTTTACTTACTTCTTACTACTTACTTCCCCAGTCGGGCAGCTTAAAAATACGCTATACTCTACCTCATATACCTTTTGCCTGGGGTTGAATTTAGCACTAAAGATTGTGGTGAGCCACATACACCCCAAATAGTTACAAAATTACGAACACTACTGTAAAAACAATAATATAGTATCAACATAATCAAAGTCAAGTGGCTTCTTTATTTGCTCTACCTTCTATGTGAACAGGCACGACGGATAACTTAGGGTAGTCCCCCTTAGAATCTTATTCCCTGAGCGATGCACGT
The DNA here is from genome assembly GCA_937001555.2 of Hypsopygia costalis. Classification (NCBI taxonomy): domain Eukaryota; kingdom Metazoa; phylum Arthropoda; class Insecta; order Lepidoptera; family Pyralidae; genus Hypsopygia; species Hypsopygia costalis. The sequence goes on from OW443335.2 coordinate 5,444,186, forward strand.
CGAGAGCTCCACAAATAACTGTCATCCAGTACTTTCTACAAATTAATGTTGCATTTTATCGACTGTCTTTTCTTTGATGGTAGGGAGACATCTGTCGTCGCAGCGTGCTTATTATATTACTTAGAAAAAAGGAAATTCTAATTCGATCTTGTCGACGTACACAGGAAATTAGATTACGTGACGCGAAATACTAGGTCTGTGGGTTAGGCCGACGTTAGTAGTTGCTGCGTTAAAAAAACCGGCAAAGTGAGAGTCGGATTCGCGCACGAAGGGTTCCGTATCATTATCTATAAAAACGGCAAAAAAAAAACACAAAGTTTGTTGTATTAAATTTTTGTTTTATTTTTATTTAATTATTGATTTTTAAAGTGAATATATAATAAAATATTATGTCAGTTTTTTAAGCGTCTACCTATTGCCGTTATCAATTGTGAGCAAAAACGACCAAGAAAATCACTTTTGTTGTATGGGAGCCTCCTTAAATATTTATTTTATTCTGTTTTTTAGTATTTATTGTTATAGCGGCAAAAGAAATACACCATCTGTGAAAATTTCAACTGTCTAACTATCGCGGTTCATGAGATACAGCCTGGTGACAGACGGACGGACGGACAGCGGAGCCTACCCTTTGGGTACGGAACCCTAAAAAACTTTGTATCCCTTTTACGAAAATTGCGCGGACGGAGGAGTATGCAATTTCGCACACTTATAGTTTACATAAAGAAACAGTGCAAAATGTTAATATATTTTTTTAAATTATATATAAAAAATACAATAAATCTATAAAAAAAACATTGCACACACTATCATGTTTTTGACACACACGCGCATATACATATTATTATACTCTATTGTTTATTGTTAAAGTCATAATTTAAATTAATTATAGTCGAATTTCGACCATTAAGCGACCACTTGTTTTTTTCAAAACGCAAATAGCTATGGTATTAATCTCGATATAATAAAAAGCGTTCGGTCAATAATATGTACTACTCTAACATTAACATTTCAAAGTTAAGTTTTATTTGCGTCCCGTTATTTATCCTCGGAAGCGTCGGCGCGGCGGGAATGCATCGAGGTTTATTTCAATTTATTGCGTTTACGGAGGTGCCTGCTGACAAAATAAATATTCCAGCGTTGTGATATTGAACGGAACTCTCCTATTTGATACTCCAAGGGCTTTGATAAAGAATTTTATAGCGTTCGCTCATAGCCCAGGATTTTGAAGGCAGCGACTGGAACTTGCTAGGAGTTTGCATTATAAAATAAATATTTGAAAATAAATAAACCCGACTGTTTTAGGCTGGAGTGCCTATGTTTTATTTATATTTTTTTATACTATGCCAGGTGTACATCCCGCCTGATGTGAAGCGGTTACCGTAGCCATATTAACGCTCTCAACATAAAATATCGCTCGCGCGTCGCCACTCCCGCTGCCAACGCAGCATCTCCTTCCTTTCTGGTGACCTTACTTACTCGCAGGAACACAACAACCCTCAAGGGAATTGTTATTTGGCTGCGGTATTCGGTGAGATGGAGATACTTCCCCAGTCGGATAGCTTATAAAATACGCTTTGCCATACCTTTCTTTTCGCCTGAGCCTCGTTTGTCAGTCAGCAGGGTCCACTACGTGCAGGTGAGATTGGCTTTAGTTCAAAGATGTTGATTAACCTCTTACACCTCCTAATATTTTTATTTATTCTTTTTTTTTTCGCAGATGTCCGATTGAAATAGTGTTACTTCCGCGACGAATCGAAAGACGAATCGAATGTTGAAATTAATCAAACGGTTTAAACTGTAGAGCTTGCCAAAGCATGAAATGAAACGAGACGAGACGAGACAAGACGCGGCCAAACGAGACGAGATGATACTGAAGCGGTCTGCATGAGAGATTATAAAACAAAACAAAAGTGATCAAGTACAGTAAGTATTTAAAAATCATAATAGGTATATAATTCGTTTCCAAAATTCTATAATAATTGACATTTAGAAGACGAAAAGAAGGCGAAAAATCTGCGCGAAAAACAAATAAGTAATAAATCAATCAATTTAAAAACTTTGCTGTGAATGAAACGCAAACCAATTATCGATGTTTGTTCTAGACATCCAACGAATAAACAAATTTCATTCACAAGAAACAAACAATATAACTTTTGTTTACGTCCAAGAAACATAATATATGTGAAAATGATTACCGAGCTGTGAACAAATACCCTTTATTTAAATATATTAAACTCGGATTTAACCGGTGCATTTTTAGGAGTTAATCAAAACTGCGACCCTCTCAAAATGGCCGCTTAACAAAATGGCGACGTCATGATGACGTATGAAAGGCTTACGATAGATTTATTTTCGACTTTAAATTGGATAGGGTTATTTAAAAAGGGATAACATTGCTATTATTTTAAATAAATAAGTAAATAGATGTATTAAAGGGTGATTTAACAGAAGTTTTAAGCAGTTTTTGAACAAGACCCGGCTTTGTTCAAAAACTGCTTAAAACTACTGCTAATTCACCCTTTAATACATCTATTTACTTGCTGCTGTAAAACAAACTAACAAAAAATGTTTACCGAACTTATTAGCAAGACGTCGCGGTCTCCTGTGAGTTTTAAATAAAATTCGTTGTCTGTAAAGATGGATTACGGACGATAATTTTACGAGATAACGTCATAAGAAAACATTAATTCATTTGGACGCATCGGTCGATGGATTGGAAGAGAGATAGATGCCTCAGAAGCCGCACTCTCGCTTGCACGCTCTCGGCTCAGGGGGAACGTGACAATGAGTCATTCTTTTTCGTGCATGCAGTCGGCGATCATCGATTTATAAGACGTTATCACGTCAAAACAAACAAACATTTATTTCCCTTGAGGGTTATTGTGTTCCTGCGAGTGAGTGAGGTCACCAGAAAGGAAGGAGACGCTGCGTTGGAAGCGGGGGTTTTTATGTTGCAAGCGTTAATATGCTACAGTAACCGCTTCACATCAGGAGGGCCGTATGCTTGTCTGCCACCCGACGTAGTTTAAAAAAAAAAAAGACAATCTTCTGCTTCATGCTCAAATACCACCAGCGCAGTCGAACGCGGGGATGTTATGTTTTTCGTTCGCTTTGGAAAATATGATTGCTTGTTTTTGCTAACTGACAAGGCCGTGCCCATATTTTGTTTGATATGCTAAGTGTTAGACACTAAACAGTATCGCAGGAGACGGCTTTAAACGAATATAATGTACAGTCAAGGCTCATAAGTGCAGTACCACCTACCTATAATTTTGAATACAACACGCATTTATTAAGATACTAACTTCCACTTGCGGCTTCGCTCGCGTTTACTTTTTTTTTAAATAAAAAGAATCCTATGTCCTTCCTAATAACTTTGAGAATATGTGTACAAAGTTTCATGATGATTGGTTGAGTAGTTTCGGCGCGAAAGCATAACAAACAAACTCACATTCACATTTATAATATTAATAGGCATTATATATTTCATCATCATCAGGTCATTTTGGTCTCCACTACAGGAGCACGGCCCTCTCTCGTCCGTCCCAGACGGAAGGAGGATTATATATTTATCTTATACTTATATGAATTCTACTGTTCGGGATGATCATAAAAATCGGTCCAGCTGTTCTTGAGTTATAAATGGTGTAACCAATCCGACATTGTTTTATATATATTAATGAGATTTTAAATTATTTTTGGTTCATTCTTGTTTGTAAAATAAAAATGAACAACAATGCCGTACATTTTCAATTTATCTCAAGTTTCAGTTAAGGACCCGAGAACCGGCGATCAGGTAACCCTTCAGAAGCTAAGGGCATTATTATTGTCCCCGGAAAGGGTAGCCTCTAGCTGGTCACCGCCCTTCGTACAAACATAGGTAGTAGTTTTACATTCACTTGCTTTTAGTTGGATGAAATTCTGTTGAGTTCAGGTACGCATTTAGGGGGTACAATTGAGAATTTAACTATTTGTAAAATAAATTATTGAGATATGCTTTATTAAAACAGAAATTACTAAATATATCCGTAAATGTAAAACTTTAAACTGATATATTTTATTGATTTTGTGAGGTATAAAAAGCAATGCTTTTGTTTATAACTTCCGATCCCTATCTTTTGATTCTGTGGGTCAATTATGAAATGTCACTCAGACCAAAGTTGCACAGTTTTCATTCATTACATTTTGTATTCAATCAATAGCTATACTATGCGGAACGCGTGTAAACCTGGAAAAAGTGCCGATTTATAATGTGTATAAATGTATAGATTATATAACCTATATATACTACTAAGCTAACAATGCATGTAATATTAGTGGCATCGTCGTTAATTAACTCAAAAAAAAAAACAGTTTTATTTATTATCAACTTTTAAATATTTTTAGAGTAGCTTCTTCCCGTAGCTTCGTTGTTAATATAATAATAATAATAAATTTATTCTCTCATCACAATATTTTTTTACCTTAACTTTTTTAGTTACAGAATGTTTAATTCTCTATACCTACTGTGTGAGACCGGAGCTTCTGAACTAGGCCGGAGCCTGTATCTCAGTGCTCCAGTAAAGTTGTATATTGTTCGCATACGAAATTAGGCATAAAGAGTTCTATATGCTGGAACAAATCTACCTGGAACAATTATTATGTGTTTGTTAAAATATATACAAATGGTTCAGTCATTTACTAACGATTTATCTATCAAAGATCCTAACATCGTCACACACTTTAGCATTTATAATATGGGATGAAATACTTAACCCGGACGAAGTTTCCTACTTATTACCACAGTATAAGTAATAGTACTAATGTATTATTACATATTACAAGGCAGTATCTATTGAATTAATAAAGTTTCCTAGAATTTCCAAATCCGGCGCTGTGTACCTACTAGAATAGAGATAGAAAGCATACAAGAGAATGGTATTAGGGTCGTGGTAATTCTTGCCTCTGTTTTAAAATGAGAGGTACGATGAATTCGAAATGTTTTCAAGGACGCATTCACTGAATGTTTTCCATCTCAATTTTGTTCGGATTAAGAGTAAATCCACTTATGGTTTAAAGTTTTCTTATTATTTTATTTTTTACAAGCAGTAACCGAACTTTGTTTCGCGTAGATTGCTAAATCGATAGTGGTGGTGCAGTATGGTTGATGATTAGCCAAAAGTATCGTTATCATATGATGACGCACTGCCATCAAATCCTTCTGGGGATTTAGATATGGGAAAATAAAGCAAGTCAATAAAAATAAATGTTACTGGACAAATTACATACTGCCATCTAGCCCCAAATTAAGCAGATTATGGGTTCTATATAACTGATAAATATGCACAAATACATTTTTTTTGTAAATATACGTATAGTACATAGAAAACACCCAGACTAAGACAAGCAGATATGTTCATGTATACAAACACCAATGAATGGCCTGTGCCGGGATAGAACCGCGATCTCGGAGTTACCATTGTTAACCATTACATCAGCACTTAAAATCGAAACATTTCGAGTGCTGGTCTAATGACGTAAAAGCTTTAATATTATTAAAACTCGCGTGAGATATTATAATAAATTAATTTATTTTATTAAACCTTTAATATAAGTAATTAATTTATTAAAAATACTTTATTGTCTTGGTAACGAACTATACTTAAGAATTTCATCTTAATTGATAAAATATGATTTCTTATGCAAAGCGGCACCACTTTCGCGGTTACAAGTGCCTTAAGTAGTTTTTGCGTGACGATTGTACAGTCGGTTCCCTAAGATAACTGACCATCTTTCCATACAGATCCGTATGATAAAGTGATCAGTTATCTGAGGGAACTGACTGTACTAAGACAGAAAGGCCCACCACGCATTGCAACCACTATGTTTCCCATGTCGTTAGAATTAACAGCGGCACCAACCAATAAGGCAACGAACAATGAAGTTCATTGCACTAACTACGTCTGACCGCTAGAACCCAAAACCCATTGCTTTGAACTCAACGAATAGGGTTCTCAGCAAGGTTTCTAGTGATACTACGTCTTACTCCTATAATAATCAGAGCGACAGTTGGAGTTACAAATAAAAAAAACTTCTATCATTTTAGTGTATCTATAATGTATCAGATCTCATACGCTTGGGATCGACGTGTATCATTTTTGCTACTGTGCCTTACACACTTGCTACTTTATACGCCGTAGCTTGATACACCCCGATTCGTATATAACCGCGTATCTGATACATATTCTATCGGATATGTATATCATGATCGACAGAATGAGCGTATCAAAATGCGTTCATACATTTTGATACTGTGTCACGACTCACACGACGTCTATGTCATTTAATACATGATACACCGTGATCCATCTGGGGGCAGTATTTTCCCAAATGGGATACGCAATGCTGATGCACGATCTAGGTAAGTTTACGGGAGATTTAGATACGGGGAACGTAAGAAAATTGAGCGAGCGTAAGATGCAGTATCATAAGTGAGGAATTGATTTTGCCATGACTGTGGCATGTCACGATGAGAGATACGATACGGTCGAAATGTACGTCCACACTTAGGATACGAAAACTCGATATGACACGCCTGACTTTGAATTTCAAGATGTTGCATGTGTGGACCCAGCATTAGGCAGGTAGAGCCCCAGATCGATAAAGGCATTGCTCTACTTTGTGACGTATAAGAAATTCAAATATATTTATTTGCCACTGAGCCTTGCCTTGCCTTGCTCAGATACGTCATTCCACATACTAATGCTGATATACTAACATTATTGCGTCATACATTATTATTTTTAGTAATGATTTAACATGATATCTTTTCAATTTTCAATAAAAAAAAAAACTTATTTTTACTAGCGTTGTAGCGTTAATGTGTTCTGCGTACTTTGTGTAACTCTACGTTATAAATATCTAGAGATGAAACTTTCAAATTTAACATTCATTAATATTTAAACTTGAACTCTCGAATTGTGTTGTGGAGGTCACATCTGCAAAAATAGCTCAGTTCAAAGGACGAAAGCTCGAAACAAAGAGACTGTCTGTGTCACAACAACTGCAGAAGTAATTAGACTAACGAAACCGAAGATTAAAATTAATACTGTATTTTAAATGAACAATTTTTGTATACAGGGTATCAAACAAACTCATCACCGTAAGTTGTAAATACGGAGCAAAAAAGTAATCCCGCACCACAAAGAAAATAAAAACTTTTTTTACATCAATTCGAAAAGAGCTAGTTTGTTCTACGTTAACAGAGACTAAAATATCGTTTTAATTAAAAGAGTGATTAGTGATTTGAATTAGGAATGTAGATGTTGTTAGTAAAAGTTCCAATCACCATTGAGATCAATCACCTTCATTGAATGGATAAGTCACGGGCTGTAAACTACTAATCGCGTGCTTGCCAAATTAAAAAAAACAATGCGAAAAATAAATAACGCGCGAAATACATTCCGCCTTCAATGAATATTATTATTGAAGAATAGCGGAAATCTTTGACCTAAGCCTCTTTCCTTAAAGAAACAAAGTGGACAAAAAAAAAAACAATCCACCTTCATTTGTTTCCTTAAATTCGTATTTTATTTTTAGTTTAAAAAAAAAATTGTGTGTCATCCTTAAGTAATGAGAAAAGTAGTGCAGTTAGAATGGAAGTAATATTTTTATATATTCATAGTTGTATTCATTTATTTTCTCATAGATAGTGATAAAAAGTACAGTGTCCACTTCGGAAGCAATACTATTTTAGCTCGAGCGTCATACTTTGAATGCCTCACGCTGCGCTCTGAGTTCAAAAAATACTTTTGCCTTTGAAATAGTCCTTTACTCTCTGTATAAACAATGTGCTATTTAAAGTTTAAAATAATCATAATTATACCATTTATCTTTAGTATGTCTGTCTAGGGGTGTTGTTTCTCTGGGCTTGGCACAATTTTTGGGGCACTTTGATCCATGCTAATATATTAATATGAAAGTGAAGATTGTTTGTTTATATCACATCGAAAGGAATCCATGAATTGACATGAATCTCATGGGGATAGTTTTACTTCTTATCATGGAAAAACATCACTTTCCTACGGGAAAAAGGGTTTTATTAAAATAAAGACCACGCGGGCGAAGCCGCGGGTAAAAGATATATATTAATATTATAGTATATATAATTATAAAAGTATATATAATTAATTATATGAAATGCCATATCCAAATCATCTAGATTAACTTAATGTTGACTACCCAAACATAAGCTTTAATTTTCGATCAATTTTCATTGTCAATTTACTACTTATTCGTTTATTGTTATGTTTATTATAAAAGTAAATATTTATATTTCTTTAGGTACCGTATAAGCCCGTATCTTCGCCTGTGTTACCTATCTTCGCCTAATTTCAATTATGTTGAATTTTCCAAAAGATTTATAGCGCAAATGGCGCATAAAAATCCCAAATAGTAAGTAATTTTCGTGTATAGCGACATTTTGTAGAGAAACTGTAGCTAACTTCACTTTACTGGCGACCAATGCATTTCATCCGTGGGATTGTCGTGACGTTTTTTCTTGGCGGTGTTTTAACTTCAGTTTTAAGCAGTGATAAATAACAGGTAATGCTGATTTTTTCATTTTATTGTAATCTATAACTAATTTCCTTTCTTATGACATTTTTATTTTATGACTAAGTTGTGTCTAGATGTCTTAATTGTTTAAAATATTTTTCAGGTGATGGCGGCAGATATCTTGTTGCCAAACTTCGCCCATCCCTAGGGTTGTCAATTCCTGTTCTAAGTTTTTTTGTGCCTTCTATGTGATCATCTTTGCAAAAAGGTCTAGTAGTATTGAGTTAAATGTAGAATAATCAGTTAACATTAAAGATTGAAAAAAACATTGGCGTATACCTATATTTTTTTATACAATCAAATTTTAAATTCGGAAAGTTGAAATAAAGTATTTTTAAACCTCAAGGTTTAGAAAAATAAACACTTCTACTTGTGACATAGATATACTAATACTTGCAGATGATTCCTAATTAAATAATAGGTAAAATCAATTTATACCATGGAATGCCATATTTATTTTAAACTTTACAGAATTGCGAATATTTCGGAAACTAAAGGTCGATCACTAATTCTGTTTTCTTGGACGCCTGCCTATAACTAAAAGCTAATTAATAATTACCAAAAACAATTTCCTATGTCTGGGGCTGACTTGACATAAATGAGACTGATTTAATGTATAAGATAATTGTTGGTTCAAAAATGTAAGACAAACTTTTTTTGCTGTAATTTTTAAAAAAGTAGGTACAAAATTGCAGTCCAAAATATACGATTTTAAATTGAATCATATATTTTTAGACTACAATTTTGTACCTACTTATTGAAAAAACCTTTTGACTTTTTAAAATAAATAAATACAAAATAAATACAATAAATAGTTTATGTAATCTTATTTCATTTTTACTGACAAAACAGTTATCCTCCTTTATTTTGCAGTTAGGTAAGATCACATGATTTTTGGCAGCCCTATCAACATTTCATCAAACGTATGAAGCTAACTTCAGACAGTTACCTATCTTCGCCTGCCATACATTTTTTAAAGAAAATACGACCATGTTGTGCTATCAGTAAGGTGCTTATTCACCTCTCACATACTACATTATTTAGACTCTTTTAAATCAACAAAATGTTTATTATTGACGTTGCAGCATACCTAGGCAAAGTTAGGGGAAAATATCCATACTTCGCCTACTATATTTCTGACCAAATTGTTGCCACTTAGACAATGAAATTTAGAGCGTCAATAGTCTATTCCACTAGCCACAGATACGAAAAATTGTTTTTCATTCATTGTTACTCAAAATACTTTAAAATCTGAAAAATATTTAAAAAAAAGTGTCAAAACCCAGGCGAAGTTAAGGGTTCCGACGGTATCTTGAAATCGGCTTTAATGATTTGAATTTAAGAAATATATCAAAACTGGACTATGTCAAAAGGCTTACTATTGTATCTCAGATTACATAAATGATAAAAGTATTTGGAAATGAATTGCTCTTGTTATGTTATGTTAATGATTGTATTTGTATTTAATGTAACGATATTGGCAATTAAAAGAGTCGGCCTTGAGTTTCTTGCCAGTTCTTCTCAAGAAGCCCCGTCGCCGGAACTGGCACTTAAATTCACTTCCACATTCAAGATAGTGTGATGAAAGTGAATCTAAGCTCTTCGGATTTAGAGTCGTAATGATTACTTGATCTTATATTTAATTTGTATGACGTTTCTAAGTGCTTTAAAAAGTCCAAGGAATAAAGATATTTTGTTTTTTTCCTTTTTTCTTTTGAATGAAAATTGATATTTTGACTTCCCTGGAAACACGATCTCCATTATATATTGTGTCAGCGTTTTTACACCATTATACTTATACCTAAATATACAGCTCTGTGTGAGAGCGCACTTAGCTATCTCATTAACATGTTTACGTTAAATTGGCAACATCCCGCGTCCTAACACGAGTCTTAGCTGTACATGTTAAATGCTAATTTTGGGCGATAGTCTCACGTACGCGTTCGTAGTAAGAGTGTTCTTAGGAATTGAATATAATATATTTAATTCGCATTCAACCGCGCTCTCCCCTTAAATATTATTTATAATTTCATCCAACCGCCCTCTCCCCTTAAATATTATTTAAGGGGAGAGGGCGGTTGGATGCGGAAATTGCACATGGTCGAAAACATTGGGAAAGGCCTATACCCAGCAGTGGGTAGATAGGGCCTGATAATGATGATGATGATGATGAAGGGGACTTCATATGTCAATATTGAAATCAAGGGTTTAGTCGTACATAATATTTTTTTCCTAAAATAATAAACAATTAATTTGTTTTCTTTTTATCTACTGAATAATAGGCGGAGGCTCATCTTGGCCCTTTTTTTAATAAATCATAAAATTGTATAAAAAAAACGATAGGTATTAATTTAACACCAAAAGTTCTATATTAACCACAGAAGATTTTTTAATATGAAATATGGATCTTTTTTAAAATATGTTAACTAACAGCACCTTGTCTGCACAACCACTTGTATAGATAAGCTTGGTTTTAAATACCTTAAGATAACATCCAGCGCTCCTCAGAGTACCTACAGATGTCAGATAAGGATGGAATTTTGGGGCGAAGTGCCCCGTCATCGTCTTTAGAGCTAAAACCAATGTCACCAGCACGTGGTTCACCCTGCTGACTGATAAACGAGGGCATAGCGTATTTGTAAGCTGCCTGACAGGGCAAGCTTGACTTGTCTGCGTGTAGTATTAATTCATCATCATTATCAGTCTGCATCTACCCACTACTGGATATTATTATACGCTTTCCACGATGCTTTTCAACATTCATACGATCCTTTATTTTCCCTCTCCAGTAGCTTTTTGAGGTTATTAGTGCATCTAGAGAGAGGTCTCACGTTTCGTCCCTCTATTCAAAAAATGCTTTGTTATATTTTATTATACATGGTCTCCACTTGACATTCCTCCCTCATCGGGCAGCGGCTGACTTGGCTGATGTGGTCAGTCCACTGTCACTTGCTAACGAATTGCTTCTGTCGGCCGTTCACCCTACCGTAGGCCAGGGGTACGCGTTCTCCGGGAGTCAGGAAGTGAGCATGCCTTAGCTCCAGTACCTGTCCTAAACATCAGGTAACTAACTGTCTGGCGCCCAAGTGTGGATACAATTACACTAGGTATACAGAGTGTGTCGGGAAGTGAGCGAGGGACCCTCTTTAGGGGAACACGTCTTTCAGCTCCGGTACCCATCATGGAGATTGGAGAGTGGTGGTAGGGCCCCGATGCTAGGGAAACTGAGCGTTGGTCGTCACGAGCTACTCGACTTAATAGTGTCTAAGTAGTCTTGCTTGCAGACGAAAGGTGAGTAAGACCTGCTACAACTTCAGTGCCTGGTTGGTTTACTGGGCGCGATTGCGGGGCAGGTAAAGGTTCTCTTACCTGGTTGATTTACTGGGTGAGAGACTCGCAATTCTGTGATATAACCGAAGGGTTGGTGCGCAGAGGAGCATTAGCTGTAGGCATAAGGTCCTTGTCATTTGCTGACACTGGAAGCTATGTCAACAACTTTGATTCTCCGTTGTTTTTCCTTCTTCGTATATGCTTGAGGATTTTCTACGGGATCATGCGTAGCTCTCTCTATCGCTCGCTTCGCGACTTTTAGTATGTGGACCAGCCCGACTGTCAGCGTCAACGTCTGCAACGTATGATATAGCGGGTAGGACACACTTCAAGCATCGGAATGTCTTTGCGGTGAGGATGTGTCGAGGCTTTCCAAAAACTAGCTTGTAGTTGCACATTACTATGAGGAGATCGATGGCTTGTCGTTGCGCGTGTCAGTCTAAGCGAACACGCAAGTTAAGTAACGAGGGCCGTAGCCTGTCCATGGATAGGTTTACTCATTCCGAACTCCTCCGTGCTTCGGAGGGCACGTTAAGCCGTCGGTCACGGCTGTCATTAAATGACAGTCGTTAAGTCAAGTCTGTGGCCTTTACACGGCTTGAAAATACTGACCTCCGCCAACTCGCAGTTGAGCAGCGTGGTAGAGTATGCTCTAAACCCCTTCGATTGAGGGGAAACCCGTATCCCAGCAGCGAGTTGAATATGGGTTGACGACAATGCTTGCTGATAGACTGGATGAGCTATTTGATTTTGAGCGACGTGAGGCGTACGCTCTAAATAAGAGTTGACGATACATTACTTTAACGTAAATATTTATAATGTATACAAACACCTCGCCGTTTTTCTCCATTCCGGCATATTTTCACACGTAAACTTTATTTACGAAACATAAATGCATAAAAAATACAATTAAAATAATTTTCAGTTATCCTCTTATATTTGTATGCGCGGCGAGTAAGGCAGGACGCGGGTGTGCGAGATTTACGGCCAGCCCGGACAGTCCCGGACGGCGGACACGACCCGGACGACTCCCTGAAGATTAATAGCGCGGCTTCGCCACTATTCGGACACTGCTGATTTTTAATCCCTTTCGGGTTCCGAATTCAAATCTAAATTCAAATTGGAATCAGGTTCCATTTGTTTTTCTTTCTTGTGGAGTAATCCGGTATTATTTTCATGCCATTATTTTACTGATGCCATTGCTGGTGTCGACGTGTCGGTCTAATTGAATGTGCAAGTTAAGTAACGTCTACCGTAGCCCGTCTATGGATGGGTTTATTTATCTTGAGCTCCGTGTTTTGGAGGAGAGTTTAAGGGCCCAGATTGTCTAGGCGCGAAATCGGTTTCGAGCGACCGCAGCGCTACTGTTTACTGAAACAACCGACGGGGCGGGTGAATGACCCAAAGACAGCGCGATTTTCAAAATGTTTTGCGACAAACGTTCCAATTGTTATTGAAGTTGAATATTTACAGCATAACAAAAATGTTGAATTATTGGAAATAAACGACGAGTGTCAAATATTCTAAGACTAGTTTTTCGTTATAAAATGATAATCAATATTAATTACTAGATTAATAAGAGTAGTTGAGACACAATTTTTATGTTTTTCTATTTATATTAAACAATCAAGAGCAGGTCCGGACTGACCTTTTTGTATTCTACTTACCAAAAATTCCAACTATGTATTTATTTGTAATTTTCCTACCAAAGTTTATTCTTATTTCGTAAAATATTCATTCAACAAAATAATTGCAAATTCAGTAGGAAGTACGGTCGAAATAACATCGAGCTTTCCTCGCTAGTGTATATCTCTACGCAAGGAAATGTGCCTATTGCGTAAACTCAAATAGGGTGGTGGCACCAATTATCGGCCATGTCAACTTTTTTTTCAACTTTGTTTGCTTGTAATTTTTGAGTTAATAACTTTTGCTACGCTAGTATACGAAAGTATAAAAATGATTCATATAATTAAAAGTAAGTAAACAATAACAAATATGAGTCGCCATCTAAAAAGCGTGCTAGGGTTGTACAAAAATAAATGAAACACAAGTTTATAAATTATTAATATACTAATTAAAAGTAAGTAAACAATAACAAAATATGAGTTCAAAATTCTAATGTTTTTTCATTTTAACGATTACTGATCAAATTTTGATTTCTGCTAATTTGATGATAAAATCAATTGCTATTGCAAAACTTATCAGAATGAACATGTACCAGCTGCCCGATTCACGTAATAAAAACCGTAGCGTAGGGACTTAAAAATGTCACTTCGTTTTTTGCAAATTAAGCCCTTTTAACCGACTTAAAAAAAGAAGAAGATTCTCAATTCGCTGTATTTTTGAAACAATTTTGATGATTCTTTACACCAGGTAACTCTTCAAAATCGTATAGGAATTGTATAGTAATTGAGCTATTGAAAGATTTATGACAATCCAAGACTAGATAAGTAAGTGCGTTTAAAACAGAAAACCAAAAGGCGATTTCTAAGTTTCTAAGTTAAAACGACTTTTGGACTGGCGTGTTTACGTGAATCGACCGGCTGGATAGTTAAGTTACCTCAGTCTCTTTCAAAACCATTAGGCGTTCTTCTCTTTCAAAACACGTAAAGCTCTTTCTCTATCATCAACTAATTCTGGAAGTAGGCAATCGTAATAAAACCTAACTAATTTCATCTCCATTTTCTCCTTCCAAAATTTGTCGTCCTTTTCTAAAATATAAACTTTCATAGGTACAGTAGCACCAAACCAGATGCCAAGCATGCAAACGTTTCTTTTAGTAATATGTACCTGTCCCTGAATTTGGAAATACCAGTTATGATTTTTATTTATGACATAACTCTTGGAAGCCTTGCCCAAAAGGTATGTTTGGCCATTGCTTCATCAAGAGTCATGCCAGCTAAAGAATGTGGGCACTTAATTTCAATTAAACCGTTTGCATAAATGCCATCTGGTGTATTACCAAGAAATTCATATTGATCGTCGACGAACAAACCGCAACCTTGTATACTAATATTCTTTTGAATTTCTAACTGTCTAATTTCGGTTTCTTCTTTTTCGATCCCGTACCGTACAGCAAGCAAACTGGAGATATTACTACCATAAACGATTTTACCAACAAAAGCAGCACAACTTGTGCTCTCTCGTTTTTTACAAACTTCCCCGAATGATGATGAGGTTAGTAATTTTCTCCTTGTACTCATCCACTCAGCACTACTTCTTTGCAAATGGGTCGACCTTTCAAGCTCCTCTCTTTCAGAACAAGACAACTTTAAATCGGCTAAAAAAGATGGCTTGGCTTTCTCATATAATTCTGGACTCAGATCAGGTTTTTCGCAGTTTGGTCTATAGTGAGCGTCTTTCGATACAGTGTTGTGGCTTTTTTTCAATCTTAATTTAGGTTTAGCAATTAAACGGTTTCTACGATTACAATTTTCCACTATCGCGATCAAAGGAATCGGACTACATTTAAATATGACTTCATGAGTTTTACTATGAATCGATCCCGTATTAAAAGACACAACAGCAGCTGCGCATCTGCCCGCATAAGAACCACGGGAAGAATAATTTACACGCTTACCCCCAACTAATTTGGCAATTACTCCGTTAAAACTTTCAACTATATTACTTGTGCAATTATGAATTAAACTTCTAGAATGATATGACAGTCTTTTACTTAAAATTTCTACCGCGTCCATTAATCCGCATCCAACAATTGTTGGAAGTAATCCAACAGGTTCTATTCGACGAGTATCAGGTCTACAGAAATACTCCTTGCAATGTTGGTGATTACCAAATACGTGTTGTGGACCATTTAGGATATCTTCACTAAGATTTTTTATTTTTTCTTCGAGTGACTGATTTTGATCCGCCCAATATTTAATCGCGCATTTTACACCCGTTCTTAAACGCAAATACCTTTCTTTTAGGAATTTCCGCAATTCGCAAGGATACTTAGTGTCTTTTGACAGTTTCTCCAAGCTATTGCAGTAGTTTCGTAAAAGATGATTTTTGCATTCAATTTTCTCTACTATTAAATTATCGTACGGACGCGAATCTAATATTTTTTTATAAGTACTAGAATCGCCGTCTGCTACAAATTTATTATAAATTACACCGTGATCAACAATGGAACGTTTAAACCCCTCATATATTATGGTCGATTCCATCCCGGTAGATGATCCTGAATAATTCTTGAAACAATGGTGTTCCGGGGGCTGACTGTTGTTCTTTGCGGCTCGTGCACAGACTACGCAGTATTTATTTTTAACTCCAAAAAACAATACTTTATTAGTTTTAATGCCAATTATCGCAGCTGCGCCGGATAAGGCGGAAAAATTGTTACCATAAGATCTCTTCCTCCAACAACCGTCAACAGCAACAGATATTAATGGTGTACCATTTTTTTCAACACTACCTATAGACTGCGTACTCTGCTTCTTCCTTGACAGCTTCTGCCATGGAATGTGTTGCTGTCTTTTCCCACCAATCGCAAACCGTATTATTAATTTCATTGTATAATGAAGGTGACATGATTGGTAACGGTTACTGCGGCAGTTAATGTTTTTAACTGAGAGTAGCTCCCACCAGATGATATGATACCAGATACAATTTGATGATTCACTTCCATGCTATCTTCTTTCTTTTCAACCAAACACACAGTAAACTTCATACTACACATACTACATTTCATGATGAGTTTTGAGTCCAGACCAACTTTTACTTCACCTATTATACTGAGGTAACTTAACTTACAATCCATTTTGCACCAAAATATGGATTATTCGCATATAGAGTCGCTTTTTGAATAAAAACTATTATAATTTTAGGGTTATTTTAATAGTTAGGGTAAGTGCTCCAGTGAATTAACACCCACCAGTGAATGAACAAAACACACATTTTTCAATATAATAAGAAATCTAAGCTTTTCTACTCAAGCCAGTATTTTTTTCTCAATCGAAACATTATATTACGTCAACTGAACACACAGGTGTTCAGTTGACGTGCCTGTGACCTATAGTTTCAAAATCGCGACCGCCTAAAATGAAAGTATTCTGTCGTATTTTTGATTGTATGGAGCAGAATTTAGGGCATTGCTGAGACTTCGTGTTTTGATATTCACTTTGTAGACACTATAAGTGTGATAGTGTTAACAAAATTTGATAGTAGGATGTAAAAAGAACTGTTTTATCTTACAAAAAGCAGATTGCATAAATTTTAATTATCATAAATAAATTATAGGGGTGTTCGATAATTGGATCACGAAATTGAAGAAAATCTAGTCAATGAACACACGGTTCATTCATAGGAATTGACTTATTTTATAGTTTTAAGCATTTGGCATCTTAGCCTTAATGCAGTTGGCTAATTTTTTGTACACAACTTTTATAAACGTCAATTTTTTGACCAATATTCGAACGAGGTGTTCTTTTATTATTACCAGTTTATCCTCCATACCTAGCCTGATATCTTCAGTAACTTTTAGAAGTGCAGTAATAGTACTGTGCCCAGGACGAAAACCAGACGGAGTGAACTGATTAAATAAAATAAATAAAGATCTCCACATAGAAGTGCCTTTCAGCTAAAACGACCATGGAAAGACAGCAAAATGCAAGCTAAAAAGAAATTAATAAATAATGATGACATATAGAACCAATCTTCTATTATAGAAATATAATAGTTTAGAAGAGAAAGGAGAATCTAACATAGAAGTGATGAATAATAATATTAAATATTTTATAATAATAATCCAGTATTAATATTATGTTTTAAGCATTTGGCATCTTAGCCTTACGGTCTGCCCGAGGGGCTATGCGAATGGGTTGCTAGCTTCTTGTCCAGCAGAAGCATTAGAGCCGTTGTAGATGGCAGTTGCTCCGATAGCATGGACATCAATGCTGGCGTCCCGCAGGGTTCTGTATTGTCCCCGACGCTGTTTCTGCTGCATGTTAATGATATGTTGTATAATGACAGCATTCATTGTTATGCGGACGACAGCACCGGGGACACTTATTACACGGGCCGCGCAAATATCCCTCGTTCTTTGGTGGAGGAGAGCCGCGAACAACTTGTGTCGCAAATTGAGAGCACACTAAGTAGAGTGTCCGACTGGGGGCGACATAACTTAGTGCGATTTAACCCCTCTAAGACACAAGTCTGCGCGTTCACCGCTAAGAAAACCCCATTTGCTGTGGCTCCACACTTCGAAAACACACCCCTCACCATCGCCAATAGTATTGGTATTCTAGGAGTTGACATCTCCAGCGACGTCCAATTTCGATGTCATCTGGAGGGGAAGGTCAAGCTGGCATCGAAGAAACTAGGTGTGCTCAACAGGGCGAAACATTACTTCAACCCGCGGCATAGACTTATACAAAGCTCAAGTTCGGCCGCATATGGAGTACTGTTGCCATCTATGGGCGGGAGCGCCTAGATACCAGCTTGCACCCTGTGACTCGATTCAAAGGCGTGCTGTGAGGATTGTTGATGATCCCAAACTAACTGACAGACGGTTTAGAACCTTTAAGTCTGAGAAGAGATTTTGCGTCCCTTTGTGTGTTCTACCGTTTGTACAATGGGGTGTGTTCAGAGGAGTTGTTTGACATGATGCCCACGGCTTCCTTCTACAGTCGCACCGCTCGCCATCGACAGGGAATTCATCCTCACACTTTAGAACCGAAATGGTCTACACATACTACATTTCATGATGAGTTTTGAGTCCAGACCAACTTTTACTTCACCTATTATACTGAGGTAACTTAACTTACAATCCATTTTGCACCAAAATATGGATTATTCGCATATAGAGTCGCTTTTTGAATAAAAACTATTATAATTTTAGGGTTATTTTAATAGTTAGGGTAAGTGCTCCAGTGAATTAACACCCACCAGTGAATGAACAAAACACACATTTTTCAATATAATAAGAAATCTAAGCTTTTCTACTCAAGCCAGTATTTTTTTCTCAATCGAAACATTATATTACGTCAACTGAACACACAGGTGTTCAGTTGACGTGCCTGTGACCTATAGTTTCAAAATCGCGACCGCCTAAAATGAAAGTATTCTGTCGTATTTTTGATTGTATGGAGCAGAATTTAGGGCATTGCTGAGACTTCGTGTTTTGATATTCACTTTGTAGACACTATAAGTGTGATAGTGTTAACAAAATTTGATAGTAGGATGTAAAAAGAACTGTTTTATCTTACAAAAAGCAGATTGCATAAATTTTAATTATCATAAATAAATTATAGGGGTGTTCGATAATTGGATCACGAAATTGAAGAAAATCTAGTCAATGAACACACGGTTCATTCATAGGAATTGACTTATTTTATAGTTTTAAGCATTTGGCATCTTAGCCTTAATGCAGTTGGCTAATTTTTTGTACACAACTTTTATAAACGGTTGTCAATTTTTTGACCAATATTCGAACGAGGTGTTCTTTTATTATTACCAGTTTATCCTCCATACCTAGCCTGATATCTTCAGTAACTTTTAGAAGTGCAGTAATAGTACTGTGCCCAGGACGAAAACCAGACGGAGTGAACTGATTAAATAAAATAAATAAAGATCTCCACATAGAAGTGCCTTTCAGCTAAAACGACCATGGAAAGACAGCAAAATGCAAGCTAAAAAGAAATTAATAAATAATGATGACATATAGAACCAATCTTCTATTATAGAAATATAATAGTTTAGAAGAGAAAGGAGAATCTAACATAGAAGTGATGAATAATAATATTAAATATTTTATAATAATAATCCAGTATTAATATTATGTTTTAAGCATTTGGCATCTTAGCCTTACGGTCTGCCCGAGGGGCTATGCGAATGGGTTGCTAGCTTCTTGTCCAGCAGAAGCATTAGAGCCGTTGTAGATGGCAGTTGCTCCGATAGCATGGACATCAATGCTGGCGTCCCGCAGGGTTCTGTATTGTCCCCGACGCTGTTTCTGCTGCATGTTAATGATATGTTGTATAATGACAGCATTCATTGTTATGCGGACGACAGCACCGGGGACACTTATTACACGGGCCGCGCAAATATCCCTCGTTCTTTGGTGGAGGAGAGCCGCGAACAACTTGTGTCGCAAATTGAGAGCACACTAAGTAGAGTGTCCGACTGGGGGCGACATAACTTAGTGCGATTTAACCCCTCTAAGACACAAGTCTGCGCGTTCACCGCTAAGAAAACCCCATTTGCTGTGGCTCCACACTTCGAAAACACACCCCTCACCATCGCCAATAGTATTGGTATTCTAGGAGTTGACATCTCCAGCGACGTCCAGTTTCGATGTCATCTGGAGGGGAAGGTCAAGCTGGCATCGAAGAAACTAGGTGTGCTCAACAGGGCGAAACATTACTTCAACCCGCGGCATAGACTTATACAAAGCTCAAGTTCGGCCGCATATGGAGTACTGTTGCCATCTATGGGCGGGAGCGCCTAGATACCAGCTTGCACCCTGTGACTCGATTCAAAGGCGTGCTGTGAGGATTGTTGATGATCCCAAACTAACTGACAGACGGTTTAGAACCTTTAAGTCTGAGAAGAGATTTTGCGTCCCTTTGTGTGTTCTACCGTTTGTACAATGGGGTGTGTTCAGAGGAGTTGTTTGACATGATGCCCACGGCTTCCTTCTACAGTCGCACCGCTCGCCATCGACAGGGAATTCATCCTCACACTTTAGAACCGAAATGGTCACGTACTGTGCGGTTCCAGAGAAGTTTTCTTCCACGTACTATCAAGCTGTGGAATGAATTGCCTGTTGAGGTTTTCCCAGGAGACTACAGCATGGGGTTCTTCAAAAAGGGCTTGAAGAGGTTTTTACAGGGTCGGCAACGCGCATGTGATGCCTCCGGTGTTACAGGCGTCCATAGGCTGCAGTAACTGCTTTCCATCAGGCGGACCGTATGCTTGTTTGCCACCTTAGTGGTATAAAAAAAAAATGTTAGATAGTTCTCTTTAGGTTATAAAATATCAAGTAACACGCAATTATAATAGTAATCATATCGTCTATTTAATATAATAAAAAAATATATATATTTACAATAACAATTACCCGAAATAAACTCTTACATAATAATTTATATATAGAACTGATATATAAAAGTGGTAGTTCATTCAATGGGTTTCAAAAGGTTTATTCACTGGATTTTTTTGTTCATTCTCTGGTGATTTGTGTGTTCAATTTATTGAGATAACCTGCATTTTATACAAATATACCCCATATTTGTATAAAATGCAGATTATCTCAATAACTATCAGCATTTTTGCTAAAATATGTATACTGTATCAATCATGAATAAATTGTGAACATAATAAAATAAAATATTTTTTGGTTAGGATCTCATAAGTAGCTGGCTGTAATTTTCAAAGTTTGGAATGCCCTTAAGGGTTCATTCAATGGAGCACTTACCCTATATTCCATTTTCTCGCAAAGGCCGATATTAGGAGGAGGCCGATACTAGAAGACTTCACCCTACTGAGATTTTGTCTTCGTCCATCACTAACTAGGTATTTTTTTTTTTTTTATACTACGTCGGGTAGCAGACAAGCATACGGCCCGCCTGATCTGAAGCGGTTACCGTAGCCATATTAACGCTCGCAACATAAAATATCGCTCGCGCGCCGCCACCCCCGCCACCCCCGCTGCCATCGCAGCATCTCCTTCCTTTCTGGTGACCTCACTCACTCGCAGGAAGACAACAGCCCTCAAGGAAACCGTTATTTGGCTGCGGTATTCTGTGAGGTGGTGGTACATTCCCCAGTCGGGTAGCTTACAATTACGCTCCCTACCTCTCTTTTCGCCAGAGCTTCGTTTGTCAGTCAGCAGGGTGTACCGCATGCAGGTGAATTTGGCTTTGGTTTAAAGATCTTCATGAACCACTTACACCCCAAGGTAGTTTGTTTATTTATGTAATAAGTCTACAAGAATTACGTATAACCAAACCCCGGCCACTCCATACAAAAATGGCGCTTTTGCATGTAGTAACCAATTGACGTCTGTACACGTGCCTATGTTTGAGTGACGTTCTCTAGGGCTGACATTATACAATTATTAGTCGGACATGTAAGGGGGTGTAAGTGGTTCATCAACATCTTTGAACCAAAGTCAATCTTATCTGCACGGGGTACACCCTGCTGACTTACAGACGAGGCTCTGACGAAAAGAGAGGTAGGACATAGCGTATTTTTTAAGCAGCCCGACTGACGAAGTACCACCACCTCACAGAATACCGCAGTCAAATAACAATTTCCTTGAGGGTTGTTGTGTTCCTGCGAGTGAGTGAGGTCACCAGAGAGGATGGAGTTGCTGCGTTGGCAGCGGGGATGGCAGCGCGCGAGCGATATTTAATGTTGCGAGCGTTAACCGCTTAACATCAGGTGGGCGTAGTGAAGAAAAAAAAACGTGTGACACTCGGGGACTGCCGCGGTAAAGCTATTGCATAGGATTTTTTATCAACTAATGCTCGTTTGCTCGTTCATCCATCCATCCATCCATATCCATTCATCCATCCATACATCCATCCATCCATTCATCCACCCATCCACCCATCCATCCACCCATCCATCCATCCATCCATTCATCCACCCATCCACCCATCCATCCACCCATCCATCCATCCATCCATCCATCCATCCATATATCCATCCATCCATTCATCCATCCACCCATCCACTCATCCATCCATCCATTCATCCATCCATCCGTCCATCCATCCACCCATCCATCCACCCATCCACCCATACATCCATCCATCAATCCATCAATCCATCCATCCATCCATCCATCCATCCATCCATCAATCCATCCATCCATCCATCAATCCATCCAACCATCCATCCATCCATCAATCCGTCCGTCCGTCCGTCCGTCCGTCCGTCCATCCATCCATCCATCCATGTTGAGACATCCATCCACTGCACAAATAACTCTCATCTTTTACATACTCGCATAATATTTTAAACTGAATGGAGAATAAAATACAAGCGACGTCAATTCGTACGTTGTGACATTCCTTGCGAACGGTTCCAAATCGGTTCCATAGGGGAGGTGAGGTCGACTAGTGAGAGCGGCAGAGAGTGTCCATACTGTACGTTAGTACTATTACTTATACTGTGGTATAACAACTTACGTCTATAGTGTGTAGTCTAAGCATAGCAGTGTTGCTTGGAGTCTCGGCCTGAAGGTTTTCTTTATTTTCAATACTGGAAATATTATTCATCATTATTATCCACTTTATAATTATTTTGTAATTTTTGTACAACACCAGACCCTAGGCGCGTCGCGTCTCTTTGGCGGTAAGTATGTCGACAAAGCCGCGTGCCCGTGCTATTTCTGTTATGAAACATACCTACTTCCACAATCTGATATTTAGACAATAATGATGAACATGAAAACGAATACTAGGTAGAAATTTACTTTATTACTATATAATACAAACCAATATTTACATGCTATTGTATATGTCTGAATCAAGCGATCTAAATCATATGACATAGGTATTGTATTAGCTTTGTAATGTACCCTGTTCAAATGAAAATAAATTATATTATTATTACTACTTAGACAGGATAAGCACACAAATAAAACTAGGATTTTTACATGACACTTTCACAGAAATCTCGTAATTTTTTTCTAGGTAGGTATTTAGGACAAGACGTAGTAAAGTAGGCAGATAAATAAATAAGTAGGAAGGAACTTACATTTTTTCCGAGATCTTTTGGCTTTCATATTTTTATAATGCGTACTAAACTTTCTTTTCCCTGGCAAATTCAAATTCAATCAGTCCTGCGAAAAAAACCCTCGATTACCGACTAGATACGTTTATGATATTGGCTATAGCATGTTGAAATCATGTTTCAAGCCTGAATTGATACATATTTTACAAGGTTCATAAAATAACCTACTCAACAAAGTATCTAATTCATTCTTTGTATTTTTTACGATTTATATACATTCATTATATTGGTAAATTAGTTATACTTACAGTTTTTCACAAAAAACACAAATTCACAACACGTAATTTTGCTGGAGCATCCGACGCGCGTGGTGTCACCTTGACATATAAAAACACACTGGCGATTAGTGGCGATTAGTAGTACTAATTCGTAATATCGGAATGTGCGTCATTTTTCATACATTTTTCTATGGAGAATTTACGTAAAACATATCTAGATTTTAGGGCTTTAAAAGAGGAAGTCTTTGTTTGTAAAGGTACAAAAAAAAGTATATGTTATATTTATTGGTTTCTTCAGTGTTCAAAAAGTGTTTCTTTTTATCAATTTGTGTTGATTTATTGGGTTAAATCTGAAAAATACGAAGGCATGTTTTTGCATTTTTTCTCAATTTTGTGCGTTTGTTGACCTTTATTATAAAACAACTATTAGATTTTAAGAGTTTAATATAATCATACCATAATTTTTGGTCTTTGATTGTAATATATACAAATTATCATTGATATCAATCATATCTAAATAGGTTAAATATGAAAAATCGTAACACTCTTTTCACAGTTTTCACGATCTGGCCCCTTAAGCTGACGGTCTTGGATGTTGTCATTTGCAGACAATCGTTAAGTCCTTTGGGTAACTTAAAATAATGGCCTACGCCAATCCGCAGTTGAGCAGCGTGGTGGAGGACATTTATTTATTTATTTATGAACTTTACTAACCACAAATTATATAAGGGTACAAAAGGCGGACTTAACGCAAAAAAAAATCTGTACCAGTCAACCTTCGGGACAAGCAGAATATCACGAATGCGGTTCTGAAGAAGCAAAACAAAGCATTTATGTAATAAAATATAATACTAGAAATAAAATAAACATACAAATATATGTATTTAATAAACATACATAATAGATACATAGAGATACATAAATACAGCGATGATGATGATGATTGAGTGCTTAGATAAATCGTCTATTGTCTACGTCTACGTCTACAGAATTGCACAGGTTTTCTTTTTGAAATTAAATTTATTTGAAATTGCCCTAACAGACTATTCCATTCCATTTCAGAGACACATTCCAGAGACGTGAAGCTTGTAGTGTGAAGGAGTCAGACATAAAGCCTGAGTGGAAAAGTTTACATTATAAACCCCTTGCAACTGAAAACAAACCCGTGCAGTGGGATGATTATGGATTGATGTGATGGACGGTATATTGTCGTAACTAAACTTAAATACCTTTTCGATATCTTTTTTTTTTCAGGTTATCTTAAACTGCGACAGCAGAAAATATTAAATGTAAAAATCCGTCACCATCACAAACCTTCCTGGTAGCTTAGTTGGAAGAGCACTCGACCGGTCATCGAGAGTTGGTGTTTTTTTTTTTTTTTTAACATTTACGAAGCCAATCGCAATATGCACACACTCAGTGGTGTATAGTGCCGCTGAGTGTGCGCATATCGGCTTACTTCGTACATAACGCACACCCCTGTCGTGGACAAGGCCTTTGCATATCTTTTACATGTATATCTATATAAAATTTTAATATGGTGATAAAACTATATACAAAATCTCTTACAATAAATTTTGATCATGATGCAAAAGCAATCTCTTACAATAAATAATTATATAAATAATAAACAATTATATAAATGGCGCAATAGCATTCATTTTCTTACAAGAGAGGTCGTGGTTCAAATCCCACCTAGGCGAGGGGGAGATGAATTTTTCATTTTTTTTTTTAAATATCTATAGTAACTAAACTTACCGGTATTTCATATCCACTGCTTTTTTGATCCTGAAAGGTAGGAAACCTTTCAGGATCAAAAAAGCAGTGGATATGAAAACCGGTAGTAAATCTCTGTCCGTGGTGTCATTCATTTCCAAATTATTGGAAATTTTCGATCAATGCCTTTTTTACGTCCGTCCGTCGACCGGACTATGAACATCGCAAGATTAATTTGCGCATTTAGCATAAGCAATGCCCCGCATTCGTTCCACGATTTACATAATTGACTTTTGTCTTTTTGCCTCTCCAGCGAAATCGATACCGATACGGTTCGGAGGACTTATGCATTTTAAAAAGGTTGGTGTATTTTTGGTGACGTAGAGGAATGACGTGACTAGTTAGATATGACGAGCTCGGTGGCGTAGCGGTCAATGACGCGGCTTCGACACCAACGCTCGTGGGTTCGATTCCCACATAGGACAAACATTTGTGTGCATGAACATGTCTGTTTGTCTTAGTCTGGGTATTTTCTATGTATCATAAGTATGTATTTACAAAAAGAAATATTTACGTATGTTTATCAGTTGTGTAGTACCCATAACACAAGCTTCGCTTACTTTGGGGCTAGATGGCGCTGTGTAATTTATCTGACAATATTTATTTATTTATATAACCGGGATTCTGTCGTTTGGTAAGTAGATTTATTCTCTATGGCTATAAATAGAATTTTGACCATAACTATGTCATTGAAGAGGCCAGTTGCCGAATGGTTAGCAAAACCTACTTTCACATTAGGGGTCCTATGTTTGATTCCTAGACAACACAAACGTTTTGTGTACATTAATTTATCAGTTATCAAATACCCATGTTTTGCAGTTCATATCGTTGGAATTGATGTCTTCGGTAACAACTCAATGTTTTAGGTCCCCAATAGAGTTAGATACTTAAAATACGCGGTGCACGACAGTTGAACTTCACTTGACTAACCATCTTTTTAGGCTCTTAGCGCCTTATTTGCCATATTTCTGTCTCATTGCTAAGATCGGAAGTCAAATTCCAAAAGCTTCTTACTCCTACTAATTTCTTATGATTAAATTCATTGTAAGTTCCAAGGCAGCCGTAGTTTTACCGAATATTAACTTAATTAACGTAATTATTAAAAACAATAAATAATAACGAGGCTGTAGGCATCATATCGAACAACTCTTCTGAACACAAACCTTTGTATAATCGATAGAGCACTCAAAGTATATTTTTTTGCCATATTCTATTTATTTGGAATCTATTCGATTTTTAATCTACGCTCATTTCAGTGTAGACACATTTCGGCGAGGTCACAAAAACATATTTATTGAAATAGAAATATAAATAAAAAAAAAGTCATCGCCTGTTCGCCGTGCAGCAAACAATTTACTCCAAAAGCCACAGTCTGCTAAGTTTTGAAGGTAAACATTGTGATTTCTTACCGTAACCCCGCCAGCTTACTGCGCCGTAACACGACAAAATTCATTTACCACTATAATTTATTGCGCCCTGTCTGTCCGTTCGCGTAAATTCTGTATATTAGCATCACAATCGGAGTGGATGTCGTGACGTAAACCGTTTTGTTTTATGATTGAATATTGCCTTATTGGCTGATGCTAATTTAAATGCCCATCAACGTGCCCGTGTAATGCTTGTTTGGACATAATTTGAGGTTACGAGTGCGTTTGATCGATATAGCCCGGTTTGATATCACAGTTGAAGCACAAATTACATACACGGAATAAATTACATGACAACATGGATGTACAAAGATGGCCTGATCTCTACAAGAGATCTCTTCCATCCAATCCTAATAGTTGTAATACAATGCTCTTGAATCAATTGACGAGCTCGGTGGCGTAGAGGTCAATGACGTAGGGTCGATTCCCACACAGGACAAACATTTGTGTGCATGAACATGTATGTTTGTCTTGGTCTGGGTGTGTTCTATGTATCATAAGTATGTATTTACAAAAAATAAATGTATTTACGTATATTTATCAGTTGTCTAATACCCATAACACAAGCTTCGCTTACTTTGGGGCTAGATGGCGCTGTGTAATTTGTCTGACAATATTTATTAATATTTCTTATTTATTATTTATTTAAAAAAAATGCGTATATTGGAAGATAAGGATTGGAAGAATAAAAATACTATAAAATAAATAATAAATATTCCTAGACATATTACACACTGCCATCTAGTCCCAAACTAAGCAAAGCTGGAACTATTGGTACTAGATCATCATCATCATCATCAGCTCCATTTTAGTCTCCACTACAAGAGCACGACCCTCTCTCGTCCGTCCTAGACGGAAGGAGGATTTGGCCTACACTCCCCACGCTGGCTGGCCAAACGGGTTGACTCTACTCTCTAATCTCTACTGCTAATACTTTAGTCTTCGTGCATCAAATAGTGCCCTTTCATCCTTATTCTTGAAACGTTGTGACAGTATAGCTGTTTCAAAGTTACATTTTTTTTTTACTACGTCGGGTGGCAGAAAAGCATACGGCCCGCCTGATGTGAAGCGGTTACCGTAACCATATTAACGCTCGCAACATAATATGTCACTTGCGCGCCGCCACCCCCGCTGCCAACGCAGCATCTCCTTCTTTTCTGGTGACCTCACTCACTCGCAGGAACACAACAACCCCCTCAAGGGAATTGTTATTTCGCTGCGGTATTCTGTGAGGTGGAGGTACATTCCCCAGTCGGATAGCTTACAATTACGCTCCCTACCTCTCTTTTCGCCAGCTTCGTTTGTCAGTCAGCAGGGTGCACCACGTGCAGGTGAAGTTGGCTTTAGTTCAAATATGTTGATAAACCTCTTACACCCCAAAATACATACATATCTACATAGATAAATATACAGGAAATAATGAAAGACAAGACGTCCCCAAAAAAAATTACGATAGCGATGCAATTATGATCCACCCCCTTTTTAAGTCTATGTTTCAGCCCCCAATTTATTTAAAACGTAACATTAACAAATTGCAGCCGGGATGGTGAATTTTGGAGTATTTTAATCCGTAAAATTGACTTAATATTTCACTCTCCCCCAACCCCCAAGTGAAACGCGATGGTATGTAAATGATTCTGGCAAATCAGTTAGCACACCGTATGCAGTGGTGTCCGAGGGTAGGGCGCGCTGACTGTGCGTTATTTTAATGTTCTGTTAGGTTTGGTAAAATCCGCTGGTGATTAAATTGATGATTAAATGCTGTGATTGAGAATTGGCTTTAAATCAAATTAATGAAAACAAAAACAAAATGTAAATGTTCACTGAAAAATTGTGAGTTGTGTAAAGTGCCATTTTTTGTTTTCCAAAGTACTTTTAAATAAAGCGATTTTATTGTAAAAATTTTATACGTAACTGATTTAATCTATGAGGCCGGTAATTAGTTTTGTGAACAATGAAAGTATGAACAAAAAAAATATTTTAATACTATGCCGAATGGCAAATACGCGTACGGCCCGCCTAATGTGAAGCTGTTACCGCAAACATATAAGCGCACGTAAAGTGAGATATCGCTCGCGCACAATTACCCCCTCTGTCGACGCAGCAACTCTTTCCAACCTGGTGACCTCACTCACTCACAATAACACAACAAGCCTCAAAGGAATTCAAAACCTCAAAACTAAAAAATATCCATAAATCAATGGCAGCTCCCCTGGACCACGCGGGCGAAGCCGTGGGAAACAGCTAGTAAACTATAAGTGCGAAATTTCTTACTCCTCCGTTCGCGCAATATACTTAAAAAGGGGCACAAAGTTTTTACTTCACGTATAAATAAATATATAGATATTTAAAAAAATCTGAACCATTTTGGCATTTTAATTAATTGTCTGAGGGTTGTAGAAATTTAATTTGAGTTTTAAGGTCCGCTGGTCAAAGCAGAAGAAATAATGCCGCGCAATTTATTCTGTTTAATAGCAAGTTTGCATTAAACAAGTTTTACAAAGGGCATGCGACTGCTTTGCGTATTGTCTGTGAAGTTTTAGGTCCAAACGCAGTGGTGAAAATTACAGTAGATAACATTTTTTAGTAAGTTTAAGTATTATATTATGTATTGTATACTCAATACTCAATACTCAATATCTTTATTGCATTTCATATGTAGTACATAGTTATAAGGATGTTTATACAGTATACAGATTATTACATACATATGAACCCTGTTGGGCATTGCAAAGATGTGTTAGCGGTTTCTGAGGTACGGCAGATGGATTTAGGCGTTTCTCTGATTATTAATTTTTATTAAAAAAGAAAAATATATATATATGACAATTAATCTTATATGTATGTAAAAAATGTGTTTGTTAAAAAAAAAAAATTTAGAACAAAATTAAAATAAGTTTTGATGTCAATCATTGTCTATTCATTGTTAATATCAATATTTTGTCTATTTATGTAGGTATTATATGAATGTCTATAATTTATAATAATCATATTATTTTAGTCATAAAGTATGTTAATTTATATAAGAAGATTGTATAGAACGTATATGACGAGCTCGGTGGTCGAATGGTTAGCAATGGCCACTTTGGCTCCGAGGTTGCGGGTTTGATTCCCGCATAAGACAAATATTTGTGTGCATGAACATGTCTGCATAAAAATACATTATATCAATAAAAAATCATACACTACCATGTATTTGACACACACGCATATTCTTTTTTTTATTGATTTAATTGAAAGTCTGTGGTCAAATTGAGAAAAGATTAATATTGTTTGTATTTAATATTATTTGTCTATAGTCTTACTGAAGTGATTATAGAAGTATAGTATTTGACAATAGAACCTTAATAATTTTCAAACTTATAATTTAAATTAATTATGGTCGAATTTCGACTACTGGGCGACCACTACGTATACATAAATATTTGGTAGAGTACATAGTATGCTATCAAGGTACCAATTTCAGAAACTACAAAGCTTATTACTTTTGATTATTCCTCAGAAAATACGTATGCAAAATATACTGAATCTCATAATCTTGGAGTGGACGTAAAGCGAGATAAGTCGAGTTGTTCTTGAATTGCCCGGAGCATATTGCCCGTTGTCGTCTCGACGGCAGCATACGATGTCTCGGCGTCGCTCGTCTGCGAGCGGCGATGCAAATTTGATGCGTTTGGATTGGTTATCTGTAGGTACAGTTTTAGAAATTAACTTTGGCATTCTTTGGAAGGAATTCGTTAAATTTCTAGATCTAGATCAGGTTTAGGTTTCACCATATTTTATGAGAAATCCCTAAATGAAACAAAAATCGAGCTTTAGAGGACTCGTATCTAGGGCAGTAAAAACGTAAATAAAAAATCTCTGAAATTTATAGGTTTATTTTATTTTTTTACTTTACCCATGCTAGAAAGACTTATAGTACCTATGTCCTTTAGCGGCAAATATGGTTGTGATTGGACTAGTCTACGTCATCAGCTGTATTTTGTATGAAAATGACAGATTTTGACAACCAAATTCGTAAAGTAGTGATGGCAACATACGGGAAGTACACGCCTTGTGTCACTCTACCATGGGTAAAGTAAAAAATAAATTAATCTCGTCCCAGCTTCGCTCAGGCATATCCCGTTATCCCGTGAGAATTTTTGATAGACAAACAAGATGGTAGCTACAGAATAAATACTACCACCTCCGCTGCCAACACTTCTCCTTCCTTTCTGGTGACCTCACCCCCTCACAGGAACAGAACAACCCTCAATGGAATTTCGCTGAGGTATTCTTTGAACTGGAGGTACTTCCCCACCTTTCACGTTGGGCAGTTTACATATTTGTAAAATTACCCTGTACCCTATTTATTTCGGCAGAGCCTCTTTCGCTAGTCGGCAGGTTGCACCGTGCAGGTGAGGCTGGCGGCTGGTGTGCAGGTGAGGCTGGCGGCTGGTGTGCAGGTGAGGCTGGCGGCTGGTGTGCAGGTGAGGCTGGCGGCTGGTGTGCAGGTGAGGCTGGCGGCTGGTGTGCAGGTGAGGCTGGCGGCTGGTGTGCAGGTGAGGCTGGCGGCTGGTGTGCAGGTGAGGCTGGCGGCTGGTGTGCAGGTGAGGCTGGCGGCTGGTGTGCAGGTGAGGCTGGCTTTGCCCTAAAGCTCGTGATAAGCCACTTACAAGAGCTCGGTGGCGTAGCAGTCAATGACGCGGCTTCGACATCAACGCTTGTGGGTTCGATTCCCACACAGGACAAACATTTGTGTGCATGCATATGTTTGTTTGTCTTGGTCTGTGTGTTTTCTATGTATCATAAGTATGTATTTACAAAAAAAAACAAAAATATTTACGTATGTTTATCAGTTGTCTAGTACCCATAATACAAGCTTCGCTTACTTTGGGGTTAGATGGCGCTGTGTAATTTGTTTGACAATATTTATATTATATATTATGTTATATTTACGTACATCCCAATACACTTTTCGGTTATAACAGAATTTTATTCTTGGCAAGATTCAAAATGCTTCGAAGATGACAGCGGAAAATTCTTTGTAGCTCATTTACTACCAAGATAACTCATTTATTGAGGTAGAACCGATCGAAAATACAGTTCATTGTTGCGGGGGTGGCGGAGCGCGTGCGATATTTGATATTGCGAGTGTTATATTAACACTGCTGCGTCAAACGCTTTACATCAGGCGGGCCGTATGCATGTCTGCCAACCGAATCGATGTAAAAAACGATCAAAACAAAAAAAGGACAAAAAGTCGTGTATGCTTTAGACCACACGACTGAAGTAAAATTTCTACTTATATCTCCCAACTTCCGTTCGCCTCGCTCGATCACACTTTTCGTAACGCTCTCGTCACGTAAGCTGGTGCTTACTCCCCAAGTAAATAAATAAAAAAATAAAAGTCAAGCGTGCGTAAAGAAGTTTTACATCAAAAAAATATAAAAAAATAGAGCGATACTTTATTTGTAAAAACAGTTTTCACATGGTAACCCTTAAGCATTTTTTCATGGAAAACGCTGATGTTGCCACTACTAATAAATTTAATTGTGTTTTTTTTTATACACCACAGACATCAAATGCAGTCAACAATAGCAAAAATATCTTCGAATAAAGACTGATTGATTGCCACAAAAAAAAAACGAAGAAAAAGCAATACATTTCGAAAATAAAAGAAGGTAGTCCACAGATAGCTCTTGACCGCGACCCTTTCAAATTTATCTCAATCCAAAGTACCTACCTGCGCAAATGTGGCGCACATAAAAAGTACATAAATTTCCGACATTAAACATATTCCGGTCACGGATCGGCGTAATGTAAAAGGGTCATTGTGAATGTGAACAATCGCACACATATTTTCACGTCTTTTGTGTCCATTTACATAAAATAAATATGTTTAGTTTACTAATATAGACCACTGTGTAGCAAACTGATGACAATTTTCATGTTTTATTACCAGAAATGGATAGAAATTTTTGGGGTGTAAGTCGTTCATCAACATCTTTGGACCAAACTAACTTGACTGACAAACGAGACTCTGGTGAAAAGAGAGGTAGGGCATAGCGTATTTTTTTTTACTGCCCGACTGGGGAATGTACCTCCACCTCACAGAATACCGCAGCCAAATAACAATTCCCTTGAGGGTTGTTGTGTTCTTTTTTTTTTTATACCACTAAGGTGGCAAACAAGCATACGGTCCGCCTGATGGAAAGCAGTTACCGCAGCCTATGGACGCCTGTAACACCGGAGGCATCACATGCGCGTTGCCGACCCGGTAAAAACCTCTTCACGCCCTTTTTGAAGAACCCCATGCTGTAGTCTCCTGGGAAAACCTCAACAGGCAATTCATTCCACAGCTTGATAGTACGTGGAAGAAAACTTCTCTGGAACCGCACAGTACGTGACCATTTCGGTTCTAAAGTGTGAGGATGAATTCCCTGTCGATGGCGAGCGGTGCGACTGTAGAAGGAAGCCGTGGGCATCATGTTAAACAACTCCTCTGAACACACCCCATTGTACAAACGGTAGAACACACAAAGGGACGCAAAATCTCTTCTCAGACTTAAAGGTTCTAAACCGTCTGTCAGTTTGGGATCGTCAACAATCCTCACAGCACGCCTTTGAATCGAGTCACAGGGTGAAAGCTGGTATCTAGGCGCTTCCGCCCATAGATGGCAACAGTACTCCATATGCGGCCGAACTTGAGCTTTGTAAAGCATAAGTCTTTGCCGCGGGTTGAAGTAATGTTCCTGCGAGTGAGTGAGGTCACCAGACGTGAAAGAGGAGGAGAGCTTACAGTTACGCTCTCTACATTTCTTTTCGCCAGAGCTTCGTTTGTCAGTCAGCAGGGTGCACCGCGTGCAGTTGGCTTTGGTTCAAAGATGTTAATGAACCTCTTACACCCCAAATGACTGATGTCCATGACAGGTACAGGAGCTGTATAAGGCACGTTCACTTCCCGACGCCCAAAGGACACCTACGCCTGGGCCAACCTCTACTACCTCTACCGTTTACCAATGGTCGATTGGCCCATGAATAATAATCAAATAATCTTTAAACCATGAACTTTTCATAGAAAGGCAAAAGACTTTTTACCCACGAGCGTTTCGCTAACATACTTTAGAATGTTTTGACCAATAAATTTTTACTCAAAGAATATTCTCAAATTTAAATTTAAATAATTTATTACTTATTATGTAATAATTTGTTTTTTCAATAGAAAATCAATTTATTTTTTCCAGTGTTAACAAAGAATTTTGCTGTTTCGTCGAAATCGTTGATTAGACAGTTCAACCTTTTTGGGAATTTTGGAAGTTGAATGTTGAATATTTATTATCTTCTGATTTCGTAGCAACAAGGGAGAATGATAAATAAAATAAACAGTTATTTTGGTGATATTGACGGAAGCCTCTCTTGGAAGCATCTATACACCACGCCTTTCGGCCAGTAGTTCTCCTCTTTTAAAGTGCAAGCATACCTGTAGGGATCCTCACAGCGAACACCTTGAAACTGTTATTGCAGGTATTGCAGGTTGACTCCAGGTATTCATCTATTATATTGCCTTATTGCTGTCTCTCACATGGCTAAGAGGGGAAGTCAAATTCCAAAAGCTTCTTACTCCTACTAATTTCTTCTGATTAAATTCGTTGTGAGTTCCAAGGCTGCAATTACTGCACTGGACTGTTCATTGCCTTTTTTGGCAGTCGCCGTTGTTATACCTGGCTACACAGGAGACACAGTGGTAGGAATGTGTGGTGGGACCCTGTCCAGGTACTTATTTAACGTTAGATTGATCTTGTATTGTTATGTACTATGTATATTGTATTATTCTAGGTCCTAGAATCTAGGACATACTCCGCACATTGCCTAAAGAGTCTGAGATCACACGACTCACACCACCGGAGGCATCACATGCGCGTTGCCGACCCGGTAAAAACCTCTTCACGCCCTTTTTGAAGAACCCCATGCTGTAGTCTCCTGGGAAAACCTCAACAGGCAATTCATTCCACAGCTTGATAGTACGTGGAAGAAAACTTCTCTGGAACCGCACAGTACGTGACCATTTCGGTTCTAAAGTGTGAGGATGAATTCCCTGTCGATGGCGAGCGGTGCGACTGTAGAAGGAAGCCGTGGGCATCATGTTAAACAACTCCTCTGAACACACCCCATTGTACAAACGGTAGAACACACAAAGGGACGCAAAATCTCTTCTCAGACTTAAAGGTTCTAAACCGTCTGTCAGTTTGGGATCGTCAACAATCCTCACAGCACGCCTTTGAATCGAGTCACAGGGTGAAAGCTGGTATCTAGGCGCTTCCGCCCATAGATGGCAACAGTACTCCATATGCGGCCGAACTTGAGCTTTGTAAAGCATAAGTCTTTGCCGCGGGTTGAAGTAATGTTCCTGCGAGTGAGTGAGGTCACCAGACGTGAAAGAGGAGGAGAGCTTACAGTTACGCTCTCTACATTTCTTTTCGCCAGAGCTTCGTTTGTCAGTCAGCAGGGTGCACCGCGTGCAGTTGGCTTTGGTTCAAAGATGTTAATGAACCTCTTACACCCCAAATGACTGATGTCCATGACAGGTACAGGAGCTGTATAAGGCACGTTCACTTCCCGACGCCCAAAGGACACCTACGCCTGGGCCAACCTCTACTACCTCTACCGTTTACCAATGGTCGATTGGCCCATGAATAATAATCAAATAATCTTTAAACCATGAACTTTTCATAGAAAGGCAAAAGACTTTTTACCCACGAGCGTTTCGCTAACATACTTTAGAATGTTTTGACCAATAAATTTTTACTCAAAGAATATTCTCAAATTTAAATTTAAATAATTTATTACTTATTATGTAATAATTTGTTTTTTCAATAGAAAATCAATTTATTTTTTCCAGTGTTAACAAAGAATTTTGCTGTTTCGTCGAAATCGTTGATTAGACAGTTCAACCTTTTTGGGAATTTTGGAAGTTGAATGTTGAATATTTATTATCTTCTGATTTCGTAGCAACAAGGGAGAATGATAAATAAAATAAACAGTTATTTTGGTGATATTGACGGAAGCCTCTCTTGGAAGCATCTATACACCACGCCTTTCGGCCAGTAGTTCTCCTCTTTTAAAGTGCAAGCATACCTGTAGGGATCCTCACAGCGAACACCTTGAAACTGTTATTGCAGGTATTGCAGGTTGACTCCAGGTATTCATCTATTATATTGCCTTATTGCTGTCTCTCACATGGCTAAGAGGGGAAGTCAAATTCCAAAAGCTTCTTACTCCTACTAATTTCTTCTGATTAAATTCGTTGTGAGTTCCAAGGCTGCAATTACTGCACTGGACTGTTCATTGCCTTTTTTGGCAGTCGCCGTTGTTATACCTGGCTACACAGGAGACACAGTGGTAGGAATGTGTGGTGGGACCCTGTCCAGGTACTTATTTAACGTTAGATTGATCTTGTATTGTTATGTACTATGTA
Source organism: Hypsopygia costalis (assembly GCA_937001555.2). NCBI lineage: Eukaryota > Metazoa > Arthropoda > Insecta > Lepidoptera > Pyralidae > Hypsopygia > Hypsopygia costalis. Next base: position 5,480,734 of record OW443335.2, read on the forward strand.
TATTGTATTATTCTAGGTCCTAGAATCTAGGACATACTCCGCACATTGCCTAAAGAGTCTGAGATCACACGACTCCACGAACTTGGAACTGTTAAGAAAACACCTTGAGGAGAACACCAAATCAGTCCATGTGGAAGATATTGTAAACGCAATTCGCAGGTTTATTATCTATGGTAATCGATTCAGTAATTGTTGAGACGTTGAGATTGAGAGAGATGGTTCTGAATGAACATATATTGCGAACTTACGTCTGAGTTAGCAGTGAAATAGTGAATAATATTACTGTTAGTATAGATATAGGTACCTATGTAATATTTAATTTTATACAAATAAATACAAAATTTGGGTAAGTGGTTCACTGCGATCTTTACTAGTGAAAAAAGCTCTGTCAAAAGAGAGGTAGGGTACAGCGTATTTGTAAGCTGCCAGACTGGGGAAGTACCTCACAGAATACCGCAACCAAATAATAATTCCCTTGAAGGTTGTTGTGTTCCTGTGAGAGAGTGATATCACCAGAAAGGACGGAGTTGCTGCGCTGGTAGTGTGGGTGGCGGCGCGCGAGCGATATTAAAAGTTGCGTATTGGCAGACAAGCATACGGCCCGCCTGATGTGAAGCGGCTACCGTAGTCATATTAACGTTTGCAACAAAAATATTGCTCGCGCGCCGCCACCCCCGCTGCCAACGCAGCATCTCCTTCCTTTCTTTCTGGTGACCTCACTCACTCGCAGGAACACAACAACCCGCAAGGGAATTGTTATTTGGCTGCGGTATTCTGTGAGGTGGAGGTACATTCCCCAGTCGGGTAGCTTACAATTACGCTACCTACCTCTCTTTTCGCCAGAGCTTCTGGCTTTGGTTCATAGAACAGGTTGATGAACCACTTACGCCCTAAAATTCATCTATTTATTAAACGTTGTCACGTCAAAAAAATAATAGGTACATTCAGTTACCTAGTAACAACCAAAAGCTTTTTAATCCAACCAAAATACACCTCTGTTATCATTAAATTTGTTCGTCTAATACGTAAGCCTATGTAAACAGAAACAAATGAATAGCTAGTAGGTACGACAGTCGCTTAGCAACGTTAATTGAATGAATCGCGAGCTCACTGTTTACTTTCTCTACGTTTGTTTGGTAATAGTTAATTCGTAACTCTATGTAGGCGCTTCAGAAAGCTAATGATAGTAGTGTTGTTTTACATAGATTCCGTTTGACGTCAGACGCGTTCTATAAGATAGTGATGTAAATAGAACGAATAATGCTGTCGAATATCGATATTAAACGATTTGTATCGATGCTATCGAGGATGATTGTCGATGACAAAAGAGTCTGACTGTAGAAGAAGGTCGTGGGTATCATGTCAAACAAACTCCTGTGAAGCACACCCCATTGTACTATCGGTAGATCACACAAAGGGATGCAATATCACTTCTCTAGCTTAACCGTTTGTCAGTTCTTTTCAAACTTGTAAATAATTTCATTTATTATTATTTTGTATCTCTCTTAATTCACAGGTCAAGCCCGGTCATTTGATAGGCATGCGCGGTGATATAGATCCAACGCGTAGAGGCCCCTTTGAGAAGTTTGATGTATTGTTGTACGCCTGCCATGACCCGTTCCAGAATACTAATGGAACGATATACATATGAGCAGGTCTCGATTATTACCATAGTTAAATATTACAAAGTGTGATGGAAAATTGATGGGCTATGGAAATGAGATCTGGGTGAACTAAATACCAGGCTATTACAGAAGAGGGACGGACGGTGACGGAAAATTAATGGGCTATGGAGATGAGATCTGGGTGAACTAAATACCGGGCTATTACAGAAGAGGGACCTGCCATAACTGCTTCTATTGCTAGTTATTGCCGCAGGCGATGGCTTGCCACTCACTATTTGGGCCCCCGCAATGCCAGAAAATCGACCGGGGCAACACCTCATCATTATTGTTATTATTATATTTAAATAATTTCATTACAAGTTATAGCCTAAAAACAGGTGACTGCCAGATCTCGTGGCAACGACATGATTCCTGATATTATTCCGAAGAAAATAAAAAAAATGTAAATAGAAATAGAAATATATTTATTTCAACTTCACACATACAATGGTACGCATATACGACAAGAAATATAATATAAGATGTGATGTTGGAATTTTGTCCCACCCTCAGGGATCATTACTGAGATTACAAAGTGAATTCAGCACTGTTTTTCAGTGTAGGCCAACACTGATGCTGATACCTATATGTACTGTATATATATAGTATACTTCGACTATTTTGGATAGCAACTTTAGTGTTAGGTACACACTATTACCACAGTATAAGTAATAATACTACGTACAGTATGGCCACTCCCTGCCGCTCTCTCGGATCGACCTCACCTCCCCTCTGAGACGAATCTGGAACAGTTTGTATGGCGCCGCACGCACACACGCTTGTTCTCGCTCTGTATAGACGTCATTGTTTATGTAGTAGTGAACGACGCGATATTTGTAGGGAGTGGCCGGGGTGTACTATTACCTAATTTAAGTGTTAGGTAATAGTGTGTACCTAACACTAAAATTACTCTCCAACCTAGTCAAAGTACAAATATATATGCAATATAATATGATATACAATAGATGTATTAGCCTAATAGCGACTTGTGTCCATAAATTGTAATTATTAACAATAAAAAATATAGTATAGATACAAAATAAGTTTCTCAGGGAACACATATCGGATTCAATTTTCGAGACGCCGCACTGATGGAGACGGATGGGCGAGAGCCGTGTAAGAATTTGATTTACCCCACACCCCGAGTCCCCGATACAGATTAAATTAATGTTGCCCTATTTTTGCATTTTTATTTTAAATTCTGTATGATATTCAAATACCTATTTGTCGCTCTGAATTATTTCTTACATCATAATGATGACAAGCAAGTCATCATCATAATCAGTCTGTATCTATCAACTGTTGGACATAGACCTTCCCTAGGAGAAAATGCCCGTAATCCTCGTTAATTATTCAGCAGAGTGCACCACGTGCAGGTGAGGTTGGTCATTTAGACCCCAAAGAAGTATACGTAAAACAAATATAGGCCTGAAATATGAGTAACCACACACACATACACACCACACTGTCACAATATCAGAGGCATCACTCATGCGTTGCCGACCCTGTAAATACTTCTTCACACCTTTTTTAAAGAACCTTACTCTGTAGCCTCCTCTTGTGCTTTTACCTCGAAACCTGTTGAATTTATCATTAATATAGTCAACAGTAACACTATTATGATACTGCTGATTGTTCACAACAGGCTATATGACCAACATTTTTTTCAGTTTGATATGTAGAGACGTCTCAATAATATAACCATAGGTGAAAGAATTACTTCGATAGCAGAAAAATCTCTCGAGATATGTTAATTTGAAAATCTCAATTTTGGACTTTCCCGAAAACGCTCCATGCAAAAGCCTACTGTGTTATGACGTCACAGGTTTGTATTTTGTATGCATCAAATCAGAAATTTATACGCCAACTATGTTAAATATTACGTTTATGTAATGAGTATCATAATAAAAGTTCTAATAATATTTATTGCTTCTCCAATGGAAATATTATTTTAGAGCAAAAACATAAACTCCGTGAGCCGTGTGGTTTCCGGCAGATTAGAATAGAATCACTCCGTTTCTTCCTGTGGATGTCGTACAAAGCGACTAAGGGAAATACATTATCAAATATCGATCAGGCCACCCCAACCTGTTTGGCCAGCGTGGGGAGTGTAGGCCAAATCCTCCTTCTGTCTAGGACGGACGAGAGAGGGTCGTGCTCCTGTAGTGAAGACTAAAATGGACCTGATGATGATAATGAACATAAACTCAATTCTATTCAAAATCGATACTCCACACAAGTCCATAGAAGTTAGCAAATCTATACTAACTTTAGCCACAATAGACCACCCTGTTATAGACCAAACTATAATAGAATAATGTGACGTCTTACACTCCAACTATGCTAATTTTAACACCACTGGGCTTTTAGGTCGTCGCAAATTTACTGCACTATTCAGCATACTTGCCCGTTTGGAATTTAGTCCATGCTTAGTGGATGTCACATGAAATTCCTGACAGCGCAGTGTCTATTTTAGGAAAATGGGTCATTATTTTGGTATCACGGCCCAAGAAATTAATTGGATAATACTGCAGCACTATAAACCTTTGTTGCTGTTTGTTTCCTGTGTTTATCTCTATAATGCAGCAATTACTGATTGATATATCAACGCACAGCTGAAATTATTGAAGGGATCGTTTTTCATTTTGGCAGGTAGATATTAATTTTTAGGTATCCGCTAAGAAAATTTTTGTAAATTCCCACGAGATACTGGTATATACTCGTACGGCTCGGAAGTCCACCACACATTCCCACCACCGTGTCTCCTGTGTAGCCAAAATTAACAGCGGCGCCCACCAAAAAAGGCAATGAACATTGAAGTTCACTACAGTCCTGGGAGCAAAACAACGGCTGCCTTGGAAGTAAGTTTCACTTTGTTGAGCATCTCCCGAAGGTATTTTTTAAAGTGACTATTGTCCTATATTTGTCGCGGTACGAAAGTCGCATTGCATCGCAGTAGCAGATTTCGCAGTCGCAGTCGTCGACGGCTAGTCTATGGGAGCGCGTTCGTCATGCTTCCATGCGAATGGGTGCGTACAGCATCAGGTTATTTTGGGAAAGTGCAGCGGGGGTGGCAACACGAGCAGTATTCATGTGCAAATATGTGGCTACAACGAGGTTTCGTTAGCCGCCAGTGAGAAAACCGTCCCCGCTAATATCCCCTTTATCAATCGAACGAGTACAATGGGTACCCATCAGTTAAGCAGCGTCCTCCAGGCTGCTCAACTGCTGGTTGACTAAGGCCTCATTTACGGAAACGCGGGCGTCGCGCATCGCGTGCGGCGTGGCTTCTCGCGACGCGTGAGCCGTTTTTTTCGGGTTATAGACAGGCGGTGCATGCAGTGGCCCGCGTCATCGCACGCGCAAACCCAAAGATATGGCCATATACGATGTTGTTCAAAGTGATGCGTGGCGGGAAGAGTGGCGGCACAGTATAGTAATACAACCAGTACTTTAACTTCATACTAGCGCCCAAATTGGTGCATGCACACAGCTAAGCGTCATTTACACGACCGCTCAGGAAGTTTTGGTGTGCCGCGCACCAAAACTTCAACTGAAAGTTCTTTAAAGTACTGGTTGTATTACTATGCTGTGGTGGCGGTGCCCGCGGTGCATGCGGGGCAACACCCGAACTGATGTTCGACCAGTTTCTTATATTAAAAATAGGCGACTTGACCTAACGACTGCCATCTGGCAGCCGACGGGTCCGACAGTTTAACATATCCTCCGAGGCATGAAGAATCTCGAGATAAGTGCTTCCATCCATAGGTAGGCTATGGTCGACATTGTTAAACTCGCATGATCGATTAGACTGACACGCGCAACGACGCCGCGCCAATTCCTCATGTGCGTAGAAATTTTTATTCACTTGGGAGTTCGGGCTACCCTTGTTTTCTCTATGATCATGACTCATTCTGTTTTCATAACTATATTATTATAGGCTTTTTTCAATTATAAAAAAAATAGTTTTCGAAATAAAACTCTATCCATTTCACCTTGATAAATTGGTAATCAACAGTACATTTCCTAAAACATTTTATACAATTCAAATATATCAATTTCAAGTGTTTCCGAACAATTGTGACAGAGCCTTCAAGAATAGAGTCTATATTTCCCTTAAAAGGTTTCCAACGAATAGGCCCCTTGGTATTGCTGATCTCTATGGCCGGCGGTAATTGCTTCCATCACGTGTCCTACATGCTCGTTTGCCCTGCCTCATATAAAAAACTTATTAAAATGCATACTATTTAACGTAACATCAAGTAAATACATTGCTAACCTAACCTAAACTATTTTGCACATCAAAAATACTTACTGCACATCACATTATAATTTGATAAGATTAATTTGATGTACAAATCCGATTATTTTAGTAGATCAATTTAATATTTTCCTATTAAAATTGGCAGACAAATTTGAAACTAGATAATTATCAAAAGCTATTAAATGTCTACATAAATACCGTTTAAGAGGACATCTTGCCCCTTGTCGACATCTAGCAATTACGCTAAATGGTAATTAGCGGGAGAGTCAGACTTTGTAAAGATCAAACGCTCAAAATATGAGTCTTTAGGGCCGACGCCCCAATGATATTTTATATATAGAAAGGCCACATTGTGACACAGGTCTACAAACGATTGATAGTACAATTGGTACATTTACCATGTATTTATTAATTTATCTTATATGAGAGGGGGCAAACGAGAATGTGGGTCACCTGATGGAAAGCAATCACCACCGCCCATGGAGATCAACAACAACAAAGTCGCTGATCCGTGGCCAGCCTATGCTCCTTCCTTTATTTCTTTCTGATGACCTCACTCACTCGCAGGAACATAACAACCGTCAAAGGAATTGTTAATATTAAATATGTACTGTTCTGTAATTCTGTCCTTCTTTGATGTGTGGTCTGTAGGTCCTCATTTCGAATACATTCGTGCCCATCAAAACAAACAAAAAGTTTTACTTAAATCTCTTAATCTTTTGCTCTATATTTAAGTTAATGTCAAAGTTATCAAATGCCTATCCCGGATTTTCGGTCCTAAAACGACATACATGGTGTTTGCCTTTGGGAAAACGTTCTGTACACGCAATTTAAGTTACGAACAAAATTTTAAACAATTTATATGTTTTATTATGGTTCCGTACTTAATTTTCAATGTTGGTCCTTGGTTGGTCCTGAAACGACAGTACTTTGCAACTTTTAATGTAAATGTTGATGTGTACTTTAGTACCCTCAACGGGTTGTTATAAATAATCACGTTATTTTGTATTTGTAAAGTTGTGCTCAGAGTCACAAGTTTTAAATCGACTATAAATAATAAATTTGGGGTGTAACTGGTTCATCAACATCTTTGAACCGATGCCACATTCACCTGCACGCGGTACACCCTGGTGACTGACAAACGAAGCTCTGGGGAAAAGAGAGGTAGGGAGCGTAGTTGTAACCTACCCGACTGACTGGGGAATGTACCTGCACCTCACAGAATACTGCAGCTAAATAACAGATCCCTTGAGGGTTGTTGTGTTCCTGTGAGTCAGTGACGTCACCAGAAAGGAAGGAGATTCTGCGTTGGCAGCAGGGGGTGGCGGCGCGCGAGCTATATTTTATGTTACGAGCGTTAATATGGCTACGGTAACCGCTTCACATCAGGCGGGCCGTATGCTTGTCTGCCACCCAACGTAGTATAAAAAATATAATATTCCTGGAAAAATTGCACAACGCCATCTAGTCCCAATCTAAGCAAAGCTTGTACTATGGGTACTGGATAACTGATAATATGCATATTTAGTTATTGCGATAACATGATGTCGAAGTTTTTAATTAATAAAAAATATCATTTCAAAATCCAACCTTCCCATCCCTAGTCCAACGTTTGTCTAAATTCTATTCTTTGAGTACAAAAGGTATTTATAATATACGATATTGCCATTTTACATGAAAACTTTTGAGGGATGCTACAATTTAACGTAACATCAAATAAATTCATTGCAAACCTAACCTAACCTGTTTTGCACAATCATCCAAAAATACTTATTGCACATCAAATGCAGGATTTGTGTGCGATCAGATTAATTTGGATTGAATTGAATTTTGTGGGTCCATTTAATGTTTTCCTTTAAATAATAAGAAAAGAAATTACACGATACATTTTCAGTACAATATAATTATTGTTCTTAAAGTAGAGAATTTGTTTTAGTGATATGAATGTGTAAGACAAATATAGTCAATTTATTAAGGATTTTTTTATATATTTATAATGAAATTATTGATATTCCTGTATATAAAACGTATTGGTATTTTATTTTTTTTGTTAGAGGGAATAAAGAGCAACTTTCTCTCATATTGTAAGGGTAGAAAGTAGAGATTACAAAGCAAGTATAGTATAAAAAAAGGGTTGCACTCCGGGAGTGTCGGCAGAAATGAAAACTTGAACATTATGTAACGTTGTGCATTTTTGAATATATTGGAATGGTTAGGGAATAATTTCACACGAACTGCTTTATTTAATAGTATAAAAGTACTATCATTTATGTGGTAAAATACAATATTCATTTATTGCGCTATCGTGACAAACAAACATGACAATTTATATTACATTAAAAATAAACAGCAGGAGCAGGCATACATTTTCGCCGCGCGGTAGAAGTTTTCACTTCAAAAACTTTACGAGCTGACCTAACGCAACAAATACATCACACTCTGACGCATATTCATACAGGATTTCGTGGAAAAAAATTGCATTCACAAAGAACAATAGGGCACCTACAGACTATAGAATATCCTTCCGTTCCTTTGTCCACGCCTCGCTGTCATGGCGGCGAGATCGATTTATTGAATAAAGTCATTAACGATGCCTTTGTTGGCTTAACTCGGAAAATTTGTTTAAAAGAATCCAAGTTACAAAATACAATGACGGTGTATTGCGATGACGAGGACATAAAAGTACTTAATATGATCAACTAACGGCACGCTTAGCAGTGGCTCAATCTATATATTTAAAAGAAGAAACTGACTGATTTATTTCTCAAGTCCCTGATACTATGGAGTTATAGTTTCTTTTAATATTGGTCATAAATAAGTAAGATGATTGTGATATTCTACCTACTGCGGACATTATTTTGCTCAGTTTTTGTACTAACCCAAGATCCCTGAGCCGCCAGATGTCACTTATTTTCTGATGAACAAAGTGGGCATGATTGAGTAGTATTAGGGTCTATTATGATCATCAATCGATTTTTCGACAATTGATTTTTATCATAACTTTAAAGCGTCTGTAAGGTAATACTGCCGACCGGAAATGTCAGAAAGTATTGATTGCCGATTTTTAACGATATTATGTAACGTATATGTAAAAAGCAGCTATCAGAATTTAAATGAGGTGAGTAGTGTTTTTGAATACCCGATGCCTGTAGAATGGCCGTCTGACCAAGGTAGCAGGTAATCATACGATCATAGTAATACACTATTCAATTAGGCACATTTTATTCATAAGAAAATAAGAGACGTCTGGCGGCCCTGGGATCTTCGTCTATATATGTCATTGTGCATGTAGTATTAATAATCGAAGTGGTAGAGTTACAATTAGATGAACATAAATTTAAAGGTCACATCACACGGACCATTTCATGTCAATTGTGGCGAACACGTTTTATTCGGGCGATAAAAACTCGGAGCACGTCTATCTATTAATATGTATGAATTTGTGGGTTTTATTAAGGTTTGTGCCACAACCGCGACATGTTATATTGATAAAGTTTTCATATAATGTACATTGAGCAACTCGCCAAGAACTTCACCAGTTCTTGGCGAGTTGGAGTGTTTAAAAGGTATTTAAAATTATGTAGTTGTATCCCTGAGCTCGGTGGCGTCGTTGCGCGTGTCGGTCTAATCGATCACTCAAGTGAAGCAGCGTCGACCGTAGCTTGTATAAAGATGGGTTTATTTATCCCGAGCTCTTCCGTATTTGTGTGTGAGGTCAGGCTTTGCTATCGGTTCCGGCTGTTGTCAGACAGTCGTTAACTCTAGTGGGCCTTGAACAGCTTGAAAACCTGATCTCCGCCAACCCGCAGTTGAGACTTTTGTTTTTTACAATTTTTGTCTGTTTGTCTGTTTGTTCCGGCTAATCTCTGAAATTGCTAGATCATTTTTGTCTTTCACTGGCAGATAGCTGATATAATAAGGAGTAACTTAGGCTACTTTTATTTTACAAATTTTATTTATTTTTATTAGTATAAAGAAATAACGACGAAGTAAGAAGTAACGACGAAGAAACGACGGGCACAGCTAGTTCAAAATACGAGAGCATTTCTTCCCCAAAAAGCAATAAACCCGACTATTACTCTGCCGATTGCTTTGTCTGCTAATACTTATGCAAGAGGCGTTCGCGTCATAATTAATTTAAGGAGCAAATGTACGTAACAAGGTGCTATTATGATTTGGGAGAAATGAGTCGCTTGCACTAAGTGTCCCATCTCTGCCACGGAAGATATAAAAGATTGGACTTTATTACAGAGAGTCATAAATGACTTAAGTTTAATAGACTTGGGAGTAATTATATTTTAAGATTCTCTATTAAGGTTGTGTTTTACAGCTCAGTGCAATGTTGTAGTGAAACAGCAAAGGCTTTTAACCGACATTAATGTAATGAGGTTATGTTTGTCTTGTAAATCGAAGGGGTTTTCGCTATTGGACTGCATATTTTTCTGAGAATAAATAAATAAATATTTCTGGACAATTTACACAGCGCCATCTAGTCTCAAATTAAGCGCAAAGCTTGTACTATGGGTACTAGACAACTGATAAATGTACTGAAATATTTTTTTTTGTAAATACATACATTTATGATACATAGCAAATACCCAGACCAAAACAAACAGACATGTTCATGCACACAAATGTTTGTCATGTGCGGGGATCGAACCCGCGACCTCGGAGTCAAAGTGGCCATTGCTAACCATTCGACCACCGAGCTCCTGCAATAGTCCCAAATTAAGCGCAAAGCTTGTGTTATGGGTACTAGACAACTGATAAATGTACATAAATATTTTTTTTTGTAAATACATACATATGATAGCAAATATCCAGAACAAGGCAAACAGACATGTTCATGCACACAAGTGTTTGTCATGTCCGCAAATCAAACCCGTGACCTCGGAGTCAAATTGGCCATTGCTAACCATTCGACCACCGAGCTCGTGCCTAGTCCCAAATTAAGCGCAAAGCTTGTGTTATGGGTACTAGACAACTGATAAATGTACTTTTTTTTTCTTTAAATACATAGTTATAATTTATAATACAGAGAAGGTTCTAATGTATAAAACATGGTCATGATTTGCTCTAAAATGTTAATCTTGGGGCCCTACCGCTGAAGCTGAAGCCGATTACCATCCGATTTTTTGACTGCGAATATCAATCTTCAGCTTATATTTATGGTACTTGTGTTTATTTTAGCTGGTAGAAACCCTGGAGCTCTACCGACTGAGCTGAAGATGTTTGTCAATAACTAAAATGTGAGACCTATTCTTCAAATCAAAATAATCAGGTTCAGCTTCGGCGTTAAGGCCCCTGTTTTAATGAGGTTTTTGATGTTCCGTTGCGTATCTTTCTGGAAACATCTTAATGTACAAACTGAAATAATTTAATGACTGAAATAAATTAATAAACCTAACAGTTGTTGTCGAGTGGAGACCACGTACCGGCAAGCGCAGCGTAGGACGTACACCCACATGGTGGACAGACGACCTCATTAAGACCGTAGGATCGCGCTGGATGCAAGCCGCTTCCAATCGGTCTTATTGGAGATCTAGAGGAGAGGCCTATGTCCAGCAGTGGACTTTCAATGGCTGAGATGATGATGATGATGAACAGTTGTTGTAACTCGGGTAGGGGCAGAATACCACTATTTCAGCCATCTATCATTGAAGGTACATACTGAAACATGGCCTGAGGTCCAACCGGCTAAGCTGAAGCCGTTTCCCATCTGGTTCTTTCATTACGAATATCAAACTTCAGTTCAGATTTATGGTATTTATGTGTAGCTTAGCTGGTAGATGATTGGCCGTGTGTTTTCCGGCAGACTAGAATAGAATCACTCCGTCTCTTCCCGTAGATGTCGTACAAGGCGACTAAGGGAAATACATTATAAAACATCGATCAAGCCTCCCCAACCCGTTCGGCCAGCGTGGGGAGTGTAGGCCAAATCCTCCTTCCGTGTGGGACGGACGAGAGAGGGTCGTGCTCTTGTAGTGGAGACTAAAATTACCTGATGATAGCTGGTAGACAATCTGGAGCTTTACCGCTTAAGCTGAAGATGTTTGTCTATAGCTATAACGTAAGATCTATTTTTGGAGTCAAAATATTCGATGGTAATCGGCTTCGGCTTCGACGGTGGGACCCCTGATGTGCAAGACTGCAGTGCACATGTCTATATGATAACTAGCTGTCTCGGCAAATGTTGTTTTGCCATTATCATTTAGGGGTATGAAAAATAGATGTTGGCCGATTCTCAGATCTACCCGATATGCACACAAAATTTCATAAAAATCGGTCCAGACGTTTCGGAGGCGTTTGGCAACAAACACCGTGACACGAGAATTTTATATATTAGAAGATTTTACCGTACGTATGTGTTCCAAAATGCAAATAAACCATATAATAGTATAGTAAAAACTTTATTGTACAATAAAGTTTAAATGGAAAACATAAATACACAATTACAAAAAAAAAAATAAGTGATTTTTAGCGTACAATGGCGGACTTATACCATTAGGGATTTTTTCCAGTCAACCATGGAAAATCTGAAAGGATATAATAGGTACTTATTATAGAAAAAGAAAGAAAAGATAATAATAATAATAAAAAAAAAACATAAAATATGTAAAATTTTATATATAGATGTAGGCTCTATAGATTACTAACTCCATAGCAACGTAGACAAAAAGACGCTGAGGTATTGGATTAATAAATTAATTTATGCAAGGAGCGTACGCGTCATAATTAATTTGAGCAGCAATAGTCCGTAATAAGGTATTATGATTGGCGGCTGAAATGGGAGACGGCACAAAGGAAGTTAATTTGTAAGTACGTCTCTTTGAATTTTGGACGTGGAAGTTAATAAGATGCATTTTCTCTCTTGTAATAATATAGTAGGTACTTTTCATATATTAAGTAAGATATATTTTGTGGTGTAAAAGGCTCACTATGATCTTTAGAACCGAAACCAACCCGCCTGCACAAACAAGGTGCGCTGATAAAAGATAAATATACTAATAAATAAATTAGACTGGATTCCAGCCCACGGGGCCGAAATCGAGGAGCTAGTAGATTCGCTGAGTGTATGTTTTCCATTGATTTCAATGGAAAATGTATTTGATTATCATTCCTGAAGGGCATGTTCGATCTCAATTTTTTTTCGACACAAACCTCAAGCATATTGAGGTCTTTACTTGTGACAAGTTTGATCAAAATCAATTTTCTGGTTTTGGAGCTGATTCATTTCCAAAAGTGACCTTTCGGCGTATATAAGCGTTTCAATTGTTCCGCTCGCTCCAGTCAATATTCTTGGATGAATTTCACACTGTCATCTAGTTCCAAACTAAGCTAAGCTACTAACTACTGGTACTATATAACTGATATAATACATTGTTTTTTCTTAATACATAGAAAACACTACACAACACAATACATGTCTACTTTCTATTCCACTTTTCCACTCTGGCTTTATGTCTGACACTGACTGTCCTTCACCTTACAAGCCTCACGCCTCTGGAACGCGCTACCTGAGTCTGTCAAGGCAACTTCGAACAAATTCAATTTCAAAAAGAAACCCCATCTAATTCTTTTAGACGATCTAAGTAAGCACTAAATCATCATCATCATCTTTATCATCATCGCTGAATTTATGTATTTCTATGTATGTTTATTAAATATATAAATATGCTATGTATGTTTATTTTATTTTCTGCAGTAATTATAAATATTATTTTATAAGTCGTAGTAATATAATATAGTACCTACTTAAATCTGTTTCTTTTTTATTTTTGCTTCTTCAGTACTGCATTCGTGACTTTCTGCTTGTCCCAAAGGTTGACTGGTTTTAGGAATGCTTTTAGCGTTAAGTCCGCCTTTTGTACCCTTATCTATAATTTGTAGTCAATAATTTTTTTAAATAAATAAATAAAACACTCAAACCAAGACCAACAGACATGTTCATAAAATATTCGTATTGTGCGGGGATCGAACACGCGACCCCGGAGTCGAAGTGGACATGGTTAGCCATTCGACCACCGGGATCGTCCATAAAAGAGAGGTAGGGTACAGCATAATTTGTAAGCTGCCTGACTGGGGAAGCACCTCCACCTCTCAGAATACCGCAGCCAAATAGCGCAATGTTTTTTTTTATAACAGTAGATTAAGCGCCGTACTGCCTGATGGTAAATTAAATATAGATACACAATTCATTATTAACATTATTCGTACTCTATATTCGCCAACAGTATGATGGTCCTATCAATATTTATCAAGGGTTAGACAATGATAAGCTAGGAGACAGTCACCTTTTTTATTATTTATTTTGTTATACATGCACTATATATTATATTATGTTTATATATTTATCATCGCGTGTATAGAGCTGTTTTTGTTTTAAAACTAATTGATATTACAAATGTATTTTTCATAGTACTAAAAATAGGGCACGCTTGATGAAAAGCAGCCTAAGACTGCCTACGATACTAGGAGCAATACACGTGCTTTGAAGACCCTGTAAGAACCTCTTTACGCTATTCTTGAAGAACACCACGTCACCAAGAATTGTTTCAATCTTAAATATACTAGGTATTTTTTTTAAAACCACAAAGGTACCAAAGTGCGTCTAGCGGTACATAGGCTGTGAGTGCCTTCCATCAGGCGGGTCGTACGCTTGTTAGGCCACCCTTGTGGTATAAAAAGCATGTCAGATATTTATATGAAATTAAATAAATAAATATAGGATATAAATTGAGGATATTATAAATTAAGGAGCTTGATGGCGTCGTTGCGTGACAGTCTACATGAACACGCAAGATAAGCAAGATCGACCGTCGCTTGCCCATGGATGGGTATATTTACTCGAGCTCCTCCGCACTTCGGAGGGCACGTTAAAGTGTTGATCTCGGCGTTTGATATTAAGTAACAGGCGGCTTGAAAACACTGGCCACTGTCAACCCGCAGTTGAGCAGCGTGTTGGAGTACGCTCTAAACCCATTCGAATGAGGGGAGACCCATATCCCAACAGTGGGATGAATAAGGTTTGACGACGATAACAAATAAATAAATATATAATAGTGTAATGTTTATTAACTATTTGGTTTAACCTGAGTGGTAATTCTCGTAATTAAAGTGTATTCCAAATTCAGTATCGACTCGATCTCAACTAAGGCAAATTTTGGTATTCAGAACCACAATATGAAACTTCAAAGTTTAATATATAAGTGGGAATATATCGAATTATAACCGAAAACTAAATAAACTAAGAATGTTACTTTGCCAGCATTCAAAATTGATAATAATTTTAATTAATAATAATTTTAATCAAGTGTCAGTATAATTTTCAGTCAAATCCATCAATTCAATCTCGATTCGTTCAACTTTCATTCTGCGATCGTATTTATTTACGAGAATTGGCCTTCTGTTAATTTACAGACTAATGTTTTTAGTTAGACTAATGATTTTAGTTTTGTTATGATTAATTTATACATTATTATATGTACCTACCGTAATTTATTTACCGCTTTGTGATTCTTGGAACGCGTAGGCGTTAGTTATGACCTAACCTAGTTTAAACGAAAACAAATGGTATTCTGTATAATTCAATGCTTCGTGAATAAATTAGTGATACTGAGAAATAAAGTTAAAAAAATAATATGTATTTTTCATAAGGTCATAAAGTAATTTAGCAATAGTTGTTTTTAGTTTTAAAACATAATCACGAACCAAATACATATTTATATAACATGTCGGGTGCCATTTAAAATACGGTGAGTGCTTTCTTGTTTAAGTACTTTTATAATAATTCTGTTCTCATGTACCTAAGTGGATTATTGTAATGTTTTATAGGAATAAATTCTTTAAACCTAAACAAGTATACGGCCCGACTGATGAACATCAGTTTCCTTAACTTATATAGACGCTTGCATTACAAGGACTATTGTAAGCGTGCTGGTAGTCCCACTACTGAGGCAGCATCTCCATATATAGATTTGGCTCTCCATTTCTATGTATATTTTTCTTCTTGATTTAATTTTTAGAGGAGATTGGGGGGGGGGGGGGAGACGTTAGTTGCCCCATACTAGGCCTCCACTGTAAGATTTTCCTCCCCCATCTGCTATCACTGATTCGGCAGATGTGGCCGGCCCACTGCTACTTCAACCTGATGACTCTGAGAGCTATGTCGACCGCAGCCAAATAACACTTCCGTTGAGGGTTGTCATGTTCCAAGTTGCTGCGTTGGCAGCGGGGGTGACTAATCGTTTCACATCAGCCGGGCCGTATGCTTGTTTGTCACCCGAAATGGTATAAAAACAATCACCTTCTTGAATTAAATAATTACTTACGTAAAAAAATAATAAATAGTACGTAATATTGGCAAAACAAATGTTAAATACGGGTTTAGTATTCATAAAAATTTACGCCCGCTATTATCGCCCGATGAGCGTAATAGCCGGTGGCATAAAACAAATGTCCTCAGTCCCCTGGACTATTTATTTTATGCATTCTACCCGACTGATTTTCGGGACCAGTTAATTTACTGGCCATTCTGTTAATGCTGGTTTGGCAGACGTACCTATTCGGCCATATCGTCTGTATTAAAATTGAATTTCTTGTATTAAATTTTCCACATTGCCCACTGAATTGAATCGTGATATTATTAATTTTGGTTTTGATTTCTGTATTAATATAATTATATTAATAAAAATGGTGATGTAATAAAAGCAATTAAATTGTCGTCAGATCAGATTTGGGGTGTAAGTGGTTCATCAACATCTTTGAACCAAGGCCAACTTCACCTGGGCGTGGTGCACCCTGCTGACTGACAAACGAAGCTCTGGCGAAAACAGAGGTAGGGAACGTAATTATAAGCTACCAGACTGGGGAATGTACCTCCACCTCACAGAATACCGTAGCTAAATAACAATACCCTTGAGGGTTGTTGTGTTCCTGCGAGTAAGTGAGGTCACCAGAAAGGAAGGAGATGCTGCATTGGCAGCGGGGGTGGCGGCGCGCGAGCGATATTTTATGTTGCGAGTTGTCAATATGGCTACGGTAACCGCTTAACATCAGGCGGGTCGTATGCTTGTCGGCCACCCGATGATAGTATAAAGAAAAAAAACAACAAATGGGATACGGCTCTCCCCTCAACCGAAGTGATTTAGAGCATACTCCACCACGCTGCTCAACTGCGGGTTGGCGGAGGCCAGTGTTATCAAGCCGCCTCTTTAGGCGGCTTGAAAACACTGGCCTGACTTGGCTTAACGATTGTCATCTACTGACAACAGCCGGAATGACAGCTTAATGTACCCTCCAAAGTACGAAGGACCTCGAAGTAAATAAACCCATCCATGCACAGGCTACGGTTGACATTACTTAACTTGCGTGTTCGATTAGGAGCTCTCGCGCAACGATGCTATCGAAGTCATCAAATAAAAAAAATTGCAAACATACAATAACAATTATTTGTATAGATATTAAAATAATAAATAAATATATATATGGAAGAACAAACACATGTTCGTAAATATGTAATGTAGAAAATACATAATAAACTCATATCGAAATTTATATTACTTCTACATTAAATTAATATTAGTAGCAAATGTATATTATGTACTCAATATTAAATATCCGGCAACCAAATACACAAAAAACAAGTTAAATAAATGAACTGAGATAAAGATGACTACATTTCAAAACAGGATAGGATTCTTCAACTATCTACTGGTGCAAATTAACCAAAGTACCAGTACAACATAAAACAGCAGTAGTAGGAGTACGCTACACCACAACTAATCAACCCGATACTTGAAACTAGAAAAGCTCGCACGCACAGCTTCTGTTATCCCATTACATGTAGCCCAAATAAACATCTAATTCTTTCCTGCGCACCTCTGCACCCTGCTCTGTCCCTCTTCCACAGATATACCTATCCCTATCGGGTTCAATTCGGGTTTGTAGCACTCTGAGCTCCTAGTTTCGCCCGAGAGCTCGTGGCGCTAGGACGCATTTACTGTCACGGAACGTCAACATAACACGTTACAGGCGTGTTTTTGCCGGGACCATAATGAAAAATTGATGAAAACGCGAGTTTAACGATCCTCCAGCAACACTGGGACGTATTTAGACTGTGTTTTAATTAAACTTTGTGCGCTATACGGATACTGAGTGTTGATTGTAGCTGGTGCTGATACGGTGAGTGCAAACGTTACAGTGCCAATTTCAGGTAGATAAGGTGACTGAAAATTGTCTTTCAGAGGCCTTGGGGCGGATATAACTCTTTTATTGTTGTCATTACTCTTTGAATATTTCACTTCTCTGTGTTACTTTCAAAAGACTTGGGTTTATAACTTTTTTATTAGCTCGACATTTTTTTATATACCCCAAAAAACAAAAAGAAAATGTAATTTCTCTAAGTAACCCGCATAGGGAAGCGCACTTTCTTCTTATTTTTTTTAATTGAAGTTCTGCATCATTTAGTATTTCAAGAATATTTTAATATTAAATTGAGGTAAACACCTGCATGGCAGGGTGGAGAATATACGACCCAACCATAACAATGGTCTGCTGCTTTCAGCAACTGAGCTATTCAGTTATTTCAAGTAGGTATTCCAACCATTTATTGCTTGCTTTCGTATTGTAGTTCACGAGTAGTTATTATAATGAATGAATTATAATAGTGAGTACCAAACACAAACCCTAGTAGGGCCCTGCAAATTTATACACTTAATAATAAATATCAATAATCTAAAAATAAAATTACATTTATACTATTATTATAGCTACCAGGAAGGGTATAAGGATAAGACTATGGTTACGAATTATTATTTTACTTTTGTTTATTTATAATGCTAAGAAGATGTATGTATGTAAATAATACATAATGATTGATTACCATGATTATGAAATAATAATACTTACAATTTTTCTGTCATATTTTTTAAATAGTCTTGTACCAAATAGGTTATGGTTATGATTTTTACGTTATGTATGGTTTTTTAGGGTACGATTTTTTTATAATACTGTACATAAATATTAGTACCTATTTATAATGATTTATATTATAAATATTTACGAAAGAAACATTATTTAAAAAAAATACCATGAGTTTTGCAAACTTTTTATGGGTTTGTTAATTTTTTGGGTTTTAATAGATAACATTTCCTTTTTACAGTTAAAATATACGTTAAATCCATTCATTCTACATCTTACTTTCGAAGATTTCACTGTTTTGTTATTTCAAAAAGGCCTTCCTCATCGATTTGCTACTTTTTGTTTTTTTTTTATATAACTAAAATTTTATAAAATTTTGTAATGGGGTTTATTTATCAGTAGTAATACGATGAGATTTATTTTTTATTTTAAATTTGTAACAATCACAATAAATTATACTTGCATATTTAAGTCTCTTTCTATATTTATTTCTATATACTAGCGACCGCCCCGGCTTCGGTTGAGAGGGATTTTCCCCATTTTTGCAACAATTTTCAATGATGCTCCACTACGGAATTTATGTGATCTTATAGCCTTCCACGATGTGTGTGGTGTGGGGGGTCCAGAGAAAGCCTTCCACGATAAATGCGCTATCAAAAACGGAAATATTTTTTCAATTCGAATCAGTAGTTCCTGAGATGTTCGCGTTCAACCAAACAAACAAACTCTTCAGATTTATAACGTTATAGTATAGATATTAATACAGATAAGTTAAAAATGTTAGGAAGTATAAAAAAATATTAATTCTGATTCCTCTCCCCTAATTAGGTCCACGAGTTTATGACTCCACAAATTAAAATATCAACACCAAAATATTCATAGAGGGTGAAACACTCAACAAATTTAAATGCCAACACCGTCATAAACTAAGCAATTACTTATTCAAATTGTACAACATTAGGCTACGCCGTATAAATATTATATCCTGAAGGCTTCATATAATTTCCGTAGCTGTTTGCTCTACGAGGCTACGCCGCTACGTGATAGCTACGGTTATTGTAGCTCGTTTACGTTGGCGTACATAATATGTACGCCATTATACATAATTTTATATGACTAGCTGTTACCCGCGGGTTTGCCTGTGTGGTTATTATTGTGATGAAACTTTTTTTTAGGGTTCCGTACCTCAAAAGGAAAAACGGAACCCTTATAAGATCACTTTGTTGTCCGTCTATCTGTCTGCCTGTCAAGACCCACTATGTCGAGAATGCGTGGAGGTATCAAACTGAAATTTGAACTGTATACTCAGGACTACGGTTCCATGAAGTTATAAAAAAATCAAACTGCTATGTTTATAGTGGGGATAAGATGAATTTCGGGATAAAACGTAGTCTATATCACCTTATATTAACCCCGTAAAAAAACATGTCGATCCCTTGATTCCCTTAATGTGAAAGAAGGACAAACAAAAACACTTTCACATTTACAATATTATTATAGACATAGACATGATGTTATATTGGTACTCTTTTACCAGAACCTTCTTTGCAGCAGCAGGGTGCACCACGTGCAGGTGAGCTTGGCTTTGGCTCAAACATATTGATTAACCACTTAAACCCCAAAGCATTTCGTGATAGATATTCTAGAAAACAGTTTCGTTGAGTTAAAGCTGTTATGTTGTAGATTAATATGAGTGCAAACAATCAACGGTATGTTTATGCTACGTCGGGTGGTAGATATGCATACGGCCTGCCTGATGTGAAGCGATTACCGTAGCCATATTAACACTCGCAAGTTGAAATATCGCTCGCGCGCCGTTACCCTCCGTGCCCATGCAGCAAATTCTTTTTTTCTGTGCATTAGTATGAACATATTTTATTTAAAATCGTCATGAGTTGCCAAAATTTATAAAAAAAATGATATACATTAATCAATATTCCTCGTGTGCCACGCTCCCATTGTGGGTACAGCGTTAGTATGGCATTTGGTACAGCGTCAAAATTCGCGGCATGCAAAGGGATAAATAATCACAAACTGAGCACTAATCAAATTACTCGTTGATTCAACAAAAACAGCTAAACTTAATCAATAAGCAAACTATAATACAATTCAGGCATTGATCCAAAGCAAACTATCTTAATAATGCTTGCAAAATTTTCTTAGAAACTACAATAGAAACTTTTGGTAATGTAACAGCCTTTTTGTATCGATTATTAATTAATTTCAGCGGCGCATTGTGATTTCTATACTGTTATTAATTGATTGATCGGTCTGTAAAATAAATCGCCTCAATAATGATTTTAAACTATATTGTTTACATAGTCATTAAAGTAGATTTACGTGTGTACTTAACTATTTAAACATATTAAATTGATTTTGTACAGTAAACTGCACGGCAAGCGTGATACATTGACCCTTGCGTGTTCATAAGCCGAACATGTATGCAATAGGAGCTTAAACTATGAATGTCAAGAGTAATGTGCTCTTAGCTATACTAATGACATTTATTAAATATTTTTCTGAGGTTATTAATATTTTGCAGCCTGTATCTATCCAATGCTGGATATATAAGCCTTCCCCAATGCTTTCCACCAAATACGATCCTCCGCCTTCCGCATCCAGCCGCTTTCTTAAGGTCATCGGACCATCTAGAAGGAGGGCGTCCAACGCGTCGTCGTCCTACGCGCGGCCTCCACTGCCTCTATTGCCGATTGTTAATTTAAACTCTAATAATAAACTAAATCAACAAACAAGCACGCTGATCACAATAATAATTGAATTTGATGAGCCCGATGGTCGAATGACTAGCTAAATATATATTGTAGCTAAATAATGTCCACTTTGACTCCACGGTCGCGAGTTCGATCCTCGCACAAGGCAAACATTTGTATGCATGATTATGTTTGTTTGTCTTTGTTTGGGAGTTTTCTATGTATTACATGTATGTATATAAAAATATATATTTAAGTATATTGTCATATATCTAGTAACCATAATACAAACTTTGCTTAGTTTGAGACTATATGGCAGTGTGTAACTTGTCCTGGAATATAAAAAAATAATTGAATTGGGTGACCACCCACGCCCATAAACATCTTGTTCGCGAACACGGTTCTGACTAAAAATACCTTAAAAATGCATTATAATAAATGGCAAATCGTCAAGTTGAACGAATGGAAATTTTAATTATAGCCAATGCACCCATATCACACTAAAGGTACTCAACGATAGCCAATAGAATAATCCCTAAAAATATTCCCCGTGATTAGTTTAACAATTTGTGTAGCAATCAAAGAGATTCAAAGATTTTGTTTTATTTATAATACAGTTTATTATTATAACATAGTTACATCAAACGTGTACAAAGGTAAGCTTATCTCTACAAGAGATCTCTTCCAGTCGATCCTATAAGCAGTAAGAGAAATAGTCACTTGACGGATAATAATTATATGTGCGCATTTATTAATAAAGAACAGGAAGATGGGATATGTCATCTCTCGAAATTATAATAAAAAATAAATAAATAATATTGTCAGACAAATTACACAGCGCCATCTAGCCCCAAAGTAAACGAAGCTTGTGTTATGAGTACTAGACAACTGATAAACATACGTAAATACATTTTTTTTGTAAATACATACATAAGATACATAAAAAACACCTAGACTAAGACAAACAGACATGTTCATGCACACAAATGTTTGTTCTATGTGGGAATCGAACCCACGAGCGTTGGTGTCGAAGCTGCGTCATTGACAGCTACGCCACTGAGCTCGTCGAATTCTAAATGAAATAAATATCTTTGATACAAAATATAAATATCTCACCAGTTATCAACAGTAAACGAGCGAATTAAAAAAAAAGTAACAATACACGAGTAAATGTTTGTCATCCAGATAACTCGAAACTCGAAGCAGGCATCAATAAACACAAATAAAACAAATGACATCAATCATCAGAATTCAACAATGAAAGCACTTTTCACTGTTATTCGCAATTTTATGTCGCGAATATTTTTTTCGATTGCAAAACCCACCCGCTCTCCATTAAGAGTGCCATACGCACAGATAGCCCTTATTCTCGTTGAATTATTATGGTCGTTTTTTTCTTTCAGCGCAAGTCAAGTGGAATTTTATTGTCGATTTATGATTATTTCTCTTTTTAGGGTTCCAAATGTTATGGGTACATTATTTACTGACCAAGTAAATATATTTGTGTGCTATGGGTGCATTGTGCTGTGGGTGAATAGTAATCATTTCTGCGCTGCACCACCTGCCTTAATTTCAGATTATTTGTCCTTTACCCTAAGGTTGTCTGGAAGAGGTCGCTCGCTGTTTTCACTGTATATCTTTTCTTTTCTTTTGGCGCAATAAAGTAGATTGTATTGTATTGTAAATAGATACGACTCTTGATGCTTCTACTATTAAGGTTGTATTTCCAAGTTGCAAAATACATAGGTGGCTGAAATCTACCGCAGCATATTTCGACGAGCTCGGTGGTCGAATGATAATGGCCACTTTGACTCCGGGGTTGCGGGTTCGATTGGCCACCGCCCCTCTATACCTTAAAAGGGAATGGTCGAAAGTGGCTGGATGGAGATCGCATGTGGTAAAAATCAATAACGAAGCAGTAGATAGATGCAGGCTGATGATGATGTTGAATTTCTTCTTATTCGATGCAACTGTTTCTGTCTTCTGCATGATACACAAACGATTTTCAACTACTTTCTTACTGACATCTTGTTTATTTTACTAGGATCTTACGTAGGGTCTCTTAGGAATTTAACTTATTTTAAGCAAATTAATTTAAAATATTTTTAACGAAATTGGATATTCACTGTTTTCTTTTAATATAAATAATTATAAATTTACAATTACTTAGATATAAACTGAGAAAGTACAACAAATTCACCTAAAGCATGCCTTTCTGTTGAACTGAACTATTATTATTTATACTCAAATCGATGAAAGAAGCAATATAAATTTAGATACTCTCCTTTAAATTACATGGTCCATTTACTAAGAGCTACTCGCAATAAAACGTAAAGTTTTACAGCACTTACAAGGTAACAGCTGTAAGGTAAAAAATTGGAGTAACCGACGTAGATTAAGAAATCTAACATTTGAAGATAAGACAGAATAACCTTTATTGAAATGGCAATAAAGTTGATTTTTCTTCTGAGGAGATTTAAAGAATCAGTAAATCTCGCGGCTTCTGCATAGATGGAGACAAGTCGAGGCATTCTCTCGAGGTTTATGCCCGTCACGATCGAAGCAAGCCATAAAGCGCTTTACGTTGGAAATTGAAAGTGACTTTAGCTGTAAAACGTAGCTGGTGAATGACAAGAAGCGCTTGAGGAAATATCAATTTCGAGTTTCAGCGCTTACAGTCGCTTTTATGTTTATTTTCTACTGGCATATCGAGTAAGTGGGCTGTTCGTATGACGGAGCAGGTACTGTGTGTTCGGCGTTATCTGGGAAACGGTCGGGTTTTTGCAATTGAGGAATTGTTTTTTTAGGCGCCTAGTTGACGAACCCTAACATTTGCATGTGTAAGCAAAGAAAAATCGAACGTGTGCTGTTGAAATTGCATTTTTGGGCTCATGTTTATTTCCATTTCTTGTATACATTGGAAAATGTAATGATTCCTAAAGGATTTTAGGTTTAATTTACGATATGATTTCATGCTGTGTTTGTTTAATTTGAGGCGCGATGTGGATGTGGGGGAGCTGGAAGTAGAATTGAGGGAGTTTTATAACGAGGACGGGGCCTATCACACATTCCCACCACTGTGTTTCCTGTGTAGCCAAGATTAATGGCGGCGACCACCAAAAAAGGCAATAAACAATGAAGTCCACTGCAGTCCCGGGGGTAAGCCTATGGCTGCCTTGGAACTTACAACGAATTTAATCAGAAGAAATTAGTAGGAGTAAGAAACTTTTGGAATTTGACTTCCCCTCTTAGCAATGTGAGAGACAGCAATATGGCAAATAAAGCATTAAAAGCCTAAAGAGATTGAGATCTATAAAATGGCAGATTCTGGGACTCTCGGAAATCCGACGACAGGGGGAGGACACCGTTAGTTATCCTTAAATCTGACAACCTTTTCTACCACCATGAAGGAGACCAGCTCTCCCAGGTGGTGTTGGGTTAGGTTAGGTTAGGTCTCCTTTTTAGCGTGTTTTTTAGATGTTGTTAAAAATTATAATCTACAGACTCCGGGGTTGTTTACGTACTTTATTTTTTTGTCACAATTGCACGTCGCTATTTATGCTAAAGACATAGACTTAAGAAACGAGTTTTTTTTTTCAAACTGTTGAGTTTCATTTATTTAGCTTGAAGTAGTAAATATCAATTATGACTTCTGACTAGTAAACTTAAACTATTAACTACTATTAGTACTTAACTGTAATTTACTTTTATAATAAACCACTTGTACTGTTCCACGTTATATATATTTAATTTTACTAAGGCATTATCAAGGTAAACGGATGGTGTTATGTAAAAAAAAAATGCAAAAAAAATAATAATTGCCAACAAACAACAGTATCAACCTTAAACTAGTTATTATGCTCATAAATGGGACTCTACAACATTGAACGTTAACTTACTTAACAAAAGCACTTATTTCTTACGAATAAAAATATTCCGATTATGCAGAAAAAATATAGGAAAATATTATTGATCAACAAAATATAATTGATCAACAAAAAAAACCTGATTTGCACATCAAATTAATCTTAACGCACAACAAATCCTGCATTTGATGTGCAATAAGTATTTTTTGATGTGCAAAATATATTAGGCTAAATCTGCTATGTATTTATTTGATGTTACGTTAAATAGTATCCAAAAACATATTCTAATTTGGCGCGGGATGTAAAAGATGTTGTGAAAGCATTATATTCGTAAATGTCATAGCAAATTTCGAGATAAAGTAGGGCGAGACTAATTCATAAGAAATTGGATAAGGGATTTCTATAGCACTGTGCGATAGATAGATATGAGAAGCTCGATGACGTCGTTGAGCGTTAAGCAACGTTGACTGTAACCTGTCTTTGGATGGGCTTATTTATCTCGAACCCTTGTTTCTCCGTGCTTCGAAGGGCTCGTTAAGCCGTCGGTCCCGGTTGCTGTCTTTAGATGACAGTCGTTAAGCCAAGTCAGTGGCCTTTGGGCGGCTTGAAAACTCTGGCCTCTACCAACCCGCACCCCTTCGTTTGAGTGGAGACCCGTATCCCAACAGTTGGCCGTGTGGTTTCCGGCAGACTAGAATAGAATCACTCCGTCACTTCCCGCGGGTGTTGTACAAGGCGACTAAGGGAAATACAAACATCGATCAGGCCTCCCCAACCCGTCTGGCCAGCGTGGGGAGTGTAGGCCAAATCCTCCTCCTGTCTGGGACGGACGAGAGAGGGTCGTGCTCCTATAGCGGAGACTAAAATGACCTGATGATGATAATGATGTGTGTGTGAAGAGTTTGTTTTTTCGATTGAACTCTCTAATCTCAGGAACTACTGGTTCGAATTGCAAAAACCTTTTTGTGTTAAATCGTGCATTTATCAAGGAAGGCTATAGTCACCGTGCATGAGCATACGTGTGTGTGACGCCATGGAAACGGTTCCAGATTTGTCTCAGAGGGGAGGTGAGGTCGATACGAGGGAGTGGCATCACTGTCTGTCTCGCTCTCTATGACTCTCCATGAATATCTTCGTTTTATCGTATTATCGTTTGTACTCTTATTCCACCCTCGGGTACACATTTACTGAATCCTCTCAAATATTTAAAGGTTGACTGGAAGAGATCCCTTAAAGGGATAAGTCCGCCTTTGTACGGCTTTTATTTTATGTAACTTTTATATGATTGTTTTATCTAGTGCAATAAAGATATTACAAACAAACAAACAAATATCTTTAATACACTGTAATTGGTGTCATAAGACGATAAAATGTTACTACTTTTGACGTGATAATGTCTTATAAATCAATGAACTCCGACTACACATACGAAAAATCATGACTCATTGTCACGTTCCGCCTGAGCCGAGCCTGCAAGCGAGAGAGCGGAACGATTGGCCTAAGCGTTCGGCTTGTGACGTGACGTATCTATCTCTCTTCCACTCCATCGGTTGAAGTTGTCTTATGACGTTATCACGTAAAATTATTGTTCGTAAACAGACTTTACAGTCAACCAATTTTTTTAGTTGTTCGAAGACTTTTCAGCAATATATCTGTGTATCTGTCAGAAAAACACATGGACACAAAGTTTAACATCAAAACATCGCACTAAATCACACACTCATATTTTAGTGTTTGCAATAACTCACTACGAGTGCTTTCGACCGACAGAATTACTAGAAAAAAAAGGTAAAACACTACATAAATAAATCATGCGAGGTTCGATCCCAGTTCGTAAACAAAGGTAGATTCAAAACAGCGTGAAAAATGTGATCTCGATTAAAACTCGCTCGAGTGAGTTTGGTACTGTTTGCCGCGGCTAGGGTTGTCAACTCTAAACGCTAGCAACCGGGCCCCTGGTTGCTAGCGTTTAGAGTTGACAACCCTAGCCGCCTACCGCCGAAGCTGAATCCGATTACCATCGAATATTTTGATTTGAAATGTAGGACTTACATTTTAGTTATTGGCAAACATCTTCAGCTTAGTCAGTAGAGCTCTAGGGTTATTACCAGCTAAGCTAAACACAAGTACCATAAATATAAGCTGAAGTTTAATTTTGGCAACCAAAAATGCGATGGGAATCGGTTTCAGCTTAGCCGGTAGGGCAAGGACAAGATGCGGGAAAATTCCGGATTTTGAATCTTAAAACTCGGACATGTCATCAATGTTTTTAGTATTAATACTATTTTTTAACTTGAGACAAGACGGTTATTCGCAGTATAGAGGTAGTTATTTAAAACTTTTAACCATGAACTGCAAATGAAACCCCGCCCGGACATTCCCCGGACAGATGGCTACCCTAGCCGCGGGTTATCTATACGACAGTGCACATTGTGTGTGTATGAATCTATATTTCATATGAAATTTATATCATAGGAAATGATTATATAGCCACAGATGTATTTAGTTTTGAAGTGGAAACTTCTTTAACGACGTTGTGCACTTTTTGGGATGGGTAAAAAATGTTAAACTCGCGTCAGGACACGTGGCCTGATCGAAAATTCGTAAGACGGAGCCGGCGCCGCGCCGGCGCGGCGTAGGAAAGGAAGTAATATTCCGCTCTCTTTCTACCGCGCGGCGAAAATGTATGCCTGCTCCTGCTGTTTATTTTTAATGTAATATAAATTGTCATGTTTGTGTACGATAGCGCAATAAATGAATATTATATTTTACCACATAAATTATAGCACTTTTATAGTGATAAATAAAGCAATTCGTGCGAAATTATTCCCTAACCATTCCAAAATATTCAAAAATGCACAACGTTAATTGTTCAAGTTTTCACTTCTGCCGGCACTCCCGGAGTGCAACCCGTTTTTTTAATACCACGTAGGGTGGCAGACAAGCATACAACCCATCTGATGTAAAGCGGTTGCCGTAGCAATATTAACGCTCGCAACATGAAATATCTTGCTTACTTCTTACTAGCAGGTATATGTTCTTAGGTAGGTATTCTTACTATGCAGGTAGCGTTCTACCTGCCTCAATTGTGGCGTCTATACGTGAAAACGCCTTAGATTGTTAAGCCGCCTCCATACGCTTAGTGTTTGTCGTAAACATAGAACGCCTTGTGTTTACCTGGCAAACAAAAACAGGCAAACATTCATCCACACTTTGGTGTTTGTTGTTTGCTGTTTGCCGTTGTTTGCCATGCGTGCCGGTTCCACAACCGGCTTTAGAAGATAAGTTATTCTTCCGAACTCCAGGTGAGTGGTGTCATCTACGGAAGCCATTATTTTTTTTATAAGAGGTGGGCAAAATAGCATGTGGGTCACCTGATGGAAAGCAAGGAAAAAACCACTGCCTATGGAGATCGGCAACACCAAGGACTCGCCGATCCATTGCTAGGCTATTCCTTCATTTTTTTCTTCACTCATTCGCAGGAACACAACAACTTTCAAGTGAATTGTTATTTGGTTGTGGTTTTGTGAGGTGGAGGTACTAAAAATAATCTATCTATTGAAACTGGATCACAAGCGTCCCTTTTCATGTTAAATTTCCATCAAACGCATTTTACAGCCCTTAAATAAAATAATGTTGCCGTAAAAGGCATAGAAATACTGAAAAGGTTGTGATGAAAGAGTTTTTAATAAACAGAATCCCTCTTCGCGTGTTCAATTCATGCACCAATAAGTTTTAGAACACAGGTGTGTAGCTTATTTTAGACAGGGGATAGTCTGACTCACACGTGGTATGTCTGGGGAAGCCTTTATACGCACATATTTTGTCTATATTTTCAATAGAAAATGTACTGAAGTGTTTTTTCTCAAATCGACAATCTCGCCCTTGCAGAACATTTGTGTTTCTCTATTTTTGCAAGCTTTTGTTTCGTTTCACCGCGGTGTAGATAATCAAATCTTACAGGTTGAATTTTAACCAATTTCCAGTGTTCCATTGAGCCGAAATTTGGTACACTTTTTTGGTTCTCGTGACAATGCAAATGTAAATTGAATTGAGCGGCCCCCGAATTGAATTGCAAAAAGTTTCTTTTTGCAATTCAATTCGCGGGCCACAAAATATTTTTTTTATATGAGCAAACGAGCAAGTGCGTCACCTGGTGGAAAGCAATCACCACCGCCCATGGAGACCAGCAACACCAAGGGGTCGCCGATCCGTTGCCAGCCTTTTAAGGGAATTAAATACTCTATTCTTGAAGGCTCCCATGTTGTCATTGTTCGGAACTATCGCTGACGGAAGCTGATTCCACAATTTCACTGTTCGTGGTATAAAATGTCTTAGGAAACGTACTGTAGTAGATCGCCAATTATCAAGACGTTATGGATGGAATTTTAATTTATGGCGAGTTGTACGATAGTGGAATTCAGCGGCAGGTATCAAATCAAACAGCTCATCCGAGCACTCCCCGTGATATAATTTGAATAGAACGCAAAGAGACGCTACATCTCTGCGTGTAGAAAGAGAGTCCAGTCGATCAGAGATCATGGGTCACCATCGATTCGAACTGTTCTTCGTTGTATGCGGTCTAATGGAGCAAGCAAGTATTGGGGCGCACCGAGATGTGAATAGTATTTTCCATGTGAGGTCGAACCTAAGTTTTATATAGTTGAAGTCGGTGTCGGGGTGTGAAATACCTAATATATATAAAGCTTTAAAGATTACTTTATCATACTAAAGTACACAATAATAAATGATTTAATACGTACTTTAGTTAATTTCATATATTACCAAAAAAAAAATGCCGCCATTTTCGCTCGGTGAGGAAAAGAGATAGTAAGTAGTAGTAGTAGGTACATTAAATCACTGATATGTTATGGATGGCGATAGAGAAATATGACATCATTGTTTATAATTAACAACAAAGAAAAGTTAATACCATATATTTTTTATTTTATTCTTGTTTATTGTACATTGCGAAAAAGTGTAGAAACAAAACTATTTTTTTATTAATAGCAACATTGTCTTTTTCAATACAAAAGTGCTCAAAGGTTGCCATCTGAAATCTGTTATGATGAAGAAGTTGGCTGCCATATTTATTGTTCTACTGCTTTTGATCGCACTATGCTTAATGTCGTAATAAAAAAAACATACATTAAGTTAATTTAAAAAAAAAAATAGAGTATGGCTGTGCCATGGACACGACCATATGTTCTACATGAATACGTTATAATACACTACACATACACTAACATTATCTCATAATGGCAGCGCTTCCCCCTCCTCGGCACGCGATTTCCCATAGTCCCTTACTTCTATATTAATAAAAGGCTTTGTCCTCACTGACTGACTGACTGACTCACTAATCAACGCACAGCCCAAACCGCTGGGTCTAGAGATTCCAAATTTCGCAAGTCGGTTCCTTATGACGTCTAGGGGTGTACTAAGAAAGGATTTTTCAAAATTCACCCCCTAAGGGGGTGAAACTAGGATCCAAAGTTTGTATGGGGAAACCAGATTAATTGGACTATTTTATCCGAAACTTTACACGAGTACTTCTATAGATAAATGAGTAAACACGTGTTTCAAGATTTTTCAAAATTCAACCCCAAAAGGGGTGAAATGGGGTGAAAAAGTCTGAAAATCGACATGGGTATTGTTTTTATGGTTTATCGGGTCGCTTATTACGAAAAGAACAGCTATTTTATAATCCAACATAGCCGAAGTGACATAAAATCTCCCCTAATGGGGTGCGATGGGGTTGAAATGTCATAATATCAATATGGGTGTTGATTCTATGGTTTTCTGGGACGTCAATTACGAAAATGGCATCGATTTGAAAATATAACATAGTGGACACGAAATAAGTAATTTCGTGTCCACTATGTTATATTTTTCAAATCCTAAGAGGGTGAAACGGAGGTCCAAAGTTTGTATGGGGAAACGAGATTAGTTGGACTATTTTATCGTAAAAAAAAGGAGTAAAATGGGGTCAAAAAGTTTTTTTTTTATACTACGTCGGGTGGCAGACAAGCATACGGTCCGCCTGATGTGAAGTGGTTACCGTAGCCATATTAACGCTCCCAACATAAAATATCGCTTGCGTCCTTCAAATGAAGCTACATCTGGTGCCGAAAACTAATTGAAAAACCTATTCTAAGTACCGACTTTATGGGGTATACCTACTTAATATAAGAATTTCGGTATTTTTTAAAGAATGACGTCAAGATTGACTAAATTTATTCTTGTGGAAGGTGT
This sequence comes from Hypsopygia costalis, assembly GCA_937001555.2. Taxonomy (NCBI): domain Eukaryota; kingdom Metazoa; phylum Arthropoda; class Insecta; order Lepidoptera; family Pyralidae; genus Hypsopygia; species Hypsopygia costalis. The sequence continues at coordinate 5,512,412 of OW443335.2, forward strand.
GATGATGCCCTATACCATTATAGCTGTGGAAGGTGATGGAGCTGGCCTGTTCTGCTCCATCTCCTACCACTTTCATGGAACGGGGGTGTATCATCAGGAGGTTCGTGCCACCATTGTTCACGTGTTCAACAACTGGAAAGATGAGTTGTTGAGTGAGGACAGTAAGGGATGCGCTGTTGAGGAATCTCTCTTTATACCCCGCATTCCCATTATTCCATCAGACCACCCCGTTCAATTTAAGAGATTTCAATTTCCCATAAAGGTGTTTCGCTATGACCATTAACAAAGCTCAGGGGCAGTCTCTAAAGGTCGCTGGGGTTAACTTGATACAGGACTGCTTCTCTCATGATCAGTTGTATGTAGCTTGCTCAAGAGTAAGTTCTCCTGGAAGCCTTGCAATTTTGGCTCCTGATGCGAATGCCAAAAATATTGTTTACCGGGACGTCTTAACCTAAATGGTGTATGTTTGTAATAATGGTCAATACGAAACAGTCCTTTATGGGGAAAAAATGAAATATCTGGAATCGAAACAAAAATACACGCAAATCAGGAGTTCCCGTAGCGAAGCACGGGTACTTTGCTAGTAGTGTAATAAATTCTTTAATCCTTCATCTATCCAGTAGTTTGATTGAATTTTGGATGGAGATGAAAGATATGTAGCTGCAACACCAAACTGTATCCCCCGATTTTGTTATCATTCGTTTTTTAGGGTTCCGTACCTCAAAAGGAAAAACGGAACCCTTATAAGATCACTTTGTTGTCCGTCTGTCCATCTGTCTGTCTGTCTGTCAAGACCCTCTATGTCGAGAACGCGTGGAGGTATCAAGCTGAAATTTGATCTGTATACTCATGTCTACAGTCCCATGAAGTTGTAAAAAAATCAAACTGCTAAGTTTACGTAGAAAAAAGTTATGGCCGTTTATTCAGCAAAAATCGCATATTTCGACACATTTTCAAGGGAATCAAAACCTATAGACTACTTCCCGTTGACCTAGAACTATGAAATTTGGCAAGTAACATCGTTATAGACTACAAGTCCAAGAATAAATCTCAAAACAATACATTTGTAATTAATTATTATAAAATAGGGGGTTAGATTCCTGAACTATTTATAATGATCCTACGTACGGAACCCTCGGTGGGCCAGTCCGACTCGCACTTGGTCGGCATTTTTTTTAATTACCTCCCTATGAAAGCAAGTTTAAAGACGTATACATGTCAAAAGTTTAAAGGAGACTATGCTAGTTCTACTTCGCGACCCGCGTCACAAACTTTTTTGCTGAGTGTATATAACATTTTTTCTCTCTAATTATGTTATTAGAAAATCACATAAATAAAGTTTATAAATGTTCTTGTAGTTAATAATCACCCATTTGGTATTTTTTATTCTTATAGTAAAAATATTGTAAATCTCTATCTCTCATAAATAAGAATAAGTTGCATTAAAATTATAACGAAACCAGGTTATCATACACAAAATCCACACATTCATCAAGTAATTAAAATAACTTTAGCAGAATCCCGCCATAAATTCCCGCCAAAATAACTGTCAACATGTTTTTAATGCAGGTGTCGCCACGAGGCAAGGGAATTCGCCCGTTCAGCCAATGTTCGATGTTTGAAGCCACACCGAAATAGATTTGAAATAGGTCATCGTACGTTGACAACGGCCCACCACGGCGCTTCTAATGACCAAGATAAATTTACCATTCATCTGAACATATTTTAGCCAATAACACCAAGTATTAAGTTTCAAATTAAATTCTCCGTTTTAATTCATGGAAGTTATAATTATAGTATTGAGGTTTGTGGTTTGAAATCAGTCTTCCGTGACGTCATTATGTTTATCGATGCATTCATTCATGATAATTTCGTCTGAGGAATGGGAGTAGTGACTCAGTGTAATTACTTGACATTGCTTCTGAAGTTAATTTTGTGTTTCTAATTTTGGATTTTCTATTTAGAAAGTAAATTGCTTAAGGGTCAGTTGATACTTTTACTATGCAGAATCTATTATTATTGGAACGAAGTTCCTTCTGGGGCGTTGCGGAGGATTACACTAGCCGGCAAAAAACGTCCGTAACTTTAGAAAAAAACCGTAATATTTTTATGTATAGTCTATTTATGATGGCTATACAGTGGCTAATCTATAGTCTACTCTACGTGATAACTGTTATTATTATTGCAGTTTGTTATTATTAAATTATATTATTTTAAAATTTTTTTTAGATAGGTACCTCGAATAGAACTTGAAATTAATATTTTTAAAATAAGGAACTTCGTTCCTATCTGGTGTTCCCCGACACCACTCGTTTTTATATATCAATTTTTAGAACCAAAGTCACTTTCACCTGGTACATCCTGGCGACTAGAACAATGGCCCTGTATTGTAAGTGATAGCAAGGATCATGTCTCTATGCCGTATACTTATTAATGATCCATGGCCGTATGACATAAATGGCAAGGTATTTGACTTTCATCATCGAGACATTGAGGTATTTCGAAGGAGGACGAGAAGATTATCAGCAATTTTCATGGCCATTATCAGTCATGTATAAATAACTAGCTGTTACCCGCGGCTTCGCCCGCGTGGTCTAGGGTAGCTGCCATTGATTTTTGTATATTTTTTTCTTGTTGTAATTTTTTTACTTCGTGGGATAAAAAGTAGTACCAATATGTACAATTTTTAATGATGATCGGCTGCATAGTTAAGGCGAGAAGAAATAACAAACTAACGAATTTACTTACTTTACCACTTATAATATTAGTATGGATGGAACGCCCATACTCAAGACAAAAATTGTATATATATATATATATATATATATATATATATATATATATATATATATATATATATATATATATATATATATATATATATATATATATTATATATTCATACATATATTCGTTTGTCAGTCAGCAGGGTGCACGCGGTGCACCCTGCTGACTGACAAACGAAGCTCTGGCGAAAAGAGTGGTTGGAAGCCTAATTGTAAGCGACCTGACTGGGGAATATACCTCCACCTCACAGAATACCGCAGCCAAATAACAATTCCCTTGAGGGTTATTGTGTTCCTGCGAGTAAGTGAGGCCACCAGAAAGGAAGGAGACGCTGCTTTGGCAGTGGGGGTGGCAGCACGCGAGCGATATTTTTAATGTTGCGAGCGTTAATATGGTTACGGGAACCGCTTCACATCAGGCGAGCCGTATGCTTGTCTGCCACCTAACGTAGTATATAAAAGAAAACAAATGTACCCACTGTTGGATTTAGGCATTGACCAATGTTTTCCAACAAATGTGATCCTGCCTTCTGCTACCAACAGCTATTTTGAGGTCATCGGACCATCTAGAAGAGGGGCATCCAACGCTTCGTGGTTCCATAAACTTAGGAAGCTGAAATTATGCAGTATCTCGTACGTAGAAAAAAAATGAGGCATTGAGGCATTTTTATAAACTCTTACATAATCTTCTTCTTCTTCTATACATATATACCTATAAAAAATAAAGTATGTAGTATTCGGAATCTATACGGAACATACATATGTTCCGTATAGATTCCGAAACGGCTAGACCGATTTCAATGAAATTTTCAGACAATTTTTAGATTGTCTAAAAATTTCATTGAAATCGGTAAAAAAACATGGGACCAATCTGTAAGTATACTCGTTCAAATAAAAAAAGTTTTTTTTTCAAATCGGTACATACATGTATTTCACGGGATAATTAAGTAACAAACATTAAAAAAAAACCGCCCAAGCGCGGTTCCACGGCCCAAGGGTTCCGTACCATTATTTATAAAAACGGCAAAAAAAAATCGTGTCTGTTGTATGGGAGCCCCCCTTAAATATTTGTTTTATTTTAATTTAATTATTTATTTTTAAAGTGAATTTATAACTGAATATTATGTGAGTATTTCATGCGTCTACCGCCTGATGTAAAGCCGTTATCAATTGCGAGCAAAAACGAGCAAGCGGATAATCCTGCACCCCTGGACTACGCGAGCGAAGCCGCGGGTAATAGCTAGTAGGTAATAAAGAAGATATATATTTTCTCTCTTTGCCTTATTTCCTAAACTATATAAATATTGACGACGTCAAATTCGGAATTTAGATATTCTTATTTAATATCGCACAAAGCAAATATATTATATGTGATATGGAATGCGTCTATCGATGTTTATATGGAAAAAACCCTTTGAGACATTGTGTTTAACCACTTCAATAGCTGCATTCTCTACGATAACTTGGCTAGAAGTAGTTGCACCAATATCATCATCATCATCATCATCAGGTCCATTTTAGTCTCCACTATAGGAGCACAACCCTCTCTCGTCCGTCCTTGACGGAAGGAGGATTTGGCCTACACTCTGACACGAAGTTGGTCTTCACTCGGATGTACTCTACAATCTCCTCGTCCTTTGTAGAGTAATGAAGGCGGGACACATACAGCAACGTCGTCGGCATGGCCGGACGCAGCAGGTGCCTGGGTCCTGTCGGTGCGGTGTCGCACTTGTTGCGGCTGGTGGGCTTCTTCCTTCTCTCCACTTTGATGAAGCCCTCGGGATCGCGTTGGTCCTTTCGTGAGCCCTGGAGGGCATTTACACAGGGCTTGTGAGGACTTCGTTTCTCCCTTTGTGTTGTGAGCCGCTTGATTTAGCGGCGGCGGCGGCGTAAGCACGCAGTATGGGCCAGTGTTTTCGGGCCGCCTATATTATCTTAGAGTGGGTCCAGTGCTGCAGCAACCGGTGCTGCAGCACCGGTGACACGTCGATCCTCATGGAGACACGTTCCATGTACTTCAGTATGACGCTTATTGGGAAGAGCCTGTAGTCCTCCAGGTTCGGGTATGCCTTTCCTAAGATTTCCATTCGTTTGCCGGCTAGGGCGTCACATTGGCTCATCAAGTGTTTCATGGTCTCGTTAGACCCTTTGCATGTTCGGGCCGCCAAAAGGTTTTAAAGGTTCCTGCTTAAGGCGTCGTAATTTCGGATTTTAAACCAGGTTTATTCCATAATCATAATGTACAGCGTTTAAAAAATATATGTGACTAATCTTACTTTGCTCGATAGAGAAAAATCGCAAACTTAGGTCGATTTTAAAACTATTTCTCGTTTTATTATTTTTGTATTTACTTTTATTAAATGAAAAAATGTATGTTATTACTTGTACAAAATAATTGTTATTACCTGTACGAGTAGATCTGGTTGTTAATTTTTACATGAAATAAGTACGTTAGTCGCAAGGTTACGTACAATCCTTCAGAATAATAGTGCTAGTTTTTTGTTCACATTTGAATATTTTCAAGCCTATCAAGAGAAAGTTTCAAATCGTGAATTTACCAGACGCGTGTTAGGTACATATCCTTATTAACCGGGTTGCTCACTTTAAATGTGAGCAAGTAAGCCGCATAATTTTGATATGTAACGCGCGTCTTATAAATTCACAACAAGAGAGTTCTTTTCCATTTGGTCAGTTTGTTTACCTTGACATGATAGAACCACAGTATAAGTAATAGTACTACGTACAGTATGACTACTCCCTGCCGCTCTCTCGTGTCGACCTCACCTCCCCTCTGAGACAAATCGGGGACAGTTTGTAATTTGTATGGCGCCGCACGCATACACGCTCATTCGCGCTCTGCACAGACGTCATTGTTTATGTAGTAGTAAACGACGCGATATTTGTATGGAGTGGCCAGAGTGCGATAGAACGCAAACTGATATACAATGATAAAACCCACACTAAGCGCGTGTAAGTAATGTGAGCGCGTGGTACAAAATCAGCCCCCCAGAATATATTACAAGCCGACATCTGTACAAGTGAAGCTGCGGGCAACAGCAAATATATTAATGAAGTCTCTTTTTAAAAATCATTGTTGTGGTTTTTCTTTAATATAAAAATAAGACCTTTAGATCTTCCCACCCCTATTATTTTGTGAGTTAGATTAAGTAAAAAATACCAGTAATTAAATTTACCACAAGGAAACAAAAACAAAAGAAAGCCTATTATTTTATTACATCAGTCCATTGTAGCGTAGGCTTAATTTTCTTTATATAATTTGTTTATTGTACTTGTAAAAATATCTACCACATTTTTTTTAAAGTTCAAGTTAATAATAATTTAGGATTCAGTTAATTTTCGTGTTTTCATTGCTCTCATATTAATTATTGTGGGGATTCATCGCCGTGTTTAGAGCCTAAGCTAATCTATTACGTTTACATACCCATTATGTTTGAGAGGATCTATTGATGTATGTTAGTTTTTCACTGGTAAACTGTTGAACAGATTTGGATGAAATTTGGTATAAATATACGATATGTATACCAAGTGAGGAGCTTGATACAATCGAACACGCAAGTAAAGCAAAATTTACCGTGGCCTGCCATAGATGGATTTATTTATCTCAAGCTTCTGGGTGCTTCGGAGGGCACGTTAAGCCGTTGGTCCCGGCTGACTTTGCTTAACGACTGTCATTAGATATTCAAATAAGTCAACATTGACTTGGATGATTGATTGACTATCATCTAATGACAACAATCGGGACCGACGACTTAACGTGCCCTCCGAAGCACGGTGGAACTCGAGATAAATAGACCCATCCACGGGCAGGCTATGGCCGTCATTGCTTGACTTGCGTGATCATTGAGACTGCCACGCGCAATGGCGCCACCGACCGCTCCAACCATATTAAGAGTTGCAAAATAGCTGAAAAATTCGCGGTGAGCTGGCGACTTCATAATAAAGTTCGTTAAAACGTGTCTCATATTTCCTGAAATAAACGCTGAAATATTTTCGTGTCAGTGTGTCGATGTGTACCAAGGTCGTTCTTCACGGTTGCTACCTTACAATTGTTTGGGAATGTTGTTTTTGTTGAAAAAAACATGTGACTAGTTCTGAAAGAATTCTGGAGAGTACGAAGCGGTTATTGTTTTTTATGAGGGGATACCAAACGAGCATGTGAGTCACCTGATGGAAAACTATCACCACCGACCATGGAGAACAGCAACACCAAGTCGGTCACCGATCCGTTGTTAGCCTATACTCCTTCCTTTCTTTCTTTATGGTAACTTCACTCGCTTGCAAGAACACAACAACCCTCAAGTGAATTCATATTTGGCTGCGATATTCTGTGAGGTGAAGGTACTTCCCCAGTCGGTCAGCTTAAAAAATACGCTATGCCCGACCTCTCTATTCGCCAAACCCTCGTTTGTCAGTCAGCAGGGTGCATCACGGGCGGTGAGGTTGGCTTTGGCTCAAAGGCGGTGGTGAGTCACTTACGCCCCCTTTATGGAATAACTTAAACAATATTCAATTAAAGTAATCCATACTAATATTATAAATGCGAAAGTAACTCTGTCTGTCTGTCTGTTATCTTTTCACGTTAAAACCGCTGAACCGATTTTGATGAAATTTGGTATGGAGATAGTTTAAGACCCGAGGAAGGACATAGGATAGTTTTTATCCTGGAATCCCCCCCCCCCGTGCCTCCTCCCCCCAATGGGGGTAAAAAGTATTTTTTCTACTATAGAGGGCGTTGTATGATGGACTATCGGACATCTTTTGGCCGATTGTTTTGTTGTCAAAGGGCGGCCAACAGATGGCGCCACAAGGAAAAATATAAAATTTATAATAATTTGACCTTCTTTTACGTCGAAAGCAACCTACGTACGGACATGATTTTTTAAACGGGGATAGTTTACGGTCTGGAGAGTGACATAGGCTACTTTTTATCCAGGTAAAAGTTTTACAGTTGGCCAACAGATGGCCGATAGTTTTTTTTTTTTTTTATGGGATTATGATGTTTTACCGTAAAACATCATAATCCCATGGAAAAAATAAACTTTGAAATAAATTGTCCTTTTTTTTACTTCGAAAGGAACCTAAGTACCGACATGGCACGTTTGAGTGTGTCCAATGCCCAGAATTTGAACACATTATGATGTATGTGTGTGTATATGTATATGTATGTATGTATATATACTTACGCGGACGATATGTTTGATATTATATAGACGTATAGGTACTACTTTTTATCCCACGAAGTAAAAAAATATACATAAATCAATTGCAGCTTCCCTGGACCACGCGGGCGAAGCCGCGGGTAACAGCTAGTGAGTAATATTTGAGCTGAGTGAATAACTATTCTACTGCCGTAAATAAACGCTCATCCACCTGTACCTGGCTGGAGGTACTTCCCCAGTCAATATAAAAAAATAATATCGACTGGGATTTTACGTGCGCCGCGTAATTCCGCCTGTGCAAATGCTGCGCACATATAATAAATAAATATTCCTTTACAAATGACAGACGACCATCTAGTCCCAAACTAAGCAAAACTTGTACTATGGGAAGTAGATAACTGATATAATATTTAAATACATACACAGAGAACACCAAAACCAGGACAATTTGTGCGGGAATCGAACCCGCGACCTCGAAGTCAAAGTGGCCATTCTTAGCCATTCCACCACAGGGCTCATCGGTACATTTGACTGCGCTATTCTGTGAGGTGGAGGTACTTCTTCAATCAATATAAAAAAAAAAAAACATGTCGACTGGGAGATTGCATGCGCCGAGTAAACTTATATTCTGCCCGTGCAAATGAAGGCCGTTTGCCAAAGTAATAGATAAATTATATTGTACATATGTAAGTATACTATAATAATAATAATATAATAATAATAATATTCTTTATTCAAGTAACAAAGACTCACCTTTTGTTAGTAGATAAAGGATACTTATGAACTAAGTTTTAGTAAATATTACATTCATTATAATTTATTTATTTATTTTGTTTATATTGTGAGCCATTTCTGCACCATTCCACCCGATATGTCACAGCAACGGCTTACGTACGAGCAGTCAAGTCTGCTGGCGATCATGTTCAAAATGCTGTTGGAGCTCCCCTGCACCCCACGCACCAGGGAAGCGCACCTCTTGCGCATGGTGGCAAAGAAACAATCCACCCGCGCCTTAGCGAACATCCCCGATACTATCCTTTTAAATATTTATTACCAGTTTTTGCTGAAACGTCGATCTAGCTCCAATATATAACGGCTCCATAAGTCTGGAGGCACCCGCGACTCAACTGGTGTATAATTTATTCACGAGACACTTTCCGAGTGAATGAATAGCTAAAGCGTGGATGTGGAGCTGCGTAGGCGTAGTACGTAGATGCCCTTATGATGAGGACAAGCGAAAATCGGCAATATTGAAGGAATAATAAGTACCGATGAGAAAATTACAGTTACATTTTTATGTACTGACTGATCATCATCATCAGATAAAGAAAGATAGAAAGGAAGGAGAATAATAGGCTGGCAACGGATCGGCAATCCATTGGTGCTGATTCCTATGGGCGGTGGTGATTGCTTTCCATCAGATGACCCACATGCTCGTTTGCCTCTCACCATAAGTCTGGAGGATATAAAAAATACTTAAATGGAAACCAAGCTTCGTGCGGAAAGAAACTAGTGAGATATTATCTGTTTAACTTCTGATAGAAATCGTTTAGATCAAGTAGTTAACAATCATCATCATCAGTATCAGTCTGCATCTACCCACTGCTGGATATAGGCCTTTCCCATGCTTTCCACCATATGCGATCCTCCGCCTGCCGCGTCCAAAAGCTACCAGCCACTTTTTTGAGGTCTTCGGTCTATCTATTGAGATCCCTACGCTTCGTCGACCCGTACGTGGCCTCCACTCTAGAACTTTCCTCCCTTATCTGCCATCGCTGACTCGGCAGATGTGGCCAGCCCACTGATGGACTGATACAAACCATTCATAATTGTTTTATTATTACCGATTAATACTTGATTTTCAATACGTATTTGGCATGTTATTCTTTATAATAAAGAATAATTTTTATACTGCATTGAGTGGCAGACAAGCATACCGCCTATATAATATAACTACCATATTAACGCTCGCAACTCCCGCTGCCAACGCAGCGACTCCTTCCTTTCTGGTGACCTCACTCACTCGCAGGAATGCAACATCCCTCAAGGGAATTTTTATTTGGCTGCGATATTCTGTGAGGTAGAGGTATTTCCCCAACGTTCAGCTTACGAATACCCTGTACGTTACCCGTCTTTTGCCAGAGCCTTTTTGCAGATGAGGTTAGCTTTGGCTCTAAAGATCGTGGGAGGGTAGGAAAGGGGAAGCGCCACTTTGAGATAATTTCAGTGCATATAACGTATTCACGTACAACACACTGCCGTGTCCATGACACGCCCGCACGCCATTTTCTTTTTCAAATATATTATTTTATTCTGACAAATTGATAAATGATTGATTTTTTTATAACATTTGTAAAGAAAATTGATATCAAAAAGCATGTATTTGTTAAAGTGTCCAATTGTAGAAGAATTGATATGTGTCACATATCAATTCTTCTACAATTGGATGCACCAATAAATATCGAAAATCGTAGGCATGTTTCTCGTATATGGTATGAAATGAAATTATTTTTATCGAAAACAAACGATACACGGAGTGGCTGCCGATCGACAAATTAAATTATATGCCCCTCAGGAACACGACAAGGCTTTTACCATCGACAGATGATGTAGGATCGACGTACTTAATGACTGGTAGATTTATTATTAACGCTCGGCTTTTACTAAGAACTTTCCGTGGTTTCTGTCAATATACAATAGGCTATTTGACATTGTTCAAAAATTGATTAAATTATTTAAAAAAGACACAAAACTATAGGTAAAGATCTGCAAACTTTCATTCTAATATATCTTCCGTCCGACTTTTAGGGTTGATCAAAGTTTGGCGGGAAAGTCCATTTTAAATGTATGAAATTATTAAAAAAATGCATTTTTTTTATTCAACGTCGGGTGGCAGACACGTATTCCGACTGATGTGAAGCGGTTACCGTAGCCATATTAACGCTCGCAACATAAAGTATCGCTCCTTTCTTTCTGGTGACCTCACTCACTCGCAGGAACACAACAACCCTCAAGAGAATTGTTATTTGGCTGCGGTATTCTGTGAGGTGGAGGTACATTCCCCAGTCGGGTAGCTTACAATTACGCTCCTTGCCTCTCTTTTCGCCAGAGCTTCGTTTGTCAGTCAGCAAGGTGCGCCGCGTGCAGGTGAAGTTGGCTTTGGTTCAAAGATGTTCATGAACCACTTACACCTTACACTTACAGAGTTAACGACGACAAATGATAATTTAATTACATAATCACTGAAATTACATTATATAGTAATTAACTAAAAAACCGTGTTATGTAAAAAAAAATATATAAAAAAAAGCAAACAGTTTTTTCATGTGAGTTTTCAACCAAACTTCATAGTAAGGATTGCATAGTACTGTTACTTATACCGTGGTAAGGATGAACTAGGATTATAATAGTAAGTTACATATACGTTGACTGACCCTTCAACGTCTACAGTTACCTCTACGCCTATGCTAAATTGAACTTTATGACTAAGAAAATAAATATCACAATCCGATTATGTCAATGCTACCAAAATTTAATGGTGAAAATGTTGTTATAAATTACGTAAACCACAAAATGACAACCCTGGGAAGCCTTCCGTGTTCATTTATCCTCGTTCCTTGTAAATCTCATTACGTACATGTTACATAACCGGAACTTCCATTAAGATATTACTAAGCAACCGTCGAAATTAGGGCTGATTCGCACACTAAATATGCATATTCTTGCATCCGTATCTTGATGATGAGATACGAAAAGATTGCTTTTAGCAATAAGGCTGCCTGGTGGCACATGTAGGTTTTCTAAGTATATATTTATCTATATATATACAGGTATATGTATATATATATATATATATTTATAAAATCAACTTTTTATTCGTGCGTGCAGCCGGCGCTCATGTCACGTCAAAAAAAAAACGGACAAAACAATTGAAATAATTTAGTAGACAGGTATATAAAAATCTAGAGATGTCGCATACGACTCGTAGTATATTCTATGTCACGATGAGGGATTGGCTTTAGTTGTAGTCGTGAGGTGTACAGACAGGCGCGTTTGTGTGTGTAAACTGAAGGAGCGTTAGCTAAGAAATCTGTAATCATTTTTAAATTGAGTCTTATTTTTTTTTAATGTTATTTAATAAATAATGAATATTTAGTCCTTGGACTTGTAATGAGTATTATATTTTTTTAATAAAGGTAATTAATGTGATAAGTAACTGATATAAATGCTTAGGATATTATACATTTTTATTCAGCAAAAAACGTAACAATATTTCGATATATAAAATGTAGTGAACGGTAGTGCAGTCCATGCTCGGTTCACTAGTCCTTATATTTTACTTATTTATGAATGTAACATGTGTATGCTTAGGTAAAGTCACTTTTATGTTTCTTGTAAATATAATTTAAAACCGCATTCGTGGATGTCTGCACTTCCCGAAGGTTGACTGGTAGAGAATGCTTTTAGCATTAAGTCCGCCTTTTGTACCATTCATCTTATTGTGGTCAATAAAGTGTTTAAATAAATAAAATAATAGGAGTTTATGAAACTGTTGCATAATAAGGGTTCTTAATATACGAGTCTGAGTTTATCACATGAGCCGAAGGCGAATGTGATATTAGACCACACGAGTGTTTTAAGACCTAATTATGTGCAGTTTCATACACTACTTTATCTAATCTCATGAATTAGATGACAATAATATTTTAAATAAAACCATGAAGTTAATTTGACAGCTTTATTTCTTACTTATATATCCATTTGCAGAGGGAGCATGCGTGGTGCGCACGCGCGACGCGCCGCGCGGCGCCGCGTTCATAGATTATGTAGAAAAATTTTGCAACGTTGCAATGCATTTGCTTTGCAACCTGTTTAAAATACAAGTATCCAGAGCTGAAGCTGTATCGAAATGGAGAAAAAGTTATTTTTCGATACAGTTGTTCATAGAAGAGCTGTATCGAAAAGTAAGTTTTTAAATTTATTTTGATGTTTGTGCGTAAAAGACTGACATTAAGATTCTGTGTTTAGTTTTTTAATCTCTAAATTTCAGTATGAGATTAGATAAATAAATATATTCCTTCCGCCTACAGTTAGACTGTTGCCTTTATGGGTCATATTGCTATATCTCAAATTGCCAAGGCAAACGTCCGTAACATTAAAAAAAAACCATAAGATTTTTATGTATAGTCTATGTACGATATTATAGACAGTGTCTAATGCATAGTCTACATGACTGTTATTATTATGGCAGTTTGCTATTATTATTATATCATTCGATAATTACACCATCTGGTGGTCAAAAGTGGAACCATCTGATCATTATTATTACTACGTTAAACGCATGGAGGCTATACACTAATCTTCTTTATACCTTGAATAGAACTTGAAATTAATATTTTTATAATAAGGAACTTCGTTCCTTTATGGTGTCCCACAACGCCACTCGTTTTTTGAAACTAACGATTTTTTCAGTTATAATTATGATACAGTTACTTATTACGCTACATACAATACATACCTACGCACATTATAATGGTGTAGGTAACACTTTCGTTTGGGCATATGAATAAAAATCTTTCAATGTGATACGCATAAATATTTATGAGAGTAGGGTTTGTCTAGAAATATCGTTGAATTTATTAAATTACATATTTGATTTACGTCTATGAAAGTTACATCTATGTGAATGTGAATATGGCTACGGTAACCGCTTCACATCAGGCGGGCCGTATGCTTGTCTGCCACCCGACGTAGTATAAAAAAAAAAGAATAAGAATAATGACAACATCCGACAGCAACGGCTTAACGTGCCCCCCGAAGCACGGAGAAACACAAATTAAGTAAACCCATCCATGGACAGGCTACGGTCACGTTGCTTAACTTGCGTGTTCGATTGGACTGACACGCGCAACTCGGTCGCAATCGCAACGCTCCTTTAACTTTTTAATTTTTAATAATAATTAATTTCACTTACGGTTTTCATAATACCTATATAAAAGTTTGTATTATAAATGAAGCGGCGACCCTGAGCACGGCGCTCGTGAAATTCGTTGATTCACAATCTACAGTTCCTAATGAAGTTTTAATAATTCAGGATCTTCTCAAACTGTTCGGTCCCAAGTTCCGACTTGAGCAGTCGTGGTCTCCACGAGGTCTCTTAGAAATGTTAATTGGCGGACTTTATAAGCAGTTTATATATTTTGAAGTTTGCGTATACCATTTACTTTCCAAAGCCAGCGCTCACAAAACACAAAAGGCCTTTGATGACACAAATAAAAGACAAGATTTTCATCTTCGTCTAAAAGGTTTCACAAGATTGCCCTAAAGAAAGTAATTCAATCGTTGAGAGCCGCATAAGTATGTAGAAATAATGAAAATGGGATACATAAATTCATCTGTTTCTTAGTATTTTCTTGTGTTTACAAAGAAGCTTTTTTAACAAAAAAGTAATATTAGAGGTATATGTTTTTATTTCTTTTTTAAACATTTTTTTTTTCATTGATATGAAATACCCACTAAAAGATTTTTGACAGAAAGGCCAATGAATTATATTTATTATCGGCTTTTTGTGTATGTTTTAACCACACCCTGGCCGCTCCATACAAAAAACGAAAACACAAACATACCGAATCTGTATACGTGCAAATGTGTGTGTAGATGGCTCAGGGTTGACTACGTAACGAATTAGACCTTGCGCTGTGTCTAAATATTATTTATAATAATAAATATGTTTAATCGATCTTTTATTGATCGATTCCACATTCGACTCAGAGGGGAGGTGAAGTCGCGTTGTGAAAGCTGCAGGGGGCGGCTATAAAGTACGTAGTACTATTACTTATACTGTGTTTTTACCCTCGTAATTTAAGGTTCATTATTATCTCAAATGTTTTATTATAAATCTTATATTCTTTATTTTGTTAATTAACGTAATAAAGAGAATACACATGTGAAGGAATACGTCATAAAAACCTCCTGTGTGGTATAAATCATTGTAGCGGAAAATAATTCACCGAATAAAATTTTGCATTATTGTCCCGCGAGCGAGAAAAAAACATCAATGCCGATAAATTTACCTAAAATTCAGTCAAAACTTACACCCATGTAAATGTTAACTGCCGTAAAACAATAACCTAATCGAGTTATTGCTCCTTCGAGGCCTGGGGCATTGGAAAACAAGGGTAATTTAAGAGTTAGGGGAGTCTGTACGGCGATTGTTAAGGGTCTTAGAGTGCCCAGTCAAAGTGAGAGATGGCAGGTTATATAATACATACGTGTAAATACATTTTATCGAAGCGAACAAGGAGCTCGATGGCGCGTGTCAGTTTAATCACCGTTAATTTTCACACTTCAAAATATCGACACTAACGAAGTCAACACCAAGCAATATAGTATACAGAAGGCAACAACTACGACTCCGCCAACCCGCTGTTGAACAGCGTTGAGGAGTATGCTCTAAACCCCTTCGATTAAGTGAAGACTCGTATCCCAACAGCGGGATGATTATGGATTGATGCCGAACTAGTATATTATCACAGTATACACAACCCCAATTCCACTTTTTCGTTCAGGCTTTATGTCTAATTCTTTTGCTCTTCAAGCTATTCGGCTGTGGAATAATCTACATCTCTCAAAGACTTAACAATTAATAAATTGATGAAGATTACTTTACTGCTTTGCCAAACCTTCACAATAGATAAGCACGGAATTTCTTTTGAAAATAAATTGATTGGAAGATTGTCGAATAGTTTGAAGTAGAATATTCCAGAGCTGGGTATCTTGAAGAGCAAAATAATTACACCTAAAGACTGAAACAAAAAGTAGGATTATGGCTGTGAGAGTCACGAAAGTACTGAAATTTGCATTTCAAGTGTTCTGGTGATTAAGGAGTAAAGAAGAATATATTGCATTTAAATTACAAAAATATTATGTAGCAAAAGTTAACAGATCCATAACATACAAGGCATAAAAACACACGCGTACTACCATGTAAAATTAATTAGCTCTTTCTAACAACAAACTTAAGAAGAAAATCCACAGAAGCTAATTATATGGCTTAAGAATTTAGTTTAAGTAGAAGACAGTCCTTTGTTTTCATTCTAATTAAAACAATGAACATACATATCTTACTTCGTTTAACACCATTATGGTCCTTTTTTATGGACTTAATGCCATCTTTTTGCATAAATACTAAACTGCCCGTGACTATTTTCAAATTCTCTTTCGTAATTAGCCCAATTTGTTGAAATATGGATTTATAGATCAGTCATCATAAGATTTTTAATTTTTTTTTTGGGTTCCGTATCTCAAAAGGAAAAACGGAACCCTTATAAGATTACTTTCTTGTCCGTCCGAATTTGAACTGTATACTCAAGTCTTCGGTCCCATGAAGTGCTAAGTTTACGTATAAAAAAAAATACGGCCGTTCAGCATAAAACGCATATTTCGACACCATTATCACGGAAATCAAAACGCATAGAGTACTACTTCCCGTTGACCTAGAACTATGAAATTTGTCAATTACATCGTTATAGACTACAAGTACACTAATAAATCTCAAAACCTTCGATCAATAATATACAACTTGTTGATCGAAGCTCAAACTATACATTTGAAATTAAATCTTAAAAAATAGGAGGTCTATATTTTTATAGGGGGGGGTCGAAATTTGAAATTGAAGCTACTAGTTCAAATAGGGTATCATATAAAAAGGCTTGATGTGCACATTGCAAAATATATTTTATTTATTTTTTCCAACGCATCATTTCTTAATTATAATGAAAAATATAGAATTTCAGGAAAAGCTCAGAAACTGCTGTGCGATTAGATTCCTGAACTATTTATAATAAACCTACGTATGGAACCCTCGGTGGGCGAATCCGACTCACACTTGTCCGGTTTTTTATATTTTTAGATAGCTTGTTTATCCATGACGTTAGCACTTTATACCCTTTGATATATAGAGAAAATATTGGCAAAAAAGTAAACATCTGGCACCCTTCGACCACTAGTCGGAGGGGCCGGATATTTATGATAGCCCCACGTCATGGCTATGTATGGGGTCAGGGAAATGTCCATAACAACAGTATTGCGAATCGTACAGCGATACGTAAGCGAATTTTGATCTATAACTTATAATATACGTATATTTTATTCTGTAAGTAAGCCACAACAATATAATAATTATAATTTAAATACTTGTTTTCGGCCAACCTGCCAGAATTATAAATATTATTAAAAATATTTATAATATACAGGATCTTCTTTCTTTTCGCTGAAAATTTTTTGGCCGATTATCACTTACCAACTAAAGTTTCGAAGAATTTTAATTCACGGAAAAACCATTTCCAATTTTCTTATAATTTTGTTTTATTTTCCAACCTCACAGTTGCCACACAGGTGGCAACCATATACATATATATAGTACAGAATATGGTCACCACTTTGCCAGTCTAAGTCTTCGGAGCGATGTGCCCATAGCCTGCAAAAAGATGAGCACGTGAATTATGGCCGGCAGTAGTTTGTATGAACTGCACTGATGGCGGAATACGTATGTTTGGTCTGTTTTTTTATAATGACACCTTTCAAAATGTCAACTTTTAAGTAGCGAATGTTTTAGTTAGCGTAATATTAATTTAGTTGTTTATTGTTTACCAAAAGTTTGGATTAAATATTGTTTTACACCTAAACTTTAATGTGACTTATGCTAACGTAATTGTTTCCTTTTGCAGAAAAAGAAATTCGCTACTGGCACTACGCCGGCTATGTTGAAATCCGTTAAAATATAAACAGTGGACATTTAAGGCTTTAAATTTTAATTAATAGTCGGGACATATATTGAACTTGCTCAAAGAAACTCGAAATAAACCCATCGATAAACAGGCTACGGTGGACGTTGCTTATTTGCCGTTATACTTATTACACGCAACGATGCCATTGAGTTCCTTTGAATCTTAGGCTAATTTTATACCGGAAATTACAACTCTCTCCTGGGAAGCCATCCAATCGATGCAGTGCATTGCATGTGACGTCATGCCCTCGTTATCTAGGAATGGGCACAGACGGATATCATATCGATAGATAGATAGATAGATCTGAAGGCCAATTCTCGTATTTTTTCTACGAACGCAGATTGAAAGTTGACCGAATCGAGATTGAATTGTGAATTGACTAAAATTATATTTATACTTGATTTCATTAATTTTTAGGGTTCCGTACCTCAATAGGAAAAACGGAACCCTTATAAGATCACTTTGTTGTCCGTCTGTCTGTCTGTCTGTCTGTCTGTCTATCTGTCAAGAATTTCTATGTCGAAAATACGTGGAGGTATCAAGCTGAAATTTGAACTGTATACTCAGGTCTACGGTCCCATGAAGTTGAAAAAAAATCAAACTGCTAAGTTTACATAAAAAAAAGTTACGGCCGTTTATTCAACATAAAACGCATATTTTGACATTCTCAATAAGGGAATCAAAACCTATAGGGTACTTCCCGTTGACATAGAACTATGAAATTTGGCAAGTAACATCGTTATAGACTACAAGTACAGGAATAAATCTCAAAACTATACATTTGTAAATAGATCTTAAAAAATAGGGGGTCTATATTTTTTATAGGATGTCGAAATTTCAAATTGAAACTATTAGTTCAAATGGGGTATCATATGAAAGGGCTTGATGTACACATTGCAAAATATATTTTATTTATTTTTTTCGACGCATTATTTCTTATTTATAATGAAAAATATCAAATTTAATAATGATACTACATACGGAACCCTCGGTGAGCGAGTCCGACTCGCACTTGTCCGGTTTTTTTATTTCAATTCTTGTTGTTGCCAAAGTAACATTCGTAGCTTGTTTAATTTTCACTCATACTTCGATATAATCCCGCTTAAATATAGTTTTGAAGTTACATATTGTGTTACGAGAATACTTCGCTGCTTAACTGTGGTTGGCAGTGACCAATGTTATCGAGCCAACTAAAGGTCACTGATTTGGCTTAACGATTGTCATCTAAGGACAAAAGTCCTTAGATGACAATCTAAGGACATGGAAGCGTCCGAGATAAGTAAACCCATCTATGGACAGGCTACGGCGAACGTTGCTTAACTTGCGTGTTCGATTAAACTGACAATCGCAACAACGCCATCGCATCAACCTCTTTTATTTACGTAATTACAAAGGTATTTTACAATAAATAAAGCAAGAGATAATAGTAGCTCTCCCAGCTATAGTCGTTTACAAGCCATTCGTGGACAATTTAACTTGACAGGATTATTGCAGCAGTATATAACTCGGCGCAGTATTGCCCTCCCAAGTGATATGTGTTGTACAGTTTTAAAACTTTTCAACTTAATGAATGACCGAGAGAATGAAATGGTAGTCGGAGCAATAAGTTGCATTTTAATGTCATAAAATGTCTTTCGTAGGTGCACATTTCGAGGTGGGTTTATTCAATAATCTGCAGATAAATTTTATCGACCTACGAAAAGTATTAAAATAGGGCTAATCCCCTATATAACTTAATATTTCAGATGTTTTATTTGTTTGTACCTATTGTCTTTATTGTACATAACGAGCATATATACATATACATAAAAACACTTAAAATATAGACGTACAAATGCTAAGTACGAGTAAGTTTCTTTTATTACCTAAACTTTAAACATGAATCCACATATTCGTGAAATGTAAATTAGTTTCACTGTAATTTCAAACAATCAGTTAAAATAATTGAAAAAGCTAGACATATTTGTATAGATATAGTTTTACCATACCATAATATCAACATTACCATGTTCATCTGTTCAGCCCCCTTACCACCATCTCTTATTGCGATTCAATAACTGAATAGAATGCTCTCTCTATTTCAAATTAAAAAGAGTCGCTTATTCATTGGTATGAATAAGCAATCTATTCAATTAATGAATCGCAATAAGAGGTGGCGGTAAGGGGGCAGGTTATATCAGAAGTCAAGTGTTAAGTCCGAAGTACGTCATCAAATTATCATTTTGAAAATAAACGTTTTCTAATTAAACTTTCAACATAACATATATACAAAACATGTTTTTCGCCCCAACTCTACGTCAACTTAAAAACCTTTTAAACTTTGTACTAGTTAGTTTCTGTAAAAGAATTATGCAATGCGGATTTATACCTTAAAAGTATTTCTTCAAGTCACATGTCGCTTTTGAGTGACCGGATGTTTATTTTGATGAGTAATTCCTTATAGTTCAACGACTGTGAAAGTGAAATCAGGCAGTGGTGACGTTGGTGTTGCGAGCTTTCATATTATTGACGTCAACGAGTATGACAGAAGACTACGCAACTCTAACATGCTTTCGGACGTTAGTCCCGATGACAAGCCAGCTTATTCTAATTTATCAACTGGCCCGATTTTTTTTATACAGAGCCAAATGCCAAATAAGTCCAACTGATATAAATCAGTTACCATAGAGCAGTTATATTCGGGGGGTCGCGGCGGAAAAACGCAAATGTTTGTAGTTCATACGCTACAATAAAAATACGTAAGTCGACTTGATTATTGTTAAATACTTCATCAACTCAAATCTTTAAGCAAATCTTTTTCCAATGGAAGTCTATTTCTCTTCTTAACTTTTATGTCAACAAAATAAAAAGCAAATGGCACTAACAAATATAAAGTTTTCATAGTCAGTTGAATTGTTAAAGTTTGGAGGAGGAAGAGGAGGAAAAGGGAGCAGGAGCCGCCAGAAATTACGGTTACGGCTTCACATCAGGCGGGCCGTATGCGTGTCTGCCACCCGGCGTAGTATAAAAAAAATATTTTGTGACGTATACAAATATCCGCCGTGCCCTATATATCTATAGCCAGTACAGTGCATTTGAAGTTCGCTTTACCTCTCATAAATCTCTGATTAAAGTCGTTGTAAGTTCCAAGGTACCTGTAGTTTTATTCCCGAGACTGCAGTGGACTTCATTGTTCATTAGCGACGACCAAGTTCCTGTTTTAGTCAATTTGGTCGTCCCTGTTAATCCTGGCTACACGGGAGACATAGTAGAGGAAATGTGTGGCAGGCCTGACCCATTTACCTCTCATAAACTTTACCAAACCCTAAAGATAGAGACTTATAGACTCATCAAAGGTGACGACTACGGTCCACTGCCGCTCAAAGTTGGACATGTTTCAACAATCCGTCTGATGCATACGATATCTCACCTCTAAGGTACTAAAATAGATCGGGTCAGTAACCTCCGTCTTCGAGATGAAGAGATTTAGTGATCTGACATTTCAGAAATCTTACTTAATATATTGTCAGGATACTTTGAAATGGTTTAAAATTAAAGTCTAAAAGCCCAAAACAAGGTTGCCCACCTATTGGGGGAACGGGCTGTAATGGCTCAAATTTCCGGTACGTTAATTAAGATTTATGGTTTCGAAATATTCCCAAAATATCCTTATTGTAAACTTTATAAATAATTTTATTGTTATTCATGAAACAAAATGATTTTCACATAATTTAAAATATATTTCAAAATACGTTTATCATCGTTTCTTTTTGAAGTTAATAAGTTCGATTACATTGAGTTCGTTTCTCATATTATGATACTAAACAAAAATATTCAGTATTATATTGCTTTTCGTAGGTACATAATCATAGCCATATTTTTTTTTATTGATAATAATTACAATCTACAGACCCCGGTGACCGTACCATTTGTTAACAACACAACTTTTGCCAACAATAAAATGTGACAAGAATCTGTTCTGAAATACTTAATAATTTGTTCTGTATTGATTGCATCTAGATATAAAGAGGCAAGTAGATTCAGGTTTCTAACATATTTAATTTAGTTTACATATATATATGTATTGGTGTCATTTTACATATGGATCCAACAAGGTTTTATCTATATATATAAAAGAGTAAATCACTCACTCACTCATCACGAAATCTCAGAAACTACAAGTGCTAGGAGTCTCAAATTTTGCAAGGGGGTTCAAAGGGGGTTTAGGACGTAGGTGCTCACTAAGACGGGAATTTGGAAAATTCAACCCCTAAGGGGGTGAAACGAGGGTCCAAAGTTTGTATGGGGGAACCTAGATTAGTTGAACTTTTTTATACGAAACTTTACATGAGCACTTTTATAGATAAATGATTGTGTAACACGTGTTTCAGGATGTTTCAAAATTCAACCCCTAAAGGGGTGAAATGAGGTGCAAACGTCTGAAAATCGTTATGGGTATTGTTTTTATGGTTTATCGGGTCACTGATTCCGAAAACAACAGCTATTTTATAATATAACATTACCGACGTGACACAAGAGCACTCCTGTGGGGGTGCGATGGGATTGAAATGTCATAATAACAATATGGGTGTTGATTCTATTCTGGTTTTCTGAGACGTCAATTACGAAAATGGCATCGATTTGAAAACGTGGACACGAAATTTCCAACTCGGTATAAAAATCTAAGATTTGGAACACCTGATGCAGAACCATAATGGTTCAGCTAAACTATCTTAATATACAAAAATTTCGTGTCACGTTGTTTGTCCGCGATGGAATCCGAAACTACTGAACCGATTTAAATCAAATTTTGCACACGTGTGCAGATTGATCCAACTTGAGATATAGGATAGTTTTTAACTCGATTTATACTATCTTAACATATAAAAATTTAGTGTCACGTTGTTTGTCCGCGATGGAATCCAAAACTGAACCGATTTAAATCAAATTTTGCACACGTGTGCAGTTTGACCCAACTTGAAATATGGGATAGTTTTTAACTCAATTATGAAACAGAAGCACTTATAATTGTCATCAACATAAAGTTATTTTGGATTGAGTGTGGCTCAGTAGTATCTTTAGAGCCAAAACCAACCTCACTTGCACATGGTACATCCCACTGGCTAGCAAAAGGAGCTTTGGTGAAAGAGAAATAGGACATAACGAGCCTATACTGGTGTAATCATAAAGATTTGATATTAATTGACCTTTGATTTGTTTCCGCCCCGTACAGCTGAATAACTTAAAAAATTGGAAAAAATTACGTAAAAATATTTAAAGGCGATACGAAGTTCGCCGGGCCAGCTAGTTTAGTATATAGTGGATTATTATTTCCATATAAGCCTCTATGATATCGTATCAATTGAAATTTCTCACGATGAAAGACCTTATTGAACGAAACATAGTACGAAAACTTTTTAGTTTAGTTTAGTTTATCAACAACTAGCTGACCCAGAGAACTTCGTACCGCCTAACAGTCAATGAATGTCGTGTTACTTATTCTTATTCTTCGTCAACCCTTACTCATCCCACTGCTAGGATGCGAGTCTCCCCTCAATCGAAGGGGTTTTAGAGCATACTCCAATAAGCTCAACTGCGGGTTCGCAGAGTCCGGTGTTTTCAAGCCGCCTAAAGGCCACTGACTTGGCTTAAGAACAATCATCTAATAACAACAGCCGGGACCGATGGCGTAACATGCCCTCCGAAGTACGGAGGAACTCGAGATAAATAAACCCATATATATAAATGAATCCTTATTTCCCGTGGTCACGGCATCACGCGTGAACGGCTGGACTGGTTTCACTAATCCTTTTTTTGTTGTATTTGTTGTCGTCAGGAGACGTTTCTTATGAAAGAAAAAAGTAAGAATGTTTCGTTGAAAATTAGAAAATTTAAGAAAACTGTACGATTTTGGCTTTTCTAAAGTAAATTTATGCCGTTTGACAGAATTGTCAGCCATTTGACTTTTGCCTTCCCGGAACCTCTCCACTGACACTTGAACTTTATGGTATGGTATTAAAGTTCAAATTTACTTTTAAGTATTTTTACGAATCGATTGTATGGGAGAATAGAAAAGTGTTGTTTTTAGACTTATTCAGGCATTTTTTTTATTTTTTTCTCTGCGTAAGAACCATCCTCGTACCTCAAGGAATATTCTAAAAAAAAATTGGCGAAATCGGTTCACCTGTTCTCGCAACGCTTTCAGCGATTCATTTTTATAAGACTAGCTGTTACATTTGTCATTATTTTAATAAAACTTTTCACTATAGTTTTATCTTTTCTATTAACAGTAAGTGGTTAAAATTTTATTAACTTTTCATTACAATGTTACAAAAATAATAGATATTTAAAACTTATTACAAATAAAACTTTTCTCGTAACATTACAACTAATAAACTTACATGAGATCGTATCGGAGACATGATTTTAACGTTGACATATTGCCAAGAAATAATGTTTTGTTGTTATTTAAGACATTAACGTTAAATTTAAAGTTAGTACATAATTAAATTAAGAGCATAAAGACAATTTATATTTTTCCAAAAATTAAAGCCCAAAATTTCTTGTTTCAGGTACAAACCCGAAAGTGACATGTTGTGACATCTAACCACAATGACTGAGAGCTAATGTTGTGACAGTTTCGATGTTTGTTATCGATAAAATGGCGCGATGGTTGTTGGCGCTGTTGTTACCGGCGCTTGTCGCCGCTGCGCCAATTCCAAGTGACACCGACACGTGTAATCCGGACAAAATGACAGTTTATCGAATGGTGTTGCATACATATTGGACAAGAGAGAAGTTTCCTAAACACTATCCTGATTGGAGACCGCCTGCTCAATGGTCACGGGTTTATGGTGAGTTAAATAGTTTTTATTTTTAAAAATTATCATCTTATCTGAATACAATTTTTATGCAGTTGGTGCACGGAGTTCTACAGCCTTATTGCGACACCGTTCTCGGACATCTTACAAATTTTGACTTCTACTGACCAGCAATCGTTAGCATTGAAGCATTAATCATATTTAGCAAATAAGCATAAGGAAATCACGAAAATGCTATCGCCAAACAAAATAAAATAGATGTATAAATTCCCGAATTTTAATCACCTTGTTCTTAACATTTAAAAAAATACAAGGTATTAAGATGATGAAAATTATATATTTCAATTTGTAAACTTTTTGTATCGCTAAATATATAAAATTATAATTGCAAAATTGCTTTTATTCTCAGATCCAAGCCACTTGGAAGTTCGGTCTCAAGGAATAAATTTCCATTGTGTGGAGTTTACTTGCAATAATAGCAATGAATAAATTGTTTTGGCATAAATTTACAATTTGTTAGGAAGTATAGAAA
Source organism: Hypsopygia costalis (assembly GCA_937001555.2). Taxonomy (NCBI): domain Eukaryota; kingdom Metazoa; phylum Arthropoda; class Insecta; order Lepidoptera; family Pyralidae; genus Hypsopygia; species Hypsopygia costalis. The sequence continues at coordinate 5,537,498 of OW443335.2, forward strand.
TTTAGGTAGGAAATTTCAGTAGGAAATATAATTTGATAATGTGATGACAATTTTGAGAACTTCTGACTTTTTTTCCATAATTTCAAAAATAAACCAAAGTTATATTCCCAACTTCACATATACATAGCCATATTGGTTAAAGTCACATATTTTTTTTATACATTTTCGTTAGATCTTAGTAAAATATAGAATATTAAATGTGTGGAGTTGATGATAAGTAATTAAAATTAAAATAAAAACAAGGGAATTGTAATAATACGTGTAATTTATATTTATTCTATGTACAATAACGAATTAGCCAATACCTACCTGGGGGAATAAAATAGTTTAATGTTAATGATATCTATACTTATTATTTTCTTTTACTATTGTTCATAGGATAAAGGAACAGCATTTTCTATTAGTAAAAGATAATAATTATTCATAGCAACATTTTATTTCTGGGTGTGTTCCAAAACTAAAATAAACAGATTGTACACTGAATAAAAATGCAATCGTTTTTTACTAATTTTGTACTGTTTTTCCATACATGACTAATCTAAGTACTCTTCGCGGTTCATTTTGGCAATCATCCTTTATATAATATAATATGTAAAACGTACTCGATGTCAATCATCTGCATCTGCAAGCTATAATGATTCATTTTGCAGACACAATATCATAAATGCAATGAGGACAAGGCTAAAGGTCAATGCATTTGATAATGAGGGTGATGCCATTCATACTTGAACTAAACGACAAACTGACAGTAACATCTATTGATAAGTCAATTTAAATGGCATAGTGTTATCGATACGTCCGTTTTTGTCGATAATTGACACAAATTAACAGTACGTAATTAATATGCAAAATAAAAGTTTAAACAGTAAATGATAGGAATAATGTTAGAACAAAATAATTGAATATTATATCCAGTACACCTGTACTGTGATGCTCACAGCTGATATGATGAAGACGCCATTTCATTCATAAATCTATTATTGGATCGAGTTATGGGTTTCACTTCAAACGATAGAATTTTCACCGTACCTACTTTTTTTTTTTTTTATACTACGTTGGGTGGCAGACAAGCATACGGCCCGCCTGATGTGAAGCGGCTACCGTAGCCATATTAACGCTCGCAACAGTAAATATCGCTCGCGCGCCGCCTCCCCCGCTGCCAACGCGGCATCTCCTTCCTTCTTGGTGACCTCACTCACTCGCAGGAACACAACAACCCTCAAGGGAATTGTTATTTGGCTGCGGTATTCTGTGAGGTGGAGGTACATTCCCCAGTCGGGTAGCTTACAATTACGCTCCCTACCTCTCTTTTCGCCAGAGCTTCGTTTGTCAGTCAGCAGGGTGCACCGCGTGCAGGTGAAGTTGGCTTTGGTTCAAAGATGTTGATGAACCACTTACACCTACTCCACCCAGTTGTTCCTGTAATGGTTGGAAAGTATTTTACTATTTAAAGTAAACTAAAATCCACACATACAATTTCATAAAATTGATTTAATAGTTTGCATGGTTTTCCTTGAGTTGTTGTGTTGAGTGTTTGTGTTTCTTTTTCCTGGTGTTTCTTTTTCCTATGACTATGTCACACTATATCTTAATTATCGTATTGTTTACATATGTTCGCCCTTGGAGGCTATCACCTAATACTGTTGCTATAGTTTTCCATTTTACAGACTCAATATTTTATCTACTTCCTCAATTATTGCTTTAAATTACTCAAATTCTTAGAGCATTCTACGACTTACTTCACGTTCGAGACAATAAATACTTATAACAAGCGTTTCATGAAATAACGTAAATATAGAGGTGGCTCACGACTATCTTTAGAGCCAAACATAACCTCATCTTCACGTGGTGCACCCTGCCGACTTGTAAAAAAGGCTCTGGTAGAAGAAAGGTAGGATACAACCTCTTTGTAAGCTGCCCGATTAAAAAAATACCTCCATCACACAGACTACACCGTGGTCAAATAACAATTCGTTATATATTTTCTCTGGGTTGTTATAGTTCTGCGCGTAAGTGAGGTCACCAAAATTGATTCATTATATTACTTTCAATATATCCACATCGATTTGGCGACAGTTTTCACGAATTTGATGAACAGAGTTCAAACAATGGCCACATTTCTATCAAATTGTTAAGAAACCACTTCGAAAAAATACCAGACATTGTTTAAAAAGTGTATAACTGAATTAACTAGTAAGTCTAGACAAATTTATATGCATTTATATAAATTTATATTTGTAAGTAAATTTATATGAATTGAATTAAATTAAATTCATGTAAATTTGCTGAGAAAAAAAAAATAGTTAACACAGCCAACTTTTCGAAAGCCAGCGCAAAAGCGGTGGATTTATCCAAATTAATGTATTACATAAACAATATTTTCTAAAAAAAACGAAGGGAATAATTAGACATAATTTTTTACAAAATCGGCGCAATTTTAGATATCCACGTCACACATTACGTATACGTCCTCTCATTCGACTATAAAAAACAAATATATATATATATATATATATATAGTTAAACGAGATGACGTATTCTGTACTTATGACGTGTGTTTTTATCTTTGCATTAATAAAATCGGTATACTAACCTGTCTATGAGAAATGATAACAATATTTTACTATAATTCACAAAAACAAAGTATTACTAGCAAAAACTAATTGACAGAGATCAATTTAGTGAAGCGCCATGCGCCCTACACGTTTTCTGGCCGACATCCAACGCCAAGTGTTAAAATAGACACTTATCGATATAGTCAGGAAGATAGTTACAACACTATTATGTTACGGGAAGCATTTGGAAACGGGGACGACAGAACAATAAATGTATGAAGCCTTTGTGAAAGCTGAGTGATGTCGGCAGCAATTTAATTCAGTTTTACGTTGTTTTAGGATAACTTTGGTTTAGTTGTTATTTTCTTGGGTCAGATAACTTATTAGAGATTAGAAGTATATAATAGGTGAAGAATTGAGAACTAAAGAAAACGATATAAAAATGGAGGAGCTCGATGGGGTCGTTGCGCATGTCAGTCTAATCGAACACGCAAGTTAAGCAACGTCGATCACAGCCTGTCTATGGATGGGCTTATTTATCTCGTGCTCCTCCGTGCCTTGAAGGGCACGTTAAGCTATCGGCCCCGGTTGTTGTCATTAGATGACAATCGTTAAGTCAATTCAGTGGCATTAGGGCGGATTGAAAACAGTGGCCTCCGCCAACTCGCAGTTGAGCAGCATAGTGGAGTATGCTCTAAATCCCGACGTTTGAGGGAAGGAAGACCCGACAGTGGGATGATTATCAGCCGATATAAAAATGGATTGTATTTTGAACAGATTTAGAGATCTGCTACTAAGACATATATATAAAGCTTATCAATGAGACTCTATTATTAAACTTAAATAGCTAAAATTAAAATAATTGTGGTATTAATAGAGGAAATATCTACGCGACAGAAACTACAAGAAAAAACAAGGAAATTAGTAAATCAAGTTTATTGCCCTCTGGAAGTTAACTCAATGGCTTTAAGGGAACTTGTAACAAAAACTGACTACAATCTGTGGGCTAGCATATATAGAGTTAAGGACGGTTTAAGCCTTGTCAATGTAGATTGACGCGTACCCTAATCCTAACATTAAGATTCTAGTATAAATTAGTGATATCTACATCTAGAATGAAATTAAAAAATCTGTTGCCAATTTACGTGAAGCGGATTTTTTGGCCGTGTGGTTTCCGCCAGACTAGAATAGAATCACTCCGTCTCTTCCCGTGGATGTCGTTCAAGCCGATTAAGGGAAATACATTATAAAGCATCGATCAGGCCACCCCAACCCGTCTGGCCAGCGTGGGGAGTGTAGGCCAAATTCTCCTTCTGCCTGGGACGGACGAAAGAGGGCCGTGCTCCTGTAGTGGAGACTAAAATGACCTGATGATGATGATGGATTACTGGGTATTATTCAATGTACAAACAGAGTCCTTAGTGTGAGTTTTTTTTGTCACATTCGAACATGTGAACGTTTACAAGTTAACCTAATTGAGCAAAAGTTTCATATTGTGAATTTGCCAGACGCGTATTACATATCCAAATTAGCCGGGTTGCTCACTTCAAAATGTGAGTAAGTAAGCCACATAATTTAGATATGTAACACGCGTCTTATAAATTTACAACATGAGAGTTTTTCCCTATTTGGTCAGTTTTGTTTACGTTACTCAGAGTGCTTATTGCGTGTTTTTTGTTCGCGTTCGAATATGTCAACGTAAACAAACCGACTAAATGAAGAATAACACTCATATTGTGAAATTATAAGACGCGTGTTATAATTCAAAGTTAGGTGGCTTACTTGTTCATATTTTGAACTGAGCAACCCGGCTAATTTAGATATGGAACATGCGTCTGGTAAACTCACAATATGAATCTTTTTCTCAAATTGGTCGAAATCCAAAACCAAAACCAAATCGAGAAAAAGTTTTCGCTCGAATGTGACCAAAAATAAACAATCCGGCTAATTTGGATAATAATAATATATAACACGCATCTGGTAAAGATTTGTGTTGCATATTATTATTATCCAAATTAGCCGGGTTGTTCACTTCGAAATGTGAGCAAGTAAGCCACCTAATTGTGATATGGAACACGCGTTTTATTAATTCTCAACATGAGAGTTCTTCTCTATTTGGTCTGTTTGTTTACGTTGATATGATAGAACGCGAACAAAAAACACGCACTAAGCACTATGATTCTATTCGAATTCGAGCGTGAAGATGCTTACCTAATTTAGGTTTAATTATGTTCTTCTGTAAATGATTCAACATTATTCCCATCATTTACACCGCGGTTTTATACTTCCCTTTGCATTTAATTACAAATTTGTTAATGGCTATTCGGAATTCACTCTAACAGTCGTTAATACAATTAATACGAAAGATAAATTAGCAAAGATCTCGTTGGCGAAAATCTCATAAAATCTAATGAAAGCTTTGAAGTTTTCACCGAAATCTCTTTGATTACACCAAGGAATCTTCCCGTTTCTCTTTGGAGTAAATTATTATTTTATTTTATTAAATAACTACGGTTGAACCGTGGCTAACTTTGAAGCGTACAAAATGAGGTGATTATTCGGATTTAACCAACCATCTGCTAAGAAACCTAATACTTAGAAAGCCGCTTTGTCTAAGTGTAATTTATTTACCTAAGAAATTACTTATTTGACGTGACGGAGATAAATTAACGCAGTACCTGCTTCAGTCTCACCTTTACCATTTCTCATTTAAGAGAGTGTACTTATTTCATTTGACAATTCAAAGACACCCACTTGCCTAAAAGATATCAACGTTTTGCAAAGACATTTTCAGTCGATGTTTTTTAATTAAATTTGGTTCAATGACTTCCATTAAGCCGTAAGATAAATTAGAGTGTAATTTCTTATAACATCGTCCATTATCTTAGAAACTTCATGTACCGTAGAATTTAGCTTAATTTTATTGATAAACTTTAAGCTGCACAGATTATAATCTTCATAGGTATCCCCTACTCTATTAAAACAAGCGCGTGTCTAGACTCTAGTAAATATTTACAGTCATTACTCAGTTATTAGTTATTAGTAATGCGTTGTTTATATTAGTTTACAAAAGACTTACATAAACTGGATGTCGGTAAACCTAATAAAATACGGTAATTGATACAAGTTTTAACTTTATTGATTTGTTCCCATGGACATGGACTGTTAGCATGTTTTATTTTATGCTGCATTGGGTTGCAGACAAACATACTGTCTGCCTGATATGAAGCGGTAACCGTAGCCATATTAACGTTCGTAACATGATACATCGCACGCGCGCCGCCGCGGCCAATGCAGCAACTCCTAAATTTCTGATGACCACACGCACTTACAGAAATTTGAGTTCACAAAATACTGCAGCAAAGTAACAATTCCCTTGAGGTTGTCCTCAACGGAATTGATATTTGGCTGCAGTATTTTGTGAGGTGAAGGTACGTCCCCAGTAGGGCAGCTTACAAATATGCTGTACCGGAGGTTTATTTCGCCAGAGCCTCTTTCGCTAGTCGACAGTTATTCAAAATTTGATGCAAAAGTAGCGCAGTGTGGTTGAAAGTTGGAGTGCTGGGGCCCTACCGCCGAAGCTGAAATCAATTACCATCGAATATTTTGATTCGGAAAATAGGTCCTACGTTTTAGCTGTTATAGACAATCATCTTCAGCTTAGTCGGTAGGGCTCCAGATTTTTTACAAGCTAAGCTACAAACAAATACCACAAATCTAAGATGAATTTTGATTTTCGCAATCCTATGGTAATCGGCTTTAGGTTTCTTCGCTGCTCATAAAGAATGCTCTCTATTACAAAAATTTTGTGATGTGTTGGATAAAGTTTACATTCTAATCGACAACTTTGTCTAATCTGTATCACTGTATAGACATTGTATGTAGTGCTTAACGTAAGACTGTCCATTCCATTCCCACATCCCATCGTAATAAACAGAGGCATCATCTAATGCCAGCTCTTATTTTGGGCCGGCAGATGTGTGACCAGATTGCACAAACTATAAAGTACGTTAGGTTAAGTACTTTATGCGGTACATTGTGTGTGAAAGATTGTTATTTATACTATGAACAATCCAGATAAACTGCCGTGGATAGAGCGTTTACAATTTTAAAATATTATATTATATTATTATAGTATGACGAGCTCGGTGGCGTAGCGGTCAATGACGCGGCTTCGACACCAACGCTCCTGGGTTCGATTCCCACACAGGACAAACATTTTTGTGCATGAACATGTCTGTTTGTCTTGGTCTGGGTGTTTTCTATGTATCATAAGTATGTATTTACAAAAAAAAATGTATTTACGTATGTTTATCAGTTGTCTAGTACTCATAACACAAGCTTCGCTTACTTTGGGGCTAGATGGCGCTGTGTAATTTGTCTGACAATATTTATTTATTAGCCTAGAATGACTTTGCAAAATTATTTGTATGTCTGTCATTTCCATTTTCATAGCCTTCCATTTGATCTAATAGAGTTATTGTGATCGAAGTTTAATGAAATACTAGTGATCTCGGTGGCGTCGTTGCGTGTGTCACTCTAATCAAACACGCAAGTTAAGCAACGTCGGCTATAGCCTGTCCATGGATGGGTTTATTTATCTCGATCTCTTCCGTGCTTCAGTGGACACGTTATGACGTCGGTTCCGGCTGTTGTCATTGTAGATATAGACAGCCGTTAAGCCAAGTCAGTGGCCTTTAGATGGCTTGAAAACGCTAGCCTCCGCCAACCCGCAGTTTAGCAGCTTGGTGGAGTATGCTCTAAATCCCTTCAATTGAGGGGAGACCAAATAAAAATATACTTGAAGATTGTTGCGTTCCTGCGAATGAGTGAGGTCATCTAAGATAATTCAGAGCGCGACTGTTACTCCTTGTACTCCACGATAACTGCGTTACATCGGACGGGTCATATGCTTGTTTGGATCCCTATAGAAAGTATTATATTACACTGCACCAAACCCATCACTTTTACATTGTTAAAATTACGATGCGTAATATATCGACATTTCAGGTCGATATATTACGCTTGAATTGTCCATAATATTTATCGGGAAAATAAATATTATACGATAATAAAACTCGACATTTACGTAAATTGACAATAAAAAGTATTTTTATTTGCACTTACAATTGCCAATATTTCACACTTGCACTGAAAAAAGTCGTTTCAATATCAAAAAGATAAAGTGTCATTTGTTGCCAGAAAAAAGGTGATTCAGTTTTATTTTGGTAAAATCGCAGCATTACCCATTGTTATTGCGTACAGAATTAAACTAGACTAGATATAGCATATTCATTAAAAAATACAAGGAAAACATGATATTTTTGTGTAATATTGAAGACGTCGTGCGCTATTTATTGCAATGTAAACAATTGCAACGTAACAATAGCTCATCAGTGACTTTTTTGTTTTTTATTACAAGTAGGTACCACCAATGTCTTTAAGCATGAACTAAAGTTTAAATAAAACGTCAAAATAAAAAGCAAAATATTTGTAAAAGTTTATATAAATAAATTTACATTTTGTAAAAGTATTTCAGTATATGTTACACGTCATGTTACTGTCAATAATCAATATATCCTTATTGACACGTTTGGTCTGATTTCTTGTAAGATCGGATCGGGTAGAAAATCATATCTTGTAAAAATCCAGCGAATTAAAGAAAATTTTCTAATCTTGGCAACATAGAATGAGACTCCATTTTATTTTGCCCCTCTCCCTATATTGCATGTAATGATAGACTTTGCGTAGTGACGAGTTAAATAATTGGCAGTTATTCATAATTTTAAAAAAAGTCAGATTAATTAGCTCACTTGCATCAAACCCAATATTATATTTTGCATTTAAATTAGACAGTACCATCTTAGCACGCAAACGTTCGAACTTCCTACGGCTCTCAAAAATTCTTACCTCAATTGTAATAAGTAACTGTTATAACTAAACCGTTGAGCGTAGAAGACTATCAATCTCACGACAAATAGCGTGATTTTTTAGGCATAGTTTACAGTATATTTGGTTGTGATAACTTACGTACGACTAAACCAAACTGAAATTTTGGAACATCTTCTTGATATGATTATAGAAACTCGCACTCTTCTCTGATCATATCAGTGTATACGGTTCTTTCAATGATTTACGGTGCATTGTAAAAATGTAATTACCAAACGACTAACATATTTCTAAGTTAACTAACATGCGATATAGATTCTATGTCTGAAATATAAATGATATGAACGATATGTCTGAAATAAACAAAATTTATTATTATTTATTTATTATTTTTAGTAAAATCCGTCCAAATACACCTTACGGTATCTAGGCTAATTTAAATCTCTGTACACGCCTACTCGGCAGGGGCAAATTGACCGCGTTTTGTCAGCCGATCTGTTAGACGTAAATTGAAGACGCTCAATTGGATGAGGATAATTCTAACGTCAATTGATTTGTACCATCTTGCATTCGAGTTGATGGGTTCACCATTAATAAAGACCTAATAGGTACCAAGCCCTTTTCGTTTATCCTATACTATTACAAGAACGATTCGTATACTTAAATTTGTTTGTATTTATTGACACACAAATAGATACAACTAAGACGGTAAACAAGTATGCATGGGAAGCAATCATCACCAGCCTATGGAAGCTGGCTATAACCAGAGGCATCACTCACGCGTTGGCGATCCTGTTAAAACCTCTTCACTTTCTTGAAGAAATGCTGCCCCATGCTGTAGTTAGGTCAGCTCTTGGGTAACCTCGGCAGGCAATTTATTCCACAACCTGAGAGTCCGTGGAAGAAACCTCTATGGAATAGCACAGTTCGTGACCATCTAGTACAAGCTTTCCGCTTAATTTTGGACTAGATGGCGCTGTATAAATTGTCCAGAAATATTTATATATCTTGGCTCCAATGTGTGAGGATGCATTTATAGCCGATGGCCAGCGGTACAACTCTAGAACGAGGCTGTAGGCATGAAATCAAACATCCGAACACTACCCATTTTATAATCGGTAGAATACACAAAAGGAGGCAAAGTCTCTCCTTAAACTTAAGGGTTCAATACTATGTGTAAATTTAGGGTCGGCGACAATTCTCATGGTTCGTCTCTGAAACGAATGATAAGGTAAGGTAAGCTGGTATCCCGGTGCCTCTACCTATAGGTGAGAACAGTACCTACTCCATATGAGGTAGAACTAAGTTTTTATTTATTTATTTATTTAACATTTATAAGTCTGTCAAACAGTTGAACAGTTTGCTCCACGCTACCCCACTGCGAGGAAACTATTTTATTACAACTAAAGTGGCAAACAAGATAATGATCTGTCTGCTGGTACGCCGTCATCGTTAACACTCGCAAGTCGCAACTCCAAATGGCGTTGTCGATGCTGGAAACTCTTCTTATATAAAAAAGATCATCATCATTATCAGCCCGTATCCCACTGCAGGATTTTCCAATGCTTTCCACCATATACGTTCCTCGGCTTTCCGCATCCAACCGCTACCAGCCACATTTTTGAGGTCGTCGGTCTAGAGAGTCGGTGTAGCCTATCTAGAGGGGACGCCCTACGACTCGTGGCCCCATACGTGGTCTCCTAGGACTATCCTCCCCCATCTGTCATCGCTGACTCGGCAGAAGTGGCCAGCCCACTGTCACTTCAACTCGCTGACTCTGAGAGCTATGTCGTTCTCCGTCGAGCTTCTTTTTCCCGGATTCGATCCCTTAAAGAAACTCCAAGCATTGCTCGCACCATCGCTCGCTGTGTGACTTTATGTCTGTGAACCAGCCCAACGGTCAGCGTCCAAGTCTCTGCACCGTATAAATCCTACTCCAATGATTGCTCTACAATCGTAAGCACCACTAAAAAGTTAAAAACGCTTTATGAACTGAATTTTATGATTTGAAAAAAAATCTGGAAGTTATACCCATTCAAATAAAAAAGTTTTTTTTTTCAAATCGGTTTATAAATGACGGAGTAATAAAGTAACAAGCATTTAAAAAAATACAATTGAATTGAGAACCTCCTCCCTTTTTGGAGTCGGTTCAAAATATAGAATTATAATTTATGTTTCATACGAAGTACAAATTATTATCAAATAAGAAGCGAACATTCACACAATACAATTTGTATTAATTACGGGATTCCATTACGAATGAGGAAATGCCCTAAAATTACACGATTCGTGTATAGATGTGTCACATTCAGCGAAATTATTCACGGGCAATGTTGGCACGAGTTCTAGCCGGCGGCGAGGTGAGGTCGTGCGCCAGTCGATTTCGGGCGTGGCCCACGTGTGTCTGATCTAATTCTCATTTCATTTCCACTGAGCAATACTAGAACAATGTTCCCAGAGTGACAAATTTTCAATTTGTTACATTAATATTACATGTTTTTCATGGCATTTTATCCCGCATTTGTAACAAATCGTTTGTAACATTTCGATCAATATAAAAGAAATTTTAGATAAGTAAACCCATCTATTTACAGGCTACCATCGACGTTACTTAATTTGCGTGGTCGATTAAACTAACACGAACGATGTCATTAAATTTCTCAATACAGAATACATGTAAAGAGAGGTAGGGAGCGTAATTGTAAGCTACCCGACTAGGGAATATACCTCCACCTCACAGAATACCGCAGCCAAATAACGGTTCCCTTGAGGGCTGTTGTGTTCCTGAAAGGAAGGAGATGCTGCATTGGCAGTGGGGGTGGCGGCGCGCGGGCGATATTTTTAATGTTGTGAGCGTTAATATGGCTGCGGTAACCGCTTAACATCAGGCGGGCAATAACACCCGACGTAGTATAACAAAAAAAAATTCCTAATCAAGAAATGTCATTTGATGACAGTTAAGTTAGATGACTGCATTCCGAATCACGGAGCTCAATATAAATGAACCCATCCTTGGACAGACTATGGTCGACATTGCTTAACTTGCATGTTCGATTAAACTGACATGCGCAGCGACGCCATCACGCTCCTTTATTACACGAGCCCGGTGATCGAATAGCTAGCAATGTCCACTTTGACCCCGAGGTCGCGGGTTCGATCCCCACACATGTCAAACATTTGTGTGTTTGAACATGTCTGTTTGTCTTGGTCTGGGTGTTTTCTATGTATTTATTTCCAAAAAAAAAATGTATTTATATATACCAACGGACGGGCAAGCACGAAAATAATAATCCCACCTTTAGACAGGCTACTGTCGACATTGTTTAACTTGCATATGTATCGTCGCCAACGAGCTCTTCGAATCCATATATTACTATTTGATATCACCCATTTTGGTACCAGACATCGTTAACCTGAAACATATTATTGCCAAAGTTTCTAGTCTCTTCGGTTTATCTACTCTACAGTTTATGTTTACTTAATAGGTCTAAGTGAAAAGTGGAACTCCTTTCAGGCACATGTGTTTCCTCCTTCCTGCTACATGGGATCCTTCAAACGAATCATGAAGAAGCACCTCGCTGGCCAGCATGGCAATGTCAACCGACTGACCACTGTTGTCTAGTCATTAGTCGATTGCCGCTGCAACTTGGGCTCTTTTATTCGGCAGGTTGTAGCCACAATACTAAGCTAAAAAAAATAGATAAATCTTATGCTGAAATCTTGTCTGGGTATTTTCTATGTATTATAATAATATAAAAATATGTCAGACAAATTATACAGTGCCATCTAGCCCCAAAGTAAGCGAAGCTTGTGTTATGGGTACTAAACAACTGATAAACATACTTAAATACTTTTTTTTTGTAAATACATACATAGAAAACACCCAGACTAAGACAAACAGACATGTTTATGCACAAAAATATTTGTCCAATGTGGGAATCGAACCCACGAGCGTTGGTGTCGAAGCGTCATTGACCGCTACGCCACCGAGCTCGTCGTATTATATATAAGTATTTAAAAAAAAATATATGTATTTAAGTATTATATCAGCTTTGCTTAGTATGGGACTAGATGGCCGTGGGTAAATTGTCCTGGAATATTTATTTATTTATTTATTTATAATATATATTCTCCAGTAGTTATAATATACCAATATGTCAACAGTGACTCCAATATTTCTGATCGAATCTCGACTAAACTTCGAGACCTCACCCTCCAGCGGGCCGTCCGTAAACATCTTAATATCGGCGTCGAGAAACTTAAACAATCACGTAACGACATTATCCTAATGGCGATGTTGTGAACAAACATTGTTAAGATTTTGTCGTTATTTATCCTTATATCATCATCATCATCATCATCATCAGGTCATTTTAGTCTCCACTACAGGAGCACGATCCTCTCTCGTCCGTCACAGACAGGAGGATTTGGCCTACACTCTCCACGTTGGACAGACGTGTTGGGGAGGCCTGATCGATGTTTTATAATGTATTTCCCTTAGTCGCCTTGTACGACATCCACGGGAATAGACGGAGTGATTCTATTCTAGTCTGCCGGAAAAAACACGGCCATATCCTTATATAAAATACCTTAAATAATATAAAATACATTACATGACGAGTTCGCTGGTCGAATGGCTAATTGGCCACTTTGAGTCCGAAGTCGCGGGTTTGATCTCCGCACAAGACAAACATGTAGTACGAGTATGACCATGTCTGCTTGTCTTGTTCTGGATGTTGTGTGCAGCAGTTGGATGAACAACGCTCAACCCTTATTGATCCCAGTGCTGGGATACGGGTCTACCTTCATAATAATATATTTTTTAATATTTCTGGACAATTTATACATCATCATCATACATAGCCATCTAGTCCCAAATTAAGCGCAAAGCTTGTATTATGGGTACTAGACAACTGATAAATGTACTCAAATATATTATTTTTAAATACATACTTATAATACTACGTAGTACTATTACTTATACTGTGACATAGAAAATGCCCAGACCAAGACAAACAGACATGTTTATGCACACAAATGTTTGTCTTGTGCGGGAATTGAACCCGTGACCTCAGAGTCAAAGTGGCCATTGGTAACCACCGAGCTCATCTTTAGGTTCTCGTCTCGGAGTAAATTTTACTTTCTTTTCATTTGCATCTAATAAGATTTAAATAACCTAATACTCTCATTACGGACAATACATTTTTTTCCTTAGCGGAGGAAATGAAGGCGAGGCTTGTCCCGGGGAAAACAAAACCATTAGTTTAAGGTGGGCCTGCTCTTAATTGCCATCGTTAGGGAGCTCAAGGTATGGCATATATCAGTGTCCTTATTTCGAAAGGACTGCAGATTAAAATTGTTTGTTTAGGCGTAACAAAAATATTTCAGGACAAATAACACACACTGCCCCAAACTAAGAAAATCTTGTACTATGGATATGGCTTTTATTTTGTAAATACATACATATAATACATAGAAAATACCCAGACCAAGACGAAGAGACATGTTCATTATTGTTCATGCATACAAATATTTGTCTTGTGCGGGGATTGAACCGGCGGCCTCGGAGTCAATGTGGACATTGTTAGCCATTCGACCGCCAGGTATAACAAATTCCGTGTTTAGGATAAAGAGTTAGATAATACTATTCCCTCGCGAATATATAAAAAATATAACTCGCTAATATTATTAGAAATATTAATTCGAACCAAAGTGGTCGACATAGCTTTATGAGTCAGCAAGGTAGCTATTATGACGTAGACATTCACTAAGGAAGGGTTTTTTGTAAATTCCTGCGGAACACCAAGTTACGAGCGTACCTATTTTGTTTTGAAGAGCTCTTTAATCTGGACCTTCCTTCTCCATTTTTCCTTTTCGCCACTCGTGCTGGTCTGAAATCCCATCCTCATAGGATAAAGTTGTCATTTTCCCGCACCAAAAAGTTCGGCAACCCATTTCTCTGCTGAACCATAATGTTGTGCAATTTACTGCCGGCACACGTATTTCCGTATTGGCCGTGTGGTTTCCGGTAGACTAGAATAGAATCACTCCGTTTCTTCCCGCGGATGTCGTAGAAGGCGACTGAGGGAAATACATTATCAAATGACCCTTTATCGGGGTCGGTCTATCGGGTCTTATCAGGGTTTATCAAATATCGATCAGGCCTCCCCAACCCGTTTGGCCAGCATAGGGCACTCCCCAGGCCATTCTCCTTTCGTCCAGGACGGACGAGAGAGGGTCGTGCTCCTGTAGTGTAGACTAAAATGGACCTGATGATGATGATGATGACACGTATTTCCCTCTTCCTATAAACCAGGGTCGTTTAGACGAAGCGTGAAGAAATACTTACATAGTCAGGGGTGGACCGCCAGCGGTGAGCTAATCACAGTGATGGCGGTCATCACTTATAGTCTTTACTTGTGCTTTCCATCAGGCAAGCTCCACCTTGACCGACCACATTTAAAAAAAAAAAAAAATGTCTGTATAGTCGGTTTACGGACGATAATTTTATGTGATAACCTCATAAGAAACATAGGCTGATCGTACTTCAGATCGCTTGTTCCGCGCTCTAGCTTGCACGCTCGGCTCAGGTGGAACGTGACAATGAGTCACGCTTTTTCGTGCGTGCAGCGGCGTTCATCGATTTAAAAGACGTTATCACGCCAAGAAAATAATAAAAAAAGTTGCGAACGTACGCTAGCATCAGACATAATAGTAGTGATGCTATTTCTATGGATTGGATAGACTGGCCCGCGCATCGAGCTCCGCATTTTATACTATTCGACGATTTCTATATAAGAAAAAAAAGTCGAGCTGTCGATAGCTTTTTAAAAATATACTAGTCGCAACGACAAAATTAAAACGTAATGTGTATGTTGTAAGGATGCCAATTGGCACCGCGCGAGTTCACTACCCTGATACCGTTCCTGAATCACGATTCGCAGCTTATGTAAACAAACGATTCTTTCTATTGTGTCAAAATCTGCAAACACTGGTTTTGGAACCAAATACCGGTAAGGACACTTGTGTTGTACAGACGACGAGAGGTGGAGCCATAACGTCCTTTACTGGAGACCCAGAACCGGTAAACGTCATGTAGGCAGACCCAGATGGTCGGATGATATAAAAAAGACGGCAGGGCCGACCTGCACAAGATTCGACACACTAAGAAAGGAATGCAGATCCCATCAAGAGGCATATGTCCAGCAGTGGACCTAAAATAGATGCTGAACAGAAGAAGAAGACCGGTAAAGGATTAAAAATGTGTTTAAAGTGTTCACATTTCATCCAAATAAATTCTGTCGTACCAGTAATAATGAGAACATCTTGCCGGCACATGTATTTCCTCCTTCCTACAGGAGAAGAAGAATAAAATACATTTAAATAACATCACAATATGAGGAAACAATACACAATAACATTTTAAATATAACATTACATACATAACTCATTCATGATGCTAATTTGGCCATCGCTCGGCATTAATGCTGTGTAATAAACACAGCGCTGATATTATGCGACAGCCAATGGGTGCCGACACGGACATCGTCGGACGAGGTATGTAATTTATTAATTTATCCGAGATTTAAAGTCCCTGCATCTAGGGGCATCAGGCTATTCGGCACGTATAATACACAATACACAGCATGGGATCTTTCAAACGAAGCGTGAAGAAACATCTAACTGGCCAGCATGATAGTGTCTAGTATTTTGTGAGCTTTGTCGATCACTAGTAGTCGTTAATCTTTACCACAGCAATTCTACAAAGAATTTTATCTGTGCGATTATTATGTCATCGTGAACTCATTTAAATTTACGTTAGCCTGTTATTGTGGCGATGGGTTAATAGTATAAATAAATTTCACTATTTTTCAAATTAGTAAAACGAAGGAGATGCTGCGTAGATACATATAGACGCCTTCCAGCTTGCTCACGGATTTTTTTTATTTATCAAGCTTACAAACAACTTATACCTACATTTCAACAATAAACAACAAAATATATGATCATTTTAAAGATTCAACAATTATATAACAAGTATTTAATCATTTTAAACATTAATGAACAATTAATTAAAGCCGAAAGATAATTTTTACAACAGTTTTATTGCAGTGTAATTACATAAATAAGTAACTTCCATTCCTTAAGTAGGTTTTTAAATAAGTTTTTTTTTTCATTTTTAGTGATATATACAAGCATTATAAAGAACTTCTTTTGAAGATAATGAAATATCTGAGATGATTATCCAGATTTCCAAGGAGGCACTCCTGAGTTTGACTAGTTAAACCTAAGGTACCTCATCTTCTTCTCCAAAAATAAATAAATAAATATTGTCAGACAAATTACACAGCGCCATCTAGCCCCAAAGTAAACTAAGCTTGTGTTATGGGACAACTGATAAACATACGTAAATACATTTTTTTTTGTAAATACATACTTATGATACATAGAAAACACCCAGACCAAGACAAACAGACATGTTCATGCAAACAAATGTTTGTCCTGTGTGGGAATCGAACCCACGAGCATTGGTGTCGAAGCCGCGTCATTGATCGCTACGCCACCGAGCTCGTCGAAAACAAGTCGAACCTCGCCCACTTCGCTCACTCGGCTTTTGTTGATCACAATCTTAACCTAACCTAACCTCGACTTGCATTTGGAGAGGGAGGTAAGGTACCTTACGTTTAAACTAGTCAAACCTAGGAGCATCTAGATTCGGATATCTACTATAACATATACATTACATTTTGAAATATTATAATTGAAAGTTATATTATTAACCCTTTTAAAAGATAGCTCATTAAAATTTCACGTAAGGAATAGCAATGTTCATCTATAAACAATCTTCAATAAAATGTCGGTTCATTGACTCTTTTCGAATTACCAGTGGTTCTAGAACTCACTAGATTTTCGCATAAAGTATAAAATTATTTTAGTGTCGATATTTTAATAACACATTAAATTAATTTACATTATCATTTTTCTACAGAGTTAGAGGTAAAAAAGTTGAGTTGGAACAAGGAAGGGAAATATTTATCATTTAAACTTCAAATTCAAAAAATGAATTTAGGTATTTTTGGACGACTTCCACACTGCCATCTAGTCCCAAACTAAGTAAAGCTTGTGCTACGGGTACTAAATGAGTGATATAATACTTAAATACATTTTTTTTGTAGATACATACATATAATACATAGAAATCACCCAGAACAAAACAAACAAACGTATTTATGCACATAAATATTTGTCTTGTGCGGGGATCCAACCCGCGACCTCGGAGTCAAAATGGCCATCGAGACTTAATTCTATACAAGCATTGTTTACATGGCCGAGTGGTTTCCGGCAGACTAGAATAGAATCACTCTTCTTCTCGTGGATGTCGTACAAGGCGACTAAGGGAAATACATTATCAAATATCGATCAGGCCTCTCCAACCCGTTTGGCCAGCGTGGGGAGTGTAGGCCAAATCCTCCTTCCAGTCTAGGACGGACGAGAGAGGTTCGTGCTCCTGTAGTAGAGACTAAAATGGACCTGATGATGATGATGATTGTTTACATAGACACTCACTTTCAAATTCACTATTCTGGACAAGGAAATATTGTTAAAATTATATATTGCGTTATATAATAATAATAACACGTTTTGCATAAATATTCGAAACGTGACGACGTGTTGAAAATATTTCATTCATAATTTGGGCTCGGTCCAATAACGATACGCGGTCTACTCTTGGCCCTTGTGGATGACCTGTTTTTATATTTTTACGTTTTTAATGACATATCATAAACCGATTTTCAGACAATCTATTTTTAATTTGTCATTCGTTTCCTTTGCTACATTTATTTAGCTATTTTTTTTTTATAATGATTGAGCATTCTTCGTGCTTCGGAGGGCACGTTAAGCCGTCGATCCCATCTGTTGGTAGGGACATGACAGTCGTTAAGTCAAGTCAGTGGCCTTAAGGGTCCGTTCAAACAAACCGGCTTGGAGAGGAGAGCAGATTTTGGATGCGTTTAAAATAGAGTCTTGTGTCATTGTCATAAGGTGTACTTTAAAAATCTAAATCGGCTCTGGGCTATTCTCATATAAAAAAAAACCGGACAAGTGCGAGTCGGACTCGCCCACCTAGGGTTCCGTAGGTACGTAGTATCACTATTAAATTTGATATTTTTAATTATAAATAAGAAATAATGCGTCGAAAAAAATAAATAAAATATATTTTGCAATGTGTACATCAAGCCCTTTCATATGATACCTCATTTGAACTAGTAGTTTCAATTTGAAATTTCGACACCCTATAAAAAATATAGACCCCCTATTTTTTAAGATCTATTTACAAACGTATAGTTTTGAGATTTATTCCTATACTTGTAGTCTATAACGATGTTACTTGCCAAATTTCATAGTTCTAGGTCAACGGGAAGTACCCCATAGGTTTTGATTCCCTTGAGAATGTCGAAATATGCGTTTTTTGCTGAATAAACGGCCGTAACTTTTTTCTACGTAAACTTAGCAGTTTGATTATTTTACTACTTCATGGGACCGTAGACCTGAGTATACAGTTCAAATTTCAGCTTGATACCTCCACGCATTCTCGACATAGAAATTCTTGACAGACAGACAGACAGACAGACAGACAGACAGACAGACAGACGGACAACAAAGTGATCTTATAAGGGTTCCGTTTTTCCTTTTGAGGTACAGAACCCTAAAAAAGAAGTTAATTTAAAAAATAAACCTTATGCCAATGATCTAAAATTCTGTTTTAAACGCCACCAAAATCTGCTCTCCTCTCCGAGCCGGTCTGTGCAAACGGACCCTTAGGCGGCTTGAAAACACATGCCTCCGCCTACCCACAGTGGAGCAGCGTGGTGAAGTATGTTCTAACCCCCTTCAATCTGGGGGTGATCCATATCCCAGCATTGGGATGAATAGAGGTTGACGACGACGACGAGCATTCTAAAAAAGTAAATAAACAATACTCTAAACCCCTTCGATTGAGGAGAGACCCGTATCCTAACAGTGGAATGATTATGGTTTGATCGGCATCAAACCATAATCATTCCACTGTTAGGATACGGGTTACCAATTTTTTGGTTCGGGATTCGGTATGACGAGCTCGGTGGCGTAGCGGTCAATGACGCGGCTTCGAGACCAACGCTCGTGGGTTCGATCCCCACATAGGATAAACATTAGTGTGCATGAACATGTCTGTTTGTCTTAGTCTGGGTGTTTTCTATGTATCATAAGATATATTTACAAAAAAAAAAATGTATTTACGTATGTTTATTAGCTGTCTAGTACCCATAACACAAGCTTCGCTTACTTTGGGGCTAGATGGCGCTGTGTAATTTGTCTGACAATATTTATTATTAAATAATAATAAATATTGTCAAACAAATTACACATAAATAAATATTTATAAACAATGTAAACGGACAACATCAAGAATGAAGACTCTCCAGAAGCTCCAGATAAATAAACTCATCCATGGACAGGTTAAAGCTGACTTTGCTTAACTTGCGTGTTCGATTAGAGTGACACGCGCAACGACACCATCGAGCGCCTCAATTATCTTCAGTATTAAATAATTTCAACGTAATGCCATTAAAAAAAGATATGATTTTTATTCAAATGCAAACGAGCATTACCAAAGTTGCATTTTCAAAATTATTAAAAAACATCGGACGCGCAGCATGCGCCACCATAGCGATTTTTTTTTTTTCGAAATCCCAAATTGATATCGGAAAATCAAGGTCACTTTACTCATTACTACTTTTTGATGCTCTACACGAATCCGAAGTCAGAATTTCAAAATTTTGAGTTTCATGGCAACGGACAGACAGAACGACTGGACGATTTCATAAGCTCAATGAATTTCGCTGAATATGATATTGCATTTTTCCAAAAAGAAACAAAAAAGGTTAAAATTCGTGAGAGTTTCTGAAAGTTGAACAACTGTAAAATCACTGGTAGTCGTGTTTACAAAGTAATTTGCGAAGGTTCTTCATGCTGTTCGCAGTTAATCTGAGATTTCATAAAACTTCATTATCTGGAATATAAAATGTTGTTAGAAAACTTTCTGTAACAAATACATTGTGAGAAGCAATTTTGTTTGGTATTCACTATAAAATGTAATTTTATTACGCTTAGTAAAGTTTCATAGAGATGTACGCGAAAATTCTTTTTAGATTTTAGTAATATACTCGCTTTCATAAATATTTAAGGCGACTTTATGCTGGAGATATAAATAAATGTTTGACGAGCTCGGTGGTCGAATGGTTAGCAATGGCCACTTTGACTTCGAGGTCGCAGGTTCGATCCTCGCACATGACAAACATTTGTGTGCATGAACATGTCTGTTTGTCTTGGTCTGGCTATTTTCTGTGTATTATAAGTATGTATTTAAAAAAAAAAAAAATATTTATGTACATTTATCAGTTGTGGACTAGATGGCGCTGTATAAATTGTCCAGAAATATTTATTAAATATTTATTATGTATCTGTTTTTAATCACGGGTCAAGCCCGGTCATTTGATAGGCATGCGCGGGGATATGGATCCAACGCGTAGAGGCCCCTTTGAGAAGTTTGATGTAATGTTGTACGCCCGCCGTGACCCGCTCCAGGATATGTCAATGGAACGACATACCCATGAGCAGGTCTCGGCAGGCGTTGAGACTATTGCGAAGTGTGATGGAAAATAAATGGGCTATGGAGATGAGGTCTGGGTGAACTTAATACCGGGCTATTACAGAATTATTAAATGTTTCATTTATTCATTAAGTCATTCTAAGCGCCA
The DNA here is from genome assembly GCA_937001555.2 of Hypsopygia costalis. NCBI lineage: Eukaryota > Metazoa > Arthropoda > Insecta > Lepidoptera > Pyralidae > Hypsopygia > Hypsopygia costalis. Next base: position 5,558,742 of record OW443335.2, read on the forward strand.
TTGAATACAAAAATAGGGTGTGGATGTGTCATGGACACGTGTGTGTTCTGCGTTATATGCACTAAACTTATCTCAAAATGGCAGCGCTTCCCCCTCCCCCGCACGCGATGTTTCATAGTCCTTACTTAGCGTAATAAATTCTTTGATCCTTCACCTAACCAGTGGTGTGATTGAATTTTAGATGGAGATGATATCTAGCTGCAACAGCAACCTAAATTATCCCCCGATTTTGTTAACATTCTTTTTTTTTAATTGCCTCCCGATGGAAGCAATTTTAAAGACATATTCAAGTCAAAAGCATATTTCGCAAACGCTTTCTTTTTTAATTTGCCTAAAACTTTATCTGCATTAAGTTTTACATGTTGAATATGTAACGTCAATACTTATTCTCTAACTATACTGACGAGCTCGGTGGTCGAATGGTTAGCAATAGCCACTTTGACTCCGAGGTCGCGGGTTCGATTCCCGCACAAGACAAATATTTGTGTGCATGAACATGTTTGTTTGTCTTGGTCTGGGTGTTTTCTATGTATTATGTATGTATTTACAAAAAAAAATTGTATTTAAGTATATCAGTTATCTAGTACCCATAGTGGCGCTGTGTAAATTGTCGAGAAATATTTATTATTTATTAATTATTTAATGCTCTCAACATGAAATATCACCAGCGCTTCTCCATCTCGGTCACTCGCAATACAAGCACTTACTCGCAACAATAACAAAGAAACCTCAAGATAATTGTTTATTACATGAATAGATAGATCATTTGTTACCAACTATATAAAAAGAGGAAAAAGAAGGAACGAATGAAAAAGATGCATGCGTGTCCTATAGCAAGCAAATAGACCATAGCTTTGACTAGCAATCTCTTTACGCTTTATTTGCCATATATCTAGCTGTCTTTTATGTTGCGAAGAGGGGAAGTCAAATTCCAAAAGCTTCGTACTAATTTCTTTTGATTAAATTCGTTGTGAGTTCCAAGGCAGCCGTAGTTTTACCCCCAGGACTGCAGTGGACTTCATTGTTCATTGCCTTTTTTGGTGGTCGCCGGTGTTAATCCTGGTTACACAGGCCCGAAAAAAAAAAGATCATAGCATTTTACATTGTGCAAAAGCACTGATTTTCATCTATCGCCTAATGGACGAGCGCGAAAACTGAATAATTGAATATTTTTTTTCTATTATTGGTTTGGTTACTAAAGTCATCATGACCATGAGTAAATAATTTTTTTTTTTATTGTTACAGGTGTATCCCATGACAGATCTTATATTCTGTTCCGCTTGGGTCGACGAGTATTACCCCCCGTCCGCCAGTTTGCTGAGACTGGTAGATCAGACTCCTTGGGATCATCACCAGGGACTTTAGACGTGTTTGGAGGGCCCCCAGTGTTGCAGGGCGCGGGGAGGACTGAGGCGGAATTCTTCGTTGATGGAAATCACTCTAGAGTATGTCAATTTCAAATTAATGCTACGATAATATTGCATGCATGATAACAAATAATGCAATCCGCACACGCTGGGAATCCACAGGCTAAAGTTCGCGCAGCGAGCGATGGAGACGGCTATGCTCAGGGTTTCTCTGAGGGATCGAATCCGGAACGAAGAATATCGACATAGCCTTTAGAGTTTGCAAGCTGAAGTGGCAATGAACCGATTACATCTGCCGAGTAAGTGATGGCAGATGGGGGAGGAAGGTATTAGAGTGAAGGCCGTGCATAGGAGGACGAAGCGTTGTGCGTCCTCCTTCTAGATGGTCCGATGACCTTAAAAAAGCAGCTGGATGCGGAAGGCGGAGGATCGTATTTGGTGGAAAGCGTAGGGGAAGGCTTATCCCGCAGTGGGTAGACTGGCTGATGATGATAATAACGAAGAAGGCGATTATGAAGTACTAAGTTACTATAAAGCAGGCAATCACCGCAAAGCATAGCGTAAATATCTAAATACAATATACATCTCTTAAATGTAAACTTAAACCTATAAAGCCTTCTGCCTCCATTGTGCGAAAAAGAAAGCAAATAATTACCCGCCATTCACCCGTTTCCGTGACACTTACCCTCGCGGCAAGACATTAGCGCTAATCAATAACAAGTATTCTAAAGTTGTGCATACAATACCTTCCTCTTGAGTTCGGTTTGAAGCACTTCTGATACACTCATGCAATGGATCGCCTACAACAGACTTTATCAGGGCAATGTCATAGTTGATCTGTCATGTCTTGTACCCTTGACTCTACCCTGAACTACCAGGCGCTCGGTAGAGTCACCTATTCATCTTGAGACGTGACCGAAGAATTTTAATATGCGGTGTTTAGATATACAAAGAATTACGGTTTTCCGCTACGTTCTGAACACCTGTGTCAGTTCAAAACGTAGTGGTTGATGGGTTGATACGAGTACGTACCTATATATCTATATAAGTACTCGTATCAACCCATAATCATCCCACTGTTGAGATACGGGTCTGCCCTTAATCAAAGGGGTTTTAGAACATTCTCCAGCATGTTGCTCAACAGCGGGTTGGCGGAGGCCAGTGTTTTCAAGCCGCCCAAAGGCCACTTGCTTTGATTGACGGCTTAACGTGCCCTCCGTAGCACAGAGGAGTTCGAGATAAATAAACCCATCCTCGGCCGTAGCCTGTCTAATCTAATCCGTACTACGGCCGACGTTGCTTAAGTTTTTTTATATGAGAGGAGGGCAAGCGAGTATGTGAGTCACCTGATGGAAAGCAATCACCACCGCCCATAGAAGTCGGTCGCCGATCCGTTGCCAGCCTCATAAGGGAAATATTGACTCTGTTGTTGAAGGCTCCCATGTCGCATTTGGGAATACTGCTGAGGGAAGTTGATTCCACAACTTCACAGTTCGTGGTAGTAAATGTCTTAAAGAGCGTACTGTTGTAGATCGCCAATTATCAAGATGATATGGATGGAATTTTAATTTATGGCGAGTTGTATAATATATATTGCAAATAGCTCATCCGAGCACTAGATAACTTGCATGATCGAATAAACTAACATGAGCAACCACGCCATCGAGCTCCTCGCTTATTTACTTACTTATCAGCTCTGTTACTTATCATTTTCGGGTCTAGACCGAGGTACGAATATCAATATTGTAGACGGTAAAGAAATATCTAGTTATTATTTGGAACAAATTTATTAAGCTAGTAAATTTTCATTCTCATGTTTTTAACATCGAGTCATTTAAAGGCCTGACAGCGTCGAAAATGTCCAAACATTATATCATTAACGACCAATATTCCAATAATTACTGAAAACAATATCAATGTAATGCGATAATTTACGCTATTAAAATTCATATGACGCCACTTTAGTAAAACAAGTATTGGAGATTGTGAAAATTTATAACTAGCGATGGTTCGTGACTTCGTCCGCGAACGAGAACTTTCAACCCCTACTTCAACCCCTTAAAAGATGAATTACTTTACTGTTTATTGCACATAAACAACTCTTGTCCGGTTCCAATTCTGATTCCGATTTCGGGCCAGGGGCCCTACCGCCTAAGCTGAAGCCGATTTCCATCGAATTTTTAAAAGGTGAAAATCAAATTTCAGTATACTTCTTACCAGCTAACCTAAACACTGAATCCGCCGCATAGGCTGAAGGGCCACAGAAATGCAAATGTAACTGGAACCGCAACCAAAATCGAAATCAGAATTGGAAGTATAATTCAATTTCAAATTCGACATACCTCATACCTACTTGTTAGGTGAAACTTATTAACAGAAATAACAGAATGTCTAACGACTTCACAGCAAAACATTTAATTTAATCTACAATGCACAAAGCGTATGTTATATTGACGAAAAGTACAATTTAAACATCTACGAGTAGAAGTAAAAATATACGCTAGAAAACTTTCTGTTTAAACAACAATAGTAGATATAAATAGAATAGATTTTTTGAATATGCTACACGTGTAGCAGCATCTTTAATGATATTGTTTTGACATTTTCCTTTTTTCATTATTCATTTTGACATTTAGTTCTATAGTGTTGGTGATGTTTATGTACAGCATGTTAGTCTTAATTTTTCTTACTAATGTTTCTTACTTACGTTTTTATCTCATAAACTAGCGTGTTGCGTAAAATACATTTTATATGAATGTGCATGAACATGTCTGTTTGTCTGGGTATTTTCTGTTTTATATTTATTTACAAATAAATATATTTCTAAGAAATTAAATTAAAAATAATAATAAAACTACATATTATCTAAAAAAAAGGCCCCCGTGGCATTGTACCGAAGATGCTGGCAGCGTTTCCTCGTTGTATGGCAATACTAATGCGTTGTGCGAGAAAGCCGCCAGCTCTTCGGTCACCAGTGGTCTCGACCAGGCGCTTGGAGAGCTCATTCATTAATTTAAGCGCATTAGGACCCCACGAACCCAGGGTCTCGACCCCGAAAGGCACAAAAGTGTATTCCGAACCGAGACCGCGATATTTCGAAATTTTTCTTTTCTCGGCCGCCTCCGCCGCAGCGCCTGCTTTCTGTGTAGTTCCCTGGAGATGAGACGGGGCCAGCGTATCGGCGCAAGTAGCGTCCCAAACCAAAGCCCGTCCCATGCTCCACGGAATCAGGGTCATTCCGTCCGGTCTCTTACCATCGTCTCTTGAAATACCGTTTGGTTCAAGTAATGCAGGTACATTGACGGTGGCAAGAGAGCGGCGGATTTTTATATGAATTCTTCATCCTACTCTATTAATATTTAAACTGGATGTAAAATTATCTTTTTTGTATGAGAGGGGAACAAACGAGCATGTGGGTCACCTGATGGAAAGCATTCACCATCGCTCATAGAGATCAGCAACGCCAAGGGGTCGCCGATCCGTTGCCAGCCTATACTCCTTCCTTTCTTTCTGGTGACTTCACTCTCTCGCAGTAACACAACAACCCTCAAGGGAATTGATATTTGGATACGGATTCTGTGAGGTGAAGGTACTTTTCCAGTCGGGCAGCTTAAAAAATACGCTATGCCATACCTCTCTTATGTACCTTATATTGGTGTAATAACATCGTCTATATACGTACCATGTCGTCCAAATCGATGCTTTCCCTGGGCAAACAACAGCCAAAAATATCGTATTTCATCGTTAATTAATACCGGGAGAACAAACAACAATTACAATACGTCAGTAGTACGGACAAAAAAGCGGGCGATTCGAGTAATAAAGGGAATTTTATAGTCGTTGCATCGCTTTCGTTTTATTGTCAGTTGCGACTAATTTCGATTGTTTACTGTTTTGTTACAATTGAATTTCTGTATCGATTGTTATTATTTTATTTATTGTTTTTAATTTTTGAAGTGAAAACTTCTTTAGCGACGTTGTGCAATTTTTGGGATGGGTAAAAAATGTTAAACTCGCATCAGGACACGTGGCCTGATCGAAAATTCGTAAGACGGAGGGAGAGTAGACCGCCGGCGCGGCGTAGGAGAGGAAGTAATATCCCCCTCTCTTTCTACCGCGCGGCGAAAATGTATCCCTGCTCCTGCTGTTTATTTTTATTATAGATAGCGCAATAAATTAATATTGTATATATCGTTTATACTGATAAATAAAGCAAATCGTGCGAAATTATTCCCTAACCATTCCAAAATATTTAAAAATGCACAACGATAATGTTCAAGTTTTCACTTCGGCCGGCACTCCCGGAGTGCAACCCCTTTTTTTTGTTTGCATATAGTGTTGTGCTCAAGTTTGACACTTCGACCTTTGTACCGTTCTTTAGCCGTACGTAATAAGAGTTACAATTACAATGTGGTCAAGCATGACCCGCTTTCAGCTGGACATTACCATTATTTATTTTGTATGCGTAACAAGTTTCTATAGTGGACCGCTCAACACGCGTTATTGTTGCACTGCAAAAGCCATATATGACATAAGGACGGCCCAAAAGTTAAAGTGATCTTAATCTATTGACTGTACAATAAAATAAAACAACAACAGCAATAATTTTGAGTATGTAATTTATTCTTTACTAGCTACCACTTGCGCGTTTTTCATTTTTTTAATAAAAAGTATCCTAAGCCCTTCCTATTATCTTTGAGAATATATGTACAAAGTTTCATGATGATTGGTTGAGTAGTATCGGCGTGAAGGCGTAACAAACTCATATTCGCAATTCTAATATTGTAATAGGGAAGAGATCACCCTGTTTTGTGATACGAGTAGATATGTATTAATTATTGAAAAAAAATTAAAGTTGGGGGAAGCATTATTTTAGTAAATTTTTCTATTGTTAATCACTAATATATTGATTTCGTCGAATACGGCAAGATAATAAGAAAACTTTCTGTCTCGTAGCTATCACCGTTTGCAAGAAAAAAATATTTTTAAATAAACAATTTAACCCTAGTTTTTTATCGAAATACCTAGAACTGTTTACGAGATCATGGTGATATTATGTATATAATTATATAAAGGATGAAAGAATCTTTATTTTAGATCAAAACAAAAATGTAATCTGAAGAAAATATACTAATATAATGTTAAATAGCCGAAGTAACCAACCAATAATCTAACTAAAATATAAGTAAATACACTATAAATCAATAGACTGTTTCTGAGAATGCCGGTAATAGACAAGCGGACGCTCAGGCGCGGCCCAGTAATTAATACGTCAGGTGCAGGAACGCAACGTCAAACGTTTGTGGCGGATTACTGCGAGAGCCTGGGAAAAGAAATTGTAGATATGATTTTAAGAGCTAATAATTATAAGCTTTCATGTTAAGAATTGATTTATTTGCGATAATGTCTACCAAACAATATTTTAACCTGATTTATAATTCTAACTGAAGTGAATCAGATTCCATCAAGCCTGTGAATTAAACTTCCCAGAATATAATATCAGTCGAAATCATAACAAACATAAATATTGTACAATAAATTAATTTGATACCTGCCGCTGAGTTCTACTCTCCTACAACTCGACATAAATTAAAATTCCATCCTTATCATCTTGATAATTGGCTACTACTGCTGCTACTACTACAGTACGTTTCCTAAAATGTTTTATACCACGATCGGTAAAACTGTTGAATCAATTTCCCTCAGCGGATATCCGATGTCATAGATATTTCCGAATATCTACGACATGGGAGCTTTCAAGGATAGAGTCTATATTTCTCTTAAAAGTCTGGCAACGGATCTGCGACCCCTTGGTGTTGCTGATCTCCATGGGCGGTGGTGATTGCTTTGCACTAGGTGATCCACGTGCTCGATTGCCCCCTCCCCCCCCCCCCCCCCCCCCCTCTTATATATATAAAAAAACGTTGAAACATCACAATTTGTAAAAATGAAAGAAAAAAGAAAGGCATTAAGCGTCGGCGACGCGTGTTTAATGCCTCTGGTGTTGCAAACATCCATAGGCTACGAAGATTGCTTACCATCAGGCAGGTCGAAGCTTATTTGCACCTTAGTTATATATAAAAAAGGAAATAAAATCATTTAAAAAACATAAAATGTATACATCATCGTAATTATCTAAGCAAATTTCTCCGGAATTAGCCATAAAGAATTAATTATGAGCATAGCTACAGTGAACAAAGCTTCCAAGTTAATGTACGAATTTATGCATCCGGCTCCCGCGCTATGTGACCTAATTTTCGTCTCGGCTTGGCCTCGTATTCATTTAGCATCTGATGTAAACTTCAAGATAATGAATATGAAATTGATTAAGGGGTATACAGTATACAACGTTCAGTTATTCCGTAGATAGTTCTGAAACACGTAACGACAAAGTACCTGTCATCTCTAGGCCTTAGGGGGATGGTAGTGATGAAGGTAATTAAATACACTGTTGCGTCAGTAACCCCCATAAGTTTATACATACCAACAATTACTAGTAATTTAAATATGAAAGTGGTTTCTTTGTTCGCCGTTAAACTATTGGATAGATTTTGTTGAATTTTTTTATACTACGCTGGGTGCTAAATATGTGGCCCGCCTGATTTAAAGCAGTTACTACAAATGTTTGTCTTGTGCGGGGATCGAACCCGCGACCTCGAAGTTCAATACCGCCACTACACCTATGCTGATTGACTAACGAAACTCTGGCGTAGTTTTGCGATATATCACGTTGCGAGCGTTTATATGGCTGCGGTTCACCGCTTCACTTGGGGCGGGCCGTATGCTTCTACTTCTTTTTCCGATTCCCAATGTAGTATTTAAAAAAAACTTTAGTGGTGGTCGAGTTGCAGGGAAATTTAAAGCTACTTTCCCGAGCTTTGTTCCGCTTGCGAGCTGCGGACGGAAGCTTGTGTAAGTTAGAACATTGTGAAATAAAATGTAATAAAACATTAGGTTAGTTTACTTTTCTAAACCCAATATGTGAACAAAATAAGATGTTTATCTAATCTCATACTGAAATTTACACATTAAAAAACTGAACACAGTATCATAATGACAGTCTTTACGCACAAGCTATCAAAATAAATTTAATAAGTTATTTTTCGATACAGCTCTTCTATGGACAACTGTATCGTAAAATAACTTTTTTACCATTTCGATACAGCTTCAGCCCTGGATACAGGTATTTTAAACAGGTTTCAATGCAAATACATTGCAACTATGCAAAATTTTTCTACATAATCTGTGAACGCGGCGCCGCGCGGCGCGTCGCGCATGCGCACTACGCATGCTCGATCTGCAAATGGATTTATAGGTAAGATATATAGCTGTTAAATTAACTTCATGGTTGTATTTAAAATATTATTATGGTATATTTCATGAGATTAGATAAAGTAGTGTATGAAACTGCACATAATTAGGTATTAAAATACTCGTGTGGTCTATTAAAACACTCGCCTTCGGCTCATGTTTTAAACTCACACTCGTATTTTAATAACCCTTATTATGCAACAGTTTCATAAACTACTATTACATTTCTTCTATTTAATTTATTTAAAATCACAAAACATATATTCTGTTTTTAATCTACTAATCTTTAGACCAACATTCTCCAGTTTTTGTTTCGATTTCACCAGTCTGCTCTCCTCCAATATACGACCTCCAATACGTCTACGCCGACGACATCTATATCATCAGCAACAGTAGCTCCATTCAAGTAGTTTAGTACATAAAAATGAATAACGTTTATACTAACTTTATATACTCCTTTGCAGGTCTCGGTTATGGCAAGAATGGTTCCATCTCCTGATTGGTTCATAGGAGTAGACAGCTTCGATCTTTGTGTTGATGGCAACTGGTTGGACAGCATAACTATTGAGGTAAGTAGAATCATTGAAGGCTACATGAAAAGAACGTACCGTGAAGTGTTTTAAAAAAAAACTCACGATTCAGCAAAGTTTAGCTCATTTGGCCTCACTGTTATTACATCGGAAGTTAAACATTTCCCTTTCGAGTAATTTAACCTTTCGTTAAACTTCATTATATGTTGAGCTGAAAACCCTTTGCCTAGTTTAGGAGTTAAAATTATTCTGCTTAAAAATTGCTCATTACCTAGATTCTAGTCCAGACTCTCATTAGTATTCATAGCCCTTACTCTTGGTTAATTAAGCATTCATCACTAGGTACTGACTTTTTTTCTTAATTACTGTAAATTAAGTAAAATATCTCTTGCTACTGTAAGGACTCCGCAATTTGTTTGGTGTTTTACCTATCTACATCTATAAAACAAGATACTGTCCGAGTGACTGACATATCAACACATAGCTCAAACTGCTAGATCTAGAAATTCCAGATTAGGCATGATTCTTTGCGAGGTTCAAGGATGCATTAAGAAAGATTTTTGAAAATTTCGACGGGATATGCACGTACGAAGTCGCGGGCGCAAGAAAGTTTAAAATAATATCAATCAGAGATTCTAAAATAATTTGTTGACCGTTTTATTGTTGTAAGAAATGTTTTCTTCCTCTTTCTACCTAGTAAAAGTATTAGCTTTCCTAGTCATCATGACTTTTCATCGTCCAAGTATCAACTGGGATACTTAAACACCTAGGTTTGATACTTGAATGATGCAAACGTGCAATTTCTGTTATAGAGTGAAGATAAGTCGTCAAGAAGTCATGTTGTTTTGATTATTCAGAGGACCATGTCCAAACACTAGGGTCCTCTTATCCGACTACAGTCTTTCAGTCTGTCGACTACCAGTCTACTCTGGACCCCACACCCCAGCTAGCGATAGCAGATGAAAGTCTTACAATGCAGCCGCGTATGAGGTGACAAAGTATTGGGAGCTCTCCCTCTAAATGGATCAACGACCTCAAAAATGCGAATGGATGCGGAAAGTGAAGGATCGTTTATAGTGGAGAGCATACCCAGCAGTGGGCAGAGACAGGTTGATAATGATGACTATTCTGGATCTCAATTTAAAATTAATTGAATGTCTGTTTGCTAGGTGGATCCTCTGGACGCAGGCACGGACAACGGTTTCACTTTCACAGCACCGAATTGGCCCACGGCTCCTCAGGGAGTGGCTTATCGAATCACCTCCATGTATCCGTCACACCCAGCTGGGTCTTTCTTCTACCCACACTTGAGGAGATTGCCGCCTATTGCTACTTTTCAATTTATAAAGGTAAGTTTGGTCTTTGAATCGTAATACTATTATTTTTTAATCGACCTTAAAAAATTTGATTTATTGTTTGACCCGCAGCATGCATGTACGAGATCGTAAAAAAAAAAACTACCTGAAACTACTACTACTGAAAAACCTAGATTCACTAAGGTAGCTATAACTGAAATGGAGAAAATATACTTAATTAAGCAGTATAGCCCTCCATGATAAATTACTTTTAGTTATCGTAACTCTAGAATAAAATGTTAAAAATGTAGACTTAATCGAAACTACCGGTACTTCAAGTGATAAGAAATATTTTAATCCACTAGCAAGATAATCTATATTAATAAAAGGCTTTGTCCTCACTGACTCACTAATCAACGCACAGCCCAAACCGCTGGGTCTAGAGATTACAAATTTGGCATGTAGGTTCCTTATGACATCTAGGGGTTCACTAAGAAAGGATTTTTCAAAATTCATCCCCTAAGGGGGTGAAACGGGGCTCCAAAGTTTGTATGGGGAAACAAGATTATTTGGACTATTTTATCCGAAACTTTACACGAGTACTTCTATAGATAAATGAGTAAAGACGTGTTTCAGGATTTTTGAAAATTCAACCCCTTAAGGGGTAAAATGGAGTGAAAAAGTCTGAAAATCGACATGGATATTGTTTTCATGGTTTATCGGGTCGCTGATTACGAAAACAACAACTTTATTATAATCCAACATAGCCGACGTGACATAAAATCACCCCTAGGGGGGTGCGATGGGGTTGAAATGTCATAATATCAATATGGGCGTTGATTCTATGGTTTTCTGGGACGTCAATTACGAAAATGGCATCGATTTAAAAATATAACATAGTGGACACGAAATTACTTAAAAGGATTTTTAAAATTTTACCCCTAAGAGGGTGAAACGGAGGTCCAAAGTTTATGTATGGAAACGAGATTAGTTGGACTATTTTATCCTCGACTTAACACGAGTACTAATAATAAATAATCTATAATAATAAAAAACTTTGTCCTCATTGATTGACTGACTCATTAATCAACGCACAGCCCAGACCATTGAAGCTAGAAATCTGAAACTTTGGATATATGTTCCCTATACAACGTAGGCGCGCTTATGAGGTTGAAAATAGGGGTTGAAAAAAACCCTCTTTTTGGAAACCGATTGACCTACGATTTTGAGACTTGGTGGAATTATTGTTCATAAAAACGGGGATGTCGAGGAGTAACTGATTAACTTTTGACCAGCACCCAGCCAAGAAATATCTAAAAATGTTATATTTATATTTTACCTAACTCATCACTAGATGGCGCTATAGTATCGCACTATGGTTTCGTTATTAAGGAAGGGTTCGTTATTAACGAGAGCTTAGTTCAAACCATAGGGTTATCCACGATGGTTTATCGCCCACCTCATCCCCTCCCGGGTTAGTTAGTTACTCCCGGAGGTTGTCCCTGAGGTTGTAGGGCTTAAAAAAACTGCGACCTTCAAATGAAGCGACCTCTGGTGCCGAAAAATAATTAAAAACCGATTCTAAGTAGACTTTATGGGGTATACCAATTTTTCAAACAATGATGTCAAGATTGACTGAATTTTTACTTGTGGAAGGTGGAAGGCTTGCCTGTTCCGCTTTATCTCCTACTACTCGCATGGAACGGCGGTGTATCATCAGGAGGTTCGTGCCACCATTGTTAACCACGTATGAGTTACAGTCGTTAAGTGAGGACAGTAATTGATGTGCTCTTGGGAAAACTCTCTTTATATTTTCCCCGCATTTCCATGATTTCCTCAGACCACCCCGTTCAATTTAAAAGACTTCAATTTTCCATAAAGGTATGCCATACCATTAGCAAAGCTCAGGGGCAGTCTCTAAAGGTCGCTGGGGTTGACTTGAGACAAGACTGCTTCTCTCATGATCAGTTGTATGTAGCCTGCTCACGTATAAGTTCTCTTGATAGCCTTGCAATTGTTTACCGGGAGGTCTTAACCTAAATGTATGTTTGTTATAATGGGCAATGCAAAACAGTCTTTTATGGGGAAAAAATTAAATATCTAGAATCTTAAGAAAAATAGACGCAAATCAGGAGTGTTCCCGTAGCGAAGCACGGGTACTTTGCTAGTAAATAATAAACTAAGGCTAGACTCTAATATCGACGATTTTCCTTTAGCTCCGAGAATACGAGCTCTCCGAAGTATTCCATCGATCGAGCGACGACCGAAGATACGACGTCCTCCAGCTGGATAAGCTGAGCCACAACAGCATCGATGTGCTAGACGGCAACAGAGCTCTGTCCATTGCTGAAGAGGTCGAACGCGCAGAGGCGCCTAAGATTTACGCTGACGGTGCTCTAACAACACCTGATGCGTCTTATTCTTACTATACTTTGTAAGTATTAACTTAAAGTTTTATTAATTTTCTAATCTTGATAATTTAGTACTAATTGCACATTTAAATTTTAACTGCTATTGCAGTTAAATTTAAATTAAATTGTAACTTTCTTTTGTCATTAATGTCCCTTAGTGATTGCGGGAAACTATACAGTATCTTCACACTGATTCATTTTATTTCTTTATCTTTTTCTTTTTAAATTATTTTAACAATTCTATAACATAATGTCTCTAGATAGCTTCGGAACCAGGGATTTTTCGTTAATGTAGGTAAGAGTCATTCCAAACCTAATTGCATTGCACATTTTAAAAGTGCATTTTAATCATTTAAGAATTAGACAAACACAAGGAGTAACTACGAAAAGCGAAGACAATTCCACTAACATTTTTCAATTTGCTTTGGAAAGTCGCATTACATTTTTAATTGTACTTTATATTTCGTTTAGAACTAACTCGACAGCCAACACTACTCAAGAGCCGCGGTCTGCTAACGAGTTGCCAACATCAGGTCCTACTGCCAGTGAAAGATCAGCCATGCGAAGCCTGGCGCGGCGATATAGGGCCAGAAGACGACGCAAGTTGCGTGCTGACAATGCTGATCCTGCGGAAAGAAGGAAGCGGAAAAGAACGAGTAAGAAGTTTCTTAGTATATGAATGAATGAATGAATAGATGGATGGATGAATGAATGAATTTATTTATTGTATGACCAATGAATCACACATCTACTACAGTTAGGAAACTGTAGTAGATGTATGATTCACTGCAAATTTGCAACTACCCAAATAATAAGGATTATTATTTGAGATAGTTGCAAATTTGCAGTGCCGCTATGATCATTTCTCTTTGCGTACATGATTGAGTGCTGATGACTTTGGAGTAGGTACAGATACATTTACACAAACTCTGATCTGTACGTATGAGTGAGAATTGACTGTGGAAGTATATGCTTGTTTACGTGCTGTATTAGCTTCGCGAGTTCTATCTCCTTCTATACTTAAGTATTTATACCGCGTCTGAAAATTACATCATACAATGTTTTTCAGAGCTGCTGGACTGCCGCGTATCACAATGGGGTGAGTGGAGTTCTTGTCGTAGTGATAGCGACTGCGTTGGATCAGCATTGCGTACGCGGAGAATAATCCGTCGTCAACGACCCGGAGGTGCCCCGTGCCCACCTACAGTGCAATCACGATGGTGCGCAACCAACTGCACAGCGCAACAGCCGCGTGAAGACTGGCGAAATAATCTCACGTAATTCCTTTTATAATCTCGAATGGTTCAGTTTTTTTCCGCAAGGAGGCTCTTCTCATAACGGTCTTTATTTGACGCCAGTTTGAGATTCGAGAGGAATCTTCGTAATCTATCTATTTCCTTATAATTTATAGATACTTTTAGCAACTGTGTCTGTCCGTCCAATGGTATCAGTTCGTTTCGATTCCGAATTTCATTGATCCTTATCATTTGGATGTAAATTGTGGTGTGTAAAGAAGTAATCAATAAAATTGTTGTATAAAATAAATTTAGTAAGAGATGACTGTCGATGTTTTGAATAGATAGACTTTGATTGTTTATCGCTGTATCTAGTAAGCTTCTTCAATCATTTTCTTTTTATTTATTGTCAATTATCGTTAGGACTAAGAATGGATGAAAGGGATTTATTACATCTTTAGATGATTAAATATCCAATGTCTCACCAGTTGAATAAAATACTCAAAATTGTGCTCTCCTAACTTAATAATATGAATTTAATGACTTAGTTTTATGCTAACTTACAGAAGCTTCTCTTAGACATATAGCAAAAGTGTAGCTAACGAGAATTATTTTTTCAATGCTAGAAAAAGTTTATACTCCATTTCTGCTCTAGTACAAAATAATGTCGTGTCTTAAGCTCTTAAAATACTTTATAATATTCCACATAATTTGATAATAATTTAAATTAACCAGCTCCGCAAATTCTATTGTAAATATTTTGACAAATAGGTATTTAGTCATTATTGTTTGCATTACTGTTTGCAAACATCAAGAAAAGAACAATGTGGTTTTTGTTTTTATGAAAATTTACTATTCTATTCATGGTGTATTTTGCTAAATAAAATCTTTATGCAACAATTACGCTGTAATTTTTTTAATAAGTATCTAAAGTATCTGTTAAGTTCGTAATACAGATTTTCCAAACTTTTCCTTAAAAATGTCTTTGTTTTAACAGCACTTGTGAAAAGTGAAATAGTTTAATAATAATACATATCGTTTAATTAAGATTAAAGTGACAGTTTCAATAAAATTATAGCGTCTGTTATTTTAGGCGGCAAATCCAAAGAAGCAGCTTTTATTTTTGAAACACTGAAGTGTAAAAATGTTTAACATAATTAAGTCCGTAGGTAAGTTATTATAAATAAAACAGCCTTCTGTAAACTGTTCTTGTTTTATTCTATTTATGGCTCATTTTATTTTAGTTGAGATATATAGTTTAGCAAATTATAAACAAGTATAATTTTCAATGCACATTTTATAATTTTAATGTAAGTTGACAATAGTTATAAGTATTAATTGTATTTATTTCAACAACTGCTCAGTTGGGGATAAATATCTCAAGCTATTATTTGTATCTGATTCAGATTCAGATTTTGATTATTTAGGTAAGTATCTAGGTGAAAAAAATCCAGCAAGAAACACCTATTTGACGATGCCAGTGACGATTAAAGTATAACCTAAGAATCGTCAATAATTAATTACAAAAAAAGATACATAGGGCCAAATAAGTGGTCTATGATCTTTAGATTGACATTCTTATGTACTTTACTAATTAAGAAGGTATATTTTTCTCTAAAAAAAATGGAAGACTTTCTTCGTAGGAAATATTGTCAAAAAAATCATAGGTCGAGGTCAAAACTAATGGATCACTTTTTGGCCGACCATATATTGTACGTACTTCCTTTATGCAGTATTGTCTACAGTGGTTGTTCCCATTCACTCTAAATGATTGAATTGTTCTCCATCATATTTTTTCCGATCATTCATTCCTAAAATCTATAAAGATATATAAATATATTGCCTAACAAATCGATACCTACGAACTTTATCCCAAAGTTCCAAAATACTTTCTAGGTTAGTTAGGTACTAAATTAAGATTTTGTTCCCACAAATGTACGGAAATAAGAGATTTTAAAGATATAAGTTTGCAGCGCATTGGTATAACATTTTGGAACCCAATGGGAACGTTTTCAAAATATTAATAATTATATTAACGTTTAGTGTTTGAGCCAATAGGAACGAAATTTTGGAGTGGATAGGAACAACTCGTCTTTATGGTATATGATCAAATATATTATCTTAAGTTGAGTAAGATTCACCATAGCTTCTAAGGAGTTGCTGCGTTGGCAGCGCGGGTGACAAAACTGACTCCTTGTGTTGCAAATGTTTAGTAGTACGATAGCTTATTTTCCACCTGAGTAGAAAAAATCTTACTCATACATATTATTCACTGTTCAAGTAGTTGCGACAACGGCCGGAGGGAAAAAATCACAATATCTTCGATACTGGTCAATTCACTTCATAATTTAATAAGAAATTGTTCTATATCATTAAAAACTAACACATCCAATAATGTTTCCATTATCTTAGTACGCATTAGTTCACGTCAATAAATTCAGCAAATTGTAATTAAATCACTTTAACTACTTATGCCAAAGAACTGTAAAGCTTTCAAAGTGATGGAGTTATACTTTAAAAACAGTTATAATAAGATCAGTTCATACATTCAAAATGTATATAGTTTGTAAATCTGGAAAAAATCGAATACAAATTTATTGATTTTTCGAGATTAGTGCAAACAGGCAAATGCACAAACGCTTCTTTGCGACTTTCTAATTTACTATGTTTTTATTTATGAGACACAAAGTCCTTTAATAGTATCTTTTATCGACGCTTCGCTGTTCAATCTTCCCGTTCCCATCTCATTCCAATGGATTTCCCATACAAACCTTGTCCTGAAAATTTCATAATAACATTTTTTTTGTATTTTTTTCTGAAATATGAATAAGCTATTCTACTGTGCGGGATGGAAATAATAATAATAATAAATAAATATTGTCAGACAAATTACACAGCGCCATCTAGCCCCAAAGTAAGCAAAGCTTGTGTTATGGGTACTAGACAACTGATAAACATACGTAAATACATTTTTTTTTGTAAATACATACTTATGATACATAGAAAACACCCAGACTAAGACAAACAGACATGTTCATGCACACAAATGTTGGTCCTATGTGGGAATCGAACCCACGAGCGTTGGTGTCGAAGCCGCGTCATTGACCGCTACGCCACCGAGCTCGTCAAATCCAGCAAATCAAAATTCATAAAAAAATCTGTCCTGCTGTTCTTGAGTTATACTTAAATGGTGTAACTAACCCGACTTTGTTTTATATATATAGAAGATATACTTGTGTACACTCAAAAAATACAATTAGTGATAAAATGTATTTTCTTGACTTACTATTTTCTAGACTAATATCTGTCTCGGATAAACTGAATTTCATCCTGGATTTTAATATACGTTCCAGATAAAATGGGCTTCTTTTATGCTCCTATTGTACGTGCTACCAATTTTACGTACCTAGAATATTTTATAAAGGTAAAATAAAAAAAAAAAAACTACACACAGTCAGATAACAGCGCTCGCTAGTGTGTGTACTCGAGTTTATAAAAAGTGAAAGAATTACTTCGATAGCACAAAAAGCTCTCGATGTCAATTCGAAAATCACAATTTTGGACTTTTCTGAAAACGCTCCATACAAAAGGCTACTAAGAGTTATGATCTCACTGGTATTTTATACTTTTGTATGCATCAAATCATAAATTTGAACGACAGCTATGTAAAATTTTAAGTTTATGTAATTATTATCATAAAAGTTATAGTATTTTTTTTTTATTTTTGCTTCTATAATGGAAATATTATTTTTTAATAATTTCAAACTTTTAAAATGGACTTTCCCGCCAAACTTTGATCGACCCTAAAATAAGTCGGACGGAAGATATTATAATGAAAGTTTGCAGATCTTTATAGTTTTGTGTATTTTACGATATTGTTAAATAATATATAATACATTGTCATACTTAAACACAAACTGCTAAACAGTGCTATGACTGGTAAGAACCACAAATAACCACCAATGTAAAAGTGCCTCGGTTGCGAATGTTAGCCGATGACAACGACCATTTGGACGATGACTTGTTCATTTTGTATTTTCAGGCAGTCCTAAAATCTGAGTTCCAGGCGACCGATATTAGAATAACAACGCATAAAGTGTTCCACATCTACTGCTCCGTACATAACGAGATCCGAAAATTGGAGCGAAGGGTTTTCAGTGCTTCAAATTCCGTGCTCGGATTTAGTTTCATCTCGTTATTATTTTAATAGGCTCTCTATGGATCCTCTAGTACTATCCGAGAAAAACATATATACTTACACAATAATTAATTTAGCGTAAACCCGATTTGTTCACAGGAAAAAATATGGGCCTTCTGTAAAAAAAAATAGAATCAGGTAGTTTTACTATTCTTCACGTGAATACGTCTTTAAAACTGCATCCATAAGGAGGCAATTAAAAAAAAATAATGATAACAAAAGCGGGGGATGCAGTTTGCTGTGGTAGCTACAAATCTATCATCTCCTACCAAAATTCAATTACACCACTGGATGCATTATGGATCAAAGAATTTATTACGCTAAGTAAGGACTATGGAAGTTCGCGTGCGGGGAGAGGGAAGCGCTGCCATTTTGAGATAATTTTAGTGCATATAACGTATTCACGTATAACACACATCCACACCATTTTATGTTTACATGAAAAAAATTACATCACCACTTGCATTTTAATATTAATAAATGTATGAGCTGATCTTATTTTTTAAATATTATAGGTATGTACCTACATTAAAGTATTTAGGCTAATGAAAATGAAATTAAGGTATAGTTGAAACTGTAAAATAGCCAATATTGAAAGCTGAAATGTTAACCTTAGCGTAACTAATTGGAGTATGTGTATTTTTTACAATGTAAATTATTCTGATTTCAGTAATAAAACACCTTAAATAAAATTGAGTTTTATTTCATGTTTTTGTGCATGTTTCGGTTGACGACGATATTTCCCACACGTAAATCGTCGAAACAAACGTGATTTTTTTTCCGTTTTATCCGTATAGATAATGGTAAGGAACCCTTCGTGCGCTAGTCCGTCTCGCACCGGCCGATTTTTTTAAGTAATAATATCTTAATCTATTTTTGAAACGCTATTCTGTAAAGTACCTAAAAATTAGTTTCGATGTTTTATATATGGGCCGTCGATTTGTGGCGAGGAAAAACCATGAGTACATGGGCTGGCCACACCGACAACGAAGCAAAAGTTCGTTTAGCTTAGCTCATATTGATACCGTGTCTTTTCATACTTGGTCCGCACATTGCACGCGTAACTATTAAGTAATATACAGGTAAAATATGCACGCGATGAGCACTTGTAAGCTGACGATACCGACGTTAACTCTCTCATTCATAATTGAGCGACATGAACGAAACAAAGCGTATCTCGTTGCGCTCTCAGTACGGACTGCGCTTTATGCTGCGGCTACACTACCTTACCGTCTACCGGGCTGTTACCGCAATAATTATGGCATTAAATTACCGTTTAAATTACTGCGTGAAGTGGTGTGGTTACACTAGAGTTTATCTAGATATGTCAATAAATTGGGCAGTAAAAATATAATTTTACAAAATGGAGGTTGAAGCTTCAGCTGTTAAATTTATTTAGATGGTTTCGGTATTTTTTCTTCTTCAAATCATATATTGTACACCGCGATTTTTATCGGGGGAAATCCGACAGAAAGCCCATAAAAAGATACGGTTCGCATTGGAATAATACCAAAACTCGAGCTTTTTTCATTTGACCACTCCATGTCAGTCGATACGTGCGTCGCCGTTGAGCTCATGTTGCACACTGGACAAACAGTAGTGTGGCCACAAACGCATTAATTACTGCGGTAATTATCTTTGTTGTGCGAAAAAAGACCGCCGCCGGAGCTATTGTCTACCGCCATTTGCCATATTGATTGGCATTGTAAAATTATGGCCATAAATCGTGGTTACACCTAGGCGTTGTTGAAGTTATGGCAATAATTATTGGCATATCACGGTAGTGTGGCCGTAGCATTAGAGTAATTGATTTATCTCATTTAGCCGCAGATTATAAGGATCTGTGTGTTTAAGTGGATTAGAACATCAAATTCTCAGGATCTACTCATTCGATTTGAAAAATTATTTTAGTGTTAGATAGCCTATTTTTTGAGGAAGGCTATATAACATCACGCTAACACCAATAGGAGCGGAGCACCAATGAAAAATGTTGCAAAAATGAAAAAAAAATATTCCTCATGATAGCTTCCGTTGCGTGCGCTGCGTAAACGGTACAAGTTACGCAACATTTATATACGACGGAGTTATTCAACTTGCTAATCCGCTGGGCTATGTCGGTAACCTTGGTTCTTCTACGGATCTCCTCAATTCTGATTCGATCTCGCAGAGAGACTCCGAGTATAGCCTTCTCCATAGCTCGCTCTCCATAGCTTGTTCATAAGGCCCACAGTGAGGGACCACGTTTCAGTGCCGTAAGTCATCACTGGCAACACACACTGGTCGAAGACTTTTGACTTGAGGCACTGCGGTATGTCGGACGAGAAGACATAACGCAATTTTCCGAAACGCGCTGGATGCAAGCCGCTTCCAACCGGTCTTATTGGAGATCTAGAGGGGAGGCCTATGTCCAGCAGTGGACTTTAAATGGCTGAGATGATGACGATGATGAGTTATTCATCTTAAAAAGTTCTAAAAAAAGTCCGTGATAGCATATGTCTATCTTTTAAGATTACCTTTCAAATACCTCACGCTTCACTCTCAACGCTCTGTCACGCGCAGACGAAGTTGCGCGAGTCAGCTAGTAAAAAGATATAGAGCAATACATACGAGTGAATCCTAATAAATAAATGGGAATGTGTGTTTGTTCACGTTTCGGATTAAATGGAGCAATGAAACGACGTGAGATTTCAGAGCTGATCGCTCCACGAAACGAATTTTCGCAATAGGCTAGACGACATTTCTTTCTTTCGATTTGTTATGTAAGGAAATGAATTACTTGGATAGCATAAAAACTTCTCGAGATATGATAACTTGAAAATTACAATTGTGGACTTTCCCGAAAAAGGCATTCTTCAATCCATACAAAATTCATTCCATACAAAAGGCTACTAACTTATGACGTCACACCTAAGTATTTTGTATAGATTAAAACAGGATGCATTTATGTAGCTAATGCCGTAACAAAAGTTATAGTATTTTTTTATTGTTTGTCCAAAATTAATATAATTTTTTAATAATTTCATCCTTTTGAATTGGACTTTCTCACCAAACTTTGATCGACCATAAAACAAGTCGGACATAAGTTATTAAAATTTCAAGATCGCAGATCGGTTTAGTTTTGTATATTTTACGATACTGAAAAATATATTTTTTTATATGAGAGAGGCAAGCGAGCATGTGGGTCACCTGATGGGAAGCAATCACCACCGCCCATAGAAATCAGCAACACCAAGGGGTCGCCGATCCGTTGCCAGCAATTATTTAATTTTGTATATTTTTTTAAATATTTTGTATAATTTTAGATCATTATCGTCTATCCTATCGATGCCTCCAAGGAACAATACGCCAACTAAAATTTCGATAGTTTTCTTTTTTTATCTAAATCGATTTATTACTTCAGTAACATTATGCTACCTGAATTCTATTTATAAAAGTCACACAGACACAACAAAATCGACAAATACAAACCGCTAAGTAAATGTATAACTCATATTAGCGGTGTGTATCTGGATGTGTATGTTTTGAGTTGGCGTAGTGTTCATTGGAGGTATCGCTATTGCCTCCAGTTGTTTAGTAAGTACAACTTATTGCACTACGGGTTATGGAGAAATATTGTAAGTAATAATTAATAAATACATAAGTTTTATAACAAAAAATATTTGGGGTGTAGTGGCTCACCACCATCTTTGAGCCAAAGCCAATCTCACCTGCACGTGGTGCACCCTGATAATTGACTAACGAGGCTTTGGCGAAAGAGAGATAGGGCTAGCGTAATTGTAAGTTGTCCGATTTTGGAAGTACCTCCAAAATCGGGAGGACCTCCATCTCACAGAAAACCGCAGTCAAATAATAATTGCTTTGAGGGTGGTTGTGTTCCTGCGAGTGAGTGAGCTTAACGGAAAGGAAGGAGTTGCTGCGTGGGCAGCGGGGGTCGCGGCGCGCGAGCGATATTTTCTGTTGTGAGCCTTAATATGGCTATGTCAACCGCTTGTCATCAGGTGGGCTGTATGCTTGTCTGCCACCCGACGTAGTATAAAAATGACCAATCTGCACATTTTTTTTGTAAGAATGATATATACTCGTATGTTACTCACATACGTAGATGAAACATTTTTGGCGTGATAACGTATTATAAATCGATGAACGCCGGCTGCACGCACAAAAACGCATGTCTCATTGTCACGTTCCGCCTGAGCCGAGTGTGCAAGCGAGAGCGCGGAACAAGCGATTAAGAGGCACGATCGGCCTAAGCGTTAGGCTTGTGACACATCTATCTCTCTTCCACTCCATAGGCCGATATTTTCTTATGAAGTTATCACATAAAATTATCGTCCGTAAACCGACTTCACTGACAAGTATTTTTCTTTTTAATAAAAAATAAAATATCGAACCTTACGAATGAAATTCTATTCTCTCCGCAAAAAAGAAAAACAAAGAAACATTAGCAACGTACCGTAATTATTTCCAGCGCTATTCCAGTACAGATATATTTATCACAAAACAGCTAATGATGCCAGCTGAAATAAAAAGTAGGGATTCCTGTTTCAAGATAATTTAAGTTAAGTAAGACTTATGAGAAAAACGTAAAATTATATTTGATTTCGGTTCAGAATCTGAACTGTGGAATTAACTTCCTTCAGCAGCATGAATAGAATTATCTATTTCAAATGAAATAGAGTCGCTTATTCATTGGTATAAATAAGCAATCTATTCAATTATTGAATCGCAATAAGAGATGGTGGTAAGTGGGCTGACTCTTTATTAAAAGGCTGCCAACGCATCGGTGACCTCTTGGTGTTGTTGGTCTCCATGAGCGGTGCTGATTGTTTTCCATCAGGTAATCCACATGCTCTTTTACCCCCTCTCTATGGACTCTTGAGACATCGGAAGTATCACTCATGTGTTGCCGACCCTGTAAAAACCCCTTTATACTTAGGATAAATCCCACTATTATACTTAGGGGAAAGTCAATATGACGAGCTCGGTGGCGTAGCGGTATATGACGCGGCTTCGACACCAACGCTCGTGGGTTCGATTCCCACATAGGACAAACATTTGTGTGCATGATCATGTCTGTTTGTCTTAGTCTGGGTGTTTTCTATGTATCGTAAGTATGTAATTACAAAAAAAAAACTGTTTATCAGTTATATTATTAAAACTCACGTGAGACATTATACTAAATTAATTAGATAAATTAAACGGGTCACTCACGTCTTTTTGTCGGGAAAGCCGACTAGTTTCGATCTCAAAAGGAGACCTTCTTCAGGGCGAATGTCCAGACACGTCCACTCTTTGTCTCTCGCGCCGGACACTACGCATGGACATGGACATGGACATTTTGAGATCGAAACTAGTCGGCTTTCCCGACAAAAAGACGTGAGTGACCCGTTTAATTTATCTAATTAATTTTGTTTATCAGTTGTCTAGTACCCATAACACAAGCTTCGCTTGGTTCTTAAACTTGGTTAAGGCAAGTGGCCTTTAGGCTTGAAAACACTGGCCTCCACCAACACACAATTGAGCAGCGTGGTGGAGTATGCTCTAAAACCCTTTCCATTGAGGGGAGATGCGTATCCCAGCAGTGGGATGAATAATGGTTGACGAAATAAGCATACGATCAGCCAGATGGTAAATTGTAAAAACCCCTTCACGCCTTTCTTGAAGAATATACGAGATACGAGTAGGGGGAGGAAGTTATAGAGTTACGAACGTCAACAGCTGGCCTGGGGTCCTGCCGCCTAAACTGAAACCGATTCTCACTGGGTTTTTTCATTGTGAAAATCTGACTTCTGTTTCAATTTGTGGTAGAGCGCCTCCGTCCCTGCCGACTATGCTAATTTCTTTTAGCCCTAATTGAAAGTAAAGTTAGATTTTAGCAATCAAAAAACCCGGTGGGAAACGGCTTCCGCTTAGGCGGTAGCCCCCTTGACCTGCAGTATTACATATTTCACATAAAAACGACACGACGACATTCAAGGTATAGAAATAAAAATGAAAAATGTTAGCCTGGCGTCACGCACCGATATCATTTCTTCTCTCTCGTTCATATCCAAAACGACAGAGACGCGAGCAAGGTCACTGGCTCTATTCAGAAAAAAACAAACAAATCCTCCTGAGACAAATCACGTCACATTAAAAGTCGCAGATCAGCTTAACCCACATGAAAGAGCCAAACAGAAGCGATTTATTTTCTTTACTTTTTTTACGACATTGTCCTAATTTCCTTCTTAAAAAAACATTTACTGAGCGAGTCATCTGGGAACGCAATTATCCGACCCAATTCACGAGTCGGATCTAAATAAAGAAACGGGTATATAAAAGTACACAATGCAGTAAAAACAATGACTTCATAAATTTGGACGCAACTGCTGTTTCTGTGCTAAATGAAATGTAGGTATCAATATCAACCCATAATCACTATTGCGATGCGGGTCTCTGTTGTGGGATATGTGAAGAAGAAGAGCTCTTTCATTCTGAGGGTCGAGCGGTTGATACCACGCCACAGAGTCCATTTTAACCACAAGGTTAGGGTACCGATCCACCATCTGCATACCTTCATAAAGGAAGACTTCTGGCCGCACGGCGTTGTGTTGCGAAGATTCTGAGGACGGCTACCGACCGCCTCGCCATACACGTCGCCGACACTACGTATATAATATATTACTAGAGTTAAGTTTTTTATATAAATACCTATGTATGTTAGTTTATAAGGTATTTATAATATGGGTGTATTGTTTTTGTAAGCATTGCTTGAAATAAAATGATTATTATATGTATCTCTTTTTACTCACGAGTCAAGCGCGGTCATTTGATAGGCGTGCGCGGGGATATAGATCCAACGCGTAGAGCCCCCTTTGAGAAGTTTGCTTATTATAAGAGCATACTCCACCACGCTGCTCAGTGGCGGGTTGGCGGATGCCAGTGTTTCATTCAAGCCGCCGAAAGGTCACTGACTTGGCTTAACCACTGTCATGTAATGACGACAGCCGGGACTGACTGAAATATACCATACCATATTCCAGCACAGGGATGAATAAGCGGTGACGACGATAAGCATTATCAAAACTAGCAAATAAAAAAAAACTCGTTCTCGTGACTTAAGCTTGGGCCATACAATAAAAGTATATCAGAATAATCCCACCCTTTAAAACATTTTCACGAAATATTTTCATAATATTAATTTAAGAAAGTAAGTACGGACATAATCTAATAAGAATTAATAAGCTTGATCCTCAAGATAGGTCTAATCCAAGGTAATAATTCTTGCGTCCAGTTATTAATGCTCTCTGGAAAGAACACGCCTAGAGGACGCTCCATTAAGATGAGACCTAGATATTACTTTACTGCTTAGGTCTGTATTACTTCATTTGTTTTAATGACAATTTATTACCAGTCAGCCCACGACGACCTTTGTTTGTTTGTTCTTGGCTTTCGTCTAAGTGTAAAGATCTCAGCATACATAACGGGAACCCGAAATTTTTTGATAGCGAATATCAATTTTCAACTTAGATTTATGGTACTTGTGTTTAAGTGAGCTGGTAGAAACGATGGAGCTCTACCGAGTAAGCTGAAGATTTTTGACAATTACTTAAACGTATGAGCTATTTTTTTAATCAAAATGTTCTATAGTAATGGAGTACTATTACTTATACTGTGTGTATTTATGTGTGTGTAATGGGCTTCAGCTTCGACGGTAGGGCCCCAGGATAAGACTGATCTATCCCGGTATCCCGTGAATACTCAAAAATCCTTCTAAGTAAACCTGAAATTTGTATTTTATTTATTACTAGCTGGCCCGGCGAACTTCGTACCGCCTAACAGTCAATGAATGTCGTGGTATACATATTAGCTGAACTAAATTTATGATTTCTTGAAATTAATACAATGAATAATAGAAAATAATAGAGATGCACGATGGCGTCATTGCGCGTGTCAGTCTAATTGTCAACCGTAGCCTGTCCATGGATGGGTTTATATTATCTCGAGCTCCTCCGTGCTTCGTAAGGGACGTTAAGCCCTCGGTCCCGGTTGTTATCATTAGATTATCTCGAGCTCCTCCGTACTTCGGAAGGCATGTTAAGACGTCGGTCCTGGTTGTTATCATTAGATGGCAGTCGTTAAGCCAAGTGGCCTTTAGGCGGCTTGAAATCACTGGCCTCCGCCAACCCGCATTTGAGTCGCGTGGTGGAGTATGCTCTAAACATCTTCGGTTGAGGGTAGACCCGTATCCCAGCAGTGGGTAAATATTGAGTTCAGTACTTTACTAAGTCACAAAAAACAGTACCAATTGACAACCAATAAATATTTCAATCCACAAAACAATTTTCAAAACAACGACAGACAACTTTCGCGACATAAAAGTGAGACCAATCGATTTGACATTTACTTGACAATCAATAAATATGCCAATCCTTTTTCAACTGACACTATTTTATTTTTACATTATGGAATAGTGTTTTTTCTTTTATTTAATTTTTTTTCGTCAATTTTTCAATGTTTTTAATACTTATTATCCTATTCCCAACCAAGACAAATCTAAAAACACAAAAATCATAAAAATCGGTCCAGCCGTTCTTCAGTTATAAATAGTGTAACTGTTATGTATGTACGTAGGTCAAATGAAACGACTGCACTTAACTGGAGCTGGTTTATTACTGGTCTAACAAAATAATCATCTCATAAACAAGTAGGTAGATGTACATAAGTCCGGGCGCCGTGCGCTCACATACATATCATTTCCTCTCATCTTAATTAGGGAACCTGATAACAAAAATATATAATTTAAATTATCACAAATTATCCTAATTCTTTTTATTGGCTCTTGGCCTCAAATAATATTTTTTATGAGGTGTGGATGTGAGCGATGAAGCCGCGGGTAACTCGCTGCTCAATGCTGGCGCATCAGGCGGGTTGTCGTTATTACTTACTGGCGCTACCTCGCAACCCGCCTGACCGGAGACGGACCCCGCCCGGTCGCTCAATCGCACATCTCCCCTCCCCTGCTCTTCCATGTTCTCTTCCACATCATAAAATTCCTCTACCTCGTTACTACTTGGACCTGTATCGTGATTACCGTCTATGTTTGATCTAAGTGGAGGAGAACGTGGAGTAGCAACTTCCGTGACTTCATAACCGGTTTTTTTGATCCGATTATGTGAGTCTTTATCTGCGTACCGCGACAGCTGATCAATATGGCGCGTACATTCCGTATTTTGTTTTTCTAACTGTACCTTGTACATACGGCTCCCTATTATTTTTGTGATTATGCCCTTTTCCCAAAATGGTTTACGATTTACATAGCAGCGGACCCATACGGTCTGCCCTACAGCAAATGATCGAACCGGTGTTGGATCCGTATCTATATTGATCTCATGTCTCGGTACGTGACCGCCGTTCGGTCCTATCCGCGGCAGCGGTATCAATAAGTCAAGTCTACCGCGCAGATCCCGACCCATCATCAACTTGGCCGGCGTCATTCCGGTTTTACAATGTACAGTGTTGCGGTACACAAACAAGTACTCTTGTAACTTATCATCTACGTTATGTATACACGCATTATTTTTCAATATGGAAGTAATCATTTTCTTACAATTTTTTACAGAATTTTCTGCTTGACCGTTACTGCAGGGGTGGTATATTGGTGACGTTAAATATTCGATACCGTTTACATTACAAAAATTAGAAAACAGTTCTGATTTTATTTTCGGATCGTTATCTGACACTATAGTCTTTGGTAAACCAAATCTCGAAAATAATCCTTTCAATACCGTTATCAAATGCCTACTGGTAGTGCCGCTGGTCATGTTTAAACATTCGAGCCATTTACTGTACGCATCAATTACTACTAAATATGTTTTCTGTGCAATAAACATGTAATCGATGTGGACGCGTTCCCAACTTGCGGTAGGTGTAGGCCAATGGGCTGGCGGTGCGCGGGGCGGCGAGGGGCGTAAGGAACAACAAGTGTCGCATGCGCCTACTAAACGTTCTATGTCCTTATCAATCCCGGGCCACCACATTCGAGAACGGGCAGCGCTCTTTGTCTTTACTATCCCCTGGTGTGTTTTATGTAATTCTTGTAGTAACAAATCGCGATGCACCGATGGAATTACCACTCTATGACCTCGTAATAGACACCCATTTTCTACTTCGAGTTCGTGTTTACATCGGAAATAAGGCAAAATATTTTTGCATCTAATTTTGCGTGGCCAGCCGTTATGCACATATTTTAACACGGTTTTTAAAATATCGTCCTGTAATACCGCCTGCTGTATGTGTTTATATGTCAATGGTAAACTATTTACCTGTAATAAATTTAAAGATGACCCCTCGCAATAATGTACAGGTATGTGTTCCGTGCAGCTACCTGCCACAGGCGCGCGAGATAAGTAATCGGCCGCTAGATTGTCTTTACTAGAAATATACTGTATTTTATAGTTATAAGCAGACAAAAAAATAGCATACCTTACTAATCGAGAGGCAGTAGTTACGGATATGCCATTCTTTTTGCCGAATATTGCTAATAACGGCTTATGATCCGTTTTTAATATAAATGGTTCGCGACGACCGTATAAGTACTGGTGGAATCGTTTTATTCCGAAAACAATAGCTGTGGCTTCCTTTTGAAGCTGGCTATAATTGCGCTCGCTGGCGGATAACGTACGTGAGCCATACGCCAGCGGCTGTTCTACGCCGTCGCTGTTCATCTGTGACAGTACTGCCCCGAGACCTTGGGGTCCAGCGTCTACAGCCAGCGTCAGAACTGCACTTGGCTCGAAATGCGCTAAAATACGATCAGACGCCAACTCGTTTTTTGCGTTTACGAAACTAGTTTCTTGACGTTCGGCCCACACCCACCGCGCGTTCCCGCGCAACAATTCGTGGAGAGGACTAAGGACCGACGATGCACTTGGAAAAAAATTTCTGTAATAATTTACCATACCAAGGAACCTTTTTAATTCCGTGACATTATTAGGTCGTGGTGCTTTGACAATAGCTTCCACCTTCTTTGGGCATTTATGCAAACCGTTTTTATTTATCACGTGACCTAAATAAGTGACCCTGTCGCAAAAAAAAGCGCATTTATTTTTTTTTCAATTTCAATCCCGCGTCATGAAACCTCTTGAAAACTTGTTCTAACCTTTTTAAATGAATTTGTTTAGTAGGCCCAGTAACACATACATCATCCAAAAATACGGATACCCCTTCGATACCGGCCAATAAATTTTCAATAGCCCTCTGAAACACGGCGGGGGCGTTCGCCAGGCCGTAGACGAGCCTTGTATACATCAGGAGCCCTTTATTAGGTGTATTAATAGTAGTCAACGGCTGTGACTCTTTTGATAAAACAAATTGATTATAAGCCTGACTACAATCTAACTTAGAAAATTGTTCGCCCCCGCTAAGCTTTGCAAAGACTTCCTCTATACGCGGTAATGGGTATTTATCTATATAAATATCATTATTGATAGTTTGAGAAAAATCTCCACAAATCCGTACACTACCGTCAGCCTTCGGTACCGGCACTATCGGCGTGGCATATTCAGAATAATTAACTGGCACCAATATACCTGCATCAATAAGTCTACATAATTCGATTTCTACTTTATCTTTCAAAGCAAACGGGAGTGGGCGGGCTTTATAAAATCTCGGTTTGGTACCTTCTTTAAGTAGTAATTTGACTTCAAACTGGTTAAAACGCCCTAACTCACCATTGAACAATACCTGAAAATTATTTATTAATTGTTCTACATCCATGTCATTTTTTACATCAATTTTATTATTTGGGGATGACAAACAGATGTTAAATTTTACCATGAAATCACGGCCAAGTAAGGGAGTACCTCCATTTTTAATAACATAAAAAATTAATTCGCGGGTTACATTATCGTAAGTGATACTTGTGGTAAAGTACCCGATTGGTGTGATTTCGTGGCCATTATAAAAACACATCTTTAATTTACATTTAGATAATGGAATGTTTGAAAAATGCGAATTGTAAAACTGATCTCCTATAACATTACTTTTTGAACCGGAGTCGAGCTCCATCAAACACTTTTTGCTTTGATTAATTATTACAGATAATAATATTGGATCATCGGACACGCACCTGAGGTTAAATAGTTGACACTCCTCACACTCACTTTGCTTCTCCGTATCGTCCTTGTGATCGGCCGGGCACGTTTCAATATTATTCACTCGCGATTTCGATTCACACACTTTCTTCAAGTGACCCTTAACCCCGCACTTATCACAGCGATAATTTTTGTACCGACACTTTGCTGCCTCGTGGTTCTTGAGGCCGCAGACCGTGCAACAGCGTCCTTGTTGACGTTGATTACCCTCCTTCATGTTGGCCTGTCGCCCTCTGCCCGCCCAGTATAGCGGCTCCTCCTTGACGGCCTGTACGAGCTTCGCCTGACGCGTGCAAGCTGCCTGCTGTGCTAGTTCCAGCGCCCGGGCGAAAGTAAGCGTATTAGCATTTTGCTCGAAAAGTCGATCTCGCTCCGGTCCCGAACTAAATCCAAGTACGAATCGATCCCGAAGCAAGGTATCCAGGGCAGTTCCGAATTCGCAATAAACTGCTAATCCTCTCAGTCGAGCTGCCCACTCTTCAACGCTTTCGCCGTCCATTTTAACAGCCTCATAAAAATTTGCCTTGTCTGCAAATGTCGACCTTTTAGGTGTGAAATGATCTCGAAATATCTGTATCAGCTCCCGAAATTGTATTTCTTCTATATTCCGTGGGTGTGCTAAATTCCGTAATAAGCGGTATGATTCATCCGACAAATGGGTCAATAGAATGGCACTCTTCTGTTCCTCTGTAATACCACTGTTTAGAATTAGAAATTGCTTTATACGACTTTCGAATATCTGCCATTCACTTGCCCGATGGTCGAACACGGGAAGATTTCCTATAATCGTCGACATTTTTTTCTCTGTGGCCATTGTAGGTGCCGATCCTCGTCGCCAATGTTATGTATGTACGTAGGTCAAATGAAACGACTGCACTTAACTGGAGCTGGTTTATTACTGGTCTAACAAAATAATCATCTCATAAACAAGTAGGTAGATGTACATAAGTCCGGGCGCCGTGCGCTCACATACATATCAGTAACCAACACGATTTTCTTTGATATATTTATATATTTAAGGAGCTTGATATAAATTTCTGAACATAAATATTTTACAACCAATAAATATTTCAATCCAGAAAACTGTTTTCAGCCAACAATCACAGCCAGCTTTGAAGACGTAATAATGAGATCAATAGAGTTGACATTTGTTTTTAATCTAAGTAATTTGTTCTATATTATATGAACTTGATATACATTTGACGTACGCACGTCAACGTTTGACAGGTACGACACCCACGAACATTTTGTATAGGAAAATTTTTTTCCTTTTATTTTATTTTTTCGACAATTTTCCAATGTTTTTAATAATTATTCTGCTATTCGGGACGTAGACAAATCCAACAAATCTAAAACCATGAAAATTGGTCCAGCCGTTCATTATTTATAGGTTCGAACATACCCGACTTTGTTATATATATATATATATAGATATATATATAGATTCTCACATGCTTCGTCCATTTTCTAAACTGACAATTTATAATTCGATTTATTACAGAACAAGCCGCACTGGACATAAGTTTAGTTATTATAAATATTAAAAAAAATGAAAAATTCGCCTCCCTCGCCTAGGTTCGATTTGAACCCATTTGGAGGAGCACTCGACCACATCTGGGGGTCAAAATCGAGGGTTCAAATCCCACCTAGGCGAAGAGCTTATAAATATATATGTAAGGGTGTTTTCCCTTACGTTACTAGTTACTTGTTTGCTTGATGTGGAGTGCAGAAAGGAAAGTCCAACCAATAGTTGTAGTTAGTATAATTTCTTAGTTATGGTGATTATAACTCAGATACTGGCAATTCCTTTCTCTCGTGTATTGGTTCGATGTTATGATTGCACTCACCGATATTAGTGACAATATTTACTTTTATAGTAATCAAATATGACGCGTGCGCGCGGAGTCGCCGCATCAGCAAAATATAAAATTTACATGTGTGGTGTAAACCGTACATTTTGGGAACACCAGAAAAGAGATAAAAGTTAAAATGAAAATGCTCAACACAAAGAGATAAGGAAATGCCATTACAAAATAAATTTAAATCATTCGAAGTTAAACGCGAGGTTCTTAATTCCACCGGTGACGTTCTGACGTGACGTCTCTGCTGGCGGGACCTCAATGTGGATGCTCCGTTGCTGGGGCTCGTCCGGTCGCCGTATTACTTGAAGTTCGATATCTTCAGAGTGTCGACGAGCTGGTGCCCGTGGTCGGTTTCTTGCACAGTAGTGACAGCGCTTCCTCCCAACCAGCACCAGCACAGTAAAAATGATTGCTATCAGTAGAGTATAGCAAATGGCGTATTGATGTACGTCATGAGTAGATAGAGTTGGTAATCTGGCTTCTTGTTTCTTTTGATGGGCGATATCCTCTTCAATCTTCGCAAAGTCGGAGTTTGTTGTCTGTAGCAATCGTGGGACATCGTGGTAAGTTGTCAAGTTAACTATCTTGTTGATAGACGTGTTGAAAGCTGGGACCGAAAAATCATAATCCATCTTCATGCGGCTGTTATAGTGGCGGTGAGAGTGGATTGTCAGTCCCTTAGATTGCACCACGCATCCTTGCGGCAGGGTGATTATCCCGGATGACGTTATAGTATACGAGGTAACGTCATTACCACATATAATACGTAGTGGACAAGTTTCACAACATATGATCAACCAGCTGTTCTGTGTATGTAATTCAATCCACGAGTCGTAGCACGCTCGGCGCTCGACTTCACAAGGCTGAATGTTTTGATGCGACAGCAGTTTCGCTTCGCAAGGTGCCTTGTTGTTGTGTAAATCGAATATAGGTGGATTCAATTTGCAGGTAAACTTGTTCGATTTCTGTAGTGAGCAATGTTTGAAGTCATCATCACTCATCAACATGTAGATATTCTTTTCAAAGTTAACAGCTATGTACTTCGAAGTCACTCGTATATAAACCGCTTCTGAGTCTCCTTTTATGGGCAGTGCAGTAGGTTTATAGAGTGTGAAGTCCTCGTTCGATATGAGTGGAATGTTCATTTCGAAAAGAAAGTAGTTTTCAGTTACTCGTGCTTTGACATGTATCTGCTTGTAAATGTCTTGGATTTCTTCCTTATAGTTATCTGCCGGTAAAGATAATGTTTTCGGGATGATTCCAGATATCTCATTGAGTTGCTGAATGAGATGAGCAGGCGTTATCAAATGAACGTCGACATGTCCTTGATAGACGTTAGTCAGTGTGTCAAAGAGCATCTCTTGAAAAGTTTTCAGGCTGTTCATCAGGAGATACAAAGTTAGTGAAGCTGAGTTGATGTAAGTTGTAGCTGACAGGACTTGTATTTCTGTCTCTAGTGCACCAATATTCTGGTTATTTTGATTCACGAATTGATCGATCATAGTGAATTGGCGCTGAATGTTATCTTCACTTTTCTTTAGAATCTTATTCTCAAGTTCCACAATAGTTGTTTGGTTTTTGATAAGTTCCAATAGATAGTTGTCATTGTTTCGAAGAGATTCAATATCTTCTTCGTATTTGTCAGCAAATCGTTGGTCTAAAATGCCAAATAAGCTATTAGCGAGGTATCCCACTCCGTCCACTAATCCTCGTTTCTTTCGGCTTGCAGTTAGATGTTTGTGTGGGTTTATTAAAATGTCGTTATAATGTTGTAAAAGATCCATCTCGTGACTTAATTGTTCCATTGTAGTGTTGCATTGTAGTAAGTTGGAGTTATGACACAAGTTTTTCAAGTTATTGAAATAGTCGTTGATACGGCGAGTTCCTTCCCAATAAGTTGATAAGTTGTAATACATAATAAGCGTCCTCTCATTATGCACCGTATGCAGTTTGCCCACCGTGTCATAATAAAGGTCGGCTGTTTTCTAAGACCGTAACCCGAGCTCCAGACGACCCGGCGTCGAGGGAGCCATATGATGGCGATAACAATGTAAACATTGTCAGCATTGTTATTAATAGATTGGAAATAATAAGTTTATTTCCTTTCCGTTT
Organism: Hypsopygia costalis; assembly: GCA_937001555.2. Lineage (NCBI taxonomy): Eukaryota > Metazoa > Arthropoda > Insecta > Lepidoptera > Pyralidae > Hypsopygia > Hypsopygia costalis. Next base: position 5,593,197 of record OW443335.2, read on the forward strand.
TTTCTGTTCTGAGTTCTTTTTTGGTTTATTTTCAGTTTTCGGTTCCGATTCACTTTCGGAGCTCAATGGGAGAGGCGACAGTTTGACGATAGGACGTGTGATGACTCCAGTCTGAGTTTTGATGGTAGTCACGCGAACATATCCGTCGGATCCAGGATCTGTCTCCAGGACGCGACCCATAGCCCATTTTCCTGGCGGCAAGTTATTGTCTTTAACCAGTACAATGTCACCAATCCGAATGTTTTTGGTAGGCTGGTTCCATTTGCTCCGTGTTTGTAGCTGAGATAGATAGTCAAAGGACCAGGTTTTCCAATATCGTTGGAACATTTGTTCAACCATCTGCCATCGGCGACGTGTATCGATGTTGTCGTCAGTGTAGTTTGAGAGTGGCAGGGTCATTATCGAGCTGCCGGTGAGGAAGTGTCCGGGAGTCAAACAGTTATAAAACTCCTCTGGGTCTTCGGTCAACGGGCTCGAAGTGTAAGATAACTTCCATCCATAGTTTTAATTTGAAGTTGAATTGTTGTAAGTAATATCTCAGTATTGCAGTTAGCTAAGTGATTCGAAGTTGGAAGTCGTGAAGATGTTGAAGGATGTTGCTCCATATAATTTGGTTTATTCGTAAATTGTTTTTTCCAGTTGGGATTGTGCAATAGCGTGTGGTGTTTCAAATTACATTCCCTGCACGTTTTCTGCGACTTGCATACTTCGTTATGTCGAAATAGACAGTTTTTGCATAGTCTCAGTTTTGCAATTGTGTTATTGCGTTGAGCTATGTCCATGTTAATGAAATTAGGACAATGCATCAGCACATGATTTCCGGTGCAATGTGGGCAATTTCCGTAAGTAGTATGATAGTTGTATGACTTCTTGAATTCCATTTTTTTTATGTTTGTTTCGGCGAAGGTTTCCATTGAGATGATTTTTCAGCCGGTGTATTTCCCTTTTTAGTTGATCTGGCGTTTTCTGTCACATCGTGTTTCCAGAGACAGTAGTCGTTTTGTTAGATAATTCATCGTTTTGCGAGATGAACCATCCTTCTTGTAGTTAGTAGTTATAAGTTGATAGCTAGTTTAGCTATGAGTTCTGTTGTAGTCCACTCCTCGTAGTTGACGGAAGAGCTTCCCAGAGTTGAGTTGTAGTCCAGTTAGACTGTAGCGGTCCACTCCTCGTAGTTGACGGAAGAGCTTCCCAGAGTTTTGTTGTAGTCCAGTTAGACTATAGCGGTCCACTCCTCGTAGTTGACGGAAGAGCTTCCCAGAGTTATGTTGTAGTCGAAGAGTCCTTGCGATGGTTGACACGCACGGTCCTTATGTTCCCGTGACGAGCTTGTTGAAGTCATAGCTCCGGGTATCTGGCACGTAGTTGACGGTGACAGGCGTAGAGCGTTGCGTTGGTTCGTTGTAGCTCTCAGTGTCCTTGCACTCTATACGCAGTGTGTGCGCCTTCTCAATCCAGCTGGTGATTCTCGCTTGTGAGAGGCCAGCCGAACCGATTCGCCACTGTCGTTTAGAGACACAAAAAACACCAAGTTCTTGATAGCTCGAAGGACCAAATGTAAGGGTGTTTTCCCTTACGTTACTAGTTACTTGTTTGCTTGATGTGGAGTGCAGAAAGGAAAGTCCAACCAATAGTTGTAGTTAGTATAATTTCTTAGTTATGGTGATTATAACTCAGATACTGGCAATTCCTTTCTCTCGTGTATTGGTTCGATGTTATGATTGCACTCACCGATATTAGTGACAATATTTACTTTTATAGTAATCAAATATGACGCGTGCGCGCGGAGTCGCCGCATCAGCAAAATATAAAATTTACATGTGTGGTGTAAACCGTACAATATATATATATATATATATATATATATATATATATATATATATATATATATATATATATATATATATATATGTAGCGGTTCAGTTTTCTGAAATTTTCTCATTTTTCCACGCAACAACAGAAAAAGTATTAGTGAAATCAGTTGAGCCGTTCACTCCTGCCCCCTTACCACCATCTCTTATTGCGATTCAATAATTAAATAGATTGCTTATTCATACCAATGAATAAGCGACTCTATTCGTTTGAAATAGAGTCGCTTATTCATTGGTATGAATAAGCATTCTATTCAGTTATTGAATGGCAATAAGAGATGGTGGTAAGGGGGCTGATCAACTATTTAAATAGGCAATTTGATCTAGCCGGCCGGCACTCACCTACTACCGTTAGTAGTTGCATGCGACTGCCGTGGCTGCTTTACTTTCGTAGTGGGTGGGTACCAGCCGTTTAGGTATTCCACAAATTGTTCTTTCAACTTATGTTTTATGCTGTGCAAGACTTCATTACTGAGATACGATCTTTAATTTCCTACTTTTGCGTCAGTGTCATTCGCTTTCGAAAAGGTCGTTTGGAACTGCTGGTGTGGAAAAATTTAAAGGGTTTGGTTAGATGTCTCTTCGTGATTGTGATATACCTACTTACCAAATTTTTTTGACATGAATAAGTCTTTAAATTTGCTACCACACGGGAGCAATTCAATAAAAACCGGCCAAGTGCGAGTCGGACTCGAGCACGAAGGGTTCCGTACCCTTATCTATAAAAAAGGAAAAAAAAAACACGTTTGTTGTATCTAAGGCCCCTTTAAATATTTATTTCATTCTGTTTTTTACTATTTGTTGTTATAGCGGCAACAGAAATACATCATCTGTGAAAATTTCAACTGTCTAACTATCATGGTTCATGAGATACAGACGGACGGACGGACGGACAGTGGAGCCTTAGTAATAGGGTTCCTTTTTACCCTTTGGGTACGGAACCCTAAAAAGGTAACAAAATCGGGGGATACAGTTTGGTGTTGTAGTTTCGAATCTATGCTCTACATCCAAAATTCAACACCACAGAATAGATGAAGGATCAAAGAATTTATTACGCTATTATTATTTATTAGCTTACATCGCGTGCGGGGGAGGGGGATGCGATGCCATTTTGAGATAAATTTGGTGCATATAACGTATTTACGCACAACATACGGCCGTCTCTGTGGTACAGCCACAGCCTATTTTTTATACTAATTCGGTTGGCAGACAAGCATAAAATAAATGTAAATAAATATTCCAGGACAAATTACACATGACCATCTAGTCCCAAACTAAGCAAAGCTTGTACTATGGGTACTGGTTAACTGATATTATACTTAAATACATTTTTGTTTTGTAAATACATACATATAAAACATAGAAAATAACCAGATCAAGACAAACAGAGATGTTCATGCACACAAATATTTGTCTTGTACGGGTATCGAACCCGCGACCTCGGAGTCAAAGTGGCCATTGCTAACCATTCGACCACCGGGCTCGTCAAAAAAGGAATAGAAGGAGGAAAGAAAGGTATTTGATTGAAAGCATTTGGGAAGGCATCAAGCAATGGGTAGATATAGACTAATGGTGATTATAATGATGATATACGCATTAAAGATAACTTTCTTTGGTAGTCGGGTAAAAATAGGTACTTTTTATACATCGTCGGGTGGGAAACAAGCATACGGCCCGCCTGATGTAAGCGGTTACCGTAGCCATATTAATGCTCGCAACATGAAATATCGCTCGCGCGCAGCCACCCCCACTGCAGCAACTCCTTCCTTTCTGGTGACTTCACTCACTCGCAGGAATACACCAACCCTCAAGGGAATAGATATTTGGGTGCGGTATTCTGTCAGGTACATCGATTCCAATAACATGAATTACAGAATCGTCTGAATGCTTGGTAATAGGTACCTGATTGTTAATGTTCACTCGTGCAGATAACTGCAATAAACTGCATACTGCGATTTTACACAAAGCACAAAGCTAATTAATGAAAGTTTACATCGACCAGTCGAAATATTGCCGCACTCATTCATTCGTATATTAAATCTGATAGCCTGTGGATTATAATGAATAAAACACCCATTTGCGTTAATATGCAATGAACTGATTGTAAGATAAACAGGTTTGGGCGAACATGCCGCTGTCATCTAGCAAATATTAAACACAAGCTTCCACTATAAACTGAAAATAAAAAAAAATATTTATTCAATCTTTCACAAATGGTAGATCAATTTAACGGTGTCTCCTTTTAGGCATAGTATGCCTGTGCCAGGAGGCACCGCTCTTTCATTACAACATAATCAGTGGCCCTACACCCTAAGCTGAAGTCGATTACCATCTGATTTTTTGATCACGAAAACCAAACTACATTTAAGATATATGATACTTGTGTTTAGTTTATCTGGTAGAAACCCTGGAGGTCTACCGACTAAGCTGAAGATGTTTGGCAATAACTCAAACGTAAAATCCATATTCGAATCAAAATACTCGACGGTAATCGTCTTCAGCTTCAGCGGTAGAGCTCTACATCAAGATCAATCTGGGGCCCGCCGCCGAAGCTGACACAGCATTGACACTTATAATTTAAATACGATGTAAGACATCAGATTTATTTGCATAGTATTGTGAGTTATGTGTGTTAGTGAGTGAGTTTGTCTAGAATAGGTTGAGAGGTAAAAAGCTTTGCCTGAGTGAATAAACAAATAAATATTCTTAGACAAATTACACAATTACATCTAGTCCTGAATTAAGCAAAGCTTGTACCATGGGTACTAGGTAACTGATATAATACTTAATTATTTTTTTTACCACGTCGGGTGACAGACAAGCATACTCTGACGCCTGATCTGGAGCGGTTACCGTAGCCATATTAAGGATCGCGACATGAAATATCGCTCGCGCGCTGACACCCTGCTTCCACACAGCAACTACTTCCTTTTTGGTGAACTCACTCCCTCGCAAGAACAAGGAACCCTCAAGGGAATTGTTATTTGGCTGCGGTTTTCTGTGAGGTTACTTCCCCAGTAGCGCAACTTAAACTTCTTTTTTGTTATCGAATTTTAAGTTATTGCATAAGTAATAGTCCTTGTACTGCAAGCGTCATAGCCTGCGATAACCGCCTTACATCAGGCGGCTCTTATGATTGTTTCACACTCAACAAATAACAACAAAACAGACGTGTGGAAACTAATGTGCCCTTTGGTTATAAAGTATCGATTATTTGTTCACCGGGCTCGTCATATATAGTCACCTAACTATAAATTTTAACAGCAACTTGTATTACAAAATATTTTCCTCATAAGAAAATCAACAAAAAAATCAACGTAGAGTACTATGACTGATCGTAAATTTTAATGAATAGATACACACGAACACAACAAAGGTTTTCCAACAAGAGATGCTGCACATGTTCACACTGAATGTATATGTTGAGGCTTACGACACGATACTCGTCTGAATAGTCCGCCTGAACATTGAAACGGCTTAGGTCAACGGTGCATGGCAGTGCAATACACTGTATTGGATCCTGTTGGATACGTGTGTTTTGAGAGACGAGCCTTGATGGTCGATTGAATAGAAATAGCTGTAAAAGCATAGGTTGCAGGTTCGATTACCGAAAAACACAAACATTTCTTTCCTCTATACCATATATTTGATCGTACAGCTCCATCTTACCTCAAAACTGTTTCAAGTTCTCCTCTTCTTTCCATAGTATATCTCTTCGTCCATGTGAAAACATTACTTTTTCAGTTCCAAATTATTCCACACCACCATCCCCTACCATACCATACCACCATCACCTAGTCCCTAAATAAGCAAAGTTTGTAGGTTATTTGTAGTTATCTAGTATCCATAGTAGATACTATGGATTAACTGTTAAATATACTTAAAATTAGCCACCGGGTTCGTTTTTTTGATTCCGTCTTTTCAGATATGGAGGGAGGTATTCCCCAATTCAGTCTGCTAAACGTGCAGTTCTTCCTGAATTCAAATTACACCACGTACATGTGAGGTTAGTTTTACCACAGTATAATAATAGGAAAGTAATATGGATACTCACAGCCGCTCTTTCAAAGAGGAGGGAAAGGGGTGTTTTCTCTTTGAAAATCTGTAACCGGTAATAGAATACCTCATGTACCTATATACCCGCATTCTGTGGATAGTATTGTTAGCTTCTATTCGGTAATCTATTTTATTGCCACGTACTTTCTTTTAAAAGTACTTATATTGACTTAATATTGTAAGACAACTTTATTCTCCTTTTTAAAAAGTACTGAATTTGACTACCCCTTGTAAGTTGCTAAAGTGGGGACGGTGCCAACGCCATGCGGTCGGCCATTCTTGTTCGAGACTTCAAGCCGGTAACACGTGTGAAACGCTGATTAGTTGAGTGAGATTGTGATACTTGTGCTGATGTAAGTAAAAGCTGATTTATGATAATATACTGCCGTTCTGATAGGGAATTGTTTCTCAATCATGATTAGTTGACACAACAATAAAATAAGGATATTTAAATAACGTGTGATTTTGATTTCTTTCCTGGTGATACCCCCTGTGAATTGAACAGAGTGCTTACAGTTCCGAAGTGGGGATCATGAGGGAATTATCTAATTCTCTTTCCACGTCCACGATTTCAAATGACATTTGCAATTAAGTTCTACATATCGGACTACGCTGTTCACATTTTCTGAATAACGTAACGTTTATCCAATTCGTACTAAAGGTCTTATTCAATATCTACATTTTTTTTTTTTCTCTCTTTTTTTTCCCCTTCTCTTTGTAATGCGAACATCATTTGATATAAGTTTATGATACGTATAGGTGATATGTATAGGTGTATGTGTATGTATATGTATATGTGTATGTATATGTATGTGTGTATGTATATGTTATGTACATGTATAATCGTGTGTATATACGTGTGGGTATATAGGTATAATATATACTGGGGTATATGTGTACATATATATGTGTGCGCAGAGGTATATATCTTTTGGACTGGATGGCTCTACGTTATGTATTTACCCAATTTTCTTCAAAATTACCTACTTTATTGTGTGATCTCTAGAAAGAGCTTTTATCTTACCACCCCTTTGTCTTGTCTTTTCTGCAACAATATTAAAATGTCAAGTAGTATTCTGAGATACTGAGATTTGATATAGATTCTGAGATAGGCATATGATTTTTTTTTATATATATGTGGTATATGTCATGACCTCATGATTCAAAATATAAGTTTCAGAAACGGATGCAATGGATCTGCATGAGCTTGATCAAGTTAATGAGAGGCCCAGGTTAGAGGGCCAAGAGATGCACAGATTAGAGAGCAGTTCGCCCAGGTTAGAGGGCCAGGATATGCTCAGGTTAGAGAGCAGAACAACGCCCAGGTTAGAGGGCCAGGATATGCTCAGGTTAGAGAGCAGAACGCCCAGGTTAGAGGGCCAGGATATGCTCAGGTTAGAGAGCAGAACGCCCAGGTTAGAGGGCCAGGATATGCTCAGGTTAGAGAGCAGAAGAACGCCCAGGTTAGAGGGCCAGGATATGCTCAGGTTAGAGAGCAGAAGAACGCCCAGGTTAGAGGGCCAAGATATGCTCAGGTTAGAGAGCAGAAGAACGCCCAGGTTAGAGGGCCAAGATATGCTCAGGTTAGAGAGCAGGAGGAGGTTGGAGGGAACGGAAAGATCAAGGTCAGGAAGTATTCGATCAGTAGATAGAGGAATATCGGTGGAGCATTCAATATACAAAAATAGGAGTCATTATTCAAACTCGGAGGGAGAACAGGAACTAGAGGGAGAGTACCATCTGCGTAGTCGCAGAAAGAGAAAACATAGGAAGCAGTTGCGGAGCACGGGAGAAGGTACGAAGCGAAGGAGGTACAGCAGCTCTAGCACCAGTGACTCCGGTGAGCCTTCAACATTTTCTAGAAATTGTAAAAATAGGAAGGAATCCGATAGCAATAGTATTTTAGATAAAGTTCTGTCAATTTTACATACCGCCAGGAGTTCAGATAGACCTAAGTTGTCTTTCAACTCAAATGTCATACCAGATTTTGACCCGATGAGTAGGGAACAGACTGTATTAGTTTGGATAACTAAAGTGGAAGAATGTGCCAATATATATGGGTGGGAAGATAAAGAAATAATTCATTACGCTCTTCCTAAGCTATCTGGAGTAGCCAAAACGTGGTATCAGGGGTTGCCTTCTCTGTTGTATACGTGGTCCGAATGGAAAAAGAAATTAATTGAATCCTTTCCATGTCGGGAAGACTATGCTGAACTCCTGACGGAAATGTTAGCAAAGCGTGCTAAGTATGGTGAATCTTTAGAGCATTATTATTATTCGAAAATTAACCTTTTAAATAGATGTAAGATTTACGGAAAACAGGCTGTAGATTGTATTTTATATGGCTTGGAAGATCGTGCCGTAAAAGTAGGTGCTCAGGCAGCTCAATTTAGCGAGCCTGAGCAGGTACTTAAATATTTTAGGACTGTTAAAGTAGCACAAAATAGAGAAAATCATGATTCGGGAAATAGGAATAAGTACGATCGTAAGAACTCCACGAACGTGGCCCAAAGATTTACTACATTAAAACCAAGTGGTTCGAATCCTAGCATACGTTGCTTTAACTGTAACGAATTGGGTCATCCAAGTTTTAGGTGTGAAAAACCCTTGATTAAATGTTCAACGTGTGATAGGCTTGGACATCAATCATCAAGCTGTTATAAAAATAGATCTAATAATGACAAGACTAAAAACTCTAATGATACTCAAACAAAATATAGGGACGAAAAGCAAGTATCCAAGCTATTTGTAAATGACAGTCATAATGATAAGTACGTATTTGATATTTTCCTCGGCGGTAAAGCAGTATTATGTCACGTTGATTTGGGTAGTCAATGTTCGTTGATTAGAGTAAGTAAGGCTAGAGAGCTCGGATTAAATATAGAGTTATCCTCGAATCTACCCATACTTAGAGGTATAGGCTCAAACCTGATTAGTCCAATAGGTATAGTACGTGCTGATGTAGAAGTTCAAGGTATCATTAAAAATATTGATCTCTATGTCGTGGAAGACTATGTTATTAACTATCCAACTTTATTGGGGCATTCGTTCACTGAGTCGCCAGATCTTATTATCACTAAAACTCCATCAAAAGTAATTTTTGAACAATTTGATAGTACCAAAATCCACTTAATATCCAGTGAAGACACTTTAATTACTAGACACATGCTAGGTTTGATACCAGTTAAAACTGAACCATTATTTAAAGGAAATGTATACGTTCATGGATCACTCAGAGGAGTAGAAGGTAAGGAATATTATCTACTACCTGGTGGATATGATATTAATGATGGCCAAGGTTCGCTTTTAGTATATAACGCTTCTCAAAGTGATATAACCATCTCTAAAGACTCCCTAGTGACGCGATCTGTAAAATCCGCGTCTTTAAATTCATCAAGTATTCTAAACTGCTGTCAAATATCTTACGACAATCCTGAACCTGAAGATTTGATACGTACCGGTAAAAATTTGAATAACAACGAACAATATCGTTTACTTGAACTATTAAATGAACATCAAGATTGTTTTTCCAAAGGTCTAAAGGACCTTGGACTTACCAATGTCACTGAGATGGTTATAGAACTTGAAGATGCGGAACCAATAGTTTACAGACCGTATCGCTTATCTCATGCTGAAAGATCCCTAGTTAACGATATGGTACATGATATGATAGAAAGCGGTATAGTCAGGGAATCTTCTTCACCATATGCCAGCCCCATCGTGTTAGTCCAAAAAAAGACCGGCGAAAAACGCTTATGCGTTGATTACCGGGCCTTAAATAGAAAAACTAAAAGGGACCACTATCCACTCCCGCGAGTGGAGGATCAGTTAGATCAATTAGCAGGCAATAAGTTATTTACTTCTCTTGACCTAGCGTCCGGTTATTACCAAATCCCGATAGCCGAAGAGTCTCGACATAAAACTGCGTTTGTTACTCCTGACGGACAATTTGAGTACAATCGCATGCCTTTCGGTTTAGTCAATGCCCCCTCCGTCTTTCAGAGAACGATCAATAAGATCCTCCATGACGCAAAGATCAAATATGCACTTGTATATATGGACGATGTTTTAATTCCTTGTAAGGACGTAGATCAGGGTTTACAAAGACTAAAGGAAGTATTAGAGCTCTTAAAACACGGAGGCCTAACGTTAAGGCTCAGTAAATGTAACTTTTTTATGGATACGGTAGACTTCCTAGGATTCGAAGTGAATGCGATGGGTATTAGACCCGGCAGCAAAAAGACTGAAGCTGTTTCTAAATTTAAAACGCCCACCAACCAACACGAATTAAGGCAGTTTTTGGGTCTCTCTGGTTTTTTTAGAAGGTTTATAAAAAAAGTATGCCATCTTAGCGGCTCCACTGACAGACCTTTTAAAAAAGGATGTCAAATGGTCCTGGGGTACTTCTCAGGATGAAGCGTTTAATCTTATCAAAACATTGCTAATTCAACGTCCGTTACTAGCATTGTATAACCCGAATGCTACAACTCAACTGCATACCGACGCATGTAAAAATGGCTTAGCGGGCATATTATTACAGAGTGATTCATCCGGCGTGTTTCACCCGGTTTCCTACTTTAGCCGTAAAACTACGAATGATGAACGTAAGCTGCACTCTTATGAGCTTGAAACTCTAGCAGTAGTGGCATCCCTAAATAGATTTAGAGTATATCTCTTGAGTACAGCCTTTACAATTTATACCGATTGTAGTGCTTTGAGGTCCACGTTTGTTAAGCGCGATCTTATTCCCCGGGTTGCACGGTGGTGGGTTCAGCTCCAAGAGTTTGACTGTACAATTGAATATCGAGCTGGTACTCAGATGACACATGTAGATGCGTTAAGCCGTTGTCCAGTTTCAGCCCCCATACCCGAAAACCACGGCTTAGATGTCTTATCGCTGGAAAAGACTGATGAGGACTGGATCGCCACCGTGCAAGACGCTGATGAGGAAGTTCAAAAGATAAAGGGTATTCTTAATGATAAAAGTTCTGATACTATCGTTGAAATACAAAAAAACTACAGACAAAAAAATGGGCGTATTTATCGTGTGGTAGGAGATGAACTTAAATGGCTAGTTCCGAAAGGAGTACGCTGGCAAATATTAAAAATAAATCACGATGACATTGGTCACTATGGTTTTGATAAAACGTTACAACGCATACAACAGCATTATTGGTTCCCCAAAATGCGCCGTTTTATAAAAAAATACGTTCAATCTTGCTTAGAATGTGCACATCACAAAACTCCTGGTGGTAAGCGAGAAGGTGAGTTGCATCCGATTGAAAAGGTTGGCATCCCTTTCCACACGATACATGCGGACCATTTGGGGCCTTTCATTAAAAGCAAAAGAGGTAATTGCTATTTATTGGTAGTCGTCGATAGTTTCACGAAATATATTAACATAAATGCCGTGAAAAACACTAAGTCTGTTACCACTATACGAGTGCTGAAAGAGCACATCAGTTACTTTGGGGTTCCTAATAGATTAATAACCGATAAGGGCAGTAGTTTTACGAGCAAAACATTTAAAGATTTTATTACATTGTATGGGATAAAACATATTACTAATGCCGTCGCCACGCCAAGAGCTAACGGCCAAGTTGAGAGGTTCAACAGAACCATCCTCGACGCTCTTTCGACTTGTACACATAACAAGGACGATAAATCTTGGGATGACTATATTTGTGACATACAAATTGGTATTAACACCACAGTTCATAGAACAACCCAAAAGAGTCCGTCACAATTATTGTTTGGTTTTAATATCACGAGCCGGACAGAAGGTATTCTAAGCACCGTTATCTCTGACACTACTAATATAATAAATTCGGAAGATTTAGATAACTTAAGAGATAAAGCAAGTGGAAACATCAAAAGTCAACAGGAAAAGGATATTGAAAGATTTAATAGAAATAGGAAATCAGGAAAAAAGTATAAAGTAGGAGACCTGGTTCGTGTCGAAAGACAAATGCCCCACGATGGTAAATCTCAAAAATTAGCAGCTAAATTTCAAGGTCCATACCGCGTAATGAAAGTACTTCCAAATGAGAGATATTTAATAGAAGATACTCCCATGACACGTAAAAATAACCGTAGATACGAAGCTGTGGTGGCTGTTGATAGGATACAGCCGTGGCTAACCTTTTGTAGAGATTTAGAAAGTAGCGAAGAAGTTAGTAATAACGACATTAGCGACTGAATTATTGACAGCCTTCACAGATCAGTAATATAATTGATGTCATGATTCCTAAAACAGACGAGTAAAATTTATATCAGTGCTCAAATTGTACTCTGACATTAAAGCACTTAGATTTAAAGTCTACACACTTTAAATATATTAAGTATACATTTTTATTTATATAAAATGAAAACTTATGAAAGATATTTATTTTTGTTGGATTTTCTTATTTCATTGTTTAATTAGTTAGTAGGCTAATAATAGAAATAAATTTATTCCTAATTGATATTATCAGACATAATTATTGAAATGCATCGAAATGGATTTTATTGATATATGAGTTGTAATGTAATGGATTTTATTTTATTTTATTCTATTATTGTTATTTTTTTTCTCTATTGGTTTATTTGTTTGCAATGAAGTAAATAAAAACAAATGTATTAGCGTAAGCGTGAGGGCACGCTTCGAACAGGATGGCCGAGCTGTTAGCTTCTATTCGGTAATCTATTTTATTGCCACGTACTTTCTTTTAAAAGTACTTATATTGACTTAATATTGTAAGACAACTTTATTCTCCTTTTTAAAAAGTACTGAATTTGACTACCCCTTGTAAGTTGCTAAAGTGGGGACGGTGCCAACGCCATGCGGTCGGCCATTCTTGTTCGAGACTTCAAGCCGGTAACACGTGTGAAACGCTGATTAGTTGAGTGAGATTGTGATACTTGTGCTGATGTAAGTAAAAGCTGATTTATGATAATATACTGCCGTTCTGATAGGGAATTGTTTCTCAATCATGATTAGTGGACACAACAATAAAATAAGGATATTTAAATAACGTGTGATTTTGATTTCTTTCCTGGTGATACCCCCTGTGAATTGAACAGAGTGCTTACAGTATCTTTAATTTACTTAATCTATGCTTTCTAGATGGTGAGCCATTTGTAATCCATTATTCATGAAAACTAAGCTAAGATTATTTTTTTTTCTTAAGAAAGTTCTTCGCATAATCACATCCCTCTAAAGTGGATAAAAGAGTTCGTGAATTTCTACTTCCGGAAGTCATTCCACCATTCCTTGTATTAATCGGAATTGTAAAATCTCTAGACAAAGGATCGAGAGTGCTTAAATGGCGGCCTCTTTAATAAATAATTGGCATAGTTTGGATTTGACGTGAACTGGGGCACCCCCTGCGATGTGATTACTGAGTTCAAATCTCAGATGCCAGTCGGTGAACTGCCAACATCGTACGGAATAAACTGTTTCCATAATTCGACGAGCTCGGTGGTCGAATGGTTAGCAATGGCCACTTTGACTCCGAGGTCGCGGGTTCAATTCCCGCACAAGACAAATATTTGTGTCCATGAACATGTCTGTTTGTCTTGGTCTGGGTATTTTCTATGTATTATATGTATGTATTTACAAAAAAAAAATGTATTTCAGTATAATATCAGTTATCTAGTACCCATAGCACAAGCTTTGCGCTTAATTTGGGACTAGATGGCGCTGTGTAAATTGTCCAGAAGTATTTAAATATTTAAATAATTATGCCTTTTTAAGTAATTTGGGGAGAAAGTGGTTCATCAACATCTTTGAACAAAAGCCAACTTCACCTGCACGCGGTACACCCTGCTGATTGACAAACGAAGCTTTGGCGAAAAGAGAGGTAGGGAGCGTAATTGTAACCTACCCGACTGGGGAATGTACCTCCACCTCACAGAATACCGCAGCCAAATAATAATTCCTTTGAGGGTTGTTGTGTTCCTGCGATCGAGTGTGGTCACGAAGGGAAGGAGATGCTGCGTTGGCAGCGGGGGTGGCGACGCGCGAGCGATATTTTATGTTACGAGCGTTAATATGGCTACGGTACCGCTTCACATCAGGCGGGTCGTATGTTTGTCTGCCACCCGACGTCGTATATAAAAAAATAATAATTTACAGATACAGTAAGACTTTACAGATACTGTTGCCATGAGTAGGAAGCACCCCCTACCCCTCAATCTCCTTGCTCCACAGAATGATTTCGCAGAGTTCGCGTGCCGCCACCCCCGCTGCCAACGCAGCCTCTCCTTCCTTTCTGGTGACCTCACTCACTCGCAGGAACACAACAACCCTCAAGGGAATTGTTATTTGGCTGCGGTATTCTGTAAGGTGGAGGTACATTCCCCAGTCGGGTAGGTTTTAGTTCATAGGTGTTGATGAACCCCTTACACCCCAATATTCTCTGGGGGAATTCGAGTTTATTGAATTACTAGTCGAGAAGGCCTCGATCAGTGCAATAGCGGAGTACTTGATCATATGTCATCCTGTTACCCAAACATCAAGAAGGTATCTCGGTACATTAGGTTACTTTTAACAAGATTTTCTTCTATTTGTAAACTGCTGCTACCGGTTGTCTGGGCGTATAATAGAATTTTCCAGCATTGAATTCCACATCTACCTTGGTACTTTTAACGAGGTTTCCTTCCTCAATTCGGAATTGCAACCCAAAGGGGAGCGCTACTCTAATATGTACCTCCCATGACCATTGCTGTCCATGCTGACCATGACACTGTAAATTCCCAATTGTGTGGTCTGACTGAACGAACAAGCATTTGGGTCACCTGATGCAAAGCAATCACCAAAGCATATGAAGATCATCAACACCAATCCATCATCTTTTCAGTCTTCTACTTTCCACGTTATATGCATATAACTAGCTACGATAACTGCATGACAAGCTAAGTTGATCGTTTCCTTGCGAGTGGTATCAAAATTATTATTATTTAAATAGTTGTCTTGGCCAACTTGCTGGATAAATATTTTTTGAAAAATGGAAAAGTTCACCTGCCCCTCCTAGGTGGGATAATAATAATTTAATTAGTTTGGTGTTATCAAAAAATAGCTGAATTTTATCTGCAACGATGGACTGCTATGCCTACTTTAGTAGTATAATTACTTAATAGGTTGATGACGTCACACTGTGACTCACACAGTAGAAATATAAGATGCAAAAATTCGTCAGCAACACAAACCTTCCTGGTAGCTCAGTTGGAAGAGCACTCGACCTGGTATCAAAAGTTTACAATAATATTATTTAAACTTATGGGAAAAAAACATTAATCAGAGCTCGCTCGGGACATGCGACGCGGGTCGTTCTGAGTAGGTACTTAATGAGAGTTTATTGGTCACATTCGAATGTGTTAACGTTTACAAGCCGATCAAATTGAGAAAAAGTTTCATATTGTGAATTTACCAGACGCGTGTTACATATCCAAATTAGCCGGGTTGCTCACTTCAAAATGTGGCAAAATTAAGTAAGTGACATAATTTTGATATAGGTACACATCTTCTAAATTCACAACATTTCTTAATTTTTCAAGAGAGTTCTTGTCTCTTTGGGTGGTTCCTTTACCTTGACATGAATCGAACGCGAACAAAAAACTGGCACTAAGCAAACTGCATATGCGAGATTTGTACGTATTCGTTTTCGACAAAGTTAACTTAATTTTCTATGCAATTGGCATAGCGCCATCTACCGAAAAACAGTCGAAGTAGACCCAATCCTATACCACAGTATAAGTAATAGTACTACGTACAGTATGGCCACTCCCTGCCGCTCTCTCGTGGCCACCTCATCTCCCCTCTGAGACAAATATGGAACAGTTTGTATGGCGCCGCATGCACACACGTTCATTCACGCTCTGCATGGATGTCATTGTTTATGTAGTAGTAAACGACGCGACATTTGTATGGAGTGGCCGGGGTATGCCTATACTAATTGAAGTTAACGTTGTCGAAATCGATTACGTTGAAAAACTCGCATTGTAACCCCTGATGATGATCTTCGTTTGAAGTCGAGAATAGCTTTATTTCCTAATTAAAACAAGCGAGTAATTTATTTAAACGTAAAAAAAATAGACTGAAGTGAAAATTTGAACATTAACGTTGTGCGTTTTTGAATATTTTGGAATGGTTAAGGAATAATTTCGCACAAATTGCTTTATTTGTCAGTATAATAGTACTATTTATCACTATAAAACTATATTTATGTAGTTAAATACACGTGTACACAAACATGACAATTTATATTACATTAAAAATAAACAGCAAAAGCAGGCATACATTTGCGACGCGCGGTTGAAAGAGAGGGGGACATTCAAATCAAGTCAAATCAAAATATCTTTATTCCTTGGACTTTATAAAGCACCTAGAAACGTCATACAAATTAAATATAAAAACCTGTATAAATCATTACTACTCTAAATCCGCAGAGCTTAGATTCACTTTCATCACACTATCTTGAATGTGAAAGTGAATTTAAGTGCCAGTTCCGGCGACGGGGCTTCTTGAGAAGAACTGGCAAGAAACTCAAGGACGACTCTTTTAATTGCCAATATCGTTACATTAAATACAAATACAATCATTAACATAACATAACAAGAGCAATTCATTTCCTAATACTTTTATCATTTATGTAATCTGAGATACAATAGTAAGCTTTTTGACATTCTAGTTTTGATATATTTCTTAAATTTACCCAAGGATAATTTAAATGCGTCGTTTGGAAGTTTATTATAGAAGCGTATACATTGACCCGGGAACGAGTTAGAGATTTTATGGAGCCTAGTAATATGCACAGCGAGTTTGTTTTTATTTCTTAAATTTAATTGATGGAGATCACTGTTTTTCCTAAATTTTGTTTGATTTTTATGAATGTAAATAAGATTTTCATAAATATATTCATAATATTTATCTCTTTAAATTTATTTCTCAGTGTCGCCCTGGGACTCATCATATAAATAGCACGGATAGCTCGCTTCTGGAGCACAAAAATTGACTCTACATCCGCGGCACTACCTCAAAGCAATAAACCATATGACATAATGCTGTGAAAATAGCCAAAATAAACTAAACGCGCAGTGTCAACATCTGTCAGTTGACGTATTTTCCTTACGGCGTAAGCTGCTGAGCTGAGTCTACCCGATAACGTTTCTATATGTGGGCCCCATTGTAATTTCGAGTCTAATGTTAAACCAAGGAAGACAACCTTATTGACCAATTCCAATCTCTCATTGTCCATCACCACACTTGTTTAACATTTTTTGTAAAAATCTAACATATTTAGTTTTACTACCATTTAAAAGCAGATTTAAAAGCGGGTTTAAAAGCATTACTTCCTCTCCTACGCCGCGCCGGCGGCGGTCTACTCTCCCTCGTCTTACGAATTTTCGATAAGGTCACGTGTCCTGACATGAGTTTAGCATTACCCATCCCAAAAAGTGCACAACGTCGCTAAAAAAGTTTTCACTTCAAAAATATCCGATATATTTGAATGTTATCTTTCAAACAATTGAAAAGCAAAATTAAAATCACAGGGGAATTAATTAAATCTATCCTTTGTTCTGCTTATACTTTAGGGTTCAGTAGTCCGTCCTTAATTAATCGTTCGTAATCAAGCCTACAAGGGCTCGTACAGCTCCTGTTTAATATAAATTGGGTTGGTGTTCTTGGGATAGTGTTTAACCTGTTGGGAGTTGACTGAGGAAACTGTAAAGTTTTCATGTATCAACAATTGCTTTAACATTATCATCATCCTGTGCCTGCCCACTGCTGGATATGCCTTCCCTAATGTTTTCCAAATGCGATTCTCCACCTTTCGCATCTAGCTACATCCAACCGCTATTTTTTAAGTTAAGATAAGATAAAATTCCTTTATTTAAAAAAAAAATGGCGATATACAGCGTTATGTCAGATTTATAAACTGAGTTTCACTTATTTTGCACGGTTTTGGGCGTGTAGAACGCCGAACGAAAATAAGTGAACTAAACATAATTATTAAAATTAATTCAGTTTATTTTTGAGGTGATCGGACTATCTAGAAGATTAGATTTTTGGGATGTGGCTCACCACGATCTTTAGAGCCAAAGCCAACCTCACCTGCAAATGGTGCACCCTGCGGACTAGCGAAAGAGGCTCTGGAAAAGAGAGAGGTAGGCAGAGTATTTATAAGCTGACCAACTGGGGAAGTACCTTCACCTCACAGAAGACTGCAGCTTTCCCTACGATTGCCTAGAGGGTTGTTGTATTCCTGCGAGTTATGAGATCACCAGAAGGCAGGAATAGCTGCGTTAGCAGCGGCGATTTCGGTGCGTGAGTGATTTGTTTATATGGCTACGGTAATCGCTTCACATCATGCAGACCGCACATTTGTCTGCCACACGATGTAGTATAAAAAGAAAACATGCGAGTGTCAAATATAAGACATAAATGGCCGTATTTTTTTATTACGTTTACTTAGACACATGATTTTTTGCAGCTCCTAGGGACTGCAGACATAATATTTGTAACAAAAAATAATTTGGCGCATTCATACATCTGCAACAAACTGACAACAAAGTGATTCTGTATGAGAACATAGAAAACTACACGCGAACAGACCTGTGCGTGCAGCTAGTATTAAAATTTTAAAAAATAATGTAAACAAACATAAAGTAAGGTTAAATACAGATAAGACTTGGGGACAACCCTAACAAACAAATAAGGCAAAACTTTACAAATATTTTGCATACTTAAGTTTGTACGGCTTTTAACTTAATTAAGCCGAAATCTACTCGAAAGTAGAATCTAATTACCCTGGTCCTTGAGTCCTGCCCTGGCGATGTCGAGAGCTCTCAGACACCGAACATGTGCTCATAATTTGTACCTTAGAGAGTACTTACGACACTCAGACTTACCCTCTAGAGGACTGAGGAGCACATAAAGTCCTTTAAGGCAAAATGCCTTGAAAACTTCCCAAGTGTCCTTATTTAAAGGTAGCGTTTTATTTCAAGGTATAGACATTAGACATGCTAGCTGGTGTTTGTACTTTGTCCGTGTCAATACAAATATCCCACAGATGCAAATATTTCATCAGTTTTCTGAAGAGAAAACTTCTTTAGCGGCGTTGTGGGATGGGTAAAAAATGTTAAACTCGCGTGAGGCCTGATCGAAAATTCGTAGACGGAGGGAGCGTAGATCGCCGGCGCGGCGTAGGAGAGGAAGTGATATCCCCCTCTCTTTCTACCGCGCGGCGAAAATGAATGCCCTCTCCTGCTGTTTATTATTAATGTAATATAAATTGTCATGTTTGTGTATGATAGCGCAATAAATGAATATTGTATTTTACCACATAAATGATGGTACTTTATACTGATAAATAAAGCAATTCGTGCGAAATTATTCCTAACCATTCCAAAATATGCAAAAATGCATAACGTTGATGTTCAAGTTTTCACTTCTGCCAGCACTCCCGGAGTGCAACCCGTTTTTTTATACGACTAGGGTGACAAACCTGCCTGATATTAAGTAGTCATCGCAGCCTACGCTTGCGACACCAGAGGCATCACTCACGCGTTGCCGACCCTGTAAACACCCCTTTACGCTTTTCTTGAAGAACCCCATACTTTAGTCTCCTGGGAAAACCTTGGCGTTTATTTCACCACTTTAGAGTTCGAGGTAGAAAACTCCTCTGGAACCGTATAGAACGCGGCCAATTAGGTTCCATTGTGTGAGGATGAATTCCCTATAGCGAGCGGTGCGACTATAGAAAGAGGCCGTGGGCATCATATCAAAACACCTCCTATGAATACAATCCATTGTACAATCGATAGAAACCTATTATATAAATATGTATAAATCTCCCCTACGCATTTACACGGTACGCAAAGGAAGGAAAAGAACAACTTTGATTAGTAGTACGAGTGTGCATAAGTGGTATTTATTTGGTATTATTGGCACTTCTACATAGGTAGAAGGTTTACTTTTTCATGGATGTATACTCTTACTTACTTCCGTATATGTCCTCACACAGTTCTGGTCATATGGATTCTCCGCCTATTATTTTTGCTGTGTCATTTAATTACCCAAAGGTTGAAGCGATTACCGTAGCCATATTACCGCTCGCAACATAAAGTATCTCTCGCGCACCGCCACCCCCGCTGCCAACGCAGCATCTCCTTCCTTTCTGGTGACCTTACTCACTCGCAGGAACACAACAACACTCAAGGGAATTGTTATTTGGCTGCGGTATTCTGTGAGGTGGAAGTACCTACTTCTTCAGTCGGGTAGCTTATAATTATGCTTCATACCTCTCTTTTCGCCAGAGCTTTGTTTGTCAGTCAGCAGGGTGCACCGCGTGCAGATGAAGTTGGCTTTGCTTCAATGATGTTGATGGGTTCATCCACATCTTTGAACTAAAGCCAACTTCCACTTAGGTGAAGTTGGCTTTAGTTCTTTACTTACACCCCTAAAATTATAGCGAGCGGTATGAGTATAATGCGTGTGTGTCAAATACATGACATTGTGTGTAATGTGAAAGTTTTTTTTTATTGATTTAATGTATTTTTATGGATAATTTAAAAAAAATATTAGCATTCTGCACTACGTCTCTATATAAACTATATGTTTCCGAAATTTCATACTCCTCCGTCCGCGCAAGTTACGTAAAAATGGGTACAAAGTTTCTGCTTCACGTATTAATATACAGATTAACTAGCTTGCCCGGCGAACTTCGTATCGCCTTTAAACGTAAATTTTTCTGATGAGTTATAAACTATCTCTCAAGTTGGATCAAACTGCACACATTATGCAAATTTTTTATAAAATCGGTTCAGTAGTTTAGGATTCCTTCGCGGACAAACAACGTGACACGAAATTTTTATGTAGGAAATATATGTAATGTACCTATATGTATAGTATAGGTAATGTACCTATCAAGAAGATAGAATACCCTTGCTGTTAAACTCATGGCAATTCATATTCCGTGTCACTACGGTGGGTTTCCGTTTTAGAGTGTAAGTCGACACTCAATTCACGTAATGGGCACGTGCTGGCTGGAGCAGTTAGCCAATTAACTAATGAACTTGTAGTACCAGACTTTCAGGTTGACAAAGGCCATTTATTCCCACGCTTTTAGTGTTTTACTATGCTTTATATATAAGTTAACAAAACATTTTGGGGTGTAAGAAGCTAATAATCTAAGAATCATCTATATCTCAAGCTAAGAGTCACCTTCTTTGAGCCAAAGTCAAACTCGCTTGCACATGGTACACCATGCTGCCTGACAAAAGAGCTTATTTACAATCTGCCCCACTGGGGAGGTGCGTCCCCTTACAGAATATGCACCGCAGCCAAATAATAATTCTATTGAGAGTTGTGTTCTTACGAGTGAGTGGGATCACCATGAATGAAGGCGTTGCAGCGATGGTAACGGGGGTGGCGATCCGCGATTTATTTCATGTTGTGTGTACTTATACGGCTACAGTAACCTGTTCACATCAGGCGGAGCGTTATGCTCCTTTGCCACCTAACAGATGTAGGTGAGGTTGGCTTTGGTTCAAAGATGTTGATAAACTACTTACACCCCAAAAAATTTAAAGGATCATTATCATTGAAAGGATTAAATACATGTACAATAAATACTTACGGTCTTATTCATAAAAATCCCCTAAAATAGGTTTTAAACATGTATTAGTTAAAATACTCATCAGAACTAATAAACCTACTATAAAATTCTCTATTCATAAACGTTCAATAAACCCGTCATAGTTATGTTGTCATTATAAGACGTTTTAACGTGGTTAAGTTGTCGATCTGATGACTCCATAGATTAAAATGCCAAAAAAACTGCTGTCCACGGCCAAAAACTGCAAAAAAAAAGTTTGACAACGTCACCACATGGTGGTTTCTTGTATTTGGTTTACAAGTATATTTTTTTATGAAAATTGGATTGCATTATTGTATTCTTGTAAGTACTACATTTTATAATGGAAATAAAAATGGAAAGCCAAAAAAATATAAAGAAAAGGCAAAGAAGCGAATATTGGCTGGAGGAAGATCACATAGGCTTGTTTATTTACATTTATTTTCGTTGATAAACTGATATAATATTATAAAATTGTATCTCTACTTCCCAGCTCCTTGCAAATAACACTTAGCTTCAAGCTTCAACCAACTAACCATAAAAAAAGGGTTCGGACGCGAAAAAAAATCAGCTGTTGCACATTTGTCGGCCATATTTCTGTTTATTATAGGTTTATAGTAGGGTCGACCATGTTTTAAGTTACGAAGCCGCTATTGAATACTTACAAAGCTGTTTAGCGTTATTGAACGTTTATGAATAATACTTTTCGGGATTCTCATTATAACAAGCTAATAAACCTATTTTATCTTTTTATGAATAAGACTGTTACATTACAAAACAAATACATTACTTAGTAATTTTGTCATATTTCGATAGATAGATAGATACTATGTATATATAAAATATTATATAAATTAAATATTAAAAAAAAAAGAAAATACGTTTATTAACATCACAACATGAAACAATAAATTCACACAATAACATTAAACATTTCAAACAACATGTACATAATCATGATGTTAATTGGCATCATATTATATACATTTACGGTTATCTGGTTTACACACAAAAGCAACGAACAAAAGTAAAGAAAAACATAAATGTAGTCTATTAATTTCATGAAATTATTTTCGCCCACGTTATGATTGTACTCGTAGTCAATAAATATTCATCATAAAACTTGATTTATTTTATTAATAGCTGATAAAATCCTGTCAATTAGAAGTTAAAAATTGCGTGAAAACATAAAACTACGAAATCAAAGAGAGATGACCAATTTTGGGGTGTAAGAGAGTGCCCATTGTGCACGGAACAAACGAGGCTCTGGCGAAAAGAAAGATAGGGCACAATAGTTTTAAGATGCCCGACTGGGGAAGTACATCCACCTCACGGAATACCGCAGCCAAATATTCCCTTGAGGGTTGTTGTGTTCCTGCGAGTGAGTAAGATCACCAGAAAGAAAGGAAGGAGTAGAGGCTGGTAACGGATCGGTGACCCCTTGGTGTTGCTGATCTCCATGGGCGGTGGTGATTGCTTTCCCAGGTGACCCACATGCTCGTTTTCCCCCCTATCACATAAAAAAAATCAACATTTATCCGTGACCTCTTCCACCATTTTAAACGGTCAGATAATTTTAAGAAAGCGGCTGGAAGTGACTGGATGCAATAGCAGGGTCGCATTTGGTGGAAAGCATTGTGGGAGGTCTATATTCGGCAGTGAGTAGATACAAACTGATGATGATGACCTGTGAACTGCCATAAGCCTAGGGCTAAAAAGGAATGTCCATCTCGCCGTGCAAGTGAGCTTGTTTAATGAGCGCAGTTGTTACCGAACAGCAAATGTTCTAAGGATGCACAGATGAACAGCTTGGTTATCGATAATCGATAATTTTCGTCAGACTCTTAGTAATTTTATCCCAACGGCGAAGTGGTGTCACATAATTTCCTTCCAACAAACTCTAAAAAGTTTTTTTTTATAATCTTTTATTATTGGCCTGACTCCTGGGGAGATCAATGGCGTTGATGGGTATCAATTTGATTAGTTGGACACGCAATTCAAGAAACGACAGAGGTACCATTTTCGTAACTAAAATGTAGTCAAAATTCAGTTCCGATTCAGTATCGATCTCACAAAGGTCAAATCTGGCATTCTCGAAACTTCAAAGTCTAATTTAAGTGGATTTATTATTTATTTATTGAAATCTGAGCGAAAATAAAATAAAAAAATATTTTATTATTATTACTTTATTATTTTACCAACAATAAGATTAATAATAAATTAATCAATATTTAAAAAATAAAATCAAATACATAATTTTTAATCAATTCTGCTGTCGTAAAATAGTTACGCGAATCGACCTCCAGGCATCCGTCAATCCGCAATTTAACAACTGGCGAATAGATATATCTAGATCGTCTAATGGGCTGGACACTTGTGTCGTAGAGACGACGAGAGGTGGAGCCAAAAGGTCCTTTACTGGAGACCCAGAACCGGTAAACGTCATGTAGGCAGACCACCAGCCAGATGGTCGGACGATATAAAAAAGACGGCAGGGCCGACCTGGACAAGAATCGCCGCACAAAGAGAGGAATGGAGATCCCATCAAGAGGCATATGTCCAGCAGTGGACCTAAAATAGATGCTGAAAAGAAGAAGAAGAAGAGATCGTTCTGTTAAAAAAGGCAACCTAGCAGTGGGATGAGCATGGGTTCGTAACTTAGTAGTATGCACAACATAATAGGTATATTAAATATATATAATGTTTAATTTATTAATTATGGTAATTAGCTAATTGTTTATTCAATGGTGGCCCATTGAATAAACAATCAGCTATCACAATAAACGGCGGGTTTAAATTACATTTTGCTGTTTCCTTTCACGGTCCGTCCACAAATATTACATTTGAAATGTAGTGACATAAAAATAGTTTATTATCTTTCTAATGTATTAGATTATTTCTTGATAATTTTTGTTTTTAGAATCAATCGATTTGTATTCGTAATCATGAACTATATTATTTAGTGCCGAAGCCAATTAATGTGAAAATTTCATGTAATGCGAATTTGTGACTTTATTCATTTATCGATAACATCACGGTCAGCACTAATACTGAACAGATTTACGTAATAACCGTCGTTATGATGGGCCACGTTTCGAAGGTATCTCGTTTGGGGTAGATTGTGGTAAGCATTGTTGTGATGTAACATTGTTATAATAACTTTATTTTAACCGTAAACTAATGTACATAATTTATGATTTTTAGTATTTTGCGATACTTTTACTGAATAATAATAAAATTCTAATAAAAAAAATTGGTTGTCTGTAAAGTCAGTATACGGACGATAATTTTACGTGGTCACGTCATATGAAAACATCGGCCGATGGAGTGGACGAGAGATAGATGCGACCCAAGCCGAACGCTTAGGCCGATCGTGCCTCTCTATCGCTTGTTCCGCGCTCTCGCTTGCGCGCTCAGCTTAGGCGGAACGTGACAATGAGTCATGTTTTTTCGTTCGTATAGTTTGTGGTTTATAAGACGTTATCAAGTCAAAAATTATACCACGGTGTGTACCATACAAGCATACGGTCCACCTAATGTGATGCGCTGCATAGCCAACTGATCCTTGCAATACAAGGACTCATCTCATCATAAGTGAGGAAATGCTGCATTCAACCTCTCCTCACATCTCCTCATGACCTCATTTCAATGATATTGTTATTTGGTTGCGGCCTTCTGTGTTGTGGAGGTACTTCCCTGGTTCAGGTTCGATATGCTTTACCTCTCATTCGCTAGAACATCATTTGTTAGTAGTCTGGGTACACCCCGTACAATTGAGGGTGGGTTTCGTCCTTCAGTTTATGGTAAGTTACATACCCGTAAACCTAGTCTATAATATAGAATTTCATTCTTTCGTATTTCTTTAGAGAGAAACCCCCAACACAGTTCTTCTATTCCATCCTTCGGAAAACACGTTAAGCCGTCGGTCTAAGCTATTATCATTAGATGACAGTCGTTAAGTTATGTCAAAAACCTTTAGGAGAATTGAAAATAACGTAGTGGAGTATGGTCTAAACCCCTTCGATTAAGGGGAGACCCGTATCCCAGCAGTGGTATGAAATAAAGTTGACGACAACGACGAGCTTCATTCATCACTGACTATTTTTGAGTTTCAATCTATGTACCGGTCCAACAGCTTATATTCAAATTTCTATACCTTAATAGCCCTGCCATACACTCGTCGAGTGGCGAGGGAAGTAGCGAGGGAAGTAGGCAGGAACGTAGTGTGGCCACGTTACTCGTCATGCCGCTCGTCTTGCTCTTCGTCTTGCCCATCATTCCCTGTTTTGTCGGTTTTTTGGGCGCGAGTCAAAGGACCGACGCGAGTGGCCGGCCATGCAATCGCCTCGGACGCATTCCGCATCGAGCGCTCGGGCGCGTAACACGCGTCATATTTTTTAAATCTTTTTTTTTAAATCATGTTTGTCATGAACATTTCCCTATAAGAGCTGGTAGCAAATAAGAAATGTTTGATGGCATCTTTTAGACCGTTAGTCCATAAAAAAAAGCTTCGTTTCGCTATAATAAAAATGCATATCGCGCACGCTGCCACAGCTTCAACGTCCGTTGTATAGCAAAGGCGAATGTCCAAGTGCGGAGCGTCGCGAATAATTGCGCGAGTAGAGCAGTGTGTGGGCGGTGAGGGAAACATCGCGGCAGCGCGAGGAGCAAGGCGATGAGCAGCGCGAGGAGCATAGTGTGGCGGCGGGGTTACACTAAGACTGGTGGTACAGTTTGGACCACCATGACTGATGGGAAGAACGGATTAATTGAAGATTTTATTCTTCGAAGATTGCCGTATTGACGCAGTGAGGGTATACATCAATTTTACGAAATGCTGCCCAGGGGAGTGTGGATATCTTTGTCAATTAATTATTTTAATTAAACAGGTCACTAAACGTATTTTGTCGAGAAACTCAACGAGTTTCAATCTCATACGGTAATCTTTATCAAGGTGAATGTTTAGACGATTATGAACTTTTGACCAGCCGAAAATACGCACTTTCGGCTTGTCAAAGTTCATCCCATCCCTACCTCATGCTTCTAGAAACAGCATTATTGAGATCATTTTAATAAACAAAATAAACATATTATAATGTGATTGTACAAAATGCAAACTCGCATTATTCAATAGAGGTCAAATAAAACAACAGTGGACTGTATGAGAACCCGTGTATTGAACAAAAACAATCTACGAGTCATTAATTTCACAACAAACAACCATAGCGCGTTTTAGAATAAAATAAATTTCAACCAACGCCATCTGTTATCAATCTTACACACTAATATTAAATGAAAACAAACGCAAAGAAACAAATTAAGTCTATGAGAATAATGCATTGGCGCTGCTATTAGGAAGCAGACACATTTTACGCGTATACCACTAAGGTGGCAAGCACTATGTTAAACTTAAATCCAATTAAACATAAAATAATGCATATTGCTTATACAAACCGCCCACCAAGGACGAATGTCCTTCATTTGTGTTCCGCCCACCATGAAAGATTGGTGATGTAAAATCTTAAATTATAGTGCAATAAACTAATAACAAATAACAAAAACTACAATTGAGTTATCAAATCCATGCTTAAAATTTACTCAGCAACCGGTAACAGACACAATTTAGAAGTCAGTCGTTTAATCAAAGAGTTATTACATTTAAGAGTCACCACTCTAGTAAGTCCGTCCAAACCAGGGTGTTTTTCTACGATTTTACCTAATAGCCAGCGTGCAGGAGGTAAGTTATCCTCTTTAATCAATGCTAAATCTCCGATCTTGGGTTCGGGATTCTGATATGCCCATTTATACCGTTGCATCAAATTCGCGACATATTCGCGTGACCAGCGACGCCAGAATTCCTGAACCATTCTCTGTGTTACCTGCCATCGTCTTAAACTACTCAACGTGGACTGCTCGTAACTTGCATCAGGCACGGTAATTAAAGGTTCACCAATAAGAAAGTGACCTGGAGTGAGCGGTGTGGGATTTTCAGGATTTTCAGATATCTGCGATATGGGCCTAGAGTTGAGGCAAGCTTCGATTTGGGCAGTCACCGTTGATAGTTCTTCGTAGGTTAGGGTTGATTCTCCAATAACGCGTCTCAAATGAAATTTGGTGGACTTAACAGCTGCTTCCCATAGGCCTCCGAAGTTTGGCGCATGCGGAGGAATGAAATGCCAACTCACTCCATTGTTACTCAACCAGCCCCTGATTTCCAATGCCATTGACGATTGTTCAGCCATGAGCATGCCGTATAGTTCGCGCGATGCTCCTACAAAGTTCGTACCGTTATCACTCCAAATTTGAGAGCAGTGACCACGTCTTGCGACAAACCGTTTAAATCCTGCTATAAAAGCTTGAGATGTGAGGTCGCTGACAATCTCCAAATGGATGGCCTTGGTAGCCATGCACACAAACAGACAGAGGTATCCCTTGTAGGATTTGTTGCCGCGTCCCTTTGACATTCTAACATTGATAGGACCAGCAAAATCAACGCCACTACATAGAAATGGCCTATTTGCCGTAACACGAGAAGATGGTAATGGTCCCATCAACTGATTTTTTGAGGCTGCTGCATAACGTATACATTTAATACATTTACGCACAAACTGTTTGACTAGATTTTTAGCGGAAATTATCCAATAATGTGATCTGAGATAATTTAACATTAATGACGGCCCGCCATGCAAAGTTTTAGTATGTGCATCCCTAATAAGTAACTGAGTAAAATGACTATTTTTTGAAACAATAATGGGGTGTTTGATATTGTAATTCAGCGATGAATGCTGTATTCTGCCACCTACTCGCATTAACCCTTTTTCATCGATAAATGGACTCAGAATTTTTAATTTACTATTGTTCTTCACCTTGCCATCTTTCGATAATTCTGCCAGTTCTCCTTCAAATTCTTGTCTTTGATGGTATTTAATGCAAACTTCAAGTGCCTCTGCAATTTCTTCACAAGTAAGGTATGATTCATATTCTCTATTGTTTCGCTTCATCTTCCCTATATTAAAAAATCTTTTGCAATATGCTACTACCCTAACTAATTTCTGGAGTGATGCATACCTCGTCCAAATTGAATTTTCAGTTTCTTCAGAACTTATTGTTAGATGAGATTTTATTGATTTCTTTTCCAACTCCGTATCGTTAGACTTTACCTTTGTATAGACAATTTCCGCGTTCGTTAACCAGGTGGGACCTTCTCTCCACAGTAAATTTGTTGCCAATTCAATTGGTGTAACTCCTCTGGACGCAATGTCTGCCGGATTGTGGGAGGTTGCAACGTGTGACCATTGATTGTTATCGATGATCGATAGAATCTCTGAAACACGGTTTCCCACAAAAGTTTTCCAGCGACTGGGGTGAC
Source organism: Hypsopygia costalis (assembly GCA_937001555.2). Taxonomy (NCBI): domain Eukaryota; kingdom Metazoa; phylum Arthropoda; class Insecta; order Lepidoptera; family Pyralidae; genus Hypsopygia; species Hypsopygia costalis. The sequence goes on from OW443335.2 coordinate 5,622,110, forward strand.
TACTCAGCCAGGCAAGTACCACAGTTGAATCTGTCCAGGCGTGCCACTGAGATTTAGGAACACTTAAAACCTCACCAATTTCTTGCATTAATTTTGCCAACAGAACGGCTCCACATAGCTCTAACCGTGGCAGTGACACTTGTCTAACTGGAGCGACCTTAGTTCGTGCAGCAATTAAACTAGTTTTAGTCTCTCCTGCGTCATTAATTATCCTCAAATATACCACCGCGGAATTAGCAATGGTCGACGCATCACAAAATCCATGGATTTCGACACAAGAATTCGAAGATTTAGTATATACCCATCTTGGTAGTTGGATTTCACTGATTTGAAGCAACCTTTTTCGGTAAGCTATCCATTCCTTCAACAGACTTTCGGGTAATTCTTCATCCCACCCAACACCGGATATCCAAATTGTCTGAATGAAAACCTTTGCTGAGATTATTACAGGTGCTGCCCAGCCTAATGGATCGAAAAGCCGTGCTATATCAGAAATCACTTTTCGCTTGGTTACAGGTGTTTGTAGAGGAGAAAGCTGAACGGTATATTGAAAGGTATCTTGATTTCTGTTCCATGTAAGTCCCAGTATTTTTAATACCTCACCTGCATTGACATTAACTTCTTTTTGATCTATCTTATTTGCTTCTTCAATTTTTCCTGCCAAAACGTCATCATTAGTAACCCATTTTTGCAATTGAAATCCCCCTTTAGCTAACAAATTTGTCATTTCTTTAAATAAATTAACGCCTTCTTCTGTTGTTTCACAACCGGTCATTAAATCGTCAACGTAATAATCAAGTTTGACTTTTTCAGATGCTGATGGATACCACCTACCTTCATCGAGTGCCAACTGCTGCAGAGACTTCACGGCGAGGTAAGGTGCTGAAGCTGTTCCAAACGTTACTCTCACTAATCTATAATCTTTTATTTCAGAACCAGGATCATCTCGCCATACAATTCGTTGGAAATTCGAGTCTTCATCAGCTACTTTAACCTGTCTGTACATTTTTACGATATCTGCAACAAGACAGATGGGATAACGTCGCCATCTCATTATAATGTGTCTCAACTCGGGTTGCAGCGTTGGCCCCACTAGAAGAGAATCATTAAGTGATGCTCCGTTGGCATATTTACAAGACGCATCAAACACTACCCGAAGTTTTGTAGTGCTTTTGTCTTCACGAACCACAGCATGGTGTGGTAAATATACAGAAACGTTTCGTTTCAAGTCTTTTTTATAATTTATAGGTACCATGTGGCCAAGATCTATGTATTCGTGGATGACCTCGGAGTACTTTGCTTTTAGATTTGGATCTCTTGCAAACTTCCTTTCCAAAGCCAGTAAACGTTTGATAGCAATATCCCTCGAATTTCCAAATGTGCCTTTTGAATCATTATCGCGAAACGGCAGACGAACGACATAGCGTCCTTGATCATCCCGTTTGGTAGTCTTCCTGTAAAACTCTTCGCATTGCTCCTCTTCTTGTGTCAATCTCTTTTTTGTAAAAGAAGGATTCTCCGTTTCTAATTCCCAAAATAATTTTAACAGCTCATTGTCATTGAAATGATCATGCACGTTGACATTAACGTGATGGCAAATAGCTGATTGACCTTGACCTAAGGTTTGGCCTGAGAGGATCCATCCTAGTGCTGTATTTTGTGCAACCGGAACGCCTGGTGGACCTTTAATCAAACCATCTCGTATGACTTGGGCATAAACCTCTGCTCCTAACAAGGCATTTATCTGGTTGGGCGTATGAAAATCGGGATCAGCTAATTTAATATCCTTGAGTTCCATCCATTCATGCTTTGAAATTTCATGACTGGGAAGCAGCGATGTAATTTTCCTCAATACATGAGCTTTTACCTGAAGACTAAATGTAGGATCATGGAGCGAATGAATAGTCAAATTTACCATATACTTAGAGCAGACGCTCCGAGTCCCTCCCAATCCCGATATATCGCTCCGGGTAGGTATTTTCTTCAAACCAAGGGACTGAACAATTGATTCTGATACGAAAGAAGATTGAGATCCTTGGTCTAATAAAACTCGTATTAGTTGAGTATTTCCGTGTTTCGTATCAGTCTTCACAACAGCGGTAGCAAGCAGTACTTGATTTAATCTGCCTTCCTGCGAAAAATGAGTACTTATACTGGCAGTTGCATTATTACTTGCTGGCGTTTCCTCTGGAGTAGCAGTTCCGCTATTGTTTGAATAAACAATCTCAGTTTTGCTGGTGACGTGATTATTCGAGGTCTCAACCTTTGGCTGCGAGTGTAACAAAGAATGATGTTTCCTGTGGCAAATTTGGCAAGTAGTAAATTGACGACAATATTTAACGGCATGAGAGCCCAGACAATTAAAGCACAACCCGTTGATTTGAACGAAACTGTATCTAGCATCAGGTGATTCTTTAGCAAATTGTTTACAATTTATAATCTTGTGGGTACCATTACAGAATTGACATGAGACATTAGATGACGCATTTGGTTGGTCAATGGAATGAAGAACTCTTGATTTATTGAATGGTGACATTTTTCGAGTTGAATTTGACTCTAAACATTCCAGTGCACGAAATCTACTTTCGAGAAAATCTTTAAATTCTTTCAAACTTGGGAGCTCATTCGATGAATTGCTAGTGGTGAATTCCCATTGTTTGCGTGATTCGTTATCCAATTTAGAACTTATAATGAAAATTATCATAACATCCCAAGAGCTCACATCAATGCCAAGGTTCTTCAGTCCATTGAGGCTATCTGTTGTGGTATCCAAAAGGGTCTTGATACCGTTGGCTGATTCAACATTGAGATTACTTTGATTCATTAGACGTTTTAACCAACAGTTGGCTAAAAATCTTTTGTTATTGTACCGATCTTGCAATAGAGACCAACTTTCATCATAATTTGCCTCGGTAAGAGGGATGTGTCGTAGAAGCTGTTCAGCTTCACCTGACAAATGGCCCTTCAAATAATGTAACTTTTGTACTTTGTCTAGTGATTCATTATTGTGTATTAACGACGTAAATAAGTCTTTGAACGATGTCCAATGCGCGTAATCTCCTGAGAACACTGGAAGAGTGATCTTTGGCAATTTAAGGTTACAATTATTTGATTTGCATGCCGTCTCATTAGTAGATACAGACATTCCTGTTAATCTTCCCAAAGCACCTTTCAACTCGGTTTTATATTCAAAAAAATATTCCTCTGTAGTTCCGTAAAAATCCTCCGAAAAATATTTATTATTCATATCCTGCGTTGTCGCACTTTTAATTATATCTTTATGTGTTGTAGTAAAATCTTTCCATAGCGTTTCTAAGGATTCTAACCGTGTTTCGAGGTGGGCCCGAGTTAAACGCTCTTTGGGAGATTTCTTATAATTTTTAAATGCTCTGCGTATACTATCCCTGCAGTCGGTTTGAAGCAAAGTTAACTTATCCATTTTGGAAATGAACAATCCAAACGTATATTAAAGTTCAGTACTCTGATAGTACAATTTCCTTATAATAAATAGGAAAACAAACACAAAAATAAAAAATGAAACAAACCAAAATTTAAAACACAGACAATTACTACAAATCAGAAAAACTCACACTAGTAGTGTACAAAACCATTGCTTGACGTACTTTCAAAAGAGACAATCCAGAAGTAAATTTAAAGTTTATGAACCTAAAGGTTTAGATACAAATAAAAATTTTACAAGTCTTTTTATATTATTGACAACTTAGAAAATCCAGCATAGATTCCTCGTATGTTCACAATTTAGTAAATTATTCTAAGTCTAAATATAATTCTTAAAAAATTAGAAGTCCAAAATCTTGAAAATTATTCTAAGTCCCGAATTCTTGAATTGACTTTAAAATATCACAAGTTCCGAATTCTTGAAACAACTTTGACTTTGAAATTTCACTACTAACACTTTAAAGATGTAAAAGTACTCACAATATAATCTTCACAAACCGTGTCGTCTCTTCTTTCCATACGTCACACACACCAACCCAGAATTTCTTCATGTGCAGCTTGGCTATGATGGTACTGCTTGGCAATTTTGAACCTTATGTATGCAGCCAAACTTCACTGCTAGGACCACTTCGGTGAGATTGATCCGTTGTAAGGATATAACCTTCGCCGATGAAGGTTTTAACACTTCATTGAAATCTGGCCCTAGTGACCGTAAAAATTCTTGACGGGTTACTACTAGCGACACCATCCAGCTCGTTTAGGACCATGTACAAAATGCAAACTCGCATTATTCAATAGAGGTCAAATAAAACAACAGTGGACTGTATGAGAACCCGTGTATTGAACAAAAACAATCTACGAGTCATTAATTTCACAACAAACAACCATAGCGCGTTTTAGAATAAAATAAATTTCAACCAACGCCATCTGTTATCAATCTTACACACTAATATTAAATGAAAACAAACGCAAAGAAACAAATTAAGTCTATGAGAATAATGCATTGGCGCTGCTATTAGGAAGCAGACACATTTTACGCGTATACCACTAAGGTGGCAAGCACTATGTTAAACTTAAATCCAATTAAACATAAAATAATGCATATTGCTTATACAGTGATGATTAATATAATATATAGACTGGTATATACGAGCCTTTAATTCAGGCAATATGCAAATATTTGAGGTATTCAGCGAGTGGGTGGTTGATAATGCTGAACATAAATTATTCAACATTTCTATGTATACTTACTATTTTATTTTATTTTTATTTATTTGTATTTGGGAGTCTTACAGCTTAATAGTTACTTATATAATTACAATAAATATTAGTATGCCAATAACAAGTCTTACGCACCTATTCCTTTGTTACTTTTTTAAATTCAGTCATATACCTATGTATTTTTTTTCCCAAGGTAATAATGAAATTTCGATATTAAAGATTAATCTGCTGTATCAACCCATATTTATTCCACTGCTGGGATACGGGTCTCCTCTTAATCGAAGGAAGCCTTTCACTAAAGCCTCTCGTACTCGAGAAGTGTACTCCACCACCTTGTTCAACTGCGGGTAGGCGGAGACCGGTGTTTTCAAGCCGCTCAAAGGTCACTGACTTGGCTTAACTCCTTTCATCTAATGACACCAGCCAAAACCAATAACCTAATATGCCTTCAAAAACACGGCGAAGCTCAAGATATATAAAGTTATAAACCCATTCAAGGACAGGTTGCGGTCGATATTGCTTAACTTGCCTGATCGATTAAACTGAGACATGCAACGAAGCCATAGATCTCATCCCTCACCATTTGTCTACTCATCATTAAAAGCTTAAAAAAATACACCACAATCGTAATATCAATTTAAAACTCCCAAACTCCCCTGAATAGAACTCAGTGTATTGTATTCATTAGGGTGAGTTTTACTTAGTCGGGAACAGGTAAAGATTTCCTCATAATATATTCATTATCCCTCTAAGGGTGGTCCCCCCCAGATATTCATGCAAGCTATTTATCACTTTCGGATAAATGAGCATTTGGGTGCTTCCGAGCTAGACGGGTTCCCAACGAACTAGTGTAAGAGATAGGCGACCTGTCTGTTAATATTTTAACGCCACGATGACATGGGTATGACATGACATTTAGGGTGTAAGTGGTACAACAAGATCTTTGAACCAAAGCCAACTTCACCTGCACGTGGTGCACCCTGCTGACTGACAAACGAAGCTCTGGCGAATAGAGAGGTAAGGAGCGTAATTGTAAGCTACCCGACTGGGGAATGTATACCTCCACCTCACAGAATACCGCAGCCAAATAACAAGTCCCTTGAGGGTCGTTGTGTTCCTGCGAGTGAGTGAGGTCACCAGAAAGAAAGGAAGGAGTTGCTGCGTTGGCAGCGGGGGTGGCGGCGCGCGAGCAATAATTTGTGTTGCAAGCGTTAATATGGCTACGGTAACCGCTTCACATCAGCCGGGCCGTATGCTTGTCTGCCACCCGACGTAGTATAAAAAAAAACATCTTGAGTTGATTTCGTATGCGTTGATATGTCTGTCACTCCGTTAGTTTCTACTTTTATAGATTGCAGTTATTGTTCTACTTCATACATCTCTCAAAGGAGAGCTAAAGAGCTCGACCTTTAATCCAGCGTCGTTTAGACAAAGTGAATAGTATCTATTTATATAGGACAAATCATCATGGCCCCCCCAGCAAATCGCTAATCGCAGTGAAGGTGATGCCCACATTTAATCTTCCCCTGCATTTTTCTTCAGCCAATGGGCTGAGATTTTGGAGGACCATTAAAAAAATATTATTACGCCACAATCCAACAATAGGTACTAATTATCTTTAATGATGATTGATAACTGATCATCATACCTATACGACATCATCCCACTGTTAGTAAATTCAAGGGATTTATGAACACTTCAAGTCGATCAAAGTACTTTCTAGCCGCCCGTAAGCCACTTGGATTGATTTATGTAATATAATGATAACAATTAAGGAAGACGAGAGAGCTGGAGATAAATCCTTACTTCCTTACTAATATTATAAATGGAAAAGTGTTTGTTAGTCCCACTTTCACACCTTGACTACTGAACCGATTGCCATGGAATTTTGCAAGGATAAGAGCTTTGCAAGATTCATGGAGGTCGAGTGACCGGAGTACCCTGCGGACATGATGTTGCTGAATTCGAATATCAGGCATAGAGCATCCGCGGTCGTCAAGTTGACAGGCACAAACGAAAATATTGGCCAACGGATCTTTTTCCTTTGGCGAGTTGGCGAGCGTTGCGTACGGCTTTACATTATAAGCTATACTTTTCGATGAATTTAATACTAATTTATAAAAAAACTTTATATATTATTAGGTCTGTTTTTGAAATATGACAAGTAGTAATGTAACTTTATAGTTACAATTTTGATAACATCGAAGTTAGTAAACCAAACCAGAGATTTGATTTAACTATCCCTAATTGCTAATGTTTTTACTGTTGATTGTTGGCACTTGATGGAACGTTATTGGCTTTCTGTTATTAATAAAGCACTCGTACTGTTCCACCTAATAAAATTTGTTTTTTACCGACCGGTTTCGCCTTCACGGCATTATTAAGGTAAACAGATAAAACACATCTGTTTAACTTGCTAATGCTATAAAGGCGTAGCTGGTCATAAAAATTAATTTAATTGCGTGAACCAGAAGTGTTTTATTAGTAACAGTATCCTTAATTAAAATATTATTAGCTCGCTAGGCCCCTGTACTAATCAAGTTCGGGATTTAACACATATCAGGGCGGCGTATGTTGCAAGCCATCAGTCAGAGCTCCGTGAACCTCCCGATTTGAAACTAGATAACATATTATACATACACTTGAGATAATACACCCACGTACATTATGTGTACAACTAACAGAAATAGGCTACTTCCCAACTTATGTTTACAAGTTTATATTAGATTAAACTATAGGCTACGATACCCGCTTACATCTGGAGGGATTGTTCGATATGCTTGTTTTGCAACCGAGGAGATTATAAAATAATAGCAAAGTAAACAGTAGAAAGTATATATTAGCTACAGCCGATATTCAGGTCGACGATGGGTTTGACGTCTTTGGAAGCAGACCTGCAGGATTGAAGATATCACCTGACAACATCGCGCACGATACATGGCTATGGTGGCTCTGTCTCAATGCGGGGTTAACCTCGGGTCACTGAGCAAAGCAACATAGGTAGTAAGTATATATTAGCTACAGTTTCCATAGTAAGGCTTCAGATTGCAAAGTGACCAAAGAAGGAGAAAATGCGACACAAGCATATCCCTACAGTAGACATAGTGGATCTTTTATGCTAGGTTGTTGCAATCATCGACTTAAGAGTGCCCAAGTAGCATGTTTGCAGGTGAAAGGGGAATAAGACCTGCTTGCTACCAATCTTCTTGAGTGCCTGGTTGGTTTACTGGGCGAGAATGATCGACTTAAGAGTGCCCAAGTAGTCTGCTTGCAGGTGAAAGAGGAGCTGCCTGCTACCAGTGGCGGCTGGTGGGTTATCGAACTGGTGGTGCACTTTACTGACTAAGTATTAAGATTAGAAATTTCAACAAAACAACAATTACATAAAATATGGTAATTTTTTCAATCACCTTTTTATTAAAATCGTATTCGTATTGTTTCTATATTTTTTTTCAATACTGAACACATGTCCATTTAGGCGATCCTGAGATATGGCTAACCATACCAATTTCGTCAAACATCGGGTGCTCTCGGTAACCATCGGTTCGCTCGTGCGGCGGCGCACGAGAACGGACTCATTTCTCGGTACATTTCTATGGACTATCTTTTGTTTCACGCGTCAGGCATATTAGCTTGTCACCCATACAAGTTGTATTAATACAACTTGTATGGGTGACAAGACAATGGTAATTTAAAAATAAACATGATTTTTACTAAACATGATTTAAACATATTTTTTAATCTTTTGCATTGGTGGTTCAGCGCACGAGCGCACTTAAGGTAGAGGCGCCACTGCCTGCTACCAATCTGCTTGAGTGCTTGAGAGTGTCTGCTTGAGTGAGTGAAAACGCGATGGCGGTGCAGGTAAAGGTCCTCTTGTCTAGTTTGTTTACCGACAGACTCCCAATCCTGTGATGTAACCAGAAGGTTGATAAAGGTCCTCTTGTCTAGTTTGTTTACCGACAGACTCCCAATCCTGTGATGTAACATGAAGTTGGCACAGGGGCGCATTAGCTGTATGTACAGGGTCCGTTGTTGCAGAATCAATACATTTGTACATTTGGCAATCAACCTTAGGTATACACAACATTCGGCTCCAGCAACTTACAGCACCACATTTCTAAACAAGCTACAATAAAGCTAAAATTATGGTAATATCATACAAGCCGTATGTATTCTGGTTACTCAAGTATATTCATATATTCCATCACAAACATTATTACCCCCCTTCTCCCAAGTATAATTAACAAGTAGTTTAAACAATTTTCAGAAACAATTACCGTCGGCCCTCTAAATCACAATTAATTCGTAATTAATAACGCGCCGGTGTAAAAGAGGAATAATAAATTTTAATCATGATAAATGACGCCAGGAGACGGCTCATTGAATGCGATGTAAAGGGCTGTTGTTTTTGTTTCTAAAGTTTTGATAAATACACCTTTGGTGGGTTCGAAATTATACTTATAAATTAGAACTTTCCACTTTCAAAATATTACGCAACGGTTTAATTACTGTAATATTTTAACGATTTAGTGCACGATGGCGACTTGATAATTTAACGAATAGTTAATTGATTTAGGTGTTATTTTGCTTAAGGCAATTTTACAGGTAATTTGATTTACACTACTTTGCATGCTTCCGCCGCCAATTAGTTCATGAAAATCACTGCCGGCCGGCAGGGGCGGACTATGGCCTAGGCAACGTAGGCACGTGTCTAGGGCCCGTAATTTTTGGGGCCCAAAATTAGGTTTTTAATTTTAATTTTTGAAGTGAAAGCTTCTTTAATTACAATGTTGCCGACCCGCTTTAACTTTACTCCGCCACTGCCGGCCGGCACCCACTCAATACCGTTAGTAGATGTATACGACTGCCGCCGCTTAGTCCGCCTTTGTACGTGTTTGTTATGTCTTAATCACTACCATCCGTGTTATGTAATAATTAATGCAATAAAGACTTTAAAAGCCAACAAGCCTTATATTGAAAAATACAAATACAACGAAATTCTATATCTTATACGTAAAAAATAACTAACACTTAAAACTATGACGAAACTGAACTACACTAGCACAGAATGTCAATTTCGTTTAAAAGTTCACCATTAAATCCGTTCAGAATTAGAACTCAAACAGAATCTATTCAGAATTCACTTCTATTCCACATGCACAAGGGTTCAAATCAGAAAGTAGATAAATCTCAGGTGGCAGCACTGAAAAGAAATAATAATGAAGTCGGCCCGTATTCTGTATCGATGACAACTTTTGATTTTGAATACGGTTGAATTGAAACGACTTCAATCAAAGCAGCTTGTTACCTTCACGCTAGCGTTGGGACGTGGGGCTCCTTCTAATTAGACCCGTCAGACTTTGTCAGCTGATCGATTGATTAATCTTACTTCCGTATAAATTCCACGACACGTACGGAAGAAACGAATTTGGACAAAATTGTGACCGATGCAGAAGTCTTTACGTGTATCTGTTAGATCTACATGAATCAAGTAACTTCGGAAATTGATTGATTCTAAGTAATATTAAGAACTAGAATTAACACGAGCATGCCGGGCTCAGTGCAACTTGTTGAAACGTAAAGAATATGTATACGAATATAATATATATGGATAGATCGAGATATACGATGTTTATCAATTTAAACAGAAGTCCGATTTTCAAAATTAAAAACCCCATGGGAATAGGCTTCAGCTTAGGCAGTAGCCCGCGGCTGTTCGGTTTTATCAATTATAGATGCGTAATTATACATTTTTACTTAGAAAATTAGAAAATATCATAATCAAATGATAGATTATAATGATATTATCTAATTAAAAATGTACATTATATTCTAAAGACAAAAGATATATCAATAAGATATTTGAAAAATGGAAAAAATCATTTCTAGGTAGGTATTGTAGGCTTCAAACCCACGACCTCTCGATTACCGGTAGAGTGCTCTTTCCAACTGAGCTACCAGGAAGGTTTGTGTGGCGATGTCGTGGTTTCGAATTCCACCTAAGAGGGAAGACGATTATTGAAATCAACTATTGAAATAATAACTATACTCGTATTAATATTTGTGACAAATTTTCGAAATAAAACTCAGTAAATAGGGAACAAATCACGCATTCATATTACGATATTCGCAAACTCCTTTCCCAAATTCACATAACATTTGCGGTACGCCACTAAATGTAATTGAATACAACACTATCAGGTTTATCTTATTTTGAATACCAAATAGTGACCACAGACGAGATTTAAATTAACTTAACATAACATATATAAGTAAAAGAATGCTTTTTATTGCAAACATTTAAATAATAAAGAATGAATTTATTTCAGTGACAAAAAGTTTTGGTGATAAATATTGTATTTATCACGGAAACTTTTTACACGGAACCGTTCAAATCCATCGTCAAATAAAGCAAATGAAAAACTAATCCGACAGGAACTCATCAGAAATATGGTACTTACGGGTCTCAGCTTAGAATTCCGAATGCGAAAAATCTTGAAGAGCGTGTCAAGAGAATAACGGACATTTCCATACAAAAGCATCGAGTTTTGTTCACTTTTACGGCGGGGACATAAATCTTGTTGGCTGACAGTCCTCCAGGTGCCTCCACCCCACTTTCAACTCTGAATACAAATGATAATGAACACGGTGCCTGTGAATCTCGTTCGAAAATGTACACGCACTTGTTTACAATATCGCTGCGGGTTTTGAGCGGTTTGAACAGCTCTATTTCCTACTCGTGCAAACTATATTTTAGTACGCTATTCATTCTATGACTGAAAGGTTGCTAGTCAATGGATTCTATTTCTTTACCCTTCAGATGTAAAAAAAAAGCCTGCCACATAGACATAACATAGACGTATTATGTTGGATAAGTGATACAAATTGGCCTTCATTTCAAGCATTTGTGTGCATGAACATGTCTGTTTGTCTTGGTCTGGGTGTTTTCTATGTATTATAAGTATGTATTTACAAAAAAAAACGTATTTAAGTACATTTATCCGTTGTCTAGTACCCATAACACAAGCTTTGCGCTTAATTTGCGAGTAGATGGCGCTGTGTAAATTGTCCAGAAATATTTATTTATTTATTTCAATAATAATATCGATAGTCATATTCGACTGTGCTCAAATACGACTCATCATTCCGATGCTTCCTCACCACCTGACCATTATATAGGGAACGATGGAGAGTGCTATGGAGTGCTATGGTCGAGTTTTCTCCAAGGGACCAAATTTAGATCAAAGAAATTTGACGCAGAACCAAAGTTGCCGATATAGCTCTCCGAATCAGCATGCTGAAGTGACAATGGGCCGGCTACATCTGTTGAATCGGCGATGTCAGATAGGGGAGGAAAGTCTTAAAATGGAGGCCGAATGTTACGAAGTGTTTGTGCTTTGTGCACGTTGTGAGTCGCGAAATCGTCGGTACTAAAACTGCTCCTATAAAGTACAGTGCGTGAATTCAGCTTTCGTGTTTATATTAATGTGTTTTGGTAAAACGAAAATATATATCCTAATGAAGTGTCACGTTACGTATGCTGATGAGCTACTGTGACAAAATGCAAACTTGGAAATATTTTTGCGTGTAATGTCATCTCCGTCATGGCCTTGACAGTAAATGAAATTATATGCGTTTGAAACATACTGTGTTTACTGGTTTTACTGTGGTTAACGAAAAAGAGAGTTGTGTTTAAAAGAGAGGTATTTGTTAAATAAATAAATAAATATTTCTGGACAATTTACACAGCGTCATCTAGTCCCAATCCGTCTGAAAAATACGTCCGTAGAAGAAGCCTCCCCAACCCGTCTGGCCAGCGTGGGGAGGGTAGGCCAAATCCTCCTTCTGTCTGTGACCAATGAGAGAGGGTCGTGCTCCTGTAGTGGAGACTAAAATGACCTGATGATGATGATGATGATGATCTAGTCCTAAATTAAGCGCAAAGCTCGTACTATGGACTCTTCTACCAGACAACTGATAAATGTACTTAAATACATTTTTTTTTGTCAATACGTATTTTCAAAATGCTAACTAAGTATGTACTTATAATACATAGAAAACACCCAGACCAAGACAAACAGACATATTAAAATATTATATTTTATGAATCAGATGAAAGTACATCTCTATGTAGATCAAATTTAGATATACAAATAGATCAGTGGTAGATTTTGTGCTCAATTACACTCACTGTTCATAAAACCTACGGTACAGAGCCTTCGACGTTGACCATTCTATTTTCATAGCATAGCAGTGGATTAAGAAAGATACAGAAGACAGAATGAAAGCTTGATGACAAAGGTGATTATGAATTTTTTTTTCATAATTCTAATGACATTAGTTGAGTAACTCTATGAAAAAATATTAGGTAGATACTAATACAATTTACCCACTAATAGAATATTGATATAAACATAATATAAAATCCTTTATGTCAACAACAAAAAGATACACGAAACAAGAATTTTACATAAATAAAAAAACATGAATGGTAACATCGGAAATGTTATTCAATTTCAAACACCGCGAAGTCACACGAAAACAATAGTCAATAAACAACATTATGACGGACAGACGTACAAACATAATACAGATAAATAAGCTAACGTGGACAGGTGGACTGTGCCATCAACTGTGACTTTTACCATTGCATTTTGATCTCTAATACTTCGTCATAAGAAACATGAATCAGTTTTTAGATGTAACAAATTTAAGTTTGTTTGATGAAAGGTGGGTAAGCGGCTTTTGATTTGTGAGCATGAACAATACAACATGGTTTATGGTTTCCTCAACACACAAAAGAATAATGTTTGCACCGTGAAATGTCTAGAGCTTAAGCCTTCACATCGTTGAAGAAAAATAAACAATGTTGACAGCCTTTATAAACATGTTTGTTCTGTACTGTACAGTTGCATATGAAGATGTCTTTAAGCCTTTTATTATGTAATACGTGTACATTTAAAAAAAAATGTATTTAAGTACATATATCAGTTGCCTAGTACCCATAGTTACAGCTTTGCTTAGTTTGGAACTAGAAGTCGATGTGTAATTTATCCGGGAATATTTATTTATATATTTATGACGAGCTCGGTGGTCGGATGGTTAGCAATGGCCACTTTGACTCCGAGGTCGCGGGTTCGATTCCTGCACAAGACAAACATTTGTGTGCATGAACATGTCTGTTTATCTTGGTCTGGGTATTTTCTATGTATTATAAGTATGTATTTACAAAAAAAAATGTTGTTGTAAGACAAACAGACAATGTTCTTGCACACAAATGTTTGTCCTGTGTGGGAATCGAACTCACGAGCGTTGGTGTCGAAGCCGCGTCATTGACCGCTACGCCACCGAGCTCGTCATATTGGTAGATAAAAGAGATATAACCATCACTAACTGTGAAAATATAGTAATCGAAAATGCTGTTTTGTTTGTGGACCAGAGGCCCTAGGCCGTCCAAGTTGAAGTCAATTTCCATCGGTTTTTTTTGATTCCAAAAATGTATCTTAGATAAAATTTATTGACAAACTTCTGCAGCTTAATAGATAAAGCTCTAGGGTTTCTACCAACTGAGCTAAACATAATTACCAACAATCTAAGCAGAAGTTTCATGTTTTTGCATTCAAAAATTCAGATGGTAATCGGCTTCAGCTTCAGCGTTGGGGCACCAGTGTAGATAATTCGTTATATATCAACATTAAAACAAAACACTAGTCATAACAAGATTTAATATAAAAAAGAATACGATAGACAGACAATGTACACTATAAAGTAACTAATGACACCACTAAGATGCACTAATTGATATCGCCGATAGCGGTCTCGTAGCAGTCGTAATTCCCAACTGCGCCTTAATTGTTCTTAATGGTGAAGAATTTAAGTAGAACTCCATCATTCTATTAAACTATTAAAGAATAAAAATTATTAGAAAATATTTCTTTCGCCACATTCTTGCATTTTTTGTTCTTCCATGGTTGTGAAAATTGTGTGTTGAGCTCTAGAGTTTCTACCAGTTAAGCTAAACATAAATTATCAATAATCCAAGCAGTAACTCCTAACTAGTTAAAGTGACAGGGAAAGCAGAAGAAAATCTTTCAAAAGCATTGACAACTTCTAAATCTGACTTGGTAACATAACCATCGATACTTAATTTAAACTCACAATCCTTTGTCCTACCCTTCCCAATATCTTCATTGACAACCGTGCAAGTGGCTTTAATTTTATTACTACTACCTATTTCTAATTTCAGTTATTATAATTATAGGTAATTGTATCTATTTATGTTTATCTATTTTGTAATGTAATGTTAATATTTGGACAATATTGGGCGCATTGGATATTATGGAAGGTTCAATGTATGCAAGTATAAATAAATAATTATCAGTTTACAATCATAATTAATTACACTTTTTATACAATTCGTGTGATTTGTGATGACTACACAAATTTATTTCCGACTGTCCAACATGAAAAATAATGGTTTCGTTTTATTTTGTATAAATGTTGGTGTGCAGTTTTAATTTGGCACTGAAATCTGGTTCATGAATTGGTACAATACCTAATGGATTTTCGTACATTTATACATCATGATTTTCAGATACCCACGTAATAGATTTTAACACAAATTTTCGTTTTAGAATTCTCTAAATTTTAAGAAGGATTAATGAGAGATTTTTACCTTTGTTATTATGACCGCCATAATAATATGAGTGAAAATCTCTCATTACTTTATTCCTTACTACTAATACTATTAGTCATTTATTTAATTACTGAGGCAATTAATGAGGCAAGCCTGCCAAACATTGTAACCAATGTGTCTCCTGTGTAATCATGTTAAAAAGACAACCTATTAAAAAAATACATTAAAAAAATATTAATTACTAGTTTTTGTCTTTTGATCATAGAATTAACTTCAATTATATTTATTTAGTTATTTGTATAAATACTTTTTATTTACTTCGATTGGAGATTGGATAATTGCATAAAAAGTACAAAATCCTGTTTCGGAAGGCACGTCAAGCCGTCTCGGTGCGAGCTGTCGTTAAGCCAGTCAGTTTCCTTCGGCATCTTCACTGGCGTTCGCCAACCCGCAACCGCAACCCGCCGCGCGTTGAGCAGCTTGGTGGAGTATGCTCTAAACCTATTGTATTGAGGAGAGACCCCAATATCCCAATAGTGGGATGAATAAGATTTGATGAAGAAAAAGTACAAACAAAAATTGCAAGGATGGTTGAGCTCCCCATTAGTGTAATGAAAGAAACCTTATTACTAAATCATAACCAAGAAATTGTTCACAATAATTTGATGTTTAATTTTCAAAACCCTTTCGTCTCTGAATTAATTAAGAGCATTGGATTCAAAAGGAATAACTTTGAAAATTAGACGAAGGGGTAATGATAACAGGTTTAGTAGAGAAAGGTGTGGTTCGAATTTTAGCGCATTATCAGTATTTTGTTTGAAACTTTTGGAGTTTATCTTTTTTTATAGCAAAAGCCAATGACATCTGCACGTGATGCATAATGCCGATTAGCGAAGCGCATTCTCTAGCGAGAGGTGGGACACATATAGTTTTAGAGACAGATTCACAACATGTTTTGATATTATAGAATTTAAATTCACCAACGTCTATATCAAAACTGTGATCGAACTTGACGTAGAACATTTTGAAGTGAAAACTTCTTTAGCGGCGTTGTGCACTTTTTGGGATGGGTAAAAAATATTAAACTCGCGTCAGGACACGTGACCTGATCGAAAATTCGTAAGACGGAGGGAGAGTAGACCGCCGGCGCGGCGTAGGAAAGGAAGTAATGTCCCCCTCTCTTTCTACCGCGCGGCGAAAATGTATGCCTGCTCCTGCTGTTTATTTTTAATGTAATATAAATAAATAAATATTTCTGCACGATAGCGCAATAAAGGTATTTTACCACATAAATGACAGTAGGTACTTTTATACTGAAAAATAAAGCAATTCGTGCGAAATTATTCCAAAATATTCAAAAATGCACAACGTTAATGTTCAAGTTTTCCGGAGTGCAACCCGATTTCTTTTTTAATTAAGACTAGTAGCAAACTCATATAAAGAGATTACTGCAACTTACAGATGATTGCAACACATGGAGTACCGGGCGGCACCAAAACACTCAGTAGTTTGTGCGTGATGCTGGCACAATGGACAGGCAGACCGACAAAAATGTGAATAATTACTGGTTTGGTTTCTGTATCTTATATAGTAGAATCTGGCTGCATTATAACAAAAAAAATATTTAAGCCATCATATTCAATTTCTATACAAACTCAGCCCAATAACTACTTGCATAACTGTTGCAAATGGTACAATAAAACGTCAACCATTTTATAATTTGCTGCGCCACAAGTTGGGTGAATCACTTTTGGGTATACATTTCAATTTACAAACACAATAGGTTTAATAAATATTCAACACACCGAACCCGTATATTGTATATATATATATATATTGTATATTAATAATAGGATCTGAAATTTAATAAACAAACGCTGCCCGCTCGCACTCTCGCCACAAAACAAACACGTCAATGTTTAAGACAGGCACAGAATGTTCCTGACATTTTCAGTCGAAGGGCGGTATTCAATTAGATTACAATACAAGATTAGCTTCCGTGTGTTATTTTACTGATTAATTTCCAGAGTTACGTAACCCGGTTTAAGTTACACTCGCAATAAACTTAAGCTATGTTGACTCAATTCCCGTGAGGTACAACTACAAAAGGACTAAATTAGTTTGTGTCTTAAATGGTATCAAACAAGAATTAGATGGAGATAGTTTCAAGATGAGTAAGTAAGTACATTGCGCAATTTCGTCAAAGTACAAGTACTAAAAAAATACATGAAGTTCCAATACTAAAGTTTTAAAAAGAGCCAAACAAAAGAGACCGCCAACCCGTAGTTGAGCAACGTGGTGGAGTATGCTCTAAACCCCTTCAATTGAGGGGAGACCAGCAGTGGGATGAATAGGAGTTAAACACGATGTCGACGAAACAAAACAGACAGTTATTTACCGCTATTGAAAATCGAATATCTAGGCGTTTAATTTACATCTGCAGACATTAAGAGTTGAACAAAATCATTCCAGAGAATAAGACCGTGGAAGCGAGAAACAGAGAGCCTCCAAGGTTACAATACATACTAAATATTTGCTTGTAGTCTTGTACCGACCTCACCTTCCCTCTGAGCCGAATCTGGAACAGTTGATTCGGAGCCTTACGCATGTAAGTGCACGCACTTATTTACGCTGCGCACATCATTCTTTCAATCATTGTTTACGTAATAGTAAACCATACGGTATCCCTATGTATGTAGCCTGGATGTGATTAGCCTTATAGAAAAATGTGTCTTCTGTACATTATAGCCTGACTTTTGCTATAGTTATCATTTTTAAATTTATTACAATGGGCTAATGCCCATTCATCAGTGCTATAGGGCAGATAACACGCAGTTTTTAGAATTTGATCATAATTAATCAAAGACGTAAATATTTAGTTATTGAGGATTACGATTTGTTTCCAACAATCTGGGTACTGGCTAAGCTAAAGCCGATTGCCATCGGATTTTTTAATAGTGAAAATCAAACTTCCACTTAGATTTATGGTACATACCTACATGTCTTTATCTTAGCTGATAGTAACGTAAAGTAAGTTAGATCGAGAGCACACTGAATAGTGTGTCCGATTGGGGGCGAAAGAACCTGGTTGATTTCAATCCCACTAAGACACAAGTCTGCGCGTTCACCGGTAAGAAAACCCCTTTTGCTGTGGCTCCTCAATTCCTAAACACACCCCTTACCATCGCCAAAAACATTGGGATTCTTGGAGTTGAAATCTCCAGCGACGTCCAGTTTCGTTGTCACCTGGAGGGGAAGGTCAAGCTGGCGTCGAAGAAAATAGGTGTGCTCAACAGGGCGAAGCAGTACTTCAATCCGCGGCAGAGACTTATGCTTTACAAAGCTCAAGTACGGCCGCATATGGAGTACTGTTGCCATCTATGGGCGGGAGCGCCTAGATACCAGCTTGCACCTTGTGACTCGATTCAAAGGCGCGCTGTGAGGATTGTCGACGATCCCAAACTAACAGACGGTTTAGAACCGTTAAGTCTGAGAAGAGATTTTGCATCCCTTTGTGTGTTCTACCGTCTGTACAATGGGGTGTGTTCAGAGGAGTTGTTTGATATGATGCCAACGGCCTCCTTCTACAGTCGCACCGCTCGCCATCGACAGGGAATTCATCCTCACACATTGGAGCCTAAGTGGTCACGTACTGTGCGGTTCCAGAGAAGTTTTCTCCCGCGTACTGTCAAGCTGTGGAATGAACTGCCTGTCGAGGTTTTCTCAGGGGACTACAGCATGGGGTTCTTCAAAAAAGGCGTGAAGAGGTTTTTACAGGGTCGGCAACGCGCGTGTGATGCCTCTGGTGTTACAGGCGTTCATAGGCTACGGTAACTGCTTTCCATCAGGCGGGCCGTATGCTTGTTTGCCACACTAGTGGTATAAAAAAAAAAAAAAAAAAAAAGTAACCTTGGAATTCTACCGCTTAAGCTGAAGATTGTTGTCATTAATTTAAACGTAAGATCAATACTTCTAATAAAAATATTAGACGGTAATCGGCTTCAGCTTCGGTGGTAAGGCCCCAGGTTTTAATAATTTCTAGTTTCATCTGCGTAATATCAAAGGCAAGGAACATAATTTGTTATCTATGTAAAAAATCATTTCAGGACACCCCCCATTGGCTCAACTTTATAGGTACTTTATAGCCTTGTTTATTTAAGGCTCTGCAATTTCGGCAGACTTTACAAAAATATTTCATAATACATCTCAATATTTGCACCCCAAAATTGCTCCCTTCCGTTTTGCCGCATTAGGCATCGTCTACCGCCCCTCAAATTGTGCGTAATATTCCGTCCCTGTCATATTTGTAAGCCGCTTTACTAGCTTTAAATTATTTCATCAAATTGCATTATTTGCAGTTTTACATAAGTCGCTTTTAGTACAAAATGCTGTTGGTGAAATGTTTGTTTTACTCTTGTAGTTCAAACATAAATGTTTAAAATTCTAGAAGCTAACATCCTAAACCATTATTAGAATAACGTCTAGTGATGTACAGCAACGTATATATGTTACTGTCGAAACTAATAACCGGCCAAAACGACTTAAGACTGGAAAAATGGTTTTGATCAATGTCCTTATTCAAAAACAGTTTTGACTGATTTTTGTGGTCAGAAATGGTTTAAACCAATGTCTGATTTAAAGTTCAAACTGTGTTATAGGCAATAGTGAAGTCTAGGCGCTCCTATGTTAGACTAGTTAAACAACAGGTATTTTACCTCCCACTCCAAAAGCAAGTCGAGCCTCTCTCGCTTCACTCGATCGACTTTTGTTAATTACAAGCATAACCTAACCAACGTCATTGCTGTAATTACTTTTGACTGTATAAGGCAGTCAAAAACGATTTTGACCAACGTCTTTGGTCAAAATTACTTTTGACTGGTTATAAGTTTTAACTATAACATCTATACAAATTTGAAACGTAAATCCAATCACAGTTATTTGGCTTCGTGATCATTAAGAAATGAAATATGAAATAAATTATATATAGTTGGACAGAACTCTGTACCTTGAAAGTCCTTTTGTCTGCCTAAAGAAGTAAGACATCTACTAATAATAAAATAGGTAGGAAATGGTATCATCTCTATCATTGGAGCCAACGTCATATGCTGGTGGTTTACCCTATCGCCTGAAAAAAAAAAGCCTCTGGCGTTAAGACATGTCGAGCATGATTGGAGAAGTACCACCACCTCACAGAAAATCACAGCTAAATAACAATACCCTTGAGGCTTATAGTATTCATGCGAGTGAGGGATGTTGCCAGACATAACAGTGGCGTCAACAAACCCTGCAGCTTACGTTCGGCGTGGTATAAAAAAATACCACCTACCAATACCTACCATAATATGATTGATTTTAGAATGCGAGCTAGATATACCTTTTAACTTTTCTTCCATCGTATAAGAACGAAAACTTTTACAAAACAGTTTGTGGTGTGCATTTAGAATTTACGAAAAGGTAATTAATTAATTAATAACTATTTAAATTGTTTCTATGTACTCGTATCTGCCATCTCTCCATAATCGGGAACCTATATAATTAATATAATATAATAATAATATATTCGTTTATTTTCTCTCACAAGTAAATGCTATATAAAATACTTTGAAACTTAACATGTAAATATCAAGTGCTTGTGAGAGACTGGTGCCTGACGTAGGTTCAAAGGAACCTGTGTAACAGGTCACCAGACCCTGTCGCGCACACACAATAATACTTGTCATTGTGTGACAAAGTGAGCAAATGGAATGATTAAATTCATTGCTCATTTAAATACGTTACTATCAACGAGTCGGGATACACCCGTCATGAAAGAATTGGCAAAGCAATAGGAAAGAAAACACAACATAGGAACGCGACTACTCAGCTCCGTAGGAAACTGATGACACAGAAACGAGATGGTCGCCGATGCAAGTGACAGAGAAAGACGGAATATGCTGGGTCAAAGAATGTAAGTATCTGGTGGGTGAGGGGGGAGAGAAGGAGAAAGACCATAAATAAAAATAAAAACTGGTGGTGGTGTCGTGTGGCGGATCGCCGCATTCCCAATAAAATAGTTGAGTGCGGCGATGGCTGCCCCATGCATCAACTCGTGAACGGGTGCTGCTAGAGGGGACTGGTCTGCCGCGGCTGTCATGGTTGCAAGGTAGACAATAGGAGGATCTAAGTTAAGTAGTAAAGTTAAGTAGTAGTAAGCGACGTGTAATTAATAAATTGTAAGAATATTGTAAGATAAAAATAGAAGATTGTTAATAAAAGGTACGTACCCTGGGGTCTGTAGGTTGAAATTGTAATCAATAAAAAAATACGTTACTATTGCTTATTTTTAATTCATTTACAATTACAACTAAAGTTATAAGAAGTACTCCTAGTTAGGTATGTGTTATGTTACTTTGATGCAGAATTTGTAACATAAACTCAATCATATTTCCTTCAAATTGCAAAATCCAGACCACTGCACGTGCATGGAGCTATTAGATCCCGTTTTACTGCACGACGCCACGGTGGTTTAATGACATTTTAGTCCAGTCGCTGTTAACATTTTGTATGTTGCAGCTGATTCTTTATCAAATCGCGAAAAAAAGAATCAGCTGCAACATAAAAGTAAAAGTTACATGTTCTTGATTACCCAACTTGCATCTAAAGGTGTGCATTGCATTTGAAGTAATGTTCTCCTATACCCCGTGTATATATAAAATATTACAGGAGTGATCTATTTCAATAATTAATTTACAATGTATAGTTATTATAGGATGCCCCCAAGAGAGCAGATAATGAGTATGGTCTGTCTCAGTTATTACTGTATTCCTCAAGATAAATCCCATTGAGGCATGGGTTTGATTGACACTATAATGAGGGATTAATTAGTAATCCCGTTTAGTTCCCCCTCAAGTGTCCTGCTGTCAGTCTCAGAGGATTGTTCCTCATTTCAAATTATGTTGTGATAACCTTATATCCATTCTCTTAGATAATTTGAACAATTTTGGAGTATAAGTGGCACACGACCACCATTTTTGAAGTCAAGGCAAAACTTTACCTGCAGATGGTTTTTTTTTTGTTCTACGACGGGTGGGAGACAAGCAACGGTAACCGCTTCGCATCAGGCGGGCCGTACGCCTGATGCGAAGCGGTTACCGTAGCCATATTAGCGCTTGCAACATAACATATCGCTCGCGCGCTGCCACTCCCGCTGCCAAAGCAGCATGTCCGTCCTTTCTGGAGACCACCCTCACTCGCAGAAACACAACAACCCTCAAGGAAATTGTTATTTGGCTGTGGTATTCTGTGAGGTGGAGGTACATTCCCCAGTCGGGTAGCTTACAATTACGCATCCTACCTCTTTTTTCGCCAGAGCTTCGTTTGCAAGTCAGCAGGGTGCACCGCGTGCAGGTGAAGTTGGCTTTTGTTCAAAGATCTTGATGAAACACTTGCACCCCAAAATGGTATGGTATACTCTGCTGACTAGTGAACAAAGTCCTTGGTAAAGAGAGGTAGATATGGCGAGACATAGACATCTGGAGCCCGACTTGGGAAGTACCTGCCTCCACTAACAGAAGATTACAGCCACTTAAATGTTAAGGTCAAAATAATAAATTAGTCATTTTATTATATTATCGTTTGTTTGCCTGTGGTTTACTGGCCGTGTGATTTCCTACAGACTAGAATAGAATCACTCCATTTCTTCCCGTGGATGTCGTACGAGGCGACTAAGGGAAATACATTATCAAATATCGATCAGGCCTCCCCAACCCGTTTGGCCAGCGTGGGGAGTGTAGGCCAAATCCTCCTTCCGTCTAGGACGGACGAGAGAGGGTCGTGCTCCTGTAGTGGTGAGGTGACTAAAATGGACCTGATGATGATGATGATGTTGACCCAATATTCGGTGAGTATGAATAATGACTACAAAAGATACACAAACGAGCCAAAAATCCGCCTTTGTTACTTTTGACGAGCCCGGTGGTAGAATAGCCACTTTGACTCCGGGGTCGCGGGTTCGATCGCCGCTCATGACAAACATTTGTATGCATGAACATGTCTGTTTGTCTTGGTGTTTTCTATGTACGAGTATGAATTATATGTATATATTTCCAAAAAAAATGTATTTAAGTGTATTATCAGTTATCTAGTAACCATAGTACAAGTTTTGCTTAGTTTAGGACTTGGTGGCAGTGTGTAATTTGTCCAGAAGGCCAATTCTAGTAATTTTTCTACAAACGCAGATTGACCGAATCGAGATTGAATTGTGAATTGACTAAAATTATATACTTGATTTCATTAATTAATTATTATCAATTCTTGTTGGCAAAGTAACATTCTTAGTTTGTTTTTGAAAGTTGGCAAAGTAACTTTCGCTCATTTTTAGGGTTCCGTACCTCAAAAGGAAAAACGGAACCCTTATAAGATCACTTTGTTGTCCGTCTGTCTGTCTGTCTGTCAAGACCCTCTTTGTCGAGAATGCGTGGAGATATCAAGCTGAAATTTGAACTGTATACTCACGTCTACGGTCACATGAAGTTGTAAAAAAATCAAACTGTTAAATTTACGTAAAAAAAAGTTACGGTCGTTTATTCAGCAAAAAACGCATATTTCGACACATTCTCAAGGAAATCAAAACCTATAGGGTACTTCCCGTTGACCTAGAACTATGAAATTTGGCAAGTAACATCGTTATAGACTACAAGTACAAGAATAAATCTCAAAACTATATATTTGCAATTAAATCTTAAAAAATAGGGGATCGAAATTTCAAATTGAAGCTACTAGTTCAAATGGTGCATCATATGAAAAGGCCTAATGTGTACATTGCAAAATATATTTTATTTATTTTTTCCGACGCAGTATTTCTTATTTACAATGAAAAATATCAAATTAATAATGACCCTACGTACAGAATCCTCGGCAGGCGAGTCCGACTCGAACTTGTCTGGTTTTTTCTATATAATCCCGCTTAAATTTAATTTTGAAGTCACATATTGTGTTACTAGAATACCAAATATGACATTTGTGACATCGAGACTCGAGACTGAATTTTGACTATATTTTAATTACGAAAATTACCCCTCAGGAATAATTTATTTTATTTATTTATTTACTTTTGTTTTTTCACTTTTATTTGTCACTAACGTTATCAAGAGTAATCTAATTACGCCGTTCATTAATGACGGAACAAGACTCTAAAATACATACATACATTACTTACTTACATACAATTCATAGGTAACCCGTCTTTTAAGTTTCACGGCAGTCGACTAAAAAGTTGGTTTTGATTTACATAATATTATAATTAAATATAAAACTTCAAAAGATTTTAAGCAATTTTATTTTGTAAATAAATAGTGCAAAACTTAAAACCCTAACCTCGCAATATCCGAAACCTTAAACGTAACCAAGGCGATTGCAAGTTTCGTAAACCAAAGGAAGTTTCCGTTTCTCCCCCGACTATGAATAATGTGCGATCGAACGGAAGCCACTTCCGGTGAACCGTTCGGCTCTGTACGTCTATACGCAGCTTTAGCTTTTTACTTTGATCTAAAATAGTTTGATCGAACTATGAACGGTTTGAAATTTAAAATTTGTTCTTTTGAAGTGAAAACTTATCAAATTTGTGGTTAGTGAATGATACTGAGCCGTAACGCTCCGTTCTGTAACGCTAGGCTACGTAACGCTAGACTCTGTAACTCTCGTTCAAGTAAAGTCGGTAGAGAGGGAGCGAGACCGAGCGAGAGATGAAGTTTTCGCTTCTGTCGTGTGGTCAGGCACACACCGTTTTTTTATTAACTATTTTATATCTTAAAAAACAGGTTTTTAAAAGAGGCTTTTAAAAGAGAGGTAGGTAGCGTAATTGTAAGCTACCCGACTGGGAAAGGTACCTCCACCTCACAGAATACCGCAGTCAAATAACAATTCTCTTGAGGATTGTTGTGTTCCTGTGAGTGAGTGAGGTCACCAGAAAAGAAGCAGATGTTGCGTTGGCAGTGGGGGTGGCGGCGCGCGAGCTATATTTCATGTTGCGAGCGTTAATATGGCTACGGTAACCGCTTCGCATCAGGCGGGCCGCATGCTTGTCTGCCACCCAACGTAGTATAAAAAAAATCTAACACAGCAAGAAAGTGTTCACCATAATAGACACTAAGAAATTATTCTTAGATTATAATATTTAGAAGTTTATGTTAACTAACTTAAATTACTTATTAGCCCGTAAGCTAGATCGTAATATTTTAAAGTGTCATGCTTTATAGAAAAAACTTTTTCTCACAAAGCTATTAACACAGTAACACAATTAAATATATATCGACGCCGGTAAATCAAACGACATGATTGTCGACATGACCAATGACGTCACATTTCATTTCGACCAATGGTGACGCGTTTTGTAAGTTTGAATTTTCGTAGCATAATATTCACTTTTTTTTTCTTGGTTTAAGTAATAACAAACAAATAAAAACTTTTAAGTACTATTTAAAGACGATAAAGAATCTAGAAAAAAAATATTTGAGGTCAATTAATAATTTATGCATATTCCCTATTAAGCATATTCATACAATGACATGATTTTTTCCGATATGAACTCCATTACAAAAATATTTGAAATTTTTCGAATAATGACTAGGTATTTATGAGTAAACAGAAACCTATCAGTATAAACAAAATTTTGTACGTAAATAATATTTACATAGCAAATAAGAGATCGTTTAGTAGAAAATATATTATTTGGCAAGCTGCAAACTCATTCAGTCCGTACGACAATATTTTCTCAGATATTTCTCGAGTAGTCGAAAACGAACGGGGAAAATGTTCTGGCAATAATTTCTCGCTTTGCGGATAAAAGAAATTGTGTAATTGTGTATATATTCCCATATCAGGGTTCCGTGCTAGGATTTCAAAACTGACGCCATCACACCACATAAATCTATCCCTAATCTATACTAATCTATACTAATATTATAAAGCTGAAGAGTTTGTTTGTTTGTTTGAACGGGCTAATCTCAGGAACTATTGGTTCGAATTGAAAAAATATTTTAGTGTTAGATAGCCTATATTTCAAGGAAGGCTATTGGCTATATAACATCACGCTACCACCAATAGGAGCGGAGCACCAATTAAAAATGGGAAAAAATAATCCTTACGTTGCGTGCGCTGCGTAAACGGTTGAAGTTACACAAAAATCATGTATGATGGAATAGGGAAGATGCGTTTTTTTTATTTTTGTGTTTATTTTAAAGAACTCCATGTAGTATAGACCACAAGTATATTAAAAAATAAAAATACTGTAATTTACTGCAAAAAATGCGGTTTAAAACTGTCAATTTAAATTTTCCCGCGAAAACGGATCTGTAGTTCGTATGACGTCACTCCTGTCTGTCATTAGTCGCTGGCCCACTGATTGTACTGCGCTTGTGTCCTCACTGGCTTCATACTTTTGCATTTTTCTCGACTTTCGAGATATTTTTTTGTAAAAAATTAAAATGGACTATCCATCAACATCAGGTGATCATAACTATACAATCGCTACTCCGAGAAAAAGCCGTGTTGACGTATGTTTTGTGCCAATGTGTCCATCTACTTCAAATAAGTTTCCAAATAAATTGTTTTTGACTGGACCCTCTGACCCAGAACTGAGAAAAAAGTGGTTTCAAGCTGCGAAGAGAAATGACAATTATTCCTCAAAGACTATCATTCGATGCTGTGAAGACCATTTTGACGTAAGTTGGCGGATATATTTGTTATACCTACGCTTAGTTAATCTGCTTGTTCGCAAAAGAAACATAGTTACCTAACCTACCTAATACTTATCCAAACTTATGACTTTTTATTTTAAACCCAACTTCCATTTTTATTCGAAAAACACAATTAATTTTCGTTTTAATGTTCACTTCTACTAACTGTAACATCAAATTAACTACTGTCATAACAGGAGTGACGTCACTGAACGCTGATTGGTGTTTCAAATCCGTTCCGTTTCAAGATACTTTAAATTCGTAATTATTGTTAAAAAACAACATTATATAAAATATAAACCTTGCAGTGGCCCTTCTTTTATATTTTTTTAACATTTTAATAACAAAATTTTCATAAATATTATATTTGCATGTTCCCTCTTTAAAAGTTCTAAAAAGTCCGCGACAGCATATGTCTATCTTTTAAGATTAACTCACTATAACCTTTTTTTATGGTAAACAAATTTGTTTGCAATTAATGCAAACAAATTTGTAAGCAGGTATAAAAATAGTAGATACCTACATAAATTATTCACCATAAGTTTTTTATCTTAATAATACAGTTATATTAAGTACTTGATTTCTTATGGTCTTACCACGATAACTGATATTCACGCGGACGAAGTCGCGGGCTGGTATTATTATATGCATTGTGTTTGTTTTTAATACTAATATTATAAAGCTGAAAAGTTTGTTTGTTTGGTTGAACGCGCTAATCTCAGGAATTACTCATTGGAATTGAAAAAATATTTTAGTGATAGATAGCTTATTTTTCAAGGTAGGCTATATATCATTACGCTACCATCAATAGGAGCGGAGCACCAATGAAAAATGTTGCAAAAATGGAAAAAAAAATCCTTTTGCTTCCGTTGCGTGCACTGCGTAAACGGTTCAATATACGCAACAATTACATAGGACGGAATTATTCGTTTTAAAAAGTTCTAAAAAAAAAGTCCGTGATAGCATAATGGCTATCTTTTAAGATTGACTCACTATAACCTTTCAAAGTTGTAGGTGCTGAGCTGTAGGCTACCTACGGGGTCCACAGGTGGCGGATCGTGGAACGGCTGAGAGATATCTCGGCTAACTGCTTTTGCAGTTCCCAACCAAACAGCAGCAGAGTCAACAGGATGCGGTGGGAAGTCTGTGGAAAGGACTTACCTAGAAAATGCCTGCAATATCCTATGACGATTTCTGCGACATGGCAAATCAATGCCGCCATTAAATAAGCATTGCCCTCCTCGAAGGCGGAAGCTGCGTTTTCGGTAGTTTCTACGGGTGGAGACCGAGTCGGTTGGAACAGCCGTAGTTACGAAGGTGAGAGCGGAGACAAGATATGTCTAACCGGTCTTACTACAGCGATGTGGAAAGCAAATGGAAAACTACCACATTATATTTCCAAGCAAACATCATCATGGCAAAGACAAATACAAATATGGCCCTTAGTCCCCGGCAGACCTTAAATGGTCAAAGGGTGCGAAGAATCCCCGGGTGCAACATGAAAATAGGAACTTGGAATGTACAAAGCATATATGATGACGGGAGATTTATTAACTTACAGGAGGAGGCGAAGCGATTGCAAATGGACATTCTTGGACTGAGTGATATTAGATGGAAAGGAACGGGAGTACATCACACTGATAGGGGTTTTGTGTTATATTACTCAGGACGGAACGATTCGAGACATTTGTATGGAGTTGGAGTCATGCTATCCAAAGAAGTTAGCAAGTCAGTGCAGAGTTTTGTGCCAATTTCGGAACGTGTACTTCTTTTGCAACTCAAAGCTGATCCGGTTAACATCAACATCATACAGGCATATGCCCCAACTGCAGACAAAAGTGATGAGCAATGTGAAGAGTTCTATGAAGACATTGCTGCTGCTATGAAGCTTACCAAAAAACACGAGTTAAATGTAGTTGCTGGAGACTTTAATGCAATAATAGGCTCAGGAGCGGTAGGGAAATATGATGGACCGTTTGGCCTCGGCACAAGGAACGAAAGAGGCGACCGATTAGTGCAGTTCTATCAGGACAATGACTATGTGGCTACGAATACCACTTTTAAATTGACACCCAGGCGACTTTACACTTGGAAACATCCAAAAGATGGTAAAGATGGTACTATTCGTAGAAATCAAATAGATTACATTCTCATCAACCACAGGTTTCGAAATAGTGTGAAGTCTACAAAAACATATCCCGAAGCAGACATTGCATCGGATCATAATCCAGTAATCGCCGAGATACGAGTGAGTCTGAAAAGAGTACCCAAGAAATCTCGTAAAGCTATACCCAGTAAAGATCTGTGGCGAGACCCTCAAATCAAAGAGACAGTTGCGAAGTCATTACATGACAAACTACAACATCTGGACATAAACGAGGAAAGTGATACACATACCAGCTATGAATCCTTTAGAAATACCGTGTTGGAGGCAACTAAAGGTTTTTAAGGTGTCACGGAAAAGAGAAAATCTTGGATGTCGGACGAAATTCTAAGACTTCTTGATGAACGCAGACAGCTTAAGGGAATCGACGCAGATGCATATAGAGAAAAGCATCTTATAATTAAGAGGAAGATAATAGACGCCCAAAACAACTGGTGGGCTGAGCAGTGTGCGGAAGTTGAGAGCGCAATGCAGCGTCACAAATCTTTTGCAGTTCACAAAAAAATAAAATCCATGACAGGCATGCACCGTAAAAAACAGACTCCAACTTTAATATATAACAATGCGCCGGTACTGGATATTAAACAGAAATTGAAGATTTGGGCGGAGTATATTCAGACACTGTTTAGCGATGAAACAAGACCAGATGAGCTAGAGCTACCACAGATTGCAGAATCGGGGCCTGAAATCCAAAAGAGTGAGGTGAAAGCTGCTATTCGTAATGCTAAGAACGGCAAAGCTCCCGGTCCCGATGATGTGCAGAATGAGATTTTGAAGCTCATAGAGGACGATGACTTAGATGTACTTGTGCGCTTGTTTAACCTTATTTATAATATGGGTTCTATTCCAACACAGTGGCTTGAGTCTACTTTCATAACGTTACCAAAAAAATCCAGGCCGAAGGCATGTAGTGAATACCGGACTATATGCTTAATGAGCCATGTACTCAAGATTTTTCTAAAAGTCATACATGCAAGGATATACCGAAAAAGCGAAGAAAATCTGAGTGACACACAGTTTGGCTTCAGAAATGGCTTTGGTACTAGGGATGCCCTTTTCTGTATGAGAGTACTGAGTGAGCGTTGTTTAGATATGAAAAGGGACTTATTCGTATGCTTTATTGATTACGAGAAAGCTTTTGACAGAGTTCAGCATGAGAAACTCATTCAACTCCTTGTTGCGAAAGGCTTAGACTCGAAGGACATAAGAATCATTGCCAACCTGTACTGGAACCAGACTTCAAGAGTAAGAGTGGACGATGAACTGACGGAACCTACTAGAATTTTGAGAGGGGTAAGACAAGGATGTATTTTGTCTCCACTCTTATTTAATATCTATGCGGAGGAAATCTTTAAAACTGCGACAACAGACACAAACGCAGGTATATTGGTGAACGGGCAACGTATAAATAACATTCGTTATGCAGACGATACGGCCTTGATCTCCGATAGTTTGGATTCCTTGCAGGAGCTGCTCAATAGAGTAAACACCGCGAGCAACGATATGGGTCTCAGAATAAATGTCTCGAAGACCAAATTCATGGTGGTCACTAAAAACGCAAACCGAAACTATTCTATCCACATAGGAAACGAGGAAGTTGAAAGAGTTGCAAAATTCAAGTACCTGGGATGTTGGATGAATGAAGACGGCTATCACGTGCAAGACATCAGAGTTCGTATTGAAATGGCTAGATCGACTTTCTTCAAGATGAACAAAGTGCTTTGTGATAGAGACCTAAGCCTCAACCTGAGAATGCGTATAGTGCGTTGCTACATATTTTCAGTCCTACTATACGGCGTTGAATCATGGACTCTTACAGAGAACATTATGAAGAAGTTGGAGGCCTTTGAGATGTGGATCTACCGCCGCATACTGAAAATCTCTTGGCGGGACAAAGTAACAAATGTAGAGGTTATCCAAGGGATGAAGAAAAAACTAGAACTCCTCAATTCTATAAAGCAAAGAAAGCTTTGTTACTTTGGACACGTGATGCGAAATGAGAAATACTGAGTTCTTCAGCTCATTATGCAGGGAAAGATTGCAGGCAAACGCAGCGTGGGAAGAAGGCGACACTCGTGGCTTAAAAACTTGCGGGACTGGTTCGGCTGCAGTACCACCTCCTTATTCAGAACAGCGGCATCAAAAGTCAGAATTGCTGTGATGTTGTCCAACCTCCGATAGGAGAGGAACCGGAAGAAGAAGAACCTTTCAAATGGTAATATATTATTTTTATACATATTATGCTCTAAAACTGATACTTTTAATTGACCATTCCCCAACCTTCGTATCTATTAAACATAAAAAGTACATAAAATAGATACTTATTTATGATTATGAGAATACTTAAAGGACGAAAAGTCTTTTTTTTATATACTACGTCGGGTGGCAGACAAGCATACGGCCCGCCTGATGTGAAGCGGTTACCGTAGCCATATTAAAGCTTGCAACATAAAATATAGCTCGCGCGCCGCCACCCCGGCTGCCAACGCAGCATCTCCTTCCTTTCTTTCTGGTGACCTCACTCACTCGCAGGAACACAACAACCCTCAAGGGAATTGTTATTTGGCTGCGGTATTCTGTGAGGTGGTGGTACATTCCCCAGTCGGGTAGCTTACAATTACGCTCCCTACCTCTCTTTTCGCCAGAGCTTCGTTCGTCAGTCAGCAGGGTGCACCACGTGCAGGTGAAGTTGGCTTTGGTTCAAAGATCTTGATGAACCTCAACTTACACCCCAAAATTAAGTCTTATAGAAATTACAACATTTTGCATACAATCTTACCTTTTATTTATAGCTCTTGTTGTCCGATTGTTACTTTTAAACTGGTCTGTATTAAAATTTCTCCGCCAACCAGCAGCGTGGTGGAGTATACTCTAAATCTCTCCAATGGAGGGGAGACCAGTATAAATGTATGGGAGAACAAGTTTTTTTAACGACAATGATAAGTTTGTTCTTTAAATGAAATTATTGTAATACGTGGTAATACTCAATCGATTTAACTAGGCGTCAGTGACTATTAGTATAAAATAATTTGATTGTGCGGAACTATCTACACTCGAGTACATGTCACACTTTTCATGGTTTTTCCCTTAAGTACTTTGATATTACTAACCAAATAAATGAACGGATCCTCGATATTCGTGTCCGACACGCACTTGACCAGTTTTTATTATTCAGCGAATAACGATTATGCAAATTCCTCAGATGTCACAATCAAATTTTTTGGTATCTTATTATTTATCACTAGCTGTTGCTTCCAACTTTGCTTGTATAAGATTTCAGACGGCTTATGTATTTCAGCCCTTAAAACTATTTCCTCATAAAAAAAATCCGCTTCTTTTTTCTATTTTTTTATACTACGTTGGGTGGCAGACAAGCATACGGCCCGCCTGATGTGAAGCGGTTACCGTAGCCATATTAACGCCTGCAACATAAAATATTGCTCGCGCGCCGCCACCCCCGCTGCCAACGCAGCATCTACTTCCTTTCTTTCTGGTGACCTCACTCACTCGCAGGAACACAACAACCCTCAAGGGAATTGTTATTTAAAAGATGCCGTATTCCTTATGAAGAGTTCCTACAGCTGCATAGGCAACGCGAGAGAGATGCTCCTTTTCTTGCATGTGTATGCCGGTTTCGGTAACTGCTTTTTAACAGGCCGTATGCTTGCTTTTCCCCTAGTGGCGTAAAAAAATATAGAGCAGACTATATGTATACTGTGATGTCACTATATCGATTTATCTCTTATTGTTCGATGTTTATATATTATTACTAGCGGCCGCCCGCGACTTCGTACGCGTGGAGTTAGTTATTTGCAAATATTTTTTAATTACATTCGAAAAAGCTAAATACCTAATGAAAGGAAAAAAATAAAAAAGTTAAAAACAATCAATATCTAGACGAATTTTTAGAATCAATGAAGTCTACGGATATTATTTTTTAAAACCTCTTTGTAAAACCTAAAGTACTTTTTATTGTTATAATAATACATTCCTCCTTATAATAATAGTAAGTATGTAGTTGTTTTCAATATTTTTTATACTTAAATATCATTTAAAATCCTTCTGCCATAATTATTTTAACTTCAATAACATTGGATTTTCATACAAAGTTCCAACCCTCGTTTCAACTCCAAAAAGGGGTTGATTTTTAAAGATACATTATTAGTACGCCTCCATACCATCTTTAGAGCATACATTTTAAATTTCAAGTCTCTTACTTCAAAAACATAGGACTTTCATACAAACTTCCAACCCCCGTTTTAACACCAAAAATGGGTTGATTTCTAAAGATACATTATTAGTACACCTCCACACCATCTATAGAGCATACATTTTAAAATTCAAGTCTCTTACTTCAAAAACATAGAACTTTGATACAAATTTCCAACCCCCGTTTTAACCCCAAAAAGGGGTTGATTTCTAAAGATACATTATTAGTACACCTCCACACCATCTATAGAGCATACATTTTAAATTTCAAGTTTCTTACTTTAAAAACATAGAACTTTCATACAAACTTCCAACCCCCGTTTTAACCCCAAAAAGGGGTTGATTTCTAAAGATACATTATTAGCACACCTCCACACCATCTATAGAGCATACATTTTAAAATTCAAGTCTCTTACTTCAAAAACATAGAACTTTGATACAAATTTCCAACCCCCGTTTTAACCCCAAAATGGGGTTGATTTCTAAAGATAAATTATTAGTACACCTCCACACCATCTATAGAGCATACATTTTAAATTTCAAGTTTCTTACTTTAAAAACATATAACTTTTATACAAACTTCCAACCCCCGTTTTAACCCCAAAAAGGGGTTGATTTCTAAAGATACATTATTAGCACACCTCCACACCATCTATAGAGCATACATTTTAAATTTCAAGTCTCTTGCGTCAAAAACATAGAACTTTCATACAAACTTCCAACCCCCGTTTTAACCCCAAAAAGGGGTTGATTTCCAAAGATACATTATTACTACACCTCCACACCATCTGTAGAGCATACATTTTAAATTTCAAGTCTCTTGCTTCAAAAACATAGGACTTTCATACAAACTTCCAACCCCAATTCTACCCTCTTAGGGGTGGAATATCGTAAAATCCGTTCTTAGCGGATGTCTACACCCTATAAGGAACCTACCTGCCAAATTTCAAGTTTGTAAGTGTTATAGTTTCTGAGATTTCGTGATGAGTGAGTGATTTTCTCTTTTATATATATAGATGAAGAGAAAAATATAGAGAAACTATTTTGCATGTAAATTTAAATTGCATTAAGACATTCGTATCATCGTGTTCATATATGTTGTAACAAAATGTAATCTTAGCTGAAATTTTATTATGTAGTTGTGAGATCAGTATTTTTTACCCGATTTTTTTTTTATACTAGGTCTACCTACGTCGGGTGGCAGACAAGCATACGGCCCGCCTGATGTGAAGCGGTTACCGTAGCCATATTAACGCTAGTAACATAAAATATCGCTCGCGCGCCACCACCCCCGCTGCCAACGCAGCATCTCCTTCCTTTTTGGTGACCTCACTCACTCGCAGGAACACAACAACCCTCAAGGGAATTCTTAAATATTTGGCTGCGGTATTATGTGAGGTGGAGGTAGATTCCCCAGTCGGGTAGCTTACAATTACGCTCGCTATCTCTCTTTTCGCCAGAGCTTCGTTTGTCAGTCAGCAGGGTGCACCGCGTGCAGGTGAAGTTGGCTTTGGTTCAAAGATGTTGATGAACCACTTACACCCCATCAAAGATATTGATGAACCACATACTCCCCGACTACAGCTAAGTCAAAAGTTATGATTTTAGGAGTCTATATACCTATGTTTCTTTTACGTATTACATCAGGGGTCCTACCCCTGAAGCTGAAGCTGATTTCGATCGAATATTTTGATTCCAAAAATATGACTTAGGTAAAAATTAATGACAAATATCTTCAGCTTAGACGGTAGAGCTCTTAACTTAAAACAATTACCAATCTAATCTAAATTTGCGTGATCAAAAATTCCAATGTTAATCTGCTTCAAATTCGGTAGTAGGGCGCCAGATATTGATCGCATTAACATGAGAAACACCAGCTTTCAAATAAAAAGAAAATGTTCATACTGTTGATTGTTGGGCACTTGTTGGAACATTGATATCATAATCTTATAATAACACACTTGTACCACACCTCGGCCACTCCATACAAAAGCTGCGTCGTTTATTACTACGTAAACAATGACGTCTGTGCAGAGCTTGAATAATGGTGTGTGCGTGTGGCGCCATACAAACTGTTCCTGATTTGTCTCAGAGGGGAGATGACGTCGATTGAGGAGCGGCAGGGAGTGGCCATACTGTACGTAGTACTATTACTTATACTGTACTTGTACTGTGCCACGTAATTAAATTGTACCGACCGGTTTCGCCGCTAAGGCATTATCAAGGTAAGATGTTAAAAAAATATATTGTTAAAATCGTTATACCTAGAAAGAAGTTCTACAGTAAAAAATATAAAAAATACAATTAGAACCTCCTTTTTTTGAAGTCGGTTAAAAAGACAGCCAAATATTTGAGCTAATAACAGTAAAACTTAGCCACATGTTGGCGATATACAAAAGCACTACCGAGGAATATTTTGAAGTTAAAGTTTAAGTAAACTTTGGCCGTTGTCTCAATAACAATAAAAGCAGACATTCAGTTCAGAAACTTTGAGTTTAAACAGAGTTCTAACGTCACAATACGAATGTTTCTTTAGGCATCTTAAGGCGGCCCTTAATGCAAAACGAGCGCCACTCGAAAAAATAATTATTATGTCACATGATTGTTTATTAAGCTCCAAAGTTTTTTAACAACATAATTTATTATTCTACTATAGTATCAGGGAGCACGGCAGTGCCCCCTCCAAGTCGAGCAAAAAGCAGCACGGCCGTACCATAAGTAATAGTACTACGTACAGTATGGACGCTCTCCCGTGTCGAGCCTACCGACAACTCTGGAGCAGTTTGTACGCTTATTGTATGTTTGCACAGATGTAATTTTATATGTAGTAGTAAATGACGCGACATTTGTATGGAGTCACCGGGGTGTGATTCTACTTTATTTTATGAAGTAAAATGTACCAAAAACGAGAAATAATAGTTTGAAGTTTCTGGTTAGACTAACCTACATAGGAAATTTAGAGCAATTGTTCTGTTCCGTGTATCTATAAAATATAAATCTCTGTTAAAAAAGGCTTGCGATTTTTTTCTATTATAAAAATTAACAACTCGTGCAACGGCACCTGACAAAATGACGCTCATTACATGAAGTATCAGGTATCGGGACGGGGGCCCACCACACATTCCCACCACTGTGTCTCCTGTGTAGCCAGGATTAACAGCGGCGACCACCAAAAAGGCAATGAACAATGAAGTCAATTGCAGTCCCGGGGGTAAAACTACGGCTGTCTTGGAACACACAACGAATTTATTTAGAACAAATTAGTTAGTAGGAGTAAGAAGCTTTTGGAATTTGACTGCCCCTCTTAACAATGTGAGAGACGGCAATATGGCAAATAAGGAATTAAAAGCCTATAGAGATGGCTAGTCAATTGAAGCTCAATTGCCATGCACCACGGAATTTAAGTATCTAACGCTATTGAGGATCTAAAACATTGCGTTGTCTTATGGAATCGTGTTGGATTATTAGGTAAAAGTATTTTTTTTTTTATACTACGTCGGGTGGCAGACAAGCATACGGCCCGCCTGATGTAAAGCCGTAACAGTATTAATGCGCGCAACATAATATATCATTTACGGCACTCCCGCTGCCAACGCAGCATCTCCTTCTTTTCTAGGTGACCTCACTCACTCGCAGGAATACAACAACCCTCAAGGGAATTATTAATTGGCTGCGGTATTCTGTGAGGTGGAGGTACATTCCCCAGTCGGGTAGCTTACAATTACGCTCCCTACCTCTCTTTTCGCCAGATCTTCGTTTGTCAGTCAGCAGGGTGCACCACGTGCAGGTGAAGTTGGCTTTGGTTCAAAGATGTTGATAAACCACTTACACCCCAAAATTATTAGGTCAAAAATTACATTCGTATGTTATGTAATTGCTAAGAAAAATCCAGATCCCTGCCTTGAAAATCCTCAAGGCTTAATTCGAGCGGCGCTATAGCGAAGTATCCCAAAATCTCGATGCCTTTGATATTAATAACATTCGGGAAGCCTAGCCTTTTTTACTGATCTTCAGCCTAAAGTATCAACGTTATTGAACGCTCGCAGCGTTAAGTTTTTTTATTTTTTGCTCTCTGTGATGTCGACTACAATTTGTAGATTTTTCTAATAGTGACATTTTTGCGGTAAGTCAAATTTTAAAGATAGTTTCTTTGAGGTGGAGGTATAGTATTCCACCAGTCGAGCAGCTTTATATTTTATACTACGTCTGGTGGCAGACATTCAGCCCGCCTAATGTGAAGCGATTACAAAAAAAATCTGGTGACTTCACTCACTCTCATCAATACAACAACCCTCAAGAGAAATTATATTTAACGACGGTATTCTGAGATGTGTAGGGTCTTCCCCAGTCGGGCAGCTTACCAATACCAAGTATCCTACCTCTTTTGCTAGAGCCGTTACGTTATATATATTCGTTAGTCACCTTTTTCGCTTGTTTGTCACATTAGTCGTATATAAAACGAAAAGTTTTGGGGTGTAAGTGGTTTATCAACATCTTTGAACCAAAGCCAACTTCACCTGCACGTGGTGCACCCTGCTGACTGACAAACGAAGCTCTGGCGAAAAGAGAGGTAGGGAGCGTCATTGTAAGCTACCCGACTGGGGAATGTACCTCCACCTCACAGAATTCCGCAGCCAAATAACAATTCCCTTGAGGGTTGTTGTTTTCCTGCGAGTGAGTGAGGTCACCAGAAAAGAAGATGCTGCGTTGGCAGCGGGGGTGGCGGCGCGCAAGTGATATAGTATGTTGCGAGCGTTAATACGGTTACGGTAACCGCTTCACATCAGGCGGGCCGTATGCTTTAGGTTAGTCTAAACCTTTTTTGATTTTTCGCCAGTCAAACCTGGTTTTAACCGGTTTTTGATATTTGACTATAACATAAATAACACGTATATGTTTCTTAGTTGCTTAGTTATATTAAGTAAATCATTTTTTTAACAAGGGATTGTCGGTCAGTACTGTATATGTAGAAAGATTGAGGGCAATAAAAATAAACCAGTCTTTGTCTGAAACTAATGTTTTATTGGCATACCTCACATAACTGTTTGTTTAACAGAATATTAAATAAAATTGTTCACTAATCTTTATTGGCACAATGCAATTGGATCCCAAACACAAAACAGGTTTTCCAGAATGCTAAGAAAACAAAAGTTTTCTTTGTCACGAGCAGCGAATACGAGAATACGCTCAGAAACTTAACACAAATAAGAAGATTGTCAAAGCTAAAATATTTGTGCAAAACACACGAAGTAGAGACAAGGGGAGGATGGCAATGAGGGGGTTGTATGTTTATATGTATTACTCGTAACTGTATTATTATATAATATAGATACAATACAATAGTAGTTTATGAAACTGTTGCATAATAAGGGTTCTTAAAATACGAGTGAGAGTTTATCATATGAGCCGAAGGCGAATGTGATAATAGCATATACAAGACTTTATCTAATCTCATAAAATAGATGATAATTATTTTGAATAATTCCATGAAGTTAATTTACCAATTTTATTTCTTACTTATAAATCCATTTGCAGATCGAGCATGCGCGATACGCCGCGCGGCGCCGCGTTCACGGATTATGTAGAAATTTTTTGCAAAGTTGCAATGCATTTGCATTTCAACCTGCTTCATATAGCTGAACCCAGGGTTCAAGCTGTATCGACATGCAAAAAAAAGTTATTTTTCGATACAGTTGTCCATAAAGAGCTGGTTTTTTCCATATGCTATAAATTTCTATAATGAACCCATTTTTCTAGGATAGGATAGGACAACATGGAATCTTCAAGAGCGTTGGAGATATTTTTGAACATTCGTTCACCTACATATAGCAAAAGCCTTTTACCAAGAGTTAGCATATTTTGTTAGTAATATAGAAAATGTATCAAAATCTACAATTTCCAAAAAAAATAAATTACAAAACAAAATGAAAAATGACACCTCAGAAATATAACTAGTCAATAAAAAGGGGACGTGCCCCGCAAGCCAGGCACGTTGGGAGCCCTTGGTCTCAATGGGATCAATTAGGGTTCCATGGCCGGGCGTGGAAGCCTCGTGGAGTCGATGTTTGTTCTCTGAAGGGACGTGTAATGAAGCGACAAAATACATTATGCACACGCATCTTTGATAGTGAAAAAAAGTTACAATATAGTCAAAGTCAAAGTCAAAGTCAAAATATCTTTATTCCTTGGACTTTATAAAGCACTTAGAAACGTCATACAAATTAAATATAAGACATGTATCTAAATCATTACTATCTACTTAAATCCGCAGAGCTTAGATGCACTTTCATCACACTATCTGTGAAAGTGAATTTAAGTGCCACTATAGAAACACTAAACTCTTAATCAAATGAAGGAAGTGACGTGGCTTTTTGCATACACCCTGTGGATTAGCGAACAAAGCAATGACGAAAGATAGGACAGGATAGTTAGGGCACAGCGGTTCTCAAACGAAATGAAATGGCGTAACTGTAGAAGTAAATATGTCTTACAAAAAATACAGTCAAATAACAATCCTTGAAGGTTGTTTTGGAAAGCGTGTAGTAAGGTCACCTCTGTCCCCTTTTCTTATCATCATGGTGCCGGCGGATGTGAGTAACGGCTGTATCCCATGTCCTAATATCTAAATATATAAAAGAAGAAACTGAATGACTGACTGACTCATATATATATAAACGCACAGCCCAAACCGCTGGTTTTTATGGGGATCAAAAGGTCCAAAGTTCAAGTCCGGGGTCCAAAGTTTGTATGGGGAAACAAGATTAGTTGCACTATTTTATCCGAAACTTTACACGAGTACTTTTATAGATAAATGAGTAACCACATGTTTCAGAATTTTTCAAAATTCAACCCTTAAAGCGGTAAAACGGGGTGAAAAAGTCTGAAAATCGTCATGGGTATTGTTTTTATGAGTTATCGGGTCGCTGATTACGAAAACAACAACTATTTTATAATCCAACATAGCCGACATGACATAAAATCACCCCTGTGGGAGTGCGGTGGGGTTAAAATGTCATAATATCAATATGGATGTTGATTCTATGTTTTTCTGGGACGTTAATTACGACAATAGCATCGATTTGAAAATATAACGTAGTGGACACGAATTACTTAAAAAGATTTTTCAAATTTCACCCTTAAGAGGGTGAAACGGAGGTCCAAAGTTTGTATGGGAAAACGAGATTAGTTGGTTTGTATGGGAAAACGAGATTAGTTGGACTATTTTATCCAAAATTTTACATGAGTACTTCTATTGATTAAGGTGAAGTGAGTCCAGGAAACACGCTTATTGAAAGAATAGTTCTATTAAACTATTTCAATTTGGTTCCTAGAAATTTAACTATGAAATCTTAAGTCCTTTCTGCAGGGCACAAAGCTATTGAAAACACAATTAATAATTTTTGGCTCGATAGAAAAAAATCGCGAACTTACTCTCTAAAT
Organism: Hypsopygia costalis; assembly: GCA_937001555.2. Taxonomy (NCBI): domain Eukaryota; kingdom Metazoa; phylum Arthropoda; class Insecta; order Lepidoptera; family Pyralidae; genus Hypsopygia; species Hypsopygia costalis. The sequence continues at coordinate 5,662,956 of OW443335.2, forward strand.
TTGCACTAAGTAAAAATTATAACTATTTAATACAATTTTTTTATAAGGAAATTATACCAAAATTTTCATAATTTTAATTACGAGAGCACTATGCTATTACTTTTAAAAATAAAATAATTTAAATAAAATTATTAAAAGAATAACGATTCGCGGGCGCGCACCCTCCCCGATTCTCGATCACTCTCAACGTCAGTGCTCTAGGAGCTGCGTTCGAGGTAGGACCTGTGCCGCGCGTCCGTTCAACGCGTTGTCAATAAACACGTTGAAATAAACACAGTGTAGGAATATCAGTAAGACAACAAAACAACGATGATGATGATACATTTATTTTTTTACTGAGACCCGGTTTTCTTTTCTCATACTAGATGTTTCTTTGGAAAACTTTATTATAAATCTTTCTTGGAATATCTGTAAACCCACATTGAAATTCGTTCAGTAGCGATTGAGTTTATCGCATACATGTAGGTATGCGATCATCGAAATCGGTTTGGCCGTTTAGGCGTCATAATTTTTATTTTTTATACTTCGTCGGGCCGTAAAAACATACGGCCCGCCTGATGTGAAATGGTTACCGTAGTTATAATAACGCTCGCAACTTAAAATATTGCTCGCGCACCGCCACTCCCGCTACCAACACAGCAACTCCTTCCTTTCTGGTGACCTCACTCACTCGCAGGAACACAACAACTCTCAAGGGAATTGTTATTTGGCTGCGGTATTCTGTGAGGTGGAGGTAAATTCCCCAGTCAGGTAGCTTACAATTACGCTCCCTACCTCCCTTTGCCAGCGCTTCGTTTGTCAGTCAGCAGGGTGCACGGCGTGCAGGTAAAATTGGCTTTGGTTCAAAGATGTTGATGAACCACTTACAGCCCAGATATAGTGATAACCCCAAAGATAGTGGAACAAACAGACATCCATACTTTCGCATTTATAATATTAGTAGGTAGATAGTTAATTGATTCAGGTGTTATTTTGCGGAAGTCAAATTTACAGGCAATTTGATCTACACTACTTTGCGTGCTTCCGCCACCAACGTTTTTGGTGTAGGACACGACTTACGCTTAATATTTTTTTGGTGTAGGAGCTAGGACGTTGGATCATTAATATTTTAGGGTGTAAGTGGTTCATCAACATCTTTAAACAAAAGCCAACTTCACCTGCGCGCTGTGTACCCTGCTGACTGACAAACGAAGCTCTGGCGAAAAGAGAGGTAGGGAGCGTAATTGTAAGCTACCCGACTGGGGAATTACATCCACCTCACAGAATACAGCAGCCAAATAACAATTCTCTCAATCAATCATGAAATCAAATCAATATTTTTTTTTGTAAATACATACATACTAACTGTTACCCGTGGCTTCGCCCGCGTGGTTCAGGGAAGCTGCCATTAATTTGTGTATATTTTTTTCTTGTTGTCATTTTTTTACTTGATGGGATAAAAAGTAGCTTATGACACTCTCCAGACCGTAAACTATCCCCGTTAACAAAAATCATGTCGGTACTTAGGTTACTTTCGATGTAAAAGAAGGACAAATGATTACAAAGTTTATTTTTCCCATTGGATTAAGATGTTTTTCCGTGATAAAAAGTAGCTTATGTCACTCTCCAGATCGTAAACTATCCCCATAAAAAAAATCACGTCCGTACTTAGGTTCGTGTTTGACGTGAAAGAAGGACAAATGATTAACTTTATTTTTTCCCGTGGGAATAAAATGTTTTTCCGGGATAAAGAGTAGCCTATGTCACTCTCCAGGCCTTAAACTATATCAAAAAAAAAAACATGTAAATCCGTTTGTTACTTTTGACGTGAAAGAAGGACAAACAACCTTTTACCTATATTATGCTATAGTGATTTAATCTTAAAAGATAGGCATATGCGCAAATTTACGCAGCGCACGCAACGTAAGCCCTCAAAAGGAATATTTTTTTCCCGTTTTTTATCGGTGCTCCGCTCCTATTGGTGTTAGCGTGATGTTATATAGCCTATATATAGCTTCCTTGAAATATAGGCTAACACTAAAATATTTTTTCAATTCGAACAAAGAAACAAACAAACTCTTCAGCTTTATAATATTAGTATAGATAATACATAGAAAACACCCAGACCAAGATAAACAGACATGTTCATGCACACAAATATTACTCGTATCTTGTGCGGGGATCGAACCCACGACCTCGGAATCAAACTGGACATGGTTAGCCATTGGACCACCGGGGTTGTCAAATATAAATACTGTTAAGAGCCATATTACACATTTGCACTATGCGAGATTCGGTATTGAAGCGTCCCGACGGTCACGTGGTCACGAGTCCTCATAATTTCTATGTTGAAATTACGAACAAGCGATTTTGATACTTTCTCTCTAGTTTCGTATTTTTTTAGTATTTCTACTTAAGAAGTAATTTGTTATAGTTGTACCTACACATTTTTAGAGTTTCATGTATTTAGTATGGTAAGAAACAGATTATATGTACCATAAATGAGACAGATGATTTTTATTAAAAATAAAATTTATTTTATTACCTAATCCTTTATTTATCTAGGTACTTTTTGGCTTTAGATTAAAATTATAGATAAGAATAAAACTAGTTACAATTTACATGGGAGTGTAAAACAACTTTAATCAGAACTACTTATTTGCCAAATTTCTATCAAATCAATCCATGGTTTTGGTGTGAAAAAGCACCAAATGTTCCACCATGATCAAACAACTGTTTAAAAAATAATGAAAATCAATTATTCTCCGTTCTTGAACTACGTAGTCTATTACCTGAAACAATTATTATTATTAATAAAATCTGAAATGAATATAACAGCTTCAGCTTCTAAATGATTTTGTTCATACTTACAATCCCAGATTCTGTTTCTATTGTCCTCGTATCTATCTCCTCAAGTGCTGGTATTGGTCGTTTCGTCTATATTAATTAAATTTTTCAAACGAAGAAGAACGTCGTGGCCTTTAGGTATCTAAAATAAAAATAAACTAAGTTAAACCACGCCAATTCACCAGTGATTTATGAATTTGACAGTTAGTATATCTATACTTTCATATAAAGAGAGAGTCTGGCTGACTGACTTATCATCGTAGAGTCGAAACCTCAGAACCTCGAATGATAAAATCTTCTATTAACTAAAAAAAGTATCTTTTATTAACTAGGTAAGTAAAAAGTCTTAAATTAAAATAATTAAAAATAATGTTACGTCAAAAATGAAAATAATAAAAAAACGTGATTCAGGGTTTTTCAAAATTTAAAACTGGCTTCAACTACACATGGTGCACCCTGCCAATAAGCTAATGGGGCTGCGGCAAAAGTGGCACATCAGATTAGGTTAAGTGGCAATCTTACATCAAAACCCACCCCGGAGTTAAATCACACAAATCAATGAGATATGTGAATCCCAGACTCGAAGCCTGGGATGCAACCAGGATAGTTATCCTGGTTGCATCCCAGGCTTCGAGTCTGGGATTCAAATAAGAAAATTCAATAAAGAAAAAAAAAATTCTGTTTTTCGTCGTGGGATCCCCGACGAAAACAAAGTTCCTTACGCTTTTTCATCAGTCAGAATGTTATTCGAACTATGTAGTGTGAATTAGCCACTATTGATTGTAGAAAATGATGATGAGATGAACAGATGTGTTCAAAATCTTGTCATCTCATTACCGAAACGAATTGAGCTCATTCTCGTGATCTGCACCCCAAATTACCTCGAAAACGATTTCCATGTCGATAGATGGTAAAAGAAAAAAAAATCATACCGCACCTCAATCGATGATGTCGGAATATTTTCTTTATCCATCGTAATGTTTTCTTGGCAGTGTAGTTAATAATTCTGAAGCAGTTCCATTATTGTTATTAATGCCGAATAAAAATATAAATGAGTATTATATTAAATAGGTGTATTGAGGAAAGAAAATGGCTGAATCGCTGGAGGATCTTAGTCGAATGTTAAACGATCTCAATGCGGCTTCTCGATCCGTGGGGTTGAGGATGAATTTTGACAAAACTGTATTTACGTATGTATCAGTTGTCTAGTACCCATAACACAAGCTTCGCTTACTTTGGGGCTAGATGGCGCTGTGTAATTTGTCTGACAATATTTATTTATTATATATAATATAATCTTATATTATATTTAATATAATTTATATTAAATATAATATAAGAGGCATCACACGCGCGTTGCGTGTGATGCCTCTTATATTATCTCTGGTGTTACAGGCGTTCATAGGCTACGGTAACTGCATTCCATCAGGCGGGCCTTATGCTTGTTTACCACGCTGGTGGTATAAAAAAAAAGTAAGCGAAGCTTGTGTTATGGGTGCTAGACAACAGATAAACATACGTAAATACATTTTTTCTTTTTGTAAATATATACTTATGATACATAGAAAACACCCAGACTTAGACAATATGGTGGAAAGTATTGGGAAAGGCCTATATCCAACAGTGGGTTGATGCAGGCTGATGATGATGATGATTGAGGAAAGAAGTACCTTGCTTTATTTTCTTATGTAAATGTACATCTTTACTTTCATGCACATTGATACCTACGAGCTTTTCGACCCATGCTGAAAATAATGAAATGAATATTAAGAATAATTCAACAATATGTTGTTGCTAAGCTATGTAGATTCCATAGAAAACAAACACTAGAAAGAATTGTACTTACGTGATCAAAACTTGGTAGTCGTACTATACTCTGACGCCCGGTCGATATTGGCGCGAAGAAATTCGACATAGGTCTCACGCTGACGAGCTCTCGCGCCGTACTAAATTTGAACGGCCGGTGCATCGCATTTTGTAGTAATTTTGAAGTTATATTTATCGTTTGTATATACATAAGATAATAAATTCATGCTCCAAATTTATACATCGTTTATTCCTCATGAAGTAACAATTATTCTGGTATAAATTTTGCTCAATAATTTTATCGTGAATTCGATAAATTCACAGCTTACCTAAAGCGATTTTCGAAGTTTTTTGTGTTAAAGGAATGTTTTTTTTCTATATTAAATCAATGATATTTCAAAATTCCGAGGCCGCTATGTACTATACGACTATATAAGAAATAACATTCTATTTTTTTTATTTCATTTGTTTGGAACAGTAGTACAATCCAGGAGCTCAAAAAAGTGATTGCGCGCATTTTATGAAAATCTTTCTCTGCAATTTTGGGTTTATTTAAAAAGTTAAGCAAAAATTACAAAAAGCGAGGCCGCTATGTACTATGCCAATAGCTATTCTGTGCTATTCAATAAGTCAACATTGTTAATGTATTTTTGTTTCCGTGATCGAGAACGCCAAAATTGGCCATTTTACGCAAAAATCACAGTCAAAATGTAATATGGCTCTTAATATCAATACCGCTGTATGCTCGGGCATAGTAGCTAGGGACAGACGCGTGCTGTACGGCACATATCGATTCCTAGAAGGATGAAGAATAGTGTATGCTGGCGCGTGATAGTTAGTTAGTCTAAGTATGTACCTATTTTAGTTTGACCAATAATAAATATAATTGAATATAAAAGAATTATTGAATAGTTTTCTTTTTATTTTGAATTCTTTACTTTTTCATAATATACCAAAACATCACTTGTTTGCATGTTGAATATAATATACTTCATTAATAAAAAAAATGTATTTTTACATGTGGTTTATTTATTTTCATATAATTATATTTCCAGTAAGTACTTTTAACTATTGTATTGACGGGTGTAGGTGTAATACTACACGGGTGTAGATAGTCGCTTCGCTATACTGTGGCGTCTCGGCAGCGATCGCGCGCTTGTAAGCGAGTACCCCGCGCCGGCTCCGCTCAAGCCCCGCACCTCACCCCCTCGAAAACGGCCAAGCCCTGGACTCACGTCACCTTAATGAGTAAACACGTGTTTGCCCCGAATGTCAAAGCGAGCGAAGCGGTCGAAAGCTAGTATACCTATATTACTGTTTCTTCTTTTAGCCCGCTGTTTTCAGGCTGCCCTACGCACTCTCTGATGTAGACCACTTCGCTCAACAATCCCTCTAGGAACAAACTATGCAGAAGATATGTAGAATCCAGCACGTCGCTTACTTTTAATTAAATCAACAGCGGGGGCTCTTGCCTGGAATCAGAGAGGAATCTATCACCACTTGGAGATAGCAAATCTGACCTTGCTTTTCCTGACTAAGATCTATCAACTCAGCTATACTTTTGAAAATTCCCACGCGAAGTCGCGAACGCTAGTAAGAAGTAAATCCCAATTTTTATGACAGAAATCAAACACAAGCAGTTTCGGTACTTCGTTACTTCTTATAACTTACCTTGTTATAAGTTTGTTATTTATCACGTATTCATGTAAGGGCTCCATTGAATTTGTTACTCACGATATCATGCTTGTTACGAAATTTGATTTTGTTTTCAAGACATCTTTTATGATACCTTTGTTATTTGATCAGTGTTGTTTATTCTTTCTTCAAAAGCTTTATTGTATATTCTTTTTAATGTTTCTCATACATACTAATCTCTAAACGTCGTTGTTTTTTTTTAAAAAAAACAAGAGTATTTTTATTGCCTTCTTCAAACCCTCGCAATATCCACATCTACTTTAGACATAGACTAGCTCTGAGCTCTGTTCATTGTACATTCACACTTCCTCTGGTATTGATTTCTGGTTTATATTTTATTGTTTATATTTATGTGTATATATCTATATTCAAACTTACCGTTATATATATGGGTCAAAATCACCAAGGTGGCAAATTCCAAATTCTGTTTTATGATGAATTTACCTAGCAGCTATTACTTTGATGATCAGCCTAAATGATCACTAAACTTACGTTTAAACAATATTTACGTTGGCAGAGCATGGAATGGATTACTACTCTTGTAATTTTATTATTAAAGAGAGCTATCGCTGAAAAAAATCATTACGGGAACGTTTTTGTGCGGCTTATATTAATATTAAAATATAACATAAGTATTTATTTTTTTCCTTGTTCAATAGTGGATATATGTTATTTATAAATAGAAACTAAAGAAATGTAATGAAATTGCCAGTAAAGACGTTAAAAAGCAAAATATAGTGCAAATGAAGCTAATATGTCAATTTTTTTTTGGCAAAATTATCTAAATATGAGAAATATCGCTGTCTTTTAAGTAAATTAACATGCTATAGGTAGAAGAAGTTCGCCTTATTTTAATATTACCAGGGCCTTTTTTTAAATATCTAAAATAATTATGTGTTATCTGTGAGTTTAGTGATGTTCCCGGAAATTATGAGGTGTTCGCGGAATGATGCGTATGTTCCCTAAATGACGATATAGATACAATTTAGGTTTATAAAATCATAAGCAATGTTTTTGTACGTCGTACTTATTTATTTGTTTTGGCATAAGGTTCTTAATTAACAAAAACGTAGCTTAAATCACTTTACAGTCTTATAATTGCTGTACACAGCCGATTAGAAATTCTTTATAATCATATTAAACTTTTATTATGATGGTCATAATCAAACCATCTGAACATTATACTAATTATTTTGTAGTTAATATTAATATTGTTTAGTTTCTAATCATATTAATTAAACATATTAATATAATATTATATAAAAAGAAACAAACATTAGAATTTTTCATAAACGTCAATATCAGTATCAAAGTAATAATACTCTCAATCATTTTCTTTTTTCAGCAATGGCGTTGAAATAACACTTATTATTTGTTCAAATGCAGCAGATACATCACTCGGATCTAATTTAATATTTTTTGCATTATTACGCACCGAATCCAAGAATGTGACTAGGATTTCTCCATCATCTTTATCGACACTTGTCTTACAGGTGGCAACTTATCTGTAATTGACAGTTTTCTTTTGAGTAGGTATTTTCATTAAAATAAAGGTTCCAGGGGTTATGAAATTTGAGTGTAGGTTTTCCATGTCTTGATTGTAAGATGTAACAGCTTCAACAGTAATAGATTCTCTTCATCATCGGATGATGATGAGTAAATGGTGTAAATGTTCCGTTTCTTCAATTGCAGCAACTTTTGTCCCTCAATTGTATGCATAGGCTCTCTTGACTTTCTTGAAGGTATTCCCATGTTTTATAGTTCATTTCTTTCGAAGAAATCTTTTACTTTTTTACGAACTTCCTCCTTCAAAACAACCTCACGAATTTTGGTATCAGACTTCAGAATCGATGTACCGGTTCTCCCTTTTGGCAAAAAAGTCTTATGAAGCAATTTATAATTCCGTATGATGTTACCGCTAACACATTTTTGGAAAACCTCTCTTTTGGGATTTTTTTCTTAAAGTACAAGCCTTTTCTTTTAGTTTTTTTTAGCAGTCAGTACATTGTTGACTAAGAGATTTTTGCGCACTTCAGGAGGCACGTCGACATTTTTAATCAATGCGTCAACTTTGCTGTTAGGAGTTGTTGGTACCTGAACTTTTTATTGTTCTTATTTTTCTTTTTTTCTTAATCTTTTCTTTAAATTTTCATATTTACGTTTTATGTTAGCAATTGTTTTCTCTTGTTGTTTACTTCTTTCCAATTTTTTTCTCTGCTTTCGCTTTTCTTCCTCAGTCATCTCATCAATGCTTGTAACTTTCTTTTCAGCATTTTTTTTCTGATAGTACGCTCTATCCTTAGTCCTTTTTATTTCTCTCTCTTCCTCCGTCATCTTATCTAATAATTTCCTTTTCCTGGCATTAGCTTTCTCTCGTTGTATAATAAATACTAATTAAATAATAGTATATATTAAACATTATATTAAAAAATATGTTAGCATAACATACACTTAATTAATTAACCAATAGTTATAATAACAGGGAGTGTTTATTTGTAAAAAGTCATTTCGGGAACGGCATCATCATTTCGAGAACGCTCCGTCAAGTCCGGGAACGGTCCCGAAATGACCGTTACCGAAATGACTTTTGTAACTACACGGGGCCTTTTTAGACGGCAGCCATCTTTGACATCATGTTCGGCTTTGTTATTGTAAAATATTTGAGGTTACTATTTGCTATAAAACACTACGAAACTTATTTTTCAATATTCCAAGTTGAGAAACGCATTCCCGGTATGATGACGTATTGATGTACGCTCTATAAATATTGAAATGAAAGATACTTACTACTTAATTTCAATTGTTTTGGCGAAAACGAGAGACGATAACCGTTTGTTTATATCGTTCACATCACTGTACCATAGACAACTAAAGGTTGCGTTCAAAAACTGAATTTTTACTGATAATCAAAATTGCGTTCACTAAAATGACGCTTACATTGTCGGACACAATATGTTGACTTGATTTTCTTTAATTCCTTTTCTTTCTTTAGTAATAACAATAATTAAATGATATAAGATAAAATTATAGGCCTTAAGGGCTTAAAAAAACTTTACAATTTATTTTATTTTTTGAATATTTCCAAAGTTAGTTTCTGATGATTGCTACATGGGACACGTTCTCGAAATGATTTTTTGTAGTTATCTCTTCAAATAATAATAAATACGATTTACTTTTTAAGTATAAAATATTATGTACAGTTAATATGAACAGAGTTAAGTAATATTTACTATAACGATTTGTTTAAATAAACTAAATTTAAACATTTATTTGCTGGAAATGCAAATTCTCCACCTTGGTGATTTTGACCCATATGTACATTAATATTAATATTATTTTTATTTTATTTTTCTTTTGTCTACTTACATTCAATGTTTGTTATACCGAGCTAAAACTATAGATAATTCGTGTAGGTACCCACGATACAGATTAATCCAAGTGTGGGCCAATGTGCAATGTTATTGTTAACTCTCGCAACAGCCTTACTTCATCTTCTATTGATATAAATGTATGTGATTAATGTTTGTAAGCTTGGTTGTTTAAATAAATATTTTTGTATTTGTATTTTGGTATTATTTATATAGTAGATCTGGTATCTGGTATTGATTGTGGCTATTATCTGTATTTATATACATATTTTACTAGGCCGTGCCCCAGTTTTGCCTGGGCCGATTCCTTGAGAATACGTCTCCATGTGCCGCTAGTTAACCCGTGAGAATTTTCAACAAACTCGTAAGTACTAATTTTACCCACCCTAAAGAGTGAATTTTTTATATAATTTTTTCATGACAAGCTTAGAGATATTATTATTTAACAGATTTATTATAAACCTATACATATCTTTTTATGTTTATTCAAAGATTTACATTATTCTTTTTCTGCGATCAGTCATTTTCAGAAATATCTAACTTTTGTTGTCATATTACTGTGGCTCTTTTTTATTTAACTCTCAAACCCTGATCTAGCTTTTCTATTCTAGATTCAACAATATCCACAAGAATAAAACCTTGCATTTACACAAACCGTCTTTCTTTAAGTATATAATAAAGCCTAACTTCGGCTTTTATGTTGAAATCAGTAGGGTCTGATTCAATTATTTATTTTTATTTCTGTAGGTTGTGCTTACCTGTTTTTATGGGGTACTTCGCGTAAAAGCGCGTGACTTCTGATTTTATTTACCATTGATCCATAATGAGGATGGAGAAGGTATTTGATAATGTTTAAATCTTAATTAGAGCAGATGAATAATGTTCCATGTTATTTGATAGATTTATGTTATTATTGATAGTGATTAAGATGGTTTAAAAAATATTTGTTCAAAAAATCCTGCATTTCACAGCATCCTTATTTTGGTTTGGCATTGCCAACCCAAAACAAGGGCAATTGCCAAGGCGATCAAAGGGAGAAGATTACAGAAAATTGACAAAATGCCATACTTACCTACAAATTACATAACAACATTTTCTAACACTCGGTAGGTATATAGGCATACATATATACCTACCGAGTGTTAGAAAATGTTAGTACTCGACTATATTTTCAAAGCTTAAACCACTACAGATTGGGTTGAAAATTGGCATACAGGCGCAAGCTGTAGAATAAAAGTTTCGTATAATCTAAAAATAAGAAGAAGATTTCCTAACTGAAAGACCATTCGTAGATGTATCCTACATCGTTCCCAAAGTACAGCATTAGGAATGCACCCTCTGTAAGCAGGCTTTTATGAAATTAGCTCGCATTTGTAAGGAAAATGTAGTTCCTGAATTTTACACCATACCCCCAATCAGTTAAGTGCAAGGAGTCTAGCAAATTGCAAAGAAGTTTCATTCAAAAGTTTGTAATTTACTTTGATAGATTTGTTAAATCGATGTTCTAGGGTTCCCGCTCCTTTATTTGCGACTTTGTAACATTATTATGCCTGCCGTGGGGTACCGGCAGAGTAGAATAGTACCTCCCTCTAGTACCAGGTGTCGTAAGAACCGACTGAGGTACAACGGAACCGACTGATGGCGGTATAACCATCCAAAACAAACGTAGCTCAAATGGCACAGGGCAGGGATGGGCAGCAGCATCCCTGTTGCAAAGTTACGTTTCTGCGATCGCCACCACGCCTACCCAGCGTGGCGATTATGGGCAAATCCCCCCCCATGAAAAATCTAAATAGGACCAGGCCCCCAGTCCCCGGCAGCTCCGCTAGTCCTGGCTCCGGTAGCGGCCAGGGAAACGACGGAGCAGGGGGTGCTAAGAATCCCCGGCAGAGACCCGGCTACCACCCCAACAGACGACTGGCCCTGGTAACACACAACGTACGCACGATGAGGACTGACGAGAAGATTGTTGAGCTGGAGGAAGAGTTGAGATGGATGCGATGGGATATTGTGGGGTTGTCCGAAGTCCGTAGAGAGGGAGAGGACACGATAACCCTACAATCCGGCAATCTCCTCTTCTACCGGGAAGGTGACCAACAGTCCCAAGGTGGTGTCGGATTTCTCGTCCACAAGGCCCTTATTAACAACGTTATTACCATCGAAAGCGTGTCGAGCAGGGTTGTATACCTAATACTCAGAATATCTGAGAGATATTCGATGAAGGTCATTCAGGTATACGCACCGACCTCGTCACGCCCAGATGATGAAGTGGAGTCTATGTATGAGGACGTAAGTCGAGCCATACATACGACCAAGACCCACTTCACCGTTGTTATGGGGGACTTCAACGCCAAGTTGGGCAAGAAAAGCGATGATGAGTTGAGAGTGGGGCAATTTGGATATGGACAACGGAACCCTAGGGGACAGAGGCTGGCCGACTTTCTGGAGAAAGAGGGACTCTTCATGATGAACTCTTTCTTCCAGAAGCCGCCTCACAGGAAATGGACCTGGATAAGTCCCGATGGTTCCACGAGAAATGAGATCGATTTCATCATGACCAGCGAGAAGCGAATATTCAATGATGTCTCCGTGATCCACAGGGTGAAAACCGGTAGCGATCACAGGATGGTAAGAGGCACATTGAATATTAACGTTAAACTCGAAAGGTCCCGCTTGGTGAAGTCCACGCTCCGACCTACTCGTGTCGATATCCAAAACCCCGAGAACTTTCAGCTCGAACTCTCTAATCGCTTTGATTGCCTGGAGAACTTAGCATCAGTGGACGAGATTAACAACAGGCTCGTAGAAACTGTCCAAACGGTAGGTTCTAAGTTCTTTAGACCCCGCCGTTCAAATAGACCTCAGAAACTTTCCGATCACACTCTAAACCTCATGGCTGAACGACGCTCGCTGAGACTGCAGTCTTCCTATGACGCACAGTCATACAGGCTGCTCAATAGACAGATCTCGAAATCCTTGCGGCACGATATACGTCTCTTTAATAGGAAATATATTAAAGAGACGATAGAGCGGAACAAAGGCTCCAAAGTGTTTGCAAGGAATCTGTCTATAGGGCAAAGCCAATTGACCAAGCTGAAGAGAGAAGATGGCAGTATAGCGTCGACCAAGGCCGAGGTATTGGAGGAGATCGAAAGGTTCTATGGACAGTTATACGCTTCCGTTGCCAAGCCTGCTAACAGCGCGGCCAAAGACCCAAGAGCCAAGCTGACCCGACACTTCACCGAGGATATTCCGGACATCAGCCTGTACGAGATTAGAATGGCCCTGAATCAGCTTAAAAACAACAAGGCGCCGGGTGATGACGGAATCACATCAGAGCTTCTGAAAGCGGGTGGAACACCGGTACTAAAAGTCCTTCAGAAGCTCTTTAACACCGTCGTCCTCGAGGGCATAACGCCTGAAGCATGGAACAGAAGCGTGGTGGTGCTGTTCTTTAAGAAAGGCGACAACACCTTATTAAAGAACTATAGACCCATCTCGCTTCTGAGCCATGTTTATAAGCTGTTTTCAAGGGTCATTACGAACCGTCTCGAGCGCAGGCTTGATGACTTCCAGCCTTCCGAACAAGCCGGTTTCCGAAGAGGCTTCAGTACCATAGACCACATCCACACGCTGCGGCAGGTTATACAGAAGACCGAAGAGTATAACTTGCCACTTTGCTTAGCGTTTGTGGACTATGAGAAAGCCTTTGATTCGGTCGAGACATGGGCTGTGTTTGAGTCTCTCCAGCGATGCCGTATTGACTATCGGTATATCGAAGTGTTGAAGTGTTTGTATAATAACGCCACTATGTCGGTCCGAGTACAGGAACAGAGCTCGAAGGCGATCCCTTTGAATAGAGGCGTAAGACAGGGAGACGTGATATCTCCGAAACTGTTTACGGCCGCTTTGGAGAACGCCTTCAAGCTCCTGGAATGGAAAGGATTCGGCATCAATGTTAACGGCGAATACATCACTCACCTTCGGTTTGCCGACGATATCGTGGTCATGGCAAATTCGATGGAAGATCTCAGCACGATGCTCGAAGGCCTCAATCGAGTTTCTCAACAAGTGGGTCTTAAAATGAACAAGGACAAAACGAAGTTAATGTGTAATGCCCATGTTGTACCCACTCCAATATCTGTTGAGAGCTCGGTTCTTGAAGTTGTTGACTCGTACGTCTACCTAGGACAAGTAGTCCAGTTAGGTAGGTCCAACTTCAAGAAAGAGGTCAGTCGCCGAATCCAACTCGGCTGGGTAGCGTTCGGAAAATTGCGTGATGTCTTCTCGTCCGACATACCGCAGTGCCTCAAGTCGAAAGTCTTCGACCAGTGTGTGTTACCAGCGATGACTTACGGCACTGAAACGTGGTCCCTCACTATGGGCCTTATGAACAAGCTCAAAGTAGCCCAACGAGCTATGGAGAGGGCTATGCTCGGAGTCTCTCTGCGAGATCGAATCAGAAATGAGGAGATCCGTAGAAGAACCAAGGTTACCGACGTAGCCCAGCGGATTAGCAAGTTGAAGTGGCAGTGGGCAGGGCACATAGCACGGAGGACGGATGACCGATGGGGTCGAAAAGTTCTCGAGTGGAGACCACGTACCGGCAAGCGCAGCGTAGGACGTCCACCCACAAGGTGGACAGACGACCTCATTAAGACCGTGGGATCGCGCTGGATGCAAGCCGCTTCCAACCGGTCTTATTGGAGATCTAGAGGGGAGGCCTATGTCCAGCAGTGGACTTTCAATGGCTGAGATGATGATGAGATGATGAACATTATTATTATGGGCTATATTCCCATCTATTTGAAATTTATTTACTCTCTATTCTAAATGTATCTTCGATCAGTATTAATGATCGAAGATATATGCATTATACCACACCCCGGCCACTCCTTAGAAATGTCGCGTCATGAACATAAACAGCGACGTCAGTGCAGAGCGTGAATAAGCGTGTGTGCGTGCGGCGCCACACAAACTGTTCCACATTTGTCTCAGAGGGGAGGTGAGGTCGACATGAGAGAGCGGCAGGGAGTGGCCATACTGTACGTAGTACTATTACTTATACTGTGATTATACTATCAGTTGAACTCCAAAGATTTTTGTCAAAAATAAATAATACATAATGTCGTTTTGCTAAAACGTTTGAAAGAGGTATTTTTTTCCCGACTACGGGGAAGCAAAGTAAGGGAATAAATTTAGCAGTCTATGGATGTGATTCTGTATGGATGTTCGATCATAACTCAAAAACTACGGAAAATAATAACATGAGCCACAAAAAATACAAAATGAGTCACAGAAATATTAGGCTAGGTTAGGTTTGGTATGTTTTATATCATCTTTAGTCGCCAAGTCAGTATAACAGTCGCCGAGTGTCACAATTTTAGATGCTCGGTTTATTACTACCCAAAAATTACTAAACCGATTTCGACAAATGATGTATCGGTTGTTACATCTTTATTGTAAGAGTGCCATAAACTCCATTTTTTTGGAAATACAACCATTATGGTGGCTGTGATGTTGAAAAAAGGAACGTAGAAAAAAACAATTTGGATGCTACCCGAGTTGGGTATCTACTCGAAATCCCTAAATCTGTCGAGGTAGGTATTCAAAAGGGTTTTAAAAGAAAATCGAGGTTAACGTTTAATAAAAGTATTCATATTTTTATAATATACATGACGTATAATAATTATGACGTTTTGATACCCATTAGAATATCAATGTGTATTTCTTTTAATTTGTTATGACATAATTTTTACCGACGTCGGTGATAATAAATAAGCATAGCAAAAGCCCGCACTCAGAGACTGACCAGGGGCCCTACAGCCGAATTTGAAGCCGATTTCTCCATCCATAGAAAACCTGAAAGGATATTGAAATTTAAAATTTGGGGATATTATTGTAGGTACTGATTATTGAAAGATAAAAGGAATGGAATAATACAAAGATACTATGAAGAATAATTGCTGCACAAACAAAAGTGGTTTAGCATTATTTTTTCCCTGCTGGCGGTGACCACTTGAATGTTGCTGATAGGCGATGGTAATTACTTTCTTACCATCAGGTCGTTACCACATGATCGTTAGCCCTCTATTTATTATATGATATATAAAAAAATAACGCTAACCGGGCGCCATGTATATTAATTACATTAGGATCTTATCATAGATCCTGAAGACTAAAGAAAGAAGAGATATGTTGATTATAAAAGTGAAGATATTTTGATGGCCTACATCAGTGTTCCCCAAAGTGTGTGCCGCGGCACACTGGTGTACTGTGGTCATTTGTTGCTGTGCCTCGGAAAAATAAGGTTACCTCATAAAGCTACATAGACGGGCGGAAGAAAAATACTTACACTTTTTTTTTTATACTACGTCGGGTGGCAGACAAGCATACGACCCGCCTGTTGTGGAGCGGTTACCATAGCCATATTAACGCTCGCAACATAAAATATCGCTCGCGCGCCACCACCCCCGCTGCCAACGCAGCATCTCCTTCCTTTCTGGTGACCTCACTCACTCGCAGGAACACAACAACCCTCAAGGGAATTGTTATTTGGCTGCGGTATTCTGTGAGGTGGAGGTACATTCCCCAGTCGGGTAGCTTACAATTACGCTCCCTACCTCTCTTTTCGCCAGAACTTCGTTTGTCAGTCAGCAAAGTGCACCGCGTGCAGGTGAAGTTGGCTTTGGTTCAAAGGTCATAATGAACCACTTACACCCCAAATAAAAACTGATTTAACAATTATGGTGTTACCACCAAAAAATGTACATTAGACACAAGAAGTTTGCGGAACACTGGTCTACATCAATGATGTGGATATTGAAATGTTCGGGTGAAAACTTTTCCAGGGAAATCCTCGGCAGATTTTACTCGGAAATTACAATTTCTAAAATCCGGCCAAGTGCGAGTCGTACCTACTCGCGCACCAAGGGTTCCGTACCATATCATATCTAAAACAAACCGCAATAAAAATCACGTTTGTTGTATGGGAGCCCCACTTAAATATTTATTTTTAAAGTGAATATATATCTAAATAATGTTAATATTTCAAGCGTCTATTTGTTGCCGTTATCAATATCGATCAAAATTTTTGGCGGGCATTTTTTTTTTGTATTCGAAAGCGGGTACTCCTGCAGTAGTGTCATTTAAATTTCATTCGGATCTGATTGGATTTAAAATAAAAATATTAAATAAGTCAAAGTCTTTTAAACAAAAAGATAAACCGACAAATTTAAAGTCGACGCGAATTCACGTTATTGTTTATTCATAAAGCGTGGTAGCTTCAATGAAGGCGGTTCCTCTTTTTATTTAAAAGAATCTATTATTCAAACAAATGGAAATTTTAAAGAGAAAATCTTCGATCGAGTACGCCTGAGACTGTCATTAGAAATAATAGATTTGAATTGTATGGGAATACATTTTCGAAGCATTTAGGACCGATTACAGAAATTATATTTTAGATTTTCAGTCATTGGGAACAAAATTCTGGAGCGGGCTTGATCAATCTGAAACAATCGTTATTACTCTTTTCAAACTTCTTATGTTCCATCTCTCTGTTGTTTTATTTTTTGTGTACCTATAGATATAAAATAGAATGGCACATTTTGTGTGATAACAAAAACTGCCTCCAACGTTTATAGCGAATGAATTTATCGGGTGGAAAACCAAGTCGCATTACCAAAGGTTAATTATTTGCTTCTTTATATACTTGTACTTAATATAATCCCTTTCGAGGTTAATCTTGCGGAAAAACTTATCTAACGGTAGGCACTTAACATGAACATTCCCGTTTATTTATTACTTACTACTGCGACGTAAGGACGTAAAGTGGACCTTGGCCTCCACACCGGAAGAGGATATGCCTTCAGATTCTTGACAAATTCTCGCCAAAGGGTAATCCGCAGGTTCCTCCTCACTTATCCTTGATACCTGGGACGTCTAATCGCTCCACGACTACTTGATCGGTCCAGACAGACTCTCTACATGCACAATCCATTCATCCTAATTCATTCCATTCTTTCTGAATGTCGCAGCCAGCGGAGTTTAGCCAATTTGAGCTTCTAAATGACAATATACTTACAAAATGAAAACGTAACTCGGACATTATTTAGACCTTCGATGACAACATCTTTTATAATCGCGGTTTCCATCTTCTCTTTCAGCTTCTTCATGATATTTTGCTCAGACACTTAGGGCGGTACTCCACCAAATAGGAGATGTTCAGAGATGTGTTCCATATATTACACATCTCGCTGTACTACAAGACACCATGGCACACAGACAAGGCATGCGGTGTCAATTGCATCAAAACACATCTCGTTTCCGCTCGTCTTCGCTTTGGTGGAAACCGGGCCTTGAACTATGATTTCGAAGTTTTTCTGTATCCTTCTGTTGCCATATCCTATTTGTGTTGGTACCTGGTTTATTCGCAGGAATTTCCTTTCCTGCCATTTAACATTACAAACACGAATTAAATAGGTAGTGACAATTATGTTCAATACAACTTTGTACTTAACAACTACCTGTACTAGATACAAGCCTTAAAATGTACCTAACCTTAAATATTGAACCACACTCATTTCAGTGAAAGGAAATCTGCTGTTATTTAATTAAAAAAAAAAGAATAACAGGCAGGACATTATAGTGTCCTGCACGGGACATTACATTTTAGACTAAAAAAGCAGGTTGTCCTAAAAACGGAACGTCTGGCAAAGCTGATCATTATCATTATTATCAGCCTGTATTTACCTACTGTTGGACGTAGGTCTTTCCCAATGTTTATCACCATATGTGATCCTCCGCTTTCCAACCGCTACCAGCCACTTTTTTGAGGTGGTCGGTCCATCTACCGATGCGGCGCCCAACGCTTCGTCGCCCCATACTTTCCTCTAGGATATTTCTCCCCCATCTCCTATCACTGATTAGGCAGATGTGGCCAGACCACTGCCACTTCAGCTTGCTGACTCTGAGAGCTATGTCGACCACTTTGGTTCACCGTTCTTTATTACAGATTCCATCCCTTAGAGAAATCCCAAGCATTGCTCTCTCATCGCTCGCTGGGCGACTTTAGTGTGTGAACCAGCCCAAGCGTACTAATCTGTTACACACCCATAAAATCGCACAAACCAGTTTGTATGCAGTAACGCAGACGGTGACACGGGGCGGCTAGCTCAGTCCGCGCCAACTAACTAACTGGCTCAATCCCTCGTCTCGACAGCGCGGCTGTCGGCATTGACGGTCAGACGCAGTCTTTATTGCTTTGCGGTCAAAAAGACTGCGCAGCCCCGCCATGTCTTTCGCGCCTACAAGACGCCCCTCGGAAGTAGATTCGCAGAAATTTCTAGTAACAAATATATGTCAATTTATATATGTCAGCGTTCGTAAAGATTTTAAAGATCCGACTGATTAAATCAAGGTAAGCGCGCCGTACGTCCCCATCTAAAAGTAATTACATTCGGCCACGTATTTAAGTGTGCTCCAGGAAAATGTGCAAACGTCGCTCCTAATTTGACGTCGGCTCTATTTAAATAAGAATTTAAAATTGGATTCCGATTCTACCGGGACGGAATTCATCGGAGGAATATTAATTTGTTGACTTTAGATATTGGAGGTGTTTATTTTGCTCTTCGAGTTTTCGATGAAACATGATGTTGGATTATTTTCTATTTTATTCTTGACTGGCGACCTGTCCTGGCTTTGCTCGTCTGAGATAATAAAATGTACACGTTAAATAACCTTTCGGAAGATATTCTTTAATTAATAGTGAAAACCAATTGACAACCGCAGAGTGGTGGTTTAAGAGAAGTTAGCGGCTAAACAGACAGCACTTGATGTAAAATGACCGCACCGCGATCTTTAGAACCAAAGCTAACCTCACTTGCACGTGGTGTACCCTGCCGAAACTTATCTACTAGCGAAAGAGGGCGTATTTGTAAGCTGCCCGATTGGGGAATCTGAACCTCACAGAGTAGCGCAGCCAAATAACAATTTCCTTGAGAGTTGTTGTCCCTGAGTGACTGAGGTCACCAGAAAGGAAGGAGTTGCTGCGTTGTCAGTGGGAATGGGGGCACGCGAGTTCTACTTTATATTGCGAATGTTCATATGGCTACTGTAACAGCTTCACATCAGACGGGCCGTATTCTTATATGCCACCTGACAAAAGACTGAAATACCCTGAAAAAAATGTTTTATTCTTCTAAATGTATATTAAAATACCTCTTGCACAATATCTATTATGGTGGGTTATATTTATCTGGACTTCTGAATTCTATTTGGCTCCGCTTCTCTTTACAGGCGACCTACCTTTATAAATAACACTTAATCTAATCAAGTACCCACATTGTAAATCGAGCCTAGTGTAGGTCGGTAAATTGCGGGGGGTTTTGGCTGTAAACCAACTGTGGTGACCAACATCAATAAACCTTTCAAGTAAATGTTTACGCCTGACCGCTCCCGCTTCCGAACTTTGTACGCTTCTTTAAATAAAATGGGCCGCCCCTACGAACGATGAGGGTTCCGCTGCCGAGATTTAGAACGTAGTAAGTGAATTTTCAATATTAACCTTTCATTGTGTAGAGGATGGATTTAGATGGTATAAGATTTTACTGTACTTACGTCATAAAAAGACAACAAGATATCAAAACTCCAACGAAACCTTGTCACTGTCAATTTATCTACTTCAATTATGAGTCAAATGTTGCCCTTCTTTTACTTATTTTGTGATTCCAGATTATATAAGAATACAGCAATATCTAGTGGCATTTTTAAATTCTTTTAGTCGTGGGTCTATCTAGACGCCCTATGCTTCGTTGCCCCATATGCCTCCACTCTAGGACGTTTCTCCCCCATCTACAATCGTTAGCTCGGCAGGCGTAGCCAACCGCCACTTCAGCTTGCTGACATGGAGAGCGTTGTCGCCTACTTTGGTTCTGCGTCGAATTTCTTCGTTTCGGATTCGATCCCTTAGGGAAACCCCAAGCATTGCTCTTTCCATCGCTCACTGTGCGACTTTAGTCTGTGAAACAGCCCTACCGTAGATCATAGCGGGTACGACGCACTGATTAAACACTTTGGTCTTCAAACATTGGGGTATATCTGCAGTGAGAATATGCCGAAGCTTTACAAAAGCTGCCTAGTCCAGTCGTATACGTCTGTCAATCTTATTGTTAAAATTACCCCGGTCCAGCTGCATGACTTGTCTATGGTTGACGTAGTCTTTAACCACTTCAATACTTTACACTTCTGTACTTTTCTGCGATAACCGGGCAGGGATATTAAAGTGGTACATAACTTTCGTTTTAGCAAAATTCATCTTCAACCCCTCGGATCAAGAAGCAGCATTGAGATCGTTTAGCATTCGACTGACATCCTCAAGCAACTCAGCCATTATGACCACGTCATCGGCAAATCGCAAGTGTGAGATGTATTGGCCGTTCACATAGATGCCCCGTGTCTTCCAGTCCAGCGTTTTAAATACGTTTTCTCTTTTGATTTATACAAATCATAAATTACGCACATAAAAAGTTAATCTTAAAGTTTTTCAGTTACCTAGTTTTAAATTACACCAGCCAGCTCAAAGGCCTAGCTCTATAAAGAGCAGTCAAACTTTGTCTGTCACCCGTTTGTGGGCCACAATAAAAACTCCCCCCGGGCCATGCTCCCGCAGATTTTTATGATGAAAAATGACCCACGGCATCTCAAGTGAACACTGATCGTGAAAGGAGAAAACATTTGTTCATTAACCGCTTCGCTAGCTCCGTTTACAAGGTTGTTCGGGTTTAAATCGCAGATATTTCAGATGATTTCAATCTTCTTTCCAATTTTGTCAATAAAATTCTAAAGAATTTATGCACATTATTGTTTACTGGGCTTTTGTGTGACTCCTATATTGATAAAAGAATTACTGTTTAGTTTACGCGGTGCTCTGGATGATGATTGTTTTTAAAAAGCGCCATATTCTAGGCGCGTCTTTTTACAAATAATTAATTTAACTTTAAAACGCATATATAGAAACTCAAAATAGTACCAATAAATAAATAAATATTTGTCGACAATTTACGCAGCGCTATCTAATCCCAAATTAAGCTCAAAGCTTGCACTATGGGTACTAAACAACTGATAAATGTACTTTAATATATATTTTTTTGTTAATACCTACATATATGTAATAGACATATATAAAACACCCAGACCAACACAAACGTCTGTTTTTGTCGGTCTGGGTGTTTTACATTTGTGTGCATGAACATGTCTATGTTCATGCACACAAATGCTTGTCTTGTGCGGGGATCGAACCCGTGACCTCAAAATCAAAGTAGCCATTGCTAGTCATTTGACCACCGGGCGTCGTCATGACAAGACAATGTTGACATTATTTTATCGTTAGTAAAGGTGGTAGATTTTTATTGTATAATGATTATAACCATTATACAATAAAAATACGTTATATATATAATTATATATTATGCCTTTAAACGTGCTTCTGAGGTCACGTAAAGCCGTCCCGTCGTTGTTGTCAATAGACAGACAGTCGTTAAGCCAAGCCTTTGGGAGGTTTGAAAACTG
This sequence comes from Hypsopygia costalis, assembly GCA_937001555.2. Classification (NCBI taxonomy): domain Eukaryota; kingdom Metazoa; phylum Arthropoda; class Insecta; order Lepidoptera; family Pyralidae; genus Hypsopygia; species Hypsopygia costalis. Next base: position 5,685,218 of record OW443335.2, read on the forward strand.
GTACATAGTTTAACGACGTGGTGGAGTTTAATACCCCTTTCTATTAAGGGGAAACCCGTATTGAGGCAGTGGGCTAAAAATGGATTGATGCCATTGCAGCAGCACATATAATAGGGCAAAAAGAATTAGGTCTGAAATTAGTAAGATCACGAAGAAACGGGGAAGTTACTGTTTTATCCTTATAACTACGTTGTACGACATCAATTACGGCAAAGATAAAAAGCACTCACAATTTTACCTTTATTTTTATGAAGTCACATAAATTTCTATATCGCAATGTCACAATTGTCTCCCAAGCAATAACAGTGACAATAAAAGAGCAGTTGAGACCACTAGACCATAATGAAACGAAATTAGAGCGTACACATACAAAACAGCCGTAATCAAGGCTCATAGATTTTCACGAGAACGCGGTACCGATGTATGAAAGTGCGGTATTACTCGAGGTTTAATTTTGGGGGACTAATGGGCCTCATAAAAGCCATAAGCCATGGTAATTATCTGCTTTAGTACGCTATGTAATTGTGTTTAACAGTATGTGTTTCACGCTGTTACCACTTTTTTATGAGTTCATCAGGAACCTACCGGTTTTTACATGTTATGTCACTGAAGGTTAAGATGTTTTATCTATAGATCCGTTCTACCTATCTTCACTTTGGCAAGAAGAAAGTAAGGTAAATAAGGCCCGGCATTCACTCCGTCCCACGATATTTACCATCGGAGCAAGATTAGCGCTAATCAATAACCATTACTAAAAAGTTGTAGACAAAATACCTTCCTGTGTCACATTCTTTTCCTTTTTTCCTTTCTTTGTGTATGTCATAGACTGAAGTTAAATAAAAAATCATACCAAAGTGATCAGCTAAAAAATCAATATGTATAGAGGGTTTAATCCTTTGTTTATCAATTTTATTACACATAAAATTATATTATCATTTTTAAGTATAATAAAAATGATAAACAAATGTTACCAGCCTTTTAAGGGAAAAATAGACTATGTTCTTGAAGGCTCCTATGTCGTAAATGTTCGGAAATACCGCTGATGGATGTTCATTCTACAGTTTCACTGTTCGTGGTATAAATTGTCTTGGGACTATCGTACTGTCGCAGTTTATAACTCGCTACACAGGAGACAGTGATGGGATTGACCAGGAGTACTCAATCGCGTGTCCTTTCCCAACCGATCTTGGATGTAGCGAAAACTCCTTGATCTTTGGTTTGCCCCATAGATGTAAGTATTTTGGCACACATATAATTTGAATCGCGATAATTTTATAACAAATTTGAGAATGGGATACATTTCCCATAACTGAAGACGATAATTTATGTAGTCTCTTTTTTTGTTAGTTGATAGTACAGACAACCGATTCTCAACTGTAACACTTCAAAGGGTCAAGTCTAGTACTACAAATGCTACATACGTCTCTTGATTACGTAACAAGAGACGTATGACTCTTAGACGTAGGACATCCATATACTGAAAATGTTACGTCTGCAGCAATAGCCTGTACATACATACCTCAGAAAATGCGTCAACGCACCTTCATCATCTGATATCATAATAACAAACATAGCATATTTCATACGCAATGCTTTTCAAATTATCAGTGATACGTATGCAGAAAATTACGTCACTTTTTTCATAGCAATCAAAATAGCGCCGAAATTCGGTTCCATAAATTCGGCAAGGTGTGATTCATTACATTTCATCTAATAAAGACACGCACACATAGCGTCTTTAACAAACTAAAGAGCATCATACAAATTTCATCATTCATAATGTTAACTCATTAATATGGGTAAAGAAGTTCATGTCTCGTGGCACTAATGTGCGAAGCCTCAGCAGAGTATTACATTAAAACCTTTGGCTAATTAGTGACTTGCGGTTTTATGAATAATTTCGTAGAAAATGTCGTGAAGAGTACCGGCGGCCTAATTGACAAGGGCGGAGGGTTGTATTACAGTCTCTTTACATTGAGTTACTTCTCGTTTAATAAACTTTCTTTTAATCATTCTTCTTCTTTAGGTATCTTTCCAACTAGTGAAGGTTAGTGTTGCGGACTCTTTTGTGGGCAGCCTTGCAATTGGCCACTGAAGAAGAAGTAACTATAAGACTGACAAGACTGAAAAGAAAAGGAGGACGACAATCGACGAATGTACTGGAAGGGTGAACGAACGTGAAATGTAAATAAATATATATTTTATATGATAAATTGTAAAGCCACAGTAGCACCGCTCGTTATCAACAAGGACTTCATCCTCACACACTAGAGCCTAAGTGGTCGCGAACTGTCAAGCTGTGGAATGAACTGCCTGTCGAGGTTTTCTCAGGACACCACAACATGGGGTTCTTCAAGAAGGGTGTGAAGAAGTTTTTGCAGGGTCGGCAACGCGTGTGTGATGCCCTTGGCGTTACAGGCGTTCATATGCTACGGTAACTAATTTTCATCAGGCGGGCCGTATGCTTGTTTGGCACTTTAGTGGTATAAAAAATGCCTAGTAATTAAATTTGATCATATAAACTTGACGAGTGTCTTTAAATCTTACAGTTAGTGACTATCGTGCTAAATCGCGCTAGTTTCTTGTGCTCAACAGTGTTCAAAATCAAGAATTAAAAACACATATAAATTAAATATTCTCAGCGAACTTTGTAACTAATGGCTTAACACTATGTGCTAACGGAAACACTATGTGCTAATGGTGGCTCCGTTAGCACATAGTGATATTAGTGTTAAGCCATCAGTAATGCTCTATGAGCGGCTTGATAATACTGCAGCCTTTCTGCACCTCGATTATCTGGCAAATTATGATTATCTGATAACCCTACTAGTGTTAACATCTAATTATACTAAAGAAGCTTTTACTTGATGGTTGATAAACAATTTATTATGTACCTGAAATTAAGCAACGTTAGATGAAAAGTCATCCTTTAATATATTCTGGGTATTACGTGGGTGGGCATTTATTTGGCGTATTTAGACTCGCATCGCGGCTTTACGCGTTTAGAGAAGACAGGAGTTACGTTAAGCAGAAGCTACGTTAATGAAACAACTTTTAGTAGCATGGACTGTCGAGTGCACATAGAATATTACACTTCCAGTCAAGGCCTCGCATAATCACGAACAGCTAGATTCGAGACTTTCTTAAACTGTGTTATTAAAGTGTATTTAACAATTCATTAGATGATCCAAGACACAGCTCCAATTTCTACATTTGGGGAAAGACTAAAACGAGACAAATCACAGTCTTTTTAATAGACTACAAATGCATGTGACCGCTCCGCATGCAGTGGACCACAAAAAGAACAAACATTAGGTAGACCAACTTTGCCAGATCAGATTGTCCACGACTTTATTAGTGCATTTTCACTTATTTTGGTCATAAAGCACGGAGGCAACAAGAATGTAGATGTGATAGGGAAAGTGAAAAGAAAAATACCTCGTGGACGGCCATCATCTAGTAATGGATGGTTCACCCAATAATCCATATCAAGAACCTCACTGGTCCCTATAGTAAGCGCCTCAAAGCAGGCGGAACATCGGCCGGCAAGCTTAGAGCTGGTTATCGATGATGAAGCACGTGATGAAGAAAACGAAATACAAATACCTAATGCATCATGCATTGGAGCAGAACCTGTTCCAATTAGCTAGAACACAATATTCTCCTCATTGCACCAAGTTCACACGGAAGCAACACGTATATTCATTTTCTTTATACCACGCAAGGTGACAAGCATCAGCTCGCCTGATATAAAGCGGTTACCCTTGCCTTTAGACGCTTACAATATAAGTAGTATTGCTCGTGCACCTAAAGATGTTACTGCGCCACTTATATGGCAAATTTGAAAGTAACAAAAAGAACAAACTGCCCAAATTGTATATATTTGAATAATGTGATGTATGTCCTTACGCGAGGATATTATTCCGTGTATTATTTAGTTGGTTATAAGTAGAACTCGTAAGAGGATTACCGGAATATAAGTAGCATAATACTTTGGCTTCGTGGCAGTTTTATTATTGTACCAAATATAGCTTATATTTACAACAAACGTCAACAACATTTTGGCCGCTATATTATGTAATAATAATAATATACATTTCATTCAGGTAATGCTTACAAATGTAAAATAATACACGCATGTTATAAATACCTTATTGTTATATATGTAAGCATGTGGGTATATGTGAATTGTATGTGTGCGTGCGGGGCCAATCATCCCAACGTCTTATTATAATAAATCAGTGTGCAACTGTTTGTTGGTACCTCCTCCCGCGCCCTTGTAAATACGTAACACTTATAAACTAACATTCATGCATATTTAAATTAAAAACCTTTTTTATTTATTTATTTAATTCAACATTGCATTACATATGGGTCTTAATTTATTTAAATTACGACTAAGGGAAATACATTACCAAACATCGATCAGGCCTCCCCAACCCGTCTGGCCAGCGTGGGGAGTGTAGGCCAAATCCTCCTTCTGTCTGGGACGGACAAGAGAGGGTCGTGCTCCTCTAGTGGAGACTAAAATGATCTGATGATGATGAATTAAATTTGATACATATGCATCTTGTCAGGCATCGCAATGGTCGAGAGAGAGGTTGACACTATGAATTAAGGTATTCCGCGACCGAGTAGAAGGGTATCCCTAATAAAGGTTTTTAAGGGAATTATAGAAAATCCTATCATTTGTTTAATTTGTAGGGTTCTGTACCTCAAAAGGAAAAACGGAACCCTTATAAGATCACTTTGTTGTCCGTCTGTCTGTCTGTCTGTCAAGACCCTCTAAGTCGAGAATGCGTGAAGGTATCAAGCTGAAATTTGAACTGTATACTCAGGTCTACGGTCCCATGAAGTTGTAAAAAAATGAAACTGCTCAGTTTACGTAAAAAAAAGTTACGGCTGTTTATTTAATAAAAAACGCATATTTCGACATTCTCAAGGGAATCAAAACCTGTAGGGTACTTCACGTTGACCTAGAACTATGAAATTTGGCAAGTAACATCGTTATAGACTACAAGTACAGGAATAAATCTCAAACTATACATTTGTAATTAAATCTTAAAAAATAGGGGGTCTATATTTTTTATAGGTCGAAATTTCAAATTGAAGCTACTAGTTCAAATGGGGTATCATATGAAAGGGCTTGATGTGCACATTGAAAAATATATTTTATTTATTTTTTCCGACGCATTATTTCTTATTTATAATGATCCTACGTACGGAACCCTCGGTGGGCGAGTCCGACTCGCACTTGGTTGGTTTTTTTTATATATTTGGGCAATTTGTTATACACCCCGTACAGACATGGGGCAAGGCCCAGGACTATGTTGTTTTAGTTACATGTTATTCCAGGGTGTTTTCAATGTGTTATAAGTATTTATTTACAAAAAATATATTTAAGTACATTTGTCAGTTGTCTAGTAGGTACCCATAGTACAAGCTATGCGTTTGATTTGGGACTAGATGGTGCTGTGTAAATTGTCCAGAGATATTTATTTATTTACACTTCACCGGTGCTATTTCTTTTGCTCAGTGAAACCACAGTATTAATAGTAGTACTGTGTACATACAGTATGGCCACTCCCTGCCGCTCTCTCGTGACGAATCTGACGGAGACGAATCTGGAACAGTTTGTAAGGCGCCGCACGCACACTAGCTCATTCACGGTCTGCACAGACGCCATTTTTATGTAGTAGTAAACGACGCGACATTTGTATGGAGTGGCTGGCGTGTGGTGAAACTAAATAAAAAGTCCACCACAAGGTATCGAACCATGGACAGACATAGTATAAAAAACTTTGCTATATTGTAATCTATTTCCACGTTCTGTATAAGAGTAATTCAGACGCGGCAGATTTTATCCCGTTCGGGGATTTCCTTTGAGACGCGTTGAACATTTGCATTCATTGCACGCTGTTTAGCAGCCCCTCTGGATGCACTATTTACATGCAGACTACGCCGGCTGTGTCTTGCACTTTTGAATTTTAGTACAGCTAAAAAAAAATATGCTTATTTGCCTATATGTACGAGTTTGGTAGGTTTGTGTACAGTCACATGCGATAATTTATATACAATTTGCGAAAACAATACTTACACATGTTAAATAGTAACCAAATTGTTTTAGGCCTTACCATGTTGCATTAACTTTCATATAGATTTTAGTCTTTGAGCTATAGGTAAATGGACTTTTGCACATGACTGTACCACAGCATAGTAATACAACCAGTACTTTAACTTCATACTAGCGCCTAAATCGGCGCACGCACACAACCAAGCGTCATTTACACGACCGCACCAAAACTTCCTGAGCGGTCGTGTAAATGACGCTTGGCTGTGTGCGTGCGCCGATTTGGGCGCTAGTATGAAGTCAAAGTACTGGTTGTATTACTATGCTGTGACAGTACATTGCAATGAAGTCTACACACTTTTGGGCGATCTACTAGAAGGCTCCCATTAGTGTCAGGTGACAAATAAGCAGCCACTAACCAGAGTACGGTGATCGTTAAGACTGGCCAGCTTAACGATCACTGTACCCTGCGACACAAAATATCGCTTGCTTCACGTAAGTTATAAGAAGAAATACAAATACAGACGTGTTTCTATGCATGTGGTCATTTTCGAAATTCTAATAGATTAGAATTAGTTTGGTAGTGTCTGTCAAGGCCCCGTGGAAAATAAAATAAAACCTGCCAAGTGCGAGTCTCACCTGTGAAAAATTCAACTGTCTAACTATCACGGTTCATGAGATACAGCCTGGTGACAGACAGACGGACGGACTGACGGACAGCGGAGCCTTAGTAATAGGGTTCCTTTTTACCCTTTGGGTACGGAACCCTAAAAACGAGGGGTGGTGGCTGTGTTGGTGCACACGGTCGTTGGTTAACGTGAAACGTCTATATCAACGATCACGTCTCTAACGTGTAAGTCCGTGAGTTGTATTGAATTTTATAATTCACGGCGCTCTCGCTTAGTTTATACCAAGCGAGAGCGCCGTTTCCGTTATTATACGCAAGGCCCCTCCCTCGCCGTCCAGTCCAGCCCCGATGCAAACTTAAGGTCTTAGCAGCGAGCTGACTATATACGCTAAATAATGACATGCGATTCATGTTCTACGATTTCTAGTTTTGTAATTATTAAAGTAACACGATATAAACCAATTCATTGCAGTCCAGTTTTCTAACCAGGCCCCTTACCACCAACTCTTATTGCGATTCAATAACTGAATAGAATACTTATTCATACCAATGAATAAGCGACTCTATTCAATTTGAAATAGAGTCGTTTATTCATTATTGAACCAATTCATTGGAGCCCGCATTGGAGTGATTTTAAAGACGTTTCACAAAAAAATGTTGCCTACTCACTTAAATGCAGATTTGTAACTTGCATGTTATAAAATTGTGTAAGTATGTAAACAGAATTCAATTTTATAAGAGAGTATGCAACTAAGCGAAGACTTCTAATATGTGTCTCGGTTACGCTTGCAATATCGCTAGAACACGACGCCTTCGGGACATAATGCAGGTCTGGAAAACGTCTGCTGGTGATTCTTAGGAACTTAGACATAGTAGACATTATATAGAAGTGTACGTATGATGCGAACGTCGTTATGAACGTTCAATGTACACTCAATCAGAGATACAGTATTCACTGCATGATCTACAGATTACTATTTTTAGTAGGAACGGAGAGCAACTTATCGTTACCATATACACAAATGCCAAATTGTTACTTATTACAATTACCTACATAAACAACTACATTTGTACAAGTCCTAAATTATGTAAATGTGCGTGTTTGCGTGCGACGTCGAAAAAAATATTCTAAATTCGATGTAGATATATTTGACGAGCCCGGTGATCGAATGGCTATTTTGATTCCGAGGTCGCGGGTTCTATCCCCGCACAAGACAATAATTTATGTGCATGAACATGTCTGTTCGTTTTAGTTTGGGTGTTTTCTGTATATTATAAGTATGTATTTAAGTACATTTATCAGTTGTCTAGTACCCATAGTACAGTACAAGGTTTGCGCTTAATTTAGGACAAGATGGCGCTTGTGTAAATTGTCCAGAAATATTTATATTTATTTATGCAGATGTGAGTTCGGTTCGATAATCATCATCACCATCATCATTAGCGATAATCATCCCTCTGCTGGTATAATTATTCTTTAACTACAAAGAGATTAGAATTTACTATATACTGCGCTATGTGTTGTCGGCGGCCATTTTTTCAAGCCGTAATTCGTACTAACTTGGCTTAAAAACCAAACCGTGACTTCCCAAGCAATATTTGGTATTACGTAAAATTTTCGTATTCTGTCATATTTACCACACATTCAAAAGACAAATGAGAATTATTAAAGAAGGTTGTTATGGCCTTGCGATTGATTAAAGTCGCTGTAAAACTCCTAAGGAAGCAGAAATGGAGACTAATTACTTATAATATAGGATACTTTATAAGTGTATGTGTGTAAACACCGACACGCAGCAGTAACCGCTTTAAATTAGGCGGGCTTAAAACTCATATACAACACTCATCACGACAAAACTTATAATTCCCCTAAAAGTTCCTCTTAAAAACCTCCAGAGTCTAATATCAGCGAAGTAAACCCCCTAAAATAGGCATAAAACTTGTCGACAGTAATCCGACGCACAAAGAATTCCTAATACTCGAGATCGCTTACAGCCGCTTGAGCGCTGTTCGGACACAAAAAACTCATAATTCCACTCATTACTGGTCCCCGTATTGTGGGGAGGGGATATAATCCCGCGGCACAATACCTCCTAAATGAAGGTAGCTCTACCGTGCAGAATTAGTGACATACCTACGCTCCCTTATGAAAGGGGAATGCGCGCGTAAATATTGCGCTTGCAAAATTGTACCCTATTGTGCAAAAGGCATACGAGAATTTGCACAAATTACCTACATGGCATGCATATGTAATACTAACAGTTACCCGCGACTTCGCCGTCTGTATATGCTATTTGAAGATATAAATTTTCGCTCTACATGGTGGCTCTACTGCAGGGCAGCAACACCAATTCAAGCAGCACAAATAAGGTTTCTTTTTATATTCATGCGAGAATTCTAATAAAACTATCAACTTCTTTGGCTTTCAATTAAAATCTAATTAAAATCATATTAATCTTCCAGAGAGCTCCGAAAAACGAAACAGTTTTGCCAAATAAATATATTTTTTTTTAAATTGTTAATGCTCAATTAATTCTATCAATCGCGAATATCATACGCCTTCTCAGGATGACGTAAGAATTCCAATAATATCACACACATACACACACATCGGCATCTGTGTTGTCACTTTTGGCCTGCACTGAACAACAGAGCTGAGATCTCTCTGTGATCCCAGCAATGATCCCTGAGGGCGGGTCAAAATTTCAACATAGCATTCTATATATGTAATGTGTTTGTTGTACTTTTCCATTGTGTATATAAAGTTGAATTAAATATATTTCTATATTCTACACTTCAAATTGGTTAAAGCATACAAAGGTTACAATAGGCACTGCAGTAGAATGAGCAAACATACAGTCATTAACTTAAAAATATTCACCCAACTAACATAAAACTTAACGTTTCCAGAGGTTAACAAAGATATCCTTGCCATATCTCTTTCTTTTACACTATGCACTTAATCAGATTTTATCTCAAGAGATTTGAATTCATATACTCGCTATTATCACATCCTTCACTCTTTTCCAGTGCGCCTTTCCCCCATGACCCTCGGGTATAGATCAGTATCACTGATCAGAATACTAATAGAATGGATACATTTTTATTTTTTGCTTTTTTATGCTTACAATTTTAGATTTTTTTTGTATGAGATGGGGCCAAACGAGCATGTGGGTCACCTGATGGAAAGCAATCACCACCGCCCACGGAGATCAGCAACGCCAAGGCGTCGCCGATCCAATGCCAGCCTATACTCCTTCCTTTCTTTTTTTTTTCTTTTGAGTTGTCTTTTGAGAGTCCTTCCTTTCTTAGATAAGAAAAAAATTAAAAGGTAGGTCAAAGCATCATTCCTAATCGCGGAAATAAAATAAAATGGAAATGGTATGCGATTAGATTTGTATGGGAACCAAGCGTGTCAGACTCTTTTTTTTTTTTTATACTACGTCGGGTGGCAGACAAGCATACGGCCCGCTTGATGTGAAGCGGTTACCGTAGCCATATTAACGCTCGCAACATAAAATATCGCTCGCGCGCCGTCACCCCCGCTGCCATCGCAGCATCTCCTTCCTTTCTGGTGACCTCACTCACTCGCAGGAACACAACAGCCCTCAAGGGAACCATTATTTGGCTGCGGTATTCTGTGAGGTGGAGGTACATTCCCCAGTCGGGTAGCTTACAACTACGCTCCCTACCTCTCTTTTCGCCAGAGCTTCGTTTGTCAGTCAGCAGGGTGCACCGCGTGCAGGTGAAGTTGGCTTTGGTTCAAAGATGTTGATAAACCACTTAGACCCCAAACTCTCAAAACGACAGACAAGCAATATGAATATACCATGATTAATTTCATTATTCGTGTTGTAATTGGTTGCATTTGGTCGTATAGTATTGTATCATAAAACCAGATTAACTGCAACTGATAAAAATACATACTAAGTTAAGCGTTGGGACGCTTACTGTTGACATAATGCCACATATACATCCCATGTCTACTACATACCTGGTCTCTGCGCCTCATCATCAGTCAGTCATCAGCTCGACAGCATGTCATCGCCAAATTATGCTGTCGAGCTGATGATAAGCGGGTGAAAACAACAGTTCTTCTTGCACTCTCAAATGCAAACGTTTGAATAAGTCATGAAATTTTAAAAACGATTCTGTGCAATGCATGTCTTTTATTTTTCAGGATTTCCTTCGATTTTCAGAGGTTCTTATGAAAATGGGACGACCTCATGAATACACCTTGGCCAACAATATTTTTAAATCTATCGATTGAAAAAAAACCATCCTACCAGTCCTGTCTTATTCTGCTACCTCAGCCTATTTCTTACTTTTCTTATATTATATGTGAAAGTTTATGAAGATGTATGTGTGGATGTATGGATGCATTTTTATTACTATTTCACGGCTGAACGGATTTGGATAAAATTATATTATATTTCTGGCCAATTTACACAGCGCCATCTACTCCCAAATTAAGCGCAAAACTTGTATTATGGGTACTAACTAGACAACTGATAAATGCACGTAAATACTTTTTTTGTAAATACATACTTATAATACATAGAAAACACCCAGACCAACACAAACGGTGCGGCTGTGCGGGGCTCGATCCCGCGACCTCGGAGACCAAGTAGCCATTGCTAGCCATTCGACCACCGGGCTCGTTGTTATATATGTTATATATATATTACATATAAATATAAAAATATATTCTATATATAATATTATAATACTAGCTGACCCGGCAAAGTTGTTTTCCCATATAAATTTAGAGGTTGAAGAGTGAAAATTTGAAGTTGTGTGTATTTTTCAATCCTAAATCAGAATAAAATAAAAAAAAATGTCCAAAAAATGTGAGGGGTGGACAACCCTTACCACATAGGGGTATAAAAGTAGTAGATAGTAGCCGATTCTCAGACCTACTGAATATGTATATAAAATTTCATAAAAATCGGTCAAGCCGTTTCGGAGGAGTATGGTAACTAACATTGTGACACGAGAATTTTATATATATTAAAAGACGAAAGATATAATGATCACATAGGTTGCTGTTCATGTACTGTTTCGCTAGGCGAAACACTCACTTGCAGTCGATAAAAAATGAATATTATTTTGTTTATTTTCAGTCCCCATTTTCTGAAAGTTTGAAACGTGTCAGCGGCTATAGAAGCGGGTTTAAACCGGCCGGATCGGATACATAACAATGAGGGAGTTAGAACCTCTCTGTCGGAGATCGCACTTCGTTTTACGATGTCGAAGGCAGTTAAAATGTCGCTACCATCGAAAACACGATATGAAAACTGAATGAGAAAACGAATTGGTTACTATGTATTACTTACAACATTAACCTTTTTAGTTTTATTTGATTTATGAATGGTATTATAAAAAATAGTATTAGCGTTTACAATTCTGCGATTAAATACATATCATTTGGTGATTATCTGTACTTATATTTTATACATTTACCTATTATTTTATTATATTTTTTATCTGCAATGTTTAACTGTATTACAAATAATAGGTAGGGGAAAAAGTCTTTTCGCATTATAGTATGTATGAACTTGTAATAAAATCTCATTGGTTATACCATTTGTATGTAGCAGGTTTTGATATCTTTAAAAAGTTTAAATTTTAAAAAAGATAATTCCAAATTCAAATTAGGTAAATGTGTGATTTTCATTTGTTTTTTTTACTGTCAAGATGAGTGAATCTAATGAAGAAATTCGATACATTTTAAAATTTTACTACAAAAAAGGTAAAAATTCAACGCAAGCTGCGAAAAAAATTTGTGACGTTTATGGACCTAGTGCAGTGTCTGTGAGAGTAGCACAAATTTGGTTTAAGCGTTTTCAATCCGGAAATTTTGATGTCAAAGATGCACGTCGCTCTGGTCGCCCTGTTACGGATAAAATGGATGCCATTTCTGAAAAAGTGGAGCAAGATCGGCATTTCAGTAGTTACGACGTAGCTGAAGAACTAGGAATTGACCACAAAACAGTTTTGGCGCATAAAAAGGTCGTGGTCAAAGGCCGGCCAGGCTTCACAGACTCTGGCGAAACCCGGGTTAACCCGCAACAAGGTGATGCTGTGTGTATGGTGGGATTGGAAGGGAAGATATTCATTATGAGCTGTTACCGCCAGGGAGGACTATCGATTCTGAACTCTACTGTGAACAACTGATGAGATTAAAGCAAAAAGTTGAGAGAAAGCAGCCGGAATTAATTAATAGAAGGGGTGTGATTTTTCATCATGATAACGCTAGACCTCACACATCTTTAGCCACTCAGCAAAAATTAAGAGAGTTTGACTGGGAGGTGTTAATGCATCCGCCGTATAGTCCTGACCTTGCACCTTCTGATTTCCACCTGTTTCGGTCTCTTAAGAATTCTTTAGGCAATGTCGGGTTAACATCACGAGAAGACTGCCAAAACCACTTGTCGCGGTTTTTTGAACAGAAGTCCCAAAATTTCTATAGTAATGGGATCATGTCTCTACCTACAAGATGGCATAAAGTTATCGAACATAATGGCACCTACATACTTTAGTTAAATGTAAATAAACTTTATTAAAAAATGTTTTGAATTTTCATATAAAATACGAAAAGACTTTTTCCCCAACCTAATATATACGTGCAAAAAAATATTTGGAAAAAGATATTAATGTAATTTTTAAACATTACAGGGATTAAAATGTTTGGTTCCATTATGTTTAATTTATACATAATCAAGATATGGTCTGTTATACTGGGAAAACAATGCAAATTCAACCGAGGCACAACGTAATGTGCACCAGCGATTTATCATTTTATAATCAACTGAATTGTCTATTGTAATTTTATTTTCATTCTAAAGAACAAATGCATGTAAGTTATGCTTTTATCTAATACCTAAAACTCTAGAACTTCCGTACGCGTCTCTGTTCGTATATTTGTGTAGATTACATCAGACTGATTCAATGCCATACAATTTCAGAAGTAGACGTTTAATATGTTGCCCTCGAAATATTCTATATAACATAACATGCATTGTGACGCAAATCCAGTGTACCAAATTTCAGCCCAACCGGACACTGGAAAGTTTGACAAATTTAACTAGCAAGATTTGATTACCGTCACCGCAGTGAAACTAAATAAAAACTTGTAAGATGGATACAACGGTAAACTGTAGAAAGAAAATGGGTTATACTGGTCAAACATTAATATTATTAATCAGTTTAAAAGTTATACAATGTAGACATAACGGTATAATGACAGTCCAGCATTAAAGCAGCATTTTAGTTGTTTGCAATAAAACGCGCACTTAAAGTTATCGCTCCCGGCTGTAATTTGAGAATGGCTCAATTTGAGCAATTGATCTGCTTGATACCTATCTTGATAACATCGCAATACTCTAATTTATTCAAACCATGGTACTAAAACACAAGGTACGTTCTTTAACAACAAATGTGGTCACGTGGTTTGAACTCGCCTACGTCATCGACTGTATTTTGTATGTAAAATGACAGATTTTGACAACCAAACTGGTGACGTAGTCCAGCCAATGCACGGGAAGAACATGCTTATTATTTTTCGACCATGATTGAAACCTAGTAAATTTTCACAACATTTATCGAGGTGGCGACGACGCCCGAGCTATTTTTCATGTTGCGAGCGTAATATGGCCAAACGCAATATATTGGCCGTGTGGTTTCCGGCAGACTAGAATAGAATCACTCCGTTTCTTCCCGTGGATGTCGTACAAGGCGACTAAGGGAAATACATTATCAAACAGGCCTCCCCAACTCGTTTGGCCAGCGTGGGGAGTGTAGGCCAAATTCTCCTTCCGTCTAGGGCGGACGAGAGAGGGCCGTGCTCCTGTAGTGGAGACTAAAATGGACTTGATGATGATGATGATGATGATGAGCGTAATATGACTACGGTAACCGCTTCTCATCACGCGGGCACGTCGGGTAGCATTTGTCTGTTACCCGACGTAGTAGGGATCTATAAAAAACTTGTAAGTATGTTTGTCTTGATGTAAGTGTTTTTATTTTTATGTAAATACATGCATGTATTTAATAAATATTTATGTATAATAACAGATATCTAGTAACCATAGCATGAGCTTTGCTTAGTTCATGACTAGATGGTTGTGTGTAATATGCCCAGGAATGTTTATTTATTAATTTAAACATTATTACCACAAATTATGGGTACATAATGCGGCCTTAGTACTAATAGCATTCTCTACCAGGTTACCTTTGGGCAGCAGATTTACAAAGACAAACAACAAATATTAGTTTATTATATAGTTCGACAGTAAATATACATTACATAAATAGCAAAATATATAAGTAATTATATTAAAACATACATAAACACATATCGCTCATTCGCTGCAACAAAATCATAACTAAAGTCTACATGCATTTTCCGAACGTTATTTTGGTATATATTTTGATATACTGTTTCTACTTTTACAGTTTTTTTGATAGGTTTATAACATTTAAGAAGTGCCTATTTATTTTCTTATCTTATTATTGTTGCAATTAATAAGTCTTATTTGGTTGGATAATCATAAAAGTGATCTACGTGCAACAACGAGATAAATGTACGCTGTGACCATATTGCAGCAAATGAGCGATATGGTAAACATAAATAAATATTCCTGGACAAATTACACACGGTCATCTAATCCAAAACTAAACAAAGCTTGTACTATGGTACTAGATAACTGATACAATACTTAAATACATTTTATTTTTTTGTAAATACATACATATATTATAATACACCCTAACCAAGACAAACAGACATGTTCATGCACACAAATATTTGTCTTGTGCGGGGATCGACCCATTTGACCACCGAGCTCGTCAACGGTGATGACGATGATGATTCAATATTTCCATGAATCGTGTTGTATGAGTACCTAAATACACACCATGTCTGTATTTTGGAGAAGTGGCCAATTCTCGTATTTTTTCTACGAACGCAGATGGAAAGTTGACCGAATCGAGATTGTGAATTGACTAAAATTATATACTTGATTTCATTAATTAATTATTATCAATTCTTGTTGTTGGCAAAGTAACATTCTTAGTTTGTTTAATTCACTCATATTTCGATATAGTCCCGCTTAAATTTAATTCTAAAGTTACATAATTATTGTGTTACGAGAATACCAAATGTGACATTTGTGAGATCGAGACTGGACTGGAACTGAATTTTGACTATATTTTAATTACTAGAATTGCCCCTCTGGTCTCATCCACCCACAACATCCTATACCAACGACATGGCACAAAAAGATGAACGCCCGGTTTGTTGACACGGGTATCAGCAAAATTCAATATCCCGCGCGGTAGGTATCCAGGCAATTGTAAAATTCCCTCCGTGTATCGCTTTAATTTGCCGACTTGGCCAATTTCCGCAGCTCGTCGCTTCACTTCCGTTGTGCCGTGTGATGTTGATTCATAAAACAGGAGCTTATAGCGATAACTTTAAACGATAACGTTAAATTATCCCCCTTCCAACACAACCTTTTTCTTTAACTCATTTACTGTTCGTGCAGCACTGCTCTGGAATAAATTACCAGTGGAAATACGAGACAGTATCACTGTGACCACTTTCAAAAAGATTTTTTTTTGTATAAATTCATAAAATGTCAACATTAACATGTTTGCATATGTCGCCTTAGCCAAATAACGTTTCTATATTAAAAAGATAGGTAACAGCGTATTTAAATAAATAAATAATATTTCTGGACAATTTACACAGCGCCATCTAGTCGCAAATTAAGCGCAAAGCTTGTGTTATGGGTACTAGACAACTGATAAATGGTACTTAAATACTTTTTTTTTGTAAATACATACTTAAAATACATAGAAAACACCCAGACCAAGACAAACAGACATGTTCATGCACACAAATGTTTATCTTGTGCGGGAATCGAACCCGCGACCTCGGAGTCAAAGTGGCCATTGCTCATCATTATTGTTAAGGTTGGCTGGAAGAAATCTCTTAAAAAGATAAGCTCGCCCTTGTACACCTTGTTTACGCTATTTTTTATGTAACACTGTTATATGCAATAAAGAATATATAATAACTAACGATAAATTTCCTCACCATGAGGTTGGGCTAAAAATGTCAAGCCAATTTTGAGGTGATAGCGTCTTATAAATACATGAATGCCGGCTGCAGCCGCCTGAGTCGAGCGTCCAAGCGAGAGCGTGGAACAAGCGCTAGAGAGGCACGATCGACCTAAGCGTTTGGCTTGTGACGCATCTATCTCTCTTCCACTCCATCTGCCGATGTTTTCTTATGACGTTATCACGTAAAATTATAATCCAGAAACCGACTTTACAGACAACCATTTTTTTCTAAATGTCCCATCGTTAACAATTACATAAACAATCACGTTTGTGCAGACCGTGAATAAACGTGTGAGCGTGCGCCGCCATGCTGTTCTCACTGTTCCAGAATCGCTTCAGCTTCAGGCAAGTGTGGTCGATACGAGAGAGCGACAGGGAGCGTACATACTATACACAACCATCATCATCATCAGGTCAATTTTAGTCTCCACTACAGGAGCACGACCCTCTCTCGTCCGTCCTAGACGGAAGGAGGATTTGGCCTACGGGTTGGGGAGGCCTTTGATAATGTATTTTCCTTAGTCGTCTTCTACGACATCTACGGGAAGAAACAGAGTGATTCTATTCTAGTCTGCCGGAAACCACACGGCCAACTATACGCAATAGTATTACTTATACTAGCGACCACGTGCAGGTGAGGTTGGCTTTGGCTCAAAGGTGATAAGCCACTTACACCCTGATACACGGTGCATCCTGCTGATTTACTAACGAGGCTCTGGCGAAAGAGAGGTAGGACATAGCGTAATTTTAAGCTACCCGAAGAAGAAGAAGAAGTACCTCAACCTCATAGAATACCGAGAATAACGTCATAGAATATAGAGTTTGTTATATTTCTGCGAATGAGTGAGGTCACCACGATGGAAGGAGTTGCTGCGTCGTCAGCGCGGGTGACGGCGCGCGAGCGATATTTCATGTTCCGAGTGTTAATATGGCTACGGTAACCGCTTCACATCATGCGGGCCGTACGCTTGTTTGTCACCCGACGTAGTATGAAACAAAACCACGTGCAGGTGAGGTTTATTCAAAAATGTTGATGTACTACTTGCATTTTAAAACAAAATTAACGACACAAGTTAGAAACTGCAAACTTGAAATTGTAATTGTTTCAAAGCAACGTGCTACGTTTAAAATAGAGTTTACAAGTTGGAAGACAATGAAAATTTGTTACAAAATGTTTGTTTCCAATGGTACAGATATGAAAATTAAAACAGAGTCGCAGCTCACCACTGACTTAACCCAATCCGGCCCGCTGACGTGGGCCCGCAAGAAATTGAAGCGATCCGCCCTCCCGCTTTCAACGGACACGCCGCTAACTACGTCCAACTTCTTCCTAACAAGTTACTTGAAAATGAGATTTTTTCTGTAAATAGCTCACGTATTTGACGTGGCCGTGCTATATTTGTATATACATGGTAGAGAGATGATTTAAAATAAGGAATAACTTGAATATCAACTTGATCTATAACTTAATAATTTATAGTCGAGACTTATGGGCAGTTTTTTTGTATACCTCATCATTATCATCATCATCAGGTCATTTTAGTCTCCACTACAGGAGCACGACACTCTCACGTCCGTCCCAGACAGAAGGAGGATTTGGCCTACACTCCACACGCTGGCCAGACGGGTTGGGGAGGCCTAATCGATGTTTCATAATGTATTTCTCTTAGTCGCCTTGAACGACATCCACGAGAAGAGACGGAGTGATTCTATTCTAGTCTACCGGAAACCACACGGCCTGTTTGTATACCTATTTCAATGTAATTGTTTCTTTGTAGTGATGAGTGGCTTTAGAGATCGCATGTAGAGTCGCCCAGTATGGCAAAGGGGTCTTAGCTGTATGGGAAGGTGGTTATCTCAGGTAATTAGGATTGTTGTGATAGATAGTAGAACGCTCGAGAATGGTAGATGCTAGCGTAATAATTGTTACTTAAGAAGAAAGTTGTTAAGCTCATCCTGTGCAAAACAGTACAATTAAAGTCAATACACATTTCACCAAAATCAAGTGTTAGTTAATTTAATATGCTAATTACTGATTTAGATTAATAAACTAACTATTTCTTCATTTTGGCATAGATAGAATGAATTATTACATACTTAAATATACAACAAGGAGACTGAGAGCAATCTTTTCAAGGCAACCTTAGAGTAATTTGTGTATGGAGTTGATAGATGAATGGAGGGTGTTATAGTTACAATTACTAAATTTAGGGTATTGACTGGATACTCGTAAAAGCATAGAAATACGTTAAAGCTATCATAATGCAACAATGACAGAAATGTCCTTGAACTGGCGAGTTATTTGGGAGATAGCATTCAGTTTTCGAAATCGTCGAGGATGGCGGATGAGCATAGTAATTATTACCCCCAAAACAAAATTAATATCGCTCACCTATGCAAAATGGTACAATTAAAATTAGCATGCATATTTACCAAAATCAATTGCCCCCTTACCACCATCTCTTATTGCGATACAATAATTGAATAGATTGCTTATTCATACCAATGAATAAGCGACTCTATTCCATTTGAAATAGATCCTTTATTATATTATATAAATACCAATTTAATTTAATATGCTAATTTCTACTTACCGTGGTACCTAACCTATTTTTCACATGAATACGTATTTAAATACGGGGGCAATCCAAAAAATATAATTACTATAATAAATGGACAGGTATATAGCTGTGATATTAGACATATTAACATAATTATTTAATTGAAAACATTTGACGAGCTCGGTGGCGTAGCGGTCAATGATGCGGCTTCGTCACCAACGCTTGTGGGTTCGATTCCCACATAGGACAAACATTTGTGTGCATGAACATGTCTGTTTGTCTTAGTCTGGGTGTTTTCTATGTATCATAAGTATGTATTTACAAACAAAAAATGTATTTACGTATGTTTATCAGTTCTAGTACCCATAACACAAGCTTCGCTTACTTTGTGACTAGGTGGCGCTGTGTAATTTGTCTGACAATATTTATTTATTTTTATTAATTACAAGAAATCAGCCCCTCTCCCATTGCAGCGCCCGACAGGGTCCTTAATTGTTACTGTTATATGTAAGACAAGATCTATGTGTACATTAAGGTTGCAATCAATGATTGAGTATGGAGTATTATAATGATAATAAAATCGGGGGATTGTGTTTGGCGTTGCAGTTTCGAATCTATGCTCTACATCCAAAATTCAATCACACCACTGGATAGATGAAGGATCTAAGAATTTGTTACGCTGAGTAATGACAACATCGCGTGCGGGGGAGGGGAAAGTTTTGAGATGCCATTTTGAGATAATTTCCGTGCATATAACATATTCACGTACAGCACACGGCAGTATCCATGACACAGCCCCGCCCCATTTTTCAGTTTATTATTATTACAATTACTAAATGTCACTTGGCTGGACAATCGTAAAACTTATCATATTGCAACATTGCCACAAATGTAAGTTGTGACTATGTTGCTACAGATGAGGAATACGCTACTATATCGTGAACTTTACAGAATTCCAACTCTAAATCCGGCCCCTATGCCATTCCTTTCAAAGTCCGTCTCTCTCGATACCTTCAGGAATAAATGTTAAATATATTCCTTATTTAGTCTTTCTATTCAGATCACTAACAAGCGGACCAGCGTTCAGTGGAACATTTTAATGGCATTCAAAAGTATTTCATTTCTTCTCTGAGAACGATCTTTGCTTTGAACTTGCACTGTTCCTTTATTATATAACTTTTAACAAGTTAGAAAAATTCACATTGGAAGTAGAATAATGGGTCTTTCATTTTATTGCATGTAGTTTAGTCAGTCAGTAAAGTAACAAAAAACGGCTTGGACTCCGGGAGTGCCGGCAGAAGTGAAAACTTGAACATTAACTATTATATATACTAATTGTGCATTTTCGAATATTTAGGAATGGTTAGGGAATAATGTCGCACGAATTGCTTTATATATCAGTATAAAAGTCCTTTCATTTATGTGGTAAAATACAATATTCATTTATTGCGCTATCATAAACAAACATATATTACATTAAAAATAAACAGCAGGAGCAGGCATACATTTTCGCCGCGCGGTAGAAAGACAGGGGGATATCATTTCCTCTCATACGCTGCGTTGGCGATCTACGCTCCCTCGGTCTTACGAATTTTCGATCAGGCCACGTGTCCTGACGCGAGTTTAACATTTTTTACCCATCCCAAAAAGTGCACAACACCGCTAAAGAAATTTTCATTTCAAAAAAAATTTTGCCCGACGAGCGTAAGGTTAGAATTTGTAACACGGAGCGTAAGTCGGGCTCAATTTGACGAGCTCGGTGGCGTAGCGGTCAATGACGCGGCTTCGACACCAACGCTCGTGGGTTCGATTCCCACATAGGACAAACATTTGTGTGCATAAACATGTCTGTTTGTCTTAGTCTGGGTGTTTTCTATGTATCATAAGTATGTATTTACAAAAAAAAAGAAAATGTATTTATGTATGTTTATCAGTTGTCTAGTACCCATAACACAAGCTTCGCTTACTTTGGGGCTAGATGGCGCTGTGTAATTTGTCTGACAATATTTATTTATTATTATTTATTTATTATTTAATACACCCATAAAGTGCACAACACCGCAAAAGAAGTTTTCATTTCAAAAAACATTTTGCCCGGCGAGCGTGATGTTAGAATTTGTAACACGGAGCGTAAGTCGTAATAAGCTGATAGCTTGAAATGGTCGAAATAATTTACCATGAGATTATCGTCATTTTTCCATGACCTTTAATTGTTATTTATTTCGACGTCAACCCTTATTGAGTGGAGGCTCGTATCCCAGCAGTGGGATCACCACTGCTGGGATACGAGCCTCCACTCAATCGAAGGGGTTTAGAGCATACTCCACCACGCTGCTTAACTGGCGGAGGCTAGTGTTTTCAAGCCACCTAAAGGCCACTGACTTGACTTTAACGACTGTCATCTAATAACAACAGCCGGGACCAACGGCTTAACGTGCCCTCCGAAGTACGGAGGAGGTGGAGATAAATAAATCCATCTATGGATAGGCTACGGTCGACGTCGCTTAACTTGCGTGTTCGATTAAACTGACACGCGGAACGTCTCTCATTATTTATTTAATCGTCACCAATTTTAAATTTGGAACAGGCACATTCAATATAAAAAAACTTATGTTCGATTCCCTTCAGCTTTTCTGCATTAGTTTATTCAACCTGACTGAACCTCTTATATTTTAGACTAGCTGTCCCGGCGAACTTCGTACCGCCTAACAGTCAATGAATGTCGTGATGTACATATATATATGAACAAAATTTATGATTTCTTGAAATTAATACAATGAATAATAGAAAATAATAGAGAAGCACGATGGCGTGAGGCACGTGTCAGTCTAATTGTACACGCAAGTTAAGCAACGTCAACCGTAGCCTGTTCATGGATGAGTTTATGTTATCTCGAGCTCGTCCGTGCTTCGGAAGGCACGTTAAGCCGTAGGTCCTGGTGTTTATCATTAGATGGCAGTCCCTAAGCCAAGTTAGTGGCCCAACCCGTAGTTGAGCAGCGTGTTGGAGTATGCTCTAAACATCTTCGGTTGAGGGAAGACCCGTATCCCAGCAGTGGGTAAATAATAAATTCAGTACTTTACAAAGTCACAAAAAAAGTACCAATTGACAACAATAAATATTTCAATCCACAAAACAAATCACAGACAACATTCGCGACGTAAAAGTGAGACCAATCGATTTGACATTTACATAACTATCAATAAATATTCCAATCCTTTTTAACTGGCACTATTTGTATGGGAAAACGTTTTTTTCTTTTATTTAATTCTTTCGTCAATTTTTCAATGTTTTTAATACTTTCCCGACCAAGACACGACATTATTTTATATATTATATAGATTTATGGAGCTTGATTTAAATTTCTGAACGCACGCATAAATATTTTAGAACCAATAAATCAGCCTGGCGCAACTCAAGTAAAAAAACGACTCTATGAATCGGAAGCGAATTTGGTACAAATTCTGATTGTTTTCGCTTCCATTTCATACATATTAGAATTACGCTATTTGTATGGCACATCCGTCTCTTAAAACGTAGTGGTTACATTCTCTTTGCAATAAATATTTAAATCCACAAAACTGTTTTCAAAACAAATCACAGCCAACTTTCAAGACGTAAAAATGAGACCAATAGAGTTAACATTTGTTTTTAATCTATGACATTTGTTCTATAATGAGCTTAATATACATTTCTGAACGCACGCATACATTTGGCGTACGCACGTACGACAACGTCACATTTGACAGCTACGACAACCACGAACATTTTGTATGGGAAAATGTTTTTTCTTTTATTTTATTTTTTCGAGAATTTTCCAATGTTTTTAAGAGTTATTCTGCTATTCGGGACGGAAACAAATCCAACAAATCAAAAACTATGGCAATCGGTCCAGCCGTTCTCGAGTTATAAGTGTTGTAACAAACACGACTTTCTTTTATATATATAGATAAAGAAGTTCACATTTGCTATAAAATAAAGAATGGAGGTTTCAACAAGATGTTTTACGTATTTCGTTATCGTTATCGTTATTATAAATATTTTTGAAAAATGGAAAAATTCACCTGCCCTAATCCTACCTAGGGGGGCCTAGGTAGGAATTGAACCCACGACCTCTTGATGAGCGGTCGAGTGCTCTTCCGGAAGGTTTGTGTTGCTGACGAATTTTTGCATCTTATATTCAACTGCGTGAGTCACAGTGCGTGTAATTATTTAATAGGTTGATGACGTGTAATTATTTAATAGGTTGATGACATCACCTTACCAATATTGCAATTTTCTTACGAATGAAATTATGAGAATGAAATTACAATATAGCCTATGTTACTCCCTGATAATGTAGCTTTCTATTGGTGAAAGAATTTATGAAATCGGTCCAGTAGTTTCGGAGCCTATTCGTTACAAACAAACAAACAAATCTTTATAATATTAGTTTAGATTAGATATTCTGGCAAGTTGGCCAAGACAACTATTTAAATAATAAGTATTTCGTTATGTTTTCATAATAAAAAAAAAGGAAGGAGATGCTGCGTTGGCAGCGGGGGTGGCGGCACGCGAGCGATATTTTATGTTGCAAGCGTTAATATAACTACGGTAAACGCTTTACATCAGGCGGGCCGTATGCTTGTCTGCCACCCGCCATAGTATAACAAAAAAAAATATTTGCTTGCACTTGCAACTGTCTACCTACTGCTGAATATAGGCTTTCCCAATACGATCTTCCGGCCGCTTTTTTGACGTTCCACACGAGGCCCCTAGAACCTTTCTCCCCCATCTGCCATCGCTAACTCGGCAGAAATGTGGTCAGCCCACTACCACTTTGGCTTGCTGATTTTGAGAGCTATATCATAAAATACTGAGAGTACAGTCTTTTGTGGCTATGTCGACAACTTTGGGTCTTCGTCGAATTTCTTCGTTTCGGTATATCTATCTTCTAATATCTATATATATAAAACAAAGTCAGGTTTGTTCGAACACTTATAACTCGAGAACCGCAGGACCGATTTTAAAATTATAACTATGAAAATCATTGGAAAATTGACGAAAGAATAAAATAAAAGGAAAAACATTTTCCCATACAAATGAAAATGTCAGTTGAAAAAGGATTGCGATATTTATTGGTTGACAACCAATAAATATCGCAATCCTTTTTTAAACCGATCGCAAAACTAAAAAATATAACATAACTTTTTTTTTTTAATTTTTTGATTAAACAATAAGGAAATCTTTATTTTTATGAAATCTTCAGTTTTTATGGATACGGGTCTTCCCTCAACCGAAGGGGTTTGTAGCATACTCCAACACGCTGCTCAACTGCGGGTTGGCGGAGGCCAGTGTTTTCGAGCCGCCTAAAGGCCACTAACTTGGGTTAACGTTTGTTATCTTATGATGACAACCGGAACCGACGGTTTAACGTGCCTTCCGAAGCACGGAGGAGCTCGAGATAATCTAATCATAACAACCGGGACCGACGGCTTAACGTGTCTTTCGAAGCACGGAGGAGCTCGAGGTAATATAAATCCATCCGTGACAGGCTACGGTCGACGTTGCTTAACTTGCGTGTTCAATTAGACTGACACGCGCAATTATGCCATCGAGCTTCTCTATTATTTTCTATTATTCATTGTTTTAATTCCTTAAAATCATAAATTGAGTGCAGCCAATACGTACCACGACATTCATTGATTATTAGGCGGTACGAATTTCGCCGGGACAGCTAGTACCTATATAAAATTCTCGTGTCACAATGTTAGTTACCATACTCCTCCGAAACGGCTGGAGCGATTTTTATGAAATTTTATATACATATTCAGTAGGTCTGAGAATCGGCAACTATCTATTTTTCATACCCCTAAGTGATAATGGTTGTCCACTCATAACATTTTCAGCGGAATTCATTGAGCTTATGAAATCGTCCGGTCGTTCTGTCTGTCCGTTGCCATGAAACTCAAAATTTCGAAATTCTGACTTCGGATTCGTGTAGAGCATCAAAAAGTAGTAATCTAAAGTTAAAACCTTGGTTTTCGGATATCAATTCGGGATTTTGAAAAAAAAAATATTCGCTATGGTGGCGCATGCTGCACTTCCAATGTTTTTTTTAATATTTTGAACATTTTTTTTATAATGTGGCGATAAAAAATACATACCTACTATCCTAAATTTTCACCCTTTTACCATCAGCCCCTGAATTTATAAGGCAAAACAACGTTTGCCTAGTCAGCTAGTATACTATAAAATTACATTAAAAAAAATATTTTACATGTATCCGGCGACAGAACTAAATAAAAGTTTCTGCGAGCAAGATTTCAAAATAAATGTCACGCATTTTTCAAAGAAACATGAGCAAAGTTCAAGCAATAACAACTTACAAACGAGAATTTCAAAATACGTGTGTGGAAGCTTTTAAAAGTTTCGTCGTGAAAAATGGTCCTCGGTGCGGCCGTGGCGTCGCTAATTCGCGGTCATTGATCACGGACCGCGGATATATAGAAAAATGGAATGGACTACTTCGTCCTTGGACTTTCTTTACGGGACGGGGGCCCACCACATATGTCCACACCACCCACCACTGTGTCTCCTATGTAAATAAATAAATAAATAAATATTTCTGGACAATTTACACAGCGTCATCTAGTCCCAAATTAAGCACAAAGGTTGTGTTATGGGTACTAGACAACTGATAAATGTACTTAAATACATTTTTTTTTGTAAATACATACTTATAATACATAGAACACACCCAGACCAAGGCAAACAGACATGTTCATGCACACAAATGTTTGTCTTATGCGGGAATCGAACCCGCGACCTCGGAGTCAAAGCGGCCATTGCTAACCATTCGACCACCGAGCTCTTTTTTTAGACGGGGGCCCACCACACATTCCCACCACTG
This sequence comes from Hypsopygia costalis, assembly GCA_937001555.2. Classification (NCBI taxonomy): domain Eukaryota; kingdom Metazoa; phylum Arthropoda; class Insecta; order Lepidoptera; family Pyralidae; genus Hypsopygia; species Hypsopygia costalis. The sequence continues at coordinate 5,711,497 of OW443335.2, forward strand.
TATCTCCTGTGTAGCATGGATTAACAGCGGCCACCAAAAATGTCAATGACCAGTGAAATACATTGGAGTCCCGGGGGGTAAAACTAAGCTGCCTTGGAACTTACAACGAAATTTATCAGAATTAAGAAATTAGTAGGAGCTTTTGGAATTTGACTTGGTATACGGCTTTTCCCTCAATTGAAGGTTTAGAGCATACTCCACCACGCTGCTCAATTGCGGGTTGGTGGAGATTGTTTCAAGCCATGAAAATAATAAATAATAATAATAATAAATATTGTCAGACAAATTACACAGCGTTATCTAGCCCCAAAGTAAACGAAGCTTGTGTTATGGGTACTAGACAACTGATATACATACATAAATACATTTTTTTTTTGTAAATACATACTTATGATACATAGAAAACACCCAGACCAAGACAAACAGACATGTTCATGCACACAAATGGTTGTCCTGTGTGGGAATCGAACCCACGAGCGTTGGTGTCGAAGCCGCGTCATTGACCGCTACGCCACCGAGCTCGTCATGTTAAGGTTACTGACTTAGCTTAACGACTGTCATCTAATGACAACAACCGAGACGGCTTAACCTGTCCTCCAAAGATAAATAAACCCATCCATGTACAATTGTACAGGATAGGATCGACAATGCTTAACATGCGTTTTAGACTGACACATGCGCAATGACGCCATCGAACTCTTCCTGTATAAAAACAAATACCTAACTCATGTATATCATCATCATCATCATCATCAGGTCATTTTAGTCTCCACTACAGGAGCACGACCCTCTCTTGTCCGTCCCAGACAGAAGGAGGATTTGGCCTACACTCCCCACGCTGGCCAAACTGGTTGGGAAGGCCTGATCGATGTTTTATAATGTAATTCCGTTAGTCGCCTTGTACGACATCCACGGGAAGAGGGGGAGTGATTCTATTCTAGTCTGCCGGAAACCACACGGCCACTCATGTATATAAACCACTTTAATTACTACTGAACATATTGAGTTTAACTAGAGTGATACGATTTCATCTCTCCAATAAAAACCCCTATATTAAGCTTAAAAATAAATGGCGGTTAACCACTGAACAGCAGTTAAACAGATTATATAGGACGTGTTTTAATAGAATTATAGAGAGAAAATGTAACTTGTTTATTTTGGATTGAATACAGAAAATGAAACCTGGTTTGTGGTTAGGGATCTCAAAACATGCTAAAGCATTTTTGGGTTTTGACATTTGAGTATTCAGGTTAACTACCGACATATCTATAGGGATTTTGTAAGTGCGGCAGTGATGCACAATCCAAGAAGATATCGGATGTCATCTTAACGTTAAGATGAATGATAAGAACTTTGACTTCGATAAAAGTACAAATTGTTAATTTGATACTTAATTATTAATTTTTAATTACTTAATTATTAATATTTGATAATTAATTTAGCTTGTTTTTCTTTAATAAGATATTATTTCAAATTGTACTTTTTAAATATTATATGTAAAATAAATAAAACACTTTAATAATAAAATCGTTTTATTTAATATGTATTCAAAATTATTAATATAATTTGGGTTTAACAGTGACCCCATTTTATGCATTTATTAGGTTGGGGAAAAAGTCTTTTCGTATTTTATATGAAAATTCAAAACATTTTTTAATAAAGTTTATTTACATTTAACTAAAGTATGTAGGTGCCATTTTGTTCGATAACTTGTTGCCATCTTGTAGGTAGAGACATGATCCCATTACTATAGAAATTTTGGGACTTCTGTTCAAAAAACCACGACAAGTGGTTTTGGCAGTCTTCTCGTGATGTTAACCTGACATTGCCTAAAGATTCTGAAGAGACCGAAACAGGTGGAAATCAGAAGGTGCAAGGTCAGGACTATACGGCGGATGCATTAACACCTCCCAGTCAAACTCTCTTAATTTTTGCTGAGTGGCTAAAGATGTGTGAGGTCTAGCGTTATCATGATGAAAAATCACACACCTTCTGTTATGTAAATCCGGCCGCTTTCTCTCAACTTTTTGCTTTAATCTCATCAGTTGTTCACAGTAAAGTTCAGAATCGATCGTCCTGCCTGGCGGTAACAGCTCATAATGAATAATGACCTTCCAATCCCACCATACACACAGCATCACCTTGTTGCGGGTTAACCCGGGTTTTGCCAGAGTCTGTGAAGCCTGACCGGCCTTTGACCACGACCTTTTTCGCACGTTCTTGTCGTACGTGATCCACTTTTCATCACCAGTTATAAGCTTCTTCAAAAACGGTTCACTTTCATTACGTCGTAGTAAAGAATCGCAAATGAGTACACGGCTCATTAGGTTTCTTTCAGTGAGATCGTGAGGCACCCAAATATCGAGCTTTTTAGTGTACCCAGCTTTTTTCAAATGCGCCAAAACTGTTTTGTGGTCAATTCCTAATTCTTCAGCTACGTCGTAACTACTGATATGCCAATCTTGCTCCACTTTTTCAAAAATGGCATCCATTTTATCCGTAACAGGGCGACCAGAGCGACGTGCATCTTTCACATCAAAATTTCCTGATTGAAAACGCTTAAACCAAATTTGTGCTACTCTCACAGACACTGCACTAGGTCCATAAACGTCACAAATTTTTTATCGCAGCTTGCGTTGCATTTTTACCTTTTTTGTAGTAAAATTTTAAAATGAATCGAATTTCTTCATTAGATTCACTCATTTTGACAGTAAAAAAAACAAATGAAAATCACACATTTACCTAATTTGAATTTGGAATTATCTTTTTTAAAATTTAAACTTTTTAAAGATATCAAAACCTGCCAGATACAAATGGTATAACCAAAGAGATTTTATTACAAGTTCATACATACTATAATGCGAAAAGACTTTTTCCCCTACCTATTATGTAATTTTCTTCATACGAGTAACTAAGGGTTAAGTGCGCCCACAACTTTTCACAGAGATACTTTTATCTCTATGAGTGCGCTTAAAATATTCTTCTTTTTACTAGGGTACCTCTAACTATTACTGACTGAGCTGACTGCCAATGCCAACCCTTAGGTTGGCATTGGCAGTCAGCTCTGCAATTTGCATACTTACTTTTTTGTCTTTGGCAAGGTGAAAAAGTTGGCCGTGTGATTTCCGGCAGACTAGAATAGAATCAATCCGTTTCTTTCCGTGGATGTCGTACAAGGCGACTAAGGGAAATACATTATCAAATATCGATCAGGCCTCCCCAACCTGTCTGGCCAGCGTGGGGAGTGTAGGCCAAATCCTCCTTCTGTCTGGAACGGACAAGAGAGGGTCGTGCTCCTGTAGTGGAGACTAAAATGACCTGATGATGATGATGATGAAGGTGAAAAAGTTCGGTGACGTCTTCGGCCGACACTTGCAATGCCCACAATAATCAGTAACCGCCTATTTAGTCCGTCACGAATTTGGCACATATAGATGTTTTTGATGTGCTAACGCTGGCTGCACGTAGCGAAAAAGCACGACTCATAGTCACGTTCCGACTGAGCCGAGCGTGCAAGCGAGAGCACGTTCGGATTGTGACGCATCTATCTCTCTTCCACTCCATCGGCTGATGTTTTCTTATGACGTTATCACGTAAAATTATCGTCTGTAAACAGACTTTGCAGACTACCAATTTTTTCCCTCCCAACCCCCTCCCAACGTTTACATAAAGTTGCTGAAAAAATAATCGGTGCGTCTCAGCTGAAAAAAATACGACTGATTGTCGGTTATACACAAAGTAGGAAGTGACTAAGGATCAACTTGGCACTTGGCATTTAATAAAAAAATCATGCGGGAAAATAGACAACACATTTTTAACCAAGAAATAAATCATAAACAAAATGGAACCTTCTCGACTGAAGTAGTAAACAGCCTTTCAAAAAAGACAATCCAAGTTTGGCAGGCAAAAGTTTTTTAATATTCTCACCGCTCAATGTAATCTCGACCCTCAAATTTCCTACTCGTGAGAGGTCTTCCTGAACGTAATTTTGCATGAAAGGAACAAACTTTGTGACTTGTGGGCTCTATCTTTCAATCATTGCATTGTTAACTTTGGATAAGATAGACTATTCGTTTTTAAAATAGATACTACTTGTGTTTTTTTATACTACGTCGGGTGGCAGACAAGCTTACGGCCCGCCTGATGTGAAGCGGTTACCGTAGCCATATTAACGCTCGCAATATAAAATATCGCTCGCGCGCCGCCATCCCCGCTGCCAACGCGGCATCTCCTTCCTTTCTGTTGACCTCACTCACTCGCAGGAACACAGCAACCCTCAAGGGAATTGTTATTTGGTTGCGGTATTCTGTGAGGTGAGGTACATTCCCTAGTCGGGTAGCTTACAATTACGCTCGACTACCTTTCATTTCGACAAAGGTTCGTTTGTCAGTCAGCAGGGTGCACCGCGTGCAGATGAAGTTGGCTTTGGTTCAGAGATGTTCATGAACCTCTTACTTACACCCCAAATATGACTTCCAAACCTTCATCTTTATCCACCTACCCGCAGTTGAGCAGCGTGGTATAGTATGATCTAAATTGCCCTGAATAGAATGCTTATTCATTGGTATGAATAAGCATTCTATTCAGTTATTGAATCGCAATAAGAGTTTGTGGTAAGGGGCCTGGATCAAGATTTTACTCGACGTTTTTGGTAGAAAACGTTTTCCGAGAATTGACACCTAGCTAGATCGATTTCTCAGTCCTATAAATCCCTATATTGTAAATATCATCATCATCATCATAATCAGGTCATTTTACTCTCCACTACAGGAGCACGACCCTCTCTCGTCCGTTACAGACAGAAGGAGAATTTGGCCTACACTCCCCACGCTGGCCAGACGGGTTGGGGAGGCCTGATCGATGTTTTATAATGCATTTTTACCCTTAGTCGCCTTGTACGACATCTACGGGAAGAGACGGAGTGATTCTATTCTAGTCTGCCGTAAACCACACGGCCAAATTAATAATAAAATAAATAAAGTAAATTTCATAGAAACTATTAAAGCCGTTTGCGGCATAATCGTAATCTTTGTGGCATAAATATATTTATTAAAAGATTAATCTATACATAAAAGTCTCATGTCACGCACGGTGTTTGTGATCACACTACTCCAAAACAGTTCTACCGATTTTTATGCAATTTTTATGTATCAAATATACATAAAAATTGCATATGTATGAATATATAGGTATGAAAATAGATCGTAAAGTATATTTTCATTAATTTATTGTCATATGAATTAATGAAAATATACTTTAAGTACTAGATGACCGGGTTGTTCACCATTTTTCATATCAATAAAGTGGCAAACAAGCATACATAAGCATAAGCATAGTCTCCTGAGAAAACCTCTACAGGTTAAATGTATACATAAATATATTATGTATATATAATTATATTTTGACGAGCTCGGTGGTCAAATGGTTTTTAATAGACACTTTGACTCCGAGGTCCCGGGTTCAATTCCCCCACAAGACACACATTTGTGTACATGAATATGACTTTTCCTGGGTATTTTTTGTGTCTTTTATGTATGTATTTATAAAAAAAATGTCGTCAACAACCATTATTCATCCCACTGTTGGGATATGGGTCTTCTTTATATGGATTTAGAGTATACTCTACCACGCTGCTCAACTGCTGGTTGGCAGAGGCCAGTTTTTCAAGCCGCCTACGGACCACTGAGTTGGCTTAACGAACTGTCATCTAATGAAAACAACCGGGACCGACACTTAACGTGCTCTCCGAAGCATAAAGGAGATCGAGATAAATATACCCGTGTTCGATTAGACAGACACGCGTTACGACGCTGCTCAATGTACTTAAAAATAATTATTTAAGTATAGCAGTTGTTAAGTACCCATAAAGGTTTGCTTAGTTCGGTTCTAGAGGCAGCGTGTAATTTGTCAAGAAATATTTATTTATTTTTCTACAAAATCGGCATTTAAGCACGTGGTGATGAGAAGGGTGATGGGTATAATTTGATCATAATTTATTTGCTGGACGCGTTAATTACCATATTTGGGAAGAACCCAACGCAAAAAGTAAACTATGCATCTCGTGAAATTCATTTTTGATAATTAATTCTCTGAAATTAACTCCGAGCAACATTCACATACAAAAGTAGTGCCAACATTAGAACTCTTATAATGAAACTGAAAAAATATACAAAATATTTTTTAACGTGAACCCAAATCATTACAAAGTTTTTTTTTGTCATTTTGATAATAAACTCCTCGGAGGAATGAGAATAAATTCGACGGGCACATTATTTTGTTTCATATTATTCATACAAATGTCAAAAATACAAGTCACAGATGCCTTACAACAGAAAATAATATTAAACTTGTCTTCGCGTCTATCATTTACCTCAAGGAAAGTACGTGCTACTTCGAGCTAGGTATTCGTCCCTCGAGATTTTCGCTAAAATTTGGCAGGAGAAAAGTTGAAAATATCGATCATAAACAGTGGCGTAAGTACAGGGTGGCAGAGCGGGCAATATGCCACAGGCACTCGGATCAAGGGGGCCACAGGTTCGAGAGCTTAGTCCAAAAATAGTATTTTTTTAAGTTAGGCTATAATTAAACAACATACATAATTTTGCCTCCCCAACCCGTCTGGCCAGCGTGGGGAGTGTAAGCCAAATCCTCCTTCCGTCTAGGACGGACGAGAGAGGGTCCTGCTCCTGTAGTGGACACTAAAATGGACGTGATGATGATGATGATGATAATTTTAATAGGTAGGTACATTATCATATTTTCTTGAAAATAATATTATAGATTATTAACGAAAATGTACAAAATACTTCTTTTGTGTTGGTTACTTAGATGATTTATTAGAGAGTCCATCTCTCTGAGGATCCATCTGATGAATTTGCCACGGGCCCGATGGTATAGTTACGCCACTGGTCATAAAACTGATATTTTTCCAATGCCGTAATATGATCATAATCTATTTATAGTTCATCCATTGTTGAAGACAGTAAGGCGGCCACTTTTTTTTTAAATTCAGTTGCATTGTTTTGAGCAGCTTTTATAAGAACTACATTACAGATGGGGACACAATGTTTAATATTTTAACTAGTTTAATATTTTATTATTAATGAATTTATCCACTGAAAAAAAATGCATAAATTCGAATACGGGTCACGTCTACACGTACATATTCAATAATGTATGTAATAATTACTATAAAATTTCCAAATTATTAAAACAATAAATATGTACTGAGAAAATAATAAAAAGTACCTTTTCGTTATGTTACCTTTAGACAACAAATTAATTTATTCAGAACTACATTATTGTTACAGGAGATATACCCAGTGTAACAAAGTTAAGACTAACACATAAAATAAAAATATACCTAAGTTCAAAATCTAAAACCTGACTACGAAAAATAAAAATCATCTCTAACACGGCTCACAACTGAACACCGCATTCGGCCTTATTATTCAGTGACAGAAACCTCAGAATGAATTCCTAGCTGGTTTTTAAATTTTCTGTAGTCGGGTTTTAGTATATTTTTATTTCAATCCTTTATGTGGTTAATATTATTCGCGCGTCGGGTATTTGCCTGTCTGTTTGAGCGGGCTAATCTCCAAAACGGCGTAACCGATTTTAGCGGGACTTTCACTGATAAAAGTAGAGTTCATCAGATTCAGAGCAGATTTTTTTATCCTGGAAATATTTAGGATATGCAGATATATATAGGTAAAATGTGAAATACTGTTCCACGCGAAAGAAGTCGCGGGCAGTTACTAGTTTCATTTATGATTTTTGACATGGGTTAAAATTATTTCTTTCTTGTATTCGGGGTTGTAAGTAGAACACACCTTAGGACGGTCCGTCGCCCCCACGTAAAATATTGACTCGTAACAAGATTCCGAGATACAGCCGCGTCTAGTGAACCGTGGAGACGACCTTTATGGCTGCGCTAGGATGTGCTAATAACTTGGCCTTGTACTTTCTCCCTTTGTCTTATATTATCCTCTTTTGTTGCGGATTATTTGTCACATTAATGATTGTCTTATGCTGCGGCTACACTACCTTACCGTCTACCGGGCTTTTACCGCAATAATTGTGGCATTAAATTACCGTTTAAATTACTGCGTGAAGTGGTGTGGTTACACTAGAGTTTACCTAGATATGTCAATAAATTAGGCGGTAAAAATATCATTTTTCAAGATGGAGGTTGAAGCAGCAGCTGTTATAATTATTTATGTGGTTGCGGTTTTTTTCTTCTTCAAATAATCATTGTACACCGCGATTTTTATCGGGGGATACCCGACTGAAAGCCCATAAAAAGATACGGTTCGCATTGGAATAATTCCAAAACTCAAGCTTTTTTCATTTGACCACTCCATGTCGGTCGATATGTGCGCCGCCGTTGAGCTCATGTTGCACACTGGACAAACGGTAGTGTGACCACAAACGCATTAATTACCGCGGTAATGCTCTTTGATGTGCGAAAAAAGACCGCCGACGGAGCTATTGTCTACCGCCATTTGCCATATTGATTGGCATTGTAAAATTATGGCCATAAATCGTGGTTACACCTAGGCGCTGTTGAAATTATGGCAATAATTATTGGCATATCATGGTAGTGTAGCCGCAGCATTACAATTCCCTCCGTCCACTAGGATCCACAGGCTCGATCCACATGTGGATACTTGAGTACTTTTTGTTCTTGTGGTGTATTAGTATTATTTAGTACATTTGGTGCAGTAGTAATGCCTGCTATGCCTTGTTTACTAGTGTAATTACTTAATAGGTAGATGGCGCCACACTGTGACTCACGCAGTAAAACATAAAATGCAAACATTCGTCACCAGCACAAACCTTCCTGGTCCACCACCCACACCACCGAGAGGTCGTGGGTTCAAATCCCACCTAGGGTGGCTAAGTGATTTTTTCAATTTTTTAAAATATATAAAATAGTCTGACATTTTAATTTTAAATACTATCGTTTCAATCTAAGCGTCATATAGACAAACAATACTAATAGTATTTTTTTTAACAAGAGGAGCGTCACAATGCTGGAATACGCGACGCGTTGGACGTAGAAAAGTTCTGCATTGAGGCGTGCGATTACACTGATTTTGGCATTTTCAGGGGACTATTTGGAGGCGTACTCAACGTAACATCGCAGGAATGCTCGATGTGAATCAGTTTTTGAATTTCCGCGATCTGTCTTGCGTACTCACATGTTTCTACTATGTTTGCGCAACGCATTGCGACGTACACTTTGGATTATGTAACCTAGATATGTATCTGTATTAAATACGAGTACATTCTTTTTTTTATACTACGTCGGGTGGGGCAGACAAGCATATGGCCCCCCTGAAATGTGAAGCGTTACCGTAGTCATACTAACGCTCACAATATAAAATATTGCTCGCGCGTCGCCACACCCGCTGCCATCGCAACATCTCCTTCCTTTCTGGTAACCTCACTCACTCGCAGGAACACAACAACCCTCAAGGGAATTGTTATTTGGCTGCGGTATTCTGTGAGGTGGAGGTACATTCCCCAGTCGGCTTGTTTACAATTACGCTCCCTACCTCTCTTTTCGCCAGATCTTCGCTTGTTAGTAAGCAGGGTGCACCGCGTGAAGTTAGCCTTGCAGGTGAATTTGACTTTGGTTCAAATATGTTGATGAACCACTTACACCTGTGACGGCAGACTATCAGCGTGAAATATTATATTGAAGGTTCAGACATGTGGCGATCTAATGTCCTGCTTGCAAGCAATAATTTGAATTTATGTGTTTGAGAATTGATGTGTTGAGACAAAAGACTCAGCTCTTTTGTCAAACGGCCGAAGCCAGCTATCGTACAAAAAAAGGGATATTTATGGAGTTGGTTTCAAATATCTATGCTTTAAATGGGATAGTTCGAGAAAGTTGTTGCGTTGAAATAACATGTCGAACGTTTAAAACAATAGTTTCTTGGGACAAAGACGAGGGATCCTTTTTTGTAGACGCATACATCGGTTGGGACTTGGAGACGCTAATATTCAATATAATGAATTGGGAATAGGGCAGTTCGCTTCTTGCCACAAACGCGCGCGGTTCTATCCAGACCCACCGAAAGGGGTCTAGCCTTTTAGCCAGGCACTGTGACTGAGTGTGTTCCAGTGAAAAGCAGCTCTAGCAGATTCTTCGGGCACTCGGCACCCTACCAGCCCGCGTCGAGATTGCAGCTAAGATTTTAATTGCTAGCTTGTAAATTAATCAAAGTCTCCAAAACGCTTTGTTTAGGAGTATAAAAGATTCACTTTTCTATTGGGCTTCTCCCCGGTGATAGTTGGGTAAGCTGGAGGTCAATCCCAGGCGGTTGGGATGGGTTTCCAGCCGAGGGAGTGCTTGTGAGTCGGAAGGATTGCAGGATCGATTAACTTCGAGGTTTATCGATTTTGTTGTCCTAGACGCGGAGTGGAACTATCACCGGGAAATAGATAATATTTTCCGTAAATACGCTTTGCTTATTATTTTCTGTCTTCACTGTATATTGATTTGTGTGTATTAACCTGTGTAACTTTTCAGCGGCGTGACTAATAATACATGTATATAATTAACTTAACTGTGTGTCTTATCTTCCAGATATCATTGTATATTGATATTGTGTACTAATCGTGTATCATTTCAGCCGCGTAATCATATTCGGTTTATTTGACATATGTGTATATTTCAGCAAATGTGATCATAATTGTGTGTATTTAACCGTGTACTTTTCTAGCAGAATTAAGTCATTTTTAAATAGGAGTTAGGGCGAAAAATCTAGATCACTGAAAGGGGAAAATTCTAAACTTCACATTAGGGCTACGGACGGTCGCTACAGGGGGGGGGTTACCGTTACATCTGGTACCGTGGAAACCAGGATCCAGGCTCGTTGCATATATATAATTGCAACAACTGGAGTACATTTAGGTAGTGCGGAAATAAAATTAATTACATGTTTAATCATTAAATTCACTGTATTATTATTAAACGGGGAATATAAAAAAAAAACAAAGGAAACACAACGTAGGAAATTATAGACAAACGTAGGAAATTGTTTTATAGACGATCTAATTACTCTATTATTGAGTTATATAGGAAAAATAAAATACAAATAACCGTATATAACTTAATATTGCTTGCATTACAGGAAGTGGTAATCAGTCACATAGATGGACATGGTCAATACGATAATTCAAGCTGGATGACTAGCAATAATTTTGTCGTTTGGGGGGAGTTAGAATAATAAATAATTTGGTACATAAAGAGTGACTGGAAGTAGGCATTGAAATTAAAATAACGTTAATTATAATTTAGTGATTAGGAGTGAATTTAATGTAACTGTATGGGGACGCTCCGATTAGGTCCAATTTTATTTAAAGTATAGACTTGGCCATATGGCATGTATAATTATTAAAGTTTAAATAGTAGCTTTAAGCTAGTGAAATTAATAGTAAGAACGCTGACTGTATTCAAAATATCTATAAACAGGTTGGAGTTATACAGATTGATATATATGAGTCCTTACCATTAATTAAGATTGCCAACGAGCACAATCAGTCTTGACACTTGTGTGCGTCCGTCTTGAATAAAAGTAAATATTTAATTTCTGTTGGGTAAAAATAGCCCATAATATCGTAGCGAGGTGGTTGCTGATTGAATCAGTTCGGGTTGATGAGAGAGTGGAAAGAAAAAAAAAAGAAATAATAAATACTCGGATATAAATACACAAAGCGCTTAAACAAAGAAAAAAAAAACAAAAAAAAAATATATATACGTATATATATTTAAAAATATGTATATCTATATATAAATAAGAGGCCCAAAACAAAAAAAAAACAAAAATAAAATAAAATAAAAAAAAATAAAAAAAAATATATCCGAGATAAAATCATTTTGCGCTGGGACGCCAGTTGCATTGATAATATTTTTTACACCTCTCAATGGCTAATTCGATGTGCACCTTGCGGTCACCTTCCGCGTAGGATCGATTGGCGATGCGCTTGATTAGAGTCGTAACCACAGGGACTAACCGCGCCCTTGCTGGGATTCTAACACGTATTCATAATTAATCCGAATTGAATTAGATCCGTACACATACGTGTCGATTTGATCAAAAGATTATTGTTATAAAAGGAGGCGATAAGTGTCATTACTAGATTATTGAATAGATTCATTAAGTTAACACGAAATAACTGGACGCATAGTAAATTGATATTTGAATACATCATTTTATTCGGATAACAATGGCCGATCGCAATACAACGCGACGCGGTAGAAAACGGCCGCAGGTAGCCACGAGACAGACACGTGTCGGTTCGCGTCGTAAAACTTTAGAAAGTCCGACGGACAATGGAAATTTATCTGAGACGATAGCGCGTGTTATAAGTGATAAAATGGACACAATAATAAAACGATTAGAAGTTTTAGAGCGACGGGAAACGCGAATTATTGACATACCTACGCCAAGCACTTCCGATAATTTAAGTTTGGGGACTAACACGAATATGAATGTCGATCTAGCGTCACAAAGTGTAAAGTCCAGCACCCAAGCACAGAATGTTTATGTGATGCGATCAGCAATGGATAGACCGTGCTTTAAGGGGAGTGACGATGAAAATCCGATGAAATTTCTTAGGAAAGTTAGGAAATACATTAGTGCGATAGGTTCAGAACACAGAGCAGTAGATATAGCGTTTGAATGCTTGACTGGTCCAGCAATAACGCGAATGAGCTTGTACAACGATTGGGAAAATCTTGCGGCATTTGAAAGGGATTTTCTTAAAGAATATTGGGGCGAAATTCAACAGAGTAAGGTCCGCTATGGTTTAGTGTATTCAAAGTGGAATGAGAATAGCGGAATATCAATGGCGGACTATTTTGCCGAACATTTAGAACTATCACGTATGCTGTCAACTCCGTTGACGGAAAGCGATGTAGTAGACGGAGTTATGAGGCATTTTCCGGGTGACGTGTTGCGACAGTGGTCGTTCACTGATCGGGGAAATAGAACCGTGTTAGCCGCGTTAGATTTTTTACGAAATATCGAATTGACGACGGGTGAAATTTTGCCGAGACAGATCGTAACACGTGGCAACTTTAATAATAGGCGTGCGTATACATGGCGGAGGGGTAGTACTAGCAGACATGAGCCACCTATTACGGCAGTGATACAACGAACAACTCCAAGAGGTAGTGCACGGAGTCGCGGAATCAGACGACGTGTTACGCGAGCGTCTTATCGCGGGGTCTATAATAGGACTATGACGTCTTTGCCTGCTATTAAATGGCAAAGAGCTACATCGACTAGCGTATCAAATACTGAAGCGGGAAACGATAATAATCACACGGGAAACGGTGTCACGTCGGATTCTTAGGCCTCGATAATTCGACTAAAATGCTTAACAAAGAGGTTCATTCGGGTAGCGGTATTAGGAACGCATATAACTATATGTTAAAGACAGGTTGGCAGCCAGGTAAAGGGTTAGGACGTGAAGAGAACGGCATTACACGACCTATTAATGACGACCATAAGGAGAATGAATGGGAATTAGCGAATCAAGTCAGTATAATACTGAACAGTAGAAGTCGTGATGTGGTTTTATGCACTGAACGAGGTAAGCTATGTCTTTGGTGCGATTCGCGACAAAAACGTATGTTAGGTACTATATTTAGCGACGATGATTTTTACGAGGATCAGTCGGAGAGGTTGTTAGGTTTACCGTGCTTACCGGAGATTAATGTCAAAGTTTATGGACGCGAATTGAAGGGATTAATTGATACGGGAAGTCAAGTAACATGCATTTCACACGAGTTGTATGATAGCATCAGGTTAGCTGTAGGCGAGTTAGCGGAAATACCCATACCAGCGTTACAAATACAAGGCGCATTCGGTTCGAAGAGTGAGAAAGTGACTAAGCTAATTTTGATAGTTATAGAGTTAGGCGAGCTTGAAGTTGAGACACCGGTACTAGTATTAAAGAGGTTACCTCGATCATTAATATTAGGTTTTGATTGGTTGCAACGTATGAAGGCGAGTATAACATGTGGGCCAAACAAAAGTCTTACCGTAGAACATTTAGGAATTCATTCAAAAATAAAGTTGGGCGCAGTTTCTGTAAACAATAGCGCGTGCCAAACAATTACTTATTTGTTGAACGGAATTATGGCAGGCCATAAAGTTGGGACAGCCACGGCGTGTGCCACAGAACAAGAGATTGAATTTTATGTAGACTCAATGGCGTTGAATACTGAACAAAAAACGTTGTTATTGTCAGTATTACAATGTAATAGGGAAGTATTTTCAATTCACCCGGGGCGTACGACAAAGTACACACATACAATTCAAATGAAAGACCCCACACCATTTTTAAAAAGGAGTTATCCAATCGCATATGCACATCGCGAAAAGGTGAAGGCGCGGATAGATGAATTGGAAAACTTAGGTATAATTAAGCGTGAAAGTACGCCATATAGTAGTCCGCTTACATATACATTAAAACGAGATGGGAGCGTTAGAATTTTATTAGACGCGCGCGAATTAAATTCACGTATGGTCGGTGATATCGAAACGCCACCATTAACATCGGAGATATTACAATCGTTCCACGGGGTTAAATATATAAGTATACTTGATTTGAATAATGCATACTATCAAATAAATCTTAGTAAAGATTCTACTAAATTTACGGGTTTTACTTTCATGGGAAAATCATATACTTATGCGGTTTTACCACAGGGTTTAAAGACGTCAGTAGCGAGTTTTACGCGAGCAATGGATATCATACTAGGGCCCGAAATAAGGTCATTTTGTCTTAATTACTTAGATGACTTATGCGTATTTACAACCGGGACTTTGGAAGATCACATTGGTCACATAGATGCAGTACTAAAGCGATTAAAGGAGGCTAACTTGACGTGTAGTCTTGTTAAATGTAGATTTTTGCAAAAGGAGGTTAAGTTGTTAGGTCACATAGTTACAATCGATGGTATAAAAATGGATCCGGATAAAACGGAAGCCATAAGGGAATATCCAACGCCTAAGTCGGTTAAACAAGTTAGGGCATTTTTAGGTTTGATAAATTACTTTAGGAGATTTGTGCATAAATACGGAGAATTAACGCGACCATTATGTAATCTGTTGAAACAAAACATTGCATGGAGATGGGATACAAAATTAGATGAATGCTTTCAACAAATTAAATCACGATTCATTGATACAGTAATGTTAGCGCACCCCGATATAAATAAACCGTATTATTTGCAAACGGACAGTAGCGCCATCGGCGTGGCAGGTTATGTTTATCAATTATCGGATCAGGCCGAACCACTAATTATAGGGTTCTGTAGTAAAGCATTAACTGAAGCTGAAATGAAATGGACTGTATCTGAACAGGAGTTTTGGGCAATTATTTACTGTCTTAAGAAATTCGAGACATACTTACGCGGAGCGAAACTAATAATTCGAACTGATCATAAAAGCCTAAGCTTTCTATACTCATGGAAGCTATTAAGTGCGCGAATGATGAGGTGGGCACATTACATAGGTCAATTTGACTACGTCATCGAATATGTCAAAGGACAAACGAATGTAGTGGCAGATGTATTATCGCGAAATTTACCTGGCGGAAGCGATAACCAATCTACGCGAACTGTATGCCCTCAGTTACAGATGTTTAAAGCCAGTAATCAAATTCAAATAATAGAACAACTCAAGTCTATTAAAGTTTTACAACGCTCGGATGAAAGGTTGAATACAACAATAAAATATTTGATCGAAAACGATAAAGTAACAGGAGAAAAGAGCAAATTTCGGCACTATAAATTGATTAACGATATATTGTATTACGAGTCGCCGAAAACAAAGAAATCTTTAATGGTCATACCTGATAGTTTGAGAGACGGGTTAATCAAGAATGTTCATGAAGAATTAGGTCATTACGGTCGGTCGAAGGTATGTTATGCGATGAAACCTCGATATTATTTTCCACATATGTCACGAGAAATAAACAGAGTAATAAAATGTTGTGACTTGTGTCAGAAAGCTAAACACGATCTAGCGACTTATGTAGGACCGAGTAAAGCGGTAATTGCACAGGTCATAGGCGAGTTAGTGTTCGCAGACTTGTATGGTCCACTTCCGGCGGGGAAATACGGCATGAAATATATATTAGTTATGCAAGATGCGTTTAGTAAACTCATAAAGTTGTATCCACTTAGGAAGGCGACCGGTGGAGGTGTTCTTAAGGGTATAAAGTGCTTTCATCAGGAAATCACTATAAGCAAGGTTGTCACTGATTCGGGAACACAATTTACGTCAAACAAATGGGAACGTGGTTTAGATGAATTAGGAATTAAATATTCACATACGTCAATACGTAATCCGCGTCCAAATTCAACAGAACGCGTGAACAGAGAGCTAGGAAGACTATTTAAGAGTTATTGTCATAAATCTCACCGAAGTTGGGTGGATATCGTACCGCGAATAGAGAAATGTTACAATAATCTTGTTCATAGTAGTATAGGCTTCACGCCAATGGAACTTGTCAAGGGTCAGTCAATTGTGTTATCTACAGATAAATGGATAATAGGTAGATCGACTGATGGTCGAAACACAGGTCAGATCGACGAGCTTCAGAAACAAGCTCGGATAAATATTGGAAAATCCGCGACATTACGAGAACAATCGTATAATCGTTGCCACAAAATTATACAATTTCACATAGGTGATTGGGTCAAATTGAGGTCATTATCGAAATCAGATGCGGAAAAGAAGTTGACTAAGAAATTCGCTCTAATTTACGAAGGGCCATATAAAATTGGTGCAGTTCCTTATCATAATGTATATACTTTAGTAAGGCCAGATACGGGTTCGATTAAGGGGAATTATAATGCCATTCATCTAACAAGATACTATTATGGCAAGTAGAATAGAATAGGATAGTTCATGTAGGTTATACCTAGAAAGTGTAGATTGTATGTAGTATTGTAGATATAGATTGTAATTGTAGGCTAGTGCTTAGGAGTTAGGAAAAAAAAAAAGTTGCTATAAAACATGAAAAAAAAAAAAACCCATAAAGAGTAGAATAAGGCGGTGTAAATGTTTCATTTGGTTGGGAGATGGTTAGGTAGTTCTGAATGGTGAAATTGCGTCATGCGAACAATAGAGTCACATAGACACATTTTCAGAGGGGAGGATGTGACGGCAGACTATCAGCGTGAAATATTATATTGAAGGTTCAGACATGTGGCGATCTAATGTCCTGCTTGCAAGCAATAATTTGAATTTATGTGTTTGAGAATTGATGTGTTGAGACAAAAGACTCAGCTCTTTTGTCAAACGGCCGAAGCCAGCTATCGTACAAAAAAAGGGATATTTATGGAGTTGGTTTCAAATATCTATGCTTTAAATGGGATAGTTCGAGAAAGTTGTTGCGTTGAAATAACATGTCGAACGTTTAAAACAATAGTTTCTTGGGACAAAGACGAGGGATCCTTTTTTGTAGACGCATACATCGGTTGGGACTTGGAGACGCTAATATTCAATATAATGAATTGGGAATAGGGCAGTTCGCTTCTTGCCACAAACGCGCGCGGTTCTATCCAGACCCACCGAAAGGGGTCTAGCCTTTTAGCCAGGCACTGTGACTGAGTGTGTTCCAGTGAAAAGCAGCTCTAGCAGATTCTTCGGGCACTCGGCACCCTACCAGCCCGCGTCGAGATTGCAGCTAAGATTTTAATTGCTAGCTTGTAAATTAATCAAAGTCTCCAAAACGCTTTGTTTAGGAGTATAAAAGATTCACTTTTCTATTGGGCTTCTCCCCGGTGATAGTTGGGTAAGCTGGAGGTCAATCCCAGGCGGTTGGGATGGGTTTCCAGCCGAGGGAGTGCTTGTGAGTCGGAAGGATTGCAGGATCGATTAACTTCGAGGTTTATCGATTTTGTTGTCCTAGACGCGGAGTGGAACTATCACCGGGAAATAGATAATATTTTCCGTAAATACGCTTTGCTTATTATTTTCTGTCTTCACTGTATATTGATTTGTGTGTATTAACCTGTGTAACTTTTCAGCGGCGTGACTAATAATACATGTATATAATTAACTTAACTGTGTGTCTTATCTTCCAGATATCATTGTATATTGATATTGTGTACTAATCGTGTATCATTTCAGCCGCGTAATCATATTCGGTTTATTTGACATATGTGTATATTTCAGCAAATGTGATCATAATTGTGTGTATTTAACCGTGTACTTTTCTAGCAGAATTAAGTCATTTTTAAATAGGAGTTAGGGCGAAAAATCTAGATCACTGAAAGGGGAAAATTCTAAACTTCACATTAGGGCTACGGACGGTCGCTACAGGGGGGGGGGTTACCGTTACACACCCCATTGACCACATTGATTTCGGATGTTTGTATTGTAAGGATTTGGTATAGGTATCACAGCAATGACGTCAAAAAAGCGGCTTTAAGTGGCTGGATGAGAACAGTGGAGAATCGCATTATGTGGAAAGCATTGGGGAGGACTATATCCGTCAATGGGTGGATAGAATACAGGCTGATGATAATGATGACGTGTCTTATCTTATAATGGAGCCAAGTGCTCATAAAAGTGGCCCGTCGACCATTATTTAACCTTTTGTGCTCAAAAGAGTGTGTAAATGTATACTCTATATGTATACGTATAACATAGTAACTGTGCCATACATTCATATATTTCATTTCTACTACAGTACTAAAATAAATATTTCTGGACTTTTTTTTCACAGCGCCATCTAGTCCCAAACAAAGCAAAGCTTGTACTATGGGTACTAGATAACTGATATTAAACTTGAATATATTTTTTGTGTAAATACATACATTATAATACATATAAAACACTCAAACCAAGACGAACAAACATGTTCATGTATGCTAATGTTTGTCTTGTGGAGAGATCGAACTCGCGACCTCGGAGTCAAAGTAACCATTCCTAGCCATTCGACCACAGGGGTCATCAATAACAATTCTCTTGAGAGATATATTTTTTGATATTGATTTTCAAATAAATTTATGGTAAGCCAAATGAATTGGTAAATACTTATGGATTAAGTCCAGAAAATACTGTTGGCAAAATTAAAATCGTACTCCAAGTTGGCAGATCTGAAAATCCAGGCTTAGTCTCGTAAATACGTGTTTCGGAGCTATAAGCTCAGAAGTTATTCTTTGTTATGGCAATTTTAATGCCAGTTGTAAATATTAATTTGTTTCTGAACTGGGATTTTGCTGGCAATACTTGTGAAGAGGAAGTTTTGAATGGTGCTGTAAAGGATTGTTTAACTTTATTTAGGTATGTTAATAAAAGCTTAATTAAATTACTACGCTACCTACTATAGAAGCTTCCTTCTTTGGGGCTACTAGAAACTTTGTATATGGATTGCTAGATTTCTCACTGAGCGAAGGATCAAAGTATTAGTTGATGGAGCGCGCTCGGATCTACTTCCCTTTAATGCTGGCGTACCACAGGCTGTGTATCCTCGCATTATTTCTTCTGCATATCAATGACTTGCTGATTATGCGCAACATTCATTGCTATGCGAATGACAGTACAGTGGACGCAATATACACTGGCCTTGGTCAGTTTTTTTGCGTCAACAATCGTCATATTTCTGTCAACAAGGTAATGTTTCTTGGGATGACGTCGATGAGTACCGAACAAAACTTATCGGATTGAGGTAGATTAAATTTGGTACAACTAAATGGCTCAAACACCCAAGTTTACGCGTTTACCGTTAAAAAGTCCCTGTTTGTCGTAGCTTCTAGATTGGAAGGTGCCCCTTAGTGTTTGTACTAGCATTGGCATCTTGGGCATCGACATATCCCCGTTTCCTCGTGGTCATACTAATTTGTCATACCAGTATGACTACGAGGATATACATGTCCTCGTGGTCATATTGCTATCGAGTAATGTTCAGTTCTGCGGCCACACACACAAACACCACTTGCCATGTGATGCCACAGGTGAACCGTATGCTTGTTTGTCACCTTCGTGGTAAAAAAAAAACTTGGAATGCAAATCCAATCTGGCTTCTAAAAAGATTGGTCTTATCAATAACGCCAGCCGGATTTTACACCCCGACATCGCCTTTAATAGTTAAAGGCGATGTCGGGGTGTAAAATCCGCCTGTGTAAAGCTCAGGTTCGACCTCACATGGAATGATCGCATCTCTCTTTTTGACCGCATACAACGAAGAACAGTTCGAATCTCGTAGATGACCCAACGATCTCGGATCCACTGGACTCTCTCTTTACACGTAGAGATGTAGCGTTTTTGCGTTCTATACAAATTATATCACGGGGAGTGCTTGTATGAGCTGTTTGATTTGATACCTGCCGCTGTTTTCCACTATCGTACAATTCACCATAAATAAAAATTCCATCCAATTCATCTTGCTAATTGGCTATCTACTATAGTACGTTTCGTATATATTCTGTGAATAAAATGTCATTGATTCATTCATTTATATACTAAGTAAATAGGGGAACCTAACTATGAGATTTTAAACTAACAAAGTCAGATATACGTCGCTATAAACGTGTCTCTAGCCAATATCTCTACTAATAATCCACAAAAATCTAGCTAATTGCTATATATATAGTATACCTAGATATCTAAATATTTCGTTTCAATGGAATTACATTGTCACTGTTGATGCATGCACCAGACGACAAACCACGGCAATTTCAATAGAACTTTGATTTGATGCATTCAATACGAGTACAATGCCTCGTAGGGGTTACCACAGGGTTACCACTTCTGAATACCGATTTACAAAAGCTACAGTACCAAAATGTTTAACAACAATAAATTACCAGCCAAAACAAAAACCCAGCTGAAAATTCAAACAATTTTTTTTATTTATATCATCCAATTTTTTTGCGCTATATTTTTTTCATTGTAGTTCGCCAAAATGTCTTCACTTCGCCTGATGCAAAGCACAGGTGAAGACCAAATATGGAGACTGGCGGTCCTTCTCTTGATGACCAATTTAAGTATTTCTTCATTATCATCATCATCATTATCAGCCTATATCTGATTTAGGCTTTCCCTAATGCGATCTTCCGCTTTTCGCATCTAGCAGCTTCCAGCCACTTTCTTAAGGTTGTCGGAATTCTTCTTCTTCATGCTTCTTGTGCGGTTTAGACTGTAGCGATGTCAAAAAAATATAAATACATACATACCCTTCCTTCTTCACCCGTCGGTTAAAAATGCGTCGATAGAGGATTGCCCCTCTGTTATCAATATAACTCTGCTGTAGCCCGTACGCTGTACGCTACACGGGTAGTGTTAAATCGCGCGAGTAGCGTTACACTGACTAATTAGTTTCATTGTTACTTTTCATTGCATGCTGGTAGCTCCGCGATGTACTCGGTACTCGCCCAATTTTACTCTACCTGTGGATAATGGCAGTAAGAAATAGTTTACCATAGGTAAGAATATAGATAGTATTTCAATACCGAGAACCGCAAGCACAACCTGAGTACCCTCGGGGCCGTAAGTCAATCTCATGTCAGATTACAATAGGTTACGAATATCGGCACGGTCGTGGTCGTCTTTGATCTCATGTAAGTATATCGGCTATACGATGCCTTTGCCTACCTCTTTTGAAATACTTAAGTTTAGTTATAAACAACCAATAGAAAGGTCTACTTATTGCAGTCTACTCATCAAGCCCTTTCATTTGATATCCATATCAAACGAACTAAAATAGCAGTGTTGTCTGAAATAAATGATTATTATTATTAAAGCTATTAAATGATTTTGAGGTGTAAGCCACTTACACCTTAAAATCATTTATATAAAACAGGGCTGTCCAAAGCCCGGCCCGCGGGCTGCATGCGGCCCTCGTGTTATATTCGTGCGGCCCGTGACGAAATTTGACTGAATATTATATATTTTTAGAAAAGTTTAAGTTTTATAATTAACTAAGCTTTATAACAAACTTAACTTTCAAAGTAGGTAGTAAAAATGTCAAGTAGGTTTTTGTTTCTGCGGCCCACTAATCTGTTTAGTAATTTGTAAAGGTCCGGTATTGTATATGGTTTGGACAGCCCTGATATAAAACATAACCGCCGATAAAATGACGCAGACGACGATAGAAGTACGGGCTCTGTGGTCGAATGGTTAGCAATGGCCACTTTGACTCCGGGATTGCGGGTTCGATCCCCGCACAAAACAAATTGTGTGCATGAACATGTCTGTTTGTCTTGGGTGTTTTTTATGTATTATGTATGTATTTACAAAAATGTTTTAAGTATAATATCAGTTATCTAGTACCCATAGTACAAGCTTTGCTTAGTTTGGGACTAGATGGCCGTGTGTAATTTGCCCAGGAATATTTATATATTATTATATTAAAATAATATGCTTATGTCACACGCACGTATCGGCGATATATCGGCGCTCCATATCAGCGTTGTTGTTCCATTTACGTTCATATTCCATTATCTTTCAACGTACTTACCTGTTCGCGTTTAGGGTGGAAAATGAGAAAAAAATCTCGTCACTGGGCGTAATGAGGTGAAATATCAACCTTCACGCACCACCTACCATCCGTGATAGGTACGTATTCGATATTACTTATTTTTACGCCTTGTGATAAATATAGTTACCTACATATTTATCTTACAGTGTACATAAGCGCGCCTAAAGCTGCAGTCCCTTAGGCAAATATTATAACAGTAACGGCTTTTCTTATTTTTAGCCGACTGCGGTAAAGTAAAAAATTAGAGTTATGTATGTAACCTGTGTTTTACTCAAGTAAGTTGTTTATATTATTCTATACATTCATAACATGTCAACATATACCTACATGTTTGCATGTTTCGCCTACCAGCCAAATAATATTTCTTCACGATTGTTAGGTTGGCAGGAGGAAATCTCTTATAGAGGTAAGCTCGCCCTTGTACACCTTGTTGCATGTTATATGCAATAAAGAATATATATACGTATATACATTAGAGCTGCCAACCCTCCGGGTCTGACCCACCCGGAGTATACGGATTTGTATAGTGCATATTCGGGCTACGGGTTTTACATCGATATGTCCGGGCGGCGAGCGGAAGACAACCGTATATCAAACAAAGCAAAGATGCTGCAACAAATTCTTACCAGTAAAAAATATAATTATATTAAATCAAATCAATGCAACGGCAGAGTTTGTCTAGTTGTAGGTAATACGCCTAATTATTTGATTTTAATAGATTATATCTATCTAAAAATATGTTTTATTTCATTACAACAAAAAATAGCGATGTTTCAAAAATCTCCGGGTCTGCTCTCTTTGAGAAGTGGCAGCTCAAATATACATACGTACTAGGTAGTAAATGTCTGGCCGTGTAGTAATTACGAAAATAAGGTTACTTTTTATACTACGTCGGGTGGCAGACAAGCAACAGCCCGCCTGATGTGAAGCGGTTACCGTAGCCATATTAACGCTCGCAACATAAAATATCGCTCGCGCGCCGCCACCCCCCGCTGCCAACGCAGCATCTCCTTCCTTTCTAAACTTCCAAGTTCCAAGGTAACTTATGTTCCCTTTGAACTGAATGTAAACGTAAACACCGCAGTGGTGCAATCACCTAGGTGATTTTCTCCAGTTGAATTAAGTCTACCGCGGGGAGTGACGTGGCCCTGTACGCAATGATTCCAATACCAACCAGGCTTCAGCACCCTCAGGCACCAGACCCTCATTTACTTATGAGCGAATTTGACGAGCACGGTGGCGTCGCAGTCAATGACGCGGCTTCGACACCAACGCTCGTGGGTTCGATTCCCACACAGGACAAACATTTGTGTGCATGAACATGTCTGCTTGTCTTGGTCTGGGTGTTTTCTATGTATCATAAGTATGTATTTACAAAAAAAAAATGTATTTAAGTATGTTTATCAGTTGTCTAGTACCCATAACACAAGCTTCGCTTACTTTGGGGCTAGATGGCGCTGTGTAATTTGTCTGACAATATTTATTTATGCACCACGTACAGGTGAATTCTTGAGGAAGAGCTCGATGGCGTCGTTGCGTGTGTCATTCTAAACGAACACGCAAGTTAAGCAACGTCGACCGTAGCCTGTCCATGAATGAGTTTATTTATCTTAAGCTCCTCCGTGCTTCGGAGGGCACGTTAAGCCGTCGGTCCCTGCTGTTGTCATTAGACGACAGTTGTCAAGCCACGTCAGTGGCCTTTCGGCAGCTTGAAAACACTGGCCTCCATCAATTCACAGTTGAGCAGCGTGTGGAGTATGCTCTAAACCCCTTCGTTTGAGGAGAGACCCATATCCTTTGATATTGGCGCTAAAAGTAACTTTTATTACACCACACAACAAGAGAGACGTCCAAAATATATTCTTTAGACGTTTACTTACTCCTTTGTTTATGACTGGAATATGAATATATTATTGTTTCTTTAACTTCCCAATTCGCAGAAAGGTGGATAAATCATAAACAAAATCAAAATACCCCGAGGAGATATAGAATACGCCGTTTTATTATATCGTTTCCCGCGCAATGTATATTAAAGGAATACCTCATGACAGCAATTCCTGTATTATGCAATATTCTTCCAAGAATGCGTAGTATTATCCTATTCTTATGGAATATTTATATGAAGTTTCAGGCATTATTCCGCCCGAGCAGAAACCTCCACCTTACAGAATACCACAGCCAAATAACAATTTCCTTGAGTGTTGTTGTGTTCCTGCGATTCAGGTCACCAGAAAGAAAGAAAGGAAGGAGTATAGGCTGGCAACTGATCGGCGACCCCTTGGTGTTGCCGATCTCCATGGGCGATGGTGATTGCTTTCCATCAGGTAACCCACATATTCGTTTGCTTCCCTCTCATATAAAAAAGAGCCGATTCAGATCAATTTTTGAGACCGAAAATCGGACTTCGGATTAAATTATTGACAAATATTTTAGCTCACTTAATTTGTCACGGTCTTTATAGCATCTGCCTTATCACGAGCCTCAAGTGGCTGTGGGCTGGTCCTATTGCTTGAAAACAAAGCTCGTGGTACACGATCTTGGAGTGGCGACCGTGGGTGGAAAACGTCCCAGAGGAAGACCTCAGATAAGGTGGAAAGATGACGTGAACAAACTGATAGAAACGAGGATGCAGGTGGCATGACAAGCATACGGTCCGACTGATGTGAAGCGTTTACCGCAGCCGTATTAACGATTGCAGCATCTTTATGCTGCAATCGTTAATATGGCTGCACTATATTTATCGCTCACACGCCGCCATCTCCGACAACGCAACAACTCCTTTTTTCTTATGACCTCACTCGCACGCAGGTACACAACAACCCTCAAGGGAATTGTTATTTGGCTGCGGTATTCTGTGAGATGGAGGTACTTCCCCATTCGAGCAGCTTAAAAGTACGCTATACTCTACTTTTCTTTTGCCAGAGCGTCTTTCATTAGTCGACAGGATGCACCACGTGCAGGGGAGGTTGGCTTTGGCTATAAATGTTGTGGTGAGCTACTTACACCTAAAAACGTTGTGTTGTGTTACGTAAAGTGAGTTAGTAAAGTACAATAGATAATGTTTTGTTTATAATCTTTTTTTTTTCATTCAGATTTCATTCAAAATATCTGGAAGATTGGTAAAATTTGACAATACTTTGTCAAATTCAAAAATTTCACCAACAGGTGCGAGCAAGACGACCGTAAAAAGTAACTTTCAAAATCTGTACCTACCAACAGGAACCTATAAAGAGCAGCCGCGATGTCAGATATTTGACTTGCCAACTTCGGCCCACTTCACCAAGTAAATAACTCGGGTTTACGAAAAAAGTTTTAAGGTGACGACTTGGGAACTTCGGTACCTGTGCCCTCTATTTGTCTTTACGACCTTAGCTTCGACAAGATGGCAAACTTTTTTACTTTTTCCTTCAGTAAACGTGTTGCGTAAGAAGCTTGAAGGTGAAAGCGGTGCCTAAAATGTCAATCTTAAATAAAATAAATACAATAAAACATAGGACGCGCAGCATGCGCCACCATAGCGATATTTTTTTTTTCGAAATCCCGAATTGATATCGGAAAACCAAGGTCACTTTACATTACTACTTTTTGATGCTCTACTCTACACGAATCCGAAGTCTGAATTTTGAGTTTCATGGCCACGGACAGACAGAACGACCGGACGATTTCATAAGCTCAATGAATTTCGCTGAATATTATATGATTTTTTGTATATAATTTTAATATATTTTTCTCTATTTTTAACCGACTCCATAAAAGGAGGAGGTTCTCAATTCGGCTGTATTTTTTAAATGTTTATTAGTTAATTACTCCGTGATTTATAAAAAACCTTTTTGAAAAAAAACTTTTTTTATTTGAAAGAGTATCTTCCACTTCCAGATTAGTCCGATATTTTTTGCATCATCATCAGCTTGTATCTACGTAAATGTAGAATAATGGAGTCGGTTTTTTTTTGTTAAGATTATATTATATATAATTTTGATATATTTTTCTACATTGTCTAACACAAAATTCCCTATATCCTGTATTCAAAGTTATATACAAAGTAGGTGTTGGAGGTGTTGTGTATTCAAAGTTAAACCACGTTGTAAGTAACTACGTAGTTAAACGTAAAGTAGGTTTGTCAACAAATTAGTATTAAAAAATAAATTCTCAAAAGACTTTGAAATGAGGTCATGAAAAGAGAAACCAGGTCACTGGAGTTCATAATTTAGAGAAGTGTTTCGTCTATTATCGTCATAAACGCAAGATGTTGCGAATTCTCCGTATATTTCCGAGCACTCAAGGGATAAAAAACAAAAAGTTACTCTTTACCCTATTTAGAGCGTCATCATTTTTCCCCGACAACTTTCCTGCGTTTTTATTGGTTCTATTGTTTACGAAGTAAGAAAAGAAATGTAAGTAGAGTAATAATTACTTAGTCGTTTCTTTAATTTAATAATATTAAAATATTTATTCATTGTTCATAAAGATTTTGACTAGAAACTAAGAGAATGTGTTCCTACAGAGAGAGTGGAGTTTGAACTAGGGTGAATCCTGGGGGCCAACTAAGAAATGAAAAACTGAAGTTTCGGTGGAAAGTTTAGGTTTTTACTCAAATAACGAAAAAAAAGAAGGCGGGAGGGTTATGTTTTTTTAATGTAGATATGTCTATTTCTTTAGCACGCTCTACAACCTAAACCGCTTGATGGATTTCAACACATCTCATAAGATGTCATTCGGTGAGTCTCAGCTGTGACGGTGAGATAGAATGATATTTCATTATAGCGCCCGCGAAAAAAAAAATGCCTGGGCCTCCACTCAATCGAAGGAATTTAGAGCTTACTCAACCACGCTGCTCAACTGCCAGTATTTTCAAGCAGCCTAAATACCACTTTGTTGACTTGGCTTAACAATTGTCATCAATTAACAACTGCAGGCACCGACAGCTTAACATGCCCTCCGACACACGGAGGACCTCGAGATAAATAAATCATCCATGGATTGATTTATTACAGGCTACGGTTGATGTTGCTTAATTGCGTGTTCGATTAAAGTGACATGCGCAATGACGTCATCGAGCTCCTGAAAAAAGAAAACATTATACAATTAACTAAATAATTTTGCACGATATATTATTTTATCCTCTTAAAGTAACAATTTACGTATAAACGTCCAATGGAAGTTGTAAAAATGGTTTTTATTATATTTTTATTGTTTTTCACGATTGGTCTGGTACTTAATTAAATGACCCTCATTTAATTAAGTACCAGACCAATCGTGAAAAACAATAAAAATATAATAAAAACCATTTTTACAACTTCCATTGGACGTTTATACGTAAATGTACCATAAAACCTAACACCTCCCTAACTAAGCCGCAACAGGCGATTAAAGCACCCTATCATTTCACCCCCAAATAAACTTGCCTCTTGCTATCACCCAACTTTACAAGCGGAGGTGCAATTATTCACAGAGATTGTAGACGACGCCTTAGGTTTCGTCGGGGTGAGAATGCATTAAATGAGTTTACTGCTGTCTGATTACTATGTTCAACACTGGAGATTGCTGTTGCGGCGTGAAAAGATTTTGAAGAAGAAGAAGAAACATTTATTTGTAACATTTTTTTTTCGGCATCAACCCATAATCATCCCACTGTTGGGATATGAGTCTCCCCTCAATCGAAGGGGTTTAGAGCATACTCCACCACGCTGCTCAACTGCGGGTTGGCGGAGGCCAATGTTTTCAAGCCGCCCAAAGGCCACTGACTTGGCTTAACGACTGTCATCTAATGACAACACCCAGTACCGACGGCTTAACGTGCCCTCCGAAGCACGGAGGAGCTCGAGATGAATAAACCCATCCATAGACAGGCTGCGGTCGACGTTGCTTAACTTGCGTGTTCGATTAGACTGAGACGCGCAACGACGCCATCGAGCTCCACAACACTATTACATATTTTAAAAGGTAGATAATTAACATAGATACAAGAAAGGACATAGTGCTGCGTAATGCCACAAATTGGACCCAACTCAGCATTATGCCGTGCTCTGACTATGTCAGACCGCAGCGCTGATTTTCAGTTGGGACCATTTTTGTGACACGACGGACGGACAAACAGAGTCAGTACTTTTTGCTTTTTGCTGATAATAATAAATACATATTTCTGGACAATT
Source organism: Hypsopygia costalis (assembly GCA_937001555.2). NCBI lineage: Eukaryota > Metazoa > Arthropoda > Insecta > Lepidoptera > Pyralidae > Hypsopygia > Hypsopygia costalis. The sequence goes on from OW443335.2 coordinate 5,740,173, forward strand.
TAAACAGCGCCATCTAGTCAAAGCTTGTGTTATGGGTACCAGACAACTGATAAATGTACTTAAATACATTTTTTTTGTAAATACATAATACATAGAAAACACCCAGACCAAAACAAACAGACATGTTCATGCATACAAATGTTTGACTTGTGCGGGGATCGAACCCGCGAACTCGGAGTCAAGGTGGTAATTGCTAACCATTCGACCACCGAGCTCGTCGAATCGCTGATAAAGCCAACGATGGCTATGTGATAAATCGGTTACGTATTATAATAACTAAACCCATTATAACTATTTTCGAAATAACTACGGTCAAAAGACCTACTGTTTAAAATACGTAAAGATCGTTTCACATATTTTTGATATAACTAATGGACGAAATTCATAATGGAGAATTCACCTACGGTTTATTTCAACTACAAATAATTAACCTAAAGTTGATTGAAATAACGGACGATTCACCTACTGATGATTTATTCATAAATTTTCATTTTCGTTACTCAATAACTATGCAGTGCGGTAAGTAACTAAGTTTTTATTAATAAAACCAAGGGGGCGGGCATATAAGAAAAATATTGCCAACCCCGACTTCACGTAGACTTGTCGGATCGATACTAGAGTGTTTTTTGTAAGCCCGGAGGCGCTGAGGGAGTGCAGCTCCCGCCTGCCGTAACGAAGGGCAGGCACCATGCGAGCTGCAGCGGCGGAGATGCGAAGGCGAGCATGAGTGCCTTCCCTTCGTTACGCAAAGGCGAAGGGGCTGCACTTCCCTCAGCGCCGAAGACGTCGCAGAGCTTGCTTATTAGGTAGGTACCTACATGAAACGAAATTGTCACGACAAAGCTAAATGAATGAATACCAAATTATGAAAGTTAAGAAAAAGAAGAAAACAATCGTTTTAGCGAACAATTCAGGGTGGCGCGCAGTATTGATAACCCGTAGGCGAGTCGTCCATTAGGTATTTCATACATAGTTGTAACATCCAATATCATAAAAAACCATTATATTAATCGTTCGTTAGTGCGATCAACTTTAGTTTAATCAAAATTAGGTAAGTTAAACAGTAGTTCAGTCGACCAATATGCGTTTTAAACATAGGTGAATCGACCGTAGTTATATCGAAAATAGTTACAATGGCATTAGTTATTTATAATACGTAACCGATAAATCTGTATTTTTTACGTGAATTCGTCTTTAAAACGGTTAAAGGTGTTTAGGGGTGTACGTGGTTATTGTAGTTAGGTGGGCTGGTAGAAGCCCTAGAGCTCTACCAACTAAACTGAAAATATTAAATTTGTCATTGACGTTAACCTAAAACCTATTTTGGGAAGCAAAATATTCGATCGACTTCATCTTAGGCAGTAGAGACTCGGTAAATAACTAGGCTAGATTCTAGCCCACGGGGCCGAAATCGAAGTTGAGTGGAGCGTGTAGATTCTCTGAGTGTATGTCTCCCATTTATTTCAATGGATGATGTATTTGATGATCATTCGTCAAGGACATGATCGATCTTAAATTTTTTTCGACGCAAACCTCAAGAATGTCTCGACATCCTTAATCTCGACGGTAATTGTGACAAGTTTCATTAAAATTGGTTTAGTGGTTTTGGAGCCTATTCATTTCCGAGCATGACTTTTCGGCGAATATAAACGTCCCGACCGCTCCACTCAATAACTCTCTTGCCCTTAATAAAATATCTCTAAGGTACATTTTTATTTAAATACTTTGCATTTTAATTAGGCGCAATGCTGACTGTATACAACTTTTCTTTTATGGACGGATGTCCAGTTTTCACGTAAATTAATACCTTTACCACCGGGGTTGTAATTAAAAATGTTGCAATCCCGAGATAATTATACAGAATATTAAATTATTTTTTGCTAAGAATATAATGCGAAAGAATTTTAAAGATTCTCTTATAAATCTTGGTAGGTATTCTCAGTAAATGTATATGTAGAGTGTTGCGGTCGTAGTAAGACTAGTGTTAAATAGTGAAGAAGTGATTTATTACAAAAATAGTAATCGAGGTGTAAGGGATTAATCAAAGGATTAGGGAGAGCACAAAAGATCCACGAGGGTCGACGTACCACTGGTGTTGCAACACTGGTCTCACTTTAAGATAAGATAAAGTGGTTCATCAACATCTTTGAACCAAAGCCAACACCTCACCTACATGTGGTGCACCCTGCTGACTGACAAACGAGGCTCTAGCGAAAAGGAGGGTAGAGCATAACGTATTTTTTAAGCTGCCCGACTGGGGAAGTACCTCTACCTCACAGAATATCGCAGCCTAATAACAATTCCCACTATTAACAATTCCGGATTGTTGTGTTCCTGCGATTGAGTGAGGTCGCCAGAAAAAAAGAAAAGAAACAGATAGGCTGGCAACGGATCGGCGACTCCTTGGTGTTGCTGATCTGCATGGGTGATTGCTTTCCATCAGGTGACCCACAAGCTCGTTTGCCCCCCTCTCAAATAAAAAAAAACCGGACAAGTGCGAGTCGGACTCGCCCACCGAGGGTTCCGTAGCTACGTAGTATCATTATTAAATTTGATATTTTTCATTGTAAATAAGAAATAATGCGTCGAAAAAAATAAATAAAATATATTTTGCAATGTGTACATCAAGCCTTTTCATATGATACCCCATTTGAACTAGTAGTTTCAATTTGAAATTTCGACACCCTATAAAAAAATAGACCCCCTATTTTTTAAGATCTATTTACAAATGTATAGTTTTGAGATTTATTCCTGTACTTGTAGTCTATAACGATGTTACTTGCCAAATTTCATAGTTCTAGGTCAACGGGAAGTACCCTATAGGTTTTGATTCCCTTGAGTGTGTCGAAATATGCGTTTTTTGCTGAATAAACGGCCGTAACTTTTTTCTACGTAAACTTAGCAGTTCGATTTTTTTTTACTTCATGGGACCGTAGACCTGAGTATACAGTTCAAATTTCAGCTTGATACCTCCACGCATTCTCGACATAGAAATTCTTGACAGACAGACAGACAGACAGACAGACAGACAGACAGACAGACGGACAACAAAGTGATCTTATAAGGGTTCCGTTTTTCCTTTTGAGGTTCGGAACCCTAAAAACTAAATAACAGGTATATACTTTTTAATAAATAAAAATAAACTTTCTTCTTTGCAAGTTTCTGTAAGTGAGCAAGACTCATTCTAGTTTCACGACTTAATGAATGCTATTTACAAGGTTATAATTTCAAAATTTACTTTCATTTAAGCGACAAAACAAAGGGTAACAAGTAATAACCCTTATATTTAAATATTCAAAGGTAAAGAATGACGGAAAAGGAATTGTTACAACGTTCTTTAGTCCTGTCTCAAGTTTTAAAATATTAGATTCCTCTACTCCCCCTGTTTCTCCAGAACACCCTTTGAAATGCGAAACTCGCGTGGTAATCTCAGTTAATATTGCGCACCCCATTGTTCAAGTTCGTACTTGAGGTCTTAGATAAGGGTTTTACTTGGAATTTTACAGGTAGATATAATATAGCTCAGAATGCACTTTCTATTTTAATTTTCTATATGTACAATCGGCTTGTATACAAATAGGCGCCAACAAGCATGTAATAAACTTCCTACTATAACATATATACAAGCATGTAATACTTCCTACAATCTACTACATAACTACACTTATACTTATAGTTTGACTAACGGCATTAATAACAGTTTATAAAACAAAAGAGTTGCCTTGAAAAGATAGCTCTCAGCAATAAGGCCGCCTTGTTGCATATATATAAGTCAGTTATAATTTATCTATTTAGGTACTGTACTTAAAATTTGTATTGTGCATATTAAGCATATTCTAAATATCTATATATCAATGGATTCATCCAAAACTTGTTATTGTTATCATTCTGTCATTTGGATAGGTAAAAGATACTATGACTTATACTGTGCTATGACTAAAGTCGATTCCTATCGAATTATTTGATTGTAAAAATTGAACTTCTGTTTAAATTTGTGATAAACATCTTCAGTTCCATCGGTAGCGCGTCTCGGTCCCTACCGGCTAAGCTTATTAGTATTAGCACAAATTTAAAGTGAAGTTAGATTTGCGCAATCAAAAAATTCGATCGTAATCGACTTCAGCTTAGGCAGTAGCGTAGCGAAATAGGCGAAAGAGTGTTAGGGTAAAGCGTATTTGCAAACTGGCCAACTGGGACCTCCACCTCACCGAATACAGCAGCAAGCAAGAAAAAAATATACCAAAATCAATGGCAGCTCCCCTGGACCATGCGGGCGAAGTCGCAGGTAACAGCTAGTATATAATACATTAGACACACCCAGGCCAAGACAAACAGAGATGTTCATACACACAAATGTTTGTCTTGTTCGGGGATCGAACCTGCGACCTCGGAGTCATAGTAGCCATTGCTAGTCAATCGACAATCGGGCACGTCTGTATGGTCATGATCGATCAGCCAAAAGTAAAGAATTCGGTGGAGTGAATATACTGTTTTTTTTAATATCTGTTTTAAGTGACGTTACAATATATATCGCTTGGTCATTATATAAAAATTCTTACATCAAAAATATAACTTTACTTTTTTCTTATTCCACAGTAATTTATCACATCGCAACCCGCAATTTACGCTCGCAAAAAATGTAACACGACGCCAATAAAAAATAAATAAATCCTTAGGAAAAAACCAAGGCAAACCCTTCAAGTAACGGAATAAGCAAAAAGTCCCCTAAAATATCACGTTACTCAGATTGGGTTTCTGGCAAAATTAACAGTTAGAAGAAGCCTGCGAGCGGAGTTCTGTCCGCATGGAAATAAGGTATATCCAAATAGTTTTGAGAATTCTTGATTTTCAGAGATTGCCGCATTGCAAAAGCACGAAATTGATTTTTTTAACATAGAATTTTTGCTAAGATGAGACTGTCTTAGTTGACAACTTATGAAAAGTGTCCCCACTTTTCATAAGTTACGTAACCATACATTCTGTCGTTATGTAACACCATCTCACTTTTCCCAAAATATTATACAAAATCATTCACTGTGCAAACTATAAGGCTTTGGAATGCTCTGCTGCTGGAAATAGTTTGTGCATTAATGATAGTTAACGAACTATCATTAATGCACAAACTATTTCCAGTTTTAAAAATCAAGCTAAAGTTCACTATATGTCTCTTATCTCTGTTTAACTTCTTTAGTTATGTTTCTTTGTCAGTCACTGACTGCTTTTCCGTAATAATTACATTTATGAATTTATGTAGTTTATGTATGTATATTTGTGTATGTATATGTGTATGTTTATATTTATATAGTTCAGTGAAATAGTATATATGTAGTATATGTTGCGCCATCTACCTTTATTTCAGATCTCGTCTACCCAAAGGTTGTCTGGAAGAGATCACTGAGCGATAAGACCGCTTTTTATACATTATTTTAACTGATTATTGTATAAACTTTACTTTTGAAGTCTCTTTCGGTGACGAGCTCGGTGGCGTAGCGGTCAATGACGCGGCATCGACACCAACGCTCGTGGGTTCGATTCCCATACAGGACATACATTTGTGTGCATGAACATGTCTGTTTGTCTTGGTCTGGGTGTTTTCTATGTATCATAAGTATGTATTTACAAAAAAAAATGTATTTACGTATGTTTATCAGTTGTCTAGTACCCATAACACAAGCTTCGCTTACTTTGGGGCTAGATGGCGCTGTGTAATTTGTCTGACAATATTTATTTTTATATTTTATACTTTCGCTCGTCGGCAGCGTGCACCACGTGCAGAAAAGGTCGTGTTACTCAACTATAGCTCTACAGAAGGTGGTTTAGCTCAAAAGTTCTTAAATAAAGATTAATTATTTCTTTTCAAAATACGTGGGTGTAAATCAAAATAATGTATTGTATCCAATATCTACATAAAATTATAACCAAATGAGACATCAAAATCCCATACCAATGTATGATTTATCACAAAAATACGCTGTCATTAAATCGTGAATTGCGACAAAAAGGGGAACGAGAGCGACACATTCATAAATTGCCGCATTGCAAAAACACGCGACTAATTCGCGCGGCATTTTTCGCCTAATCGACGCAGCGAACGTTAACTACACTCGCTGGTGCGTGTTAATCGCGGATGTAATTTTAACAAACGGTATGCCGTAATCCAAGGGTTGGAGACATATCTTGATATCACTCGATAAAATATCACGTACGGGTCTGTAGGAAATTTATACAACTATTTAGTGACGGTCTATTTCTTACGACATCAATCATGCGATGCTTTCTGTACAATGATCGAGCTTGGATTAGCGATTTCAAGGCAAATTTTGACAAGTTTTATCAAATATATTTTTTATCCTACCTTTATGGTATTCTGAGGGAAACAAGCATACGACCTGCCTGATAAAAAGCGCATATCATATCCTATAGACACTCGTATCGAGATGCATTACTCATGCGTTATCGAGCCAGTAAAACTTCTTTACGCCTTTTAGAAATGAGTTTGGAAGCGAGAAGTTCACTTTCCAAGAAAACGCTTGTCAAGGTGTTCATTCTTAGAGAGTTCACGGAATCGCACAGTATTTTGGCGTATGAGTTATGAGTATTACTAGTGAAGCTTGTTTTGGAGGATAACGTCGTTGCGCGTATCAGTCTAATCGAACACGCAAGTTAAGCAACTGCAACCGTAGTCTGTCCATGGATGGCTTTATTTATCGTGCTTGTGTATTTATCTCGAGTTCCTCCGTGTTTAGGAGGGCACGTGAAGTCGTCGGTCCCGGTTGTTGTCAATAGATCACAGTCGTTAGGCCAAGTCAGCGGCCGTTAGGTGGCTTGAAAACACTGGCCTCCGCCAACCCGCAATTGAGCAGCGTGATAGAGTATGGTCTAAACTCCTTTGATTGAGGAGAGACCCGTTTCCCAGCAGTGGGATGAAATAGGATTGACGACGACTAGTGAAGCTAATTGAATCTATATCGTTTTACATTTACAAATTTACTATTAATAAATAAATTATTTACGATAACTAACACAAACATTGGGTGATGTGAGAATAGTTCTCCAGTTCGTCGTACTGGCCGGCATCCGGCGGCAATACTTCCCTTCATCAAAGTCCACATTACACAAGCAGCCGACACAGAGACCGCAGGATTCTTTTATGACTAAGCATATTTTCCTCACAAACGTTGCCTCATGATATAAAGAGGGGTCAACTGAGGGCAGAATGTGAGGTGAGGTTAATGAAATTGATATTAGCGTGTAACCCCAGCAATTTCTCAGTAACAAAGAATTACGACCAGGGGCCCTACCGCCGAAGCTGAAGCCGATTACCGTTGGATTTTTTGGTTCCAAAAATTGGCCTTAGGTTACAATTATTGTCAGACATCTTCAGCTTAGTTGGTAGATCTCTAGGGTTTCTACCAGCTGTGCTAAATATTATTAGCAAAAATCTAAGCAGTAGTTTTATTTTCGCATTCCAAAATTCCGATGGTAATCGGCTTTAGCTTCGAAGCTTCGTAATTCTTTGTTACTGAGTAATTGGGTTACACACTAACCCTCACCTTACCCCTGTTTAAGATTGTTAAGGTACATTTTTTAGCGAACAATACTTTTTACAAGCTTTTATTTTTAGTTCTCTTTAATTCAGAAGGCCAATTCTCGTAATTTTTCTACGAACGCAGATTGAAAGTTGACCGAATCGAGATTGAATTGTGAATTGACTAAAATTATATACTTGATTTCATTAATTAATTATTATCAATTCTTGTTGTTGGCAAAGTAACATTCTTAGTTTGTTTAATTTTCACGCATATTTTGATGTGATCCCGCTTAAATTTAATTTTGAAGTTACATATAGTGTTACGAGAATACCAAATGTGACATTTATGAGATCGCGACTGGATCGAAACTGAATTTTGACTATATTTTAATTACGAGAATTGCCCCTCTGTAGTCAAATTCCAAAAGCTTCCAACTCTTAATAATTTCTTCTGATTAAATTTGTTATGAGTTCCAAGGCAAGATTTTCTCCCAGGACTGCAGTAGACTTCATTGTTCTTTGCCTATTTGTGGTCGCCACTGTTAATCCTGGCTGCATAGGAGACATAGTGGTGGGAATGTGTGGTGAGCCCTATTTAAAAAAATAACTTTTATTTAGTAGTACCTCGGTGTCTGTAAAAAAAACCGGCCAAGTGCGAGTCGGACTCGCGCACGAAGGGTTCCGTACCATTATCTATAAAAACGGCAAATAAATCACGTTTGTTGTATGGGAGCCCCCCTTAAATATTTGTTTTATTTTTATTTAATTATTTCTTTTTAAAGTGAATACATAACTAAATATTATGTGAGTATTTCAAGCGTCTACCTATTGCCGTTAGCAATTGCGAGCGAAAACGAGCAAAAAAATTCACGTTTGTTGTATGGGAGCCCCCTTAAATATGTAATTTATTCTATTTTTTAGTATTTGTTGTTATAGCGGCAACAGAAATACATCATCTGTGAAAATTTCAAGTGTCTAACTATCACCGTTCATGAGATACAGCCTGGTGACAGACGGACGGACGGACAGCGGAGCCTTAGTAATAGGGTTCCTTTTTACCCTTTGGGTACAGAACCCTAAAAATTTGATCCACTTCCCAGTAGTTGCTGCTAAGCTTTGAAACTCCTTACTATATAAAGCTTACTAACTAAATAAACCATACAAAGCTATCTTCTATACCTATAAAGCTCCTTACCTATTTAAAATATATAAAGATGTCCTCTTCTGTGGGTTCTTTCAAATCGGCTTTAAAAAGATCCTTTTGATAAAACCTTGAGCTGCTAGTACTTACTACACTGTATTTAAATATTACTTAGTGTACCTAATATGTTAATTTAATTTGTTCTGCGTTTGTAGTCTCATTCTACCCTCGGGATATACATATTTACAAATCCCCTCAAATATTTTGACGTTGACTGGAAGAGATCCCTTAGAGGGATAAGTCCCTTGTATGGCTTTTATTCTATGTGAGCTTTTATATTATTATTGCTTTATTTGCAGAGTCAAATACTGCATCTCGAGGCACAAAATATCGATGAATGCTAATTAATAAGATGCTACGATGCAAGTCACTGCGAAGCCACTATAAATGATGGCATACTCATACATGCAGTATTACTATTGGGAGTGTAAGTGGTTCATCAACATCTTTGAACCAAAACCAACTTGTCCTGCACGCGGTGCACCCTGCTGACTGACAAACAAAGCTCTAGTGAAAAGAGAGGTGGAGCGTAATTGTAAGCTACCCGACTGGTGAATGTACCTCCACCTCACAGAATACCGCAGCCAAGTAACAATTTCCTTGAGGGTTGTTATTTCCTGCGAGTGAGTGAGGTCATCAGAAAGGAAGGTGATGCTGCATTCGCAGCGGGGGTGGTGGCGCGCGAGCGATCTTTTATTTTGCAGGCGTTAATACGGCTACGGTAGCCGCTTCACATCAGTCGGGCCGTATGCTTGTCTGCCACCAGACATAGTATAAAAAAAACTCATACGCCAGGGAAGGAAAAGAACGTGAAGACACAGAAAGGCATTTTATCTTCAACTTTTAATAACTGTCTTTGATTAGCGCTTGCCGCGACGATACATTGGGCACAGAATAATATTATTCTGTGCCCAATGTATCGTCGCGGGTATGTTATCTACTTGGGGCACAATAAAAGTTTTGCACATCTAGCTAAATGGAACTATTTAAATTTCGAATGTTATATTTTTTGAAACGACTTGCAACCTTCTTAGTAATAAAAAAAAATTGGCGGGAAATTATTTGTCAATTGTTTTTTATCACACATCAACTTCGATCAAGTATAACTTGATCGAAGCACATCAAAGTTCTACGTACGCAACGAAAATGAAATTAAGTCGAAAAGATTTTAGAGCGATGATTTTTTATGATTTTCAAAAGTTCTCTCTCTCCGCAAGACACTTCTTCACACACGGCCAACAAAACAAAGTCATTTTTAGCTTCCGAAAAAGTGTGTCCTGTGATTTCTGTATTTTCCCCAAAATCAAAGATTTGATGAGAGGTTTCACTTTTACCAGCTCCGAAGACGCAGTGATAGCGTTCAATCAGTACGTAGAAAACATGCCTTCAGATCTGTGGTCCTCGTGTTTTAAAAAATGGTTCGATCGCATGAAAAAATGTTTAAAATGTAAAGGAGGATATTTTGAAAAGCAATAAACATAATATGTTGGTTATATAACATGTTGTTTAGTTAATTTACGCAAAACTTTTAGTGTGACCTACGTGTATGGAGACATAAAAAAAAACCTTGCCACAAAGGAGCCAGATGAAACCAACTAAGAGTAATAGGGGACGAATTGACTCATCTCCCTTTTATCTTATTTCATTACGTGTCGTGTTTCCTTAATTAATTTCCTCAAAGTTCTCGACTCATTGCTTTTTCCTTAACACCATAAAATGCCGGCGTTTCCCTCAAATGTCAATGCTGCTCGACTTGTGGTGGAATGTTTGGTTTCCCATAAAATAATGGTAAGCTTCCGCAAGGTAAGGCGGCGCGTGGCACTTCACCGCGAGCACCAATATAAATTCCCCTCGTAGATATTAAAAACTTTAATAGCGAGCGAGCGATATTTATTATATATTTCATGTCGCAATTTATGAAGATTTATATAGCAGAGATAAATTAAGAAAACTTATTTCATTAATTGATTTTGGTGACGAGCTCGGTGGTCGAATTTTTAGTAATGGTCACTTTGACACCGAGGTTGCGGGTTTGATCGGCACAAGACAAATATTTGTGTGCATGAACATGTCTGTTTGTCTTGGTCTGGCTGTTTTCTATGTAGTATATGTATGTATTTATTTAAAAAAAAAATGTATTTAACTATAATTTAGTTATACTATACTATAGTCTAGTTTTCAGGAACTAGATGGCATTGTATAATTTGTCCAAGAATATTTATTTATTTTTTATTTATTTATCTTACAACTATCATTACAGGTTAGACCTAATGCGCTAGTGCAGGACAATTTCAATTATGAAATGACAACAAAGTACATCTCACAGTAATTCTGTCGTACTTAATATTCTGTTATGCCCTATAACAGATCACACTTCTAACAATTATTACTAATAAGAAGAATAGGTATAATTTATTGAAAGATTGAAGAATCCTAAACTACAATATAACAAACATCTACTTTTGTGATAAAAAGTAAAAAATAATAATATCTTTAGTTGCCACTAGGCTCTTGCTGGACCTTACCCAGACCACAGTCTTAACACTTTTAATACTGCGCCCAGCCCCCTTACCACCATCTCTTATTGCGACTCAATAACTGAATAGATTGCTTATTCATACCAATGAATAAGCGACTCTATTTCAAATTTAATAGAGTCGCTTATTCATTGGTATGAATAAGCAATCTACTCAATTATTGAATCGCAATAAGAGATGGTGGTAAGGGGACAGACACTTCTTACATTTGACGAGCCCGATGGGCGAAGGGTTAGCAATGGCCAGTTTCACTACGAGGTCGCGGATTCGCTCCCCGTACAAAACAAATATTGGTGTGCATGAACATGTCTGTTTGTCTTGATGTAGGTGTGTTCTTTGTATATAAATATGTATGTATTTACAAATAAAAAATGTATTTAAGTATGTTATGTTACTTATCTAGTACCCATAGTACAAGCTTTGCTTAGTTTGAGACTAGATGGCCGTGTGTAAATTTGTCCAGGAATATATATTTTATTTAAAGTTACTATCGCTATAGATTTGCGTATCTTGGTAATACAAAATTTAAAGAGCATGCCATTATAACGCTCCAGATAACAACTGCATAGCAAATTTAACAATACGCGAAATTACCATCGCAATGCTATGCGATGCAGTCCAAAATTCATGCCCAATTAACATTCAGTCCGGCCGTCACTGTATTGTGTGGCGGCAATAAACGAAAATTGTCATAACACGAAACGACATGAGTTATTAAAAATTCCATCATAGAGGATTGCCCCAGGGCCCGCGGCGGGCGCACCAAGGTCGCACAAAAGGTCTTTTCATCTTTTCACATGAGCAAGATTGGCTGAATACTGAATCCTGTTTGACAGGGTTCTGAAAGCGATACTAGTGAAGCGAGAGTTTTAAAATGGGAATTGAATGTTGGACAAATGAATAGTTAATTGGATTATAACATTTTGTGTGTGTGTTGGTGTTTTAAGGACGATATTGTGGGTTTATTTGGTACTAGGTTGCGTCCTCGACTTCGTATACACCTACCCCAGTATCCTGTGAGAATTTTCAAGCATCCTTTCTTAGGGAATGCCTATGTTATAATATGCCAAATATCAACCAGGGCTACTGCCGAAGGCGAAGCCGCTTACCATTGGATTTTTTGATCGTGAATGTAAAACTTCGGCTTAGATTGGTGTTAATTGTGTTAAGCTTAGCTGTTAGAGACCATGGAACTCTACAGACTAACCTGACGAATTTTATTATTAACTTTAACTTAAGTCTTATTTTTGGATTCAAAATATTCGATCGGAATCTGCTTCAGCGTCGGCGGTAGGGCTCCCGATCAGTCCAGTTGTATGAACTGTGCGTTGATAGATTAATCAGTAACGTTCCGTTTATGGATACACACAGAAGGTTATAAAAATATTACATGTCTCAAAATTGCGTATACGTCACGTCACTATTTTGATCATTCTAATATATAACATGCAGTGCATACACGTATCATTATTTATCTATCATTGGAATTGGAGAGAGCTATGCTCGGAGATATCTCTAGGGTAATAAGATAAGTTTATATGTTTATTTATGTTAATCTTTATTCACCACAAAATTACGTATAAGAGTATAAAAGGCGGCCTTAACGCTAGAAACATTCTCTACCAGTCAACATTTGGGAATAGCAGAAATTCACGAATGCGATTCTAAAACAAATGAAATTAAAATAAGATCTAGAAAATAGATGGATGATGAATAGTGATGATTAAGTGCTTTAATAAACCATTTAAAAGGTAAGTACATAGACTAAGATAGGTTCAGCCAGATGAAGTTGCAATGGACCGGCGATATAGTTCGCAGAACCGATTTTCCACTTCCTAATTTAAATGTTTTTTTTTTTGTATGAGGTTAGTATAGTGGTTCCGCTCAGGTCATATCGCTGTAACCTATCTCTTCCAGGTTACTTCAGGGTATGATGTTGATGATAATTATAAACCATTAGTCTAATGCACGCATTTGCCTATACTGTGTCACTGGGACGTATGGATGTGGAATTATATTGAATCGAATGGTAATTAACATAGACATAGTGTTATTAGCACATGTGTACAGTATGCCACTACAAATTGCTGGACCTAGTTACAACGGTGGCAACATACACCTACTGTTGAAATCAATTAATAGTACAGAGTAAGGCATAAAATATAGAGAAGACATTTAACTTTCATGAATGCATAAGAGCGTCGGGCGCTTTGTTTTTTCGCCATATTTTTCGTATATCGAGCAACTTAAAATAACAATAAATAGACTAACAAAACATTGTGTTGTATTGTAAAAAGCGCACCACGCTTTTTTCACAATAATGCTAATATTTTTCATTCATTATTATTTTCAGCTTGTATTAAGAATTATTTTTCACTTTTTAGTTTGATGCGCTTTAAAGGTGTGTTTTTTTAGTATTTTTAAACTTTTTTTAGTTTGATGTGCTATGAAAGCGCCCAAGAGGTCGCCGCCGATCCGTTGCCAGCCTATACTCCTTCCTTGCTTTCTTTCTGGTGACCTCACTCATTCGCAGGAACACGACAACTTGAGACAACTAGACGACTTGAGGGTTGAAGGGAATTATTATTTCGCTGCAGTATTCTGTGAAGTGGAGGTACTCCCCAGTCGAGCAGCTTAAAAATACGCTATGCCCTACCTCTTTTTTTGCCAGAGCCTCATTTGTCAGTCAACAGGGTGCACCACATGCAGGTGAGGTTGTATTGTTCCCGGTTCTTGATAGGTGTACAGAGTTTAAATTAAATCTGTTCGTTTAAAGTGGGTCAAAATCGACTTCAAAGAGTCGGTTACAAACAAACGAACAAAGAAACATACCGGTGAAGCTAATAAAAGCGTGTTAAAATAGTTAGATCGTGTTCAAAGTCCATTACGTGGCCTTTCTCACAAGTGCAAACACGACTATGAAACGATATTCCATCATGGAATGCCAGTGCCTATCTTCCGGCTTCATTATTAGACTTTGAAACTTAATCGTGGTCAAAGTTCATTACAAGACTTTTCAGAGAAATATAAAAACAGCAATGATACGATGTTCCATCATGAAGTTCCAGTTTATATCTTCCGGCTCCATCATCAGATCAGTTCGACAGTACCATATTATTGTATTGTCATCAGAACTACATATAGCTGCCAATTTTCATTGCGCTACGATCCTTGGAAGATGGTTAAATTAGTTACCTTAGATTTCATTACATAGTTAGTTACATATAGGTCGATCTAATAAAAGCGTGTTAAAAAAATCGGTTGTCTGTAAAGTCGGTTTACTGACGATAGTTGAACGTGACAACGTCATAAGAAAATACTGATGGAATGCTTGCATTTTTCAAAAGAAAATTTTAATGGAACGCCTCAGAGCGAGGTAAAGCCGCATACGTTATGTTTTTTCGTGCGTGCAGCTGGCTCCATCGAATTATAAGACGTTGTCACGTCAAAAAAGCAATTTACGTCATCATTATGCAAGGAAATAAGAAAGATTGACATGTTTTTTAGTGTTTCGTCACGTAATGTTGTTTCTATGGAAAGTAGAATAGGTAATGCACGAAATATAAAATCTGACATATTTTCTATCACGTGTTTGTCATGTCTATGGTTTGACTTCTACACTATCTTGACTGCCTTTCAAAATGACCTTTTCTCGCAATTGTGTTGACAAATATATATTCGGTGTGCTATGTAGATAGCTATAGCTAACAAATGATCTGTACGTACATTGCTCTGTACTATATCGACTTCTGGGTACGATGTAAGTCAATTTGTCGCCGTCGCAGCGCGGCCATCGCGATAATCTAGTTCAAACTGGTTCGATCTAGTTAAGTGTTTGAACTTATATTTATTTAATATCAAAATCCCGATAATTTTGCGTAGTCTATTCACATTACCAGATAACATGATCCCCGCCACAAGGCGTTAAGGAAACCCATAAAATGGAAAGCTCAAGCGAATTCTATATGAATTTAAAATAATGTTAACAAAACTACTGGGCAAATTTTTAAGGTCATTCCAATTACTTTTAGGATTCCGTACCTCAAAAGGAAAAACGGAACCCATAGAAGATCACCCGTTGACATATAACTATGAAATTTAGCAAGTAACATCGTTACAGACTACAAGTATAAGAATCAATCTCAAAACTATACATTTGTAATTAAATCTTAAAAAATTGGGTGTTAGATTCCTGAACTATTTATAATGATCCTACGTAAGGAACCCTCCTCGGTGGGCGAGTCGGACTCACACTTGTTTTTTTTAATTTTATATACTACTCCGGGTGCTAGCAAGCGAGTAATAATCCGCCTGATGTAAAACGGTCACAATAGACACTTGCATTACGAGGACTGTAGCTCTGACTCTCCCGCTCCCAGCATCTTCTCACTTCACGTCCGGTAACCCCGCACACCCAGTAACACAATAATGCTCAATGGATTAGAGCTTGCTGTCTTCTATAAGATGGTACTTCCCCATTCGGGATCGACATGCCCCACATCTCTCACGCCAGAGGTACGTTAGGCAGTTGGTGGTGAGTCGCTTACATCACAAAAATATTCGATCTGTTTATTCCTTAAAACATATTGTTTGAAACATATTTCTGGCACTTAGTCACGCTACGAAACATATTTCAGAAGAATGAAATAGCACTCTCTAACGTACCAGACGCTCCGGGAGTTGTGCCAAAAATTCCAACCCCAATTCTCTCAATAATTATTTGCACCCCGGATAATTTATTTAAAATTATCCCCCGCTCTGCAACAGCTTACTCAACCTTCGCTAAGTCCTAAAAAGGAATTAATTCAAAACGTACTCGCTTTATCATTTGCTTTTGTCAGTTCATTTCTTTTTAATTACAGATATACAGGATGCCTGTTAATCTATATTTTATCAAAAAATGTAAATATTTTATATTGAGGCAATGATGTTATATTTCTATAGATATGGCATTGTGTCAAAAATTAACACCTGAAATGTAAGCTAATTGTCCTATCTTACAATTACTTCGCACAAGCAAGCCGAATAGGACGTTTGTGACAATTTATTGATATAGGTAAAAATGCCATCTTCTGTATTTCGAAAATGCAAAATTTATCTTGATAGAGTAATTAAAGCCCAAGAGATCACATATCACACGAAAGGCCACAATAATAATTGATTTAACACTTACTACATAATATATGTAGGATGGTAACACTGTGCGAGTGAGAGATAAAGTAATATCCCACTCTGTTTCTACCGCGCGTCGAAAATGTATGCCTGCTCCTGCTATTTATTTTTAATGTAATATGAATTGTCATGTTTGTGTAAGATAGCGCAATAAATGAATATTTAATTTTACCACATAAATGATAGTACTTTTATACTGATAAATAAAGCAATTCGTGCGAAATTATTCCCTAACCATTGCAAAATATTCAAATGCACAACGTTAATGTTCAAATTTTCACTTCTGCCGGCACTCCCGGAGTGCAACCTGATTTTTTTTATTAGGTACATTTTGATTTAGTATTCGATTTTTTTATCTAGAACATACCAAAGTTCTATGATTATGTAAATCTTTAAGTATGAACATTGAATTTCCTTACGAGCTGTATAAAGTCTTAAATCGAAAGTATAAATCGCAGTGAATACTTTTAAGCATAAGTTAGGAAGTAGAAAATTGAACCGTTATGCGCTAGGGCGTGAAATGGAAGTCGCAACTGAACTGGATTCTTTGTTCACGTGTGAAAATTATGTAAACTTTCCTCTAGGTTTTACATTACTTTGTACGCTGATATTACAATAATCTTAATATATAAAAATTACTTGTCACGTTGTTTGTCCGCGATGGAATCCGAAACTACTGAACCGATTTAAATCAAATTTTGCACACGTGTGCAGTTTGATCCAACTTGAGATATAGGATAGTTATTAACTCGATTTAATCTAGCATTATTTTTTTATTGCAAATTATTTGTTCATAATTATCTGTGAGTACAATATCTACTATTGTAACAAATGGCGATGCAAAGTAATTTGGTACGGTAATCTTAATATATAAAAATTTCGTGTCACGTTGTTTGTCCGCGATGAAATCCGAAGCCGTGTGTTTTCCGGCAGACTAGATTAGAATCACTCCGTCTCTTCCCGTGGATGTCGTACGAGACGACTAATGGAAATGTGTACATTATAACACATCGATCAGGCCTCCCCAACCCGTTTGGCCAGCGTGGGGAGTGTAGGCCAAATTCTCCTTCTGTCTGGGACGGACGAGAGAGGGTCGTGCTCCTGTAATGGAGACTAAAATGACCTGATGATGATGATGATGTGGCTCAGTAGTATCTTTAAAGCCATAACCAACCTCACTTGCACATGGTGCGGATGCACCATGTGCATTGTGCAAGTGAGGTTGTGTTGGTGTACTCATACAACTGCTGTAATCATACAGTAGGATTACTGGCTAGCAAAATGGGATTTGGTGAAAGAGAAATAGGACATGTCGAGCCTATACTGGTGTAATCATAAAGATTTGATAATAAAATTGATCTTTGATTTGTTGAATTTGTTTCCGCCACGTATAGCAGAATAACTATTAAAAATCGGAAAAATTAACGTAAAAATATTTAAAAGCGATACGAAGCTCGCCGGGTCAGCTAGTTAAATATTAAAATACCCATTGCGTTAAACAGCTGTTGTCGGAAAAGATATTAGACAAATTATTATTTGCATCCATATATTTAATTATGACTTTTTTACCGGCCAAATCCAACTTTGAGCTGAACTTGTCCCTATCGCCCAATCGGTTTCAAAAATAAATGTGTTAGTAAAAATCATTGCATTAACTTTTATTAATTTTGCCCCGCACCCCTAACATGCAAATATGAAATAGGAAATAATTCTGTGAAAAAAAAAATCATTTAATTAAATTGTTTTTTCACGAATTAAACTTATTGTAAAACTTTTTAATAATATGTATGTTTATCTCACAATATAAAATACTTTTCCTTTCCTATTTTAAAATGCTATGGTATTTTATTACAATTAAAAGTATATTTATCTATGATTATTTTGAAAGAAATAGCTTAATATGTAAAGAGCAAAAAGGCTTCCGAAAAAGATAGAACTTTGCTATTTCGCTGACCTTGCTGCGCGAAATTTAATATTAAGAACTAATATGTAAAAAAACCAAACTAGTATGTATTCGGCGGGCGGTCACGCAGAACGCGTTACCGAGACCGATGCCTTAGAAACAGGCACAATTCGCAGATCGGCAATGTGTGTCGCCACAGAATCATCAATATGTCATTTTTAGACTTTCTTGATGACATGTTGATAAAACATCGGCAATTTGTGCTATACTATATGATTGCTGAAATCAAAAACTTGAAGCCTATGGGGTGAGAGTAGAGTTGCTATCTGCCCGGGTTTCCCCGCAATTGGTCTAGTTTGGAGGGCGTCCGGTTTCATTTGTGGTCCGGAGTTAAAAGTTTTAAATCATTACAACGTAAGCTATTTCCACGGGGTACAAAAAACTGACATAACAGCGGTAGTCCGAGACCATATACTCGTACATCTTCACCATCACAATGGCTCTAGTATTAAAACCAGCTATTATACCACCAATACTCAATCTGCGGGAGTACACAGCACTGGCCGTAAATTTTTAATAACCCATTAAGGCTCTCGCCATACAACTGGTGTGCTGTGAAATAGAGTTTGTGCCGTAAAAATCATACACATTGTATATTTCGTAAAAATATGAAGTTACTTTGAGTCAAGAGTATTTTTTTGTTTTTTCACAAATTACACACGGTCGTCTAGTTGTAAACTAAGCACAGCTTGTGCTATGGGTACTAGATAACTGATAATAATACTTAAATATATATTTTTTTAAATACATACATATATTACATACACCCAGACCAACACAAACAGATGATCCTTCGCTGTAGCTGTCAATCTATTTTTTTTCCGTAGCCTATGACCGCCTGTAACACCAGGGGCATCACACGCGCGTCCTGTAAAAACTTCCTGACGCCCTTTTTGAAGAACCCCATGCTGTAGTCTCCCGAGAAAACCTCGACAAGCAGTTTATTCCACAGTTTGACAGTACGCAGGAGAAAACTTCTCTGGAACCACCCAGTACGCGACCAATTAGGCTCCAATGCGTGAGGATGAATTCCCTGTCGATGGTGAGCGGTGCGACTGTAGAAGGAGGTCATGGGCATTGTGTCCAACACCTCCTCTGAACACACCCTACTGTACAATCGGTAGTGACAAAGGGACGAAAAATGTCTTCTCACACTTGCCGGTTTTAATTATTTTCATTCCCAGTTTGGGATTAATTGGCCGCCGCGTCTTTTATATTCGTCGCGTCTTTTTTATCCATATTTGCAACTATCTAAAAATATAAAAGCATAAAAGCAACCATAGACTATTGATATGTCTGCGTTTGTAGCTGTCTATTTCCACGTGGTTCCATGACGATCGGTATTGATCCCGATGCAATAAAGTACGAAATTGTTTGGCAAGGTGCCAACCAAAATTTCGTGTAATGCGAAAATCCACTTTCGGTTGTATTTTATATGTCGGTAACATACTATTATGTTCGAACGCGTCCAAACATAACATATCAAAGTCTAAATCAATGTTACTTGCTATTTTCAACTTAAAATCTTTATTATTAGAACTGATATTGGTGTTAAGTGATGAAATTTGAAGTTTGTTTTAGACATGGCAAATTGTTCACCCCTCCTGTAAACCAAAGAATAATAAATATGTCTAGCTGTAACAATCAACGATGCATATGTGGACGGTTTTGTTGAAGTTCTGACTAGTGACACATGAGTAGATACTCATGTGCTAGTGACCAAGAAACTTGAAATCTGGTACTCTCTGTAAAGGTGAAATGTGATGGTATAGTAAGTTACACGTAATATGAAGATGATGTCTGCAAAATATTTTTCTTTATCTTTTGGCTGGCGAATCTACCTTCATCGAAGGAGTTTTTTGTACTCCTGAATGCTGCCTTACTAGTTTCACTAAATATCAGCGGAATCAAACGTTTTAAAACGGTACGAAAACCACAAGCGATAAATTATAACACTAATCTATAAATGTCGGAACCGTTTTCGACGTACATAAAAACCCATTTGAAGAAACACGCATTCGAATGTTACTCGAAAAATCCGTAAAATTTCGCACAACTATTCGAATATTTTTCTGATATTTACATGCCTAAAAACTAATTACTCGTGCTCCGTAGGTTACATTAAACTGGCGGTCCCAGCTGTCTAGTTAGTGGCTTTTGGGCGGCTTGAAAACATTGTTGAAACAAACCCGCAGTTGATTGTGGTGGAGCATGCCCCTTTTGAACAACGACCATAAGCCTACAGCTAATACTTCCCTGTGCATCAACCTTTCGGTTATGTCACATCATTGCGAGTCTCTCGCCCAGTACACCAACCAGGCACACAAGCGGATTGGTAGCAGATCTTACTCCCCTTTTGCCTGCAAGCACGCTGCTTAGGCACTCTTGAGTCGAGTAGCTCGTGGCGACCAACACTCGTTTTCCCAAACATCAGGGCCCTACCACCACTACCCAATCTCCATGATTTACTTTGGTGCTCAGTAGAGACCAAAGTAGTACGCTACAGCAGCTGCTCACTTAGTACAGACTGAGATGAACAATGATATCGAGCTAATCGACCCATATCTGTAACATTTTATCGTCTATGTAGTATTACCACATCGCTACAAAACTCAACAAAAATATGTAAAAATATTCCTCAATATTATTGTAGAATCGATAACAAAACTGCCATTAACGACCCCACCAATAACCCGAAACCCTAGTGATGGATCACGAAACACGAATTTAAAATGCAACAAGTGATCAATAACCGCCCATCGTGCGATCAAGATAAGTGTTGAACCCCCGTTTGTTGAAATATCTATGCTTTTTCCAACAAGGAAATTGTTGATCTGATAATTTTCTAAGGTTTTTCTTGTATTGAATGCTTTTATTATTTGTATCGTATTATTTGTATTTCTCCGTTAGCAAAGCATGAATGTTCTTAGATTTAATTTGAGGCCTATTTATACCATGTTTTAAGCAATAAAGATTATTATTATATAATAATAAAAACGCATCTAGCGAATATTGTTTTTTTGCTTGTATGTTTGTAGTGTCGCTAATGTGACAGCAGATATCCCTTTCATTATGTTAAAATAAGTCATTGTTCCAAGTTAAATAATAATAATCTTTATTTTTCTTGAAATCACATCTTTGAACCAAGGCCAATCTCACATGCACGTGGTGCACCCTGCTGATGGACTAATGAGGCTCTGGCGAAAAGAGAGGTAGGGCATAGTGTATTTTTAAGCTGCCAGACTTTGGAAGTACCTCCACCGCACAGAATACTGCATCCTGCATTGATGTTGTATTTCTGCGAGTGAGTGAGATCACCAGAAAGAAAGAAAGGATCCTTCCGTTCTTCCTATAGAATATAATATAGTATAGGCTGGCAACGGATCGGCAACCCCTTTGGTGTTACTGATCTGCGTAGGCGGTAGTGACTGCTTTCCATGAGGTCACTCACGTGCTGGTTTGCTCCTCTCTCACATAAAAAAAAAGAAATTCTAATTACCGGGGTCAAAAATAATGAGACACCCTCCTTCCATAACTCAAACAAAGTATCACATTAATTGTAAGTTACGAAATACATTATTTATATCAGATTTCATATCAAGAATATATTGATATGAAATCTGATATAAATAATGCCAAGCTTATAATTGGTTACAGACATATTTGAATGATAGGACACAATGTGTAGAAATTACAAAATATAGTAATCAAACTAGAGGACTTGAAACCTACCGATCAAGTCACAAACATGGCGCACACGGTGTACCACAAGGCAGCATCTTGGGTCCATTATTGTTCCTAATATACATCAATGACTTGCCAGACAGTGTACCACAAAAATGTATTCTTTTTGCTGATGATACCTCCATAATAATTGACGATTCTAACACAAATAATTACAATGATTTGATAAACGAGACCCTTAAGAAAACTATTGACTGGTTAGAAACCAATAACCTAAAAGTAAATGTAAATAAAACTAAATTAATGCAGTTTTATACTTGTCAAGGTAATCCGAAAACTGTAAACGTTTGTTATAGAGGAGAACCTATCACCGAAGTAGATAATTTAAAATTTTTGGGCTTGACTATTGATTGTCATTGCAGTTGGCGGTATCACATAAATTATATATGTTCTAAAGTAAATAGTTTCGTTTTTGCTTTAAGACAAATTAGCCTCACTGTATCCCAGAAAGCTGCTATAACAGCCTATAATGGCTATGTCAACTCATTGTTAAGATATGGTATAGTTATTTGGGGAAACTCAACCGATGTAAATAAGGCATTTCTTATACAAAAACGATGTATCAGAGCTATTTTTAGAATTTCGAAAAGAGAGTCCTGTCACCGTTACTTTGGAAATAATAGTTTGCTGACCTTGCCCTGTCTTTACATAATGGACGCATGTATGTTTGTTCATAAGCATAAACACCTATTTAAAATGCAGGATGATATTCTGAAACGGAACAGAAGAGCAGCTTATTTAAATAAATTGTACATGCCATCAACAAACCTTACTTTGGTGACAAAAAACTGCCACTCAATGTGCATAAAAATTTATAATAGGCTTCCTGGCTCAATTAAAACTTTACGGCCAAATATATTCAAAAAACGCTTAAGACGATGGCTGACTGAACGAGTTTTTTATAGCATACAGGAATATTTAGACTGCACAAATTTTGACATTTAAAGATTCTTGACGGAGTAATTGACATTGTATTATTAATTTAAATGTAATTATTAATTGTATAATGATACTGAATTTTATTGACTTATATTAGAATTGACATAACATATTATATTTAATAAAATCTAAATTATATTGTTGTAATATTTTAACTGGTTGCATATAGTGTAATTGTAATAATTATATTTTATTGGGATTATTAATAATTATATTAATTTTATAAAAATATTTGTACGCCGGAATGGCAGAATTCAGTCCAGAACTATATATTCACTTTTAAGATCTTATTGTATTCATACCTGTTTTCATACAAATAAAAACTGATTGATTGATTGATTGATTGATTGATAGGTTGTCAAAGTCAAAAAACGTTGAGAAACGTCAGTAACGTCCCCCGTTCTCTACCGGGTTAAACTTAATTTTCCCCTCATCCAATTTCCGGAGCGAGCTCCCTGATTATTGGAGAGATAACATCACCAGCTTTTCCAAACGTCTGCCCCATGTACCTTCGAAAATTGGTTTTACATTTTAACATGGCAATTTGGTTTTATTGTAATATACTCTGTGCTTTTAATAACATTAAAAGTTAATAACGTCAAAAGTAAATTCGAAAGTTAAAGATTAACCGAGTAACTGAAATTATAAAACTGGGCGACTATTATACTAAGTTGGCGACTAAACATGATGTAACATGCCAAACTAATAATTTCGTTTTTCTATACGAATTTCTGTTTTCCCAAAGGCTATTTTATCCTGTTACCATTACTTACTAACTGAAACGACTATGATTTTATTTCAACGAAATCGTCAGACTACTTTGAAAGAAATCGATATTTCATATCGAGTCCTCCGTGAAAATTAAATTTGGCATACATATAGGATATGATCTGGATTGATACTTTCCATCCCGATGCTGTTATTAACTAATATTTTGAGAAAAAGAAGAAAGTTTAACAGTAATATTTTTATTAAGTTGTGACTTGGTCCATATCATTTTTTTTTAATTGTGCGTTATCCTGTTACTGTTTCTAAAATGAAAGTAGCCTAAGCTACTCCTTATAATATCAGCTAAAATGCTATTATAGAGAAAGTCTACAAACAGACGCATCAATTTTATTTATTTGGGTTATATCGTCTACAATGTGTGATGTTACATGTCCTGATTGCAGAATAAAGTTTTATATCCAACTATTCTCGCAAGTATAGGGAATCAATAAAAATACACGTACATTCGGCACCCCTATGTTGTTTTATTGTAAACTCCATGAAAGATCCCATTTCCATAATTCACACGAGGGTACCGCAACTACGGTCGTAAATTTTCATAAAAAAACATTCCACTTGATGCGTTCCAACAAATGGTTACGCATCATTACCTCGCTCCTACAAACATTGGTAATGAGACGAATAAAGGCTGAGATGTAATAATGTAAGGCGAAGTAATTATTGTACAAAAGACATCTCTTTTGTAACATCTTACATCATGATCTCTGACTATATAAGTAACGCTAGGAGCATACTTTCGTATCGACTAAATAGTTTAATTAGTTGCAACGATTTTCACATAACCATAGCCTGATGACTTCATACAAAAACTGCATAATATGTGTATATGTCTTGGTACTACAGAAACAGAATAATTTGTGACTTTCTTGCACTCAATTGTTTGAGTGATGTCTATTAATCACATCAAAATACGTGCATTAGATTGTTTAATGTAAATGTCGAAGCATCAAAAATTTCAAGCGATCTGTTACAGATTCTTCACCGAGGGGTGATGAGCTTGGCTCGTACGACAGATTGTGGCCATCCTGCATAATATGTACTGTAATACAACTAAGTTGATGGAAGTGCGCATATAATCTAAATCTAACTTTCATCAATCCATCTACACAATTCTACTGACTTTATTTTAGACAATTATTAACAAGAAACTACTCAATAAAATAGACATTGTGCGCGTCCGATACTGACAGCTAAGAGAAAATCTAGACAAATTCTAACGAGGTACAGACGAAGTTGTATCATTACAACTGTTCATGCGACATTACTACACTTAATTTGTGTGCAAGACTGATTAGTATCAGATCGATTGTAGACCCTTTTTAGTTGTTTTTTCTTTAAAGTTTAGAATGGTAGTCGACGTTAAATGTCACCGCAATCAGATGAGCACTGATTCTTAAATAGTGCTCACACTCTTTGTGACTATCAACCTTATAATTAATAGTAAATTACATCCAACGTTTTCAATCTTTGGTCATCATAACATCTTTTTTTATCGGGATAGGAGCCCACCACACATTCCCACCACTGTGTCTCCTGTGAAGCCAGGATTAACAGCGGCGACCACCAAAAAAGACAATGAACAGTGATGTCCATTGCAGTCCCGGGGGTAAAACTACGGCTGCCTTACAACTCACTACGAATTTAATCAGAAGAAATTAGTATATCATAACATATATTAACCTATATAGGTACATTCACAGTCACATACATTTAACCAATAAACTCGTAATATATTTGTAACAAATGATTTATACTCGAACCCGGTACCCATAACCGGAAGGAACATACCATTCCGCCGAGTGATCATAACGGATCATATCTTTATAGGGGGTCTTACATTCCGCACGATTTACTGTAGGTTACACTCCCCACGAGTTGCGATCTTCATTGTAAACATTTCGCAAATATCCCTAAAGCAGGGAAATTCAATGACAGTGAGCAAAACTTTTATGTAGCAGCAATTCTTTTTCTATTTTACTCGTCGGAAACGTAAAAAAGAAGTAAGTTTGTTATGTATATAGAAATGAAAGCTGTCTTCATTTTGAGATAACTATTACAGAGTTCAGAGGGCCCGATGGCGTAGTTTACATATCAGTCTAATCGAACACACAAGTTAAGCAATGGCGAATACAGCATACCTATAGATGCGTGTATTTATTTCGAGTTTCACCGTTCTTCCGGAAGGCACGTTAACACAGCGGCCCTTGCTGTTGCGCGGCTTGGAAACTCTTCCCTCTGCCAATCCACAGTTGAGCAGCGTAATAGAGTATGCTTTTTGGGCTTTAAATGATTCATCAACATCTTTAAACCTAAGCCAACCTCACCTGTACGAGTAACAAACGAAATTTGGCACGTAGGTTACTTATGACGTATAGGGGTACACTAAGAAAGGATTTTTCAAAATTCATCCCCTAAGGGGGTGAAACGGGGGTCCACAGTTTGTATGGGGAAACGAGATTAGTTGGACTATTTTATTCGAAACTTTACACGAGTACTTCTATAGATAAATGAGTAAACACGTGTTTCAGGATTTTTCAATATTCAACCCCTAAAGGGGTGAAATGGGGTGAAAAAGTCTGAAAATCGTCATGGGTATTGTTTTTATAGTTTATCGGGTCGCTGATTACGAAAATAACAACTATTATCTAATCAAACAAAGCCGACGTGATAAAAAGTCGCCCCTATGGGGGTGCTATCGGATGGAAATGTCTAAAATGGGGTGAAAAAGTCTGAAAACCATCATGGGTATTGTTTTTATGGTTTATCAGGTCGCTGATTACGAAACTAACAACTATTTTCTAATCAAACGTAGCTGACGTGACATAAAATCCCCCTTGTGGGGGTGTTATGGAGTTGAAATGTCATAATATGAATATGGGTGTTGATTCTTGGTTTTCTGGGACGTCAATTACGAAAATGGCATCGATTTGAAAATGTTACATAGTGGACAAAAAAATACTTAAAAGGATTTTTCAAATTTTAACCCTAAGAGTGTGAAACGGAGGTCCAAAGTATGTATGGGGAAACGAGCTAAGTTGGACTATTTTATCCTAAATTTTACATGAGTACTTCTATAGATAATTGACTAAACACGTGTTTCAGAATTTTTCAAAATTCAACGCCTAAAAGGGTAAAATGAGTCCCAAAAGTCTGAAAAACGTCATGGGTATTGTTTTTATGGTTTATCGGGTCGCTGATTACGAAAATAACAACTATTTTCTAATCAAACATAGCCGACGTGACAAAAAGTCGACCCTGTGGGGGTGCGATGGGATGGAAATATCTAAAAGGGGGTGAAAAAGTCTGAAAATCATCATAGGTATTCTTTTTATGGTTTATCGGGTCGCTGACTACGAAAATAACAAGTATTTTCTAATCAAACGTAGCCGACGACGTGACATAAAATCCCCCCTGTAGGGGTGCGATGGGGTTGAAATATCAATATAGGTGTTGATTCTATGGTTTTCTGGAACGTTAACTACGAAAATGGCATCGATTTGTAAATATAACATAGTGGACATAAAAATAGTTAAAAGAACTTTTCAAATTTTACCCCTAAGAGGGTGAAACCAATCCCGTTTCCCCATAAAATTTT
Source organism: Hypsopygia costalis (assembly GCA_937001555.2). Classification (NCBI taxonomy): domain Eukaryota; kingdom Metazoa; phylum Arthropoda; class Insecta; order Lepidoptera; family Pyralidae; genus Hypsopygia; species Hypsopygia costalis. The sequence continues at coordinate 5,767,644 of OW443335.2, forward strand.
TGGACCTCCAAAAATTTTATGGGGAAACGGGATTGGTTGACTATTTTATCTTAAACTTTACACGACTACTTCTATAGATAAATGAGTAAACACGTGTTTGCCCCGAATTTCACGCGAGCGAAGCCGCGGGCGAAAGCTACTGCCTCATATAGAGGCAAAACACATGTCACAGCACAGAGACGACCACGTCAATCGAGCCGGCGACAGTCGCATGTTTCTTCTATTTCAGATGTTGAAGAGGCACAGAGATGACTGCAGCAGCTGGTGTAGAGAGGACCAAAGAAGCCACGTGTCAGTCGCATGCAGCAACTAACAGAAGTGGGTGGATTGGCTGGCAGTAATAAATAAATAAATATTCCTGGACAAATTACACACTGTCATATGTATAGCCCCAACCTAAGCTAAGCTTTAATTATGGGTAGTATAGATAACTGATGTAATACTTAAATACATTTTTTTTTTGTAAATACATACATAAATACATAGAAAGCACCCAGACAAACAGACTTGTTCATGCACACAAATATTTGTCTTGTGTGGGGATCGAACCCGCGACCTCGTAGTCAAAGTGGCCATTGCTAACCATTCGACTACCGAGCTCGTCCAATTAACTGTGGTCGAATTAACTGGTTGTAGAAGCACACAAAGTTGTGTAGATGAAATTGCTCAAAAGTTATATATTTTCTCCAACTTCCAGCAAGTGAAGGTTAGTCTATGTCTGTGTCCTAGGTATCACTATGTTCTGGACTCGAGTAAGTACAGAAGTGTCAAAATCTTTTAAGATCTTACAGAATAACCTATGAGGTACTGTTATTATGAAGCTACGACCTTTTAGAGGTGTAAGTCACTCAATACGAACTTTTTTTTTTTTATATACTACGTCGGGTGGCAGACAAGCATACGGCCCGCCTGATGTGAAGCAGTTACCGTAGCCATATTAAGACTTGCAACATAAAATATTGCTCGCGCGCCGCCACCCCCGCTGCCAACGCAGCATCTCCTTCCTTTCTTTCTGGTGACCTCACTCACTCGCAGGAATACAACAACCCTCAAGGGAATTGTTATTTGGCTGCGGTATTCTGTGAGGTGGAGGTACATACCCAGTCGGGTAGCTTACAATTACGCTCCCTACCTCTCTTTTCGCCAGAGCTTCTTTTGTCAGTCAGCAGGGTGCACCACGTGCAGGTGAAGTTGGCTTTGGTTCAAAGATCTTGATGAACCACTTACACCCCCAATTAAACTTTACAGCCAAAGATAACCTCACCTACACGTTGTGCACCTTTCCAAGCGGGAAATTCATCTTCACACGTTGGAATTTTCCCGGGCGCGTACCGTAAGGTTCCAGAGAAGTTTTTTAACCTCGAGCTGTCAGATTGTAGAATGAACACCCTGCCACGTTTTTTCAAGAAACTTCAGTATGGAGTTTTTCAAGAAAACCATTAAGGGGTATTTGCAGGCATAAGGCGGGTCGTACGCTTGTTTGTCACCCTAGTGGTATAATATATATATTATACGTACTGCGTAACAGCAGGTGAAAGCTAGTTTATGTTTCCTAGGTCTCAGTATGTTCACGGGTCGAAGCTATATAGTAGTGCGACAGTCATGTAATCATTTAAAATTTTACATAATAACATAATGACGTACTATTATTTTAAACCTACGACATTGGAACTAACTCTTTTGTAGCAGTTTCCTTTTTGTTTACTTATTTTCCTTTTCATGGCCCGTGAATTGTGATTAAAGCTTATCTCTACCCTTCTGAATAAGGTTTGATACGGAAATTAAAAAGGGTTATGCATTAAATCTTTATAAGTATGTCGACCCATAATCTGTTATAGAGAACAGATTATAATGCATTTTTATTTCAAGAACTTTAGCAGAATGTTTTTATTGAAAATCCTTTTGGTGTTCACAAATATGAAGAAAAAAAGCAAATAACCGACGGTCTTTATAAATTTTCCAGTTATCGATTTGTTACTTCCATAATGCTCTTTGCGTACCTATAACAGTGGTTCATCGTCAACCCATTTTCACTCCACTGCTAAAATATAGGTATCCCCTCAATCGAAGGTATTTAGAGCATACACCATCTTGCTGCTCAATTGCAGGTTATAGGTGGACAGTGTTTTCAAGCCTCCTAAAGGTCCCTAACTTAGCTTATTACAATAGCCGGGATCGACGGCTTAATATTATGCGCTACAAGCAAAACGTATCAGCTCAATATACCCATCAATGGACAGGATACGATCGACTTTGCTTAACTTGCGTGATCGATTCGACTGACAAGCACAAAGACGCCATTGGGCTCCTCCAGAATTGAACGGTGGTTTGTAAAGTGCAATACCAATTTTCTAACATTTCTACTGAAGTCATTATCCCGACATTAAGAAATCGAAATAACGTAAAAAACTTATCTTATCCAACTCCTTTCCAATCCCGAATCGAATATCATCGAGTCGACAGTAACGCCCTGAGGAAATTAAAGATTCTATCCGAAGCTAGAACTTAATCCCTGTGTAATAGTAAGCCGGAAAATTGCAAATTAAAAGGAGGGAAGTTACCCTGAAATTTGAACTTTAAGTCTTTTTCTTAGAGCTCAGTTCGGAATGATTTCCTGTGATATAAAGCAACAGATAAAAACGCCAAATCCCAAGCGAAGGTTCTGGAATAGGTACAATTAATTAAGGAACCTATATGGATGTCTTTATTGGGAAGTATAAGGAGCTTAAGCAATTGTTCTTCAGAGAGATCCAGGTTGTATTTTTAGATGTAAATGACAGGCTAGCAAATAATATATAATTAATAGTAAGCATAAATATATAACTTTTTTTATATGAGAGTGGGGCAAACGAGCATGTGGGTCACCTGATGGAAAGCAATCACCATCGTCCATGGAGATCAGCAACACCAAGGGGTCGCCGATCCGTTGCCAGCCTACTCCTTCCTTTCTTTCTTTCTGGTGACCTCAACAACAGACAAAAGTTTGTGGGATGTAAGAATCTTGCCACTATCTTGCAAAAGTCAACCTCGTTTGCACATGGTGCACCCTGCAGACAATCGTAAGAGGTCTAGCAAAGGAGAGGTAGGGTATAGCGTATTTGTAAGTTGCCCGACTGGGGAAATACCTCCACCTCACAGAATACCGCAGCCAAATAACAATTTCCTTGAGTGTTGTTATATTCCTGCGAGTGAGTGAGGACACCATGAAAAAAACCGCCAAGTGCGAGTTGGACTCGCGCACGAAGGGTACAGTGCCATTATCTATAAAACGGCAAAAAAAATCACTTTTGTTGTATGGGAGCCCCCTTAAATATTTATTTTATTCTGTTTTTTATTACTTCATGTTATAGCGGCAAAAGAAATACATCTTCTGTGAAAATTTCAACTCTCTAACTGTCGCGGTTCATGAAATACAGCCTGGTGACAGACGGACGGACGGACGGACAGCGGAGTCTTAGTAATAGGGTTCTTTTTTACCCTTTGGATACGGAACCCTAAAAAAAAGAAGTTGAAAAGGGGATGGCGGCACGCGAGCGATTTTTCACCGTATGCTTGTCTGCCATCCGACTTAATATAAAAAAAAATCGTAAATAAAACAAAAAAAGAAAAAGTGGAAAGATTGAAACAACCTTTTCAATCAATTGGCACTCATTACTCCAACACCAAGTGGATACTCCATTAATTGATCAATGAACGTGGGCCGTGCAAATAATTGTCATTTCAATCGGCTATTAGAGTAATGTTGGGCCCGTAATTACACTAATGACACAATTATTGTAACAAGCCAGTGTAACTGTTCCAACTGAGAGGGTCTATTTATGATTTTTTTTTATATATGACACCGGGTGACAGACAGCCCGCTTGATGTGAAGCGGTTACCGTAGCCATTTTAACACTCGCAACATGAAATATCGCGCGCCGCCACCCCCGCTGCCATCGCAGCAACAGGAAGGCCTGGTGACTTCACTCACTTACACTGAAATAAGAAATTTAAAAACTTTTGCCCGCGGCTCCATTGGCTTCATAGACATAATTTTTGATAATCAGTCGCGGTAACGTGAATCGGAGTATAGTGACTTCGCAGTGACTTGCATCGCGATCTTGGAGCATCTTATTAGCATTCATCGATATTTTGTGTATCGAGATTTAGTATTTGACTCAAATTTGAAGTGAAAACTAAAAGACTAAAAGTCTTGGTAAGTTCCACATCATCATCCCTATTGCCAAGGCAAACCTCGCCTGCACGTGGTGCACTTTGCTAATAAACAAAACAGGCTCTGGCGAAAAGAGAAGTAAGGAACGGCGTATTTTTTTACCTGCACGACTGCAGAATTACCTACACCTCACAGAATACCGTCATGTTGTGTTTCTGCGAGTAAGTGAGGTCACCAGAAGGGAAGGAGATGCTGCGTTGGTAGCCAGGGTTACAGCGTGCGATCAATATTATATCAAGCGTACCGTTTACTTGTTTGCTACTCGACGATTTAAAACTAAAATATTTTTTTTAAAATTACTAAAACGTGTCACTGAGATACAATGTTACTTAGTTTAAAAAAATACATGATCTAAACATTACATCTATTAAAAATTTTACATTACAAAAAAAATCTATTTGACGAGCTTGGTGGTCGAATGGTTAGCAATGGCCACTTGGACTCCGAGGTCGCAGGTTCGATTCCCACACAAGACAAACATTATGTCTGTTTGTCTAGGTCTGAGTGTTTGCTATGTATTATAAGTATGTATTTACAAAAAAAATGTATTTAAGTACAGTTAGTGGTCTAGTACCCATAACACAAGCTTTACGCTTAATTTGGGACTAGATGGCGCTAAGAAAGTATTTTTAATTTTCCACAGGTTACCGGTATACTTGCGTACGGTGTTGTGATCTAAAGTTAGTATAATAAACTCGGCAAAATAGTCGACCACAAGCAGTTCGTTGTACTTAAAACATTGCAATGTAAAAGCAGTCTTAACTCACATTATGAAGTTATAATATGAGGCGAGATATTCTGAACTAATGAAAAATCATGTTGCTACAGTGTGGGGTAGTTGTAAAATACGATAAATTGTTTCTCGTGTTCGAGGTGACTATGTCACAAGCGGTAGCGGAAATTTTATGTCCGCAAATTCGTACGCACATATCTCGGTACATCGTGAAAATTTTTAAGAATCCTTTCTTAGCGGATGCTTATGTCATAATAAATACATGAATTCGAAATCATTCTGTACTGAAATTTCTGCTCGATCCGTCCAGCCAATGGCTTGAGCTGTGCATTGATCGATCTGTTAATCCAGTATCCTCGTTTACACAAACGAGACAGAAATAAAATTGTACTAACTATACATAATAAATATTTTTTTTCTGTATAATACGTCTGGTGGCGAACCAGCATACAGCCTATCAGATGTAAAGTGGTTACGACATCCATTATAATCGCTCCTTACAAGGGCTTAACAAGCAGGCAAGTTTTGTAAGATAAGATTTATTATTCATTGCACTCATGCGCTCGAATCGTGCCCGACTCGGCGTAACATGAGCCATTCTTTAATCAAGGTGTTATTCTCGCTTACATTATATCACTTGAACCGCATGGTCTGTAACAACAGAGCACTAACCGCTGCGATATATGACATCGTAAACTACCGTCGCTAAGCTTCATTGTTGCTGTATTATTGCCGGGAACAACAAACGACTCTGTTTGTTCTGTTGTATCGCCAAAACTGGACGTATAACAAATCAAGCTTTAACGTCAGGTGTCGTAATATCACGTTAACTTTACTTGCTGTATCGACTTTTCCTTTAGAATCACTGAAAATTTTTTCTCATTTATTTTACATATTATATTTCTTTTTTACAGAATTAGTTAGAATATGGATATTTTTTTAGCATTTAACTAGCTTAACGATAAAGAAAACAAGAAACAAAAAGCAAAAAATCATATACAAGCTTTTTGTTTGTTTGTTTGTAAAACTTTATCGTATATAAAACAAAAGTATATAAAATACAAAAATCATTACACACATAACACAATAGCGGACTTATCCCAATAGGGATCTCTTTTTTTTTATACTACGTCGGGTGGCCGACAAGCATGGCAACGCTGGCAACATAAAATATCGCTCGCGCGCCGCCACCCCCGCTACCAATGCAGCATCTCCTTCTTTTCTGGTGACCTCACTCACTCGCAGGAACACAACAACCCTCAAGGGAATTGTTATTTGGCTGCGGTATACTGTGAGGTGGAGGTACATTCCCCAGTCGGGTGGGAATGTACCTCCACCTCACAGTATACCTTACAATTACGCTCTCTACCTCTCTTTTCGCCAGCTTCGTTTGTCAGTCAGCAGGGTGCACCGCGCGCAGGTGAAGATGGCTTTGGTTCAAAGATGTTGATGAACCACATACACCCCACTCTTTCAGTCAACAGTAGAATACTTGAAAGAGAGTATCAATTTTGGGCTTTGGTGCAATACATGCAATCCATCTAAAATCTACAAATCAAAATCTAAAAAACATACTATACACAATAGGCTATTTTCCAATGTTTAAAAATTGTATAAATTATTTAAAAATATGGTAAAATACACAAAACTATAAAGATCCGCAAACTTTCATTCTTCAGTCAGACTTTTTTTTAGTGTCGATCAAAGTTTGGCGGGAAAGTCCATTTGAAAAGTATGAAATTATTAAAAAATAATATTTCCATTGGAGAAGCAATAAAAAATGCTATAACTTTTATTATGATACTAATCACAAAAACGTAATATTTAACATAGCTGTCGTACAAATTTCTGATTTGATGCATACAAAATAATAACCTGTGACGTCATAATTCGGTAGTCTTTTGTATGGAGCGTTTTGGGGCAGTCTAAAAATTGTGATTTTCAAACTACCATATCTCAAGAGATTTTTGTGCTATCGAAGTAATTCTTTCACCTATGGTTACATTATGGAGACGTCCCTACGTATCAAACCGAAAAAAATGTTAGTCAAATAGCCTATTGGTGGCGAGACGTCGTGAGACGAGTCTTGTCCACTGCCCCATCATGAAGACCACTCTCTGGCAAGAGTGAAGCGGCAAAGAAGAAGATACACAATACATACCACTTAACCGTAGTCATTCTAAGAATAAATACCAGAGGGAAAATCATAATGTTCCTTCACTTGAAGTTTAAAGAAGTCAAGTGACTGTAACATTCTCACTTTAATTGGCAGTGCATTCCTCAGGCGTGCAGCATGAACAGTGAACGATTTTGAGAAACGTTGAGAATTATGGTGAGGAATTCTCAAGATTGTATCATTGCTGACTCGAAGATCAACAACGCAATTTTAAAATTCATCAACGCGAAATTTAAAGCATTCAAAAAGATAAATGGGAGGATTAAAAAGGACGTTGTATAGAAGAGAAAGATGTGAACATTTCTGCGATAAATAAATAAATACTTCTTGACAATTCACACAGCGCCATCTAGTCCCAAATTAAGCGCAAAGCTTGTGTTATGGGTACTAGACAACTGATAAATTTACCTACTTAAATACATTTTTTTTTGTAAATACATACTTATAATAGATAGAAAATACCCAGAACAAGACAAACAGACATGTTCATGCACACACATGTTTGTCTTGTGCGGGAATCGAACCCGCGACCTCGGAGTCAAAGTGGCTATTGCTAACCATTCGACCACCGAGTTCGTCAAATTGGCAATAGATTAAGCTTTTTACGGTATTCAGAAATATCAGTATAAAAGTACTATAATTTATGTGGTAAAATACGATATTCATTTATTGCGCGCTATCGTACACAAACATAACAATTTATATTACACTAGCTGCCCGCCCCGGCTTCGCACGGGTAGAAAGTGTTGTTTTCTTTTCCTCGCAATTTTTATGTACATAAGAACCTTCCTTATACCTTAATGAAAATATTAAAATAAAAATTAGCAGAATTGGTCGATCCGTTCTCGAGTTTAGCGCTTAGCAACATTCATTTTAATATGGGACCACCAGGAGAGTGTCAAACGAATAAGAATTATTAAAATTGCTGTACAATTGACGGAGAAATCATTGAATTTAAAAAAATACATACAGTCGAACATAGAACCGCCCTACAGGTACAATAAACAACAATAATAGGTAATTTCTGGGACAAAAACTATTCCCATAGTCGCCTTGTACGACATCCACGGGAAGAGACGGAGTGATTCTATTCTAGTCTGCCGGAAACCACACGGCCGTAAGAAGGAAGAGTGGTAAACGCGGAATAAATACAGTTTCATCGGCACCACTCCCAGTGAGAATCTCAGCTTCAATTATACATATTTCGCTGCTAAACATTGACTTTACTTCAGGAAGGAGATCTTCCCCAAATTTTAATAATATTTTTGAAAACTCTTGGGCACGTAAAGTTCTATCTACAGCTTCTACTGCCTTATTGTTTTTTTTTCGCATTCATCTGAAACGATTAGACAGCAATCCTGAAACATTTTCGCTTTGTCACAGTTTCGTGTCACTAAGCATGTATGTGTTTCCGTTCTGTATAAATCGTGTATAATATTGAACATTGTATTTGCGTCATTCCGCCTAGAAGTAATATATGGCTGCAATACCTGGCGATGCTGCTGTGAGATATTATTTTGGCGCCTGATTTCAGCGATGATTGCTCTCGTCAGGTATGTTTTTCCAGTCCCTCCTGAAGCATCTAAGAAAAACAGTTTCCCCTCGTTGTTTAAAAGACTTTGCATCACAAAATCTTGCTACATAGCGTCCCACAAATGCACGCATTCTTCTGGTTTGTGCGAATATATACCAATCGTTTCATTTCAATTTTAGCGTACACGTCTATAATAAACTGCCTAAATAGACCACGTTACCTTTGTAAATAAATAAAACGATTGCGTCTAACTTGTAGCAGGTAAGCATAAAAGTAGCACTGCGCGGTTATTTTTTTACAATACAATCAATATTTTGTTAAACTATTTATTGTTCTTTTAAGTAGCTTTTTTAGTTCTATTTGCTATTATAGCGTGTTTTTTAGTTATTTTTTTAAACTTATTAACTGAAATCACACTATATTATAATAATAAAACCTAATTATATAATACTAAATTAAATAAAATATAGAGCCCAAATTACTGTCGTCGCATGATGGTAAAGTGCCCAAAAGGCTGGCCGCATTACCGCGTTGTATGGCCAGACTAATACGCTGGCCAAAATAAGCACCAGCTCTTGGGTCACCAGAGACGTCGACTAACCGTGCAAATATCTCTTTAAACAAGACTTTTGCATCTGCACCCCAAGGCCCCAAGGTCTCCACAGCAAAAGGCGTAAATATGTACGACTCTTTTTTAAACTATAATTTATTGTATACACCATGTTGTTTATGCAAATAAATTTAGCTTTGTTCTGCATCAGGTGTTCCAAATATTGGATTTTTGTACCTCAATAAAAAATACTCATCAGGCTGAACAACTTTTGCTAAGGCGTCATTTTTTATTTCTTATAGTTTAGCTGAACCATTATGGATCTGCATCAGGTGTTCTAAATCTTGGATTTTTATACCTCAACAAAAAATACTCATCAGGCTGAACAACTTTTGCTAAGGCGTCATTTTTATATTTCTTATAGTTTAGCTGAACCATTATGATTCTGCATCACGTGTTCCAAATCTTGGATTTTTATACCTCAACAAAAAATGCTGATCAAGTTGAACAACTTTTGCTACGGCGTCAATTTTATATTTCATATAGTTTACCGGAACCATTATGGATCTGCATCAGGTGTTCTAAATCTTGGATTTTTATACCTCAACAAAAAATACTCATCAGGCTGAACAACTTTTGCTAAGGCGTCATTTTTATATTTCTTATAGTTTAGCTGAACCATTATGGATCTGCATCAGGTGTTCCAAATATTGGATTTTTATACCTCAATAAAAAAAACTCATCAGGCTGAACAACTTTTGCTAAGGCGTCATTTTTATATTTCTTATAGTTTAGCTGAACCTTTATGGTTCTGCATCAGGGTGTTCCAAATCTTGGATTTTTATACCGAGATGGAAATTTCGTGTCAACGTTTTCAAATCGATGCCATTTTCGTAATTGACGTCTCAGAAAACCATAGAATCAACACCCATATTGATATTATGACATTTCAACCCCATCGCACCATGCGACCACCACAGGAGTGCTCTTGTGTCACGTCGGTTATGTTAGATTATAAAATAGCTGTTGTTTTCGGAATCAGCGACCCGATAAACCATAAAAACAATACCCATAACGATTTTCCGACGTTTGCACCTCATTTCACCCCTTTAGGGGTTGAATTTTGAAAAATCCTGAAACACTTGTTTACTCATTTATCTACAGAAGTGCTCATGTAAAGTTTCGTATAAAATAGTCCAACTAATCTTGGTTCCCCCATACAAACTTTGGACCCCCGTTTCACCCCCTTAGGGGTGGAATTTTCCAAATTCCCGTCTTAGTGAGCACCTACGTCCTAAAAGGAACCCCCTTGCAAAATTTGAGACTCCTAGCACTTGTAGTTTCTGAGATTTCGTGATGAGTGAGTGAGTGATTTACTCTTTTATATATATAGATTAAAAATAAACAGCAGGAGTATACATTTTCGCCGCGCGGTAGAAAGAGAGGAGGATAGTACTTCCTCTCCTACGCCGCGCCGGCGGCGGTCTACTTTAAAGTAAAGTAAAGTAAGGTAAGTGGTTCATCAACATATTTGAACCTAAGCAAATTTCACCTGCCCGCGGTACACCCTGCTGACTGATGAATGAAGCTCTGGCGAGAGAGAAGCTAGGGATCGTAATTGTAAGCTACCTCACAGAATACCGGAGCCAAATAACAATTTCCTTGAGGATTGTTATGTTCCTGCGAGTGAGTGAGGTCACCAGAAAGGAAGGAGATGCTGCGTTGGCAGTCTCGGGCGCGAGCGATATTTTATGTTGCGAGCGTTAATATGACTACGGTAACCGCTTCACATCAGGCGGGCCTTGCCGGCCGGTATGCTTGTCTGCACGCGACGTAGTATAAAAAAATAATTATCTTTTATTCGTTAGATAGTCTTTTTCAATAATATTTAGCAAAGCCTTTGTCTTCATTAGAAATATTGAATTGAATTCAACTTCGCCTGCCATTAAAAGTAAAAAAAAAACTTACTTACGTATCGTAAAGAGTCGCAAGAGAGCCGAAGAGAACTAGTTTTAAGGAAGAACTATTTGGGTAATAAAACTAATCGAGGCGAACCCTATCTGTTAGGGGTATAAACTCCCCCAATGCGTTATCGGTTTCTGAAACTTTTGTTTTACGAACAATTAAGTGTAACGCTAACCGCTTCGAAGTTTATATACAGGCATGAGTTAAGCAGGAGACACAATAGGCGTGTGAAAAAATATATTAGTTGTCGATTTCTCTTATTTTATGCTTTGGCAATTACTCATTCTGTAGCGTTGGCAAATAGACAGATAATAAAATAATATATGACTGAAAAACGGTAAATGAAAATGATTTATAATTTTGTAGGAAGTACGCAAAATTTTAAAAAGGAGGCTAATATGAATGACTCTATATTTTAGGAGCAGAACAAAATTACTATTGCGTGAAAAATTGTGTTACTATAAATATAAAGGAATAATAGTGACAGTGACATGATAAATTTAACAACTGACGCAAATGCCTATAATAGATTTTATATTTATTTTATAACTAGCTGTTTTCCTCGGCGTCGCCCGCGTAGTTATTATTTTCATAAAATATTTTTTTTATAACTTCCGGTGGCATACAAGCATACGACCCGCCTGAAATATTTTTTTCCACGGGAATAAGATCGTTTTCCAGGATAAAACGTAAAAAATGTCACTCTCTAGACTGCTCGCTGCCAGCTCTGGTGCCAACGTAGCATCTGCAGACTGGAGTTATAGTAAAATAGGTACTTCCTTAATCTGATTCCTGATTGAACTAATTACACTGCACTGACTCCTAATCAATACAAGTCTAAAAATTGTTCATACTATTCACGGATGACAAAGGTAAACAGCAGCGGTTTTAAAGCAAAACGATAATTGCCATCAATTATATATATAGACGAGCCAGGTGGTCGAATAGCTAGCAATGTTCACTTTAACTCCGGAGTCGCGGATTCGATCCCCGCTCATGACAAATATTTGTGTGTATGAACATGTCCATTTGTCTTGGTCTGGATGTTTTCTATGTATTATATGTATGTATTTACAAAAAAAATGTATAATATATATTATTAATAGTATAATGGCAGTGATCTAGTGCCCATAGTTACAAGCTTTGCTTAGTTTGGGACTAGATGGCAATGTGTAGTATGTCCAGGAATATTTATTTATCGTTCATGCCGATCCCCAGCATCCAGTGTGTCCCAAACTTACTTTCCAACGAGAAATTTAGGGTGTAGGCGTAACACGATACTTTGCATTGATAACATTGTTCAACACTTCCAGATTTTATGATCCCTTTATACTTGTAACGCGCTGCTTCAGTTCACACGCCGTTCAAAATTTGCTCGCAAATTAAGTAGGTATCTATATGAACCAGATTGAGTGTTCATTTCCATCTCATGTTTTAGTAAGGCGCTGATTTTGAGAGCGCTCTTGGGGGACTTTTTGTCTTCGAAGTTGTAACGTGGAAATTACTTGTCTAGACTTTCTGATGTGGGAATTATCAAGTTTGTAGAAATGTAACTTACGGATCTGCGTCAAATTCTCGTTCAAATCTTTTGTATTTGTAAATTGGAGTGTCGGTCTGATAATTGCTTTGTTCGTCTATAGATACAAAGCAATTTCATTTGGCACTATACTTTAGCTGGTAGGGTTATTTGTGTTGTGGCCCCTGCGAACGTGGCGCTTCTTTGAACAAAAAATCTTATCGTAACGTAGAATATACGAGTACATATTTAAAAACCTAGGCTCAATTTGTTACCAAGAATATTTTTACGTCATTATACTAACAGGACTCAAAATATTTCGTCTTAGAAGTAGAAGCGAGAAAGAAGAAGGTACTTTTCGCTACTACTTATAAACCGAAACAAGGGCCTTAAATATAAAAGAGAGGAAAGTCTGTGGAAAGAAAAGTTCATCTGTGGAAGTACCTCCATGTTACAGAATACCGCAGCTAAATAAAATTGCCAGTGAGTAATGTTGTTTTCCAATCATCGGACTGGTCCACAGGCTAAAGGTCGCGCAGCGAGCGATGGAGAGGGCTATGCTCGAGGTTTCTCTGCGGGATCTGCTCTGGATCTGCGAGACATAGCCTTCATAGCTTGCAAGCTGAAGTGGCAATGGGCGGGTCACATCTGCCGAGTAAGTGATGGCAGATGGGGGAGGAAGGTATTAGAGTGGAGGCCGCGCGTAGGGCGACGAAGTGTTGGGCGCCCTCCCTCTAGATAGTCCGATGACCTAAAGAGAGCGGCTATTATATCCAGCAGTGGGTAGATACAGGCTGATGACGATGATGAACGTTGTTTTCCTCCGAGTGAGAAAGGTTACCAGAAGTGAGGAAATGCTGTGCTGTGCACTTGTTTGGCATCCAAAGTCGAATAAAAAAACTTATAAGCATACATACATCGTATGTGCTTACAATGAATAGCAGATAAATGATAATACCTATAGTTCTTCTTAGTCGACACTCTTTTCAGAGTGGTCGTGGTCATGAAGGATCACTCTCCAGACTCTATTGTGGTCAGTCCCCTTACCACCATCTCTTATTGCGATAGTTCTATTTCTGGAATAGAGTCGCTTATTCATTGGTATGAATAACATTCTATTCAGTTATTGAATCGCAATAAGAGATGCTGGTAAGGGGGCAGTTAATAAGTTTAGTCAGCAGAGACGACCGTCGCATGCCGCAGCCACTGCAGCCGCATGTATCTACTATCGGTAGTGGGTGGGTGCCGGCCGGTACAGTTTGCATGAACTAATTGGTGACGGAATCACGCAAAGTATTGTAGATCAAATTGCCTGTCTATTGTGGTCCTTGCTTGAAAGCAAGCAAACTCAAGCAAGTAAAAGCAAAATCTATGGATGAAGACTTCGTACATAGATATTTGTTTGATGCACATGGTCAGTATCTGGGGTACTTATAAAATATTTGATCGTATCGGTCCATCAGGTTGGAGATCGATCACCCTCTCTCGTACCTTTCACCCATCCCTGAATCACTACCCGCTCCGTAGAGTCATGCTTACGACTGGCAAAAAAATTGAGCTTATAACCAACTAGTCCTAACTGAAAATCAGTGCTGAGTCTGCTAAAGATTTCGTACTCTCAGTTTTCTTATATAATAATTAGCTGTGCCCGCGACTTCGTCCGCGCGGAATAGATATTTTTTTATTTATATTACATAGAAATAAATAAAATTTCTAAAATAAAAGTGCATAAGTTACTCCATATTTCATCAGCCATCTCCCAGTGAAAATCCCGTCAAAATCGGTCGAGCCGTTTACATATGAGCCGGAACAAACAAACAGACAGACAGATAGAAAGACAAAAATTGTAAAAAAAAAATGTTGTTTTTGTTTGTGTACCGTGTATACATCCGTATGCATTTAGTAAAAAGCGATTATTTTTAATATTTCAAACAGACGGAGTGTCTGAATTTGATTGATAGATGTTTAGATTGGGTCTGTTTGACTTGGTTGTATGGTGCTGTGGTATGTGCATATAAATGTTTTTCTTCTTCTTCTGCACGTATAAATTACCATAACCAAAGTTATATATTTAGAATTCTAATACTTGTATAAAAGTTATGTACCTATATAAAATTTATATAGAATGCTCATTATACTTTTTGCCAAGAGCATCAAGCCATGCAAGTCACGCAAAGTTTGTGTTAAAAAAAACTTTGTTGTTACTTTTGTCATTAAACCCCATTATCATCATCATCAGGTCATTTTAGCCTCCACTACAGGAGCACGACCCTCTCTCGTCCGTCACAGACAGAAGGAGGATTTGGCCAACACTCCCCACGCTGGCCAGACGGGTTGGGGAGGCCTGATCGATGTTTTATAATATATTTCCCTTAGTCGCCTTGTACGACATCCACGGGAAGAGACGGAGTAATTCTATTCTAGTCTGCTGGAAACCACACAGCCATTTATTAGGATATTTCATAATAATAAATGCTAGTGTACATACATGTACATCGTCGTCAACCCTTATTCATCCCTCTGCTGGGATACGGGTCTCCCCTCAATCGAAGATGTTTAGAGTATACTCCACCACGCCGCTCAACTGCGGGTTGGTGGAGGTTTTAAGCTGCCTAAAGGCCACTGACATGTCTTTAAAGACAGTGATCTATAATAACAACAGCCGGGACGAAGCTCCAAAGGAGCTCGAGGTAAATAAACCATCCATGCACAGGCTACGGTCGACGTTGCTTAAATTTCTTATTCGATTAGACGGACATGCACAACGACACCATCGAGCTAGTGTTGTTGTACATAATGTTCTTCTATCCTGTGATAAATAAATAAATATTGTCAGACAAATTACACAGCGCCATCTAGCCCCAAAGTAAGCGAAGCTTGTGTTATGGGTACTACACAACTGATAAACATAGGTAAATACATTTTTTTTTGTAAATACATACTTATATTACATAGAAAACACCCAGACTAAGACAAACAGACATGTTCATGCACACAAATGTTTGTCCTATGTGGGAATCGAACCCACGAGCGTTGGTGTCGAAGCCGCGTCATTGACCGCTACGCCACCGAACTCGTCTGATTGATATCAGAGAAATCGATACTATAATATTTTGACCTTGTTGTGGTCGTTGCCGCCAATATAATCGATACTTGCCTCGATTTCCCACGAGGTCGTCCCGCCACTAAATTTTTTGGCCGTCCCTATTGGCATATTTATCACTAGCAAAGTACCCGTGCTTCGCTACGGGAACACTCCTGATTTACGTCTATTTTTGTTAAGATTCCAGATATTTCATTTTTTCCCCATAAAGGACTGTTTCGTATTGACCATAATCACAAACATACACCATTTAGGTTAAGACGTCCCGGTAAATAATATTTTTGGCATTCGCACCAGGAGACAAAATTGCAAGGTTTCCAGGAGAACTTACTTCTGACCAAGCTACATACAACTGATCATGAGAGAAGCAGCTAGACTGCTTCTCTCAATAATCATACCCTTTTTTATAAACAACTATTCCACCAAGTCTCAAAATCGTAGGTGAATCTGTTTCCAAAAAGAGGGTTTTTTTTTCAACCCCCTATTTTCTACCTATTAGGGGTGAAATTTCTAACTAAGACGGGATTTTCCGTATATTTCCATGTTAGGATATATCCATTGTGTACACATATCCAAAGTTTCAAGATTCTAGCTTCAGTGGTCTGGGCTGTGCGTTGATTAGTGAGTTAGTCAGTCAAGTCAGTGAAGTTCGCTCGCGTGAAGTTCGCGCATTTTCGATTATCCAAGTCAAGTCTAACACGCAACGCAACCACCTTCATGTAGCACCTATAATTGTACTAAATACGAATTCAAGAACTTTCCAGATAACTACTACACCCGTCCCGCCCTCGCCGCGCCGATCGCCCGCGATCGTATAAGCACTGATTGACGCCAAATACAAATTAAAAACCTATTAGGATAACACTTCAGTCAACACACAAGTGTTCCATCAGCTTAAAAAGGTTAAATGAACGTTTAAAAAAATTACATGATGATGGTCACGTTAGCCACGTTTAATTTTAAAATCGTTGTTGGTTTCGTAATCAGCAACCCGATAAAATATAAAAACAATAATAACCTTGATGATTTTCAGACTTTTTGACCCCATTTTACTCCTTCTTTTTGGGTTAAATTTCGAAAAATCCTGAAACACGTGTTCATTCATTTATCTATAGACTCGTGTAAAGTTTAAGATAAAATAGTCAAACTAATCTCGTTTCCCTACACAAACTTTAGACCTCCGTTTCACCCTTTTAGGGATAAAATTTGGAACATCCTTTTAAATTATTTCGTGTCCACTATGTTATATTTTCAAATCGATACCATTTTCATAATTGACGTCCCAGAAAACCATAGAATCAACACCCATATTGATATTACGACATTTCAACCCCATCGCACCCCCATAGGGGTGATTTTATGTCACGTCGGTTATGTTGGATTATAAAATAGTTGTTGTTGTTTTCGTAATCAGCGACCCTATAAACCATAGAAACAATACCCATGACGATTTTCAGACTTTTTCACTCCATTTTATCCCTTTAGGGGTTGAATTTTGAAAAATCCTGAAATACGTGTTTACTCATTTATCTATAGAAGTACTCGTGTAAAGGTTCGGATAAAATAGTCCAACTAATCTTGTTTCCCCATACAAACTTTGGACCCCCGTTTCACCCCCTTAGGGGATGAATTTTGAAAAATCCTTTCTTAGTGCACCCCTAGACGTCATAAAGAACCTACTTGCCAAATTTGGAATCTCTAGACCCAGCGGTTTGGGCTGTGCATTAGGCTAGTGCTTTGGCTTGTGATTAGTGAGTCAGTCAGTCAGTCAATGAGGACAAAGCCTTTTATTAATATAGATTGGACTGGAATATACAGACAGACAGTCATTGAAAAATGGTTATGTTCATAGTAGTAGTAATACAACAATTACATTTGAGAATATCTATACTAATATAATATTGTAAGGCTGAAAAGTTTGTTTGTTTGGTTGAACGCGATAATCTCAGGAACTACTCATTCGAATTGAAAAAATATTTTAGATTTAAATAGCCTATTTTTCGAGGAAGGCTATATAACATCACGCTACCACCAATTGGAGCGGAGCACCAATGAAAACTGTTGCAAAAATGGTAAAAAATATTCCTTTTGAGAGGATTTGGATTATTCATCTTAAAAAGTTCTAAAAAAAGTTCGTGATCGCATATGTCTATCTTTTAAAATTGGCTCA
This sequence comes from Hypsopygia costalis, assembly GCA_937001555.2. Classification (NCBI taxonomy): domain Eukaryota; kingdom Metazoa; phylum Arthropoda; class Insecta; order Lepidoptera; family Pyralidae; genus Hypsopygia; species Hypsopygia costalis. The sequence continues at coordinate 5,785,605 of OW443335.2, forward strand.
CTATAACCTTTCAAATGGTAACTACACTCTCAACAAACAAACTCAACACCGTGTTTTTAGGGTTCCGTACCTCAAAAGGAAAAACGAAACCCTTATAAGATCACTTTGTTGTCCGTCTGTCTGTCTGTCTGTCAAGAATTTCTATGTCGAGAATTCGTGGAGGTGTCAAGCTGAAATTTGAACTGTATACTCAGGTCTACGGTCCCATGAAATTGTAAAAAAATCAAACTGCTAAGTTTACGTAAAAAAAGGTACGGCCGTTTATTCAGCAAAAAACGCATATTTCGACACATTCTCAAGGGAATCAAAACCTACTTTCTACTTAGGGTACTTCCCGTTGACCTAGAACTATGAAATTTGGCAAGTAATATTGTTATAGACTACAAGTACAGGAATAAATCTCAAAACTATACATTTGTAAATAGATCTTAAAAAATAGGGGGACTATATTTTTTATAGGGTGTCGAAATTTCAAATTGAAACTACTAGATCAAATGGGGTATCATATGAAAGGGCTAGATGTACACATTGCAAAATATATTTTATTTATTTTTTTCGACTCATTATTTCTTATTTATAATGAAAAATATCAAATTTAATAATGATACTGCGTACGGAACCCTCGGTGGGCGAGTCCGACTCGCACTTGTCCGGTTTTTTTGTGAACATGTGTGTTTGTCTTGGTCTGGGTGTTTTCTATGTAGATATTTACAAAAAAAAAATGTATAAAGTATAGTCTCAGTTATCATCTAGTACCCATAGTAAGCTTTGCTTAGTTTGGGACTAGTTGGTATGGATAGTGTGTAATATAAAAAGCTAGGTTTCGGTGGTACAATAAAGAGCACGCAAATGTTCACATAGTGACCTTTATATCGTTCTTATGCCGTTGACACTGTCGTATATTTTATCGATAAACCGCGCAATGGTTGTAATGGTTGTGGATGTCTATGCCTATAAATTATCTTGAACGATCCATTATGGTTCAGTGGCTAACCACTAAGTGTGAAGATTAGTGCCGCTTAGATAACACATTAGTCTTAAGTACTAATATATCTATAACCTTTATACATGGTTAATATCTTAGATTTAAGTTTTATTTTTAGGAATTGAAAAAAAATAAAACTATTTAAATAATAATAATTTAATAAGTTTGGTGTTATCAAAAAATAGCCAAATTTCATCTGCAACGATGGACTGCTATGCCTTATATAGTAGATGATAAAATTAAATACACATACATTTTTTTTTTATATATATTAGCTCAGCATATTGACTCCACTTCGCCTGATGGGAAGCGAAAAGAAGAGCCCCAATCGCAACGGCAACGGACAAGAAACCTTGATGTCTTGTCAGTTGACGCTGCCATGCTGGCCTACAAGATGCTTCTTCACGCTTCGCTTGAAGGATCCCATATTGTATGATTGAGGAAATACATATGCCGGCAACGCGTTCCACTTTTTAATAGTGCGACATAGATAGGAGTTGCCAAACTTTTTAGTACGCGACGGAATGATACCAACGGTGAATTTGTACATAAATAAATTTTTTTTTTTTTTTTTTTTTTTATACCACTAGTGTGGCAAACAAGCATACGGCCCGCCTGATGGAAAGCAGTTACCGTAGCCTATGAACGCCTGTAACACCAGAGGCATCACACGCGCGTTGCCGACCCTGTAAAAACCTCTTCACGCCCTTTTTGAAGAACCCCATGCTGTAGTCCCCTGAGAAAACCTCGACAGGCAGTTCATTCCACAGCTTGACAGTACGCGGGAGAAAACTTCTCTGGAACCGCACGGTACGTGACCACTTAGGCTCCAATGTGTGAGGATGAATTCCCTGTCGATGGCGAGCGGTGCGACTGTAGAAGGAGGCCGTTGGCATCATATCAAACAACTCCTCTGAACACACCCCATTGTACAGACGGTAGAATACACAAAGGGACGCAAAATCTCTTCTCAGACTTAAAGGTTCTAAACCGTCTGTTAGTTTGGGATCGTCGACAATCCTCACAGCGCGCCTTTGAATCGAGTCACAAGGTGCAAGCTGGTATCTAGGCGCTCCCGCCCATAGATGGCAACAGTACTCCATATGCGGCCGTACTTGAGCTTTGTAAAGCATAAGTCTCTGCCGCGGAGTGAAGTACTGCTTCGCCCTGTTGAGCACACCTAGTTTCTTCGACGCCAGCTTGACCTTCCCCTCCAGGTGACAACGAAACTGGACGTCGCTGGAGATTTCAACTCCAAGAATCCCAATGTTTTTGGCGATGGTAAGGGGTGTGTTTAGGAATTGAGGAGCCACAGCAAAAGGGGTTTTCTTAGCGGTGAACGCGCAGACTTGTGTCTTAGTGGGATTGAAATGAACCAGGTTCTTTCGCCCCCAATCGGACACACTATCCAGTGTGCTCTCGATCTTCGACACAAGCTGTTCGCGGCTCTCCTCCACCAGAGAGCGGGGAATATTAGCGCGGCCCGTATAATAAGCATCCCCGGTGCTGTCGTCAGCATAGCAATGAATGCTGTCAATGGACAACATATCATTGATATGCAGCAAAAACAGCGTCGGGGACAACACCGAGCCTTGCGGGACGCCAGCATTAATGTCCATGCTGTCGGAGCAACTGCCATCCACAACGGCTCTAATGCTTCTGCAGGACAAGAAACTAGCGACCCATTCGCATAAACCCTCTGGTAGACCGTATGCAGGCAACTTCGAAAGAAGACCACGGTGCCAGACCCGATCGAACGCCTTCGCCATATCAAGACTGACAGCTAATGCCTCACCTTGACTCTCCACGGCTGAAGCCCAGCGATGTGTAAGATACACTAGAAGATCACCAGTCGAGCGACCATGGCGAAAGCCGTATTGATGGTCGCTGATTAAGTCGTGCTCTTCTAGGTATTTCAGGAGCCGGATGTTAATGACGCGCTCCATTACCTTGGAGAGAAGGGAGGTAACAGCGATAGGCCTGTAATTCGATGGGTCTGATCTGTCACCCTTTTTGGGCACAGGGTGCACGTTCGCAGTCTTCCATGACGACGGTACCTGCCCGGTGGAATAAGAGAGCGCAAAAAGGCGCGTAAGAACAGGACACAACTCAGGAGCACACAGCTTTAACACCACTGCCGGAATGCCATCTGGCCCACTCGACTTATGAACGTCAAGGGATAGCAATGCCCGCCGAACATCTCGTTGAGTAAATGAGATTTCCGGCATGGAATTACCACACCGCGGGATGGAAGGCGGTGCGGCGTCCCCGTCGTTCAAAGTCGAGTTTGAGGCAAAGAGATTCCCCAATAGATCGGCTTTCTCTTTAGCACTGTGGGCCAGACTACCATCTGGTTTTCGGAGTGGTGGAAAGGACGACTGACAAAAGTTGCCCTCGGCAGCCTTGGCAAGCGACCAAAAAGCACGGCTCCCAGATGGGTGCTTAGCTAGGCGCTCACCAATCCTGCCGATGAACTCAAACTTTGCCCTGGCAATTACTCTCTTACTGAACCTCGAGGCAGCATTGAACTCCCGTTTCAAGTCGGAAACACCAGGATCTCCATTAATACGAGCCGTGGTCCAAGCCTCATATGCAGTTTGCTTGCGAAGTTTAGCTTCTCTGCAAGACCGATTAAACCACGGCCGCTTCTTAGCACCTGAAGTAGCCACCCGCCGGTTTGGAATAAATAATTCCATCCCGGCCAAAATCGTCTCAGCTACAGCAGATGCACAGGTGTCTATATTTTCCGACCCGAAACAGAGCCGCCTCCACGGGTACGATGCGTAAAATTCACGCAGTCCATCCCAGTCTGCTGACTTATAGTGCCACATACGACGCCATCCGGTATACCGGGGTGGGTCAGGGCTTGCGCATGGCACTTGGGTCCGGATGAGGCAGTGGTCCGACGAGCCAAGAGGCGCATCCACCGAGACTGTATACCCATCCGGATGTGTGGTCAGCAGAAGGTCCAGTAGAGAGCTAGTATGGTCCTCTATATCTGGTATTCTCGTTGGAGAATGCACCAGCTGTGAGAGACCATAGGCCAGAGCAAAATCATGAACAGACCTCCCCGCGAAGTCAGTGGACCGAGAGCTGAGCCACTCGGCATGGTGGGCATTGAAGTCTCCCAAAATCACTAACTCCGCGGAGGGGTACCTCTCAATGACTTTGTCAGTCGCCAATTGCAGGTGCTCGATCAACCGAGTTGTGTCTGCATCACCGCTATGAGACCTGTAAAGGCACGCGTAGATACGGGTGCGGCCGCCCTGATCCACGCGTACCCACAACACTGACAGGTCCCTGTCTTCAAGGCCGTGAAGACGTCGACAGCAAATATCATCCCGGACGTACATACATACCCCGGCTCGACGTACAAAAGAATGTTCAAGTTTGTACCCGGGGTATAATAAGTAAGAAGTATCGGCCGGGCAAGATATTTGCGTCTCCGTTAAAAAAAGGAGGGTCGGCTTTGCAGTTTCGAGGTGCTGGTGAACTGCATTTATGTTTGTGTGAAGTCCTCTGACATTACAAAAGTCCACGTCGAATGTGGATGAGGACGCCGCTGAAGAAACCTTCTTTTTTTTGTTCCTGGCCATTAAAAGGGGGTAAGAGGATTATGAGAGAAGTTGTTTCACTGACGGCGCGAGGGACAAGAAAAGCGCGGTGTCTACCCCCGCAGCACAGTGCAGGTAGTGCGGTTTGCTAGCGCGGCGGGCGGAAGGGCCCCCGGTCCCCCCCTGCTGCAGCAGCCGGGTCCACTCCGGTCTCCTCCTCCGGCACGACTACTACAACAGGGACTTTACACAGGCTGGCGGTTCAGCCTCCCGGGGCGGAGATTAGGTGATCCCCGGGTTCGGGAACCCTACTAACCTGCGGGCGGCCAGCGGACAGCCGTTTCACCGGGTCTCCCTGACCGCCGCGCCAACACGCCGCGCCTACACCGCTAGCGGCGGTTCGACAGCCGCTGGTCCCTCTGCCGTCAGCATAACAACTCCTCTAAAATAGCCCTGGTGACCTAGCTAACTCGCAGGAACACGGCATAGCCATTATGGCTGCGGTTTTTTGCCAGGTGGAGGTACTTCCCCAGTCGGATGCTGGCCAAGCCTGGAGCGAAAGATCACACTATGCCCCTCCCCCATCTGACAAGTAAAAGAGAAGCACAGTGTGATCTTTCACTGCGTCCTACCTCTCTTTCGCCATCGCCTCGTTAGCTGGTCGGCAGGGTGCACCACGTGCAGGTGAGGTTGGCTTTAGCTCGAAAGATGTTGATGAGCTACTTACACCCCATAATAAATAACATAACTCGAAAAACAAGACACTCTCTTATATAATAAGAATAAATGACCAATCCTATTGTTTTATACTCAATCTATGATGTTAGGTGGGCAAGTTTTTTTTATAACTTCCAAAACCCTTAATGTACGATTCCAACTCGCACTTGATCGGTTTTTTTAATAATGTAAAATTTACACTTAATAAAAACCGGTAGCGAAAACTGTAAAAAATACTTATCTTTTACAGCTTACACTGTCTACCAGCAATTTTGTTCCTCATCTTTAGTACAATACGGCAAGTTTATAGCCAAATTTTGGCATGCCTATTTGGCTCGTAGCTTTCTCAACACGCTGTATGTATTAAGTACTAATTTTTGGCAGCTAATTCGTGCGGCTTCCTTTTGTATACCACGTCCCGTATAAATTAGCTGCGCCAAAGCTTCCATCAAAAATATTACGGTCGAAGTTTCATAATTACAGCGCTAAACAATGCCTGAACTCAACTCCAAAGGGTATTCGTATTGAAAAGAAATTCCCGCGAAAATAACTCTGAAACTTTTGTAATTAATAACCACTTTAAGATGTAATGGAGATGTAACAAACTATTTATGATTTTATTAACGTTTCGTGAATATATTTTTTTATATCACGTCGGATGGCAAATAAGGATACGTCCTGCCTGGTGAGAAGCAATTACCATATCTTGTTTATTAGTCGTTTGCAACACAGCAACTCCTTCTTAGGGCGCGTTCCCACTTTGTCGTGACGACAAATAATCGTGTAGTTTTAAGTGTCGTGGCTTATATATTTATATGGAGGTGTTCACATATAGAACGACACAATTTACTGATGCACGACAGTCGTAAAACAATATTTAGTCGTAACGATATAAATCGTTACGACTACACTATTGATCTTCAAGAGAACGTAGAGGCGACTGTAGATTTGTAGCTTGCTAATGGTGGCCATACACCATACTGCCCATCGTCCAATCGGCATGACGCTGACGATTGGATCAAGTAGAACTGACCGTGTGTGGGCGTGAATTGGCATGACAGTTAAACTTGACGAAACAATCAAAATTCAATAACTTTGGTTTGATCAAGCCGATTGGACCGTGTATTAGACTTGTGTAGTTCCTGAGTGAGTAGTTTAATTGTACCAGTTCACCATACAAGCCGGTTCTTGTCACTCACTCTTTCTTGTCCCATATAGTTCACTGCGTCATTTAGTTCAATCGAGTGACAAAGAGTAAAAAGAACGGAAATACGTAAAGCCTACGAGCTAGAATGACAGAGATACGTTGTAATGCTAAAATTGCTAGCGATAGAGAGCGAAAAGGATGGAAGATTCTGAAATTGTTCGAGATAAAACGAGACAGATAGTTTCGTGCATGATTGACTGACCGAATTAGAACTCTAAAGCTAAGGACATAAGAACCATAAGCTGTTAGCGAAAATATACTATAGTAGTAAAGATACAAGGCTCAATTTTTATATTAATTATTATTTTAACCACTAAATAATTTCTTGTGAAAAATGATGTGTAAACGACAAAGCGACTGCCTTGAAACGATAAAATGTCATCGCGATCCAATGGGAACAGCTAGATACGATGGTCGCTATACGATAAAAAAAATTGACGACAAATAGTCAATAGAATGGGAACAGTTAGAAACGATAGTCGTCCGACGATAAAATAACCGTTACGACATAGTGGGAACGCGCCCTTAGTTGTACCTCATTTACTCGTAGTAACATAGCAATCTTCCAGGGAACTGTTATTTGGCTGCAGTCATCTTTGGGGTGGAGTTATTTACCAAGTCAGGCTGCTTTCCATGGAATTATCAAAATATTGGAATGTTTGAATGGAATTATCAAAATATCAAAATATTGGATGTGGAAGTGAGAGAAGAGACTTTGAATGTATGATGAATAATTTCACGGAGCACAATTGAAGTCAACTCGTATTTACGTAATTGTTTATCTCTAAAAGTGCCAACCTTACTGAAGTAATCTTTTAAAAAAATATTTTATTATTTTTAGTAGTAAATACATTCGATTCAACGAAAAAATACCCCCTATTTTTAGACCCCAAATGGTACCCCAATCAGTCATTTGAATCCATCAAAAGGTACACATACATATTTCATCGCCATAAATACACGCTCGAATAATTACGAAATGTGCACAACAAAAGCGTCAAACAAACAACGGAAAATACAATCAATTTGTGTATGTCACTGTCAAATCCAATGAAAATTTGAATGTCTGAGTGGTCCGTTACTCCGAAATTATTTACCATTTAATTACGAATTGTTTCCGTCGAATTAATTCGTAGCCGAGTCTCGATCTGGCGTCGTTGATTTGTAATTCAAAACTCGAGATCAAAATTAAAAAGAATTTTTGTTTTCCTCGTGGAGGGTTTGGGTTAGACGGTTTAATAAATTTGACGTTTAGAATATTTGTTTAAAGTTTTTGACGTGACAACGTCTTATAATTCGATGGAGCCGGCTGCACGCACGAAAAAATTTGACTCATGCGGCGTTACCTCGCTCTGAGGCGTTCCATTAAAATTTTCTTTTGAAAAATGCAAACATTCCATCAGTATTTTCTTATGACGTTGTCACGTTCAACTATCGTCAGTAAACCGACTTTACAGACAACCGATTTTTTTTAAAAAACCCTGCTCTAAATATATGTATAAAGGTGGAAGTCAACAGCACTTGTAGTATAAAATCATACTGCGTAGCTAAACCTCGTCTGAGCATTCGTAGCAATAAACAGGTAAACCCTACGGCCGAAGCTGAAGCCAATTCCCATCAAATTTTTTGATTGCGAAAATCAAACTTCAACTAAGATTTATGGTACTTGTGTTTAGCTTATCTGGTAGAAACCCTGGAGCTCTACCGACTAAACTGAAGAGGTTTGTCAATAACTTAAACGTAAGTCCTATTTTTCGAATCAAAATATTGGATGGTAATCGATTTCCTGTAGTGGAGACTAAAATGACCTGATGATGATGATGATGAATCGATTTCAGCTTCGGCGGTAGGGCCCCTAGTCACACTCACATTATAGGTTGTTGACTGTACAAGAGGCTAGCGAATCGAACCCATCTGGAACCGCACAGTTCGGGACCATTTTGGCTCCAATGTGTGAGGATGAATTTCCTGCCGATTTCGAGCGGTGCTACTGTCTACAGTCGGCTGTAGGCATCATATCAAACAACCCTTCCGAACACAACATATTGTCACAGTTTTAAAAGCTATAACAATCCTTCCGAACACAACATATTGTATAATCGGTAGATCACACAAAGAGAGGCAAAATCTCTCCTTAAACCTAAGGGTTCAAGTTTAGGGTCGTCAACGATTCTCATGGCACGTCTCTGAATCGAATCACAAAGCCGAAGCTGGTATCCCTGTGCCCCGGTCCATAGGTGACAACAGTATTCGACATGAGGTCGAACTGTGGCGGCTGTATGTATCATCATCATCATCACCAGGACATTTTAGTCTCCACTACAGGAGCACGACCCTCTCGTCTGTCCCAGACAGAAGGAGGATTTGGCCTACACTCCCCACGCTGGCCAAACGGGTTGGGGAGGCCTGATCGATGTTTGGTAATGTATTTCCTTTAGTCGCCTTGTACGACATCCACGGGAAGAGACGGAGTGATTCTATTCTAGTCTGCCGGAAACCACACGGCCAATAGGCCGGCCAACGGCTGTATGTATCACTATGTATCAAAGCATTTCGACCAACTTATCTCCAAGCTTTAAACGTGCCCCCTGTGTCTTTGGTCCAACTTAAAGGTGAAATTTAGTGAACCGATTTATTCTTTTGTATCAATTATAATTGGTACCTATCTACCGAAACAATAAGCGCCCTAACAATATTTCAACTTCACTAATTTTAACAAAAATGCGAAAGAGTTAATCCGCCCCGTACCACTTTATTAACGAAAGAAAAATTAAAACGAGAAGAGAGGTTACAGACGACCTTAGTACGGGGTTCTTACGGAGATTTAAGAGGTCGTAGCTCACTTTTGGGCTAAATGAAGAAAAACTCGGCCGTATACACCTTGCGGCCTTGGTGAGGAATTTAATTAAGCATTTTTCGCGTTGATTATATACTATAAGACTCTTAATAGACGGCGCGCCGCCGTCTGATTGGCGAGATTTTATGGCTTCATTGTTTTAATAATAAATAGAATTTTGGAAGGTATTTCTATTTTTTCAAGACTTTTTCATATTATATAATTTATAATTTTGTTGATTAAGTGTGGACTATAACATCAATGCATAATAGAATAGAATATGGTGTAATTCAAACACACCCCCTCCCCAACCCGTCTGGCCAGCGTGGGGAGTGTAGGCCAAATCCTCCTTCTGTCTGGGACGGACGAGAGAGGGTCGTACTCCTGTAGTGGAGACTAAAATGACCTGACGATGATGACGATGATAAACACACCCCGGCCACTCCATACAAATGTCGCGTCGGTAACTACTACATAAACAATGACGTCTGTGCAGAGCGAGTATGAGCGTGTGTGCGTTCGATGCCATACAAACTGTTCCAGATTTGTCTCATAGGGGAGGTGAGGTCGCCACGAGAGAGCGACAAGTGGCCATACTGTATGTAGTACTATTATTTATACTGTGATATATGACTATTAATAAAGGTAGTCTAGTTGATATAGAACCTAAGGAGATATGAAGCGCACCGGAACGGTGAACTTCCGGTCCGTTGTGTTCAGGATGCGGTCTATGAGTGAGATGCCGAGCGGAAGGGCATTTTTTGGGTAAATTCTCGGGAAAACATTCCTAAGTGATAAATAAAATTAATAAACAGTAGTTAATAGTATAATAAAATCAATTGTAATTTATAAAAACAGTAACGACTCGCCCTATCTTATGGGTTATCCCGCGAGAGTTGTCAAATAACTTTAGCATTCAATTTTACACACCTAAAAGGTGAGATATTTATACAATTCCTTCTTGAAATGTTTACAGACTATCATGAACGTATAGAAACACATTTTTTTCATTTCATCATCATCAGGTCATTTTAGTCTCCACTACAGGTGCACGATCCTCTCTCGTCCGTCCTAGACAGATGGAGGATTTGGCCTACACTTCCCACGCTGGCCAAACGGGTTGGGGAGGCCTGATCGATGTTTGGTAATGTGATATACATTACCAAACATCGATCTGGGGCCTTACCACAAGCTCTAAATGCAGGAATAAAACTATGATGGTTGCGTATTTATCAATGAATTTCATTCATAAATTCGCAACCATGATGGTTCTATTCCTGCGTTTAGAGCTTGTGGTAAGGCCCCAGGCCATAGTCACCTTGTACACGACATCCATGGGTAGAGTCGGAATGATTCTATTCTAGTCTGCCGGAAACCACACGGCCATTTTTTTTTCATTTCATTGGATTTCAAAGACACTCACTTACTTACTCCTTTGATGCAGCGAGCCAAAGTGAGTGTAGGCTTCCGGCATAAGAACGCTCCACTTGTCCCTGTCTTGTGCAAGCTCTCGCCAGTTGTTGCCATCAAGCTTGCAAAGAACAACCTCTGTCGTTTCAGCGATATTTTAGTCGACCGATAGGACGCCGCCCAAGGTAACGCCAAGGTAACAAGGTCGACCACTATAATAAGCTCTTTTTACACTCCGTTCACTTCCCATCCTTTCGACATGGCCAAGCCAGCGGAGACGTTAGAAGGATTTCGAAGATACTTTCATTATTTATTTAATTGATTCCTTTTGAACGAGTGCTCCTCATGAGTCTACCCTCCAAATTACAAGTTTAAATCTTATAGTTTTAACTTTTTTCGTGCTTATTAATTTTCCTCTGCCTTCGACTATGTATGTGAGGGAAAAATATTATCATATTTATTTACCTTACATTTTAAACGAGGCTAAATCATGTTTATGTCACTAACTGCAAAAATGTAGGCTTTTCATTAAACTCACGGCAGACTTAAGACCCCATTAATTCGGCTCTGTCTCTAAATCCGTTCTTAGCTGACGTCTCCTACCTATGAACTAAAAAATTTTTGCTACATAGATTTCGAGTTTTATCAGCGAGTGAGTGACCTTTCATATATACAGATTATTAAAATACCGTACTTATCCCATTATTCACGCCCGTGTCAACGTTCATACTCGTTTAAACGCACATTATTGCTATTTTTTTTAAATTACGTCGGGTGGCAGACAAGCATTCCCGCCCGCCTAATCTAAAATGGTTACCGTAGCCATATTAACACTCGCAACATCGCTCGCGCTCCGCCACCGCCGCTGCCAACACAGCTACTTCTTGCTTTCTGGTGACCTCACTTACTCGCAGGAACACAACAACCCTCAAGGTAATTGTTATATGGCTGCGGTATTCTGTGAGGTCGTGGTACTTGCCCAGTCGGGTAGCTTGCAAATACGCTGTATCTTTCGCTAGTCGGCAGGGTGTACCACGTGCAGGTGAGGTTGGCCTTGGCTCTAAAGATTGTGGTGAGCCACTTACACCCCAATATACCCTAAGACCTATTATACCACATTCACATATCACGTTTATATCTTCACTTTTGCCGACGAGCTCGGTGGTCTAATGGTTAGCACTCCGAGGTCACGGGTTGGATCCCCACACGAGCCAAATATTTGTGTGCATGAACATGTCTGTTTGTCTTCGTCTGGGTGTTTTCTATGTATTATATGTATATATTTACAAAAAAAAAAGTATTTACGTACATTTATCAGTTGTTTAGTACTCATAACACAAGCTTTGCGCTTAATTTGGGACTAGATGGCCCCTGCGTAAATTGTCCAGAAATATTTATTTTTATAAGGTGTTCATTTTTAGAGAGTTGACGGAATCGCACAGCATTTTGACGTATGAGTTATGAGAATTTACTAGTTTAGCTTGTTTTCGAGGATAACTCCGTTGCGTGTATATATGTATGGATGTATTTACAAAATAAAATGTATAAATGTAATATTTCGGTTATCTAGTACTCATAGTACAAGCTTTGCTTAGTTTGGGACTAGATGAATATTTATTATCATTTCTATTTTGTAACAAGTACAGTCCCAGTAGTGCATGTCTTATTAAATTTTGATGAAAGCCAGTAAATATGAGTTTATCACGAACATAACAAAAGATTAAGACGTTAAAACGTTTACTGTCGCATTTTATGGTTTTAATCTTCGAACAAATTTGAGTCTACCAAGATTTACTATGCGCATGAAACCGAATGGCTACCAATTAATTTTACAGAATGTCCTTTACTGCGCTGTAAACTTATATTACGGAATTAACACAACTTACTTTTGTTTACATTGTTTTCTGTTTATGGTAGTAGAGTGGAATAGCCACTGCAACTTCAAATTAAATACCGACCGGAGAAGTACGTCAGCCAAATATCAATTCCCTTGAGGGTTGTTCTGTTCCTGTGAGTGACTGAGGTCAGCAGAATGTAAGGAAGAAGTATAGGCTGGCAACGGATCGGTGACCTCTTGGTGTTACTGATCTCTTTGCTATACATCAGGTGACCCACATGCTCGTTTGCTCCACTCTCATATAAAAATCATAGGACGCGCAGCATGCGCCACCATAGCGATATTTTTTTTTCGAAATCCCGAATTGATATCGGAAAACCAAGGTCAGTTTACATTACTACTTTTTGATGCTCTACACGAATCCGGAGTCAGAATTTCGAAATTTTGAGATTCATGGCAACGGACAGACAGAACGACCGGACGATTTTATAAGCTCAATAAATTTCGCTGAAAATGATTTAGTTCCCTAAAACTAGAGTTGCCAACTGTCTTGTTTCTCTAAAATAAGTTCGGGATTATTTTTTTCGAATGGTTGCACTTGCTCTTAGCCTTTCAGTGAAAACTAACATGTCGATGTGAGGGAAGGCGAATGCAGAGTGCACTCAGCCCGAGGAATATGGCCCAGTGAGCCCTCCGCGGCAAATCAGCAGGGACCCCTCGACAGCGGGAATTCCAGCGCTGAAAAACAGCTCTGGTCTTCCCTAAAGACCGCACCGCACCGCAAGCGGCTGCTTCTCCACCGCAGAAAACCCACTGCGTGGACGGAGTGATTATGGATTTTGGAATATCCTGGGATGTCTTGAATACAATGGCGGAGCCAGCCTTCGAGTCAGCGGAGGGGGATCAATATAGAAGAAAAACTCCACGCTTGCTCGGGCAATTGTTAGGAACTTTTTCTAGACGCAAAGGGGAGGTATGACCCTCATGCGGTAACCGCTTCACATCAGGCGGGCGGCATTCTTGTCTGCCACCCAAGGTAGTATAAAAAAGGAAGATATTTTAGTTCCTTTTTCTAAAACCCATTTGCTCCAAAAAGCTTCAAATAAACAAAGTCTAATAAAAAACAACTCATGCATATTACAACAGTTTCCTATTTCGTTATGAATACGGTCTCGCGGGTACAAACTCGTATTGACTTCATAATAACGTCATAGAGTAAACTGACACAGTAGATTCGGGGTGTAAATGGTTCATCAACATCTTTGAACCAGAGCCAACCTCACCTGCACGTGGTGCACCCTGCTGACTGACAAACGAGGCACTGGCGATAAGAGAGGTAGGGTATAGCGTATTTCTTAAGCTGCCTGACTGGGGAAGTACCACCACCTCACAGAATACCGCAGCCAAATTAGAATTCCATTCAAGGTTGTTGTGCTCCTGCGAGTGAGTGAGGTCACCAGAAAGAAAGAAAGGAAGGAAGGAGTCGCTGGCAACGGATCGGCGAAACCGTGGTGTTGCTGATTTCCATGGGCGTTGGTAATTGCTTATCATTCCATCAGGTGACCAAAATGCTCGGTTGTCCCTCTCTCACATAAAAAAAAGATCAATATATAAGACGCAGGCAGCGATGATTGCTTATACAACTAAACTGGCTGACAAGCATACGACCCGTTTGACGGCAAACGGGTCGTATGCTTGTCAGCCAGTTTAGTTGTATAAAAAAAGTTTACCCGGCGAAACTGTAATGCAGCCGAGCTAGACTTGACTTGTTTTTGGAGGAAGAGAGATGATGTAGGTACATCACGCACATTTTTTTCCAAACAACAAGAGTCGAGCGTCGCTCGCTTCGCTTAGGTTCTTCTTCGGTTAGGATATAGCGATCACCAAAAATTGAGCGACAATTTTTGGTGATCGCTATATCCTAACCCATCTACATCGATAAATCATTTATGTATGATGTTATTTCTACATATATACGAATAGCTTAGAGGCTGTGGCTACACATATATTAATATATATCGTACAACTCGCCATAAATTAAAATTCCATCCACATCATGCGGTGGAACACCACCACTGTGATGTTGTGGAATCAACTTCCCTCAGCGGTATTCCCAAATAAATACGACATGGGGGCCTTCAAGAACAGAGTCAATACTTCCCTTAAAAAACTGGCAACGGATCGGCGACCCCTTGGCGTGTTGCTGATTTCTATGGGCGGTGGTGATTGCTTTCCATCAGGTGTCCCACATGCTAGCTTGCCCCCCTTTCATATAAAAAAAAATAACAAAAGAGAAAACAGAAGTTTAGCCCGCTAAACTTGAGTTTATGTTCACAGTTCACACGTACCTTAAGCCGTAACATATTATTATGCATTTTTTGAATTAAAATATTCGTTCCCTCAGCTTCGGCGGTAGGGCCTCAGATTTGAACGCGCGTACGAAATGAACCGCCTGTGTCCCCTTATCTATGACATAACGTGTCAGCTACATACTCGTTTTAATACTATATTTATGGAAGATTTTATGTTTATAACCTAATACCGTTGGGATATAGGTATCGCAATTCAACAACACATAATTTTTTGCTGACTTTTTTTTATTATTATCACTGAATTACTAAACAAAAATACAACTCTTAATGTGAAATAGAATTTGGGGGACACGCTGAGAGCTATGTAGAGAGAAGACCACTTTGATTCTCCGTCGAATTTCGTCATTCCGGATTCGATCCCATAGAGAATTAATACGAGTAATATGTAATTTCACGTAAAATGTCCAAATCAAGACAAATGCGGATCGACTTTCCATGGAAATTGAAGTGAGCAACTAGCGTGATGAGCTTGATTCCAAAAGTGCTGTTCTAGCAGTATCGTTGGGGGGTTGCCAAATCTAAAAATTTGATGTTCATCATCATCGTCGTCGCTGCATTTATGTATTTCTATGTATTTTTATTTTATTTTCTGCAGTAATTATAAATACTATTTTATTAGTCCTAGTATTGTATTTCATTTAATCTGCTTTTGTTTTGCTTCTTCAGAACCATATAAAAAAAAATCTTTGTATCAATTTTAAAATATATATTTCAAAAAGATATCTAATAATACTAATTTTATATCTAAGATACCTTTACAACTGTAGGCCATAACTTTACATCACTTGATTTGACCATTGGTTGCAATAAAGAACGTATTGCAATTGAACATTCCGCTGCTCCCAAGTTTGAATTCGGGATCTGATTACGCAATCAACGGGATTTATTCGATTCATTTAATGTTATCGATAGTGATCGAAACGACTTTTTCCCGAATTGATCTCCTGCGGAATTTTAATGCCGGATTTAAAATTAATTCCAAAGTTGTTCAGATTCAGCGATTGTTGAGAAAAAAAAATCTTTTGTGAACGGGAAAGAGATAATAAAACGAGTACTGAGTCAAATAATTACTTTATCCTACTTTAGCTCTCAGGACAGCTAAAGTACTTATAGACAGATGTTTGAAGATTAACTCAAATTGCACGTGCTGCACCCTGCTGACTGACAAATGAGCCTCTGTCGAAAAGAGTGGTAGGGCATTGCGTATTTTACCTCCACCTCAGACACAATACCACAGCTAAATAATAATTCCATTTAGAGTTATTGTTTTCCTGTGAGTGAGTTAGGTTAGAAAGGAAGGAGTTGCTGCGTTGGTTGCGGGGGTGGCGGCGCGGGATCGATATTTCATGTTGCGAGTGTTAATATGACTACGTTAACCTCATTTCAGGTGGGCCGTTTGCTTGTCTGCCACCCGACGTAGTATAAAAATAAAATACTTGAATGTGTTCTTTATGCCATTTTACCACGATAATTATATGGACAAACAAGAATAAGACCGGCATGATGAAAAGCGGTTGTTTATCGTTGCCTCTCCTTGCATCTAGTGACCTCAGCCACTCGCAGGTATACAACGATCTTTTAAGGTATCCAAATAACGTTATTTGACAGCGAGTCTAGAGCGAGCCACCCAACGCTTCGTCGCCCCGTACGAGCTCTCCACTCGATGACTTTCCTCTCCATTTGCCATCAGTGACTCGACAGATGTGTGTGTTATAATGCAGATTACATTGTACGTTGTTGAAGTGAAGAAAACCGTTTTGGTATATTTTACTTTAACAACTACAGAATATTATATTATTTATATAAGACAATAAGTCTATTTGTTTTCCTTTTCAATTTTTTTGCGTGGCTCAGTAAAACAAAGTTTTATTATCACTTTTACATCCAGAAACAAAAACTAATTACATTATCGTAAAGTTACAAACATTGCCTGTACAACAATGAAACGACATTTAAAGTTTATTTGTCTATCTTCCTTTATCAAAGAAAGAAACTAAATGAATTTTAAAATCTTTTCGATCACGTAAATGGCAGCCGTTCTGTTAATAACAATTATAAAAAAAAAACTTTTAATTTAATCGGTTTTATTGTAAATAATGTACTAAAAGCAAAAAAATAATTCAGTAGGTCCAGGTTTCAGTCATCACACCACTCTCCCTCATCAATCTAAGGCATTGTGGCCCACTGTCATTTGAGAGCTTTGTCGACTACTTTGGTTCTTCGCCGAATTTCTTCGTTCGGGATTCGGTCCCTTAGAGATATACCAAGCACAGCTCTCTCTATCACTCGCTGTACGAGTTTCAATTTATGAACCAGCCAACGGGCAGAGTCCAAGTTTCTCCACCGTAGTATCACTTGTCCAACTCACTCCGTGTATATCTGTATATACACTGAGTGAGTACACTGAGTGACATCAGCCCATAATTGTCCCACTATTGGGATACGAGTCTGCCCTCAACCGAAGGGGTTTAGAGCATACTCCACCTCGCTGCTCAACTGTGGGTTGGCGGAGGTCAGTGTTTTCAAGCCACACTAAGGCCACTTAGCTGGACTGTTGTCTAAAGACAACAGCCGGGACCGACGGCTTAACGTGCTCTCCGAAGCACGGAGGAGCTCGGGATAAATAAACCCATCCATAGACATTCTACGGCCGACGTTGCTTAACTGGCATGATCGATTAGACTGACACGCGCAACTACGCCATCGAGCTCCTTTCTGTGTGTACCTTTCGCCAAAAGTTTAACGTAATACAGTTAAAATTACCTTGTAATATGTCTATGAATATAATATTGTTAAAAAGATCTAGTTTTATGGACTCACTATTTCACTCAACGCACTATTTCAAAATTCCATTTTCGCCCATTCATAAAATAGCTTTTGTCACAAAAACCTGCAATCCCTTATACGATTAAAACCCTTATAATCTAGTCAATGTTTTTCTCATAATTAATTTCCCGATTCCACGTAGCCCTTGATAATCTCTATGTAGAAGTACCTTTATGACGTGTGGTGCAAATAAATTCATCAGCGGTAAAATTATATATTTTTAATAATGTTTAAGATATCTCTTTATTCGGACAGAATTCACTTATTTAAGAAAAAAGGTTAATAATACATAATATCATCATCATTATCATCAGGTCCATTTTAGTCTCCACTACAGGAGCACGACCTTCTCTCGTCCGTCCTAGACTGAAGGAGGATTTGGCCTACACTCCCCACGCTGGCCAGACGGGTTGGGGAGGCCTGATCGATATTTGCCTACGCCTTGTACGACATCCACGGGAGAGACGGAGTAATTCTAGTCTGCCGGAAACCACACGGCCAATACATATATAGAATGTAAGTTTTGGTTTGAAAGTGGCTCACCATCATCTTTGTTCCAAAACCAACCTCACTCTACTAATTGACTACTACGGCTGCCAAAACCAAGTTTAAGAATTGTCAAAACAGAGATTTCGTATCTTTGGGTCCTTCCACGTAGTCATCGGTATTTGTAAATAACAAGATATTTGTGCAATGAAGGAGGAACTACAACCAGTAATTAAGAAGTCAATATCTTCTACTAAATTTAATAAGAGTAAGAAGTCCATTGTTTTTTATTTATACAACCCTGATGCCAAACAAGCATCTGAGGGGCAATTCTCGTAATTAAAATATAGTCAAAATTCAGTTTCGATCCAGTCTCGATGTCACAAATGTCACATTTGGTATTCTCGTAACACAATATGAAGCATAAAAATTAAATTTAAGCGGGATTATATCGAAATATTAGTGAAAATTAAACAAACTAAGAATGTTACTTTGCCAACAACAAGAATTGATAATAACTAATTAATGAAATCAAAGTATATAATTTTAGTCAATTCACAATTCAATCTCGATTCGGTCAACTTTCAATTTGCGATCTTAGAAAAATTACGAGAATTGGCCTTCTGGTCCGTACGATGTAAACCAGTTGCCATAAGTATAGACGCTGGAAATACAATAGGTAATGCTGTTACACTTATCGCACTTTACGCGACGGTACATACGGGTTTTACAAAGCTCAAGTGCAACCACATAGAGTACTATTGTCATCAATGGGCGGGAGCACCTAGATACCAGCTTGCACCTTGTGACTCGATTCAGAGGCGAGCTGTGAGGATTATTGACGATTTCAGACTGACACACGGTTGAGAATCTTTTAGTATATGAAGAGACTTTGCATTCATTTGTGTGTTCTACATATTGTATAATGGAGTGTATTTAGAGGAGTTGTTTCGTATGTTGCCCACGGCGTTCTTCTGAAATCGCACCGCTCGCCATCGACATTCATCCTCACACATTAGAGTCAAAGTGGTCACATACTGTGCTGTTCCAGAGAGTTTTTGTTGCACGTACTATTACGGTGAAAAAGGAACTGTCTCTCGAGGTTTTGGACACTGCAGCATGGATTTCTTCAAAAAGGGCGAGGAAAGGGCTTGGCAACGCGCATGTGATGCTCTTTGCGTTGAAAGCGTTCATAGGCTACGGAAACTGATTTCCATACGGCGGGACGTATGCTTGTTTGTTACCTTAGTGGTATGAAAAGAATTGACTTCTCGTCTTGGCCTAGGCTTGCAGTCAGTTACAGATATCCGCTATCAGTTCAAGACTTAACAGGAGGTATAAAAGGTTGTGCATAATTAACCATGTGTAACCGGATTATGAAGAGCCCAGTGAACTACGGAGCGTTCAGGGCTCTCTTTAGCCGTTGTCCCTTACATGGAGGCCGCTTCGCCGTAAAAAGTGTTTGTGTAAGCTTTTTTAAATGGTACTTCTTTTGATAACTCATGCGTTAGTTTGGTCGGTTCATTCACTGGAATATAAATATTTTTTATTGCCTATTGATTTTTTTACAAAATTTTGTTAGCAACTTTGATTGTAAACATTTTCAGCGCAATTTATTGAGCTTATAAAATCGTGCGGTCCTTCTGTCTGTCCGTCCTGAAACTCAAAATTTCGAAATTCTGACTTCGGATTCGTGTAGAGCATCGAAAAGTAGTAATATAAAGTGACCTTGGTTTTCCGATATCAATTCGGTAAAGTGGCCAAAATAAATAAATAAATAAAAAAGAAAAATTCGCTATGGTGGCGCATGCTGCGCGTCCGATGTTTTGATACCACAAAAATGACAAACAATCTTACAGCCCGTGTGATGGAAAACAGATACCACATTCTATGAACGCCTGCGACACCAGGGACATCATAAGCTCGTTGCCGACCCTGTAAAAACCTCTTCACGCCCTTCTTGAACCACACTGTAGAAACCTGAGAAAACTTGGACAGGTAGTTCATTCCACAGCTTGATAGTACGTGGGAGACCCTCTCTGGAATCGTACAGTACGATACCACTTCGACTCTAATTTGTGAGAATGAATTCCCTGTATCTATAGAGATATATATGAAAATGCCTATAGAATTGATGTTTGTATGTCTGTTTATAAAAAAAAAACTATTTCTGTATAACAAAATGAGTTAAGTACAGGACGAAATGCATAATGGCGTAGAACGGAGGTTCTTTGTGCCACTTTATTTGTAAAATAACCGTAAACAAAACACACAGCGCGAGAAGAAATTTTATGTTATAATGCAGATTACATTGTAAGTTGTTGAAGTGAAGAAAACCGTTTTGGTATATTTTACTTTAACAACTACAGAATATTATATTATTTATATACAATATTATATTATTTATATAGGACAATAAGTCTATTTGTTTTCCTTTTCAATTTTTTTGCGTTGCTCAGTAAAGCAAAGTTTTATAATCACTTTCACATCCAGAAACAAAAACTAATTACATTATCGTAAAGTTACAAACATTGCATGTACAACAAAGAAACGACATTTAAAGTTTATTTGTCGATCTTCCTTTAACAAAGAAACGACATGAATTTTCAAATTTTTTTCGATCACGTAAATGTCAGCCATTCTGTTAATAAAAATTATGTAAAAAAAAACTTTTAATTTAAACGGTTTTATTGTAAATAATGTACTAAAAGCAAAAAAATTATTCAGTAGGTCCAGGTTTCAGTCATCACACCACTCTCCCTCATCAATCTAAGGCATTTAGAAAAAAAAAAATCATTGGGCGTAGCGTAAACTGAGTTGACTGGATTGGAACACGGGCCCAACGATTTTTTTTTTATCAGATCAATGCCTTAGCTTGATGAAGGAGAGTGGTGTAATGACTGAAACCTCGGACCTACTGGTTTTTTTTTTACCTTTAGTACATTATTTACAATAAAACCGTTTAAATTTAAAGTTTTTTTCACATAATTTTTATTTTCAAGTTTTTGGTTTCTAATTTCAGTGGTGTGGTGGTCGATGGAGTGGAAAAGAGATAGTTCGTGCCTCTCTATCACTTGTACAGTGCTCTCGCTTGCACGCTCGGCTCAAGCGGAACGTGACAATGAGTCATGCTTTTTCGTGCGTGCAGCCCGCGTTCATCGATTTATAAGACGTTATCACATCAAAAAACATGGTTTTTGGTCACATCAAAAAACATTTGGTACTTACGTACCAAACAGTCGTGTAAGGCAGTTTTTTTGTGTTTAACAAATAATTATTTTTTCACCTCACTAGCTCGTAAAAGCTCTGTTTATCATTCGAAATCTGCGTGGAAAATCGCACTTTATCCGCTAGCGTGGAAAGTGTTTTTAAAATTCGAATATTTTTATTCAATAAAGGTTTCGTACAATAAATTACATATATATAGAACCTCATTGGTTTCGTAATAGTTTATATTCTCTGCAGCCAGTCCATTGATGATTATTTATTAAAACTGTTTTTCTTGCACCTAACATTTTCCTCGCTTTAGTGAGGTGAAAAGTTGTGTGTTGCGCTCGGCAGCAAAGTTATTTAGCGTCTCGTACCTTTGAAACCCTCGCTACGCTCAGGATTCTATATTTGAACCACTCGCTTCGCTCGTGGCTCAATCCTAGAATCCTTCGCTTGCTCAGGTTTCAATACAAGGTACTCGCGCCAAAAATTAACTTTGCAGCCTTGCATAACAAATAACTATTTCACTCGAAGGGCGCTTTTACAGCAGGCACCTTATTTACAACACAATACAATTCATTTATTGCTTAAAACATGGCATAAAGGTGGTAAATTGTGAAATGTGCGCATATTATAGCTAAACAAATAAATAAAATACAATTTAATGCAAAATTATATTATAATCATAAAATAAGTATCTACCTAGTCACAAAAATATATATCATATAAGTTTGCTTTTACCATAAATAAAGGGATAACCTTAAAAAATTACCTTTCTTTGCCCGCCTGATGTAAAGCGGTTGCCATGGCCGTGCCATATTAACGTTCGCAAAATGAAATATAGGCTCTCACGACGCCACCTCCGCTATCAACGCTTCTTTCCTTCAGGTGACCTCACTCACTTGCAGGAACACAACTACCCTCAAGGGAATTATTATTTGGCTGAGGTATTCTGTTAGGTGGAGGTACTTCCCCAGTAGGGCAGCTTACAAAACGCTGTACACTACCTCTCTTTCGCCAGAGCCTCTTTCGCTAGTCGGCAGGGTGCCCCACGTGCAGGTGAGGTTGGCTTTGGCTCCAAACATCGTAGTGAGTCACTTACACCCTAAAGTCGTCTACAAGCCGAACTGATACAGATTATTATGTACCTACATTCTATCAATCATGGCGCAGCAACAGTCACAGAAAACAAGTTAACGTGAAAAATAACAAAAAA
Source organism: Hypsopygia costalis (assembly GCA_937001555.2). Classification (NCBI taxonomy): domain Eukaryota; kingdom Metazoa; phylum Arthropoda; class Insecta; order Lepidoptera; family Pyralidae; genus Hypsopygia; species Hypsopygia costalis. The sequence goes on from OW443335.2 coordinate 5,808,261, forward strand.
AAACATACTTACCCCAGAAAGGAATACCACCACAAAGAAAAGGAAGGAAGGACGCCACCAGATAGGAAGGAGATGCTGTGTTGGCAGCGGTGGTGGCGGCGCGCAAGCGATATTTCATGTTGCGAGCGTTAATATGGCTACAGTAACCGCTTCACATCAGGCGGGCCGTATGCTTTTCTGCCACCCGATGATTAAAAAAAAACTTAACTGCTGTTAAATTAAAACACCCCAAAGACCTGTGGGAATAACTTAAATTAGTAAACTAAATAAAAGCTTGTGCAGGCATAATCCAGATTAAAAAGTTTACCTGAAATCCTTTCCAAGGCGAATCCGAAAACAATTCAATCACGTAAACATAGTCTAAATCTAGGAAACATTTGCCCGGTTCGCAATCCCTTGATCCAATCACTCCGACCTGTATTAATGTAAGTCATCAGTCTCGATGGATCTGATTAGATCAGCTCCATGCAACATTGCCTAATTCCACAAAGTCCCATCTCTAAGCCATTGAGCCAACAGTTACACCCTTTTCGCATCCAATCTAAACTTATCGTACGGAGCCGTAGCTAAAAAGGAAAAGACCTATCTGGATAATACAATACGAACGAGTTGCAACCTTTTCGAAATGAGCATTGGATCTTATTAATGATCTTGGTACAACTCCTTGGCAAGTCGTTACTAGGGCGATAAATAACGTACTAACTGCTTTGAAACTTGCGCTTTGGCTCTTTCAATCTTTGTAGATTTGTTCGACTTATTTTCATATGTTTCTTAATACCTACGTGATATTTAGACGAGATCATGCCATTTGCCCTACATTCAGTTGTTATCTACGTCTTCTGTTCCTGTTTTCTCTTCTCTACTAATGGCCACTCGTCTTCGTCCACGTCTACATCATAAATGAATATGTATTGGAAAATATTAACATGAGCCACAATAGTTGATTTTAAAAAAAATTGAAACCGACTTCAGTTGGCGAGCGCAGCGTATTGGTGGAATACCCCGGCAGACGCTGCTACCCGTCTTCCGGCAGATTTTTTTTTTCTTTTTATAAAAAATGCGTATGCTTGTCTGTCACCCGACGTAGTATACTACGTCGGGTGACAGACAAGCATACGGCCCGCCTGATGTGAAGCGGATACCGCAGCCATATTAACGCTCGCAACATTAAAAATATCACTCGCCCCCCCCCCCCCCCCCTTGCCAATGCAAAATCTCCATCCTTTCTGGTAACCTCACTCACTCGCAGGAACACAACAATCCTCAAGGGAATTGTTATTTGGCTGCGGTATTCTGTGAGGTAGAGGTTCATTCCCCAGTCGGGTAGCTTACAATTACGCTCCCTACCTCTCTTTTTTTTTTATATATTTACTTTAGTCACCAAATCTGTATAATAGTCGCCCAGTTTCATAATTTTAGATGCTCGGTATATTAGTACCGAGCGTCTAAAATTATGTATATGTAGCATCTGAATCATCATCAGGTCCATTTTAATCTCCACTACAGGAGCACGACCCTCTCTCGTCCGTCCTAGACGGAAGGAGGATTTGGCATACACTCCCCACGTTGGCCAAACGGATTGAGGAGGCCTGATCGATATTTGATAATCTATTTCCCTTAGTCGCCTTGTACGACATCCACGGGAAGAAACGGAGTGATTCTATTCTAGTCTGCCGGAAACCACACTGCCAGCATCTAAATATATGTATTTAACTCCTTATTTCAACCAAATTTTGTTCACAATTTCCCAGGTTTTATTTCTTTGCTAAAATAAAAATAAAATAAAAGCACACTAAGTTACGATTTACAACAGCGGAAGTCCCGCAAAAATCCAACCCAGATTTTCGGAGATTGTTTTTTTTTTAAATACTTTTAAAGATAAGTATGTAATGTACCTAAGTAGATTTAAAACATACTAAACAAATAACAATATTATTTGTAACAAACTGTAACACGTGTCTAACTGCCCTTAAGGGCATAATGGCAAAATAAATAATTTCATTTCATTTACATTTTCATTTTCATTTTTGACGTGACAACGTCTTATAAATTGGTTAGCCGGGTGACACTTCAAGAAACTGGCTCACGTTATGCGCTTACAATGAGAGCGAGTGAAAGGCACGCGTCCCTTCTAAGAGCGAGAGAGACAGACATAAAAAGTGAAAGGCATGCGTCCCTTCCACTCGAAAACATTTTACCACTCAAAGTCGTTGTCACGTCAAACTTTCGCCCGTATACCGACTTTACAGGCAACCAATTTTTTTTGTGTATCCATTATTTTCGTAGAACTTTCTTCTCCATTGAAAATGGATTAACTTCTTTATGAAAAGATTTACTTGCTTATCTTTAAAGTGCAGAAGATTGTATTGTGATTACTTGTGATAATAGCTTTCAATGTTATGAAATATATTTTAAAGTTAATTGATTCAGGTGTTATTTTTAACCGACTCCAAAAAAGGAGGAGGTTCTCAATTTGGTTGTATTTTTTTAAATGTTTGTTACTTCATAACATAACCGTCATTTACTAACCGATTTGAAAAAAACTTTCTTTTTTTTTAAGAGGTCTTGCAGATTCGTTCCATTTTTTCATATCAAAAAATTCGGTTCAGATAGTGTTTTTAACGTTTTAGTGGTGCTTACGATTGTAGAGTAATTATTGAGTCGGTTTTTTTTTTTTTTTTTTTGTTAAAATTATGCGAAAGTCTCGAGTCGTGTGTTGGAGAGTCGCAGAGACGACCACGACAGCTGGAACAGAGACGATCAAAGTAGCCACGGCAGTCGCGTCGCATGCATCTACTTACAGTAGTGCGTGGGTGCCGGCCCGCAATAGTTTGCATGAACTAACTGGTGGCGGGTAATAACAAAAAATGATTGAATTTTCAGTTGGGTTTTTGGTTTATTTTCTTGTTGTAATATTAATTTTGACGCTAATACATAAAATTTCTTACTTCCTTATTTAGTAACGTATAATTAATATTGCTTATAAACAACACTGAATTTTTCTAGTTCTATCAAAAATCCATTAATGTATAAACTTCACTTACAAATCCAGTGAATGTCCAATCAAAAGCCGCCATGTATAATTACACTCGACTTTAACTATCAACAAATCAATCGAGGGTCTGTTGATGGCTGCCAGACCGTAATCTTAGCTGAATGATGAAAGGGTATGCGAATCAATCAACCTTCATCAAGATTTAGGATACTCTCATTGAGCGTTAGACTCCTTCATAAAATTCTGCATGGATTTTTTTTAAGATTTACATTTACGAGTATATTCTTTTTATACTACGTCGAGAGCATGCATGCATACGACCCGGCTGATATGAATAGATAGTGATATAACCTATTATGGCGGCTCTACATTAGTGCCGCGAAATTATGCCGTGAATTCGCACCGTGATTTCACGGCAGAACTTGTACCCCTCTACATTCACGGGTCACACATTCGTGAGTGAAACCTGCCGCGAAATGGATGTGTAAGCTGCGACTGCAATAACATTGTTTTCTGTAGCAACATAGAATATAATTCTTCTCCAATAATTAGAAATCGTTGGAGAAGAAGAAGATGGTGGATGACTGAAATTGTAATGACTTGTAATTCTGCATACATCGGTAGTCAGGAGTAAACTGACGGCGTTCCGTGAATGTGGATGCGTACGCGTGAACACCGCGAGAACGAACCGCGAACCCTTTGTCGAGGGAGAAAATACCGACTCCGATCAGGGAACATGCGTAAACGCCCGTGAACCTAGCGAAAACCATCTACATTCACGTTCACGCCTCTTCGCGGAGCTTCGCGGCACAAATGTGGAGCCCGCATTAAAGGTATTGCAATCCCTGAATGTAATATGTGTTTTTGTAAATTGTTAATAACCTTTCACCACAAGACACGATTAATTTGTTCGTAGCCACGATATAACTTATATAATTACACCTTCACCCTTCTAGCGTCCTCTCCGCCAATGCGTTACCAAAACTTTAATACTACCTAGTGCGCGTACAAATTTATTTTACAATTCTTTTACATACCGTGCTGCGTTCTTGTGGAATACTACCCTGCCATATTCGTGAGAGTCCATCGTCACTTCACTTAAAAAACGATTAAAATTTTAATATACCTAAACGTCCTACAACACAGGTAGGCCGGAAGAGATCTCTCAGAGAGTTAACTGTTGCATTTGTATTAGTTCAAATGCAATTTGTAAGAATTTTTATATTGTGTATGTTTGTTACGCTTATTATATATTTTATTTATGTGCAATAAAGAGTATATATAATTACCATTACGCTTCAGAGCAATCTCATTTTGATTTTAATATCACAAACCTGGGTATAATAAAAAGTTCCCCAAACGCATATACGGCCCTTTTATACTTTACGTTGTGATTGTGACGTCACAACATGGCTTTCACATTAGATTAATGGAAGTTTAATGTATGGTACAACATGTTTGTATTATGCGTCTCAAGAGAGACGTTCTGGATCAATCAGGTCACAGGTACATACATTTATGATACCGACCTAATATCCCCTAGAGTGTGTTAGCTAATTATGTGGACATACTCGTACGAGTACATATTTGTTTTTAGCATACTTTAAAAAAATATTAAAAAATAAAAACCGGCCAAGTGCGAGTCGGTCTCGCGCACGAAGGGTTCCGTACCATCTATATATATAAAAGAAAGTCGTGTTTGTTACAACACTTATAACTCGAGAACGGCTGGACCGATTGCCATGGTTTTTGATTTGTTGGATTTGTTTCCGTCCCGAATAGCAGAATAACTCTTAAAATTATTGGAAAATTCTCAAAAAAATAAAATAAAAGAAAAACATTTTCCCATACAAATGAAAGTGTCAGTTGGAAAAGGGATTACGATATTTATTGGTTGTCAAATATCAAAACGTCAAATCGATTGGTGTCACTTTTATGTCGCGAAAGTTGTCTGTGATTTGTTATGAAAATTTAAAAATGTCAAATCGATAGGGGTGAAAACGCTTTTCCCATGGGGTTCGAGCGCAAGAATCAAATCAGAGTAAACATCAAAAGAAATGACAATTACAAATCACCAAAATGATAAAAGCTATTTCAAAACTAAAAAAAATAAAACAAAACGTTTTTTAAAAAAAAAATTAACAATAAGGAAATCTTTATTTTTATGAAATCTTTAGTTTTTATGGATACGGGTCTACCCTCAACCGAAGGGGTTTAGAGCGTACTCCAACACGCTGCTCAACTGCGGGTTGGCGGAGGCCAGTGTTTTCGAACCGCCTAAAGGCCACTGACTTAACTTAACGACTGTCATTAAATGATAACAACCGGGACCGACAGCTTAACGTGCCTTCCGAAGCACGGAGGAGCTCAAGATGAGCTAATGATAACAACCGGGACCGACGGCTTAACGTGCCTTCCGAAGCACGGAGGAGCTCAAGATGAGCTAATGATAACAACCGGGACCGACGGCTTAACGTGCCTTCCGAAGCACGGAGGAGCTCAAGATGAGCTAATGATAACAACCGGGACCGACGGCTTAACGTGCCTTCCGAAGCACGGAGGAGCTCAAGATGAGCTAATGATAACAACCGGGACCGATGGCTTAACGTGCCTTCCGAAGCACGGAGGAGCTCAAGATGAGCTAATGATAACAACCGGGACCGACGGCTTAACGTGCCTTCCGAAGCACGGAGGAGCTCAAGATGAGCTAATGATAACAACCGGGACCGACGGCTTAACGTGTCTTTCGAATCACGGAGGAGCTCGAGGTAATATAAACCCATCCGTATACAGGCTACGGTCGAGGTTGTTTAACTTGCGTGTTCAATTAGACTGACACGCGCAATGACGCCATCGAGCTTCTCTATTATTTTCTACTATTCATAGTTTTAATTCCATAAAATCATAAATTTAGTTCAGCTAATATGTACCACGACATTCATTGATTGTTAGGCGGTACGAAGTTCGCCGGGACAGCTAGTTATCTATAAAAACGGCAAAAAAAATCACGTTTGTTGTATGGGAGCCCCCTTAAATATTAATTTTATTCTGTTTTTTAGTATTTGTTGTTATAGCGGCAATAGAAATACATCATCTGTGAAAATTTCAACTGTCTAACTACTACAGTTCATGAGATACAGCCTGGTGACAGACGGACGGACGGACGGACGGACAGCGGAGCCTTAGTAATAGGGTCCCTTTTTACCTTTTGGGTACGGAACCCTAAAAAGCAAGTAGATATCGCGTTGGGAGGGTTGTATGGTTGTATAATGAGGTATGTATGCATGTTGTATAGTTAGTGTACTTAGTAAATTAATATTTCTGGACAAATTACACACTGCCATCTATTCCCAAACTAAGCAAAGCTTTTACTATGGGTACTAGATAACTGATATATAATACTTTAAAAAAAATATTTCTGGACAATTAACACAGCGCCATCTAGTCCCAAATTAAGTGCAAAGCTTGTGTTATGGGTACTCGACAACTGATAAATGTACTTAAATATATTGTTTTTTTTTTTTGTAAATACTTATAATACATAGAAAACACCCAGAGCAAGACAAACAGACATGTTCATGCACACAAATGTTTGACTTGTGCGGGAATCGAACCTGCGACCTCGGAGTTAAAGTGGCCATTGCTAACCATTCGACCACCGAGCTCGACTTAAACTTAAATACATTTCTTTATTGTAAATATATAGAAAATATATAAATACATAGAAAATATCCAGATCAAGACAAAATATACGAGTACATGTACGTGCACACAAATATTTGTCTTGTATGGATCGAACCCGCGACCTCAGAGCCAAAGTGGCCATTGGTAGCAATTTGACCACCGGGCTTGTAAATATAGTAGAAACAAACAAATGCTACTTTTTTCTAAGGAACTGTTTTAACTTGTCTTAGTCCACTTTGATCCCTTGGATCCATTGATGTATCCGAGACTTATTTTTCCTCCCCTCGAATTTATTTATTTAATTCATACAATTATTAGTATAACGGTTTCCCAATTCGCTAATTAATGTCATATATCATAATAGAAACCAAACAATCATATCAACATAACAAACTAAATAATTGGATAACTAATACAAAAAAAAAAATGAATTACATTCAAAATATAAAGATAAGTTGAATTCAAAAATACTTCTGGAATGACAATGGATCTTCCAAAAAGATTATCATTATAGATATTCCTTTTACTTAAAAGTAATATACTTGAAATATCTAAGGTATCCAAGTGGACAACTGGTGGTTCAAGTACTTCTTTGCTGTATATTACTTTAAACGTAAAGATAATGTTTTGGATAAAAATCTTTTTGAAGGATCCATTTTCGTTCCTACGGTGTTTATGAATTCCATGATTTAAACTATGGATTCAAGTAGAGGAAATAGTAACCATGGATCCATCAAATACAAATACAAATTCTTTATTCAGTATCAGTTTTTTTTATACTACGTTTACGTATTATTACAATTCCGTGTTGCTATTTAGGATTTCTTTTAAATAAAAATATATTTGTTTTAGAAAATCCTGCCTTTCCATAACAAAAATAGTTTAGATCCATAGTTAGTAGGACACTTGAAGACTTTTGTGTGTGCGTGTATTTTGACTTGTAATAATGTTTAATTTATTTTATTTTAATTTATCAATATAGCCAAGAGATTAAAAATTGACGAAGGATTCCACATGGCAATCTCTAAGGATCTTTTTTTTTAAAAAGTAAATGTTGATATTACTAACTTAAACCTTGAACTCCTAGTACGAGTATTGTATGTAAATGTAGTATTATATGTACTTAGAGTACCTAATAATCTTAAGTCAACTTCTGTGTAGTCTCATTCCACCCTGGGGCCATACATATTTGAAGGACCCTCCCAAATATGGCACCCAATTATGCGGCTTTTATTCTAAAAGATATACTCGTATTTCAGATCCCGTTAACCGGCATAGTAAACGCCTAAAAGTTTAAAGCAATGGTGACTCAATGAGATTAGCAAAATGTTTGGCATTTTGTACCGCTACATTAAAACACAAGTCATGTTTTCATTTTAAATGTCCATAAGCAAAATATGTGGCTATAAAAACTACCTATCCATCCACATGTACACGAGTTTAAAAGCTAAATGTGGCATTAACCATGTTAACAAAAGAGGCATTTACGAGACTGTAAGTGGAAACCCGTGTAGCGGACGGACGTGTAGGCACCGCCATTTTCGTGGCCCCGAAGGTTTTACGGCCGTAATTTTTTTTCAATAGGAAATTATGAGCGACGTGGTGACAGGTTATGTCTAGTTTAGTGAATAGGGGAAATAGCACTGCTGGGCCAATGTTTATTTTTAAAACTTTGTTTTTCAAAACTAGCTGTGCCCGCGACTTCGTCTGCGCGGAATAGTATATTTTTTATGATTTATTAATATTAATTAAAATAAATATATTTTTTTTAAGTACAAGTAATTTAAATCACACCTTATTACATCAGCTATCTGCCAGTGAAAGTCCCGGCAAAATCGGTCCGGCCGTTTCAGAGATTACCCGGAACAAACAGACAGACAGACAAAAATTGTAAAAAATGATATTTTGGTATTTGTACCGTGTATACATCCACATGCATTTAGTTAAAAGCGGTTATTTTGATATTACAAACAGACATTTCTAATTTTATTGATCTGTATAGATAATAACTCATATTTTTTATGTGGAGATTAGACAGTACGTAACATGTAGTTCTCGAGATACAAACAATATTTTAAAGTCTGTAAAGTCGGTTTACGGGCGACAATTTTACGTGATAATGTCATAAGAAGTCTCTCTTCTACTCGGACGCATCGGCCGATGGAGTAGAAGACAGATAGATACTCGTATGTCACAACCCGAACGCTTAGGCCGATCATGTCTCTCTATCGCTTGTTCCGTGCTCTCGCTTGCACTCGGCTCAGGTGGAACGTGACAATGAGTCATACTTTTTCGTGCGTGCAGCCGGCGATGATCGATACATAAGACGTTATCACGTCAAAAGAAGATAGACAAACGAGGGGAATATTATTTGTATAACTATTTACCTTCCATAATTGTCTACTTGTAACACTTAGAGCACTGAAACTGCTACAATGTGCAACTATTTAATTTTAAAGTATACACGTGAGCAAATCTAACTCTCTCTATATCCAAAACCGGACATAGGAAACATTATACGAGTATAAACTAACAAATATGTTGCCTAGCATCCCGTTTAGCACCGAAAATACAGCCAGATACACAAACAATTTACCTGCAAAATCTACCTCTGGTTAATGGAGAGCAAAAGTTGCATCAAACTAAGGGTAAGGTCAGACCAGGTCAGACGCAACACAAATAGAAGTCAATAAAGTTTGTGAATTCCTCGCTAGCTAGAGGTGAAAACGACATTCTATAATTAGAACGAGACTAAATGTGCTACAATTTGCAACTATTTTCAGAGACAATTCTACATACATACGTCCCGCCTTGGTTTGTCTAAGCTAAGGACAGTTGCAATACCAAAAATATCAGTTTCCTGTTTCTGTCCTCGTCCTCAACCCTTATTCATAGAGCATACTCCACCACGCTGCTCAACTCCGAGTTGGCTGAGGTCAATGTTTTCAAGCCGCCTAAAGGCCACTGCCTTGGCTTAGCGACTGTCATCTAACGGCCGGGACCGACGACGGCTTATCGTGCCCTCCGAAGTACGTGCGTGTTACTATAACTATTTATATATTATGTAAACACATTGCCTCTTAATCGCAAGACCACAAAAATTCCTATTTTATTAATTAATTCAGACAATGTAATGTATAGTACGAACATAGCAATAGACCCATATAATATGACTGTATATCTACCTTACAGACTAACATACAATTCAAATTAAGATCTACTTAACAAGTTGGACTGGTTAATTAACAACGACCTCAGATTTATTTTCTGTCTAGGTTCGAACATATTTCAACCTACTGGTTCAAGCTTGGTTGGCTATCTATTCGGGAACGTCGACATTCGCGTTTGCTCTGTACCTACTCTATTATATATATCTAACCCTCACTCTCCAAAATATTTGAACTGCAACTTTCAGTATCTCTTTGACTCGAATAACTTTCAACTTCATTCCAATAATTCGCTTTTACTCTCAATTCCACTTTTTCATTCGGGCTTCATGACTGATTCCTTTACAAGCTTCACGACTCCAATCGGAACGGAATCGGAATCGGACTCCAATTCGGAATCTATCAGGAAATCCCCCAGCAAATTTGTATTAAAAAAGAAAGTTCATCTTTCTTGAAAATTGGCAAAGTAGTAAATTGAGATTAATTGAATCACTGTTTTTCATCAGAGTGCTTATTGCGAATTTTTTAGTTAAATTCGAACGTGTTAACGTTTACGAGCCGACCAAATTGAGAAAAAGTTTCATGCAATTTGATCTACACTACTTTTCGTGCTTCCGCCACCAATAAAGAAGTTTCATATTGTGAATTTACCAGACTTGTGTTACTTTTTTTATCAAATTAGCCGGGTTGCTCACTTCAAAATGTAGAAAGTCAAGCCACATAATTTTGATATGTAACACGCGTCTTATAAATTCACAACATGAGAGTTCTTCTCTATTTGGTCAGTTTGTTTACGTTGACATGATCGCGAGCAAAAACTCACACTAAGCGCTCAGTATGTAGTGTATAAGTTATATGTGTAATTAATTTATTTTACTTTGTAAGTATGTATTATATGTATCTTTGTATTATGTATTTATTTTATGTATATACGTTAAGCCGTCGGCCCCGGCTGTTGTCGTTAGATGACATTCGTTAAGCCAAGTCAGTGGCTTGAAAATACTGGCCTTCGCCAACGCTTGTAGAGCCGCGTGGTGGAGTATGCTCTAAATCCCTTCAATTGAGGGAAGTCTCGTATCCCAGCAACGGGATAAATAAGGGTTAATGACGACTGATATGTATGTATAATTTATGTAAGCAATAATATTTTTCATACTGAATTACTATACCAATTTATGTAATTTTTAATAATTTAATTCTTGATACCGCGTGATTTTCCGTACGTAACCCCTTCGATTGAGGGGGAACCGTATCCCAACATTGGGGGGGTGTCCCAAGCCGGGCCCTGGATATGTATGATGCATGCAAGACGATTTTGCCTACAAAAAATTAATAACTCACAGAACTTCTGTAACCCTACGGAATTCGTAGACCACCATTTCGGAGCTGTTGTAATGTTGTTTGTGCTGTGTTCTTCTGTAAGCAAGGTTGAATTTTTCGAATTGTGTGAAAAAGAGAGTATAAGAAATTTCACTTAGTCCTTCATAGACTTTCAACTAATTGGCCTACCACCATTAAATTGACATTCGTTTGTATTATTCAAATTCAGAAGGTATATTTTCGCACTCTTAGATAAATAATAGAAGATAGACCTTAACAACATTGACGTTTGTTAGAAAATGTTGTCAAAATGAATATACAACTTTCTTGGCCGACCGTGCCTACCTTATTAACTTTGTGATGAAAATTAACCAGCCATTTGCTTTTCAGAAATGAGATATAAGTTTGTTAGAAAATGTTGTCAAAATGAATATACAACTTTCTTGGCCGACCGTGCCTACCTTATTAACTTTGTGATGAAAATTAACCAGCCATTTGCTTTTCAGAAATGAGATATAAGTGCCTGTTGAGCCAAAGCCAACCTCACCTGCACCCTGCTGACTGACGAGCGAGGCTGTGGCGAAAGAGAGGTAAGGCGGCTCACCGTATTTATAACATGCCCGACTGAGTAAGTACCTTCACCTCACAGAATACCACGGCCAAATAACAATTCCCTTGAGGGTTGTTGTGTTCCTGCGAGTGAGTGAAATCACCAGGAAGAAAGGAGTTACTGCATTCTAAGCAGGGCCTAGCCTATGCGCGAGCGACAATCTATGTTGCAAGCACTTATATGGCTACGGAACCAGCTTCACATCAGGCGGGTCGTATGACTGCTCGCCACGTACGTAGTACAAAAAATAATAATTAAGATATATACAAATACTAGCGACTTGCCCTAACTTCGCACGGGTAGAACTTCTGTGGACGACTAAACTGTGGATCTGCTCGCACCTTATGTTCCGTTGGGTTGGGAGAATTCCAAAATCTTCAAAGCTCCAATAACTTGTTATACTCGAACTAAAAGCTTTAAACGTTCAGACATCGTATGTTTAAACCATATCTTTTAAAAGCACTTTGACTATTTATCATATTTTTGCACATGCATTATCATACTGATGTTTTTATTAGCATAATATTCAATAGTGACATAAAGATAGAAAGAGCATAGCGAAAATTTTAGCTACCTGACTGTGGAAGTATCTCCACATCACACAACACCGCAGCCAAATAACAATACCCTTGAGAAATTCGATGAAACTTATAAAGAGTACCTGACCCGAGAGACATTGTCTTCAAACATTGTCATCTTGAATTCAAATTGATTTCTCGCAATCTGTGAAATCCTTAACAGTTCTGTCAAACGACAGTAACATTTGAAAAGTTAATATGTCGTTCAGATTTCTTATAAGAACCGCATAGGCGGATTTTGGGGTGTATGTGGTTCATCAACATCTTTGAACCAAAGCCATCTTTACCTGCACGCGGTGCACCCTGCTGACTGACAAACGAAGCTCTGGCGAAAAGAGAGGTAGGGAGTGTAATTGTAAGCTACCCGACTGGGGAATGTACCTCCACCTCACAGAATACCGCAGCCAAATTACAATTCCCTTGAGGGTTGTTGTGTTCCTGCGGGTGAGTGAGGTCACCAGAATGGAAGGAGATGCTGCATTGGCAGCGGGGGTGATATTTTATGTTGCCAGCGTTAATATGGCTACGGTAACCGCTTCACATCAGGCGGGCCGTATGCTTGACTGCCACCCGACGTAGTATATAAAAAAAAAATTGGCGGGGAGGTGAGTTTTTCCATTTTTTTAATATTTCTAATAGTTTTTTATAGTTAATCATATTATAGACTCAAAATTACTAAATAATCTACTAGAAAAACAAAGCTATCTAAAACTATTTTGCATCTGAATAATATTTTGGATCTATATAAAATCTCATTCGCATCTAAAACAAGATCAAACATAATTTGACACGTGACACATTAGTTAAAACACCGTGTCGAACAGTAAATTGCAGTTGGAAAATGTGCCATATTTTGAAGCCACGTTCCGCAATAAATTGTGACGTGACGTCGGGGCGGCGTCACGTAGACCCATTCTAGAGGTTAAACGGCTTGTGTCCATACATCGGATGTGTATAGACAGGATTGCCAAACACGTAGGTGAAAAAAACGGATAGCTAATAACTAAATACGTATTGTACCTATTAATTTTTTTATATACCACTAGCAAACCCGGCGAACTCCGTTTCGCCACCAGATGGCGCTGTATGTGAAAAAAGATTTTCCCGCTTTTCTTTTCAATTTTTTCCAGAATTTTCTTTGCTATTAACCTCACGGAGCCCGAGACCTTTCCAACGAATGCAAAACCGTGGAAATCGGTTCGTGCGTTCTGGAGTTATAGCGTCAGGAAGGAAAACCCGACTTATTTTTATACAGTAGACTAGGTCGTAGATCATTGTTTTAGGTCCCCAATAATGGTATTAGATATTTAAATTCGTGGTGTACGAATTTAAATAAAGAGAAAGAAAGAACTAAAGAGATGGCTTGTCAAGATGATTGAGCTTCAGTTGACAAGCCATCTCTTTAGTCTTTTATTTAATGCCATATTTGCTATATTGTTGTCTCACATTTCTGAGAGCGCAAGTCAAATTCCAAAAGTTTCTTACTCCTACTAATTTCTTCTGATTAAATTCGTTGTGAGTTCCAAGGCAGCCGTAGTCTTACCCCGATGACTGCAATTGACTTCACTGTTCTTTGTCATTTTGGTGGTGTCCGTTATTAATCCTGGCTACATTAGAGACACAGTGGTGGGAATGTGTGGTGCGCTCCCGTTCTTATATACCACTAGCATGGCTATAAACATACGATCTGCCTGTAAAAAATCCTTTAAACCATTCTATAGTACTTCATACAGTAGTTTCCTGGAAAAAACTTGGCAGGGATTCATTCTACAGCCTGAGAGCTCGAGGTAGAAAACTCCTCTGGAACCGCACAGTACGTGACATGACATTTCGGCTTCAATGTGTGAGGATGAATTCTCTGCATAAGCTGAGTGGTGCGACTATAGGAAGAGGCCGTGGGCATCATTAAGAACTCTTCTGAAAACAATCTATTGTCACATATGTACACAGGCAGAGTCTCTCCTCTGACTTAGTGGTTCAATAACGTCCGTGAGTTTGGATTCGCCTACAATCTTCAGAGCTCATCTCTGAATGGAGTCACAATGTGCAAGCTTGTATTTGGGTGCTCAGATAGCAATCATCATAACGGCTGTTGTTGTATTTGTGTTCGGACATAAGTCTCCTCCAACTTCCTCCAATGCTTGCGGTTTGGTGCCCTCCTCATCCAATCTTGCCCTGCGTGTTGCCGGATGTCATCAACCCATCGTTTAGGTGGTCTAGTGTGGGTGCGTGGTCGCCATTCTAGTATTCTCAGTGTCCATTGCTCCGTATCCATCCGAGCAATATGCCCAGCCCACTTCCACCTCTTTTCGGCTATGACTTTACGCACATCTCTCACAGTTTTGAGCGGATCCACTTATTGGTTTTGCGGTCGCGCAGGGTAACACCAAGCATTGCTCTTTCCATAGCCCTCTGTGCAACTCTGAGTCTTTCCGTAGACTTCTCCGTGAAAATCATAGTTTTCGTCTCATACGAGATTATTTATTTATTTATTTATTTAAAAACTTTATTGACCACAAATTATAAATAAGGGTACAAAAGGCGGACTTAATGCTAAAAGCATTCTCTACCAGTCAACCTTTGGGACAAGCAGAAAATCACGAATGCGGCACTGAAGAAGCAAAGTTAAAAGAGAAACAGATTTAAGTACTAAAATATAATACTACGACTAATAAAATACACATACATAGCATATTTATATATTTAATAAACATACATATACATACATAGAAATACATAAATTCAGCGATGATGATAAAGATGATGATGATTTAGTGCTTAGTTAGATCGTCTAAAAGAATTGCATGGGTTTTCTTTTTGAAACTGAGATTACGAGTACATGAAGACAGGTAGCACAAACTGCCCGAAGACTCCCGCTTTAAGTTTTATGGCGAGTTAATAATAAAATGGGCCTGAAATAAAATATTATTTTTAATAAGTTAAATGAAAAGTTGAGAGTTAAAAATAGGTAACTTAGACATAGTTCCGATAGAAACTATTTCATATTTTGTACCTATCGTGCGACTGGTCGGGCATTACCACCCGCGATGAATTAGTATCGTTGTCAAACGTAACGCAGCCAGTCTTTTGGGAAGATTGCCAATTATGGGTAAAAATTTTAATCTAGAAAATTTATTTTTATTTTATATTTTTTTAGTCTAAGATTTTGCTAGACCTATATTATACCTACAGAATACATTGTGTGAACGTTTTTTTCTTGTTATTTTTCGGTGGCGGCGCGCGTGCGAGATTTTATGTTGCGAGCGTTAATAGGTATGGCTACGGTAACCTCTTCACATCAGACTTGCTTTTCTGCCACCCGACGTAGTATATAAAAAAAGTTTCTATATTGTTTTAATTTACTATTTCTAGGGTGGCTAGTGATGAAATGATCATAATTTCTTGAATAATAAATAATAATTTGTTATAAAATTGATTTAACAGGTAAGTTAAAAACCTACATTTGCTTACGTCGTTTCCAATTTTAGTAACATTATAATAACTTAAGAGCAGGCAAGGATGTACAACGACAAAAAAATTAATATAACCTCCACCTCACAGAATACCACAGCCAAATAACAATTGCTTTGAGGCTTGTTGTGTTCCTGCGAGTGAGTGAGATCACCAGAAAGAAAGAAAGGAGTATACTCCTTCATATTAGCCTATAAGCTAGCAACGGATCGGCGACCACTCGGTGTCGCTGATTACCATGGACGGTGGTGATTGTTTTCCATAGGGTGACCCACATGCTCGTTTGTCCCCCTCTCATTTAAAAAGAAAATTAAACCTACGTCGTCGGCTTAGGTCGTTACCAATTTTAATAACATTAAGGGCAGGCAAGATTGTACAAAGATAAAAAAAAAATAAGAAAACAATGATTGAATGCGCGTTTTAAATCTATATTCTATGAATATTTTCCCGTAAACCTGGTAACCCTATTATAAAAGGCTGCGCGACAAATAAGTGTGTGAAATTGGCTCGTGTGGTGTTTGTTCAAATTTACGACTTAATGTAAAGTGTCGTTGATGGCGGGTATTCGGCGAGTACGTGCCGCCGGCCGGCGATGTTTTATTCAGAGATTATTGGCTCGTAATTGCAAGGGTTGCTTTGAGGAAAATGGTTATGACAACCTCGTATGTGGACAGAGGGGAATGATTTGAATATTTCACAAATGGGGATTAATTATGGATAATAATGGCAAATATGCATATTTTAGGTCAATTATTTAATTGGGGCTGTTTCTTGACGATTGAGTTTTCTGTACAAATGTTCTCGCTTTTTGAAATTTGAGTTTGAGGATTTTTTAACATCATGTATGTATTTTCAATCATTCAATATTAATCAAAATGACTAATTATTAATTGAAGTAAAATTAATAAAAAATGCAAATGTAAATGGGATTCATTTATTTTTTTATACTACTGAGGTGACAAACAATCATACGATCCGCATGATGATATGCAGTCATTGCAGCCTATAGACGCCAGAAGCATCACTAACGAGTTTCTGACTCTTTAAAAACCCCCTATACCCTTTTTTGTAGGACCCCATACTGTAGATTCCTGGGAAAACATCGTCAGAAAGTTCATTCCTAAATTCATTCTAAACCCCTTCAATTGAGGGGAGACCCGTATCCCAGCAGTGGAATGTGTAAGAGTTGACAACGACGTAATGACTCATTATATAATCGTTTTCATGTATTTGTACGTAGAATCCATACAAAAATTATAAATACACTCTGTATTACAGTATAAATAATAGTACTTATAGCATGTACCTTATATTACTTATAGTATTGTTAAATATCTATAAAGAGCGTGATAACATTTTCACAGGGTCGACAATGCGGGAGAGCCCGACACCACTGCCGCTCGATTTGTTACCTTCACTACTTACTTACCATAATGCAAGCGATATACTTGTTTTCTATTTTAGATAATATGTAACAAAAACATCATGACGTAAACTGCATACGATTACGAACCTTAACAATTCGTAAATAAGTACGTTTTTTTTCTAATACCATACAACTTTGCATTACACAGCGCACATTAAGAAGTTGGAAAATAAATCAAGGCAGTCTAATTTATCGGCGCGCGAGAGAATTCGCCTCGCTAAGGAAATCGCGTAAATTGATGGATTCCGTAAATTCCTCGCTCGAACCACTGGGGCGGAGATTTTAATGATTTTTCCAACTTACTGCGATTATTGTCGAAATTATTTACCTATTAGGTTGGGGAAAAAGTCTTTTCGTATTTTATATGAAAATTCAAAACATTTTTTACTAAAGTTTATTTACATTTAACTAAAGTATGTAGGTGCCATTTTGTTCGATAACTTTTGGCCATCTTGTAGGTAGAGACATGATCCCATTACTATAGAAATTTTGGGACTTCTGTTCAAAAAACCACGACAAGTGGTTTTGGCAGTCTTCTCGTGATGGTAACCTGACATTGCCTAAATAATTCTGAAGAGACCGAAACAGGTGGAAATCAGAAGGTGCAAGGTCAGGACTATACGGCGGATGCATTAACACCTCCCAGTCAAACTCTCTTAATTTTTGCTGAGTGGCTAAAGATGTGTGAGGTCTAGCGTTATCATGATGAAAAATCACACCCCTTCTGTTAATTAATTTCGGCCGCTTTCTCTCAACTTTTTGCTTTAATCTCATCAGTTGTTCACAGTAGAGTTCAGAATCGATAGTCCTGCCTGGCGGTAACAGCTCATAATGAATAATGCCCTTCCAATCCCACCATACACACAGTATCACCTTATTGCGGGTTAACCCGGGTTTTGCCAGAGTCTGTGAAGCCTGACCGGCCTTTGACCACGACCTTTTTCGCACGTTCTTGTCGTACGTGATCCACTTTTCATCACCAGTTATAAGCTTTTTCAAAAACGGTTCGCTTTCATTACGTCGTAGTAAAGAATCGCAAATGAGTACACGGTTCATTAAGTTTCTTTCAGTGAGATCGTGAGGCACCCAAATATCGAGCTTTTTAGTGTACCCAGCTTTTTTCAAATGCGCCAAAACTGTTTTGTGGTCAATTCCTAATTCTTCAGCTACGTCGTAACTACTGATATGCTGATCTTGCTCCACTTTTTCAAAAATGGCATCCATTTTATCCGTAACAGGGCGACCAGAGCGACGTGCATCTTTCACATCAAAATTTCTTGATTGAAAACGCTTAAACCAAATTTGTGCTACTCTCACAGACACTGCACTAGATCCATAAACGTCACAAATTTTTTTTGCAGCTTGCGTTGCATTTTTACTTTTTTTGTAGTAAAATTTTAAAATGAATCGAATTTCTTCATTAGATTCACTCATCTTGACAGTAAAAAAAACAAATGAAAATCACACATTTACCTAATTTGAATTTGGAATTATCTTTTTTAAAATTTAAACTTTTTAAAGATATCAAAACCTGCTAGATACAAATGGTATAACCAAAGAGATTTTATTACAAGTTCATACATACTAAAATGCGAAAAGACTTTTTCCCCTACCTATTATATTTTTTTTTGTAATTTCGGGTCACTTTTGTTATTGAAATAATTTTAGGCTTTGTCTTAAATCTTCTATATACATATACTAAAGAGGAAACTGGTTGATTTACTGATCAATCGATCGATCGACCTGAGAAATCGAGCCAAAACCACGGATAGATCGCTCTAAAGGAGATTGCCCATTCGTGTATGGATAAAAGTACTAATATCAATTTTTTTGTGCAATCACTAAATAACCTTCACTTCTATATCATTACTAGATACGTTCTAGAAAGTTTGGAGGTTATTGTTTTCCAGAGTTCAGCAATATTTAAGAAATAAAATGCGTTTGATTTTAGGTTTTGTTAGACCATACCACAATATAAGTACTAATAGTAAACACTACGTAAACATATATCCAGCTAATTAATAGCCTAAGTGCTCTGTTCAAATGAAAGCTAAAAAGTGTGAACCCTTTTTAGCTTAGATCTGTAACTGTATGGTTAAGTTGAAAAATAAGAGTGACTATCGAAAATAATCTAAGAGTACTAGTAAAGAGCCCGTGGGCAATCTTCAATATTTCTGGACAATTTACACAGCGCCATCTAGTCCCAAATTAAGCGCAAAGCTTGTACAAGGAGTACTAGAGAGCTGATAAATGTACTTAAATACATATTTTTTTTTGTAAACACATACTTGTAATTCATAGAAAACACCCAGACCAAGACAAACAGACATGTCCATGCAAACAAATGTTTGCCATGTGCGGAGATTGAACCCGCAACCTCAGAGTCAAAGTAACCATTGCAATTGCAAGCCGTTGGACCACCGGGCTCGTCGCAATGAGTATACTCATAACAATATTTGTTGAGTAAAATCACATAGCTAAAATTAACTCTTAAATAAAAATAAAGTAATTAATTAAAAATAAATAACTATAACAGAAAATTACCTAAAATATTAGTAAGTTAACATAAACCAAATAAAAAAAGTTAAACATTAACTTATTCTCTTTTACAAACCTTTACGTTTCATTCGTTTTCGTCTTTCTGATGAGGCTGAGTAATAAAATTATAATTATCACCACGGCGTCGCCTAGCGTCAAAACTCGGAATAATTAAAATAATACACGTATTTTAGTCGCCAACAAAATGAATGTTCTCTCACTGCAGTCTCATGAATACAATATAAATGCAGAAAGACAACAGTTTACCCACACGTACTTATTTATTTTGTTTGTTTGTTTTTTTGTAGTATCTTTATTGTACATAATACATATATCTTATATATGATATGTTCTTGTTATATATTACATATATAACAAGAACATATCATACTCATTTCACAATAGAATTTCAAGAACAATACAAAGGCGGGCTTATCTCTATAAGAGATCTCTACCAGCCAACCTTCAAGTGTTGGATAAGAGAATAAAGAGTGGCAAGGGCGTCGAAAAGTCAAAAGCATTTATAAGAGACAAAGAGGAAAGTAATATACCTAAATCTTTTGAAAACGAACACGAATAGTGATATATACAAACAAACTAGCAAAATTGGTACATTCGATCTATTTTGCAAATTTCCAAATACTACTTACTTACTAATAATACTTACAATAATTAAATTTATACATATAGGTATACTCTACATATACTACACAAAAGTATATATATAATATGTACAGCTATACATAATTATACCTACACAATAACATATATCCATAGAATACATTACACTGATTTCGGATCGCTCAAGACAACTCGTTCAAGGATTTGAGTAGACGAGCCTTGAATGAGTCCACTGACGGTGCCAGGCGCACGTAGGTGGGGAGCGAATTCCAGAGCATTGCTGCCCTAATCGTGAACGACTTAAAGTATATAAGCGTTTGAATTATGAAAGGGTAAGTCCAGTCGAAGGTTCCCGCATGACCACAGCCGGTTATCAGTATCCCGAAGTAGTAGCCTCCCGTGAAGGTACGACGGAGCACTTAGACTAAAAATAATCTTGTAAACAATCATCTAGGCGTGGATGTTCCTTCGTAACCTAATCGGCGGCCATCCCAATTGCTGACGAAACTCGGAGATGTGGTCAAACTTACGAACGCCAAAAACAAAACGTATGCACACATTTTGGAGACGGTCCATCTTGTCCCCTTAGACAAGCAGAGGAAGAAGGAGTAATCATGCCAGCGTCACCTTTGTTGCCATGGGGAGAAAATTCTGGACCCGCTTAAGGTTATGAAGAGAGGTATAAATTTTCCTACTTACTTCGTTCACGTGTGGGGCCCAAGTGAACGTTTCGACGATTGTAAGACCTAAATTAGTGACCTTAGAGGAAAACGGAATTAGGTTATTATCATATACAACGTTTGGGTGATTAATACTCTGCAGTACAATAATCGCTTGAGACTTGGTGGCATTGATTTTAAGCCCAAACTTATGAGACCACTCAACAATGGTTGCAAGATCGTCGTTGATAACGGCAACTGCTCGTGAAAAGTTGTCGAGTGGGGCAGTCGTATAAATTTGTCGTCAGCGTAAAGATGAGAGGAAGACTTAAGAGTAGGCACTATGTTGTTGATAAATAAAGAAAAGAGAATCGGGGATAAGATCCCACCCCGAGGTACTCCTGCAAGTGTCTCACACCAGAACGCTTTTCATCAACCCTAACCAATTGTGACCTGCCTACTATGTAGACACGGAACCAGGAAAGCGCCAACGGCGAAAGATTGAGCGTTTGCAGAATACCGAGTAGAACATTGAAATCAACTGTATTGAAGGCACTGGTGAAATCAAGAAGGACTAAGACTGAGAGTAGTTTGTTATCGATGTTATGCCGGATGTCATCGGTAATCTTTACCAAGGCTGTGACTGTGCTGTGACCACTACGAAAACCGAAACTGATGATGAAAAAATTTCAAAAGTGTTAGAACACTTTTAAAAGGGCAGTGAGAATGTTATAGTTAGAAAATGGACGATAGTTAGAAAAGGAAGAAGGGTTACTTTTTTTAGGCAAAGGAATAACATGGGCCAATTTCCAAAGGAATGGGAAAACACCAGAAGCAAGAGAACAGTTAAGTATATTAGCTATATTGGGAGCATTTTCTTTTACCACTGGAGTAATCATATCGTTACAAATGACGTCCTCTCCAACTGCTTTAGATTTAATTCAGGTTATAATTTTAATCACTTCTGCGTCAGATATCGCACCTAAATCCCAGTCAGCATGGTTACCAGGGGGTAAGGGGCTAGTTGTATTACAAGTAAATTTACTATTGCTACTAATTTCAAAACAGTCATGTAGACTCTTGCACTACAAGGAGCAGTCCCGATTCTGACGCGAGATATCTTTAAATAATAAGAAAAAGGCATTTGGCTGCGATCTTCTGTAAGAGGCCATAGGCCACGCCGACCTGCACCTCGTGCAGGTAAAGTTGACTTTGCCATAAAGGTAGTAGTGACCCACTTATACTCTAAAATTATTATAAGTGGAATAGTAAGAAGCAGAAAGATGGAGAAAGTGACTACCACCAATCATTTACGTTAGATATTACATATTATAAAAGGATACAAATGATCATAAAGGTTAAATGTGACGGGGTTTAAGCAGTTCATCAACATATTTAAGCCAGAGCCAACCTCACCTGCACAACAAACCGACAAACATGACTCTGGCGAAAAAAAGGTGGAATACAAAATGTAGTCGTATAAGCTACCCGACTGGAGAAGTACCTCCTTCTCACAGAATACCGTAGCCCAATAACAATTCCCTTGAAGGTTGTTGTCGCAGGAACATTGCGAGTGAGTAATGTCACCAAGAAGGAAGGAGTTGCTACTTTGGCAACGCAGCAGGGCTGGCAATGCTCTACGAAGCGGTTACCGCTTCACATTTGCCAGGCCGTATAGTTATAAATATTTATGGAAATGAAAAATTCACCTCCCTGCCTAGGTGTTATGCCTAGGTGGAATTTGAACCCACGACCTCTCGATGCCCGGTCGAGTGCTCTTCCAACTGAGCTACCAGGAAGGTTTGTGTTGGTGACGAATTTTTGCATTTTATAGTTTACTGCGTGAGTCACAGTGTGGCGCCATCTACCTATTTAGTAATTACACTACTAAACAAGGCATATCAGTCCATCGTTGCAGATGAAATTCGGCTATTTTTTTATAACACCAAATTCATTAAATTATTATTAATTTAATTAGTCATTACGGCCAATTTACCAGCATATTATAAATGTTTTTGAAAGTGAAAAATTCACCTACCCCGCCTAGGTGGGATTTGAACCCACGACCTCTCGATGACCGGTCGAGTGCTCTTCCAACTGATACTTGTTTGTATTCGGCGTAGTAAAAGGTAAAAAGCTGTGATGCTTGCTAGACATTGACCTCTCTGTATATATTTATTCGTATGCTGCAGGGCCATGCGCGGCGTCTTGAGAAGGAGGCTGAGTCATAATTAATTACATTGAGTCGTCAGGCTTCTGTCTTCAGGGTGTCCTCATAAATTTTGTTTTCTGAGTGGAGCGAAGAATTTATAGAAGTGCCCCAAAATATAGGAAGATGTCGCTGATAAACTAAAATTTCCGTTTTTTCTCATGATAATAATTTTCAATTGACATCTAACAGTCTAATGCACTGTTTCTCATTTGCCGGGTCGCGACCCGGTACCCCGTCCATCAAAATAAAATACCTTAATAATAATTTGTTTTGAAAATAATACCTACTATCGATGGACGCGTCGTGAATATTCGTACGATACCAAAATATGTAGTATTTAATAAAACATTTTTACTATTAATAAATTTGTATTATTTTACTTAATGGAACCAGCTCGGGTTTTAAAAGTATAAAGTGGGTCACGAAGGGGCAGTGTGAAAATTACCGGGCCATGGCAGAACAATGTTTGGGAAACACTGGTCTAATGTATTAACAAAATGTATGACCACCTCATGTGGAACCTCTATTGACCAGCTAAACTATAAAAGATTTACAAAAGAAATAGAGTCTTAACGAATTTGGTTTAGCATGTTTCAGTAGACATAAAAAATGTATAAATTTATATATTACGTGAAATGAGGTTTCACACATATAAGCTATAAAAAAGTAGAAATGGCGCCATTGCTCAGACCTGCACATATTCAAAAAAAAAATTCTCAAACATGCTTGAAAATTTGAGCATTATTTTGACAACCTTCTTCGATATAAATCGAAATTGCTGTACTGACCAAATACATGCGAGCAGCGGCCGGCAAAAAATGTAACAAAAACCATATCTGTCGTGTTTTAGCGGCCAAATAAATACTCGTATACATGTAAATTCATAACTATCTTGTATTTAAAAAATGGAACGATTTGTTACTCCAAAACATGGCAACCAAGGAGACAACTTATCAGAGTTTAATTTAAATTTCGAATTGTCTTGCAAAAAGAAACCTGTTTGATAATGGAAAAAAAAAACAAATGAACCCATTGGTGCGTGAAAAATGTTTTTCGTTGTTCGTCATTGATTTTGAAAAGTAATTGTATTCTACATAAAATGAGTTCAAATGAAGACAATACTCAATACTCAATACTCAATTATTTATTGCATCCTTAATGTATACATAGGTCTTTTAATTTAATGTCAAAGTAACAATCAAGGACCCTGTGGGGCGCTGCAATGGGAGAGGAGCTTGATAATTCTATATGTATCTATTTTATTACAACAACCTGTATATTTTTTACTGTTTTGGCACCTGCAGAATAATTTTATATAAATTTTGATGTCAATCATATTTTATTTAGTCATTTATTTTTGTATTATATTACTATATTCAGTCAAAATTGTTATTTTGTACTTATATTTATAATTGTTAATAACCTACCCATTGTTCACAATTCTATGAGAAAGTTTCCTTGAGTTTTGTGTCGTGACGTCATATTTTATCTTATATTTTATTATATTATTTTGAATTGTATTGTACCGTATTGTATTATGTTCAATTGTATTGTTATTTCTGATTGATAAAATTATTATTAATTAATATTATTAATATAATTGATATTTATTATTATTGTTTTATTATTTAATTGATTTATCGCTAAGATATTCAGAGGTAGTATAATAAGCTTTTTTAAACAATAGCTCTTTAATATGTGATAGAAATAGTTTCTTGTTCTCAATGGTTTTTATAGTTTCCGGTAGCTTATTATATATTCTTATCGACATAGCCAGAGGGCTAGATGAATGCAGCTCAAGGCGAGAAGCTGGTAGGCGTAGTCGATTTTGATGTCTCATGGTATAGTTTGCAGTTTTGTCTTTCCTTTTCATGAAGAAGTCTGGGTATTTGTGTACGAATTTACATGTTTCAAATATGTAGATGCTCGGTAGAGTTAGGATTCCAAGCTTTTCAAAATAAGGTTTACAACTGTCTGTTTTTTCTATGTTCACTATTATGCGGATCAGTTTCTTTTGCAAGGTAAAGACGTTACTCCAATCAGTTCGATTTCCCCATAAAACTGTGCCATAACTAAGCCATGAGTAAGCGTATGCATAGTATGTGACGAGTGCCGTTTCGATATCCGTGTTTTTTTAACCTCTCTAAGTGCATACGCAAACTTTGATAATTTAGCACAAATCTTTTGGACATGAGGCTTCCAATTTATATTTTTGTCGATGATTACGCCTAACAGATCATACTCACTCACTACCTCCAAGTTCATGCCATTAAAATTCAGCTTGACATCTAATGCGGATCTTTGGTAGGGATGGAATACCATTAGTTTAGTTTTTGAAAAGTTTATTTCTAAGTTATGATCAGCCATCCAGTTCGCTGTTACTGTAAGGATTTCGTTGATGTGTTTATTAGAATTGTTATTGTTATTATTATGGCACGACGTAAGAATAGAGATATCGTCTGCAAACAGGACACAGTGCTCCTCTATTACCTTAGGCAGGTCATTTATATAAAGTAGAAATAGAAGACATCCGAGAACACTACCTTGTGGGATAGATGAATTTATCGTCCTACTACTTGAGCGAATTCTTTTTATCATATGGTTTTCGTGGTCAAAGTATTCCACTTCTACCAACTGCTCCCTATCTCTAAGGTATGAAGCAAACCATTTATGAGTAGATCCTCTAATTCCGAACCCATACAATTTATCAAGTAGTATTTTATGTTGTACTCTATCATAGGCTTTGATCATGTCCAACAAAATACCAATGCCATATTTACCTGTGTTCAGTATGTTTATTATTTCTTGAACATATTTGTAGACTGCTAATACAGTGGATCGATTTTTTCTAAATCCATTCTGACAGTCATCAAACAATTTGAATTTCTCGCAAAAGCTGCATACACGGTCTGCCATTGTTCTCTCAAATATTTTTGAAGGGGTTGGCAAGAGAGCTATCGGCCGATAATTATTTGGGTCGGTTTTTTTTATTTTTCTTATAAGCTGGTCTAATTATGGTTACTTTTAATTGATCCGGAAATTCACCTTCGTCAAACGATTGATTAATTAAAATAGAAAATGGCAAGGCCAGTTCGCTGGCACACTCCTTAAGCAAAATTGGTGGTAGTTCATCTATACCATGACTTCTCTTATTTTTTAAACTTTTTAATATTTTGTATACCTCGGGGCTGTCTACTGGGCGGAGGAACATACTATTTTTAGTAGGACATTGTACAGGTCTTCCAGCCGAATTCCCAGTGGCAGATATACCTATAGATGCGAAGAAATCATTAAAGTTGTTTACTATTTGTTTTGGGTCAGTAATTATTGAGTTATTTATACATAATTTTATATTGTTCTTTTCTTTTACTTTTTTGTTTGTATATTCATTAACAACGCTCCACATAGCTTTTACTTTATTTGATGAATTTTTTATACGTTTTTTATAGTATAACTTTTTTGCTGCAGCTACTGTTTTCTTTAATATAAATTCATATTTTTTGTCATTCTTTATTGCACATACAAGTTTACAACATAGTGATATAGGACATATACAAAGGTGAGCTTATCTCTACAAGAGATCTCTTCCAGCTAACCTAGAGATAGTAACAATAGTAAGTTATTGGACGGGAGACTAAACAAACTAGTGCAACGAATATAAAATGGTTACTTAAAACAAAACATAGTACTTTAATAATTATAAAAGATACTCTCTACTAAACCTAATATATACATATATATATATATATATACATATACACATACATACATACGCATACACACACATATACACATCATAAACTTACATAAACTTATTAAAACACAATATATATAAATACACAATATGCATACATAAATAAACCAGATAAATATACATAATATTATTCCAGTGTCTGAGTTAAATAGTACTCTTTTAATCTATTTTTAAAGGATGTGACGGACAGGCTATCTCTAATCTCCGGTGGCAGTTTATTCCACATTTGCGCTGCACGAACAGTGAAAGAGTTAAAGAAGAATTTAGTGTTAGAAGACGGAAAATCCAATGTTTTTATATGACACGGTCGTTGTGATCGGGTTGGCGGTGGTAATAATGGGAAACGGGACAGGAGGTACTGTGGAGAGTTAGGGTTTTTAAATAATTTGTATAAAAACGATAGCAAGTGCACATTTCTGCGAAGTCGAATAGGGAGGGGAGATTTTTTGTAATATTCGGTTAATATTTTATTTCTATTCGTTTTTAATGTGAGGAGCTTTAAAAATCTTTTATTTCTACATGATTCTTTAATGCCTACTGTTAACCAATGTTTTTTAGGGGTTTTGTTTAATTTTATTAGTTGTTTAGGTATATATTGATCCAGGATTTGAATTAAAATATCATGAAATATTTTGTAATTCTTATTTATATTTTTGGTTTCTAATAATACATCTATCCATTTTATTTCGTTTAATTTTGATTTAAATAATTCGATATTTCTTTTATTAAAGATTCTTTTTTCGGTATGCCATGTGTATATTTTTGACTGTTGTGTTGTTTGTAAGTTGATTACTGTGGCTGAGTGTGCTGAAAATCCAGTGGCCTCTACGCTAGCTTGTATTATAGTTTCAGTAAAATTTGTAAATATTAAATCTATGCATGTGGCCGAAGTTTCTGTGAAGTGTGTTGGTTTTTTTATGTGTTGTGTAAACCTGTATTCTGCCAATAAGTTAAGAATTTTTTTTGTGTTTGGTTCATTTTTCAAAATATTTGTATTAAAATCTCCTCCTATAATTATTTTGTATGTAGAATATTTATTGTTTATGTAATCTAAGATTTTTTCTAACTGATTAATAAAATTATCATACCCCTTTCCATTCCAGTAACATACAATTAATAAGGTGTTTTCTTTCAATAATTCTGTTGCACATAATTCAAGATTATACTCTATAGACATTTTTGTGATATCTCTTCGTTCAATTGATTCAATTTCATCCTTTAGTAGTATACAAACTCCGCCTCCAGCTCGTGTTCTTCGACAGAATGACGCCGCTATTTTATATCCATTAAATTGTATCAGGCTTATTTTTTCTTCATTTAACCAGGATTCCGAAACGCATATGGCTTTATAAATGGGATTTTGATCAATAAAAGATTCCAATAGATGCTGTTTATTATAAATGCTCTGAAAGTTCTGGAACAAAATTTTACAGTGCTGTTCTTCTTCGAAAGGAGAGATCTTGTTGGGTGATGTTTGGCCGTTTTCGTTTGACTGGGTTTGAAAGGTTTCGTTACATAACTCTATTCTTTTCCCATCAATGAATAGAGTATTATTCTTTATAACAGCATATTTTCCCTCACTCCGTGCCTTAAACATGTGTTCTCGCAATTGTTTTCGGTCTTGTAGTGCCTTTTTGTCCATTAACTCAGAAACTGCTAGCCCAGTACCACGAAGACTATGTCTGTTTGTTAATATATATTTTGTCATTTTTTTGCTGATAAATTCAATTACAAGTGGGCGGTTGTTGTCATTTTTGTATCGTCCCATTCTATATGTTTCCTCTATATAGCCAAGTAGATTGACGCCAAGGATTTCTCGGAAAGCTTCAGTTATTCTACCGTGCAGGTCATATTCTGGTTCCCTGTTGTATTCCGGCAGGCCATACAGTACTATTTTCTTATTGTTACTGTTCGGTGGAAATTGTGGCGTAGGAGATAGAATTTTAGTTTCTATATTTCTAATTTCTTTTATTAGTTTTTCGTTTTCTTTCCTTAGTTTTTCTATCTCTATATTTATTTCCTGTATGTCTTTTTTCCTTTGTTCATTTTGTTTTGAAAGTAAACTGGTATCTAGCTTCATTTCGTCCCTCAATTTTGAAACTGCTTTGTTTATTTCATCTGCAATTGTGCTTCTTAAGTCTGCTATTATAGATCTGTTGTTTTCCCTTAGTTGCGAAGACATCAATTCACTGAAGTTTTCGAGAGTCAGTTCAGTCTTGGTAGTAGAATGTTCCCTGATTATAGTGTCTCCCAATATACAACTTACATCTTCGGAACATAAGGAGTCATTTATTATTTGGATATTTTTATTCCTATTTGTCACGTTATTAATTTCAGGTGGGGAATTAGAACCATGGGTGTCATATTGATCGCGTTGCCGTACAGGGGTGTTAGAATTGTCTCCCTTCGGTTTCTTACAATTACAAGCCTGGCAATTCCATCGCTGTTTATGTTCCATTGTCATTATATAAAATCTCTTACTAGCTACATTAGCGCAATCCAAGTCATATCGTTCATTGCACAGTGAGCAATCTAAATACTCTCTGTTTGTGATTTCTCGTCGACATCCAGCACATTTTGTATTTACTGTTGTCATGTTTATTTAGAAATACTTATTATATTTATTATACTTGTTACTCCCTCTAGTGGTTATAATGATTATTTAGTTTTACTAGTCTAGTCAGTAGCCGTTAGATGGCGCTGTCATGTATAGATTGCGTACAAAGGGTGATTAAGCAATTTTGATTGTTTTATCGTAAAGTATTGGAACAATCTCTTACCTTGTATTTCTATTTATTTCTTCTTAATTAAATTCACTGATAGCAAAGATTTTTATAATTCGGCAAAACTCGTCATATCACTATGATTTTATGCAAAGTAGGAGGTATTTTTTCTCATAGACTTTCTCACTGTATTTCATGTAATTTACTTCTTCATTTTTTGAAACTATATATCACTTCAATATATCATCAATCACTACCGTAACAATATATTTTCCTTCAGCGAATTAACTTCTAACTATTTTTTTGCAATTAAGTCAACGCAATCGATGTTTACTCGTGCGCACTAGCGCCCTCTCTCCGAGACAGTGAGTAAGAAACTTACTTTAACGCCACCTGAAATTCAAGAGGCGGCAAGAGCTATAATAGAAAACTCGTTGCCGCCAAAATCGAAAGAAAAAGTAACATTACGCGTAAAATCAACGAAAGTATCCAATCTCGACCATCGACCTCCCATCAAAGCTTTAAAATACAGAATCACACAGAAGAGGCTACTATGCAACAAACTTCGGCCTCGTTAGAATTATCCCAAACCAACACAATCCCCAGAAAGTCCACTTTACCTTTCAATAATTGTACATTCAATAACTGTATTTTCAAATAAAAAGTTCTACTTAGTTTTAATTTCCGCGCATTATTTGAGAGAAGTACTATACAAGCCTTGGCCACAACTAGGAATTAATGGACTTACGTTGGCCTCGCCTAGCCTCGGCCCACATTTACACGTTCGCCCATCAATGCCTCTTTTGCTGGCCGCTACAGTAATGTACTATACTGACATGGTGGACATTTTCTGTTGACATCATCGAAGGTTCATTTAACATTAAACGCAACCCTCGTTGCTAACGAAGCATTTTTTTTAATGAGAGGGGTTAACGCATATGGGTCTCCCGATGGAAAACAATCGCCGCCGCCCATGGAGATCAGCAACACCAAGGCGTTGCCGATCCGCTGCCAGCCTATACTGCTTCCTATTTTCTTTTCTTTCTTTCTGGTAACCTCACTCACTCGCAGGAACACAACAACGCTCAACGAAATTGGTATTTGGCTGTGATATTCTGTGAAATGGAGGTACTTCCCCATTCAGGCAGCTTAACCCCTTCGGACCTGATTTAATAATTTACATGGGAAAAAATATTTGCAATGTTTTTCTGTATGTTTAGGCTCTATGTAACGAATATATGCAAAAAAAAGATGTTATTTATTCGTATATTTTTGGAAAATCCAGTGTCCACTGAAATGGACACCGGGTCTACAGTGATACAGTTTTTACCATAATTTAAGACTTGAAGAGTTTTATATTAAATTATAGTCACTGTTATCGTATATATTTAATTATAAAAGTATCATTAAAATATACAGGAAAAACATTACTGTTTTTGATGAAACATTCTAAAACAATTTCTGTCATCGGTAAAGCACAAATGTATGTTACACTTTAGGCCATACACATGAGTTTTCCCCTTACAATCAGGTTTTTTACATCTTGTTGCATCTTTTTTATCGTCATATTCTGGTAGGTGATCGACAGTATAGTATTGGATTTCTTCCGCTGGTCTTATTTCTTCGCAACGACGTCGTTTCTTGGTGCTTAGAATATTTATAGGACTGCTATTGCCGGAAGATGGACGTCTTTTTTTCTCGTTATTAGTGGTTGTCCCATTTTTATAAGAGCATCTGCCACGCGCTGTCGAAAATGCAACAGATCGAAAATATCCTTTTTTGGTATATTGCAAACTTTGCTATCCTCTTGATATTCTAACCAGCTATTCGTTAGAGCTAAGTCGATAGCGTGGAATATCATTCGCAAAGTCCATTTCTTAGACAATATGAAAATACGGTACAGACTAATCAAATGATCAGTCTTGTCTACTCCGCCCATGCCATCATTATATAATCGGATAAGTTCAGGAAGTGGAATAGTTATGTATACTTTAGATAATTTGTTCCATCGTCGCGCCAAGTCTTGATTTCCTATACCAACAAAATTCGAAGGTAAGACCACACCTTTATTGTCCATCCATTTGACGATCACTACATCCTTAGTATCATTGATGACTTGTTCGGAATATCCTCTCGCCTTTTCCCCCCCTTTCCTATCAGATAATAATGGAGGCTTTCCAAATCTATCTAATCTGATTGTTGATTCTACGTCAGAGAGTGGGGCGGTCCAAGTGAAATTCGGTACGTCAAATGGAAGATATTTTCTCCATACTAAGTCTTGTTTTCTTTTTTTTAATTTACTTGATTCAGCACTAGACCCCTGGTTGCTCTTCTAATTCATCTTCTACATCACCTTCTATTGCTGGTGATGCGTTAGGATGTATAAAGGCACTACCTACACGAGCCTCATTTACTAATGTAGTTGATAATATCTCGTCGTCACTTTCTTCATCAATATCCGAAACCATGCCATTTTCTAATATGTCGAACAATACATAAATATCTTTTTGTTTAGATAAATCCATGGTTAAAATAAAACAAAATTATATTGTAGTTTTCGACACAATAGATATTCGATAGAAGTGTATGTTACGACTATAGAGACCATAGAGACCCATTGTCCACTGAGATGGACATACGAAAAAATACATATTTCTGAAATAATACACATTATTTTGAATGTATAAAATCATAATACTAATCAATAGACATGCATTACTCATAGAAAAAAATAACAACAATAATAACATAAGGAATCCTAAAAAAATAAAATAAAACTAAAGACTTACTTGCTTCCCAGCGTAACTTTGACTATAGTCAACACTTGACTGGATATTTTAACCTACCTACATAATAATTCTTTGTTCTTTGTTTATAAGGTACATTCTTAGATTCGTTCCAAGTGTTATGGCATGCTTACATTAAATGTATTATAAACATATAGTATGTTATGATAGGTACTAAATCATGTCCATTGAGATGGACACAGGGAGCGAAGGGGTTAAAAAATACGCTATGCCTTACCTCTCTTTTCGCCAGAGACTCGTTTGTCAGTCAGCAGGGTGCACCAAGTGCAGGTGAGGATGACTTTGGTTCAAAGATGGATGCTCACTAGCAGGAACACAAAAAATCCTCATGGGTATTGTTAGTCTGTGAGGTATACTTCCCCAGTCAGGATGTACATCTCTTTTGTCTGATCCTCGATTGCTGGCCGCCCGTGTGTATCACATACATGACGTTGCCTTGATCAGATCAATGCCAGTTTCTTACACTCTCTAATATAACTCAACATTAACTCTGTGTTTCCATCAGCATTATGTAAGATTACGTATCGAGGAATATGTTAGCAGGTCTGAAAAAAGCCCACTACGCTCCTCTAACTACTCATCTTGGTAGAACATCTCTGGTGGAAACACTTACACTCTTTGCTTGTTTGCTGAGCAATGGCGTAACTATAGGGTAGCAGGGTTGTCAAAATTCCACGGCCTATGGGGATCCCAGAGGACCTAATCCAAAATTAAAATTCAGAGAGTCGGATCATATAAAAAAAAAATACGCTCTTGAAAATATTCAATATATTTTCAATATATCGGTAACCAAATTGCATAAAATAGATCTTATAGTAGGTATCTTATAGTAGGTATAGGTAACTATCTGTGATTTCGTCGTCAATTCTTATTAATCCCACTGCTGGAATACGGGCCTCGACTCAATCAAAGACGTATATAACATATTCCTCCGCGCTGTTCAACTGCGGGTTGAAAGAAGCCAGTATTATCAAGCCGCCTAAAGGCCACTGACTTAACGACTGTCATGTAATGACAACAGCCGGGACAGACGGCTTAACGTGCCGGCCGAAGCACGGAGGAACTCGATATACATAAATAAACCCATCCATGGACAGCATAACCTTGCTTACCTTGCAGCGCCATCGAGCTCACTACAACTGATACTGAAGAAACTACTGCAACTTTAAGGTTTTAAACGGGGAAGGCCACATCCGATGATTTTGCAACGGAACCCAGATAATATAGAAACCAATGCCGCTAAACTACCTCGCACCTCTCTGGTGGAACCTAACCTAACCTAACAAAGCCAGGATAAGTGAAAATTTTAAACGAAATGGTGCAGACAGGTAAATTTACAATAGGGCGAGAGTACGAGTGAGTACCTATTGAATAAGAAACTAGGTCAGTCCCGCATCTCCTACAAACTTGCCGCTGATATTTTGAAGTTGCGACTTTTTAAATTTTAAAATGTTACTTGCTTCCCAGATGCAAATGCTCAGAGAATTTTTAGACGGTCCACACAATATTACATCAATTTTTATAAAACCTGTTATCATATTAAATCAGGGGACCTACCGCGGAAGCTGAAGCCGATTACCACCGAATATTTTGATTCGAAAAATAGGTCTTACATTTAAGTTATTGCCAATACCTTCAGCTTAGTCGGTAGAGCTCCAACGTTTCTATCAGCTAAGCTAAACACAAGTAGCATAAATCTAAGATGAAGTTTGATTTTCGCAATAAAAAAATCCGATGGGAATC
Source organism: Hypsopygia costalis (assembly GCA_937001555.2). Taxonomy (NCBI): domain Eukaryota; kingdom Metazoa; phylum Arthropoda; class Insecta; order Lepidoptera; family Pyralidae; genus Hypsopygia; species Hypsopygia costalis. The sequence continues at coordinate 5,842,569 of OW443335.2, forward strand.
GGCTTCAGCTTCGGCGGTAGGCCCCCTGGTCTTCAGCGGGAATATTTTGTTTTTTTTTTTTTATACTACGACGTGTGGCAGACAAGCATACGGCCCGCCTGATGTGAAGCGGTTACCGTAGCCATATTAACGCTCGCAACATAAAATATTGCTCGCGCGCCGCCCCCCCGCTGCCAACGCGGGATCTCCTTCCTTTCTTTCTGGTGACCTCACTCACTCGCAGGAACACAACAACCCTCAAGGGAATTGTTATTTGGCTGCGGTATTCTGTGAGGTGGAGGTACATTCCCCAGTCGGGTAGCTTACAATTACGCTCCCTACCTCTCTTTTCGCCAGAGCTTCGTTCGTCAGCCAGCAGGGTGCACCACGTGCAGGTAAAGTTGGCTTTGGTTCAAAGATCTTGATGGACCACTTACACCCCGAAAATGTGAATGAATTTGTGTCTTCTAATTATTGAATTATGAATTTAATAATTAAAGTAAAGTTGAAAATGAAAAGCTCAATTATTGCGTTCAGATAGAATTTTATTTATCATATTTTTATTTCAAATTTCCAAAATGTAAATTTTTGTAGAGCTCGATGGGGTCGTTGCGCGCGTCAGTCTAATCGATCACGCAAGTTAAGCAGCATCGACCGTAGCCTGTCTAGGGATACCTCATTTATCATCATGTTTATGTAATTTCTTTTTTACAATAAAGATTTTACAACAATAAGAGTGGGCTCCTCCTGTTTCTGCAAAAAATGTGTAGAGAAGCCGTGGCACATATTGCCTACTGCAAACGTATAAGCTTCGTACTACATGCGTCTTTTCCAGCGGAATTTTTTGGGTGTTAATAGTAAAGTTAATCTCTACTATTCGCACTGCACCCGTAGTACCACCGAAAGAGAGGCAGAGCTTGTGAAACCCGACTGGGGTCGTCGTCAACCCTTATTCATCCCACTGCTGGGATTACGGGTCTCCCCTCAATAGAAGGGGTTTACAGCATACTCCACCACGCTGCTCAACTGCGGGTTGGCGGAGGTCAGTTTTTCCAAGCCGCCTGAAGGCCACTGATTTGGCTTCATCATTATCATCATCAGGTCATTTTCAGTCTCCACTACAGGAGCACGACCTTCTCTCGTCCGTCACAGACAGGATTTGGCCTACACTCCCCACGCTGGCCAGACGGGTTGGGGAGGCCTGTTCGATGTTTGATAATGTATTTCTCTTAGTCGCCTTATACGAGATCCACGGGAAGAGATGGAGTGATTCTATTCTAGTCTGCCGGAAAGCACACGGCCACTGATTTGGCTTACCGACTGTGATTTAATGACAACAGCCGCGACCGACGGCTATACGTGCCCTCCGACGCTAGGAGGAGCTCGAGATAAATAAACCCATCCATGGACAGGGTACAGTTGTCGTTGCTTAACTTGCGTGTTCGATTAGAGAAGTGTTTCCCAATTAGTGGTACGCGTACCCCTGTGGGTACACAAAGGAGCATCAAGGGGTACGTTAAGCAGTCTCTTGACTAAAGTACTAGGAAGAAATACGCAAACAACAATGTAATAAAGGGGTACGCGTGTTTCAACTCTTTCTGGAAGTGGTACGCAGGAAATAATAATTGGCAACCACTGGATTAGAGTGACACGCCATCGAGCTCCTCTGAAGTAGGGATGTTTTGGAGCTCCGTAACCGAAACCGAAACTATCGGATATCCGAAATAAAAATCTATCCGAAACTGTAACCAAAACCGATATAAAAATTTCGGATAGAGGCGAAATCTAAAAGAGACATGTTTTGATAGGTTTTCGCCGGCCAAGAGCACATTCTAACTGTGTTACTCAACGCTGATTTTGGATTTACTTGAACCACGTTTCTAATTTTTGAAAGTTTACCTTGTATAAAATATTTTTCTTTTACAATTCCTAAAAAAAAATTAACATCCGTACCTGAAACTATCCGTAACTATCGAATAATCCGAAATAATTTCATATCCATAATCGTAATCGAAACCGATATAATATTATTTACATATCCGTAACCGTATCCGAAACCGAAATTTCATATCTATAACGTCCCTTCTCTGAAGTACCTCCATTTTTATATCAAACTAATAAGCGCAACCAAATAAGAATATCCTGGAGGAATGTATCATTTCTGCAAATGTGTGCAGTTACCGAATGTGAGAAGATGTTGCATTAGCAGCGGGAGTGCCAGCGGACGGTCAATACTCCTTGCAAGCGTCTAGATGCCCAAGGTAACCATTTTATATCATGCGGACCGTATGCTTGTTTAGCACCCGGCGCGGTTTGAAAAATGTAAAACGGTTACAGTAGCCTATAGACGGCATTGATCGGTCACTGGTAATCAAATGCTTTGATACATTTGACGAGCTTGGTAGTCGAATGGTTAACAAAACTATGACTCCGAAGTCGCGGGTTCGATCCTCGCACAAGACAAATATTTGTGTGCATGTATACATGTCTGTTTGTTTTGGTCGGGGTGTTTTCTAAGTGTTATATGTATGTATTTACAAAAAAAAATGTATTTAAATATAATATCAGTTATCTAGTACCCGTAGTAAGCTTTGCTCAGTTTGGGACTAAATGGCCGTGTGTAATTTGTCCAGGAATATTTATTTATTAATAAGAAGATGTATATAATTATTGGTTTAACATAATATAGAATACGTTTTATCCCGGTTACGTGCTCTCTACGTGGTAACTCCACTCACTTTTTTCTGCCTACCTATAACGACTTATGGACTTAATAATGAAGACCACAGATAGAAATCTCTGTTGAGTAATTGCTATCACGGGCAGACACGATCACTCACTACGACAAATAGCTATCATCACTTCCTGCCACTGACCATCCTCCGCAGCACTTCACTGAAGAAATGAGCTACCTAAGTGTAGCGGTCGAAAACCGGAAAAAGTGCGCGTCGCTCTCAGATGGGAAATGATTTCATAGTAGTATAATAGCCTGTGGTATAGGAAATATTCACAAACCAATCTTTTCTTTACTCATACCAGTGAGTGGTACAAATATACACTATTGGTCCACCCCACTAAATTTCATACAGAAGGGATGTTTTCAGGACTATTTATCGTAACAAATAATTAATTTCGTATCGCACAGCCTCCCCAAAAGTCATTCAGGCACGTTCAAATGAACTCTTAATTTTGCTGTGTTATCTATTTTAACGTTTTATCCAAAAGAGTTATTTATAAACGGATTAACGAAATATTAAAATAAACAATTAGGGAGGTTGGATGAAATATCAATCAATGAACTTTCCTTGATTCTTGAGTTCATGGCAGTATTTAATGTAAAATTAAAAGAACGATAAATACAACAGTATCGTGTCGTATGTGTTATACGTTTAGTATAATTAACATAATAATTTAATTGTTATAACTTTCAGCGTCCACCTCTAGCACCTAGAATCGCAATAAATCGCTCGACAGTATAATTACCTATGAAATAGCACTCAGAAAGAGTTTTATCCTCGAATAACACTAGTAGCAAAAGAAATGCTTTCTGCAACATATTTGACAAACAATAAATAGAGGAAGAACTCACTGGCAACGTTCCATTACGCGTTAAAATGAACCATTTCTATTCGCTATCCGACACCGTCTGCAGCTATCTGATAAAATACTATCCGACCCGTCCGTACCAACGGGACCTATTACCGTGGCTCCATGTGGCTCTTCTTGGCCTGGTAATGGATCTGATAGTTTCTGGAATCGAGAATAGGGGCTATTGCTATTATAGATTGAAAAATAAAATGGAATATTATTTTCCATTAAGGAGGCCTTATGCTTGATTGACAATCTCCTTTTTAGACATAGTACCTGGATGACAGAGCTTTGCTATTGCTCGGCGTTTTAGGAGACGAATTTTCCCAAAATTGTATTATTCTTTCTTTCCCGTATACCTCAATTTGACATTAGGCCCTTATGGTCACTTAGACAGGCCATAGGCTTTATATATATTTTTAAGAATAATTTAGGTATAATGTATTGGTTACTTTTCATGGAGAAGTGATGCCCTTAAGTCGCCACGCTAGGCAGGCGGGTTGGCGACGATCTCAAAAAAGTGGCTGGTAGCCGTTGGATGCGGAAAGCGGACGATCGCGTGTGGTGGAAAGCATTGGGAAAGGCCTATATCCAGCAGTGGGTAGATACAGGCTGATGATGATGATGATGAATGTATTTGTTAAGACTAAAGCTAGGAGTGAACATAAACTTAAGTTTATATAATTAGATAATAAAGTTTCGGAGTGTAAACTTAATTTTACATTCCGAAACTTAGTTTTATCATCGATGTGAGGCTTATGTTAGTTTATTGAGTCTTTATCCAGGTAAACTTAAGTGTAACCTCGTAACGGCAGCCCCTTAGTAGTGTATATTATTCTGTGCCCTTGATAAAAATGTTGAAGCAATATAATGAACAATTTATCGACATTGTTGGATTAGGTAGCTTATGTTTGTGATCAACAAAACAACCTGCGTATGATTTTGGAAAAGGTGTAGGTAACTTCACCTCTCTCTCTTTCTTTCTCCAAAATAGTACTGCATGATGCCACAAATTGGAATTAGAAGACTGATATTATATATAAATACATATATTTTTTTAAATCCATACATATAATACATCCAGACCAAGACAAACGGATATGTCGATGCACACAAATATTTGTCTTGGGCGGAGATGGAACCCACGACTCCAGAGTCAAAGTGGATATTGCTACCCATTAGACCACTGCGCTCGTCAAAATCTAAGCATGATTTTTGCTAAACGTAACCTAACATATGGCTAAGTTAGTATATAATATAGTAATAATTACATTTATTAATAATGTAATATAAATAATAGTTATTTAAAAGAATATAAATACCGTATACCGTATCGCGTTGTTCATACTCGTACTAACGTTCATAGTCCACTAAGTGCCAATAATCAACCTTGCCTTGTATATTTACGTTATATCGTTAGAAAAACAAACAAAACAAACACTTTCTATTATCCTAGAAACCAAAAAAAATCAATAAGGATTTAAGTCTCGCGTTCCGAGGATAAATCAGTGGAGGTCGTTCCGGAATCTATTATCCGCGGCTGGTTAATTGGCCGGATTCCGGGCTTTGCCGGAATCATTATGGGAAGGGATCGGCTTGAAAATCGACTTATTTTTACCGATTTCTAAGTTTGTTACCAAATAACAAAAGATAACAAATCGGATTTGTCAAGATTATATTCAGTAAATATATTATTGTGCTATTAAAAAATTACTATTTCATCAACAAATTACGATGGTAATCTTTGATTTATCAGAAGGAATATTTAGTATTGCAATTAAACTGCACAGTAAGATTATGAAATATAAGAACGGGAATTAACGCGATCATGCATAAGGTTATTTACATACCTTTATTATTGACTGATGTTTCGACCAAGTTGCACCGGCCGTGGTCACAGGCTGACTGAAGTGAAGTGCAACCTGCCCCCTTACCACCAACTCTTATTGCGATTCAATAACTGAATAGAATGCTTATTCATTTAAACCAATGAATAAGCGACTCTATCGAATTTGAAATAGAGTCACTTATTCATTGGTATGAATAAGCATTCTATTCAGTTATTGAATCGCAATAAGAGTTGGTGGTAATGGGGCTGGTCGAAATGTCAGGCAATAAAAAATGTATGTAAATACCCTTATGCATGATTACGTTAATTCCCGTTCTTATATTTCATAAATCATGCAACGCGAAAGTTTAAAAGTTATCATTGAAAAGTAAGTTTTTTTAAAGAAAAATTAACATTCTGAATATATTGTTAATTCTGAATATATTCGTATTGAGGAGTTCGATAGCGTCACAGCATAGTATACAACTCAGGAAGTTTTGGTGCGCGCACTAAAACTTCCTGAGCGGTCGTGTAAATGACGCTTGGCTGTGTGCGTGTGCCGATTTGGGCGCTAGTATGAAGTCAAAGTACTGGTTGTATTACTATGCTGTGATAGCGTCGTCGTGCGCGTGTCTGTCTAATCGAATACGCAAGCTAAGCAACGTGGGCCGTAGCCTATCTATGAATGGGGTTATTTATCTCGGACTTTCCCGTTATTCTGAAGGCACGTTAAGCCGTCGGTCGTGGCTGTTACCGTTAGATGATAGTCCTTAATCCTAGTCAGTGGTCTGTGGGCGGCTTGAAAACACTGGCCTCCACCAACCTGCAGTTGATCAACATGGTAGAATACGCTCTAAAGCCTCTGGACCCCTTCGATTGAAAGGTAGACTCGTATTCCAGTAGTGGGATGAATATAGGTTGATGTGTGGTGGTGATGAAATATCTTGTAATCTAAGATAAACTATCTATTACTACGTTAGTACTATTACTTATACTGTGCTATTACTAAACAATGTTTGACAAGCTCGGTGGTGGAATGGCTAGCAATGGCCACTTTGACTCCGAGGTCGCGGATTCGATCCCCGCACAAGACAAATATTTCTGTGCATGATCATGTCTGGGTATTTTCTGTGTATTGTATGATGTATTTTAAAAAAAGTATTTAATAACTAGCTGATGCCCGCGACTTCGTTCGCGTGGACTTTATGATTCCGGCATATTAATACAAATATATATATATACATATGTATATGTGTATATATATGTATTAATATGCCGGTATATAATCACTGACTCACTCATCACGAAATCTCAGAAACTATAACACCTACAAACTTGAAATTTGGCTGGTAGGTTCCTTATAGGGTGTAGACATCCGCTAAGAACGGATTTTACGATACTCTACCCCTAAGGGGGTAGAATGGGGGTTGGAAGTTTGTATGAAAGTCCTATGTTTTTGAAGCAAGAGACTTGAAATTTAAAATGTATGCTCTATAGATGGTGTGGAGGTGTACTAATAATGTATCTTTGGAAATCAACCCCTTTTTGGGGTTATAACGGGGGTTGGAAGTTTGTATGAAAGTTCTATGTTTTTGAAGTAAGAGACTTGATATTTAAAATGCATGCTCTATAGATGGTGTGGAGGTGTACTAATAATGTATCTTTAGAAATCAACCCCCTTTTGGGGTTAAAAAGGGGGTTGGAAGTTTGTATGAAAGTTCTATGTTTTTGACGCAAGAGACTTGAAATTTAAAATGTATGCTCTGTAGATGGTGTGGAGGTGTACTAATAATATATCTTTAGAAATCAACCCCTTTTTGGGGTTAAAACGGGGGTTGGAAGTTTGTATGAAAGTTCTATGTTTTTAAAGTAAGAAACTTGAAATTTAAAATGTATGCTCTATAGATGGTGTGGAGGTGTACTAATAATTTATCTTTAGAAATCAACCCCTTTTTGGGGTTAATACGGGGGTTGGAAATTTGTATCAAAGTTCTATGTTTTTGATGTAAGAGACTTGAAATTTAAAATGTATGCTCTATAGATGGTGTGGAGGTGTACTAATAATGTATCTTTAGATATCAACCCCTTTTTGGGGTTAAAATGGGGGTTGAAAGTTTGTATAAAAGTTCTATATTTTTGAAGTAAGAAACTTGAAATTTAAAATGTATAGATAGTGTGCAGGTGTACTAATAATGTATCTTTAGAAATCAACCTATTTTTGGTGTTAAAACGGGAGTTGGAAGTTTGTATGAAAGTCCTATGTTTTTGAAGTAAGAGACTTGAAATTTAAAATCTATGCTCTATAGATGGTATGGAGGTGTACTAATAATGTATCTTTAGAAATCAACTCCCTTATGGAGTTAAAACGGGGGTTGGAAATTTGTATGAAAATCCAATGTTATTGGAGTTAAAGTAATTATGGCAGAAGGATTTTAAATGATATTTAAGTATAAAAAATATTGAAAACAACTACATACTTACTATTCTAAGGAGGGATGTATTATTATAACAATAAAATGTACTTTAGGTTTTACAAAATAATATCCGTCGACTTCATTGATTCTAAAATTTCGTCTAGATATTGATTGTTTTTAACTATTTCATCTTTTTCCTTTCATTAGGTATTTAGCTTTTTCGAATGTAATTAAAAATTATTTGCAAATAACTAACTCCACGCGTACGAAGTCGCGGGCGGCCGCTAGTATATATATATATATATATATATATATATATGTGTATATATATAATATTTTATATATATATAAAATAAATAAGACTATTGCGTCTAACTTGTAGCAGGTAAGAATAATAGTAGCACTGCGTGTGGTTATTTTTTTACAATACAATCAATATTTTGTTAAACTATTTATACTCATCAGGCTGAACAACTTTTGCTAAGGCGTCATTTTTATATTTCTTATAGTTTAGCTGAACCATTATGGTTCTGCATCAGGTGTTCCAAATCTTGGATTTTTATACCGAGATGGAAATTTCGTGTCCACGTTTTCAAATCGATGCCATTTTCGTAATTGACATTTTAGAAAACCATAGAATCAACACCCATATTGATATTGTAACATTTCAACCCCATCGCACCCCCACGGGAGTGCTCTTGTGTCACGTCGATTATGTTAGATTATAAAATAGCTGTTGTTTTCGGAATCAGCGAGCCGATAAACCATAAAAACAATACCCATGTCGATTTTCAGACGTTTGCACCTCATTCCACCCCTTTAGGGGTTGAATTTTGAAAAATCCTGAAACACGTGTTTACTCATTTATCTACAGAAGATCTCGTGTAAAGTTTCGTATAAAATAGTCCAACTAATCTTGGTTCCCCATACAAACTTTGGACCCCCATTTCACCCCCTTAGGAGTTGAATTTTCCAAATTCCCGTCTTAGTGAGCATCTACGTCCTGAAAGGAACCCCCATACAAAATTTGAGACTCCTAGCACTTGTAGTTTCTTAGATTTTGTGATGAGTGATTTTCTATAAAGAAACATTTTCTTTAAACTTTAAATGACGATAACTTTTTAATCTGACATCAGATTTCGATGAAACAAAGCCTATATGTTGCTCAGGGATGACCTTAATCTTTTAGTGAAAACCGCGTAAAAATCTGTTCAGTAGTTTTAAAGATTAGCGAGTACATACAGACAGACAGACAGACAGACAAAAAAATCAAAAAAATCTTTTTTGTGTTCTGTTACTCTTTTTTTATCGCCCACACTCATTTTTTGTTAATTTTATCAAATGTACAGACACGCGGTTCCTACTGTTTTATTATATGTATAATTTTCCAAATTCCCGTCTTAGTGAGCATCTACGTCCTGAAAGGAACCCCCATACAAAATTTGAGACTCCTAGCACTTGTAGTTTCTTAGATTTTGTGATGAGTGATTTTCTATAAAGAAACATTTTCTTTAAACTTTAAATGACGATAACTTTTTAATCTGACATCAGATTTCGATGAAACAAAGCCTATATGTTGCTCAGGGATGACCTTAATCTTTTAGTGAAAACCGCGTAAAAATCTGTTCAGTAGTTTTAAAGATTAGCGAGTACATACAGACAGACAGACAGACAGACAAAAAAATCAAAAAAATCTTTTTTGTGTTCTGTTACTCTTTTTTTATCGCCCACACTCATTTTTTGTTAATTTTATCAAATGTACAGACACGCGGTTCCTACTGTTTTATTATATGTATAGACAATATCAGTTACATAATAGCCATAGTACAAGCTTTTCTTAGTTTGGGACTAGATGGCGCTGTGTAAATAAAAAAATGTATTATACTGGAAAAATAAGGTAAAATTTTGTACGCTGAAACAAAGCTACGCAAAATAAATCAGCAAGGTTGACGTGAATTACTATCAAAGGCGAGAATTTATATGGGCATAGTTCCTCGCACGCAGTTATTTAACACGAACACGAGAATTATGTACTACATAAAGTAATAAGGAATACGCAATATATCGCAACTTTGAGTATTCAATGTCTCTGACCCTGAGGGTATATAAAGGGCCAATAATTAAATCCTTTTATATTATCTTTTTTTTTTCACAAGTTCGATGACATCGTGGGCTGTAGCCTGTTCGTTCATGAATGGTTTATGTATTACAATCGTTAAACCAATTAGGGGTGTAAGTTGTTCATCAACGTCTTTAAACCAAAGCCAACTTCACCTGCACGCGGTGCAGCCTGCTGACTGACAAACGACGCTCTGGCGAAAAGAGAGGTAGAAAGCATAATTGTAAGCTACCCGACTGGGGAATATACCTCCACCTCACAGAATACCGCAGCCAAATAACGGTTCCCTTGAGGGCTGTTGTGTTCCTGCGAGTGAGTGAGGTCACCAGAGAATATAAAAAAAACATGTCAGTGGCCTTGAAAATACTGTCTTCCGCCAACTCGCAGTTGAGTAGCTACGTGATGTACACCTTTGATTGATGGGAGACCAACAGTGAGATGAATAAGGGTTGGCCACGAATATTACCTTTTTAGATTTTTTTTGTTTGACGAAGTGTACGACGACCTCGACAAGCGGTTCGATGCGGAAAGCCGAGGTTCGCATATGATGGAGAGCATTGGGGTAGGCCTATATCTATCAGTGGGTAGAATCAGGCTGATAATGATGATTAATGAGGATCATCGTCATCATCAGGTCATTTTTAGTCTCCACTACAGGAGCGACCCTCTCTCGTCCGTCCCAGACAGAAGGAGGATTTGGACTACACTCCCCACGCTGGCCAGACGGGTTGAGGAGGCCTGATCGATGTTTTTTTTTTTTATATTATTTATAATAATTAATGAGGATATGTTTGATAAAATAATAATCAAACTATAATATTTCACAGTCAGAACTCAGATGAAAACACAGGAGGATGAAATCCTTTAACAAAAGGCCTGATTTTCTCACTAGCTTACAAACACTTTCATAATGCACCATTTAATTTCTCCAACAATAAAGTAAGTGCGAACACATTACAGATATTACTGCGAAATATTCACAACACGTTCAACTTTAAATTCTCAACAATGGCGTAAAGTTATTCCACCAAAACATTTTTCCTGAGGGCCAATTCTCCTAATTATCTTAGAACACATATTGAAACTTGACTGAATCGAGACTGAATTATGAATTGACAGAAATATGGTATTCTGCTCTTAATTTTAACGATCTAATTTCAATATCATTTCGGTTCAGTTTCGATTCGGTCTCGATTCAGTCTCATGACGATCAATTCAAAATCCACTTTCAATCGCGTGCCACATTTCAACAGACACAGAATAAAATATACAGCTCGTTAAATAATCATAGAGATTAAAAAAAAGAACTGTCAAAACTATATCCGCGAAAATTAAAGAATTGTCAAACTTGCCTTGTCCGTTTAAAACCTTTGACAGAAAGTTAATTTTGTCGCATTCATCTAGTTATTTATAAAGTCGAAAATATATCATTATATATAACCAACAAGTTTCCCTGCGTCAATTAGAGCTACTGCTTGTTTTTATGGAACAGCGTCGCACATCGGTTGTTGGCAGAGTGCGGGTAAAAGAGGGAAACGCACTCTCAAAACGCCAATAGCAAGAATGCACACAAATCTTAAATTCAGAATTTAATGGTGCCCATAAAACTGCAAAGGAACGGAAGAAAGTAAGTACCTATATATTGTGATTAACTTGTAGTAGTTATGTATTTTAAATCTCAGTGCTAAATTAGTTAATACAACCTTGTTTGCAGTATTAGAACCAATACAAGCGCAGAGTACCATTATGTGAACATTATTAACCATGAATTTAAGTGATTTTATTAGGTAATCCCTAACTATGCCCCGGCACAGATGATGTTAACATTGCTGTCTATCAAAAGAAAGGCCATTATCATATTCATGGTCAATAATGTCTACATTAAGTTACTCTACTCTTGTATTGATTATAATACTGCAAACAGGTAAGGTTAAAATCTTTCTTAAAAATTTGTTGTTTTAAAGAAAACACATAGGATTAAAAGAAAAATACTTTAGATTTGTATGGTAGCAGTATTTATTAATATTCAAACTTTATTGGCCCACAGAGTTCAGACAACAGCATGTAGCACAGCTCTGCCCTGCAGCTATAGCGGCAGCAGGGGAAGCGACCAGCAGGATTGCGTCGATGAGATGCTGCTGTAGTTGCAACCTTCGCTATTCCTCCTGTTGACACTGCGACAAATCTTAGACTCTCAGATGGAAGCGATTTGGGATGTTGTGAAACACACAGCAAGCATTCATAATTTTTGCTGCCATTTCTAGTTTGTACTGTAGCTGCCGGACTACTAAACAGACATCTGCAACAATTAAAACTTAATTATATTATCTATTGTTAATTATTCTAATTGTGATTCTTGATATATTGTTTGTTGAATGCTACAAATACATAATTATATTTTTTTGCAATCCATGTGATCATAAATATGTGATGCCTAATAAAAGTGATTTATAGTGATTTTAAGACATTGCCTTTTTAATATACCATGTTGTTTGTATTATAAATATATAATTTATTAAGTACTTAGTTGATTCTTTTACAATACCTATCTATATTTGAATTCATTACCTGAATCTGGCTAAATCAAAACTTCTATGATCCTTTCCACAACATTCTGGCCTTTGACTCGAATTTTGTAATAATGAGCATCCAGGCTACCCTCTGCCATGTTTAAAATTAGTGTTAATAATTTTTTGCTTAAAGGATATCCACTATCACCTGTAACAACAAATGTTTTTATAAATTTAGACTGTCATAATTTCATGTAGGTATTATAAACTTGAGAGATGACAGTAATGATGCATATGCCAATGCTCGCCTGATGTGAAGCAGTTACCGTAGCCATATTAACGCTCACAACATGAAATATCGCTCACACCCCCCCTGCTAACGCAGCAACTCCTTCCTTTCTGGTGACCTCACTCTCTCGCACAAACACAACAACCCACAAGGGAATTGTTAATTGGTTACATTATTCTGTGAGGTGAAGGTACATCCCCAGTCGGGCAGCTGATACACTGTACCCTAACTAGCTTTCGCCAGAACCTCTTTCGCTAGTCGTTAAGTGTACCACATGCAGGTGAGGTAGGCTTTGGCTCTAAAAATCGTGGTGTAACGTTTATTTAACAATGAGTATAGTTTGTAGACAATTATACAAGTTGTGAAACATCTCATACCTACCTAAAAGAAAATTGGCTTCTCTATTCTTACTTAAAATTTATAAATAATTATTGAGAGGATGGTCTCTAGTCTCTACACGTTGTGGAGTCGTGGTTGCTCCCTGGACTAGAGGGGTCCACACATAAATTGTGTAGGCCTGCATCGCAAATCTGGAAAATAAATTATATTTAACTTAAATTACTATGTACATATTAAAACAAATTAGTTACTATTATTTCTTTACATTTACTATCATCACATTAAGAGAATGGTATCCCTTCGTACAATAATATGCCTCTTTGCGTTCTAAGAGCTTCATGATACAAACATGTATACCATCTATGTAGCCAATGACACCAAGCATTCCGACTTTTGAATAAAACCTTAAATTAAGGCACATTGTTATACCTAAAAACATTAAAAAATAGGTGATTGTTTCCTAATACAATTTCATGGACAGACCGATCATGACAGACTTGTATAAGCAATAAGGTGGCCTTATTGTTGAGATATCTTTTCAAGGCAACCTTAGGGCAATGAACTGAGCATGGAATGTACAGGATTCACAAGTCAAATGAAATAAATGAAAATTATAAATTTGTAAGAATCATTATTATGTATAGACAAAGATGTGCAACTTTTTACTGATAAATAATTTAACAATAAATAAATGAAAATAAATACACTACATATTTATTCTATTAAATGCCACTTTACTTACTGTCTCTTATTTATTTCCCGAGTGTCCGTTGTTAATGTGAGCTGAATGTATTTTATAAATATCCCTGCCATGTTCAGTGCACCAGTAACTTGGTTGAGATACATCAGATACAGCATGACTGGTATTATATGAGTTTGACCAACCAAAGTTTGGTATGATCCACTTGCAAAAAAATGCAAGTGCTGTGAATACCTAAAAAAATCAAGAATACAATTATATTACACAATATTTAGGACTGTGTTGACTTTATTACTACGTTGCAGAGTATAATTATTCTGGGGAGTATTGTAGGAACATAAATGATAAATTTATAAGTTGAAACTTACTTTGGTGGTACCGCATTTAGCCCGCCTCGTCGCTTCTCATTACGGATGTAGGACTATAATTCCTTTATTAAAATTTATCCTTATTCCTCCTATATATTATTATTCCTCTATTGTTTGTTTTCGTTAACCGATAAGTTTTTCTAAACTCCCGGTCACTCATTTCGAAGGCGTACTTATCGAGTCGGTGTTGCACAGAGCGACGTCATCTTGTTCTTGCAGCTCGTTGAGTAATTATTAAATACCGCCAGCAATGAAGACAATTCATTTTAATGAGTGCGGTATATAATATGCGGAACTAACAATTTACAGCTTTGTATCAGTCACATTTCGATCAACTTTCAATCTCATTGAAATGTCAAAAATGACGTATAATTAGACAGTAGAATACCGATGATAGTTTCGTACAAATATCAATATCACGCAAAGTGCTAGGGGAATGCCGTTTTAGTTTGTTCAACTTTCGATCACATTCCAATTTCAAACCACATTCAGTGTCAAGTCATGTTGTATTTTGCGTTTGTAGAATACCTTTTGTGACATTTGTGAGATCGAGATTAGACTGAGACTGAATTTTGACTATATTTTTGTTACGAGAATTGGTCTTCTGGTTTGTACCAAATTATCCTATTGAGGTCATTGTATTATACACTAGCTGTATGGGCGTCTTCGTTTGTGTCGTGTGCCAAAAACATAAAAAAATTGCATTGCGCTTAGTTCGAATTGAATTAATGGGACACCAATACAATTTTGTATGGCGAAAGAGACGCAAGTCGCCTGCGTGAATTGCAAAGACATCTCATAATTCGTATATTCTAGTGAATGACAAACAATGGAAAGATGGCTCCGTATGTAACTATTGAACACATCTGATCTATAAACTTAATTAGCAACATTATAACAATGTGCAGCAATAAAAAGTACACTAATTTACGGTGAATTTTGAATTTTTGATGCTAATTACTCTCGATTTTATGTTCAAAATTTTGTGAACCTGCAGTATATAAGTATGTACTGTCTCATGACCTATGCTCACATCGTTGCCGCAGTATAGTACTACGTTCGGTTGCATTGCCCTAGCAAATGTCATTTTAAAGCAGTTATGTACCGAACAGCATAAAGAGTTACGTTCATAACAAGCTTCGATGCGATGGAATCGGTGCCACACTTAACAGTTCATTAAAACGTATGCATATCGTATTTGTCACATATTGGCATATATCAAACAGAAAAAAAAATCTACAGAAATGTAAATATCATTCATAAAATCATTAAAAAATATGATGTGACTTACCACTGGTTTTTGATAGAATTTTCATGAGATCATTCATAAGTATCAAACGCGTTGACAATAACCGGAGTGTCTTAAAAACCGCAAATCTTTTCGACATTCTGCTTTGTCTCCAAAGTAATATTTTAATTAAGGCCCCACCGATCCGGCACAATTAAAACTTACACGGAGCGCCGACGTTTGTTTTTGTCAACCCGATGTAATCCGCAGATACACAGCGCTAATGAAAGAACTTGGCTTTTTCTAGTAATGCCCCGTTTAATTAAGTACCTGCTGCAACCGTTTACTTAGAGTAATAAACTTCTTACGTATTCTTGTTTTTGCAAGTTGTCTGAATGAGTTTTTTTTTAATACTACGACGGGTGGCAGACAAGCATACGGCCATATTACCGTAGCTATATTAACGCTCGCAACATAAAATATCGCTCGCGCGCCCCCACCCCAGCTGCCAACGCAGCATCTCCTTCATTTCTGGTGACCTCACTCACTCGCAGGAATACAACAACCCTCAAGGGAATTGTTATTTGGCTGCGGTATTCTGTGAGGTGATGGTACATTCCCCAGTCGGGTAGCTTACAATTACGCTCCCTACCTCTCTTTTCGCCAGAGCTTCGTTTGTCAGTCAGCAGGGTGCACCGCGTGCAGGACGGTGAAGTTGGCTTCGGTTTAAAGATGTTGATGAACCACACCCCAAAAGAGTCTGTTTAGAGAAAAAAATTGGACGTGTTTTGTTAAGTTAGTAAGATCAATACCCTTGGGCATGGCGCTGTGTGGCCTATATACCTACTATACATCCAAGCAAAGCAAAATAAACGCTAGGGCTACCAACTGCTAGATATAGGCCATTTCCAATGTTTTCCACCAAATACGATTCTCCGTCTTCCGCATCTAGCCGCTTCCAGCCGTTGATTTTCTTGAGGTCATCGGACCACCTAGGAGGGCGTCCAACGCTTCGTCGTCCCATGCGCAATCCTTTCTAATACCTTGCTCCCCATCTCCCTCGACTGACTCAGCAGATGTGGCCGGCCCATTGCCACTTCAACTGAAGGCTATGTCGATAACTTTGGTTCTCCGTCAAATTTCTTCGTTCCGATCCCTCGGAGAAACTCCGATCATAGCCCTCTCCCTGTGCCACTTTTAGCCTATGGACCAGCCCGATGGTTAGTGTCGAAGTCTCTGCACCATAGCTCATTGCAGGGAGGACGCACTGGTTTAGTCTTCAAGCATTGGGGTATCTGTGCGGTGAAGATGTGCCTAAGCTTTCCAAGTTCCTCATTATAATAATAGTGCAACATATGGTGTCCTAAAACCATCCTAAATACACACATACAATATGAACAAACATACACAACGGTATCATTTATGAATTTATTCTACAAACTGCGAGTGTTCAGTGCCTCATGCAGATTAGCTTATTTAGGTCACATGCACTTAATAACTAAGATACACAAGCTTGGAACTTGTTACGGTTTGTGTTACCTAACTTAACGTAGTGGAAATATGAGTGTCGTAGAATAATATCGCAGTCTCCGGCCATATAAAAGCAAGTTAAGGACCAAGCGAGCAAAGCGAGAGAGGTCAAATCGGATTATGACGAAAAAAACGGGTCGCATTCCGGGAGTGCAGCCAGAAGTGAAAACTTGAACATTAACATTGTGCATTTTTGAATATTTTGGGATGGGTAGGGATTAATTTTGCACGAATTGCTTTATTTATCAGTATAAAAGTACTATCATATATGCGGTAAAATACATTATTCATTTATTACGCTATCGTACACAAACATGACAATTTATATTACATTACAAATAAACAGCAGGAGCAGGCGTTCATTTTCGCCCCGCGGTAGAAAGAGAGGGGGATATCACGTCCTCTCCTACGCCACGCCAGCAGACTACGCACACGGGGCTTACGAATTTTCGATCAGGCCACGTGTCCTGACGCGAGTTTAACATTTTGTATCCATCCCAAAAAGTGCAAAACCCCGCTAAAGAAGTTTTCACTTCAAAAACATTTTTTATGTTTATGTAGCGATAACTTTCGAATAGGTGCTCCGCATGGTAGGTATGTAGCAAACGTTCCAATGTATTCATAGTAGCGTTCCAATATTTTCATCGTGTGCTCAATGTGGTCGCCCACATTGATATTATACCGAGTTTCTTGTATGATACACGTGTATATGTTATCCAGCCGCCTCTGCCGGGGGCAGCAAATCGCGGGCACTGTAAACCTGCCAATTTTATTAGTCGCTAGCCGATATCGGAGAGCGTACCTGAACTGAACTACAACTAGTTTAGCCTGTCTAGCGTCGCCGTAGGCTACCAAATCGCTAGGGCTCCCGTTGCTTGCCAATTTTGTTGGACGCCGCTAAATATTCAGAGTTTGAGCCTATTTTATTATTTGTCTAGATCCATAGATTGCTCACTTCAAAATGTGAGCAAGTAAGCCACATAATTTTGATATGTAACACGCGTGTTATAAATTCAAAATATGAAACTTTTTCTCAATTTGGTCGGCTTGTGACATAAGACTTCTTCTCTATTTGGTCCGATTGTTAACGTTGCCATGATCGAACGCGAACAAAAAACTTGCACTAGGTACTCGGAAGCCTGAGTACTTAGTGATACTCACATTTTGAAGTGAGCAACTCGGCTGATTTGGATATGTGACACGCGGCTGGTTAATTTACAATATGAAACTATTTCTCAATTTGGTCGGTTTGTAAACGTTCGAATGTGACCAGAAAATTCGCACTAAGCACACTGATACCATTATGTGAGACAACTCGATATTTATATCGAGTGACCGGAGTGTGCGTAGTAAATATTTAGTACTGCGAAAAATGTGCCAAATCGAAACTTATATGTCCGCAGGCAGAGGGAACAAATGGCGACTGGTAACAAGTATACAAGTTGGATCGCCGCCAGACCGCGTATGTCCGCTTCGATTCTAATTGCAACCAGTTTACGAATGAGTCCGGCTTTTAACTATTATTTACCTATTGCTAGTTAACATAAATACTATCTTGGTGGTCGAGTAGCCATTCGTGGAAAGAATGACTATTTTGACTTCAAGGTCGCAGATTCGATGCCCACGCAAGGCAAATGTCCTGGTCTTGGTGTTTTCTATGAATTATACGTATGTAATTTAAATATTTTGAAAATGAGAAAAATTCACCTCCCCACCTGGGTGGGATTCGACCTCGCTTTGTGATGGTGGCAAATATTAGCATTTTTTTTACTGTTGTGAATAGGTATGTATTTACAAAAAAAAATATGTTTAAGTATCAGTTATCTGGTACCCATAGTAAAAGCTTTGCTTTAGTTTGGACCTAGACAAGTATGTAATTTAAACAAGATTTTTTTTTCATTTATTTACAAAACCGCAGCGTATAATGACTTGGACAATAGCTACGCACAGACCCCGAGCTGCGTAGATTCCGGTTACATATTCCCGCTAAACAAAGAGATTTAATATTGAATGCATTTGCCGCTAAACATAGCCGAATGCATACATTTGGTTAGTAACGAGTGTCAATATGAAACCGGGGGCACTACCGCCTAAGCTGGAGGCTATCCGGATCGAATTTATGATTCAATCTCTATTAGCTTTGCACAAAAAATAGCGTCAGCCATTTACGCACCAAATATAAAATATTCAACATAATATTCACTAAATATATTTAATTGCTCTTCTTTCATTCATTCATTCTTACTGCAATTATATACGAATTAAATGAATATTTAGTTACGATATTACATACTGAATGAAAACCGATGACCGATTTTTATACACTTTAATATTAGTTATTAGTAGTTTTATTATTGTTCATAGCCTTTTATAACGGTCGCCGCTGTTAATCCTGGTTACACAGGAGACACAGTGGTGGGAATGTGTGGTGGGCCCCCGGCACTTTAATATTGTTGAATTTTTAGAAATAAATGAATAATCAAAAGTTTATTTTCCCGTAACTTTCAAGGAAAACACACAATGCGGCTTTTGGTATACGAATTTGGAGAGTGTCCAGACCGCGCGTGTCCGTTCCGTTTCTAATTGCATTTGAAAACGAAACTTATTCTCTGGTAATTTATTGAATCTGACCCAAAGAACCCGTCTTTGAAACGAAACGCAAATAGAACACTACTTCGAATAAATTAAACCTAAATATAAATAAATAAATATTCCGTGCTTCTGAGAGCATATTAAGCCGTCGGTCCGGGTTGTTGTTGTTAGATGACAGTTGTTAAGCCAAGTCAATGGCATTTAGGCGGCTTGAAAAAACTGACCTCCGCCAACCCGCAGTTGAGCAGCGTGGTGAGTATGCTCTATACCCCTTCAATTAAGAGGAGACCCGTATCCCAACTGCAGCAGTGGAATGAATAAGTGTTGATGATGATGACTGAAATATTCCTGGACAAATTACACACGGCCATCTATTCACACACTAAGCAAAACTGTACTATGGATACTAGATAACTGATATAATACTTAATAAATTTTTTTTGTAAGCACATATGTAATAATATAATAATTAAGCCGTGTGTTTTCCGGCAGACTAGAATAGAATCACTCCGTTTCTTCCCGTGGATGTCGTACAAGGAAATACATTATCAAATATCGATCAGGCCTCCCCAACCCGTTTGGCCAGCGTGGGGAGTGTAGGCCAAATCCTCCTTCCGTTTAGGACGGGCGAGAAAGGGTCGTGCTCGTGTAGTGGAGACTAAAATTGACCTGATGATGATGATGATACATAATAATACATAGAAAACACCCATACCAAGACAAACAGACATGTTCATGAAAATATTTGTCTCGGGGATCACAACCTCGGAGTCAAAGTGGTCATTACTAACCATTCGACCATCGAGCTCGTCAATTAACAAACTTAATTATTTCATATTTTCTAGATGGAACGCGACGACCCCAAAGAAGTGGCCGGTAGGTGTTAGAGGCGGAAGCGGAGGATATGGTGGAAAGTATTAGGAAAGGCTTATATCCAGCAGTGGGTTATACAGGTGGTGGATACAGGCTGATAATGATGATGATGATGAACTTAATTATTTCATGTACGTAATCGATCACGCAAGTTAAGTAAAACCGGCCGTCAAGTAGTTTGTCTATGGATAGGTTTATTTATCTCGACTCTCGACTATCATGGATAGTTATTTTTTTGGAAAATGGGAAAAATCACCTGTTCATTCAATAGAAAATTCTATTCTCATTTTCCTCGACGTAGCAAACCTCTAATAAGACACACGACACGACATACTCATTCTAATTCCAGCTCGCGAAAAATAACCATTAAAAAGCATTAATGCATTCAAAACAATTTCCAGGAAATTAGTTCAGTAAAACTGTAAATACGTGATATGTCTGCTTAAAACAGTTATCAGCCTCGTGGAACGGTTGACAGTTAGAATACTAATTTGGTTTTACGTAGCGACCGCTTTGTTGAATAAATAATGGCCGGATCCGGGGATTAGTGGCTGTTGGAATTTTTGATATATTTTTTGGTGATATTTTCAGTATTCGGTATCGTATTATGTTAAAAATTAATATCGGAAATCCTATTCTATTATACGAGTATTTTTATATCTACCTATACCTGCACCGGGGCAATGGAACTTTGCTCGGTGTTTTTAGGAGCGACAGCTTTTTATTTTTTTATATGAGACGGGGGCAAACGAGCATGTGGGTCATCTGATGGAAAGCAATCACCACCGCCCATGGAGATCAGCAACACCAAGGGGTCACCGATCCGTTGCCAGCCTATACTCCTTCCTTTCTTTCTGTCACGAAGGAACACAACAACCCTTATGGAAATTGTTATTTGGCTTCTGTATTCTGTAAGGAGGTACTTCCCCAGTCGGGCAGCTTAAAAAATACGCTATGTTTTACCTCTCTTTCGCCAGAAGCCTCGTTTGTCAGTCAGCAGGATGCACCACGTGCAGGTGAGGTAGGCGTTGGTTCAAAGATGTTGAAGAACCTCTTACACCCCAAAAAGCTAGATCGATTTTACGCCCATGTAAATTCCCTATATAGTAAATTTCTTCGAAACCATCAAAGCCGTTTGCGATATCTGCATCATCATCATCATCATCATTAGGTCATTTTAGTCTCCACTACAGGAGCACGACCCTCTCTCATCCGTCCCAGACAGAAGGAGGATTTGGCCTACACTCCCCACGCTGGCGAGACGGGTTGGGGAGGCCTGATCGATGTTTTATAATGTACTCGTATTTCCCTTAGTCGCCTTGTACGACATCCACGGGAAGAGACGGAGTGATTCTATTCAAGTCTGCCGGAAACCACACGGCCAAGATATCTGCATACCATATACATATATTTATATATTTATTTACATATATATAAGAGTAGTTCGGTTAATAGTATCAGATATATATTATTATTATTATTATATGTCCTACGATCTCTAAAGATTTCCATGAAACTTACATTATAGAAATTTACGCAGGGAAAATGAGAAGCTCGATGACGTCGTTACGCGTCTCACTCTAATCGAACACGCACATTAAGCAACGTCGACGGTAGAATGTCCATGGAGGGATTTATTTATCTTGATCTCTTCCGTGCTTCGGAGCGCATGCTAAGCCGTCGGTACCGGCTGTTGTCGTTAGATGACGGTCGTTAAGCCAAGTCAGCCCCCTTACCACCATCTCCTATTGCGTTTCAATAACTGAATAGAATGCTTATTCATACAAATTAATAAGCGACTCTATTTCAAATGGAATAGAGTCACTTATTCATTGTTTGAAAGTACTGACTCAGCCAATCCGCAGTTGGCCAGCGTGGTGGAATATGCTCTAAACCCCTTCGATTGAGGAGAGGCCCGTATTCCAGCAGTTGGTTGAATAAGGGTTGATGTTATGCGAGCGAAAAATCTAGTAGGCTCTTGTATAGAGCGTTGGCGGGTAGGTAATTCTAACATTATGTTTTTCAAGTTATATCTCGAAAAGCTTTTATGCTATCAAAGTATTTTTTCCCTAAAGTGATATTATTGTGGTACTTACATAGCAAAACTAAAAAAAGTATCTAATAGATAGAAACATTTTGTATATATTTATTTAAAACTGTTTGCGAATTCTATTTCAATTAATGTTACATAGAAAATGGTAATTTTACTTGTAATCTAATTACTTAGGTACCTATACTGTTCTCAAAATGTATTATTCTATGTAATGTGGCTATCTAATTACTTTAATCTTCTTAATTAGACTTAAATGCTTGGCTTACCTTCACGAGATGTCTGCCCTTTCTATCTTTACTAAAAATTAAATAAAATATAGCGTTTTTGTAAATAATTACCAGTGTTTGGGGTTATCAAGATCTTTGAACCAAAGCCCACTTCACCTGCACGTGGTGCACCCTGCTGACTGACAAACGAATCTCGGGCGGCAAGTGAGGTAGGGAGCGTAATTGTAAGCTACCCGAATGGGGAATGTACCTCGACCTCACAGAATACCACAGCCAAATAACAATTCCCTTGAGGGTTGTTGTGTTCCTGCGAGTGAGTGAGCTCACCAGAAAGAGAAAAGGAAGGAGATGCTGCTTTAGTGTTATTATTATGATTATGCTTTGGTGTATGTTAGGGGGTGGCGGCACGCAAGCGATATTTTATATTGCGAGCGTTAATATGGCTACGGCAACCGCTTTACATCAGGCGGGCTGCATGCTATATGCCACCCGATAGTATAAAAAAACTAGTACTATTAGTTTTTAATCTTTGCCATCCGACGTAGTATAAAAAAGGCACAATATAAACTACTTTCTGTACAATTTTCTGAATTTAAATCTTAATCAAAGAACTATTCCTATACTTCCCTCCTTAATCCCACCACTGGTATTCCGCAGTACGCGGTCGTAAACACAGCTTAGGCCACGCGCTGGTTCGCTCCGTTAAGTTTAATCCACATAACTGTTAAGTGTCTCTAATACACCACTAGTGTTATCTTGACTGTACCACACGAGGCTCAAGTTTAAATTCAAAGCTGCTGACCACAAATGCTACGGCGTACTGTTATCGTTTGTGAATACTGCTTAAAGCCAAAGATCCTCACACTTATTTGTTTCGTAGACCCCTTACTTTACATAGTATCTGAAAGACAATTCTCGTAATTATTTTCTGATTATACTCTTAGAATTAAATTTGACCGAATCGAGATTGAATTATGAATTGACTAAAAATAGTAGGTATACTTAATTTCATTCTTATTGCTTACAAAATACCATTGTTAATTTGTTTGATTTTCAGACATAATTTGATATAATGCCACTGTAATTAAACTTTGCAATTTCATATTGTAATATGAGAATACCAAAATTGATATTTGTAAGATCGAGATCGGATCTGAAATTGAATTTTGACTAAATTTTAATTAAGAGAATTGAACCTCTGATTTCCATCGATGCCGTCTTAGTTTGCTTTCACATCAACCCATATTTATCCCACTGGGATACGGGGGAGACCCGTGATATGGATGGATATGGGGTATATAGCGCACTCCATTACGCTGCTCAACTGCAGGTTAGCAGATTCCAGTGTCTTCAAGCCGCACAAAGGACACTGACGCGGTTTAACGACTGTCTAATGACAACATCTGCTTACTAACTAATGGCTTAGCTCAAAATAAATAAACCTATCTATAGACAGGCTACGGTCGACGTTGCTTAACTTGCGTGACCGATTACACTGACGCGTGTCAGTGTAATCGGTCACGCATCCCTTCATGTAAAATTATTGTAAGTGTTTGTATCTTTATGTGTTTGTTATGATTTAGATGAATTTAGATGAGTGACACTCCGGGATAAGAAAACCAACAAGTGGCTCCGGAAAAGAAGTCTGGTCTTGGGCTTGGGCCCAAAACAGATCAGAGTGGAGAAGACTGAAGGAGGCCTATACCTTAGAAGAAGAAGATGAATTTCGGTATACAGATATGTCGAGCTCGATTGACGTCGTTACGTAACGATACAAACACATTAATTTTATATTATTAGCAGTGTAGTAAAAAGTAGGGTTATAGTAGGTAAGTAGAAGGATAGGACTCTACGACTACCTGCCCCCCGTTGTGCCATCAATGAAAAATGTTGCAAAAACGGGAAAATTCCACACGGGCGAAGACGGTGCAGGTCGCTAATTACTACGATGCAATGATATTTCGTTTATGAAACTAAACACAATGCAGTGCAAGCTATTGTGCAGACGATGCGCCATCTAGGGTAAATTGGCTGCGCGTGACGATTCGTCGTCCGAGAGATGCGATTTGGGGTGTATGTGGTTCATCAACATCTTTGAACCAAAACCAACCTCACCTGCACGTGGTGCACCCTGCTGACTGACAAACGAGGTTCTCGCGAATAGAGAGGTAGGAAAATAACGTATTTTTTAAGCTGCCCGACTGGGGAAGACCAATCACCTTGATGTTGTGTTCCTGCGAGTGAGTGAGGTCACCAGAAAGAAAGAAAGAAAGGAAGGATATAGGCTGGCAACCGATCGGCGACCCCTTGGTGTTGCTGATTGCCATGAGCGATGGTGATTGCTTTCCATCAGGTGACCCTTTGTGCTCGTTTGCCCCCTCCCATATAATTACAATGACATTAGAAGGAATGACTCACACAACTAATGGATACGTCCTCTGCGATTTTCTTCAGGTAGAAGCTGAAAATCAGTGGTCTGCTCAATGAGCATACATTTCACTGAGCTTCTTACCTCTTTGTATGACTGCAACACACATGTTCTCCTTCGTGTATCACCATTATAATTAGTTACAACTTACATAAACAGACTAAGATCTACTCATAAGTAAGTACTAATAATTGGGTAACTCCTGTATTTAATAATTATTGTGTGTAGCAGTTATGACAAATAAATGCTTTTCTTATCTGTCGCATCTAGACTAAACAATATAGTTCGTAAAATATGAATTATTTATTGAACTTCTAAAGAGATTTAGAAGATCAATATATAATTCATTATTATTATATTTATTAAAATTTTACAGGTTTTTCGGAAGTCGGTTGAAAACAAGATGTCAGTGCTTGAGGGTAGTTCTACCTCAGAAAAATGCAATGATGAATTAGACAAAAAAACACTTCTTACATAATTTTGTCATATTACATTATTATGAGACGCCGTTTTCTCCGAAATTTCAGCCACGTGCCTATATCATATTACCACGGCCATATCAGATACTCGGATTCCAGCTAGAGAGGACATCTATTTACGATTTCTTAGGAAATTCATAGAAACGGATGTCCTATTGTACGAAATCCTAAGATGAGAGTTCGTTCACTGTAGAAAACTCTAACTTCATAGCAATATCATTTTCTAAAAGTCTCATAACATTACGATCGTAAGCATGATAAAACTCCAGTAATAACATTTGACTATCAATATAGACTGAAAGAAAATGCGTTGCATTATTTAAACGACATTAATTCTGGTAAAATACCTTTTAAAAGTTTTTTCTCTAAATGCCATTTACTCTCCCCGAGTCCTACCCTAAAATCTCCATCGTATTCCATGCATAAGGTTGCCAGCATAAAAAATGTAAATATTAAAAGCATTCGCAGAACCTAATCTCAAGCTGAGCCCCTATCGCCTCTTACGAAAATATGAGACATTTTACTAGCAACATTTTATATAAACCTTATTGATCAAATATTCACGCTAGACGGCATCGGAAATAACAAGATATGATTGTATTTCGAGGGTTCCGTTTTAAAATAAAGCAAACAAAATACATGCCGTCAATATTTGACATATTCCTAAAACATTACTTATTATCCAGCTTTATGATATCTGTGATAGGTACATTTTTGTTATTTGTTCTTTTTATCTTTATCTTTTTAGGGACTTTTATCTGTCATTCAGATATGCCAGTTCCATTGTACCTCAACCCAATGATGAGTGATGGTACATACACATTAACATTCTTGCTCGCACTGGTGTAGGATTAATAAATACTGATTGGCCCAGTACAATTTTAAATTTCTTTACAGTCAGTCTTTCAATTCTGTTTATATTTTGATATACTTCATCTATAGGATCGATTACGAGAACTTTTTTCTATATAAGAGGGGGGCAAACGAGCATATGGGTTACCTGGTGGAAAGCAATCACCACCGCCCATGGAGATCAGCAACACCAAGGGGTCGACGGTCTGTTGCGAGCCTTTAAAGGGAAATAGTTACAGACTCTGTTCTTGAAGGCTCCCATGTCGTAATTGTTCGGAAATACCGCTTTGATTGATTCCACAGTTTGACCATTCGTGGTTAAAATGTCTTAGGAAACGCACAGTAGTAGATCGCCAATTATTAAGATGATAAGGGTGGAATTTATGAATTTTAGTTGTACGACAGATACCACAGCGGTAGGTATCAATTTAAACAGGTACACAGCGAGCATTCGCTTTAACTTTATCTCAGCTTTCGTCGACGATGTATAATTTACACCAAGTCAAGACCAAATCACCCATCACAAATGGGCATATACATGAGTGAGAATTGTACTGTTGTTGTAATAATAATAAATATAATAAATATTGTCAGACAAATTACACAGCGCCATCTAGCCCCAAAGTAAGCGAAGCTTGTGTTATGGGTACTAGACAACTGATAAACATACGTAAATACATTTTTTTTGTAAATACATACTTATGATACATAGAAAACACCCAGACTAAGACAAACAGACATGTTCATGCACACAAATGTTTGTCCTATGTGGGAATCGAACCCACGAGCGTTGGTGTCGAAGCCGCGTCATTGACCGCTACGCCACCGAGCTCGTCATGTTGTTGTAAGGGAAAAATAACCCAAACTGTTTTTGCACTAACTCTTTTAAAATATGTATTTTAGAAATTTCTTAATTTTTTTTCATATTTTTCTACATTTTTATATAAAGAGGTAAAAACCTTTAAGTGATACCAAAATTGTTAAGGTCATAGTTTATGTATTTTTTTTTGTGTTTTTGAATGGGTTTTTGAACTCCACTCCTTATGGTGCATCGACACATGCCGCCGGCTTTGCCGCCGACATTGCCGCCGACATTGCCGCCGCCGACATGCAGACTGCTTTGGCGCTAGCTTACCGCGCGAGCCCCGTAAAGCCGCGAGTGCCGGCGGCGGTTCGGCCGCCGGCCGTGCCGCCGAGTATGTGTGGATACACCAAAACATCGTACATTATATTGACAAAATTTAAAAATCATGCATCTGTAGGTTTGCTATTAAAAAAGACGTTACTCGGTTATGATAATCTAAAAAATAAAGTAAAACATAAAGTTCTACAAGTATTTTCAATATTTTTTAGTCGCAAACTTTGCTAACGCCAGAAAGAATCTGCTACAAAATAGTTGCAACCTTTGCAGCTCATTTAACCCGAGCTTCTTAATTAACTTTATAACGAGATAAGGAACTTTATGTTTCTAAATTAAAATGCTATGTTAATAAACTTTTCGATGTATTCTTTGCTAAATTACAAGCATAAATCTTCTTTCTTGTTTTATTAAGATAGTTTTAATATTTTGGACTCTTATTTATAGTACTAGCGACCCGCCCCAACTTCATTCATGTGGATATTTTTTTTATATGCCACTAAGGTGACAAACAAGCATGCGGCCCGCCTAATGAAAAACAGTTAATATAAACGTATTATACATATAAACCTTCCGGGAAACATTCTCTAAATGGTCATTAAACCATATCCAATCCGTTTAGTCGCAGAAAGCGATTTTGTTTTATAAAATATGAATATATACATAAGCGAGTGAGCTTGGCAGTCTAATCGAAACACGTAAGTTAAGCTATGTCGACCGTAGCCTATCCATGGATGGGTTTATTTTCCTCGAGTTCCTCCGTGCTTCGGACAATACGGTAAGCCGTCGGTCCCGGTTATTGTCATTAGTTAAGAGTCGTTAAACCAAATACGTGGCTATTAGGCGGCTCGAAAACAATGATTATTATAAAAAAATTGGGGTGTAAGTGGTTCATCAACATCTTTGAAGCAAAGCCAACTTCACCTGAACGCGGTGCACCTTGCTGACTGACAAACGAAGCTCTGACGAAAAGAGAGGTAGGGAGCGTAATTGTAAGCTACCCGGCTGGGGACTATACCTCCACCTCACAGAATACCGCAGCCAAATAACAATTCCCTTGAGGGTTGTTGTGTTCCTGCGAGTGAGTGAGGTCTCCAGAAAGGAAGGAGGTGCTGCGTTGGCAACGGGGGTGGCGGCGCGCGAGCGATATTTTTTGTTGCGAGCGTTAATATGGCTACGGTAACCGCTTCACATCAGGCGGTTCGTATGCTTGTATGCCACCCGAAAAAAAAATGTCATCCCTCAGTTGAACAGCGTGGTGGAGCACGCTCTAACCCCCTTCAATTGAGGCGAGACATTTATCCCAGCAGTGGGATAAATAAAAGTTAACGACGATATAGATAAACAAAGTAGATTCAGGACGCATACTTTATCATCCATACACGACAGGCTAAATAAGTTTACATAGCATTTCGCATACACGCATGGTTTTGTTCAACAAACGAAGTAGTCTGCTCGTAGCTGTGACTGCGGCACCACACCTATCGTAGAATACGCTTCAGACCCACCGTACCCCTGGCCGTACCTCTGGTGGTACGGTGGGTCATAAATGCTGCGAAGTATTATTGTAGTGTTTCAGTGTTCCCCTCTTTTACTACTAATATTATAAATGTGAAAGATTGCGAGAATAATCAGCGTTTAATGCATCAGAAGTTTTAATTAGAAGAAGAAGAAGCATTTATTAACAAATTAATATATATTATGTTACTGTAAAAGCCCGAACAACGGTAAATCCTAAGATTTACCATTCTCTTGGTAAATCTTAGAATTTACATCTAAGGCATAGTAAACGTTGAAAATGACATCTATTATATTACTTATTAGTATAAGTAATAAGTTATAATAATATATTTGTTATTCTACATGTGTTATAACAAGTAGAATGTTTTTTAACCTACCTATTAATAAATAACAATTGATTATTCGTCTTTTTACAATTTTTTTGCTGAATAACAATCAAGTTACAATTGAATTTGTTTGCGATTGTAACAAGTTCGTATATTATTTTCGCTCTATTAATAAATTAAAATTATTGGTCTTTCTTTCAATTTGATAGTTAAAAATCAAATAATAAGAAAAATACTGATTCTAATGTTTATTTTACATAAATTACAATTAATATTATAAAAATGACAAAAAAATAATAATAGCAATGTCAATAATAAAATTAAAATAAAAAAGAAATATGTCAATTGCAAACATTATGAATCAGTCTGTAATCAAAATGTTCATAGGTACAAAACTCTCATATGGTGTCTGTTAGGTAATCTGAAACTACATAATAACATTTTGCATCAGTCACTGGGAGAGTCTACGTTTAAACACATTGGATTTATTTAATGAAATTTGGCAATTTATTATAAATCCGGATAGCCATAGGATAACAACTATCGCTGTAACGAATTGTTGACATTGTAGGCGTTATTAATAGCATTTGGAAATCTTCGGCGGTAATTTTCAATTACGTCATGCTTTTCAAAAAGGTGTGAATGTATTTTTACAAATAGACACATTTCATAAATATATATCCATGGCACTGTTAGCAATTTCATTTTTTTAAAGAAATATTTACAGCTTGTCCTGGGAGACGGATTATGAATAGTTCGAATACATTGCTTCTGGGCGATAATAACTTTAGTAAGATATATAAGTACATATATATAAATAAAAATACCAAATGAAAATAATTTAAAATATGTAAGGTTTTGACTAATTGTTACTGGAATTACCTAAGAATTACTCCATTGTTTCATTCTCAAAACCAACATTTACCAGCCTTCAGTGGTAAAACCTAGCATGTACTAAATTGTAATGGTACAAGCCCGAAAAATATATCTTTTTTTTGTAAATCCTTACATTTACCAGCTCACGTCGGTAAATCCTAAAATTTACTGGAAAAACCTAAGATTTACCAATATACAGTAACATTTACACACAATAAAGAAAAAAAACATATTAACAGTAACAATATTTTATTTATAAAAAGTTCTTCTGCTAATACCTATGTTAAAAGGCCTGAGCTCAACATATGCCACACTATCGTACAGCATCGTTTTTCAACTGCAACCTGCTATAGTGACGTTGCTGCTGTAGTCACGGACGGCCAAAGTCACAAATTTAAAAATACTTAAGATTTAAATACATATAAAATCGATTCTGTTCTTAACTGAAAGCTATAAATAATAGTTGTTTAATATTAAGATTAGAGTCTCGAAATATCGAGGAAAGATATTCGAAGACACTGACCTAGTTGCTGTGCTTATCTTAACATTACGTTACGTGTGAGCTACATTTTCAAAAAGCCACCTACTATAAAACCGCTCGATACAAAAACACTCGTAATTCACTTCGGAATGTATTCGATAACCCTGAAAACAACGTGCGGACGACATGCACGGTACCCCAAAAAATCTGTCCATGATTTACAATCGTTTTCTCTTTTGAGAATGCCATAAAGTAGGCCCCTGTCAGGCCCAAGCTGGGGAAATCGACTAGCAATGCTTAACAAATATTTGCGGGGCGAATGGCCGAATCGTCCGATATAAGATTTATGAATCCTTATCCTTGACGTCGAGTAGTTTTTAATATTATGGAACGTACGTCTTATTTTTGACGAAATTACTTCTTCTTTATTTGTAGTCATAATATAATCAGTGTTCGTCTCGATAGATAGAGGGTGGGTGTTTAATTATGGCTATAAATGGCAGGGCGAAGTTTAAGCATCAGGTTGATAGGAAGGTAATGAGTGGAAACCTACACTTCCTAGAAATCATTGGCAAAGGTACATTGAATTGGTACAGACATTTACATAGATATGACAGAAAATGGACGCGTCTCATGCTTTTCGCCCTGCCTTGGACACTTATACAAGATCAGGCTTATTGATAGCCCAAACTTCGAAACATGGAAAGGGTCTAACGAGACCATGAAACACTTGATGTGTCAATGTTTATCCCCTAGCCGGCAAACGAAATCCTAGGAAAGGCATACCAAGGACGACTACAGGCTCTTCCCAATAAGCGGCGTACTGAAGTACATGGAACATGTCTTCAGACAGTCAAGTCACGAGAAAAAACCAAAGGATTAAGGAGAGCACCGACGTGTCGCCGGTGCTGCAGCACTGGACCCACTCAAGATAGAGGGTAGACGCGTCTGGCCACTCGTCCATATGAAGTTCTCTGTTTGAAATATAAACTAGCCGGCTTTCACGACAAATATGCATGAGTGAACCAATTAATTTAATTTATTTCTTTATTGTAATGTCTCACGTGCTTTTTAATAATATTATCATCAGCCTGCTGAGTATAGGCATTTCCTACAACCTTCCACCATACGCGGTCTTCCTACTTTCTACATCCACCTCTTGTCGCTATGTTGAGGAACAGATATTATATAAAAACTTTTTAACAAAAAAATTAAACCGCCGAAAAAAATGAAAAGCAAAAAATAATAAACTTTGTTTTTATTGACCTTAATAACTAAGCTGTTAAAATAATTTAAGTACACCTAAGTAATTTTGAGTCGGCGCCAAACACGCCTTTTTTGGAATATTTTTGTTTATCGTTGGAGATTTCACGTTGCATTGTTAATTTGATTTGGTTATTTTTATTTCTTTAAATTTGAGGTAATTTAGTGATCTTTGTTCATTGATTGTTTGGCGCCGACTCAAAATTACTTAGGTGTACTTAAATTATTTTAAGAACTTAGTTATTAAGGTCAATAAAAACAAAGTTTTCGGCGGTTTATTTTTTATACCACTAAAGTGGCAAACAAGCATACGGCCCGCCTGATGGAAAGCAGTTACCGTAGCCTATGAACGCCTGTAACACCAGGGGCATCACATGCGCGTTGCCGACCCTGTAAAAACCTCTTCACGCCCTTTTTGAAGAACCCCATGCTGTAGTCTCCTGAGAAAACCTCGACAGGCAGTTCATTCCACAGCTTAACCGTACGCGGGAGAAAACTTCTCTGGAACCGCACGGTACGCGACCACTTAGGCTCCAATGTGTGAGGATGAATTCCCTGTCGATGGCGAGCGGTGCGACTGTAAAAGGAGGCCGTGGGCATCATGTCAAACAACTCCTCTGAACACACCCCATTGTACAAACGGTAGAACACACAAAGGGACGCAAAATCCCTCCTCAGACTTAAAGGTTCCAAACCGTCTGTCAGTTTGGGATCGTCAACAATCCTCACAGCACGCCTCTGAATCGAGTCACAAGGTGCAAGCTGGTATCTAGGCGCTCCCGCCCACAGATGGCAACAGTACTCCATATGCGGCCGTACTTGAGCTTTGTAGAGCAGAAGCCTTTGCCGCGGATTGAAGTACTGCTTGGCCCTGTTGAGCACACCTAGTTTCTTCGACGCCAGCTTGACCTTCCCCTCCAGGTGACAACGAAACTGGACGTCGCTGGAGATTTCAACTCCTAGAATCCCAATACTTTTGGCGACAGTAAGGGGTGTATTCTGGAAGTGAGGAGCCACAGCAAAAGGGGTTTTCTTAGCGGTGAACGCGCAGACTTGTGTCTTAGAGGGGTTGAATCGCACTAAGTTCTGTTGCCCCCAATCGGACACTTTACTTAGTGTGCTCTCGATTTCCGACACAAGTCGTTCGCGGCTCTCCTCCACCAGAGAGCGGGGAATATTAGCGCGGCCCGTATAAAATGTGTCCCCGGTGCTGTCATCCGCATAGCAATGAATGCTGTCAATAGATAACATATCATTGATATGCAGCAAAAACAGCGTCGGGGACAATACAGAGCCTTGCGGGACGCCAGCATTAATGTCCATGCTATCGGAGCAACTGCCATCAACAACGGCTCTAATGCTTCTGCTGGACAAGAAGCTAGCGACCCATTCGCATAAACCCTCTGGTAGACCGTATGCAGGCAACTTCGAAAGAAGACTACGGTGCCAGACCCGATCGAACGCCTTCGCCATATCCAGACTGATAGCCAATGCCTCACCTTGACTCTCCACGGCTGAAGCCCAGCGATGTGTAAGATACACTAGAAGATCACCGGTCGAGCGACCATGACGGAAGCCGTATTGATGGTCGCTGATTAAATCGTGCTCTTCTAGGTATTTCAGGAGCCGGATGTTAATGACGCGCTCCATTACCTTGGAGAGAAGGGAGGTAACAGCGATAGGCCTGTAATTCGATGGGTCTGATCTGTCACCCTTCTTGGGCACAGGGTGCACGTTCGCAGTCTTCCACGATGATGGAACTTGCCTGGTGGAATAAGAGAGCGCGAAAAGGCGCGTAAGTACAGGACACAACTCAGGAGCACACAGCTTTAGCACCACTGCCGGAATGCCATCTGGCCCACTCGACTTATGAACGTCGAGGGATAATAATGCCCGCCGAACATCTCGTTGAGAAAATGAGATTTCCGGCATGAAATCACCACACCGCGGGATGGAGGGCGGTGCGGCACCCCCGTCGTTCAAAGTCGAGTTTGAGGCAAAGAGATTCCCCAACAGATCAGCTTTCTCTTTAGCACTGTGGGCCAGACTACCATCCGGTTTTCGAAGTGGTGGAAAGGACGACTGACAAAAATTTCCCTCGGCAGCCTTAGCGAGCGACCAAAACGCACGGCTCCCGGATGGGTGCTTAGCTAGGCGCTCACCAATCCTGCCGATGAACTCGAATTTTGCCCTGGCAATTACTCTCTTACAGAACCTCGAGGCAGCATTAAACTCGCGTTTCAAGTCAGAAACATTATGAGCTCCGTTAATACGTGCCGTGGTCCAAGCCTCGTAAGCAGCTTGTTTGCGGAGTTTAGCTTCCCTACAAGACCGATTAAACCACGGTCGCTTCTTAGCACCTGAAGTAGCTACCCGCCGGTTTGGAATAAATAATTCCATTCCAGCTAAAATGGCTTCAGCTACAGCAGATGCACAGATGTCTATATGTTCCGACTCGAAACAAAGCTGCCTCCACGGGTACGATGCGTAAAATTCACGCAATCCATCCCAGTCTGCTGACTTATAGTGCCACATGCGACGCCAACCGGTAGACCGGGGTGCGACAGGGCTAGCGCATGGCACTTGTGTCCGGATGAGACAGTGATCCGATGAGCCAAGTGGCGCATCCACCGAGACTGTATACCCATCCGGGTGTGTGGTCAGCAGAAGGTCCAGTAGAGAGCTGGTATGGTCCTCTATATCTGGTATTCTCGTTGGAGAATGAACCAGCTGTGAGAAACCATAGGCCAGAGCAAAATCATGAACAGACCTCCCCGCGAAGTAGGTGGACCGAGAGCTGAGCCACTCGGCATGGTGGGCATTAAAGTCTCCCAAAATCACTAACTCCGCGGAGGGGTACTTTTCAATGACTTTGTCAGACGTCATTTGCAGGTGCTCGATCAATCGAGTTGTGTCTGCATCACCGCTATGAGACCTGTAAAGGCACGCGTAGATACGGGTGCGGCCGCCCTGATCCACGCGTACCCACATTACTGACAGGTCCCTGTCTTCAAGGCCGTGAAGACGTCGACAGCAAATATCATCCCGGACGAACATACATACCCCGGCTCGACGTACAAAAGAATGTTCAAGTTTGTACCCGGGGTATAATAAGTAAGAAGTATCGGCCGGGCAAGATATCTGCGTCTCCGTTAAAAAAAGTAGGATCGGCTTTGCAGTTTCAAGATGGTGGTGAACTGCGTTTATATTTGAGTGAAGTCCCCTAATATTACAGAAATCCACGTTAAGTGTGGAAGGGGATGCCGCTGGAGAAAACTTCTTTCTTTTTTTCTTCATGGCCATAAAAAAGGTGTCAGAGGATTATGAGAAGCTGTTTCACTGACGACGCGAGGGACAAAAAAGCGCGGTGGCTACCCCCGCAGCACAGTGTAGGTTGTGCGGTTTGCTAGCGCGGCGGGCGGAAGGGCCCCCGGTCCCCCCCTGCTGCAGCAGCCGGGTCCACTCCGGTCTCCTCCTCCGGCACGACTACTACAACAGGGACTTTACACAGGCTGGCGGTTCAGCCTCCCGGGGCGGAGATTAAGTGATCCCCGGGTTCGGGAACCCTACTGACCTGCGGGCGGCCAGCGGACAGCCGTTTCACCGGGTCTCCCTGACCGCCGCGCCAACACACCGCGCCTACACCGCTAACGGCGGTTCGACAGCCGCTGGTCTCACTGCCGTCAGCATAACAACTCCTCTGTAAAAAAGCCCTGGTGACCTAGCGCACTCGCAGGAACACAGCATAGCCATTATGGCTGCGGTTTTTTGCCAGGTGGAGGCACTTCCCCAGTCGGATGCTGGCCAAGCCTGGAGCGAACGACCGCACTGTGCCCCCCTCCCAATTTGACCAGTGAAAGGGGAGCACAGTATGATGTTTCGCTGCGTCCTACCTCTCTTTCGCCATAGCCTCGTTAGCTGGTCGGCAGGGTGCACCACGTGCAGGTGAGGTTGGCTTTAGCTCGGAAGATGTTGATGAGCTACTTACACCCCAAAAATATAATTTTTTGTGGCTGTAATGTACTAATTACTACAGGCTTAATTTTTGATTACTTTTAAAATAGCTGGTCTGAAGCTCATTCTTGGTGAGGATTTTTTTATACCACGTCGGGTGGCAGACAAGCCAGGACAAGATAAGCATACGGCCGCCTGATGTGAAGCAGTTACCATAGCCATATTAACGCCCGCAACATAACATATTGCTCGTGCGCCGCCACCCTCGCTGCCACCGCAGCAACTCCTTCCTTTCTGGTGACCTCACTCACTCGCAGGAACACAACAACCCTCAAGGGAATTGTTATTTGGCTGCGGTATTCTGTGAGGTGGAGGTACATATCCCAGTCCGGGAGCTTACAATTACGCTCACAGAGTTACTTTTCACAGAGTAGTCCGATTTTGATAATTCTTTTTTTATTGGAAAGGGTATACCACGAGGTTTATCCCATATAAATTTCGAAAAAAAAATTCAACCCAAAAGGTAGGAAATAAGGGGATGATTGATTGTTCACTCACTGATTATGATGTATGACGCATAACTTTTCACAGAGTAGTCCGATTTTGATAATTCTTTTTTTTATTGGAATGGGTATACCCCGAGGCTTATCCCATATAAATTTAGAAAAAAAATTTCAATCCAAAGGGTAGGAAATAAGGGGATGATTAATTGTTCACTCTCTGATTATGATGTATGACGCATAACTTTTCACAGAGTAGTCCGATTTTGAAAATTCTTTTTTTAATGGAAAGGGTATACCCCGAAGTTAGTCCCAAATAAATTTGGAAAAAATATTTAAATCCTAAGGGTAGGAAAACAGGAGATGATTTATAGTTCATTCACAGATTTTAATGCTGAGTTGTGTATTACAAAAAAAAACAAGTTTGGGGTGCGAGTGGTTCATCATCATCTTTGAACCAAAGCCAACTTCACCTGCACGTGGTGCACCCTGCTGACTGACAAACGAAGCTCTGGCGAAAAGAGAGGTATGGAGCGTAAACGTAAGCTACCCGACTACCTCCACCTCACAGAATACCTCAGCCAAATCACAATTCCCTTGAGGATTGTTGTGTTCCTGCGAGTGAGTGAGGTCACTAGAAAGGGAGGAGATGCTGCGTTGACAGCAGGGGTGGCGGCATGCAAGCAATATTTTGTGTTGCCAGCGTTAATATAGCTACGTCAACCGCTTCGCCTGATGTGGCTTCACATCAGGCAGGACGTATGCTTGTCTGCCACCCGACGTAGTATAAAAAAAATTGACGAATAGGCCGCGTGCATATAAAAAATATTTCCTGTGTTTCATTCGTCAAGCTCTTCTCTTTCATTTTGATACGCATATCATTGGAGTTAATATGGGAAACTGTAAGTCGTTGTTTTGTAGCCGGCGGGTTTTAGGTAAAAGTGCATTGTCGGAAGAACGAAACGAGTGTGCCAAATTTCAACTCAATCGTACACTGGGAAGTAAATCAAATTTAACTTGCAAGATTAGATTACAGGCTCGGGAAACTAAATAATAGTTTGTAAAAAAAAGTCTATATTTGTTCAGGTGTATATTTTTTTGCATTGTAGTTTTTTTTTTTTTTTATACTACTTCGGGTGGCAGACAAGCATACGGCCCGCCTGATGTGAAGCGGTTGCCGTAGCCATATTAACGCTCGCAACAAAAAATATCGCTCGCGCGCCACCACCCCCGCTGCCAACGCAGCATCTCCTTCCTTTCTGGTGACCTCACTCACTCGCAGGAACACAACAACCCTCAAGGGAATTGTTATTTGGCTGCGGTATTCTGTAAGGTGGAGGTACATTCCCTAGTCGGGTAGCTTACAATTACGCTCCCTACCTCTCTTTTCGCCAGAGCTTCGTTTGTCAGTCAGCAGGGTGCACCGCGTGCAGGTGAAGTTGGCTTTGGTTCAAAGGTGTTGATGAACCACTTACACCCCAATAGTACGCAGCAATGCAGGATTCTTTGTTACAATTTGCCACGCCGTCTACGAAATTACGGTGGTGCAGAAATGAATTCGTGAGCAAAGTAACTCATATTTTAATCTTTGTGGATAGTACAAACTCAACAGAGTATGCACCAAAGAAAATATCTTTGAAATCTCGCTTTGTGAGCGAGCACTGAGAAAGAATCCTTTTAAGAAAATGACTTTTGTGTTAGCTGCGGTATTAAAAGGCATAGATAATATTTTTGCTTGCATTAAAGGCATACAATAGAAAGTACAATTTCGTGAAAATCATATCGATTTTATATTGAATTAACTCTACAATAAAAGTAGTGTCCTCGTAATTTTCTATTGAGGCTAATTACATATTTGTTTTATTTTTGTGAAATGGATGGTCGTAATTGTACTATTACAGACACTGCCTCTTTTTCCATCAAGTATCTATTTCTCTGAGGGGTCGAATCCGGAACGAAGAAATTCGACGGAAAACGAAAGTTGTCGACATAGCCTTCAGAGTTTGCAAGCTGAAGTGGCAATGGGCGGATCACATCTGCGGAATAAATAAATGATGGCAGATGGGGGAGGAAGGTATTAGAGTAGAGGCCGCGCGTAGGACGACAAAGCGTTGGACGCCTTCCTTCTAGATGGTCCGATGACCTTAAGAAAGCCGGTGGAAGCGGCTGGATGCAGACGACGGAGGATCGTATTTGGTGAAAGTGGAAAGCATTGGGAAGGCTTATATCTAGCAGTGGGTAGATACAGGCTGATGATGATGATGATGAGACAATGCTTACATAGGCTTACATTTCTAATATACTATAGCAAAAACCACAGAACACTTAAAGAGACTAGAAGGGACACGTATGCGTGGCAAGCATTTCACAAGTATGCATGGATGCTCGTATGGTTGTAATTGCAAATAAATCAAATAACAGGTATAATAATAGGTATAGCTAAATCCCGCAAAGACAAGGCACAGGTTTGTGCGTTTACCGTTAATATACCTACGAGGCTAGCTTTTAGGAGCTACGACAGACGGGGACGTCTGTCGTAGCTCCTAGAAGGTGTTTCCCTTAGTGTTAGTTCTGGCATTAGCTTTTGAGTGTCGACATATCGGTGTTCGACATAGTGATGTTCAGTTTCGCGGCCACTTGGAATACAAGGCCAAACTTGCTTCTAGGAAGATCGGTGTCATCAATAAAGCCGAGCGGTGTTTTACACCCCGACATCGCTTTGTTGATGATTGACCATGTGAGGTCGAACCTGGGTCTTATACAGCTGATAAGGACCCAGGTTTGACCTCACATGGTATACTGTTCGCATGTCTGGGCCGGCACGCCCCAGTACTTGCTTGCTCCATTTGACAGAATAGAACGAAGAGCAGTTCGAATCGTCGGTGATCTAATGATCTCGGATCGATTGAATTCTCTCTCTCTCTCTCTAGACGTAGAGATTTATATCACTGGGAGCGCTTGGATGAGCTGTTTGATTTGATACCTTATGGGAAGCCTTTGTGACGCATCAATCTCTCTTCCACTCTATCGGCCGATGTCTTCTTATAACGTTATCACGTAAAATTGTCGTCCGTAAACCGACTTTACAGACAACCAATTTGTTTTTGTGAAATGGACAGTAGTTGTAATTGTATTATTTCACAACAACAACACAGAACACTTAAAGGTGGCTTCTCTTTGCGTTCTATACAAATTATATCACGGGGAGTGCTTGTGTGAGCTGTTTGATTTGGTACCTGATGGAAAGCAACCGCCACCGCCCATAGAGATCAGCAACACCAAAGGGATGGCCGATCAAGGGGTAGGCACGCTATTTGCTGTTTAAAACTTTTTATTAAATTTATATGCAATTCTTGTATGCAATATGCATTATATGATGTATTTATATGTGTATGCAATATGCATTATATAATGCATATTGCATACAAGAATTGCATATAAATTTAATAAAAAGTTTTAAACATCAAATAGCGTGCCTACCCCTTGATCGGCCATCCCTTTGGTGTTGCTGATCTCTATGATTACTTTGGTGTTGCTGATCTCTATGATCTCTATGATACGCTATTGCAGAAATAATAATACCTTTGATCTATTAGCGAAACCTAACATATTACGAGTATAAATAATAACCTATTATTTTTTGTAATATCAAAATAGATTGAAATAAAATTTGTAGCGAAACGATATTTTATAAAATACTCATTTTGCTATTCAGCTTTTTCGATCTAATATTTTCAATGGTTTCATATCCGAAGGAACATTGGATAAACGAGTATTAAAGCACTAAATATTTTAGGTGACCTAAATCGCCTATCATAGCATAGAAGAGCTCGATGGCGTCGTTGTGCGTGTCAGTCTAATCGAACACGCAAGTTAAGCAACGTCGACCTTAACATGTTTATGGATGGGTATATTTATCTCGAGTTCCTCCGTGTTTCGGAGGGCACGTTAAGCCGTCGGTTCCGGCCGTTGCAGCTTACAAATACGCTGTACCATACCTCTCTTTCGCCAGAGCCTCTTTCGCCAGGGATTTTTTGACTGGGTGCATCAAGTGCAGATGCGATTGGCTTTGGCTCCAAAGATCATGACTGACACCCCAAAACTATGTTATAATGTG
Organism: Hypsopygia costalis; assembly: GCA_937001555.2. NCBI lineage: Eukaryota > Metazoa > Arthropoda > Insecta > Lepidoptera > Pyralidae > Hypsopygia > Hypsopygia costalis. The sequence continues at coordinate 5,883,141 of OW443335.2, forward strand.
ACTATGTTAGAATTACGAAAAATTGACGCTCGGTTAGTGTAGTGTAGAAATAAGTCCCAAAAACGTAAGTTAAACATGGATTTTAGCTTTATTTTTTTTTGCGATTTGACGACCCCGGTGGTCTAATGGCTGACCAAGTCCACTTTCACTCCGGGGTCACGGGTTTGATTCCCGCACAAGATAAATATTAATGTACATGAACATGTCTGTTTGTCTTGGTCTGAATGTTTTCTGTGTATGTATTTACAAAAAAAAATGTATTTAAGTACCTATAAGATCAATTATCTAGTACCCATAGTTCAAGCTTTGCTTAGTTCGGGACTAGATGGCAGTGTGTAATTCGTCCAAGAATATTTATATATTATTATAATATAAGTCCCAAAAACCATAAGCTAAACATGTATAATAAAACTCAATGGTTCTTGAGGACACCACTTTAATATCTAAGTAGAACAGTATGAACTTGTATATTTAAGGTACTTATAGTCTATAGCAACTTCAACTAGGCACTTGTTGCCTCCAGCACGCTTCGAGCAAGATTGATTTAAAATCACTGACACTGTCTAGAAGAGGATTTTACTAGTCAAAACAACAACCATTATTCAACTGATACTCATTTAAAAGCAGCTGAAATACATCCGGAATACAACACTTGATTTGACTATTAAAAACCTCTTTATTAACAATTTATTAAAACAGGAGTACATTACCCGTTTATAATTAAAATAAAATATTTAGACAAATTGCACAAAAATGAGAACAATTTAATATAAAACGAATTACTTTTTAATATCGGAAATGAATCACAACACTCGGCCGTCCTATTAGCGGGCTATCTCCGGAGCACGCAACTAATCACAACACTCGAATTACAACTAGGTAAGTAATTTTGATTAAGATAATAAATTCTATTGTTATTATCAATATACTCATTATTTCTACCATTTATTTAGGCAGTAATCATAGTAGTATATGTACTAAAATTAAAGCGTATCTAAATTATGTAAGTACTTATATAATATACACGTAACAAGCAATTCCAATTACAGATTTATTTTCAACTATTACATTACAGATTTATTTTTAACTTATATTCACAACACATTTATTTGGTCTACATACATAATTGTTCACATAGATTGACATCAATTACATATTATTAGAAAACATAGTATTTATTTTTCAGACTCTGCACTACTGCTGTCTGAATCAGACGAGGATTCGGAGCCAGAAGATTTGTTCAACTCTAGTGCCTGGACATGAATCCAGGGTCGCATTCTATCTGCCGCAACAACACTATCATAGCGCTTGGTATTGAATCCAGGCACATTGGTAATTTGGTAGCGGTCATTGCCCAAAGATTTTGCAACCTTATATGGGCCAATGAATTTGGGCATCAATTTTTTACTCTTTCCGTCATTATAATAATTAGTTTTTGTTATTTTCACTAAGTCACCTATAGAGTATGAGACTGCGGGGTATCTATTCAAGTCATAATATTTTTTCTGCCGTTTTTGACTTTCATTTGTGTTTACTGCCGCTTGATGCCTGATTTCATCTATGTTCGCGGATCTAGACGAAATATTAGTTAGGGAATCGGAATCATTCCGATGCCCAACCTCACCTATGCCCGCAGACACAGACGAAGTATTAAGCAAGGAATCGGAATCGTTCTTATCCCTACCTTCCTGTATGTCCTCAGGCACAGGCGAAGCCAGGGGATCGCAATTACTCCGTTCATTAATGACCGTCAACATGTTGTCAGTGGAGTCGTTTAGCCTAATACCGAATAGTATCTCTGATGCAGACTTTTTCGTGGTGGCATTTATTGTATTATTTATACCCCACTGAACTTTACCCAGTTGCTGATCCCAGTTGCGTTCATCTTTTCCTGAATTTTGGGTAGACAGAGAAGTAAGAATAGTTTGATTAAATCTCTCTGCCTGACCGTTCGCTCTGGGACAAGCAACTGCGTTAAGCACATGTCTTATGCCGTTGCTACTACAAAATTCCTTAAATAATGCAGATGTAAATGCAGTTCCCCGATCAGAGACTATCCTAGAGGGTATGCCGAAATCATTAAATATATTTCGTAATATTTTAATAACATTCTTGGACTTTGTATCTTTAACTGGTCTAGCGAAAAGATATTTTGTGAATGCATCAACTATAGTTAAAATATACATGTTACCTAACTTGCTTTTAACGAATGGGCCTAAATGATCTAAGTGCAACGTATGAAATGGCTTCACGACCTTTACAATAGGATGTAAAAGCCCCCTGCGTATCTTTGCTGCATTATCTTTATTATAAGCGCAATCGATGCAAGCAGCCACATACTTCTTAACAAAACGACGTAATTTAGGAAACCAATATTGGCTTTGGATACGTTCTAACGTTTTTGCCAATCCAAAATGACCGATATCATCATGGTTGGCTCTGCAAATCTGCCACCTTGCGTCTTTAGGCACGACTAATCGTAGATCATCATCAATTTTCCTGTACAGTGTATGATTCTTGATTGCATAATTTTTCCTAATCTCCGAATTATTTTCATCAGTATTTGGCTTTAAAATTTGAATTATTCTTTGCAATTCAGGGTCGGCAGTTTGCAGAGTAACAATCCAATTACCAGTACTAATACTTAATGTCTTTAAGGAACTAGCCAAATCTGTAAAAGATGGTGGGTTTCTGCTAAGAGCGTCAACGTGACTCATGCGACAGCCAGGACGATATTCGATATTGAAATCAAATTCACTAATTTGCAACCACCACCGCGCTATGCGTGGAATTAGGTCCCTTTTGGTCAATGTAGTCCTGAGAGCATTGCAGTCAGTGTAGACTGAAAATTTAAGTCCTAGGAGATAAGGACGAAACTTTTTAAGAGAGCAAACTACAGCCAGAGTTTCTAACTCATAGGAGTGTAAATGTTTTTCTTCTGGCGTAGTTTGTCTACTGAAGTAGGCTACTGGTTTCAAGACCCTAGGATGGGATTGCCATTGCATAAGCATGCCTCCTAACCCTAATGAACTTGCATCGGTATGCAATTCAGTGTCCAATTTTGGATCGTACAGTGCCAAAATCGGGCGTTCTATTAATCGGGCTCTTAACGTTAAAAATGAGTTTATCTGGTCTGACGACCACTGCCAAGGTACATCTTTCTTGAGAAGTTTAGTGAGAGGCCTGGCAATTTCACCGAAACTCTTAACAAACTTTCTAAAATAGCTTGCCAGACCCAAGAACTGGCGAAGTTCGTGTGTGTTTGTGGGGACAGGAAAGTCTTTAACTGCCGTAATCTTTCGTTCACTAGGTTTAATGCCTTCGTCTGAAACCTCGTAACCCAAATATTCTATTGTTTTGTCAAAGAATCGACATTTCGACAACTTTAGGGTGAGACCAGCGTCCTTAAGCAAATTTAGAATGTCCTCCAACTTTTGAAATCCCTCATCGATCGTAGCAGACGGAATAAGGAGATCATCCATATAGGCCAAAACAGAGTTAAATCTACGTGAGCCTAGCAATTTATTGACAGTCTTTTGAAAAACTGATGGAGCATTTGCCAACCCAAATGGGACCCTATTAAATTCGTAGTGACCATCTGGGGTGACAAATGCCGTAAGGTGCCGACTACTTTCTCCCATGGGAATTTGGTAATAGCCAGAGGCCAAATCCAAAGTTATAAAGTATTTATTGCCGCTTAAATTTGAAATTTGATCGTCTATAATAGGTAGAGGATATTTATCTTTAATAGTTTTATTATTTAAGGCACGATAGTCTACACACAACCTATGTTCTCCGTTTTTCTTTTTAACAATAAGTATGGGGCTAGCATAATTTGACTCCGATTCTTGGACAATATCGTTCTTTAGCAACTCATCAACAATATCCCTAACCGTTTGTCTTTCACTGTAGGATAACCTATATGGCCTGTATACAACAGGATTTTTATCATGTAGCTCAATATTCATTACAGTATCTTTAACGCATCCTAATTCACTGAGATTCTGAGCAAAGCATACTCTATACTTTTGTAGTAGGTTGCAAAGTCTTTCTAAAGTGTGATGGTCGACGTCTTTGCCAATTTTAATATCCGATTTGTTGAGAGGTGAGAGATCTTCGTTTGTTTTATAGCTAGAGTTTATTTTGAGAGTCTTAGTTTCAGTGGCTGGACTTACTCTTGCTATTAGAGTGCCAGTTTTAAACATCAAAGGTTTAGTAGTTAAAGACGTTACAAATACGAGAGCCTTATTATTGACAATTTTGTAACAACCTTGATGGAGATGATATTCCTGATTGGGATTCAAGCTAGTACTTCCATCACAATAAACATCACCTGAGAAGGATTCCTTACAATGCACTTCTACCAGACCTCCTTTAATTATGATAGTATCCTTGTCAACATACAAGCAAATAGTGGTACGAGAACAAGGATTTTCTGAGGGGGTGTGATAAAAGAATAGAGTATGCTCGTCTTTCAAAACTGTTACTGATGATAATTCTGTGAAATTTTGTCCTATGAGAAGTGGAGCTGGTAGAAATGCATCATCAACAACCAATACTGTCAATTCTGTTTCAACTTCATCTACTTTTACTCTAATGATCGTGCGAAATTTAGGTTGTATCGTAGAATTGCCGAATCCTCTAATTACTGGCAAATCTCTATTATCCTCAGCAAGGCTCAATAATTTGGCAATTGAAAATTGAATGAGACTACAATCACTACCAAAATCAATATATGCCTTAAAAGAAGAGTCATTGACAGAAATATTTTTATAATATTTACTGTTTGTGTCTGGTGAAATTTTTAAAGTTTGAGATATTTTGGGACTTATGGGATTACATTTATCTTTACTATTAGCCAGATTTTCTAAGGAATCTGAATCTAAGACCTCAGTTTGATCATTAGCTGTTATCTTAAGAACCTTCTTATTTGTGGTTTGTTCTGCATGGCTTGCATTATCGTAGGAAATTAGAGGTTTCCTGATGCAATTGTCAAGATTATGGCCTATCCTACCACACTTTGTACATTTGACTAATGGCTTGGAACAGTTATCAAAGGAGTGACCTCGTTCCTGACAATTGAAACACGTTATACCTCTACTTGGATAAACTACTGAACTCCTATTTTGATTAGAAAAACCGCTGCGAATATCTCGCTTCCTATAATAACTATTGCTAGATAGTAAAGCATTACTGCGCGGATTATATTTCAGGTGATTACCCTGTTGTGATGCTAAATAGTTGAGCAAATCTTCCGGTTCATTACAGCTAAGAGCCTGTGCACCATTACGAATAGAATTGTCGGAGATTCCATATATTATACAATCAACGGCCTTACGGCCTTCGATTTCGCATCGACTTAACAACGCAAGCTTATCGTAAAAATAATCCCTAAGAGTTTCGTCTGACCGAGATTTCCGATTCAGCATCTCTTCTAGTAATTTCCCAAAGTTTTCATCGTTAGGGAAAGCCTTCTTCAGTTTACTTTGCCATTCTTGCCACGAAAAGCTTAGCGATGGAAGGGACTCATACCATCTTTTTGCTAGTCCACCCAGCTTTTGAAGGGCATAGTGTATAATTTGTTTTTCGTCCCATTTATAAATGACAGCACATTCATTTACTTTTCTCAGCCATCTTTCAACATCCTGAGATCTATTATTGGGGCCGAACTCAGGAATGACATTAGTAGTGTTAATGTTCTTACTTGAACTCTCTTGTAGCGTTGTGATGATTTTCAGCAGGTCATCAGAAGTCAGGCCTTTTGAAGATTGCTTCCGTTTAGCAGGTACTTCATCTGCTTCGCTCTCAGTTGAAGACTGACGTCGGCGTCGACGTCTCGTTCGTTTTGGAGTACCCTCCTCAGTTCGGTCGCCTGGAATGCATATTTAGCGCACATCATATCCTTTCGTATTTAATTTTTATATCATAAATTTAATAAAATAAATATCAAAAATTGTATGTATTGTCTTTTATTTTTAACTCTGATATTACATTTATATCTAATCCAACTTCATTATTATGACTAGCTAACAATGTCTATGTACATGCCTAGTGCATGTCAACAATATTTTAAAATGTCGATATTTCTCTATATCGACAAAATGCTTATATAAAACATTGGTCACCTACATGACCTAGTCACTCGACTGGCATACATGGTAGCTATTACTTATGTACCTACATAACCAACTAAGTCGCACACCTACATGGTGATATCATCATTCTTAAATATATAACTATAGATACAGATAGATATAGATTAAATATATGCTTTGTCAAGCACATATATACAGTGCTTTTCATGACTACATACATAGCTCACTAAGCCACACTTGTGTGGTATAGTACATTTCAAATCTTGAATATAAGCAAGCCATCTACAAGATTTGATATGGATCACCTACATGACTTTACTATACAAGACTGTGCGCCGTCTACATGGTAATACTATTCGCGATTCATTAGTCAATTTACTCAGTCAGGTGCGAATACATTGGCACTTTTTATGGCTACCTACATAGCCAACTAAGTCATACATACGTGGCGATGGACAAAAGCAAGCCATCTACATGGCGATACTTCTGGCATACATTACAAATCTTGAATCAAGTCCCCTACAAGACTTGATATAAACCACCTACATGGTTTTACTATTCAAGATTCACGACCACCTACATGGCGTTACTATTCAAGATTAATCAGTAAATTTACTTAGTCAAGCGCGCATACACAGCGGTTTTCATGGCTACCTACATAGCCAACTGAGCCATACATATCGACGTGGCAATGGACATAAGCAGGCCACCTACATGGCCATACTTATGGTATACATTTCTTATCTTGAATATAATCAAGTCACCTACAAGACTTGATATAAACCACCTACATGGCTTTACTATTCAAGATTCACGACCACCTACATGGCGTTACTATACAAGATTAATCGTACGACGTACGACGAGCTCGGTGGCGTAGCGGTCAATGACGCGGCTTCGACACCAACGCTCGTGGGTTCGATTCCCACACAGGACAAACATTTGTGTGCCTGAACATGTCTGTTTGTCTTGGTCTGGGTGTTTTCTATGTATCATAAGTATGTATTTACAAAAAAAAATGTATTTACGTATGTTTATCAGTTGTCTAGTACCCATAACACAAGCTTCGCTTACTTTGGGGCTAGATGGCGCTGTGTAATTTGTCTGACAATATTTATTTATTTATTATTTATTTATTAATCATTGAATTTACTCAGTTAAGCGCACATACATAGTGCTTTTCATGGCTACCTACATAGCCAACTAAGCCATAATATACATGGCAATACACATAAGCAAGCCACCTACACGACTTGAAGTAAGCCACCTACATGACTTGAAGTAAGCCACCTACATGACTTGAAGTAGGCCACCTACATGACTTGAAGTAGGCCACCTACATGACTTGAAGTAGGCCACCTACATGACTTGAAGTAGGCCACCTACATGGCTATATTATTTGTGATTATTTAGAAATAATAATTTGTTATGTCGGGTATACATACTATTCCTATCATACTCATTCGTCAGAATTGGACTTCGTACCATATACGCACTACTTGGCTATTTTATTCGCTACTGTTCTACTGTATCTGTACTAATACTAGCCATATAGCGAAGTCCACTTGGGTAATTTAAATGATCTGTATGATTTCTAATATTAACATTTGCATACTCACAGTTTGTCCTCGGCATGGCTCGCGGGTAGTTGTCACTTCTGAATTATAATAAAACTCAATGGTTCTTGAGGACACCACTTTAATATCTAAGTAGAACAGTATGAACTTGTATATTTAAGGTACTTATAGTCTATAGCAACTTCAACTAGGCACTTGTTGCCTCCAGCACGCTTCGAGCAAGATTGATTTAAAATCACTGACACTGTCTAGAAGAGGATTTTACTAGTCAAAACAACAACCATTATTCAACTGATACTCATTTAAAAGCAGCTGAAATACATCCGGAATACAACACTTGATTTGACTATTAAAAACCTCTTTATTAACAATTTATTAAAACAGGAGTACATTACCCGTTTATAATTAAAATAAAATATTTAGACAAATTGCACAAAAATGAGAACAATTTAATATAAAACGAATTACTTTTTAATATCGGAAATGAATCACAACACATGTATATTAACTTTAATTGTGTCGTTGTTGCACAAGATGAGTGATGCTACATGGATTTTGTTTTGCCAATGTGTCAGTATTGTAGGATAATGTTATTCCATGTAACTGTCAAGTCTAATATAACTCGCATCGTTGCAAATCAATTCCGACTAGTTCCCACGGTACATACGAATAAATAAGCGAGGGACAGAGCCGACAGTAACCGATTAGATCAAGCCACTACAGGCACGTACTATATTGGATAAACGTCAAACTTGACGTATCGCCGGGTACAATACTCTGTCTTCCTATATATGAAGACTATGGTGTAAGTGATAAAATATATTCGATTTTTCCATGGATGGTCACGGTACAGTCGAGAACCTGGTCTCAATGCTCGGAAACCTGAATGGAATAACCTAACTTTTTTAATCTTACGAAGAATATGGACAAAAGATTATGCCCATATTGCATTCAGCCTAGTGATAGTTGGAAAGTCCGTTCTTGGGGTTCGTGAAGAGATCGATAGACGCATTCGATTGGGTTGGGCAGCTTTTGGAAAGCTTCGGCACATCTTCTCTGAACAGATACCTCAATGCTTAAAGACTATACAATAAATATAAATATAGTCAACCAGTGCGGCCTCCTGCAATGACTTGGACACTGACTATCGGGCCGGCCTGAAGACTAAAGGTCGCGCAGCGAGCGATGGAGAATGCTATGCTCGGGGTTTCTCTTAGGGATCGAATCCGGAACGAAGAAATTCGGCGGAAATCCAAAGTTGTCGACATTGCCTTCAGAGTTTGCAAGATGAGCTGGCAATGTACCGGCCACGATAGATGCAAAAGATGCAAATGGCAGAAAATTAATCGTTGTGGAAGTATAAGAGCGGTTACGCACTGCATCCTAGTCCGATCCCAACTCGAACGTATTCAATATCCTTTTCTTTCCAACTTTGATTGCATTGTGGAGGATTATGGAGGAGGGGATGAACTGACTACCTGTGGGGATCGCAGGGAGTCGATGAATACAGGTGGCATTGAACCGGTCTACCTTGAAATCGATTTGTTCAACAGTAGACAGCAATGAACTGAAATGATGATGATGATGATATAACGGGGTTTAAATTAAATGAGCAAGGGGGTATTCAAAACAGCTGATTTACAATGGGATGTGTTTAGAGGAGTTGTTTGACATGATGACCACAGCCGCCCTCTACAGTCGCACCGCTCGCCAACGACAGTGAATTCATTCATTAGAACCCAAGTGATCACGAACTGTGCGGGTCTAGATAATTTATCTTTTACGTACTATCAAGCTGTGGAAAGAATTGCCTGTCAAGTTTTTGCTTGTAGGCTACAGCAATAGGAGACTAAAGCAATAGAGTCGGCAACGCGCACGGGATGCTCCTGCTGTTATAGGCGCCCATATGCAGCGATAACTACTTTCCATCAGACGGATCGTATGCTTGTTTGTCACCTTAGTTGTAAAAAACATTCAGGTGCGATTTAAATACAGTGCGTAACCGCTCTAAGAATGTTTAGCAATGGAGGAATCTTCCCCGCTTCAGCCTATAACATAGCACCAACCCATTCCTATCTCTCCCAGTCATCTATGTTGTGTGTGACAATTACTAGAGGCTAGATTGCTATCGTGATCCTATTACCTAACGCTAATGCAAACAACTCATTCATAGCGAGATAATGTGTTGACATTCCCAGCTAAATTAGGTAGATAGCTAAAATATCCACGCGAATGGAAATTAGTTAATGGTGGCAAAGAGCAAATGATAACTAGCTGATTGCAGTTTATTATTCAACTGATAATTTGCCGTCTAGACTGGTAATTAGCAACAAATGATCTATAGATTAACCTTAATAGATGATTAATTTAACAGATTTAGCAGTAGACTGAGTTAAGCCTAGATCTGCCTGTCGTCAAGTTGTCGAATCTTATAAAATGTATGCACATTATACGTAAGTACTTAAGTACAAGGACGTTTTACCTACAGCTAATGCTCCCCTGTGCACCAGCCCCACGATTATATCACAGAATTGAGAGTCTCTCGCCTGGTAAACTGACCGAAGCGGGGGGGGGGGGGGGGGGGGCTACCGCCGAAGCTGAAGCCGATTACCACTGGATTTTTGATTCCATAAATTGGTCTTAGCTTAAAATTATTGATATATTGATTAATAAAATTATTTCTACCAGCTAAGCTGAACATAATTATCAACTATCTAAGCATTAGTTTCGGTTTGAGCTTCGGCGGTAGGGCCCTAGAGGCCTTCCCGCCTAATCTGAAGCCGATTTCCATCAGATTATTTGAAAGCGAAAACCAAACATCATCATCATCAGATCATTTTAGTCTCCACTACAGGAGCACGACCCTCTCTCATCCGTCCCAGACAGAAGTAGGATTTGGCCTACACTCCCCACGCTGGCCAAACGGGTTGGGGAGGCCTGATCGTTGTTTGATAATGTATTTCCCTTAGTCACCTTGTCTCATCCACAGGAAGAGACGGAGTGATTCTATTCTAGTCTGGCGGAAACCACACGGCCAAGTACTTAAGTACAAGGACCTTATACCTACAGCTAATGCTCCCCTGTGCACCAGCCTCACGGTTATATCACAGGATTGCGAGATCTCGCCCAGTAAACCAACCAAGAGTCTTCTTGGCTAAGCTGAAGCCGATTCCCATCAGATTATTTGATAGCCTAAACCAAACATTAACATAGATTTATGATCTTTGTGTTTAGCGTAGCTTGTAGTCACCCTGGAGCTCTGCCGACTAAGCTGAAGAAGTTTGCCAATAACTAAAACGTAAGTTCGTACCAAAATATTCGATGGTAATAGGCTTCAGCAGCAGCGGTAAGGCCCCAGGTAAGAGGGCCTTTACCAGCTCTGCTATCGCGCCCTATAAACCAACCAGCCCCCTTACCACCAACTCTTATTGTGATTCAGTAACTGAATAGAATGCTTGTTCATACTAATGAATAAGCGACTCTATATAAAATTTAATAGAGTCGCTTATTCATTGGTATGAATAAGCATTAAGAGTTGGTGGTAAGGGGGCAGATACTTAAGTGGATTGGTAACAAGTCTTAACTCTCCTTTCACCTGCAAGCAGACTACTTGAGCACTCTTAAGTCGAAGAGCTCGTGGCGACCGACACTTGGTTTCCAAAGCAGAGGGGCCCTACCATCACTCCTCAATTAAAAAAAATACTCAAGTATTGCTTCAAACCATGTTCAGCTCACAGGGTCTCCCTTCAACCGAAGGGGTTTAATGCGTACTCCACTATGTTACTTAACTGCGGTTTGGTTCCACCAAACCGGGTAAGACAAGACATTTGGGGTGTAAGTGGTTCATCAACATCTTTAAACCAAAGCCAACTTCACCTGCACGCGGTGCACCCTGCTGACTGACAAACGAAGCTCTGGTGTTATAAAGGGATTGTAGTTAAAAGTTTTGTAATCATTTTTGTTGAATTAACTTAAAAGCAAAGTGGTTTGTGTTATGTAGCTGTAATGGAGATAAAAAGGTGGAGACACAAATTTCAAAATTTCAAGAGAGGTAGGGAGCGTAATTGTAAACTACCCGACTGGGGCATGTACCTCCACCTCAAAGAATGTCGCAGCCAAATAACGATTCCCATGTTGTGTTCCTGCGAGTGAGTGAAGTCACCAGAAAGGAAGGAGATTCTGCATTGGCATTGGCAGCGGGGGTAGCGGCGCGCGAGCGCTACTTTATGTTGCGTGTTAATATGGCTACGGTAACCGCTTCACATCAGGCGGGCCATATGCTTATCTGCCACCCGACGTAGTATAAAAAAAAAATATTCAAAAAATAAAATTTCATACCTCTCCATAATCATTGTTAAGAAACTTACAAATATTTTAGCAGAGAATACCTAAGGGCACTTAATAAATAATCCGGCTCGCCCACCACCCATTAGATTAGTTACTAATCACCCTTGCTTGAGCACTGTATTCATTTATCATTGTACGATAAAATCTTTTTTCTTTCTCAACTTTCTACTATTTTTTTTTCTAGAATTTTCATAAGTGATAAGTTATTTAGATAAAGCCATGACAACATTGCATTAATAATGTGCGGTTCTATTATTACGTTGTAAATTAAAATTCCATCATCTTGATAATTGGCGATCTACACAGTACCAGGCCTCCGTCACCTACCGCCCGGCCGAAGCGGTCTCGGGCCGTTTGCGGACCAAATTCAGGCCCTGCGATTGCTGTGGGATCGCGCGGTGCGAAGCAATCACAACTGTACGCTTGAGCATTTAGGCACATTTTAGCATGCAGCGGTTGCTGACGCGATGGAGTAGGCTAATAAAGCAGTAGGTTTTGGAAATTTTCTACTGAGTGAAGTATCTGTTACGTAGTAACTATTATGTAATCTGTGACAGTACGCTTTTTCAATAATAGACATTTTCTATCACGAACTGTGAACTTGTGGAATCAACTTCCCTCAGCAGTATTCCCAAATAAATATTACATACAAGGCTGGCAACAGATCGGTGATGCCATGGTGTCCCCTTCTCTTATAAAAATACAACCGGCCAAGTGGGAGTCGAACTCGCGACGAAGGGTCCCGTACCATTAACATCTATAAAAACGCCAAAAAAAATCACGTATAGGAGCCCCCTTAAATATTTGTTTTATTTTTATTTAATTATTTATTTTTAAAGTGAATATATAACTAAATGTTATGTGAGTATTTGAAGCGTCTACCTATTACCGTTATCAATGGCGAGCAAAAACGAGCAAACAAATCACGTTTGTTGTATGGGAGCCCCCTTAAATATTTATTTTAATCAGTTTTTTTTGTATTTGTTGTTATAGCGGCAACAGAAATACATCATCTGTGAAAATTTCAACTGTCTACCTATAACGGTTCATGAGATACAGACGGACGGACGGACGGACAGCGAAGCCTTAGTAATAGGGTTCCTTTTTACCCTTTGGATACGGAACCCTAAAAAAGTATTTAAATTTACTTTTCTTTTTATAAATTTTCACTGCAAAACCTTTTTATTTCAAAATAACTACATAATAGAATACTCCAAAATAGAAAAAGAGGAACGGAACATAATCCAGGATAAGCTGGGTACGAACAAACGTATCCTAATGTCTAGCTGTTTGTCCGCGCTTAGAGAACAGAATGTAGAGAGCAAAGACATTTTAACAAGTTACTCAAATACCTACACAGTTTCTTATAGTTTACTAAGATATAATATGAAAATGATAAATCGAGCAAGTAAAAAAGATTAAATGGGCGACTGAACAATATATCACATAGAGTAATATAATAATTTTATGTATGTTTATGTAGGTATATAACTATTTATTGATGTAGTATATGCAGATATGTTAATATATGTACGTCTATGTACGTATTTATCAATGTAGTACCTAGAAGTAGGTCTATTTTGTTATGCATCCAGTTTTATTTATTTTATATTTTGCATTTTTACGTTGTCAACCCTGCCAATAATGCAATGTTTCGAGTACATTTTTTTTTATATATACAAAAATATAGCTCGCGCGCCGCCACCCAACGGCGGCGTGGTGCCAACGCAGCATCTCCTTCCTTTCTGGTGACCTCACTCACTCGCATGAACACAACAACCCTCAAGGGAAATTTTATTTGGCTGCGGTATTCTGTGAGGTGGAGGTACATTCCCCAGTCGGGTAGCTTACAATTACGCTCCCTACCTCTGTTTTCGCCAGAGCTTCGTTTGTCAGTCAGCAGGGTGTACCGCGTGCAGGTGAAGTTGGCTTTGGTTCAAAGGTGTTGATGAACCACTTACACCCCAATACCACATAAAAAATTAAGGTTCTCTAGAAGAGATCTCTCATAGAGATAAGCTCACCGTTGTATTAACCTGTATAACATGAAAATGTTTGTATTAGTTATGCAATAAAGAATATATTATATTATTTTTAGAAATTAGTTACGCACCTCTAAAAGAAAAAAATCGAACCCTTTTAGGATTACTTCGTTGTCCGTCCGTCCGTCCGTCTGGCATGAGCTATTTGATTGGATACCTGCCGTTGAGTTCCACTATCGTACAACTCGCCATAAATTAAAATTCCATCCACGTCATGTTGATATTTGGCGATCTACTACAGTACGCTTTTTAAGACATTTTCTACTACGAACTGTGAAGTTAGATAGATAGATAGAATATGCTTTATTTACATAATACAAATTAAAAGTACAGTGAATCAATAAATTAATACAGACTTGTATATATGCAACAAGGCGGCCTTATTGCTAAGAGCAATCTTTTCAAGGCAACCTTAGGGTAACGAATTTGTGCATGGAGTGGGTAGGATTCGCAAATCAAAAGAAATTAATGAAAGCTTAGTTAAATATAGTAATATTATGAGAATCATCATTATGGATATATGAATATATGTAACCTATCACTGATAAATAATTGAATAATAAATAAGTAAATAATTACATATACATACATACACATATACACACATATACATACACATACATACATTACAAATATATATATAACACATAAACATATGTACGTACAATACATAAGCATATCAAAGGCCTAGGAAATGATTTTTTACTTGTCTTTTAAAAGTTCTTTCCCTCAGCGGTATTTCCAAATAAATACGACATGGGGGCCTTTAAGAACAGAGTCAATATTTCCCTTAAAAGGCTGGCAATGGATCAGCGAGCCCTTGGTGTTCTATGGGCGGTGGTGATTGCTTTCCATCAGATGCTCACTTGCCACCCTCAAAGATTTCCTCAAAGAAGACACCCCAAAGAAACCTTGTTCCTAGGAACACGTGGAGGTATCAAGTTGAAATTAATATCACATACTCAGGTCTGCAATCTCTTAAAGCAGTGAAAAAATCAAGCTTCTAAATCGACGCAATCAAAAGATATGTTCATACTCGTACATCATGTAAGCAAGGAGCAATGTCATGTAGCACAAGTAAAAGAAGTAATCTGAAAACTGAAAATTTGTAGTTATTTCACAAAAAAAAATTTGGTGAACGTAGCTGCACATTTTATGGAACCCTCGTTGCGCGACTCGCACTTGACTGGCTTTTTTTAATGAAATTCCTCTACATCTTATTTTAAATTTACTGTTTTTTATATATATTTTTTTTTGTTTATATATCTCTACAAAAAGCTTACTAGCTAAACTAGCTAGTTAGCTAGATAAGGAATATGAATTCTTTAGACATACGTTTTTAGAATTATCTTATCTCATTTAAAATTGAATAATGTTCAATCTGATCTGAGCTCTCCATGCAAACACGTAAAGAAAACTACCAACAATATATGTAGATCGGAATTTGTGATACTTTATGAAGATTAAAAATGAGTCGATATATCGCCGTTATCCTGCGAAAACCAATTATTTCGAAATTTTGTCGAAAATGACGTAACAATGCCAAAGTACTTCAAATTTTGCGGTCTTTCGTCTGCGAAACCCCATTACGCTAACACGTATAAAAGAAATATTTTATTTTTTTCTCAAGAACTACCATTTATTCAGATTTAAATTTCCATACTAAATTAAAACTACTTAAAACAAGCTAATAACACAGTTTATTCGTTTTACCTGACTGGTTCCTTACTCAAGACAATCAATATACTCGTACAAGAGCACCACGTTTAATAGTACAATATATCGTTTTATATAGTTTCGAATAAGTATTTTATAGTAGATTATTGCATCGAGCACAAAGTAATTTATTATTGCACCGAGTGCCTGATTTAGAGCCCGAGCGTCAGCGAGGGCTCTAATCTAACAGGCACGAGGGCAATATAAATTACTTAAGGCGAGGTGCATAATCTGCTTTTCTTTCAACTAATACCTATAGGAATAGTAGATAAAAAAACTAATATCAAACAGTTAAAATAGAAGTTTCTATAACACTGTCGGCTTCATTTAGAATGTTTTCCGGAGTTAATGTGTCGCTAGATGATTCCATTTTAATTCGAAGCCGAAGCACTCAAAATCAGATAGTATCACACTTTTATCGTTTCCAAAAATATTGTCAAGCAAAATTAACAAAGTTCCCGCCAAATCACTTTTTTAAATTTCTTTCATTTTTAACTCAGAGTTAGCAGCAATCATTTTTTAAATTTGGAACAAGTAGGATAGAAACGAATAATACGTACGAAAAAAAAAGTATTGATATCGGCTGGCTGAATAGAGCTAATCCATTGAGATTGGCACCTTTTGGTGCGATTAAAAAAAACTGTGCAATAATGAAATTTCATACATTTTTATTGCTCTAGAGCATTAAAGACTCGTTTTGTACCGAGTTTTTAGTGTGATTGTGATGATATTAAAGCATAGTTGGAAGAAAACATGTTTACCTTTTAATACTCCTTTGTAACAGAAACCAAACCACTGGAATTTTGTGACAAGAAACGAATGTGTGCCACAAAAATGTTTATGTGCAGCAAATAGGGGCGGTGTATGTGTAGCTGGAATTAGGCTTGCCAGATGGCCGGGAAATCCGGGATTGTCCCGGAATTTTGTGTCTTGTCCCGTGTCCAGTAATTAGACCTTATTGTCCCGGATTCCGAAAACCTACTAGTTTAGTAACAAAATAAACTGTACGAATGACACGACTGGCCTGCCTGTTAAAAATAAATTGCATTTTCCTTTTCAAATACAAATATAAATCATTTGAAAATTAAAAAAAAAAAAACAAGATACTTTTTACTATGGCCATGACTTGACACCGTTGTCCTAGAATTGTCCCGGATTTGATAAATTTCTATCTGGCAACCCTAGCTGGAATGCAGGTCATTGGGCGACGAAGTGCTGGGAAGCTCTAATAGCGGTATTTGCTAAATGTTTTACAGGTGTTATACGGCCATTTTAATTATAACCTTACGTAATGTTTTAACGACTGGCTAGCATTATTTGTCCATTTTTTCTTTATGTGAGAGCGTGGAAAAGGAGCATGTGGGTCACCTGATGGATAGCAATCACCACCGCCCTTGCAGATCAACAGTACCAAGGGGTCGCCGATCTGTTGCCAGCCTATACTCATTCCTTTCTTTCTTTCTGGTGACCTCACTCACTCGCAGGAACACAACAACCCTCAAGAGAATTGTTATTTGTCTGCGGTATTCTGTGAGGTACGTCCCCAGTCGGGCAGCTTAAAAATACGCTATGCCCTACTTCTCTTTTCGCCAGAGCCTCGTTTGTCAATCAGCAGGGTGGACCACGTGCAGGTGAGGTTGGCTTTGGTTCAAAGTTTAGTTATTGATAAACCACTTACTACTATGTTGATAAACCCTTTTGTCCTCTACAGTAGGGTTGTCTAAAAGAGATCGCTTGACGATAAGACCGCCTTTGTAGGTACTAGTACCACACTAGTACTTAATGTTTTTCACTAATGTATTTTTTTTTCTTTGAGTGAAATAATGTCTATTATATTGTAGCATTACTGACTTTCTAGATTATCTTTTATTTAATGTTTAGATTATATTGTGACTAGATATTTGAAATACGTGGTGCACGACAGTTTAGACACCACTTGTATCTGTTCTTTCAATCATGTAAGAGATAGATTAAAGAAAAAGTGATTAGAAGTCGACCCCGTTGCGCAATCTTTAAATGGGCATGGCAATTTTATGGCTAACCTCTTTTCGTTTAAACTAGTGCCGTCGCCCTTATGCGAATGTTCTACTGCAAATTATGAATTCGATAAAACAGCACACCATGTTCTCTGGGAGTGTGATCTTTGGCGGCGGGAGCGGGATGACATGTTGAATTCATTGCTGGTCGCATCCGGAGTACTCCTCCTTACTTCCTCTCACGTTGCTAAGAGAGGAAGTCAAATTCCAAAAGTTTCTTACTTCTTCTAATTTCTTCTGTTTAAATTCGTTGTGAGTTTCAAGGCAGCTGCAGTCTTACCCCCGGTACTGCAATTGTTAATTGCCTTTTTTTTTAATGGTTGCCGCTGTTAATCCTGGCTACACAGGAGACACAGTGGTGGGAATGTGGGGTGGATCCCGTCCCGTGAATGTTTGTTTTTTTTTTTTTTATTTCACGTCGTGTGGTCGGCAAGCATTCAGTCCGCCTGATTCAATGCAGTTACCGTGGCTTATAGAAGCCAACAATATAAGTATATATATTACTGTAATTATTTTTATACCACGCCGAGTGGTAAACAAGCATACGGCCTGCATAATGTGAAGATTACCGTAGCCGCAACCTAAAATATCGCTCATGCGTCGTCACCCCCGCAACCAACACAGAAACTCCTTCCTTCCTGGTAACCTCACTCACTAGCAGAAACACGTGACCTCCCAAGGGATTTGTTATTTTACTGCAGTGTTCTGTGAGGTAGAAGTACTTCCCCAGTCGAGCCATCTTATAAATTTGTGATTGTTTTGTATTTTTTTCTTATTCAAATGTTTGTTGTGGTCCTTATTCAGAACTCCACACTAGAACTTTCATCCTCCATCGCCCATCGCTGATTCCGCAGATATAACAAGACATACAAATAGAATATTTCAATTATTCACTATCGAAATGCAGTCGAGTCATCGATGGCATATGGGGGACGAAAGTCCTGGAGTAACTTAGAAATAACTTTTTTTAGGGTATAGTGGTTTATCAACATCTTTGCACCAAAGTTAATCTCATCTGCACGTGGTGCACCCTGCTGACTGGCATACGAGGCTCTGGCGAAAAGAGAGGAAGGGCATAGCGTATTTTTAAGCTGCCCGACTGGGGAAGTACCTCCACCTCACAGAATACCGCAGCCAAATTACAATACCCTTGAGGGTTGTTGTGTTCCTAGCGAGTGAGTGAGGTCAAAAGAAAGAAAGGAAGAAGTATAGGCTGGCAACGGATCGGCGACCCCATGGTATTGCTGAACTTCATGGGTAGCAGTGATTGCTTTCCATCAGGTGACCCACACAAAAAAAATCTCAGAAAATCAGAATAGAGGTGATTTCTCATCTATGAAACTTACTCTCTTAAAGTAAAAGCGAATGATTGCAGCTGAATAGTATTTAAAAACAAATCTGTAACTTACTACCCTATGTACTGACCCTGATTGTTCGTCTATTAAACATATCCTAGTAAGATTTAATTCAGCCAAGCAAAAGATTTCCTTGGGCTAATTTATGTACACTGTGACGGATCTCGACCGAGAACTCATTTCGCCTGCTTTACATTTCTAATGCTCGAAACGCAATCCGGATCGTAATTAACGGCAGAAGGGATAATTAAAACCGATTCGGGAATACTCGCCGATCGAGTGAGCTATTCCTTTTAGCAAGTCAATTGTCTTCGACACTTATTTTGGGCAACGTTGAGTTATTTTATTTATCTTTTATAGCGTCCGCAACGCTGTGTTTTATTGTTATGGATTAAAAACATAGATTATGTTCTCCCACACTGCTCAACTGCAGGTTGGCGGAGGCCAGTGTTTTCAAGCCGCCGAAAGCCCACTTGATTTGGCTTAACGACTGTCATCTAATGACAACACCGGGACCGACGGCTTATCGTGCCCTCCGAAGCACGCAGGAGCTCGAAATAAATAAACCCATCCATGCTTAACTTGCGTGTTCAATTAGACATAGAGATCCTCTTCCTATAGGATTTATATAGTAGTATTGTATTACCACACCCCAACCACTCCATACAAATATCGCGTCGTTTACTACTACATAAACAATGACGTCTGTGCAGGGAGAGAATGAGCGTGTGTGCGTGCGGAGCCATACAACTGTTACAGATTTGTCTTAGAGGGGAGGTGAGGTCGACACGAGAGAGCGGCAGGGAGGGGCCATACTGTATGTAGTACTATGACTTATAAATAAATAAAATAAATATTCCTGGACAAATTACCCACGGCCTAGTCTATCTATCTAGTCCCAAACTAAGCAAAGCTTGTACTATGGGTACTATATAACTGACATTATACTTAATTTTTTTTTGTTAATAAATACATCTAATACATTTAAAATACATAGAAAACACCCATACTAAGATAAACAGACATGTTCATGCACACAACTATTTGTCTTGTGCGGGGATCGAACCCGCAACCTCGGAGTCAAAGTGGCCATTGCTAACCATTCGACCACCGAGTTCGTAAATTATTATAGTGTGGTATTTTCTTATCTACCTAAATTATTTTGAAATCTGTAACATTATCAGCAACTCTAAGATACGAAGACATAATAAGTAAAGGGGAAACTTCCTGAAAATGTTCGTTTCGTTCGTGCTCCGTGTGCACGCAGGCCACGACCGCTGCTCCAACTTTAGTATTGAGTTTAAACTTAGTGCTTAACTGAATTAATACTAGGATGGAACGCTTTGTTTTAATGTGCTGAACTACATTTTGCTCCAAATTGGAATTTTAAAATGAGATATAGTTTTCAAAGTTGAATTTAATTCTACTGTCTAAAGTAAAAAAATATTTTGAGCCACGATCGTTAGATAAAGGAATTTGGTATAAGGCCATACAAGACCAACCTCTTCGTGATTCGATAATATAACAATGGGAAGAACCACTATAAAACTGGCAATGAGGCTACGTTCGGGACACTATCCATCAAGAAAATTTGGATTTCTCATGAAAAAAACTGACTCGCGTAATTGTGAAGAGTGTGGGATCATAGAGGATGTCCAATATTTGTTGATGGAGTGTGTCAATTACAAACAAAACAGAGACTTACTGATGAGAAAATTAAAATTGAACATCAACGGTGTAGTATTGGCTCAATGTACATATATTGACTAATCCTACATCTGTGAGGGCAAGAATGTTATTTGACTTAATTTCCGCATCTCATCACTGAGTCTCTTGGATTAGGGTACGATGGGGGACAGATATAAACCCCAATATTTTTTTTTTAAGTAAAAAGTTAGCAATACAGTCAGTTAGGTCACTGGTCCATGTCTTACCATGCCTCCTCCTCCAGGCCCAGGCAAAACTAAACACCGTGTTTCACGATTTTTAGATATTCAACCCCAAAGAGGGCGAACAGGAGTATGAATGTATTTTTTAGAGTCAGACTCATGCTTGCGCATTTTACGATATAAATATTGTCAGACAAATTACACAGCGCCACCTAGCCCCAAAGTAAGCGAAGCTTGTGTTATGGGTACTAGACAACTGATAAACATACGTATATACATTTTTTTTTTTTGTAAATACATACTTATGATACATAGAAAACACCCAGACTAAGACAAACAGACATGTTCATGCACACAAATATTTGTCCCGTGTGGCAATCGAACCCACGAGCGTTGGTGTCGAAGCCGCGTCATTGACCGCTACGACATCGAGCTCGTCAGAGGGTAGGTCTAAGTAGGGCTGCCATCTCTGAACTCCAGCAACCAGAACAAAATGCTTGAAAACTCCAGATTTTGAATGTTAAAACCCGGACATGTCATCAGTATTTTTAGTATTAGCACTATTTTTTATTCTGTGACAGGTTATTCGCAGCACGGAGCGGGGGGTAGTGATTTAAAACTTATAACCCCGGACTACATAATGAAAACCCGCCCGGAAACTCCCCGGACACTCTCCAAACGAGAATAATCCCGGGGAAACCTGCCCCCTTACCACCATCTCTTATTGCGATTCAATAACTGAATAGAATGCTTATTCATACCAATGAATAAGCGACTCTATTTCAAATGGAATAGAGTCGCTTATTTATTGGTATTAATAAGCAATCTTATTCATACCAATGAATAAGCGACTCTATTTCAAATGGAATAGAGTCGCTTATTTATTGGTATTAATAAGCAATCTATTCAATTATTGAATCACAATAAGAGATGGTGGTAAGGGGGCCGGACGGATAGCAACCCTAGGTCTAAGAAATGCTGGTTTGACATCGTACGAGGTGAAATGGTCTTACACTAAAGGATACCGGAGACAGTGCCAAGTGGAGAAGAAAGAGCAGGAAAGCGAACTCCGTAGTGAAAGCACCGAATGTAACAGTGACTAACGCTGGGTTGATAATGACAGTCAGTTATGGTCACTACACACTCCACACAAATCGCCGCTGCAGTGTAAGGTACCATTGCCCTTAGCATTAACACATTATATATCCCACTGTTGGAATACGGATCTCTTGTTGAAGGGGTTTAGAGAGTACTCTACCATGGTGCTGGACTGCGGGTTGACGAAGGTCAGTATTTTGAAGCCGCTAGAAGACAGCTTTGCTGCAATGGCAGTGCGGGGGTACAATATATTATAGTACATATATATGAAGCAAAGACCATAGTTTTTAGACGATTACAACAATCGTCTAAAAACTATGGTCTTTGCGTCATATCGTCGACAACCCTTATTCAACCAACTGCTGGAATACGAATCTTCCCTCAATCGAAGAGGTTTAGAGCCTACTCTATCACGCTGGTCAATTGCCGGTTGGTGAAGGTCAGTGTTTTCAAAGGCCACCGATTTGGCTAGTCGTTAAACTCTATCTTTCATCTAATGACAACAGACGAGTCCGACGGTATAACGTACCCTCCGAAGCACTAGAGATAAATAAACCCATCCATGGATAGGCTACAATCGACGTTGCTTAACTTGCACGTTAGATTAAACTGACATGCGCATCATCATCATCATGCTTCATGTCAAGAGGACAATTATGCCTATCGGCTACTTCGTATATATAATATCGTTGAAATTTTTGCATAAAAGAACATTTTTTTAAAGAGTCACAAAAAATTGGTACTATACAACGCGTTAACAGCAGATACAAGGCAGCGTACAGATTGAAAAAAAATCGAGCTATTGTTTAAAAAACTTTCCGCTGCCCGAAACTGTTTATGAGTAGAAATGAAAGTCACTGGTAGCAACAAAAGTCCATAGAAAGTAATCTCGAAGACTTTGTGTTGCAAACGGTAGGTAAACACCAACTACAATGACAACTATTTAAAAACAACGTCCCACATTAACGTTCATTGTCGTTTGCATAATGCCTCCAAGATAAAAGAGCAATGAGATGCAGCAGTGTATAAGAAAAATATTAAAAACTAGCTAATGCCCGCGACTTCGTTCGCGTGGACTTTATGATTCCGGCATATTAATACAAATACGAACTAAAGTAGATACATAAGAAAATATTTGGGGCAGTATTATACGTTAAAAGTCAACAAATTACTATTTTTATTTAAGATAGTCACCATAGTTTCAAAAAAAAATATAAAATAAATGAAGGGAGTCTTTCCTTCGGGAGCTAATATGAAAAGACCTCAAGCGTTACTAATCCTCGATAAAGCCACATTGTTTGCCATTTCGCATTCATCTGAAACGATTAGACAGCAATCCTGAAACATTTTCGCTTTGACACAGTTTCGTGTCACAAAGCATGTCGGTGTTTCCGTTCTGTATAAATCGAGTAGAATATTGAACATTGTATTTGCGTCCTTCCGCCTAGAGGTAATATTATGGCTGCAATACCTGGCGATGCTGCTGTATGATATTATTTTGGCGCCTGATTTCAGCGAGGATTGCTCTCGTCAGGTATGTTTTTCCAGTCCCTCCTGAAGCATCTAAGAAAAACAGTTTCCCCTCGTGGATTTTACGATACTCTACCCCTAAGGGGGTAGAATGGGGGTTGGAAGTTTGTATGAAAGTCCTATGTTTTTGAAGCAAGAGACTTGAAATTTAAAATGTATGCTCTATAGATGGTGTGGAGGTGTACTAATAATGTATCTTTGGAAATCAACCCCTTTTTGGGGTTAAAACGGGCGTTGGAAGTTTGTATGAAAGTTCTACGTTTTTGAAGTAAGAGACTTGATATTTAAAATGCATGCTCTATAGATGGTGTGGAGGTGTACTAATAATGTATCTTTAGAAATCAACCCCCTTTTGGGGTTAACAAGGGGGTTGGAAGTTTGTATGAAAGTTCTATGTTTTTGACGCAAGAGACTTGAAATTTAAAACGTATGCTCTGTAGATGATGTGGAGGTGTACTAATAATGTATCTTTAGAAATCAACCCCTTTTTGGGGTTAAAACGGGGGTTGGAAGTTTGTATGAAAGTTCTATGTTTTTAAAGTAAGAAACTTGAAATTTAAAATGTATGCTCTATAGATGGTGTGGAGGTGTACTAATAATTTATCTTTAGAAATCAACCCCTTTTTGGGGTTAATACGGGGGTTGGAAATTTGTATCAAAGTTCTATGTTTTTGATGTAAGAGACTTGAAATTTAAAATGTATGCTCTATAGATGGTGTGGAGGTGTACTAATAATGTATCTTTAGATATCAACCCCTTTTTGGGGTTAAAATGGGGGTTGATAATTTGTATGAAAGCTCTATATTTTTGAAGTAAGAAACTTGAAATTTAAAATGTATAGATAGTGTGGAGGTGTACTAATAATGTATCTTTAGAAATCAACCTATTTTTGGTGTTAAAACGGGGTTGGAAGTTTGTATGAAAGTCCTATGTTTTTGAAGTAAGAGACTTGAAATTTAAAATCTATGCTCTATAGATGGTATGGAGGTGTACTAATAATGTATCTTTAGAAATCAACCCCCTTATGGAGTTAAAACGGGGGTTGGAAATTTGTATGAAAATCCAATGTTATTGGAGTTAAAGTAATTATGGCAGAAGGATTTTAAATGATAGGTATTTAAGTATAAAAAATATTGAAAACAACTACATACTTACTATTATAAGGAGGGATGTATTATTATAACAATAAAAAGTACTTTAGGTTTTACAAAGAGGTTTTAAAAAATAATATCCGTCGACTTAATTGATTCTAAAAATTCGTCTAGATATTGATTGTTTTTAACTTTTTCATCTTTTTCCTTTCATTAGGTATTTAGCTTTTTCGAATGTAATTAAAAATTATTTGCAAATAACTAACTCCACGCGTACGAAGTCGCGGGCGGCCGCTAGTATATATATATATATATACATATATATATATATACATAATAGGTAGGGGAAAAAGTCTTTTCGCATTTTAGTATGTATGAACTTGTAATAAAATCTCTTTGGTTATACCATTTGTATCTAGCAGGTTTTGATATCTTTAAAAAGTTTAAATTTTAAAAAAGATAATTCCAAATTCAAATTAGGTAAATGTGTGATTTTCATTTGTTTTTTTTACTGTCAAGATGAGTGAATCTAATGAAGAAATTCGATTCATTTTAAAATTTTACTACAAAAAAAGTAAAAATGCAACGCAAACTGCGAAAAAAATTTGTGACGTTTATGGATCTAGTGCAGTGTCTGTGAGAGTAGCACAAATTTGGTTTAAGCGTTTTCAATCAGGAAATTTTGATGTGAAAGATGCACGTCGCTCTGGTCGCCCTGTTACGGATAAAATGGATGCCATTTTTGAAGAAGTGGAGCAAGATCAGCATATCAGTAGTTACGACGTAGCTGAAGAATTAGGAATTGACCACAAAACAGTTTTGGCGCATTTGAAAAAAGCTGGGTACACTAAAAAGCTCGATATTTGGGTGCCTCACGATCTCACTGAAAGAAACTTAATGAACCGTGTACTCATTTGCGATTCTTTACTACGACGTAATGAAAGCGAACCGTTTTTGAGAAAGCTTATAACTGGTGATGAAAAGTGGATCACGTACGACAAGAACGTGCGAAAAAGGTCGTGGTCAAAGGCCGGTCAGGCTTCACAGACTCTGGCAAAACCCGGGTTAACCCGCAATAAGGTGATGCTGTGTGTATGGTGGGATTGGAAGGGCATTATTCATTATGAGCTGTTACCGCCAGGCAGGACTATCGATTCTGAACTCTACTGTGAACAACTGATGAGATTAAAGCAAAAAGTTGAGAGAAAGCGGCCGGAATTAATTAACAGAAGGAGAGTGATTTTTCATCATGATAACGCTAGACCTCACACATCTTTAGCCACTCAGCAAAAATTAAGAGAGTTTGACTGGAAGGTGTTAATGCATCCGCCGTATAGTCCTGACCTTGCACCTTCTGATTTCCACCTGTTTCGGTCTCTTCAGAATTCTTTAGGCAATGTCAGGTTAACATCAGAGAAGACTGCCAAAACCACTTGTCGTGGTTTTTTGAACAGAAGTCCCAAAATTTCTATAGTAATGGGATCATGTCTCTACCTACAAGATGGCAAAAAGTTATCGAACAAAATGGCACCTACATACTTTAGTTAAATGTAAATAAACTTTAGTAAAAAATGTTTTGAATTTTCATATAAAATACGAAGACTTTTTCCCCAACCTAATATATATATATACATATATATATATATATATATATACATATATATATATATACATATATATATATATATACATATATAAATCGAGTGCTACAATTTTTTTTTATATATATATAAAATAAATAAGACTATTGCGTCTAACTTGTAGCAGGTAAGAATAAAAGAAGCACTGCGTGTGGTTATTTTTTTTACAATACAATCAATATTTTGTTAAACTATTTATACTCATCAGGCTGAACAACTTTTGCCAAGGCGTCATTTTTATATTTCTTATAGTTTAGCTGAACCATTGTGGTTCTGCATCAGGTGTTCCAAATCTTGGATTTATAATACCGAGATGGAAATTTCGTGTCCACGTTTTCAAATTGATGCCATTTTCGTAATTGACATTTTAGAAAACCATAGAATCAACACCCATATTGTATTGTAACATTTCAACCCCATCGCACCCCCACAGGAGTGCTCTTGTGTCACGTCGATTATGTTAGATTATAAAATAGCTGTTGTTTTCGGAATCAGCGACCCGATATTTAAACTATAAAAACAATACCCATGTCGATTTTCAGACGTTTGCACCTCATTCCACCCCTTTAGGGGTTGAATTTTGAAAAATCCTGAAACACGTGTTTACTCATTTATCTACAGAAGATCTCGTGTAAAGTTTCGTATAAAATAGTCCAACTAATCTTGGTTCCCCATACAAACTTTGGACCCCCATTTCACCCCCTTAGGAGTTGAATTTTCCAAATTCCCGTCTTAGTGAGCATCTACGTCCTGAAAGGAACCCCCATACAAATTTTGAGACTCCTAGCACTTGTAGTTTCTTAGATTTTGTGATGAGTGATTTTCTATAAAGAAAAATTTTCTTTAAACTTTAAATGACGATAACTTTTTAATCTGACATCAGATTTCGATGAAACAAAGCTTATATGTTGCTCAGGGATGACCTTAATCTTTTAGTGAAAACCGCGTAAAAATCTGTTCAATAGTTTTAAAGATTAGCGGTACATACAGACAGACAGACAGACAGACAGACAAAAAAATCAAAAAAATCTTTTTTGTATTCTGTTACTCTTTTTTTATCGCCCACACTCATTTTTTGTTAATTTTATCAAATGTACAGACACGCGGTTCCTACTGTTTTATTATATGTATTGATGTAATTTTGTCTTCAATCTCTTTAGCTTTCGTAGTAGAGTCCCTGTTCGAAAAAGTTATGGCGCGCTGACGGGATGACGGGTCCTTTTGACCATCCTAATTGTCGCTTGTGAACGAATATTCGATGGAGATTTAGGCCTGAAATTATATCGTTTCGTCTTGTTTTGTTTTAAATGTACAATAATTTATTATTATGTTTTAATATCCTACGTCGGGTGACAAGCAGGTGTACGGCCCGCCTAATGTGAAGCGATAACTGTAGCCATATAAACTCTCGCAACATGAAATACCGCGTGTATTTCGGTGACGTCACTCACTGGCGGGAATACAACAACCCTCAAAGGAATTGAATGAAATTTAGTAAGGGTATGCCATATCTATAGAAAATATAACATCATTACGGAATCAAAGTAGCTATTGCTAGCCATTCACCGAGTTTGTTTGTTATCGATACTAGAGTTCAAAATTACCTGGAAAGTCCATTTAGGAGGAAAGATACCTGAAAATGAGCTGGAACTTTCCAATTTGGGACAAAATTATTTTTTTACTTACGCTAACAATGTATTCGTGAAATTGAGTATACCCTGCTCCTAAAAAAACGTAGGTCGGCAGTATTTTTTTATACGACTAGGGTGGAAAGCGACATGCCTGATGGTAAGCAGTCATCGCAGCCTATGGATCAGCTCGCAATACCTGAACTATCATTCATGCGCTGCCACCCAGTAAAAACGCATTTCTTTAAAAAATTTCATGATCTAATCCGGACTAAAGAGTTCGCAGCTTATGGTGACATAAACTTTCACACAAATTTCATTATAATTGTAATTGTGTTATAAACTGCATCGGCTTTTACATTTCTTATCATGAATATAATAATTTATTTCCCTCCAACATACCTACGGTTTGACAGAAACTCAAGTTATACCGCCTAAAGTAGTAATAAAATCTCAACCTCAACCTTAAACAGACCGTAGATAATCATGGAATAAACTGCATCGAGTTTTACCACAGCCCTAGTTTTTTCGCCGCTACCATTCTAGATCAGTAAGTTTTACAATCAGGCTGAAATAAATTTCTTTGAGAAATGTAGAATTTTAATTCACTATTTTTATTTCTTTGCCACTGTCGTGTCTCCTATGTAGCCAGGATTAACAGCGGCAACTATCAGTTGCAGTTCCGGTGGTAAAACCAGGGCTGCCTTCGAACTCACGCCGATTTTAATTAGAAGAAATTAGTAGGGAAGCTTTGGAATTTGAGTTTAGTTCGTGATAACGTGAGAGATAGTGAGAATTTTAAGCAACAAACTTTATTTATTAAAGGTAGTACGGTTTATTGATACAAGCAAGTATAAGCTACGATAATCGCTTCATACCTTGCTTATCACGTAACATAGTATGAAAATAAAAATATGCTTTTCAAAAGCTTCTGTAAACACAAAAAATAACATGCATTCCACCTTTGTACATTAAAGGACGCACAAAAATACACGCAGAGAAACTATTCTGCAAATATTTTTCATATAAAAACATGATGTAGGCGTAGGGTGAATATGGCGGAGGGAGGAATGTGTACCTTTAAATGAAATACTCTCAATACAGGATATCAACAATGAAGTTTATTTTTTTATAATATAATTTTACTTGGGAAATCAGGTAACGAAGACTACGTGTGCTATAACTGCTACAAATACTTCGGTACTACATAAACGAGAAAACTTCCAAATTAATCGTCCGATGGTTGATGCGAATACTTAGCACGCAATAACTTTTTAAATTTAATTAGTTAGAAGTTCCAAGACAGCTGTAGTTTTACCCCCGCGACAGCAGTGGACTTCATTGTCCATTGCTTTATTGGTAAGTTTGACCGCCGCTGTTAATCCTGGCTACACAGGAGACCTAGTGGTGAAAATGTGTGATGGGCCGTCCCGTTATTAATACTATGTAGGTACTCCAATTCCTTATTGCTTTCAAGAAATTATATACTTCGAGTAGCTTGTCATTAGTCGTAGCACCTTGCTACGTAGCTGTCGTAGCACGCGTAGCGGGCATATTGTAGTATTATGCATGTGTGTTGTGTAGAATTAAGGTCTCAGTATACGCAACATGTTTTTTTTCGTTCCAGATGGAACAGGACGATTTCCTGACATCGTTGCATTTTAAACTAAAGAAATTTGAAAATACACGCTATGTAATGTGCCGAGGAAACGGAACGGGGCGGGATGGCAATTGAAAAAATATCTTATTAACGTCACTTAAGGTCGTTTTTCACTTCACGTGGACATCCCGTCCGATTTATTAAACCCTTTACTAATGCCTTTAGTCATCCGATGATTAACGCAAATAGTAAGTACTTATTCAAAGAATTTGTTTTATGGAGAAAAGTGCTGCGAAAGTTGCGCCTCCGTGGACAAAAAAATCGTATCGCAAAAAATTTATGACTGAAACATTTATTTGTATCTCTAGCACACACATAATTAGTTATGTCCAGTCTTATAATTCCTTATAAGTGTAAGTAAAATTTCGTGTTAAAAACCACAAAAAGAAACATATGGGTGCTGCAGTAACACAAAATTGTTTTAGCACATCGACATGTTTTGTTCTATCGAATAAAATACTGATAATTCTGCTACGGACAGTGATTAAAATCGTATTGCGTATAAAGAGGCTCCACTTTCGCAGCAGGTATCGCCTTAAACAGAACAATTTCAACATATACTAAGTCAAGTATTTTGTCCTTCGTCGTAGCACTTTGCTACGAAGCAGTCGTAGCACGCATAACAGACGTAATACTAAACGTCAAGTACTGCAGTTAACGCAGGCTACGTTAACTGCTTTCCTGAATTTTCCTTTTCCTTTCATGAACACCAGGGGCATCACACGCGTTGCCGACCAATATGCTGATATGAGTACTTACTTTCGAATCTAAATATATTTTACAGATATAATATCAGCTCGAATGGACATAACACATCTGGTTGAAAACATGGCCGGTATTCTGACAAATAAAGAACCTGAAAATCGAGAAAAAGGAATGAGGTTCTTCACAAATCTATTAAAAGATCTACCAAAAGATTATTTATCAGAAAAACAAGATTAAAGAAAAAATATTTTCCCATATAAATGAAAGTGTCAGTTGAAAAAGGATTGCGATATTTATTGGATGTCAAATATCAAAATGCCAAATCGATTGATGTCACTTTTATGTCGCGAAAGTTGTCTGTGATTTGATTTGAAAATTGACAAATCCAACAAATCAAAAACCATGAAAATCGGTCCTGTGGTTCTAGAGTTAAAAGTGTTCGAACAAACCCGACTTTGTTTTATATATATAGATAACCATGTAGCAATTATAACGTAACGTAATGTAATTATAAGAAAACTACCTACATTTAGATAATTGTTTTGTAAAAGTTTCGGTTTCGGTTTCGGCCGAAACTGAGACCGTTGCCGAAATTCGGTTTCGGTTTCGGTCGTAAAAACCAGTTTCGGTCGGACACTACAAGTATCTTGACCTTCGTCGTAGCACTTTGCCACGCAGTGGTCGTAGCACGCGTAGCAGGCATAACATTATGCATAGTTCGTTGCATAAACTTAAAAAGTGCATAAACACCAGGGACGAGATATAAAGGACGAACAATGTTCATAGTAAATTGCGTACACCGGAATTTAGTTACTCTAAAGAGCAACAGAGGTCGCCAAGTGTCTCAAATTAGCTATAGGTAATTTGATTAGTAACAAAATCAGTACACGAAGGTTCAATTTGTTTAATTATGCTTTTCTGTTTTAATCAAAAATGGCTAGATGGCGCGCAAACTACTAGCACTCTATCAATTATAAGTAGGTACGTAGGTACACTACCTACCATAGCACCTACGTACCGTTGTATCAAAAATGGGATGACCGCGCGACGATAACCGAGAGTTTTTAAAACCGTTCCGTTTTACGTACCAATCGCTTGACACAAGAAGTCATGTGCTGTAAATAGAAGGATTTATTAAAATGAAAAAAAGTTTCATACGACAATTATTGTTTTCAACATAGGCATAAAATTTTAATATGCATTATCAATTAAAATCGTAGTATGCTAATAGTTATATTATTAATAACAAGGATATTGTTACGAGCTAGGGTTCTGGATTTGGATGTAAAACGCCAATGACAACTTGCAAGGATTTATTCACGCAGGGTCTGGTCTGCAGGTCTTCACAACACGAAGTCCACACGAAGATTCCAAATCGCAGGTCAAATCGAAGTCCAATAGTATCGCTGAGGTCGTAGGTTATCACTTGTCTCGCAGGTAGATTCGCTCAAAGTTTACTCTTCCGAAGTCCAAACTGAACTGCCTATGCGCCGCGGCGGTCGCTATTTATATCCGCCGGCAAGGGTTCTCGAATGTTCCGGTATGTACATGCATGTACTACCCATCGGTAATTCATCGTAATGTCTCGAGACACATCTCGAACATTTTCATGTCATAGTGTTATGAACCTTATGGCAGTAGACATACGGGTCATTATTGCTTGCATCGAAGTATGCGGCGACTATTCTAAAAGGTTCTATTCTAGATCGTTCGAGACAGGACCGCGACACTGCTCCCCTCTTAGAAATGCTCGTCCCGAGCATCTTCATTACTGCCGTGATAAGAAGCTAAGCGGTCAATGTGAACCACTTTTTGTGCACCTCTCGGCTGCCGTTGAATTCGATATGTCACGTCATTCAACCGAGTGACCACTTTGTATGGCCCTTCCCATCTTGTCTGTAATTTCGGAGACTTTCCTTTTCGTCGAGTTACGTTGTGAAGCCATACTAGTGCTCCTTCTTCGAAGCCGTTTGTATTTGCTCGACGGTCGTACCTAGTTTTCATCTTTTCACTCGATTGCAACCCATTTTCCCGAACTATGGCATGAATTTCTCGCATTTTCTCACGTAACTCGGAAATGTAGTCGTGTAGAGTACGTGGGTCGTCAGGAGGTCCTCCAGTTAGCAGATCTACTGGTATTCTCAGTTCTCGCCCAAAATTGACACGTGCTGGGGTTACCTTTGTGCTTTCATGTTCAGCAGTTCGGTAGGCCAGGAGAAACGGCGGTATATATTTGTCCCAATCTCTCTGGTGGTTGTCAACGAGTTTCGCCAAATGTCTCTCAAGTGTCTGATTAAATCTCTCTACCATGCCGTCGGATTGAGGATGATATGGGGTGGTCCTAGTCTTATGCATACCCAATATTTTGCAGAGTTCTTGAAATATCTGTGACTCAAAGTTCCTACCTTGGTCGGAGTGTATTTCCAAAGGCACACCAAATCGGCAAACTACTTCTTCAAACAACTTGGATGCAACAGTTGTGGCTTCTTGATTAGGTATGGCGAATACTTCTGGCCACTTAGAGAAGTAATCCATAACTACCATGAAGTACTTATTTCCTGATTCCGTTACAGGGAATGGTCCAGCCACATCAACTGCAATGCGTTCCCATGGCGCACCAACATTATAAAGTTGCAGGTTTCCTCGGCTTCTAGTTGATGGACCTTTCACCGCAGCGCAAGTAGCACACTTGCGGCACCAATCTTGCACATCCTCTCGACAATGAAGCCAGTAAAACCTTTCCCGAATCTTTGTTAACGTCCGTTTCACGCCCAAGTGTCCACCTGACACGCCATCATGTACTTCACGAAGGACATCTTGTACCTTGTCTCTTGGGATAACTATCTGAAGATGGAACTCTCTGCCATTAGGTTTCTCCCATTTACGGTAAAGTATTCCGTTCTGAAGAATAAAACTGTCCCATTGAGCCCAGTATGCCTTGGTGATAACACTAGTAGGGGCGACTTCGCACCATCTTGGCTTGTCCTCGCCTCGTTTCTTCCATGCGACAATGAGCCGTACATCTTCGTCATCTTCCTGTGCTTCTTTCATCGCCTCATCTTCCCAGGATCTCGATGGGCCCATTCTTGTCAATCTCAATGGCAGTTCCTTTGTCTCTTGTTTGGCACAGTGCTTGCAGTCTTCAGAACATGGCCTTCTTGACAGTGCATCAGCATTTCCATGCGCCTTTCCGCTGCGGTGTTCAATCACAAAGTCGTACTCTTGCAGTTGTTCGATCCATCGAGCAACTTGACCTTCTGGATTTTTAAATTGTAACAGCCACTTCAGGGCGGCGTGGTCAGTGCGAAGTGTAAACCGCATGCCAATGAGATATTTGCTGAAGTGCTGTAATGTCTTTACCACAGCCAAGAGCTCCCTTCTTGTCACACAGTAGTTCCTTTCAGATTTCGACAGCGATTTACTAAAATAAGCCATCACCACTTCTCTGTCGCCTTGTTTCTGCGATAACACACCTCCGATCGCTGTGTTGCTGGCGTCTGTGTCTACAATGAATTGGCCAATAGGTTGTGGAAATCCCAAGATTGGAGTCTCGCAAAGACATTTTCTTAGTTTCTGAAAAGAACCCTCGCAGGTCTCATCCCAATGAAATGGCTGCTTGTCTTCAGTTAATCGGTGTAAAGGCTTGGCAATTTCGGAGAATCCCTTAACAAAGCGTCTGTAATACGAGCATAGCCCTAAAAATGCCCGCACTTCTGTCTTATCTTTGGGAGTAGGCCATTTTTGTACTGCTTCGATTTTGTCTGGATCAGTCTGTATGCCTTCGCTGGTAATCACATGGCCGAGATAGTTTACTTTCTTCTTAACCTTCCGTATACGAGGTGGGGTACGACATACCCCAGTAGTAAAAAAAAATGATACAATTTTTAAACGAAAAAGGCGCGCAAGTTGGTTTTTTCAGTAGCTGCAAATGCGACGTTTCCGCTCCGATTCGTGCGAAACATTTAGTCCGGCGTCTGCCACAAAACGTGTGGCACGTGCGTAAAGTGCGCTTGGGTATCACACACCCCACCTTGTATGGCGCGTGGTCCAAAAGGTAAGTGTAACTACTGTTGTTTTTTATTTATTTATATGTTTATTTCGGTGTTTAACGTGATGAAATATTGTTTGCAGGTAATAATTTAACTAAAACATGACCTCTCAATTGTCGGAAGAAGATAAAACTAGTAAAAGAGAAAAATAAAACTAACTTGAGAGGAAAATTCATTCAGGAATTAGGTTTGTCGTTAGTAAGACTCCATCTCGAAACAAGAGGGTAGAACCAAAGACTTCCTAGGAAACTGCGCCAAAGAATTGGAAAGTATTTTCAAAAACCCCTTGAAAACTTACAAGAACCGCTGGCAATGTATAGAACATGCAGATTTTTATTGTCAAGACTGCAAAAACTTAATTATTGTTTATTTTTACTTTAAATTATTAATAGTTTAAAACTAAATATACTGTAGTCATATAAATTGAGAAGACTGTAATTGTAATCTGTGTCATTTGATTTTAGTACTTAAGAAAAAACCGTAGTAGTTTTATAGTTTGAAAAAAAAATAGTTTTTGTACTTTCATTAATAAAAGTCTATTCGAATGTAAAAATAGGATTTGTTTTACTTAAACCAATTCATTATAAGATATAAAAATATATTTCTTATTATTTAACAATCTTAAAGAACAAATTTGCGGATTTTACTACCTTTTATAATTGGGGTATAGCAAACCCCACCTAGTATAGCATGATGAGAATAGTCACCTAGTATACGGAGGGTTAAACAAACTGCATTTTTTCGGATTTAACTTCAGGTTGGCTCCCTTTATCTTTTTCAAGACCTGCTATAGGTTCCGTAAGTGGTCTTCAAAATCTCTGCCCATGATTATGACATCATCCAAATAGACAAGGCAAGCGTCTCCAACTAATCCTGCCAGTACACACTCCATAAGTCTTTCGAAAGTAGCCGGCGCGTTGCATAATCCAAAAGGCATGACGTTAAATTGCCATAAACCTTTACCAGTTGAAAAGGCTGTCTTTTCTTTATCCTTCGGATCAATTTCTACTTGCCAGTAGCCGGATTTCAGATCTAACGTCGAGAACCATCTCATACCACTCAATGTGTCCAGTGTATCATCGATTCGTGGTAGTGGATAACTGTCCTTCTTTGTCACATTATTAAGTCGTCTATAGTCCACACAGAACCTTGTGCTACCATCTTTCTTCTTGACCAACACAACTGGAGAACACCATGGACTAGCAGAAGGTTCTATAATTTTGTTTCTTTGCATGTCTTCCAACATGTCTTGAACTTCCTTTTCTTTAGCAATTGGTATGCGCCTTGCTCGCTGACGGATAGGTCGCTCGTGTCCGGTGTCAATTTTGTGCTGAACTAAAGATGTTCTTCCAGGATTTCCTTCGTCCGAAGAGAAGATTTCCCCAAAACGCAGTAGCAACATCTTGGCCTTCATGCTCTGCGAATAGCTCAGATTACTTCTACAATCTTCAAGCAGTTTAAAGACTATAATTTCGCTCCTGGTGTTCGTCGTAGTTGAGCTTGAAGGTGATTGGCAGTTTCTCATCCAAACAGCTTCTTCACATCTTCCAATAACTTTACCTTTGCTTAGGCTAATCTCTCGGTCGCACAAATTCACAACCCTTACTACAGCGGTCTTACCTCCACGGACGAGAGTTCTTGCTGTCAGCACTTTCTTACAGGCTGCACTGCCGGGCGTATCTTCAATCAGCACACATCTATCCGGCTGATTCTTCTGACTCAAAGGCAGTTTCACCTTTACTTGAGCTTGTGCTCGTCCAGGTATTATGATTTTCTTCAGGCACGTTACTTTTCCATTGGGACCGCCAAGTATGAAGTTTTCCTCATCACCACATTTAAAGACACCGTTAGTGACATCGATGTAACAGTTGTGTTTCCTCATGAAGTCTAGGCCCAGAATGCAATCATCCATAATTTCGGCTACGATTACGTTATGAGTGTATGACGACTCTCCAACACGTATCGTAACCAACCTTTCCCCTAGGACGGGTATCTGTTGGCCAGAAGCGGAGAGAAGTCTGCATAAACTGGTGTCTTTGCGTCTCCCTACAGCTTTCACTAGATCTGGTCTCACTATTGTTCTAGAGGCTCCTGTATCTAAGGTGATTTTGCAGTCTATTTCGTTCACTCTACCGCGTATTAGTAGACTGTTCCCATTCCATGCTTGTGAGATTACGGTTGCTGGGGCTTCCTCCGCTCCAGCCAGTACCCGCCCCGCAGTCCTGGCTTTTACTCGTTTCCCTGATTCACGGTAGAGGGCGCAGCATCATGCTTCTTTACCAACTCTTCAAAACGCTGCTCCATTTTGTTTAGAAGTGCATCCAGCCTGTCATCAGTTTTGGTCGGTTGTCTTTCCTTCTTAGGGCACGTGAACTGCAGATGTCCTCTTTCCCCACATTTGTAGCACATGGGCCCGGAGTTCCTTTTGGGCGGCGTCTTGATCTCCTTAACATCCTCCGTAACTTCACGAAGTTTGTACCCTTGCCGGATATCTTGTCGCACAGCTTCAACTTCCAGGGCGTGTGCGAGTGCTTCTTTTAATGAGGCATGGTGGCGAAGCTTCACTGCAGCCCTAATTTCAAGATCCTTGATTCCGTCAACGAAGGCTTGAAGAATGTTGGTGTCCACCATCCTACTATCAGCAGAAGGGTACGCCTTTCGAACCAGCTTTTCGATCTCCAGCGCCCATTGTTGAAGTCCTTCACCTGGGCGCTGGGTCCGGTCCCGTAGCTGGGCACGAAAAACGTGTTCCAAGTGTCGTTCCCCATATCTAGCCTCAAGTGCCTCCAGCAGGTCTTTAAAGTCGCTGCCTGAGGTAGGTAGTGCCTCCAGCACAGACAAGGCCGAACCTCTGAGCGCGACGGTGAGGGCTGTCAGGCTCTGTTCGTCCGTCCACCCATTCGAAGCAGCGACAGTCTGAAACTGCTGGCGGTAGGCGGCCCAAGACGTAGTACCGTCGTAAGGAGGCACCTTCACCTTAGGTCCCTGGATTATGCCGACAGCTCCGCTCGACGTAACTCCAGCAGCTTCTATACGCCGAACTTTCATCTCCAGTCCAGTGAGGCCAGTTTTCACATTTTTCAAGTCGTCCTCTAATTCGGAAACCCGTCCATTCACTATCTCTACATCTTCATGTAGCTTAGCTACCGTATCGCTAAACTTGGTAACGGCAGAAAGAATCCTTTCTTGATCTGCCTTCTGTTCTTCTCGCAGGCCCCTCTGTTCTTCTCGCAGGCCCCTCATCTGCTTGCTTTGTTCTTCTTGCAGGCACCTCATCTGCTTGCTTTGTTCTTCTCTTATCCTCGCCTGCTCATCCATCATGCCCTTCATCATTGCCATCAGGCACGACATATCCAAAACCTCCGTTGAAAGTTTCGGAGGTTTAATGTCTCCGGTGGGCGTGGCCAGATGGGCGTGGCTAGGAGGCGGAGCTTGTTGGCCGGTGGGCGTGGCCTGCCCGGTGGGCGGGGTCTGAAGGGCGGGGCCAAGGGGCGTGGCTTGGCTGGTGGGCGGGGCCTGGTCGGTGGGCGTGTCCTGGTGGGCGGGGCCAGGGGGCGTGGCTTGGCCGGTGGGCGGGGCCTGACCGGTGGGCGGCGCCTGGTGGGCGGGGCCAGTGGGCGTGCCCCTATGGCCGGTGGGCGTGGCCTCAGGGGCAGTAGGCGTGGCCTCCGCAGCACATTGTGCCCTAGTCCTCACACCAGGAGTATCCTCCCTCGGAGTCAGTGGCATCTCCAAATCCCCAATTCTGACACCAAATGTTACGAGCTAGGGTTCTGGATTTGGATGTAAAACGCCAATGACAACTTGCAAGGATTTATTCACGCAGGGTCTGGTCTGCAGGTCTTCACAACACGAAGTCCACACGAAGATTCCAAATCGCAGGTCAAATCGAAGTCCAATAGTATCGCTGAGGTCGTAGGTTATCACTTGTCTCGCAGGTAGATTCGCTCAAAGTTTACTCTTCCGAAGTCCAAACTGAACTGCCTATGCGCCGCGGCGGTCGCTATTTATATCCGCCGGCAAGGGTTCTCGAATGTTCCGGTATGTACATGCATGTACTACCCATCGGTAATTCATCGTAATGTCTCGAGACACATCTCGAACATTTTCATGTCATAGTGTTATGAACCTTATGGCAGTAGACATACGGGTCATTATTGCTTGCATCGAAGTATGCGGCGACTATTCTAAAAGGTTCTATTCTAGATCGTTCGAGACAGGACCGCGACAATATTTTATCGAAAGTTCTGTGGCGTAAATTGGACTATAATGACACGGCGCGGAATTTTTTTCAACTTTTCTCACATCGAATCGACTGTATTGTTTGTGGTTTTTCTTTTACGTGATATTTCTTTATTTTTGCGACCATTTTTATTCCTATCTTCCATCCTATAAAGGTTTATTCATTAGCTGCCCGGCTGGGGATGTATCATCACCTGACAGAACACGGCAGCCAAACATCCCTATAGGGTCGTGTTGCTGCGAGTGAGTGAGGTCACCAAGAAGAAAATCCAGGAGTTCTGCGTTGGCAGCGAAGGCGACCGTGGGCTACAATACTTCATGTTGCTATTTGCATTTATACAGCTACGGTAACTGCTCCACACCAGGCGGGTGGTATGCTTGTTTTCATCCAACATTGCACAAAAAAGCAAGTTACGGTTTTTTAGTAATGTTTCTACTAAGTACATTGCTAAGTAGTCTACTACAAAATATTCCTAAAAAAACTTTAATTTGTTATAAAAAATATTTTAAAAATGACAAAATGAAAGGACAATGGTGGGATTTGAACTCGGGACGTAAGTACTACGAGTAGAGTGCTTTTCCAAATGAGCTATGAGCAACATTGGCGAATTTTTGTATTATACTGTATTACTGTTAATTCGTATTCATTATGTTTTTTTTTAAAGCAAACCTTAATTTGCTTTTAAAAAACATTTTTAAAACATATGCACGAAATTAGACAAAAGTAGAGTGGTAATCCCATACAAAATATTAAATATGGCGTCCCTCGAGAGAACAGTTGCAAAATCTTAAGTCCCGCCATTCACTGAAATCACAATATTGTGCAATTTAACTAAAAGATTATGATGACTGTATGACAAACAAATATTTTTATCATCCTTTAAGCTGACAATAAGTCAGCCTGAGATACGTTATGAATAATATTTAAAAAAAATATCTACAACATATTAAAAATAGGTACAAAATATTCCTAAAAAACATTAATTAGTTATAAAAAATATTTTAAAAATGACAAAAAGGAGGACAATGATTGGATTTGAACTAGGGACTTAAGTATTACTAGCAGAGGGTTCTTCCAAATGAGCTATGAGGCTGATTTGTGAGATTGGCGAATTTTTGTAATATAGTTTATTACTGTGAATTCGTATTCATTGATGTTTTTTTTAATCAAGCCTTAATTTTAATAATAAAAAAACATTTTTAAAACATATGCACTAAATTAGACAAAAGTAGAGTGGTAATCCCATACAAAATATTAAATATAGCGTCCCTCAAGCAAACAGTTAAAAATCTTAAGTCCCGTCATTCACGGAGTTCACAATATTGTGCAACTTAACTAAAAGAATATGGTGACTGTATGACAAAAAAATGTATGTAAAAAAATATTCTTATCATCCTTTAGGCTGACAATAAGTCAGCCTGAGATACGATAAGAATAATATTTACCTACTTTCCTATCAACAAAGATTTCGTTCACAAGTTGCTATTTTTCTTCGACCGCGGCGCTAGTTTGTACGTTGTACAAAAAATCTGCCGCTACTAGCGCCAAAA
Source organism: Hypsopygia costalis (assembly GCA_937001555.2). NCBI lineage: Eukaryota > Metazoa > Arthropoda > Insecta > Lepidoptera > Pyralidae > Hypsopygia > Hypsopygia costalis. The sequence goes on from OW443335.2 coordinate 5,923,392, forward strand.
GTAACTAAAAAAAACATGGCATCATAAAAGCATATCAGAACGACATCTATTGGTAAGGGTAAAATTGAAGATTATTTTTTAGTGAAAAGCATCATTTGTTAACTTTATTATTAGTGTTAAATATCAGACAAAAACTATTTTGTGTAATTTTTAAAATTATTTTATGATTATGTATCAAATTTCGTTGAGAAATATTCGGTATTAAATTTTTTCATGTCTTATTGCCAGCACCATCTAGAAATAATACGGAATTTTGACTTTCGTTTGGTGCACGATATTTTGTATGGGACTAAAACTCTATATTAATTTATTTACTCTATGATAAACACTAAATTGCAAAAATTCCGAGGAGCTGCAAATGCTAGTGTCTCCCGCTCTCTATCAGGCAGAAGACCGCAGTAATTGGAGGAAATTGCTGCAACGTTTTTCATCGTAGTCATGATCCGCATTGGTGAGGGACCGACTTAAGGAGGAGGACCGACTTAAGAGGTTTCATCAAGATCTTTGAACCAAAGTCAACTTCACCTGCACGCGGTGCACCCTGCTGACTGACAGACGAAGCTCTGGCGAAAAGAGAGGTAGGAAGCGTAATTGTAAGCTAACCGACTGGGGAATGTAGGTCCGCCTCACAGAATACCCCAGCCAAATAATAATTCCCTTGAGGGTTGTTGTGTTCCTGCGAGTGAGTGAGGTCACAAGGAAGAAGATGCTGCGTTGGCAGCGGAGGTGGCGGCGCGCGAGCGATATTTTAAGTTGCGAGCGTTAATATGGCTACGGTAACCGCTTTACATCAAGCGGGCCGTATGCTTGTTTCACAACCGACGTAGTATAAAAAAAGAGGAGGAAACCTCCCATTAATGCATATTGCATAATAAACTTCAGTGTATTTTGGGAAAGTCGTGATTACAAACACAAAACCAATAGACCGTACATCTGGGGGCACGGTAGTGCCCCCGCCAAGTCGAGCGCGAAGCAAACACTGCCGTACCATCCTTTACTGGAACCATTTCGCCGCATTTTCAGGCCCCTATTTGAGAACCTCTGGATAAGACCAGAATGCAGAAATTTTCGTCATCCAGTAAGCTATAATCTCATACTTAAAATCCAAAATTTCGAGTCTGTAGGTCATTTAGTTCCGAAGTTAAGCGAAACCAAAGTTTCGCATTTATGACACTCATTCACTCACTCACTCATGAGCATCAAAATAGAACTAGTACTTCCCATAAACTCAGAGAGCTGAAATTTGGTACAGAGTTAGGGTTTAATGGCCACATAAAGGGAAAACTATAAAAACTAGGATAATCGAAGATCTGGAGTACCTGGTGACCCTGATTAGAAAACACAAGAGCCCAACCAAACTATTAGAGATCGACATACCGCCTTTACAAAAAATATTCAACTTGGTGGGCCGCTTCATTTGATGTCAAAAATCGAAGGTCTGAAGTATCTGATGAAGAACCCTCAGCTGGTCTCAGCTGTATTAGAGATATGGATTACCATATCTCAGGGGGCATTAGCCCCCTTCTACTATTGGTACCAGTAAATCCAGCGTAGTGGGATACATCTTCTAATTTAATCTAGCTTATAGCGTCCTACTGCTGGGCGAATGCCTGTACAAGAATCAGAACCGGAAAAAAAGAAAAGAAAGATTTGTTATAATAAAAAAACTACTCCTAAAAAGAAAAAAAATGTGTCAAATAACAAAATCTAATAAAATAAATCAATATGTCCACGTTTCTACAAAAAGAAGTGAAATCCCACCAAAAACATTCTGTAAAAAACTAGCCAAGTCTCGATGGAGCTGCTTGTTTATCTCTAAAAAAAAAGTAATGAAATCTAGACAAAGTCGTGCCAAGAAATCGCAGTAAGGAACCTTAGACTTGGCACGACTTTGTCTAGATTTCATTACTTTTTAGAGATAAACAAGCAGCTCCATCGAGACTTGGCTAGTTTTTTACAGAATGTTTTTGGTGGGATTTGTTTTACAAGCTCCTAAGTAATACAAGTTTTTTTGACATATGAAATGAAATGAAATGAAATAAATTTATTGCGAAACACACACAAGTAATACCTTAACAATAAAGAACATCACTTAAATAGATGCAGAGAAGTTTGTGTTGCAAAAAGGCATTGACTCAGCTGTATGTCAATTTGTCTGTAAAAATCATGTAGTTCTCATTGAAAAAGTTGTTTTGAAATACAACTCAAAACACGCGGTGTAAAAGTAAATTGCACAGAGCATGTTCGTAAACCAACACATATGCGGTACATATATTTCCTTTAGGAAATGCTGTAAAAAAAACATTTTTACCATTCACAAAATAAGGTTGAAACTCGTTCAATTGTATATCGAAGTGAGCCGTATTATAACATTCAGTTTTATTGATGCATAAATGTTCACATGGCGACTTATCTCCTAAATGCAGCGCTTTCAATTCCATGAGTGCCCCGTTTTAGGGTTTTTTTTTACGCGGTCCGGCGACAATCACTAATGGAATCGAGTTCTAAGCGGATTTTCAATTTTTCACGTTACAATAAAAAAACTTGTTTGAATTCATAAGCTTTATTCTATTTGTAGTAGAGCTCAGAATTACAATATCCTTTCTTGTGGCTCTCCCTAACGTCATAAATCTAAACTTATTGCATTGTTACAAAACTTCGTATGGAGGTTTCAGCATTGATGTTTTCTTCGAGTGAGTGAGTTGGGGTTCCACAATAAAGACATACATATTAGTTGTATCAAATAATATGTTATTCCAAGCCAGGGGGACATCTTCGGAAGTAAAAAACGAAACTTTCTGGCGAAAGTAAGGAATATAGTAATAATAAGTAAGTAATATAAAAAATGCGGATCTCAATTACTTCGGTCCAGGCTAATAATAGCATTTGTTTTGTTGTATATTTTTATTTCTATCAAACTAAGTATAGCTTGTACTATGGGTACTAGATAACTGATATTATACTTAAATACGTATATTTTTTTAAACATACATATAATACATAGAAAAAACACAGACCCAGACAAACAGTCATGCCCACAAATATTTGTCTTGTGACGTCGGAACTCGCAATCTCGGAGTCAAAGTGGCCATTTGATTGCTAACCATTCGACCACCGAGCTCGTTTAATGTGCCCGTATCTATAGCTTTATTTCACCGAGAGTAATGCACGGAGCACAACAAAGGGATTAGGACCCGGCACTTAAGAGTTTCATTAAATTTTTCATGTCCCTTCTCATACATTTCATTACAACAAATAAGAGGCTTATAGGAGATTTCATATTCTTTCCCTTCATAATGAATAAGGTGACATCCTACCTTGAGGAATAATGGGCCATCAATTTTTTTAAATGAAAACTTCTTTATGACCTCTACACACGTTGGCGCTTGGCTTCACTCGGCCAACTAGGCGAGCGACACCGAGTGATGACAAGGGAAAGCAAATAGGCTGTCTACATGTTGGCGTTGGCCATCACTCGGCAACGCTCGGCCAATGTGTATAGGCGACTTTAGGCGCGCTGTGCTAAAATATTGTGGCTCTGATATGTAACGCGTCACGGTTGACTCTGTAACGCTCGTTTGGTTAAAGAGACGGCGCGAGAAATAACATTTTCACTTCTGTCGTGGGTCACGCACACTTTTATTATCGATTGTACATTTTTTATATAAGTATATGAGAGGGGGCAAAATCACCTGATGGAAAGCAATCACCACAGCCAATGGAGATCAGCAACACCAAGGGTCGCAGATCTTTTGCCAACCTATACTACATCCAACCAGAAAGAAATTTCTTTCTGGTGACCACACTCACTCAAAGGAACACAACAACCCTCAAAGCAATTGTTGTTTGGCTGCGGTATTCCCTGAGCTGGAGATACTTCCCCAGTCGAGTAGCTTAATAAATACGCTATGCCCTACCTCTCTTTTCGCCAGAGCCTCGTTTGTCAGTCAGCAGTGTATACAACGAGCAGGTGAGGCCGGCTTTGGTTCAAAGATGTTGATGAACCACTTACACAACCACGTGCACAAGTATTGTGGCTCTCGTATGTAACGCGTCACGTTTGGATCTGTAACACTTTAAGATAAAGTCGGTAGGGAGGGAGCGAGACGGAGCGAGAGATGTACTTTTCACTTCTGTCGTGTGCCATGGGTTGAGCCATGACACACGACAGAAGTCACGCACTTTTATATCGATTGTTCAAGTTTTATGTGTATAATATGTAATTCAATCCGTTCCCTTGACGTTAACATAGAACACGAAAACAGTATATAAATAATAAATAAATATACCTGGACAATTTACACAGCGCTATCTAGTCTCAAACGAATTAATAAATTAAAAAATTTTTTTTTTTTATTAATTAATTAAACAAACCTCCCCAACCCGTCTGGCCAGCGTGGGGAGTGTAGGCCAAATCCTCCTTCCGTCTAGGACGGACGAGAGAGGGTCGTGCTCCTGTAGTGGAGACTAAAATGACCTGATGATGATGATGATGATGAATTAAACAAAACTCAGTTTCGTCGGCTTACTTGTGCGAACTAATTGCACGGTGTAACAATTGGGTCTAAGTTTTTGACCTTTGTGGCATGTCTATAGTATTTATAACATCACTGGATATGGTAATAATATTTACGAGTTAAGTCACAAAATTTCAATTCTGGTCAAGTTATTAAATAGACAATGATATATTTATTGTAACTTATAAGTTGAGAGACAATCTACTTAAAATTAAATCCCTGGTCACCATAAAACCAAAAATATTCCATACTTAACAACAGCTTTCTGAAATACCTCCTTTCTTACCGTTTAAAAGGGGATTTAACCGTGGAAAAGTTAGCAACACTCTGTAAACACGTTATTAAAATATTCTTTTGAGATCGCACATTTTTCCGTCTGGTCTTTGTACCAGGTGGTAACGTTCACCATTTTTTTATTTTTTTTTTTGTTCAAAGGAATGATATACTCGTTTCTATAGACACAAGTTTAAGCTACAATAATTAGCATTTTAATTCAAATAACCCGGTCAATCCATACAAATGTCGCCTCATTTTTTTTTTTTTTTAATGCAATCTACAGACCCAGGGTCCGTACCTTTTATTAACAATGTTCTATTTTGTATCTTACAATATTCTTACAATTTATAAATTGCACGTCGCTATTACGCTAATAATTATATTATTGTCTATTACTACTTAGCCTAATGCTCCTATTGTTTACCTTGCAACCATGACAGCCAGGGCAGACCAGTCCCCTCTGGCAGCACCCGTTCACGAGTTGATGCATGGGGCAGCCATCACCGCATTCAACCATTTTATTGGGAATGCTGGTGAATTCAAACTGGTGGTGGTGTCGTATGGCGGGTCGCCCGCATACGACACCACCACCAGTTTAAACACTTTAGTGAGCATGACTCAAAAAATTGTCGCCTCATTTACTACTACATAAGCTATGACATCGGTGAAGTGCGTGAATAAGCGTGTCTGCGTGGGCCGCCATACAAACTGTTCCAGATTTGTATCAGAGAGAAGGTGAGGTCGAAATGAGAGAGCAGCAGGGAAAGACCATACTGTACGTAGTACTATTACTATTACTTATACTGTGGTAATAGTCATCATCATCAGTCATTAGAAGCAGTGAGTCAGGGAAGCAGTGAGATGGGGGTGGGAAGGTGGTGTGTCAGGCTGTCAATTGCACAATGTCTGTAGAGTCGTGTCTGTGCCACACACTATGCCATCCGGTGCAGTCGGTCTGTTCGGTATATGTTATGGGGAACTGTCCCTATTTTACGTGCTGGATAGCCTAACGGCCCTGGATGCATCGATTTTTTTAAAAGGTACATACCTCGGCCTCGGCCTATTGTGTATTATATCAATTTATTGTCTCATGTTGTGATGTTAATAAACATATTTTCTTTCTTCTTTTCATTCACACTTCCCACTGCTGGATATAGGCTTTCCCCAATGCAGCATCCCCACCAGTAGAATTAATAAGGGTTGATGAGAATGTTCCAAATGATAAAGTCCATGTTCACAAATTTCCGTCTTTCTAATGCAACTACAAGATAATAAATAACATAAATATTCAACCAACTCACCAAACAACTGAAACAAATCTTCGAGCGCTATCTGGGACGTTTTTTGAACAACCAAGGTCGCAATCTTTTCATCCAAAGGAATGTTTTTCAATTCCCGTCCCTTTGCTGAATAGAACTTTTTATTTATCCAAAGTGAATTCCCAAAAACGTCACAAAGGCTAAAACGAATGAAAGCGTCTACTAGAAAATTAAAACCAAATTACAAAGTTTGATTATTTTGTGATTTCACTCGTAAAGAAATGTTTGAGGGTTGTAACTCGATTACCCTATAAATTTTGCCCATCAAAAAACAAAGCTGCGTTTAAAAGCGTGTCCTAAAGATCTCTGCTATCTCTTGAAGAATTACTTTCTAAGAATAATAAAATAATAAAGTCTTTTATAGGACTTTTAAACGGCCTATCGTCTTGAGAAAAATATCTTCGATATTTCATCGCATACTCATGTCATTTCCAGGTTTTATACGCCGCGCGCAGAGTCGACACGGCAACCAGGACAAAGGCAGTCACATGTATCTCTTGTTTCAAATGTTGGAGAGGCACAAAGCCTGATGACCGCAGCAGTTGGAGCAGAGACAGTCACATGCATCTACTTACGGTAGTGGGTGCATGCCGGCCGGCAGTATTTTGCATGTACTCACTATTGGCGCAAGTACTCAAAATAGTGTAGATTAAATTGACTGTAAATTTGACTTCTACAAAATAACACCTGAATTAATTAACTATGAAACATTCATAGCAACGGATGGAAGGATATATAATAGTAGGTTCCATTCCTAATACGTAACACAGTACAAGTAATAGTACTACGTACAGCATGGCCACTCCCTGCCGCTCTCTCGTGTCGACTTCACCTCCCCTCTGAGACAAATCTGGAACAGTTTGTATGGCGCCGCACGCAAACGCTCATTAACGCTCTGCACAGACGTCATTGTTTATGTCAGGGCTGTCCAAACCATATACAATACCAGGCCATTACATATTACTAAACAGATTAGCGGGCCGCAGAAACAAATACCTACTTGACATTTTTACTACTTACTTTGAAAGTTTAAGCTTAATTATGACCAGTCAGTTATAAAACTTTAACTTTTCTAAAAATATGTATATGATTTTCCTTTATTTTCAGTCAGATTCGTTGTACAAAACCTATAGCGGCAAAAACTGTATAAAAACCGGTAAATAAAAAACACGTCACGGGTCGCACAAATACAAGCCGAGGGCTGCATTCGGCCTTCGGGCCGTGCCTTGGACAGCCCTGATTTATGTAGTAGTTACCGGCGCGACATTTTTATGGAGTGACCGGGGTATGGTATAAGTAATAGTACAACGACGTAACCTAACTTAAATCGCGTATGAGACGTCAACGACGACTTTGAGTTAGATATAAAAACAGCAACATTAACATGAGAAAAGAAAGTCCTACTTTAAGACTTATACAATAGTACATTAGAGCCCCAAAAATTGTCATTTGCTTAATAATGGATGGACTCGTCGCATCATTTATTTCGCTAAATAGGCACACAACAAAGTCGCAACAAATGCCTCTCGAAAAAATTACCCCGACGGGGTGTACGAGGAAATCCCTAAAGCTGCAGTGAGGGATACAGTAAGCCGCACAAGACGGCCGCCCTCTAGGATACTTTGGAACTAACTAGAGACCCCTACTAACAGTACCGTACGAGAGAATCTCGACGAAAACTCGAAGATTTCAATTTATTATAATGCTCTTTTTTTAAATATAAGAACGGGAATTAACGCGATCATGCATTAGGGTATTTACATACCTTTATTATTGCCTGACGTTTCGACCAGGTTGCACCGGCCGTGGTCACAGGCACAGGACAGTCAGCCTGTGACCACGGCCGCATCATGCAATACGAAAGTTTAAAAGTTATTATTATAATGCTCGTCATTCTCAACTTCAACTGGAAGTATAAAGGTTAATTTGTCGAAAGATACGGTCAAATATTTTTGTGATGTAAGTGGCTCTCTTACTATCTTTGAGCCAAAGCCAACTTCAACTGCACGTGGTACACCCTGCTGATTGACCAACGAGATTCTGGTGAAAGAGAGGTGTGGCACAGCGTAAATAACCTGAACCAACTGAAGAAGTAGAGAATACCACAGCCAAATGACATTTCGTTTGAGAGTTGTTGTGTTCCTGCGAGTGAGTGAGGTCACCAAGAAGGTTAATTGTATTAGCAGCGATGGTGGTGACGCGTAAGCAATATTTCATGTTGCGAGCGTTTATACGGCTACGGTAACCGCTTCACATCAGATGGCCCGTATAATTGTTTGCCACCTGGCCTTTTCATATACTAAAAAGGTAGGTCATATATTGTCGACAACCAATAGACCAAACCACTGTGGTGTCGTTTACATTTTTTAGGTTGCCACATCACTGCCGACTAGTGACATATGTTATGTCGTGATCTTACGAATGATACATAATTGATATTGATAAATCGACGGCTTCTACGTTAAATCGATATTCGTTATCATCGATAGTCATTTTAAGGTGTTTTACAATATATCTGAAGTCACCCATAGTAGGGACCATGTCAGAAGGAGCCTAATTGCCCAGCTAAAAATGTACATACGGGTAGACAGTCGATGTGTGGCGACGAATGATACATAGACTGAAATAAATATGGACTTAGGAAATATAAATGAAATCGACTACATTTTGAATGAGTCAGTAGGAGTCACAATTTGTGACAAGGTTTTATTAATAGAGGAATTATTTTAAATTAGCACGAAAACTCAAATAAATCTGCCACTGTATGATAGCTCCATGGATTGGTCCCAGCTAAAAATCAGCGCTGGGGTCTAACATAGTCAGACTACAGCATAATGCTGAGCTGGGTCCAATTTGTGGCATCATGCAGCACTATTGTTTCGTCTTTCTGTATTGCTTCTTACCTGTAATATAAGTAATAATGTTGTGTCATGTTACAATAAATGTTTCTTCTTCTTCTCCATATCCTCGAACTCGTATTCTTATGTTTTTATTTCTTATTCATTTCTAATGGCACCGATATGTGGTAGGCAAATCGCATAATTCGTTTGATTACAAACGGCGTCGTCAGATTCAAAACGCTCGCTGTTTTGCGTTCGACTTTTATCAATCAGTGCGCCAAACCGGAGTTTTTGCTCTGACCATGGCTTCAAATAAAATATGTTTGTTTCTATAATGTCATACATTGTAATTCTATGTTGGTCATTCTTATAATTATTATATCTAATAATCACCGATACTTGGTCAACCCTAACCAAAAATCAACTCAAAACTAAAGATCGCAGGCACCCGATGGATACAAACAGCACAAATCGGAAAATTGTGGAGTCTAAGGGGAGCCTTAAATTCAGCAACAGACGTCCTTTGAGTTTTTTTTTTGTCCTTTGGGTAAAATGGTAAAGAAGAATTGTGGCCCACCGGCAGTTAATTTTTTCACTATGCAGCACATACCTGCTTACTTGTTGTCGACTCCTGATCGATACTCGAAAGATTCGTGTATCGATTAGTGTTTGATTGCTATTGCTTAATATCTTTTACTATTGATTAATCTATAATTATCATCCTAAAACGACAATTAGTCACATCAGAAAACCCAAACTATAATTTTCAGAAGACTCCATAATTTAATAGATCTCTACATATGAATGACACAACCTCAGAACTAAAGCCTAAATATATCTGACGGGGATATGAAATGTGTTACTGAGGCATATGTTTTGTTACAGTCCAGTAAATTTGAAGTCTATGATGTTTCCTTTTGATCTACGACCGGGGCAATGCAACGACCCGTCCCTTTTATTTAGTCCGTACAGAGATTTTAAATATTTCACCATCGTGGTTACATTTCTATAGCTGGATGGAGGTACTTGCTGATGTCTCTTTGATCGTACATCCGAATGGTGGTGACGGGTACCAGACGAGCATTATATGTGGATATATTTTAGCGTAAGTTATGTGTACACAATGAGATAAAAATAAAACGGGTTGTGTGAGTTCTATTCATTGTATACCAGTCAAAGACTGACTTTACGTGCTGTTAATTAATTATTTAAGTGGGGATGTAAGTGGCTCACCATGATCTTTAGAGTTAAAGCCAACGTCACCTGAACGTGGTGCACCCGGCCGACTAGCGAAGGAGAGGTAGGGTAACATCGTATTTGTAAGCTACCCGACTAGGGAAGTACATCCACCTCACAGAATACCGCAGCTAAATAATAATTCCCGTAACGGTTGTTGTGTTCCTGCGAGTGAGTGAGGCCACCGCGAAGGAAGATTTAACTGCATTGGCAGCGAGGGTGGTAGTGCACGGGCAATATTTTATATTAGTTTTTAGTATAAAAATAATATGATAATTAACTTAAAGGTATAACACTGTTAAAACAAACGAACGATACTGTTATTTTTAACGTTCTGTTAAAATAATTTATTTTACATTAATTACTGGTTTCAACTATATATCTAACTACGTATACAGGAAAGTTCATTGATGGTTATTTTATTCAGACTCACTGTTTGTTTATTTTAAGCTAGCGTTAATACGATTAAAATTAACTCTTTTGGATGGAAAGTTAGTAGACAACAGCACGAAATTAACAGTTAATTTGTACATGCCGTTTATCCAGATAAATAACATGTTACGTTAATTAACAGTTTCCTACATGTTATTTTTTAGCATTAGCTTTTAACTCAATAAAAATAAATAACACTGAGCCCCATCTCTAGTATACTTATTCCATAGATACGAACTGTGTCTATTTTAAAAAGCGCAAAAGCATTTTCATTCTGTACTTTTAAAATAAAGCTGTAGATTTGATTCACTTTTCTCTTTGAAATGTTACGATTATCTCTGGAAATATCACTTGGATTTTATTATTTTATTGCATTTTGATTTTTTTTTATTCTGAATTGGAGTGAAAACAAGCATACGACCCGCCTGATGTGAACCGGTTACCGTGGCCAAATAAACGCTCGCGTCAGCTCCGCCACTGTTGCTGCCAATGCAGAAACACCTTCTAACCTGGTGACCTTACTCACTCGCTGAAACTCAACTAAACAGTTAAATAAATTTGATTAGACTGACACACGCAATGACGCCACCGAGCTCCCAAAACGAAATATTTAAAACTGAGTATTAAATGTAAATTTTTGCTACTCCCCATGTAGATATCATGTAAATAATATCTGTTCTGAATATTTATTATCAAAATAGATACATAGAAAAATGACGAGCCCGGTAGACGAATAGTAATAGATTACTACTTTGACTCCGAGGTCGCGGATTCGATTCACGCACAAGACAAACATTTGTGTGCATGAACATGTCTGTCTGTCTAGGTCTGGGTGTTTTCTATGAATTATAAATATGTATTTACAAAAAAAAAAATTAAGTACATTAGTCAATTGTATAGTACCCATAGTACAAGGTTTGCACTTAATTTGGGACTAGATGGCGCGTGATGGGTAAATTGTTTAGAAATATTTATTTATTTACTTGTATAATAATATACGTAAATATATTTGACGGTATAGTAGTGAATATATATCATCTTATATTGCAAGAATTGTTTTACAAAATTTCCCCTTATGGATAAAACCTTGCGGCGCCAAATGCCTCACTTTGCAAATCCCTAAATACATGGGGATCTATGAGGCAAAATGGGGGAATAAGGAAAAACGTATGATAACAATCCAAAATTTGAAAAGACGTAACCACGGCTCGGGAACTCATGCCTGCGTAAGTAGGCTTTAGTGAAACGCCTTGGTTAGCTGTGAAAGTTATTTTGCTGATTACAATGTAAGTAAATTATGAAAGACTTGTATAGGTAGAGGTATAAATATGAACGTTCAAACATTTATAAAAAAATGGTTGTCTGTAAAGTCAGTTTACGGATGATAATGTTATGTGAACGTGACAATGAGTCGTGCTTTTTCGTGCGTGCAGCCGGCGTTCATCGATTTATAGTACGTTATCACGTCAATAATAATATACAGGCAAACCGGGCGACACCGGGGAAGGTTACTAGTCGTATATATGAGTGGAGACAGAAGGAAATTGAAATGGCAATACAAGCTGCCAACGCAGCAACTCCTTCCGTGATGGTGACCTCACTCATTTGTATCACAACAACCCTCAAGGACTTTGTTATTTGGCTGCGGTATTCTGTAAGTTACTTCCCCTGTTGGTCAACGACCCTATGCCTACAGCTAATGCTCTGCTGTACATCAATCTTACGGTTATATCACTGGATTGCGAGTATCTCGCCCAGTAAACCAACCAGGCAAGAGGACCTGTACCCGCTCTCCTATCGCGCGCAGTAAACCAACCAAAGGGGCAATTCTCGTAATTAAAATATAGTCAAATTTCAGTTTCGATCCAGTCTCGATCTCACAAATGTCACATTTCGACGCTTCCGGATACAAAGGTCTTAAAAGCCATTTGCCAAAAAGCCAAAATGGCTTCCGGATACAAAGGTCGTAAAAGCCATTTGCCAAAAAGCCAAAATGGCTGCCGAATACAAAGGTCGTAAAAGCCATATTAGCTTATTGACAAATGGCTTTTACGACCTTTGTATCCGGAAGCGTCGATTTGGTATTCTCGTAACACAATATGTAACTTAAATATTAAATTTAAGCTTGATTATATCGAAATATGAGTGAAAACTAAACAATCTAAGAATGTTACTGTGCCAACAACAAGAATTGATAATAATTAATTAATGAAATCAAGTATATGATTTTAGTCAATTCACAATTCAATCTCGATTCGGTTAACTTTCAATCTGCGTTCATAGAAAAATTACGAGAATTGGTCTTCAGGCACTCAAGCGGATTGGAAGCAGGTCTCTCGCCTGCTAATAAAATGAATAAGTTCCACTTTCGTCTGGAAGCAGACTACTTAAGTCCCACCCCAGAGGAGCAACTTATAAATATGCTATGACTTACATCTCTATTGCCAGAGCCTTGTAAGTTGAACAGGAGGGTATACCACGTGCAGGAGAGATTTGATTTGGCACAAAGATGATGGTGAACCACCTACTCCTCAAAAATTTATTTACTTTTTCATAACTTTGTACCTTACAAGTCTCTTGGTCTCCCAGACCCCTAATTTTAATTTTCTGATAACAGCCTAACCAACAATCAATAGAACCGTACGTTTTTTTTTAAATGGAAGGGCGGCAAATGAGCATGTGGGTCACCTGAAGGAAAGCAATCACCACCGGCCATTGAGATTAGCAACACCAACGGGTCGCCGATCCGTTGCCAGCCTATACTCCTTCCTTCCTTTCTGGCAACCTCACTCACTCGCAGTAACTCAACGACACTCAAGGAAATTGTGATTTGACCGCAGTATTCTGTGAGGTACTTCCCCAGTCGGACAGCTTTAAAAAATACGCTATGCCCTACCTCTCTTTTCGCCAGAGCCTCGTTTGTCAGCCAGCAGGATGCACCATATGCAGGTGAGGTTGGCTTTGGCTTAAAGATGTTGATTTTGGTTAAAGACTTTCACTCCATACTTTTGTTTATTTGTCACCTTTTTGAGATGTTCAAGAGGAGTTTTCTACGTCGAATTCTCAAATTGTGTAATGAACTCTATGCCAAGGTTTTCCAAGGAGTCTATAATATGGGATTCTTCAAGAAAGGAATAAAAGATGGTTTTTACAAGGCCTCTTATCGCTATCGTCTATAAGCTGCGATGACTGCTGTTCATCAGGCAGGTCGTCTGTTTGTCTAAGTACCTAGTAGTATATAAAAAACCTTAGTTATATAAAAAAATCGGTTATAATATTCCTCCAGCTATTCTCGTATCGTTTGGAGGTAGACGGAGGGGCGGGCGGATATCGGAAGCTACGTAATAGGGTTCCGTTAACTTCCGGTCGTACCCTTTTGATATGGAGTCCTAAAAGTTACCTACTATGTGCTACTATTTATTTGATAAACTGCAATATGATAAAATTAGCTCTATGACGTCGTTGTATCAATCTAATCGATCACTCAAGTTGAACAATGTCGACTCTAAACTGGATGGGTTGGTTTATATCGAGCTCGTTCGTACTTCGGATCCTGTCGATCCCGACTCTTGTTTGTAGAGTCAGTGGACCTTAGGCAGTTCGTTCCAACTCGCATTTGAGTTGCATGATGAAATAAGCTCTAAGCTCATTCGATTGAAAGAAAACTAGTATCCCAGTAGTGGAATGAGATGCACATATGACATGTAATTGCTCGATTATGTTCCTTGGGCAACAAAATCAGTTTTGGAGATATTCGCGTTAATATGAAAATAATTATGTAAGCACGCAATTACTCACAAATTGCTAATCCAATAATGATGAAACTTGGTATAATGGAAATATAATGAAATAATATAATGTGTATCAAAATATAATAAATAATATTACGAAAATAGCTCATATAAATGCAATTAACATGATTATACGGCCTTGTATTCGGTTAGCTAGTTTTTGAGATCTCAAAATTAATCTAACCGGTCCAAAAACAATTTGTACATGCCTACCAGCTATGTCTGCAAAGAAAACAGATGCTTTACCCACCTTTCCATTTAGATATCACAGTTTCCCCGCACCCCAGCTTCTAAGGATTTAAGTAAGCCGCCTTAAGCGGAGATACGTGTAACCAACGTCGTGAGACCCTCCCTAAGCAATGCTAATGCCACCTCCATACGTATAATTTAATGATAAAGTTAAACTCCTGTGTATTCAGATAAGAAAAAAATATCTATAGCAAGAAATAAATATTCCTGGACAAACTGTTTTTTGATTAGTTTGTATGGCTTAATAAACAAACTTTTTTATCAGTTGTGTTGTGTATTTTATTGGTTGGCTTTATGCAGCACATTAGTGCCGCCTGCCAACAGACATCATCATCTACTGCAATCTGTATCTACTGCTGGATCATCATCATCATCCAAGCATTAAGTCCCGGTTGCATCCTAAGCTTGCGCTTCGGAGCCCAGGGTCCGCTTTCTTACTTTTTCTCCTCTCCTTCGCCCGGTCTTCGACATCCTTTTGTGTGAGACCATTGGCCCGCATGTCATCCACTACGACATCAAGCCAGCATTTCTTTGGCCTTCCCCTTCTACAGGGTCCCGGCGGGGGCGGCATAGCTAGACATTTGTTACCCACATAGCCTGTCGGTTTTCGTAAAATGTGGCCATACCAACGTAGACGACTTTCTACGATATAAGGTGATATAAGTCTCCCCCAATGCTTTCCACCAAATACGATCCTACGCTTTCCGCATCCAGCCGCTTTCTTAAAGACATCGGACCATCTAAAAGGCGTCCAACGCTTCGTCGACATATTTGTGAGATTGTAAATTTTACTTTGTAACTTCCCTCGAAAATATATTAAGGTAAGTCACTTACGCAACACTTGAAATGTTGTAATTTAGTTATATCGCGCCTTATTATTAAAAATTACCACTTTTAGCACTAAAGCGCGATATTTACAAACAACAACTTTATAGGCTACGTTAACCGCTTAATATTAGGCGAACTGTAGGGCCTACTCTCTCAGCTGGACCCGATTCCCATCGAATTTTTTGATTGCAAAAATTGGACTTCTGTTTCAATTTGTGAACATTTCAGTTCAATCGGAAGAGCGCCTCTGACCCTACCGGGTAAGCTTATTAGTACTTATATGTGTAACAGTCAAAGTAATATTTGACGAGCTCAGTGGCGTAGCGGTCAATGACGCGGCATCGACACCAACGCTCGTGGGTTCGATTCCCACACAGGACAAACATTTGTGTGCATGAACATGTCTGTTTGTCTTGGTCTGGGTGTTTTCTATGTATCATAAGTATGTATTTACAAAAAAAAAAAATTACGTATGTTTATCAGTTGTCTAGTATATTAAAAAGAAAAGTTCTAAATCTGCTCCAGGCCCCGATGGCATTCCTTACATAGTGTATAAAAAGTGCCCATCAGTTCGTAAACACATTTTAAATATATTTAGTAAAATCTGGTCAAGAAAGCAAGTCCCAGTAGCATTTGGAAAGGCAGTTTTTGTCCTCATCCCTAAAAAGGATGGAGTAACTCATCCAAAAGACACCAGACCGATAGCCCTAACCAATACAATCTCAAAAATCTTTTTTAGTGTATTACAATCAAAAATGACAAAATTCATGATCAGCAATAGGTATTTCAGGCCCAATCACCAGAAAGGCTTCTTGCCTGGAATTTCTGGATGCCTGGAACACAATACATTACTAGCAGAAAGTCTGAAAGATGCCAGAACACATGAGAGGCAAATATCAGTCTGCTGGATAGACCTAGAAAACGCATTTGGTTCCGTGCAGCATGAACTTATGATATTTGCACTAAAATGGTATAACTTTCCCGATTTAATTGTTAACATAATTAACTCTTATTACTCGCATTTAAAATTCGTCATAGCAGTAAACAAGGAATACATAAAGCCACTACAATACAGTGTGGGACTATTCCAAGGGTGCTGCTTATTACCGATAGTATTTAACATAGTTATTAATATTTTAATAGACAAATTGATATCATATGAAAGGAAATGGGGCTACCGTTTTAAAATCAACAACAAGTACACTGAGTCAATCTTAGCCTTTGCTGACGACCTTGCAATACTTACACGTAATCCCAAACAGTGTCAGGAGTTGTTAAATGAAGTCGATGAGTTCTGTACATGGACGGAGGGATTGAGGGCGAAACCAAGTAAATGTTATTGTTTATGTCTGGGTAGACGAAATACCAAATACACTTCTTACGACCCGGAACTCTCCATAAGCGGCCAAAAAGTTGCTACGATTGCAGAAACAGTGCCTTTCAAATTTCTTGGTAGAAAGATAGATTACAAAGGACGCACACCATCATTGGGGGAAGTTGTCGAAAATTTCATTAACGACCTCAATAAGGTAGACCAACAGCCTATCAGTAATATTAAAAAAGCATGGATATACGACAACTATCTCACATCACGAGTCACTTGGCCTTTCCTAGTATATGACTTCGGTAAAACCCTCTTGGCAAAGTTAGATGCTAATGTCATAAAGATATTAAAGTCATGGTTCGGACTGACACATCCGGCTGATCCCTCGACTCTATTTAGGGATCACAATAGTTTTGGGCTGAAATTAAAGAAACCTTCTGAACTCTATAAACACCTGAGAGTTACATAAACGCATGTTTTGCAAAAGTCGCAAGACGAATTAGTTAAATCTCTCCCAAAAGACAAAAATGCCACAGACCTTGAATCTAGACTTCAATTCCACAAACAATTTATGGTACGTGCACAGGCAAATAGAGCTAGCGTTGGGCGCGAGAAAGAAAAGGGAAGACCGAGACATAGTAAAAACCTTTCTACAACAAGACGAAAATGACAGTTACAAAGTGCACGCTATGAATTTAGAAATGCAAAGTGAGTGGTTAACCATAGGCGAGTTTTGCATCCCGTTAGCTCTGAAGTGGCGCATTTTGCTGTATGACTGGTCTCCTGCCTTATTAAAATTCTATCTTAATGCCTTTCAAATGACCCTCCCTGACCAGAGTAACTTAGTTAGGTGGGGAAAAGCCTCTGAAAAATGTTGCTATACTTGTGGAGAGGCGATACGCACAGCAAGGCACCTATTGGTGGGATGCAAGGTGCTCCTTGATAGGGGTCATTACTCACATCGTCATGACAGAGTACTTCCAATCATACGTGAAGCCATAAGCATTTCAATAGCTAGAGCCCAAAAAGGATTAACGACAAACAAAAGACAAATTAACTTTATAAAAGGAGGCTCAACTTCAAACTCCAAGAACAAGCCTTACTCAATCCTCAGTGCAGCACCTAACTGGACTATTTTAATGGACACGTATGAAAAGCACTATAAAATCCCAGAAGATGTGTGTGTTTCGACATCCAGACCGGACATTTTCCTTTTCTCCAGAGCTACAAAACGTATAGTACTTGTAGAGCTTACCGTACCGTGGGAAACTAACATACCCAAAGACCACGCGATAAAACAAAACAAATATTATGACCTCCTAAACGAATTAACAAAAAGCGGCTATGTAGTTAATCTATACGCTGTAGAAGTAGGAGCGAGAGGTATACCAGCAAAATCTCTCTATAACCTGCTGAAAGACCTTGGCTTGTCCAGAAGTGCAGTAAGTTCTATACTAGAACGAGTATCTAAAGCTGCATTAGCAGGTTCATACCAGATTTGGCAGGGCAGGGAGAGAAACACAAGTAGTGAAGGTGAGTGTTGATGTACGTCGGAAAGGGGCCCCTTAAACCTACAACCGTGTCACAAGTCTCGGGATCTGCTTGGGTTTCTCTCTCTGCCATACGATGAACCCGGTACCCGCACGGTGAATCCATGGAAGCTAAGAAGTTCGTCTCCCATGACACAAGCTTCGCTTACTTTGGGGGTAGATGGCGCTGTGTAATCAGTCTGACAATATTTATATATATTTTTTTAATAAATTGGTCATTTCTATAATGATTGGCCAATATAATAAATTGTCAATTGTTAATAATTAAGCTTATTTGGCACCACATCATTCATCATCTAGGTTGACAGAGCTCCGATTTAGACTTAGACAATTTAGACGATAAGACACAAGTCCTGTCATCGGAACAACATGCAAAACATCATGAAATGTCATCATGAAAACCCTAACCTAACCAAAAATCAACTCAAATCTAACCAAAACATGATTTATTACATTTACCAATCGGTCGGTATATATCGGTCAGTATGAATAATAACTAATTTATTACATATAAAATATAATATAGTATATAAAAATACTATAATTTTATTTTAAAATATTCAAAGAAATAATTTGATACCAAGACATTGTAATAAGTTTCTGTAAATATTAGATATAATCAAAACCATTCTATTTATAACTTATTAAAAAAGCGGGGCAGAATATTTTACAAAAAATTAAATTACCACATTATTTACTTTTATAAAAATCTTTGATGTTTTTATTCAATATTCCAAAGCAATATCAGTTTTTAATAACTTGAGTTCGGACGCCAAAATCATTATATTTGTCTTGTAGGTCAATAGTTCTTTCAACTTCGCGAGAATTTTATCTAAAATAAATTTTCAGCAAAATGTAATATTAGTTACTTTGAAACGAATTGGAAACCTTGGAATGCTGTTGAAATATAAATTTATATTTAAAACTCTACCACTAGATGAACATTTTAATTTAGGGTGTAAGTGGTTCTTCAACATCTTTGAACCAAAGCCAACCTCACCTGCACGTGATACACCCTGCTGACTGACAAACGAGGCTCTGGCAAAAAGAGAAGTAGAGCACTACTCTATTACTAGGATAGGTACTTCCACCCACAGAATACCGCAGCCAAATAACAATTCCCTTGAGGGTTGTTGTGTTCCTCCGAGTGTGTGAGGTCACCAGAAAGAAAGGAAGGAGTACACGCTGGCAACGAATCAGCGACCCCTAAGTGTTGCTGGACTCCATTTGCGGTGGTGATTGCTTTCCATCAGGTGACCCACCACATGCTCCTTTGCCCCCTCTCAAAGTTTTTAAGTAGAATTACATAATATAAATATATATATTTGTAGATTAAGGTATCTATTCTATGGACTTATTGTTTTGTTAATTTGTATGCATTGCAATGTTGTCTGAAATAAATGGTTTTATTTTATATTGATTATAAATAAAACATTAAAATAATTAAATATCGTCGGTCATCCTGGCACTATAAATTGATCGATAAACGATCTAGTATTCCATACTATACTAGATACTAGATAGATAGACTAGATAGATAGGATGTCCACGCGTTCTTTTTGTGCCTTTATGCCAAGTGACAAGCATGCTTCCCAAAAATTCGTTTGCTAACAGATGGGTTACAATGGGCGGAGAGCACATTAAGCCGTCGGTCCCGGCTGTTGTCACTAGATGATAATCGTTAAGCCAAGTCAGTGACCTTTAAGCGACTTGAAAAAACGAGGTTGACTCTGGCCCTAAAGACACCTCGACAACACTTATTCATTCCACTGCTGGGAAGGTTGGCTTTGGCTCCAAGATGACGATGAAACCTCTTTTACCCCAAACCCAACAAATCTTAAAAATCGGTCCAGCTGTTCTTGAGTTACAAATGGTGAAACTAACCCCACTTTGTACGTATATAGATATCAAATAGATATTAACCTTATAGATCATACATATATTTTCAGCAATATAATATATTCAAACAGAAATTATTAATAATATCGAGAAATTTAAGCCCGCTGTTCATTAATTATATCTACTATATTCTGTATCCAAATGAATTTGCAAATTGCCAATTAGTATTTCAGTTCTCGAACGAAGCTGTGAGCCAGAACTTTAGCTGGCTGTATATAAACGAACAGGAACCCTCCTTTTACCTCCAATAATAGGATAAAAAGACTCTTTCATATTCCAAACGTTTTCCACTAATGTGAAAACAAAGTGGATTACAGTACCTGGCGAAAATAAATGGCACATCATATTTTTACAAGCTTTTATTCAGTTTCGCCGTGGTGTGAAATCTTGCAAGTTAAAGCCTCACTTCCCGGTGTCCCATTGAGCTGGAAGGTATACTTGTTTGGTTTTCGTGACAATGCAGGATTATCTAAATGCCTCTTTTAATCCAATATGGTGGCCGCCACAAAATGGCGATCATAATAATAATAATAAATAAGTCCGCAGGGCAGCTTGTGTGGCGAGCTGTTGTGTGAGTAGCGACACCACGGACCCGAGTCTCCAGAGAGTCGGTCAGGGCCTTCGTCTCCGACGTGTCTTCATCGGTCGGAGTGTAAACACAACAAGGCCCGCAGGACTCTCAGCTCTGGCTTGCCTTCATTGGCCGTCCAGAGAGGAGCCGCTAGAGCTATATGCTCCAGGGGTGGAAGTGTTAAAGGGCATCACGCCGCGAGTAACTTCGGAGAAAGCGCAGCACACCTCTCGACACCCCTGAGTCACTCACACCGGTGTTGCCTCCGGCCGATTTCCTGGCATTTCGGAGGCCCATCTAGTGAGTGGCAAGCCACCGCCTGCCGCAAATAACTAGCAATAAAAGCAGTTATGGCAGGCGTCCGTCCCTCTTCTGTAATAGCCCGGTATTAAGTTCACCCAGATCTCATCTCCATAGCCCATTTATTTTCCATCACACTTCGCAATAGTCTCAACGCCTGCCGAGAGCTGCTCATGGGTATATCGTTCCATTGATATATCCTGGAGCGGGTCACGGCGGGCGTACAACATTACATCAAACTTCTCAAAGGGGCCTCTACGTGTTGGATCTATATCCCCGCGTATGCCTATCAAATGACCGGGCTTGACCCGTGAATTAAGAGAGATACATAATAAATAATAAATCTTTGACATGTGACGCAGCGCCATCTAGTCCTAAGCTAAGCACAGCTTGTACTAGATAACTGATCTATTACATTTTTTTAAAATAAATACATAGAAAACACCCAGACCATGACAAACAGACATGTTCATGCACACAAATATTTGTCATGTATCGAACCCGCGACCTCAGAGCCAAAGTGACTATTGCTAGACATTCAACCACCGGGCACGTCATCATAATATACACTATGATTTTCAAATAGTCACATCATGATTTTCACTTTAAAGGTTATGATATGGGTATTCAATGAAATGTCTTTCTATTCCTCTGTTTTGATTATGCTCCGGTTGCTTTTGAAGTGCAATGAAAAAAAAATGGTTTTCTTTAAGTAAACCATTACACTATAAATAGTAGATAGATAGATAGAATGTGCTTTATTTGTATTATACAAATTTAAAGCACAGTGAGTCAATAAATTATTACAGACTAGTATATATGCAACAAGGCGACCTTATTGCAGAGAGCAATCTTTTCAAGGTAACCTTAGGGTAACGAATTTGTGAATGGAGATTTGTGATGGAGGATTTGCATAGTAATTGATAGTGAAAATATAAATAATCAATGAAAATATATTTTGTTTTTAGGAACCACTGGCGTAATAAACTATAAGAAAATGATCATTACAACAGGAACTTATTATTCTCACACTTATTCGTTTCATTTTAAGCAAATAAATCAATTAAATAACTACGACAGTAATAATAGACCAAACTAGGCTATTGTAATCTCAAACGGGCATAGTCTCCTCGTGCCAAGCGAACTCCAAGACGAACTGTGTCTCAAACGAGCGCGCAGCGGCTTTTATAGGCGATCGGCATCGCTCGGCAACGCTCGTCATCGGTCGTCCTCGTACGTCAGCGGATCATGTCGGCTGATCAACATTTCCGCTAACACGGCCTCTCCTGACTGGAGGACGTCCTCGTTCTCCTCTGTCTCATACTGCTGGGCTTCCGCAGCTCCGAAGGTCCCGGGCACAGGTTCTGGCCTTTCACTGAAAGGCACAAGATCTCGTCTGACAGCTCGCTCATCATCGTTACAGTCTGCATCTGAGAACATAACTAAAAGTCGTCCACACATACAATTTACACAGTGAACCATAGGCACGACGTTCTCATAGTTCACAAAAACCAGAGAGGAAGCACGACGTTCGTTATCTCTGTCAACAAAAAAACACATTAGTTCACGTATACATGACATAGGCACGATGTGAGCGTATCATGTATACGTTACATAGTCAAACGGTACTCATGACATAGGCACGACGTTAGCGTATCATGTTACCCCTGCATATGCATGACATAGGCACGACGTTAGCTTATCATACATAGGCCTCATCACTTCACGTATACATGACATAGGCACGACGTTAGCATATCAAGTATACGTTACATAGTCAAAACGGTACTCATGACATAGGCACGACGTTAGCGTATCATGTTACCCTGCATATGCATGACATAGGCACGACGTTAGCTTATCATACATAGGCCTCATCACTTCACGTATACATGACATAGGCACGACGTTAGCATATCAAGTATACGTTACATAGTCAAAACGGTTCTCATGACATAGGCACGACGTTAGCGTATCATGTTACCCTGGCATATACGTGACATAGGCACGACGTTAGCTTATCACGCATATGCAAGCTCAGCCTCAAAGAAGGCAGCACAGGCATCGGGAGTCCACTCCTCCCGCCACGGCACCACGCACTCCACCGCAGCCCGCGTTGACTCTCCACAGGAGCCCGCCAGCAGCCGCAGCTCGTATCGACCATGGGGGTGCGCGTCTGGACCCCATGATATGGGCCGCACATGCCAGAGTCGACCTTGCCAGTCGCTTGCGCCTGTTTAATCAGAAAAACATGTGAATTAATTTCAAATGATATTAATGGCTTCCGGCTAATATTAGTAGCTGCATCTTATTGCTGCTGATTCGCCTTTTCGTTTCAGATGCTCTCTGTGTAACACGATTGTGACATAATAAGTGGTAAACTTGCTATATAGCAGCGAAAATAACTTGCTGGGCCTAAAACCTGCCGGACCTGCTTCACTGATTTTTTGGAATGGGTGCTTGGGTGAAACAAAAGCTTTTACCTTTGGTTCGCTCGGTTGTACCTGACCACGACTTAAATCCTAAGTATTCTATCTTAGGTGACAAAAAAGAGCACTTCCTCAGATTGATGGACAATTCCGTCAGCGTTTTGGAGTGCATTACGTAAGGTCATCATACCCTCATCTACCGTATCTCGCCAAGCAAGTCTCGACCTTGTGACCAGGTTTTTACAAAAACCACATTGGTCAGTTTTATTAGAAATATGGACAATTCGAGATAAAGTAAGCTTGGTTAGATCTCACCGTAGTATTGATGGATCAGATAGCATCTATTATACGATCTGTCGCGCTGGGGTCTCGATCCGTGGTAGCACTCACGGAGCACCCTGGCGAAAGCGGAGCTGCAGAGCGCTGACTCGCAGCACCATCCCGGACCATCGGCACAATCTCTGCCAACGGCGGCTCCAGCGGCGGCGTCACCGGAGACAACGCTACTCAGCTCACGTGGCCGCGGTGGTGGCGACCGGCGCTGTCCCTCCAATGATGTCTTTTGATCTAGAAATTGTTGCATTTGTTGGGTTTAAACATTGCTAGAAAAGCTACGTCGTCCGCGTTTACGACTAGGACATGAATCACGGCGTCTAGAATGCGAATCACGGTGTCTAGAACGTGAATAACGATGTCTAGAGCGAGAATCACGGCTTCTGGAACAAATTCTGGAACGTCTCCCAGAATTACTTCCAGTGGCTTCTAGTACGATAATTATTAGGCATTTTAATTGATTTACTTAAAGAAATAAGCAGATACAGCAAAAAGTAAAAGCAAAGAATAGCCAACACTATATCAAATTTGAAATTTAAACGGTGATACCACAAAATAAAAACGTTTTCACCAACGAGAATGTTCTGCTTTACTAGATTTCGGTAAATAAATTGGAACGTACTCACCAAAAATATTCCATTTGCCAAACTGATTAGTCAAGTTCTTAAATAGCAAAGTGGGTAGTTAAAATTAACTTCATTTTTACTGCGCGTCTCGGATTTTTATTTGGCAAAACAATGTTCGATCTTATGCCCATGCTTGTTACAAAATGAACACAACTCGGGTATGAATGGTGACTCGATGGTACAAACATAGCTTTTGCATTAGATAAACCGATAAACCACCAGTACTAGAGGCGGAAATCAATTCGTCACCGAGTCCCTGTACTATACGCAGTCGAAGTAACGATCGACGGGCGTAATCGGCATATGTGTGTGGGATAACTTAACCCCGTTCAAGCAGTTACCTATCCGTGAAAGGCACTCATAATCACCCCAGTTGTTTCGAGATTAATATTGTCCCAACTAGGGTTAAAGTTTGAAATATAAAAATATTGGTTGGATCTCACCGAGGTGTTGATGAATCGAATAGCATCCACGAGATGATTCGTGACCCCAAGCGGCATGCTCGCATCACTGACGGCCTGCTCGGAGATGGACTCCGCAGCATGGGTAGGCTCTGCGGGCGCCTCGCTCGGCAGCATCGGCGGCAGGGACGCTGGTGGCGGGCCGCCACAGTGTTCGTCGCCCCGACAGGGACGACGCTCGGCATCGTATATGTGTACGACATCGTGTATATGGGACGCTGGCCGGTACGATGACTGGCGCCGCATGCCAGATGCACATCACGCGGTGGCAGCGACGTGCGGGCCACCGGCCGGCACGATGACTCGTGCCGCGAGCTCATTGCACGCGATTACAGCGACGTGCTAACCCGCTGGCCGGCACGGTAACTCGCACCGTGTGCCAGATGCACGCTGAGACGGCGACTCACGCCGTGAGCTCGCCGCACGCGGTGGCAGCGCCGTGCGGGCTGCTAGCCGGCACGATCACTCGCGCCATGTGCTCACTGCACGCGGTGGCAGCGACAACAACTGCGCGCTGAACTCACGCCGGGATGGCGGTGGCGCGTTCGACACGCTCAGCGAGCGCCGGGCTGGTGGCGTGCGCGGCGAGGACGCCGGACGGCCTGGCAACCGCCTAGGCTGTCTCCCTGCACGCTCCTTAAACGCTCGCAATCGGGATCGCATTGCAGCTATCTCCTGCAGCAGTTCGCTGTCTGGAGTGCGATCCCGGCGTCTGGAATCGCGACGGCGACCCTCGTCCCCTGACGAGATCGGTTACTGTTCTACATCTAGAAAAACCTGTAACTGTCAAAGATAGGGCGGTTAAATGGCGATGAATTCTATCCAACTTCTGATTTTAGGAACCACTGGCGTAATAAACTATAAGAAAATGATCATTACAACAGGAACTTATTATTCTCACACTTATTCGTTTCATTTTAAGCAAATAAATCAATTAAATAACTACGACAGTAATAATAGACCAAACTAGGCTATTGGAATCTCAAACGGGCATAGTCTCCTCGTGCCAAGCGAACTCCAAGACGAACTGTGTCTCAAACGAGCGCGCAGCGGCTTTTATAGGCGATCGGCATCGCTCGGCAACGCTTGTCATCGGTCGTCCTCGTACGTCAGCGGATCATGTCGGCTGATCAACATTTCCGCTAACATTGTTTTATATTTTTTGGATGTGCATTTAAATGTAATGTACTGTACTTTCGTTCCCCTGCCGCCATCCCTACAAATATTATATACCCCTAATACTAATTGTTTGTCAGTGCTTTGTTTGTATTTTCGGATCAAAGACATGTCAGGCGAGCTTACTGAGGCCCCGTTTTATTATATTTTCCCCCTTTTGAATTTAAAACATTCAGAATTGCATTCGAATTGTTTTGTACAAAATATTACAGTAAAATTATTTGAATTTTTAATCATTCTATTCAAGTTTGTTTCCATGTTGCAATCATACTAACTGAAAATAAAGGAATATTTATTTGATAATTTTTAAATTTTTCAGATTTTTCTTATTCTTATAATAAATAAAAATTCACGTAATTTGCGGTTCCAGAGAAATTTTCGCCCCACTTACTATAAAGCTGTGAAATAAACTGCTTGTTGAGGTTTTCCCAGGAGACTACGTTTTTTTTTTTCGTTTTTTAGTTCGATTGATCTTTAAAAGGTCTTTAGTTTTTTTTTTAATATATATTTTCACATTTATCTGTTTAGTTAGTAAATTTAATAATTAATTACTGTATATAAATATTAGTATTAGTAGGATACAAGTATTACATTATGTTCTTATATATATATATATATATATATATATATACTAGCTGGCCCGGCGAACTTCGTACCGCCTAATTGTCAATGAATGTCGTGGTATACATATTAGTTGAACAAAATTTATGATGTCTTGAAATTAATATAATGAATAATAGAAAATAATAGAGAAGCACGATGGCGTCATTGCGCGTGTCAGTCTAATTGTACACGCAAGTTAAGCAACGTCAACCGTAGCCTGTCCATGGATGAGTTTATATTATCTCGAGCTCCTCCGTGCTTCGGAAGGTACGTTAATCCGTCGGTCCCGGTTGTAATCATTAGATTAACTCGAGGTCCTCCGTGCTTCGGAGGGCACGTTAATCCGTCGGTCCCGGTTGTTATCATTAGATTATCTCGAGCTCCTCCGTGCTTCGGAAGGCACGTAAGACGTCGGTCCCGGTTGTTATCATTAGATTATCTCGAGCTCCTCTGTGCTTCGGAAGGCACGTAAGCCGTCGGTCCCGGTTGTTATCATTAGATTATCTCGAGCTCCTCCGTGCTTCGTAAGGCACGTTAAGCCGTCGGTCCTGGTTGTTATCATTAGATGGCAGTCGTTAAGCCAAGTGGCCTTTAGGCGGCTTGAAATTACTGGCGTCCGCCAACTCGCAGTTGAGCAGCGTGGTGGAGTATGCTCGAAACATATTCAGTTGAAGGAAGACCCGTATTTAATATTACCCAGCAGTGGGTAAATATTACCCAGCAGTGGGTAAATATTAAGTTCAGTATTTTACTATGTCACAAAATAAAGTACCATGACACTTGACAGCCAATTAATATTCATTTTCAAGCATTCATTCATAAACAATTTTCAAAACAACAACGGACAACTTTCGCGACGTAAAAGTTAGACCAATCGATTTGACATTTAATTGAAAATCAATAAATATCCCAATCCGTTTTCAAATTTAATTTTTCGACAATTTTGTCAATGTTTTAATACTTATTATCCTATACCCACATTTCTGAACGCACGCATACATTTGACGTACGCACGTTAACGTCACGTTTGACAGGTCCGACATCCACGAACATTTTGTATGGAAAAATGATTTTTCTTTTATTTTATTTTTTTTCGTAAATTTTCCAATGTTTTTAATAGTTATTCTGCTATTCTGGACGGAGACAAATCCAACAAATCAAAAACCATGGCAATCGGTCCAGCCGTTCTCGAGTTATAAGTGTTGTAACAAACACGACTTTCTTTTATATATATAGATATATACATATATTAAAAGTATTTGAAACGTAAATCCTGTCAATATTGCAGACGTTGAATCTGTTGCTTTTAGATAGACACATGCAAATGAATATTTATTGACTAGGAATAAATTATTCTTCTCCAAGTCATCTTTTCAGACCGTCAGACCTACTTAGCAGTTAACACTTTAATTAGACGTAAGACATGCGGAGGTATAAACTCAATGGAGGCTGTCGGAAAGTTTGAAACTTCGGGTGTGGCTATAAAAACAAAATAGAGAGCGTGACGTGTGGAAACATTTTGTCTCACAGAAACCAACGCCACCGCTGAGGATGAGGTTGTGTTTCAACAAGTGAGTTAACAAGACGTGAGTCGATCTATCTTTAAGTGACTACAATCGGACCATATGAGAATCAGTCCATAAGCAAACAAAGGAAACCGTCGCCATTATTATAATAAATATTATATTAATGGAAGCGGAAGCGGTATTTACAAGATATCATATTGTAAACGTCTATATACATTATTGGCGCAACGGTACCGCAATAAATAAAATAATAATAAAAATACTTTTATATAATATATATTATTATTTTATATAAGTTATTATTTTAAATAAAGGGAGTTTAAGTTCTTCACGAAAAAAAATACTGAGCTAATGATAATAGAGTATGCAGTTTGTCTTCCGCCAAACTATGAAAAATACTAAAAAAATATTGTCTTCCTTCGAATGAGTGAAGTCACTAGGCACTCCTGAGGTGATAAATGGCAGACATATCTCGAGAGATACTCCGTATTGCAAAAGTTGATATGCTACTTCATACTTCATACAACTAATTAAAATTATTGAAATGTTACACCAGTGCCTTTTTATTATCATGGATGCTTTTTTGACGTCATCCACGTACGCTTTCATATAATTGTATGCCCACGCGGAATAGAGCTGAACTAAATTGTTTAAATATCATGTTTGTCACACATGCTGTTCACAATAAATTTACTTTGACTTCAAAAAGCTTCATAATAGTTGAGGCGTATGCTTTTTTGTCAGAGTGTGAGAGTCACTCAAAAAGAATGGTGTTTGAGTCGTTTTTGCACCAATTCTCTCTGCTGTTCAAAGATGAATCCAAAATGTCATGACCTCTCCCTGGGTTGTTGATGGGCCTATGGCAACCCTTAATAATTAATCCCTAAATAATTGGGTGTGTCGTCTATATAACTATCCTTATTAGCCCTTGCTGCTATTATTGCTAACCGACATTCACATCACTGGAGGGTACAAGTCTCCTCTCAATTGAAGAAGTTCGTGGGAGTACTCCGCAACGCTACTCAAATGTTGCGGGTTGACGAAGACTTCTTCGTCCTTTTTTCGCATAAGGACAGATTCTCAAAAGGACAGATTCTCAAAAAGACAGATTCTCAAGACGACAGATTCTCAAAAGGACAGCAGTACACGTGAGCAGTATTATAATTAATATTCCGGTATTCAACAAAACCACTATTATCCCTCCGCATCTGTCTACATAAACTAAACTCAATAACTACGAAACAGATTTTCATGATGTTTTCACTAATGGACGGAGTGATACATGACACGAGGGAGTTGTTGACCCTTATTATAAATAACAAGTTTTATTATGAGTTCTGTGACCTATTACCTAAATCTTCTATTAGGTTAAGTTTAGATACATAATTTCATTAAGATTTCGTGTAAATTGCTAATTTTTTATATGAATAATTGTAGAAGACGTAGGAAAAAATCATCCACCAGAGGTACGGCCAGGGGTACGGTGGGTCTGAAGCGTGTTCGCAGCCAGGGCGAGTCGGTAGTAAATAGGAATATAAAACAAAGTCGGGTTAGTTACACCATTTCTATCTCAAGAATAGCTGGACCGATTTGTTGGATTTGTCTCCATCCCGTACAGCATTAATAGTTATTCGAATAATTATGAAATCCACAGGTATAAGATGGGAATGGGAAAGATTGAGCTGCAGCAATGAGTGGGCTGTTCGCTAATAAACAATAAAATACTCAATTCTTTATAAAAATCGCTAAACGCTATCCCTTATAATAAGTTCACTGTCTTACAGCTTTGTTCGTTGTGGCAGTAGTAACCGTATGCGAGTCTCGGGAACTGGGACTCGGTGCTATGGTAAACAAATTAAAACAATAGGTACTGTCGCATACCTATCACAGGTAGGTACAGTCAAATGCCATAATTGCACCTTACCTTTAACATTGAATACCATATGTATTTATTACGATGGTAAATATTTTTTTAATTTATTTTCTTCAATCTCTAGATTTCTTTTTATTACTACGGCGGATGGCAGACTAGCATACGGGGTGGATTTTTGGGGTGCAAGTGGTTCATTTGAACCAAAGCCAACTTCACTTGCACGTGGTGCACCCTGCTGACTGACAAAAAGAGAGGTAGGGAGCGTAATTGTAAGCTACCCGACTGGGATATGTACCTCCACCTCACAGAATACCGCAGCCAATTAACAATTCCCTTGAGGGTTGTTATGTTCCTGCGAGTGAGTGAGGTCACCAGAAAGGAAGGAGTTTCTGCGGTGGCAGCGGGGGTGGCGGCGCGCGAGCTCCTTAACACGCGTAGGGTCGGTTTCCTAAGATAACTAACCACTCTGTCATAAATTTCAGCCATCATCATTATTAGCTATCTACCCACTGCTGGCGTTTCCCAATGCTTTCCACTATATACGATTGGCTTTCTGCATACAACCGCTACCAGCCACTTTCTTGAGGTCGTCGGTCCATCTAGAGAGGGGGCGCCCTACGCTTTGTCGCCCCATACGCGACCTCCACTCTAGGACTTTCCTCCCCCATCTACCATCGCTGACTAGGCAGATGTGGCCAGCCTATTGCAACATCAACTCGCTGACTCTGAGTGCTACATCGACCATTATGGTACTCAGTTGAATTTCTTCGTTCCGGATTCGATCTCTTAGAGAAACTCTAAGCATTTCAGAATATAACTATATTTGAAAAAATTGTTAATTTATTACGCTAGTTACCTACGTAATGAACATTTAGATACCGTTGGACTCTGAACGTTTCTGATAACTGTTCCGTTTTTCAAACTACCTAAACAAATACGCTAACGTGAAGCTTTCCTCCAACAAGACCAAACAAACTTGTTTACGTGTTACCAAAGTTAGAAACAGGTACGAGTACAAGCAGGTACTTTTAACACAACCCAGCAAATGCAATGAGATTTGCATTTCAGCGGCTAGTTGCCTACTGCAAGTTAGGATTTGTACAAACGTAGCATGTGACACTAGCGGCGTGAACTGCAGCAGTCTTCATCTAATTTATGTACAAACTTGCTACGAACTAAGTCCACAATATTCGAAGCTGACCAAAGTCTAATATGATGATGCGAAATTTAAGGGATGCGATGCGGCATTGTTTTGCGAAATTGTAATACTATTATTTATGCTATGGCGCAACTATGAATATTGTTGAAAGTCGGAGATGTTTGCTGAAAACCCTAAACCTTTTGTTTTCTCATACGCTAAAGTTTACGAATTTATCGGTTTATTTTATATGCCAGCTCGGATGAGCTGTTTCATTTGATACCTGCTGCTGAATTCCACTATCGTACAACTCGCCATAAATTAAAATTCCATCCATATCATCTTGATGAACACAAACCTTCCAGATACTTTGAAGAACACTCGACCGGTCTTCGAGAGACCGTGGGTTCAAATCCCACCTAGTGAATTTTTCCATTATTAATATTTATAATATTATTGCAAGTCAGCCGAGTAGTTAGCAGAATAGTTGATACTATTTAAATAATAAGACAGTTTGTCTCTCAAGGTGTACAATAATAATATATCTAACTATATTTCTAGTATGTATAAAATATTTTCGTAATCACAATTAGATTAAGGTTTACAATAAAAATTAACACAAACAGCAAAACAAATTGAAGCGAAAAAATATTTTTTTTTCATTTTTGTATGTTTGTGTGACGGTAAAACTTTGTCCAGGAATATTTATTTATATTTTATTTATTAAGTAATAATAACTTTTTTTTTCTTGTTTTAAAGTAAGAAGGGATACTAGTCAAACAGCGCAAGATTAAACTGCCATATCAAATAATATATGAACTTGGGTATTAGATATGCTGGTCGTTTTATCGACTGGATATAATAGCGATAACTTAGTTGACCAGATGCTCCCGACAGTCTGTTTGCTCACACCAAAACTTCGAGATATCCACAGTCGAGTGTGTATTATAATATGTATGCATCGTCAATCCTTATTCATCCCGCTGCAGTTTAGAACATACCACCACCACGATGCTCATTTGAGGGTTGGCGGAGGCCGTTGTTTTCAAAAAGGCCACTTGACTTGACTTGGCTTAACGACTGTCATCTAATGACAACAGCCGCGATCGAGGTCTTAACGTGCCCTTCGAAGCAGACACGAGTTCGAGACATATAAACCCATCCATGGAAAGGATACGGTCGACGTTGCTTAACTTGCGTGTTCGATTAGACTGACACGCGCAACGACGCCATCTCGCTTGTATGCCATAGAGCTCTTTACTACTAGGTACATCGACTGCCAAACAAGTATTTGTCCCAACGAATGGGATGCGCTTATCGTATCGTACTGTAAACGTCATAGCTTGCAATAGAAGAAGTATCACTTGCACGTTGCCACTCCGCGCTGATAATACAAAAGATAATAATTGTCTGCATTTTCCAATACATGGTAGTAGAGTTTATCATAAATAAAATAAACTGTTTGCTTCGTTAACACAAATATAACAACACATCTCTGCAACTGTAACTCCTTTTTATGACATTTCAAAGTCTAAATATGACCGAAAACTAAAATAACTAAGAATGTTATTATGCTAGCAACACACTAGCAGCACAGTATAAGTAATAGTACTATGCTAACAGTAAGAATTGATATTAATGAGTGAAATTAAATTTATTTTAGGAAAATTACAATTCAGTTTCAATTCGGTCAAATATAATTCTGCGATCGTAAAATAATTACTAGAAAAAGTATTAATTTTGACTAGCTTACAATACAATATACATTATTGCGCTAAAAGAATAAAATATATACGGTGAAAAACATTAAGAACACAAAGACGGTCTTATCGTCGAGCGATCTCTTCCAGACAACCTAGCGTAATATTCTGTCATATTGGTGTTAAACTGTAATGGACTGTAATAGACTTAACCCTTTCATTGGTATAGGCCCATTTTCAGGTTTTTTATTTTTCTATTTGACTATTATAAATAATCTCGTCAGCCTACTATTATCCAGTTTTAATGTCCATTTTTTTTATGTTTGACGCAGAATGTGATGCCCGTGAAAAGGGTTAAGTTAAGAAATAAATAAATATTTCTGGATAATTTACCATTGCTAGCCATTCGTCCACCGGGTTCGTCGAGATAATAATAAAAATAAAAAATCTATAAAGATTACTAACTGTATTTCGCTCATCAAGACCTTTTAGCCGATATTGATATGCTAAATTACAAATCGCCATTTTAAGGCTCTAATTATTAGGTTAGTAAGTAGACATTGCAAAGCAAGCGTAGTATAAAACTATTTACCCATGAACCAAAGATTTTACAGCAGTTACCATCAGTCGCAAACCACAACTAAAGCGGCGTTCACATTACACTGTTTCAACTCCACTCGACGTCACCCGCGGCCCCAAATGGCTTTTGTTTCAAATAAATCCCACCTCGCCTGCAATAGGTACACCAAATCCGGTGTAAATTGCAACATTGTGAAGCGGATTAAATATTTTCTTGTGTCGTATGTTACTTGGTTGCGAATTACTAGCGGGCACTTTAGAGTTTAATTGTTGGTATAATATATGTTCTTTAGGAGAAAGTGTCTTTTCTGCCACTAGAATGAAAATGAAGTATACTATATATAACTAGTGCAGTTGGTCCAACTGCATTATGAAAGTGCAGTCGTTGAAACTGCACGCCCACTTCACACCGACTACAATCGGGCTGTACGGTTGGTTTGCAGTTTCATTACAGTCGCACACTGCGTTCAAACTGCAAATTTGGAGTGGAATTGCAGTTAAAATGCAGTCCATCTGTCTAGAGCCTTAGAGGTACAATCAGTATAGAACGTTATTTTGCTTCGATTTTATAATCGAAGATTATTAGAGGTTCTCGCTCTCTGTCTCCTGCACTGAAATGAAATTCTTTATTGTTCCACAGGGCTCTTGTGAGCACTTAGATACGCCTTACACTTTTTTTTTAATATAAATATTTTTTTTATAACTACTAGCATTTTGGACTATGGTTACAACTTGGCTATGCAAAACCATGTTATACTGAAGTGACACTACCATCCATCCTCCAACAAATTAAACGATACCATTACTGAGTTTGATTGTATAGCATAATACAAGCTTTTATCCGTTAATTCCGATGCCGGGGCACAAATAGAATTGCCACGCAATGATAGCAATTAAATAAATGTGTTCGAGCTAGTTACATCAGCTGAGTCGTGCTGAGCCCGCCGAATGGCCTATAAAATTCATGCTTCGTTTAGATCGTACTAAACGCAGCGTCTATAAAACTTGTGTGATGAAGTTGTCAACTACGGCTCGCTTACGAGTACTATGACTATACATCTGGTATCATGTTTATTATCAAAGTACTCATAAGAATACAATATCAAAGCAATAAAATAAAACAATCGTGAAGCGGAAATTAAAGAAACTTTAATTTGATGATAAGTAGCTAAATAATGTATTGACGCGAATTGACCTGGACCCTGGACTGCTCCGTAAACACGTAAACTTTGGAATGGATCTATAACTACTTACAACCTATATGCCTGATGTATATAAAACATTATTGTATATGCCAAATAATCTGCAAATAGACTTTATGCTTATTCAATAGACAATTGTACTGGTTTAAAAAGTATTTATAGTTAATTATCGAGATCGAGAGACGAGCTCGGTGGTGACGAGCTCGGAAGTCGAATGGTAAACAATGGCCACTTCGACTCCGAAGTCGCGGGTTCGATAACAAATATTTGTGTGCATGAACACGTCTGTTTGTCTTGGTCTAGGTGTTTTCTATGTATTATAATATGTATATAGTATGTATTTACAAAAAAAATTGAGTATTATGTCAGTTATCTAGTAACCGTACAAGCTTTGCTTAGTTTGGGACTAGATGGCAGTGTGTAACTTGTCCAAGAATATTTATTTATTGCTTTATTAGTTGCTTAATAATTGCAATACGTTCAGTGAACCAACAGAATATTGAAAAATTATTTAAAATTTATTCTATTTTTATGGCACAGGTTCGTCAACACTTACCGAGACTTAACATATTTTATATTATTTAAATATTTGTTTTATATTGATAGCTTTTTTCTTCGCTAGGTCCTTCCAATCGGGTCAGTCATATATTTGTTTCCTTTCCAAATAATACAAAGTAAATGAATAATCATTATTTGAATTAATAAAATTTACCTATTACATTAACTTAGGACAAATAAAATTATTAATCGCCAACTGTTAGATACAAGTTACTCGCCGTCAAACGACGTACTAAACAGACCATAAGGTTATTTAAGAACGTAGGCAACAAAATTACTAAAGATAATTAGTTTACAAGTTCCATCAGTATTTATCGTACAACATGATAGTTGCTAGGTTGCTACTCTCCTTAAGATTTAAACAGTGTTAGGGCAACTTTTACGATCTTGGCTTGAGGGTTTTTTTTCGCCAATTCAGTGCTGATAGTAACCAGAGCGCCAATTCCCGAATTTTTTTTTATACTACGTCGTGTGGCAGACAAGCATACGGCCCACCTGACGTGAAGTGGCTACCGTAGCCATATTAACGCTCGCAATTATCGCAATATCGCTGGCGCGCTGCCACCCCCTCTGCCAACGCAGCAACTTCTTCCTTTCTGGTGACCTCACTCTCTCGCAGGAACACAACAACCCTCATGGGTATTGTTATTTGGCTGCGGTACTCTGTGAGGTTGGAGGTACTTCTCCAGTCGGGCAGCTAAAAAAATACGCTATGCCCTACCTCTCTTTTCGCCAGAGCCTCTTCTGTCAGTCAGTAGGGTACAAACTTGACTTTGGTTCAAAGATGTTGATAAACCATTATCATCATCCATTTCAACTTAGTTTCGATCTCACAAATGTCACATGTGGCATTCTCGTATCAGGGTACCTATTGCGAGTTTTCTAAAAGAATCGATTTCCACAACGTTAACTTGTTTTAGTATGATCTATGGGATTGGCTCTACTTCGACTGTTTGTCCATAGATGGCGCTTGTCAATTTCATACTAAAATGAAGATTATTTTGTCAAAAACGAATACGTAACTTAGCGTGCTGAATTAAAAAAAAACTTCAAAGCTTAATATAGCAGTATGATTGTATATTTTGTATATAAAAGCGTCCCTATTCTTCTTCTTTAAACGAGCATGTGAGTCACCTGATGGTAATCAAACTACACTGAGATCAGGTGGAATAATAGCTAAAACATGTTCATGGTCATCATCACTATCTTCAAAGATCGCTTCGACGGCTTTTTCAAATTTCGTAATGTTCAAACGTAGTTTGTTTATTATAATCGATTTAAAAAAAGAGAAATTTCTTATATGGATAACGCTAGTGTACTCAATCGGGTACAGTTTGTTTGTTTGTAGTAGTATCTTTATTATACATTAAAAAAAAAAAAAAAAAAAAAACACAGGTATACAGTAAGATAAAACTAAGTATAAAATTTTAGTATGCAATATTTTATTCACAATTTTATATTCTTAATATCAATCATAGTATGACTTACTAAAAAAACATAGAAGTTACTAATTTCTCAAAATATTTTTTTATATAGATAATAATGTACTTATTTCCACGGCAGATCATACTTAGTTTTTAAATAACACTAAATCCCAAAAAAATAGGGATATCTATTTTTATATTAATTAAAAAATATTAATATACCCTCGTCAATAAATAATTAATGAATCTTAGAAACACTTTATTTAGATTTTTTTAGGGATATAAAATACTACTGTACTCAAATGAGTACAGCGACCTAGGATAAGTTAAAACATAACGTTGTCAAGATGGAATCGGTGGGAAAACGCGCAATGAACATTCAGACAGCACAACTGCTCAATAACAGATTCAAGAAATTTATTGCTTTTTTCTTTATTTAAGCTTCATCTACAGATTTTTTGTCACTCGCATTCTCTCTATCTTTCGCAATAGAACTAACAAATACCTAAATCCTATAACAAAATTACAAACACATTTTCTAACAAAAACCAAAAAACTTTACGAATCGTCCTTCTTGCCCACAATTCTTTTCAACAAAAACATAAATCTGAACACACAGCGTTTACGAAATCGGAAAATCGGAAAAAACATTGTTCTGTCTAAAATGTTGCGACGTTCCTAGTTCCACATTTTCCTAGACTATTTTGTTTGGCTAGAATCGAATATCCGGTTGTTCCATACGATTCTATCGTCGTTGGGCAGTTGGATTCCTTTTTGTTTACTTGGGTGCTATGCGGAATTTAATACCTACATATAATGTATTCAGACTCCTCAGGGGTTTTACGAGCGATCCAGCGGTACTGGAATTGATCTGGTTTCATGTGCCTGACAATTATATTCGTGCTCGATCACGTAACTTGTTTATGCCGCCTACCAGTAGAACGACTGCAGCGTATCATGCTCCTCTTACTCGAGCGGTGCGACTTATCAATGTCATGATTGCAACGAACCCGACGCTAGACTTATTTAACTGTTCTAAGGAACAATTTCACAGAGCAGCTATAGATTATGTCGAACATGCTAATTGATTTTAATTTTATTGTTATTTTTTAATTTGTGTTTTTTTTTAATTTTTGATTTTTATTGTAATTTTAATTTATATTGTATGACATTGATTATAATTTTTTAATTGATTTTTTATAAACAAATATTCCTGGACGGATTGCGCGCCGCCATCTGGTCTCATATTATTATTATTATTTTGTATATGTATCCAATGATTTTATTTGTTATGTTGATTTGATTATTTTTATTAAGATTTGTGACATTATTATGCGAATTGGGAAACTGTAATGCTAATAATTGTATGAAATAAATAAATAAATAAATAAATAAATAAATAAACTGTAAAATGCTTGTTGAATAAATCGTCAAGTTCTTTTTTTTTTAATTTTAGTGGAAAATAAAGAATCAAAGAAGCATAATATCCGCCGAGTGGTAAGCAGTCAGCCTAGGGACGCTGGTAATATCAGAGTCATCACTGTGCCAACCCTGTAAAAACACCTTCACGGTTTTCTTGAAGAACCCCATGTTATTATGTATTTTAATTCCGTACCCTATAGTACATTGTCTAAGTGTTACCCATAGATGCGTTCTACTCTATCTATTGTGGCAAGAACAAAGTAAGGTAATAGCCAAGCATTAACACAGTCACGCGCATACTACCGTCGAGGTCAGATGTTAGTGCTAATCAAAACCAATTGTAAAGTAAAAGCCTTCCTATATATTTAGACAGTGTAATCATTATACTTTTACTGTAAGGAATGCCAACATTGCCAACCCGCAGTGGAGCAGCGCAGTGGCGTATGCTCTAAACCCCCCTTCGATTGAAGGGAGACCAGTCGACCCTGCCAATTCCAATCTACCGCCGAAGCTGAAGCCGATTACCATCGAATATTTTGATTCGAAAAATAGGTCTTACGTTTAAATTATTGACAAACATCTTCAGGTTAGCCGGTAGAGTTCTAGAGTTTCTACTAGCTAAGACAAACACAATTACCACTAATCTAAGGCTAAGTTTGATTTTTGCTACCAAAATATTCAATGGCTTCAATCGGCTTCAGCTTCGGCGGTAGGGCCCCAGGTCCGACTGGAAAAGTAACGAACTTTCGTTTAAAAAAGTAACTATTTTTTGTTAGCAAGATAGATCTGTGTGTAAAGCATTAATATAAAATTAATTGTTCTGCGTAACCTTCCGATAAAACATTTAGTTTTATTGTTGCACGGAACATTAAATAATTATTCTATGGCGGCAGCGGGACTATCATCTCCTTATGGTGCATCCACACTGAAGTCACCTTTTATTTAGCAACATTATGCAACATTACTGGGCTACAAAGCTGATGCAGTAAAAAGTGGCACATGGCCCAGGCGTGAGCGCCGATCGCTTATTTGAATACGTCAGCTGACGACCTTTCCACCAACATAGAAGCAGCTGACGTTTTTATTTATTCAAAGCTGCATGTAAGCTATCAATTGACAAATTTTCAAGTGAGAGGAAATCACTGAACGAAAAAACGTTTTTTGCATATTCGTGTAACTAGCTGACGTATAATCCACCACAGTACGGCCAGCTGACTTTTTTGTATCTTCGAATAATTGCGTTAACTATCATTTAACAAATTTTCAGTCGGGAGGAAATTGCTGAAAACAATTATTTTATTTTTACGTGATTAAAAGGCTGCCCAACCCACCCACGGAGCGGCAGCTGACGTTTACCATACGGCATAATACAACTCTCTGAAGTAATTCACGAGTTATCGCTTGAGAGGAAATGACTGACAAAATATACCATCTGGCTCACGGACTATTAGATGACAGTCGTTAAGCCAAGTCAGTGACCTTTAGGCGGTTTGAAAACACCGACCTCCGTCAACCCGCAGTTTAGCAGCGTAGTGTAGTATACTCTAAACCCCTTCGATTGAGAGGAGACCCGTATCCCAACAGTGGGTTGAATAAGGGTAGACGACGAAGTATAATAATAGGTCATAACATATATTTCATACCACTAGGTGATTATGTATTTATATTAGTCTATAGCCAGATTTTTTGTATTATTTGGCAAATTTTATGTTTTTTTTTTTTGTATTGCATTCATTGTTTATCTATCACCCCAAATTTTCTCCCTACTCCACCTATACTCCTGGACAAATTACACACTGCCATCTAGGTCCAAAAAAGCAAAGCTTGTCTTGTGCGTACTGCATAAGTGATATAACACTTCAATTTTTTTTTTTTTTTGTAAATTCATACATATGATACATAGAAAACACCAAGACGAAGACAAACACACATGTTCATGCACACAAATATTTGTCTTGTGCGGGAATCGAACCTGCGACCTCAGAGTCAAAGTGGCTATTGCTATCCATTCGTCCACCGAGCTCGTCGTCCAGAAATAATTTATATGTCAGAACAACGTTTGCCAAGTCAGCTTGTATACTAATATCATCATATAGCATGCATAACACAAGGTATATAGAAACAAGATATATTCTTCCCATATGTTGCTAAGACTACGTCACGAATTTGGTTCTTAAAATCTGTCATTTTCCAATTTCCATACAAGATACAGCTAATGACGTAGGCAAGTTCTAGGCAACATTTGTAGCTAAAGAACATACCTTATATCTTTGTACCATGACTAAACAAATAGTAACTTCTGTGTAGATGCGCCAGACGAAGAATATACTCAGTCTGTAAAGCCCCTGAGAATCACTAAGAAGGCAAATTGGAAACGAAGCGAAACAAAAAACGAACCATATCTCATTAGAAGAGACGTTTGTCTTGTCTATCTCTTTATAGTTCTAAAGCTGCCCTCTGAGCGGGGAATTCATTGTTTGGCCAAAAAGCACATTTAATTTAACGTCCTTATTCTATAGAATTTCTTGTATTTTGTAGGACTGTTAGATCAACAACTGTTATTTATTACGTTAAGTAAGGATTACAACATAGTACCTACAAAACAACAAAATACAATTAAAATAAAGTAAATAAAAATAATCTAATCTTAGTAAATTACTTAAAAAGTTAAGACTGTTTATTTATAATACGTCGAATGTCAAATAAACATACGGCTCGCCTGATGTGAAGCGGTTACCGCAGCCATATCCGCTCGCATTGCATGAAATATCGCATGCGAGCTGCCATCGCTGCCGCAACAACTTCTTCCTCCCTGGTGAAGTTTCTCACTCGCAGGAACAACCCTCATGAGAATTGTTATTTGGCTGCGGTATTCTGTGAATCGGACTACAAAATACGCTATGCCCTACCTCTCTTTACCTCTTTGGCTAGTCGGCAGGGTGAACCATGTTAAATTATATAAACCACGTGGAATTAGTTAAATAATTTGACAATTTATACGTTTTAACCTAGGTTTGACATTGTATTAAACTGAATTTAAATATTAAAACTAAAAACAAATAAAGTTTTTACTTTATTTGTTTTTAGTTTTTGATTCTACTAAAAACTGAATCTACTGGTAGACTCAAAGCGTACTCAAAGAAATTTATCTACGACATCCAGTGTCAGCGAGAAGCCTTGATGAATTTATAGCTTACTCTAGGCAGAATAAAAGTCTAGACATTATAAATCTGTATTATATAATAAAATATTGGTATTATGTACTTATATAAAATACTAGAAGTTTGTTTGTTTCTCTTATCTTTATTGTACATAACGAACATAAAATACATATACATAAAAACACTTAAAGTAGAGATGTACAAATGCGGGCTTATCTCTATAAGAGATCTCTACCAGACAACTTTTGAGTGTTGGATATAAACAGCTGTGAGTGGCGAGGGCCCTCAGATATAAAAAACAGAACACAAGAAATATAAAGAAGGCAAGAAGTAGCAATAAATACAGCAAGTAAATATAGATAAAGTTTACTTTCGGATGTAAATATTCTTCCATTTACACCTACTTGAGTAAAATCTTTTTTACTATGTCGGTTGACAAACAATCATAAGATTAAAGATGCGTCAGTCGTCAGTGGTCAGAGTGTGACTACATGTAGTCAAGATAATAAATTTATAAATATGATGACAAAGGTATTATATTTTTAATTTCCCAGTGAGAAATACCAAAATGTACGAACTGTGATAAAATATTTACGACTCGGTCCGTTCCCAAAGGTTCATGATTAAACATCTACTTAGGAACCTAACTGCTGTGGGAAATTAAGCTCTCATTAGCTATGTAGGGTACGGTGTAGGTTGGTACTGGTACTTTATTTTATAATAGGCTAGAATAACAAGGTATTAAGTGTATTATGTTAACATTTAGAATGAAATTTAAAATGTGTCTAAAATTAACATCAATGTAAATAATCTACGTAAATACGAGCCCTAACACATTATTGTCTGTTATTTGTAAAATCGACTTTATTATGGACTAGCGACCCGCCCCGGCTTCGCACGGGTGCAATGCTGATACTAAATGTACTACATAAGGTCTTTGCGCTTTGTTCTATCCAGTCCTTCCCCAGTTATAGGCACACGCCGCCGGCTCCGCGGCCGGTACCACCACAGCCGTTATGTCCCTGCATTTTAAATGTGTAATATCTAAACTATTCATTTAAATTACATGCTGTGAAGGGCCATATTGATCTATATTAATTGCGCAATGTATTTAAGGTACTTAATTGGATAAGGATTAATTCTGTATTGCTTAAAATCGCTTCGTAAATAAGGCATTATTTCTTGTAAAAAGCAAAGGATAAAATAACGGTTATTGTGTGTTACCACTAAGAGATAGACATATACCATCGCGAACTTTTTTGTAGACCATTTTAAGGTGAACAATACTGTACTACATTATTTTGATCTATCTCGTTGGGTTCAGCCAGCGTTTGCAATGAAAGAGCAAAAAAATGTGTTTATTTACGACATCACATTAGAAACCTCTAAATTATCAGTGTTTTTCTACTATGTTATGCATATATTATACATATAAACTTTCCAGTTGAATCACTCTATCTATTAAAAAAAACCGCATCATAATCCGTTGCGTAGTTTCAAAGATTTAAGCATACAAAGGGACATAGGGACAGAGAAAGCGACTTTGTTTTATACTATGTAGTGAAGTGGCAAAATGCAAGAGAGTAAGCAATATTAAAACAAATATGTCCATCACACCTATAGAAAATGAGACGTGTTAATAGTGTGCCCAGGTAGAACATGCAAAGAGTCTAATGAGATCATGAAACACGCCCTAGCCGGCAAAAGTAATAGATATGGAAATCCTAGGAAATGCATACCCGAACCAGCCCCCTTACCACCATCTCTTATTGCGATTCAATAACTGGATAGAATGCTTATTCATACCAATGAATAAACGACTCTATTTCAAATGGAATAGAGTCGGTTATTCATTGGTATGAATAAGCAATATATTCAGTTATTGAATCGCAATAAGAGATGGTGGTAAGGGGGCAGTAGGACTATATGGTCTTCCTAATAAGCAGCATACTGAAGTAAATTGAACATGTCTACAGACAGTCAGGAGAGAGTGACTAATGGATTAGGGAGAGCATGAATGCATGCATAGAGCACATGTAGGGATTAACCCTACATGTGCTCTAAATTCACTAAGCCTCCATTTCTAGAATGGGTCCCGACTGCTACATGTTTTCTTGTTTTAGGGATTTTTCAT
Source organism: Hypsopygia costalis (assembly GCA_937001555.2). NCBI lineage: Eukaryota > Metazoa > Arthropoda > Insecta > Lepidoptera > Pyralidae > Hypsopygia > Hypsopygia costalis. The sequence goes on from OW443335.2 coordinate 5,966,869, forward strand.
TTCCAAATTACACAGAAAAGCAGTCGGATTTTTTAGTTTTTTAAATTACCGTTTTTATTTTACGTTTTGTAGTTTTATTTATTCTGATATATGCAATGTCGCTCTCACAGTAAATACTAACCTCATTGCTAAATGCTCTCTAATGACACCCCTCAAGCTAAAAACCATCCAGCCCTTCAGGCTGCAGAGCGTGCCATACATACTCTCGACAAGTTATAAGTTAATTAAAAAAATCAATCGTATTTTCAGTATATTTGTTTAGACACTTACACTAGAGTATATTATTCTGTGCTTACACTTGAAAGTGTGATTATGCAGATTTTACAACTGAAATATTTAATATGGTAGAACAACGTTTGCCGGTTCAGCTAGTAAAACATAACAATTTCATTGAAGAATAATCCCAAACCACGGATAAACCTAAAACTATTAACCTAGTATTATATTCATAGCGTTCGGAAGTAACAATCCAGACGGATCCGGTTTGGGAACTCAAAATTAAGGGGTCTTATCAATGGACCTCAGGGATTTATTGGAGGCCGGGTACCGATGCGTAATATCTTAATTACTTTATGACCGAGCCGGTGGGGCTGGATTTGATAACTGATTTATAAACCTTGTACCTACACGTATTAGGTATACTTAGCTATATGGAAAGAGAATTATAATTAAAATTGTAGATTTTGGCCAACTTGCCAGAAAAGTATAAATTAAATAAATAAATTGCTTGGAATGCAAGGCCAGACTGGCTTCTAGGAAGATTGGTGTCATTAGTAAAACCAGGCGGTATTTTACACCCCGACACCGCCTTCAATTATACAAAGTACAGTACTCCATGTGAGGTCGAACCTGGACCTCACATGGAGTACTGTTCGCATCTCTGGGCCGGTGCGCCCCAGTACTTGCTTGCTCCATTTGACCGCATACAACGAAGAGCAGCTCGAATCGTCGGCGACACAATGATCTCGGATCGACTGGACTCTCTCTCTACACGCAGAGATGTAGCGTCTCTTTGCGTTCTATACAAATTATATCACGGGGAGTGCTCGGATGAGCTGTTTGATTTGATACCTGCCGCTGAATTTTATCGTACAACTCGCCATAAATTAAACTTCCATCCATATCATCTTGATAATTGGCGATCTACTACAGTACGTTTCCTAAGACATTTTATACCACGAACAGTGAAACTGTGGAATCAACTTTTCTCGTCGGTATTTCCGATCAACTACGACATGGGAGCCTTCAAGAATAAAGTTTTCATTTCCCTTAAAAGGCTGGCAACGGATGGCCGACGCCTTGGTGTCGCTGATCTTCATGGGCGGTGGTGATTGCTTTCCACCAGGTGACCAACATGCTCGTTTGGCCCCCTCTCACATAAAAAAAAATATATATTTCTGGACAATTTACACAGCGCCATCCAGTCCCAAATTAAGCGTAAAGCTCCTGCTAGGGGTACTAGACGACTGATGTTTTTTTTTTTTATACTACGTCGGATGGCAGACAAGCATACGGCCCGCCTGATGTGAAGCAGTTACCGTAGCCTTATTAACGCTCGCAACATAAAATATCGCTCGCGCGCCGCCATCCCCGCTGCCAACGCAGCATCTCCTTCTTTTCTGGTGACCTCACTCGCTCGCAGGAACACAACAACCCTCATGGGAATTGCTATTTGGCTGCGGTATTCTGTGAGGTGGGGGTACATTCCGCAATCGGGTAGCTTATAATTACGCTCCCTACCTCTCTTTTCGCCAGAGCTTCGTTTGTCAGTCAGCACAGTGTACCGCGTGCAGGTGAAGTTGGCTTTGGTTCAAGGATGTTGATGAACCACTTACACCCCAAAAAATAAATGTACTTAAATACATTTTTTTTTGTAAATACATACTTGTAATACATAATACACAAGACAAACAGATATGTTCATGCACACAAATGTTTGTCTTGTGCGGGGATCTAACCCGCGACCTCGGAATCAAAGTAGCCATAGCTAGCCATCCGACCACCGGGCTCGTTATAAATGTGGGATTTGAAGCCATTACCTCTCGATTACCGCTCCAGTGCTCTTCTAACTGAGCTACTAGGAAGGTTTGTGATTTGTTGCATTGTATACTTTACTGCTGTGATGTCACAGCGTGGCGCCATCTACTTATTAAGTATTACACTACTATACAAGTGGGTTCAAATCTCACCTAGATGGGGGAGGTGAATTTTTCCATTTTTAAAATATTGAAAAGAGGTTTATCGGCGTGTAAGTGGCTGACTATCGTATTTGAGCCAATCACATCCTGCTGAAGGAGCTCCATTGCGTGTGTGCACGTGTCTGACTAATCGTACACGCAAATTATGCTTAAATTATAACATTAATTTCGTTGACCATACCCTATACATTTATGGGTTTATTTATCTCGAACCGCCAACCCTAAGGGGTGCAAGAAGCTCAACACCATCTTTGAGCCCAAGTCAACCTCACCTGCACTTTGTGCACCCTGTTAACTAACTATCGAGGCTCTTGCAAAAGGTAGGTATGGCTAGCGTAATTATAAACTACCCGACTTTTAAAGTACCTCCAACTCACAGAATACCGCAACCAAATCACGATTCCTTTAAGGGTGCAGCCACGTCTCTTTGCCTCAATGTTTTTGTAGAATGTTTCTAAAAACATTTGCAGTAGACCCGCCATAACCCGAGCAATTCATAGCCAAACAACAAGTAATGTTCTATAGCACTTGTACTGTTCCACGTAATTGTTTTTATTCTTACCGACCAGTTTCGCCGCTAAGGCATTATTAGGTAAACAGATGAAGTTTGTTTTTCTACAAAACATTATGCAAAAATGTTTTGTAGCAACACAAACGCCACCAAGCAACAATGTTCCACCAAGTGCCAACAATCAACACTATCAGCAAACACCAAGTGTTTATTTATTCAACCTGCGTATTCTATTCCTCACCCGACATCGTAATCTAACGATAATATTTCTTGTGCAGCCCTCTAAACACCAAGAAACACAATACACGTACCAAACCCTCTGCACTTAATGAAATATCAACACAGCACAATAGGTTAGAAATACAATAGGTGAACGCGTCGTTAGTCCGAGATTTATCTCGACTTATTACTGGGATCGGGAACGCAGCCATAACTTACGATGCTAGTGCTGTCTGCAGCATGTGTGAAGGGGGTGTTAAAATGTAGCTGGCTGCCGTGCTGCTAGACGGCTGGGATTAATCAAGACGAAAGGATTAATTCGTATCTTCTAGTGAAGGGACAAATGCTTGGAAGAAATGTAATTAATCGGTCTATATGGCAAATAAGGCATTAAAAGCCCGAAGCCGGCTTTATACGGGCATACGGCCCGCCTGATGTGAAGCGGTTACTGTAGCCATATTAATGCTCGCAACATAAAATATTGCTCGCGCGCCGCCTCCCTCGTTGCAAATGCAGCATCGCCTTCCTTTCTGGTGACCTCACTCAAGTGCAGGAACACAACAACTATCAAGAGAATTGTTATTTGGCTGCGGTATTCCGTGAGGTAGAGGTACATTCCCAGTCGGGTAGCTTACAGTTACGCTCCCTACCTCTCTTTTCGCCAGAACTTCATTTCTGCGTCAGCAGAGTGTACCGCGTGCAGGTGAAGTTGGCTTTGGTTCAAAGATGTTGATGAACCACTACACCCCAAAAAAGCTAGTCAAGTGAAGCTCAACTGCCCACGGATTTTAAGTATATACAAGACAAGTATATAACACTCATGTGTACATAAACCTAAAACATTGAGTTGCTACCTCACACAATGATTCCAATAATATGAATTATAAAATCATCTGAACGCTTGGTAATTCTCTCTTGTTTCACCCAATCAGGGGCCCTACCAGCCATTGCCGATGCCGATCCCACATTTTTTTCCCCTAAAATAGGACTTAAGTTAAAGTTAATGACAAACAACTTCGGCTTAGTCGATAGAACTCTGGGGTTTCTGCCAACTAAATTACGACAATATTTACCACCAATCTAAGCTAATGTTTGAATTTCGATATCAAAAAATCCGATGATAATCGGCTTCAGCTACAGCGGTAGGGCCTCTGATCGAAATAACACTTGTTATGTTTGCGTGTTAAAAAAGGGGATCATATAGCACGCCAAAATACAGAATAATATTTCACGTTAACGCGTATTTTACGTTAATTTCATATTTGTACAAGAAAATTACGTACTCAGCGAAGGACAGAGAAAGCAAGTATATTAAAGCGCCGAGATGATAAAGAAAGCGATAGTCATAGATCTTCCAGACCACGGGAACCGTTTTCTGACACAATTTAGTATGGATATGGAATGTATATAGTATTTTTTTTTCATAGTCATGGGACGAGTATATACGATAGCGTCAATAGGAAGATGAGGTACTGAACTCTATATTTATTGTGGTAACACTACCTTCCGCATGTGTGTGCGAATTTTATTAAAGCGGTTCCAAAACAGCACCAATTAGTTCGTCTGTCCCCATACACTCCAGTTACTAGTCTTACTCACGCTTTTGTTTGGTGTTCACAATTACTGTGCAACAGATGGAACCAATAATTAACAGACATTTCTAGTTTTGTTTGTAGCTTATGCACATATAAAGACTTGTTTATATCTATTGTCTAAAAGGACAGTATTACATCAAACGGACTGTAATCAAGTCGGACTTAAAAAGTTCTTAGTTGTCTGTAAAGTCGGTTTACTGGCGATAATTTTACGTGATAACGTCATAAGAAATCATCGGTCGATGAAGTGAAAGAGAGAATAAATGCGTCACAAGTAAACGCTTAGGCCGACCGTGCCTCTCTATCGATTGTCCCGCAAATCGCTTGCACGCTCGGCTCAGGCGGAACGTGTTAATGAGTCATGCTTTTTCGTGTGTGCTGCCGGCGCTCATCGATTTATAATCGACTAGCAAAGTACCCGTGCTTCGCTACGGGATCACTCCTGATTTGCGTCTATTTTTGTTAAGATTCCAGATATTTAATTTTTTCCCCTAAAAGGACTGTTTTATATTGACCATTATTACAAACATGCTCCAGATTAAGACGTCTCGGTAAACAATAGTTTTAACATTCGCACCAGAAGCCAAAAATGCAAGGCTTCCAGAAGAACTTACTCCTGAGCAAGCTACATACAACTGATCATGAGAGAAACAGTCCTGTCTCAAGTCAACCCCAGCGATCTTTAGAGACTACCCCCTGAGCTTTGTTAATGGTCATAGCAAATACCTTTATGGGAAATTTAAGTCTCTTAAATTGAATGGGGTGGTCTGATGGAATAACCAGTTGTTTAATACGCGAACAATGGTGGCACGAACCTACTGATGATACACCTCCGTTCCATGCAAGTGGTAGGAGATGGAGCGGAACAGGCCAGCTCCATCACCTTCCACAGCTATAATGGTATGGAGCATCATCACACCTTCCACAAGTATCAATTTGGTCAATCTTGACGTCATTGTTTAAAAATACCGAAATTCATATATTAAGTAGGTGGAGTATACCTATAAAGTCGGTACTTAGAATAGATTTTTCAATTAGTTTTCTGCACCAAAGCTTCATTTGAAGGACGTAGTTTTTTTTTGACGCTCTACGCGCGCGATGGATTACCTCCGGGGGTAACTACTGGGATGAGGTGAGCGATAAACCGTCATGGATAATCCCATGGTTTGAAATGATCTCTCATTTTCCTTAATAACGAAAGCATAGCGCGCTGTACAAATGCTAGGTATAGCGCCATCTAGTGATGAGTTAATTAAAATATAAATATAACATTTGTAGCCATTTCTTGGCTTGGCGTTGGGCAAAAGTTAATCAGTAACCCATAAACCCTTTTTTTATGAACAACTATTCCACCAAGTCTCAAAATCGTAGGTGAATCGATTTCCAAAAAGAGAGTTTTTTTCAACCCCCTATTTTCAACCCCTTAGGGGTGCAATTTCTGAAAATTCCGTCTTAGTGCGCGCTTACATTGTATAGAGAACACATATCCAAAGTCAGTGGTCTGGGCTGTGCGTTGATTAGTGAAACAGTCAGTCAGTGAGGACAAAGCCTTTTACTATCTAGCTTTTGCCCGCGGCTTCGCTCGCGTGAAATTCGCGCATTTTAGATTATCCAAGTCAAGTCTAACACGCAGCGCAACCACCTTCAAGTAGTACCTTTAATTGTACTAAATACGGATGCCGCGCCGACCGCCCGTGATTGTACATATAAGCACTGATTAACGCCAAATACAAATTTAAAAACCTATTAGGATAATACTTCAGTCAACACACAAGACTTATTCCATCAGCCTAAAAAGGATAAATCAAAGTTTAAAAAAATTACATGATGATAGTCACGTTAGCCACGTTGAATTTTAAAATCGTTGTTTTCGTAATCAGCAACCCGATAAAATATAAAAACAATAATATCCTTGATGATTTTCAGACTTTTTGACCCCATTTTACTCCTTTTTTTTGGGTTGAATTACGAAACATCCTGAAACACGTGTTCACTCATTTATCTATAGAAGTACTCATGTAAAGTTTAGAATAAAATAGTCTAACTAATCTCAACTGTGGACCTCTGTTTCACCCTGTTAGGGGTAAAATTTGAAAAATCCTTTTAAGTAATTTCGTGTCCACTATGTTATATTTTCAAAGCGATGCCATTTTCGTAATTGACGTCCCAGAAAACCATAGAATCAACACCCAAATTGATATTATGACATTTCAACCCCATCGCACCCCCATAGGGTTGATTTTATGTCAGGTTGGCTATATTGGATTATAAAATAGTTGTTGTTTTCGTAATCAGCGACCCGAAAAACCATAAATACAATACCCATGACGATTTTCATAATTTTTCCCCCCATTTTACCTCTTTAGGGGTTGAATTTTGAAAAATCCTGAAACACATATTTACTCATTTATCTATAGAAGTACTCGTGTAAAGTTTCGGATAAAATAGTCCAACTAATCTTGTTTCCCCATACAAACTTTGGACCCCTGTTTCACCCCCTTAGGGGATGAATTTTGAAAAATCCTTTCTTAGTGCACCCCTAAACGTCATAAGGAACCTACTTGCCAAATTTGGAATCTCTAGACCCAGCGGTTTGGGCTGTACTTTGATTAGTCAGTCAGTCAGTCAGTCAGTGAGGACAAAGCCTTTTATTATTATAGACTAGCTGTCCCGGCGAACTTCGTACCGCATAACAATCAATGAATGTCGGGGTACATATTAGCTGAACTAAATTTATGATTTTATGGAATTAAAACAATGAATAGTAGAAAATAATAGAGAAGCTCTCTGACGTCATTGCGCGTGTCAGTCTAATTGAACACGCAAGTTAAGCAACGTCGACCGTAGCCTGTACACGGATGGGTTTATATTACCTCGAGCTCCTCCGTGATTCGAAAGACACGTTAAGCCGTCGGTCCCGGTTGTTATCATTAGCTCATCTTGAGCTCCTCCGTGCTTCGGAAGGCACGTTAAGCCGTCGGTCCCGGTTGTTATCATTAGCTCATCTTGAGCTCCTCCGTGCTTCGGAAGGCACGTTAAGCCATCGGTCCCAGTTGTTATCATTAGCTCATCTTGAGCTCCTCCGTGCTTCGGAAGGCACGTTAAGCCGTCGGTCCCGGTTGTTATCATTAGCTCATCTTGAGCTCCTCCGTGCTTCGGAAGGCACGTTAAGCTGTCGGTCCCGGTTGTTATCATTAGCTCATCTTGAGCTCCTCCGTGCTTCGGAAGGCACGTTAAGCCGTCGGTCCCGGTTGTTATCATTAGCTCATCTTGAGCTCCTCCGTGCTTCGGAAGGCACGTTAAGCCGTCGGTCCCGGTTGTTATCATTAGCTCATCTTGAGCTCCTCCGTGCTTCGGAAGGCACGTTAAGCTGTCGGTCCCGGTTGTTATCATTTAATGACAGACCCTCCACCTCCCATGGCTCCACCGACCTCGCGGTCATATGAGCCGAATCGCGGGAGATGCGCACGGCACTTTGCTCTAAGGCTCTTTCGTACCGCGGGCAATTCTTGACTCCCTACAAATTATTTATTCTACGTCCTTTGCCCTAATTGGCACTCTCCCCCTTCTGGGGCGGCCACATTCACAGCAACGTCTTCACTGCCGTCCGGTGATGTCCATCGTCTCTTCTTCATCTCCCTCTCTTCGGCGCTTCTGCGCGCGTGCCATGTGTGGGCGAACCTGCGCAAAGCAGCGAAGTTCGCCGCCGACGATACAAGGTCAGTGTAGTACACCGGCCCCGGTTGGTCTTCATCGCGCTGGATCCTGTCTAACATCTCTTGCCTAGCGTCATCGTACCTACTACAGGACCACAAAATGTGGTCTCTGTCGTCATCTCCCTCTCCGCACAAACACGCGCCCACCTCACACAGCCCCAGATCGCGGAGGCGTTTGCCAAATATGCCGTGACCCGTAAGGATTTGCGAGGTCTGATAATCCGGCTCGACCCAAGTTGCCCTGAGTCGGCCGGCCACTTCTGGGAAAAATCGATACAAATCCCTCCCCTTTGTGTCACCAGCCCAACGATCCTGCCACTCCTGCAGCGTGGCGTCCCAAATACCGCGTTTTCGCCTGCTCAACTCCCCACCGCCCGCGGATCTATGCGCGCCTTCCATACGTCCAGCACGAGTCACCTCCAGGTCTCCCGGGAGAACTCCCGCCAGTACTGGCAGGGCAGCAGTACTGGTGGACCTATACGCTTTAGTCAGCAGCACTAGTGCCTGCCGCTGACTTCTCAGCACGGCACTACGACAAACATACTTACATAACCGATGGCACCAGATGGCAGCTGCGTACGTCAGCGTTGCCACGTATGTCCCCTTGTAGAGCACCCTAAGCGCCGGAAACCTGACCCCCCATGATGAGGCTGTGACCCTCGACATTTTGCCGAAGCATGCGGCAGCCCGCTCCCCAATGTAGACAGCATGTTGGACAAACAAAAGACCCGAATCTATTTGAACGCCGAGGACCATCGCCGATGCGACGCTCCTCACAGAGTCCTGGCCGAACTTAATAACTGGGGGCCGCTGAAATTTCCCCTTTACCGTCATAGTTAGCGACTTTGTGGGTGAGAAGCTCAGCCTATTACGGGCACCCCAGTCGCCTACTTGGCTTAAGACCGCGCGAGCAGTCGTCTCTATGGCCGCACGAGAATTCGACTCTATGATGAGCGTCACATCGTCGGCATAAGCCACCATCTTAACCCCCCCAGGAAGGGGCAGACGCAGCAGGTCGTCCATAAGGACGTTCCAGAGTGTCGGCCCCAGCACGGAGCCCTGCGGACACCCCATGGTGGACTCCTTCCACAGCACACGGCCACCCACGAAAAGGCCCACTCGCCGCCCGGTGAAGTAGTCCTTTAACATCTTGTAGATGTTTGGCGGACAACCCCCCCGCTTGGCCTTGAGCAAGATCATGGGCCACCATGCGCTGTCAAAGGCACCAGAGATGTCAAGGAAGATTAACTGTACATACTTACATACAGAGTTCTCAACCGTGCTTAAGATTTCTTGTAGTGCCGTGACTGTAGACTTCCCTGGAGAAAACCCGTGCTGGAACTCGGAAATCCCAGATGCAATCTGCGGAGCACACCTCAAAATAACGCGTTCTAATATTTTGCCGAAGATAGGGAGGAGCGTGATCGGGCGGTACGCCTTTGGGTCGCTGAGTGGTTTTCCGTTGCCCTTCGGTATGATTATGACGCGGCCATCTTTACAAATGTTCGGGAATACTCCCTCCAAAACGCACTGAGTTACGACCCACAAAAACTCACTAGGCGCCGCGTCCCAAACGTTTATTCATTCATCATTTAATGACAGTCGTTAAGTTAAGTCAGTGGCCTTTAGGCGGTTCGAAAACACTGGCCTCCGCCAATCCGCAGTTGAGCAGCGTGTTGGAGTACGCTCTAAACCCCTTCGGTTGAGGGAAGACCCGTATCCATAAAAACTGAAGATTTCATAAAAATAAAGATTTCCTTATTGTTAATTTAAAAAAAAAAAAACGTTTTGTTTTATTTTTTTTAGTTTTGAAATAGGTTTTATCATTTTGGTGATTTGTAATTGTCATTTCTTTTGATGTTTACTCTGATTTGATTCTTGCGCTCGAACCCCATGGGAAAAGCGTTTTCACCCCTATCGATTTGACATTTTTAAATTTTCATAACAAATCACAGACAACTTTCGCGACATAAAAGTGACACCAATCGATTTGACGTTTTGATATTTGACAACCAATAAATATCGTAATCCCTTTTTCAACTGACACTTTCATTTGTATGGGAAAATGTTTTTTCTTTTATTTTATTTTTTTGAGAATTTTCCAATGTTTTTAAGAGTTATTCTGCTATTCGGGACGGAAACAAGTCCAACAAATCAAAAACCATGGCAATCGGTCCAGCCGTTCTCGAGTTATAAGTGTAGTAACAAACACGACTTTCTTTTATATATATAGATAATTAATTGATTCAGGTTATATTTTGCGGAAGTCAAATTTACAGGCAATTTGATTTACACTACTTTGCGTGAATATTGGTGGCGGAAGCAAACAAAGTAGTGTAGATCAAATTGCCTGATTTATAATCGTTATTACGTCAAAAAAGTCCGCGATAGCATATGCCTATCTTTTGAGATTGGCTCACTATAACCATTTTTAATTTAATCCTAGGCTTCACTCTCAACCCTTATCTTTAGGGTTCCGTACCCAATGGGTAAAACGGATCCTGTTACTGAGATTCCGCTGTCCGTCCGTTCGTCTGTCACCGGGCTGTATCTCATGAATCGTGACAGTTAGACATTTATATTTCTGTTGCCGCTATAACAACTAATACTAAAAAAACAGAATAAATTAAATATTTACGGGGGCTTCCATACAACAAACGTGATATTTTTTGCCGTTATTATAGATAATGGTACGGAATACCCTTTGTGCTCGAGTCCGACTCGCACTTGACCGATTTAAAAAAAAAATATGGTTCCACTGTTGTCATAGCCATCAAGCCTTACCTAGTCTTTTGTTCCTGATGCAATTAATGAAGATTTTGTCGACGTTTGCAACTGGCAGTTCGAATTGTTCTCCACGAATACAATAAAATGCACACAACTTAAGAGCTTAAAGCTTTCCATTACGCGCACAGCCCCCTTACCGAATTGAATCGCAATAAGAGTTGGTGGTAAGGGGGCACTCACGATTTTGTACTATTCGTTTTATGAATTCTGAAATATATTTGGTGCATTTTTGTGCTGCGTAGTGAACAATGTTTGTTATTTTTAAATGTCAGTTTACAATCACTACCTACTTTGTAGTGACTGGAAATGCAATCCTCTGGTAACCAGCAATTCTCTAGAAGTTTCTTTTATAATATAGGTTAGTTTTATAATATAGGTAGATAGGTACTACGTGCTAGACTTGCTCATATCATAATTTAAATTCGTGATCGACATTTCCATTTCAAGAGCTTTGTTTTTTATTTATGCATAGCGAGAGGCGAGGTACCTCTTTACTGCTTGTGTATATAGTTTTTTATGTACCCAGTCTACCCAACTTAAATATTTTTAGTGTCCAAAGGTACAGTGCCACAAACTTATCTGGCCTGGTGGCGGGGGCGGTACGATCGACTTAAGTGTTGCCATTAAACGAAATGCCGCCCGTTTTAGAGGAAACATTAAAATCAAAGAAATATATACACAGTTAAAATAATAGCATTGATATACTGATTAATTGTGTTGATATACTCATTAGTGGTGTTTCAATTACATATCAATTACCTTCTATTTTTTTGCTAAAAATAGAAGGTAATTGATATTTAATTTTTAAAAATGCTCCACGTTAAGTCGCTATCATAGCTATTATATAATATTAGAGTTATAATATTGCACAGAAACAACTCGTTGACGATTTTTTATTGTATGTATAGAAAAAGATATATATGTATTTAAAAAAATACACCTCAATGGAATGTGTATACGTGGTAAATAAATTAATTGTACCTGGCAATACTAATCTTTCAAGATGGCGGCTTTAGTTCTAAATTTGGCCACCGGGTCAGATAAGTTTGTGGCACTATACTCGACGTTGGACACCAAAATAACTATACTAATCACAAATATGCTAATTTCTGAATCGAAACGAGTCAATCGAAATCTAACATTGTGCATGTGTACACTATAACAAACAACTTTTGTGATAAAAATAAAAAAAAATATATCTTCATTTGTCAATAGGATCTTGCTGACACTCAGACACGTCATACCTACATAATCGTCAGTACATTATAATTTTGAACATGATAGAAATATGTTATTAAAAGATATTGGACTGATAACGTCTTATAAATCGACGAACGCCGGCTGCACGCACAAAAAAAGCATGACTCATTGTCACGTTACGCCTGAGCCGAGTGTGCAAGCGATAGAGAGGCACGATCGGCCTATGTTTCTTATGACGTTATCACGTAAAATTATCGTCGTAAATCGACTTCACAGATAACCAATTTTTTTTTAGAACTTTTTAACTCTGACTTTTACGGGTCCGACTAATGTGCCAGCGAAAGCACGGAACAAGTGACGCATTTATCTCTCTTCCACTGCATCGGCCGATGTTTTCTTATGACGTTATCGTGTAAAATTATCGGCCGTAAACCGACTTCACAGACAACCAATTTTTTTTTTGGAACTTTTTAAGTCCGACTGATGTGCCAGCGAAAGCGCGGAACAAGTGACGCATTTATCTCTCTTCCACTGCATCGGCCGATGTTTTCTTATGACGTTATCGCGTAAAATTATCGGCCGTAAACCGACTTTACAGACAACCAATTATTGTATAATATAATCCATACAAGGTGGATTATATTATTATCGCCTTAGTATTTGAAACAGCCTCAGTTATTACTTAAATTTAACTTACATGTAAGTAACCTAAATATCATCGCAATTTAAGTGACAAACGCGTTGTGGCTGTTACGCGCCTTCGTCATCACCACGTCGCCCTTCGACCATTTTGTTAAGGCATTCCTTAAGTTCTGTGTATATTATAAAGAGTAACTAAAATACGACACGCCTCCATTCCTTGATATTTTTGTGTCGTTGCTGATCGATCCTCATTCTCTCTCCTTCCGCCGCCACTGAAGCCGATTATCGGATCGGAGTTTTTAATTGCAAATACTCCGATTGTAATTGGCTAAGTTTGATAACTTCAGCTTAGATGGGCGGTAATGGTTTATCTAAGCTAGTAGAAACCCTGGTGCTTTACCGACTGAGCTGAAGATTTTGTCAATAACTAAAACGTATGACCTATTTTTCGAATCTAAATATTCGATGGTAATCGGCTTCAGCTTCGGCGGTAGGGCCCCAGATTAGTTTTCCTGACCTATTTTTTTAAATTACTGGTAACATTATTGTTTCTCATATTGTTATTGTTAACACATCAATAAAATTTTTAACCCCCGACGCAAAAACGGCGGGGTGTTTTGAATTTGACGTCTCTCTGTGTGTTTGTCTGTGGAATCGTAGCTCCCGAACGAATGAACCTATTTGGTTTTTTTTTTATTTGTCAAAGCACATGATTATAATTTCAGTATGCGTCCGCGAAGAAAATTGGAGGAAAAATTGTTAGAGTAAGTCAGATATTTTATTTCGTTTAATAACACTCGGAAACAGTGACGACTTATTCGTTTCATTAAAGTTTACATTCTGTTTCATAAATTAGCTGCTCTTTAGAAGCCGGATACGGGAACGAGACGCGTGAGACACGAGGCTTTGTATGCGAAATGACAGTAATTCCTGGCATCCGCGCTTATGACGATTTACTTTGTTGTGTTTGGCGCGCAAGTCCAAAGAATGATTTAGCTGTATGTGTGACTATGACTATTTATTTACCATGCAGCTATAACTGGCTACTGACTGAACGCCAATATCATTATTGTAGCTACGAAAAGTACCAAAAGCAACCGTTTTTAGCACTTTTCGCTTCTTCTTCTAAAACGAAACATTTAACGAGCTCGGTGGTCGAATGGTTAGCAATAGCTACTTTGACTCCGAGGTCGCGGGATCGATCCGAACACAAGACAATTATTTGTGTGCATGAACATGTCTGTTTGTCTTTCTCTGGGCTGGTCTTTTATGTAGGCTATAGCTAGAAAATTCTAAAATAAATAAAAAAATAAAGTGGCCCGTTAAAGACCTCCTGCCTGCGCGTGTCGCACCTCTCAAAGCTCTGGCATAAGAGGATTAAAGCATAGCGTAATGGTAAGCTGCCTGATTAAGGACTTCCTCACTTTTTTTATACTACGTCGGGTAGCATAAAAGCATACGACCCACCTTATGTGAAGCGATTAGGATTAACGCTCGCAACATGAAATAACTATCGCGTGCCGCCACCCCTGCTACCAGCGCAGCGACTCCTTTCTTTTTTCGGGACTTCTATGGGAGTTGAAGATATTTACATCCATCTCATAGAATATCGCAGTCAAATAAAAATTTCCTAGTGGCCGAGAGCGTTTTTGTGTTCCTATGAGTGAGATTGCCAGAAATGAAGCTGCCAGACCCACCCCGCTGCGGGGTTGCTGCCCGGGGTGAGTGGTCGACGCACCTACGGCACCTTCACATCAGTCAATCCGTATACTTGTTTGATACCCGACATAGTATATAAAAAAATGTAACATTTACCGGTTTTAAGTATCGGTGGTAAGTAGGTACATCTCTACATAATAGCACAATGTTGTTGCATTTTAAAGCGGTGCATTTAGTGCGTTGGAACGTTATTGTTGCCAAGAATTGCAGTTATGTACGTCAGACACTGCAGTTGTTGCACAAAGCCATTTATCTAATTGTACGTTATTTACATACTCATAGAAATAATTTGTAGTGCTTTTCGTAATCGAATTGCATCATACAGAGTGCGGCCCGCGACTGGTGGTGCGCGGGTGACAGGTGATAGGAGCGAAAACAGAGAAGCTGACGCGTGCCCGCCAGCTCAATTTTTAAGACAGCTTCGGTCTCGAGTTCAGAAATTAATATCTGCGAGGCGAGCTACTTACCACTCTATTAAAGTAAGTTTTGAACTTTTTGCAGAATTTAATTTACCGCAAAACAGCGCTACTGACGTAAAATCATTTGCTACTGAAAATGTAGTATTTCATAATGATCATGAGTTCAATGACATCTTTTCAAAAATAACTAACAGCATTATCTCGAAGATTGATGAATTTCAGGAAAGAGATAGTGGTTGGGCTTTTTATACGTAATTTGTATTTAGAAGTTAATATTAACATTTACAACCCTTTGAGGGCAGGCCGCTTTATTGAATTACCTAAATGCTTGCAATCTAGGCATGCTTGCATAAATATACGAAACTCTGACTCGTTTTGTTTCTTGTACTGTATTATGGCAGCGTTGTTTCCTGCTAAAACAAACCCTAATCGAATATCTTCTTATCCCAGATATGAAAATTTTCTCAATACTCGAGATATGACATTTCCTGTAGGTTTTTTGGACATCAAAATATTTGAGAAAAATAATCCTATTTTTATTAGTATTAACGTCTATGGTCTTGGAAGTAAATCAAAAATAGTTGGCCCGCTATATAAGACTCAATATAAAAAAAAACATCATGTTAATCTATTACTGTTAGATAAAGGTGACTTTAAACATTACTGATTAATAAAAAAATTGAATAAATTACTTCGACCACAGCTCACAAAACATCGCGAATCTATTTTTTTTTGTGAGGACTGTATGATATTTTTTGATAATGATATAAAATTAACAAAACAAGATTAATTTGACGAGCTCGGTGCTCGAATGGTTAGCAATGGCCACTTTGACTCCGAGGTCGCGGGTTCGATCCCCGCACAAGACAAATATTTGTGTGCATGAACATGTCTGTTTGTCATGGTCTGGGCGTTTTCTATGTATATATTTACAAAAAAAAAATGTATTTAAGTATTATACCAGTTATCTAGTACACATAGTACAAGCTTTTCGCTTAATTTGGGACTAGATGGCGCTGTGTAAATTGTCCAGGAATATTTATTTATTTTATTTTATTAATTGACAAAACAAGACTTTTATACGTCGGGTGGAGAAAAACTATACCGACTTCTCCGTAGAATAAAGACTGATCTGTATTGTTGGTAGATCACTTTGGTGCGTTTTTATGGAGAGCTAAAGTCAGATTGAGGAGCTCGATGGCGTCGTTGCAACAGTCTGATCAAACACGCAAGTTAAGCAATGTCTACCGTAGCCTGACCATGGATGGGTTTATTTTTCTCAAGCTCCTCCGTGCTTCGGAGGGCACGTTAAGCCGTCGGTCCCGGCTGTTGTCATTAGATGACAGTCGTTAGGCCAAGTCAGTGGCCTTTAAGCGGCTTGGAAACACAGGCCTCCGCCAACCGGCAGTTGAGCAGCATGGTGAAGTATACTCAGTTCCGAGCTATCACGAACATTTTGCACAATTGTGGAAAGGGCTGACGCTGCAGTCTGCCCTCGCTATGCAACGCGTTAATTTCATATATATATATATATATATATATATATATATATATATATATATATATATATATATATTAGGTAGGGGAATAAGTCTTTTCGCATTTTAGTATGAATGAACTTGTAATAAAATCTCTTTGGTTATACCATTTGTATCTGGCAGGTTTTGATATCTTTAAAAAGTTTAAATTTTAAAAAAGATAATTCCAAATTCAAATTAGGTAAATGTGTGATTTTCATTTGTTTTTTTTACTGTCAAGATGAGTGAATCTAATGAAGAAATTCGATTCATTTTAAAATTTTACTACAAAAAAAGTAAAAATGCAACGCAAGCTGCGAAAAAAAATTGTGACGTTTATGGATCTAGTGCAGTGTCTGTGAGAGTAGCACAAATTTGGTTTAAGCGTTTTCAATCAGGAAATTTTGATCTGAAAGATGCACGTCGCTCTGGTCGCCCTGTTACGGATAAAATGGATGCCATTTTTGAAAAAGTGGAGCAAGATCAGCATATCAGTAGTTACGACGTAGCTGAAGAATTAGGAATTGACCACAAAACAGTTTTGGCGCATTTGAAAAAAGCTGGGTACACTAAAAAGCTCGATATTTGGGTGCCTCACGATCTCACTGAAAGAAACTTAATGAACCGTGTACTCATTTGCGATTCTTTACTACGACGTAATGAAAGCGAACCGTTTTTGAAAAAGCTTATAACTGGTGATGAAAAGTGGATCACGTACGACAAGAACGTGCGAAAAAGGTCGTGGTCAAAGGCCGGTCAGGCTTCACAGACTCTGGCAAAACCCGGGTTAACCCGCAATAAGGTGATGCTGTGTGTATGGAGGGATTGGAAGGGCATTATTCATTATGAGCTGTTACCGCCAGGCAGGACTATCGATTTTGAACTCTACTGTGAACAACTGATGAGATTAAAGCAAAAAGTTGAGAGAAAGCGGCCGGAATTAATTAACAGAAGGAGTGTGATTTTTCATCATGATAACGCTAGACCTCACACATCTTTAGCCACTCAGCAAAAATTAAGAGAGTTTGACTGGAAGGTGTTAATGCATCCGCCGTATAGTCCTGACCTTGCACCTTCTGATTTCCACCTGTTTCGGTCTCTTCAGAATTCTTTAGGCAATGTCAGGTTAACATCACGAGAAGACTGCCAAAACCACTTGTCGTGGTTTTTTGAACAGAAGTCCCAAAATTTCTATAGTAATGGGATCATGTCTCTACCTACAAGATGGCAAAAAGTTATCGAACAAAATGGCACCTACATACTTTAGTTAAATGTAAATAAACTTTAGTAAAAAATGTTTTGAATTTTCATATAAAATACGAAAAGACTTTTTCCCCAACTAATATATATATATATATATATATATTAGTTGGGGATATATATATATATATATATATATATATATATATATGTATATATTATTTATACTTTTTATTATATTTTTTATACTACGTCGGGTGGCAGACAAGCATACGGTCCGCCCGAAGGAAGCGGTAACCGTATTAACGCTCGCAACATAATATATCGCTTGCGCGCCGCCACCCCCGCTTCCAACGCAGCATCTCCTTCTTTTCTGGTGACCTCACTCACTCGCAGGAACACAACAACCCTCAAGTGAATTGTTATTTGGCTGCGGTATTCTGTGAGGTGGAGATACATTCCCCAGTCGGGTAGCTCACAATTACGCTCCCTACCTCTCTTTTCGCCAGAGCTTCGTTTGTCAGTCAGCAGGGTGCACCACGAGCAGGTGAAGTTGGCTTTGGTTCAAAGATGTTGATAAACCACTTACACCCCAAAAATCAGTCGTGCAATAAACGCGCTCACAACCACCCGTGGTTTACTTTGACACCATTTTGGCATTAAGTTGACATCCTGACATCTTTTTATGTACGGATCCTTGCAGGGGCCCGTACATACTCTAAACCCCTTTGATTGAGGGGAGACCCGTATACCAGCAGTGGGATGAATAACGGTTAACGACGACGACGACGAAACCCGGCAAACTTCGTTTGCCGCGGTGGCTAGGTGGGGTTATTGAGTTAAGTGTCTGCCGAGGACAGCTGTGGATGCATTGACAATAATTAGATATTTAGTGTAACCAAGCCATCACCTCAAGTTCGTCGGCGTCCAAAGTGTGGATACAATGTTTTTAATGTGATTATAGATATAGTGACAATTTTAAACAATTATTGTAAGCTATTGCTACATTATGCTAAGTATATTGTTATTTTAATTCGCTATTGCGCCATTGATTCATATTGTTTTAAGTGTATATAGCATAAGTACGTTGTAAAATATATAGATTTTAATTATATAGTAAATAAGAGCCTTGTCCACGACAGGGGTGTGCGCTATTTACGAAGTAAGCCGATCTGCGCACACTCAGCGGCACTTTACACCGTCGAGTGTGCGCATATTGCGACTGGCTTCGTAAAATACAAAAAAAAAAAATGTTGTTTGCCATAAACAATATATAACAACCTATTCTCAGACCTACTGAATATGTATATAAAATTTCAGAAAAATTCGTTGTAATAAATATTGTTTCGGAGGAGTATGGTAACTAACATTGTGACACGAGAATTTTATATTTAATTATCAGCCTGGCATTATATGCCTTGCCCAATGCTTTCCACTATATGCGATCCTCCGGTTCCAGCAGCTTTTTTGAGATTGTTAGTCCATCTGGAGAGGGGCGCCCCGCGCTCCGTCGCACCATAAGTGGCCTCCACTCTAAGACAATCCCCCCTTATCTGCCATCTTAAATCCAATTATTAATATTATATATTATGAGAATAGGCTATTTTCCAATGTTTAAAAATTGTACAAATAAATTAACAATATCGTAAAATACACAAAACTATAAAGATCTGCAAACTTCCATTCTAATATCTTCAGTCAGACTTTTTTTAGCGTCGATCAAAGTTTGGCGGCAAAGTCCATTTTAAAAGTATGAAATGAAATTATTAAAAAATAATAGTTCCATTGGAGAAGCAATAAAATATGCTATAACTTTTATTATGATACTAATTTACATAAACGTAATATTTAACATAGCTGTCGTACAAATTTCTGATTTGATGCATACAAAATACAAACCTGTGACGTCATAACTCGGTAGTCTTTTGTATGGAGCGTTTTGGGGCAGTCTAAAAATTGTGATTTTCAAATTAACATATCTCGAGAGATTTTTGTGCTATCGAAGTAATTCTTTCACCTATGCTTATATTATGGAGACGTCCCTACATATCAAACCGAAAAAAATATTAGTCAAATAGCCTATTACGTACATAATTCTCATTATATACAATATATGTATAATCTTAATAATTGGATTTAAGATTGGTAGAAATGACTCTCTTCTTTACTACAGATAATACTGTTACTACACTGTTCTATACTGTAGTGGTGCTGGAGGAGAATGTTGCGGATACCGTGGACGGCAAAAAGAATTAACAAATCTATTCTCGACCTGCTGAAGATTAAGATCAGACACTCCGCAATCTTCTATCAGCGCATTCTAGGGTATTTTGGCCACATAGCTCGGAAGCAGCCACATAGCCTAGATAAACTAGTTATTGTGGGCAAGGTGGATGGGAAAAGACCTCAAGGACGATCACCAATCCGCTGGTCTGATTCCAGAAAACAGGTTAGAGGCCATCCATAAATTACGTCACACGTTATGGGGGAGGGAGGGGGTCGATGAAGTGTGACATAGTGTGACAAGGGGGTGGGAGGGGTCCTAAATTTCGTGACGTCACATTTCAAAATCTATTATAATCTAAGTGTTAACACGAACTTTGAACTAATAACGAAAATCTCAGAAACATTTGCAACTCTAGATGTAAATTTGCAAAATATGTGACGTCACACTAGGGAGGGGGGGAGTCCCACAAATGTGACCAGCTGTGACAGGAACGGGGGGAGGAGTCAAAAAATCATGAAATTCGTGTGACGTAATTTATGGATGGCCCCTTATGGGCCTCACTGTAACTACGGCCTTCAGACAGGCTGAAGACAGAAGACAGAACGGGCACGACCTTCAGTAATGAAGAATACGAGGAAGAAGAAGACACTGTGGTTAAATGTAATTTGAAACTAACATGCAGCTACAAAAACATAATTTATTCACCGACATGAGCATACCAAGTTGCCTAAAGTTACATTACCTAATTACATGTCAAAACGCTGTGCTAGAAATTGTAGTTCGTAGTACTATCAGTAAAGGCGAGTTACACGGAACGCAGACCCTCAATAGGATGCCGCGTACCAACCTCCCGGCAATAAAGAAAATCCCCTTTTCATTGTTCTTTATGCGTCTGCCGGCACGCAATATCGTTAATGTTCGGCCCTTACTCCGGTTACTGTCATCTACTCTATTTTCATTATTGACGATTTTTTAGTTACTTTCACCTAAATTATACCACCTAGGCGTTAGAAAATAAAGTATATTCTGGTAACACCTGTGTATTTTGTGTTATGTATTAACATGGCAATACTGTTTCCTGTTGTTGTTTTCGCCATGGTGTAATCGCTGCCAATAAACTGTACTCCACTATAAAGTTTTCTTTTATTGAGTAACCAGTAACAATATAAACTACAGTCCACTTATACACATTCTTACATGGTACAGTTAGAGAATATTTTTTTTTTAACGTTTTAAAAATATTTATATTAAATCTGGGAAGTTGTACGAAATCAAGTATTAAATATTAATTAAATCATAGGTATACTGTTCGAAATAGAAACCAAAAAAAATACCGACTTTATTTGCGTCTCAAAATCTATTAATTCCATATACTGTGAACATGGCACAGCATCCAAAACAATTTTATATTACCAAACTCTTTTTGCTGTTGTGTTGTATTTGCAATGTATAAAATATATACACATAAACATATATAGAGTTTTTGTTTTGTTTAATAATTTGAAAAATCAGCTGACTACTTTATCCAATTGTTATTTATTTTAAAATATAAAGTAACAATTTATGTTACCAATAAAACCAAACCGGGACTTCTCTTTCAACTTCTGTTACAATCCACAATACAATAATTAACTTTTGAAAATAACGTCCTGAATATATTATTTCTCAAAGAGATGACAGTAGCCGAGTACGCCAGCGAACAAAATGATTATGTAGTAGGTGTTGCGTGCACCTCTGTTCGCGCGGCCATTGTCTGCACTGGATGCTGGCCACTGTGCGTGATAAACGTACCCGGCCACTCGCTATTGATGGTGCTCACTTGATAATATAATATGGTGAAAAAGTGGAAAAGTACCTACAGTCCGACCTATGGGTTAGAAGTTTTTTTTTTGTTTTGTACTACGTCGGGTGGCGAACAAGCATACGGCCCGCCTGATGTGAGCAGTTACCGTAGCCATATTAACTCTCGCAACATAAAATATCACTCGCGTGTCACCACCCCCACTGCCAACGCAGCATCTTCTTCCTTCCTTTCTGGTAACCTCACTCACTCGCAGGAACACAACAAGCCTCAAGGGAATTGTTATTTGGCTGCAGTATTCTGTGAGGTGTAGGTACATTCCCCAGTCGGGTAGCTTACAATTACGCTCTCTACCTCTCTTTTCGCCAGAGCTTCGTTTGTCAGTCAGCAGGGTGCACCGCGTGCAGGTGAAGTTGGCTTTGGTTCGAGCAATATTTTATGTTGCAAGCGTTAATAGCAGTTCCAAACATTGAATTGGTGATAATTCGGTTACAGATTTTTTTTTATTTTTGGACCACTGTACATATTACTAGCATACTCCGGCCAGTCCATACAAATGTCGCATCGTAAAATAAACATTTACGTCTGTGCAGAATGCGTGTGTGAATAAGTTTGTAAATGTAAACGCGTGTGAGTGCGGCGCCACATAATCTGGGGTCCTACCAATTTTTGGAATCAAAAAGACGATGGTAATCGGCTTCGGCTTCGGCGTTAGGGCCCCTATTCCAGATTCGTTTCAAAGGGGTTAGGTTGATACTAGAGAAGGGCAGAGAGTGACCATACTGTATGTAATACTATTTTATGTGTACACTAGTCCTACTATCTTGCTTTCTGTCATATCCTACTAATATTATAAATGTGAAAGTTTTGGAGGATGTAAAAACAATTAAAAAACAAATATTGTCAGACAAATTACACAGCGCCATCTAGCCCCAAAGTAAGCGAAACTTGTGTTATGGGTACTAGACAACTGATAAACATACGTAAATACATTTTTTTTTGTAAATACATATACTTATCATACATAGAAAACACCCAGACCAAAACAAACAGACATGTTCATGCACACAAATGTTTGTCCTATGTGGGAATCGAACCCACGAGCGTTGGTATCGAAGCCGCGTCATTGACCGCTACGTCACCGAGCTCGTCAAGTATGATGTATGGATAAGTGGATGTGTTGACGTTGGTTACACTTTCAGGGGTAAACAGCTGAACGGATTTGAATGAAATTTGGTACACATTTAGAATATGTTCGGGCTTAACACGTAAGATACTTTGTATCCAGTTACTGTGTTCACGCAAGGCGAAACCGCGGTTAGAAGCTAATATGTAATAAGTATCTACAAGCACAATCCGTCCTCGATTTGATGAATTCATCTCACATCTTCTATATACATTGTTATATATAGCTTATTATTGTGTCGTTAGTCAGGGTTCCATCCTAAATCAACAACAGTCAAGAACAGCCCGTTTGTTATCATTTACTTTGCCTGAACACCGCCCCACAAGACCGACCTACGCACGCACCCTTAAAATACAATAAGTATAATTATAGACTCATCTGATTCGGGTTGTTCGTCCTTCAGGAGCTCAATGGTGACGTTGCACGTGTCAGTATAATGTTGGACTCTGTACCGTTATTGTTACAATTGCTGTAGATGTAAGGCTCGTATCCATATCAACTTGCCCCCCCCCCCCCCCCCCCCTCTGGACCATCGGCTGGCGACGACCTTGGTTCTAATCCAGTGTTTCCCAATTAGTGGTACGTGTACCCCTGTGGGTACGGGAAGGAGCACCAAGGGGTACGTGAAGTAGTCTCTTGACTAAGGTACTTATGGTACTAGGAAGAAATAAACAATAATGTAATAAATGGGTACGCGAGTTTCAGCTCTTTCCGGAAGTGGTACGCAGAAAAAACCAATTAGCAAACACTCTAATCGATCACACGTGAAGCAACGACGAATAGAGGCGTACATTACAAAAGATGAAACCTGCTCGCAAGTGCTACCAATAGCCCGAACCAAAAAAAATAAGCAAGAAAAAATAAAAATAAACTTTTTTTATTAAATACAACAAGCAACAACCAACAAAAAATTGTTGTTATTAAATTGAACTCCATGGCGTCGTTACGCGTGGGTTGTCTAATCGAACACACAAGTTAAGCAACATCGACCGTAGCCAGCTATGAATGTGTTTATTTATCTCGAGCTCCTCCGTGCTTCGGAGTCTTTAGACGGCAGTCGTTAAGCCTTTGGGCGGCTTGAAAACACTGGCCTTCGCCAACCCGCAGTTGAGCAGTGTGGTGGAGTATGCTTTAAACCCCTTCGTTTGACGGGAGACCTGTATCCCATCAGTGGGATGATTATGGGTTGATGCCCAAAAAATAATTAAAAGTCTACTTAATGTGTTTCGCATTCGATACCCATATCATATAGGGCTTATTGTGTAAATTATAAATCGCTATTTTGCGACTGTCGGCCCGCGCCGTATTAGATTAGAAATGGCGGCATTTAAATAATCGTGTATTGTCACGGAATGCAAAAGAGTGTAAAATTTCAGCTCAATCGGACACTGGGAAGTTGATAAAATGTTACTTAGAAGATTTGATTACAAACACCGCTGTGAAACTAAACTAAAACAGCATGTAAAAATATAAATTAAATGAAAAAATTGTTGCAGGCAATTTGATCTACACTACTTTGCGTGCTTCCGCCACCAATTAGTTCATGCAAACTACTGCCGGCCGGCACCCACCCACTACCGTTAGTAGTTGCATGCGACTGCCGTGGCTGTTTTGTAAGAGTAGGTACGTAAGTAGCCTGCATGCAGGTGAAAGCGGAGTAAGACCTGCTACTGCTCCGCTTGCGTGCTCGGTTGGTTTACTGAGCGCAAAAGCGGTGCAGGTAAAGGTCCTCTCGTCTGGTTGGTTTACTGGACGAGAGACTCGCAACCCGTGATATAACCGGAAGGTTGGCACACGGGGCGCATTAGCCGTTAGGTATAGGGTACGTTGCCACGACTGCCGTGGTCGTCTCTGCGACACGTGTTTCGCCTCTACGCGAGGCATCCTCAGGCGATCTGTAGATGTTGATGGTTAGAACAACAACCTACAAATGATATTGGATTAAAAATGGCAGCATTTAGGCAATTATACTAATATATAATACTAAAATTGGGCACATGCTGTCACGGGAGCGAAACGCGTGTGCCAGATTTTAGTATTCGATTGAGATGACTCTATCGAACACAACTTACTACTGTTGCGGCTAATCACTGACTGTAGCAGAATTATCAACGTTTTGTTCGTTAGAACAAAACATGTAGCTGCGCTATAGCCATTTTGTGTTACTGCGGCACATATAATATGATTCTTTTTGTGATTTTACGTGAATACGTATTTGAAATTGCTTACATAGGGAGGCAATTCAAAAAAACTAATGATAACAAAATCGAGGGTTACAGTTTAGTATTGCAGCTACATAATATCTATCATCTCCATCCAAAATTTAATCACACCACTGGATAGATGAAGGATCAAGGAATTTATTACGCTAAGTAAGGACTATTGAACATCGCGTGCGAGGGAGGGAGAAGCGCTGCCATTTTGATATATTTTTAGTCCATATAACGTATTCACGTACAACACACGTATATTTCACTTAAGTTTATAAGTAATTATTACAAGACTGGAAATAACTAATTATATGTGTGCTGAAGATAAAAATAAAAGTTTCATTCATTCACAAAAAAAGTAAGTCAATTTTTACTTGCAACATTTGTTTACAGACACCGCGATGAAACTAAATAAAACTTTTAAAAAAAACCACGTTCACCAAGTGAAGTGGTTCTTAGATAGATAAGTATCCTTTTAAGCAAGCGAATATATTCACAAAGAAAGCTCAAAGCCGTCATACTTAATTTCAAAAACAAAGCTATTATTCACCTCACATTGTGAAAAGGAAGAAATTTTCAGCATAAATAATTCTTTGCAGTCTTGACTATAGTAAGGCCAACCGCACACGATTGGTTTACCGTTGGCATGGCCGATTTTTTTCAATAAATTGTCGATACATTTAGAAAGAACAACGGCATTGTGGATAACTTATGGAGTGCAAATTCCTCTCCTAAAAGACGAGGTGACATTGCCAGCTTTTTTTAGATCGAAGCGGGATTTTTAACTTTTAAAGTACATACAAAAATCGGGTCACGTTTGAAAAAAAGCGCAACTTTAAGAAAAATACGTCATTAATTAGATAATGTTTTTATAGAGTGAATGGAAAAGTTTTTTTGTGAGCGTACGCTCATGCCAAAATAATCAAAAGATCAATTCAATCAGAATTATAAAAATATATTATAAATAATCTAATAAATAACAATTATAAATGAAACTATAGATGAATGGATGTTTATTACTCAATAACGCCAAAATAGCTGAACAAATCCGGATGAAATTTAGCACGGAAATAGACTGTAGTCTGAAATAGCACAACAATTACTTTTTCTGAGATGCATCTCATTCCTGCGGTACCGAATTCGCGGGCGGAATAGTTATATAGCTAGTTTTGTGATATTTATTATATTGTAGCCATTGTTTTTAATAATGAACGCGTATTACATGTACATAATGATGACCTTAGGCGAGAGGTATGATTGTTTTCGACATTAGTGATATAAAAAATGCCCATATATAATCTGGGCAACCAAGATTTGTTTGGTGTCTTTAAGTATTTTCCCAGTAAATACTTAAAGTCTATTGAGACATTAAAACTGCTAAATGCCACTCGTCATTTTAATTTTAGCTGGCATTTTCATACCCGAAGATTTAAAAGTAAGTCTGTCGTTTGCCTAACGTTGTACCTTACGTCGGAGATCTACTGGTTGCAGTGTTGTTTCTTCATGCCTATTGTTGCATTCCAACCTCGCCTTTGTACTCTGAAAGTATTATTTATTTCGAACAAAATTTGCAATGAACTTGCATGTTTCAGGCCTTTTTGTGAGGAAAATATTACGTAATTTAGGCATGATTCATGCTGCTTATTTAAACAAACAGTATATATTATTATCTTTTAAATTACGAGTTTTAAATAAAAATAATTGAAATAATAAATAAATAACATACATGTCAAATTAAATAATAAAGTCAAATTATATTCCACGATATCAATTATTAATAATGTGATTCTATTTCAAAGTGTCATGCAAATATTCATTTACAGAGTAATAGGATTTGTTCAGCAAAAATAATTTCAGTTTTTTTTATACTACGTCGGATGGAAAAACAAGCATACGGCCCGCATGATGTGAAGCGATTACCATTGTTATATAACGCTTGCAAAATGAAATATCACTTTCGCGCCGATGCAGCCAATATAACAAAATAATAAAAATAGATGCCAATGCAATTTCTTTTCTGGTGACCTCACTCACTCGCAGGATCACAACAACTCTCAAGGGAATTGTTATTCGCTGCGGTATTCTGTGAGGTCGAGGTACTTCCCAATTCGGGCAGTTTACAAATCGCTGTACCCTACCTCTCTTTTACCAGAACCTCGCTAGTCGGCAGGAACGATTTATTCTTACTTTTGTATGTTTATTCTTTATTAATGGATTACGATCTACCACTGTACGCTTTTTAAGTCATTTTCTACTACGAACTGTGAAATTGTGGAATCAATTGCATGAGAAACTATACGACATTCTTGAAGGCTCCCTTCAAGAATATAGTATATCACCTATTGATATTGCTGATTGCTTTAGGCGGTGATGTTTTTTTTTCCATCAGGTGACCCATATACTCGCTTGCCTTTCGGCGATGACTTGCCTCATCTTGACCCATTCGCATAAATAAAACGGCGCGGCGTATGCTTGACCACACGACAGAAGTGACAACTTCAGATCTAGCTCCGTCTCGCTCAATGCCAGCCTACTTTATACTTCAAATGTGTAAACCTCGATGCTCTATTTCGTGAAATTTAATAAGCTGAGCTAAGCAAACATTATACAGTATCCAATAAGCCTGGGGGCCTAGTTTTGCCGAGTCACTGAGCAGGCGGGTCAAAGCGCTGCAACCCCACAAATGTACTCCCCGTGCGTTACTCGCAACGGACGCCGAGCTTGTTCATGATAAATTACTACATTACAGTGTCTTAATTTACATAATAGTTTCGTCTGATGTTTTAAGTAAATGGTTGTATTAAAACAATACCTTGAATTAAAAAGGTGAGAAGGTCTCTGGCAGAGGAAGGTGTATCGTAGTGGATCAGTTAGAAGAACACTAAACTGATAGAGAGACTGTACCTTCATCGGTACTGTTACTTATACTGTTATAAGTTATGGCGTATACTATCACAGTATAAGTAATAGTACTTTATTATACTAGTAGGCCCACACTGCCACTCTCTCGTGTCGACTTCACCTCCCCCTGAGACAAATCTGGAACAGTTTGCATGGGGTCGCACGCATACACGTTCATTCTCGCTTTGTACAGATGTCATTGTTTATGTAGTACTTAGTCAACGAGGCGACATTTGCATGGAGTGGCCGGGGTATGTCTTTACAATAATCCGGTGACTTCTACTGGATTGTTATGTATAAGAGGAAATCAATTTATTGTCTATGACTATATATATGACTATAGATCTGAGCTATAAATCTATAGATAGTGTAGCGTTAAATAAACGCTACTAGTTGTCGACTTTCGGCGCCGCCTATAATTATTGGGTAAGTCGAGGGCATTTCCGATGCATTAGGGGTGGGTTTTGAGTTTGCTAGTTACTTTCGTGTGGATGTAGTATTGATAGGATGTGTTTGTTTTTTTAGCTAAACCGTACGGGGTAACAGTGGACCTCGTTGCCCGCTGTCTCCCGTCGTTCACGTGGTGGACTCCGCCTGGGAAGCTTTCTGTCCGTTATACGGAGGGCTGGGGGCGGACGGTCGTCTCGCCGGTGCTCCTGCACGTCAATTTGTGCGTGTAGCGGTTCCAGGCGGGCCGTTGGTGCCCGGGTTGCCGTGCTTGTGGCCGGACCGATATCAGAAGAGGAAGGTACACGGGACTAAACTGCGGCCATTGTCCCGTTTTATTAGGGTTCCGAACCTCAAAAGGAAAAACGGAACCCTTATATCTTATAAGGGTTCCGTACCCCGAACATGACACATGACACATGATTATACGTATTGTACGACTCTACGAAACTCGTTTTATTTATTTAATAATAGAAAAATTTGTTTTCTTATCGGTCACCACGCTCAAAAAGTGTAACTTGAATTAATATCAAAGAAAAAGCAATACTGCATGAACAAAATAAATAAATAAAATTATAATTGCATAAGTTGATACAAAATGCTATGCAATAGCTTTACCGCGGCAGTCCCCGAGTGCCACACGTCTTTTTAGGGTTCCGAACCTCAAAAGGAAAAACGGAACCCTTATAAGATCACTTTGTTGTCCGTCTGTCTGTCTGTCTGTCTGTCTGTCTGTCTGTCTGTCTGTCTGTCTGTCTGTCTGTCAAACATTTCTATGTCGAGAATGCGTGGAGGTATCAAGCTGAAATTTGAACTGTATACACAGGTCTACGGTCCCATGAAGTTAAAAAAAAATCAAACTGCTAAGTTTACGTAGAAAAAAGTTACGGCCGTTTATTCAGCAAAAAACGCATATTTCGACACACTCAAAGGAATCAAAACCTATAGGGTACTTCCCGTTGACCTAGAACTATGAAATTTGGCAAGTAACATCGTTATAGACTACAAGTACAGGAATAAATCTCAAAACTATACATTTGTAACTAGATCTAAAAAAATAGGGGGTCTATATTTTTTATAGGGTGTCGAAATTTCAAATTGAAACTACTAGTTCAAATGGGGTATCATATGAAAGGGCTTGATGTACACATTGCAAAATATATTTTATTTATTTTTTTCGACGCATTATTTCTTATTTATAATGAAAAATATCAAATTTAATAATGATACTACGTACCTACGGAACCCTCGGTGGGCGAGTCCGACTCGCACTTGTCCGGTTTTTTTTATAGTTCCGATATTATTGGTGTTTTTTTATTATTTAGTTAATGTTTTTCCTTTTTTTTAAAAGAAGTCTCTTCCTCCCATTTAATTCCGATTCCACTGGTGATCGATTGAATCACCAGTGAAATTTTTCTCCAAATTCCAATAACCCCACAGTCGGGCTATCAAGTTTTAGTTGCATTTTTACAACCGTCGGCTCTCATCCCATCACACCTTTGTCCATCAACACCACCCGACCACGCCGTCTTTTATAATTATGCAATTTTCCTTTTTTTTTTAAAGTTGAATATATATTTTTTTTTTGGGTTAATTCGAATATTTTTTTCCCCTTAAATATTTTTTTATTATTTCCAACGTTTTGCGTTATTAATTTTATTTTCTTTAAGTGTATTAGTGAATCTTTTTCGGCAAATTTTAATTAAATAAATTATACGCGTATAAATGAAGTGAAGTTTTTTTTTTAATATTCTTTATTTACATGACAATAGATAATAGACAATCAGTAGAACGTAGCGAAGAATCCTACGTCTATGATCATACTGCATACCTTCATTCTTAGATCGGGAAGGATCGTTAAAATGTCTTATGAATGTGTAGGTGACATAGAATTAATATGTATTTACTGTCGCTTGGTTGTTGATAGTTCAGAAATAGTTTAGTGACGTATGAGGGATGGTTTAGAAATTTTGGAGTGTATTTGGAATACTCACCTGCACGTGGGATATCCAGCCGATTGGCGGGTGAATCTCTGGCGGATGGCAGATATGGCATGCCGAGCTCGACTGGGGAAGTACTCTTTATCTTCCAGAATACCGCAACCAAATAACAATACCTTTGAGGATTCTTATGTTCCTGCGAATGCCAGGATATTCTGCGGTTGCAGCGGTGATACCAGCGCCATATCCATATATTACAACCGTCTAGGGTAACCGCATTACATCAGGCAGGTAGTATTCTTGTTTGTTCACCTGGCCACAGTATAAATCAGTACTACTACTTGGTGTTGTATAAAAAAATTGGAAATCTCGGCATTTTGCCCACTTTTAGTTCGGGTCTGTTCTGATCTGGAGGTTACCACTTTGCGTGCTTCCGCCACCAATTAGTTCATACAAACTACTACTGCGACTGCCGTGGTTGATGGTTAGAACAACAACCTACAAATAACTGTTGTTCTAACCATCAACATCTACAGATCGCCTGAGGATTAGGGCATGAATCTCGGAATCTCGGAATATCGTAATATCGGAATCTCGGAACCGATTTCCGATATTATAAATTCCGATACTGAGTGACCCAATATCGTAATATCGTAATATCGAAGTCAGACAAATTTAGTTTTTTTTTTGTTTTTAAATAAAGTTAATAAGAGCGCCACAAGTGAGCCAATATGTGACGTTGTTGTAAACATGTTGAAACGCCTTAAATATAAAGAAAATCCAAGTAGTACCATCGCCGACACAGAAACAGAGACGGAATCAACGACAACTGCTTTATTATCTTCCGATGAAGATGATAAACCCTTAGCTCGTCACGCTATAACGAGTAAGTTAACCCTCCAACAGGAACTGGAGAAGGAACTGGAAAAGTGCAAAGAAAAGACGAGAATCGTATCCTCGTCAGACAAATTTGATCTTTTGGGGTTTGTAATGACTAAAAAAGTAATATACGACAACAGAGGTGAAAGAGGAGTTTATCTGACGCAGGCCTACACTTACCTTACATGAGTTTGGTCTACCAGTGTTGAAAGTGTACGTGTTTTTCGTCAGCCGGTTATTTTTGTAATAAAATACGAAGTTCACCGACAAAATGCTTGAAGCTTTGTCGTTTTGAGAATGTATTGCAAAGAAAAACGTGCCTTTAAAAAATAAGCCTAGTCTTCATTTCTAATAATTAATAGTCATTCCTAATTATTGTTGATTTCGCTGTTATTCCCTCTTCTTCTTCGTTACGCTTTTGACAGAGCGTTCGAGCGGTCGTGGTCGTCATGAGGGAGGATACGAGGTTGTAGTTGCTCGCTTCACAATATCCCGCCATCTCGTCCGATTTGAGGCACTTTTAGTGCACTCATGCAGTGGGCCGCCCACGGCAGACTTTATCTGGTCGGTCCACCGCATGGGAGATCTGCCGCGGGGTCTTGTACCCTCGACTCTACCCTGAACCACAAGGCGTTCGATGGAGTCACCTTCGCATCTTGAGGCGTGCCCGAAGAATTTTAGTATACGCGATTGTACTAGAACAGATAATCACTGCTTGATGCTGAATCCACGATACTCCGAGCATTCGTCTCCAGCACCACATCTCTAAAGCGTTGATCTTTTTCTTTTCCACTTCGCGTAAAATCAACGTCTCTGCATCGTATAAAAATATGGGGAAGACTAAAGTTATTACGAGCCGGGTCTTAGTGGCTTTAGTTAAGTTCCTGTTCTTCCATATTTCTTTCAGCTTACCCATTGCGTTTCTTGCTATAGCCATGCGTCTCTTCACTTCATCCACGCAGCCACCGCTGTTCATTACAAGAGAGCTAAAGTATATATAGAACTGGACCACTTCACAGTTTGCGATCTGTGTTACTTCTTGCATGTTACTGTTGGCGAGATCCACGATCATTATTTTGGTCTTAGTACGATTGATCTTTAGTCCGAATTACGCGTTCCATTCTGAGAAGTAGTTCTTCCATATGAAATTTATTAGTTGCAAACAAGGTGTTGTCGTATCGCATACCGCAGGTTTGCAATCCTGTATCCACCAACTGCTACACCGTCTGTCCAATCCTTCAAAGTGATTCTCATTATAAGTTCTGTGTATACTTATATTAAACAAGAGCGGTGATATTATGCATTCTTGGCGGACACCGGCACTGAGGTTGAAGTTATTGACAAAATGTCATCTGTCCGTACCGAGGCTGTTCCTTCTTCATATAAACGTCTAATAAGGTGAACTAGATGTTTTGGTGTCCCCATTGCTAACAGCGTATTCCAGAGCTTTGGCCATTTCACCGAATCAAACGCTTTGGAGAAGTCAACAAAGCAGATATAAGTTGGCTTGTTGAATTCTCGAGCCTAACAATGAGTGCCCTTCCCCCTTACAAAACCAGTCTGTTCCGGAGCAATCTCCTTAGACAGATAAGCTTTGCCTTTCATTTTGAATATGTAACAAGATCTTGCTAGAATGTGATATAAGTGCAATAAGGCGGTAGTTGTTACATTTCTTAGTTGACCCCTCTTTGTGTAACGGGGTGAAGACTGTATGAGTCCATTCACCAGGCCATATTCCGGTTTTCCATATCTTATTACAAATGGTGTATATAATTTGTGAGCCGTGCTCTCCCAGGGCTCGTATGGTTTCGATTGGGATCGCTTCTCTGCCCGTCGCTTTTCCGTTTTTGAGGTGGTTTATAGCGGCTTCAACCTCTCGTATAAGTATGGAGGGCTCCAGTTCCTCACTCTCAGGCGCGCTGGGAAAGTTCTTGCATCGTGGATCTTCAAATAGGGACTGACAATAACCTTTCCAAGTCTCTGAGATTTTATCCAGTTCTGTCACTATATTGCCACTAGTCCTCGATGGCCCATGTTTTCGATGACAGTAATTTTGTAATGATGCGAAGTTTATGGTACAAATGTTATTCCTAAATGTTGATTTTGCTTCGATATTTTCATTTGATATGTTATTGATGTTGATTATGAGTCCGTTTAATTAGTAATGTACTTATGATAATATCGAGAAATCTGTGATTTAATAAAAAAACTAAAAAAATCCACAAAGTTTTGTACCAAATTAAAGAATTTGATCTAAAATATTATGTTTACTGTATCAAATCCAACTTTGAGAACGTATGAGGATGTATAACGCATTTGTGAAATTCCGATATTAATATCGGAATTCCGATATTGAGATCTAATATCGGAAATCAGTATCGGAATTGAAAACTTTCCGATATTACATGCCCTACTGAGGATGCCTCGCGTAGAGGCATCACGGCAGTCGGGGCAGTGGCGATCGCATGTATCTTCTGTTTCAGATGTTGGAGATTCGCCGAGACGAACGTTTCTAAGTGCTTTATAAAGTCCAAGGAATAAAGATATTTTGATTTTGACGACCACAGCAGCTGGATCAGAGACGACCAAAGCAACCACAGCAGTCGCATGCAACTACTAACGGTAGTAGGTGGGTGCCGGCCGGCAGTAATTTGCATGAACTAATTGGTGGCGGAAGCACGCAAAGTAGTGTAGATCAAATTGCCTGTAAATTTGACTTCCGCAAAATAACACCTGAATCAATTAACTAAATAGAAAGGTCTCCTGGGAACACTTCAAGAATCTCTTGTAGTAAACTAGTAAGTATCTAGTATTTAGGGAGTAGAAAATACATAATATACATGACACATAGTGAATCCTCCGGGACATCAAACTCTCATCAGTTACGTATTATAGCGAGAGAGAGTAATTAAGGTCACTAATCACGGCCCGCATTCGCCGGATATTAATAAACAGTTCGGCTAATGGGAAAATAATTTCAATTCATTCAAAATTAATTATGTTAATTGTCGGAAGGTTTGAAAATGTTTTGTTAGCACAGCTTTTTTGAGCTTTGACCCCGAAATTAATAACTTTGTAGAAATAATAGGCAGTCAAAATAAAAGTTTTGACATAAGGACTAAGTACCTATTCGTACTATTTTAGATAGTCTAAATAAATATTTTAGATCCCCAATAGTGTAGATATTTAAAATCCGAGGTGCACGGCAGTGGAGCGTCACTTGACTAGCCATCTCTTTAGGCTTTTAATGCCTTATTTGCCATATTGTTGTCTCTCACATTATCATATAGAAGGCAAGTCAAATTCCAAAAGCTTCTTACTCTTACTAATTTCTTCTGATTAAATTCGTTGTGAGTTCTAAGGCAGCAGTAGTTTTACCCCCGGGACTGCAATGGACTTCACTGTTCATTGCTTTTTTGGTGGTCGCCGCTGTTAATCCTGGCTACAGAGGATACACAGTGGTGAGAATGTGTGGTAGGCCCCCGTCCCGATGTACCTCTAAATAGGACAAACAAGCTTGTAATTCGATATTATTTAGGTATTAGCAAAGTACATCAGCAGGTCATTTTAGTCTCCACTACAGGAGCACGACCCTCTCTCGTCCGTCCCAGACTGGAGGATTTGGCCTACACTCCCCACGCTGGCCAGACGGGTTAGGGAGGCCTGATCGATCTTTTATAATGTATTTCCCTTAGTCGCCTTGTACGACATCCACGGGAAGAGACGGAGTGATTCTATTGTAGTCTGCCGGAAACCACACGGCCAAGCAAAGTACATTACAACTAAAATAAGATTCGTCTTCATACAAAGACGACATCACAGTATACTTCGGTTCAAAATTAAGTGTAATGAGGTGTGCATTTTATTCAATTGTAACTTACAATTGTATTTAACTTATGGAATGGTCACATCTGCCGAGTAAATGATGGCAGATGGGCAAGGAAGGTATAGGTTTATAAGGAAGAGTGAGGGCGCGCGTAGGACAACGATCGGATCATCATAAATCATCAGAAGAAAGGCGCCGGACGCTCTCCTTCTAGATGGTTCGATGACCTTAAGAAAGCGGCTGGATACAGAAGACGGAGTATATGGTGGAAAGCATCGGGGAAGACTTATATCCAGCAGTGGGTAGATACAGGTTGATGATGATTATAAATTAATTAACGGGAAAAAATCGGTTTTAGTTGTCTGGTGAATGCTCAGAATTATTCAGGAATATTTAGGTTTTTTACCCTTCTACTTCAAAAGATGTATATAGGAATAGAAAAAAATACAGAAAATATAAATGTTAACATTAAAGGAAATTGACGAAAACCTTAATGAACAACTTCAGTCTTCCGTTTTACAAATTTGGATGAAATGCGATATAATAAATTACATTGAAATTATTTCTGAATCTATATTTTATTTCCGCATAAAAAGCAAAAATCTAATTTCAAACGTTACGTGCCATTTACATGAAATCCCACTGAGTAATCTCCTAATTTGGAATCTCGAGACAGTTTAATTTTCTACAGAATATCTCAGATACGAGATTCGTATTCCGCAGAACACGACGCGTTAGTCCGAAGATGAGTCCCCGGGGGGGCTAATGCGGGCATTACTGGACCTACCCCGGCTTAGCGTACAAATCTCGCCTGCTGATGATTCAATTAAAATTTGCATAGTCTGACATCCATTTAACACGAAAATACTTATTTGTTTTAGTAATGCTTTCCTAGCCTACGAAGATTTGAATTAGATAACTTTGTCTACAGACAAGAAAAGCCAACCTGCGTGGAATGTTTTTATGTCGTGAGATTGTTTTCGCCGTGAACAATTTACCTATATGAATACATAAAATAAATGTACTGTGAGAGGGGAAAATCGAAGCGAAATCTAACCTTCCGACGCTTAAGGACCAATACGCAAAATCCACGACAACTCCTTCCCTTGAATAGACATAAGTCCACGTTTATCTTCGGTTTATAAAATCCATAATGACAATCACACAAATAAGTCTACATTTATCTTATTATCCCAATGTCCCGTATTCAAAAAGATTGAAAATCACTTGATCGATCAAATGACCTCTGGAATCTCTTTCATGAGGTCACTTGATGATCTAGACCGATCTTTTCTTTTCATGCATTCGCATGGACCGCATTTGCTGGAAAGAGATGGCCTATAATCAATATCCAACATTCGGTAGATTATAAAATGATATATACAGGCTGATGATAAAATGATGCCGCATCATAACCACGAGACATAGGTACCCTACGTTTCGTGTGCTACGCGTAGTACCGATGTTATCTACGAGACGTGGGTAACATCCATAGATCCGTAACACAACGCGGAGCTTTAATATGCAACCGGCAGTATAACACTGCACCCACAAAATACAGGATACTATTGCATGCCTCATCAGAATTATAGAAACTCCAGGTCAACGTTCTTTAAATAGCAATATAATTAACCAAGCGAATTCTTTAATCGATTTGCGCGAATTTTTTTTTTCTCGCAATAACTCTCTTCTCTGACCGGTAACTCTAAACTATGATGACATAGTATTGTAAAAGACTGAGATCACTGCTGACATGTTGTAGGTATGTATATTTGCTATTTTAGTAGTAGGTGGAATAAACAAAAAATAATTTTAACAAGTTATTATTAGATGTTAATTAAAAATAATGTTTCGCTCTTTTTCTTCTTCATTTTGATACCTGAATGATTTTTTTTTATTTTTGATTGAATTGAATTTTGATGATTACTATGGAAATTATAAATCACGACTTTGCGGCTGCCGCTATATTCGATTAAAAAATTCGGTATTCAGTTAAAAAATAAATAAAAAATAAAAGCTTTTCATTACATAAATGGCCGAACTCAATCAAGAAGCATTTGTTTTAAAAATCCAACAATCCGTCTAGCGCTGGTCTGAAAAAGTCCGTCCCTTCATTAACATCTAAAGTGCGGGAACCGTCCGCGACGCGATAAGAGATTATGCAAATCTATATCAAATTGTTAGTGGGCAGGATTTGTCCGACCTAATCCTAGGGGAGACCTATCTCAGGATTTATTTCACGGTTGGCACCATTTATTGCAGGGGTATCAAGGTCATCGCTTTTATTTTTATCTCGTAGCTTTAGAACGCTTTTGGACGTTAGCTGCAGTACAAGTAACTGAAATGGTTTGTCGTTATAAAAATTAAAGACATAACCACTGCAACGCCTAATCTTAATATACATAATAATATAAAAAAATCTCGTGTCACAATGTTAGTTACTGTTAGTTACCATACTCCTCCGAAACGGCTTGACCGATTTTTATGAAATTTTATATACATATTCAGTAGGTCTGAGAATAGGTTGTAATCCATTTTTTATGGCACAACAACGTTTTCCGGGTCAGCTTGTAAGAATATAAAATTTGCCTGGTAGATTTAGAATTGCTTTAATATACGATTTAAAACAAGAAAAAAAAATAGTTTTCTAATAAAAAAATGTTTACTTACTGTTTCGCTTATCAAGTCACTGTGGAAATTATAAATCACCATCTTGCGACAGCGACGCTGCGACTACGTCGACCGCAGCCTGTAATGTGTCGCAGTCAGATTGTATAATTCGCCATATTACAAAACGGCGAGCCGTTTTGGATTACGGCGAGTCAACGGTAAGCCGCATTGTATACAGCGCTTTGTGTTCATCAACACGGCTAGCCGTAATGTATTACAGCGGCTCGATAGCCGCCTCTTTGGCAGTTTTTAGTACCAATTTTCTACACTCGTGGCGCTACCTGCCATTACAACAACAATGGCATCGAATATAGAAATTGTGTTACAAAAAAACGTGACAAATGTGTATGAAAATAGGTCTTTGCCTTATATAGAAACTCATACAACAGCTTCCACTGATCCGCACTGTACAGATCGCTCATCGGCAGTATCATAGCCCGACTTGAAAACACTGGTCTCCGCCAACCCGCAAGTTGAGGAGCATGGTAGGTAGAGTATGATCTAAAGCCCTTCGATTAAGGGGAGACCCGTATCCTAACAGCGGGATGATTGTGGATTGATGCCGACTAATCTCATTTACACCCATACCACAGTATAAGTAAATAGTACTACGTACAGTATGGGTGGTATGGCCTTTTCCCTGCCGCTCTCTCGTGTCGACTTCACCTCCCCTCTGAGTCAAATCGGGAACAGTTTGTATAGCGCCGCACGCACACACGCTTATTCACGCTCTGCAGAGATGTCATTATTTATGTAGTAGTAAACGACGCGACATTTGTATGGAGTGTGCCCATACTTAAGATGTTTTGATGTCATAGCTTCTATAGACTTTCGATCTTGAAGTAAAAAAAAATGGTGTGTAGCTGTGTCATGGACACGGCAGTGTGCTATACGTGAATACGTAATATGCACTAAAATTATCTTAAAATGGCAGCACTTCCCCCTCCTGCGCACGCGATGTTCAATAGTCCTTACTTAGCGTAATAAATTCTTTGATCCTTCATCTATCTTGTGGTGTGATTGAATTTTGGATGTAGAGCATAGATTCGAAACTACAACGCCAAACTGTAACCTCCGATTTTGTTAACATTAGATTTTTTGGATTTCCCCCGTATGGTTGCAAATTTAAAGACATATTTTTTGGATTTCCCCCGTATGGTAGCAAATTTAAAGACGTATTCAGGTCAATATATATCGACGAGACATTCATTTCCTAATATCTACATACGTTATATTTTATATTACTAGCTGGCCCGGCGAACGGCCTTAATACCTTTTTTCTTTATATGAGGGTAGCAAACGAGCATGTGGGACACCTGATGGAAAGCAATCACCACCGCCCATGGAGATCAGCAACATCAAGGGGTCGCCGATCCGTTGCCAGCCTATTCTCCTTTCTTTCTTTGTTTCTGGTGACCTCACTCACTCGCAGGAACACAACAACCCTCAAGGGAATTGTTATTTGGCTGCGGTATTCTGTGCGGTGGAGGTACTTCCCCAGTCGGGCAGCTTAAATATACGCTATGCCCTACCTCTCTTTTCGCCAGGGCCTCCTTTGTCTGTCAGCAGGGTGCACCGCGTGCAGGTTAGGTTGGCTTTGGTTCAAAGATGTTGATGAACCACTTACACCCCAAACGTACGTACCTACCCTACGTTGTAATTCATTATTTCGACGATGTAAAACAATATGAATATACTAACGTCACTCAATTGTTTTGCCTTCCCGGTGGCCCATGGTATTAAAGTTCAAATTGACTTTTAAGTTTTATTACGAATCGTTTGTATGAGAGTATAGAAAAATGTTGTTCTTAGACTTTTTCAAGCAATTTTTTCAATTTTTCTCTGCGTAAGAACCATCCTCGTACTTCAAGGAATATTCTAAAAAAAAATTTAGCGCAATCGGTTCAGC
Organism: Hypsopygia costalis; assembly: GCA_937001555.2. Taxonomy (NCBI): domain Eukaryota; kingdom Metazoa; phylum Arthropoda; class Insecta; order Lepidoptera; family Pyralidae; genus Hypsopygia; species Hypsopygia costalis. The sequence goes on from OW443335.2 coordinate 6,006,588, forward strand.
TGTTCTTGAGATTTGCGCTTAGCATCACATTCAGCAATTCATTTTTATATTATAGATTATGCACTTTATGAGTACTCACTGTATAGCTATACTCTATATAATCAACCAAGTGTCAAGCGAGTCATATCTATCTATCAAAGCCAACCAGTCAGTCAGAATGGGGTCAATGTTCCATAAAACCTACATCACACAAGCAACGTAATTTAAGTGTTTAGGGTGAGGATGAAACTAATAAATAAACATGTTTAAAAATATACACTTTATTACACAACAATCGGTCGCAATTTTAACTACAAACTAAATTCTAATGGCGTAACTGTATACTTAACTAAATAGACAATAATAGTACTAGAGATTTAGGCCTTGATGATCCACGAAAAACGGTAAATTTTATTATTTTTATTTCTACGAATATGCATCAAAAACAAGCGCCCGTAGGAGAATATACGTAACTTTAAGTGATAGAAAAACCAACAAATGGATGAGGCAACAAAGCAAAGTGACAGATGTGGTCGAGAGAATAGCGAGACTGAAGTGGGAATGGGCTGGTCACGTAGTGAGAAAGGAAGATTCCTGGTGCAAGAAAGTCCTTACATGGAAACCGTACGAGCACGTAAGACCAAGGGGGAGACCGCAAATGAGATGGAAGGACGACATAAATAAAAGCGATAGCGGGCAAAAACTAGATCCTAACTGCCCAAAACAGGGATTGGAGGGGTTTAGAGGACTATCTACCAATTGCTTGGCAGGCCTGCACCAAGCAATTGGTAGAAAGTGGCTAAAGAAAAAGAAGAAGACAAGCGCCTTTATATTGCAAAAAATACATGTGCGTTGTGCAGATTCTATTTCAAAACAAATGTATAAAATAACTTACACAAAATTTGATTCTAATTCAAGCAGCGCTCACGTCGAAAGATGCGCCAGAACCACTTTTTAGGGTTCCGAACCTCAAAAGGAAAAACGGAACCCTTATAAGATCACTTTGTTGTCCGTCTGTCTGTCTGTCTGTCTGTCTGTCTGTCTGTCAAGAATTTCTATGTCGAGAATGCGTGGAGGTATCAACCTGAAATTTGAACTGTATACTCAGGTCTACAGTCCCATGAAGTTAAAAAAAAATCAAACTGCTCAGTTTACGTAGAAAAAAGTTACGGCCGTTTATTCAGCAAAAAACGCATATTTCAACACACTCAAGGGAATCAAAACCTATAGGGTACTTCCCGTTGACCTAGAACTGTGAAATTTGGCAAGTAACATCGTTATAGACTACAAGTACAGGAATAAATCTCAAAACTACATTTGTAAATAGATCTTAAAAAATAGGGGGTCTATATTTTTTATAGGGTGTCGAAATTTCAAATTGAAACTACTAGTTCAAATGGGGTATCATATGAAAGGGCTTGATGTACACATTGCAAAATATATTTTATTTATTTTTTTCGACGCATTATTTCTTATTTATAATGAAAAATATCAAATTTAATAATGATACTACGTACCTACGGAACCCTCGGTGGGCGAGTCCGACTCGCACTTGTCCGGTTTTTTTTTTATTAAGTGAAGCGAACGGAACGCTTCTACACGCCGAAAAGTCATTATTGGAAATGAATAGGCTCCAAAACCACTGAACCGATTTTAATAAAACTTGTCACAATTAAAGGCCTCGACATGCTTGAGGTTTGTGTCGAAAAAAAATTAAGATCGATCATGTCCTTGAGGAATGATCATCAAATACATTTTCTATTGAAATCAATGGAAAACATACACTTAGCGAATCTTCTCGCTCCACTCAACCTTGATTTCGGCCCCGTGGGCTAGAATCCAGCCCAGGTTATTTAAACTTTATTGACCATAGAATAAGGGAATAAAAGGCGGACTTAATGTTAAGAGCATTCTCTACCAACCTCTGGGAAAAGCAAAACTCGAATGCGGTTAATGAAATAAAAGTAATGAACATCATTACAATAAATACCTATAAACATAAAATTACATACACTACATGGGCATATGTTAAATTATACACATATACCTACATATTTATACACAGAAATACCCCTAAGGGATCTCTTCCAGGCAACCTAATTATTAAAGGTATATATTTTATGTAAATATTCGAGAGGTTTCTGTAAATATATATATCCCGAGGGTGGAATGAGACTACAAACGCAAAACAAATTAAAATAACATATAAGTAAATAAAAATAAATTAGGTACACTAAGTAATATTTAAATACAATATAGTTGGTACTATCAGTTCAAAGTTTAATCATTCTATCTATAAAAGGTTTTATCAATTTGTTATAGTATTTTTAGAGGAATTTATTTTGTACACCATAAACATACATACAAGCAATATTTCATTTCAATAAAAAATATTAAAAGCCGTTCTTTAGTGGAACCTATATTTTTCATAATTAATCTTGTTAATATGAACTCAAAATTGCTAAGCAGTAAGAAGTCATATGATTTATTGCCAATTTATATTTTTTTTTTGTTGAATTATTTGTCGTAACAATTGGATCTCAAAGTGCCGTATTGTTGCTAAACTCTGCCACGGCGTGCGCTGCGATCGCTTTACTATACCCCACCATGCACTTTGTTCATACTGAATAGTGTGAGCATTAGCAATAATGTTAGGAGATACTTGGGAGAGACTTCGTAGAGAACAAGCTCTTTCCAATAAGCATGGATATGTGCAAACAGGCAAGGGAGAGTGACTAAACGATCAAAGTGTATAACTTATCCAAGACGCGGTACCAGTACAAAATCTTATAAATAAAAAAAGCCTAGGCACTACATAAAATTTGTATTGTATTGTATAAGATATCCAAATTACATATGTTTTATAATACATTCGATGGTCGCAGCTGCCAGTGATAAAATAACAAATAGATCGTAAGATAAATAAATATAATAAAATAAAAAGAAGACATTTATTTGCAAATAACACAACACTATATATATATATCGCTTTTTTTATACTACGTCGGGTGGCAGGCAAGTGCAAATACGGCACGACTGATGTGAAGTGGTTACCATAGTCAAAATTAACGGTACGTTAGCTCTGCTTAACAATATTTTTAAATACCTACGGCGACTACGGCGTAGGCGTATCACACGCAGCGAAATTATTATATTAGATCGCGGCACTACTATAATATGCGTGAAAGAGAAGGTGATATTGCCTCTCTTGTCTCGCCTATAGCAGTGTCTCGCTCACATCTTTGCGGTTTCAAGTCAAGTCAAATGAGACTAATGTCAAAGTGACAATTCCTTTGACTACACTACATTTGTTTTATATCACTAAAGTGATAAACAAGCATACGGCCAGCCTGATTGAAAGCAGTTACCGTGGCCTATAGACGCCTGCAACATCAGGGTTATCATTGATATTACGTGGGAGAAAACCCATCTGGAACCGAACAAATTATTTACTGTTGCTAAATATTAAAAAGAATATATAATGCATTATTTCAGTGCAGTTTTTTTTCGTATTATAGGTAACTTTAATTATCTTTTTCTTCGCCGGGCGCACCAATTAGGTACCAACGAGTTCTCGCTCGAACGGCCATACTGCGAACTAGCCTCTTCTTGTCGTCGAGAGATGGCGATAAATCTATTAACATATCTTGTTTGAATGGAAGCAGCAAGCTTGTGCGATACGTGTTCGCTATGTCGTATAGGCATTGAAGGCTTTTTATTCTGACATCCTGAAAAATTAAGAAAATCACGATCACGACTAAGAAATGTATAGTCGTCGTTGTATAACGCGTAGAGGCCCGTCAGAGAAGTTTAATGTCATGGTATACTAAAGATATTATTATTATTTTATTTTTATCGCAAAAGTAGATATTGTTTGATATAATGTCGTCGTCTACCCTTATTCATCCCACGGCTGAGATATGGGTCTCCGCTCAATTGAATGGATTTAGAGCATACTCCCTTTATTATTAGTATCTCTTTTTTATCACGGGTCAAGCCCGGTCATTTGATAGGCATGCGCGGGGATATGGATCCAACGCGTAGAGGCCCCTTTGAGAAGTTTGATGTAATGTTGTACGCCCGCCGTGACCCGCTCCAGGATATGTCAATGGAACGACATACCCATGAGCAGGTCTCGGCAGGCGTTGAGACTATTGCGAAGTGTGATGGAAAATAAATGGGCTATGGAAATGAGGTCTGGGTGAACTTAATACAGGGCTATCACAGAAGAGGGACGGACGCCTGCCATAACTGCTTTTATTGCTAGTTATTTGCGGCAGGCGGTGGCTTGCCACTCACTGGATGGGCCCCCGAAATGCCAGGAAAACGACCGGGGGCAACACCGGTGTGAGTGACTCAGGGATGTCGAGAGGTGTGCTGCGCTTTCTCCGAAGTTACTCGCGGCGTGATGCCCTTTAACACTTCCACCCCTGGAGCATATAGCTCTAGCGGCTCCTCTCTGGACGGCCAATGAAGGCAAGCCAGAGCTGAGAGTCCTGCGGGCCTCCTTGTGTTTACACTCCGACCGATGAAGACACGCCGGAGACGAAGGCCCTGACCGACTCTCTGGAGACTCGGGTCCGTGGTGTCGTTACTCACACAACAGCTCGCCACACAAGCTGCCCTGCGGACTTATTATTATTAGTATCTTTATTAATAATTTAATAATACGTTTATCAAAAAATAGCCGAATTTCATCTGTAACGATGGACTTCCATGCCTTGTTTAGTAGTCTAATTACTTATTAGGTAGATGGCGCCACACTGTGACTCACGCAGTAAAGTATAAAATGCAAAAAATCTACCTTTATGTCAAATTTCAACTCTATCAGCCAGCGTTTGAGTCTTACGTTGCTCAGTTAGTCTATCGATCCCATTTCCTTTTATATATTTGTAGATATTGAGTTTCATACAATACGTAAGTACGTTTTTCCTTCAGCTCAAATTGATCCAACTGCTGGGTCTTCCCTCAGTCGAAGGTGATCCATTTAGGCCTGTGTTTTCAACCCCCGATGAAAACACAGAACTATGATGCTATGTCGCATCGTGGAATTAAAAGCCTTCCGAAGCATGGAGTAGCTCGAGGTAAATAAACCCATCCATAGACAGACTACGGTCGAGGTCTCTCAACTTCCATTATCGATTAGAATGATACACGCAAGTAACAATATCGAGCTCATCAAATAAGTGGAATTATTTGATTTCAATAAACAAATTCAGTCATAACTTACCATAGATTTTACATATCTAGACAAATTAACCAGCCGCGGTAATATCGTCTGTAAGCTATCCGCTATAAAGGCGCGTTTCGATTGCATGAAATATGATAGCACATCGGTCATAACAATCAGCAGATCTTTATTTTCATATACTAAAGCGTCTATAACTACGGGAGCAACCTGTAAAACAAAGATATTCTATTAAAAAGCAATTTGTTTTATAACACATACAAGCATACGACCCGCCTGATACAAAGCGGTGACTTCACTAACTAACAAGAACATAACAATCGTCAAAGGTATTATTAAAGGTAAATCCCCAGTAGGGCGAGATACACCCCCTCCTCCTCATTTGCTAGTCGGTGGGGTATACCACATACATGTGAGGTTGGCTTTGATTCTAAACATAATGACATAGCCAATATTATACATTAGACGAGTTTTTCGAAGACATGAAAGGAAGGAGTTGCTGCGTTGGCAGGGGGGGTGGCGGCACGCGGGCGATATTTCGTTTACCGAGCGTTAATACGGTGATGGTAACCGCTTCACATCAGGCGGGCCGTATGCTTGTCTGCCACCCGAAATAGTATAAAAAAATGTGAACCTATACATGTTTTACCATCTGTAATAATTATACATACGAATGCAATAAATAAATAAAATTTACCTTAACCACTTCATTGTTAAGTACACTTTTAGGAACTGTCTCTAATACATAAGCCCAACTCAAATAATAAGTTTCTTTGCATTCCTCGCTCAATGCTGGCAAATTGTCAGCCAGTGACGAGAAGTTCTGGAACATTCTCTGTTTGTATAGCAGGCTCACTCTGCAGTGTTGCTTCGAATTCAAGTGGTTTGGGTAGTCTGTCATAATCAACCGTATTGCTTCCGAACTCTGTTTGCAGTAGGCCGGGCTTGGTAGTGTGCTTACGATCTGAAATGTAAGGAATAATGTTTATAAGCCAGCAAAATAAATAATATACCCATAAAGGATATTGTTGTTTGATTTCGTTCTTCTATGAGGTGGAAATACTGCCCCAGTTATGCTGGAAATACCCAACTTCTACTCCAAGCTAAAAGCTCCAAGCCTCCTTCAAATAAACTGCACACCTATTCGTTTTGTGTCAGTTGAATGTTATCATAGCACCACCGATTTAATGACAGCTTCCGATATCAGTGTTCAAATGTTGGAACAACATACCTCCGCCATTAAGGTGCGATTCCACCAAAGTAGTATGCAGCACGTTTGTTTCCAAACATTTTGTGCTACACTCCGACAGTGCACGTACTGAGCTGATAGCCACTATTATAATCGCATTGTACGGCACCACATTTGCATACTACTGTTTTTATATTGGTAGTGGATACAAAATTGAGTTTACGAACAATGAAAGTGTGTGCATCAATTCGAGTCCACTGCCTTTATGCATTATCACAGTTGAGCGTGAATATCCTCGCGCACAATATGTTATTGTTTGACTGAGTTGACCAAAACGAACATTAGAGGCTCACAATGTACAGCATTGCCGCACAGTTCAGCACACTAGTGGAATCTCGTGTTAACGACTACTTATCTATATAATAATAATGCCTACTCTAAATTTGTGTTTTACACATTCTGCTGCCTTTACAAGAACTCACTGCAGGTTGGCAGTCATTCTTCTGTAATTAGTATTATTTGTTACTTAATACTTCATAACGAAATATAATAAAATCTTACCTTTTTCAACCAGAAAATAAACAAATCGTTCCCTCTCATAATTAAAGCCTTTGCTAACCATCCATATAATGTTAGTAACCGTAGATTTATTTCATCGTTTTCCTTAGAAGTAATATGATTTTTTAACATTTCATACATGAGTTCAAACATTTGACCAAATTCAGCCTTATTAATGAAATGAGCTACCAATACACAAGCTTTAGTTCTTATTTCCTCATTATCACTATTCAAAGAGAGATTTAAAGATATATTCATAATTTCTTCAAAATTTGTATCGTGTATACTTTGATGTAAAGAACTGTACATACTTTCCAATATATGAAAATATTTCTCTTCAATTTTACATTTTTTTATTATATCTGGACTATGTTTAGACAATATTTTCAACTGTTTCTCACTTGGCAAACTGCTTATAGTATTTGCTATCAAAATGTAACCATGAGCTAACGAATCTGGAGATTCCTTTATCTCTTTCAAAAGCCAGAGTAATATAGAATCAATTAGACCATGATCGCTTTCAATTTCTAACACTTTTTGATCTGTAAACAAATTAGAGTTTGACAAAGACTCGCTTAGCGCTTTAACAACTTTCGAAGCATCGTCATCATTATTTGTTATTAATTGTAACATTTCCTCTATAATTATTTTGGTAAACTCATCTATACTCGCTAAATTGGATAGCAAATTGAGACGTTTTAATAGAGCTGTTTTGTCTTCTGTCAAATTTTCCAAGTCACATTTTCCTTTGACAACAATATTCATTATCAATTCTGGATATTTTCTAGCAATCGCATGTATTGTTTGAACGCTAATAGCAAGCAAATCACAGTCTTGAGAATGCTGTACATTATGTATCAGGACTTCAACGAAAGGTAAAACAAGTTGAGATGGTAACGCATTCATAACTTTAATCAAAGTTTTAAACCCAGCCATTTGATAATCCTTTAGTGGTTGACTAACAGCTGTTAAACACAACTGAGGAATCTCATCAATTTGCTTCTCAAGTTCTGATAACACTTCCCAATGTTTGGCTAATCCATACATGTCAGCTAAAAAATCTAGACTAGCAATTTGCAATTTTGGAGCAGTTCGAAAACCATAATATGCGACTGTTGCAGGTATCATAGATCTAATTATGATTGTACAAGATTCTTTTGAAGCATTCGCTGCAGTTAGTAAAACCTTTGTTGCTTGTACGAACTGAGCAACTGTTGTGGATTCAGCAATTGCAGTTTGCATTACTATAAGTATGCCTTTAACAAATCCTTCAAAGGCTTGATCTGTGTTAGCTGTTGTTGCTAAGTTAGCAATCAATGCTGACAAGGCTTCGTGAGCGGCCATTTTTAGTTCCTCGTCAGTTTTATGTGTTATCTCTCTGTGTATGGAAGACCATAATGTCTTTAGAAAAGGGCCGTAACTCTCAGGTTTGAATGTCGTACAACTTTCTGTCTGAAAAATTATATTATCAATTTAGTAATAAAAATAACCATTGAAATGCAATATTTACAAGGTTAGATTTTTACAGAATTATAATGTGCAAATGTGCAAGTGAACAAGTTGTTGCAAGCCTTTTTTTTTAATATCAGCTACACTAGAGATGGGCAAATTGCCAGGCATTTACAATAAGTGCCCTGTAAGTTTTATTTTTTTTTATACTACGTCGGGTGGCAGGCAAGCATACGGCCCGCCTGATGTGAAGCGGTTACCGTAGCCATATTAACGCTTGCAAAATTAAATATTGCTCGCGCGCCGCCACCCCCGCTGCCAACGCAGCATCTCCTTCCTTTCTTTCTGGTGACCTCACTCACTCGCAGGAACACAACAACCCTCAAGGGAATTGTTATTTGGCTGCGGAATTCTGTGAGGTGGAAGTACATTCCCCAGTCGGGTAGCTTACAATTACGCTCTCTACCTCTCTTTTCGCCAGAGCTTTGTTTGTAAGTCAGCCGGGTGCACCACGTGCAGGTGAAGTTGGCTTTGGTTCAAAGATCTTGATGAACCACTTACACCCCAAAAGTACCTGTAAATGCCCAATGAATGCCTAGATTTGTATTTTTTGGGCATTTATCGTAAATGGCCGGCATTTTGGCTTCTACTGCTACTGGCTCAATAAGAGCATTTTACTCTCTTTAATTTTAAAATTTATTTTTCTGTCTTTAAAACTAAATGTGGTTTTCACAGTAAAATATGCTAGAGGAGAGGTCTAACTTAAAATCTGGTGCATGTTTGTTGTGTAGTACATTCATTCCTAATAGCAAGTAGATACTAACCAGTAACTTCAATGAATCCAACTTAGCCACCTTTAGACTAGAATCTAACTTCTCTACTAACAATATAAGGCATTGCTCTCCAAATTCTGGTATACCACATAAACATGGACACAAAGCTGATGCTAAATCGTCCCTCGACACCGCTGTAGGATCATCAGGTGACGGATGGAAGTCTATAGGGTAGTAACAGGATATGACATCAAACATTTCCTCCTTCAAATGGCCTATGGGTATATTCTTCAAGAAGTATGGTAGGAATTCGAAGAGATGCAGTAAATTGCGTGGGTCACGTTCACCGTCCATTGCTGATATCATTCCATAGACAAGGTCTGGTCCCAAAGCTTTCATATCTGTAATGAAAAGATTGATATGTTTTAACCGCCGACGCAAAAAAACGGGATGTTATAAGTTTGACGTGTCTGTATGTTTTTGTGTGTATGTCTGTCTGTGAATCGTAGCTCCCTAACGGATGAACCAATTTTCATTTCTTTTTATATTTGAAAGGTGAATTAGTAGTGTTCATAGATGTGTTTGATGAAAATCAGTCGAAGATGGCTGCCGCTACAAAATGATTGATTACATATTTTTCACAACCCCTTCAATATGGGTATCAAATAAAAGGGCTTGACTAGTAGAATACTATACATGATGATGAAATCTAAGATGGCAGCCACCAGGAAATGGCGAATCAAATATATTTCTTTCACAACTCCCTCAATATGGGTATCAAATGAAAGGGCTTGACTAAACTAGAGGGCTGGGGTTTTGAAAATTTTAATTTTAATTGTCTTGTTTTAGTGTAAAGTCTATTGGTACATAAGTACACAGCACAGCAACCAAGTAAAATTAAAAAATAAAATGTATATAGTGAATATAGCTAACAGGTGCTATCACATAGCGACTTTTAGCAAGCATCTTCTTCATCAAAAATTAAAAATTAAAGGCTATGGACATTCTGCCAAGAAAGCTTCATCCAGTGGTCTTTGTCACTTCTAAAAGACCTTTTTTTTATATTATGTCGGGTGGAAAACATATGGCCTGCCTGATCTTAAGTGGTTACTGTAGCCGTATAAGTGCTTGCAACATGAAATAAATAAATATTGTCAGACAAATTACACAGTGCCATCTAGCCCCAAAGTAAGCGAAGCTTGTGTTATGGGTACTAGACAACTGATAAACATACGTAAATACATTTTTTTTTAAATACATACTTATGATACATAGAAAACACCCAGACTAAGACAAACAGACATGTTCATGCACACAAATGTTTGTCCTATGTGGGAATCGAACCCACGAGCGTTGGTGTTGAAGCCGCGTCATTGACCGCTACGCCACCAAGCTCGTCTCGAAATATCACTCATGTGTCTTCACCGCCACAGATGATGCTAATATTTACCTATATACTGGATGGTATTATTTACCTTCAGCTCTTCTGTGTTATGGAGAGTATAATGGGCGGGGTGGATCCAAGTCATGGGATATTGCGTCAGAATTGGTGAAGCCCTATTCTTAGCACCCATCCAGTGCTGAGTCTGGCTAAAGGCTCTGGGGGAGAGCGCAACAGTCGTGTTGATCCCCAGGGCAAGGCTAGAGCGTTCCCTTCACGCGGTTGCTGCCTGTTATTGGTCTGATTCCTTAAGAAACAGATATAACAAAAACCTCTAGCCGAAAATTCTATTCCCCCCCTCCCCACCCCATCCTCAAGCTTGGTACCTGTGCGCCGCTCACGAGTGAGGCACAGGTACAAGGCACTCCTCCCTCCCCTCCCTCACCCATGTCCAATTCTATCCGGCAACCCCGGAACCGTCATAAAAAAAAATGAGCGCAAGTGAAAGTGTAAATATACCCCAGGAGGGTACCGGCCAAGCCGGAGAATCCCTCCCTGGACCACCTAGCGGTCCAGGCTGCTCCTCGTACTCTGGGGGGGCACATTGGCGCCAAACAACAAAAAAGAAAGCACCGAAAGAACGGATAAGAAACTATGCGAAAGGACACGTCCCGTAAGATCCATCTCGGAGACTCTCGGGGACGACCTAACGCACATGAGCATTGGCGAGGCCCAAACTCAACCAAGCTCAAGTTCTCAGCAGGGAGAAGGCGGATGGATCACCAAATCCAAACGCAGGAGGCTGAGAACTCGAAGGAAGTTAGAGCAAACCGCACCCGGTACGTTGACCTATACTGCGACGACGATACCGAGGAGCGAGGCGGGTCCTAGGGCAACTAAAATAAAGAGACAGGGCACAGACCCGGAAGAGCGTACACAGCAGCGTCCACCGAAACGCCCGAAGCAACAACAGACCCCAAAAAACGCGAGCGAGGGACCGCGGAGACCTACCACAGGTCAAAGCGATCTCTCCGTAATAATACAAAGGGGGGACGGGGGCGAAGTGGACGATGCTATGGCCGCTGTAATTAGAGAACGGCTGGTGGACCACATCGAAGAAGCCGCACTTAACGGCGCGAGTGGCCCTACCTTGTCATTCGCGGCCTCGGGGCTTGTAGCCGAGGGATATTTCCTCGTGAGTCCAAGCACCGAGGAGGCGATGACATGGTTGCTTAGCTGCGACTTCGGCGAGTGGAACGGCATTCCGTTAAGACCAAGAAAGCTCGACATCCACAGGATGTCCATCTGGCTCCCGGGCAACTGCGGAGGTAGGCGCATCGACCCCCTGGAACTAATCCGGATTCAGAACAGTCACAGGGTAGAGTTTAAAATATCCGAGTGGACTCTCATCCGCAAGGAGGTCTTGCCAGCGGGAACACGACTTGTGGTGGGAGTCCCCGAGGAAGCAGCGAAAGATCATGTGTGGCTCAACTACCAAGCCACACAGGTATACGCCAAGGTCATGGGGAAAGTAAACCCAGCAATAGAAAACACAGAAAAGTGCACATGCCCAATCCACCCACACAAAAGGACACGGGGAAGTGAGCCTGCAGAAAGCGGTAGTAACGCGACCGTTGCCCCAAAGAAGGGCACAACTGACGACGGCAGGCCGTACCTACAGAGCTCCACCCCAAGCAGCACACAACAAGCGCCCGACACAAAAACCTCTGGGCCTGAAGGTGGAGCCACCGGTCACCGGACGGAAACCCCGCAGGGGGGGACGACCGCAAGCCAAACGCCCCACCGACAGGCACGCCCAGAACAACAAGGCACAACACACCCTCTCTCTACGACACGGAGCGACCTGACTCCCCCACCAAGCGTTGCATTGCTGCAACCGCCTTGGATGGGAAAGAGTCCAGAGCAACGCGACGAGTAGATAGGGAGAGAGCATAAACACTCACAAACACACAAGCACACTCACACCAACACATGAACACAAACAGAAACACACCACAAACACACACACAAAAAATAAGAATAGTTCAAGTTAACCTTCATCACTGCCGCGATGCCATGATTGAGTTCTGCAGACACGTGGTAGATGAAAAAATAGATATCGCACTACTGCAAGAGCCATACGTCGTAAAAGGACGAATCTCAGGGCTTAGCTCCCTAGGAGGAGAGATCATCTACCACGAAACGGGTGAGTCAACTCCTAGGGCATGCATATATGCCAGCAGTAGGGTAAGATCGTTAGGAATAATTAAAGCAGATTGTTACAGTGACCTTGCCAGCGCCACAGCAACAATACAGCTCAACACAGGCAAAAAAGAGAGGGTGATTCTGGTCTCCGCGTACCTACAAAGTGAAAAAGACTACAGACCACCATCGCCAGAAATGGAAGAAATAATAAGAAAATACCAAGGTAAGAACATTCCTATTATTCTAGGATGTGATGCCAACGCCCACCACGTGGTGTGGGGCAGCACGGACTGCAATAAAAAAGGTGACTTACTTCTAGATTTTATCAGCGCAACAGGCTTAGACATACTGAATGTAGGAAATACACCTACATTCGTAACCGAAGCCAGAAGAGAAGTGCTGGATATCACTATTGCAACGGACAATATAAGCCGGCACATCACAGACTGGAAAGTAGACGAAAGAGACTCCAAGTCGGATCACAGACGAATAACCTTCAGTCTGGGAGCCAAAATCGAGAAAACCCTATTTAGAAACGCGAGGAAAACCGACTGGACGATATATGAACAACACATTAAAAAGTGGAGTCCAGGCGGCCATAACTCGTTAAAAGACACCACAGATATCGAAAGAGAAGCCAACCGACTAGAGGAGGCCATGAGGGAGGCATACCACAAGGCATGTCCACTTAAGGAGATCAGACCAGGAAAGGGACAACCCTGGTGGACAAAGGCACTAGAAAAGAAAAGGAAAAAGACGAGACAAGCTCTCAGGACGGCCCAGAAAAAGGGCGATGCTGAAAGCTGGCTTATATACAAAAAAGAAAGAAACACATTCAAGAAAGAATGCAGAAGGGAGAACAACAAAAGCTGGAAAGCATTCTGCGAAGGAGTAGAAAAATATCCTGACGCAGCACGGCTAGTGAAAATGTTCTCCAAAACGAACACCTGCAAACTAGGAAGTATTAAGAACGGAGACGAATTAATAACGGACCCGGGAAAGATACTGGAAGTGATGCTGGATACACACTTTCCAGAATGCGAAGCATACAAAGGTAACGAAACGCCAATCGATACGAATCCCACAGCGGACACGGAGGAGAAGGCACTAATTACAAAAGAGCATTTACTATGGAGCGTCAGGTCATTCCAGCCATACAAGGCAGCAGGACCGGACGAGATCTTCCCGAAAATGCTACAAATAGCCATCAAGTACATAAGCGATGATCTTCTGATCCTGTACAACAGCAGTATCAGGAAGAAATACATTCCAAAGAAGTGGAGAAAAATAAGAGCTGTCTTCATACCGAAACCAGGCAAGGCGACATACCAAGAGGCTAAAAGCTTCCGATGCATCAGCCTGTCTTCGTTTCTACTCAAGACCCTAGAGAAAATCTTAGATCGAATAATAAGAGAACAAATAGCCAGCAGCGGATCTCCACTCCACAATAACCAGCATGCATACATGGACGGCAAGTCGACTGAGACAGCACTCCATAACTTGGTTAACAGAGTGCAGAGATCAATAAGTAGCACAGAATACGCACTGGGTTGTTTCTTTGACGTCGAGGGCGCTTTCGATAAAGCAACCCCGGCCTCGATAGAGGAAACCCTAAATCGTGAAGGCATAGACAAAGACATATCAGAATGGGTGAAATGTATGCTAAAACACCGGCTGATACAGGCAGAGATAGCAGGGACAAAACACACTGTGATAGCAAGAAGAGGCTTCCCACAAGGAGGATGCCTATCTCCACTACTATGGTGCCTGCTAATAGACGAACTAGTGAACAAGATCAACAGAATGCACATATACACACAGGTATACTCTGACGATGGGGTGCTTCTGATCACAGGTAAAGTCCTCAGTGTCATGTGTAACATCATGAACAGGGGTCTGAAAGTAGCACTAGAATGGTGCAGGAACAAAGGCCTTAACCTGAATCCTGAAAAAACCAAACTAGTTCTTTTTACTAAGAAAAGGAAAATAGGACGAACTGAACCGGTACGACTAGATAACCATGACCTGGAAGTAGTAAAGGAAGTCAAATATCTGGGTGTTACACTGGACAGCAAATTGACCTTCAAGACTCATATAAGTAATACATGCTCAAAAGCAAAAATAGCCATGATGCAATGCAAAAGAGCAATAGGAAGAAGCTGGGGTATGAAACCAGCCACAGCACTATGGATCTACAAGGCAATCATTATGCCGAGAATCCTACATGGTGCCCTGGTATGGTGGCATAAAGCCTGCGACATACAGAGGAACAAACAAGAACTAGATAAAGTTCAAAGACTGGCGGCCCTGATAACCACCGGCGCGATGAGGACTACACCCACGGCCGCGCTGGAGACCATACTGGGTCTGAACCCCTTGGACTTAGAAGCAAAAAAGAGAGCCACTGAACAGTGGTTCAAACTAAGAAGCACGGGTCTCTGGACTGGCAACACCATGGATGAGGGCCATGCTAAGATCAGTCAAGATTACGAAGGAAAGCTCTCAATGACCTTTTCAAACAACGATTTAATAAGAAAGGAAAGGATCTTTGACAAGAAATATAGAATACACATAGGACCGAGAGACGACTGGCAGATGGACACCAGTGGCACCATCTGCTACACAGACGGCTCCAGAAAGGAAACAACCAAGCTCTCTGGCTCCGGAATACACATAAAATGTGAAGACGGAACAGAAACAAACAGGTCAATATCTCTAGGAAAGTATGCAAGTGTCTTCCAAGCAGAAATCTTTGCTATAAAGGAATGCGCAGAAATGGTAGGCTCCCTAAACAATACGGGAAAAGTCACCATCTACAGCGACAGCCAGGCAGCGCTGAAGGCACTTGCTAAAACAGAAACAACATCAGCAATTGTCAAAGAATGCAAAAATGCATTAGAAAGGCTGTCCAGAACAGCTGATGTGACGATTGCCTGGGTACCCGGACATGAGGGTAATACGGGCAACGAAATAGCTGATGAACTGGCTAGGAAAGGGGCTGACGAAAACCAGGTGGGCCCGGAGCCAAGGCTACCAATCGCCCACAAAATAACAAAGGGAGTAATCAGCCGAAGAACAGTAGTAGAGACCAACCAAAGATGGGAGTCCTCGACAGACATGAGACAGTCGAAGATCTTCATCAAAGGCCTAGACAAAAGAAGGACCAGCCAACTGATGAAACTCTCCAGAGGCAACATGAGGCTCGTCATAGAAGTGTTAACAGGACACTGCCGATTGAACAGGCACCTGACACTAATAGGCGTGAATACCAACCCCAAATGCCCAGAGTGCATGGATGACGACGAAACAAGCTTCCACCTGCTTGCCGAGTGCCCCATATACTCACGGATAAGATGGGAGACCATGGGGGTGGACACGTTAGACAAAGAAGACCTAGAAGACCTGAAGGTGGAACAGATCGTAAGGTTTTGCAAGGAAACAGGTAGGTTCGACGGAACGCCGTGATTGCCGGATAAACCCACATCCTCCCCCAAAAGGGAGGACCAGGGGAAATGGGTGAAATGGCCTCAGGTAAGGCTGATCACCCGCCCGACAGCCGGCGTCCCCGTTGGAAATAATAATAATAATAATGGAGAGTATAATAAGTCGTGGGTCCTGGCTATTGTCATTAAATGATAATAATTCAGTCATTAAGCCAAAGCGTTTAGGCGACTGGGAAACACTGGCCTCCGCCAACCAGCTGTCAAACAGCATGGTGGAGAATGTTCTAAACCCCGCTTATTTTTTTTTATTTTGAATTGAGTAGAAATCCATATCCCTGCAGTGGGATAGATATGGGTTACTGCAGACAGACTTCTTGCATATCCTGCCAGCATCTAAGATACCTAATTATTCCACATTACACAGGCCTTATGTGTGTTTGTCAAAATATAATATTAAAACTTACACTCCAAATCTCTGTCCATGAGCTTCTTTATAATCAAATACACATTTAATCTATCTTGCCTCACTTGAGATTGACATGAAATCTCTCTAAAAAGGATAGTCAAAAACTCTAATGTGTTACTCATATTATAATTTGTCATATCTATGATTACTAAGTACCCTTCTAAGACAGCTGGTACCACTCTATGGTTATCATTTAAACGGTCTGTATAAAATTTTGCTATAAATTTAACTTGTTTTTCTGATAAATAATCTTTTGGTAGATCTTTTAATAGATTTGTGAAGAACCTCATTCCTTTTTCTCGATTTTCAGCTTCTTTATTTGTCAGAACACCGGCCATGTTTTCAACCAGATGTGTTATGTCCATTCGAGCTGATATTATATCTGTAAAATATATTTAGATTTGAAAGTAAGTACATATCAGCATATTGGTCGGCAACGCATGTGATGCCCCGGGTGTTACAGGCGTTCATGAAAGGAAAAGGAAAATTCAGGAAAGCAGTTAACGTAGCCTGCGTTAACTGCTTTCCATCAGGCGGGCCTTATGCTTGTTTACCACTTAAGTGATATAAAAAAATTCACAAAAAAAAATTTAAGCCTAAATAGCCACTAAATCTAAGTCAAAAGTAAAAAAAACATTGCAACTTGCCAACTGCTGCTATAAAACCACTTTTAAATTCGTACTCCTCAATTCTTCGAAATGACTCAACCGATTTTTATGATTTTTTTTTATGTATTTGGTAGGTGGTATGAATTTATATATACTGCAGAACAATGTTTGCCGGATCAGATAGTATCCTATCTAAATATATAAAAGGAGAAACTGACTGACTGACATATCAACGCACAGCCTAAACGGTTAAACGTAGGCACTTGAAATTTGGAAGGGACGTCGCTTAGGTACCGTAGAGGTGCACTAAGAAAGGAATTCCCGAAATTCCCACGGGAACGGGAATTAGCGGGAAAATCCTTTTGTATGAAAAATCTAAACCGCTTAAGTTAGACGCTTGAAATTTGGCATGCAGGTACCTTAGTAAACTTAAAGCTTAGTTGCAACAGGATATTGCAAAATTCCCGCGGAAACGGGAGTTAGCGGGAAAAAACTTTTGTATGTAAAAATCTAAATCACGTAAGATAGATGTTTTCAATCTAGCATGCATGCATACCTTATCTAGCATGCATGCATACCTTAGTAAATATAAATTTTAGTTATGGCTGTACTTTGAAAAATTCCCATGGGAACGACAGTTAGCGGGAAAAAAATGTTGTATCTATATATATAAAATTCAAAGTCCTGACTGACTGATATATTAACGCACAGCCCAAACCGCTGGGTCTAGAGATTCCAAATTTGGCACGTAGATTCCTTATGACGTCTAGGGGTACACTAAGAACGGATTTTTCAAAATTCATCCCCTAAGGGGGTGAAACGGGAGTCCAAAGTTTGTATGGGGAAACGAGATTAGTTGGACTATTTTATCCGAAACTTTACACGAGTACTTCTATAGATAAATAAGTAAACACGTGTTTCAGGATTTTTCGATATTCAACCTCTGAAGGGGTGAAATGGGGTGAAATAGTCTGAAAATCGTCATGGGTATGGTTTTTATAGTTTATCAGGTCGCTGATTACGAAAATAACAACTATTTTCTAATCAAATAGCCGACGTGACAAAAAGTCGTCCCTGTGGGGGTGCGATGGGGTGGAAATGTCATAATATTTAAATAGGGGTGTTGATTCTATGGTTTTCTGGGATGTCAATTACGAAAATGGCATCGATTTGAAAATATAACATAGTGGACAAGAAATTACTTAAAATAATTTTTCAAATTTTACCCCTAAGAGGGTGAAACGGAGGTCCAAAGTTTGTATGGGGAAACGAGCTTAGTTGGACTATATTATCCTAAATTTTACACGAGTACTTATGTAGATAACTGACTAAACACGTGTTTCAGGATTTTTCAAAATTCTACCCCATAAAAGGGTAAAATGGGTCCCAAATGTCTGAAAAACGCCATGGGTATTGTTATTATGGTTTATCGGGTCACTGATTACGAAAACAACGACGATTTTAAAATTTAACGTAGCTAACGTGACCATCATCTCCTATTGGGGTGCGTGGGGTTGAAATGTCTAAAATGGGGTCAAAACGTCTGAAAATCGTCATGGGTATTGTTTTATAGTTTATCGGGTCGCTGATTACGGAAAAAACAACTATTCTATAATCCAACATAGCCGACGTGACATAAAAAATCCCCTGTGTGGGTACGATGGGGTTGAAATGTCATAATATCAATATGGGTCTTGATTCTATGGTTTTCTGGGACGTCAATTACGAAAATAGTATCGATTTTAAATATAATGTAGTGAACACGAAATTACTTAAAAAGATTTTTCAAATTTTACCCCTAAGAGGGTGAAACGGAAGAAGATTAATTGGACTATTTTATCTCAAACTTTACATGAGTACTTCTATAGATAAATGAGTAAACACGTGTTTGCCCCAAATTTCACGCGAGCGAAGCCGCGGGCGAAAGCTAGTATTATTATAAATATGTTTGTTTGTCCTTCATTCACATCGAAAAGAACCAGTGGATTAACATGATTTTTTACATAGGGATAGTTCCTAAACCAGATCCTAATCTGGACAATGGAACAAGCTACATATTATCCAGGAAAACATGTTATTTGCACAGGAAAAAGAGGTTTTTTTTTAAATTACCACACAAGTAAGACAATGATCCGCTAGTATCAGCTAGTATTTAAATAAAGGGATGTTTCACACACAAGTCTTATGTTTCTTGTACATTTTGATGTATCCTCCAAAAATTTAAGAAACAATGTTCTGTAGATCATGATTATTGATCAGAATCAATGTTACAATTTAGGTACAGGCAGGTATTTTATTTATACCTGCCTGTACCTAAATTAATTAATTTAAACCTGTCTTTTCAGTAATTAGGCTGAATAAACACATAATCAATTACCTAACAAACATACTTAGCTTGTAGTCGTGCAAAATGGTTTCCTATGTGGCATATAGATAGTTATATAATCTGCCAGTGAGTAGCTAATTTAAGATTTAATAACAAGTAACATCATTTGTCAGGGGTTCCCAAACCTTGGTGCGCCATAGTAAGCATAGAGAGACGCTGTGAGATGCTCCTTTATACCATTCTCCAGAAAATAAACTATTATGAGTAGCTAGCTAGGGTACTGAGACAATATGCTATGTAAGTGCACTGCTAGCTGAAATAGTTTAGAAAACCTCTTATAGCAGGGCTTCCTAAGGTTTTTCACTGATGGCTTCTTTAGGTTAGATTTTTTTTAAAGGCTATTTTCAGGAAAAATACCTACATATATAAACTTGCCTAGCCAAGTTGAGTAGCCAAACATTATCAAAATACAAATTTTCATTGAAAACAGTATTTTCTGAGATACCAATGTATCAATTTATACACAAAATTGCTCATAAGTACAACATTAGAATTGACTATAGGAACAGTTATACAATGCACTGATAACGGACATCAAATTTGTTGGAGAATTAGTTTTATTGTTTATGGTTTTATTGATGGCTGAAAAACATAGTGACATTGTAGGTTTTTGAATTCAAATAAGAGAATGTATTTTGTTTGGGGTTTGAGAAAATTTAGTTGTAAAGAAGTTGTCAAGAAGAATCAGGAAGAAGATGTGGTAGATTGTGGTTTATTGTTTTAAGTTTTATTTTGATGAAATATATTTTATTATGAGAAGATAAAGTTTTTAATAACATTTTAGACAGTGTGTTCCCAAAAGGTGATAGTGAATCAACCCTGAAGGAAACCCCTCTCAACACGTTGTGGTTCCGCAACAGGTCATGGGCCTTGCAAAATAAAAATTTTTTGATTAAAAGTTTATATTAATAAATTAACATGGATTCCGAAAATATGGGTGAGAAATTTAAAACTGATTTTTATCCTAAACTAAACAGTGACTGTGGTTATACCATATGGAAGAAAAAGATGCTTATTCTTTTACACGCTAAAGATTTGCATGATGTTTTGACTGCCGAATCAAAAGAAAAGGTATGTACAAAGAAAGACAATAAAGCAAAATACCTAATTATTAATAGTTTGCACGACAAATATATTAATCATATTATAGAATGTAATACCGCTAAGGATATGATTACAAAATTAGATAACTTATTTTTGGGAAATAAAGAAACACAGATTTGCACTTTATTGGAAGAATTTTATAATTTCAAAATTACAGAAAACATCATGAATGACATTAGTAAACTGCAAAATAAAGTAACAAAAATTAGGAGCCTTGATTTTCAAATGGAAGACCAGCAAGTGATATCAAAAATATTAAGCTGTTTACCTACAAAATTTGACTACTTTCGAACGGCGTGGCAATCAACTGGAAAACAAGATAGGAATTTAGATAATTTGATTTCAAGAATATTAGTGGAGGTAAATCATCAAGACAGAAAGGAGAATGATGAAAGTGAAACAACTGCCAACACATTTTATATTAAAGACTGTTACAACTGTGGCAAGAAAGGACATGTTGCTAAATTTTGCAGAAACAGAAATACACATAACAGGATGGAATACAAGGGAAATGCACTACAATGTTTTAAATGTTTAAGAATTGGACATAAACATACAGCTTGCAAAGAAGAAAATAACTGTAGTATTTGTAAGAATGACTCACATTATACAAAATACTGCTTAGATAGAGGATCAAGTACTGTAAGTAATGTCAAATCTTTAACATTCAGTTCACATGAAATAGTTGAATTTATAATGGATTCTGGAGCAAGTAACCATATAATTAATAATGATAAATATTTACAAAATTTAAGCAATAAACAATATAGAATAGCAACATCTGATGGTAACATACATACTGTTAATAAAGTAGGAAAACTGTACAGTAGAAATAACAATTGGACCTTCAGTGATGTTCTATATGTTCCAAAAATGATAAAAAATATTATTTCAATACCGAAGCTGACAGATTATAATTATGAAATTAAATTTTTCAGAAACCAATGTAAGGTCTATGATGATGGGGTCTGCTTTCTTACTGCGACCAGGGGCAGTGACGACCTGTACTACGTAAGAATTCCTATTGAATATGTTAACCACATAGGAAATTCAAGGTCAGTCAACTTTTCTAGAATATCAAAAGAGGAATTTTGGCATAGAGCATTAGGACATTCCTCGATTAATAATACTAAAGGCTTAGTACGTGGTATTAATCTTGATATTAAAGATAGTTTGGACATCTGCGAAGTCTGCACGCAATCCAAGTTATGTAGAAAACCTTTCAAAACAGAACGTCATAGGGCTACAAAGCCATTAGAAATTGTTCATAGCGACATCTGTGGGCCAATAGGGGTTCCAACTTTTGACGGATATAAATATTTTATCACATTTTTAGATGATTACACACACTATGAAAGTTTTTCTCATTAAAAGAAAAGATGAAGCATATTCTAAAATAATTAATTATATTAATGTGGCAGAAAATCATTTTAATACTAAAATTAAAACTTTTAGATGCGATAATGGGGGAGAATACTCTAGTAATAGATTAAAGAAATTTTTTGAAGAAAGGGGAATTCAAATAGATTATAATATACCATATACACCCCAACTTAATGGGAAATCTGAGCGATTAAATAGAACAATTATGGAAAAGACTAGAGCGTTACTATTTGATATGAGTTTACCAAAACAATTATGGGGTGAAGCGGTACTTACTGCAGCATATTTAACTAATAGGTGCTCGAATAGAATTAATAGTAGAACGCCGGCTGAAATGTGGTTCAACAGAATTCCAAATTTAGAACATTTAAATATTTTCGGTTCTTTGGCTTATTTTAAAAATAATAAACCTAATGTTAGTAAATTAGATTCAAGGTGCAATAAGGGTTTATTAATTGGTTATACGAATAACGGTTATAAGATTTGGGATCCAATTAATTTAAAAATACATTATTCTAGAGATGTTAAATTTGATAATAATAAAACAAAAGTTACTGAATTTTTAAAAGAATCTAATTCGAGTTATAACATGATGGATTTATATAGAATTTTTTGTGATGAAAATGTTAATGAGTGTTCGGTGGATAGTGATTCTCACTTTGAGAGGGGAAATTATAGATATAGTCATGCAGGGTCGAATAGTGATGGGAATACACAAGTGATAGATATTGTCGATGATTATAATTTAGAAAATAGTGATGGAATTAGTGTGGTTAATAATGATGAAGAATTTTTAAATAATAATGAAGAAAGTTTGAAGAATAATGATGCGGTTTTGAATAATATTGAAGAAGATAATGGTGTTTGTGTAAATGAAATAGTGGAGCCAGAGATTTTAAATGAAAATGTTCAAGAAAATGAAGATGAAGATGATGAATTATTTGAAGATGCAAATGAAATAATTAATGAACAAATTCCTAGAAGAATTTTGCCTAAAAGAGAGAGAAGATTACCAGAGAGATTGAAAGATTATGATTTAGAAAGTTCGTTTTTAACTTATGGTGAAGCAATTAAAGGTGATGAGAAGTTGTTATGGCAAAAGGCCATTGATGAAGAAAAAGATTCTTTGGAAAAGAATAAGACATGGGTTATTGTAAATAAGTCAGAAGCAGAAAATAGAAAAATAATTACAAGTAAATGGATTTTTACAATTAAACCAGGTGGAAAATATAAAGCTAGATTAGTAGCAAGAGGTTTCTTACAGAAATATAATATTGATTATAAAGAAACATATAGTCCAGTGGTTAATACTACAAGTATACGTTTACTGTTGGCAATTGCGGCTCAAAGAGGATACAAGATGAAGCAATTTGATGTGAAGACAGCATTTTTATATGGAGATTTGGAAGAAGAAATTTTTATGGAAATACCAACAGGCTATAATATTGAAAATAGTAAGAATAAAATTTGTAAATTAAAGAAGAGTTTGTATGGACTGAAACAAGCACCACTTATGTGGAACAAGAGGATAACCGAATATTTAAAAAAGCTAGGTTTTATACAATTAAAATTAGATCCGTGTTTGTTTTTCTGTAAAGAGAAAGAAATATATTTAGCAATTTATGTTGATGACAGAGTTTTAATCGGAAATAATATTTTAGAATTAAATAATATAATAACAAAATTAGAAAAAGAATTTGAAATGAGAAAGAATGATAAAGTTGAAAAGTTTCTTGGTATTGATATAGACGTTAGAGATAATTTTGTAAAAATATATCAAAAGACATATGTAGAATTATTAATTAATAAATATAATTATGAGAATTTGAAACCAAGTGTTTATCCGGATATATTGATCGATACACATCAAGAGGGGAAAGGGAGTATTGATGATGTGCATCGTTATAGGACATTTATAGGTTCTTTATTATATTTAGTGAATAAAACTCGTTTAGATCTTGCTTTTCATGTTGGGTATTGTAGTCGATTTCAAGAGAATCCTAACTTAAATGATTTTCTAAATATCAAAAATTTGTTTAGGTATTTAAAAAGCTCTGTTTCGAATGGGATTACTTATTTGAGAGGGAGTGATTTAACTTTGAGAGCGTATTGTGATGCAGACTTTGCCGGTGATCCTGATACTAGGAAAAGTACGACTGGCTTTGTCATCCTGTACAGTGGTGGACCTATTCATTGGTGTTCGCGTAAACAGTCCGTGACTGCTCTGTCCAGTACAGAGGCAGAATACATCTCAGCTGCCGAATGCATTAAAGATCTATTATACGTTCAAAAATTAATTCATGAAATAACTGGTAAAATACCAAAAACGGAACTATTTGTTGATAATCAGTCGGCTATTGTATTAATTAAAAATGGAATCTTGAATAGAAGAAGTAAACATATAGACGTTAGATTTCACTTTATTAAAGAAAAAATTCAAGAAAATAAAATTGAGATATTCTACTGTCCAATAAATTCAAATTATGCAGACATATTGACAAAAGGATTAGACAGA
This sequence comes from Hypsopygia costalis, assembly GCA_937001555.2. NCBI lineage: Eukaryota > Metazoa > Arthropoda > Insecta > Lepidoptera > Pyralidae > Hypsopygia > Hypsopygia costalis. The sequence continues at coordinate 6,031,215 of OW443335.2, forward strand.
ACAAAGTTTTTAAGACTAAGGAAATATATAGTTAGTGACACTTAATTAAAAATGAACATAGTGAAGTGATTTAATGTAATGTTATAGATATAATGATAGGTTAAGGTTGTTTGGCTGATTAATTGGAAATTTAGTTTTAAGGTTGTTTTGATTGATTAATTTGAAATTTATATATTAAGGTTGTTTAGGTAGAATTATTTTAAATTAATATTTATGGGGTTATATTTATTTAGATAGATTTGTTAAGTGGGGAATATGTGTATGGGATTTAATAAGTTAGGTAATATTAATTTAAGAGGGGATGTTGGAGAATTAGTTTTATTGTTTATGGTTTTATTGATGGCTGAAAAACATAGTGACATTGTAGGTTTTTGAATTCAAATAAGAGAATGTATTTTGTTTGGGGTTTAAGAAAATTTAGTTGTAAAGAAGTTGTCAAGAAGAATCAGGAAAAAGATGTGGTAGATTGTGGTTTATTGTTTTAAGTTTTATTTTGATGAAATATATTTTATTATGAGAAGATAAAGTTTTTAATAACATTTTAGACAGTGTGTTCCCAAAAGGTGATAGTGAATCAACCCTGAAGGAAACCCCTCTCAACACGTTGTGATTCAGCAACAAAATTAACGTCGTCCTAATTGTATTTATTATCTGTGTTGTAATTCTTTTGAATAATTGTAGATTTTACACAAAATTAGGTTAAGGTTATTAAGTAATTTTATAAATTGATTGTTAATTTAATACACATAGGTAGTAAACATCAAAATACAAATGTAAAAGTTAACTATTATAATGTACCTGTAACTATGCTCTTCGTTTGCTGAAAAACATCATTGTTTTTAATAATTTCGTCAGCTAATTCTGGTCTGAACCAAATTGGCTCCATTTTATAGGTTTTTAACGGTGAAAAACTTGCTACAATGATAAATGACTTTTATAGAATTGCTAACATTATTTCGATATTGGAAAGTATCTTTGTAAAGCAAAAAATCACTACAAAATGCAAAAATAATTAAATTCAAGTTTCTTTAAAAACAAAATGTGAGGTTATTTTTAATTGTCAAAAAAAATTGACATTTCAACATAAGAATTTAAAAAAATCAGGCCCTGGAACCAAGCGGAAGTGTAAAGTTCCAAACTTTGTTCAAAAACAGTTGTAAGATTGAGAGGAAACAAACGAGCATGTGGGTCACCTGATGGACAGCAATTACCACGACCCATGGAAATCAGCAACAATAAGGGGTCGGGTCGGGTGCACGAAAAACAATTCGTATTCGGGCTGGTTAGATTAGATAAGCAACACTAGGTGATCCACATGGTTTAAAGACGGATATACGTCAACTCTTTTTGATTCATTTATTTACACTCCCCGAATTCGGGTAAATGACCAAAAGTCACAGAATAATATTCTATATCAAAAGTATAAATCTCGGCCTGTACAGTCGTTGTATCCATGGCCATTATATAATAAAAACGGCATGTTAGCCAAATAATTTGGCTTTTGTTGATAGCTGTCGTTGCTCTGTTACCGTTTAAATAGTTCTAGTAGCTAGTATTTTAGTACATTATGAAGCTAACAATTTTTTCAGTATGGTAAAAAAATATGTTTTTTTTTTACATTTAATTAACAGCAACAAAATTAAATTTAATTGTTTATTCTGCCATTGATCCCTTTTGGGCACTTAGACTCGTCTTACAGTTTTTTTCATAAATAATATTCTAGGGTTCTAATTTTTTTGTATTTTTTTTTTATCTATTAACATATCAGCATTGACCATTGAACAAGAAATGCTTGAAACTTGCCAATATGGGTATTTTATTAAATAATCAGACAATACAACAAACTTAATTTGTTTTTATGTACATGTCGTAATTAAGTTACTAAGTATTCGATTTAGATATCACATGTCAGTCCTTATGTATTCCATACATCGTTGTTACCTAGGTATTCATCAATTCTATATAGTAAGCCGCTTTTAATGCGTCTTTTTGGCGTACTTCTAGAATATATTTTCACTTAGGGAAAGAATCGGACAAAATATTATAGAATCGAATGCAATTTACAACAAAAGATCTACCGGTTCTAGCAAGTCGGTGCATTGATGTACGCACATTATGCATATTCCTAAGATTTACAGTTGTACATTTCTCAAATTTTAGAAATATATTAATATTTATACGCTGGAACGCATGTCACAAATAGTACGGATGGCTTTTTGCTATATAATAAAAGTTCATTCAATATCTACTGCCTTTCCCCACAACAGTGTGCTAAATGACTTATATGACAGTAGCTAAAATATACATGTTGAGTTCTTTGCAAGTTGCATCCGGGGTAGTATACTATTCAGATTTGGTAGCAACAAGGGAAAATTACCAAGCGTTCAGACGATTTTGCAATTCATATTATTGGAATCGATGTGTTAGGTAACAACTCAATGTTTTAGGTCCCCAATAGTGTTAGAAAATTAAAATCCGTGGTGCACGGCAGTTGAGCTTCACTTGACTAGCCATTTCTTTAGGCTTTTAATGCCTTATTTGCCATATTGCTCTCTCTCACATTGCTAAGAGGGGAAGTCAAATTCCAAAAGCTTCCTACTCCTACTAATTTCTTCTGATTAAATTCGTTGTGAGTTCCGAGGCAGCTGTAGTTTTTACCCCCGGGACTGCAATGGACTTCATTGTTCATTGCCTTTTTTGGCGGTCGCCGCTGTTAATCCTGGCTACACAGGAGACACAGTGGTGGGAATGTGTGGTGGGCCCCCGTCCCAACAAAAAAAAAAGTAGATACAATAGACTTGCAGCGGAGCTAAGCTTACCGGCTAATTTATTTATATGGGGGCCCCATTGCAATTTTGGCCATTCTAAGTCCAAGAAATACCCTGTTCTTGTCAAATTCTAATTTATTATTATCATTAAGAACTTTTGTATCGGAACAGATTACATTAAAATTTAAAATATTGATTCCTTTCACTTTAGCTGAATTTAGCAAAAGAGTATATAGCAAACTTACATATAAACCAGTTCAGAATGGCAAACAAAACACTATTCAGCTTGCCAACATTTCAGCACCGGCGGCGAGCCACATTAAAATTTTATGAGATATTATCAAATAACAGTACTATACCCGCTATTTTCTACACCGTATATGGCAGATCATATGTAACAAAAATAGAAAGGAACCCATACTGGAACCCTAGGGAATTCCAATTGTCACAGCTATCTTTTAGACTTATCACCGTTTAAATCAGTCAGCCATCTGGTGTCTGGATAAGATGCAATTACCTATATTTTGAGACATGCCTCTAACACCATAGTAGGGATGTAAAGCGGTAAAATTACCGTGGTAAAATACGGTAAAATACCATATTTTACGTCATTACGTAAAATACGGTAACTTTCGGTAAAAAACGAATATTACACTCAATCACACACTTTCGTTTATCTGAGTGACTTAGATAAACGAAACTGTGTCCATAAATTACCAGATAGCAGATGATATCGAAAATAAAACTTGAATTTGTAGTACTTAAGTAAGTTTAATGGTCTTTCAATACAATATTGGTGATATAATCATTACAAAGAAATAATTATTTTCTTTGATTAGTAGTATGTAATAAGCAGTGATCGGCGTTGGTAGTACTATTACGCGGGATTTGGGACCGTTGTCTTAATATGGATATGCCTCCCAAATCCCGAAATTTTCATTAAACAATTTTATTTAGCTTTGAATTATTTTAGTACTATTTCTATTTTAGTTACCTATATAAACGCTTTACCATGCTATTATTTAACTTAACTTAACTTTTATTTCATTGTTTTTCTTGTTGAACTGTTCATCTGGAGAATTTCTTTTTTTAATTTTTATAAAATCTAATTTTCGCGTATTGCACACTTAACGATACAACGATAACTGAAAAAATATAATGTACTAGTAAACTAGACTAAACGTAATCCCGGAATCCATATTAACATCAACATTGAAGTCCATTGATCCCAAATGGCACTACTAACGCCGATCACTGGTAATAAGCAATATAATCACAAGGAATCATAATTATGTATAAGTCTGTAGGCAGCGGTAACTTTACCACCAGGCGGGCCGTCTTTTGTTTACCACCATAGTGGTAGACATAAAAAAAAAGACTGAGTTACAATGTTACACTAGAGGATCCACTGATTCGTCTTCCGTGTCTGATTGTTCGTCATCAGTGTCAAAGTCAAACATATCCATTTCAACAGGTTCTGTTTGAGTGTATTTTGCTCGAATCATTATTAGTTTGTTTATTTTGTCGTCAGTCAAACGGTTTCTAGGTTAGTGGATACGCGGGCGGCGGCATCGTCCCACTTAAAAGTCGATGCGCTACTGTATAGAAATAGTAATACTGTGGTAGTACGCCGGTATTTTACATGACTTTTGGGGAAAATTACGTAATTTTGCAATCCTAGGGTGCTTATATTCTGTTTCGCAACAATATGCACGTGGCATTTCAACAAATCAAAATTTTGAACATGGCAGTTACGTAACAAACTTTACCGTAATTTTCGTAAATTACCGTTAATTTACCGTAATTTACCAGCGATTTTGGTAAAATTACGTAATTTTACAACCCTACACCATAGTCTTCAAGTTTGAGCAGTAGTTTGATGGTCAGTACAATCAAATTATCAAAGGCTTTAGAAAGGTCACCGAAAACACAGATGACCTCCTGCGATCTCTCCCTAGTATTAAAGATATGTTTGACCAATGAAGCTCCTGCATCTGAATTTGATCGATCTGCAGTAAAACCATATTGCGCATTATGAAAGATTTCATTGGTCTTAAAATAGAGCTGCATTTAATTAAGCATTATTATGGGTGTGTAATTCCGCAACTTAGTATATTCTCTTGACTTGAAAATGTGTATCCTTTCAGCTTTAGCTACTGGCTGGGGAACGGGGAAGGTACTTAATCATCATCATGTAATAAAAAAACAAAATAATTATCCAATAATATCCAAACACAAGAACAATACAAAATGACAATAAATACAAAACTTATATGTTGTTAACTTTAACACACCTAGATAAAAATGTAATCAAGCAGAAACAGGACATTAACGGGGCGAAAAATACTGTTAGGAAGAATGTCATACAATTTCGGACTATTAAAAAAAGGTGTTCAATTTAATGTTCCTTCTACTAAGCCGCACAGCCGCCGCACTCGCACAAAGACCTTAAATTTAGCAAATAATAAAATATTTTTTTTAAGAAAATATACATTGACGTTAGATGTTTCATGATAGAACTTGGTAATTTATCTCACAGATTCGACATTCCGTGAGGCTTGCTGCTTGGTATGCCGAAATATTTATGATTTGTCTGGTAGTATATCGGTACAATTTTAGTAGATTACTGGATTTTACAAGGGTAACACTCTGTTGACATTTTATTTTGACGTATTTCAATTTCATTGAATTTCATCATCCAATCCAATATCCGATCCATGATGATCCATTCCATCATATCAACCAACAATACCATTTACAGTTCAAGAACACTGTTCAAAGTTTTAATTTGAAGATTTTTATATTTTTCCTATTCTGCAGTGTGTACACTTGTATATCTCCGTTCTTTTCTTTGACCATTGTAACTTAACTCATTGTAAATCAGTTCGTATTTTATATAATGTCGCACAAAACATTAATCGATTTTATAGTAAAATATCACACACCACGTCTACTAAATAGCGTTGTTTACTTTCCAAGTAATGGTAATTCTTATTTTGGAAGAAGAGTCGCATTTATTAGACCAGTTTCTACATCAACTCCTAAGGTGCAATCACCGAGGAATTTCAGTACAACTATAACCTCACTAAGTGGAGTGCCGCTGACCAGTGCGCCGAAACAATATGAAGGGAAGTTCCAATTGATGTTCACGTGTAAGAAGTGTGAAACACGGAATACTAAGTTTATCACAAAGCTAGCATATTACAAGGGTGTAGTCATTGTAATTTGTGATGGATGTGAGAATAAACATTTAATAGCAGACAATTTAAATTGGTTCTCAGACATGAATGGAAAGAAAAACATTGAAGATATAGCTGCAGAAAAAGGTGAAACAGTACATAAAATTATGTCAGATGACTTGGAGTATATTGCAGCAGAAATGGTAAAGAATCTGAAGAAAGATGAAGAAACTGTTTTGAAACTGAATTGAAGGACTAAAATGAATAAATAGACTTTCGGTAGAAAATGGTGTAATAAATTTTGCTTTGCATGATGTAGCGGTATTAAAGTGGGAAGGTGTAATATGTCCTTACACATAAAGTCATGCTATGCAATGCGTAGAAGCACAATATCAAATCTTGGATCTAGATAAAAAAAAGTGGAGATTATAATGTTAATATTTTCATTTTATTGTTTGGTTTATTGCAAACTTCTCAGTTCAGCCAAAACTGGTGTAAATAAAATAGAATAGTCGAATATATGATTTATTGAATGTATAGCTTTAATTACAAAAGATTACAATCATAAAAATATGGCCAACTTAATATACGAAATAATGATTGATATTCAACAGAATATATGGGTTCTTTAGGAACACAAGTAATAATCTAAGTAGGTACAATAAGTTAATTTTTTATATTGTTCAGCTAAAAGCAGGTCATGCTTGACACTGGCCGGTGTATGCTTTTTATGCCACAACATAATAGGAGTTATAATTATCCTACTAAACGTTTTGTTACTTTATGTACAAGGCCAATTCGTCGCAGAGTTACATAAGGGCCATCCATAAATTACGTCACACGAATTTCATGATTTTTTGACCCCTCCCCCCATCCATGTCACAGCTGGTCCCATTTGTGACTCCCCCTCCCTAGTGTGACATCACATATTTTGCAATTTTACATATAAGAGTTGCAAACGTCTAAGTTGTTTTTTAGTTTATCGTTAATAGTTTGTGTTTTAATACTTAGATTATAAGATTTTGAAATGTCACGTCACGAAATTTAGAACCCTTCCCACCCCTTCTCACACAATGTCACACTTCGTCGACCCCCGCCCGCTCCCTTAATGTCTGACGTAATTTGTGGATGGCCCCTTACTAAGCATAAGCACTTACTCAGATATCCATGCTATGGATTATTAAAAGTATTGTCAATGGTGAGAACTGCAAGTGTCAAGTGTAATGTGCTCTTAGCTGTACTTAACCTTTTGATTACTATGAAAAGGTTAACAGCACCTGTAATTATAACCTAGATTTCCTTACCTATATTGTACAGAAAAATAAAATTGAAGTAAAGTAAGCTTTTAATTTATCTAGACAACTTTGTAGAACTATTAATGGTCCCCATGTAAATCATCAAAACAAACTGCGAATTTCAAAAAGCTTTTGTATTCTTTTCGTTTCATAAGGCAGAAGTACTACTACACTGTCTTGTTAGGTAATGAAAGGCTTTAACAAAAATAATTTTTATTTTTGTTTGTTTGTTTACACATTTGTATGTATATACATGTGTATAACTTTTATTATTTTTGTTTGTGTTAAAACCTTTCATTGCCTAACAAGACAAGTGTAGAAGTACTACCTTCTGCCACATGAAACAAAAATACAGACTCACACCTGTAGGCCTACTGCTAAATGTTGTGGAGATTTCTTACTGCTAAATGTTCTGGAGATTTCTTAAGCTGGGAATGAGACTTACAATAACTCTTATGTTGACCTGTAATCTGAATCCACATAGATGTGTTCCCAGTAGGGGGGCAGAACTACCTCTAAGCTGGAACACCCAGCTACCAACCTGTACCTTGTGATTTAATTGTAGGATAAACTGCGATTAGATTTATTTATTTATTAGAGTTACAAATATTATTATCAAAAAACAGTTGCAATACTAGTGACACAATTTGGAAAAAGTTAGATCATATCTATAGATAAACATAATTAAAACTAAAAAATAATAAACACTAAAAAAAGTGCTGTTCAACAATTTTTCTATTAAGAGTGAACAACACACTTAATATTTACAAAATAATATATATATTTACTTATAAGTAAGAGATTTTTTTCGTCAAATCGCGGCACTAGCATTAGTATAAGTAGGTTTAAACCCTTTACTGGTAACTGAATTTCAATAAATGGCAGTTATGCTCCAAACGCCTGCTAATCTGTAAACTTACATTATGTCATCATCATTTTATTTCATAATTTGAATATTTCTACAGTATGACTATTTTTCAACCTAAATATATGTTTTTCATTCATCCATATTCAGTATATAAGTAGCATATGATAATGCAATTTCATAAAAGTCTTTAAGTAGCTAATCAGCCAATTTTTTTAACTTTGGGCTGTTGAACATAGCACTGTTTATAAACTAACATTTATTGTACATATAACTAGAGATAGATCCACAGATAATTAAAATTGGCACACAAGTTGGTAAGTTTCCATTTACACCCTACAATAAGGCACAATATAATCACAATTTATTAATACATTTCCCACATTCTTATATGCATAAAATACTTGTGCGTCAATAAAATATACAAAATAATGTACACTTATAACTAAATATATAAGGAGCAAAAAGCAGAATGTGACAAGGAATGCAATACAGTCTCATTTTGGAATAACAATTATCATCATTCAATCTCAATCAGATTTTTAAATAAGATTCTTAATTTGAAAGATCCAAACACAAATAAAATTCGCCAAACAAAAATATCTAATCACAAATTCTGGCTCATGTGATTTTTCATCACTTATATCAGTCTTGCTTGCTAATTCGTTGAATAATAGTATTATACTCTTTTTGGACGGCTAACTATAGCATAGTCTGTGCCATTGCAGTTGTTATGGGAAATTTCTTCTAAGCCAACTTGGTTTTGCAAAACCTGAACCTGAGCTGCAGTGGGAACTTGGGGGCCTGGGGTATTAGGCTTTCTAATCATGCCATATCCCAGGTGAGAATCATCAGCTAGCCTAGCTGTTTGCATGACATTTTCTACCTCATCATAATCATTCCAAGTGTCTTTACTTTTTGCTTCTCCCAGTGCTAATGTAGTAGGCCTTGCCTCCATTTTCTTGTATCTGGATGACTTATTCAATTTACTCGTAGATCCGAAATACCCAAGCCTATCATAATTCTCGTCTTCAGGGTCCACTACAGGACTAGGAATGAGAATAAGCCCAGGAGTGTTTAAATTATCTTGAGACCTTGATATAAGTTTGATGCAGTTTGGACTGTCTCCCAAGTTAGGAGTAAACTCTGTGTGATCAGGATCATCTATGCCTAATGTTTTCCACGCTTCACTTCTAACCTCAACTTTGTCGTATGGCACAGATGGTGGGCTTTGTTCTCTTTTCACTTGGTCAATTGGCTCATAATTATCAAGTCTGTTGTATCTACCAAAAATTACACTTTCGTCTGTGGAGCTTGGTACACTCGATACATCCTTATTCATATTTTTTGGAAGATTGATGATCTTACGAGGTGGCTTTTGTGGTTTAGGTTTTAAAGCTGGCTTGGGCATCAATAATGGAGCTGAATCTCTCTCAGTACAGGTACTCTGTTGACTTGATGACATAGAAGTTGTTTTAAATGATAGAGAACTAAGATTCAAGTCATCTGGTCTTGCAGCTACTAATGGAGTTCTTGATCCAGGGAACAAGTTTGCACAAGGCTGAATATTGAATTCAGTATGTTCTGGGCTATTCAAATTGTCAGTTCCTATCATTTGCTTCATGGTTTTCATTTTTAATGATAGACATTTAAATATTTCCGATTGATTTGGATGTTCCAAGTGAAATATTCCTTCTCCAGTGTCACACTTTCTTCCAGCTTCAAACGTAAATTTACCCTGTCGGTAACCATATCTTCTAATGTATCTGTATGGCCATGTGGCATATAATTTATCATCATTTAAGTCTCTTAACTCAATGGCAGTGGAGGTTAATAAAAGGAGATACTTAATCTGCTCAAAACCACATCTTGTAGAGGCTTCAGACGGACACATTTTTACGGAGAACACTCCTTCACCAGAGGAGCAATACAAATCATTGTCCTCATCACAACTTATAGGACACGAGTCTCTTCCTTTAAAAGCTACTGATTGAAGGGCATTCACCCATTCCAAAGTTTCTGGTTCAGATTGAGCACTGATTTGTTGGGTGTGTGACTTAGTAAGTATAGTAATAGTGTTTGGACTAGAATGTGTTATTTTTATACAATTCTCAAGGGTAATAATTTTAGGAATAGCACCGGAAGTTACCTCGTCTTTGTTGTCATATATTTCAAGTCGTTCTATACCTTGTTTGCTTGCGTTGAATAGAATACAATGTTTCTGCTGCCAATTTTTCTGAAATGGACAACAATCTAGATACAATATACCATTAGAATTAACAACAAATAAGCAATATCTACTTGATTTTTATTTTATTTTTTTATTAGTTATGTATTATTTATTTAAACTTCATGCACAAAATTGTACACAGGCAGACTTAATGCTACACAAGCATTCTCTACCAGTCAACCTAAGGGTGATGCAGAGATAAGACATGGCAGGTGCACCGGGAGGGAACAATTTGAAAATTAAAATGTAAATTTAGGTATGTATAAATTTAAACGTATGCAAATAGGTACATATTAATTAAAATATTTTTTACTTTTATAGACAACTAATTTTATAGGCTTTAAAACCTTTGATAGACATATTACAGTATTGCACATACAACTATATCGCAACTGGCAGGTAAAAGTAAAAACGCGATAATAACAAATAGGCTTTACCTGTTACGAGATCTGAGTCATATGGAAAAGCAAAATACTGTTATACGATGCATACCAGCATAAACGAGTTACGTGACTTATGTGTTACCTTTTAGTCAAAGATTCCATGTAAAATATATTGTACTCACCTTTTTAGGAAATTTGCTAAACATATTCCCTCCTGCTGGTGGGAATAACAAACAACCGGATTTGATCTCGTCGTCTTGATCCATCATTATTTATACTTTCCCGTGCTATCTAAAATTCCTTTGTAATACAGCACAGTTCCTCATATCACAAATTATTATAAGATTGAATTATATAGATTTCCACGATAAACTTTTAGCTAAAAATATTTTACAAGACCGAAGACACAGGAGCAACAGAGCGGTGTTAAAGTAGCCATTTTTATTATGTATTAAAATATTAAATTGCTTCAGGGCTCTGGAATAAAATCAATGTACTTTATGTCGCAATTCGTGTTTTTATTAAAAATACTCGATAAAGACGCGTTGTCAACTCTTATTCATCCCACTGCTGGGATACCGACCTCCCGTCAATCGAAGGGGTTTACAGCATACTCCACCATGCTTTTCACCTGGTGGTTGGTGGAGGTAAATTAAATTTGAGCATTTATGGGTATTTACTCAATGGGTGAAAATCCATCTCTAATCAGTAGTAACAAGTGACTTAAAACTTAGGTAGTTAGTTAATTGTTATTTTGCGACAATTATTATTCACCTGCCTACGTAAGAAATAAGTTCATTTGCATCCAAGCCAAAAATGTTTATTTAATTAAATATCCTTCCAAACATAATGTATAAGCAAGCTACAACCACGGCTACAACCATATCAATCACCACAAAGTGTAATTTTATTTCGGTTTTATTTGACAGCTTTTTTCTATTCATCATCATCAGGTTATTTTAGTCTCTACTACAGGAGCACGACCCTCTCTCGTCCGTCCCAGACGGAAGGAGGATTTGGCCTACACTCCCCACGCTGGCCAGACGGGTTGGGGAGGCATTTTCTATTAGATTTGTGTAATACTTTTTAAGATCGGGTTCTAAAAATAAAAGTAAAAACACTATTGAAATTTTATTGAATGTCTGCGCTAAAAACACATAACCAGAACAAAAACATTATCAATTAAAAAAACCACTGCAAAGCATTTGTCAATGTCAAATTGTCAATCAATACTGTCATCAAGAAGAAGAAGAAAATAATTGTATTTCGAATTGCATTGAAATAATTTGAAAGTTTTGAAAACCTAGTTGAAGAGCACAGCAGCAGATCAAGAGCAAGCACACAATTTTCTAATCAATTATTCACTGCGCCAATAGAGTTCAGTTCATAATTAAAAATTTTATAATGTCTGCCAACGTAAATCCTTTAGCTGGAACCGCGCATTTACTCGATGAACTGGACAGTAGGTGTCTGTCTAAACTTTTGCACTATTCTTCAATATCTATAATATTTTATAAGAAAATTATTCTTTTTTTCTTGAAGAGAAGCTTATGGTGCTACTACGCGATGGAAGAACAGTTATTGGATATCTACGCTGCGTTGATCAATTCGCTAATTTAGTTTTGCATAAAACTATTGAGAGGATCCATGTCGGTAAAGAGTACGGCGATATACCCCGAGGAATCTTTATTGTCAGAGGAGAAAACGTTGTTCTTTTAGGCGAAATTGTAAGTTCATATAATAAGTGTTTACAAATAATTCTAAACGTCATTGAATTTCGATTGAATCTAAAAGATTTGGCCTAACAGAATGCGTGCAAATGTTTTATGGTTCCATAGTAAACAACATGTGTGAACGCTCAACTACATTCGTTTGTTATGGGCATTTGGTAACTTGAAGGCATGGTTATTTTCTGTGTGGCCAGTGACCCTATGCGTGTGCACCAAGCTTATGGTTATATCAGAGAATTGTTAGTCTCTAGCCCAGTAAACCAACCAGGCAAAAAGGACTTCCCATCCCGCTATCGCGCCCAGTAAACCAAGCACTCAAGCGGATTGGTAGCAGGTCTTACTCCCCTATCACCTGCAAGCAGACTACTTAGGCACTCTTAAGTCTCTCTGTGTGGCCAATCAATAGTGTGCTTAGGGAAGAGACATCCTACTTCAAATTATGTATTCAATATTCTGTTAAGCTGTCTACCACAGTGATGTCTGATCTCTATCAGTCAGGATTATGGAATAAAATTTTGGATTGAGAATTGATAAAAAATTTGAACCTAAAACAATTTCTGAAAGTAGTGCTGTAATCCTGTAGTGCATCCTGTAAGTGTGGTTTACTGTAAGAGAGTAGTTGCGCATTCTGTGAAACATTGCTATTACATCTAGGGTTGCCATGTGCCTGGATAAAGCCAGACATAGTTAGGCTTTTTGATTATGTGTCTGGCCAAAATGAACAGTGTTCGGCGTGTTGGGCTTTTGTTAGGCTTTTTACATTTCACAAACAAGCAAGAGCACCGAGCGTGGCCAAGCACAGAGTGAGTCGAGTGTTGATTTTATATACATCATACATACACCTGTTAATACTGAGACACAAAATCCTCAATAACGTAGGGGTGTCCAAGCTGGACAAATCCAAATCTGTCTGGCCAAACTTGCTGCTCTGTCTGGCTGCTAGGTTTGGCGACCTGGCAACCCTAATTACATCAATGGCTAGCCCTCTGGTACCATTCAACTACATCAAATACTGACCCAGTTATGCAGTAGACCTGTAGGAGTAAGATAGATGTGCTAAAAACTTAAGGCTTGAAATTGTTTAAATGTTTCAGGACAGAGATAAAGAAGATAACTTACCATTAACAGAAGTGTCAGTTGATGATATTCTTGATGCTCAACGAAGGGAACAAGACGCAAAGATAGAACAACAAAAGCTGCTCTCGAAGGCTTTAAAAGAACGAGGATTAAATTTATTGGCCGAAATGGGTCATGATGATATGTTTTAATTGTATATTATTATGTTGTATTGTACTTCTGTGAAGACTGCACTCATTATAAATCTTGGCTGTTAAATATAAATCATTATTGTATTGTACTATGTTTTTGTTTGCTGGGGTTAGAGTTGCCATCCATTGGGTTTCCCGGATTTGTCCTAGTTTGGGGGGTGTCCAGGGATCATCCAAGTGACTAAAAATGAAACCCTCATTTGTAGTCCTGGGTAAAAAAGTATGTGTAAGTAAGGGTAGGGTGTAAGAAGTTTACCACGATCTTAAGAGCCGACTGGAGACGTACCTCCACCTCACAGAATACCACAGGCAAATAACAATTACCGCGTGCCTTATTTCGGCACAGCCCAGGTCTCAGATCTTGATTGTAACTAGACAGAAAATCAGTCGTTAATTTGTCGACAAATTAACGACAATTTTTTTGTCTAGTTAAAATCAAGATCTAGAGACCCTGGTGACCTTCGTTGTTGCGTTTCTGCGAGTGGGTGGCACCGCGCAAGCGATATTTCATGTTTACTGTAACCGCTTTACATCAGGCGGGCCGTATGTTTATCTGCCACCCGATGTGGTCTAACCCCGCCGCCACACTATGCTCCTCGCGCTGCTCATCGCCTTGCTCCTCGCGCTGCCGCGATGTTTCCCTCTCTGCCCACACACTGCTCTACTCGCGCAATTATTCGCGACGCTCCGCACTTGGACATTTGCCTTTGTTATGCAATGGACGTTGAAGCTGTGGCAGCGTGCGCGATATGCATTTTTATTATAGCGAAACGAAGCTTTTTTATATGGACTAACGGTCTAAAAGATGCCATCAAATATTTCTTTTTTGCTACCAGCTCTTATAGGGAAATGTTCATGACAGACATGATTTTAAAAATATGATTTAAAAAATATGACGCGTGTTACGCGCCCGAGTAGACTTGTGTAGTTGGGTGTTTTTCAGAAAAAATGACCCAGGCCCGAGCGCTCGATGCGGAATGCGTCCGAGGCGATTATGTGGCCAGCCACTCGCACTCACGTTGTCGGTCCTTTGACTCGCGCCCAAAAAACCGACAAAACAGGAATGATGGGCAAGACGAGCGGCATGACGAGTAACGTGGCCACACTACGTTCCTGCCTACTTCCCTCGCCACTCGACGAGTGTATGGCAGGGCTATAAAAAATATTGTAACTAGGGTTCCGGCTATAAAAAAAAATGTAATACATATAAACCTTCCGGAAGTCATTGTTTAAAAGATTATGAAAACTGCATCAACATCCGTTGCGAGGTTTATCAGTCAGTAAGTTCTTAGACATGCCATGTGCTTTTTCATAAGGCCAACATAACACGAATTTAGCGTTATTTATATTATAATTATAGGACTCATTTACGGAGGCTCCATTTCAATAAAGTGGCTCAGCTCTCGGTCCACTGACTTCGCGGGGAGGTCTGTACATGATTTTGCTCTGGCCCATGGTTTCTCACAGCTGGTTCATTCTCCAACGAGAATACCAGATATTGAGGACCATACTAGCTCTCTACTGGACCTTCTGCTGACCACACACCCTGATGGGTATACAGTCTCGGTGGATGTGCCACTTGGTTCATCGGACCACTGTCTCATCCGGACACAAGTGCCATGCGCTAGCCCTGTCACACCCCGGTCTACCGGTTGGCGTCGCATGTGGCACTATAAGTCAGCAGACTGGGATGGATTGCGTGAATTTTATGCATCGTACCCGTGGAGGCAGCTCTGTTTCGAGTCGGAACATGTGGACATCTGTGCATCTGCTGTAGCTGAAGCCATTTTAGCTGGGATGGAATTATTTATTCCAAACCGGCGCACGGTGGGCTGGGATTGCAAAGTTGGGTCTTAAGGGCTAAAATTTAAGTTTTGGTATCTAGGTATATATTTAAAACGTTTTTATTCTTTGACTTTTTTAAATTAAACTCGTAGTTTCGGAGATATTGCCATTTCAATTTTGTATGAAAAACGTCATATTTTTTTTGTTTAATAAACCATAAAAAAGGATAACAAAGTGTATAAATGAACTAAAGCGAAAAAAAAACGGGTTGCACTCCGGGAGTGCCGGCAGAAGTGAAAACTTGAACATTAACGATGTACATTTTCGAATATTTTGGAACTGTTAGGGAATAATTTCGCACGAATTGCTTTATTTATCAGTATAAAAGTACTATCACTTAAGTGGTAAAATACAATATTCATTTATTGCGCTATCCTACACAAACATGACAATATACTACATTAAAAATAAACAGCAAGAGCAGGCATACATTTTCGCCGCGCGGTAGAAAGAGAGTGGGATATCACTTCCTCTCGCACGCTCCCTCCGTCTTACGCATTTTCGATCAGGCCACGTGTTCTGACGCGTGTTAACATTTTTTACCCATTCCAAAAAGTGCACAACGCCGCTAAAGAAGTTTTCACTTCAATAATTTATGCTAAATTGATTGGAGCATTTAAATAACAAAAAAATATATATTTGGCAGAATTTGACGAAATATAACTATACTTAACATCTACTTTATCAGCAAAGTCATGCAAATAATTTTTTAAGTATTTCATTTCAATAAAAATTAAAATTCGTGTTCTATATTTTCCACCACCCTATGACGTCATTTATTTTGACACTAATTAACGGGAAACAAGTGATAAGCGCGCCCCGGCAACAACAAGTCATGACTTGTTTTAGAGTTCTATTAACCACCATAATAGACGCACTACTCCTACTAACCTACTATTGTTCATTATTACTATTGTTTGTTATTGTTCTACTATTATTGTGTTAAAAGTTCATTATTTATTTATTATTATTTAAATAGTTGTTATCGGCCATTATATATAATTGTTATCGAGTGCTCTTCCTACTGAGCTACCAGGAATGTTTGTGTTGGTAACGAATTTTTGCATTATTTATTTGTTATTACCTCGTTTGTGAAAATGTTACATGATTTAGTGACAAACCTTGATATCTTCGTTATTCTGAAAACCAGTGGCAGTATTAAAAATAACAATAACTTATACAGCGAGATAAGGTCCAGACTTTTAGTCGAGTTAAGTGATGAACACAAAAAGACTCTACGATCGTTTTGTGCAAAATATTGTTATAATTTAAATAGAAGGTGGCAAAACGCTCATAGTAAAGAAGATGTATTCAAATTTAAAAATACTGGATGGTTACAAGCAAACATCATTTATGGCCAGACTTTATCACATGTTTATTAGATAGTAATGAAGATCACTCAGTACCCAGTACATCAACTCAGTTTGTGGCACCTGAAAAAGTTTCTATCGGTGTCTCCACCGAACAAGGCCCGAGAAAGCCATTTTGTGAATTATCACCTAAACAGAAAAAAGACGTGCTGAAAACTTTCATTTGTCTGCGGATGAAATAAAATATGCTTATTGTGCGCAGTTAAAAGCAGATGGCAATGAGGAGATTGCTGCAATACTAGAACATTTACTTAAGAATCCACAAGATGTAAAAAAAGTTAAAGAGTGCGTATCTGTTAAAGAAAAACACCTGCGTACTCTCCAGATGAGGCTATGGGGTTATTTTTATCACTTAAGCTGACCAAATGGCAATACAATACTTTAAGAAAAAGCGTTATAGATAAAGATAGCAATATATTTCCATCTTATTATCAAGTGCAACACGCGAAACAAGAATGTTATCCACCAAAAGAGGCTATCACAGTGACAGAAACCTCGGTGAAAATAAAGTTACAAGCTCTACTGGATATAATGACGAGAAGAATAATGAAGTTACTCGTCATCGATAGTAATTGTAAAGAATTAACGCTCATCAGTAAGTGGGGATTCGATAGTGCTTCTTATCAAGCCAATTACAAGCAAAGATTCCAAACAGACGACAAATCTTTAGAAATTCAATTTGATAATTTAAGCGTATTCATGGGAAGTTTAGTGCCAATCAAATTGGTTTGCGGCGAACAAGTTATCTGGCAAAATGATTCACCCAATTCATCATATTAGTGTCGTTCAATCTTTTTCGAATTTGTGAAAGAAAACAGATTACCATATTACGGGAAAAAAGTGCTATTGAGGAAGAGATTGCTAATTTAGTGAAAACAGAAGTTGGAGAAACATGATTTCACACTCTCTATTAATGACTATGATAGACGGAAAAGCAACATCGATTTTATGTGACACTTCATCTCAAAGATGCGACATTTGTAAAGCCACTCAAACAACTGAAATGAATAATTTATCCCTAATTACGTCAAAACCGGCTGATACAGATCTATGTAAATACGGATTATCATCATTGCACATTTGGATACGAATGATGGAATGCATTCTGCACATAGCTTACCGATTAACCATTAGAACATGGACTATGACGGGAGATACCAGGTACATTATGGAAACTAGAAAGAAAGATATACAAGACGCTTTTAAAACTCGAATGGGGATTTTGATTAATGTTGTCAAACAAAGTCACGGCTCCACCAATGACGGAATTACCGCTAGAAGATTTTTTGCAAATCCAAACATGACTGCTGAGATAACTGGTATCAGTGAGGACCTAATTAGGCGGTTTGCAACCACTTTAGGGGCAATTTCATCGGGCTACCATATTGACACAGTGAAATTTCACGAATATGAGAGAGGGTCGTGCTCCTGTAGTGGAGACTAAAATGACCCGATGATGATGATGATGATGACTTAGTGGATTAGGCCTAAAGGGGACATCACTACAAAAAAAAAACGCGCCTAGTTCTTAACCTCTAGGGTGGTGTGGAATACAGAACAAAAAAATACAATTGCGACCAAATCGAGGAAAATCGAGATCTGAGTATGGTCGCTAAAATAGAATAAAAATATGTTCTATACATACGTGAAGTCAATTCTTTGAGAAAATTTGAGAATTCAGAGATTTTCACATTTTTATGTTTTGCTCCATACAAAAATATCTTTGGAAATTAATTACTCCAAAAATACTAAGTTATCTGAAAAACCGCAATAGTAAAGGTTTCATAGTATTGATAGAACAAACAAAAAAAAATTAAATAAAAACAAAAAATACAACTTTTTTTTTAAATATGCTAAGTCTACTACCGGCCGGTTTCGTTCCACCGTGCGGCGGGTAGCTACTTCAGGTGCTAAGAAGCGGCCGTGGTTTAATCGGTCTTGTAGGGAAGCTAAAGTCCGCAAGCAAGCTGCATACGAGGCTTGGACCACGGCACGTATTAACGGAGCTCATAATGTTTCTGACTTGAAACGCAAGTTTAATGCTGCCTCGAGGTTCTGTAAGAGAGTAATTGCCAGGGCTAAGTTCGAGTTCATCGGCAGGATTGGTGAGCGCCTAGCTAAGCACCCATCTGGGAGCCGTGCGTTTTGGTCGCTCGCTAAGGCTGCCGAGGGAAATTTTTGTCAGTCGTCCTTTCCACCACTTCGAAAACCGGATGGTAGTCTGGCCCACAGTGCTAAAGAGAAAGCCGATCTGTTGGGGAATCTCTTTGCTTCAAACTCTACTTTGAACGACGGGGGCGCCGCACCGCCCTCCATCCCTCGGTGTGGTGATTTTATGCCAGAAATCTCATTTTCTCAACGAGATGTTCGGCGGGCATTATTATCCCTCGACGTTCACAAGTCGAGCGGGCCAGATGGCATTCCGGCAGTGGTGCTAAAGCTGTGTGCTCCTGAGTTGTGTCCTGTACTTACGCGCCTTTTCGCGCTCTCCTATTCCACCAGGCAAGTTCCATCATCGTGGAAGACTGCGAACGTGCATCCTGTGCCCAAAAAGGGTGACAGATCAGACCCATCGAATTACAGGCCTATCGCTGTTACCTCCCTTCTCTCCAAGGTAATGGAGCGCGTCATTAACAATCGGCTCCTGAAATACCTAGAAGATCACGATTTAATCAGCGACCATCAATACGGCTTCCGTCATGGTCGCTCGACTGGTGATCTTCTAGTGTATCTTACACATCGCTGGGCTTCAGCCATGCCGGTAGCTTGTCTTCGCTCCGCTACCGGCGGGTGACCCTATTTGTTATATTTTTAAATGAATATATTTTTTGTATATTTAAAAATCATAGTTCGGTTTTCGTTTTTGTGCAGAGCAAACGTGTCGAACGCAAGGCGCTAGTGCTCTAGTTAAAAGTGTCGACGCAGCGGCTATCGCCGTCACGCCGCTAACCAGTACAGTGCGCGTCACGATGACCCACTTACGCAATACGCTGTACGAACTATTGTTAAGGCGAAGCTATTTTGTTTAAAATAATACATGTTCGGTAAAACTAAAAAAATGGCAAGTGGTTCCCCAACTACGATTAAAGTCAATACTGAGAATGAGATGATTCTCTATTCTTACTATAAAAGTGAGAAAGCAGCAAGAGAAAAGCTAGAATGCCAGGTTCATCAATTGCAAAGTCAACTAGAAATACTGCAGCTAGAAATAGCAAAATTGCAAAAAAATAATGAGCAGGAACAGCCTCCTAACTCTTCTAATGATACCAATACTAAATATAACTCCTCTCAACCTGCTGAATATTGTACGGACGAAGAAGAGTTGGCTAAAGAGACTGGTTGGGTACGTGCAAAAAATAGAAAGAAACGAAAGCTGATAAACTCACCGTCCCCCACTACTAGTCCGGGCATTAA
The DNA here is from genome assembly GCA_937001555.2 of Hypsopygia costalis. Taxonomy (NCBI): domain Eukaryota; kingdom Metazoa; phylum Arthropoda; class Insecta; order Lepidoptera; family Pyralidae; genus Hypsopygia; species Hypsopygia costalis. The sequence continues at coordinate 6,051,562 of OW443335.2, forward strand.
TAATGAGCCCAAGGTAAAATTAAACAAAAGAATATCGTCCCCGCCGCCAATAATTGTGGATGGAGTTAAAGATTACCAAAAATCTATTAGGCGACCCATTTACAGTAAAAATGTTAAGTGGGGATAGTGTAAAAGTGAATGCCGATAATGATGAAACATATAGGTCAATCACGAAACGTCTCACCTCCAATAACTGTGCATGGCACTCATATGAAAATAAGCAAGATCGTCCTATAAGGCGCCCATTAGACGCTCATTCAAACGTCAATCAATTCCATCAGTCATGAATTGCGTTTGCTCGACGGTGACTGATGAAATTTTATCGACATTAGACGGTCACTCTGACTGATCGTCAGTCAAACCCAAAATTTCACAGGGAATGCACGTGTTCAGGCGAGAACAAATATTTATTCTAATATTTATTCCCTATGTACGCATTTTTTATTTATTTATATTCGTATGAAAGATGCGTGTTTTGATAACCTGTTGATCAGCTCGAAAAGCTCGGAGCAACTTTGCGATATCTTGTTGCTAGTAGAAATATTGAAAACATGAAGTTTTCAGTATTTAATTATGTCATCTGCTGCTATTTGTGAAGCAATTTTAAATACCTACATGTCGGGCACATAAATACGTTTTACAAGAGCTCGAAGGCGTCGTTGCGCGTGTCAGTCTATTCGATCACGCAGGTTAAGCAACATCTACCGTAGCCAGTCTATGGATGGGTTTATTTATTTCGAGCTCCTCTGTGCTTCAGAGCGCACGTTAAGCCGTCAATTCCGGCTGTTGTAATTAAATGACAGTCGTTAAGCCTGGTCGGTGGCCTTTGGGCGACTTGAAAACACTGGCGTCTGCCAACCTGTTGTTGTTGAACGCAGTTGAGCGGCCGGCGCCGCGGCGTGGTGGAGTATGTTCTAAACCCCTTCTATTGATGCGAGACTCGTATCCCATCAGTTGGATGATTATAGGTTGATGCCGAAGTACAAAAACAACATTACAAGTTATTTATCTAACACTTCAATTTTAATAATACTTATTTCGGGATATAATTGTAATAAGATAAAAAAGTAGGGTATTTATAATTTTAAAATTCAGGCATCAAATTGAGAAATGTGTGATGCAAGATGATTATTATTATCTTGTTAATGTGATGGGGTAGGAATATTTGGGATGTGTAGTATGGATTCATTTGAATTTAAAGCAGGTCTTTCAGATGGTTGATCGTAATGATAGTTAATACTTGAAATTATTTGGGAAGCCGTGCCTCTTTATAAAGATGTAAAATTATTTGTACTTCTTATAAAGATGTAACTCCAATGGATTCCATGTCCGATCCCATCGCTGTCCGCGCGCTGACTGACGCTTGACTGATGAATTGCCATTACACGTTCACTCAAAAGTCATGACTGATGGTTGAATGATGCAAAAATCAAAATATTCAGATAATCGTCAATCAACTTCATTCAACCATCAGTCACTGCATTAGACGATAGGTAATCCGTCAGTCATAGCTGTGACTGTGGTAATACTGACAGCAAAACCTATCGTGTAATGGGCGCCTAAGAGTGATCGCTAAAAAACTGCACCATACGTGCATGCCAGATAGAATAGTTGAAGAACTACAGTTCAAAGGTTATAAAATAGAAAGTGCGGTAAACAAATTAAGATGGAAAAATAAAGAACCATTAAATATGTTTATGCTTACTTTTAAGAACGACGAAGATATTAATAAAATTTGATATAAAAAGTATACTAGGATGTAGAGTAGAAATACACTCCCTTAAGACACCGAAGCTGGTCCCTCAATGTAAACGATGTCAAGCCTACGGTCATACACAAAAATACTGTTCTAAAGAACCACGATGTGTTAAGTGCACTGGCAAGCACCTAACCAAAGACTGCCAAAAGTCACCACAAGATAAACCAAAATGCATACATTGTGGCGAACAACACCCCGCAAACTACAGGGGGTGTGTGGTTGCTAAAGAGTTACAAAGCTTCAAAAACAAGAATTTAAAGAGAAAGCCACATGCTCAACAGCAATCCTCTATGTTAAAAATAAACAAAACATGTGTAGCAACACAGTCAATACCACAACCATGGCAACAAGATAAAAGTAAGACTGAAAAAATTACTTACGCTCAAATCACAGCCAAAAAAATAAACGATGCTCAGCCGAAAACTGACATTGAAGAAAAATTAAATAAAGTACTTATGTTAATGACATCATTTGATGAGCGCCTTAAAAAGATGGAAAATAACACTAAAAAAACTATAACTAAAAGCAAATCATGAATTATTTTCTCAAAATCATGGCTTGGAACTCAAATGGGCTACTACAACATCAAAACGAATTGCAGAATACTGAAAAAATTGACGTGTGTTTAATTTCTGAATCACATTTCATTAAACAGTCATTCATTCAATTAAAAGGATACAAAATATACCACGCACTACATCCTGATAACTGCGCAAGAGGAGGTAGTTCCATAATCGTGAAAGAAAATCTGTACCACTACGAATGCTACAAGTGTGAAGAACGAGAAATACAAGCTATAGCGGTATGTATTAAAACTAAAAAATACCCGATTACTGTTTCAGCAATATATTGCCCGCCGAGATACTCGCTAAAAAAAGATCAATACATTAACTTACTACAAAAACTTGGAACCAGGTTTATCCTTGGAGGTGACTTAAATGCCAAAAATGTATACTGGGGTTCCAGACTAACAACAACCAAAGGACGAGAATTACTCAAAAGCTATAAAAGAAAATCAATGTGATGTACTATCGACTGGAAACCCAACCTATTGGCCCACTGATCCTCAAAAAATCCCAGATCTGATTGATTTTTTTATCTGTAAAAATATATCTAGTATGTAATTATATGAGTGTTGAAGACGGCTTTCACATGAGCTCAGATCATTCGCCTATTATTTTAAATTTAAGTGATACTGCTATATATAAAGAAAACAATCCAACATTAGTAAATAGAAAGACTGATTGGGAGAGTTTTCAAATAGACTTAGAAAATAAAATTAATCTTAATGTACCGCTCCGCAATGAAGAGCAGTTAAATCTCGAAGTAGAAAAATTTACTGTCGATATTCAACTATCAGCATGGCAAAATACACCAGACATCCATAGAAAACCCAAAGGAAACAGATATCCGGAAGAAATTATGAATTTGGTAGCTCAAAAAAGAAAACAAAGAAAAATGTAGCACCAAACACGATCACCACGCGATAAACAAATACTGAATAGCCTCACTAAAATGCTTAGAAAAGTGATACGGACTTTCAAAGACGAATCTCTTAAAACTCACTTAGAAAAGTTAACTAATGATAGCAGGACTAACTATTCTCTCTGGAAAGCTACTAAAACTGTAAAAAGACCCATTATACAAATACGTATATAATATAATATAAGGGAAGAAAATGGAAAGTGGGCCATAAGTAATGAACAAAAAGCAAAAAGGTTCGCTGAGCATTTGGAAAAAATATTTCAACCCAATGAAGGATCTGATGACCTGACAAGCCACGATACTTCGAAAGAAAAGGCAGACATAAAGTTTGTAACACCAAAAGAAGTTGCGAAAGAAATAAAGAACAGTATTGATTCTAGGAAAGCACCAGGTTACGACCTCATAACGGGAGAAGTTCTACTTCACCTTCCTCGTAAGGCTCTGGTCAAATTAACGAACCTCATTAATGCTGCGTTCAGGTTAAAATTAGTTCCGGATATCTGGAAAGTGGCTGAAGTAATTATGATAGCAAAACGGGGTAAACCGCCTCATGAAACGACATCATACAGACCTATTTCATTATTGCCAGTAATGTCTAAATTATTTGAAAAGCTTTTTCATCTAGTATGGGTTTTAATCGTTTGATCTGCTCAAACGATTAAAACCCATACTAGATGAAAAAGGTTTGATACCTCAACATCAGTTCGGTTTTAGAGAAAAACATTCTACCATAGACCAAGTGCATAGAATCACAAATATTATAGAAAAAGCATTAGAAGAAAAGAAAGTGTGCTCCACAGTATTTCTAGATGTTGCACAAGCTTTTGATAAAGTTTGGCATAGAGGTTTAATGTATAAGATCAACAAAATGTTGCCAAAGCAGTATGCTGCAATACTAGAGTCATATATCTCTCACCGAATGTTTAGAGTCAGACAAGAAGATGCATACTCTGATCTAAAAGAAATTAAAGCTGGGGTACCTCAAGGAAGTGTCTTAGGTCCGGTCCTGTATCTACTATACACTTGTGATATTCCCAAATTAGAAAATAATACAATTGCGACTTTCGCCGACGACACTGCCATAATGTCTGTTGGGAACACACACAAAGAAGCAGTTGAGAAAACCCAAATTGCAATCACAAAAGTTCACAAATGGACACAAAAATGGCGAATTAAACTAAATGAGTCAAAATCGGTTCATATTGACTTCACAAACAAAAATCCGCACTACCATCCAGTGTTTTTAAATAATCAACAGATCCCGTATGCTAATACAGCCAAATATCTAGGTATGACCCTAGATGCGAAATTACATTGGAAAGCTCACGTCAAGAAGAAACGAGAGGAGTTACGAGATACGATACAAAAACATGTATTGGCTGCTTGGGAGAAACTCTAGCCTGTCGATTCACAATAAATTATTAGTATATAAGCAAGTCCTTAAGCCAGTTTGGACTTATGGAGTACAGTTATGGGGCTGTACGAAAAAGAGTAACAAACAAATTATTCAGCGCTTCCAGAATAAAGTACTCAGGGGCATTGTAAATGCACCATAGTACTTCAAAAATGACTATCTCCATCGGGACCTTAAAGTGGAGTTTGTGGACAAAGTGATACAAAAATATGCAGAAGCTCATGAACTTAAGACTTCATCATGTGAATCCGGAAGTAGTCAAACTTCTCGATAACACAGACCTAGTGAGAAGACTCAAAAGAACAAAACCTTTTGAGTTAGTGTAGTAATAAGTGAGACAATATTAGTGATAGTGCACTAAATATAACACAACAAGAAAGTGTTTCACCTTAATAGACACTAAGAAAAGTCAATGGACATTATTCTTAGACTATATTATTTAGAAGTTTATGTTAAAGTTAAATTACTTATTAGCCTATAAGCTATATCGTAATATTTAAAGCGTCAGCTTTATAGAAAAAAAAAAAAAAAAATATTAAAAATGTAAGTAGGAGATACAAAATGAATGAGTAGAATAATAAATAAAATCTTTATTCAGTAACTTAACTATTTACATTTGTCGTGGCCGGAGTCTCCATTTAAGCAGAATTATGCTTGTGCACAATGTGCACCGCTCTTCCTTAGTGTTATAATAGTAATAACAATTCATTACAAGTAATCTGATTTCGGCGGAAAGTATTTTTACATTACATATAGATAAGTTTTTAGGAAATGTTGTCTAGTTTATGAAACGAACAACCATTTTATACAGGTTTCAAAGTAAAATAACGAGAAATTTGAGTTTCAACGGCGAATAGCACGCGGAATCACTAAACACGTGCCGTGCACCGTGCAGCGTTACATTTACATTATGCAGTTTCCGGGCCCCGTACAACACTCACGACGCGCGAGTGGATAGGCGACGGTAACCACTTCACATCAGACGGGCCATATGCTTGTTTGCACCAGACGTGGTATAAATCCAAACTTGTATCAGATACAAGTTTAGATTTATTATTATTTAGGTCATACCATAAGCCGCTAGAGATTCTCTAGGTTTCGCGTCTTATGGTATAACCTAAAGCAGTAGTCTATACAAAGAGGCACGTCGCACTCTATACACTTCCAAACTGTTCTGGTCTCAACTTTACGCCTAGCGCACATAAAGCAGCGGAATCTGCTCTTACCCGTGCGCTTTGGGAAGTGGTCGTGGTCAACCATCCGTTGAACCATGCTCAGGTCAGGTCGCTTCGTTATCGATATTTGTCCACCATGTCTTTTGAATGTCAGTCTGGGTTCACGTGTCAAGTCTATTTGTCGGTGTTGTAAAAGCAAGTTTTCGGCCAAAATTCTTCGGAATTGTCTGTGTGTCATGTCCGGGTTCTGTGTCGCGAAGATCACGAAACAATTGAAAAGTGCGGTACTATACAGTCTTTGAAAAACTTTTTTATACCACTTCTTGTTTCTCACTCTTTCTATGGGTTGAGCAGACAGAAACTGATCTTTTCTGTCTACTCCACCCATAGATTTGTTGTAGTCTAGTACAATCTGAGGTTTGTACGTCACACGATTGTGCTTTTGCTGTGTACCGATTTGTAGACGATGGTATGTTGAGATCAAGCTAACTAAGTTGGCATCTCGCCATACCATTATCGACAAATCGGAACAGTAGGTGGCCACGACTTCACCCTGACGTAAATCAGTCTTCGTCAAAGTCTTCATCGTATCGGGAACGAATTCCCGATTCAGTCGTAATGTCCCGTAACAGTCTGTCTTTTGTCTTTTTAGGCATCGCAGTAATAAAGGACCGTTGTAAAAGTTGTCCATTATAACTGTATGCCCAAGGTGAAGCAGTGGCTCTAGCAAGTCATATACAATTTTGGCGGTAGCGTTGGTGGGACGAGCATCGCTACCGCCAATCAATGGGGCATTGGGTCGGTCATTCTCATTCACGTCGTCGTCACTATCACCGTCATTGTGATCTGGTTTATTACCCGCGCCGGTAGCCTGAGTCTCCGTCTGTCTTTTTTTCCCCGTATACACAAAAAACTTCCAGAGATACCCACTAGATGATTCGCAAAGCTCATAAGTTTTTATGCCGACTTGAGCGGCTTTTGTGGAAATTTTTTGAGCAAAGCTCAATCTCCCACGCCATTTTAATAGCGACTCATCAATGCATATCTCTTGAGAAGGTTTGTATAGGGAGGAAAACTTGTCATTGAAATAGTCAGTTACCGGTTGTATCTTAGAAAGTTTGTCGGGGTTGTCAATCAAAGTCTCGTTGTTGACAAAATGAAGTAGCGATTTGAGCAATATAAACCGGTTGTAAGACATGATCCTATTAAAATACGGCATAGTGCCGAAACCGTTAAATGAGAAGTATGATTCCTCTTCCACTAGAGGGTAGAGGCCCTGAAGAATCAGTATTGCCAAATAGCTAATCATTTCGTCCCTATTTGTCGGTGTCCATCTCATTAGTCTACTGCTAAGAGTTAGTTTGTCTTGCCGTCGTAACAGTGCAATTTTCTGGTCGGCGTATCTGTTGGTCTCGGTACAAATGTTGTCAATGAAGTCACTGTCGAACATTCGATAGAATATATCGAGCACTGTTGTCTGGTCAGTTACCGGTACAGTCGGTCCAGCTGTGCCAGTAAAAGTCTCACGACGTCCTGTAAAGGCCGAAATGTCGTTCTTCCAGTCAAAAGTGAAGTTATCGTCAGTTGTAATGTCCCGAATTACAGCGTCATTGCACGCATCTTCGACTTCCAATACTTGAGCCTCAAAGTGCGAGAGGTCGGTGGCACATGACGGTTCAATTCGGGCATTACGAGCTGTCAAAGTCGGGAGAGGGCAGGCGTCATTGTCAATGTAGTTTTGTTCAAAGTCATCGTCACTGTCACTCAGTTGCATGCAGTCCTCAAGAGCCTCCCAGAAACGCTCCTGGTCTGCACCTGGAACAAATGAAATACAACTATTATAAATGTGAAAGTTTGGGTGCTTGTTACTTAATCGCGTCGAAATATAAAATTGAATATTAACTTTTTTTTTTAAATCAGTTCAGCAGGAACTGATTAAAAAAAAAAATTTTTCAGCAAATAGAAAGAGTCAACAAACAGGAAGTTTAATACTATAACTTTTCACTTGATGAGCACTTCTGCCTTACGTTCTATACAATGTGTAATTTCGAAACTTGATCAAACGAAATGGGAGGTTATAAGAGACAAATTTATCGATAAAAATCAAGAGTTTTTTTTTTTAAGTTACCTACCTCGAAAACCCAGTGGTTTAAAGTTTATTTTTCATGAAAACTTGATTAATTTATTTTTTCTTCATCATTTCTTAAGTAAACTACCAATTTTCTTGAAAATAGTCTCATTTGAAAACTGGACAATGTGCATATTTAAGAAAATAAAAATAGATAATAATAACAAACAAAAACTTGTTAAAAAAAATAAAGGAAAAGAAAATTTTGAAAAAAAAATCAAGATTTTTCTCATTTTTGGTTTGTAATTTTAAAACTAGGTCGTTGAGGTGTACTTTTCTGCACGGTTTATTAAACTTCATGATTTGATCTACAAATCCACCAAAAAGCATAGCTCTATCTCTTTTCATTGTCATAATATTCACCGCCACAGTTAGGTCGATGCAAAAAATGGTTTGGTTTCACTGAAGTCGAACAATAGCAGGTAAAGATTGAAAGAGGGAATACATGCCGCCTAGAACGAGTGATTGAGAGAGAGTGTAGTATACCTGTTATTGGTGGCTCTGTTTCGGATAGGTAGTGTTTTACTTTTGTAAATAGTTCATCTTGTAACGTTTCCGGACTTGCACGTTGAATACGTTCTTTTTTTATCATAATGCCTGCTGCGATAGACAACTTGTCTGCTCATGAGTTAGCGGATATCCACTACATTTACGGGTTCTGCGATGGCAATGCTCGCGCTGCCGCTCGAGAATATCGTCAGCGATTCCCGAGAAGACCTGCCGTTGACTACAGAGTATTTATGACTGTGCATAGAGAGTTTTGTGCGAATGGACTACGACGTCGCCCTCGTGAACGTGCTATCATTGTACCAGTGGAAATGGAAGAACAAGTGTTGCGGTTGGTGTATCAAGACCCCACAACTAGTACAAGGAGAATAGCGCGTCAGTTGGGGATGTCACATTACAAAGTGTGGAAAATTTTAAAACAAGAAGGATTGTACCCGTTTCATTTTCGAAGAGTGCAGAATTTACACGAGCCAGACTACAACGCCAGAGCTGTGTTTTGTTCGTGGTTATTGCGGCAAAGACGTCTTGTCATGAATTTTTGTGACCACATCCTGTGGACAGACGAAGCCAATTTCAATAGGACTGGAATTACAAATTTCCGCAACCTGCACCTGTGGATGCCTCAGGGTGAAAATCCGTTGGCGGTTCGGCCCGCATCTTTTCGAATTGAATTTTCAATTAATGTTTGGGCTGGAATGATCGGTGATTACCTAATCGGACCATTTGTTTTACCGGCAAGGTTGACAGGACAGGCCTATTTGCGATTTTTGCAAGAAGAAATACCAAACTTAATGAGAGATGTTGATTTACAAACACGACGCAGGATGTGGTTCCAGCATGACGGCGCTCCAGCCCACTTCAGCGTTATCGTGCGTGAGCATTTAAACGGAATTTATGGCGACCGATGTATAGTACGAGGAGGACCAGTGGCGTGGCCGGCACGAAGCCCAGATTTGACCCCGCTTGATTTTTATTTGTGGGGTCATATGAAGCAGCTCGTTTACAGCACTCCAATTCCAAGCAGAGAGGAGCTGCTGGAAAGGATAACTGCAGCGGGAAACGAAATAAGAAATAACCTTCGAGACGTTTTAAAAAAAACAACCCGCAGTGTAATTTTTAGGGCTACAGCTTGTATTCAAGAAAATAGTGGTCATTTTGAACACCTAATAAATTAATTGATTTTGTACAACTTAGTTTTATTTTACAATTAAATGTAAATACAAAAAATCTGAGTCACCAATAACCGGTAGGTATACTACACTCACTCACTCACTCGTTCTAGGCGGCATGTATTCTGTTTCGACCTTTACCTGTTATTGTTCGACTTCAGTAAAACCAAACTTTTTTTGCATTGACCTACTTTAGCGGTGGATATTATGACAATGAAAAGAGATAGAGTTATGCATTTTGGTAATTATGTAGATCAAGTCATGAAGTTTAATAAACCGTACAAAAAAGTACACCTCAACGACCTAGTTTTAAAGTTACAGACCAAAAAAGAAAAAATATTTGATTTTTTTTCAAAATTTTCGTTTCTTTTATTTTTTTTAACAAGTTTTTGCTTGTCATTAATATGTTATTTTTAATTTCTTAGATAGGCACATTATCCAGCTTTCAAATGAGACTATTTTAAAGTAAATTGACCGTTTACTTATGAAGTAATGAAGAAAAAATAAATTATTTAAGTTTTCATGAAAAAAAAAATTTAAACCACTGTGTTTTCGAGGTAGGTAACTTAAAAAAAAAAAAACTGATTTTTATCGATAAATTTGTCTCTTATAACCACCCATTTCGTTTGATCAAGTTTCGAAATTACACATTGTAGATATACTCACTAATAGAAGAATGCTGCTGCTGACTTGTGGAAGGGCGATTTATTGCAGTGCTGGGACTTCGGTCAGGCGATGAAGTCGTCGACTCCACAACTTCTTCTTTTACCACCACGGGACTTCGGTCAGGCGATGAAGTCGTCGACTCCACAACTTCTTCTTTTACCACGACAAGGAGGTCTGTAAAATACTTTGTTAAAGTGGATGTTTTTTTTATACCACGTCAGAAACATAGTGACGCTCGCGCGTTGCCACTCCTGCTGCGAGCAACTCCTTCCTTCTTCCTGGTGGTCTCACTCACTCGCAGGAACACAACAATCTTCAGTGTTCATAGCGTTTATCGTTTTTTTTTGGTGTCCTAGCCATCATTTCTAATTTCACTCTGAAGGCCAATTCTCGTAATTTTTCTACAAACGTAGATTGAAAGTCGACCGAATCGAGATTGATTTGTGAATTGACTAAAATTATATACTTGATTTCATTAATTAAACTCAACGCAAAACAAAAGGCCCGTTTTGACGGTTCAAGCCCATGAAGTTCTCTATTTTTTATCGATCGACATGTTCTGAAGGTGATTACATTTTTCATTGGTGGGTATCGGCTAAGTGCTGTGCATAACGATTTTTCATATTGTACACAGACTATTAATAATCGGTTAAGGAAAAAAATAAATCGATCAAGATAACTTTTTTAAGGCAGACTCGCACTTGGTCGGTCTTATTTCTATACTTAGTTTTATTTATTTTCCTATTGTTTTATTTATTTATTTACTTTCGTAACATTGCATCATTTCAAAATACCTACAATATCAAAGTTTAAGTAAAATTTTCTAATCAGAACTTTAATCCAATACACTTTACAATACATATTCAAATTGATCAAATACTCATTCAAACTTGAATCGATTTATCGTAAGTATCGAGTACCGAGTCGTTTGGTTACATCACTAGTTACGTCGCGAAGACAAATGTCACAACGGGCCTTTTATTTTGCGTTGACTCTAATTATTAACAATAGGCTATTTGACTAACATTTTTTTCGGTTTGATATGTAGGGACGTCTGCATAATATAACAATAGGTGAAAGAATTACTTCGATAGCATAAAAATCTCTCGAGATATGTTAATTTGAAAATCATAATTTTTAGACTGCCCCAAAACGCTCCATACAAAAGGCTACCGAATTGTGACGTCACAGGTTTGTATTTTGTATGCATCAAATCAGAAATTTGTACGACAGACAGCTATGTTAAATATTACGTTTATGTTATTAGTATCATAATAAAAGTTATAGCAATTTTAATTGCTTCTCCAATGGAAATATAATTTTTTAATAATTTCATACTTTTAAAATGGACTTTCCCGCCAAACTTTGATCGACCCTAAAAAAAGTCTGACTGAAAGTTTGCAGATCTTTATAGTTTTGTGTATTTTACGATATTGTTAAATAATTTATACAATTTTTAAACATTGGAAAATATCCTATTCTTGTTGTTGGCAAAGTAACACTCTTAGTTTGTTTAATTTTCACTCATATTTCGATACAATCCCGCTTAAATTTAATTTTCAAGTTACATATTGTGTTACGAGAATACCAAATTTGACATTTATGAGATCGAAACTGAATTTTGACTATATTTTATTTAAGAGAATTGCCCCTCTGGTCGATAAACGACTCGGGGAGCTATCTAAAGATCTTGGGGAATTAGGGACCGTGTCGGTTTCTGGTGTACCTAAGTTCATTATATCCAAGGGCTCGAGCGTGGGCACTTCTGCCGCGTCGTCGACCACGAGCAGTTCTGACACAGCGTCGATCACGGACACTTCTGCTGCGGCGTCGACCGCGGGCACTTCTGTCGCGGAGTCGTTGGCGGTCGCAGGATTCGTAAAAGTGCAGGGCTCCCGTTCTGGAGATGGTTTCCTGAAAATTTAAAATGCATTATAACGTTGAACAGAGTCACAATTATACATATGGGACGACCACACATTCCCACCACTGTATCTCCTGTGTAGGCAGGATTAACAGCGGCGCATTCCCGGGATGCGCAGATTGCATTCCCGGGGGTAAAACTACGGCTGCCTTGGAACTCACAACGAATTTAATAATAATAAATAATAAGTTATGGCAGGCGTCCGTCCCTCTTCTGTAATAGCCCGGTATTAAGTTGACCCAGATCTCATCTCCATAGCCCAATTTTTTCCATCACACTCTGAAATAATCTCAACACCTGCCGAGACCTGCTCATGGGTATATCGTTCCATTGATATATGAGATCTCATCTCCATAACCCATTTATTTTCCATCACACTTCGCAATAGTCTCAACGCCTGCCGAGACCTGCTCATGGGTATATCGTTCCATTGACATATCCTGGAGCGGGTCACGACGGGTGTACAACATTACATTAAACTTCTCAAAGGGGCCTCTACGCGTTGGATTCATATCCCCGCGCACGCCTATCAAATGACCGGGCTTGACCCGTGATTTAAGAGAGATTCATAATAATAATAAAAATTTATTTGACGTAAATATTTTAGTACATTGCGACTTAGGAATAACACTAACCTTATCACATCATCTATTTATGAGTACTGCCGTCTAAACTAGGCTTAGCCTGTATCTTAGACGACAGTTTCTTCCGGGGACACAATAATTATTGGTAACGTATATTATGTGGAAGTAAACATGCACAATGTTACGAGTACGTAATTTAATTACAAGAAATTAGTAGGAGTAGGAAGCTTTTGGAATTTGACTTCCCCTCTTGGCAATGTGAGAAACAGCAATATGCAGCAGTACAAAAAATCATTATGAAATTTTCCGTGCATATTAGCTTTTAAACATCTACATCTTATCAGCTTTCGAATGTGGTATAATAATCAGAAATCGACAAAGGAATGGCTACAATACGACCTCAACAATAGGGACAGGTAAAAAACTTGTCTACGATACAGAGGTGGTCTAATATGCACGGAAAATTCCATAATAATTTTTTGTTATAATCTTTAAAACAAAATTTATAAATTTGCAAATTTTTATGAGTTATTGAATGTTTCTATGCAAAGTGTCAAAATTTGTGTAATTAATGTACTTTTGATGGCTGTTGTTTATAGTTTGGGATGTCACCAATGCAAAACTAATAATAAGATATTAAAGTAAGGTCTGATTATTTTTTAAAAGCTTTTTTATAATTTATTGTTCAGGAATCAGGCAATATTTTTAAAAAATACTTAAATTTTAAATATCTCTGAAATGGTTCGCTTTTGGATATTATATGATTACATCGACTACATTTGCCCTCTTCTATATCCCTTTCAAAGGAATACATCTATTTACCAATCACCCATGTTGCACGCGTACATAGGCTGCGGTAACCGCTTCACTACAGGCGGGCCATGTGCTTGTTTTACCACCCGACATAGTATAAAAAAAAACTTACAGAGAGCGTCTCTTTTGTGGGGGCGCATCGGGTAGGAGGACGTGCTGAAGCTCAGCGCTGCGTTTTTTATTTATTAGTTCCTTGCGCACTTCTGCTGGTAAGCTGGCGAGTTGATGCTGCCTCTGCTGCCGTTGTGACATCACTTGTACTAGTTCCGCACTGCAAAGAAATCATATACTACATTTTATAGCCTGGAATCTACAGTATAATGACGTACGTGTATTTATGTGTGGTGAGTATGTGTGGAGTATGGTGATGCTTACGTCTCCACTGAAACCTGATGCCCTCGTCCTCGCCCTCGCCCTCGTCCTCGCCCTCGCCCGTCACTTGCACTTGTAGAACTAAAATCAAAGCTTCCGTTGTATTTCCAAGTTCTAGACAATTATTTTATAGACCTAGATTTAAAAATGCATGAATATTTACGGTAGCTGTTCCTCAGGCACAGGCAGCACTTGTCTTTGTCTGGGACATCCTCTTCGTCCTCTTTCTAGAGTTGAAATAACTTTGTCACTAAAATCAAAATAAGGCCATTAATAAAAAAATTGCACCAATAAAATGTAAAGTTGAAATTTTCTCATATTCAAATTGGCCGACCCCGATTCCACATGGTACCTGTCTGCCCAATACTAGAGTATTTTTATAAACCCAGAGGCGCGGAGGGAAGGCAGACCCCGCCCGCTGTAACAAAGCACAGACACTATGCGAGTTGCAGGCGGGCACCGTCTGTAACCAACAAGCCGAAGCTGCGGAGGTGAGCATTAGTGTCTGTGCTTTGTTGCGCAAGGGCGAAGGGTCTGCGTTTCCCGCAGCGCCGGAGATGTTAAATATGTAGTCAATAACGGAAATAAAGTGGTTTACAGAATAAGTTTAACTAATCAACATTATCAACAAATGAAATATCAATATTTAGACAGAATTTCATTAAGAAGTTTGTTTATTGTTCAGAGGTGAGTTGGGAACAAAAGACCATTATATAACCTCAAAAAAAAGAGGTACTTGAAACTGCATTTCCGCACTTGGGGCCTCCCCTCACCGCCTCCCCCACTTTTACTAAAGTTAATTGTTAATCTAAAGTGCTTTCCCGAAGAAATTTAGGAAATTTTTAATAATTTCTGCATTTCCGCACTTTGAAATTTTAGAAAATAATACATCTTTAGCAAACGCAATAAAAAAAATATGGTCCTATTTGCAGGTGTTACTTAATCTAAAGTGCTTCCACTATACTTCCTTTTTCAGCTTTGTTTTCAATAAAATAGCATAATACGTATTATAAACCACTAGCAAACCCGGCGAACTCCGTTTCGCCCACAGATGGCTTCGTTTTATGCTGTATGTGAAAAAAGATTTTCCCGCTTTTCTTTTCAAATTTTTCCAGAATTTTCTTTGCTATAAACCTCACGGAGCCCGAGACCTTTCCAACGAATGCAAAACCGTGGAAATCGGTTCGTGCGTTCTGGAGTTATAGCGTCAGGAAGGAAAACCCGACTTAATTTTATATAGTAGATAAATACAAATACAACAACGGCATGTTCCAATCAATTATGGCGCATAATTTCCGTGTTCATAAAATAAACATGAGTGTTTCGAAATTCAGATATTTAACAACCCACACGAAGTACACATCATAACAATTATTTTCATATACAACAATCCTAGAAATAAATATTAAAATCAAAGTAATTACCTCATAATAATGGAGCTGCGTTGAACAACCACGAAGGAGAGTATCAAAGAGTAAAGTAAGTACAAAACAAATGAACGGCACCGGCACGCACGCACTGACGCCACGCCAGACGCCACCAGTGTTGCCAACTCCTAGAAGTAGAGTTGAGCGCTTAAACGAAAAGCGCTTAAAAAAGTCTGCTTATCAGCGTAAGCAGATAAGCACGCTTATAAAAATAAGCCTTTTTCGTTTAAATTTTTTACAATGTTGTCTGATAATTTGACAAATTTAATATAGCGCCATCTATAATTGATAGACATAATTACTGCCACGTCGCGTCGTGCTGTATTAGCTAGCCAAATATGCAATAATAAACCTTACCATCAACAAGTTTAGGTTTACTATCGATTAACGTTCGTTTCATTTTCGTTTAAACAAATGCGTTTCGTTGAAAAAAGCGTCAGTAATCCTCATTCAATATTGAACCTTATCCGCAGGTGCCTTAGGATTAACGTTGTTTAATTTTCTTTCACTTTAATTTCAAAACTGATTTTCGTTTAAGTGAACAACCCTTACGCTTTTTTAAGCAGTAGGCTTTTTGTTGTCAACTAGTAAGTACGCGTGTGAATGTTCGCGCCAACGCTTTTGCTGTTTTGTCGGTCGATTAATGCGATTTTTTTTTTGCTTTGCTGTGTTATGTATGTTCATGCGTATACGAAACTTTAAATAATTGTAAATACTTATAGAAAAGAAATCGGATGCAAATAGATACTGTCTGTGATCGTTAACCATTGCATTGTCTTAAAGCTGCGACTAAATGTTTAAACGTTTTCCATAAGCGTAGACGCCTCAAGAAGCATCAACGACAAAAAAAGCGTTTAAGTAAAAAGCGCGCCTTTGATAAAAAATTGCAACGTTTAAACGTTTATTAATTTTAAGCCGTTTTTTTCAACTCTACCTAGAAGTTCAAGTCGCTTCGCTAGTAGACTCAAAATCAAAAGTCGTGCCAGAGGTCACTGGCGCGTTGGCGCGCTGTGAAACATTAGGATAGGTGAAAAAAAAAAAAAAGAAATGTATTGTTAAATAATTAGAATGTAATAAAAATACATATCGGCGCAATAACGTACAATATCTAGCTTCTAATTAAATAGTTATATTATCATCATTCTTTGAGTATAAAGCCACTGGCTTAATACTCATAGTCATCATTGTAACAAGACAATTTTTAGCGACAAAAATTTTTTTAGTCGTTATGACTGTAGCCTAAGTCATTTCTAGCGACAGTGGCTAAATTGATTGGACACTGGACGCCACTGACGTGACGTGACATATATGTTTTATAGCCCTGCCATACACTCGTCGAGTGGCGAGGGAAGTAGCGAGGGAAGTAGGCAGGAACGTAGTGTGGCCACGTTACTCGTCTTGCCGCTCGTCTTGCTCCTCGCCTTGCCCATCATTCCCTGTTTTGTCGGTTTTTTGGGCGCGAATCAAAGGGCCGGGAAGTGAGCGCGGCTACACAATCGCCTCGGACGCATTCCGCATCGAGCGCTCGGGCGCGTAACACGCGTCCTATTTTTTAAATCATTTTTTTAAAATCATGTCTGTCATGAACATTTCCTTATAAGAGCTGGTAGCAAAAAAGAAATGTTTGATGCATCTTTTAGACCGTTAGTCCATAAAAAAAAGCTTCGTTTCGCTATAATAAAAATGCATATCGCGGACGCTGCCGCAGCTTCCACGTCCATTGTATAGCAAAGGCGAATGTCCAAGTGCGGAGCGTCGCGAATAATTGCGCGAGTAGAGCAGTGTGTGGGCAGTGAGGGAAACATCGCGGCAGCGCGAGGAGCAAGGCGATGAGCAGCGCGATGAGCATAGTGTGGCGGCGGGGTTATAAATTACTAGCGGCCCGGTACGTGCTTCGCTACGTATATGTAACGTGAAATACTAAAAAAAATTAATTGGACCATCAAATTTATTTATTCAAACAAAAAAATATTTTATTAACTGCTAGCTATTTTAAAACTTAATCCAAAACATTTGGATAAACAATATTTTTTTTTTCCATTTTGAGCATTAATAAACAAACGGCTCGGGGTACCGACTTTGGAACAGGCAACATAAAGTCGAATCGAAGCATGTCCAAAATGAAATGACCGCATGAATGACTATCAACATGCTTGTACTGTCAACACTGAAAAAAGTTTCAATTTGACAGCAAAATCCCCATTAACAAACTGATCCGCCATTTATTAAACTCATTTGTTACAAAAAATGTGATAAATGACACAAAGCCTAAACATTTGGTTTGGATAGGTGAGCCCGTTCTTGAGAAAATTACAACGAAAATTGGCATTGATTTTTGACGTGACAACGTCTTATAAATTGGTTAGCCGGGTGACACTTCAAGAAACTGCGTTACGCTGCGCTCACGTTATGCGCTCACAATGAGAGCGAGTGAGAGGCACGCGTCCCTTCCACTCGGGCATGGTTAGCCCGCCTAAGAGCGAGAGAGACAGACATAAAAAGTGAAAGGCATGCGTCCCTTCCACTCGAAAACATTTTACCACTCAAAGTCGTTGTCACGTAAAACTTTCGCCCGTATACCGACTTTACAGGCAACCAATTTTTTTATTTAGATAGATTCATCGATGGATGAGTAGTTCTCAGTTCTGTTGTCAATCGATTCATTGTTATGGTCTGACTAGCAAACCCGGCGAACTCCGTTTCGCCACCAGATGGCGCTGTATGTGAAAAAAGATTTTCCCGCTTTTCTTTTCAAATTTTTCCAGAATTTTCTTTGCTATAAACCTCACGGAGCCCGAGACCTTTCCAACGAATGCAAAACCGTGGAAATCGGTTCGTGCGTTCTGGAGTTATAGCGTCAGGAAGGAAAACCCGACTTATTTTTATATAGTAGATTAACAATTACATTTTAATCGACATCAACAATAGAAGAAGTCGATTTTAACTTTTTAGTGTTTCTTTTCCGTAGGTATTTCTATATTTTCTATGAATCATAGGTACCTATGTATTTACAAAACAAAAAATGTATTTACGTATGTTTATCAGTTGTCTAGTACCCATAACACAAGCTTCGCTTACTTTGGGGTTAGATGGCGCTGTGTAATTTGTCTGACAATATTTATTATTTTCCGTAGGTAGTCGTATAAGTCGGGTCGGGTTACAGTTTTTAAAATTTAATTTATTTCAACAAAACCTTCATTTAAGGCTGGGCATGAAAACTTTTGATAGTTTTATGCTGCGGCTACACTACCTTACCGTCTACCGGGCTGTTACCGAAATAATTATGGCATTGATTACCGTTTAAATTACTGCGTGAAGTGGGGTGGTTACAGTTTACCTAGATAATACTAGTAAGTCAATAAACTAAGCGGTAAAAATATCATTTTTCAAAATGGAGGTTGAAGCTGCAGCTGTTATATTTATTTATTTGGTTTCGGTCTTTTTTCTTCTTCAAACCATCATTGTACACTGCGATTTTTATCGGTGGTTACCCGACCGAAAACCCATAATGAAAAGATACGGTTCGCATTAGAATAATTCCAAAACTTAAGCTTTTTTCATTTGACCACTCCATGTCGGTCGATATGTGCGTCGCCGTCGCCGTTGAGCTCATGCTGTACGTACACTGGACAAACAGTAGTGTGGCCACAAACGCATTAATTACTGCGGTAAATCTCTTTGATGTGCGAAAAAAGACCGCCGCACAGTGGTCGGAAAATCGAGCTTCATACTCATAGAAACCGAAAGTAAGAATACTATTGAAAAAAAATTGGAATAAATCGAATCTGTTCCTCTTATCTTATCATTAAAATATGATTGTTATACTATGATTAATGTGCAAGAAAAAAAATATTTTGTATTTTTCTTGTATGGGAACACACACATAAATTCGTTTTTCTCAAAACTGTATGGAACTGTAAAGCTGCTACTGATATGAGGTATTGTGGTATTCATGGCGATCCACGTGAGCCATAAGTCAGATGCCGATAGCTGCCCGTTTGCTAGTAGAAAATACGTGAAATTTTGATGAATTTTTAAGTCATTCACAAGCAAGGTAATTACGACAATGGAATAGCTGACAGCCTAAAGCGATTGCAATGAAGGGATTCTATTGGGCCACTAATAATTCTATCTACTGCGTTTGGCTTTCCGCAGTTGTACCAAATTTGTGGTACCAAAGGAGATGGACCACGGGCAGTACTCTACTATATAATAGTTATGTCTTAGAAAAAGTTTAATATCAAAGTTCTAAAATAAAGAATTGATTTTACAGTAGGTTTTCATAAAAGTTCTCTTCGGGGATAAGTTTATCACAATTAATAAGTTCTAATTTATATAAAAGATCAAATCAAAGAAAACCATGATGGCGGTACCTACTAATGAGAGTTGCCAACATCTATAAATACAAGTCCCAAGAATTAACAAAAATCGCTAAAAAAGTGTTTTACACATTTTTTCTACCGTTACCCTACAATATTACCATTCGGGCCATACAACTGTAACCCACTTTACCCACTCCATCATCTGATGATTGATTTTGTCATAAAATCTATTTTCTGTCGCTGACACTTAAGCAAAAACCACACTAGGAATACTACTTTATATATGTCACACGATAGGGATGTGGAATAAGAAACCTTATTGAATCGTGAATACAATATATAATATCGAGATTAATTATTATGTCATTGTGTTTTGTATCTTTAAAACCCCATTAATGACAATTATTAACGTGAAAATGATACTGTTAATTCGATGGATGTACGTTTACATAGTTCTATTAGTACTTATACTGTCGTATCGTCTAACATATCCTAAAATCAAACGCATTTTATTTCTTAAATATCTCTGAACTGCGGAAACCAATGCCCTCCAAACTTTCTAGAACGTATCTTGTAACGATATAGAACTAAGTGAAGGTTATTTAGTGATGACATAACAATTTTATTATCAGTGCTTTTTTGCATACACGAATGGTCAATCTCTTTTGCGGTAAGTTTGAATGAAATCACCAAAACTGTAGTTATAAGATATTTTATTTGACTATTATTATACATAAAAGTCATATTAAATATAGGTATAATGGATAAGAATAGGAAATCTACATTGAATAAAAAAAAACATGCAGCAATACATAGAGACAGAATAAACATAAAGTTTTACTTATATTATTATAGTTATTATTTTAACTTAATGACTAAACTAAAAAAATGATAAATAATATAAATAAAAACATACATTGGAGATGGCCTGAACAAATTGAAAATATTGGTGAATACAAATAAATTTTATAACTTCTCATATAAGTTTTGTACATTCTCCAGACAATATATTAGTACTATTCAGAACAAACATGAAGTTTAATACGTTTATTAATTTTGTTGACATTTGGTGGAACTTTATTGACATTTTGTTGTCACTAAAATCAGTAGTACAGTTCACACAAATAATTAATTTTAGAAAAAAATATAAATAAGCTTAATGGCTGTACTAAAAAGTCGACAAACAAAATAAAGATAAATACAAACAAATTTTATAATTAATATTTTTTAGTTATAAAATTTGTTTGTATTTATCTTAAAAAGGTATTTACCTATAAAAAAATTGTACGTTCTCCTAAGTAGTTACTGATCTTCATCATCAAAATTTTCAATGTTCGAATCTGTTATTGCATCCGAAACATCGCCAAAATCAATGTTCTCTGTCTCTGAACTTATAAAAAAAGGTTTAATATCCTCAGTGATAACCGTGTTTTCATACTTCCCCAACACAGGTCTTTTATTGGATATGTAAGGATCTGAAGATACATTAAGACGATTAAAAATGTCTACATTTGTTGCTTTACGCCAAAATTTTCCTGTATTCCTCCTTGATCCTCCTCTTGGAATTTTCTGAAATCCTCGTTTCTTGCTTCTAACGCTTCTTCTGACAGCTTTCCTATAGGTATGATAATAAAATGTTTGATAATATTTGCGCCGTGTTTCAAAAATTTGTGAACACTGGCTGGCATGACATGTGATACCATCCATAAATTAATAATAATATATTGTTTGGAGAATGTACAAAACTTTTATGAGAAGTTATAAAATTTAGTTATATTCACCACTATTTTCAATTTGTTCAGGCCATCTCCAATGTATGTTTTTATTTATTTTATTTATAATTTTTTTAGTTTAGTCATTACGTTAAAATAATAACTATAATAATATAAGTAAAACTTTATGTTTATTCTGTCTGTATGTATTGCTGCATGTTTTTTTTTATTCAAAGTAGATTTCCTATTCTTATCAATTATACCTATATTTAATATGACTTTTATGTATAATAATAGTCAAATAAAATATCTTATAACCACAATTTTGGTGATTTCATTCAAACTTACCACAAATTTGGTACAACTGCGGAAAGCCCAACGCAGTAGATAGAATTATTAGTGGCCCAATCGAATCCCTTAATTGCAATCGCTTTATGCTGTCAGCCATTCCATTGTCGTAATTACCTTGCATTTTGCTTAATATAGTGAAAATTACTTAAAAATTCATCAAAATTTCACGTAGTTTCTACTAGCAAACGGGCAGCTATCGGCATTTGACTTATGGCTCACATGGATCGCCATGAATACCACAATACCTCATATCAGTAGCAGCTTTACAGTTCCATACAGTTTTGAGAAAAACGAATTTATGTGTGTGTTCCCATACAAGAAAAATACAAAATATTTTTTTTCTCGCACATTAAACATAGTATAACAATCATATTTTAATGATAAGCTAAGAGAAACAGATTCGATTTATTCCAATTTTTTTTTCAATAGTATTCTTACTTTCGGTTTCTATGAGTATGAAGCTCGATTTTCCGACCACTGTGCGCCGCGCCGGAGCTATTGTCTACCGCCATTTGCCATATTGATTGGCATTGTAAAATTATGGCCATAAATCGTGGTTACAGTTAGGCGTTGTTGAAATTATGGCAATAATTATTGGCATATCACGGTAGTGTAACCGCAGCATTACTAATAATTATTATATTCTCTCTAAGTATAACTATGTACATGATTATGAAATTAATTTTAGATTAATAATTCGGCAACACAATTTTTTTAACCGACTTCAAAAAAGGAGGAGGTTCTCAATTCGACTGAATATTTTTTTTGTATGAACGAGTATGTTATTCGCACAGACATTCAATTGGAATGTCTGTGATTATTCGATATCTTTGCGAATTGTGAACCGATTTTCGTTCTTTTTTTATTTGAAAGGGTATGATTGCAAGGTGTTCCCATATTCACAAAGTCAGGATCTGATGATGGGATGCCAGGGAAACCAAGGAAAACCCTTAAATTTTATAAGCACTTATGGTCAAATTTATTTTTTTTATATGAAAGGGTAATTGCGAGGTGGTTCCATATTCACCAAGTCAGGGTCTGATGATGGGATCCCAGAAAAATCGAGGAAAACCCATAAATTTGCCCTATGGTAGCCGGCAGAATAAAATTGTGCCACTCCATTGCTCTGCGCTGGATGTCGTACAAGGCGATTAAGGAATCTTGTGTCACGCGATAACTTTTCTCCCGGAAGACGGGCAGCAGCGTCTGCCGGGGTATTCCACCAATATGCTGCGCTCGCCAACTGAAGTCGGTTTCAATTTTTTTTTTTAAATCAACTTTTATTATCAAATAGCTTTACGGCTCAGGGTACTGTCTTTTTGAGCCCGTCTTTGTATTATTTCTTTATTTTATTCCCTGGATCAGGGACATGCCGGAAAATATCATTATGAGTCTTCTTGTTCCACCATTACTTGTAAAAAGTCAACAACAAAACCGATGGTATTTTTCTGCTGTTTTGCACAACTTCTTGGAATGACTCCGCAGCTCCGATTCAAACACTCACTATTCTACTAATTTTATGTATGTACTCAAATTAGTAGTGTAAACATGTAACTTTTAATAAGTCATGCAAGGAGCGAACTCTATTTTCGCAAGAAAAGGATGCAATCTTGCAAACGAAGAGAAAAGCTGGATTATTTAAACCACAGACATTCAATATTGAATGTCTGTGATCTAAACAAACAAATTGGGTGCGACGTGCGCCACGCAATGCGAATCAAATAGGTAGCTTTTTTGTTAATGACCTTAGTTAAGCAATGTTTCTGTACTAATTACTAGTACCTTTTCTTATTCTCGTTTTAGTTTAGATTACACACAAAATGGGTCATTAATTTATACACAAAACGGCAACGCTGTGCAAAATAAAAACTGCACTGCAGGTGCGATTAAAACCAAAGCTTCTAAAGATTACTAGATGATTAAATAAATTTACTGAATGTGCCTTCTTCTACCTTTATTTCTTCTGCCTTCTACGTTTCTACGTTCATTAATTTATTAATATATATTAATACATTTTATTTCAATATTAAAACGGTTTCGAACTTTTAATGTTCTTCTATAAACACGCATGATGCTAAAAGTTTCCTAATCGTATTTAAAATGGTAAGTTCAAAACGTTCCAATATGACCGTTGTGTTTGACAGAAGAATTGACATTCGAACTTTTCTATTTCTTTATTTTTTATTCTATTTTGGAGAATGAATACAATACTTGTGAAAACGATAAAATGAAATTTCGAAAAATTGAATTGTTAAGAATATGTTTAGTCAATGATAAAAGTATGAAAGAAGTATAATCTAGTGGTAGTTCAGTTACAATATCTGTAAAAATGCTTTCGTTGTGGTGCAATGTGCAGTTATTGTAGTGCGTCTTCTGTTCTGTGATCGTATGCCTAAATAAAATGACTTCCGCGGATGTTACATTGATAGAAAGGCTAAGAAAGGAGAATTTAGATCAATTTTTTACTTTAGTTCGTATGCATTTATCATTTGTGGTAGATATAAACACTGACGAGTGAGTAAAAACTAGTATACTTTACTTAATTTTTTTTTGTTTATGACTGTCTTAATTATGAAATAAATATTGTTTGCTTTTCAGTGTTGATTGTTCAACAGACAAGCCAAAGCAATTCCGATGGAATTTTCACAAAAAAGCCAAACATTCTGCTTCAAATTCTAGTCAAAGTAGTAATAGTAATGCAAAAACAAATGAAGCCTGTTCCATTACCGAAGATGGTATGCTGAGGCTCAATGAGCTGATAGAATATTTATCTAAACCTGACAGTAAGTAATTCTTAATAATATTGAAATGAATGAAAATATTTTATTATTGCAATACATACTGTCCTTACAATTGTTTTAAGGTCCTTTTAAGCAGAACAAGTGCTTGTCTTAAGAGTAACCGCTCTCCCAGAGTTAATAAAAGAATGTGACAATATAAAAAAACAAAGAAACAGAAGTTCTGTTTTAGGTTTGTGAACAGCTCGCCAGGTTCTATGACAGATACTAAATTTAAATTTATGTACATTCATTTGGCTATTTCGTCGCAGAGTCACCTACTGAGCATAGTCACATACTCAGATATCATACATTGTCAATAAAAAGCATTGTCATTGGCGAGAACATCAGGGGCGCTCCTGATGTTCTCGCCTAATGCCGCCTCGCCTAATAATGAAGAATTGAATTGAATGTGTATGTGTTAATGTCTGCATGTGCGTATGTCTAAAATGTCTATGTGACATAGAGAGAGAGAGTGTAAGTGAGCATATGTGTATAAGTCAAAAATTATAAATTGGAAAGTGAGTTTGTTTGTTCTACATTCGAACCTTGAGTACTGATTCAGAATAAATAACAGGGTACCTGTTATCCCGTAGAAATGAAATGTTGCCGAGCAATCACCAAAAGTTTGCTCAATAAGCGACATTAATGTGGCTGAAGTGGCAGGTGGAAGCTAGTTTCCTACATAAAGTTGTTCATCTAACTTAACTGTAAAATTAAGTCCAATCTGTATTGTTGGTACTTCCTTTCGTATTGTAAGGACATTTAAGTTAAACATCCTATGAGTTATATTAGAATGTTTTAACAACAAAAGGACCTAAAAGCGGCTCGTCTTATTCGCGATATGTAGTAGGTTCTTTTCCTTAGGGTATTGTGCTTGTGTTGTTCACTACAACACAAGCACTACTACATTTTTTTTTGTTAACACATGCTTAATACCCAGATAACACCCAGACCAAGACAAAAAGATTTGTTCATGCACACAAATGTTTCTTTTTTTTTTTTTTTTTTTTTATAACAGAGGGTGGCAAGCGAGCATGTGGGTCACCTGATGGAAAGCAATCACCACCGCCCATAGAAATCAGCAACACCAAGGGGTCGCCGATCCGTTGCCAGCCGTTTAAGGGAAATATTGACTCTGTTCTTGAAGGCCCCCATGTGGTACTTATTTGGGAATACCGCTGAGGGAAGTTGATTCCACAACTTTACAGTACGTGGTAGAAAATGCCTTAAAAAGCGTACTGTAGTAGATCGCCAAATATCAAGGTGATGTGGATGGAATTTTAATTTTTGGCGAGTTGTACGATAGTGGAACTCAGCGGCAGGTATCAAATCAAATAGCTCATCCGAGCACTCCCCGTGGTACAATTTATATGGAACGCAAAGAGATGCAACATCTCTGCGTGTGGAGAGAAAATCCAGCCGATCAGAAATCATTGGGTCACCGACAATTCGAACAGCTCTTCGTTGTATGCGGTCGAATGGAGCGAGTAAGTAATGGGGCGCAGCAGCCCAGAGATGTGAACAGTATTCCATATGAGGCCTAACTTGGGCTTTATACAGTTGAAGGCGATGCTGTGGTGTAAAATACCTTCTGGCTTTACTGATGATGCCAATTTTCCTAGAAGCCAATTTGGCCTTGCACTCCAAGTGACCACGGAACTGTACATCCCTGGATATGTCAACACCCAAGATACCAATGCTGGAGCTAATAGTAAGGGGAGTACCTTCCAATCTAGGTGGTTTGTGTCTTGTGGGAATTGCTAGCTGTTCGATCACTGACCTCGACAAAAGGTTGATATAGGGTACAAATGAGAGAAACACAGAAAGTAAATTTTATAATTATTAATCTTGTTAAATAAATATACTTATAAAGTTGATACTGTTGATTGTTAGCACTTGGTGGAACATTATTATCATAATGTTATAATACAACACTTGTATTGTTCCACGTAGTTATATTTAATTATACCGACTGGCTTCAAATACCATCTGTTTACTTTGATAATGCCTAGCGGCGAAACCGGTTGGTAAAATTAAATATAATTACATGGAACAGTACAAGTGTTTTATTATAACATTATGATAAATATACTTGTTTATTCTTGTTGCTAATACATATATTACTATTGTAATATTACAGATGTGACCCAGGAGGGTATATTCCGTCGTACGGGTGCTCTGAGTCGTCAACAAGAGCTTCGTCAGTTGCTACAGACTGGCTCCAAATTAGGTCTCAATGAAGGCAGATTCTCCGTTCATGACTGTGCATCAGTCCTTAAAGGGTTCCTAGCTGAATTGCCACAGCCTCTATTGATGGACCAGTATTACCAGACTTATTGTACTTTGGCAGGTACGTTGACTTATTTTTACATAAGGGGCCATCCATAAATTACGTCACACGTATTTCATGATTGTTTGACCCCTCCCCCCGTCCTTGTGTGATGTCACATATTTCGTAATTTTTCATCTACAGTTGCAAATGTTTTGTTGTTTTTCGTTAATAGTGCAAAGTTCGTGTTTTAACACTTAGGTTATAATAGATTTTGAATTGTCACCTCACAAAATTTAGGATCCCTCCCACCCCCTTATCACACAATATCACACTTCGTCGACCCCCTCCTTCCCCCTTTACGTGTGACGTAATTTATGGATGCCCCCTGCCCTAGACAATAAAGTGAGGAAGTAAGGTACAGACTCCATCCACAGATGAGAAATTGATCTACTACTTTGCTTATTATTATTAAAACTCAGGTTAGATAATAAAGTAAACCTTAATAAATGATAGTGAAAAAAAAAAATTTATTACATTTATATTTATAAAAAGAGGTAGGGTACAGCGTACAGCGTATTTGTAAGCTGCAGGTAGGGCATGCAATATTCGCCCGATTTTAGTATTTGATACGAATATCATGATTCATACTATTCGAGTAATTCCAGTTTTACGAGTTTTTCGAATATCTTCTTTACATAGTATAAAATAAAGTCGCAACCGCTGTCTATGCGCTTAGATTTTTTGAACTACCTACCGCAACGGATTTTAATGCTGTTTTCAGCAAATAAATAAATATTTCTTGACAATTTACACCGCGCCATTTAGTCCCAAATTAAAACTATGGCTAGGTACTACTAGTACCTACCTAGATAAGTGATATATATATATACATATATATATTGTAAATAAATGCATATAAATGTATATATATATATATATATATATATATATATATATATATATATATATATATGCATATAATACTTAGAAAACACCTATACCAAGACAAACAAAAACAAGACATATTTATGCACACAAATGTTTGACTTGAGCTGGGATTGTTGGCTGAGTCTGTGCAATCTCTGGTTTTCTTTCTGGTATCAGTGAGTTTTGTGGCATGTTAATGTCTTTATTTGTTGGATTTTGTTTAAAATGGCGGATGATGGCGTCAGTCATTCATCCCCGCGCGCGCAACCCCCCGACGACGATTGGATACACGCACAGATCAAAAAGCTGCGTTCGCAAATTTTGTTGCTATCATTTTGCTAGTTATTTAATATG
Organism: Hypsopygia costalis; assembly: GCA_937001555.2. Classification (NCBI taxonomy): domain Eukaryota; kingdom Metazoa; phylum Arthropoda; class Insecta; order Lepidoptera; family Pyralidae; genus Hypsopygia; species Hypsopygia costalis. Next base: position 6,079,703 of record OW443335.2, read on the forward strand.
CAATTTTATACTATTCGTAAAACTCGGAAACCTCGAATACTAAGTTTTATAGTATTCGAATATAAAACAAGGGCGAATACTCGAATAAAACGAATACTCGAATTGCATGCGCTAGCTGCAGGACTGATGAAGTACCTTCACTTCACAGAAGCCCTTGCAGAGCTAAATAACAATTCCCTTGAGGGTTGTGTTCCTGGAATGAGTGAGGTCACCAGAAAAGAAGGAGTTGCTGCGTTGGCAGCGGGGGTGGCGGCGCGCGAGCGATATTTCATGTTGCGAGCGTTAATACGTCTACGGTAATCATTTCACATCAGGCGGGCCGTATTCTTGTCTGCTTCCCGATGTTGTAAAAAAAAAATCATTACTACTGCATATATAGGCCATAGATGTGATGTTCATCTATGGCCTATATATGCAGTAAAAATTGGTTACAAAGCGCTTACTCAATGCCTACGCATGTATACATGTAGTACCAAAAATGAGGAAAAAAACATGAACACACATGAAGGCAAATTATGTAAAAATTTTCAATAATTATATTTGATTATCGCTAACGTCTTGCCGCGATGGTAGGTGGCATGGGACTGAACATATCTCGGGCAATTAACTTGATTTCTACTTGTCATAATGGAGGCAGGTAGAATGCATCTGTAGTTAAAAACTTTATTAATATCCCTCGCATTATATAGAAGCAGTTAGTGAAAAATCAGACATACCTCTTTATTTTGACTTTGTTGTATACTATGTATAAATAAATACTTTTTCAGCCCAATACCCACCAAATGCGGAATCATCAGAAATGAAACTTCTAACTGCTCTCCAACTTCTGTTGCTTCTGCTGACTCCATCTCATCGCAGTTTCCTGGAGAGGTTGCTGACATTACTTCGACTCGTCGCTGACAATGAAGCCTCCAACCGCATGTCGCCTGACACTCTGGCTACTATGTTCACACCACATTTATTGTGTCCGAGAAAGGTAATTTTAAGTTTTAAGTGAAAAGACCCAAATAAGCAGAGCGTTTCTCTGTACTTTAGCTTGGGGTGTAAGTCGCTCATCGTAATCTTTGGAGCCAAAGGTAACCTTGACTGCACGTTGAGCGCCATGCCAACTGGCAAACGAGACTTTGGAGAAATAGCGGTCGGTAGGGTATGAAAAACTACTGTTGTAAAGTTGTCGACATAGCCTTTCTAGTTTGCAATTTGAAGTGGCAATGGGCGGGTCACATCTGCCGAGTAAGTGATGGCAGATGGGGGAGGAAGGTATTAGAGTGGAGGCCGCGCGTAGGACGACGAAGCGTTGGACGCCCTCCTTCTAGATGGTCCGATGACCTTAAGAAAGCGGCTGGAAGCGGCTGGATGCGGATGGCGGAGGATCGTATTTGGTGGAAAGCATTGGGGAAGGCTTACATCCAGCAGTGGATAGATACAGGCTGATGATGATGATGAAATAGTTGGTAATTGAGTAAATATCTCACTTTTTGTCGTCGCCGTGAACCCTTACTTATCCCACTGCTGGGAGATGGGTCTCTCCTCAATTGGTTAAGAGCATATTCCACCACGCTGCTCAACTGCGGGTTGTAGTCCGTGAGGCAGATTGTATATTTTGTCAGTCATTTCCTCTCAAGTGATGTGATAACTCGTGAAATATTTCACAGAGTAATATTGTGCTGTATAATAAACGTCAGCTGCCGCTTCGTGGGTGGGTTGGGCAGCCGCAGCCTCTTAATCACGTAAAAAAAAATTGTTTTCAGTTTTCTTCCGACTGAAAATTTGTTAAATTATAGTTATCGCAATTATTCGAAGATAAAAAAAAAGTCAGTTGGCGTACCAAGGTGGAATAATCCACCACGGTACCGCCAACAGACTTTTTTGACGTATAAATGTCAGCTGGTCACACGAACATGTAAAAAAGAAATTTCGTTCAGTGATATTTAATCTGACAAATTTTCAAGTGAGAGTCAATTTCCTCTCACTTGAAAATTTGTTAGATGATAGCTTACATGCAACTTTGAATAAATAATAACTTTAGCTGCCTCTATGTTGGTGAATAGGTCGTCAGCTGACGTATTTAAATAAGCGATCGGTGCTCACGCCTGGGCTCACGCATGCGCCACCTTACACTGCATCAGCTATCAACGATTCACGCTGACGAAGACGCGGGTGATCGCTAGTGAAGAATAAAATACTGTATATTCCAGCTATCACCAGAGACGTTTCACACGGAGTCCGTGGCCCTCGCGCCTGTGATCAGCTTCATGATCCGGCAGTCGCGGCGTCTGTTCGAGGCGCCGCGGCGGCTGGCCACGGACGCCGCGGCGTACTTCACGGTGCGCGAGCGACGCCGCGTCATGTCGCCCGACGTCGACCTCGACGAGAGCATTACTGACAAGTGAGTTCCAACTTCCAAGTCAAATTTCAAAGGCTTCCTACTCCCACTAATTTCTTCTGATAAATTAATTGCTTTTCACAGGAGACTACAACTATGGGGTTTTTCAAAAAAGGCGTTAAGGGGTTTTTGCGGGGTCAGCAACGAGTGAAAGATGATGACGTATGCGTCCATTTAGATGACTGTTTTTCATCAGGCGGATCGTACGCTTGTTTGCCACCCTAGTCAAAGTAAAAGTTCTTTATTTTGTGGGCCCTCGCGGGCACTTAGACACGTCTTTTACAATTAGGGATATTTTTTTTTATTTACCAGCATTTCGGAATGACCATTGACGAGAAGTCATCAACATAGTCGTATGGTTTATCTCTCACTATACAGAAAAGTATTTTAAAATAGTATAAAGTTGTTTAAAATCGGTTTACGGAAGATAACTCATATCTTCCGTAAACCGATTTTAAACAACTAATTTTTCATCTATTTCCAGGACCGCAGCAAACACAGTATACACATTCGTTGACCGACACCGCACGCGGGCGGAGAACGAAAGTAACCCAACGGACACCGCTCTCGCGCAACTCTACGCTCATATACAGGCCTTGCCCGACTCGCAACACAAGAGGCGGCTCATTAAACATTTTAATCGGCAAAATGGATATGGTAAGTCGTATGTTTTAACCCTTTGTCACACTCTACGAGAAACATAGGCATAATGAGCATTAAAAGCAAATAATAATATAATAAGAATAGAATAATGAAACCATACAAGAATACATTTTACGTAGTGTACTTAAATGATGAAAATATTTGACAAGTAATTAACAATTATATTCTCAGTTTTTATGTAGAGTCGTTACAGTGACACAATAAGCTAAAATAGCTTTTCATTTAGAAGCACTATTTGAAAAATTCGGCTATTTTACCTATGTCAATAGGCTATTTTCCAATGTTTAAAAATTGTATAAATTATTTAACAATATCGTAAAATACACAAAACTATAAAGATCTGCAAACTTTCATTCTAATATCTTTAGTCAGACTTTTTTTAGCGTCGATCAAAGTTTGGCGGGAAAGTCCATTTTAAAAGTATGAAATTATTAAAAAATAATATTTCCAATGGAGTAGTAATAAAAAATGCTATAACTTTTATTATGATACTAATCACATAAACGTAATATTTAACATAGCTGTCGTACAAATTTCTGATTTGATGCATACAAAATACAAACCTGTGACGTCATAATTCGGTAGTCTTTTGTATGGAGCGTTTTGGGGCAGTCTAAAAATTGTGATTTTCAAATTACCATATCTCGTGAGATTTTTGTGCTATCGAAGTAATTCTTTCGCCTATGGTTATATTATGGAGACGTCCCTACATATCAAACAGAAAAAAATATTGGTCAAATAGCCTATTAAAGGGCTAATTTAAAATTATAGATTATCTATAATTTTAAATTAACCCTTTAATTGACATTGACGGCACTCAAATAATTTGAGTGCCGAGTCAGTATTTGATTGAGAAGCTCGATGGCGTTACTCATGTGATCATGTCTGGAATCTTCAGATGCTTTGGAAGACATGTTAAATCCTTGGTACTTGGAATTTTTCGAACATTTTGATGTAATAAAACCCACTTGTACTATTCTACTGAATTAAATTTATTTTTACCGTCACCGTACCGTTTTCTTAATGATTTATCTTGGTAATGTTGTAAGTACAAGTGATTTTATTATAACAAAATGTTAAACCGTCGGTCCTGGCTGTTGTCATCAGATGTCAGTCGTTAAGTCACTGGCCTTTGAGAGACTTCAAGACACTGAATAGAGCAGCGCGGTGGAGTACGCTCTAAAACCCCTTTGATTGAGGGGATAACTTTTTCTAGGTACACCAATACAAATACAGAGGACGGGCAAAGTTGCCGGGTCGAGGAGTTTCGGGGACTCCATCAAGAGGCACATATTCAACAAGGGACTGTTGAACAAGACACCAAAAAAAGGTTCCGGCTCCACTATCAACACGGTCGAGGAGGTAATGTACCTTTTCTGCTTTGCTTCAGCTTAAGTGACCTTATCTAAACGTAATAAAGTTTCTTTTTGCATGAATAATCGCAAGTCTATGAATCAATTAACATTATAATGCATCTCACTCTGATGGTTTTTTAGATAAATTATTCTTAAAAGAGTACAAATGTATGGAGATTATTAAAATATTCGCCAATTACTCTCAAATTAAAAAAATAACATTATTCATAATGCCCAGAAACAATTAAGCTAGATCCGTTGTATTGCCCGTGTTAAAATAAAAAACAAAAAGAATATATGTATCACACAAAATCTGCAAAAAACTGGAATCAGAACATACAATATATATTAAGTTGTCATTGTCAGTGTTAATTTAATATATTTTTAATGGTTTCATGTCTTTATTTTATGTATTTTAATGGTTTAACGTCATTTCGAGCTTAGTGTTTGCCAAGTCAAAGGTATGAGCTATCAAGTTTATTTGATTTTTTACATCTGTCATTCTTTTTTCGGGCTCTGTAATAAACAAGGAACTCTTATAGTTTTCTTGGATTTTAGAATTACAATTTTACATATTTTATATAACCCTTTTTTAGACGTAATGCAACTAGTTAACAGGTGGACTCAAAAAGTGTCTACTGTATTTGTGACCTACAACGTTTTTTCAGACTATTTTATTTTAATGTGTTTGACTGTAATAATCAAATAAACCAAATCGACGGCAAAAATGGCAAATCTTTTTTATTGCATAAATTGCTATAGATTGTCCGTAAAAAAACATTTTCTTTTTAAAATTGATTGTATATAATTGAAAAGTATGAAATTTACTCCTTTAATTGGAATAATAATATTCTTTAATTACTATATGGTAGTATAAGCAGACATGTCTGAAATGAAAAAAAAAATGCAATTTTTGACATGTCGCTTTATACGTAGGAACCGTCGAAATATCTGTCTATATTATGTCATCCTTATATATTTTTAAACTTGTCATGTCTAATTCATGTGTGTCTATCTTCTGTCTCTAACTTTCGCATCATGTGCTAAACGCATGCTTACCTTCCAGAAATTGAACAAAGGAAAATTACCTTTCACGGATCACAGTAAAGTCGATGTGTCACATAAAAATATAGTTTTAAAGAATTTAGCGAACAAAATAGCCAGTTCGGAGTCACTGGATGATAATGATGATTACGATTCGGACGCTAGTAACGAAAGCACGCTCTCAGAAGGAGCTATAAGCAGAACTAAGAAGTTGAGCCCGAAGTTTGTGTCCGAACCAAACTTGAGCATACTAGATTCACACGATGAAACTCCAAAGAATACCAAAAAGCGAGGTACCAGATTGTTCAGATCAAAAATATTGTCAGCATCGCAGAATTTGAACAAAAAGTATCAGAAACGGGCTGTTATACGGGGCACACCTACTTGTGTCTCGTGCTTAGACGAACAGGATACCGGTTCAGAGAATGATGCATCACATCCTGAAGGTAGCGGAGAACGAATAGAATCTGACACACCGAACAGACCTGGTGAAACCTTGGATATTAAATTGCACTATTTAACAAGTACCCCGGGTGTGTCTGATGCCGTATTTGATGAGGATTGTAGTACTCCTTTCACGGTGAATTTCAGAAGAGCATCGATGTCTCCGATAACAAAGTCTACACAGAAACTGTCGAAGGCAATGCAGGTTTGTTTGTTATGTGCATTGGAATGGTTTTTGCATGTTCCTAAATGTTGCATACGTTTATTCCATTATCATTGCTTTCTATTTCATATCTGTCATTTTACCTTGAAATTATAATTATTTCAATAGTTGATGTCGGTCAACTTGCTAGAATATTATAAATACCTATTTTAAAAATGGAAATATCATCTCCCTGTTTAGGTAGGATTTGAACCCACAACCTCTCGATGACCGGTAGAATGCTCTTTCAACTGAGCTACTTGGAAGGTTTGTGATGGTGACGAATTTTTGCATTTTATATTTTACTGCTGTCAAGTCGCAGTGTGGCACCATATACCTATTAAGTATTACCACAGTATAAGTAATAGTACTACGTGCAGTATGGCCACACCCTGCCGCTCTCTCGTAACGACCTCACATCTCCCTCTGAGACGAATCTGGAAGTTTGTATGGCGCCGCACGCACACACGCTCATTAACGTCCTGCACAGACGTCATTGTTTATGCAATACTTAACGACGCGATATTTTTATGAAGAGGCCGGGGTGTGGTATTACACTACTAAACAAGGCATAGTAGTTCATTGTTGCAGATCAAATTCGGCTATTTTTTGATAACACCAAATTTATTAAAAAATGTTGTGAAATATTGATCTGGTAAAAATATTAGTCGTTATTTTATTATGTCCAATAAATATAAGTGTCAGGTTTCCTCTGATATTAGCACCCGAAGATATGACTCACTGTCACATGGAGACAAAACCAATAATATGCACGCGAGGGAGTGTGCCGCGTTCCGAATCACGCAGACCTTTTGTTTGCCGCGGGATTTTCAAAGATGTTACGATGACTATTGGTAGCCTTGTCCTTCCTAATCGTTTTGGTATAAGTTTGAGCAGGATCGCTATAGATTTGAGGATTCACTACCATTAGTCCCATGACAAGTAGGTATTTTTTCCGCGGCACCCACATCGCGATCTCGGCATGTGAAAGAATAGGTCGATCAAACGTTGATCTGGCGGAAGAGAGGTATTGTCATATCCATCCTAGTGCTTGGATACGGGTCAATCGAAAGGGCTTTAGAGCATACACGACCGCGCTGCTCAACTGCGAGTTGGCGGAGGCTGTTTTCAAGTCTCCTAGAGACCACTGACTGACAACAGGCGGGCTTGAAGTGAGAATCCAAAGAAAAGCTACGGTCGATGTTGCTTAACTTGTGTGATCGATTAGTCTACGTCAAGTGCCCACCAAAGTACGGAAGAGCTAGAGATAAATAAACCCATCCAATGAAATACTACGGTCGACGTTGCTTAACCTGTGTGCTTGTTAGTCTGCGTGGACGTCGCAAATAAGCAATTATAATGGACATTCATGTGGACGAAGCCGCATGCGGAAGTTAATTGTTATGCATAATAGATCCAATCGACATCGAGAAACTTCAAATGAAGTTTTATATATTGGCAACAGATTCTAGCAGTTTTTGCGTTCCAAATCTTATACTGCGTGATATTTTTATTCCTATTAAACTTTAAATAGCTTTAACTTAAAAGTAACAAAATGTCGATTGGATATATTCTACATTATCATCATCATCATCAGGTCATTATAGTCTCCACTACAGGAGCACGACCCTTTCTCGTCCGTCCCTGACAGAAGTTGGATTTGGCCTACACTCCCCAAGCTGGCCAGACGGGTTGGGGAGGCCTGCCTGATCGATGTTTTACAATGTATTTCCCTTAGTCGCCTTGTACGACATCCACGGGAAGAGACGGAGTGATTCTATTATAGTCTGCCGGAAACCACACGGCCATATTCTGCATAATCCAATGTTATAATTTTTACAGGAATCGATAATGACGCCGCGTTCTCGCAAGCCTCTAATAATAACTTCGGAGCAGCGAGAAAGCTTGCCGCAGGTGAATGAAGACAAGTCGTCCAAACCAGAGGAGCCAAGTCCCGTCTACGAATCGATGTCGCCGAAGAACGACAGCGATTTCGTATCGTCGGACGACGATATGTCGCGGTCGTCTTTCTCTTGTGAGAGGTAATGTTACAGGTTAAAGAGTTCATTCATTATAAAGTCTGCATACACCAACACAATTTCGTATGGGGATTCTGAATGAATTGCAAAAAATATTTTATATTTTGAAACTTTTAGCTTTTAGTGCATTAAAAATAAATGGATAGATTTTTCCCATTCATTACCGTGATAACGATGAACGCCGGCTGCACGCACGTAAATGCATGATTCATTGTCATCATCCACAGTTTCTATCCCTATCCTGTGAGAAAAGTTGGAGGCTATATAGGTGTAAGAGGCACTCAACTCAAATTATTGGCTAGCTTCCTAAACGAGCGTACCCAATGTGTGAAAATAGGCGATATTATCAGTGATGATCTAAAAAATACCTCGTTCGGAATCCCACAAGGGAGTATTTTATCTTCATCCCTATTCCTCATCTATATCAACGACCTCTGTAACTTAAAATTAGTTCGTGGAAAAATTATATCATACGCTGACGACACTGCTCTACTGTTTTCGGCTAACACGGAAAAGGAAGTTTATGAGTGCGCACAGAGAGGTTTCAACATTGTAAATGATTGGCTTCAGCAAAACTTACTAACTTTGAACGCTGACAAAACAAAATTTATTAAGTTCTCTATGCGCAAATCAAACTCAGTTTCACCTCATTTATTCGCCCATCAATGCATAAACCATGATGAAAATAGATGCCAATGCCCTTGTATAAACAATACAAATCAGATAAAGTACCTGGGCATTATAATTGACGAAAATCTTTCATTTAAACAACACATTGAAGCTTTATCTGGTAGATTGCGAAAGTTAATATTTGTATTCAAAAAAATTCGTGCGATTGCAGACGTTAAAATAATTAAACAAGTTTACTTCGCCCTTTGTCAATCAGTAATAACGTACTGTATTACCTCATGGGGCGGAGCAACTAAAACAGCTTTAATTAGAATTGAACGAGCCCAGAGAGCCATCCTTAAAGTTTCCACTTTTCGTCCTTTTCTCTTCCCAACAAAACTACTATACCAATCTTGCGACGTTTTAACAGTTAGGCAATTATTTATACTAAACATCGCACTGAAACAGCATGCAACCCTACCTTACCACTCCAATCTTACTACCAAACGACAGAAAGATATTGTTTGCACTCGACATACTCCTACGCACCGTGCATTCTCGTCTAGGTTTTTCGTATTTCTTGGACCTCTACTTTATAATAGATTAAACGCTAAATTGTATGTATATCCCCTCTCCTATATGAACTGTAAAAGTAATCTACAAAAAGTCCTCCACAATATGTCATATGAAGATACGGAAGAATTATTAAATGCCCTTTTTTAAATCTCTTAATATTATGCATTAATCAAAACAACTGTAATTAAACTATATATTGTTACGAGCTAGGGTTCTGGATTTGGATGTAAAACGCCAATGACAACTTGCAAGGATTTATTCGTTCGTCTTAATTCTAATAATTTAAAATGTGAATATTTAATGTAAAGTTAATTAATAAAACTTTACCTGAAACACAGGTTTCAACCTAGTTCAGGTAGTTGTTAGATTGTTATCTTATATTAATATTTTTATCTATGTTGTTTTTAGCCTAAGTTTTAACTGAATAAAAAATATTATTATTATATTATTATTATTATATTATTATATCTCGAGGGTGTAAGCGAGAGCGCGGAACAAGCGATAGAGAAGCTCGTTCGGCCTAAGCGTTCAGCTTGTGACGCATCTCTCTTCCATCGGCCGATGTTTTCTTACGTCGTTGTCACATAAAATTATCATGCGTAAACCTCTAAATTCTAGGAAAAAAAAATATGGTCTGTAAAGTCTTACAGACCATATTTTTTTTTCCTAGAATCTAGATAATAGTTAATGTTAATGAAATTATTATTCCGCAACATGTCTGATGAAATTCGTTGTGAGTTCCAAGGCAGCAGTAGATTTACCCCGGAGCTGCAGTGGACTTCATTGTTCATTGTCTTTTTTGGTGATCGCCGCTGTTAATCAGGTACACAGAAGACACAGTGGTGGGAATGTGTGGTGGACCCCCGTTACGTAAAAACACATCTGATATTAACAAGTACAGTCATTTACAAGCGTGGTGTGTACAGGTTTTTTGTTGCGCATCTATTACATTTGACCTATCTTTGATTTTTTTTTAGGAATTTTATGAAATATTTTAGAAAAGGTTAAGGCCAAGTTATTATCCTGTAGATTAATATTATAAAAAATTGAATAAAATTATGTATCTACTCAGTTACGAATAAAATGGTTACGACCTAAACCTTTCACTTCGACATTTAACTTCTATTTATTTAATTTATTTGTTATTTAAAATGTTTCGACTTTTTTTTCGGGGAATGGAACAGATTGAGCATGTCTTTATACCATGCTCGTGGTGTTTTTAGAGACAACTGAGGTCACGTGATTTGAACTCGCTATGTCATTAGCTGTATTTTGTGTGGAAAATGACAGAATTTGACAACCAAATTCGTGATATAGTCTTGGCAATATACGGAAAGAACATGCCTCCTGTCCTTCTACCGCGGAATAGAGCATATTTTGGTTTGTCTTCGAGTGATGATTATAATACTCCGCGCTAGAGTCGAGGATAAACTTGTTAATTAAGCATTCACGTACTGCGTTCCCATGGTGGATACAGGGTCGGTATAGCGCTTGTACAGAATTCACACGCATGCGAGGGGTTAATATTCGTCTGTTTTATTTTCAGGTCCAACTTCTCAGCAAATACATCCCATCACATGAAACCATTCGATGCTCGTTCTGTATCGACAGGCGACGTTAGCCCGCTCCGCTCAGAAAACACCCGTTTTATTATAAGCCACGAGCGGCCCAAATTCGTAGAACACGACGTAAACACAACACTATGCGGCACCGAAGAAGTACTACTTCCCAAATTCAAAGTATCTCACGAAATGACAAATTTCGCTGAACAAAAAACGAAATCGTTAACGGAACCTTTTCGAGATTATTTACTAAGTAGATCAGTGTTGACGGCGACGCCAATCGATTTATCGATTCTAAACAAATCGAATGATGCAGATGAGAAGATTACCGACTCTCTCATGTACTGTCTCGATGGCAACATTCCATCCGATTTAACTTTATCGATTAGTAATTTGGCCGTGGATAAGGAATTAGATGGGCGGACTCCGTTGAAAAATATAAATGTTATTAATAAAAGCCCGTGTCGGAAGCGTTGTGCGAAAGATGACGGTCTGAAACCAGAAATTAAAAAAACTATAGTGGAAAAAGAAAATATTGGAAGTACTACACAAGTGTTTGAAATACGAGAGACTGAGCTATAGTGTATTGTTAGGTGTAGAGTACACTCAAAATGTGATTTATTATGCCTTATTAATAATAATTAATAATAATTGGAATTAATACTTTTTATTGCTTTATTAGTAATATAGCAAACGTTTATTAAATTTTTATGGTAAATGCATGGTAGTGCTCTTGTTTTTTTTTATGTTGCCTTCCCGCAACAAAAAAGTACGGCAACTCATTTTTCTGCCGAACCATAATGTTGTGGAATTCACTGCCGGTACACGAGTTTTCTTCCCAGGGTCGTTTGGCGAGAAGAAATACTTTTTTTTACACTACGTCGGGTGGCAGACGAGCATACGGCCCGTCTGATATGAAGCGGTTGCCGTAGCGCTGGCAACATAAAATATCGCTCGCGCGCCGCTACCCCCGCTGCCAACGCAGCATCTCCTTCTTTTCTGGTAACCTCACTCACTCGCAGGAACACAACATTCCTCAAGGGAATTGTTATTTGGCTACGGTATTCTGTGAGGTGGTACATTCGGGTAGCTTACAATTACGCTGCCTACCTCTCTTCGCCAGAGCTTCGTTTGTTGGCAGGGTGCACCGCGTGCAGGTGAAGTTGGCTTTGGTTCAAAGATGTTGATAAACCACTTACACCCCAGTTTAGGCGGTAGGGACCCAGATTATTGTGGAAGTCAAGGTAAGACCTATGTTTAGCAGTGGACGTCCTTATGATGATTTTCTTCCGCTTCCAAAAATGATAAATAAATGTTTCTAGACAAATTACACACTGCCATCTTAGTCCCAAACTAAGCAAAGCTTGTATTATGGGTACTGGATTACTAGTTTCATTCATTCATTCATTCATATATGGGTATGGATTACTGATAAATATACTTAATTACAAGACCTTGGCTTGTCCAGAAGTGCAGTAAGTTCTATACTAGAACGAGTATCTAAAGCTGCATTAGCAGGTTCATACCAGATTTGGCAGGGCAGGGAGAGAAACACAAGTAGTGAAGGCGAGTGTTGATGTACGTCGGAAAGGGGCCCCCTAAACCTACACCCGTGTCACAAGTCTCGGGATCTACTTGGGGTTTCTCTCTCTGCCACACGATGGACCCGGCACCCGCACGGTGAATCCATGGAAGCTAAGAAGTTCGTCTCTGTCTCTTTTTGTAAATATATACTTACATATAGAATATACCAAGGCAAATAGACATGTTCATGCACACAAATATTTGTCTTGTGCTGGAATGGAACCCGCGACCTTTGAGATGAAAGTGCCATTGCTAGCCAATCGACCACCGAGCTCGTTAGAAGTACAACTTTAGCAATATACCATCACGCAGGTTGTTATTGCTCTTGTTTATCATTCTAGTCACAGTATAAGTACTACATTACAGTACGGCCACTCCCTGCCGACTCTTGTGTCGACCTCACTGCCCCTCCGAGACGAATCTGGAACAGAAAGCCAATTCTCGTAATTTTTCTACGAACGCAGATTGAATGTTGACCGAATCGAGATTGAATTGTAAATTGACAAAAATTATATACTTGATTACTATTGTATCTCAGATTACATAAATGATAAAAGTATTTGGAAATGAATTGCTCTTGTTATGTTATATTAATGATTGTATTTGTATTTAATGTAACGATATTGGCAATTAAAAGAGTCGGCCTTGAGTTTCTTGCCAGTTCTTCTCAAGAAGCCCCGTCGCCGGAACTGGCACTTAAATTCACTTTCACATTCAAGATAGTGTGATGAAAGTGAATCTAAGCTCTGCGGATTTAGAGTAGTAATGATTTACACATGTTTCTTATATTTAGTTTGTATGACGTTTCTAAGTGCTTTATAAAGTCCAAGGAATAAAGATATTTTGACTTTGACTTTGACTTTGACTTTGATTTCATTAATTATAATTAATTATTATCAATTATTATTGTTGGCAAATTAACTTTCTTACTTTGTTAAATTTTCGGTCATATTTCGATATAGTGCCAGTTAAATTAAACTTTAAAGTAACGTATTGTGATACGAGAATACCAAATGTGACATTTGTGAGATCGAGACTGGATCGAAACCGAATTTTGACTACATTTTAATTACGAGAATTGCCCCTCTGTATGTCGCCGTACGTACACACGCTCATTCTCGCTCTGCACAGACATTGTTTATGTAGTAGTTACCGACACTATATTTGCATATGGAGTGGCAGAGGTGCGCTTTAGTCCTATAAAAAAAAAAACAGTATTTTTACTCGATTGTTTTATTTAGCTTGGTTGATTTATGCAGACGTAGGTATTACAAAAATAATGACGAAGCATATTATTAAAATACAAGACAGACAACAGAAGAATTTACAGCATGCTCGGTACCACCAGTTTGCGCACCGGACACCGAGAGGGTCTTTGCTGAAAAGGAAAAGACATATGGGTTAATATATACCTACATGGAAACTTCTAATGCCACCCTGGAGGGAAAATGTTTTTTTTCCAAAGAAAACATTATTTTATGCTGGAAAAGAAAGAAAACTACATTCATAGATTTTCGAAAATAATCTTGTCACACCCGGGTGTCGAACCGAAAAAAATCGGTAAAAATTACACTCTGTGCTTTTATTGCATCGATCGTTAGGGTCAATTATAAAGATCTCTGTAACACACTTGATAATTTTTTTGAGTAAAATTTTCTATCTACAGTATTATTAATACTTTCCGTCCAGGTGGCGTTAGAAGTTTTCACCCTGTATATGAAAGTAATAGATAATATAGGTAATCATTTTGGGGTATATGTAGTTCATCAGCATCTTTGAACCAAAGTCAACCTCACCTGCATAGAGTGCACCCTGCTGCCTGACTAGGGAAGTACCTCCGTCTCACAAAATATCGCAGCCAAATAACAATTCCCTTGAGGTTTATTGTGTTTCTACGAGCGAGGTCACCCGGAAGGAAGGAGTTACTGCGTTCTCAGCGAGAGTATAGGGTTCTTTAAGCATGGCGAAAAGGGGTTTTTACAGGGTCGGCAACGCGTGTGTGATACCTCTGGTGTCGCAAGTGTGCGACTGTGACGACTGCTTACTATCAGGCTGATCATATGCTTGTTTGCTACCCTGGTGCTATAAAAAAAACGCCGTCCTGTGTGTTTACGTCCTTTTCCATTCTTTACTGCATGTACCTATAAATGGTATAGTAGGTATAATAAGCAATTCGTAGCCAATTTTCACTGCCGTGATGTTTGCCTATGACCTGTCTATGTATAAAATCTCATAGATTAAATTGTAGACAAAATGTATTAAAAAAATGGGGTGTGGCTGAGTCATTTACACGGCCGTGTGTTGTACGTGACATGAATACGTTATATGCACTAAAATTATCACAAAATGGCAGCGCTTCCTATGGACTATGGAACATCGCGTGCGGGGGAGGGCCCCCGCACGCGCACGCGATGTTCCATAGTCCTTACTTAGCGTAATAAATTCTTTGATCCTACATCTATACCGTGGTGTGATTGAATTTTGGATGGAGATGATAGATATGTAGCTGCAACACCAAACTGTATCCCCCGATTTTTTTTTATACTACTTCGGGTGGCAGACAAGCATACGGCCCGCCTGATGTGTAGCGGTTATCGTAGCCATATTAACGCTTACAACATAAAATATTGCTCGCGCGCCGCCACCCACGCTGCCAACGCAGTATCTCCTTCCTTTTTTTCTGGTGACCTCACTCACTCGCAGGAACACAACAACCCTCAAGGGAATTGTTATTTGGCTGCGGTATTCTGTGAGGTGGAGGCACATTCCCCAGCCGGGTAGCTTACAATTACGCTACTCTCTTTTCGCCAGAGCTTCGTTTGTCAGTCAGCAGGGTGCACCACGTGCAGGTGAAGTTGGTTTTGGTTCGAAGATCTTGATTGAACCTCTTACACCCCAAATAAAAAATGATTGCTCTATGCTTATAAAAGGTTATCATCTACCCGTCAGTACGCCATAAATTGTGATGGATTATAGATACAAAGGCTTCAAGATAAAGCTATTCGTGTGAGATAATTCTGTGTATACTTTCCGCCAGGACTACGATACTGTGGGTGCGGTGTGATATAGAATTGGAATGTGACATGTGACATTAATATATTGATAGTATAAAGGAATTTAATCGTGCGACAAAAATAAATAAATATATCCTCAGCTTGGCCGTGTGGTTTCCGGCAGACTAGAATAGAATCACTCCGTCTCTTCCCGTGGATGTCGTACAAGGCGACTAAGGGATTATACATTATCAAATATCGATCAGGCCTCCCCAACCCCGTCTGGCCAGCGTGAGGAGTGTAGGCCAAATTCCTCCTCCTTCTGTCTGGGACGGACGAGAGAGGGTCGTGCTCCTGTAGTGGAGACTAAAATGACCTGATGATGATGATGATGATCCTCAGCTTAGTCGGTAGATCGCCAGGGTTTCTACCAGTTAGTAGCCAAATATATGCACCATATATTTCTGGACAATTTACACAGCGCCATCTAGTCCCAAACTAGGCGCAAACCTTGTACTATGGCTACTAGACAACTGATACATTTTTTTTTTGTGAATACATACCTATAATATATTATAGTAAACACACAGACCAGGACAAACAGACATGTTCATGCACACAAATGTTTGTCTTGTGCGGGGGAAAAGAAATAAACAGAAGTTCAAACAATGTTAACCTCTGTTGGACTGCAGGTTTCATCTATGTATCACTTACTGTTTCTCACGTATCACATAATTCGTGGATTTTACTTTAGTGTTCGTCGATCTTACTTTGGGTTCCTTTCTTTTTTTCTGCGATTTGGGCTCAATTCTCGAGATTTCCAAACCAGGAGAAGAACGCGGCAGCGACAGAGAATCAATAAACTTCTGCTGTTCTTTGAACTGTTCTAATAGCTCTATCTCTCTCTCTCTGTATGCTTTATTTATCCTTGCTCTTTCGAACAACTCTTGCTGTCTCTTTTGATCTTTTTTTAGTTCTGCCAAAGCTCGTCGTCTCTTATACCACTGGCAAATGTTTGCTCTACATCGTCCTTCCTTCTTTATTGGTTTCAAACGACTCAGGCTGTCTTTTATTCTAATAGTGTTGGAGTGTCTTCTAAAGTGGCTGATGACTACTGGAACTGGCGGTGGTGATTTAGATGTTTCGACGTGGTAACGTGGTCTGAAAGAATAAAAAAAATTGTAGTTAATATTTTTTTCTCTCTTTCGACCTTTTTGGCGTAATTTTTATTTAAATAGTTGTTTTCCGCCAACTTGCCCGAATATTATATAAATATTAAAAAAATATAAAAAATGTCCCCTACCTAGGTGGGATATAACCCTGGACCGAGAGGTCCAGGGTTATATCCCACCTACCTTACCTTAGGGTGACCGGTCGAGTGCTCTTCGAACTGAGCTACCAGGAAGCGACAATGCGACTCACAGCAGTAAAATGTGAAATGCAGAAATTTGTCACCAACACATCTTTTTGACGTAGTATAGGGCACACTCCGGCCGCTCCATACAAATGACGCGTCGTTCACTATTACATAAACAATAACATCTGTACAGAGCGAGAATGAGCGCGTGTGCGTGCGGCTATAAACAAACTATTCCAGATTTGTCTCAGAGGGGAGGTGAGGTCGATACGAAAAAGCGGCAGGGAGTGTCGATACTGTACGTAGCACTATGACTTATACTATGGTATAAGCCTAATCGATCACGCAAGTTAAGCAACATTAACCGTATCCTGACTATGGATGGATTTATTTCGAGCTCCTCCGTACTTTGCAGGTCACGTAGTTGTCGGTTCAGGCAGTGATCATTAGATGACAGTCGTTAAACCAGGTCCTTTACCGTTGGCTGACTTGAAAGCACTGGCCTCAGTCAACCTGTTGTTGAGCACCGTACTAGTGGGAAAGTTTGCTCTAGGGCCTCTAGAGATGTTATGGAGTTCCTTAACCGTAACCGAAACTATTGGACCGAAATAAAAATCGATCCGAAACCGTAAGCGAATCCAATATAAGAATGGTCGGATAGAAACATCGTTATTTGTTTTGACGTAGATACAATAAACTCTATTAGAAATAACCAGAACTATCGGTTTGAAACTTCGTGTTTTTTTTTCGGAGCTAGCCCTCAGGTCTCCGCCTTCAATTGAAGAGTTTTATAGCATACTCAGCCACACTGCCCCAAGTGATTGTTGGTTTGGGAAAGTTTGGAAAGGTCATTAAGCCACCTTACTTGGCTTAACGATGTCATCTAATAACAACAGCCGGGATCGTCGACTAAACCCTTCAGCATACTTACCCGCTTCGGAAGATACATTTGAGATAATTTCATCCGTAGGCAGGGTAGGGTTGTCGTTGCTTGACATGCGTATTCGTTGGCTATCCTGACTAATCGTGTCTCGCCATCACAATTTGAAATTAAAGGGCGAAAACCCTTTATGTGACAATAGCTCTTGAAAAATTAACTAGCTGAAAGCAGTTTTTCAACTGTCCAAAAGTTTTTAGAATAAGTATTGAAATGATTATTATTGATTGGTTCACTAAATCTTTAAAAAGCTGAACTAGTCAGAAACTAATCGAAAACTTTCAACAAACTGTCCAAAATGCATTCAATCACTTCAATTTATTAGCGGTTTACTTAATCTGAAGGTATAATGATTTAGGGTACATACTTAGGTTATTCTTGTATAGACTAAGATGCTCTATGCAACATTTTCACCTCATCGATCCTAATCATGATTCTAGTAGTAAATAATTCCATTGCAATCATACTTATTTTGTCAATTGATGTATCTCACTGGTTGACACGAATAAAACTATTATAATTTTTTGTATGCATTAATGCCGATGTGAGCCTAAACATTTAAAGAGAATAGGTAATAGATTTCAGGTCTGCCAGGGGTCTATGGAAAGAAGCGTGTCAAATCCTAAATACATTGACAAAGTACATATCAGCCAGGGCCTACGAGATGAAACGGCGGCGTATATCTCAGCGCGTACGGTGTAGATTTCTGTTGGTTTCGGTTTTCGGTTGGAAATTCTGTTTTTAAAGTTGAAATACTGGTGATTCTAGAAAATAGTTTCTTATGGTGATAAAACACCTAGTTAGAAGCTGCCATTAAGTACGAATTTTGTAAATGTGAGAATGAATAAATCAATCAGCTTTAGCGGTAACTCGCATTCGGCTATTGATGAGGTCAAAATATTACAGTAGGATCTTAGCATTACCTTTTATATTTGGCGACAACGTAAAAAAACATCGCAACTTCTAATAGTAATAAACGAGACAATTACTCTAATCTCTTCTTTTCCGCTCTGCATGTTTTGCCTTCTGGACATGAGCAGGGTTTGCCTTTAGTTGATTCTAAAATTTTACTAATCATTTAGATCCACTGCATTGTATGAAATGTTTTTTAGATTACCTAATATAATTATACAACAAGAGTACTAGATGGAATCAGAAAGTCAACATTATCATAGAGTAAATAATCAATCAAATAATTTAATTAAAAAGAAAGAATTATTCTTCTTAAATTACTCTTTGGCCAAGATTCCAGATTACGAGTGGTCTCTTTATTCTCCTATGACTTAGATTGTTCTTTATGGTTAGTTTTAGCCACGTTTTAAGCTAGACGAGATCCAAAGATTAAATATAGATATTATACAATTCTTACAGAATTAAAAGAAATAAGCTCCCACTCTAAAAAAATACTATATTATTTATAATAAAATATATTATTATTATAAATCTCCATTTAATCACGGGTCAAGCCCGGTCATTTGATAGGCGTGCGCGGGGATATGGATCCAATCCAACGCGTAGAGAAGTTTGAGAAGTTTGATGTAATGTTGTACGCCCGCCGTGACCCGCTCCAGGATATGTCAATGGAACGACATACCCATGAGCAGGTCTCGGCAGGCGTTGAGACTATTGCGAAGTGTGATCGAAAATAAATGGGATATGGAGATGAGATCTTGGTGAACATAATACCGGGCTATTACAGAAGAGGGACGGACGCCTGCCATAACTGCTTTTATTGCTAGTTATTTGCGGCAGGCGGTGGCTTGCCACTAACATTATTATTCTTAATATAAATAAGAAAATATCTTATAAAACAAATTGACTAATTTTTATTAATAATTAAATATGACTCACTCATATTTTATACAAGAGCAAAGAGCAGCTTCACACATCTTTGGTAAGGGAAAGATGCCCAAGGTTAAGTAGGTACCTGTCTTCTTCTTCTTCGTTACGCTCTTGACAGAGCGGTCGTGGTCGTCATGAGTGAGGATTCGGGGGTGTAGTTATTCGCTTCACAATATCCCGCCATCTCGTCCGATTTGAGGCACTTCTGGTGCACTCATGCAGTGGGCCGCCCACGGCAGATTTTATCTGGTCGGTCCACCGCATGGGAGATCTGCCGCGGGGTCTTGTACCCTCGACTCCACCCTGAACCACCAGGCGTTCGATGGAGTCACCTTTGCGTCTTGAGACGTGGCCGAAGAATTTTAGTATACGCGATTGTACTAGAGCAGATAGTCGCTGCTTGATGCCGAGTTGTTGAAGTATGGAGACATTTGTGCGATGTTCGGTCCACGATACTCCGAGCATTCGTCTCCAGCACCACATCTCTAAAGCGTCTATCTTCTTCTTTTCCACTTCGCGTAAAATCCACGTCTCTGCAGCGTATAAAAATATGGGGAATACTAATGTTCTAACGAGCCGGGTCTTAGTGGCTTTAGTTGTGTTCCTGCTCTTCCAGGTACCTGTAGTAACTGATAAAGTAAGCGTACGTAATAACTTAATCTATTTAGATATATATGGAAATAGGGATTCATTTTATAATAATTAAAAAATGAACAACATTAATTAGTTCATAACAACAATACATAATAATATTTAAATTTGCTATTAATTCATTAATTGTTATTTTATTAATATAATAGTAGTACATATTACTTATTTAAATATTTTCGCAATACAACTTGGTCACTCTGCGTAACTCAATCAAAGTACTTACAGTTATAAATATGTGAATGTTTTAACCACAATATTAGTTTTTTTTTTATATATTTCCGGATGCCGAACAAACATACGGCCCGCCTGATGAATGTAAAGCGGTTACCATAGCCATATAGATGGTTCCAATAATTTGTACTTGCCTACCTATATGCGACTTACATAGTTCATCGGTACTATGAAATTATTCTGTGCATACAATCTGCATCAACGGATAATTAACCCACTGATGGAATACGGGTCTCTCCTCAATCGAAGGGGTTTAGAGCATACTCACCGCGCTGCTAAAGTACGGGTCGGTGGAGGCCAGTGTTTTCAAGCCCCGTATAGGCCACAGCTGTGACCGATGGCTTAACGTACCCTCGTTAAGCACGGAGGAGATTGAGATAAATAAACCCATCCATAGACAGCCCACGGTCGACGTTACTTAACCTGCGTTATCTTATCGGTTAGACTGACATGCGCAATGACGCCATTGAGTTCCACGAGCTGCAATAGTGCATGCAATGTAGCCGTAAGGCCTACATTTATCATATTGCGTTTGTTTACTCATCTGCGTATATATTTGTTTCATTAATTATTTACCTACTACTCTGCGTACACGTGCATATTATGAAGGTCCAATAGAATAATTAAACACGCAGAAGGTCATTTTAATTTCCGTACGCTCAGATGATGATGTAAAAAAGGTACCTTTGGGGTGTAAGTGGTTTATCAACATGTTTGAATCTAAGCCAAATTCACCTGCACGCAGTAACCCTGCTGACTGACAAACGAAGCTCTGTCGAAAAGAGAGGTAGGGAGAGTAATTGTAAGCGACCCGACTGGGGAATGCACCTACACCTCACAGCATACCGCAGCCAAATAACAATTCCCTTGAGGGTTTTTGTGTTCCTGCGAGTGAGTGATGTCACCAGTAAGGAAGGAGTAGCTGCGTCGGCGCGCGGGCCATGTTTCATATTGCGAGCGTTAATATGGCACCGTAACCGCTTCATATCAGGCGAGCCGTATGCTTGTCTGCCAGCCGATGTAGTATGAAAAAAAATACAATTTAAAATAATAAGTTTGTTGTCATAAATGCTCCTCAATTACTCATATATTTCTTTTTATTTATAAATATATATCGCTCAGTTACAATGTTTTTATATGTATAGAAGATAACCATAGGGCTATGTTACCTCCAACATATTATTTTTCTAATGGGGGAGCCGCTTTCGGGATTAAAGGGACTTAGGGCGACTTAGGACTTAGATAAATCAATTTACATACTCGTATATATTGTGTACTCTAGCTCTAAGCTTTAAACGTTTATCATAATTACAACGTTCACTAAGTTTTAGTTTATTTTGATAAACTACATCTAAATGGGCACTAGAATTAATTACTCAATCTAAGGCTGCATTTCCACTAATAAAGTGCGAGGGAACTGAGCGGTGTGAACATGCGTAGCGAGATGGTGTGAAACGGCATACAGATGAGTGGTGCTAGGATGCAAACCAAGCTATTCTCAGACACGCGAGCGGGATGCGGCCTCACTGACTGGTAGCTGTAGTGGCATAACTATACCATTTGGGACCCGTGGCAATTTCATCAATTCGGCCCCTCGGCTGTCCTCTTAACGGCAAAGGTCCGGAAATTTCTAAATACGTTTTTTTTGGTGGGAACGCAGTCAAATAGTTCTAAAATGCACATAGTGAGTTACATTTTAAAATATTTACCTAAATTGTAGCTTAGTTCAATGTTAGCTTATGCCTTTCAAAACGCCTTACATAAGGCGCTCCTTGGTAATTTTCTATCGCTTAGAGCTGCACAATTCGCTAAATGGCGAGCCTGCATTTTATAGCATCTTCATAAGGTATTTCCTTGTGCATTTTAGAGAATAATGTAGTCGTCTATCGCGAAGTGACACTTGGCGATTTTTTTCAAATCTATTTCGTCATAAATAAACACGTATATTGTTTGCACATATCTGGCTATCCAGCAAGTTTCTTCAAGTATGTTATCACAGAGTAACTGTATACTAGACTTCATTCGCGCGGATTGCTCGAATGTCCATTGGTGTTTTACGTTTTATTTTTGCCCGATACAATTCACTAATAATATTATTTGAATCCATAAAGTATGATTTGAACATTCCATAGGAAAAATAATTTTACCGGAATAGGAATTGCTATTTTATTGCATTTTTTTAAATAGAGTTTTATCGTCGACTGTGCAATTACGAATCCTCAAGTTTTTTGGACACATCACCCGCAACCCGCAACGAGGACTCAATAGAACGATTGGTGGTCCAGGGGAAAGTGGAGGGCAAGACATCACGTTGGGGCTCTCCAACACGATGGCCAGATCTCATTAAATCTCTGACGCACTCCACTATCAACGATAATAGTTCCGCTAGACATAGAACTGCATGGCGCAAGAACAGCGGTTACACAAGAATCGACCGAATTATGACCACGACCACTTTCACAAGAGTACACGACTAAGAAGAAGAAATAGAGTTTTATTGCTACTCATGCGAACCGCTTTATTGTCCTGTTTAAAAAGTATTATATTTACGAGTTTTATCCGGCCACCGACGAGCTCATGTTAAAAATAGCAAATATTTTATGTATGGAATATGCTTTATTTGCGTAATATAAATTAAAAAGTACAGTAAATGAATAAATTATTACATACTTTAAATACTAATAAATTATTTGACGAGCTCGGTGGTCGAATGGTTAGCAATGGCCACTTTGACTCCGAGTTCGCAGGTTCGATTCCCGCACAAGACAAACATTTGTGTGCATGAACATGTCTGTTTGTCTTGGTCTGGGTGTTTTCTATGTATTATAAGTATGTATTTACAAAAAAAAATGTATTTAAGTACATTTATCAGTTGTCTAGTACCCATAACACAAGCTTTGCGCTTAATTTGGGACTAGATGGCGCTGTGTAAAATTGTTAAAAAATATTTATTTATTTATTTATTTATACTTGTATATATGCAATAAGGCGGCTTATTGCTGAGAGAGATTGCAAATATATAATTACTGTATTCAATGTACAAACTCCATTTTCCTATGATTTATAAGCATTGACCTTTCTATATTCTTACGACGTTCATCTTTGCGTAGCGTTAATAAAACTGCATTTGCATTGCAATATGCAGTTGTAGGACGTGATCAGTTAATTGAGACAATTTGTATGTGTGTTTGTTGTTTACGACCGTTTATTTCCAACATACTTGGTTGCCACACTAATTGAGATCCTGATTGGATTTTGAAAATAATATCAGTTTCGATACATAAAATAGAAGATATATATTTATTGCATTTATTTATTGCATTTATATAGCCCTGAATGAAGCTACATAAAATTTTCAAAATAAAGATATTGGGAGAGTATAGTTTTAGAGCTGTAACAGGTTCATCAACATCTTTGAACCAAAGCCAACCTGAACTGCACGTGTTGCACTCTGCTATCTTCGTATAGACTCATAGTGATAAACTCACAACGATATAAAGCAGTTACTCAAGGAATATTGCTCGCGCATCCTAACGCGGCTCCTAACGGGTGGGTCTCCTAAGCACCACCCGTGAGTGTAGCCTCTAATGGTGTGAGCGTCCATAGGCTATAACTGCTTACCATTAAGTAGGTCGTTTGCTTGTTTGCTACTTTAGTTGTATATAAATTATGCACCTGACATAGCATTTCTTTATATACAGTGGACGTTCTGACCAGTCTACTGTGAGTTGGAGGTATTTTCTCTTATCGGGCACGACATGCCTAACTTCATTTTACCAGAAACTCGTTAGTTAGTCGGCAGGACGCACCAAATACAGGAGTGGTTGGGTATGTCTCCAAAGAGGATGAAGGCAGGAGCTAGCCTTCCGAACTCATTGCGAGGTGGTAGGTGACGTACATACATCTAGATCTCATGACATGATGCCCACGGCTTCCTTCTACAGTCGCACCGCTCGTCAACGATAGGGAATTCATCCTCACACATTGGAGCCTAAGTGGTCGCGTACTGTGCGGTTGCAGAGAAGTTTTCTCCCACGTACTGTCAAGCTGTGGAATGAACTGCCTGTCGAGGTTTTCTCAGGAGACTGACAGACAGCATGGGCTTCTTCAAAAAGAGCGTGAAGAGGTTTTTACAGGGTCGGCAACGGGCGTGTTATGCGCCTGGTTCATTGGCTACATCCATATCCATAGCTCGCATGCTATCATTTACTATAATTTAAGCAAAGATAATGGATAATCGTTGGTATAAGTAAGTAATAGTTGCTTATCAAATAGCTCGAAATTATAAGAATTCAGCAGGACCTGGAATTTTAAAATGTAACTTTCTAGTTATCTTAAATTTTACAGCCTATCGTACTGGCAATTTTTCTTTTAAAATCTTTAAAAATTCAGTAACATTTTGTGAATGTTCCACACGCCAACGTTCGTGCCAACGTGATCTGCCTAGGCGAAGCTGAGGCAGACAGCTCGTTATTAATATCTCCCACTTGTTAAACCATGCCTCAATTTACAGTGCCTATTTTTTTTAAAAATTTTATAGTACTAATGTGTCTTATATAGATTGCCGGAAAAATTGGTTACCGGCAGACTAGAATAGAACCACTCCGTCTCTTCCCGTGGATGTCGTACAAGGCGATTAAGGCAATTACATTATAAAACATCGATCAGGCCTTCCCAACCCGTCTGGCCAGCGTCGGGGAGTGTAGGCCAAATCCTCCTGTCTGTGACGGACGAGAGAGGGTCGTGCTCCTGTAGAGGAGACTAAAATGACCTGATGATGATGATGATGATATAGATTGAGCACAATCCATTGAGTGGTAGATTATCTACCACCCCTAAATGCCAATGACTTGGCTTAACGTCTGTCAGCTCATACATAACAGCAGCCGGGAGCCAGTGGCCGACTAAGCCTAAAGGGGGCCCTAGGCATCACTGTATTTCCGGGCCTACTAAAGAAGTTTTCACTTCAAAAATGAAAATTAAAAACCTAATTTTCGGGCCCCAGAAATTACGGGCTTGTGCCTAGGTAGGAGCCTACGCTTTAGTCCGCCCCAGGCCATGGTCCCGGCTTAACATGCTTTCCAATGCACGGTGCAGCTCTAGATAAATAAATAGACCTATCAATAGACAGACCACGAGCGACGTTGCTTAACTTACGTGATCGATTAGATAGACACGCGCAACAATCGTGCTCATCATATCACAATAAATTATATTCTATTTCTACATAAATTTTGATTGCGTTCTTTTTCTCGGTATTCGTCCAAATACCAATATGTGGCCTAACAGGCCGAATACCGAATGATAGTCGAATATTCGTGCCATACCACCCGACGTAGTATAAAAAAAAACGAATTTCATCAAAATCAGTTCAGCAGTTTCAAAAATCAGCCCAGACATATAAGATAACAAGAAATGATTAAACAATCTCTATTGTGTTAGAAAATACTAACTGAAAACATATTTTTAAATTTTTAGTTTATTTTGCGGAAGCCAAATGGAAGTAGCATTACTCTCATAGCTGTGACGAACACACTTTGAAATCCATAAAATTATTTAGCGTGCCACAGAATTTCACAAAATTAAACTTTCATACATTCATGCACCTGAAAAACATTACTCTATCTTCTTTGGTAGTCAGATAAACAGCCTGTATCTACCCACTGCTGGATATAAGCCTCCCCCGACGATTTCCACCAAATACGTCCTCCGCCTGCCGCATCCAGCCGCTTTCTTGAGGTCATCGGACCATCTAGAAGGAGGGCGTCCAACTCTTATGTCGTCCTCAGCTTGCAAATTCTGAAGACTATGTCGACAACTTTGGTTCTCCGTCGAATTTCTTCGTTTCGGATTCGATCCTTCAGAGAAACCCTGAGCTTAGCCTCCTCCATCGCTTATTGCGCGACCTTTATCCGGTGGACCAGTACCAATGGTCATTGTCCAAGTCTCTTCACCATAGGCCATTTCAGGTAGGACGCATTGGTTGAAGACTTAAAATAGTACAAATATTTGAAATTCATCAAGTGAGATTTAGGTAGCGCATTGATACGTCTACCTACCAAACTCATATTAGGCCAGCCAGTCGTTTAGGCACTTTATGCGTTTATTACATTTTGAGACTCAATAAGGACTTCTCCCTGTGTTATGTTATAATAACAATTTATATGGAAATAATTTGTATACACATACGTACTGAACTTTGATATTCCTGTATATATTAACATAGTATATAGTTACCACTTTATCGAGAACGTCATAGAACGCGAATGTAACATATTTATCTCAGTAATTGTTATATTATCGACTTAGAACTACATCTCTGCAATATCCACGATATACAATGTCAATTGTTTAAATAGATAAAAAGTGATAATTATTGTGAACATGTTTTCTTTGTGGCTTAAAAGTGCTGTGAAGGGTAGAGTCGGGAGTTTTAGGAAGTTAGCGCAAAGGAATTTTACAGTAAGAGGAGTTAATCTAACCGTGAGTATATCCTTCATATATTTTCCCCACAAAATATATGTCATACTAGCTGACATGATAGATGTTGTCCTGTCTAAACCTTACCCAGTATACCCAGAATATCCCGCCAAAGTTTCATTGCAATCGGATGAGCGGTAAACGAATGCATAAAGGATATACAAACAAACGTTCATTTTTATATATTATAATTATATTATATTTATTTGACGAGCTCGGTGGTCGAATGGTTAGCAATGGCCACTTTGCTAACCATTCGACCGAGGTCGCGGGTTCGATCCCCGCACAAGACAAATATTTGTATGTGTTTAAACATTTGTGTGCATGAACATGTCTGTTTGTCTTGGTCTGGGCGTTTTCTATGTATTGTATGTATATATTTACAAAAAAAAATGTATTTATGTATTATACCAGTTGTCTAGTACCCATAGTAGAAGCTTTTCGCTTAATTTGGGACTAGATGGCGCTGTGTTAATTGTCCAGGAATATTTATTTATATAAAGAAGATTATTGTTTATGCAGCATTGCACAAAATTCATTAAGGCATCAAATTAGTTTTTTTTGTTTATATGAGGGGGGGGGGGGGGGGCAAACGAGTATGTGGGTCACCTGAAGGAAAGCAATCACTACCGCGCATTGGGATCCAAGCCAAGGGGGTCGCCGATCAGTTGCCAACCTATACTCCTTCCTTTCTTTCTTTCTGGTCACCTCACTCACTCGCAGAAACACAACAACTCCAAGGGACTTGTTATTTGGCTGCGGTACTCTGTGAGGTGGAGGTACTTCCCCAGTCGGGCAGCTTAAAAAATACGCTATGCCCTACCTCGCTTTACGCCCTAGCCTCGTTTATCAGTCAGCAGGGTGCACCACGTCCAGGTGAGGTTGGCTTCGATTCAAAGATGTTGATGAACTACTTATACCCCTTAGTTATAAGTACCTAGTAATCAACCAGAATAAAATCGGTCTAATGTTTGTACTCAACCTGATTGGTTTCATTTATCATTTGCTATCAATGTAACTATTACTGTTATCACCTTATCATAAGTGTAAGGACAATGCCCAATGTGCCCGGTGGTCGAAAAGCTAGCAATGGCTACTCTGACTTCGAGGTCACGGGTTCGATCTCCGCTCAAGACAAACATTTGCGTGCATGAACATGTTTGTCTTGGTCTGGGTGTCTTCTATATATTTACAAAAAATATGCGAGTGTATTTAAGTTTATTTATCAAATATCTAGTACCCATAATAAAAGCTTTGCTTAGTTTGGGACTAGACGGCGCTGTCTTATTTGTCCAGGTATATTTGTTTCTCATAATTTTCTTATAATCATTATAATATAATTTGACGAGCTCGGTGGTCGAATGTTTAGTAATGGCCACTTTGACTCCGAGGTCGCGGGTTCGATTCCCGCACAAGATAAACATTTGTGTGCATGAACATGTCTGTCTTGGTCTGGGTGTTTTCTATGTATTATAAGTAGGTATGTATTTATAAAAAAAATGTATTTAAGTTTATTTATCAATTACCACTAGATAATTGATTATTATTATACGAGCCAAAAAAGGTCGCGCGTCTTTCTGGGAATCCTCGCGTATTCTTGAGAATTCCCCTAGCTACTGTCGGCGCTGCCTGTGGAATCCGCGGGAAGTGGCGCGAACGGGGAGTCGATCGGATTAGTCACAGCAATGGAATACGCGAGAATACTGGAGCATTCCGGCGGATTCGCGCGACTTCTCGCGTCATGAGCCGAAATTGACTCTACAGTTCCATTCCGCAGCGGTGTAAATTGAGTCTTATAGTAATTCTAGTGGGTACCTACTGTACTATATGCATTTGCGACATCGATTATTGTATTTAATTAAAGAATTATAGTAATTCATGTAAGTACTTACTGTAACTATATGTATTTGCGATATAGCTTCGATAACGAAACAAAGAGATCAGGTTGTACAACACGAGTGTCTTTGTAGGTATCAATGGTCTTTGAACAGTTTGATAAAACTATGGATATGATATGACACGTTTCGACTTTGCTCTAGTTCATCATGGTCATGTAGGTACAAAGTTGGTTGGCCGGCCAAACCGTTGAGTCGGTAAAGTGGGATGCGGGCCACACGGGACGCGAAATGGGAGTGGCGGCGGGAGCGACTACAACACGCTACTACAGTATAAGCACAGTTTAAGTAATAGTACTACGTACAGTATGGTCTCTCCCTGCCGCTCTCTCGTATCGACCTCACCTCCCCTCCGAGACAAATCAGCCCCCTTACCACCATCTCTTATTGCGATTCAATAATTGAACAGATTGCTTATTCATACCAATGAATAAGCGACTCTATTCCATTTGAAATAGAGTCGCTTATTTTCGATTCAATAATTAAACAGATTGCTTATGCATACCAATGATTAAGCGACTCTATTTTGAAATAGAGTCGCTTATTCATTGGTATGAATAAGCAATCTATTCAGTTATTGAATCGCACTAAGACATGGTGGTAAGGGGGCAGGAACAGTTTGTATGGCCCCGCACGCACACATGCTCATTCACGCTCTGCACAGACGATATTGTTTATGTAGTAATAAACAACGCGACATTTGTATGGAGTGGCCGAGGTGTGATATAAGTAACCGTACTACGTACAATATGGTCACTTCCTGCCGGTCTCACAAGGCGCCTTCCCTCCCCTCTGAGTCGAATGTGTAAACGGATAGCAAGGTCTGCCATGCGGCGCCACGTATTATGAAAATTCGTTTTTATAAAAAAAATCTATTCTCAAATGAAATTTTAAATGGTAAACTAATTTAGTATATAAATATACGGCCGTGTGGTTTCCGGCAGACTAGAATAGAATCACTCCGTCTCTTCCCGTGGATGTCGTACAAAGCGACTAAGGGAAATACATTATCAAACACGATCAGGCCTCCCCAAACCGTCTGGCCAGCGTGGGGAGTGTAGGCCAAATCCTCCTTCTGTCTGGGACGGAAGAGAGAGGGTCGTGCTCCTGTAGTGGAGACTAAAATGACCTGATGATGATGATATAAATATATGTAATCATTACCATTGAACTATTTGTTTTTCCATTAGAAAATCAATTTATTTTTCAGTTATAGTTATAACAAACACTTTTACTTATTGTATCATCGAAATCGTTGGAATTTTTTGAACTTGAATGTTTTGGAATCTTTGGAAGTTGAATTTTTTTATACACATTTTTTTTATACTACGTCGGGTGGCAGAAAAGCATACGGCCCGCCTGATGTGAAGCGGTTACCGTAACCGTATTAACGCTCGCAACATAATATATCACTTGCGCGCCACCACCCCCGCTGCCAACGCAGCATCTCTTTCTTTTCTGGTGACCTCACTCACTCGCAGGAACACAACAACCCTCAAGGGAATTGTTATTTGTCTGCGGTATTCTGTGTGGTGGAGGTTCATTCCCCAGTCGGGTAGCTTACAAACTCGCCCTACCTCTCTTTTCGCCAGAGCTTCGTTTGTCAGTCAGCAGGGTGCACCACGAGCAGGTGAAGTTGGCTTTGGTTCAAAGATGTTGATAAATCACTTACACCCCAATACATTACATTACAAACACATTTTCAATAGACAACAAAGATGGAATAATCTAAACAAGATTGTTCGATCTTTTGTGAGATGAATCTACTCCCTCAGTCGACCTTCCGGAGTCTCTTTTTCGCCAGTCTCGTTTTTTGATCACTAGGGTGCACTACGTGCAGGCTTTGTTTTATAATGCCAAACGATCCGTTTGACATAAAGCGGTTACCACAACTTACAGACGCTCACAATATAAGTAACATTGTTTGCGCGCTGGACAACACTGGAAACATCACTCACTGGCAGGAACACAATGATACTCAAGGGTACTGTTATTTTGCTGCGGCCTTGAGGTGAAGCTGCTTCCCCAGTCGGGCTCGACATTGCCTATGGCATACGCAATGTATACTAGAACTCCTCTCTTCCCCTCCTCTTAAGTTCACAGACCAGTGGTTTCCCCTATTCAAGACGGATTCTTTTAACCACTTCACATAAGGCCGCAGCCAAATAACCATAGCTTTGAGGATGGTACTATGGTAGGATGGACTATAATATCAGACGATTCGAATGCTTGTTTGGTATCCGGGATGGTGTAAAAAAAAAATAGGTGCTAGGATCAGCTCAAATGCTGCCTTACACCACATTATAAATAATAGTACTACGTACAGTATGGCCATTCCCTGCCGCTCTTCGCTATTTCTTCTTCGCTTCGCTATTCGTGTCGACCTCCAGTGAGACAAATCTGGAATAGTTTGTATGGCGTACGCACACACGCTCATCCACGCTCTGTACAGACGTCATTGTTTATGTAGTAGTAAATGACCCGACATTTGTATGGAGTGGTCGGGGTGCGCTTTCACAGACAAAATCACGGATAAGATTATGAAAAATTTGAGTTTTATCTTTAGTAAAGTCCATTATTACAAAGTCCATAACATGGCCTACGGTTTGTTGTGGTATTTTCTTAGTATTTATAGATAAAGATAATCCTATCGTTATTATCTTAATAATCTTTTTTATTGCCCGTTACAAAGGTTGTTTTTAAAACTGTATATTCATGGAATTGGACTTTGCAGTTGATTAGTTATTGTAAGCGAAAGTAATAAAATTGTTTATTATTAAATTTTATCAGCGCTTATGTGATACACTAACTGTGCCCCGCTGGTTCACCCGTCGTTTTGTTGACGAGCCCAGTGGTCGAATAGTTACCAATGACTACTACTACTACTTTGACTCCGAGGTCTCGGGTTCGATCCGTTGTGTGCAATGAACACATAGTTCAAGCTTTGCGCTTAATTTGGGACTAGATGGCGCTGTGTAAATTATCCAGAAATATTTATTTACTCGTATATCTTAATGTTCGTAACATGATGACCATAGTCTGCTCCTCAAAAATTTGTCTAATAAATGCAAAAAGGATTTTTGTAAATTCAAATGGTAGTGCTGAGATTCGCCATATCATCATTTCAACCAAATAACGTGGATAAGAAATGAAAGGTGCTGAATGTGGCATCAACCTAAATTCATCCCATTGCTGCAATACGGGGGTTTTCTCAATCAAAAGGATTTATATCGTACTCTGAGATTAACTGCGTTTTTATTTAATAGGTAGGGGAAAAAGTCTTTTCGCATTATAGTATGTATGAACTTGTAATAAAATCTCTTTGGTTATACCATTTGTATCTGGCAGGTTTTGATATCTTTAAAAAGTTTAAATTTTAAAAAAGATAATTCCAAATTCAAATTAGGTAAATGTGTGATTTTCATTTGTTTTTTTTTACTGTCAAGATGAGTGAATCTAATGAAGAAATTCGATTCATTTTAAAATTTTACTACAAAAAAGGTAAAAATGCAACGCAAGCTGCGAAAAAAATTTGTGTCGTTTATGGACCTAGTGCAGTGTCTGTGAGAGTAGCACAAATTTGGTTTAAGCGTTTTCAATCAGGAAATTTTGATGTGAAAGATGCACGTCGCTCTGGTCGCCCTGTTACGGATAAAATGGATGCCATTTTTGAAAAAGTGGAGCAAGATCGGCATATCAGTAGTTACGACGTAGCTGAAGAATTAGGAATTGACCACAAAACAGTTTTGGCGCATTTGAAAAAAGCTGGGTACACTAAAAAGCTCTATATTTGGGTGCCTCACGATCTCACTGAAAGAAACCTAATGAACCGTGTACTCATTTGCGATTCTTTACTACGACGTAATGAAAGCTAACCGTTTTTGAAGAAGCTTATAACTGGTGATGAAAAGTGGATCACGTACGACAAGAACGTGCGAAAAAGGTCGTGGTCAAAGGCCGGTCAGGCTTCACAGACTCTGGCAAAACCCGGGTTAACCCGCAACAAGGTGATGCTGTGTGTATGGTGGGATTGGAAGGGCATTATTCAATATGAGCTGTTACCGCCAGGCAGGACTATCGATTCTGAACTCTACTGTGAACAACTGATGAGATTAAAGCAAAAAGTTGAGAGAAAGCGGCCGGAATTAATTAACAGAAGGGGTGTGATTTTTCATCATGATAACGCTAGACCTCACACATCTTTAGCCACACAGCAAAAATTAAGAGAGTTTGACTGGGAGGTGTTAATGCATCCGCCGTATAGTCCTGACCTTGCACCTTCTGATTTCCACCTGTTTCGGTCTCTTCAGAATTCTTTAGGCAATGTCAGGTTAACATCACGAGAAGACTGCCAAAACCACTTGTCGTGGTTTTTTGAACAGAAGTCCCAAAATTTCTATAGTAATGGGATCATGTCTCTACCTACAAGATGGCAAAAAGTTATCGAACAAAATGGCACCTACATACTTTAGTTAAATGTAAATAAACTTTATTAAAAAATGTTTTGAATTTTCATATAAAATACGAAAAGACTTTTTCCCCAACCATCATTAATATGGCGAACACTGCCCTCCTGAAGGCAAGCCTTTACCGCAGCCTATGGGCGCATACAATACCAGGGGACCAACTACTGCGGACATTCTGCGACTCTCCAACATCTGAAACTGTCAGAACCTCTTCTTTCTTCGATGGTTGACGGACGTCATTATATTCAAGCCGCTAAAAGCCACAGAGTCAGCTTAACTACTGTCATCTAAAGACAATAGCTGGGATCGACAGTTTAATTTACCCTTGAAGCAAAGAGGAGCTCAAAATAATTAAAGTCAAGATTATGTTTAGACTAAACAAATATATTGTTTAAAAGATAAAATATGGACGTATAGTTTGTTTATATACTGATAACCAAGCGATGGTCAAATCAAAGTTCGTTGAAACAAAACTAAATGCAAAGATAAAAGCTGGGCCAGTAATTGGGATAGCAACGTACGAATTACTCCTCCGTGTAATAGTTACACATTTGGAGGCATTTTCATTTGACACTCGACGTTGTATTAAAAAAATGTACGTTAGAGCATCGTTGATGATCATCGACAGCAAGGTCATACAAATTGATACAAATTGATAGACCAAAAGAGAAATTACTTCTGGAACTTATGAAGCCATGCCATCATTTCGATTGTAAAGTGTGTGGATTAATTCCTTACCGATGGCGAGTAGAGCTGCTGCATGCGTTCCGATGAAAAGATAGGCTTTCACCAACCTGGAGGCTAAGCTGAAACCGATTCTCATCGGTGTTTCTGAGTGCGAAAATCGGAGTTCTGTTTATGTTTGTAATAAAAATCGTCTGTTTAATCGGTGAAAAGCCTTCGTCTCTACCTGCTACGCTGATTACTACTAACTAACACAAATTTAAGGTGAAGTTGGATTTTCATGATCAAAAAATCTGATCGTAATCGGTTTCAGCTTCGGTGGTACGGCCTCTGCTGTTGAGCAGGTTGGCAGATTTATGCTCTAAACCTTTTCGATTGAATCAAGATGTAGTAACCCATTCTTTTGATGATGACGAAACTAGTTAAAGATATCTGTGATAACATGTATTTTGCTACTTTCTTCTATAGTAGTTACGTAAATAAATACGGCCAAGCAATTAGATAAAGTTTGTCAATAAATGACATTTAGGTCATTGCACCGTTATCAGAAATAGTGTCATTGAACGATGCATACGAAATAACTTCATTCCATCAACAGTATAATAATAAGCTATGTTGCTATGAGGAGCTATATGGTGTCGCAGCACGTGTCAGTTTAAACCTGTCATACATTCACCAACATGTTAGTTTTCATTAGATAACGGTCGTTAAGTCAAGTCTGTGGCCCTAGGACGGCTTGATAACACTGGCTTCCGCCAACCCGCAGTTGAGCAGCGTGGTGGAGTATGCTCTATATCCCTTCGATTGAAGGGAGACCAGTATCCCAACAGTGGGATTATTATAGGTTGATGCCGATATGTTTGCTATGTCGTACTATAGACGAATAGAATCTGCTACAACTGCTGCGGTATCTTCTGCCACTCTCCAACATCTGAAACAGAAGAAACTTGCGACTGTCGCCAGTCGGGTTGCTATGGTCGCTCCTGCGACACGTATCGTATCTAGGAGTAGAGAGTAAACGGAGTAGTCCAAATTGTCAGTAATGAATATATTCAAAGTTACTTCATTGATTTTTTATATGCCAACTCGAAACTGTCAGACAAGCATACGGCCTGCCTGATGTGAAGCGGCTACTGTAGTCATATTATGGCTCGCAACATGAAATATCGCTCGCGCGCCGTCAGCCGCGCTGCCAACGCAGCAACTCTTCTGGTTCTCCTCAACAACAACAGCAACCTCACTCACTCGCAGGAACACAACAACTTTCGAAGGAATTGTCATTTGGCTGAGGTATTCTGTGAGTTGGAGGTACTTCCCCAGTCAGGAAGCTTACAAATATGCTGTACCCTACATCGCTTTAATTTTATAATATACTAGCGGCCCGTCCCAGCTTCGCACGGGTTTAGTAAAAAATATAGCCTATGTTACTCAGGGATAATGTAGCATTCTAATGGTGAAAGAATTATCGAAATCCGTCCAGTAGTTTTTGAGTTTATTCGTAACAAACATACAAAAATACAATGTTTCCTCTTTATAATATTATTATAGCAGCCCGTCCCGGCTTCGCACGGGTAGCCATATTTTTTTTATTTTTTACATGATTTTTTGTTTTTTTTTTTTTACTTAAATATAGGTCTTGGATATATAGTCTTGCGAATTTTTTTGTAGATTTTATTAAGCCCTATAAATCCGTGATACATTGTTTTGTTATAACACTTATATGTAGAACATCAACAGTTTTCATGTCGCACATCGAGAAAGATTTTTGTTCTCTACCTTGTGTTACAATAAAGCAAAATATTGCAATTTTCTTACGGATCCCTAATTTTTTCGAAATTAAAATATAGCCTATATTACTCCCTGATAATCTAGCTTTCTATTGGCGAAAGAATTTTTGAAACCGGTCCAGCAGTTTCGGAGCCGATTTGTTACAAACAAACAAACAAAAATACAAAAAAACAAACAAATCTTACCTCTTTATAATATTAGTTTAGATAGGTACATGTAATTGTACAAGCACTTGCTAAAAGTTAAGCACTTTCCATTGGGTTGAAAAAGTAGGACTATAAAAAAACTGAGGTTCAGTTTTTTTATAGTCTTACTTTTTATTCTATTAGTAGAATCAGGGCACGAAGGTTCTTATTTGTCGTGTTCTCAATAAAAAAAATGTTAACTTATGTACTCGACATAATTCTCATCGTTGAAAGTTCAAAAAAGAATGTTAAACATTTCTTTGAATAAGGCGCTTATGCCAATTAGTTCTACAATTTAGTTTTACTGTTAGACCTATATTAGTTGCCCCCTTACCACCATCTCTTATTGCGACTCAATAACTGAATAGATTGCTTATTCATACCAATGAATAAGCAACTCTATTTAAAATAGCATAGAGTCGCTTATTCATTGGTATAAATAAGCAATCTACTCAATTATTGAACCGTAATAAGAGATGGTGGTAAGGGGGCGTTTTTATTTAAAACTAGTTGCCCGCCCCGGCTTCGCACGGGTAGAAAGTGGTGTTTTATTAGAATTGGTCGAGCCGTTCTCGAATTTTGCGCTTAGCAACATTAATTTTTAACACGTTTTTATTAGCTTCACCTGTACGTTTGCTTGTTTGTCAGTTAGTCAGTTTGTAACCGACATTTTTGAACTTGATTTTGATCCACTTAAACTTGTATTACTTGTATTATTTATTAATGAGGAAAACTGATTGTTTGATTTACAAAAATAAAAATCTTAATTTATGAGAAAAAAAAAATAGGAAACATATATTAGCCTTATCTACCCACTGCTGGATATAGGCCTTCTCAAATGATTTCCACCATATACGATTCATCGCTCTCTGCATCCAACCGCTACCAGCCACTTTTTTTGAGGTCGTCGCTACATCTTGTATAACATAGAGACATAAATAATATGAT
The DNA here is from genome assembly GCA_937001555.2 of Hypsopygia costalis. Classification (NCBI taxonomy): domain Eukaryota; kingdom Metazoa; phylum Arthropoda; class Insecta; order Lepidoptera; family Pyralidae; genus Hypsopygia; species Hypsopygia costalis. The sequence goes on from OW443335.2 coordinate 6,116,624, forward strand.
AGGTAGGTATTCATCATCATCATCATGATCATCAGCCTGTATCTAGCCACTGCTGGATAAAAAATCCTCAATGCTTTCCACCAAATACGATCCTCCGCCTTTCGCATCTAGCCGCTTCCAGCTGCCTTCTTAAGGTCATCGGACCATCTAGAATTAGGGCGTCCAACGCTTCGTAGTCCTACGTGCGGCCTCCTTACACTTCCTTCCATCCCCATCTGCCATCACTTACTCTGCAGATGTGAACGGCCCATTGAAGGCTATGTCGAGAACTTTGGTGCTCCGTCGAATTTCTTCGATCCCTCAGAGAACCCCGAGCATTGTCCTCTCCATCGCTCGCTGCACGACCAATAGCCTGTGGACAAGTCCGATGGTCAGTGTCTAAGTCTCTGCACTAGATCATTGCAGGGAGGACGCACTGGTTGTAGTCTTTAGTCTTCAAGCATTGGGGAAAATAACATAATATATATATAGTGAAACAACGGGGCCACGGGCAACGGGCAACGGGGCCAGCATATTGGGAACTTTGCCTACGGGCAGCGGTTTATATTAATAATTTTTTTTTTAGTTTATTTTAATTAGTTTTAATTTAGATGTATTTATTTATTTATTAATTTTAAGTATTATTTAATTTTAGGTAATTTAGTTTTATAGTTGTAATGTCAAAACTATATATTTGTAATTAAATCATAATAAATATAGTGAAACTATTATATCATGTTATTTTCCCATAGTAATGGCATATTTCAAAATTCCAAACTAATTCAAAAGGAAACAGTGACTGAATATGACTGTTACTAAGCCACATTATACCTATTTAGTTATTGTGTAATATTATTTTTACTAAATGTGTTTACCTTAAACACATGGTTTATACAACTACACATAACTTGATAACCATTCTCATAATGGTTTATCATCAGAACAAATGAGTTGTTGACGCGCCGACGTCGTGTTTATAATTTTTTGATAAAAAGTAATAAAATCTGGTGTTTGTTGTGTTTTGTATTTAGTTTGGATACTGTTTAATGTTTGTTAGATTTTTTTATAAATTGGAATAGTGAAAATGTTCCGTTTAAATCACAGTGCTGTTAAAAATGTTAGTGGAAGGAGATTTTATACTATTCTTGGATTGGATAAATTCGTTGCAGGCGTTCAAAAGGTTAGTTTAAAGTTTTTATATACCTACTAGCTGGCCCGGCGAACTTCGTACCGCCTAATTGTCAATGAATGTCGTGGTATACATATTAGTAGAACAAAATTTATGATGTCTTGAAATTAATATAATGAATAATAGAAAATAATAGAGAAGCACGATGGCGTCATTGCGCGTGTCAGTCTAATTGTACACGCAAGTTAAGCAACGTCAACCGTAGCCTGTCCATGGATGAGTTTATATTATCTCGAGCTCCTCCGTGCTTCGGAGGGCACGTTAATCCGTCGCTCCCGGTTGTAATCATTAGATTAACTCGAGGTCCTCCGTGCTTCGGAGGGCACGTTAATCCGTCGGTCCCGGTTGTTAACATTAGATTATCTCGAGCTCCTCCGTGCTTCGGAAGGCACGTAAGACGTCGGTCCCGGTTGTTATCATTAGATTATCTCGAGCTCCTCTGTGCTTCGGAAGGCACGTAAGCCGTCGGTCCCGGTTGTTATCATTAGATTATCTCGAGCTCCTCCGTGTTTCGGAAGGCACGTTAAGCCGTAGGTTCTGGTTGTTATCATTAGATGGCAGTCATTAAGCCAAGTGGCCTTTAGGCGGCTTGAAATAACTGGCGTCCGCCAACTCGCAGTTGAGCAGCGTGGTGGAGTATGCTCGAAACATATTCAGTTGAAGGAAGACCCGTATTTAATATTACCCAGCAGTGGGTAAATATTACCCAGCAGTGGGTAAATATTAAGTTCAGTATTTTACTATGTCACAAAATAAAGTACCATGACACTTGACAACCAATTAATATTCATTTTCAAGCATTCATTCATAAACAATTTTCAAAACAACAACGGACAACTTTCGCGACGTAAAAGTTAGACCAATCGATTTGACATTTAATTGAAAATTAATAAATATCCCAATCCGTTTTCAAATTTAATTTTTCGACAATTTTGTCAATGTTTTAATACTTATTATCCTATACCCACATTTCTGAGCGCACACATACATTTGACGTACGCACGTTAACGTCACGTTTGACAGGTCCGACATCCACGAACATTTTGTATGGAAAAATGATTTTACTTTTATTTTATTTTTTCGTAAATTTTCCAATGTTTTTAATAGTTATTCTGCTATTCTGGACGGAGACAAATCCAACAAATCAAAAACCATGGCAATCGGTCCAGCCGTTCTCGAGTTATAAGTGTTGTAACAAACACGACTTTCTTTTATATATATAGATATCTTTATTATATATGTATCTTTACTTATCCATTACAAAGGTAACTGTTTTAAGTATAAGGGAATCTCACTAATCCGGCATTATTAAAAATCAGAGGGTGCCGGATTATTGGAACGTTCGGATTACTGGATTGTATTGAAAAAACATAATAAATAAAATAAAGCATTTTGGCCGTGTGATTTCCGGCAGACTAGAATAGAATCACTCCGTCTCTTCTCGTGGATGTCGTACAGGGCGACTAAGAGAAATTCATTATAAAACATCGATCAGGCCTCCCCAACCCGTCTGGCCAGCGTGGGGGGATGTAGGCCAAATCCTCCTTCTGTCAGGGACGGATGAGAGAGGGTAGTGCCCCTGTAGTGGAGACTAAAATGACCTGATGATGATGATTTTATAAAGAATCTTTGGGAAACTGTTCTACAAGTTTTTATAACGGTAACATCTCAAAATTTGTATTACATACATAGTTTTATAATAATCTTTAATTTAAGTTTATTTGAAGAGGGGCGTGGGAGGTGCGGGCGGAGGGTGCCGGATTATTGGACGTGTCGGATTAGTCAGATTCTACTGTATTTATTAACAACTAGCTTTCGCTCTTGCGGTTAATTCGACATCGCGTTTAGGGGCTCCTTCATTTCTATTGACTTCAATTTTTATTTCATCATCAGCCTGTTTCTATCCACTGGCACACACAGGCCTTCATTAATGCACCATATGCGATTGTCCGCTTTCTGCATTCAGCCGCTTCTGACCGTTCTCTTGAGATCATAGGCCCATCAAGTTTTATTTAAGGGAAATTAATTAAAAAAAAAGAGTATGCTTTACGTAGAGCACACGACTGAAGTAAAGCTTCTACTTATATCTCCCTCTCAACTTTCGTTCGCCTCACCCGATCACACTTTTCGTAACGCCACGCATTCACCAGCTTGCTCCCCAAGTCAAGCGTGTGTAACGAAGTTTTACTTCAAAAAAAAAAAAAAAGGTTAGTTCCTTTGTTATAGTTGTTTGCTATCACGGTACAATGGTGTGAACATGTCTGTTTGTCTTGGTCTGGGTGTTTTCTATGTATTATAAGTATGTATTTACAAAAAAAAAATGTAATTAAGTAATTTATCAGTCGTCTAGTACCCGTAACACAAGCTTTGCGCTTAATTTGGGACTAGATGGCGCTGTGTAAATTGTCCAGAAATATTTATTAATTTATAGTTGTTTACTATCACGGTACATTGGCTACAAAAAACTTGTACCTACATTTCTGTTGAAATACAGGGCGAGTTATCCATCACAGTAGTGAGATAGTCCCCCGAGACTTGTTCGCGGGTCTGCCATACAAGACAAGGCACTTGAGGACCATTTATCTTCCCGATGATGAAGCTGTGATATGTATCATAGCTGTATCTTATTTACCCGCGTGGTAGCCTGTGGTTTTAATTGGTAGTTACAACACTATCTCGCGTATATTAATGTTTATCATTCTTGTGGCTAGTGGATTGTGTTTCATACAGTTTAGTGCACTAGATGTATATAAATGTTTCATGAACAGTATGAATAGATAAACAATAAGTATTATATTATTATTATTATTTAAATAGTTGCCTTGGTCAACTTGCCAGAATATTATATCGTCGTTTAAGTTCTATCACCACGTAAGTAATTTTTAGTAACTTTTCAGGAGAGACATAAAACAGATTAGTTTCATATAGACATGGGCTTATGTGCTGTTAATTTTCCGTAATTTTAAAGTTTCTTATTGATCATATCTTGATTCTGATTGGGCGAAACGACGCGTTTTCGATTCTTTAACGAGTGGCATCAAAATCACCAAAAAATTACTTACGTGGTGATAGAACTTAAACGACGATATATAAGTATTATATTCATATAATAAATGTATGATACTATGCATTTTTCCATGACACATTTATACTATTTTATCAATTTGATAGTTATTGATATATCTTATGGCTTGCAAATCTTGAAAAAAAAAATCGGTTGTCTGTAAAGTCGGTTTACTGACGATAGTTGAACGTGACAACGTCATAAGAAAATACTGATGGAATGTTTTCATTTTTCAAAAGAAAATTTTAATGGAACGCCTCAGAGCGAGGTAACGCCGCATACGTCATGTTTTTTCGTGCGTGCAGCCGGCTCCATCGAATTATAAGACGTTGTCACGTCAAAAAAATGAATTTCCATTTCCCTTGTTCACGCGTGAACAGCTGGATCGATTTCAATGACAATGACAAACAGACATATTCATGCCCACAAATATTTGTCTTTTGCGGGGATTGAACCAGCGAACTTTGGAGTCATTAGCCAGGCTAGCCATTTAACAACCTGCTCGAAACAAACTTCGTTTGCATCAATGTGCGGATAGAGGAGTCCTCAAAGGACTTCTCCTTCCTTCTTTGAGGATTGCATATAAACTGAAATAGTACTGCGCAGCGAATTAACATTTCAAACTCCACGCAAGCGTTTGTCGACAGTCTGTCACCAGGCCGTATGTCATGAAGCGTGTTAGTTAGACAGTTGAAATTTTCACAGATGATGTATTTCTGTTGCCGCTATAACAACAGATACAATTCTTGATATAAATATTTAAGGGGGCTACCATACAACAAACGTGATTTTTTTTTGCTCGTTATTATTAACTCGATAATTGATAACGGCAACAGGTAGACGCTTGAAATATTCACAGAATATTTAGTTCTATATTCATTTTATATACTAAAATAAATAATTAAATTAAAATAAAACAATTATTTAAGGGGGGCTCCCATACAAGAAACGTGATATTTTTTGCCGTTTTTATAGATAATGGTACGGAACCCTTCGTGCGCGAGTCCGACTCGCACTTTGCCGGTTTTTTGTAATATCGCTTGCGTGCCGTCCCCGCTACCAACATCAATTCTTTCCTTTCTGGTGACCTCTAATATAATGTTTAAATTATGACATTTTAACTCAGTTCAAAGCTTTTAATACGTTTTACGTGCTTATAAAAGTTAAGAGTTTCCCTTGATTATCATCAGATCCTGACTTGGTGAATCTGGGACCACCTTGCAATCATACCCTTTTAAATTAAAAAAGAATTTTGAAAAAAGCAAAGATATCAAATAACATAAAAAAAAATCAGTCGTATTGAAAACCTCCTCCTTTTTTGAAGTTGGTTAAAAAGTTCGGTACCTCCTACCTATGTCGTGCCATTAAAAAGTGGAACACATTCCCGGCTCATGTCTTTCCTCCTGCTTATAATATCGTTTCCTTCAAGTAAAGCGTGAAGAAGCATGTTGCGGGTCACTATGTCAATGTCAACTGGCACTGAGGTTTTTTAAAACTCCGTTGCCGATGCGCTTTAGGCTCCTCTTCTCGCTTAACATCAGCCGAAGTCGAGCCATTATGCTATTATAAAAAAATATTTGATTCCAAAAATAGGTATTAGGTTTTATCTACTGATATCTTCAGTTTATGGCCGTGTGGTTTCCGGCAGACTAGAATAGAATCACTCCGTTTCTCCCCGTGGATATCGTACAAGGCGACTAAGGGAAATACATTATCAAATAGTGTCCGACCGAATATTCGGTTTCGGTTTCGGTTTCGGTCGAGTTTCGGCAAAAATAACGAGTTTCGGTTTAGTTTCGGTTTCGGCGGCAAACCTGCCGAAACTACGACCGAAACCGAAACTTCATTCGAGAGTTCCCGCGCTGTGCTCGATCATGTTTGGCGCAGTAAATTCCATCCAAGCGACGAAGACATTTTGCCGCGTCCACGTGCCTAATCATGTCGTGACTTGTTTGCGTTTGCAGTGCGTTTTGTTTGTTGTTTGTGAGTTTTCGTCTGATTTGTTTTGAATTCGGTAAGATTTATCATGTGATATTGTATTAAGGGTACCTACCCTTAATACAACATCACATGATAAAACTTACCGAATTCAAAACAAATAAATTATTATGTTTACTACTTAGTAAATATTATAATAATTTAGTATAACAAACTTTTTTTTTTTTATACTACTTCGGGTGGCAGACAAGCATACGGCCTCTCTCGCTCGCAACTTAAAATATCGCTCGCGCACCGCCACCCCCGCTGCCAACGCAGCATCTACTTCCTTTCTGGTGACCTTACTCACTCGCAGGAACACAACAACCCTCAAGGGAATTGTTATTTGGCTGCGGTATTCTGTGAGGTTGGCCGTGTGGTTTCCGGCAGACTAGAATAGAATCACTCCGTTTCTTCCCGTGGATGTCGTACAAGGCGACTAAGGGAAATACATTATTAAATATCGATCAGGCCTCGTGAACCCGTTTGGCCAGCGTGGGGAGTGTAGGCCAAATCCTCCTTCCGTCTAGGACGGACGAGAGAGGGTCGTGCTCCTGTAGTGGAGACTAAAATGGACCTGATGATGATGATGATGATGATTCTGTGAGGTGGAGGTATATTCCCCAGTCGGGTAGCTTACAATTACGCTCCCTACCTCTCTTTTCGCTAGAGCTTCGTTTGTCAGTCAGCAGGGTGCACCACGTGCAGGTGAAGTTGGCTTTGGTTCAAAGGTGTTGATGAACCACTTACACCCCAAACTAATGCGTTATAATCTATAGAATCAAGTCTAACATAACTATCTGAATATTTTGTGGTTAATTTAACTCATTCGGTAATGCTATACGTAAACAAACAATAGTTAGGTACTTGGTACTTACTATAGTGCATTAGTGGTGATAATATTAAAGATTTAGAGTTTCAACGTTCAATTTAATAATTATAACCAAGTATCTAGCAATTATAACGTAACATAACGTAATTATTATTATTATTTTTATAATACGTCAGGTAAGCAGATAAACATACGGCCCGCCTGATGTGAAGCGGTTACCGTAGCCATATTAACGATCGCAACATAGAATATCGCTCGCGCGCTGCCACCCCTGGTGCAGATGGAGCATCTCCTCCCATTCTGGTGACCTCACTCACTCGCAGGAACACGACAACCCTCAAGGGATTTGTTATTTGGCTGCGGTATTCTGTGAGGTGGAGGTGTACATTCCCCAGTCGGGTAGCTTACAATTACGCTCCCTACCTCTCTTTTCGCCAGAGCTTCGTTTGTCAGTTAGCAGGGTGCACCGCGTGCAGCTGAACTTTTTTTTTTTATACTACGTCGAGTGGCAGACAAGCATACGGCCCGCCTGATGTGAAGCGGTTACCGTAGCCATATTAACGCTCGCAACATAAAATATGGCTCGCGCGCCGACACCCCCGCTGCCACCGCAGCATTTCCTTCCTTTCTGGTGACCTCACTCACTCGCAGCAACACAACAGCGCTCAAGGGAACCGTTATTTGGCTGCGGTATTCTGTGAGGTGGAGGTACATTCACCAGTCGGGTAGCTTACAATTACGCTTCCTACCTCTCTTTTCGCCAGAGCTTCGTTTGTCAGTCAGCAGGGTGCACCGCGTGCAGGTGAAGTTGGTTTTGGTTCAAAGATGTTGATGAACTACTTACACCCCCGAAAGTTGTCTTTGATTCAGAGATGTTGATGGACCACTTACACCCCCAATTATAAGAAAAGTGTAGGTACTTTTCTTATAATTGGGGGTATAAGTGGGTGGGGTGTAAGTTAGATAATTGTTTCGTAAAAGTTTCGGTTTCGGTTTCGGTTTCGGCCGAAACTGAGACTGTTGCCGAAATTCGGTTTCGGTTTCGGTTTCGGTCGTAAAAACCAGTTTCGGTCGGACACTATTATCAAATATCGATCAGGCCTCCCCAACCCGTTTGGCCAGCGTAGGGAGTGTAGGCCAAATCCTCCTTCCGTCTAGGACGGACAAGATAGGGTCGTGCTCCTGTAGAGGAGACTAAAAAAAATGGACCTGATGATGATGATCTTCAGTTCGGTAGATCTTCAGAGTTTCTACTTAATAAATAAATAGCGTGCGCAGTCTAGGGGTTATGTTCCACTGGTAAAAAAATTTTAGTAAGACTTTTTTATCTATGAGAGGATAGTAAACGAGCATGTGGTGCACCTGATGGAAAGCAACCACCACCGCCCATGGAGATCAGCAACACCAAGGGGTCGCCGATCTGTTGCCAGCCTATACTCATTCTTTTCTTTCTGGCGACCTTACTCACTCTCAGGAACACAACAACCCCTTAAGGGAATTGTTATTTGACTACGGTATTTTGTGCGGTGGAGGTACTTCCCCAGTCGGGCAGCTTAAAAAATACACTATGCCCTACCTCTCCTTTCGTCAGAGCCTCGTTGATTTGATCACCGGGTCCATCTATACGCTGCATCCTACCTCCGTTTTGCTAGAGCCTCTCGCAGCAGAGTGCACCACGTGCAGGTGAGGTTGGCTTTGGTTCAAGTATGTTGATGAACCACTTACACCCCAATGACTTGATTGAAAGTTATTTGGTGGAAATGAGGCCGAGGTGTCTAGCTTCAATATTAAAGTAATGAATACTGATACAATAATCCAAGCATTCGTTAGGTATTATCATTAATTTATTATACATTATTAGTAGTATAAGTATCTCTTAGGAAACTTCCATCAATTGTATAACATCTTAGTTGATAAAATACTCGTAATTCGGTATCTAATCATTGTTTATACACGCGATACGAATGTACATGGTACAAGTTTCCTATATACTTATTAAGTAATTTAAAGTTTATTACGACTATGTTCCGCGGTTCAGTCGAGATAAAATGTTGTCAATGATCACTCACAGCAATGATGTTATATTTGTATAGACCAGGGGTTCCCAATCTTTTTCAGCCCGCAGTTACAAATTTAGTATTATATTTTGTCACGGCGCCGCAGCGCGGCGCCCTACCCTAGCTAGCTATTTAAAAAGGGAACAATATTTTCTGTCACCTAAGTTTAGATGTGTCACCAATCCGCAGTACCCTAATAATAATATCTATCCCCAAGAAATATATTAGTCATCATTTTAATCAAAACTGTCTCTAAATATAAATCATCAGCTTAACAAACTATTAGTATCATTTAATTCGTTTGATCATCAAAATAATAGATTTGTCACCAAATAAATAGATCAGCTCCTTAATTTAATGAAAAAATGGCTAATAGGGGCGAAGTCAAATTGGCGCCATTTTCACTGACGAGTTACCAATACTTGGTCAATGTAATAAATCATGTTTTGGTTAGATTCGAAATAAATAGGTACAATAATAGCAGTTAGGTTAGGTAGATACGAATAAAATTAAAACATCTACAATATGAAATTGTTTTTTTTATTATAAAAGAAGTGAAACAGAAAACGACAAAAAGGTACCTATGTTCTTTACTGATGCGAGCGGTCAAAAAAGGCACCCGCGAATATTTGTTGTTTCGGATAATGATAGAGGAGTCGCCATTCTTATTAAATCAGCTATTTAATAAACTGCCTATCTTTTTTACCCGACTGCGACAGAAGGAGGGTTATGTTTTTCGAGAGTATGTATGTATATGTATGTATAATTGTTTGGCCCGCTCTGCAGCCCGAACGGCTGGATGGTTTTTAGTTTGAGAGGTGTCGTTAGATTCGTATTTGCTGTGAGAGTGACACTGGATACGTCAAAACAAAAAAAAAAATCTAAATGGCGGATTTTTGGCGCCAAGTTCAAATGCAAATGCGCGCTGCAGTCCGGACGGCTCAATGGATTTTAGCTCGAGGGGTGTCATTAGATATATATTTACTGTGAGAGCGACATTGCATATATCAAAATAAATAAAATTAAAAAACATAAAATAAAAACGGTAATTTAATAAACTAAAAAACCCGACTGCTTTTCTGTGTAATTTGGAAATGAAGAACCCCTAAAACAAGAAAACATGTAGCAGTCATGTGCAACATGTGCTCTAAATTCACTAAGCCTCCATTTCTAGAATGAGTCCCGACTACTACATGTTTTCTTGTTTTAGGGGTTTTTCATTTCCAAATTACACAGAAAAGCAGTCGGGTTTTTTATATTACCGTTTTTATTTCTCATCGAGCGCCAAAAAGGTGTCAAATTTTCTTGAAAACAAAACATGAAAATCTGGTATAGAATATAACATCATTGACTTATATCTATAGAAATATAACATATTTGACCGTCATCCAGTAAGCTATAATCACATACTTAAAATCCAAAATTTCAAGTCTGTAGGTCATTTAGTTCCGAAGTTAAGTGAAAGCAAAGTTTCGCATTTATGACACTCACTCACTCATGATCATCAGAATAGAACTAGTACTTCCCATAAAGTCAGAGATTTGAAATTTGGTACAGAGTTAGGGTTTAATGGCCACATAAAGGGAAAACTATAAAAACTAGGATAATCGAAGATCTGGAGTACCTGGTGACCCTGATTAGAAAACACAAGAAAAAATTTTTTTTGCATGTTCGTGTGACCAGCTGACGTATAATCCACCACGGTACGGCCAGCTGACTTTTTTTATCTTCGAATTTTACATCATCAAGTCATCTTATCATCATCATCATCTTCGAATTTTACATCATCAAGTCACACAACATTAACTATAATAATAAAGAAATCGCAGTAAGGAACCTTAGACTTGGCACGACACGATAAACAAGCAGCTCCATCGAGGCTTGGCTAGTTTTTACAGAATGTTTTTGGTGGGATATGTATTTACTGTGAGAGTAACATTGCATATATCAAAATAAATAAAACTAAAAACAATAAAATAAAAACGGTAATTTAAAAAACTAAAAAACCCGACTGCTTTTATGTGTAATTTGGAAATGAATAACCCCTAAAACAAGAAAACATGTAGCAGTCGGGACCCTACATGTGCTCTAAATTCACTAAGCCTCCATTTCTAGAATGGGTCCCGACTGCTACATGTTTTCTTGTTTTAGGGGGTTTTCATTTCCAAATTACACAGAAAAGCAGTCGGGTTTTTTAGTTTTTTAAATTACCGTTTTTATTAATGTAATATAAATTGTCACGACTGTGTACGATAGCGCAGTAATGAATATTGTATTTTGCAACTTATATGATAGTACTTTTATATTGATAAATAAAGCAATTCGTGCGAAATTAATTCCCTAACCATTCCAAAACATTCAAAAATACACAACGTTAATGTTCAAGTTTTGGCTTCTGCCGGCACTCCCGAAATGCAACCCGTTTTTTTTGTTCGATGACGATTCCTTACAAATAATTACCATTTAATTACAACTGTTCACGTATTACCTTACCAATTACATCAAAATCGGTTTATCGCTTAGAGTTTATGGACATAAATTTATATCAACACGAGTAAATAACATAAATCAAAAACCTCTTTTTTGGCCTCAGATTACATTTCAATATTACTGAAATAAAATATGGCCTATATTGTTAGATTCGCCGCTGTTCATTCTGGCTACATAGGAGACACAGTGGATTCTTAACCTGATGATAAAGCGAAATAAGAAGATAAGTAGCTTCTTTGGTGACTGTACAGTCAACCGTGCGTAGACAGTTACATTCCACAACAAAATAAAATATATATGCATTCGCGTAGCGACGAGACAGTTAACTTTACGCGGTTCTTTTATAATGTAGCGCTTTACGTGCGGTTGACTGTACATAAATAAGACCATTCCAAGTTAAATAAAAACGTAAGTTCCTTGTACATTAAATTGCCAGAAAGTTATCACAACATTAAACCGAGGGTCACTATGTCACTGAGCTGTTAACGATATGTCTCCAGCGAACTCTTCGTGAATTTTTTATTAGATGACCGTACGCGTAAACATTATTATCTATTCAAGGGTAATCCTGTATTTTTTTTAGATAAAACTTGAACACAATAGATTATTTTTTCGTTAAGGATACTTTCTGCCGCTCTCGTATTCTGAAATGAATGAGCTCCCCTAGCCAAGTGTAATCGTAGCGTAACGAACGTTAGATAGATCACGTGACATTTGTCAATTCGAACATTTTAGTATGAGCTCCACAGTTCAAATTAGCGATCGCTACGCTTTTCTACTTCGCAAACTGCCATTTGGCTACCCCCCAGGAACCCTAACGCCAAAGCTAAAGCCGATTATCATCGGATTTTTTAATACGTAATAATAGACCATTACCTGGTTCACCTAGAACTCATTTCCATAGTCCATATAATTTCCAACACTTTATGCAATAGTCTCAATGTATGCCGAAACCTGCTCATGGGTATATTGTTCCATTGATATATCCAGAAACGGGTCACGGCGGGTATACAATATTACATTACCATTCTCAAGGGACGTCTACGCGTTGGATCCGTATCCCCGCGCACGCCTATCAAATGACCGGGCTTGACCAGTGATTAAGAGGAGATACATAATAATAATAATGAAACTATAGCTTATATAGATTGGTGTTAATTGCATTTAGCTGATAGAAACCCGAGCTCTACAAATTGAGGATGTTTGTCATTGACTTAATGACAATTTTTGTAATTTAAATATTCGATTGGAATCTATTTCTTCGGCGGTAGGGTTCCTGATTCGTCTCAGAATAAGGAAATCGGATTCTTTTTCTCAAAAGTACAGTATTAAAATGCATTTTGTAGCGTCTTCAAGTACACACATGTAAATATCAATGTTCCAAATTTATTGTATTACTTAGACAATAAATTAGGTCCTGCTGGATGTCAAGAAGTTGCCACGGGGCCGATCCAAGGAAATTCGTGCGAAATTCAAGGAAAAAAAAAATGCCGAAGTCTCACTCGAAATTGTCGAGATTTCGTGCAGTTTCTATGAAGACCAAATTGTAGTAACCCCCAAGTGACGGTAATGGCTGAATGACAAATTCTTAGAATAGGCGGAAGCTCTAACATCAGAGACTGGCATCGGCAGAACCTTCGATTACTGGGATCGGTCAAGGTTACGGCAGTGGCAAAGGATCTCGTACCTTGCTTGATCATTCACGAAGTACAGGGACAAACATCCAAGTCAGTGGTAATCATCAGGATATCGACGAAAAACCTTCAACTGCACTGTAGCATCCCCCTGCATCGGTAGCAGGTGGCGGGGCGAAACTGCATGTAGAAATTTTATATTTCTCTTAAAATTATAAGGCGTTGCCAGATATATTTTTGTTCAAAGCGGGATTTTAAACATTTGAAAGTAAAAAAAGCGGAATTCGAGGAAAAGCGAGACATAAAAGAAAAGTATGTAGATATTCGTCAGAGTTTTTTCAATAGAATGAATGGATATAGTCTTTTGGCACGAGAATATACAATAAAAAGACAAAATTATTTCAATGTTATAAATATTAGGTTGGGGAAAAAGTCTTTTCGTATTTTATATGAAAATTCAAAACATTTTTTAATAAAGTTTATTTACATTTAACTAAAGTATGTAGGTGCCATTTTGTTCGATAACTTTTTGCCATCTTGTAGGTACAGACATGATCCCATTACTATAGAAATTTTGGGACTTCTGTTTAAAAAACCACGACAAGTGGTTTTGGCAGTCTTCTCGTGATGTTAACCTGACATTGCCTAAAGAATTCTGAAGAGACCAAAACAGGTGGAAATCAGAAGGTGCAAGGTCAGGACTATACGGCGGATGCATTAACACCTCCCAGTCAAACTCTCTTAATTTTTGCTGAGTGGCTAAAGATGTGTGAGGTCTAGCGTTATCATGATGAAAAATCACACCCCTTCTGTTAATTAATTCCGGCCGCTTTCTCTCAACTTTTTGCTTTAATCTCATCAGTTGTTCACAGTAGAGTTCAGAATCGATAGTCCTGCCTGGCGGTAACAGCTCATAATGAATAATGCCCTTCCAATCCCACCATACACACAGCATCACCTTGTTGCGGGTCAACCCGGGTTTTGCCAGAGTCTGTGAAGCCTGACCGGCCTTTGACCACGACCTTTTTCGCACGTTCTTGTCGTACGTGATCCACTTTTCATCACCAGTTATAAGCTTCTTCTAAAACGGTTCGCTTTCATTACGTCTTAGTAAAGAATCGCAAATGAGTACACGGTTCATTAGGTTTCTTTCAGTGAGATCGTGAGGCACCCAAATATCGAGCTTTTTAGTGTACCCAGCTTTTTTCAAATGCGCCAAAACTGTTTTGTGGTCAATTCCTAATTCTTCAGCTACGTCATAACTACTGATATGCCGATCTTGCTCCATTTTTTCAAAAATGGCATCAATTTTATCCGTAACAGGGCGACCAGAGCGACGTGCATCTTTCACATCAAAATTTCCTGATTGAAAACGCTTAAACCAAATTTGTGCTACTCTCACAGACACTGCACTAGGTCCATAAACGTCACAAATTTTTTTCGCAGCTTGCGTTGCATTGTTACCTTTTTTGTAGTAAAATTTTAAAATGAATCGAATTTCTTCATTAGATTCACTCATCTTGACAGTAAAAAAAACAAATGAAAATCACACATTTACCTAATTTGAATTTGGAATTATCTTTTTTAAAATTTAAACTTTTTAAAGATATCAAAACCTGCCAGATACAAATGGTATAACCACAGAGATTTTATTACAAGTTCATACATACTATAATGCGAAAAGACTTTTTCCCCTACCTATTATGATGTATTTACAAACTTTTAAATTGCATATATTTCTCCAAATATCCAAATTCTGGCGGTCTGTCCATTAATTACATTGAATTAAATCATTATTTTTGGCATCCACCGCGGATCTTAAAAAGCGAGATGCACTGCTAAAAGCGGGACATCTATCAACGCTGATGGCAACTCTCAAGCTCCTCTACCACAGCTGCTAGGTACTCATGTACCTAGCATACATGCAGTGTATCTGGATTTCCAGAACGCTTTCGATTTGGTTGATAATGACATTCTTTTACAAAAGCTTGCATGTATGGGTTTCACTCCTAAACTCCTGAAGTTCTTAGCCTGTCAAACAGAAGTCAATACGTTCGACTAGCAGGGTATGAATCAGCGCCTTATAATACCCCTTCAGGAGTTAGTCATGGTAGTACGCCTGGACCTACCCAGTAGGTCTCTACCCAGTACTCTCTCCATGGCTAGACGGGTGTCTAGCCATGGAGAGAGTAATTATTAATATATTTGATATTAGGCATTCATACACTCTTCATGGTATACCCTTGGCGCGAGTGGAAGAAATTCGAGACCTTGGACTAACGCTAACTCCGACACTAGACTTTCACTCACATGTGCGGGCGATATGTAATCGTGCGAGCAAGACTCTTGGTTTTGTAATGAGAGTCTCTCCGCAGTTTTCAAGTACGAAAACTGCAATATTATTAAATAACGCCTACGTACGTAGTCGACTGGAATATGGCGCTGTTGTGTGGAATCTATATGAAACGAAATATGTTCTTCAAATAGAAAAGATCCAAAAAAAATTTGCTAGACATATTTATAAAAGGCAATATGGGTATTACCCATTTGTTTACCCATCTCTTTTTGTAGGAGGTATGGTGGGGATTAATACTCTAGAGTTAAGACGTACAATTCAGCAGATAGTGCATTATTATCAGCTTCTTAGATATAAAATACAGGATCCGAAAACATTGGAACGTATTGGGCTAGTTGCACCTTCGCGCAGTAGTGGTGTGGAGGGTCTGCGTCGCCGGCATCGGCTGTTCACTAACACCGTGGCACCTGTGCGCACTTGTCGCGCGCTGAATGCACCTACGGCACGTAACATTATAGCCCTGCCATACACTCGTCGAGTGGCGAGGGAAGTAGGCAGGAACGTAGTGTGGCCACGTTACTCGTCATGCCGCTCGTGTTGCTCTTCGTCTTGCCCATCATTGCCTGTTTTGTCGGTTTTTTGGGCGCGAGTCAAAGGACCGGCAACGTGAGCGCGAGTGGCCGGCCACATAATCGCGTCGGACGCATTCCCAAACGCATTCCGCATCGAGCGCTCAGGCACTAAACACGTCTCATTTTTAACCGACTTCAAAAAAGGAAGAGGTTCTCAATTCGACTGAATATTTTTTTTTGTATGTATTTATTATATTATACAATACAATACAATACAATATTCTTTATTGCACCAAATAAAAGATTTTACAGAGGTATTAAGGTAATAAGAGTACAAAAGGCGGTCTTATCGCTAAGCGATCTCTTCCAGACAACCTTAAGGTAGAGGAAACGAGAATGATAGTAAGCAAGTAGGAGGCGCATAAACTACATAAACGTACCTACATACACACATACATACATATACACGTATACCACATAAACAATACACATATATCATATAAACAATAAATATACAATATATAACTATAGTTAGACGAGCTCGGTGGCGTAGCGGTCAATGACGCGGCTTCGACACCAACGCTCGTGGGTTCGATTCCCACACAGGACAAACATTTGTGTGCATGAACATGTCTGTTTGTCTTGGTCTGGGTGTTTTCTATGTATCATAAGTATGTATTTACAAAAAAAAAATGTAGTTATCAAATACTATAGTGTATAAAAATATTACATAAAATAAATAATAAGCGACAGACCTGAGAATAAAGGAAAATAAGAAAAGTTACACAGGGACAAGTGAGAGATAGTGAGCTTTCACAAGATTTTTAAAAGCGGACAGAGTTTGTGCAGTACGAATGGTTAATGGCAGAGCATTCCAGAGACGCACAGCCTGAACCGAAAAAGACTTAGTGTAATACTGGGAAGAGTGTGATGGCGTAATGAGGCGAAGAGATAGAGTATGACGCAAGGCACGACCCTGCACCCCAGTGTGAAATAAGAAGCGCTCTTTTAGATATTGAGGAGTTAAGGGATTAAATAAGATGGAATAAAGAAGGAATAGGATATGACTGTTACGGCGAAGTCTAATAGGAAGCCATCTGAGCTGACAACGAAATTGTGAGACGTGGTCATATTTGCGAAGTCCAAATATGAACCGGATGCAAAGATTTTGAAGGCGCTCAAGTTTATTCAATTGCTCCTCGGTGAGATCGTGGTAACAAGAGTCGGCGTAATCAAGAATAGGGAGAAGCAAGGACTGTGCAAGCGCAATTTTGGTATCCAACGGCAGAAAGTACTGCAGTCTTCTAAGAGAACCAATGGACGCGAATATCTTTTTACTAACAGCGGCAAGTTGAGCAGTCCAAGTAAAAGATTTGTCAAAAATGATACCAAGATTTCTCACGCTATCGCTGTAGCAAACAACAGTCCCATTAAAAATTACAGAAGGGAAATTAGGCCAGTCAATTTTGGATATCAACCGGGAACTACCTATGATAATGGCCTGTGTTTTTAATGGATTGACAACTAGACCGTGGGAATTACTCCATTCAGATATACGAGAAAGATCTTCATTAATAATGGAAATATTACTTGATAGATCGTCAAAAGAAGCATGTGTGTAAATTTGTAAATCATCTGCATACAGGTGGTAAGAGGAGCGAAGTTTAGCAGTAATTGAATTAATAAATAGAGCGAATAAAAGTGGAGATAACACGCCACCCTGAGGTACGCCCGCAGCTATGGGACACCAAGAAGATAATGAATCCTCGATACGCACTCGCTGCTGACGCCCATGCAGGTAAGAATGAAACCACTCAATTGCCGTTGGAGATATATTGAGAGAACGCAATTGGCCCAACAGTAAATCAAAATGAACTGTGTTGAATGCATTGCTGAAATCCAGCAGAGTCAAAACCGTCAGATGTGAATGATCCATAGCAACACGAATGTCATCGGAAATTTTCAATAGAGCAGTAGTCGTGCTATGACCGGGACGGAAACCGGATTGCAATGGATTGAGGATGTTATTATGGTTAAGAAACTTGTTTAACTGTTGATGAACAAGTCGCTCTAGGACTTTTGAAAGGAAAGGAAGAATGGAAATGGGACGATAGTCGGAAAAGGATGAAGGATGGGATTTTTTAGGTAAAGGGATGATAAACGCATTTTTCCAGGACGTAGGAAAGATACCTGTAGCAATAGAATTATTGAGGATTAAGGTGATGGTTGGAAGGATGATATCAAGGATTGGTAAGATCATTGCACGATTAATACTATCATCACCCACGGAATTTGACATAACTGAATGTATGTTCTTCTCAACATCACAATCGGTGAATTGAGTAAAGAAAAATGGGGGATAATCAGGAGTTGGAAGTGATGAAAGATAATCAAGAGTTTTAGTTTTTGTGCTGTCATCAAATGTAGCAGAAGAGGAAAAATGCCTATTTAGGTTATCGATATCAACATTATTATTAAGTTAAATAATTATAATATAATAAAAAAAAAAAAAATAAGTTATAAACTTAATAAAATGATTATTAAGTTTCTTCCCAACTCCTATCGACTTAAGAAATTTCCATACCTTTGCAGGATCACCGTTCTCAACCGATTTATGAATGTGGCGTCTTTGTGCGTCCCTACACATTCTGTTGCAGATGTTACGCGCGCGAACATAACTATCTCGATATCTGTCTGGATCCATTTTGTATTTACATTTGGCACGATTTTTCTTGGTAATGAAGCTCCGAATCTCATCTGTTAACCAAGGTGCCGGTAGGTGTTTCATTCGAACTGGATGTACAGGTACGTGCTTGTCATAAAGATTCAGCAGCTTAGCATTAAACTTATTAACTATTATAGTATTATTTATTTTAGTGATATCTTCGCGAATTGTGAACCGATTTTCATAATTCTTTTTTTATTTGAAAGGGTATAATTACAAGGTGGTCCCATATTCAGGAAGTCAGGATCTGATGATGGGATGCCAGGGAAATCAAGGGAAACCCTTAAATTTTATAAGCACGTTTGGTCAAATTTATTTGAAAGGGTAATTTCGAGGTGGTCTCATATTCACCAAGTCAGGGTCTGACGATGGGATCCCAGAAAAATCGAGAGAAACCCTTAAATTTGCCCTGTGGTTGCCAGCAGAATAGAATTGGGCCACTCCATTGCTCTGCGCTGGATGTCGTACAAGGCGACAAGGAATCTTGTGTCATGCAATAACTTTTCTCCCGGAAGACGGGCAGCAGCGTCTGCCGGGGTATACCACCAATAAGCTGCGCTCGCCAACTGAAGTCAGTTTCAATTTCTTTATTAAATCATATGTCAGTTTCAACATATCCATAGAAGAGCTGAAAGCAAAAAATAAATGTTTGATGCATCTTTTAGACCGTTAGTCCATAAAAAAAGCTTTGTTTCGCTATACTAAAAATGCATATCCCGCACGCTGCCACAGCTTCATCGTCCATTGTATAGCAAAGGCAAATGTCCAAGTGCGGAGCGTCGCGAATAATTTATAAACAAGTGTTTAAATTCTTTTTAATTATTATTTTTCATATTATTGTATGTTAAGCTATGTACATGAGTGTTTTGGTTACATAACTGTTATGTATGTTATTGAATAAATAAATAAATGTATGTAGTAGGTATTCATGAGTATTTAATATCGTATGAATAACGATAAAATGTTGAGATCAGTTGAGATATAGCGTCATTTATCTCAATCCTAGCGTACGGTTTCGTTCGCCACACTCATCTATCATACGGCACGGCACGAGGCTGGCATGTATACTCGTAGCTGTCCGAATAATTAAAATTGATATAAAGTATGGTATCATATATTTTATTACTGGTACTCGGTACCGTTACGTGTTTGTTCGTAGATAATTTGATACAGTTGTGACCGTGGCATGATACCTAAATGTCAAGAGCTAATAAAACTATTACTATGTAAATATGAAATAATTTTAAATATGTAGTTGATTTCACCCCACTTGCCGGAATATTATAAATATTTTAAGAACGGAAAAATTCGCCTCCCCCGCCTAGATGAGATTTGAACTCGCGACCTCTCGACCTCGACTCTCGATTATCGGTCGAGTGCTCGCGAATTTTTGCATTTATATTTACTGTTGTGAAGTCGCAGTGTAGCGCCATCTATCTATTGAGTATATTACACTACTAAACAAGTTACGATCACTATTTGTTAGATTTATGGATGTAGCATGTTATGATATGACCCATTCGATATTTTGTACTGTGACTAAATCACCGCGTTTAAGATTATCTTTAATTTTTAGAATGTATAAAATGTTATATACATAATCCGATCCAATAGTTATTACCAACCGTTTTTTTTCCAAACGGTTTGGAAACCATGAGATAAATCTACATCCAGGTCATCGTAATCAATTCATATTCATGCCGCTGCTGAAATCGGGTCTCCCCTCAAATGGAGGGGTTTGGAGCATACTCCACAACGCTGCTCAACTGAGGGTTGGCGGAGGCCACTGAGGCCAGTGTTTTCAAGCCGCGTAAAGGCGACTTTGCTTAACGATTGTCATCTAATAACAACAGCCGGGACCGACGGCTTAACGTCTCCTCAGAAGTACAGAGGAGCTAGTGATAAATAAACCCATCCATAGACAGGCTACCGACGACGTTGCTTAACTTGAGTATTCGATTAGACTGACACGCGCAACGACGCCATCAAGCTTCTAAAGCCAAGATTCAGGTCAACCGTTAGGTATTGTTGAGATTTCATGTAGTAAGAACATAGCTCTGTATCTTCACAATGCAATGTATCCAGATCGATTATGCACTGAGATTCTCAAGCATCTATTTTGCATATGAACGTTGCACCGGTTGCACTTTGCATGCATAGGTGTATACGTGTTATGTTAAGCTAATAAGCTTGCATTCAGCGGTTCTATATCAAGGTTCGTATCAATTACATTCATTAATCTGCTTCATACAATGTAGGTGTGTGACGTAGGTAAATGAGTACTAGATTTTCCCCTGACTTCGCCTCGCGTAAATACAGCGCACCGATAAAAAGTACGTGTTTTATTTATGTGCCAAATTTTAAACAAATTCGTTCATCCAATATGCATTACAAATAACGCATTCATATCAGCCGTATTCCTAAATACATACGAAATGGGAGTCTTCAAAAACAGAGACCATTTTTTGGAAATGGATCGCCGACACCATAGTGTTGCTGATTTCTATGGGCGGTGGTGATTATTTGACATCAGGTGACCCACATGCTCGCTTAAGGGGCAAGCGTAATATATATATATATATATCAATAAGCTACACGTACCAGGGGGCCCCTGGTACGTAAAAAAAAAAAAAGAATAAAGTACCGCCGAAGCTGAAGCCGATTACCATCAAATATTTTGATTCCAAAATAGGTCTTACGTTTAAATTATTGACAAACATCTTCAGGTTAGCCGGTAGAGTTCTAGAGTTTCTACTAGCTAAGACAAACACAATTACCACTAATGTAAGGCTAAGTTGGATTTTTGCTATCAAAATATTCAATCGGAATCGGCTTCAGCTTCGGCGGTACTTTATTCTTTTTTTTTTTTTTTATACTACGTCGGGTGGCAGACAAGCATACGGCCCGCCTGATGTGAAGCGGTTACCGTAGCCATATTAACGCTCGTAACATGAAATATCGCTCGCGCGCCGCCACCCCCGCTGCCACCGCAGCATCTCCTTCCTTTCTGGTGACCTCACTCACTCGTAGGAACACAACAGCCCTCAAGGGAACTGTTATTTGGCTGCGGTATTCTGTGAGGTGGAGGTACATTCATCAGTCGGGTAGCTTACAATTACGCTCCCTACCTCTCTTTTCGCCAGAGCTTCGTTTGTCAGTCAGCAGGGTGCACCGCGTGCAGGTGAAGTTGACTTTGCTTCAAAGATGTTGATGAACCACTTACACCCCTATTCATTTCAATTTTAATATAGTTACTATTGAATTTAATATTTTTTTTATACATGTGGGGTGGTAAACAAGCTTACGGCCCGACTGTTGTGAAGGGGTTACCGTTGCCATATCAACGCTCAACGGTTGAACCCGTTACAAAAAAAAATCTATGTTAAATTTTTACGTAATTCACTATAGCGGTTTCGGCATTCGGCATTGATAAATTAGTCTGTCAGGCAGTCAGGTTCGACCGTGTATAGATAATAATATTTCCCAAATAAATCGTTTCGGAATTCTATCTATCAATTAAAAAAAATGTTTAGATATTTATTGTTACTCTTTTTACAAGCTTTTATTTAGTTTATCATTTTTTCTCCCGCGTACTGTCAAGCTGTGGAACGAACTGCCTGTCGTTTTTGCAACAGACATGTAATATATTTTCTGCGATGTATTGTGTTATTAGATTTAATTTTGCAAATATTCATATTTGTTTTATGATACAGTAAACTATACAGTTGAGGAATTTATTCGTCCACCTTCAAAATTTTCAAGAATTTATACTTTAAGGAGTTTATTGTGGTTCCAATTAAATAAAGTGTAGAGGGGATGCGAAGGAGGGTCGCCATAATGGGCGGATATAAATTAGGGAAGAACTACCTGTTTTCGGCACTAAACCCTACTATATTTTCTTTCAATGGAGTGTAATGGGGATTAATTTTATTTATCACTTTTACATTGGAGACGAAAAATTGTGGATATTCTATGGCGTAGTTTTAAAGACAATGGCGATGTAATCGGCTGTAGCGAGGTAAGGCATAGCTGCCTATATGCTGCAGGATAAACTGCCCGACTGGGAAAGTATCTCCACCTCATAGATTTGTTGTATTCCTGTCTATATTGATGCGTAGTACCATAGTACAAATAAAGAAGTAGGATAACTTCATACAAACGCACCGAGCGCGGTTTGTATGTGAGCGCGCCCGTACGTATGGCCGTCGCACGCACACACTGACAACATTTATACGGGTTTATACCGAGCGCCAGTCGGGGCCGCCGTACGTAAAACCGCCCGCTTCCACGCAATATTCGCGCCTGCGCTGACGTTCGTTAATAATTTGAACATATAGGTACCTACTAGTGATGTAACGAATGTCAATTTCTAGACATTCGCGAAAGCGAATGCGAATATCTGCCGTTGATATTCGCGGATGCGAATGCGAATACGAATATTGACTTTTGTATTTAGCGCCATTTGTGTATGGCTTTATTTTGACAGCTAAGTTGGCGCGCGAGTTACACGCACACATTTGTAATTATTTGCATCTACTTCCGAGCATTGTCGAGCCGATCCGAAGAAGGCCGATTGCTGTTTGATTTACGAGAGATGTTTATTGGTTAGTTAACAAAAAATCCTAACAGAAGATAAGTTTTTGAAATAAATATATAAGAAGTTAATACTTATTTGTCGAGCTCGGTGGCGTAGTGGTCAATGACGCTGCTTCGACACCAACGCTCGTGGGTTCGATTCCCACATAGGACAAACATTTGTGTGCATGAACATGTCTGTTTGTCTTAGTCTGGGTGTTTTCTATATATATCAGAAGTATGTATTTACAAAAAAAAAAATGTATTTACATATGTTTATCAGTTGTCCATAACACAACCTTCGCTTACTTTGGGGCTAGATGGCGCTGTGTGTAATTTGTCTGACAATATTTATTATTTATTATTATTTTATTTACCTTTTTGTAATTGAAAATCTTAATTATTTTTAAGACGTTCATATTCGCAAAACATTCGCATAAAATTGCGAATGCGAATGCGAATGTCGAGAAATATGCGAATATTCGCGATTGCGAATACGAATATGCGTTACATAACTAGTACCTACCTACGTCGTATGTAAATACGTTAAAGATAGCTACAAAGTCGACTAGCCATAAAAACATTGCAGTGTTCATGGATGTCTCAATAACAATTTGTCAAATCCAGAATTATCTTTCTTCTTTTTTTCCACACCCAAAGGATAAAAAGGAACCTATTACTAAGACTCCGGTGTCCGTCTGTCACCAGGGGCTGTAGGTATTTCATGAACCGTGATAGCTAGACAATAAAAATTTTCACAAATGAGTACTGAGGACGACGGCTTTCGTGCAATACTCCTTTTATTGCAAGAGTCCATTAACGGGGGGGGGGGGGGGGGGGGGGGACTTTACATCCCAGGCCCACCACACATTCCCACCAGTGTGTCTTCTGTGTAGCTAGGATTAAGCGGCGTATACCAGAACGGCATTGTATAGTGAAGTTCACTACAGCCCCGGGGGCAAAACTACGACTAGGAAGCTTTGCAATTTGACTTTTTTTCTTGGCAATATCAGAGACAGTAATAGGGCAAATGAGGTGTAAATAGCCTAAAGAGATGGCTAGTCAAGTGCAGATCTACTGACGTGCAGCACAGAATTTTAAATATAAAAAATATTAAATAACTCGACCAATATAAAAAATAAATCATTTCATTCCAGAGACAATGGCTACTTAGACCACGAGGTCCCGGATTCGATCCCCGTACAAGACAAACATTTAATTTTGTGCGCATTAACATAACTGTTTCTCTTGTTCTGGGACTTTTTTTATTTATTATAAGTATATGTATTTACAAAAAAAAAAAAAAAATGTTTTTAAGTACATTTATCAGTTAATACCCGTAGTACAGCTTACTACAGCGTAGTACAGCTTACTACAGCGTAGTACAGCTTACTACAGCGTAGCTTAGCTTAGTACAGCGTAGTAAGCTTTGCGTTTAATTTCGGACTAAATGGCGCTGTGTAAATTGTCCAGAAATATTATTAAATATTATTCCAGAGAAATATAAATGAACAACAACTTCCCGTGTTTACCTTAGTTGAGGTGAATTCTCGGCCATTAATTTTATTTATCATCATTGTTTGTCCAACTTACTCCATAATTCTTCTTAATAATATTGCTCCTCAAACTTCCTTAGACCTTCCCGCCAATAAATGATTTACGATGCGTCTGCCTTTACTTAGATTTTACCCATCACTGCACAATAGATTGAATTAGTTTTTTAATTAATTCTGCAATTTTGCTCGTTATTTCATGGGTTTTAATACGTTTTCTTCGGCCACCCTTACTCATCCCACTGCTGGGATATGGGTCTCCCCTCAATCGAAGGAGTTTAGAGCGTACTCCACCACGCTGCTCAACTGCGGGTTGGCGGAGGCCAGTGCTTTCAAACCCTATAAAGGCCACTGACTTGGCTTAACGACTGCCATTTAACGACAACTTCCTTAAAGCACTTTCTAATACATATCCATCTGATAACAACAGTCTTATTTATATATTATCTACATAACATGTACTTTTTTTTACTATGTCGGGTGGCAAACAAGTTTACGGCCCGCCTGTTGTGAAGCGGTTACCGTAGCCATATAAACGCTCGCAACATGAATTGTCGCTCGCGCGCTGCTGCCAACCCAACAGCTCCTTCCATCATGGTGACCTCACTCACTCGCAGGAACAACCCTTAAAATAATCATTATTTGTATTATGTGAGTAATTTTGAGCAGCCCGATTGGGGAAGTACCTCCACTTCCCCAATCGGGCTGCTCAAAATTACGCTATACCCTACCTCTTTTTAGCCGGAACTTCAGAACCCAGTTAGTTAATCAGCAGGGTGCACCAAGTGAAGAGATACTGGGTTAGCAGTGAGGGTGGCAGCGCGCGAGCATTACTTCTTGACTCGCAAATGCCTATAGGCGAGAGTGACGTTCTATTTGTTTAGACATTAGAAATTATACTTGACCGCTATATCAATTACTCGTAGTATGTATGTATGCAGGTAGTTATGAATAGTGAGATGTTCATGCAGGATATTTCAAAAGATCAGAATTTAGAGCTAGGAATAGGATATCGAATATCAAACGAGCAACATTCTAAGCTTAAATCGACATAGCATTAGGGCTGGGACAAATTTAAATTACAACTATTGTAAAAAATAATTTTTGCAGTCAATAAAAGATTTTGGAAATTTCAGCTACTAAATAGGGCATAAATAAATATAACGGCATCAGGTAAGAGATATATAACTTTTATAAAATTTGCATTTGAAGTGAAAACTTCTTTAGCGGCGGTGTGCACTTTTTGGGATGGGTAAAAAATGTTAAACTCGCATCAGGACACGTGGCCTGACCAAAAATTCGTAAGACGGAGGGAGCGTTGGCCGCCGGCGCTGCGTAGGAGAGGAAGTCATATCCCCTCTCTTTCTACCGCGCGGCGAAAATGTATGCCTGCTCCCGCTGTTTATTGTTATTTTACCACATAAATGGTACTTTTATAGCAGGAACATAACTAAAGCCACTAAGACCCGGCTCGTTAGAACATTAGTATTCCCCATATTTTTATACGCTGCAGAGACGTGAACTTTACGCGAAGTGGAAAAGAAGAAGATAGACGCTTTAGAGATGTGGTGCTGGAGACGAATGCTCGGAATATCGTGGACCGAACATCGCACAAATGTCTCTATACTTCAACAACTCGGCATCAAGCAGCGACTATCTGCTCTAGTACAATCGCGTATACTAAAATTCTTCGGCCACGTCTCAAGACGCGAAGGTGACTCCATCGAACGCCTGGTGGTTCAGGGTAGAGTCGAGGGTACAAGACCCCGCGGCAGATCTCCCATGCGGTGGACCGACCAGATAAAATCTGCCGTGGGCGACCCACTGCATGAGTGCACCAGAAGTGCCTCAAATCGGACGAGATGGCGGGATATTGTGAAGCGAATAACTACAACCCCGAATCCTCACTCATGACGACCACGACCGCTCTGTCAAGAGCGTAACGAAGAAGAAGAAGATGATAGTAGGTACTTTTATACTGCAGTATAAAAGTATAAGAATAATTTCGCACGAATTGCTTTATTTATCATGATAAATAAAGCAATTCGTGCGAAATTATTCTCTAACCATTCCAAAATATTAAAAAATGCACAACAAATCATTAATGTTCAAGTTTTCACTTCTGCCGGCACTCCCGGAGTGCAACCCGTTTTTTAAGGGAAAAACTAATATTCCCAGAAGTGAGATCTAGCTAGATCGATTGTTCGGTCCCATAAACACGTCGTTTTTCTTAGAAATCATTAGAGCGGTTTACGTGATCGCCGTGGCAAATTATATTATTATTATTATTAATATATTGTTTGAATCCCTTGATAGCCGGGTCACGCCCGGTCATTTGATAGGCGTACGCGGGGATATGAATCCGACGAGTAGAGGTCTCTTTGAGAAGTTTGATGTAATGTTGTACACTCGCCATGATCCGCTCATATAGGATATATCAATGGAACAATATACCCATGAGCAGGTCTCGGCAGGCTTTTTAAGTATTGCAAAGTGTGTTAAAGAATAAATGGTTTTGGTGGATTTAACACTGGACTATTGCTGAAGAGGGATGGACGCCGAATGTCATAACTGCTTCTATTGCTCGTTATTTGTGGCAGGCGGTGGCTCGTCACTCACTAGATGGGACTCCGAAATGCCAGGAAACACCGGTTTGTGTGACTCAAGGGGGTCGAGAGGTGTGCTCCGCTATCTTCGAAGTTACTTGCAGCGTTATACCTTTTAACACTTGCGCCCCTGGAGAGTGAATTGTTTGTTACGCTTTCACACCGAAACTACTCAACCGATCATCATGGATCTTTGTACGCATATTCTCAAAGGTATTAGGAAGGACGTAGGACACTTTATATGAATAAAAACTAAACGCAGGCGAAGCCACTGGTGAAAGCTAGTATTATATATACAAGAATGCTCGTTTCACAGTATAGCATACATTCTATGTCTCATCATCATTATCAACCTGTTTCTACCCACTGTTGGATAGGCCTTGCCCAATACTTTCCATCATATCTAATCCTTCGCTTTCCGAACCCAGTCGTTTTTTTAGGACCATCTAGAAGGGTTTTTTTTATAGTACGTCAGGTGGCTGACAAGCATACGGCCCCCCTGATGTGAAGCGGTTACCGTAGCCATATTAATGCTCGCAACATGAAATGTCGCTCGCGCGCTGCCACCCCCGCTGCCAACCAGGGTTGTTGTGTCCTGCGAGTGAGTGAGGTCACCAGAAAGGAAACTCCTTCCTTTCTGGTGACCTCACTCACTCGCAGGAACACAACAACTCTCAAGGGAATTGTTCTTTGGCTACGGTATTCTGTGAGGTGGAGGTACTTCCCTAGTCGGGCAGCTTAAAAAATACGCTAGGCCTCCTCTCTTGTATTTTTGTGTTCTTGTGGGGTGAAAAGAGCCTTAGATAATATGTCTTTATAACGTTTTGAATAACGGTCTAAAATCTAGATAATATACCCATTGACCTGAAATTTATAACACATATTCGTCAATAAGAATAATGAAACATGTATTTCCGTTTTGATGAAAATGCATCACTTTGAGTGTATAATAAGGGTTGAAACTTTGTGTAGTGAAAAAATCTTTTAAACTAAAATTTTTATATAAATGAATTTGGACCTAAGGTTGAAGTTGAAGATTGACAGAAAGTCGAAAAAGAATAAAATAAAAAGATAGAGAGAGAGAAGACAGAAGTGAAAGGGAGAATTAAAGAGAAAGTATGAAATGAATAGCAGTAAAAATGCGGTAAAAACGGTGAGAAATAGGAAATCTGGGTACTATGGTTGGAGGACAGAAAGAAGAAATCAAGGGGAGATACGCGATAATTTACTAATTGAAACCAAAATAATGTATAAATGATAAATTTTAACATAAGACAGAAGCAAATAATACCTAAATTAAAAAGAGAGAAACGGAGAAAGCAAAGGGAACAGACAAAAAGAAGCAATAGCTATAAAAATTCAAACAACTTAGCGGAAGAATAATAGGAGAAAAGAGAGAGAAAAAATGGAAGATAAGAGAATAGCTCATGTTCCTAATTTTAATAAAACAACTACTGTACTAATATTGTAGTTAGAAGATACTAAAACTGAAGATACTAATACTGTAGTTAGAAATGAAATTTGGTCAAGGTAAAAGAGAAGAAATAGGGGTTACAAAGACAAATTACAAATTTATAAGTAGAGGATGCGGAGATGGATAAGTTTTATCTCCTATTATGTTTCAGTGAAAATATTGTAGACAAAGAAGACTATAGACAAATTGATATTTTCTATCGCATTCACACAAGAAAAAAGTAACGACATCGTCATAATTGTGACAGACAAAAAATGAGACAGATTGATATGATTTTATGTTTGGCGTCATGTACTGAGTCTATCATAGGAAAACATAGTAATGTGCGAAATAGTTATGTAACACTATAAAAATCTTAATATCAGTTTGACACGCCAACCAGGCTCTATAAAACCTCTATAAAACGTAGTGTATAATACACTACGTTTTATAGCTTTACGTCTATGGCAAAAAATAAAAATTGCCGAATATGTCCGTTCGTTTTTGAATTTTGCGCTTAGCTACATTCATTTTTATTTATATAGATATAGTCAGACGATTGACAACCCTGTACCGACAAATAAAGATATATGCGAATAGCTCGTATTCAGCTTCCTCGAATACACAGATACGTCTTATCCGTTACAGTGGTATTCAAGGTTTATAGCTTCGTTTATTTACGAGGAACATATAGGACCATTTTATTTGCATTGCTTGTTAGATTGATGTCCACAAACTAGCTTTTGGGCAATCCGGGGACAGAAGTAATCTCGTTTTTATGGGAAAATGTTTGCATCTCTGGAAACTTTGCTCAAAGCAAGGCTTTGATTTTTTGTTTAGTTTTAGATTGTTGATGCGTCCAAAAAAAATAAGAGCAGCATGGTTGATGATGATTAGGAAAGAGAGAGGTCTGCAGCTTTAATACGAATATGTAAGCTATTACAAAATATATATATTTTTTTATATTAAAGGGGTAACGAGCATGTGGGTCACTTGATGGAAAGCAATCCCCACCGCCCATGGAGCAACATATACTCTGTTCTTGAAGGCTCGCATGTCGTAATTGTTCGCAAATACTGCCGGAGGGAAGTTGATTCCACAGTTTCACCGTTCTTGGTATAAAATGTCTTAGGAAACGTACTGTAGTAGATAGTAGAAATATTTATATATTAAGTGCTAAATATAACATTTAAGTGTATAAATGTCTAACAAATCAACGCATTATTATTTTACCTTGTCAAATTAACTAACTTTCCATAAAACTACCTTATGTACTTTAATCTCTGGGACAGATAGGTAACAGAGTGTTAACACAGTAACACAGTTGTACTTTTTTAGTAACTTACTTGACTAAATTATAGTGGGTTGGGTTGAGATCATAGTAACATAAACATAAAGTTAAATAATTATAATAAGAATCTTGTCTGGTAATTCCTAGTCTATAGTTAAGTTTATAAACAATGTTTTTAAGTTTACTAAAATTACTTATCAATCAATATACTTACAAAACTTAATAAGAACGGATTATACGAAAACTATTATTTGAAACACAAAATTTAAGTCGAAATTTAAAGAACAGAAGCATATTTCAATCCTGTTACTTTCTTAACAACTCTGTTATCACGCGCAGGTAACAGAGTGTGTGGTAACAGAATAGTAAATTTTACATAATATTAGACATGGGCGTTATCGGCAATTTTTAGTAACCGATATCTAACCGATATTCGGTTTTAATACCGATATTGATAACCGTTGCCGAATACCGGTATCAACGCTAAGGCTATATACCTAACTGGCAACTGCTATCACTCCAATACCAAATCACTGAAATCACTCACGTATCGTTTGCTAGCTAACTGTAGTTCAGCTACAATAAAAACCAAAATATCTTGAACATCTATCATAAAAGTTCCAAACTAAACAGGAACTTATTTCCATACGCGGAGAGTTTATCTAAAAGCCATTCATAGGTCAATCTAAGATGAACCATTCGTTCATTTTAATTTGATGTATTAACGATTCAACTTATTCTTTATAGTAATGGACATAAGGTTGTGTTTAGTTTGATAAGAAGGTTTACTTCATTGGACTCAACAACGAACGGTCGGCGATGAGTGCGTGCGTGAGCTACACCGATTAGGAATATTCGCTTCATCTCTTTCTTTGGCTTTGGGAATAGCTAAGTGGGAGTGAGAAGGCATAATTATTTTAGCTATCGCAGTTGCGCTAGCGCGCGCGACCCGCTGCCGCGTTTGGCTCTTGTGGTGCGCTCTCGTTAGATATTTGATACCGGACCACCGTTACTAACTATTACAATATCGATAGTTATGGTTAGAGATATGGTAACCGTTTTTAGTTACGTTTTGGTATAGCGGACACATGTCTACATAATATATCACGTAAGTTATAAACTATAGCGTAAAATAAACTTTTTCTTTCATGCTTAGACTATTGACTTTGACGACGTACTGCACATAAAATAATTAGGAATAAATTGATTTACTTACGTAAATAGGTATGCAACAGAGTGGATGCATAATAAAAACACGCAGCCTGTTCAGTACCTCGCAGTTGACTGATACCTCCTGTATCACTCACCCCGGTCTAACGCTCAACCATGATTAATGCGCACAATCTGTCGAAAGTAGTACAAAACTGAAACAGAGCCATCTATGTTCTACGGCGCGATTTACTAAGTAACATTGTATTTCAGTTAGTCCACTAGATTCGCGGGACCCTATTTAAAAAAAATAGTTATTAATTACATTTTGATACTTTCCTTTTTTAAGAAATATTTTATAAATAATAACAATACACTGTTTATAGTAATAATTTTTTTAAGGTAGGTTGATATTGCAGAAAATCAAATTATTTGATCTTCACTATAGACGGATACTACCAGGGACACATAGAGTTTGTATGGAAAACCATTCTGTTACCAGAAACGACCACAATGTTACTTTAAAAAAAAAATTACAAAAAAAATAAGTCGTTATTTTAACAAAGTTTACTAATGTGATGCATTTCGTATTTAATATTAAATTTGTAAGAAGTTGTGAAATTTATTACTAATATAAAAATAACACAGTTGAGGGACTAGTTTACTTGCGCGAAATTTGACAATGACCCTCTAATATCTTCCGTCCGACTTATTTTAGGGTCGTTAAAAGTTAACGACGAAAGTATGAAATTATTAAAAAATAATATTTCCATTGGAGAAGCAATAACAATGCGATAACTTTTATTATGACACTAATTACATAAACGTAATATTTAACATAGCTATCTTACAAATTTCTGATTTGATGCATACAAAATACAAACCTGTGACGTCATAATTCGGTAGTCTTTTGTATGGAGCGTTTTCAGGACAGTCTAAAAATTGTGATTTTCAAAACATATCTCGAGAGATTTTTGTGCTATCGAAGTAATTCTTTCACCTATGGTTATATTATGGAGACGTATCAAACCGAAAAAAATGTTAGTCAAATAGCATTACGCTCCCTACCTCTCTTTTTTATTTTCTTTTCCTATTTATGGTATTGTGCGTCGAAAGGTGTAAAGATTTGTATATAGAGATATTTAAAGAAAGACACCGTGTAACAGCCTATGTTACCAACTGGGGAACATAATACTTATTTGCCGAAATCTGGCGGATAGTAATAAAATCTAACCGTTATCGCACCCATTCAAATGCGTGCAGGAGCTTTCAACATACATATTATCAGATACTTGAATCGTAAAAATTGGATTTGATATTACCACATCATATCGAGGAGCTCGATGGCATCGTTGCTCGTAGCAGTCTAATCGATCACGCAAGTCAAGCAACGTCGACCATAATCTGTCCACGGATGGGTCTATTTATTTTGAACTCCTTTGTAGGGCTTTGGAGGGCACGTTAAACCGTCGGTGCCGGCTGTTCTCGTTAGATGACAGTCGTTAAGCCAAGTCAGTGGCCTCTAGGCGGCTTGAAAACACTGACCTCCGCCAACCCGCAGTTGAGCAGCGAGGTGGAGTTTGTTCTAAACCCCTGCGTTTGAGGGGAGACCCGTATCCCAGCAGTGGGATGAATAAGGGTTGACGAGAAGAGAAGAGACATCATATTGTAGATGGCTCACTCTTTACACATAAGTGTAAAGAGTCTCTTCTCTTGACTTGACTTGACGAGCTCGGTGGCGTAGCGGTCAATGACGCGGCTTCGACACCAACGCTCGTGGGTTCGATTTCCACATTGGACAAACATTTATGTGCATGAACATGTCAGTTTGTCTTAGTCTGGGTGTTTTCTATGTATTATAAATATGTATTTACACGAAAAAATGTATTTACGTATGTTTATCAGTTGTCTAGTACCCATAACACAAGCTTCGCTTACTTAGGGGCTAGGTGGCGCTGTGTAATTTGTCTGACAATATTTATTTATTTATATTTATGTACATGTGGTGATGGTTGTGAATAAATAAAATGCAAGATGTCATATCCTATCTTCGATAATTAATGCTATATTAGTGAAGGAAGTATCATTTAAAATGTAAGGATATCACGTAGGTATATAATTTCGAAACCACACCCCGGCCACTCCATACAAATATCGCGACGGTTACTACTACATAAACAATGATGTCTGTACCGAGCGTGAATGAGCGTGTGTGCGTGCGGCGTCATACAAACTGTTCCACACTTGTCTTAGAGGGGAGGTGAGGTCTACACGAGAGAGCGGCAGGGAGCGGCCATATGTACGTAGTACTATTACTTATCATCATCATCATCAGGTCCGTTTTAGTCTCCACTACAGGAGCACGAGCTCTCGTCCGTCCTAGACGGAAGGAGGTTTTGGCCTACACTCCCCACGCTGGCCAAACGGGTTGGGGAGGCACTATATCACTTATACAGTGGCGAAACGCCAAAAATCTTGAAGTTGGTATTTTACGTCGGAAGGCTTTCATATTTTAGTCATTATTTGTGCCATTATTTGAATAAATAGATATGTCATGTCGTAGTCATTATTTCAATTAAAAAGATTATTGGCATAAAGCGTATAGTATTTATTTCACAAACACAGCAATGTTTAATCTCAATTATTGATGTTCAATTAGCTATGCCCATCGATTTGAAAGGTAAAACCACGAAAATATTATTGAGTTAATCCTCAACTGTTACATATCTAGCTGTAAGGCGGCTTAGCTCGCATTATTTTAAAACTTTTTTCCGTGAGAATAACATATTTTTCCGGGATAAATATTTATTCACAATTTACACAGCGCCATCTCTTTCGCTATTTTGGCAGGGTGCACCACGTGCAGGTGAGGTTGGCTGTACAGATCGTGTTGAGCCATTTACACCCCTAAATACAATGCGGCTATCTCCTTGCAAAAATCTAGTAAAGGAATTAATTGCACAAAATGAGAGTTCGCGAAAGAAAATCCATCTGAAACCGCATAATTATGTATAATCCTCATCATGTCATTAAGTCTCCACTACAGGAGCACGACCCTCTCTCTTTTCCGACACAGACAGGAGGATTTGGCCTACACTCCCCACGTTGGCCAGACGGGTTGGGGAGGCCTGATCGATGTTTTATAATGTATTACCCTTAGTCGCTTTGTACGACATCCACGGGAAGAGACGGAGTGATTCTATTCTAGTCTGCCGGAAATCACACGGCGAATATGTATAACCTGTTACTCATTTATAAAGCTGGATTCAACTGACTGAATCCGCTGAATGGGACAAAATAGCTGAAATAGGGGGCAACTGTTCGGAAATTCGGGTACGGAAACATTTACCGCTGAATAGTTGGGTCGACGTTAAATGGCGTACGTACAATGAGAATTCAATGCTCCATGAATTTTAGAGAACTAGCTGTAAACAGCTAACACTTGTATTATAATAGC
The DNA here is from genome assembly GCA_937001555.2 of Hypsopygia costalis. Lineage (NCBI taxonomy): Eukaryota > Metazoa > Arthropoda > Insecta > Lepidoptera > Pyralidae > Hypsopygia > Hypsopygia costalis. The sequence continues at coordinate 6,151,523 of OW443335.2, forward strand.
TGTATGCAAGAACATATGAGAAGTTTATGCGATACAATACAATACAATTCATTTATTGCTTAAAACAGGTATAAAGGTGATACATCGTGAAATGTGCGCATGTTTAGCTAATACAATTTAGCATGTAAAATTCACGCAAAATTATGTTGATTATAATTTGACATTGACAATAATTTTAAGGATGTAGTCACTAAAACATATATCTCTAATTAATTATATATATGTCGCAGCCAACTGGTTAAAATAGCCGTTCAATCAAACAGCTAGCCCTTTGACTGAACAACGCCATTCAATCACATGTCTAGCTTTTTAATTGAATATTTGAGTCGCTCAAAACGTTCAACACTACAGCTGATTCAAAAGCCGCCGTCTAATTGAATTTGTTCAGCGCTCACCACTGCGGCGCTAGGTGCGTTTTGTTTTCAATATGGCGTCAACTAGCCTAGATGCGAAGGCGAGCATGAGTGCCCGCCCTTCCTTACGCAAAGGCGAAGGGGCTGCACTTCCCTCAGCGCCGGAGACGTCCCAGAACTCCGCTTGCTTATTAGGTAGGTATTATTATTCTCTCAAATTACATACTAAAGTAATGGTCACCTTAGTTAATTTGCCATTTAACCAGTTGGCTAAGCGTCGTCTAGCTGTAGTGTTGAACGTTGCTGTCAACAAGTCGGCTAAACGACGTGTGATTGAATGGCGTTGTTCAGTCAAAGGGCTAGCTGTTTGATTGAACGGCTATTTTAACCAGTTGTCTACGACATATACACCATTCGTAAATAATATATTGAAATTTAAAACATACAAATATTCATACTCATTCAGATTGTTTTTTTATATTTTCGGTCAAATCTTTAATATTATAAAAATTGTATTTCTTTAGCCAGTCACATAGTTTGCCATGTTGTGGTAACAATATTTAAGGCAAATACAAAATTTATTGGAACGAAGTTCCTTATGGAGCGTTGCGGAGGGGTATCCTGGCCGGCAAAAAACGTCCGTAACGTTAAAAAAAAAACCGTAAGATTTTTATGTATAGTCTATATATGATGGATATACAGGGTCTAATGTATAGTGTACGTGATGACTGTTATTATTTTGCTATTATTATTTATTTTATTTTTATAAATAATCGTAAACAAAATAAAGGATTTAAGATAATTTTGTAAATTATTTTTTTTTATCGATAAAAAAATCTTCAAATAATTATTTTTATAATAAGGAACTTCGTTCCTATCTGGTGTCTCACGACATCACTCGTTATTATTATTCTATCTATACTATTAAACAAATTTCTCGTATCGTTAAGAGCCAAACCTAACCTCACCTGCACGTGGTGCACATCGCTGGCTAACCATTACAATTGAAGTATTTTTTTACAAATACTAATACGGAACAAATTACGTCGTATATGTATGTCGATAGAACAAATATAGTTTTTTTTAAGTAGTGTATTCGTTAAACCACATGATATGTTCAATAACCAGGTACAGAGACCTTAGGCCTTCTCACCTAACTTTTTAGGGTTCCGTACCCGAAGGGTAAAACGGGACCCTATTACTGAGGCTCCGCTGTCCGTCCGTCTGTCACCAGGCTGTATCTCATGAACTGTGATAGTTAGGCAGTTGAAATTTTTATAGATGATGTATTTCTGTTGCCGCTTTATCAACAAATCCTAAAAAACAACAAACGTGATTTTTTTTTTCTTGTTTTTGCTCGATATTGATAAGGGTAACAGATCAGCAACAGGAAATATACACGGAATATTTAGTTATATGTTCACTTTAAAAATAAATAATTAAATTAAAATAAAACAAATATTTAAGGGGGGCTCCCATACAACAAACGAGAATTTTTTTGCCGCATTTATAGATAATGGTACGGAACGCTTTGTACGCCAGTCCGACTCGCTTGGCCGGTTCTTTTTCTTCTTTTCACCTATTCAGCTTAGGCCAAATCACAGTATACTGTGTATGGTTACAACAACAATAAAACTCGCCTAAAGCTATTATTTATTCCGTGGAGCACATTTCCTTTAATTAATTATATTCTAGCTTTTCCTTTTATGAGATTTTTCTTCGCAAATCTCATTAAATATACCAGACACTTTCAGCCTGATTGTATTACTTGGTACAACAACTAATTACAAAGCTGTTTTACTTTGTATTCTGAACTGAACAGTTTTACGTAAACACGTATTAAATCAGATTTCTTATGGACTTTGTTTTTATTTTAAGAACATTTGGAACAAAAATATATATAAATAAATCAAAGTTATAATACTCTGATATTGACACAGTGTTCGTTGAAGTTATTAATAGGAGATTTTATAAAACTTTTGGAAGTTACTTTTGACTTTTAGTTATTCATCATGTCGTGTTTCGTGGGATGTATAAGGGTTGTCGACGACGATTTTCTCTACATTCTGTAATTTTACATGAGTACATATATGATAATGTATACATGATTGACGAGCTCGCTGGTCGAATGGTTAGCAATGGCCACTTTGAGTCCAAGGCGAGTTCGATTCCCTCACAAGACAAACATTTTGTGTGTATGAACATGCCTGTTTGTCAAGGTCTGGGTGTTTTCTATGTATTATAAGTATGTATTAAAAAAAATGTATTTAAGTACATTTATCAGCTGTCTAGTACCTATAACACAAGCCTTTCGCTTAATTTGGGACTATATGGCGCTGTGTAAATTGTCCAGAAATATTATGATTATTATCTCTTAATTCACGGATCAAGCCCGGTCATTTGATAGGCGTGCGCTAGGGGATATAGATCCAACGCGTAGAGGCCCCATTGAGAAGTTTAATGTAATGTTGTATTATTATTATTATGTAATGTTGAATTAGATATTATGATTAGAATTAGATATTATTAGAATTATTAGAATATATAATAATTATAATTATTAGAATTAGATATTATGCAGCCAACCTATATGGAGAAATCGGGTGCCCATGCTAGGCGGGTTTACTTAAAAATTATCTCCTTAAAAGTTAAACATTTTAAAGAAACCGACTCTACGGACTACATTTTTGTTTCTTGTAACATTTTTTTAATCCAACCCTCCAAATACAAATTAATATGCACACAGCGAAGTTACGGCGAGACGGGGGGTTCCGAGAATTATTTTTTTAGAGTTTTTAGTCCGCAGGTGTACATTCCCACGATGTCTCTATATTTGCGCTAGAAAAATAGTTTTGATAATGTGTTAAACATTTCCTAACCTTTCAGTTAATTTTTTACCGTGAACAGGTTATTAATATCGTATACAAAGATTTTTTTTTATGTTTTAAATAATATACCTACTTAGAAATTAACCTAAAGTACTATTACTTATACAGTGATAAAACAGAAAACATTTTTCTGTTTTGTTTGCCATAAATAATTATCACTCAAAAATAATCAAATTTAATATTGCATAATAACTATAAAGATTTTGTTTGTACGTTGTTTTGTTTATTTAACACAAAAACTACTCAATCAATTTTACCGAAAGCTACATCTCCTCGAATAATTTTATATTTTCTGTAAAGAATCCGTGCTAAGCCGGGGTGGATAGCTAGTATTCTATATAGTAGGTACACTTAATTGTTAACGACTTGTTTATTTTTTATGGTTTTTTAATCAAATGATAATTGGAAAGTGTCTAGGCATTGCTTTCTTCATCGGAGTTTCAAGTTACGGAATGAACTCCTTTTCTAGAGGCAGGTTGTATGCTTCGTTGCCACTTTAATAATATAAAAAAAAAACGGAAATAGGTTGCTATATTTAAAAAAACGGGCTTGTAATAAAGTATTAATTGATACTTCGTATTGTAATGAGTTAAAAGCAATTTGAAATGGTTCAATCGGCATAATGGAAAACATGCTTCACAAAGGATTAACATCATTACTGAAATGAACATTTAAATATGAAACATATAATGATTATGGTAATGCTTTTTTCAGTACATTTGTCTGGTACTATTTAAATCACTGCCCAAAATGCTTTGTACGTAAAAATAAAGATGCAAATCAAATGAATTCATATATTTCGCGAATATGGGTAATATACAGTTGGGATATAATACTAATAATATTGAACTGCCACATTATGCCTTTCGGCGCGCAAATTATAAAATGGTATGCATTTGAATATAATGTCAAGAATGTCAATAATTAGAAAACTAAAATCATTATTTTATAATGTCACACATTATAGATTGACTTAAAATGACAGAATATTATAAATGTCATACATAAGATACAATGTCAAGTAAGTTTTGGTAAGTGTCGTAAGTAATTAATATGAAAATAAAAAGTTTAAAAATCATAATATTAAAGTGCAAAGTTCAAATTATTATTTTCAATTAAAATTCCACTTAAGAAGCGCTATAGTGAGATAATACCAAAGCCTTTTCTTTTGCCCGTTTTATTTAAATTTTTTTGAATTACTTTTTGTTGCGAAAAAGATCTCTTGAATGTTATTGTGGTGAAAATGAAAAGTATACTGTGCACGTTTCTTTGTAAAATATAAATACGGTTCGTATTTCAAAATGAATTCTTGTGTCTATTCGTGCTGCCTTAATTGGATTCGTCTCACTTAAGGCGCTGCATGAACTAACAGAATATTAGTAAATAAATTTAGAGCAAACCATGAATAATATATATACGTGAACGACGATTAAAAATGAGATTATATTATCTAAACAATCTTTTTTTTACCTTAATAATTATAATATATCCGTTTCTATTTTACAATAGCCCAGTATTTAGTCGACAAGTCCCCCTAGCCAAGCGTAATTCGTAGCGTAACGAACGTTAGATAGATCACGTGACATTTTTCAATTCGAACATTTTAGTATGAGCTCTACAGTTCAAATTAGCGATCGCTACGCTTTTCTACTTCGCAAACTGCCATTTGGCTAGCCCCTCAGGGGCCTTACCACAAGCTAAACGCAGGAATAGAAATATGATGGTTGCGTATTTATCAATGAATTTCATTCATAAATTCGCAACCATGATGGTTCCATTCCTGCGTGTATAGCTTGTGGTAAGGCCCCAGATCATCCTCATAGCCCATTTATTTTCTAACACACATTAGCAATAGTTCCAATACCTGTCGGGACCTGCTTATGGGTATATTGTTCCATTGATACATCTTGGAGCAGGCCACGGTAGGTAGGCCCCCGTCCCGTTAAAAAGTAGCACACGATTTAGATACAATAATATCTGCTGGAGAGATTCTTTCGAAGGTTTGCTTGTGTTTCGAAAGGATGTTATGACACATTTTGCAACTTAAGATGATATCTTTGCATCGTTTGGTCACATTTTCATATTCCTCGTCGTAATTATGTAAATATATCGTACCATAACCGTTCGTTCTTACAAACCGATAATTGCATGGCGAGCAATATTTTATATTAAGATAAAAATATTATAGTCTTTTCGTCGTTTATGACGCGCTTTAAATGTAGAGGTAGTGTGTTTTGTTTTGAATTTTTTATCATAGTAGATAAAAAAAATATCACCTTAGCCATCGTTTTTCAGATAAAGCTTAGGCATACTCGTACCTTATAAAAAAACAACCGAGTAGGCAGATGGTTCGATTGACACATTCGAGATAACTTACCTTATATATTATTAACCGTCTGAAGAGCCTGAATAATCTATTTTTGTTGGTCGAGTTTTATTTTTAGTCTGTTGGAACACAGCGTAATTGAATTTGGATGTCTGGGCTGTATCACATTGTCGATTTGCGAGCGTTTTCAGAGATAAACCGGCGCGCCGCAAATACACTACACGGTTGCAAATCGAAAACGTGGTGTTTCTTATCTTCTAAAGTTTTAAACCATATTAAATTCAGTCGGCACAAGTGGAAAAATCCTAGAGTACACCTCGAGTACATCCTAGAGGAAACCTCGTATGTGGCGACGAAGCGTCGGGCGCCCCTTGTTTAGATGGACTGTTGACCTCAAGGGAACGGCGAAAAGCGGCTGAATGCGGAAAGCGTCGTATATGGTGGAAGACATTACGGGGCGCCTATATCCAGCAGCAGCATATTTATGCATGAAAAAAGGCACCATTGCACCGATTACGCATTCAGTGATGGAAAGAGATAGCAAGTATATTAAAGCAACGAGATAATAAGGATAGTGATACTCCCTCAGGCGACAGGTTTTCTGGCGTAATTTAGTATTAGTTTGCCATATCTATAGTATTTATAACATCATTGATTTTAAGTTTGATAAGAAGTCCCACTGAAAACACCTCTTTTGTACGAAATTTTGCGTGGTGGGCCTATAGTTGTGTCCGGGAGTGTATTATAAATGCCAAAGTGGGTCTGTCTGTATTCTTTGCACTAATATGTATGTATTTGTTGACAGAGCTTGAATGTGGACAAACGCACACTAGCGAGCGCTGATCGGAAGAAGAAGACATTCACAGACAGGTCACAACTGAAGTACGCCAGGCGTTTGGTCGTGAAGCTTGGCAGTGCAGTGATAACTCGAGAGGATGGCAACGGCCTGGCTTTGGGGAGACTGGCATCTATTGTTGAACAGGTAAATTGTCACAATTTTTTATTAATTATTTAAAAATATGTGGAAAGTCGCCTAGTTTTGGTCTGAAACGGAGATCTTCATTAGAGCGAATATCTAGATGCGGCTACCTTCTCTCTACCGCGACGAATACTCAATTAGATGAACTTGTTTGGTTGGTTTTCTCAACAAAAATACGCAAGTGACCTTTTTAATTATTATATAGTAATCATGGTACATTCCGGCATGGATATACTATTACATAGAATCTTATTAGATAGATTCTTCTTAGGTAAAAACTTTCAAAATAACGGTTGCGCTCCATATGGCCTAGTTAAAAAAAAAAAAGGCGCGCGAGCTCTCTATAGAGCTTTGTGTAATTTATTCAAGATGGTTTTTAAAAGTTTTTTAGATAAAGTCCTTTGTTTTACGCTATTTGTAACTTTATAAAATTGTAAAATAAGTTTTTTCCATTTAAAAATATACAAATATACAAATAAATTTTCTAAAATTGCTAAAAACCTTTAACTATTTGCGAGAGATTTTTTTTAATATGAGTGGGGGCAAGCGAACAATAGGGGCACTTGAAGGAAAGTAATCACCACCGCCCATCGAAATCAACAACACCATGGTGACGCCGATCCATTGCCAGTCTTAAGAAATTAATGAAAATTTTCCTCTTGTTTCTTTTTAAAAGTGAAGTAAATGTAAAATCAAATTAATTCTTTGTTGTTACAAACCCAATTTTTGTAACAGAAATAGCATGAAAATGATTATTTTTAGAAGCGTTAACACTGAAGAGATTTAACTTAATAACTTTTTCTAACGTTAACGAAGACGTTTGTTTGTAATTTCTTTAATATAATATATTTTTTTTTATACTACTTCGGGTAGCAGACAAGCATACGGCCCGCATGATGTGAAGCGGTTAGCGTAGCCACATTAACACTCACAACATAAAATATTGCTCGCGCGCCACCACCCCTGCTGCCAACGCAGCATCTCCTTCCTTTCTGGCGACCTCACTCACACGCAGGAACACAACAACCCTCAAGGGAATTGTTATTTGGCTGCGGTATTCTGTGAAGTGGAGGCACATTCCCCAGTCAGGTAGCTTACAATTACGCTCCCTAAACTCTCTTTTCGCCAGAGCTTCAGCTTTGTCAGTCAGCAGGGCGCACCGCGTGCAGGTGAAGCTGGCTTTGGTTTAAAGATGTTGATAAACCACTTACACCCCGCATGTTACACATAAATACACACAGACAGGGACAGAGAATCATGGAGGATGGGAGAGGAGGCCTAGGTTCGAAGACGGACGCAACAAGGGCTGTTATATATAGATAGATAGAATAAATACACAGGTCTTAGAATAAATAAAGTTATACATATTATAAATCATTTATAAAAATGGAAAAAATCATTTCCCTCGCCTAGGTGGGATTCGAACCCTCGATCACAAAATCTCGATGATCGGTCGATTGCTCTTCCAACTGAGCTACCAGGAAGGTTTATGTTGGTGACGAATTTTTGCATTTTAAATTTTGCTGCATAAGTCTCAGTGTGGCGCCATCTACCTATTAAGTAATTACACTACTAAACAAGACATAGCAGTCCATCGTTGCAGATGAAATTCGGCTATTTTTAAGTTATACTCGTACATAGGCGGATTTATTCCTAAGCTATTTTTACACCTATAGATGTCTTTTACCTTTGTTTTATATTTCATTTCTTCTTATCACAATAGAGGAATCCATTGTGGTAAAAAGAAAGCAGATATGTTTTAATAAATATATGGGAATATCAAGAATGATTTACCGCAAGAGCGTAACCTGCCATCGACATATAGTCAGACTCAGTGGCGTGCACAGAGATTTTTGACAGGGTAGGCAGAAAATTTTTAAAGCTATTAACTTACCAAAAATTACAGCATGTTGATTTTGGTTTAATTTTTTCGCTGCCGTGGTGAAATTATGAATATCGATATAACCCGCGTCATTCCATACGGTTTTATTATTTGAAAACAGTAGGCAGGGAAAACAGAACAAGCGATTGATGTGTACATAACCCGTGAGCCAATAATGTAAATCATATTGCATTAAACTTACGATTAATTTTGCCTTTAGTTTGTATTAAATTGTACAGCGGCCTTTCTCAATCACTTGTTTTTTTTTCACCGAAAGATAGTTTTGAAAACGCACCATTTTTTATTTTCCCTACACACACACACACACCTGGTGACCTGAACAACTTTCGCGGTGAATATTATCCATTTTTATCAACTTTAAAACTTAAAAATCTTATTTTGTCTGCTATCACACGTCAATCAAAACGAATCAAAACAAACAAGACAATGGCGGTCCAGTTTATAAACAAAATAAAATGTAACATCAATTTTATACGAAAAAAAGAAATGGCACTTTCTTTCACTCTAATTTTCTATGGAGCAAAGTACTCTTTAAATTAGTTATAAGATAAGATAAATTTTATCTGTAAATTACAGGTTTCATTACAATGTCCTAAATTACATTTCGTTCAACTGTAATTCGCCAGCAGGCATACAAATTTTGTTTCATAGGTTTATAATTCAGGCATACAAATATAGGTTTCAGCATTTTTAAATTATAATTATTATTACATTAAAATTTTAAAAATTAATACATTGTCAATATTATTATTGCTTAAATATTTTTATTTTTAATGTCATAAATATTGTTTATATTGATATGTGTATAAATTAAAATTAAATACAATTATTATCGAATGTCAAAATATTCATTCATTGAGTAAAATGTATTTTCTAACAGATAGTCATACAGCTTAGTTTTAAACGTTCTGAACTCATTACACCTTCTAATGTCTGCTGGCAATTTATTATATATTCTAGCAGACATCACAAATACACTACTACCAAATAGAGCCGTTTTATTATTCAACCTGAGTTGTAGCGTATCTCCTCTAGTACTTACAGTATTGGGGAATAGATTTGAATTGCGTTTTATGTGAAGGACTATTTCGTAAATGTATAGTGAATGCAACGTTAATATACCAAGCTTCTTGAAAAATATTCTACAACTGTCTCTTCTTGTTAGGTTACAGATAGACCGAATACATCTTTTTTGTGCTAATAATAAACGATGAATGTTCGCAGTATTTCCCCAGAATATGATGCCATATCTTAATATTGAGGCTACCAAACCATGATATGCTGCAATAACAGCTTTTTGATACACTACTTTTCTCAGCATACGTAGTGCATACGAGAATTGCAGTAGTTTTTGTTGGACATACTCGAGGTGCGTTTGCCACTTCATGTTGTTGTCGATGAACAGTCCTAAGAATTTTGTTGTTTTAGTCTCATTAACTTTATTATTTTCGTATACAATGCCAGTTCCAGATGTTTGCACTGCCGTCTGCTTAAAGTTCATTACGTTTGTTTTTTGTAAGTTTATTTGTAGTTTGTTCTCCTGTAACCACTTTATTATTGAGGTCAGGTTATCCCTTATTTCATTTTCGTTATGACATATTATTGTACAGTCATCAGCATATAAAATTGTGGAACTTTTTGTTGACATTGGTAGATCATTTATATAAATGAGGAATAGGAGTGGCCCTAAGACACTCCCCTGAGGAACTCCACGCCTCACAAATCTTTCAGATGATTTATATGTTTTTTCTGTTCTTGTCTTTGCGCATATTTTATTAATGTACGTAACTTGTAACCTTTCAGTTAAATATGACTTTAGTAGATTGAGTGGTACTCCTCTTATGCCATATGTTTCTAATTTAGTCAATAGTATGTTGTGGTCCACAAAGTCAAATGCTTTCGTCATATCTAGATATATAGCGTACACGGGCTGTTTTATGTCCATTTTAGTGTAAACCTTCTCTAAAAAATCATATATTGCGGAGTCAATTGATTTGTTTTTCCGAAATCCCTTTTGTTCGTCAACCAGTATGTCGTTTTGTTCCAAGTATTCATATAATCTTTTGTGTATTATTTTCTCAAAAATTTTACTGAACACTGTTATCAAAGCTATTGGTCTGTTTTCGATAGATAATTTAGAGTCTTTTTTGTGTTTTGGTTTTATAATTGTTCTTTTCAATTCAGTTGGAAATTTACCTTGTTCTGAGCAGAGATTTACAATATGACTCAGGGCCGGTGAAATATAAGTGGATACTTCTTTCACAATTTTGGTGGATATATAATCGATACCGGTAGTGTCCGTGTTTTTTAGAGCTCTAATTACATCGTTTACCTCTTTAGCATCTGTTGGGCCCATGAACATGGACTTATACGAACAATGAGTAATTGTTTGTTTATATTTTGCTTGAGAATCTAAATTTGTATATTGTGCAGTATCTACATAGTAGTCATTATCGCTTGTGCCATCGATGCTGGATTTGTGACCGTTTTGTTATTTATATGTAGCTGGCTTATAGTGTCCTTTAGCAGATTCTGTTTTCTTCCATTTATTACGTTCCATGTTGCTTTTGACTTATTTGTGGATTTAAAAATATAGCAATCGTTTTGTGATTTCTGTGTCAATTTTATTATTCTATTATATCTTGCTGAATAGTTTTTAAAATTTATCTTGTCTGTGCTATTTTTCGATAGTCTATACTTCCATAGTAGAGATCGTTTTTATTTACTACATTTCTTTATTCCTTTTGACATCCACGTTGGCCTTAGTTTAGTTCTAACCTTCTTACGTATAATAGGAAAACACATGTCGTAAAACAATTTGAATGTCTCAAAGAATACTGAAAATGCCTCATCACCATTATTTGTGTCATATACTTCGCTAAAAGAGAGTTGTTTAATACAATTCCTAAATTTGATTGTATTATCTTTACTATAGTCACGCTGCAAAGAATACCAGTAGTCGCTTGTAGTGAATTTTTTTGTCGGACATGACATATATTGGGCTTTATGATCTGACAGAGCAAGCTCGATTACTTCTGTTTTAGCACCCCGAACATTGTGAATAATGTTATCCAAGCATGTTCCACTGCTTGGTCGCGTAGGTTCTTTTACAGAAAGTGTGAGATTATAGCTTTGAACTATATCCTGGAATTCTACCGACCACTTAGATTTTTCTAAAATATTTATATAGTCTCCACATATAACAATTTTACGCTTTCCATTAACAAGTAAATCCAGGACATTAATAAAATTCTCATAGAATGAATTACAGTAATTTGTAACGTTCTTACTTTTAGGAATTCTATACTGCATGTATAGAATTCCTATTGTTATATTATGATCAAGCAATTCTATTGCACACATTTCCAAAACATTTGTAATATTGTACATTTGTATCTCATTAATTATTTTAAATTGCAATCCATTTCTTACTAGAATACAGGATCCACCGTTCCTATTTTCACGTGTATAATGTGTGGCCAGACTAAAATTAGGAAGGCTCAAAAAACCAACATCATCAGAAGTCATGTTGTGTTCCGTGAAACATAGCACATCAACTCGTTTACCTGCTTCAGCTATATCATCCAAACACACCACAACTAGATCTGATTTGCTTACAAGACCATTTATATTTTGGTGCAGTACATTTATGTGGCTAGTTACGAAAAAACTCTATATCGGAATTTGTTTCAATATTTTCAGCGTGTGAAGGAGCGGAGCAGCAACTATTATTACTTAAGTTAAGTAGATCAGGATTCGAATGTGTAATGAATTCAGTAGACGTGATATTCTGAGTTTGTGTACCAATACTTCTGGATTTGGTAAACTTGTTTAGGTTTTGATACATTTTGAATTGTGTTCGATAATGAATTCTTAGAATTTCTTGTAATATATTACGGCACATGTTAATTGGGTTGTTTCCAATGTTTAAAAATTGTACAAATAAATTAACAATATCGTAAAATACACAAAACTATAAAGATCTGCAAACTTTCATTCTAATATCTTCAGTCAGACTTTTTTTAGCGTCGATCAAAGTTTGGCGGGAAAGTCCATTTTAAAAGTATGAAATTATTAAAAAATAATATTTCCATTGGAGTAGCAATAAAAAATGCTATAACTTTTATTATGATAATAATTACATAAACGTAATATTTAACATAGCTGTCGTACAAATTTCTGATTTGATGCATATAAAATACAAAACTGTGACGTCATAATTCGGTAGTCTTTTGTATGGAGCGTTTTGGGGCAGTCTAAAAATTGTGATTTTCAAATTAATATATCTCGAGAGATTTTTGTGCTATCGAAGTAATTCTTTCACCTATGGTTATATTATGGAGACGTCCCTACATATCAAACAGAAAAAAATGTTAGTCAAATAGCCAATTGTATAGTATTTTCTTTTTGCAATAGATCGAGAATAGTCCATATCTAAGAAAACAATATTTTTAAACTGACTACAAATGTATTTAAGTTCGTAATTTAATTTACTTTCATTGAGGTATCTATTAAATTATGCTTCACATACTATTAACACAGCATCTCGTTTCTGGTGATCTCACTCACTCGTAGTAACACAACAACCCTCAAGGGAATTGTTATTTCGCTGCGGTATTCTGTGAGGTGGAGGTACTTCCCCAGACAGACAGACAGGGCAGCCAAAGCCACGTTTGTCAGTCAGTTTGTTGAAAGATGTTGATAAATCCCTTACACTCCAAATCCTTCTGTCCTAGTATCTTCTTTGTGTTCACGTGAAAGCCAATCTTATTGTGTCATTTAGATATCAAATTACGCCTTGCCGGAAGCCTTACACTCCAAAAAATAAAAAAAAAGTTTGCAAAAAATAAAGTTCTCTGTTAGTTATAGTAGTTTATGAAACTGTTGCATAATAAGGGTTCTTAAAATACGAGTGTGAGTTTATCGCATGAGCAAGGCGAATGTGATAATAGCATCACACGAGTGTTTTAAGACCTAATATGTGCAGCTTCATACACTACTTTATCTAATCTCATGAAATAGATGATAATAATATTTTAGATAAAACCATGAAGTTAATTTAACAGCTTTATTTCTTGCTTATAAATCCATTTGCAAATCGAGCATGCCTAATTCGCGTGCGAGACGCGCCGCGCAGCGCCGCGTTCACAGATTATTTAGATTTTTTTTGCAAAGTGGCAATGCACCTGCTTAATATAGCTGAACGCAGGACTGAAGCTGTATTGAAATGTAAAAAAAAAATTTTTTTTGATACAGTTGTCCATAAAGAGCTGTATCGAAAAGTAACTTTTTAAATTTATTTTGATGGCTTGTGCGTAAAAGACTGACATTAAGATTCTGTGTTTAGTTTTTTAATCTTCAAAGTTCAGTACGAGAGTAGATGAATACCTTTATGCTCCGTTGTCCAAAGTAAAGATCGTTAGTAGCAGCTAGCAACTCCTGCATTTGGTATCAAAGTTTGGAGTGCCTTCGCAGACTCCTGCAAATTATCCTCGTTAGCACAGCGAGACTAGTGTAGTTGGCAGCGGTACTTTATTGAAGTGGCAAATAATCCGCTTGAAAATCCACATACCTAACTTGACGATCCCGGCGGTCAAATGGTGTGCCACTTTGACAGGTTCGATCCCCACACAAGACAAATATTTGTGTGAATAAGCATGTCTGTTTTTAAATATGTTTTAACGATAAATAAACTTATGTTTGTTACACAAACATTTTTCTTTACTAACGCGTTCAGTATATGATATTTATTTGAATAAAGTGATAATATCTTGTTTTCTTAAAAAAATATATAATAATTGCTACCCATGACATTTCATTAGTATTGTGATGTATAAGCAATACGTATCCTCAATTCAGTATTGTCACATTATTCGTAATGATGTTATATATTTTATTCATTATCCATTCAGTCAGTAGGGAAAGTCGCTGGGAACATGATTGTGTAATCAAATTATATTTACCGTATTCCGACCCCCTAGTCTGTGAGGCGGACGTAGGTTAGCATACGTCGTAGTTTATTGCTTGCGCTTATGCTGTCGCTGTGGTCCCAACAGGAAACCAGCACGGTTGCTGTTGGTAAACGAATTACGGTGGTCTGTGGTATTGACATCGAGAACTTAGCACTATGCTACAGCTTCCAAGCTGTAGTAATGCTAAGTTGGAAACATAATAATATTGACATCATTCGCCGCACAGCTGCACACAATAATGCCCAATTTAATCAAACTGCAATTTTACAGATCGATACCGATATTATGTCAGACAATGATGTAAGGGCGGAGCCGGTCGGTAAAAATATTATTAATAACCTTTAATTGCTTGGTGGAAACCAAGCACCAACAATTAACAGCAACAGATTTTTTGTAATGTAGTTTTTGGGCACTTATTATACTAATTAATATTTATTTGAACCTCGCTGTATAAATTTATATTGTTTTTTATACGTCGGTTGGCAAACAAGCATACAGCTCACTTGATTTGAAGTGGTTACAAAAACTAAAAGGTTGACGTCTGGTTTCTTTGTTCGATGAGGTATGTTATTTACAGCGGTCAGCCGAACTATCCGTTATAAATAGAATTTTCGTCAGAAACTCTGAAGGGAATCCTACAAATCCTTTATTCAATGTTTACTTACTTTTAGCTAAGGCTTTTTGGCCCTGTTTGGATTATGTTTCTTGTTTATGAATAAATGGAACATTAAACTAAAATTTTCCATGGCTTTAAGATTATTTATATTTATTCAGTTGATGTAGGTAAGATTGATGGCAAGAGCTATATTTTGGGGATTATATCACAGTATTTTTGGAATGTAAATCATCTCATGGCTCATCTTAAAGACCTAGCCAAACTCACTTGCACATGTTGCACCCAAACAATATAAATGCTTACTGTTCACAAATACCTTGTAATTAAAATAAAGTGGAGTTGGTTAGTTAGTGGTGGATTCGACGAGCTCAGTCGAATTCTAGCAATGGCCACTTTGACTCCGAGATCGCGGGTACGATCCCCGCACAAGACAAACATATTTGTGTGTATGAAAACGTCTGTTTATAATGGTCTGGGTGTTTTTTTTTTATGTATTAATTGTATTAACAAAAAAAATGTATTTAAGTATATTGTATCAGTTACCTAGTACACATAGTACAAACTTTGCTTAGTTTGGGACTAAATGGCGCCGTGCAATTTGTCCAGGAATATTTATTTGTTATTTATTCTGTGCCCCCACTTATGCTGGGTGCAAATATCCACCGTAGCAAAAGAAAAGTTATTAGTGCGTCGCTCCCGCAGGCGTGTTGCTTGCCCAACGCGCTAATAACTGAAGGTTTAAAGCGATAAACTGTGTAGGACTCCGAAACAAATCAAACGCAGAACACATAACTTTATTACAGTTTCACGTTACACGTACAGTAAAAGACCTTATTCTAGTATTCTTAACTCTTTTCGCCAGAGCCTTTTTTGTCAGTTAGCAGGGTGCGTCACGTGCAGGTGAGGTTGGCTTTAAGACCTAAAAAGATAATAAGTGATTCGTTCTTCAAGTCGTTTCGTTTATACCATATCATAGGAGTTAGTTAATATTAGACCACCATTTTTCGGCGGCCGCTATATTACATTAAAAAAAGGCGGCATTTAGGTGATCGTTTATTGTCACGGGGACAAACCCAGTAGGCGAAATTGCTGTTCAATTTGACGTGGGAAAATGGCACACATTTAACTTCATCTGAAAGATACAGATATCTTATATTCAACGGTATTTTTTAGGTAGCGGAATGTCATCACGAAGGTCGAGAATGCATCATGGTGACCAGTGGCGCTGTGGCTTTCGGAAGACAGAAGCTGACGCAGGAGTTGCTGATGTCGCTGTCTATGAGGGAAACACTGTCACCTAGCGATCATACTAGAGAAGTAAGTTAATCAGTTTATGTTCTGGTTTGACGAGATCGGTGGCGTAGCGGTCAATGACGCGACTTTGACACCAACGCTCGTGGGTTCGATTCCCACATAGGACAAACATTTGTGTGCATGAACATGTCTGTTTGTCTTAGTCTGGGTGTTTTCTATGTATCATGAGTATGTATTTACAAAAAAAATGTATTTACGTATGTTTATCAGTTGTCTAGTACCCATAATACAAGCTTCGCTTACTTTGGGGCTAGATGGCGCTGTGTAATTTGTCTGACAATATTTTTATTTTTTTATTTCCGGTATTTAGATTTACATTGGAGGAGTTCCATGGCGTGGTTGCGTATGTCAGCCTAAGCGATTACGTAAGTTAAGCGTTACTTGTCTAAGTGTCTATGGATGGGTTTATTTATATCGAACTTTTCGGTATCAACCGATAATCATTCCACTGTTGGGATACTAGTCTCCCCTCAAAATGGTCCGAATGGTCACTTTATATTACATTCACGACATCCCTATTCAGCGAAATAACCGATGCGTCCGTATTATGATCGCGCTAAATCTCGTTATTATTTTCAATATAAAAAAATATCTGCAGTCTTGATAGTATATTCTATGGCGTGAATTTAAAAATGGTATTGTTTCTTGCCAAGCTATAATTCTAAATTGGCAATCAAATAACGATTTTCGGATATCGGATGAAACCACTTCACTTGGGCATAAATCCAAATCCGTTCCAAGTTATCAAGTGATCAAATGTATTTTGGGCCATTTTGTAACGAGATTGTCTAATGCATTTTTCATGTCTTATTTATTATATTGGCCGTTCTTCGACAATACGCCTCCGAGACGACCCATATTATTCAGATTTTTTCCTTCCATTTTACATAATCTCAAGTGGACATTTGGTTGTGGTTTTTATTTATACCACTAAAGTGGTAAACAAGCATATGGCTCGCCTGATGGAAAGCAGTTACCGTAGCCTATAAACACCCGGTAATACCAGGGGCATCACATGCGCGTTGCCCTATAAAAACCTCTTCACGCTCTTTTTGAAGAACTGAATGCTGTAGTCTCCTGGGATAACCTCGACAGACAGTTCATTCCACAGCTTGACAGTACGCGTGAGAAAACTTCTCTGGAACCGCACAGTCCGCGACCACTTAGACTCCAATGTGTTTTGATGAAAACTCCTTGTCGATGGCGAGCGGTGCGACTGTAGAAGGAGGCCGTGGGCATAAGGGACGCAAAATCTCTTCTCAGACTTAAATATTTTAAACCGTCTGTCAGTTTGGGATCGTCAACAATGTTCCTTGACTGGTCTTATAAGATTGGTGGCTGAATTTAATGACAAGTAAAACGTAGATAACTATTTCTTTACCACCTTATATTAACAATTGTATTATGATATTATTCGTTGACGTTATGTATTTAAATTATACATCATTATACTGTGTTTACTATAACTGGTTCTACATCTAAATTATTGTTAACATAAAATAACTAAATTTTGGCTACATTTAAATGAATAATTAACATAGTATATTATTTTACTACAATTGTAACTTGTACTTGTTTTCCATCAGTCGTAGTACAAACAAATTGAATCAAATTTCGTTTATAATGAATTTGCTCCAAGCTCTTTAGTTTTAATATTTTTATTCTCAGACGAAAGGTTGGGGTCAAAATAATTAATATGTTCATATTATTATAAGGTTGTTATAATTTAAAATGGAGTATATTTTCTGTCGCCCACGCGTCAGCTATGTTAAGTGTTATTGTTACATTAAAAAATGTTGTTATATGCAGGACGCTGGCAGCATACTGGACCCGCGGGCTGCGGCAGCTGTTGGCCAGTCCGAACTAATGTCAATGTACGACGCCATGTTCTCCCAGTACAACGTGAAAATTGCACAGGTAATTTTTTTTTAAAGCTTTTATTTATTTTTTTGTGATGTAATTGAACCACCACTATCTTAAGAGCTAACCCTGCCGACTAGCGAAAGAGGATCTGGCAAAAGAGAGGTAGGGCACAGCGTATTTGTAAGCTGCCCGACTGGGGAAATACCTCCACCTCACAGAATACCGCAGCCAAATAACAATTCCTTTAAAGGTAGTTGTGACCATTTCCGAAGAAGAAATGCTCCAAGAAACTTGCCAATATGCAACCATATTGCAAGTGATGTTACTATACGTGAGGAGATGCTATGTTGGAAGTGAAGGTGCGCGAACAATTTTTACTGCTATTGTCTTTAAGCAACGGTTTTACATCATAAGGGCAGCATATAAAACAAAACTTACATTGCTTCACGTCAGAACATTTTTCCTATACAGTTGGGTACTAAATTATGTATACAATTTACATTGCTAACGTGCATTGTGCATTAATTTCTATGCAAGTCCCCCTTTGCAGCAATTCGAGATTCTTACGATAAAGCAAAAGACAACATACTTACGATAAAACAAAAACAATTATCTGGAATCCGTATGAGCTCAAGTATATTTCCATGGTTGAAAAACTGCAAAAAAGTTTATTTGGTGGTTATACCTTAAGCAATATGGGTATCATGTGGGGTTTCCAACTATATACCCCAGTGATTTTTTGTTGGGAATGACTGGGTATAACACTCTGGAAGTGAGGCGCACTGTCTCACTGATGGGGTTTCTATTCAGGCTCCTCAGGGGTTTTACGAGCGATCCAGCGGTACTGGAATTGATCTGTTTTCATGTGCCTGACAATTATATTTATTTATTTAAAAACTTTATCGACCACAAATTATAAACAACCCTTGTTTATAATTTGTGGTCGACAAAAGGCGGACTTAACGCTAAAAGCATTCTCTACCAGTCAACCTTTGGACCAAGCATAAAATCACGAATGCGGTACTGAAGACGCAAAATTAAAAAAAAAACAGATTTAAGTACTAAAATATAATACGACTAATAAAATAGTATTTATAATTATTGCAGAAAATATTTAATAAACATATATTTAATAAATTTTATAAATAATTATATATTTAATAAACATACATATACATACATAAAAATACATAAATTCAGCGATGATGATAAAGATGATAATGATGATGATGATTTAGTGCTTAGTTAGATCGTTATCTCTATATATTCGTGCTCGATTATAACTTGTTTATGTCGTCTAGCATTAGAACGACTGCAGCGTATCATGCTCCTCTTACTCGAGCGGTGCGACTTATCAATGTCATGATTGCAACGAACCCGACGCTAGACCTGTATAACTGTTCTAAAGAGCAATTTCACAGAGCAGCAATAAATAGATTATGTCGAACATGCTATTTGATTTTAATTTTATTGTTATATTTTAATTTGTGTTTCATTTTTTTTATTGTAATTTTAATTTAAATTGTATGACATTGATTATAATTTTTAATTGTCTTTTTATAAACAAATATTCCTGGACAGATGCGCGCCGCCATCTGGTCTCATATTATTATTATTATTTTATATAATGTATCCAATTATTTTGTTTCTTATGTTGATTTGATTATTTTTATTATGATTTATGACATTATTATGCGAATTGGGAAACTGTAATGCTAATAATTGTGTGAAATAAATAATTAAATAAACATAAATTTTGTTGCTGGATCGATATTAGGGCATGATCGCTTATTCTTGGAATTGGTCAGGGATGGGCAAAATACCGGGCATTTACCATAAATTCCCAATAAGTACCTACATATAAATGCTCTATGAATGTAATGTTGTGATCTTTATAAAAATAAAAAAGATGTTGAACTCTTAATATCAATTTTATTTGCAATACCAGTCAAAGACTGTGTTCTTACTTGTATGTTGTCGAGACAAGGGGTGGTTCCGCCGCAAGAGACCTGTCACTGTCACTGTGACTGTCAGCTGTCATCGACATGTCTAGAAAATGTTTCAATGAGTCAAAGGTTGTTTTAGATCAATATAAAATTTAGTAGACAACTGATAAATGTCTGTCATATTTGCATCAACTACATCACAGACAGATAACTAATACTACAATAAATGCCTAGGTTTTGAGCATAAATAGGGAATTTATATGTACTTGTTGGGAATTAATCGTAAATGCCCCATATTTTACCCATCTCTAGTCTAAGTTGGAAGAGAGTTCGAACCTGCCCCCTTACCACCATCTCATATTGCGACTCAATAATTGAATAGATTGCTTATTCATAGCAATGAATAAGCGACTCTATTGCATTTGAAATAGAGTCGCTTATTCATTGGTATAAATAAGGAATCTATTCAGTTATTGAGTCGCAATAAGAGATGGTGGTAAGGGGGCTGTTTGGCGTGTAAGTGGTTCATCAACATATTTGAACCAAAGCCAACTTCACCTGCATGCGGTGCACCCTGCTGACTGACAAACGAAGCTCTGGCGAAAAGAGAGGTAGGGGGTGTAATTTTAAGCTACCCGACTGGGGAATGTACCTCCACCTCACAGAATACCGCAGCCAAATAACAATTCCCTTGAGGGTTGTTGTGTTCCTGCGAGTGAGTGAGGTCATCACAAAGGAAGGAGGTGCTGCGTTGGCAGTGGGGGTGGCGGAGCGCGAGCAATATTTTGCTGCGAGCGTTAATATGGCTACGGTAACCGCTCCGACTGCGACTGCGACTGCGACCCGAAGGAGTATATAAAAAAAAGAAAAAGAACCTACTGGTCGAAGCTTTGAACTCGTTCGTTCCATGTTTTTAGTTTCGGTAACGAAGTAGAATGAACCGCACTAGTTTATCTGCGTTCCTTAACCACATAAATAAAATTACAAAACCGGCTCTAAGTTACAGATGTGTTTACTATCCCCTACGTTAGTTTGCTAACTAATTAAACATAATTGACTAAGTTACGTAATTAAGTTGGTTTATTTACGTCCTTAGGAAATTAAGCACACTAGTAGGTATACGATTATTATTTCGACAACTTACAAGGTAGCAAGTATTGCTTGTAGTTGTTAATTGTTATTTAAGGGGATGACTTAGTAGGTACATTAGTCATATTCTTTTGTTTGTTAAAATATTAGTATATATTTTAACAAACAAAAGAATATGATATAATAATATAATAATATGGTAACGAAATTAAATTTTATATTGATCTAAAACAACTTTTAACTCATTGAAACAATTTCTAGAATATTTAATAGAGTTTTAATAGAGTTATAAAAAAAAATCCGAAGGTGATTTAAAAAAAAGTTAAAATAGATTTTTGGTCCTATCCAAAAATCTAGTTGTAACAACGCGATTTTCAAATTCATTAATTTTTTATCGTTTTTCCTGTAATAACTGTGTCCAACAATTATCTATGGAGTTAATTTGATTTTTTTTAATTTGCTGAAATTAATGAATTATGGTACATTAAATAAATAAATATTTCTGGAGAATTTACACAGCGCAATCTAGTCCCAAAGAAAGCGCAAAGCTTGTACAATGGGAAATGGTTTTTTTTTGTAAATACATACTTATAATACACAGAAAACACCCAGACCAAGACAAGCAGACATGTTCATGCGCACAAATGTTTGTCTTATGCGGGGGTCGAACCCGCAACCTCGGAGTCAAATTAGCCATTGCTAGTCATCGACCATCTGGTCTGAATGGAATGAACGCGAAAGTTTTTATAGGAAAACACAGTATGGGGTTCTGAGAGATAGGATATTTTATAGCGTCGGCAAGTCGTAAGTATTGCCACTGACGGCAAGTCGTGTAAACTCCTTAGGCTAAGATAGCTGTTTACTATCAGGCGTGTCCTACGCTTGTTTGTTGCCCTAGTGGTATAAAAATATATTATCACTGAAAAAGAAAGATAGGAGATGCTGCGTTGGCAGTGGGGGTGGCGGCGCGTGAGCGATATTTTATGTTGTGAGCGTTAATATGACTACGGTAACCGCTTCACATCAAGCGGGCCGTATGCTTGTCTGCAGCCTGACGTAGTATAAAAAAAAAATCACGCAACTCTATTCAAAAAGATGCTACAGCTGCTTTTCTTAAACGTGATAAATTATACATTCTCCGTGGAGTGCTTATTATCAAACCGAGATGAAAGGAGCTTGCTGTTGTGTACTGGATAATGGATGTAGTTCTTATAGCCTTTGTATTTAGGTTTTATAATGATATTCTTTTGTGGCAGTTTTAATAAGAAATGGTAATACTATCTGAAACACTCTCTCATGATGGGGTATAGGATTTTGTTCAAAGTCAGACTCAAATTTTATTCAAACAATAGGCACTTTCTCATGTCTGAATTACAATTTCGCAGTAACAAGAATATAAAAAGTAATTTAAATAAGAGGATTTAACAGTACAAATATACATATTATTAATAAACAATAAAAAATATTATCATTGAATGTTTATGTGATTAATTGCCATTAAATTTCAATGTCACTAAATTAAAATAAGGTCAACAAATAAAATAATTATTTTGTAATAGTTACAAATAAATAATATGATAATCCTTATACAAATAATATGCAGCTAGTAATTGAATATAAACAGAATCGAGTTGTCTGGATTGTTTAAGCCTATACGTATTTATCGCTTAAATATCATTTATTGTATAATATCCTTTTGCTACTAAACACCGTTTAATATACGAATGAAACTGACTAAACGGTAAATTATAAATTTCACTCGGTATTTTATTATAAAAATGCACACCTTGGCAGAAAAATGAGTTTTGAAATATAAACTTATCACAAGTTTTCCGGGTCTTTGGGTTGTTTGACGTTCTTCTGTATATATATTACTGATTGATCTAGTTAGGATTAATTAAAGGATCAGTAAGTCTGTTAGCTGTGGATTATTGACAGTAGCGGTTATGGACATGTTTGCGTGAAATCCCGTATGCGTCCGGACAATGCAAGTCGCACTGGACTAACTTACTGGGCTCGTAAACAGAACTGGAGGCTAGTCAGCTGGACTGACTTGCGAACGCAAAGTCGGTATGGGATTGGGTCGAAACCAGAGGCTGATAACGTTAACACAAAAATTTAAGGAAAAACAATACTGACGTCATTTCCGAAAATAACGGTATTTCCCGAAATACCATTATTTTCGGAAATGACGTCAGTATTGATGCTGAAATAACGTTATTAATATTTCATAACATTACATAATACCTAAGTAAATGTTTCCGGCTCTATGTCCACCCTCCCACCGCACTTACAGCAACCCGTGGGTACTCATTTGTTGGGCCCGATCGGATATTTGTTCGGTCACTGATCATCGTCAACCAATCCCGCTACGCCGTCGAATGTAGAACGAAATAATGTCGTTACTGGATAACACATAAAAAAATCGGTTGTCTGTAAAGTCGGTTTACTGACGATAGTTGAACGTGACAACGTCATAAGAAAATACTGATGGAATGTTTGCATTTTTCAAAAGAAAATTTTAATGGAACGCCTCAGAGCGAGGTAACGCCGCATACTTCATGTTTTTTCGTGCGTGCAGCCGGCTCCATCGAATTATAAGACGTTGTCACGTCAAAATTATTTCCGCCAACCTTTTCACATCGAATATTCTGAAAAATAACGTTAATAAATGTTGGCGCCATTAAGTAATGTTAACGATATTTCTAGGTATAGGTGCTTAAAATACCGGTATTTTAGTCCCCGGTTGACACACGAGTCCAGTAGAAAGTCAACGCTAGACTGGGTTATCTTACTGTCCATTTACTGCCATCGTATAAACCGGGCTTTAAACTCTGCTTCAGCTACAATGTTAGTTAATATGCATTTTAAGAACTATAATAAAATATAGCTGCCCTGGAACACCATAAATCTGCGCAGCATGTCATAACAAGTAACGTAGTTCAATTTCCAGCGGCTGGATATCTTTATGGGCGTAATCGAAGGATATTAAAATCAGCTATATATTTTAAACATAACTTTACCCGGGTATTTGCATGTTGCGATATTCTTTTTAATGAGATTTCGATCGCGTCTAGGCCATCGACACAAAACAGATAGAAGTTCACAAAGTTAAAAGCATTGAGATGATATAATATTCTCTATGTCCTGTGTCGTAGAGTCATCCTTAACCATAAGCAAGATATTATTTTCGAAAAGCTATTCGTCTTCCTTCAACTCTTATTCATCACACTGCTGGGAATCGGGTCTCTCAATCGAAGAGGTTTCGAGCATGTGGAGTATGCCGGTTTGACCTATTCAAACAAGATTCATCTATCTCTCCATCATCTAACCAACAACATCTACAGATCGCCTGAGGATGCCTTGCGTAGAGGCGAAACACGGCAGAGACGACCACGGCAGTCGGGGCGGCAGAGGTCGCACGTATCTTCTGTTTCAGATGTTGGAGATTCGTCGAGACGACTGCAGTAGCTGGAGCAGAGACGACCAAAGGAGCTACGGCAGTCATACATGCATCTGCTACTTGGCCGGCAGTAGTTTTAATGAACTAATTGGTGTCGGAAGCATGCAAAGTAGTATAGGAGTAACACCTGAATCAATTAACTGAATTTATAATAGCCTTTGCGTAGTTACAGACCCTGTAGGTACTTTATATTGAACAATTAAACATTTAACTTTAGTAATAACTTATTTTAATTACACCAAATTAAAGGTTTCGTAATCCAGTAGGTAAAATATCTTTGAACCGAACTCCAGTTTGTTATTAAGACCCCGTGGCAGTTTCTAATTTTGTGAAATACACGGCGTATAATTTAAAAGGAGCTAATTTCTTTAAACAAACCTTTACTCAACTGGGAATATGTAGGTACGTTAATTGTTAATTTGATCTGCTGGTCAAATTCCAGTTAAAAACTGTTGAAGCAGGTACATATATACCTATAATAAATAAATAAATATTTCTGGACAATTTACACAGCGCCATCTAGTCTCAAATTAAGCGCAAAGCTGGACAATTTACACAGCGCCATCTAGTCTCAAATTAAGCGCAAAGCTTGTACTATGGGCACTAAATAACTGATATTATACTTAAATACATTTTTTTTGTAAATACATACATTTAATACATAGAAAACACCCAGACCAAGGCAAACAGACATATTTATGCACACAAATATTTGTATTGTGCGGGGATCGAACCGAATTGAATTTTCGAGAACAGTTTGGTTTTACAACTTTTTAAGCTGGTTTTGTTGTACCGTTTATTATAAAAATACATTTTTATCATAAACCCAGTTTTACACTTAAAAATTGAGTTTTATTTTATACGACGTCGGGTGGCTGACACGCTTGATCGGAAGCGGTTACCATAACCATATTAACGCTCGCAACTTGAAATATTGGTAGCGCGCCGACACTGCTGATGCCAACGCACCAACTTCCTTTGTTATTGTAAAAACACATTTTTATAACAAACCCAGTTTTGACCATGATTCAATTATTGTATCCATTAATAGTAGTTTATGAAACTGTTGCATAATAAGGGTTCTTAAAATACGAGTGTGAATTTATCACATGAGTCGGCTCATGGCGACTGTGATAATAGACCACACGAATATTTTAAGACCTAATTATGTGCAGTTTCATACACTATTTGTCTAATCTCATGAAATAGATGACAATAATATTTTAAAGAAAACCATGAAGTTAATTTCACAGCCTAATTTCTTACCTATAAATCCATTTGCAGATGGAGCATGCGTGGTGCGCATGCGCGTCAGAAGATAAAAAAAAAACTTGCAATGCATTTGCATTGCAACCTGTTTAAAATACCTGTATATGCTGAAGCTGTATCGAAATGGAGAAAAAGTTATTTTTCGATACAGTTGTCCATGGAAGAGCTGTATCGAAAAGTAACTTTTTAAATTTATTTTGATGTCTTGTGCGTAAAAGACTGACATTAAGATTCTGTGTTTAGTTTTTTAATCTCTAAATTTCAGTATGAGATTAGATAAAAGACATTTATTTATTTATTCAATAATTCCATTTCATGCGTTACTGAACTACATAATGTTTACACAACACAAACATACATATGTACCTTTTCAGGCATAGTAAAATAGTTAAGAGGGAGGCAGACATAAATGTAGTGGGTATAGCTAATAACATTAAATTACTTTATCCATATAATGAGCGAGCCTTATTCATCTCACTGCTGGGATATGAGTCTCCACTTAATTGAAGGGTTTAAGAGCATACTCCATCACGCTGCTCAACTGCGGGTTGGCGGAGGCCAATGTTTCCAAGCCGCCTAAAGGCCACTGACTTGACTCAACGACTGTCATCTATAATGACAACAGCTGGGAACGATGGTTTAACGTGCCCGGAGGAGCTGGAGATAAATAAACCAATCCATGGACAGGCTATGGTCGACATTGCCTAACTTGGATGTTATAATTACACTGACAAGCTAACGAGCTATGTCGATGGATCTATACATTATTAATATAATAAATTCGTATTGATGGTCGTAACTTTTGAAATATTTGCGCGTATCACGCAAAAATCACCGCTTTAAACCAAAATCTCATTACCAAAAATTATGCATATTTAGTCACACTAACAAAGATATATTTCTCGGCCACGATGTAATGTAACTATATTGTAATTTACTGAATAAAGCATTTGTATTTGTAAATTTAATTAAATCGACTTTCACAATTAAAAGATATGCAATTTTTAAATTTACTAGATACCCTAATTCCAAGCGAAAATAATAATAAATAAACATCTGTTGTTGATTCTTAGGTTCTCGTCACCAAACCGGACTTCTACAATGAAGAAACGAGGAAGAACTTATTCTGTACGCTATCAGAACTGATATCGCTGAACATAGTGCCAATCGTGAACACCAATGACGCAGTCAGCCCGCCGATGTATATACATGATGACACCGTAGTTCCTGGGACTGGAAAGAAGGTAAGATATTAAACATACTCGTAACTAGATGGTTTAGGGTTGGTGGAAGTCTTAAACAACATGAAGCCGCGAGTGAGAGAAAGTGCTACACACCGCTTGATGTCCCCGAGGTGTTGTGAGGGTGTTTCATGCCAATCGATCGATACTATTGTGCTACGTCAACCAGTTGGTGTAGTTTTGTTAAAAAATAAAACGTCGTTTTTTGATCAATGATTAATCGGTCAGCGAATGAGCAACAGAGGACATACCGCCGAAGCTGAAGCCGATTACCATCGAATACTTTGATTCGACAAATAGGTCTTATTTTTTAGTTATTGACAAACATCTTCAGCTTAGTCGGTAGAGCTCCAGGGTTTCTACTAGCTAAGCTATAAGTAAGTACTATATCTGAAGTTTGATTTTAGAGATCAAAAAACCCGATGGGATACGGCTTTAGCCGGTAGGGTCCCATGGGTGCTACCGAGTTGAGGCCGATTATCATCGGAGTTTTTGACTGCGAAAATCAAACTTTAGTTTAGATTAGCGGTAATTGTGTTTAGCTTAGCTGGTAGAAACCATAAAGCTCTAGCAACTAAGCTGAATAATAAATATTGTCAGACAAATTACACAGCGCCATCTAGCCCCAAAGTAAGCGAAGCTTGTGTTATGGGTACTAGACAACTGATAAACATACATAAATACATTTTTTTTTGTAAATACATACTTATGATGCATAGAAAACACCCAGACCAAGACAAACAGACATGTTCATGCACACAAATGTTTGTCCTATGTGGGAATCGAACCCACGAGCGTTGGTGTCGAAGCCACATCATTGACCGCTACGCCACCGAGCTCGTCAGAAGAGCTGAAGAAGTTTGTCATTGACTTAAATCTAAGATCTATTTTCGTAATCAAAAAATCCGATGGTAATGGTTTCAACTTCGGCGGTACGGGTCGGTGTCACTCGATCGATGTACCGGTGTGAGGACACTGTCGAAGCAAGGTGATACTCCCAGCTAGTCCTAGCCATCTAGCACTCTTTCGCGAGCGACGACGAGCCACTTAGTTTACAGAAAATTTCAAAAAGGTTTCGTGTAAAAGTGTGGTAAACCCTTCAATGACCTGAAAGTCACTAGGAAAAAATTTGTATTTAATGTTTGTGTACAGGTGCATTAAAAAAGGCGGATAAAAATTTATATGAAAACTTGAAAGTTGTCATATTATCATAATATTATAATAAAGCACTTGTACTATTCCACGTTATTATATTTAATACTAGCGGCCCGACCACGCTTCGCTGTGGCTCAATCTTTTCGTTTCCATCCATTTCCTTAGAGATGGCGCTGTATGTGAAAAAAGATTTTCCCGCTTTTCTTTTCAAATTTTTCCAGAATTTTCTTTGCTATAAACCTTACGGAGCCCGAGACCTTTCGTGTTTCGAGAAATCGGTTCGTGCGTTCTGGAGTTATAGCGTCAGGAAGGAAAACCCGACTTATTTTTATATAGTAGATTACCGACCGGTTTCGAAACACAAACACCATCTGTTTACCTTGATAATGCCTTAGCAGCGAAACCGGTCGGTAATCAATATATCAATACATATAATAAAACAGTAGGAACCGCGTGTCTGTACATTTGATAAAATTAATAAAAAATGAGTGTGGGCGATAAAAAAAGGGTAACAGAACACAAAACAGATTTTTTTGATTTTTTTGTCTGTCTGTCTGTCTGTCTGTCTGTATGTACTCGCTAATCTTTAAAACTACTGAACAGATTTTTACGCGGTTTTCACTAAAAGATTAAGGTCATCCCTGAGCAACATATAGGCTTTGTTTCATCGAAATCTGATGTCAGATTAAAAAGTTATCGTCATTTAAAGTTTAAAGAAAATTTTTCTTTATAGAAAATCACTCATCACAAAATCTAAGAAACTACAAGTGCTAGGAGTCTCAAATTTTGTATGGGGGTTCCTTTCAGGACGTAGATGCTCAGTAAGACGGGAATATGGAAAATTCAACTCCTAAGGGGGTGAAATGGGGGTCCAAAGTTTGTATGGGGAACCAAGATTAGTTGGACTATTTTATACGAAACTTTACACGAGATCTTCTGTAGATAAATGAGTAAACACGTGTTTCAGGATTTTTCAAAATTCAACCCCTAAAGGGATGGAATGAGGTGCAAACGTCTGAAAATCGACATGGGTATTGTTTTTATGGTTTATCGGGTCGCTGATTCCGAAAACAACAGCTATTTTATAATCTAACATAATCGACGTGACAC
This sequence comes from Hypsopygia costalis, assembly GCA_937001555.2. Taxonomy (NCBI): domain Eukaryota; kingdom Metazoa; phylum Arthropoda; class Insecta; order Lepidoptera; family Pyralidae; genus Hypsopygia; species Hypsopygia costalis. The sequence goes on from OW443335.2 coordinate 6,181,010, forward strand.
AAGAGCACTCCTGTGGGGGTGCGATGGGGTTGAAATGTTACAATATCAATATGGGTGTTGATTCTATGGTTTTCTAAAATGTCAATTACGAAAATGGCATCGATTTGAAAACTGGACACGAAATTTCCATCTCGGTATAAAAATTCAAGATTTGGAACACCTGATGCAAAACCATAATGGTTCAGCTAAACTATAAGAAATATAAAAATGACGCCTTAGCAAAAGTTGTTCAGCCTGATGAGTATAAATAGTTTAACAAAATATTGATTGTATTGTAAAAAAAATAACCACACGCAGTGCTACTTTTATTCTTACCTGCTACAAGTTAGACGCAATAGTCTTATTTATTATATATATATATATGTATATATATATATATATATATATATATATATATATATATTATATATATATATATGTATATATATATATATATATACTAGCGGCCGCCCGCGACTTCGTACGCGTGGAGTTAGTTATTTGCAAATAATTTTTAATTACATTCGAAAAAGCTAAATACCTAATGAAAGGAAAAAGATGAAAAAGTTAAAAACAATCAATATCTAGACGAATTTTTAGAATCAATGAAGTCGACGGATATTATTTTTTGAAACCTCTTTGTAAAACCTAAAGTACTTTTTATTGTTATAATAATACATCCCTCCTTATAATAGTAAGTATGTAGTTGTTTTCAATATTTTTTATACTTAAATATCATTTAAAATCCTTCTGCCATAATTACTTTAACTCCAATAACATTGGATTTTCATACAAATTTCCAACCCCCGTTTTAACTCCATAAGGGGGTTGATTTCTAAAGATACATTATTAGTACACCTCCATACCATCTATAGAGCATAGATTTTAAATTTCAAGTCTCTTACTTCAAAAACATAGGACTTTCATACAAACTTCCAACCCCCGTTTTAACACCAAAAAGGGGTTGATTTCTAAACATACATTATTAGTACACCTCCACACCATCTACAGAGCATACATTTTAAATTTCAAGTCTCTTGCGTCAAAAACATAGAACTTTCATACAAACTTCCAACCCCCGTTTTAACCCCAAAATGGGGTTGATTTCCAAAGGCACATTATTAGTACACCTTCACACCATCTATAGAGCATACATTTTAAATTTCAAGTCTCTTACTTTAAAAATATAGAACTTTCATACAAACTTCCAACCCCCGTTTTAACCCCAAAAAGGGGTTGATTTCTAAAGATACATTATTAGTACACCTCCACACCATCTACAGAGCATACATTTTAAATTTCAAGTCTCTTGCGTCAAAAACATAGAACTTTCATACAAACTTCCAAGCCCCGTTTTAACCCCAAAATGGGGTTTATTTCCAAAGACACATTATTAGTACACCTCCACACCATCTATAGAGCATACATTTTAAATTTCAAGTCTCTTACTTCAAAAACGTAGAACTTTCATACAAACTTCCAACTCCCGTTTTAGCCCCAAAAAGGGGTTGATTTCCAAAGATACATTATTAGTACACCTCCACACCATCTATAGAGCATACATTTTAAATTTCAAGTCTCTTGCTTCAAAAACATAGGACTTTCATACAAACTTCCAACCCCCATTCTACCCCCTTAGGGGTAGAGTATCGTAAAATCCGTTCTTAGCGGATGTCTACACCCTATAAGGAACCTACCAGCCAAATTTCAAGTTTGTAGGTGTTATAGTTTCTGAGATTTCGTGAGTGAGTCAGTGATTTTCTCTTTTAAATATATAGATATATATATATAGAACTGACTAAACAGACCACGTTAACTTTATATAATATAGACGTGTACGCTAAAATTGAAATGGAACGATTGGTATAAATATTCGCACAAACCAGAAGAATGCGTGCATTTGCGGGACGCTATGTAGCAAGATTTTGTGACTCAAAGTCTTTTAAACAACGAGGGGAAACTATTTTTGTTAGATGCTTCAGGAGGGACTGGAAAAACATACCTGACGAGAGCAATCCTCGCTGAAATCAGGCGCCAAAATAATATCATACAGCAGCATCGCCAGGTATTGCAGCCATAATATTACCTCTAGGCGGAAGGACGCAAATACAATGTTCAGTATTCTACTCGATTTATACAGAACGGAAACACCGACATGCTTTGTGACACGAAACTGTGTCAAAGCGAAAATGTTTCAGGATTGCTGTCTAATCGTTTCAGATGAATGCGAAATTGCCAACAATGTGGCTTTATCGAGGATTAGTAACGCTTGAGGTCTTTTCATATTAGCTCCCGAAGGAAACACTCCCTTCATTTTTTTTTTGAAACTATGGTGACTACTTAAATAAAAATAATAATTTGTTGACTTTTAACGTATAATACTGCCCCAAATATTTTCTTATGTATCTACTTTAGTTCGTATTTGTATTAATATGCCGGAATCATAAAGTCCACGTGAACGAAGTCGCGGGCATCAGCTAGTATTAAATATAATAACGTGGAATAGTACAAGTGCTTTATTATAACATTATGATAATAATGTTCCACCAAGTGCCAACAATCAACAGTATCAACTTTATGTTGTCATATTATTTTTTATAATATATAGAACTTTGATTTTGTAATATATTGAACTAGCAATTGAAAAAAATATCTTAATTCTATGCCAACAGTTTAATCAGGTGATCAATATTTGTGTGGAGCCTATATGTTTTATACAATTAGATGTCAACTGAGATACACGTTAATTTCAATGAATAGTGCATGTAGATACACAACAATTATAATTACAAGACACTGAAAAAGTATTCCTCCAAGAAACGCTAAATTCAAAAGAAAGGCATATTTTCATATCAAACAGCAAAGTAAAGCAACATATTTTATTTTAATTTTTGTGGATGGTATTTTTCGTAAAAAGATTCTTTTACATAAAGATGAAAGTTATTACTCGGACTTTTTCGACCTTTTAAGGTTCTCACATTTTCTTTATCGTATTTTATACTTTGATCTATATTTATACGTCTTAATATACTCAAGAATATTCGAGAGAATTTTATTCGATACATTAATCTATTGAAAAAAAGTAGGGATGTGCAAAAGGAAAAATATTATCAAGATTTAATGGCAATGTTAGCCAAATTGCTAAATGCTTTTGAAGTTTTTTATTTAATTGAAAGGATTTTATCAATGACTTCTATAATTGAATTAATTAATTTACCACAGCAAAATCACATAGCGTCAATGATGTTATAAATATTATAGGAATGTCACAATATAATATATTATCAAACCCCGGCCACTCCATACAAAAATGGCGCTTTTGCATGTAGTAACCAAATGACGTCTGTACACGTGCCTATGTTTGAGTGACGTTCTCTAGGGCTGACATCTAAACAATTATTAGTCGGACATGTAAGGGGGTGTAAGTGGTTCATCAACATCTTTGAACCAAAGTCAATCTTACCTGCACGGGGTACACCCTGCTGACTGACAGACGAGGCTCTGACGAAAAGAGAGGTAGGACATAGCGTATTTTTTAAGCAGCCCGACTGACGAAGTTCCACCACCTTACAGAATACCGCAGTCAAATAACAATTTCCTTGAGGGTTGTTGTGTTCCTGCGAGTGAGTGAGGTCACCAGAGAGGATGGAGTTGCTGCGTTGATGGCATGGCGCGAGCGATATTTAATGTTGCGACCGCTAATATGGTTACGGTAACCGCTTCACATCAGGTGGGCTTATTGAAGAAAAAAAAAACATAGTAAATACACTACACTGACTTCAGCCAATATTTACAAAACGCCTTGTATAATTGCCATTGCTAACTTACCCAAAATTTTATATTTTCTAATCACCACTAAATCAAACGTTCGCCTTCCGAACACAGATTCATTGTAATGGTCAAACCATTTTATTCTTACTAATTGTAGCTTTTTACTATTCATATAAATGGCATGCATTTGATTCATTTTCATATTCACATGGAACAAACGTAATTTAAAACTAATACCACACATGACATTACGCACAATAAACATTGAAATGTAAATAAGAAAATTGTAAACATTAACAATAAACCACCATAACTAAAGTGACAGCAATGTCAATTCCGCGTCAAACTATGGCTGCTGCATGCTTTTTAGGTAATTTATAAAAAAATCAGTACTTTATTTTATCCAAAGGGATCGAATAAATTTCTTTTTTTGACTTTCCATGTGTTGAGACATCCATCCATTGCACAAGTAACTCCCATCTTTTAAACTGAATGGAGAATAAAATACGAGCGACGTCAATTTGTAGGACGTTGCATCCATTGCGAACGGTTCCAAATCGGTCTCATAGGGGAGGTGAGGTCGACTAGTGAGAGCGGCAGAGAGTGTCCATACTGTACGTTAGTACTATTACTTATACTGTGATATTATACTATAGATATGCCACAAGTGTCAAAAACGTACACCTGAGAAGTACCCCAATTGTCTCATTTCGCATTTAGTTCGCAACAAGCGAGCCAACGAATCTAACGTTTGTGACAATTGATTGTAATAGATTTAAGGGTCAAAATCAGAGAGGTGAGCATTATGCTGTTGACAAAGATTTCTTAATAAAATACCACGATATTCCTACAATATTTATTTCAAAATATAGGTACTATCCATAATTACAAATTACTTAGCATATTTATTTTTTTATAATAGTGTTTTACTTGATTTTAAACAAAAACAGGCCTAAATAGTCATTCCGAGAACGCGTCCTTATATCATGTTTTTTAGTTCATACAAGTCAAAAATGTTTAAAATTACGAATTAAAAATTTCATATTTGAGTATAAGCTTGGAAAATTATTAAATTAATATTATATATAAACCCAATTCACATCATTCTAATGTCTTGAGATTTTGGCTATTCATATGATGTCTGACGTTTATCAAATCATTCCGAGAACGTGGTTGATATTAGTCGATGTAATTAAAACTACATACACTAAGTGGCGTTAGGGAGCAACAGTGTGAAGTTAGCTAGATAAAGCAAACGTCACGGGTCAATTTAACGAAAAAAAATAACTGCTTTTGTTGGTAAGTACCATTTAATATGATATGTGTGTAGCGTACTTTAATTCCCTGTCACTACGGGAACGTCGTTTAGTAATTAGCTTTTCGGAATTGAACATACTTTTTGCAAAATACCGATAAATACTTCAGCTCACTTGTTCATAACCCTTAAAACCAATATCTAACATGGCGGCGTCAAGCGTGACATGAGGACATATAACAGATAGTCATTTCGGGAACGGTCATTTAGAGAACGTTCCCCTCTATAGCGAACGTTCCCGAAATGACAATCTGTGAACAAAATGATACTGTAATTTATTTAAAAAGCATAACGATGTTAAATTTTGGTGTTAGGTACCCATTTAGAATGAGTAATATGGAAAACTATAAAAATAAAGAGGAAAAGAAGTCAAAATAATGATTAAAACAGGACAGTGTAGCTTATAAAAGGCATCGTGAAAAGGCTAATGCAAGGAAGCGCAAGTTTATAGATAATATGACACCTGAACAAAAGGAGATGAAGATACTGAAAGATAGGGAATATTACAAAAAAAGAAAGCTGAAAAGAAAGTTAAAACTCTTAGTGACATGACTGAAAGAGAGAAGAGAAACCAACGAAAGTATTGGACGAAAAATTCTCAAAACCATAGACAGAAAAAAAATCTAATGCGGTTGCTTCTAGAAAGTGTTAAAGATTTGCATCCTAAATTCTATGGGGAGATTGGAATTCGAGTATCATAAGCGACGCTTTTGAGAGAGAAGCCTTATTGGGTAATGCATCCTAAAAAAAGGATCGTGATACTAGTCTTTGAGTAAATTTTTGAATACAAATTAAACAAATTACATCGACTAGGAGAGACTGAGTTGATAAAACCGTATAGCTGTGACATTAATTCTTACAATTATATGTTTGGTTTGTGTGGCAATTACAAGGAGATTAAAATGGATTCGGGGAGCAATGAAGATACCGTTGAATACAAGCATAAAAGTGGCAAAAAAGTTACTGTTACAAACACAGTTAAGAAGTTGAAAATGTCTTTAGCTGCGAATATTACTCCAATGAAAAAACATCTTTATGAAATTAGTGAAAACTTGAAGGCAAAAAGAAACAAGTTAATGATAGTGAGAGAATGTTTCCTAATACCTAATGTTTGTTGATTGAAACTATCAAGTTTATTATTATTTAGTAAGTTTAACATTTGATACTCATGTTGTCATTTCTTAGTACAAATAAAGTTATAATAATGTAAATGTTTATTATTTTCACGTAAAAATACGTAGGAAACCGAGTGTTGCGCTCATTCAGGGAACGTGAACGTCATTTAGGGAACTTCACCGTCATTTCGGGAACACGCGAATCATTTTCGGGAACGACACAAAAACAGCAAATAATACACTAATTAGTATAAATTCTTGAATTATACAGATGAATTGACCTCTGAACCTTTGTATTTACATTATTAATATACCTTATAGTGCAAAAAATACGAAATAAATTGAAGTTTTGGAACAGAATTTACATTGACTGAAAATTTATGGAGAGTAATTTGAAAAATAAGGGTTTTGATTATATAAATATACAATATACCAACATTTTCCGACTTAAAAATAGGTCATTAAATGTGATTTTTGAAAATAAATTGTTACATTATTATTTACAATTAAATTAAACGTGTTCCCGAAATGACTCACGGCTCTGGCATAATTCTTATTAACAGGTAGAATTTATAAAAGAAATATTTTTGTGCGAGCCCCTTCACAGAAAAGATTCATGATGAATGATACAAAAGACTCTTCTTGTTAGTTTTCCTTAAAAGATAACTTAATTTTTTAGATATCTGAAAACCGAATATGCTCACCTCTCTGATTTTGAGCCTATAAAAGTGCCGTCTTCTGTGTTACGAAAATGCACAATTTATGTTGATAAAGTAAATAAAGCCCAAGGCATCACATATCACAAGAAAGTACAACTTTAATTTAATTTCATATTTTTGCAAGACAAGACGCCATTGCGCCAATTACGTACTCATCAAGGGAAATAGATACCAAGTGTACTAGGCCGGATTCTAGCCCACGGGGCCGAAATTAAGGTGTATGTTTTCCATTGATTTTAATGGATAATGTATTTGATGATCATTCCTCAAGGACATGATCGATCTCAATTTTTCTCGACACAAACCTCAAGCATGTCGAGGTCTTGTATTGTGACAAGTTTGAACAAAATTGATTCAATGGTTTTGAAGCCTATTCATTTCCAAAAGTGACTTTTCGGCGTGCATAAGCGTTCCGAGTGCTGAGTGCGAGATTTATATTCACGTTCGATAATGTCAACGTAAACAAACCGACCAAATAGATAAGTACTCTCATGTTGTGAATTTATATGACGCGTGTTACATATCAAAATTATATAGCTTACCCGCTCACATTTCTAAGTGAGCAACCCGGCTAAATTCGATTTGTGACACGCGTCTGGTAAATTCAAAACATGAGAGTACTTCTCTAATTGGTCGGTTTGTTTACGTTCACATGATCGAACGTGAATAAAAAAACTCGCACTCAGCACTCCGCTCGCTCCACTTAATTAAAGTGCCGAGATGGTTAGGATAGCGAAATCCTCCCTCACAGGCGACAGTATATAGACACATCTGGTAGTTGGCCGTTCTACGCCTTACGCGTAATAGAGCCGCTTATTCATTGGTATGAATAAGCAATCTATTCAATTATTGAATCGCATTAAGAGATGGTGGTAAGGGGGCTGTAGTCGGTTCCAGAACCATTCTCGGCCGTCAGTTCTGAGTTCCCCAATACATACAGTGCCTCAATATAGTGCCTCTTAATGACATAGATTATTGTTTTATTTCTTAGGGAATCGGTATTAAAGACAACGACAGTCTGTCGGCGCTGTTGGCTGCTGAGATTCAATCCGACCTACTGATCATGATGTCAGATGTTGATGGTATTTACAATAAGCCTCCATGGGAAGACGGTGCTCGGATGATGCACACATACAGCTCAAAGGAACAGGTGCAATTTGGTCAGAAATCTAAGGTAAGAACATTAGTTTGATATCATTGATCCTATGTAAATATTTTGATGTATTTATATAACCGCACTCTATATGTACCGATATCCTTTAATATAACAAAATTGGGCTAACTAAAAAGGCTAACTAAAAAAAATAACACTATGGACTCCATATTCACGATCGTGAATTTATGGGCCGTGGCTTGTCTGCCACCAGACGCAGTATAAAAAAAAATAACACTATGGACCCCAAACTAGATTCTGTTAAATTTATGATGATCGTGAATTTGGGGTCCATAGTGTTATTTTTTTTTATACTGCGTCGGGTGGCAGACAAGCCACGGCCCACCTGATGTGAAGCGGTTACCGTAGCCATATTAACCATATTATATAGTAGCCATATTAATTATGTTATAAGTATAATCGGGTCGAAATATTTTGAAAATGGCAGATTTTTCAAATCACAGCTACTCGCAAAGTTGCTCCGATCTTTAAAGTCCAATCTCAAGTCAATATCGGGGTTGGTTTTTTGGCTCTCGAATCACAAAGGGTTATATAACATAAAACTACGAATTTCTTTTTCAAAAAAAAAAAAAAAAAAAACTCGTACAAGAAATTTTAGCCTAATAATATAATATCGTCCCATAATTTTCATAGGTTGGCACTGGTGGAATGGATTCTAAAGTTAATGCGGCGACCTGGGCAATGGCGCGTGGAGTTAGCGTTGTCATATGTAATGGCATGCAAGAGAAAGCGATCAAAACTATCATTAGCGGTAGAAAAGTAGGAACCTTTTTCACTGATTCCCCTGCAAGCCCAACAGCGTCTGTTGATGTCATGGCAGAAGATGGTAAGCGATTTCTTAGGTACTATTTGAATATATAAACTTATATTGAAGTGTTTCGATGATCAGATCACAAAATTGTTAACAATAATTAATTGTTCTAGCGCGTTCTGGAAGCAGGACTTTACAAGGATTGACGCCATCAGAGAGAGCATCGGCTATTCACTCGCTAGCAGACTTGTTAATAGACAAACAAGAAAAAGTATTAGAGGCAAATGCTAAGGACTTGGAAGAAGCAACAAAAGGTGGTCTAGCCAAACCATTACTGAATAGACTGTCCTTAAGTCCAGGAAAATTAAAGACTTTATCTATTGGCTTAAAACAAATAGCTGATTCCAGTTATCAAAATGTAGGAAGAGTATTAAGAAAAACCAAATTAGCTGAGAATTTAATGCTCCAGCAAGTCACAGTTCCTATTGGTGTTTTGTTAGTTATCTTTGAATCAAGACCTGATTCACTGCCGCAAGTTGCTGCACTTGCAATGGCTTCAGCTAACGGTCTTCTTCTAAAGGGTGGCAAAGAAGCAGCTCATTCAAATAAGGCCTTAATGGAATTAGTCAAAGAATCTCTTAAAACTGTTGGAGCTGAAGACGCTATATCCCTAGTTTCCACTAGGGAAGAAATAAGCGATCTCTTAGCGATGGAGCATCACATTGATTTGATAATACCACGTGGATCATCGGATCTCGTAAGAAACATTCAGAAGCAGTCTCAACACATACCTGTATTGGGACACGCTGAAGGAATCTGTCACGTTTACTTGGACAAAGAGGCTGACCCAGTCAAAGCTTTAAAAATTATTCGTGATGCAAAATGTGATTACCCAGCAGCGTGTAACGCTATGGAAACTTTACTTATTCATGAAGATCATCTCTCTAGCCCTATATTTACTGATATCTGCAATATGCTTAAAACTGAAGGCGTGGTTATACATGCTGGTCCGAAATTATCCAGTCAGTTAACTTTCGGACCTCCTCCTGCAAAGTCTATGAAACACGAGTACGGTTCATTAGAATGTTGTGTCGAAGTAGTGGAAGACTTTGATGCAGCCGTAAACCATATTCATAAATTCGGAAGTTCTCACACTGACGTTATCATCACGGAAAACGGTAAGATTTCCTGTGTTTATTATATTTAAGTATATAAACTAAAGATAATATTACTCGTATCTGGCTAGACGATTACAAATGAGGAAGTTGTTGTTATTATAACCATAATATTATGTATTTCAAGGTAAACATTTGCTGAGAATAGGCTAGATTGTCACTGCCTTGTTGACTGATTTAGATTATAATAATTTATCAAGACGGTAATTATGACATAGGTCTGTGTTTGATGAATGGTAAATATATAATATTCGTTCGTATCTGAGTTGTAGACATTATTTTGTTTATTAGGACACTTAGTAGTAATAGTATAGGAAGTAAATGTTGTTATTTTGTGTTTGTGTGTCGAAAATTGTGCTCTTATGATTATGAATGATTCCAGTTTTAACTTTGATTGTGTATTCAAAGTCTATTAAAATATATTTACTTTCGATACTTTGTCGATGTAACCAAGTTAGGTTTTCAATATATTAAATACTAGCTTCTGCCCGCGACGTCGCCCGCGAATAATAGAAAATGTAAACGAACGAAAAAGATTAAGTAGTATTATTGTGAATAAACCTGGGGTGCTCGTTAAATGAAAAATATGGCACAAAGCACCTCACGCTTTTTTCACTGTAATGCAAATCGTTTTCGTTCATTTACATTTTCTTTCTATATTAAAAAATATGTTTAGTTTTTTAGCTCATTGATTGTGTTTTTTTTTTATATTTATTTAGTATATCTTTTACTTCTCGCATAATTAAACGCTTTTAGAAAGAAAAAGTCATACTCTGTGCAAGAAATTCTTAACGGATTGGTAAAAATAAACATTGAGTTAGGCGTAGTACAGAGATTTTTGCATTATGTTGTACAACAATCAATTATTTAACACTTCACCATGTTTCTGGAACACTATTGCTTACTGGGGTGTAAGTGACTCACCACGATCTTTAGAGCCAAATCCAACCTCACCTGCATGTGGTGCACCCTGCCGACAAGCGAAATAGGCTATGGCTCTTTTACGCCTTGACTACAGAAGACCAATTCTCCTTATGTGAGAATCGCAGAGTGAAAATTGGGCGAATCCATATTGAATTATGAGTTGACAAAAAATTATTATCTAGATTTCATTCATTAATTATTATCAATTATTATTATTAGCCAATTAACATTGTTAGTTAATTGTTTATTGCTTAATTTTAGGTTATATATCGATGTAATCCCACTTAAAATTGACTTTTAAGTTTCATATTGTCATACGAGAATACCAAATTGCGATATTTGTGAGATCGAAATTGAATGGGAACTGAATTTTGACTACATTTTAATTACGAGAATAACCTCAGAACCACCAATTGCCATGAAAATTTTCTCACATCATATTAGATAGAAGAAGAAAATGTTGAATACTTTGTTGCCAATTTACTTTCTCATCTTTTGACGATTGACGAGCTCGGTGGTCGAATGGTTAGCAATGGCTACTTTGACTACGCGGGTTCGATTCCCGCATAAGACAAACATTTGTGTGCATGAACATGTCTGTTTGTCTTGGTCTGGATATTTTCGATGTAATTAGATTTATGTATGTATTTACAAAAAAAAAAATGTATTTAAGTACATTTATCAGTTGTCTAGTACACAAGCTTTGTGTTTAATTTGGGACTAGATAGCGCTGTGTAAATTGTCCAGAAATATTAATTAATTTTTTATTATTTATTTAACGAAATACGAGTACATGCTTCATTACCGCTCTTAAAAAATAATGAAGCAATTGTTAAACATTATGAAATAAATAACTCAGTATTCATATTTACAGGGGAAACAGCTAAACGTTTCCTGAACGCAGTGGACAGTGCTTGCGTGTTCCATAACGTATCCTCACGATTCGCTGACGGGTTCCGCTTCGGACTGGGCGCTGAGGTCGGCATTTCTACAGCAAGGATACACGCTAGAGGTAAATGTTCAATACGAAAATAATAAATCAATTTAACTATATATCTTCTATATCTAGATATAAAATGAATGTTCGTCTGTATGTCCGTTATGCATTCGTTTACCGCTCATCCGATTGCAATGAAATTTTGGTGGGATATTCTGGGTATACTGGGTGAGTTTTAGACAGGACAACGTCTGTTAGGTCAGTTAGTAGTATATAAAAATGAATGTCTATTTCCCTACGTCATCGCATCACGTGTGAACGGATGGAACAAATTCGCAAATTTTTTTTTTGTTGATTATTTTCAGGAGAAGGTCCTTATGAAAGAAAAAATTAAAGAAGTCAAGCGAAATATTAGAAAATTTAAGAAAACTGAATCACCATATTAACTCTTCTAATGTAACTTTATGGCGTTTGACAGGACTGTCAGTCAGTTGACTCGTACGAAACCAATTCAAATCAAATCACATCAAATCAAATCAAATCAAAATATCTTTATTCCTTGGACTTTATAAAGCACTTAGAAACGTCATACAAATTAAATATAAGAACATGTATCTAAATCATTACTACTCTAAATCCGCAGAGCTTAGATTCACTTTCATCGCACTATCGTGAATGTGAAAGTGAATTCGATTTCAATATTCATATTCATAAACAGGACATCGTCTGTAGGGTCAGCTAGTTTGTTATATGTTATATAAAAAAATAAGTACTTGTTTTTATCAGTTGTCTAGTATCCAACATATTATCACAGATATTTTTATATTTATTGGTTATAAGATTAGAGAAAAAATTAATTTTTTATAATTAAATTTATTAAAGTAGGAAATAAAAGTCTATTTTCTATTTCATCCAGTATCAAAGGAGCCTTTAATGAGAAATAATAAATAATATTTTAATCAGTCTGGGAAATACGATGCCGTAATTTATTTTTTTTTTTTTTTTTTTTTTTTTATACCACTAGTGTGGCAAACAAGCATACGGCCCGCCTGATGGAAAGCAGTTACCGTAGCCTATGAACGCCTGTAACACCAGGGGCATCACACGCGCGTTGCCGACCCTGTAAAAACCTCTTCACGCCCTTTTTGAAGAACCCCATGCTGTAGTCCCCTGAGAAAACCTCGACAGGCAGTTCATTCCACAGCTTGACAGTACGCGGGAGAAAACTTCTCTGGAACCGCACGGTACGTGACCACTTAGGCTCCAATGTGTGAGGATGAATTCCCTGTCGATGGCGAGCGGTGCGACTGTAGAAGGAGGCCGTTGGCATCATATCAAACAACTCCTCTGAACACACCCCATTGTACAGACGGTAGAATACACAAAGGGACGCAAAATCTCTTCTCAGACTTAAAGGTTCTAAACCGTCTGTTAGTTTGGGATCGTCGACAATCCTCACAGCGCGCCTTTGAATCGAGTCACAAGGTGCAAGCTGGTATCTAGGCGCTCCCGCCCATAGATGGCAACAGTACTCCATATGCGGCCGTACTTGAGCTTTGTAAAGCATAAGTCTCTGCCGCGGAGTGAAGTACTGCTTCGCCCTGTTGAGCACACCTAGTTTCTTCGACGCCAGCTTGACCTTCCCCTCCAGGTGACAACGAAACTGGACGTCGCTGGAGATTTCAACTCCAAGAATCCCAATGTTTTTGGCGATGGTAAGGGGTGTGTTTAGGAATTGAGGAGCCACAGCAAAAGGGGTTTTCTTAGCGGTGAACGCGCAGACTTGTGTCTTAGTGGGATTGAAATGAACCAGGTTCTTTCGCCCCCAATCGGACACACTATCCAGTGTGCTCTCGATCTTCGACACAAGCTGTTCGCGGCTCTCCTCCACCAGAGAGCGGGGAATATTAGCGCGGCCCGTATAATAAGCATCCCCGGTGCTGTCGTCAGCATAGCAATGAATGCTGTCAATGGACAACATATCATTGATATGCAGCAAAAACAGCGTCGGGGACAACACCGAGCCTTGCGGGACGCCAGCATTAATGTCCATGCTGTCGGAGCAACTGCCATCCACAACGGCTCTAATGCTTCTGCAGGACAAGAAACTAGCGACCCATTCGCATAAACCCTCTGGTAGACCGTATGCAGGCAACTTCGAAAGAAGACCACGGTGCCAGACCCGATCGAACGCCTTCGCCATATCAAGACTGACAGCTAATGCCTCACCTTGACTCTCCACGGCTGAAGCCCAGCGATGTGTAAGATACACTAGAAGATCACCAGTCGAGCGACCATGGCGAAAGCCGTATTGATGGTCGCTGATTAAGTCGTGCTCTTCTAGGTATTTCAGGAGCCGGATGTTAATGACGCGCTCCATTACCTTGGAGAGAAGGGAGGTAACAGCGATAGGCCTGTAATTCGATGGGTCTGATCTGTCACCCTTTTTGGGCACAGGGTGCACGTTCGCAGTCTTCCACGACGACGGTACCTGCCCGGTGGAATAAGAGAGCGCAAAAAGGCGCGTAAGAACAGGACACAACTCAGGAGCACACAGCTTTAACACCACTGCCGGAATGCCATCTGGCCCACTCGACTTATGAACGTCAAGGGATAGCCATGCCCGCCGAACATCTCGTTGAGTAAATGAGATTTCCGGCATGGAATTACCACACCGCGGGATGGAAGGCGGTGCGGCGTCCCCGTCGTTCAAAGTCGAGTTTGAGGCAAAGAGATTCCCCAATAGATCGGCTTTCTCTTTAGCACTGTGGGCCAGACTACCATCTGGTTTTCGGAGTGGTGGAAAGGACGACTGACAAAAGTTGCCCTCGGCAGCCTTGGCAAGCGACCAAAAAGCACGGCTCCCAGATGGGTGCTTAGCTAGGCGCTCACCAATCCTGCCGATGAACTCAAACTTTGCCCTGGCAATTACTCTCTTACTGAACCTCGAGGCAGCATTGAACTCCCGTTTCAAGTCGGAAACACCAGGATCTCCATTAATACGAGCCGTGGTCCAAGCCTCATATGCAGTTTGCTTGCGAAATTTAGCTTCTCTGCAAGACCGATTAAACCACGGCCGCTTCTTAGCACCTGAAGTAGCCACCCGCCGGTTTGGAATAAATAATTCCATCCCGGCCAAAATCGTCTCAGCTACAGCAGATGCACAGGTGTCTATATTTTCCGACCCGAAACAGAGCCGCCTCCACGGGTACGATGCGTAAAATTCACGCAGTCCATCCCAGTCTGCTGACTTATAGTGCCACATACGACGCCATCCGGTATACCGGGGTGGGTCAGGGCTTGCGCATGGCACTTGGGTCCGGATGAGGCAGTGGTCCGACGAGCCAAGAGGCGCATCCACCGAGACTGTATACCCATCCGGATGTGTGGTCAGCAGAAGGTCCAGTAGAGAGCTAGTATGGTCCTCTATATCTGGTATTCTCGTTGGAGAATGCACCAGCTGTGAGAGACCATAGGCCAGAGCAAAATCATGAACAGACCTCCCCGCGAAGTCAGTGGACCGAGAGCTGAGCCACTCGGCATGGTGGGCATTGAAGTCTCCCAAAATCACTAACTCCGCGGAGGGGTACCTCTCAATGACTTTGTCAGTCGCCAATTGCAGGTGCTCGATCAACCGAGTTGTGTCTGCATCACCGCTATGAGACCTGTAAAGGCACGCGTAGATACGGGTGCGGCCGCCCTGATCCACGCGTACCCACAACACTGACAGGTCCCTGTCTTCAAGGCCGTGAAGACGTCGACAGCAAATATCATCCCGGACGTACATACATACCCCGGCTCGACGTACAAAAGAATGTTCAAGTTTGTACCCGGGGTATAATAAGTAAGAAGTATCGGCCGGGCAAGATATTTGCGTCTCCGTTAAAAAAAGGAGGGTCGGCTTTGCAGTTTCGAGGTGCTGGTGAACTGCATTTATGTTTGTGTGAAGTCCTCTGACATTACAAAAGTCCACGTCGAATGTGGATGAGGACGCCGCTGAAGAAACCTTCTTTTTTTTGTTCCTGGCCATTAAAAGGGGGTAAGAGGATTATGAGAGAAGTTGTTTCACTGACGGCGCGAGGGACAAGAAAAGCGCGGTGTCTACCCCCGCAGCACAGTGCAGGTAGTGCGGTTTGCTAGCGCGGCGGGCGGGAGGGCCCCCGGTCCCCCCCTGCTGCAGCAGCCGGGTCCACTCCGGTCTCCTCCTCCGGCACGACTACTACAACAGGGACTTTACACAGGCTGGCGGTTCAGCCTCCCGGGGCGGAGATTAGGTGATCCCCGGGTTCGGGAACCCTACTAACCTGCGGGCGGCCAGCGGACAGCCGTTTCACCGGGTCTCCCTGACCGCCGCGCCAACACGCCGCGCCTACACAGCTAGCGGCGGTTCGACAGCCGCTGGTCCCTCTGCCGTCAGCATAACAACTCCTCTAAAATAGCCCTGTTGACCTAGCTAACTCGCAGGAACACGGCATAGCCATTATGGCTGCGGTTTTTTGCCAGGTGGAGGTACTTCCCCAGTCGGATGCTGGCCAAGCCTGGAGCGAAAGACCACACTATGCCCCTCCCCCATTTGACAAGTAAAAGAGAAGCACAGTGTGATCTTTCACTGCGTCCTACCTCTCTTTCGCCATCGCCTCGTTAGCTGGTCGGCAGGGTGCACCACGTGCAGGTGAGGTTGGCTTTAGCTCGAAAGATGTTGATGAGCTACTTACACCCCTAATTTTTATTGCCTTACTCAAAACTTAAACTCTAATTTATTTATAGAGATAGCTAAACATAAGCAATAAATAATTCAATTTAAAAAACTCCAGTCAAATAAATTGTAATAATCGCTTTTAACGTCGCAGAATTCCCTGCGGATCAGCAGGGCCATTGACTAGTACCATTAATGGTACAAGTCATACAACTTTGTATTTCTAGTACCATTTTGGCTTATCAAGATCTTTAAAACCAAAGCCAACCTCGCCTGCACGTGGTGCACCCTGCCGACTAGCGAGAGGCCCTAGCATAAGAGAGATGGGTACAGCGTATTTGTAAGCTGCCCGACTGGGGAAGTAGCTCCGTCTCACAGAATACCGCAGCCAAATAACATTTGGTTACGCGCGACGTTTCATGCTGCAAACGTTTCATATCAGGTGAGACGTATGCTTGTCTGTCACCCGACGTACTTAGTATAAAAAAAATAACCTAATAACTAAATATACCTACAAAATATTCTTATCTATATTAAGTACTAGCTGGCCAGGCGAACATCATACCGCCTAACAGTCAATGAATGTCGTGGTACATATTGGCTGAATTAAACAAAATTTAGGATTTTATGGAATGAATACAATGAATAATAGAAAACAATAGAGAAGCTCGATGGTGTCATTGCGCTAATTGACAACGAAAGTTAAGTAACGTCGACAGTAGCCTGTCTGTGGATGAGATTTTATTATCTCGAGCTCCTCTGTCAATTAAAACTGTAAAACATCTGTATTTATGTATGCAATATTTTTATTATACCACAAAACAATACAAAAAAGTAGCCTAATAAACAGTAGGTATAAACGCCGACTTATCTCTGTAAGAGATCTCTTCCAGCCGACCGTAGAGTGTTTGAAAGGATTCATAATAGGCATATTTATGCTCTAGTACGAGCGTATTCCGCTATCCCGTGATAATTAAAAAAAAATCCTTTCTTAATGGATGCTTACGTCATAATAGCGACCTGGGGCCTACCGCCGTAGCTAAAGCCGATTACCACCAGGTTTTTTGGTGTCATATATTGGTTTTAGCTTAAAGTTATTGACAAACATCTTTAGCTTAGTAGATAGAGCTCTTGGGTTTCTACCAGCTGAACTAAACGTAATTACCAACAATCGAAGCATTAGTTTCAATAGGCTAGACGACATTTTTTTTCTTTCGGTTTGCTAAGTAAGGACGTCACAATAATATAACTATAGGTGAAAGAATTACTTCGATAGCATAAAAACTTCTCGAGATATGATAACTTGAAAATCACAATTTTGGACTTTCCCGAAAACGCTCCATACAAAAGGCTACATAATTATGACGTCACACTTATGTATTTTGTATACGTTAAAACAGAAATTTGTACGACAGCTATGTGAAATACTGCGTTTATGTAGCTAGTGCCATAACAAAAGTTATAGTATTTTTGATTGTTTTTCCAAAATTAATATTTTTGTTTTATAATTTCATTGTTTTAATTTGGACTTTCCTACTACACTTTGATCGATCATAGAACAAGTCGGACATAAGTTATCAAAATTTCAAGATCACAGATCGTTCTAGTTTTGTATATTTTGTGACACTGATAAGTACTTTTTATAATTTTTTATCATTGTCGTCTAGCCTATTTAGCATTCAAAAAATCCGATGGTTTTTTGGCTTCAGCTTTGGCGGTAGGGCCCCTGTATGCCAAATTTCAACCTGAGGTCCTACCGCCGAATGGTCACATATGAAACACAATGAGCACACAATGGTCGAGCGAAGCCGCGGAACGGAATGCTAGTGTCATTGTATCTATAAAGAATAGCCATTACTGACTGATCTATCAGCGCACAGCTCAAACCACTGGACTGATCCGGGGCCCTACCGCAAAAGCTGAAGCCGATTACCAACGAAATTTTTGAATGCGGAAATCAAAGTTTAGGTTAGATTGGCGGTAATTGTGTTTAGCTTAGCTGGCAGAAATCATAGAGCTCTACCGACTAAGCTGAATATGTTTGTCATTAACTTAAACCTAACATTTATTTTCGCGAACAATAAGTCCGATAGGAATCGGCTTCAGCTTCGGCGGTAGGGCCCCGGATCAGTCCAGTGGTTTGAGCTGTGCGTTGATAGATCAGTCAGCCCCCTTACCACCAACTCTTATTGCGATTCAATAACTGAATAGTATGCTTATTCATACCAATGAATAAGCGACTCTATAACAAATATAATAGAGTCGCTTATTCATTGGCATGAATAAACATTCTATTCAGTTATTGAATCGCAATTAGAGTTGGTGGTAAGGGGGCAGTAATGGCTATTCTTAGATACAAAGAGACTAGCATTCCGTTCCGCGGCTTCGCTCGACCATTGTGTGCTAATTTTAAGGATATTGCTTGACTTACCATTCACCACTTGCTTTTCTATATCCTATACACTTCCCTTTATTTATTTATTCAAACTTTATTGACCACAAAATAAGGTTACAAAAGGCGGACTTAATGCTAAGAGCATTATCTACTAGTCCACCTTTGAGAAAATCAAATTTCTGATTTAATGCATATAAAATAGCGTATCGTGACGTCATAATACTGTAGTCTTTTGTATGGAGCGTTTTCGGGATAGTCCAAAATTGTGATCTTCAAGTTATCATATCTCGAGAAGTTTTTATGCCATCGAAGTAATTCTTTCACAGTTATATAATTGTGACGTCATTAAATAACAAATCGAAAAAAAATGGTTCACAAGCCTATTGTTAACTATTAGACCAGTGTTTCTCAACCTGTCCGCGGTCATCAGAGGTCCGCGAGTATGTATATGGGGGTCCGCCGTCTTATCTATGAACATTTGAATTAATAAAAAATGCCAGCAAAACTCGCAAAAAAGCGACACGAACCTTCACATTAATACAGTATTATTATTATTTGAAAAAAAAATGTAATTCTTTTTCAGTGCTAAAACAAGTTGTCCTAAATTTATTCCTGTGTTTTTATTAAAGGGGTCCTTGGAATTGTGCTTGATTATTTTTCTAGGGGTCTGCGGACCGAAAAAGGTTAAGAAACACTGTACATAATTAAATAGACAATTCTTTATTATCATTAAGTTCGTTTATCCTAATATCTTTTGCCAAGTTATATGCAATAAAGAAAAAAAAAGAAAATCTCCCTTTAGACAATGCCTAATGGCTATAAAAGTATTTTGCACGAGTATCACGCGCGGGCCATTATCATTACAGCTTCTTTTGAAATGTCATAAAAAATTGAGGTTTCTTCGAGATTTATGCGAGGTGATATACGAAATGGCGTCTTTTGATTCAGTTATCAATGTTTAATGAATTCACATTATCGAGTGTGGTGATTTTATATAATACCCGCCTATTGAAAAGCGATAAATTTGTACTTTTAGAATTTTATTCAGCTTTTTTATTGATATTTATGATGTAATTTGAATAAGTGATTCTCTGATATAGGTACATGCTATTATGACAAATTCATTTTCTTTGGGTACGTAGTTAGTTGTAATAATTATTGCTGGAAATGGACTTGTGTTGTAAACCATTTTTTTCGGTTTGTTTTCTAAGGATGTCACAATAATTTAACTATTGGTTAAAGAATTAATTCGATAGCATAAAAACTTCTCGAGATATGATAACTTGAAAATCATAATTTTGGTCTATTCTTAGAAATATATGAGTGTATTATTATTTGCACATACTTTAGCCTCATTAGAGTAGAAATTGGAATAATCTACCTATATACTAATATAATGAATATAAAGTTTTAGAGATTGTTTTTGAGTGAGTGAGGTTAACAGGAAGGAGGCGCAGGAATACCAGCGGGATTGGCGGCGCGATTCAAGTTGCAAGGGTTTATATGGCTACGGATAACCGTACACTTTTTTTTTTGCACTTTTGATGTATGCTTGTTTTCCACCCGACTTAGAATAAAAAAAGTATCATTTATGATGTACAGATCCGAAACTATTAAGTAATCTGTAGCATTATTATGTTTCTGATCAAGTTAACCGTCAACCCGCAGTTGAGCAGCTTGGAGTATGCTCTAAACTTCTTCGATGAGGGGAGACCTGTATCCTAGAAGGGGGTTGAATAAGGCTTAACCACGATCAAGTTAAAATTGTTTATTTATGCTATTGTTGTCTATTATAGGTCCAGTGGGCGTCGAGGGTCTTTTAACCACAAAATGGATTTTAGAAGGCACAGACCACACAGCAGCTGAATTCAACGAAGGCAAGAGGAATTGGCTGCATGAAACTCTACCAGTCAATTGACTATGTCCTGGAAAAAATAGAAGATTTTGGCATAAAATAGTTTCTTTAATATCAAATTAAAATAATAATCATGATAATTTTAATGTTAGTAGATTATTACGGAACCTTTGTAGACTTCATTGTGACATTCTTCATGTATTTAACGAACGCCAAATAATTGAAATAAAAACATGTTGTCAAGTTACATATTGTAATAATAATGTACATTTGAATTTACGTTGTTTTTATGAATAATTTATAAATGAATAGTAGATTGTATATAAGTAAATGTTTCTGAATCTTTTTTCGCCTGAACCACTTTTTTGTTCAATTTATTATTAATTTGATTTTGCGGTCCTTCGTTTAAATGGACAGTAGGAGGATTTGGGTTATTGTGGTTCTGCCGAGTCAGCGATAGCAGATGGGTGGGGAAAGAAAAAAGTTGGGAGCCCCATCTAGACGGATCGATGACCATAAAAAAGCAGCTGGACGTGGAAAGCGGAGGATAACATATGGTGGAAAGTATTGGGGAAGGCCAATATCCAGCAAAGGTTTGAATACTGGCTGATAATGATGATAATGTAAGTAATTATAAGACGTGTATGATTGACTATTTAAATTGAATAATGAATTATTGATAAAGTGAATTAAAAAAAAATCAGTTATACGTTGTTTATATCGTTAACTAAATACAAACTGCTATCTAGTTTTTACTCTTTTAAATTACTTACTTTTTTAATTAGGTTAATTAATTTGGGAGTTTTGGAGTTATCTGTTTACAAAAATACATTTTTGTCAACAAAATTAAAACATAATACTTATTTGATACTAAGCGCAACAAATAAAATAATTTGTTGAATTCAGCGAAGGAAATCTTAAGACTCAATGGATTCTCGATGAGAGGTATTGAAATTTTTGATTAAAAATCCACGAGGAAATGTGGGAAAGACAGTTTATTTTTCAAATATTTTCTAATTTAACGACGAAATGAATAATTCTTAATATTTATTATACTAATTGAGAAATATCTTGAGTTTAAAAATAAAAATAAATTAAATAATTTAAAAAATAATCTTGCATTCTTTAATTTATTCTTGTTGTATTGTTGTGAAGATTGATATCTCGTTTAATAAGCAGTCTCAATCCTTGGTTTACACATTGTTTTGTCATTTCTAGCAGAAATACGAATTTGTGTGAGTGAGTGGGGATGGTTAGCCATTCGACCACCGGGGTCGTCAATACTGGGCACGTATTATCTCCATAGCCTTAGCAAAAGCGATATAGTAGCAACACTGAGCAAGAGTGAATCTACGTTCAGGGAAGACGTTCTGTAACTCAATGCTTAGTGATGGCGGCGCTTTGGGTACTTTGGCCCCGTCAATGTTTCAAGTATCACATTGCACGGGTATTCAGTTCATACCTATTTCGTATCATGTTGTATGTAGTCTCTACAATCCGTAGATGTCTCTGATGAGCAAGACCAACTATGACCAAGAATGCGTTATGACATCTTTTATAGGGTTCCGTACCCAAATGGTAGAAAGGAACCCTATTACTAAGGCTCTGTTGTCCGTCCGTCCGTCTGTCGCCAGGCTGTATCTCATGAAACATAATAGTTCGACAGTTGAAATTTTCACAGATGATGTATTTCTGTTGCCGCTATAACAACAAATACTAAAAATAAAATAAAATAAATATTTAAGGGGGCTCCCATACAACAAAAATGATTTTTTTGCTCGCAATTGATAACGGCAATAGGTAGACGCTTGAAATACTCACATAATATTTAGTTATATATTCACTTTAAAAATAAATAATGAAATAAAAATAAAACAAATATTTAAGGGGGGCTCCCATACAGCAAACGTGTTTTTTTTGCCGTTCTTATAGATTATGGTACGGAACCCTTCGTGTGCGAGTCCGACTCGCACTTGGCCGGTTTTTATTTTATATGAGACGAGCATGTGGGTCTCCTGGTGGAAAGCAATCACCACCGCCCATGGAGATCAGCAACACCAAGGGGTCGCCGATTGGTTGCCAGCCTATTAAGAGAAATAAAGTCGTAATTGTTCGTAAATACCAATGAGAGAAGTTTATTCCACAGTTTCACCGTTCGTGCTATAAAATGTCTTAGAAAGCGTACTGTAGTTTCCCAATTAACAAGATGATGTGGATGGAATAATGGATGACTTACATATATCGTAGGATTTTTATTATTTATTTTAGCATTTTTTCGCGATGCATACCGCCGCCGTATTATACCGCCATACAGTACTCCCATACAAGGAGTAGCTCGTACGGGAGTATAGATAAAGATTTAAAGAATATTAAAGATTTTAATAATATATGAGCTACGCTCTAAACATTGAACGGATAATAAAATTGTCATGTCAGCAAAATGCGCCACTACCCATTGTCGGAAATTATCTATAATTGTGATGCTCTAGCTGAAAACCGAATGGAAATGTTAGGACTACAGGCTTTTGACAATTAAAGGCGTACTGAAGTACATGGAATACGTCTCCAGACAATCAGGAGAGAGTGAGAGAGTTATCAAAGGACAGGGAGAGCACAAAAGATGCGAGAGAGTCGACGTGTCACCGGTGCTGCAGCACTAGACCCAATACAAGATAAGACCTATAATTAGTAGCAATAAAGATGCCGTGCAAGTAACATATGTTTTATTGTTATGCTGAGTACAGTCGGTACTCAGCATCGGAGGAGTTCGATGGCGTCGTTGCGTGTGGACAGTCTAATCGAACACGCAAGTTAAGCAATGTCGACCGTAGCCTGATGGGTTTATTTATATCGAACTCCTTCGTGCTGCGGGGGCACGTTAACGTTAAGCCATCGGCCCGGGCTGTTGTCATTTAATGACAGTCGTTAAGCCAAGTCAGAGGCCTTTGGCCGCTTAAAAACACTGGCCTCTGCCAGCGCGCAGTTGAACAGCGCGTGGTGGAGTATGTTCTAAACCCCTATATATATGTATACCTATCAATATCATCTTACCATAATATCATTGTCAATATTAATTAAAAAGAGTTTGATAGACCATAGAAATAAAATAAGTAAGCAGCAGATAATGCCCCCATTTAGTTTTTTTTTGAGATGTAAGTCTTTCCTTAGAGCCAAAGATAACCCCACTTAAATATTTGTTTTATTTTAATTTAATTATTTATTTATAAAGTGAATAGGTATATAACTAAATATTCTGTGAATATAGCAAGAAAGATAACGGCAACAGGTCTACCTGTTACCCTGGTACCGTAATCAATATCGAGCAAAAACGAGCAAAGTAATATAGGAGCCTTAAATATTTATTTTATTCTAATATTTAGTATTTGTTGTTATAGCGGCAATAGAAATACATAATCTGTGAAAATTTCAACTGTCTAACTATCACGGTTCATGAGATACAGCCTGGTGACAGAAGGGCGGACGGACAGCGGAGTCTCAGTAATAGGGTCCGTTTTTGGGTACGGAACCCTAAAAAATATTATTAACCATTAACAAAGCTTTTCAGAATATATTTAATGTAAAATTTCCACACAACCAAGTTGAAAGTTAATATTTATTCATTTGGTAAGTCCGCTGTTCATTGTAATAGTATTCTCAACAAGTCAAGTATAAAATCTGATGCTATATTTTTTACTCTGTTTAACAATTTCAGCGGTTGTGTAATAAATTTACCCAGTTGCATTTAAAGTAATTTAAACAATGGCAAAACCTACAAACAGTTTTTACTGAGTCCAGTTAACTATTTGTATTTAGTAATTAATGCTTTACATACGTACAGACCAACTACATGAAAGTTAGTTTGTATAACATTCAGAACGTGTTTTTGTTAAACTCCGACAATGCGTAAATGTATTGTAAGGTATTGGTCTTTAGTTTATTTTGCTTACATTAAATATGATATGAAATGGAATCATTTATTCTGTTATTGGGCCCTTGTGGACACTTACTCGTAGACACGTCTTACACATTTTGTTTTATAATATGCATTAATAATGTCCTTCTTTTTGGCGTGATAGCGTCTTAAATCGATGAAAAAGCATTTCTTACAGTCACGTTCCGCCTGAGCCGAGCGTGCAAGCGAGAGCGCGGCTTGTGTCGCATCTATCTCTCTTCCACTCCATCGGCCGTTGTTTTCTTATGACTTAACCGACCTTATAGACAACTTTTTTTTATTTTTTATTTACTAACATTTCAGTATTGAAGAAGAAATGCTTGAAATAAACTTGTCAATATGGGTTTTGTTCGTTTGTTTGTAATATATTTATTGTACTAAGTAAAACTATATGCATATGTAATATTTTGGGTAAGGATTGTGGTATATAATGTGAAAGGTATTTTAAAAACTTTTTGGTATCATTTGAATTACAATTTTATTTTTAATGACAAATCTTATTGCAAAATGTACCTATGATATAAATAATAATATACAGCAAATACTTAAAATAGGTAAATCAAATGAATTTTTCAAATGAGTCATAAAAAACGGAACGTGGGGTTTTAAAAACTCTCAGCCATCGGCGCGCGGCCATCCCATTTTTGATACGACAGTACATAGGTGCTATGGTACTAAGTAGGTACCTAAGCATTGTCAGCCTGCCATCTAGCCATTTTTGATTAAAACAGAAAAGCATAATTAAACAAATTGGACCTTCGTGTACTGATTTTGTTGCTAATCAAATTACCTATAATTAATTTGAGACTCTTAGCGACCTCTGTTGCTCTTTAGAGTAACTAAATTCCGGTGTACGCAATTTAATATGAACATAGCTGGTCCTTTATTTCTCTAGTCCCTGGTCATAATAAGTACATAGTTCACCGCTTCGCGATGAAGTGATTTCGGTTTATTACTCGGGAGCGTCGTTTGTTGTATAAACATTTATGGACACAGACATAACATAGATATAATCCGTATACGTAAAACATTATTTGCCAGAGCGGATTTATTCTCTGAAGGATTTAGTTTAAATTACTAAATAAAATATTTCTCCAAAAATACAGCGAATAACCCTAGGATATATATCAAAAGTATCAACGAGATAGAAAGCCCGGTTTATTTTTCAGTCGTCTAAAATTTTACAACATAAAATTGTTATAGCTGGATACAAAGAAGTTTTATCTGAAAATTCCTGAAACAAAGTCAGCTTTTATTCTTAAATTTCTTTTGAAAATATTGACGACTACAATGTATTATACAATGTATATACATTGTCGTCAATAATGCAGTTGTAAAGATAATCGGAGACTGAAACAAAAAATATTCAATACTACTCTACGTTTTTCACTCATTCCTTTGGGTCCTAATGGTCGTATCGTGGTATTACATAAGGTTAAACCTTCCTCAAGAACAGAGGCCCTACCGCCGAGGCTCAAGCTGATTACCACTGGAATTTTTGATTGGGAAATTCAAACTTTAGCTTACATTGGTGGTAATTGTGTTTAGATTAGGTGGTACAAACCTTACAGCTCATCCGGCTAAGCTGAAGATGTTTATCAATAAGCTATGATCTATTTTTGCGATAAAAAAAATCCGATGGCTTCAGCTTCGGCGGTAGGCCCCTGGTCTATGAAATGCAATAATAATTTTTAAAATAAGACTGGTTGCGCGTTGAAACTCTGCAGCTTTATAAATATATAAGTATAGGCTTTTATTTATACCCGACTTCGTCTGCTTGGATTTTTATTCAAACTTTCATCTCCTATTTTAAACACCTTACGGCAGCGGTTCCCAAAGTTAACTAGGCTCCGATCTCATTAACAACAATTTCTAATCTTGGGACACATCACCACCTTTCCAGTTTCATTATTATTAGTTCATCAAAAAATAATATAAGCAATAATGATACTAATAATTTAAAAAGCAAATTTTGTGAGTTATCATCCACAATATGAGTAAAGCATTCGACATGGCAGATCACGACAGCGGACTCCACCTATTGTAGTATTCGTTCATTAATGCGAGCAATGCAGCGGAAGATGGCCAATGTCACTATGAATTAATGTCGCGCAGATCGTGCCATACGACGTGATTATTGTCCCTCGTTATAGCGGGCGGATTACTTATGTATGCAACTTGCATGCTGGACACAGAATGTATTTCTACATTTTTATGAGGGAGAATTCAAGTTGACGACAAACCTCTCTAAATCTGAAAATCGGCAAGCTGACGTGACAGTCGCATTTGCCGAGTCAGCGATGACGGATGACGGAGGAAATGAGGGCTTCTGGAGCGGAGGCCAGATATACTCACCCTTCCCTGTCAAAAGTAGAGCATGCCCCCCTCCCCCTCTTAGTGACAAAGAGGGCGCGTTTTTTTACGATGGGTGGCAGACAAGCATACGGCCCGCCTGATATGAAGCAGTTACCGTAGCCATATTAACATTCGTAACATAAAATATCGCTCATGCGTCGCCACCCCCGCTGCCAACGCAGCATCTCCTTCTTTTCTGATGACCTCACTTACTCGCAGGAACACAACAACCCTCAAGAGAATTGCTATTTGGCTGCGGTATTATGTGAGGTGGAGGCACATTCCCCAGTCGGGTAATTTACAATTACGCCCCCTACCTCTCTTTTCGCCAGAGCTTCGTTTACCAGTCAGCAGGGTTCACCGCGTGCAGGTGAAGTTGGCTATGGTTCAAAATTGTTGATGAACCACTTACACCCCATAAAATATGTTTAATAAACAAATAATGTTGCGTAACATATGTTTGAGGATATGTGGTCTATATGTATATTCGCTTGACTACTATAAAGTTGCTCCAGCAACTCCATGTTGTTGCGAATATAGTGTTAGTATTTTGTACCAAGGGACACTCTTTATTTTCATTTTGAAAAGTGCAGCGCACACTTACCGCTACATAAAGTTGATTGTTTATGTTAGAGCTACAAAGTTACTACGTGTTTCATTTAACTCGATAGCTTCAGGGGATTACAGTGCTGTTAAAGAGTTTATCGAATGTATTGCTGTTGTCTATTATTTTCAAGAAGTTTGAAAACAAAGGATGTTGCAGTGAGTAATCATAAAAAATCTTTTTTTAAATAAACAGAGAAGTCTGATTCATTTCATCGTTTGGGATAAAAAACGATGTGAATAATAATTGAGGAGCTCAATTGTGTCGTTGCAGTCTAATCAAACACACAAGTTAAGCAATGTCGGCCGTAGCCTATCCATGGGTGGGTTATTTATCTCAAGCTTTATCTAAGATGAATAATATTAAAGTCATTGTTTCTTTTTTGTATATTTAAATATACAATATATTTTAAACCCCATCGGGTGGCAGAGAAGCATACTGCACACCTTATGTGAAGCGGTTAACGTAGCAAACGCTCGCAACGTAAAATATAGCTCGCGCGCCGCCACCCCCGCTGCCAGCGCAACTCCTTCCTTTCTGGTGACCTCACTTACAGCAGGAATACAACAACCTTCAAATTCTTATTTGGGTGCGTTATTCTGTGAGGTGGAAGTACTTCTTCAGTCGGACAGGTTACTGATCTTTCAGTCAATTTGATCTAAAGGTTGGTTTTGGCACTAAATATCGCGGTGTGCTACTTACACCCCGAAACTAAACCATAAAAGTCAAGAATAGATCTAATTATCGACATCAACAATGCACGAAAACTTGTATTTATTATAGCGAGTGTTCCTCATTTCACTTACTCCATTGTTACCCCCGGCGGTCCCTTCATTCTGCAGTTAATGAAGGGATATTAATTAAAGTTTAAACATGTGCGAGGGCAAACAAAACTTGCTCGCGGTTAATTTACGGGCAGTGTAACTGAGGAACAGTATTATAGTGATATCCAACGTTATTACACCACGTATAATTGAATAAGTTTCATAATTCATACATTAAATACACTATGGTCACTTATACAACGTATAACTTCAAGTACGCAAAACCTAAAATTAGTTTGTTCAGAATCATGAGTAGAATCAATTCCATAATTTTCATCCATTTTTAAAGTAACTGGTTTTGAAAAATAATAATTATTATTTTTAATTGCCGTGTCTATTATTAAATTGCGCTCGACAATCAAGCGAGAAAATGTGAAGTAGGTAAACAAACGTAATACCGTCGCCTCCAAAAAGTCTTAAGCGCCGTGCAGAGAGCGGCGCTTACGCGTCATTGACGCGATGCTCGCTCTTTAATATTAATATTTGCCTATCGTAGCCATTGGCGCGTCTTTTTGATAAGAAAGCGCCACAGAGTTCAGACACTATTAGAATTATTAGGAAAACAAAAAAGTATTCATTCCTCCGAAAATATATTTTTTCGAAATTATTACTTAGAAATATCTATTTATAATAAATAATAAAACTCAGTTGGGGTGTTTGAGGTTTTGCGTATTTGGAGTTACACCATTACACGTTGTATATAACTTTTTGGAATGAAGTTCTTTATGGGGCGTTGCGGAGGGGTACCCTAGCCGGCAAAAAACGTCCGTAACGATAAATAAAAACCGTAAGATTTTTTTCTATATTTAAATATTATGAAGCTGAAGAGTTTGTTTGGTTGGTTGAACGCGCTATTCTCAGAAACCACTCATTGGAATTGAAAAAATATTTTATTGTTAGATATATCACGCTATCACCAATAGGCAAAAAATAGGGGCCCGAAAAAGGTTTCGGGCCCCTATTTTTTATTTAATTGAACGAAACTGCGCTCACTTTTAAGTTGCGGAATAC
This sequence comes from Hypsopygia costalis, assembly GCA_937001555.2. NCBI lineage: Eukaryota > Metazoa > Arthropoda > Insecta > Lepidoptera > Pyralidae > Hypsopygia > Hypsopygia costalis. Next base: position 6,210,562 of record OW443335.2, read on the forward strand.
CTAACTTTTCCTGGGAAACTTTCCTGGGAGATTCTTCAAAAGACTTCAAAAGACAGGATCGGCAACGCGCGTATGCCTTCTGTATTGCACACGTCCATTGGACCCGTCCATTGGAAACTACGTGTTTGTACGGATGTAGGCCAATTTGAGTTTTAGATATACGAAAAACGTACCTTTCCGTAATTGTCAGTTGAAGTTGTAAGTAGAAACTAGTATGGATTACTAGTATGGATAGTGATGGATTTAGTGCCCCCTGCTCAACAATCTGTCGCAGATAGTCGGCTCTAAAATACGAATACCATTAGACAAATCTAATTTGACCTGACAAAGGCCGCAGACGAATTGGATACGACGCGGACGGGTGATTTGTGGCTTGACTGTTCCCGATTGCGTCCTGTTTGGTACTTGACGTAATATTGCGTTGGATTTAGGGTTGTCAGGTGTCCGATATCCCATGTCTGGCTTTTTATGGTCGTTATCAGTGCAAGACAGCGTTTCCCAAAGTTTGCCTCCCGACCGGAGGGCCGAAGTGGAAATCTGGAGTTCCGGGGCCATTTTCGAAAACGAATTACACTCGATTCTGTACCCACCGTATAATCTATATCGGTACATCCCACTGTCTCCATGGATTATAACAATGAAATGCTGTTTTAATTTCCTTTAGTCATTTTGCATAACGAAAGATCAGATAATGACTAATGCCCGTAGTGGGATATAACGGACTGTTCATGCATCACTGCCTTGTATAAATCACATTTTAAACTTCAAATAATTACTTTATTACTTTAGTTACATAAAAAGTCAATAGGGTCGTTTAGTTTTCTTAAATTTTGTAATTTTACGCGCAACTTTCTTATTTTGATTTTCCACAAGAACCTTCTCCTGACAATAACAAACACAACAGAAAAAGAAATAGCGAAATCTGAGCTGTTCGCGCGTGTTACCGTGACCAAGGAAAATAGGGAGTCATTTATACATAGATATAGATTGTAAGTAAGTTTTGTGTGTAAGGGGCTCAACACGATCTTTAGATCCAAAGCCAACCTCACCTGTAGGTACGTGGTGCTTTAGCTCAAAGATGGTGCTAAGCCACCCCATCAAACTTACTTAGATAAAACGTATCTTAGGTATCAATTCAGAGCCTACTCTATACGTATTCCAAATTTTATCCAATTCTATTCAGTCATTTACCCGTGAAAGAGTAACAAAAATCGGCACATCCTCACAATATTTGTAAAAAGTAGGATAGGATTTTAGAGAATGGGAAAGCATATTGATAAACGGTTCAGGACATTAAAAGTTTGGAAACCACAGGTCCGTATAAGCAATTCTGTGAAAATAATCCGTGTCTAAATCGTAGAGGCCTCTTTGAGTATGAGGCTTGGGTGGAGTCACGGGACGCCTATGGGGTGTTTTGTGACTTATCTAAGGCTTTTGATTGTGTGCAGCATGAAACTCTAGTCAGAAAATTACACCGCTATGGTATAAGAGGCATTGCTCTTGATCTTCTTACTTCTTATCTGGGTGATAGGGTTCAGAAAGTAGATGTTAATGGAAAGCGATCACATGGATCAGCTGTAGCGATGGGGGTGCCACAAGGCTCTATTTTGGGCCCTTTCCTGTTTCTGGTATATATTAATGATCTACCTCATCTTGTAAAGAATAATCATGAAATAGCATATTGTTTGCAGATGACACCTCTTTAGTTTTTAAGGTAAATAGACAACAATCAGAAATTGACGATGTAAACAATACTCTTTCAAAAATAGTAAACTGGTTTAGTGCTAATAACCTACTTTTAAATGGTAGTAAAACCAAATATGTTAGATTTTTTTACAAAAAATGTTAAACAAGTAAAATCCAGTGTGGTGATGGACAATGAGAGATTGGAATTGGTCAATAAGGCTGTCTTCCTTGGTATAACATTAGACTCTAAATTACAATGGGGCCCATATATAGAAACGTTATCGGATAGACTCAGCTCAGCAGCTTACGCCGTAAGGAAAATACGTCAACTGACTGATGTTGACACTGCGCGTTTAGTTTATTTTAGCTATTTTCACAGCATTAAGTCATATGGTTTATTGCTTTGGGGTAGTGCCGCGGATGTAGACTCAGTTTTTGTGCTCCAGAAACGAGCTATCCGTGCTATTTATATGATGAGTCCCAGGGAGACACTGAGAAATAAATTTAAAGAGATAAATATTATGTCATTACATTCTCAATATATTTATGTAAATCTTATTTACGTTCATAAAAATCAAACCAAATTTAGGAAAAACAGTGATCTCCATCAATTAAATTTAAGAAATAAAAACAAACTCGCTGTGCACATTACTAGGCTCCATAAAATCCCTAACTCGTTCCCAGGCTTTTACAATAAACTTCGAAACGACGCGTTTAAATTATCCATGAGTAAATTTAAGAAATATATCAAAACTAGACTATGTCAAAAGGCTTACTATTGTATCTCAGATTACATAAATGAGAAAAGTATTTGGAAATGAATTGCTCTTGTTGTTATGTTATGTTAATGATTGTATTTGTATTTAATGTAACGATATTGGCAAATAAAAGAGTCGGCCTTGAGTCTCTTGCCAGTTCTTCTCAAGAAGCCCAGTCGCCGGAACTGACACTTAAATTCACTTTCACATTCAAGATAGTGTGATGAAAGTGAATCTAAGCTCTGCGGATTTAGAGTAGTAATGATTTATACATGTTCTTATATTTAATTTGTATGACGTTTCTAAGTGCTTTATAAAGTCCAAGGAATAAAGATATTTTGATTTTTTTTTTAATTTTGAGAAGTTTGATCTAATGTTGTATATTACAGCAAATATAATTATTATGATATCATTTATTTTATTTTAATATTATTAAAAACTTTTTTGAATAATTTTTTTTAATATATTAATATTAAAATATATATATATAACATAATTCCCCCTGATAGCGAGAACAAAATCCAAATTATCGGTGGTTAAGGTCACAACGACAGAAACCTCCTCACAATTTTAATATTATTATTATTCATTTATCAGCGTATCATGTAACTTCTACCAATAGTTGCCGTTGTCGGAGACTATTAGGGTTCACCAATAACTCTTAGAATTCAGCGCTTTATTAGCAAGTCCCCGATCATGGTGTTAAATTGTTTAGCTATTTTCAATAAACCTGACAACCCTACTTACGTTCCAATTTCTACAAACACTGTGAAACACGCGAAATGCATTTAGCATTGTAATGAAGAGAACGTCACAAAATTATAAGAAAAATAATTTTAATTTAGCAACTAGTAGTATTAATTTAATTTTGCAGTTAACTAGTACGAATAATGAATATACGTATATATTCCTAGAATCCATTATTTACCTTGTAAACAAAGTGATCGAAGTTCATATGAAGTAAAAAAAGCACTGAATGCCTGATCTAGCAACGCATACCTACATCTGGGGCCCTACCGCCTGAGCTGAAGCCGATTCTCATCGAATATTTTGATTCTCATCATGATCAAAATTAGGTCTTAGGTTTAAATTAATAACAAACATTTTTAGCTTTATCGGAAAACATTTTGAGTTTCTGCCAGCTAAGTTAAACACAACTTCGCGCAAGCGCAACTTCGTCTGCGTGTGACAGAGCGTTGAGAGAGAAGCATAAGGTTACCATTTGAAAGGTTATAGTGAGCCAATCTTAAAAGATATGCTATCACGGACTTTTTTTTAGAACTTTTTAAGATGAACAATTCCGTCGTATATAATTGTTGCGTAACTTGAACCGTTTACGCAGCGCACGCAGAGGAAGCTTTCAAAAGGAATATTTTTTCCCTTTTTTTTTGCAACATTTTTCATTGGTGCTCTACTCCCGACCGTCTGAGCTAGCAGAGGTCACGATGAGGCGAACAGTGGAAGAGCGCTCTCCAGTGTAGGTAGCGAGAGGTACACTGGGTTGCGATTTGTCGAGGAAGAAAACCTCGTTAAAAAAATACTGAGGAGGGTGAGGTGAAACCGAGACCGGGAATGTCTGACGACGCCAGGAGAGCCGATTTCATCAAACCTAAGCAGTCGAGGAAGAAAACCGCGTTGAAAAATAACCCTTGGTGTCGGCGTGCCGTATGTCTCCCAGTGCTCAACTTATCGAGGAGGGGGAGAATCTCGGGTTCGCCAGGAGGAGGGTCCTCAGGGACAACCGTCGTCGGCGGGGTGGCGGAGGTTATGCTATCGCAGTTCCCGTGGCCTCGCCATTGACGGAGAGAAGGAGATCTTGGGGTGTATGTGGCTCACCACTACCTTAGAGCCAAAGCCAACCTCACTTGCACGTGGTCACCCTGCTGATGAACAGACGAGGCTCTAGCGAAAGAGAGGTAGAGGTCAATGCCCAACTGGGGAAGTGCATCCACCTCCACCTCACTTCTGTGAGGTGGAGGTGGATGCAAGGCCGAGGCCTAATAGCATTCTAATTTCCTCTCTTCACGTTTCCCATTCAACACTTATGGCAGCGAAACAAAATAGAACTGGTCATACAGCGGTGCATTTCCCCACCATTCTGTTAAAGGTGGAGTTCGCTAACATCCGCGGACTCCACGCAAACCTCAACGCCATCCACCAGCACCTCGAGACAGCCCGGCCTGCCTTGCTGTTTCTGACGGAGACACAAATCCAGCGTCCAGCGGACACTTCTTACTTGCAGTACCCCGGCTATGTACTTGAGGAGAACTTCCACGCAAAAGCCGTGGTCTGTTTGTTTGTCCGTTCGGATGTCTGTTGTCGCCGTCTGCGCTGTTATGAGGATCCCTCCTTTCTCGTCCTTTGGGTGCATGTGACTGTGGGCCTCCGGAGCCAGCTGTACATGTGCCTGTACCGATCACACAATGGGGACACGGAGATAACTCGAGTCTTCGAGTACCTTATAGTACTAGGAGATGCGGAGATAGTGTGTTTGGGGGACTTTAACTGCCACCACGACTCGTGGTTGGGTTCCTCCACAACCAACCATGCAAGAAGGACCGCTCATGCGTTCGCTCTGTCCCACAGCCTGACGCAATTGGTAGATCAACCTACCAGAATACCCGACATTGCTGATCAGGCCCCCTCTTTGCTCGACCTACTGCTGTCCACCCACCCTTAGGGATACCTGCCGCAACCCGCGGCAGTCAAGCGCCGTGTATGGCACTACTCGTCAGCAGATTGGAATGGTATGCGCGACACCTTTGCTTCTGTCCCATGGAGGCAGTACTGTTTCAGTGAGAAGGATGCTACGGCGAGTGCTGCGGCTATTGTTGGCGAGATTGGCATTGGGATGGAGTATTACATCTCTTACTCCGATGTCGCCAACAAGAGTTGGAGACACCCGTGGTTTAATCGCGAGTGCGCTGATGCTGTTAGTAACAAGCAGGCGGCGTACCGTGCTTGGACCAGGGGCCGCGCCCTCAATAATACGCAGCTACGGGCGACTCGCAAAAACTGTACAGGCCAATTTCTGTGAACCGTCGCTGCCACCGCTGAGATGCCCCGATGGCTCACTGGCACATCAGCCGCAGGAGAAAGTCGACCTCATGGCTAGCCTCTTTGCGGCTAACTCCCGGATCGATGATTGTGGCACACAACCACCAACTATACCCTCCAGTGATTCTAACATACCTGATATTCGCATCAGATAGTGTGACGTGCGAACAGAACTGCAATCACTCGATGTCTGAAAAGCCAGTGGTCCAGACGGTATTCCGGCGATTGTACTTAAAAAATGTGCAGCAGAGTTGTCTCCGGTGTTAACGCGCCTCTATCGTCTCTCGTAATCAACCGGTTGTGTTCCGGAAACCTGGAGAGAAGCTAATGTGCAACCGGTCCCAAAAAAGGGAGACCGTTCCATCAAATTACCGCCCCATAGCCGTAACCTCAGTACTGTGCAAAGTCATGGAGAGGAACCTCAATAACCAACTGATCCGCTACCTGGAAGATCGCTCCCTCAATTAATGACCGTCAATATGGTTTTAGGCCGAAACGATCAACGGGTGATGTATGTAACGCACCTCTGGGGTGAGGCAATCTACAAATATGGTGAATCTATGGCGATCTGCCTATATATTGCCAAGGCGTTTGATCGGGTTTGGCACAAAGCACTTCTCTCCAGGCTTCCGGCATACGGTCTGCCTGTCCAGCTTTGTGACTGGATTGCTAGCTTCCTGCATGAGCGTAGAATCCGCGTCCTTGCAGATGGTTGCGCTTCGCGGTTCATGCCAGTGAATGCGGGCGTCCCCCACGGCTCCGTTCTTTCTGCTTCCTGCTGCTGCCCACCCTCTTTCTGCTTCATATCAATGACATGCTACCTCTTGGTAACATTCATTGCTATGCTGACGACAGTACGGTTCATGGGCGATATTTCGGTCGGCCTGGTGCTGGTAGGACAGAAATAGGTGAGAAACGGGAGACTCTTGTCGTTGAACTGGATCGGGTGTTGGATCTCATTAGTAAATGGGGTTCCAGCGATCTGGTCGAGTTCAATGCTAAGAAAACACAAGTGTGTGCGTACCACAAAAACCTCTCCTCCATTCCTTCCTACCCCCAGCCTTCAGAGCACTTCGCTCAATTTGCCAGAGAGCTTGAACATGCTAGGCATGGATATTCGCTGCAACGTTAACCAAAGGGAATATATTGAGAGCCTCATCTCAACAGTCTCAAAGAAACTGAGGATCCTGAACAGGGTGCGGCGGTTCTTCGGGCCGGACCTGCTTTGTCTTTTGTATAAGACTCAAGTTCGGGCCTGCGTAGAGTACTGCTCGCATCTCTGGGATGGTTTCGCCAAGTATCTCCTCTAAAAAAAAAAAAAAAACCTGGGGTGGGGTTGGGGCAGCAGAGTCCGACATAACCACGCTTATGGGCGGCTAGGTATCCTTAACGGATTTCCCCATGTAAAAAAAGGGGGATCTAGGGTAACATGTGAAATTATAAGGGACCAAAGACCCATGGTTACATACTCACACGTGGGTATGAAGTTAGTACTTCTCAACTTGTACCCACTTTAGGTTTTGCATGCGCTATCCATCAGGCGAAGTGGGGACATTTTGGCAGACCACATTAAAAAAATCCTATTTTTTCCCCCTGGACCATTAGGTCTAGTGAACGTAAACGACGTGAAAAAAAACCTACGTTAATATTATATTCATTACAGCATATCAAGAGCTGAACAGAGAATGTGTTATAGTTAGAAATAAGTAATTTATACAACATACAAAGCCGGAACTATGAACTTCGCAGTGCCGTAGTATTTGCGCAAATGTTGAAGTTAGATTTTCCGCGTCTGCATTTTATTTTCAGTTTGCCTTGTTATCTACAACAGTTTTAATTTTGTGCGAGTTGTACGAAGTACGTGACTTTAAGTTTAATTTTATTGTAGTTAAAGCAAAGTTTCATCTCTGCTTGTAGTTTTAAAGTTTAAAATTAAATTTTAACTTGTTATTTTATCGTTTATTAGTACGATATGACTTGAGCTCGAAACCTCAGAAATGTATTTGCATGTGTGTGAATATCATACCGACGAACTATTTTTTTTTATACTACTTCGGATGGCGTACAAGCATACGGCCTGATGTGAAGCGGTTACCGTAGCCATAATAATGCTCGCAACATAAAACATCGCTCGCTTTTGTTTGTCATAGTTTGTCGGTTGGATTTATTCTGCATAACAGAGTCCATTTTGTCCTGGGTTACCTCCTTATTACGTAAGGTCAAAGAATAAGTAAGGTGTAGGATGTAAGATGTTCCATAATATCGTAAAGTTGATAGGGTATTATAAAGATGGTATTGATAGGGGTGGTAATATCACCGTATCTGCCATAACGATATTTGATCTCCGACACCCTGTTCCATAAATATTGAATACGTGTATTGATATTTTATTTTTATTAATGTTCATAAATATTTACGGATTTGTTTATGGAAAATATATTTTTTTACGAGAAAGGGTCATCATAGACATTAAATCTATTGTCACTTTTGTTCGTAGCTGCTAGCTAGATCATCATATTTTAATTTTCTAGCTTATGGGTTAATAAGTATTATATTGTCAGACAAATTACACAGCGCCATCTAGCCCCAAAGTAAGCGAAGCTTGTGTTATGGGTAATAAACAACTGATAAACATAAGTAAATACATTTTTTTTTGTAAATACATACATTATGATACATAGAAAACACCCAGACCAAGACAAACAGACATGTTCATGCGCATAAATGTTTGTCCTATGTGGGAATCGAACCCACGAGCGTTGGTGTCGAATCCGCGTCATTGACCACTGCGCCACCAAGCTCGTCAATCATAATCATCACCATAAGCCTGTATCTATCCAATGCTTTCCACAAGCCTTCCCCAATGCTTTCCACCAGATACGATCCTCCGCCTTCCGCATCCAGCCGCTCCCAGCCGCTCTCTTTAGGTCATTGGACCATCTAGAAGGAAGGCGCCCAATACTTTGTCGTCTTATGCGCGGCCTCCACTCTAATACGTTCCTCCCCCATCTGCCATCACTTATACGTTGAAGAGAAATGCCCTTGAGTCGCCACACTCGGCAGGCGGGTTGGCAACTTTCGCCAGAGCCCCGTCCGCTTATCTGCAGGGTGTACCACGTGCAGGTGAGGTTGACTTTGGCTCCGAAGATGGTATTGAGTCAGTACACCCCTACATATAATTGTCTTAGTGGGTATTTATTAAAATAATTATTTTGTTCTTCTACTAATTATATTATTTTTACTTAGTGTTATATTACTTATTTCATAAGGTTTAGTTTATTAGAGTCTTTTCACTAAGTCTGTGAAATCGTGGAGTTTTTTTGCCTTAGAAATTCCTTAAAATTGAACATATTCAATTCAACTCGTGGCGAATGAAGTCATTCGCAGCGAATAGCTTGTAATACACAGCAAGTTCGCGCTGCTAGTGCCTATTCGCCGCGAATAGTAGCCAGATAGTAGTTCTTTATGCCACACACGGCATAAAGATCTACTATCTAAATTTCTTTCTTTTGAGTTACCAGAAAAAATATACTTAGTATGTTACTATTGAAGCTTCTAAAAAGGTAGCTTAAAAAATCTACAGATGCAAGGAATCTAAAGATGCTTCATTGGGCGGTTTAGGCTGTAAAGCGTGTCAGAGAATTGGACACTACTTAATGCTCGTCGCACGATATTTATATCTCACTTATTAAGTCTTATTATACATAGGTATATTAACAAATACGTATGTATTAATAAACAGAGTAATATATTAATAAATAAAGTCTTATACATATATTAATGAATATGAGACTGTCTACGCACCTTTCCTCGACATAAAATAGAATTATTATGAAGAAGCATTTTTGTGTTTGGCGCTCGTTTCATTTTGCTTACTCCTCCGGGAAGTGTGAATAAAATAAAGTCATTAAAATGTTGCATTTTTGCGTTCCATAGAAATGAGTGAAAACAAAATTTTATTTCTTTTAAAACGTAACTATTATCTTTTTGTTTAGGAAATATAATGGTATTTTTTTTATTCCTGGACAAATTACACAGTGCCATCTAGTCTCAAACTAAGCAAAGCTTGTACTATGCGTACTAAATAACTGATAAAGCTAAATTTTTTTTTTTTGTATTTATATACGTATAATATTTTAAGAGAGGTAGGACGCAGTGAAGGATCACACTGTGCTTCTAAGAGAGGTAGGACGCAGTGAAGGATCACACTGTGCTTCTCTTTTACTTGTCAGATGGGGGAGGGGCATAGTGTGGTCTTTCGCTCCAGGCTTGGCCAGCATCCGACTGGGGAAGTACCTCCACCTGGCAAAAAACCGCAGCCATAATGGCTATGCCGTGTTCCTACGAGTTAGCTAGGTCACCAGGGCTGTTTTAGAGGAGTTGTTATGCTGACGGCAGAGGGACCAGCGGCTGTCGAACCGCCGCTAGCGGTGTAGGCGCGGCGTGTTGGCGCGGCGGTCAGGGAGACCCGGTGAAACGGCTGTCCGCTGGCCGCCCGCAGGTTAGTAGGGTTCCCGAACCCGGGGATCACCTAATCTCCGACCCGGGAGGCTGAACCGCCAACTTGTGAAAAGTCCCTGTTGTAGTAGTCGTGCCGGAGGAGGAGACCGGAGTGGACCCGGCTGCTGCAGCAGGGGGGGACCGGGGGCCCTTCCGCCCGCCGCGCTAGCAAACCGCACTACCTGCACTGTGCTGCGGGGGTAGACACCGCGCTTTTTTTGTCCCTGGCGCCGTCAGTGAAACAACTTCTCTCATAATCCTCTTACCCCCTTTTAATGGCCAGGAACAAAAAAAAAGAAGGTTTCTTCAGCGGCGTCCTCATCCACATTCGACGTGGACTTTTGTAACGTCAGAGGACTTCACACAAACATAAATGCAGTTCACCAGCACCTCGAAACTGCAAAGCCGACCCTCCTTTTTTTAACGGAGACGCAAATATCTTGCCCGGCCGATACTTCTTACTTATTATACCCCGGGTACAAACTTGAACATTCTTTTGTACGTCGAGCCGGGGTATGTATGTACGTCCGGGATGATATTTGCTGTCGACGTCTACACGGCCTTTAAGACAGGGACCTGTCAGTGTTGTGGGTACGCGTGGATCAGGGCGGCCGCACCCGTATCTACGCGTGCCTTTATAGGTCTCATAGCGGTGAAGCAGACACAACTCGGTTGATCGAGCACCTGCAATTGGCGACTGACAAAGTCATTGAGAGGTACCCCTCCGCGGAGTTAGTGATTTTGGGAGACTTCAATGCCCACCATGCCGAGTGGCTCAGCTCTCGGTCGACTGACTTCGCGGGGAGGTCTGTTCATGATTTTGCTCTGGCCTATGGTCTCTCACAGCTGGTGCATTCTCCAACGAGAATACCAGATATAGAGGACCATACTAGCTCTCTACTGGACCTTCTGCTGACCACACATCCGGATGGGTATACAGTCTCGGTGGATGCGCCTCTTGGCTCGTCGGACCACTGCCTCATCCGGACCCAAGTGCCATGTGCAAGCCCTGACCCACCCCGGTATACCGGATGGCGTCGTAAGTGGCACTATAAGTCAGCAGACTGGGATGGACTGCGTGAATTTTACGCATGGTACCCGTGGAGGCGGCTCTGTTTCGGGTCGGAAAATATAGACACCTGTGCATCTGCTGTAGCGGAGACGATTTTGGCTGGGATGGAATTATTTATTCCAAACCGGCTGGTGGCTACTTCAGGTGCTAAGAAGCTGCCGTGGTTTAATCGATCTTGCAGAGAAGCTAAATTTCGCAAGCAAGCTGCATATGAGGTTTGGACCACGGCTCGTATTAATGGAGATCCTGGTGTTTCCGACTTGAAACGGGAGTTCAATGCTGCCTCGAGATTCAGTAAGAGAGTAATTACCAGGGCAAAGTTTGAGTTCATCGGCAGGATTGGTGAGCGCCTAGCTAAGCACCCATCTGGGAGCCATGCTTTTTGGTCGCTTGCTAAGGCTGCCGAGGGCAAATTTTGTCAGTCGTCCTTTCCACCACTCCGAAAACCGGATGGTAGTCTGGCCCACAGTGCAAAGGAGAAAGCCGATCTATTGGAGAATCTCTTTGCCTCAAACTCGACTTTGAACGACGGGGACGCCGCACCGCCTTCCATCCCGCGGTGTGGTAATTCCATGCCGGAAATCTCATTTACTCAACGAGATGTTCGGCGGGCATTGCTATTCCTTGACGTTCATAAGTCGAGTGGGCCAGATGGCATTCCGGCAGTGGTGTTAAAGCTGTGTGCTCCTGAGTTGTGTCCTGTTCTTACGCGCCTTTTCGCGCTCTCTTATTCCACGGGGCAGGTACCGTCGTCGTGGAAGACTGCGAACGTGCACCCTGTGGGTGACAGATCAGACCCATCGAATTACAGGCCTATCGCTGTTACCTCCCTTCTCTCCAAGGTAATGGAGCGCGTCATTAACAACCGGCTCCTGAAATACCTAGAAGAGCACGACTTAATCAGCGACCATCAATACGGCTTTCGCCATGGTCGCTCGACTGGTGATCTTCTAGTGTATCTTACACATCGCTGGGCTTCAGCCGTGGAGAGTCAAGGTGAGGCATTAGCTGTCAGTCTTGATATGGCGAAGGCGTTCGATCGGGTCTGGCACCGTGGTCTTCTTTCGAAGTTGCCTGCATACAGTCTAACAGAGGGTTTATGCGAATGGGTCGCTAGCTTCTTGTCCTGCAGAAGCATTAGAGCCGTTGTAGACGGCAGTTGCTCCGATAGCATGGACATTAATGCTGGCGTCCCGCAAGGCTCGGTATTGTCCCCGACGCTGTTTTTGCTGCATCTCAATGATAATGTTGTCCATTGACAGCATTCATTGCTATGCTGACGACAGCACCGGGGATGCTTATTATACGGGCCGCGCTAATATTCCCCGCTCTCTGGTGGAGGAAAGCCGCGAACAGCTTGTGTCGAAGATCGAGAGCACACTGAATAGTGTGTCCGATTGGGGGCGAAAGAACCTGGTTCATTTCAATCCCACTAAGACACAAGTCTGCGCGTTCACCGCTAAGAAAACCCCTTTTGCTGTGGCTTCTCAATTCCTAAACACACCCCTTACCATCGCCAAAAACATTGGGATTCTTGGAGTTGAAATCTCCAGCGACGTCCAGTTTCGTTGTCACCTGGAGGGGAAGGTCAAGCTGGCGTCGAAGAAACTAGGTGTGCTCAACAGGGCGAAGCAGTACCTCAATCCGCGGCAGAGACTTATGCTTTACAAAGCTCAAGTACGGCCGCATATGGAGTACTGTTGCCATCTATGGGCGGGAGCGCCTAGATACCAGCTTGCACCTTGTGACTCGATTCAAAGGCGCGCTGTGAGGATTGTCGACGATTCCAAACTAACAGACGGTTTAGAACCGTTAAGTCTGAGAAGAGATTTTGCGTCCCTTTGTGTGTTCTACCGTCTGTACAATGGGGTGTGTTCAGAGGAGTTGTTTGATATGATGCCAACGGCCTCCTTCTACAGTCGCACCGCTCGCCATCGACAGGGAATTCATCCTCACACATTGGAGCCTAAGTGGTCACGTACTGTGCGGTTCCAGAGTAGTTTTCTCCCGCGTACTGTCAAGCTGTGGAATCAACTGCCTGTCGAGGTTTTTTCAGGGGACTACAGCATGGGGTTCTTCAAAAAAGGCGTGAAGAGGTTTTTACAGGGTCGGCAACGCGCGTGTGATGCCTCTGGTGTTACAGGCGTTCATAGGCTACGGTAACTGCTTTCCATCAGGCGGGCCGTATGCTTGTTTGCCACACTGGTGGTATAAAAAAAAATACATAGAAAACATGAAAAAAGAATTCGGGAATCAAACCCGCGACCTCGGAATCAAAGTGGCCTATGTACGTGCATAATAAAAAAAATTGGTTGCCTGTAAAGTCGGTATACGGGCGAAAGTTTTACGTGACAACGACTTTGAGTGGTAAAATGTTTTCGAGTGGAAGGGACGTATGCCTTTCACTTTTTATGTCTGTCTCTCTCGCTCTTAGAAGGGACACGCGTCCACGACACGCTTACAATGAGAGCGAGTGAAAGGCACGCGCCTTTCACTCGCTCTCATTGTAAGCGCATAACGTGACCCAGTTTCTTGAAGTGTCACCGGGCTAACCAATTTATAAGACGTTGTCACGTCAAAAAAATATACGCAAAGTGCATACAGTTTGAAACCAACATGTTTGGACCTCCATTTAGACAAAAATGTGCCAGGAGGATCCGCTTCTCCGTAACAAAAGTTACATTATTGACTATACATACATAATATACTGAAGCGTGAGTGAGCAGGCCACATAACACGCAGAACTGATTAAGCCTTATTGGCAGGAAAGGTCTCAAAACGCAATAGGATGGTCCCCCACTTGATAGACCGACGCTATTATAAAGATTGTAAGGAGGCGATGGATGCAATCGGCACAAATCCGATCATTGTGGAAGTCAAAGGACCTAATGTTCAGCAGTGGTCCTTTGGCAGAAACGATGATAATGATAATATGCTTTTTATCCACCGTATGGCTGTTTGTAGAGGGATTGATTAATGGCGAATCGTTACATAGCAAATACTTTGTTGGCTTACACTATAACGAACAAAGGATGCTCTGAAGTGGATGTCAGTCGCGAAGATAATTTTGTTTGGGGGAAACTAAATAAATAAATATGAATATATATTTCTGGACAATTTACACAGCGCCATCTAGTCCCAAATAAGCGCAAAGCTTGTGTTATACCCATAACACAAGCTTTGCGCTTAATTTTTTACTAGACAACTGATAAATGTACTTATTATTTTTTTGTAAATACATACTTATAATACATAGAAACCACCCAGACCAGCGGGAATCGAACCCGCGACCTCGGAGTCAAAGTGGCCATTGCTAACATTCGACCACCGAGCTCGTCAAAACTATTGCGCATGTTGCAATAAATATCCCATAATTAATTAATTTTACTGAAATAATTAATAAAAGAAGTGATGGTACCAAACCATTGAGTAATTGCTACTTTGAATCCAAGGTTTGTCGGTTCGATTCAGGCACATAATATTGGTTTTCATGAACATGTCTGTCTGTCTTGGCCTGGCTGTATTCTATAAATATTTTCATTTACAAAAATATGTTTAATGTTTTTCTAGGACCGGTAGAACAAGCTTCTCTTAGTTTGGGACTAGAATATAAAAAAAATCCGCATTAAAGAAAAAAGGTGGTAATTAGACCCAACTTTCGAATTTAAAACTTATAGAGGACATAGCTTCGACCAGTCAAAAGATATTATTGAAGGTTAGCTTGGCTATAATAATATCTTTTGACTAGCTTGCGCCCCTAACTTCGTACGCGGTTAATCAGGTATCCCGTGGGAATTTTAAAAAATCCATTCCGAACGTCATAATATCTACCTATTGCCAAATTGCAACCCGATCCGCCTGAGCTGTGGTTAATAAATCAGTGAGTAACGGTCAGTTGTCTTAATTATGGACAAGCTGTTCGGGCAGACTTCGTTCTTTAAAAAAAAAATTTTTTTACTATTGTTCACGCAGTTTTTATATTTTATTTTTATTGAAACTTTCCATGTGCTTTAAGGAAAACGAAAAAAAATAGCCGAATTGGTCGAGCTGTTCTCGAGTTTTTACTTACTTGCGTACTTAGCAACATTCATTTTTATTTATATAGATATTGTTCAGATTTTATGAAAACATTGATGACTTAACGGGACACATAACATTGATATCTATAGTCAGCCTAACCAAATAATGAAATTAATTGATTAACTTAAGTTATTATTAAAATTATATAGCAAGTACAGTAAGTTTAAGAATAGGATAAGTACTAACATAGTTGTAAGATTTTCTTGTGTGTTGTTGCTTACTACTAATTATGGTTCAAGGTCTGAAATAACATATTTATTTAATTTATTTTTATTTTATAACTAGCTGACCCAACAGACGATGTCCCGTCTTCTTAACAATGAATAGAATCTATTGAACTCGAATTGGTTTCGCGCAATCTGTCAAATGACTGACACTGACATTTCTGTGACTGAAAGTTAGTAATATTGTAGTAATATGAACATACAGTTCTTAAATTTCACTGGTCAATAAAAACAACGTTTTTTGTATGTAACATGAAAACTTTTGTCTAGTTATGTTTAGAACAAGGATAATAGAAATAAAATTAGAATGTTTCAAATACGAATAGTTTTTTTTGTAAATTGATTTTATTATATTTTAGAAAATTACAGTTTTTATCAGCAAAACGAAATTATTTCCTCATATTGCAATATAAATTTCAATATAACCTTATGATTTTCTTTTGTATTTTGCTTCAGGGACATCTCGTTGTAATGTCCAACAGTAATCCGCCAGCATACGTGAACAGTCTTGCCCTGATATCGTTGTTCTATTGTAGAAATGTCTTGGTGGAATCTTTCACCGTGACGCACTATTTTCAGGAAAGAAGTCTAAATATGAATGTAGAAAATGTATTTTCAACTACATATTACAGCCCAAAGCCTTATAAGTGGATAACAGCTCCGCGATAATACTTTTATAGTCACTTGATCGGCGATTTCCGAGAAAATTGAAAGTCACTTTCATAAAAGATTCCCAAGCTGATTTTTCCAAATCGCTAAGTTTTTCTTTAAATATTTCATCTTTGATTTGACCGGAGGGGGTCGAAAATGGCCGGAATTGCTTCGAGAAAAGGATGGTACGGCAGTGCCGCTCTTTGCTCGACTTGGCGGGGGCACTTCCGTGCCCCCAGATAATATCAAACGATATTACGATGTTGTTTAGTCGAACAATACTCACTACGAACTCTGTTGTTGCATAAATACTAAAAGTTTAGAGCAGGGGAGTAGCTTCTAACAAGTCTTAACTAATGCCCCTCAGGGCCTCAAAGTTTTAAGTTAAGCCATAACGCTATTTTAAATTCAATTTTGCGTTGGACTTATAACTGCTTCGGAAGGAATTACGTTTACAAGCTACTTTACTGAAGACCTGTCGGGGCTCTGTTAACTGCAACTTTCCACAGTAAGTAGTATATTATTACGTTCAAGCTAGCTCCTTGCTTTTCATAAAATTTGATTCGTTCAATTTGGTCGATCAGTTTTTATTGTTTCATCAGAGATTAGTCCGATTAAGTTAAATAAAATACTGTATACTAATATATACCTACTGTATTGATAACTTGATAATAAACGGGATAGGCTCATCACCACTGTTTTCACTGTGTCTCTTGTGTAGCCAGAAGGAAAGACAGGAAGGAGCATAGGCTGGTAACGGATTGGCGACCCCTTGGTGTTGCTGATCTCTATGGGCGGTGGTGATTGCTTTCTATCAGGTGACCCATATGCTCGTTTGCCCCTCTCTCATATAAAAAAAAACATTAATGAAGAAGTAACGATTACCAAAAAAAAAAACAATGAATTTAGAAACACGCTCTCATTCACACACACATTCACAAAAGTCTTTGAATGTAAAAGTTTCTGAACAATTACGACATGGGAGACTACGATAAAAAGCACTAAAAGAAAATCGATTCCTCCTATTGATGAAGGCAGTTAAAATGTAGTCTATGCTACCTGGGCCTTAGTATCGAATCGATTGACACCTTATTCATATCAAAATCAGATGAATAGTTTAGGCTCTACGGAAACGTACCTAAATAAATACATGTATAAATATATATGTTACGGCTAAAGATAGATGTGGAGATAAATTTAGGTTTAACCGGCTAATCATAAGTTTATCCGCAGCTCCTTGACTTTTATTTATTTATTTGTTATATATTATATAATTATTGAAACACATAACGGACGATTTATTGACATAGTTTGATTAGGTTATGCTTGTAATTCCGAAAAATTTTTTGGAAAAGGGGTACCCACCGCCACAGTCTTTCCAAAAACAATAAAGAGACGAGCCTCCCTCGCTGTGTTCGCTCGGCTTTTGGTAATCACAAGAATAACCTAATATAACCCAACTATATCGATAAACCGTTCATTATATTGCTTCTATATTTTTACCCAAGGGCTGCAACTTAAGATTAGACGGATTAAGTTTATCTCCATAATTATCTTTAACCGTAACATATACATAGATTGGCCGTGTGGTTTCCGGCAGACTAAAATAGAATAACTCCGTTTCTTCCTGTGGATGTCGTACAAGGCGACTAAGGGCAATACATTACCAAACATCGATCAGGCCTCCCCAACCCTTTTGGCCACCGTGGGGAGTGTAGGCCAAATTCTCCTTCCGTTTGGGACGGACGAGAGAGGATCGTGCTCCTGTAGTGGAGACTAAAATGATCTGATGATGATAATGATACATAGACTGCTAAACTCATAACGTTTCCTTTTGGTTTCGCCGTCATCGGGCACAATATAGACAAAAGTCAAACATAACATATTCTTCTCGCGACACTTTTTATTTATTAATTTGATTAAAATTATTGAAAAAATATGTACCAATTTTAAATTTCAATTTAAGCTTTGCACTTGGCAGCTGTCAAGCTTTTGATACCTGTCGCAGTGCGTCACATTTAAAATCTGCATAGAGGGTAGTGTGAGGCATGGAATGGTAGTGGCATATATGCCTACGACATGAAACGTGACCTAGATGCAGGCTATGATTGACAGGACACCGGAGATCTTTTATATACTGAAAAGTAGGTAAAAGCTATAAGGTGCAATAAGGCAATCTCTCACTTATATCTATTTGTATTCTTTTTAGTATTTTTTTTATGAACGATAGCCTTTACTTGGAATACCTATAGAACGTGGTTGGATACCTATAGAATTTATCAGTTATTTTTTTTTCCTCACATTCTATAAACATCTCTCTTTCCATCTTCTTCTGAGTCGGACACTCTTGTCAGAGTGGTCGTGATCATGGGCAGGTCACTACAAATGGCGGCTCCCGTTATATTTCTCCATTTGGTTCTGTTGAAGGCATTGCGGGAGCATTCGGACATGGAGGATTTTGTGAGAGACTTAATTAAAGCTCCCCATCTGGTTGGAGAGCGGCCGCGGGGGTCTCTTGCCTTCCACCTTGCCTTGGACTACAATACGCTCCATAGATTTTTTTTTCGGGTAACATGCCCGAAGAACTTCAGTATACGTATTTGCACAGTCGACGATAAGCTTTCTTTAATATGAAGTTCCTTTAAGATTTATGCATTTGTTCGGTAAGCAGTCCACGGAATTCTCAGTAGGCGTCTCCAGCACCATCTTTCTTTCATCAAAACCTCCCATTTAATTTCTTGGTAGATAACATGCATATGGCCAGACTGATGTGAAACGGTTATCGCAGTCATATAAGCGCTCGCAACATGAAATATCTTTAGCTCGCAGCCACTGCTGCTGAAAGTGTAGCAAGTCCTGTTCCTGGTGATCTCACTCACGAGCAGGAACACAACAACCCGCACCAGAACTTCGTTTGTCAGTCAGCAGAGTGCACCACGTAGCGTTGACTTTTGTTCTAAGATGTTGATGAACCTCTTACACCCCATAAATTCGATATGACTGCTGGACGCGTTCAGATCCAATTAGATCTAAACGATAGCAAAATTCTAAACGGGATTTGGCCGATGTTTTGTGCAATGCTTACGAGTATGTTACATAGTACTGTTGCTTATACTGTGCTTATGTAACTAAATTGCAGCTATATAGTATTTTACCCTCCACATATTCTCACCACTGTGTCTCCTGTGTAGCCAGGATTAAAGCTTTTGGAATTTGACTTGCCCTCTACATACATAAACTTAGTATTGTTAATACGAAAATCTTTATAGAGTTTATTAGGGAATATAATAACTTGGAGAGCCTTAAAATAACTGGATGTGTCAATTTGTGTGTCGTGATCTGAAGCTTCCCGGCTTGAGTAATTGTGTGAGTGTGTGTTAACTTTTTTTTTTTAATACTACGTCGGGTGGCAGACAAGCATGCGGCCCGCGTGATGTGAAGCGGTTACCGTAGCTATATTAACGATCGCAACATAAAATATTGCTCACGCGTCGCCACCCCCGCTGCCAACACAGCATCTCCTTCCTTTCTTTCTGGTAACCTCACTCACTCGTAGGAACACAACAACCCTCAAGGGAATTGTTATTTGGCTGCGGTATTCTGTGAGGTGGAGGTACATTCCCCAGTCGGGTAGTCTATCAATTACCCTCCCTACCTCTCTTTTCGCCAGAGCTTCGTATGTCATTCAGCAGGGTGCACCACGTGCAGGTGAAGTTGGATTTGGTTCAAAGATCTTGATGAACCACTTACACCTTAAAAAAACTAGCAAATCTCAGCAATAGTATAGTTACTCACGCTCAGTTTCTAAGAAGAGTCGTGTTACACACAGTCCTAGCACAGTATAAGTACTACGTACAGTACGGCCACTCCCTGCCGCTCTTTCGTGTCGACCTCGTCTCCCCTCTGAGACGGATCTGGAACAGTTTGTATGGTGCTGCACGTACACACGCTTATTCGCGCTCTGCACAGACGTCATTGTTTATGTAGCAGGTAGTAGTTACCGACGCAACATTTGTATGGAATGGACGGGGTGTTGTCCTAGTAAAAAGCAATAGTAATCCAAGTCATACATAGAGCCATTAATATCGCACTAACAAAAGCTCGCTATTCCATGTATAGTTACTATTAGACATCGGACTAGAGATGGGCGGCTGGTGAATTAATATTTGTAAATTCCCATTTGGAAAGATATAGGGTTTTTGGCGGGGCAAACCGGAATCGGATCCAAAATCGGAATCGGAATCAGCATAATTTCACAAAATTGATTACATCTACTGTATTTTATCGCTAAGGTATGTTATATACCTATCCTAAAAGTAGTGCAATTCGTTTTTACCCAGCTTTACCCGGATAAATTGCCCGTTTTTACCCGCTTTAGAAATTTACCAAGCAGAATCCCAACTACACAGATGGCTCGCAATGATAAAGGTCTCCGTTTGACATCAAAACTAGTCGACTTTCCGCACAAAACTATATGTGAGTGACTAGTTTATTTTACTTAATTTATTTAGTCACTGTGAGACCTTATTACTTTAGTAATTTCAGACAGTCTATAATAGTGTCCTCTCGCTAGTATTAGTGAGATGTAAGCGAAACGGCACCATGACAGACTGTCTGAAATGTCACAATATAATAGGCCCTTAGAGAGAGAGTTGTCACGACATAGCAGCTCGCAAGATGTGGTTGCACACGGATTTACCGCGAGCTTGTGTGCATATAATACGCTGTGGCCTTTTTTTTTACTATGATTTAGACATGGTTATCTGTGGCAAATAATATTTTCTTCTCAGAAACTGACATAAAGGGGCCGTCCATTAATCACGTGAGGCTCGAAGGAGGGGGGAGGGGGTTCGGTAAAAATCACGAAATATCACAAGGGGATATTTCGTTTTCGTTTTTTTCAGGCGTCCATAAGGCCATATGCTTGTTTGTCACCTTATTAGTGGTATAACAAAAATCCTTATTAATATTCTAAAAATTTAAATATTCTTTGGAGCTACAAAAAATACACGTGATTTGAAGGGGGGGGGGGGGGGGGGGGGAGGGGGGGTTAGACTTACACCTCACCAAGTATCACCAAGGGGGTGGAGGGTGTTGCAAAAAAAAAAACCTCACGTGATTAATGGACGGTCCCAAACTTGTGTGCATCCTAAAATAATACGCTACGTTACTCAGCGCCATGATTACTGTTTGATTTTTAATTATTCTTTGTGACGTGATAACATCTTATAAATCGATGAACGACGGCTGCACGCACAAAACAGCATGATTCATTGTCACGTTCCGCGTTGTGAGCCGAGCGTGCAAGCGAGAGCGCGGAGCAAGCGATAGAGAGGCACGATCGGCTAGTGACGCATCTATTTCTCTTCCACTCATGACGTCGTGACGTTAGCACGTAACATTATCGTCCGTAAACCGACTTTACAAACAACCATTTTTTTTTAACTATAACTATGTAGTTAAGAATGTTTCCTCCTTACTCATAGCTATGTAAGACCTCAATAAATAATGCAGAGTAATATCTGCGTAGAGAATCTAGAGGACCAATTTACCTGTATCAATCCCATTTCGTTACCCTCAACCCTGCCAATCAGGCCGAAACCTACACGTGCCAGTGTTAAAATTCGTTTCAATATCAAACAAGTTATATCCAAGGTTCCTTTGTAACTGTTGTGAAACAAATGCCGGTGGAAATAATGCTTATTACGTTCATTATTTACGTTTTATACCAAACGACGGCGTTGAAATGAGAACCCTTTTGTGTTAACGGCTGCTTTTTATCGACACTTAAGGTGCGGACTAGGGCGCACTCGCATTTCACCTTGAATACTTTTTATTGTGTGATGCGATTTTTTTATGTTTACAGCACTGAGGTGACAGATCAACCAATGGCCTTCCTGCTGAACAGTTTTCGCTTTGCGAACACCAGACAGGCCTCTCACATTGCCAAGATGGAAGTCAAATTCCAAAAGCTTTCTCCTCTGTCGTTCACTCTTGACAGAGTGGTCGTGATTTCATGCCGATGCATCTCTGGATAATACCAGACAGGCCTCTCACATTACCAAGATGGAGGTCAAATTCCAAAAGCTTTCTCCTCTGTCGTTCACTCTTGACAGAGTGGTCGTGATTTCATGCCGATGCGTCTCTGGATAATACCAGACAGGCCTCTCACATTGCCAAGATGGAAGTCAAATTCCAAAAGCTTTCTCCTCTGTCGTTCACTCTTGACAGAGTGGTCGTGGTTTTATCACGATGCGTCTCTGTATAACACCCGACAGGGCTCTCACATTACCAAGATGGAAGTCAAATTCCAAAAGCTTTTCTCCTCTGTCGTCCACTCTTGACAGAGTGGTCGTGGTTTCATGACGATGCGTCTCTGGATAACGCAGCCCTCGCGATGCGCCTCCTACTAATTACTTACTCCTTACTTAAAAGCTTTCTACTCCTACTAATACTTAGTAAGAGTAGAAAGCTTTAGGAGTTTGACTTCCATTACTTAATAGGAGTAGAAAGTTTTTGGAATTTGACTACTAATTACTGTGAGAAGCTAGTCTGGTGTCCGCAACGGGAAAACTGATCACCAGAAACTAGTCTGATTAAATTCGTTTTAGCGATTCAAAAAACACGCCCCTGTCAAGCAGCTGAGCAGCCTGGTGGAGTATGATCTAAAACCCTTCGCTTGAAAGGGAGACCCTTATCCCAGCAGTCGGATGAATATGGGGTGATATGGCGGAAATTCGTTTTGAGTACTAAGTCGTAATTTTACCCTCACGTCTGCAGTGCTTTTCATTAATTATGGCCCTTTTGGTGGATGCAGCTGTTAATCCTGGCTACACAGGAAACGCAGTGCTGATAATGTGTGGTGAGCTTGTCCTGATAGCCGCGTGAAACGTCGATCAAACGTTTCGATATTCCTCGGCAGCATACCGTCCGGACTTTTATCATCGTCGCATACCAGACCATTTGGGTCCAAAACTGCTAGGACGCCGATGGTGGGAAAAGCACAACGAATAATCATTAATGCTACTATGACGTATGGTTCTGTCACTTTATTTATTACTGTTTTACTCCTTCCTTAGGATTAATAACATTAATAATAAATAAATATTTCTGGACAATTTACACAGTGCCATCTAGTCTACAATTAAGCGCAAAGCTTGTGTTATGGGTACATGACAACTGATAAATGTACATAGATACATTTTAATTTTTTGTAAATACATACTTATAATACATAGAAAATACCCAGACCAAGACAAACAGACATGTTCATGCACACAAAATGTTTGTCTTGTGCGGCAATCGAACCCGCGACCTCGGAGTCAAAGTGGCCATTGCTAACCATTCGACCACCGAGTTTGTCTTATGAGGATTAGGTATATCCTAAAATTCTATAGTTATCCTCTAGATCTGGAATGCTACGTAAAGCTTAGTGTCTCACGTAAACGCTGTAGTCGAACTACGAGGTGATAGTCTAGAATCTAGATCGTTTCGTTCCGATTTTATAGCCTTGAGCGTGGTAACAGTGATTTTTATCACGGTTTAGCCACTAACTTTTCCTTTTACAGTTCAACTTGCGTTGAAATTATCTTATTTTTAGAGAGGCTTGCTGTGAAATTACTTTTATCTACACTCAAATCGAAAAATTCTAATTACGAATTCATAGACGCTTCTATAAAGACGCAGTTTATAAACGCATATACATAAAATTAAAAATAAAACTCATTATAGTACCGCCAACTGTATCATAAAACTCATTATAGTACAGCTATCTTTTTTTTTATTAATTCATTAAACTAGTCTATGGTTTTAGGCTGAATATGAAAAAAAGGCGCACGCATGCGCAGTTCGAACTGTGAAAAAAATGGCGCACGCATGAGTAGTTTGAACTTAATTTCCCGCGCTTCCCATACATTTTTTTGCCGATCGTGTTTTTGTATTCGGGATTCCAAAAAAGTTTACTAAAATCCTGTAAGTGATTAAAATATGATTGGAGAAGAAAGTAGTGACGGCGAGATTTTCACTCCGCCAGATATTCTAGACGCGGCATCGGCGTTAACAGAAAGAACGTTGCCAGAAAAGAACCTACCTACTTTGTTTAATTTCAATTTTTCCTATGAGTGAAGATAAAGTAGTGTATGATACTGCATATAACTTAGGTAACAGTAGGCTTCGACCAGATATCAAGCAAGATATTAAAGAGATATGCTCAGCTCCTCGCCTCACCTATTACACATATATGCAACCTTGCCATCACAACCGGTATCTTCCCAGACGCCTTCAAAATAGCTTTGGTTAGACCTATCCATAAGAGTGGGGACAGGGACAGTGTCGACAACTTCAGGCCTATTTCTCTGCTTCCTGCAATGTCCAAGATACTGGAGCGGATAATGAATAATTGTTTGATATCTTACCTGGAGTCTAACAAGCTGATTGCGCCCTCTCAATTTGGTTTTCGCCACGGAAAATCAACCAGGGAGGCCGTGTGTGGGTTGATTGACTCTGTCGTAGAAAACCTGGATAAAAAGAACAAATGCCTAACTTATTCCTGGATCTAGCCAAGGCTTTTGATACGGTCTCTGTTCCCCGTCTTATAACGAAAATGGAAGCGATTGGGATTAGGGGATTGCCTTTAAAATTATTTCATAGCTACCTATCTGAAAGAAGACAAAGAGTTAAAATTGGTTCAAATATAAGTGACGAACTACCGGTCAAATTTGGTCTCCCGCAGGGAAGTATCGTCTCTCATATACATCAACGAGCTATGTAACATCCAACTACACAGAGGCAAGGCTATCTCCTTTGCCGACGACACAGCGCTGTTATTCTGGGGAAAAAACTGGGAGGAGACATTCACACAGTGCGGATTTGAAATGGTTGGTGACTGGCTGCAAGAAAATATTCTTACCCTAAACGTATCAAAAACAAAATACGTAACGTTTGCGCTTAGGTCAAACCAGCTACCGTCTCCAAATACGCACATCATCTCACACATGCCAGCATGCCGAACTCCGACGCACTGCACATGTCCTCCTCTACAAAAAACAGAAACAGTCAAGTACCTAGGCATTGTGGTCGACCAAACCCTAACCTTCAAACCCCACATTGAATGCCTTATATCTAGATTAAGAAAGCTCATATATGTCTTCAGAACCCTGAAACACATAGCAGACCGAAAAATCTTAACACTAGTTTATAAGGCACTATGTCAATCAATAACAGACTACTGCATAGACACATGGGGCGGTGTTGCGAAATCTCACCTATTAGAGCTAGAAAGAGCACAGCGTATGGTTCTAAAAGTAGCAGCCGGCCTCCCATATATGTATCCCACCATCGACCTATATAAAAAATGGAACGTTTTATCCATACGGCAATCTTTCATCCTCCACACAGTACTGAAACAGCACGCCCTGCTAAATTACGACCCGGCATTAACGCGCGATAAACGAAGACTAGGCCCGATTCTCAAATGGACAACCATCTTTCGTACCTCTACCTCACACAACTTCTTCTGCTTTCTGGGACCATACCTATACAAAGAGCTAAACTCGCTACTGAACCTTTACCCCCTACCGAAATTCAGCGTCAAAATTACCCTTAGTAACCACCTGAAATCATTAACTTATCAGCAAACTGAAGACCTGCTCATACCTATAAAATAAGAGAAGCCTTATAGACAGCAACACACACATTTACGATTTGCTCGATCACTGCAGTCACCTAATAGCAATTACACAACTCATTAAGCAAAACACCTACACTGTACACACTCGTCAACACACACAACTTCTACAACTCACACACACTCACACACACACTGACAAACAAGCACGAGCGCGCATGCTCGCGCACATCTTCACACACTCACATACACACACTCATACACACACACACACACACCACAGATAACAAAAACAACACCTTCTGAGATCTCGCTTGGACGCCACTTGGCCATCTCGGGCAATTACAACTAGACATCCTAAGGGAGGGGCCTGGTGACCTGTAACACAGGTTTTTTTTTTCAAAACCTACTTCAGGCACCAGCCTCTCACTTAAAATGGCTTAGCATTTAAGGAAACGAAAATTTTGTTTAGTAACTTAAGTTTAGTTTATAAGCCTTTTATTGTGGGAGGAAATAAAGATTTATTTATTTATTTATATTTATTTATAGGTATTAAAACACTCGAGTCAACCTATTATCGCATTCGGCTTCGCCTCATGCGATAAACAGACTCTCGTGTTTTAATACCCCTTCTTATATGACAGTTGCATAAACTACTATTATCTAATCTCATACTGAAATTTACACATTAAAAAACTAAACACAGTATCATAATGACAGTCTTTACGCACAAGCTATCAAAATAAATTTAAAAAGTTATTTTTCGATACAGCTCTTCTATGGACAACTGTATCGTAAAATAACTTTTTTACCATTTCGATACAGCTTCAGCCCTGGATACAGGTATTTTAAACAGGTTGCAAAGCAAATACATTGCAACTATGCAAAATTTTTCTACATAA
This sequence comes from Hypsopygia costalis, assembly GCA_937001555.2. Lineage (NCBI taxonomy): Eukaryota > Metazoa > Arthropoda > Insecta > Lepidoptera > Pyralidae > Hypsopygia > Hypsopygia costalis. Next base: position 6,237,117 of record OW443335.2, read on the forward strand.
TCTGTGAACGCGGCGCGTCGCGCATGCGCACTACGCATGCTCGATCTGCAAATGGATCTAAGTAAGAATTATAGCTGTTAAATTAACTTAATGGTTGTATTTAAAATATTATTATCATATATTTCATGAGATTAGATAAAGTAGTGTATGAAACTGCACATAATTAGGTATTAAAATACTCGTGTGGTCCATTATAACACTCGCCTTCGGCTCGTGTTATAAACTCACACTCGTATTTTAATAACCCTTATTATGCAACAGTTTCATAAACTACTATTATGGCACCTACAGCTGTTTTTGACGTGGATACGTTTTTAAATATGGTACCATACATTTGGGCTCTCGAATCCAAAAAATCGAATTATAACAAAAACGGAGGATACAGTTTTGGCGAACCCCCGTTGGTAAATTCAAATCTATGCTCTACATCTAAAATTCAATTACACCACTGGATAGATGAAGGATCAAAGAATTTAATACGCTACGTAAGGACTATTGAACATCGTGTGCGGGGAGAGGGAAGCGCTGCCATTTTGAGATAATTTTAGTGCATATAACGTATTCACGTAGAACACACGGCCGTGTCCATGAGACAGTCACACCCCATTTTTTGTATTCGCCAACGAAAGCCACATATTAATGGAATGTTTGTCAGTTAAGTTCTCTTGTGACTCGAACTAGAAAGAATATTAATGAAATGGGAATGTATAATCGATTCGTAGAATATATAATAGAATATAATACACCATAATTAATAGTATATAGGTAAGTATAATGTAATTTAAAATAAATATATATATGAAATACGAGTAAAATATCAATAAAAACAATAATTAGGAAAAAGTTTCTTACAAACAAGAGAGTTTTTGTTGTCGGCCGCTGCAGCGTCCTGGGGACCGTTTGTAGTCATTTCTCCGTACGCAGTTTATTTAAATCACCCTCACTATCGATTCGAATATGGCGTTGACCTTCATCTTGTCTTAGGTAAGTTCTTCCAAACGAAGTCCAGCAAAATTTATACTCGTATTCTTGAGCAAAAGCTCGCGCCAGGTAGTTTAATCGTTTTTCGTAGGGCGATAGACACTCCGAAATAAAGAATGGCTTAACCGGTCCTTCCAGGCTCAGGTGTGACGTGTTTAATTTGTTCGCAGGGTTCCTCTTGTTGAATTTACGTACTTTATCAATTATATTTTCTTTCTTTAGAACGCTCCCCAGTTCTACGATAATTGTTCCATGTCCAGCTCCGCTTTTTGTACGACAAATATCTTTTATTTCATGTTTCTGAATGGGAAATTCAATAATCTCAGTAGCTTTTGTCATAATTTCACATAAATTATCTTTATTTTCATCTGTTAGCTTGGGAATGTTCCTTATTTCAAGTTTGGTCAAGGCAGAAGTTCGTTCCAACGTCTCGATTTTCAACATTTAACATAAAATTTAACATAAAATCTAAAAATGTTCTATTATTAGTTTGTTAGTCTTGGTTTGGGTGTTTTCTATGTATTATACTCGTAAGTATGTATTTAAAAAAAGTAATAATTAAGTACATTTATCATATGTCATTGTCTAGTACCCATAGTATAAGCTTTGAGCTTAATTTGGGACTAGATGGCGCTGTGTAAATTGTCCAGAAATTATTTTATTAGTAAACATTGATATTTATTATAACAATATATATTTTTTTAATATTTCACAACGTATGGTTATTGAATAAACTTGGTATAAAAATATAAAATCCCGAAAAGACGCCTTAAGAGAAAAAAAAACAGGAGCAGCGCGCATTTTCCTTCACCCTTCATTATGGGATATTTCAGTTCATCAATGCGTCACCTTAAGGCTAAAAATGTTTCTATATAATTGGCATTATCCTTATAATGCCAATTATATAGAAACATTTTCTAACTCTCTTTATTAATTCTCTCGATTCTTAAGTTAGAAGTTTACAGTTTAAGTTGGTAATATAAACGAGCCGTGCACGCCCACTTCCTGCTTGATATACCCATTCTGATACACCCACCCCGTACTTACCAAGAGAAATGAAATTTTCAAGATAAAATGTTCCTTTTACTTCATATTACGCTCTTGAGATTGCACTCGCGTGCACATTTCTCTACTATGAGCTATGCTTTGCCCTCGGCAATGTTCTGCATGTGAATATTCACTCTACAGTATTCATTCTTTTAGAAATAATGTATGAACTATTGTGGCGAGTATATCGCGTATGTCTGTTTATAAATTTATGACTTATCCAGTGGCTCAGTATAAGTAATAGTACTACGTACAGTATGGCCTCTCCCTGCCGCTCTCTCGTGTCGACCTCACCTCCCCTCTGAAACAAATCTGGAACAGTTTGTATGGCGCCGCACGCATACACGCTCATTCACGCTCTGCACAGACATCATTGTGTATGTAGTAGTAAACGACGCGACATTTGTATGGAGTGGCCGGGGTGTGCGTGTGGTCGATTGGCTAGCAATGGCAACTTTTTTATATCGGGCGGCAAACAAACAGACAGCCTGAAGTGAAGCTGTTACCGCAGCCATATAAGCGCTTGCAACATGAAATATCGCTCGCGCGCCGCCGCACCCGTTGCCAACGCAGCCACTTCATTGTGACCTCACTCACATGCTGTTTAGTCACACACACGGTCTGGGTGTATTCTATGTGTTGCATCGCAATATTTAGCATACAAACAAGAAATATACTGTATTCTTCTTTGCTAAAAAAAAAGTAATAATTTTTTAATAAGCTTTCATTTACTATATTTTTTTTTTTTATATATATGATAGGGGGGCAAGTGAGCATGTGGGTCACTTGATGGAAAGCAATCACCACCGCCTATAGAAATCAGCATCACCAAGGGATCGCTGATCCGTTGCCAGCCTTTTAAGGGAAATATTGACTCTATTCTTGAAGGCCCCCATGTCGTATCATTTATTTATTTAAATTTAATATTAGTACATAGGTGGAAATTATGAATAACCATATTGTATAACACATGGCAGCACTCAGGTAATTGTGCATTTCCCGTGAACCAAACGAGTGTAATCAATTTCATCTCAATCTGGCACTGGTAACTTGCAAGAGTTGGGTACAGAAACCGCGGTGAAACTTTTTTTTATTCTATATCGGATGACAGACAAGCATACGGCCCGCTTGATGTGTAGTGGTTACTGTAGCCATATTAACGCTCGCAATATGAAATACCGCACCGCCACCCCCGCTTCCAACTTCTTTCTTTCTTGTAAACTCACTCACTCGCAGGAACACAATAACCCTCAAGGGAATTGTTATTTGGCTACGGTATTCTGTGAGGTGGAGATACTTTACCAGTCGGGCAGCTTACGAATGCTATACCCTTCCTCTCTTTTGCCAAAGCCTCCGTCGCTAGTCGGCAAGGTGCACCGCGTGCAGGCAAGGTTGGCTTTGGGTCTAAAGATCTTGGTGAGCCACTTACATCCTAAAACTAAATAAAAACTTTGTTTGTTTGTTAAAAATGTGGAGTTGTCACCGTTACTGATCCCATCCCAGAAACCGAGATGCAAATTACATTATCCAACTCAACCCCGACTCAACTTGGAAATTGGCATGAAATTGAGTAGTATAATAACGAGTAGAAGTCTACCGCTATTACACGATCTGACGGTAGGTACTAGTGATCCTAAATTAGTGTCACTAGTACTAAGGATACAAAATTATGTCAGTTCTATTTTTCATTCTATTTTTTAGGATGAAAAGTAGAATTATTATTATTTAAATAGTTGTCTTGGCCAACTTGCCAGATAAATATCGAGAGGTCGTGGGTTCAAATGGGGGAAAAAGTAGAAGTTAGAAGTCTATTACATGTTTGACAACATTATAATATCTTTCACCTGTAACCGACCATTTAAAGTAACAAATTCATTACATTTTTTCTACCATTTATGGTACTAGTCAATGATACTACTTATCCGGAGGCTCCTATGCAATTTCATGCCAATTTACAAGTTGAGTCGGGGTTGAGTTGGATAATGTGATAAGCGCTTAAGTGGCCAGAATACCGGCAAGGAGTGTTTGTGCAAGTTACGGAAGGTTTTACCTCATTTACGAGGCTATAATGAAAAGGTCTCTATTAAAATATTAACAAGTTTATTAAACTCCTTACGACTACGTTCACGAAAGCCATTCAGTAAATAAAGGACACAATCTTGGTAACTCTCTTAAGTATGGAATCTTTTGGACAAACTTTCTTTTTATACTACATTGTATGTGGCAAAGAAGCTTACCGCTCATCTGCTGTAAAGTGGTTACCGTAGCCATATAAACGCTTAAATCTTGAAATACCGCTCGCGCTTCGCCACTCCCGCTGTCAACGCAGTAACTCCTTCCTGGTGACTCACTTGCAGGAACACACGTTTTACATGAGGCGGGACGGTATGCTTCTTTTGTCACTTTGGGATGTAAGCGGTTCATCAAAATCTTTGAAACAAAGCCAACCTCACCTGCACGTAATGCACCCTTCCGACTGACAAGCGAGGCTCTGGTGAAAGGAGAGGTAGGGCATAGAGGTAGGGCATTGCTAGTCAGCGTTTCGGTGCACGCAAAAAGAAAGTTATTGGATGGAATTATCACGTAGCTCAGTCTCACAGTGCATCCAGAAAGTTTTTTTCAATGCTGGGTATTAGCGGGAAAACCGAAATCAGGACGGGTTTTCGAAAACATGAAGCGTAGTCGTGCGTACTTCAAAAATAAATTAAAGTGGTGCCAAAAGAATGAAGAGAGCATAAAATGTAATATTTTAGCTCTTCATAGAAGAGATAAAAATTTTGGCAAATTTTGGAACGCTACGAAATCGTTTTCCTACCGATCTCAGCTTCCTGTATCAGTAGATAAGATACAGGATCCTACGGAGATAGCTAATGCATTTGCTCGCAGATTCAAGATTACCCCTGAGCCAACGAGTAGTGTCGAGATTGAACCTCCGCGCGGCTTCCATGAGGAGGCCAGAAAGTATACGTTGAAGCAGGTTGTCGAGGTCATCAGGAATATTTCGAGGGGTAGATCTCCTGGGCAGGACGGACTCAGCATAGAACATATCCTATTTGCTGGTGACAAAATGTATGTCAAATTAACGAACTTATTTAATTTATGTCTGAGATACGGATACTTGCCAGCTTCTCTAATGAGAACGATAGTAGTACCTGTTCCTAAGAACAGAACTGGTGATCTTGGTGCTGCGAGCAATTATCGGCCTATTTCTTTGGGAACTATTGTAGGTAAGGTGCTCGAGCGGTTGATCCAGCCGGATATAGTGGGAAACCTGGATGTTGAAGATGCACAGTTCGGTTTTCGTTCCGGTCTCTCAACGGATTCAGCCATATTGGCTCTCAAGCATACTGTTAGTCACTATGTCAAAGAGAAAACATCTGTGTACGCTTGTTTTCTTGACTTGAGTAAGGCATTTGACTCAGTCAATTATAATATTCTCTGGAGCAAATTGCTGAATACAAGTGTACCAAAAGACTTGATTGATCTGTTGAGGTTCTGGTACGAAAACCAGACTAATTGTGTTCGATGGGGCGAATCGACATCTAGCGAGTATAGGCTAGAATGCGGAGTACGCCAAGGAGGACTGACCTCTCCGGACCTGGGGGCCTACCGCCGAAGCTGAAGCCGATTGCCATCAAATATTTTGATTAGAAAAATAAGTCTTACGTTTTAGTTATTGAGAAACATCTTTAACTTATTCGGTAGGGCTCTAGGCTTTCTATCAGCCAAACTACGAGTAAATATAAGTACCATAAATCTAAGCTGAAATTAGATTTCCGCAATCAAAAAATCCGATGGTAATCGGCTTGGGCCTCGGCGGTAGGGCCCCTGTTCAACTTGTACGTAAATGACCTGATTGGGGAGCTGAGACGCACCAAGGTTGGCTGCCATATTGCGTGAGTTTGTTTAAACAACCTCAGTTATGCGGATGATATGGTGCTTCTCAGCCCCTCAATTAAAGGTCTCAAGGAGCTTCTTTCGGTCTGTGAACATTATGCCAATGTCCATGGACTGAAATACAATGCGAAAAAAACGGAATGCATGGTGTTTAGGTCTGGGAAGGGTCCAGAGTACATTCCAGTATTAAAATTGAATGGGGAAAATATCCGGATGGTTCAGCAGTTTAAGTACCTTGGGCATGTACTGACTGAAGACCTCAAAGATGATAGCGATATAGAGCGTGAACGTAGAGCGCTCGCCGTCAGAAGCAACATGATAGCACGAAGATTTCATGGATGTAACAGGGAGGTTAAGCTGACCCTGTTTAATGCGTATTGTCAGAACCTGTATACCTGTCACCTGTGGACGAAATACACCAAACGTGCATATAATACCATGCGGATACAGTACAATGACGCATTTCGTATCCTCATGCGACTGCCTAGATTTTGCAGTGCGTCTACCATGTTTGCTGACGCGCGGGTGCCGGACTTTTATGCTGTACTGAGGTGTCGTATTGCTTCGTTCTGGAATAGGCTGAGCAGGACTGATAACGCTATACTGAAAGCAGTTAGTGAAGATCTGACGAGCGCCATCTCCAGGCACTGGATGAGCGTGCACCGAAATGCAAATAGCAAATGACCTTAAAAACGATTGTTTTTAAATTAATTAAGGAAATAATTCCTACAATTTTATATTGTAAAATTATTTTATTTTGACTTTTTATTAATATTTAATATTTTGTATATTTTTTTGTACTATGGGTGTTTTGCCTGAAATAAAGATTTATTATTATTATAGCGTATTTATTAAGCTGTTCAACTAGGCAAGTACCTGCATATCACAGAATACCGCAGCCAAATAACAATTATCTTGTGTTCCTGCGAGTGAGGTCACCAGAAAGAAAGTAAGAAAGAAAGGAGTATAGCAACTGATCACGACCCCTTGGTGTTGCTGATCTCCATGATCGTTTTCCATCAGGTGACCCACATGCACGTTTGCCCCCCTCTCATATAAAAAAAACTCGACGTAGTATTAAAAAATACAATAATAGTTATAATCTAATAGACCAGCCCCCTTACCACCATCTCTTATTGCGATTCAATAACTGAATAGATTGCTTATTTATACCGATGAATAAGCGACTCTATTCCATTTGAAATAGAGTCGCTTATTCATTGGTATGAATAAGCGATCTATTCAGTTTTTGAATCGCAATAAGAGATGGTGGTAAGGGGGCTGCATAGTGTAACAGAACAGTGTTGTCGTCATCAACCATCCCACTACTGGGATACGTCATATTAATAGTGTTGTACCTATACAACGCTCGTGGGTTCGATTCCCACATAGGACAAACATTTGTGTGCATGAACATGTCTGTTTGTCTTAGTCTGGGTATTTTCTATGTATCATAAGTAAATTTGTACAAAAAAAAAATGTATTTACGTATGTTTATCAGTTGTCTAGTACCCATAACACAAGCTTCTTTGTTTTTGTTTGACAATATTTATTTATTATACTCTTCAGACCCACCGTACCCCTGGCCGTCACATAGCCACAGTATAAATAATAGTATTACTTACAGTATGGCTACTCTCTGCCGCTCTCATATCAACCTCACCTCCCTTCTGAGACGAACCTGGAACAGTTTCTATGCCGCCGCACGCACACACGCTCATTCGCGCTCTGCATAGACGCCATTGTTTACGTAGTAGTAAACGACGCCACAATTGTATGGAGTGGTTGGGTTGTGATGAGCGTTCATTTTGTAAATTTACTATTTAGGTTACCAAATAGAAAATTTACAAAATGAACGCACAACCGTGTTGCTCATGATTTCATTATACGTAGAAGGGGAAGTGGCACAAACGCCGACTGAACGTGCGGATCCAATCCATTAGGAGTCCGCTAATGGTTAGGTAAAACCTGAATAAAATGTGTTTCATTTTTAACGCGGCTCGAGCGCCGACGACGACACTTCAAAAGTTATCGGTGGCATTTTCATTAGGGTGAAATTTAAAATGCTTGATTTGAATTTTATTTAAATTCGTTGAACGCGAATTTAATTTTTAATGTACGTGATGAAAGTGATATGCGTTTGTTAGATAATTAATAATATAAGGGGTCTTGTAACGATAATAAAACCATGAAAGTAGATTGTAAGTTTGTATAATAACATCATTTCAGAAACATTGAATTTAATAATAAATCCATATAATAAAATTACTTTTATATTACATCTTGTACATAATTCAGAGCAGTATTGTATGTTTAATTTATCATTCGGTATCTATATAACATATTATATACCTACCTAACGCTTTACATATATACCTATACACAACATTATACACTTATATAACGCTATATACCAACACTATACATGTAAAGCATCATATACCTATATAACATTATATACATACACCATATATGTACATATACAACATCATACACTTATATACATCTAGTTAACTTATATACCTATTAGTACATAATTTATGTATCCATATACATTATATATGTAACATTACCCACATGTACATACCCACATTTATATATGTAACATTATATACTTCTAGACACTTTATATAGCCATGAATATAATTGATAAATGGTTTAGAAATTACATTACTAAGCATCTAATAAATTATACTTAGCTTTGCGAGGAGCGATCCGTCTCTGTCCACAGCTCGAACAAAAGTGACCGTACTGAATGGCCGGACGGTATTTATAAGGAGGCCCCCACCTTACTTTGCTTCTACCGTCAACAACACGTGTCCACACAGGTGTTCACACAGGTGTCCAGACAGGTGTCCACACAGGTGTCTACACAGGTGTCCACACAGGTGTTCACACAGGTGTTCAAACAGGTGTACAATCAGGTGATCTTTTTCGTCGAATCTCAAGCAAATGCACGTGCACAGACACGTGTGTTAAACAGGTGGTGTTATTCGTCAGCTAGAAGCCACGTGGGACGCTCGATGAGTCGTTTTTAGTATCATATTTTTATTATTCTAACACGGCCATTCTGATACGTACTTCGTTCCCTGAAGTACCTAGATGCTTACTTTGGCTGATTTTATACTAATATAAATTCCACAAATTAGTCTTGCTTTACAGTCTTGCTAAGTTATAGCATTAAATGCTTAAAGCTAATTTCAATTCTTAAGTTGACAATCATTAATATTAACTTATTACAATTGGCATCACAGCCTCACTTCTGACATTAAGTAGACCTTGTGCGCCACCCATGTATTTTCTAGAAAATAGTGTCTTACTTCTCACATTAAGCAGACCTATAACATTTACTTAATCAAATTATGTCTTACTTCTCACATTAAGCAGACCTATAACGTTTGTCTTACTTTTCACATTAAGCAGACCAACAACGTTCACTTAATCTAACTTATGTCTTGCTTCTCACATTAAGCAGACCTATAACGTCTGTCTTACTTTTCACATTAAGCAGACCAACAACGTTCACTTAATCTAATTTATGTCTTGCTTCTCTCATACTATGTTTTTCAACTTCTCGTATTATGCAGACCAATAACATCATTAGAGATAGATTTCATAAAAAGGAATATAATAAAAAAAATATATACAAAATTATGCTATTCACATTAATTTATCGCCTCATCAATAGAATTTTCATGTGTAAATTCACCTGAATTTATCTTAGATACTATTATTTTTCTGAGATTACATTCTCCTCTGAGAGTGTACCTGTGTACGAAGTTACTCAATTATTTGGTACGGACCTTTGAATCGAAGACTCGGCCTATCATGATATGTGGTAAACTATATTGCCTACTTCAAAGGATTTTTTATCATGTTTTACGATATCAAATCGATTTTTAAATTTCCTTGATTCATGTTATAAGCGTTAAAAAGCTAATTCTCGATCTGCTTCTAAATTAATACGTTTTTGGTTCTGAAACATTTATTACATTTAAACGACTCTGGATATTTGGTATGTTCGCATTGCAACCGATTAACAAATGAATCGAAGAGACCCCTGTCGATTTTTGGATAGTGGTATTAATTGACTGTTGCACCTTCCACAAGCCGCTTGGCCAATCTGACGACATAGTACAAGTATTGTTTAACATATCAATAACAGTAGCCACGTAACGTTCTACCTCTCCGTTACCTTTTGGTGTGTGATCATGTGATGCTCAATTTGCAAACCTCTGTGTCAAGTGACAAGTTTTCTAGGGGTACGGAATAAAGCGACAGTGTTCCGGATTAGAGCAACTAACTCTTGAGCTGTCAGACTTTTTAAATGTTTTATTAAGATAAATTTACTAATAAGTAATATACAATTATATCCTTCAGATGTTTGAGAAAAGCTACCGTTGCAATCTAAATGGATTTTATGGAAACGTACTGGATTTTTTTTTATTTTTTTATTTTTTTATAGAGTGTAGGAAACCTTGTTTAGGACTTGAATGACCCTTTCTTTTTGTACCGATTAAACAGTGTTAGATATTTCCGAACCTAGTTGGCCATACGAGGGAACTAAAAGTATTATTTAAACTTTGACTATGTTTTATCAAAACCTGTGGGACAGTTTATATCGTGAAAGGGTTTAGTTAAACTAATCTACATCCCTTTGGCACGTAAAGCTTGGACTCGTTGACCTGTGATTTGTAAAACAATTATATTTTGCAACACGTCTTGGTTTTTATCTAAATCTCGTGCTACAAACAGACAATTTTTTTATGATCTGAAAAAAAAATATATGTAAAATATTCTCGAATTTAAAAGAGATAGTTAATTAACAAAGTCGTTGTGGAAAAAATATTAAAAAAAAAAAAATTTTGAAATGAAATGTTAATAGTTTTTAAACATATCTAGTTGATATAAATCGCCCTTTAATTATTTTTTACAAAATAAATTTATTGTAATCCATTATATTCTGCATCTTGATCTGATTAATTTTATGTTGTCAAAATTTTTAAATATATTATACTTTTAAAAATATTTTTTTTTAACAACGATATACAAAATTAAATTTTGATATCATAGAGCTAATTCCAGCCACGATTTGAGGGTCGATAATTAAATTACTACATTAGAAGGATATCTATGTGCATGGTTGCTATCACTTGAATTTGGGGCGATGGTTGGGGAATCGAAACTGTTTACAACGTCATCTAAATCTGATGATACTCTCGACAAGATGTCGACTAAGAAAATCTACGCACATTTTATCATTTCCATCTTTAATCAAACTGCACTTTGTTCCTGTTATGTTATTAAAGAACTATTTGCCATCCCATTAATGGAGTGAAAACTAGAATCTTCTTTAGAAGATTCGTTTGTTGTTTATGGTCTTTTTACAGTATACATATTTTTACCTGTGGCTTATCTTGCTTTGGAATCGGGGAGGTTTGTTTAACCATTTGAAACTGCTGGGACTGAGATATTTATTTTTAAAGCATTGTGATTGCACATGCCCAACTCGCAGAAACAACATTTCTTTTCAACATTAAATTTAGTACGTTTTACTCCACCGAACCATGCAGAGTTATTCTTATTCCTATTCGGGTCGCCTTTTTTTTTTTACTCCGTGTAGGTAGACATTAATGTAATTAAAGCGGGACACTAGTATCGCTGAATTTCCACAAATCAATTCTATAAGTTGAGTCTCAGTGAAGGAGATTTAAGTGTTGCGTAATAATCATAATTTTTCTCTGACATATTCATTGTATTGTAATTCAGATACATCAGATGTGAATAATACGAGTAAGTTTTTCAGAATTATTTTTCTTTTCCGAATAAGCGTCAACTATATAGATACGGAACCTTTAAGGGCTTTACCTGCCCTTGCAGCAGTCCTGTTACTACTCCACTTGAAGCCTTCGGCGAGACCCTCGACGCTGTCACACCAGCTCGCTGCTCCGCAGTCATTCTTGTCAGGGTCGAACACTGGTTAAGCGATGTCATCATCGGTCGAGGGCGGCTTGGAGACAGCATGTTGAATCGCCGTGAGAAGACTTGTGACCGTTTCACCATCCATCCTGAAAGTATATAAATATCGAATTGAGAACCTGAGTTGAATCCCACTTCTGATGTTAGATAATTAATAATATAAGGGGTCTTGTAACGATAATAAAACCATGAAAGTAGATTGTAAGTTTGTATAATAACATCATTTCAGAAACATTGAATTTAATAATAAATCCATATAATAAAATTACTTTTATATTACATCTTGTACATAATTCAGAGCAGTATTGTATGTTTAATTTATCATTCGGTATCTATATAACATATTATATACCTACCTAACGCTTTACATATATACCTATACACAACATTATACACTTATATAACGCTATATACCAACACTATACATGTAAAGCATCATATACCTATATAACATTATATACATACACCATATATGTACATATACAACATCATACACTTATATACATCTAGTTAACTTATATACCTATTAGTACATAATTTATGTATCCATATACATTATATATGTAACATTACCCACATGTACATACCCACATTTATATATGTAACATTATATACTTCTAGACACTTTATATAGCCATGAATATAATTGATAAATGGTTTAGAAATTACATTACTAAGCATCTAATAAATTATACTTAGCTTTGCGAGGAGCGATCCGTCTCTGTCCACAGCTCGAACAAAAGTGACCGTACTGAATGGCCGGACGGTATTTATAAGGAGGCCCCCACCTTACTTTGCTTCTACCGTCAACAACACGTGTCCACACAGGTGTTCACACAGGTGTCCAGACAGGTGTCCACACAGGTGTCTACACAGGTGTCCACACAGGTGTTCACACAGGTGTTCAAACAGGTGTACAATCAGGTGATCTTTTTCGTCGAATCTCAAGCAAATGCACGTGCACAGACACGTGTGTTAAACAGGTGGTGTTATTCGTCAGCTAGAAGCCACGTGGGACGCTCGATGAGTCGTTTTTAGTATCATATTTTTATTATTCTAACACGTTCATCGGATCTATTTTTATATTTTCCTAATCCTAAAAGTGTTACCTACGTCAGTGTCCTAGAATAATTAATAGTACTACCAATGGTAGTCTACCATACGTATATACTCGCCTTTAGTAAGTACATTATGTAATTTACCAAGTTATATAAAATAAACTGTTAATAGTAATATTTTAAGCATTGGGGCCCCACCGCCGAAGCTGAGTAAATGAAATAATCTAAATAATAAAGTTGAGCTAGCGCAGAAAGGAATCTGTGAGAATCCCAAGGATAAAAAAATATATGTAAGTTATAAAATTATATGCACGTATATTGCCAGTAGACCGGAGCTAGTAACTAAAACTTGAGCTCATCAGAATCACATTTCAGATGACCAATAAATGAAGAGGTCATAAAGAAACTTCTGGATATTTTCTTTCAGATTGGTCCGAGTTCTGCGAGAATATTTTTCATTTATTGCACTGATGAAAAATACGGTCCATTATGATGTGACAAAAAGTGGAACATAAACTTTCCTTCTCTAGATGTCACGAGGTAATATCACGCGAAGTAGCGCTAAATTCACACGACACTGATCCTGCCATTTTGCTGGACATTATTTTTACTGCTTTGTCCTGCCTCTTCACCTGTCCGTAGGCGTTTGAGGAATTTTATTAGACAATATAACTCTACGACCAGCAATTAACAGCACCCTTACAATAAAATTAATTTCTCGTCCTCGTCGTCCACAATTTCTTTTTATCGGACCCGAAAAAGGAAGGGTGTCAAACTGTACTTTAATGTAAGTTATGCGATAGTGTTGCTATTATTGGAATGATTTTTTTTTCGTTCGATAGAGGCATTTCCGACTTTGATCTCATATTAATTTCATTACGATTTGATTATAGAATCTGGAGATATGTTAAACTATTAGGCATTTAATGCATATTTTATGCAACAGGTTTCACAAAGTAGGTATTTACATAAACCTGTATTTTCTTCTTTTCTGTATTTGCATGAGGGTACTCCTGCGGTAATCTACTGTAAGTTTCAATAAGATCTAATAATATCATTAGAAGATATTCGGATATTAACTAAAATTAGAAATGAAGACTTATAAATAAAAAGCAAAACATACTTCATTAAAATCGTCATAATAGGTACACATAGGTAGGTAGTTATTTACAGCCTCCGCTTCAATGAAGTTATTTCTCTTTTATTTTAAAACATTTTATTTAATTACGTTTTCATTAGGTTTGGTTACTTTGTAATATTGATTGAAAAAAAACCGGACAAGTGCGAGTCGGACTCGCCCACCGAGGGTTCCGTAGGTACGTAGTATCATTATTAAATTTGATATTTTTCATTATAAATAAGAAATAATGCGTCGAAAAAATAAATAAAATATATTTTGCAATGTGTACATCAAGCCCTTTCATATGATACCCCATTTGAACTAGTAGTTTCAATTTGAAATTTCGACACCCTATAAAAAATATAGACCCCCTATTTTTTTAGATCTATTTACAAATGTATAGTTTTGAGATTTATTCCTGTACTTGTAGTCTATAACGATGTTACTTGCCAAATTTCATAGTTCTAGGTCAACGGGAAGTACCCTATAGGTTTTGATTCCTTTGAGTGTGTCGAAATATGCGTTTTTTGCTGAATAAACGGCCGTAACTTTTTTCTACGTAAACTTAGCAGTTTCATTTTTTTTTAACTTCATGGGACCGTAGACCTGTGTATACAGTTCAAATTTCAGCTTGATACCTCCACGCATTCTCGACATAGAAATGTTTGACAGACAGACAGACAGACAGACAGACAGACAGACAGACAGACAGACAGACAGACAGACGGACAACAAAGTGATCTTATAAGGGTTCCGTTTTTCCTTTTGAGGTTCGGAACCCTAAAAATAATAATTTAAATTTGTAAGTTACTACAAATTTGAAGTAAATATATTGCTTCTTTAACCTTTTCTGTGGGACTTTTTGGCGAGAACTTGGTGAGTATTACGGTGCGAGTAATCATCAAATGATTATTTGTGTATAAAATTAATAGAATCTTTGATTACCAGTGTTTGAATCGGGGCTGCCGAGTGATTCCAAGAAGTCGTACACAACAGCAGAAAAATTGCACTATACTTTTTACTGTTTTATTACAAACTAGCTGTCCCGGCGAACTTCGTACCGCCTAACAATCAATGAATGTCGTGGTACATATTAGCTGAACTAAATTTATGATTTTATGGAATTAAAACAATGAATAGTAGAAAATAATAGAGAAGCTCGATGGCGTCATTGCGCGTGTCAGTCTAATTGAACATGCAAGTTAAGCAACGTCGACCGTAGCCTGTACACGGATGGGTTTATATTACCTCGAGCTCCTCCGTGCTTCGAAAGACACGTTAAGCCGTCGGTCCCGGTTGTTATCATTAGCTCATCTTGAGCTCCTCCGTGCTTCGGAAGGCACGTTAAGCCGTCGGTCCCGGTTGTTATCATTAGCTCATCTTGAGCTCCTCCGTGCTTCGGAAGGCACGTTAAGCCATCGGTCCCGGTTGTTATCATTAGCTCATCTTGAGCTCCTCCGTGCTTCGGAAGGCACGTTAAGCCGTCGGTCCCGGTTGTTATCATTAGCTCATCTTGAGCTCCTCCGTGCTTCGGAAGGCACGTTAAGCCGTCGGTCCCGGTTGTTATCATTAGCTCATCTTGAGCTCCTCCGTGCTTCGGAAGGCACGTTAAGCCGTCGGTCCCGGTTGTTATCATTAGCTCATCTTGAGCTCCTCCGTGCTTCGGAAGGCACGTTAAGCTGTCGGTCCCGGTTGTTATCATTTAATGACAGTCGTTAAGTTAAGTCAGTGGCCTTTAGGCGGTTCGAAAACACTGGCCTCCGCCAACCCGCAGTTGAGCAGCGTGTTGGAGTACGCTCTAAACCCCTTCGGTTGAGGGAAGACCCGTATCCATAAAAACTGAAGATTTCATAAAAATAAAGATTTCCTTATTGTTAAATTAAAAAAAAAAAACGTTTTGTTTTATTTTTTTTAGTTTTGAAATAGGTTTTATCATTTTGGTGATTTGTAATTGTCATTTCTTTTGATGTTTACTCTGATTTGATTCTTGCGCTCGAACCCCATGGGAAAAGCGTTTTACCCCTATCGATTTGACATTTTTAAATTTTCATAACAAATCACAGACAACTTTCGCGACATAAAAGTGACACCAATCGATTTGACGTTTTGATATTTGACAACCAATAAATATCGTAATCCCTTTTTCAACTGACACTTTCATTTGTATGGGAAAATGTTTTTTCTTTTATTTTATTTTTTCGAGAATTTTCCAATGTTTTTAAGAGTTATTCTGCTATTCGGGACGGAAACAAATCCAACAAATCAAAAACCATGGCAATCGGTCCAGCCGTTCTCGAGTTATAAGTGTTGTAACAAACACGACTTTCTTTTATATATATAGATAATGGAGGAACAAGAAGATTTCTGACGATATTTTTCGGCATGTCCCTGAAACCGGAAATAAGATAAACAAATAATCATAGTGTTTAGTGTTTACGTCTCAGTGATTGGATTGTAAGGTGTCTATGTAATTCGAAATGGGAAAGAGTGGGTCGTAGGTTCTGAGTTTAACTATTAGGTACATATTATTATTGATTTTTAAATTGATTTTAAATATTGTCAGACAAATTACACAGCGCCATCTAGCCCCAAAGTAAGCGAAGCTTGTGTTATGGGTAATAAACAACTGATAAACATAAGTAAATACATTTTTTTTTGTAAATACATACATATGATACATAGAAAACACCCAGACCAAGACAAACAGACATGTTCATGCGCATAAATGTTTGTCCTGTGTGGGAATCGAACCCACGAGCGTTGGTGTCGAAGCGGCGTCATTGACCGCTACGCCACCGAGCTCGTGTCAAATAATCAAATAATGCAAAGACGGGTTAAAAAGGCTATTGATTCCAGAGCCGTAAAGCTATTTGAAAAAAAAAGACATCTTTTCTGTATGTTTAGTTTGATGTTCTAGTGGAGTTCTGATATGTGCGAATAAATATTTTTCCATTCTCATTATTATTTACTACTTTAGAACTAGAACAGTAAGCATTTGGTTACATGGCCGAATTTAAAATACGTCAACATATATTATTTATACTGTTGGCTTGGCAATGCTACACAAAACTTGGCATATAGTTCTCCGCATTGTTGGGTTGGGTCCAGCTGAAGTCTGTTCCTGTAAAACTTACTATGTGAAAGAATCCTTAGATATAGGGTCGCCTGCTTGATTGATATATGGAAAGTAAAATATGTTAGGTGAATTTTCGCTGACACTTTATTTATGGGATAAACCATACCTTTGGCAACCGTCCCTTTTCCGGAAGATAATTTATTACAATAGACCGATATGACAATATTTTTTATGAATGGCTAGCAATTGTAAAACAAAATTGCTAAAACCGACAGCCCCTTTTCATTTTCCACATAAAACTTGAGTCATATTAACAAACTTGAGTTTATCCTCATTTAAATGTTTGGTGACGTGGTTTGGCTGGTTTTCTATAGGTTAGTTTGCAAGCTTACCTATATGGTAACCAGCCTTGAGGATATGGTAACAAGTCGTGATGTCTACCCGAAGGGGGCCGTCAGGGGACACAAGAGTCCGAAGGGAGTTATTACTAGATGAACCGGCAATTGTTGTTCAGCCCCCTTACCACCATCTCTTTTTGAGATTCAATACCTGGATAGAATGCTTATTCATACCAATGAATAAGCGCCACTATTTCAAATGGAATAGAGGCGCTATTTTAGGGTGTAAGTGGTTCCTCAACATCTATGAACCAAAGCCAACTTCACCTGCACGCGGTGCACCCTGCTGACTGACAAACGAAGCTCTGGCGTAGAGAGAGGTAGGGAGCGTAATTGTAAGCTACCCGACTGGGGAATGTACCTCCACCTTACAGAATATTATATGCTGCGTTGGCAGCGGGGGTGGCGGCGCGCGAGCGATATTTTATGTTGCGAGCGTTAATATGGCTACGGTAACCGCTTCACATCAGGCGGGCCGTATGCTTGTCTGCCACCCGACGTAGTATAAAAAAAATTAAAAAATATGGTCGCTTATTCATTGGTATGAATAAGCATTCTATTCAGTTATTGAATCGCAATAAGAGATGGTGGTAAGGGGGCAGGTATATAAATTATTTCTAGTTAATAATTTGGATGTTAAGGTAGGATGGAGAAAGTTAAGGAAAGTCAAATAAAATGCCAAATAATAAAAATTAAATATATATTTCGTCAAAAAAAAAAATGTATAGGGACACTTTTATCATCTATTCTAGGAATTTTAATTCGATTCCACATTTGACATTAGCTACTGTCATTTTGTAAAATAATGTTACCACATATAATAGTGTAGTGATGAACACAAAAATCGATAAACAATCGCGATTTATGTTTATGTAATCTTAATATTGGTGTGCCAATTAAAGACTAAATTATTGATTTTTATTTAAATAAATACATAATTATTCATAATAATTATTTATCAAATAGTAATCGCTGCTCTATTTTATAAAAAGTTAATATTTTTGTTTTTATATTAAAAACAAAACTTATAATAAAAGAGCCTAGATAGTTTTCTGTATTGGCAACCCGTGCGCGCTCGTGCAGCTATCGCCATTTTGTTTGTCTTGTCATTCGGCTTCATTCTCCCAGTCTGACTGCACGAATATCTTATTTCATTGCGAATCGATATTTTGTTATTTTGTTGGGTTTTTGTTAAAGTGTTGTTACGTTGTGTTTGTTGTTACGTTTATAGTTTTTTGTGAACTTTGAGTGAATCTATTTGTTTTGGTTTTCCATCAAAATGGATCCTCAGCCAAGTACATCACAAAAAGACGTGGATGTTTTCTTGTCCCCAAGAAAAAAACGTCCACGAAAAGCTTTCACTGTTACTGAAAAAGTAATGATCCGCAACGCCTACAAATACGTGAAAAATTAAATTTCTGCGCAATTGGAGGCCTTTGAAGTTGTGGAAGAAAATGAATGTATGAGCAAAGATGCTGACATATTGGGAATAACCTCACGCTCTGTTTGTAACGTTTTGAAGGAAGTAAATAAAGGTGCGCCGCCAACTCCTAAAAAAACTGGACCAAAGCGAAGTTTCAAAGATAAAATTGATGAATTTACATTCTCTGCAATACGAAGAATTGTTCATCAGTTCTTTTACCGAAATGAACCTCCAACCATTGCAAAGGTTAGTCAATCAGTCAGACAGTATTATTTTATACCTACATCTTTTATTATATAAGTAATGATTCCAAGCTATTATAAAATTTACTATTTTAGATTTTACAAGTGATGAACGATGATCCAGAAATGCCCAAGATTTCCAAAGACACCCTCAGAAAAATTTTGAAGCATCTTAATTTTAAATTTGTTGCACGGTCACGCAAGAGCACACTTATTGATCGAAATGATATAATAACATGGCGCCAGCGTTACTTGCGATCTATATGTCAGTTTCGACGAGAAGGGAGACATATATATTATCAAGATGAAACTTGGGTTAACGCAGGTAAGGCTAACATTTATACACAAAATGAATTTATATACATTTTACATTAAATTTAATAGTAATATTGAATGTTCAAGTACTATATTTATTTTAAGGTCATACTGCAAAAAAAACTTGGGTGGACAAGAAAGTCACATCATCTCGACAAGCGTTTTTGGAGGGACTGACCACTGGATTAAAAAATCCATCTGGAAAAGGCAAACGTCTCATAATTAGCCATATAGGTAGTGAAGAAGGCTTCATGGAAGAGGGGCTCATGATTTTTGAAGCAAAGAAAAATTGTGAAGATTACCATGATGAGATGAATGCAGTTTGTTTTGAGAAGTGGTTTGCTGGAGTCTTACCAAAATTAAGACCAAACTCAATTGTGGTGATGGATAATGCACCTTACCACTCCCGAAAATTGGAAACGGCACCAAAAATGAGCTGGAAAAAAGCTGCTATTCAAGATTGGCTTTTAAATAAAAATATTCATTACGAACCAGATATGGTTAAAGCTACGCTTTTAGAACTGATTCCACATAACGAGTCTTTTAATAAGTACGCTGTAGACGAAATGGCAGCACAACATGGGATCACGGTTTTAAGACTGCCCCCTTACCACTGCGAGCTAAACCCTATCGAATTGATATGGGCGCAGGTAAAGGGGCATGTAGCTCAAAATAATAAAACCTTCAAATTGACAGACGTGAGAAATTTATTTCAGGAAGGCATTCAAAAAATTACGGCTACCGAATGGTCTAAATGCGTATCCCATGTTGTCAAAGAAGAGGAAAAAATGAGTAGGCTAGATATGTTAATTGACAATATCACAGACACATTTATAATAAATGTTACCGAAAGTGACAGCGATAGCGATAGCGATGACGGCGACAATTTATAAAATAAAATATTACCTTTACATCTATCTGTTTTATTTCTCATGTTCCTTCATGATCACATTTTTTTATTTATTTCACACACAATTATTAAAGAAAACTCTCAGATAGTTAATTAATCGTCAAAACTAAATTATCGGTTAAATAAATATTTAATTTCCTGATATACTTAGTTTACGAGAATAAAATTATAAACGAGAAGAATCGATCCGGAAATATTCCATTTCCATATCGAATAATTTCGCAACGTCACTATTTAGTACTTGTCATAACGTTGCAACACTGAAATTGTCAAATCTGGAATCGAATTAAAATTCCGACTAGCGGTTAGAAATATACTTTACGATCTATTCTCATACCTACCAACCAATATACCTACGTAAAAAAAATTAAAAAACAGTCGATACGTTTCGGAGGATCTTGTAACACGGTGTTTGTGGTCCCACCACAAACACCGTGTTACAAGATTTTTAAATATAAGTTAAAACTTTACAACGCACCAACCCCCTACCACCCTTTCCAGTCGTGCGGCGCGCGCATTGGCGCGCAGTGTCCGGCGCGAGAGACAAAGGGTGGACGTGTCGACATTCGCCCTGAAGAAGGTCTCCTTTTGAGATCGAAACTAGTCGGCTTTCCCGACAAAAAGACACAGATTAGAGAATACGTTATTTAACGTACTAGTAACGTAAATGCCAAATCATAGCTACTTCAAATATTAATATCTAGATGCTCGTATTACAAATATAATAAATAAAATATTAAATATAATATGAAATATTCTATGTGTAGAGAGGAATTGTATAATATTAAATATTTGTTTACATGCGATGTTCAATAATAAGATATTCAAAAAACATTCTCTTAAGGCCCTTGTAGTGGCGAAAGTTGCGTACTTGGAATAAAAATTCATATCTGTAGTAGCGAAAAGTGCTAAAAAGCGTCCGTTTTTTTTTGCACTCGTTAGCACTTTTCGCTAGAACTTCTAAAATGAAACATCATGAGTGCTACTTTTTTGCTTTGATAAGAATGTGTACATAGGAATTTCTGATATTATATTTATGTTACGACGGGTGGCAAACAAGCATATGGCCCGCTTGATGCGAAGCGGTTACATACAACAACATAATACAACAATCCTCAAGGGAATTGTTATTTGGCTGCGGTATTCTGTGTGGTGGAGGTACTTCCCCAGTCGGGCAGCTCTCTTTTTGCCAGTGCCTTGTTTGTCATTCAGCAGTGTGCAGGGGAGGTTGGTTTTGGTTAAAAGATTTTGATGAACCACTTACACCTCAAAATTCATCCTAAATACTAAGATATAATTTTTATAATGCTACAAGGGCCTTAACATTTATGTCGTTGTTGCACGAAAATAACTTTTATGATTGTCCAACCAAATAACATTTAAAATTAATTGCAACAAAATAAAATGAAAAATAATTAGGTATTCTAAAATAATATTTCTAAGTTAAGAAGAATTAGGAAGTAGAATTAACATATTAAATTAAATAACAAATAAACGTTCGAAAAATGCATGGCGACTTCCATTGTGTCGTTGTTGCACTAAATGAGCGATATGTTATCTTGTCATGTAAATAATTATTATGTGTATGTGTACCTTCTCGTCGTCAACCTTTGTTCATCCCACGGCTGGGATACGGACCTCCCCACAATAGAAGGGGTTTACAGCATACTCCACCACACACCTCAACTGTGGTTTGGCGGAGCAGGTTGGAGAGTACCTTCTCGCCACGCCACTCTTTAATTGTTTTTGTTAATGTCTAGAAATAGGATGGCTGGAAGATATCTCAGGGATAAGTCTAAAGGATTAAGTTTAAGTATTATTTTTCTTCATTTTTTTTTGTTTTTTATACTGCGTCGGGTGGCGGACAAGCGTACGGCCCGCCTGATGTGAAGCGGTTACCGTAGCCAACATAAAATATCGCTCGCGCGCTGCCACCCCCGCTGCCAATGCAGCATCTCCTTCCTTTCTGGTGACCTGACTCACTCGCAGGAACACAACAACCCTAAAAAGAATTGTTATTTGGCTGCGGTATTCTGTGAGGTGGAGGTACATTCTCCAGGCGGGTTTGCTTAAGCTTAGAATTACGCTCCCTACCTCTCTTTTCGCCAGAGCTTCGTTTGTCAGTCAGTAGGGTGCACCGCGTGCGAGTGAAGTTGGCTTTGGTTCAAAGATGTTGATGAACCGCTTACACCCCAAAATTTCACCACAATGTGTTACATTTTTTAACTTATTTCTAATGTTCGCCAAACTGCAAAACAGTTTATCGGCGACCTTTGACGCTCTATTTTACTATGATAATATATTTTTATTATGTCATACCATTTTACATGCAATAAAGATATTACAAACAAACATAAGTTTTGAAGCGGCGGCGGCGCCAGTGGCGCAGCGTTTGTTCTATAATAATTATTAGTCTGGGGTGGAGTGTCGTATAATTTCAGGAGATAGTTTTGTATTATCTGTGATATCATATAGCGAAGTTTTCCACTACGATTTTCAACACGAAAATATTTAATCTGGTAATGAGAGAAGCGTGATAAATTTCCTTTAGAAACACATTATGTGCCCGACCACAGTATGTTCGGCAAATATGTTCGTAAGGATTATACTTGAGAGCTTATGAGAAACGCTATTTGTAAACAATACTCGAGTGTATGTTCATATCTGCCGGTTAGGAAATTGATATTGAAATTGTGTTATGTTGATATTCTTTCAAATATTGTACAAAGTATATTATAATCTATATATATAAAAGAAAGTCGTGTTTGTTACAACACTTATAACTCGAGAACGGCTGGACCGATTGCCATGGTTTTTGATTTGTTGGATTTGTTTCCGTCCCGAATAGCAGAATAACTCTTAAAAACATTGGAAAATTCTCGAAAAAATAAAATAAAAGAAAAAACATTTTCCCATACAAATGAAAGTGTCAGTTGAAAAAGGGATTACGATATTTATTGGTTGTCAAATATCAAAACGTCAAATCGATTGGTGTCACTTTTATGTCGCGAAAGTTGTCTGTGATTTGTTATGAAAATTTAAAAATGTCAAATCGATAGGGGTGAAAACGCTTTTCCCATGGGGTTCGAGCGCAAGAATCAAATCAGAGTAAACATCAAAAGAAATGACAATTACAAATCACCAAAATGATAAAACCTATTTCAAAACTAAAAAAAATAAAACAAAACGTTTTTTTAAAAAAAAAATAACAATAAGGAAATCTTTATTTTTATGAAATCTTCAGTTTTTATGGATACGGGTCTTCCCTCAACCGAAGGGGTTTAGAGCGTACTCCAACACGCTGCTCAACTGCGGGTTGGCGGAGGCCAGTGTTTTCGAACCGCCTAAAGGCCACTGACTTAACTTAACGACTGTCATTAAATGATAACAACCGGGACCGACAGCTTAACGTGCCTTCCGAAGCACGGAGGAGCTCAAGATGAGCTAATGATAACAACCGGGACCGACGGCTCAACGTGCCTTCCGAAGCACGGAGGAGCTCAAGATGAGCTAATGATAACAACCGGGACCGACGGCTTAACGTACCTTCCGAAGCACGGAGGAGCTCAAGATGAGCTAATGATAACAACCGGGACCGACGCACTATGGGTACCCGCCTAACAAAGCCATCTCATAAATACTTTCTTCAAAACTCTGCGGAAATGCATATATTATATATCAATTTGTAGCTAAAGAGTTACTCTATTATTATAAATAAGACTCAAATCTTTGATTATCCGCATTTTATAGCAAATAACGTCTAAAATCAAGGAATGAAAAATATACGAAAATAATTATGTAATTTTAATTTGTTTGGTATGATTTTATCATATCATAACAATAGAAGTCCTATGAGTGTGATACCATTTTAGAAAGCTCGGAATATGTACTTTACTATAAAATCAAAAAAATAAGCAATTTAGTTGAACATTACTTAATCAGAGACGCTTTTATCATTATAGGTGCGATTTTCGCGTCTCTAACTTTAATTTGGAGTTTTGACAGTTGCCGAAGCTTGCCGAAGTTCTGTTTTTTATGTTATTTTGTAGGAAATACAACATAGTTTGACGGCAATAATTCTTTTTTTGCGACTTCAGTGCGCAACATATTTAAATTTATTAGAATATCAAGGTGAGAATATATATTTTTTCAAGGGCGCATGTTAAAATTTCTTTTTATTTATGATTCTCAGTATGGACATCCAAAAAAACACTTGTAGCCCAATTGTTACATTTTATTTTATTTTTGGAGCTAATTTTATCGAGTATTTCACACAGTATGCAGTTCCCATCCCCATAGAGAAGCAGGAAACACCGCATAACCGCATAATGGTAAATAGTTTTTATCAAGTAATTATGCACACGTCTTTCATCATTATTAAATATGAAATAGATCATTTGGGTACGAAATATTACAGTTCTTCATTAGTTTTTGTCATAATTAATAGTTTGTTAATTATTTCTCCGCAATGAGTGAATTCTCGTGCACGAGACGCGACTTATGTGGCGTATTAATTGATAGTGATACAAATTATGTTGTTTCTATTTCAAACTATATGCGAAACAATTTTACTGTATCTTCAGAGGATATTTCATCCTTCAGAGGATATAGCGAATATTTACGAAATTATCACAAATATTCAAAAGTTCTTCATAACTCAATTTCGTCAACGCTTTACTAAATGGAAAGGAAGTTTTTAAATCAAAATAGCAGTGGGTTGGATGGCGACCTTAAATCTGGAAAAACCTATATTGTACATCGACAGAGAAAAGGAGAAGATCTTTTAAAACATATGAAAAAAGTTCAGAGCATTCAAAGAAACGGAAACTTGTGGCCATGATTTTATACTGACTCATACGTATAAGGTTTGAGGTCTCGTGGCGAAGCAGAAGAAGCATTTATTGTTGAATTTTTACGAGCATTGCCGGCAGAAAAAAAAGTGAAATGTGCGTAACGTAGTAATTTCCTTAGTGAGCCGCCACACTCAACAGCTTACTAAAAAGACGAAGCTCTTTTAAGAAAACGAGTTTTTGAGTGGCATTTAACCTATCTTTGTATGTTTTAGATATTTTAAGCAGTTACTTCTTTTTATTCCTTTAAAAACTTCTTAGACCCTAGTTATATAAATCTTCAAATTCTATATTTTTAGTATTCCTGATTTTTTTTAACTGTTAGAAATAAACTTTCAATCACAAAGTATACATTATTTAAAAGCGTATATATTCAAGATTATTAGGAAAAATAATTATATGAATATCTTTATTAACACGGAAGTTACAGATTTATGAGATGAAAATGAGTCAAATTCCCCATAGTGCGACGGCTTAACGTGCCTTCCGAAGCACGGAGGAGCTCAAGGTGAGCTAATGATAACAACCGGGACCGATGGCTTAACGTGCCTTCCGAAGCACGGAGGAGCTCAAGATGAGCTAATGATAACAACCGGGACCGACGGCTTAATGTGCCTTCCGAAGCACGGAGGAGCTCAAGATGAGCTAATGATAACAACCGGGACCGACGGCTTAATGTGCCTTCCGAAGCACGGAGGAGCTCAAGATGAGCTAATGATAACAACCGGGACCGACGGCTTAACGTGCCTTCCGAAGCACGGAGAAGCTCAAGATGAGCTAATGATAACAACCGGGACCGACGGCTTAACGTGCCTTCCGAAGCACGGAGGAGCTCAAGATGAGCTAATGATAACAACCGGGACCGATGGCTTAACGTGCCTTCCGAAGCACGGAGGAGCTCAAGATGAGCTAATGATAACAACCGGGACCGACGGCTTAACGTGCCTTCCGAAGCACGGAGGAGCTCAAGATGAGCTAATGATAACAACCGGGACCGACGTCTTAACGTGTCTTTCGAATCACGGAGGAGCTCGAGGTAATATAAACCCATCCGTGTACAGGCTACGGTCGACGTTGCTTAACTTGCGTGTTCAATTAGACTGACACGCACAATGACGCCATCGAGCTTCTCTATTATTTTCTACTATTCATTGTTTTAATTCCATAAAATCATAAATTTAGTTCAGCTAATATGTACCACGACATTCATTGATTGTTAGGCGGTACGAAGTTCGCCGGGACAGCTAGTATGGTATAATACTAACTTGCGTCCGCGACTTCGTATGCGCGTATCACAATATCTCTTTTCTTTTCCTTTTTTTTTTATATTAGCTCAACCACCGAGCTCGTGAAATCGAGAGGATGTTTATCATTAACAAACCTAAGATCTATTTTCGCGATCAAAAAATCCGATGGTAATCGGCTAAATCGGCTTCAGCTTCGGCGGTAGGGCCCCTGGTTCGTCTATTGGTTTAAGCTGTGTATTGATACTTGCACTTAGTGACGGCAAAACGACAAAAGATTGTTTCAAATGATCTTGATATTTTGATATTCAACTGTTTAAAGGTTTTAATTATATCATCAGGTTGAATATGTGAAAATTGGAAGGATTCCACACTAGGCTGTTATTTCTCATTCAATAATTTTATATTACCTCTAGCTGACCCGGCAAATGTTGTTTTGCCATAAAAAATAGATAAGAACCTATTCTCAGACCTACTGAATATACATATAAATTTTTATAAAAATTGGTCAAGCCGTTGTTTTTTTTTTATTCTACGTCGGGTGGCTGACAAGCATACGGCCCGCCTAATGTGTAGCGGTTATCGTAACCGTATTAACGCTCGAAACATAATATATCACTTGCGCGCCGCCACCCCCGCTGCCAACGCAGCATCTCCTTTTCTGGTGACCTCACTCACTTGCAGGAACACAACAACCCTCAAGCGAATTGTTATTTGGCTGCGGTATTCTGTGAGGTGGAGGTACATTCCCCAGTCGGGTAGCTTACAATTACGCTCCCTACCTCTCTTTTCGCCAGAGCTTCGTTTGTCAGTCAGCAGGGTGCACCACGTGCAGGTGAAGTTGGCTTTGGTTCAAAGATGTTGATAAACCACTTACACCCCAAAAGAGTATGGTCACTAACATTGTGACACGAGAATTTTATATATATTAGATTACGTGAAGATGAATTAAGAGAGTTAGTGGTAGTGTCAATAGCCCTTATTGGCGAAGAAATCTTCAAATACATGGCTGTTTGTCTAGGGAATGTTATAATTTTATTTTTATAGTTAAGCGCGTAATCTTTGTTCCGTTGTTTACCTGTTTATTGATTGAGTAAAATTGCGTATCGCGGTTATCGACTTCTAACCACTTTTTATCTATCTATACTATTATTAATTTGAATATCAAAATATCAAGATCATTTGAAACAATCTTTTGTCGTTTTGCCGTCACTAAATGCAAGTATCAATACACAGCTTAAACCAATAGTCGAACCAGGGGCCCTACCGCCGAAGCTGAAGCCGATTTAGCCGATTACCATCGGATTTTTTGATCGCGAAAATAGATCTTAGGTTTGTTAATGATAAACATCCTCTCGATTTCACGAGCTCGGTGGTTGAGCTAATATAAAAAAAATATCAAACATTCTCTCTCTCACACACACACACAAAATCCTCCATGTCCGAATGCTCCCGTAATGCCTCCAACAGAACCAAATGGAGAAATATAACAGGAGCCGCCATTCATAGTGACCTGCCCATGATCACGACCACTCTGCCAAGAGTGTCCGACTGAGAAGATACCAAACATTTTCATGAAGAATAAAGCCTGGTGTACACTGGTAGAGTAGAATTGGGCGGGTATGAGTACATTGCGGAGTTAGCAGCTACAAGAGATTGTCCTACCGCCTATGCTGAAGCCGATTACCATGGGATTTTTTGTTTGCGAAAATCAAACTTCAACTTCCATTAGTGGCAGTTGTGTTTAGCTTAGCTGGTACAAACCAAGCTTTACCGGCAAAGCTACCAATATCTCAAATCTAACACCTATTCACGGGAATAATAAATAAATATTTCTGGACAATTTTACAGGGCCATCTAGTCCTAAATTAAGCGCAAAGCTTGTACTATGGGCACTTAAATTCATTTTTTTTTGTAAATACTATATAATAGAAAACACCCAGACAAACAGACATGTTCATGCAGGAATCGAACCCGCGACCTCGGAGTCAAAGTGGCCATTGCTCACCATTCGACCACCGAGCTCGTCAAATCAAAATATTCGATGGGAATCGGCTTCGGCTTAGGCGGTAGGGCCCCGGTAGTCAATGTAACGTCGACAACCCTTATTCATCTCACTGCTGGGTACGGGTCTCCCCGCAATCGAAGGGGTCTGGAGCATATTCCACCTCGCTGCTTAACGGGGGGTTCGTTGCGACCAGTGTTTTGCAAACCGCCTAAAGGCTTGGTTTAGCGACTATCATCTATAGACAACAGCCTAGACCGCCGGCTTAACGTGCCCTCCGAAGTACGGAGACACATCCATGGACAGACTAAGGTTGACGCTGCTTAACTTGCGTCTTCGATTAGACAACAAGCGCATCGACGCCATCGAGTTCCTCTCAATGTAACGTAACTCACGAAAATCGTAACGTAAAATTGGTAATTTTTCTCTACCCCTGTCCAAGAGGATTCAGCGATAAAATTATCGTAAAAGTATATGTTCAGAATCCACATGCTTCATAATAACATAAGAATAAGTAATCTATAATTTCCATAAGATTATCATTATGAAGAGATAAGGTCGCATAATCTGGCTTTCGTTATGTCCAATGATGATCATTGGGTATGACAAAAGCCAGCTAAAATGGTTATTAGTATAGTTACAATAAATATCGGCTTTTTTCGCATTATTTTAGTGGGAATTAGGGAACCCTTCTTTTTTGTACTATGTCGGGTGGCAGACAAGCATACAGCCCTTTCACTTAAACAATTTCGCTTCATTAAGGCACGAAACACACGGCGGGGCGGGACAGTCTTTTTGACCGCAAATCAATAAAGACCGCGTCTGACCGTCGATGCCCTCGGATATGATATTCCGCGCCGCCAGTACCCGCCGGGCACCGGCGACGCGGTCTTTTTGCCCTCCATATGCGTTGGTAGTATAGTATAGTATTCCCTGTGTACTATCGTTCACGTGCAATTTGACAGGCCCGGCCCGCCCCTCCGTATGTTTCGCGCCTTAAAGACAACAAGTTGGGGTACAACACATTTTTTTTCTTTATACTACGTCGGGTGGCCCCTTCCTTTCCTTTTTGGAATAATACGCTTCAAATTAACTTTTATAATAACTCCCAGCGAAATATGAGATTCTCTACCACGAATTAACGGAATCTCATTTTTACGAGGCAAAGCCACGGCGCTACCATAAATATAATGTCCATAAACTAATTTCAGAAAATGTTTATATAAATGTCTTGAACAGACACTATCGAGAAGATTTGCGAAAACGGCTAACAATTTCGGTTCAATAAAAGACAACAAGTTGGGGCAAAACATAACTATTGTGCTTCCAATTAACTTTTCTAACGACCCCCAACGGAATCGTAACAAAGCGCGCGATTTTCTAATACGACTTAGCGGAATCCCATGGACATAAAGATAATAAAGCAATTTTGAAAACTATTATGCTGGAGTTTCTGTTACAATTTAGCAATTAGTGTTATGGTTAATTAAGATAACACTTATAGTGACTTCTATTCTGAACAGAGCGTCCCAGAGGAAGTACTTTTAATAATGAAGATAGGGAATTCCACTAAAAGGATGCTTCATTTTATTTCAAAGCATTTTACATATTTTATAGTTTAGAATCTTTAAGTCTAAGAAGAGACTTTGCGTCCCTTTGTGTGTTCTACAGATTGTACAATGAAGTGTGTTCAGAGGAGTTGTTTGATATGATGCGGCGTCATTCTTCAGTCACTCCGCTCGTCATCAACAGTGAATATATCCTTACACACTAGAGCCGAAGTGGACACGTATTGTGCGGTTCCAGAGAGGTTTACTGTCACGTATTATTCAGCTGTGGAATCAGTTTTCCAAGAGACTACAGCATGAGGTTCTTGAAAAAGGGCGTGAAGAGGTTTTAACAGGGTCGGCAACGCACGTGCGATGTCCCTGGTATTGCATCCATAGGCTGCTGTAACCGTTTCCCATACGAGGTACAACGCTTCGTTGCCACTCTCGGAGTTTCCTTCCCCACCTGCCTCTACTAATTCGGCAAATGTGCCGGCCCCACTGCCACTTCAGTTTACTGACTCTGAGCATATGCTAACAATTTTGGTTCTCCGTCGAATTTCTGTGTTCCAGATTCGATCCCTTAGAGAAATAGCTCCTATTTGCTGGCATTTGATTATATTCGGCCGTGGAGGCTATATACGTAAAACGTCCTTGGTGGAGATGAGATCTAATTTGGAGTTAATCATGAAAGGATAGTATTTAAAGTCACATCAAGTAAATACATTGCTAACTTAACGTATTTTGCACATCAAAAAATACTTATAGGACATCAAATGCAGGACTTGATGTTCTATCAGATTAATTTGATCAATTTAACATTTTCCATTATGAAATTTATAACTTTATCGTAGCCACAGTATAAGTAATAGTACTACGTACAGTATGGCCACTCCCTGCCGCTCTCTCTTGTCGACCTCACCTCCCCTCTGTGACAAATCTGGAACAGTTTGTATGGCGCCGCACGCACACATGCTCATTCGCACTTTGCACAGACGTCATTGTATATGTAGTAGTAAACGACGCGACAATTGTATGGAGTGACCAGGGTATGTCGTAGCCCAAGATACCAAGAAAATAATCGCAACTCAATTTACACTTAAAAAAGTTAAAAATGCGAGCGAGGCTAGAGTGATAATCTTGTTCATTTGTATCGACCCAAATTCACTTTCAATTCAACTGGCTGAACTGACTCCGTAATACAATTTGCCAAGTCAGCCAATGTTAGTCTGACATTAATTGTATTAGATTGTAAAAGGAGAATTTTTTGACTTTTGAATAATAAAATGAAAATTAAGTTATCTGTTTTTTTATTCGAAAAAATAATCAAGAGATTAACGCCGAAAGTTTATTGAGGACGCAAAAGAATAATTGTTTATTGGGTATGTAGTCCTCCCCGATATGACGTACGGTGCAGATACTTGGACGCTGATTGTTGGGCTGAGATTGAGAGTCGCACAGGGAGCGATGGAGAGAGCTATGTTTGGAGTTTGTCTAAGGAATCGAATCCGGAACGAAGAAATTCGAAGGAGAAACAAAGTGATCGGCATAGTTCTCAGAGTCAGCGAGTTGAGGTGGCAGTGGGCTGGCCACATCTGCTGAGTCAGCGATGGCAGATGGAGGAGGAAAGTCCTAGAGTGGAGGCCACGTATGATGCGACGAGCCCTCTCTAGATTGATCGACAACTTCAAAAAAAGTAGCTGGTGGCGGTTAGATGCGGAAAGCGGAGAATCGCATGTGGTGGGAAGCATTGGGAAAGGCCTATATCCAGCAGTGGGTAGATACAAGCTGATAATGATAATAATGATGTATATAGGACCTACACCTGCGCTATGTTTGTTGGTATATAAAAGCTATAAGTACGAAAACTTATCCATTAAGTAACCTGTGTCTACACTATCTTCGTAATTAAAAAAAAAACTTATAAATGAACACTCAAATTGTGTTTTGTGCCATTCTTCAAGTACTTGATGAATGACACAAAACACAATTTGAGTCTTCATTTATAAGTTGTACTTAAAAAAATATTTTTAAGTGAATTAGTCAACAATCAATATTATGTTGTTGTTTAGATAGATTATTAAATTGAATGTTTAGCTTTAGCAATACAAAAGTACAAAAAAAAATTGTTTTGAACAAGGTTTTGTTAATAAAAAATAGAATACTTTCGCTCATCAAACCCTGTGGAAATTATAAGTCACCATTTTGGTCAGGCCGCCATATTGGATTAAAAAGGGCAACATTTAGACAATCTTACATTGTCATGAGTACCAAAAGAGTGTGTCTTTCAGCTCAATTGGATACTAGGAGGTGGGGCTGTAGAAGGTATGTAAGGAAGGAAGCAAACCTTGATTTTACAGCTTTTTCAGAATAAATTGTGAGAAAAAATGGGTAACTCCTGTTATATAAATTGCAATTTGTTAAAATGCGCAGATAACTGTATTTCATTATGTGTCAAGGCGGCCCTCTCTCATTGTTGAGTTACGAACATACAATGACACAGATAAAATCATGAAATGGGTTTCCTTTGAAATACTGTTAAAAATATTTTGATTATTCCCCATTGTTATTTTTTCCCGTTTTAGAGGTATCTTGGATTTCATATTGCAACACGATTTTTATAGAAGTGTAATTTTACCAAAAAAAGCCAATTCCACAAATTAGGTATTCTTCAATCGTAAGCACCACTAAAAAGTTTAAAATACTATTAGAACTGAATTTTATAATATGAAAAAAATGGGACCAATCTGGAAGTGTATACTTCCTTTTTCTTTCAAATAAAAAAAAACTTTTTTTCAAATCGGTTTATAAATGACGTAACGGAATAATGAAGTAACAAACATAAAAAAAATACAACCGAATTGATAACCTCTTCTTTTTTTGGAGTCGGTTAAAAAACTTTACGCACGGTTGACTTGGGGAGTAAGCTGGTGAGTGCGTGACGAGTTCGTTACGAATAGTGTGATCGAGGAGGCGAACGGAAGTTGAGAGGGAGATATAAGTAGAAGTGTTACTTCAGTTGTGTGGTTTAAAGCACACTCGTTTTTTTAGGTAACTTCCTCGTGTGGCATTCTGATAAAAAAAAAAACATTGTAAGCTAACTGCTCGGTGGTCGAATGGCTATGACCACTTTGACTCCGGGGTCGCGGGTTCGATCCTCGCACATGACAAATATTTGTGTGCATGAACATGTCTGTTTGTCTTGGTCTGGGTGTTTTCTATGTATTATATGTACCTATGTATTTACAAAAAAAATAGTGTATTTAAGTATTATATCAGTTACCTAGTACCTATAGTACAAGCTTTGCTTAGTTTGGGACTAGATGGCAGTGTGTACTTTGTCCAGGAATATTTATTTATTTATCTTCAGCTTACTTGGTAAAGCTCTATGGTTTCTACCAGCTAAGCTAAACATAATTGCCACCATCTAAGCTTAACTTTGTCTCAGTCTTTATCTATTTATTATATGTATGTATTTACAAAAAAAATGTATTTAAGTATAATTATCATCAGTTATCTAGTACCCAAGGTACAAGGTTTGCTTACTTTCGGACTAGATGGCAGTGTGTAATTTGTCCAGGAATATTTATATACTAAGTCAATAAAAATCTGTTAAATAGTAAGATTATCTCTCTGAAGAATGTATTAAAGTAACTTTCTTGAAAAAAAAAAATTTAGTCCTTTTACTACATCTACAAGCATTTAATCGACTCTTCGCACTACCGGAGGGCTGGCTCATTTAGCATCACTATTGTAGCAACATCCCTTTGATGGCGATGCGGAAAAGTTTGATGATTATTATTGATTTCTTCATCAGGTCATTTTAGTCTTCACTACAGGAGCACGACCCTCTCTCGTCCGTCTCAGACAGAAGGAGGATTTGGCCTACAATCCCCACGCTGGCCAAACGGGTTGGGGAGGCCATTATTGATTTGATTGATGCAATAAATTATTTTTTCGTGATACTCATAATCTTTCTTTTTCTATTTTGTTTGAGTAGGGATACTGTAGGTATATAATTTTATCTCAATATTTTAAGTTTAGATTGGTTTTTAAAAATATGTATATAAGTGAACATTATTGTCATGTGAAAAATAAATTAAATAAATTTTAATACTACATCACATTAGGTGAATACAGTCATTCATAGATTAAAATGTCCAATCGGAATGTACAATTAACAAGACAATTAACAATATTGATTGCGTTGCGAAAAAATATGTAATCCATCATTTTGTGGCGGCGGCCATCTTGGACCGATTTTCATCAAACATAGCTAAGAAAACTGCCGACTAATTCACCTGTCAAATAAAAACAAAAATCAAAATCGGTGCTGCCGTTCGGGAGCTACGATGCCACAGACAGACATACACACAGACACACAGAAAGAGAGAGAGAGAGACACGTCAAAATTATAACACCCCCTCGTTTTTGCGTCGGGGGTTAAAAACATATCTTACAGAAGCACAAATTTAATTGTAGCTCTGCACATTCGGAGGATCTACGCATACAACGATTGTTTCGCAGGAAGCAAATTGCATTATCATAAATTTCATAAACATTGGCTTACAAATACCATTTACGAGAGCTCATTAAAATACACAGATTCCATCAGAAAATTAAATTAAATTACGACATCCAATTTACTGATTAAATTTTCAAACACACTTTACAAATGATGTATTGCTAATCTTTGTTCCTAACAAAATTAAACTCTGCCTCTGGTGACGACGAAACTAGAAAAAAACGGCCAAGTGCGAATCGAACTCGCGCACGAAGGGTTCCGTACTAAAAAACCTATACATCTGTAAAAACGGCAAACAAATCACGTTTGTTGTATGAGAGCCCCTCTTAAATATTTGTTTTATTTTAATTTAATTATCATTTTTTTAGGTGAATATATAAATATTCTGTGTATATTTCAAGCGTCTACCTGTTGTCGTTATCAATATGGAGCAAAAACGAGCAAAACAATCACGTTTGTTGTATGGGGCCCCCTTAAATATTTATTTTATTCTGTTTTTTAGTATTTGTTGGTATAGCGGCAACAGAAATACATCATCTGTGAAAATTTCAACTGTCTAGCTATCACGTCCATGAGATATAGCCTGGTGACAGATGGACGGACGGACGGACGGACAGCGGAGTCTCAGTAATAGGGTCCGTTTTACCCTTTGGGTACGGAACCTTAACAAGGACAAAATGGCGTTTGTTTCGAATAAAATATTACTCGAGATAAAAACCTTTCGTAGCTTCAAGACAGCGACGCAAAACAATTTGCTTCGCCATTATTAAAATTCGTCCAAATTTTATTTAACGCAGCTCGGTAAGAAATAATAAATTTTATTAAATTGTACAATTTTAGACAAGTTTTCTTAGCTGTAGATTGTTTTTTGGTACAAAGCTCTTGATTTAGATTTCTATAATGTCAAAAATAGAAAGTTTCTATTTTATAATGATTGTATAATTTAATTTACGTATTAATAAAAGAGTTAAACGTTTGCAGGATTCATTTATTATAGAAATTCTCGTTGAACATTTTCTCTAATCGTTATTAAAATTTAAAACGACTTCAACAGTTTTTGGTACAAGTTTGATCGAATTATGGCCGACTTTGTAATAATCTAAGATTTTACCTATAGCTAAAAATCTGATAATCTCAGTTATAATATCATACGTAAATAATAATAATAATGGGGTGTAAGTGGTTCCTCAACGTCTGTGAACCAAAGCCAACTTCACCTGCACGCGGTGCACCCTGCTGAATGACAAACGGAGCTCTGGCGAAAAGAGAGGTAGGGAGCGTAATTGTAAGCTACCCGACTGGGGAATGTACCTCCACCTCACAGAATACCGCAGCCAAATAACAATTCCCTTGAGGGTTGTTGTGTTCCTGCGAGTGAGTGAGGTCACCAGAAATGAAGGAGATGCTGCGTTGGCAGCGGGGGTGGCGGCGCGCGAGCGGTATTTTGTGTTGCGAGCGTTAATATGGCTACGGTAACCGCTTCCCATCAGGCGGGCCGTATGCTTGTCTGCCACCCGACGTAGTATGTAAAAAAAAAAAAAAAAAAATTCCACCGTTCGTTTCAATCAATTTCTTAATTACTTTATAATTACTGTTTTTATATTAAGTGTTTTCAGATCATAATCAAAATCTTAACAGACTAATTTTATAACGGTCTGCAAAAGCCCGCCTGCTTCAGCAGGGCTTTTGCAGACCGTTATAAAATTAGTCTGTCAAGATTAAAAAAAAAATAATTATTCGTTTCGTATCTTGCGTTCTTAAATATGCGTAAATTGCAAGATACTCTAAATTGCGAGATAATTGCAAGATACGACTCTTGCAATTTAGAATAGCAAAACGACAAACAATTTTGTATGAAGAAAGCTACGCGAGTCTACTGCTTACATTCCAAAAATGTCTCATTTGCTCAGTCTTGCTCATACTTTTTAGCGAATTAAAAAAAATCTTCCGGCATCATTTAGAGTATCGTGCTTTATCACGAAAAACCAACAAGTATGGCAAATTTCAGCTCAATCGGACACTGGGAAGTGGATAAAATTTAACTTGCAAGATTTGATCACAGTGTATTATCTACTCCTACTTTATTTCTATCTAGATGGGCCGACGATCTAAGAAAAGCGGAAAGCGGATATAGGGTGTAAGTGGTTGATCAGCATCTAGAAGAAGAAGAAGAAGAAACATTTATTAACCCATAATTAGCACACAATAAAGTAAAAAAAAAAACACGTTCACAATAACAATAATGATTATACTTATTGTAATAAATACATGAAATATGGGTTAAAAGGCCTCAGCTCGACACATGCCACACTATCGTGCAGCGCCGATTTTCAGCTGAAACCTGCTGTAGTGACTCGAACCAAAGCCAACGTCAACTGCACGTGGTGCACCCTGCTGACTAACAATAGAGGCTTTGGCTAAAAAAGAGGTAGGGCATAAAGTTTTCGTGAAAAATTTTGCGTGCTGCCCGTCGGGGGAAGTAGCTCCACCTCATAGCCGGAGCCAAATAACAATTCTTTTGGGTTGCTGTGTTTCTGCGAGTGAGTGAGGTCACCGGGAAGGAGGAGTTTCCGCGTTGCCGTTAACGGAATGGCGGCTCGCAAGCGATATTTCATGTTGGGATCAGGTGGGCCGTATGCTTGTTTGCCATCCGGCGTTGTAATAAAAAAAATGGAGAATCGCACATGGTGAAAGCATTAGGGAAGGCTCATCCATCAATAGGTCAGACAGATAATGATAATGATGATAATGAAACGTTTCAATCTGACATTGGCTTCTTACCGCTCCCTGAAGGTCTTATAAAAATTGCTATCATTTTCTATTCCCACAGCCGTGTTTAAATCAAGGTCTTAGTCGACAAAAATCTTCTTTACGCGTCCACAGTAATACGCTTATCGCTGGACGACAAGCGTGATTAATAATATAAGTGAGCTAATTATACGGCGGAGTTAAGCCACCTACAGAATAAGTTATTAACAGACCACAGAATTTATATTTCGTAAATGGGCCTTGAATAAAAAATGCTATTACCACTAAACCCCAAAGCCACTTCTTGAAACTTTACAGTTCTTATGTCATAGTCCAGGGGTTCCCAATATTTTTCAGCCTTCGGCGCAGTTACAAAAGTATTTTGTCACGGCGCCCTATCCTCGCTAGCTATTTGAAAAGGATACAGTCAGGGGCGCCGACTCCGTGGGTGCTCGGGGGCTCGAGCACCCACGAGATATAAACAGTGGGTGCCGAGCACCCCTGAGAATAGACAGTCAAGAAACAGATCAGTAATCGCCTTTTAGGGTCGGGCGTTTTTCATTACTCGACAACCCGTTTAGCGCAGTTGAAACAGAAAACAACAAGAAGGTACTTTACCGATGCGAGCGCTCAAAAGAGGTACCCGTGAATATTTGTGCTTTCGGTTCGGATAATAATAGAGCAGTCAATCCCAACCTGTTTTTGTTCGCGGACCACTACTATGTTTTTGTTGCGTGTCCCCAACTGTCATATAAATCCATTATTCTGTAATTCTAGATATGAGTAATTTGTATTATTAATTTGTAATAAGTTATCACGGACCATAATTTACCTTTCACGGACCACCGGTTGGGAACTTCTGTGATAGAGGATCGACTCACGGCGCCCCCTCTTTACTTTCTACGGCGCACCAGGGCACCGCGGCGCACACTTTGGGAACCCCTGTCATAGTCAATACCCGAAGTCGCAGATGAGGTCGGTTTAGGCTCTAAAGATTGTGGTAAACTCTTACAAATCAAATGTTAGATAATTTCTTAATTTAAGCTTGGGGTATTAGTGGCTCACCACGATATTTAGAGCTAAACCCAACCTCACCTGCCCGTGGTGTACACCTGCACGTGGTGCACCCTGCCGTCTAGCGAAAGAGACTCTGGCGAAAGAGAGGTAGGGTACAGCGTATTTGTTAGCTACTACTGGCCGACTGGGCACCTACACCTCACAGAGTACCGCAGCCAAATATTTCTCTTAAGAGTTGTTGTGTTCCTGCGATTGAGTGAGATCATAAGAAAAGGAGTAGCTTCGTTGGTAGCGGAGGGGGCGGCGCGCGAGCGATATTTAATGTTGCGAGCGTTAATATGGCTACGGTAACCACTTCACACCAGGCGGGCTTTATTCTTGTCTATCCCCCAAGTAGTATAAAAAAAATGTAATCATTTACAAAATATGTATAATTTTTTATTCCGTAGAGGTCTAAATTGAGGGCACTAATCGCCAAAGCGAGGGAGGCCAGCTCGCCAGTAAGTACATAGATTAACCAAGCAGCAAACTATATATTAAAAAGGCTTTCCTGGCGTTACAGGTCAAAAATATTTAGGTAAACGGCTGGTATAATTTTTCGACGCCGGGTCTTAATTAAGCGTACGGCCCGCGTGAATTAAAGCGATTACCGTAGCCATAATTCATATTATGAAATTAATACGTAATATAAGGGGTATTACCATTGGCGAAGGTACAGTGAATTGGTACAGACATTATATAAATGTGACAGGAAACGGATGCATCTCATGCTTGGGGCACTGACGGGCCATTATGCCTGCCACGGACACCTATAAAAATGAGACTTGTTGAGAGCCCAGAGTGCAGAACATGCAAAGAGTCTAACGAGACCATGAAACACTTAATGTGTCAATGTGACGCCCTAGCGGGCTAACGAATGGAAATCCTAGGAAAGGCATACCCGGACCTGGAGGACTACAGGCTCTTCCCTATAAGCGGCATACTGAAGTACGTGGATCATGTCTCCAGACAGGCAGGGGAGAGTGACTAAAGGATTAGGGAGAACACAAAAGATCCATGAGGGTCGACGTGTCACCGATGCTGCAGCACTGGACCCGCTCTAAGATAAGATAATAAGGGGAATTATCTAGTAACATAATGGCTCTAGTATACCCTCACCCCGCCCCGGGCTTCTGATGGACATAGGAAAAACCCTAATAATTGTTCGAGCGAGTGGAGCAAGCGAGGGGTTTGTCTACGACATGAGGCTACGTGGTCTGCATCTATATGACCCATCCCTGATGCGATGGCTCGCTTGGCAAATTTAATAAATAAATAAAAAAAAATACAGAGCGAAATTGAACTCTGGCCATAATTTCAGGACCGATAGCTACAACCAACTTTGAACAAAATTGAATGAATTTTTACATGGACATAGATTGTAGTCGGAAGTAGTAATTATAGGATATCTTTAAGAGATAACCGCACATGCAAAGTAATAATATTATATCGTGTTCCAAGAAATATTATTTTATTATTTTATATGAGAGGGTGCAAACGAGCATCACCTGATGGAAAGCAATCACCATCGCCCATGGAGATCAGCAACACCAAGGTGTCGCCGATCCGTTGCCTATACTCCTTTCTTTCTT
This sequence comes from Hypsopygia costalis, assembly GCA_937001555.2. NCBI lineage: Eukaryota > Metazoa > Arthropoda > Insecta > Lepidoptera > Pyralidae > Hypsopygia > Hypsopygia costalis. The sequence continues at coordinate 6,277,130 of OW443335.2, forward strand.
TCTTTCTGGTGACCTCACTCACTCGCAGTAACACAACAACCCTCAAGGGAATTGTTATTTGGCAATATTAAGCCCCATCTAAGAACACACGTAGTGAATTTAAGATAAAAGCCTGTAAAACCATTTAACACACTCTTCAAGAAATTTGAAAGTTAAACCCATAAAATTGGAGTTACCTACGTAATCCAGCACGTCTTAGCAACTGACTTTAAATGGAAAGTTATTTTCTAGCTGCCTTAAGTCATCCTGCCAACACCTGTGCCAATATGTAAATGTAATTACCCGCCCTGACGAAGCCCGCACTAATTCTTGAACATGAAAGTATATCGGAAACGGATATGACGAAAATAGAATCAAAAAGCGAATATATATTGCTTGTGTAAAACTGCAATATAGGCTACCTTATATAAGGCTGACTGAATGACGAGCTCGGTGGTCGAATGGTTAGCAATGGCCACTTTGACTCCGAGGTCGCGGACTCGATCCCCGCACAAGACAAATATTTGTGTACATGAAATAGATTTGTTTGTCTTGGTCTGGGTGTATTTTATATGAATATTGTATTTTATATGTATATGTATGTTCAATGTATGTTAAATGTATGTATGTATTTACAAAAAAAAATGTATTAAAGTATTATATCAGTTATTTAGGCCAAATAGTACAAGCTTTGCTTAGTTTGGGACTAGATGGCCGTGTGTAATTTGTTCAGGAATATTTATTTATATTTAAATAACTATAATGTTAAAATTTATTTTTTGTTCTATTCTTGTTTGGTTCTCTTGTAAACGCGTTATTTCTGTATGTCTTTATCTTTGTAAGACATATTTACAAGCAGTTCTATAAGATTACTTCTTTAAATATAAAGAATAATAAGATATATATTTTTGTGATAAGTAACGTAGAATGTAAAGAAGAGCGCGGAAATAAAACATAATATTTTCGCTTTATCTACTACTGTATACGCTAAGCAAGCAATATTATGTACCCTACGCTAGGTAAGCAATATTCGACGAATAGCAATTTCCTATCCATTTATTTTCGCAGTGCCGAACATAGTGGTATTTGCAATTAAATTGGGATATATGTATATTTACGGGTGGCAAGGATTTGTGGGAATTTTCGGTTACTGTTACGGTTATAGAGAGGGAAATCATGATTAGGGATTCAGATGACGACGTAAGGAAAGTTGTATAACTCTCAGTAACGAACTACGCGTTTGAACCATGGCACAGTAAATAAATAGACTCACTAAAATTTACCAAATGGGCGACTGGAATACGTTATGTTATCGATGTACAGTCAAGGGCATAAGTACAGTACCACCTACCTTACCAATTGATATTGAATATAATTTTAACCAAAATAAAGACCGACTTTATACATTATATAGCTGATGATGATGATGATGATGATGATGGAAAAAAATATGGGTCAAATCTGGAAGTAATCTTATGCTCTTCCAAATAAAGAAAGTTTTTTTGAAATCGGTTTATAAATCACGGAGTAATTAAGTAATAAACATTAAAAAAATATTTGTTTGGAGTTAAAAAGGTTAAAAATACACTTATTACGATTTTAAGAATATATTTATTTTATAGTCCTAATCGTTTTTTAGAAATTAATTTAAAAAAATAATATTATATAAAAAAAACGAGTGTGCTTTAGACCACACGACTGAAGTAAAACTTCTTTAGCTCTATCTTTAATATTATGTCTCCTTCTCAACTTCCGTTCGCCGTTTCCGTAACGCTCTCGTCTCACATTCACCAGCTTACTTCCCAAGTCAAGCGTACGTAAAGAAGTCTTACTTCAATAAATACTTGTTTTATTTACAACTAAAGGTAAGGTGGTGTTGCACTGATAACTATTGACTTTACATCGGTGGGTTGGGTTAGGTTTGGTATGTTTTCTTTGGGCGGCGGGGAGGGAAACCCGCTGTCCAACGGAGTGAGGTCCTTGAGCGATGGCGTGCCAAATGTTCCTGGTATGCCACCAGTAGAAGATAAAACAAAGTTATCTTGGTAGAGAAGAGTCCACAAATGTATCTGCGGGCATCCGCTGGCGGGGTAACGGAGGTGATAATAAAATAGTACCCGGAACCCCGCCCCATAGGCGACGAGAAGGAACACCGGTGGTTTTTTAGTCGGTAGGTCTACCCGGTGGGGTCCTTATGGGTCCCTTGCACGCCGGGCAGGAGTCCGACATACCCACGTCGTCGCCCCCCCGACCACGTGGGATGCATGAGCATTTTTCCATCGAAAAAAAAAACAAAAAAAAAAAAGGTTTGATATGTTTTTCATCTTATGTCATAAGTTATAGTACTAAGTACCGTATGGCCACTCCTTGCCGCTCTCTCGTATTGATCTCACGTCCACACATACCCCTAAGAGACGAATATGGAAGAGCTTGAATATTATGAAAAGCAATTTAAGTTCTTGCCATCATGTTACAGGACCTATGGTTATTGTACAGTTTTTATGTTACTTTTCTTGTTATATTTTCTTTGGTTTATTTTCTGGATTTCATTTATTCATTCACTCATTTATTCTCGCTGGCGTTATAAAATTCTATTATAGAAATTTCAACGAAAACGCTCCAGACATATTTCAATTGAATGCTGTTTGACGGCTCCCAGCGTGTACTTTGCTGTACTGTTATGAAGTAGATGAAATGAAAATTGAAAACGATACTAGACTTGTTTTCTTAGAAATGTCACATTTTTTTTTATAGATAATATACATTTTTATTATACTTCGTCGAGTGGCAGATAAGCATACGGCCCGCCTGATGGGAAGCGGTTTCCGTAGCCACATTAGCAATCGCAACATGAAATATTTCAAAAATCGCTCGCGCTCCGCCACTCCCGCTGCCATCGCAGCAACTTACTCTTGCCCGGTGACCACACTCACTCGCAGGAACACAACAACCCTCAAGGGAATTGTTATTTGGCTGCGGTATTCTTTGAGGTGGAGGTGCTTCACCGGTCCGGCAGCTTACAATTATTATTACGCTCGCCCTACTTCTATTTCGTGAGTCGTTAGAAGGGTGCACCACTTGAAGGGTAGGCCACATACACCCCAAATGTAGTTTGATGACCGTCAAGTATAAAAACATATTAGTAACATGTAATATTATTTGTGCAACATAATAAGGTCCTGTGTAAAATGGTATAATATGAAAAAAAAAATCGGTTGTCTGTAAAGTCGGTTTACTGACGATAGTTGAACGTGACAACGTCATAAGAAAATACTGATGGAATGTTTGCATTTTTCAAAAGAAAATTTTAATGGAACGCCTCAGAGCGAGGTAACGCCGCATGAGTCATGTTTTTTCGTGCGTGCAGCCGGCTCCATCGAGTTATAAGACGTTGTCACGTCAAAAAAATCTACACTACTTTGCGTGCTTCCTCCACCGATTAGTTCATGCAAATTACTGCCGGCGGCACCCACCCATTACCGTTAGTAGATGTATGCGACTGCACTTCTTTAGCTCTACTAACTTATATCTCCCTCTGAACTTCCGTTCGCCGTTTCCGTAACGCTCTCGTCACGCATTCACCAGCTTACTCCCCAAGTCATGTAAAAAATCATGGAAGTCATATTCCAGTAAGTAGATAACTATAAAATGTATCATTCCAATAGGCAGTACATAACCTTCCACAAACTTAAGATATAAAAACGGACAGGGCACACATCTTTTAAAATTGAACACGTACTTGAATAGTGCCAAGGTTACCTACTTAAACTTAAAAAAAAACATTTTTCGTTCAAAAAATAGCGGTAGTTAGGAGTCTCATCCACTAGAAGCTAGATCATAGTGGATGACACGCCACGATGACCGCCATATATAAAAATCTTTATTAGTGATCGAAGATAAAAATATACAAAAGTAAGTAGGGACAAAGGTTTGGGGTGTAAGAGGTTCATCAACATCTTTGAACCTAAGCCAAATTCACACACGATACACCCTGCTGACTCATATACGAAGCTCTGGCTAAAAGAGAGGTAGGGAGAGTAATAGTATTGCTTGCGTAATATTACTTGCTTTGTTAGGATTGTTATAATGCTGATGTTTCATAAATATTGTACTACTCCGTTAATATAATTTAGACTATGTAAATACATAGTACAGGTCTCAATTCTAGGAAATTTCTCCGATCAAAGCTGACCTGGGGGCTTACCGGCTAAGCTGAAGCCGATTACCATTGGGTTTTTTGATTGCGAAAATGATACTTCTGTTTGAATTTGTAATAAACATTTTCAGCTTAAGCAGAAGAGCGTCTTTTTTATACTGTCTGGTGGCGGACTATTCTGGTGATCTCACTCACTCACAGGAACACAACAACCCTCAAAAGAATTGTTATTTGGCTGCGGTATTCTGTGAGGTTGGAGGTACATTCCCCAGTCGGGTAGCTTACAATTACGCTCCCTACCTCTCTTAAATGGGTCATTAAAGTAGCATTCTGCATCAACCCATATTCATCATACTTCTGGAATACGGGTCTCCCCTCAGTCGTAAGAGAGTTTAGATCCCACCCCATCACGCTGCTCAACTGCGGCTTGGCGGAAGCTAGTGTTTTCAAGCCGCCCAAACGCCACTGATTTGACTTAACGACTGTAATCTAGTGACAATAGTTGGGACTGGCGACTTAACGTGCCCTCCGAATTACAGAGGAGCTCAAGTTAAATAACCCCATCCATAGACAGGCTACGGTTCACATTGCTTAACTTGCGTGATCGATTACACTACAAGCGCAACGACGCCATCGAACTCGTCCATAAATGGTCCTAAGGGTTATAATATTACATACAGTCTATTTGTGAGAATCATACTGATGGACAGTTTTTTTTATACTATTGTTATGGTAGATAAGCTTACGGCCCCGCCTGATGTGGAGCGGTTACCGTAGCTATATTAACGCTCGCAACATGAGCTCGCGCGCCGCCACCCCCCGCTGCCAACACTGCACCTCCTTCCTTTCTGGTGACCTCACTCACTCGCAGGAACACAACAATCCTCAAGGGAATTGTTATTTGGCTGCGGTATCCTGTGAGGTGGAGGTACTTCACCGGTGGGGTAGCTTACAATTACGCTCCCTACCTCTCTTTTCGCCAGAGCTTCGTTTGTCAGTCACCGCGTGCAAGTGAAGTTGGCTTTGGTTCAAAGATGTTGATGAACCACTTACACCGCATCACACAGTCTATTTATGAAAATCATACTGATGGATAGTATAAGTAAAGGACGCGATAATCATTATGGACTCGGTGATTTTTGTAAACGATAAATCGTGTCACTTTATCGACATTTCAGTAGTCTCCCACATCGCCTCAGGCCAATCTACAAGATAGAAAAACTTCTTGCCTTGGAGGATCGAGCTGCCACATTCGTCACTGTCCTCGACCGATTTCTCAGTGTTTTCGTTTTTACGTTATGTATCGTTTCGCTCTCTACGTCACGGAATTCAGAGATTGAATTCGAAGCCTCAATATAGAATGCACGGAAAACCATGAAGATACCTTTATTTGCCTGCATCAATGTGAATTGCAGTCTCTACAGTAATGCATACTAGATTATGATTTTTCAAATCGATCTAACAAAATGAAAATGACAATTTCAGGGAGGGTACTCACGGGTGCGCCAAAGTTCACCTAAAATTTCAACTCCGATAATTGGAACTACGAAAATGTTCTTCCTAACATTTCTCATCCTAACAATCACAATTCCTAACTACTCTGTTTCTAATGTTAATAATTCCGAATCGTTCAACTTCATAATGTCAGTAGCAATAAACATCTATTATACTATTATTTGTTACCCTATATTTTCTCAACATAACAGTCTTTTACATTATAATTCAAAGTCACATCTTTTTTATTATAGATTTATTTTTATTATCAACATTATATACATAAATTATGCTCAACTTTTACAGTTTTGGTTCTCTTTACATCTCATGAATTGTACTATTGTCATAATTATTATCATTTATGTTTAAAATAAACTCGCTTAACCTAAAGTCGCCTACATATATATACACGTTGGCCGCGCGTTGCCGAGTGATGGCAAGCGCCAACATGTAGACAGCCTATTTGCTTTGCCTTGTCATCACTCGGTGTCGCTCGCCTAGTTGGCCGAGTGAAGCCAAGCGCCAACGTGTGTAGAGGTCATTTGGCGGCACTTGTCTTCGCTCGTCGTCACTCGTGATCGCTTGCTTCACTTCGGATTGCTGTCGGTTTTTGTGCACAAATCAAAGGTGCTCGTCTGCACTCGGCCAAGAGCGTCCACACGTTTGATATTGGCTCACCACCTATACTATGGAGAGTATTCTAAAGAACAGTTTTCCCTTATCCCCCCCCCCCCCCCCCATCCATCACAGAACGTCACGTGCAAGGCTTGCGATACCACAACTTCACCGATGGAATCATTCCTTCGCGTACTAAAAAGTTTGGCAACTCTATCTATGTGGCACCATTAAAAAGTGGAACGCGTTGCCGGCATATGTATTTCCTCATTCATACAATTGAGACATCAAGGTCTCTGGTCCGTTGCCGATGCGATTTTCGTTTCGCTTACCATCAGGCGAGGCGGAGCCAATATGCTGAGCTAACATATATAAAAAAAACTACTACACACTACAGTATACAGCCATACTAGTAAATAATGCTACCAACAGTCAATTCTTCTCAATTCGCCGATTCGATATCAAATTCAATTATTTTTAATAGAATTCTGTCAAATAAATTGGTATCGCACCTAACTAGGTTAGACACCGCCCAGAGCGATACTTGCTACAATAGCTATTCCGGAGAGAATGTAAGTTTTATAATCTACTAGATTTCAAGGTTTTAGCTTCGCCTGCTTTTTTTTTATACAACGTCGATTGGCTGACAAGCATACGGCCCGCCTGATGTGAAGCTGTTACCGTAGCCATATTAACGCTCGCAACATAAAATATCGCTCGCGCGCCGCCACCCCTGCTGCCATCGTAGCATCTCCTTTCCTTCTGGTGACCTCACTCACTCGTAGGAACACAACAACCCACAAGGGAATTGTTATTTGGCTGCGGTATTCTGTGAGGTGGAGGTATATAAATTGCGTGGTTATTATTTGAAAAAAACTTTTATACCGTAGGAATAAGACATAGTCCCGGGATTAAAACTTAGCCTATGTCACCCTCCAGGCCTTAAACCATCCCCGTAAAAATCATGTCAATTAATTAGTTCCTTTCGGCGTGAAAGAAGGACAAAGAAGAAACAAACAAACATACTTATGTAATACTAGCTGATGCCCGCGACTTCGTTCGCGTGCACTTTATGATTCCGGCGTATTAATACAAATACGAACTAATGTAGATACATAAGAAAATATTTGGGGTAGTATTATACGTTAAAAGTCAACAAATTATTATTTTTATTTAAGATAGTAAACATAGTTTAAAAAAAAAGATGAAGGGAGTCTTTCCTTCAGGAGCTAATATGAAAAGACCTGAAGCGTTACTAATCCTCGATAAAGCCACATTGTTGGCCATTTCGCATTCATCTGAAACGATTAGACAGCAATCCTGAAACATTTTCGCTTTGTCACAGTTTCGTGTCACAAAGCATGTCGGTGTTTCCGTTCTGTATAAATCGAGTAGAATATTGAACATTGTATTTGCGTCCTTCCGCCTAGAAGTAATATGGCTGCAATACCTGGCGATGCTGCTGTGAGATATTATTTTGGCGCCTGATTTCAGCGAGGATTGCTCTCGTCAGGTATGTTTTTCCAGTCCCTCCTGAAGCATCTAAGAAAAACAGTTTCCCCTCGTTGTTTAAAAGACTTTGCATAAAATCTTGCTACATAGCGTCCCGCAAATGCACTCATTCTTCTGGTTTGTGCGAATATATACCAATCGTTCCATTTCAATTTTAGCGTACACGTCTATATTAAACTGACTAAACAGACCACTTTACCTTGTAAATAAATAAAACTATTGCGTCTAACTTGTAGCAGGTAAGAATAAAAGTAGCACTGCGCGGTTATTTTTTTACAATACAATCAATATTTTGTTAAATTATTTATGCACATCAGGCTGAACAACTTTTGCTAAGGCGTCATTTTTATATTTCTTATAGTTTAGCTGAACCATTATGGTTCTGCATCAGGTGTTCTAAATCTTGGATTTTTATACCTCAACAAAAAATGCTCCTCAGGCTGAACAACTTTTGCTAAGGCGTCATTTTTATATTTCTTATAGTTTAACTGAACCATTATGGTTCTGCATCAGGTGTTCTAAATCTTGGATTTCTATACCTCAACAAAAGATGATCATCAGGTTGAACAGCTTTTGCCATGGCGGTATTTTTATATTTCCTATAGTTTACCGGAGCCATTATGGTTCCGTATTAGGTGTTCCAAATCTTGGATTTTTATACCGAGATGGAAATTTCGTGTCCACGTTTTCAAAACGATGCCATTTTCGTAATTAACGTCTCAGAAAATTATAGAATCAACACATATTGATATTATTATTATGACATTTCAACTCCATCGCACCCCCACAGGAGTGCTCTTGTGTCACGTCGATTATGTTGTTTTCGGAATCAGCGACCCGATAAACCATAAAAACAATACCCATGACGATTTTCAGACGTTTGCACCTCATTTCACCCCTTTAGGGGTTGAATTTTGAAAAATCCTGAAACACGTGTTTACTCATTTATCTATAGAAGTGCTCGTGTAAAGTTTCGTATAAAATAGTCGAACTAATCTTGGTTCCCCGTACAAACTTTGGACCCCCGTTTCACCCCCTTAGGGGTTGAATTTTCCAAATTCCCGTCTTAGTGAGCATCTACGTCCTGAAAGGAACCCCATACAAAATTTGAGACTCCTAGCACTTGTAGTTTCTGCGATTTCGTGATGAGTGAGCCAGTGATTTTCTCTTTAGAAAAATTTTCTTTAAACTTTAAATGACGATAACTTTTTAATCTGACATCAGATTTCGATGAAACAAAGCCCATATGTTGCTCAGGGATAAGCTTAATCTTTTAGTGAAAACCGCCTAAAAATCTGTTCAGTAGTTTTAAAGATTAGCGAGTACATACAGACAGACAGACGGACAGACAGACAGACAAAAAAATCGTTTTTGTGTTCTGTTACTCTTTTTTTATCGCCCACGCCTATTTTTCGGGGTTCCTACTGTTTTATTGTATGTATTGATGATTGATTAGTATTTTTTCTTCCAGCTTTCAGCTTCGCTGCTTCGCTTGCCTGAATTTTGTAAAAAATCATCATCATCAGGTCCATTTTAGTCTCCACTACAGGAGCACGACCCTCTCTCGTCCGTCCTAGACGGAAGGAGGATTTGGCCTACACTCATCACGCTGGCCACACGGGTTGGGGAGGCCTGATCGATATTTGATAATGTATTTCCCTTAGTCGCCTTGTACGACATCCACGGGAAGAAACGGAGTGATTCTATTCTAGTCTGCCGGAAACGCTCCAGTCAATTATACAAAAGATTATTCACACATAGTAATTAGTTCTAAAAAAATTGCACCTCTAGAACATTACCTTTAATTTCATATCACTCCCATGGATGATACAGTGAAATGTTAATTGTTCTCTATAGATGGAAGCTAATTTAATATGCCAGGGTAATTTCGCCTTACCATCGTTCAGAAACCTTTCAACCGGGTAATGGAGTTAGCCACTAGTTATCACGGAGCCCTTAAGTAAAGGTTGTTGGGGATAATAGCATGCAGTAATAGACACGTAGTATATGTATAGATTTTCATACTCCCATGCGTCGATGGCTTATTGCCGACGACGAGCTCGGTGGTCGAATGGTTAGTAATGGCCACTTTGACTCCGAGGTTGCGGGTTCGATCCCCGCACAAGACAAATATTTGTGTGCATGAACATCTAGGTGAATTCTGTGTTTTACATGTATGTATTAACAAAAAAAATGTATTTAAGTATAAATCATCTAGTACCCATAGTACAAGCTTTGCTTAGTTTGGACTAGATGGCCGAGTGTAATTTGTCCAGGAATATTTATATTTATTTATTGCACTTGTTAATTTATTCGAATACTTAAATCAAGCAATGTCGAGTGTAACCTGTCTTTGAATGGTTCAATCGTGTTTCTCTATGCTCTTTAAGTATAATTCTATGGTCTTTAGGTGCTACTTTAATCTGCAGCTGATTCGATATTTCGACCAGCGGCCCTACCCGAAGCTGTTTCAGCTGGTAAGAAGTAAGTTTGTTCATCCTATCCAATCCTGAATCCTACTATGAACTGGAGCCCTGCCGCCGAAGCTGAAGCCGATTACCATCGAATATTTTGATTTGAAAAATAGGTCTTACGTTTTAGTTGTGGACCAACATCTTCAGCTTAGTCAGTGCTATATAATAATTTCGCACGAATTGCTTTATTTATCAGTATAAAAGTTGCTATCATTTATGTGGTAAAATACTATATTCATTTATTGCGCTATCGTACACAAAGATGACAATTTATATTACATTAAAAATAAACTGTAGGAGCAGGCATACATTTTCGCCGCGCGGTAGAAAGAGAGGAGGACATCACTTCCTCTCTTACGCAGCGCCGGCGGCCAATGCTCCCTCCGTCTTACGAATTTTCGATCAGGTCACGTGTCACCCATCCCAAAAAGTGCACAACGCCGCTAAATAAGTTTTCACTTCAAAAAAATATATTTGTGTGGATTCCTCATTCTGTATATTGTAGATTTCTATATCTGTTACTAGTCGCATTATCTTTTAGATAGATTATACAATTATATTCACAAGTATACATATAGGAAAGTATTAAAATAAACCAGTGTATTAGAGCTCTCCTCTATGCACTCGACGGGACCGCTCAGCGTGTATACCATAGTGTACACTGGGCTGTGAATGTGTTAAAATATAATTGAATTAAGAACCTCCTTTTTTGAAGGCGGTTAAAATATATCAATATTCTGTTACATAATTGGATGAGTTTAATATTACTGCATGCATAACAAATTACCGTTAATGAATATATAAATTATTTAATGTCGCTATTAAAATTGCAGTACGCTGTTAAATTTAATTTCGTTTCCAAAATATTTATCAGCTTTATGACTCTCTGAATGCCAATAAATAATAATAAATTAATATCTCATGGGTGGAGCTCGATGGCATCGTTGCCCGTATCACACTGATACGCGCAACGATTATACTAATCGAACACGCAAGTTAAGCAACGTCGACCGTAGCCTGTCCATGGATGGGTTTATTTATCTCGAGTTCCTTCGTGCTTCGGAGGACACGTTAAGTTGTCGGTCCCGGCTGTTGTCATTAGATGATAGTTATACACTATAATATCTCGGTCGTCATTAACAATGTGGAATAAATAGCAACGATCAAACTTCCAAATATTCCAAAAACGTCGAACTGTTGAATTAAATGTCGAATTGACAATTTCGAGGATACAATAAAATATATAATATTCTTTGTTAAATCTTGAAAAAATAATTGAATTTGTCATGAAAAAGAAATAGTTCAATGGTAATAATTACATAATAAGAAATATATCACTTTACCATTTCAAAGTTTTTTAAAACCGTTCGGTTTTATAAAACGCAGCACAAATAAAACTTGGAAGAAATTCTGGGCACTAAAAGAAATACTAAAAGGCGACTACAGTCTAAGTATGAAAAAAACCGTATTTGACACCTGCCTCATTCCTTGCCTTATAAATGGCTGCCAAACGTATTCTCACATCAAATAAAAAGGAAGCTTACAACTACACAAAGAGCAATGGAAAGAAGTATTCTGAAAATCCGTAAGATACACAAAATTAGAAGCACACTAATCAGACATAAAACAAAGATAATGCACTTGCACATGCTCTAAAACAATATAGGCCGGCCATATATCACGTCTGAAAGACAAGAGATGGACAATACAGATCACACAATGGAAAGGACCAGCCGTTAAGCTTAAGCCGTGGGCTGGATGGAAGTTGGTGCCAACAGGGAGTCATGACTGAAGATGGAGGAGGCCTCTACCCAGACAGGGATTCATATCTCGCAACAAGACTATCAATAGGAATAACAACTAGTTCGTAAGTAAATTACTAACACTTATTAACTTACTAACTTTTATTTCCAAGTCTCTTAAAGTACCTACGAGTACTTTAAGAGACTTGGAAATAAAAGGCTTTAATTATTATTATTATAGAGAAGGGTTTCTGGTCGGAACACACAGATACCTATAATTGATCTATGATCGTTATTCAATTCAATTGGATTGTCGAAATTGGATACTTCAGTCGAATGAGCAATATGCATTAGTTGGAACTTGAAACAAAGATTGGATCGACAATAACGCTTCCAATTTCCGATACACGCTTCGGACTTTGATTAAAAATCTGTTCGTTACTATTTAAATTAAACGAACTTTCCGACATTCGCGTTGAATCTTTGCCAACTTGGACTAATGTGATCGCAAATTTGTTCCTATACTGGTTCGCAGGCCGTTCGAAGAAAATAAAATTTGAGAATACTTTATAGATTATTTATACATTTGGTAGCGCTATTTCTCTAGCTTTCTGATTGTCTTTTTTGCTTATGTTGAAATAAACATTTATATTGTAGAAGTTCGCATATGGCAAACAAGCATACGACCCGCCTGATGGAAATCAGTCACCTATATGCTTATGGATGTGTGTTATATTTATATTTTACGTCTTTGTACTACAACAGTTATGAACGTCATCAAATTTTTATTTATGTTTTATCAAAATTATTCTTGCCTTATTTCTTCGCTCAAAAGTGGTTTTGACCGGTAATGATTATTAAAAAAAATACCCATATTGTGCAGCCGCGGGAACTCCGAAATTATATTAATATTATTTTACTTACGTTTGAAAGTTGTAAATATTGAATTAAATTTCGGAACGAAAATTCAATTACATGTTTCCAAGCTGCTTGAAATCCAAATCGACATACGAGTAAATTCGTTATTATTAGTAACGGCAAAGCAATATCATTGCAGATTATTAATATAGCATATAAAACCACATAATTGATTTTGTGGTACCACAGCCACCAAATAGATACATACGAACAGCGGTTTGCATTTTATCTATTTGTTCATTCACTTCAGTTTTTACGTTCAGTATGCTCTGTGAACTAACATAGAAAAACTGCCATCGATATCATTTACAATTCAGTGTGCGTTCGTTGTAGTCTAAGAGACTTGGACTGCCAGATCCTTGTCATTTTAAAAAAGCTGAAGGTTTTCTGTGCATGCCCCTAATACAGGTAAGAATGATCAGCGAGTATGAAGTTTGGATTATCGTGACTTTGGCAGATAACAGGTAATAAAGGTGTAAAAAATTGTTCCTTAAATTTCTCAAAGTACACAGCACAAATATTTTCTTCGGAAATTGTTGTGCTTTGTACTTTGATATATATAGAGTAGCTGAATTTTATATAGACTACTTGGAGAACTATCAAAAGTAATCATACATTTTCGATAGTTAATTAAATTTTTTACACCTTTATCACTCAATGATGGTTTTTACCTGTATTAGGGGTATAAGCAAAAAAATAATCTACTTTTATAAAAAGATGAAGGTTTGGCAGTCATGGGCTCTTATTCTATTGAGCATACATCGACTACGGACTGGAAAAATAGAACAGCTAGCAATAGACAGAGTACGGAAGTGGTGTTCCATAGGTTTTTATACTTTATATGTATTTTTATATGTATATATGTTCTATGTTTTTCTGCTGGGTAAGAAACAACCGTCCAGTCCACTTGATATTTAAACATCAACCACTCGATATCAAGCAGACATAATTATAATTACCCTATATAGTCGCTTATAATTTAAAGAACAAGTTGCCATCCCCACTGCTAACGCAGTACCTAATCGGGAACTTCCTTGAATAAGTTTTTTTGTGAAAATTTTGCAGTTGTGGAACTCACTAAAGTGACAAGGCTCAACTCCGCTCGACTTTTTTTTTTTTTTTTTTTTTTTATACTACGTCGGGTGGCAGACAATCATACGGCCCGCCTGATGTGAAGCGGTTACCGTAGCCATATTAACGCTCGCAACATAAAATATCGCTCGCGCGCCGCCACCCCCGCTGCCAACGCAGCATCTCCTTCATTTCTGGTGACCTCACTCACTCGCAGGAACACAACAACCCTCACGGGAATTGCTATTTGGCTGCGGTATTCTGTGAGGTGGAGGTACATTCCCCAGTCGGGTAGCTTACAATTACGCTCCCTACCTCTCTTTTCGCCAGAACTTCGTTTGTCAGTCAGCAGGGTGCACCGCGTGCAGGTGAAGTTGGCTTTGGTTCATAGATGTTGAGGAACCACTTACACCCCAACTCAACTTCGACTCAACCTATTATAAGCGAGTGGACTGATTAGTCAATCAAACTCTCTCGCATTCATGTGTACAGAAACTTCATACCACTGTGTAGAAAAAAATAAATAAAATAGAGTGGTCGGACATGAAAAAGTTCCTTTTGGTTTATATAAAATTAAGTAAAGTATTGAAATGTTCACAGTAAGGCGGAAAGGATTTTTTTCTGTCCGTTTGAGAATGTGTTTTTTCTGAGAACTTTCCTTTTATTGATGCATCGTTATGAGAGAAAAGGATCTAAATAAAAATAAATGAAAATGTCTTTATTTAATGGAACGTAAACAATTTTGCACAACTTCAGAACAGTTGACCACATTAGATATAATTATAACTACTGTTTTGTAGTTTCTTGTGAAAAAAAAACATTGAATATTTGAGGTGATAGTGGCACACCACGATCTTTAGTGCCAAAGTCGACTTCGCCTGCACGTGGCGCATCTTGCCGACTAGCGAAAGAGGCTCTGGTAATAGAGAGGTACGGCACAGCGTATTTGTTAACGGTCCGTCTGGGGAAGTGCCTTCACCTCACAGAATACCGAAGCCAAATAACAATTCTTTTGAGGGTTGGTGTGTTCCTGCTAGTGAGTGAAGTCACCAGGAAGCGAGCGATATTTTATATTGCGAGCGTTCATATATCTACGGTAAGCGCTTCACATCTGGCGGGCCGGATGTTTACGCACCCGACGTAGTAAAAAAATATCTGTTCTTAATTCGCGTTAATAACACAAACACACAACACATTTCAATATACTTATAGTACTTAAGCCGATACGAACGTATCCCTTTGAAGATGGTATAAATAAGGAAATAATACATTATCCAATTTCAAAAATATCTTCCTCACAAAGGCGGCAATCCGTCAGCCGTATACCGAAATAGCAAATTAAGCCTCCTATTCACGCTCAAGGACTGATTGGTTCCCACTTTCATTGAATCACTGAATTCCAATTCGTTTCCACGTGTGATATCGAAATGTTTTTGAGAAATTACTCAGTGAAAATGTAGAAAAAGGGGTATTTGCATTTGGGGGTTGTTTTGAAAGTACTATATCCTTTTGTTTCGAAACGATTTGTTTTAAGTATATTAAGTTTTTTTACCCTGTTCTATGTACTTAGTACGTAAATAAAATATAGTAACGCATATATGCATGTAAGTATGTATATCATCATCATCATCATCATCAGGTTCATTTTAGTCTCCACTACAGGAGCACGACCCTCTCTCGTCCGTCCTAGACAGAAGGAGGATTTGGCCTACACTCCCCACGCTGGCCAAACGGGTTGGGGAGACCTGATCGATATTTGATAATGTATTTCCCTTAGTCGCCTTGTACGACATCCACGGGAAGAAACGGAGTGATTCTATTCTAGTCTGCCGGAAACGACACGGCGCGTTAAGCCGTTGGTTCCGGCTGTTGTCATTAGATGACAGTCGTTAAGCTTTGTTGTGTTGTAAGTGTAAGTTGGGGTGTAAGTGGTTCATCAACTGGGGTGTAAGTGGTTCATCAACATCTTTGAACCAAAGCCAACTTCACCTGCACGCGGTGCACCCTGCTGACTGACAAACGAAGCTCTGGCGAAAAGAGAGGTAGGGAGCGTAATTGTAAGCTACCCGACTGGTGAATGTACCTCCACCTCACAGAATACCGCTGCCAAATAACGGGGAACCGTTATTTGGCAGCGGTATTCTGTGAGGTGACGACAGTCAGGGCAGTGGCGGTCGCATGTATCTTCTGTTTCAGATGTTGGAGATTCGCCGAGACGACCACAGCAGCTGGAGCAGAGACGACCAAAGCAGCCACGGCAGTCGCATGCAACTACTAACGGTAGTGGGTGGGTGCCGGCCGGCAGTAGTTTGCATGAACTAATTGGTGGCGGAAGCACGCAAAGTAGTGTAGATCAAATTGCCTGAATATATTTTAATCGAACACGCAAGTTAATCAAGGTCGACCATAGCCTGTCCATGGGTGAGTTTATATTATCTCGAGCTCCTCCGGGCTTCGAAGGGCACGTTAAGTCATTGGTTCCGGCTGTTGTCATTAAATGACAGTCGTTAAGCTCAGTCAGTGGCCTTTAGGCGGCTAGAAAACACTATCTTCTTGAGTCCTCAACTGCGGGTTGACGGAGCGTGGTGGAGTATGCTCTAAATACACTTCAATTGAGGTGAGACCCGTATCCCAGTGAGATGAGTAAGGGTTGACGATGCAATGCGATGCGTAAGAATGTATACAATTGATTATCGGGTCTATTACGAACTACGCGTTTCTTTGAATGAAAAAATGAGTTTATTTGCATTGAATGAGGTAACATAGGTGTTAGTATCACTGTGAGCCATATATCATCATTCAGCCAACTGGTGGCATGCAAAATTATACAATGGTAAAATATGTTAATTGTTAAATTAAAAAAATCGGTTCTCTGTAAAGTCGGTTTACTGACAATAGTTGAACGTGACAACGTCATAAGAAAATACTGATGGAATGTTTGCATTTTTCAAAAGAAAATTTTAATGGAACGCCTCAGAGCGAGGTAACGCCGCATGAGTCATGTTTTTTCGTGCGTTCAGCCGGCTCCATCGAATTATAAGACGTTGTCACGTCAAAATAGAATGTCATTATAATTAATAGTCCATTACACAATTTTAGTACTCTTAGCATTGTAGAAACATTATACAACCAGCCATGCAAACAAAGAAATTTTATGGTTGGGTTGGGGATTGAATTAGAAATTGTTGAACCAACTGTTCTGCTATCATAATCATCGCAATACGGTATGAAATATAACTCACTTTTAATATGGCTAGACTTAATGTAATAATTAATATAACTTTCTTAATATAAGCAAAATTCAATTTTACCCCTATTATTCCGATCCACCGTTTCAATCAGGTACCCTACAGCCGAAGCTGAAACCGATTACCATCTAATATTTGATGGCAAAAGGAAAACTTCAACTTAGATTTATGATAACTAGCTAGCATCATCATCATCTGGTCCATTTTAGTATCCACTACAGGAGCACGACCCTCTCTCGTCCGTCCTAGACGGAAGGAGGATTTGGCCTACACTCCCCACGCTGGCGAAACGGGTTGGGGAGGCCTGATCGATATTTGATAATGTATTTCCCTTAGTCGCCTTGTACGACATCCACGGGAAGAAACGGACTGATTCTATTCTAGTCTGCCGGAAACCACACGGCCACACTAGCTAGCTAGCTACTAGCTAGCTTAGCTGGTAGTAACCCTGAAACTCTACAGACAAAGCTGAAGATTTTTGTTAATCGAGCGAGCAACTAGCAAATTCAATAAACTAAACCGTAAACTAAATCTTGATATATTCAATACCAGTGTACCGGCGGTGAGAAGGCTGCTAAGTAGCGAATTTTTCAAAAAATATACGTAAATAATTTTAAGTAGCTAGTGACAAACTGTAATAGGTTTGTATCTAATCTTTAGGCTTCAACATAATGTAAATCTTTTATATATAATCGCTATATGGAGAAACGGTTGATAGAACAATGTTATCATGTTATTATTTCTGTTCGTGTTATGTGTCTCTAATCTAACTTTTATACGTGAAGACTTGTTATTGGCTTCCAATTGTTTAATCTTTTTAATGTAATAAATAATAATAAATAAATAAATATTGTCACACAAATTACACAGCGCCATCTAGTCCCAAAGTAAGCGAAGCTTGTGTTATGGGTACTAAACAACTGATAAACATACGTAAATACACTTTTTTTTTGTAAATACATACTTATGATACATAGAAAACACCCAGACCAAGACAAACAGACATGTTCATGCACACAAATGTTTGTCCCGTGTGGGAATCGAACCCACGAGCGTTGATGTCGAAGCCGCGTCATTGACCGCTACGCCACCGAGCTCGTCCAATAAGATTTGAAAGCTGTTAGTCTTCCAATAATAAATAAATAACTTAAAACTAAGACCTATTTTTAGAATCAAAATATTCGATGGTTATCGGCTTCAGCTTCGGTTGTAGGACCCTCAGTTCATAATACGTAGGATTCAGGATAGGATTAAAGGATTTTTTTTATTTTTTATACTACGTCGAGTGGCAGACAAGCATACGGCCCGCCTGACGCGAAGCGGTTACCGTAGCCATATTAACGCTCGCAACACAAAACATCGCTCGCGCGCCGCCACCCCCGCTGCCATCGCAGCATCTCCTTCCTTTCTGGTGACCTCACTCACCCGCAGGAACACAACAGCCCCCAAGGGAACCGCCTCTTGGCCGCGGCATTCTGTGAGGTGGAGGTACATTCCCCAGTCGGGTAGCTTACAATTACGCTCCCTACCTCTCTTTTCGCCAGAGCTTCGTTTGTTAGTCAGCAGGGTGCACCGCTTGCAGGTGAAGTTGGCTTTGGTTTAAAGATGTTGATGAACCACTTACACCCAAAATGAACAAACTTACTTCATACCAGCCACCATAAATATTTTTAACAAGTATATGTCACAAGCCACCATGGAGACGCCAGACAATTATTATTTTCTATTTACTTATATATGGGTACTTATTATATGTAAATGTCTGTAGATATTAATTATGTGCACCAGATTTACTTTGTAAACCATAAATTATTAACCGAAACAAAAAACCGAATGCAAAATCCAAACATCTATCATACAAAATGTCTTAGGAAACGTACTGTAGTAGATCGCCAATTATCACGATGATATGGATGGAATTTTAATTTATGGCGAGTTGTACGATCGTAGAATTCAGCAGCAGGTATCAAATCTAACAGCTCATACGAACACTCCCCGTGATATAATTTGTATAGAACGCTAACATATTGAAATAATATACCCTATGACTCTCTAATGACACCTCATATGTCAATGCCACCTCATATATGAGATTCGTCAATCTTGCTAAAGAAATCCAGATACTTACAAACATACACTTGAATAATTTTAACAAAAAAAAAAACCCGACTCCAAACATTACTCTACATTTATGTGTGTAATACAGGCTGATGATGATGATGAAAAAAATATGGGACCAATCTGGAAATGTACTCTTACAAATAAAAAAAAGTTTTTTTCAAATCGGTTTATAACGTACACGGAGTAATTAAGTAACAAACATTAAAAAAAAAAGAAAAATACAGCCGAATTGACAACTTCCTCCTTTTTTGGAGTCGGTCAAAAATATTACGCTCCCTTCCTTTCAGTTGGGTAAAAAAAACATTATTTCTAACGTTGACTGATAGACAATAGGCAATTTGATCTACACTACTTTGCGTGCTGCCGCCACCAATTACTTCATGCAAATTACTGCTGGCCGGCACTCACATACTATCGTTAGATAAATGATAGCCATGATAGGTATTTTAGATGTCCGCCTTATATGTATGTATAGTATATTGGTATAGGCACAGTATAAATAATAGTACTATGTATAGTATGGTCACTCCCTGCCGCTCTCTCGTATCGACCTTACCTACCTCCCCTCTGAAACGAATCTGGAACATTGCATCCGATGCAATGCATGCAAAATTCCGATCCGATTAAAATCAATCAGGGCCCCGCTGATTGATTTTAATCGAGAAGTTATAAGTCTAGCCACAAAATTTTTTTTAGGCTACGTGATGAAACTTCTATTTTTATAAATAAGCAACGGGATAATGAGTTAGCCTCTAATAAACTAATTCGTCTTTTTTATAACGCCTTCTAAATATTGTAAATAAAGCATAAAGTAAATAAATAAATAAATAAATCTTTATTTGCGTAAAACATGGTATAGTTACAATACGATCTTAAATGTGTTTTGCCAATAATTATTCTAGCATGCAATTTGCCAATAATTATGCTCAAGTAGTGCATTAATACGGTACAAAATTTTGTCGTTAAGCCATTTAAATATTTTTTTTTTGAATTGACTAGTATTTAATTTTATTATATACTAGCTGATGCCCGCGACTTCGTTCGCGTGGACTTTATGATTCCGGCGTATTAATACAAATACGAACTAATGTAGATACATAAGAAAATATTTGTGGCAGTATTATACGTACCTTACCTTATAGTAACCATAATTTAAAAAAAAAATTAAAATAAATGAAGGGAGTCTTTCCTTCGGGAGCTAATATGAAAAGACCTGAAGCGTTACTAACCCTCGATAAAGCCACGTAAAGTTAGCCATGCGAAAGCAATCTCATATTTTAGTTTATTGTCATAGCAAAGCAAGTGGTCTGAGAGAACTGTGTACGTTTAAAATTAAAATGGAAAATTGTTGAATAAGAGTGGTATCATCCTCATCAGGTCATTTTAGTCTCCACGACAGGAGCATGACCCCCTCTCGTCTGTCCCAGACAGGAGGATTTGGCCTACACTCCTCACGCGGGCCAGACGGGTTGGGGAGGCCTGATCGATGTTTTATAATGTATTTCCCTTAGTCGCCTTGTACGACATCCACGGGAAGAGACGGAGTGATTATATTCTAGTCTCCCGGAAACCACACGGCCGTAAGAAGGAAGAGTGGTATACGCGGAATAAATACAGTTTCATCGGCAGCACTCCCAGTGAGAATTTCAGTTTCAATTATACATATTTCGCTGCTAAACATTGATTTTACTCCAGGAAGGAGATCTTCCCCAAACTTACCCTATTACTAAGGCTCCGCTGTCCGTCTGTCTGTCACCAGGCTATATCTCATGAACTGTGATATTTAGACAATTGAAATTTTCGCATATGGTGTATTTATGTTGCCGCTATAACAACAAATACTAAAAAATAGTATAAAGTAAATAATTAAGGGGGCTCCCATACAACAAACTTGATTTTTTTTTGCTCGTTTTTGCTCGCAATTGATAACGGTAATAGGTAGACGCTTGAAATACTCACATAATATTTAGTTATATATTCACTTTAAAAATAAATAATTAAATAAAAATAAAACAAATATTTAAGGTTTTTATAGATAATGGTACCCTTCGTGCGCGACTTCGACTCGCATTTGGTTCTGCATCACGTGTTCCAAATCTTGGATTTTTATACCTCAACAAAAAATGCTTATCAAGTTGAACAACTTTTGCTAAGGCGTCAATTTTATATTTCTTATAGTTTACCGGAACCATTATGGTTCTGCATCAGTTGTTCTAAATCTTGGATTTTTATAGCTCAACAAAAAATGCTCTCAGGCTGAACAACTTTTGCTAAGGCGTCAATTTTATATTTCTTATAGTTTAGCTGAACCATTATGGTTCTACATCAGGTGTTATAAATCTTGGATTTTTATACCTCAACAAAAAATGCTCATCAGGCTGAACAACTTTTGGATCCCCGTTTCACCCCCTTAGGGGTTGA
This sequence comes from Hypsopygia costalis, assembly GCA_937001555.2. Lineage (NCBI taxonomy): Eukaryota > Metazoa > Arthropoda > Insecta > Lepidoptera > Pyralidae > Hypsopygia > Hypsopygia costalis. The sequence continues at coordinate 6,298,881 of OW443335.2, forward strand.
ATTTTCCAAATTCCCGTCTTAGTGAGCGCCTACGTCCTAACAGGAACCCCCTTGCAAAATTTGAGACTCCTAGCACTTGTAGTTTCTAAGATTTCGTGATGAGTGAGTGAGTGATTTTCTCTTTTATATAAATAGATAAAAACACACATCGCTAGGCAGCTTTTGACATATTTAGCTGATCTAGCTACATCCTTTAGTACTTATCTACTAGGATCTCTCTGCAGTCTGGCATTTCTATCACCTGCTTCTATAAACAGTTCTTTATGTTTAATAACAAAATTACAAGCTTCGTATATGTATAATGAAGGTAGTGGTAATAAGCCAAGGCGTTTAAATATTGGTTCACAAGATTGATCCGGTGGGATACCACATATAGCTCGAATGCATTTTTTTTGTGCAATGAATGGGCTATTTACTTCCGTGCTATTACCCCATATTACTAATCCATAGCGTAAGATAGACTCGACGTAAGCACGATAGGTAGTAATAGCAGTTTTGACGTTAGTTGTATTTTTCACTTTATTGAGAGCATAAATGAATTGATTTATGCGTCTACTTAGATTGTCTACCTGTATTTTCCGATTTAAATCGTGGTCTAAAGTTACGCCTAAGAATTGTGTGTGTGTCATTTCCTTTATTTTATCAACAGCAAGAGTAAAGTTATATTTGGAATGTTTTGATTTATTAAATTGCACATAACTTGATTTCTCTAGGTTAATTTTTAAGTTATTACTTTCTAACCATTTAATTATACTGTCAATTGTTTGATTTATTTCATTTTCATGGTCAATTATTGAATTATTTTTTTTATTTGATGTCACAATTATAGAAATGTCATCTGCAAATAAAATACATTTATGATTTGTCACTGTAGTTATGTCATTTATGTAGAGAAGAAATAAAATCGGCCCTAGCACACTTCCTTGCGGCACGCCATATCTATTCACTTTAAATTCGGAGGCATGGGGCAGTAGTTCATTATTTGCAATTTTATTAACGACCACACATTGACGTCGGTTGGACAGATAAGATGATATCCATTGTAATGCCGGACCTCTTATTCCTAACAACTCGAGCTTTTGCAATAACCGGTTATGGGAAACAAAGTCAAATGCTTTTGACAGGTCAAAGAATAGTCCTGTAGTCAGATGATTATTATTAGTATTTGTCAAAATTGTATCTAGAAGAGTGAACATGGCAAGTGTCGTAGACTTATGTTTTTGGAAACCGTACTGATCCTTGTTTATTACATTATATTTGCTGCAAAATTGTAATATCCTTTCGTAAAGATCAACAATTATTTTCATTGTCATTCTGATTTATACATTGTCACGTAATTTACTAACTCAGCCACGGATTTTACAACTTATTCCCATTTTACGTTTTACAGCCTCAATACAAGCTCCACAAAAAATATTATTGAAGCTTCAATATATAATATCATATATTATAACTTAGCATGTAAATTTATACATCATATTTTTTTATCGTGAAAATAGCCACTGTACGTATTCATAAATTTTCATTTTCGTTACTCAATAACTGTACAGTGCGCTGAGTAACTAAGTTTTTATTAAGAAAAGCAAGGGGGGGAGCGAGGGGGGCGCAGCCCTCTAACCCGGGGGGCTCGGGGGGGCGAAGCCCCCCGCCTTACAAGAAAAATACTGCCAACCCCGACTTCACGTAGACTTATCGGATCGATACTAGAGTGTTTTTTGTAAGCCCGGAGGCGCTGAGGGAGTGCAGCCCCCGCCTGCCGTAACGAAGGGCAGGCACCGTGCGAGTCGTAGCGGCGGAGGCTGGCCACCTGCGAAGGCGAGCATGAGTGCCTTCCCTTCGTTACGCAAAGGCGAAAGGGCTGCACTTCCCTCAGCGCCGGAGACGTCGCAGAACTCCGCTTGCTTATTAGGTAGGTACATGAAACGAAATTGTTACGACAAAACTAAATGAATGAATAGCACAGCACACTCAATTCATTCTAACAACATGCTTATATAAATAAAATCCAGGATGGCGCGCAGTATTGATAACCCGTAGGCCGACTCGCCCATTAGGTATTTCATACATAGTTCTAACATTCAATATATTAAAAAAACATTATATTAATCGTTCGTTAGTGCGATTAATTTTGGTATAATCAATATTAGGTAAGTTAAAGAGTACTTCAGTCGACCAATATGCGTTATAAAAATAATGTGAATAGACTGTAGAAAATAGAATAGGTTTAGTTATTATAATATGTAACCTACTTACTATATCTTTTTTTTATTACTAAAAATGATAGTATTTCAATTCACAGTTGATTTTTTGTAATAAAGTATTTTATTTTGTCTGCCTTCAATAATTCCTAGGTAATAGTGGCTTTAGTATACTATTTGATGATCATTTCAGATAAATTTGACGATCAATTAATGTAAGATGAGGTATATTTTAAACGTACTGAGTTATAAAATTAGAAGCCAATAGAAGTAATATTTTGGTGCCATATATTAATATTTTAGAAGTTTACTGCTTGAATACATGTTACAAATTTAGATGCTAAAAAATAACCACCATGCTGAGTTATATTTAGAGCGGCTTACATAGAAGATAACTAGTGGCTAAGATAGTATTATTCAGACGCGCGTTGATTGTGGCTAAGTTAGTAATTTAGACGGCAATTTAGATTTTAGAGGCGATTAATGCTATTAAAAAGAATTCTGTTTAAATAGTACCCATTTTAATCTGATCGGTTTTTTTTAATGCGAAAATGACACTACTGCCTATAGTGTTGGTAATTGTGTTTAGCTCAGCTGTAAGAAAAACTTGAGCTTTATTGACTAAGCTGAAGATGTTTGTCAATGACATTAACCTAACACCAATTTTTGGAATCAAAAAATCCAATGGTAATCGGCTTGAGCTTCGGCGGTAGGGCCCCAGTTTCGCTCATTTACGCTCATTTACGCTGTATACGCATTTGTGTATGTAGTAGTAAATAACGCGACATTTGTATGTATTGTGGCTTTATCCGGGCTGTGGTATACGTATAGAAGTCAATATATTTTTGAAAAAAAAAAAATCGAGATAAGAACAAATTCATAAACTTTTCATAAAATTTAGAAACAAATTAACGAACGAAAATCGAAATACGAAGTAACTTTTCATCAAGCGGATGTAATAATTAGATTCTACTTGTGCTGCTAACTAATTAGTCTAATTGTCCCTCCGTGAGTGTTAATTTAGTTATTCTGTTAGGACGCTGCCGCGGTTTCGAAGATTATACTTTTTTAATAATCTTTTATTTCTATTTTTCTTATAATTTAGAATTACTTTTAAGATATATAAATATATAAAGTGTGCAAAGATGTGTTTATATATATATATATATATATATATATATATATATATATATATATATATATATATATATATATATATATATATATATATATATATATATATATATATATATATATATATATATATACCTTACCACCAGTCGACCGGCTACGGTCGACGTTGCTTTACTTGCGTGTTCGATTCCCTCTGGACACGTGGTCCGACTGCTTTGTCCGACTAATCGGACCACGTGAACTTTTTTTTCCTGTTGGTTCGATTAGGGATATATTATAGTATTTTTAATATTTATTAATTTAAATAGTGAAACTTCCCACGCCAAGCGTTCTAGAAAAAAACCAACAGGTTTATTATGGTCAAAGATATATTATGAGAAAAGAGAATCGCATTACAAAATATAAAATTGTCACGAGAAATAGTTTCCTTGGATCGTTTTTGTTGCAAACCACCATTAATTTTTGTAACCCGTAAATATTTAATAGGGTGATAGTTTGTAGTACGATTAATCGAAACAACAGGAAAAAAGTTCACGTGGTCCGATTAGTCGGACAAAGCGGAATTGCCATTCCTCATAGTCCGATTAATCGAACCAACAGGAAAAAAAGTTCACGTGGTCCGATTAGTCGGACAAAGCAGTCGGACCACGTGTTCAGAGGGGTTCGATTGGATATTGAAGTACATTTAAACGAAATTTTGCAATTGTAGCTATGGTTTAGTATTTATGGATAATCCTTTTCCATAATTTTCTGTTTTAGAATAATTGAAATAAGGACTACTTACTAACCTAATTTTTATTATCATTTTATTAACTGTTAGCTTTTGCCCGCAGCTTCGCTCGCGTGAAATTCTTTTTCTTAAAAAATATTTATTTTTAATAAAAAGTATGCTATGTTACTTCTGATACTTCCAAGAATGTGTACAAAGTTGCATAATGATCGGTTGAGTAGTTTACGCGTGAAAGCGTAACAAACAAACGGACATTCACATTTATAATATTAGCAGGGATAATAATCACATTAGATAGGTTTGATTATATTTATCGAAATGTGTACTGTTTAAGTATGTATTTGGATAAGTGTATCTTAGTACTATCAATAAGGAAATACGAAAATACGAAGCAAAGGTTTTAAAATTTATGACGTAACGTTGCAATATTAGAAATAGTACTAGAGCAGAAGAGATTCTTAAATAGGGTCATTTAAATAAAGAGCGATTCTAGACGCGACGTAATAAAGTCTTTGAATTCGCTCAGCGCGACGCGCCCATCTCGTTTGTCGACATGGACCCACTCGTTCTAGCTTTTCTCTTCGTTTGTAAAACTTCGTCCTTTTCTCGATAAAATCGCTTCGGGAAGGGTTCGCTCCTTGCGTGGCTAATATACCTTACCAGTGGCCATCCACGACTTCATCCGCGCTTAATATTTTTTTGCACTACTAACGTAGTAAATAATTATTATTATTTCTATGAAAAAAGCGTAGTTAAATCACTTTTGACCTTAAACGTTGGTTAGATTAGGTTAAGCATACGATTAAAAAAGCCGAGCGAGCGAAGCGTAAAAGGCTCGATTTGCTTTTAGAGAGGAGGTGAGGTACCGGAGGTAACTAGTCAAACCTAAGAACGCTTAGATTTAGGGTATTGATTAAGTTTTATTTAATTAATTGTCATCTTAGGTATAATTAGGTATTATTTTATATATAATATTATTTTCCAGTGACTTTTTACATTGTTTTGGTGATTCAATTTTGGTGACTTGTGTTAAATATTTTTTGAAAAATTGACAAATTCACCTGCCCCCCCTAGGTGGGATTTGAACCCACGACCTCTCGATGACCGGTCGAGTGCTCTTCCAACTGGAAGTTGAATATCGTAGCCAAATAACAACTAGGTGGATTTCAAATCCCACCTGGGGGAGTGTGAATTTTTCTAAAAATATTTATCTGGCAAGTTGGCCAAGACAACTATTTAAATAATGACACTTATGTTATTTGGAAACCCAAACCAAACCCAATAATTCTTAATTAATATTTAGGTTAGCGTTTTGATATTACTTATTGATTAATTTTAAGTGACAGGTTTACTATTTTAGGAACAAATACTATTTATTAGATTCTTGCAAATACATTTATTAGGGAACTGATTAAAAGTATACATTACCTAAGTATAACTAAAAATATAGATATGGGTGAATAAATAGTTATATTTGTTTTTATACTACTTCTTAGTGTAAAAAAAAAAACAAATATAACTGTTTATTCACACATATCTATACTTTTAGTTTCAGAGATTAGCTTCAATCCTCGGACGCAGGTGGTACTTCAGTTATCGAAAAACTATTTAAGACTCGTAGCGACGACTTCTACGGACTGAATGGTATTCTGTGTTTGTTAAATGAGTATTTTCACCTCGCATTCGATCCTAATATCGTCTAAATCGAGTTTCTGAATCTGAATGAGAAACTTTTTAACAAGCGTTGCAGACTTAGTTTCTATTTTTCTTTTATCTTATTTGAGAATATGGTGTGGCAGGAGGGGCGGCCTAGGCAACCTAGGCACGTGCCTAGGAGGGCCCGTAAGTTTTGGGCCCCGAAAGGTTTTTAATTTTTTTTGGAAGTGAAAACTTCTTTAGTAGGCCTGGAAATACAATGCCTTGAGCCCGCTTTAGCCTTAGTGTCAGTTACTCACACGATCATTAGCATTAAAGCCAACCTCACCTACACGAGATGCAACCTGCCGACTTTTTCTGGACGGGCCCACTGCACATTCCCAGCACTGTGTCTCCTGTGTAGCCAGGATTAACAGCGGTGACCACCAAAAAATGCAATGAACAATGAAGTACATTGTAGTCCCGGGAATAAAACTACGGCTGCCTAGGAACTCACAACGAATTCTCTTGGCAATGTGACAGACAGACATGACAAACAAGGCATTAAAAGCCTTAAAGACACCTTGCCGACTAACGAAAGAGGCTCTAGCAAAAGACAGGTAGCGTATTTGTAAGCTGACTGGGGAAGTACCTCGACCTAAGCGAATACCGCAGCCAAATAACAATTCCCTTGAAGGTTGCTGCCCGACTGCGGAAGTACCTTCACCTCACAGAATATCGTAGCCAAATAACAATACCCCTGAAGGTTCTTGTGTTCCTGCGAGTGAGTGAGGTCACCAGAAAGAAAGGAAGGAGTATAGGAAACAGACCGGCGGCCCCTTGGTATTGCTAATCTCATTGGGCGATGGTGAATGCTTTCCTTTAAGTCACCCACATGCTCGTTTGGCCCCCTATCATATATGATATATTTAAAAAATTTGGGCTACCCCATTATTAACGATCGATGGTTATATTTATAACGTAATATACGAATATACAAAAAATATTATATCAAATCAACATGATTTGAAAGCGAGGGAATGCAGTTACTTTTTTATTCCCAAAATGTTTCCAAAGCCCTTCCTAATGCTATTAGAATAAGCCTTCATTTTAATTTCTTTTCACAATTCCATTTTGGTCGAAACACTCGAGATATTATAGAGCAAAGGGTTGCTAATACTTTTAAAACTTTAGGGTTGTGTAAGTGGTTCGTCATCATCTTTGAACCAAAGCCAACTTCACCTGCACGCGGTGCACCCTGCTGACTGACAAACGAAGCTCTGGCAAAAAACCGGCCAAGTGCGAGTCGGACTCGCCCACCGAAGGTTCCGTACGTAGGATCATGATAAATTTGATATTTTTCATTATAAATAAGAAATAAGGCGTCGGAAAAAATAAATAAAATATATTTTGCAATGTGCACATCAAGCCCTTTCATATGATACTCCATTTGAACTAGTAGCTTCAATTTGAAATTTCGACCTCCTATAAAAAATATAGACCCCCTATTTTTTAAGATTTAACTACAAATGTATAGTTTTTTGATTTATTCCTGTACTTGTAGTCTATAACGATGTTACTTGCCAAATTTCATAGTTCTGGGTCAACGGGAAGTACCCTATAGGTTTTGATTCCCTTGAGTGTGTCGAAATATGCGTTTTTTGCTGAATAAACGGCCGTAACTTTTTCTACGTAAACTTAGCAGTTTGATTTTTTTACAACTTCATGGGACCGTAGACCTGAGTATACAGTTCAAATTTCAGCTTGATACCTCCACGCATTCTCGACATAGAAATTCTTGACAGACAGACAGACAGACAGACGGACAGACAGACGGACAACAAAGTGATCTTATAAGGGTTCCGTTTTTCCTTTTGAGGTACGGAACCCTAAAAAAGAGGTTGGGAGCGTAATTGTAAGCTACCCGACTGGGGAATGTACCTCCACCTCACAGAATACCGCAGCCAAATAACGGTTCTCTTGAGGGCTGTTGGGTTCCTGCGAGTGAGTGAGGTCACCAGAAAGGAAGGAGATGCTGCGATGGCAGCGGGGGTAGCGGCGCGCGAGCGATATTTTATGTTGCGAGCGTTAATATGGCTACGGTAACCGCTTCACATCAGGCGGGCCGTTAGCTTGTCGGCTACCCGACGTAGTTTAGAAAAAAAAACTTGGTTGACAAAAAAGCATTGAGAAAGATGGTCAAGATGAAAGAAAACTGAGATAGAGATATGTAAGATAATTAATTTTAAGGATTATATTTATCTCGACGAGCTCGGTGGCGGAATGTCTAGCATTGCCCACTTTGACTCCAAGGTTGCAGGATCGATCCCCGCACATGACAAACATTTGTGTGCATGAACATGTGTGTTTGTCTTGGTCTGGGTGTTTTCTATAGATTGATGTATTTAAGTATAATATCAGTTACAACCCATAGTACAGGCATAGTATAAGTAATAGTACTAACGGTACTAGCTTTGCTTAGTTTGGGACTAGATGGCAGTGTGTAATTTGTCCAGGAATATTATATTATTAAATTTATTTTTATACTAATTCGAACGGCAGACAAGCATACGGCCTGCCTGATGTGAAGCGATTGCCGTAGCCATGTTAACGCGTGCAACATTCAATATTGCTCGCGCGTCGCCACCCCCGCTGCCAGAAACTCTTTTTTGGTGACCTCACTCACTTACTTGTCGGACAGTACAACACCCTAGCAGTGAAGTATCAATAATCTATTCGGACAGCATACAAATACGCTGGCTTTCTCTTCTGCCAAAGTCTCTTTCGCTAATCGGCAACCTCACCTGCACGTGCACCCGTGCAGGTGAGGTTTGCTTTGGCTCTAAAGATTGTGGTGAGCCACGTACATCCTTAAAGTCTACAAAGAGAATATCTAATAAAAGCTTGTTTTAAAAAAATACTTTTCTCCTCTGTATGGTTAACACGAGAGTTATAATCCGTGTTGCTCCAACACTTTTCAGTTTAATTTCGTTTGTTCCCGTAATGGAAATGGTTTGCTAACTCTTTTTGTGCGGCAATTCTATTTATTTTTCAATCCATTATGGCGCTCTGTTGCCAAAATGGTGCCCAACATGAAAACGACATTAAAATGTATTGACATAGGTTTGAGGCACAGCATAGTAATACAACCAGTACTTTGACTTCATACCAGCGCCCAAATCGGCGCACGCATACAGCCAAGCGCCATTTACATGACCGCTCAGGAAGTTTTGGTGCGGCGCACCAAATTACTATGCTGTGTTTGAGGTATTCGTAAATAAAACTGCTTCAAGTACAAAATCTTATTACATATAGTTAATTTTGGGACAATCACACATCACCACACATTCCCACTGCTATGTCTTCTGGCTCCTACCGCCATAGCTGAAGCAATTGATTACCATCGGATTATTTGATTGAGACTTCAGCTTAAATATATTATGGCGTTTGTGTTTAGCCACAGTATAAATAATAGTTTAGCTTAGCTGGTAGAACTTAATTTGTATTAAGATTTATGTTAGCTTAAGATGTATGTTAATGACTAAAACGTAAGACCTATTGGCCGAACCAAAATATTCGATGGTAATGGTAATCAGCTTCAGCTTCGGCGGTAAGGCCCCTGTTTTGCCAGGATTACAGTGGCAACCAAGCCAAATAGGCAACGATTTGTGAAGTTTATTGCTCTTCCTGGTTGCCAATTTTACCAGGAATGTTCCCAAAATTTCCCACACGCCATATTGCCGAAGGCAAACATTTTGTATTGGCAATTTTGGGAAAATTCCTGGTAATTGTGGCAATGTTGCCGGGACGGCACATCACATGTCCCAGGTGTAAAAATATGGCTGCCTTGGAGCTGACAACGAATTTAATCAGAAAATATTAGTAAGAGTAGGAAGTTTATACACAGACAGTTCAGTTTTCTTTACATACATATAGTTACTTACTTATAGTATATTACATTTTAGCAGTTTTAATTATCCAGCTATATCACTTATAGTATAAAACAAAGTCGCTTTGTTCGTTTGTCTATCTGTTTATTCCGCCTAAACCACGCCACGGATTTTGATGCAGTTTTCACATTTCATTTTGATTTTAGAGAATATCTTCTGGTTAATATGCGTACTATTAACATCTTACATGGGTAAAGTCGGGGTGGGTTACTGGTTATTAATCTCATTACCTTTTCAGCATCCTCTAGATCAGCAGTCCTCAATCTTATCCCCTCTGGAGCAGTAGTACCATCGAGCATCATCAAAGAATTCAAGTTACACTTGGAGAACTGGGCCTACATACATGAATAGGCTAAATGCATGGTTTGCTACTACGATATCAAGTTACAAAACAATTTGGGACAGAAACGTTGGACCTCATAATTGACGTTTGCTATCCAGAAAAACCGGAATCAGTTAGAGATGTGTCAACTCGACTCACTAACTCGAGTTTTGCGCGTTAACTCAAGTTGAATTCTCCTTAACAAGTTTGGACAGTAAATCCTAGTCTATTGTATAATTAAAAAAAACTATTAACTAGTATTTGTATATCTATCATCATCATCATCAGCCTGTATCTACCCAATGCTGGATTTCCATTCCATTATATAATACATAATACAGGTATACTGATTCATTTACCGCAAATGTAACTTTGTAATCCCATATATTTATATGGGATTACAAAGTTATTTATGCAGTTAAGTGTATCTAGAAAACTGGACGGAAATTGCAAAATATTTTAATTTTTTCTTGATTTATACAGTAAACACGAATTGTATTCTAAATTTGAAGCTTCTATGTCTGCTAGAAGTGCCTTAGAATTTTGATGATCGGTGAGTCAGTGAGTGAGTGACAAAATTAAGGAACTTTGATTAGTTATAATTCTAAAACTACTGGTTCAAATTGAATGAAATTTTAAATATACCGTGTTTATATAATACCTGCTTGGTTACTAAAAATTCAGGCTCCTAGTTTTATCCACAACAAAGTTATAGGGGGTCGAAAAAGGCCTGAAGTGCTTCGAGAAAAGGATGGTACGGCCGTGCCGCTTTTTGCTCGACTTGGCGGGGGCACTGCCGTGCCCCCAGATTGTCACAAATGTCACGATATTGCAGATTTGACGTTATAACCGATTATGATATGTTATCATTAATACATAATACCTACTAACTCGATTTGTGCAACTCCAATTTAATTCCGAGTTACCTGAATTGCATCCCTAGTTAACTCGAGTCGTGTTTTTTCCGAGTTGGCACATCACTAGAATCAGTGTCTATCACAGTTATCTATCTATTAGTTATGATAAACCAATGCCAAAAGTAACAATTTAGCGCAATTTAATTTTTATTAAGTCATGTAAATTTGTGAACGAGTCACTGAAGGAGAACCTGCACAATCAATTCGTCCATGGTTTACAAAGCGTATACGGCAACACATAATGATGGAGAAAGACAGTAAAACAACCAGTAAAGCGAGACTGACTTTTTAACCGACTTCAAAAAAGTAGGAGGTCAATTCGACTGCATTTTTTTTGGATGTATGTTCTTCGATATCTTCGAGAATTGTGAACCGCTTTTCAAAATTCTTTTTTTATTGAAATGAAATGAAATGAAATTCTTTATTTGCTCATTTACAGTCGTTATTGTAAATATTAGGCCAATGTCACATAGTTTGGCAACTGTAAATTGCCTTTAGAATGTAGGCATGCAAAATAATGGAATAAACTACACTGCAGAGCCTATCCGGCTTTGCAGTGTAGTTCAGAATCGATATAATAGGTACATGAAGTTTAGGTAAATGAGGTCACAAAAATATCTCCAGAACGTAAATGTTTACAAATCTCACAAAATAATAATATTACTGTACTTCTCTAGGCCAACACAATTACGTTAGAAGCCAGTATTTCAGCATATATTTCATTGCATTCTAAAATGTACTTTTTGACAATATTAATCACTCCAATAATTACTGACAATATCAAATACTCTAATAAAAAAAGAAAAGAAAATAAACAATAATGTCAGTCATAATCAAGTATGTCAAATAATTATGTCAAATAAATATATCAAATAATTCATATTTTAAATGTCAAATTAATTATCATTAGTAGTCAAATTCTATGAAGATCAAATGTCAGAATAATTTAAAATTTATAATTCAAATAATCATTAACAGTATAAAAAGAATTATGGAGAAGCCACTGGGTGAGCTGTTTTTTAAATTTGTTCTCCGGCAACTCGACAAATGTTGATGGCAACTTGTTAAATAATTTTGGTGCCATGTAAGCGACATTTTTTTGGAAGAGTCGGAGATTACTCTTTGGCATAACAAGTTTATTTTTTCTGCTACTTCGTACATGTTCCTTGACCTGCGCACAGCAAATGTATAGTTCTGGGTGTTGTTTAACAAACATGCATGCCTCCAGAATATATAAGCACGGCAAGGGTAGGATTCCAAGTTTTTTGAAAAGAGGCCTACATGACTGTCTACACCCAACGTATCATACAGGCTCGTATACATTTTTTTTGAGCCTTAAAAACTCTTTCGATTTCGCATGAGTTGCCCCAAATTATCAAGCCATAACGCAGCACAGAGGAAACAAAACCATAATAGGCGTTCAACGCTGTTTGAAGCGATGCAACTTGACGAAGTCTTTACAGTGCAAAAACAAATCTATTAATTTTCTTACTTATATTATCGATATGCTTTTTCCAATTCAAGTTCTCGTCAATTGTGATGCCTAGGAACTTTGTCGAATTAGTTATTTCAATTTTTTGGCTGCTACTGTTTATATTTACACTGAGTCTAGGGCTTGGATAAGTCTTGAATTGAACCACCTTTATCTTTGCGAGGTTTACTTGCAAATTATTCATATGAAGCCACTGCAAAACACGTTTTAGTGCACAATTGACTTCTTTTCAAACGTATTTGGGTCGTTGCATTTGATCAAAAGTGTACAATCGTCGGCAAATAGTATGCATTTCTGGTCGACTTAGTTAGCTAAATCATTTATATACAATAGAAACAACTGTGGACCCAAAATACTACCTTGCGGCACTCCACATCTGTTTAATTTTAGCTGAGAACGAACAGTTATTTTCTCATTTTCTACAATTCTACAAAGTTCCGTACATTGCTTTCTTTCATCCAAGTAACTATTGAACCAATTAAGTGCCATTCCCCGAATTCCATAGTTTTCTCGTTTTGTAAGTAATAATTTATGATGGACTAAATCGAAAGCCTTGTACATGTCTAAAAAGAGAGCAATGGTAGGAGTATTAGCATTAAGACTTTCAGTTACACTTTTGATCAATGAATAACAGGCAAGGGTTGTCGATTTACCTTTTTGAAAACCGTATTGTTCGGTATTAATTATAAAAAATATTTGAAAGGGTATGATTGCGAGGTGGTCCCATATTCACCAAGTCAGGATCTGATGATGGGATCCCAGAAAAATCGGGGGAAATCATTAAATTTGCCGTGTGGTAGCCGGCAAAATAAAATTGCGCCACTCTATTGCTCTGCGCTGGATGTCAAGGCGACTAAGGAATCTTGTGTGACGTAATAACTTTTCTCCAGGAAGACGGGCAGCAGCGTCTCCCGGGGTATTCCACCAAAAAGCTGCGCTCGCCAACTGAAGTCGGTTTTTTTAAAATCAACTTTATCTTATCTATGATTGTATATAGTAACTATGCTCTTTTACATATACTTACATTTTACTTATATTAAATACATAATTATCATCATCTTTGAACCAAAGCCAACTTCACCTACAAGCGGTGCACCCTGCTGACTGACAAACGAAGCCTTCTCGCAGGAACACAACAACTTCCCTTGAGGGTTGTTGTGTTCCTGCGAGTGATTGAGGTCACCAGAAGGGAAGGAGATGCTACGATGGCAGCGGGGGTGGCGGCGCGCGAGTGATATTTTATGTTGCGAACGTTAATATGGCTACGGTAACCGCTTCACATCAGGCGGGCCGTATGCTTGTCTGCCACCCGACGTAGTACAAAAAAAAAAAAAAAAAGAAATACTATCAGTAGTATAGAATATAATGGACAAATATCTAGTCTTCTCAGAAACTACACAGGCTTTTAGTTTGCCTGGAAGAGATCGCTAACCGATAAGGCTGTTTTTGTACGTTATATTTCAACTGATTAGTGTTAAAATTTTACTGTTTTTGGTGTCAGCCTGTTTTAAAAATTCTTCCATCTATGGAATTTTACTTGCATATAAAGCCGATAGATAGCTTCACCATAATCTATGATTTGACGAGCTCGGTGGTCGAATGGTTAGCAATGGCCACTTTCACTCCGAGGTCGCGGGTTCAATCCCCGCACAAGGCAAACATTTGTGTGCATGAACATGTTTGTTTGTCTTGGTCTGGGCGTGTCTATGTATTTAAGCATGTATTTACAAAAAAAAATGTATTTAAGTACATTTATCAGTTGTCTAGTACCCATAACACAAGCTTTGCGCTTAATTTGGGACTAGATGGCGCTGTGTAAATTGTCCAGAAATATTTATTTATTTATTATTTATTTAGAAAGTTCCCTACTACTCTAAATTGCATTCGTGCGTAGACAGGATGATTCACTAGTCGATCGGGTCTGGCACCGTAGTCTTCTTTCGAAGTTGCCTGCGTACGGTCTACCTGAGGGTTTATGCGAATGGGTCGCTAGCTTTTTGTCCTGCAGAAGCATTAGAGCCGTTGTGGATGGCAGTCGCTCCGGTAGCATGGACATTATTGCTGGCGTCCCGCAAGGCTCGGTATTGTCCCCGACGCTGTTTTGCTGCATATCAATGATATGTTGTCTATTGACGGCATTCATTGCTATGCTGACGACAGCACTGGGGACGCTTATGATTACACGGCCGCGCTAATATACCCCGTTCTCTGGTGGAGGAGAGTCGAGAACAACTTGTGTCAGAGATCGAGAGCACATTGAATTGTGTCTCCGATTGGGGGCGAAAGAACCTATTTCAGTTCAATCCCACTAAGACACAAGTTTGCGCGTTCACCGCTAAGAAAACCCCTTTTGCTGTGGCTCCCCAATTCCAGAACACACCCCTTACCATCGCCAAAAATATTGGGATTCTCGGAATTGAAATCTCCAGCGACGTCCAGTTTCGATGTCACCTGGAGGAGAAGGTCAAGTTGGCGTCGAAGAAACTAGGTGTGCTCAACAGGGCGAAGCAGTACTTCAACCCGCGGCAACGACTTCTGATTTATAAAGCGCAAGTACGGCCGCATATGGAGTACTGTTGCCATCTATGGGCGGGAGCGCCTAGATACCAGCTTGCACCTTGTGACTCGATTCAAAGGCGTGCTGTGAGGATTGTTGATGATTCCAAACTGACAGACGGTTTAGAACCTTTAAGTCTGAGAAGAGATTTCGCGTCTCTTTGTGTGTTCTACCGATTGTATAATGGGGTGTGTTCAGAGGAGTTGTTTGACATGATGCCCACGGCCTCTTTCTACAGTCGCACCGCTCGCCATCGGCAGGGAATTCATACTCACACATTGGAGCCTAAGTGGTCGCGTACTGTGCGGTTCCAGAGAAGTTTTCTCCCGCGTACTGTCAAACTGTGAAATGAACTGCCTGTCGAGGTTTTCTCAGGAGACTACAGCATGGGGTTCTTCAAAAAGGGCGTGAAGAGGTTTTTACAGGGTCGGCAACGCGCGTGTGATGCCCCTGGTGTTACAGGCGTTCATAGGCTACGGTAACTGCTTTCCATCAGGCGAGCCGTATGCTTGTTTGTCACTTTAGTTGTATAAAAAAAAAAAAAAAAAACTAGTATAGAATGGACGAATTTCTAGTCTTTGTTATACATACTACTGGTATCGTTTTTTCGTTCTCTTATTATTCACAAAACTGGTTTACCGCCCCGGCTATTGCACCGAAACTAAAGTGAAAAGCTGTGCAAATATTGGAAACAGAAATACGTTTCCCTCTTTTACTTTTTCGAACGAAATAAAGGACAACACTCGTCACTCCCGATGGAAATTTAGGTAAAGTTTCATATTGGCTTAAAGGAGAAGTTCACTGGTTTTTAGAGTTCCTTAGAAGGAGAAAGGGAACCTTTGTGGAATCAATTTTTTAACATATATATCACATTTTATTGATTAGTTTGGACTTTATTTTATCACTAGCTGTTACCCGCGGCTTCGCCCGCGTGGTCCAGGGAAGCCTGCTGCCATTGATTTGAGTATATTTTTCTTTTGTTGTATTTTTTTTTACTTCGTGGGTTAAGGTGACGTGAGTCCAGGGCTTGGCCGTTTTCGAGGGGGTGAGGTGCGGGGCTTGAGAGGAGCCGGCGCGGGGTTGACCCCTTACAAGCGCGCGCTCGCTGCCGAGATACCACAATATAGCGACTGTACAGTACAACAACCGTCAATACAATACAATAGTTAAAAATACTTACTTTGAAATTAAAATGATTGGATATCGGAAATTTGATATTGAAATAAACTAAGTACCTACTTATTGTTTTTCTTATCCTTATTATAAGTGTGAAATTAAGTATATTTATGAATGTACGTCTGATAATCTACTGAAAACGATGTACGAGTATGTAAATATTATTTATGCGAAGTATTTTCCAAGATTGTTTCATGCTTGAGTATATTTTATTTTAATCCATCTGGAAATATAATTATAATGAAAACAAATAAACTACATATAGAAAGATATTTTTTTAAAATAATGTAGTATTTTTTTTATATCACTAATGTGGCAAACAAGCATACGGCCCGCCTTATGGAAAGCAGTTACCGTAGCCTATGAACGCCTGTAACACCAGGGGCATACAAGTGCGTTGCCGACCCTATAAAAACTGCTTCACGCCCTTCTTGAAGAACTTCATGCTGTAGTCTCCTGAGAAAACCTCGTTCATTCAACAGCTTGACAGTACGCGGGAGAATAAAAACGTGTAGCACTCGGGGACTGCCGCAGTAAAGCTATTGCATAGCATTTTTTATCAATTTATGCAATTATAATTATTTATTTATTTCATTGCTCGACATATATATACATATTGAGAATTTAAACTATATGTGTGTGTGTGTGTATGTGTGTGTGTGTGTGTGTCGTACCATATACATACCTACATACACGTTAAGCAAACGCTCGGCACAGCTATATGGTAGGCGGAGTGGGGGGTGTTAAGTTTTATTTTCGTTACGGAATTTCTTGATGCGGTCGCCGCGCTCGAAGCCCGCGATAAAAGCTATGCAATAGCTTAAAAAATCTCTGGAACCTCACTGTACGCGACCACTTAGGCTCCCATGTTAGGATGAATTCACTGTCGATGGCGAGCGATGCGACTGTAGAAGGAGGCCGTGGGCATCATGTAAAATAATTCCTCTGAACACATCCCATGATTAATATTCAACATGCGAGCAAGTGATGCAACACTGTCAAGTCGATGTTTGGGTATATTATGAAGAAAGAAAATAAAAAGAAAACTATATTTATTATTTGTCAAATTAAAATAGGTACTTAGACTAACTAACTACAACGCGCCGGCATACACTATGATTTATGGCGCCGCGGCCAGCGAGTCTTAAGAAAACATAAATATATATATATATATATATATATATATATATATATATATATATATATATATATTAATAATAGTTACAATCTACAGACCCCGGGGTCCGTACCTTTTGTTAACAATCATCTTTTTTTTGTCACAATTTTCTTACAATTTATTAATTGCTCGTCGCTGTTAGTGTTGCCCAAAATCGGTCTTGGTCTTGCAGTCTTGGTCTTGTTCTTGCATTTTTGCAAGACCAAGACCAAGACCAAGACCGCATAATTTTAGCAAGACCAAGACCAAGACTGACCGTGCAAGATTTAAGCAAGAACAAGACTAAGCCTGCGAGACTCTTGCGTCTTGCAGTTAGTGTCGTTTCAGGGAGTATAGGAGTTCGGGTATACGATTAGGGAATGAAAATATCAATAAAAAAAACCGGCCAAGTGCGAGTCGGACTCGCCCACCGAGGGTTCCGTACGTAGGATCATTATAAATTTGATATTTTTCATTATAAATAAGAAATAATGCGTCGAAAAATAAATAAAATATATTTTGCAATGTGCACATCAAGCCCTTTCATATGATACCACATTTGAACTAGTAGCTTCAATTTGAAATTTCGACCTCCTATAAAAATATAGACCCCCTATTTTTTAAGATTTAATTACAAATGTATAGTTTTGAGATTTATTCCTGTACTTGTAGTCTATAACGATGTTACTTGCCAAATTTCATAGTTCTAGGTCAACGGGAAGTACTCTATAGGTTTTGATTCCCTTGAGAATGTCGAAATATGCGTTTTTTGCTGAATAAACAGCCGTAACTTTTTTTTACGTAAACTGAGCGGTTTGATTTTTTTACAACTTCATGGGACCGTAGACCTGAGTATACAGTTCAAATTTCAGCTTGATACCTCCACGCATTCTTGACATAGAAATTCTTGACAGACAGACAGACGGACAGACGGACAACAAAGTGATCTTATAAGGGTTCCATTTTTCCTATTGAGGTACGGAACCCTAAAAAAGAGTGCATCCCTAGTTTTGACCATCGGCACTTTGATAGTGCGCGGCGTCTTGTTGTCGGCATCATCATCATCATCGGATACTGACCTGTCAAAGAAATATTGCAGCTATTCGGCTATACACCTGCCTATATACACCCGCCAGCGGCTTCTACTGATATCGCATACAATCATCGCCGCTGCACCGCACGCATAACTTTTGACACTGTTTGATTGCCGCCATAGAGTATGTACATTTTCCAAAGAATAAAATAAGTCTCTGGATGCTATATGATATATATATATATATATATATATATATATATATATATATATATATATATAGATATGTTGTAATGCCAAAATTGCTGATAGAGAGCGAAAAGGACGGAAGATTCTGAAATTGTTCGTGATAAAACGAGACAGATAGTTTCGTGCGTGGTTGACTGACCGAATTAGAACTCTAAGGCTAAGGACATAAGAACCATGAGCTGTTAGCGAAAATATGCTATAGTAGTAGTACAAGGCTCAATTTTTATATTAATTATTATTTTAACCACTAAATAATTTCTTTTTACTCAAGCTTGACAGTCCTAAGCCTGTGAAAAGTTTGAAGGAAAATCAATATTTGGAAGGAAATTTATAAAATATTTAATTAGTTATACTTATTTAATACAAAAATACAATGTCATCAAAATGATGCAATAGAACATAGAAGAATGTAGAAGGAATCAGTCAACAGAACTACTGAGTCGATTGAATCAAAGATACATTGAACTAAACGAACTAAATGAGTCAAAAGAACTACAGAAGCAATTGAACTAAATGAACTAGATGAGTGATATAGTTCATTTGCGTCAAAAGAACTGCATCTCTCTTTTCAGTTCAGTGAACTGTTTTGCGCAAGTCTAGTCCCGAAACTGTTACCACTGCATGGGGGGCGCTACTATACAGTTGAAGGTTTATCATCGATGTTCTGATGATTACCACTGACTCGTAAGTCAGTTTGCTTCAAGAATGGTCAAAGTATATTGCCGTAACCTTGATCAGTAGCTCTTTCTTGGCCTGAGTGTACCATCAACAGCCAACACCGTGTACCAGGTACAAGGTGTTGGCTTTTGATGTGTCGATTATTATTATCTAGATTCATTTCTGCACAAGCAGTTACGGCATACATTTCAGGTTGAAATACAGTAGCATATTGATCCATACTTTGACTATGTTGTATGTCCTTAAAGAAAATGCCCGCTCCAGTACCTTCAAATGTTTTGGTTTCATATACTACATATGCGTATGTCTGGTCTGAGTGTAATGTCGATTCCATGTTTCGATCCTGTATAAGGCTTTCAAAGCCTCCGCCTCAATGAATATATGTAATGGTAACAGGTCTAGGACCATTTCCATCGCTGCTGTAGGTGTGTGAAATGATCCCGTGGCTGCACAGCAGACTATTCGTTGCAGTTTCGTCAGTGACGTCTTACTTGTCACTTGTCGTACTTTCGACGCATCAACGACGGCGACCTGAATTTTTCTGTGTGTCTGAAATAAAATTTAAAACATTCATATTTCTCCAATAGACTACAAAACGTGGCCAGTTTCACTACTATTATAAAATAAAGTCCCCCTCCGCGTCTGTCTGTCGGGACGCGATAATTCAAGGAAGATTTATAATAAAGTTTTCACACGAAACATCTAGCATGAGAAAAATCCAAGAAACCGGGTCTCAGTAAAAAAAAAATGTATCACGTTGTTTTATTGTCCTACTGATATTTCTACACTGTGTTCATTTCGCGGCGTCCAGGCCGGCACAAGTACACAAGAATATTCGCTTCTGTATTTACTCATATTATTGTTACTGAATAATCCAATCAATTATATTGTTTCTTTTAAAATTACATAAAATATAATATCAATAATATTATAAATACGTACTCATCTGATGTATTTGAAGAAATAGACATGGCTTCGTTATTTTCTTTATTGTGACTCGACCAACTAAAACAACGAAACAAAATATCACAATCAGAATAATCTTTATTGAAAACACAAAAAAATTGCCTGTATATTTTTTTTTGTGTTTTCAATACCAACAAATATGATAACTAATAATAGATATTTATCTATTATTAGACTATAGATATATATATATATATATATTAGACTATAAATAATAATAGATATTTGTTTAGGTGTCTAATAGAAATTAACTTTGTAACCTTACTTGAATACGGAACACTTACTTACCGTAGTGTAGCAGTTTTCCTTCCATTGGCCCTCACTGTCGCGAGACGACGGCGTCTCGCACGTTTAATTTTATTTTTTTTGTTAACCATTATTTTAATTTAATGACGACTTCGACAACGCGTTGAGCGGACGCGCGGCACAGGTCCCACCTCGAACACAGCTCCTAGAGCACTGACGTGACGTTATTGTGAGCGATCGAGACACGGGGAGGGTGCGCGAACGCAAAACGTTATTTGTTTTTATAATTATATTTTTATTTAATAAAGTAATAGCATAACACTCTCCTAATTAAAATTATGAAAATTTTGGTATAATTTCCATGTAAAAAGGTGAGTGTATTAAATAGATATATCTTTTAATTAGTGCAATTTAGAGAGAAGTTCGCGATTTTTTTCTATCGAGCCAAAAATGATTGATTGTGTATTGAATAGCTTTTAACCCTGCAGAAAGGACTCAAGATTTCATATTTAAATTTCTAGAAACCAATTTGAAATAGTTTAAATAAAAAAGTTATTTGAATAAGCGTGTTCTCTGGACTCACTTCACCTTAAAAAGTAGCACCAGTATGTACACATTTTAATGATGATCGGCTGCATAGTTAAGGCATGAAGAAATAACAAACAAACGAATTTACTTTAACACTTATAATATTTGTATGAATAAGTGTGGGCACACTCAAGAGAAAATAATTGTTCACCACATAAATGTTTGCCCTCTTTATTTTTCCTTCGAATAAAATATTTTTCCTGGATAAAAAGTAACTTATGTCACTTTCCAGACCGGAAACTATCCCCTGTTAAAACATCACGACATGGATCAAGACAAAAAAATTGTTCACCACGTAAATGATTGACCTCTGCGGGGATCGAATTTCTTTTTCCGTGGGAATAAAATGTTTTTTCATGGATAAAAAGTAGCCTATATTACTATCCAGACCGGAAACTATCCCCTGTTAAAAAATATCATGTCGGTACTTACGTTCCTTTCGACTTAAAAGAAGGGCAAATGATTACAAAGTATGTATTTTCCCGTAGAAATAAGTTGTTTTTCCTGGATAAAAAGTAGCCTATGCCACTCTCCATACCGTAAACGTTATTAAAAAATAAAGTTAATTTGTCCTTCTTTCACGTCAAAAGAAACCTAAGTACAGACATGAATTTTTAATAGGGTAATCTAGAGAGTGACATAAGCTACTTTTTATCCCGGAAAAACAATTTAATCCCATGGGAAAAAATAAACTTTGTAATCATTTGTCCTTCTATCACGTCGAAAGGAACGTAAGTACTGACGTGATGTTTTAACAGGGGATAGTTTCCGGTCTGGAGAGTGACATAGGTTACTTTTTATCCAGGAAAAATATTTTATTCGAAGGAAAAATAAAGAGGGCAAACATTTATGTGGTGAACAATTATTTTCTCTTGAGTGTGGGCGTTCCATCCATACAAATATTATAAATGTTAAACTAAATTCGTTTGTTTGTTATTTCTTCATGCCTTAACTATGCAGCCAATCATCATTAAAATTTGTACATACTGGTACTACTTTTTATCCCACGAAATAAAATAAAATACAACAAAAGAAAAATATACACAAATCAATGGCAGCAGGCTTCCCTGGACCACTCGGGCGAAGCCGCGGGTAACAGCTAGTTTTATATATAAAATTAATCTATACTATCTAATTCTATACTAATATTATAAAGCTGAAGAGTGTGTTTGGTTGAACGCGCTAATCTCAGGAACTACTCTTGAAAAAATATTTTAGTGTTAGATACTTAGCCTATATTTCAAGGAAGGCTATAGGCTATATAACATCACGCTACGACCAATAGGAGCGGAGCACCGGTGAAAAATAGGAAAAAAATATTCCTTTTGAGGGCTTTTGAGGACACACTATAACGTTTTTTCATGGTAATCAATAGGAGAAAGTAGGTAAAAAAAGGTTATAGTGAGTTAATCTTAAAAGATAGACATATGCCGTCGCGGACTTTTTTTTAGAACTTTTAAAGAGTTACAATTCCGTCATACATGATTTTTGCGTAACTTCAACCGTTTACGCAGCGCACGCGACGTAAGCCCTCAAAAGGAATATTTTTTTCCTATTTTTCACTGGTGCTCCGCTCCTATTAGTCGTAGCGTGATGCTATATAGCCTATAGCCTTCCTTGAAATATAGGCTACCTAACACAAAAAGAATTTTTCAATTCGAACCAGTAGTTCCTGAGATTGGCGCGTTCAAACAAACAAACAAACAAACAAACTCTTCAGCTTTATAATATTATTAAGTATAAATTTTATATGTATGTGTATTTATCCTACTGAAATAGTTGTTAATTTTATTATTTTCAATTTATTATTCTTTAATTGTCTCCTCCGAGTGTCTGACTCCGAAGTCGCGGGTCGATTCTCGCACAAGACAAACATTTGTGTGCATGAACATGTCTGTTTGTCTTGGTCTGGGTGTTTTCTAAACATAATGAGTATAGTAAAGTATAGTAAAGAATAAAAAAAACGTATTTAAGTACATTTATCAGTTGTCTAGTACCCATAACACAAGCTTTGCGCTTAATTTGGGACTAGATGGCCCTGTGTAAATTGTCTAGAAATATTTATTATCATTATTATCTTACCATGGTGGTTGTTCGGCAATGTGCACCTACTCGCCCAATTTTACTCAACCCGTGTACACCAGGCTTAGCCATTGACATAGAATCATGAAATTTGGCAAGAAGCAATTAAATATCAACTGATTCTTAAAAATAAATGGTTGTCTATAAAGAACAAACATAGGCCGATCGTGCCTCTCTATCGCTAGTTCCGCGCTCTCGCTTGCACGCTCGGCTGAGGCGGAACGTGATAATGAGTCATGTGTTTTCGTGCGTATAGCCGGCGTTCATAGATTTATAAGACGTTATAAAACAGTATTTTTAAGATTGCCCAGACGAAACCAGAGCGGGCTAGTTTAATAATATCTCCACTTAACATTCAAGGACCTTATTAATATTTATCATCTGGAACATCTGGTAAAACAGTTTCATTTAGTAACGGGGTGCTGCTGGGAATTTCACTTTAAGAGGTATATAGTAAGAGGTATATAGTAAAGAGAATTGCGAGGAATCGGCGTGTTTACGACTGGATTCTTAGGAAAGTCTTGTCGTCGGTGTTATTATTATAAAGCAATAAGATTACAGCAATTGTTGATATTAAATTTTATGTGTTGTATGTAGTTCGCATTTCTAAAGTCTGTAATAATAATCTGTTAATTCTGTGTAATGCTATTATGTAAACTATCTATAAATATAAAATTCAAAGTCCTGACTGACTGACTGACTGATATATCAACGCACAGCCCAAACCGCTGGGTCTAGAGATTCCAAATTTGGCACGTAGTTTTCTTATGACGTCTAGGGGTACACTAAGAAAGGATTTTTCAAAATTCATCCCCTAAGGTGAAATTGAGGTCCAAAATAGTATGGGGAAACGAGATTAGATGGACTATTTTATCCTAAACTTTACACGAGTACTTCTTTAGATAAATGAGTAAACACGCCCCGAATTTCACGCGAGTGAAGCCGCGGGCGAAAGCTAGTAAGAAATAAAATAGAAATTAAATATACACTGGAAAGTTTTGCACAGAAGATCGATTATATTACATTAAATTATATTTGTAAGCTACCCGACTGGGGAATGTACCTCCACCTCACAGAATACCGCAGCCAAATAACGGTTCCCTTGAGGGCTGTTGTGTTCCTGCGAGTGAGTGAGGTCACCAGAAAGGAAGGAGATGCTGCGATGGTAGCGGGGGTGGCGGCGAGCGTTAATATGGCTACGGTAACCGCTTCACATCAGGCGGGCCGTATGCTTGTCTGCCATCCGATGTAGTTTAAATAAAAAAATAAAAAAATTGTGTTCATCTTCAATCAATTATACTTGTTCAATCAACTGTGTATAGTTGATTGAACAAGTATACGAGTCACGTGTATAGATGATTGAATAAGTATTCGAGTAATGTAATAAATAATATGTTTATAGAATTTGCGAAAGAAATGGCTTGGGCCTGTCAAGTAATACTGACAATTGTTTTCAATCATACGATATTGGATTAAAGTAATATTACTATTGAAAGATTTATACGTGATTGAATCCCATATAATATATCGTTCACATTGGTGGAACACTAAAAAGTGTCTAAATTTGGACTTTGTTTTTGTATATCCAATAAAGAATGTAGTTGATTTTCATACAAATGTTGTTTGCTGCGACATATATCTGAGGGGCAATTCTCGTAATTAAAATATAGTCAAAATTCATTTTCGATCCAGTCTCGATCTCACAAATGTCACATTTGGTATTCTCGTAACACAATATGTAACTTCAAAATTAAATTTAAGCGGGATTATATCGAAATATGAGTGAAAATTAAACAAACTAAGAATGTTACTTTGCCAACAACAAGAATTGATAATAATTAATTAATGAAATCAAGTATATAATTTTAGTCAATTCACAATTAAATCTCGATTCGGTCAACTTTCAATCTGCGTTCGTAGAAAAATTCCGAAAATTGGCCTTCTGTTATTTTTTTTGAGAGCTGTACACGATACGCGTGGCTGATGAAAATGAAACAAACCTTGTCCCTCTTCATCCACGCAGCTTTATTTTTCTGACCA
Organism: Hypsopygia costalis; assembly: GCA_937001555.2. Taxonomy (NCBI): domain Eukaryota; kingdom Metazoa; phylum Arthropoda; class Insecta; order Lepidoptera; family Pyralidae; genus Hypsopygia; species Hypsopygia costalis. The sequence goes on from OW443335.2 coordinate 6,324,030, forward strand.
GTATTCTTTGTTTCCATGTTTTTGTGAAATGTTTTCAAAAAACACACGTAGGAGCCTCAACGGTAGCGTGTATTAAATTAGATTTTGTATTCGTATGGCCGTGTGGTTTCCGGCAGACTAGAATAGAATCACTCCGTCTCTTCCCGTGGATGTCGTACAAGGCGACTAAGGGAAATACATTATGAAATATCGATCAGGACTCCCCAACCCGTCTTGCCAGCGTGGGGAGTGTAGGCCAAATCCTCGTTCTGTCTGGGACGGACGAGAGAGGGTCGTGCTCCTGTAGTGGAGATAAAAATGACCTGATGATGATGATGATTTGTATTGCAAACTTATAAGCTGGTACGAATCTGCATCAACCCATAATCATCCCACTGTTGGGATACGAGTAGCCCCTCAATCGAAGGGAGTTTAGAGCGTACTCCACCATGCTGCTCAACTGCGGGTTAGCGGAGTATACGAGTAGTAACGGCTTTATCAGACGGGCTGCATGCTTATCTGACACCCGACTTGGTGCCAAACAACAAATTATGATATAAAATTTAATTAGTTATAGAAAAAATCACATCTAAATTTTACTAATATTAATAATGCTGTGGATTTATCCTTTCGTATGCAAAAGGCTGAAAGGATTTTAATGAAATTTGACATTTGTATAGAAGACAATTGACTCATACGATACTTTTTTTCTATACAAATGTCGCGTGGTTAAATATTACATGAACAATGCGTCATTGCAGAGCGGAGACTCGAAGGAGAGATGAAGTATTCGAAAGAGCGGTAGAGAGTGTCCATACTGTACGGAAGCACTGTAATACGCTATCTACTTCACATCAGGCGGGCCGTATTTGCCACCCGATGCAACGTATAAACAACGAGTTGCACTCCGAGAGTGCCGGTAAAGTGAAAACTTGAACAATTAACGTCGTGCATTTTCGAATATTTTGGAATGGTTACGAAATAATTTCGCATGAATTTCTTTTTTCATATATAGATGCACTTTGTTCAATTTCCATATTTTAAACACTTTATATACATATAATTTTACAAGTATACAGACGCTCAAGACATCAGCAGTCTCCATCCGTAGATGCGCGTAGCAGACTTGTAGTACAAACACACACGCACACTCGCGCAAGCCGCTAGCGCCGCACTAAAATTTACTTTATGTGTTAAGCATTATGTTCTAATTTCTTTTAAACGCAAACGTCGTTCTCGAACGAGATGACACTACGTATTTTATCATTCTATTATAATTCTTATCGTCTTTTCTTAAAGTTGAATTTTGTAGTCTCGCAGCTCTAACTTACTAATGTCAAAACTATTTCGATTCAAACCAATCTCAATCGTATCGTCTTTCCTTAAAGTTGAATTTTGTAGTTTCGCAGCTTTGTCTTACTATCAGGACACGTGATCCTGACGCGAGTTTAACATTTTTTACTCATCCCAAAAAAGTGCACAGCGCCGCTAAAGAAGTTTTCATTAAAAAAAAAAAACTACAATTTTCGAAGTGAAAACTTCTTTAGCGGCGTTGTGCACTGTTAGGGATGGGTAAAAAATATTAAACTCGCGTCAGGACACGTGGCCTGATCGAAAAATCGTAACATGAGGGAGAGTAGACCGCCGGCGCGGCGTAGGAGAGGAAGTAATATCCCCCTCTATTTTTACCACGCGGCGAAAATATATAGGCATACATTTTCGCCATTAATTCCTGCTGTTTATTTTTAATGTAATATAAATTGTCATGTTTGTGTACAATAGCGCAATAAATGAATATTGTATTTTAGCGCATAAATGATAATACTTTTATACTGATATATAAAGCAATTGATATTATGATAAATAAAGCAATTCGTGCGAAATTATTCCCTGACCATTCCAAAATACTTATTAAAAAATACACAATGTCAACGTTCAAGTTTTCAATTCTGCCGTCACTCCCGGAGTGCGACCCTTTTTTTTGTATATAAGTATTATTCAATTTTGTGGCAACATTCACACTGAACGACAGAAGTGCATCGTAATTTACGCTTAAGCGACGTCATTTCATTTCTTGCTGCATTTTACAGTCTCGTCGTTCAACCGGTGGCGATGTAATCGGGCATAGACGCAGATTCAGTGTGTAAATTGCGAGATTTCGCAATATCCACGATGAATACACATTATTCTTTTTCAAGAGTCATTGTGGTTTTCATTTTTATGATAATAAAACCTAAAGCGTCTCTCGACGGAAAAAGGTTTTCCATTATTGTTTCTTTTATCCAAATTTTTATCCACTTTAATCTTTAAGCGCGTGAACTTTTTCTTAACATTGGCAAACTCAAACTTTAGTTGAAAGCGTCCGTGTTATTAAAATGTTCTTTATGCTTTCATGTTACCTGTTATACTTTTAATGAAAGATAATTTTATGGGTTTTTATATCAAATGAGAGTAATTTATATTAAGTTACGTAGCTTTCAGTGTCAGGAAGCTAAAGTGACAGGCTGCAGTTTCAGAGATGGCAAATGGGGGAGAAAATCCGCGAATGGAGCTCGTTTCTGGGACGAAGCGTTGGTCAATTCTGTATGGATGGTAATATGAATTTAGAAAAAATAAATGTATGTAATTTTAAGTTAGGACGTGCACCCACAAGGTGGACAGATGACCTCATTAAGACCGTAGGATCGCGCTGGATGCAAGCCGCTTCCAACCGCTCTTATTGGAGATCTAGAGGGGAGGCCTATGTCCAGCAGTGGACTTTCAATGACTGAGATGATGATGATGATGATGAATTTTAAGTTATTACCATATGCACTACCTACACACCATATCGTCGTCAACCATTATTCATCATCCCACTGCTGCGATATGGATGTAATAATACATCCAGACTAAGACAAACAGACATGCACCCAAAATTTGTCTTATGCGGGAATCGTTCCCGTAATTTTCAAAGTCAAAGTGGCCATTGCTCACCATTCGATCACTGAGCTTGTCAAATATTTAAGTTATTAAGATATCAGACATAAGATATTAAGATAAGACATCATTCGACAATCACCTGACATAGGTATTTATATTTAACTGTTCTTTGATTGCGTTTCGATTCATAACAATTAATGAATAAAATAACACATAAATCTTTTAGAGTCAGTACCACACTTCTGCAATGGGAATAATAATAAATAACATATAATAAAATAACAATGAATGAATTAATAGCAAATTTACTCGATTATCCGGCCCTCAGTTATACGGATTCGTGATTATCCGGACTACCAACACCGACCAATAAAATTATATTAAATACCTAAAAATCTAATTTATGCAACCAAGAACTTGTCGGCACTGTACCCCGTCCGCGCCAAGGCGCGCTTGGGGCAACGATGAGATCCCTCAAGAGGGATCGCTGCCACAAGCGTTTTTTTATTGTTTTACTTAACTTGGTTAGCAATTGTTACTCCAGTCTGACGTGCGTGTCAACATCCACATATTTAAGAATGTCAACATGATTAAGGATGCAGTATTTTAAGAAAATATGTGTGTTGGAAAATGTATTTCTTAATAATTACTTAATAAACACTGATTTTCGTTGATACATATCAACAAGTACATACTTGTTGTATTTAATAAACTAGTAAAAAATAAACCCGATTTTCTTCATACACTCGATTATCCGGATTTTCGATTATTCCAATGCCTACCGACAACAATTAGTACGGTTAATCGAGTTTCTACCTACTGTATTATTATTGTTGCTATGTCCTAATAAATCTTGTAAATTATTGGCATTTTTTGAGCATACTGGGCAACTATAACGCTCACAATATGTATGCTTTTTAGATACAAATAATGTCGTCTAGATTGATGTAAGTAGTTTTTTTTTCATGCTAAAATATCGACGTGAACAAGCTTACGTTTGTTATTTTTTCATAAGTCAAAAATCAAGCAATATCTCGCTGAACCAAGTAATTTTATGGAACGTAATAATCTTTCTACCAATAAATCATCGTTTGTGAAGGATGTAGCTAAAGCGAATTGTGATGTAATTCAGACATTTTATTGTACGCACCACGCCACAGAGCTTGTTTCAGTTTCTAACTTGTATCATAAAATTATAAGTTGGGCGGAATGGAGTTTATTGTATTACTAAGAATGCGTATTGTGGTATACTTAGCTATTGTAAAGATCTTAATAAATTATAATAAATAATAAAATAATAAATATTTCTGGACAATTTACATAGCGCCATCTAGTCCCAAATTAGGCGCAAAGCTTGTGTTATGGGTACTAGACAACTGACAAATGTACTTATATACATTTTTTTTGTAAATACATACTTACAATACATAATAAACACCGAGACCAAGACAAACAGACATGTTCATGGACACAAATGTTTGTATTGTGCGGGAATCGAACCCGCGACCTCGGAGTCAAAGTGGCCATTGCTAACCATTATCTATTTATTATATTATTATATAATATTATTATATATTATAATAAAATTTTAAGAGAGTACTGTTTTACCCCAATTTTAATTCTTCATTAACTTGTTTCATTTCATTAACCTATTAAGAATTAAAATTGGGGTGTATGTGGTTCGCATCTGGCTACTTTGACTACCGAGGTCGCGGGTTCGATCCCCGTACAAGACAAACATTTGTGTGCATCACAAACATGCCAGTTTATCGTGATCTGGGTGTGTTCTATGTATTTACAAAAAAATGTATTAAAGTATATTTATCAGTTATCTAGTAACCACAGTACAAGCTTTGCTTAGTTTGGGGCTTGATGGCAGTGTGTAATTTGTCCAGGAATATTTATTTAATCTTTGAGCTTAAGACAACCTCACCTGCACGTGGCCCACCCTGCTGACTGGCAAATCCCACCCTGGCAAAAGAGAGGCAAGCTCAGCGCACTTATAATCTGTCCGACTAGTGACGTACCTTCATGGCTCCACCTCACAGAATGTCGCACCTAAAAAACAATTCCCTTGAGGGTTGCTCTTTTCCCGCGAGTGAGTGGAGTGAATGCGACAATGGATAAATTTACACATCGCCATCTAGTCCCAAACTAAACAAAGTTTTCACTATAGGTATTAGATCACTGATAGAATACTTAAATACATTTTTTTTTTGTAAATATATAGAAACACTTAGACCAAGATAAACAGATATGTCCATGCACATAAATGATCGAACATTGCTAGCCATTCGGCCACCGGGCTCGATATAATACAATGTACGATATTAGAAGTTATATAAGTACCTATATAAAAAAAAAAACAAATGAAACATTGCTATTATATTGGAAACAAATTCAGTCCTTTGTAACTGGGGATACATAAATTACAGTATTTTTGCGTGATACATGATTTATTTGCAAACCCCGGCAAACTTGGCGGTTACGTTTTAATATTGGAGCAATTTGTTTGTTTTTAATTTAACGTCGTCTTTTGTATTGATTTGTTGGGGAAGTTTTGCGGATTTTATCGAATGCCGAATTGGTTACGGATATAAATTTCATGTGAAAAAAAGATTCCGATAAAATCTTTAAAAAAATAAAGATTTTTTAACAAAAAAAAAATTGAGTACATAAAAAAACAACCACTTTACTTTGACAAATTTAATTCGCTAAAAGTTATTTTGGTTCTGATATAGAAATAGTGCACATCAAGCCCTTTCATATGATACCCCATTTGAACTACTAGCTTCAATTTGAAATTTAACCCTTATAAAAATATAGACCCCCTATTTTTCAAGATTTAATAATAAATGTATAGTTTAGAGATTTATTCCTGAATTTATAGTCTATAACGATGTTACTTGCCAAATTTTATAGTTCTAGGTCAACGGGAAGTCTCCTATGGGTTTTGATTCCCTTGAGAATGTGTCGAAATATGCGTTTTTTGCTGAATAAACGGCCGTATTTTTTTTTTATGTAAACTTAGTAGTTTGATTTTTTTACAACTTTATGGGACCGTAGACCTGAGTATACAGTTTAAATTTCAGCTTGATATCTCCACGCATTCTCGAGATAGAGGGTCTTGACATACAGACAGACTCCTTAGATCCCAGACTTATAAGGGATCCGTTTTTCCTTCTTTTTGAGGAACGGAACCCTAAAAATTAATAAAACATCAATTGCACATGACGAAATGTGCAGATGAAGTTGGCTTTGGTTTAAAGATGAGACGAACCACTTATACCGACTCAAAATAAGACTATTGCAATTTTATTGCTCAGAAAATCGCGTTTTGTATGCAAATAGACCCTTCACACCTTCAACCAATTCTGAGGCGGAAAACCAATAAAAATGTTACCTAAGACGCTTTGAGGGAAATCTGAGCTTTTAGAAGATGGCTACAAATAACAAGGTGCAAGTCATAGGATATCTTTAATCTGGTGCCTCCTTCTATATTTCTCCTTATATCCACTCGTGCTGAAACGATCGATTTTACTTTAAGTAAAAATGGCAAAATTGTGGGATTATTTACGTAGGAGACATCGAATAGGCTAGTTGCCAATGTTCTAAAATTATGAAAACTCTGTATCAGTAACGTAAAATACATAAAACTAGAACGATTTGCGATCTTAAAATTGCAATAACTTATGTCCGACGCGTTTTATAGTCGATCAAAGTTTGGATAGTCCATTTTAAGAGAATTAAATTATTTATAAAAACATTACCGTTGAAAAAACAATAACAACTACTATAACTTTTGACACGGCATAGCAGTAGTTACATAAATGTAATATTTAACTGTCGTATAAATGTCGAATTTAAATTTAATGCATATATAAAAACAAAATTAAAAATTTTGAAAAAACCCACTACTAAGTTTTTCAACATAGTGCTTAAGCTAATATTAATTTAAATATATAATTTTGTATTCTTATTTTTATGAAAATATTCACATGCCATTTTGGTGGAATATGCTGAGGACCATATAATTTATAACGCCTTATTGTTAACCATATTCTGTGAATAAAGTATCATTCATTCATACAAGCCATTTTATCTTTCTACCGCAGATATGTAAATATTTTTTTATCTCATTACTACCACGCTAAACTTGGAGAGACACCGTATAATAATGTGAAGTATATACAAAAGAGGTCACAATTAAACCTCTAGTAAGAACAATAGACAGTGTTAGTAAGTATTTCTTATACGCCTTCTTATTTTCCTAACATAAGCTATCCAAATATCCCTAGAAGATTTCTTGAATAACATAAAAGCGGTTTGTAGTATTAGCCTGGTACTGAAAACTGTATATCCTAGAATAGAAATCCATATGTTGGGTGAATCGATCATGAGCATATAAATAAGCATTGCTGAATCACAAATGAGACCGACTCCAATCAATGCCATAACATGTTTGCCATTTCTTGGAGACATCTTCACTTTGAAACATGCTAAAACTGATAACGATGTTTTTAGAAATATTGTCAAATTTAGGGTCATAATTAATACAGCAACTAATATTATTGTGAAGTCTCGACAATATAGCTTTGTTATAATATCAGTAATGATTTTGATGGTAATTGTTAGTCCGTAACTAAATATGGTGACCATCCATTTTTCGCCGCTTCTTTTTCCCCTATATAACATCACTAACTTTAAATAAGCTACTAATGAAGCACACAATGACCAGCAAAGACTTGTTAAAAACGATACTGTAGTTATTATTTCAATGCTTATCCCGACAATCCTCAGATACAAACAACACAAATGTATAGTTCCAGCTAGTATTTGATGTATACCGATATAGTTCTGCAAGTTCCGCCATCTTGGTAACAAGCACCACGTCACGACCAATGATATAACACAAAATATCGACAATATGGTTCCACAAAATGTCAATACATCTGAAATAACAGAATATAAATCCATTTTAACACAGTAAACATACTCTGTAATTAATATGAGGTGTATTCTATGTTGTAATCTTGAAAGATTTTTTTTACAATCGTTCACTTGTCTTTATGAGTATTGCATTTTAGAAATTTGTATAAATTTTATTTTCTATCAGTTTGTCAATACCAACATATTTAACATTAATAAAAAAGTTAAAATCTCTATGACTGGCTATGACAAAATCTCAATCCCAAATGACCGTATTTAATTTAACTAATATTATCAATTATTTACTGTGTTATCGCATTTGTTAATTTGATAAAAATGCTGGACATTTTTTTAATTAATTGAGTTATAACATGACATATAATATAATATAATGTATATAATTGACATGTAATTGTATTATAAGCTTTTGTGGTCACGGACCACATTAAACATATTTTGATCTGTCATTAATTTTCACATATAACATCAACATTTCCATGCAAACGAAGTCGGGAATCACATATTAGTAAATAATGGCAATTTAAGTAGGTAAATATTGGGTTACCTAAATTATAATGTTGAACCATATTTGTAGCTGACTGATAATCGAGTAAATACAAATTTATGGCAAGTAGTGACTTTAAAACATAATAATATTTATTAAACGTATCTCTAAAGTTGAAGCTATCTAGTTAATAAATTTACCTAAAAAACGATAAGTAGATAGATATATACGTAGATAGAATATGCTTTATTTGCAGCAGCAGTTGAATATGCAAACTACAGAAACAATTTAGTCAACATACAGAAAATATCCACATAAAGAACAATAGAACATGTATATGCAACAAGGCGGCCTTAGTGCTAAAAGCAATCTTTCAAGGCAACTTTAGGGGATGGATACATTAAATGAAGTAGGTAAGGTTCGCAAAACGAAGTAAGTACAACTACAGCCAATCAATGCAGCTAACAAAATGGAACAAGCGAGCAAAGAAAACAGTCCCGCTTTAATACGCATTATGTCAGATTTCAGTTCTGTACATAGACTTCTAAGACACTACACTACGTTTTATAGACGCGTTGGTGGCGTGGCAAACATGAGATAGAGAATATCAATATTTCATATAGCGCTATCACCTAAATGTTTCGAACATTATTGTGCTTTTCTTTGAGAAACCCCGCATGTGATATGAAACAAAAATCGCTTCAATCTGTCTCATTCCCTTGTCATGATGGCGTAAGTTGCTCTTTTGGGTCTCTTGTGGGAATGCGATGAGAACTATCAATATGCGTATAGCTTTCTCTGTCTACACCTACTACTGGGTGACATAGACTAATCGCAAACAAAGCCAAGCTATTTAATTTTATTGAAAATCCGTAACCTAACACAGACGTAACCTAACAAAAAAGCAATGCTTGGAGTTTCTCTATGGGATGGATCCGAAAAGAAAAACTTCGACGGAGAACCAAAGTGGTTGACATAGATGTCAGAGTCAGCAAGCTGAAGTGACAGTGGGCTGGCCACATCTGTGCAGTCAGCGATAGCAAATGGGGGAGGAAAGTCTTAGAGTGAAAGATTATGGGGCGACAAAGCGTCCCTCTCTTTAAATGGACCGACGACCTCAAAAAAGTGGCTAGTAATGAGTTGGATGCGGAAAGCGGATGATCGCATTTGGTGGAAAGCTTTGGGAAAGGCCTATATCCAGCAGTGAGTAGATACAGGCTGATAATAATGTTGATTGATGATCCTTTATACATTTGAGACCGTTATTTTCAAACATAGTAATAGAATAAAGCTATAATTTGCAAAATATTATTGGGTGTTTTCATCTTAAATAATATGCAAAGAATTCAAACCATTCTTTGGATCAAGAATGCGTAAATTTATCAGTAAATTGTTGAAATACTTTTCTACCCATTTATGAAGTGTTTTGGGCAAGTATATTTTGAATTTCTAATATAAATACCTTCGTTGTTCTGCAATAAGCATTGATATTTTTCATCAGTTTATCTATACTGACTAGCTGATGCCCGCGATTTCGTTCGCGTGGACTTTATGATTCCGGCGTATTAATACAAATACGAACTAATGTAGATACATAAGAAAATATTTGTGGCAGTATTATACGTTAAAAGTCAATAAATTATTATTTTTATTTAAGATAGTAACCATAGTTTAAATATATATATATATTAGGTTGGGGAAAAAGTCTTTTCGTATTTTATATGAAAATTCAAAACATTTTTTAATAAAGTTTATTTACATTTAACTAAAGTATGTAGGTGCCATTATGTTCGATAACCTTTTGCCATCTTGTAGGTAGAGACATGATCCCATTACTATAGAAATTTTGGGACTTCTGTTCAAAAAACCGCGCCAAGTGGTTTTGGCAGTCTTCTTGTGATGTTAACCTGACATTACCTAAAGTATTCTTAAGAGACCGAAACAGGTGGAAATCAGAAGGTGCAAGGTCAGGACTATACGGCGGATGCATTAACACCTCCCAGTCAAACTCTCTTAATTTTTGCTGAGTGGCTAAAGATGTGTGAGGTCTAGCGTTATCATGATGAAAAATCACACCCCTTCTATTAATTAATTACGGCCGCTTTCTCTCAACTTTTTGCTTTAATCTCATCAGTTGTTCACAGTAGAGTTCAGAATCGATAGTCCTGCCTGGCGGTAACAGCTCATAATGAATATCTTCCCTTCCAATCCCACCATACACACAGCATCACCTTGTTGCGGGTTAACCCGGGTTTCGCCAGAGTCTGTGAAGCCTGGCCGGCCTTTGACCACGACCTTTTTATGCGCCAAAACTTTTTTGTGGTCAATTCCTAGTTCTTCAGCTACGTCGTAACTACTGATATGCCGATCTTGCTCCACTTTTTCAGAAATGGCATCCATTTTATCCGTAACAGGGCGACCAGAGCGACGTGCATCTTTGACATCAAAATTTCCGGATTGAAAACGCTTAAACCAAATTTGTGCTACTCTCACAGACACTGCACTAGGTCCATAAAAGTCACAAATTTTTTTCGCAGCTTGCGTTGAATTTTTACCTTTTTTGTAGTAAAATTTTAAAATGTATCGAATTTCTTCATTAGATTCACTCATCTTGACAGTAAAAAAAACAAATGAAAATCACACATTTACCTAATTTGAATTTGGAATTATCTTTTTTAAAATTTAAACTTTTTAAAGATATCAAAACCTGCTAGATACAAATGATATAACCAAAGAGATTTTATTACAAGTTAATACATACTATAATGCGAAAAGACTTTTTCCCCTACCATATAAAATGAATGAAGGGAGTCTTTCCTTTGGGAGCTAATATGAAAAGACCTGAAGCGTTACTAACCCTCGATAAAGCCACGTAAAGTTAGCCATGCGAAAAACAACCTCATATTTTAGTTTATTGTCATAGCAAAGCAAGTGGTCACAGAGAACTGTGTACGTTTAAAATTAAAATGGAAAATTGTTGGAGAAGAGTGGTCATCATCATCAGGTCATAATAATTATAAATTGTATATCGGATGTAATTATGAAACATCGAAGGATGTAATAGAGGAAAATACCGGAAAACTAGCAAAAATGATTTTTTTTCCGGCAATCGAAATCAGATTGCTAAGATATTTTTTTTTTAGGAAAGGGACGGGGGCCCACCACACATTCCCACCACTGTATCTCCTGTGTAGCCAGGATTAACAGCGGCGACCGCCAAAAAAGGCAATGAACAATGAAGTCCATTGCAGTCCCAGGGGTAAAACTACGGCTGCCTTGGAACTCACAACGAATTTAATCAGAAGAAATTAGAAGGAGTAGGAAGCTTTTGGAATTTGACTTCCCCTCTTAGCAATGTGAGAGACAGCAATATGGCAAATAAGGCATTAAAAGCCTAAAGAGATGGCTAGTCAAGTGAAGCTCAACTGCCGTGCACCACGGATTTTAAGTTTCTAACACTATTAGGAACCTAAAACATTGAGTTGTTACCTAACACATCGATTCCAATAATATGAATTGCAAAATCGTCTGAACGCTTGGTAATTCTCCCTTGTTGCTACCAAATCTGAATAGTATACTACCCCGGATGCAACTTGCAATGAATTCAACATGTCATCCCGCTCCCGCTGCCAAAGATCACACTCCCAGAGAACATGGTGTGCTGTTTGATCGAATTCAGAATTAGCAGTAGAACATTCGCATAAGGGCGACGGCACTAATTTAAACGAAAAGAGTTTAGCTTTAAAATTGCCATGTCCAGTTAAAATTAGCGCAACGGGGTGGTCGACTTCTAACCACTTTTTCTTTAATCTATCTCTTACCGATTGAAAGAACAGATACAAGTGGCGTCCTTTGGTAGAAGTTTCCCACCTTTCCTGCCATTCAGACAGCAATATTTCAAATACTTCATTAATAGGTTTGAACAGTCTAACTATTTTTTCACGATCACGCGTTTTCAAGAAATCAGGGACCATATTTTTAGATGTATAGTACATTGAAGCGCGGCGTTGTACTTCTAAGTCTACCGGTAACACACCTGCTAGCACGGGTAGTGCCTCGGTGCTTACAGTTCTATACGACTTACATAAAAATATCAGAGCAAGGCGCTGGCTTTGAAGCAATTTACGACGTGCTGCACCTATAGTAGCCCTATCTGCCCACGCAGGTGAACCGTACGTAACACAACCTAAGTATGTGGCGGTATAAATAGTTTTTAACGTTTTGAAAGTTAATCCCCACGTAGAGGTAGAAATTCGTATTCATTCGTATTCATATAAAATGAATGAAGGGAGTCTTTCCTTTGGGAGCTAATATGAAAAGACCTGAAGCGTTACTAACCCTCGATAAAGCCACGTAAAGTTAGCCATGCGAAAAACAACCTCATATTTTAGTTTATTGTCATAGCAAAGCAAGTGGTCACAGAGAACTGTGTACGTTTAAAATTAAAATGGAAAATTGTCGGAGTAGAGTGGTCATCATCATCAGGTCATAATAATTATAAATTGTATATCGGATGTAATTATGAAACATCGAAGGATGTAATAGAGGAAAATACCGGAAAACTAGCAAAAATGATTTTTTTTCCGGCAATCGAAATCAGATTGCTAAGATATTTTTTTTTTAGGAAAATTTAAAATTAGGTAATATAAGGAATTATTTATCCTTCGATTAAATATATCGATATAATAGAATAAAGTCAGATTTTTCCAAAATCCCATGGAATACTGAATATTCGGTCCAATGTCTTAAAATAAATTGGAAAGTAGGTATCTACATAATATTTTAAATCCAATACATCGCATATTGGATCGCATATACATGGCGTTGCAATAACCATTGGGGCATTGCAATAACCATTTGTTTATGCAAGCATAGGTATTACAAATGAAAACCGCATCAGAACCAGACTAGTTAGTAGTTTTGGTTTTGCACAAACAAATGTTTACTGCAGCGCTCTCTGGTGAGTTGTCACTGTAACACCTATCTAAGAACATGCACCAATCAAACCCGAACCCATCACTGAAAACCGCATCAAAATCGGACTCGTAGTTTTGGGGATAAATGGAAACATTGATTTGCACAAACATCCTAGCACCCCAAACGCATATATACCGTCTTCGTTCCGTCGCGGGTAAAAATAGCAAGATGTGACGTCATAACGTGGTGGCCTCGGGTATGGAACGTTTTCGGGATAGTCCAAAATTGTGATCTTTAAGTTATCATATCTCGCGATGATTTTATGCTATCGAAGTAATTCTTTCACCTATAGTTATATCATTGTGACGTCTTTAAATAACAAATCGAAAAAATGGGACATATGCCCAATAAAATCAAAAGCAAAATCGCTCCTCTTTGTTTATTTTTTAACTTTGGACCGCACGTAACATGTTACGGTAACAATGAAATCTAACAAATGTGCCGCGCTATACCAATTTCCGTTCCAGTCCTGCACAAGTGAATCTATTGCGGACTGTTTGCAGCTATGTGGAACTTTATTTCCGCTAGGTAGTTTCTGTAAAGTTATTGCTTAATACATTAAAAATGTATTCTGAATGTATGTGCGATATATTGGATTTAAAATATTATGTAGATACCTACTTTCCAATTTATTTTAAGACATTGGACCGAAAATGCCGGTATGTATTTCAGTATTCCATGGGATTTTGGAAAAATCTGACTTTATTCTTTTATATCGATATATTTAATCGAAGGATAAATAATTCCTTATATTACCTAATTTTAAATTTTCCTAAAAAAAATTATTTTGCCAATCTGATTTCGATTGCCGGAAAAAAAATCATATTTGCTAGTTTTCCGGTATTTTCCTCTATTACATCCTTCGATGTTTCATAATTACATCCGATATACAATTTATAATTATTATGACCTGATGATGATGACCACTCTTCTCCAACAATTTTCCATTTTAATTTTAAACGTACACAGTTCTCTGTGACCACTTGCTTTGCTATGACAATAAACTAAAATATGAGGTTGTTTTTCGCATGGCTAACTTTACGTGGCTTTATCGAGGGTTAGTAACGCTTCAGGTCTTTTCATATTAGCTCCCAAAGGAAAGACTCCCTTCATTCATTTTATATATATATATATATATTTTAAACTATGGTTACTATCTTAAATAAAAATAATAATTTATTGACTTTTAACGTATAATACTGCCACAAAAATTTTCTTATGTATCTACATTAGTTCGTATTTGTATTAATACACCGGAATCATCAACGCGGGACTGTTTTCTTTGCTCGCTTGTTCCATTTTGTGAGCTGCATTGGTTGGCTGTAGTTGTACTTACTTCGTTATGCGAACCTTACCTACTTCATTTAATGTTCCATCCTTTAAAGTTGCCTTGAAAGATTGCTTTTAGCACTAAGGCCGCCTTGTTGCATATACATGTTCTATAAGTGGATATTTTCTGTATGTTGACTAAATTGTTTCTGTAGTTTGCATATTCAACTGCTGCTGCAAATAAAGCATATTCTATCTACGTATATATCTATCTTCTTATCGTTTTTTAGGTAAATTTATGAACTAGATAGCTTCAACTTTAGAGATACGTTTAATAAATATTATTATGTTTTAAAGTCACTACTTGCCATAACTTTGTATTTACTCGATTATCAGTCAGCTACAAATATGGTTCAACATTATAATTTAGGTAACCCAATATTTACCTACTTAAATTGCCATTATTTACTAATATGTGATTCCCGACTTCGTTTGCATGGAAATGTTGATGTTATATGTGAAAATTAATGACAGATCAAAATGTGATTAATGTGGTCCATGACCACAAAAGCTTATAAAACAATTACATGTCAATTATATACATTATATTATATTATATGTCATGTTATAACTCAATTAATTAAAAAAATATCCAGGATTTTTATCAAATTAACAAATGCGATAACACAGTAAAGAATTGATAATATTAGTTAAATTAAATACGGTCATTTGGGATTGAGATTTTGTCATAGCTGGTCATAGAGATTTTAACTTTTTTATTAATGTTAAATATGTTGCTATTGACAAACTGATAGAAAATAAAATTTATACAAATTTCTAAAATGCAATACTCAGACAAGTGAACGATTGCAAAAAAAATATTTCAAGATTACAACGTAGAATACACCTCATATTAATAACAGAGTATGTTTACTGTGTTAAAATGGATTTATATTCTAATGTTTTAGATGTATTGACATTTGGAATCATATTGTCGTTATTTTGTGTTATATCATTGGTTGTGACGTGGTGCTTGTTACCAAGATGGCGGAACTTGCAGAATTATATCGGTATACATCAAATACTAGCTGGAACTATACATTTGTGTTGTTTGTATCTGAGGATTGTCGGGATAAGCATTGAAATAATAACTACAGTATCGTTTTTAACAAGTCTTTGCTGGTCATTGTGTGCTTCATTAGTAGCTTATTTAAAGTTAGTGATGTTATATAGGGGAAAAATAAGCGGCGAAAAATGGATGGTCACCATATTTAGTTACGGACTAACAATTACCATCAAAATCATTACTGATATTATAACAAAGCTATATTGTCAAGACTTGATAATAATATTAGTTGCTGTATTAATTATGACACTAAATTTGTCAATATTTCTAAAAACATCGTTATCAGTTTTAGCATGTTTCAAAGTGAAGATGTCCCCAAGAAATGGCAAACATGTTTTGGCGTTGATTGGAGTCGGTCTCATTTGTGATTCAGCAATAATTATTTATATGCTCATGATCGATTCACCCAACATATGGATTTCTATTCTAGGTTATACAGTTTTCAGTACCAGGCTAATACCACAAACCGCTTTGATGTTATTCAAGAAATCTTCTAGGGATATTTGGATAGCGTATGTTAGGAAAATAAGAAGGCGTATAAGAAATACTTACTAAGACTGTCTATTGTTCTTCTAGAGGTTTAATTGTGACCTGTTTTGTACTTCACATTATTATACGGTGTCTCTCCAAGTTTAGCGTGGTAGTAATGAGATAAAAAAAAAATATTTTCATATCTACGGTAGAAACATAAAATGGCTTGAATGAATGAATGATACTTTATTCACAGAATATGGTTAACAATAAGGCGTTATAAATTATATGGTCCTCAGCATATTCCACCAAAATGGCATGTGAATATTTTCATAAAAATAAGTATACAAAATTATATATTTAAATTAATATTAGCTTAAGCACTATGTTGAAAAACTTGTTTCTAAACTTTTATATGTAAATAAAACTTTAGAACCAAATCAATGCAATCACAAATAAATGCTTCTTTTTTACTTGCTTATTTCTTTCATTGTTCAGTCACATAACATAATTTCTCTTTTGTAGTTTAGCGTACAAGACACACCCATGATAACACGAACTGTGCGAAGTAAAAAAAAAATCTTCTGTATTTATTCATTTATTACTTGTACGTAGAATAGCTGTTATTATCGTAGATTGCTACTGTTGTGTAGTACCAACGCCCGGTGAATAAAATCAATCTTTTGCCCGTATACCTTTTTCCCTTAATTTTATCCTAATTACTGTATTTTTTTTTAATTTTTATGTAGAAATTGTTTTAATTTTTCCAATTATTCCCTTATTCAAAATATGTTTTTTTTTTATTTGATTTAAAATATGTTTTTTTTTTTAAATAGTTAACCGAGATCTTGTGACGGTTCGGTATGCGTATAAGACCTATTGTCGACACGGCCGTGTGTTGAACGTGAATACGTTATATTATACACTAAAATTATTTAAAAATGGCAGCGCTTCCCCCTCCCCACCCGCACGTTCCATAGCGTAACTTAGCGTAATAAATTCTAAAAAATACCAGCCAAGTGCGAGTCGGACTCGCACACCGAGGGTTCCGTACGTAGGATCATTATAAATTTGATATTTTTCATTATAAATAAGAAGTAATGCATCGGAAAAAATAAATAAAATATATTTTGCAATGTGCACATCAAGCCCTTTCATATGATACCCCATTTGAATTAGTAGCTTCAATTTGTAATTTCGACCTTCTATAAAAAATATAGACCCCCTAATTTATAAGATTTAGTTACAAATGTATAGTTTGAGATTTATTCCTGTACTTGTAGTCTATAACGATATTACTTGCCAAATTTCATAGTTCTAGGTCAACGGGAAGTACCCTGTAGGTTTTGATCCCCTTGAGAATGTCGAAATATGCGTTTTTTGTGGAATAAACAGCCGTAACAATTTTTTACGTAAACTGAGCAGTTTGATTTTTTTTACAACTTCATGGGACCGTAGACCTGAGTATACAGTTCAAATTTCAGCTTGATACCTCCAAGTATTCTCGACATAGAAATTCTTGACAGACAGACAGACAGACAGACAGACAGACAGACAGACGGACAACAAAGTGATCTTATATGGGTTCCGTTTTTCCTTTTGAGGTACGGAACCCTAAGAACGAATGATAACAAAATCGTGGTATACAATTTGGTGTTTCAACTACAAATGTATCATCTCCATCTAAAATTCAATTACACCACTCTAGCCAGATGAAGGATCGTGCCTCCCTCATCATCATCAGGTCATTTTAGTCTCCACTACAGGAGCACGACCCTCTCTCTTCCGTCCCAGACAGAAGGAGGATTTGGCCTATACTCCCCACGCTGGCCAGACGGGTTGGGGAGGCCTGATCGATGTTTTATAATGTATTAAAGTAATTTTAAATTATTTCGTGCCTCCCTATTAAAGTAATTTTAAATTATTTCGTGCCTCCCTATTAAAGTAATTTTAAATTATTTCGTGCCTCCCTATTAAAGTAATTTTAAATTATTTCGTGCCTCTCTATTAAAGTAATTTTAAATTATTTCGTGCCTCCCTATTAAAGTAATTTTAAATTATTTCGTGCCTCCCTATTAAAGTAATTTTAAATTATTTCGTGCCTCCCTATTAAAGTAATTTTAATGCCGTATTCACGTCAAATATAAATTTAAAAAAGTTATACTTGTAGGGTTCAAGCATGTAACACCTAAAAAATAAAGGCGATAATTATCTCTCATATTAACCAGGAATTGTGTTTGCTAAACAAGTTTGAATGGAAGCTCCTGCTCCGTGTCTATCCCGAGAGATTGTTAGACGTAATTACCCCCATGTAATATACGGCATTAAATTCCTTCAGTATTTCCGAACCCCATTTTGCAGCGATGTTGACACAGATTTCAGTTTGAGATGAATCGGTTTGATGGAACATTATTAAAGATATTATAATAATACTGGATAATTAATATTGGGATAGTTAAATTGTACTATTATTGTAGTGATTTGGGCTTAATTGGGCTATTGCGCCGTTGTCTCAGGTGTTAAAACCTTTTCGTTTTAATTCGCGATAAAAAAGTGAATAAATATTGTGAGTATATTCAATAGGATTTCTAATACCAATAAAATAATAGTATTTATTTAAAAAAACTTATATATTTTTTTGAAAACTATTCAGTTATTGCAGCAGTCAAAAACATTATTTTCTAAATTTTAACAGAATGCTATTGTAGCAATGTTGCTTACAAAATAATAACCTGTCTACATGATGCAAATTAATGATTTCGAAAAAAATATCGAACCATAGACAAATCAAGGTGAAAAATGCGGTATAAAATAGCAATATGTTTTATACATATTATATACTCGTACAATCAATGTTGGTATAATACCGTATTATTTCTTGCTGTAAAGTACCCACTGTTTTATACAACCTTTACATCGCTAGACAGGACAGGAATAGCAGTACCACTCGACATCACATACTCAATTAAATAATTGAGAAATAAATAATTACGTGAATTAAGAAAACTAATTAATTAAAAATTTATTGGTAATACAGATGGGCCAATAATACCGAGCTAGATTATTTGGAATATATAAGCTCTTTAAATTGAGAATCTTTCCCAAAATGCCCTGTATATATCTCCCATTTCTAGCTACGAGAAAATAACAACAAGCTTTGTTAGAAATTATTTATTTTCAATTAGTTTCATTCATGCTGTTTAATAACTGTGATTTTATTTTACGAAATAAACTTAACTTACAATATTAACACATTTCGCTTTATTTATATTGTTCGTAACTGTACAAATAAGCATTAGAATGGGGATGTTTGATATTATTTCAGACATTAGATGTCGCTAGGTAGGCGTCGGGTCCAGATTGTCAAAATGTACTGAATTTTTTGACAGTGAAACTTTAAGACGACAAGACAACACAAGACGTCAACAAGACATTTGACAAGATGCATTGAATTAACAAATGATTGGACCCTACGCTACAGTGCTGCCGAAAGACCTTCAAAAGTGTTGGTCATTGCCAACGACACTACTAAAAGGCGCTTAATAATATGTTGGGATGCGCTGTACTGCATATAATTCAAGATCTTCTTCTTCTTCGTCAACCCTTATTTATCCCACTGCTGGGATACAGGTCTCCCCTCAACCGAAGGAGTTTAGTGCATACTCCACCACGCTGGTCATTTGTGTGCTGGCAGAGGAGGAATTCAAAATCGAGTGATCCTAATCAACTTGATTGCTACGTTCCACGAATGAAAACGTCTTATTTGCATAACATTTCGAGAGTAAAACAGTATTAACTGGTATTTACACATGTGCACCGCAAAATCACAGCCGGGAGCGCTACCGTCATCAAATTAGTGCCACGAATTATATGATCGTTCCAGCCCCTGAGCAAATTCCTCTCAGCGAGACTGTTTTAAACGTAACCAGCTTAAATTTGAGCTACGAATACGAATATAAACTTGAGTAATTTTGCAGAAATACTTTTGGTAATTGTTATGTTGAATTTGTATAGCAAAGATATTGTATAATTTATTAGTCAAAATAATTAATAATACGCTATATTAATATACAGCAAACGATACGATACAGTAATGATACTAAAACAGCCCCCTTACCACCATCTCTAATTGCGATTCAATAATTGAATAGATAGCTTATTCATACCAAAGAATAAGCGACTCTATTCCATTTGAAATAGAGTGGCTTATTCATTGGTATGAATGAGCATTCTATTCAGTATCGCAATAAGAGATGGTGGTAAGGGGGCAGAACTATGAAGATGATCAAAATCCAATCCAAAGAGTCAATAATTAACACTAATAAATAATTATCAATATTGCCTTGTAAATACACAGTCACGGTCATCTAGACAGTATCACCTACTAAACAAAAATAAACTTAAAATAGGATAAAATTAAATATATATATCTAAATTACACATCCATGTATAGAATCTATATATCTATATTTAAAAACTAATTATAAGTTATATGCTTAAAAATAAAAATACTAAAAAATATATAAAAAAAATCATGAGGTTATTTTAGTCTCCATTACAGGAGCACGACCCTCTCTCTTCCGTCCCAGACAGAAGGAGGATTTGGCCTACACTCCCCACGCTGGCCGGGTTGGGCCACGGCAAAAAATATACATTCAGAAATTTATTTTTTAATTATATTATACGTATAAATTAAAATCCATATAAGTACATGGATTTTAATTTAGTTTGTAAAAGGATTTATAAAATGTACATACGTTAAATAGGAAACTGCGGTCGGCTGGTGGTAAATTAAGTATGTTAATTATAAGTACACATCGCGTGTTACTGTATGCATGTCCAATTAAAATAAATAAATAAACAGATAAATAAGTATGTTCGTAATCTAATATGTAAAATAAGAGAATGAATACATCAATAATTTGCAATAAACTTTAATAAGTTGTGCTTAATTAAGTAGTTATTGAAACGATATGTGCCAAAAACTACCTTTTTATGATTCCGTAGTAATCCATAAATAATAAAGAAGAATAGATTCGTGAAGGTCCGTCCGTATGTATCACAATCATTTTCCTCATAAACTATGTGTTTTCGAAAGGTAAAATTTTATATTGTTATAGCTTATATTACAATTTTATATATAACGCTAACGCTATGAAGAAAATAATATTTAGGGTGTTTCAAAAAATCCAACGTACTCTCAGCCCAAAATTTCGTAAAATATTTTTAAATAAAAGTCCTGTCCAAAGGCCAGGTTAGCCCCTAAGTTACAAATCCTTATTCATCCCACTGCTGGGGAACAGGCCTCCCCTCAATTAAAGGGGTTTATTGCATACTCCACCACGCTGTTCAACTGCAGGTTGGCGGAAGCCAGTGCTTTCAAGCCATCTGATGTCCACTGACTTGGCTTAACGACGGTCATCTAGTGACAATAGCTGATACCGATGGCTTAACGTGCCCTCCGAAGATAGATAGAAGATCCGAAGATAAGCTACTGCCCACAATTAATTATTCGAAACAGACTTGCTAGTAAAATATAGAGTTATAAATATTTTTAAAATGGAACATTTCACCTAAGTGGGATTCGAATCCATGACCTCTCGATTACCGGTCGAGTGCTCTTTCTAACTGAGCTACAAGGAACTTGTGATAGTGGCGAATTTTTGCGTTTTATAATTACTACTGTGAAATCGCAGTGTGGCGCCATTTTTTAAGTAATAATAAATGAAAAAATCTTTTATTTCTTTTTTCTTTATGCAACGTCGGGTGGCAGACAGGCATATCGCCCACCTGTTGTGAAGCGATTACCGTAGCCATTTGACCGCTACCAGCATGAAAAATCGCTCGCGTCCGCCACCCCCACTGCCTGCACAGCACACACCAACTCCTTCCGTGACTCACTCAACACAACAACATTCAAGAGAATTGTTATTTGGCTACAGAATTCTGTGGAGGTATATCCCCTTACAAATACGCTGTACCCTACCTCTTATTTGCCAGAGCCTCTTCCGCTAACCGGTAGGGTGCACGATGTGCAGGCTTAGAGCTGCCGCCCATTTAGCCACAAGTAGCCACCACTAAACGCAGCTACAAGTGGTTAGGTCAAACCATTAGTCGTAGCTACTAGTGGCTGTACGCGGTCCCCAATCGGAGCCACTAGTGGATAGAAAGAATCAACATTTTCCCTCAGAATTTGACTGAAGATAGACGTGTAAAATGAAAATACTCTTATTAGTTTTATGGATTATTAAAATAAGACGGAGAAAAAGTCACCGAATCCAAAACCAATTACGACGATCAATTTGCCGGCGACTGTGGAGGAGTTCGAGTGTGCGTAGGTCGACAAAACGCGACCACAAGTAGCGAGCACTGACCACTCTCGCAGCTTGTGGCTTCGACCCGGCCACTCGAACGCTCACTGTGCGTCGATATCATACAAAATGTATGAAAAATGTCTTCCATAACTTGTGGTGGCCACTGGTGGCTTAGCTGTGGTCGCCACTGGTGGCCTAATGTGCGGCAGCCCATTAATTTGCATATTATTTGCGAACGATTAAATTACATATTATAATTTGTATTTATATAATTTACGACATGATATTGCTCTAAACATCGTGGTGATTTACTCACACCCCCGTAGTTATACTTGTTATTTTCTTAATGTGATACGAAAATATAATTTTAGTGGACAACGACCCTCGGTTATTGCTTTTGATATTGTACTGTCGTCATCAACGATGTCTAGACTTGAATAATTATCTAAGCTCATACTGTGTGTGTGCGTGTGTGTGGATGCTGTGAAATCTGAACAGTAATTTTAAAAACACATAAATTTAAGTGTTGTATTAAAGATTTAAAACTTAAAATAAAAATGGACTTTACATTAATTAAAGTTAGTGATGAATAGACAGCTACAGGCTCATTATGTGAAGCTTTTAGGCCATATTCCCCCTGGTGATTTGTGATGTGCAGAAGTACACACGTATTCAACATCACGTGTATTTTTTGTTCATTGGGTTCTTTTTTCTTTCGGCGTGTAATGTCACGTTGGCAAAATTTTTTTTTCTTTTTTTTTTTTTTTATACTACGTCGGGTGGCAGACAAGCATACGGCCGCCTGATGTGAAGCGGTTGCCGTAGCCATATTAACGCTCGCAACATAAAATATCGCTCGCGCGCCGCCACCCCCGCTGTCAACGCAGCATCTCCTTCCTTTCTGGTGACCTCACTCACTCGCAGGAACACAACAACCCTCAAGGGAATTGTTATTTGGCTGCGGAATTCTGTAAGGTGGAGGTACATTCCCCAGTCGGGTAGCTTACAATTACGCTCCCTACCTCTCTTTTCGCCAGAGCTTCGTTGGTCAGTCAGCAGGGTGCACCGCGTGCAGGTGAAGTTGGCTTTGGTTCAAAGGTGTTGATGAACCACTTACACCCCTAATGACAAAATGCCATGTTCGCTTTATATACCAACAAGCCGTTACCCGGGGTTTCGCCCGCGTGGTCATTACTTTAACAAAGGTTTTTTCCCGTCGGAATAAGATGTTTTTACCGGGATAAAAAGTTTGTAATTATATTCATGTCACTTTCCATACCCTAAATCTAAACCATCCCCGTAAATAAACTCACGTCAATCCATTGGCATCCATCCTTTCAATGTGAAAGAAGGACAAACAAACACAATTTTGCATTTATAATATTAGTCATCGACAGGGAATTCATCCTCACACATTGGAGCCTAAGTGGTCGCGTACCGTGCGGTTCCAGAGAAGTTTTCTCCCGCGTACGGTTAAGCTGTGGAATGAACTGCCTGTCGAGGTTTTCTCAGGAGACTACAGCATGGGGTTCTTCAAAAAGGGCGTGAAGAGGTTTTTACAGGGTCGGCAACGCGCGTGTGATGCTCCTGGTGTTACAGGCGTTCATAGGCTACGGTAACTGCTTTCCATCATATTTCATAGGCATAAAAAAAAAAATAGTATGGAAGTATATAATTCACTGGCGGGTACCGCAGGTTATGGATACACTACGATACCAGATGCACCACGAGGAATACCAGTCCACAGACCACGTCGTTCTGGAAGAATCCCATGCTGTATACTCCTATGAAAATCTCGACTGCATCCCAAAACTTAAATGGGTGTGGTAGAAAAACTCTACTGTTTGCAGTAAGGCTGTCTCGGATGTTTCAAAATCTACAAATATTATATAAGGTGTACCTTGCTAAGATCGGACGAACTTTTTATAAGTTTAAAAGAGGCTGTACCAAATTTGAGTTTTCTTTAGTCGCATATATCGCAACCAAAAATACAAACTGAGCATAGACAAGTACGTCATTTGTGATGAGATTGGTAGTCTTTTACGCTCAATGAGTTTGTTTCAACAGGTGTTTAAAATTTATGCAAAAATCTATAAGAGCCGTAGAAAGTTCTGGAGTTTTCCAAGATACGATCTTCTTCCCGATTCGATCTCAGTGGAAACCACTTAACACATTTAGTGACGAGGGCGCCCATCGACGTCCCAAAAATCTTTAATCACATGCCGAAAACGCCCATCGGTATTAGGTTTAGCATTCAATATCTAGGCTAAATAGAATCATGGCGGCATGAGGGTAAAGTTCTTAATACGTAAGCCGGCAATGAAAGGGTATATTTCTCTCCTGTTGTGATCAATAGTGACGTTATTCCGAAGCCCTCCCCTATTTAAGACCTCACGTGATTAATGAACGACCTCTTATGAGAAACCATATCGCTCAGCTTATGAGCTCAATGATAATGCGCCTGCATTTGTTAATAACATATGGCAGCAATATTACTCTTTGAAGAGAAATTGATGATAGTACCTATTGCATATCAAATAACTCGCAATATAAGTAATGGATGATTAATGTCCGCCGGTTCCCTAGATAGGGCAGTAGCAGGTACAGTCTTGCTTTCAATGAATTTATGTTGGGTTTTGAATTTTGTGGACTTTTCACGCTAAATCTCCTTTTTTGACAAAACGAGCCATTCGTGATTTTTTGGCGGCGGCTATTTCAGTTTCAAAATGGCAGCATTTAATCATAGTGCATTGTCAGGAGAACCAAATGAGCGTGTTAAATTTCAGTACGTTAGTACTATTACTTATACTGTGATTTCATTTCAATCGGACACTGGAGAGTGAATCAAATTTAACTTGCAAGATTTGATTAAATACACAGTGGTGAGACTAAATAAAAGTTTGTAATAAAATAGAAGTTAAGGCGATACCTGCTGCAAAAGTTTTTGGACAAAAGATCGTGTTCGCGTATCGTTCAAAAGAGGCGCCACGTTCGCAGCATGTTCGAGTTTAAAGACGAAAGTAAACTGTAGCGTCAGATAAATTATACAAATAAAAGCTAATACTAGTACTATTACTTATACTGTGCTAATACCTACCAAAATATTATATATATTTAATCTTTTACAATTATTACCGATGACGTGATCGATGGTGTGATCAGACTTGATAAAATTAGAAACGAATACGTGAGAGTAAGGTTCGGTGTAGCTCCTATAGCGGAAAGTCGATTGTGATGGTACCGACATGTGAAGCGGAGATACGATGATCATGCCATTCGCAAGGCGTTAGAATTGCCTGAAAAAAGGCGTGGAAGAGGACACCCGCCAGCAATGTGGTAGACGAGTATGGTTCGAACTATGGATAAGACACAACTGCATCAACAGACAACCCACGACAGAACAACCTGGCGAAAAAGAATTAGGAGTGCTGACCTCATATAAAGTGGGAATAGTAAAAGAAGAAGAAGATGTAATCTTTCACAAAAAATATGTAATTGTTTTGGGGTGTAATTAGTTCACCACAAACTTTAGAGCTAAAGCCAACCTCTCCTGCACGTGGTGCAGCCTACCGACTGGTGAAAGAGGCTCTTGCAAAAGAGAGGTAGTCGTATTTGTAAGCTGCCCGACTGGGAAAGTACTTCCATCACACCGAATACCGTAGCAAAATAATAATTCCCTTGAGGGTTGTTGTGTTTCTGCGAGTGAGTGAGGTCACCAGAAAGGAAGGAGTTGCTGCGTTGACAGCGGGTGGCGACGCGCGATCGATATTTCAGCGTTGTTATGGTTATGTTAACCGCTTCACATCAGGTACGCCGTATGCTTGTCTGCCACCCGACGTAGTATAAAAAATGTATAAGAACTGTAAATTATCTACAGCTACAAACTTTATTATTATTATGTATCTCATTTTAATCACGGGTCAAGCCCGGTCATTTGATAGGCATGCGCGGGGATATGGATCCAACGCGTAGAGGCCCCTTTGAGAAGTTTGATGTAATGTTGTAAGCCCGCCGGGACCCGCTCCAGGATATGTCAATGGAACGACATACCCATGAGCAGGTCTCGGCAGGCGTTGAGACTATTGCGAAGTGTGATGGAAAATAAATGGGCTATGGAGATGAGGTCTGGGTGAACTTAATACCGGGCCATTACAGAAGAGGGACGGACGCCTGCCATAACTGCTTTTATTGCTAGTTATTTGCGGCAGGCGGTGGCCACTCACTAGATGGGCCCCCGAAATGCCAGGAAAACGGCCGGGAGCAACACCGGTGTGAGTGACTCAGGGATGTCGAGAGGTGTGCTGCGCTTTCTCCGAAGTTACTCGCGGCGTGATGCCCTTTAACACTTCCACCCCTGGAGCATATAGCTCTAGCGGCTCCTCTCTGGACGGCCAATGAAGGCAAGCCAGAGCTGAGAGTCCTGCGGGCCTTCTTGTGTTTACACTCCGACCGATGAAGACACGTCGGAGACGAAGGCCCTGACCGACTCTCTGGAGACTCGGGTCCGTGGTGTCGCTACTCACACAACAGCTCGCCACACAAGCTGCCCTGCGGACTTATTATTATTATTATTAACAAGACTACAAAAATTATGGAAGCTGTTTGCTTTGAGCAGGGTTCATCAACCCACAGCACTTCTCAACACCGACTGGGGTTTACTGCACTTCAAAATTTCCCAAAGGCCATCGCGTCTGCGATGATAGATAGTATTAATGGTATGCTTTCCTAAGCAAGCCTGCTTTTTGATAGGAATTTTGTTTTATACCACTAGAGTGGAAAACAAGCTTACAGCCCGCCTGATGGAAAGCAGCTACCGCAGCCGATGAACGCCTGTAACACCAGGGGCATCACACGCGCGTTGCCGACCCTGTAAAAACCTCTTCACGCCCTTTTTGTAAAAACCCCATACTATAGTCTCCTGGGAAAACCTCGACAGGCAGTTCATTCCACAGCTTGTCAGTAGGCGGGAGAAAACTTCTCTGGAACCGCACAGTTCGCGACCACTTAGGCTCCAATGTGTTAGGATGAATTCCCTGTCGATGGCGAGCGGTGCGACTGTAGAAGGAGGCCGTGAGCATCATGTCAAACAACTCCTCTGAACACACCCCATTGTACAATCGGTAGAACACACAAAGGGACGCAAAATATCAACTCAGACTTAACGGTTCTAAACCGTCTGTAAGTTTGGGATCCTCAACAATCCTCACAGCACGCCTTTGAATCGAGTCACAAGGTGCAAGCTGGTATCTAGGCGCTCCCGCCCATATAATAAATGTAATCTCAAAAAACAAATTCATGCAATTTTTCTAATAGCATAATAAAGCCCTCAACGGAATTGTTATTTGGCTGCGGTATTCTGTGAGGTATTTCCCCAGTTGGGCAGCTTAAAAATTACCTTTTATCCCGATTGCAGTTGCACTATATCAATGTTAGTGTGCTCCACGGCATACTTGCAGAGCCCTCAGCGGAGCCTGCTAGGCTGGTGTATTAGTGTAT
This sequence comes from Hypsopygia costalis, assembly GCA_937001555.2. Taxonomy (NCBI): domain Eukaryota; kingdom Metazoa; phylum Arthropoda; class Insecta; order Lepidoptera; family Pyralidae; genus Hypsopygia; species Hypsopygia costalis. The sequence continues at coordinate 6,352,018 of OW443335.2, forward strand.
TACATAGTTCATACAGATTCTGATACTCTGTGAGCAACCATGCATTGACCTGCCAGATTGTATACTACTGGGTAATGTAATATGAAAGTACTTGAATGGCTTAGGGTATGATTGGGCTTACGTATATATAAATCTGATATATATAACATCATCATCAGGTCATTTTAGTCTCCACTACAGGAGCACGACCCTCTTTCATCCATCCCAGACAGAAGGAGGATTTGGCCTACACTCCCCACGCTATATATATATATATATATATATATATATACATATTTAAATCACAATAAAACCCTAACCTAACCAAAAATCAACTCTAATCTATGTGAGTAGTTCTTTCCTGCTCTAACTCTATGAATTTCATAGATACCCTTGCATTGCCAAAAGGGGAAGTTAAATTCCAAAAGCTTCCAACTCTTACCAATTTCTTTTGTTTAAATTGGATATGAGTTCCAAGACAGTACCCTGGGACTGTAGTGGACTTCATTGCCTTTGTGGTGGTGGCCTGTGTTAATCTTAGCTGCACAGGAGATACAGTTGTGGGAGTTTTAGACCCTTCATCATCATCGAAGCTCTGGCGAAAAGAGAGGTAGGGAGCGTAATTGTAAGCTACCCGACTGGGGAATGTACCTCCGCCTCACAGAATACCGCAGCAAAATAACAATTCCCTTGAGGGTTGTTGTGTTCCTGCGCGTGAGTGAGGCCACCAGAAAGGGAGGAGATGCTGCGTGGGCAGCGGAGGCGTGGCGGCGCGCGAGCGATATTTTATGTTGCGAGCGTTTATATGGCTACGGCAACCGCTTCACATCAGGCGGGCCGTATGCTTGTCTGCCACCCGACGTAGTATAAAAAAAAAATAAAAAAAAAATCATCAGGTCATTTTAGTCTCCACTACAGGAGCACGACCCTCTCGACCGTCCCAGACAGAAAGAGGATTTGGCCTACACTCCCCACGCTGGCCAGACGGGTTGGGGATTGCCTGATCGATGTTTTATAATGTATTTCCCTTAGTCGCCTTGTACGACATCCACAGGAAGAGACGGAATGATTCTATTCTAGTCTGCCGGAAACCACACGGCCACCTTTTTTAGACCCTTGCATGTCGGAATTGCATATGCATGGCCTCCCCAACCCGTCTGGCCAGCGTGGGGAGTGTAGGCCAAATCCTTCTTCTGTCTGGGACGGACGAGAGAGGGTCGTGCTCCTGTAGTGGAGACTAAAATGACCTGATGATGATGATGTCGGAATCCACCCTTAGGAGTCGAGTCAGACTACTTTGGGTATAAAAGGAAAAGATTAATGGTAGGTATCCGATCAGAGAAACGATGAATTCAGCAGCATACGCTTTCTTAAGGTCCACCTAGAATATTTTGGTATAATAGAGAAAAAATAACTGTAATCTTCTAATTTATTTTTTATCTTAAAAAATAATCTAAAGAAAAAAAAATGTTATAAGAGACGGCGACAGTTGTTTGGTAGATCAGACCAGCCCCCTAACCACCATCTCTTATTGCGACTCAATAACTGAATAGATTGCTTATTCATACCAATGAATAAGCGACTCTATTTCAAATGGAATAGAGTCGCTTATTCATTGGTATGAATAAGCAATCTACTCAATTATTGAATCGCAATAAGAGATGGTGGTAAGGGGGTTGAACGTCATTTCTTATTATTTTGACCAATAAATTATGGTATTATGATTAGCAATATAACATATAATACTTATTAAACAATCTTTGGACTTGATAAGAATGTCGTGTACTTAGATAATGTGTTTTTTTCTCGTATTATTATTTTAATCTATAGAAGTGTATACAAAACATAGATAAAGCTATTAATGTAGTAAGTATCTTGATTTGTTAAAAAAATCAACATATTCTACATAATTGATATAAATTCTTATGTAATTGACAAATAAGAAGTGTTTGTTAATTTTTTTTAGTTTTCACATATATTATTTTCACAGAACTTCACGTGCAGGCTCGCGATATCACAAGTTGACCGTTGGGATCATTCCTTCGCGTACTAAAAAGTTTGGCAACTCCTATCTATGTCGCACCATTAAAAAGTGGAATGCGTTGCCGGCATACGTATTTCCTCATTAATACAATATGGGATCCTTTATTATCCTTCAAGGGAAGCGTGAAGAAGCATCTTGTAGGCCAGCATGGTAGCGTCAACTGACAAGACATCTCTTGTCCGTTGCCGATGCGATCCGGGGCTCCTCTTTTCGCTTACCATCAGGCGAAGCGGAGCCAATATGCTGAACATTAAAGGTGTCCTCCTTCCTTTAAGAGTGAAAACACATGTATTGGAAGAAGCCAGTGCTCCACAACAATAGGCACATAATATCATACAGATAAATAAAATTGGTGTGTCTGTTTGTAATATTAAAATAACCGCTTTTTAGAAAATGCATATGGATGTATAGACGGTACATATACCAAATTTTTTACAATTTTTGTCTGTCTTTCTGTGTTTGTTCGGCTAATCTCTGAAACGGTTGGACTGATTTTGACGGAACTTTCACCGGCATATAGCTGATGTAATAAGGAGTTTATTAGGTAATATAAATAAATAATTAAAAAATAACTGTTCCGCGCGGACGAAGTCGCACAGCTAGTATTGTATATAAAACACAAACGCGTAGCTCACTGACTTGTTCTAGGTAATACTCATGAGTGTGTTCTGTTGTCATGTTTATATGTATGTATTGTCAGCTCTACGATTAATGGATCATCATCATCATCATCAGCTTATTTACTCACTGCTGGATATAAGCCTTCCCCAATGCTTTCCACCACATGTGATCCTCCGCTTTCCGCATTCACCAGCTTCCAGCCGCTTTCTTGACGTCGTCGGTCCATCTAGAGTGGGGGCGTCCCACTCTTCGTCGCTCCATACGCGGCCTCCACTCTAGGACCTTCCATCTGCCATTAGGGACAAAGCAGATGTGGCCGGCTCACTGCCACTCTTATATTATTTTTTTGCTACATTCCTTACTTTGAGAGCTATGTGAACAACCTTGGTACTCCGTCGTATTTCTTCGTTATAGATTCGATCCATTAGAAGAGAAACTGCAAGCATCCATCGCTCGCTGTGCGACCCTTACGTCATTTGAACCAGCCCGACAGTCATTAATTAATGATAAATGGGTATATTATATGAAGATTAATGGGTAATCTTGAGACATCTAATCTTTTAGTATAGATAAATTATTGTTATTACGCGGAAATGTAAATAATTCTCTTTCTATTATCATATTGTTTTGTTAATATAACAAAACAAGACTTACGTATATAAGAGCGGTTGATTAATGTTTAATCTAATCTACAAGTACCGTCTAAGCGGATCTGGGGTCCTAACGGCTAAGCTGAAGCCGATTACCATCGAATATTTTGATTCAAAAAATAGGTCTTACGTTTTAGTTATGGACAATTTGGGGTGTAAGAGGTTCATCAGCATCTTTGAACCAAAGCCAACTTCACCTGCACGCGGTGCACCCTGCTGACTGACAAACGAAGCTCTGGCGAAAAGAGAGGTAGTAATTGTAAGCTACCCGACTGGGGAATGTACCTCCACCTCACAGAATACCGCAGCCAAATAACAATTCCCTTGAGGGCTGTTGTGTTCCTGCAAGTGAGTGAGGTCACCAGAAATGAAGGAGATGCTGCGTTGGCAGCGGGGGTGCCGGCGCGCGAGTGATATTTTATGTTGCGAGCGTTAATATGGCTACGGTAACCGCTTCACATCAGGCGGGCCGTATGCTTGTCTGCCACCCGACGTAGTACAAAAAAAAAGACAAACATCTTCATCTTTGTCGGTAGAGCTCCAGGGTTCCTACTAGCTAAGCTATTTTGAGTTTACTACTATTTTACTACTTTGAGTTTAGTACTAGTTAAGCTTAATTTTAGCAATCAAAAATCCGGTGGGAATCGGCTTCAGCTTAGCCAGTAGCCCCTGTTAAAGTCTGCTTCCGCAGAGCAAGTTGCAACAAGATTAAAAAAAAACAAATAATAGTATGTGGTAGTAAATAAGAGAACTAAGAAGTTTACTTACTGTGTTTTGCTCATCAACTCCATTCATTTGATATCCTATAATATCATAATATGGGTTCAGGCGAAAATTATAACCCGCCATTTTGCGACGGCCGCCATAGTGGATTAAAAATGACAGCAATGAAGTAATCTTGCTTTGCCACGAAAACCAAACGACTGTTCAAATCAATCAATCGAATAGTGGAATGTGAGTCTTTAATTGCAATATTTGATCAAATACTCCGCTGTGAAACTAAATAAATGTTTAAGTTTTGACGGGCATTTTTTACAATATTATTGATAACTGTATTTTATGGGAGTTGGTATGAGCTCTTCTCTGCTTTATTATTATATGAATTTCATAGATTCTTGCATTGCCGAAAGGTGAAGTTAAATTCCAAAAGCTTATCACTCTTACTAATTGTGACTTCCAAGGCAGCCGTAGAGTAACTATTATGTAATCTGTGGCCGTAGTTTTACCTCCGGGACTACATGGACTTCGTCGTTCACTGCCTTTTTGGTGGTCCCCGCTGTTAATCCTGGCTACACAAGAGTTACAGTGGTGGGAATTTTAGAACTTTCATGAAAATGATGAAAAATAATAATTCATTTAATCTCAAGTTACTACTTTGGCAACTTTCCAAGAAGATAAGAACGCACTTTCTTTTTAAATATATTTTTTTCTGGGGGCTTTTGTTTAGTTTATTGTTTATATTGGCCGTGTGGTTTCCGGCAGCCTAGAATAGAATCACGCCGTCTCTTCCCGAGGATGTAGTACAAGGCCACTAAGGGAAATACATTATAAAACATCGATCAGGCCACCCCAACCCGTTTGGCCAGCTTGGGGAGTGTAGGCCAAATCCTCCTTCTGTCTGTGACGGACGAGAGAGGGTCTTACTCCTGTAGTGGAGACGATAATGACCTGATGATGATAATGATGTTTGTTTATATGCTATATATATAATACGTGTATATGTATGTACTCGTAAGTATGACTGTTTAGTTTATGCGCCCCCTACTTGCTTTCTGTCATCATCATAATCATTATCGTTTAGCGATAAGACCGCCTTTTTGAGTGGAGCGAGCGGAACGGTTATATAAATAAATATTGTCAGACAAATTACACAGCGCCATCTAGCCCCAAAGTAAGCGAAGCTTGTGTTATGGGTACTAGAAAACTGATAAACATACGTAAATACATTTTTTTTTTGTAAATACATACTTATGATTCATAGAAAAACAGATGTTTCATGGGAATCGAACCCACGAGCGTTGGTGTCGAAGCCGCGTCATTGACCGCTACGCCCCCGAGCTCGTCGATAAGTTACTTTTGGAAATGAATAGGTTCCAAAACCACTGAACCGATTTTGATGAAACTTGTCACAATTAAAGGCCTCGACATGCTTGAGGTTTGTGTCGAAAAAAAATTGAGATGGATCATGTCCTTGAGGAAAACATACATTCAGCGAATCTACTCGCTCCACTCAAACTCAATTTCGGCCCCGTGGGCTAGAATCCGCCCTAGTGTATTTTTGTAGTATCTCTGTAAAATAACTTTATCTAGTGTGGTAGGAGTATTGAGAATTGTTGTGTTGATGCGAGTAAATGAGGACACCAGGGCAAGATGTAGCAATGCGCCACTCATCTATACGCTACTTGTTTGGCACTCGACTTTATATAAAATACACAGTTTGGGAACTGTGTGTAATTATTTTATTATAATTTATTGTTTAACTCCCGCAAAACTCATTTTATAGTCGTATAAAATATACAAATAAACAATCTCTTTTAATCAATTGATTGGGTTACCGGCCCGATAGTTACACAGAGTATTTCGTATCGAAAAATGCGATGTGTGTAAATAAATACGTAAAAATGTATTGAGTGTTCATTTGTATACGGTAAATGGAAGTTCATTTGCAAGCCGCATACTCGGCATCAACCCATAATCATCCCACTGTTGGGATCATCATCATCATCAGGTCCATTTTAGTCTCCACTACAGGAGCACGACCCTCTCTCGTCCGTCCTAGACGGAAGGAGGATTTGGCCTACACTCCCCACGCTGGCCAACGAAACGGTTGGGGAGGCCTGATCGATATTTGATAATGTATTTCCCTTAGTCGCCTTGTACGACATCCACGGGAAGAAACGGAGTGATTCTATTCTAGTCTGCCGGAAACCACACGGCCAGCACACCAAAACACGACTGTTGGGATAGGGCCCTCAATCGAAGGGGTTTAGAGCGTACACCACCACGCTGCTCAACTGCGGATTGGCGCAGGCCAAACGTTTTTGTTTTCAAAGGCCACTGTCTTGGCTTAACGACTGTCCTCTAATGACAACAACCTGGATCGACAGCTTAACGTGCCCTCCGAAACACGGAGGAGCTCGAGAAAAATAAACCCATCCATAGACAGGCTACGGTTAACGTTGCTTAACTTGCGTAATCGATTAAACTGACACGCGCGACGATGGCATCGAGCTTCTCGACTTTTTTACTAACAAGGCAAACAAAAATAAAATTATTTTTGACCTAAAAAAAATATTTTAATGTAGGTAGCTACTACTACCTACTACTTCTTTAATTGTATTGGATTTAATTACATTTACACTGAAAACATTACCGTCCTTTTTCAGGCAGTCGTGTAAAAAAGACGGTTAACGATCTGAAAGAACACCTATATCGTTTTTCATTGTCACGGCTGTACACGGCTACACTGTAAAGTATACAATGTCAAGAGCTCGCGATATCAGCCTTTACTGGGTCAAGTACAATCGAGGGCGATGAAACAAAACAATCTATTGAGCCGCTGTTCGCTTTACCGGTTTTATACGAGGTGAAGTGCTTCTGTGTATTGGATGAAATATTTTGAAGGAGAAATATTATTTTTGAATTTATTTTCCACTTTTCTAATTTCTAAGCCAAAACATGTTCAAATTGCTAAATGTCATTTAAATCTGTTAGTTGACTCTTGAATGCGTGATAGAGTTCGTAGGTTTCGATTTATTTACTAATGTAGTAATGTAGTTATTTACTAATGTACAAGTAACAGTCAAAAAATTGAAAAAAATTAAATAGGAAATAATATACTGTGGCCGGTCTATCATCACGGACAGCTAAACCGATTTCACTAATTCTTTTTTTAGAATATTCCTTGAAGTACGAGGACGGTTCTAACACAAAGAAAAAAAAATGCCTGATAAAGTCTAAAAATAACACATTTCTATATTCCTATACAAACGATTCGTAAATATACTTTAAAGTCAATTTAAACTTTAATACCATACCATAAAGTTAGGCGGTACGAAGTAGTAGTGGGTCGTCGACGAATTTACAGTCGACGCAACGAGACCGTTTACCGTCGACGATGAAATAGTTTAAAAAACAGTCTAATTTTTTACTAGTTGACGTCGTCGTCGATAAGACTATTTCTTCACATAAGCGATTGGTAAACGTAAACCGTTTACGTCTAATTAAACGGTTTTATTTTTTTCGACTAGTTTACGTCGACGACCACGTAAACTAGTCGAAAATTTGATTGTTTTTTAAACTAGTTCATCTTCGACGGTAAACGGTCTCGTTGCGTCGATTGGGTAAACGAACAAAAATCTCATTTGTCAAGTCACTAGACGAGACGAGACGATCGCGACGCGACGCAACGGACTCATCAACCAGTCGAAGAATAAACTAGTTTATCTGTGAACTGTAAACTAGTTTAATCGTTCACGCACAAAAAACAGTTTAAAAAACGGTTCGTTCATTAAACGCCCACCTCTAGTACGAAGTTCGCCAGGTCAGCTATGTAGCTAATAAACCTGATATCGTAGACCGGTTAGAGCGAAGGGCATTTCTTGTTAATATCACCGTGCAGTGTGACGAGAACCTCGTGAAATCTGAGAATGACAAGTTGTCGAAATACTTGGACTTAGCTCACGAGGTTACCGCCATGTGGGACGTTGATTCAACAATAATTGTCCCGATAGTCGTATCGGTAAATGTTATCAAAGCGAAATGTCTCGATTCGCACTTCAGGAGACTTTCGCTGGGTTACTGGGTCAAGGGTCGGATACGGAAGGCAGGAATTTAGGGACTACACGTATTGTGGGGAAGTTCTTCAGTTTGTCGCCCTGACCACCGAGCGCCGCTGTTATATGTCCCGCGCCGGAGATAACTCTATAATAGTAATCAAACTTTTATAGTAATAGTAATCTAAGCAAATCTTCTACTATATTTAAATACACTTTTGCAGCATACACATGATAATGCAGCCAAATAGTAGTCTTGTGTGCATGAACATGTCATCATTATCGAACCCGCGGCTTCGGAGTCAAAGTGGCCATTGCTAGCCTTTTGACCAGCGGGCTAGTCATTAAATGGACGTGTTTTTTGAGTACATTTAATATTGTACAGCACCAAGGGATCGCAGATAAAATTATTAGATGTTTTATTCAAAGTACTTTCTCGGGTACAAAGACCTTAAGGTACGGAAACCTAAAAACCAAAAGAAATCTACATATATTGACACTTTAATTTTATAAACATTTTTAGTAACTAGCACTTTAATATATTTGAAACTAGCGACCCGCCCCGGCTTCGCACGGGTGCAATGGTGATACTAAATGTACTACAGAAGGTCTTTGCGCTTTGTCCTATCCAGTCCTTCCCCAGTTATAGGCACACGCCGCCGGCTCCGCGGCCGGTACCGCCACCGCCGTTATGTCCCTGCATTTTAAATGTGTAATATCTTCTAAACTATTCATTTAAATTACATGCTGTGAAGGGCCATATTGATCTATATAAAATGCGCAATGTATTTAAGGTACTTAATTGGATAAGGATTAATTCTGTATTGCTTAAAATCGCTTCGTAAATAAGGCATTATTTCTTGTAAAAAGCAAAGGATAAAATAACGGTTATTGTGTGTTACCACTAAGAGATAGACATATACCATCGCGAACTTTTTTGTAGACCATTTTAAGGTGAACAATACTGTACTACATTATTTTGATCTATCTCGTTGGGTTCAGCCAGCGTTTGCAATGAAAGAGCAAAAAAATGTGTTTATTTACGACATCACATTAGAAACCTCTAAATTATCAGTGTTTTTCTACTATGTTATGCATATATTATACATATAAACTTTCCAGTTGAATCACTCTATCTATTAAAAAAAACCGCATCATAATCCGTTGCGTAGTTTCAAAGATTTAAGCATACAAAGGGACATAGGGACAGAGAAAGCGACTTTGTTTTATACTATGTAGTGATGTAAGTGGTTCATCAACATCTTTGACCCAAAGCCAACCTCAGCTGCACGTGGTGCACCCTGTTGACTAACACATTAGGCTCTGACGTATAGAAAGACCTACCTACCTTTCCATCTTCTCTATCTATCTAGCGTAGCGGATTTTTTTTAGCTGCCCGACTGGGCAAGTACCTCCACCTCACAGAATACCGCAGCCAAATAACAATTCCCTTGATGATTATTGCGTTCCTGCAAGTGAGGGAGGTCACCAGAAAGAAAGAAAGGAAGGAGCATATTTTAGCAATGGATCGGCGACCTCTTGGTGTTGCTGATCTCCATGGGCGGTGGTGATTGCTTTCCGTCAGGTGACCCACATGCTCGTTTGCCCCCCTCTCACATAAAAAATAATATGATAGTCTGTTTGTTTGTTGCGTGGTTAATGATTAATGTCGTTACTAGGTTAGGTTAGGTGTGGTCTTTCCGGGTCACTGAGAGATCCTGTGAGGAGCAATAGATGATGTTACATAACATTATTCAATTCAGGGAGCAAGACTATTCCACGGGCTAGTAGTGGGTCGTCGACGATTTTACAGTCGACGCAACGAGACCGTTTACCGTCGACGATGAACTAGTTTAAAAAACAGTCTAATTTTCGACTAGTTTACGTCGTCGTCGATAAGACTATTTCTTCACATAAGCGTTTGGTAAACGTAAACCGTTTACGTCTAATTAAACGGTTTTATTTTTTTCGACTAGTTTACGTCGACGACAACGTAAACTAGTCGAAAATTAGACTGTTTTTTAAACTAGTTCATCTTCGACGGTAAACGGTCTCGTTGCGTCGACTGGGTAAACGAACAAAAATCTCATTTGTCAAGTCACTAGACGAGACGAGACGATCGCGACGCGACGCAACGGACTCATCAACCAGTCGAAGAATAAACTAGTTTATCTGTGAACTGTAAACTAGTTTAATCGTTCACGCACAAGAAACAGTTTAAAAAACGGTTCGTTCATTCAACGCCCACCTCTACCACGGGGAGTAATCGAATGAGCTGTTCAATTTAATACCAGGCTTTAGTTCCACTATCGTACCACTCAGAAAAAAAAAATCCGCCCATGCCACCGTGATGATTGGCGATCTATCGCAGTACGTTTTAAGATATTTTCTACTACATACGGTGAAATTGTGGAAGCAACTTCCCTCAACGGTGTGCCTTGGGAAATACGACTTGGGAGTCTCAAGAAAAGAGCCTATGTTTCCCTAAAAAGGTTGATCAGTTATATTTTGGTGTTACTGATGTCTATGGGCTGTGGTGATTGCTTACCATCAGGTGACTAACATGCTCGTTTGCTCCTCTCTTTCATATAAAAAGAAAAGAATCTGGGCACGGCTATTAACGAAATTTCTTTGGGCCTTTTTTTTTTTGGAAAAAATCTGTTAAAATAAGAATTTATTTTAACAGATTGTGTTGATTATAATAATTAAGGTATTTTTCGTAATTATTACTTGACATAATTCTTCATTACTGATCATTAGTTGGAGCACGGAACCTTATAGGTCCCCGTCTCCCAAGTGGAAAACCTAGTTGATGCACGGGTCCGTACCAGACTGAAAAAGAAGGAATTCTTGTAACAGAGACCTGAACGCCCAGGTACTTGGTTTTGTACAATAGTTATCTATACTTATATTTTACCTATGAAATTGCCGTTTTGTATGAAAAAATTTAAACAAATTTTTTTCATGTATTTTTTATTTGTATTAATCGAAGTAATCACCCATGCAATCAATGCATCTTTGCCAACGCAGTGGCAGTTTATTGATGCCCTTCTTAAAGAAATCAGCTGGACGGGAGGCAACAAAATCTTCAAAGGCATTTTGTACTGCCTCTCGGGTATTTAATTTTTTTCCCGCCAAGAAGTTATCCATATTCTGGAAAAAGTAGTAGTCTGTAGGCGCAAGGTCTGGCGAGTAGGGTGGATGACGGAGAGCTTCCAACCCCAGTTCTTGCAACTTGGAGACCGTCTGCTGTGCAGTATGAGGTCGCGCGTTGTCGTGCAGGAGCAGCGGAGACGAGCGATTGACCAATGCTGGTTGGAGACGTGCCAGCTTCTCCATCATTGTGTTCAGTTCTTCACAGTACACCTCTGCAGTAATGCTCACCCCGTTTGGTAAGAAGCTGTGATGAATCACACCGGCGCTAGACCACCAAACAGTGACCATCACTTTTCTAGGGGTAAGTTTTCGTTTAGGGCATTGTTTAGGTGCTGAACCAGGATCCAACCAACTTGCTGAGCGCTTGCGGCTATCAAACAGAATCCATTTTTCATCGCAGGTAACAATGCGGTTCAAAATTCCTTCATTTGTGTGTCTGTTGAGCAGTGCAAGGCACGTCTCGACGCGTCCTTCGCACTGGCGATCATTGAGTTCGTGGGGCACCCATTTGTCAAGCTTTTTTACCTTGCCAATTTGACGCAAATTGACCAATATTATTTTGACGTTAACGTCGAAAGCTGCTGCTAATTCAGCCGTAGATTGTGTATCATCAGCTTCCACAATCGCCTTTAATTCGTCATTGTCGACCAAAGTCTTCGGACGACCGCGAGGTCGAAATTTCCAGAACATAAGCGAGCAAACCAATAACAGGTGGTGCGTTGGATTGTATTGTTAGCTCCGTAAACGTCGTTGATGTTGCGTGCCGCTTGTGCCGCGTTGTTACCACGACGGTACTCATATTCCATAATTACTCGAATTTTTAACGTATCCATGATGACGAAAAAGATTGAAATGCGATGAAAATGTAACACTAATAAATAAACAAATAACTACTTTTTGGAAAAAGAATTCCATGTTTTTAAAATAAAATTAATTTGAAATTAGAATTCTTAGCCAAACAAAAATTATTTTGATTTGAAATGGCCAGAACTGCAGGACGGCAATTTCATAGGTTTATTACCTTTTATTAATACGTGAAGTAAAAACTTTGTACCCCTTTTTACGAAAATGTCGCGGACGGAGGAGTATGAAATTTCGCACACTTATAATTTATATAGAGAAAAAGAGCAGAGATCAAGCAAAAAAAAAAATATTTTAGCTTTATATTTTTTTTTAATTATGCATAAAGATACATTAAGTAAATCAATAAAAATAAAAACAATTACACACACTACCATGTATTTGACACACACGCATATAGATATACTCTTTTCATTATCATCATCAATCAGGTCATTTTAGTCTCCACTACAGGAGCACGACACTTTCTCGTCCGTCTTAGACGGAAGGAGGATTTGGCCTACACTCTCCACGCTGGCCAGACGGGTTGGGGAGGCCTGATCGATGTTTTATAATGTATTTCCCTTAGTCGCCTTGATGATATCCACGGGAAGAGATGGAGTGATTCTATTCTAGTCAGCCGGAAACCACACGGCTAACTCTTTTGTTTATTGTTAAAGTCATAATTTAAATTAATTATGGTCGAATTTCGACCACTCGCCCAGTGGTATATAATAAGGCGACCACTAGTATATCATTTGTGTCATAAACAATAATAGAATTGCTATCAATATAGCAAATGCCACGTGCAGAGTAACGTGCTTGATAACGTGTCGGGAACATATACACCGCCACGCAGCTACTCCGTGGAATATGAGTAAGCCCTACTTGTGGAATATTACGAAGAATATACTATGATTACCTAGTACATGTATGTTTATGGCCCTGGAACGTTTCGTAGGCACTAAGTTGAAGTATATTTAGTGTTCAAATTACATATTGATTATGTACATGAAAAATAAAACGGTACAAAGGCGAACTTATCCTACATGGGGATCTCTCCCAGTCAACCAATCCAGTCAAGTAATTTGCAATGTAGTTCATATGAACCCGTATCACAGTATAGTCCTCCCTATCACTTTCGTATCGACTTTACCTTCCCTCTAAGATGAATATGGAACAGATTTTTAATAGCGATGCACGCAAAATCGCCCGCATGATTAAAAACGGTTATCGTAGCCTGTATAAATTTACAATACTCATAGTATTGGTCTCTGGTGAGTGAAAGAGATAGCGGTCTCTTTACGTCTGGTGACCTCAGTCACTTCCTGGACTACAATAGTTCTTAACAGTATTGCTGTTTGACTGCGATTGAATTGACGGTAACCCAATGACCTCTCTGGTCGACTGGTCTTGCTCTCTACACGTAGAGATGTTACGTATAATTGCGTACTATACAAATTTTACCACGGGGAGTGCTCGGATGAGCTATTTGATGCCTGCCGCTGAGTCCCACTAGTAAACAACTCGCCATAAATTAAAATTATATCCATATCTTCGGTATAATTGGCGATCTACCACAGTACGTTTCTTAAGACATTTTCTACCACGAACTGTAAAACAATAAATCAACTTCCCTCAGCAGCATTTTCAAATAACTACGACGTGGGAGTCTTCAAGAAAAAGAGTCCTTTTTAGGGTTCCGTACCCAAAGGGTAAAAAGGAACCCTATTACTAAGGCTCCGCTGTCCGTCCGTCCGTCCGTCCATCTGTCACCAGGCTGTATCTCAAGAACCGTGATAGTTAGACAGTTGAAATTTTCACAGATGATGTATTTCTGTTGCCGCTATAACAACAAATACTAAGAAATATAATAAAATAAATATTTAAGGGGGTCCCATACAATAAACGTGATTTTTTGCTCGTTTTTGCTCGCAATTGATAACGGCAATAGGTAGACGTTTGAAATACTCACATAAAATTTAGTTTTATATTCACTTTAAAAATAAATAATTAAATAATAATAAAACAAATATTTAAGGGGGGCTCCCATACAACAGACATTTCTTCTTCTTCTAAACAAAAACAAGTTACTTTACTAGTCTTGACCTTACGTCGCTCTCGTAGTATGCGTTGTGACGTCACGTGTTTAGAATAACAACATAACAATAATATTTTATAATACAATTTCCATTATTATCACCTTCTATAGTTAGATTATCATAATCGGAAGCAAAGTATTGACTTGTTATGCGCAATATGTGCATTAATGTCCACTATAAATTTGTTTACTACAAATGTTCTATATACAGTCTGCAAAATAGTTACTTAAATCATTTCCTATATCTATGACCTAACTCTTTTACGGACTAAGAATTACGCCCTCGCATCAGCTATTTTTTAGGGTTCCGTACCCAAAGGGTAAAAAGGAACCCTATTACTAAGGCTCCGCTGTCCGTCCGTCCGTCCGTCCGTCTGTCACCAGGCTGTATCTCATGAACCGTGATAGGTAGACAGTTGAAATTTTCACGGATGATGTATTTCTATTGCCGCTATGACAATAAATACTAAAAAATAGAATAAAATGAATATTTAAGGGGGCTCCCATACAACAAACGTGATTTTTTGCTCGTTTTTGCTCTCAATTGATAACGGCACTAGGTAGACGTTTGAAATACACACATAATATTTAGTGATATATTCACTTTAAAAATAAATAATTAAATAAAAATAAAACAAATATTTAAGAGGGGCGCCCCTACAAAAAACGTGATTTTTTTGCCGTTTTCATAGATAATGGTACGGAACCCTTCGTGCGCGAGTCCGATTCGCCATTAGCCGGTTTTTTTTTCTTTTTTTTATACTACGTCGGGTGGCAGACGAGCATACGGCCCGCCTGATGTAAAGCGGTTACCGTAATCATATTAACGCTCACAACATAAAATATCGCTCACGCGCCGCCACCCCCTCTGCCAACACAGCATTTCCTTCCTTTCTGGTGACCTCACTCACTCGCAGGAACACAACAACCCTCAAGGGAATTGTTATTTGGCTGCGGTATTCTGTGAGGTGGAGGTACATCCCCCAGTTGGGCAGCTTAAAAAAAACGCTATGCCCTAGCTTACAATTACGCTCCCTACCTCTCTTTTCGCCAGAGCTTCATTTGTCAGTCAGCAGGGTGCACCGCGTGCAGGTGAAGTTGTCTTTGGTTCGATGATGTTGATGAACCACTTACTCCCCACCATGTGCTATAGATCAGTACATTTTAAGTTGTAGGTGTTACACGAGAACTACCAATCCTACTAATTTACAATTTAGGGTGTAAGTGGTTCGTCAACAACTTTGAACCAGACTTTGTCTCAGAGGAGAGGGGAAACCGATACGACAGAGCGGCAGCGAGCGGCCATACTGTACGTAGTACTACGTAGTACTGTTACTTATACTGTGGTAGTAGTATTATTTATACTATGGTCGCAGGAAGTGAATGTAAGTGGTTATTGGGGTGTAAGTAGTTCATCAACATCTTTGAACCAAAACCAACCTCACCTGCTTGTCGTGCACCCTGCAGACTGACAAACGAGGCTCTGGCGAAAAGAGAGGTAGGGCAAAGCGATTTTTTTAAGCTGCTCGACTGGGGAAGTACCTCCACCTGACAGAATACAGTAGCCAAATAACAATTCTCTTGAGGGTTCCGTATTGTGTTCCTGCGAGTGAATGAGGTCAACAGACAGAAAGAAAGGAAAGAGTATAGGCTGACAACAGATCAGCGACACTTTGGTGTTGCTGATCTCCATGGTCGGTAGTAATTGCTTTCCATCAGGTGACCTACATGCTCGTTTGAATCCCTCTCTCTTTTTTATATGTATACTAGCTGGCCCGGCGAACTTCGTACCGCCTAATTGTCAATGAATGTCGTGGTATACATATTAGTTGAACAAAATTTATGATGTCTTGAAATTAATATAATGAATAATAGAAAATAATAGAGAAGCACGATGGCGTCATTGCGCGTGTCAGTCTAATTGTACACGCAAGTTAAGCAACGTCAACCGTAGCCTGTCCATGGATGAGTTTATATTATCTCGAGCTCCTCCGTGCTTCGGAAGGTACGTTAATCCGTCGGTCCCGGTTGTAATCATTAGATTAACTCGAGGTCCTCCGTGCTTCGGAGGGCACGTTAATCCGTCGGTCCCGGTTGTTATCATTAGATTATCTCGAGCTCCTCCGTGCTTCGGAAGGCACGTAAGACGTCGGTCCCGGTTGTTATCATTAGATTATCTCGAGCTCCTCTGTGCTTCGGAAGGCACGTAAGCCGTCGGTCCCGGTTGTTATCATTAGATTATCTCGAGCTCCTCCGTGCTTCGGAAGGCACGTTAAGCCGTCGGTCCTGGTTGTTATCATTAGATGGCAGTCGTTACGCCAAGTGGCCTTTAGGCGGCTTGAAATTACTGGCGTCCGCCAACTCGCAGTTGAGCAGCGTGGTGGAGTATGCTCGAAACATATTCAGTTCAAGGAAGACCCGTATTTAATATTACCCAGCAGTGGGTAAATATTAAGTTCAGTATTTTACTATGTCACAAAATAAAGTACCATGACACTTGACAACCAATTAATATTCATTTTCAAGCATTCATTCATAAACAATTTTCAAAACAACAACGGACAAATTTCGCGACGTAAAAGTTAGACCAATCGATTTGACATTTAATTGAAAATCAATAAATATTCCAATCCGTTTTCAAATTTAATTTTTCGACAATTTTGTCAATGTTTTAATACTTATTATCCTATACCCACATTTCTGAACGCACGCATACATTTGACGTACGCACGTTAACGTCACGTGTGACAGGTCCGACATCCACGAACATTTTGTATGGAAAAATGATTTTTCTTTTATTTTATTTTTTTCGTAAATTTTCCAATGTTTTAATAGTTATCTTGCTATTCTGGACGGAGACAAATCCAACAAATCAAAAACCATGGCAATCGGTCCAGCCGTTCTCGAGTTATAAGTGTTGTAACAAACACGACTTTCTTTTATATATATAGATATAAAAAAAAACCGGACAAGTGCGAGTCGGACTCGCCCACCGAGGGTTCCGTAGGTACGTAGTATCATTATTAAATTTGATATTTTTCATTATAAATAAGAAATAATGCGTCTAAAAAAATAAATAAAATATATTATGCAATGTGTACATCAAGCCCTTTCATATGATACCCCATTTGAACTAGTAGTTTCAATTTGAAATTTCGACACCCTATAAAAAATATAGACCCCCTATTTTTTAAGATCTATTTACAAATGTATAGTTTTGAGATTTATTCCTGTACTTGTAGTCTATAACGATGTTACTTGCCAAATTTCATAGTTCTAGGTCAACGGGAAGTACCCTATAGGTTTTGATTCCCTTGAGTGTGTCGAAATATGCGTTTTTTGCTGAATAAACGGCCGTAACTTTTTTCTACGTAAACTTAGCAGTTTGATTTTTTTTAACTTCATGGGACCGTAGACCTGAGTATACAGTTCAAATTTCAGCTTGATACCTCCACGCATTCTCGACATAGAAATTCTTGACAGACAGACAGACAGACAGACAGACAGACAGACAGACAGACAGACGGACAACAAAGTGATCTTATAAGGGTCGTTTTTCCTTTTGAGGTTCGGAACCCTAAAAAAACAAGTTTGACAGTTTGTGAGTATGTGTGGATAGATAGATGTTCTTGTCGGCTTGGATGAAATAATCTATGTATATGTATAGAATATGTTCTGGATATACATGATACTGCCGTACTCTCGCATCACGGATGTACTCCTGTTGAATAGATCTTTGTGGGTTACGGCTGTAATATTCATCCAAATCCATTCAACTGCAATAACCTACTTCCATCCATAGGCAGCAGCCGCCTCGTGGCTTTTGTCGTCTATTTTTAAACTTTATTGACCACAAAATTACATAAGGCTACAAAAGGCGGACTTAACGATAAAAGCATTTTATAGCAGTCAACCTTCGGGAATAGCAGAAATTCATGAATGCGGTTCTAAAGCAAATGAAAGAAAATAAGATCTCGAGAATAGAGTAATTGTAAGTGGTTCATCATGATCTTTGAACCAAAGCCAACTTCACCTGCACGCGGTGCACCCTGCTGACTGACAAACGAAGCTCTAGCAAAAAGAGAGGTAGGGAGCGTAATTGTAAGCTACCCGACTGGGGAATGTACCTCCACCTCACAGAATACCGCAGCCAACAATTCCCTTGAGGGTTGTTGTGTTCCTGCGAGTGAGTGAGGTCACCAGAAAGGAAGGAGATGCTGCATTGGCAGCGGGGGTGGCGGCGCGATATTTTATGTTGCGAGCGTTAATATGGCTACGGTAACCGCTTCACATCAGGCGGGCCGTATGCTTGTTTGCCACCCGACGTAGTATAAAAAATAATAATAATAATAATAGAGATGATAATTATTCAAGGAAAAGAATATAATATTCTATGCATTCTAGAGACGTGAAACTTGTAGTGTGAAGGAATCAGACATAAAGCCAGAGTGGAATAATAGAATGGAAAGTTGACGAGTATTAATCTCTCTCTTAAGAGTTCTCATCATACCTTCGTGGTCGTCAACAAGCGGTGCGCTTGGGTGGGGAATTGTCTGATTGGAAAGATTTGTCTGCTGGTGTACCACAGGGTGGAATTCTCTCTCCGTTACTATTTTCTATTTTCGTTTGTCCCTTTCGCTCAGTTGTTCTTATCACTTTTATGCTGATGATCTCCAAATATATGTGCAGACAACTACAGAGAATGTGAAAACTGCAATTGCAAATTTAAATGGTAATCTATGTAAAATCAGCTCTTGGTCAAAAGAATTCGGTATACCTGTAAATCCTGCTAAATGCCAGGCTATTGTGATCGGTAGCTCTAGGCAAGTTGCCAGGATTGATTTCAGCTCTGTGTCGCCTGTTATGTTTGAAAATACTGTCATTCCGTTCAATAATACTGTCAAAAACTTAGGTCTTTATATAGATTCCACTCTTAGTTGGACCTCGTAAATAGCTGAGGTGAGTCGTGCGGTCATATCGGCATTGAGTTTCCTTAATAGGTTTAGGAATTTTCTTCCAATTAGCACTAAGGTCATTCTTGTTAGATCGCTTATTTTCCCTCTCATTGATTATGCGGATGTCTGTTATCCAGATCTAAATGCCGAACTGCTCAATAAGTTGGACCGACTTATCAACAACGCCATCCGTTTTATCTACTGTCTTCGCAAATTTGACCATATCTCTTCATATCGGTCTCAACTTAAATGGCTTCTTATTCGACAGCAGAGGCAACAGCGATTACTCTGCGTACTTCACACTATTCTAACTCGTCCTCTCTCTCCGGAATACTTGAAATGCAAATTTCGATTTCTTTGTGACTCTCACAACCTTCCACTTCGTTCTGACAATACTCGTCAGCTTTCCATTCCCCTTTACCATTCTGGCTTTATGTCTGATTCCTTTACATTGCAAGGTTCACGTCTATGGAACGCGCTGCCTGAATCACTTAGAAAGATTTCAAATAAATTCAATTTCAAAAAGAAAATCCATGCTTATCTTTTGGACGGTTTAACGAAGAATTGAATCATCATCATCCTATATTATTTATATATGTATATCTATGTACGTTTATAATAGTGTTATTTTCTTATGTATGTTTATTTTATTTGAATGAGTAATATCGTTTATTTTTTATTTTATTTTTTCTTTTTCTTAGTTCAATAGACATTACATATGTCTATCTTCTAGACACTTGTTATATTATTGTTGTTTTTTTTTATCTGCTTTAGAACCGCATTCGTGTATTTCTGCTATTCCCAAAGGTTGACTGGTAGAGAATGCTTTTAGCGTTAAGTCCGCCTTTTGTACCCTTATGTAATTTTGTGGTCAATAAAGTTTAAAATAAAAATATTAAATTAATTAGATAAATTAAACGGGTCACTCACGTCTTTTTGTCGGGAAAGCCGACTAGTTTCGATCTCAAAAGGAGACCTTCATCAGGGCGAATGTCCAGACACGTCCACCCTTTGTCTTTCGCGCCGGACACTGCGCGCCAATGCACGCGCCGCACGACTGGAAAGGGTGGTGGGGGGTTGATGCGTTGATTGGTGGAGTGCTGCCTTCGACGATGACGTAGTGGCAGCCGGTGGATCCAATTCTTCTATCTCTCCGGGCGCGTGGTCATCTAGTGCGCTTACAATTTGGTGGAAAAACTGACAGTATCAGCATTGGCGACTGTATCGTGACTCTCTTTAGAATCAAACTGGAGCACTGGTTTCCAGCCCCCTTACCACCATCTCTTATTGCGATTCAATAACTGAATAGATTGCTTATTCATACCAATGAATAAGCGACTCTATTTCAAATGGAATAGAGTCGCTTATTCATTGGTATGAATAAGCAATCTATTCAATTATTGAATCGCAATAAGAGATGGTGGTAAGGGGGCAGGCCGTTGGCAATACCCATCCGGTATCACGGTTGAAATTCGGACGTCGAATTCTAGTCGGCTTTCCCGACAAAAAGACGTGATTGACCCGTTTAATTTATCTAATTAATTTAGTATAATGTCTCATGTGAGTTTTAATAATATTATTGACGAGTATTGTTAGAACGAAGTTAAGTTGAAGGCTACGAAAGTAATAGAGAAATTGAAACATGCACTTTAAGTATTCCGCAGAGAAAGGATTAGTAAGAATAGTGTGAAATATGCAGAGCAATCTCTGTTGCCTCCGTTGATGAATAGGGAGCCATTTAAGTTGAAACCGATATGAAGAGATATGGTCAAATTTACGAAGGCAGAAGATAAAACGTATAGCGTTATTGATAAGCCGGTCTAACTTATTGCGAAGATCTACATTTAGATCTGGATAGCAGACATCAGCATAATCAATGATAGGGAAAATAAGCGATCTAACAAGAATGACCTCAGTGCCGATATGACTGCACAGTCGTGCAGTCATATCGGCAATTTGCGAGGTCCAGCTAAGAGTTGAATCTATATGAAGACCTAGATTTTTAATAGTATTATTAAACGTAATAACATAATTTTCAAACATAACAGGCGACACAGTACTGAAATCAATCTTGGCAATCTGCCTAGAACGACCAACCACAATAGCCTGACATTTAGCCGGGTTGACAGGTATACCGAAAACTTTAGACCGAGAACTGATATTACATAGGTCACCATTTAATTTTGCAATTGCGGTGTTCACATTTTCTCTGCATATATAAAAGTGGTAACATAAAAGTGGTAAGAACAACTGATTTTGATGGGTTTTGGAAGCCAGTAGTATGTGGCCGCACGCGAGTATACAATGGCACAGTCGAAATAAAATAGTACCTAAATAATTACATAATTGTATATAGTATAGTACATATACATATAGTATATCGACGAGCTCGGTAGTCGAATGGTTAGCAATGGCCACTCCCAAGTGGATTAACCACAGGTTCGATCCCTGCACAAGACTAATATTTGTGTGCATGAACATGTCTGTTTGTCTTAGTCTAGGTGTTTTCTATGTATTATATGTATGTATGTACAAAAAATATATATTTAAGTATAATATCAGTTAAC
The DNA here is from genome assembly GCA_937001555.2 of Hypsopygia costalis. Lineage (NCBI taxonomy): Eukaryota > Metazoa > Arthropoda > Insecta > Lepidoptera > Pyralidae > Hypsopygia > Hypsopygia costalis. Next base: position 6,373,706 of record OW443335.2, read on the forward strand.
TATTACCATACAAGCTTTGCTTTGTGTGGGACTAGATGGCAGTGCGTAATTTTTCCCAGAATATTTATTTAATACATTATGATGGAGGGTTCTGTTGTGTTTCTTTTGTCGAGTACCTCAATAGAGAGCATGTCATTAGCTCTCGTCTCCGAGATGTTACGTTGACATGGTAACGAACGACTGAGAGTATTGCAAACATTTGGCATTCGCTTAATGTTATCTATCATTATTTGACAAATGTCACGATTAAAACCAACAAACACACTTCTTAGGTATTGCATCATCAGGTCATCACACGCCGAATAATGATAATTATGTTTATAAATTTATGTGATAACTTTGTTGTTTGTCTGGTTATTTTTTTATAACGGACAGACACTCTTACGACGTAAACAGGTGACGTATATGCACAGTATAGTCGTTTTGCTATACTGTGGTACAGTGATGGGCACTTTTTTTTATATCAGAGGGGAGCAAACGGGCATGTGGGTCATCCGATGGAAACCAGCACCACAGCCCATGGAAATCAGCACCACCTAGCTTACGCCCGGGACTTCGTCCGCATGAATGTTTTTTTTTTATATGAGAGGGGGTAATCGAGCATGTTGGTCACCTGATGGAAAGCGATCACCACTGTACATGGAGATCAGCAACACCTAGGGGTTGCCGATCCGTTGCCAGCCTATACCCCTTTATCTGGGGGCACGGCAGTGCCCCCGCCAAGTCGAACAAAAAGCGGCACGGTTGTACCATCCTTTTCTCGTAACAATTCAGGCCATTTTCGACCCCCTATAACTTCGTTATGGATAAATCTAGAAACCTGAATTTTTAGTAACCAATCAGGCATTGTGCAAACACAGTATATAGCAAATTTCATTCAATTTGATGTAGTAGTTTAAGAATTATAACTGCTCCAAGTTTCTTAATTTTGTCACTCACTCACTGACCGATCATCAAACTCTAAGGCACGTCTAGCAGACATAGAAACTTCAAATTTAGAATACAATTAGTGTTTAGTATATAAATCAAGGAAAAACTAAAATATTTTGCAATTTCGGTCCAATTTTCTAGATACGCCAACTGCATAAATAACTTTGTAATGCCATATAAATATATAGGATTACAAAGTTACATTTGCAGTGAATGAATCATAGGTGTAGAAGGGTACCTAGATATAATTTATGTTTAAAAGTAACTTCATCATCATCATTATCTGCCTGTATCTATCCACTGATGGTTATAAGCTATTCCCAATGCTTTCCATTCCCAGTTGGGCGGCTTATAAATAGTATCGGAAAAGAATAAAAAAAAATATATTAAATTAGATTGTTTAGTGAAACAGATTGACTTGGCAATCGCACTAAACAATGTAATCTAATATAAATTAACCGACTTGGTATTACATGGATCTCATAACTTTTTACGGTAGAAGATCTGAGTTGCGAGACTTGGTTTTTTTACAAGTTATGTTTTTGATGGCATTTCTTTCTTTCCGGTTACCTCACTCACTCGCAGGAACATAATAATCCTCAAGGGAATTGTTATTTGGCTGCGGTATTCTGTGAGGTGGATATACTTTCCCAGTCGGGCAGCTTAAAAAATACGCTACGCCCTACTTCTCTTTACGCCAGAGCCTTGTTTTTGGTTCAAAGATATTGATGAAACATTTACACTCCAATAACCACTTACACTTACTGCGATCATAGTATAAATAATAGTACTACCATAGTATAAGTAATAGTACTACGTAGTACTTAAACCGTGGGTAACGGTGTTGGTTTTGCATTTACTGTAATTTTAAGTGCACTTTTGTTAATAAACATAATGTAAAACTGTTTGTTAGACCCAAATAAATGAAAAAAAAAAGTAGTACTACGTAGTACTAGGTATAGCCGCTCCCTGCCGTTCTATCGTATCGGCCTCACCTCCCCTCTGAGACAAATCTGCCCCCTTACCACCATCTCTTATTAAGCGACTCTATTTCTGAAATAGAGTCGCTTATTCATTGGTATGAATTAGCATTCTATTCAGTTATTGAATCGCAACAAGAGATAGTGGTAAGGGGACTGGAACAGTTTGTATGGCACGTCACACATCCATGCTCATTTATAACTACTACTACTACTACTAACGTCATTGTTTTTGAAGTAGTTAACAACGCGACAATTGTATGGAGTGGACGGGGTATATTGCGACATTGTAGATGCTCTCACACGTCGGTTCTTTCTCACTCCTTTTTTTTTTTTTAATTTATTGTATGAACCACACACAGGTTTACAATACATATTGATTTGTGATAATATTAAATGAAAAACTCATTATACCATGTTGGGATACGGGTCTCCCTTTAATTTAGGACGTCGCGACGAAGCGTTGGACTTGCCCGCCTTCTAGATGGTCCCATTACCATAGCAAAGCGGCTGGAAGCGGCTGGATGCGGAAGGCGTAGTATCGTATTTGATAGAAAACAATGGCGAAGGCTTATATCCAGCAGTGGGTAGATACAGGCTGATGATGATGATGATGATGTAATCTATTTACCATAATTTATTACGAATGCGACTGATAGAAATTCGTGCTAAGCAATCGAACGCTTTCTGTTGACACACTCACCACGCATACATTCCATATCTACTAGTATTTAATGATCGAAGCATGTCAACTATATACTTGGTCTGTAGATGAATGTTAGGTACTCAATTCAACAGCTCCCCTTACAACTAACAAGTCTCATAAAAAATTAAAGAAATGTTTAAAACTAAAGCGAACAATCAGTAACATTGAAAAAACTTTAAAACAGAAATATTGTAATAAGTCTTTAAGAAAATGTATGAATAATAATGTTAAACTTAATGAACAATTAATTCAGTATAAAAAATGTTTGGTGGAAAGTGAAAAATCATATGATGTTGACACACAGCACTTGACATTAGAATTAAAGAAATTAGAAAATTCATTTAATGTTTTAAATTCTAAATATAACTTAGCACAAAAACAAATTCAAGAATATCTTTTAGCAATGGATGAACTCCTTGAGGTGAGTAAGTACAACGAAGACAGATTTGAGTCCTTAATTAAACGCTGTGCCTGTGATCAGGTCAATGTTTCATCAACTAACTGCGGGTCACAGAATTCAAATTTAAATACTTCGGACAGGCCGGTATCTAGTGCCTGTGTCAATGTCAATAAAATAAATGAAGCTAACAAACCGGCTAAGTACTGTAAAACTTTGATTTTTTCGGACGGCATTGGCTGCAACTTAGGAACAATTATGTTCAACAATTTAGAAGGACATATAATAAACCATTGCATGCCAAATGCCTCCTACAGGCAAATAATTAACAAAATGTTGGAAACGCAAGGAATTGACGAGAACACTATAATTGTTATTATGATTGGTGATAGCAACAAAGTTCAGAAAAAAGACATTCTATACTGTACAAACAAACTCTTACAGCTAAATATAGTCAAAACCATATTCTGTGCGTTCCCATACAGTAGCTGCCAGTCTACACAAGCAAACTCTAGGATACACTATTTGAACAATCTACTACATACACTGACATGTCGTCATAGTGATGATATTATATTCTTTGACATAAATAATTTTATTTATGATTTTTATTTGACGAAAGACCATTTACATCTTTCTAAAAAATCTAGATATAAGATTTCTTCTTTACTTGCCTACAACATTAATTATATAACGGGTTTACACTGTAAACCAAATAATTATAATGTAGGCAACTTGACTGCAGATTTAAACTGCTTCACAGGACAGAGGGAAAGCTTGCTGAATTAAAAATTGTACATCAAAACATACAAAGCTTTCCTGGCAGCGAATTGCTTGTACAATTATTTTTAGAATTGAAAAATGTTGACGTTTTGTGCTTAACTGAACATTGGTTAAACGATAGTCAGATGATCTTTCATATTAATAACTACAAAGTTGCTAGCTGTTTCAACAGGAAGTCGACTACTAGAGGCGGTTCATTAATTTTAGTTAAAGATTGCATGTTAGTCAAAGAGCGTGTGGACATTACTCGGCTTTCTGTTGAATGTACTATCGAGATATCTTGTGCCGAGTTAGACAAACATTTAATTATATGTGTATATAGACCCCCAAATAGTGTGTACAAAATATTCGAGGAAGTCATGGAGGATGTATTAAAGTTAGCATTTAAAAGTAATAAGAACCTAATTGTTTGTGGTGATTTCAACATTGATCTGCTTGTTGATAGTACTGTTAAATCAAATTTTTTAAATTTATTTAAATCTTTTAACTTGCATAACTTATTTCTTGAGCCCACGCGAATTACTCCAACCTCCGCTACCTGTCTGGATAATGTCTTCTGTAATTCGGAGTACTTAAATAAATGTATAATTAATGACTTACCTTCAGATCACTGTGGACAATATGTCGTATTCAATAACGTAGTTGTGGAAAAAACCAAACTTATTTCGTTCAGACCAATTACTGGTAGTAAAATATCAAAATTCAAAAATGTTTTGAAGGATAAGTTGCCACTAGTAGTATACACGGAAAATGATCCTAACAAACTATATGGTGATCTTTTTAATGTAATGTCTGAAGAATTTAATAACATATTTGAACAAAAAGTGGTTAAAGTCAGAAACAATATTAAATTTTGTGAATGGGCTACCAAAGGTATTTATAAAAGTCGAAATACACTATATGATTTGTATGCTCAAAAATCGTATAGACGGGGTGGCAATTTTACAGAACACGTTAGACAGTATTCCAAAATCTTTAAGAAAGTCTGTAAGGTAGCCAAGTCTAACTACATAAATAATAAAATTAAAAATTCTACCAACAAGTGTAAAACTGTTTGGAACATTGTCAACAAAGAGACTGGCAAAATAAAAGTTAAAGAAAACGACTACTCTTTGAAATGTAATAATAATATATTAACTTCAAATCAAGATGTTGCTAATGCATTTGGAAACTTTTTTACCAATGTTCCCATTGATACGACTGCCTCTCTCAATTCATCAGCCTCAGAATCCATAAGATTACTTGAGGATAATGTACAGCCCTGTGAGCATGCATTTAAATTTTGTCACATTACCCCAGATGACATTATTCGAACATTCAAAAGTTTAAATATTAAGAAATCTGAGGATCTCTGGGGAATGTCCACTCAAATTGTTCTTCCTATTTTGGATACTGTTGCTGCTCACCTGGCTATAGTTTTTAATGAAAGTATAGAGAGTGGTATTTTCCCAGACTTAATGAAACTTGGCAAACTTATACCTTTATTTAAATCAGGAGATAATCGTGAGCCTGGGAATTACAGACCAATCTCTATTCTGCCAGTATTGAGTAAAGTGTTTGAAAAGATCATGTCAAATCAGCTGCTAGCACATCTTAATAAGTTCCACATTCTACATAAGAAGCAATACGGGTTCACCGCCGGAATGTCCACTACAGACGCAGGAATCGCGCTCGTGAAATACATATTTGAGGCTTGGGAGACGTCTCAGGACGCTATCGGTGTGTTTTGCGACCTCTCCAAAGCATTTGATTGTGTTGATCATCAGATACTGCTGCTCAAATTAAATCATTATGGTATTAAAGAGAAGGCTCTGCAAATGGTAGAATCATACCTTAGTAATAGAACTCAAACGGTGGATGTAAATGGCACAAAATCAAATGCATTTGATGTAAAAATGGGCGTGCCCCAGGGTTCAATTTTGGGTCCTCTCTTATTCTTGGTATACATCAATGATTTGCCTGATTTGGTAGAAAAATTTGCCAACGTAGTACTGTTTGCCGACGATACCTCACTTATTTTTAAAGTTGCTAGGTATAAAGACAAAATTGATGATGTTAATAATGCTCTCTCTGCAATTTTGAACTGGTTTACTACAAATAATCTCCTTCTTAACTCACACAAAACTAAATGTATTAAATTCACGTTACCCAATGTCAGGCAAGTCCATGCTGATGTAGTCATAAAGGATAACACCCTAGTTTATGACAATGATACTGTTTTTCTTGGTATTACCATTGATTCAAAGTTGCAATGGGGCCCTCATATAACTAAACTAGCTCGCAGACTCAGTTCCGCAGCTTATGCGGTTAGGAGAATAAGACAGATAGCGGACGAGACAACTGCTAGGCTCGTTTATTTTAGTTATTTCCATAGCATTATGTCATATGGCATATTGCTTTGGGGTAAAGCAGCTGACATTGATAAAATTTTTGTATTACAAAAGAGAGCCATTAGATCAATTTACAATTTGGGTTCTAGGGATTCACTCCGTGAGTTATTTAAGGAGATAAACATCCTCACTGTCGCTTCTCAATATATTTATGTAAATATTATGTACGTCCGTAAAAATATTTCGAATTTTACAAAAGTATGTGATATAACTAATGTCAACTTGCGGAACAAAAACAAATTGGTTATACCAAAACATAGACTGGGGAAGGTCAATAATTCGTTTGTCGTAAACTGCATCCGCTACTACAATAAGTTGCCGGAGTCGGTCCTGATTTTACCCGACACTAAATTCAAACAGCTTATTAAGACCACCTTATGTAAAAAGGCTTACTACAGGACCGACGATTACCTTAATGATAAAAATGTATGGCAAATTCTCGGCACAGGATGTGAAGCACAGGCGTCTTATCTTTACAAGTAGTATTGTGGATATACATATTTAGACTTTATACAATATGTATATACACTCTATACTATGATTTTTTATATTTTTATTTTTTTTTACTATTTTATTTTACTTGTTTTTTTATTATCTCTCTTATTTTGGTTGACATACCATTTTTTTTATTGTACATTGACATTATTTTTATTGTATTATGATAATATTGTATGGCTATTTAAAAAAAAAAAGACCTATATTGACAGAGTTTCTTTCGGCATTTCTTCTCGTCAATGGTCATTCCGAAATGCTGGTAGATAAAAAATATACCTAATTGTAAAAGACGTGTCTAAGTGCCCGCGAGGGCCCACAGAATAAAGAATTTTGACTTTGACTTTGACTTTGACTTTGGCTGATCAGGGTAATACCGGCCAAGCTGAAGTCGATTCCTATCGGATGATTTGATTGCGACAATTAAACGTCAGCTTAGATTTATAGATGGTACTTGTGTTTAGCTTACAGCTGCTAGAAACGTTGGATATCTACCGACTAAGCTGAAGATGTTTGTCAATAACTAAACCGTAAGACCTATTTTACCCGACTGTGACAGAAGGAGGGTTATGTTTTTCGAGAGTATGTATGTATAATTGTTTGGCACGCTCTGCAGCCCGAACGGCTGGATGGATTTTAGCTTGAGAGGTGTCGTTAGATTCGTATTTGCTGTGAAAGTGACACTGGTTACGTCAAAATAAAAAAAATATCAAAATGGCGGATTTTTGGCGCACTGTTCAAATGCAAATGCGCGCCGCAGTCTGGACGGCTCGATGGATTTTAGCTTGAGGGGTGTCATTAGACATGTATTTACTGTGAGAGCGACATTGCATACATCAAAATAAATAAACCTAAAAACATAAAATAAAAACGGTAATTTAAAATACTAAAAAACCTGATTCGAATAAAAATATTCGATGGTAATCGACTTCAGCTTCGGCGGTAGAGCCCGTGGATATGATTTGCGCAGAGATAGTTTACAGTCCGATAGCACATAGGCTATTTAATATTATTATCTATTTCGGGGTGTAAGTGGTTCATCAACATCTTTGAACCAAAGCCAACTTCACCTGCACGCGGTGCACCCTGCTGACTGACAAACGAAGCTCTGGCGAAAAGAGAGGTAGGGAGCGTAATTGTAAGCTACCCGACTGGGGAATGTACCTCCACCTCACAGAATACCGCAGCCAAATAACGGTTCCCTTGAGGGCTGTTCTGTTCCTGCGAGTGAGTGAGGTCACCAGAAAGGAAGGAGATGCTGCGATGGCAGCGTGGGTGGCGGCGCGCGAGCGATATTTTATGTTGCGAGCGTTAATATGGCTACGGTAACCGCTTCACATCAGGCGGGCCGTATGCTTGTCTGCCACCCGACGTAGTATAAAAAAAAAAAAAAAATATCTCGGTGAAAATAAGTACTCTTCAAACTTCTCTCATTCCGTCGGCATAATTTCTGCCAACTCATAATTATTTCTGTATAATTTACACAGCGCCATCTAGTACCAAATTAAGCACATAGCTTGTACTATGGGTACTAGACAACTGATAAGTAAATCAATGATTTTTTTTTGGAAATACGTGCTTAGAATACAAAGAATACACCTGGACCAAGATAAACAGACATGTTCATATACATAAATGTTTGCCTTGTACGGAGATCGAACCCGCGACCTCGGAGTCAAAGTAGCTATTCGACCACCGGGCTCGTCGAGTACTCAACTCATAGATTAACTCTTTGATTGAGGGGAGACCAACATTAAGGGGACGCCATACATCGACATAATTTTGTATGTGGAAAGCGACGTGAGACGCCCGCGTGAAAAAAAAGTCTCATACCTAATTCATAAATTTTAGCCATTCAAAAAAATGTAAAGATGGCTCCCTAGATAAGTCTTGCTTATATATATTATGCAACACTTGATATTAAAAAGTACATTAATACACAAATTTTGTGTATACAACTGGTTTTTTTTTGTGCTAGTTACGGATTCTATTTTTTTTAATATGCAGCAGCCAAACCACAGTATAAGTAATAGCCAAGCTATAATCCTGTAGATTGCTGTAAAAATTAAAACATAATAATTTGTGTATTATGTCACGAAAATCATGATTAAGTAACTATGACTAAAGCCTTCATTTCGTCTGACATCCCCGTAAGTATTCGCAGTAAAAAGCTTGCTTGCAGCTGAGGCTCGCAGATAAGATGTATTTAGTACATCATAAACAAATATGTTTATGAAAAAAAAAAGGTTTAGATACGAGGCATTAAATAGCTATTAATATAAAAAAAACACATTATTATCCAATTACTGACCTGGACTTTTATTATTAGCAAACAATATAATACTGCTCGCCTGATTTGAAGCGGTTACCATAGCCATATTAATGCTAGCAACATGAAAAATCACTCGCGTGCCGCCAGCCCCGCTGCCAACGCAGCATCTCCTTCCTTTCTGGTGATTTCACTCACTGGCTAGATCACAACTTCCCTCAAGGGAATTGTTATTTGGCTGCGGTATTCTGTGAGGTGGGAGTACTTCCCCAGTCGTGCAGCTTAGAAAATAAGCTATGCCATATCTCTTTTCTCGCCAGAGCTTTGTTTGGTTGTCAGCAAGATGCATCTCATGCAGGTGAGGTTTGCTTTGTTTCAAAGATGTTGATGAACCATTCACACCTCAATATTTTTTTTTTAATCGTTCTATATCCCGGGATACGAATCCTTTAGTAACTTTTGTTTTATTTCGTTAGTTCTTTTCGGCTTCAAGGATATATCGCAAAATATCACCAGGATTGAAACTCTTCTTGCAAAAAAAACAGTTTTACAGTCGCAATTAATAACATCAAAATTGCTAGTATTGATTTAAAAATACTCGAAAACTCCTATTCATATTTAAATTATATTTTTTTTGTGTGATCTACAATATTTTTTCTATTTTTTATAAATGATTTAAACAAGACTCAAGAGTAGCCGAGCTCGCATAGAAATTTGGTCATTATTTCTTTAACTAATACTAATACACTAAAAAATACACTTAAACTAAATATGATAAACCATAAAGATTAAAAATATCGTGTCTGTTAATTACTTACGTCAATAAATATATCTCAATACTCAAGTTTTTTTTTATTTTGTGTTCAGGCTATCAGCAAGAGTCAGACGATTCCATTCTATGCACGTGTATTACAAAAACCAACGCACGTGTTCACGAACCAATTATAATATTGTCGTGTACCAATGTATTGACGATGATGAGGCGCCATACAGAATATTAACTAACTCTTCATTAGTTTTGCTGCTCTCACATAATACGTTGGTTACGTATTAGACAAAAATTAAGCATGGAAAAATTTCAAGTAAAGCTAGTAAAAAAAATATCTATCATAAATTTAATTTTAATAATAATTCAAAATATTATTATGAATTTTTATTAATTGCATTGTATTATTTGTAATTGAAAAGACTGTATTATTCTGTATATCTTTTTAATCATATTATTAACTTACTCTGCATTAGTTTTGCGGTTTTCACACAATAAGTTTGTGCACGTTTTGGACAAAATTTAAAATAAAGCCTGGAAAATTTTCAAGTAAGGCTAGTAAAAAAAAATATCTATCATAAATTTAATTTTAAGAATAGTTCAAAATATTATTATGAATTGTTATTAATTGCATTGTATTATTTATAATTGAAAAAACTGTATTACTCTGTATCTCTTTTTAATCACGGGTCAAGCCCGGTTATTTGATAAGCGTGTGCGGGGATATGAATGGTAACGCGTAGAGGTCGAGGCTCCTTGAGAATGTTATTCTAATGTACTTGCACTGGATTGGCTATATAAATGAGTAGAGGGACGGATGTATTATTATTATTATTAATCGTTCTTACTTTTTCTATTTTTAAATTGTACTTATTCTTTTTTTGCAATCTTATATATATTGGCGCACCACGCTTGTGCATATATATACTCGTAGTTTTGTTCAATATTTACCGTGTCTGCTTGCAATATAACTTATTTGTATATAATTAGAGTAAAACTAGCAAATTAATGTAAAATTGTGAGACAATGAACAAAGATATTTCTAAAGTACTAATGATGTTATAAATACTATAGATATGCCAGAAGCGTTAAAAATATATACCCGAAAAGTGAGATAATTGTCTTACCTCGCAATTAGTAAGCACAAGCAAGCCGGCGTTTGTGACAATTGATTGAAATAGGTAAAAATTCCGTCTTCTGTATAATCAAAATGCACAATTTATGTTGATAAGGTAAATAAAAGCCAAGGAATCACAAAACACACTAAAGTACACAATAATAGACGATGACACGCATTTTAGGTTAATTTCATATTTTTGCAAGAAAAAAGGTGCCGTTGCGCCGATTACGTACTCGGCGAAGGAAAGAGACAGAACAGTTATAAAGCGCTGAGATAATAATGTGGATAGGAGGTCGCTTCCTAGACGCCAGGAAGACGTCAGAAAACAGTTCCCGTCTCCCTACCACGAAGGGTAGTACTATCATCAATTTTCGACTACTATCATCAATTTGCGTCTTTTCCATTGGGTACGGCGATCTGCTTTTTCTCTTGTTCAGATATATTTTTTGTACAAAAAAGTTACAGTCTATGACATTTATAAATTAATATACATTTATATATGACAATATATATATTGAGGGAAATCTTTCTTAAAATCTTGATTCTGAATTGATATGTACTTCAAGCAATAGTGATCTTATGTTTGTATATAAATATTAAATAATTTAAAAAAATATGAATATAAATATATTATCACATTTTTTGCCTTAAATAGAAAGCAAAATCTACGACAGTATTTTCGATGTCGACAGATAGGTGAAAGTTTTTATAGTCATTAACTTCGATCTATGGTCGTAAAGAACAATTTTATTGTGAGTTGTGACAAACAGACAGATTAAAAATGATAGTAAATACATTTTCGGCAAAAAAAGGTTAAGTGGCTCATGATAATCTTTGAGCCAAAGCCAACCTCACCTGCACGTGGTACGCCATTTTGATTGACAAACGAAGCTATGGCAAAAGAGAGATAGGGCAAGAGTATTCAAAAGCTGAAGCGACTTGGGAAGTATCTCCACTTTACAGAATACAGCAGCTAAATAACAAAATTGCGTTCTTGCGAGATCAGTCGAGTCAGCGTGATCATCGGAAAGGTAGGAGTTGCTAGTTTGGTAGAGTAGGTAGTGTCGTGTGAACGATCGTACATGTTGTAAGCGTTTCTTTGGCTACGGTAACCGCTTCACATCAGACGCGTGCGGGTCTCATGCTTTTTATGCTTCTTTGGCATATGCTCCTCAAATTAAATTTTTAAATTAAAAACTGAATTAACTGAAACTATTTATTTCACTAAATCTAATGATGAGGAAGGTAAAACTAAAGGAAGTTATAAACTAAAAAATGAAGGAAATTAAAAACTAATCTTAAGAGAATTCAAGTTTTTATTTAATTACTTTCGAAATTCCACTGAGGGTTTGAATAGGGATAGTTCAGAGAGGACCGAGTTCTAAAATATCATCATCATCATCAGGTTATTTCAGTCTCCACTACAGGAACACGACCCTCTCTCGTCCGTCCCAGACAGAAGGAGGATTTGGGCTACACTCCCCACGCTGGCCAGACGGGTTGGGGAGGTCTGATCGATGTTTTATCATATATTTCCCTTAGTCGCCTTGTACGACATCCACGAAAAGAGACGGAGTGATTCTATTCTAGTCTGCCGGAAATCACACGACCAAAATATCACGTCACCATTTCTTCAAGTTGCCAGTGAAAATTACAGGTACAGTCGATAACAGACTGGCAGGCAGGTCCAAAAGTCAAAGTACAACAGCGTTAATCTTTTACTTTTGGACCGACCTTATGTTGTCGGATTACAGATGATTTTTGCAGCGCAACTGTAACGTGTGATGAGCGGTCCTCGCGTAACTAGTAGTAATAAGCGATAGAATCTATAAGACATCTGTATTCCACTATTATTTGTATTATGTTTGCAGTAGTGACTAATATTTTTTCATTTTCATGTCTCGGTAAGGACATACATACTTATTCATAACAATTTTATCAGCAAAGTCGCTTATTTTTCAGCACTATCAGAAAACCGCCATTATCTAGTTCTTTCAATACTGGTTATGACTGGAATTTACAAAATGATTTCATACACAAATTGTTCGAATGTAATGCTTATCTTCTTCACGTAGTCAAAAATATTCCACGCTGTCTAAAATTATAATTTTATACTATGATGATAATGTAATACATGTAGGTATATAATTCAATACTAGACGATTACATATAGTGTTCATTATGTCTGGCTTAATGAATAATTAAGGTGTATTCTAAACGAAAAGACAGGACTATTAAGGTGGATTTCCATCACTTCATGTTTCCTATTCAAAAGGAATGTCTTTGACCAATGATGTCTTTGCTCAAGGGTCTGTAGCGTGAGATGGAGAGTGCTATATGCATAGCACGCTTTGCATTCTTTCGTTAAGTTCTCGTCGGCTGATCTAGTCACAGCACACCATTACGTGGTCTCTCCTTATATCATACTTACAGCCTTAATTTTTAGCAAAAGTCAGTCAGTGGCAAAATCCAACTCTGATAATCCGGGACATTATTTTCAAAATTATTTTCTTAGAGGATGCCTTCGTCATAACAGCTAAGATAAAGGCATAGCCTTTCAACTCGATCAGTACAGTGGTTTGATCTGTGCGTTGATAAATCAGTCAGTAACGGTTGCCTTTCATAGAGTTATAAGAAGATTAGTCTTCTCCTTCCACTTATCGATTATGCAGATGTGGCTTATTTGGATCCAACGGAGGAGGTACTTAATAAATTGGAACGCATTCAAAACTTGTGCATACGGTTCGTTTTTAGTTTGAGGAAATCTGATCAGTGATCATATTTCTGAATACCGTGCGCGTTTAGACATTTTACCAATGAGGGAACGAAGAATCCTCCACATCCTTTCCTTTCTCTTTCATGTGCTTTTCAATCCTTTGGCACCCTGCTATCTACGTGAAAGCTTCCAGTTTCGCACTATAGATGATCGTCTTCGATCTAGCAATCTTCCCTTATTAAATATCCCTGTCCCAAATTCCTATTCCTATACTAAATCTTTTACTGTGCAAGCAGCACGTCTTTGGAATTCACTACCAATTGATGTGATGAAGTCGCAAACTATGGCATCATTCAAGCTGCACCTGAGGAAACATCTGAGTGGTGCTATAGAAGTGATTAAAACGGCGGCTGTAGTGTATATAATATATGCATTGCGCTGCAGTAATATTTATATTTAGTGTAATATGTTTTAACTTTCATTGTTTCTAAGTGATTGTAAAATAGGATTAATTATGGCATAATTGGTCTTGTTTTATAGTTATTTTTATTTTATTCCCAATAATAATTTGTATATTCAGATTGTACACAAGTTTTCGCACGAATTTTATGTTATTTTAAATACTCATTGAATGGTTGACTGGAAGAGATCCCTTATGGGATAAGTCCGCCATTGTACATGTAACTCATTTATCACCATGTTTATGTATTTATTTTGTACAATAAAAAATTTACAACAACAACAAGATTTCAACATAGAATACCAGAATATGTGGTGACTAGTGCCTTGCATAGGCCAGGGACTATACTGGTGAATTTCGGATTAACTCGTAACATAAATGTATACCAAATTCCGGGCAGTGAACCTAGGAGATAACGGTACAGGTCCACTATATCGACGGTTAAAAGGTTATAGGGTATAAGCGACCAAAACCAAATTGTTCAGGAGAGCAGTTCAAAGTTTGAAATTGCAGTAAAATGGACATAACTTTTTTATTTATTATCTTTTATTGATAAAACCAAAACAGCTGTAGAATAAAAATATTAAGGCATAAATGGGCACTTTTATTAATTTTATTATACGTTGTTTTATGTGGTTTTATGTCGCTTAGATCAATTGATTTCATTTTCCTTGTGAGGTAATTCAGCATAAGTTACTTAAACATGTAAAAATATCAAGAGTATAGAAGACTTAACTACATTTGATATCCTCGTACCAAAAAGTAATAGGGCATAAACAACATGACTATATCATAACTTAATTGGGTAGAGGAGGACAAGTGAATATTCAAATAATTGCGCCAAAAGTTAATAAAGCATATGATCCAGAGCTTAGCAATAATATTGTGAGGTTATTAGACATTAACGACACTGGTAAATGAATTAAATAAAGGTAATGTAGTACTTCCACATTATCAAGATTTATATACCATAAGGAAATCGAGAACATCCAACAATATAAGCAGACGTGGATCTCTATAATATGAGCTCATTTGAAGCGATCATTAGCTAA
Organism: Hypsopygia costalis; assembly: GCA_937001555.2. Taxonomy (NCBI): domain Eukaryota; kingdom Metazoa; phylum Arthropoda; class Insecta; order Lepidoptera; family Pyralidae; genus Hypsopygia; species Hypsopygia costalis. The sequence goes on from OW443335.2 coordinate 6,388,767, forward strand.
AATGTTTTTCCTCTGATTTCAGAATCATTTTGTAATGTTTATTTAAGTACTACCGTTGATTTTTTTTTCGAGTGCTATATGTGAAACCTTTTAATTGTCCATCAATACCACTGTAATGTTAAAATAAACTTAAGCTAGCTGTAAGATTCTGAAAATCCATACTAATATTGATGTGAAAGTGTGTTTGTTTGTTTGCTTGTTGTTTGTCCTTCTTTAACGTCGAAAGTAACAAACGGATTGACATGATTTTTTTGGAGATAGTTTAAGGTCTAGAGAGTGACATAGGCTACTCTTTATCCCGGAAGAACATCTTATTCCCACGGGAAAAAATAAACTTTGTAATCACTTGTCCTTCTTTTACGACGAAAGAAACCTAAGTACCGATATGATTTTTTGAACGGGGATAGTTAACGATCTGGAGAGTGATATAGGTGAATTTTTATTCCGGAAAAACATCTTATTCCCACGGGAAAAAATAAACTTTGTAATCACTTGTCCTTCTTTTACGTCGAAAGAAACCTAAGTACCGACATGATTTTTTTCACGGGGATAGTTTACGATTTGAAGAGTGACATAAGTAAATAAAGTTTATAATCATTTGTCCTTCTTTCACGTCAAAAGGAACCTAAGTACGGACATGATTTTTTTAATGGGAATAGTTTACGGTCTGGAGAGTGACATAGGCTACTTTTTATCCCGGAAAAGCATCTTAATCCCATGGGAAAAAATAAACTTTGTAATCACTTGTCCTTCTTTTACGTCGAAAGAAACCTAAGTACCGACATGATTTTTTGAACGGGGATAGTTAACGGTCTGGAGAGTGATATAGGTGAATTTTTATTCCGGAAAAACATCTTAATCCCATGGGAAAAAATAAACTTTGTAATAATTTGTCCTACTTTTACGTCGAAAGGAGCCTAAATACCGACATGATTTTTTAACAGGGGATAGTTTACGGTCTGGAGAGAGACATAAGCTACTTTTTTCCCGGAAAACATCTTAATCCTATGGGAAAAAATAAACTTTGTAATCATTTGTCCTTCTCTTACGTCGAAATGAACCTAAATACCGACATGATTTTTAAAGAAATAAATAAATTGTAACGTGGATTAAATGTCAGGTCTTAAAAATAAGGAATGACAACCAACACGATTCTCTTTTAAAACAAGAGTTAAGTAACTGGGTACATTTAAATGGTTACCCATCACTTTACTGTATTATATAAACTCATTATCTATCGAAATACAAAATTTTTTTTGCATATTAAAAATTGAGTTACAGTAACTTATTTCAAACTTAATCTAACGAAGAATGGGCGGCCTTATTGCTAAAAAGCAATCTCTTCCAGACAACCTTAGGATAAATGATAGGAGAATATTACTGAAATAACTCGTATGTGTTTACCGACCGAAAGATTTAAGCCGACTGATTTTATATTTATTTAAAATTTATTGACCACAAAATTACATAAGGGTACAAAAGGCGGACTTAACGCTAAAAGCATTATCTACCAGTCAACCTTTTGGAATAGCAGAAATACACGAATGCGATTCTAAAGCAGATAAAAAAAAAATAGAACAGTGTCTACGAAATAGATATAATGTAATGACTATTCAACTTAGAGAAAGAAATAGAATAAACGATATTACTCATTCAAATAAAATAAACATACATAAGAATATATCACTATCATAAATATACATACAGATACATATTGGTTGGGGAAAAAGTCTTTTCTTATTTTATATGAAATTTCAAAACATTTTTTAATAAAGTTTATTTACATTTAACTAAAGTATGTAGGTGCCATTATGTTCGATAACTTTTTGCCATCTTGTAGGTAGAGACATGATTCCATTACTATAGAAATTTTGGGACTTCTGTTCAAAAAACCGCGACAAGTGGTTTTGGCAGTCTTCTCGTGATGTTAATCTGACATTGCCTAAAAAATTCTTAAGAGACCGAAACAGGTGGAAATCAGAAGGTGCAAGGTCAGGACTATACGGCGGATGCATTAACACCTCCCAGTCAAACTCTCCTAATTTTTGCTGAGTGGCTAAAGATGTGTGAGGTCTAGCGTTATCATGGTGAAAAATCACACCCCTTCTATTAATTAATTCCGGCCGCTTTCTCTCAACTTTTTGCTTTAATCTCATCAGTTGTTCACAGTAGAGTTCAGAATCGATAGTCCTGCCTGGCGGTAACAGCTCATAATGAATATCTTCCCTTCCAATCCCACCATACACACAGCATCACCTTGTTGCGGGTTAACCCGGGTTTCGCCAGAGTCTGTGAAGCCTGGCCGGCCTTTGACCACGACCTTTTTATGCGCCAAAACTGTTTTGTGGTCAATTCCTAGTTCTTCAGCTACGTCGTAACTACTGATATGCCGATCTTGCTCCACTTTTTCAGAAATGGCATCCATTTTATCCGTAACAGAGCGACCAGAGCGACGTGCATCATTGACATCAAAATTTCCGGATTGAAAACGCTTAAACCAAATTTGTGCTACTCTCACAGACACTGCACTAGGTCCATAAACGTCACAAATTTTTTTCGCAGCTTGCGTTGAATTTTTACCTTTTTTGTAGTAAAATTTTAAAATGTATCGAATTTCTTCATTAGATTCACTCATCTTGACAGTAAAAAAAACAAATGAAAATCACACATTTACCTAATTTGAATTTGGAATTATCTTTTTTAAAATTTAAACTTTTTAAAGATATCAAAACCTGCTAGATACCAATGGTATAACCAAAGAGATTTTATTACAAGTTCATACATACTATAATGCGAAAAGACTTTTTCCCCTACCTATTAGATAGATAATAAAGGAAGATGATGATTCAGTTCTTCGTTAAACCGTCCAAAAGATAAGCGTGGATTTTCTTTTTAAAATTGAATTTATTTGAGATCCTTCTAAGTCATTCAGGCAGCTCGTTCGATAGACTTGAAGCTTGCAGTGTGAAGGAATCAGACTTGAAGCCAGAATGGTAAAGGGGAGTGTAAAGCTGACCAGTATTGTCAAAACGAAGTGGAAGCACAGAATAATATACTCTAGGAAGGCTGTGAGAGTCACAAATTTAAATTTGCGTTTCAAGTACTCCGGAGAGAGGTCCTCTCTCTAGGAACTACTAGGAATAGTGTATGCAGAGTAATCTCTGTTGGCTCTGTTGATGACAGGAAGCCATTTAACCGAACCGATATGAAGAGATATGATCAAATTTGCGAAGACAGTCGATAAAACGGATAGCGTTGTTGATAAGTCGGTCCAATTTATTGAGGAGATCTACATTTAGGTCTCGAAATACTTTACACTACATTTAGACCTAAGTTTTACTATAATAAAGGTAAATGAAGAAAATCCCTAAACCGATCAAGGAAACTCAATGTCGATATGACCGCACTAATCACCTCAGGTATTTGCGAAGTCCAACTAAGAGTGGAATCTATATAAAGACCTAGGTTTTTGGCAGTATTATTGAACGAAATGACAGTATATTCAAACATAACAGGCGACACAGAGCTGAAATCAATCGTGGCAACCTGCCTAGAGCTACCAAGCACAATAGCCTGGCATTTAGTTGGATTTACAGGTATACCAAAATCTCTAGACCAAGAGCTGACATTTCGTGGGCTATCATTTAATTTTGCAATTGCATTGTTGTTCACATTCTCTGTCGTTGTCTGCACATAGTTGGGGTGTAAGTGGTTCATCAACATCCTTGAACCAAAGCCAACTTCACCTGCACGCGGTACACCTTGCTGACTGACAAACGAAGTTCTGGCGAAAAGAGAGGTAGGGAGCGTAATTGTAAGCTACCCGACTGGGGAATATACCTCCACCTCACAGAATACCGCAGCCAAATAGCAATTCCATTGAGTGTTGTTGTGTTCCTGCGAGTGCTGCGTTGGCAGCGGGGTTGGCGGCGCGCGAGCGATATTTTATGTTGCGAGCGTTAATATGGCTACGGTAACTGCTTCACATCAGGCGGGCCGTATGCTTGTTTGCCATCCGACGTAGTATAAAAAAATATATATTTGGAGAAAATCAGCATGTAAGTGGTAAGAACTGAGCGAAAGAGACAGAAGGATTTAAGGTACATGCGACTTGCTGAATAGCCGCTTGAGTACAACCAAGTAATACAAAATATCGTAAGCGACGGAGTTGTATGAAAGTAGCAAATGGAAGTGGAATATTAAGCGACAATAGTATTGAAATATTGTAATTGGTAGCAAGGTATAATCGACAGTTCTATACGAACTTAGATTTTAGTAATTACGTATAAGCGACAACCATATTGTTAATTTGTAAATAGTAGTAAGGCATAACCGGCAGTTCAATAACAAATGAATGTTAGTAATTGCGAATAAGCGACAACTGTATTGTAAACAAAAAAAAAGTAGTATGGTATAACCGACGCCTATTAATTTTAATGAGAAAGGTAAAGGAGCATTAGTTCCAGGTTTCAAAACAGGGGCTAATAGAAAAGAGCCGTAAGCGCCTGGAATGTCTACGCAAGTTAAGAGTAAAAACGCGTTACCGACTATCAACCAAAACTGAAACCATTTTTACAGGGGTACAAGCACCTTAAGGGCAAAAAAGGCCTAGAATTTCGTCGGTTACTCCGAGGCACACTTCGAAAACGCCGTTTTTTGCTTTGGCATAAACGACAAAAAAGTCATCGTAGAGCCATGGGAGTAAGCGCATTAGAAAGAACGGAAAATTTTAAGTAGGATGGCATTCATAACTCATTTTCGATCAAAATGTCGCTTATGCCCTAGTACCTTTTAACCGTCGATATACTCCTCAATATTATTCCTCGATGACCCCGGTGGTCGAATGGCTAACCATGTCCACTTTGACTCCGGTGTTCACGGGTTCGATCCCCGCACAAGACAAATATTTGTGTGCATGAACATGTCTGTTTGTCTTGGTCTGGGTGTTTTCTATGTATTATATGTATGTATTTACAGAAATAATGTATTTAAGTATAATATCAGTTATCTAGTACCCATAGTAGAAGCTTTGCTTAGTTTGGGAATAGATGGCCGTGTGTAATTCGTCCAAGATTATTTATTTATTACTCATACAGTACTATTACTTATTCTGTGCTCATACTACAGACTCTTCTATGTATTTAGCGGTAATGATCACGGCAACATTGAATAGGCAGCTTTATTGCTAAGACCATGACAACACACGTACTGAAATTCTAAACACAGTTATTCAGAAGCAGGAGTAGAGATGATACTTTGGACTAATGAGGGATTTTGTCAGTCGTATGTCTTTTCAGAATTTCTATAGTTCGATACGGGTAATTGGAAGTTTATTGACTGGGCTTCACTTATCTCTGGTTTTTTCCACGACAGTAGCTGGCACGAGAACCAAACCATACCGATAACCAAATAGATATACAGACATATTATTTATCTCTTTTCAATCACGGGTCAAGCCCGGTCATTTGATAGGCGTGCGCGGGGATATGGATCCAACGCGTAGAGGCCCCTTTGAGAAGTTTGATGTAATGTTGTATTATTATTACGTTCTGCATGTACTTCATAACGTGTCTATTTGATAGATTGAGACAACTAGTGGTCAACTAGTGGTCCAAATTCGACCATAATTATATTAATCTATTCTCCATTTGACCACAGGCAATAAAGAAAAGAGTATATATGACGAGTTCGGTGGTCGAATGGTTAGCGATGGCCAGTTTGACTCCGAGGTCGCGGCTTCGATCCCCGCAGATGACAAACATTTGTGTGCATGAACATGTCTGTTTGTCTTGGTCTGGGTATTTTCTATGTATTATAAGTATGTATTTAAGTACATTTATCAGTTGTCTAGTACCCATAGTACAAGCTTTACGCTTAGTTTGGGACTAGGTGGCGCTGTGTAAAATTGTCCAGATATATTTATTTATATGCGTGTGTGTGTCAAATACACGGTAGTGAGTGTAAAGTTTTTTTTTTGCATAATTAAAAAAATATATTAGCATTCTGCACTCCTCACTATATGAACAAACTATACTTAAGTGTGCGAAATTTCATACTCCGAACGCGAAAAAAGCGTAACATAGTTTTTGCTTCAGGTATTAATATATAGATTTACTAGCTGCCCGCCCCGGCTTCGCACGGGTAGAAAGTGGTGTATTATTTTCCTTGAAATTTTTACGTATTTTCGCTCCATAAGAACCTTCTTTATACCTTAACGAAAATATTAAAACAAAAAGTAGCAGAGTTGGCAGAGCCGTTCCCGAGTATTGCGCTAAGCAACATTCATTTTAATACGGGACCACCTGAAGAGTGTACCCTCTCAAACAAATAAGAATTATTAAAATTGCTGTGCAATTGACGGAGAAATCATTGAAATTACATTAAAAAAAATTATACAGTCGAACATAGAACAGCCCTACAGGTACAATAAACAACAATAACAGGTAATTTCTGTGGCAAAAAATCTAGAAAAAATCTTATGTCCTTTCCCAGGAGTCAAGGTATCTCTGAATCAAATTTCATCTAAATCGGTCCAGCGATTTAAGCGTGAAGAGGTAGCCAGACACTCTGTCGCATTTATAATATTAGTATGGATTGGCGTTCGGAAAAACCGACACATATATTGATATATAGACATTTCAACCCCATCGTAATCAGCGACCCGATAACCATAACCCATAACATAACATAACCATAATAATAATACCCATGACGATTTTCAGACTTTTTGACTCCAGTTTAATTTTGAAAAATCCTGAAACACGTGTTTACTCTTTTATCTATAGAAATACTCGTGTAAAGTTTAGGATAAAATAGTCCAACTTTAATGTCCTGTTTTTCGACGGGGCATCTATCCTAAACGTAATTTACATGGATTAGGTAACTATCCCCTATATGGGATAGTTGGCCCAAAATTTAGAGGTCCGCAAAAATCGCCAATACTCTGAAAATATCAAAGATAATGTTTATTCCGTTCATAAATTCGAAGACAATAAACCAAAGTATCTACCCATTTTACAAATAAAGAATCTTGCTTGTTGTACAAAGAGATGTACCTAATATGTTGTTTATTGAAACAAAAACTTAAGTTGTTGCTCTGTCAACAACATTAAAAGCTATTGCTTCAAATATTATTTCATATAATCACATCTTAAATTATTTCTTTTAAAAAACCTCGTTAACTTTTTATTTACAAAGCAGAAATAATTTTTCTATGTATGAATTTCTAGAGTGAATAGTTCATATTTGCTTCATTTACAGAGATATAAAGTAATTTCAAAAAGTGGGGCAACTATCATGGTTTTACCCTACCACTTGTACTCCAAATGCAATGGTGGTGTGGGAGGTGATGTAATATTATCAAATGTGTTATTTTATTGACATCAGTAATTTTCCCCTCTGATAACTAGTGATTCGGAGACTTTTACAGATTAATTGATAACTCCAATAGGTACCTACTGGATGTAGGTAGGTACTATTATAGTCAAAATACCAAGAAGGTTGTTTTGTTTACTAGTTGTTTGATTGTTTGGTTACTAACGTGTTACACATTAATGGAGATTTTGTATTGAAAATTTGTTAACTCCATTTAGTTTAGGCAGAATCCATCTCCGAGAATTCTATTTTACACCATACATTTATCATAATATATTTATCAAAACACTTGCTCATAAAGTGGCTCTAATTTCACCGCAATTAGGCACATAATGATCAAACTGTGACCTATTATCAAACTGTGACTTTTTCATTGCTATTATTCACTAATGAGTTAAAAAGTTTTTATTTTTATTTTATTGGTTGAGTTGGTTTGTTCTTAAAAAAGTTTCGATACAAAAAAGATCGTGTTCAATAGTACAAATAAATTAATGTACCAATTGCTTGCTCATTTCATGCAACTTCGTATTTAAATATATCTATTTAAATACGAAGTTGCCTGAAAATTTTAACTTGTATGTGTTTAATAAATAAAAATCTCACTCAAATATAACTTTTGTTTTGTCTGTAATAAAGAAAATTTTAAATTCCCCATTATAAACGTGGCTAAAACGCTATCCGCGAAAGCCAAAAAAAGAAATCTCATTCTTTTAGTCTATGGCTGATCGCCGTGTTAGATGCGCGCGCATAGGAAAACCTGATTATTTTTCCCGCCATTGCGAAAAATTTTTCACAACTCGTTTTTTAGTATTATTTTCTTCACAAGTGTTTTGAAAAACGTCGTATGATACACGTGTGTATTGATGATTACCGTCCTCGGCTCTCTTAAGACCCTCGCTAACAGGCTCGGGTCTCAATGGCGCCTCACCAACATTACACACTTGTACCATAATGTACTATTGTATATACAAGTAACTACACGGCCCGCTTGATGTAATGTGATGAATTTCCTTGTAAGCTTTTTGGTGACCGTACAATCGTGATAATATAACACCCATCTTAAGAGTTAAATGGTGCACATTGCCGATAGTCAGAGGTTTTGGCTGTGGATTGAACTGCCTGTCGAGGTTTACCCGGGAGACTACATCATAGGGTTTTTGCAGGGTCGGCAATGTGCGTGTGATGCCTCTGGTGTTACAGGCATAGACTACGGTAACTGCTTTCCATCAGGCGGGCCGTATGCTTGTTTGTCACTTGGTATAAGATTGTGGTATAAGAAAAAAAAAAAGAACAGGAAGTGAGTGGGTAAGCATATTGAGTCTATACAGCGAACATTATAGTCACAGAGAAAACCAATGCCAAATAACAATATCCTTGAGTAGTGGTTTCCAAAATATCTAAAAATTATATCAAAAGAACCACTTACACCGAGTAAGTGGTTCATCAACATCTTTGAACCAAAGTCAACCTCACCTGTACGTGGTGCACCCTGCTGATTGACAAACTTGGCTCTGACACAAAGAGAGGTAGGGCATAGCGCATTTTGTAAGCAGCCCGACTGGTGAAGTACCTTCACTTTACATAAAATAACAATTCCCTTGAATGTTGTTGTGTTCTTCAAGTGAGTGAGGTTACCAGGATGGAAGAAGTTGTTACGTTGGCAACGCGAGCGATATTTCATATTGTCTCTACCACCACTCTTTGAAACCCTACATAGTATAAAAATATTGACTGGGCTTCGGCCCATCTAACAAAACAATTTCAATTTTGGGACCACCTCTTGGCTGTTTTAGAAAAATGGGGTATAAATATTGTCGATTCCCTTGTAGCGATGGGCCGATAGAAATGGCCAAAATGGCATTAACGATAAATTCCTTATACTGTGCTGCCCAAATACTCCTCACAGAGTACCCGATTGTGGGGAGTTTCGCAGGGGGAACTACGGGTCCCCCTGTTTGGATCAGGGTACCTCGGGGACTGGCGGCAAGCCCAAATTTGCCAGTCAGGGGTTCGGATTCGAGGTGGCTATATGTGCGTGTAATCACTCACGTGCACGGGGTGTAGCTACAGAGGTCGGGTATGAACATGTTTGTTCATTTTGCCCTATTTGTCGGCCGGGCGTTCGACCTCGCGCGTAGCGAGTTGGTTATCACTGGCCTAAGGCGAAGGGCCGCCACAGTCGTTCTCAACGGGTCTGGGAGCGGCCCTTACAGCGGTGTTGGCTTTCCCAAGCCGACGTCGCAGCTCGGGTACTTGCCTGCTGAGCAACGAGGATGGCGGGCGATCGCTTCCGTCACCCCGGTCACCCTACCGTAGGCCCGGGGTAGGCGTTTCTTCTTTGAAGGATGCCAGGAAGTGAGCATGCCTTATACAGCTCCGGTACCTGTCAAGGAAATCAGGGAGCCGGCTATCCGGCGCCCCAGTGTGGGTACAGAAACACTAGGCGCGCTTGTCCTTGTACTCGTGCGCCGGGAAGTGAGCATGCCATACAGCTCCGGTACCCATCATGGAGCAATCTCCATCATCATCAATACCTCACCCCAATGGGTGTGGTAGTAGGGACCCGATGCTTGGGTTCTCCGAGCGTCGGTTTGCCACGAGCTACTCGACTTAAGAGTACGTAAGTAGCCTGCATGCAGGTGAAAGCGGAGTAAGACCTGCTACTGTTCCGCTTGCGTGCTCGGTTGGTTTACTGAGCGCAAAGGCGGAGCAGGTACAGGTCTTCTCGTCTGGCTGATTTACTGCACGAGAGACTCGCATCCCGTGATATAACCGGAAGGTTGGCACACGTGGCGCATTAGCCGTTAGGTATAGGGTACGTTGCCCAAATACGGGACATTTGTGGTATATTTAAGGGCGTTTATTGGGAAATTTTACTTCGTCTTGTAGTCTAAGGCAAGGTGGAAGGCAAGAGACCCCGTGGCTGCTCTCCAGCCAGATGGGGAGATTTAATTAAGTCTCTCATAAAATCCTCCATGTCCGAATGCATTGCCTCCAACAGAGCCAAATGAAGAATTATAACAAGAGCCGCCATTCGTAATGACTTGCTCATGACCACTCTGCAAAGAGTGTCCGACTGAGAAGAAGAATTGGAAATTTATACAAAATGTCTAGCATTATGCCCATCTCTACTCGTAACCCTTTCGTCTCCCTTGAGGATTTTTCAAATCCCAGTCACCAAACGCAGGGACACGCTGCGTTCGTAGCGGCACCAGCAATACTCATTCGGAACATTCCCGTAGTTCTTGTATTACCAGCGTTGGTGGGCTACGGGAACCACTACATATCAGGCGGGTCGTATATATTATTGCCAATTGACGTAGTATAAAAAACTAGCTAGCTGCTGTTTTATGCACGACGAAGTTACTTGTATATTTCGTTGTTTACTACAATCATACTAAAATGACATTCATTTGTGATTCAGTGAAACTAACAGTTAATTATAGCCCATATTTAAATTAAATAAATACGAGCTTGTTATGACTTTTGAAATGAGTACTGGGAAATATGCATATTAATTAACCAGAAAATTCCTAGATAAATCTGATGAAATAAATGCCATTATTGGGATATAATAAATAGTACTCAAACATGACTTTAGTCTCTTTAGACTAACCGATGACTTGATACTACGTAGTACTTGCTTATACTGTGGTAATACTAAAAGCGGCTGGAAGCAACAAGCTAACTTCTGCCTGCAACTTCGATCAGCTTGAACAAAGTGCCAGGATAAAAACTATGCTATGTTATTGCATTTCGTAGGCCATATGCAAATACCACGTGTACGTCTATCTAGTGTGGCCCAATGAGATATTTTAACGGGTTATAGCTTTTCATAAAGACATTATTTTATACCTAAAGAAAATAATATACAATATGTTTTTGGGTAAATGACGTTTTCGTGCAGTGTCTAGCTAGCGGGCCCCTTATGATTATTTTTATTATATTTTCATATCCTTAAATAGAGCTAGCAACTATTGTGTACCTTCCAAATCTAAATCGAATTTCTTTGAGCTATACTTCACAAAATATTCATTAAATAAACAAACGTCCAGCCAACGGGCTTTTTTTTAAATACTAATCTTTCATATTTTCAATAGTGTTAGGAGCTAGAAACTACTTTGTACCTTCCACCCGAGCGGTAAAAGATTTCTATATGTACATTTTTACCGCCCGGATTCTGAGGCATGTAATGGATTCTAATACAATTTTACGTCCTGGAAACTTGAGAGGGAATAAAGAGCAACTTTCTCTGCTATTGTTAGGGTAGAAAGTAGACATTACAAAATAAGGATAAAACTAATTTTCTATTCTTGATCAGCTTTGTATTTGTACCTACATAATCCCAGTTTTAATCCCGCGTAGTTAATTACCCACAGCTTCGAATCGGAACCTAGGCTATAGAACAACAATTCTCAAACGTCGTCGTTGCTCATGCGGTAGCGACGTCGACCAGTATGGGCGCCATGGATTACAGTCGTCGTCTCTGGAGACAGGAGAGCTGGCTCTTTCTTTGCTCAAAAAGTCAGCATTGCTATTCAGCGAGGAAACGCAGCCAGTGTTCTTACCTCCTTGCGGCATGGGGCCGATATTTTTGAGGAATAGTTAAGCGTTTTTATTTTATTAGTTTTATTTTATGTAATTTTAAGGTTAGTTTATTTTTATTTACTTTAGTTTAGTTTGTACTTTTTTACGATTAGCTTCTAATAATAAATAAAACTCTGAAAGAAATTTGATTTCTTAAATGCAACAAACACGAAAACAAACACAAACATAGATAATTCAATGACACCGGCGAAGAAAGTTTGGGGTGATCACACCCCAAACTAGCCAGCTGAGCCGCTGAGCCATCAGGCTCACCACCACCACCCTTTATCTTAACTTCAAGTGCGCTTACATGAGCATTTTTATGTAATCATCGCGCGGCAAGCGTAATTGATCAATTTCCCAAAATACGCACCTAATAGTTGTTGTCAATGTAATACGGGCAATCTAATTTTGGGCTATTATTTTGACGTTATTGCTTCTAATATTTATTGTCTGAGTAGGTAATATTTATTTATTCTCTAATATTGCTTCATACTTTTTATCACTCTAATAATATATCTTTATTTCATATCATGTTGTACATAAAATGAGTTGTCAGGGTTGTCAGTTGTCCATTTAGGCAAACAATGCCTGTGTTTGGTATACTCTGCTCTTACACAATTAGATGTTAGAATTCTTTTCCTATAATAATTATACAAAAACACAAAGTAATTCCTCCTACGCCTAGAGGCATAACAGCTTTGATTTCCAATACAGCATGTTTCATATGAGTATTAAAACATGTTTTAAAACAATTTTGTGTGAGTATGACTACTCAGTCTATGGAGGTGTATACACACACACACCACACATAGATCACACACATCACAAATCACACACGCCACAGTGTGTGTGTGTGTGTGTGTGTGAGAGAGAGAGAGAGAGAGAGCACGTGCGTGTGTAATATTTTTTTTTTACCACACTTTTTGATTTATAATATTAGTATGGATGTAGTACGTGTCATTTCATTGGCTTCAGATCCATTTAATGTTTGTTTACGTCGATACGTATAATTAATGTAATGTAATGTAAAAGGTCGATACCTTATCCACTAAGTTGAAGTCGATTTCGATCGACCTTTTGATTTTGAGGATCTATTTTACATAGGTTTTTTACAATGGCTATCATATTTAGTTACCCTAGCTCGACCGGACTCTTTAGTTCTACCAATTGAAATTGAATAGTTTTAATTGTTCATTTCTCTGCTTGCTTCCAGCGAATACTTAAGTATTTCGGACATGTCGCTTGTCTAACCCTGACAGCCTTGAGAAGCTTATGGTAGTTGGCAAGGTCGACGGGAAAAGACCATGCGGTCGCTCACCTACTCGTTGGTCAGCTAATCAAAACGCTAACTGGCCTGTGAATAGCCGAAGCCTTTAAGACCGAGGACAGGAAAACGTGGAGGAGTAAGTATAGTGCACAGAGCGACCAAGACTTAGAACTAGATACGACCTTCAGCAATGAAGAATACGACTAAGAAGAAGAATTGTTCATTTACATTACACCTTCAGAATAGTTGAAAAAATAAAACATCAAATAGATAGTGCCGGAATAGATAATGCCGTACACATGCCAGTGGGATGCCATAGCACGAGCACGGGTACGGGCAGTAAACATAATAAGCATTTACAATTGTTTGGAATCCCCATATTTATAAAAGCAATTAAATCTATTAAATCTAAAACAAAAGTAAACAAAGCGACGGCGACTGCAAACAATTCACGTGTGATATTCTAAGAAAGATTGTTTACTAAGATTTCATGCAGATGTTCACATTCATTCGGAAAATGATACTTTAATTTGTTTGTTCAGATGATAGTGGAACTTCATGTTTATACAGTTTATTTCAACAGACTTATGTTTCATCATCATCAGCCTATATCTATCCACTGCTGGATATAGACCTTCAGTAATGCCTTCCACCATATGCGATCGACGCTTTTCCACATCCAGCCACTCCCGGCAGACCCTTAAGTCATCGGACCATCTAGAGGGAGTGCTCCCAACGCTTCGTCGCCCCATACAGTTACGGTTACATATTTATATTTAGTAATTATAAATTCATCACCATCACCATGTATCTATCCGCTGCTAGATATCGTTATGATCAATTCAGCCTATTCATGTCCACTGCTGAACAAATACCTCCCCAATTAATTTCCAGCGTGACAGGTCCAGTGCTACCTGCATCTAACAAATCCCCGCATTCGCTCAGGTCGTCAGTCCAACTCGTAGGCGGTTGTCCCACGCTGCGCTCGCCTTTACGTGACGTCCACTCCAGAATCTTTTTGTCCCATTTGTTGCAAAATAAAAAAGCTTCAAAATGCTGTCCACCTTATGGGTGGCCCAGTCCAATGCTTTGTCGATACATATATGCCTATAGTCTAAGAATTTCTCCCCAAGCAGACATCACTAACCAGAGGCACTACCTCCTAAGCTGTAGCTGATTGTAATCGGATTTTTTAATGAAAAAAGTAAATTTCGTCGTAGCTTGGTGGTAATCGTATTTAGCTTACCCCTAACTTTCCCGTTGTATATCCTGGAGGTCTACCGACTAAGCTGAAGATGTATATTTTTATATTAAGAAAATAATTGTAGGTAGAAGGCCAGAAGGAAAGAGAGGAAGGGGAAACGAAAATACAATTATTTTAAAGAATCGAATGAAAAAGTGGGAGTCATGTCGTAACAAAAAAAGGCTCGCATAGAATAGAAATAGATGGCAGGAATTCCTCTGACAAGAGCTCTTAAGTGTTGATGATGGTGCTATTAATAATAATATAATTGAATTAAAATTTAAAGATATTAGTGGGTTTGTGGCGACTATAGTTAAATCTGAATAGGGAAGGGGATAAGCCTATGGTGTAAAATATGATGCACTGGCAAACATTATGACTACTAATTTCTCCATGAATCATCAATTTAATCATTTATGACATACGTGGGTAAATCGACAGGAAAATTTTTGTAATGACAAAATCATCACGCATAGGTAGAATGATATAGCTATACTCATACCATGTTTCACTGATATAACGCTAGTAATATAATATATATGTAAACAAATGTATATAGTAGGCATAATTTACTACCTACTTTTTTAAAGAAGTAAAAACGATTGTTTTATTGGTATTTAGATATGTTAAAAACATTTAATTTAGGTTTGACTTTGTTCGACCTTTCTTTGTGTGAAATAGCACATTTATGTAGCCTAATAAAAGGTGGAAGATATAATATTGTTAATAAAACCAAAGTGATTTTAAACTATTGTACATGTTCTTTGGAATACTTTATGCAGTACAGGCCCAACACTACACTACTAGTACACATTCCGAATACTGTGTTTCCTGTGTAGCCAGGATTAATAGCGGTGACCATACAATTAACAATGAAGACCACACACGGCTGTCTTGGACCTCACAGCGAATTTAATCAGAAGAAATTAGTAGGAGTAGGAAGCTTTTGGATTTTTAATTCCTCTGTTAGCAACGTGATAGACAGCAATAGGAGAAAAAAGGCATTAAAAGCCTAAAGAAGTCTAGTAAAACTCAACTGCTTTGTATCACGGATACCAAATGCCTAAACGAAGTAATGAAATTATACTAGCTAAGCTACATGCAAGGAATTCAACACGTCGTCCCGCTCTCACTGCCAAAGACCACACTCCCAGAGAACATGGACATTTTTGTGTTGTTTGTTTTAATTAATGTTTTGCAGTAGAAAATTTGCATGAAGTCAGAAAAGTCTTTAACCTCAAAATTTTCATGCCCAGTTAAAAATTGTGCAATTGGAATGATCACTTTTAACCACTTTACTGATTGAAAGAACAGATACAAGTGGCGTTCTTTGGGAAAAGTCTCCCGCTTTTCTTGTCATTCAGACAGCAGTGCGTGTCTAGAAAATCATGGACAATATTTTTAGGTATACATAAAGTACACTGAAGCATAGCGTTGTAGTCTAAGTTTATTACACAACAAGTACCTTGGTAAAAAATACGGCTCAGTATTAGATTTCCTTTGAATTTAATATAAGGAACATCAAGAAAAGATTGTCCATAAGAAACTGTTAATTATGACTATTAAAAAACCGGCCAAGTACGAGTCGGACTTACACACCGAGGGTTTTATAATTTTTTTTAGATAAATTGGATTAAGAAACAATCTTTGGTACCCCCATACCACTACCTCTTATTGCGATTCAATAACTGAATAGAATGCTTATTCATACCAATGAATAAGCGACTCTATTTCAAATTGAATTCTATTCAGTTATTGAATCGCAATAAGAGGTGGTGGTAAGGGGGCTGGTCAGTTCACTGCAAATAAGTTTATCAGAAAATTCCGCCCGCGACTTTGTTTTCGCATATCCCGGTATTCATTGGGATTTTCAAAAATCCTTTCGTAATGGATGCCTACGTCATAATACCTTCATATATGACAAATTTCATATATGACAAGTTTTTGCTGTGCTTTGATAGATCAGTCAGTAATGGTTGTCTTTTACATATCCAGAAGAATAGTAGTTAAAACTTGGAGAATTATTTTATTCAAGTGGTTATAAGCTCTTTTGTGTACTTGGCCTCAATGATGAACTAAAAAAGCCTTGAGGCCTTTTTAGTTGATCTTGAGGCATTAGGTACTTATCAGGGTTCCGCACCATAAGGGTAAAACTGACCCTATTACTGAGATTTAGCTGTCCGTCCGTCCGTACGTCTGTCACTGGGCTGTGTCTAATGAACCGTAAGACGGTTTAAATTTTCACAGATGATGTATTTCTGTTGCCGCTATAACAACAAATACTAAAAAACAGAATAAAATTAATATTTAAGGGGGTTCCCATACGACAAACGTGATTGTTAGGGTTCCGTACCCAAAGGGTAAAAAGGAACCCTATTACTATTTTATGTCGTGAGCATTAATAAGGCTACGGTAACCGTTTCACATCAGGCGGGCCATATGCTTGTCTGCCATACGACTTATTAGGTATATAAAAAAACGTTCATCATTTCAGGCGAAGTACCATTGTTGGAATTAAGCCTATTTATCATTTACGTAATCATAATTTTTCCATCAAATACTAGCAAAACAATTATTATTCGCAACGAGTACCAATTAAGTCATATCTCGGCACGCGTTGGCAAAGTGCAAAGTTTGCCTACAGAATATAATACGACTACTAACACATTTGCTGTAAACACGCAATACGTCACACATCACCGCGTGTGATACTTTATCGTCATTTACCCAGCACGTGTCACATACTATATAAAACAATGACAGTACCCGGCATGCCATTCATAACAACAACCTCATAGCGAACACATCTACAAATTCGAATGTAACGCAATTCGATTTTCGCCATTCGATATACAAAGTTGTGAATCAAAAAAAATAATAATGGACAAGAGACAACTTATTGGCAGTGCGACGCGCTACATTGCTGGCAGACACGCAGTCCAGACAATCTATTGGAGAAAGTCAGCTGACGAAGGCAAAGGTCTAGTGAGAACAACCAAAATGACGTTCTTCGGCAAAAATGAAGGCCCCAACAAAGTCGACACCGCAGAAATGTTTGCTAGAGTCCGGGATAGGTACATGTGAAGATGTTCTTTTTTTATTTAATTCGGTACCTGTGATAGATACGTTTAAGTATTTAAGAACTTTTGTATTATGTATAAACTTGTGCCAGTGCTGTCGTGAGGCTGTGATTGTTGTGTTAAGGCAGTCGCTATAGAGTACAAACTAGAATAATGCTTTTTGACAAGTAAATATTTCGTACATATATTTATTTTGTTTATTTTATTAATCTGACCAAAGACAATTATCGACTACGATATTTGATAATAATAGTGACATAATATTTATAAGCCGTTTTATATCGTTTTTTTCTGGATAATTCGCAACTTAGACCTTATTATTATTATATTGACCTATTTATTATTCTTGGTCATATAAGGCTGATTTTTTTTTCATCATACGATTTTCTACATTGCTTAAACAAAAATAATTGATGAAATATTTTCTAATTTGATCTTCAAGGGATATAAACTTGCCAATTCGGTATATAGTTATAATTTTTAATGATGCCATTTTCATTTCAAAAAATAATTATATCTTATTATCTATTAATTGTCAATTGATCCTGAAACCGATATTGTTGATATTTTTAGTCAGCAATTACCTATCCGTGTAGTTGATCAAAATTAGATCTTTATTATTACAGCAGTGATTACTTTAAAGTAAGATTGAAGATGTCTGTACCACCGTGACGAATGACGACACCCTTTCGACGCATAATACCACAAACGTAAAATACCGACTTCAAGATTTTTGGCATTTCTAGAAATCAACAGACGTAGACAGGTTTCTGTTATGTGTATGTCTGTAGTATTGTACGAGCTTGAGAGAAGCGCCTAACTTCTAATTGATTTATTAACACACAAATCAAACCAGTGGACAGGATGGATTGAAATTAGCCACACAGTAGCTATGTGTAGCTAATGAATATGCAATAATTAATAATTATACTAAACATGTCGTCGCTGCGTGTGTCAGTGAGAAGCTCTCGATGGGGTCGATGCGCGTGTCAGTCTAAACAAACGCGCAATTTAAGCAACGTTGACCGTAGCGTGTCCATTGATTGATGCTTCGGAGGGCATGTTAAGCCGTCGGTCCAAGCTGTTGTCATTAGATGCCAGTCATTAAGCTAAGTCAGTGGCCATTAGGCGGCTTGAAAACACTGACCTCCAACAACCCAACGAGCTGTCCATAAGATCCGCAGCATTCTTCAGCAGCAGCTCATTTCAAATGCTTCCTCTTAAATCCGAACAGATTCTCTAGCCCACGATCTCAGCTCCGTAAAAGGACATTGGAAAACAAAGTTCGCAGATTATTATGATTGAGTCTGATTGTTTTTGGCATTCCGATTCGCTTACGTAGCTCCGCTGATCATGATCCATTGACTCGAGTTTCGGGCTAACGTCTAATTTCTTGAATTAGGTTAAGGCTAACTCCTAGTTACTTTTCAATTCCCTGAGCATCAATAAACTGAGCCATTGTTTTCCGATGCGTTGACAATAAGCCCATATCGAAACTGACCGTCTCTAATCTCTCCAACAATGACACCATTCAGCCTTATTAGTGTACCTAAAGTAGATTGGTAAGTCATTTCACCGTCCGATCGTCACATACAATAACAAATATAATCGAAAGTGTCATAAGTTTATCAGAATTTAATTGCAAACATGTGCAAGGTGCAGACTAAACAAATAGTAATTGGCTCATTACTGATAGTAAAGTAAGTTTCAAGTGTTTATTTACCTAAGTGATAGTAGTGTCAATGACATGTAAGTTAATACGAATCCACTAGAGATTTTTTTAACTTATAACGGAACTTGATAGTAAATATACTGTTTTGATAAATACATTTTGATACATTTAAATGAATCCAAATAAGAAGTCCAGACTGACTGACAGATTTGAGGGCAACGCCTCACAAAATGAAAACCAACCAAGAGATAATTTGAAATTCGGCTATGGTCCACCGCAGTCAATTTCAAATTATCTCTTGGTTTTTAAAACAAAAACACTTGATAGTAACTATATTGTTAATATGATAAATACTATTTAATACATTTAAATGAATCCAAATAAGAAGTTCAGACTGACTGACAGATTACCCTACCTAGAATAACCTACAAAACACTTGATAGTAACTTTATTGTTTTTCTTTTTTTTTTTTGCAACAATGTTGATATAAACATATAAAATGTGTTTCTAAGCCAATCGCTTATCGTTTCATACGTTTTAGCCGAGTCAACAATAACACTGTAAGAGCATTGTAAGTAGTGACAAGCAATGGTTACTCCCCTCTAAAAGATCGATGGGCTCAAGAAGGCAGCTGGAAATGGCTGAATGTGGAAGGCTGAGCATCAGAATGTAGACAGATGATGATGATAAAGTTCATACAAATAACACAACAATTCACATGTACCAAAACCTTATTAGATTTGAAATTTAATATCGTGACGTCGAGGTCACTTAGAAACTCGAGTGAAAAATAGGCGAACGTTCCAAGGGGAGTGCAAACATAGCTAAGTGCGATGAAATGATCCGGGGGTGGACGCACTACGACGATATGAAATTAAACCAAGAATAGTAGGGACTTATGTAATATAGAGTTACTTTTTGACGCGAATACGTTAAAATTACTTCCATAGGTAGGCAATTAAAAAAAAAACCGGACAAGTGGGAGTCGGACTCGCCCACCGAGGGTTCTGTACGTAGAATCATTATAAATAGTTCAGGAATATAAATAAATAAATGTATAGTTTTGAGATTTATTCTTGTACTTGTAGTCTATGCCAAATTTCATAGAGGATCTTGACAGACAGACTTTTTTCTTCTTTTTGATCTTTTATGGGTTCCGTTTTTCCTTTTGAGGTACGGAACCCTAAAAAACAAAATCGAGGGATACAGTTTGGTGTTCCAGCTACATATCCATCATCTTCAACCAAAATTCAATCACACCACTGCATAGACGAAGGATCAAATAATTTATCACGCTAAGTAAGGACTATGGAACATCGCGAGGGGGAGAGGGAAGCGCTGCCATTTTGAGATAATTTTAGTGCATATAACGAATGCACGTACAACACACAGCTGTGTACATGGCACAGCCACACCTCATTTTTTACACCACTGTATCAGTCAGGCGGATTACTAGGCCGCCTGTCTGTTACACAGGAGTATCTACAGTACCCACGAGGATTGTTATGTCCATGACAGTGAGCGATTACCAGACGTGCGGATATATGAGAGTACAATGTATAGAAAGAAATATAACAGGCTAGGTATTTCGTGTAGTTTTAATAATCAAAATACTTTAACAGTAAAACCAAGTATACTCGTACTATAGAATCACTGTCCGATTTCTTCCAGACGTAGAGAGAACATTGACATGGTACTAAATAGTGTTAGCAGATGGGGGAGGAAGGTATTGGAGGCCGCACGTAGGACGACGAAGCGTTGGACGCCCTCCTTCTAGATTTGAAAGCGCCTTGAAGCGGCTGGATGCGGAAGAGGGAAGATCGTATTTGGTGGAAAGCATTGGGGAAGGCTTATATCCGTATTTAATACGCTTAGACTATTGAACATCGCGTGCGGGGGAGGGAAAGCGCTACCATTTTGAAATAATTTTAGTGCATATAACGAAATCACGTACAACACACGGCCGTGTTTATGACATAACCACAGCCTTTCTTTATGTGTAAAGTTATCTTTTCAGTTGTATATGTCGTTTAACTATTGAACTATATAACAGAACATTGTATTCTCTTATATAATTATCTAGAAACTAAAAATCACTTAAGATCTCGGTGACCACACCATACGCGATCTCATTTTATCAAAAGTATTGTATTTTGTCTAATTTCGCCGAACTTTTAAAAAAGTGTCAAGAGTCAATTGTCTTCAAATAGTGGGTTACAGGAATTTTATATTATTTTTGAAAAATGGAAAAATTCACCTGTCCCCAATTTTTTTCCATTTTTCAAAAATATATTTATCTGGCAAGTTGGCCAGTACAACTATTTAAATAATAATAATTTATATTATGTTAAAGTCACATACACATCTACACAGATGTTAGAGACCTGAACTCTTTTCAACAGTTAAAAAGTCATTGTTCAGTTATATCACTGCATAAGTTATATAGTACTACGTAGTTATATTGCGCCTTATGATTAATTAGCTTGTGCCCGCGAGTTCGCATGCGCATTTTTCGATATCTAGTAACAATTTTCAAAAATTCTTTCTTTGCCTATCAAATTTCAATACGATCCGTCCAGTCGCTTGAGCGTTGATAGAGCAGTCAGTAACAGTACTGTTTATAGATACAGATAACAGATACATTTACCAATATCTACCTATATACTTAATATTTAGGAATACACGATAGTCTATCTAGATTACAATGTTATTGACTGAGTAACCTAAAAATGTTTTATTGTCTTCTCCAAGAACTTGAAGAGCAATAATAATTCACCGTTGCAAACTACGAATTTTTATTTTAATGGCGACGCTAGGGCACTGTTGAAGCTCTTTTAATACTTTGTAGACATCACCGAAAGATGGCAAACAAACACTTCATAGGAAAGGATGCTACTTAGGTATTTTTGAATATTTATTTCATTGGGTGTTTTTGAAGTGAAAACTTCTTTAGCGGCGTTGTGTACTTTCTGGGATGGGTAAAAAACAAACTCAACTTCAATTGAACTTCAAGGTACCTACCAACCAGGATGCAGTCATTGGAACTGCACGCCCACTACGCACCGACTGCAATCCAGCTGTACGGTTGGTTTGCAGTTTCATTGCAGTAGTACTAACTGCGTTCAAACTGCAAATTTGCAGTTGTAATGCAGTCCGTTTGTCTAGAACCTAAGGAACACAACAAAAGAAAATAATGGTAGGGTACAGCGTATATGTAAGCTACCCGACTGGGGAAAACCTCCAATGGGGTTGTTGTGTTCCAGCGAGTGAGTGAGATCATCAAAAAGAAAGAAAGAAGTAGATACAGGCTGGCAACGGATCGGCGACCCCTTGGTGTTGCTGATCTCCATGGGCAGTGTTGATTGCTTTCCATCCAGTGACCCACATGCTCGTTTGCCCCCCTCTCATATAAATAAAAATTATAAAAAAAGTGTTTAAAAATTTTCTTTACTGTATTTCAGCTGCACATATAATCCTCGCATCGAGCCCTTTTATTTGACACTTCTGTAATGTGGAAATTATAAATCGTCATTTTGTGTCGACCGCTATATTTTATTAAAATGGCGGCATTTACATAATCGTAGATTGTAATGAGAACTAAACAAGTGTGCCAAAGTTATGTTTAATCGGACACTGGGAAGTGGATCTTTAACTTGCGAGAAATACAACTACAAGCTTAAAATATAAAATACAAAAATTCACCACCACCACAAACCTTCCTGGTAGCTCAGTTGGAAGAGCACTCGTTCGGTAATCGAGAGGCCGTGGGTGCAATTCCCACCTAGGCGGTGAGGTGAATTTTTTTCATTTATTTATAATATACTTTTTAAAATATTTATATAATATTAATATAAATATAAATGAAAAAAATTCACCTCACCGCCTTGGTGGGAATTGCACCCACGGCCTCTCGATTACCGAACGAGTGCTCTTCCAATGTTAATAATATTATATAATTAATTATATAATATTATTAACATTAATTATAAATATTAATATACGGCAAGTTGGCCGTATATTAAATTAGATAAAAACTTATAAAAAATAATATTTTCTGAATTAGAATCTTAAAGGATCGTTATATTAAAAAAAAATTTTTAATGACTATTATACGATTATTAGATAATGACATAAGTACATACCAATTATAAAACATTTCATTCCTTATTACAAGATCTATTATATACTTTCGTTATTTTTCAAAGTGTTTAAGAAATAGCGAAATGTATTAGAAATATGATACGGATTTCGCAGTTATAAGCTAATCTATTTTATTTTATGTTCATGTACCATTTGATAAACATTTTAATTTAATTAACATACAATCTAGACGAGACGAGACTGAAACTACAAATGATGTAATACATCCAACCTTTCTTATTAAGGTAAATTTGTGGTAAATGAAGTATAAATAAAATGAATATTAACTCTAAACAACACACAACACAATATTCAAATTTTATTATTTTTAGGAGTATATTAGATGATCTATATATAAAAACGAAAGGTCGACTCATTAAATATAAATTACGGAGACGTCAGCTAAAACCGGATTTTGCGACAGGGCTAAATTAAGGGGTCTAAATGCTATCTTAATTACAAACGTTCAATATTCTTGCTGATAAAGATATAAAGATGAACAATTCTGGTTTAATATATAAAATAAGTATATAATACTTTACAGAACTTATACGGCTCCTTTAATTAAGTCGAAAAACACACAGCAAACTCCGAAATGGCCCCCCGGATCCGACTTTTAGATAGAATACTTTACTGAGATAAAATAATCTAGACAAGTTATTTTTTCCGAAATATTTAATGCCCCTAGGTAAAACTTGGAAAACACAACACACTATGTCATCGAAGCTGCTGGCTAAAGCTATAAAATATTAAAATAAAATTAATTTTGGTACGTACATAATTAGAGAAGACAAAATTCATTGAACATGACGACTGTTAAATTCTCGTTTGAATCTTTACTGGAATTGCGTCGACTGCAAGACATCTGCCTTTTTTAGGGTTCCGAACCTCAAAAGGAAAAACGGAACCCTTATAAGATCACTTTGTTGTCCGTCTGTCTGTCTGTCTGTCTGTCTGTCTGTCTGTCTGTCTGTCTGTCTGTCAAGAATTTCTATGTCGAGAATGCGTGGAGGTATCAAGCTGAAATTTGAACTGTATACTCAGGTCTACGGTCCCATGAAGTTAAAAAATAATCAAACTGCTAAGTTTACGTAGAAAAAAGTTACGGCCGTTTATTCAGCAAAAAACACATATTTCGACACACTCAAGGGAATCAAAACCTATAGGGTACTTCCCGTTGACCTAGAACTATGAAATTTGGCAAGTAATATCGTTATAGACTACAAGTACAGGAATAAATCTCAAAACTATACATTTGTAAATAGATCTTAAAAAATAGGGGGTCTATATTTTTTATAGGGTGTCGAAATTTCAAATTGAAACTACTAGTTCAAATGGGGTATCATATGAAAGGGCTTGATGTACACATTGCAAAATATATTTTATTTATTTTTTTCGACGCATTATTTCTTATTTTTAATGAAAAATATCAAATTTAATAATGATACTACGTACCTACGGAACCCTAGGTGGGCGAGTCCGACTCGCACTTGTCCGGTTTTTTTTTTACAATTAAACAACATCTTATTTAAACCTTTAAATGCGACAGTACAATACTGACTGGTGTAAGTTACATAATCAGGGGCCCTGCCGCCGAAGCTGAAGCCGATTACCACCAACTATTTCGATCCTCAAAAATATGTGTAACGTTTGAGTTATTAAAAAATATTTTTAGCTTTGTCGGTAGAGCTTCCTGCTTTCTACTAGCTAAGCTAAACACAATTGCCACTAATGTAAGGTGAAATGTTATTTTTGCAATCAAAAAATCCAGTGGTAAACGGTTTCAGCTTAGGCGGTAGACCCCTGGATAGATTTTGATAATTATTTTTTTGTTAATGTCAGGAGAAGGTTCAACCAAGAAGATAACAAAGTTGCGCGGAATATTTTAAAATTTATGAAAACTGAACGACCATTATTAATTTTTCTAATGTAACGTTATGGCGTTTGAGAGAACTGTCAGTTATTTGACAACGAGCGCGAAACTAATTCAAGAAGACACGACAACGTTTGTCTTATAAGCCAGTATTTAATAATTTTTTAAAAAAGTTACTCAACATAACCAAATTCGCGACAACTGTCTACCAATTCTTCTATTTTTATCTTCGTTGAAATCAAGGATTCCATGTTGTGTTCTTGCAAAAGGGTAGGAAGAGTTTCTGGGGTAATTTGATCCATAATCTCTTTAAGTTTCTCAATATCTTCGGCTGATGCTGTCATCTTATAAATCATTATCAGAGACATAGCAAACATTAGTTTTGAGTATCTTTGCAGATCAGCATCCAACTGGTCCCTTGGATAAATGAAGTTAACTTTGATGCCAAAATTGAAGAGTGACTTCTCAAGTATTAAATGGTAGTAGTCAATCCAGTCGTTGTAATTTTCCATTCTTGTCTTGTGAACAGTGCAGTTCAAGATGAGGCTGAGCACGTCCCAGACAGGGTTGCACATTCTAGACTGTTGGTAATCCAGCATGATACACTCCCGCTCAAGATTGTCCTGGAAAATTAATAATATAGTATTATAAAACCATGACTGGAATTCGTTTTTTAAAAAGAAAAATGGATCACGTATCCGTATAACAAAACCGTTATAATCAATAAGAGGTAACTAATGATTTAAATAATTAACTAGCACAAGAATAATGCTAAGAGAACTGTCCATCACGCTCGAATGTCGCTGCCCAAGTGAAGAGACGATGACTCGGCCGCTATCGGCTAGCCTCGCCCCACTGTCGGCTCGCCGGAAGTCACGTGACTCGCTGTAGTCATGCTTCCTTTTCATTAATTGTTAACACGGCCTCTCCTGACTGCGAGGCGTGCTCGACCGCATGATCTTGGGGAAGCACCTCCTCGGGCTGTAGGAGACTACCAGCAGAGTCACCATTTTCTGAAATATACATTTTGTTACAAAATTGCTATTGGTTTCATCATACGATCGTAAGCGTCCACTCAAACCATCGCATGTAAAACTATGAGCCAAGTTTAGAAGGCATTTCAAATGAATGTATGAATCTATTCGTTACAGCAATCTCTATCGCAGGGCGATATTACTTTATGACCAAACTATTATTTATTGTACTATTGGGCCAGTATTATAGTAAGAGAAGTAAAATAATAATATTAACATGATCACAAATGTCAGAGCTCCGGATCTCTAGCATTTGTGCGCATAACAAACGCATTTAGTTTTGTAATGCAATCGCTATGCCCCGCACTACTCCTTAGTCAGTCCATGACAGTACCACACTAACTAAAGAATATGATCAGGCTGTGGTAGTATCACGCAGACTTAAAAATATACCGTCAGTCCATGGTAAAGCCACGCAGACATGGTAATTGTCAGTCCATGGCAGCGCCACGCAGACATGCTGGTTGTCAGTCCATGGCAGCGCCACGCAGACATGCTGGTTGTCAGTCCATGGCAGAGCCACGCAGACATGCTGGTTGTCAGTCCATGGCAGAGCCACGCAGACATGCTGGTTGTCAGTCCATGGCAGCGCCACGCAGACATGCCGGTTGTCAGTCCATGGCAGAGCCACGCAGACATGCTGGTTGTCAGTCCATGGCAGAGCCACGCAGACATGCTGGTTGTCAGTCCATGGCAGCGCCACGCAGACATGCTTGTTGTCAGTCCATGGCAGCGCCACGCAGACATGTACGGTCTTCAGTTCACCGCCACCCATGAACGCAGCGCACGCGTCCGGCGCCCATTCATCGCGCCACTGGACCATGTGTTCAGCAGCATCTGCCGTGCGCGCTTCTCGGTGAAGCCCGCTATCGGCTCCAACTCGTAGCGGCGATGTAGAAGCTCTCCGACTACTCGGCACATGTCTTTCATACTGAAATCAGTTTAACGGAACTCCGAGTTTTGCTAACAATAACAAAATCTCTCATTGCATAAATTCGCAGGTTCTTCCGCGTCGTTTTAACTCGACCCCATGTAGTCATTGATTTGCTTTTCAACGACTTTGAAACCCGTTGTTTCCAAAGGCTTCATAAATAGCTCCCTTCAATCACCTTCAATACTAATCAAGAAGTGAAATTTGAGTAGTTGAAATATCACCATGCATCGGTTTCGAGATGCATACTTCAAGCCTTATCCCTTGTTGAATCGTATACGACCCATCTTAATGATGTAATGCAAAGTAAAGCTATTCAAATATTTAACAAACTCCAAAACAACACGCTTTACTTGTACCAGTACCTAATAGTAAATTTACTACAGCTCTTTAGTTCACTGGTACTCGGCCGTACCTGACCTTGACTTACAATAACTGATACAATAGAAGTGCGTAAGTACTGACTGTACATATTTACTACAGCTCTTAACTTCACTAGTACTTGGCCGTACCCGACCTCATATCAAATGTTTGCTATATGTGGCTTGGCACAGAGGCTTTAATAGCCAATGCGAGATAGACACTCATTATCACGCCAGTGATTTAAAACTAACACTTCTACGTATTCGCCCCAATTGTAGGATCGGAATTAGAAATATAGTAAGCTTGGTTAGATCTCACCGTAGTATTGATGAATCGTATAGCATCCATTGTACGATCAGTCGTGCTGGGGCCTCGATCCGTAGTAGCACTCACGGAGTACCCCGGCGAAAGCGGAGCTGCAGAATGCCGACTCTGCACCACCAGCCCGGACCATCGGCAGTCTCTGCCAACGGCGGCTGTAGCAGCGGCATCACCAGAGACGCAACGCCACTCAGCTCACGTGGCCGCGGTGGAGACGACCGACGCTGTCCTTCCAATGATGTCAATCGATCTAGAATTTGTTGCATTTGTTGAGTTAATACATTGCTAAAACAGCTATGTCGTCTGCGTTTACGACTAGAACATAAATCATGATGTCTAAGACGAGCATCACGGGCTCCTAGAACGAATTCTAGAACGTCTCCCAGAATTACTTCCGGAGTAGCTACTAGTACTTATTAGGCATTTCTATTGATTTACTTAAAGTATTATGTAGATACAGATAAAGTTACACACTGTATCGGATTTATAATAATATGATGAAACCACAAAATAAAAACGTTTTCGTACATTCTGCTTTTCTAGATTTCAGTAAATAAATGGGAACGTACTCATCAAAAATTACAGACATGTAACTGTCTCCGTAAACGGATATAACAAACCACAAAAATATTCCATTTGCCAAACTGAATAGTCAAGTTCTTAAATAGCAAAGTGGGTAGTTAAAATTAACTTCATTTTTATTGCGCGTCTCGGATTTTTGTTTGGCAAAACAATGTTCGATCTTATGCCCATGCTTGTTACAAAATGAACACAACTCGGTTTTCGATGGTACCACGTTAGTACTATTACTTATACAGTGATGATACCTACAAACAACAACAATTACAACAAACTAGTAGGGGCGGATTAATGTTTAGCGGATTGTCTTTAAATTATCATTCGGCTGGGTTAGGTTTACTATGTGATGAATTAGAAATAGGAGTCTTCGCAAACCTGATGATGCTCCATCACGGTTCACTCGGGTGATAAATAATGGCTCCGTCATACTAAGACATTCGCCCAAATACATTTTAGGATTCTTATTGTAAAAAGCCTGCATATGTCCCATCGAACCACATGTCAAACATTAAGAGTCATCTAAGCAACTTTACGAAAAGAAATACTAGGAGTATGCTTTCACTGAGCCCCTGTATTCGTAGTCGAAGTAACGATCGACGGGCGTAATTAGCGTATGTGGGATAACTATCCGAATTGATACTCATCACTTCAAATAAAATATTGGCGATATCGGGTGTTTTCGGACACAGAATTAGATAAAAATATTGGTTGGATCTCACCGAGGTGTTGATGGAACGAATAGCATCCACAAGTCCAATTCGTGACCCCAAGTGGCATGCTCGCATCGCTGACGGCCTGCTCGGAGATGGGCTCCGCAGCTCGGGTAGGCTCTGCGGGCGCCTCGCTCGGCAGCACCGGCGGCAGGGACGCTGGTGGCGGGCCGCCACCGTGTCCGTCGTCTCGACAGGGACGACGCTCGGCATCGTGTACGGGCCGCTGGCCGGCACGATGACTCGCGCCGTGAGTTCGCTGCACGCGGTGGCAGCGACGTGCTGACCGCTGGCCGGCACGATAATTCGCGCCATGTGCTAGATGTACGCTGAGACGGCGACTCACGCCGTGAGCTCGCTGCATGCGGTGGCCGCGACAGCAACTGCGCGCTGAACTCACGCCGGGATGGCGGTGGCGCGTTCGACACGCTCGGCGAGCGCCGGGCCAGTGGCGTGCGCGGCGAGGACGCCGGACGGCCTGGCAACCGCCTAGGCTGTCTCCCTGCACGCTCCTTCAACGCTCGCATTCGGGATCGCATTGCAGCTATCTCCTGCAGCAGTTCGCTGTCTGGAGTGCGATCGCGGCGTCTGGAATCGCGACGTCGACCCTCGTCTCCATGACGAGCTCGACTACGGTTCGACATCTATGAAACACCTGTAACTGTCAAAGATAGGGCGGTTAAATGGCGATGAATTCTATCCAACTTCTGATATTATAAACCATGACTGGAATTCGTTTTTTAAAAAGAAAAATGGATCACGTATCCGTATAACAAAACCGTTATAATCAATAAGAGGTAACTAATGATTTAAATAATTAACTAGCACAAGAATAATGCTAAGAGAACTGTCCATCACGCTCGAATGTCGCTGCCCAAGTGAAGAGACGATGACTCGGCCGCTATCGGCTAGCCTCGCCCCACTGTCGGCTCGCCGGAAGTCACGTGACTCGCTGTAGTCATGCTTCCTTTTCATTAATTGTTAACAATAGTTTATTTATAAAACTTTATTGTAAATACAGCGTTGTTGTTGAGAAGCTTGGTGGCGTCGTTGCGTGTGCTTGTCTAATCGAACACGCAAGTTAAGCAATGTCGGCTGTCGCCTGTCCATGAATGGGTTTCATTTATCTCGAGCTCCTCCGTACTTCAGAGGACACGCTAAGCTGTCGGTCCCGGCTGTTGCTATTATAGATGACAGTCGTTAAGCCAAGTCAGTGGTCTTTACGCGGCTTGAAAACACAGGCCTCACTCAACCCGCAGTTGAGCAGCGTGGTAAAATATGCTCTAAACCCCTTCAATTGAGGGGAGACCCAGCAGGGGGCTGAATAAGGGTTGATCACAATTGTATTGAAAACATAAGCACGTAATATACAAAATTCATTGTACCTACTGTATGCAATGGCGGACTTATCCCAATAGGGATCTCTTCCAGTCAACAATTTCTTGAACAAATTCTTGAAAGAATATTACAGTTACTAATACTTTCATCATTTTAAAATGAACCTTCCCACCAAACTTTGATGGACTAATAAGTCGGAAGTAAGTCATTAATCTCGTAGATCATTCTAGTTTTTTGTATTTTTTACGATACTAATATATTTTTTTTTTATTATTTGAGAACATGGTAATCTAGTCTATTGTAAAGCAAGGTTTATTGTGAAAAGAAATAAGTTTACTTGCCTGCATTTTAACCATCAGATTAGTCGTCCATACATCGCCTTGTATTATAACTGAATGTTTTAATATATTTTGATCCTTCAAAACTTTCCCCACAATTTGTGGTAACTGTGTCAATTTAGTTTTAACTGCATTCTTGTATTTGTCCTCTAATAAAACAAGTGCAGCTGATTCTACGCTATTTATATATGGCCCAAACATTTCCGAGTTCAACATATTAGTGACAGTATCATTTAATTTCTTACTTGAATCCTCAAAACTTTCAGGCTTTTTTGTTTTCAAGGCCAATGAGAGCGAATGAAAGATAGCTAGTTTTTTAAGGACTACTCTGATGCTCTCATTTGACAAGCTACTGATTTTATGTAAACCCTCAAAGCTTTTCGCTTTTAGATCTTCTAAGAGAATGAGTTCATTGGGTTCTTCAGTTAATATTCCGTAGCACTCAGGAAACGTATACATTTCTTCCGTACTTATTCCCTCAATCCTCTGCAAATCAGCAAATTTTGGAAGAACTTCTTCATACATTATAATTTCATTTGTGAATAATGGGACTGCCTCTGCTCTTGCCATCTCCGCTGTTGGTGCCACTTTAGCTATCATTTTGAAAGTTTCTTCATCACTTACTTCAACAGTTATGCGTTTGATATCAGCAACATGATTATCACCAGCGGTACTGATTGTTTCTATTACAACTTTATTATCTTTATATCCTCGTTTCTCAAGCACTTCACTTATGAATTGTTGTTGTCTTGCTGTAAGAGATGTTACATCCCCTTCAAACACAAAATTTGCCATGTTGTAATATGTACACGACTGAATAGTCCAATATCCGTCAACTGAGTGGTTTCTCGAATAAGGTAAAATTTGATATTGATAAGGATGATAGATAAAACATTATGATTAGTGATGCACCAGTGGTCATATTTACAAAATTTATTAAAACATTTGGTGATTAATTGCAAATTTCTGAAAATTTATATTGAGCATTAAAGTTTTAACGATTATCGATCCTAAGCTGGAGTACCTATAGAGCCGCAAAATGGTCGATCTATTGAGCCTTTTTTTTATAAAATATTTAAGTATTGTTTTTAGAATGCAGTTCATGCATTTTTTTTCTTACCCAGTTCAGTCTGGGTAACTTGGATTTCTTTGGAGTGCAGAAGAAGTGGCTACACACTAATGCGCCGTGAATGGTAACAGCCATTGTTTTCAGCTAACATCCCAAGGTGTATAGTGTATGTACTAGATACTATATGTTTTGTATACGTCGACTTTTTTTAATTAAACCTCCGTTTTTTATTACGGGACGTTTATCCCGCATCCGCTCGACACGAAATTTACGTGTTCCGCGGGATATTTGATGCGGCATCTCCGGGTCCCGGGACTTGTACGACGACTTATGCAATCTTCGTGTTACTCGACAGTCGCCCGACAAGTTTTGAAAACTGCAACCATGAAATAACCGTGAAAGCTGTAAGGTGGCGACATATTAATAATCATTGGAAAACGTGTGGATAAAGTGAAGTTCTCTTCTTTGTGAGAAATAAAAAAAAGATTCTTAAAATAAATACTACTTATAAAGTGATAATCACCACCGGATAGTGTGCAAACCAAATGTCGAGCAACATTATCCCAGAAAGTAGTTTTATAGGTTATGTAGTTTTGCAACCCTGAAAACATGTCCTTTAGAGCCTGACTATTATAATTAACTATTACTTTTACACTGTATTTAGGGAGGTGCTATATTACTTGGAAAAAATATTACTTGAAATAATTTCGTTTCTAAATTTCTTGCAATCACTCAACAGTAAAACCTAAGATAGTGCAATTTTATTGCTAGTTTGACCGACTTCTTGGAACAGTGTGATAAGCAGCGATATAATTTTTTAATCAAACATTCCAGTAATGTTACGCATAATAATGATTGTATGGTTTAATATACAGTAATACCTCGACTTACGCTACCCCGTTTTACGCGAATTCGTAGATACGCGGTTTTTCTTTTGGAAAAGGGGTTACAAATTTTTGAAAAAATAGATTCCTATGAAGAACGAGTGTTTACTACAAAACAAGAAATACAAAAGTTACTGGCATCCTAAGAGGAAATTTTACGTGAGAAGAAGAAAAACTTAACTCGTCAGGCGTCATTGTTTGAATATATGAAGCCTTCGACATCAAAATAACTTTGATTTACTTTGTTTTATTTTTACTAATGTAAATTGTTTATAATTATCTAACATTTTATTAAACTTGTTTCTTCTAAATTATTGTTTTCTTGAGACTCTGGTCCCGATTACACAAACTTCATACGTATTTATATGCAAGGTTGAACCCCGACTTACGCGAATTCGACTTACACGGCTATCTCTTGGTCCCACCTATCGCGTAACTCCGGGGTATTACTGTATTTAATTAACTAATTAAAATACTAGGTTTTTTGATAACTAGCTATTTAATTAATTATGTTAAAATTAATAGAATGCTATGATAATGAGTACACGTGATACAGATAATTTGTAAATTTAGGTAGAAACTAGCTGTTGCCCGCGACTTCGTCCGCGTGAATATCAGTTATCGTGGTAAGACCATCAAGTACTTAACGTAATCGTATAATTAAGAAAAAAAAAAACTTATGGTGAATAATTTATGTAGGTAAATAGGTAGAGCAAAATAATCAGCTTCCTTAATTAATCTAAAATCGTCCATAGAAAAAATTTCTTTAAACTTTAAATGACGATAACTTTTTAATCTGACATCAGATTTCGATGAAGTAATGTTGCTCTGGGATGAGCTTAATGTTTTAGTGAAAACCGTGTAAAAATCTGTTCAGTAGTTTTAAACATTAGCGAGTACATACATACAGACAGACAGACAGACAAAAAAAATCAAAAAAGTCTTTTTTGTGTTCTGTTACTCTTTTTTTTATCGCCCACACCCATTTTTTGTTAATTTTATCAAATGTACAGACACGCGGTTCCTAATGTTTTATTATATGTATTGATTGTTCATGTCAAATTAATGGATAATCTTGGGGGTCTCATGCCACATAGTGAACACAGCGAAGGTCGGTGTTGTTTTAGAAGATATGGAATATTCCAGAATCATGTAAGTAAACTGACATGTAGTGCTATCTATTATAGATTGAACACATTGAACAATAATTGTTTTAATAGCTTATTTATTAATAACAAAAGTGCCAACAATCACTAGTATTAGCAAAGTTTATTAATAGTTGGCGTATATCTTCTTCTTTTTACATAAACGACATAAATGCTGCTTCTCTAAACTGCATATATCTCAAAAACAGTGCGTTCGTGCAATCTTTTACGTTCCGCCAATGTCATCATGCAAACCCTTTTCCAGAAACTTAAAAAATTGACTGTGCCTTCGATGTACATTCTAGAGTGCTGTATAATAAGCACTTATTTACTCGTAGAGATCAAAATGCAGTAAAGGCTAAAAGACATCCGGGTAGACTAATGTTTCCTACAATACGGATAATATACTTTCATTCTAATTGTCATGTTAACTGCTTCAAAATTTATAATAAATTACCCACATCCTTAACTGACCTTCGCTTAACTATTCAAAATAAAGTTATCAGCATGGCTTAATGGCAAGTGTTTTTACTCATTAAATGAATATTTAAATTATAAAATTGATATAAATTGTCTATTATATTGTTACTGTTCTATAGAAATTAGTTAAAAAAAATGTTTTAATTTGTTACACGTGCATATTATGCACATTTTGCATGCCATTATTGGCTGAATGTCAAGGCTCTAAGCATATATGACTCATATCTGTATTCAACCACATTCATAGCAAATAAATAATTCATTCATTCATTCATTCTTCTGAAGATTGAACTAATACTACACAATTTGACATGGTTGTGTAACTCGTCTCCGTTGATCGATGATTATATAGTTTATATATTATATGAATATAGACATATATAATTTATATAGCATATAATAGACATTTGCATAATTAATAGGTATATATGTTTATAATCCTATATAAAATTATATTTGAGGATCTCAATGGCGTCGTTGCGCATGTCAGTCTATCTGAACACGCAAGTTAAGTAACGTGAACCGCCACCTGTCTATGGATTTATTTATCTCGAGCTCCTCCGTGCTTCGGAGGGCACGTTAAGCCGTCTGTCGAGGCTGTTGTCATTAGATGGCACACTGGCCTCCGTCAACCCGCAGTTGAGTAGCGTGGTGGAGATGCTCTAAACCCCTTCGATTGAGGGGAGACCCGTATCCCAACAGTGGGATAATTATGGGTTGATGCCGATATTTATATTCAAGAACATCTCGTTAAAATATTGACCATTAGGATAATATCTATTAATTGGGACCAAATATACCGTTAAAAGTCCTTCTACATTTGATGCTCTTAATAAAGCGGCTGGATGCGGAAGGCGAAGGCTTATATCCAGTAGTAGGTAGATACAGGCCGATGATGATGATGATAAAGAGACTGTTAAAATAGCAACTGGGCAGGGTAATGGCCTATACAATGATTACTTGTAGCATAATACGTTATCGCAGTTATAAAGCGATATCAATAAACAGAAAATTATCACTACTTATTATAAAACAAAGTCGCTGTCGTTGTCTGTCCGTCCCTATATATGGTTAAATCTTTAAAACTACGCAACGGATTTTGAAGCGGTTTAGAAAATCGTCTTGCAAGTCAGAGAGAATTTTTGATTTTTTTGTTAAATACCCGTGCGAAGCTGGGGCGGGCCGCTAGTAATATTATAAAATCGGAAACATCAGACTAGGGAAAATAGACATGTTCGTTTATTTATATAAATGCTTGTCTTATTCGGGTAATAAACCGCTCGGCTGCCGCACATTATCACTCGGCTTGGCAACTGCCGACTTATGCCGGTCGGCTTTAAGTAATAACATTTACTTCAGTGGGACGACGCCCGAATGAAAACCGAATTGTGCCGATTGAACCCAAGGAAACTGCCCAATCGGCACAAGCCGAATAAAGCCGAACGTAAGTTTGGAACTGCTTCGGGTAGGTTTTTTAATTCAGCAAATACTCCCGACTCGAATGCTGTGTCGACCCGAATGAACAGCTTGATCGTCACAAGCCTATTGATGTCAAACAAGTGCAGTAATTGCTGCTGGTCGGTTTATTTGTTCGACAAATACTGTCGAACCGACAATCTCGGCCCGCTTATGTGTATTGCAACCCTACCGCGTGCGGCCACAACCAATCAGCTCCCTTACCACCATCTCTTATTGCGATTCAATATCTGAATAGATTGCTTATTCGTAACAATGAATAAGCGACTCTATTTCAAATGAAATAGAGTCGCTTATGCATTGGTATGAATATTGGTGGTAAGGGGGCTGGGGCCTACCGCCGCCGCTGAAACCGATTCCCATCGAAAATTTTGACCATTCCCATTGAAAATTGGTGTTAGGTTTGCGTTGTTGACCAATATTTTTAGCTTTGACGGTAGTGTTTCATGGTTTCTACAAGCTAAGCAATATAGAATTGCCACTAATCAAAGCTGAAGTTTTGTTTTCGCAATCAAAAAATCCGATGGGAATCGGCTTCAGCGTAGCAGGTAGGGCCCCAGCCGACCTTTGCAATCAAAGATCAGTGCGAGACGCGCACGTTCGGCAAGCGCTAGTGCGAGGGAAGCCTTATTCCCCTTGGATTCCAAACTACAGTGGAGTCTTTAATCTCTTATCCAACATTCAAGTGTTGGATAAGAGAATAAAGACTGTAGGTTGGCTGGTAGAGATCTCTTATAGAGATAAGCCCGCCTTTGTACATATTCTTGAAATTCTACTGTGATATATGTATGATGTTCTTTAAGTACAATAAAGATACTACAATCAAACAAATACAATCCTGCATTAGCAGCTGGCTGCATCAGCGCCACATCAATATTCTTCATATTACACGCGTATAGAGGCTACGATAGCCGCTTTTCATCAGGTGGGCAATATAAATAGTTCAGGGCCCGATGTAATAGAATAAAAGAAAATAAAGAAACGAATTCACGTCGAAATTTCTTATGCCAATAAATACTTAGATACATTTATCTATAGATAAGCACTTACATGTAATCATGAATCAATCACACTATTTATGGTAGGTGACAGATTATCGTGTTTTATTATCGACTTGTAACATCAATTTTGAATTATATAAGTTTTATATTGACGACTTAAAGTAACTGAAGGTAGGAGCAGAAGAAATAGAAAAGAGCTCGATTACGCGTCTCAGCCGATAGAACCCGCAAGTTAAGCAACGTCGACCGTACTCTGTCCTTAGTTGGGTTTATTAATCTTGTGCTCCGGAGGGCACGAAGGAGCTCAAGATCTCCGGTTGCGGTTGTTGTCATTAGATGAAAGTCGTTAACCCACAGTTGAGCGGTATGCCGTAAAACTCATTGATTGAGGGGAGACTCGTATCCCAGTAGTGGGATGAATGATGGTTGAAGACGGGTGAAGAGATTATTGCAGGGCCAATAATACGCGAATAATGCCTCTAGTAACTGTTTATTATCATGCGGACCGTATGCTTGTTTGCATTTGTATGAGGCTATTGATAACACCGTACGTGTGGTATATTACTGGTCCTCCAAAATTTATATAAACAGAGGAGGAGGAGAATGAGAAGAAAAAGAAGTTGAAGCTTGTTTGTCACCTTAGTGAGTACCTTTTTGGTTTCACGGTGTTTCGCATGACAGTAGTCAATACACTACTTGAAAATAATTTAAAATATATATTTTTTTTTTATACCACTAAACAAGCATACGGCCCGTCTGATGGAAAGCAGTTACCGTAGCATATGAACGCCTGTAACACGAGGGGCATCACAATCGCGTTGCCGACCCTGTAAAAACCCCATGCTGTAGTCTCCTGAGAAAACCTCGACAGGCAGTTCATTCCACAGTTTGACAGTACGCGGGAGAAAACTTCTCTGGAACCGCACTGTACACGACCACTTAGGCTCCAATGTGTGAGGATGAATTTCCTGACGATGGTGAGCGGTACGACTGTAGAAGGAGGCCGTGAGCATCATGTCAAACAATTCCTCTGAACACACCCCATTATACAAACGGTAGAACACACAAAGAGACGCAAAATCTCTTCTCAGACTTAAAAGTTCTAAACCGTCTGGCAGTTTGGAATCGTCAACAATCCTCACAGCACGCCTTTGAATCGAGTCACAAGGTGCAAGCTGGTATCTAGGCGCTCCCGCCCATAGATGGCAACAGTACTCCATATGCGGCCGTAATTGCGCTTTGTAAAGCAGAGGCCTTTGCCGCGGGTTGAAGTTCTGCTTCGCCCTGTTGAGCACACCTAGTTTCTTCGACGACAGCTTGAGCTTCTCCTCCAGGTGACCTCCTCGTGTGCGTGGGACTGTTGTTGGCTCGTTTGTCTTGTTGGATACGTCCGGTGAAAACGACTTGTTAGCAGCAAACAGCCTGAGCCTGGTGCACCCTGGGCAGTAAGGGTCAGTTCTTCTCTTCGCGGAGATCTTGCAGACCGTTGGCCAATGTTCTGGTAGTGGAGGAAAGGGCAGTATTCGTACTGCGCTTTTGGACGTCTGCGCCTCCCGTCCCTCTGAATTAGCAAAGGTCACGATGAGGCGCACAATGGAGGAGCGCTCCCCAGTGTGGCGAGGTGTACACCGGGTTGCGAAACGTCGAGGAAGAAAACCTCGTTAAAAATTACTGAGGAAGGGGGAGGTGAAACCGAAGCCGGTAGCCTCTGACGGCGCCCGGAGAGCCGGTTTCACCAGCCCCAAGCAGTCGAGGAAGGAAACTTCGTTAAAAAACAACCCTTGGTGTCGGCGTGCCGTATGTCTCCCGGTGCGCCATTAATCGGGGAGAAAATCGGGTTCCCCGGGAGGAGAGTCCTAGGGGACAACCGTCTGCGGGGTCGCGGAGATTATGCTATCGCAGTTCCCGTGGCCTCGCCATTGGCGGAGAGAAGGAGATCGTGGGGTTTTAGTCGGTACGACTGGTCATGGCAGCAAAGTCCGACAAGGTATCAGTTAAGGATACCACGCTTGGGCAGCGTGGTATCCTTAACGGATTTTCCCACGTAAAAAAAAGAAAAAAAGTTTGCAGTCAACAAAAGCCGAGCGAGCGAAGCGAGCAAGACTAGACTTGCTTTTGGAGAGGGAGGTGAGGTAGCCGAGGTATAACTAGTCAAACCTAGGAGCGATTACATTTCGAGTATTGATTTATATACTAATTGACATATATACTAAATTGCATAAATGACAAAACAATGACAAGACAAATTTAAAATGTCATGGTCAGCTACATCGGACTCGCAAAAAAAGGATAAATCTAAAAAAACGTCAATTTGTTTTCAATCCAGTAAAACAATGAAAATGAATTGAAACGAAGTCGAGACAGTACAAACGAAAATAGCAAGAGAGACAGAGACAAAGATTTTACGAGAGACGTGAATTGAGAGTTTCTTTAAATTTTAATATTCTGATGGAAATTTACATTAGTAGTAAAAATAAATTCAAGGAAGGTTTAAGGAAAGGAGGTTATTCTTTTTGTACTTAATCGTAAAATATTATACAACTCAGTATTTATTATAGTTTTGTATAGGCGAGCTTGCTTGCTTGCCTGCTTGCTTGACCGTGTGGTTTCCGGCAGACTAGAATAGAATCACTCCGTCTGTTCCCGTGGATGTCGTACAAGGCGACTAAGGGAAATACATTATAAAACATCGATCAGGCCTCCCCAACCCGTTTAGCCAGCGTGGGGAGTGTAGGCCAAATCCTCCTTCTGTCAGGGACGGACGAGAGAGGGTCGTGCTCCTGTAGTGGAGACTAAAATGACCTGATGATGATAGGCGAGCTTGCTGTTGCTGCCCCAATTCATGGGAGTTGTTTTGTTTATGCATATGGGCGAAATTGCTAATAGGCTCCTGCAAAGTTTCTTCGTTATTTAGTTTTTTTATCTCACCAACACGAGCATATGGAACTCTTTACTTTCATATGATCCCAATATGTCAGAACAAGCAATAATTTTAACTGCCAAGTATTACTTCTGCATCACCATAAGGTTAAATTAATAAATAAATTAACAGTAATTTAGTTCTTATTTTAATATCACTAAGATGACAAATAACGATACTGATCGCCTGATGAGAAGCTGTTACCGCAGCCTATGGATGCTACGATGCTAGCAATACCAAGGATATCATTCCCGCGTTGCCGACTTTGTAAGAACCTTTTCACAACTTTTTTGAAGAAGCTCATGTAGTCTCCTCGACAGGCAGATCAATATATACATATTTATATAACAAATACAATTATACATAAAGTTGATACTGTTGATTGTGGGCACTTGGTGGGACTTTATTATCATAATGTTATAATAAAGCACTTTGTACTGTACCACGTAATTATATTTATTTTTACTTTTACCGACCGGTTTCGCCGCTAAGGTTCTATGTGTCTACAAAACTAATTTGTCAAAACACAAACACTCTCCGTTTACCTTGACAATGCCTTAGCGGCGAAACCGATCGGTAAAAATAAAAATAATTACGTGTAACAGTACAAGTGC
Organism: Hypsopygia costalis; assembly: GCA_937001555.2. Taxonomy (NCBI): domain Eukaryota; kingdom Metazoa; phylum Arthropoda; class Insecta; order Lepidoptera; family Pyralidae; genus Hypsopygia; species Hypsopygia costalis. Next base: position 6,429,209 of record OW443335.2, read on the forward strand.
TTTGTTATAACATTATGACAATTATATACATAAACATAAATTCAAATACGTAATGAGATGTAGGTGTCCGTGTGTTATATTATGTGTATTTTGTGGCAATTAATTTATCACTCTGACAGGTTTGAAGTATGCTGCGGACACCAATGCAAGTGAATGATGAACGGCTTCCAACGATCAAAGGTTGAAATGCCTGACAATAATTTAACTTGGGATCTATTTTTTTTAAACCACTAGGATTGGAAACAACCATACAACCCGCCTGATGGTCAGAGTCATCGCAGCCTATATCGTTTGCGTAGGTGGAAAAGTGACTAATTACGAAAAATCGTATATATAAACTTTTACGATTTTTTTACTTCCAATTATGAATAATTGCTATTGTTTATTTTTCCCTCAGGGGCCATTCAAGTATTACGTAAGCAGATTTTTTACAATTATTTACCTCCCTCCCCCTCTTTCCCCTTGTCAGCAAAAGTAAGCAAACCTCTTCCCCCCCCCCCCCCCATGCTTACGTAATCATTGGTAATCAAATCGTCAAATCAGTCAAATCGTCATTCGAATCGAAACGAAACATTAGATTGACGGAAGAAATTTAGACAAGTGACAGTGAGTAGCGCGCGGTAATTCCCCTCTCGCTTCGAAGCGAGTACCTATAACGTATTCATTATTTGTGGGAATCCCCGACATGTGTGTTTTGTTTTCAAGCGTAGACAATTTGTGGGTTACCATTTGTGTAACACCCACCCGCACCATGTCATCAAAAATAAGCAAAGCAAAGACCCCCCGCCCCCTCTCAAGCGCTTACGTAATACTTGAATGGCCCCTCACCAAAATATCAACTAAATGCAGAATTATTGCAATGTGGGAAAACTAAACAACTAGCCCAAAATGAGTATTATAGCATATTCGCAGAAAGTAGTTGTGGGAAAAATGAATACTTACTTTTTTATTTTTTATTTATTTATACTTTAAGAGAGAGTTTAGTTCGATTAAATAATAAGTAAAGGACAAATTGATCCAAAACATATAAAATTGCCGACAGGAATCTCGGAACTAGAAAAAATGACTTATCCATTTATATATATATTCTGATCACATTCTTTTATGTACAACAAAAAACATCCAATCTCATTTATCTCTTTTACCTTGTAAAAGCCACAAACATCTATTAATTAATTCTCACAAACATGCACATTTATGTTATTAAAAGGATTTTTCACCTTAATAACAATGTTATTCAAATGATTTGTACTTTTAATGTTATCAATTTAATGACGTAATTTTAATATCTTTAACATAAATAACTTATAAATAAAATACCTACTTAAATATAACTTAGAAATAAATAACTATAAATAATGAAGCCCAGCCAAATCGTTACCCACTTGAAAAGTGCCCAAAAGGCACCAAGGCGGCAGCATTGCCACGTTGAATGGCAATGCTAATCCTCTGGCCGAGATATTGGCCAGCCCTTTGGTCATGTGATACTTCGATCAATCTTTTTGACAACTGTTGAAACAGTTTATGTGCTGATGGTCCCCACGGACCTAGCGTCTCTACCCCAAATGGCTCAAATATGTAGCTCTGATCCAAGCAACTATATTTTCGCCGTTTGAGGTTTTCAGCAAACACTGCAGCCGCACCAGTCCTAACTTCAGTGACCCGAAGATGAGATGGCGCAAGGGTGTCGACGCAGGTAGCGTCCCATACCAAAGGTCGCCCCAACCTCCAGGCCACAAGTGTCATTCCATCCGGTCTCTTCCCATCATCACGTGCAAGCCCGTTCGGTTCTAAAACCGCGGGTGTACGGATGCTGGCAAGAGCCCGGTGGATGATATTATTAAGGCTAGCGTGGCGTGGTATGCGGCCTGCACTTTTGAGACACGAAAGTCCGTGGTGACCAAGTTGATCGACAGTATCACCACAGGAGCAACGATGCGGGGCGTTTATATAAGTGCCCAAACGCAGACACACCGCTAGACGGAAGGTATCGCGATCCAACAGAGTTCCTAAATTAGGAGATGGTAATGCTTGTAGCCATAATCCAGACTCCCATTCCGCTACAGCCAGGAGACGGGCACGCTCTGCAGAATTGCTACATGTTTGTAAAAGGTTATTTCGTAACAGTCTGCAAAGCGGCTCGTCCCACTGTCTCTGTGATGATGGAAAATCTGGAAATTTTGGATTTGGATCTTGACTCGTCCAAGCATGTTTGGCATCCGTTACATGGCATATTTCTGGTGTAAAATCATTACAAATTTTTGTAAAAAGATTTTTAACGCTGTGAACGGAAGACAAAAATGCTGGGAGAGCGACGCTAGTAATTTTGCGAATTCCTAGGCCTCCGAATCTAATAGTTAGAAAGGCCTGTTCCCATGAACGATCGTCTAAATTAACATTAAGCAGAGCCGAAAGTGTATTTTTAATAATTACGTCCAATTTTTCTGTCAAATCCGGTCGTTTCCAAAAATGGCAGCACCGTAGCACGTACGTAAAATTTGGAACAAAAAGGCAAAAACGCAAGATAGTGAAAGCTATGTGTGTGTTTATATTTGAAAGGTGGTCCGATACGAACTGAAAATTTTGTATTTTTTCTTCTATAAAAGAAGAAAAGGATTCATTTTGCATAATTTATGTTTAGACCTAAAGAGTTTAAATGTTGGATTAAAGCTTTAAAATCATGGAGAACTGTATTACAGTCTCCTCCAAGAGTCCCGTTATCTAAATACATTTGTACTTTTAATTAAAATAACAGTTTAAAATGACAAATGTATGCAGGAAACATTTTATATTTTACTCAGATTCAAAATAAGCTTTCACGTACGAACGTATGGACTTTTTTCGTGCATTTGGCTAAATTCCAAATGTTACCCGAATTTTTAGTAGTTTACCGGTGCAAAATAATATTAACTTTTTTAGATTTCGCCATTTGAGAAGTACGTGGAATATCCTCGTTTTACGAATATATGGCTCAGAATATTTTTTTTTGCTAAAAATAATTACTAAAAGAAGAAAAAAAAAATACGTCTTTTTGGGTTTACACTAATTGGATTCGTGTATATGTTGTATGTTAATTTACTTAATTTTACGGAGTAACAGAAAGAAGGATGAACTGGAAATGAATATATGGAAATGGAGGAGAAAATACGACGAGCAGCCTTGTGATCGAATAGCTTGCAAGCTACTTTGATACTAAGGTTCGCTGATGCAATCCTTGGTGTCAAGTAGCTTGCTTGCTATTGCACAAGACAAATATTTGTGCATTGAATGTGTCGTTTTCTTTTCATTTTTAATCGACTTCAAATTTTTTTTTCCTATGTATGTTTTTCGATATCTTCGCGAATTGTGAACCAATTTTCATAATTCTTTTTTTATTTGAAAGGGTATGATTGCAAGGTGGTCCCATATTCACCAAGTCAGGATCTGATGATGGGTTGCCAGGGAAATCAAGGGAAACCCTTACATTTTATAAGCACGAATGGTCAAATTCTATTTTTTTATTTGTAAGGGTATGATTGCGAGGTGGTCCCATATTCACCAAGTCAGGGTCTGATGATGGGATCCCAGAAAAATCGAAGGGAAACCCTTAATTTTGCCCTGTGGTTGCCGGCAAAATAGAATTGCGCGACTAAGGAATCTTGTGTGTCGCAATAATTTTTCTCCCGGAAGACAGGCAGCAGCGTCTGCCAGGGTAATAATAAGCAATAAGCTGCGCTCGCCAACTGAAGTCGGTTTCATTTTTTTTTAATCAGCTTTATTTATTTTAATGAGAGGGGAGCAAACTAGCATGTGGGTTACATTTGATGGAAAGCAATTACCACCGCGCAAGGAGATCGGCATCAGATCATCTATACTCCTTCCTTTCTCTCTTTCTGATGGTCTCACTCACTCGCAGGAACATAATAACCCTCAAAGGAATTGTTATTTGGCTGCGGTTTTCTGTGAGATGGAGGTAAGGGTCGGAACCCTTAACTTCGCCTGGGTTTTGACACTTTGTTAAAAATATTTTTCAGATTTTAAAGTATTTTGAGTAACAATGAATGAAAAACAATTTTTCGTATCTGTGGCTAGTGGAATAGACTATTGACGCTCTAAATTTCATTGTCTAAGTGGCAACAATTTGGTCACAAATATAGTAGGCGAAGTATGGATATTTTCCCCTAACTTTGCCTAGGTATGCTGCAACGTCAATAATAAACATTTTGTTGATTTAAAAGAGTCTAAATAATGTATGTGAGAGGTGAATAAGCACCTTACTTATAGCACAACATGGTCGTATTTTCTTTAAAAAATGTATGGCAGGCGAAGATAGGTAACTGTATGAAGTTAGTTTCATACGTTTGATGAAATGTTGATAGGGCTGCCAAAAATCATGTGATCTTACCTAACTGCAAAATAAAGGAGGATAACTGTTTTGTGAGTAAAAATTAAATAAGGTTACATAAACTATTTATTGTATTTATTTATTTTAAAAAGTCAAAAGGTAGGTATATTTTTCAATAAGTAGGCACAAAATTGTAGTCTAAAAATATATGATTCAATTTAAAATCGTATATTTTGGACTGCAATTTTGTACCTACTTTTTTAAAAATTACAGCAAAAAAAGTTTGTCTTACATTTTTGAACCAACAATTATCTTATACATTAAATCAGTCTCATTTATGTCAAGTCAGCCCCAGACATAGGAAATTGTTTTTGGTAATTATTAATTAGCTTTTAGTTATAGGCAGGCGTCCAAGAAAACAGAATTAGTGATCGACCTTTAGTTTCCGAAATATTCGCAATTCTGTAAAGTTTAAAATAAATATGGCATTCCATGGTATAAATTGATTATACCTATTATTTAATTGGGAATCATCTGCAAGTATTAGTATATCTATGTCACAAGTAGAAGTGTTTATTTTCTATCAAGGTTTAAAAATACTTTATTTCAACTTTCCGAATTTAAAATTTGATTGTATAAAAAATATAGGTATACGCCAATGTTTTTTTTAATCTTTAATGTTAACTGATTATTCTACATTTAACTCAATATTAATAGACCTTTTTGCAAAGATGATCACATAGAAGGCACAAAAAACTTAGAACAGGAATTGACAACCCTAGGGATGGGCGAAGTTTGGCAACAAGATAGCTGCCGCCATCACCTGAAAAATATTTTAAACAATTAAGACATCTAGACACAACTTAGGCATAAAATAATAATGTCATAAGAAAGGAAATTAGTTATAGATTACAATAAAATGAAAAGTTCAGCATTACCTGTTATTTATCACTGCTTAAAACTGAAGTTAAAACACCGCCAAGAAAAAACGTCACGACAATCCCACGGATGAAATGCATTGGTCGCAAGTAAAGTGAAGTTAGCTACAATTTCTCTACAAAATGTCGCTATACACGAAAATTACTTACTATTTAGGATTTTTATGCGCCATTTGCGCTATAAATCTTTTGGAAAATTCAACATAATTGAAATTAGGCGAAGATAGGTAACACAGGCGAAGATACGGGCTTATACGGTAGTTCCCCGGCCGAGCAGCTAAAAAATACGCTATGCCTATATATTTCGGGAATTACTTTCTAGTACCTCTTTTGTTCCTATCTTCTTTGATATTATTACGCAATTTACAGTTTATTTATTTATATATATTTTTTTTATCCCATAAGTTTTTCTTTGGTTTTTAGATTAATTAGATAGTTTTTTAGATTAGTTTTAGTTTAATGTGTTTTTAGTAACAGATAATAATATATGATACATGACTTATGATATTCAAATATAAATTATTGTTTATTTATATTATTTATATACCTACATAACCACACCTAAATCACTTTGATGTACCTACTCAACTTCTTCGTAGTTTTTAGTTTTTAGCCACTTGGTTATTACCATTTTACAGTTTCGAAAGTTCAGAGGATATATGTTCATGTTTGTATTTATTCCATTATGTAAGGTAGGGACGGTAATTGTAAGCTATCCGACTGGGGATGTACCTCCAACTCACAGAATACCGCAGCCAAATAACAATTCCCTTGAGTGTTGTTGTGTGTGTGATCTCCAGAAAGAAGGAGATGCTGCATTGGCAGCGGGGGTGGCGGCGTGCGAGCTATATTTTATATTGCAAGCATTAATATAGCTACGGTAACCACTTCACATCAGGCGGGCCGTATGCTTGTTTGCCAGCCGATGTAGTATAAAAAAAAATGCCCATTTTTTAAGCTTCTTATGGATATTTTATACACTACAGTCACGGTGTCTGGTTGGGAATTTTAATGAGGGGTTCGCTCATTACTTTTACACAGCTCAACCGCTGGATTCCACGTTTCTGACAACTTAGCGTACCGATAACTAACATCAACATTATGTTCATCATAAAGCTGGATTCACAGTATCCGAGGTCCGATCTCGGTCTGGTAAAATCTAATCATGTTCACATTAGACAATCTGACTCAGTACACGATTCAATCTAGAACCGTCAATAATCGAAGTCGGATGTATTTGACTCATAATCTATATATATAAAAGAAAGTCGGGTTTGTTACAACACTTATAACTCGAGAACGGCTGGACCGATTGCCATGGTTTTTGATTTGTTGTATTTGTTTCCGTCCCGAATAGCAAAATAACTCTTAAAAACATTGGAAAATTCTCGAAAAAATAAAATAAAAGAAAAAACATTTTCCCATACAAATGAAAGTGTCAGTTGAAAAAGGGATTACGATATTTATTGGTTGTCAAATATCAAAACGTCAAATCGATTCGTGTCACTTTTATGTCGCGAAAGTTGTCTGTGATTTGTTATGAAAATTTAAAAATGTCAAATCGATAGGGGTGAAAACGCTTTTCCCATGGGGTTCGAGCGCAAGAATCAAATCAGAGTAAACATCAAAAGAAATGACAAATTTCAAAACTAAAAAAAATAAAACAAAACGTTTTTTTTTTTAAAAATTAACAATAAGGAAATCTTTATTTTTATGAAATCTTCAGTTTTTATGGATACGGGTCTTCCCTCAACCGAAGGGGTTTAGAGCGTACTCCAACACGGGTTGGCGGAAGCCAGTGTTTTCGAACCGCCTAAAGGCCACTGACTTAACTTAACGACTATCATTAAATGATAACAACCGGGACCGACAGCTTAACGTGCCTTCCGAAGCACGGAGGAGCTCAAGATGAGCTAATGCTAACAACCGGGACCGACGGCTTAACGTGCCTTCCGAAGCACGGAGGAGCTCGAGATTAGCTAATGATAACAACCGGGACCGACGGCTTAACGTGCCTTCCGAAGCACGGAGGAGCTCAAGATGAGCTAATGATAACAACCGGGACCGACGGCTTAACGTGCCTTCCGAAGCACGGAGGAGCTCAAGATGAGCTAATGATAACAACCGGGACCGATGGCTTAACGTGCCTTCCGAAGCACGGAGGAGCTCAAGATGAGCTAATGATATCAACCGGGACCGACGGCTTAACGTGCCTTCCGAAGCACGGAGGAGCTCAAGATGAGCGAATGATAACAACCGGGACCGACGGCTTAACGTGTCTTTCGAATCACGGAGGAGCTCGAGGTAATATAAACCCATCCGTGTACAGGCTACGGTCGACGTTGCTTAACTTGCGTGTTCAATTAGACTGACACGCGCAATGACGCCATCGAGCTTCTCTATTATTTTCTACTATTCATTGTTTTAATTCCATAAAATCATAAATTTAGTTCAGCTAATATGTACCACGACATTCATTGATTGTTAGGCGGTACGAAGTTCGCCGGGACAGCTAGTTAAGAATAAAATAAACACTAAAGTATTTAAATGCTTGTAATATTCACTGTCGAAAAATGTCATTGAACCAGTCTAAATGTTCGTCGGCGATCAAATTTTGTAATTGTTTAAACAATATTTGATAAATGTCACGTAACAACAAATTTATCGACGAACTTCGAACACGAACATTATTTATGTACATAAAATTATTTTCGTGTTCGAAGTTCGAGTTCATGATATTTGTGTGAACACAGCTTAATATATCAATATCTTTACATCACGTGATACGCTTTAATTACATTAAAAATATATATTTTAATTATTCTCGTGTTAACAGAATCTATTCAGGCAAAATTGAAATACTCGTTCGAGTAGAAGTTTGCTGGTCAAACATGTAAATTAAAGGCCGCTACGAGTATGCAATTTGGCGGAAACTGAATAGTGCGTCACTATGCTAATTAGCTGTGAAGTAGGTGAATAGATTATTAGAGTTGAATACTATGTGAAATTATTACCTCTTCTATTAGAATGTCCATAGCACCAGCATTGAACTGAACGGATGATTTAATTCATACATGTAAATCATCTTTTCTGTCAAAAGGTTCCAACAGTTGAACATCAATATTAAATACAGACAGTACTTATTGTATACTTTATGTATTTTGTGACTTTTGTGACATAGGTCTCTTAGAGTATTGGGTTAATACGCGACGGGGGTCCACTACACATTCCCACCACTGTGTCTCTTAAGTAGCTAGGATTAACAGCGTGTCTAACAAAAAAGGCAATGAACATTGAAGTCCACTGCAATCCCGGTGGTAAAACTACGGCTGCCTTGGAACTCACAACGAAATTAATCAGAAGTAGTTAGTAGGAGTAGGAAGCGTTCGGAATATAACTTCTCTCGGCAATGTGAGAGACATATACATACATATGGCAAATAAGGTATTAAAAGGCCTGAAGAGACGGGTAGTTAAGTGAAGCTCAACTGCCGTGTTCCACGTGATTTGGATTCATCATCAGGTCCATTTTAGTCTCCACTACAGGAGCACGACCCTCTCTCGTTCGTCTTAGACGGAAGGAGGATTTGGCCTACACTCCCCATGCTGGCCAAACAGGTTGGGGAGGCCTGATCGATATTAGATAATGTATTTCTCTAGTCGCCTTGTACAACATCCATGGGAAGAAACGGAGTGATTCTATTCTAGTCTGCCGGAAACCACACTTTTTTGGATTTGGATTGGGTTTGTGTAATCTGTATAAATCGGCTCCTTGCGATTTTTGTCAGAGGGGCAATTGTCGTAATTATATTGTAAAAATTTAGTTCTATTCCAGTCTCGTTCCTTCAAACATTAGATTTGACATTCTCATATCAAAATAGCAAACTCAAAGTTTAATTAAAGTATGATTATATCGAAATATTACCAACTTTTATATTGTTTTCTGTACGCAATAAGAACTGACATTAATTAATAAATGAAATCAAGTAAACAGTTTTCATTTAATTCATAAATTTCATTTCTTGATTCGGTCAATTTTGTTGTAAACTAGCTTGCGCCCGCGACTTCGCACTCGCGTGTTCCAGTATCCTTACGTTCATAAAATAACAGCTACTTATAGGTAGCCATTTTCAATTCGATCCGGGGTCCTACCGCCGAAGCTGAAGCCGATTACCATTGAATACTTTGATTCGAAGAATACCTCTCCATTTGAAATAGAGTCGCTTATTCTTTGGTATGAATAAGCAATCTATTCAGTTATTGAATCGCGATAAGAGATGGTGGTAAGGGGGCAGGTCAGTGGTATGACCTGTGCGTCGATTCGCGCCCGCGACTTCGTATGCACGTGTATGAGATGATGAGAAGAAAATGTTTAAAAAAGGAAGTTATTACCAGGTTTAATGGTAGTACAGCATAATCACATCAGGCCATAAAACCGCTATCAAAATAATTCAGGGAGATACGAAACAATACCATATTTTTAACAAAGTTACTAAAAAGTAAATAAGTACATATACATAAGTACATATGAATGCATAGAACAAGAAAATCGCAACTTCATGGTTTTCTGCGACATCAGTGTTTCTGGTCCGTGAGCCAGCCAGCAACAGATTTTGCTGACCAATTTCCTCTCAAGCGATAACTCGTGAAATACTTCAGAGAGTTGTATTATGCCGTATAGTAAACGTCAGCTGCCGCTCCATGGGTGGGTTGGGCAGCGGCAGCCTCTTAATGACGTAAAAAAAATTATTATTTTCAGTCATTTAAGCTGCATCAGCTGACGACCTTTCCACCAACATAGAGGCAGCTGACGTTTTTATTTATTCAAAGTTGCATGTAAGCTATCATCTGACAAATTTTCAAGTGAGAGGAAATCACTTAAAGAAATAATTTATTTGCATATTCGTGTGACCAGCTGACGTATAATCCACCACGGTATGGCCAGCTGACTTTTTTTATCTTCGAATAATTGCGTTAACTGTCATTTAACAAATTTTAAGTCGGGAGGAAATGACTGAAAACAATTTTTTTTTACGTGATTAAGAGGCTGCCGCTGCCCAACTCACCCAAGGAGTGGCAGCTGACGTTTACCATACGGCATACATAATACAACTCCCTGAAGTATTTCACGAGTTATCGCTTGAGAGGAAATGACTGACAAAATATACTATCTGGCTCACGGACTATTCGCAGAAAACCATAAAGTTGCGATTAAACATAGAAGTTATTCGACATGCTACCCTACTACAACAATGAATTTTTATTTGACACGACTCGCTTGTAAAATTTTGTTTTAAAATAGATTGCATTGATAGCTTATATGTTGTTTTTAACGTAACTGTGAATTGGGACGTAAAACCGTGTACTTCACACGGCGACGGTACAGTATGCACAACAATGTATTTATTATAACTTTGTTTCTACTATGTAAACTTTCAAATTAACAGAATAACAATGAACAACTTTTTTCATCACACCGGGATAAACTTATCTTTCTACCGGCATGCGAGAGGCAAATTGAAAAAGTTACCATTGGAACGAGTTCCCAAAAAATGCGAAAATTACCGTATAAAAAGTTTGGAAGCTATCAACGCTACAATGTTAAGAAACTAAAAGGTTTCATGTTATCAAGTTATCGTTAAGCCGGATTTCCTGCGACACTGTTTTGTGTTTTCTAAAGTCGAGTCTTCAGCTACAAACCGGCCACTCCATACAAAATCGCGTCACTCACTATTACATAAACAATTACGGCTATATGGAGTGAGAGTAAGCATGTGTGCTTGTGTGCCTGTGTGGCTCTATACACGCGCTCGCTCCACGTTCCAGATTTAAGTCAGCCCCTCTATCACCATCTCTTGAATGAATAAACGACTCTATTTCAAATGGAATAGAGTCGCTTATTCATTGGTATGAATAAGCAATCCATTCAATTATTGAATCGCAATAAGAGATGGTGGTAGGGGGGCAGAGGGGAGGTGAGGTCGATACGAGAGAGCGGCAGGTAGTGGCCGTACTGTACATAGTACTATTTTTATACTGTGCTTCAGCGACACTATTTTGTGGTTACTAACAGCTAACACCAACCATCTAACATCTAGCATTGCTGCTTCTTGCGACTTTTAAAAACGAATAGGAGACTACAGCACGGTGTTCTTCAAAAGAGGAAGAAGAATTCAAAAAGGGCGTGAAGAAATTTTTACAGGGTTCGTAGGTTGCGGTAACTGTTTTAAGTCAGGCGGGAGGTATGTTTGTTTGCCAGCTTAGTGGTATCAAAAACAAACATACTTTCATTTTACGCTCATAATGTTTGAAAACACCCGCCGGACGGGCGTACATGTGGCTGTTTTCAAAAAAATTAATAAAAAAAACCGCCTGTGAATTAATATTATGACTGACAGTATTTGAAAGGTTTGAAAGGGCAGATGAAATTTATCGGATTTAGCTGTCATGCCATAGACATAGGCAGACAGAGGCTTATGGGTTACGCAGAGGTGGTTTTAAAAACACTGTTAAATACCAGAGGCGGCCACATCCTTCTACGAGAAAGGATAGCGTTTAAAATATTATCTATAGGTAATATAAGACCCGGGGGCCTACCGCCGAAGCTGAAGCCGATTACCATCGAATATTTTGATTCTAAATATATGTCTTATGTTTTAGTTATTGACAAACGTGTTTAGCTTAAGCGGTAGAGCTCTAGACTTTCTATCTGACAAACTACACATAAGTACCATAAATATGTGCTAAAGTTTGATTTTCGCAATAAAAAAAAATCGATCGGAATCGGCTTCAGCTTAGCCGGTAGCACACCCCGGCCACTCCATACAAATGTGGCATCGTGAAATACTACATAAACAACGATGTTTGTGCAAAGAGAAAATGAGCGTGTAGGCGTGCAATGCCATACAAACTGTTCCAGATTTGTCTCAGAGGGGAGATGAGGTCGACACTAGAGAGCGGCAGGGAGAGGCCATACTGTACGTAGTACTATTACTTATACTGTGCCGGTAGGGTCTCTGAGTAGGGTTTGTTCTCCATAAGCTCTTCATCCTCAGCGGTGTGTAGTTTTTGCCAAACATCCGTCTTGGTCGTTGTTATCATTGTCCTCGTCGTTAGCATGCCGTAGAGGCATTTCCCATGGCAGTGGCGGACGTGAGAGATATTTCCTGTTGCGAGCATTTTTATGGCTACGGTAACAGCTTCCCATCAGGCGGGCCGTATGCCGCAGTATAAAAAAAGATGCGTTGTACACGCATCTTTTTTTATACCCTACAGATCGACAACAATTCTAAAAATAAATATTTTAGCTTCTATTGTTCCTACATAGTCCCCCAAGTATATTATTCTGTGCCCCCACATAAGGTTAATGATAACCGAGCAGTTAAGATTATAAAACTGGGCGGCTGTCATACTAACTTGTTCACTAAAGATGTTAGAAAACATACCACACCTCGTAATGTTAATGTAGCTTAATATTTCAGCCACTCGATTTATTATTTTCCTTTTTGTACGACAAAACAGACTAATTTAGATTTGAAATGGAGCTTTATTTCATTAATAGGTATATATTAATGTATTAACTTTTTTAATAATAATTCAACTGAATTATTAATTAAACTGAATTAATTACCTAACTAGGTATCCAACTCAGCGCGGCGAAAATGGAGTCAGAGACAAAATTAACATCCTTTCTAACATTAAAGAAATTACTAAGTTACAATTAAAAAAGGTCAAAGGGATTCTTTAAGACAAAGATTAATGCTGTACCTGAATTCTCAAAATAGATTTTCTTAGAAGTAGAAAACAACAAATTAACCTTCACTATTGACGTCATGTACAAAGTTACTAAATGCTAGGAAATGCTATAAATAGTGGTTGTAAATGATAAATAGGCGCAGATCCAGGATTTCATTCAGGGTGGGGCATTTAGGGTGATTCCAAGGGATCCCCCACCCCTCCCTATATCATAGATTAGTCTTACCGAACGTGCATATGTATCTCTTTTCAGAAATCTGTTCTTTAATTGCACAGTTTAATATTTTGACACACAGCGATAAAAGTTTTTTTTTTAATACTACGTCGTGTGGCAGACAAGCATACGGTCCGCCTGATGTGAAGCGGTTACAAAAAACATCGCTCATAAAACGTCGCTCGCGCGCCGCCACCCCCACTGCCAATGCATCATCTCCTTTCTTTCTGGTGACCTCACTCACTCGCAGGAACACAACAATCCTCAAGGGAATTGTTATTTGGCTGCGGTATTCTGTGAGGTGGAGGTACATTCCCCAGTCGGGTAGCTTACAATTACGCTCTCTACCTCTCTTTTCGCCATAGCTTCGTTTGTCAGTCAGCAGGGTGCACCGCGTGCAGGTGAAGTTGGCTTTGGTTCAAAGATGTTGATGAACCACTGACACCCCAAAATTTAGATTGTTGATCATTTTTTAATCAATCACAGCCAAGTGTTTCAATTAAGTCAGCAGAAACAAAACAAAAATTCGGCAATATCCGCTCAAAGGAGTGTACACTCCTGATAGTATGATTTCTTTTGCTTTTGGTAAATCCTATGCATGCATGCATGCAAATTGCATGGGGTCATATGAGCGTATAAATACCTAATAGGGTTAGTATAGAATGCGATTTTGCTGGTGTTATAAGCGTTCATATACATAATTATTTACCATTATTCGGGTTCTAAGCATGCCCCAAGTGGTATTAAAAACATGATAATAAAACAAAACCCTTGTCATGTCAATCGACGCGTAAAATTATGAAAATCACCGTTCAATGAGATTAACGTAACAAACTGACAAGCAATCATAATAAATGTTCGTGTTTTGAATCTGACAAGTCAATTGTTATTTGAATGTACTCTTGTCAATGCCAAGCTTGTTAAAATACTTTAGGATTTTTTGTCGGTTGTATGAAGTGATAAATATTAAAAAAATTGGAAATATGTAGGCTACATAGAATAATTCTTTTTTTTTTCTTAGGCGGTCACTCTTTGCAGAATGACCGTGGTCATGAAGGATCACTCTCCAGGCTCCATAGTGGTCGCTGCTCTCACGTTCCTCCTCCATCGATCCCTGGGGCACACCCGTTTTTACATCAGAGTCACTCGATTTGGTATTATTTATATGAACTTTCTGCGTTCTATTGCTAAGGTATGATCCAATCATTTTTAGTGCTTTCTCTCTAATGCCGTAGTGATCAAGATAGAGCAAAAGTATTTGATGATCGACACAATCAAACGCCTTGGATAGGTCGCAAAATACCCTGAGTGCATCCTGCTGATCCTCCCATGCACCGAAAATGTAATTAATAAGAGTGACTCCTGCATAGTGGGCATTCTGGAGGTGAAACCATATTGCACCTTGTGAAGTATATTAAATATTCAAAAATGCGACTGCATCTGATTAAGCATAACCTTTTCACTTTGCCCAAGACAGGTAGTATTGAAATAGGTCTATTCCAGTTTTCACTCTTATCGCCTGATTTGAACAGTACCTCTATTTAGTCTATTGCATTTCATAAGGTTAGGAAAAGTTCCATTATCTCTACACTCATTAAAATAATAGCCAAGTGTGCAGCATTAGCAACTATGATGTAGCGCATTACTTGTCCGTTATGAAACATTAAACTCCCAGAGAACTTAGTGTGTTGTTTGATCGAATTCGCAGTAGATGATTTGCAGTAGAATATGCGCAACGGTGTGATCGATTTCTAAAAGCTTTTCGTTTAATCTGTCTCTTACCAATTGAAGTGGCGTCATTTAACCAGATCAATAGTCAGGTTAGAACTTTCTGTAGGGTAGCTGGGAAAAATTATTTCTTAAATATTAATTAATTATTGAAGCTTGGATTTTTTATTACTTCTTGGACTACCCACTTCCACAATAGAATGTTGATTATAAAATCGATATAAGAAATTGTAATTCTACTATTAAAAACGTTGTCGAATCAATTTCACCGAAAAATCCAAAACTTCGATACACGGAGAGATATGAAGAACTTAGGAGGTCTACACCAATATAGTAGAAGACAACAATGAACAAGAAGAAGAAATTTCAAATGGTGACCAAAGGCCAAGTGAGTTTCTGCTTTCATAACATTACATAAAAAAGTATTGCCTGACATACGATAGATCAGTTGATATAGCGATATGTTAAATCCATACATTTACATTCTATTCTACGTCGAGTTTCTATGATGGAAAATCATTAGGACCGGGGGCCCTACCGCCGAAGCTGAAGCCGATTACCACCGAATATTTTGATTCGAAAAATACGCCTTCTGGTCGACTCTTCCCGCGACTAGCGCGACCAGAAGGCTGCCTATTTCTCGGTCAGCGATAAGCATTGCCATCCAGCGTGGCAACGCTGCTAGCTTTCTGGCCACGTTACCCTTTGATGGCGATGCGGAAGAATTTTTGGACGCTATTTAGATTATTATTAGTTAGTGTCTAATATAAATCAACAAACCATATGTAGTTAATTAACATTGATCGACAACAGATGGCGCTGTGCATCTTTTGCATTAACACAATCACACTATGGTTGCGTTACATCGTAGTATTTAAGTAGATTTTTGAATTTATTTTTTTCATTCGATTCATTCGAGATCCATTGCCTATACATACTCGAGTATAGTGTAATAAAAGTATTTAACCGTACCGACGAGTGTTTCATTTGAGGACGACAGGGGGAGCCCCTTGTTCATGGTCCTTCGAGCCGGATAGGCTATCTAGTGCAAGATAGCATAGAAACCAGTGGTGGACCGCCACTGAAGTGCTACAAGGAACCCGGCAGAGTTCCAGTGTGGAATAGTGGGAGCGGTCCCTATTCCAGAAGACAGCATCGACGTGTGTGTGTGACGACATCAGTGACGTATGAGGTTTGGAAGATCAAAAATTGTGAGTAACTTTGAACCTTATATCAAGTGTTAGTGAAACTTAGAAATAATTCAAGAGGTTTTGGACTTAGAATAATTTCAAGTAGTATTTGGTAGTATTTGGGACTTAGAAAATTTAAGTGAAAAGTGAGGATACGGGGAATCCATGCCCGATTTTTTTTCTAAGTGTTGAATCTCCAAACACTTGTAAAATTTTCAAGATTTTACCATCGACTTAGAAAATTTGGAATCATCAAACACTTGTAAAATTTTCAAGATTTTGCCATCGACTTATAAAATTTGGAATCAGAGACTTGTAAAATTTTCAAGAATAATATTTTTATTGTTATTGTATTTGTTTTTTTTTTCTTTTTCTGTTATTGTGATCATTGTTGTATTGTATCTTAAGCAATTCATAATAATATTCTTTTTTGAAGAAATTTTTAAATTGTGTATTTTGCAAAAATGGAAAGCCTAATAAAATTACAGATGAATAGTCAGAGTATCATAGAAAAAGGTATAATTAATTTTAAGAAAACACCAAAAGAGCGTTTAACACGAAGTTATGTCGAAACTAGATTAGAATCTTTGGAACGTCAGTGGACAAGTTTCTTTGATACACATGCTAAGATTATAGAAAAGGCTACAGTACAAGATGAAAAACATGCGTACTTTACATTAGATGAATATTGTAAAACTGAAGATAAATATATCTCTTATAAGTCTGAATTAAAAGAATGTTTGGTTAATATGGCTCCGAGTCAAAAATTTGTTGAACAGAAATCGAGTTCTAGGGTTAATGCTAATGTAAAGCTTCCAAAAATATCCTTACCAATATTTTCAGGAACGTATTCGGAATGGTCTTCTTTCCGTGATTTATTTTTGTCATTGATACATAAAAACGAAGCTCTAGATGACGTCCAGAAACTTCATTATCTGAAGGGACATCTAACTGGCGAAGCCGAATTATTGTTAAGACATACACCAGTTACCGCTTCGAATTATGAGGAATGTTGGTCTATTTTAAATAAGCGTTATGATAATAAACGGTATCTGTCTAATTCAATGTTAAAAAGATTTATCAATCAAGCAAATATTGTAACTGAGTCATCGAGCGCCATCAAAGAGCTCTTGGATACTACCGTAGATTGTCTTCATGGTTTGCGTACGCTTGGCATCGACATAAAATCTTGGGATGTCATAGTAGTTTATATAGTTAGTGCCAAACTGGATTCAGAGTCACGTAAACTATGGGGATCACAAATTTGTTCTTCTGATCAGTTACCAACATTCGACGAGTTCAAAGTATTTTTAGAATCACGATTTCGTGCTTTAGAATTTTTAGATACAGGTAAATCAATTCAAAAGCAAATTAGTAGACCAAAGGTTCTTCATGCGGTAAGTTCAGATGCTCAAACCAACCAATTCATATGTCCATTCTGTTCTCAAAGTCACACACTCAGTCATTGTAAGCAATTCTGTAAGGAAGATTACACTACTCGCCATGGTTTCGTCAAAACTCGCGGTTTGTGTTTTAATTGTCTTGGCTCCAATCATTCAATCAAATTTTGTCGTCACAAAGCTACATGTCATATTTGCAAGCGCAAACATCATTCTTTATTGCACCCTAAGGAATCCTCAAATTCAACTTCATCTGGTAGTAATCCAGATACAGTTGCAGTCAATTCAGCAGTGTCCACATTGCACGCTGCTTCCGGTACGGTACAGGAATCGAATCCATCTGTAGTTACTACTCATTTTTCTAAGAATGTTGTGCCAAATCGAGTATTGTTAGCAACCGCTCTGGTCGAAGCACAGACTGGAAACGGCTATAAACAACTGCTGAGGGCGTTATTGGATCAAGGATCCCAGGCGTCATTCATAACCGAATCGGCAGTTCAATTGCTTGGTCTTAGAAAACAATCCGTGAAAAGTGTCATCACTGGTATAGGAGGTGACGAGAGTGCATTGACCTCAAGGTATATGGTTTTTGTTACCATAAATTCACGTCACGATCCTACTGTTAGTATTTTTGTTAAAGCTTATGTTCTAGGCACAATTACATCGCTCATTCCTGCAGATAACATATGTGAACCAAACTGGCCTGAACTAGAAAATATCATGTTAGCTGACCCAGAGTACCACAGCCCAAATAAAATCGATATTTTACTTGGAGCTGAAGTTTACGGCCAGGTCCTTCAGGAAGGTCTTGTCAAGTGCTCTCCTGGGCCTTTAATAGCACAAAATACAAGCCTGGGATGGATTTTGTCAGGACAAGCACATTCAAAGAGCGATCTCAATTCAGCACATTGTCACAAGATTGTAGTCAGTATGCATTCGCATATCAATGACAATGATTTGCTCAAAAGGTTCTGGGAGATCGAATCAGATAATACTTGTTCAAAAAAGATACTTACGGAAGAAGAGAAACAATGTCAGGAAATCTTCTCTCAAACCACACAACGTGATCCCACTGGTAGGTACGTAGTCAGGCTACCATTCCGCGATGAAAACCCACAGTGTAAAATAGGACTTACCAGAAATACTGCACTCAAACGATTTCATCTTCTTGAACAGCGTTTCAAGAAAGATCCTGAAATCAAACGTAGATACACTGAAGTGATTCAAGAATACCTTAACCTTGGTCATATGAAGATAGTTCCTGCGGAGACTGATGCGAATCTAGCTGAAGCAGTTTACCTGCCTCACCACGCAGTAATACGCGACGACAAATCCACTACCAAGGTTAGAGTTGTATTTGATGGTTCATGCAAAGGTTCAAACGGAGTATCTTTAAATGATACACTAATGGTTGGCCCAACAATACAACCGGAACTACAACATCTTATCATGAAGTGGCGTTCACATCCAATTGTGTTATCAGCGGACATTGTCAAAATGTACCGACAGGTTATTGTTGCAGATGAAGACACTGATTTTCAAAGGCTAGTCTGGAGAAGTGATACAGCATCTGAAATTAAAAATTATAAATTAGTAAGAGTTACCTTCGGAACGGCATCGGCTCCTTATCTCGCTGTGAGGACTTTACAGCAGCTCGGCGATGATGAAAAAGATAATTTTCCGCTAGCATCTGAAATAATAAAAAGAGAATGTTATGTTAATGATATAATGACAGGATGTCAGACTGTTGCAGAAGGCAAGCTGAAACACAAGGAATTGATAGGTTTGATGGGAAAAGGAGGATTTATGCTACAAAAATGGATGACAAATAATAAGGAACTTGCAGGGGAAATATTAGAAGAAGGAATTATTCAGGAAGGAAAAGTGGAGATAAAGCAAGATGAAGTAGTCAAAGTACTTGGACTTTCTTGGGATAGAGAGTCTGATAGTTTCAGGTATGCAGTGACACTTCCTCAGCAATCAGGTTCTGTAACAAAAAGAAATGTAGTTTCAGAAATTGCAAGACTTTTTGATCCATTAGGTTGGGCAGCACCATGCGTTATTACAGCAAAAATTTTTATACAGAAGCTATGGCTGTCTGGCATAGAGTGGGATCAAGAACTACCAAAAGAATTGCTTGCTGAATGGAAAACTTACCGAGACAATCTTTTGATGACACGCGAATTTGTTGTTCCAAGATGGCAGGAAACCAGATCTGATGATTCAGCTGTGGAATTGCACGGTTTCTCCGATGCGTCCAATGCGGCGTATGCAGCAGCTGTATATATCCGTGTAATCAGCTTTGATGGTCAAATCAAAGTGACTTTAGTTTCTGCCAAAACAAAGGTTGCGCCGATAAAACAACTTTCCATTCCACGTCTCGAATTAATGGGAGCAGTTCTTCTAGCGAAATTAATTAGAGAAGTTTCCGAAGTACTTACCATTCCGAAGAATAATATACACTGTTGGACGGATTCTACAGTAGTCCTAGCTTGGCTCAGTAATCACCCAAGTCGTTGGTCTACTTTCGTGGGAAATAGAGTTTCGGAAATTCTTACTTGCTTAGATAACACTCAATGGGCTCACGTAAAGTCTACTGATAATCCCGCTGACATAGCATCTAGAGGTATGACACCATTGGAACTTTCACAGTCTTCACTTTGGAAACATGGTCCGTCATGGTTACTGCAAGATTCAATTGACTATAGCAGGCCAAAGTCAATAGGCACAGAGTTAGAAAAGAGACCAATGAAAACTGTGAAAGCACACGTAGTTATAGATAAAGTGGACTCTTTGTGGGCAAAATACTCATCTCTACAGAAGCTCGTTAGAGTTGTGGCTTACTGTAGAAGATTTTTAAGAGCCAAGCAAAGAAGAGAAGCGTACCTGAGCTCTGAAGAGTTGGCCGATGCGTTAGATTGCTGCATAAAAAAGTTTCAAGACCAGGAATTTCATGAAGAAATAAATAGCCTGAAAACAAAGGGAATTGTAAACCAAAGAAGCAAATTAAGACCCTTATGTCCAGTCATAGATGACCGCGGCATTTTGAGAGTTGGTGGTCGACTTGAGAATGCTCAAGTTTCGGAGAGTGTAAAACATCCCATTATCATTCCTCAACATAGTCATCTGACAAAATTGTTACTCGATGAAGCTCATACAAAGACGTTGCACGGAGGTCCCACGCTGATGTTGAACTATTTAGGCACAAAATATTGGATTATATCTGCAAAAAATATTGTTAAAGCGCATGTAAGAAAATGTATAGTCTGTATACGATGCTCAGCTAATTTTAAGAATCAGCTTATGGGTCAATTACCTACCTGTAGGGTGACTCCAGCTAGGCCATTCCTGCACAGTGGTGTGGACTTTGCTGGACCAATAAACATTAGAGTATCCAAAGGCCGTGGCAACAAATCGTATAAAGGATACATCTGCCTTTTTGTTTGTATGGTGACCAGAGCCGTACATCTGGAGGCTATAAGCGATTTAACTTCACAAGGATTCATAGCTGGATTCAAAAGATTTGTCGCAAGGAGAGGACACTGTAGTGATATCTGGAGCGACAACGGTAAGAATTTCGTTGGCGCATCTAAGGAACTACGACATTTAGTGGCCGCTGAACAATCATCGGTTGCTTCCGATATTCGAAGTTGGCTCAGCAGCAATAGTGTTAACTGGCACTTCATACCACCTCATGCGCCGAATTTTGGTGGGCTATGGGAGGCTGGTATTAAGTCAACTAAATTTCATTTAAAACGTGTAATCGGCGATTCAACCCTTACCTATGAGGAAATGGCCACTTTGCTTACTCAAATTGAGGCATGTCTTAATTCAAGACCTATGACACAAGTAAGTCAAAATCCAGAGGATACTATTCCATTGACTCCCAGCCATTTCTTAATAGGTGAGCCATTAGTTCTTGTGCCTGAACGGAATTATGAGCGTAGCAATGTGAGCACTCTGAAGCGATGGCAAATTTTACAGCGTATGACACAAGATTTTTGGCGACGTTGGTCACATGAATATTTAGCTTCCATGTTGCAACGTTACAAGTGGTCAAAGAAAGAGCCAGAGCCTAATGTCGGGACTATTGTTCTGGTAAAAGAGGACAATCTTCCTCCAGGTCGATGGTGCCTAGGAAAAGTTACAGATAAGCACCCAGGTTTAGACGGAATCACGCGTGTTGTAACTATCAAATGTAAAGATAGCTATTTTAAAAGACCAACATCCAAGCTATGTATATTGCCAATTGCGGATTAAGTTTAGTTTTTTTTTGTTATACTTTTTTTATAATTATTTTTAAGTTATTGTTAGACCCCCTTGACCTCATGGTGGGCGGTCGTTATCCAGTTTTTTTTTGTAAGGACATAACTATGTCCTTGGTGGGCGGAATGTCTAATATAAATCAACAAACCATATGTAGTTAATTAACATTGATCGACAACAGATGGCGCTGTGCATCTTTTGCATTAACACAATCACACTATGGTTGCGTTACATCGTAGTATTTAAGTAGATTTTTGAATTTATTTTTTTCATTCGATTCATTCGAGATCCATTGCCTATACATACTCGAGTATAGTGTAATAAAAGTATTTAACCGTACCGACGAGTGTTTCATTTGAGGACGACAGGGGGAACCCCTTGTTCAGTTAGATTTAATTAATTTTAGTTGGTTTTTATTATTTCCGTTTTATTTGTATATATAATTAGCCATATTAGTTTTTATTTTAATTGTATATTTTTAATTATTACTAAATCATTTTCATTATGTTAAATTTATACTCATCTAATAAAATTCATTACTTTCCGTAATGTCAAATACGTCTTATGTTTTAGTTATTGACAAACATCTTCAGCTTAGTCGGTAGAGCTCTAGGGAGCTAGCTAAGCAAAGAGAAGTAACTTAAATTTAAGCTGAAATTTGAATTTCACAATAAAAAAACCAATGTGAATCGGCTTCAGCTTAGGCGGTAGACCCGCTGATGCCAGTCAATTTCATTGTTCCACTTTTTCTATCGATTTACCTTTAAAGCTGTGACGAAGGCGTGACTATGAAAACATAAATTAAATGTTTGTTCAAATCGACTACAACTCCTTTGCGTGTTTATTTTACAAATGGCGGCCTTGGCGAAATAAACTTAGCATATTTTTTACTCCACTTCAAGCATCGTTGGAAAACATTGTTAGGGAAATTGTACTGCAAACGAAGGGAGTTTATTTAAATTATATAATTTGTAAGTCAACATACTCTAATAATAGAGTCTTTGTAATATTTTTCTTAAATGCTGTTATTGCGATTCTGATGTGATATTTAGTATACTGACAATATTATATCAGACAAAAAAATATTTGATATTTTTTTTTTATCGGCGTATGCCTATGCGGTATAGTAGGACTGTAAATGGATTATCATTATATTTGAGCCAAGCCTACATTACCTGTATGGTTGCAGCTTTGCTTTGAGTTTCTGGCAAAAAAGGGGTAGGGTGCGTAATTATAAGCTACCAGATTGGGGAAATACTTCCGCTTGATAGAAAACCACAGCCAAATAACCATTTTGTAGAGTTCTACAGGATTGACGTGTACCTGCGAGTGAGTGAGATCACCAGGAAGAAGGCCGTTAGCCCACAACGCAGGAACTCATTTGTCTTCGAAATCATTAGAGCCCTTTTTAAGATAGGCGTGGTTTATACATATTTATAAGAATCATCATCATCAGCATGTATCTATCCACTGCTGGATATAATGTTGAGTATAATAAGCCTTCCCCGATGCTTTCCACCAAATACGATCCTCCGCCTTCCGCATCCAGCCGCTTTCTTAAGGTCATCGGACTATCTAGAAGAAGGGCGTCCAACGCTTCGTCGTCCTATGCTCGGCCCCCACTCTAATACCTTCTTCCCCCATCTCCCATGATTGCAGATGTGACTCGCTCATTAACACTTTAGCTTGCAAACTCTGAAGGCCATGTTGACAACTTTAGTTCTCCATCGAATTTCTTCGTACCGGATTCGATCCCTCAGAGAAACCCCGAGCATAGCCCTCTCTTTTTGCACTTGACTTTTAGCATGTGGAATAGTCCGATAGTCAGTGTCCAAGTCTCTGCACCATTGGTCATTTATAAGAATAGCTCGTCTAAAATAGGATATAGGATTAAGACCCGAGGTTTACTTAAAATCTTATAATCAAATTGAAAAATATTTAACGAGTTAATAATTTGCTTTCATATAGAAAGGAAGGAGGCATTAGGTCGTCCCAGTTGGCATAATTTAATAGCAGCAAGCGCCGCGGTGAACGAGGATGGTGGGTCGTATTCAATTCGAATCGCCGGCACAATGACGCTCAGATTGGCCTGAATTTCAGATTCGCAATTCGTAAGTTAAACCTGTCTTAGTTTTGGATATAAATTATGAAATACAAGGTAGCCTTGATGGCTGTCATCCCAATTGCCTTTTCACTTCAAAAGACAAGTTGAATTACTGAATCAGGGTGTTTCCGTCATGTTTCGTATTGAGTTGTATTAATTAGTGAAATATTTTCTCTTAAGAGCCCTATTACATTTGCACGCTGACGAGCTCTCGCGCAGTACTAAACCCGTGAAGGCCGCCGATGCATCGTTTTTTGTAGTAATTTTGAAGTTATATTTATCATTTTAATTGAAATAAGATAATAAATTCATTCTACAAAGTTTATTCATCATGAAGTAACAATTATTCTCGTATAAATTTTGCCCAATAATATTATCGTTTATTCGTGAAATTTACAGTTTACTTAAAGCGATTTTCGAAGTTTTTTTTGGTTAAAAGAGTGTTTTTTTTTCTATATCAAATCAATGATATTTCAAAATTCTGAGGCCGCTATGTACTATACGACTATATAAGAAATAACATTCTATTTTTTTATATCATTTATTTGGAACAGTAGTACAACCCAGGAGCTCAAAAAAGTGAATATGCGCATTTTATGAAAATCTTTCTCTGCAATTTTGGGTTTAATTCAAAAGTTAAGCAAAATTTACAAAAAGCGAGGCCGCTATGAACTAAGCCAATAGCTATTCTGTATTATTCAATAAGTCAACATTGTTAATGAATTTTTGTTTCCGAGATCAAGAACGCCAAAATTTGCCATTTTACGCAAAAATCACATTCGATAGGTAAATATGGCTCTTAAATATCCATCTCTTTTAAATACAACTAGGAACTGATTTATATATCTTCTACACCTAAGACGGATATTGTAATTTATATATATATACTAGCTGACCCGGCGAAAGTCGTACCGCCTAACAGTCAATGAATGTCGTGGTATACATATTAGCTGAAAAAAAAAATATGATTTCTTGAAATTAATACAATTAATAATAGAAAATAATAGAGAAGCACGATGGCATCATTGCACGTGTCAGTCTAATTGTACACGCAAGTTAAGCAACGTGAACCCTAGCCACGGATGAGTATAAATTATCTCTAACTCCTCCGTGCTTCGGAAGGCAGGTTAAGCTGTCGGTCCCGGTAGTTATCATTAGGTTAACTCGAGCTCCTCGGTGCTTCGCAAGATACGTTAAGCCGTTGATCCTGGTTGTTATCATTAGATGGCAGTCGTTAAGCCAAGTTAGTGGCCTTTAGGCGGCTTGAAATCACTGGCCTTCGCCAACGCGCAATTGAGCAGCGTGGTGGAGTATGCTCTAAACATCTTCGGTTGAGGGAAGACCCGTATCCCAGCAGTGGGTAAATATTAAGTTGAGTGCTTTACTAAGTCACAAAAAAAGTACCAATTGACAACCAATAAATATTTCAATCCACAAAACAATTTTCAAAACAAATCACAGACAACTTTCGCGACTTAAAAGTGAGATCAATCGTTTACATGACAATCAATGAATATCTCACTCCTTTTTCAACTGACACTATTTGTATGGGAAAATTCTTTTTCTTTTGTATAATTTTTCGTCAATTTTAATGTTTTTAATACTTATTATCCTATACTCAATACTCAATATCTTTATTGAATTTCATATGTAGTACATAGTTATAAGGATGTTTATACAGTATACAGATTATTTCATACATATGAACCCCGTTGGGCATTGCAAAGATGTGTTAGCGGTTTTTGAGGTACGGCAGATGGATTTAGGCGTTTCTCTGATTATTAATTATTATTTTAAAAAAAAATATGACAATTAATCTTATATATATGTAAAAAATGTGTTTGTTAAAAAACATACATTTAGAACAATATTAAATGTTTAAATAAGTTTTGATGTCAATCATTGTCTATTCATTGTTAATATCAATATTTTGTCTATTTATGTAGGTATTATATGAATGTCTATAATTTATAATAATCATAATATTTTAGTGATAAAGTATGTTAATTTAATTTCAATGAAATGTCAATAATAATAATATTTCATTAGTTTATAAAAATATATTTAAATATTCGTATGTCAAACAAAATTATTTGGTCATGTTTAATAGTAGTACTAATGTTTATTTATTTACATAACTTTTTGTCTTTATCGTTTAGAAATTCGTCTAAGGAATAATAGCTTTTCTGTGTTAAAAACTGTTTCAGTTTATTTATGAATTGCTTCTGGTTGTCTTCTGTTTTGAACTCGTCCGGCAACGTATTATAATTTTTTATAGACATAGACAGTGGACCTGAACAGACTAGTTTGAGTTTCGAAGTTGTTGGTATTAATTTGTCTTTGTATCGAGTAGGATAGCGTATGGGTAAATCTCCTATTTTTGTGTAAAAATGAGGATACTTTTTTACGAATTTACAGGCTTCCAAAATTTACACGTCAGGTTAGTTAATATTTTTAATATTTTGAAATATGGTTTGCAGCTTTCTCTGGCTTCAATATTTTCTATCCTATTCCCGACCAAGACAAATCTAAAAACACAAAAATCATAAAATTCGGTCCAGCTGTTCTTGATTTATAAATGGTGTAACTAACACGATTTTCTTTTATATATATATATATACATATATATAGATTTAAGGAGCTTGATTTTAATTTCTGAACACACGCATTTTATAACCGAAAGAACATTTTTGACGTACGCACGTCAACGTCTGACAGGTACGACATCCACGAACATGTTTTACGGGAAAATGTTTTTTCTTTTATTTTATTTTTTCGACAATTTTCCAATGTTATTAAGAGTTATTCTGCTATTAGGCGTAGGCAAATCCAACAAATCAAAAACCGTGAAAATTGGTTCAGCCGTTCTCGAGTTATAAGTGTTCGAACAAACCCGACTTTGTTGCGGTTACCGTAGCCATCTAAACGCTCGCAACATGAAATATCGCTCGCGTGCCGCCACCCCCGCTACCAACGTCTCCTTCACGTCACCAGAAAGAAAGGACTTTCTGGTGACGTCACTCACTCGCAGGAACACAACAACCCTCAAGGGAATTGTTATTTGGCTGCTCAGTCAGCAGGGAGCACCACGTGCAGGTAAGGTTGGATTTGGTTCAAAGTTGTCGAAGAGGTACTTATACCCCATGTTGTGTATAAATAAAATCACTTATACCAAAGTAAGTAAAGCTGCGCGCCTTCTGATGATAGGAAATGAACGTTATGCCAATGTAATTCACACATATATAGAATTTCGCTTACATACTAGATCTGTGTTAAACACAAAAAAAGCATGCGAACATTTTACATGTTTTTTGTGAGTAATTTGCCTGTTGTATAAATAATTACTACATAGTAGTGGTGGGTCGTCGGCGATTTTACAGTCAACGCAACGAGACCATTTACCGTTGACGATGAACTAGTTTAAAAAACAGTCTAATTTTCGACTAGTTTACGTCGTCGTCGATTAGACTATTTCTTTATTTAAGCGATTGGTAAACGTAATGGAACGAAAATCTCATTTGTCAAGTCACTAGACGAGACGAGACGATCGCGACGCGATGCAACGGACTCATCAACCAGTCGAAGAATAAACTAGTTTATCTGTGAACTGTAAACTAGTTTAATCGTTCACGCACAAAAACAGTTTAAAAAAACGGTTCGTTCATTCAACGCCCATCTCTACTACATTGCCTTTTCTTTCTCAGCTACGATTATGTATTATATTTCCTGACTGACTGCTACACCTTTAGCAAAGGTCAGGTCTTATTCGCTATTTGCCTTTACCATGGGGAAATATCCAGCTAGGTAAACCTCCTCAAAGGGGTCCCTTTAAATAAATTCCCAGTAATGTCTTCCTTTCTTCCGTGACTGTTACCAAATAAATGGATCTTATTTCTGGTCATAAGTCACAATAAAACCCAACCTATTTACTGTTGGCTGCGAAGAAAAATGGCGGCGGTGTAATGACTCTACTAATATGAACTACCAAGTATGATTTACTGATATGAGTTGGTACAGACTAGATGATGTGAGCGTATGAATTTCGCGTGTCAAAATGGAGATAAATTACTGAATGAAAAAACGAATTTTATTGCATTAAATATGGTATAAAGAAGCGTACAAGTTAGTAACTAATTCGTTTCACATTTCACACATTTTACATGACGATATTTCACACGACGAGCCCGGTGGTCGAATGGCTAGCGATGTTCATCTTAGACTTCGGAGTCGCTGGTTCGATCCCCGCACAAGACAAATATTTGTGTGCATGAACATCTCTGTTTGTCTTGATCTGTTTCCTATATATTATATGCATGTATTTACAAAAAAAAGGTAATTAAGAATAATATCTTAGTTTGGGAATATATGGCATTGTGTAATTCGTTCAGGAATATTTAGTTAACACAATCATAGTGAAGTTGAAGAATTTGTTTTGTTTGTCGTCGGTACATAGGAAAAAATATGCCTCGGGCAGTAAGTATCCTCAGTTGAAATTTCCATGATTTGTTTTGCTATTTTTCTTTTTCGAACTTGTAATGAGGCCATAAATATTTTTTATTTCTTCAGATGTTCGTCACGGAGCCAAGTCAGTTGCCTTTGGGCGGTTTGACAACAATGATTGATCCTATAAAATATGTTAATTTTTCACCGACCTGCAGTAGACCTGCTTTGTAAATTTATTACACTATTAAATACAAACGATTGAGTTTTTGTTTTCATGCGAAGTTTGGAAAATAGGGATACGATCTACCTGATGGTAAATAGGTAATATTTTGGGGTGTGGTTCATCAACACCTTTGAACCAAAGCCAACTTCACTGCCTGCCTGCTGACTGACAAACGAAGCTCTGGCGAAAAGAGAGGTAGGGAGCGTAATTGTAAGCTACCCGACTGGGGAATGTACCTCCACCTTACAGAATACCGCAGCCAAATAAGAATTCCCTTGAGGGTTGTTGTGTTCCTGCGAGTGAGTGAGGTCACCAGAAAGGAAGGAGATGCTGCGTTGGCAGCGGGGGTGGCGGCGCGCGAGCGATATTTTATGTTGCGAGCGTTAATATGGCTAAGGCAACCGCTTCACATCAGGCGGGCCGTATGCTTGTCTGTCACTCGACGTAGTATAAAAAAAAATAGTCATAGAAGAAGCAGAAACATTTATTGCAAGATATGAAAGATGGAAAGATGAAGAAATATAACCTCATCTTCAACCCAACCTCAAATACATATTCCCATGCTTATAGCGTCCAGAGAAAATTATATAAATAAATATTTCTAGACAATTTACACAGCGCCATTTCAAGTCACAAAGCTTGTACTATGGGTACTAGACAACTGTAAATGTACTTAAATACATTTTTTTATAAATATATTATGAACTTGTAATACATAACATTTGTGTTTATAAACATACCTTTTGGTACAATCAATGCAACAAGTTGAAAACAATTGGTTTTATTACATGTTCCTAAATTAAACCCAAACTCCGATTAAGGTAGCGCGCAACTTTGCCTCGAGACCAACCAACCAACAATTGTGTATGACTATAATGCTGTTTACAATTTTGAATTCTACGACTGAGATAATAAGAGCGTTAATATGTTTGATATTATGTTAAAATCAAGTCACGTAGCAAATTCATAGGAGTGTTTCGTTGTCTTAAGTGTACCTTCAGATTTCTTTCGCCAACATGACATATGATGGTAATTACACGTCTAAAACCGCAAAAGTAAAAGGGAAATTTCTAAAATTGTACCCCGCGGAACATAGTGGCTTAACTTACAAACGCAAATCTTTACATTGGACGCGATTGTAAGTTTACACAAAATTCAAAGGGGTTTTACGAAATATTTATTATCGAGAGAACCGCCTATTACAAATGTAAACAAATGCGTTATGTGTGATTTTAATAAAATATCCTTTGTAGGGATAAAAAGAAAAACCGGCCAAGTGCGAGTCGGACTCGCGCACGAAGGGTTCAGTACCATTATCTATAAAAACGGCAAAAAAATCACGTTTGTTGTATGGGAGCCCCCCTTAAATATTTGTTTTATTTTTATTTAATTATTTATTTTTAAAGTGAATACAGAACTAAATATTTTGTGAGTATTTAAAGTGTCTACCTATTGCCGATATCAATTGTGAGCAAAAACGAGCAAAAAACTCACGTTTGTTGTATGGGAGCCCCATACAACAATTGATATCGGCAATAGGTAGACACTTTAAATACTAACAAAATATTTAGTTATGTATTCACTTTAAAAATAAATAATTAAATAAATATTTATTTTATTCAAATTTTTAGTATTTATTGATATAGCGGCAACAGAAATACATCATCTATGAAAATTTCAACTGTCTGACTATCACGGTTCATGAGATACAGCCTGGTGACAGACGGACGGACGGACGGACGGACAGACGGACAGACGGACAGCGGAGCCTTAGTAATAGGGTTCCTTTTTACCCTTCGAGTACGGAACCCTAAAAATGAAACTCATAAAAGTAAGATCACTTCGTTGACCAAATCTACAGTCTATCTACAGTTGTCCAAACCTTATTTCTATCAAGTTGATAAGAAAGGGGGGAGCGAACCTGCGAGTCACCTGATAGAATGTAATCACTTCCGCCCGTGGAAATCAGCAACACCACCGAGGGGTCGCTATTCCGTTGCCAGCCTTTTAAGGAAAAAAAAACTCTGTTCTTGAATGTTTCCATGTCGTATTTGTTTAGGAATACTGTGAGGGAAGTTGATTCCACATTTAAAATAAATGTATTCCTATTTTAGTATTGCAAGTTATCGGCTTAACAGATTTTTTTTTAACCTTAAGATATAATTGCTACTTAAAAATATATAAAAATCAAGAAGTGAATATTTGGTATGGTCAATTTTTGACATTTAATAATTTTAGAAAAATAATAAATTAAGCAACTAAAAATATTTAATGGGCGACTGAATACTACTTAGTTTAGTTTGGTGTGTTTTTTATTTAGTCGCCAGATTAGTATAATAGTCGCCTAGTCTAATATTTTTACATGCTCGGTTTATTACTATATTTAATTTTATACGTACTCGTAACTCATTTTGAAGGAAAATGCAGATATGCCTATATTTTTTGCAGGGGACGAAATATATGGCACATTAATATTAAGGAATTGCATACGAGTAAAAAAATTGGGAAATTGCCTGTGAAATCGTTGTGAACGAAAATTGCCTTTATGTTTCGTGAATTGTTCTAAAAGGGGTTAGCGTTCGACATTAGCATAATTTGTTTTCGTTAATGCTCGACGAAAAATGTTGAGTGTTATATGGCGTAAAATAATTTACGGCATTCTTTTTTGGATTAGGTTGCACGAATAGAAGCTACTTTTTATGGGGTTCGTAGTCGAAACGCGAAATATTTTTTTTCTGTTTTAAGAGTAAATAAAATGTTTATAGTGACTAAAATGTGTGCATAAGCAGATTTTAAATCTTAAAAACCCCCTTTAAGCCTTTCTTGAGTAGGTAGTCTCCTGGGAAAACCTTGGCAGATAGTTCATTCCACAATTTGAGAGGTCGAAATAGAAAACTCTTCCGGAATCGCACAGTACAATTTGGTTCCAAAAAGAGATTATGACTTCTTTGCCTGGTGGGCAGTGCGACTATTATAAAGAGGAATCAACAATAGCAGATAGGTGAGGAAAATCCTAGAGTACCAGTTAGAGAGAGGACGCCCTCTCTCTAACTCCGATGTCAGATGACATCAAAATCGCGGTTCGATGCGGAAAGCTGAGAGTCGCATATGATGGAAAGCATTGCGGAACACCTATATTCCAGCAGTACATAGATACAGGATATTGATGATGATGAATTGTTAATTTATTTTTTATACTACGACGGGTCGCAGACAAGCATACAGCCCGCCTGATTTGAAGCGGTTACCGTAGCCATATTAACACTCGCAACATAAAATATCGCTCCCGCTTGGCTTTGGTTCATAGATGTTGATGAACTACTTACACCCCAATAATATGTTACATACAAAAATGTTAGTTGCCTTGAAATTTTAATATTTAAATGAATATTGTACTTTGTAAGTAGGGGTGTAAGTCGCCCACAAGTAACTTCTACAATATTTTTTTTTTATAATATCTGTATCAAATTTTGCAAGGTAAATTTGACCCATTGTCCAGTATCCGATTGAAGTGAAATTCAGCACACTCGCTTAGTTCTTGTGACATTGAGTGATTGCGTAAATTCCGCCGTTTTTAATCTAATATGGCGGCTGCCACCGAATGTTAATTTATAATTTCCACCTCAATGCTTATGATATGGGTATCAAATGAAAGGGTTTGATGAGCGAGACACAGTAACTAGTTAGTTCTCTTAAATCATAAACAACTAATAAAAACTTGTTTAAATAAAAACGGTTTGTGCTGGACTACACGGTAGAAGTGAAAACTTCATGTCTGGCTCCGACAGGGTGCACCACGTGCAGGTGTGGTTCGCTTTGGTTCAAATATATTGATGAACCACTTACACCCCAAAAATTGTTTTTGTTATTTTTCCATTGTTGTAAGAATGTAAATTAATATCCGTACATACGCGAAACGTGAAGAACGAATAATAATTCCCGATGTAAGTAACTTAGCACATTTCATTAATTAGATCATTTTTGTCGAGGAAAACTACTAACGCGGTTAAGTGGCCTAGGCAATAACGCAGAAATGTTGTATTCTTTCATACGAAGTATGTGATAAATATCGTAATAAGAAAAAAACTCATTAGGGCTAGATATTATGGTAACTGGAACTTATTAATGTAAGAGATCCTTTAATGTTATCGACATAATCTATGCGTATCTTGTGTTACCTATATATATCGCAGCCAATTAGTGGAATCTGACGTTTGATATAATGACTAGCTGCTTTGTGAAATAACGGATCCATTAAATTGTCACCTAATATAGATTTTTTTATACTACGTCAGGTAGTAGACAAGCATAATATGGCTCACCTGATGTGTAGTGGTTACAGTAGCCATAGATAGGTAATCCCGCTATAGGCCACAAAAAGAAGTATCGTTCGGGCACCACCGCCACCCTCGTTGCGAACGCAGCAACTTCTTCCTTCCTGGTGACCTCACTCACTCGCAGGTACATACCGGTGGTCTAACTCTCTCAAATAGCATAAATTTTCCAATTTCTAATTGATCAAAGCGCCAATGATTGTGATGGTGATTTTTTTCCATTTTTAATTACTGCTGTTAAGTCGCAGTGTGGCGCCATCTACCTATTAAGTATTACACTACTAAACAAGACATAGCAGCCTACCGTTACAGGTGGGATTCGGCTAGTTTTTGATGAGACTAAACTTATTAAATATATATTTTTTTAAATATAATACATAAATTCCAGCAATTGGTTGAAATCAAGTATTTAAATAACAACTAATTTATGATGCATCTCAACAAATGAATTTTTCGTATGCTATCGTATTTTATTACCTCATTTCGAGTTGGCCTTGCAAATCATTACAATTATAGATGTAGATAGTAAAATGATAAATAATAAATATATTTTAACAAACCTTATAAAAAATTATCTCCTTATCTGCGCATAAACTAGTTTTGGATATTATGCAGATGAAATAGTATTAAAATGTTTAATTTTAATTAATTTTCTTAAATGCTTACGTACATTTAAGAAAACATACAATAGAAAATAATTCTACTTACTCACTCATTTTTTTTTAAAACATATGAACAACGGTTCGAATCGTTAGAAATATCTACTGGCCCAGCTCTATGTGACGGGTCGAGCGCTAATACCTACATGCCCTACGTAACATGGCGAGTTCCCCACGGAGTAATGTCTAAACGAGGGTAAACGGGGGTATCTGTGCAAGCAGGTTTTTGGATGAGAAACGAGCATACCTATAACTGGCATCATAATGTTAAAAAGTTCGGAACGATACTTTTAGCATACATGTCCCTAACGAACCTCTTCATCAGCTCTGACCGCAAGTGAGTAGCTACATTAGAAGCTCTGGCGAAATCTCACTCAGCAAAACAATGCACTAAAGAATAGAGGATCAATATATAGAGGTTCTTGCAAAAACTCAGTCCGGGTTCAGTCTGGACCTCAAAAAGTCATATTAGGTATTCTCGTAAAAGTGAGTATATATGTTACAGTCCAGGGGTTCCCGATCTTTTTCAGCCCGCGGTGCAGTTACAAATTTAGTATTTTTTTCACCGGCGCTTGCTATTTGCTTTAAAGATACACTACAATAATAGTAGTTAGGTCAGGTAGATAGGACCAAAAATTAAAACATCTGTCATATGATATTGATTTTTTTTATTATAAAAGAATTGAACACGAACGCGAATATATGTGGTTTCGGATAATATTGAAGATCGACGCACGGCGCCCCTCTTTGCGCCGCGGCGGCGCGCCGCCGCGGCGCACACTTTGAGAATCCCTGTTATAGTCGCTCAGGTTTGACTAGTTATACGAGTACCTCGGGTACCTGACCTCCTACTCCAAAGACAAGTCGAGCCTCGCTCGCTTCGCTCGCTCGGATTTCGTTGGTCACGAACGTAACCTAACCGAACCAACATCCTCGGTCAAAACTACTTTTGACTGCATACGTTAGTTAAAAATGGTTTTGACGAACGTCCTTAGTCAAGTTAGTTTTGGCCAATTTTTGCTGCCAAAAATGTTTCGGAGGTGAGGTACCGAGGTTTAACTAGTCTAACCTAGTAGTGCCTAGATTTTGATGATTGACTATTTATACTTATATACAAGACTTATATACAAGAGCAATTGCTTGTATACATGTATATACATATGTATAATAGAACAATGAGTCGCTTGACGTTTTATATAGGGTGTAACAAAACGCCGAGATTCTATAACACCGTCGATTTTACAACGAGCGAACTGTGTAAAATTTGATCGATTAAAAAACACGAGTACGGGCTATGCGGAGTGAATGAAGTTCTGCCGTTAAACGAAAGATAACACAGGTCTGTACAGGTTCAAGTTTACTTAGCCAACGCTGTTGTTAACAAACAACGACCGATACGTAATTGGACTGTACCCACAGAATGTGCGAGATGAATTCCTTATTTTTCACGTTCAGTCGTCCAGTTTGGTCGTTAAAAGATTAGGGCCTGTGAAAGTCCTGCATTCTCTGAACACGCCCAGCCGTCTAAACGAAACAAACTTGTTAACTGAAAAATATACTTTTTTCAGCTACAAAGCAAAGCCACGAAATGTGGGTGAAATAACGATTACTCAATTGGACATTAACAAAGGAATAGACGTCAAAATTACAGACAAAACTCTTTGTGAATTAAATCCAATTTGGATTGAAATTTCTTTGAGCGGGGATTAAATTATTATGTCAATTTGATATCCAATTTACAACCGTCTCCTTAGATTGAGAGCATTCTTGTCAATCAATCAAAGATAGGTTGAAACTTGGGACCACAAAGAACAGATGTACCAATAATAGGGTAGCTTTTGTATTTAGAGTTGAATAAGATATTATTAAATCTGGAGTGTTTGGTTGTTCTTTTCCATTTCTTCCCCGTTCTTTTATTTGCATGTAGGTTTGTTTGTAGGCAAATCAGTTGTGTAGATTTTGAGATTTTGGTGGTATTGTGAAAAGTATTTTGCTGTTATTATCATGTTGACGATTCGATTTTGATTAAACTTTGTTAATTAAGAAGTCAACATACTTACGACATTCATAAATAAAAAAAAAACTTCTACCACCATGTATCAGGGGTCCTACCGCCGAAGGCAAAGCCGACTACCATCGGAATTTTTGACTAGGAAAATCAAACTTTAGCTTAGATTGGCGATACTTATATTTAGCTTCATCATCATCAGGTCATCTAAGTCTCCACTACAGGAGCACGACCCTCTCGTCCGTCCCTGACAGAAGGAGGATTTGGCCTACACTCCCCACGCTGGCCAGACGGGTTGGGGAGGCCTGATCGATTTTTTATAATGTATTTCCCTTAGTCGCCATGTACGACATCCACGGGAAGAGATGGAGTGATTCTATTCTAGTCTGCCGGAGACCACACGGCCAATGTTTAACTTAATTGGTAGAAACCATAGAGCTCTATCGACTTAGCTGAAGATCATTGTCATTAACTTAATCCTAAGATCTATTTTCGCAATAAAAAAATCCGATCGTAATCGACTTCAACTTCCGCGGTAGGGCCCCAGTTCGACGGGAAACAATCATTTGGTGAATAAATTTTATGCAATGTTATTTTTGCAAACAATGATACCTAAATAATTATTGAAAGTGATCATGGTAGCGGGTTTCTGATAAAATATTTATGATTATTGTTTGTAATTAAATTATAATTTCGTGGAAATACCTTTAATAGTTAATTTCATATTGCTTTTTAGGGTTCCGAACCTCAAAAGGAAAAACGGAACCCTTATAAGATCACTTTGTTGTCCGTCTGTCTGTCTGTCTGTCTGTCAAGAATTTCTATGTCGAGAATGCGTGGAGGTATCAAGTTGAAATTTGAACTGTATACTCAGGTCTACGGTCCCATGAAGTTAAAAAAAATCAAACTGCTAAGTTTACGTAGAAAAAAGTTACGGCCGTTTATTCAGCAAAAAACTCATATTTCGACACACTCAAGGGAATCAAAACCTATAGGGTACTTCCCGTTGACCTAGAACTATGAAATTTGGCAAGTAACATCGTTATAGACTACAAGTACAGGAATAAATCTCAAAACTATATAATTGTAAATAGATCTTAAAAAATAGGGGGTCTATATTTTTATAGGGTGTCGAAATTTCAAATTGAAACTACTAGTTCAAATGGGGTATCATATGAAAGGGCTTGATGTACACATTGCAAAATATATTTTATTTATTTTTTTCGACGCATTATTTCTTATTTATAATGAAAAATATCAAATTTAATAATGATACTACGTACCTACGGAACCCTCGGTGGGCGAGTCCGACTCGCACTTGTCCGGTTTTTTTTTATAATAGACAACCTATAGTGGTGTAACATTGATATAAAACTCAGCGAGATTTTTAATGGAAGTATTTTGATGCATTTTTTTACAATGTATTGGCAAAGTATGTAAAGCGCCGCCCCCAGTATTGGCTTGACTCAATCCTAAAATAGTAATCACATGTCGTTCTAATTTTATATGTTTGTTAACTTGTTTCGAAGATAGAAGAAAACAGCAAAACATTTGTGGATAGATTACTTAAAATTACATTTTCAGCTAATCTAGAAACTCTGTGGCGATTTAAAAAAAAAAAAAAAAGTCGTATACCTGTCTATAAAACTTAACGTCTCTCTGTTTTTCTGTCCATTTATTACCTTTTAAACGGGAAAGCCACAAAGTATTCTTAATACAGAAAAAACTTATTAAATTTACTGAAAATTCCATTACATAGGTAAACATACTTTCTCTGACTGTCTGTCACGACGGAGAAAAGTCTAAGAATCAGAAAACACGAATATTATTAAAACCTTTATTAGTAAATTTTATTGATTATACATTTTAATTATTTTTTTTGTTTGTATTAAAAAAATACTTTTCACAAGTGTGCAATTAAGACGGTAAAATATGGACTTTTTCATTTAGAGTAAGTATTATTATACCTGTTACGTTATTGATCTTCTGGTTTAAAAAGGGATTAAAAATAAAATGAATGAATAAACATAGATCAAATCATAATAGTATACAACCCTGGATGCGACGTGCAACGAATTCAACATGTCGTCCCGCTCCCGCTGCCGAAGATCACACTCCCAGAGAACATGTTGTGCTGTTGGATCGAATTCATGATTTGCAGTAGAACATTCGCATATGGGCGACGGCACAAATTTAAAGGAAAAGAGTTTAGCCTCAAAATTGCCATGCCCAGTTAAAAATTGCGGAACGAGGTAATCACTTTTTCTTTAATCTATCTCTTACCGATTGAAAGAAAAGACACAAGTGGCGGCCTTTGGTAGAAGTTTCCCACCTTTCCTGCTATTGATGATTTCCTGATACAGCAATGAGTTCCAAGGCAGCCGTAATTTTACCCCCCGGACTGCAATGAACTTCACCGTTCATTGCCTTTTTTGGCGGTCGCCGCTGTTAATCCTGGCTACACAGGAGATACAGTCGTGGAAATGTGTGGTGGGCCCCCGTCTCGTTATAAAAAAACGCATAGACCAATCCTCTGCGCTCCGAGCGATGGTATTTTGCGAAAAAATTGAGAATGTTTCGTTTGCTACATACAATACTTTCCCAGGCACGGCCGAACGATTGACCCTGTTTGTATAAAATTTAGTTCACAGAAGAGTTATATACGAGAGGCTACTTTTTGGTACGGGAAAATATTTTATTACCACTGGAACGTGCCACGTATATGCGGACGAAATTGCAAACGGCTGCTATAGACGCTGTAATATCATAATATTTTTTTTTTACTGGAATCATAATGATTATAAAAAATATGATTAATGATTTTGGGGTGTACGCGGCATGGCTTTGAATCAAAGCCATGGTCGCCTGCACATGGTGCACTCTGCTGACTGGCGAACGAGGCTCTGGCAAAAGAGAGATAGGGCGGCTCAGCGAATTTATATGCTAACAATTCCCTTGGGGATTGTTGTGTTCCTGCGAGTGAGTTAAGTCATCAGGATGGAAGGTGAGGTCACCAGAAAATATGTTGTTGCGTTTATATGGCTACGATAACCGCTCCACAAAACGCGGGACGTATGCTTTTTCGCCATCCGACGTAGTATAAAAAATATCACAGAAAAGAAAATAAATCGGTGATAAATCGTTTATACAGGGTTTTATTTGGAAACAAGGGTGTTATGTCACTTAAATTGAACAAATATGGGTGTATATGGAATCTGTGAGCTCGCATATAAATTAAATTGGATCTTAAGCCCTTAATGGATTCTACGGGTACACTTAAAGCTTAGATTTTATATCTTGTCGGTACACGAATTTAAATTGCTGGTTTTGGTCGGAATATGTAAAAATATTTATGGAAATAAATTGACGAGCTCGATGGTCGAATGGTTATCAATGGCCACTTTGACTCTGAGGTCGCGGGTTCGATCCCAGTACAAGACAAATATTTATGTGCATGAAAATGTCTATTAGTCTTGGTCTGGGTGTTTTCTATGTATTAGATGTATGTATTTACGAAAAAAAATGTATTTAAGTATAATATCAGTTATCTAGTACTCATAGTACATGCTTTGTTTAGTTTGGGACTAGTTTAATAAGTTTTGTATATTTTTTACATTTAACTTTTCATTTGCATCAACCGTAGACATTGAATATTATAGATACAAATTGATAGGTACCATCGCATTCACACATGAACAAGATTAATGAACCTTAGAATTATAAAGTGCCATTTTGTGGCGGCCCTAATATTTGATAAAAAATAGTGGCATGTAGGTAGAAGTGCATTGTCACGGGGCTCAACCGTGTCAACCACGGTTGGTACGGTCGGACGGTAACGAACAAACCTACCAAGTGTTTACCAGTGCATCGTCGGGTAAACCGAGTGCTTACCAGTGCATTGTCAGGTAAACATTTGGTATGTTATAGGGTGTAAGTGGTTCATCAACATCTTTGAACTAAAGCCAACTTCACCTGCACGCGGTGCACCCTGCTGACTGACAAACGAAGCTATGGCGAAAAGAGAGGTAGGGAGCGTAATTCTAAACTACCCGACTGGAATGTACCTCAACCTCACAGAATACCGTATCCAAATAACAATCCCATTGAGGGGTGTTGTGTTCCTGCGAGTGAGTGAGGTCACCAGAAAAAAAAAGGAGATGCTGCGTTGGCAGCGGGGGTGGCGGCGCGCGAGCGATATTTTATGTTGCGAACGTTAATATGGCTACGGTAACCGCTTCACATCAGGGGGGCCGTATGCTTGTCTGCTACACGACGTAGTATAAAAAAAACAACCATGTCAACCACGGTTGGTACGGTCAGACGATAACGAACGAACCTACCAAGTGCTTACCAGTGCATAGTCAGGTAAACCGAGTGCTTACCAGTGCATTGTCCGGTAAACTGAGTACTTACTAGAGCATTGTCAGGTAAACCGAGCGCTTGCCAGTGCATTGTCAGGTAAACCGAGCGCTTACCAGTGCATTGTCAGGTAAACCTAGCGCTTACCAGTGCATTGTCAGGTAAACCAAATGCTTACCAGTGCATTGTCAAGAAAATACTTGGTACGACTAGGTTTGCCAGTTCATTATCAGGCATTGGCAAACATACCAAGTGTGCCAAATTTCAGCTCAATCGGGAAATGGAAAGTGAATTAAATTTAACTTACAAGTCCTTAGTGAAAAATAAAAATCTTAATTCATAAAAAAAATCGGGTTGCACTCCGGGAGTGCCGGCAGAAGTGAAAACTTGAACATTAACGTTGTGCATTTTTAAATATTTTTATTTATCAGTATAAAAGTACTATCACTTAAGTGGAAAAATACAATATGCATTTATTGCGGTATCGTACACAAACATGATAATTTATATTACATTAGAAATAAACAGCAGGAGCAGGCATACATTTTCGCCACGCGGTAGATCAAATCATGGCCGCTAAAGAAGTTTTCACATCTAAAAAAAAGAAATGAAATCAACATTTATTTTTTTATTTTTTGTCGATATTTTTTTATCTATTATTACCCCCTTTCAGGGTTAAACACTTTATCCCGGGACACACTGTAATGAGACTCCTTTAATTTTATTTATTTATTTATTATAATGTTTCACGCGAGTTTTAATAATATTATTGTTAACATTTCCATGGTCTTTATAAAGAACTTTATGTTGTAATCTCCTGGGAAATCCTGAACAGGAAGTTCATTCTACAAATTTGTCAAGTGGAATGAATTTTCTGTTGAGTTATGTGGTAGGAAACCACTCAGAAACTTTATAAATTTCAAGTCAGTGTTTCTATTCTCACTGTACGTACTTTCTTTATTCTTTAACAGCTGAGTACGCGACTTTACTCGCGTATATTTAGAAACTATATTCACCCAAAATTAATAAAATAAAATCGCAAATTGTCGCTATCTGTTTGTCAACATTTTGCAATTTTTATAGAAAACGTTTTGTTTCCGAGTTCGAGTGATCATTACAATTTTAAAAACCGGTGAACGATGTTTAAAAAAATATTGGAATCACTGTAGAAATCAAAAAGTTGCTATATTTATAATTATGCTATCTTTATTTATAATTATTCAATTTCTATATTGTATATATAAATAAAAAGTGTAAAATATCAGTTAAGGTTTGCATTTTATTTATATTACTTACTTCTTATTTTTTTATTTTATATTTTTTTATTTTAATTTATATTTTTACTTACTTTTTATTTTATTTATATTACGTACTTCGGATATAGGACAAACATACTTATGGCCCACCTGATCGGCATCACACCATCGCTGTGCACTATCTACCTACCTCATGTCATAGCCTTGTTTGTCAGCCAGCAGAGTGCACCATGTGCAGATGAGATTGGTTTTCACGCAGAGATCATCATCATCTATCATCATCATCATCAGCCTGTTTCTACCAACGTTGTATAGGCCTTCTCTAATGCTTTCCACCAAAGATCCTCTACTCCAGTGTTTCCCAATTAGTGGTACGCGTACCCCCTGGGGTACGTGAGATTGCATCAAGGGGTACGCGCAGCAATCACTCAACTAAAATATTAAATCCTTAAAAACAATTGCCAAAAAAATATTCAATTTAATTAAACGATCAGTAGGTAAGTCAAACGTATGCATCGTGGTCTTTAGTTTAGAATGTCTTTTGATGATAATAAATATGAAATACACCTGATTTCATTTTTTATGTAACGTATCTATAATTTTAATTAAGGGGTACGCAAGTTTGAGGTCTTTCTTGAAGTGGTACGTAGAAAAAACTAATTGGGAACCGCTGCTCTACTCGAATATCTTCCTGCTCCATGCAAATGACCAGTAGCATTCTATATGTATGCCAAATGTCATCATTCACGTTTATAATTATCTAAATCGAGTTGGGGGTAATGGCAGATGGGGGAGGAAGGAATTAGTCATTTCTCCCCTATCTGCTATTACTTACTCGGCAGACGTGATTGACTCGTTACTACTTGAGCTTGCAAACTCTGAACGCTATGTCGACGGTTCTCCGCGTAATTTCATCGTTACGGATTTGATCCCTCAAAGAAATGCCGAGCATAGCGCTCTCCATCTGTCGCCGCGCGCCCGTGGACAAATCCGATGGTCAGTGTTCAAGTCTGTGCACTACAAGTAATTGCAAGGAGGACGCACTGGTTGAAAAGTTTAGTCTTCAAGCGTTGAGGTATGTGCGGCGAAAATGCCAAAATTGCTTTCCAAAAGCTACCTAGCCCAATCCATTGCTTCTATCGATATCTTTTTTAACGGGACGAGGGCCCACTACATATTCCTGTGTACCCAGTATTAAAGCCAGCGGCGACCAAAAAAAGCAATGAACAATGACGTACGAAATGACATCCTCTTGAAGTACTCCCTGCTGCAGCGGGATAGGTTTAGATTGCTGCTAGACGAGGACAGTCATTGTTATAGCGCTATACAGCCATCTCTGTACTTCGAAAATAGCGGTGATCGACTTGGCAT
This sequence comes from Hypsopygia costalis, assembly GCA_937001555.2. NCBI lineage: Eukaryota > Metazoa > Arthropoda > Insecta > Lepidoptera > Pyralidae > Hypsopygia > Hypsopygia costalis. The sequence goes on from OW443335.2 coordinate 6,471,780, forward strand.
CAATGTTAGGATTCTAGAACAGTCCAAGTTTCTATAGGAGGATTGTATTTGCCCCCTGATTCATCGCATTTTTGTAGTCCCACCTTGGCTTTGAAGTCCCTGACAACAACCGTAAAGTGGGTCTTGGTGGTATTACGTATGGCCTTTGTAATATAATATTTAATACTGGCCTCGACCTCTTCATTCAGGTGTGTCCTCGTTGGAGCATATACCTGTACTACTTTCAAAGATGATTACGAACCACTTATATCCCAAACCTTCTAATACAAGTCTCGATGCACTCACACTATTTATTGCATCTATAATATGTACACGAGGTCTTATAATTACAAAAATATATTATTAGCTCAGCATATTGGCTCCGCCTCGCCTGATGGTAAGCGAAAAGAGGAGACCTTGATGTCTTGTCAGTTGACGCTGCCATGCTGGCCTACAAGATGCTTCTTCACGCTTTGCTTGATCCCATATTGTATGAATGAGGAAATACACATGCCCGCAACGAGTCCCGCTTTTTAATGGTGCGACATAGATAGGAGTTGTCAAACTTTTTAGTATGAAGGAATGATCCCAGCGGTGAACTTGTGATATCGCAAGCCTGCACGTGACGTTCTGTAACGGAAAGGGGAGGAAGGGATAAGGGAAAACAGTTCTGAACTGAAAACATTTTTGTCTTCCTCGATTTCCATGTATAAGTAACATTCTCTGTATAGTGAACTGATTGTTAATCGGATTTATTTTCACTACCATTTGGTAAAACTGAACGTGAGGTTTTAAAAAACTCTCATCGGCCATCGTATTTTTGATATACAGTGGTACATACCTAAACCTAGGTAGTGGTAGGGTGATAGTAGTTCGCGCACCATCTAGCTATTTTTGATTAAAACAGAAACGCATAGTTGAACAAATTGAACCTTCGTGTACTGATTTTGTTACTAATCAAATTAACTATACCTAATTTGAGAGTCTTAGCGACCTCTGTATTTCTTTAGAGTAACTAAATTCCGGTATACGGTATTTTGTATGAACATGGCTTGTCTTTATTCTTTATCGTCGTTGCTACCACACAGTTTTGTCGTCTTACCGATGGCAAATGGGAAAGAAATTCCTATACGCCGATAGGGACGACGAAGTGTGGTAAGCCCCTGACTGACTGATGGACGGATGGCGTCAAAACAGAGGCTGAAAGCGGTTAGATGCGGAAAGCGGAAGATTGCGTAAGGTGGAAAGCATCGAGGAATGCCTATATCCAGCAGTGGATAGATACAGGCTGATAATGATGAAAAATGACCACACAGACTCTACTGAAACAAAAATATATGAAAGCCATTACACCTGTCGACGATATGAGAGAAAACCCTCGTCGAAAAGGATTATCGTCATTTTTACCCCCGACAAAGCCTCCATTATTACAGTAAGTTATGGCTTATTATTACATCAGATATAATCCATACTAATATTAAAAATGTTATAGCGTGTTTGTTTGTCCTTGTTTTACGTGAAATTCTTTTCGCCCAAAGGATTGACATGATTTTAGACGAGGATAGTTTAAAGTCTGGAGAGTGGCATATGCTTTTTACCCCTGTAAAACATTTTATTCCCATGGCGAAATAAAGTGTAATAATAAAATATAGTTGGTAGGCTGTAGAGTAAAGCTGAGCTGCGTGGTAGAGTGTGCTCTAGACCCCTTCGATTGAGGAGAGACGAAAACAGTGCGATGAATACGGGTTGAGAACAACAGTAGACCAATTTTTTACTGGCTTAGAGGGTTGTTTAGTTCCTGTGAGTGAGTGAGGTGACCAGAAAGAAACGAGTTGCGCGATGTCAGCGGGAGTGGTAGCACACTGTACTTTGTATCGCAAGCTACAGGCTACGGTCACTGCTTCGTATCAGGTGGGTCTTAGTCGTATGCTTGCCTCTCATCCGACGTAGTTTTGAAATATGCCCTAGTAGCCTGTAATTTAGGTAATACTAAATTCAGATATTTCCTTGCTTAAGTGGATAGAAATATTTTTAAGCTATTGCATAGCTTCTATCGCGGGCCTTGAGCGCGGGGACCGAATCCAGAAATTCCGTAACGAAAAAACCTCACGCTCCCCACTCCGACGGGCAAGGAACGGGAAGTGTGGCTTGAAGGCCGTGCATCGTCTAACGTCGTTTCAGTTCGGCAGTCTTCGACACGGCGTTGTGTGCGTGCGATTAGACGTATTGTACGACTCTACGAAACTCGTTTTATTTATTTAATAATAGAAAAAATTGTTTTCTTATCGGTCACCACGCTCAAAAAGTGTAACTTGAATTAATATCAAAGAAAAAGCAATACTGCATGAATAAAATAAATAAATAAAATTATAATTGCATAAGTTGATACAAAATGCTATGCAATAGCTTTACCGCGGCAGTCCCCGAGTGCCACACGTCTTTTTTTTTTTTTAGATGGAAGAAAATGAAAATGTGGTGGTGTCGAATTTAAGAGAGGTCCCTACCTCTCTTAATCTCGCGTAATTGTAAGCTACCCGACTAGGGAATGTACCTCCACCTCACAGAATACCGCAGCCAAATAGCCCTTGAGGGTTGTTATGTTCCTGCGAGTGAGTGAGGTCACCAGAAAGGAAGGAGTTGCTGCGTTGGCAGCGGAGGTGGCAGCACGCGAGCGATATTTCATATTGCGAGCGTTAATATTCTACGGTAAGGTGGGCCGTATGCTTGTCTTCCACCCGACGTAGTATAAAAATATGGGGATGATCTGATGGAAAGCAGTCACCACCAACCATGGGATCAGCAACACCAAGAGGTAGCCGATCCGTTGCCAGCCTTATACTCCTTCTTTTCTTTCTTTCTGGTGACCTCACTCAGGTAATGTCTTGTAAAATTTATTTAATAGGGCCACCTATTAAATATATTTTTAAATAAATGCAGTCTACTTCATTGTTTCATTTAATTTCAATCTCTTCAATATAGCTGGTTCACTTCTATTACAAGACAAAAAGACGTTACTTACTGCATTTTTTCATTAGTTGCAGTCCAAATCCCACCGTCGCATCTTCTGTGCAGTGTGAAACGACATTCGTTGCTTTTCTGTGTCCAATTTGTTGGCTTTGTCTAAATTGCTTGCCAGTTTAAATTAATTCCTTTATTAAACAGTGTTTCAACAGATGTACAGTATCTTTTTAAGAGCTAGAGCTGTTTGTTGTTGCTGGCTACGAAGAAATGTTTTTATATTGGATACTATTTAACGTAACATCGAATAAATACATTGCAAACCTAACCTAACCTATTTTGCACATCAAAAAATACTTATTACTCATCAAATGCAAGATTAATTTGATGTGCAAATCAGTTTTTTTTTGTGGATCCATTTAATATTTTCCTTTTGTATTTACGTAGCTACTGAAGAGTTAGTTGATGGTATTTATGCGTTATAAACTATTTCATAATTTAATTAACCAACTTCTGCCTTGAAAAGAGTACGACAAAATGGCCCATGAATATTATATTTATTATTGCTGTTTAAGAAACACTTTAGGCAATTCTACGGGTCTGTTGTGATCGCCACTATCGTCCAGCCACTTTCTATATACAAAATAGTTTCGACGTTACACATCTACCACCCGACGACGGCTCAGTTTTTGTATTAAATTTTTTTTATTCTTATTTCATAAAATATTTCCATAATTAATATTCAGAGTGGATATATATTTACGCCGTCGAATACGCGGGCACCAGTCATCCAGTGTTTGATATTCTCTTTAAATATTTTACACTATCCAAGCAATGCAAAATTATGCAATATCCTTGAAAAATATGCAAACTGCTTCTACCAGAGAATAGAATGTTAAAGAAACTACATTATTCGAACATGCGATACTGTTCAGAGATATTTTATTATTCTTCCGTATTTGTAGGAGTTTATCTCAGAAATCCCGAAAGACAATTTATGGATGTAATATGAAATGGCTTTATTTATTCTGGATTTACCATTTGTCTATATGAAGTTAAAGTCGCAGATGTAAGTGTAAGGGGTGTAAGTGGTTCATCAACATCTTTGAACCAAAGCCTCACCTGCATCACCTCACATCATCACCTGCTCGCGGTGCACCCTGCTGACTGACAAACGAAGCTCTGGCGAAAAGAGTACCTTCACCTGACAGAATACCGCAGCCAAATAACAATTCCCTTGAGGGTTGTTGTGTTCTTGTGAGTGAGTGAGGTTACCAGAACGGAAGGAAGGAGATGCTACGTTGGCAGCGGGGGTGGCGACACGCGAGCGATATTTTCTGTTGCGAGCGTTAATATGGCTACGGTAACCGCTTCACATCAGGCGGGCCGTATGCTTGTCTGCCATCCGCTGTAGTATAAAAAAAAAGGTTTTAGGTATGTAAGTGGCTTACTTTAGAGCAAAAGACAACTTCATTTGCACGTGGTGCATACTGCCGACTAGTGAAAGGCAAAATAGAGTATCAAATTTAATATATCTTATCTTATCTTACTATACAAATAAAATTTATCTTATCTTATCTTATTTACTCTTCCAAATGTAATCTGATATTGGAATTTGTTAATGACACAGTATTTCTTAGACTTAAGTGGACTCAAAATTGCACTGGGGTCGCCATATAAATAAATTAGCCTGTAAGCTTAGCTCCGCCGCATAAACTTTCAAAAGAATTAGACTTTTTCTGACATTAGATGTCGCTAGGTAGGCGTCGGGTCCAGATTGTCAAAATGTACTGAATTTTTTGACAGTGAAACTTTAAGACGACAAGACAACACAAGACGTCAACAAGACATTTGACAAGATGCATTGAATTAACAAATGATTGGACCCTACGCTACAGTGCTGCCAAAAAAACTCTCATTGACGAACGTGGCTACTGCACGCCTAGTTTATTCTAGTTACTTTCACAGTATATCTATATTGTTTTGGTGAAAGGCAGCCGTTTACTAGCAGTGAGGGCTGACGACGACTTGATGATGGGGTGTATTTATTTATTTATTTATTTAGGTGCACAATACAGATTACAATTTTTCTAGTACAACTTATAAATAATGTTTATTATATCCAAACTGCAATCCAATAACACGTACACATGACATTAATAACTTTTTGCGCTCTTAGGGTCCGTTCACACAGACCGGCTCGGAGAGGAGAGCAGATTTTGGTGGAGTTTAAAACAGAGCTTTTAGCTCATTGGTATAAGGTTTATTTTTTCAATTCACTTCTTTTGTTATTTATGAATGGTCGAGAGACGATGCTAATTTTTAAAGTAAACCTTATGCCAATGACACAAAACTCTATTTTAAACGCGTCCAGAATCTGCTATCCTCTTCGAGCCGGTTTGGTTTGAACGGACGCTTACAAAGCGAACCTCACTTGTTCGAGCCATCCTGCCAAATAGCGGAAGAGGCTCTGGAAAAAGTGAGGCAGCGTATTTCTAAGCTGTCTGGCTGGGGAAGTACCTCGACTTCACAGAATGCCGTAGTCAAAAATAATGTGTTATTTCATGTTGCGAGCTTTATATGGCTACGCTAACTGCGTTACATCTGGCATGCCGCATGTTTGTTTGTCACCCGACGTTGTAAAAAAAATACATGATGGTAAACCAAAACTTATCAATCTGTCACATATCCTCACGATGATGGATGATAGAGTAAGATTTTCTTTTTTTGACGTGACAACGTCTTATAAATTGGTTAGCCGGGTGACACTTCAAGAAACTGGGTCACGTTATGCGCTTACAATGAGAGCGAGTGAAAGGCGCGTGCCTTTCACTCGCTCTCATTGTAAGCGTGTCGTGGACGCGTGTCCCTTCTAAGAGCTAGAGAGACAGACATAAAAAGTGAAAGGCATGCGTCCCTTCCACTCGAAAACATTTTACCACTCAAAGTCGTTGTCACGTAAAACTTTCGCCCGTATACCGACTTTACAGGCAACCAATTTTTTTCTTGTGTAAATACTTGTATCAATTTGTCTATTGTTTTCTCTGTCTACGATCAATTTGTCTATAGCGGTCGCGTACTGTGCGGTGCAGAGAAGTTTTCTCGCTCGTACTGTCAAGTTGTGGAATGATCCACTGGTGGTGGTGGATGGAGTGGCTTGTCAAGGTTTTCTCAAGAGACTACAGCATGGGGTTCTTCAAAAAGGGCGTGAAGAGGCTTTGACAGGGTCGGCAACGTGCGTGTGATGCCTCTGGTGTTACAGGGGTTCATAGGCTACGGTAACTGCTTCCCATCAGGCAGGCGTATGCTTGTTTGTCACTTTAGCGGTATAAAAAAAACGACTGAAGTAAAACTTCTACTTGTATCTCCCTTTCAACTCCCGTTCGCCTCGCCTGTTCATACTTGTCGTAACGCTTTCGCCAATTCACCAGCTTACTACCCAAGTTAGTCGTTTTTTTTTTAAGTTTTACTTCAAAACAGTATTTCTGTCTACGATCAATTTGTCTATAGTTTTCTCTGCCAAGGTTTAACCTGAAATTTGAATGTCATCGGAACAAATATTTGTTTTTGATTTACATATAAATGGTGATGAAACATCGCCCTAATCTTTGCGACGGAGACCCGCATCACTTGTCATATTTACGTTGTCTGAAATACGTTCCGTTTCTCGTGTCCTCTCTGTAAATATTTTGTTCTTGTTATAGAGCTGTTTATATTGCTATTTTGTTTGAATTTAGGCCTTTATTATCGAGTATAAACATTTGTTAAAGGTTAATAATAATAAACTTTTATTGAGAGGCCGAAAAGTCACTCTTGGAAATTAATGCTCCTAAACCACTGAACTGTCTCGTAATTAAAAATAGTCAAAATTCAGTTTCGATCCAGTCTCGATCTCACAAATGTCACATTTGGTATTCTCGTAATAGAATATACAACTTCAAAATTAAATTTAAGCGGGATTATATCGAAATTTGAGTGAAAATTTAATAAACTAAGTGTTACTTTGCCAACAACAAGAATTGATAATAATTAATTAATGAAATCAAGTATATAATTTTAGTCAATTCACAATTCAATCTCGATTCGGTCAACTTTCAATCTGCGTTCGTAGAAAAAATACGAGAATTGGCCTTCTGATTTTGATTAATCTTGTTACAATTAAAGACCTCGACATGCTTGAGGTTTGTGTCGAAAAAAAATTGAGATCGATCATGTCCTTGAGAAATGATCATCAAATACATTTTCCATTGAAATCAATGGAAAACATACACTATGCAAATCTACTCGCTCCACTCGATCTCGATTTCGGCCCCGTGGGCTAGAATTCAGCCTAGTTATAACATAATATACATAGATGTTACTCCAGTATTTACATTGCTTAGTATATGGACGACCGAGATTTGATCGGGTCGTAGGATGGTTCAAAGCATAGCAAATCGCAAGCACCAGACGTCTGGTAGACTTGAAGTAGAGAATATGTCAGATTTTAGAGCTGTCATATACCTGTGTCCCACATTATCATGTTTCTCTTTGAAAGAACCAACACGTGACGCGAAACAAAAAATCGTATTAATTTGTCTCATAAGAGTAAGTTACTATTTTTAATGGACATAGATTATACCCGGAGGAAAGGCATAGGTTACCTTTTAGCGAAGCGAGGCGAAAGCTATAACTAAGAGAGGAAAGCGGAAGGCAATAAGTAACCACTCCACTGCTGAGAGTTACAATAAGGCAATCTTGGAAATTATTAAGAAAAAATTGTGTATTTATAACGAGACATAATCAACTAATTAAAATAAACTATTGAGGGGGAATTCTCGTGTATCGTCTCTCGTCGTGGGAAGTTCTCAAATGTAGGTAGCCATTATTTAGTTCCCATCTAGTTTCGATCTCACAAGTGTCACATTTGGTATTCTCGTATCAATGCATTCAAACATGACTTTTAATAAAAAAAAATATACATATAGCAATAATAATTGATTATTCATTAATGAATGAAATCAAGTATTTCATTTTTATTGTCAATTTATAAATTGACAATATATATTATATGATTGAATTGATGATATTATATGATTGAAGTTTCATAGTTGACTGAATTGAGACTGAATTATAATTCAGTCTCAATTCAGTCAACTATGAAACTTCAATCATATAATAATTACGAGAATTGGCCTTCTGATTATAATATAAATTCCTGGACAAATTACACACTGCCATCTAGTTCCAAACTAGTCAAAGCTACTAACAAAGGTATTAGATAACTGATATTATACTTATTATTATTATTTTTTTGTAAATACCAATGACATATAAAACGCCCAGACCAAGATCAACAGAGATGTTTATGCAAATATTTGTCTTGTGTGGAGATCGACCCTGCGACCCCGGAGTCAAAGTGGACATTGTTAGCCATTCGATTACCGGGCTCGTCCGGATTAAACATAATAGACTAATTCCAATTATGCATTTTTTATTAAAACTATCTTCAAAACTTGCGTTCTAAGTGAATTCTTTGTGCTAAATCTACATTTTAAAGCTTCTGACAGTAAAGCTGATAATACAGAACGTGACTTTAAAACACAAACTATTTTCAATACTGCAAAACTTAGACAAAGCGGAGTGTTCAGTTTCAAATTCAATATTATTTAAACTAGACAAGAGATCTTAACTTTAAAAACAATGATATTATGTCTCAAACACTAACACCTGCGCAATGTTGTCAAAGCAAATTCATGAGTCCACTGTTTTAACTAAAAGTGCTCCTCCCGGAGTAATAATTTTGAAATTTAATTTTCTTTAGCATCGAGATGCTCGCAGAGTACGCTTTCTCGAGTCTGAGATCTTTAACGATAATTCGACACTACTTTAGTGTTAAAAGTATCTTTTGGAAATATTCTGATTTTTTTAATATGATATTTTTGACGATAGGCATAACGTGATAAAGCATGACTCATTGTCACGCTCCGCCTGAGCCGAGCGTGCAAGCGAGAGCGCGGAACAAGCGATAGAGAGGCACGATCGGTCTGAGCGTTGGGCTTGCGACGCATCTATCTCTAGTAGTAGTGCACGTTGAACCTGACTGGGAAAGTACCTCAACCTCCCAGAAGCCCGCAGCCAATTATCTTGAGAATCGTTGTGTTCCTGAGAGTGAGTGAGGACCTGAGGAGTTACCAGACGCAGAAAGATGCTGCATTAGCAGATGGAACGTTCCGACGACGAATAACGAATACCTATTTGTATTGTAACGTCCCATCCACACTCTCCAGGAGGCAAGTTGATGTGATATAGGCACGAGAGCACAGAATCAATAACAATGGTCACGAGAGTGTGCATAGCGCATGCTTCCTTCCTTCGCTTCGCCTCACTTTGACTCCAATCGGTATTTGTTATTTGGCATTCTATAGATCCCTCGGATACCATCTTACCATCAACCCTTGGCTTATTCATCCCGCAGCTGCTCAATCCAACAGGATTAGAGCATACTCCATCACGCTGCTCAACTGCGACTTGGCGGAGGTCAGTGTTTTCAACACACCTAAAGGCCACTGACTTGGCTTACTGTCATCAAACGGCAACAGCCGGAACCGACGGCTTAGCGTGCCTCCAAAGTACAAAGGAGCTCGAGATAAATAGATCCACCCATAGACAGGCTACGGTCGACGTTGTATGCAACGACGTTTTTTTTATACCACTGACAAACAAACATACGGTCCGCCTGATGGAAAGCAGTTACCGCAGCCTATGGACGCGTGTAACACCAGAGGCATCACATGCGCGTTGCCGACCCTGTAAAAACCTCTTAACACCCTTTTTGAAGAACCCCATGCTGTAGTCTCCTGGGAAAACCTCAACAGGCAATTCATTCCACAGTTTGATAGTACGTGGAAGAAAACTTCTCTGGAACCGCACAGTACGTGACCACTTCGGTTCTAAAGTGTAAGGATGAATTCCATGTCGATGGCGAGCGGTTTGACTGTAGGAGGCCCTGGGCATCATGTCAAACAACTCCTCTGAACACACCCCATTGTACAAACGGTAGAATACACAAAGGGACGCAAAATCTCTTCTCAGACTTAAAGGTTCTAAACCGTCTGTCAGTTTGGGATCGTTAACAATCCTCACAAACCTCGATTCAAAGGCGTGCCTTTGAATCGAGTCACAAGGTGCAAGCTGGTATCTAGGCGCCATCGATAACATCGACGTCATCGTATTCCTCATTCTCCTTGGATACCATAAAATTATTTAGATCTTCGTTGGAGCTCAATCCGACTTCTGTCGGTTGTTTGTATCATGACGCTGTCCGCCAACGGCGTTCGCCTCCAATTCATATTACTCATCAACAGACATGAGAACTGTTTCTTCGTTTCTGAGAATATTAAAAATCTCCTGAAATGGGCACAGAGATACAAATGGGTTAACCCATTCAAGACAACTGCGCCCAAATGGGGGATTTGGTTATAGGCAGACAACTTTGCAGACAGTAGACATTTTTTACATAGCCAAGTTTTTATATGCTATTGTGAATATTAGCAGCAATTATATTTTAACCTTGTGGTATTTATATTATTGTAGTTTAAGCACAGTGTATGTAATAGTACTATGTACAGTTCGGTCACTTCTTGCTGCTTTCTCCTATCGACCTCACTTCCCCTCTGAGACGAATTTGGAATAGTTTGTATGGCGCCGCACGCACACACGCTCATTCACGCTCTGCACAGGCGTCATTATTTATGTAGTAGTTACCGACGTGACTTTCTATGAACTGGCCGAGGTGTGGTTTAAGTAAGCAATAAAAAAAATCGGTTTTCACTCCGGGAGTGCCGGCAGAAGTGAAAACTTGTACATTAACGTTGCGCATTTTTTAATATTTTGTAATGGTTAGGAAATAATTTCGCACGAATTGCTTTATTTATCAGTTAAATACTATCATTTATGTCGTGAAATACAATATTAATTTATTGCGCTGTCGTACACAAACATAACAATTTATATTACATTATATATAACCAGCAGGAGCAGGAATACATTTTCACCGCGCGGTAGAAAGAGAGGGGGATATCACTTCCTCTCTACGCATCGCCGGCGGTCAACGCTCCCTCCGTCTTACGATCAGGTCACGTGTCCTGACGCGAGTTAACATTTTTTACCCATCCCAGAAAGTGCACAACGCCGCTAAAAAGTTTTCACTTCAATCTACCCTTCTACACTACTATTATAAAGAGGAAAGATTTGTATTTTTGTGTGTGTGTATGTTTGTAACGAATAAACTCAAAAACTACTGTGCCGATTTCAAAAATTCTTTCACCATTGGAAAGCTACTCACCCTGAGTAACATAGGCTATATTTATTGTTAAATACAAGTTAATAATATAATAAAAGTCTTATATCCACCCGTGCAAAGCCGGGACGGGCCGCTAGTATTCTATATGAATCACGTGTAGGTGAGGCGGGTTATATAAACCACTTAAACCACCACAATTGGATCGCTATCTTACTCATACATATTAAAGTGTTATATTTTCTTTGAAGGCTATTGAGAGCCGTAATAAAAGCGAAGTTATATTCCTGACATGTGGTACGCACATTTGACATTTGAGACATTAAGTTGTTATAGCCGTAATAATGCTTTTTATTATGTTTTTATTATTTTATTATATACTATTTTATTTTTGGGGATTTCAGTTAATTTCCGGTCGTATTGGGAATAACATACACTATATAAATAAATAATAATAAATATAGGGCCTACCGCGTAAGCTGAAGCCGATCTTCATTGGGTTTTTTAACCGACTCCAAAAAAGGAGGACGTTCTGAATTCGGCTGATTTTTAGGGTTCCGAACCTCAAAAGGAAAAACGGAACCCTTATAAGATCACTTTGTTGTCCGTCTGTCTGTCTGTCTGTCTGTCTGTCTGTCTGTCTGTCAAACATTTCTATGTCGAGAATGCGTGGAGGTATCAAGCTGAAATTTGAACTGTATACACAGGTCTACGGTCCCATGAAGTTAAAAAAAAATCAAATTGCTAAGTTTACGTAGAAAAAAGTTACGGCCGTTTATTCAGCAAAAAACGCATATTTCGACACACTCAAAGGAATCAAAACCTATAGGGTACTTCCCGTTGACCTAGAACTATGAAATTTGGCAAGTAACATCGTTATAGACTACAAGTACAGGAATAAATCTCAAAACTATACATTTGTAAATAGATCTAAAAAAATAGGGGGTCTATATTTTTTATAGGGTGTCGAAATTTCAAATTGAAACTACTAGTTCAAATGGGGTATCATATGAAAGGGCTTGATGTACACATTGCAAAATATATTTTATTTATTTTTTTCGACGCATTATTTCTTATTTATAATGAAAAATATTAAATTTAATAATGATACTACGTACCTACGGAACCCTCGGTGGGCGAGTCCGACTCGCACTTGTCCGGTTTTTTTTATGTTTGTTACTTAGTTACTCCATGATTTATAAACTGATTTGAAAAATACTTTTTTTATTTGAAAGATAGGTACATAAATGTAGAGTAATGTGTGGAGTCGGTTTTTTTTTGTTAAAATTATTCATTGAGTAAATCAGACTTCTGTTTAAATTTGTGATAAACATCATCAGTTTAATTTTAATCTGTCGTGAGTCTCCGTCGCTACCGGCTCGGTTTATTATTATTAGCACAAATGAAATTAGATTTTCGCAATCAAATATCCGATCGTAAGTGGCTTCAGCTTAAGCGGTAGGGCCCAGCATTAGGGCTAGCTAATTCATTGTCAGGTAACATGGAACATTTCCCCAAATACATTTATTTACGTAAAAAATACATCCATTTATCCATCCATAGCAGCCTTTATTTTATCCTTTGTAGGACATAGGATTTTATAGTGACGAAATTTCAAATTGAAGCTACTAGTTCAAATGGGGTATCATATGAAAGGGCTTGATGTACACATTACAAAATATATTTTATTTATTTTTTTCGACGCATTATTTCTTATTAATAATGAAAAATATCAAATTTAATAATGATCCTACGTACGGAACCCTCGGTGGGCGAGTCCGACTCGCACTTGTCCGGTTTTTTTTAGCATTAAACTACAGAATATACATACATTAGCCGTAACACTCCTCGATACTAGTGAATATGTATATCGATTGAAAAGGGCCAGATTTATATAACATGTCTAAAATATTTATATAATATATCTTTAAAAGATACTACATACATGGATGTGTGATATCTCAAAATGCCATTTAAACTCAACTAATCTAATAAAAGCTAAATGTGTTGATTGCAGATAGAAATGAAAAAAAAAACTACGGAATATAGTCTATAATATGTAGTACGAGTAGGTTCAGTGCATTTGACTGCTGGCACCGTGAAATTAATAAAAATGAATACATAGTAACAATTTAACGCATGGGCAGAATAACATCATTATGTTTTTGACCTATACAACCATTTGCAATAAAAATCGCTTTGTAAAAATGAACGAGTAAAGCACAAATAATATTATCGTAACCATTTGCAACAAAAAATACTTTGCAAAAATTACTTTTACTTTACTAATAGTGAAATACAAAGAATGCTATCGACCATTTTATTATTTTAAATACGAGTATTAACGTCTCCAACGTTACTAAAATGAGACTGGTACGAACCCTGATCTTCTCGATTTTCATGTACGCGTCTGAATCTTGGACCATCCGCGCGGTAGACAGAAAAAAGATAGATGCCTTTGAAATGTGGTGCTGGAGGAGAATGTTGCGGATACCACGTGGACGGCAAAAAGAACGAACAAATCTATTCTCGACCAGCTTAAGATTAAGACCAGACTCTCCACAATCTGCTATCAGCGCATTCTAGGGTATTTCGGCCACATAGCTCGGAAGCAGCCAGATAGCCTAGATAAACTGGTTATTGTGGGCAAGGTGGATGGGAAAAGACCTCGAGGACGATCACCAATCCGCTGGTCTGATTCCATTAAACAGGTTATGGGCCTCACGGTAACTACGGCCTTCAGACAGGCTGAAAACAGGGTGGTGTGGGAACAGCTTGTCAAATCTTCTACCAAGGCATATCAGAACGGGCACGACCTTCAGTAATGAAGAATACGACGAAGCAGAAGATTAACTGTTATTCCAGAAGCGGTAGGAAGCTGTGATATTGAATTTTTGTAACGATTTATGATATTGCCTATTTAATAAAACTAGGCAATTAAACTCGAGGTCATCAGGAAGGGAGCCATTGCTGATTTTGCAACATGCGTGGCCGCGCGCGAACGATATTTTGTGTTATCGGCTATGAACGCAGCTTTCAATTTCAGGCGGGTCGTATACTTATTTGCCATCGGACGTAATATAAAAAAAAACTTTACGTTTGGGAATTTGACCTATCTACTTACATGAAAATTACTAGGATACATATATACGATAAAAACATGATTACATATAAAAAAAAAATTGGTTGTCTGTAAAGTCGGTGTACGGACGATAATTTTATGTGATAATGTTTTTTTTTTTTTTTTTTTTTTATACTACGTCGGGTGGCAGACAAGCATATGGCCCGCCTGATGTGAAGCGGTTACCGTAGCCATATTAAAGCTTGCAACATAAAATATTGCTCGCGCGCCGCCACCCCCGCTGCCGACGCAGCATCTCCTTCCTTTCTTTCTGGTGACCTCACTCACTCGCAGGAACACAACAACCCTCAAGGGAACCGTTATTTGGCTGCGGTATTCTGTGAGGTGGAGGTACATTCCCCAGTCGGATAGCTTACAATTACGCCCCCTACCTCTCTTTTCGCCAGAGCTTCGTTTGTCAGTCAGCAGGGTGCACCACGTGCAGGTGAAGTTGGCTTTGGTTCAAAGATCTTGATAAACCACTTGATACACCCCGAAATGTCATAAGAAACATAGGCGATCAGCCTCTCTATCGCTTGTTCCGAGCTCTCGCTTGCACGCTCGGCTCAGGCGGAACGTGACAATAAGTCATGCTTTATCGTGCGTGCAGCCAGCGTTCATTGATTTAGACGTTATCACGCCAAAAACAATAATCTGTACTAGGTACATGAAGTTTATGATATTTCAAGAAATGTATTTCAAAACGATGGGTCATCAAAAATTGCTGGAAAATAACTGCGGTAACAACAAGGGTGAAACAAAGCTTATTGCCGTCAACTCTTATTCATACTGCCGGGAAACGGGTTTCCTCTCAATCGAAGAGGTTTAGAGCATATTTCAACACGCTGCTCAACTGCGGGTTGTTGGAGGACAGTGTTTTCAAATCGCCCAAAGGCCGCTGACTTGCCTTAATGACTGTCATCTAATGACAACAGGCGGGACCGACGGCTGTCATTAGTTTTTTTTATTATTTCATTATTATTTAATTCATTCATTTAATAATTTAATTTTTTCCTACACCCTAACAGGGTGTCACATATATGTAATAACTATAAGACTGTAAACTTGTTAAACTATCCATCGTGTGAATGCAATAAATATATCTATACTAATATTAAAAAAAGGTAAAGAGTTTGTGAGGTTGTAGGGGGTAATCTCTCGATCTACTGAACTGATTTTGAAAATTCTTTTACCCATAGAAATCCACGTTATTAATATTCTTCGGTTTAATATACAGACAGTGTCAAACATATTAACCCGAAGAATTAAGACTTTTTCGTAAACGCGGGGAAAGCCGCGGACGGAAGCTAGTATGAATCCATATCCAGTAGTGGGTAGATATATATATATATATATATATATATATATATATATATAATATAAATGAAAACATTGCTTAATTTGTATGATCGATTAGACTGACAAGCGCAACGATACCATCGATCTCCTCTAATTCATTGACGATATTCGAATTCAGTGCCTCCAATCTCCTTCAAAATTACTAGGTCAAACCATTTACATGAATTTAAGAGCGAGCTTCTTTAAAATCAGGCACTAGTGCACTCATACCATAAATATTAAAGTCGGGAAAGAGCAGTATGTTGTACAGACACATACATTTTCACGCCCCATATATTTTGTTGTGATCAAGGAAAATGTGTTGAGTTGGGAACACACTTAGGTTACAAAATATTTGCTCTGTTATTTGCATTTCGGACATAAATCTAGATCTAAGGCGCGATCCTAATGTAACATTGCTCGGACAGAAAATGAAGACGATTTTCTTGAAAAGATTTTTGTAACCATTTCTACGAATACAAGGGGATAAGTTTAAGACTTTATCACGTTAGTAGGTACTGGTTTTTTGAGATATAAAAATGAGCTTGAGTTTTATTATAAAGGACTACGAGCTCGGTGGTCGAATGGTTATCAATGGCCACTTTGACTCTGAGGTCGCGGGTTCGATTCCCACACAAGACAAACATTTGTGTGCATGAACATGTCTGTTTGTCTTGGTCTGGGTGTTTTCTATATAGGTAGTAGTTCTATGTAGGTATTATAAGTATGTATTTACAAAAAAAAATGTATTTAAGTACGTTTATCAGTTGTCTAGTACCCATAACACAAACTTTGGGACTAGATGGCGCTGTGTAAATTGTCCAGAAATATTTATTTATTTATTATTACTAGCTTAAATAAAAAGCGTAGTAAAGGGCTGCTTACCGAAGAGGTTTCAGTACCATAGACCACATCCACACGCTGCGGCAGGTTATACAGAAGACCGAAGAGTATAACTTGCCACTTTGCTTAGCGTTTGTGGACTATTAGAAAGCCTTTGATTCGGTCGAGACATGGGCTGTGCTTGAGTCTCTCCATTTATTATATCCAGTATTGACTATCGGTACATCGAATTCGAAGGCGATCCCTTTGAAAAGAGACGTAAGACAGGGAGACGTGATATCTTCGAAACTGTTTACGGCCACTTTGGAGAACGCCTTCAAGCTCCTGGAATGGAAAGGATTCGGCATCAATGTTAACGGCGAATACATCACTCACCTTCGGTTTGCCAACAATATCGTAGTCATGGCAAATTCGATGGAAAATCTCAGCACGATGCTCGAAGGCCTCAATCAAGCTTCTCAATAAGTGGGTCTTAAAATCAACATGGACAAGACGAAGGTAATGTGTAATGCCCATGTTGTACCCACTCCAATATCTGCTGAGAGCTCGGTTCTTGAAGTTGTTGACTCGTACGTCTACCTAGGTAGTCCAGTTAGGTAGGTCCAACTTCAAGAAAGAGGTCAGTCGCTGAATCCAACTCGGCTGGGCAGCGTTCGGAAAATTGCGTGATGTCTTCTCGTCCGACACACCGCAGTGCCTCAAGTCGAAAGTCTTCGACCAGTGTGTGTTACCAGTGATGACTTACGGCACTGAAACGTGGTCCCTCAGTATGGGCCTTATGAACAAGCTCAAAGTAGCCCAACGAGCTATGGAGAGGGCTATGCTCGGAGTCTCTCTGCGAGAACGAATCAGAATTGAAAAGATCCGTAGAAGAACTAAGGTTACCGACATAGCCCAGCGGATTAGCAAGTTGAAGTGGCAGTGGGCAGGGCACATAGCACGGAGGACGGATGACCGATGGGGTCGAAAGGTTCTCGAGTGGAGATCACGTACCGGCAAGCGCAGCCTAGTACGTCCACGCACAAGGTGGACAGACGACCTCATTAAGACCGTAGGATCGCGCTGGATGCAAGCCGCTTCCAACCGGTCTTATTGGAGATCTATAGGGGAGGCCTATGTCCAGCAGTGGACTTTCAATGGCTGAGATGATGAAATGGCTGCTTGGATGAGGGAAACTATTGGGAAAAACTCATACCCAGTAGTGGGTATGTACGATGTAAAATGTTTTAAGGTTTTGTCTATTCATATATCTTTGAACTTATTTAATTTTACTAATTGACTTCGAAATCAATAAAAATGTAATGTCATCATACAAATTATTGATCGGTCTACATTTTCTGTATCGAATCAGAAGGTGCTGGCTCTTATTGTTATAAGAGTGTCTTAGATCATTCACGTCGCTATCAATCAAGAAATAATGTCTGCTTGCATTATTTTAATAGATATTCTCGAATTACTTAGCAGGTCTCATCCGTGAGAGCACAACAATTACGATTTATCGTTAAATTTAATCTGACGGCCACCGTTCAAAGCTTTTACACCATTTGAATTGCAAAGTGGGTCGCCGTGGGCTCTCGTGGAAGAGAGGTGGATTTTGGATGAATTTTTAAGATATCTTCATTATGAGAGAAATTGCTTTGTAAAATGTAATACCCTACACGTAAAGTAATAAGATTTTATATTCTTTTATACAGTGTTACCGTCGTTTTGAATTAATATTTTATGTCTACGACGGTAATTAAGTGGGGCAGTTTTTGAGAAACCGGATCTTTTCTCATCAGGCTACTTCTGAATAAGAATAATTGGCATTTTTTTAAATGAAATCTCGCTGACGTGATATGCGACATTGTTACAAAAATAAGACAAGAAAATTGTGACAAAAAAAAATTGCTATATACACAGGTGCCAAAAAAGTAGTATTGGTGCATATGTGTATGTGTTTTTTATTCTTCATATGTATGTGTGTGTGTTTTTTTCATGTGTTGTGTGTGTGTGTTTATATGAAAGGGGGGCAAACAAGCAAGGGGGTCACCTGATGGAAAGTAATCATAACCGCCCATGGAGATTAGCAACACCAAGGGGTCACCGATCCTTTGCTAGCCTATACTCCTTCCTTTCTTTCTTTCTGGTGACCTCACTTACTCGCAGGAATATAACAACTCTCAAGGGAATTGTTATTTAAAACCGGAGTTAAAGGAAAGTGTTACGTTACCAGAATTTTATTAATTAGACGTAGAAATTTATATGACTAAGGTTGGATTAGAATCGCTGTTTCGTTAGAAGATATATATTTTTTTTTCGATTGGGTCAATTTGCTGGTAGGAATAATTTTAATTAAAAAAATCCGACTCATAACATTACTCTACATTTATGTATGTAGATACTGATGATAGAGGCTGATGATGATGACGATGAAAAAAATATGGGACCAATCTGGAAGTATACTCTTTCAAATAAAAAAAGTTTTTTTTCAAATTGGTTTATAAATCACGGAGTAATTAAGTAGCAAACATTAAAAAAAATACAGCCGAATTGAGAACCTCCTCCTTTTTTGGAGTCGGTTAAAAAGAAAGATCGTAATGATATCGTTTTAAATTATACTTAGATGTAATATTCGACATTCAATGTATAAACACGTATTTTCGCATATGTACTATATCATCATAGAGTAGAAATCCTAAACTTTACAATAAAAATAATAAAGGAGCGCACTGACTCCTTTTCCTGTCCAAAAGGATCTGATTTGTCTATTAAAGACCCAGTGCTCATACATACTTAAATAATCTTGAACAAGACAAAATCATTGCAGAAATAATACTCAATCAATATGATAATTGAACACTGATTTTTGAACTACAGTGTAACTTTTATATTATCATTTTGTTTCTTACTTATAATACACCTACTTTACAAAATATAAATCATTCTGCATTCGCGCTGAACATCTATGTATTGAATGTCGAAGATGTCCAGAGAAGTTTTCTCCCGCGTACGGTCAAGCTGTGGAATGAACTGCCTGTCGAGGTTTTCTCAGGAGACTACAGCATGGGGTTCTTCAAAAAGGGCGTGAAGAGGTTTTTACAGGGTCGGCAACGCGCGTGTGATGCCCCTGGTGTTACAGGCGTTCATAGGCCACGGTAACTGCTTTCCATTAGGCGGGCCGTATGCTTGTTTGCCACTTTAGTGGTATAAAAAAAAATGTTACATCTAAGTATAATTTATTGTTAAATGAACTTGGTTTAACTGAAAAACAATCACAATTATACGTAACATATGTCCGAAGATATACAAGAGCCCTCCCTACCTACTTATATGTAATATCGGATTATCGGTCTTTAAGTGTACATCTTTTTTTTTTCATTTATTTTAACAAATTTATTTCACATTGTCTTAATTAAAAAATGCATCATAAAAACCAATATTTCGGATTTGATACATGAGTATCGCTAGTACAAGTTACTTGTTACCTCACTTAATACATAAACGAAATCTACGTACCACCTACCGACTTGCTAACTAAGTTAACAATATTTTGCTACATATCTACCGCACAGCAGCTGATCTAACTAACCACCGCACGATACCCTGATAGTAATATTTCTATTCCCGTACACAGCTAGGCTCGAATAAAACCTGTTTGCCGTGAATTGCTTTATGCAAAACGGAGACAGTAAAATAAATCTAATGCGTGAATATTTAATTTAAAGCTAATGTAGGTTTTGTAACAAATCATTTTTTAAAAGTATATATATAATTTTTATCATTAACTAGCTGTTCCGGCGAACTTCGTACCGCCTAACAGTCAATGAATGTCGTGATGTACATATATATATATATGAACAAAATTTATGATTTCTTGAAATTAATACAATGAATAATAGAAAATAATAGAGAAGCACGATGGCGTGAGGCACGTGTCAGTCTAATTGTACACGCAAGTTAAGCAACGTCAACCGTAGCCTGTTCATGGATGAGTTTATGTTATCTCGAGCTCGTCCGTGCTTCGGAAGGCACGTTAAGCCGTCGGTCCTGGTGTTTATCATTAGATGGCAGTCCTTTAGCCAAGTTAGTGGCCCAACCCGTAGTTGAGCAGCGTGTTGGAGTATGCTCTAAACATCTTCGGTTGAGGGAAGACCCGTATCCCAGCAGTGGGTAAATAATAAGTTCAATACTTTACAAAGTCACAAAAAAAGTACCAATTGACAACAATAAATATTTCAATCCACAAAACAAATCACAGACAACATTCGCGACGTAAAAGTGAGACCAATCGATTTGACATTTACATAACAATCAATAAATATTCCAATCCTTTTTAACTGGCACTATTTGTATGGGAAAACGTTTTTTCTTTTATTTAATTCTTTCGTCAATTTTTCAATGTTTTTAATACTTTCCCGACCAAGACACGACATTATTTTATATATTATATAGATTTATGGAGCTTGATTTAAATTTCTGAACGCACGCATAAATATTTTAGAACCAATAAATCAGCCTGGCGCAACTCAAAGTAAAAAAACGACTCTATGAATCGGAAGCGAATTTGGTACAAATTCTGATTGTTTTCGCTTCCATTTCATACATATTAGAATTACGCTATTTGTATGGCACATCCGTCTCTTAAAACGTAGTGGTTACATTCTCTTTGCAATAAATATTTAAATCCACAAAACTGTTTTCAAAACAAATCACAGCCAACTTTCAAGACGTAAAAATGAGACCAATAGAGTTAACATTTGTTTTTAATCTATGACATTTGTTCTAAACATTTCTGAACGCACGCATACATTTGGCGTACGCACGTACGACAACGTCACATTTGACAGCTACGACAACCACGAACATTTTGTATGGGAAAATGTTTTTTCTTTTATTTTATTTTTTCGAGAATTTTCCAATGTTTTTAAGAGTTATTCTGCTATTCGGGACGGAAACAAATCCAACAAATCAAAAACCATGGCAATCGGTCCAGCCGTTCTCGAGTTATAAGTGTTGTAACAAACACGACTTTCATTTATATATATAGATTTGTGATAATATTTTTCTATGTATGTGTCTTCTGATCCGTAAGTTCATATGAACTTACGGATCAGAAGACACATACATGATTACTACCTGTTCTAGTGCTAATGGACGTAAAGCGTTCTCCTCTTACTTTGCCTATGTGTTACTAACTTAAGGAATATGGAAATAACCATAGATTTATTGTATATTCCGATTTAACCGCTTGAGGGTTGTTGTATTCCTGCGAGTGGAGTGAGGTCACCAGACAGAAAGAAAGGAAGGACTATAGGCTGGCAACAGATCGGCGACCTCTTGGTGTTACTGGTATCCGTGGGCGGTGGTGTTTGCTTTCCATCAGGTGACCCACATGCTCGTTTGCATTTTTGAATATTTTGGAATTGTTAGGGAATAATTTCGCACGAATTGCTTTATTTATTAGTATATAAGTAGGTACTGTCATTTATGTGATAAAATAATATTCATTTATTGCGCAATCGTACAAAAACATGACAATTTATATAACATTAAAAATAAACAGCAGGAGTAGGCATACATTTTCGCCGCGCTGTAGAATAAGAGGGAGATATTACTTCCTCTCCTACGCCGCGCCGGCGCGGCGGTCTACTCTCCTTTCGTCTTACGAATTTTCGATCAGGTCACGTGTCCTGACGCGAGTTTAACATTTTTTACCCATTCCAAAAAGTGCACAACGCGGCAACGCCGCTAAAGAAGTTTTCATTTCAAAAAAAGTTGCACCTAAAGAAATAACATAGCAAATAAATTATAAACATACAGTATTATCTAGGTACTTGACGAAAGTGCTGCTTACGCCGTCGTGGTGCATAATACGCGATAAGCATTCATTTGCAAGCTTCAAGCGATAAAGTATCCACAAATTATATAGGTTATCGTAACCGAGCTCCTTCGTGCCGCGGAGGACACGCTAAGTCATCGGTTCCAGCTGTTGTCATTAGCTACTGTCCTTAAGCCAAGTCAGTTGTAGTTAGTAGTAGTAGTCGTTGGTAGGCGTGCGCGGCGATAAGGATCCAACGCATTGGATCCATATTGAAAGATTAATTAATTATTTGAGAAGATTAATGTAATCCTATACCTTACATTAAAATTATATTCTTTGATTCATTCATTTGCAAGCTATAAGCGATAGAGTATCCACAAAGTGAATATGTTATCGTAACCGCTTTGTATCCTTGTTTGTTCACAACACCTTATAAAACCTGTTTTAATTATTTTTTTTATACTATGACGGGTGGCATACAAGCATACGGACCGCCTGATGTGAAGCAGTTAACGTAGCCATATTAACGCTTGCAACATAAAATATCGCTCGCGCGCCGCTACCCCTGCTGCCAACGCAGCATCTCCTTCCTTTCTTTCATTCACTCGCAGGAACACAACAATCCTCAATGGAATTGTTACTTGGCTGCGGTATTCTGTGAGGTGGAGGTACATTCCCCAGTCGGGTAGCTTACAATTACGCTCCCTACCTCTCTTGAAATTTTAAAATTTGTTTCTTCACCTTTTTATCTCTATTACAGCTTCATAACACAAACCACTTTGCTTTTAAGTTAATTCAACAAAAATGATTACAAAACTTTTAACTACAATCCCTTTTTAACACACTGAACTTTGCAAAATGATGTAACACCAAAATTACAACATGAGGCGGAGTACTAATTAAACTTTTGTACGGGGAAGAAAATATACGGGTAAATTTTAAAGGGTTTTATAAATAAGACAGAACGCCTCATAACCACTTCTTTAGCCTTGTTGTGAAGTCGTTTTTTTTGCTAGCGAAATTTGTTCATTTTTTTCAGACAGACCCCGGCGTTACGGACCCATTTTGTTAACAATCATCTATTTTTCTGTCACAATTTTCTTACAATTTTAGGGGTGTCATCAGAATGGAAGGAGATGCTGCGTGGTGGCATGGCGGCGCGCGAGCGATATTTTTAATGTTGCGAGCGTTAATATGGCTTCGGTAACCGCTTCACTTCAGGTGGGCCGTATGCTTGTCTCTCACCAGACGTAGTATAAAAAAAAACAATTTATTAATTGCAGGTCGCTGTTATTCTAATAATTATACTATTATCTAATGCTACTTAATCTAAATCCTTCTATTGTTTTACTTGAAACAATGACTACCAAGACAGACCAGTCTCCTCTGACAGAGAGACTGAGAGAATAAGCGACTCTATTGAAAATTGAATAGAGTCGCTTATTCATTGGTGTGAATAAGCATTCTATTCAGTTCATCATAATCAGGTCATTTTTAGTCTCCACTATAGGAGCACGACCCTCTCTCGTCCATCCCAGACAGAAGGACAATTTGGCCTACACTCACCACGCTGGCCAAATGAGTTGGGGAGGCCTGATCGAGGTTTGATAATGTATTTCCCTTAGTCGCCTTGTACGACATCCACGGGAAGAGACGAAGTGATTCTATTCCAGACTGCCGGAAAACACACGGCCAGTCTAGGCTATTCAGTTATTGAATCGAAATATTAATTAATTATTTGAGAAGATTAATGTAATCCTATACCTTACATTAAAACTATTTTCTATTTATAATTTGCCAACTTTGTTAACAAGGTGAGCTTATTGGGATACCCATAATTTCCAATTTTCTTACATTCCGTGAAGGTCATTGTTTTCGACATTATGCGATGAATATTTCATAATTCAGCAGGGAAAATGGCTACCGTAACGTGACCGAAAAAGCATCTTTTAGCGTGGATTAGGCAGTTTAACTTGGTAAATGAATTGATCCCCAATTCAAGGTTGCTAATAGCAATGCTAGTCACATAGGCTGAAACTGTGATTGTGACCGTTTATTACTTTGACCCTGTTATGCAGAATAGGTCCAATCCAACCGACATTTTGCTACATAAAGCTATTTAAAGTTTAATAGGAATAAATATATCACGCAGTATAAGTTTTGAGAAGTATATGTACACACACACACACACACGTGCATTTTAGCATATTTCCGCTCATGGTATCTATTTATTATTTTTAATCTTAACATTTTTTTAATATACTATATAAAAAAAAATACATTAAAAAATATAAAAAACAGAATCCTCCCGATAGCGGGAACAAGGTCCAAACTATCGGTGGTCAAGGACACAGAGACAGAAACTTCCTCACAATGCGTGCCGTGCTGAGGAGGACAGCCTTCTGTATCTGACCCTTGATCCAGCTTCCCAACGCGAGCTTCTTGAGATGTTGATCGAAGCTCTTGGCGATTAAACCGTTAACCGTTACAACTATCGGGACAATCATTGTAGAATCGACATCCCACATGTCGGTAATCTCGTGAGCCAAATCAAGATACTTAGTTAGTTTATCTTTTTCAGCTTTCACAAGATTAACGTCATGTGGGACAGCGATATCTACAATGATTGCGAGGCGCGTTGATCGATCTATTACCACAATGTCAGGTTTATTGGCTACTGGCAAGAACCGCTTCTGGCATATACCTGTAGTACGGCATTTCGGTGGTCACAAGACAATATTTCAAGGCAAGCTGCTGATGGATGATCTAGGCTACTTGATTATGTCTGTGCAAGTACTCGCCGTTAGCAAGATGTCTGTGCAAGTACTCGCCGTTAACAAGATGTTATATTATTATATGTATCTCTTTTTTAATCTCGGGTCAAGCCCGGTCATTTGATAGGCGTGGATATGGATCCAACGCGTAGAGGCCCCTTTGAGAAGTTTAATGTAATGTTGTACGCCCGCCGTGACCCGCTCCAGGATATGTCAATGGAATGACATACCCATGAGCAGGTCTCGGCAGGCGTTGAGACTATTGCGAAGTGTGATGGAAAATAAATGGGGTATGGAGATGAGATCTGGGTGAACTTAATACCGGGCTATTACAGAAGAGGGACGGACTACTAGTCAATGGTACTACTGATCCTAAGGGGCCATAACGGCTTTTATTGCTAGTTATCTGCGGCAGGCGGTGGCTTGCCACTCACTAGATGGGCCTCCGAAATGCCAGGAAACCGGCCGGAGGCAACACCGGTGTGAGTGACTCAGGGATGTCGAGAGGCGTGCTGCGCTTTCTCCGAAGTTACTCGCGGCGTGATGCCCTTTAACACTTCCACCCCTGGAGCATATAGCTCTATCGGCTCCTCTCTGGACGGCCAATGAAGGCAAGCCAGAGCTGAGAGTCCTGCGGGCCTTCTTGTGTTTACACTCCGACCGATGAAGACACGCCGGAGACGAAGGCCCTGACCGACTCTCTGGAGACTCGGGTCCGTGGTGTCGCTACTCACACAACAGCTCGCCACACAAGCTGCCCTGCGGACATATTATTATTATTAACACTGATATTGGTTACACTAGTGTCTCCTTTGAATAACCCTCTATATGGTCTTACAAACCTAAACTTGTCTTCCTTGCGGAAAAGGGGACTGGTGACTTGTAATACAGGTGGGTACACATCCACCTAGCTCAGGCTCCAGTTCTCTCCATTATTTTAATTGTACCTGATTCAGTGTAATATCTCATTTTGGAGAGAAAAATAAATTATTTTGTATTGTATTGTATGTTAAACTGTTAAAATCGGTTGCGAATATGTAAAACTGGATTTGAATTTTCTCGCTATGTATCTTTCAATTTTGCATAGTTTGTCGGTTGGATCTATTCTGCATAACGGGTCCACTTTATAGTCGCTAATATTCCAATCTAATTAGTTTTCGTATTCTCTACGTGTTGTTGTTATGTGTTACCAGCAAACAAGCACTTGAGCAACATGAAAAAGTAAAGTCTGGTCAGAAATAAATGTACAGAAAACTCTTGAGACTTAATTATGTTTATTGACACTTGACAATAGCTGCAATAGGCTTGTGGGAAATGTTCTAAAATTATAAAAACGATATTAGTATCATTAAATACACAAAATTACAAAAATAAAAATTTCAGCCGGATCGGAATTAATTTTTATTTTGGTCGCCATTTAGAATTCGCCATCTTGATTTTTTTACCATAGTCGGATGTCTCTCGTCGACGTCTATAATACTTAGTTTCGCACCATTTACTCTATTTTAAGTTTCGAGATACAAACATTTGAAATTTGTATGGCGGCCATCTTGCTTTTCAAATTTCGAACATTTTTTACTTTGTGTAATAGCGGACAGCAGAGTATAGACCAATATAAGTTCTAACTACTAGTCTGATTCTGATGCAGTTTTCAATTGTAACATCTATGCTTGCTCTCTAAAAAGTTTGAAAAAAAACAAAATTAAAAATTTTGAAAAAAACACACGACGGTTAAAACGTAGCTGAAAAAGGATAAAATATTGTATTGTAATGTATAATTTTGAAACCCCCGACTTAAAAAAAATATGCTATAAACTTAATAAAAAAAACCTAAACTAGTTTGGCAGTTTTATAGTAACTTGTATACTTATTTATATTTATATTGAAAGCAGCCCCGACGGATGTTCTTGGTTTAGTTCTATACGTATTACGACCTAAACTCTTTCAATTGACGAGAGATCTAAATAAGATAGATAGATAGATAGAAGATAGAATATGCTTTATTTGCATAATACAAATTAGAAGGACAGTGAATCAATAAATTATTACAGGGTTGTATATATGCAACAAGGCGGCCTTATTGCTGAGAGCAATCTTTTCAAGGCAACCTTAGGGTAACGAATTTGTGCATGGAGTGGGCAGGATTCGCAAATCAAAAAAATAATAATAATGAAAACTAGATAAATAATAGTATCGTAATATTATGAGAATCATTATTATGTATATACGAAGATTTATCATGATAAATAATTGAATAATAAATAAAAATACATATAATATATATTATAAAATATATAATTAATAAATAAATAAATATGAATACATATAAAAATGTCGGTTTACTAAAGTTGGAATGGAATTACAAAGCAAGGAAATGATTTTTAACTTGTTTTTTGAAAATATCAATAGACTTTGCCGTTCTGACAGGTAAGGTATTCCAAAGTCTGATTGCCTGAACATTAAAAGATTGATTGAAAAATTTGGAAGAATGAGGAGGTACCAAAAGAGTAAGGTTTTCAGTGGAACGTAGAGAGAGACCATGTGATGAAGAGGAGAAAACGAAGGAGTCTTTAAGATACGAAGGAGCTTTAGGATTGAAAAGTATAGTATATAGGAAGGATAGAATGTGCATATTTCTACGCTGGCGTATAGAAAGCCATTTAAGTTTTTGCCTATAGTGAGATACGTGGTCATACTTACGTAAGCCATAAATAAATCTGATGCACAAATTTTGAAGACGTTCTAGTTTGTTCATTAAATCTACGTTTAGATCCGGATAAGACACATCAGCATAGTCGAGGATAGGGAGGAGTAGGGATTGTGCAAGAGCAACTTTAGTGGCAGTGGGTAGAAAATTTCTGAGACGACGAAGAGACGACGAAGCCGCAAACATTCTCCTGCTTACCTCGGCCACGTGAGCCTTCCAGGACATAGTGGAGTCAAAAATAACTCCCAGGTTTTTGACTGACGTAGTGAAAGGAGTGCAGATACCATCAAACACAACCGAAGGAATTTGAGAAACATCAAGCTTGGAAATAAACGTCGGGCTGCCTATAATAATAGTATGCGACTTTGTTGGATTTACTTTCAGTCCAAATCGTTTACTCCAGTTAGATGAGATCAGTTCTAGGTCATTGTTGGTCTGTAAAATAGCTTGTGCAATATTATCAAACGTTGCCTGAGAATAAATCTGCAAATCATCTGCATAAAGGTGATAGGAAGAAGAGAGTGTGTAAGTTATTGAAGTAATAAATATAGCAAATAACAAAGGAGACAGCACACCACCCTGCGGCACGCCAGCAGTTGTGTCACACCAAGCGGAATTGGAGCTATCTATTTTGACACGTTGCCGACGCCCGTACAGGTAATTATGAAACCAATCAAACACTGTTGGAGATATGTTAAGAGAAGAGAGAACTCCTAAAAGAATGTCAAAATCAACGGCATTAAAAGCATTACTAAAATCAAGCAAAGTTAATACTGTGAGCTGATGATTCTCCATACCACATCTAATGTCGTCAGTAATCTTGATCAAAGCAGTAGCCGTACTATGACCGGGACGGAAACCGGATTGAAAGGGATTATGAAGGTTGTTGGAGGTGAGGAAGGAACTTAACTGCCAATGGACTAGCCTTTCTAGAACTTTTGAGAGGAAAGGGAGTATAGAGATAGGGCGATAGTCACTGAAGGCAGAAGGATGAATCTTTTTAGGTAATGGAATGATGTGTGCTTCTTTCCAGCACTCAGGAAAAGAACCAGTCAAGATCGAAAAATTAAGGATATTTGTCAGGACAGGGACAAGGACATCAATTATAGGAATTATCATATTACGGCTAATGCAGTCACCCCCGACAGCATTAGATGTGATGGACAGTATACTTCTCTTAACATCACAATCAGTGAATGGTTTGAAAGCAAACGGTGAGTAGTCGGGAGGTGATATCGAAGAAAGTTGACGTAATGTATCAGTTTTGACTTTTTTGTCAAGAGAAGAGCATGATGAGAAATGATTATTTAATGAGTCTAAGTCAAGATCAGAAGAACAAGTATTGCGAGATTTGCCAACTCCCATAGTTCTGAGAAATTTCCAAACTTTCGCTTGGTCCTCATTTTCGACTGATTGATGAATATGGCGTCGCTGTGCATCCCTACACACCTTATTGCAGTGATTTCTTGCACTGTGATATTTATCGCGCTTAGTTATGTTTGATGGATCTGCTTTATAACGAGCTTTAGCGCGATGTTTTTTTTCGCGAAGCAACCTGATTTCTTCTGTTAGCCAGGGAGCAGGAAGATGTTTGAGCTTTACGGGACGAATAGGTGCATGGACATCATAGAGCTGTATGAGTAATTCATTAAAAATTTTTACTTTTTCGTCAATTGTGTCAGCTCTATCAATGCTAGACCAGTTTATTAATTTCGCGTCATTACGCAATTGGTCAAGATCCATACCACTAAAGCTACGCTGCATAAGGATCTTGGGTTTAGGCTTCGGGGGACGGATTTTATATGAAAGGTATATTAAATTATGATATGAAAAGGCATCTGCATTTAGCTGACCATGCTTCGCGACATGATCGAGTGAATTGACCATAATAAGATCGAGAAGGGAGGGAGTACAGTTAGGGAAAGAATGAGTAGCATCTAAAGGGAGTATACTCATGTTAACGGAATTGATCACAGTTTGAAGACGGCGAGCGCGGAAATCATCTTTTAAAAGACAAGTATTGAAATCACCTATGACAATAGAATGACTGTATGAAGAACTGAAGTCTTCGAGAAGGGTTTCGAAAGAGGAAAAGTAATTAATGGACAAATTTGGGCTGTAATAGACGCCAAGAAGTACTTTGATGCCAGAAAGAGATATTTCTAGAAAGAGATGCTCAGCCGTGTCTTTTGGAGGAGGTTGCGGAGACTTGCTAATAATAGTAAAAGGAATGTGACTGCGAAGATAGACGGCTACGCCACCATGGGCAGAAGAGGTACGATCATTGCGGATGAGTTGGAAACCTGGGAGGGAGTAGGTGGTAGAAGGTAAAGAAGGATGAAGGAAGGATTCGGATACTAGGATGGCGTGAATATTCCTGTTATTACCAAAAGTGAGCAGCATATCAGCGTAATGGGCGGGGATACTTTGCGCATTAATGAGTACGGTATTAAAATTTTTCGGGACGTCTGAGAAAGTATATTCAAGAGAGTCTGTAAGAGTAGTATAATCGAGACTTTGAAAACTATCATCACTTAATGACAAATATTCATTGCTAGTATTTTCATCATCAGAACCTGACATAAATTATATATGCGATAAATATATGTAAAATAATAATAATATTTAAATATAAACTAAAATATATTTAAATAGACAAAATAAATAATAATAAAAGTTTACTCACACTAATGCACCAATGTTACCCGCCAGCAGCATTAAAAATTACAACTAATAAGCTTAAAAATACTAAAACTCAGTTCTAGAGTGAACGAAACGAACAAATTACAATAAACTAACTGCGCATGATATGTCCGCAACGCAACATACAAAGTTAATAAAAATGTATCATTTTACTATGACCACATTAACACATGAATATAAAAGTCGTCAAGTTTTGGTTGATTGCCAACAAACAAAATATGATTCAAATATTTGACGTTAGACATATTTGACATAAAGTGACATTTTAAAGAATAAATTTTATGAATTATGTATAACCTTCAACTTCAAGTAACTTGGAAAGTATCGAAAACTTTTAATTATTTTAATACCCTTTATCGTCATAATAAAATAAGAAATATAGTGAAAGTGAATGAATGAGGGTGCATACATGTTTGAAACAAAATTTTGAAATGACTACTAAAATGAACACTAATAAAATTATATGCGCGGACAAAACTATCTACAACAAAACCCAATACAGAAGAGAAATATGCAACACTACTTTTTACCGGCCGGAGCTGCGGCTCGTCTTCTGGTCTGAATACTCTGGTGAAAAGGGGGCTGCGCTGAAGGTTTCACTGGTGACTTCTCTGCATCTGCACCAGTTCCGCTCACTAGACTAGGGCCATCGAGGGCTTCCAAGTCAACAGGGGATGTTATGCGTTGCCTCTTACCACTTGCATCGATGCAATAAATGTCACCATTGCGAGTCCAGCACCGGGTTACGCCAAGTTTTGTACGCGCTGCCATTAACAGCTTATGGCGGGACGCCGTCAGAAACTCAGACAGAGTTACACCAGTATTTTTTAATTGCTTTTTAGATAACCAAACTCTGTCACGCTCGACTACTCCACAGAACTTGATGAGCAAAGGACGATGTTTCTCACCATTAGTTCTCCCCATACGGTGACATCTGCTTATATCAGCAAATACTGCCAATGCAGTTGTAACAGTATCTTCATCCTTTTGCTCAGGCACACCGTGGAGAAGCAAAATCTTCCGTCGGCTTCGCATTTCAAGTCTGTCAACATCTCGGACCAGAAGGGAAACTATTGTTTGAAGACTGGTCAGGATAGCAACGCTGTCAGACCAGAGAATATCCAAAGTGTGTTGATTACCTGGAGATGCACGGACTGCTTCTAACTCCATATCAAATTTTGCCATCCGACTGTTTAATTGTTCTGCAATGTCTTGGACTGTTTGCATAGTGGTATCCATTTTGAATGACAATGATTTTGAGTTAAGTTTGTTCCAATAATATAGTTGTTGTGTATGAAGTGATTTATTGAGGAAATAATGCTAGCTGGTAGGTAACTTTTACTATGTTTGCATATTATGTATATATTAAGTATTTACTTTTTTAAAATTAAATAATAATTAGAGCAAATTATGTACGTCTTAACTTATTTAAGCCTACCCGCCAAAAAAAATATATAATAACACTACTGATTTATGTAATAAATAATTTTAAGTGTGATTTGACAAATTTTTAAATAAGTATCGACGAGCCCGTTGGTCGAATTACTAGTAAAAGATACTTCAACTTCGAGGTCGCGCGGTCATCGCAGAAGACATAATATTTGTGTGCATGAATTCTTTGTCTTAGTCGGGGTGTCATAGCCATGTCTTTAGGCCTTTAATGCCTTATTTGCCATATTGCTGTCTCTCACATTGCTAAGAGGGGAAGTCAAATTCCAAAAGATTCTTACTCCTACTAATTTCTTCTGATTAAATTCGTTGTGAGTTCCAAGGCACATATGTTCTACTGCAAATTATGAATTCGATCAAACAGCACACCATATTCTCTGGGAGTGTGATCTTTGGCGGCATGAGCGGGATGACATGTTGAATTCATTGCATGTTGCATCCTGGGTAGGGGTGGTAGCAACAAAGGAGAATTACCAAGCGTTCAGACGATTTTGCAATTCATGTTATTAGAATCGATGGGTCAGGTAACAATTCAATGTTTTAGGTCCCGAATAGTGTTAACTACTTAAAATCCATGATGCACGGCAGTTGAGCTTCACTTGACTAGCCATCTCTTTAGGCTTTTAATGCCTTATTTGTCATTTTGCTGACTCTTACATTGCTAAGAGGGGAAGTCAAATTCCAAAAGCTTCCTACTCCTACTAATTTCTTCTGATTAAATTCGTTGTGAGTTCTAAGGCAGCTGTAGTATTACCCCCGGGACTGCAATGGACTTCACTGTTCATTGCCTTTTTGGCGGTCGCCGATGTTAATCCTGGCTACACAGGAGACACAGTGGTGGGAATGTGTGGTGAACCCCCGTCCCTTTAGTCTGGGTGTTCCTATGTATTATACTCGTATGTTACAAAAAATATGTATTTAGATATAATGTCAGTTATCTAGTACCCATAGAAGCTTTGCTTAGTTTGGGACTAGATGGTAAATATTTGTCCTCGAATATTTATTTATTTATTACTGTAAATATGTCACGAAAACTCAAATTAAATTCCACATTTCCATTTTTAATCATAAATCTTAAAATGTGACAGGTCTCCGTTCCCTAAAACTTCCATTATTTATCTTTGAAAGCCTTTCTATTCTATTTAATTTATAATCTCTTAGAAATTAATTTATCGTTTTCCTTTTGTTTCAAACAAAGTTTTTGGCTTAAACTCAGATAACAACAATCCCTAATTTAAAATGTTGAATGTTATTATTTAAATATATTTTATATTTAATGACGATAACTCAAGGCTAATCCAGATTACCGGATTGAGGTGGAAGAGGCTCACCACGATCTTTAGAACCAAAGCCAACCTCACCTGCACGTGTCACAAAAACCAGAAGACCTAGGCAAGTGAAATTGAAATGCTGTGCACGACGGATTTTAAATATTATAAACACTATTGAGTAGGTACCTAAAACTGTGAGTTGTTGCCATTAGGTAACAACGATTGCAGTAATATAAAATGCAAATTGAAAAAAAACTATCAGTCAAGGAATATATATAGAGTGTTTGTTTGTTGTATTTTTATTGTACATAAAGAACAAATAGATACACAATAAAACTAACAGAGTTTTAAGAACTTTTTTTTTATGTGAGAGGGGGCAAACGAGCATGTGGGTCACCTGGTGGAAAGCAATCACCACCGCCCATGGAGACCAGCGATACCAAGGGGTCGCCGATCCGTTGCCAGCCTTTTAAGGAAAATGAAAACTCTGTTCTTGAAGGCACCCATGTCGTAGTTGTTCGGAAATACCGCTGACGGAAGTTGACATTTACAATTGTACAAAGGCGGGTTTATCTCTATAAGAGATCTCTGCCAGCCAATCTTCAAGTGTCTTACATTTATATAGACAGCCTAGCTCGCTGTTGTAACCTTGGTTTTGCCTCGGGATAGGGGAATTTGGTGCGGAAGAGGCATCGCGCAAATTGGGTGAAATCTCGCTGATGATAGACATTTCGTGTTAAACCAACGGTTATGTGCTCCTACCCCCCCCCCCCCCCTCTATGGTCCTACCGATTTTCTGATTTTATTTGGAAAATTTTCAGCTATTATATATGCTTGTGAGCCTATTAGACGACGAAGTATTCCGACCACACTACTGTTGTAGTGTCTTCCTTACACCGCAGTAATATTACTGAAACGAGACTATCATAGACTGCTGAATACCCCGTAATGTATTAGGCGCTTTAAGTGCAGCTGAAAGTGTATAACTAACTAAGTAACTATACTTAATGCAAATTACTTTTAACAGCCATTTACAAATTTTGACTTGTGATTTGCTATATTACGCAAGGTTTGCGCTACACAATAGATGTCTATTTACTTGAATACATCGGCCTCCGCTAATCCGCAGTGGAGCATCATGGTGAATTACACTGTAAACCGCTCCGGCTATGAAAGATACATGCATTGATGCTGATGGGCTCAGTACAGATTAACTGCCCACTTACTACCATTTCTTATTGCGATTCGATAACTGAATAAGCAATCTATTTAATTATTGAATCGCAATAAGAGATGGTGGTAAGGGGGCAGTACAATACCTGCCGTTCATTCGCCAGACATTAATTGGCTACAATCAAATAAATAAATATTCCTTGGCAAATTACGCAAGTCCCAAACTAAGAAAAACTTGTACTATGTGTACCAGGTAACAAGTATAATACGTAAATACATTTTTTTTTGTAAATACATACCTATAATACGAGTATATAGAAAACACCCAGCCCAGACAAACAGATATGTTCATGCACATAAATATTTGCCTTGCGTGTGGATTAAACCCGCGATCTCGGAGCAAAGTACCCATTGCTAACCATTTGACCACCGAGCTCGTCATTAATGAATTTCAAGACTATTGAACAGTAAATTTAGTTAAGATATCGTTTTCGGAAAAGTCCTAAAAATGGGTCAAATACGTCTACCTAAAAGAAACATGGCGCTAGTCCGTCAGTTTCTTAATGAAAGTCTGTGGGAGTAGTAATTTGTTAATGTCTCAGCTTTTCTTCTCGTTAGCAGATAATTACAAGTTTTTCGCTTTTAGTTAGGTCATATTACAAACCAGTCCAAAGCGTTTTAAAGGTCATGAAAGAGAGGATTTTATTCATTAAGAATGTTTAAGGAATATAATTGATAACTATTAAACATTCGCGTTGCATGATTTATGAAATAAAGAGTCAGCCTGTAACCACGGCCGGTGCAACCTGGTCGAAACGTCAGGCAATAATAATAAAGTAATGTAAACACCCTTATGCATTATCGCGTTAATTCCTGTTCTTATATTTCATGAATAATAGTGAGTTCGTTACCCTAAGGATGCCTCGAATGTTTCCTTTTAGCAATAAGGGCGCGTTGGAGAATATTAATAAAGGCTATGTTGAACAGAATGCGTTCTTAGCGTTCAGTGATCATCATCATAATTATCAGCCTGTTACTGTTGTTGTACCCTGCTGTATATAGCTGCCATTCCCAATGCTTTGCACCGTATGCGATCCTCGGATTTCCGCGTCCAGCCGCTCCTGGCTGTCTTCTTGAGGTGGTCGGTCCTAATAGAGAGAGGCGCCCCTGGCTTCATAGCCATATACGCGGCTTCCACTCTAGGACATTCCTCCTCCATCTGTCATCACTGACACAGCAGATGTGGCCGACCCACTGCCACTTAAGCTTGCTGACTCTAAGAGTCCACAACGTTGGTTCTCCGTCCCGGATTCGATATTTTAGAGAAACCACAAGCATAGGTCTCTCCATCGAAAATTTTCAATTGTACTTGATTAGTGCTATTGTTTTGTAGCGACGACGGTACATATCTGTGAAAATGCTGGGCCATTACCTTGCTTTCTTTTTACTACAACTGAGATAGGTAGAATGGGTAAAAACATCTGAGTCAGTGGTCTTTTAATTCCGCTCAAAACGCTCCCTTTTTTTTTGCCTAGATTATAGAAAAGGTATGCCTAGATTAGCATAATAACATAGGCATAAAAATCCACTATGATAAAAATCCAATTATTTCGAATAAATCTTATCAAATATTTTTCTAATTTAAGGATTTTCGACAGAAATAAATATACATTGTTATCTTAATTAATATAACTTACACTGTTAGAGTACTATTATACTGTGCTGATAGCCTACATGAGGCGGTGCTAATTAAGTTACAAAACAGCCGCGAATGTTTATTTTCATTTAAATATATAATTTAAATAATTATGTTGTAAGGTTCATAATTATTATTAAGGTATTGTTTAAGCTGCCGGCAGCGATTGTATTTTCTGGGAAAACCTTGACAGGGATCGACAATCTGAGAGTTCGCGGTAGAAAACTCCTTTGGAACCTGTGTTCGCGCCCAATTTGGTTCCAGTGTGTGAGCATGAATTGTCTGCTTATGGCGAGCTGAAGCTGAAGCCGATTACCGCCGAATATCTTGATTCGAAAAATAGGTCTTACGTTTAAGTTATTGCCAAACACCTTCAGCTTAGGCAGCAACGATTCTGTACGACTATATAGTCTAAGAGGTGGCAACAGATTGACTGAACTATCACTAAGTCAGCTGATTTGGTATCAGTTTTATGGACCACACAGAGCTGGGGCCCTACCGCTGCAGCTGAAGCCAATTACCATCGAATTTTTTAACAGCGAAAATAAAACTTTAGCCTAGATTGACGGCAATTGTGTTTAGCCTAGCTGGTTGAAACCGTAGAGTACCGACTAAGTTTGTCATTAACTTAAACTTAAGATCTGTTTTCGTGCTCAATAAATCCGACGGTAATCGGCTTCAGCTTCGGCGGTAGGGCTCCAGGTTTGCTGTGATGCGGAAAGCGGAGTATCGCATATGGTTGGAAAGCATTGGGGAAGGTCTATATCCAGCAGTGGATACAAGCTGATAATGATGCTGGTAATTAGAATGATACCTCATCTTGTAATTGGCAAGCATATAAATAATACTTGCCAATTACAAGCGTAAACAACACTCTGTATAAAATACTATAATAACTAACTCTATTTAAAATTAATTAAATTATATTAAATTAAAAAAATATATTAAATTGAAATTAAATGATTGCTGATATTTTTTTTTTGTTATTGCATTTCATAATATTATCATCTACTAGTTTGCGCGCGCGGTTTTGTTTGCGTGAATGTCGATAATCGTGCGCCAAAAGGTCAAACTTTTGATTGGTGATTTTCGGAAATATATTTATTCTGAACTTCTATAATGACTTTTGCAATTATAATATTATTAATGATACAGGATGCACATCTGTTATTGGTTAATAGTAAATTAATTGTTGATTCCAATTCGATTTCAAGATTCCCATTCGGAACGACATTGCATAGGAAATGGCGTACACATATTGGAAATGCATACCTCTATGGTTCTATGCAAATTCGACGAATTTCCTGTCCTATCTCCGATTTCTCTAACAGACCGATACGTAGGTACAAGTTTGTCCTATATTGCCACTCTAGAATTAGCACATAAACCCGTTCTCCTAATACCTATTATGAACTATGACAATTGCATAGACATCGGCCAGTTACATTTAGTTAACTGCTCACTCAGGCATTTTCGTCTGGTAATCACCAACTCGCCACTGCCACTTTTCATCGAGACGTGAGAGCATTTGCTTGTAGCGACACAGACATGAAAGATGCGTCCAGAAACTCGCCATGATGAGGATCTCCGTTTAACGTTGAAACTAGTCAGCATTCCCGACAAAAATATATTATTAGATAGTGAATTGATTCAGGTGTCAAATTTACCGCAGTAGCTGGAACAGCCATGACTAAAGCAGTCACGGTAGTCGCATGCATCTACTAAAGGTAGTGGGTAGGTGCCGGCCGGCAGTAGTTTCGGGGCTGGAAGTGGCTCACGATATTTAGGGTTAGAGCCAGCCTCCCCTGCAAGTGATGCAACCTACCGACTAGCGAAAGAGGCTCTGGTAAAATCGAGGTAGTGTACATCGTAATTGTAACCTGCCCGATTAGGGAAGGACCTCCACTTCACAGAATAACGCAGCTAAATGACAATTCCCTTGAGGGTTGTTCTGTTCCTGCGAGTGAGTGAGGTCACCATCAAAGATGGAGTTGCTACATTGGCAGCGGGGGTGACAGCGCGCTAGCCATATTTCATGTTGCGTTGACATGGTTATGGTAACCGCTTCTGATCAGGCGGGCCGTATGCTTGTCCACCACCCGACGTAGTGTAGTGTAGATCAAATTGACTGTAAAAACATATTACTTGATAGTTTATTTTATATTATGTACCTATGATATATTTCTGTAAAGTACTGCATAGGTACTTCCCTCTCATAGGAGATATATCTCCAGATATATCTCGTCTGAGTTTCACCGATTATCCGATTTTTTGCTTGACACTGTGAAACCCGATTGGGGAAGTACCTATGCAGTACTTAACAGAAAGATACAGCACATTAACAAGGTCAACAGTTAGGCATTGACTCTAGGCAACGTTTTTTTTTTTAATTTGTTTATAAAGTTCCCACACATTATTGTCGTACCACGAAAACCTCGCAGGGCTTATTTGAGTAGACGTCTAAACTTTTGCGGTTATCGTGGTACGTATGTTTAATTTCAAGTCTATACCTTATTCCGTTTGCCACAGTCTCGAAGAGAATAAATGAATAAAAACATTCCAGGACAATATACACACCACCATCTAGTCCCAAACCACAGTATAAGTAATAGTACTACGTACACAAAGTAAGCGAAGCTTGTATACTATGGGTACTAGATAACTGATAAATATACATACAAACATTTTTTTTGTAAATATTTACGTATACGAGTAATACATAGAAAACACACACAGTGAAAGTAAAGTTGGAAATTGTTAGTTACTTGCGGTTTTCTGCTAGGTGAAGGTTCTCTTCGCAGAAAACCGCAAGTAAATAACAATTTCCTAGCTAGAGACACACAAGAGAGACACACGGAAGCTCTTGAAGAGATGGTGCATTAGCAAAATCGTAAATAATGCGCGAGCGATACTTGTGTTACAATCTTTTGGGGCTATCATAGCCTACTTACTATAGTCAAGGATTTACTTACATTTGGCCTACAAAAAAAAATCCGAAATTTGATTTTTTCATATCACTAAGTATTTTTTTAAAACCAACGTGGTAAACAAACATGCGGCCCGCCTGATGGAAATCAGTTACCGTAGCCTATGAACGCCTCCAACACTAGGGCTAGGACGGCAACGTGCGTGTGATACGCACATTGCCGACCCTTAAGAAACTTTATTTACGCCCTTTTTGGAGAACCCCATGCTGTAGTCTCCTGGGAAAACCTCGACAGGCAGTTTATTCCACAGCTTGTTAGTACGTGGAAGAAAGCTTCTATGGAACTGCATAATACGTGACCATTGGGATTCCACATTTTTCTATATATTTAATAATTTTTTTTATATTTCTGGACAATTTTTGTTTGTAAATAGATACATTTAATACATAAAACCGCGACAAACAGACATGTTCATGCAAACAATGTTTGTCCTGTGCGGGGATTGAACCACACGGCCATTGTTAACCATTCGACCCCCGAGCTCGTCCATACCATACAGTTTTTATTACATAATTTTATTGTAATTTATGTAATCTAAATAATAAAATATATATTTCTGTTTTAATACATCACCTAGGCAAGCTTTATCTATTGAAGCTGGAATCGTAATGAAAGTCAGTTTACACAATTCGTTAGGTATTCATGAGTTTGATTCGCTCGACAAATATGTGTGCCTACATTATTGAGATTTCCAGACAGGACCTTTAGTAACAACACGTGTTGGAATTTCATTAAAAATTAAACTCGCTTTATTATATTTGCTTTAAGATTTTCCTGGAATATTGTGGACGATTTTTTTGTAGAGATAGGCCGATCTGCCACGACTTATAATATATAATATATAAGGTGACTACTTTAGCGTAAACATGTTGTATATGCATAAATATAAGATTAATCGGTACTTTGATTTTTTAGTAATCCTATATAGTACTTTTATTAAAGGTTTTACAAATCCTTTCTGTGAAAAACTTTTTTCTCTTCTGACAAACGAAGCTTTGGCGACAAAAGAGGTAGGGAGCGTAACTCTAAGCTACCCGACTGCAGAATGTACCTCCACGTCACAGAATACCGCAGCCAAATAACAATTCCCTTGAGGGTTGTTGTGTTTCTGCGAGTGAGAGAGGTCACCAGAAAGGAAGGAAAGCGGGGGTGGCGGCGCGCTAGCGATGTTTTGTGTTGCAAGCGTTTAATTATGGCTACGGTAGCTACTTTACATCGGGCGGGCCGTATGCTTGTCTGCCACTCGTAGTAGTATAGAAAAAACCTTAAAGAAAGAAGATTTTCTATTATTTGCAGCTATTTTTTTTTTTCAATGAAAGATGTGTCCTTCATTAATACTCTTTAAACTATTTCAAAACATCCCTAAATGGCTCGTATAATATCATCGTCGATAGCAAAAATTTGCACTCACAGATTCTCCTTTATTTGAATAAACAAGCGGTATCTAATTCAACTTCAAGTCTATGTTATTCATATCGAATTGACATCTCAAATGCCGCTAAAAACTCACGACAAATAGCCGAAAAGTTCTGTGAAACGGCGACGTGGCGCGCAGGGGTTTGCTTTTATTTACGTTTCCCGTTCAAGCCTCAACGAGCAAGGTAAATCTTATTTTCATTTTATTCCTAGTACTTTTTGTGTCGTGCGAACCCAAGAAATGCCTCAACTGACCCTTTTTTCTAGGCATTGGGTGGACAAAACATTATTTGAGCATAATTCACACAAAACTTTTTCCAGTCCTATTTTTGCGGGAAAGGGTTGCTGAAGCCGTTAAGGCTAACTTTGAAGGATTATGGAAAGTTAAACAATATGTGGAGTGAACATTATGATTTCGTACAAAGCGAAGTTTTTGAGTGCAAAAGCGTGGATTGTGGTGTAGTATGTTTGGACGGCCATTTTCATCAAACCAATCTTGCTCGGCCTTCATTTTTTGAGCTTTTGCTCAATAAAATAACACCTTTAAAGTGAACCAAGATTTTATAGTATTTAAATGCTATAAAATATTCAATATTCCTTTAAATAATCCCAATGATTCCTCTTTAAAACAGACGTTATATTCTCTTTGTTTCCTCGGAACTGATTAAAATTTCTCTTTGTCTATGTTTAATTTTGACGTGAAGCAAAACGACATAACCCCATTTTAAAACACGCTAAAAATATAAAATTATCAGTAAGTATGGCTTGTGAAACTCAATGTTCCGCATTAATGCAAAGTTACTTTCTGTATTCCGCTATATTGGCTTTGAAATTGATGGCTATGGTGCCGCTGGCTTCATTTCTGTGCAACCCTGACAAAGTATATAAGTCGACCATAAGTGATCTCAAGCAACTGACGGTGTTTTGGGTGGTTGCAGCACTTTATATAACGACGGCTCCTGATCAGAAGACTGCCTTATCTCTACTGCGTATGTTTGCAGCGGCACGTTTCGTTACTGCTCTCGATTATGTATACCGCATTCCAAGAATGGTCCTGGAATCTGCATTCTTTGCCTCACTCGCTATTACTTCTTTTATGGGTGCTTGGGTCATTTACACATACAGAATGGCTGTATAAATTTTTATATGTACAAGATCCGAAGATTTGTCGAGACAATTGTTAATGCTAAACCCTTAGTGATACAGAAGTTCGCGATTTTATAGTTTTATGGTTCAAAAAATAAACTTCTCTAGTTGAAACAAGCGAAGTTCTTTATAGTATTATGCTATTTTCAAATTGTGAAATGTATTTGGAGCCTTGTTTACCGTACTGAAATATAACTTTATTTTTTAACAGCTTATTTTTTTCATCTACCGCATGAAGATGGTAGTCAAAAAACAGTTCTCTGGAGATGCTGTGTTGAACTGTATGAGTAAGTATTGTCACCCGGACTAATTTAAGTGCTGAGTTAGCAGCTGGGCAAAACGCGAATTATTTTTGTATCCTATTGACAAGTAGTCTAATTATAAGTATAAATTCATCGATTATAGATGGCATTCTGGAGTCTAATAATGGAGCAGGAAATAGGTCACATTCTATTACAATAAGATACAAAGCCCTTTGAATTTAGGTGAAAATTACTGGTGACAACTTAGGATAAGATTTAAACTGGAGCAGCCAACTTGGAAAGTAAAGGATCTTACAGAATATGATTATAGCCAAATTACACTAAACTGCTTTTTTATAATGATTACATCAAAAGATCACTTGCACATCCGTTGCCTTATTGGGCAAACATATGCTCTTGAACTCCCAGGGAAGTTTTTTTTCTATATAACGTGGGGCACGTGGGTCACCTGATGAAAAGTGATCACCACTGCCCATGGAGATCAGCAACACCAAGGGGTCACCGATCCGTTACCAGCCTTATACTCCTTCCTTTCTTTCTGGTACTACCTAACTGACTCGCAGG
This sequence comes from Hypsopygia costalis, assembly GCA_937001555.2. Classification (NCBI taxonomy): domain Eukaryota; kingdom Metazoa; phylum Arthropoda; class Insecta; order Lepidoptera; family Pyralidae; genus Hypsopygia; species Hypsopygia costalis. Next base: position 6,514,252 of record OW443335.2, read on the forward strand.
AACACAAAACCCTCAAGGGAATTGTTATTTGGCTGCGGTATAAGTTGATTATACAAATTCTGTACGTAGTAAAAATACAATCCTTTTAAACCTAGTGTAGTAAACCGCCAATCTTGTGGTATGGATGGAACTTCATGTTTATAGGCTATGTTGATGTAGTTAAGTAAAATCAGCTTTAGATAAAACGCCATGTTTACAGCGTCGTATCGTAACGCTGAAGTGATAATTTTGTTATTGCAAGCATTTATGTATACTTTGGGTTTAGCACTGGAGAAGGCTTATATCCAGCAGTGGGTAGATACAGGATAATGATGTATACTTTAAGTTAAGCTCAAGTCCCACGTAAGACGTAGATGTCCATGATAGACGTATTAAATTAGACGTTAGGTATTTCTTTCTGGATTGGTGAGTTAGTCGACATCACTTGTTAAATGGATGAACTGTTTACCCTTAGGCAGGCTATATTTTACCGACGTAGTAAAAAAAATAGTCAGTTATATTTTTTTATTAATATCTTGCCTCGTCAGAAAACGCACGGCCCGCCTGAAGCATTTATCGTGATCCTTGAACAAGTACAATAATGTAAGGAGTATGAGTATTGTTAACGCGTTGATCCTACTACAACTTTGGTAACTTCATTCAGTCTCACGAACAGAACAACCCTCTATGGCAAAGCTGCTCAATCCCAACCACGCGGGCCACAGAGTAGCCCGCGAACGAACGCATTCAAATAATGCCAGCCAACGGCCTGATGTGAAGCGGTTACCGTAGCCAATATAAACGCTCGCACATCGCAACATAAACTGTTGAAAATATCGCTCGAGTGCTGCCACCTCCACTGCCAATGCAGCAAATCCTTCCTCCCTGGGAACATTACTCACCCGCAGGAACACAAAAATCCTCAATGGATTTTTTATTTGGCTGCGGTCGTCGGTGAGGTGGAGGTACTTCCTCAGTCACGCAACCTACAATTACGTTTGTCCTAACTCTCTTTTGCCAGAGCCTTGTTAGTTTTAGCAGGGCCACGTGCAGGTAACTTTGGCTTTGGCTCAAAGATGGTGGGGAACCAGTTACACCCCAAAACATTACTACTGATATTGAATTACACCGAATTCTTTGAAACTGTAACATAAAATATAAATAAATAAAAACAAATAAAATACATAGTAATCCCGCTACTGATACAACGAGTATTATATTAAACTATTATTATTTGAAATGGCTTAAATTTGTGATGCTATTAGCTAGTGGTGTGGTTTAAATTTAAAATACCCACCGTACCACCAGAGGTACGGTCAGGGGTATGGTAGGTATGAAATGACTATTTTGATTGGAAAAAAGCGGCATGAAGTGGTCTTTAGGTTATTAGGTAGCGCTGTTATTTATTAAAATGTTCTCCTTTCATCTTGTCTTATATGCGATGTAGAAGCTTTGAGATTTTACGATGTTAAAATTACCTTTTGAGTCTCAGACCGTGTTTGAATTAAACTGAGTTGTTGACATTCCTTTTTGGAGTTCACTGGGACAGAAAGGTCTGAAGTTAAATAAAAACAGACAGAAAAAAAAGTATTTTGCCGTAAGCTTATCAAATGCCTTACCAACGATAAATCGGTAAAAGAAAATATGTAATAATATACCCCACTAAAAATTACAAAATGAGCGACTGAAATAAGGAGCAAGATGGCGTCGTTGCGCGTATCAATCTAATCGGACACGCAAGTTAAGCAACGTCGACCGCAGCCCGTCCATTGATGGGTTTATTTATCGCGACCTCCTTAGTACTTCGGAGGGCACGTTTAGCCATCGGCCCCGGCTGTTGTCATTAAATGACTAAACCCTAAACCCCTTCGATCGAGGGGAGGCCCATATTCCAGCAGTGGGATGAATAAGGTTGACGACAACATAGTTACATTCTGACAACTCATTGAGCACTTATTATTATTATTATTTTATATGAGAGGGTGGCAAACGAGCATGCGGGTCAGCTGATGGAAAGCAATTACCACCGCCCATGGAGTCCAGCAACACCAAGGGGCCGCCGATCCGTTGCCAGCCTAATTCTCCTTCCTTTCCTTCTTTTTGGTGACCTCACTCACTCGCAGGAATACAACAACCCTCAAGGGAATTGTTATTTGGCTGCGGTATTCAATGAGGTAGGGGGGTATTCAATGAGGTAGGAGAAGGCAGCTTAAAAAATGCTATGCCCTACCTCTCTTAAACACTTTCTTTCACTTAAATTCATTTTCGAGATTTTAATGCTTTGGAGTGAATTTTACTAGCAATAAAGTAAGTAAACCCAATTTGGTCCCTTGTTTCAACAAGTTGGACATTAGCTGAGAACAAAACGGGAAACAATTGACGATCAACAGAACAATCATTATTTTAATTAGATCCCTTTCGTGATTACCCTGTTTGTAATTTAAGATTGAATCATTAAATTTGTTTTTGGATTCATACCTTTTGTTGGGAAGTTGTAAATAAATAAATAAATATTTCTGCACAATATACACAGCGCCATCTAGTCCCAAATTAAGCGCAAAGCTTGTGTTACGGGTACTAGACAACTGATAAATGTACTTAAATACATTTTTTTTTGTAAATATATACTTATAATACATAGAAAACACCCAAACCAAGACAAACAGATATGTTCATGCACACAAATGTTTGTCCTGTGCGGGAATCGAACCCGCGACCTCGGAGTCAAAGTGGCCATTGCTAACCATTCGACCACCGAGGTCGTCAATTGAGTTGTAGTTAGTTTGTGTTGGGACGTCGCTTCATTAATTGTTGAAATATTGTTTTTTTTTATACTACGTCGGGTGATAAACAAGCATACGGCCAGGCCTCCGTCACTCTATGTACTTGCGCGCTATAGTTACCTACCGCCCGGCCGAGCGGTCTCGGGCCGTTTGCGGACCAAATTCAGGCCCTGTGATTGCTGTGGGATCGCGCGGTGCAAAGCAATCACAACTGTACGCCTGAGCATTTAGGCACATTTTAACATGCAGCGGTTGCTGACGCGACGGAGTAGGCTATAGCAGTAGGCATTGGAAATTTTCTACTGAGTGAAGTATCTGTTACGTAGTAACTATTATGTAATCTGTGATACGGCTCGCCTGATGTAAAGCCATTATATACGCGAATTCTGGAGCCATACACGCGCTCACATTATGAAACATTAGTATGCAGTAAGTTCTGAGCTCTTTCCTCCCTGGTGACCTTATTCACTCGCAAGAACTTAAAAACCGAATAGATAAGAGCGTTAATATGGCTACAGTAATTTCTTCACATCAGGCGAGCCGTATGCTTGTTTACCACCCTACTTAGTATAAAAAAAAATCACGTTATAAAAAGTATGAAACAAGAAAATATTCTAATCTGAAATTGTTATGTACAAATTGTTCAATATTTATTTAAATAAAAAGTTTTCACGTAATCTATGTTTCATATGTATATTAGTTGTTCACATCGATGTTCAGAGAATAACCATAGTCGCAATTTTTTTTAAAGAATAGCTTTACGGCTCTGGAATCAATGTCCCTTTGAGCCCGTCTTTGTATTATTTCTTTATCTATTTCCCGGCTTCAAGGATATGCCGAAAAATATCATCAGGAATTTTTATTTTTCCTTGTAACTTGTAATAAGTAAACAGCAAAACCAATAATGCAAATCTGCTGTTTTGCACGACTTTTTGGGAATGGCTCGACAACCCCCATTCAGACACTTTTAATAATTCTCTTAAGAATAAATAACATTTTAAATTAAATTACGAAAATTTGTTTAGAAGCACAACTGCGCTTTCCGAATTCATGCCAAAAAAGTATAACCATTGTCATACGCCACTTCATAATGAAGTTTTGTTTTGTTACTGTATACGACCTAGGATTTCTCGATCACACTTCATAATAAATAAATTAATAAAGTAAGCTCTGCCAAATTGATTTAACAGTTTGTCGGCACTATAGTTGCAATCTATTCCTATTAAATTTTTTTTTTCGCCTCAAAATAAATTTGATAATAACAGATTTTAAAATTAAAATCGGACCATGTACTTATTTAGAACCTATAAACAGACAATTAGACAAATACTTTTAATAAATATTATCCATACCTCTTTTGGACTGAAAGTTATAAACGGTTGTTTAATTAAATTCCTGAAGAAGAAGTCTATTGAATACTAAAACGAATTGAATCTAAGTTGGAAAATTCTAGAACTATGGTATTTATCAGGAATTTGATAAAGACTAACAAATTTGAAGGTTAATCCAGGAATATTCTAGATAAATACTACTTAAATCCTACACATTATTAATAATTACGTGGATATTATTCATGAACGATTGAAGCTGGTATGGTTTGTATTCATCATCAGAGATGAGCTCGGTCCGCTCGGTCATCGGAGACGGATGGTTAGCAACGGCCACTTTGACTTCGAGGTTGCGGGTTAGATTCTCGCAAATGACAAATATTTGTGTGCATGAACATGTCTGTTTTTCTTGGTCTGGGTTTTTATTCATCATCATAGGGTATGTAATATATTCATCATCATCATCATCATCATCAGCCTGTATCTACCCACTGCTGGATATAAGCCTTCCCCAATGCTTTCCACCAGATACGATCCTCCGCCTTCCGCATCCAGCCGCTTCCAGCCGCTCTCTTTAGGTCATTGGACCATCTAGAGGGTGGGCGCCCAACACTTCGTCGTCCTACGCGCGGCCTCCACTCTAATACCTTCCTCCCCCATCTGCCATCACTTACTCGGCAGATGTGACCCGCCTATTGCCACTTCAGCTTGCAAACTCTGAAGGCTATGTCGACAACTTTAGTTCTCCGTCGAATTTTTTCGTTCCGGATTCGATCCCGCAGAGAAACCCCGAGCATAGCCCTCTCCATCGCTCGCTGCGCGACTTTTAACCTATGGACCAGTCCAATGGTCAGTGTCCAAGTCTCTGCACCATATGTCATTGCAGGGAGGACGCACTGGTTGAAGACTTTAGTCTTCAAGCATTGGGGTATCTGTGCGGCGAAGATGTACCGAAGCTTTCCAAAAGCTGCCCAGCCCAGTCGAATACGTCTATCGATCTCTTTGTTGAAATTACCCCGGCCAAGCTGTATGGAATGTCCGAGGTAGACATAGTCATTAACCACTTCAATAGCGGCATTCTCTACTATAACCGGGCTAGGGATGACATCCTCGTTGTACATGACTTTCGTCTTGTCGAAATTCATCCCCAGCCCCACACGTCGAGAAGCAGCATTGAGATCGACCAACATACGACTGAGATCCTCCAGCGATTCAGCCATTATAACCACGTCGTCGGCAAACCGAAGGTGTGAGATGTACTCGCCATTAACACTGACGCCCCGTTTTTTCCAGTCCAGCGTCTTGAATACGTCTTCCAGAGCAGCGGTGAATAGTTTTGGGGAAAACCGAATTCTTGTGCTTCAACGACAGACGACTAAATAGTTAAATACTTCCTAACTCTAACTCCAACCTAGCAAGGTTTTCAAGTGTAAGAGGTATATTTTAGGGTTTATATTCAAGATTTCTGGGCAAAGATATTAATTACTACGTTTAATTGGATGTGCCATTTATAACAAAAAAATTGTCTCTGCGACTATATGCACAGCTGTGTGTGGGCATACGATACCTCACGTGATTTCTTTGGTGGACTACAAGCAAGGGCGGATCCAGGGGGAGGGTCATGGGGGTCATGACCACCCCCTGGGCTGGGTCCAGGACCTAGATGGACCACAAATTAAAATTGTTAAACTTAATGTTTTTATATATTTTTTTGTCTCAATATAGATTAAGTACAGTACTTACATACATTAATAAAATACCTACTTTTTACCTGTATCTATTATTATCATAATTTAATTATAACTTGTGTGAACTATGTGACCTCCCCCTGGTGGCAAAGCTGGATCCGCCCTTGACTACAGGAAGCGCAATTTAGGCATTTTTTTTTTGTCATTTGTAGGAAACAATATTTTAGATAAAATATTATATTATATGTATTATTAAAACAAGTACAATTTATATCACAGCCATACTTATGTTTCCCCCATATTTTCATGACAAATTGTTTATCCGAATGCGAATTCATTATATTTAATAAATGATTATTATATAAAAAATATAAAAGATTATTTGATTTCGAATTTTGTGACAACCCTTGCATATCGGCGAACAACCGCGTGGATACCTACGCGGGCGGCGGCATCGTCTCACGTATGAAAAATAGAAATACTGTGTCCATGCTGTAGTCTCCTGAGAAAACCTCGACCGGCAGTTCATTCCAAATCTTGACAATACGCGGGAGAAAACTTCTCTGGAACCGCACAGTACGCGACCACTTAGGCTCCAATGTGTGTGGATGAATTCCCTGCCGACATAAATTGTTTATTATTTCTATATGTTATGTGTGTGACATGCAGTTGAACTTCTTCGTTCAGTGCCCACACCGGACTGATTATGCTGTCCGCAATGCCTGTCAGGATGCTGTTGGAAGCACGACTGTGAGCATTAGGAACGCCACCCTTTTTCGTATAAACTTTTTGATCAGAAATTTTAATGCAATTATTTTTCGCATAATGGTGATGTTTGATATTTTTTCTGACATTAGATGTCGCTAGCTAGGCAGATTGTCAAAATGTACTGAATTTTTTGACAGTGAAACTTTCAGACGACAAGGCAATACAAGACGTCAACAAGACATTTGACAAGATGCTATGAATTGACAAATGATTGGCCCTACGCTACAGTGCTGCCAAAAGACCCTCATTGCATAAAGATTTCTAATCAAAAAGATATTCAGCTTAGGCGTTATGGTCTCTAGATACTCATAAACTATGTAAAACAAAACTTCCTAAGCTTTAATCTTAAGGAGTTACATAATGTCTTCAATTTAAAGAGCCAGACCGTGCTAGACAAAGTTAATATTTAAGTAACTTCTTAATTAAACCAGTTCAAACTTACAATTAGGAAAAGTCTGAAAGTAGAGATAATTACTAAGGTAATAATTGCTATTTGGAATCTGGCCAACACATAATGAAAGGAATTTCGTTCCAACCTGGTGTCCCATGAGTCTTGATACTCATTTTTGTTTACTTATTTTTTTTACTACGTTGGGAGGTAGACAAGCATACCCGCCTGAAATTAAGCGGATACCGTAGCCATATATATACGCTCGCAACATGCAATATCGTCCGCGCGCCGCTACCACCGCTCCAAACGCATCAACTGTTTTTTTTTACCTGGTAACCTCACTCACTCAAGCCGTGTGGTTTCCTGCAGACTAGAATAGAATCACTCCGTTTCTTCCCGTGGAAGTCGTACAAGGCGACTAAGGGAAATACATTATCAAATATCGATCAGGCCTCCCCAACCCGTTTAGCCAGCGTCGGGAGTGTAGGCCAAATCCTCCTTGCGTCTAGGACGGACGAGAGAGGGTCGTGCTCCTGTAGTGGAGACTAAAATGGACCTGATGATGAGTCTCACTCACTCGCAGGAATACAACAACCCTCAAAGGAATAGTTATTTGGAGGTACTTGTCAAGTTATAAATACTCTGTGCCCTACCTCTCTTTTGCCAGAGCCTTTGGGGAGTAAGTGGTTCATCAGCATCTTTGAACCTAAGCCAACCTCACCTGCATGTGGTGCACCCTGCTGACTGGGCTCTGGCGAAAAGAGAGGTAGGGCATAGCGTATTTTTTAAGCACAGAATACTGCAGCCAAATAACAATTCCTTTGAGAGTTGTTGTGTTCCACCGAGTGAGTAAGGTCACCAGAAAGAAAGAAAGGAAGGAGTATAGGCTGGCTAAGGATCGGCGACCCTTTGGTGTTGCTTACTTTCCATGAGGACTTGACCCACATGTTCGTTTGTCCCCTAATAAGCCTCTTTCGCTAGTCGACAGATTGCAACACCATAATATTCTACAATTTGTGTAAATTACTTATCTATAAGTATAAATATAATTATTGGCCGTGTGGTTTTCGGCAGACTAGAATAGTATCACTCCGTCTCTTCCCGTGGATGTCGTACAAGGCGACTAAGTGAAATACATTAGCAACATCGATCAGGCCTCCGCAACCCGTCTGGCCAGCGTGGGGAGTGTAGACCAAATCCTCCTTCCGTCTAGAACGGACGAGAGAGGGTCATGCTCCTGTAGTGGAGACTAAAATGACTTGATGATGATGATGACTTATCTATAGCATCATAAAGGTTTTCCCTAAAGCAGGTGTTTGACGATGGGTAAATTAGTAGATGAGTCACTGTTTGTGGTACGTGCCTCATTCGCAAGTTATCTACCTATAATGAGACTAAAGGCGCTAATAGTAAGCCAGCTGAGAGTACACTATCATCGTTTGTTGCGAATATGGAATATCGATTAAATCAACGCGATTCGAAACTGTCGTTTTGGCTGAGCGTAATGACAGTGTTGTTTCTTAATTTTAAATGATTAATCGAATAGAGAATCAGAAAAATAATTCTTTGTTCTTTGTTATATTCCTACGTCACCTTGCGTTCTTTCGTAATGTTCTGTTTTTAAACCTTATTCATGCAGAGGCTTTTTATAGACAATATTATTTAAAGGTTATCATCACAGACATTCAATATAGTAATTGAATGTCTGTGATTATCATAAATAAGTATAATGGAAAGAAAAGTCTCAGACAAAACACAAGTACACAAATAGACAATGTGCATATTTTGACCATACTTTTTTTTAAACTTTATTTTAAGACTATATATCGCACGCTGAGAACGAAAATGACCTAATCCAAAATTTACGGAAATCGAGTTTCACACAAAAATAGACTTAAAAAGGAATGCTCTTTTTAAGTCTATTTTTGTGTGAAACTCGATTTCAATCCAAAATCCAAAATTTACGGAAATCGAGTTTCACACAAAAATAGACTTAAAAAGGAATGCTCTTTTTAAGTCTATTTTTGTGTGAAACTCGATTTCCGTAAATTTTGGATTAGGTCATTTTCGTTCTCAGCGTGCGATATGTCCATGAAGTATTCTTGCAGTGTCTCAGAACCAAGAAACTGTATTCAGATTTTACGTCACATATCTGTGTGCATGAGGCCTGCTTAAGGGTTAAAACGATGTCTGTAGACGGTAGGGTACAATAATATTTAAAATGCAGCCTAACTGATAAAGTTGAACCACCTTAGATTTTTATTATGTTACATAATACCGTAGCCAAATAACTCCGCGAAGGTTTATTACGATATTGCACAAGAATTAGTAAACCACTCACAGTTCTTGTTGAGATGCTGGGTTGGCAAAGTATGAGCCATTCAGTGTATTGCAAGCATGGGGTGTAAGTGGTTTATCAACATCTTTGAACCAACGCCAACCTCACCTGCACGTAGTGCACCCTGCTGACTGACAAACGAGTCTCTGGTGAAAAGAGAGATAGGGCATAGCATATTTTTTAAGGTGCTCGCCTGGGGAAGTACCTCTACCTCACAGAATACTGCAGCCAGGAAATAACAATTTCCATGAGGGTTGTTGTGTTTCTACGAGTGAGTGAGGTCACCAGAAAGAAAGAAATATATAGGCTGACCCAAATGCTCGTTTGCCGTCTTCTCTAATAATAAGCTTCTCTAATAAAAAAAAAGCTTTACATGGCTTTACATCAAGTAGGCCGTATGTTTGTTTAGCACCCCCCATTAAAAACAAAACTAAGTAGAACCATGGTAGAAAGAAACAAAATAATAGGTAAGAACCATTATGTTGCCTCCAACTACGTCACGAATTTGGATATCAAATGTGTCATTTTCCACACAAAAATAACGTAGGTGAGTTGAAATTACGTGATCGTTATTGTCGCTAAAGAACGTACCATATATGTTTTTGTACCATGATTTAAAGACACTTGTTTAGTTTATATGAAGTAATTTTTGGGGTGTAAGTGGTTCATCAACATCTTTGAACCAAAGTCAACTTCACCTGCACGCGGTGCACACTGCTGACTGACAAACGAAGCTCTGGCGAAAAGAGAGGTAGGGAGCGTAATTGTAAGCTACCCGACTGGGGAATGTACCTCCACCTCACAGAATACCACAGCCAAATAACAATTCCCTTGAGGGTTGTTGTGTTCCTGCGAGTGAGTGAGGTCCCCAGAAAGGAAGGAGATGCTGCGTTGGCAGCGGGGGTGGCGGCGCGCGAGCGATATTTTATGTTGCGAGCGTTAATATGGCTACGGTAACGGTAGGCGGGCCGTATGCTTGTATGCCACCCGACGTAATATATAAAAAAATCCACGGATTTGTAATTTGAAATATATATTTATTTACATATCGGTTCATTCGCCATAACAGTCCATTCGTCGATTGTCCATTGTCCTTCCATCTTCTTTTCTGTCTTAGGGTCCGGTCGCACCCAACCGGCTCGAAGAGGAGAGCAGATTTTGGTGACGTTTAAAATTGAGTTTTGGATCATTGGTATAAGGTTTATTCTTTAACCTTCCGTATACGAGGTGGGGTATGACATACCCCAGTGGTAAATAAAATTGATACAATTTTTGAACGAAAAAGGCGCGCAAGTTGGTTTTTTCAGTAGCTGCAAATGCGACGTTTCCGCTCCGATTCGTGCGAAACATTTAGTCCGGCGTCTGCCACAAAACGTGTGGCACGTGCTTAAAGTGCGCATGGGTATCACACACCCCACCTTGTATGGCGCGTGGTCCAAAAGGTAAGTGTAACTACTGTTGTTTTTTATTTATTTATATGTTTATTTCAGTGTTTAACGTGATGAAATATTGTTTGCAGGTAATAGTTTAACTAAAACATGACCTCTCAATTTACGGAAGAAGATTAAACTAGTAAAAGAGAAAAATAAAACTAACTTGAGAGGAAAATTCATTCGGGAATTAGGTTTGTCGTTAGTAAGACCCCATCTCGAAACAAGAGGGTAGAACCAAAGACTTCCTAGGAAACTGCGCCAAATAATTGGAAAGTATTTTCAAAAACCCCTTGAAAACTTACAACAACCGCCGGCAATGTATAGAACATGCAGATTTTTATTGTCAAGAATGCAGAAACTTAAGTGATTAAGATCTGATTTATTATTGTTTGTTTTTACTTTAAATTATTAATAGTTTAAAACTAGATATACTCTATTCGTATAAATTGAGAAGAGTGTAATTGTAATCTGTGTCATTTGATTTTAGTACTTAAGAAAAAACCGTAGTAGTTTTATAGTTTGAAAAAAATTTAGTTTTTGTACTTTCATTAATAAAAGTCTATTCGAATGTAAAAATAGGATTTGTTTTACTTAAACCAATTCATTATAAGATATAAAAATATATTTCTTATTATTTAACAATCATAAAGAACAAATTTGCGGATTTTACTACCTTTTATAATTGGGGTATAGCAAACCCCACCTAGTATAGCATGATGAGATTAGTCACCTAGTATACGGAGGGTTAAATTCACTTCTTCTGTTATATGAGAATGCTCGAGAGCCGATGTGGATTTTTAAAGTAAACCTTATGACAATGACATAAAACTTTATTTTAAACGCATCCAAAATCTGCTCTCATCTCCGAGCCGGTTTGTGTAAACGGACCCTTATAGTTCTTTGTCGGTGGCCAGTTGCGAGGCTGCCGACTAAAGAGTCCGCAACACGTGAGTTTCCATTGAGAACCATTCACTTTTGGCTCCACACATCCCATGCATATTATGAGATTCATCCCATATCTTTGGTCTCACCATCGGGTCTCACCTACTTTAGGCTCGAACGTAGTCGTGTTTGATTGATTACAATTTCATTGTTCGCCCTTACCATCCATCAAAATGAAAGTTGTCTGTTAGTGTAACATATGTTGAATATCTACAGAATGTATGAACGAAGTTTTTATATATTGTTATTTCTAACTAGTACGAGCATAGTACGCATTAGTTAGATATAGGGTTGCCACCTGTCCGGGTTTCCCCGGATTTGTCCTAGTTTTTCTTTTCTTTTAATACTACGTCGGGTGGCAGACAAGCATACGGCCCGCCTGATGTGAAGCGGTTACCGTAGCCATATTAACGCTCGCAACATAAAATATCGCGCCGCCACCCCCGCTGCCAATGCAGCATCTCCTTCCTTTCTGGTGACCTCACTCACTCGCAGGAACACAACAACCCTCAAGGGAATTGTTGGCTGCGGTATTCTGTGAGGTGGAGGTACATTCCCCAGTCGGGTAGCTTACAATTACGCTCCCTACCTCTCTTTTCGCCAGAGCTTCGTTTGTCAGTCAGCAGGGTGCACCGCGTGCAGGTGAAGTTGGCTTTGGTTCAAAGAAGTTGATGAACCACTTACACCCCAAAAGTGAAAAAGTTAGTTTGGAGGGCGTCCGGGAGCGTCAGAGCGGGGTTTCATTTGTAGTCCGGGGTTAAAAGTATTAAATCGCTACCGTCCGCTCTATGCTGAGAATAACCGTCTTGTCACAGAATAAAAAATAGTACTAGTAACACTGTACATTGATGACATGTCCGGGTTTTAAGATTCAAAATCCGGAGTTTTCACGCATCTTGTCCTGGTTGCTAGCGTTTAGAGATGGCAACCCTACTTAAATAACGAAAGACGATGCCATCACAACTTCGCTTAGTGCGTTTTCTGCAAGATTGAAAAGAAAACTTACTTAAAATTAATAACTTTTAAACTTTCGCGTTGCATGATTTATGAAATATAAGAACGGGAATTAACGCGATCATGCATAAGGGTATTTACATACCTTTATTATTGCCTGACGTTTCGACCAGGTTGCACCGGCCGTGGTCACAGGCTGGCTGTCTCAGCGGTGTTACTCTGTCTCCGTTGTCGAGGTCGATGAATCTTCATCTACCCCCGTGTTGTTCGATATCCATGTACCGCGACATACTACACTCACGACATCCCTTTTCTGCGAGCTAACCGATGTCGGTTACAAAGAGAATGTAACCACTACGTTTTAAGAGACGGATGTGCCTTACAAATAGCGTAAATTCTAATATGTATGAAATGGAAGCGAAAACAATCAGAATTTGTACCAAATTCGCTTCCGATTCATAGAATCGTTTTTTTACCTTGAGTTGCGCCAGGCTGGTCGGTTAGCTAACAATCAGCCTGTGACCACGGCCGGTGCAACCTGGTCGAAACGTCAGACAATAGTAAAAGTATGTAATACCCTTATGCATGATCGCGTTAATTCCCGTTCTTAGATTACTTATAATTATCCGTATTGTCACAGATAACATAATACTCTAGTAGTATTGTAAAAAAATCATAGAAGATAATTTTATAAAACGTTCAGCGTACCATCATTATCAACCTGTATCTACCCACTGCTGGATAGGCCTTTCCCAATAGTTTCCACCACATGCAATACTCCGCTTTCCGCATCCAATCGCTGCCAGCCACTTTCTTAAAGCCGTCGGTCCGTCTAGAGCAGTGTTCGACAAAGTGTGTGCCGCGGCATACTGGTGTACCGTTTTTTTTTTATGCCACGTCGGGTGGCAGACAAGCATACGGTCCGTGATGTGGAGAGGTTACCGTAGCCATATTAACGCTCGCAACATAAAATATCGATCGCGCGCCGCCACCCCCGCTGCCAACGCAGCATCTAGGGAATTGTTATTTGGCTGCGGTATTCTGTGAGGTGGAGGTACATTCCCCAGTCGGGCAGCTTACATACGCTCCCTACCTCACTTTTCGCCAGAGTTTCGTTTGTCACTCAGCAGGATGCACCGCGTGCAGGTGAAGTTGGCTTTGGTTCAAAGATGTTGATGAACCACTTACACCCCAAACCGTGGTAATTTGTTGGTGTGCCTCGGAATAATAAGGTTATCTCATAAAGCTACATAGACGGACAGAAGAAAAAAATACTTACACAAATAAAAACTGATTTAATATAGGTATTTACTTATTTTCCTCCAAAAATTTTTATTTTCCTAGATGTACCTTAGACACAAAAAGTTTGCGGAACACTGATCTAGAGTACTGAAAACATTTACTGTTGCTCCACCGACATTCTGTTTTCGCTGATCACGCCAGGTTACTTTGATATACATAGTTCAAATACTACCTGTTTTAGTTAAAAACGTAATTTATTGGGATATCTACGTCCATCGACCGTTAATTATCTTTTCAAGGTAAATTATATTTAATTGTGATTTTAAATATTCCTCTTCCATAGAAGGTATAATTAAGTTTAATTATGTTAATTTTTAAATGAAATAACGAGCAATGGCTACTTTGGTACCGAGGGTTGCGGGTTTCTTCGTTGTAAATGACAAACATATATGTATGTCAATATGTCTGTATATTCCTGGACAAATTACACACGGCCATCTAGTCCCAAACTAAGCAAAGCTAAACTTTCAGTACAAGATAACTGATATATGTACATAAATACATTTTTTTTTTTCAAATAAATACATAGAAAACACCCAGACGGTGACAAACAGACACGTTCATGCACACTAATATGTATTTGTCATATGCAGGGTCGAACCCGCGACCTTGGAGTCATGTTGTGTGTTAACCTTGGAGTTATTGCTAGCCATTCGACCACCCGGCTTGTCAATCGGTTTTATATGGGAACAATATTTTCTGTCACCTAAGTTTAGATGTGTCACTAATCTGCAGTACCCTAATAATAATATCTATCCCCAAGAAATATATTAGTCATCATTTTAATCAAAACTGTCTCTAAATATAAATCATCAGCTTAACAAATTATTAGTATCATTTAATTCGTGTGATCATCAAAATAATAGATCTGTCATCAAATAAATAGATCAGCTCGTTAATTTGATGAAAAAATGGCTAATAGGGGCGAAGTCAAATTGGCGTCATATTCACTGATGAGTCTTACCAATACTTGGTCAATGTAATAAATCATGTTTTGGTTATATTTGTGTTGATTTTTGGATAGGTTAGGGTTTTCTTGTGTCCCGTCATCGGAAATAGGAGCTCCGCGAAACTGAGCTCCGTCAACCTAGATGATGAATGATGTGGTGCCAAGTAAGCTTAATTATTAGTAATTGACAATATAATACATACAAAAACATTTATTTGGTACTAGACCCTATATCTTCATGATTTTAGGTGATTTATTGTACAATCGATTTTATATTGTTTGGTGACTACATTTTGGTGACAAATCTATTATTTTGCGGGCAAACCCTATTAGTTAAGAAACACAAAACTAATTAAATTGGCGATAGCTGAATTGATACCCGTTTTATATATGTTTCATTGTTTTTTTTCTTTAACATAATGTTCCAAAGCCCAGCTCCAAAATAAAATATAACACTTAGTTCAGATTGTAAGCCTGCGATAGTAGGAAAATAGTTTAACCACTGGGCACTAGAGAACTCGCATTCAATTCTATTATTAAACTTCATATTCATGCTCCAGTTGTAAGAACCGTACAACATTTCAAATTGCAACACAATATTGTTGAAATAGAATTTCGAGATTGTTCACGACTGAGTTCAGACACATGCCTGAAGTTACTAAACACGTTTTCCAATAATCTCTTTGATGCGAACTGTCCTCTAGATGTGAACCAAACAATAACTTAGTTAATTTATAATAATATTAATAATCTTTATACATTAATTGAAATATGGATTTAGAACGATATTAAAATTTTATTTAATTTATTCTGTAGTCCCAATCATTAAAATTAATTTAAGGAAAGTTAAACGTAAGGTGCGTGGTACTGCACGTACGACTGTATTTATGAAATATTTTTTTTTAATCATTTAAATTAATTAAAGTCGTCAATCCATCTAGATCTAGAGTACCGAAAGCATTTACCGTTGCTCCACCGACGTTCTGTTTTAGCTTAAATTTATTATTTAAAATATATTTAGTACTTATCAGATTATATGATCCTGATTTTATCAGCAGATACTATACACCTAGCTGTACTCTATTTGAATATATTTGTGTATTATTCTGATATTCAGCTTACAATAAAAATAAAGAAAAATGTTGTAGGTTGTGCGTTCAAATCTATAAAAAATGAATCCCTATTTCCCTTGTCCGCGGCATCACGCGTGAACGGCTGGACCGATTTCGCAAATTCTTTTTTTGTTGTGTTCGCTATTGTCCGGAAAAGATTCTTACGTAAGAAAAAAATAAGAATGTTGCGGAAAAATAAAACAACATTTAACAAAACTAACAAAATTTAACGACCATATTGACTTTTCTAATGTAACCTTCTTTGTGGCATTTGGCAGAACTGTTAATCTTTGACCGAATGCACACGGCAAATATTTTAACTTTAAAAAAGTTAACCTCTGACCTGACGGTTAACTAGAATTCTTCAGTATATATAAAATTGATTGATTTATCAACGCACAGTTAAAACCAGTGGACGGATCAGATCCAAATTTGTCATACAGGTGGTTATTATGACGTAGGTATTCGCTAAGAAAGGATTTTTGAAAATTCCCACGGGATATCGTGATATGCATGATCGAAGACATATTCAATGTACGCTGATTGTTTTTCCAAATTAAGAAAAGGATTATATCTCACTTATTTTGGTAATACCAAATTGTTTAAAGTAAGTAATTTCAAAATATGAAATATATGGATTTTCTACTTATGTTTCGCGAAAAAAAAAATCGCAATGAGCGATTCGCGTTTTGTGTTTATATACCTATTCAAGATACTGTATTCTAAGAGCTCGCGTACATAACAATTTTATCAAATGCATGTTAAAGTATACTTAATCTTCAGGATTTATCTTAGTAATTTACTTATCTTACTAAATTAAGCACTTTAGTGATTGTTGGGAAGCACTTAATTTGGAGCCGTTACGTGGCGTATATGAGCTTCCGCCCCATTACCGCTACCCACTATGAGCTTATTGAGTAAACCGTGTATTTAGAAAATATCACACTAGATGTGGTTCATGGTCAATGAATAAAACCTTTCAATTTCGAGAAATACGCTGTAGAAATATATTTTCGACATAGAATTTTTTTATTCATTCTTCGGACCCCGGGAAGTACCTTTTAGATATCGCTGCTCATAGTGAGCACTTAAGTGAGCGTTGAACTTTGCTACTCGTACAACTGCATCACTATTTTCAAGCCATACCTACCTGACTGGCATGCGAAGATGGAATAAAAGTTTTTGTAGAGTCTGCAAAAACTATAATAGATATATAGAATATGCTTTGTTTGCATAATGCATTTTAAAGTACAGTGAATCAATATTAATTATTATAATTCGGTACTTGTAATTCGGTGCTAATCTATATATATATAAGCGAAATAGGTATCACTCACTGATTAATCACGAAATTTCAGAAACTATAACACCTACACACTTAAAATTTGACAGGTAGGTTCCTTATAGGGTGTAGAGTAGACATTCTCTAAGAACGAATTTTATGAAACTCCACCCTTAAGGGGGTAAAACGGGGGTTGGAAGTTTGTATGAAAATCATAAGTTTTTGTAGTAAGAGATTTGAAATTTAAACTGTATGCTCTATAGATGGTGTGGAGGTATACTAATAATGTATCTTTGGAAATCAACTCGTTTTTTGTGTTAAAACGGGGGTTGAACGTTTTTGAAGTATGAGACTTGAAATTTAAAATGTATGCTCTATAGATGGTGTAGAGGTATACTAATAATGTATCTTTAAAAATCAACCCTTTTTTGGGGTTAAAACGGGGGATGGTAGTTTGTATGAAAGTCCAATGTTATTGAAGTTAAAGTAATTAAGTCAGAAATATTTTAAATTGCATTTAAGTATAAGAATTATAAACAACTACTTACTATTATAAGGAGGGAGTTATGTGCAAATAACTAACTCGACGCGTACAAAGTCGCGGGCAGCCGCTAGTAATACATAAAAAAATCACACGAAAATATAAAGATAAAGAGGAAATAAAATAGTAGAGATTTAAGAGTTTCATTTAATATTAATTAGAATTGCTATTGCATCCTATTTTCACTTATTTTATAGATTCACATTTAATGGAAAAATAATACATGCCAGTGCTTTGCTTCATCTGCCTGCTTACAATTTAATTTGACCGAATTAGACCGAATTAGAGATTCGGAATTGACGAAACTAGACACAAAAAAGTTGTCTTGAAAAGATAGATTTTTTAGTAAACCAGCAGTCTAATCCATAGTAAGCTCAAGATTGAGAGCGCAATTAGAAGGAAACTTGTCAAGTACTTGATAAATTGATCATGGATAAATCTAAAGGGTACCCACTTAAGATGCGCGCACGTAAGCACTTACTGATTCCTAAATCCCTTAATTCAGGCTAGGTACTATTATTAGAAAGTATGTTCAGTAATGAAAGTAAAATGTGAACAGAATACCAATAGGGTATTCTGTTTGAGTGAAACAAGGTAAACAAGCTTTTGCTATTTGTTATTAAAAAAAAAGAACTAAAAACATGCTGACTGTGTTTCGGTCATCGAGACCTTTCATTTGATATCTACGAGAAGGAGTTAATGTAGAAATTATAAATCACCGTTTTATGGCGGCCGCCATAATGGATATAAAACTTATAAAAGTGACACTCCATCGTGCATCGTTACGGGAACTCAATAAATGTGCCAAATGTCAGCTCAGACGAGCGTTACTTATTTGCATAGGCCCTTGTCATCCCTATTTGTTTTTTTGCTCTGGTGCAATCTCTACCAATATACCTATCGTTTGGGATGGGTACTTATCGTATATCGTATGGGTTTTAAATATATATATATATTAAAAAAAAATGTTTACTTACTGTATTTCCCTCATAAATAAATCTATAGAAAGGAATTATAAGTGGGCATTTTGTGGCAACCGGTATATTCGATTTAAATGGCAATACTAAGGTCATCATTATCAGGTCATTTTAGTCTCCACTACAGGAGCACGACCCTCTCTCGTCCGTCCCAGACAGAATGAGGATTTGGCCTATACTCCTCTGGCTATACGCTGGCCAAACGGGTTGAGGTGGTCTGATCGATGTTTGGTAATAAATGCTAAAGTAATCGTACATTATCATGAAACCAGACGTTTGTGCCAAATTTCATCTCAATCGGATAAGGAAGTGAGTCAAATTTAACTTGCAAGATTTTATTACAGACACCGCGGTGAAACTAGATAATAGCTTGTAAAAACCATCCTTTTATTTTTTGTTATAAGGAATGACAAGGTATGGATCCGGAAAGCCCCCAATTAGGGATTTGCCATAGCTGTTCATATAATTATGAACAAACTGAACTACGAATTTCCCTATATTTGTTGTCCTTATACGATTTAAGAATCGTAGTTATACCACAGAATAATATACACTAGTTATACTCCGTTCAAAATAGCGCGAGACAAAATGTAAACAAAAGACCAGCGTTTGAGGTTTTTTTAAGGGAGTGTAATAAATATATGTTATAATAGCACATTTTATAATAATCAATCCATAAAAAAGTAATTTGCTATAATTTTAAATACTTGCTTAACATACATATAAAATACTGCCCTAGCATTCTTTAAAATAATTTCATAATCATCATTACCAATTTGTATCTACCCACTGCTGCATATAGGTCTCCATTCGGCTGTATTTTTTTTTTTTTTAATGTTGGTTACATAATTACTCCGTGATTTATAAACCGATTTGAAAAAAAAAAACTTTTTTATTTGAATAAGTATACTTCCAGGTTGGTCCTATATTTTTTCATCATCATCATCATCAGTCTGTATCTATGTAGATACAGTAGTACATAAATGTAGAGTCATGTTGGGAGTCTGTTTTTATTTTGTTAAAATTATATCATATGCAATCCTCCGCTTTTAGCTTCGAGCAGCTTGGCAGTGGACGAAATATTAAACCATACCTAATTTACAATGGATATCAAATTATTGGAAATTAACGTTATGCTAAATGAAAGTATATTATCTGTTGTTCCATGTCCAAACACATTTCGTCTAAGTTATCAATCAAAGATTGTTTGTGTGGTGGTCGTGATTGAAGAGTGAAATAGATTTGAGATTGTCAATGTTGACAATCACTGTTTTCTTGTTTACATAGTCTCACGCCATTTTGAATAAACTATAACAATTTAGTCGATTTTTTATTATATTATACTTTAGTTTTCCTTATCAAAATTGGAAAACTAATCTACCGTCCGTCTGTCAGTCTATCCGTCAGGTCAATTACATTGTCTGCTAAGAGTTCACAGAGACTAAATATTAGAAAATAGATGTTTGCTATAATTTAAACACGGACATATAAATCTGATAGTTAAGGGTCGTATGGTATCCTTAACTATTAGATTTATGAACCTGAACTAGTATAGGATATAAGCCCTGAACTAACTCTAGATAGGGTTAGTTCAGGGCTCGAAGATGTTATAAAAATGCTCTGTTTCAGATTTTGGAGATTCGCCGAGACGACTGCAGCAGCTGGAACAGAGGCGACCAAAGCAGCCGCGGCAGTCGAAGGGCGGCAGTAGTTTGTATAAACTAATTAGTGGTGGAAGTACGTTAAGTAGTGTAGATCAAATTGCCTGTAAATTTGACTTGAGCAAAATATTGTTATTGACTCTAAGATCGCAGGATTGATCCTTGCGTAAGATAAACATTTGTGTGTATGAATATGTCTTTTCGTCTTGGTCTGGGTGTTTGCTGTGTATTACATGTATGTATTTACAAAAAAATGTATGTATCTATTATCAGTTATCTAGTACTCACAGTACAAGCTTTGCCTGGTTTGGGATTAGGTGGCGGTGTATAATTTTGTCCAGGAATATTTATTTATGTAATAATGGCATAAATGTATGCAAAGAAGTCGTTATGACATAAATGTATGCAAGGTGGGCGTTTCTAGAGTTTCTACAGATAAATGTATGCAACATTTATGTCATTGGACTAATCCCTTTCGGTAAACTCAGCCCTACATTTCAATTTTTCATTTGACTAACATGGTTTTAGGCAAACATAGAAGTACTTAAGTTTTAGATCACGTCTTTATTATCTCCGTGACTTGAAGTTAACGACTTAATTACTTTACGGGTGATTTCTGTTTAACTACTCACTAACTTAACAAAGTAATGCGTACGTCCAATACGTCTGTTGAGACGAATCCGTCATGACACGACCACCTGTCCTTCCCATTTGTTTGCTGCTCTGGTGCTATCTTTACTACTATACTTACCGTTTGGGGTGGGTACTGGTTGTCAATAAACAATGAAGTAAAAAGTTTACTTACTGTATTTCGCTCGTATACTTTACTGTATAGTTGTCATTTTGTGTCAACTGCTACAAAATGAATTCTTCATCAGGTC
Source organism: Hypsopygia costalis (assembly GCA_937001555.2). Classification (NCBI taxonomy): domain Eukaryota; kingdom Metazoa; phylum Arthropoda; class Insecta; order Lepidoptera; family Pyralidae; genus Hypsopygia; species Hypsopygia costalis. The sequence continues at coordinate 6,535,561 of OW443335.2, forward strand.
CATTTTAGTCTCCACTACAGGAGCACGACCCTCTCTCGTCCGTCCTAGACTGAAGGAGGATTTGGCCTACACTCCCCACGCTGGCCAGACGAGTTGGGTAGGCCTGATCTGATCGATATTTGATATTGATCAGATCAGGCCTCCCCAACCCGTTGTATTTCCCTTAGTCGCCTTGTACGATATCCTCGGGAAGAAACGGAGTGATTCTATTCTAGTCTGCCGAAAACCACACGGCAAAATGATTTATAAGGCGATATTTAGGTAATTTTGCATTGTTATGAAACCGAACGATTGTGCCAAATTTCATCTCAATTAGACACTAGAAATAAATATCATCGTCGTTTATTGTAATTGTAAATATACACTTTACATTGCGGTCACGTAACTTATTTAAGGGTTCGATCGATCTCTGACGGGGTACAGAGACTACTATATAATATGTAGTCGACACGCTTCGATGTACGTCATACTCAGTAAACAAACCGCTAACTTTGTCGTTACACTATCAAAACTCCCGCTTCCGTCATCCGAGAAAACTTCGGACCGGATCGTACGTGGACAAACGACCTAACAATTCTGTATTTACCCACAAGATCCATTTCCAGTTGCCTCGCACTGTTTTGTTCGCCTAATTGTTTACACTTCGGTAACACACTGCGATAACGGGCGTCCCATACAATCTCCAAGTTAATAGTTTCACATATACGGATGTTCCGGATTTAGACTTAAGTTTAGTTTGTTCTGGAAACACTCCTTGTTTTCTCACTTTGGTTTGAGATTACTTCGGTGGCTAGAAATAGCTGCTTGGGGAACAAAGACTGCGGATTCGAGGCTGATTCTGACACAGTGTCAAATGTTGTACAATAACAATACAATAACAATAACTCTTTATTGCACCAACTAAATTACAGATATAAAAGAAACAATTTAATGACAATACGCCAAATAGTCTCATCGCTATTATTAGTAATCTCTTTCAGACAACCTTAGGGTAAAAGAGGACAAATGTAGAGTCATCATCATCAATAAACAATGAAGTAAAAAGTTTACTTACTGTATTTCGCTCACAAATAAATCTATAAGAAATTATAAGTCATCATTTTGTGTCAACTGCTACAAAATGAATTCTTCATCAGGTCCATTTTAGTCTGCACTACAGGAGCACGACCTTCTCTCGTCCGTACTAGACAGAAGGAGGATTTGGCCTACACTCCCCACGTTGGCCAGACGGGTTGGGGAGGCCTGATCGATATTTAATAATGTATTTCCCTTAGTTGCCTTGACACGACATCCACGGGAAGAAACGGAGTGATTCTATTCTAGTCTGCCGGAAACCACACCGCCAAAATGTAGAGTAAATGCAGAAAATTTGGAATACTGTTGGTAATTTCTAATACTGCGGAGAATACAGGATACGTCTCATACTTGGGGTACTTACGGGCCATTATGCCTGCCACGGAAACCTATAAAAATGAGACGTGTTGATAGCCCAGAGAGCAGAACATGTAAAGAGTCTAACGAGACCATGAAACACTTAATGTGTCAATGCGACACCCTAGCTGGCAAACGAATGGAAATATCTATGGTATACTGAAGTTCATGAAACACGTGGAGACATGAAACATGAAACATATGTTGTGTCTGGAGAGACAGGCAGGGGAGAGTGACTAAAGCATTAGAGAGAACACAAAAGATCCATGAGGGTTGACGTGTCGCCAGTGCTGCACCACTGGACCTACTCTAACACAAGATAAGATAAGGTCGAATACATTAAAAAAGGATCGAGTAACGCCATCAATTATTGACCACTAGTATTAAGTAGTTATTAGTAGTAGTTCTAACTTGAAGTCCGCCATGTTGTCTGTTTAGAAGTTGCTGTCATCGGAGAACCGCAATCCGCGGCAGATCGCCGTCCGCAAAACTTTTTACGTAAGTTTGTAATCTGTTGTAATCTCTCTTAAGCATATATTTATGTGAATACTTGAGTTTTAGTACATACTCTAGAGTGTTATTTAATTGTTTTGCTTCATAATAATGTTTGTAAATAATTGCTAATCTATTTTTTTTTATATGAGAGGGGGGCAAGCGAGCATGTGGGTCACCTGATAGAAAGCAATCACCACCGCCCATAGAAATCAGCAACACCAAAGGGTCACCGATCCGTTGCCAGCCTTTTAAGGGAAATATTGACTCTGTTCTTGAAGGCCCCATGTCGTATTTATTTGGGAATACTGCTGGAGGAAGTTGTTTCCACAATTTCACAGTTCGTGGTAGAAAATGTCACAAAGCGTACTGTAGTAGATCGCCAAATATCGAGATGATGAGGATGGAATTTTAATTTATGGCGTGTTGTACGATAGTGGAACTCAGCGACAGGTATCAACTCAAATAGCTCATCCGAGCACTCCCCGTTATATAATTTATATAGAACGCAAAGAGATGCAACATCTCTGCATGTAGAGAGAGACTCCAGCCTGTTGGAACTGGCTAATCATAAAACACCTGTATTCTATTTATATGTTTTTTACCATTTTTTAAATTTGACATATTGTACTTTCAAATATACTATCTTCAACTGAAGACGTATTTTTCTTAGATTCAACCACAAAATATCTATTAATACCACAAAAATTACAACACGTTATCAGCACGAAGCTCTATTAATAGGTATTCAGCGGTTTTCTAAAAGAAACGTTTGTGTTTGTGACCAAAAAGTTGTATCAATTGGAAAACGATTTTTCTTTCCGTCAACATGGCACACGGAACTGGAGATGGTACAAGTAAGTCGAATTCCTCGTCAATTCCTACATTCAGCCTTCGAAATAGAGATGGGTATCCTACGTGGAAATTTAAAATGAGAAATTATTTAATCCACGAGGATTTATGGCAAGCAGTAGCTGGTTATCCAGATGATGACCAGACGTCAGCATCTGTAAAGAAAAAGAACGATTGCAAGGCACTTGCAAAGATATGCTTGTCAGTGGACGGTGAGGCCATCATCCATGTTAGATGCGCAAAAACTGCTGCTGATGCATGGAAATCTTTGCAAAACGCGTTTGAGGACAAGGGGATGGGACGCAGACTAGCGTTGGAGCGAAAGCTTTATAGAATGTGTTTATCTGACTACGAAAACTTAGAGTTATATATAAACGCCGTTCTGTCTACCGCACAAAACTTGGCGGATATTGATAGGGTGATAGACGACTCGTCAATTGCAGCTATACTTTTAGGAGGTCTTCCACCAAGGTTTGATCCTCTTATTATGGCGCTAGAGAACTGCAACGTTAATGTCACGTCAACAGTAGTCAAGACAAAACTTTTAAATGAAATATCCAAGGAGACGTCATCAAATAATACTGTTTTACAAACCAAAGCGATAAAATGTGGACCGAAGAATAAAAAGGCAATTATTTGTTATGATTGCAAAGCCCCGGGACACAAACGGCCTGACTGTCCTATAAGGCAGAAAAAGACCGCGGAAGGCAAGATGAAGGACAGTGCTGCCTCCTTCACTGCACTTAATACGTCTGGCGATTCCAGCAACGTTTGGTACGTAGATTCTGGTGCTACTAAGCATATGACGTCACAACGGGATTGGTTTACAAACATTTCTCTGTTTGACAATGGAAAAGTTACCGTCGCTAACGGAGAACAAATTAAATGTTGCGGGATTGGAACCATTTCGATTACGACACCTAAAGACGTAGTAAAATCTATAAATAATGTTGCTTTTGTACCTAATTTAAATGCTAATTTATTGTCTGTTCAAAAAATAGTTGAAAAGGGTTTTATAGTTGTTTTTGATAAAAGCGGTTGTAATTTTTATAAAAATGATAATTTTTGTTTTACAGGTGATTCTGTACTTCATGCTTCGCCCTGTGGAGGACTGTACACGCTTGACTGTACTGTCAATATCCCTCACAACGTGGACAATATTTGTATTGCGAACTCTATGCATTCTGACTGTCTAGACAGGTATCAACTCTGGCATAAGCGGTTAGGGCATTTGTGTCGCATAGGCATGAATCAACTTAAGAATCACGGGATAGGTGTAGACTATACCAAGGTAAACAAAAGTAGTTGCATCGCTTGTGTTCAAGGAAAACAGGCTAGAAAACCGTTTAAAAAATTAGCATCGTACAGTAAGGCAACATCCCCTTTAGAATTGATTCATAGCGATCTCTGTGGAGCGATGTCTACGACATCATTTCAGGGTAACAAGTATGTTTTAACTTTTATAGATGATTTTACACGCTTGATATTTGTTTATTTTATATCTTCGAAGACTGAAGTTATGAATAAGTTTCGTATTTTTCAAGCTTTAGTGGAAAATCAATTGGATTCCCGTATAAAGTCCATTAGAACTGATGGTGGAAAAGAGTATGTAAATAAAGAGTTTGCTGATTATCTTTCTTCAAAAGGTATCGAGCATCAGACTACAACACCGTATAGTCCTCAACAAAATGGCGTTGCGGAACGCACTAATCGAACGATAGTTGAGAAGGCAAGATCGATGTTGGCCGAAAGCTCCTTACCTCAAGCATATTGGGAAGACGCATTTCAAGCAGCTGTTTATTTGAAGAATAGGTCCCCTCATCGATATTTAAACGGTCAAATTCCTCTCGATAAGTGGTGTGGACGAAAAAATGATCTCCGTCATCTAAGAGTCTTCGGGTGTAGAGCTTTTGTTCATGTACCTTCATGTCAAAGGAAAAAGCTTGACGTGAAAGCCGAAGAAGCTATTTTTGTTGGTTACTCGGAAAATCCCAACACGTATATTTTTCGAGACTGTAATAATCCTAGACACATTTTAAAGTCAAGAGATGCATCATTTTTTGAGAATTATTTTACACCTTTAAAAGAAACGGAGTCATCGAATCATCAGAATGAAACGTCACCGATGCTGATATTTGATGATAATTTTGTTGACGAAAAGGATGAATTTTATGATTGTACCGATTGTCCAAGTTCTAATATCGAACCATCTACTTCTGTAAGTCCAGGGTGCGTGAATGCAGATTGTCCGTCTACTTCGGTGAGCCCCGAAGAAGTTGAACGTGATTTAGACGTAGGCTTGGATCAACAGCCAACTGAGGAACCAAGGTATCCCTCTAGGTGTAGGAAACCTCCAGATTTCCTGACCTATCAAGCTTTAATATGTTCAAATGAACCAACGAGTTACTATGAAGCTGTTCATACTGAAGATGCTCATAAGTGGATGTCAGCAATGACCGATGAGCATAACTCACTAATGAAACTTCATACCTGGGAGCTTGTGAATAGACCAAATAATAAGAAGGTCATACCATGCAAATGGGTGTACAGATTAAAAAAGGATGCTTACGGAAGCTGTACTAAGTACAAGGCAAGACTTGTGGTGAAAGGCTATAAGCAGACGAAAGGCGTGGACTACCATGAAACCTTTGCACCGGTCATCCGTCATTCTTCCCTACGCACTTTATTTGCATTGGCTGCTGAAATGGGTTTAAAAATGTGGCACTTAGATGTCGATACCGCATTTTTAAATGGAGATTTACACGAAGAAGTTTTCATGGAACAGCCTCCTGGCTTTGCAATGAAAGGACATGAAAACAAGGTATGTCTATTGCGTAAATCTCTTTACGGGCTTAAACAGGCATCTCGAGAGTGGAACAAGAAGTTAGATGAAACCCTTATAAAAATAGGTTTTATAGGAACTCCTTCCGAACCTTGTGTATATACAAAACTTTTTGGTAGTGAACTTGTCATTCTAGGAATTTATGTCGATGACATAATTATTTACTGTAAATCTGACTATACTTTTGACATTGTCAAAAACGATTTGCAAAAATATTTTACTTTGAAAGATCTCGGTATATTGAAATCATATTTGGGATTAGAAATCAAATGTAGTGAAGATATTATCAAAGTAAGTCAGTCGAACTATATTTTGTCAGTCTTAGATAAATTTAATATGCGCGACTGTAAGTCGGCGAGTACTCCTTTAGCTCAGAAAAAGCTAGAAAAGATAACCGATGGTGAGTCACTTGAATTACCTTACCAAAATCTGATAGGATGTCTCATGTATCTAGCAGTAAACTCACGTCCCGATATTGCATACGCAGTGAGCTACTTAAGCCAATTCAATACATGTTTTACACGTGAACATTGGCAAGCAGCAAAAAGGATACTACAATATCTTAAAGGAACAGTAGATTATTGCATAACGTATAGTAAAACTGATGAATCCTTAGTAGGATATTCTGATGCCGACTGGGCAAATTGTCCAATTGACAGGAAGTCATACACGGGCTACGTGTTTAAGTTAGCTGGTGGACCAGTGGCATGGGAGGCGAAGAAACAACCTACGGTAGCGCTCTCGTCCACGGAAGCTGAATACATGGCACTGACGGCTGCTTCAAAGGAAGCAAGTTATTTGCGGCGTTTTATATCTGAAATTACAGGTAAATTACACTCTGTAAAGATATGGTCAGACAGTCAGAGTGCTCTAAATTTAGTACATAACCCCGTCCACCACAACAGGACGAAGCACATAGATACTCGTTTTCATTTTATTAGAGAGAAAGTGTCAAATAAGATAATTTTGTTAGAATACTTGAAAACCTGTGACATGCCTGCTGATGTTTTAACCAAACCGCTTGGGCCTGTCACACATAATAGGTGTATAGCTGGGATAGGGTTAACAAAATAATTATTTTAATTTGTTATTATTTTGTTATCCTTATTTTTTCTACCTCTTTTTTTTTAAATTCTTTATGGGGTTTTTAGATTAAGGGGGAGTGTTGGAACTGGCTAATCATAAAACACCTGTATTCTATTTATATGTTTTTTACCATTTTTTAAATTTGACATATTGTACTTTCAAATATACTATCTTCAACTGAAGACGTATTTTTCTTAGATTCAACCACAAAATATCTATTAATACCACAAAAATTACAACACAGCCGATCAGAAATCATTGGGTCACCGACGATTCGAACAGCTCTTCGTTGTATCCGGTCAAATGGAGCAAGTAAGTACTGGGGCGCACCAGCCCAGAGATGTGAACAGTATTCCATATGAGGCCTAACTTGGGCTTTATACAGTTGAAGGCGATGCTGTGGTGTAAAATACCTTGATGATGCCAATTTTCCTAGAGGCCAATTTGGCCTTGCACTCTAAGTGACCACGCAACTGAACATCGCTTGATATGTCAACACCCAAGATACCAATGCTGGAGCTAATAGTAAGGGGAGTACCTTCCAATCTGGGAGATACAACAAAAGGGGACTTTTTTTGCGGTAAACGCACAAACTTGTGTCTTTGAGGGATTCAGTTGGACTAAGTTCAGTCTACACCAATCAGAGACGTGTCCAAGAGACGTCTCCATCTCAGACACAAGTTTTGTTCGGTACTCATCGACGCTATCCCGAGAAACATTGCATAGACCACTGTATCTTGCGTCCAAGGTACTGTCATCTGCATAGCAATGGATGCTGCATACATGCAGCAAGTCATTGATATGCAGAAGAAACAATGTGGGGGACAATACGCAGCCTTGTGGCACACCAGCGTTCAGGAGTAATGGATCGGAACGTGCACCGTCAATCACAACTTTAATGATCTGCCCAGTGAGAAAGCTGGCAATCCATGTGCAGAGTCTCTCAGGTAACCCAAAAGAAGGAAGCTTGGATAGTAGTGCCTTATGCCACACCCGATCAAAGGCTTTTGCGATATCCAGACTAGCAGCCAAAGCCTCGCCCTTGCTTTCTACTGTCTCCGCCCAACGGTGAGTCAAATATATCAGAAGATCACTCAGATTAATCAGCTGGTGATCCTCTAAGTATACCATCAACTGTTGGTTGATGATATTTTCCATTATTTTGGAAAACAAGGATGTTATAGCAATGGCCCTGTAGTTGGACGGATCTGAGCAAACACCTTTTTTAGGGATCGGGTGAACCAAAGCCTCCTTCCACGAGCTGGAGACCACGCCAAGCGAGTACGAGTACCGAAATAGGCGGGTTAGAATTGGGGCTAACTCCGCGGCACACATTTTCAAAACAACGGATGGAATGCCATCCGGCCCACTCGACTTATGGATGTCCAGGGAGAAAAGCGCTCTACGCACGGCTCTTTGCCTGAACTTAACTTCTGGCATAGAGCTCTCACACCGAGGGATGGTAGGTGGTGTGACTCCCCGATCATCCAGAGTCGAGTTAGATGCAAAAAGAAACCCAAGAAGATCGACTTTTTCCTTTGCAGTATGGGCCAGCGAGTCATCCATCCGCTGCAATGGTGGAAACGACGACTGACAAAAGTTACCTTGAACGGCTTTGGCGAGCGACCAGAACGCACGAGACCCAGAGGGCCAACGCACTAGTCTCTCTGGGAATAAATAGTTCCATACCCTGCAGAACCACATCAGCGACAGCATTTGCACAGACACTGGGATCATCCGGCGAGAAGCAAACTGATCCCCAAGGATAGAAAGCCAGGAAGTCACACAGCCCATCCCAATCTGCTGACCTGAAATGCCACACACGACGGATACCTGCTGTACGCGGTCGCTTTTGGTGTATGAGTGGCACCACACATCCTATCAGGCAATGCTCTGAGGAACCAAGAGGGGCGCCAACAGACACGCGATAGTTATCCGGGTGGGAGGTCAGCAGAAGATCCAAAAGGGATGGCACATGGTTCTCCACATCCGCTACCCTTGTAGGTGAAGAGACCAGCTGCGTTAGACCATATGCCAAGGCAAAGTCATGAAAAGATCTTCCAGCATGGTCAGTAGAGCGTGACCCAAGCCATTCGACGTGGTGGGCATTGATATCACCCATAACCACAATCTCGGCAGAAGGCATTTGCTGGAGTAGGCTGTCAGTCGTCGTTTGGATGTGCTCAACAAGGCGCTCCGTTTCGGCGTTACCGCTGTGGGACCTGTAGAGGCACGCGTAGATACGAATATGGTCGTCAAAATCTGCGCGCAGCCACATAATTGACAGGCCCCTATATGTATAAAAATGACTGTCAATTCCCCTTGGTCAAGGTATCACACGCGAACGGCTGGACCGATTTCGGTATTTCTTTTTATGTTATATTTGCTATTGTTAGGAGAAGGTTCTTATGAAAGAAACATTAAGAAGATCAGAAAAGTAAAAACAATAAGAAAATTTAACGACCATAATTATTGACTTTTCTAACGTAACTTTATATCGTTAGACAGAACTGTCAGTCATTTTCATTCATTCAGCGATGGAGAGAGCAATGTTTCTCTAAGGGATCGAATCCGGAACGAAGAAATTCGACGGAGAACCAAAGTGGTCGACATAGCTCTCAAAGTCAGCGAGTTGAAGTGGAGGTGGGCTGGCCACATCTGCCGAGTCAGCAATGGCAGATGGGTGAGGAAAGTCCTAGAGTGGAGGCTACGTATGGGGCGACGAAGCGTAGGACGCCCCCTCTCTGGATGGACCGATGATCTCAAAAAAGTGGCTGGTAGCGGTTGGATGCGGAAAGCGGAGGATCGCATATGGTAGAAAGCATTGGGAAAGGCCTATTTCCAACAGTGGGTAGATACAGGCTGATGATGTTGATGTCAGTCATTTAACAGATTGCGCGAAAACAATTCGAATTCAATATTCATTGTTAAGAAGACAGGACAAGTCTGTCGGGTCAGTTAGTATTAGATATAGTTACTCCGAATTTGATGGCATTGCTCGGTCGCATGTAAGTTCTTATTTTTGTGTTCGTCGCCTCATGAAATCTAATTAATTAACTAATTGAACTTAATGATTTATGCCATACTGGCTGTTATCCGCGGCTTCGCTCACGTCGTCAATATTTTAATAAAACTTTTCCCACATGGGAATAACATTTTCCCGATATAAAGTAGCATATGTCCTCTCCAGACCTTAAACGTTAATCCATTTCGAAGTGAAAGATGGGCAAACAAATATTATAATTGTGGCTTCGCACGCATGGTCATTATTTTAAGAACACTTTCCCGTGGGAATAAAATGTTTTCCGGGATTAAAGTAGAGTATGACACTCTCCAGACCTTAAACTATTCCCGTGAAAAAAAATCATATCATCTCAATGATTCTTTTCGACGAGAAAGAAGGACAAACGCACAAACAAATACACTGGATACAGGGGACGGGACTTCGCTATTGTTATTAGATGATGGCTCGCGGTTGGACTGGAGTTGTGTTCTAAGTTTTATTATTGGGATAAGTTTCTGTATTTTGTGTGTTTCAGTATACAAATAAATATGTTATCTATCTATCTATCTACACTTTCACATAATATTAGTATGGATTAATTACTACACTTCTAAATTAAACTTTCCTAAAACATAATAATTATTTGAACTTATAAAGAGCTTTACGACTTTATGTTTGGCTGATTTTCAAGTTTAATATAAAAATAAATTAATGAAATTTCGCTGCGGATGTGACGATATTGAAATCTTTTTTTTTCTCACCAGTGCTGCGCCAAATCAGTGTAGTTTTTAACACTACACCCCATGTTACATATACGTAACCCAAATACCCGAATGATGAATGGATTTAAGCTTTGTGATGTTGATGAATGGATGCTCTGTGGTATGTATGGAGAAACCGCGTCCCGTGTTGCCTCCTAAAATAAATGTGTATCTATAAATAGACTATTTTCATAGCAACAGTGAAATTTTGACACAAAGCCAAATGTCAGTGACACCCGGTGTCAGCACCCTAAAGTTTTAGGACCCTAAACAATAGTAGTAGTAGTTGGCAGTAAAAATATATGGTTGAAGCTAAGATGTTTTACCTATAGATGCGTCCTCCCTGCCTCCATTGTGGCAAGAAGAAAGCAAGGTAATTGCCCAGCATTCACTCTGTCCCGAGCGATTTACCGTCGCAGCAAGACGTTAGGGCTACTCAAAGCATGTATTGAAAAGTTGTAGAAAAAATGCCTTCCTATGTATATACTTTCTTTTCCTTTCTTTGTGTACTGCATGTATACATGCGTAGCGCTGGTATTGAGTAATCGCTTTATTAGCAATTTTACTGCCGTGATATTTGTCTATGACCTGTCTATATATACAATGTCATAGGATAGAAATTGTTTTCATAATCATTATAAAAATTGCCTGTCATAAAATATGATACTATGGCAATGAATTTCCTTTTTTAGGGTTCCGAACCTCAAAAGGAAAAACGGAACCCTTATAAGATCACTTTGTTGTCCGTCTGTCTGTCTGTCTGTCTGTCTGTCTGTCAAGAATTTCTATTTCGAGAATGCGTGAAGGAATCAAGCTGAAATTTGAATAGTATACACAGGTCTACGGTCCCATGAAGTTAAAAAAAAATCAAACTGCTAAGTTTACATAGAAAAAAGTTACGGCCGTTTATTCAGCAAAAAACGCATATTTCGACACACTCAAGGGAATCAAAACCTATAGGGTACTTCCCGTTGACCTAGAACTATGAAATTTGGCAAGTAACATCGTTATAGACTACAAGTACAGGAATAAATCTCAAAACTATACATTTGTAAATAGATCTTAAAAAATAGGGGGTCTATATTTTTTATAGGGTGTCGAAATTTCAAATTGAAACTACTAGTTCAAATGGGGTATCATATGAAAGGGCTTGATGTACACATTGTAAAATATATTTTATTTATTTTTTCGACGCATTATTTCTTATTTATAATGAAAAATATAATGATAAATTTAATAATGATACTACGTACCTACGGAACCCTCGGTGGGCGAGTCCGACTCGCACTTGTCCGGTTTTTTATACTATGATGGGTGCCAAAGAAGTATACGGTTCTCCTGCAAAGCGGTTACCGTAGCTGCAGTACAAGGAGTATTTGCTCGCGCCAGTATTGTTCTTATTTCTATGGATTGATCTCGATCTCCAACCAGATGGACTGACATGATTAAATCTGTTACAAAGAACCAGGTGACTGAATGTGTTCACCAATCGACCAACAAAGATCGCTGGATGGGATGGGAGTGATGCTTTATGACCACGATCACTATACAAGGGGCGACCGACTAAAAGGAGAAGACGAAGACGTACCAAGTCGCTGGTAACAACTACTGGATAATATAATACTTCTTCAGAAAGATTTTTAACACGCATTTTTGAGAAATTAACTGACTTTCGAGCTTGGATTTCATCAAAAAAGTGATAGGAGGTTTTTACAGTTGATGTTGAAGCATACATTGATAACCGCTTACCAGCAGCCGGCACATATACTGGTTAGCTTATTATTATCTTAGTGGCAAAAGAAATGGTACGGTCATGCAAAAATACATACAGATTTTGCAAAAGAAACGACTTGCACTTGTCAATAGTGGTAATAGTTTTCAAACTTACGATGTTGCAATAAGGTTGGGGTGTAAGTGGCTCATCACAATCTTTAGAGCCAAAGCCAACCTCGCCTGGTTTGCCGGTTCTTTTGGGCTGTTCGAGTCGGATCGGTTGGCCCCTACCTCTTGGCCAATAAGAAATACCTCTACCTTACACCGCAGTCAAATAACAATTCCTTTAAGGGTTGTAGTGTCCCTGCTAGTGAGTGAGGTCACCAGGAAGGAAGGAGTTGCTGCGGTGGCAGCGGGTATGCCGGCGCGTGAGCCATATTTCATGTTGCGAGCATCTAAATGGCTGACATGTTTGTATGTATATGAGGTGTGTATATTTGTTAAAAAAAATCAAAATCTGTTTACTAAGCATGGGGAAATTGAACATTCGAGAACAAGACACAAAGATAGATTAATTATACCCAAACAACGTCTGACACAATTTAAAAGAAATATATACTGTATGTCAATAAGAATTTATAATCATTTACCTGACAAACTGAAAGAGCTTAAATTATCAATGTTTAAAAAGAAATTGCATGACATTTTATTAAATTATTGTTATTACTCAATTGACGAATATCTCCGACATAAAATTGTGATTTAATTTATGACATATTAATAATATATTCCATATACTGTAAATAAATGTAATAATAATTGAACGATATATTCACACGCCCATATTGGGTAGAATAAGCGAAGCTAAAAAATGTAACATGTGTATTTATTACCTTATTTTTTGTGAATAAATGAATTTTATCTTTATCTTATCTTATCTTCGGTGACCGCTTCACATCAGGCGGGCCGTATGCTTGTCTGCCATCCTACGTAGTATAAAGAAAAAGATTATATTACTACTAGTTTACGCACGCGACCCCAGTATCCCGTGGAAATTTTGAAAAAATTTACTGCGAATGCTACCTCATAATAGCAACTTGTACACCAAAATATTGCCGTTAATAGATAAAAACAAAGAAGATTGTACATATTGCGAGCATGCTATTTAAATTTTAAGCTATTTCAGACTTTTGCACGTGGTTATAAGATCAAAGTTCGCACTTGGAAGTAATTGTTAGTAGATACAATAGTATAAAAACAGACGGTTGCATTATCTTCATTTTTAATCTGTGATAACTTCTCATTGGCAAATCCCTCTAATGCTATGAGATCTCTAAGAAACCCATTATGTGGTTTACAATATACGTACTGGGTATATTTGGTGAGAATGACATGACTTTTATACTACTTTAGAGACCTGACTACTGCCACAGGGTCCAGTGGATTCGGGGCGACCTACGTAGCTAACTAGATTAATGATCTGGTTAAGTCTTGGCTAATTTGTCTGTTTGGCTTTTACGGTAGTTTGGTACTTTAGATTTATGACTAAAATTCAGAAAAGCCTAATAATAACATTTATGTTTTGATGAATCAATATGCGAAAGTTTCATGAGAGTTGTGCTTCACTTGACTAGCCACCTCTTTAGGCTGTTTTCATATTGCTCTCTTTCACATTGCCACGAGAGGAAGTCAAACTCCAAAGCTTCTTATTTTCACTAATTTCTTCTGATTATATTCATTGTGATAATTATCTAGCTATATTGGCCGTGTGGTTTCCGGCAGACTTGAATAGAATCACTCCGTTTCTACCCGTGGATGTCGTACAAGGCGATTAAAGGAATTACATTATCAAATACCGATCAGGCCTCCCCAACCCGTTAGGCCAGCGTGGGGAGTGTAGGCCAAATCCTCCTTCCGTCTAGGACGAACGAGAGAGGGTCGTGCTCCTGTAGTGGACACTAAAATGGATCTGATGATGATGGTGATGATAGGCAATATAAAGTGGAGAGGTCACGTAGCAGAATTGTCGGCCAATTTTCACAGAAGCTTATAATATAGTGTGTTTGCATTGAAAATAACAAAAGCAGATCTCTGATTTTATGTTTTCATGAGGCTTAACAAAACAAATTGAACAAAACGTAGCGTAGAACGTGTCATTATCAAATAACACATCTAATGGTCCATCGGGCAATAATTGCTAAAATGCAAATAAGGGTAGCAGGATTAACATATTTTATTTATTTGCGATTCGAGATGGGTTTACAGTTAGAAATAAAAATGTTGTTGATTTTATTCCAGATTATTCATAATGGTATTTTACGTAGGTATTTGTTTTAGTATTTTTTTATTAGGCTCTACACTCTTTACAAATAGTTAATTTGCAACGCACGACTTTTACAAAAACTAATACAAAAATATTTGCATGTTTGCACCACCACCACTAATTTTTATTGCAATAAACCACCGACCGACGACATGAAAAAAGTGGTTGGTAGTGGTGGGATGCGGAAAGCGGAGGATCGCATATGACGGAAAGCATTGGGAAAGGCCTATATCCAGCAGTGGGTAGATATAGGCTGATATTGATGATGATGATTGCATTTAAAACGTGTGTGAGAAGTCGCCCTTAAATCTTCCAAATACATTTTTAGAAATCTATAGTAGAAACTATGTAAAAAAACATATGCAAAAATCTATACGCGTGTTTGGGACCGAATTATAATATATTTCCTTTTATGGTTTCGTTTTTCCTCCAATAGAAAAAAAACTTAAGAATTAAAACTCCACGATATAAAATACGAGATTTGACCTTCCGAAATCCCACTAACATTGCCGATTATATTCATAAACATGCGTTATTAAAATGTATGGGAATCTTCTGCCGCTGCCAAAACACAACACAAATTAGTACAGTTTCATAAATATTCAATCTGTTAAAATTTGTTGACCTTAATGTTCGCTATCTTGTGGAAACTTGGCACAATATTCGATGTCAAATATTTTCTTTTACTTCTCCTAACTTTATTGTCGCAAAAATATATTTTCTGTTAAAATTTTTTAGTTTTATTTTGGTCACAATTTGGTCAAGGCACAAGATAATTTCTAGACATGTATTTTGGTTATAGATGACTTCCACGCCAAGAACTGAAAATTTTTACTTACTTACCTTGGTGAAAAACCAATAATTCTCTGCCAAAAAAAGTCGCCATATTTGGCGACGTTTTTTACCTTGTATTGCAGACGTTTGCTTGTAGGTAATCATTGTAGAAGGGGGGGGGGGGGGGGCACATGGCTTAACGACTGTCATCTAATGACAATAGCCGGAACCTACGGCTTAACGTGCCCTCCGAAGCACGGAGATAAATAAACCCATCCATAGACAGGCTACGGACGACGGTGCTTAACTTGCGTGTTCGATTAGACTGATACGTGCAACGATGCCATCGAGCTTCTCACTGTGGCTGTTTATACTGTGATGTAATTTATCTTCTGATTTCATCCTACCTTACCAGATTGACAGAAGAAATGAATGTACAGCCAACTCTAATAATGATTAGGGATTTGATCCCACGAATTGATAAAAAGGTTGTAAAACCGGATTGGATGAATACTGTATTCGTTCCTGAATGAACATGGATTTCTTTAAAAACGACGTATCTGATTGGATTGACCCTGTGAAATCAAGAAATAATTTTGCTTTTATTTGTGTACGTACAGTTAGCTAAAGAAATAAGTTTGGTGTGTAAGTGGTTCATCAACATTTTTGAATCAAAGCCAACTTCACCTGCACGTGGTGCATCCTACTGACTGACAAACGACGCTCTGGCGAAAAGAGAGGTAGGGAGCGTAATTGTAGGCTGCCCGACTGCTTTATCTAATCACATGAAATATATGATAATAATATTTTAAATACAACCATGAAGTTAATTTAACAGCTTTATTTCTTACCTATAAATCCATTTGCAGATCGAGCATGCGTAGTGCGCATGCGCGACGCGCCATGCGGCGCCGCGTTCACAGATTATGTAGAAAAATTTTGCAAACTTGCAATGAATTTGCATTGCAACCTGTTTAAAATACCTGTATCCAGGGCTGAAGCAGTATCGAAATGGAAAAAAAGTTATTTTTCGATACAGTTGTCGTATGGACAACTGTATCGAAAAATAACTTTTTCAATTTATTTTAATAGCTTGTGCGTAAAGACTGTCATTATGATACTGTGTTTAGTTTTTTAATGTGTAAATTTCAGTATGAGATTAGATAAAGATCCTTTACAGCAATGGTTCCTAACCTGTTTTTATTCGTGGACCACTAAGAGGTTTTTGTTGGGTTTAGAGTCCCTGAGTGTCATATAAATCCATTATTCTATAACTCGAGATTTTAATGTATTATTTTGTATAATAGTACTCAATCTATTTCATTATAAGTTTGTACCACGGACCATAATCTACCTCTCACGGAACACTGGTGGCCCGCAGACCACCGGTTGGGAACCCCTTCTTTACAGTGATAGAATGAGGAGGTGGCGTCATTACACGTGTCTGTATAATCGAACACGCAAGTTAAGCAACGTCGACTTCTAGTGCTATTCAATTCCGTAATGAAGAGAAAAAAATATTATGGATATAGATTCTAGCAGTTTGAAAACATATGATTCCCAAAACTCATACTGCGTGATATTTTAATTCCTATTAAAATAGCTTCAACTTAAAAGTAACAAAATATCGGTTGGATCTATTCGTCGGTTCTGCATATGTCAGGGTCCAATTTATACCTTAAAATACATTCAAAGTAATGTATGAACACAGAACGCACAAGGCAACGTGGCTCAAGCCGTGCGCCATATCTCCACTTCTTTTTTTTATATTACGTCGGGTGACAGACAAGCATACGGCCCGCCTGATGTAAAGCGGTTACCGTAACTGTATTAACGCTCGCAACATAATATATCACTTGCGCGCCGCTACCCCCGCTGCCAACGCAGCATCTCCTTCTTTTCTGGTGACCTCACTCACTCGCAGGAACACAACAACCCTTAAGGGAATTGTTATTTGGCTGCGGTATTCTGTGAGGTGGAGGTACATTCCTCAGTCAGGTAGCTTACAAATACGCTCCCTACCTCTCTTTTCACCAGAGCTTCGTTTGTCAGTCAGCAGGGTGCACCACGTGCAGGTGAAGTTGTCTTTGGTGCAAAAATGTTGATAAACCACTTACACCCCAAAACAAATACCACTACCACAAATTAGAGACAATCTAAATATGATTCATCTAGGTATGTGATTCTACCCACGATCGTGGCCATTGGCACGTGGAACGATAATTAAGTTTAGATTTATAAAGAAAAAAGCAACTTTCCATCAAAAAGAATTTATAAGTTGATTCATAAATAATTGCTCAGATCTGAGACGAGGAAAAGATGTTTTAATATTTTAACCACTCATTTCAAAGATGTGAATCATTACGCAACATTTTTTTTTTATTTGAGTTGGATTATAATGATTCAATAATAGTAGTTTATGAAACTGTTGCATAATAAGGGTTATTAAAATACGAGTGTGAGTTTATAACCTACCTAATTATGTGCAGTTTCATACACTACTTTATCTAATCTCATGAAATATATGATAATAATATTTTAAATATAACCATGAAGTTAATTTAACAGCTATAATTCTTACATAGAAATCCATTTGCAGATCGAGCATGCGTAGTGCGCATGCGCGACGCGCCGCGCGGCGCCGTGTTCACAGATTATGTAGAAAAAATTTTGCATAGTTGCAATGTATTTGCATTGCAACCTGTTTAAAATACCTGTATCCAGGGCGGAAGCTGTATCGAAATGGTAAAAAAGTTATTTTACGATACAGTTGTCCCTATAAGAGCTGTATCGAAAAATAACTTTTTAAATTTACTGTGTTTAGTTTTTTAATATGTAAATTTCAGTATGAGATTAGATAAAATTATTTTCAAATTATTATGTTCAATTAATATAAATTGTCATTGTGGTGTAAGTGGTTCATCAACATTTTTGAACCAAAGCCAACGTCACCTGCACGTGGTTCAGCCTGCTGACCAACTAACTAGACTCTGGCGAAAAGAGAGCGTATTTTTAAGCTGTCCGACTGGGGAAGTACCTCCACCTCACAGAATACGCAGCCAAATAACAATTCCCTTAGGGGTTCTTGTGTTACTGTGAGTGAGGTCACCAGATATAAAGAAAGGAAGGAGTCCTTGGTGTTGCTGGTCTCCATGGTCGGTGGTGATTGCTTTCCATCAGGTGACCAAGATACTCGTTCACCCCCGTCTCATATTAAAAAAATGCAAATGTCAAATAAAAGTAGTAAAAAAAATGATTAGGTACAGTACTGTGATTTAGTCAAAATGACGAGTCCATAAAGTTAATGTAGTTAGGTAATAGTAGTTTGTTGCATAATAAGGGTTATTAAAATACGAGCGTGAGTTTATAACATGAGCCGAAGGCGAATGTTATAATAGACCACACGAGTATTTTAATACCTAATTATGTGCAGTTTCATACACTACTATATCTAATCTCATGAAATATATGATAATAATATTTTAAATACAACCATGAAGTTAATTTAACTGCTATAATTCTTACATAAAAATCCATTTGCTGATCGAGCATGCGTAGTGCGCATGCGCGACGCGCCGCGCGGCGCCGCTTTCACAGATTATGTAGAAAAATTTTGCATAGTTGCAATTTATTTGCATTGCAACCTGTTTAAAATACCTGTATCCAGGGCTAAAGCTGTATCGAAATGGTAAAAAAGTTATTTTACGATACAGTTGTCCATAGAAGAGCTGTATCGAAAAATAACTTTTTAAATTTATTTTGATAGCTTGTGCGTAAAGACTGTCATTAAGATACTGTGTTTAGTTTTTTAATGTGTAAATTTCAGTATGAGATTAGATAAATTAAATTTATGTACGAGTTCGCTCGTAGAATGGCTAAGCAACTACTTTGACTCCGAGCTTGTAGTTTCGATCACTGCACAAGACAGACATTTGCGTGCATTTTTTATTTTTTTATACTACGTCGGGTGGCAAACAAGCATACGGCCCGCCTGATGTGAAGCGGTTACCGTAGCCATATTAACGCTCGCAACATAAAATATCGCTCGCGCCCCGCCACCCCCGCTGCCATCGCAGCATCTCCTTCCTTTCAGGTGACCTCACTCACTCGCAGGAACACAACAGCCCTCAAGGGAACCGTTATTTGGCTGCGGTATTCTGTGAGGTGGAGGTACATTCCCCAGTCGGGTAGCTTACAATTACGCTCCCTACCTCTCGCCAGAGCTTCGTTTGTCAGTCAGCAGGGTGCACCGCGTGCAGGTGAAGTTGGCTTTGGTTCAAAGATGTTGATGAACCACTTACACCCCAAAATGTGCAAAAAGTGCATGAACATGTCTGCCTCTCTTGGGCTGGGTTTATACGTATTATTATTTTTATATAATATAGTTTAGTTGTATTTTGTTGTTAAATGTATATTTCATATGTAAGATCAATAAGTTACAATTGTATTATATATTGTTATTGAATTAAAGCACCTGTTGAATAATACACATCAAAAATTACAAAATATGTGCTTTCATTTGAATGAAATATGGCATGGACCTAGATTATATACTAAGGAAGAACATACGCTACTTTTGCAGCAACAGCCACTATCCATCCGAATAGCATGAACTGAAATTGTTGCGGTAAAGCTATGGGCATTGTTATAATTTAGAACTAACACTAGTATGAAATAATTTAGAAATAACCTAGTTGGTGGAAGTTTTTCAACATTTTGATATTAAAATGAACAAAAAAAAAACTAACAAAGAAATTGCTGGTATCGCAGATAATATTGCGTAATTATTACCTACGAAATTCTTGAAGTGAGTAACATGCCACATATGCAGCACGAGTCAAGTACAGTTATGAAAGAACGGAAACTATTGGTAGTATTGCATACTATTGCGAAATTCAATATCAAATATGTGCAATCTTGCTAAGTTGCATATTATTGTGTATTGGTAATCATCCTCGTACTTTCAGCCGAATATCTGAATATATATGACCTGATGATGATGATGATGATCTGAATATAAATTACCCTTGGGGTGAATATAGTTTGTTGTTGATGATAATAATCATGACGGTATCAGATTTTTAAGTAAGAGGCTTTCGTTTGTGAATTCGTATGTAATGTCCACAAAACAATGTAATGTAATGTACAAAGGCGGACTTACCCCCATGTAGGATAAGTCCGCCTTTGTACCGCTTTATTTTTCATATACTTATTCATTATGTAGTTTGAACAATAATGATAGTACAAACAAACAAAAAGCATTTCTTGCTTCATCTCTATAAGGTAATAAATAAAAATACCACTAAGGTGGTAAACAAGCATGCAGTCTGTCTGATAGAAAGTTATCACAGCCCAATAACACATGCAACAGCTGAGGGTTTACACGTTGTTGACCATGTGAAAACCAAAAAATGTTCACTAGAGAGTATCTTTTATAATTATCAAAGTACTATGTTTTGTTTTAAGTAACCATTTTATATTCGTTGCACTAGTTTGTTTAGTCTCCCGTCGAATAACTTTTGCTGTTACTATCTCTAGGTTAGCTGGAAGAGATTTCTTGTAGAGATAAGCTAATCTTTGTACATGTCCTATATCACTATGTTGTGAACTTGTATGTGCAATAAAGAATAGATTAGATTAGTTTCCCTGGTACACCTCGATAAGGAGTTCATTCCAAGACTTTGGAATTAACTCCTTACTTAGCTAAGGAGAAATCCCTTCTGAAAACGCCTATATGCCACCACATTGGTTTCTAAGTGTGAGGATGAATTAAATTCCTATCTATGAGTAGTTTGAAATTTAGGCTGGGCATTGATTAATCAGGACCAGCAATGTCATCTGCATGAAATTTAACAAAAAAAATATTTTGTTGCTCCTACTTCCTCTTCAAGCATAAAAATAGCCTAAGTTACTTCTCATAAAATCAGTTATCTGCCACTCCCTTTAAAACCGGTCTAGCCGTTTTGGAGTTCAGTTAGAACAGATAGACAAAAATCTTAAAAAATGGTTCGTGTTTGTTATATTAACCATAGAACCTTATCTTAACCATGAAATCAAATGTGTATTTAATTCAATATTTAAAATTTCATTATTATTTTTTGTACCCCTAATCATTCTCTATAAATTAATTTTAGGAAATTTTAATACAACATTTTTGCATACGCATTTATTCTTATTCTTGGGTAAAACCACAGTATAAGTAATAGTACTGTAAAACCGTTATTTAGAAATTACAAATATACATTGTACATTTTACATAATATTATTTATATAGATAACATTATAGGTTGGGGTATAAGTGACTTATCACGATCTTTAGAGCCAAAGCCAACCTCACCTACACGCGGTGCACCCTGCCGCCTAACAAAAGAGGCTTTGGCAGAGAGGTAGGGTACAGCATATTTGTAAGCTGTCCGACTGGGGCAGTACCTTCATCTCACAGATTTCCACAGCCAAATAACAATTCCCTTAAGGATTGTTGTGTTCATGCGAGTGAGTGAGGTCACCAAAGGAAGGAGTTGGTACCGTGACAGCGGGGATGCCGGCGCGAGAGTTGCGAGCGTTAATATGACTACGGTAACCGCTTCACATCAGGCGGGTCGAATGCTTGTCTGGCACCCGACTTAATAAAAAAAAGGTACTCATACATCATATGTATTACCTGTATTGTTAAGCGTATCTCCAATATAATTATTCCAAATCTCGACGAAATCCCTTGAACCATTTAGATGTCAAGGGCAGACAAATAAATACATATCGCATTTATAATTTTAGTATTGACATAACATTAACTGGTACCGCAGCAGGATATCCGACAATAGATCTACTAAATAGTAAACAAAAAATTCACAATTCTTTTTTGGACATTGATGAATCGTTTGAAGAATGATGTAAGAACATACTCCCACGCATGCTTATTGTAATACAACTTGAATCCAACAATAGTATATAACATACGAGTATATCTAAATAATATATAGTTACTCTTTATATATATATATATTACTAGTTGACCCGGCAAACGCCATGCCATAAAAAATAGATAAGAAGAAAGAAGAAAGAAAATAAGTTTATTAACATCACAACATGACACAATTAAATTAAATTAAATTAAAATGTTTTTATTGCGACCAACAAGGATCATTATAAAATACAATAGATTTCTACAATACACAATAACAATTATTACAATTCGAACACCATGTACATCATTATGATGCTAATTGGCCATCGCTCGGCATTAATGCTGTGTAATACACACAGCGCCGGTATTCTGCGACAGCCATCAGGTGCCGACACGGACCTAGTCGGCCGAGGTATACTTTAAAAAAAAAAACATAAAAACAACGACGCATTCAAGACCATCGGACCATCCAGCACGTATAATGGGACAGTTCCCCACAACACATGCCAGACACACAGACGGCACCGGACGGCACAATATGTAGCACAGGCACAATTCTACATAAAATGTACTATTGACAGCTTGACACATCACCTCCCCACCCAGATAACAACCTATTCTACCCGATATGCACACTAAATTTCAAAAAAATCGGTCAAGCCGTTTCGGAGGAGTATGGTAACTAACATTGTAACACGAGAATTTTATATATTAGATATAAAATAACTATATGTTTCGATCTGGATCTTAATATTAACCCTAATTCTGCTTGTATAGGTGTGGTATGTGGTATTGAAGCTTCGCATTTTGCTGCGTTGCCAGTCCTAACAATTTGCAACACTGAATTTATAGACTGAATCCCTTTGTGTGTTCTACCGATTGTACAATAAGGTGTGTTCTGAGGAGTTTTTTGACATGATGGCCAAGGCCTCCTTCTACAGTCGTACCGCTCGCCATCGATAGAGAATTCATCCTCACACATTAGAACCGAAGTGGTCACGTACTCTGTGGTTCCAGAGAAGTTTTCTTCCACGTACTATCAAGCTGTAGAATGAACGGCCTGTTGAGGGTTTCCCAGGAGACTACAGCCTATGGTTCTTCAAAAAGGGCGTGCAGAGGTTTTTACAGGATCGGCAATACGTATGTGATGCTTCTTGTTTTACAGGCGTCCATAGGCTACGGTAACTGCTTCCCATCAGGTGGACCGTGTGCTTGTTTGCCGCCTTAGTGGTATAAAAAAACACTAGTATATGGGTCAATACTGTCAACAGGCACATTCGAAATTTGGAGATGTGGGCCTCAATGCAGATTCTGCATCGTATCTGAAGGGATTCCTCCGCACTTACTGTGCGAGTGGTCTATTGTTAACTTAGCCATGCTAATTTAAAAATGCAGCAAATTTTTGAGAAAGTACATTCTGCGCTCAAAGAAATTTATGCTACTCACGACTCAAATAATTTTGCGGAATCATGTGGGAGTAGAAATGAGCGCACTGCAAAAAAGTTGCAACTAGATTGCGGTGCTATCGAAGGGGTATTCCCTACACAGAATAAAACAATAACACTTGACCGGAGAAAGGCTGTAGAAACCACAATAGGTATAAACGTACGAGTATAGTGTCTAAGGTACATGCTTCGAGCATTAATATTAGAACGGTACATGTACAGAAGAGGCACAAAATATTTATAATCATTTCTATCATTAATTATCAGAGTATACCTACCCACTGCTGGATATAAGTCTTGCATCATCATTTTTAGGGTTCCGTACCCAAAGGGTAAAAGGGAACCCTATTACTAAGGCTCCGCTGTCCGTTCGTCCGTCCGTCCGTCCGTCTGTCACCAGGCTGTATCTCATGAACAGTGATAGCTAGATAGTTGAAATTTTCACAGATGATGTATTTCTGTTGCCGCTATAACAACAAATACTAAAAAATAGAATACAATAAATATTTAAGGGGGCTCCCATACAACAAACGTAATTATTTGCTCGTTTTTGCTCGCAATTGTTAGGGGCAATAGGTAGACATTTGAAATATTCACATAATATTTAGTTATATATTCACTTTAAAAATATATAATGAAATAAAAATAAAACAAATATTTAGGGGGGCTCTCATACAACAAACGTGATTTTTTGCCGTCTTTATAGATAGGGTACGGAACCCTTCGTGCGCGAGTCCGACTCGCACTTGGCCGGTTTTATTGGATATTCACACAACATAACCTTTGTTATGCTGTGTGAATATCCAAAAATGATGATAATGTGATGCATAATGTAATAAACCTACCTACTAAGATACTTACAAAATTCCATATTTCGTCTCACGATTACTGCCTAGTAGGCAGTGGTACAAGGTATGTGTTCTTTTATTTATATAAACAGATAAATTATATAAATAATGCAATTGGCAAAAGGCAAATATTTTGATAATTTTATTGAGAGACATTGAAAATGGTTCTAATTAATATATTAAAAAAACATACATTCTTGTTAGTCCATTGTGATGATCTTTTGCACCGTTAAATACCGGTTTCGCAGGGAATTTACCTGACCGCACCGGAGCGTTATTCTGCAACACTATATTTCGATTGATTTGAAAATATTGATAATTTAAAAACTACTCGTTTTAGCCCGCGGCTTCGCCCGTGTGAGTGTCGGTTATTGCGCCGAACTTTCAGTCATCCATCGGGAACAGTTCAATTTTTCGAGTTAAAAAGTATCCTATTATTATTATTCTGGCCTTTTATTATGGTATATGCTAAATTTCATGACAATCGGTTCAGAAAGTAGTTAGGGAACAAACCAACTCACTTTACCAATTATAATATTAGTAAGGTAATAAGACTTCGCCTTCGTGGTCCTTCTACACCTTTTTTTCCTATGCAGTTAATTTTGATTTGATTTTGATTTCTGAAATAAACAGTAGTGCCTATGTTAGGCAGTTTGATTTACACCACCAGTCTGGTGGCGGAAGCACTCAAACTAGTGTACATCAAATTACTGTAAATTTGACTTCCATAAACTAACACCTAATCAAGTCACCTTAAACTATTCGGTTAAAAAATAAAAAATGGTAGTCATATTAACTATTTTTTATACATTTTGTTATTCAGATTACTACTTGCACATACTCGCTTTACTTTTTTACTCTAAAGGCACGGAATGCATAATTATGCTAACAAAAGGAATTAAATTTAATAAATCCATAAAACAAAAAATCGACTATGATAGATATTATAGGACCAATGTCATTTTTCTTTCTCGGATTTTTGTAATCGAAATATTAATATTAAATATCGTCGAAATTTTAGAAATTTGTCGATTTATTATCATATTACTGTCGAACAGCTCGCAGTGTTTTCATTCTGGTCCTTTCAAGCTAAAAACTCGAAATTCGTGTCATGATTAATTTGTCATTGTTTTACTCTAAAAATTAGGAAAATCGATATTAAAGCTAAAATTTTATATGTCTAGGTATTTTCGTTTTTATTCATCACTTCTATTGTCTTATCCTAATTTAGTAACTATAATTTCATACAATCAATGGTATTATTGCAAAGTTCTGTAAATTATGATGACATAATAATGACCTAATATCAATAATATTCTCATATCCACGATTTAATTATAATTTAATGATAATTAATATCCGCCCGTGCCATGTATGACGCATTCTAATACTTTCCTTCCTTCTCATTTAACCGGATGAATGTATAAACCATTGCAGAATTTACCTTTTACAATAACGAAACGTATTTAAGTTGCTGTGAACGGAGTCAAGATCATTCATTGACTTACCTTGACAAAGTGCGTACGTCTGTCTAACAAATACAATCTGTAATAATAAAATGGAGAAAATAGTAATCGTGATTTCCTTTCTGTCGGTTGTTAACTTAGTACACTCAAAAGCAGTGTACTATTATCCTGAATATGCTGGACCTGATGTGATTGTGTTCCCTGGACCTACAAATTATAAGAAAATACACGGCTACGCTATCTATCGTGATGAAAAGGAGAACGAAATTGCAGATGATGATTGGGCTGACAAGCTAGACCTCAGAACTGGAGAAGATGAAATACCCAAATTAGAAGAAAAGGAAGACGACACAGAACCTCCGGCGGTTATGGAGCAAGACGACACAGAACATCAGGAGGTTACGAAGCAAGACAGAGAACTTCCAGTGGTTGTGAATAGAAGCGGAGGTTTTGTATTCCCGGCAGATTAAAATAATGCTAACAATTTATGGATTGGTTTAAAATTGATAGTCCTTGAGTTATAACATCAAGGCGTGTAAAAAAAAGAATTGGTTTAAAAAATTATGTTCTCATTGTGAAATGTGCAACTATTTACAGTGATTTAAACGCTTTAATTTCTCTTCAGTGCCAGTGCATATATACTTCCACAGAGGTCCTGTAAGTTTAAAATAGATTTTTACTGCCTTAAAGCTATATCACTACTTAGGTTTATATATATATTGTTTTTAGCAATGTTTTTTTCATTACTCGTATTTATATTTTGTAGTTGAAACCAGTACTTGGCGCTAAATTTGAAGCCGCGTTCCGACATGATAAGAATAATAAATAGTGATGTGGAATGACTTTGCGTCGTTAAGTCACGCGCTATATTTACTATATTTCGAAATAATTTTTATATTAAAATCTATTCAATATTGGTATGCAACATTAAGAACGTTTTATAACCTAGACCTATTTAATGTCTAATCAGATTGATAATAGTATCATAAACAAATAATTTATATTCACTTTTTGATTTTAAATTACATAGTGAGGTTGTCTTATTTCTGTAAAAATTGCAAATCCAAAATTGTCATAAATAGCGTTGTCGAACTATTCGTTAAAATGTTTACACATGTATAGCAGAATTTACAAGCGTCCATATGCTTCGATGACAGCTCAGGTTGGTCGTTTGATTGTTTGTCACCTTAGTTGTATAAAATAAAAATATTTTTTGATAATTATTCTACAATTTACGAATCAATTACAAGTTAATTTATTAAATTATCAATAAATTAAATGTCAAATGTTGAATGTTAAAAAGTGGAATGTTATTTATTATACAAAAGACTTGAATTAGGTACTCATACTAGCTTTATTTATATTGTATCTACTCCTAGGTATGTGATTGTATCCGAATTAAAATTTCAGATTTAATTAGATTTAGGAATAGAAAAACGCGGTGTTTCTTGCGCTTTAATTTATATTTTTTAATTTATGTACCGAATTGTGGTAGCGAACAGTACATTTTATAATAATTATTACTTGCCTAGTGTTTGTATAACTGTATATATTGTAATGTGTATGATGTATTGTGTATTGTAGTGTACAAATAAAACAATATCTATCTATCTATCTTATATGGAAACTTGTAACAAATGTAACAAATTAATGTTTTAATATATGAAATTTTAAAGTATCCATTTATGTTGATAGTGAATAATGTTTTTGCGTATTTTATATGCAACCTACTCTCCCATTATATATCGGCACCTATATATGTCTATATGTTATTTTAATTTTGCCCTTGAATAATGTGATGTTATATTAATTGACTGAGTATGGTATACGTAGTATATAAATGATATTAAATATATGACAGATACTCTTAGATACTAAGCTTATTATTAATAATGAATCCGTCTTAAGTCGTGGACATTATTTGACGAAATATACAATGAATAATAACTATATTAAGATTTTTATTTCATTCTCTTGTGTACTGGATAAGTGAGAAACCTCCATAACCGGAACTCATGCTGAGGTCCCAACAATGTGACCAATGTTCAAAAATCATAAAATCTTTCTATCAGTAACGTAAAATACATAAAACTAGAACGAATAGCTATCTTAAAATTTTAATAACTTATGTCCGACTTGTTTTATGGTCGATCAAAGTTTGGTGGGAAAGTCCATTTTCAAATTATAAGAAATAAATATTACCATTGTAGAAACAATAAAAAATACTGTAACTTTTGTTAAGCCACTAGCTACATAAACGCAATATTTAACATAGCTGTCGTACAAATTTCTGATTTAATGCATATAAAATAGCGTGTGTGTAGTTATAACAATATGGTAGCCTTTTGTATGGAGCGTTTTCGGGATAGTCCAAAATTGTGATCTTCAAGTTATCATATCTCGAGAAGTCTTTATGCCATCGAAGTAATACTTTCATCTATAGTTATATTATTGTGACGTCAAATAACAAATCGAAAAAAAATAGTTCAAAAGCCTCTGTTAGTGGGACACAGTTATTTTGAAATGACATCAATTAGTAACCAAAGCATATTTGATAAAAATATGTATAACATCGAAAAGCATCTGATGGCTGGTACTTCTAAAACACAAATTAAAATGACCGATATTTATAATTGATACATTCGGTTTACATTTTTGTACTAATTGTAAAAGAACGTGGTTGAATATTTATGTTTATTACATTACATTTAATATTATTTTTTTGATTAACATTTAATTTAATTTCTACAACAGATAATAAGCTATCATGATATAAAATATTTTTTTTGAATTCCAATAAAGATTAAAGATAAAATTTCTGATTGAATTAGATTTACGAATAGAAAATGCGGAGATTTTTGTGCTTATTTTTTTTTTCCATAACTGCAATAACCTGTATTCTGACTTATTATTTATTATATTAATATTAATGGAACTATATATACTCGTACATTAATGGAACCCTCTGTAAATGAGACAGATATTTATTTATATCTGGATATTGGAGACACTGAGTAAGTGGTAAGTCTATAAGTGAGAATAATTTACATGTCCCTTAATGTCTCACTTAACCAGGTTTTACTGTATTTCTTTAGAACCATAGCACACCCCGGCAACTCCATACAAATGTCGCGTCGTTTACTACTACAAAACAATGGCGTCTGTGCAGAGCATGAATGAGCGTGTGTGCCTGCGGCGCCATACAAACTGTTCCAGACTCATCTCAGAGGTGAGGTGAGTTCGACACGACACTGACAGAGAGCAACACTGGCCGTACTATACATAGTAGTATAATAATACTATGCATAGCTTATTTAACATGCGAACAGTACAACCTTGTTCAATTGCCAACGCTTGCTACCACATATTATACATCTTTTTTTGCTTCGTGCTCGAGTAACTTTTATACATTTATAATTTATGACCGTCCTCCATCCATCATAGTTTGGTCAACATAATTATGTTCAATAAAGTCGTTAAACAGCTGAAGAGGTGTGGTCGCAGTATGGAACCTACATATTGAATAATGTTTTGCTAAACAAATGTCATAAAACAAGTTAGAAAATGTTAGTTGTCTTTTTATTTGTAATTTATTTTACACTACGCCGGGTGGCAGACAAACATATGGCTCGCCTGATGCGAAGCAGTTATCGTACCCATATTAACGCTCGGAACATGAAATATCGCTCGCAGGCTCCCGCCCCCGCTGCCAACGCTGCATCTGTATCTATAGGTTAATATCTATAGGTCCTTTCTGGTGACCTCAGTCACTCGCAGGAAGACAATAATCCTCAAGGAAATTGTTATTATTTGGCTGCAGTATTCTGTGAGGTGAAGGTACTTTCCTACTAGGGCAGCTTACAATTACGCTCCCTACCTCTTTTCGCCAGAATCTTGTTTGTTAGTCAGCAGGGTGTACCACGTGCAGATGACGTTGACTTTGGTTCAAAGATTTTGATGACCTACTTACACCAAAACTTTACTTTAATTAGTGCGGATTTTAAATTAATAAAACATTAAAGAGGCATAAGTTAATTAGAAAAATACCGACGTGACGTCACGGTATTGTTCTAAAACGAATATACTCGTAGGTATATAGCATATTTTACGCAAATAAATTATCTTTATCTTTATCTTATATTATTTACATTTCTAAAAAGGTAACTGAGCTAGCCCCACAACCCTCTATATTTCAAACAAACAAAAAATAAATAATAATAGTGTGACAATAGATTATCAACAAACTCGTAATAGCGACGTGCAATTAATACATTATAAGAAAATTGTGATATAAAAATAAAAAATGTAAACAAAGCGTACGGACTCTGGGGTCTGGTAGATGTATATAGTCGGGTACATTGTGATTATGACCAATAAAAAAAAATGGGTGTCTGTAAAGTTGGTTTACGGACGATAATTTTACGTGATAACGTTATAAAAAACATAGGCTTGTTCCGTGTTCTCGCTTGCTCGCTCGACTCAGGCGGAACGTGACAATGACTCATGCTTTTTAGTGTGTGCAGCTGGCGTTCATCCATATATAAGTTATCACGTCAAAATAACAGTTTTTATTAACATACAACTACATATTAATTTCATGCGGTCATAACATTCACTACACACTCTACAAAGTTATGTCATGTTAGTTAATATGGGCACTTGTTGGCCATGACATGTCGGAAGGTCAATGTTGCACGGTCATCCAAGAAAATTATGGGTTTGTACACTAAATAAATATTTTTCTGGGCAATTTACACAGCGCTATCTAGTCCCAAAATAAGGGCAAAGCTTGTGTTATGGGTACTAGACAACTGATGAATCTAGACAATGTACTTAAATACATTAAATACTTTATGATACCCCATTTGAACTAGTAGTTTCAATTTGAAATTTCGACACCCTATAAAAATATAGACCCCCTATTTTTTAAGATCTATTTACAAATGTATAGTTTTGAGATTTATTCCTGTACTTGTAGTCTATAACGATGTTACTTGCCAAATTTCATAGTTCTAGGTTCACGGGAAGTACCCTATAGGTTTTGATTCCCTTGAGTGTGTCGAAATATGCGTTTTTTGCTGAATAAACGGCCGTAACTTTTTTCTACGTAAACTTAGCAGTTTGATTTTTTTTTAACTTCATGGGACCGTAGACCTGAGTATAAAGTTCAAATTTCAGCTTGATACATCCACGCATTCTCGACATAGAAATTCTTGACAGACAGACAGTCAGACAGACGGACAACAAAGTGATCTTATAAGGGTTCCGTTTTTCCTTTTGAGGTTCGGAACCCTAAATAGGTCGTATGTTTAAGTTAATGACAAACATCTTCAGCTTAGTCTGTAGAGCTCCAGAGTCTCTACAAGCTAAGCTAAACACAAGTACCATAAATCTAAGTTGAAGTTTGATTTTAGCCATCAAACAATCCGATGGTAATCGGCTTCAGCTTCGACGATAGGGCCCCAGAGGGCTAGCTTTTTTCTCGCCCAGCGAACAAGCATAGCCATCCAGCATGGTACTAGCAGGGAAGCGGAAGAGTTTTTTGACGCAATATAGCTTTTCTTTATTTTTATCCGACTGCGACAGAAGGAGGGTTATGTCTTTCGAGAGTATGTATGTATGTACATATGTATGTATGTATGTATTATGTATGTATGTATGTATTATGTATAATTGTTTGGCACGCTGTGCAGCCTGAACGGCTGGATGGATTTTAGCTTGAGAGGTGTCGTTAGATTCGTATTTGCTGTGAGAGTGACATAGGCTACATCAAATATAAAAAAAATCAATATGGCGGCTGTGAGCCGCAAAATTGTCGTTGCAGTAATTTTTATTTTCTTCTAAATATATATGGGTATCAAAATAATGGTCTCCATGACCTGATTTCAAATATATATTTGATATATTAGTTTTTGCCTGCGGCTTTGCTTGTATGGAATTATATTATTGTTACCCGTGATTAATAAATCTGTTGTAGGTGCAGTCGGGTTTTTGATTTTTTTAATTAACTTATAACTTGTTATATTTAGGTATATTGTGTATATTATTAGTTGTATCAATTAAGTTTAGATAAGTATATACGACATTGGCCTGCCCTCATGGGAGAAGGGGATTGGAGCGTACCATGATGCTCAAATGCGGGTTCACGGTTGTTTATAGATAGAGTATAGTTAATTTCTGTAATAGGTTTAATTTTCCCAATGTTGTTATAGAACAATACGTGTAAAAACTTCGACATGAAATGTTTTTTTGTTATGCTACGTCGGGTAGTAGACAATAAGACCCACCTGACGTGAAACGGTTACCGTAGTGATAATATATCGCTATTGCGCTGCACCCTTGCTGTCAATGTAGCAATCCCTTCCTTTCTGGTGACCTCACTCACTCGCAGGAACACAAACCTCAAGAGAATTGTTATTTGGCTTGTAATGACAATGTAATGAATGTTGAATGTTTTTACACGTATTTTTTGACCCGCCAAGAACTTCGCACGTGCGGCTATTAAGGAAAACGTTTATATAAACATTATTCTATTGGTCATAAACTAGATACCAGACGGTGTAGTAAATTACAGCATTAGTATTGATTAATAAGTAATTTGAGTAACAATATTCTGGGTCGGAATTTGGTATTTTATCGATACCTAACATTTCGGTATTTTTTTTTATACTACGTCGGCTGGCAGACAAGCATACGGCCCGCCTGATGTGAAGCGGTTACCGTAGCCATATTAAGGCTCGCAACGTAAAATATGGCTCGCGCGCCGCCACCACCGCTGCCTTCGCAGCATCTCCTTCCCTTCTGGTGACCTCACTCACTCGCAGGAACACAACAACCCTCAAGGGAATTGCTATTTGGCTGCGGTATTCTGTGAGGTCGAGATGCATAAAATTATTATTACCTCCACCTCACAGAAAACCGCAGCCAAATAGTAAAATATTTTTCTCGATACTTAACAATATACTTAAAATTTGGCCTCTACTTGCTAGTTTTGCCATTACAAGGGACTTAAATCTATGACATTTTATATGTAGATGGGTCATAGGCAGTACGCCCTACCTCTCTTTCGACAGAGCCTCGTAGGGTGCACCACGTGCAGGTGAGGTTGGCTTTGGCTCAAAGATTATTATTGACAGCGGCTTTAAAGATCAAGAATTATGTTTACGTTAGTGACAAACTTTTTCTAAACGGTAGAGCTCCAAGCCCTACCAGCACACGGCCCAATAGCAGCATAAGGCCCACCTAGAGAGGGTCAAATTGCCAGGTATTTACGATAATTAAATAATAAATATTGTCATACAAATTACACAGCGCCATCTAGCCCCAAAGTAAGCGAAGCTTGTGTTATGGGTACTAGACAACTGATAAACATGCGTAAATACATTTTTTTTTTTGTAAATACATACTTATATATTTAATTATATATATATTATATTAATAATTTTATAGAAAACACCCAGACCAAGACAAACAGACATGTTCATGCACACAAAATGTTTGTCCTGTGTGGGAATACAACCCACGAGCGTTGGTGTCGAAGCCGCGTCATTGACCGCTACGCCACCGAGCTCGTCAAGTGCCCAGAAAGTACATGTAAATGCCCAATAAATACCTAGTTTTGGGCATAAATAGGGAATTTATATATACATTTTGGGCATTTATCGTAAATCCCCGGCATTTTGCACATTTCTAGGCCCACCTGATGTGATTCGGTTTCTATGGATCTAATGGGACTAAGATTAAAGTTTATCACATTATAACTTGTTCACTTTAGTAAGTAGAGCTCCAAGGTTTCTATCAGCTTAGGTAAACACAATTACCGTCTATCTAAACCGATGTTAGATTTTTGCTTTCATAAAATTCAACTGAAAGCACCTTCAGCTGAGGCGGTAGCGCGCCAGATTTGACTAATCATTGACATCACAAAACCAATGTCAGTATTCTAGGTATTCATAAACCAGAAGCTTAGTGACTTTACGCGTCAGTTATTTTGCTCGAGTAATACCTACTTTAGCCCCGAGACTATGGCTGAATCATATTGAAATCCCTTATAATGCCGAAAGTGACAGACGGAATCCAAATAATATGCAAAGAGAACCGCTGTATACAGAAGGTTATTGGCATGTAAGTGGCTTAGTTAAGTTGGCGTAGTCAAAGCCAACCTCACCTACATGTGGTGCATTGCCGACTAGCAAAAGAGGCTATGAGGAAAGAGACGAAGGGTACAGCGTATTTATAAACTGCCAGTCCGGGGAAGTACGTCTACCTTTCTGAATATCGCAAATAACATCCTTGAGGGCTGCTGAGTTCCTACGAGTGAATAAGGTCACCAGAAAGGAAGGAGATGCTGCGTTGGCAGGCGGTGGCCACTTCGCCTGGTGATAAGCGAAAAGAGAAGCCGTCGAGCAGTTTGAAGCAGTCGAGATGAGACTCGATGTAGACTAAGGCTGATATAGAACCTATAGGCCCTATAGGCACCTATAATCGCCTATAGGTGGAATATTTGTTTATTTATTTAGGTTTGTAAATGCAAAAAACATTTGATAATTATTTATTTAATATTTATTGACCACAAAATTACATTAGGGTACAAAAGGCAGACTTAACGCTAAAAGCATTCTCTATCAGTTAACCTATGAGAATAGCAGTAATTCATGAATACGCTTGTAAAGCAAATGAAATGAAATTAAGATTAAAAAATAGAGATAATAACTATTAAAATAAAATAATATTATAGGCGGTAATCGTTTACCAAATAACCGTAATCAGTAAACCGATTATCCCTGCAACGAATAGCACATTAAACCCGTGGGTAATTTGTTATTTATAGTGATTAATAGTTAGTTAAGTAAACTCTTGTTTTCAGTATGGATTTAGGATTAAATATAATTAGTTCGGTGTTTAATTATGACCCAATTAGTTAGCCCAACCACGACCACGGATACCCAAAACTGCTCGACATGATACAATATTTATTAGGTACTATTGTAATAGAATAATAATAGAGTAATTAACATTTTTATTTAACGTAATTCTTATTTGTCAATTACATAAGAATAGTAGATTATTGCATCGAGCACAAAGTAATTTATTATTGCACCGAGTACCTGATTTAGAGCCCGAGCGTTAGCGAGGGCTCTAATCTAACAGGCACGAGGGCAATATAAATTACTTAAGGCGAGGTGCATAATCTGCTTTTCTTTCAACTAATACCTATAGAAATAGTAGATAAAAGAAACTCATATCAAACAGTTAAAATAGAAGTTTCTATAACACTGTCGGCTTCATTTAGAATGTTTTCCGGAGTTAATGTGTCGCTAGATGAATCCATTTTAATTCGAAGCCGAAGCACTCAAAATCAGATAGTATCACACTTTTATCGTTTCCAAAAATATTGTCAAGCAAAATTAACAAAGTTCCCGCCAAATCACTTTTTTAAATTTCTTTCATTTTTAACTCAGAGTTAGCAGCAATCATTTTTTAAATTTGTAACAAGTAGGATAGAAACGAATAATACGTACGAAAAAAAAGTATTGATATCGGCTGGCTGAATAGAGCTAATCCATTGAGATTGGCACCTTTTGGTGCGATTAAAAAAAACTGTGCAATAATGAAATTTCATACATTTTTATTGCTCTAGAGCATTAAAGACTCGTTTTGTACTGAGTTTTTAGTGTGATTGTGATGAAATTAAAGCATAGTTGGAAGAAAATATACATATAACAACAAAATACAACTAAACTAGTAAATAAAAATATTCTAATCTTAAAACTACTTAAAAATAAAACTATTAAAAAGAAAAACAAAATACTAATCTATTCCTCGAAAATATCGGTCCCATGCGGTAGGGAGGCAAGAACACTGGCTGCGTTTCCTCGCTGAATTGCAATGCTCACTTTTTGAGCGAAGAAAGAGCCAGCCCTCCTGTCTCCAGAGACGGCAACCAGTTTTGATGAAATTACTGAAAGAATTTTATTTAATTGAATACTTTATCGATCGCAATAAATTCAATTCAAATTTAAAATATCTTTATTCCTTGGACTTTATAAAGCACTTAGAAACGTCATACAAATTAAATATAAGAACATGTATAAATCATTACTACTCTAAATCCGCAGAGCTTAGATTCACTTTCATCACACTATCTTGAATGTGAAAGTGAATTTAAGTGCCAGTTCCGGCGACGGGGCTTCTTGAGAAGAACTGGCAAGAAAGTCAAAGCCGACTCTTTTAATTGCCAATAGTTTGGTACAATAGGCGAACTTAATGCTTAATGCATTTTACCAGTCTATCTTTGGGTGTACGGAAAAACACGTACGCAGAGGAGTATGCTCTAAACCCCTTCGATTGAGGGGAGACCCGTATTCCAGCAGTGGAATCAATAAGAGATGACGACGAACGCATTCTCTACCAGTCTACCTTTGGGATTACGAAACAAGTACCTACATGTTTTATATACTTGTTTATGTACTTTTAAACAAAAGTACATAAAATTTACATAAAAATTTATTGTCTAATTTAGGTATTTCCTTGTCAATGTAATAAATTGTCAATTATCAATAATTAAGCTTACTTAGCACTATATCATTCATCATATAGGTTGACGGAGCTCCTATTTCCGATAACAGGACAAAAGAAAACCCTAACCTAACCAAAAATTAACTTAAATCTAAGCAAAATATGTTTTATTACATTGACTAAGTATCGGTCAGTATGAATAATAACTAATTTATTACACTGACCGTAACATATATACTAAATTACACATTTAATTAGTACCAATTTACTGCTTAGACAACTTATCAAGAAGGTAAAAATGCATTTTTGATGGATAATTGGATAGTTTCATAGCGTTGTGGTATATCAATCAATCAATCAAAAGTTTAAACCCCCATCTTATATTTATGATGTGATATGAAATATAAGATGGGGGTTTAAAGATGCCCAGGCCGACCCTACAGAGTCATATGGCAGTCCCGACCTAGACACAAAGTGGATTTTTTACAAACTAAAAGATATTTAGAAATAAAGAAAGAATGCTTACGGATAGGCTCTAGTAGAAGACATTAGACCTTTAGTTCAAGGACCGTGTCATGTAGATAGCCTAAGGTTGCTGGGGTCGCTTGCTTATAAAAAGTTTTTTGATCAATTTTTATAAGCAAGTTAAAAATCACAAGTTTATTAACATGAGTACATAGGTACATGCACAATCTACTACTCTAACGTAGGATGGTATAGGTACGTTGGAGTCCGTAACGATGGGTGATGGTCACTGGACGCGCGCACTGAAGTTACTTGTTGGCCAACACAAATACGAAATAATACGCAGTGATCATTTACGTAGGTTAATGAAGAACGCATCAACGATATTGCTCCAGTAATGCTTAGGCACACCGTCGTGTTGAAGTCACCACTTGGCGACACCCTGAGATTGCAGCGCCAGCGTGGCGTGAAGAAGGGGGCGGATGAAACCCCCTTGGCGTCGCCGCATGCCAGGGCAGCACGCGACACAACAGGTCCCCTGTACCCGCAGTCCTACGAGGAAACGCCGAGGTCTTCTCAACTTGGCGCCAACGCTATCGCGTCGCCATTGACGTGGAAATATTTCCATAATCGATCCGTAGATCCCAATAACAACTCCATAGGTCCAGGGACAGGCCTTGTTGTTCCCTGGACGGAGCCGGGATGATCTTCGATGGAAAATTCCTTCCTCTCTTGAAAAAAAAAATAATTCAATATAAACTGTCGACCATGTACGACATGGTTTTATATCGAAGTCACAAAAAATACTGCATGAAAACCGTAAACAATGGTGATAGACCAAACAATATTATTATCAAGTAATCATACAATTTAATTAGCCACACCTCAGCGCACGATGACAATACCCGATCGTTGACTGAAAATTAAGATGGATATCATAAAATATTTAAATAAATCCAGAATATAAATATTTATTAACAATGACATTCTCGCGTAGTTGAAATGTAATAACACTAGCGTATAACCAACTATTACTTATACTGTGGTATAACTAAACGCAGCGCGAATAATTGTCATAAATGCCAATGTCTTGTGTAAACATACGGATTTGTAAATAGTATAACTTTAATTATAGCGATTCGTGATTAATGCTAAATAATATGACGAATCGCTACAACGTGTTGGACGTTCAACGTGCCAAATTCCAAGTTGAGTCGGGGTTGAGTTGGGGTTGAGCTAGATAATGTGATATTACATTGTCCAATTCCATGACAATTTCCAAGTTGAGTTGTAGTTAAGCTGGTTAATCTGATAAGCGCTTGTGTTATCATAGTAAGTTAAAGGCTAGATAAAGAGTATAAAAGGACTAGATAAAGAGGTTAGGGAACTTTACTTAGATAAATACATTTGCTTTATGATAGGTCTTCGGCGAAGTGAATCAGAGATAGGAACTTTTACATGATCAACTAACTCCTGCCGGCGGCTTCGCCCCTCGGAAATATGTAACACAGTCGAACATACAACCTCCTCTTTTTAAGGCGGCTAAAAAGCAACATGTCTGCTAGATCGCTTAATAAAAAATTAGTCAACAATATACAGCCTTGAATAACGAAGATGATAATCCGGTTTTCTGCATACATTACTACTAGAGTAAAAAAATTGATTCAAAAATGTTAATACAATTAAATAAATTCACATTGTAGGTATCTCGAGTCACAAGCACGTTCAAGAACATTCAAAATCCACATAAGTACATATATTTGCATACAATGGTAAAAACAGACTAATTGTGAGTCGGGGCGTCTCACCTATAACCGTACCTCAGTAATTATGTGATTGGCATTCTTTTACCATAACCATATAATGCTCACAAAATTAAATATCGCTCGCGCGTTACCGCCCCTGCTGCCAACGCAGATAAATATATATAATATATAGCTTCGTCTATATACAAATACATACATGACATCAAATATTTGAAATACTTAAAGGGTACAGCGTATATGCAAGCTATCCGGCTACAGAAGTATCTCTACCTCGCAGAATATCGCAGCCAAATAACAATTCCCTTGGGGGTTGTTGTGTTCCTGCGAGTGAGTGAGGTCACTAGAAAGAAAGAAAGGAAGACGTATAGGCTGGCAACTCAGCGGCGACCCCTTGATGTTGCTGAACTCCATGGGCGGTGGTGATTATTTTCCATTAAGCAATCGGACGGTCATTAAATGACAGTGAAGAATAGGAGGAGTGACAATCGAGCGGATTCTGCCATCCTGCAGTTGAGTTCACCACTTCCATTTATTTTAAGATCCTATATCCCCAAGTTGGGGCAGAGGGCCTCCGTAGTACTTCTCCATACCGTTCGATCTCGAGCTTCTCGTTTCACTTCACTCCAGGAGTTTAAGATTGTCTTCGCTTCTGCAATGATTGTTTGTAGCCAGGTTTGCTTAGGTCGGCCACGTTAACGCTTAGGAGCCTTGAGGATTCCACTCCAAGGCTTGTCTCTTGATGTAATGAGGATCCCTTCGAAGCTGATCCAAATCCAGTTGCAGCAGTTAGTAGACTGGTAGTTTACTTTCTAAACTGTTGTTATGAATCCATCGTTTCAAATCAAATCAAAATATCTTTATTCCTTGGACTTTATAAAGCACTTAGAAACGTCATACAAATTAAATATAAGAACATGTACATATCATTACTACTCTAAATCCGTAGAGCTTAGATTCACTTTCATCACACTATCTTGAATGTGAAAGTAAGTACCAGTTCCGGCAACAGGGCTTCTTGTGAAAAACTGGCAAGAAACTCAAGACCGACTCTTTTAATTGCCAATATTACATTAAATACAAATACAATCATTAACATAACATAACAAGAGCAATTCATTTCCAAATACTTTTATCATTTATGTAATCTGAGATACAATAGTAAGCCTTTTGACATAGTCTAGTTTTGATATATTTCTTAAATTTACCCATGGATAATTTAAACGCGTCGTTTGAAAGTTTATTGTAAAAGCGTATACATTGTCCTGGGAACGAGTTAGAGATTTTATGAAGCCTAGTAATATGCACAGCGAGTTTGTTTTTATTTCTTAAATTTCATTGATGGAGATCACTGTTTTTCCTAAATTTAGGTTGATTTTTATGATTTACGTTTGACCAAGACGTTATGCCCATATTTTGACGAGCTCGGTGGTCAATTGACTAGCGATGGCACTTGGACTCCGAGGTCGCGAACCCCGCACAAGACAAATATTTGTGAGCATGAACATGTCTATTTGTTTTGGTCTGGGTGTTTTCTATGTACATATTATATGGATGTATTTATATAAAAATATACTTAAGTATATTATCAGTTATCTAGTACCCACAGTACTTTGCTTAGTTTGGGACTAGATGAGAATGTGTAATTTGTCCAGGATTTTTTTTATTGTATATTACATCCCAGCAGAGGAATAGACATGGATTGATACAGTTATGTCGGCATTAATTTATAATCATCCTATTGTTGGGATTAGGGTTCCCCCTCTGCGTAAGCTTCGGGTTGGTGGAGGATAGTGCTTTCCACTAAAAGGCCACTGAATTGGCTTAAAGACTGTCATCTAATGGAATTAGCTGGGATCTGGGCTTAACGTACCCTCCGGAGCACGGTGGAGCAACAGGTAATAAACCCATCTACAGACAGGCTGCAGTCGACGGTGCTTAACTTGCGCAAGGACGCTATCGAGCTCTTCAATACATTTATAATTATAACAGATATATTTTATTCTTATTAGTGAATGGGATGTCAGCGCGTGTGCAATACTCCTTATATTGCGAGGGTTTATATAACTGCGACAACCGCTATACATCAGGCGGGCCGTACAATTAATTCATTGATTCCCGGCCAAAAAAAAAAACTATGAATAACACTTAACAACTCTGATATTTCTTTGTCGTGTATGTATATACATACATATGTATATACATACAAATATTTGTATTGCGACTATTTTTAAACATTTACGCTGACTCATGCATTTCATTGAAGTGTTTGTGTGTACATTACCTTGATTTATCAATATTTGCTCGCTAACAAAGACTAAATAATATATTGGCATAGCTTCCTTCTTCTATATGAAAAAAAAAACGTTCACCGCAAAATTCACAGCCGCATTCCTGCTACATGATTTTTGGATGCAGGGAAATATTCCAATGGTAATTGGAAATCATTATTTAACAGTTGTTTAACTAACTGAAGACCGCTAGTATATTATGTTCAGTCCCGTACGTAACGGGACTGAACATAATATACTAGCGGTTTTCGCAACATATGTACTAGCGGGCGCGACTTCATCAGAGTTAATTTTCATCGCATATTATCGCCCCCTCGAGAATGAATTACATAAAAAGTATCCTATCTGTCAAGTTAGACCAAGCAACACACATGGACAAAATGTCATTAAGAGCGTTTAAGTTATGTCGGAGTATATCATCTACCTACGCTAGATTTCGATAGTAATATTATTAACCTAAAAAATTTTGTTTGTTTGGTTGAATGCGCTAATCTCAGGAGCTACTAGTTCGAATTGGAAAATTATTTTAAGTGTTGGATAGCGCATTTATCGAGGAAGACTATAATTATACTATCACACTACGACCAATAGGAGTGAATTATCAATGAAACATGTTGCAAAAATGGGGAAAATCCCACAAGGGTGAAGCCGGGGCAGGTCGCTAGTAGATAATATAGATATAATAATAATAATATTTGTCAGCCAAATTACACAGCGCCATCTAGCCCCAAAGTAAGCGAAGCTTGTGTTATGGGTATTATACAACTGACAAACATACGTAAATCCATTTTTTTTTGTAAATACATACATATGATAGAAAACACCCAGACCAAGACAAACAGACATGTTCAAAGACACAAATGTTTGTCCTGTGTGGGAATCAAACCCACGAGCGTTGGTGTCAAAGCAGCGTCATTGACCGCTACGCCACCGAGCTCGTCAATATAATACCGCACGGTATTATATTGACGAGCTTAATGATTTCCATCATGTATATTTCTCTGCCTTCTGTATCTAGATGCTTCCTTTACTCTAGAACTGTTCCTGAGTGGTCCTGCCACTGCCATCCCTGACTCAGCAGATTAGTGGATTCGATCACTTAGACAAGTCCTTACCATAGTCCTCTACGAAGATCACCTGTCCTGTATGAAGTAAATATTACCTGAAATAAATAAATGGAAGTAAATTGCATTCCTCTTCGAACCACAATGACTACAATGGAAAATGTCCTTGTGTGCAGAATGTCCCCACGTTAAAACGTTTATCATCGTAATTCAGGTGACAATGTTTAGACTGGCAAAACGATTTGCTAGTAAAACGTACAAAAAGTGAAATCGTCATGTATTGTTTGTTGTTTTATTTTAATTGCGTCATAGTATAAAGTTCTAATATCTAAGAGGAAATAAACACACATGAGAAGGATATGAATTGCCTTCAGAGCTACCATCTGTTTTAATTGTCTTATTAGATGTAACAGGCTCTTAGACCAACAGCTGCTGTAAATTTCAGAATAATTAGCTACAGCAGAGATCCATTAGGTATTCTGATACAGTGTTTATAAGCTAAGTAGAGGGAAGTAATAAGGAGACGCCATTAGTTACATAAACTAAAATTTCTACAATTATTCCGTGAAGTTACACACAATATAAGTAATAATATGTGAAGCTGTCTCTAGTTGTCTTCGCTTCTCTGTGAATTGAATCTACACAATGATGTTATATTTCTATAAATACGCCGCCAAGCGTCAAAAATTAACACCCGAAAAGTGAGGTAATTGTCTCACCTCGAAATTAGTTCGCACGAGCAAGGCCATGAATATGACGTATTATCGATTGAAATAGGTAAAATCTTCGATCAACAATATACAACTAGATAACTAGTCACGTACAAAATCAAAGCTAAATGCTGTCCGATTGGAGATATACTTATACAGCTGCATTTGTTTACTAACGAGTTAAGACAAAAGTTGTAAAACAGTTCTAAGTTCAACTTAATTACAACCATGACACCTAGCAATAAAATAGCAAATCTTCAAAATATTATCTTAAACTTATAATCATTCGTTACAAAAAACGAGCAAAGCAATAAATTACTCCTGTCTCTTAAAAATGAAAAGACATAAGTTAAACAACATTTAGTGTGAAATTAACCTTAATTTCCTACAAATAAAGTACTTTTTACCGTTATTGCCTTGCGAGCTGCATCTACTATTCTGTTAGACAAAATTTTGCACCAACGTTGGCCAAACATTTGAATCGGTAATTTTTAACAAAATTTGTTATTATTTGTTAAATTAAAGCATAAAATATAACTTACATTACATATTACTTTGTGTGTACATGTACCTACCGAAAGTAAGACACTCCGGTCGCAAAATTATTTTTTCGGGCATTATTTTTGCAACTTTTGAATACACATTGCGCCATTGTGACGTGTTTACATTGGCTGTGTTTCGAGCGAACTACCTAAACAAAATAAGAGCTCACATTTCAAGTGAGCTCTTATTCGCCGAGACGTATTTTTTGCGCCGACCCGTTATCTAGTTGTACATTGTTGATCGAAGGGTAAAATGCTATCTTTTATAATTGGAAAATTCTCTTCGTGCATGTTGCACGCGACTCTACTGCTGTAAATGAAAATGAAATAATGAAATCTCTATGAAAGTAATTTCCAGCGCGGCGACGACTATGTCATGAATACGTCGATTAATATAGACCACTAGTGTCGCTTATGATATGAAGCTGCTGCGATCTGCAGTTATTACCTATCTCGGAATTGTACGATAAAGATGATCTCCAAGATACTCCTACACTACGGCATACTCCTACTCCTACGGCAACACTCTCTGCCGCTCGTGTTGCCGTACTACCGTACTACCTCACCTCCACCTAAGCTGAAGCCGATTCCCATTCAAATTTTTGAATGCGTAAATCAAATTTCAGCTTAGAGTTATGGTACTTGTGTTTAACTTATCTCGTAGGAACCTTGGAGCTCTACCGACTTAGCTGAAGATGTTTAACAACAACTAAAATGTAAATACCTACCTATTTTTCAAACCAAAATATTCGATGGTAATCGGCTTCAGCTTCGGCGGTAGGGCCTGGAACAGCTTATATGGCGCCGCTCGCACACACATGCTCGATCAGGCTCTGCACAGACGTGATTGTTTATGTAGTAATTAACGAGGCAACATTTATATGGTGTCGCCGGAGTGTGCCGACAGTTTCCTCCGTGGTCCGTAACTTTTGGTCGAAGCTCATATCAGCAATCGTATCTTTAGGTAGATTACATACCA
This sequence comes from Hypsopygia costalis, assembly GCA_937001555.2. Classification (NCBI taxonomy): domain Eukaryota; kingdom Metazoa; phylum Arthropoda; class Insecta; order Lepidoptera; family Pyralidae; genus Hypsopygia; species Hypsopygia costalis. The sequence goes on from OW443335.2 coordinate 6,579,834, forward strand.
TTTTAATTCTAAAATGTTTATATATTGCTCTCGTGACTCAACAGACTAACTTGGCTGAAGAACATAAAGCAAGCTATACATAAAAGTCCCGTGAATCATATAAGTCTATATCATATAAGTCTAACCATACGCTGATGGACACATAGAGGGGACGCGTGGAGTTTAAAATTATATATACAATACTAGCTGACCCGGCAAATGTTGTTTTGCCATAAAAAATAGATAACAACCTATTCTCATATCTACCCAATATGCACACAAAATTTCATAAAAATCGGTCAAGCCGTTTCGGAGGAGTATGGTAACTAACATTGTGACACGAGAATTTTGTATATAAATAATTCACATAGTACCCTTACCTAGACCCTACACCTCCCTTCGCATTACTCAGATTTTCTTGATACGTTCACGTCTACCCCTTTTCACGCTATACTCATTTCAGAAAGCTGGTTTAAGCCATGCCTTCCCTCCCTATCCTATTCTCTCCCTGGGTATGTTTTAATACGCAACGATCGAGTTGGCAAGAGTGGGGGAGGTGTTGCAATATATCTACGCAGCGACATACCATACATAATTTTAGCTTCATCACCATCTTTATACTCTGGTTCCGCTGAGTATCTCATTTTAGAAATCCTGGTTAAGGGTATTAAAACCATTCTAGGAGTTGTTTATTGTCCGCCTGCTGTGGATTACTTTTCCCATCTTGAGACTGTTCTCGAATCCCTTTGTTCGGATTACACACATCACATTATCATGGGTGATTTTAACACTAATCTTATGTGTAATTCTTTTCAAAGTAGGAAACTTCATAATCTAATTAAGTCAGTCAATCTATTTATTCTGCCATCAGAGCCTACTCACCACAACCCTACTTCACAAGATACATGGCTTGACTTAGTGATTACTTCTTCTTTAGATCATGTCCTCAAGCATGGACAGCTTTGCGCCCCAGGCTTTTCCAGACACGACCTAGTATTTATTCAGTATAAATTAAAACCACCTAGGGTGAAGCCTAAAGTTGTCTGGATGCGTAGTTACGCCCGGATGAATATTGAGAAATTAAAGCAAGATGCTGCTAAGTTGGAATTTTCTGCGGTAATTGAGGCCAAAACAATAGAAGAAAAAGTAGCTAACTTTAACACCTGTATTCTAAAGCTGTTTGACGCCCATGCACCACTAAGACCAGTTAAAGTGAAGCGTCCACCTGCTCCATGGATAAATAGAGATATCCGTGTAGCCATGACTCGGCGAGATCGCGCATTTCGCCTCTATAAGCGTGACAGATCAAATGCGAACTGGGATTTATATAAAATAGCGCGTAATCATTGTAATCGAATGGTAAGAGTAGCTAAACGGCAGTATTTTCATCAAAACGTAATGAATTCTTCGTCGGCCAATATATGGAAGTTCCTACACTCACTTAGTATAGGCAAATGCCCTAACCAATCTCACACTTCCACGTTCTCACTTAATGATTTTAATAAACACTTCTCTTCGACACCCTCTCTCGACTCCACGGTTAAATCAAACACAATTTCAAAGATTTCTTCCATGGCCCAACTTCCCAATGAAACTTTTTCATTTGCTCCAGTAAGCGAGGATGAGATCCGTAAAGTAATCATGTCTATTAAATCAAAAGCTATCGGCTGTGATGACATAGGTAGAGACATGATCCTTGCTGTCTTGGATAATGTACTCCCCGTTCTGGCTCACCTCATAAATTTTTCTTTTTCATCTGGTACTTCTCCTTGTCTCTGGGGCAAAGCGTTAGTAACACCCCTTCCGAAAATTTCCTCTCCTCAACTGTTGGATCACTATAGACCTATTTCTATTTTACCTTTCCTCTCAAAAATCCAGGAAGCCGTCGCACATAAGCAGGTGTCCAAGTTCATCTTCTCCAACAATCTACTCTCGCCGTTTCAGTCTGGTTTTCGACCTGGGCACAGTACTGCTACTGCTCTCCTTAAAATCACGGAAGATATACGCAGGGGTATGGAAGATAGAATGGTCACTATTGTTGTTCTCATAGACTTCTCCAATGCTTTTAACATGGTAGACCATGATATCTTATTAGCCATTTTAAAACACTCTAATTTCTCATCCTCGGCGCTAAATTGGTTTTCAGCTTATCTTCGAGGTCGGCAGCAGGCAGTGCGAGTAGGTCGCGAGATATCGGATTGGAATGATCTGACAACTGGCGTACCTCAGGGCGGTATTTTGTCCCCTCTAATGTTTTCCATTTTCATAAATTTTCTGTCCTTTTCGCTTGGTTGCTCTTACCATTTATATGCCGATGATCTGCAAATTTATGTGCAAACGACTGTAGATAACTTGAATTTAGGTATTTCTCAATTGAATGCAGATCTTTGCCAAATAAAATCCTGGTCGGACAGTTTTGGAATACCGGTAAACCCTAATAAGTGCCAGGCAATTCTCGTAGGTAGTTCACGGCAAATTGCGAAAATAGATATCAGTTCCATGTCAGCTATCAATTTTAATAATTCTGGTATCCCTTTCAGCACAAGTGTTAAAAATCTCGGCCTACATATTGATTGCACTTTAAGCTGGACATCTCAAATTGCTGAAGTGAGTCGTAAGGTAGTATCTACATTGCGATTTCTCAATCGGTATAGGAATTTTCTCCCTATTGCTACAAAGGTCACACTTATTCAATCCCTTGTTATACCACTAATAGATTATGCTGATGTGTGTTATCCTGACCTCAATGAAGATCTCCTTAATAAACTTGACCGGCTTATTAATAATGCCATTCGATTTATATTCTGTCTCCGAAAATTTGATCACATTTCTTCTTACCGGTCCAAATTAGGTTGGCTTCCTATTCGTCAGCGTCGACATTTAAGGTTGCTTTGTACGCTTTACTCAATTCTTTTCAATCCTCATTCTCCAGAATACATGAAATGCATGTTTCAGTATCTTTGCGATTCTCATAAGCTTGAACTTCGTTCAAACAATTCTTATTTACTCTCAATCCCACTTTTCCATTCCGGCTTTATGTCCAACTCTTTTAGTCTACAAGCTTCACGTCTTTGGAATGCATTACCAGAAGCTATTAGGAGCTCTCCCAGTAAATTTACTTTCAAGAAGAAGGTGCGCGCCTATTTATTACAGGGTTTGTTAAAGCAGTAGTCATCTGACATTAATATCGTCACTTTATGTTGCATATGTCCTTATATTTATATATGTGTATATATTTGTAGGTATGTATATTTGTATATAACTATGTATGTTTAAGTATGTATATTAATTTTATAATATTTATCTTTTAAGTATTATTTATCTTTTATCGTTTAAGTTACATATATTATTGTGTTTACAGTAGGTATTAAGTTATTTATTTGGGATAGCCGCAATCGTGTTGCTCTGCACTCCCAAAGGTTGACTGGTAGAGAATGCAATAGCATTAAGTCCGCCTTTTGTACCCTTTTACTGTGGTCAATAAAGTTTTAAATAAATAAATAAATAAATAGTACCTAAAATTTTAATAGACAAATTAATATCAAAACAACAAACTAATATCGGATGTAGCGAATGCTTGATTATATACGATTAGTCGATAGTTGTTTTAAAGACTTTTTATGGAAAAAAACAACGGTCATGCTTATGTACCTACATAATTACATGAACAGAAAATATTAACTTCTTTTTTGGACAATCGTCGTATAAAAACACGTTCTGTTGCCAAAAAAGGCACTATAGCCTCCATGAATATATGCAAATGAATAATAGACACTCCCACAGCCAAGATCTTTATTATCGTATCAACTTTTTATCACAATATCATTGTTTTGTCAGAGATTTATCATATCAAATTGGCAACCTTGTGATCGTTTGTAGGGTTCCGTACCTCAAAAGGAAAAACGGAACCCTTATAAGATCACTTTGTTGTCCGTCTGCCTGTCTGTCTGTCAAGACCCTCTATGTCGAGAAAATCAAACTACTAAGTTTACGTAAAAAAAAAGATACGGTCGTTTATTCAACAAAAAACGCATATTTCGACACATTCTCAAGGGAATCAAAACTCATATTTCCGTTGACATAGAACTATGAAATTTGGCAAGTAACATCGTTATTATTATATATTATAAGTACCAGAATAAATCTCAAAACTATACATTTGTAATTAAATCTTAAAAAATAGAAGGAGGAGAATAAATCTATATTTTATAGGGGGTCGAAATTTCAAATTGAAGCTACTAGTTCAAATAGGGTATCATATGGAAGGGCATGATGTGCACAATGCAAAATATATATTTTTTTTTTACGACGCATTATTTCTTATTTATAATAAAAATTATCAAATTTGTAATGATTCTACGGAACCCTCGGTGGGCCAGTCCGACTCGCACTTGTCCAGTTTTTTTTTACGTCGAGTAAGTCATATTATAGCGCCGTTCGTATACCGCTCGACGCCACCACCCCCGCTGTCAGCCAACGCAGCAACTCCTTTCTTTCTTTCTGGTGATCTCACTCACATAAAGGAATACAACAACCTTCAAGGGAATTGTTATTTGGCTGCGGTATTCTGTGGGGTGGAGGTACTTCCCCAGTCGGGCAAAGTCTGGCAAAAGGGAGGTAGGGTACACTGTACTCTATAGTATTTAATAATTTCTCAATAAATGCACTCAATTTATTGAAAAATTATTAAATACCTACTATATTTAGTCACAGAAAAATAACAATTTTTTTTTTTTAAATGCAGCCTAAAATATAAAGTTATTATTATAATCCCGATTTTCGCATGGCCGAAAACACAGAATACTACGGCGCAAACAATCGACTCTTTATTAATCCATGGGTGAATAAACATTTGTCTTGGCTTTGTTCCATTAGAAATTTAGGCTCACAGGTAATTGAAATTATTAATATAATTAATTAAAACGTTGAACCACCGACCAATTAGGTATAAAATACAAATTTATTAAATTTATAATTTGTAATTTAATATAAGTAGGTACTTTATTTTTTTGGCGTACTAAGCTTAAACCCCTTGAGGGAGTGGAGAGCGGAGTCCATACCTCTGTCCCTTGGAATGGCAGCCATTTTTAATACCTATTAATTTTTGGTAATAAAAAAATAATAATTGTTGTGGACCTAGAAGCCCTACCGTTACAAGAAAGACGTCAATTGAAAGCTGACAATATTGTCTATCATATTGTCTAAAATAACACTGCTATGTTAAATTTATGGCGAATTTATGCTCAAAAATTAATCTAAATTTAATATATTTTCACTGTTATCTTAAAAACTCATTAATGTGCATTTTTTGTATTGTACGACTAGATTTTGAGATTATCTTTATAATGACGCGAAAATCCAAATCCTAGTCATTATACAATGGGCGTGAGGTTTTCGGCAGACTAGAATAGAATCACTCCGTCTCTTACCGTGGATGTCGTACAAGGCGACTAACTAACTAAAATACATTATCAAACATCGATCAGGCCTCCTCAACCCGTTTGGCCAGCGTGGTGAGTGTAGGCCAAATCCTCCTTCTGTCTGGGATGGACAAGAGGGGGTTGTGCTCCTGTAGTAGAGACTAAAATGACTGATGAATGATGATACAATGGCTTGGATTTGGATGTGTATTTTTTTAACAAACTCCAAAGTAGTAATCACCTTTATTATGGCCACACGTATATGACCCAAACCTAAAACAAATACGTATAAGCGCCGTACAAAGTCGTGTTGAACAAACGAGAATGTTTGTTCGCAATATAATTAAATATATTAATATTCAAGTTTAAACAACATGCAAAGATTACGACTCAAGAGGATATATGTTTTCTTAACGAATTCTGTGGTATTCTTCAAGGACATTTTATTTATAGACGGGTCATAGGCGAACATTACTACAGTAAAAAATTGCTATAAAGCGCTCATTTAATACTTACGCATGTATACAGGCAGTACGCAGAAAGAAAAAGAACGTGAACACACAGGTAGGCATTTTGTGTACAACTTTTCAATAATTGTTTTTGTTTAGCGCTAAAGTCTCGCCGCGAGAGTATGTGGCGCGAGATTGAGTGTATACTGTGTAATTGCTTTCTCCTTCAATACTCCGTACTCCATTATCTTTATTGAATTCCATACGTACAAAGTTATAACGGTGTTTTATTTAGTATACAGATTATTACATACATACTGTTGGGCATTGCAAAGTTCTGAGGCACGGCAGATGGATTTTCTCTGTTTATTAATTTATTTTTACCGTTGTACTAGTTTGTTATATCAATAGGTAATAATAAAATAAACTTCACTGTTTATCTAAATATTATGTAACAAAATTTAAACTGTTAAGTTGCATAAGTTTTCACTTTTGTGCATCTATGAATTGGTAAAAAAATATATATTTTAAATTTGTCGATGATAATTACACTTATATTTTGTAGTATTACCTATATGCTCAAAAATTGTTTAGTAAAAAAAACATTTAGCAAATATAGTAAAATTTTTAAGTAAGTTTGGATGTTAGTTTGCCTAGATACAAAAATTTATGTGAGTTCGTATTTTTTTACCACAGAGAAGGCAGGTAGAACGCATCTATTGTAAAATTATCTTGTTATTCTTATATTTTATTCTCTACTAGCGCAGAGGTTGCCGATCTTTTTACAAGCTTTTATTTACTTTTAGTGTGGTCTCTGTAATAAAATTTACCCACTTCCTAGTATCCGATTGAGCTCAAATTTGTCACACTGGTATGATTTCTCGTCAGTATTAATGAATCTGTGCTCAACTTCACTAACACAAGGTAAATTAATATCATAATGCAGACGACACTGCATTCATTTTCTCGGGCAGTACATGAAAGCAAGGTGTAGTGGTAGCTCAAGCTGATCTCAATAAGGTAAATTTGCTACTAAGAAATAACCTACTTTCATTGAATACTAAGAAAACGAATTACGTTTGTTTTTCTATTCGAAATCCAGCATTCCAGGATGGATCCAAACTAATTGCACGCATATGTAGGCTAATGATGTATGATGTAGGGTGTTTCCTGTAAATAAGGGTTGACGACGTACATAATAAAAACTTGTTTCTTTTAGGGTTCCGTACCTCAAAAGTCAAAGTCAAAGTCAAAATATCTTTATTCCTTGGACTTTATAAAGCACAAAAGGAAAAACGGAACCCTTATAAGATCACTTTGTTGCCCGTCTGTCTGTCTGTCCAGACCCTCTATGTCGAGAATGCGTGGAGGTATCACGCTGAAATTTGAACTGTATACTCAGGTCTACGGTCCTATGAAGTTGTAATAAAATCACACTGCTAAGTTTACGTAAAAAAAAGATACGGCCGTTTATTCAGCAAAAAACGCATATTTAGACACAATCTCAAGGGAATCAAAACTCATAGGGTCCCGTTGACCTAGAGCTATGAAATTTGACAAGTAACATCGTTATAGACTACATGTACCAGAATAAATCTCAAAACTATACATTTGTAATTAAATCTTAAAAATTAGGGGGTCTATATTTTTTATAGGGAGTCGAAATTTCAAATTGAAGCTACTAGTTCAAATGTGATATCTTATGAAAGGGCTTGATGTGCACATTGCAAAATATATTTTATTTTTTTATTCCGACGCATTATTTCTTATTTATAATTAGGGTTTGGGTCCCGGGACGTCTCGGGTCTCGAAGTCCCGGGACTTTTCGTAATTTTAGTTGTCTCGAGTCCCGGGACTTGAGACTCGAGACTCGAGACGAGACAAGATTATCGAAATTCATTTTTATTCTCAAATAATTGAAGGAGCATAGTGCCATCTGTAAGTTTATTGAATAACTACGTGGTCTGTTAAGTAACTACCGGTTCACAAAATCATTAGCCATCTTTTTCGTACTGTTTTTTGTAAACAACCATACTAAAGTACCCGCTACCCGTATCAAAAATTAAAATATTAACTAAAACCAATTTATTTTTTGGAAAAAGTAAAAAAAAAGGAATATTAGGATAATAGACTTTTTGACTCTGCAATACATTTGAACTTGTGTGTTTAAGTTATTTAGCCATTTCCCCTTGTCAACTGTTCGGTCCACTGGCACATTATTATTAATTGCATTTTTGACTCTGTAAATATCATAAATCTTTTATATATTATCTCATATTAAACATTTCCTTTATGATAAAAACTACTAAACATATTCAATTCAGCATTTACATTTGTCTAATTAGTAACCTTAAATATAGAGATAGCCCCAAAATATTAATTACGTATTTTATAAATTATTTACTCCCATAAACAATACTCAAAATATATTTTCAATTCTTACAAATAAATTAAAATTATTAATAAGAATAAAATTGTAAATATTAATTTCGTTTATAAGTTTTAAGCAAGTAAACAACTGTTGATGCCCAACTACTCAAACAGCTCACTTTTAACGGAATTCGTTTAATAACTTTAAGTAAACATTTAATTTTGTGTATAATAAATGTTGATTTTTTTACAAAGAATTGGCTTATTTTAATAGGTACAATTTAAAAAAAAAACTAACTTAATTACAATTTTACGAAAGCCCCACTATGAAAAAACAAAAAGTCTCGAAGTCCCGGGAATTCCCGGGACTTTGACTGTAGGCTGTCTCGTGTCCCGGGACTATGAACTTGTCGGGAATTCCGAAACCCTATTTATAATGAAAAATATAAAAAAAAATACCGTTTCCCTCTTCTCGGAAAAAACTGCGCGATTAAATACCTGAACTATTTATAATGATCCTACGTACAGAACCCTCGGTGGGCGAGTCCAAATCTCATTTGTCCGGGTCTTTTTTTGTTTATTCTTGTTTTACTACCTACAATTTCATTTAAAAAAATGGATTTATTGCTAAAAGAAGATTTTTGTGTATAGCTCTATCATACATTAAGATTGACGACTTAACTTGAGGTCCGTCCGTCCATACGTGATATTTATTTCTTGATCCAAAGTAACAAGGTGTGTTACTTTACAGATTGACGTTTTGTATTTCCAGTAACTTTAGGCTCAGTTACAGGAGCGGCGCATTTCTAATACACGAGCCGCAGACTGCAGTCTATTGGCTGCCAATCACACGCCGACGAATGCGTCCGACGGCTGCAGTTAGCTGCTTATGTATCTAAACCCTTAGGGTTACACAGCGCCCTGTACTAATTGTACTCTTTGCGACTAATAATTTGTATACAGAATAACTACCTGACCCGCAATTTGTTGCAGCTTTGACTGCATACCATTTATGCTAACTGTTTTCCAACAACAGAATTAATTCGATAATTGGCTATCGTTTCATTTTATTAACTCTAAATATTGATGGTAATATTCTAAATCAGAAATTCACAAAGCGTCATTTATCGGAATAAGCTCAGACTAACATGATTATTTGATGTGAAGTGCACATTCTTCGGAGTAAATAGTTCATCATTTCCTGCTTGCTCCTTGCTTGTTGCTTGTCCGTTTCCCATTATTTGGAGTCTGTCTTTTCTTCTTTTCATCCTTATCAGCCATTTTATCTACAGTTACCCCTTTCCACCCATACCATCTCTCACACAACCGAACCACTTATTTTTTGGTCTTCCTCTCTCATTATATCTCTAATAATCTTTGTTAAATCCTTCGGGGTCAAATAGTTCACGTAAAAATAAGTAGTTCAAATAAGTTCATACTTCATACTCAGAAGTATGCAGCACTTTTTTAACAACTTACATTTGAAGTTAGGTACGTGAAAAACTTTGTTCATCCTTTGGCCTCCGCGCATAGGGAGTCCGCAACCGCGTCTATGGTTGCAGCGACTAACAAATTCATATGTTTAATCTCGCGACCAGCTAATTTCGTATTCCGGGATGTTGAATCACATATTGTAAATAAATATTCCTGGACAAATTACACACGGCCGTCTAATCCCAAACTAAGCAAAGCTTGTGCTGTGGGTACTAGATAACTGATAGAATACTTAAATACATTTTTTTAAATACATACATATAATACATAAAAAACACCCAGAACAAGTCATGTTCATTCACATAAACGTACCGGCAAGCGCAGCGTAGGACGTCCACCCACAAGGTGGACAGACGACCTCATTAAGACCGTAGGATCGCGCTGGATGCAAGCCGCTTCCAACCGGTCTTATTGGAGATCTAGAGGGGAGGCCTATGTCCAGCAGTGGACTCCCAATGGCTGAGATGATGATGATGATGATGACATAAATGTTTGTCTTGTGTGGAAACGAACCCGCGAATTCGGAGTCAAAGTAACCATTGCTAGATTCGAACATCGGGCTCATCATAGGTGGGGAATTTTTTACGGCGCAGGAATTTATAAATCGCACAATATAAAAACATTTTTGCGAAACATACTCCATTAAAATCTTCTACAAGGATTAAAGAAATAGAGTGAAAAGAAAGTGCTATTTTGGGCATTTTCATTTGGCTCTTAGTGAAATATGCTACCTGAGTTAATTTGTACGGCGATTCATCTCGATCCAATCGTTCGTTTGAGCGTAATGAATAACAAATAGGCGGAAGGTTAAGCTGGGATTACAACAGCGAATCACTCGTACTTACCCTGATTAAAAATTGCTAGTAGGTTAGCTTGAACCCGCGACTTCCTACGCGCGTATCCCGGTATCACGTAAGAATTTATATGAGTCCTTTTTTAGTCTATGTCATAATAGAATAAAGAAAAAAAGAAAGAAAGAAAATATAAATAAAATAAATATTTCTGGACAATTTACACAGCGCCATCTAGTCCCAAATTATTTATTTACTATTTAAATAACTTTAAGTTCAAAAAGAAATATCCAAGTTTTATATCACTATACTAACATTAATTTTTAACATAATTTTGTTACCAACATTTTATGGACGAGAATAAATGATTATTATTATTATTGTATAGAGCGAGCGGAATGCTTATATACGCCGAAAAGTTACTCTTGGAAATGAATAGGTTTTAAAACCACTGGATTATAATGAAACTTGTCATAATTAAAGTTTGTGTCGAAAACAAATTGAGATCGATCATGTCCTTGAGGAATGATCATCAAATACATTTTCCATTGAAATCAATGAAAAATATATACCTACTCAGCGAATCTACTCACTCCACTCAACATCGATTTCGGCCCCGTGGGCTAGAATCCGTCCTAATTATAATATACTAGTACCTAGATGTTACTCTTATGAACAGTCGACAACACATAAAGAGTTTCCAAATGTTGATGATAACTGAAACTAGTGCGTAGTAAACTCCTTATCATAGATATCTGTTGCAAATGGAGACCCATCTTAACGACGAAGCTTCACTTTCATGTATTAACGAAGATAAGGATATGGGCGTATATTACGCATCTAAATTAGCTCCGCCATCTTCTATTCAGGAGTCGTTTCCGATTACGGTCACGCCCAGACAACTGATGTGTAAACATCGTAAAACTGTTCTTTGAGGAAATAGTACATTGGGAAGGGTGGTATAAATTTACGCATATACCTTACGGCACAAATGCTGCACCCTGTGTTTTCCACCAAGACGAAAAGACAAACAAAACAGTTATACAATTGTAGAGAAATACTACTGCGATGTTTGCTGCGGCTCAAAATTAATCTTGGCTTCCGAAACAAGATTCCAACATTTTTTCCGATCCTGTGAAACCCTCACCAGTCGTCGTTTGTCGACCACATTCCATCAGCGATATCTGAATACTTTGTGTCGCATGAGAGAGATTCCTCTCAACTGTGGGCGCATCATTGTTCATGTTGAACAACAAGGGTCTAGCTCGAGATGAAAAAGACACGTTGCACTTGTTACTTTAACCACAAGGACTGCACATATATGCTTAGAACCTACTCCAGGTACACGCGCAGCGAAGCCTGTCTACGTAGTGGCGCTCTGTCTGCTTTTATCTGTTTGCCCCACTTTGCCCCACCTTGTCGCAGCCGTCATCCAAGCTAATGGCTTGCGTTCTAGGCACCAAAAGTCAATTTGACTTTATTTCCAACCCTATTGAGTAACTTTTAATTTTCAACACCAATCAGCGACTTAATTTCCGACATTTGTATATATATATATATACATATATCTACTCAACCCGACTGCGTCGAAATTCTAAAGGTGGATACAAGGGCCTAGCATGCTATTGACTACAAAAGTGATAATGAGTCACTTAACCTAACATCACAAGACCGCTAGTCGGCTTTTTTTGACCTTTTGTCTTTAGTGAAAACAGATAAGCCTTATTTCTTTTATTCAAACAAAGTGCGCAACCCTACCTTTTGTACCTTTTGTTAGTAATTCAAATCCGTGTAGTTCCAGTTCCGCAGTAAAACCGTATAGTATCTGCATAAGTTATTGGCATAGTATAAATAATAGTACTCACACAGTAGGGCAACTCCCTACCGCTCTTTCGTAACGACCTCACTTCCCCTCTGGGACGAATTTGGATCAATTTGTAAGGCGTCGCACGCACACACGCTCATTTACGCTTTGCACAGACATCATTGTTTATGTAGGTAGTAGTTAACGAGACGCAACATTTGTATAGAGTGGTAACTCTGAGGCGAATCTGGATCAGTTGCGCGCTTACAAAATTATTCGGTGTGGTTCATCAACATCTTTGAACCAAAGCCAACTTCACCTGCCCGTGGCGCACCCTGCTGACTGACAAACGAAGCTCTGGCGAAAAGAGAGGTAGGGAGCGTAATTGTAAGCTACCCGACTGGGGAATGTACCTCCACCTCACCCAAATAACAATCAATACCGCAGCCAAATAACAATTCCTTTTAGAGCGAGTGAGTGAGGTCACCAGAAAGGAAGGAGATACTGCATTGGCAGAGGGGGTGGCGGCGCGCGAGTGATATTTTATGTTGCGAGCGTTAATATAGCAACGGTAAATGCTTGTCTGCCGTCGTACGTCGGATGTTTGTTTTACATCCGACGTAGTATAAAAAAAATCGTACGAAATTTGTTATGTCAGACAGTCCTTCCTCTATGGTGTCGTTTATCCGACACGACATTAGTGTACAAGTAGACCATAAATGGTTTTGAGAAATGGTGTGCTTTCAATTTTATTATAATTTTTAAACTTCTTTTGTTATGCATATTTTGAAGTACGTATTTATTTATGAGACCTTTCATACAATTAATATTAATATTTGGTATAAGAATTGAATATTTAAATATGATGCTGAATAACAGCATGTTTTCGTTAGCCTTCATTTCGTAAGCAATTTATTGCAATATCAATCTTGATATTTTAGGCTGACTGACTCAGTCGAGTCTGTCTAACTCTAACATAATATATACGTATATTATATAAAATACGTATCGGGAATCCCACAATTTTGTAATTTTCATTGCAAAATCTTTACTAATGGATATCCATTAGTAACCACAATATGGTGGTGGCATGTTATTCCAACACTTAGTGGATTTCACCATTGAGATCTCTGAGCACCATCGCCCTAAATTAAAAATTATCACGCACCCAGTCATATAGGGGTTGTTCGATAATTTTGCTCCCAAATGTAGTTATAATAATAATTAAATAAATATTCATAAACACACGGCCATCTAGTCCCATATTACTTATACTGTGCCCAAACTAAGTAAGGGTACTATGGGTACCTACTATATAACTGATATAATATTTAAATACATTTTTTATATAAAAAACACTCAGACCAAGATATACAGATATGTTCATGCATACAATTATTATTCTTGTGCGGGGATCGAACCCGCGACCTCGGAGTCAAAGTGGCCATTGCTAACCATTCGACCAACGAGCTCGTCAATAATATCTTCTATATTATCTTCTGTATTTTAGTGACTATATTAAATTTATCTGTGACTTTAAAAATAAATGTTAACAAAGAACAAACTAAACTACAGTAACTAAAAATAAACTAATCTTAAAATTACTTAAAAATAAAACTAATAAAGAAAACACTTAATATTCCTCAAAAACGTCGGCCCCATGCGGTAAAGAGGCAAGAACACTGCCTGCGTTTCCTCGCTGAATAGCAATGCTGATTTTTGAGCAAGTAAAGAGCCAGCCCTCCTGTCTCCAGAGATGTGAAGACAATTTTAGTTATCTATCACATCTGTTTTTTCAATCCTCTATTGAAGTATCACTGTTTCCAATCCGCGGTCACGCTCACCGAACTGATATGTAAACACAATAAAACTTTTCCGCGAAAAACGAGCCTGTGGTTTTATGATGCCATAAAATACGTTTACGTCCCATGGAAAGTATAAAAGCGACCGAGTGTGAACATTATATTGCACAGATCTGGTTGATTGTAGAGTTATTGATTGGAATAGCAAGAGGCTTTTATATTAAACGAGGATCGGATTGGAATGAAATGACCATAATTTTGTTTTTATTGTAATTGCGAGAGTTACAAGAGGGTTTGTTACAAATTATACAAATAAATACAATTGACGTGTTTCCACGCCACTTACGAAGCATCTGACCATCCACATAGCGTGTCTGTTTTACAAAACCCACCTGTCACCGCAAATATCGACAAATGCTTTTTTTTTATAGAGGAGGGCAATTGAGCATGTGGGTCACCTGATGGAAAGCAATCACCACCGTCTATGAAGATGAGCTACACCAAGGGGTCGTCGATTAGTTGCCAGCGTATACTCCTCCCTTCCTTTCTGGTGACCTCACTCACTCGCAGGAACAACAATCCTCAAGGGAATTTGACTGCGTTATTCTGTGAGATGAAGGTACTTCCGCAGTCGGGCGGCTTAAAAATACGCTATGCCTTACCTCTCTTTTCGCCAGAGCCTCATTTGTTAGTCAGCAGGGTGCACCACGTGCAGGTGAGGTTGGCTTTGGTACAAAGCATATTTGCTTTGCTTTTGAAACTGTTGCTTGGCTGTTGACTTCCAAACGAACGCAAGTAACATAACTTAGATGAATTCCGGACGCACACCATATTTACATCCATCCCCGTCGCGGACGTATGCTATGGATTGAACGTGAATGCGCTAAATAATTGGAACTCCTCTTTCCATGTCTTCTTGCAGACGACATCTGTTTGGATACATCAAAAGAAACTCAACGTGAATGTGAGAAATTACATCCATCCCCATCGCGGACATATGCGATGGATTGGTTGTGGTATAATAATTTATTTACACTATCATTACAGGTTAGACCTAATGGAATAGTGCAGCACAATTTTAATATCGAGTAAAAACGAGTAAGGATGGTCGGACGGACGGACGGAGAGCGGAGTCTCAGTAATAGGGTCATTTTATCCTTTGGGTACGGAATCCTAACAACTTAAGAAAAACAAGAAATAAAAATTTCGAAACATATAATATTTAATTACCTACATTGACTATTTTAAAAGTACATTACTGACTTTACACACACACGTACACTGATGTACCGTGGTCATTAGTTAGCGATATTTTATGTTGCGAGCATAATTAGGTAGAAGTATTTGGATGCGGGTGACATCTTATAATATAGTAGGTCAACGCACTTTTCTTTCCGAGCAGTTGAACTAATTCAAAAAGTTGAAAGAAATACACTAAAGTGGTCCAATATGTTCAAGTGGTTGAACAGAAAGTTGAACATATTGGACGTGAACAGCTGACTTTATAGATACCTATCCATTCCTATTCTAACAAACTTTCGTCTATATAGTTCGAGAACATCAACCCATGATTATCCCACTGTTGGGATACGGATCTCCCTTCAATCGAAGAGGATTAGAGCATACTCCACCACGCTGTTCAACTGTGGGTTGGCGGAAGCCAGTCTAATGACAACAGCCAAGACCGACGCACGGACGTGCCCTCCGAAGCACGGAGGAGCTTGAGATAAATAGACCCATCCGTAGATAGGCTACGGTCGACGTTGCTTAACCTACGTGATCGATTTGACTGAAACGCGTAACGACGCCATTGAGCTCCTTCTAAAATGCATATGGTATAGTCGGATAAAGATATAAAAAAAACATGAGAATAAAAAAAAAGAGTTTCTTTAAAACTCATAGGTAATCAAAGTAATCACGTATTGTAAATAATATCAATTTTATTTAACGATGCATTAAAATAATTTACATACATTTTCCTGTATATAGTACTGACACAAATTGTGAACAGATAACCGAGCTGAACCGGAAAAACTATTAATAATGTTACAAATTGCTTTATATTGCCGTTGATACATACATAACTCGCACGTGACTGACATAACTTACGACATTAATTACATTTTAATGAAAATCTTGCCATGTCGCGTGTCATTATCGCTTGGCAGTGTTAATATGACATGTTGTAACTTGTAAAATAAGATATTATGTCATTAAAAGAAAAAACGCCGTGTGGTTTCCGGCAGACTAGAATAGAATCACTCCGTCTCTTCCCGTGGATGTCGTACAAGGCGACTAAGGGAAATCACTACATAGTATAAAACAAAGTCGCTTTCTCTGTCCCTATGTCCCCATGTATGCTTAAATCTTTGAAACTACGCAACGGATTATGATGCGGTTTTTTTTAATAGATAGAGTGATTCAACTGGAAAGTTTTTATGTATAATATATGCATAACATAGTAGAAAAACACTGATAATTTAGAGGTTTCTAATGTGATGTCGTAAATAAACACATTTTTTTGCTCTTTCATTGCAAACGCTGGCTGAACCCAACGAGATAGATCAAAATAATGTAGTACAGTATTGTTCACCTTAAAATGGTCTACAAAAAAGTTCGCGATGGTATATGTCTATCTCTTAGTGGTAACACACAATAACCGTTATTTTATCCTTTGCTTTTTACAAGAAATAATGCCTTATTTACGAAGCGATTTTAAGCAATACAGAATTAATCCTTATCCAATTAAGTACCTTAAATACATTGCGCATTTAATATAGATCAATATGGCCCTTCACAGCATGTAATTTAAATGAATAGTTTAGAAGATATTACACTTTAAAATGCAGGGACATAACGGCTGTGGCGGTACCGGCCGCGGAGCCGGCGGCGTGTGCCTATAACTGGGGAAGGACTGGATAGGACAAAGCGCAAAGACCTTCTGTAGTACATTTAGTATCAGCATTGCACCCGTGCGAAGCCGGGGCGGGTCGCTAGTACATTATAAAACATCAATCAGGCCTCCCCAACCCGTCTGGCCAGCGTGGGGAGTGTAGGCCAAATCCTCCTTCTGTCTGAGACGGACGAGAGAGGTTCGTTCTCCTATAGTGGAGACTAAAATGACCTGATGATGATGATGATGAAAAGAAAAAAACGAGTGTGCTTTAGACCAGTGTTCCGCAAAGTGTGTGCCGCGGCACACTGGTGTACCGTGGTCATTAGTTGCTGTGCCTCGGAAAAAGAAGGTTATCTCATAAAGCTAAATAGACTGCCGGAATAAAGATTCTTACATAAATAAAAACAGATTTTTCATTCATGGTGTACCTCTAAAAATTTTCGTTTTCCTAGATGTACTTTAAATACAAAAAGTTTACGGAACACTAACTAACCACTGCTTTAGACCGTGTGGTCTAAAGCAGTGGTTAGTCGTGTGACTGAGGCCAGCCCCCCTAGCCAAGTGTAATTCGTAGCGTAACGAACGTTAGGTAGTCACGTGACATTTGTCAATTGACATTTCTCAAGCCAGTTACGTTTCGTATCTAGTGCAGCCCCCCTAGCAAAGTGTAATTCGTAGCGTAACGAACGTTAGGTAGTCACGTGACATTTGTCAATTGACATTTCTCAAGCCAGTTACGTTTCGTATATAGTGCAGCCCCCCTAGCCAAGTGTAATTCGTAGCGTAACGAACGTTAGATAGTCACGTGACATTTGTCTAATTACACTTGGCTAGGGGGGCTGCACTATATACGAAACGTAACTGGCTATGAGAGAAAGAGAGAAAAAAATGTGTGCTCGCACCTCTGTCTCTTGCCTCTATAGTAACATACGAAACTTAACTCTCTCTCTATTATCACTCTCTACTTCCGTTCGCCTCGCCCGATCACACTTTTAGTAACGCTTTCGTCACGCACTCACCAGCTTACTCCCCAAATCAAGCGTGCGTGTAAAAAAAAAACACGCTTATTGTGGAATGGTTCCATCTATTTCTTAGTTACATCATAATATACACTGAGAGAAGTACTAATACACTGAGAGAACGAATGAAACGAAAAATGAGAGAAGTTGTATTACTATGCTGTGGTTAAATGGTCAGCCGTAAGCACCTTCTCGTTAAAGGCGTAAATGGGTGAGAGTGAAATCAGGCGAGGAGTACATTGCGGAGCTGCCAACACGATAAGAAGAGTAACAATTAAACCAGCAGTCAATCTAACGCTACTTTACTAATTTTACTATATCCGGATCCAAGTGGATTTAGTGTGTTTTAACATGTATACATGAAATATTAGACTCATTAAAATAAAGCAAATGAGTTCAAGCTTGAGGAGTTTGCCAATATAAAGTCTGTATTAGTTGTTAGAATGTGGCACATACTCGAACTATATACCTCAGATTAGACATACACACACACACACAAACACACACATGTGTGTGTCTTTTTGTCTTTCTTAAGTTTTTAAGGTTCCGTACCCAAAGGGTAAAACGGACCCTATTACTGAGACTCCGCTCTCCGTCCGTCCGTCCGTCCATCCTTGCTCGTTTTTTCTCGATATTGATCGATATTGAAATTGTGCTGCACTATTGCATTAGGTCTAACCTGTAATGATAGTGTAAAGATAAATAAGTAAATAAAAGTTACTACATAGGATTTTTTTCAAAAAACATTATAATGGAAATGTGTCAGGAATAATCAGTTAACTTTTACGTATGGGTAACCTACTGTTGCGAATGACCAGTACAAAGTTATGCTCTATTTTCCGATCACTCTCTATAGTAACTTACAGTTCAATGGGTATGGAACATTTAGGAATAAGTACCACTTCAATGGACTTGACTGCGCCAACATGAGACTTTAGACTGCAAAGCAAATAATTTGTGAGATTATTGAAATGCAGGAAAATCTCTATCAAAATCAAACCGGCTGAACTGTATCGGTACTAAAGCAGCCGCTGATGCGTAAAATTGCCGATTACGCTTCATTTGAAAGATAATTTTCATGTGAAATATGTAATCATCTCAATTAACATTTTGAATAACCGATAAATCATTTTACACTAGATGCGACGCGGTTACCGCACTCATATTAACGCTCGCAATTTTCTATAAAAATCTGATTTCGGTGAAAAAGGTTAATGTCATTTCAAGTAGTTGATATAATTTCAAAATGGAGGAATTATTCCTCTGTTAAATGCATAGTAAAAGTCAAAAGTGGAAATTTCATGGAGATGAAATCGAAGGCACTATTCTAAAATTGCTTTTTATTTGAAGATTTCCTGTGTAAACTTAATTTTGGTCATGGCTGCAAAATAAATAACTACAATAAAAAAAAAATAAGTGGCTAGGAAAACCCTTACTGACGAAGTGAAATGAACAGAAAACGGACAGAATTATTCTCGTACCAACCAACTCATAGTAAGACAAATGATGGTGGACCGGCATTAGACTATAAATGATCACAACTGAAGGAAAGTTCTCAAATTTGAGTCCCTGTACGGATCAAATACAACGATTTGTTAGTAAACTTAAAATGGGTTCAAACTTCTGACATGGAGAGATGACTTTGTGAGGCTACTTTAATACCACACCCCGGCTGCTACATGCAAATATTACGTCGTTACCTATAGCATAAATAAAATGTGAAAAGTGCGAATACCACGTGTGTTAGGGTGCCACATGATCGAGATTTCCGGGAATATTCCTTATTTTTGCGTCTTGGCCCATGTCCAGGAATTACACCTCGTCGTTGTCAACCCTAATTTATCCCACTACTGCTACGATTCGGGCCTCCTTTCAATCGAATGGGTTTAGATCACACTCCACAACCCTTATTCATCCCACTGCTGGGATACGGGTCTCCCATCAATTGAAGGGGTTCTGAGCATACTCCACCACGCTGCTCAACTGCGGGTCGGCGTCGTCCAGTGTTTTCAAGCCGCCTAAAGGCTACTGACTTGACTTAACGACTGTCATCTAATGAGTCGGTCCCGGCTGTTGTCATTAGATAACAACAGCGTCGACGGCTTAACGTGACCTCAGAAGCACGGAGGAGTTCAGTTCGGAGGAGGAGCAGCACAATTAAACCCATTCAAGGACAGGCTACGTTTAACGTCGCTTAACTCGATTAGCCTGACACTCGTAACGATGCCATCGAGTTCCTCGTCTGTTACTATCGCTGTCTGTCAATTACACTGTACTACGTTTTTTTTTTTTCTACAAAACTGTGACACCACGGAGTCGAAAAATGCTTAACAAGACACGTCAGCGCCGATGGCGGGAGATAGAAAACGTTTGCCACATATTTATTCTCAATAAAGTTTATATAATAATTGTAGTTGCATGCAACTGAAAATTTATTTTTAGGTTTGCCGGTTATTCCCTGTCTAGATGGACCGATGATGTCAAATAAGCAACTGGAAGGGTCTGGATGGGCAAATATGAGGTTCATATATAGTGAAAAATATTAGGTTATACATATCTATATCCAGAAGTTATATAGACTCTGCCTACCCTAGATATAGGTTGATAATACGGATAGGATACGATATTCCGCAACGCAATATCGAATATTCATACCTAATTCCCGAATACCCGGAACTGTCACTACTCTGAATGATTGCGGTCTGATTAATTGCGGTGGAAGATTAAATTTTATCTGTCAAAGATATAAAGCTTGGCGAAAAGAAAAAAAAATCGCATTCCATCACAATTAATTCTTCCAAATAATGACAAGTGTTTTCAGGAGTACGTACGTTCCAGAATTCAAACGTTCCATTTACAGAAGTATTGGTCGAGAGTACATTTTTTTATATGAGAGGGGGCGGCATGTGGATCACCTGATGGAAAGTAATCACCACCGCCCATAGAAATCAGCAACACCAAGAGGTCGCGGATCCGTTGGTAGCCTTTTAAAGGGAACGAATGAATATTGACTCTATTCTTGAAGGCCCCCATGTCGTATTTATTTGGTATACTGCTGAGGGAAGTTGATTCCACAACTTCACAGTTTGTGGTAGAAAATGGCTTAAGAAGCGTACTGTAGTAGATCGCCAAATATCAAGATGATGTGGATAGAAATTTAATTTATGGCGAGTTGTACGATAGTTGAACTCAGCAGCATATTAATATTCAGGTATTAGTTATTTGGTATTGAGTCATTCGAAATATAGCAAGGGACCCATCGGTATAAAAGAGTGGCAGGGAGTTCTATCACATCATAAAGAACACTCTGTACTGTACGTAAGTACTTATACTCTGACAGTACTACATCTACAGGAGTATTATGACTACTTAGAACATACTTCGCTACTCTCAACCCATTACTGCTCGCTGCCTCCACAAACCCGTAGTTCAAGATGCGTAGCCCGAGGACTTGTAACATAATTGGCGCTCTCATTTTTGTCACTACTCGTATATAAATGTCTATTCTAACATCCTACCAAATTATGAATGAGAAAATTTGTCAAAAAATTTGTTTGATCGTACACAGACTTAGATGACATGGCACAGTTAATAGAATATGGATGAACATATCATCATCATCGTTATCAGCGTGTAACCCACTGATGGATATAGGCCTTTCCCAATGCTTTCCACCATATGCTTTCCGTATCCAACCGCTATCAGCCACTGTTTTCAGGTGGTCGGTACATCTAGAAAGCGCCCTACACTTCGTCGCCCCATACGTGGCATCCACTCTAGGACTTCCCTCCCCCATTTGCCATCGCTGACTCGGTAGATGTGGCCAGCCCACTGTCGCGTCAACTGGCTGACTCTGAGAGCTATGTCGACCACTTTGGTTCTCCGTCGAATCTCTTCGTTCCGGATTCGAACTTAGAAAAACTCCAAGCATTACTCTCTCCATCACTTTTAGTCTGTGAACCAGCCCAATGGCAAGCGTCCAAGTCTCTGCACCGTAGGTCATAGCGGGGAGGACGCACTGATTGAACACTTTGGTTTTCAAGCATTGGGCTATATCTGCGATGATGATGAGCCGAAGCTTCCCAATACCTGCCCAGCCCAATCGACACGTCTATCGATCTCATTGTTGATAAACATATAAGACTAAGGGTAGAAACACAAATACCATCTGTTTATCTTGATAGTGCCTTAGCGGCGAAACCGGTCGGTAAAATTAAATATAATTAAGTGGAACAGTACAAGTGTTTTATTATAACATTATGATATAAGGCTAACACTCCGGCCACTTTATACTAATACCAAATCTTTAACTACTACATAAATAAATTACGTTATTATTATTTAAATAGTTGTCTTGGCCAACTTGCCAGATAAATATTTTTTGAAAAATGGAAAAATTTTTTCATTTTATAATATAATTAGTTTGGCGTTATCAAAAAATAGCTCAATTTCATCTGCAACGATGGACTGCTATGCCTACTTTAGTAGTGTAAGTACTTAATAGGTTGATGACGTCACACTGTGACTCACACAGTAGAAATATAAGATGCAAAAATTCGTCAGCAACACAAACCTTCCTGGTAGCTCAGTTGGAAGAGCACTCGGACGGTCATCGAGAGGTCGTGTTTGAGGTGAATTTTTCAATTTTTCAAAAAATATAAATAAATTACGTCTGTGCATAACGTAATATACATCATATGTATGTATATTAACTAACCCGACAGGCGCTGTCCTGTCTTCCTAACAATGAACATTGAATTCGTATTGGTTTCGCGCAGTCTGTCAAATCACTAACAGTTCTGTCAAACGACATAAAGTCACATTAGAAAAGTCAATATCGTCATTCAGTTTTTTTTAATTTTCCACGTAACTGTCTTATTTTTTTTCTTTCATTAGAACCATATCCTGACAAATTAAAAAACAACGTAAAAAGAAATAGCGTAATCGGTCCAGGCGATCACGCGTAATACTGTGACCAACAATAGAAATATGGATTTATATATATATATATATATATATATATATATATATATATATAATATATACACGGTGAAATTTACGTGGTTGTTTTCCCGGATAAGGATGATTTGCCTTCAGCAGTACTATCAAAACATAGAGTTAAATTTGAAAAATACAAATGTTTCTTTATTTTCAAATAAATAAAAAAATATTCCGAACTCGAAAGCGTGAGAAACAATAGTACGAGCCGTCGCGGCGCGATGCCGAAAGGTCTCCGTCTGCCTGCGCGCGCATCTTTTGTAATGG
The DNA here is from genome assembly GCA_937001555.2 of Hypsopygia costalis. Classification (NCBI taxonomy): domain Eukaryota; kingdom Metazoa; phylum Arthropoda; class Insecta; order Lepidoptera; family Pyralidae; genus Hypsopygia; species Hypsopygia costalis. The sequence goes on from OW443335.2 coordinate 6,603,123, forward strand.
GCACGCCGCCTGCTTTGTATACGCCGCCGCGCCGGCGGGATCGTGCCGAGCGTCGCAGTCGCAGTCGCACCGGCGAAGCGGAACCGTCTGTTAGTCGACCCGCCGGTTCCGTGCGAGTTACACGCGAGACACGCGTCGCGCGCGTCAACCCCATTACGCCCCAGAGCTCGACGAGGACATCACAGAGTATTTCTAACGGGACCCTCGTCGAAGTACGCGCATGGCTGCGACGACCTTTGGCGTAAGCCAATATTACGTGTGGAAACTTCTACATAGTGAAAAATTGCATCCATACCACTTTCGTACAGTTCATACCCTCCACGAAAATAAGTGACGCAACGGCCAGAATTGCTTTTTGTGAGTGGCTAATTCAAAATGATAATGCCACTATTTTGATACCATTAGACGTGATAGTGACACCTTATTAAAACTAAAAGACAATCAAATAAAACGTGCACGACTGTGTATTGAACGCAATGGTTTACACTTTGAACAATTACTTCGATACCGCGAAGTATAAATGCGTATTTATGTTCTGTGAATGCGTACGAATCCTGCCGTTTGATAAACGTAGAGCAGGTAAGTTGACTAAAATCATTGTAGGTAAATAATTTGATTCCATTTTTTTTAAATACGCCCTAATTACTCTTACCTCAGTCAGAGTGTTGAGAGAAAAGAACGAAATAATATTTTTTGTCTATGGTGATGGCATTTCGATGCTTCAACACAGATATTTTTCTTTCTAAAGCTGGTTTTAAGTTTTATGTTTAAAGTAAATAACATAATACGGTTAATAAAGGAGGTAAAGTATTTATGACGGTTCTAAGCCCGTAAAGTATGAAGGAAAAATTGGATTATTTTAGTATTTTGTACTTCATAGCATTTTATAACTAAGTAGGCAAACATTCAATCAGCTGGGTGCGAGAGGTTAATGAACGCGCACGGTGGCGCGCCAGCCGTTGCCCCCGCGTGTCTGTGTCAGGTGCGAGCGGTCCTACTATTGTTTCGCGCTTACTTTCGAGTTCCGTTTTTCACATTTGTTAATCTGTTTCTTTTTGTTTAAAATAAAAAAAATATTATGTATGTATAGTACTACTAAAGGCAAATCATTCTGCCGCGGGAAAACAACCACGTTAATTTCACCGTGTATATATAAATATTATTTTCCACGCAACTATATAAATAGATATGAACAAAAAAACTGTTTCCAAATCTACTCAGAGGGAAGATGATATAGACTCGAGAGAGCAGCATATTGATATAGGCTCGGGAGGCCAGGGAGTGTCTATACTATACGTAAACGCTATTACTTAAAATCTGGCAATAGTTATTATGTATTTGTTACTTAACAAAATGAAAATGTACGGCAACACTTGAAAAGTTGAAATGCCAGATTATTCATTTCATCTGATCCCGAGATGTTCCAGTAAAAATTGTATGTGTGGAAACGGATAGAAATTGATTTTATTGTAACATAAATTTGCATTAATTCATCTGTACTGTGTATCGTATTCTGTAAGTGCAGCCCATTCGTTTAATTAAGCTACACGTGAATATGGAAATTGGAATCAGTGCAGCAATTATATTTTCATGAATTTGAAACGCTGTTATTATTCGTGTATGTTTTTATTACAGTGAAATATAAAACCATTGCCAAATTTTAATGTAAAGTTTTACGGTCTGAAAATTATCATCGCATTATATTAATCATCATCATTATTAGCTTGTATCTATCCACTACTGGAAATAGACCTTTCCTAATGCTTTCTATCATATGCGATCCTCCGCTTTCAACATCCGCTTCCAGCCACTTTTTTTAGGGCATCGATCGCGACTTTGGCCCGGAATATCAGAGGCGCCGAGTACCGGGTTGCCATATACTGTGGTTGGAACTCATTAGGGAGTAATGTTATTGTAACTCTTGTAATGTACGGCCACGCACCGGCTACTTCATACTAATATCACACCCTGGACACTCCATACAAATGTCGCGTCGTTTACTACTACAGAAACAATGGCGTCTGTGCAGAGCGCGAATGAGCGTGTGTGCGTGCAGTGTCATACAAACTGTTCCAGATTTGTCTCAGAGGGAAGGTGAGGTCGACACGAGAGAGCGGCAGGGAGTGGCCATACTGTACGTAGTACTATTACTTATACTGTGCTAATATCGTGTCGTTTACTACTGCATAAACAGTGACGTCTGTGCAAACTGTGAATGAGCGTGTGTGCGTGCGGCGCCATACAAACTGTTTCAGACTTGTCTCAGAGGGGAGGTGAGGTCGACACGAGAGCGGCAGGGAGAGACCATACTGTACGTAGTACTATTACTTATACTGTGGTACGGCATAAGAATGGTTCAAAGGTCGAAGTGCTCTTAGCTGTCATGCTGATATTATATATTTAAATGTTTGTGAGGATGTAGGTTTATTAATCTTTCACGAGTAAATGGCTGAACGTGGTTGGATAGACTTATTTGTTCTGGATAACAACATAGGATACATACGTTTTGTTTATGTACGGTGTTTACGAAGGGCAAAGCCATGGGTAGAAGCTAGTAGCTTACAATTTAAATTCCATAAGTCTTTTTTTTACACAGCGCCATCTAGCCCCAAAGTAAGCGAAGCTTATGTTGAGACGAACTTCTTAGCTTCCATGGATTCACCGTGCGGGTGCCGGGTCCATCGTGTGGCAGAGAGAGAAACCCAAGCAGATTCCGAGACTTGTGACACGGGTGTAGGTTTAAGGGGTATGGATTCATAAACATACGTAAATATTTTTTTTGTAAATACATACATATGACACATAGAAAACACCCAGACTAAGACAAACAGACATGTTCATGGACACAAATGTTTGTCGTATGTGGGAATCGAACCCACGAGCGTTGGTGTCGAAGCCACGTCATTGACCGCTACGCCACCGAGCTCGTCATTATAAATTATTCGTCTTATAAATTATTTTTGTTCATTCCTCAATTTTTTTTTATACCACTAGAGTTGCAAACAAGCTTACCGCCCGCCTGATGGAAAGCAGCTACCGCAGCATATATACATATAATTTTGCCATTAAATATATTTAACCTATGTATTTAACTTACCTATACTTTACAGTACAGAGTTGAGGAGCTCGATGGCGTCGTTGTGCGGGTCAGTCTAATCAAACACGTAAGTTAAGCAACGTCGACCGCAGCCTATAGCCATAGTCGAAGTCTATGGATGGGTTTATTTATCTCGAGCTTTTCCGTACTTCGGAGGGCATGTTTGGCGGCTTGAAAACACTGACCTCCGCCAACTCCCAGTAGAGCAGCGTGGTGGAGTAGGCTCTAAACCCCTTCGATTGAGGGGAGATCCGTATTGCAACAGTGGGATTATGGATTGACGACGTATACCTTACAGTGGCCTAATACATTTTATTTATCTGTTAAATATTATATAAATTATTAAATAAATATTCATGGACAATACACTCACGGCCATCTAGTCCCAAACTAAGCAAAGCTTGTACTGGGGTACTAGCTATAGCTAGTATCCTAGTACAAGTAAATTACTTAAATACAATTTATATGACGCACATATGGATTCTGACCACAAGCTATATGACTAACCATCTTTCACTTTACTTCCGCCTGTGACAAAAACAATAGAACGTACTAAGCTAGCAAGGTCCTGTTTATATCCGTGATTGTATGATATATGAAAAGATTTATGAGTACGATTGATTTTTATTGCTTTACATACTCGGTAAGTTCGTGACGTTAATGGTGACTTATGTTTGTGCGACCTTTCTTAGAACAATATGTCCTTTATGTTCAATTGAATCAATATACAAACTTAGATAGAATAATGTATTATTTGCAATCTATACTAATATTATAAAGCTTAAGAGTTTGTTTGATCTCACGAACTACTCACATCTACACACACACACATACACACACACCACAGACATAAAAAAAAACAACGCCGTTAATTCTGTGATCTCGCTTGGATGCCACTTGGCCAACTACAACTAGACATCCTAACGGAGGGGCCTGGTGACCTGTAACACAGGTTTTTTTTCCAAAACCTACTTCAGGCACCAGCCTCTCACTTAAAATGGCTTAGCATTTACGGAAACGAAATGTTTAGAATTTTTTTTTTAGTTTATAAGCCTTTTATTATGGGAGGAAATAAAGATTAATTTATTATTATTATATTTCTTTTAAATCACGGGTCAAACCCGGTCATTTGATAGGCGTGCGCGGGGATATAGATCCAACACGTAGAGGCCCCTTTGAGAAGTTTGATGTAAACATTTATTATTATTATTACTCATTCAAATTTAAAAAATCAATGTTAGTTAGCCTATTTTTCTAGGAAGGCTATAGGCTATATAACATCACGCTACCACTAATTGGAGCGGAGCACCAATGAAAAATGTTGCAAAAATGGGAAAAAGATATTCCTTTTGAGAGCTTTCGTTGCATGCACTGCGTAAACGGTTCAAGTTACGCAACAATTATATACGACGGAATTATTTATCTTAAAAAGTTCTAAAAAAAGATCTGCACAGCATATGTCTATCTTTTAAGATTGGCTCACTATAACCTTTCAAATGGTAACCTTACGCTTCACACTCAACGCTCTGTCACACGCAGACGAAGTTGCGTGAGTCAACTAGTCATGTTATAAATACTAAAGATATGGCATCGGCATCGGCATCCATCCATAATTATCCCATTGTTGGGATACGGGTTTCTCCTCAATAGAAGGGGTTTTAGAGCATACTCCATCACATTGCTCAACTGCGGATTGGCGGAGACCGGTGTTTTCAAGCCGCCTAAAAGTCACTAGTAAGTGGTAAGGTAAAAGTCACTTGTAAGGGGTGTAAGTGGCTCACTACCATCTTCGGAGCCAAAGCCAACCTCACCTGCACGCGGTGCACCCTGCCGATAAACGGACGAGGCTCTGGCGACAGTCGCCAACCCGCCTGCCCAGCAGCGTGGCGACTTAAGGGCATTACTCACCAATGCACACAAACAGAAATATATGGCCCCCAGTACCCGGCAGCCCTGCTATCCCGTGCCAAGGTGGCGGTATCGGTTCCGGCAGGGCGGGGGGTGCGAACAATCTCCGGTTGGCAGGCCACCACCATCAACTGACCATTGGCACATTTAATACAAGGACACTGAGGCGCGACGAGGATGTAGGAGAGCTGGAAGTAGAACTGAGGTCAGTCAAATGCCAGATTCTGGGCCTGTCGGAAATCCGACGAGAGGGAGAGGATACCGTGATACTCGAATCTGGCAACCTCTTCTACTACCGTGAAGGAGACCAGCTCTCCCAGGGCGGTGTCGGGTTCCTCGTCCATAAAGCTCTCGTCAACAACGTAGTGGAGGTATCCAGTGTGTCGTCGAGGGTAGCATATCTTGTGCTAAAACTGACGAAGAGATACTCTTTGAAAGTAGTACAGGTATATGCTCCAACGACGACACACCAGGATGAAGAGGTCGAGGCCATGTATGAAGACATTTCAAAGGCCATACATAATACCACCAAGACCCACTTCACAGTTGTTGTCGGGGACTTCAATGCCAAGGTGGGAGTACAAGAATGCGATGAATCGGTCATCGGAGGGTTTGGTTTGGGGTCGAGGAACCACAGGGGGCAAATGTTGGTAAATTGTTTAAAGTTGGCCCCTCCAAATGGAGGGGCTCTTTTTGATGAACTCGTTCTTTAAAAAGAAGCCCCAGAGGAAATGGACCTGGCAAAGCCCCGACAAAGTGACTAGGAATGAGATCGACTTCATCATAACGGATAAAAGGCGGATATTTAGGGATGTCTCGGTGGTTAATAGGTTTGGTACCGGTAGCGACCACCGACTTGTACGAGGCACCCTAAATATCAGCTATAAACTCGAAAGAGCCCGTATGATAAAGTCGAATCTACGTCCAACTCTTCCCCAAATCACTCAAGCTTCGGAAAAGTTCCAACTGGAACTTCAAAACCGGTTCAACTCGTTGGAAACCACTGCGGACATGGACGAGGCATCAGAGAGAATAGGGGCAACACTATACGAAGTCGCAGCAAACACTTTGGGCGGCAGCATAGAGCTCGAGAGGCCAAGCTCTCTAGCGAAACTCTGGCTCTTATGCAGAAGAGACGAGAGGCGACAGCGTCTGTTAGGGCTTCGACAGAATATGCAGCTTTAAATAAGCGGATCAGAAGGCTGATACGGCGGGACTATCGCGTCTTCAATGTCAAACGAGTTGAGGACGTGATAGCGCGCAACAAAGGGCTGAAAGTCTTTTCTCGGCCTTCTGAAAGAGCTTATCTGTCGAAGCTCAAACTGGAGGATGGTCGAGTCGTGTCTTCTAAGCCAGAGATCTTCGCGGAGGTGGAGAGATTTTACGGCGAACTCTATGCTGCACATGCACCTGTCCCTACACCAGCTGCTCGTGTAAGTGATCGCCGAGCCCCGCTAACCCGACACGAAACCGAGATTATTCCAGACATCAGCCTGGGTGAGATTAGGATAGCCCTTGAACAGCTGAAAAATGGTAAGGCTCCCGGTGAGGACGGAATTACAACAGAACTGTTGAAAGCTGGAGGAACTCCGGTTCTAAAGGAACTACAACGTCTGTTTGATTCCGTCATTCACAATGGGACCGCACCAGTCGCGTGGACCAGGAGTTTGGTTGTCTTGTTCTGCAAAAAAGGTGACAAAACCTTATTGAAGAATTATAGACCGATCTCGCTCCTGACCCACGTGTACAAGCTGTTTTCAAGGGTTATCACGAATCGTCTCGCCCGAAGGCTTGATGACTACCAGCCACCGGAACAGGCTGGGTTTCGAAAAGGCTATAGTACCGTGGACCACATATATACATTGCGGCAGATTGTGCAGAAAACCACAGAGTACAATTTGCCGTTCTGTGTGGCTTTTGTGGATTACGAGAAAGCCTTCGACTCCATCGAAACTTGGTCTGTTCTGGAATCCTTACAGCGGTGCCAAGTTGACCACCGCTATATCGAGGTGCTGAGATGGTTGTATAGCGCTGCGACAATGACAGTCCGCGTCCAGGACCAGCAGTCTAAGCCTATCCAGCTGCAGCGGGGAGTACGTCAAGGGGATGTCATTTCCCCGAAACTATTCACCGCTGCTCTGGAAGACGTATTTAAGACGCTGGACTGGAAAAAACGGGGCGTCAGTGTGAATGGCGAGTACATCTCACACCTTCGGTTTGCCGACGACGTGGTCATAATGGCTGAATCGCTGGAGGATCTCGGTCGTATGTTGGTCGATCTCAATGCTGCATCTCGACGTGTGGGGCTGGGGATGAATTTCGACAAGACGAAAGTCATGTACAACGATTTTGTCATCCCCAGCCCGGTTATCGTAGAGAATGCAGCTATTGAAGTAGTTAAAGACTATGTCTACCTCGGACATTCCATACAGCTTGGCCGGGGTAATTTCAACAAAGAGATCGATAGACGCATTCGACTGGGCTGGGCAGCTTTTGGAAAGCTTCGGCACATCTTCGCCGCACAGATACCCCAATGCTTGAAGACTAAAGTCTTCAACCAGTGCGTCCTCCCTGCAATGACATATGGTGCAGAGACTTGGACACTGACCATCGGACTGGTTCACAGGCTAAAGGTCGCGCAGCGAGCGATGGAGAGGGCTATGCTCGGGGTTTCTCTGCGGGATCGAATCCGAAATGAAGAAATTCGACGGAGAACTAAAGTGGTCGACATAGCCTTCAGAGTTTGCAAGCTGAAGTGGCAATGGGCCGGTCACATCTGCCGAGTAAGTGATGGCAGATGGGGGAGGAAGTTATTAGAGTGGAGGCCGCGCATAGGACGACGAAGTGTTGGACGCCCTCCTACTAGATGGTCCGATGACCTTAAGAAAGTGGCTGGGAGCGGCTGGATGCGGAAGGCGGAGGATCGTATCTGGTGGAAAGCATTGGGGAAGGCTTATATCCAGCAGTGGGTAGATACAGGCTGATGATGATGATGATGATGATGAAAAGTCACTGTCTTGGCTTAACCACAACAGCCGAGACCAACGGCTTAATGTTCCCTCCGAAGCACGGATGTACTCGAGATAAAATAAACCCATCCATGGACAGGCTACGGTCGATGTTGCTTAATTTGCGTGTTCGATTAGACTGACACGCGTAACGACGCCATCCAGCTCCTCATATATAGATATGGCATGCCCATATTAAATTGCCTCAGAAAACGGTTCCCGCGTCCCGTCGCATGTAAGGTCTATGACTATGGCTATGCTCATCACCTCGGCGCTTCAATTTTCTTGTTTCTATCCCTCATCATCATCAGGTCCATTTTAGTCTCCACTACAGGAGCACGACCCTTTCTCATCCGTCCTAGACGGAAGGAGGATTTGGCCTACACTCCCCACGCTGGCCAAACGGGTTAAGGAGGCCTGATCGATATTTGATAATGTATTTCCCTTAATCCACGGGAAGAAACTGAGTGATTCTATTCTAGTCTGCCGGAAACCACACGGCCAGTGTTCTTTCCCTCGCTGAGTACATAAACGACGCAATGGCACCTCTTTTTCTCGCAAAAATTTGAAAATAAGGCACTTGTAGTCTCCAATGACCTTGTGCATTTGGGTGTGGCTTGCCCCCACGAATAAATGGGCTACCGGGACTAGAGGTGGAGTTAAGCGTTATTTATTTTTATTAGGTTAAAAATTAATGCAAACAATAATAATATTTTGGGGTGTAAGTGGTTCATCAACATCTTTGAACCTAAGCAAACTTCACCTGTCCGGGGTACACCCTGCTGACTGACAAACGAAGCTTTGGCGAAAAGAGAGGTAGGGAGCGCGTAATTGTAAGCTACCCGACTGGGGAATGTACCTCCACCTCACAGAATACCGCAGCCAAATAACAATTCCCTTGAGGGTTGTTGTGTTCCTGCGAGTCAGTAGGTCACCAGAAAGGAAGCAGATGCTGTGTTGGCAGCGGAGGTGGCGGCGCGCGAGCGCCGTTTTATGTTGCGAGCGTTAATAACCGCTTCAGATCAGGCGGGGCGTATGCTTGTCTGCCACCCGTCCTAGTATAAAATATGCTATAAAATACCATGTTAGGAAAACTATTAATTAACATAACATCTTATTAATTATCCAAGCACGTTCAAATTAACTCATAATTTAATTGTGTTGTCTATTAACTTTTTATCCAAAAGAGTGAATTTTGACCGTATTAACGTTTTGTTAAATTAAACAAACAGTGACGTTGGATAAAACAACTATCATTGAACTTTCCTTCATACTTAAGTTGATAGTAGTAATGAATGTAAAATTAATTATATTTTAACAGAATGTTTAAAATAACAGTATTCGGTTGTATATTTTAACAGTGTTTACGTTTAATTTAATTAACATAATAATTTAGTTGTTATAACTTTTCACGCTCACCTCTAACCGGGACCCGCATCTAAATATAGCCGCAAACTCAGCGCTGCTTTTACAATTGCTCACGTCGACTTTATAATTTTGATCAACGGTGTTTACGTACCAACAAGTAGGTATGACGTGCAACAGACAGACTATCCATATTTAATTATAATTTTTATACATTTAAAAGAAAAATATTTATGTATGTATCTATCTATCTATCTTATCAGTCCTCTAGTATCCATAAAATAAGCTTATGTTTTTTTATACTATCTACGTCGGGGGCGCCCGTGTGGTCTCCGGCAGACTAGAATAGAATCACTCCGTTTCTTCCCATGGATGTCGTACAAGGCGACTAAGGGAAATACATTATCAAATATCGATCAGCCCCCTTACCACCATCTCTTATTGCGACTCAATAATTGAGTAGATTGCTTATTCATACCAATGAATAAGCAATCTACTCAATTGAGTAATAATTGAGTCGCAATAAGAGATGGTGGTAAGGGGGCAGGCCTCCCCAACCCAGCCTAGCCAGCGTGGGGTGTGTAGGCTAAATCCTCCTTCCATCTAGGACGGACGAGAGAGGGTCGTGCTCCTGTAGTGGAGACTAAAATGGACCTGATGATGATGACGTCGGGTGACTGACAAGCATACCTGTCTCTCCTGACCATCTGGCTCGCATGATGTGAAGAGGTTATCGTACCGATATCAACGCTCGCAACATGAAATATCGCTCACGCGCCGCCACTTCCGCTGCCAACGCGGCAACCCCTTCCTTTCTGGTGACCTCATAAACTTGCAGGAACACAACAACCCTCAAGGGAATTGTTATTTGGCTACTGTTTTCTGTGAGATGGAGACACTTTCTCAGTCGGGCAGCTTACAAATACGCTGTATCCTACCTTCTGCGAGAGCCTCTTTCACTAGTCTGCAGAGCGCACCACGTACAATTGAGGTTCGCTTTGGCTCTAAAGATCGTAGTGAGCTAAGTTCCTGTCTTGTCTCAATCAACAGCTATATAGTTTTGTACAGGACTATTTTTATTATGGACTAGCTGTTGCCAGCGAACTCGTAAGCATACCTACATACATACATTTTTGATACTCAGATTATTTCTTTTTAATCACGGGTCAAGCCCGGTCATTTGATAGGCATGCGCGGGGATATGGATCCAACGCGTAGAGGCCCCTTTGAGAAGTTTGATGTAATATTGTACGCCCGCCGTGACCCGCTCCAGGATATTTCAATGGAACGACATACCCATGAGCAGGTCTCGGCAGGCGTTGTGATACTCAGATTATTATTATTATTATTTCAGACATTATATTATTCTAATATTATTTAATTATATACAATCTAATTATAGAAAACTTAAATAAATTACAAAACTAAAATTATTTATAAATATCTTAAAATTATTTGTACATTATGCTTTATTTGCGCATTACAAAATGCGTGGTACGGTATACCAGGCCTGAGGCCCTACCGGCTATGCTGAAGCCCATTACCATCGGATATTTTGATTGCGAATATCAAACTTCAGCATTTAATTTAGGGTAATTTAGCAAACAATTTAGGGTACATGTGTTTAGGAAACACTGGAGCTCTACCGACTGATCTGAAATTGTTTGTCAAAAACAAAAATATAAGACCTATTTTTCGAATCAAAATATTCAATGGTTCAGCTTCGGGGGTATGGTGCTACTTTGACTAGGGAAGTACTTTTACGTCACAGATACATCAACCAAATAGTCATTCGGATTGTATTGTGTTATGTAGCATAATTTATATAACATGTAGGTAGGTGCATAATAATGACATTTTGCATTGCTTATCAGATATTACATTATGCTTATTGTACATAATCAGTTGGGGGAAAGTCTTTCCATATTTTGTATGTATGAAGTGATAATGAAGTCTCTTCGATTGGTCTATTTGTGCGTTAGCTGGTTATGATACCATTATACGGATACATCTGATGAAAACAAAAAAAAAAAAAAGTTTCCCGAAAGAATCCAAGTTTATTGACATCTACAAAAGATTAAATGAATAAATAAATATTTCTGGACAATTTACACAGCGCCACCTAGTCCCAAATTAAGCGCAAAGCTTGTGTTATGGTGTTTGTATATGGTGTTTCTTTTTTTGTAAATATATACTTATAATACATACAAAACATCCAGACCAAGACAAACAGACATGTGCATGCACGCAAATGTTTGTCTTGTGCGGGGATCGAACCCGCGGATTCGGAGTCAAAGTGGCCATTGCTAACCATTCGACCACCGAGCTCGTCGATTACCGCATAATATATTATAGTTACATACAATGTTTTGGCTAGGCATACAATGTTTTAAAGTCTTTTTGAAGATTTTTCGCAACGAAGCGAAAAATCTTGTATCGTAGAAACATAAGTAATATAAAAAGAAAGAACGTACAAAATCGAGCGTAAGAAATTTCTGCCAACTAATTTTTGTGAAGCCATGAAAAGAATAATCTAATTTCAAATCCTATTGTCGATTTTCCTATTACGAGTATCACTACATAGTATAAAACAAAGTCGCTTTCTCTGTCCCTATGTCCCTTTGTATGCTTAAATCTTTGAAACTACGCAACGGATTATGATGCGGTTTTTTTTAATAGATAGAGTGATTCAACTGGAAAGTTTATATGTATAATATATGCATAACATAGTAGAAAAACACTGATAATTTAGAGGTTTCTAATGTGATGTCGTAAATAAACACATTTTTTTGCTCTTTCATTGCAAACGCTGGCTGAACCCAACGAGATAGATCAAAATAATGTAGTACAGTATTGTTCACCTTAAAATGGTCTACAAAAAAGTTCGCGATGGTATATGTCTATCTCTTAGTGGTAACACACAATAACCGTTATTTTATACTTTGCTTTTTACAAGAAATAATGCCTTATTTACGAAGCGATTTTAAGCAATACAGAAGTAATCCTTATCCAATTAAGTACCTTAAATACATTGCGCATTTAATATAGATCAATATGGCCCTTCACAGCATGTAATTTAAATGAATAGTTTATAAGATATTACACATTTAAAATGCAGGGACATAACGGCTGTGGCGGTACCGGCCGCGGAGCCGGCGGCGTGTGCCTATAACTGGGGAAGGACTGGATAGGACAAAGCGCAAAGACCTTCTGTAGTACATTTAGTATCAGCATAGCACCCGTGCGAAGCCGGGGCGGGTCGCTAGTGTATCATAAACACATGTATTTTTGGTAACTGATATAATTATCTTTGGAACTATTCTGAAAAAGTCTGTAGTTATTCGAATTTTTTTTATTGAGATACGGCATGTCAACTGCACCTACCTGATGGGCCGCAAGACACTGGACAGGTAGGGAAACGACGAAATCACATGTATTTCACGTCATCTCGTCGCGTCCACTATATCGGTGTAGATAGTGCCTCTTCACATTCTTTTTGAAGGACCCAATGTCGAACACATGTGGAACAGGAAATACATCACAATATATACCGGAAATACATGTGACTTACTTTCAATAGTACTTTTAGATTCTCTATTAATATTTTGTAAACGAATCCAAATTTCTTTCCTAATTAGTTAAGTTACCTAATATTCACCCCAAAATCTAAGTTTTCGTAAAATTAAGTTGAACCGTTAATTGAATCCAAACATAATATCAATTTATTTCATCAAGGGTTAGTAACTCATCCCTTGAGATCGACTAATTCCAATTAATTTTGTGTACATGTGAACCAATATTTGCCCCAAAGAGATTTAACTGTTTCTGAAGCGGAATAGCAAAGTTGAGTGAAAATTTTTGTAAAATTGAAAGCAAGGAGATGTTTGAAAAGGATTTTATCAGTTTTATTTAACATGCAATGTTTGTTTAGGTCGAATCTTGCAAGCTGAATTAGAATAACTTCCTGTTATTCTGAGGAGTTGAATTTTTACATGCTGGTTCTGTTCAGATGACAATATAATTTTCTGATAAACATGATCTGCTGAAGCTGAAGCCGATTACCATCGAATAGTTTGATTCTAAAAATAGGACATACGTTTTAGTTATTTACAAATAGCTTCAACTTAGTCGGTAGAGCTCCAGAGCTCTATTAGCTCTATCTATTAGCTAACTTAAACACAAGTACCATAAATTTAAGCCGAACTTTGATTGTCGCCATCAAATAATTCGATGGTAATCGGCTTCACACCTTAATCATCTTCGACATGGAGTCATCACCACGACGAGATATATATCTCGTCGTGGTGGCAAGTGAGCGAGAACACAAGCGGAGTGTCAGTGCGGGATGTAACTATTTTATCACCACGACGAGATATATATCTCGTCGTGGTGATGACTCCATGGAGCGTCTCGTAGTCCAGGGTAAAGTTGAAGGCACTAGACCACGTGGTAGGACACCCATGAGATGGACGGATCAGATCAAGGCCGCAACTGAGTGATCGGTTTGCGAGTGCACCAGGAAAGCTGCAGTTCGCGATAAATGGCGCTGTATTATCAAAATGATTACTCATCGTGACTCATAATGATGACCACGACCGCTCTGGTAAGAGTGTACCGACTAGGAAGAAGAATCGGTTTCAACTTCGGCGGTAGGGCCTCTGAGTCGACATCCAGGTTTAGCTCCAGATTCCATACAGATCCAGGAGAACTCTTCAACGATTAATAGCACCGACACGAAATTTTGTATAAGAATTTTTTGCTGTGACAAGATTGCTTAATTCAAGGTTGGCTCCTAACGTGGGGACTCATTGAAACTTAAGAGCGCAGATACGAAATGTATGTCTGTAATTTAGGATTGTTATAGATTGTTGTGTTCCGGCAAGTGAGCGAGAGCACAAACGAAGTGTCAGTGCGGGATGGAACTATTTTTATCGATAGCAGTTGACAGCCTCTAAAGGCAACGGTAATCGCTTTACATCTGGGCGGCCGTATTTGTTTGGTACCCGACGCTGTTTAAGAAACATACTGTAATAAAAACTACTGTAAAAATACTAAAAGCTTTCATTAGCACAAAACTACTCATTAAAATACCTAACCTATAGCTCAGCGCATTAGCAAGATAAAGTGACAAGGGACTAGTTTTATCAACCCATTGTTGGGATATCTGAAGAGCAATTCTCGTAATAATTTTACGTTCGCAAAGTGAAAGTTGACCGAATCGAGATTGAATTATGAATTGACTGAAAAGTATATACTTGATTTTGTTAATTAATTATTTATTATCAATTCTTATTGTTATTGGTGGTATTATCTTATTTATTATCAATTCTTATGTTGGCAAAATAATATTCTTTTTTATATTCGGCCATATTTCAATATAATCTCACTAAAATTAAACTTTTCTTATTGTGATACGAGAATACCAAACATGATTTTCAGATAATCGGCTTCAGCATCGACGGTAGGGATTTCCCCTATTCGAAAAATAAGTCTTACGTTTTAGTTATTGACAAACATCTTCAGCTCAGTCGGTAGAGCCAGGGTTTCCTAAGCTAAACACAAGTACCATAAATTTAAGCTGAAAAAGGCTTCAGCTTCGGCGGTAGGGCCCCTGGTTTTACAATGGATGTAAGATATGATGACAAACATTTCGTTAAAACGTTGGTAGAGGCCGAAATAGGATTGCGGTTCACTGATATACCTTAGGGGATGCTCCGGAGATCTTACACAATACAACTGCTTACACTATATAGCTCTCGATTTTACAGGGCTAAGGGTTATTTCCCGTTTTTTCTCCTAGTTCCAGGATTTATTCTTTTAATTGGAACACGAGGGAAAATGGTTTCTCTTAGTCCCATTGCTATTTACAGTTGGGAGGGCAAATAAACAAATAAATATTTCTGAACAAATTATACAGCGCCATCTAGTCCCAAATTAAGCGGAAAACTTGTACTATGAGTACTAGATAACTGACAAATGTACTTAAATACATTTTTTTTGTAAATACATACTTATAATACATAGAAAACACCCATGTCCAGACTCCCCTCGCACAGAACCCGCGACCTTGGAGTCAATGTAGCCATACTAGGCATTCGACAACCGCGCTCGTCCCCCCAAGAGTATAGCAATATTACGAGTGCGTGGCGACTCGTCGCCACTCGCCATTTGGATACTTGATACGTGAATTTTTCATTTTCAAAAATATTTATAAGAATCCCTACGGTATTGCCTTCATAATTCTGAGCTTAGCCTCGATGCCGGCTAACAAAAGTCGACAAGAAGAGCAGTCTCTGCGGAAGAGAATCAATTTCATAAAATTTATCCCAGCGAGCGATTGAGAATAATAATTATGCTATTATAATTATTATTCTCAAACAAGTTTAAGTGCCTTGGCGGACATTTTTTTTTATACTACGTCGGGTGGCAGACAAGCATACGGTCCGCCTGATGTGAAGCGGTTACCGTAGCCATATTAACGCTCGCAACATAAAATATCGCTAGCGCGCCACCACCCCCGCTGCCAAAGCAGCATCTCCTTCCTTTCTGGTGACCTCACTCACTCGCAGGAACACAACAACCCTCAAGGGAGTTGCTATTCGGCTGCGGTATTCTGTGAGGTACATTCCCAGGTCGGGTAGCTTACAATTACGCTCCTTACCTCTCTTTACGCCAGAGCTTCGTTTGTCAGTCAGCAGGGTGAACCGCGTGCAGGTGTAGTTGGCTTTGGTTCAAAGATGTCGATGAACTACTTACACCCCAACTCCTAGACAACAGAGTACATTAATTATTTTTTTATATAAAATATGTACTAGCTTCCACCCGCGGCTTTGCCCACGTTTACTTTTTTGTAATAAAAAGTACCTTATGTCCTTCCTAATACATTTGAGAATATGTGTACAAAGTTAGTTTCGGCGTGAAAGCGTAACAAACAAACTCATATTCAGATTTATAATATTAACTATACAATATAAATTGATAATATTAAAAGTACACATGATCAGTCACGTACATAAGTCTATACTGTATCTTAAAGACTAAAATTGCGTGCTCTAAACTATCAATAGTAATATAAACCTTAATGCATCATTCTCGTAAGGTTTAAGCTATTTCTTTTCCAAATACTATATGCATTTTACACGTAACTGTACTTTTTTTTCGGGTGATAGACAAGCATGCCGTCCGCCGGAAGTGAAGCGGTTACCGTAGCCAAGTTAACGCTTGCAACTTGAAATATCTCGCGCGCCGCTGCCCCCATTGCCAACACAACACCAACAACCAAAATTATACGACATTACATTCGAAGACATTTAAGTATAACCACGCATATACCACATACCACACAGTTGAGATTCTATATCTATAATATAAAAATGAATCGCTGAATGTGTTGGTAAGCGCATATCTCGAGAACAGCTGAACCAATTTGGCTAATTCTTTTTTTAGAACATTCATTGAAGTACAAGAATGGTTCTAACACAGAGAAAATTTAAAAAAAAATCCCTGAAAAAGTATACAATCAACACTTTTCTATACTCCCATACTAACGATTCCTATAATACTTAAAAGTCAATTTGAACTTTAATACCATACAATAAAGTTCAAGTATTAGTGGAGAGGTTCCGGGAAGGCAAAACAATTGAGTGACGTTAGTATCGTATAAATATTGATGTCAATAATACGACGGTAACATATTATATCGACGAGCTCGGTGGCGTAGCGGTCAATGATGCGGCTTCGACACTAACGCTCGTGGGTTCGATTCCCACACAGGACAAACATTTGTGTGCAAGAATATATGTCTGTTTGTCTTGGTCTGGGTGTTTTCTATGTATCATAAGTATGTATTTACAAAAAAAAATGTATTTACGTATGTTTATCAGTTAGTCTAGTACCCATAACACAAGCTTCGCTTACATTGGGGCTAGATGGCGCTGTGTAATTTGTCTGACAATATTTATTTATTTATATATTCGCCGGGTCAGCTAGTTTTCAATAAAAATAATAAAAGAATCCACAATGACTACCTTCTATCACCCGACCAACATCATCCCCAATCGTCATTCATTTTAGAGTAAGCGATTGGGAACGATGTTGGCCGGGTGATATAAAGAGCTCAGTGAGGCTTCTTCTTTATTTTTAAAGCATGACTCATTGTCACGATCCCCCTGAGCCCAGCGTGCAAGCGAGAACGCGGAAAAAGCGATAGAGACGCACGATCGGCCTAAGCCTTCATCAATGTTTTCTTATGACTTTATCACGTAAAATTATCGTCCGTAAACTGACTTTAGAGACAACCATTTTTTTATTGAAAATATAGAGTCTTAACTGTGTGGTGATGTGGTGCATATGTGTGGTAGGTTATACTTGAATTTCGACAATGTTACATTTAAGTATAATGGACCCATGATTACCACTGATGATTACATGATACCCGCTGTTGGGATACGGGTCTCCCTTCAGCCAAAAGGGTTTAGAGCGTATTCCACCACGATGCTCAACTGCGGGTTGGCGGAAATAATATTGATAAGGAATAAAAAAAAATAAGTATAATATGAAAAACTAATTCCATCAAAATCTCGGTCACGAACAGAATTTATATCACAATCTAAATTTGACGGATGCTTAAACATCATAAAACACAACCTTAATACAAATGCAATAAATACGGTATTCAAGTCAACTTTCTTTGAATCTCTCAACTTTGTCGTTTGTAATGAAATGGGCACATCTGGAGCATTTGTACCATAAACGTGGAATACAATCATATCGTACTAATCGCTTTATAACAAGCACGATAGGAGTCTTTTTCCCGTAGCAAAGGAACTGCTTGATATTCCTTTTAATCCTTATGAAGAGCGCTGCGAACTCGAAGGCTGAATTCTGACGTTATAATAAAAACATTCATGAGGATTGTGTAGTAATAAGTAAAAGGTCATATACAATTTTGGGGTGTAAGTGACTCACCACTATCATTTAGCCAAAGCCAACCTCACCTGCACTCAGGCCATACTATAGTGGGTTTATATCGTGCTGATTGACCAACGAGGCTCTAGTGAAAGACAGGTCGAGTACAGTTTAAAATATAAGCTTCACAACTGGGGAATACCTCCACCTCACAGATAACCACAGCCAAATAGCAATTCCCTTGAGGGTTGTTGTGTTCCTGCGAGTGAGTGAGATCACCAGGAAGGAAGGAGTTTTTCTTTATACTACGTCGGGTGGCAGACAAGCATACAGCCCACCTGATGTGAAGCGGTTACCGTAGCCATATTAACACTCGCAACATAAAATATTGCCACCCCAGTTGCTAACGCAGCATCTATTTCCTTTCTGGTGACCTCACTCACTCGCAGGAACACAATAACCCTCAAGTAAACTATTATTTGGCTGCGGTATTTTGTGAGGTGGAAGTACATTCCCCAGTCGGGTAGCTTACAATTACGCTCCCTACCTCTCTTTGCGCCAGAGCTTCGTTTGTCAGTCAGCAGGGTGTACCGCGTGCAGGTGAAGTTGGGTTAGGTTCAAAGATGTTGATGAAATACATACACGCCAGAAATTACTACTTGGCAGTGGGGGTGGCGGCACGCTAGCGATATTTTATATTGCAAGCGTTTATATGGCTACGGTAACCGTTTCACATCAGGCCGGTAGTATGCTCGTTTTCTACCCGGCGTAGTATAAAAATAATTGATAAAATATAATATCTTTTTAAGCAACCATTGGCTGAGTCCCCACCAAAGTTTTGCGAGGATGCGTAGCGATGGATGTGTTTGATGGGAACTAATCCTAATATAGCAATGACGAGCTCAGTGGTCGAATGTTAAGCAATGGCCACTTTAACTCCGAGATTGCGGGTTCGATCCCAAGACACACCGCAAATTTTTGTGTGCATGAACATGTCTGTTTGTCTTGGTCTGGGCGATTTGTATATTTTCTTTTTTTTGTAAATACATATGTATGTATTAATAAAAAAGAATGTACGAGTATTTAAGTATAATATCAGTTATCTCGTTCCCATATTAAGCAAAGTTCCCATAAAAAGCATTTTGTCCCAAATTAAGCAAAGTTTGTACACTTTGCTTAATTTGGGACAAAATGGCCATGAGTAATTTGTCCAGGAATATTTATTTATATTTAATAACCACTTACATTTTCCTAGCCTCGCTCAATTAAATACACAATTATATTGTTTGTATTTACTTGTGTCACATCTTCTCCTCCAAAATACCCCAGACACTAAAGACTGAAAGACTTCAAGCTGTGAGCTTCGAATATGTGTAGTCAGTGCTGACAAACGTCTGTCGCGGCGGGCCGTATGAGGAAGTTCAAGTTCGCTCACCATGCGATGGAGAAAACTATGCTGGGGGCCTCTCGCCTGATAGGATCCGAAATGAGGATATCCGTGAGAAGAACTAAAGTAACCGAAAAATATAGGGTGTGGCTTGTCATGGTCGTGTATGCACACTTTATATGCAGTAAAATTATTTCAAAATGGCACCGCTTCCACTTCCTCCGCACGCGATGTTCAATAGTCCTTACTTATCGTACCTAATAAAATTATTAGATCATTCATCTATCCAATGGTGTGATTGAATTTTGGATGTAGAGCATAGATTTGAAACTGTATCCACCGAATGAAATTATAATAAACACGGGAATTAACGCGATCAGCTGCGGGAGCTACATGCATGATCGCGTTAATTCCATGAGGTAGTTTTAATTCAAGGGAATTGTTATTTGGCTGCGGCATTCTGTGAGGTGGAGGTACATTCCCCAGTCGGGTAGCTTACAATTACGCTCCCTACCTCTCTTTGCGCCAGAGCTTCGTTTGCCAGACAGCAGGGTGCACCGCATGCAGGTGAAGTTGGCTTTGATTCAAAGATGTTGGTGAACCACTTACACCCCTAATGTCAAAATCTCACGTATAGCAGTGTCTCCCTGTAAATATATCGTATCCGATACTTACGTTCAGTGTCCATAGTGGAAACCCTGCCTGAAATGATGATGACCTGTGAGGAGCCTCCCTCCCCATTGCATGGAATGTACTTGTGGAATAAACTGTCAACTACCATAATAATTTTAACAAAAGAAAAAAACTGACTAC
Organism: Hypsopygia costalis; assembly: GCA_937001555.2. NCBI lineage: Eukaryota > Metazoa > Arthropoda > Insecta > Lepidoptera > Pyralidae > Hypsopygia > Hypsopygia costalis. The sequence goes on from OW443335.2 coordinate 6,623,608, forward strand.
AAACATTACTCTACATTTACGGATGTAGATATAGGCTGATGATGATGATGTAAAAAATATGGGACCAATCTGGAAGTATACTCTTTCAAATAAGAAAAGTTTTTTCAAATCGATTTATAAATGACGGAGTAATGAAATAACAAACCTAACAGTGCGTAGATACAGGCTTACGACGATGATGATGGTGATGATGAAAAAAATATGGAACCAATCTCGAAGCATACTCTTTCAAATAAAAAAAGTTTTTTTCAAATCGGTTTATAAATCACGGAGTAATTCAGTAACAAGCATTAAAAAAAAAAACAGCGAATGGAGAACCTCCTCCTTTTTGGGTCGGTTAAAAACAAAACGACACGAATCTTAAGATGTTAGACATACAACTTGAACTAGGTAAGTATTTATGCCGTTATGCGGTTTGGCTTTTGCTTAGGTTCACAGCTGAATAATTCGCTAGAATTTGTGGTGTTGCCTGTGTATAGTTTCAAAGCTTTCAGTGTTTCACAAGTGTTTTAGATGTTACTATCTCTTCTGTTATTTCAGTATGTGCACGAATATTTCAATATGAAGAGAATCCACGGGTTACAGTTATAATCCCTGGAGGTGGATAGTGGCATTAAAGGTATCTAGTAAATCACTTAAGTTTGGACTCCTGAAAAACTAAATAATTAATAATTATTAGATTGTAAGTTTAATCACAAAATACATTATGCTTCTTTTTTTTTATTTTTAACCGACTTCAAAAAAGGAGGAGGTTCTCAATTCGACTGAATTTTTTTTTTGTATGTATGTTATTCGTTATCTTCGCGAATTGTGAACCGATTTTCATAATTCTTTTTTATTTTAAAGGGTATGATTGCAAGGTGGTCCCATATTCAGCAAGTCAGGATCTGATGATGGGATGCCAGGGAAATCAAGGGAAACCATTAAATTTATAAGCACTTAAGGTCAAATTTATTTTTTCTATTTGAAAGGGTAAATGCGATGTGGTCCCATATTCACCAAGTCAGAGTCTGATGATGGACTCCCATAAAAATCGAGAGAAACACTTAAATTTGCCCTGTGGTTGCCAGCAGAATAGAATTGCGCCACTCCATTGCTCTGCGCTGTATGTCGTACAAGGTGACTAAGGAATCTTTTGTTTGTTCGTTTGTATTATATTTGTTGTTCAAATTACATATTGAATAAGTACATGAAAATAAAGTGGTACAAAGGCGGACTTATCCCACATGGGGATCTCTTCCAGTCAACCTTAGAGTAACTGCGTGGAGTGGACACTACAGCGATTGGCAAGTAGAACATCAAGTAATAAATTAAAGAAGGAAATTTACAAAACAAATAACTATATAAATTACACAAATAACTAAATAAAATACACAAACAACTGAATTGTAAAACAGTACAGTACACAGGCAATGAAAATATTAGGTAATTTCAAGTCTCATCAGTAAATAATCTTTTTAGTCCTGATTTGAAGGAAAATAACGTGGGAGCCATCCGAACATCAACAGGCAATGCGTTCCACATTTTTGTCGATCTTACTGTAAATGAATTTGTATACGCATTGGTGTTTTGAGTGGGTATGTCCAAAATCCGAGTCCCCGAACAACGCAAACGACAATCGACTTCTCGAAACCGAAACCGTTCCCTTAGATATATAGGGGCCGATGGATTAAACAGTATATTAAATAGTAGTGTGAGTATGTGAAAGTCTCTCCGAAGCCTGATAGGAAGCAAACCAAGCTGTTTGCGAAAACGTGAAACATGGTCATATTTGGTCAGTGGTTCATCATGGTTCTGTGTCATGCAATAACTTTTCTCCCGGCAGACGCTGCTGCCCATCTTCCGGGAGCTTATTAGCTGCGCTCGCCAACTGAAGCCGGTTTCATTTTTTTTTAAATCAACCTTATTATCAAAAACAATCTTACTTTATGTTATAAATGTCTTATGAGTTTGTTTGTTACGCTTCCACGCCGAAACTACTCAACCGGTCATCATAAATAAATAAATATGAATAAATATTGTCAGACAAATTACACAGCGCCATCTAGCCCAAAGTAAGCGAAGCTTGTGTTATGGGTACTAGACAACTGATAAACATACGCAAATACATTTTTTTTTTGTAAATACTTATTTATGATACATAGATATAACGATGTTACTTGCCAAATTTCATAGTTCTAGGTCAACGGGAAGTACCCTATAGGTTTTGATTCCCTTGAGTGTGTCGAAATATGCGTTTTTTGCTGAATAAACGGACGTAACTTTTTTCTACGTAAACTTAGCAGTTTGATTTTTTTTTAACTTCATGGGACCGTAGACCTGAGTATACAGTTCAAATTTCAGCTTGATACCTCCACGCATTCTCGACATAGAAATTCTTGACAGACAGACAGACAGACAGACAGACAGACAGACAGACGGACAACAAAGTGATCTTATAAGGGTTCCGTTTTTCCTTTTGAGGTACGGAACCCTAAAAAGAATGTACGAGTATTTAAGTATAATATCAGTTATCTCGTTCCCATATTAAGCAAAGTTCCCATAAAAAGCATTTTGTCCCAAATTAAGCAAAGTTTGTACACTTTTCTTAATTTGGGACAAAATGGCCATGAGTAATTTGTCCAGGAATATTTATTTATATTTAATAACCACTTACATTTTCCTAGCCTCGCTCAATTAAATACACAATTATATTGTTTGTATTTACTTGTGTCACATCTTCTCCTCCAAAATACCCCAGACACTAAACTGACTGACTGAAAGACTTCAAGCTGTGAGCTTCGAGTATGTGTAGTCAGCGCTGACAAACGTCTGTCGCGGCGGGCCGTATGAGGAAGTTCAAGTTCGCTCACCATGCGATGGAGAAACTATGCTGGGGGCCTCTCGCCTGATAGGATCCGAAATGAGGATATCCGTGAGAAGAACTAAAGTAACCGAAAAATATAGGGTGTGGCTTGTCATGGACACGGTCGTGTATTCACACTTTATATGCAGTAAAATTATTTCAAAATGGCACCGCTTCCACTTCCTCCGCACGCGATGTTCAATAGTCCTTACTTAGCGTAATAAAATTATTAGATCCTTCATCTATCCAATGGTGTGATTGAATTTTGGATGTAGAGCATAGATTTGAAACTACAACGCCAAACTTTATGGAAAAACATTAAAACGGTTACTAATCTAAATGCGTCTAAAACCGAAAACACTGAGCTATTATATACTAAGTCAACCATAACCGAATCTGTTAACGAAGTTAATAACTATTTTGCAAATATTGGAAGTAAGCTAGCTGCTGAAATCAAAATTAGTGATTCATGTTTAGATAAATCTGTAAATCTGTAAATCTGCAGAAAGAGGGTTAAGAACTATTGCTGAATGGCTAAAATCAAATTTACTTACACTCAATACATTAAAAACGAACTTTGTATGTTTCACCATCTACAACAGGACCCAACCTGAAAATGAATTCACTCTCAAAATTCACAATTGTAAGGACAACTCTAACATCACATGTGCATGTCCTGAAATCAGTAAAATGAATAAGGTGAAATATCTTGGAATAATTATTGATCAAAGGTTATCATGGCATGCGCATATTGATTTAATTGGTAATAGACTCCGTAAACTCATATGGATTTTCAAAACTTTGCGATATGTGGCACCAATTGAATTGGTGAAACGTATCTACATCGCACTAGGACAATCCATTATTACTTACTGTATCCCAATATGGGGAGGAGCTACAAAAGTAAAGTTCTTAGAGGTTGAAAGAGCACAAAGATCATTGCTAAAGGTGATATATGTAAAACCGTACAGATTTCCGACAAACCAGTTATATGATATAAGTAAACTACTATCAGTCAGGAAGTTATACATATTACAGGTCATTCTTAAGGTACATAAAAACCTGGTATTTGATACTGTACTGCTGAATAAAAGAAGAAAGGATATTATTGTAAATAGAAAAACTAATAAAACTGTCTTTGCCAGTCGACAGTTATCTAACCAAGGACCTCGTATGTATAATAAAATAAATAGGGAAATATACGTATATGAACTAAATTACAGAGACTGCAAGTTTAATCTTAACGCTTGGCTTATGGCTAAGGAGTATGAGGAATTAGAGCGTCTTCTGAAGGGAGAGTAACACACACACACAGGCACAGACACACACACACACACACACAGGCACAGACACACACACACACACACACACACACACAGGCCCAGACACACATACACACACACACACATATACACACACACACCACTCATATACTGTTATATAGTGATTGTTTTCAATTTGTATTTAGTCTCCACATTATGATATTATGGAAGAGCGGAGCTATCCTAATACAAGTATTTTATACTTACTTGGAAACTCCAAACCTTGTTAGTGTAAATGATTTTTGTGAAAGAAATAAAGATTTTGTATTTTGTATTTGTATTTGTAAACTGTATCCACCGAATGAAATTATAATAAACACTAGAATTAACGCGATCAGCTGCGGGAGCTACATGCATGATCGCGTTAATTCCATGAGGTAGTTTTAATTCAAGGGAATTGTTATTTGGCTGCGGCATTCTGTGAGGTGAAGGTACATTCCCCAGTCGGGTAGCTTACAATTACGCTCCCTACCTCTCTTTGCGCCAGAGCTTCGTTTGCCAGACAGCAGGGTGCACCGCATGCAGGTGAAGTTGGCTTTGATTCAAAGATGTTGGTGAACCACTTACACCCCTAATGTCAAAATCTCACGTATAGCAGTGTCTCCCTGTAAATATATCATATCCGATACTTACATTCAGTGTCCATAGTGGAAACCCTGCCTGAAATGATGATGACCTGTGAGGAGCCTCCCTCCCCATTGCATGGAATGTATTTGTAGAATAAACTGTCAACTACCATAATAATTTTAACAAAAGAAAAAAACTGACTACAAACATTACTCTACATTTACGGATGTAGATATAGGCTGATGATGATGATGTAAAAAATATGGGACCAATCTGGAAGTATACTCTTTCAAATAAGAAAAGTTTTTTCAAATCGATTTATAAATGACGGAGTAATGAAATAACAAACCTAACAGTGCGTAGATACAGGCTTACGACGATGATGATGGTGATGATGAAAAAAATATGGAACCAATCTCGAAGCATACTCTTTCAAATAAAAAAAGTTTTTTTCAAATCGGTTTATAAATCACGGAGTAATATTACTCCGTGATTTATAAACCGATTTGAAGAAAACTTTTTTTATTATATATTTTGTATTATATATTTCAGTAACAAGCATTAAAAAAAAAACAACGAATGGAGAACCTTCTCCTTTTTGGAGTCGGTTAAAAACAAAACGACACGAATCTTAAGATGTTAGACATACAACTTGAACTAGGTAAGTATTTATGCCGTTATGCGGTTTGGCTTTTGCTTAGGTTCACAGCTGAATAATTCGCTAGAATTTGTGGTGTTGTCTGTGTATAGTTTCAAAGCTTTCAGTGTTTCACAAGTGTTTTAGATGTTACTATCTCTTCTGTTATTTCAGTATGTGCACGAATATTTCAATATGAAGAGAATCCACGGGTTACAGTTATAATCCCTGGAGGTGGATAGTGGCATTAAAGGTATCTAGTAAATCACTTAAGTTTGGACTCCTGAAAAACTAAATAATTAATAATTATTAGATTGTAAGTTTAATCAGTTTGTTTCAACAAAATACATTATGGTTCTTTTTTTATTTTTAACCGACTTCAAAAAAGGAGGAGTTTCTCAATTCGACTGAATATTTTTTTTGTATGTATGTTATTCGATATCTTCGCGAATTGTGAACCGATTTTCATAATTCTTTTTTTATTTGAAAGGGTATGATTGCAAGGTGGTCCCATATTCAGCAAGTCAGGATAATATGATGATGGGATGCCAGGGAAATCAAGGGAAACCATTAAATTTTATAAGCACGTATGGTCAAATTTATTTTTTCTATTTGAAAGGGTAAATGCGATGTGGTCCCATATTCACCAAGTCAGGGTCTGATGATGGAATCCCAGAAAAATCGAGAGAAACCCTTAAATTTGCCCTGTGGTTGCCAGCAGAATAGAATTGCGCCACTCCATTGCTCTGCGCTGGATGTCGTACAAGGTGACTAAGGAATCTTTTGTTTGTTTGTTTGTATTATATTTATTGTTCAAATTACATATTGAATAAGTACATGAAAATAAAGTGGTACAAAGGCGGACTTATCCCACATGGGGATCTCTTCCAGACAACCTTAGAGTAACTGCGTGGAGTGGACATTACAGCGATTGGCAAGTAGAACATCAAGTAATAAATTAAAGATGGATGGAAATTTACAAAACAAATAACTATATAAAGTCAAAGTCAAAGTCAAAATATCTTTATTCCTTGGACTTTATAAAGCACTTAGAAACGTCATACAAATTAAATATAAGACATGTATCTAAATCATTACTATCTACTTAAATCCGCAGATATAAATTACACAAATAACTAAATAAAATACACAAACAACTGAATTGTAAAACAGTACAGTACACAGGCAATGAAAATATTAGGTAATTTCAAGTCTCATCAGTAAAGAATCTTTTTAGTCCTGATTTGAAGGAAAATAACGTGGGAGCCATCCGAACATCAACAGGCAATGCGTTCCACATTTTTGTCGATCTTACTGTAAATGAATTTGTATACGCATTGGTGTTTTGTCCAATATCCGAGTCCCCGAACAACGCAAACGACAATCGACTTCTCGAAACCGAAACCGTTCCCTTAGATATATAGGGGCCGATGGATTAAACAGTATATTAAATAGTAGTGTGAGTATGTGAAAGTCTCTCCGAAGCCTGATAGGAAGCAAACCAAGCTGCTTGCGAAAACGTGAAACATGGTCATATTTACGCAAGCCGAAAACGTATCTAATACAAAGGTTCTGTGTCATGCAATAACTTTTCTCCCGGCAGACGCTGCTGCCCGTCTTCCGGGAGCTTATTAGCTGCGCTCGCCAACTGAAGCCGGTTTCATTTTTTTTTAAATCAACCTTATTATCAAAAACAATCTTACTTTATGTTGTAAATGTCTTATGAGTTTGTTTGTTACGCTTCCACGCCGAAACTATTCAACCGATCATCATAAATAAACAAATATAAATAAATATTGTCAGACAAATTACACAGCGCCATCTAGCCCAAAGTAAGCGAAGCTTGTGTTATGGGTACTACACAACTGATAAACATACGCAAATACATTTTTTTTTTTTGTAAATACTTATTTATGATACGAAGAAAACACCCAAACCAAGACAAACAGACATGTTCATGCACACACATGTTTGTCCTGTGTGGGAATCGAACCCACGAGCGTTGGTGTTGAAGCCGCGTCATTGACCGCAACGCCACTGAGCTCGTCAGAATCATGAAACTTTGTACACATATTCTCAAAGGTATCAAGAAGGATATAGGATACTTGTCACTAAAAAAAGTAAACACGGCCGAAGCTGTGGGTGGAAGCTAGTAAAGTTATGTATGCGTAAGGTTGTTTATTTTTTTTATAGTCAATATCAGCGAAGTGCTCAAATCGATTTCCCTGAAATTTGGTACAAAGATAATAACGAGTAACAGGATATTTTCTACGTCGAGAAAATATCTTATTCCCCCGGGGATGACCACGTGGATGAAGTCTCAGCAAACTGCTAATATAAGTTGTGATATACAAGTGCCCCAGTATTTATTTTGTTATTTATTTATTTTATCCACGTATACAATTATTTTTAGAGGACTTTCAATCCAATGCAACAGAACAGTGTAGCAAATTTTATTACATAACCATTATTATCGAACCACTAAATTTATCAAAAAAATATAATAATAGTATTAATAAAAATAACTCATCAACAAGTCACTTTTTTCATAAAATAATAATTTAAACAATCACTACAGTGTCATCATAAAAATAAGTCAAATAAAAAAATGACATTTCGTAATAATAGTCAAATGCATAAAAAACCCATAAAATTAGTTATAAAATCAAAATTATATATCATTCAAACAATTTGTCATCTTATAACACAAATACTTATGTCATTCAATAACATATAGTCCACAATGCCTTCTCATTTATCTATAGAGGTACTCGTGTAAAGTTTAGGATAAAATAGTCCAACTACTCTCGCTTCCCTATACAAACTTTGGACACCCGTTACGCCCTCTTAGGGGTAAAAAAATTGTAAATTCACTCAGAGTTATTTTTTTAGGGTTCCGAACCTCAAAAGGAAAAACGGAACCCTTATAAGATCACTTTGTTGTCCGTCTGTCTGTCTGTCTGTCTGTCTGTCTGTCTGTCTGTCTGTCTGTCTGTCTGTCTGTCTGTCAAGAATTTCTATTTCGAGAATGCGTGGAGGTATCAAGCTGAAATTTGAACTGTATACTCAGGTCTACGGTCCCATGAAGTTAAAAAAAAATCAAACTCATAAGTTTACATAGAAAAAAGTTACGGCCGTTTATTCAGCAAAAAACGCATATTTCGACACACTCAAGGGAATCAAAACCTATAGGGTACTTCCCGTTGACCTAGAACTATGAAATTTGGCAAGTAACATCGTTATAGACTACAAGTACAGGAATAAATCTCAAAACTATACATTTGTAAACAGATCTTAAAAAATAGGGGGTCTATATTTTTATAGGGTGTCGAAATTTCAAATTGAAACTACTAGTTCAAATGGGGTATCATAATGAAGAAAGGGCTTGATGTACACATTGCAAAATATATTTTATTTATTTTTTTCGACGCATTATTTCTTATTTATAATGAAAAATATCAAATTTAATAATGATACTACGTACCTACGGAACCCTCGGTGGGCGAGTCCGACTCGCACTTGTCCGGTTTTTTATAGATAGGTCAATGTCCACATGTATCATGTTAAGAGTGCGAAGTGCGCGCATCAGGGGCGCTTCATACAATAGACTCCTGTCTGGCGCTTCATTCAATAATGGTGTCCTACCACGCGGCCCTAGTATCAGACACGGCCGATGACGGCGTCCTATATTGATGAACTCGGTTGTCGAATGGTTAGCAATGGCCACTTTGATTCCGAGGTTGCGGGTTCAATCTCCGCACAATACAAATATTTATGTGCATGAATATGTATATTTGTCTTGGTCTGGGTGTTTTCTATATCTTATATGTTTGTATTTACAAAAAAAAAGTATTTAAGTATAATATAAGTTATCTAGTACCTACCCATAGTACAAGCTTTGCTTAGTTTGAGACTAGATGGCAATGTGTAATTTGTATCTCTTTTTATCACGAATATTATGTATCTCTTTTTATCAGGAATATTATGTATCTCTTTTTATCACGGGTCAAGCCCGGTTGTTTGATAGGCGTGCGTGCGGGGATATGGATACAACGCGTAGAAGCCCCTTTGAGAAGTGTGACGAATGTTGTAATTATTATTATTAATTTTATTTCAATAAATATCTTATGTTATTACATCTTTAAATATATTCGTATAAAAAAATAAACAAATACATTAAAAACTATAGAAAAAACAGGGGCACCAGCAGGTAGTGAAGCGAAGACCCAAACTATTAGTGGTCATTATCATTATTATTATCACATTTATTTATTTTTAAAATCTTATTGAATACATTTTTTAATATACAATATAAAAAAAAATAATTAAAAACATATAAAACAGAATCCCCCCGATAGCGAGAACAAGGTCCAAACTACCGGTGGTCAATGTCACAGAGAGAGAAACCTCTTCACAATATGTACCGTGCTAAGGAGGATAGATAGTCTTCTGTATCCCTTGATCCAGCTTCCCAACGCGAGCTTCTTGAGATATAGGTCGAAGCTCTTGGCGATTAAGCCATTGACCGTCACAACTATTGGAGCAATCACTGTTGAATCGACGTCCCACATGACCGTAATCTCGTCACTCGTGAGCTATATCAAGATACTTAGATAATTTATCGTTTTCAGCTTTCACAAGATTAACATCATGTGGGATAGCGACATCCACAATGACTGCTTGGCGCGTTGATCGATCTATTATCACGATGTCAGGTTTATTGGCTACAATAGTCCTGTCAGTGATAAATAGATGGAGTCATTTTCGAGAACTGCTTCCGGTATATACCTGTAGTACGGTAGCTCGGCGATCACAAGACCATCACAAGGCAAGTTGCTGATGAATAATTATTATTGTTTATATACTCCTTCAGAATATAAAAATTAAACAGACCCAATATGTCTGAGTTATTTATCCACCCTCTAATTATTTTAAATATACACAAGGCATACCAACATGCCTAAAATAAATAACGCAACGTTTTTTTGTATATGAGAGAGTGACAAGTAAGCTTGTGGGTGGCACCTGATGGAAAGCAATCACCACCCCCCATAGAAATCAGCAACACCAAGGAGTCGCCGATCCGTTGCCAGCCTTTTAAGGGAAATTGACTCTGTTCTTGATGGGCTCCATGTTTAATTTTCTTTCCCCGTTAAAGCGCAGGTGTACCAATTCCCTTTCTGATATAATTAACGAGACTCCTTTCAATTAATATACGTTGCAGGGTTAATTACAAAAGGCCCCCATTGAATGTTCGTATTACATAAAACGTATTACTTAGATTCGTTTCCTTTTGTTCCCTGTGTAGACTGTGCTTTATGATTACAGATAGTTGCTTCATGCGGTCCCATCGTTACTGTAACTTATTCACCCTTTTTGAAGGCCTCGTAGCATAGTCGAAGAAATAGTACTAAGTACTCCATGGTCATTCCCTCCGCTCTCTCACATCGACCATACCTTCCTTCTGAGACGAACTGATTATTAGCGTATACATAGTTAACGACGCCACATTTGTATGAAGTGGTCAGGGTACACTCGTAGCACACATCGGCCACTCCATACCAATGACGCGTTGTGAGCTACTCCCACAATATACTACGTACTACTACATAAACAATGACGTGTGTGCAGAGCGGGAATGAGCGTATGTGAGTGCTCCATACAAACTGTTCCAGATTCGTCTCAGAAGGCAGATGAGGATGACGATACGAAAGAGCGGCAGGGAATGGCCATACAGCACGTAGTGCTATTACTTATACTGTGCCGCTGTGCAAGCCGCAGGTGGGCAATGTGGAGGGCATTGCGCAATTGCGGCTTGGTGGTTGTTTTTTTTTTTTATACTTCGTCGGGTGGCAGACAAGCATACGGCCCGCCTGATGTGAAGCGGTTACCGTAACCGTATTAACGCTCGCAACATAATATATCACTTGCGCGCCGCCACCCCCGCTGCCAACGCAGCATATCCTTCTTTTCTGGTGACCTCACTCACTCGCAGGAACACAACAATCCTCAAAGGAATTGTTATTTGGCTGCGGTATTCTGTGAGGTGGTGGTACATTCCCCAGTCGGGTAGCTTACAATTACGCTCCCTACCTCTCTTTTCGCCAGAGTTTCGTTTGTCAGTCAGCAGGGTGCCACGTGCAGGTGAAGTTGGCTTTGGTTTAAAGATGTTGTTAAACCACTTACACCCCAGTTGTGTTGTGTTTTCAAACCAATCAAGGACGAATTTCGCTTAACAATTATCCTATAATGACAATAACCAGTACCAATGAATAAAGCTTCTTCCAAAATGCACATAAATTCGAAGTAAACAAGCAATTAAATATTCATACTCCATATCACGTCTATTGAATGTCCCTACTGTTGAATTTGTGTAAATTCGTGAATGCGAGCATGCAACATTAACAAACTATTCCAGTGACAGAGAAGTGTGAGTCTCCCGCGTACTATCGATCTGTGGACTGCCTGTCGAGGTTTTCTTAGGATTCAGGATCAGCGTGAATATATTTTTACAGGGACGGCAACGCGCGTATAATACCCTTGGTGTTACAGGCGTTCATAGGCTACGGTAACCGCTTTCCATAAGGCGGGCCGTATAAAAAAGTGTGTGAGAGAGGAAAGAAAGAGAGGAGAGGATTATGAGGGTCAGAGAGGCCTGAGGAACTGTTCCAGCGGGGAGGCGAGGTCGACTCGGGAGAATAGTAGTGATTATCCAAACTGACTGTACTGTACGTGTTTTGGGGCCCACCACACATTCCCACCACTGTATCTCCTGTGTAGCCAGGATTAACAGCGGCGACCGCCAAAAAAGGCAATGAACAATGAAGTCCATTGCAGTCCCAGGGGTAAAACTACGGCTGCCTTGGAACTCACAACGAATTTAATCAGAAGAAATTAGTAGGAGTAGGAAGCTTTTGGAATTTGACTTCCCCTCTTAGCAATGTGAGAGACAGCAATATGGCAAATAAGGCATTAAAAGCCTAAAGAGATGGCTAGTCAAGTGAAGCTCAACTGCCGTGCACCACGGATTTTAAGTTTCTAACACTATTAGGGACCTAAAACATTGAGTTGTTACCTAACACATCGATTCCAATAATATGAATTGCAAAATCGTCTGAACGCTTGGTAATTCTCCCTTGTTGCTACCAAATCTGAATAGTATACTACCCCGGATGCAACTTGCAATGAATTCAACATGTCATCCCGCTCCCGCTGCCAAAGATCACACTCCCAGAGAACATGGTGTGCTGTTTGATCGAATTCAGAATTAGCAGTAGAACATTCGCATAAGGGCGACGGCACTAATTTAAACGAAAAGAGTTTAGCTTTAAAATTGCCATGTCCAGTTAAAAATTGCGCAACAGGGTGGTCGACTTCTAACCACTTTTTCTTTAATCTATCTCTTACCGATTGAAAGAACAGATACAAGTGGCGTCCTTTGGTAGAAGTTTCCCACCTTTCCTGCCATTCAGACAGCAATGTTTCAAATACTTCATTAAAAGGTTTGAACAGTCTAACTATTTTTTCACGATCACGCGTTTTCAAGAAATCAGGGACCATATTTTTAGATGTATAGTACATTGAAGCGCGGCGTTGTACTTCTAAGTCTACCGGTAACACACCTGCTAGCACGGGTAGCGCCTCGGTGCTTACAGTTCTATACGACTTACATAAAAATATCAGAGCAAGGCGCTGGCTTTGAAGCAATATACGACGTGCTGCACCTATAGTAGCCCTATCTGCCCACGCAGGTGAACCGTACGTAACACAACCTAAGTATGTGGCGGTATAAATAGTTTTTAACGTTTTGAAAGTTAATCCCCACGTAGAGGTAGAAATTCGTGTTAAGGCATAGAAATTCTTTTTTGCTTTTTCACCTACTTGCTTCATGTGCTCAATGTAATTAAAATTTCTATCCAAAAGCAAACCTAAGTAACAAACCGAACTTCTATTAGCAACAGATACTCCATTAAAATGAAATCGCGGTGAAACCTGTAAATTTCCCTTAAGCAAGAGTTGATATGTTTTATGTGGCGCAAAATCGAGACGATTACGATAACCCCAATCTGAAATTAAGCCTAGGCTAGCGTTGGCTAGTTTCTCTATGCTAGATCTTGAATTAGCATTGATTAATAAGAGACCATCGTCAGCGTAACCAGTTAACGAGCACCCTTCCGGTAAGGGTAGGCTAAAAAAATCATCAAAACCGATATTCCAGAGATACGGTCCCAACACTGAACCCTGGGGGCAGCCCTGCGTGAGCACCTTTGAAGCAACATAATGGCCAAGTTTTAATTTAGTTGTACCATTCAAAAAGTACGATCGAATGAGAGAGTAGATGTTGCTAGGGCAACCTCTCACCTTAAGTTTCAGCAACAACATTGGCCACCAAGCATTATCAAAGGCACCTGAGATATCTAAGAAAATAGCTACAACATACTTGCTCTCTGAGAGCTCAACAACTTTGCGCACTGCGAGCGCAGCATCAACAGTGGACTTGCCAATGGTGAAGCCGTACTGATTTTTATGAAATTGTGGGCCACCGGGCAGCAACCGAGGCACAACCAAGCGCTCAAGCAGCTTACCCAACGACGGTAGCAGAGTAATAGGACGGTAGGACTTCGGATCGTCTGGTGGTTTATCACCGCCTTTTGGTATTATTTTTATAACACCACTTCGCAAAATGCCAGGGAAATGACCTTCTACAATACACCGAGTAAGTATTGTTAAGATAGGTTCAGCGGCTACTTTACAAGCTTCTTTAATCATTCTATTCGAAATCTTATCATCACCGGAGGCTTTATTTGTAGGCAAAGCTTTAACAATAGACATAAACTCATCCATCGACGGTACATTTGATATTGGAGTGGAAGGGCACATATCCGCCGCGCTCCTAACCTCACGATGGTAGTCACTGTCACTATCGGCGCAATCGTCAGGAATTAACGCATGCAGAATTGTCTCAGCGGTCTCTTCTACACCAAGGGTATGTGAATTATTAAATTTTATATTGGATACGTATGCCTGATCAATCCGCCTATTTGCTTTAAATTCGTTATATAGAGGAGACCACGGGCCCTATTTAATCTTTCTACAATACGTTTTAGTAAATTACCTTTGGATTTTTCAACAGCAGCGCGATAGTGAGATCTAGCAATACGCAAGTCACTTAGAGCGGTTTGATAAATTTCTCCTTCGATGTTACGTTTCTTTAACTTTGAGATTTTACGTCTAGCGGCACGAAAATGCCTACGCAACCTAATAAGGGTATCATTCCACCAGTCGCATCGTCTGTTATTAACTATAGGTTTTCGACCTAATGCAACGTCAGCGCAATATACGAATGTGTCAGACATAATTTTAACACTTTCCGTGACTGTAAGTTCACTACGAGTAAAATCTTTGGCGCGGGAAGCGAAAAGTGAAGCAAAGCTTGCCCAGTCGGCGTTCCTAGTTTTATATTGAAAACCTATTAACTGTTGCGGATTTAAGTTATCAACAACTGGGGAGAACTCACACACAATCAGACGGTGATCACTACAAGAAGCTTCAGGAAGAACGCGCCAGTTTTGTATTCGGACGTCTGCACTAGAAAGTGTGACGTCAATAAAAGACTCGCCCATTGGGCTACTAAAAGTAGGTGGTGCTTCAGGGGTATTGTGAATATGAAGATGCATTTCAGCAATGAACTCTTCAACAGCAGAGCGTCTGTCGGCATCGGTCGCTCTCAACTTGCCGTGCCATAATGGTGATGATGCATTTACGTCTGCTCCTATAATAACCTTATGACCAGTAAGAGCATGCAATACTCTTCGTAGATGATACAAATGCGAACCCACAGGGTCAGAAAATTGAAAATAACAACTGACTACAAATACTCTCAAATATGGAGATGTTACTTCAGCTACCGCACAGTGAGTGGACATTAGGTGATTGATTGATGTTATAGTAAATCCGCCCCTTGGCGCATATATACCCGCGCGCGACTTGTTATTAAGTTGTATAAATTTACTGTTTAATTGAGATCTTTGGTACTGCTCCTGAACTAAAACAAGATCGAGCTTATAGTCCGCAACGAGCTTATCCAACTCAGACGTAGCAATTTTATCGTTGTGTAGATTTAGTTGTCCAATTACGACGTTATCCATAGGTGGTGTTTAAAATATTGAATTCTAACCGTGCTGCGTATGTGGGGCAAGACTCTGACCCGATCTTGTGGTCAGCAGTCTTTTTTTGACGCCTACATGCTGCGCATGTAGGTTTGAAGTCTGCTTCAGACTTCTTCAGACATTCCCGGGAGTCGTGTGCTTCGGCACAGTGGGCACAGGTGGAGTTATTTGCCGAGCAGTATTTGCTGACATGCCCATACTGCTGACATTTCAAGCAACGCACGACTTCTATATCGTCCACGAATCTACATGTGGCAAAGTCTATAAAAATCTTATCTTTTGTCGAAATAAGGTGTTTGCGTATTTCCGGGGAGATTTCGACTCCCACCCACTTCCTGCCGTAGGCAGTAGGACGACGACGCACGATTTTTATGTCTTTTAGGTATTCCGAAAACGTAATTTTTAATTCGTCTTTTATATTTTGATTATATAACGCGGCTAAAAACTTAGTGTCGTCCATTGTATCTGGAATGTCTTTTATAATAATACGCGGGCGGCGTCCTTTAGGCTTTTCGAGCTTAAGTCCAGCCGATTTTATGCTTTGAATTGATTGCAGCTTTTTAATTTGAGCGTCATTAGAAACGCGTACTACTACACCGGATTTCGCAGTTTTCTTGACTCCTACAATTTGAAACCCATCATCGGATGGCTTAATTGCTTTCATAAGTGCCTCCTTAGTAGCTTCGGATGTTGTTAACTCCGCGGATCGTTCTTCTGTTGGATAAGCTACTATGCAAGGCACAGGCTCGCGAGTTTGAACCGGCTTAATTTGCTTTGGCAAGCGAAGTTTCAATTTTTCGGCGTACGACTCGCTAGCCTTAGTTACAGGCGCAACGGGGTTATTTTTGGACTCTAATTTTAAGGATAATAAATCCCGTTCGACAATCGCGAGCTTTTTTTCAGAAATGGCGAGGTATTTTTCCGCTGTGGCTGACTTTATGGCTAGCATCGATATTAGTGAGGTAACTCGTTGGGTCATGGCCATTATTGTCGATTTATTTGCTACACCAATTCGCGAGGTTTGCCCGATAATTATCTCATTAATTTTTTCCAGACATT
The DNA here is from genome assembly GCA_937001555.2 of Hypsopygia costalis. Lineage (NCBI taxonomy): Eukaryota > Metazoa > Arthropoda > Insecta > Lepidoptera > Pyralidae > Hypsopygia > Hypsopygia costalis. The sequence goes on from OW443335.2 coordinate 6,640,207, forward strand.
CCGAAGATTCGCGAACAAATTCAACATAATCAATATTTGAATCAAGAATTTCAGGCGAGGTGCTAAGGCTTAAGTTGTCTACATTCTCCGTGCTTGCTGACCGCTGTAGTCGCTTTTCATCAGGTGATAAGTGGGTTGGTGATATATCGCCTAATGTTCGCTTGGCATTAGTTGCCGGCGGTGATCGCGGCGTCAAATTACTACGACCAAAAATTGGTGTCGTGCCACCAGGATCATCGGTATTACTTGACATTTTGTTTATATAACGAGTTAGCAGGAATAAAACTATTACCTATCAAAATAAAATTTTTCCCGATTCTAGGGTAAATTTATAAAGTGACAACACTGAAAGATTTACGTATTTCTTTTGTTGTACTAAAATTAACACTAATAAAAACCAGTATTATAATAACAAAATATGAAATTATTACGTACCTTTTACGGGCCAAACCTGTTTTACAACGAGTGATGCAGCCGTAGTTAGTCACGAAGCAGCACAAAAAAATTTTGTTGTTGTACCTACTAGTTTGCGAATAATAATCACTGTATCAACTTTTTTACAAATAAAACCTAAATATGATCAAAATTTAACGCGGAAATGATAAGTTCAGATCAGATGAACAAAATTCACCGAAATGCCCACACACTTAACGAAACAAATTAAGAGAATTATTTAATTTGCAATATCAAATCGCACAGACAGATTAGTTCGACCGTCTCGCACAAGCGCGGGAGGGGGGATGTTACTGTACGTGTTATTACCACTCTATTACTTAAGCTGTGGTTACGGGCGATGTTGTCTGACTTGCGTGTTCGTTTAGGTTTTCAAGTTAACGTCGCCATCGACCTTTTTTTTTATAAAACTAAAATGGCAAACAAACATATAACCCGCCTTCTAATTTCGTTAATTATAGTTCCTAAAATTTACTACTTACCCTACATTTGAGTCACCAAGAAATATATGTCTTGAATAATTATCCCGCTTCAGTAAAATTTAAACCTTAAGTTAAACGTAATAAGGTCAAAGTACTTACCAAAAGTTTAGATACAAATGGGTTAATGCATAAAATATACAAATGGAACGCTTGGTCTTTACGATGTGGTCATCGCAGTTCAAGTTATTAGCAATAACGTTTTACTAGGCGTTTAAGTCACAAATGTTGAATTTCGGAGTGTTGCACAGAGATAAAACGTTGTAGCTTGGGAGACCGTTTCAGTATTTTAAACTGTTTGTCATAACTTAGTTATTAGGTGATAATTAATTATGCAATATATCGAAAGACTACAATATATCGTTTCGTTTGTCCATGATTTCTTGAAAACGCGTGATCGTGAAAAAATAGTTAGACTGTTCAAACCTATTAATGAAGTATTTGAAACATTGCTGTCTGAATGGCAAGAAAGGTGGGAAACTTCTACCAAAGGACGCCACTTGTATCTGTTCTTTCAATCGGTAAGAGATAGATTAAAGAAAAAGTGGTTAGAAGTCGACCACCATGTTGCGCAATTTTTAACTGGACATGGCAATTTTAAGGCTAAACTCTTTTCGTTTAAATTAGTGCCATCGCCCTTATGCGAATGTTCTACTGCTAATTCTGAATTCGATCAAACAGCACACCATCATCTCTGGGAGTGTGATCTTTGGCGGCGGGAGCGGGATGACATGACTGTTGAATTCATTGCAAGTTGCATCCGGAGAAGTATACTATTCAGATTTGGTAGCAACAAGGGAGAATTAACAAGCGTTCAGACGATTTTGCAATTCATATTATTGGAATCGATGTGTTAGGTAACAACTCAATGTTTTAGGTCCCCAATAGTGTTAGAAACTTAAAATCCGTGGTGCACGGCAGTTGAGCTTCACTTGACTAGCCATCTCTTTAGGCTTTTAATGCCTTATTTGCCATATTGCTGTCTCTCACATTGCTAAGAGGGGAAGTCAAATTCCAAAAGCTTCCTACTCCTACTAATTTCTTCTGATTAAATTCGTTGTGAGTTCCAAGGCAGCCGTAGTTTTACCCCCGGGACTGCAATGGACTTCATTGTTCATTGCCTTTTTTGGCGATCGCCGCTGTTAATCCTGGCTACACAGGAGATACAGTGATAATGTGTGGTGGGCCCCCGTCCCAAATATATCGTTTCAGACAAACAGACAAACTTACCACATATTTAACTAACTATAGTCAGTTGTCTAGTACAAATAGCACAATCTTTTCGCTTAATTTGGGACTAGATGGCGCTGTGTAAATTGTCCAGAAATATTTATTTATTTAAACCGAAATCCTGTTAAAATCCACATTCCATCAATCGGCCGCCATAACGACCTAGTATTTACTTATTTACTGTATAACCATAAATTTTGTAATATATTATAACGCAAATTGTTATGTATTACAAGAATAAAATTGCCACGAAGAAGAAGGGACTCTAATACAGGTTATTTCAACTTAACAGAGGAGATCGCAAAATCACTATAAACTAAACTTGTAATCTACTATATAAAAATAAGTCGGGTTTTCCTTCCTGACGCTATAACTCCAGAACGCACGAACCGATTTCCACGGTTTTGCATTCGTTGGAAAGGTCTCGGGCTCCGTGAGGTTTTTTTCCAGAATTTTCTTTGCTATAAAGCAAAGAAAATTCTGGAAAAAAACCTATAAAGCAAAGAAAATTCTGGAAAAATTCGAAAAGAAAAGCGGGAAAATCTTTTTTCACATACAGCGCCATCTCTAAGGAAATGGATGGAAACGAAAAGATTAAGCCACAGCGAAGCGTGGTCGGGCCGCTAGTTACTAATAAATTGAATTTGAAATTGAGACGATAGATGAGCCCGGTGGTCGAATGGCTAGCAATGGCTACTTTGACTCCGAGCTCGTGAGTTCGATCCCAGCACAAGACAAATATTTGTGTGCATAAACATGTCTGTTATTATATGTATTACATGTATGTATTTACTAAAAAAAATTAGAATATATATATGTATCAGTTGTCTATTACCCATAATACAAGTTCTGCGCTATAATAACTTTGAAACTTTCGCGTTGCATGATTTATGAAATATAAGAACGGGAATTAACGCGATCATGCAAAAGGGTATTTACACACCTTTATTATTGCCTGACGTTTCGACCAGGGTGCACCGGCCGTGGTCACAGGCTGACTGTCTAAGCGGTGTTACTCTGTCTCCGTTGTCGAGGTCGATGAATCTTCATCTACCCCCTTGTTGTTCGATATCCATGTACCGCGACATATTACACTCACGACATCCCTATTCTGCGAAGTAACCGACGCGTCCGTATTCTGACCTTTACCCGACTGCAAACCAAAACGAGGTTGAGTGATCTTAATCACTGGGTTCCATGCCGCAGATAACTTATATCCATCTTCCCGATTGAAATTAGTATATTTCTTCATTTCAAACGCTTCACGCACAATGCTTGAGAAGAAGTGGCGATCTGTAGAGAGGACTTGCGCGCGATGAAATTCAATCCAGTGATATTTTGCGCTATAATTGAGACTAAATAGCGCTGTGTAAATTGTCCAGAAATATAATATATATATAGGCTAGGAGTTTGCACTTGAGACATATAAAGCAGTACACTAACTCTATGTAAGCATCAGAAATCCTACGACATAATCCTAGATGAATTAGCGACCTGAATACGCCTTTGATGAATTTCAAAAGCTACTTGTTGAGCGAAACAATATAGTAAACATATAGTTTATTTATTAACATCTAATTGCAACCTTGTAACGTTTTTATGTTTATTCTTTTATACTGTAAGTGGTTCATCAACATTGAACCGTAGCCAACCTCACATGCAACTCATTCTGCTGACTGATCAACGCGGCACTAGCGAAAAGAGAGGTTGGGCATGGCATTTTTTGTAAGCTGCTCAACTGAGGAAGTACCTCCAACTTACAGAATACCGCAGCCAAAAAACAATTCCCTTGAGGGTTGTTGTTTTCGGCGAGTGAGTGAGGTCAGAAAGGAAGGAGTTGCTGCGTTGGCAGCGGTGGTGGCGGCGCGCGAGCGTAATTTTATATCACTAGCATTTATGACTATTACCGTAGTCCGCTTCACATCAGACGGGCCGTATACTTGTTTGCCACTCGACGTAGTATTAAAAAAAATGTTCCTGAATAAAGTTTGCATAATGCTCTCAAAAAGTTCAGAGGCTTCGATCATCAAATACATAGAAAAACAAAGGATTTCAAACCCCGAAACTAGGTTTTAAAATCTTTGTTTTTCTTATAAATCCGCTAGTCTTGTTAAAACCTCTTCTATTTCGGCCAACAAAGAGGCTATGCTATTATCACCGCTGTAAGTATTTGTTAAAAACTAAGAGAAAAAGATTTTTCGTTGTTGGAAATTTAAATAAACTTTAGAATTCTTCGTTTCGTGCATTTATGACACGATAAAAGCTCTTGCGATAAAAGCTCGCTTTTACAAATTTATTATCTACCTGCTAGCTTCTGTCCGCGGCTTCGCTTTTATTACTTGAAACCTTCAGAAAGTGGTGTAAGTGGGTCCGTCAGCTTCTTAGGACCAGACAAGTCTTGAACATTCATCCAGCTAATAACCAAAAGAAGTCCTGGCAAAAAGAGAGGTAGGGTTGCGCTCAACTGGGGAAGTGCCTCCACCTTACAGAAGCCCGTTGCCAAATAACAATACCCTTATAGGGATATTTTAAGATTAACTCACTATCCATACTTCCATATCCATAATCTATACATATAATAAAACAGTAAAAATAATGTGTCTGTACATTGAAGATATTTACAAAAAAACAATTGGAGGCGATGGAGATATAGTAATAGAGTAAGAATTTAAAAAAAAATGTCTGTCTGTTTGTCTGTTTGTCTGTATGTCTGTATGTCTGTATGTCTGTATGTCTGTTTGTCTGTTTGTACACGCTAATCTCTGGAAGTACTGGACGGATTCGAATGAAACTTTTTTTGTTATATAGCTGTTAAGCCTGGGCAAAATATAGGGTATAATTGATTCTGGAAATTGGAACACCTGATGCAGCACCATAATGGTTCAGGTAAACTATAACAGATATAAAAATGACGCCTTAGCAAAAGTTGTTCAGCCTGATGAGTATTTTCTGTTGAGGTATAAAAATCAAAGATTTGGAACACCTGATGCAGAACCTTAATGGTTCAGGTAAACTATAAGAAATATAAAAATGACGCCTTAGCAAAAGTTGTTCAGCCTGATGAGCATTTTCTGTTGAGGTATTAAAATCCAAGATTTGGAACAAATGATGCAGAACCTTAATGGTTCAGGTAAACTATAAGAATTATAAAAATGACGCCTTAGCAAAAGTTGTTCAATCTGATGACCATTTTTTATTGAGGTATAAAAATCCAAGATTTGGAACACCTGATGCAGAACCATAATGGTTCAGGTAAACTATAAAAAATTTAAAAATGACTCCTTAGCAAAAGTTGTTCAGCCTGATGAGGATTTTTTGTTGAGGTATAAAAATCCAAAATTTGGAAGACATGATGCAGAACAAAGTTAAATTTATTTGCATAAACAACACGTGTTTACAATAAATTATAGTTTAAAAAAAAAGTAAAAAAAAACACGCTATAATAGCAAATAGAACTAAAAAAGTTACTTAAAATAACAATAAATAGATTAACAAAATATTGAATGTATCGTAAAAAAAAACCGCGAGCTGCTACTTTTATTCTTACCTGCTACAAGTTAGACGCAATCATTTTATTTTATTTACAAAGGTAACGTGGTCTATTTAGTCAGTTTATTATAGACGTGTACGCTAAAATTGAAATGGAACGATTGGTATATATTCGCACAAACCAGAAGAATATGTGCATTTGCGGGACGCTATGTAGCAAGATCAGAGTTTATTTGATTTGGTGGTGGAAAGTGTTTTAAGTAACGAGGGGAAACTGTTTTTCTTAGATGCTCCAGGAGGGACTGGAAAACATACCTGACGAGAGCAATCCACGCTGAAATCAGGCGCCAAAATAAGATCTCGCAGCAGCATCGCCAGGCATTGCAGCCACATTATTACTAGGCGGAAGGACGCAAATACAATGTTCAATATCATACTCGATTTAAACAGAATTGAAACACCGACATGCTCTGTGAAACGAAACTGTGACAAAGCGAAGGTGTTTCAGGATTTCTGTCTAATCGTTTGAGATGAATGCGAAATGGCCAACAGTAAGGCACTAGAAGCTGTAGATATAATTTTACGTGCCCAAGAGTTTCCAAGAATATTAAAAAATTTGGGGAAGATCTCCTTCCTGAAGTAAAGTCAATGCTTGGCAGCGAAATATAATTGAAGTTGAGATTCTCACTGGGAGTGGTGCCGGTGAAACTGTATTAATTCCGCGTATACCACTCTTCTAAAAAAAAAATCCATTTTAATTTTAAACGTACACAGTTCTCTGTGACCACTTGCTTTGCTATGACAATAAAGAAATCACTAAAATTCGCTGGTCAAGCTTAGGACTGGTCGTTTTTCGCATGGCCAACTTTAAGTGGCTTTCTCGAGAGTTGTAACGCTTCAGATCTTTTTATATTAGCTCTCGAAGGAAAGACTCCCTTAATTTATTTTATATATATTTTTAAACTATGGTTACAATGTTAAATAAAAAAAATATTTTCTTATGTATCTAGATTAGTTCGTATTTTTATTAATACGCCGGAATCATTAAGTCCACGCGAACGAAGTCGCAGGCATCAGCTAGTATATACTATATTATATATATATATATATATATATATTCACATTTATAATATTATACATAATATAATATATATATATATATATGTATATATATATATATATATATATATATATATATATTATCCTTACTATCATTACTAAAATTATAAATGCGAAAGTAACTCTGTCTGTCTGTCTGTCTGTCTGTCTGTCTGTCCTGCTTTCACGGCAAAACTACTGAACCGATTTAAATGAAATTTGGTACACAGATAGTTTAGAGCCTGAGGAAGGACATAGGCTACTTTTTAATGCAAAAAAAGGGTTGTAAGGGGTTAAAAGGGGGGGGGGGGGGGGTGAAAGGTTGTATGGAAGTATCGTTATTTTTAGAGCTAGAAGCTTGAAACTTATTTTTTAGGCTGTTGATTCGATATCCTTACTATCCTTACTAATATCCTTACTAATATTATAAATGCGAAAGTAACTCTGTCTGTCTGTCTGTCTGTCTGTCCTGCTTTCACGGCAAAACTACTGAACCGATTTAAATGAAATTTGGTACACAGATAGTTTAGAGCCTGAGGAAGGACATAGGCTACTTTTTAATGCAAAAAAAGGGTTGTAAGGGGTTAAAAGGGGGGGGTGAAAGATTGTATGGAAATATCGTTATTTTTAGAGCTAGAAGCTTGAAACTTATTTTTTAGGCTGTTGATTCGATATAAATAAATATGACATTCAAAGTTTGTAAAAGTTTTACCCACACGGGGGTAAAATAACAATAGGGAATAGGGAATGAAAGTTTGTATGGAAATATGTAAGGTATAAATGAATGTTTTATAAGTTTGTTTGCCAAGAGACAAAATATTAGTGCTATCCAGATGTAGATAACATTTACGCAGTCATTACAAAATGAGAAACTGAAATTAACGCGAGTAAAAAACTTGCCAAGCATCGCGCCGTACTAGAGATGGGCAAAATGCCGGGCATTTACAATAAATGTCCAAAAAATAGTTATAAATTCCCTATTTATGCCCAAAACTAGGCATTTATTGGGCATTTACAGGTTCTTACTGGGCACTTATTGTAAATGCCAGGCATTTTGCCTATCTCAACGCCGTACACCACCCGTTCACATTGAAAGCTGCCACGCGGGGGTCAGGGAGCGGGCCGGGGGTCGTTACGCGGCGTGGTACCACATGAGTAAAAAACGGTGGTACGGCACAGAAAAAATATGCCCAAGTGGGCTTGCCCAAACGTGCAGACACGTGACAATTATTATTTTTTCCGCTACAAATGCATTATTATTTACTGCACATTGTTTACAATTCGATTTGCTTACTTTAGTAGATAAGTTATTAAATATTTTTTTCTTTAGTTGGGTCATTGTTTTATTTATTTCATTCGTTAAAAGTAGATTACTTTCGAGTTTAATTAGATGTTATTACGTCATTTTTTTTTGTTGCACATTTGTATGCTAGGCAGGTACCTAAGAACGGTAAGTTAATTGCCCTCACCAAATAAACAGTACTTTTTTGAGCATTGTACAAACAAAGCATTTGACCATCTGTGAATGTAAACAAAAGATAAGAAAGCTTAATAGTTTTATGAATGAGTCTTTATGCCTTTGCATGCCGACTCAGTCAGAAGTCGCAATATCCGAAAGGGATTTCTAGGAATCGGTTACAAATGGTTCATAAAAACAAGTTCTTAAGTACAAGTGTAAAAAGTTATACTTAGTATAGAGATTTTGTTTATTTGGGTCAATAAAATTAGTTAAATTTAATTCATTTGGGTTTATAATTTTTTTTAAATAGGTTTTTATACAATTAAATAAAATACTTAAATAAGTTATTTTCATAATAAGAAGTTTTGTTTTCTGTGTTTACGGTTAAAAGCAAAATAAAGTGTAAATAGTTATAGGGGTATAGCGCACTCGGTTCTAAAACTACCATTGAACTTAGCTGATGAGGACATGCCGGTATGTAACATTAGCAAAAGCAGTGAGCGCGGAAGAAAGTTGCAGCTGTGTAAGCTGTTGGTTGGGATGAATGTTCAATGTTCCACAAAAGAGCTATATAAGCACTAGATGGCACACTGCAACTCATATAAGTATTAATACGTATGTGTCTTATTTGTAAAATAATTAGCCGAAATATTTAAAAATGCTGCCCAATGACACTATTCCACGCGGACGAAGTCGCGGGCACAGCTAGTCCTTACTAATATTATAAATGCGAAAGTAACTCTGTCTGTCTGTCTGTCTGTCTGTCTGTCCTGCTTTCACGGCAAAACTACTGAACCGATTTAAATGAAATTTGGTACACAGATAGTTTAGAGCCTGAGGAAGGACATAGGCTACTTTTTAATGCAAAAAAGGGTTGTAAGGGGTTAAAAGAGGGGGTGAAAGGTTGTATGGAAGTATCGTTATTTTTAGAGCTAGAAGCTTGAAACTTATTTTTTAGGCTGTTGATTCGATATAAATAAATATGACATTCAAAGTTTGCAAAAGTTTTACCCACACGGGGGTAAAATAACAATAGGGAATAGGGGATGAAAGTTTGTATGGAAATATGCAAGGTTTATGTGAATGTTTTATAAGTTTGCGACAAGAGACAAAATATTAGTGCTATCCTGATGTAGATAACTTTTACGCAGTCATTACAAAATGAGAAACTGAAATTAACGCGAGTAAAAAACTTGCCAAGCATCGCGCCGTACTAGAGATGGGCAAAATGCCGGGCATTTACTATAAATGCCCAAAAAATAGTTATAAATTCAATATTTATGCCCAAAACTAGGCATACCGCAGCCAAATAACGGTTCCCTTGAGGGCTGTTGTGTTCCTGCGAGTGAGTGAGGTCACCAGAAAGGAAGGAGATGCTGCGGTGGCAGCGGGGGTGGCGGCGCGCGAGCGATAGTTTATGTTTTATAAAAAAAAAAAAAAAAAAAGTAGCGGGCAGCGTTTGGATGCGGAAAGCGGAGGATCACTGGTGATAAGCATTGGGAAAGGCCTATATCTATATAGTGGGTAGATACAGGCTGATAATGATGATGACTTTAATAAGCTATTTGCAACAAACACTGCAAATAACTCATATAAGTATTAATACGTAAGTGTCTTATTTGTAAAATAATTAGCCGAAATATTTAAAAAATGCTGCCCAAAGACACTATTCTACGCGGACGAAGTCGCGGGCACAGCTAGTAATATTATAAATGTGAAAGTGTGTTTGTTTGTTTGTCCTTATTTCACATCGAAAGTAACGGACGGATTGACATGATTTTTTTTTTGGAGATAGTTTATGGCCTGGACAGTGACATAGGCTACTTTTTATCCCGGAAAAACGTCTTATTCCCACGGGAAAAAATAAAGTTTATAATCATTTGTCCTTCTTTCACGTCAAAAGAAACTTAAGTGCGGACATGATTTTTTTAATGGGGATAGGTTACGATCTGGAGAGTGACATAGGCTACTCTTTATCCCGGATAAACATCTTATTCCCACGGGATAAAATAAAGTTTATAACCATTTGTCCTTTTTTCACGTCAAAAGGAACCTAAGTACGGACATGATTTTTTAATGGGGATAGTTTACGATCTGGAGAGTTACATAGGCTACTTTTTATCCCGGAAAAACATCTTAACCCCATGGAAAAAATAAACTTTGTAATCATTTGTCCTTCGTTCACGTCAAAAGGAACCTAAGTACGGAGATGATTTTTTTAATGGGGATATCTTACGATCTGGAGAGTTACATAGGCTACTTTTTATCCCGGAAAAACATCTTAACCCCATGGGAAAAAATAAACTTTGTAATCATTTGTCCCTCTCACGTCGAAAATAACCTAAGTATCGATATGATTTTTTTAACGGGGATAGTTTAAGGTAAGGTTATAACTTATCAGCGGTCTCAGAGACCGCAGGTAGGTAGGTGGTTAAGTGACTGAAATAGGGGGTAGGTGGTTAAGGGTTAAACACTACTCCAGCTGTGCATATGTAGAGACCGTAATCTCTTAAGTATGGCTTTTAGTTTGGGGAAATTGTGTAAACAAAGTTCATATTGCGCCGAACGAACCAAAGGTACATGCGAACGTTATGCGGTATTTCATGTAAACTGTATTTTAGTACTCTGAACGTATTACTGTTACCTTGTTGCTAGCCGAGTATTTGAAGGTAGAAGCGGCTTCATTTATTATTTATCTTACTTTATTTTACGAAAATGTGATGCCTAAAAGTCTACAAGGTAAGATTATCTAATCTTAAGTATTAAGCATTATTAAGGAATAAACGACCGAACCTGTATACGTGAAGTGCTATAAATAAATTAATAATAAATAAATATTTCTGGACAAATTACAAACGGCCATCTAGTCCCAAACTAAGCAAACCAGTATGGGTACTAGATAACTAATATAATAATTAAATACTTTTTTTTTAAATACATACACATGGAAACATCCCGACCGAGGCAAACAGACATGTTCATGCACACAAATATTTGTCATGTGCGGGGATCGAACCCGCGAGCTCGGATTCAAAGTGGTCATTGCTAACCATTCGACCACCGGGCTCGTCAGTCTATCATAATTTATGTAATTATATCAACGCTTTGGGACTTAAGTGGCTCATCACGACTGGAGAAAACACAACAAACATTTTTGAGTGCTGGTACAGTGACGTAAAAATATAATGCTGTCTTGGTAACTAGCTGTACCTAGAAATTTCTGATATTCATCTTAAATGCTAAGATGTGACTTTTATGGTTCCGTAGTCAAAAGGTAAAACTGACTCTATTACTGAGACTCCGTTGTCCATCCGTCCGTCTGTACCAGGCTGTATCTCATGAACCGTGCTAGTAAGACAGTTGAAATTTTCACAGATGGTGTATTTCTGTTGCCGCTATAACAACAAATACTAAAAAACAGAATAAAATAAATATTTAAGGGGCTCCCATACAACAAAGGTGATTTTTTTTGCTCTATATTGATAACGGCAACAGGTAGACGCTTGAAATATTCACAGAATATTTAGTTATAAATTCACTTTAAAAATAAATAATTAAATTAAAATAAAATAAATATTTAAGAGGGGCTCTCATACAACAAACGTGATTTGTTTGCCGTTTTTACAGATGTATAGGTTTTTTAGTACGGAACCCTTCGTGCGCGAGTTCGACTCGCAAATGGATAAAAATCACGTTTGTTGTATGGAGCCCTCCATACAACAAACGTGATTTTTATCCATTTTTTTATAGATAATGGTACGGAAAGCTTCGTGCCCGAGTCCGAATCCGACACCACTTTCGCGAGTACAAGAGCCTTAAAGTAATTTACGGGCTGACAAATTCCACGTGCCAAAAGCACAGAAGTACCCAGAGTCTCTACTCTAACCATCTCAGAAAAGTTTAGCGAAAGTTGCAGTTTGCAAGACAAATCATGTACCACACTTTACCTTAGACATCCAGTATTATAACCGTGAATTTTCATCCAATTTAGTTTTTGCACGAAACACGTACAAACAGACACAACGTTTGTACGTGCTTCGTGCAAAAACTATTATACAAAATTAGATGAATATTCACGTTTTTGTTTTCATTTCTATCGTTCTTTTACAGTTTCTCATTTTTTTTGAAATCATTGGTCAGTTACAATTTTATTACAAATAAAGATAAATTATGTAAATTTAGATGTGAATAAAATACAGATACATTTCTGCAAATTTTAAGGCTTATTCCGTTTATGGGCCCTAAAACAGCCACCATAAGGTAGATACTCGGAAACGAGCGTCCTTCTAACACTACTGATAAGTAAAATAGTATGAGAATTCTGATTATTAACCCAGTTCGGGGTGGATAAATGGACACGCGTTTCCGAGTATCCATCTTAGGGTGGGTGTTTTAGGGTGGATAAACGGAATAAACATGTTTTTTTTAATTTTATTATACTACTTCAGGTGGCAGATAAGCATACGGCCCGCCTGATGTGAAGCGGTTACCGTAGCCATATTAACGCACGCAACATAAAATATCGCTAGCGCGCCGCCACTCCCTCTGCCAACGCAGCATCTCCTTTCTTTCTTTCTGGTGACCTCACTCACTCGCAGGAACACAACAACCCTCAAGGGAATTGTTATTTGGCTGCGGTATTCTGTGAGGTGGAGGTACATTCCCCAGTCGGGTAGCTTACAATTACGCTCCCTACCTCTCTTTTCGCCAGAGCTTCGTTTGTCAGTCAACAGGGTGCACCGCGTGCAGGTGAAGTTGGCTTTGGCTCAAAGATGTTGATGAACCACTTACACCCCCTAACATGTTTTAATCAAATAAAACCATCATTTTATTTAATGATGGCCGAATGATAAGAGTAGGTAACATTTGAAACTTAAATTCGTAAATTAAAATGAACATGTAAAATTATTTTGTGGCTAAATCGCCACATCAAAGTCCATCGGAGTTCGAACGTGAAAAGGTCCGCAACGATACAGTTTGATATTAGTTATAACGCAGATATGAGGGGGAGAGGGTGGCAGAAATTGTATATTACCGGTTTTAGGAGTTTTGTGAGCTCGTGATTTTAGACTAATGGAATTTGTGTAAATTCAAATGTAACTTGCTGGCGTGGAATATGTATAAAATGAAATATAACTTGAAATGCCACAGATTTCAAGCTAGTTTTATATGTATATATACTACTTCATACAAGTCAGTTTATATTCTTACTAAAAAATGGCTTCTTAATAATGCCATCTATAATTTGAAGGAATACTTCAATACAACTAATTTAACTCATTTATTGTATATTAAAAGCCAACATCAAATTATGTTTTAAATGTTATTGTATATTCGATAGGATGAAACTGTGAAATGAAATGAATTTAATTTTTTATTAATTATCTTTAGACAACGGGCCCTTGTGGGCACTTTGACACTTCTTACACATTTAATAGTTCTTATTTTTTGTATTAAAAAAAATATTAAATGGATTTATTTATTTTAATTAATTTATTTTTTACGTCACGAAAGCTGTCCGTGATTTGTTATGAAAATTGTTTTATGGATTGAGAGAGGACATATTTATTGGTTGTGAAATTTTTATGCATGCGTTTAGAACTTTATATCAAGCTTCTAAAAAACAAAATATGTCGTATATCACAAGGTACTCAATGATGAGAATTAAACCGATTGATATAGTTGATTTTTGTACTTTTACATATTTTTTATGTTATTAATAAATAAATAATAATAATAATAAATATTGGTCAGACAAATTACACAGCGCCAACTAGCCCCAAAGTAAGCGAAGCTTGTGTTATGGGTGCTAGACAACTGATAAATATACGTAAATACATTTTTTTTTGTAAATACATACTTATGATACATAGAAAACACCCAGACCAAGACAAACAGACTGTATTATTATCTTAATAAAGTACTGAACATAATATTTATTTTATATTCATTGTATTACTTCTATAAAATCACAAATTTAGTTCAGCTGGCAAGTAACACGACATTCGTTGACTGTTAGGCGGTACGAAGTTCGCCGTACACCTGAGTGTAGAACAAAGTTACTACAAATGAAACACAAAACTGTAAAATCACCTTTAATTCTTACATATATAACATTATATTGCACTTACATGAAAAACAAACCATTAGAGACGAGTCTCAGCTGCAGCGTTTCGTGTTTAATAATACACAAACTTTGGACAACATTATTTATAGTCACCATACAAAAGTACATATATTAAACCCTCTGCCTTGTTTCCTATATTTCATAGCTTGGATTGCTTTTAACCCGTAAAGACTCGGGCAATAAATAACTCTAAGTAATTAATTTTTCATGGAGCAGATTAGGTACTTCTTTTTGTCTAAAATTTTAAGAAAAGTTGACGATAATGATTTTGTTATTATGTTAAGATATTCTTTTAGTAATAATTAATTTGCATTTTATCCAGATATTAATTACAGTATTTACTATTTTTATTTACGGGTATTAACTGGTTGGTTTGTAATAAGTATTTGTTGTAAATTAATTTACAGTTGTACATTTTAATTTACATTTATCCATTTAAATGCTGCCTAGTCGAATACGTCAAATAAAATTGTTGATTTCCTTTTTCTTCTGAAAGATTTTGTTACTTGTTGACCTCAAGCTCCTCCGTGCTTCACGTGGCACATCAGGGCACGTTAAGCCGTCGGTCCGGGCTGTTGTCTATTAGATGACGTCGTTAAGCCAAGTCAGCCAAAACACTGGCCTCCGCCAAATCGTGGTTAAGCAGATTGGTAGAGTATGCTCTAAACCACTTCGATTGAGGCGAGACCTGTATTCCAACAGTGGGATGATGCCGACAAGAACATTATATTACAATTATAGGAATGTAAAGCTACAAAAAGTCTACGCCATTTCAATGAAAAACTCAATGGAAACATGATGATAAAATTTATATTTATTTCAGTAATCTTTCACTACTCGTACCAATCTAATAACTTTTGCTTTTTACTGGTTGATTTTTCACAATCCTCGAACATTCATAGAAATAAAGTATGAAGTGATTACGGCCTGGCAGCAAACGGCCGGAAATTATTGGTTTTTTTTTTTATATTTCCTCAGCATTACTTTCTAAGGTTCTATTTGTGGCAGTAACAAATTAAAGCCATAATTGGATTCCGTTATTATTTCGTTACTAGTAGTGACGTAATCGGCTATAGAGATCTAGATTAGTTTACGATATTGCCTATTTGTTTTTTTAAGGACATAAAAAATATTTACCTCCTGGCGATATCGTGTAAGTCGTGAGTAGCGAGATTGTATCGGTTTAATCGATAACGCAAGTTAAGCAACGTCGACCGTAGCCTGTCCATGGATGGATCTCGAGCTCCTTCGTGCTTCGGAGGGCACGTTAAGCTGTCGGTCCCGGCGGTTGTTATAAGGTGATACTCGTTAAGGCATGTCAGTGGACTATAAACAGCTTTAAAATAGTGGGCTCCGCCAACCCGCAGTTTGGCAGCGTGGTGGAGTATGCTCTAAACACCTTCAATTGAAGGGAGACCAGCAATGGGATGAATAAGTGTTGACGACGAGGATATCGTGTACTGTTTTTTTTTTACTTGGACTGTTTTTAGTTTTATATCTTAGCATGATATGCGAACCTTAAAGTAAGTTGATAAATTATAGTTACGCATAAATATATTAGAGACTAGATTAATATCCTATATGTATATATATATTTATACTAGGTCGGGCAAAAAGCATACGGTCCACCTGATTTGAAACGGTTAAGGTAGCGGTATTAACTGTTAAGTAATTAAAACTTAAGAAAATTGAAACTAATTTATCTATGAGTTTGAACACGAGAATTTGTCAAAATCTGTCATTTGCCTTCAAAATGCAACTGATGACGTAGACGAGTTCAAATCACGTGACCACATTTGTCGCTAAAGAACAAACCTAAATCACAGTATAAGTAATAGTACTAACGTGCATAAATGTCTTTAGACCATGCTGTAACTGAACTAATCCTGCTTACGTCACGTCCCCAAATCTTAGCATGCATTAGGAAAACACTGGAAGCGGGAGTGCTTACGTGACCATCAAAAAGCGCCGCTTCAACTGATGAATCGCATACATAAATCTCACCAGCGATACCGTTAGCCTGAATATATGGACGCCGCCTGTAAGTAAACATTGCCGCTTACTTTAAATCATAACTTTGTAATTAAAACTAGTTTAGAGTTTGTTTAAACTATACTTGTATTTATAATAATAAAATATGACATAAACTGCAGAAGAAATATGTTTTCAAGTGGTTTCAGAGTGGAGAATTTATATTATATAGTTATTATATCAGAAAGGTCTGATGGCGAGGGACGGAGAGAGCTATGCTTGGGGTTTCTCCATGGGATCGAAATCCGAAACACACGTTAATTGAGTTTAGGTAGGTATATAATTCATCTACTTACCTTTAAAGTAAAAAATAAATAAATATTGTCGGACAAATTACACAGCGCCATCTAGCCCAAAAGTAAAAAGGGTACTAGACAACTGATAAACATACGTAAACACATTTTTTTTTTGTAAATACATACTTATGACACATAGAAAACACCCAGACTAAGACAAACAGACATGTTCATGCACACAAATGTTTGTCCTATGTGGGAATCGAACCTACGAGCGTTGGTGTCGAAGCCGCGTCATTGAGTGCTACGCCACCGAGCTCGTAAAAAAAATCCTAATAGCCATTTACTCGTAAGTGTAATAAATAATGTTGCAGTCGTGGTGGCAGCGAGCTAGCGATATTTCATGTGGCGAGCGTTTATATGGCTACAGTACCTGCTTCACATCAGGCGGGCCGTATCTTTGTTTGCCACGCGACGTAGTATAAAAAATTAAAGATTTTCTTTAAACTGGCTGTAATATCATGAAGATTGTTGAAGATGTTTACAGGCTTTACAGGCACGCACAGCGGAAACTAAAAGTTTCAGCCGCATTGCAGTGCGAACCCGGGGCGGCTCGCAAGTTTTTTTATACCACTATGGTGGTACAATCATACGGCTCGCCATATAGAAAGCAAACACTGTAGCCTATACACGCCTGTAACACCAGAGGTATGACATACGCGTTGTTAACCCTATAAAAACCTGCTGTAGGCTCCTAGGAAAACCTAAACAGGCAGTTCATTCTATAGCTTGATAGTATGTGAAAGAAATCTGAAACCGCACATTACGTGACCACTTCGGTTCCAATATGTGAGTATGAATTTCCTGTCGATGGCGAGCGGCGTGACCGTGGGCATCATGTTAAATAACTTCTCTGAACACATCCCATTGTACAATCAGTAGAACTCACAAATAATTACAATTACGAGTAGGTTCTTTGGGCGTAGTGTCTCTCTGTCTGTTAGAGCCAAAGTCAGCGTCATATGTACCTGCCAATCAGCAAACGAAGCTTGACAAGTGCAAGGTACTATACAGAAGCCTGTAATGAAATATTAAACCCCAACCCAACCCCTTGAGGGTCTCCTCGGCGTCTTATCCGTTTATAAACATAGACCAAAAAGTTGGAAAACTTTCAAACCATGTACCGACTCAGAACAACCTATATCTTAGTTTTAATATGAGCATGTTGTAAGTTAATTAATCATACAAGATAGACCAGTGTTTCTCAAAGTATGGATTGCGTTCTACTGGTCTAGGTCACTACTAGCGACCTATGTTCGCCCAATTAAGGACCTGTTATATTTTCTGACTGTCTATCATGGTGTCTTCTCGCTTACACCTTACTAATACCAGTGAGATAACACTATTATACATACACTGTCTGAAAACATCATAATGTAATAGGTCCTACAGTGACTCGCTATGGGAACAAACATAGTGTAGTATGGGTGTAAGCAGCTCACCACCATCTTGAGAGCCAAAGCCAACCTCGCCTGCTCGTGATGCATCCTGCCGACTAGCGAAAGAGGCTCTGGCAAAAGAGATAGGGTACAACGTAATTATAAGCTAACCGACTGGGGAATTACCTCCACCTCACAGAATACCGCAGCCAAATAACAATTTCCTTGAGGGTTGTTGTGTTCCTGCGAGTGAGTGAGGTCACCAGGATGGAAGGAGTTGCTGCTTTGGCAGCGGGGTGATAGCATGCGAGCGATATTTCACATTGGGAGCGTGTATATGGCTACGGTAACCGCTACAGATCAGGCGGGTAGTATGCTTGTCTGTTACTCGACATAGTATAAGAAAAAAAACATTGGGTGGGCTTTAAAACTGATAGGATGCCAGTCGCAACAGTCAACTGAATCATGTAGTTCGGTTGCTTTATACATCAATTTATTGCTGAGTAGGCAGAGTTGCTGTCATCGACCGTCGAGAGCACGCAATCTAGGAGCTAGTAGCTCATCATCATCTCTGATCCAAAGTTAACTTTACCTGCATGTAATATGTTTTTATACGACTAGGGAGACAAACAAGCGTACAACCTGCCTTATGATAAGCAGTCATCGCAGCTTATGAACACTTGCGACACCAGAGGCATCACCCACGCGTTCCCAACCCTGTATCCCTTTACGTCTTTCTTGAAGAACCCCATACTTAGTCGTCTTCTGGGAAAACCTTGCCAGGGCATCATTCTAAAACTTGAGAGTTGGGCATAGAAAACTCCAATGTGTGAGTATGAATTTCCCGTTTATGGCGAGCGGTGCGACTACAGAAACAGGCTGAAAGCATCATTGATCATAATGAAATATAACTAACGAGGTTCTAGCAAAAGAGAGGTAGTGTATTTCCTTTTACAGAAGACCATAGCCCAGTGTTGCAAAAGTTCCCGATTTATCGGGAGATCTACCGATTTCGACTATTCTCTCCCGATAACCCGATTTAGTGACCCTATCTCTACTAAATACCTACTAAAGACCTAACTAAATCAATGCACGGGGATTCCCCTTTACTGCAACACTATAGTAACTTGTTAATACGAAATCAATGCACGGGCTGCGGGGATACCCCACCCCTTCCTTCCTTGCAAGACCCTTCAATACCGCAGCATACGCAAAACAAATTGCACCGAAATGCCTGTTATAACAGAGTTTATTATTGTTTGGTAGGTAAATGGGATGGATGAAAATCATTAATATAATTGATTACCGTACTATATCATAATAAATCTGCCTTTTAACTCTTGTTTTATTCCGAGTAAAAATCTCCCGATTTCTCCCGATTTTTAGCAGGCAAATTTACCGATTTAAAAATTTTCACTTTTGCAACACTGCCGTAGCCCCATAACAATTTCCTAGAGACTTAGAAAGCTGTATTCCAGGAAGTGAGTGAAGTAAGTGAGGTGAGCATAATATCAGACAATGCCGTATGCTTGTTAAGTAGCAAAAAGCATAAAAAATAAAAAAAGTAGTACAATTCGTATTGTTGCGTATTCGTATTTATTCTTCGCGTTAGACACGGGCTGGAGGACCGCAAAATTTTTCTTTTTTTCAAATGTCTCACACGCATTCCATGAAACTTTGGGAACCATTTGCTTAGATCTTATAGCGTGACTACATAGTACGACGTGACTTAGCGTGGCCATATCTAATTAATTTAAAGTTGTTGCTTAAACACATTAACTTACTTTTTTCCTACGTATGTTAATATAGGGTTGTCAATCCTTTTTCCCAGGACACTTTGTACAAATTTTTGGTGTGTCCTGGAGTGCCCTTACATTTTTTAAGTGACGTCCTGGGTTCATAAAGCGTCCTGATTAATAAAAGTTGATAAGTAAATTTTAACCTTAGGTTTAACACTTGAATTATTAAAAAAGTTATCTTATCTTATCTTAGAGTGGGTCCAGTGCTGCAGCACCGGTGACACGTCGACCCTCATGGATCTTTTGTGTTCTCCCTAATCCTTTAGTCACTCTCCCCCGCCTGTCTGGAGACATGTTCCATGTACTTCAGTATGCCGCTTATAGGGAAGAGCCTGTAGTCCTCCAGGTCCGGGTATGCCTTTCCTAGGATTTCCATTCGTTTGCCCGCTAGGGCGTCACATTGACACATTAAGTGTTTCATGGTCTCGTAAGACTCCTTGCATGTTCTGCACTCTGGGCTCTCAACAAGTCTCATCTTGTATAGGTGTCCGTGGCAGGCATAATGGCCGGTCAGTGCACCAAGCATGAGACGCATCCGTTTCCTGTCACATTTATGTACATGTCTGTACCAATTCACTGTACCTTCGCCAATGGTTTCCTTGGAGTGTAGCATTCCACTCATCTCCCTCCATTCAGCCTGATGCCTAGACTTCGCTCTGCCATTTATAGCCTCAATTACTGTCCCGTATGAGAGACCTACAAAGGGTTCAGGTCCTAAAAAGTTTTTACTTGATCCCTCCCTTGCCAATTCATCAGCCCTCTCATTGCCCTCAACTCCTGTGTGTCCAGGAACCCAGACCAACTCCAGCCGATTATTTCTGCCCAGATTATTTCTGCCCAGTATTAAAAAAGTTACTAAATGGGCAAATAAATATAACTAAATTACAATATATACATATATATGTACTGTATGGTAAATCCCTGCCGCTCTCACTAGGTGGACCCCACCTCTCCTCTGAGTAGTGATTCTAGTACCAGGATCCCGGTATCAGCCAATACCGGTATCCCGGATCAAATAAATTATCATTTAATAAGTATATAACAATTGCTACTCTATTACTGCGTTCTGTTTTTTAATTCCAAGTTTACTCCTTGTTTAGGAAATTTTGTGTTGACAACCCTAGTTTAATGTAGCCATATTGTAACGATTAATCATTTGCTGTACGATTTTTACTAAATAACTAGTCAACGAAACGATAAAATGATAAAATATTATACTCCACGTCCTACACGCATTTTACTTGCTTCAGCGTTAAACATATAATATGTATATTATATTAAATAGTAATACAGTAAAGTCAGCATCGCATTTTACTTCTTCATAATATAGAGCTATACAGTAAAGTAATTGTTTTAAGATAAATTGTTTCAAAGATTAATGTTGTTTTACTATCCAATTATTACTAGCAAGTTTCGAAATGGTTTTCTAAAAATACTTTCAAGATGAATTTTCTAAAGACGTGGTTTTTATAGCGTGAGTGTTTTTTGTGTTTTTTATGTTATATAGTAAGGATCCACAATCATAGGTAGATGGTGAATGTATTAGGTAGCCAGCAAATAAACCAATTGGGAACTATTGGGAACAAATAGGACAACTGCACAATGAAACCTTCATGCAGTGGTATGTAAAAAAAAATGGGATATGGCTGTGTCATGCTCATGCACATGGCTGTGTATTGAACATGAATACGTTATATGCACCAAAATTATCTCAAAATGGGAGCGCTTCCCCCTCCCCAGCACGCGATGTCCCATAGTCCTTACTTAGCGCAATAAATTATTTGATCCTTCATCTATACCGTAGTGGGATTGAATTTTGGATGGAGATGATAGATATGTAGCTGTATGTAACACCAAACTGTATCATAGTAAAAATATAGAAGTAGGGTAACTTCATACAAACACACCAAGCGCGGTTTGTATGTGAGCGCGCCCGTACGCATGGCCGTCACACGCACACACTGACAACATTTATACGAGTTTATACGGAGCGCCAGTCGGGGCTGCGCCGTACGTAAAACCGCCCGCTTCCACGTAATATTCGCGCCTGCGCTGACGTTAGTTAATAATTTGAACATATAGGTACCTACTAGTGATGTAACGAATGTCAATTTCTAGACATTCGCGAAAGCGAATGCGAATATCTGCCGTTGATATTCGCGGATGCGAATGCGAATACGAATATTGACTTTTGTATTTAGCGTCATTTGCTTTATTTTGACAGCTAAGTTGGCGCGCGAGTTACACGCACACATTTGTAATTATTTGCATCAACTTCCGAGCATTGTCGAGCCGATCCGAAGAAGGCCGATTGCTGTTTGATTTTACGAGTGATGTTTATTTTGTTTAGTTAACAAAAATCCTAACACAAGATAAGGTTTTGAAATAAATATATAAGAAGTTAATACTTATTTCACGAGCTCGGTGGCGTAGCGGTCAATGACACGGCTTCGACACCAACGCTCGTGGGTTAGATTCCCACATAGGACAAACATTTGTGTGCATGAACATGTCTGTTGAACTTAGTCTGGGTGTTTTCTATATATTATACATCAGAAATGAATATTTACAAAAAAATGTATTTACATATGTTTATCAGAGTGATGTTTATTTTGTTTAGTTAACAAAAATCCTAACACAAGATAAGGTTTTGAAATAAATATATAAGAAGTTAATACTTATTTGACGAGCTCGGTGGCGTAGCGGTCAATGACACGGCTTCGACACCAACGCTCGTGGGTTCGATTCCCACATAGGACAAACATTTGTGTGCATGAACATGTCTGTTGAACTTAGTCTGGGTGTTTTCTATATATTATACATCAGAAATGAATATTTACAAATAAATGTATTTACATATGTTTATCAGTTATCTAGTACCCATAACACAACCTTCGCTTACTTTGGGGCTAGATGGCGCTGTGTGTAATTTGTCTGACAATATTTATTATTTATTATTATTATTTCTCTACTTTATTTACCTTTTTGTAATTGAAAATCTTAATTATTTTTAGGACGTGCATATTCGCAAAACATTCGCATAAAATTGCGAATGCGAATACAAATATTCGTTACATAACTAGTGCCTACCTACGTCGTATGTAACTACAAATACGTTAAAGATATCTACAAAGTCGACTAGCCATAAAAAACATTGCAGTGTTCATGGATGTCTCAATAACAATTTGTCAAATCCAGAATTATCTTTCCTCTTTTTTTCCACACCAAAGAATAAAAAGGAACCTATTACTAAGACTGCGGTGTCCGTCTGTCACTAGTGGCTGTATTTAAGGAAGTCTCCCATACAACAAACATGATTGATTGTTGTTTTTGGTACGGAACCCTTCGTGACCAAGTCCGACTCGCACTTGGCCGGTTTTTTGTTACAGTACCCTAATACTTACCCTACTTAATTTTGTATTTTGTATATAGAGATTGACTAAGTATTTTTGACGGTTGAATAAACTATTAAGCGACAGCCCTACGTTTTTAGGCTACTATCGCCCGCTCGGGGCTTGAGTTGTCTTACTTCTCTATTTGTATTATGACTGTATCCTCCGATTTTGTTATCATTCGTTTTTTTAATTCCCTCCATATGGAAACAATTTTAAAGAAGTATTAACTTCAAAAGTGCGTGTGCGTATACAATGGCGAAGGCAAGTATACAAAGACGAACGACATCAACGGGTTCGTGGAATCCATATCAAAAAAAAAACCGACTCCAAATATTACTCTACATTTATGTATGTAGATACGGGCTGATGATGATGATGATAATGAAAGAAAAATTCAAATAAAAAAATATTTTTTTAATCGGTTTATAAATGACGGAGTAATGGAATAACAAACCTAACAGTCGGTAGATACAGGCTAATGATGATGATGAAAAAAATATGGGACCAATGTGGAAAGAGTAATTAAGTAACAAACATTATAAAAAAATACAGCCGAATGGAGAACCTCCTCCTTTTTTGGAGTTGGTTAAAAACAATGCTCATCTGAGCAATGTCTCTCCATTCTTTTTTTCTATGAATCAAAAGTATTCTTACCACTCTACTTAAGAGTGCAATATTTTGAACAAGTGTATTAATCATTTTGACGTGACAACGTCTTATAAATTGGTTAGCCGGGTGACACTTCAAGAAACTGGCTCACGTTATGCGCTTACAATGAGAGCGAGTGAAAGGCACGCGTCCCTTCTAAGAGCGAGAGAGACAGACATAAAAAGTGAAAGGCATGCGTCCCTTCCACTCGAAAACATTTTACCACTCAAAGTCGTTGTCACGTAAAACTTTCGCCCGTATACCGACTTTACAGGCAACCAATTTTTTTTCTAGAGAATCTTTGGGGTGTAAAAAGCTTACCGTGATCTTTATAGCCAAAGTCAACCTCGCCTGCACGTGGTGCACCCTGCCAACTAGCGATAGAGGCTCTGGCAAAAGAGAGGTAGGGTCCTTGTAAGCTGCAAGTGAGTGAGGTCAGAAAGGAAGGAGTTGCTGCGTTGACAACGAGGGTGGCGGCGCACGAGCGATATTTTATCCTGCGAGCGTTAACATGGCTACGGTAACCGTTTCAGATCAGGCGGGCAGAATGCCTCTCTGCACACATATTAATCATTTTTCTAGAGAATCTACATACAGCGGATGTTTGGCGGATATAAGCTTCGAACAATGGTTCGAAACCTATAAATTCCTCTCACGTTACCAAGTCGCCGAGTTACGAACATATGAGTGAAGAAGATATCCAAACTCGAAAGAGAATAACTAAACACAAAGGACTTGTTATTCCTCTGTAATTTTATGTAATATAGAGAGATTTCCCCAGGTCGCTCCGTTTTCGCTTTGCTATGAGCGTATTCGTTAATTGCAGGGTGTCACGTGCACTGTTTCCTTTGATGAAGATTCCCTTCCCTTAAGTCGGATCTCAAGGCTCACACTCCGTCAAGCAGCTCTCATCGCCGTCTGACTCCTCAGCAGGTATCGGCGCATTATTTTCTATCACACAACTGGAATATTACATAAATCTCGTATTAAACACTGATATGCATTCTTAAGTAGCAACCAGGTACTTTGATTATCATATAATGTGACCACCCATCATAACTGCAATATGGACCGCTTGTGATTTTCACTAATGATCAACGTTGCGTAGTGTTAAAAAGGCTAGTACTATAACTTAGGCCGGTTTCTAGTCAGTCGAACTAGGCGGTTTTATAATTTAATACCTATATTAAAAGAAGAAAATGAATAAAAACTAAGTTTCGGAGCATCTGATTATTTGAGGTAGTATGCTATTCTTCCCTAATAGAACAATAATTTATTTCTGGTCTAGTTATGTAGTTTCCAGATTATTTAAATTTTAATATGAACGTAAAAAAACAAGTATATAAATATCATCACGCATCAAGAGCACGACCCTCTCTCGTCCGTCCCAAACAGAAGGAGGATTTGGCCTACACTCCCCACGCTGACCAGACGGGTTGGGGAGGCCTGATCGATGTTTTATAATGTCTTTCCCTTAGTCGCCTTGTACGACATCCACGGGAAGAGACGGAATGATTCTATTCTAGTCTGCCGGAAAGTAGATGGTATATATATATATATATATATATATATATATATATATATATATATATATATATATATATATATATATATATATATATATTAAATATTATTGTCCAATAAAAAAAGTATATAGAGGAAAGATTTAAAAAAAAAATAGAAAAGAAAAAAAAAGAACATTAAGCTTATATACCCTTTATATACATAAGATATATAAGACTAAGCACATCATGTATACACCATGAGTATATACCATGGTTAACATGCACACCCCAAGTATACGCATAATTCCTGAATTATGTATCATTGATATAAATAACAAGTATAAGTAATCTATGGAGCTTCCTTCGGAGTTTTAATTATGGCGCATTTAAAATTGTCGTAATACTAATGGCATCGACAGAACTAAACTGCAACGGGGCTGGGATTAACGGATAGAAAATATCTGATCCGCACTTTCCACTTCTGAGATGAAAGCAAACTCCATAAATTCAGTTAGTTACGAAATTTATTTCAATGATAGACATCCGGAGACTTACAATTTGTCACCGAACCACAACTTATGTATAACTCACGGTGATTAAACTAACGACGAATATAATAATTATGTACACTGTACTTAACTTAAATACAACTGTTGGTGAACCTCTCGCTGCGACTGCACGTAATCGAATGCCCAAACGCTCCTCAACGACCACTGAGCTGCCATCCCCTCTACGCGACCGTATTTCTAAAGCGGAAGTCAACCGCCATTGGTGCGCTTTGCGCAGCAATGCTTTGGTGATCTTTTAGTTTGATAATTATTCAATAATGTTCTACTATAATTTAAAAAAGTGTAATAAATTAAAATAACATTTTTAAGATCACCAACATCACCCTACTACAAACGTACTTTTTTAAAAGGAAACGGAAATTGAACTGTGAATGGCGCGCTTGCGCGGCAATATTTTGGACGATTTCTAATAAAATCGATTAAGATTTATAAAGTTGCTAACAGCTCGGCCATCCTGTCACGAGCGAGTCCCAGCGCGAGAACAAAATAAATAATATTTCATTACTTACAATAAAGCATAGAAGTATGAAGAAATAGAACAAGATATTTCAACGAGCTGTACAGTCATAGCTTCGAAGTACTGTGATATACATTATGATTATGATAATATACTATACACAAATATATTCTGATCGACAAAAAAAATAGACTACAGATTGTACATTTATGCATGAAATTGATATAGTATTAGGTACATTATTCTATTAACTCGTTCTTACTTTACAAATTAACTCTAATTTGAAGTAAAATTATATTTTTAGGTGTTTGAGCCTATGCTCGACCCACTGTGAGATTACCCCTTTGAATTTTGCGCGTTTGCAGTGTGTATCTACCCTACTTCTTCAGCATATTTCGATCTGACAGATGACAGGTACGTGCTCACGTGCCATCGCCGGCTAGGTGGTCTCATCAGTACGTCTTTGAACTTTGCAGTGAGCAGTGTGTTTAAAAAAAAAATAAAATAATAATAATAAAATAAAATAAAATAATAATAATTCATTAGAATAAAATAAAAATAAAAACCACTAGTGCATTACATCTAAAATGGATCGTCGTGAAGACAATGAGGTAAGAATATTATATTTATTAAGTGGAAGTGATTAAAATACCATCGATAGGATGTGCACTTATTACGAATGCCCGCTCCTAGGACGGCAGATTCGCTACTTATACGTGCAATGGGGTAAGCCCCCAATTACATCCTTATGGCTCAAGCGGGATTCTACCCCAGTTGCCTACAAACAAACGTCGGCTGCGCAGCCATTATCCAAACGGAACGTCGGCGGCGCAGCCGTCGCTTGCCCATCAAACGTCGGCTGGCCAGCCGACGTCTTACCCTAATACCAAGGCAAAACGGGGCATAATTATAATGTATTTACTTCGTTCGCAGTTTTTCGAACGGACCACAATGGGCGAGCTCGCCAACTGGGACCCGCCGCCTGATGAGAAGACGGCATACAACCAATTCATAAGCAAAATTGATGAAATATATCCAGAAGACTGGAGATCCTGGGTCGTGAATCGCATCGATTATGAGGACCTCTTCGGAAACAAGATTTCATCAGATGATGAATGTCGACTTCGCTTTGCGATGCCTACAATTCAGCTTGCACGCGTCTTCTGTGATAGTACTCCAACATACTTAAGCGAACGAAAGTACAGGGCTATAAAAAGGAAGCTGATTAATTGGCCTATTGGTCGCGCTTTAATTTAAGCACCTCTGGCTTCTATGAAAATGATCCACCCAACAGATGCCTTTAACGGGTTTTACGATTTTCTACCAACAATCAAACCTCAGTTAATCTCACAGACTGAAGCATCCAGACTTCTGAAATCCCGTGCCCTAGGATCAGTTTCACCATCATCATCTACACAGAGCTGCCATAAACGAACATGTAACCCACAAATGGATCAAAATCCCAGGATAGAGAGACTGGAATATCTTATGGAGAGACAAAACGAAATACTTCAGCAGTTCTTGCAAACTACTAGTAAAAATCATCAGAGCCTTTCAGCGAATGACCCAGAATCGTCAAATGACAGCGAAGACGGTAGTTGGGCTGCACCATCACTAATATTGGAAACTGGCACCCCTCACAGAGTTGAGGAGGAATCAGCGTTTTACGACTTCAACCCTGAGACTAAAGAAGCAGAGGCAAAAATTGGTGATGCAGACGAGTCGCTCGTAAGACAAGGTATACAAATTCAAAGATTGAACAGCGAGAAGTGGAAGAATATCCGATATGCAGACGTCCAAAAGCACTTTACCGCGACACCGGTCTTCACCTCATTAAAAGTTAACAGCATTCTTGCAAGCGCGACGCCGTCTTGGCAAATGATTGCGATGTTAGAGAATATGGACCAATGTCTAGCTGCAGTAACCCACGGGCTCCTTCAACAAAGACAATGCTTCATGGAAACGTTTAAGAATGCTTCTTTGGAGTTGAAGTCCCATATCAGTAAGAACTTTCTAGCACCCGATTGTCAGTTCCGCAAAACATCGGATACACTCCTCCAATATACATGTGGCAAAAGAGCAGAGATATTGCAGCATAGACGAAGCACCTATAAACCCGTAAATAAAACTCTAAATGAACTGTTGCACTCGATCCCGCCATCAACAACCCACCTGTTTTCGGAACCTCAATTATCGGACCTAATCAAAGAACAAGGAGGCCTCAACAAGTTTTTTCCTCCAAAACAACGTAACAATACAAACTCTTACAAGCCTAGACCCTCGAAGACGACGGCCACCCACCAAGATACGAGGACGAAGGCACGAGCTGGAGATCAGCCCAGAAGACCAAACTTTCGACAAGACAGATTCTCGGGCCGACCCTCGGGGAAGCGTCCCTCTACAACATTCAACCCAAAAACGAAGAAAACTAAATTTGAAGGAAGGAAAGATTAACTTCGTGGCAGGGCAGGTAAAGAATAAATTGTCGGTTTGGGAGAACCTTGGAGCATCTAAAAAACTCCTATCAATTTTGTCTGGTGATAGAATTCCCTTCGCTTGCGCCCCACCTCTAAAAGTATTCAGCATTAATAACTCTACTCGTCTAGCGTCTAAGCCCTCTAAGGAACTGACGCTAGAAGTCGAAAAAATGCTAGAATGTGGTGCAATCGAAACATGCAAAAGTACGTCCGGATTTTTATCCCCCATGTTTTTAAGACAGAAATGTGATGGTTCACACCGACCAATATTAAATTTAAAGCGCTTAAATGAATATCTAAACCCACCTAATTTTCGCTTGATGAATCATCACAAAATTCCCCTCTGTTTAGACGAATCGGATTATATGATCAAAATAGACCTCTCGCAGGCCTATTTTCACATTCCAGTCATGGAATCCCATCGAAGATTTCTAGCCTTCTGCCATAATAAAACTATCTTTCAAATGACCTGTTTACCTTTTGGACTAGCCACAGCTCCATACATATTTGCTAAAGTAACTAACTGGGTTGCAAACATTTTCAGGGAAAAGGGGACCAGAGTAGTAGTCTACCTAGACGATTTCTTAATAATGCATCACGATCCTGCTATCCTTATGCAACAGAGCAAACTGGTCCAAGAACACCTCACGAAAATGGGCTGGTGCATAAATTTTCAGAAATCAGTTCTCATTCCCCGTCAAAAAGTGGAATACCTTGGAATCATGTGGAATACGGATATAAACATAAAAAAGCTTCCAAAACCCAAAGTTTTGAAAATTATACATTTGATTCAAGAAATCCTACGGGATCAAATGTGGTCTTGGTGGACAGCCAAAGTCTTGTTAGGGAACTTAAACTTCGCAACCTTTGTCATCCCATATGGGAGGCTACACTGTCGTCGCATACAAATAGAAGCCAATCGACTCTCAAAAGAAGACAGACAGAAAAAATCTCCTCTCCCAAAAATTATTGTTCAGAAACTGCAATGGTGGCTACGCAACATTCGACAGTCATCACCAATCCATCAAAAGTGTGCCACATTTTTCATTACGACCGACGCTGCAGGGACAGGTTGGGGTGCAACAATCAACAACCAGAAACTGCAGGGCCTTTGGAGCAAAACTCAGAAATCTTGGCACAGCAACAGGAAAGAAATCCAGGCTGTCTTGGAGACACTCCGAAGGACTGGAACCCGAATGAAAAATCAAACTGTTATGATTCAATCGGACAACCGTTCAGTCGTCGCCTATATCAACAAGGAAGGCGGAACCAAGTCTCCAAAACTCTTGGAAATCACCGAAGAAATTATGCAGTTGACCAAACGTCATCGGATAAACTTGGTAGCTCGCTATCTCCCCGGAAGATACAACACAACGTCCGACAGCCTGTCGAGAGCGAAGATGATGCCGGAATGGACACTGAACAAGGTAATACTTCGGTCGATATTTCAGATGTGGGGCACCCCGACCGTAGATCTGTTTGCAAGTGCTCGTTCAGCAATCGTGAACAATTATGTGAGCGAAGATGCCAGGGACCCCAATTGTCTATTTGTGGACGCATTCAGCCGACCCTGGAACTTCAAGCTAGGATGGATATTCCCTCCACCGGGTCTCATACCACGTGTCTTACAACATCTCAAGAAGTGCTCAGGGATGTATCTTCTAGTGACGCCGCAGTGGGAGCGAACTTTTTGGAAAACCGACGTCAAGAATCGAGCTCTAGGTCCGCCCTTCAAGATTCCGAATTTATGCAGAAATCTAACAGACCTGAGAACGGGACGCCCCCCTCCCGAAGTAAAGGACCTGTGTTTGCAGGTCTGGAGGGTACGGGCTGGACTCGTTTAACAGAATCATGGTCTAGTGAGAGCCGAGAACTTTTAGAAACATCATGGCGAAAGTCAACATTAAAAACTTATCGCTCTGCTTGGGAGCGCTGGAGGCTATGGACTCAGAGTAACAGATGTCAAATAGATAACCCAAAACCTCAAGAAATAGCAAAATATATTCATTTTCTTCACACCGAAGTAAAGCTAGCAGCTAAGACTATCGCAGTTCACAAATCGGTAGTAACTACTTTCGCAAATCCGGAGATGAGTGAAATGCTCAGCAGCCACCCTCTTGTCAAACAAATGATGAAAGCCGTCTTTACTGCACGACCGCCTCCACCAAAGCCAAAAACATGGAGTGTATCAAAATTAGTTGACTTCTTGAAATTATATGAGATTGACGAGAATAATCTTTTTCAAGTATCTCGGCACGTGGCTGCATTGCTTCTACTGTCTTCAGGGAGAAGAATTCACGACTTGACCCTTCTGGATATAGGGCCAGAAATGTTCGAGTCCCATAATAACTATATCGTATTTTGGCCACGTTTTGGCTCTAAAACCGATTCTCCTAAATACAGACAATCTGGCTGGCAGCTAAATTATAAAGGCGATCACAAACTGAACATAGTGTACTGGGTTAAAAGACTGATTACAGTTGGCCAAACAAGGCGTGGTAATCTGACTAGTCTATTCATATCTACCAGAGGGAAAGTAAAGGAAGCCTCACGGAGCGTTATTGCCGGGTGGATCAGAACACTATTCAAGGATGCAAAAATCAACGCGTCCCCCGGAAGCTGTAGAGCAGCGGTGAATTCAGACAATTGGATCAATAGAAACCTTAATCTTGATGAAGTAATCAAGCGAGGAAACTGGAGCTCAACAAATACTTTCTTAAAACATTATTTTAAAGAAATCCCAAATCAATCAAACGGGAGTTTAGATAACTTAAGTCAAACGTTTTCTCCGATCTAAACTAAAAATTTATGCAGTAACTGTAAATCGCAATTTATGTTAATTTGATTAAATTTATTGTTACTTTTCTTTATTAGTACCACTATGGTTTCATTTAATATGCACAATACCTACCTATTCTATCACAGTACGTCCAGCCATCGCCGGCAGAATATAAACACATCTCACAGTGGGTCGAGCATAGGCTCAAACACCTAAATAGAACGGTTTTCCCCCCAAAGGGAAGAAAACCAATATTTAGGTTTTAGCCGTAGCTCGACCCACTAAATTTGCCGACCTTGCCGGCTTGTGAGAGTACTGATGAGACCACCTAGCCGGCGATGGCACGTGAGCACGTACCTGTCATCTGTCAGATCGAAATATGCTGAAGAAGTAGGGTAGATACACACTGCAAACGCGCAAAATTCAAAGGGGTAATCTCACAGTGGGTCGAGCTACGGCTAAAACCTAAATATTGGTTTTCTTCCCTTTGGGGGGAAAACCGTTCTATTTATTACATTGGTTATTAATACTAACAGTTAAAAATACACTAACAAAAATAAATTATCAATCTTTGTCACTATCGCAATCTACTTTAAATTCTAAACTGCTATCGATATTTCTATTAAATACTAGCTGTCCCGGCGAACTTCGTACCGCCTAACAATCAATTAATGTGGTGGTACATATTAGCTGAACTAAATTTATGATTTTATGGAATTAAAACAATGAATAGTAGAAAATAATAGAGAAGCTCGATGGCGTCATTGCGCGTGTCAGTCTAATTGAACACGCAAGTTAAGCAACGTCGACCGTAGCCTGTACACGGATGGGTTTATATTACCTCGAGCTCCTCCGTGCTTCGGAAGGCACATTAAGCCATCGGTCCCGGTTGTTATCATTAGCTCATCTTGAGCTCCTCCGTGCTTCGGAAGGCACGTTAAGCCGTCGGTCGCGGTTGTTATCATTAGCTCATCTTGAGCTCCTCCGTGCTTCGGAAGGCACGTTAAGCCGTCGGTCCCGGTTGTTATCATTAGCTCATCTTGAGCTCCTCCGTGCTTCGGAAGGCACGTTAAGCCGTCGGTCCCGGTTGTTATCATTAGCTCATCTTGAGCTCCTCCGTGCTTCGGAAGGCACGTTAAGAAGAAGAAGAAGAAGAAATTGAGCAGCGTGTTGGAGTACGCTCTAAACCCCTTCGGTTGAGGGAAGACCCGTATCCATAAAAACTGAAGATTTCATAAAAATAAAGATTTCATTATTGTTAATTTTTTTTAAAAAAAACGTTTTGTTTTATTTTTTTTAGTTTTGAAATAGGTTTTATCATTTTGGTGATTTGTAATTGTCATTTCTTTTGATGTTTACTCTGATTTGATTCTTGCGCTCGAACCCCATGGGAAAAGCGTTTTCACGCCTATCGATTTGACATTTTTAAATTTTCATAACAAATCACAGACAACTTTCGCGACATAAAAGTGACACCAATCGATTTGACGTTTTGATATTTGACAACCAATAAATATCGTAATCCCTTTTTCAACTGACACTTTCATTTGTATGGGAAAATGTTTTTTCTTTTATTTTATTTTTTCGAGAATTTTCCAATGTTTTTAAGAGTTATTCTGCTATTCGGGACGGAAACAAATCCAACAAATCAAAAACCATGGCAATCGGTCCAGCCGTTCTCGAGTTATAAGTGTTGTAACAAACACGACTTTCTTTTATATATATAGATTAGCCATACTCTTAACTTGTCTAGTGCTACTATGCTTTCATACCTATGACTACCAAGCTTTCCTGTCAAGGGTGTACTATAAGAAAACGGTCATTAGACAACACTTGAAATGCGATACGGAACTTGAAAAATTTAATAGCACGTCACGTTTAACGTTTAAGTATTTAATGTTTGTAATATATTTAAAATCAAACTCGATCTTGTCCTATATATATATATATATACACGAGTATATATTATAATAAAAAGTTTTTGCTTGGGATTTTTTTTTTCGAATATAATTTGGTCTGGTTTTATGAAAGAATGACCTAGGAGATAGGTTGTTGAATCATATTCTCGTTAACAATAAAGATTTCTACGTTTTTCTACATGCCCTGAACACTACACCTTCCTAATGGATAAACGTGAAGACCATCTACGCTCCGCAAAGCGGGTAACTCGTGCGAGTCACTTTTAAATTTAGTTTCAGTTTATTAGCCGCGATACTATGTAAGAAGGTACATTAACTCCCTACGTCTACCTGACAAAGCATTAGTTTATTATTGACTAAAATTTGAAACGCATACTTTGTTTCAGCCTTATCAGACTGATCAACTACCGATACCTACTTTTCCATTTTATCAAGTGTTTCGTTACTTTGGGCATTTAACTGCCTTTGTCTATAATAAGCATCCAAGTGACCTAATCTATTACATACTGCGCATATATTAGGCGGTTTTGTACATTTAAAACTTTTATGGCCTTCTTCGTTACAGTTGTGACATCTTAAGGCTATTTTGGTTATACGATTGCGATAAAGGTTTTCTTTCTAGTTTATGTCTGTCTCCGTTTTCCTTTGAACTAACAACCCTAACCGTTTGCAAGTATTTTAGCACGTCTTCAGAACAAAAACAAAAACAAATTGGTTATTCCAAAACATCGACTGGGGAAGGTCAATAATTCGTTTGTCGTAAATTGCATCCGCTACTACAATAAGTTGCCGGAGTCGGTCCTGATTTTACCCGACACTAAATTCAAACAGCTTATTAAGACCACCTTATGCAAAAAGGCTTACTACAGGACCGACGATTACCTTAATGATAAAAATGTATGGCAAATTCTCGGCACAGGATGTGAAGCACAGGCGTCTTATCTTTACAAGTAGTATTGTGGATATACATATTTAGACTTTTATACAATATGTATATACACTCTATACTATGATTTTTTTTTTTTTTTTACTATTTTATTTTACTCAATTTTTTTTTCTCTTATTTTGGTTGAATACCATTTTTTTTTATTGTATTATGATAATATTGTATGGCTATTTAAAAAAGACCTATATTGACAGAGTTTCTTTCGGCATTTCTTCTCGTCAATGGTCATTCCGAAATGCTGGTAGATAAAAAAATATACCTAATTGTAAAAGACGTGTCTAAGTGCCCGCGAGGGCCCACAGAATAAAGAATTTTGACTTTGACTTTGACTTTGACTTCAGGTTCTCGATAACAGGCTGCTTGAGCACCTACTCGTACAGCCCTATCCTCAATACCATGTAACAAACAGCCCTACGTCTAACGATTCACCGTAACGCGCACGCTTGGCTAACATATCGGTAAGTAATTCTGCATAATCCTGCCTACAAGGGAACGACTCAATAAGCTTTCGTTTCCATTCAGTCCAACTATACAGCACAGTATTCAATCCTTGATACCATGATCTTGAAATACTAGTTTAACAAGAGCGAAGTGAATAATTTCGCGTTCATTCCAATCGTAAATTTCGGCACACTCTTCAGCTTTAGTCAGCCACATGACATCAAACTCAGGGATTACATTGGGAGTAGAAAGCTTAGAGATCGACTGCCCTTTCACATCAGTTAAAATGTCTACAAATTTATTTAGAATAT
Organism: Hypsopygia costalis; assembly: GCA_937001555.2. Taxonomy (NCBI): domain Eukaryota; kingdom Metazoa; phylum Arthropoda; class Insecta; order Lepidoptera; family Pyralidae; genus Hypsopygia; species Hypsopygia costalis. The sequence continues at coordinate 6,675,494 of OW443335.2, forward strand.
AGTTTGTTAAATAAGACAGATTTCTGGATTCACTATCAGAATAACACTTACTGTGGGGGGAAGGCGACCGTTGACGGCGCTTCGGAGTGCTGGACGACTTTGCGTCTTCATCGTATAAATTACTGATGTGCTGCTCTCCCCCCATTTTACGAGCTATATTGTTTCGCAATTTAAACACCGGTGAACTACTATGGATACGATGACCTTCAGTTAAGAGACTACAACTGCGGCCGCGTTGTCCTCTTCTTACAGATTGAGATTTTAGTATAGGGCTTTGTGATCGCCTTACGACTCTTGACGTTCTTAATTGGTCCCGAGACCATTTATTATTGGAGTATTGCTGTCTATTAAGTTTATTTGTCGTACCAACGACAATGCCCTACTCCGTAAATCATGTAAGTGCTTGTGGATTTGTCTATCGTGATGGCTCCCATCCACTCCCACACTCTTATTACGAGAATTAGAAGAGTGTTTACGGACTTGCCTATCACGAAGGCTCCCATCGACTCCCTCACTTTTATTCGGTGAAATATTAGAAAAGTGTTTGCGGACTTGCCTATCACGAAGGCTCCCATCCACTCCCTCACTTTTATTCGGTGAAATATTAGAAAAGTGTTTGCGGACTTGCCTATCACGAAGGCTCCCATCCACTCCCTCACTTTTATTCGGTGAAATATTAGAAAAGTGTTTGCGGACTTGCCTATCACGAAGGCTCCCATCCACTCCCTCACTTATTCCGTGAATTATTAGAAAAGTGCTTACGGACTTGCCTATTACCGCTCCCTCACTTTTATTATTCAAATTATACAAGCGTTTGTGGACTTGCCTGTCACTATGGCACCCATCCACTCCCTCGCTTTCAATAGACTAATGCTGCAGAGTCTGCCTGGCGTTACTGCTACCAGGCTCACACTCCGTCAAGCAGCTCTCATCGCCGTCTGACTCCTCAGCAGGTATCGGCGCATTATTTTCTATCACACAACTGGAATATTACATAAATCTCGTATTAAACACTGATATGCATTCTTAAGTAGCAACCAGGTACTTTGATTATCATATAATGTGACCACCCATCATAACTGCAATATGGACCGCTTGTGATTTTCACTAATGATCAACGTTGCGTAGTGTTAAAAAGGCTAGTACTATAACTTAGGCCGGTTTCTAGTCAGTCGAACTAGGCGGTTTTATAATTTAATACCTATATTAAAAGAAGAAAATGAATAAAAACTAAGTTTCGGAGCATCTGATTATTTGAGGTAGTATGCTATTCTTCCCTAATAGAACAATAATTTATTTCTGGTCTAGTTATGTAGTTTCCAGATTATTTAAATTTTAATATGAACGTAAAAAAACAAGTATATAAATATCATCACGCATCAAGAGCACGACCCTCTCTCGTCCGTCCCAAACAGAAGGAGGATTTGGCCTACACTCCCCACGCTGACCAGACGGGTTGGGGAGGCCTGATCGATGTTTTATAATGTCTTTCCCTTAGTCGCCTTGTACGACATCCACGGGAAGAGACGGAATGATTCTATTCTAGTCTGCCGGAAAGTAGATGGTATATATATATATATATATATATATATATATATATATATATATATATATATATATATATATATTAAATATTATTGTCCAATAAAAAAAGTATATAGAGGAAAGATTTAAAAAAAAAATAGAAAAGAAAAAAAAAGAACATTAAGCTTATATACCCTTTATATACATAAGATATATAAGACTAAGCACATCATGTATACACCATGAGTATATACCATGGTTAACATGCACACCCCAAGTATACGCATAATTCCTGAATTATGTATCATTGATATAAATAACAAGTATAAGTAATCTATGGAGCTTCCTTCGGAGTTTTAATTATGGCGCATTTAAAATTGTCGTAATACTAATGGCATCGACAGAACTAAACTGCAACGGGGCTGGGATTAACGGATAGAAAATATCTGATCCGCACTTTCCACTTCTGAGATGAAAGCAAACTCCATAAATTCAGTTAGTTACGAAATTTATTTCAATGATAGACATCCGGAGACTTACAATTTGTCACCGAACCACAACTTATGTATAACTCACGGTGATTAAACTAACGACGAATATAATAATTATGTACACTGTACTTAACTTAAATACAACTGTTGGTGAACCTCTCGCTGCGACTGCACGTAATCGAATGCCCAAACGCTCCTCAACGACCACTGAGCTGCCATCCCCTCTACGCGACCGTATTTCTAAAGCGGAAGTCAACCGCCATTGGTGCGCTTTGCGCAGCAATGCTTTGGTGATCTTTTAGTTTGATAATTATTCAATAATGTTCTACTATAATTTAAAAAAGTGTAATAAATTAAAATAACATTTTTAAGATCACCAACATCACCCTACTACAAACGTACTTTTTTAAAAGGAAACGGAAATTGAACTGTGAATGGCGCGCTTGCGCGGCAATATTTTGGACGATTTCTAATAAAATCGATTAAGATTTATAAAGTTGCTAACACGAGTATAGTTAAAAAAAAAACTTTTAACTATACTCGTACTTACTCAGCTACAAACGGTAACTGCTCCATTTTGTATCTCGGAGACGTTGTGCACATGAAGCCATTCCAACGAATTACAACATGAGTTTGAAAATGTGTGACGACCCGAAAATTTGTGAAGTATGTTGGAAAGGTCTCTCAAGAGGGTCGTATCTGAGAATATATGAGGCGGCAAAAACAAGTTTTTTACGTACAATCGATAGACGACATCATGTACTTAAGTTAGAACACGTAAGAATTTCACCATGAAATGTATCATCATCATCATCAGGTCCATTTTAGTCTCCACTACTGGAGCACGACCCTCTCTCGTCCGTCCTAGACGGAAGGAGGATTTGGCCTACACTCCCCATGCTGGCCAGACGGGTTGGAGAGGCATGAAATGTATACTTTCTTGAAATTGTATGTATATCGTCATTATCAATATCAACCTGTAATTAACCACTATTAGTTATAGGCCTTTCCACTGTTTTCCACTATATGCGATTGTCCGCTTTCTGCATCTAGCTAGTTGTTTTTTGAGGCGATTGGTCCACCTACAGGATCTAAAAGTCACACAGCAAACTTATGCTTGGGGAATATCTAACTGAACATTTTTTTTAATGATTATAATTCAATTGTAATAATAAAAGTTAAAATAACTAAATGATAGATTTTACAATTATTTCTTTAAATCTTATTATTAGTATTATTTTATTAATTTTGTTTTTTGTAAGGAGAGATTAATATTTAAATTAAATTTTATTATAAACTACATACTGTTGATAACTTGTTAGTTCATCATTAGTCATTCACCCTACATATTGATGGCTAAACTGATAAAGAGGCTTTTTGTATAACCGGTTACTGTAATGTCATCATCATCATCAGTCGTTATCTACGGATTGCTTGATATAGCCCTTCCCCAATGGCAACCAAAAGCAAATCCGATTGGTTCCATCCAGTCGCTGTCTTCACTTCAACATTTCGTCGTCTCCCGCACAGCCTGCATTCTAATACGTTCCTCCCCATCTATCATCACAGACTCGGCAGATGTGACCGATCAGTTCAACATGCTAACTCTGAAGGCTATGTCGTCAACTATTATATAATACCACAGAATTTACGAATAGACTGCGAAGTGTGTGTTCCAAGGCAGCCGTAGTTTTACACCCGGGACTGAAGTGGACTTCATTGTTCATTGCCTTTTTTGGTAGTCGCCGCTGTTAATCATGGCTACACAGGAGACTCCTCATCTGGTACCTCCCCAATCCGTCTGGCAAGCGTGGGGAGTGTAGGCTAAATCCTCCTTCTTCTGTCAGGGCCGGACGAGAAAGGGTCCTGTAGTGGAGACTAAAAATAACGAGACACGATTTGAACGTGTAGTAGGCCCCCGTCCCGTATCCAAAACTAATGTACCTAAGTTGAGTATAATTTTATTACGCTTATAGCTTTAGGTGTTTCAATAAAATACGATTTAAAGTCAAATATGTTTTATTACAATTCAGGAGATTCATTAAAATAGTTGTAAGTCTAAAATATCCCTTTTAAATAAGGGCTCAAATATTTTAAAGGGATATAATGTGAAACAATATTACTACTGAAAGAACAAAAGCATTAGATAGTTCGCTTAATATTAGTGCTAAAACAATAAATCTCCCATACAGTTTACTGCCATACAAATGTATTACATTTATATACAACGGACTGAGATATGTATTTACAACTTACAATATGATTCTACAATTAAAGGATTTCGTTGGTAATATCTATTCGTTAATTTTAAATTCGATCTTCACAAAATTATTTACATTTACAAATACTATATATTTTATGTGCTATGCACAAGGACCTGTTAAGTATGTACACTTTGAGTATACAATTTGCTACAATATTTTTAAAAGGTATGTATTTCATGTATTATGTACACAAAAAGCTTATCTTTTAATATTGTTTAAACACTTACAGTCGTTTAATTTATTATTGCCTAAGTAGTTCTACTATGAATGATTCAAAACTTCTTAATTTGAGCAAATCAGCGGCTTTCGTAACTTCAAGCATAACACTAATTTTACCGTCTTTGGCACTTTATAATATTTACGGTTTTATACACAGTAATTTTTTAAATGCTCTCCTAAAGTCCATATTGAAAATTGTGTAAATCAATGGATTTAATGCTGAGTTCACGTACCCCAGCCAGGTTATGAAATTGATAAATTTATTCGATAAACAACAGCTCGCGCAAAATGGAATCACTAAGTAAATTACAAAGAACGGTAGCCAACACACAACAAACACTCCCATTATAATACCCAGAGTCCTGGCCGCTCTTCGCTCTCTAGTTAACGAGATTCTCTGTTTTTCTTCAATAAACTGATAAACCGTATTCTGTTGGTTAGGTTTCGTTCGTTTAGGTTCTTTTTTCGCTACTGGCTCATTTGCTGGCAACAATTCGTCTTCCTGAGTTTCCTTTGAATTGCTCTCTGAAGATGTATTTCTATTTTCCATATTATTTTCTACTACATCAGTCACAGAATTTTCGTTCGACAAAATTGGTATTATTAATTTATTCTGAGACTTATCATCTTTACTCCAATACCGTTTTTTAGGTTTCTTTTTCGGAGTCAGCTTTCTCGGTCTCTTTTTCTTCTCGTTGTCTGACACCAAACGAGTGATTCCTTGATGTTCATTATGGTTAGCTTCAGAACTTACAGAATCTTGATCGTTTTGGTCACTATCCTTTGGAGTAAACTTGTTCTGACCAGACGAAATGGTACTGATTTTAGTCGCCTTAGCTCGATCTCTCAGTCTTTTCTTAGTAGCCAAGTAAATTTCGAAGTACACTACAGTCATAATAACTAGAGGAATATAGAAAGATCCTGACGATGAAAATACTACGAAGCCCGGTTGAGATGTCAATCGGCAAGGTGTATCGGGTTCGAATACATCAGGCCAATCATTCCATCCCAGTAATGGCGGGGAACTAATGACTAGTGAGAGGACCCATACTATTCCGATCATTAACAGGACCCTTTCTAGGGTTCTCTTTTGTGCGTAATTTATAGGGTCCGTAATTGCCCAGTACCTATCGAGGGCGATTGCGCATAGATTTAAAATTGATGACGTGCAACACATAATGTCGCACGTCAACCACATTTTGCATACATATATTCCAAACACCCATTGCCCTAGGATCGAATAAGCAACGTTGAGTGGCAAGACGAGTATTGCAACAGTTAAATCCGCTACAGCTAAAGACACAATGAAGAAATTTTGGACGATACGGAGAGGTTTATAGGTAAAGACGCTGAGGATGACTAAGATATTGCCGACTATCGTCGAGATGATAATAAGAGTGAGGACTATAGCGGTGCAAATGGCCTCCCATTCTGGCACAGCTAGCGTTATCCCAAAGCTACTCGGATATTTAGGGTCATCCGCGACGGCACAAACGTCTTTATCATCGCTGATTACATCGTATATCTCTGTATAATTTACGAATGTGTAATTGGTGTCGACGTGTGTAGATGTCTGGCCCATTTTGCTGTCTTCGTGGCTACATTTCACGTGGTATTATTTGTAAGAGTATTAAACTTAATCGTGTTTCTTATTTCCGAGCATTTAGACATAAGACGTCGGTAATATTTCTTCGTTTGAGCAGACGTGATTCCCAGTAGATTCGTCCTGTTGTACGCCATTTTCCTGTAACAAAAACAAATAACCTCTTTATGTAGGTATTATTGAGAATTATTGGCTCATGTAAAAATTTTATTACAGCACGTATTATGTTTAAATTACCTCCTCTTAGAAATCTTTTCCAGGAATTTCCATTTGTGTAACATCTTATTTTTCGAAGTGGAATCGAATCTGTAACAAAGGAAAACATATATTAGGGCCATTCAGAAATATTTCTTTAACGAGCGTGTGATTTTAGGATTTGTTATATTTTTTTATACTTTTGTGAAATTAACGGTAATGATATGATATAAGTTTCTCTGGGCATAATAAAAATACAAATCCATGTGTAGAGCCGACTGAAAAGGGTCGTGATGAGGGCGAATCGTGAAATACCTACCTAAGCAAAAATCGAGTGAACTGTATAAACGGTCTTTCAACAATATATTGTTCACTTAGAATATAAATCAGTGCTATTATAACTTGGTTAGTAATGTTATTTTGATATAAAGTGTGACTCTTATTACTACTTAGTAACTTTATTTAATATAGTATTCATCCACTCACTCAACCATGCATAAAGAATTTGTAATCATTTTAATGGTCGAATTTAAGAAACGAATGTTTATTATGTAATGAATGTTTATTATATAAATGACAGTGCCTAATGATCTGTAACTCAGGTAGGTGTAATCCGTCTAGCTTGGGCACCAGTTTTCTCCACATAGGGTAAATGACTTCTACTCTTTACTACTTACTTTTATTGTCTTTACTATTTATTTTTCTTACGTTGTACGGATTTTTATTTGATTTGACTATTAATATTCTTTCTTTTGACATTTTAAGTATATATAATTTTTGTAACTGTTATTGACGAATTTTTGTAATTTATTATTCTATTTTATTATTATTGTATGATTATTTTTAATGTATGCTATGAAATTCAACACAATGTAAGTTATTCTTATAAATAAATAAACTGAACTGAACTCCTACATGTACTCATGTAAAATTATCGAATGTGGAGAGAATAATGTAATTTATTTACTATTATTTAATAGTATTATTTTATAATTTACAAACATAGGCTTGTAATACAATTTCATCCGATTACCGATTTAAATAAGTTAACTTAGGTCCTTTTTTTACAAATTACAGACTGCCATGTAGTCTAGAAATAGAAAACTAAACAACGCTTGTACTATGGGTACTAAGCAATGGATATTATACTTAAATATATATATTTATGCAAACACATACATATAATACATACAAAACACAAAAACTTACACAAACAGACATATTCTTGCACACGAATGTTTATCCTGTGTGGCACCCGTGACCTCGGAGTCAAAGTGGCCAATGGTAGCCATTTAACCACCGGGGTCGTCACTTGCGTTCATCTACGTTGTAGCTATGATCTAGGTATTCCAGATATTCAGGCTATCTATTTCTAGGTAATTGGGGTATAAGTGGTTTGAACCAAAGCCAACATCGCCTGCACGCGGTACAGCCTGCTGACTGACAAACGAAGCTTTGGCGAAAAGAGAGGTAGGGAGCGTAATTTTAAACTACCCGACTGGAGAATGTACCTCCACCTCACAGAATACCGCAGCCAAATAACAATTTCCTTGAGGGTTGTTGTGTTCCTGCGAGTGAGTGAGGTCACCAAAGAAAGAAAGGAAGGAGTTGCTGCGTTGGCAGCGGGGGTGGCGGCGCGTGACCGATTATTCATATTGCGAGCGTTAATATGGCTACAGTAACCGCTTCACATCAGGTGGACTGTATGCTTGTCTGCCACCCCGGTCATTAGTAGGGTTGTGAGTACGCGTCGAGGCACAGGACCCTCGAGAAGATTGATGTAATGTGGTAGATACAATCACCGCAACCCACTCTAGTATACGTCAGTGATAAGTAGATTTGGGCAGGAATTTCGACTGATGTAAAATCTATTAAAGCTCAGATAATTATTATTTAAATATTTGATTTAGGCCAGAATATTATAAATATTTTTAAATGACGAGCTCGTTGGTCGAATGGTTAGCAATGGCCACTTTGACTCCGAGGTCGCGGGTTCGATTCCCGCACAAGACAAACATTTGTGTGCATGAACATGTCTGTTTGTCTTGGTCTGGGTATTTTCTATGTATTATAAGTATGTATTTACAGAAAAAAAATGTATTTAAGTATATTTATCAGATGTCTAGTACCCATAACACAAGCTTAGTGTTTAATTTGGGACTAGATGGCGCTGTGTCAATTGTCCAGAAATATTTATTTATTTTAAAAATGGAAAAATTCGCCTCCTCGCCTAGTGGGTTCAATTCAGATGGGAATTGAACACACTGCCTCTCGATTATCAGTCGAGTGCTCTTCCAACTGAGCTACCAATATAAAATGAAACAAATTGCCTCCATCTCAATCCTTTCTGGTAGCTCAGTTGAAAGAGCACTTGAGCGGTAATCAAGAGGTTGGGTTCAAATCTATATAATCTAATATGGGAGGTTATTTTCCATTTTTAGGGTTCCGTACCTCAAAAGGAAAAACGGAACCCTTATAAGATCACTTTGTTGTCCGTCTGTCTGTCTGTCAAGACCTTCTAATTCGAGAATGCGTGGAGGTATCAAGCTGAAATTTGAACTGTATGCTCAGGTCTGCGATCACATGAAGTTGTAAAAAAATCAAACTGCTAAGTTTACGTAAAAAACAGATACGGCAGCTTATTCAGCAAAAAACGCATATTTCGACATTCTCTAGGGAATCAAAACTCATAGGGTACTGTACGGTCTGTACGGTCCTGTTGACCTAGAACTATGAAATTTGGCAATAACATCGTTATAGACTACAAGTACAAGAATAAATCTCAAAACTATACATTTGTAATTTAATCTTAAAAAATAAGGGGTTTGATTCCTGAACTATTTATAATGATCTATTTATATGTACGGAACCCTCGGTGAGCGAGTCCGACTCGAACTTGTCCGGTTTTTTTAATATTTATGATATTATGCTCAGATTCAACGGTGCACTGCATTAGAGTCGATTTCAACCGCCTGCAATGACAAATCTGACGTCTGTTATTCGATACTACTCATACACACACACATTTTGGCTATGCACAAACATATATAAGGTATTTATCTAATATTATAGTATTGGGGTGTAAGTAGTTCATCAACATCTTTGAACCTAAGCCAACTTCACCTGCACGCGGTGCACCCAACTGACTGACAAACGAAGCTCTGGCGAAAACAGAGGTAGGGAGCGTACCTAATTGTAAGCTACCCGACTGGGGAATGTGCCTCTACCTCACAGAATACCGCTGCTAAATAACAATTCCCTTGAGGGTTGTTGTGTTCCTGCGAGTGAGTGAGGTCAATGGAAAGTAAGGAGAGGCTGCGTTGGCAGCGGGGGTGGCAGTCACGAGCGATATTTTATGTTGCGAACGTTAATATGGCTACGGTTACCACTTCACATCAGGCAGGCCATATGGCGGGCATGTCTGCCACCCGTCGTAGTGTAAAAAAAAAGTTGCAATACGAAATTATGGCAAACCGACGTTTCAATGCAATGACCGCAAGAGATGGACACTTTATCTGAACCAAGGCAATTAACCATACGTTTTAGAGGTATTTTACTGTAGGTACGTAAGTACTAGTACTTACTGTACTGTGAAACTGCAGTGAATCTTAGTGTTTATTGTCACCTAAGTGGTTCTTGCTATTTATCTTGGCTGAGTTTTCTATGTGAAGCAGAGAGCTAGTGGAGATCAACATCATCAGGTCATTTTATTCTCCACTACAGGAGCACGACCCTCTCTCATCCGTCCCAGACAGAAGGAGGATTTAGCCTACACTCCCCACGCTGGCCAGACGGGTTGGGGAGGCCTGATCGATGTTTTATAATGTGATTCCCTTAGTCGCCTTGTACGACATCCACGGGAAGGGACGGATTGATTCTATTCTAGTCTGCCGGAAACCACACGGCCATGGTGGAGATGTTACCTATGTAATGAATTGAAGCAGATAGTAAACATAATATATGTATTTCGGACAAAGTATTATTTGCACAAAGGTTCAAGAGTAAAAAAAAATGGTTCCTAAGGACATAGTAACTAATTAAAAAAATACATCTAAATTTAAAATAATTTAAAAAAAAATATAAAATACAAAAGAGTTCTAAACACTTTGCATACATAAATAAATATAAATATTTCTGGTCAATTTTACACTGCGCCACCCAGTCTAAAACCAAGCGTAAAGTTTGTACTATGGGTACTAGACAACTGATAAATGTACTTTAATACATTTTTTTCTGTAAATACATACATATAATAGGTACATAATAAACACCCAGACCAAGACAAACACACATGTTCATGCACACAAATATTTGTCTTGTGCGGGGATCGAACCCGCGAACTCAGAGAAGTGGCCATTGTTAACCATTCGACCACCGAGCTCGTCAAGCTCGTTATATGGAACAGGGTCTAAGTAACCATTAGTTATAAGCTATTTTGTATATCAAGATAAGGTAAACTGCAAATTCGATCTAAGAAGTGAGACTATATAATAGTTTATTAATTCTAGTTTCAAATTGCAAACTACTGAAGTAATTTCCGTATGGTCTTGGCTGTATATGGATCAAGAATAGCTAAATTCTTCTTGAACTACATTTAGTTTGCAATTTCACCGCGCCCTAATTTAATTCGAAACTCATCACCTCTCGAAACTTGGAAAAAAGACTGAAGTTATTAAGAAACCAATCATTCTTTTTGTAGGAATGAAAACAAATTAAATATTATGAGATAAGCCAACTGCCGACAGAATTACAAGATACTGGGTGAAAAGTGGAACGAAATTCAATTTAGTCTGTACGAGAATTAAATTTATAAAGTGACTAGTTCTTGATGAGACTCTTTGCTTTCCGTAGTGCGGTCGAGCTTAGGTCTTGTAGAGATGCAACCAAACATTTTTGAGGAAGGAAATAATAGGATGACGACCCCGGTGGTCGGCTAGCAATGGCTACTTTGACTCCGAGGTCGTGGATTCGATCCCCGCACAAGACAAACATTTGTGTGCATGGACATGTCTTTTTGTCTTAATCTGGGTGTTTTCTATGTAATATAAGTAAGTATTTATAAAAAAAAAATGTTCAATTACATTTATCAGTTGTCTAATACGATAGTCGAAGCTTTACTCCTAATTTGGGACTAGATGGCGCTGTGTAAATTGTCCAGAAATATTTATTTATTATAATAAAATTATAATAAAATCGTATGAAATGGAATCTTTTGGCTGCTCTAAATGATGGGTTACATACTTTTTTAGGGTTCCGTACCCAAAGGGTACAAAGGAACCCTATTACTAATGCTCCGCTGTCCGTCCGTCTGTCACCAGGCTGTATCTCATGAACCGTGATAGTTTGACAGTTGAAATTTTCACAGATGATGTATTTCTGTTGCCGCTATAACAACAAATAAATATTTAATAACAGAATAAAATAAATATTTAAGGGGGCTTCCATACAATAAACGTGATTTTTTTTTTGCTCGTTTTTGCTCGCAATTGATAACGGCAATAGGTAGACGCTTGAAATACTCACATAATATTTAGTTATATATTCACTTTAAAAATAAATAGTGTAACAAAAATAAAACAAATATTTAAAGGGGGCTACCATACAACAATCGTGATTTTTTTTGCCGTTTTTATAGATAATGGTACGGAACCCTTCGTGCGTGAGTCCGACTCGCACTTGGCCGGTTTTTTTATACTACGTCGGGTGACGAACAATCATACAAGCATACGGCCCGCCTGATGTAAAGCGGTCACCGTAGCCATATTAACGCTCGCAACATGAAATATCGCTCGCGTTTCGCCACCCCCGCTGCCAACGCAGCATCTCCTTCCTTCCTTTCTGGTAACCTCGCTCACTCGCAGGAACACAACAACCCTCAAGAGAATTATTATTTGGCTGCGGTATTCTGTGAGGTGGAGGTACTGTCCCCAGTCGGGTAGCTACATACTGGCCCAGTAAGATTGCCATGCGATGGTTGAAACGCAACTACGTGATGACGACATCCAGTTGTGATCTTAACGTTTTTCGAGATGCAAGTGGAAGCATTAGCCGCGGCGACTGATAGTATACAACACATACCATTATTTTCTTAATATGCACAAGAATAAAGTTATTAAAAAGAAATGGTATAGAAAAAGATTGTAGATGTTAGCTGTCAGAACAAAGAAAGTCAATTAAATTTTATTTGTTCTGATTTTAGTAGCTCTTTGATTAAAACTAAACTGTTTTACAGGTAAACTATGAATAATCAGCTGGTTGAACTTCTTGCAGAACCATCTGGTGGCACTGTGGAATATGCGGCCGCCATCTAATATAATATCGACACCAATGCCATCTCAAGATCATCGCACGCGCTATCAGGTGCCACTATGCCCTCTACACTACACAATAGCCTCTCATAGAAGACCATCGCGATCGCCCATCATGTAGAAGAGCTATTTTACTCAAAGACATTTTAAATGTTTAATATCTTCGCTTTCGCTATACTTAGTTTGAAATATAAGTCGATAAGAAATAAACGCGGCAAGCTATCCAATTTTCACAATTCATTCTATCACAGGGCGTAAAAGAGCGGAATCATAAGGAATTCAATTTAGAGTCCAATGGGGAAATTATCAAGTGCGAAGTTCCCGGAGACTTGATGAGAGGGCACTTCACTGCATGCGCTTCACTGCATCTGAGATGATGTCTCATAGAAATGCAACAAGAACGCTCAATTTGTGCGAGTAAAGCGAAGAAACTGTATTTTATTGAATTGTGAAAAGTTAAGAAAATTGTTGAAGTGTGTTTTGTATTATTATTAATTCATTTGTTTCTTTCTTATTCCTATTTTATACATTTGGAAGTTCAAATCATGTAAAAAAATACATTTCAAAATATAAATAAGCTAAAATATTTCTTTTTTAAAGTTTTTATTAAGTGTATTGAATAAAAAAGAAAATGTTTCCTTACCCTGTTTGGATCATGAAGTGGTTTCATTTGCTACCCATATTATAAAGTTTTGTTGTAGCAATTTTATAGCGCTGTTTTGCTTACGCCACAATGGATTAAAATGGCGGTATTTAGGTAATCATTACATGACAACTGTACCAAATTTCAGCTCAATCGGGTACTTGGAAATAGATCAAATTAAACTAATATTGATTACAGACAACGGGGCAAGGTTGTAAAATAAGTTATTGGCAAAGACAATTATAATAAATAATAAGGCAATCTTCGCCAATAACTTACCCCAGTAGTAGTTACGAGCCCATCTCTGTTTTCTATGTCTAGACAAAATTATAAAAAAATAAAGTATAAAATAGTAATACTGTGGTATAAACTAACTAATGAAAAACTCAACAAACAATAAGATTTAATTTATTCAAGTTGAAAGGAATTCTTCAAACAAATAAACTCACTATGAAATAATAGTTTCATAAAAATGGAATGGAGCTTACTCCATTTTTAAGGGGTTTAGACTTTAGAGCTTACTCTAAAAACCCCTTCAATTGAGGGGTGACCCGTATCCCAGTGGGATGAATAAGAATTGACAACGACTTTCATAAAAGAAAACAAATACAAAAATATTTTAATTACCTCAGAAACTATCTCGGAGCAATTTACGTAATTCCGTCAAATTAGTGCTGAAATAAATCTTTGTGATTTACGAAACAGTTGCGCTAATTTCATTAACTAGAAGCTCGGCATTCGCAGGAAAGGATGCTGTTAAATTGAATTTCCTCAACTACGTTTATGGACTAATTTAGTGCAAGCAAATGACTATGAAAGAGCCTTTTCTCTTACGGAACGATAAGATAGCTAAGATTAGGGAAAATTAGGACGGAAGTCGCCTGATGTCGTAACGGCTACGGTGATTGCTTCCCATACGCTGGGCCGCTTGTTGTACACACGTGTGCTATAAAAGTTTAATTACATATACTACCTACTTTTATTGTTATTAGAGCTTTATCGGAAACTAGGGACGAGAAATGAAATAAAAAGTTTCGACTTGAAAGACAATAATTTGTCTTATAACGTACGAGTATATCAGTAATAACTTTAGATAGAGTAATAACTTTATGTACTTTATGTGTAGAATAGAGTAATAACTTTATGTACAGTTAACTGTACATAAAGTTCCGTGTTGTGTTGTGTAAAGGAGTGTTCCGTGCGTGACTTAATTTTACAAGTTATTTCGCCATTGTCCACTTTACATTTGGCCCAAAACAAAATCTTTAGTATAATTTATGTATAGTGAAATCTTGCTTTTAGCCTTTTAAAATTTTAAATTTCATTATTTGAAGTAAATGGAAAGTACCCTAATTGCGAGGGTTAATATAAGGTAAAAGGTAATTTGGTATTATAGGTATATTATCTTTAATATGCGGCATAAAATGTCCTTATCTTTTGACTTCGTGTACTTAAACGTATGATTTTTCCATAGCTCCAAGGGATTTTTGATATTAGTTTTAAGTTGATACCTCCACGCATTCCCGAGAAAAAAGTCTTGATAGACCTATAGATACGTTCTACTTGCCTCCATTATGGCAAGAACAAATCAAGGTTATATCCATTTTATAGCATGGGGAGAGGAAATTTCATTGTCTACTAACTGACCCGGCAAACGTTGTTTTGTCATATAAGTTATTCCTATGATTAATAAAAAAAAATTAGGGTAGACCACCCTTATAACTTAGGGGTATGAAAAATAAATGTTGGCCGATTATCAGACCTACCCGATATGTACACAAAATTTCATAAAAATCGGTCCAGCCGTTTCGGAGGTGTTTGGTAACAAACACAGCGACACGAGAATTCAGTCAGTAGTTTCCTCAAACGGGATAAGAACAGCAATTATTTCTGTAATCATTTTCCTTAAGGTCACGTTTTATTGATTATAATATATGTATAATTATGTATTTATGTGTAAAGTATTTTATTATAGTAAGTGGTATTTTATGTATATTGACGAACTCGGTGGCGTAGCCGTCAATGACGCCGCTTCGACACCAACGCTCGTGGGTTCGATTCCCACATAGGACAAACATTTGTGTGCATGAACATGTCTGTTTGTCTTGGTCTGGGTGTACTCTATATATCATAAGTATGTATTTACAAAAAAAATGTATTTACGTATGTTTATCAGTTGTCTAGTACCCATAACACAAGCTTCGCTTTCTTTGGGGCTAGATGACACTGTGTAATTTGTCTGACAATATTTATTTATTTATTAAAACACCTAGACGAACACAAACAGACGCACATATTTATTTTATTTATTAATTAATAAATAAAATAAATATGTGCGGTCACTTGGAAAAGTCCATACATTTTGTGGCCACGCACATATTATTATAATAAGTCGCACTTATTAGAATGTCTCATATCAATGGTATCTATATACTACTATAAAGCTCAGCCCCCTTACCACCAACTCTTATTGCGATTCAATAACTGAATAGAACGCTTATTCATACCAATGAATAAGCGACTCTATTTCAAATTGAATAGAGTCGCTTATTCATTGGTATAAATAAGCATTCTATTCAGTTATTGAATCGCAATAAGAGTTGATGGTAAGGGGCAGATCACACTGAGAGCGCAACGCGTTTCGCTTCACTTCGTTCATGTATCGCTTGATGGCGTCGTTGCGCGAGTCAGTCAAATCGAACATGCAAGTTAAGGAACGTCGATCGTAGCCTGTCCTTGGTTGGGTTGATATATCTCGAGCTCCTTCATGCATCGGGGGACACGGTAAGCCGTCGACCACGGCTGTTGTCATTAGGTGACAGTCGTCAAGGCAAGTCAGTGGCCTTTGGGCGGCTTGAAATCACTGACTTCCGTCAGCCCGCAGTTGAGCAACGTGGTGGAGTATGTTCTAAACCCATTCGTTTGAGGGGAGACCCGTATCCCAGCAGTAGGATGCATTGTAGTTGACACAACGACAACCACCTACTAGATTATAACGCTTTCAGTCGTTTTAGGCTACGATAGACTAGTCTGAAAAACTCGTAATTTAGTCCCTTTACATAATAATAATAATAAATACTGTCAGACAAATTCCACAGCGCCATCTAGCCCCAAAGTAAGCGAAGCTTGTGTTATGGGTACTAGACAACTGATAAACATACGTAAATTCATTTTTTTTTTTGTAAATACATACGTAGGATACATAGAAAACACCCAGACCAAGACAAACAGACATTTTCATTCACACAAATATTTGTCCTATGTGGGAATCGAACCCACGAGCGTTGGTGTCGAAGCCGCGTCATTGACCGCTACGCCACCGAGCTCGTCATTACTACTACCTAATAGTAACATACTGCTCTAAAATTTATTAAATTAATTGTGCTATAGACACGCGACAATTCGATTTGTGTAATCAAAGTGATATCATCAGTTCTATACGAGTTAGTTAAATGAAATCCAATTTACTCTGAGTGAAAATAAAGTTCAATACAATTTAAAACAAATTGAGCTGGATAATTTTATATTCAGTTTTAATTTAAAATATGAAGATTTACGAAGAAAATACATAATTCATCTACTACTTCGCAAACGGGACCTACAAAAACTATGAAACGAGACACGCAATAAACTTATTATAAGCAAAACATTAGTTGGTTTTCCACGGCGGCCAATGTATAATAGAATAAAAATGTATAAACGAGACGGGAGCCCACCACATATTCCCACCACTGTGTATCCAGGATTAACATCGGTGACCATAAAAAAACTGGCTAAGTGCGAGTCGGAATCGCGCACCAAGGGTTCCGTACCATTATCTATAAAAAACCGGCCAAGTGCGAGTCGGACTCGCGCTTAAGGGTTCCGTACCATTATCTATAAAAACGGCAAAAAAATCACGTTTGTTGTATGGGAGCCCCCCTTAAATATTTGTTTTATTTTTATTTAATTATTTATTTTTACAATGAATATAAAACTAAATATTATGTGAGTATTTCAAGCGTCTACCTATTGCCGTTATCAATTGCGAGTAAAAACGAGAAAAATAATCACGTTCGTTGTATGGGAGCCCCCTTAAATATTTATTTTATTCTATTTCTTAGTATTTGTTGTTATAGCGGCAACAGAAATACATCATCTGTGAAAATTTCAACTGTCTAACTATCACGGTTCCTGAGATACAGCCTGGTGACAGATGGACGGACGGACGGACGGACGGACGGACGGACAGCGGAGCCTTAGTAATAGGGTTCTTTTTGACCCTTTGGGTACGGAACCCTAAAAATTGTATAATTTGTTGTAATAATTTGTTGTATGTGAGCCCCCCTTCAGTATTTGTTTTATTTTTATTTAATTATTTATTTTTAAAGTGAATATATAACTAAATATTTTGTGAGTATTTCAAGCCTCTACCTATTACCGTTATGAATTGTGAGCAAAAATGAGCAATAAAATCACGTTTGTTGTATGGGAGCCCCCGTAAATATTTATTTTATTCTGTTTTTTAGTATTTCTTGTAATAGCGGTAACAGAAATACATCATCTGTGAAAATTTCAACTGTCTAACTATCACGGTTCATGAGATACAGCCTGGTGACAGACGGATGGACGGACGGACAGCAGAGCCTTAGTAGGGTCCCTTTTTACCCTTTTGGGTATGTAACCCTAAAAAGGTAATGAGCAGTGAAGTCTAAAGAGATGGCTAGTAAAGTAATGCTCAACTGCCAGAAAGGTTTTCGAATGGCGACAGTTGGCTAAACGCAGTGTAGGAATAGACTGACTACATGAACCGACGATCTGATGAAGATCACGGGAGACAGATGGATGTATATGGCACAAGACCGATTGCACTGAAAGTTTAAGGGGGAGGGGGGAGGCTGTGTTTGGCAATGGACGCCTCCTTTGACAGAAATAATGACGATACTCCATGGTTGATGCATAGAGGGCATGGAGATAGTGCATAATCTATGTCAGTGTTTCCTAACCTTTTTTGGTCCACGGACCCCTAAAAATTAAGCACAATTTCGAGCATAAGAAATACAGGAATAAATTTAAGACAATTTATTTTAGTACTGAAAAAAAAAACACATTTTTATAAAAATTAAAAGTTTTGTATTAATGTGAAAGTTGTTGCTGTTTTTTTGCGAGTCTTACTGGCATTATTTATTAATTCAAATGTTCATAGATAAGACAGCTGACCCCCACACACATAATCGCGGACCCCCAGGGTTCCGCGGACCTCAGGTTAAGAAACACTGATCTATGTGATTTGATGACGTAAACAAACTGAACAATAATAGTATTCGCTAAATAATACTGCTAAATACAAAGACATACAAAAAACGTTACTGATTCCTTGAACAATCAAAGGTTTTTTGAAAAATCAACTTACGGTATGGACTAGCGAACGATTATAAATCTCTATAAAGATTCTTTAATTAATTTTAGCTGCCTGAAAGCGTCTGGATGCGGAAGGCAAGGCGGAAGATCGTGTTTGGTGAAAAGCATTGGGGACAGGATTATATCCAGAAGTGGGTAGATACACGCTGATGATGATGATGATGATAATGAATTATTCGAGTAAAATATTGTCGAATCATATCAATGTCTAATTTTTAATATAAAAATATTACTTTTTATACATAGATATATTAAGTAAGTATTAAGTTTCAGTAGTTAATAAATTTCAGTAAGTATTATGCGGATGCGAGCTCGTTGATGTCATTTTTCTACAAATCACGTTTCTCTTTTTGTCTCCCTTTAGTATAAAGATAATATTAGTGTTTTTTCTACTTCGCCCCCACTATAAATGTACGTAAGTACTCAGTGGTCGTAACATTTGAATCACTCGACATCACAGAAAGATGTTTGTTTTATCTTTTGTTGTAAAAATTTGAAAGCCAGCTGTAAGCTCTTGTAAAAGAAAAGGAAGCGAAAACAAAAAAGTAGCGGTCACCGAGTTCCCGTACTCAACATCTACTCGACGGTTTGGGTTAAGTTATAAGCAAATACAATTAGAAACTGGAACCTGTTCGTTTCTTTTAATCGTTTTTAAATCGTCATCGACAACCCTTATTCATCTCTCTGCTCCTGGTGTCTCTCCCATTCCTGAATAAAAGGGTGTTAGCAAGCAGAAAGACAAACAGGCAATAAAGTGATCCTAAATTTTTTAACCGACTCCAAAAAAGGAGGAGGTTCTCAATTCGGATATATTTTTTGTTGTTACATTTTTAATCCGTGATTTATAAACCGATTTGAAAAAAACTTTTTTTATTTGAAAGAGTATACTTCCAGACTGGTCCCATATTTTTTTCATCGTCATCATCATCAGCTTGTATCTGCCCACTGTTAGGTTTGTTATTTCATTACTCCGTCATTTATAAACCGACTTCAAAAAAACTTTATTTTATTT
The DNA here is from genome assembly GCA_937001555.2 of Hypsopygia costalis. Classification (NCBI taxonomy): domain Eukaryota; kingdom Metazoa; phylum Arthropoda; class Insecta; order Lepidoptera; family Pyralidae; genus Hypsopygia; species Hypsopygia costalis. Next base: position 6,695,153 of record OW443335.2, read on the forward strand.
GAAAGAGTATACTTCCATATTGGTCCCATATTTTTTTCATCATCATCATCATCAGCCTGTATGTACATACATAAATAACATGCAATAATAAGGTTTTTTTTGTTAAAATTATTCTACAATAGCTCAGCATAATGGCTATACTTCGCCAGATGTTAAGCGAGAAGAGGAGCCCAAATCGCATATCAGCAACATACAAGAGACCTTAGTGTAACTGTCAGTAGTAGACATTGACACAATGGCCCACAAGATTCTTATTCACGCTTCGATTGCAGGATTCGAAATTGTAAAAAGAAGAAAATACGTGTGCCGGCACTTTTTAATGGTTACTGCAAAGGTAGGATTTGCCGTACGCGAGGAAATTTCCGCAAACAACGGTGAAATTATGAGAGCGCAAGCCACCACGTGAAATTCTTTGAGGAAAAGCGCTAAGCGACCCAATATTTCTGTGGACTTAAAGAGGTTCATCATCTCTTCTCTTCTCGTCTTCATCTGCGGACATTATGCGGACAGCCCGTGGCTGCATCTTATCGAAAGCTGTGAGGAGATATCGCTCCGAGCCGAACCAGAGATGCGAGCAGTACTTCACGCAGGCCCGAACTTGACTCTTGTATAAAATAACACAGCTACTGGAGAATATATGGTGCTAGTGGACTGTATAAATGAAGGATTATGAAATAAACGCTTAATAAAAATGATAGGAATTTTGCTGAGATCACTTATGATGTACGAGGAGACAAGAACTATTAGGCAAAGACAATATATAAAAACAGATTGTCACATGTAAAGAATATAGATAAAATATACATAGTAACCAGCTAGTCGCTAACAGCTAGTTGGACGCGAAAAATATTCAAGCTGTCGAAGAAACTAATGAGAGTGCTCCTTAAGTTAAGAGATGTCCATTTTTCTGTTCGCTATGGTCTGAACCCTAAAATAAATCCTAAAATAAAATAAGTGAACTCTTATAAACCATTTATTTCAAGTATTTTAAAGCACCCACGTCCCTGCAATGGCTTGTGTACTGATGAAGAATGAACGTTAAAGTTTCTAACTTGTTCGGCACTGAAAGTTAGTGCTTTCAGTGGTACTTCAGACGGAGTGTGAGTGACGTGCAGTGTACACAACTAGGTACACCATTATAAAACTGTTACGGAAGTGTGTCTATACATTGAAGATGTTTATAATAAAAGGTTGCGATATTGTTTAAGGTGTTTCTGATTTCAAATTACTATGTGAGGCTGTTCACCTACTTGGTTCATTATCACGCTATAAACAGTGTGAAATTGCAGACGGTAGTAGATAATTGTTTTTTAGGTTGTTATTAGACTTAAAAACTATACTCTCTAGATCTCTATTTCATCCCGGTATGATAGCGAAATTAAATGATGTATTTCAATTTAGTTCCTTCCATTATAATCGAAGGAACTAAATTTTATTCAATCACCTACATCTGTATTTTACAAACTTATATCTCAAGCGAGTGAGTGATGTCACCAGAAAGAAAAGAGTTGCTGCGTTGAGAGCGGGCGTGTTGCGAGCGTTAACATGGCTACGGTAATCGCTTCATATCAAGCGGACCGTATACTTTTCTGTCACCCGACGTAATAGTACAGTTTGCTTTGAATTCACACGTACAATTCGTACGTTTCTAATTCTAAATATCAAAGTCAAAGTCAAAATATCTTTATTCCTTGGACTTTATAAAGCACTTAGAAACGTCATACAAATTAAATATAAGACATGTATCTAAATCATTACTATCTACTTAAATCCGCAGAGCTTAGATGCACTTTCATCACACTATCTGTGAAAGTGAATTTAAGTGCCAGTTCCGGCGACGGGGCTTCTTGAGAAGAACTGGCAAGAAACTCAAGGCCGACTCTTTTAATTGCCAATATCGTTACATTAAACACAAATACAATCATTAACATAACAAGAGCAATTCATTTCCAAATACTTTTATCATTTATGTAATCTGAGATACAATAGTAAGCCTTTTGACATAGTCTAGTTTTGATAAATCTTTTAAATTTACCCATGGATAATTTAAACGCATCATTTGGAAGTTTATTGTAGAAGCGTATACATTGACCTGGGAACAAGTTAGAGATTTTATGGAGCCTAGTAATATGCACAGCGAGTTTGTTTTTATTTCTTAGTTTTTATTTCTCTAGTTTATAAATAGCACGGATAGCTCGCTTCTGGAGCACAAAAATTGAGTCTACATCCGCAACACTACCCCAAAGCAATAAACCATATGACATAATGCTGTGAAAATAGCTAAAATAAACTAAACGCGCAGTGTCAACATCAGTCAGTTGACGTATTTTGCTTACGGCGTAAGCTGCTGAGCTGAGTCTACCTGATAACGTTTCTATATGTGGGCCCCATTGTAATTTAGAGTCTAATGTTATCCCAAGGAAGACAACCTTATTGACCAATTCCAATCTCTCATTGTCCATCACCACACTGGTTTTTACTTGTTTCACATTTTTTGTAAAAAATCTAACATATTTGGTTTTACTACCATTTAAAAGTAGGTTATTAGCACTAAACCAGTTTACTATTTTTGAAAGAGCATTGTTTACATCGTCAATTTCATCGTCATTATCCTTGCGTATACACGAAGATTCATTCATTTAGTTCATTCATTCGATGAATGCTTAAAATTTTAATGCGAGTTACTTCCAATCATCCATTAGTTGCGGTGCCACAAGAGTGTATTTTTAGAAAACAAATAATTTAAACTTCTCTTATCACAGTTCTGAACAAATAATTGCGTTAAAATTGGAGACGATGAACTTTCATATTGAGTTTTTCAACAATAATTTCGAAGTTTACACTACGTTGAACTTACAATAAAGAGTTCTGTTAAAATCCTCCAAAGTTCTTTTTCATTTCACTTGAACAGCAGGGATTCTCGCAAAGTTTGCAGCAAATTCCGTGATGTCCTTTACTTATAGTTTTAAAGATTGTTGAGCTTCATTCTTTAGTTTGTTAGTAGTTTAAAAATTATGCGATCGAACAAATAATTTTGTTCAGTCTTTGTTGGAAGCGATCGAATGGATGTCTATATATAATTCAATGAATGGGAAAATGTATTTACGTATGTTTATCAGTTGTCTAGTACCTATAACACAAGCTTCGCTTACTTTGGGGATAGATGGCGCTGTGTAATTTGTCTGACAATATTTATTTATTTTATATTTATTATTAGGGAAAGAAATCACCACCGCCTATGGAAATCGGCAACACCAAGGGGTCGCCGAATCTTCGCCGGCCCTTCCTTTCTGGTGACCTCACTCACTGGCAGGAACACAATAAACCTCAAGGGAATTGTTATTTAGCTGCCGTATTCTTGAGTTAGAGGTACTTCCCCAGTCGGACAGCTTAAAAATACGCTACGCCCTACCTCTCTTTTCGCCAGAACCTCGTTTGATGAGGTTGGCTTTGGTTCAAAGATGTTGATAAACTACTTACACCCCAAAGATACATTGATAAAGATAAAGATATCAGATATAAATATATATGTACCTACAGCCAAGAACAGATCGTGCACGTGAGGTTCATTTAGACTCGAATAATGGTGCTGAGCCATCTCAAGTTACATCATTTAATTGGAGTGTGCAATGCAAGCGATATCGTTATACATTGTTCTCAAGTCAATGATCTATTGTGAGCTGATAGTCAATAGTTAATTAGAAACGTATCACTACGATAACAATCTGCGTTTGCCTGTAAGATGCTGTTTGCTGACGTATATACATAATTATTAGTGAATTAATGAAGTGATTATTAATATATAATATCACTGACGTCAGTATATTAATATTAATCACTGACTTATGTATACACATCAGTGACATGTGTATATGACGTATATACAAACGTAATGCTAAGTAGTCATATGACTAGTAACGTAAAGTCTATCTTCTATTTATTAACGTGGTTGAAAATGTCAAGTGACGTCGTGTTTAGTTAACTATATGTATATTAAAACGTGAAGCAATTTTGGGGTGTAAGTGGTTCATCATCTTTGAACCAAAGCCAACTTCACCTGCTCGTGGTGCACCCTGCTGACTGACCAACGAAGCTCTGGCGAAAAGAGAGGTAAGGAGCGTAATTGTAAGCTACCCGACTGGGGAATGTACATCCACCTCACAGAATACCGCAGCCAAATAACAATTTCCTTGGGGGTTGTTGTGTTCCTGCGAGTGAGTGAGGTCACCAGAAAGGAAGGAGATGCTGCATTGGTAGCGGAGGTGGCAGCGCGCGAGCGATATGTTTGCTAGCGTTAATATAGCTACGCAACCGCTTCACATCAGGCGGGCCGTATGCTTGTCGGCCACCCGAAGTAGAATAAAAAAAAAAGTGAAAACAAAAGTTAAAGTTATAATTTAAATTAATTATGGTCGAATTTCGACTGATGGGCGACCACTAGTTAATATAAATACGTCGTTATCTGGCATTCCAAACCGCGATTATTATATTACAAGGATTCATCAATTCACCTTTAACTTGTAGATAATTACGGCTTTAGATGACAGAGTGAAGTCTAGGCATTAGGCTGAATGGAAGGAGATGAGTGGACTACATTGCAAGAAAACCTTTGACGAAGGTACAGTGAATTGGTACAGATATCTAATAATAAATGACAGGAAAGGAAGAAGATGCTGCGATGGCAGCGGGGGTGGCGGCCCGCGAGCGATATTTCATGTTGCGAGCGCTAATATGGCTATGGTAACCGCTTCACATCAGGCTGGCCGTATGCTTGTCTGTCACCCGACGTAGTATAAAAACAAAAGGAAACGGGTGCGTCTCATGCTTGGGGTACTGACGGGCCGTTATGCCTGCCATTGGCACCTACACAAGATGAGACTTGTTGATATCTGGGCTATTGCACTCTGGTGCATAACATGTCTAACGAGACCATAAAATGTGGCTTCCTAGTTGGTAAACGAATAAAATCCTAGGAAATGCATATCGGGACCTGGAGCATTACAGGCTCTTACCAATAATCGGCATATTGTGTACTTGGAATATGTTTGTAGATAGTCAGGGGAGAGTGACTAAAGGATTAGGGTTAGCACCAAAGATCCATGAGGGTCGACGTGTCACCGGTGCAGCAGCACTGGACTCACTCTAAGATAACTTGTAAGTTATATCAATTAGTGTAAATTGTATTGGTGTGGCACTAACAATCGACTTAACATTATACGGAGATGTGTAATATGAATTACAATAACATATATTATAATACTAGATGACCCGGTGAACTTTGTTTCACCTACATCTATCTACTTAACAAATATATACGATCTAAGATCTGTGTCTCTTTAAGAAGTGCCTACCCTGTGTGCCCGAACCTGGAGGATGTGCCATTGCAAGACATTTGTTTCCTAACTTGCCGCTTTCCATAAAATTTGACAATACCAGCTTCAATGACTCTTGCAGTTTGCTTGCCATGTCCGAGAATTCCTGACGCGGTCCTTCTACGAAACTTCGCGTTTTTTCTTAAATATTTTTTTTCTTGTAGAAGCTTTTTTCTCATTCTTCTTTTAGCGTTAGAGTAGGATTTGTATCAGTAGCAGATGTTCTAGCTTACGGCGTATTTTCCAAGACGTCATCTGCATATATTTCATCGTCTTGAACTACGACTTTTTCTATAATTTTATTTATTTCTTGGCGTAAGTATTGCAACTTTTCTTGGCATGAAGAATGTATATGTACGATCTGTATTTTTGGTTTCTTCATCGCACTTTTTTGGATTTTGGAAATTAATAAAAATTTACTTAGTTTTAGCGCCAAATTCTTTATTTGCGGGATCCGATGAATCACTTGCGGGAGCCCTTTGAATGTGCGGGATCCCGCAGATTAATTAAAGCATCGTGATCCCGCGGGAATGCGGGATCTCGCTTTGCGGGATTGCAATCCCTAGTCACAGATGACACTGGTTACCTCAAGCCACTGAAATCTCGCAGTCGCTGCTATCCGATGATCAAAGACAGAACCCAAGTACTTAAACTGTCCGTGCATTCGACCATATCCTTATGTGCACGGTCGTTCGGGGATCTGTTATTTTGCAACCCAAGTACTCGATCTTTCCCGTATTCGGATTCAGCCCATAGTTCTCAAGTGACCTCTTCCATTAATTCACTCATCGCACCAACTGCCCTCTATTCGCATCCGCCAGTGCAATTATATCAGCATACATGGACACCTACCGGCTAAGCTGAAGACGATCCCCACCGGTGTTTCTGATCACGAAAATCAAACTTCAACTTAGAAGTATGATACTTGTGTTTAGCTTAACTGACAGTAACTCTGGAGCTCTACGAAATAAGCTGAATATGCTTAACAATTACGTAACAATAACTTAAACGTAAGACCTATTTTTGGAATCAAAATATTCGATGGTAATCGGCTTCAGCTTCGGCGGTAAGCCCCCTGGTCCATGTGGATCCATGATACTACTTGACAATTCGTCTAATATATAAGAAACCACAAATGTCTAATATATAAGAATATGCCTAATGTGAACAAAAACAGACTAAGACTGATCGCTGGAGGACACCGACGTTAATGGGAATTTTGTCTCTCCGCTCCGACAGAGGTCTAAACTATGGATTTGGAATTTCGGTACATGTCTCGGATGATGTCGATATAAAAACCTGGCAGCCCTTTAGACTTCAGTAAAGAAAGTTCTCGCCAAATAAATTTATGACTAAATGATAAAATATGATTGATTATATTAAAATTACAGATTTAGGTGCTTCAGAAAATAATGAGGATCCGTTTTATTTTGTAATAGGTATCACCTTGGTTAACATGACAGACCTATATAATGTGATGTAGGTCTTACCATATGCAAAGTTATACAACTCTATGTGAATCCACAAACCTCGTTCTGCGTTCAGCCCCCATTTTCTGGTCTATTCACATTGCTGACACTGGTTACATTTTTGTAATTTACAATCCGAGTGTTTATGAAATTTACAAATTTCTATTATTTATTCTTATGTACTGTACAGAGCATGATTTACCATAAACAGTAACTACATATTTCAACTCCTTTCTTGATGTCTATTAGTATTGTGTCAATCCTATGTCACTTCTGAGAAAGTCATATTTGACAACCAACAAATATGACGTCGATTCTTTGTGACAATGACACTATTGATAGGTAGGTTCGCCATCTTTGCTGTTATGACATTCGACTATAGTAGGAACACTTTGTATGGGAAATTAAAATTGTTGTTTTCACTATCTTTCTTGAATTTTTTCCAAAATTTCTCACCGTTTAAACCTTCCCTGGGCTAAGACAAACATTTCAAAACCAAAATCAGCTAAATCGGCCTGGCCGTTCTCGAGTTTTGGCGAGACTAACAAAAAGCAATTCATTTTTATATATAAGATTCAAACTATGTGGAAGCATTCCTCTAAGTATTATTCAACATACATAATAATATAAAAGTCAAACGTTTGTGAACACGTGGTAAATAGCAAAATTTCCCAGTCTTGCTATGCCCCGTGCCGCTACGGTATCTCCAGACAAGAGATCGACGGAACCAAATGTCGCCGACTCTAATTACATCCACGAAACAAATGGTGTAAAGATAAAAGAAAAACTAGAAAAAAATGTTATTAGACAAGATTTTATTAGTCGTTAATAAAAAAACTAAAAAGTTTATTTACTGTATTTCGCTCATCAAGTCCTTTCATTCGATGCCCATATTATAGGGGTTAATGTGGAAATTATAAATCGCTATTGTGTGTCTGTAAATTCGGCTTACGGACGACAATTTTACGTGATAACGTCATAAGAAAACATCGGCCGATGGAGTGGAAGAGAGATAGATGACTCACAAGCGAACGTTTAGGCCGATCGTGCCTCTCTATCGCTTGTTCCGTGCTCTCGCTTGCACTTTCGGCTCAGGAGGAACGTAACAATAAGTCGTCGTCGTTTTTCGTATGTGCCGGCGTTCATCGATTTATAAGACGTTATCACGTCAAAATGAAATTTAAGCAATCGTGGATTGGCACGAGAACCAAACCAGTATGTCAAATTTCAGCTCAATCGTACACGGAAAAGTTGGTGAAATTTAACAAGCAAGATTTGATTACAAATATCACGTTGAAACTAAATGAAAGCTTCTAAAATGACATACAAATGCTACACTGCCTTTAAAATTATTTAGCCTGTGGCTTGAACTAACGAAGGTATTATGTACACTCGTAATGCAAAATGAGAAAACGTTAATTATTTCATTTTATCGTGTTGCAAAGTTTTACTCACGGCGCACGAATTGCATAAATTCAGAACAAACGGGCGCTGCTGGACGTTTGCGAGCGTATGACCACTGCCCTATTGTGATAACTTTCGTTATTCAATTTCTAAAGTATTTCAGTTCTGTTTGCAATGAATGAACACATGATATAATGTAGGATTTGTATGCAGACATTTAATAAATACTGTTTTATGTGAATTTGCAATAGATGTTATTTATGTTATTGTGACTCATCATAGTTTAGGCACACCCTGGCCATTCCATACAAAAAACGACAACACAAACAAACCGCGTAAGCGTAAGTAAAACGTAAGCGTTTTGTATCCTGTCCGACTGAAGAAGTATCTCCACCTCACAGAATATCGCAGCCAAATAACGAAACGAAATAGAGTTAGTGAGGTCACCAGAATGGAAGGAGTTGCTTATTTCGCAGCGGGGATGACAGCGCGCGAGCGATATTTCCGTTGCGTAGCGTTAATATAGCTACGGTAACCGCTTCACATCAGGCAGAGTATGCTTGTATGCCACCTGAAGTAGTATAAGTTACCGTAGCCATATTAACGCTTGCAACATAAAATATTGCTCGCGCGCCGCAACCCCCACTGCCAACGCAGCATCTCCTTTCTTTCTTTCTGGTGACCTCACTCACTCGCAGGAACACAACAACCCTCACGGGAATTGTTATTTGGCTGCGGTATTCAGTGAGGTGGAGGTACATTCCCCAGTCGGGTAGCTTACAATTACGCTCCCTACCTCTCTTTTCGCCAGATCTTCGTTTATCAGTCAGCAGGGTGCACCACGTGCAGGTGAAGTTGGCTTTGGTTCAAAGATCTTGATGAATCACTTACACCCCAAATTTGAACAAAACAGAATTTTGTAGTCTCGCAGATTTGTCTTACGAATTTTCGATCAGGCCACGTGTCCTGACGCGAGTTTAACATTTTTTACCCATCCCAAAAAGTGCACAACGCCGCTAAATAAGTTTACACCTCAAAAATATGATCATGTTGATCATAAATTTTTATATTAGTAATGAATATTCCCTTTTTAATAACATCATTATCATAAGTTCGACATCTTTCATTCCAACGTAGATTAGTCCAGTATCAAACTCCTCTAATTAATGCTTCCACTGAATATTATATTCTGTTATTAGTCTGCCTAATAATAGGCTATTTTCCAATGTTTAAAAATTGTACAAATTATATAACAATATCGTAAAATACACAAAATTATAAAGATCTGCAAGCTTTTATTCTAATATCTTCAGTCAGACTTTTTTTAGCGTCGATCAAAGTTTGGCGGGAAAGTCCATTTTAAAAGTATGAAATTATAAAAAAATAATATTTCCATTGGAGAAGCAATAAAAAATGCTATAACTTTTATTACGATATAATCACATAAACGTAATATTTAACATAGCTGTCGTACAAAATTCTGATTTGATGCATACAAAATACAAACATGTGACGTCATAATTCGGTAGTCTTTTGTATTGAGCATTTTGGGGCAGTCTAAAAATTGTGTTTTTCAAATTATTTATCGAAGTAATTCTTTCTATCGAATCGAGAGATTTTTGTGCTATCGAAGTAATTCTTTCACTCATGGTTATATTATGGAGACGTCCCTACATGTCAAACCGAAAAAAATGTTAGTCAAATAGCCTATTAGGTTTGGTTATTCTCTATTTACAAATGTTTTGTAGATGTTAAATGACTACATTAACTATCATTGACTTATATTTTGGGGTGTACATTTTCCAAGCTGTATCCAGTGTTCTAATTTCTCATAATATACAAATTTAAATTCTAAAGTTAAACGCAAATATATACAGTCTCCGCTAAAAATACACCATGATAACGCTATCTAAATCCAATATATTCAAAGCTTACTAGAACAGGCTTAAGGAACATCTTTTTCTGTCTAGAAATAATATAATTTTACGCCTACTGAACTAGATTATCTTGTCGGCGGGCTAAAGCTACCTTTCTATGGATAAATTCTTAAGGAAATTGTGTAAGTTGTTTGTTTTGAACCACGAGAAACATTTTCAGCGTTTTGTACTGTAAATAGGGGAAGGGAACATAATTATATTAACGTTTAACTGTCACAGTTTGTTATCTCTGTTGTTATTTTGTAAAGAAAAATATTTGGCATAAAGCTAAGTATAAAGGTCTTATAAAAATAAAAATTGGCCATTCATATATTATGAATCATGATAGATATTAATTGAAATGGAATATTAAATAGGTTGTGGAAGCATTGTGGCAAGTTTTATATGGTAAATTCGAATGCGCATATCCCATATGAATTGTCAAAAATCGGTTAAAAATAAAATGTTCTTTTTAAAAAGAAGGACGTTCTCAATTCGGCTGTATTTTTTTTTTTTAATATTGGTTACTTAATTACCCCGTGATTTATAAACCGATTAAAAAGAACTTTTTTATTTGAAAGAGTATTCATCCAGATTGGATCCATATTTTTTTCATCATCGTAATCATCATCATCATCAGCCTGTATCTACCCACTGTTAGGTTTGTTGATTCATTACTCCGTCATTTAACTTTTTCAAATAAAAAAGTTTTTTTCAAATCGGTTTACCGATTTGAAAATATTTTTAATTTTTTAATTTTTATTTGAAATAATATACTTCCACATTGGTCCCATTCATCAGCCTGTAAAATACATACATAAATGTAGAGTAATGTTTGGAGTCGGTATTTTTTGTTGAATTTATTATTATTTAAAGATTAGGTGACCCGACAGACGTCCCATCTTCTTAACAATCAAATGAATCATCATCAGGTCATTTTAGTCTCCACTACAGGACCACGACCCTCTCTCGTCCGTCCCAGACAGAAGGAAGATTTGGCCTCTACACTCCCCACGCTGGCCAAACGGGTTGGGGAGGACTGATCGTTGTTTTATAATGTACTAGCGACCCGCCCCGGCTTCGCACGGGTGCAATGCTGATACTAAATGTACTACCAGTACTACAGAAGGTCTTTGCGCTTTGTCCTATCCAGTCCTTCCCCAGTTATAGGCACACGCCGCCGGCTCCGCGGCCGGTACCGCCACAGCCGTTATGTCCCTGCATTTTAAATGTGTAATATCTTCTAAACTATTCATTTAAATTACATGCTGTGAAGGGCCATATTGATCTATATTAAATGCGCAATGTATTTAAGGTACTTAATTGGATAAGGATTAATTCTGTATTGCTTAAAATCGCTTCGTAAATAAGGCATTATTTCTTGTAAAAAGCAAAGGATAAAATAACGGTTATTGTGTGTTACCACTAAGAGATAGACATATACCATCGCGAACTTTTTTGTAGACCATTTTAAGGTGAACAATACTGTACTACATTATTTTGATCTATCTCGTTGGGTTCAGCCAGCGTTTGCAATGAAAGAGCAAAAAAATGTGTTTATTTACGACATCACATTATAAACCTTTAAATTATCAGTGTTTTTCTACTATGTTATGCATATATTATACATATAAACTTTCCAGTTGAATCACTCTATCTATTAAAAAAAACCGCATCATAATCCGTTGCGTAGTTTCAAAGATTTAAGCATACAAAGGGACATAGGGACAGAGAAAGCGACTTTGTTTTATATAGTGATTTCACTTAGCCTTCTTGTACGACATCCACGGGAAGAAATGGAGTAATTCTATTCTAGCCGGAAACCACACGGCAAATAACATAAAGCTACAATAGAAAAGTTAATATTGTCGTTCAGTTTTCTTAAATTTTCCACGCAACTTTCTTATTTTTTTTTCTTTCATAAGAACCTTCTCCTGACAATAACAAATACAACTAAAAAGTACTATCCAAATCGGACTACCAGTTCATGCGTGATGCCGTGACATTTTTATAAATATAGATTTATTGACTTATAACTTTGATGAATAAAAATAAAAGAGCTCGGTGGCGTAGCGGTCAATGACGCGGCTTTGACACCAACGCTCGTGGGTTCGATTCCCACATAGGACAAACATTTGTGTGCATGAACATGTCTGTTTGTCTTAGTCTGGGTGTTTTCTATGTATCATAAGTATGTATTTACAAAAAAAATGTATTTACGTATGTTTATCAGTTGTCTAGTACCCATAACACAAGCTTCGCTTACTTTGGGGCTAGATGGTGCTGTGTAATTTGTCTGACAATATGAATATTTATTTATATTTATTTAAATTAGTAAATAAATATTCTTGGCCAAATTTACACGCCGCTATCTAGGTCCAAACTAAGCAAAGCTATGGGTACTAGAGAACTGAAAAACATTAATCTATACCTACTTTTTTTTTGTAAATTCACATAGGTATATAGTGAAGGCAAACAATTTAAAATTTATTCGTGAATATTTACCAAATCATAATACACCAAAAAAGAAGAAACATAAAGTTATGAAAACTCATAATATTAAAAATGAAAGCAAATACAAAGTCTATCGTTTATTTTAGTTACAAGGCACGAGTTTCATAAGATTTATACCACAATTTATTTCTGTTTTTATTGGAAACGCTCTAGGGAGTAGGTAACCTATATCAGGTCCCTCACAATTTACTAATACTGTCATATTAGTTATTACGTTCCTTCACGGGAGGTAATATATTATCGATGTTTTTTTTATACATCGGGTGACAAATAAGCGTACAGTCCACCTGATGTGAAGCCGTAGCCATATAAACGCACGCGACATGAATATCGCTCGCGCGCTGATACCCCGTTGCCAGCGTAAAAAGAGAGGTAGGGCATAGCGTATTTTTAAGCTCCCCGAATGGGGAAGTACTTCCACCTCAAAGAATACCGCAGCCAAATAAAAATTCCCTTGAGGGTTCAAGTGTTCCTGCGAGTGACTGAGGTCACTAGAAAGAAAGGAAATATATATAGGCTGGCAACGGATCGGCGACCCCTTAGCGTTGCTGATCTCCATGGGCGGTGGTGATTGCTTGCCATTAGGGTGACGCTTATGCTCGTTTGCCTCCCTCTCATGAAAGATGAAATTTAATGTATGACAAAAAATAGCGCTGCGTGAGTGGTCCCATATGCCACAATTGGGTTGTTTCCAATGTTTAAAAATTGTACAAATAAATTAACAATATCGTAAAATACACAAAACTATAAAGATCTGCAAACTTTCATTCTAATATCTTCAGTCAGACTTTTTTTAGCGTCGATCAAAGTTTGGCGGGAAAGTCCATTTTAAAAGTATGAAATTATTAAAAAATAATATTTCCATTGGAGTAGCAATAAAAAATGCTATAACTTTTATTATGATAATAATTACATAAACGTAATATTTAACATAGCTGTCGTACAAATTTCTGATTTGATGCATATAAAATACAAACCTGTGACGTCATAATTCGGTAGTCTTTTGTATGGAGCGTTTTGGGGCAGTCTAAAAATTGTGATTTTCAAATTAATATATCTCGAGAGATTTTTGTGCTATCGAAGTAATTCTTTCACCTATGGTTATATTATGGAGACGTCCCTACATATCAAACAGAAAAAAATGTTAGTCAAATAGCCTATTGGTCCGTTGGTTTTCAAGTAGACTCGACTTGCTCTACATCCTGTTCGTTAGAACCTCGTGCGCTAGTCGGCAGGTTGTATCATATTTAAATGCAGCTGGCTTTAAAAAGGGTACACCTACTGAAAAAAAAACAAAACATTTCACAGTAAAAAAGCAATATTTTAAAGCAATATTTTATATCATGCTTACCCAAATTAATTTATTGCCAAACTGGGCCATTTATTTTTGCATTTTTCCGAATTAAGTATTCGTTGTGTGTATTTTATATCGGGTGGTAATTTATTCGCAAGCTGAAATAACGTTATTTCAGTACTTTCAGTGCGAGGACGCGCTGGTGACGCCCGCTCGATTAGCATTCCCATTGAAATGTCAACAACCATTTTCTAACAATCGAGATGGAATTGAAATCGTTTATCCATGCCTTATTCCACACTCTATATAAATGTGTATGTCGTATAACGAAATAATGAGGTAAATGGTAGGTAAATTGAAATATCCTTTGTCCATTTTTATGCTGTCAACAAAAAGATCGATAGACGCATCGACTGGTCTGAGCAGTTTTTGGAAAGCTTCGGCACATCTTCGCCGCACAGATACTCATGCTTGAAGACTAAAGTCCTCAACCAGTGCGTCCTCCTTGCAATGACATGCGAAGAAATTCGAACCAAAGTTTTCAAATACAATCTGATGATGATGATGATACTCTATGGCTTCTACCTACAGCTGATACGAATCTAGTGACACCTTATATGTTGAAATTCGTCAAGCGGTTTAGGGTGTACAGCGTGTGAAAGAATTAGATTAATATATACATAGGCATGTATATGCACTATATGCATATGATCACAGAACAAAAAAAAACAGTTAGAAATCGTATGATGACCTATTAGTATGAAAACCTTTGTCGCCAAACTCAAACATGTAAAGCAAAATATTAACGTGTTACTACATGCATGTTTGTGCTGTGATTGGTCTAAAAATACTGTAAAAAATGACATATATACAAAAAAAAAGTTAGTTCAAATTCAACCTAATGCAGTTATAACACGGTTCATAAACAATTGAATCCCGAACAAGCATCTAGTGAGCAATAGCTGTACTTCTTATTATGTCAGATTCTAAACAGTATAGCTACTCGACGCTAGGTGGCGCTACTCATATTGATTTTAATATTATGACTTCTATCCTTGACTTAAGGCCGATATTTGAATGACTGTACTACACGAATGTCGATGTCACTATTTTCGATAGTGATGTACTAACGAGGAACACCAAGTAACACCGAATACTACTACCGGAGTAATGAATATCTACCTACCTATTACAATTTTTGGTACCATAAAATTGTATATTTTTACAATCTTTTCTTCAACTTACAATGTATGTATGTATATGTCTATATGTATGTCAGTGTGTAACAATGTTTGTTCGGGTGGAATCTTGCAACTCAATTTTGAGACAGATCTTCACGGATTGAGCTGAAATTTTGTAGTACACGTTTAGTTTGGATGACAATGCATGATAAACGTAAAAGCTGTCGTAGAAGCTTGTCCCAAAAATGATTTTTTAAACAAACTTATTAATTATGATGATTAAAGGTAATACTTCACACTAATATAATAATAATTTGGGGTGTAAGTGGTTCATCAACATCTTTGAACCAAAGCCAACTTCACCTGCACGCGGTGCACCCTGCTGACTGACAAACGAAGCTCTGGCGAAAAGAGAGGTAGGGAGCGTAATTATAAGCTACCCGACTGGGGAATGTACCTCCACCTCACAGAATACCGCAGCCAAATAACGGTTCCCTCGAGGGCTGTTGTGTTCCTGCGAGTGAGTGAGGTCACCAGAAAGGAAGGAGATGCTGTGTTACGTAAGCAGATTTTTCCAACCGCGGCGTTTATTCTGCATAGATAAGAGCGTTGGGTGTAAATAATTGTAATAACAATTATTTACCCCCAACGCTCTTATCTATGCAGAATAGCAAGTAATCAAAGCTCTTATGGATATTATCGGAAGTAGTTAATAGTGTGCAGTAATTCGAATTCGAGTTATATTTTATTTATATTATGTCAAAGCTACAAACTACTAGCGTTTCGGAACAACTACTGATTGTACTTATATGTACTTGTTTTCACAATTATAAAATTATATTAATAATCAAGTAAATAAATACTGACGATACATGAGTCACATCACTAATCGATTAACGCTAGAATGTTCTAAACAAGCGAAGTGGAGTGCGTTAGAAATTTGACTTTAAAAATAAACGCATAAGGGTTACTTTAGTTTGTTCGCATTTGTGCATTTTAATGAATATGCTTAAATTCTATTAAATAATAAAAATAATGAGAAATATTACTTACCGATGGTATGAAATGCCACCATTAGACACATTATTTTTGCTACTATTATTCTTACACGATATTATGGCACAAGAAGGCATTTTTATATATTTTTTTGTTTTTTTGCTATGATTGTTTCCGCGGCTGTGACAAATGACGACTGAGATATGCGACGATCGAGATATGCCAAATTGGAGTATATTGACCTACGCGGGTAACGCCCACTTACTAATTCTAGTGTTTTTTGTGTTCGGTGTGCACTATACTAGGCATGTATATAAGCGTATGTAAGCACATACGCTCGAAAAAAAAAATATATAGGAAAAAAATGAATGAACTGAATTTAATAGAAATTTCAATGACTTGTTCCTATACTTAGTCCATAGCTCAGGTATTTTTACAGTCTAGGACAATGTTTTATATTTATACACTTAGGCTCTAGACAGACGGACTGCATTTAACTGCAATTCCACTGCAAATTTGCAGTTTGAACGCATTTAGTACGACTGCAATGAAACTGCAAACCAACCGTACAGCCCGATTGCAGTCGGTGTGCAGTGGGCGTGCAGTTTCAACGACTGCAAGCTAGCTGAACGGTCGACGTGCGTTCCTAATGCAGTTGTGGACTACATTTCAGCTGCAATTCTACTGCAAATTTGCAGTTTGAACGCAGTTAATACGACTGTAAAGAAACTGCAAACCAACCGTACAGGCCGATTGCAGTCGGTGTACAGTGGGCGTGCGGTTCCAACGACTACATCCTGACTGCAAGCTAGCTGTACGGTCGACGTGCAATCCCAATGCAGTTGGTCCAGTTGCCTTCCGGGCCAACGGCACAACTAGTATGCTCAACTGGTTATGTACCTTGAATTATATATATAGTTCTATTACAGTCCTAGTTAGTGCAGTTTTCGCAATCGAAAAACCCAACGGGAACCGGCTTCTCTAAATTGTCTAGTGTCAAAATTTTTGAAAATCACCTACAGTTTAATAATACCTACGTCTCTATCTGCTAAGCTTATTACTATTAGCATTAAATTAAGGTGAAGTTACATTTACGCAGTTAAAATCCGATCGTAATCAGCTTAGGCGGTATGTTATTTGGCTGCGGTATTCTGTGAGGTACCTACATTCCCGAGTCGGGTAGCTTACAATTACGCTCCCTACCTCTCTTTTCGCCAGAGCTTCGTTTGTCAGTCAGCAGGATGCACCGCGTGTAGGTGAAGTTGGCTTTGGTTCAAAGGTGTTGATGAACCACTTACACCCTAAAGCTTACATTTATGTCAAAATTCGTGACTTGAAAACACGAGATCGTTAAAATATAAAAACTCGACGTACCTCTACGCACGATAAGTCATTCAGTTAATTATGTATAATCCACATGCAAATGAGCAGTACATTTTTTTCATCTCACATCGAGCATACAGCCCGGCTAATATAAAAAACCGGACCAGTGCGAGTCGGACTCGCCTACCGAGGGTTCCGTACGTAGGATCATTATAAATATTTCACGAAACTAACCCCCTACTTTTTAAAATTTAATTACAAATGTATAGTTTTGAGATTTATTCTTGTACTTGTAGTCTATAACGATGTTACTTGCCAAATTTCATAGTTCTACGTCAACCAGAAGTACCCTAACCCTAAGTTTTGATTCCCTGGAGAATGTGTCGAAATATGCGTTTTTTACTGAATATACCTCCACGCATTCTCAGACAGACAGACAGACGGACAACAAAGTGATCTTATAAGGGTTCCGTTTTTCCTTTTGAGGTACGGAATCCTAAAAAGGTTACCGTACTGTATATGCGATGCCTACCGAATCAGGGATGGCAGGTGGAGGAGGAAAGTCCTAGAGAGGAGACTGTATATAGAGCGACAGACAATTAGACACCTTGATTGGACTACCCTCAAAAAAGTAGCTGAAAGGGGCTAGATGTCGAAGACGGAGGTTGGCATATGGTCAAGACACACTAAATAAAAAACAAAGCGCATGTATGTAAACGCATAGGCGTTTACATACATGCGCTTTGTTTTTTATTAATGCGCCTGCTATAGAGCAGGCGGCACTAGATTTCGGACTGGACCGACGCGTTCCGAGACTCAGTGTCCGTGAGCGTTGTCTATGTGTGCGTTGTTCGAGCATAATGTGTGTATGAAGATTTTCTTCTGTATCTCCCTATGTTGTGTGGAGAAAAGCTTTATGCTGAAGATACAGACTGATGATGAAAATAATGAAAGAAATGAAATTTTACGGTACCAGTACAATGACAGACATTTAAAAAAAAAAACTATCACATAAAGAACATTAAAATAAAATATAACAACGCAACCGTTCGCCATCGGCAATAAAGTCATCCTCATTCATTGGAACCAAGAAGTTTTCTTCCACGGACTCTCAGGTTGTGTTATACCTGCTGAGGTTTTTACAACACGTACGCTGCCATGACTGGTTGCCATCAGGTGGGTCGTGTGCTTGTTTACCACCTCGATATTTCTATAAACATATTCTATATTTCCCTTAAAAGACTGGCAATGGATCGGCGACCCCTTGATGTTGCTGGTCTTCATGGGCGGTGGTGATTGCTTTCCACCAGTTGACCCACATACTCTCATATAAAAAAACCTTAGTTGTATAAAAAAAGCAATCGTCGACCCCGCATTTCCTAAAAAGTATTATTTCAATTCGTAACAATAAAGATATGTCGGTCCAATTCTGTTGAACAGAAAGCAATTTAAATATTTTTATTGAAAAAGATAATGCTGTTTTTTAGGGTCTGCGGTGTGATGTGAATATTTTATCGTAACGCTCCCCTCTCGGCATAATAATGTCGGCTTGCCGCGGAATAAATACAACTTAATTGCGGAATAAAAGTTATTCAGTAATAATGGTGAAATATTATTATAGTCGAGGAGCCCGGGAGTAGAACAAACTAGTCGAGACCTGAGACAACGCGGTTATTTTTCAAATCAACACCAAGAACATTACTCCGTACGTATTTGAATAATATTTAAACTAGCTAATCCGACTGACGTTGCCCTGTCTTCGAAACTATGAATATTTAATTCGAATTGAAATGAGAAAACGTATTAAAATTACAAATACAAATAAAAATTAAGTTGCGTAAAAATATTCCTCCACATCACCGTCAAATGGCATCGTGCCCAGAACAATCGTGGCAATGCTTATGCGTTGTGCGAAATAAAAGAAAACCCTCTGGTCACGGGAAGTGTAGAACAAAAGCTTTGCTAATTCCCTGAAAAGTCAAAAGTTGAAGGCATCTATATTTGTAATCAACTTGACTATAAAATGCAACTAAGCCATAACCGCAATAACAATATTATATGCAGTATCAGTTATGGCAGGCGTCCGTTCTCTTCTGTAATAGCCCGGTATTAAGTTCACCCAGATCTCATCTCCATTAGCTCATTTATCTTCCATCACACTTTGTAATAATCTTAACGCCTTCCGAGACCTGCTCATGGGTATATCGTTCCATTGATATATCCTGGCGGGCGTACAACATTACATCTAACTTTTCAATGGGGCCTCTACGCGTTGGATATCCCCGCACACGCCTATCAAACGACCGGGCTTGACCCGTGATAAAAAAATAGATATTATATGCTATTCATCTAAACACAGAATATAAGTATATAAATAGCGTGAAGATGCCCATAATATAAATTTTAATCACTCTGAATATTTGATGCCTACTGAAGTAGACAAGATAGGAATAAAGCGATAGGTAACTCCAACAAGGCCCGAAAATTTCGGAATTATTGAGAAAGGGGCTGACTTTTTCATAACGGCTTGACCTTTGAAATTTTCATTGTTCCTGCACAATAGAGTTCTAGATGAATCCATTAACTTACCTTTTCCCTAAAATCCTTTTAAGATGGCGAATGAATTATAGTTAGGAAGGCACGTTATTGTATTTTACTCCATGCATTGAAAAGCAGTATTGTTCAGTCACGTGTACATATTTTTTCCTTTCTAGTTAAAACGCGATGACACGAGCAAAGTCTGCTTGGAAATTTATATTTTGGTGATTACTTGAACATACGTGTACCAAATCTCAGGATTTATCCTGAGATTTCAGGATTTTTAAAATAACTCTGGGTAATTTACTAAACCTTCTACTTCTTCTTCTCATCTACGACTTATCATATTTACTTTACGACGAGACCATTTTCAGTTAGTGTAGTTGTTGTGATTTACGATAAAATTCAGAAATAAAGACAAAAGTCAAGATTATTGAACGGAAATCAGGCTGTTTCTACGGAACTTACAAATATTCCATCTGGTACCCTACTTGGGTACCTATTACTTTGATCAACGCTGATCAAAGCGAACTTGAAAATCTCTGACCAACCAATCATAGTAGACTCAGATCTCGTTTAAAACTCGTTCAACTTTAAATCAAAGCTACTTAGTCCAATGTACTTTGATCATATAAATGCATTTGTATAACAGTTACCAAAATCCTTTAATTTCATACTTGTTTTTGCATCTTTTTAAATATATTATGCAGTTTTATTTCCAGACAATTTAAAGTCATCGTCAGCATGTATCTACTCACTATTGGATATAGGCGTTCCTCTTTGGATTCACTATTGGATATAGTGCTTTCCACCAAATGCGATCCTCCACTTTGCTCAGCCAGCCACTTTCAATCGCTTTTATGAGGTTATCGGTCTATCTATATCTAGATCAATCTTAATAACTACGGCTTGATGATCTTTTATCGTTTATATGTCTTATTTAAATGAAATAGCTAAGCTTTACTACAGTTAAATAATAAATCAGTAATAAATTTGTATTGGGTAAATACAAAAATTTATTGACTATGACTGTAAGTGGTAATAGCAATGGACTCCTGCTGCACATTAAACGATCTTAAATTTCTTCCTTTTTGCTCCAATAAAATTTCATTATAATCGGATCAAAATATGACCTACATTATGGAATGCGCATTCTTAATGTATATTTGAAATATTGCTCGTCTAACTGTACTTCTCCTCGCCCTCCTTAACCTCCCTCGTCTAGGTGGGATTTTCCATTTTTAAAATATTTATAATATTCCGGCACGTTGGTCGAAATCGACTAAAATTGTTTCAAATCAGCGATTCAACCCCACCAAGACCTTTACCGCTGCGCGTTTACCGCTAAGAAAACCCCATTTGCTGTGGCTTTACATTTCCAGGGCGCACTTCTCATAATCGCCAAAAGTGTTGAGATTTTTGACTTCCAGTTCTGTCCAGTTCCAAACTTGCCTAGGGAGAAGGTCAAGTTGATGTTGAAAAACTGTATGTGTTCAATAGAGCGAGCAGCATTTCAACTAGCGGTAATGATTTCTACTAAGTGCATGTACGATCTCACAAGTCTCACGATCTCACAGGTACTATGTCAGAGCACACAAATCTAGAACCAAACCTTTCAAATAAATCGGTTCAGCTGTGTAGTCAATAAAAGGTTTAAATAGGTAGGCTACACTATTATATATATATGGATGTTAAATTTTAAAAACTTGAATATTGTGTTTATAACATTTTGAAAACTTGAATATTGTCTTCATCTTCAATTACACTATCTCGCACTAATTGTGAAGATTACGGCTCGAACAATGTTTAGTGAACCATCTCACAAGTTGTTAGGATCCTTAGACTTTGATATCCGCTAGCTCCTAACTTTGTTTATTAGTCTCTTCAAACTTGCCAGATATACCCTTTAATCGAGTTGAATTTGTACAAACTTTCTTTACGCAATGTGAATCGAGGCTATTTAAGTAGGTATCTAATCTAATACAGCTATTTGGATGATCATGATGAAAATAGTTTCAAAGAATTTTAGTGGTACCTGTTTGTTGTACATTCTAGTTTGGATATTTTGATTGTAGTAAAGGTCAGGGCTGAGACAATAATATTTGAGATACATCTAATTAGAGACACTCTCATTTTTATTGTTGCTTGAAGGAAATATTCAGTGTGTTGAAAACCAACTAAAACGAACCAAGGAATTCAATTAAAACATCATACGTACATGAATGACTGACTCTTATGTATTTTATATCACCAGCTTATGTGGTTCAATTTTACGTTATCTTGAAATTTAAACATTTTTGTGAGGCACTAAATTAAACAATATCATTGTTCGTGCTCTCGAAGTCGATAAACTATTTTTTATCATTATTGTTAATCATTATATTTTGTACTATATGGAGGATTTATACTACTTGCATCTTCTATTAATAATATATAACAAAATATTTTAATTAATATAAAATTCGACAATATAAGTTTTATATTATATCTTTCATACACAATTTGGAAGATATCGTCATTTTAATGCGACGAGTCGTTGTCACGCGAGTCTAACCTAGAGTAATTTGACGTATGCGCTAATTAGGCACATACGGTCGCGACGGCCAAGAGGATAGTAGTGTCGATAATACTACGCCGGATTCTAGCCCACGGGGCTGAAATCGAGGTTGAGTGGAGCGAGTAGATTCGCTGAGAGTATTTTTTTTTTTTTATACCACTAGAGTGGCAAACAAGCTTACGGCCCGCCTGATGGAAAGCAGCTACCGCAGCCTATGAACGCCTGTAACACCAGGGGCATCACACGCGCGTTGCCGACCCTGTAAAAACCTCTTCACGCCCTTTTTGAAGAACCCCATGCTGTAATCTCCTGGGAAAACCTCGACAGGCAGTTCATTCCACAGCTTGACAGTACGCGGGAGAAAACTTCTCTGGAACCGCACAGTACGTGACTACTTAGGCTCTAATGTGTGAGGATGAATTCCCTGTCGATGGCGAGCGGTGCGACTGTAGAAGGAGGCCGTGGGCATCATGTCAAACAACTCCTCTGAACACACCCCATTGTACAATCGGTAGAACACACAAAGGGACGCAAAATCTCGTCTCAGACTTAACGGTTCTAAACCATCTGTAAGTTTGGGATCCTCAACAATCCTCACAGCACGCCTTTGGATCGAGTCACAAGGTGCAAGCTGGTATCTAGGCGCTCCCGCCCATAGATGGCAACAGTACTCCATATGCGGCCGAACTTGAGCTTTGTAAAGCATAAGTCTTTGCCGCGGGTTGAAGTACTGCTTTGCCCTGTTGAGCACACCTAGTTTCTTCGACGCCAGCTTGACCTTTCCCTCCAGGTGACAACGAAACTGAACGTCGCTGGAGATTTCAACTCCGAGAATCCCAATGTTTTTAGCGACGGTAAGGGGTGTGCTCTGGAATTGAGGAGCCACAAATGGGGTTTTCTTAGCGGTGAACGCGCAGACTTGTGTCTTTGTGGGATTGAACTGAACTAGGTTCTTTCGCCCCCAGTCGGACACACTATTCAGTGTGCTCTCCATTTCCGACACAAGTTGTTCGCGGCTCTCCTCCACCAGAGAGCGGGGGATATTGGCGCGGCCCGTGTAATAAGTGTCCCCGGTGCTGTCGTCGGCATAGCAATGAATGCTGTCAATAGACAACATATCATTGATATGCAGCAAAAACAGCGTCGGGGACAATACCGAGCCTTGCGGGACGCCAGCATTAATGTCCATGCTATCGGAGCAACTACCATCCACAACGGCTCTAATACTTCTGCAGGACAAGAAGCTAGCGACCCATTCGCACAAACCCTCAGGTAAACCGTATGCAGGTAACTTCGAAAGAAGACTGCGGTGCCAGACCCGATCGAACGCCTTCGCCATATCTAGACTAACAGCTAGTGCTTCACCTTGACTCTCCACGGCTGAAGCCCAGTGATGTGTAAGATACACTAGAAGATCACCAGTCGAGCGACCATGACGAAAGCCGTATTGATGGTCGCTGATCAAGTCGTGCTCTTCTAGGTATTTCAGGAGCCGGTTGTTGATCACGCGCTCCATTACCTTGGAGAGAAGGGAGGTAACGGCGATAGGCCTGTAATTCGATGGGTCTGATCTGTCACCCTTTTTGGGCACAGGGTGCACGTTCGCAGTCTTCCACGATGACGGAACCTGCCTGGTGGAATAAGAGAGCGCGAAAAGGCGCGTGAGAACTGGACACAACTCAGGAGCACACAGCTTTAACACCACTGCCGGAATGCCATCTGGCCCACTCGACTTATGAACGTCGAGGGATAGCAATACCCGCCGGACATCTCGCTGAGTAAATGAGATTTCCGGCATGGAATCACCACACCGTGGGTTGGAAGGCGGTGCGGCGTCCCCGTCGTTCATAGTCGAGCTTGAGGCAAAGAGATTCCCCAATAGATCGACTTTCTCCTTTGCACTGTGGGCCAGACTACCATCCGGTTTACGGAGTGGTGGAAAGGACGACTGACAAAAGTTTCCCTCGGCAGCCTTAGCAAGCGACCAAAAAGCACGGCTCCCAGATGGGTGCTTAGCTAGGCGCTCACCAATCCTGCCGATGAATTCAAACTTTGCCCTGGCAATTACTCTCTTACTGAACCTCGAGGCAGCATTGAATACGCGTTTCAAGTCAGAAACACCAGGATCTCCATTGATACGAGCCGTGGTCCAAGCCTCGTATGCAGCTTGCTTGTGGAGTTTAGCTTCTCTACAAGGCCCATTAAACCACGGCCGCTTCTTAGCACCTGAAGTAGCCACCCGCCGGTTTGGAATAAATAATTCCATCCCAGCTAAAATCCCCTCAGCTACAGCAGATGCACAGGTGTCAGTATGTTCTGAATCGAAACAGAGCCGCCTCCACGGGTACGATGCGTAAAATTCACGCAGTCCATCCCAGTCTGCTGACTTATAGTGCCACATGCGACGCCATCCGATAGACCGGGGTGCGTCTGGGCTAGCACATGGCACTTGGGTCCGGATAAGGCAGTGGTCCGATGAGCCTAGTGGCGCATCCACAGAGATTGTATACCCATCCGGATGTGTGGTCAGCAGAAGGTCCAGAAGAGAGCTTGTATGGTCCTCTATATCTGGTATTCTCGTTGGAGAATGAACCAGCTGTGAGAAACCATAGGCCAGAGCAAAATCATGGAAAGACCTCCCCGCGAAGTCAGTGGACCGAGAGCTGAGCCACTCGGCATGGTGGGCATTGAAGTCTCCCAATATCACTAACTCCGCGGAGGGGTACC
Organism: Hypsopygia costalis; assembly: GCA_937001555.2. Lineage (NCBI taxonomy): Eukaryota > Metazoa > Arthropoda > Insecta > Lepidoptera > Pyralidae > Hypsopygia > Hypsopygia costalis. The sequence goes on from OW443335.2 coordinate 6,720,444, forward strand.
TCTCGATGACTCTGTCAGTCGCCAATTGCAGGTGCTCGATCAATCGAGTTGTGTCTGTATCACCGCTATGAGACCTGTATAGGCACGCGTAGATACGGGTGTGGCCGCCCTGCTCCACGCGTACCCACAACACTGACAGGTCCCTGTCTTCAAGGCCGTGAAGACGTCGACAGCAAATATCATCCCGGACGTACATACATACCCCGGCTCGACGTACAAAAGAATGTTCAAGTTTGTACCCGGGGTATAACAAGTAAGAAGTATCGCCCGGACAAGATATCTGCGTCTCCGTTAAAAAAAGCAGGGTCGGCTTTGCAGTCTCTAGGTGATGGTGAACTGCATTTAAGTTTGTGTGAAGTCCCCTAATGTTACAAAAGTCCACGTCGAATGTGGATGAGGACGCCGCTGCAGAAACCTTTCTTTTTTTCTTCCTAGCCATTATAAAGGGATAGAGGTTTAAAAAATAAGAGAAGTTGTTCTGTCTGACGGCACAAGAGACAAAAAGCGCAGAGTCTACCCCCGCAGTACACAGGTTGGCGGTTCAGCCTCCCGGGGCGGAGATTACGTGATCCCCGGGTTCGGGAACCCTACTGACCTGCGGGCGGCCAGCGGACAGCCGTTTCACCGGGTCTCCCTGACCGCCGCGCCAACACGCCGCGCCTGCACCGCTAGCGGCGGTTCGACAGTCGCTGGTCTCCCCGCCGTCAGCACAACAACTCCTCTAAAAAGCCCTGGTGACCTAGCTCACTCGCAGGAACACAGCATAGCCATTATGGCTGCGGTTTTTTGCCAGGTGGAGGCACTTCCCCAGTCGGATGCTGGCCAAGCCTGGAGCGAACGACCACACTGTGCCCCTCTCCCAATTGACCAGTGAAAGGGGAGCACAGTATGATGTTTCGCTGCGTCCTACCTCTCTTTCGCCATAGCCTCGTTAGCTGGTCGGCAGGGTGCACCACGTGCAGGTGAGGTTGGCTTTAGCTCGGAGGATGTTGATGAGCTACTTACACCCCGTATGTTTTCCATTATTTCAATGGAAAATGTATTTAATGATCATTCCTCAAGGATTCTCATCTCAAAACTCTTTTTTTTTTAACATAATCCTCAAGCATGTCGCGGTCTTTAATTGTGACAAGTTTCATCACAATCGTTTCAGTGGTTTTGGAGCCTATTCATTTCCAAAAGTGACTTTTCGGCGTATAAGCGCTCCGCTTGCTACACTCAAATATACCTAAAAATTCAAATAAGTCCCAAAAGCCAATATCGTAATATTACATATTTTTTTTTAAGATTAATTATCACTCAAAAGTCTTTCAACCGAAGCCTAATATTAACACCAAGTCCAGTGATAAATGAGGCGTCCGGGAAATTTTCTTATCCACTTTTTTGACGCCGTGACAAATACGAAAGGGAACTATGTCCCGAAGTCAAATTAGGAAATTTGTAACTTGACCCCTCATCCAATTGCAAGGGTCATTAACGACAGGCACGGATGACGGTGTCAAATGATTGTCATTTATATAAGTCTTCCCAAGACTTGTAAGGTTTTTTTACGTAAAGATTCTTCGGAGCTATGTTCGGAGGTAATAGGAAAAAGGGATTGCATGTGTGCAGATTGAAGAATGACGATCCGTCTTGTTCTTTGTTTCAATGATATTATTCTTTAATAATACTTAATGTGACCTACTTACTGAGTTGGGTTCACAATAATACATATTAATCATTGTTACTTTTAAATAAGTTTAGATTGTGAACCTGTTTGTGGTCCAAGTTAATAAATAAAAAAATGATTTTGAGAAAGTATTTGACGAATATTTACCTAACTTCACAAGTATGCGTCTACTCATGTTCATTATCTTTTTCTAGTTTTCAAACGCAATTTAGTATGGGTATGCCATATTTAGTATATTTATAACATATAATAATAATATATCTTTGGAAAACAAAATAATACTATCTTTGCTTCCAGAGATGGTAAACGCACTTAGTATATACCATTATATATTTGAAGTTGGTCTTTATCAACATAAATTGTGTATTTTCGTAATACAGAAGACGGAATTTTTACCAATTTCGTCGGATTACTTATGTGAAGTAATTGTGGGATAAGACAATAGGGTCACTATTTGGGTGTTCGTTTGCGACGCTCAGTGGCATAGGATGTTATATTACTTCAGATATCTAAAGAAATATAACATCATTGTTTTCAATTCACAAATAATTTTATTTTAATTTCTCCGTCACGGTGAACCAATTGCGAATCCTCTTACATGCCTGTTTATCGCTTGAATCAGTTATCAGGACCAGTGACTTGAATTATTGCGAGTTTCTCCGCAATTATACCGAGAGCGGTATCCAATTTCCTGCCAATATAGTTTGTCAATGATTGTTTAGATATATTAATATGTCAATATCTCGCTAAATTATATATCTATTGTATGCATCTCTATAAAAAGCGCCACCTATTTGCACTCTCCTAAATACTTATTAATCCCACTTATAGAATGCGTGCCTCCCTTCCCTTGGACGAACAATTCTGCGCTCACCTCGAGCTTGAGCTTCGAGTCTCTCTTCAATTGACGAGTTTACAACCCACTGTTTCATGTAAACCGTAATTTCAAAAGTTGAAGTTATTGACCTTGCCCTCGTTATATATCTGTGAAGTATCACGTTTTGTTAAACAAAACATTGCCACTTATAATGTGTTATCGAGTAAACGGATTAATGATAAATTATGCCCCATAAAGTCTAATACTACTATGTTTCACAAAAGTGTATATTGTATGGGACCGAAAATATTTAACAAATTACCGCAATCTGTCAAAGCTGAAGAAAATGTGCACTGTTTTAGGAGAAAGCTTAAAGACTTTTAAACAGAAAAGGCTTACTATTCTGTGGATGAATTTTTAAAGGATAAAATCTCATAATAATTGGTAACCTAATTTATTCATGATAATTGTAATGTTTAATTGTATTGATAATGATTATAAAGTGACATGTCTAATACAAAATGTAAAATATGGTTTGTTTAACTGTGTAAATATTTATAAGATCATTGTTACCCATATTTAGCAAGAAATAAATGATTTATGATAGAGTATACTCCACAGCGCTGTTTATCTATGGATCTTCGAAAATCAATTTAGTCATAGTTGACGTCGATACACTTTTTGATTTACATTTATTTATTTATTTAAACTTTATTGACCATAGAATAAAGGTACATAAGGCGGACTTAATGCTAAGAGCATTCTCTGCCAGTCAACCAATAGTACATTGTCGCTCTATACTAAGTATTTCTGTTATTCAAGCTACCTATTTATTTATAGGTTTTCTGCGTACTAAACGTGCCTTGCAGGTTCAAGATAAGTATACTTCTTTGAAAACCAAAACTCTAAACGTCTTCGAGTGAGGCGTGATAAATATCCCAGCAGTGGAATAAAAATGAGTTAATGCAAATAGGTTTTATAAAACATAAAGTTTCTATAAAATATGTAAAAAAAATGATAAAAATAGAACGAAGAGCCGGTAATTGTGCTGCGGGAACATAAAGTATTAACGAATTCAGCAGACAGCGTCCGCCACAAATACATTTGCCTGGTCGACGATGGACGCCGCTGCGCCGCAGCAGTTTCGATTTTTACGGTAATTATTTCAAGTGATTAATTATAAATCTTATGATCAGAAGGCCAATTCTAATAATAATAAGTTGACCGATTTGAGATTGTATTGACTGAAAATTATATACTGGACTTAATCAATTCATATGGTTGTCATAAAAACATTCTTAGTTTGTGTAATTTTCGGTCATATTACTTTAATAATCCCACTTAAATTAGACTTTGAAGTTTAATATTGTGAAACGAGAATACCAAACTTGATATCGAAACTGAATTTTGACTAAATTGTACGTGAATTGCTATCTGGTAGGTATATCCCTCTGATAGACATGGGATATATGTATGCGTAGCACGCGTGTCAACAATAAGCGACCAACCGCTTAACTTGATTTGGTACCTATGGATTTCGATATACTGCTTTAACTGAAAATCAGTGTACTGCTGCTTATCGTAGCTTACCACACTGAGTTGGGGCCTTTTTGCACAGCTGCAGCACATACATGCATTTCCACGGTTTAGATTTTTTAATGTATCATCTAGGTAGGTATATTGTGTTTATGTAGGAGTCGAAGTGTACCTACTTTAGAGTTAATACTATAAAATTCTATTAACATTAATTTTTCTCAATATGTAAATGTTGTTGTAAGCGAACTGTATGTTTTTTATTATTATTATTACTTGCCTAGTGATTGTGTAATTGTATAAATTGAAATGTGTATGATGTATTGCGTATTGTAGTGTGCAAATAAAATTATATCTATCTATCTACGTAATATATCGATTTAAGTTGATTTTCTATGCTTTATGCTTTAATGACACAATACTATACAAGCAATTACAACGCGAAGTTATTAGTAGTAGGTATATTCTTATTACTTGGCTGTCGTAGTGTTAGCTTAGCATGCTTGATTCCCATACAAATCTAATTGCATACCATTTCCATTTGATTTCATACAATATACATTCACTATCGTATTATGAACATACATTCACACAGTTCAAGGATTTTTTTTTATAAACTCCTGAAAGAAATATAAGAGCAATAAGTGTTTTTTTCTGTATTGCCACAGTATAAGTAATAGTACAGTATTGCTAAGTATTTTAGTAGCATAAAAAGCATTATGAGTTGTTAGATCTCCTAATCTCTCATACAAATATCGTCATTCGAAATGTGCGTTACATACATTTCGAGAATGGACTCTCTGGACCAAAAAATCGTATAGTAGCGTAGAAGTGAAATAACAAAAAATGTTTGGGTTATTTACCAAGACAATATACTCGACTATTTTTACGACATTCAATTAGATCACAGTCCTTACGACAAGTGGCCTTTAGGCGGCTTGAAAAAACTGACTTTCCCCCGCAGTTGAACAGCGTGGTGGAGTATGCTCTTAACCCCTTCGATTGAGGGGAGACCCGTATCTCAGCAATAGGTTAAATAAGGGTTGGACGTCGACGTCAGTCAAAATGTGTCGTTTTAGAAGTAGCATCGAAAAATGCTTACCCAAAGACGTACCACCTTCGCAGCAGCAAACGAGGCTATGGCGAAAGAGAAGTAGTGAATCTAAATCCAGCCCGAACTGGGGAAATAGCTCCACAAAGAATGCAGCTCGCTCACTTACAAGAATACTGACCGAGATCACCAGACGTCAACAACGATGTTTCGCATCTACGAGTGTATCATGGCTACGGCAATAACTTTATACCATTATCAGCCTGTATCTACTCACTACTGGATACAGCCCCCATACCACTAACTCATATTGCGATTCAATAACTGAATAGTATGAATAAGCATTCTAATAAAGTAATAAATAAATTAATAATTAAGGGGGCAGGCCTTTCCCAATGTTTTCCACCATATGCGATGCTCGCCTTTCCGCATCCAACCGCTACCAGCCACTTTTTTGAGGTCGTCGGTCCATCTAGAGAGGGGGGGGGGGGGGGCTATGCTTCGTCTCCCCATACATATGTAGGAATAAATGTGTCATTACTAACACTAACTATGCATACGGCATTCAATGTCGTGTATAAACATAATTACTAACTTTGAATGAATTAAGTTTTTTCTTCGAAAGCAAATGTTTGCTCCACGATTTGCCATTGCAATTTATTAATAAACGATATCCCACTCGCAACTTGCCTAATTTATCAGGTTTCTGCCAGTTTATTGCAAAACTTTACCTCACGGAATTTCACGATTTAGGCATCCGACATGCCATGTGATCTCTAGGGTGGGGCACAACAACCCGAGAGTTAGTAACCAACTTGGAGAAGGTATTTTATGCTCAAAGAAAATATATGTGATATTTCTTTATGGGTATAAATTACGTTTACATATCTTTATATAATCGATTATGATCGAAGCTCTACCGTCTACCTCTACCGTCGTCATGTGAGCTTTAGATTGATTAAAATTTGTTTTAACTACGTATTAAATTTGTGCCTATTTTTAAAATTTATCTTATTATTCAAATAAGTTGCGTAACTCTTAGTACATTCAATCACAAAAATAGTAGTACCTAATAAAATTATATGTTAAATGTCATTCACTTGGCAATCAAATGATTATCGGGATTTCCGATTAAGCAGAACTCCCTGGTTGACCAGAAAATGGGGATTTTACTATACTATAGAATTGATTTTAACAAACGTCGGCGTGGACTTCAGAAAATAAACAATCAGGGATAATAGGAGTAATTTCTCTTCTATTCGGCGTATGAAGATAAAACAAACATTAGACTTTATAATAATAATAAAAATCAATTATTTCAGACAATTGCAGTGTAAACCTAACAAGTCCATATAACAAATACCTTAAACTAAAAATTAATATTTATATAAATCTATAATTATTTTCCTCCCGTATCCCGTATGACCTCCAGTATTACAATTGTGAAAACAACATCCAATTTCGTGCAATGGTTTTTGCTCGATATGTGTAGATTGTGATACAGACAGACAGACAGAAAAACTTCTAGAATCAATGGTTTTCATTTCTATTGCTCTTTCATATAACTTTTCCCTAAATAGCTATGTACAGACATCGGCCGGGTACATTTTTTTATACATAAAAATAAATACATTTTTTGCACAATTAATATACAGCTATACATAAAAAATATGTATTAGTTGAGTGGGGTTTAGTTTTAGTAGACCTGGGGCCCTACGATTACCATCGAATATTTTCATTCCAAAACAAGTCATAAGTTAATTAAAAAAATCAAAAACCCGACTGCACCTACAACAGATTTATTAATCACGCGTAACAATAATATAATTCCATACAAGCAAAGCCGCAGGCAAAAACTAATATATTAAATATATTTGAAATCAGCTCATCGAGACCTTTATTTTGATACCGATATTGATATATTTAGAACAAGAAAAAAATTACTGCAACGACAATTTTGCGGCTCACAGCCGCCATATTGATTTTTTTTATATTTGATGTAGCCTATGTCACTCTCACAGCAAATACGAATCTAACGACACCTCTCAAGCTAAAATCCATCCAGCCGTTCAGGCTGCAGGGCGTGCCAAACAATTATACATACATACTCTCGAAAAACATAACCCTCCTTCTGTCGCAGTCGGGTAAATAGGTATACCTTTTAGTTATTGAACAAACATCTTCAACTTAGTCGGTAGATCTCCAGAGTTTCTCCCAGCTAAGCTAAACACAAATATCATACATCAATGCTGAAGTTTGATTTCCGCAATCAAATAATCCGATGGTAATCGCCTTCAGCTTCGGCGGTGAGGCCACTGGTTTAGTAGATATCTAGCTGCCCCACTCCACTAAACCAGGAATTTAACAAAAATATAACTGCATATTAATCGGCTAACTTTTTGACAGTTACATTAAGTTGCCAAACATTTTGGATAGTCAGATAACAATAAATTTAAACCTACAACATGCAAAGTTTAGATAGGCATAAAAAATATGTACTAGTATTTTTCATGCAAAAGCATAAAAGTAAAACTAACAATTTACGTAGTTATCGCTGGCTATACGAAACATAGTTTTTGTTTTCGTTGAGCGTACAAAACCCGCTAGGCGGTAGTTTGGTAGGTAGAGTATTTTACTATGTTTTGAATAGTAAGGTTTTTTAATAAATGTCGTTGAAACACGTTTCTTTTTTATTGTATGAATAAACATTTATTCATAGTAAGGTTTTGTTTTTGTTGCGAGAGATTACAACTTTTATATTATATTGTATAGTGCTGGAACAGCACAGTCCATACTCATTTTTTTCTAGCATTTAGCTGGAATATTATTTCACACGTAAAAGTAAAAATGGGATCTCTAATAGGTTCTTTATATAGGTCTACTATCATTTTACTCCTACTTCTGTAATCTAAGTTTGACTTTATCATCATCATCATCATCTCAGCCATTGAAAGTCCACTGCTGGACATAGGCCTCCCCTCTAGATCTCCAATAAGACCGGTTGGAAGCGGCTTGCATCCAGCGCGATCCTACGGTCTTAATGAGGTCGTCTGTCCACCTTGTGGGTGACTTTATATTATTGTGTATTTATAATTAAATAAAATATCTGACATTATATTATTAAATTAAAACTTATGACATATAAAAAATCATCTAATTAAATGTAATAAATCATATTTGCATGCTGTTATACAATACAGCAAAACATGTAGACCATTAATAAATGAATTCCACCAGACATACACATTTTCAATTTATGTAAGTACGTGTACAATGTAAAACAACACATGTTCTTAGCAAATAAATGTATCTATATCTTTAAGCCGAATCTATTTTAATTAACTCCATATTTTCACATAATCAGTGTTCTTCAAATAAAAGTATCCCTCCTACATATCTCTTTTTCATTTTTAATTACGAAACTGTGAAAATTTATATCTGGTTCAAACTTTTCCAGACTGAACTTCAAACTTTTTAATATCTAATTCAAAAAATCACAAACTATTGCTGGCTAGTTAGACTCAAAAGTTCCTAACATTATGATAGGAAGTGCGGCATAGGGCACATTACGCTAGACTTTTAAAGTTTTTGTACAGTTCTTATGCCGGACGATTTAAGAGCTAAAATGAATCTGCATTGTCAATATTGATGCTCTTAGCTGCATTGCTAACGTTCTTGGCTCTTACCAACGATTTAGTAGCGAGATGCCTACAAGATGAGAACCGTTTGTAAGTTTTAAATAAAATGTCTGAAGTTTGCACTGGAGAATATAAATAAATAACTAGATGTACCCGCGACTTCACTCAAATGGATTGTTGAATGAATGTTTTTTTTTTGACGTAATAACGCCTTATTAATCGATGAACGCCGGCTGCACGCGCGAAAAAGCATGACGCATTGTCACGTCCCGCCTGAGCCGAGCGTGCAAGCGAGAGCGCGATGACGCATCTATCTCTTTTCTACTCCATAGGCCGATGTTTTCTTATGACGTTATCAAGTAAATTTATCGTCCGTAAACCGACAACCAAATTTTTCTTTTTTTTTTTCACCATCTGCAATTCAACAAGTGTTCACTTCTTATTAGAATAAAAGCCCGTGACTGCCAGACCGTCGTCACTTTATAAAAGTTGAAAATATCTCCGTGCATGCCTCTAATACAGGTAAGAAGGATCAGCGAGTATGGAGCTTAGATCACCCATGGCTTTGTCAGATAACAAGTAACAAGGGTGTGTTTTTTTTTATTAATAACTATTGTCAATCAAATATCGATTTTGTGAAGGTTGGATGTTGGATTTTTAAACCATTACTACTATAGTTCTCAACAAGTCTACTGAATACAAGCTGGCAGACTAGCGTGACTACTAAATTAATAACAAACTAGCTGCCCGGCGAACTTCGTATCGCCTTTAAATATCATCATCATCATCATCAGGTCATTTTAGTCTCTACTACAGGAGCACGACCCTCACTCGTCCGTACCAGACAGAAGGAGGATTTGGCCTACACTCCCCACGCTGGCCAGACGGGTTGGGGAGGCCTGATCGATGTTTGATAATGTATTTCCCTTAGTCGCCTTGTACGACAACCACGGGAAGAGACGGAGTGATTCTATTCTAGTCTGCCGGAAACCACACAGCCAACCTTAAATTATTTAACTTAATTAATGCCTTTAAATATGTTTACGTAAATTTTTCCTATGATTTAATAGTTATTCGACGAGCTTGGTGGCGTAGCGGTCAATGACGCGGCTTCGACACCAACGCTCGTGGGTTCGATTCCCACATAGGACAAACATTTGTGTGCATGAACATGTCTGTTTGTCTTAGTCTGGGTGTTTTCTATGTATCACAAGTATGTATTTACAAAAAAAAAATGTATTTACGTATGTTTATCAGTTGTCTAGTACCCTTATGGGTACTAGACAACTGATAAACATACATAACATAACACAAGCTTCACTTACTTTGGGGCTAGATGGCGCTGTGTAATTTGTCTGTCAATATTTATTTATATTTATTTATTCTGCTATTCGGGGCAAGAAACAAATCCAACAAATCAAACTACCTTACACCACCATCTGTTAGAACCGTATGGCACTCACAGATAATTACCTATAACACTTTAAACAAATAATTTGCAATAAAACCTAATGCGACTATAAATTGAGTTATAAACTATCCTATCTCTCTAGTTGGATCGAATCTAGTTGGACACATTGTGCAAAATTTGATTAAAATCGGTTCAGTACTTTAGGATTCCATCGCAGACAAACAACGTGATATGACCATCTAGTCAAAATTAAGCAAAGCTTGTGCTATGGGTACTAGATAACTGAAAATGTACTTAAATACATTTTTTTATAAATACATCGGGATTCGGGAATGTATGGATATATAAATAAATAATATTATGTATAAATTACTCAAAGTAAAACATTTGTGTTTTTGCTTTCGTATAATCGATACTTTCATTAAATTTTACACCTGCTCCGATTTTAATTCGGAGTTCCCTGATATATTTTCCGATGTGGAATTTGATATGGCAAATTTGAATATTCGCTTTTGGAATTTATTCCCTTCTTTGGTATACATATATCCATCTATCTATAAGTATATAAGAAGAGCTAGATGGCTTCGTTGCGAGTATCAGCCTAATCGATAACGCAAGTTAAGCAACGTCACCCGTAGCCTGTATATGGATGGGTTTATTTATCTCACGTAAAGACACGTTAAGCCATCGGTCCCGGGTGTTGTCACAAGGTAACAGTCGTTAAGCCAAAGCCTTTAGTTCGATTTCAGAACGTAACTATCAATCATTGATATATCATTACAAATTGGCTCTTAGTTGTCGTCAATCTTGCTAAACTTTCCCGAGAGACTGTCAAACTATACCGATATCGTATACGTTCATTTTGCTGAACTAAGTTGGATATTCAGGCACGTTCCAAACTTCATGATATAAATTGAGTGCTTATTAACCTTAATAAATTTTAGAAACCTTATTACTCCGTCCTTGAGCGTTTAATAATCTTGATACATTTTACACCTGGAAAGATTCTGATCGATGTTTAAGTAGATAATTTTAATATCTGAAATATTAAGTAGTTTCCAATTTGTCAATTAACATTTTTCCTCGACATTCGGGTCGCTTACTTAGGACTTAAGTGACTCAGCACTGTCTTTAGAGCGAAAGCAAAGGAGGCTCTGACGAAAGTAAGGTAGAGAATGTCGAGCTTTCATCGAGGGAAGGACCTCCATCTCATAAAAAAACCACAGCCATATAACAATATCCTTGAGAATTTTGGTTTCTGCGAGTGAGTGAAGTCACCAGCCATGAGGATATGCTGTAAGACCATGCAGAGGTGTCAGCACTGTAGTGACACTCCTTGAGTTGCTATAGCATATTGACTACGATAACCGCTTTAATCATAATCATCATAATCATAAGTATAAGTAATTTAGTCGGGATCAGTCGAAATTTACCATACGTAAGCACTATTATTTTATTCTGTGATACAGGTTATTATGATCTATCAAAATCCTAAGGGCCTGCCACAATCTCTTAAAGTAGTATTATTTTAAACTTACATATGCTTACATATGAATTTCGTACTAATATAAGCTAACTTTAACTTAAAACACGAAAAAGATAGATGTTACTACCACAGATCTATGACAGCGAAAAATATATAGGTCTATGGGTACTGCTGTATATAGCGTTGTTTCTTTTTCACGTGTAGCAGAGATTAAACGCAAGACATAAAATTTTACTATTATTGTTTTGACAGCTTCTATTATAACTAAGGGACTTGTTTTGTTCATTTCTGCTGTTGTTTTTTTGTGCTTTTCCATGATTTAATTTGACGAGCTCGGTGGTCAAATGGTTAGCAATGGCCACTTTGACTCCGAGGTCGCAGGTTCGATCCCCGCGCAAGACAAATATTTGTGTGCATGAACATGTCTGTTTCTCTTGGTCTGGGTGTTTTCTATGTATTATATGTATGTATGTATTTACAAAAAAAATGTATTCAAGTATTATATTAGTTATCTAGTTCCCATAGTACAAGCTTTGCTTAGATTGGAACTAGATGGCCGTGTGTAATTTGTCCAGGAATATTTATTTATTTACTTAATAAAAATGTTAACGATTTTCCTTGAAGCGATGTTTATATTGATTCAGTATGATTGCCCTGCCCTTTCCATACAGTCCTTCTAATGGTGCCCTTTGATCAATTAAGACCGCTCCTTGTTTATTGGTCGTCTTATTTGCCATTGGTTAATGTCCGGATTGAATTAGCAGTTTTAATGGATCTCGGAGGCCCTTTCAAAGTTTTATATGGTAGCTTAGGGATGGAAATGCAATTACTGCAACTACGAAAATAGATTATCTGGATAAATGGTTCCTTCTGTAGATAGCTAACTTGGTTTATATAAATGTTTATTTAATATAAAATTGTTTGTTTCCTCTTTTTCAATTAAGTATATCTAGGCGTCTTTTGAAAATTTGCACTTAGTGCCTCACATATTTTGTGCCTACGCAATCCGGGACGGAATGACAGAAGCTTTTAACCTACCTATATAGTATATAGTAAAAAAAATATTGTCAAGTAGCCGATTGACCAACAATAGATTCTATCTATCAGTCTCTATCAAACATGATCCTATGTATGAACATGTCCATGCACATAAAGTTCGCATGGTCGAACCCACGACCCCAGAGTCAAAGTATCCATTCGACCACCACGTTCATCAAAATATATATACAGATTATTTTTACGTATTTCGCAAAACCACATATTCTCTCAGCAGAATGTAAATATGAGCTAATACAACAAATGATAATATTATTCAGTTACACAGTAAGAATGAGGGCAGTGTATTATCACGTCCTGATTGAGGCCCTCTTAATTGAATTTCAGTGTTCATTAGGATCAGTATGATACATTATTATGTCTCATGTAATCATATAACACATTCATTCACAGCATTATGTCATATGGTTTATTGCTTTGGGGTAGTGCTGCGGATGTAGACTCAATTTTTGTGCTCCAGAAGCGAGCTATCCGTGCTATTTATATGATGAGTCCCAGGGAGACACTGAGAAATAAATTTAAAGAGATAAATATTATGACATTACATTCTCAATATATTTATGAAAATCTTATTTACGTTCATAAAAATCAAACTAAATTTAGGAAAAACAGTGATCTCCATCAATTAAATTTAAGAAATAAAAACAAACTCGCTATGCATATTACTAGGCTCCATAAAATCTCTAACTCGTTCCCAGGTCAATGTATACGCTTCTACAATAAACTTCCAAATGACGCGTTTAAATTATCCATGGGTAAATTTAAAAGATTTATCAAAACTAGACTATGTCAAAAGGCTTACTATTGTATCTCAGATTACATAAATGATAAAAGTATTTGGAAATGAATTGCTCTTGTTATGTTATATTAATGATTGTATTTGTATTTAATTTAACGATATTGGCAATTAAAAGAGTCGGCCTTGAGTTTCTTGCCAGTTCTTCTCAAGAAGCCCCGTCGCCGGAACTGGCACTTAAATTCACTTTCACATTCAAGATAGTGTGATGAAAGTGAATCTAAGCTCTGCGGATTTAGAGTAGTAATGATTTACACATGTTTCTTATATTTAGTTTGTATGACGTTTCTAAGTGCTTTATAAAGTCCAAGGAATAAAGATATTTTGACTTTGACTTTGACTTTGACATTTGGAACTTGTTGTGTAACAAAGTACAACTGAACAACAGAACATTTTTTTATTGTTTATTTCTATGAAGTCGTACCGGATGATACAAAATTAGTCCCAAATAATCCGTCCGTAATGTCCCAAATTTGGTCGTGTGGTTTCCGGCAGACTATCATAGAATCACTCCGTCTCTTCCCGTGGATGTCGTACAAGGCGACTGAGGGACATAAATTATCAGATCAAGCCTCCCCAACCCGCCTGGCCAGCGTGAGGAGTGTAGGCCAAATCCTCCTTCTGTCAGGGACGGACGAGAGAGGGTCGTGCTCCTGTAGTGGAGACTAAAATGACCTGATGATGATGATGAATGTCCCAAATTTAGCGCAAAGCTTTTACTATGAGTGTTAGACAACTGATGAATGTTCTTAAATACATTTTTTTTTTCTTGTAAACACATACATACTTATAATACATTGAAAAATACCAAGACCAAGACAAACAGACATGTTCATGCACAAAAATATTTGTCACTCGGAGTCAAACTAGCTATTGCTAGACATTGGACCACCGGACTTGTCATTCATTAATTAATGTATTTTTTTATGAAATCCGCGTATCATTCTTAGTTTGTTTGCTTCAGTCATATTTCAATATAATCACGCTACTGTAATAAAGCTTTGAAGCTTTGTATTTTGATACATGGGTGCCATATGTGCCATTTTTAGGATCGACACTGGATCTAAACTGAATTAAGACTATTTGTAAATTATTAGAATTGTCCTACAGGATAATGGAGGTGAAAACTTAAAGCTATTTTGTTTGTTTCTTCAGAAACGCATTCGTGACTTTCTGCTTGTCCCAAAGGTTGAAACTTGACTGGTAGAGGATGATTTTAGCGTTAAGTCCGCCTTATGTACCCTTATTTTTCTGTTCAATAAAGTTTTTAAATTAATTAATAAATAGATGACCGAATGTGGGAATGAAGATATTGAACGTGTTTTTTGTTTTTTCATTTTTTCGGAATGAACTTATTTTTATTATTATTGTCCATGCTACTACTATCAACTCTATTATTATGCTATTCTGAGGAATAAAGAAATGTTATCGTTCTTCAGTTATTTTTACTAAATACAAGATTTCGATAAAAATAGAAAAATCTTTCTTGATCTTTTGTTAGCGGCTTTTTTTTTCATATTTCTTGCAACAAATATTGGATAAAAACGTAAATCCGTATTAATAACTCTTAAGACGATCCTAAGCTTACACGGGGTATGAATGAAGCCTCTAAAGAGAGGATTACCTTTGTGTTTTCTACCATTTCTTTTCCCAATTGTACAATGGGATGTGTTGAGAGGATTTATGACGATGCCCATAGCCTGGGCGACTACTCTGAAGGGAAAAGATTCGGGTAAAAGTTCGGAATATTTCACATACGAATTTCATCATGGATTGGGTCAGTGAATGCGGCCTTTCGTCAGGTCTTCCAGCAAGGTCTAATTTATTATCAAAAGAATACAATAAGTATAAAACATTGGTATTTTGTTTTAGCGAAGACACTGCAAAATAAATTAAAGATAACGTGAGTTCATAATTTCGGATTTTTAAACCACGTTCATTCGATAACCATAATATGTACTGAAACATGGAAAATGATAATTAAATCTTTACATAATTACTTTACTTTGCTCCATAAAAAAATAGGTCGATTTCAAAACCATTTCTCTTTTTTTATGTATTTACTTTTATTAAATAAAAAGAATATCAAAATAAATCGTCAATTTTTAATTAAAATAAATATTCGATGCCAGGTAACGTAACAACCTTCAAAAATAACATTCGCGCGGGGGGGGGGGGGGGCGATTTTGTATTAGGCGCTCAGTAACGAGCGCGTTCAAAGTTCAAACATCATTCAGATTGTACGTTCATTTTCATATTTAGATTTGACATATTTATTAGTAACTAAATAATTTGTCCCCATATTTTCCGTGAATCAAGAATAATTTCATCTGCATATTAATCAGCGAAGTTGATTTATTAGGAACCAGAGGTTTATTTGAGGGATCTCTTGTTGAATCTGAACATTTTGTTTGTGAGGAATAAATTCCATCTTTCACTGGGCCTGGTAATGACCTAATATTTACTTATCGTTAAGGTGATTGCTCATTGCTCAAACATTATGTTTGGAAGGTATTTTTATTACCCAAACATTTTTGGCTTAGATGCAAATTTAACTATTTTTTATGTAGAAAAATTTTTGTCGTAAATTATAAACAAAGATCAGTAGATCAGTTTTGACAAGCTCGGTGGTCGAATGGTTAGCAATGGCCACTTTGACTCCGATATCACGGGTTCGATTCCCGCATAAGACAAATATTTGTGTAAAACATGTATGTTTGTCTTTGTACGGGTGTTTTCTATGAAGGTATGTATTTACAAAAAAAAATTTAGTATAACATCAGTTACACAAAGCTTGTACTATGGGTACTAGACCCATAGTACAAGCTTTGCGTAGTTTGGGACTAGATGACAGTGTAGACCAGTGGTGCCCAACTGGTATTGCTCCAAGGCCTATTTTGAAAATCCCCATACGCCACGCGGGCACCGCCGAGTTAATATTTTTTTAAGCTATTGCATAGCTTCTATCGCGGGCCTTGAGCGCGGGGACCGAATCCAGAAATTCCGTAACGAAAAAACCTCACGCTCCCCACTCCGACGGGCAAGAAGGTGTGGCTTGAAGGCCGTGCATCGTCTAACGTCGTTTCAGTTCGGCAGTCTTCGACACGGCGTTGTGAGCGTGCGATTAGACATATTGTACGACTCTACGAAACTCGCACGAATCGAGATGAGCTGCTCCGAAATCGGACGAATACATAAGCAGCTGTTTATGAGAAAGTATATAAGTGTATAGGTATTTATGTACAACAGTGAATAGCTGTACTTGTAATTTTATTTTACATAATAGTTGGAGTCGTTGTATTAATAAACTATTAAAATAACTTTGTTAGCGCGATTCAGAATGCGCACAGTGACATCTAGTGAATTTTTGAGGAACTATTCACGATGACAAACTGCGACCACGTCCACGTAAATGAACATTTTCGTGGACGTGTAACTTAAATTAATATCAAAGAAAAAAAAATACTGCATAAATAAATAAATAATTATAATTGCATAACTTGATAAAAAAAATGATATGCAATAGCTTTACCGCGGCAGTCCCCGAGTGCCACACGTTTTTTTTTTATTTATTACTAGCTGATGCCTGCGACTTCGTTCGCGTGGACTTAATGATTCCGGCGTATTAATAAAAATACGAACTAATGTAGATACATAAGAAAATACTTGTTAGGTATATGTTATAAGTCATTTTTTTTTATTTAACATTGTAACCATAGTTTAAAAAAAATATAAAATAAATTAAGGGAGTCTTTTCTTCGGGAGCTAATATAAAAAGACCTGAAGCGTTACAACTCTCGAGAAAGCCACGTAAAGTTGGCCATGCGAAAAACAGTCAGTCCTAAGCTTGACCAGCGAATTTCAGTGATTTCTTTATTGTCATAGCAAAGCAAGTGGTCACAGAGAACTGTGTACGTTTAAAATTAAAAAGGTTTTTTTTTTTTGAGAAGAGTGGTATACGCGGTATTAATTCAAACTTCACCGGCACCACTTCCAGTGAGAATCTCAGCTTCAATTATATTTCGCTGCCAAGCATTGACTTTACTTCAGGAAGGAGATCTTCCCCAAATTTATTAATATTCTTGAAAACTCTTGGGCCCGTAAAGTTCTATCTACTGCTTCTAGTGCCTTACAGCAATCCTGAAACACCTTCGCTTTGTCACAGTTTCGTGTCACAGAGCATGTCGGTGTTTCAATTCTGTTTAAGTCGAGTAGGATATTGAACATTGTATTTGCGTCCTTCCGCATAGTAGTAATGTGGCTGCCATACCTGGCAGCGCTGCTGCGAGATCTTATTTTGGCGCCTAATTTCAGCGTGGATTGCTCTCGTCAGGTATGTTTTCCAGTCCCTCCTGGGGCATCTAAAAAACAGTTTCCCCTCGTTGCTTAAAACACTTTCCATCACCAAATCAAATAAACTCTGATCTAGCTACATAGCGTCCCGCAAATGCACGTATTCTTCTGGTTTGTGCTAATTATATACCAATCGTTCCATTTCAATTTTAGCGTACACGTCTATAATAAACTGACTAAATAGACCACGTTACCTTTGTAAATAAAATAAAACGATTGCGTCTAACTTGTAACAGATAAAAGTATTTTTTTTACAAAATATTCAATATTTCGTTAATCTATTTGTTGTTATTTTAAGAACTATAATTTATTGTAAAAACGTGTTGTTTATGCAAATAAATTTAACTTTGTTCTGCATCACGTGTTCCAAATCTTGGATTTTTATACCTCAATAAAAAATGGTCATCAGATTGAACAACTTTTGCTAAGGCGTCATTTTTATATTTCTTATAGTTTACCTGAACCATTATGGTTCTGCAACAGGTGTTCCAAATCTTGGATTTTTATACCTCAACAAAAATGCTCATCAAGTTGAACAACTTTTGCTAAGGCGTCATTTTTATATTTCTTATAGTTTACCTGAACCATTAAGGTTCTGCATCAGGTATTCCAAATCTTGAATTTTTATACCTCAACAGAAAATGCTCATCAGGCTGAACAACTTTTGCTAAGGAGTCATTTTTAAATTTCTTATAGGTTACCTGAACCATTAGGGTTCTGCATCAGGTGTTCCAAATCTTGGATTTTTATACCTCAACAGAAAATGCTCATCAGGCTGAACAACTGTTGCTAAGGTGTCATTTTTAAATTTCTTATAGGTTACCTGAACCATTATGGTTCTGCATCAGGTGTTCCAAATCTTGGATTTTTATACCTCAACAAAAAATGCTCATCAGGTTGAACAACTTTTGCTAAGGCGTCATTTTTATATTTCTTAAAGTTTACTTGAACCGCTATGGTGCTGCATCAGGTGTTCCACTTTCCAAAATCAATTATACCCTATATGTTGCCCAGGCTTAACAGCTATATAACAAAAAAAGTTTCATTCGAATCCGTCCAGTACTTCCAGAGATTAGCGTGTACAAACAGACAAACAGACAAACAGACAAACAGACAGATATATTTTTTTAAATTCTTACTCTATTACTATATCTCCATCGCCCCCAATTGTTTTTTTGTAAATACATGGGGCAAACTAAAAGTTTTGCACTTCTAGCTAATCGGGACTATTTTAATTTGGAATGTTATATTTTTTGAAACGACTTGGAACCTTCTTAGTAATAAAAAAAAAATGGCGGGAAATCATTTGTCAATTGTTTTTTATCACTAATCAAAGTTCTACGTACGCAACGAAAATGGAATTAAGTCGAAAAGATTTTAGAACGATGATTTTTTATGATTTTAAAAGTTCTCTCTCTCCGCAAGACTGTGCCGCTCGTCTTCAAAATGTTTTTGGGAGAGAAGCACCTTGTTTAAGCACCGTGAGGCGATGGTTTGCTGAATTTGAGAGAGGTCGGGTTTCTTTACATGACGAATTTCGTGAAGGGCGGCCTTCAACTGCCGTCAACGAAAATAATGTGGCTAATGTTAAGCGGCTAATTGAAGCAAACCCGCAGATTACCTATGAGACAATTCAAGGACTATTGGGGATTGGTATGAGCCAAATTCAGAAAAAATTACACGAAGAATTAAAAGTTCGGAAACTTTGTTGTCGTTGGATCCCTCATGAACTGACAGCGGAGCAGAAGCGGGCTCGCGTGGAATGGTGCTCACAGATGCTACTGAAGTACGTCCACGGACATTCTAATGCTGTTTATGACATTGTCACAGGAGACGAAACGTGGATTTATTGTTTTGAACCCGAAAAAAAACAGCAATCTTGTGAATGGGTGTTTGGAAATGAGAACAGGCCAACAAAAGTGAGGCAGGCGAGAAACGTTGGTACAAAAATGATCGCGATTTTTTTCTCAGCTACGGGTCCCATCTGCACAATTTCACTTGAAGATCAAAAGAGTGTTAATGCTGAGTGATATTCTACCATTAGTTTACCCAGGGTGTTAGAAAAAGTCGACCAAAAAGCCGCGTTCTCCTACATCATGACAACGCTTCTTCACACACGGCCAACAAAACAAAGTCATTTTTAGCTTCCGAAAAAGTACAACTGGTCACCTATTCTGCACATAGCCCCGACCTAGCACCTTGTGATTTCTGTATTTTCCCCAAAATCAAAGATTTGATGAGAGGTTTCACTTTTACCAACTCCGAAGAGGCAGTGATAGCGTTCAATCAGCACGTAGAAAACATGCCTTCAGATCTGTGATCCTCCTGTTTAAAAAAATGGTTCGATCGCATGAAAAAATGTTTAAAATGTAAAGGAGAGTATTTTGAAAAGCAATAAACATAATACTTTGGTTATAACATGTTGTTTTTCTAAGTTACGCAAAACTTTTAGTGTGACCTACGTATATTCAATGTACAGACACATTATTTTTACTGTTTTATTATAAGTATAGATGTTAATATGACACAGTTACTACACTTCAAAACAGAATAGACCGGAGCAGCAAAAAGCTAATGCGATACTTGGCTGTTCCCATTTTCAGAAAGCTTCTTAAAGTCTGGTTTGTGTATTCCTTCTACGAATTTTGTTTGCCTGGTAGCCCGCAGCATGTTTTCTGGGCGCCCAGAAAACATGCTGCGGGCTACCAGGTGACCGCGAGCTACCGGTTGGGCACCATGGGTGTAGACTATTAAAGAGGCCATGGGTATCATATTAAACATCCAAAGACGACTCATCGTACAGTCGGTAGAATACGCAAAGGGAGGCAAAGTCTCTTCTTATACTTAAAGCCTCGATAAAGGCAAACTTGGAAGTAGCCACTATCCTCAAAGCTCGTCTCTAAAAAAGTCACAAGGTGGTACTTGGGTGCACCCGCCCAGAGATGACAGCAGTAATCTATGTGAACTAGCACTTGCGCCATTCCTTATGTTTTTTTTTATAGTACGTTGGGTGGCAGACAAGCATACAACCCACTTGATGTGAAGCGGTTACCGTAACCATATTAATGCTCGCAACATGAATAATCGCTCGCGCGCCGCCACCCCGCTGCCATCGCAGCGACTCCTTCCTTTCTTTCTGGTGACCTCACTCACTTATTCTGTGAGGTGGAGGTACATTCCCCAGTCGGGTAGCCTACCACTCTTTTCGCCAGAGTTTCGTTTGTCAGTCAGGAGGGTGTACCGAGTGCAGGTGAACAACCCAAGATGTAATTTAATGGCTGGTCTTCTTCGGGGTTCTTTTTCTAAGTTGAAGTTTTCACTACGAATGCAATTAAACCAAAAAACGTAGAGTGTTCACATCATTGACATTGTGAGTTGTTTCTGTCACGTAATTATCACGTCGAAACTCGTATTAAAATTTTCAATGTATTCATTTTTGCTTTAAGAATTGAACGAAAATACAATTGAACCTGAAACAATCCTGAAATTTTATACATTTTTCAAATTTAGAATATTACAACTTTACAGACAACTGTAATATTCTAAATTTGAAAAATGTATAACTTTTTTCAAATTTAGAATATTACAGTTGTCTGTAAAGTTGGTTTACCGACGATATGTAATAACGTCATAAGAAACACAGGATCGTGCCTCTCTATCGCTTGTTTCGCGCTCTCGCTTGCACGCTTTGCGCAGGCGGAACGTGACAATGAGTCATGCTTTTTTGTGCTTGCAGCCGGCGTTCATCAATTTATAAGACGTTATCACATCGAAAGTTTCACTAGATTCTCACACTACACAGATTTAATTTTATTTCAAAGTGGCCATTACGTTAAAACGGCCATTTCATATTTAAATAAAAAAATAAGTAGTGAGGAGGCCAAGCTCAGCAAGCAGTAGACAATCTTCGGCTGAAATGATAATTATAACTAGAGCATCAAACGCACACTCAAATAACAAAAACTTAGACAAATTACAAGGAAAGCTTTGTTAAAGAGAAAATCTTAAATTACAGTTAAAATAATTTATCAAAGTAACAAAACGCCACTTGACATCAAACAGCAAAAGAAGTAATTAAAATACAAAGAATTTAATTACAGTTTTATTACAGATTCTCTAAGCAATAATCTTAATTACTTAGACAGTTAAATTGTTTAGTAGGAATCACTGTAGATTTATTCGTGTACTTAAAGATGAAAGTACACATAATGAGTCGAGGAAGACACAATGACTGTGTTTGGGATAAGGTTATATTAATTATTAGTAGGGTAATTTTTACAAAAAAAAAGACAACTCCAAACATTACTCTACATTAATTTATGTATGTAGATATAGGCTGATGATGATGAAAAAGAAAAAAATATGGGTCCAATCTGGAAGTTTATTCTTTCAAATAAAAAAAGCTTTTTTTGAAATCGGTTTATAAATCACGGAGTAGGTAATTAAGTAACAAACATAAAAAAAATACAGGCGAATTGGGAACCTCCTCCTGTATTGGAGTCGGTTAAAAATAAATGCTTTCTCTTGCCTAAAATAGGTCAGTACAGTCCACGGTATTATTTTTTGACACGAATACATCTTATTTTATTACATTTGCTACATACGGGGGCAATCCAAAAAATAAAAATTAAATCGGTTGTCTGTAAAATCGGTTTACTGACGATAGTTGAACGTGACAACGTCATAAGAAAATACTGATGGAATGTTTGCATTTTTGAAAAGAAAATTTTAATGGAACGCCTCAGAGCGAGGTAACGCCGGATGAGTAATGTTTTTTTCGTGCGTGCAGCCGGCTCCATCGAATTACAAGACGTTGCCACGTCAAAAATCGGTTGTCTGTAAAGTCGGTTTACTGACGATAGTTGAACGTGACAACGTCATAAGAAAATACTGATGGAATGTTTGCATTTTTGAAAAGAAAATTTTAATGGAACGCCTCAGAGCGAGGTAACGCCGCATGAGTCATGTTTTTTTGTGCGTGCAGCCGGCCCCATCGAATTATAAGATGTTGTCACGTCAATAATAAAATCAGGAGATACTGTAGGGTATTGTAGTTTCGAATCTATGCTCTACAACTCAATCATACCACTATATAGATGAAGGATCAAAGAGTTTATTACGCTATGTAAGGACTATGAACATCGCGTGCGGGGAAGGGGGAAGCGATGCCACTTGAGATAATTTTAGTGCATATAACGTATTCACGTACTGCACACGTCTGTGTTCATAACTTAGCCACACCCAATTTTTTGACTATGTTTCCCTCTGTATTATATTACTCTATGGTTTTGATGTTTCTTTTTAAATCAACTTCGGAATTATTTTTAAATAAAATTTCTTTGTTCTTCGTTTGTTTTAATTCTCTTTGATCTCGTCAATATATTTTGTTTTACAATAATAAGTTTCGTAACTTTCCCCAGCGATATCGAAACGTTATTTCTCTTCGAAAGCGTGTGGATTTGGAAATTGAGAATCGATATCATCCATATGATAAGAAGATGAAAAAACTGAAACCCTTGAGCGAGGAGGACATATCGAAATTGCTGCGGTGTCAGGAAAATTCTTATATTTACCGTATCACCTAGGGCGAGATAGCTTTAATATTATCTATAAAATATTCCTTGACGCCGCGACGTTTATGTGATATCAGATATTTTTTTACAACAGCATGGAGTCCTTACGTATGTTGCCTGATGATATTGAATAGAACTCAATTATATTTTTCTCGTTTGCGTTAATACGTATATAAGTCGTTATTTTTTTACGTGATATATTTTCAGTTGTATATTTTATTTAAAAGTCATTATTTCTGCAACACTAATGATATCAGAATATAAGTAATAGTACTACGTACAGTATGGCTACTTACTGACGCTCCCTCGTGTCAACTTCACCTCCCCTCTAAGACGAATCTGGAACAGTTTGTATGGAGCCACACGCACACACGCTCATTCACGTTCTGCACAGATGTCATTGTTTATGTGGTAGTTAACGAAGCGATATTTGTATTGTTATTGGCCGGGGTGTGATGATACTATTGTTTATTGACGTTATTAATTCATAAACTTGTTTTAAATTAGAAATACGTTTTCCTTTTCATTGAAATTATTATTAATTTAAATAATATATATATACTTACATTTTTAATAACAAACTTATTTACTTGTTAAGTTAAAATAATAAAGAGCTACTTACTAATAATTAAAAATATACAGTTAAAACAAAAACTAAATATGTCTATTATCTATATTATACAAACAAAACGGAAATAACAAAAACTAATTAAAATTAATAAAATATAAAGATCTAAATAGCTTCAAAAAATTCATTCGCATCGTTATTAATTCACTTGTTAAAGATAAGAAATGTTTTTTTGAAACTACGTTTATCTTTGATAAAATATGTATGAGGTTATAAATTTGGATTCAGTACCTACATAATTTCCTTTTTCACTTGGGTGCTTTCTGCATAAGTACCTGCAATAAAATGAATATTCAGTAATTGGCTAGCAGACTGTATTATATATAAATAGCGCAGACTACACTACGAGTGAAACGCCCAACTTGAGAAGAGAGAGATGAGACGGGTTCGACAGATCATCCAGCTTATTATCATTATTAGACTGTACCCACTGCTGGATATAACTTCCCCAATGCTTTCCACCAAATGTGATCCTCCTTTCGGCATCACATTCGCTATTTTCAATTCATCGGTTTATCTAGAAGTGGAGCTTCCACGCTCTTATACGCGGGGATGCCTCTGTTCAAGAACTTTCCTCTCCCATCAGCCATCGATGATACCATATCTGCATATGGTCGTCCAGGTCATCTAAGTAATTTTAACCTTAGGATGGTAACAGGGGTACGACAACACCCCAGCCGAACAAATAAATTACAGCATACATTACAAGTGACAGCAATCTGTTGTCTCGCTCGGATGTTTTACATATTCTCTTGTCTTTTTACGATTAATCAGTAGCCGTCTCGCAGTGACAGCAGAAGAACATGGTTCCGGTGTTATAAGTAAGTGTGGGGTATTACGATACCCAATGAAGTGTAAGTGGTTCATCAACATCATGAACCAAAGTCAACTTCACCTGCACCCGGTGCTCCCTGCAGACAAATGAACGAAGCTCTGGCGAAAAGAGAGGTAGGGAGCGTAATTTGGCATTGTTGTGATCCTGCGAGTGAGTGAGGAGATGCTGCGTTGGCAGCGGGGGTGGCGACGCGCGACCGATATTTTATGTTGCGAGCATTATTATATGGCTACGGTTACCGCTTTACATCAGGCGGGCCCTATGCTTGTCTGCCACCCGACGTAGAATAAAAAAACCCCTGTTACTATTTACGTGTGTAGTTTTTATTGTTTACGCTGGACGAGTTATTGATTATTTCACCTCATAGTGGCTGTTTTGAGTGATGATGATATAGGAAGAGACTTGTGTCCTAAAAAATATGATAAGGTAAAAAATTTTTGCACCATATGTAAAAAATCTGCCTGTCCTGAACGTCGCCAAGAAATTAGGTTGAATTTTGTATAACAGATTTGGTTTCTATTTTGTTTCATGTCATATTATGTTTAAATACTGACTGACCCGAAAAATTAAGTAATTTTTCTTTGATTATTAATAATAATATTTTTTTTCAAATCTTCTGGTTTATATTTTGAACCAAAAATTTGGGGTGATCTGTTACCATTTACGTTAGTCTAAATTGTGTTATAATTTTGAGGTTAATATTGTTGGAATTTAAAATGGGATGTCAGATTTATACGAGTACATAATTAATACCGCAAAAGAATTCCGTACTCAATACTATAAACACGACAGCCGTTCCAATAAAACAGTATTAAATTATCAGAACTGCATATACGGATTTAAACTGGAAGCGTTTGTTTTAATTCGGAAACATTTATCCTCTGGAGAGCCATGTGATTTTAAGAGCATTGTTTGCTATTTGGTTAACAGCGTTTCGCGTATAGCAAAGTTGGAATTATTTAATTAAGAGAAAAATAGCTATCTAGCCATTAAATTAAACGTCGTAGTTTACAAACGATTAAAAAAGGAGTAGTTGTATATTTTATTCAAATAAACTTAAACTATAAACAATACATACAATTCTACTATAAAACTAAAGTACCTAAAATTAAATAATACTAAAATAAAAGAATTAAAGAAGCCTGTAAAGTAGCCGCTGAACCTATTCTAACAATACTTACTCGGTGTATTGTAGAAGGTCATTTCCCTGGCATTTTGCGAAGTGGCGGTATAAAAATAATACCAAAAGGCGGTGATAAACCACCGGACGATCCGAAGTCCTACCGTCCCATTACTCTGCTACCGTCGTTGGGTAAGCTGCTTGAGCGCTTGGTTGTGCCACGGTTGCTGCCCGGTGGCCCGCAATTTCATAAAAATCAGTACGGCTTCACCATTGGCAAGTCCACTGTTGATGCTGCGCTCGCAGTGCGCAAAGTTGTTGAGCTCTCGGAGAGCAAGTATGTTGTAGCTATTTTCTTAGATATCTCAGGTGCCTTTGATAATGCTTGGTGGCCAATGTTGTTGCTGAAACTTAAGGTGAGAGGTTGCCCTAGCAAAATCTACTCTCTCATTCGATCGTACTTTTTGAATGGTACAACTAAATTAAAACTTGGCCATTATGTTGCTTCAAAGGTGCTCACGCAGGGCTACCATCAGGGTTCAGTGTTGGGACCGTATCTCTGGAATATCGGTTTTGATGATTTTTTTAGCCTACCCTTACCGGAAGGGTGCTCGTTAACTGGTTACGCTGACGATGGTCTCTTATTAATCAATGCTAATTCAAGATCTAGCATAGAGAAACTAGCCAACACTAGCTTAGGCTTAATTTCAGATTGGGGTTATCGTAATCGTCTCGATTTTGCGCCACATAAAACATATCAACTCTTGCTTAAGGGAAATTTACAGGTTTCACCGCGATTTCATTTTAATGGAGTATCAGTTGCTAATAGAAGTTCGGTTTGTTACTTAGGTTTGCTTTTGGATAGAAATTTTAATTACATCGAGCACATGAAGCAAGTAGGTGAAAAAGCAAAAAAGAATTTCTATGCCTTAACACGAATTTCTACCTCTACGAGGGGATTAACTTTCAAAACGTTAAAAAATATTTATACCGCCACATACTTAGGATGTGTTACGTACGGTTCACCTGCGTGGGCAGATAGGGCTACTATAGGTGCAGCACGTCGTAAATTGCTTCAAAGCCAGCGCCTTGCTCTGATATTTTTATGTAAGTCGTATAGAACTGTAAGCACCGAGGCATTACCCGTGCTAGCAGGTGTGTTACCAGTAGACTTAGAAGTACAACGCCGCGCTTCAATGTACTATACATCTAAAAATATGGTCCCTGATTTCTTGAAAACGCGTTATCGTGAAAAAATAGTTAGACTGTTCAAACCTATTAATGAGGTATTTGAAACATTGCTGTCTGAATGGCAGGAAAGGTGGGAAATTTCTACCAAAGGACGCCACTTGTATCTGTTCTTTCAATCGGTAAGAGATAGATAAAAAAAAAAGTGGTTAGAAGTCGACCACCCCGTTGCGCAATTTTTAACTGGACATGGCAATTTTAAGGCTAAACTCTTTTCGTTTAAATTAGTACCGTCGCCCTTATGCGAATGTTCTACTGCTAATTCTGAATTCGATCAAACAGCACACCATGTTCTCTGGGAGTGTGATCTTTGGCGGCGGGAGCGGGACGACATGTTGAATTCATTGCAAGTTGCATCCGGGGTAGTATACTATTCGGATTTGGTAGCAACAAGGGAGAATTACCAAGCGTTCAGACGATTTTGCAATTCATATTATTGAAATCGATGTGTTAGGTAACAACTCAATGTTTTAGGTCCCCAATAGTGTTAGAAACTAAAAATCCGTGGTGCACGGCAGTTGAGCTTCACTTGACTAGCCATCTCTTTAGGCTTTTAATGCCTTATTTGCCATATTGCTGTCTCTCACATTGCTAAGAGGGGAAGTCAAATTCCAAAAGCTTCCTACTCCTACTAATTTCTTCTGATTAAATTCGTTGTGAGTTCCAAGGCAGCCGTAGTTTTACCCATGGGACTGCAATGGACTTCATTGTTCATTGCCTTTTTTGGCGGTCGCCACTGTTAATCCTGGCTACACAGGAGATACAGTGGTGAGAATGTGTGGTGGGCCTCCGTCCCATAAAAAAAATACTAAAATAAAACTAACCTAAAACTAAAATAAGTGTAAAAAGTTTGGCCCATGAGGCATCGTTCCCAAAATGCTAGCAGCATTACCTCGCTGGATGGCTAAACTGATCCTTTGGGCGAGGAATGTGCCAGATCTTGGGTCACCAGTTATGTAGGTACGTCGACCAATCTTTTTCCTTAGTTTAGAAACGATTATAAAAAAAAAATATAGACTCTATCTTCCTCACAAAGACAATGAAGTATTTTTACATAAGTATTTTACTGTTTGTTTCTTCGTGCTCGCTCTATTTATGGTCCAACAGTGTGCATATGAAACATGTGAGTTTTATATGCTGCCTAAAGTTAGAGACCCGTAGGAGCATAACAGAGGGAGCATGAAGGAGAAAGCTATTTTTACGTCACTTACCCGACATTTACAATGTAATAAATCACACTCACGTACATGTACACGTTGAATAAGTCATATAAATGCACTTCATTGCGTTTGTGAAAACACGTACATATATATATATATATATATATATATATATATTGTTTATAAACTACATCGGGTGGCAGACAAGCATACGGCCCGCCTGATGTGAAGCGGTTACTGTAGCCATATTAACGCTCGCAACATAAAATATCGATCGCGCGCCGCCACGCCCGCAGCCAATGCAGCATCTCCTTCCTTTCAAGTGACCTACTCACGTACAGGAAACAACAACTCTCAAGGGAATTGTTATTTGGCTGCAGTATTCTGTGAGGTACTTTCCCAGTCGGGTAGCTTACAATTATGCTCCCTACCTCTCTTTTCGCCAGAGCTTCGTTTGTCAGTCAGCAGGGTGTACCGCGTGCAGGTGAAATTGGCTTTGGTTCAAAGTTGTTGATGAAGCACTTACACCCCATTTAACCAACCAACGATTTAGGTAATCGTTAATTATCACATCAACCAAACGAGTGCATCAAATTTCAGCTCAATCGGGAAATAGGTCAAATTTAATTTGCTAGATTTGATCACAAACACCGTTGTGAAACTAAATAAAAATGAAAAATAATAATAAGGCAAAAGACGTATTGATTTATTTTATTTATAACTTGAATACAGCTGAATAATTGAATGAAAACCGAGTTCAGATATCAGGGACGGTTCGCGTTGTATTGTCTGCTTTCATTATTTGCATACAAATTTCAATAATATCTTCGATCCTGACTGAGAATCGGCCTTGTGGTTTCCGGCAGACTATAATAGAATCACTCCGTCTCTTCCCGTGGATGTCGTACAAGGTGACTAAGGGAAATACATTATCTAACATCGATCAGGCCTCCCCAACCCGTCTGTCCAGCGTGGGGAGTGTAGGCCAAATCCTCCTCCTGTCTGGGACGGACGAGAGAGGGTCGTGCTCCTGTAGTGGAGACATAAGTGACCTGATAATGATGAATGAATGACTGAGAATGATATCAGTGGCACCTCACATGTTTTTACCTATAGATGTGTTATAAATATTTTTAAAATGGAAAACTCACCTACCCCGTCCAGGCGGGACTTGAATCCACGACCTATCGATTGCCGGTCGGGAGCTAGTTCAACTGACCTACCAGGAAGGTTTGTGATGCTGACCAATTTTTCATTTTGTATTTTCTGCTGTAAAGTCGCAGTGTGGCGCCATCTAACGTATCAAGTATTACACCACGAAACAAGGCATAGCAAGTTCATCGTTACAGATGGAACTTTTATTTTTTGACAACACGAAACTTATTAAATAATTAATAATTTAAGAAAAACTTGTCGAAATAAATATTTTTAAAATGGAAAATTCACTTCCCCGCCTAGGTGGGAGTTGAACCCAGTGTTGCAGGGGTAGGAAGTTGTTGGAGCCGAAACGCAAAATGGGGAAGGCCCGCAGTAAGTAGGTACAGGTTGATGATGATGACGATGATATCTGATTATACAGTACAAAATAGAGTTATGTAACTAAATAACGCCCACTCCTCCAGACTTATTGTATTCAGCTCAATCTAAGAACTCAGGTACAGGTCGGCACACAATAGATAGAAACGAGTCCGCGATTATGAAACGAGTCCATACAACGGAACGGACCAGAGATTCCCAAAATGTGTTGATGAAGTTGGAAACACGAGACCCGGTTACGAATTGCAGAACTTTTTGGTTCGGCATAAAAATGAATTGCCGAAATTTTAGGTGCATGAAGAGAGATCTTCTCATCCTATGAGAATAGATCCGCAAAATTCTGAAATCGAATCGCCACAGCGCCCTCCACGTTACTTAAGATAAAGTACACTAGTTGGAGAAAAAATGTTAGAGAGTAAGTGATTGTGCGGAGGAATCACGACCCTCTGTAATAAGGGATATGACGTGAGGAGGATGAAGAATATTCCTAATGATAGGTAACGCGTATAGCACCACAATACAATGGATCAAGTGCGTCAAGTAACTAAATTATCATTATCATAAATTGTCATTAATCTATTTCACTTCGAAATTTAATAGATTAAAAAGAAATTCTAAGAACATGTCGTTCGTTGTCGGTATAAGCTAGTCTCAAAAACGATTGCAGGGATTTTTTGGATGTTTACTAAAAGATTGACTGATTCACGAGGAAGATATAGGTAACGACAGTCATCTATCAACCAACAAACGCTGGGTCTTATGGCTTGATATAAAAATATGCGTAATGATGCCATTGGTCCCTCGGCAATCGTCCACTAAAGGTAAGACTACACTTCGTGGCATTCTCTATGCGATGCGGCATACGCGGCGCTTTTGTTTTGTTGGCGCATGCAGCATGGTACTGCGTCGCCTGCCGCGTAGTGTGGTAGTATACCTCGTGTGAATACATTCTTAAGAAATATATGGTCGCACCAATGCCTTTGCCAGTGCCACACATTGCCGCCTAATGCGCTTTCATCTTCAAGCTACAATGAATGTAAAATTTTTGCTTTGCTTTTGATCACCAAATGTCATTTATGGAATGTTCGATAGAGAGAGAGAGAGAGTCCGCTTCTGAATACACGCCCTGATGAAGATCTTCCTGATGAAGTGAGTTGCCCGTTTAATTTAAATAATTAATTTAAAGTGTCATTTAATTTCAAAGAAACCGCTTCATTTATAATTATATACACAAACTACTAATTTTCAATTCCATTCCTTAGTTATTGAACAAGCTTCTTAGTCCAATTCTGCTTGTATTTGGCATCAATAGACCAGCAAATTTAGTGCCACTTCAGTACTAAGTTGTTCAAGCTGTTGAAAGTTCTGTAACTTAGCATAACAACTGTTAGCCAACGATAACAACATAGACAGTAAACTTGACTTGCCCTCTAAAGTTTCTTGTAGGCTAAGTTAGCGTACCTAAATGACGGGAGAGTTTCTTAACTTCAAAAGAAACACGTATTGTAATGACTAATTTTGATTCATATAGATCATTTTGAGGGTGGTGCAAGCAAGGGTGATGTTGTTGATGGGCTTTTAGGAGGGTTATTAGCCGGTTACATCACTGTCTTTTTTTTTCATCAATTTCTTCGTTCCGGATTCGGTCCCTTAGAGAACTGCTGAGCATAGCAATCTTCATCGCTCCCTGCGCGACTTTCAATTTATGGGCCAGCCCTTTGTACTTTCTACCGGTCATGACGGGGTAGATGCATTGGTTTAAGACTTTGGTCTTTTGGAATGCGTCTATTGTCATTTTAAAATAATTAGAAAATTTGGATAGCTACTATCAAATATTACTTCTATTAATAATTACATTTATTAATAACTAGCTTACGCTAGCGGCTTCACCCTTGTTCGTGCAAAAGTCATTTAATTTTTCATGTTAATATATAGCGTATGACACTTACAAATAACGTGGCTTTATATTGGTAAAAGAATTTTTAAAATCGCTTCAGTAGATCCAGAGATTACTCCCTACAACCTCACAAACTCACAAAATTTGCCTCTTTATAGACTAATATCGCAAGCTCGTCTGCCACCAGGCGTAATATAAAAAAAAACTGAAGCAATTTTAATACTGTTAAATATTTTGCAGTAATAAAGTTAGACTGAAATGTTATTCCATAAAACTCAGTTATAGACGTAGTTTGCCCCAGGGTCTACTTTGAACCATTCCGTACTTTGTGGCTGCGGCTATGTACGATTTGTTAGCAAACGTGTTAAAATCAACTCTTTTTTTTAAAAGGGGCTTATATCTGTTCCAGATATACCAGCCCCATCGTACCCTAATCCAAGAGATTCAGTGATGTGAGATGCGGTAATTAAGTCAAAAAACATTCTTGCCCTCACTGATGTAGGATTAGTCAATATAGGAACATTGAGCCAATCCTACATCGTTGATGTTCAATTTTAATTTTCTCATCAGTGAGTCTCTGTTTTGTTTGTACTTGACACACTCCATCAACAAATGTTGGACATCCTCTATGACCCCACACTCTTCAAAATCAACTCTTGATTAGGCAAAGTACCCAATAAACATTGTTTTATGGATAAATTTGATAAAACGACCTATAACATAGCTGTCAGAGTCAGTAGGCTGAAGTGAGATCTCGAATCGAATGGTATGAGCAGCTCGATGGCCACGTTGCGCGTGTTAGTCTAATTGAATACGCAAGTTAAGCAAGTTTACTTATCTTGAGTTACACTTGAGTGGCACGTTAAGCCCGGTTCCGGTTGTTGTTATTAGATGATAGTCGTTAAGCCAAGTCAGTAAGCCTTTAGGCGGCTCGAAAACATTGGCCTCCGCTAACCCGCAGTTGAACACCGAATCTTGTGTTATGGGTACTAGACAACCGATAAACAAACGTAAATACATTTTTTTTTGTAAATACATACTTATGATACATAGAAAACACCCAGACTAAGACAAACAGTTCATGCACACAAATGTTTGTCCTATGTGGGAATCGAACCCACGAGCGTTGGTGTTGAAGCCGCGTCATTGACCGCTACGCCATGCCACCGAGCTCGTCAAACTATCGTTATACTAGCAACCTAATTTAATTAGAAATTCATATCAAGTCTAAAAAACTAGATAAGTTACACTTTCAATGATGTTTTGTTTAAATTAATTTAATGAAAGAAACTTGTAATTAATATGATACAGACAATATATATCTATTTTTATGCTTTTTTTTACGTTTGCACATCATGTTTCTTGATAATTACGTAATTTAATTATCCCGTTTCTAAGAATTTAGGTGTCTTGATTTCCATATTTAATTATACCCATGAATTCATTATACTCTCTCTGTGGATTAATTACTTACCCCCTTTTCATAAATTTACTTTGGCTTGAAATAGATCTGCTAGTAATGCGATACTGAATAGAGTTTAGTGTTTCAATCCAATTATCATTCTATCAATAGATAATTTGATAGTATATCAAAATTTGAATTTCATAATGAATCTCACGTTTCACAGTAGGTACTGTAACTTTGAATTAAATTCAAACTTTGAACAATATTATTCATGTAAATTTGTTTGAACACGTACATATAATTTATTCATTCGTTAGTATGATTTTACGTTCAACAATTATTACTTACCTATTTCTTTAATTTATTTACACTTCAATAAGTGTATAAAAGGCCTTATCTACGAGGACCAGACAAATATTGGAGAAGCATGATACAAAGTACCACCAAATATAATTTAATTATATAATAAGTAAATTGCAGAATACTTGAGAATTAATGATGTTATAAATACTATATGTTTAGCCACAAGTGTTAAAAACGCACACCAGCCCCCTTACCACCATCTCTTATTGCGATTCAATAATTGAGTAGATTGCTTATTCATACCAATGAATAAGCGACTCTATTCCATTTGAAATAGAGTCGCTTATTCATTGGTATGAATAAGCTATTCAGTTAATATTCTATTCAGCTATTGAATCGCAATAAGAGATGGTGGTAAGGGGGCTGAAAAGTAAGCTAACTGCCTCACCTCACAGTTACTTCGCATAAGCCAGCCGACGAAAATAACGTATGTTACAATTCATTGAAACAGGTTAAAATTCCGTCTTCTGTATTACGAAAATAAACAATTTATAACTGTAAAGTCAATAAAGCCCAAGGGTGATTCCTTGATATCAAAATAAAGTACACTACCTATTATATTTAGATTGTTAGCGCGTATTTTATCTTTCCACAAACCTATGGGGAACGTTCTTTCTACATTCAACCTCTGTCATAACTGACCGTTTGCTGTGTAGCTCGCACTGCTTGCAACTAATTGCTTGTTCGTAGTATAAAAAAAACTACGTCGGGTAGAAGACAAGCATACGGCCTACCTGATGTGATGTGGCATGAAATATCGTTCGCACGCCGCCACCTCCGGTGCCAACACAGCAATGCCTTCCTTTCTGGTAGTGTAAAAAAATGACACATTGACACGATTTTATATTTCGCGTCACGTGATGGTTACTTCTATGGGCACCAAAATAATATGCTAAACAGTTATATGACAGTGCTATATAAAATCTAACATATTCTTGTCCTAGGCGTCTTTAAACCGTAGATAGAGAGATAGATAGAATATGCTTTATTTGCACTATAAATAGTATAGAGAAAACAATTAAAAACGAAGACTGCCCCCTCGCAATCGCAATAAGATTCAATATCTGAATAGAATGCTTATTCGATACCAATGAATAAGCGACTCTATTCAATTTGAAATAGAGTCGCTTATTCATTGGTATATAAGCATTCTATTCAGTTATTGAATCGCAATAAGAGTTAGTGGTAAGGGGGCTGTTTAACAAAAACGTTTATGTGCAAACAAGGCGGCCTTATTGCTTAAAGCAATCTTTTCAAGGCAACCTTTAGGTAACTGAACAATGCATGAAGTAGGTAGGGTAAAATTTTAAATAAGTTGTAAATTAAATCCATTGCTATATAATATGTAATATAATAATATATTACATTTTTTATTGCAATGGATATATAATATGTAATATAATAATTGAAAAATTCACCAAAATTGTCAAAGAGAGGTCGTGGGTTGAACAGGGCAAACCAAACCAAAGGTGAATTTGAGAAGTTTTTAAAATATTTACTTTACTTATATATATTAAAATACACTGTTAAAACACGACGAGCTCGGTGGCGTAGCGGTCAATGACGCGGCTTCGCCACCAACGCTCGTGGGTTCGATTCCCACACAGGACAAACTTTTGTGTGCATGAACATGTCTGTTTGTCTTGGTCTTGGTGTTTTCGATGTATCATAAGTATGTATTTACAAAAAAAAATGTATTTACGTATATTTATCAGTTGTCTAGTAAACCCATAACACAAGCTTCGCTTACTTTGGGGCTAGATGGCGCTGTGTAATTTGTCTGACAATATTTATTTAAAAAAAAACCATTCAACATGGATGTTAGAAAATTAAGTATATACTGGTAATACCTGTGTATTTTGTGAAATGTATTAACATGGCAATATTTTTGTTGTGTTGTTTCCGCCCCGGTGTAATCGCTGCCATTAAACTGTGCTCCACATAAAGTTTTCTTTTATTTGAGTAACCAGTAACAATATAAACTACAGTCCACTTATACACATTCTTCATCATCAGGTCATTTTAATCTCCACTACAGGAGTACGACCCTCTCTCGTCCGTCCCAGACAGAAGGAGGATTTGGCCTACACTCCCCACGCTGGCCAGACGGGTTGGGGAAGCCTGATCGATGTTTGATAATGTATTTCCCTTAGTCGCCTTGTACGACATCCACAAGAAGAGACGGAGTGATTCTATTCTAGTCTGCCGGAAACCACACGGCCTATACACATTCTTACATACACACATATAAGAAGATAACAAAGCTGATAATGTCAGTATACATAGATGGTGCCAAAGTGAAAAGAAATATTCTTTTATCCACTTTTTGAAAACTTCAATACGTAGTGTATTATATGTGTACAGTTTCATACTCACTAAAATACAGAAAAAATGTGATTTATAAAAAAAATACTTTTCCAATGACCTCCCTGGTATTTGCTGATACAGATCAGCAAATACCATTACTCGACGGCTTTTGTAGACTCCCAAAGCTAATAACAATTCCACACCATTAATCTAAGTCCATTTTGTATCAGTGCTTTATTGAATGAAAGGATTCAATAGATAAGGGTTCATTTTGTTTTGTTGCAATAATACGTTGGAAATGACGCGGAACATTTTAGATTGGACGGTTTTTATCAAAAATAAACATTCATATTGAAATTTCAACTACAAACATATCAGGTTGAATTCCAAAGTCAGCCCCCTTACCACCATCTCTTATTGCGATTCAATAATTGAGTAGATTGCTTATTCATACCAAGGAATAAGACACTCTATAACATTTGAAATAGAGTCGCTTATTCATTGGTATGAATAAGCAATCTATTCAGTTATTGAGTCGCAATAAGAGATGGTGGTAAGGGGGCTGAAAGTATTCACTTCTTGCTTTACGATTTTACAAGAGAAGAGTGTGCGCATATTACGATTAGTTTAGCGGTTTAAAATTAAAAACGTAGTGCCGGCAGGAACAGTTAGGGAATAACTTCGCACGAATTGCTTTATTTATCAGTATAAAAGTACTATCATTTTGTGGTAAAATACAATATTCATTTATTGCGCTATCGTAGGTACACAAACATGGCAATTTATATTATATTAAAAATAAACAGCAGGAGCTGTCATATATTTTTACCGCGCCGAAAGAGAGGGGGATATCACTTCCTCTCCTACGCCGCGCCGGCGGTCTACGCTCCCTCCGTCTTACGAATTTTCGATCAGGTCACGTGTCCTGACGCGAGTTTAACATTTTTTACCCATCCCAAAAAGTGCACAACGCCGCTAAAGAAGTTTTCACTTTAAAAAAATGGGGTGTAGCCATACCCCATTTTTGTCATAGACACGGCCGCCGTGACGTGTGTTGTACGTGAATACGTTATATGCACACACAGTCCTTACTTAGCTTGATAAATTCTTTGATCCTTCATCTATACAGTTAGGCCTCTTATACACGCTAAGAAAAGTCGCCGGGCCTATGCAAGAATTCGTGTCGTTTCTACACACGAACTGTGTACACTGCTTCCGCGCTGACCAAGAAAAAAATCTTGTCTGCGCTAGACATGACGCGCGACGTTTTGCTGCGATGCGGTGCGGTATTCGTGCTTAGATCCGACAAAATTCTTGTTGTGTACATGATGAATTGGTCCTATCTGCAGTAGACACGGTAAAATTTCTTATCGTGTACAAGAGGCCTTATGTGATTGAATTTTGGATGGAGATGATAGATTTGTAGCTGCAACACCAAACTTATCCCCCGATTTTGTTTGATTCGTTTTTTTAATCGACTTCGTACGACTTCGACTAGACGTATTCACATCAAAAATGTGAGCTATCCAACATTACAATAATTTTTAATTTCTAATCGTTCCTGAGATTTATAATACTAGTATAGACAACTATGTATATATGACTCAGACTTCACTTTATATGTCCTAACGCGAGCTTAACATTTTTTACCCATCTCAAAAAGTGCAATTATGGGTCGCCAACGCGCGTGTGATGCCCCTGGTGTTACAGGCGTTCATAGGCTACGGTGACTGCTTTCCATCAGGCGTACGTTGGACGTACGTATAGCCCCACACGTACGTTGGACGCATGTTATTTCAAAGCAAACAGGTTGCGATTTGTGAAGGCGGAATGTGCGTCACTAAGACGTTTAAGACTCAAAGCTACAGTTAAGGTAGTTTATAGTATAACTATTTTACTGTTTTATACTACGTTGGGTGGTACAACAAGTATACGGCCCGCCTGATGTGAAACGGTTATCGTAGCCATATAAACACTCGTAACATCGCTCGTGCGTCGCCATCCCCGCTGCCAACGCATCAACTGTTCCATCGTGATGACCGCACTCACTCGCATAGGGATTCATTTTTATATAAATAAATAAATAAATATTTCTGGACAATTTACGCAGCGCCATCTAGTCCCAAATTAAGCGCAATGCTTGTGTTATGGGTACTAGTCAACTGATAATTTTTTTGTAAATTCATACATAAAATACATAGAAAACACCCAGACCAAGGCAAACAGACATGTTCACGCACACAAATGTTTGTCTTGTGCGGGAATCGAAACCGCGACCTCAGAGTCAAAGTGGCCATTGCTAACCATTCGACCACCGAGCTCGTCGATATATATAGTATTTGCATCTAAGCCAAATAGTTTTTTTTATACTACGTCGAATGGCAGACAAGCATACGGCCCGCCTGATGTGAAGCGGTTACCGTAGCCATATTAAAATTGTAATGTTTAACTAAAGATCCTTCCAAACACAGTGTATAAGCAAAGTACTAGGATCAATCACCTTAAGTGGTGGGTTTGGCAGAAACCATCAGACGTGCCTAGTTTTAATAGTTAATGTCACGACCTTTGCTAAAATTTGCGTGCAACGAAACCAGTGCACGCGACATCCGACAGACAGCAACAGGGGAAATGATATTGTGATACTGTGGCAACAGCCACCCCGTTAGCCTTGGATTCCCTAAATCGTAAACAACGTCAGGGCGCGTTCCCACTTTGTCGTGACGACAAATAATCGTGTAGTTTTAAATGTCGGTACTTATATATTTATATGGAGGTGTTCACATATAGAACGACACGATTTACTGTCGTCTACGACATTTTTTGCGGTGACGACAGATTGTCATGACAGTGGGATGTGTAAACGACAAAGCGACTGCCGTGAAACGATAAAATGTCGTCGCGATCCAATGAGAACAGCTAGATACGATAGTCGCTAAACCAAAAAAAATTTTGACTACAAACAGTCGTTATAATGGGAACAGCTAGAAACGATAGTCGTCCGACGATAAATTAACCGTTACGACATAGTGGGAACGCGCCCTAAATGTAGCGTTTCATGTCACGACATGATCGATATGATCCGAATGCCAACAGGTTTATGCCGGCTTCATATGGCCGGAAAACCAAAGGGAATACAGAATTTTATATGAAAATGAAATTCTTTATTTTGCTACTGGGCCCTTGTGGGCGTTTAGACACGTGTTAAAGATTTTGGCGTGATAACGTCATATAAATAGATGAACGCCTTCTGCACGCACGAAAAAGTAAGATGACTCCTTGTCACATTCCGCCTGAGTTGAGAGTGCAGGCGAGAGCGCGGAAGTTCGGCTTGTGACGCATCTCTCGTATCTCTGTTCCACTCCATCGGCCGATGTTTTCATAAGACGTTATCACGTAAAATTATCGTCCGTAAACCGACTTTACAGATTTTTTTATAAATTATAATCTTAGCTTCACCTGCATGTTGTGCACCCTGCTAGCTGACAAACGTGGCTCTGGCAAAAGGGAGGTAAGGCAGCGTATTTATAAGCTGAGGGGCAATTCTCGTAATTAAAATATAGTCACAATTTAGTTTCGATCCAGTCTCGATCTCACAAATGTCACATTTGGTATTCTCGTAACACAATATGTAACTTCAAAATTAAATTTAAGCGGAATTATATCGAAATACGAGTGAAAATTAAACAAACTATGAATGTTACTTTTCCAACAATAAGAATTGATAATAATTAATTAATGAAATTAAGTATATAATTTTAGTCAATTCACAATTCAATCTCGATTCGGTCTACTTTCAATCTGCGTTCGTAGAAAAAATACGATAATTGGCCTTCTGCCTGACTGGGGAAGTACTTCGATCTCACAGAATATCGCAGCTAAATAGCAATTCCTTGAAGCTTGTTGTGTTCTTACGAGTGAGTGAGGTCACCAGGAAGGAAGGAGTTACTGCGTTAGTAGCGTGGGTAGCAGCGCGCGAGCGATATTTCATGTTGCGAGCTTTTATAATTACTACGGTAACCGCTTCACATCAGGAGGGCCAAATGCTTATTGGCAACCGGACCGATATTAACAAATATATTATAATAATAAGGGCTGAAAAAACTAAAACAATTGGTATTTTTTTGAGATAATACTTTATTCATCTTGACCGACGTGATGTAAACGCGATATATTCAGGCACAATCATAAACTTAGTATTATTCACTATATACGATATAATTGCAGCTTCGGTAGACACAGAAAACAAATGGATAGTTTCCATCTCATTTACACTAGAACTTTTTCTAGCAACTTATGCCAATCTTAATTTAAAGTAACGACACAGATAGACACGATTTTTTTTCCCTTCGCGTGCTGGTTATGTCTATAAAAAGCGAAATAATTTACACAGTTATATAACAGCGCTATTTATATAGCAGTGCCAAGCGTGACAAATATGAGATATCTATAAATTGATCTATTAATTGTAATTATTACCAATTAAAAAAAAAATCTTCATATGGCTATGTTGCCATGCTTGGCAGAAGTTTATAAAATGTGTAATTTATGAGAGCTTCAATGTATTTAGAGTTTACCCAGGAATTATCTGTTGCGTATTATTGTATCATTATCTTTATTCCTTTATTCATAAGGTCGATTGACGTCTTAGTTTCGATTTCCGACCGATTTCGTGCCAAATTGACACGATAGCTTGCCAAAATACCGCAAACGTGTTATTTATGGTTCGTGCTGGAGTTTGATATTTGTTAATATTTCCTCGCAAAGTTGATAATTATCTGAGTTAACGATATTTATGACACTTTCTTGTACGCTAATATTTTACGTAACTTTCCATACTCAATTCATATGTATTTGTACGGGCACCTTATTGAAGAGATGAAGTATGGATATCGAACAACACGGGGGTAGATGAAGATTCATCTATTTCGGGAGAGAAGGCACATCACTGAGACAGTCAGCCTGTGACCACGGCCGGTGCAACCTGGTCGAAACGTCAGACAATAATAACGCTGGAAACAGTGCTCGAACGACGGTCAGCGCTGACCTTCGGTTGACGTAGCTATATCTATGTAAGTCTATGAACGCGCACACAGCTACGCTGACAGTACGCGCGTGATTTGGTAAGCGCGTACGGTCGGTCGAGCCGTCGGCGTCGGTCCGGCTTGTCGGTTGCGCGTACGTCGGTCTACGGACGAGCTATGAGATTATATGGTTGCGTGCTTCGCTGACGGAGCGATCGACCGAACGCGCGTACGTAGACTCAAAGCAAAAACGAATATTGATAGATTGCAGAATTCGCCTTCAAGTAACCGTTCTACAAGTATTGGGTGTACATGATATCCTCGCCGCCAAACAATAGCGTGCTCATAAATAAATAAATATTTCTGGACAATTTACACAGCGCCATCTGGTCCCAAATTAAGTGCAAAGCTTGTGTTATGAGTACTAGACAACAAATAAATGTACTTAAATGCATACATAGAAAACACGCAGACCAAGACAAACAGACATGTTCATACACACAAATGTTTGTCTTGTCGGGAATCGAACCCGCGAACTCGGAGCCAAAGTGGCCATTGCTAACCATTCGACCACCGAGCACGTCAACATATTAGAGCATTTACAGCAAATGGATTAATTTTTCATGTGAACTGTACACACGCGTCTGACGCGTCGCAGTTCGCCGTCAGCGTTGCACTCAATGCATTTTCGCAACTGACGGTCAGACGCCCACGCTGGCCACAACGGGTTGGGGAGGCCTGATCGATATTTGATAATGTATTTCCCTTAGTCGCCTTGTACGACATCCACGGGAAGAAACGGAGTGATTCTATTCTAGTCTGCCGGGAACCACATGGCCACGGTTTCCAGCTTAAAGGTATGTAAATACCCTTATGCATGATTGCGCGAATCCCCGTTGTTATTTTTCATAAATTATTCAACGAGAAAGTTTTAAAGTTATCATTCGTGATATGTCAAATTAAAATGTCTATTAGACAATATACGCTTAACATTTAAATAGTCATTAATAGAATGTAATAAGAGTGATAAAGATCTTAATGTTGTTTATAAATATTATAAAAAATAGAGATAGGAAACATTTCGAGCTCGGTGACGAG
This sequence comes from Hypsopygia costalis, assembly GCA_937001555.2. NCBI lineage: Eukaryota > Metazoa > Arthropoda > Insecta > Lepidoptera > Pyralidae > Hypsopygia > Hypsopygia costalis. Next base: position 6,762,445 of record OW443335.2, read on the forward strand.
ACGAGCTCGGTGGTCGAATGGTTAGCAATAGCCACATTGACTCCGAGGTCGCGGGTTCGATTCCCGTACAAGACAAACATTTGTGTGCATGAACATGTCTGTTTGTCTTGGTCTGGGTGTTTCCTATGTATTTTAGTATGTATTTAAAAAAAAAAAACTGTATTTAAGTACATTTATCAGTTGTCTAGTGCCCATAACACAAGCTTTGCGCTTAATTTGGGACTAGATGGCGTTGTGTAAACTGTCAAGAAATATTTATTTATTATTATTATTGATTATATTTCAATTTTAAATGTTCATAGGTCTTCTACTGTCTGTCATACACGGAAATATATTACTTATTCTGTTGTCTAAACCACAGAATGAGATATATATTTTTATTAATAAGCGTGCAAATATACCTATATAAAAACATCGGACGCGCAGCATGCACCACCATAGCGAAATTTATTTATTTTGGCCACTTTCCCGAATTGATATCGGAAAACCAAGGTCACTTTACAGTACTACTTTTTGATGCTCTACACGAATCCGAAGTCAGAATTTCGAAATTATGAGTTTCATCAACGGACGGACAGACAGAACGACCGGACGATTTTATAAGCTCAATAAATTTCGCTGAATATCATTATCAAATAAGTTTTAATATACAAAAGCCTAAAAAATTATAAAATACATAGATATCACAGAAATAATCAGAACACGGAACCGGAAGGCAAACATTGTAACAATGTACCTATATCGCAAGTCATTAATCCCGGGGAATTTAAATAAATCGTTACAAAATTCTGGGGAGAATAATAAACAAGGTAAACGAGAATATACCGCTCTAATCACATTAAATTTAATCTTAGGGTTGGGGATGGTAGGGATAAGGACATATTTAACAATTTTCCCAATGTTCCAAATAGAAACGGAAAAAATACCACTTTTATTTGCGTTCCAAATACTACTAATTACATCGTCGTCAATCCTTATTCATCCCACTGCTGGGTATGGGTCCCCCCTCAATCAAATGGGTTTAGAGTATATTCCACCACGCTGCTCCACTACGGGTTTGGGGAGGTCAGTGTTTTCAAATCGCCTAAAGGCCACTAACTTGGCTTAACGACTGTCATCTGACGACAAATGCCGGGATTAGCTTAACCCTTCGAAGTACGGAAGAGCTCGAGATAAATAAACTCATCCATGGGCAGGCTACGGCTGACGTTGCTTAACTTGCGTGTTCGATTAGACTGACACGCTCATCGAGGTCCTCATACATACAGACAATCGTTGCAATGAAATCCGGCAGCAACTAAGCAGGACGTTTGTATACACGGGCAAACATACGAGCATACGTCGGTGCAAACTTTTGAAAGCTCTCCGCGCATACATGGCCCTTCTTGTTTCTTTAAATGTTCTGTGGTCACGACTATGTCACAGACGGTATTAATGATTTCGAATGTGCAGGGCAAAGTATCGATCTAGCTAAGTCTATGCTATAAAAAATGCACAGCATTCAGAAACAAACAACTTGTCGGTCCCACTACCGATTACTCATTGCAGTGATAATTCTGGAATATACTTTTTTTATTACAACAAGCCTACCCTATACCCATATATATTAAAAAAACTATATATGTGAAGAGATGTGAAGCAATTACCATACGCGCCGTGCCGCCAACCCTGTTGCCAACGCAGCAACTCCTTCCTTTGGTTTTCTAATCTTTTATGCCACTCCAAACGCTGCCGTTTTCAAGTCGTTTTAAATAAATAGTTCCCAGCTGTTCCCAGTATGTTTTTCCATAGTTTTCGTGTACTTACTGAATCATCATCATCATCAGCCTATATCCTACTGCTCGATATAAGCCTTCCCCATTGCTTTCCACCAAATACGATCCTCCGCATTCCGCATCCAGCTGCTTCCAGCCGCTTTCTTTCTTTCATCGGACCATCTAGAAGGAGGGTGCCCAACGCTTCGTCGTCCTACGCGGCCTCCACTCCTTCCGCTTTCCACTTCCAGTAATACCTTCCGCCCCCATCTGCCATCATTTACTTGACTGATGTGACCAGCCCATTGCCACTTCAGCTTCAACTCTGAAGGCTAAGTTTACTTTGGTTCTGACTTACTGAATGCAGTAATTTATTTTGGATCTTTACATTTTCCATTTCCAACCACATACTTAATAATTTAAATCCACATTGCAAATACGATAAGTCTTATATAAAGCTGGTCAATGTTACAAATTGGATCGAGTCCGCCGTATCGAACTGCGCTGCTCTAAAAGCAATATATTCCCTTGATCGCATGCCATTTGTGTCTGATCTCATTTTGGACCTCGTTTCGCTTTGAAGCGACGTTATGTGCAATTCATAAATTATTTGTGACTTTCTACCATAGTGGTAGAGCTTGGTTCTGATTCGATAAATATATTAAGTATTGCAATTTATAACAAAAGTGGACAGAAAAGCATAATAAAGCCCTTTTAAAAAGATGCTAAAGGGGCACTACCTTACTCATGACGAGTGATAAGTCAAAATTTTATTGTTAAAAAGATACTAAAAGGTACTTACACTCCATAATATTACATTCATCAACATCTTTGAACCAAAGACAACTTCACCTGCACGTGGTTCACCCTGCTGGCTGACTAACGAAGCTCTGGCGAAAAGAGAGGTAGGGAGCGTAGTTGTAAGCTACCCGACTGGGGAATGTACCTCCTCCTCACAGAATACCGCATCCAAATATCAATTGCCTTGAGGAGCGTTGTGTACATGCGAGTGAGTGAAGTCACCATAAAGCAAGGAAAAAGATGCTGTTTTGGCAGCGGCGGCGCGCGAGCGATATTTTATGTTGCGAGCGTTAATATGGCTACGGTAACCGCTTCACATCAGGCGGGCCGTATGCTTGTCTGCCAACCGACGTAGTATAAAATAAAATTAGCTTGCTGGACTCCCAGCCATGTAAAATTTCTTTATGCACAGTAGGATTGGCTGGAAGAAGAGATAATTGTATAGTTGTATAGTTGTCTGTTCACTAATGTCTGTATTTGTTTTATGCAATAAATAATATACATAAACAGAGATAAGTATATTAAAGCGGGGTTATCTAATTAGAAATTAGATAAAGAATAGCCGAGATACAGAAATTATTGGAAGAAAAGAACTGCACTAAATCTTTGCTGCATTAATTATAATCAAATAACATCGAGTATTATTCTTCTAACACGACAGTTGCAGTAAACACTTTTTAAGTTTGCGTTGCGATGCATATTATATATAGTAGCGATATATAGATATTAATGAATTTAGGTAACTTTATAGGAAACGCAGATACTATTTTTAATTTCGTTGGGTAATAAAATTATTATTGAAAATTAATATTGCACTATATAAAAACTTATTTTAAAAATAGACAAAATCACCTCCCCGCCTAGGTGGCATTTTAACCCACGACCTATCGATGACCGGTCGATTGCTCTTCCAACTAAGATACCAGGAAGATTTGTGCTGACGAATTATAATGCAAAAAGCCGTCATGGTTCGGAGAATTTGTCCATTTTTAAATCTGGCAATATTTATAATTTAATACTCACTGAGCATCGTAGCAGTATTCCAGATTTTAAAATTATATGAAAAAACCGCGAGGACCGAGTTCGCGGCTAACGACTAGTTATTATACTCGTACATAATTATGTTAGTTATTACATATTTTGAAAATGAATGTATGAATAGTTAGATGTATAGATTTGTATTAAATTTGGCATTCATAAATAAACAACTTTTCTGCACAGACTTGTCGTGCAGGGGAAGGTTGAAGGCACAAAACCACGAGGCGACTCTCCCATATGTTGGACCGTCCAGGTGAAAGCGACAGTGGACGCCACAGTACTAGAATGTACCCGATTGACGACCAGCAGGAGAGGAGACGAGACATCGGAGCCGAGTCCTGTCTGCTGCCTCATCATGATAACTACGACCACTCTGGCAAAAGTGAAGCGACAAAGAAGAAGAAATAAAGAACATAATAATATTTATTATTATTTCTGATGGAAGAGGGGCACAGTGTGATCTCTCGTTCAAAGCTAGGCCAGCATCCGACTGGGAAAGTACCTCCACCTTGCGGAAGACCGCAGCTATAATGGCTCTGCCGTGTTCCTGCGAGTGAGCAAGGTCACCAGGGCTTTTTTCTGAGAAGTCGTCATGCTGACAACTGGGATGCTGACAACCAGTGGCTGTCGAACCGCTGCCAGCGGTGTAGGCGCGGCGTGTTGGCGCGGCAAGTCGAGTGGGCCAGATGGCATACCGGCAGTGGTGTTAAAAGTGTGTGCTCTTGAGTTGTGTCCTGTACTAACGCGCTTGTTCGCGCTTTCATACTCCACTAGGCAAGTTCCGTCTGTGTGGAAGACTGCGAACGTGCACCCTGTGCCCAAAAAGGGCGACAGGTCAGACCCATCGAATTACAGGCCTATTGCTGTTACCTCCCTTTTCTCCAAGGCGATAGAGCGCGTAATCAATAATCGGCTCCTTAGATACCTAGAGGATCACGAGTTTATCAGCGACAAACAATATGGATTTCGCCATGGTCGCTCAACTGGTGATCTTTTAGTGTATCTTACGCACCGATGGGCTTTGGCGGTGGAGAGTCAGGGAGGGGCATTGGCGGTTAGCCTAGATATGTCTAAGGCGTTCGATCGGGTCTGGCACCGTAGTCTTCTTTCAAAGTTACCTGCATACGGTCTGCCTGAGGGATTATGCGAATGGGTTGCTAGCTTCTTGTCCAGCAGAAGCATTAGAGCCATTGTATATGGTAATTGCTCCGACAGCATGGACATTAAAGCTGGCGTCCTGCAGGGTTCTGTTTTGTTTAAGACACAAGTCTGCGCGTTCACCGCTAAGAAAATCCCACTTGCTGTGGCTCCACACTTCCAAGACACACCCCTCACCATCGCAAAAACTATTGGGATTCTAGGAGTTGAAATCTCCAGCGATGTCCAGTTTCGATGTCATCAGGAAGGGAAGGTCAATCTGCAATCGAAGAAGCTAGGCGTGCTCAACAGGTCGAAGCAGTACTTCAATCCGCGGCAAAGGCTTCAGCTTTATAAAGCCCAAGTACAGCTGCATATGGAGTACTATTGTCACCTATGGGCGGGAGCGCCTGGATACCAGCTTGCACCTTGTAACTCAATCCAAAGGCGCGCTGTGAGGATTGTTAACGAATCCAAATTGACGGAAGGTTTAGAACCTTTGAGTCTGAGAAGAAATTTTGCATCCCTTTGAATGTTCTACCGATTGTACAATGGGTGTGTTCAGAGGAGTTGTTTGACATGATGCCCACGGCCTCCGTCTACAGTCGCACCTCTCGCCATCGACAGGGAATTCATCCTCACACATTAGAACCGAAGTGGTCACGTACTGTGCGGTTCCAGAGAGGTTTTCACGTACTACCAAGCTGTGGAATGAACTGCCTGTTACGGTTTTCCCAGGAGACTACAGCATGGGGTTCTTCAAAAAGGGCGTAAAGAGGTTTTTACAGGGTCGGCAACGCGCATGTGATGCCTCTGGTGTTGCAGGCGTCCATAGGCTGCGGTAACTGCTTTCCATCAGGCGGACCGTATGCTTGTTTGTCGCCTTAGTAGTATAAAAAAAAAACCATAATGAAAAAATTACACACCTAATGCTACAGCAAAGCTTCTACACATATATAGAAAACGCCCAGACCTAGACAAACAGATATATGATGCACATAAATAATGCGAAACCAATTCGTATTAAATATTCATAGTTAGGAAGACAGGGCAACGTCTGTTGGGTCAGCTACTAACATATATTTTTGTTAAAATGCTTTTCGAATAAACTTGATTTGAAATTTCAAAATTACGAAGGTATGGATACTTAAATCTCCCACATCCTAAATATTTCTACATGGAATACTTATCAATGTTTATCAAAATCGCAAAATAGGCTTGTGAACCATTTTTTTTTTTCGATTTGTTATTTTAAAGACGTCACAATCATATAACTATTACGAAAGACTTACTTATATAGCATAAAAACTTCTCGAGATATGATAACTTGAAGATCACAATTTTGGACTATCCCGAAAATGCTCCATACAAAAGGCTACAGTATTATGACGTCACTAAACGCTATTTTATATGCATTCAATCAGAAATTTCTACGACAGCTATGTTAAATATTGCGTTTATGTAGCTAGTACCATAACAAAAGTTATAGTATTTCTTATTGCTTCTACAATGGTAATATTTATTTTTTATAATTTCATACTTTTAAAATGGACTTTCCCACCAAACTTTGATCGACCATGAAACACGTCGGACATAAGTTATTAAAATTTTGAGATCGCAGATCGTTCTAGTTTTATGTATTTTACGTTACTGCTTGAGAGTTTTTATAATTTTAGAACTTTGTTCACATGACTATTGTAAAGGAGAATCATATCGAACAATTTTTAATCAACATTTACATCATTATTATTTAGGTGTTCAGTTGTACAATTGGACCAAACATGCGAATCGATAGTCGATCACACTGCTCGACGCTGATAAAAGACTCGCCCCTAATAATATAGGTAATGTCAGTTGCAGACTGTTTGCTGAGAGGTCATTGTGTTTGCTCCGGTTTATTTCTGATAATGAAGCGATATTAAGAAAAATACTATTTTTATATCTCGGCCTTAATTGCGGGATTTCCGACATTGTGTTTTTGGAGACATGCGCTACGTATCCTTTATGTACTTTCGAGAGATAATTTACGTCCGTGATCCCAATTAGTGTACGCTGGTCTTTAAAGGAGCTCAATAGATAGATAACAATTCCTAGAAGTCTCAAGGGCTGTTGTGTTCCTGCGAGTAAGTGAGACTACCAGGTAGCTACTTCACATCAGGCGGGCCGTATGCTTGTCTCCCACCCGACGTAGATTAAAAAAGTGACCTTAAATATGACATTAGTAACAAACTTTTCGATACAGAAAAGTTTGATTCAGATACTTTTCTGTGCCGAAAAGTTTGTTAATCCATCTATTTCCTTCTTAAAAATATCGAAAAACCCAAAATATTTAGTGAATGAGTACCTAATGACTTACTAAAAGTTAACTATAGACAAAGTTATGAAGTTTTCAGTTTCGACGAAGTACATAGAAACTTTCGTAACTTGAACTGTATTGTTTTCTCTTACCTATTGGAAATCTGTAAATACGTAAAAAATTGACGAATTCTCGAAAATTCGACCAGAAATCATGACATGTGCCGTATGTGGCATCCCATGAACTGGGGCGCATGCTGTAGCTATTTTGCCTATAATATTTATTGAACAGTCAAGAATTCTGCTTTCCATTACGCGGGCCGTATGCTTGTTTGCCACACTGGTGGTATAATATATATATAAAACGCGGGACTGTGTGAATGTCGGGAAATTATCTTGTTTTCTACAATGAAGGTAGGTACAATGCATCTATAGATAAAGTCTTAGACTACATAGTTAATTGGCTATTTGACTAACATTTTTTTCTGTTTGATATGTAGGGACGTCTCCATAATATAACCATAGGTGAAAGAATTACTTCGATAGCACAAAAATCTCTCGAGATATATTAATTTGAAAATCACAATTTTTAGACTGCCCCAAAACGCTCCATACAAAAGACTACCGAATTATGACGTCACAGTTTTGTATTTTATATGCACCAAATCAGAAATTTGTACGACAGCTATGTTAAATATTACGTTTATGTAATTATTATCATAATAAAAGTTATAGCATTTTTTATTGCTACTCCAATGGAAATATTATTTTTTAATAATTTCATACTTTTAAAATGGACTTTCCCGCCAAACTTTGATCGACGCTAAAAAAAGTCTGACTGAAGATATTAGAATGAAAGTTTGCAGATCTTTATAGTTTTGTGTATTTTACGATATTGTTAATTTATTTGTACAATTTTTAAACATTGGAAACAACCCAATTGATTCAGGTGCTATTTTGCGGAAGTCAAATTTACAGGCAATTTGATCTACACTACTTTGCGTGCTTCCGCCACCAATTAGTTCATGCAAATTACTGCCGGCCGGCACCCACCCACTACCGTTAGTAGTTGCATGCGACTGCCGTGGCTGCTTTGGTCGTCTCTGCTCCAACTAATTGGTGGCGGAAGCACGAAAAGTAGTGTAGATCAAATTGCCTCTTAGATTACATACTTAGGCCATTGACCTAAGTATGTAGGCGGACCACGATTACGTTAGTACTGAGTAGTAAAAAAGAAATAATTAATTTCTTCGAAATTTATATACAAAATCGAGAATTCAATAAAGCTTACATTGCTCTATCAACAAATATTTTATTTACTCGTAACTGCGACTAAAACGCAACAAGATTTCTTTATCGAATATCACTGACATGCCAAATCATATATATCAGTGGTTCCCAACCTTTTGTTGTTCGCGTACCACTACGAGGTTTTTGTTGCGTGTGGGGTTCCCAACTGTCATATAAATCCTTTATTCTATAACTTGAGATTTGCGTGTTTCGTATAATAGTGCTCAATCTCTTTCATTATAAGTTTGTATCACGGATCATAATTTACCTCTCACCACCAGTGGTCCCACTGGTGGTCCGTGGACCACCGGTTGGGAACCTCTGATATATACCGATGATATGATAAATGCTCAGTATCTCTTATGGATATTTATAGAATTGCACAATCATGTGTTTTGGGAAAACGCCAAAACGAAATTGTTACTTGCCCACATATAATAAAGCTATACAGTCGATCCTCACGACTGAGTGTTCTATGGTGAATTATTTATGTAATAATAACATTAAAATGGTTAAAATGTGTTGCAGTGATGTCTAGCAGCCAATAAAAGTAAAAATATTTTTTTTTAGAATTCTTGTACTTTGTAATTTTTGTGGAAACTTTCTTTAGTTCAAAATACTTCAAAAGTAACCTCAGTTGCTATTATCGATCTAAAAAATGGGTCTAAATAGCGAGAGCCTGGTGGCAAATAAAAAAAAATCGTTCCATTCCATTTCGTTCACTCCCGTTCATTTCCGTTCCAGTCCATTTTGTATAAGTTCATTACTTAAGCAACCTTACCAGAGTGCAAAATCGATGGTTTTGTCATTTTATCTATGGATTTATTAAAACAAAAACATAAAAACGTCTTTTGGCGGACATACAGTTTTAAGAGGTTTATAAAATCTTTATGAATATGAAACATAAAATCAGCTTATTAAGCCCATCTTAAGAAAATGTTAGTTAGTGAACGTCTTAAACGTATTTTAAGGGTATTTTTTTTATAAAAAAGACGATATATCTATAAAATGTTAAACTGAATGACAAACTAACATACGTATCAACGCACAGCCCAAATATCTATAACATTCCTACGGGAAACCAGGGCACATGCGTACAAAGTCGCGGGTGTATACTATTGAGGTGTAAAGAATGACGCGAGAGCAGATAAAAACTACAATGTCACAGCAAAAGTAAAAACCAAAAAAAAAGTAAAAACAGAGGAGCCTAGTTGAAAATTAATATTTTCTATTAAAGCGTCACGAACACGGCTTAATTTGATGACTCTAAATTCTTTTGATATAATCGTCATACTCGCATAATAATAGAAAGTGCTTTATTAATAGCCGTAAAACAGTTTACTGGACCTCACCTCGCATTCCAAATTGTGACAAATTACGGTGTACCATGGCATGTCATGAAATTATGACCCAAAGTTTGTTGAAATGATTTGCACAACACGCTATATTTGTTAGTCATTTGTTAAACTACACGCACACAGCCAGTATTTGACAATTAAATCGACCCAACTTTAAAAGTTCGTACTAAATCTAAATTATAAATGTGTGTGTTTGTTAGTTCTTGTTTCTCATCGAAAGGAACCAATGGATTGACATATTTTGCACAGGGATAGCAGTTTATGGTCTGGAGAGTGACATAGACTAGCTTTTATTAGGGAAAATTAGGTATCTTATTCCCACAGGAAAAAAGTTTTATTAAAATTAGGAAAACGCGTACAAAGCCCTTAAAAGCTAGTAATTTATAATTTTTATCTTTTATTGTTGTTTACATTAATGCATGGGAACGGGATTAGTATTAATAATAAAAATTAATAGCTTCAGTTGAATAATCTGAAACAAGTAGAGTAGTCCTATATGGTATATGTGGGTGGTTGACCAAAAAGTTGAAGTCCCTTTTTGGTGGGGGAATTAATTGATTTCTAGTAAATCGCGTTTGAAGTTTGAAGGTGTAATTTTTCCAAAACTGCCACAGCACACAAAAAAATCATAAAAAAAACTACGGCACCTAAAAATATTCTGGTTAGACCAAAACAAAGCTAAAAGACCACAGATTCCCGGACCACAGATTCACAGATCCGGCTAAATCTGCCGAGAGCAGTGATGGCAGATGGAGGCGGAAGATTCTAAAGTGGAGGTTCATATTGCGGTACGAAGTATACTAGATGAACAAATTACATCAAAGATGTTGCAAATGTAAACCGGAGGACACCACCTTGGTGAAGTTAGGAAAGGCCACATCCTGAACTATAACATGACGATGACGAAAAAGTATAATTAAATTACGTAATCAGCTAAATAGACGAGTGATAATGGACGAGAATTAGAATGAATTATGGAATTAAATATACATACTGATTTTATAACATCATAATAAATACATTTGCTGAATATTTTTTTTTTTGAGAAATATATTTTTAATCCACGGCCCGCTTTACTTATCTCTCCCGTTCACGGTACGTTTATTTACGACTCCTCACATTCTTTTTGGGGTTACGCCAGACAAATCAGCATGTGATGCAATATTTAAGAAGCTGAAGAATTCATCATCATTCATCTCATACATTGGAGCATAAGTGGTCGCGTACTGTGCGGTTCCAGAGAAGTTTTCTCTCGCGTACTATCAAGCTGTGGAATGAACGGCATGTCGAGTTTTCTCAGGAGACTACACCATGGCATTCTTCAAAAAAGATGTGAAGATGTTTTTACAGAGTCAAAAGTAACACCGTTGGCAACGTGTGTTGCCCCCGGTGTTACGATAATCATAGGCTAAACTGCTTTCCATCAGGCGAGCCGTATGCTTGTTTTCCACCTTAGTGGTATAAAAAGATGACGTGGCAGTAAGACTCCTTATTTCACTACAGAATCCTAAAAAGACGGCAAAAAAGCAAAAATGTGTGAGTGCGACAAAATTAGGGCAATTTCGCCATTCCCAGTAGCGCCATTCTACACGTCATTCTACACGTTACTTCTCATCAGCTTCCTAATAGCATTAGGTCATCAACATTACGAATACTAACAATTGCAAATGTGAACCATATAACCATGACAAAAAGCTTATAATCCCTAAACACGAAAGAACTTGTACGTAAAAAAAATATGACAAAGTACAAAACATTTCGTACAAATTCTAAATCTTGTGAAGGCGCTCTAAGTGGGTCAATTGTTTACTTTCGAGTATTTAAATGTGCTGGTGTGTTTTATGGCCAATAATTACTATGATTTATCACACGAAAACAAAATTACTGCTTGAGTAATGGAATACATAATGCAGTCAGACATGATCATATTTTATTTTCGTTATTTTAAGCTTTTATTTAGTTTCTCCGCGGTGTCATATCTGTCAAATCAAATCTTGTAAGCGAAATTTTCCCAGTGTATACTAAAATTTGGCGCACTCTTCTGGTTCTCGTAACATGAATACAAATAAATGGCGCCATTTTAAAACAAGTATATTGATTTATAATTTATACATTTATAATATGGTAATTTGAAATGAGCGGTTTGAAATGAGTGGTTGTATTAGCTTCATGAGCTCTCGACTTTACCTACAATTTATACCTTTCCCATTCTCCATATCATCCCCCCCGCCGGCCATCGGCTGGCGACGACCTTGCCTAAACCAATATTACATGCACGTAGTACGACGCCCTTGCGTTTACCTAACGAGGCTCTAGCGAAAGAGGTGCCATGTCGAAACCGATGGTTTTTTTTTGTTCCGTCGCATGCAGTAAATAACACATCCAATCGGTCGAAAATAAATATCGCGCACTGATTTACGTGTACTATTAGATTTAATGTAATTTGTTATTTATATGATGTAAACACTATACAAATAATGGTTTTATCTCTGTGATCAAAACTACACTCAACTTGAGGTATCGAAATTATATTATAAAATCTCAAACTGTAATTACGCAGCTAGTTACACTTTGCGATTATTTTTCAATGCTTTCTACGTTGTCTTCTGTGATAAGGCTTGGTATTGGATCATAAACTTAAAAAATATCACAAAGTGTAATTAGCTGCGTAATTACAGTTTGCGTTTATTTTTCAACGATTAAATGCTAAGCCTTATTACACAAGACAACACAGATTCATCAATTTCAGTCCTGGTACTAGCTGTATAGAAGTTTACAAATTCATCTTTTCAAATATAAATATTAATGGACGAAGCGAGAAAACATTACAAAAGCCTACCGGTAGGTATCCTTAGGTCTATTTAGCATTACAATGCCTTGGACCGTACCAAAAATTAATATTTGTTATTATGTACACTCGGTTTTCAAGGAGATTTATAGATTTTTTCATTGAAACTTCAGACCCTGTTACGCAGAATAGATCCAACCGACATTTTGTTACTTTTAAGTTACTATTTATAGTTTAACTAGCTGGCCCGGCGAACTTCACATCGCCTTCAAATATTTTTGCTGCTAAGTTTACGTAGAAAAAAGTTACGGCCGTTTATTGAGCAAAAAACGCATATTTCGACACACTCAAGGGAATCAAAACCTATAGGGTACTTCCCGTTGACCAAGAACTATGAAATTTGGCAAGTAACATCGTTATAGACTACAAGTACAGGAATAAATCTGAAAACTATACATTTGTAAATAGATCTTAAAAAATAGGGGGTCTATATTTTTTATAGGGTGTCGAAATTTCAAATTGAAACTACTAGTTCAAATGGGGTATCATATGAAAGGGCCTGATGTACACATTGCAAAATATATTTTATTTATTTTTTTCGACGCATTATTTCTTATTTATAATGAAAAATATCAAATTTAATAATGATACTACGTACCTACGGAACCCTCGGTGGGCGAGTCCGATTCGCACTTGTCCGGTTTTTTTTAATAGGTATTTTGCTATTCGGGGCAGAAACAAATCCAACAAATCAAAGCTGGATCCAATTAAAAACAAAAATGTCTAATGCAAAACGGAATGTACGGTGGTTTGCTTAGGGATGATAACATCTACTTGAGATAAAGTGCCAAGTATTGTCGATTTTGTGTTAATTACTTCCATAGAATTCCTGGGATATTTGTTAGATTGTCGACCCATCTAACATAGGATGCTTCGCTCCGCTTTACATTCTGCGGTCGCTACTCCTGAACCTTTCTGCCCAACGGCTGTCACTTCTGCATGCTGTGGTCTGCCCACTTCAGCTTTCGGATCTTTAGAGCCATGTCAGATTCGTAGTCTATCGGTACTTGTATGCATATTCACTAAATTCTAAGTTTAACCACAGTACAAGTAGTAATAGTAATACTACGTTCAATATCGCCACCTCTGCCGCTCTCTCGTAACGACCTCACCTCCCCTCTGAGACAAATCGGGAACAGTTTGTAGGGCGCCGCATGCAAATACGTTAATTCACGTTGTGTAAAGACGCCATTATTTATGTAGTAGTTAACGACGCGACATTTGTATGGAATGGCCGGGGTGTGGTTTAACCCAGTATAATGTAAAGTTTCTGTTCTTATATAACACACAAGAAAGATAATTCATTGGTGCTGTCCAACGCATCCTCCATCAACAAACGTTGCATGGAGATATTCCAAGCATGGTTCTGTTCATCGCACGCTGCCTATAGCTTTCTAAATAATTTGAACCATATCAAATACAAATTTTAAATATATTCACTTTTTCCTGAAACAGCAAAAAAAACCGTATTTGAGACATTCGCATTTTTTATTTATTTAATAAATTTAAATCACAACATAATATATAACAGAATATTTTTTTTTCTAAAAAACTAAACGTTATATAGCTAGCAGGCTTTATTACGCATACCGAGTCGTCACGGTTTTTTTTACATTGCGTTGCAACAATAGCAATCTACGGGTTCATGTTTACCCGAAATTGTTCTCCATACCAATTTGTAATCCGAATGATCACTCTTCCTAAAATTTTTCTTCCTAAAGTTTTCATTCATAAAATTTGCAGTATACCGACGATGTACATAACAGTTATGTTTCCGAAAATAACGTATATATATTTCAACTCATAAAGTTGTATTTAATAATGCTTTTATTCCTAGACATAATTTCAATAATATTTTTACTCTAATTTGAGAAACACCCAAAGTCGCTTCTAGCACTCGCCGGCCGCGGCACGCTCGCTTCGCTACGCAAAATTAATGTATATAATGTTGATAATAAAAAGAAATCTAAATAAAAAAGACATGACTTTGAATAATAGTGTAAAAGACGGTTATATTGAGAAAATATATGAAAACAAATTATTAACATTAGGAACAGAGTAGATATGAATTGTGATTGTTAGGATGAAAAATGTTAGGAAGAACATTTCCGGATTCCAATTATCGTAGTTGAAATTTTAGGTGAACTTTCGCGCACCCCAATCTACGATATTGCTATTCAATATACAAGCACTTACATTTATAAACTAACACTACATTGAGTACTATGATGTATAGAGGTATACTCACTACCACACATGTGAACACTATATAATATAATGAGTCGACTGTGTGTGCTCAAAAGCGTCATAAATACATAATTGTCAGATTTTAATATTATCTAAGTTAGGTATCTATGAATAAAAACATAATTAGTAAAAACACCTTTTAAATGTCTTCATACTTAGTGCCGGGATTAGTATATATATGCAATTTTGTTATACATATCACATCCGGCTTTCATGGGTTGTTATTCTGTCGCCCACTCAACTCCTTCACGATTGTTTTGGCTCGCTGCCTAAGGCTACCCAAACAGTAGCGTTGATTGAGTTCCCCGCTGAGACGCACGCTTGTCAACGTAATTATATGTACATATGTTCCTGAAAGGATATTTGGGGATCAAGTTCTATTGTAATAGCAGATGAGTCAATTATTAATAGTGTTGATAGGACATTGAACGATTATGACTGGTGGGGTTCATAGTTTGCAAGCTGAAGTGGCAATGGGCCAGTCACATCTGCCGAATGGTAGAGAAAGATATTAGAATGGAGGCCGCGCGTAGGATGCCGAAGCATTCGACGCCCTCCTTCTAGATGGTCCGATAACCTTAAGAAAACGACTGGAAGCGGCTGGATACGGAAGGCGGAAGATCGTATTTGGTGGAAAGCATTGGAGAAGGCTTATCTTCAGCAGTGGGTAGATACAGGCTGATGATGAATGAATGAACAATATCTTAGGAACACAATAATATATTTTATGTCGCTTAGGTAACTGACTTAAGGCGTGGTTGTTTAGACATGGCCGTGTATTATTGCTAATAGTGACAGATGGGAGCCCACCACACATTCCCACCACTGTGTCTCCTGTGTAGCCCGCATTAACAGCGGCGACCGGCGAAAAAGGCAATGAACAGTGAAGTGAAGTTCATTGCAGTCCCAGGGGTATAACTATGACTGCCTTGGAACTCACAACGAATTTAATCAGAAGAAATTAATAGGAGTAGGAAGCTTAATGGCGACAGATGTTAAAAATTAAGTACGAAATAGCTTAACAACACTATATATATTTTTTTTTTGTTATACTACGTCGGACGGAAGACAAGCATAAGACCCGCTTGATGCACGCCTTATGCGTTTGCCGTAGTCAATAAAATATCGCCCGTGTGCCGCCACCCCCGCCACGTGTTGAGTAAGTGAGCGAAAAATGCTTTTCTGGGAAAGTTCAATAAACGTATAATCAAGGTAAGTTTTTTTCTCAGTGCCGATGTAGTCTACTGCTTTATTTTTTTTAAAGAGTCAATCGAGCATGAGAGTAACCTAATAGTAAGTATACAGCCCATAAACATCAGCGATACTAAAAGGTAACTGATCTCGTTTTAGGGTTCCGTACCCAAAGAGTAAAAAGGAACCCTATTACTAAGGCTCCGCTGTCCGTCCGTCCGTCTGTCTCCAGGCTGTATCTCATGAACTGTGATAGCTAGACAGTTGAAATGTTCACAGATGAAGTACTTCTGTTGCCGCTATAACAACAAATACAAAAAAATTGAATACAATAAATATTTAAGGGGGCTTCCATACAACAAACGTGATTATTTGCTCGTTTTTGCTCGCAATTGATAATATTTTGACATTTGAAATATTCACATTTCATATTACATTTAGTTATATATTCACTTTAAAAAGAAATTATTAAATAAAAATGAAACAAATATTTAAGAGGGGCTCCCATACAACAAACGTGATTTTTTGCCGTTTTTATAGATAATGGTACGGAACCCTTCGTGCGCGAGTCCGACTCGCACTTGGCTGGTTTTATTTTACATAGTTTGGAAGTAGGTGAGTAATTTGTCCAAAGAATATTTATTTATTATTTATAAATCGACGTTACCGATCCGTTAAAAATCCAAACAATTGATTTAGTATTGAAGAGACTTGTCCCGTGTTCAGTAACAACTCATTACGTGTGATTTTAGGGTATCTTGAGGAAAACGGCGCCTAATGATGAAAGGACGACGCTTCGCTGGAGCTTGTTATATTTAATTAATGTTATCCAGTGCGTTTGATATATTTTTTTAACTTATAAGTATTTATTAAGAGAAAATTTGACTAACTTAACGTATATGTGATGTAAGTATGTATTGTCTTGTCTAATCTTTGGCATCTTTACAGCCTAAATGACTTAATACATTGTGACATTTCAGATTGTCATTTCGGTAGTATTAGTGAGGTGTAAGCAAAACGACACCATGATATTTTTTTAAGAATTTATTTGAACTTTAGGTGTAGAGACTTGGACACCGAACGTTGGACTTGTTCATAAGTAAAATGCCACACAGCAAGCGATGGAGAGAGTTTATGCTCAGAGTTTCTCTGAGGGATCGAATTCGGAATGGGGAAATTACACAGATAACCAAAGTTGTCGACATAAGTTTCAAAATCAGTAAGCTAAAGAGGCAGTGAGCCGGCTACATCTGCCAAGTCATCGATGGCTGATGGGGTAGGAGTCCTGGAGCGGAGTCGCCGTCGTCTAGCTAGAATATGGGGGGATGCGGAAAGCAGAGGATCGAATATGGTGGAAGGCATTTGGAAGGCCTCCAGCAGTGGAAACAAGCTGTTAATAATAATGATGATAATGAATTAGTTTAGGTTAGCATTTGTTCTTAGTTTTATTTGCAATAGTTTAGAAGTATTCAAAAGTTGGCTGGAACAGATCCATTACAGGATAAGTAATCAACCTTTGAACTACGAATCTACAACTTGCCCTCCCGTGAAAAGGTCAAACTATTTCAGATACATTATCTGAAATAATTTGACCTTTTCACGGGAGAACTACTTATTTGACCTACTCGTATATTCTGCAATTAGGATACAGAATATAGCTTTTAATTCATTATTAATCTATTTTATATACTATTTACGAATGTACTGTTATTTATACTGTGCTTCTCTCTACAATATACATAAACCATATAGAAAATACCTAGGCCATGCTAACAGATGTTCAAGCATACATGTCTGATAATGAACCCCAGACTTTTCATGTTGTAGGAGCCGTTATTAGCTACGCGGCAGAAACGATTGAAAGGTCACATTTAATCATAGAAATATATTTTCAATGATTAAACAAGGGAATATTTTAATGATTGATCATTTTACAACGTGTGCCGTAACTGTATTCCTCTTTGACCCCAAATAAATTTTGAAGAATTTGACCCAAAATTCTCGTATCACCAAACTCCTCCAAAACGGCTGGACCGATTTTTATGAAATTTTGTGTGCATATCGCGTAGGTTTGAGAATCGGCCAACATCTATTTCTCATACCCCGAAATGATAAGGGTGACCCACCTCTAAATTTTTTTTATTTTTTTTTATTATGCACACAATTTCAAATTTTCACCCTTCTACGATCAACCCCTGTTTTTTAATAGCGATATGAGTAAGTCTATATAATCCAGGATTAAATGAAACATTTTGTTACAGTGTGATCCCAAACGATAAGTTTATAACAAAATCAAGTACAAAATCCTAAAAATTAAACTCTCGAAGTAGTAGTTCCATTATACTCATTGCAAGGAAAATACTCCAAATGCATTGTAGTTGGAAATTTTAATGGAATGTACTTTTGTTTCGCCTGCAAAGTAGCTGTGTAGCATCAATCTCACTTCGCGTTTTGTTCGCTTATTTTTCTTAGCAGCTTTCTTTACATCTTACTTTTAAATTTGATGTTTTGCTCAGTTTCAGGTTTCAGCGAGAACCCGTAAAAACACAAAAAAATTCTTACAAAAATGAGAGTATATATCGAGGAATAATTATAAGAAAACATTGTTTAAGATACCAAGTTTTGACAATTAATATCAATATGTATTGAAAAAATACGAAGTTACTTCATTTCAGCCAAAGGGCATCCAATGGTGAACGGGTTTCTCCCTTCGACATCCACAATGAACGGTTTTGTACCGTTTGCATCGATCCTCCCTGCGATCTTGATCAGGGACCTTACCGGCAAAGCTGAAACCGATCTCCATTGAATTTGTTGGTTGCGAAAATCAAACTTTATCTTAGATTTATTCTACTTGTAATTAGCTTAACTGGTAGCAACCCTGGAGCTCTACCAACTAAGCTGAAGGTGAATGTCAATAACTTAAATGTAAGACCTATATTTTGAAGCAAAATATTCGATGATAACTTTCGCGTTGCATGATTGAAATTATAATAAACACGGGAATTAACGCGATCATGCATGTAAGGTAGTTTTACATACCTTTATTATTGCCTGACGTTTCGACCAGGTTGCACCGGCCGTGGTCACAGGCTGACTGATTTATTATAATTTCAAAATATTCGATGGTCATCGGCTTCAGCTTCGGCAGTAGGACCCCAGATCGTTTGTCCATCTATTGTAGAGCTGTTCTACGCTTCGGTTATATACATAAGTGGTTCATCAACATCTTTGAACCAAAGCCAACTTCACCTGCACGCGGTACACCCTGCTGACTGACAAACGAAGCTTTGGCGAAAAGAGAGGTAGGGAGCGTAATTGTAAGCTACCCGGCTGGGGAATGTACCTCCACCTCACAGAATACCGCAGTCAAATAACAATTCCCTTGAGGGTTGTTGTGTTCCTGCGAGTGAGTGAGGTCACCAGAAGGGAAGGAGATGCTGCGTTGGCAGCGGGGGTGGAGGCGCGCGAGCGATATTTTATGTTGCGAGCGTTTATATGGCTACGGTAACCGCTTCACATCAGGCGGGCCTTATGCTTGTCTGCCAACCGACGTAGTATAAAAAAAAACGGTCCCGGTCCGTGGTCGCCATTCCAAAACCTTCTTTCCCCATTGGTCGTTAGTTCTGCTATTTAGCCTGTCCCCTGCCATCCTTAGGGTTATGTCAGTAACACTAGTTCTGTTACATATGTAATCAATTCTGAGTTTATCACATAGAGATACTTTGAGCACAGCTCTCTCCATTGTACGCTGCGCAATATCGAGCTTTCGAAAAAGGCCCATAGTAAGGTACCGTGTCACCACTGGCAAGTCAAAACACACGAAATTACATACAGCTTAATAATATTAGTGTGAATTCTTAGGCTCAACTTACACCGCTGCGGAATAGAATGGAAGCGACTTATTGCAACGAAATTGTACATAGCATAATTAACTTTATGTCAATTATATAAGATATAAACTTATATACAAGCCAAAAAAAGGTCGCGCTTCTTCCGGGGAATCCCCGCGCATTCTCGAGTATTCCCCTATTTTATAACCGACTTCAAAAAAGGAGGAGGTTCTCAATTCGACTGATTTATTTTTGTATGTATGTTATTTGATATCTTCGCGAATTGTGAACCGATTTTCAAAATTCTTTTTTTTTATTTGAAAGGGTATGATTGCAAGGTGGTCCCATATTCACCAAGTCAGGGTCTGGTGAGGGGATCCCAGAAAAATCGATGGAAACCCTTAAATTTGCCCTGTGGTTGCCGGCAGCATAGCTGCGCTGGATGTCGTACAAATGAATCTTGTGTGACGCAATAACATTTCTCCGGGAAGACAGGCTGCAGAGTCTCCCGGGTTATTCCACCAATAAGCTGCGCTTGCCAGCTGAAGTCGGTTTTTATTTTTTCTTAAAAATCATTATTTATGGCACGTATTTAGGTTTATATGTTATACAATTGACAAAAGCTCATTATGTTATGTACAATTTCGTTGCAAAAAGTCGCTTCCATTCCATTCCGCGGCGGTGTAAATTGAGCTTTAAGCTCTGATGAATGATCCTTATCATTAATATTGAAATTATATACCGAAAAGAAAATGTAAATCAATTTATAAATTTCAACCCTTTTAATCACAACGCAATTTGAATCATTTATTAAAAGTGTCAAACACAACAAATATTGGTTCAAAAGTTGGAAGCCAATGCATATTTTCTTGGTCATTAGTTAACAGTAAACACTTTTACTATGCAAAATATCGTTTTCTTTCCGAAACCCGTCAATACTTTCGCCAGTCATTAAATATTTTACGAGGTCATTTTTTATCAAGTAGGTCGATAATATCGCTATTTCATAGTTGACTGAAATCTATTTCGTCTTCTTTTTTATGAGCCTTGTGGTCGAATGGCTAACAATATTTAGGGGTGTAAGTGGTTCATCAACATCTTTGAACCAAAGCCTGAAGTTCAAAGATACTGAAAGCACTGCAACGTGGTCCCTCACTGTGGGCCTTATGAACAAGCTCAAAGTAGCCCAACGAGCTATGGAGAGGGCTATGCTCGGAGTCTCTCTGCAAGATTGAATCAGAATTGAGGAGATCCGTAGAAGAACCAAGGTTACCGACATAGCCCAGCGGATTAGCAAGTTGAAGTGGCAGTGGGCAGGGCACATAGCACGGAGGACGGATGACCGATGGGGTCGAAAAGTTCTCGAGTGGAGACCACGTACCGGCAAGCACAGCGTAGGACATCCATCCACAAGGTGGACAGACGACCTCATTAAGACCGTAGGATCGCGCTGGATGCAAGCCGCTTCCAACCGGTCTTATTGGTTTATTATTAATAGGACGATGAGGGTGCGCTTCGGGGGGGAGGAATGCGTACGCGCTGCCACAAGAGGTTGCGTACAAGGGTCCATAGGAGGTCCGATATTGTGGAACCTCCTCTTGGACCCCCTCCTGTGGCAACTAGAAAGAGCGGGGGTGTACTGTCAGGCCTTCGCTGACGACGTCGTGTTGGTGTTTGACGGAGCCACTGCACTGGATATAGAGAGATGTGCCAATGCCACTCTCGAGCACGTGAGGGCGTGGGGGGTCAGAAACCGGTTAAAGTTTGCGCCGCAAAAGACCAGCGCCATGCTGGTCACGCGCAAACTCAGGTATGACACTCCGCGCCTCAGCATGGGATAGGATGGGCATTGGCATGTCTCGGCAGATCAAACTCCTCGGGTTGACCATCGACGCGGGTCTTACGTTCAATGCGCATGTGGCCACCGTCTGTAAACGGGCGGTGGACATATATAAGCGCCTTGCACGTACGGCCCGCGTCGGTTGGGGTCTTCATCCTGAGGTAGTGAAGATCATATATACAGCTGTAGTGGAGCCGACGATGCTTTACGCCGCGGCCGTATGGGCACCAGCGGTGAACAAGCTAGGCATCCAGAAGCATCTCAACAGCGGACAGCGGGGCTTCGTGCTGAAGATCTGCAAGGCCTACCGAACGGTCTCCTTGAACTCCGCATTGCTGCTGGCTGGGGTGCTCCCCCTTGACCTTAGGGTGCGAGAAATCGCATCTCTTTACGAGGCCAAGAGGGGACTGCCCCATCCGGTACTGGGAGACAGGGAGATCGAGCGGATGGCCTCTAAGATCGAGGCCCCGCACCCAGCGGAGCTGGAGAGGGTCGAGTTCGATCACCTGGTGGACGAGGAACAATACAGGGCAGCCAACATCTTTGCCCTGCGAATGTTCACGGACGGCAGTAAGATTGAGGGTCGTGTAGGTGCCGCTGTTTCAATTTGGATCAGCGATGCCGAAACCAAGGCCGTCAAGCTTACTTTGTCGTCCTACTGCACCATCTACCAGGCCGAACTCCTCGCTCTCTGCACCGCGGCAAAATACGCGTTGAGCTGTAATGGATCCAGCGTGGGATCTTCAGCGACTCCATGGCGGCACTCCAGGCGATAGGTAACGTTGATTCTTCTCACCCCCTTGCGGTACAGACGCGGGACGCTCTTATACTGTGCAAAGCGCAGGGTAAGAGCGTCTCGATGTTCTGGATTAAGGCGCATGTGGGTCTTGAGGGGAATGAACGAGCCGATGAACTGGCCAACAGTGCGGCCCTGAGGTCGAAGAAGAAGCCCGACTACGACCGCTGCCCTGTCTCATTCGTCAAGGGTATGATCCGTAAGGCGACCATTGATGAATGGGATAGCAGATATCGCTCGGGAACTACAGCTTCAACAACGAAGCTATTTTTCCCGAGTGCGACCGCCGCGTACAGTATCGTGGGAAAAATGGCTCCGTCTGGCATCACCACGCAAGTCTTATCGGGACATGGTGGGTTTGCCGCGTACTTGTACAGGTTCAAGTATATATACACATATTATATATTTTAGCTGTACCCATTTGGGAATATTGTGTCATATACCTGTAGAATTCTAAAAGTGATAAATTTAAAGTTAACTGTATCTACCCGCTTACTTGTCTCGAATAAATAAAACCGTCCAAGTGCGAGTTGGACTCGCGCACGAAGGGTTCCGTACCATTATCTATAAAAACAGCAAAAAAAAAAAAAAAACGTTTGTTGTATGGAAGCCCCCTTAAATATTAATTTTATTCTGTTTTTTAGTATTTGTTGTTATAGCGGCAATAGAAATACATCATCTGTGAAAATTTCAACTGTCTAACTATCACAGTTCATGAGATACAGCCTGGTGACAGACGGACGGACGGACGGACGGACAGCGGAGCCTCAGTAATAGGGTTCCTTTTTACTCTTTGGGTACGCAATCCTAAAAAGGGCTAGCCTGTGCATATAGAATATTTTAATAAAATCCCACGTTTTAATACTACCCCCTTTGCAGTCTCGATTTTCATATAACCTCCAACCATAGGTAGAAAAATATCGGAAAATATAGGCGCCCAAGTCAACATTGGTCCTAGGCGGGGCCATTCTGCTTGTTCCGCCTGATGATAGCCGTGGCTAGATTGACACAGTAGTCAATAAACTTATTTCTACTTTTTTCAGCCATCACCTCGGACACGTTCGTTTCAGTGACCCGCATTCCCAAACGCTGCTCCAGCTCCCATCTTTGTTTGGAGAATGCGGGACACTGAAACAAAATGTGCTGCACTTCCTGACCCTCGCCAGCTTCACAGAAACACGATGGATCGTCCACGCACTTGAACCTGTACAAATACGCGGCAAACCCACCGTGTCCCGATAAGACTTGCGTGGTGATGCCAGACGGAGCTATTTTGCCCACGATACTGTACGCGGCGGTCGCACTCGGAAAAAACAGCTTCGTCGTTGAAGCTGTAGTTACCGAGCGGTATCTCCTATCCCATTCGTCAATGGTCGCCTTACGGATCATACCCTTGACGAATGAGACAGGGCAGCGGTCGTAGTCGGGTTTCTTCTTCGACTTCAGGGCCGCACTCTTGGCGAGTTCATCGGCTCGTTCATTCCCTTCAAAGCCCACATGCGCCTTAATCCAGAAGATCGAGACGCTCTTACCCTGCGCTTTGCACAATTTAAGAGCGTCCCGCGCCTGTACCGCAAGGGGGTGAGGAGAATCAACGTTACCTATCGCCTGGAGCGCCGCCATGGAGTCGCTGAAGATGCCCACGCTGGATCCATTACAGCTCAACGCATATTTTGCCGCGGTGCAGAGAGCGAGGAGTTCAGCCTGGTAGACGGTGCAGTAGGACGACAAAGTAAGTTTGACGGTCTTTGGTTTCGGCATCGCTGTTCCAAATTGAAGCAGCGGCACCTACCCGACCCTCAATCTTACTGCCGTCCGTGAACATTCGCAGGGCAAAGATGTTGGCTGCCCTGTATTGATCCTCGTCCACCAGGTGATCGAACTCGACCCTCTCCAGCTCCGCTGGGTGCGGGGCCTCGATCTTAGAGGCCATCCGCTCGATCTCCCTGTCTCCCAGCACCGGAAGGGGCAGTCCCCTCTTGGCCTCGTAAAGAGATGCGATTTCTCGCACCCTAAGGTCAAGGGGGAGCACCCCAGCCAGCAGCAATGCGGAATTCAAGGAGACCGTTCGGTAGGCCTTGCAGATCTTTAGCGCGAAGCCCCGCTGTACGCTGTTGAGATGCTTCTGGATGCCTAGCTTGTTCACCGGTGGTGCCCATACGGCCGCGGCGTAAAGCATCGTCGGCTCCACTACAGCTGTATATATGATCTTCACTACCTCAGGATGAAGACCCCAACCGACGCGGGCCGTACGCGCAAGGCGCTTATATATGTCCACCGCTGATGTTTACAGACGGTGGCCACATGAGCATTGAACGTAAGACCCGCGTCGATGGTCAACCCGAGGAGTTTGATCTGCCGAGACATGCCATGCTGAGGCGCGGAGTGTCATACCTGAGTTTGCGCGTGACCAGCATGGCGCTGGTCTTATGCGGCGCAAACTTTTATATTTTCCGATAGGCGCCTCGATCGCGGTGGCTAGGTGGGGTTATTGAGTTAAGTGTCTGCCGAGGACAGCTGTGGATGCATTGACAATAATTAGATATTTAGTGTGACCAAGCCATCACCTTAATTCGTCGGCGTCCTATAAGTGGACACAACATTTATATTATTTAAATAAGTGTAATTTATGAGACAATTTAATTTAATTCTATTTTAAGCCATTTGTTTTATCTATTATAATTTTAAGTTTATCGCTTCATTAATATAATATTAATGTAGTAGAAATTATATATAGGTTAATTTAGGTAACATTTTAAACTTGTATGAAAAAATTTAAGTTAACTACAAAAGAACCACGACAGGGGTGTGCGCACGCCATTTCGAAAGTAAGCCGATCTGCGCATACTACGCATTGCGATTGGCGATTAAAAAAAAAAAAAAACCATAGGTAGAAAATCGAGGTTGTAACAGTTTACAATTTACGCAATAAAATTTATAACAACAAGAATAACAAAAGTTAATCAGACTTTTATAGAGGCCTTGTCCTGATGACAATAAAATAAACTTATTTTGGAGTAACAGGCAAAGTTGGAAAATCCCCGCGGGACGACTCACCTGCAGGAAGCTAGAAGCGAAACTTTACATTCGCTGGTTTAAGGTATTCACTCACCTTACGTAAAGTGCTTAGAGTTTGAAAAAAAAAGTTTTTTTTTTATACTATTTCGGGTGGCAGACAAGTAAGCGGTTACCGTTGCCATATTAACGCTCACAACATGAAATATCGCTCGCTCGCCGCCACCCCCGCTGCCAACGCAGCTTCTCCTTCCTCCCTGGGACCTCATTCACTCGCAGAAACACAACAACCCCAAGGGAATTGTTAATTACCTAATTCATCGATTCCCATAATATCATTAATTATCCTACTCCTACTAATTTCTTCTGATTAAATTCGTTGTGAATTCCAAGGTATCCATAGTTTTTCCCCGGGACTGCAGTGGACTTCAATGTTCATAGCCTTTTTGATGGACGCCGCTGGTAATCCTGGCTACACAGGAGACAAAGTGGTGGGTATGTGTGGTGGACCCCGTCCCGTTAGAAATGTTGTATATGCGCCTGGTATTACATGTTAACAGTAAAGCTGAACGTATGTATTTGACTATACCATTAGCATACTGTCAAAATCTGAATTCAAAGAGGATTGTTGTGTTCCTGCGAGTGAGTGAGGTCAATAGAAAGGAAGGAGTTACTGCTTTGGCAGAGGGGGTGGCGGCGCGCGAGCAATATTTCATATTGCGAGCCTTCATAGGGCTATGGTAACCGATTCACATCAGGCGGACCATATGCTGATGTCACCAGGCGTAGTACAAAAAAATAATATGCGAGCGTAGATTTTTTTGGTACTTGCATAAACATTTCAGCACGTTTGGCCAGACATCCTTTACAAACATCCTTCGTTTATAGTAAACAGCTTTCGGTAAGTAAAGATGTTTAATGTCAATAAAACATAAATAAATAATGCCTTATTTTTCTTCGGTAAAAGTTAATATAACTTTATGTATTCCGCCTGCTCAGGTTTTCCCAGGAAATTATAGCATAGGCTTCTTCAAAAAGGGCGTCGATTGGTTTTTACAGAATCGGCAATGCTCATACCTCTGGTGCTGCAGGCATCCATAGGCGACGGTGACTGCTTTCCATCAGGCGGGACGTATGTATGTTGATTGTCACCTGAATGGTATATATAAGGTGCGTTTTTTCATCTCTATCTCAAAATTAGCGATGGCAGATGGTGGAGAATTTTTTAAAGTGAAGCCTGCGTGTAGATTATCGAAGCGTTGAACTCCCTTTTTAGGTGATCCGGTGACCTTAAAAAAGCAGCTGGAAGTGTAGTAGTAAAAACAGTAGTTAATCCAAGTCAGTGGCCTTTGGGCGGTATGAAAACACTGGCTGGCCTCCACCAACTCGCAGTTGAGCAGCATGGTGGAGTATGCTCTAAACCCTTCGATCGACGGGAGGCCCGTACCCAGCAGTGAGATGAATATGGGTTGATGTAGAACTAGCCTGTAAGTTTAGCATCTGTGAATATAATATTATTTTATTTTATATAGGTAGGTTTTTTTTTTACTAAGTTTGGTAAAATTTTTGAATGATATTTTTTTGTTTGTTAAGATTTTTCTGATTTACACTGGCTGATATTACAAGAAGTAGTTGATGCTTCTTTTTTTAGAAAAATAATTATAATTACGCATAAAAAACCCGTGAAATTGAATACAAGTAATTTTTTTTTTTAATTCCACGTGGACGATATAGTTAGTTAGTGATAATTGTCATAATCGGATATAATTTATAGGAGGAAGATTTGGACTTAAATTACATAGTAAACACATATTAGAAGAGAGAATTGTGCTCATCCCTAAGAGCTGACTAATGTTGCAGTTCTTGCCCATCAGCTGTAAGAACTAAGCTCATTAATCATTATTAAACTCTCCAAATGTAAGAACATTGCCAAAGTGAAAACATCGTTGCAAAAAATATGAATAAACTTTTTCACGTCGTTAGCTTAAGGGTTAGGGCCCTTTTGGGTCGGTTCGACCCATCTGTCTTTGTCGGTGGGGTCCAATTTTGAACGGCGATAATTCAGAGTCCGGTCGGCTCTCGGTTTACCGACTTTACGCCTGTCTGAGACTGACGTAATGACCTTTCAAGCACTCCTGAAAATGCCTTAGCTGTTTTGATTTTGACATATTGGATTGGTCAATTTTGATGTCTTTTTACGGTAGGAGAGGGTTAATGGTACTAGATTTTTGTCACTATATATTTTTATATGTCTAATAATGAAAAATGTCATGTGTTCATGTATATTACAATTGATACTTGACGAGCTCGGTGGCGTAGCGGTCAATGAGGCGGCTTCGACACCAACGCTCGTGGGTTCGATTTCCACACAGGACAAACATTTGTGTGCATGAACATGTCTGTTTGTCTTGGTCTGGGTGTTTTCTATGTATCATAAGTATGTATTTACAAAAAAAATGTATTTACGTATGTATATCAGTTGTCTAGTACCCATAACACAAGCTTCGCTTACTTTGGGGCTAGGTGGCGTCGTATAATTTGTCTGACAATATTTATTTATTATTATTTATACTAACATAATTTGAATATAGTGGTTAAATCATAATTATTAAACCACTATATTATGTTTAATATAAATTTACTATAACCGTCTATTGTATAGTTTAATAATAAGATAAATTACGACTGTGTTAATATAAATATGAAATGATTGACATTTCATTAAATAAGTTTAGAAAATAGTTATTATGTCAAACGTTAATTAAAATCAGTCAAGTCCATAAAATCAATCAAATCCATGTACAGTCAACAGCAGATGAAGCGTTACACTTTGACCTTTGGACCGTTTTTATGCAAAAACAATCTCTAAACCTATGTCAGGTTTTGCAGTGCGACTATATCGCATTATGAGTGGTCAACTGTATATACTTTCACTGAGTGCTAACAATCATTAGTACCAAAGTAATAATCGAGAAATTGAACAAATATAATCCAAGCTTAATTAATCCTTAATCCAATAAAAACATTTAGAATCCTATGAGAAACCTACAAACACCTTACATGGAGATGGTAACATTTCCAGATTATGATGGTCCTGCGCAGGCAAGAGACGTACGTAGAATTCGTAGCACTACGCGGGGCCTTTTTATATGGAAGTGTTTTCATCTAGTGTTACTATCTACAAACGGTAGTCCATATTATTTCTATATGTAAGCATAATAAATTTATTACAAGAACTTATTAAATGAACAAAACCTCGACTGCACTAGAAAAAAACAACTAAAAAGCGAAAATAATCTATCTCTTTTTTTCTCGAGAACTCCATTACTATTACGACGTAGGTATTCTATTTTATAAGAAAGGACTTTGAAAATTCCCACGGGATACGGGGATACGCGCGTACGAAGTCTCGTTGGGTAAGCTAGTTTCTACATAGAAGTTTATTTAAAAAGTATATTCACCCCCTTCTATAGAAAAATATCTAACTGAGAGTGAAAACCACACCATGGCGTAGCTTAGAAAGACTTAGCGGATAACCAGACAGATCGACGCAAAAAGCGACTTTGTTTTATACTTGCTGATCCATGTCCACTTCTTTGTGCGACAAACATTTTTACGAAAAGTCTTTTGATTTTTCGGGTTAATATATAGCCTATAACACTCACAAATAACGTAGTTTTCTATTAGTAAAAGAATATTCAAAATCGTTCCTGAGGATTCAGAGAATTCTCCCAAAAACTTCACAAACTTTACCTCTTTATAATGTTGTTTATTAGTATGTATTAGACCTCAAAAGCTAATAGCTGTAGTGTATAGCATAAATAAAAGAAAATAATTAGACATAAATATACATCGTTTGCATTCCATTACTACCTCTCCTTCAGCAATATGGCAAACATAGCATTAGTACGTACAATCGCTTTCGGAAAACATAGATTTTATGTACGATAATGAGTGATACATTTAAAGTTATAAGGATGACGTGAACCACGTACGCTTTACGTACTTTGACGTGGATGCACAATGGCTATGTAATTTACATTGACGTAAAAGTCATTATAACTTATTTGCGTAACGATAACTTTGAAGTGTGATATCAAACTTATTTCGAAATTTTGAATGAGAATAAAAAGGAATTATGATGAGTCAGGAACAATAGGCATGTAAAATTAATAATGTGCTCACTTTTGAAAATGTTGTACTTTAGAAATGTTGTTCCATACCGACATGTTTGTTATTTCGAAAGTTTTCAATTTATATTATAATAAATAATAATTGATTTATTTATAATATGTGTCACTGCAATATTATGAAATTTACCCAATTGAAAATTTGATTAATTATTTATTGTACTTGTTAAAGTACCTACATATTTATAGACCTCAAAGCAACTGTAAAAGAATTATGAAAAATATTGGTCGACGTAACTGGGGATCCAAGATCTGGCACATTCCTCGCCCAAAGGATCGGTTTAGCCATCCAGCGAGGTAATGCTGCTAACCTCTTGAGAACGATGCCACATGAGCCAAACTTTTTACATTTATTTTAGTTCACTTTTATTTGAGTATCATTTAGTTTTATAGCTGTATTTTCTGTAATATAATGATTAAAAAACGTACACTTATTCAATAATTAAGAATACATCGTAAAATATTAATCAATTGTATACGTTGATAACACGTTCTCAATGATCTCATTAAAAATTCGCTTTCTAGATTTTTTTTGTTCATAAATTATAGGTACATACACTCTTATGATAGTGACTGCATTAGTGAAAAACTCTGTTCACTTTCCCATTTGTTATATAATTCGTACAGAAACTTAAAAATAAATAAATAGGACCACAGATGGCAAGTAGTCTACGCAAACATATTATGACCGTTTGAATCATCCAAGGTATCATCTTCTCAAGAAGTCCCGTCGCCGGAACTAGCACTTAAATTTACTTTCACATTCAAGATAGTGTGATGAATGTGAATCTAAGCTCTGCGTATTTAGAGTAGTAATTATTTAGATACATGTTCTTATATTTAATTTGTATGACGTTTCTAAGTGCTTTATAAAGTCCAAGGAATAAAGATATTTTGATTTGATTTGATTTGATTTATCACACGCATTTCCGACCATGCAAAAAAACTCCACAAACCCTGTTTGAATAATATAACACTCTAGTCTCGTGGGAAAACCACCACAGGCAGTTCATCCCTT
The DNA here is from genome assembly GCA_937001555.2 of Hypsopygia costalis. Classification (NCBI taxonomy): domain Eukaryota; kingdom Metazoa; phylum Arthropoda; class Insecta; order Lepidoptera; family Pyralidae; genus Hypsopygia; species Hypsopygia costalis. The sequence goes on from OW443335.2 coordinate 6,793,096, forward strand.
ACTTAAAGCTTAAAGCTGCGGGGAAACAAAATCTCTTTTCTTTAGCCCACACAGTAAGCGGCCATTTTAGTTTAAATGTGGAAAGATAAATTCCATGTCGATAGTGAACAGTGCAATTGTAGAAATAGAATTGGGCTGTGGGCATCATGTCAAATAACTTTACAGAACATAACCCATTGTAGAACTCGTGGAACACACAAAAGAGGCTACATACTCTGCCCAGTCAATCCCATAGCATAGTATAACAAATAGTTCTACGTACTTTTACGAAATTCCCCTATTATCCCTCGAAAGTGACGTACAAAGTTATGTAAACTGTAACCATTATTGTTCCAAAATGTATGATTGTTGAATGACACAGTGAAATGGGAGAGTCATAAAAGCCGCCAGGATTACGCTGACGCGGGTGGGTGAAATTTATGAAGATGGCCGACCCTTTGACAAGAAATATACCCTTTTATGTGACCCATAAAAATGGACTGACGACCAATGAATAATGTGTTTTCAGATGTTACGCGTATAAAATATCATAAATGTTTATAAATGTTATGTTTAGATTTGAAATTCCAAGACAGTGGGCAATTTTATGTATTTATTAATGGCATTCTATATCCGAAGGGTTTTATTGATAACACGCTTTAAACGTGTCATTTATTTTACGAACTAACGTTATGTTTTGTGTCGACATAAACCCTTAGTCAAGTAAGCAGTATTTAGTATTAGATTAAGTAACATTACTTAACCTAATAATAGAAAGGAAGGAGACGCTGCGTTCCCAGCGGGGGTGGCAGCGCGCGAGCGATATTTTATGATTCGAGCGTTAATACAGTTACGTTATCCGCTTCACATCAGGCGGGCCGTATGCTTGTCTGCCACCCGACGTAGTAAAGTGTGCAATTTTATGTATTTATTAATGGCATTCTATATCCGAAGGGTTTTATTGATAACACGCTTTAAACGTGTCATTTATTTTACGAACTAACGTTATGTTTTGTGTCGACATAAACCCTTAGTCAAGTAAGCAGTATTTAGTATTAGATTAAGTAACATTACTTAACCTAATAATAGAAAGGAAGGAGACGCTGCGTTCCCAGCGGGGGTGGCAGCGCGCGAGCGATATTTTATGATTCGAGCGTTAATATGGCTACGGCATCCGCTTCACATCAGGCAGGCCGTATGTCTGTCTGCCACACGACGTAGTATAAAAAAAAACCGGACAAGTGCGAGTCGGACTCGCCCACCGAGGGTTCCGTAGGTACGTAGTATCATTATTAAATTTGATATTTTTCATTATAAATAAGAAATAATGCATCGAAAAAAATAAATAAAATATATTTTGCAATGTGTACATCAAGCCCTTTCATATGATACCCCATTTGAACTAGTAGTTTCAATTTGAAATTTCTACACCCTATAAAAAATATAGACCCCCTATTTTTTAAGATCTATTTACAAATGTACAGTTTTGAGATTTATTCCTGTACTTGTAGTCTATAACGATGTTACTTGCCAAATTTCATAGTTCTAGGTCAACGGGAAGTACCCTATAGGTTTTGATTCCCTTGAGTGTGTCGAAATATGCGTTTTTTGCTGAATAAACGGCCGTAACTTTTTTCTACGTAAACTTAGCAGTTTGATTTTTTTTTAACTTCATGGGACCGTAGACCTGAGTAAACAGTTCAAATTTCAGCTTGATACCTCCACGCATTCTCGACATAGAAATTCTTGACAGACAGACAGACAGACAGACAGACAGACAGACAGACAGACAGACAGACAGACAGACAGACAGACAGACAGACAGACAGACAGATAGACAGACAGACAGACAGACAGACAGACAGACAGACGGACAACAAAGTGATCTTATAAGGGTTCCGTTTTTCTTTTGAGGTTCGGAACCCTAAAAAATATTGCTTTCAGTACTTAAAAACTCAAAAATTTACATTGTTAATACCATATCACATATTAGTTTGTGCTTCGGAGGGCACGAAAAACCATCCAAAAACAGGCTACGGTCGACGTTGTTAACTTGCGTGTTTGATTAGACTGACAGGCGCAACGACACCATCAAGCTCCTTAATGTTTTATGTATATATTTTTTTTACTACGTCGGGTGGCAGACAAGCATACGGCCCGCCTGATGTGAAGCGGATAACGTAACTGTATTAACGCTCGCAACATAATATATCACTTGCGCGCCGCCACCCTCGCTGCCAACGCAGCATCTCCTTTTTAGGGTTCCGAACCTCAAAAGGAAAAACGGAACCCTTATAAGATCACTTTGTTGTCCGTCTGTCTGTCTGTCTGTCTGTCTGTCAAGAATTTCTATGTCGAGAATGCGTGGAGGTATCAAGCTGAAATTTGAACTGTATACTCAGGTCTACGGTCCCATGAAGTTAAAAAAAAATCAAACTGCTAAGTTTACGTAGAAAAAAGTTACGGCCGTTTATTCAGCAAAAAACGCATATTTCGACACACTCAAGGGAATCAAAACCTATAGGGTACTTCCCGTTGACCTAGAACTATGAAATTTGGCAAGTAACATCGTTATAGACTACAAGTACAGGAATAAATCTCAAAACTATACATTTGTAAATAGATCTTAAAAAATAGGGGGTCTATATTTTTATAGGGTGTCGAAATTTCAAATGAAACTACTAGTTCAAATGGGGTATCATATGAAAGGGCTTGATGTACACATTGCGAAATATATTTTATTAATTTTTTTCGACGCATTATTTCTTATTTATAATGAAAAATATCAAATTTAATAATGATACTACGTACCTACGGAACCCTCGGTGGGCGAGTCCGACTCGCACTTGTCCGGTTTTTTTTAGTAACCTCACTCACTCGCAGGAACACAACAACCCTCAAGGGAATTGTTATTTGGCTGCGGTATTCTGTGAGGTGGAGGTACATTCCCCAGTCGGGTAGCTTACAATTACGCTCCCTACCTCTCTTTTCGCCAGAGCTTCGTTTGTCAGTCAGCAGGGTGCACCACGTGCAAGTGAAGTTGGCTTTGGTTCAAAGATGTTGATAAACCACTTACACCCCAAAATGTATGTATGTATATGGATTTATGACGACGAAAAAATTAAAATTATTTGAAAGAAAGTTAAATTTTTAATGTATATTTTAATGTTTAGCTATAACGAGTTTTATTTATGTATGTTTCAATTATTATGTATTAAAATGTGTATGGTTATATAAAGAACATAATGGGATAAGATTATGTAAGGAAAGCAAAAGGATAAGGTAAGGAACTATCTTAATATATCACTTATTATATATGTTTAAACTAATATTATGACATCGATCTATAGTCATCCCACTGCTGGGATACAGGTACTCAATCTAAGTTATTTAGAGCGTATTCCATCAGGCTGCTCAACTGTGCCAACTGTCATCTAATGGGACCAAAGGCGGAGGAGCTCGAGAAAACAACCAATACAAAGACAGGCTATGATCCACGATATTTATCTTGCATGATCGAATATTGAAATTTAAACCGCATTCGCGGATGTCTGCACTTCCTGTAGGTAGAGAATACCTTTTTTTATACCGCTAAAGTGACAAACAAGCATACGATCTGCCTGATGACACCCACCCACTTGACATGATGCCCACGGCCTCCTTGTACAGTCGCACCGCTCGCCATCGACAGGGAATTCATCGTCACATACTGGAGCCTAAGTGGTCGCGTACAGAGAAGTTTTCTCTCGCGTACGGTCAAGCTGTGGAATGAACTGCTTGCCGAGATTTTCTCAGGAGACTACAGCATGGGGTGCTTCAAAAAGGACGTGAAGAGGTTTTTACATGGTCGGCAACGCGCGTGCGATGCCCCTGGTGTTACAGGCGTTCATAGGCTACGGTAACTGCTCACAATCAGGCGGGCCGTATGCTTGTTTGCCAAAAAGAATTATTATCAAAAGTTCGAACATAGATGACAGAATTAATTTCCCACGCTGTTTTATTTTTTTTTTCCACTATAATTTTATTCCATTAATATCCACCAATTGAGTAAAGTACTTAAATGCTTTAATTCCTTATAAAACTACGTATAACTTGTAAATTTAATGAAAAAAATGTTAGTACATTGTTTAATTTATCTTCAAACATTATTGAAAATTTATAACATAAATTGAATAAAGGAATAACTTTCAAAATAACAAGACAAATATAATTAATGCCTTGGGCTTCATTATTATGAAAATCTCAGTTACCCTGAATATTAACTAATATTCATGAAACTTCTGTATTCCTCGGACTTATTCCGTGAATATTAAAAACAAACAACGAACAGATTAAAGGCGAATACATAGAAATTTATTAAGAAAATTATGTATTACTAGCTTTTGCCCGCGTCTTCGTACGCGTAGATGTATGAAAGTCATTCATACCCCAGTTATGGATTGAATATCGAAATACGTATTGGCTTATTTTCTCTTATGAACATTTACAAAGTTCCAAGGCGAAAAGTCCATATATTATTTTGTCTCCATATAAAGTTTAATACCCCTATTTACCCCTTAAGAGATCGAATTTTAAAATATTGAATAAGAGGCAAAATTTAATTGTCAAAGAGCAATATCACGAAATTCCAAACAGGTCTAACCACTAACAAAAAAGTTATATACAAATGTTGACACCCATTTTTACCCCTTTAGGGGGTAAATTTCCCCTTCCGACCCATGGTTACACTGATTTGTTACACCGGTGTAACCACTGATGAATCAGTCAGTCAGGACATGTTACTTTATATCCCACCAAAAACATAAATGTAAAAAAGGAGAGCCATGTTCAATACAAAAATTATGCTTGGCTGTGGGCTTCGCCGCAAAAAGAATGGAGATCTAAATGAGTGCCAAGTCCTATGCAAAATCCAAATATGTATTTATAGGAACAAAATAACATTATGAACAAGTATGTATTAAACTCTATTTCTTTGCTTTATTGGATAGGTACTTATAACAATTGCTGATATTTAAAAAAAAGCGAGATCTTAAAGTAGACTAGATTTGACTTGGCCAGTTTTCATTACATCAGTCATTTTAAACATCCAAACATCCAGTATGATACTCAATCACGTTGCAAGACCAACTGTACCCATCATTACAAACAAGTTTTACAATGAGTGCAAATCTTAAATTAGAATACATTAGTTTCCCATATAACTCGCACAAGATGATCAGTCAGTTTAAGATGCCAATTTTTTTTGCCACATGCAAAGTTGATCCCATAGTAAGAGTTATTTATAATGACAAGTACTATCCTACCTTAAAAGTATTCCCAATGAAAGAATAATCTTTCCCAGCTTCTCTTTACAGAGCCTCGTTTTTTAATCGGCAGGAGCATGTGATTTTGGCCTTAGCAAAAATTTATAAATAAGAAATAAATATCCCAGGACAAATTACACTCTACCATCTAGTCCAAATCTAAGCAAAGGTTACTACAAGTATATACTATGGGTACTAGTTAACTGTATTAGAACTTAAATATATATTAACATATCGCTCATTGGCTGCAACAACGTCATAATAAAGTCAACATGCATTTTCCGAACGTTATTTTGGTATTTATTTTGATATACTGTTTCTATTGTCAGATTCTTCTTAATAGGTACATTTTAAAAGTGCCTAATTATTTTCTTATCTTATTGGTGTTGCAATTAATAAGTCTTATTTGGTTGAACAATCATAAAAGTGATCTTCGTGCAACAACGACATAAATGTACGCTGTGACCATATTGCAGCAAATGAGCGATATAAGGTAAAAGGTAATCAGTGACTTATGGTCTATAACAGACGTGCAATGTGAGCTCAAGGCTCTAGGCATAGTTTTTGCCATTGTTGTGCAACAAAGCGTCGGGCTCCCCCTCTAGATGGACCGCTGACCTCAAAAAAGCGGCTGGAAGCGGGTGGATGCTGAAAGCCGAGGATCGCATATATGAGCATTAAGAAAGGTTATATATCTAGCAGTGAATAGATACAGACTGATAATTATGATAGTTATTGTATTATCTGTAGCACAGTTTAAATATTAGTATCTAGAACCCTAAAGTTTCGTGACAAGCTTTTATTATGGTAGCAGTGCCTAGCTAACTCGCGCGTGCGACACGCATGAAGGTGAAACACATAAACCAACTTGATGCTATTTATATGGAATTATAGTTGAAATTGGCCAAATTATTCATAAAATTGTCTCACCCATCATTAAAGTATTATTTTTTATGATAATAATAATAATACAACATTACATCAAACTTCTCAAAGGGGCCTCTACGTGTTGGATCTATATCCCCGCGTATGCCTATCAAATGACCGGGCTTGACCCGTGAATTAAGAGAGATACATAATAATAATATTGCTTTTTGTGCCTTTTAGGTAACAAGAAGAGAAATTTGTCCTATAATTACAAAAAAACATTACTGTATTTAGCTCATCAAGATCTTTCATGGATACCCATATCAGAGGAGTTAATGTGAAAATTACAAATCGACACTTTGTGGCGGCCGCCATATTGAATTAAAAATTGTAGAATTTAAGAAATCCTGCATTGTCACGCAAACCCAAGAAATGTATCAAATTTAATATCGATCGGATACATACAAGTGGGTCAAATTTAACTTGCAATATTTGATTATAGACACCTCGGTGAATGAAACTAAACAATAGCTTGGAAAAAAAAATAAAGCCTTTCGCAAAGTTATTTTTGACATGATCAAAGGAAATTCCGAACCGTTAAAAATACTATTGAATTTGAGATAACATATATAACCAACATGAGTAGGTACAGATGTGCCTTTCCCGGCAATGTTGCCCGAAGCCAAAATTTTGGAGAATATTGGGAATATACTCTATTTTATGAATTTTCCTGGGAACAATGAATATTTCTGAACCTGGGGCATACGATACAATAGATTTTTGAGTGTAAGTAGCTCATCACTATTCATAGGGTCGAAGCTGTCCTCGCCTGCAAGTGGTGCACCTTGCCCATAAATAAAGAGGCTCTGGTGAAAAGAGCTATTGAGGAAGTAAACCGCAGCCAATATCTTAATTGAAGATTGTTGTGTTTCTGCGAGTAAATAAGATCATCAGACGCGAGGAGATGCTGCTTTATCAGTGCGGGTGTCAGCACGGGAGCAATACTCGTTTATTACCGGTATCTATAGGCTACGGTAACAGATTTACATCAGGCGGCCCGTATACTTGTTTGGCACGTTGTATGAAAAAATACTAAAACCGATTGTGTCTCTATCAATAACTACTATGACTTCGCACGAGTAATTACCACGAATTCGCAAGAGTACCTAGGACGCGGATTCGATCCCCGCACAAGACAAATATTTGTATTTATGAACATGTCTGTTAGTCTTGGTCGGGGTATTGATTGCATTAACTTAAAGTCAAGTCTGAAGAACTGTGTGCATACATGTAGGCTACATGCATGGAGTCCTTCAAAGAATCTTGAAGAAGTTTACAGAATCGGCAACTCGTGTCCGATGCCCCTGCTATTATGCAATAGCAGGGGCATCGTCCTCATTGTAACTACTTAATATTTAAGAGGGCTGCATGGTTATTTACACTTTTTTCATGAAAGAGAGACGCAAACGAACACGTGAGTCACCTGATGGAAAACTATCACCACAACTCACAACTTCAGCTCCATTGCCTGCCTTTTAAGGAAAATATAAACTCTTTACGTAAAGATTCAAAACCTTAAAATTAAAATACATATATTGGTAGATTTGATTGTTTTAGTAAAATAAAGAATGCGAAACACATGCATTCTGCTGCGCTTTTAGGAATAAAAATTTATGTAAATAAATTATAACGTTTTCAGTAAGAAATGCAAAATTATGAATGATAATAAATAATCCTATCAAAAACATAAATGTGAATTGAGAACCAAGTTCAATATTATGCTATACGTGGTTGTTGACTTAAACGACAAAAGAAGATCTAAATGGGTGTTTTAAAAAATATTTTAAAATTGTTTATTACAACATAAAATATTTTATATCAACTTATAATATCATTTCTAAAGCGTTTTACCACAAGAGCTTAGAAGAAAAACAGATTCTAATCAATTTTACACATATACAATAACAGTTTTTTAATTAGTGGAAAACTATTATATATTACGGATATGAATAAAATGGTTTAATTTTTAAGCAAACAGTTATGTTTGTTCAATTATTTGTTGCTTTACGTATCAACAGTAAATTGAACAAATTGTTTTTTTGCTAAAACTTCTCAAAAAAATTATAGAAGGAAAACCTTCAAATGGCCTATTTGCCAATAATACTTGCCTAAGTGTAAATTTTTATAGTATTTTTTATTTGTAGGTAAATTTCTGTTTATTTTTATTTTATCGCGTTTCTTTCTCTTTTCTATATAGATAAAATATATAGGTTTTTAGATTAGTTTAATTTAGTTTTCTATAATTAGAGTGTAAATTATATAAATTCGTAATTTTACAATTAAATGTTCCATGTTTTTTTTATCAAATATTATTTAACGCAAAAGTAATCTTAAATGTATAACTAATAAAGTACTTTTTACTTACCTAAATAATCTCTTCTTTAGAATTTGCCTTCATAATTTAATTTAATTTCTTAACTATCCACTTATATATTCACATATATTTTTTTAATGTATTTGCTAATTTTAGTAGTCTTTATTTAAAATTCTAAAATAATTTACACTTTCACAGTTTATTTGCTAGCGGTAGGAGTTCCGAGTCCGAACGCAATCGTAGCAACAAGTCCGCGTAGCACTCAGTCGTAGCGAGCGAGCTCCGTAGCGGTCTACTATCTACTGACGCTACGTCTCTACGCCGCGCCGTTGTACTTACTTACAGGAAAGGTTACCGAGATGCTTTTTTGTTTTTTATTTATACTACGTCGAGTGGCAGACAAGCATACGGCCCGCTTGATGTGAAGCGGTTACCGTAGCCATATTAACGCTCGCAACATAAAATATCGCTCGCGTGCCGCCACACCCGCTGCCAACCTTTCTGCCTTTCTGGTGACCTCACTCACTCGCAGGAACACAACAACCCTCAAGGAATTGTTATTTGGCTGCAGTATTATGTGATGTGGAGATACATACCGCAGTCGGGTAGCTTATAATTACGTTCCATACCTCTCTTTTCGCCAGAACTTCGTTTGTCAGTCAGCAGGGTGTACCTCGTGCAGATGAAGTTGACTTTGGTTCAAAGATGTTGATGAAACACTTACACCCCAAAGCTTTGTGAGTTTTTTTTTCAAATATTTCTTTTATTCACAGATTCGTAGAGGTATTATATATTGTACCCTAGTTTCATGGTTTTTTTTAGGGTTTCGGAGAAAACAAAGGGCCCGTAATTTATCATGTCCGACCGTCCGTCTGTCAGCACAGTCATATTATTCGTAGACTACGTGAGTGAGTTGATATGTACTTGATTTCTGAGTTTTTTGATATTATTTTATTTTAAACTACGTCGCGTGGTAGATAAGCATACGGCCCGCCTGATGTGAAGCAGTTACCGTTGCCATATTTTGATCGCAACATGAGATATCACGCGCGCTCTGTCAGCCTTGCTGCCAATGCAGCAATTCCTTCCTTTCTTGTGACCTCATTCACTCGCATCAACACAAGAACCCTCAAGGGAATTGTTATTTGTCTGCGGTATTCTGTGATGTGAAGGTACTTCCTCAGTCGGGCAGATTATAGATACGCTGTACCCTACGTCTCTTTCGCCAGAGTCTTTTTCGCTAGTTACATCCCAAAATGATTATTAAACAGTTATTAATGTAGATTAAATTGCGAAATGCAACGTATGTATTTCACAAGCTTTTATTTACTTTCACTGCGGTGCGTTATTCAAATTTTGTAAGTTAAATTTGACCCACTTCTCGGGGCTCATTTGAGCTGAAAGGCACTTATTTGGTCCTTGTAATAATGCACAAATACCTAAATACCGCAATTTTGGTCAAATATGATTTATATATATATATATTTTTTTATACTACGTCGGGTGGCAGACAAGCATACGGCCCGCCTGATGTGAAGCGGTTACCATAGCCATATTAACGCTCGCAACATAAAATTTCGCTCGCGCGCCGCCACCCCCGCTGCCACCGCAGCATCTCCTTCCTTTCTGGTGACCTCACTCACTCGCAGGAACACAACAACCCTCAAGGGAATTGTTATTTGGCTGCGGTATTCTGTGAGGTGGAGGTACATTCCCCAGTCGGGTAGCTTACAATTACGCTCCCTACCTCTCTTTTCGCCAGAGCTTCGTTTGTCAGTCAGCAGGGTGCACCGCGTGCAGGTGAAGTTGGCTTTGGTTCAAAGATCATGATGAACCACTTACACTCCAAATTTTGTTCAAATATGAACTTATCAAATTATTGTATTGTCATCGGTCCTGCAAAGTTAAAATTAAATCTGACCGTTAAAGGTGGGTCAAAATCAAGTTCAAAGAAGTCGGTTACAAACTGACAAACAAGCAAACATACTGGTGAAGTTAATAAATGCGTGTTAAAAACAACTTACGCGTGTCAGCCTAATCGAACACGCAAGTTAAGCAACGTCGACTGTAGTCTGTCCATGGATGGGTTTATTCATCTCCTTCGTGCTTCGGAGGGCACGTTAAGCCGTCGGTCCCGGCTGTCGTCATTAGATGACTGTCATTAAGCAAAGTCAAAACACTACTGGTCGCCAATCCGCAGTTGAGCAACGTGTGGAGTATGCTCTAAACCCCTTCGATTGAGGGGGGGCCCGTGTCTACATTATTGTCTTCGTAAGAACCCATATGAAAAGTAAAAATAAACTATTTAATTTTCTAAAGTTCACACGGACGAAATGGCCGGCGGCCGCTAGTAATGAATAATTTTACTTTCCAAAATACAACGACCGTCTCTCACTCAACTTTGTACCGTCATTTAATTAGTGACGTCACAAAGTAGGGACCGTCGTATGTAACATTCGTGCGGGTCGTCTAAGGCTGCATACCTGACTAACCACATACAGTAGCCGGGATACGAATCGACTGTCTGAAAATTAACAACACGGGTTATTCTCGTTTGGGACTTGTTTCTGTTCTCATTTTATTTTTGTATACTTATGTATATCTTATGGTCGATGTAATAAATTACTTATTATTCATGCTGATTAATACTTGGTCAATGCGATAAATCATGTTTTGGTTAGATTTTTTAGGAGATGCCGCGTTGGCAGCGGGGGTGGCGGCGCGCGAGCGATAGTAAGCGTTAATATGGCTACGGTAACCGCTTCACATCAGGCAGGCCGTATGCTTGTCTGCCACCCGGCGTAGTATAAAAAATAAAATAAAAGATTTGAGTTGATTTTTGGTTAGGTTAGGGTTAGGGTTTTCTTGTGTCGTGTGAACGGAAATAGGAGCTCCGTCAACCTAGATGATGAATGATGTGGTCCCAAGTAAGCTTAATTATTACTAATTTGACAATTTATTACATTGGCCAGCCATTATAAATAATGACCAATTTATTACATTGACTGTAACATCTCGTGAAAATTATAAAAACTGAGATATGATCAAATCCCTAAACTTGTTGTTGTTGTATTGTACAAAGCAAATACAATCATATTTTAAAGAATAGAGAGTTACAAGTACAATGGCCGACTTATCCCACATGGGATTTCTTCCAGCCGACCATTTAATATTGAAAAGAAAAATTATGTGACATGGCGAACTTAGGTACAATATACTTACATGTTGAAGAACTGGTAAAATAATATCAATAAAAAAATAATGTAATAATTATTAATAAAAACATTACAACATTACATCAAACTTCTCAAAGGGGCATCTACGCGGTGGATCCATATCCCCGCGCACGCATATACTGACCGGGCTTGACCCGTGAATTAAGAGAGATTAATAATAGAGTTAACATACTCAAGCATCACTAATTACATGCGCCGCCCAAAAATGCTTTCTCAAGTGCAGCTTGAACGATGCGATACTTTGCGATCTCATCAGTTTAGGCGGGAGCGTATTCCATAGACGAGCTGCATGCACAGTAAAGGACTTGTGTAGTGAAATCATGAAATATATCCTTTACCGAAGCTTGACGTACTTAAATTCTTCCCAATTAAGCTACACCCTGTTTCAAATAGAAATGAAAAAAATACCAACTTTATTTGCATACATACATTGCAAATGCAACGCTGCAGCAGAGAGAACTTGGTAATGCAAAATCGTTTTTGCAGCTTTATAAGTAATTAGCAGATTTTGGAACGCGAATAAAGTTCGTAATTTTCCCCGTTTCTATTTCGACAGGGTAGAAATTAGAAGAACTCTGCTATTAAATGTTTATATTTACTTTTTAGCTACATTAAAGGCCAAAAAACGGAACCCTAAAAAGTAAACGCGGGGAGAGGCCGCGGGTGGAAGGTAGTATACAATAAAAACATATTGAAAACAAACCTTTCTATTACTTACCTTTCATTTCTTTTACGCACGATCTTTACACTACCATAACTCATAATTTAAAATTGACTATAATTAAATTTTAGCACTTTAATTTCTAAATGTTAAGGTCTATAATTGTGCGCCACCTTTTGACAGTTAAATGCTACGCTGGGTGGACGTTTTCTCATTAACAAAGCGAGGCGACCTAGTTGTGACGTCATGAGAAATAAGAAAATTGTTTTTTTCTAGGTCAGGCACACTCAAGGTAAAAAGTTGCTTAAACTTTACTGTGAACGACTAAACATTAGAAAAATTTAAAATGTAATAATTTTTTTTTATTTTATTTAATATAATTTAACCAAGTTAAATACTTTATATAATTTTATTTTGTTTGCTAACAACATGAATATTGTGAAATTGATAAATATTTACAACATTTGAACAACGCGTTATAAATTAATCTAAATTAGTAAAAATATTATAAATTTGGATGAACTTATTAGATAAAATACTTAATAGGTATTAGCTGAATTTGAAATGATTTCGCGCAATCTGTCAAATGACTGACAGTCAAACGACACGAAGTTACATTGAATATGGTCGTTCAGTTTTCTTTAATTTTCTAATTTTTTGCGCAACTTTCTTATTCAACTACAATAACATAAAAAGAAATAACGAAATCGGTCCAACCGTTGATACACCATGACCAAGAAAAATGGGAATTATTTTTTATGTACTTAGATAAGTGCAATAAAAAATTTTCAATATTTTTTTCGTTTTTTTAGATACGTATATACACCACTCGTCGTATTAAATTATTGTGGCAGTCTATACTTTCCCTTGCGAGACTGCACAGCGTTATACCATTTTGTACTTGTATTTATTTTTTCCGCACACAACACCTACCGACGTTTAAAATTGGAAAATAAAAGCGTAGTAGAAAAAGAGATTACTTTTCACTTACAAAAATTGCGTTCATTATTATTCATAGTCTATTTTAACCTCTCAGCTCGGGGAGTCCGGTGCTCTTGAGTTTTCTTTATAGAAAACTCAAGAGCACCGGATCTCATCTATGGCTACGATGCACCTATTGATTATTCAATAGGTGCATCGTGGCCATGATGAAAATCATCTAGAAGGTACAATAAAAGTTGACGAGCTCGATGTCGTCGTTGTGGCAGCCTAATCAAACACGCAAGTTAAGCAACGTTGATCGTAGCCTATTCATGGACGGGCATTTATGTCGAGCTCCTGCGTGTTTCGGGCGCACGTTAAGCTAGGTCGTTATGCCTTTAGGTTGCTTGAAAACATTGGCCTCCGCCAATCGGCAGTTAAGCAGCGTGGTGGCATGTGCTCTAAACCCCTTTAATTGAGGGTAGACCCATTTTCCAGAAGTGGGATGAATAAAGGACCACATTTTGTGGTGCAAGATGTTACTACGATCTTTAAAGCCAAAGCCAACATCACCTGCACGTGATACACTCTACGGACTAACGAAAAAGGCTCTGCAGCAGAGATAGGGTACTGCGTCTTCGTAAGACGCCCGACTGCGGAAGCAGGTACCTCCACCTCACAGAATACCGCAACCACATCGATCACCCCGGGCAATAAAGCGATAATATCAAAATCAAAATTTTACAGGAAAAATAAAAGAAGCAAGGTTGTTCATAACTCACCAAGGAGACCGTTCAAAATGAACGGTTAATATGTCAAAAGAAAGCCAATTTTTTTATGGTAAAAAATATATTATGGTTTAATATCTAAAGACGTATAATACAAATTATAGACCAAACCCTTTTAGATTCTAACTAATTCAATAACGACTTTATAATTACAGCGACTACTGACATTCAGAAACGTATACTTACAATGTAACGTTATTTTCACTTTAAATCTTAAGCGTATCGGCCGATTACCACTGTTTTCAGAGAAATTTTATAGTCAAACCTTGATTGTATCATGTACAAATCGCATTTTTTAAATTCTGTCAATGGAACATATTTCAGTGTAACTACTGTTACGTATTGGCCATATTTTAACTAGATAAAATAAATAGATTAAAAAGGGTCAGATACAAAAACATAAGGTCACATTGTTAATCGACGACGATGTCTTAAGTAAGTAGTATGAAAACTTTGAATTAGCCCGTAGGTATTATAACACATATTTTACAGAATTTTAAATTTATGGCTCTCATTTTCTATGTTAATAAAGATTATATTCCCAAGCACTTACTAACAAACTTTAAAAGTAGTAAAGTATTTTCCGGAACAAAAACTAATTTCGAAATACATGCTCATCTTCAAGAAATTCTCCGAGTCAAGTCTGGAACAAATGTAAATCGGTCTTCGTGGCAATCCACATGTCGAAGTTAAATTGAAATATCCGTTAAAGCCTTTTATTTCCCTCTTATGGCTTTATGAGTGTTTTACCGTAGTAGCTAACTCAGCGTTACTCAAAGCTTCCCATCGGCTCTGTTAATGCAAAAACATACGTATAACAAAGTAATCGATAAAAGAACGTACTAACAAGAAAATAAATACCAAGCAACCTATTCAATGAAAAGTCTTATATGTAAAGTGCGGTAAGCAAAAAATCGATATTTTTTTTTCACTCACAAATAATAAAATTGTTCAATTTTATTGTTTATTATAAGAAGTCCCGAAATAAAAAATAGATATTTACCCAACGTAATCTTTTATATCGATATTATTACTTACATGAAAATAAACTTACACTTATACTTGCATATAATAACAATTTTGCTTTTAGAGATCAAAGATTGAGCAATGTTATTGAATGCTGAAATCTATTTGGAAGCAGGCATCACATTATTTCTAATTTGAACTTTATATTTAAATGTTTGATTGAGTGTATATTTCAGATTGACCTAGATATTGACTGATAGCTTGCGTGGTGTTAGTCTTAACCATTTTTGAAAGATTTTGGCGTGTATGTGGTTCATCAACATCTTTGAACCAAAGCCATCTTCACCTGCACGCGGTGCACCCTACTGACTGACAAACGAAGCTCTGGCGAAAAGAGAGGTAGGGAGCGTAATTGTAAGCTACCCGACTGGGGAATGTACCTCCACCTCACAGAATACCGCAGCCAAATAACAATTCCCTTTAGGGTTGTTGTGTTCCTGCGAGTGGGTGAGGTCACCAGAAAGGAAGGAGATGCTGCATCGGCAGCGGGGGTGGCGGCGCGCGAGCAATATTTTATGTTACCAGCGTTAATATGGCTACGGTGACCGCTTCACATCAGGTGGGCCGTATGCTTGTCTGCCACCCGATGTAGTATAAAAAAAAAACCAGTACCTATCAAAATAACTAAATGTTTCAGCACAGGTAATCTTAAAAATACCGTATTACTGTCGCTTTATGTATTTATCAACTTGACGTCTTCGCCCCGTCTAAGTTAAGTATTTTTAACATATAATAATAACTTTATTTCATAAACTTAGTACACAGCGCACTGTATAGTATAGTTTAAATTAACCACATAGCACATTGTAGAAGCAAAAGTGATAAATATTATCACGTTAATAACTATCGATAAATATTACAAAATGGTGATGCATTTAACTTAAACCAGATATATTGTCTGGCGGTATACAGACAAAATTTCTTTACCTCCCGCGCTAGTCCGAGGACTGTGTTACGGCAAGGTAAGATTCTCACCATAGTACAATGTGTTCAGAGGATTTGTTTGACATGATGCGCACGGCCTCCTTCTACAGTCGCACCGCTCGCCATCGACAGAGAATTCATCCTCACACATGGGAGCCTAAGTGGTCGCGTACAGTGCGGTTCCAGAGAAGTTTTCTCCCGCGTACTGTCAAACTGTGGAATGAACTGCCTGTCGAGGTTATCTCAGGAGACTACAGCATGGGGTTCTCCAAAAAGGGCGTGAAGAGGTTTTTACAGGCTCGGCAACGCGCGTGTGATGCCCCTGGTGTTACAGGCGTTCATAGGCTACGGTAACTGCTTTCCATCAGGCGGGTCGTATGCTTGTTTTCTTTAGTGGTATAAAAAAAAAGTACAACCAACCGTATTACAAATAAATTTGATACATTTCTGCATTGAGATCGTTATATTAAAAATTTATTTTCCCGTTACGTATGCTGACGGTACATGTACCAAGGTACAACCTGTTCACTCCATGCAAAAACCGAGTGTAAAATACTCTTTGATATTACATATATAGAACACATAGGACAACTATATACGTAAACTTAGTATTATACGTCTATGCATGAATGCGTGTAAGTACTTTATGCCTGATTAAAATATATTTCTCAAATGCTCACAGATCACTGGGTCAATTCTCGTAATTGAAATGTAGTAATTTTTTTATTCCGATCCAGTCTCGATCTCACTAATATCAAATTTGGTATTCTAGTATAACAATATTAAAAAAAAACCTGCCAAGTGCGAATCGGACTCGCGCATGAAGGGTTCCGTACCATCTATCTATCTTCTTATCTATAAATATAAAATTCAAAGTCCTGACTGACTGACTGACTGACTGACTGACTGACTGAATGATATATCAACGCACAGCCCAAACCGATGGGTCTAGAGATTCGAAATTTGGCACGTAGGTTCCTTATGACGTCTAGGCGTACACTAAGAAAGGATTTTTCAAAATTCATCCCCTAAGGGGGTGAAACAGGGATCCAAAGTTTGTATGGGGAAACGAGATTAGTTGGACTATTTTATCCGAAACTTTACACGAGTACTTCTATAGATAAATGAGTAAAAACGTGTTTCAGGATTTTTCATTATTCAACCCCTAAAGGGGTGAAATGGGGTAAAAAAGTCTGAAAATCGTCATGGGTATTGTTTTTATAGCTTATCGGGTCGCTGATTACGAAAATAACAAGTATTCTACTCAAACATAGCCGACGTGACAAAAAGTCGCCCCTGTGGGGGTGCGATGGGATGGAAATGTCTAAAATGTGGTGAAAAAGTCTGAAAATCATCATGGGTATTGTTTTTATGGTTTATCGGGTCGCTGATTACGAAAATAACAACTATTTTCTAATCAAACACAGCCGACGTGACATAAAGTCGACCCTACGGGGGTGCAATGGGATGGAATTGTCTAAAAGGGGGTGAAAAAGTCTGAAAATCATCATAGGTATTATTTTTATGGTTTATACGAGGCGCTGATTACGAAAATTACAAGTATTTTCTAATCAAACGTAGCCGACGTGACATAAAATCCCCCCTGTGGGGGTGCGATGGGGTTGAAATATCGTAATATCAATATGGGTGTTCATTCTATGGTTTTCTAGGACGTCAATTACGAAAATAGCATCGATTTGAAAATATAACATAGGGGACAAGAAATTATTTAAAAGGATTTTTCAAATTTTACTCCTAAGAGGGTGAAACGGAGGTTCAAAGTTTGTATGGGGAAACGAGTTTAGTTGGGCTATTTTATTATAAATTTTACACGAGTACTTCTATAGATAACCAAACACGTGTTTCATGATTTTTCAAAATTCAACCCTTAAAAGGGTAAAATGGGTCCCAATAGTCTGAAAAACGTCATGGGTACTGTTTGTATGGTTTATTGAGTAACTGGTTACGAAAACAACAACGATTTTAAAATTCAACGTGGCTAACGTGACCATCATCTCCTATTGGGGTGCGATGGGGTTGAAATGTCTAAAATGCGGTCAAAAAGTCTGAAAATCGTCATGGGTATTAGTTTATAGTCTATCGGGTCGCTGATTACGGAAAAAAAACAACTATTTTATAATCCAACATAGCCGACGTGACATAAAATTACCCCATGTAGGAGTGCGATTTGGTAGAAATGCTATAATACCAATATGGGTGTTGTTTCTAAGGTTTTCTGGAACGTTAACTACGAAAATGGCATCGATTTGTAAATATAACTTAATAGACATAAAATTAGTTAAAAGGACTTTTCAAATTTTACCCCTAAGAGGGTGAAACGGAGGTTTTTTTTTTTTTTTTTTATACTACTTCGGGTGGCAGACAAGCATACGGCCCGCCTGTTGTGAAGCGGTTACCGTAGCCATATTAACGCTTGCAACATAAAATATTGCTCGCGCGCCGCCACCCCCGCTGCCAACGCAGCATCTCCTTCCTTTCCTTCTGGTGACCCCACTCACTCGCAGAAACACAACAACCCTCAGGGGAATTGTTATTTGGCTGCGGTATTCTGTGAGGTGGAGGTACATTCCCCAGTCGGGTAGCTTACAATTACGCTCCCTACCTCTCTTTTCGCCAGAGCTTCATTTGTCAGTCAGCAGGGTGCACCGCGTGCAGGTGAAGTTGGATTTGGTTCAAAGATCTTGATGAACCACTTACACCCCAATCCAAGGAGGTCCAAAAATTTTATGGGGAAACGAGATTGGTTGACTATTTTATCTTAAAGTTTACACGACTACTTCTATAGATAAATTAGTAAACACGTGTTTGCCCCGAATTTCACGCGAGCGAAGCCGCGGGCGAAAGCTAGTATAAATATAAAATTCAAAGTCCTGACTGACTGACTGACTGATATATCAACGCACAGCCCAAGCCGCTGGGTCTAGAGATTCGAAATTTGGCACGTGGGTTCCTTATGACGTCTAGGGGTACACTAAGAAGGGATTTTTCAAAATTCATCCCCTAAGGGGGTGAAACGGGGGTCCAAAGTTTGTATGGGGAAACGAGATTAGTTGGACTATTTTATCCGAAACTTTACACGAGTACTTCTGTAGATAAATGAGTAAACACGTGTTTCAGGATTTTTTAATATTCAACCCCTAAAAGGTGAAATGGGGTGAAAAATTCTGAAAATCGTCATGGGTGTTGTTTTTATAGTTTATCGGGTCGCTGATTACGAAAATAACAATTATTTTCTAATAAAACATAGCCGACGTAACAAACAAGTCGCCCTTGTGGGGGTAAGATGGGGTGGAAATGTCTAAAATGGGGTGAGAAAGTCTGAAAATCATCATGGGTATTGTTTTTATGGTTTATCGGCTCTCTCATTACGAAAATAACAACTATTTTCTAATCAAACGTAGCCCACGTGACATAAAATCCCCCCTGTGGGGGTTCAATGGGGTTGAAATGTCATAATATCAATATGGGTGTTGATTCTATGGTTTTCTGGGACGTCAATTATGAAAATGGCATCGATTTGAAAATATAACATAGTGGACAAGAAATAGCTTAAAAGGATTTTTCAAATTTTACCCCTGAGGGTGAAACGGAGGTTCAAAGTTTGTATGGGGAAACGAGTTTAGTTGGGCTATTTTATCCTAAATTTGACACGAGTACTTCTATAGATAATTGACTAAACAGGTGTTTCAGGATTTTTCAAAATTCAACCCTAAAAAGGGTAAAATGGGTCCCAAAAGCCTGAAATACTTCATGGGTATTGTTTTTATGGTTTATAGGGGTCGCTGGTAAATAACAACGATTTTAAAATTCAATGTGGCTAGCTTGACCATCATCTCCTATTGGGGTGCGATGGGGTTGAAATGTCTAAAATGTGGTCAAAAAGTCTGAAAATCGTCATGGATATTGCTTTATAGTTTATCGGGTCGCTGATTACGGTAAAAAACACTATTTTATAATCCAACATAGCCGACGTGACATAAAATCACCCCTGTGGGGGTGCGATGGTGTTGAAATACCATAATAACCACTCGCGTGTCCAGGTTCGCAACCCAATGGCATCGCATGCCCGCCGAACGGTTATGCCCAAAATACGAACGATCGGCCGCGGACGCAAACAAAAATCGTTATAACTGGCGTAATACTACAGCTATATTGAAATAAAAAATACCTATGGATAGCTTATAATATACAGAATGAGACTACATTGTCACAAATTGCTATAATTGAAGCTAAAGTAAAAAATAAACAAAGTAAAAGTCAAGTATATCAACATTTTGCTGGAAAATTTTTTTTCGAACAAGTTTTTATCAATAAACTTTTCATTTCGAAGCAATCAGACTTATATTGAAATAAACTACACTATTTCAGCTTTAAAATGACATATTAATATCTTTCGTAGGTTTACACAGCGTGGAGAAATAAAATAAATAGTATCAGTACTACTCACCAGTCACGGATTCGTCTCCATACAAAAATCACGACGAAACCCGGCGGGCGCGCTGACATAAAATGTCATTATTTACACATCCCACTATATTTCTGTTAAAAACTATTTTTTATATGTTTACAATACACTATTATTCACTTATCTTGCTTTTAAAACACTAAAATAGCATATTAATTATTGTAAACAAACAAACACAACACCGCCATGTTCCGAGTTCCGCGCGCGCCCACTTTTCGTGTTCATAAATAAACATGAGTGTTTCGAAACTCATTTAACTAAACACACACACGAAGTACACATCACAACTATTCTTTTGATATATAATAACCGTAGAAAGAAACACTTTAATCACAATAAATAGCTAAAATACC
The DNA here is from genome assembly GCA_937001555.2 of Hypsopygia costalis. Taxonomy (NCBI): domain Eukaryota; kingdom Metazoa; phylum Arthropoda; class Insecta; order Lepidoptera; family Pyralidae; genus Hypsopygia; species Hypsopygia costalis. The sequence goes on from OW443335.2 coordinate 6,814,014, forward strand.
CGTGCCGCCCGCCAACCGTAAAGGCGGCGCTCAAAAAACTTGACAATAATAGACAAAACTTTTGGTATAATAAAAATTTTGTATTGCCAGTGTCACTTTTTAAATTTTTGACGCGTAGTAGACTATATCCATCTTATTCTTAATAAAAGTTTCAAGGTTCTGGATAATGAGAAGTTGGAAAAATAAATTTTTGAAATAGGGTCGGCGCGCTGGGATAGGGGACTATGCCCAGGTCATGCGGGTCTACTTTTTTCTCGGGATAGGCGGGAATCCCACTACACGCGAGTGGATACCAATATGGGTTTTGATTCTATGGTTTCTGGAATGTTAATTACGAAAATGGCATCGATTTGAAAATATAACATAGTGGGCATAAAATTAGTCAAAAGGACTTTAAAAATTTTATCCCTAAGAGGGTGAAACGGAGGTCCAAAAATTGTATAGGGAAACGAGGTTAGACTGACTGATTTGACTATTTTATCCTAAACTTTACACGTACTACTTCTATAGAGTAAATGAGTAAATGAGTGAATGAGTGAATGAGTGAATGAGTGAATGAGTGAATGAGTGAATGAGTGAATGAGTGAATGAGTGAATGAGTGAATGAGTGAATGAGTGAATGAGTGAATGAGTGAATGAGTGAATGAGTGAATGAGTGAATGAGTGAATGAGTGAATGAGTGAATGAGTGAATGAGTGAATGAGTGAATGAGTGAATGAGTGAATGAGTGAATGAGTGAATGAGTGAATGAGTGAATGAGTGAATGAGTGAATGAGTGAATGAGTGAATGAGTGAATGAGTGAATGAGTGAATGAGTGAATGAGTGAATGAGTGAATGAGTGAATGAGTGAATGAGTGAATGAGTGAATGAGTGAATGAGTGAATGAGTGAATGAGTGAATGAGTGAATGAGTGAATGAGTGAATGAGTGAATGAGTGAATGAGTGAATGAGTGAATGAGTGAATGAGTGAATGAGTGAATGATAAAACACGTATTTTCAAAATTCAAGCCCAAAAAGGGTAAAATAGGGCCAGTATTTCCCTATAACCCGAAAAGGGCCGAAATGTCCGAAAATCGTCATGGGTATTGTTTTTATAGTTTATCAGTTCGCTGATTACGAAAACAATAACGATTTTGAAATTCAACGTGGCTAACGTGACCATTAGCTTCTATTGGAGTGCGATGGGATTGAAATGTCTAAAATGGGGTGAAAAAGTCTGAAAATCGTTATGGGTATCGTTTTTATGATTTATTATATCGGGTCGGTGATGACGAAAAAACAACTATTTTATAATCAAATGTAGCCGACGTGATACGAAATAACCCCTGTGTGGGTGCGATGGGGTTGAAATGTCATGTGAGGCTTAATATGGGTCAACACCCATATTGATATTATGACATTTCAACCCCTTTTTTTCAATTGATGCCCAGAAAACCATAGAACCAACATTCTATGATTTTCTGGTACGTCAATTACGAAAATATATAATGTAGTGAATACGAAATCATTTAAAAAGATTTTTAAAATTTTTCCCCTAAGTGGTGAGGGTGAAATGGGGTGTAAGTGGTTCATCAAGATCTTTGAACCAAAGCCAACTTCACCTGCACGTGGTGCACCCTGCTAACTGACAAACGAAGCTCTGGCGAAAAGAGAGGTAGGGAGCGTAATTGTAAGCTACCCGACTGGAGAATGTACCTCCAACTCACAGAATACCGCAGCCAAATAACAATTCCCTTGAGGGTTGTTGTGTTCCTGCGAGTGAGTGAGGTCTCCAGAAAGAAAGGAAGGAGATGTTGCGTTGGCAGCGGGGATGGCGGCGCGCGAGCAATATTTTATGTTGCGAGCGTTAATATGGCTACGGTAACCGCTTCACATCAGGCGGGCCGTATGCTTGTCTGCCACCCGTCGTAGTATAAAAAAAAAAAAAGGACCAAAAATTGTTTGTGGAAAGAAGATTGGACTATTTTATCGTAAACTTTACACGAGTACTTCTATAGATGAATGCGTAAACACGTGTTTGCCCCGAATTTCACGCGAGCGAAGCCGCGGGCGAAAGCTAGTTATCTATAAAAACGACATAAAAATCACGTTTGTTGTATGGGAGCCCTCTTATATATTTATTTTATTCTGTTTTTTAGTATTAATTGTTATAGCGGCAACAGAAATACATCATCTGTGAAAATTTCAACTGTCTAACTATCACTGTTCATGAGAGCCTTAGTAATAGGGTTCCTTTTTACCCTTTGGGTACGGAACTCTAAAAATCAACGTTTAATTTAAGAAGGATTGTATGTTAAATAAAACAAACTAAGAATGGGGCATTTCACGTGAAGCGGACAGGTAAAAAAATTTGATGTTTCCGATTTTAGTAATATTTGATTATGTTATACCTGTATATGTCCTCGACCCGTATACATAATATTTTTACAGTATAAAGTCTGGTTAATGAGTTAAAGGACTTTAAAGTTTTGACTAACCGGCAGGCATGCGCTACTTAGAAGCCCATTACCTAGTTGTAAAAAATTACAATAAAATAAATAAAGTAGTAGAATTTATTCTTCCATTAATGAGCTTTTCAATAGCATTTTTGAATATTAAAAATTTTTTTTTTTTTTGGAAAAAAATTAGAATTTAATTTTTGAAACTTAAATTTCACAAAGTTCGACCATTTTTATTTTTTTTATTTTTTTTTCTAAAAAATGCTAATAGTGTATAGATAATCCTTGCCAAGTTTCATAATGGGCGTGGAAGTCGTTTAGGAGCTAGACCGGTTAGAGTGCCGAAGCGCAGCGGCTGGTGCCGGGTCGCGCTTGCTGCCGGCTAGCGCGAGCTCACAGGAATTGATTAATCAAATTTTTTTTCATAATTTTATCATACTTTGATGTAAAATTACAATAAGTCATTATGTTACTATAACTCACATGTTTATTTACAATTTTATAAGCTTTACTGCTTTTTTTGCTCGTGCGTTTTACTATGATACCTTCAGCAGTCGGAATGGACGCATGGTTTTTCTTTGTGCCTGGTATTTTCACTGAAGACTCAAATCGGCTTTTGAGAAAACATCTGTTGCCTTCAATTTCCGCTTTCTGAGCATAATATATATTCGTTTGAGGCATTGCCGCTTTAGCCCATTCGTACAACCGCTTAGGTGTCGTGATGACTTTGTTTGACGCCGACTGTAAACTAGCCCGTGCCGCCAGGCATTTCAAGTTTCCACCAAAGCCATCGGCCCTTTCAGGAGGAGGAAATGCTTGACTTAACCACTGTCATCCAATGACAACAGCCGGTACCAACGTGCCTTCCGGAGCACGGAGACTTGATATAAATAAACCCATCCATGGACAGTCTACAGTCGACGTTGCTAGAGTGCCAACCCTAAAATATTCATCTTGCCTAACCTATAAGAAAAACTTTCTGTCATTTAATTTAGATTTAGAACTTTTTTTTATACTACGTTGGGTGGCTGACAAGCATACGGCCCGCCTGATATGAAGCGGTTACCGTAGCCATATTAACGCTCGCAACATAAAATATCGCTTGCGCGCCGCCACCCCCGCTGCCAACGCAGCATCTCCTTCCTTTCTGGGAAGCTCACTCACTCGCAGGAACACAACAACCCTCAAGGGAATTGTTATTTGGCTGCGGTATTCGGTGAGGGTGAGGTACATTCACCAGTCGGGTAGCTTACAATTACGCTCCCTACCTCTCTTTTCGCCAGAGCTTCGTTTGTCAGTCAGCAGGGTGCACCGCGTGCAGGTGAAGTAGGCTTTAGTTCAATGATGTTGATGAACCAATTACACCCCAAGAACAAACAAAGTTTATTATTAGGCTATAATTTAAAGCATTAAATATTCAATAAAGCGCCTTTTACCCTTTACAATGAACCTGTCTAGAATAGAGTCGTAGAAATTAATAATTAATTCTATTAACCATAAAACCATTCGGGTTCCGGTCGGTGCTTATAATTTGAATTTAGGTCCTTTCTTATTCCACAAATGGCACATTCAGCTGAAAAATTGATGTAATTCAGTCCAGAATAGACCTTATTTGATTACCTAGATGTTCAAATCCAGCACAAACACAGAATACCTATTACTAATCGTGATTAAGAGGTACAGGGCAACGATAAAATAAATTATTTAAGGCACATAGGGCTTACACATATATTTACACATAGCACATAGAGCCCGGTGGTCGAATGGCTAGCAATGGCCACTTCGATTCCGAGGTCGCGGGTTCGATCCCCGCACAAGACAAACATTTGTGTGCATGAACATGTCTGTTTGTTTTGGTTTGGGTGTTTTCTATGTATTATATGTATGTATTTACAAAAAAAAATGTATTTAAGTACATTTATCAGTTGTCTAATATCCATAGTACAAGCTTTGCGCTTAATTTAGGACTAGATGGCGCTGTGTAAATTGTCCAGAAATATTTATTTATTTACCATATATTCACCATTATTAACTAGAAGCAACTGACAAGTAGAAAAACAAATTGTACAAAAAATACATTCAAATATAAAAAGTAAATACTACAAAAAGGTCTAAAAGAAGAGGTCTGTCGCCAACACCTATTATGGCTTTAGAAAAAAAAACACTCGGTCGCCTAGTAATATTTTATATGAAGAAGAAGCCGTAAAAGGAAATTATTTAGTACGCAATATTTCATTACATTGGGTACAAAAATTGGTTAAAAAGGAACTAAAATGGTACATGTCCCATTAGAAATGAGTTATAGAGCACTCGCATGGATGTATTATAGGATAACAGTCCTATTTTTATAGATTTGTGTAGACTGCATTGTAGTCATGGGCGTTAACACAGAAATAAAAAAGGACTAGAAATAACAAGTGGGCGTTACCCGCGTAGGTCAATATACTCCAATTTGGCATATCTCGATCGTCGCATATCTCAGTCGTCATTTGTCACAGCCGCGGAAACAATCATAGAAAAAAAATATAAAAATGCCTTCTTGTGCCATATTATCGTGTAAGAATAATAGTAGCAAAAATAATGTGTCTAATGGTGGCATTTCATACCATCGGTAAGTAATATTTCTCATTATTTTCATTATTTAATAGAATTTAAGCATATTCAATAAAATGCACAAACGCGAACAAACTAAAGTAACCTTTATGCGTTTAATTTTAAGGTCAAATTTCTAACGCACTCCACGTCTCTTGTTTAGAACATTCTAGCGTTAATCGATTAGTGATGTGACTCATGTATCGTCAGTATTTATTTACTTGATTATTTACTCCCATCACGATATTGAAACAGTATAATTTTTGAATTATGAAAAAATATTATATCATAATTATGAACATAATATAATAAATTGTAAGAAATGTTATAAATTATAAATAAATATAGGCAGGCATAAGAAACCAGCTGTAGCGCGAGGCTTCGCTCGCGTAGCACTTCGTTGTCACATATAAAGTATCCTATATATTAATCCAGACTATCTATATTTGTGCAAAATTTCATCTAGTCTGATCGAGTCACAAAGTTCTAAACATCCTCACAAACTGTCGCATTTATAATTATTAGTGTGAAGTATGATTTCACCTATCATCATCATATATCATCATAATTAATAAGTTTTTTCAAAAAAATATTTTTTGGGACAAGCTTCTACGGCAGCTTTTACGTTTATCATGCATTGTCATCCAAACAAACGTGTACTACAAAATTTCAGCTGAATCGGTTGAAAATCTGTCTCAAAATTAAGTTGCACCACCCGAATGCATTCCACCCGAACAAACATTGTTACATACTGACATACATACATTGTAAGTTGAAGAAAAGATTGTAAAAATATTCAATTTTATGGTACCAAAAATTATAATAGGTAGATATTCATTAATCCGGTAGCAGTACTCGGTGATACTTGGTGTTCCTCATTACTACATCACTTCGAAAAGTAGTGATATCGACATTCGTGCAGTACGGTCATTCAAATATCAGCCTTTAGTCAAGGACAGAAGTCATAATATTAAAATCAATATTAGTAGCGCCACCTTGCGTCGATTAGCTATACTGTTTAGAATCTGACAGAATAAGAAGTACAGCTATTGCTCACTAGATGCTTATTCGGGATTTAATTGTTTATGAACCGTGTCATAATTGCATAAGGTTGAATTTAAACTAACATATTTTTGTATATATGTCATTTTTTACAGTATTTTTAGACCAATCATAGCACAAACATGCATGTAGTAACACGTTAACATTTTGCTTTACATGTGTGAGTTTGGCGACAAAGGTTTTCTTACTAATAGGTCGTCATACGATTTCTACCTGTTTTTTTATTTCTGTGGGCGTTAACGTAACTTCCCTCGTTAGGTATTGCGGCTAGATGTGAAAACAACAAGGTTTATATAGCTATTTGTATTCCTGCAAATAGATGAATAAATAAATTAGATTGCTTTTAGAAATTATTTCTTTGGGGTTTTCACTATTCGAGTACATAAAAATTACTACATTGCCCTAAATAAAAGACCAATAGATCTTTATTTTTATATACTACGTCGGGTGGTAGACAAGCATACGGTTGGCTACCACACCTGATATGAAGCGGTTACCGCCATATTAGCGCTCGCAACACGAAACATTGCTCGCGCGCCGCCGCCCCCGCTGCCAGTGCAGTAACCCCTTCCCTTCTGGTGACCTCACTCACTCGCAAGAACACAACAACCCTCAAGGAAATTGTTATTTGGCTGCGGTATTCTGTAAGTTTGAGATACTTCCCTTAAATGATCTTAAAAATACGCTAACCTACTTTCTCTTTCTCTTTTCGCCAGAGCCTCTTTTAAATCAGTTCCTTTTTATCAAAAAAGTTATCTATATCAAAATTCACAGGGAATATCTCTACAAAAAATTCTGTACATGATTTTCGATTTATTATTAATTCGATATAAAAGAAACAGAAGTCAGAGAAAATATAAAATAGTAGTAGGTATATAATGTATTAACGATTTCACGATCAATTGCATCCAATTTTTAACTTCAAAGTTCAAATAAGTGAACCGTTCAATTGAATTTGATATTCAATGATACTCGAGATATTTGCCAAAGATTTCACATGCAAAGGGCTCTTAAGTTCGGCTATTTTACCCTTTCGGATACTTTCCTGACGTTTTTATTTAAATATGATTGTTAAAGGTTTTTCGATAACATTCCTATGATATTAAGGAAATATGCCAAAGGGCATATCATAATGTTACCGCTTATATATTGAAGGATATAGCAATAATAATACTAAAACAAAAAAACTTGCTATTAATATCAAGATTCTCTTGGATATTTTTCTTAGAAGACGATATTAAATATCGAGATAATCCGTAGATTTAATATGTACATTATGTAATAGCTGTGCCTGCGACTCCGTCCGCATGGATGTTAGATAAAAACGGTTAACTTTTTTGTTAATGATCCCATTAGAATCAAGCAAACACTAAATATTTAATTTTTGTTCACTAAATTGGTCGTGTGGTTTCTGGGAGACTAGAATGTGGGGACCGTGGGAAGTGTAGGCCAAATCCTCCTTCTGTCTGGAACGGACAAGAGAGGGTCGTGCTCCTGTAGTGGAGACTAAAAGGACCTGATGATGAAATAAGGCAATTCGACAGACCGATTGTAATTACAAAGACAGACAGAACGTGCTGTGTTGGATTTATGAAGTAACATTTGTGCCAAGGGCCAGTTTTACGTCGTACTGAGCAGAAACTCTAGACAGATTATTTATCAGTGATACAAATCCCAGTAAACTTTTGCTATAGTCCACGTCCCCATAACTCATAGAAGGTCTGACCAGGGGTCCTACCGCCGAAGCTGAAGCCGATTACCTTCGGATTTTTTGATTCCAAAAATGGTCTTAGGTTAAAGTTATTGACAAACACCTTCAGCTTAGTTAGTAGAGCTCTAGGGTTTCTTCCAGCGGAGCTAAACATAATTATCAACAATCTAAGCAGTAGCATCATTAATCCGATGGTAATCGACTTCAGCTGCGGCGAAGGGGCCCCTGGCTGCGAAATGGCGAGCGAATTGTAAAGGCGTAGTCGGTGGTCAGTTGTAAAATATCAAAATCAGATTTTATAATATGGCTCATAACTGAACACCGCCTGCGGCCTTATAATTCAGTGACAGTAACCGCAGAATAAATGCCTAGCTTGTTTTTTACTTTTCTATAGTCGGATTTTAGTTTTTTATCCTTTATTTTAATTTATTTTATCTTTATACTTCATGCGCAATGAAGGCCCAAGCAGAAGTTAGATAGCAATAATAATTTTATATACGCACTCGTAACATCATATCATATAAGCCGTGTTATATCTTTGTTATTATGAAAACAATTGAACAATAAAAAAATAAAAAAATACAGCGAGAGACAAAATGTCGAAGAATGTCAAAAAATAGGTCAGTATTGCTTTATCACTCCTTAGGACATAATAGCTAGGGTTATGCAAATAAAAGCCTTGTTATTGTCATATGCGTGCTGTAAACGTGTTTATGTCTCCCTTGAGAGGCGCTTCGTGACGACAAGGAACTTATTTTGCTGTGTTTTTTGTCTACCCGAGTTTTTCCTCACCGAAATGCTTATATGAATAATGATGGCCTTCAGTGAAAAGTGCATGTGTACATTGATATTATCTCGTGAAATTATTCGTCCTGTATTGGAACAAGTGACTTAATGTTCTGAATTATAAGTAAAGATATAATTCGTCTCCCCTCAAAGCAAAAAGTAACAGTACTTTTATTTTTATACTACGCGGGATGGCAGACAAGCATACCTACGAACCACCATAATGATGTAAAGCAGTAACCTCGGCTATATATACTCTGGCAACATTTAAATGTCGCTCGTGTGTTGCCACTCCCACTACGAACGCAGCAACTCGCTACGGGCAGCGATTTCAATGTTTTTGTTACACGTCATAGAAATGACTAACGAAGGAAATGATTTCACCCCCGCCCTTAATTTGTTTTTTTTTTATTAGCATTATTACAAAATCCCTGTTTCACCCATGCGGGGTAATACATTGCGGAGTAAAAGGCTCACCACAATGTTTAGAGTCTAAGCCAACCTCACCTGCACGTGGTGCAACTTGCTGATTTTCTGATGATGCTCTAGCACAAAGAGAGATAGGGCAGCGTAACTATAAGCTGGCCAACTAGGGTAGTACCTCCATTTCACAGTATACCGCAGTCAAATAACAATTCTATTGACGGTTGTTTGGTTAATCTGCGAATGAGTGAAAAGGAAGAAAGGAGTTGTTGCATTGGCAGCGGGGTTGTGTACTATATTCCATACATTTAATATATCCTACCCATTATTCCATACATTTATTATGACGGTGTGGTTTCCGGCAGACTAGAATAGAATCACTCCGTTTCTTCCCGTGGATGTCGTACAAGGCGACTAAGGGAAATACATTATTAAATATCGATCAGGCCTCCCCAACCCGTTTGGCCAGCGTGGGGAGTGTAGGCCAAATCCTCCTTCCGTCTAGGACGGACGAGAGAGGGACCATCATCATCAGGTCCATTTTAGGCTCCTGTAGTGGAGACTAAAATGGACCTGATGATGATGATGATGATTATATTCTACCGAGAACTCGGACCGGTAACCAGTTGCTTTATTATTTTGTTTATTATATGAGAGGGTGGAAAGCAATCACCACCGCCCACGTAGATCAGCACCACCAAGGAGGAACCGATCCATTACCAGGCTATACATATCCTTTCTTATATATATATATATATATATATATATATATATATATATATATATATATATATATATATATATATATAAGAAAGGATTCTTTCTTTCTGGTGACCTCACTCACTCGCAGGAACACAACAACCCTCAAGGGAATTGTTATTTGGCTGAAGTATTCTGTGAGGTGGAGGTACTTCCTCTCTTTTAGCCTCGTTTGTCCGTCAGCAGGGTGCAAGGTGAGGTTGGTTTTGGTTCAAAGATGTTGATGATCCACTTACACCCTATTTTTTTTATTGTTTATTTAATCAGACATACGTGACATAAAACACATAACATGACCTCTTCTAAACTGATTTAACAGTCTGTCGGCAGTATAGTATAATTTCGACATTATTACATTAATTTAAATTTACCTTCGTTTGCATACTTATTCAATATAAGGAATATAAAGCTATTCCTGTTACGTAACCATCCTCAGTCGTAACTAATATAAATACTAACAGTCTTTCAATAAAGTTTTTTTTATATGAAATGTAGGTCTTTTCTTATCTTCCTCTCTTTTCGCCAGAACCTCCAGACAGAGGTTGGTTTTGGTTCAAAGATGTTGATGAACCACTTACACCCAATTTTTTTATTGACTATTTAATCAAACATACGTGACATAAAATTCAGAACATGTGCTCTTCTAAACTGATTTAACAGCCTGCCGGCAGTAATTTTGACGTTGTTACATTAATTTACCTTTGTTTGCATACTTATTCAAAAGGAATATATGTAAAGCCATTCCTGTTACGTAACTGCCCTCAGTCGTAACTAATGTACATACTAACAATCTTTCAATAAAGTTTTTTTTTTATGAAATGTAAAAGAAAGAAATTCAATTAATATTTTAATCCGAGCCTTTTGATCTCCCAGTCCCTTAGTGTTATGATAAGAACAGAGTTAATTGTACGAGGGTTATTGTTATATGCGAAACGGCTTTGTAATATTTTATGGGGCCGTTATCGTTTAAGCCGTAACTCGTCCCTTTCCTTTGACCCTTCGTATCTTTAATATTAAAGTGACAGGGAAAACTGCAAATTGTAACAAAACAATGCAATGTTAATTAGAAGAGAATTACGATGAAGGAGAAGAAATATCTCTTAAATATGTTTATCTACTGATTCTTGAATTGAGATAGGAATGAATCCACATCACCCTATTTGTAGGTTATATAATTGGTTAGAAAACGTTGGAGCTGTATGCGAGGTCGTCATAGCCATACATTATACCGTGGCCACTGTAACAGACTTCTATTATGTTAAAAGTCGTTTCAGTATTTTCCTGAATATTTTTCGTTAGCCACTTACATGAGCATTGTTGAACAAAGACATTTTTTTTGTATGATTATGGAGGAGGTGAGACAGAGAATGTTGATCCTTTGGGGATGACAGAGATATAAGCATGGACGCGTTTCGAAGGGTGTGCAGGGGTGAACTGCGGGGGGAAGTGTCGCTGGCGCAAGTCGGGGCGGTTTCGGGACAGTCGGGCGTGGGTCGTATTCAAAGCTGTACGTGGACGGTTTCAGGGTTGTAGATTCGGACGGGGTTGGTATTCAAAGTTAGACCTCTCGTGTAATAAATAATTAAAATAGAACGTAACCAACGAGGTCTCGAGAAAAGTCGATCGGGGCGCAGTTTGAGGGATGTGCGTTGACAGTCAGCTAGATAATTAAAATTAAACGATAAATAACTAAAAATATATTTATTATGTAATTTCAATCAATCAATATAACTGTGTTTAGTAAGACTTTTATCGTGAAATCAAATACAGTGATAAATGAAGGAGCAGAAAGCTGAATCATCATGGAACTCCATAATTTGTGACAAGTCTGGTTGTATAATATTATTCTATTAATTCTCTGGCTCCTCTATTTTCCTTTAGAAATAGATTTCTGCATGATGATTATTTTATGAAATGGATGAATTTAAATTAATGCAATTTAATAGATAAGTTTATCATTCGCTCTGAATTTGAACATTTTTAACATTTTCTTTGAAGTTTAAAGTGAAATATTTATGAGTTAATCACAAATATTTCCTTATTACTATTCTTTTATTTTTTATTTCTATGAAACATTTTTCTATTGTTTATAAATATAAGGCTTGCATGTTATAAAAGCTGAAAGTAGATCTTTAAGTACACTTGACATATTCATACCTGTCACAGCCAAGGAAATGTATATTTTATAGAAAAATATTATTCTCTATCTTTAGAAAAAGATATATTGAACATTGCCGAAAGGTATAATCATATTCACATTGTTAAACGTAATATTGTAAACTAACTTATTCCTTATTAGGAATAACTTTTCTGAGGTAGTGACTATTTCAACACTTACACAACCGAGTCCGAAATGGCACACGACTTTGAGCATTTTAAAAATTTAAAGATTTTTCCTGATATAAAGGCTTTTATATGTGTTAATTGGGCACCAACAGGACTATGTTTAAGAGATAGTTGTGTCGTGGCTCTAAACCGACAAGCACCGTGGGAGTTTGTGGCTCAATTTCACATATAAAGCCTATTTGATGAAACGGTTTCCACTACTGTTCACGATCTACAAACCACTATCCGATATAAAAAAAAAATAGAACAGTAATGGTCCCGTACTTTTGCAATAGAATGCTCGTTATGTACCTAAAGTGACTTTACAGAAAATATTATACACAAATTACAATTACTTAGTTGTAATTATAGTTATTAAATAGTAGGAAACTGTTTCATAATTAAAGATTAATATTACTAGGACAAAGAAGTAAATATACTTGGAGTGAACAATACTTTTTGTTTAAAGAATAGTAGGACCCGCGTTTGCTTTGAACTGACCTGTCATCCTTGATGACTTTGTTGTCAAGTAAATTATTAGAGTCAAAAATTCTGTGATATGGGTCTGTATCTTAGGAATTTTACGCTTTAAAATTCCGAAGAGAGGCACTGGGTGGTACGATCGGTTCTTTATATATATAATTATATTTTTATAGAGAACTAATCATCCCATTAAAGAGGGGGGACCCCACAGAATTATAATAATAATTGCCCGGGCAAATTAGTAGTATCTATAATTGTAACTAAATCGCGGGTCCTTTTAAATTCAGTACAGACTTCAATATTTTACGATTTGACGTTTGTATTTTCTCCAATATTCCATATAACGAGACATCCATCAGCCGGGCACTGAGTCACGAATACATGTGTTCAACAACGAGGGGTTAACTGAGCTGAGCAGTGCAGTTACACAATAGAAGCGACTTCTGAGAAAGTTAAGTTGCATGTTTATTTTTTATTCTCTGGTCATTTATGATATCTATATCTTTATTTTATTTTCCGTGTACTTTTGTGAAAACCGTTAATTTAGAATTTATATTTCGGTATAGTAACCTTATCACAGCGTGTCCGTTGGATGATCACATGGCCTCTCGTTCATTTTATTTTACACGCGAATTTTCATGATAAAATAAGAAGGGCGAAGTTACAGTTTGGTGCCGGTGGCCAGGATTTGCGTCAGAAAATTTTGAATTTATTTAAATTCAAAAACGTAATTCAAAGAACCTGAATTTACTACGGATTTTGTTACTATACTGAAAAATAAATTGTACTACGGATTTCGTTACTATACTGAAAAATAAATTGGTAATAAATAATAGTATAGTACCGTGAAATGTTTAATGTTTATGTCGTTTCAATTGCAATTAGTACTAAATCGTTTAATAGCGCATAATGTTTTAATTGTCAAAGAAAAATATTTATAAATAAAATCGTAGGGGCGCCTGTATTCAATAATAACCAGTATTTAAAGTCGTGAAATGTTTAAAAATATTCTTTTGTTTGCAAAGAAAATATTTATTTAATTGTATTTATAAATAATGTTATACAAGCGGCTATATTTAAAATTAATGTTTTAGGGGTGGGAATACAAAAAATACTATTACTTATATAGTAATCGACAACATGTCTTAAATTTAACTAACACGTATATAGTTGTCATTAAATTGTGAAAAAAAATATTTATAACTAAAATTTTAGGAGCGGCAAATTAACATTAAAATTAACAATACATTCGTCATTTAAATATATGTTTGTTTAGTTAAATCTATTAGATTCATTTAATGAGCGTTTTTCGCGCTAACTAATTATAATTTACTTTGTGATTGCTTGCACGTGCGACCGGTCGATGTTACTACAAGCTGTTAGTCACTCTTCAAGGCAGGTACCAAAAATCACGTAAAACGACCTGTGCGGCTGTTAGTGCTCTTTCAGACATGCTTATATTGCGCAGTATTGCAACAACGCCAACGGCAGTCAACGTTCTCAGCAACAGCGCTTTGGCGACGCGCATTGTCATTATCGACAACAGATTACAATGACGACATAATAGCACATTGCTCAGTAATGCGTTATTCATTATATTTATATATATTGCATTATACGTTTTACGAGTTATCGTTATAATGCCCATATTTACTAGAATGAGTCATACTTGTAAAACCTAGTACCAAGTATACTTGGTACGTAGTCGAGTAAATGCCAGCGCTGAATAACCAGGTTTTGTAATACTTGCAAGTATTTCCTTACTCCATGGTAAAATAGACCTTATTTGGATTAGCATATGGATGACGTTACTTGTGCACAACAAATGCTACTCATACTTCCGAAACGTAGATTTCGTTTGTGTATTCGGAAATGAAGCGTTTTCTTTCTACTTTAAAAGAGGCTTAAGATTGTCAGCTAGGAAAATTAATTGATTGTTTAATAATTAATTAGGAGCATCTAAGATCAATAATCAAAACAAAAATAGAATTTTTTTGTAAATACACTCGAGCGCACATTGCAAGTCTAGAAATTATAATTGCCATAATTGCGCCATTTTGAGTGTCGATTCGTAGGTTGTTTAAGATAAAGACGAGATTTGGTTAAGTTGCACGTAGCAATAGAACGAACGAGAGCGATATATTACTTCAATCATCTATCTTAGTTTCGCATAGCTTGCCGAGTTGGTAGAGGTACCTGCTTCGGAAGGGTCTCCATGTGCGCGAGGTCTATCCCATCAAGCCAAATTATGTACTTTCAAAGTATTTTTACAAGTTTTAATTTAGCATACCCTATTATGTTTCTTATTCCTACTGCCATAAAGCTTATTTTTCTAGTTAACTTACAATTTTCGAGAACATTACATTGACTAACTAAGAATTAGTGACAAGAGTACATATTATTTATTTATAATATTTGCAAATACTTAAGAATCTGTGCATTTTATAATCTATGAATGAAGTAATAGTTTATCTTAAAACATAAATACACTTATTAAGAAATAAACGAATTTTATTTAAACACAAAGTGTAGTGATAGCGTACCATCCGAAGCGCGGAGGAGTTCAATAGAGTAATTCATTAAAGATTGGTTTGAATGATCAAATGTACTAAATCATTCAACAATATTAGTTCATAGGGGCGTAAGTTAATTTTAATGAAGTATTCAATAGAATAAATAAATATTTCTGAGCCTTATAGCACAACGACATCTTATTTTAAATTAGACAGTACTTGAACTGTGAGTGATAGATGACTAATTACTTACATATTTTAACTTGTAAAATACTTACATGTAATGCACATGGTGCACCAGATCAAAACGGACAAACGTGTTAAATGCTTACAAAATTATTTTGTACGCGAGGGTTGTAACTGCGATTTTCAAGAACAAAGAGCCTATTCTTAACCATTGGGCCAGATGACGCATTTAAAGGAGTCAGGTAGCGGGGACTAGTGACCGCGGTAGTTCAGAGTAAAGTGTACTTCTGCACGTGGGTTTTAGGTAGATTTCGCAGAGTTTGTGAAATCTAAAACTAAAATATGCAACGAAATGAAACATTGATAGATGTATTTATCTCAGTAACATAATGGGTTTTGTAAATACAGGAATGAATGAAGGTTGATAGTGGGATATGATGATGATGATGTTATTGATAACGGATCTATTAGGTTAAAAAGGTATTCATATAGGTATAATAATTAATGAATTGATTCTCATACAGGTTAGGAGTAATTTTCAGAAGTTAGCTTTGTTTCTTGAATTGAAATTATTAATTAATAAATTACTTAAAATTTCTAGAAAATTTACACAGCACCATCTAGTCCCAAACTAAGCGTAAAACTTGTGTTACGCGTACTAGATTACTGATAAATGTACTTGAATATATATGTATATATATTGTTGTAAATACATACTATAATATAGAAAACACAAGATCAATCAAACCAAGTCAAACAGACATGATCACGCGCACAATTTATCTTGTGCGGGAATCGAACCTGCGACCTCGGAGTCAAAATGGCTATTACTAACCATTCGACCAGTACTATCACTAATGTATGTATATTGTTAAATATGTGTGTTAAATAATGACATTTATTGTTTTGAAAATAATTCAGTATAATGTGGGCTTATTTGACAAATACCACGAGTGATATAGCCAGTAATTACTGATAGTACAAATATAATTTTAAAAACCTGCTCAAGGGGTGACGCATTTTGACAAAAATATTATATCTTCCGAGTAAGGCGTAAAGAACCATTGCTATTGTATCAGGTCATTAGTTTTTTTGTGTTGTTAGAAGTAACAAGATTTTTTTTTTAATGGGTCAGGTAGAGACAGATGTTACGAATTTTTTTGTCACTGTGTAAATTGTCTCGTCAAAATTGACAAAATTCTGTGAAGATGACGTGTTATAATTCATTTGGAAAATTACTTCGTTAAACTATGTACATTGTACAGGAATTTAATTAACTACAGAAATTCCTATAAATAATTTCAGGTTACGGGTGCAAATAAAATGCGGTCGGTCATGGATGTTGAACGAGCTAGTACAGGCGGATATGCAAATTTCTACAGGCTTAAAAGTTAAGTAGTTTTACTTATAAATAATACTTTTCAAGAATTTCAGGCGGTAATTATAATCAATCTTACTAACTTCTCGAGATTATAATTTTTAAAACCACTTAAATTTCTTTATCGTTAAAAGTTAAGTGTTAAAAGAAATATTTGTACTAGCTAAAAGTTTCTAAGTGTTATATTTGAAATATTCAAGTGGTTAATTTTATCCCACGCGAATGCAAACTAAAAGTGTGGGAACACTTAGAGAATATTATACTAGTGGGTCATAATTTTAAGTCAAGAGGAATTTTGTTGAGAATATTTTTTTTTATAATGACTTAGTTATAAAAACACATAGCAGAAAGTATACACTTGAAATTAATTTGTATTTATGAAAGTTATTTTTAACTTACTTTGGGTGACATCATCATCATCATCAATATTATCAGCCTATGATTGCCTGTTGCATATTTAGAAATATGTTGATGATGTGTGTACGGCTTTATCTTTAAACTGGAAGGTAGAGATTAATGGAAATCGATTTTATTATTCTAGTATTAGATTTGAGTTGCCACGCGGACGCGCTATAAAGTTTGAAAGTCTAGATAATTGTGAGAGTTTTAGGGAATTTAGATGACCTGAAAAATAATTAAGATTAATTAATAAGTAAAATATGTTTTATTCAGCTATGTTAAATAATCAACATTTCAAATATATGATACATTGTCTTATATTTGTCGGATGGGAAATAGATATTTAATTATATTTTACTAAAACCATTATTATAGATAAAAGTTATAATACTTATTAACTCAAATTAAAGAAAATAAATAGATAGATAAGACAATTTTAAAGCATTAATTAGAATCACGTTTAAACAGTTTTATTGTTAAATCGAACATAAAAGATATTATATCATTATAAATTGCAAATCTTTTTAAATTTAAAAATAACATAAACCATGTCTTATTAAGATACACATTAATTCATGTGGTTATCGTATAACAACTTTTAAATAACTGTGATTCAAATGGAAAAAAAAAAAAAAAAAATACATATATTTGTTATAAAATGATATTCAGTTAAGTTGATTTTTAATTAACATAGTTGTTATTGATGTAAATATTTTCAAATAGCATTCATTTAAAGTTAATGTTTGAGGAATGTACGGAAACGATGAACAAGCATTCAATATTCCTTTTGTCAAGAAAGCCGGTCAGTTTTATTACCGCACGTAGTCAGGTAGCTTCGCAGATGTTAGAAATTTTGTTGGAAGTCGGTTAGAGGCAGAAAAAAAAAAAACTGTGAGTAATGAAAAAAAAAAAATGTGTCATGGTCATCTGTAGCTTACTTTTAGAAACATTTATGTCTAAAGGAATTTATATTTTTAATTTAGATTTTGTCTAGTTATTCAAATGAAATTTAAACATAGATTCGTTAAATTAAATTTTAATGTAAAAATTAACTATAGATACATACTTGTGTGACAAGTTATAATCAACAAATCACATGTGCTAAATTATATCTTCACCGCTAAATCTTGTCACGTTTGCCGGGGTTTTCATTTGGTTCATGTGACTATGCACAATTGTTCACATATTATCTAATCTGGTTATAATCAACAAATTACACGTGTTTAATTATATCTTCACCGCTAAATCTTGTCACGTTTGCCGGGGTTTTCATTTGGGTCACGTGCCTATGCACGATTGCCCATATATTGTCTAATCCGGTTGAATAATAAAATGGGTGGGATGTTCGGTAATTTTATTTTTATGTTTAATAGGCTATTCTACAATATACAGGAGTTGAATTAGTTATTTAACAATATCGTGAAATACACGGGACTGTAAAGATTTGCAAACGTTCATTCTAGTATCTTTTGTTCGATAGTAATTACATAATCGTGATATTTTACATAGTTGGCGTTCAGAATTCGGATTTGATGCATACTAAATATAAAACTGTGACGTCATAAATAATAACATAATTAATTAAATAAGCTTTTTGTAAGGAGCGTTGTCAAGAAGAACAACAATTTTAATTTTCTTTATGCTATCAAAGTAATTCTTTTCTGAATAAAAATAAAAAAATCTCCTATAAACATGTTCTTAGTTTGACACGTATTGTTCTAAATATATATACAAATTTCACCTGCAGTTTCACAAGTAAGAGTAATTGAAACTATTACAAAAGCATTACTTTGGACACATGATAGAAAAAAGTCAATACTATATGAATAGAGGCGGACTGATGCTTACAATTTTGTAAACAGCTAATTGCATAGACTACATTTTGTTTATATAATCATTAATTATCTCATTACAGTTGCGCAGTACTTTAGTTATATAATTGTATTTGCTACACTTTGCTCAAATGTATTAATCATTAACAAGCGGGTAAACAGGGCAGTCAGCGCTGCAGTGCTTTAAGTAATAATTTTGGACTGCGCATGCGACGAAGTGTAATATTACATAAGCAAACGTGGGTTTTCTGGTTATTCAACTTGGGAAATAAGATAATACCATAAGTAATTAGATTGGTCATAAAATCAATAGAACTTACCTCATGTAATTATAAAATCACATGAAATTTTTATTACCAAAAGTTATATTTAATTAACTATCCCGACAAATTATATTTTTATTGATGTTTGATTTCTGATTTATAAGGATTGTGTTGTAAATGGTGTATGGCTGATTGATGTGTTGAAACATATTTTACTTCGAAAAAATACTTTATTTTCATATCAGACATGGGAATATATTTTTGACCGCGTTTGTTCGCGAGAATTATGTACTTTTTCATAGTTGCGGTCCTGAGTGAGTAGTAGCAATTCTATTGCTGTAATCTTGGCTTTTTTATAAAACCTTGAGTAATTTCATCATGTTTAGATTTTTTTTTTTATGATATGTTAATGAGTATGTTGAATAAATTAATATATAATTTATTTCAAATAAAATAAACGTGATAAATGTAAATTACGACTTACTTACTCGTTGAAAATTTAAACACATTATTGTCATCAGCGCCATCTATGACAAAGTTTGGGAAACAGAAAAGTTTAATGACAGGAGCACACGATCCTAGACATAAAAGCATACGTTCCCGCTTTGTATTGTTATTTGTTATAGTTGCGTTAAGTTCCGATAGGGTGCGCTATGAGAGAAAATCGCATCTTTGCTGTAGTTTCTTTAAAATTACGCTAGGGTTCGCTAGTTTTTTTTATACAATCTGAGAATTGATATCGGTACGTTTGAACTCAAAGCTAACAGAATTGATTAATAGTATTTTATTATGATATTGTTCATATTATTATTTTAAATGACATAAATATATATATATATATATATAAATATATATCACAACCTAATTCATATAAGATTATACTAAATGTGTTTTAAATACGTTAATGAACAAGTGGAAGTGTAATTAATAAATGGAACTGAATAAAAGGTGAATTAAAAATTAAACAAACTAAAATAAGAAGGGCTATAACACAAATTCAAATTAATATGTATAGCATGATTTTTCAAGCAAAATAATTACAATTAATGAACAGTAAACGAAAAATCATTAATAGTTTACATTGAATAAAGTAAAATAAAAATAATAAAAATATTGAACATTGTAAAATAAAATATACGGAGTACATTAAAGTGTTAAAAGTAATGACGGTGTTTCAAATGTTTTGATTCAACTGCGTTCAAATAAGTTTCATTTATTAATATGAACTTTAGTTAAGAGATAGATTTTTTTTTTTTTTGTCGATTTCAGTAACTAAATGTTGGCTTGAACGAATAATACGTTTATTTTGACTCACAGACCTGTGTAAATCCCGAGTTCGATCCCCAGCACAGGTGCGACTTTTTAAGGATTTCAAAAATTTCTTAAAGTGATTATTTGTGAACATTATTTAGGTGGAGCGGACCAACAACTGATAGATGATTTCAATTAATATTATTTTTGAATGTCATACACAAGCAGTGCTTAATATAAATAATAATAAAAAAATAGATAAACACTAAACTGCTCGTCATATATATATATGAAAATAGCATTACTTAGGGAGATAATACGTGAGATGAATTTTATTATGGTTCTTAGAAAAAAAAAAATAAGTGATAATAATTTAATTCAATAATTGGATCATTATTTCAATTTACAGAAATTTAAATGACATCAATGATATACGTTTCGCGAGGAGTGAGTTGTGTTTAAGTGATAAATTATTTAGTAAAGATTGATAGAAGTTATGACATTTAACAATTCAAAATTTTGATAAAGAGTCATTTAAACATATATATAGTATTGAAAGAGAAGGGGCGCACAGAGCTATTTATAAATATATGAAGTGTTAAGGATGTAGGGGCGTATAAGTTTGATTATACCATGTTAGTGTTACAGTTATTCATAACTGTAGTAATTTATACTATTAGATGTTAAATAGGTTAACAGTTTTAACTAATTATTTGTTCCATTAATGACAGTTTCAGAGTAGTTGATTTTCACAAAATTCAATTTAAAAAAAAAAAATAAGTTATAATGTTTCAATCTAAAAGAAGTTTTGAGTGAGTTCATCTCAAATGCATGTAGGTAACAGAAAAGGAGAGCAATTTACTTCAATATTATAAATAATGCCACTATAATTTCAATAAACTAAATGGCTTATGCCTTATACTATTTACTTCAACGAGAGAAATTCATAGGTTTGATTCTTAATTAAGAATATAAATGTATATTCCTATTGTGAATTTTCCAATATTTTCCGAATGAAAAATATTATAAAATTCAAGGGGCGATCTGTAACAGACTTCTATTATGTTAAAAGTCGTTTCAGTATTTTCCTGAATATTTTTCGTTAGCCACTTACATGAGCATTGTTGAACAAAGACATTTTTTTTGTATGATTATGGAGGAGGTGAGACAGAGAATGTTGATCCTTTGGGGATGACAGAGATATAAGCATGGACGCGTTTCGAAGGGTGTGCAGGGGTGAACTGCGGGGGGAAGTGTCGCTGGCGCAAGTCGGGGCGGTTTCGGGACAGTCGGGCGTGGGTCGTATTCAAAGCTGTACGTGGACGGTTTCAGGGTTGTAGATTCGGACGGGGTTGGTATTCAAAGTTAGACCTCTCGTGTAATAAATAATTAAAATAGAACGTAACCAACGAGGTCTCGAGAAAAGTCGATCGGGGCGCAGTTTGAGGGATGTGCGTTGACAGTCAGCTAGATAATTAAAATTAAACGATAAATAACTAAAAATATATTTATTATGTAATTTCAATCAATCAATATAACTGTGTTTAGTAAGACTTTTATCGTGAAATCAAATACAGTGATAAATGAAGGAGCAGAAAGCTGAATCATCATGGAACTCCATAATTTGTGACAAGTCTGGTTGTATAATATTATTCTATTAATTCTCTGGCTCCTCTATTTTCCTTTAGAAATAGATTTCTGCATGATGATTATTTTATGAAATGGATGAATTTAAATTAATGCAATTTAATAGATAAGTTTATCATTCGCTCTGAATTTGAACATTTTTAACATTTTCTTTGAAGTTTAAAGTGAAATATTTATGAGTTAATCACAAATATTTCCTTATTACTATTCTTTTATTTTTTATTTCTATGAAACATTTTTCTATTGTTTATAAATATAAGGCTTGCATGTTATAAAAGCTGAAAGTAGATCTTTAAGTACACTTGACATATTCATACCTGTCACAGCCAAGGAAATGTATATTTTATAGAAAAATATTATTCTCTATCTTTAGAAAAAGATATATTGAACATTGCCGAAAGGTATAATCATATTCACATTGTTAAACGTAATATTGTAAACTAACTTATTCCTTATTAGGAATAACTTTTCTGAGGTAGTGACTATTTCAACACTTACACAACCGAGTCCGAAATGGCACACGACTTTGAGCATTTTAAAAATTTAAAGATTTTTCCTGATATAAAGGCTTTTATATGTGTTAATTGGGCACCAACAGGACTATGTTTAAGAGATAGTTGTGTCGTGGCTCTAAACCGACAAGCACCGTGGGAGTTTGTGGCTCAATTTCACATATAAAGCCTATTTGATGAAACGGTTTCCACTACTGTTCACGATCTACAAACCACTATCCGATATAAAAAAAAAATAGAACAGTAATGGTCCCGTACTTTTGCAATAGAATGCTCGTTATGTACCTAAAGTGACTTTACAGAAAATATTATACACAAATTACAATTACTTAGTTGTAATTATAGTTATTAAATAGTAGGAAACTGTTTCATAATTAAAGATTAATATTACTAGGACAAAGAAGTAAATATACTTGGAGTGAACAATACTTTTTGTTTAAAGAATAGTAGGACCCGCGTTTGCTTTGAACTGACCTGTCATCCTTGATGACTTTGTTGTCAAGTAAATTATTAGAGTCAAAAATTCTGTGATATGGGTCTGTATCTTAGGAATTTTACGCTTTAAAATTCCGAAGAGAGGCACTGGGTGGTACGATCGGTTCTTTATATATATAATTATATTTTTATAGAGAACTAATCATCCCATTAAAGAGGGGGGACCCCACAGAATTATAATAATAATTGCCCGGGCAAATTAGTAGTATCTATAATTGTAACTAAATCGCGGGTCCTTTTAAATTCAGTACAGACTTCAATATTTTACGATTTGACGTTTGTATTTTCTCCAATATTCCATATAACGAGACATCCATCAGCCGGGCACTGAGTCACGAATACATGTGTTCAACAACGAGGGGTTAACTGAGCTGAGCAGTGCAGTTACACAATAGAAGCGACTTCTGAGAAAGTTAAGTTGCATGTTTATTTTTTATTCTCTGGTCATTTATGATATCTATATCTTTATTTTATTTTCCGTGTACTTTTGTGAAAACCGTTAATTTAGAATTTATATTTCGGTATAGTAACCTTATCACAGCGTGTCCGTTGGATGATCACATGGCCTCTCGTTCATTTTATTTTACACGCGAATTTTCATGATAAAATAAGAAGGGCGAAGTTACACCACACGCTTGCCAAACCTCAACAAGCCGTAGCAAATTCAAACGTGTGGATAGAATGTTTGCCATGTTTTTGTGTTGGCTTGCAAGCGCTTATATCCGATCCGATCGACTGCCGGTTTTTTGTCAATCGGTAAGATTTGCTCGTTCAATATAGGATAGCTATAAGTATAATATACTAGCTGACCCGGCGATCTTCGTACAGCAACAGTCAATGAATGTCGTACTTATCAGCTGAACTAAATTTATGATTTTTTAGATTTTACTTTTTTTTATTAAGTCATTTATTCATTTGTTCTATATTTAAGGAGCTTGATAAAAAATTCTGAACGCACGCATAAATATTACGCATCTTAATACTGGCTGTCAAAGCCAGTAAATATCTCAATCCTTTTTTAAATGACACTATTTTTATGGGAAAATGTTATTTCTTTTATTTTGTCTTTTTCGTCAATTTTCCAATGTTTTTTATTATTATGCTATTCGGGACGGAGACAAATCCAACAAATCAACACCACGAACATCGGTCTAGCCCAGTGGTTCCCAACCTTTTTTTGTTCGCGGACCACTACGAGGTTTTTGTTGCGTGTAGGGTCCTCAACTGTCATATAAATCCATTAATTAACTCGAGATTTTAGTATTTTGTATAATAGTGCTCAATCTGTTATATTATAAGTTTGTATCACGGACCATAATTTACCTCCCACGGGCCACTGGTGGTCCACGGACCACCAGTTGGGACCCTCTGGCTAGCCGTTCTCGAGTTATAAGTGTTCTAACAAACCCGACTTTATTTTATATATGCAGTTTTATATAAATATTTGGGGTGAAAGGGTCTCGTAGAGGCCAAACCTCCGCCGCCGACTATCGAACGAAGTAAGAGAGGTATGGAAGTGCATTTACCTCAAATAAGACCTCAGTCTAATAACAATACAAATTTGAATAACCACACGCACTAAGTTTAAAATAAACTGCAACATTATATTATATACAATTAAGTTAAGAACAAAGTATAAAACTACTACGGGAATGAGGTAACAAACTTGAATAACAAAGTTACCATCACAGCAAGTTCATTAAACCCCGTCATTTTCAGTTAACGCATCACGAACCACTCCAACTTCTTTCGCAATGCAGACATCGCTTGTCTCATTGCTAATTAATTTAATTAACATGCTGTAGGTAATGGCAATAGTTATGTAGTTACAATATTTTCATATAGGTACAATCGTGTATACAATTTGCAAAAAAAAACTTTTTGCCTGTCATCTAACTTAAACATGTTCAAAAGCAAAATGAGGATCACACACTTCATATTTAGATAAACACTTCATACGGATATAATACGGAATGATGAAATGGCAAACAAGCATACGGCCTACCTGAGGGAAAGCAGTTACCATAGCCTATGAATGCCTGTAACACTAGGGACATCACATGCGCGTTGCCGACCCTGTAAAAACCTCTTCAAGCCCTTTTTGAAGAACCCCATGCTATCTCCTGAGAAAACCTCGACAGGCAATTCATTCCACAGCTTGACAGTATGCCGGAGAAAAAATCTCTGGAACCACACAGTACGCGACCACTTAGGCTCCAATGTGTGAGAATGAATTCCCTGTCGATGACGAGTGGTGCGACTGTAGAAAAAGGACTTGAGCATAATGTCAAACAACAACTCTGCACATATCTACCCCGTTGTACAATTGATAGAACACAAAGGGATGCAAAATCTCTTCTCAGATTTAAAGGTTCTAAACCGTCTGTCAGTTTGAGATCGTCAACGATCCTCACAGCACGCCTTTGAATTGAATCACAAGGTGCAAGCTGGCACCAAACTTTTCAATAAAAGCAACTTTTGTCAAAGTAGACAATACACCCTTAAATTCTTATAATTTTAATTACAATTATTGGAATCTTAATTACACCCTCCCGGAATCGTACCGCATCGCTAGTACTTAATACAGACGTCCAAAATCGACGCGCTTATACATACACGTGCCGCTACATGATTTTAAGCGAGCTCATCCTGATAATTAGCGATCCTAAAATATTTTTATACCACGAACGGTAAAACTCTGGAATCAACTTCCATCAACGATATTTCCGAACAATTACGACATGGAAGCCTTCAAGAACAGAGTCTTTATTTCCCTAAGGCTGGCAACGGCAACGGATTTGGTTGTTGCGGTGAAACCCCTTGGTCTTGCTGATCTTAATGGGCGGTGGTGGTTGCTTTCCACCAGGTGGCGACCACCCTGCCACAGGCTTGTACAAAAGTTTTCTTAGAGGGTTATTTGAAGTCCCAGAAATTTGTATAAATTAGTACTGTAGGACGTTTGAAAATTTATATTTTTTTCTTACTACGTACTTGCACCACGTGCAGGTGAGGTTTGACTCTAATGCATATTGTGAGTCATCTATACCCTAAACTACATTTTTATGTGACCCCACCACTGTGCCTCCAGTATAGCCAGGATTAACAGCGGCGACCACCAAAAAAGGCAATGAACAATGAAGTCCATTGCGGTCCCGGTCTAATCCGACCTTAAGTACAGTTGTCATTACATTCTATTTTTCTACCGAAATGTATCTGTACATTCGTTCTATATGTTGTAAACAGTCGTTAGTAAAATGCTATAACTGTTCGTGGATTGAAAATTCAACATAGTTCCACTAATGATATTATAGCAGGCTATTACTGGTGTGTCCCGTATGCCGTGCCGTCCAATGCAAACGTTTCGGTAATAGCAAATGAAAAGAGAATAGAATTTAGAAATGTGAGTACTGTCTAGTTTAACATCATTTTGATATTATGGAATATTTCATATATTAGGGGTGCTTACATAAAACGACTAGTTACCGGTCCGAGCTCTCGGTATGATAAAATAAACGTATGGAATAAAATACAGTTTGCTTTGTATTCACACGTACCTTCTCTCTCTCTTCTTCTCTTCTTAGCCATTCTCAACCAATTTGGTGTAGGCCTCCTTCAGATTGCTCCATCTCTCTCGGTCTTGCGCTACTTCCATCCAATTTGTTCCTGCAATTTCCTTGATGTCATCTTTCCATCGCATTTGTGGTCTGCCTCTGGGTCGTTTTTCCTCCCAGGGTCTCCATTCTAAGACCGCCTTGCCCACACGTACCAACTACCTGTAAATAAGTATATTATTGTACAAAAAGAAACATAAATTCATAACAAACATAAAGAAAGTCGTTAAACCATGTCAGTGGCACTTGGGCGGCTTGAAAACACTGGCCTCCACCAACCCGTAGTTGGTAGAGTACGCTTTAAGACCCTTCGAATGAGGGGAGATCCGTATCCCAACAGTGGGATGATTATGGGTTGATGCCGAAGGTCACAGTTAAGATAATGACTATTCTGCAGTCAACAAAAAATATAGATAACATTTTAAATATTCCTACGCGCTCTCGGTGCAACGCATCGAATACCACTTTACACGAGTTGCAGTGCTAATTGCAACTAATTAGAGTATCATACGAATGATATATATAGCGATGTCCTTTTATTCTACTGATATATAAATGTGAAAGTTTGTAAATATGTACCTCGTTCTTGAGTTTAACGAAATCGGTCTAAATTTGGCATGCATGGAACATGATCTGGATTGACACAAGACTACATTTCATCCTAGTAGATATTGTGTTTATGGCAGGCGCAGAAAGAAGCTAGTATGCGATATAAAGTCAAACATAAACGACTGAAAATTTGCGAATATTTAGGTCGTTTTAGGCATCAAATAGTCGCCTACTGTGCGATTCTAGAAAGTTATGTCTCGCGTATTGTCAAGCTGTGGAATAAAGTGCCTGTCGAGGTTTTCTCAGACGACTACAGCATGGGTTCTTCAAAAAGGATGTGAAGAGGTTCTTATAGAGTCAGCAACGCGTGTGTATTACTCCTGGTGTTACATACGTTCATAGGCTAACCGTAACTGCTTACCATCAGGCGGGCCCGATGCCTGGGTCTTTGTTTGCCAATTTAGTGGTAGTTATAAAAAAACTTCTTGTAGAATCGCAAACACCATATTTTTACCTTGATAATTTTTGCCTTAAGGCGGGGTGGTACCAGTGGTACTGCAAAATCCACAATTTAGAATTCATCTTTGAAGTAATAAACAGAGAATTAAAATCTAGGAAAATTATATTGATATTGTTGAGGATATATACTTGGGAATATATCTGATGGAACATGATGTGATGAAGTTGACTCAATAAAATAAATTCACAAAGTTACCTCTTTTCGTGTCATTTTATCTTCTATTTTCGGTTTTATTCTTAAAATAAGTAATTTGACATTATAAGTCATGTAGTAAAAAAAAGGTTATAAATAACTGGAGGTATTGTACCTGATAGATTTTTTTTTACCCAATTTTAAAATTTTTAATCGATTATTCAATTGATTTTCGATCACCAGAGTCGCCAGTGTCTCGCGGAATTGTCATAATGTTTCTAGCGCTGGCTCACCTCGCCTTAAAGCGAAACCGGTCGGTAAAAATAAATTAATAACAAAAAAATAATGTTCTTGACGTGTGTACTGGTAGAAAGCAATTAGTATACCTGAAGTAGAGTCACAGTCGTGTAAAACGAGTACAAAATACAAAGACCATCTGTTTAGTTAGACATGCCGTATGGGCGAAACTCGTAATGATAAAGTTTACGGGACGGGGGCCCTCCACACATTCCCACCACTTTGTCTCCTGGGGTAAACTACGGCTGCCTTGGTTTTAATTTTAATTTGATCTGAAGAAATTAATAGGAGTAGGGATATTTTGGAATTTCACATCGCCTCTTGGCAATGTGAGAGACATTATGGCAATGATCAATTTTCTCTAGGCTTAGCTAATCCCCGTTTCCTAGTGTGTAAGTTCCTTCCTCGTTATTTTTTAATTTATTTTTTGTAAGTATGTATTTGACTGTAGTTTGTAATTAACTTAGCTATCTAATCTTTTCTATCTGTTTCTATAAAAAACAGCCGTTACTGACTGCTCTATCAATGCATAGCTCAAACCACTGGACTGAGTTGACATTTTTCATACAAAAAGCAATAGTATATAACGTAGGCATCCGCTAAGAAAGGATTTATGAAAATTCCCAAGGGACCAAACTAGCGTGTAATATGTTTATATTTATATATAAAATGTTTATATAAACACTAGTTTGGTCCCGCGATGTCATACGCGTGCATCTCGGTATCTCCAGGGAATTTTCATATTTTTTTATAAAGTTAACTTTTAGCTCAATACACATTTCCTGTGCTCTTAGCTAACAATGATTGTGCTACAACCTTTGGTTATATAAAACATAGTGCAGGATATTGGGGCCGTGACCTATATGTCAGAGCCTTGCCTCTGAAGACATCAGAGATGAGGGACAAAGGGCTTACCGACGACGTCATGCGTTGAAGCACACAAAGGAGTGTCATTTCTTGAGATTTTTGTCGTCATATGAATTTACTTATGAAATTACAGGGTGTAAGTGGGTCACCACGATCTTTAAAGCTAAATCCAACCTCACCTACACGTGCTACGCCTTGCCGACTAGCGAAAAAGGCTCAAGCAAAAGAGAGAGAGAGAGAGAGAGAGTAAAGTGGATATGGCAAGCAGCCCAACTACCTCCAGAGAGTACCTCCACCTCACAGAATACCGCAGCCAAATATCAATTGTCTTGAGGTTGTTGTGTTTCTGCGAGTGAGTGACATCACTGAAAGGAGTTGCTGCTTTGGCAACGAGAGTGGCGGTACGCGAGCGATATTTCATGTTGAGAGCATTAATATGCTGCTTCCCATCAGGCGGACCGCATGCTTGTCTGCCACCCGACGTAGTATCAAATAAAATATTAGATATGGTCTAATTGTTCCCTTTGAGCTAAACCGCTTCAACCTACGCAATTCCGGTAGTTGTAAATGAGTGAACTGCTTTGAAGTCATGCATCAGAATAATTAAACACATTGTAAGATGAAAATATGCCGTGTGGTTTCCGGCAGACTAGAATAGAATCACTCCGTCTCTTCCCGCGGATGTCGTACAAGGCGACTAAGGGAAATTCATTATCAAATATCGATCAGGCCTCCCCAACCCGTTTGGCCAGCGTGGGGAGTGTAGGCCAAATCCCCCTTCCGTCAAGGACGGACGAGAGAGGGTCGTGCTCCTGCAGTGGAGACTAAAATGGACCTGATGATGATGAAGGTGAAAATAGCATACAATTAAACCCAAAGCCTTGGTTTGCATATAGTGAACCTCCTCGCTCCCTCTCCATTTGTGGTTGTTTTGTTTTTATTGTGAACCTTCGATTTGCAAACGAGGCGCTGGCAAAAGAAATCCTTGCTACATTATATTCAATTATGATTGAATAAGATTGAGACAAATAAAATAAATTAAAATTCCTGGACAAATTACATACCTAGTCCCAAACTAAGTGAAGCTATGGGTACTAGTTCATCATCATCATCATCATCAGGTCATTTTAGTCTCCACTACAGGAGCACGACTCTCTCTCGTCCGTCCCAGACAGAAGGAGGATTTGGCCTACACTCCCCACGCTGGCCAGACGGGTTGGGGAGGCCTGATCGATGTTTTATAATGTATTTCCCTTAGTCGCCTTGTACGACATCCACGGGAAGAGATCCGTCTCTTCCGTGATTCTATTCTAGTCTGCCGGAAACCACACGGACAACGGGTACTAGATAACTGATATTAAATACTTTTTTTTTGTAAATAACTAGAAAATACTCAGGCCAAAACAAACAGACATAAATATTTATCTGGTGCGCGAATCGAATCCGCAACCTCGGACTCAAAGTGGATATTGTTTAACCAACCATTCGACCAACGAGCTCGTCAATACAAGTCGTAAATACAAATGTTCTTCTAGATCGACTGTTGACTTCAGGTAGCGGCTGGATGCTGAAAGCGAAAGATCACATAATAATATGGTGGACAGCATTAAAGGAGTATATATATCCAGTAGTGGATGGATATAGGCTGATGTGATGATGATTAAATACAAATCACCACTCACGAAACTAGAGACGAACATTAAAGAAAGACAAATATAGACACTGAGGTCATTAGTGTACCGTTTTACTAATATTTGTCTGGTACGCTAATTCGTCGTCGATGGCATCGTTGAGCGTGTCAGTCTAATGGAATACGGAAGTTAAGCATCGTCGGCTATAATCTGTCCATGATGGGTTTATTTAACTCTAGCTCGCTAGCTAGGCACGTTAAGCTGTTGGTCCCGGCTGTTGTCTTTAGATGACAGTCGTTAAGCCAAGCAGTGGCCTTTAAACGGCTTGAAAACACTGTTCTAAGCCAACCCTTAGTTGAGCAGCGTGGTGGATATATGGAGTATGCTCTAAACCCCTTCGATTGAGGGGAGACCCGTAATCCAGCAGTGGAATGAATAAGGGTTGCCGACGACGACGACAACGCTAATTCGTATCGTTTGACATTTTACCCAAAATTCCAACTAACTTTCTAATTACATTCAACAAGTCCTGGACTTTGGGCAGTTAGCCTGACACCGTGTTAAGTGTAAGAATTTTCCTAAAAGTAGTTTTACTTCGGATTTAGTTTCACAAAACTAAAACAATTTTACTGCCGAGATCTTGTCTTGATTAAAACAGCAACAACATTTTTTATTTTAAAATGGAAAAAATCACCTCCCCCCTTTTAGGTGGGATTTGAACCTACGACCTCTCGATGACCGGTCGAGTGCTCTTCCAAGTGAGCTACCAGGAAGGTTTGTGTTGGTGACGAATTTTTGCATCTTTTTATTCTACTGCGTAAGTCACAGTGTGGCGTCATCAACCTATTAAGTAATTACACTACTAAACTAATCCCACCTAGGAGGTTAATTTTTCCATTTTAAAATAGATATTCTAGCAGGTTGGTCAAGACAACTCTTTAAATAATAATAATAAGCAATCACTGTAGGAACGTTTCTTTGGCCGCCTGAAAAAAGTACTTAATAGTCTTTTATCAGGGGGCATTAAAGTGCGTGCTTACAATGGTTGGGTCATGCCGGTTGCTTGACGCTGTTGACCGGAAAGTCCGAACGATATTAACCAATTACCGTATGCATCATCCACGATCATCAGTAATGAGGTTGTATATCCCTCAAAAATGTGGTGGTCGAGGCTTTTTTAATGCTAAGACTACATAATCGGGAGATATGCAGCCTCAGGGAATATTTCCTACATGCTGACGTGGAAATGCATAGGAATGTGGTTGGTATCGATCGTGGATTAACCCTTTTGTCTTTAGCTAACGAGCTAACTGGCGTAAACCTGTAGTATTAAGTATTGATGATCGCAGAACCATATGGCAAGGCAAAGAACTGCATGGACGGTTCTACCAGGCTCTACATGGACCTAATGTAGATCCCGTTGCATTCGGGGACCTCTTTGCGGAAATCGAAGGTTTTGTCTGTGGAGTTATGGACGAAGTTATCAAGACGAATAACTAAGGGAAATATATCATGAATAATGGCACGCTTGATATCTGTCGGATGTGTCATCTACCTGGGGAATCCCTCAGACATGTAATTTCCGGTTATTCTCATCCTGCTAACGGCGAGTACTTGCACAGACATAATCAAGTAGCCAGGATTATCCATCAGCAGCTTGCCTTGAGATATGGTCTTGTGATTACCGAGGTACCGTACTACAGGTATATGCCGGAAGCAGTTCTCGAAAATGACCATGCCACATTATACTGGGATCGATCTATTATCACTGACAGGACTATTGTAGCCAATAAACCTGACATCGTGATAATAGATCGATTAACGCGCCAAGCAGTCATTGTTGATGTCGCTATCCCACATGACGTTAATCTTGTAAATGCTGAAAAAGATAAATTATCTAAGTATCTTGATTTAGCTCATGAGATTACCGCCATGTAGTACGTCGATTCAACAGTGGTTGTTCCGATAGTTATCAAGGCCAATGGCTTAATCGCCAAGAGCTTCGACCTATATCTCAAGAAGCTCGCGTTGGGGAGCTGGATCAAGGGCCAAATACAGAAAGCTGTCCTCCTTTGCACGGCACGTATTGTGAGGAGGTTTCTGTTTTTGTGACCTTAACCACCGATAGTTTGGATTCCCGCTATCGGGAGGATTCTGTTTTATATATTTTTTATGTATTTTTTTGTATTATATATTAAAAAATGTATTCAATAAGATTAAAATTAAATAAATGAGATAATAATAATAAACATCAATTTTCCCTTGAATTGCTTACGTTTATATCATAAAAACCGGCATGGAATTTTCAAATTTCTTAGCAATTGTCTACTTCATACATAATACCTAACCTGCATAGTAAATATCAATCATCAAAGGGTTGCTTTTACAGTTATTATTTGCTTATGAATTATGAATATGAACATCATAAGGTCGTCAGAAGATATAATTAATTTGCATTTTAAAAATATTCAAATATCCAGTCAAATATGTCTTTTCATTTAATTATAATCTCTTAGTAAAAATATTCATGAGCTAAACGAAATTACGGATCAGATATACACACACACCTGTCTTGGACGTTTGTGCATTACGAGAAAGAGTGAGTGTGCGTGCGGCGCCATGCAAACTGTTCCAACAAACTGTTCTGTGCAAAATATTCGACTCAGACGCGTCATATGATATCATCCATCTATTCAGCGCGCGGCCGTGTTGAACAGCAGGACGATTTAAGGTACGCGTTTCCTGTGCTGTGTTGCGGAAATCATCCTACGCATCAACACCAAAAAGAAGTATAGTTTCAGCTAGCATTTTGATTTCGTTTGTCCGGAATTGCTACTCGTGCTGAACACGAGAATGCATTCAGCGGGCGAATAAAATATTACTGCGCGGAAATCATCCTCGATGTCAGCATCGGTCTCAATCACACAGTGGCACAGTTCCAAATGTGAGGATATTTTTATACTGTCAATGTACAAACGACGTTTTGTGACTGTGTAGCTGGAAGAAACGGTACCTTTTGCAAACTCCTATACGCAGTTGAGAAAAAATACGAATTTGTGTCTATAACTTCACCCAAGATACGATACACCTACGATAGAATCTCATATGCTAAATTAGCTACGGGGGAAAATATAGATGAGAAATTTTACATAAATATGACACAAACCACAGATGAAGAGCAACCCGAGAATCTTGGACTGCCAGTTGAACCCGAATCTTCAAACACTTTCGCTGAACCTACAACATCCTATGACTTGACAGAAAATACTGCTCTTAACAACGAGTTTGTATAAGAGTTTATATTTTCTCTTCTAAATTTGCAGTCAGAGTTTAATAGGTTCGTTGAGATATATGAGAAAAATCTAACACCAAACGCAGTTAAACATATAACAAATCGATTTAAGATCAATTCATTAGCACACTTCGGAGTATTTTTTTAACATACAACGTAGAAGAACGAATACATTAAGTAGAACCAACTGCGTTAAGCCGCAGACAAGACAGAGGCATATCAAAAACAAAAAATAGAATTCAGTCTGGCCGTCCAGCTAATAAGGAGAAAACACTTAAAAGGAATAGAAAAAGAGAACATAATATTTCTAAAAAAGATTCTAACAATGTGCCTAATGCTAAGTAGTCGTTGATATTATAATAACAATATTTGTCCTATGTGAATTCATTCATTAAAGTTTAATTAATTAATAAACCTAGTGCCTAGTTAAACAGTTGCATTTAACTGCGTGAGCATGTTGAGCCAAAGGATGTTTTCATAAGTTTCTGTAAGTAACCATATAGTAAATCATCCAGCAGTTTAACTCTCTGAATAGGAGGATGATTTCAAGAGTCTCAGTATCAAGCGCTCAGAAATCATCCTCGCGTTCAGCACGTAATTCGAGTATTATTTCCAGAGGTAATATTTCCAAACGCGTCCCGTAAATCATCTTGCAGTTCAACACGGCCGCGCGCTGAATAGATGGATGATATCATAAGACGCGTATCAGACGTGTCAGAGGGGAGGTGAAGTCGACTAAAGGAATCAACAAGGAGTTCCCAACTAATACTATTACTTATACGGTATGAACAACTTGGTAATCTAACACTACTTTACAAGCCACATCAAACCGCTTAGAGTTTGTACAAACTGACAATATCAGCTTACCTTCCTACTAACACCTACACCTTAATTTATTCAACATTCAACACGAAATTAACGGAATCAAATTTATATTCCTCCATGTTTCAGTTCCTGAATATGACACGGCGTTCAGGCTAGTTACGTAACAAAAGCGGGGCCATACGGTTACAATTCAACTAAATATTATATGAACCTCATTGTGCCCTACATTAAATTTGCTTCTGTTAGTTTTTAGGGTTCCGTAGCCAAATGGAAAAAAACGGAACCCTTATGGATTCGTCATGTCTGTCTGTCTGTCAGTCCGTATATCAGAGCCACTTTTTTTCGAAACTATAAGAACTATACTGTTGAAACTTGGTAAGTAAATAAATAAATATTTCTAAACAATTTACATAGCGCCATCTGGTCCCAAATTAAGCGCAAAGCTTGTACTATGGGTACTGATAACTGTACTTAAATACATTTTTTTTTTGTAAATACAGATATAATACATAGAAAATAGCCAGACCAAGACAAACAGACATGTTCATGCACACAAATGTTTGTCATGTACAGTGATCGAACCCGCGACCTCGGAGTCAAAGTGGCCATTGCTAACCATTCGATCACCGAGCTCGTCATAAGTAAGTAGATTTATTCTGTGAACCGCATTAAGATTATCACACAAAATTAGAACATAAGTATGGGGTTCCCCATACTTAGAACTGAAACTCAATTTTTTTTTTTATCATACACATACGTGTGTCTATGGATAGGTCTTCAAAAATGATATTGAGGTTTCTAGTATCATTTTTTTCTAAACTGAATAGTTTGCGCGAGAGTCACTTCCAAAGTGGTGTTTTTTTTTAATGTGTCTTAAATCGTAACTATTATATTATGTTACTTGCTGCTACGGAACCCTTCATGCGTGAGTCCGACTTGCACTTGGTCGATTTTTTTTGTACAAAATACCTCGACATGACATGACGTTCACCAGTGTGTGTTGTCAGTGATGGCATACGGCTTTCGATGATTAATTATTTATTAATAAATGAAAGGCTTGTTGAGCGAAACACAGTAAAGTGAAAAAAGCTTTTAGTTCTTTTTAAAAACCGATATTAAAAAAAAAAAACTGTTCGTTTGGTCTTGTTTATCCTCGTCAACCGTTATTCATCCTACTGCTGGGATACAGTCGTCCCTCAATCGAAGGGGTTTAGAGCGTACTCCTTGTACTCCGTACACGATGCTCAACTCCGGGTTGGCAGATTCCAATGTTTTCAAGCCGCCTAAAGGCCTCTGACTTGATTTAACGACAGTCATTTAATGACAACAGCCGGAACTAATAGCTTAACGTCCCCTGATGCACAGAGGAGCTCGAAAAAATAAACCCATCCATGGACAGGCTACAGTCAACGTCGCTTAACTTGCGTGTTCGATGAGACTGACAAGCTCAACGACGCTGACGAGCTCCTCGTCTTGTTTATCGTATCTACAGTATTTTTAACCGACTAGACTGCAGAAAAGTTCTCAATTCGGCTATTTTTTTTTAAATGTTTGTTACTTAATAACTTCGTGATTTATAAACCGATTTGAAAAAAACTTCTTTTATTTGAAACAATATACTTACAGATTGGTCCCGTATTTTTTTCATCATCATCATCCAGCCTGTACATACATACATAAATGTAGAGTAATATTTGGAGTCGGTTTTAAAATTTTGTGACACAGATTATGCTATATCATATTACGTCATACTTTGACTACGGTAATATTACCGGCCTTTTTTGTTCATTAAAATTGCAGTGCATTGGTGCAATAAAATAAATAATAACTTAATAAAACGAAGTCACTGAGTGGATAATTAACTCAATGGATCGATACATACATGTCTCATACTATAGACATGTTTGCAGACACTTATGCTTAATTGCAGCATGTCGTAGGACAATTAATTCACTAAACAAGCGTCGTAAATCTTCTGTATTGTTACATTGTGCGAAATTGCAGGATCACCTCCTTACTTGATGATTAATGGCACCCATTGAAAGCTAATTAATAGAAGATTTGGGGGTAATTAAACTAATTTGTCATATTACATTAAGTACGACTATATAATATTCAGGTGTAAGTTGTGAAATCACATCTCGCTATGTCTATGTATATCGCTATCAAACACTACTGTTTGGTAGCGACAATGATGTGATGTAATTGATTTAAAATTGACTCAAACTTTACCATATAACTAAAGGCCTAAATTATATATATATATATATATATATATATATATGTCGTAGCCAACTGATTAAATTAGCCAGCCAATTGGACGCCTAGGCCATTAATTGAATGCCGCCATTCAGTTAAATGGCTAAAGTACAACTAGCCAAGACGTTACACGTGACGTTTAACCAGTTGGCTGAACGTCGTTTAGCCATTGGATATTGTTGAATTTATGATGTTGGTTTAGGGTGACCATGAGTTAACAAATTATGTAGGACCACTTTTTACTTATATCACTGAATTTATAGAACCTACCACTAATTATTGTAATAATTGAATTATTGTTAAATAAATACGTTTTTAGATAATAAATGTGAAAGTATATTAATAAAAAAAAACAATGAATATAAGAAGAGTTTTATTAAGGAAATCGTAAAAATAATAAATAAAAACTGTCAACCTGCAGTTAAATTACACAATAACCTGTTTTATACTTATTATTTTTTTACAATTATATACTTGAATTTAATTAAAAAAAAATAACTTAATTGGTTCCATGGTTCCACACCTCCATGGTTTTACACTATTTTGTCAATGTCACACTTTAATTTCACACAAGGAGGCACAATAACATTGGCGGGTTACACTGTTGACGCCATATTGGTTTCGGTGACTCCTAGCGCCGCAGTGGAATAAAACTGAATCAAATTTGAATCACTTGGCTGAATCTTGGTCAGCCATCTTCAAAGGGCTAACTTTCAATACGCCAAGATGTTAAACATTGAGTGTTTCGAGTTCAATCAACTATCGTCCTAGCCATTTAATTGAATAGCGGCATTCAATGAATGGCCTAGGCGTCCAATTGGCTGGCTAATTTAACTAGTTGGCTACGTCATATATATAACTAAAGGCCTAAATTAGTAAGTCATGTGTTATTACTGTCGGACTCATAAAAATATAGTTTAAAATCTGACGTATTTTTTATACTACGTCGGGGGACGAGGTTATAACATGCGTACGGCCCGCCTGCTGTGATGCGGTTACCGCAGCCATATAAACCCTCGCAACATGAAATATCGCTCGCGCGCTGCCACCCGCACTACCGAGGCAGCAACTCCTTACAATCTGGTGACATAAGTCACTCGCAGGAACTCAACAATATTC
Source organism: Hypsopygia costalis (assembly GCA_937001555.2). Taxonomy (NCBI): domain Eukaryota; kingdom Metazoa; phylum Arthropoda; class Insecta; order Lepidoptera; family Pyralidae; genus Hypsopygia; species Hypsopygia costalis. The sequence continues at coordinate 6,852,172 of OW443335.2, forward strand.
AAGGGAATTGTTATTTATTGCTTTTGCTTCTATATTTATTGAGATGAGTTATTCCGGTATATCATGTAAAGTAATTAAATAGGGTAATAATATTTTCAACAAAGAGGAATTAACGTGCTCAGATATCTAATTTGTATACGTACAACTGAGTGAAATACAACTGATTTATTAGATGACCACAAAATTACATAGGGTATAAAAGGCGGATGAAATGCTATAAGCATTCTCAACCTTTGGGAATTCATGAATGCGGTTCTAAAGCAAAATATGAAAGAAAATAGAGGTTAATATTATATTCTATTCAACTCTCATTGTGTTATATCAAAATAATAAACATACATACACATGCATAGACATATGACGATGTTTTTACTGATAGTATGAATATTTCTTTCTGTACTAATGATTCTATACTAAAAGAACTCGGCATCAGACAGCGCCTATCTACCACAGTTCAGTCACGTCATTCTAACCTTCTTCGGCCATATATCTCGTCGTGGTGATGACTCCGTGGAACGTCTCGTAATGCAGGGTAAAGTTGAAGGCACTAGACCACGTGATAGGTCACCCATGAGACGGACGGACCAGATTAAGGCCGCAACTGAGTGTTCGGTTTGCGAGTGCACCAGGAAAGCTGCAGCCCGTGATGAATGGCGCTGTATTGTTAAAATGATCACTCATCGTGATTCACAATGATGACCACGACCACTCTGGCAAGAGTGTACCGACTAGGAAGGAATGAATATTTCTTAATGTTTGTTAGGTGGGTAATGTGTGAAGTGCTGACACGAGGAAATGGTAATTTCGATGGTACTACCATTGAAGTTTTGGTGGTATAAGACCGCGACAACACCACTGAGGAGACGATTTTTTTTTTCTAAACCTTCTAGTCCCAAACTAAACAAAGCTTGTACTATGTACAAAATAACGGACACTATACTTAACAATTTAACATACCTACACATTTTTTTGTAAATACATACATATAATACATAGGAAATACCCAGACAAGACAAACGTGTTCATGCACACAAATGTTTGTCATGTGCGGGGATCGAACCCGCGACCTCGGAGTCAAAGAAGCCATTGCTAACCATTCGACCATCGATCTCGTCAAATTTTATATAATGACGCTACATCAAGCTATAAATACCGTAGCATATACTGTGGCATCGCGCTAATAACTATTTGAAAGTCTCTCACGGTACCAACATTGTTTTATTTGCATCTCTATGAAAGTTCGCTTCCTTTGACGCGACTCGCAGACGCTTTGTAGTGAAGTCGCTCGTTTGCTTTCAAATGCCGTTTGTCTTAAACTAACAGGTGGAAATGAATACGAACAGTATTATTTCGGCTTTATTTTGTAAAGTATACGTTTCCTGCGAGAATATTTTAACAATGTTCTTGTTTCCTGAAACTTTCTTTTGTATTGTTCTATCTAATAAATAAATAAATAAAAATAAAGTTTAAAAAACTAAAACCCGACTACTAAAAACACGCTCTAAAAAGTACGAAACAAGAAAATAGTCTCTGCTGAAATTATTATGTACATACTATAAAACAATTACCGACTTTTAAATAAACAACTTACTTACACGTAGTATATTTTAACGTAGTCTTTATACATCATACTGATAGAGATATGTTTAAAGGATAGTCGTGATCGTATGCCACCTACTGTAGCAAAACAGATTCATTATAATAATGAAATTAAATCAAAGTGGCATACTGGCTTTTCGGACATCGAGTGATTGCAGTTCTGATCGTACGTCACACTGTCTGATACGAATATCAGGCATGTTAGAACCACTGGAGGGTATAGTTGGTGGTTGTGTGCCACATTCATCGATCCGGGAGTTAGCCGCAAAGAGGCTAGCCATGAGGTCGGCATTCTCCTGCTGCTGATGTGCCAGTGAGCCATCGGGGCATCTCAGAGGTGGCAGCGTCGGTTCACAAAAGTTTGCCTGTATGGTTTTAGCCAGTCGCCAGTAGCCACGTGACCCAGTGGGATGCGACACTAGCTCCTGGCCCACACGTGCAACGTGCTGTGCGTCCGCTCTAATGTATGCCCTCTTGCATACCTTTGTGGCAGCGTTGTAGGCTGATTTCAGCGAGTTGATATTGGGATCATTGAGGGCGCGGCCCCTGGTCCAAGCACGGTACGCCGCCTGCTTGTTACTAACAGCATTAGCGCACTCGCGATTAAACCACGGGCGTCTCCGGCTTTTGATAGCGACATCGGAGTATGGGATGTAATACTCCATCCCAATGCCAATCTCGCCAACAATAGCCGCAGAACTCGCCGTAGCATCCTTCTCACTGAAACAGCGCGGCCCCCATGGGACGGAAGCAAAGTAGTCGCGCATACCGTCCCAATCTGTTGACGAGTAGTGCCATACACGGCGCTTGACTGCCGCGGGTTGCGGCAGGACTGCGCTTGGCACCATTGTGGACACCAGGCAGTGATCAGAGGTGTCCAGGGGTGCTTCAACAGAAACCCGGTATCCCTCAGGGTGGGTGGTCAGCAATAGGTCGAGCAGAGAGGGCGCCTGATCAGCAATGTCGTGTATTCTGGTAGGTTGGTCTACCAATTGCGTCAGGCTGTGGGACAGAGCGAACACATGAGCGGCTCTTCCTGCATGGTTGGTTGTGGAGGAACCCAACCACGAGTCGTGGTGGCAGTTAAAGTCCCCCAAACATACCATGTCTGCAGTAGGGTACCGCTCCTGCGCTTCATCTGCCGTCCGACTTAGATATTCGAAGAGTCGAGTTGTCTTCGTATCTCCTTTGTGATATGAGAAGGGGGCAAGCGAGCAAGTGGGTCACCTGATGGAAAGCAATCACCACCGCCCATAGAAATCAGCAACACCAAAGGGTCACCGATCCGTTGCCAGCCTTTTAAGGGAAATATTGACTCTGTTCTTGAAGGCCCCCATGTCGTATTTATTTGGGAATACCGCTGGAGGAAGTTGATTGCACAATTTCACACCTTAAGTGCACCACATTAAGTGCAGGACTACCCAACTTACTTTTAACATTGAATAAAATATATATTTAGATGAAATTAAAATCTTTAATTTTTTATGTATCAGTGTATAGAAAGCAGTTTAAAGAAATTTTAATGTAAATTTATTAATTAAACTAATTTTGTTGGAAAAGCCGTCTAGTTTCGCTCTCAAATGGGCATATGGCTATCTACATAAGGGCATATGTCTATATGTGCACTCCCTCTCTCGACAAACACTGACACATGAACATGAACATTCACTGTTCATCGCTATAAAGAGTGGGAGTGCGCATCTGGATATTTGCCCTTATGAAGATCTCTCTTTGAGATCGAAACTCGGCTTTCCCGATAAAAATACAAATCGCGAAAAGTTATATTCGCACGTGGTCCTAATCTTAGATTGGTCTATAGCATTTTAAATAAATAAGTATTAGCTATCTTACAATCACTGCTTTCGCTTACTACTGGTGGCCTTCTGAACTTAGCAAAATCCTAGATTTTTGGTTCGTCCAATGACATAGTAACTATTTATTAATATATGCCTATTTTGCGATCTCTATTGAATGTCTTGTTTTAACCAAACTTCTTAATGTAACAATCAAAATAATTTGAAGTTTAATTAACTTTAAATTTAATTAAGTTTATTTACATAGATAATAATAATTTTCAATGATTATTGTTTCCAATGCTTGCTTAATTACAATAACTTTTGGAGCGTTCGTAAACAAAGTTAAGAACAATATGAAAATTTCCATCAATGTCAACCAGAAGGCTTAGAAATAACTTTTGATGAGAACAGCCCCTTAACTTCGTCTTTGATATCTAATTGGTGAATCTGAAAGTTTGCCTACGTAGTTATATTTTTTTTTTATTAGATACTAAAAAGATTTTCGTCCGATAAATATTATACACAAGCAGTGCCTAGTACTTCGTTTGCATAATTTAGAAGGACACAATGTTTTGTTAATCAATGGTTGTGATTTTGTTATACACCACTAGAGATTATTGATCATTTTACGATATGTCTCATAGAAAGCAGTAAAAAGACGTGTTTGTCCGTTTTGAAGAACTTCATGCGCTACAGCGCGGTATTCCTGATCCTGTAAACTACACTATACAGGAAAAAAATCGGGTCGGTCTGTGTCGGTCCACACGGCCGTTGGTAAACGTAAAACGTCTACACAATGCCCCTCCTCCGCCTCCCCGCCCGGCCCCGATACAAACTTAAGGTCTTAGCAGTGAGCTGACTATATACGCTAAATAATAACATACGAATCATGTTCCTATGACTTATAGTTTTGTAATTATTAGGGTAAGACTATATAGACCAATTAGTTACAGTCCAGTTTTCTGACCAGGGGGCCTACCGCCGAAGCGGAAGCAGATTCCCACCGAATTTTTTGATGACGAAAATCAAACTTCAGCTCAGATTTATGGTACTGGTGTCTGGTTTAACTGGTAGAAACTCTGGAGCACTACAGACTAAGCTGAAGTTGTTTGTCAATAACTAACACGTAAGATCTAATTTTCGAGTCAAAATATTCGATGATAATCGGCTTCAGCTTCGGCGGTAGGGTGGTCCCCGTATGTATTGGAGTGATTTTTCACTTCAAAACTTTGAGGGGGAGTTAATTCCACAACCTGAGAGTTCGTAGAAGAAATCCTCCTGGAACCGCACGATGGAATTGCGACCACGACGTGCCATAACTTATGAAAGAAATTAGCTTATGAAGTCAATTTGGAAACGTAACTACGAGTCAATTAGCGAATCGTTGCTGTTAGTACGACCTATTGCTTAGACCAGTGTTCCGCAAACTTTTTGTGTTTAAGGTACATCTAGGAAAACGAAATTTTTTGGAGGTACACCATAAATGAAAAATCAGTTTTTATTTGTGTAAGAATTTTTTTTTCGACCGTCTACTTAGCTTTATGAGATAACTTTTTATTTAATTTTTCCGAGGCACACCAACTAATGATCACGGTACACCAGTGTGCCGCGGCACACACCTTGCGGAACGCTGACTTAGATCACAAGCCCAAAGTTGTATATCAATAGTCATGAAGAAGCCTCCCCCTCGTCAGCCGCTCTCCTGAGCAGGCAGGAATTAGTATGATTATTAACCAACCAATACGGTAATTTATTTATAATAATAAGGTAGAACAAAACAAATTCGTAGAATACTTAATCCGAAAACGAATTACATTTCATTACTAGTATATAAATAAATAGGTCATTCAAATTATCACTAATAGTGCTCGTATAAGTAATATTTCTTCTAGAGCCATTCATGTGTTTTTTTAAACAATGTCAATCATATAGTTTTGTATATCTAAATATTTAAAAGAGAAAACCACTGACTCACTCACTTATCACGAAATCTCAGAAACTACAAGTGCCAGGAGTCTGAAATTTTGCATGGGGGTTCCTTTTAGGACGTAGGTGCTCACTCAGACGGGAATTTGGAAAAATCAACCCCTAAGGGGGTGAAACCAACGGGTCCAAAGTTTCTATGGGGAAACAAGATTGGCTGGACTATCTTATCCGAAACTTTACTTGAGCACTTCTATAGCTAAATGAGTAAACACGTGTTTCAGGATTTTTCAAAATTCAGCCCCTAAAGGGGTAAAATGGGGTGAAAATGTCTGAAAATCGTCATGTCTATAGTTTTTGTGGTTTATCGGGTCACTGATTACGAAAACAACAACTATTTTATAACCCAACATATCCAACGTGACATAAAATCACCCTGTGGGGGTGCGATGGGATTGAAATATATAAAAGAAGAAACTGACCGACTGACTGATATATATATATATATATCAATGCACAGCCCAAACCGCTGGGTCTAGAGATTCCAAATTTGGCACGTAGGTTCGTTACGACGTCTAGAGGTGCACTAAGAAGAACTTTTCAAAATTTATCCCCTAAAGGGGTGAAACGGGGGTCCAAATTTTATATAGGGAAACAAGATTAGTTGGACTATTTTATTCCAAACTTTACACGAGTACTTCTATAGATAAATGAGTAAACGTGTTTCAGGATTTTTCAAAAGTCAACCCCTAAAGGAGTAAAATGAGGTCAAAATGTCTGAAAATCGTAATGAGTATTGTCTTTATGGTTTATCGGGTCGCTGATTACGAAAACAAGAACTATTTTATAATCCAACATAGCCGACGTGACATAAAATCACCCCTGTAGGGGTGCGATGTGGTTCAAATGTCATAATATCAATATGGGTGTTGATTCTATGGTTTTCTGCTATGTCAATTACGAAAATGGCATCGATTTGAAAATATAACATAGTGGACACGAAATTACGAAAAATAATTTTAAAATTTTTACCCATAAGAGGGTAAAACTGAGGTCCAAAGTTTGTATGGGGAAACTAGATTAGTTGGACTATTTTATCCTAAACTTTACACGAGTAGTTCTATGGATAAAAGAGTAAACACGTGTTTCAGGATTTTTCAAAATTCAACCCGTAAAAGGGTAAACTTCAAAAAAAGTCAAAAAGAAACTCTCTGAAACTCGTCATGGGTATTGTTTTTATGGTTTATCGGGTCGCTGATTACGAAAACAACAACGATTTTAAAATTCAACGTGGGTAACGTGACCTTCACTCCTATTGGGGTGCGATGGGGTTGAAATGTCTATATGTCAAAATATGTGTCGTTTTTTCGGTTTTTCGGGACGCCAATCCATACTATTATTATAAATGCTTAAATCGCTGGACCGATTTAGATGAAATTTGGTTCAGAGATACCTTGAGTCCTGGGAAAGGACATAAGATAGTTTTTGTCCCAGAAATTACCTGTTATTGTTGTATATTGTACCTGTAGGGCGGTTCTATGTTTTGATTGTATGTATTTTTTTAATATAGTTTCAATGATTTCTCCGTCAATTGTATGGCAATTTTAATAATTCTTATTTGTTTGAGAGGGTACACTCTTCAGGTGGTCCCATATTAAAATTAATGTTGCTAAGCGCAATACTCGAGAACGGCTCGACCAATTCTGCTAATTTGTTTTAATATTTTCGTTAAGGTATAAGGAAGGTTCTTATGGAGAGAAAAGATTTCAAAATTGCGAGGAAAATAAAACACCACTTTCTACCCGTGCGAACCCGGGGCGGGCAGCTAGTTAGGTATATACCAATACCAAGGTTCTATAATGAAGCCGACTCCATTGCCTATACTGTGCAACTTGGCGGCTAATAATTGGTGTACAGCCACACCCCGGCCACTCCATACAAAGAAATAAATAATAAATATTTCTGGACAATTTACACAGCGCCACCTAGTCCCAAATTAAGCGCAAAAGCTTGGGTTATGCGTACTAGACAACTGATAAATGTACTTCAATACATTTTTTTTAGTAACACCCAGGCGAAGACAAACATACATGTTCATGCACACAAATGTTTGTCTTGTGCGGGAATCGAACCCGCGACCTCAGAGTCAAAGTGGCCATTGCTAACCATTCGACCACCGAGCTCGTCGTCTTTAACGTCACGTCGTTAACTACGTATTACATTAACATTGACGTCTGTGCAGAGTGTGAATGAACGTGTGTCCGTGCGGCGTCATACAATCTGTAAAGATTTATCTCAGAGGGATTAATATGAGAGAGCGGCAGGGAGTGGCCATACATAGTACTATTACATATAAGCCTGACGTATACGGTTAGAGTCAATGATGTTATAAATACTATAGATATGCCACAAGCGTTAAAAACGTACACAATTAGTTCGCGCAAGCAAGCCGACGAAACTGACGTTTGTGACAATTGATTGAAATAGGTAAAAATGTCGTCTTCGATATCAGTGTTCCGCAAACTTTTTGTGTTTAAGGTAGTTACATTCAGGAAAACGAAAATTTTTGGCGGGACACCATAAATAAAAAAGCAGTTTTTATTTGTGGAAATATTTTTCTTCCTACACTTTGCGGAACACTGTTCTATTTAATAAAAATGCATAATTTATGTTGATAAAGTAAATAAAACTCATGGTATCATCTCATACTAAAGTCCACAATAATATTTTTAATTGTTTGTGTTTTATTTCTGTGCAAGAAAAAAGGCGCCATTGCGCCGATTACGTACTCAACTAAAGAGATAACAAGTATATAGCGAAGGGAGTGCCGGAACCGTTTTCTGACACTATAGATTAATAACATCATTAGGCAGAATAAAATCGAGCGAGTAGGATCTTCGAGAACAATCGGTTCCCTAAGATAAAAGACCACCTTGTCATACTGAAATGTATTACAGAGGTGTCAGTTATTTTAGGAAACTGAATATACATCGAGTTATCTGCATGCTAAAAATAGTAACAATGAAACCAGTTGTCAATGTAACGTTACTTTACCGATTTTACTCTAAAGGCGATACTATGGTACGGCACTTAAAATCAAATTTGGTCCAGTGCTACCAACAGACCCATAAAAAACAAACCAATAAAAACGTACATTATTTTAACTAAAAATATCGAGTGAATTATGCGCTCAAATGATCCCCGATAACGACCTAAAGGGCTTTGAAGGCATCGACACCAATTAGCAACGGCTGCTGCGAACGATTGTACCGGGCTTGTTTTAAACTGTTTCACTCTCAGTGAGGGGAAGATTGATTGTTATTTAAACATCAATTAAATTTCGGGTATAACAAGTAGGGATAATGCCAAACTTTTTGATGTGAAACATTTAAAGTAGCGGTTTAGGCAGGCGCGGTGGGTCGCCTCGTGCTCGCTTGGAACTGCCATACTCTGCCCTAGTGTACATGAGTAAATAAAAGGAACAGAGACAAATCTTCTAAAGAGCATGCAAAATTGTTACTTACCTATTTTGACAGGGTTCGTACTAAAAGACAAAAATTTAATGAACATTTTAATTTGCCTTTGATATAATTACATTTCCTTCTTTTTTTAGAACAAAATGCAATTTCTTACTAACAATATACAAATCAGTAACAAAATACAAATTTTGGGGAGTGGCTTACCACCACTTTTGAGCCAATGCCAACCTCATCTGCGAGCACGTGGTTCACCCTGCTGATTTACTAACGAGGCTCTGACGAAAGAAAGATGGGGCACAACGTAATTTTAAGCTGCCTGTTTGGGGAAGTACTTCCCCCTCATAGAATACTGCAGCCAAGTGACAATTCCCTTGAGGGTTGCTGTGTTCCTGCGAGTGAATGAGGTCACCCAGTTAGAACGAGTTGCTGCGTCGGCACCGGGGGTGGCAGCGCCTAAGCTTGAGCACTGGCAGAACTAATATAAACCGGTTTCTCTCCGTATGTGACAAGCTGCCAGTGTACACCCAAAGCTGTAGTAGTGTACCTATCAACGCGCGGTTATATGAAGATTTTTTTCTGTACAATTTCTTTACTCATGTGTTTGTGGTTCGGCAATCTTTCTTTACAAGAAAAATGCTTAGTCATATTTTCTATACAGATTACTTTCGAGTTTTTACATTTGCCGGACAATTTTGTTACTAAATTTGACGCCTTATTGTTTCCTAAACATGTAGAAGGTAGTAAGGTAAAGTTGTATAAACATAATAATATAAAAAAATAATAGAATGCCAAGCTAATAGACAGTCAGCCTGATGATTTTGCCATAGTTATCAATACCATAGCAAGTTAATAATTAGTAGCTTGCGGTGGTACTTTGTAAGGTACTTCCCCAGTCGGACAGCTTACAAATACAGTACCCTACCACTCTTTCACCAGAGCCTTTTTCGCTTTTTGTAGTGAAGTTGGCTTTGGCTACACCCTCACCACTCCATACAAATGTCGCGTCGTGAACTATTAACTATTACATAAACAATGACGTCTGTGCAGAGCGTGTATGAGCGTGTGTGCTTGCGGTGCCATACAAACTGTTCCAGATTCGTCTCGTCAGAGGGAAGGTGACACCGACACGAGAGAGCGGCAGGAGTAGCCATACTGTACTTAGTACTCATCTGTACGTGGTACATCCTACTGACTGACAAACGAAGCACTAGCGAAAAGACAGGTAGGGCATAGCGTATTTATAATCTGCCCAACTTAGGAAGTACCTCCACCTCACATATTACTGCAGCCAAGAAACAAATCCTTTTAGGGTTGTTGTGTTCCTGCGAGTGAGTGAGGTTATTACTTATACTGTGCTTTGGCTCAAAGATGATGGTTAGCCCTTACACCCCAAACTTTACAACTTTATCACAAACATCCAAATATCACCACAACCTTTTTATACCATCTCCCGCTTTATTACTTTAGCTGTGTTACCCGCCAAATAATATAGTATTTTTACTGAAAGCCAATTGTGGATAAAACGATTTCAGATCAAAGCGTCCCTTTTCATGGTCTCTCGGCGACGGACGCGAAAAGTTTAAAGACAAACACATAAATATGTTACCGGATTTATTATTAAAAGGAAATAACAATCTTTGTGAATAAACAGGAAGAACTTGACTTTAATGCCATGGTTTTTTTTTTTTATTTATTGTGCTGTATTTATTTAGAAACTAAAAAAAATGCTAAGTAATTAGTTTTTTTTTTATACTACGTTGGGTGGCAGACAAGCATACGGCCCGCCGCTCGCGCGCCGCCACCCCCGCTGCCATCGCAGCATCTCCTTCCTGGTGACCTCACTCACTCGCAGGAACCGTTATTTGGTGGAGGTACATTCCCCAGTCGGGTAGCTTACAATTACGCTCCCTACCTCTCTTTCAAGTAAGTAAAGTAAAGTAAATTAAGTGTCTACTAAATAAACTGAGGAGCTCGATGGCGTCGTTTAGCGTGTAAGTCTAATCGAACACGCAAGTTAAGCAACGTTGACAGTAGCCTGTCCATGGATGGGTTTATATTATCTCGAGCTCCGTGCTTCGGAGAATACGTTACGCCGTCGGTCCCGGGGCCCTACCGCCGACGCTGAAGCCAATTACCATCAAATATTTTGATTCGAAACATAGGTCTTACGTTTTAGTTATTGCCAAACATCTTCAGCTAAGTCGATGCCGCTCTATAGTTTCTACCAACTAAGCTAAATACCAGTACCATAAATCTCATCTGAACTTTGATATTCGCAATAAAAATTTCGATGGGAATCGGCTTCAGCTTAGCCGGTAAGGCCTCCGGTTGTTATCATAAAAGCTGCTATACATTAGTCAACATGTTACCCGTGTCGGTCACGTTGCCTAACAGTCAGTCAGTGGCATTTAGGCGCCTTGAAAACACTGGCCTCTGCTAGCCCGGAGTGAACAGCCTGGTGGAGTATGCTCTAAAACCCTTCGTTCGAGGGGAGACCTGTATCCCAACCGTGGGATGAGTATGGGTTGACGTCAAAATAAACTTTATTGACGACGAGCCCGGTGGCCGAATGGTTCGCAATTTTTTTAAATCTTCCTCGTGTATATTTGACGTGAAACTATTCGATCTATTAAAACTATCAATTTTCACACAAAATGACACATATGTGTGTAACTAACTAAGACGTTATTTATTACACAGTAAATAGGCATTGTGCACGTGCGTCCGGTTTTCCTACCCGCACGTCACTGATGATAAAGTTTGGGGTGTAGGCTCACCACGATCTTTAGAGCCAAAGCCAACCTCACCTGCACGTGGTGCACCCTGCCGACCAGCGAACGATTCTCTGGCAAAAGAGAGGTAAAGTACAGCAAATTTGTAAGCTGCCCAACTGTAACTCAATCTCACAGTAAAACGCAGCTAAATAACAATTCCCTTGAAGGTTGTTGTGTCCCAGCGAGTAAGTGTGAAAGAAAGGAAGGAGTTGCTGCGGTGGCCGCGCGCCGCTTCACATCAGGCGGGCAGGTTGCTTATCTGCTACCCTAAAATGTAGAATGTATATTAAAACTGCCTACCATAAATAACGTAGGGAAAAGTCGAAAAGAACATTAAAAACTCACATTACATTTCTGTAACGACTACGATTGTAGAAAAAATCTAGGGATACCCAAAGTCAATAAATCTGGTGATTTGTACAACAGTATTAAGAAATATTTGAATGGCAACATAAAAACTGACCGCTGAGTATAAATCTCAAGTAAGCGAGCTCACAGACGTTCACTGGCTAGATACCGCAATCTGCAAGCCCCAATGATGTTATAAACTTCATTGAACAGTGAACTAGTGAGTGAGTTTATATTTATTATTATAAATTCTAATAATAATAAATCTAAAAATTTGCACCGATCTTTAGATCAACTTAAACTTGTATTCAAACGCGCCTGCCCGTACCAACGCCGAGGCTTTCCCTAATGCCTTCCACTATATGCGATCCTTCACTTTCCGCATTCAGCCACTCCTTTGATGTCTTCGGTCCATGTAGAGAAGAACACCCAACGCTTCGTCATCTCCTATATCTTACTTAGCAAAATAAAGTATTTTTTTTTTATAATTCTTTATTCATGACAATAATACAACTTTGGAATTACATGTATTAATCAACTGACGAAAACCACAGTGGTTTAACTGCGATTTGGTGAGTCATTGCTATCAGACAAGTAGTGTTATTTTAGTAAAAACCTACATCTTTTACAAAACTGTTTAAAATTGACATCTAGATTTGTAATAATACACAACTACGCCTTTGAGTAATCGTTCAAAGATAGCTGGCAGAACAAACTGCCATATCGTTCATTAGAAACAAATTAACAGCTTACGTCCTCCATGCTACAAGAACAACAAGGAGAAGGAAGACGAAGTAACCTACAAACCCTAAACCTTCCCATGGCTCCACCCACATCGCGGTCATATGAGAGGAATCGCGGAAGATGCGCGCGCCACTTGGCTCTGAGGCTCTTTCGTGCCGCGGGCAAGGCTTCACTCTCTACAAATTCTAAACCTCTACATCCTTTATCCCTACTGTCGAGAATGAGATTAACGAGCTAACACACATAATTCTTTTTCAATGTTACGTAATCAAATTACATAATGCAGATGCGGTATCTAGCCGATCCAGATCTGTTGCAAAGGTAGACGAAAACAGATGGCCTCGACGCGCGGTGTTTCTAAAATATACACAATAGCTATCCGACAGAGAAAAATCGCCATCGTGAGAATCGATTATAGAAGACTACAATGAGAACGTTTCTTATTGATGTTTGAATGGCTGGAAACTGCTAGCTGAATTTTTTGAAAGTCTAAAAGCTGCCATATATTACCTAACATGTTCGTGTTGGTCACAATGCCTAACAATATATCAGTGTATGAGATGTCTTCACAATCATCTTGAAATATATTTTAATTGACAAGATGTCCATACAAGGGCAAAATAATTATTTAGGTTACAAATCTTCATCATCAAGTCGCCTCCATATGCTTGGCAAACAACAGCCAAATAGCAAACACATGCCAAACACCGAATAAAAACACCCAACACAAACACTGCGCCACACGCTTGGTGTTTGCTGCAAATACAATGCACATGTGTTTGCCAAGCATATACACAAACAGCAAACACAAACAACAAACATAAAACCTCCATTCACACGCTGGTGTTTGTCTTTTGATTTACCCGTACGCGATTGATGTACAAGTATTTAATAACTGTTTTACATCGGGTGGGTCGAATATTTATTTTCCATCGGACGCACGTGATACGTGATAAATTAAATAGTTAAAACCACTTTTGCTTCATTTTTGAACGGAGCTTTGAACTAGCCGAGGGAGCGGAACGCTTAAACACGCCGAAAAGTAATTCTTGGCAATGAATAAGCTCCAAAACCACTGAACCGATTTTGATGAAACTTCTCACAATGAAAGACCTCGACATGCTTGAGGTTTGTGTAGAAAAAAAATTGAGATCGAGCATGTCCTTGAGGAATGATCATCAAATACATTTTTCATTGAAATCAATGGAAAACATATACTCAGCGAATCTACTTGCTCCACTCAACTTCGATTTCGGCCCCGTGGGCTAGAATCCGGCCTAGTATATTTTAATTACAATATAATATTACTGCATTCGAGTTCGCGAGTATCGCAGTAGGTATCCCTGAAAATATCCTTGCTTTTCGGCAGTTTATTATTAATATCTCTCTTAAATCACGGGTCAAGCCCGGTCATTTGATAGGCGTGCGCGGGGATATGGATCCAACGCGCAGAGGCCCCTTTGAGAAGTTTGATGTAATGTTGTACGCCCGCCGTGACCCGCTCCAGGATATGTCAATGGAACGATATACCCATGAGCAGGTCTCGGCAGGCGTTGAGACTATTGCGAAGTGTGATGGAAAATAAATGGGCTATGGAGATGAGATCTGGGTGAAATTAATACCGGGCTATTACAGAAGAGGGACGGATTATTATTAATTATCAGTACCGTGGCTGGATCTGTGCATTGATAGATTAGTCAGATAGGTACCTTTTTCTTTTATATATATTAAAATGTTAACATATTTATAATACATGCAAATTATGGAAATACATGGATATTTCCATAATTTGCATGGGGAAGCTTCGGATAGAGCATGGAATTTTAAAGGTCCCTATCGTCGCATATCCGCGTTTCCTCAGACTTTATTATATACATATTTATTATATACCTATACGAGTATTTATAAGGAATTCCTTACTTGACATATCAAGTAAGGAATTCCAATCGTGCAATCGTAACGGTAAAGGAATTTAAGTACTTCATACAGTGAAAAGGAATATGATAAATGGGGTATGGCTGTCTCATGGACACGGTCGTGTGTTGTACGTGAATACGTTATATGCACTAAAATTATCTCAAAATGGCAGCGCTTTCCCCACCCAATCAAGAAGTTGCTGCGTTGGCAGCGGGGGTAGCGGCGCGCGAGCGATACTTTATGTTGCGAGCGTTCATATGGCTACGGTAACCGCTTCACATCAGGCGGGCCGTATGCTAGTCTGCCACCCGACGTAGTATAAAAAAAAACCTCGTATACGATGTTCCTTATCGTAATAAATTCTTTGATCCTTGATCTGTCCAGTGGTGTGATTGAATTTTGTATGGAGATGATAGATATGTAGCTGCAACACCAAACTGTATCTCCTGATTTTGTTATCATTCGTTTTTTGAATTAGAAACTATGGAAGCAATTTTAAATAGGGATTCACGTCAAAAAGATATTATAGAATACGATACAGAAAGAATAAAATTACTAAAGGAACGCAGATTTCTACCGCAATATACTTAGGTACCTACGATATATATTTGTATCGCGCCTACATTGAATAACTCTACGCGTAATGGAGGTTCTGTGTTTGTGCTGTATTTTATACTAAGCTGATTTACTAAATCCGACGATATACACGGTACTTGAGAGCCCGTGCCTATCAAAGCACTGAAATTATTTTGTAATTATTGTATTAATCATTTCAGTTCATTCATTATATATTCATATATATATATATATATATATATATATATATATATATATATATATATATATATATATATATATATATTATTTAATGCACATCAACAATCCGCCCTCCGCCCATGGGGAGCGGAAGCGACTGGATGCGGAAGGCGGAGGATCGTATTTGGTGAAAAGCATTGGGGAAGGCTTATATCCAGCAGTGGGTAGATACAGGCTGATGATGATGATGATGATAGCATAATACAAAGGGAGGCTAAGTCTCTCCTGAGACAACTTTGACGAGCTCAGTGGTCGAATTAATAAGCAATGGCCAATTTGACTCAGAGTCGCGGGTTCGATTCCGGTACAAGACAAATATTTGTGCGCTTGGTGTTTTCTATGTATATGTAGGTATGTATTTACAAAGAAAAAATGTATTTAAGTATAATATCAGTTATCTAGTACCCATAGTACAAGCTTTGCGCTAAATTTGGAACTAGATGGCGCTGTGTAAATTATTCAGGAATATTTATTTATTTATTATATTTACCTAAGACAGGTTGGTTCGAATCGTCACTAAGCCTCAAAGCTCGTTTCTAAACCTAGTCACAAGGTAACTGATATCTCCGTTCTCGAGCTCAAAGGCGCTCCAAGCGGTGCCGTATTTATGCTTTGTAAAGCAATAGTATTTACCGCGAGCTCAAGTACCTTTTTGTTTCAGAACGCAGAGCAAAATTTTACCTAGGCTGCCAGTTGCTGTGTAGCATTTTTATACTTTTTTAGGGTTCCGTACCCAAAGGGTAAAAAGGAACTCTATTACTAAGGCTCCGCTGTCCGTCCGTCTGTCCGTCTGTCCATCCGTCCGTCCGTCCGTCCGTCCGTCCGTCCGTCCGTTCGTCCGTCCGTCCGTCCGTCCGTCCGTCCGTCCGTCCGTCCGTCTGTCACCAGGCTGTATCTCAGGAACCGTGATAGTTAGACAGTTGAAATTTTCACAGATGATGTATTTCTGTTGCCGCTATAACAACAAATACTAAAAAACAGAATAAAATAAATATTTAAGGGGGCTCCCATACAACAAACGTGATTATTTTTCTCGTTTATGCTCGCGATTGATAACGGCAATAGGTAGACGTTTGAAATACTCACATAATATTAAGTTATATATTAACTTTAAAAATAAATAATTAAATAAAAATAAAACAAATATTTAAGGAGGGCTCCCATACAACAAACGTGATTTTTTTTGCCGTTTTTATAGATAATGGTACGGAACCCTTCGTGCGCGAGTCCGACTTGCACTTGGCCGGTTTTATTTAAATCTGACATCTGTATCACCTTATTTTTGTGATTCTCTATCACCTTATTTTGGGGTGTAAGTGGTTCATCAATATGTTTGAACCAAAGCCAACTTCACCTGCACGCGGTGCACCCTGCTGACTGACAAACGAAGCTCTGGCGAAAAGAGAGGTAGGGAGCGTATGTAGAGAATGTACCTCCACAGAATACCGCAGCCAAATAACAACTACCTTGAGGATTGTTGTGTTCCTGCGAGTGAGTGAGGTCACCAGAAAGGAAGGAGATGCTGCGTTGGCAGCGGGGGTAGCGGCGCGCGAGCGATATTTTAAGTTATGAGCGTTAATATGGCTACGGTAAACGCTTCACATCAGGCGGGCCGTATGCTTGTCTGCCACTCGTGGTAGTATAAAAAAATCAAAAACAATTATTGAAAAGTTAAAATAGATAAAATGCATTCATACATACGTAAGTATTGAATAAGCGCTTTGTAGCCAATTTTTACTGCCGTGATGTTCGCTTAGGGCCCGTCTATTATTATTATTATTTTTGAGGGGGTCCAACACACATTCCCACCACTGTGTCTCCTGTGTAGCCAGGATTAACAGCGGCGACCGCCAAAAAGGCAATGAACAGTGAAGTCCATTATAGTCCCTGGGGTAAGACTACGACTGCTTTCGAACTCACAACGAATTTAATCAGAAGAAATTAGTAGGAGTAGGAAGCTTTAGTTTGATTTATCGTATCTACATATTTTGTGTGTACATACACAGATTATGTATAAATAGTAATTTGACTTCTCGGCTCGTCTATATATAAAATAACATTGGTATAAGGCGTATTTATATGAGTATCTATGTCAATGAGTATGCGATCCGTTACAATTATAAGCTCTGCAATCGAGTGATAAATTAAATTTGGTAATTCCATTTAGAAATACGTTTGTCTCCAAACACGGGTGGAAATGACTTCGGCAAGAACCGGAACGGACCCAGCTCTTCTCCGCTGTAATGTAATTAATATTTTCTGACATATTTAAGCCTTGATATTGTAAGAACAGTACGTAGGTGGAGAACACGTCTGTTTATAATTATCTGGTTGGTTACCTTCAGCGCAGAAAAACATGACTAATTTAGTCTTATTCCGAGATCCGGCAGCTGATTTCTGCAGAATCTGTTTTTTTAACAAAACTTTATTTAATTAATTAAATAAATTGTTAATGAGAATGTAATGTATTACAATCAGTTGTAAATAATTAGCCGCCATTATTTCTAATTAATATATTGTTTCTTTTTTTATTGCAACTTCATATTTTTAGGTAATTTATACGTCATTTAAAAGAAAAGGACGTGAAGAATGTAAAAAAATACTGCTTGTACTTAGGACTAGTAAACAGAAGTAGGAAAGTAGGAAGCCCGAACTAGCATCATAGAGCGTCACAGCCATAAAATAAAATGCCTATACGTTGCCAACAGGTACATTATTGCGGCTAACTAAGAGATGACAACTTTTTTTACATTCCGCATATAATTTTTCAAAATAAAAATCATTTATTAATAATAACGTATATGTGCAACTCTTAAAAAATAATTAATTATAATCTATGTAACCAAAGGTAATTGCGGCTAACTATTTTTAGTTTAGCGCCGATAGTGATCACCGACGTAAATGCGTCACAGTTTCGTTAACAAATTATTTTAATTAAGTTTTATTAAAAAACGATAACCTGCGGAATCAAGCTGCTGGATCTTAGGCTATCTGTTTCCCAGAAATTTTTTATTACCATATTTTCTTTGACATTTCTCGACATGCCATATATCCTTTGACATTTCTAGACAAATGAAAGCTCATCCATCCGAATGCTTGTATAATTGTGCGTAGAACATAGACTGGCAGATGGGTATTACGTACGTTTAACGTGACAAGTACGACAGTTCCAATTATGGAATACAATAATGGTATGGTTAAGTACGAACCGGGCAGAGATTTTCAGGCGTGAATGACAAGTACCGAATGTTTCTGCTGTTATATTGGTAATATTACTATCAAGCGACCCGCCAACGCCTCGCTGTGGCTCACTATTCCAGTTCCCATCTCATTCCAGTGGATTTCCCAAACAAAACTTGTCCTCATAATTTCATAATATTATTTTTAGTTAAATTTTCTGATAATATATGGATAACTATTCAGGTGTTCGGGATGGACACAAATCCAACAAATCAAGGATCATAAAAATTGATTTAGCTATTCCTGAATTATAAATGGTGTCACTAACCCATAACATATAACTTTGTATATACTTTATACTACATAATCTGTGAACGCGGTGGAACGAGGCGCGTCGCGCATGCGAACCACGCATGCTCGATCTGCAAATGGATTTATAAGTGAGATTTAGTAATTCATACTTCTCACTTCAGCTTCGTAGGTAGGGCGGAGGTTCGATGTAAATTTTTTATTTGAACTGTTCGATCATTAATAGTATTAATGATCAAAACTATTATAAACGTTAGAACTATTATAAAATCGTAATTCTACCGATCACTTATTCTAAGATAATACTAAAAAAAAATGTCAATACAGGGATACAATCGAAAACAAACGTATATTTGAATTCTACTTAAAGTAATTAATATCAGAACCCCTATATTAGAACAAATTTCCAAATTTGCTACATCGGAATCTGTAATCGTTACTGATTGCTCATTGGATATTGTTATGGATTCTTCAATCAATTATTCAGATTTTGTCATCAAGGCCGTGCTTCTTTTGCTCATCCCCTTGAATGTCAATTTTTGTTCCGAAATATGAAATGTTTTATTTCAAAATCTTACAATCAGATAATGTGATTCACGTGTCGTCATTTGGAGAAAATAAACATGTGTTTAACTCATCTCTTTTGTTAAAAAATCAGACTTATCCAAGTCAGGCTTTCTCACGAAACCTTTCGTACCCTTTGGGTAAACCCAATAAGACTTAATAATAACCAAATAGACTTAATTATTTAAGTCTAAGTATTGAAAAAAAATTGAAAATATAAAAAAGGAGCAACCTTCTTCGCTCCGCTACCAGAGGGTGCTACCGGTGGTCAGGGCTCCAGAGTGAGAAACCTTCTCACGATGCGGCCCGTGTCCATGGGAACAGCCTTCTGCATTTGGCTACTGCTGCTGCAACAGCACAGCCGTGCCGCGTCACAAAGTCCCGCCTAGTGTGACTGTGACACCCTTTATACCAATTTTGCGAATCAATTGTATTGTCAAATTAAATAGAAAAACTAGTACAAACAGTTTCCATTGCAAAATGACGTTGTTTATAATACTGGCGGTGACAATAAGGGCCCAACACAATAGCTTCCTATCAGTACTGAAACCCATTGTCCACGTCGCTTTGTAGCGAATAAATAATTGGTGATGATAAATTGTTGCTTGATGCTTCCAAAACCTGGGGATTCGTTGTGTCATTTTATGGGTACATTGTCTATATTATACTAGGTCAGTACATTGTCTATATTATACTAGGATAGAGATGATAATCATAAAGCCTCAGATTTCTCAGCGCGTAAAGAGGAATCGATAGCGTTGTTACGTATGTTAGTCTAATTGATCATGCAAGGCAAGCAACGGTGATTATGGATGGGTTTACTTATCTTGAGCTCCTCAGTACTTCGATAGGCGCACGTGCGCGGTGTGTGAGGTTTCATAAGTTTGCATATAAAGAATTCTAATATTCGTTGCGTTCTTCTACACCCCTTACCATCGCCAAAAACATTGGGATTCTCGGAGTTGAAATCTCCTGTGACGTCCAGTTTCGTTGTCACCTGGAGGGGAAGGTCAAGCTGGCGTCGAAGAAGATAGGTGTGCTCAACAGGGCGAAGCAGTACTTCAACTCGCGGCAAAGACTTATGCTTTATAAAGCTCAAGTACGGCCGGCCATGGAGTCCTATTGCTATTTATGGGCGGGAGCGCCTAGATACCAGCTTGCACCTTGTGACTCGATTCAAAGGCGTGCTGTGAGAATTGTTGACGATCCCAAATTGACAGACGGTTTAGAACATTTAAGTCAGAGAAGAGATTTTGCGTCCCTTTGTGTGTTCTACCCATTGTACAATGGTGTGTTCAGAGAAGTTGTTTGACTTGATGCCTACGGCCTCCTTCTACAGTCGCACCGCTCGCCATCGGCAGGGTCTTCATCCTCACACATTAGAGCCTAAGTGGTCGCGTATTGTGCCGTTCCAGAGAAGTTTTCTCCCGCGTACTGTCAAGCTGTGGAATGAACTGCCTGTCGAGGTTTTCTCAGGAGACTACAGCATGGGGTTCTTCAAGAAGGGTGTGAAGAGGATACACACATACAGTTTACAGGATCGGCAACGCGCGTGTGATGCCCCTGGTGTTACAGGCGTTCATAGGCTACGTTGACTGCTTTCTATCAGGCGGGCCATATGCTTGTTTGCCACTTTAGTGGTATAAAAAAAAAGTTCTGTTCGTTCCGAACGTTCGGCTCGTTAAGTGTACATTCGCCTTATGTCAATTTTCGATTACCTATGAACTTACATATCGACGGTTAAAAGGTTATAGAGTACTAGCGGCCCGGTACATGCTTCGCTACGTATAAAGTGAAATAATTAAAAAAAAATTGGAACATCAAATTCATTTATTCAAACAAAAAAATATTTTATTAATTGCTAGCTATTTTGAAACTTAATCCAAAACATTTGGATAAACAATATTTGTTGTTTTTCCATTTTCAGCATGAATAAATAAACGTATGGGAGTACAGTCTCGAACAGGTAACATAAAGTCGAAGTACGTCCAAAATTAAATGACCGCATGATTGACATAACAACATGCTTGTACTGAAAACACTGAAAACAGATTGAATTTGACAGCACAATCCCCATCTGAAAAAAGTTTCAATTTGACAGCAAAATCCCCATTAACATAATGATCCGCCATTTATTGAATTTATTTGTTACAAAAAATGTGATAAATGTAGAACCGCTCTACAGATTTTGTGCAAACTTTACCTAAACCATCCACTAAATAGTCCGAACAAAGCCTAAACATTTGGTTTCGATAGGTGAGCCCGTTCTTGTGTTATAAAATTACAACGAAAAGTGGCATTGATTTATATATATATATATATATATATAGATAGATAAGCGACTAAAACCAAATTGTTCAAGACAGTAGTTCAAAGTTTGAAATTGCAGAAAAATGGACATATCTTTTTTATTTATTATCTTTTATTGCTAAAACTAAAACAGCTATAGAATAAATATAAAGGCTTTAATGGGCACTTTTATTAATTCAATAGGCTTGTATCCTATTTTTTTTTTCGATTTGTTATTTAAAGACGTCACAATAATATAAATATAGGTGAAATAATTACTTCGATTGCATAAAAACTTCTCGAGATATGATAACTTGAAGATCACAATTTTGGACTATCCCGAAAACGCTCCATACAAAAGGCCACCACGTTATGACGTCACACCGTGCTATTTTATATGCATTAAATCAGAAATTTGTACGACAGGTATGTTAAATATTACGTTTATGTAGCCAGTGCCGTAACAAAAGTTATAATATTTTTTATTGTTTCTACAATGGTAATATTTATTTTTTATAATTTCATACCTTTAAAATGGACTTTCCCACCAAACTTTGACCGCACATAAAACACGTCGGACATAAGTTATTAAAATTTTAAGATCGCAGATCGTTCTAGTTTTATGTATTTTACGTTACTGATAGAGAGTTTTTATAATTTTGTAACATGGGCAACAAGCCTATTATACGTTGGTTGTATGTCACTTAGATCAATTGATTTTATGTTCCTCGTGAGGTAATTCAGCATAAGTTACTAAAACATGTAAAAATACCAAGTGTATAGAAGACTCAACTACATTTGATATCCTCGTACCAAAAAGTAATAGAGCACAAACAACATGATTATAAAACCAGGGGCCATAAGCGCCCGGAATGTCAACGCAAGTTAAAAGTAAAAACGCGTTACCGACTATCAATAAAAACTGAAACAATTTTTACAGGGGCACAAGCACCTTAAGGGCAAAAAATGCCTAGTGTTTCGTCGGTTACTCCGAGGCAGACTTCGAAAACGCCGTTTAAATTCCAAAAGCTTTTTACTCCTACTAATTTCTTCTGATTAAATTTCGTGTGATTCACAATTAAATGTCGTTGTGAATTCCAAGGCAGCAGTAGTTTTACCACCGGGACTGCACTGGACTTCATTGTTCATTGCCTTTTTTGGTGGTCGCCGCTGTTAATCCTGGAGACACAGTGGTGGGAATGTCTGATGGGCCCCCGCCCCGTCCCGATATGCATGCGAAATAGAATTTAACAGTACTTATCCTCGATATTCATACATAGCGGCGTATCCGCTAACACTAACGCTGAAGTTGAGAAAATTGAGTCATTATACCCAGTGAAGTGAGAATATGAGTAATGTACTTGAACGACGTAAATCGTCGGCAATTTTAGTGAAAAGGGTTTTTTTTTGCTATATGGTGTTCCAAAATCACGTCATCTTTAATAGGGTGTCTATAAATTGAAATTATTATGGACTATGTCATTTGAGACTATGTCATTGGTTATATTTTTTTTTTTGCCATCCGCAATCCTTTACGCCTGGTGGGAAATGCAGATGAAGACCAGATGTAGGTGGCGGGTCGCGAGTGATATTTTATGTTGCGAGCGTTAATATCGCTACGGTAACCGCTTCACAACAGGGCCGTATGCTTGTCTGCCACCCGACGTAGTATAAAAAAAACAATTATTTATACTTGACTGTATAGACATTTTTATCGTTTTGAATCTTGACCATGGCATTATGCATTGTGTTTACGTATCGGAATGTATTGTGCCTAAAATATTTACTCTTTCCATAAAGCCTTAAATGTCCTTGTCATTATCGCCATCGTCAACGGCGGCCATTACTGCATCAAGATTATGAACAAGATTACGAAGAAGTGTATTGTTAGAACTATATTGACGTTACAATGGGTTATTTCGTACATATTTTCTTTTAGCTTAACCACAGTATAAGTAATAGTACTAACGAAGTAATAAGAAATAAGTAAAAACGAAGTGTGAACGTCGTTCTTTCGAATTTTTATTTACGTCATTCAATGATGAATCATGGCTTACGATCGCATGTTATTATTATTACGGCATCAACCCATAATTATCCTACTGTTGGGATACGGGTCTCCCCTCAATCGAAGAGGTTTAGAGCATACTCCACCACGCTACTCAACTACGGGTTGGCCAACCAGTGTTTTCAAGGCGCCCAAAGGCAACTGACTTGGCTTAACAAGTGTCGTCTAAAGATAACAACCGACAGCTTAACGAGCCCTCCGAAGCACGGAGGAGCTAAACCCATCCATAGACAGGCTACGGTTAAGCAGCATCGTTGCTTAACTTGCGTGATCGATTAGACTAACACGCGCAACGACGTTATCGAGCTCCTAATATTATATATTATAGGTTATAAAGTTGCAAATTACAATGAAGCTCTAGTAATGCTTGATACTATATATGTCATTTAATGGTATTCTTTGAAACGCCTAAAGTTATTAGTCCTAATTTTATTTGGTAGAAAATCATTGGTCTAATCTTCTAACGTACAATTATTGTCTAGCCTAACTGATATTTACGCACTATTATAGTCTGGCCTAAAAATCCAAAGATCTAATTTTAGAGTCCATAATACTAAACGTATCAAAATCTATTATCATACATGTCGAAAATTAAGTCGCTGATAGATGTTGAAAATTAAAAATCGATCAATAGGGTCGGAAATAAAGTCACTCAATTGACTGTTGGTGCCTAGAACGCAAGCCACTGGCTTGGATGACGGCTGCGACGTGGTGGGGCGAAGTGGGGCGAACAGATAAAAGCAGATTGAGCGCCACTATATGTGTACTCTGCGACGAGCTGGAAACCGCCTCGCAGTAGGGTCCTCTCGGGGACCCTCGCCAGCTCATCACAGACTACACACCTTCTCCACTCTTTCTCCTCTAGCGTTCCGTTTGCGCTTTTAAAGCCATCGCGGCTAAAAGTAGTTAGGCAGGCGGTTTTTAGTCAGTTAAAGCCTGATTCGCTCTTGAAAGGTCAGTCTGGTAGCAACCAGGCTGAGGGGATGTCGAAGAGGATTTTCCGCCTCCCTCCAGCACAGCAGCCCCCGCGCGCGTCGGGCATCAAAAAAACAAAAAAAAACCACTACGTGAACAGTCTTCGCTGCGCGTAGATCTTGAGTAGACTCTTCTGTTCTAAGCATATTAGTATAGTCATCGTTGTTAAAGTAGTAAGGGCGACATGTATTTTTCATAACTCGAGCTAAACCCTTGTGGTTCAACGTGGACAACGAGCGCCCACAGTCGAGAGGGATCTCTCTCATGCGACATACATATATTTTGACTTAATGATAACTACATCGAAGTATTCTAAAACCTAATGTCACATGCCAATTTTCTCCAGCCGCTCAAAAGCCACAGACTAAGCGTAACAAATGTTATCTAATGACAAAACGATGCCGAAAACGACATCTTAATCTTCACTCTCCAAAGCCACTACTATCGAAATAAATAATCCAATAATCTCATCAATAGACAAGCTACCGTCGAAGTTGCTTAACTTCCGTGATCGATTACACTGATTAAGCCGGTTACAAAACTTTATTTAATTAATTATTTCCCTTTGCCATCTACGTAAACAAATACGATTCAGATTTCACTTTGAATTTTAAGTTTGTTTACAATATCATGTTTTTGTTTACTCTCAATCTGAGTGAAAGCTCTTTCATAAGCTCCATTTATCTTCCGCTGAAATAAATATCCGCCCAAATCGAAAGGCTTTTTGTGCTCTTGTTGTACAGTCAACCACACACAATTATTTTTTTTCTAAATGCCGTCGGGTAGCAGACAAGCATACGGCGCGCCCGATGTAAAGCGGATTAACGCTCGCAATATAAAATATCGCTCGTGCACAATTCCACCCCTTCTGCCAACGCAGAAACTCCTTCCTTTCCGGTGACTCACTCGCAGGAACACAACAACCCTCAAGGGAATTGTTATTTGACTGCGGTATTCAGAGAGGCCCTATACCCTACCTGTCTTTTGTCAGAGCCTGTTTTACTAGTCGGAAGGACCACGTGCAGGTGAGGTTGGCTTTGACTCTAAAGATCGTGGTGAGCTATTTCCACCTCAACTTACATGTATATGTACTCGTACTAGTTTATTGATTAAAGTTTTCGTTTGCAAACCGATGACTTTCCATAAACTGAAGCGTTTGTGCGTGAGGTGCTATAAATGAGCAACACAACACTCAATTAACAAAATATAATTTATTAAAAAAAATATATATAATAGCTCAGGGGTGAGTTTAGAGGCCCTACTATGCCGGTAGTTCTGGTTTCCCAGTTAAGAGGTACTGTCCTGGGGTCCAGTGCTGGGGAGTGGAGTTGCCGGTGGCTTGATCTTGCGGCTGTCCAGGACTCAAGTAGGCAGGTACTTATGTGCCAAGGTAGTATGTGCCTGTACGGGTATCTCTTATTTTGTAGTCCGTAACTGGAACCCGAATTTCGGGTTTGAATAGCACTTAGGTCTTAACACTTTAGTTAGTTGTTAGGTACTCGTATACTGGTATAAGTTTAGTATAAAACTTTCACTTCTTCCACAATTCAAATCACGACGCAAGGACGTTCTGGGATGAGAACGTATATCGTGTGTCTCGTAGCAAGGAAATGATGCCAATGATGACCGGTTAACGGTGCATCGAGTTATAAGAAATAAACTACCTACATAAAAAAAAACGCGGCATGTTGCAGACACTAATGCAGAATCAGCCGTTCTTGAGTTGACCAATTTCTATCGTAAGTAGTGTTGATAAATTAGTTTGTTTTTATGTGAATATATGTTTATTATTATTTTAATTGTAAATTAGTTTAGGTATTATATATTTTCTTTTATTTAATTTTAGTTTTAAGTAAATTTGTTTAAATTTTTAAATAATAGACATTGTGATAATTTTAAATTAACTAGTACCGTGTACTACGTTACACTACCCCCTCTCGTACCCAAGGATTTTATTCCCTTTTAATAAAATCCGCATCTTCTTAGTAAATACGTTTGTTTTTTCTATTCATACATCATCTTTTATACCTCTTCAGTCATATTATCTACATTCAAACAACCGTGGCAAATATTATACAAAAATTTACCATGGCACTCATATAAACATGATATAAGTTAAGCAGATTTTATACTCTGTCTAACTAAAGAAGAACTAGCGATATGTGCAATGCTTTTATATAGGTATAATTGGTGGGTATAAAATTGTACACAAGAAATAAAAAAAACTTATATTATGAGGTGTTGGCTAATTTAATATCTTTTATATGCCAAGTACCCAAATCTTTGCCTGACATGTCAGCCAAATTATATACTAATGGAGACTTCTTGGCTATTACGCGACATTTGAAGTACTTTGGTGCCAGTTTTTTACTAAAGTACTTATGTTTGTCGCTTAGTACATAGGTTCTTTTCATCACTATATCACCTACGTTAAATTCAGCAGGTTTGCGCCTGAGGTTATAGTGACTAGTATTTTTAACGTGGGCTTGCCAAAGCTTGAATTGTACTTTGTCAAATATTTTTGATAAGCAACCCAGATTTTCGGCGTAAACATCACGTGGTAGAAAAACTACTTCATCACCGAGGTCGTTATCCACGTAATGAGTGCCGCAAGTAACCAATTCCCTACCGAAAACTAGGAACGAAGGGGTATATCCAGTAGATTCGTTCACCGAGTTATTGATAGCGAACTGAACTGAAGGGATTTGAGTGTCCCAAGACCTATGATCTTCATCGACGAATGTGGATAGGCATGTTATGATTGTCCTATTATAACGCTCGACCGTATTAATTTGTGGCGTGTACTTAGGGGAAAAGAATATATTTGGCACATTATACTTTTTGAAAAAAGTTTCTGTATGAGTGCTAGTGAATTGGCTGCCATTGTCAAGAAATATAGTTTGGGGAACGCCATGAACAAGAAAAACAGAATCTTGTAAAATTTTGGTAATTATCTGCGAAGTAGCACTTCTGATTGGAAAGATTAAACAGAATTTTGAAAAACAACATGTAACTACGAAAATATATGAATTCTGCTTACGACTAACAGGCAAAGGACCCATTAAATCTATTGAAATGGCCTGAAATGGACGTGAACATTGCTTTGGACGTCCCATTTCTCCTAAAGTAGTGTGATTTTGGATTTTATGAGACAAGCACTTTTCACACGATGTTACAAATTTGACTACATCTTTGTACATACCGGGCCAATAGTAACGTAAAGCAATCCGTTTGTAGGTTTTAAAGATACCAAGATGTCCGGCTGTAGGCTCGGAGTGATTTTCGTAAACGATTTGCTCACGCAACTCGCTCGGTATAACCTCCTTCCAAGAAAATTCAGACTTTAGTTCACACTTGTCCTTGCTAAGCCGAAATAAACTATTATTTTTTATAATAAAATTTGGAAAATTTTGTTGATTATTAAGGCAACCGTTGTAGGTGTTTTTGTACCAAGAATCGGATGTGGTATCAAAAACGTTCGATGTGCTGATGGCACTTACAGGGATGGCTCTAGAGAGCGCATCTGGAATGACATTATCCGAGCCACGACGGTGCTTGATTTCGAAATCGAAGGATGACAAACGCACGCCCCAGCGAGCCAGTCTTCCCGTAGGATTGTTCAAGGACAGAAACCATTTAAGCGCACTGTGGTCGGTGTATACCGTGAACTGTTTACCGTTCTCCAAATAGCACCTCCAATGCTCCAGAGCAGAAATCACAGCCAACGTCTCGCGCTCAGTGATGCTGTAATTTCGTTCAGGTGCGGAGAGTGACCTACTCATGTAAGCAATGGGGTGTTCTTTGGAGTTTATGGTTTGGGTAAGCATTGCACCGATACCATAGTTGCTGGCATCCGTATGTACCTCAAACGGGAGGTTGTAATTGGGACAAGATAAGACTGGTGCTGATACTAGGCATTCCTTTAATTTTAAAAATGCAGCTTCTGCTTCTTTAGTCCACTCAAAAGGAGGGGAATTCTTCTTATTAGACGTTAATTTGTTCAACGGAGCTGCTATGGTGCTAAAATTTGGTACAAACCTACGATACCAAGTGGCAGTGCCTAAAAACCGTTTGACGTCCTTTTTTGATGAAGGTGTAGGATATTGAAGTATGGCCTGCACCTTTTCAGGATCAGTTCTGAGACCACCACTATCCACGACATAACCAAGATATTTGAGTTTATCACGAAAGAAACAGCATTTATCCTGGTTAATTGTTAGATTAGCATGTTTTAATTTGTCTAATACGCAAAGAAGCAGAGAAACGTGACTGTTAAAGTCGTTACTTACAATAATGACGTCATCCAAATATGCAAAAACTTTCTGGTCGAATTCACTGAAAAGTAAGTCAACTAGACGCTGTTGAGTGGCCGGAGCGTTAGTTAAGCCAAAGGCAGTACGTTTAAATCTGAATGTGCCTCTGCCAGGGACGTAAAAAGCTGTTTTGTCTCGATCGTCAGGATGAATGTTGATTTGCCAAAATGCTTTAGATAGATCGATGCTTGACAAATATTTCGCATCGCGAAGATTATCTAAGATCTCAGAGACGTAGGGCAAATTATATGCGTCCTTCTTCGTCACTGAATTTAGTTTTCGGCTGTCCAAGCAAAATCGAGGCTCGCCATTCTTTTTGGTCACAATTAACACAGGGGAAGACCATGCGCTTTCACAGGGTTCGATAACGTCGAGAGCCAACATTTCGTCTACCTGTTCCACAAGAATACGTTGTTTCTCAGGCGACATGCGGTAATAGCGCTGACGGATCGGTTGAGTATCTCCAGTATCAATACGATGAGTGATCAAACTGGTATTGCCAAGACCTTTGACTTTTGAAGAAATTTCTTCAAACTGACGCATGACGTTATCTGCCATGACCTTTTCAGTGTTACTAAGGGTATCATAATTTTGCAAAAAGGTATCTTTATTAACAGAGGCAATGTTGTTACTAGTAGGACCAATAGTAATTGAGTGCAAATGTTTTGGACAGATTTGAAATTTGCGCCAAAAGTCAATTCCTAGAATAAGATTATTTTCAATTTCAGGGACTACTAATGCCTTAATGATGTGAAATTGGTTTTCAAAGTGAATGGGAAGATTCATAGAACCAATGCTATTTAATTTCTGGCCTCCAGCAGCTACAAGAAAAGTAGGATTCAAAGTGCTGCTTTCAAGTTGAAGACCCTGATTGAGAAGTGCTTTTTGTGCATTATTACCTACTATAGTAACCGCGGAACCTGAGTCTAGCAATCCTGCTATAACAAGGTCGTTTATTTTAACAGAAACATAAGGTCTCAAATCGTTATTTGGTTTACAAGAAAGAACTGAAACAACTTTATAAATTTTGAAAAAATTAGAGATCGTTTGTAACCAGTTTTTCCAATCTTCTTTATCAAAATTGCTATTGTCACAGTTCTGACCAACTAGTTTTTTTGAAATTGGTTTTAAATTAGTTTTCTTCTGGTTACAGTCGGGACACTCTGGTGTCTTAACGTCTTTCTTACCACAAACAAAACAAAGAATATTGGATTTGTCTGCTGTACATTGGCGTAGGCCATGAGTATCCGTACGGCATCTCGGGCAATAACGACGCTTTGGTGTATCAATAGCAGCTAAATATTTTTGGTTAAAATTAGCATAACCATTCTTATTTTCATTTTATTTGCTGTAACCCTGTGCATTATTGTTTCTATTAAAATTGTCATATTTATTATAAGGTTTCGGTTTAGAGTATGCAAACTCAGGCGCTAATGTATCCGATGAAGGACCTGGTGGTTCACGAAAATGTGAAAGACGCGCTTGAACCTTCTCAAAGTTAGTACACAAAGATCTCAGCTCTTCAATGGATTTAATTTCGGGAACCGAAGCTAATATATTGGAATAACAGGGACGGATATTATGTAAAATTATCTCCAATTTGCTTTCTTCTGAAGGAGTTTTCGACAAACGTGAAAACAACCCAGACATAATAGACAAATATATAGTTATGTTTTCGGTCTCACCCTGTGTTCTAGAACGGATTTCAGATAAAAGTCTATAATCATAATCAGACTTATCGAAATCTTCTTTGAGTCTATTCAAGAGACAGTTCCAATCAGAAATAAGATCTTTGTTACTTCGGAACCAATGAAGTGCATTACCAGAAAATATCTCAGTTGCATGTGAAAGTAATTTTTCATCTGACATATTCCTAGCCTCTTTAAATTCATTTGCCCTTTGGATGAAGGAACGGACGCAACTATTGCCATCATATTTTAGTTTGCTGATGTCTTGCGAGGTACGATCGCAAGTGACTGAGACGTTTATGGGGTTTAAAGAAGGTGAAATTTCACTAACGCTAGCAGAAGAGGCTAACGGGTCGGCTAAATACTTATCTTTTAAAGAGTTAAATTTATTAAAATATTTTTTAAAGTGGTCAACGCAAGAATCATAAGCGTGTGCAACTTCTTCGCTACGAGTCATTCTATTAAGACGATGGTATAAATGATGAATCAAGTTTTGTATTCGCAAAAGACTGGTGCGGTCAACATCAGCATCGAAACTTGCTTTAATTTTAGTTAAAACATTTGAGACACCTTTAAGATCATCCTCTATATTTAAAGATGAATCTAAAATATCCTCAGAAGGAAAGAGTGGAATTAATTTAACAATTTGCTTGCGAAGTTCTTGTACGGTGGCTCCGGGAGTCGTACCTCTAATATCTACCTCGTATTCAAGCTCTGATTTTTGCAACGATAAAAACTTAATTGGATAAGCCATAATATCAAAACCGAAATTTTGCAAATAGTGAACTAAAAAAAAAATGGACTGGTTTTATAGAACTAATAAAAAAATACTCTGTTCTTTACAAAATAAATGAATGAAATTAATTAACGTTTTGGTTGAAATGAATGAAAATGAGGATGAATTTTGAGAAAACAAAAAAATAAAAAAAATCACAGGCACAGAACTAAAAAGAACAAAAATATAAAACACTAAAAAAATGCAACTAATGTGTAACTTAACAATAAGTCCAAAGAGAAAAAAAGAACTGGACACTTTGAAAAAAGTCCGAATTACTTACTGCAACATAAGATTGATAATATGTTACTTTGAAGGTAGGATGATTTCTATAGTTGCGGTCAAAGAACACAATTTAAGTCAAATACACAAATTACCATTTAACAATAGAAATGTATAAAAATGTTACACCTTAGTTGCGAGCAACCAAAAATAATAAAAAAAACGTTTCACAAAACCAAAAAAATAAAAGAAGCACACAGACATGCAACTACTCTAAAAAAACAGAACTCCGGGCATAGAAAAGCATGAGAAAATTTAGAAAAAAAACACTTGGGCGCCAGTGAAGCGTTTGTGCGTGAGGTGCTATAAATGAGCAACACAACACTCAATTAACAAAATATAATTTATTAAAAAAAATATATATAATAGCTCAGGGGTGAGTTTAGAGGCCCTACTATGCCGGTAGTTCTGGTTTCCCAGTTAAGAGGTACTGTCCTGGGGTCCAGTGCTGGGGAGTGGAGTTGCCGGTGGCTTGATCTTGCGGCTGTCCAGGACTCAAGTAGGCAGGTACTTATGTGCCAAGGTAGTATGTGCCTGTACGGGTATCTCTTATTTTGTAGTCCGTAACTGGAACCCGAATTTCGGGTTTGAATAGCACTTAGGTCTTAACACTTTAGTTAGTTGTTAGGTACTCGTATACTGGTATAAGTTTAGTATAAAACTTTCACTTCTTCCACAATTCAAATCACGACGCAAGGACGTTCTGGGATGAGAACGTATATCGTGTGTCTCGTAGCAAGGAAATGATGCCAATGATGACCGGTTAACGGTGCATCGAGTTATAAGAAATAAACTACCTACATAAAAAAAAAACGCGGCATGTTGCAGACACTAATGCAGAATCAGCCGTTCTTGAGTTGACCAATTTCTATCGTAAGTAGTGTTGATAAATTAGTTTGTTTTTATGTGAATATATGTTTATTATTATTTTAATTGTAAATTAGTTTAGGTATTATATATTTTCTTTTATTTAATTTTAGTTTTAAGTAAATTTGTTTAAATTTTTAAATAATAGACATTGTGATAATTTTAAATTAACTAGTACCGTGTACTACGTTACAAAACATGGACGCATACAAAAACAAACTCAATAGCCTGGTTGCTTTACTGGGTGAGGTACTCGCTATCCTTTAATATAACCTTAAGGTTGGTACACAGAGTAGCATTAGCTGTAGGCACAGAGTCGTTGTCAAATTCCATACAAAATGTCAGTGACGACATAAAGAGGCAATTTCAAATCACGTCACTATATTTGTAAGTAAAAACTGTGTTTCTGCCATGGCTAAGTCTACTTTTAATCTACAATGAGGTTACTTGACTTCCGTGTTCAATTGGTACGTGAAACGTCGCCATTGAGCTCCTTAATATCAAGCTTTACAAGGCACATTAAATTCCAAAGAACCCACAAGCCAAAGCAATAACAAGTGAGGTCGAATATAAAATCTGCTACACAAATTCCAACGATTAGATTTTCCGGTTCTACCGGAACCGGGAAATGTGCAATATGGGCAAGTACAACTATTAAGGAATTTGCAAATTACCAAACAGAACTTCCTGACTTTATAAAGGTTGATGTACACGGGGAAAATAATATACAATGTTAAATGTGGTCCTTACATTTACTATGAACAATGCGAATTTTTTTTTTTTTTCAAGAAAGCTATGCTCTCTCCCTCATTCATTGATCACAGAAATATTAACAATATCTTTGTTGTCATGTATAGCTTTGTCATTTACATAGTGTGCAACAATAATGTTACATTTCTTTAAATGATATGCCACCAAGCGTCAAAAACTAACACCCGAAAAGTAAAATCGGAGTTCGATGCAAGTTCCATCTGAACTACAATATACATAATTATCAATCATCATCATCATCATCATCTCAGCCATTGAAAGTCCACTGCTGGACATAGGCCTCCCCTCTAGATCTCCAATAAGACCGGTTGGAAACGGCTTGCATCCAGCGCGATCCTACGGTCTTAATGAGGTCGTCTTTATCAAATCGTAATTATCAAATGAAATCGATATTTTTCAACCGCAGTTAAATCTAACCTTGAATTTAGACTTGCAGAAAACTAATACAAATTACATTAAAATAAATTTAAAAGTAGTAAGTAATATTTGTTGGGGTCATAGAAAAATAAATTTAACTTTTTATATGATGAGACATGAATAAATGAATAAATTACCCAAAATATAAGACATTAAATTTATTAAAATTTATGTTATTTTGTAAAAAAAAATTTTAATCAATTTATGTATATTAGAAGGCACCTTTTCTAAACCTATAATTTTTAATTTCACAAAACTTTAATGTTTATAACTTTATTTTGTCAGAAATATTGTTTTGTGAGAAATAAATTTATGAGTATTTAAAAAAAAAACTTTCTTTTTCACTGCCGATAATATATATAGAAGTCAATGGAAAAAAAAAGTACTAAACCAGTATATGAAAACAGTATTTTTGGAAAATAAGGTTTATAGATAAAATCTGTGTTCATATTTC
Source organism: Hypsopygia costalis (assembly GCA_937001555.2). Taxonomy (NCBI): domain Eukaryota; kingdom Metazoa; phylum Arthropoda; class Insecta; order Lepidoptera; family Pyralidae; genus Hypsopygia; species Hypsopygia costalis. Next base: position 6,886,520 of record OW443335.2, read on the forward strand.
AATACTACTAGGTATGTATAGTGATGGTTTATATTATAGTGATGATATTTCCCATGTCATTGTCGATATTTCGATTTAATATAACTGTAATAATATCAAACATATAAGGTAGCCTTTAGAAAGAAGAGTTGTTTGCAGCGTCTGAGCTGATAAAGTTTGCAACGCTCACGGCAGCTTCTAGCTTCATTCAGATACGCCAACTTGTGAAAATTTTATTACGGATGAAGCTTTACAGCAGTTGGGAGCAAATTATTCTGTCTCCAATCTTGAGTCTCATGTCTGAATATAATGATAATTGCGACGAGGTTAACATTGAAGACTGTGATATTTAAATGTGTTTTACCACAGTATTAAGTAATAGTACTACGTACGCTATTTCCTATCGAACTAACCTCCCCTCTGAGACGAATCTGGAACAGTTTGTATGGCGCCGCACTCACACACGCTCATTCTCACTCTGCACATACGTCATTGTTTATGTCGTAATTATCGACGCGACATTTGTATGAAGTGACCGGGATGTGTTTTTACCTGAGAATTTTACACGGACAAACCGCTCGCTCGCTATGCTCGGTCTCGGTCGATGAAGCAATTAGGGGTTTTACTAGACCCATCAGCAACTCGGGGGGCTGGGGGCGGATGCAATGGGAGATCATAGGTATCATAACCCCTATCCCCCCCCCCCTCTTAATCTGAGGAGGGTCTTCCCCTTGTAGTTTTGGTCTCATTATTTTTTTATTAGTACACCTGTGCTAAGCCGGAGCTAGTTAATCATTAATACTTTGACATTATTAACATCATTATACATTTTAGTGTGTAAACAGTAATGTACTCGTACATAGAAAAACACTGAAACCTTTCATCGACATCTTTGGGTTAAAGCCAATTTCATCTACTTGTACGAGGCTCTAGCAAAAAAGGGGTAGAGCAGATGCACCTCCCTCGAAACTAAAAGTAATCCTGGCGGCGTCCATGCCAGCGTCTGGTGATTATCCTCTTCACATCAGGCGCTCTGTCTGTATACTTGTTTACCACCAGCCTCAGTATAACTAAATATATATAATTATGATGAATATTAATTTGTGTATAGTTTACTTCGTATATACACGAATAATATTTTATAACCTAATAGTGATGTAGGTCACTAAAAATATTTTCTGATATTTTACTTTAAGCAAATAGAGTTTATACAGTAATAAACGAGATAACGATCGCAAATTGAGCAGTTAAAAAATGAGTGAAATACTTGCGTGTGTAACTACAATTATAGTTACTTTTTAGAATCCGCAGCTTACAATGTTCAATTCAATTAAACTCAAAATATTTTATCGTGGACACATGTGGTACATAAATGATAGGTAGAAAATTAAAGGTTATGTACGTGAGCCATGCACGCTATCGGCGGTATCATGTCCTTGATTGATGTGTCGTAGATAAGAAAAATATTACATATAATTTTTAAGAAAAAATAATAACCGACTTCAGCTGGCAAACGCAGCTTATTGGTGGAATACCCCGGGAGACGCTGCTGCCCGTCTTCCGGGAGAAAAGTTATTGCATCACACAAGATTCCTATGTACGACATCTAGCGCATAGCAATAAAGTGGCGCAATTCTATTCTGCCGGAAACCACAGGGCAAATTTAAGGATTTCCATCGAATTTTCTGGGATCCCCTCACCAGACCCTGACTTGGTGAATATGGGACCACCCCTCAATCATACCCTTTCAAAAAAAAAGAATTTGACCATACGTGCTTATAAAATTTAAGAGTTTGCCTTGATTTACCTGGGATCCCATCATCAGATCCTGACTTGGTGAATATTGGACCACCTTGCAATTATATCCTTTCAAATATAAAAGATTTTTGTATGTGACTCCTTTACAAGTGAACACTTTCTGGCGGCCCCAAAAATCCCCCCCCCCCCCCCCCTCCCCTACTTCCTCCTCCTCCCCCTCCAAATTTCAACAATTCAGCTGGCTATGAAAGCTTTAAAATTGTTAGTGCCATTTGCTTTCCATTTTGTTAGGCTTGTTGCCCATGTTACAAAATTATAAAAACTCTCTATCAGTAACGTAAAATACATAAAACTAGAACGATCTGCGATCTTAAAATTTTAATAACTTATGTCCGTCGTGTTTTATGTTCGGTCAAAGTTTGGTGGGAAAGTCCATTTTAAAGGTATGAAATTATAAAAAATAAATATTACCATTGTAGAAGCAATAAAAAATACTATAACTTTTGTTACGGCACTGGTTACATAAACGCAATATTTAACATAGCTGTCGTACAAATTTCTGATTTAATGCATATAAAATAGCACGGTGTGACGTCATAACGTGGTGGCCTTTTGTATGGAGCGCTTTCGGGATAGTCCAAAATTGTGATCTTCAAGTTATCATATCTCGAGAAGTTTATATGCAATCGAAGTAATTATTTCACCTATATTTATATTATTGTGACGTCTTTAGATAACAAAACGAAAAAAAAAATGGGATACAAGCCCATTAAGAACAGAAGACTTTTCATTGGAAAATGATTTGAGTTGATGTATTATTGAACAATAATCAGGTTTACTTGCGTTTTTTTACGGAAGCGTAGGACGTACAAATATTTGCAAGTTTTGCCCCGCAATCCCCCGAATATAACTTGGCGACCTCCATGGGGGCGTGACCCTCAGTTTGAAAATCACTGGGTCTAACCCAGTGATTTTCAAACTGAGGGTCACGCCAAAGATCATTTCATTACCTATATCCAACCAAACTGTCCGTTAGTTGAAGGCCCGTCGCTCACACTAGGTGGCATTGAGGTATGGAATCGAAAGCGGTGCTCCGGATTTAGATTTTCATAATAAATGTATGGCAGTGAGCTCACCCAGCGACAGCGCACAGTGGTTCAAAACAGAAAACAATCGGCGTCCGAAGTATCGATCTACACTGAGAAAAAATTGGTGTCCGAGGTATCGTTCGGCTCTCAGATCACAGCAAACAAGGGAGATTTGCTAAGGCGGCTCAGTTCGTGCGAACGCATCTGGCCATAATTTGGCTTGATGTAAATTTCTGTCGCCAGTCGATAGTTACTATGAGTCGTTGTCACATCTCTCGATTTTTGTCAAAATGCCGACTTGTTCAGTGATTGTTTGCAAAAATACAAGCAGCAAAGTGAACTACGTGAAAGATGGCATCTCATTTCACGTGTCAGTATTACAATTATTTACAATATTTATGTTTAATCTTCTTTTAAAACCGAAAAATATTATTTTATTATTGTGAGAGTACCTAGTGAATCATATCGTGTTAAACAAAATTCATTGCTTCTTTAGTAAAAAATAATAAATGAATCGGTTCTTCCAACGGCGCAATGGATTTGTGCGTTTTCGATACTCGCAATACAATGACAATCGTGTAGTGCGGCCGCTTTCGCCTGCCGTGAAATAGAGGTGTAGTCTCGTATCTATAAAACAACCTAGTCCTTGTTCATATTAATACAATTCCTAATTAGTTACTATGTATTACCTATTGAATTAATGGTAAACGTCTATAAAATATATGTTATTATTGAGTATTCAATTATTCTTGTACTTAAGTACTTTTTAATAATAATAACTATTTATTGCTGCTTCTTTTAAATACAATTTTTATATATCCGAAGGATGGAAAAATTAAAGAAAAATGGATAAATGCTGCAGGCAGAGGTTCAAACTGGGTGACGTCTTAACTCAGTTCCCTTTTGTGCGGAACGTTTTCGGGAAAGTCCAAAATTGCGATTTTCATATCAAACCGAAAAAAATGTTGGTCAAATAGCCTATTGAATTTCTCATAAACGCGTATTTAGTCGTCTTAAAATTAATTGAGTACTTACAAATAAAAGTATCAATATTTAACACACTTCATCGATATCGATACTGAGAAAGTTCTTGCTAATTGAATACTCTATTGTTTGAATGTGTACTAGTAATAGTACAATGCGGTCCTATAAAGGTAAGAACCAATAAATGGGTAGTTTTGCATGTGTGCAGTAGTTTATGCATTGTTTTATACCTGTAGGAGTGGCAGGTAGTAGGAGAATCGGCGACATCTGGTTTCGATACAATTTGTACTGCGTACCAAATCTCCCTTGTTTGCTGTGATCTGAGGTTCGGCTGTAAAAAAATCCACGGGCTAGATAATGATCTACTTTACAACTTTTAATAATACAAGATTCTTCTAAACTGAATTGTTAGTGAAATAAAAAATATTTTAGAAAGAGTAGTATTTTTTTTTTCTAAATTTGTAACAGTCATGTCCTAATTGAGGCATTCATAACTATTAATACGAAATAACGTATATAAGCATAAAAATATACGATCATTTGCGAAAAAGAGGTACATATAACAATAATATTAGCATATATCTATATTATTATTATATGTATCTTTTTTTTTATCGCGGGTCAAGCCCGGTCATTTGATAAGCGTGCACGGCGATATGGATCCAACGTATAGAGGCCCCTTTGAAAAGTTTGATGTAATGTTGTACACCCGCCGTGACCCGCTCCAAGATATATCAATGGAACGATATAACCATGAGCAGGTCTCAGCCGGCATTGAGACTATTGTATTGTGTGATGGAAAATAAATGGCGTATGGAGATGAGATCTGGTTGAACTAAATACCGGGCTATTACAGAAGATGGACGGATGCCTGCCATAACTGCTTCTGTTGCTCGTTATTTGCGCCAATTTTGGCCCCCGAAATCTGTTTTTTTTTTAATAAATTTGAAGTACAAAATGAGTCAAGAAATCGTGTGAAATCACATAAAATAATAATAAATATTCCTGGACAAATTACACACCGCCATCTAGTCCCAAACTAAGCAAAGCTTGTACTATGGATACTAGATAACTGATATAATACTTAAATACATTTTTTTTGTAAATACATACATATAATACATAGAAAACGCCCAGACCAAGACAAACAAACATGTTCATGCACATAAATGTTTATCTTGTGCGGGGATCGAACGCGCGACCTCGGAGTCAAAGTGGCCATTGCTAACCATTCGACCTTCGAGCTCGTCATTATTAAGTATATACAATACACCTTACAATGTTAGTTATATTCTAAACCCGCCTTTCACCTGAAAATCGTATTAGGAAATATTTGACAAATAGCCGTGCAGACAGAGCTTGATTTCTGAATATTCATGTTGAAGCTCGAACTCTCAACAAGTTTGAACCTCACCAGACCACACAAGGGCTACTCGATTTTTTTAATAATACACATAATAAACCCTACTTTGGTAGTCGGCAGTTTGACAGTTAAGGTATAAGTGGATCATCATGATCTTTAGAGCCAAAGCCAACCTTGTCTCCACGTGGTGCAACCTGCCGACTAGCGAAAGAGGTTCCGGCAAAAGAGAGGTAGGGTAAAGCGTATTTATGCCCGACTGGGGAAGTATCTCCACCTCACAGAATTAGGCTATTTGACATACATTTTTTTTTCGGTTTGGTATGTAGGTTCGTCTCAATAATATAACCATAGGTGAAAGAATTACTTCGATAGCACAAAAATCTCTCGAGATATTTTAATTTGAAAATCACAATTTTGGAGTTTCCAGAAAACGCTCCATACAAAAGGCTAACTGAGTTATGACTTATGACGTCACAGGTTTGTATTTTGTATGCATCAAATCAGAAATTTGTACGACAGCTAAGTTAAATATTACGTTTATGTAATTACTATCGTAATAAAAGTTGCTTCTTTTTATTGCTTCTCCAATGGAAATATATTTTTTTAATAATTTCATACTTTTAAAATGGACTTTCCCGCCAAACTTTGATCGACCCTAAAATAAGTTGGACGGAAGATATTAGAATAAAAGTTTGCAGATCATTATAGTTTTGTGTACTTTACGACATTGTTAAATAATTTATTCAATTTTTTAACATTGTCAAATAGCCAATTCCCCTGAGCGTTGTTGTCTTCCTGCGAGTGAATGAGGTCACGAGAAAGGAAGGAGTTGCTGCGTTGGCAACAGGGGTGGCGGCGAGCGAGCGATATTTCATATTGCGAGCGTTAATATGGTTACGGTAACTGCTTCGCATGAGGCAGGCCGTATGCTTGTCCGCCACCCGACGTAGTATAAAATAAAAAGACGGGTAGTAATAGAAGTACGGTAATTTAGAGATGACACATTTTGGCTCTATAGACATATTATTATAGTTTAACAACAAAGCATTACTTACTCTTCTTCTCATATCTCTGTGTGATGATCTTCTTGGTTAGTATAATAGAGCGCACTGACTGAACAGCGGACCCTGTGCATACAGCTAATGCGCCCCTGTGCACCAACCTTCCAGTTATATCACAGGATTACGAGTCTCTCGTCTAGTAGTACGGTAGGGTGACCAGGCTGAGAGGAAGTGATCGACTATCATCCTCTTGCTTAGCAGGCAAGTACCCGAGCTGAGATGCCGCTCCGAGCCCCGTGGGCAATCACTGTGGCGGCCCTTCGGCTTAGGCTAGTAGCCACCCACTCACTACGCGCGAGGTCGAACGCCCGGCTGACAACTATGGCAAGGCAGACGAACATGCTCAAACTCTGTAGCTAAACCACATGCACGAGTGATTACACGCGCATAAAGCCACCTTGAATCCGGACCCATGACTTGCAAATTATGGGCTAGCCACCAGTCCCCGAGGTACCCTGATCGAAACAGCCGCACCCGTAGTTCCAGTTGCGAAAACTTCCCACAGTCGGCTCCTACGTGGAGAGTACCTATACACTGACTGGATGATGAAAACGACGACTGGATGGATGATATATTTTTATTGCCTATTTAAATTCCTGTCACACCTAGTAACAAAAAATATGCCTATTAGCGTAGGCATATTTTTTGTTACTAGGTGTGTTACACGAAAAAATACTTAAAGTATTTTACTTTCCAAAAACCTCCAAATTTAAGTTTATATAACTGGATTATTTAAGGTTATATAAAATCGAACAATGTTCAGTTTCTCCGGGATAAACTTCGCAATATATCTGGCTACCCAAGTCAGATAAAGTAACAAAACATTTACTTAGAATCGAATTTCCATTAAACCCACGCAAATCAAAATAAACAAAACTACACAAATACTAAATTTAGGCCCTGTGGACATGAACACATTGACTGACTCTGTTTCCTTTCACACGTACAATAGGACAATACAGGTGCGAAGTTCGAAGTTGCGAAATGGTAGCGAGGTTGTCTCGAGGGATACGAAAGGTTCTATCAAAGGAGCATTAGGATTTCGTTCAAGTCCGTTTTCATAATGTTTGTGTATTACCCTTCTTTGCCCCAATCTAATGCGCGACTTGGAGCTTTTATGGAAAATTCAAATATCGTTTACCCTTGTAAATTATGAAATTGTAAACGGTACCATGGTTTTCGGGTTAGCCTGGATTTTGTCGGCGGTTAGAGGGGTTAAATATGGACAATATTAACAAGGACAAATGGAAAAGCAATTAGTATTTATGTTTTGTTAAGACCTATAATTTCGCTTTGTTGTTAGTTCGTTCACGTCCCGCTCATTTATTGCCACAACCACAGTACGCAGGAAAGGTATGCTAAATCTCACAGATTTTATAAAGGTACTAGCTGACCTGGGGCCCTACCGCCGAAGCTGAAGCCGATTACCGCGCGATTACCTTCCGAATTTTTTAATGCGAAAATCAAACTACTGCTTACATTGTTGGTAATTTAGAATCAATCATCAATCAGCTCGCAGAAACCCCAGAGCTCTACCGCTGAAGATGTTTGTCAATAACTTTAATCTAAGACTATTTTTTGAAATCATAAATACCGATGGTAATCGGCGTCAGCTTCAGCGGTAGGGCCCCTGATCGATGTTGTCCTGTCTTCTTAACTTGTTCTTAGTCGGTACACTCTTGAGCGGTCGTGGTCATCATTGTGAATCACGATGAGTGATGATTTTGGTAATACAGCGCCATTCATCGCGGACTGTAGCTTTTCGGGTGCACTCGCAAACAGAGCACTTAGTTGCGGCCTTGATCTGGTCCGTCCACCTCATGGGTGATCTACCTTCTAGTAGGTCTTCTTAACTACGAATATTAAATTGGTTTGTCGCTATCTGTCTAATGACTGACAGTTCTTAACTTAAATTTATCAAATTTGCCACGCAATTTTCTTATTTTTTTTCTCATCAGTAACTCTTCCTGGCAAATACTATATATTGTACACAACAGTACATTGTTACTGAATGTCGCTATTTTTAGGAGGATTTCTTTTATGTTTTATTTTTATGATGTTAGGTACGATGCTATTGTTTACACGAAGTAATAGGCAGTTATTGTCCCCCAGGAAAACATAATGGAACAGTGTAACTCAGTAAGATGTTTCTTTATTGTTCACTAACAACGAAATATGTAGTCGGTCTAGAATTCTGGAGAACAACTCAAGTTATGATATGAAGTTATGTCAAGTTGTTATAACGCCAGTATTATTCATTCAGGTTCAATATACTCTACGCTATGACGAGCCCGGAGTCGAATGTCTAACTATGGTTACTTTGACTGCGAGGTCGCGAATTCGATTTGTATGTATTAAATGTATATATTTACAACAAAAAATGTATATAAGTATCAGTTATCTAGTTCAGATAGTACAAGCTTTGTTTAGTTTGGTACTAGATGGCGCTGGGTAATTTATCCAGGGTATTTTTTTATTAATCTCATCTGCACATTGCTTAAATACCATACACAAAAATATCACATCCAAATATCTAACTAAGGTTTGTTTCTACGAATGAGTGTTGCTTGAAGAGATTCAGCAGGGGGTTACCAGCACATGAACACTGCTTCTTGTATTATTTATTAGTAAGTATATTATGCATCTTCTTAGCCAACCGCTCTTTGCAGAATGGTCGTGATCATGAAGTATCTCTGTCGGACTGGACATGGAGGAGTAATGCCAGAGCAGGGACCATCATCATCATCATCAGGTCCATTTTAGTCTCCGCTACAGGAGCACGACCCTCTCTCGTCCGTCCCAGACGGAAGGAGGATTTGGCCTACTCTCCCCACGCTGGCCAAACGGGTTAGGGAGGCCTGATCGATGTTTTATAATGTATTTCCATTAGTCGCCTTGTACGACATCCACGGGAAGAGTCGGAGTGATTCTATTCTAGTCTACCGGAAACCACACGGCACAGAGCAGCGACCACAATAGACTTATTGTGGTCGCTGCTCTTGCATTCCTCCTCCATCCACGTATGTTGACCGATTGGTGAGCACATTAACTCACGGTGGTATTTGTACATAGCCACTAGTTATACAGTTATCAATGCATTGCAAAAGTAGTATCGCCACACGTCTCGTAACAGAAGTAACCTCACCTACCTCGCATCGATTATCAACAATCCTCAAGGATATATGATTACAAAGTTGAAGGGTTACGAGGATCAGCCCCCTTACCACCATCTCTTATTGCGACTCAATAATTGAATAGATTGCTTATTCTTACCGAATAAGCGACTCTATTCAATTTGAAATAGAGTCGCTTATTCATTGGTATGAATAAGTAATCCATTCAGTTATTGAATCGCAATAAGAGATGGTGGTAAGGGGGCAGAGCCTCGTTTGCTAATTTTTATTTTTTATATACTACGTCGGGTGGCAGACAAGCACTGACTGATGTGAAGCGGTTACCGTAACCGTATTAACGCTCGCAACATAATATATCACTTGCGCGCCGCCACCCCCGCTGCCAACGCAGCATCTCCTTCTTTTCTGGTGACCTCACTCACTCGCAGGAATACAACAACCCTCAAGGGAATTGTTATTTGGCTGCGGTATTCTGTGACGGGGGAAGTACATTCCCCAGTGGGTAGCTTACAATTACGCTCTCTACCTCTCTATTCGCCAGAGCTTCGTTTGTCAGTCAGCAGGGTGCACCACGTGCAGGTGAAATTGGCTTTGGTTCAAAGATGTTGATAAACCACTTACAGCCCAAAATTGCTAATGGGTTAGCTTTGACTATAGCAAATTTTGGTGAAACACTTACACTGTTCTAAGGAGCATGATAGCGTCGTTGCGCGTGTCAGTCTAACCGAATACGCAAGTTAAGCAACGTCGATCGTAGCCTGTCCCTGGATGGGTTTACTTATCTCGAGCTCCTCCGTGCTTGGGAGGGCACGTTAAGCTGTCGGTTCCAGCTGTTGTCATTAGATGACAGTCGTTAAGCCAAGGCAGTGGCCTTTAGGCGGCTTGAAAACACTGGCCTCCGTCAACCCGCAGCTGAGCAGCGTAGTGGAGCGTGCTCTAAACCCAGCAGTGGGACGAAGCGGACGGACGGATAACATTTGTCGACGACTTACACCCCTTAATTTTACAGGATTCATTTAACAAATGAATAAGCAACTAAAATGATTTATAAAAGAAGTTTCTAATTTCGTTCCCGCCTAGTTAGGTTTTGATTTACGTTTCCATTAATCAAGAACTAATTAGTAACAGGTACTTTAGTACAGACTTAGTACCTATCAGGCACTTCGTTTAACAACGCCTACGGATCGTTACATGATAAAATAGAAAACTGATAGATTAATTTGTTTGAGGGGTTTTACTATCGACGCTTAACTAATGAACGGATTTAAGTAAAATGTGATGCATAAATTGTAAGGGATGAGAAATCGATATTTTAAAGTTTCAGACCAGGGGGCCTTAGCGTCGAAGCTGAAGCCGATTACCGCCGAATTTTTTGATCGCGAAAATCAAAGTTTAGATTAGATTTGCAGTAATTGTGTTTAGCTTAGCCGGTAGTAACCATAGAGCTCTACAGACTAAGCTGAATTTTTTTATTAACTGAATCCTAAGATCTATTTTGGCGATCAAAAAATCGGCTTCAGCTTCGGCGGCAGGACCCCAGGAGCGCTACCGTTTAAGCTGAAGCCGATGCAGATTCTCCTGATTTAAACGTTGGTTACATTTGAAATTATTTTAATTAAGCCACAATTGCCATAATCGGCCATTTTTGTTGGCGATCCATCTTTCAATTGCAAAATTTGTATTCGATAAATTTCTTTATAACGGAGATTTCTTTGACTATTACCTGAATGCCTTGGTATATCCATAGCTCAGACTATCTGTAACAAAAATTAAAAAGTTACGTAAGTACCGATGGCCCCAGACACATAGTTACAATATTGCTCTTCTGAGTGCATCTTAAACCAATGTGTCTACTTAGTAGATGTCAGACAGTCGATAAGTCAATTCGTGCTATACCAAATGCAGACTAGAAATAAATGCCAGCAGGGATTAGAGAAGTCTAAGCTAGAAAGAGTTAAGTTGCAAAGGCAACAGATTTGATCTAAGTGTGTTTACATTGAGACAATATTTTTGAATAGATTTACTGTAGCACTGTTTTGATACTGCATCGTGATGTGATTGATGGGGCCGTTGACCCCTGAAACACTCAGGAGTCAGGCGCTTATAGTTATTGATTAGTAAGTTATTAACTTACTATTATTGATTAGTAAGTTATTCCGTCAGACTAGAATAGAATCACTCCGTTTCTTCCCGTGGATGTCGTACAAGGCGACTAAGGGAAATACATTATCAAATATCGATCAGGCCTCCCCAACCCATTTGGCCAGCGTGGGGAGTGTAGGCCAAATCCTCCTTCCGTCTAGGACGGACGAGAGAGGGTCGTGCTCCTGTAGTGGAGACTAAAATGGACCTGATGATGATGAAATTATTAACTACATCTCCGCCAACCCGCAGTTGAGCAGCGTTGTGGAGTATGCTCTAAACCCATATCCCAGCAGTGGGATAGAGAAGGGTTGACGACGAAATCATTTCATGAAAAGGCTATCGTTTCTCTTTAACTCTATAGTTCTATAGTTAAAAATCTTAAGTAGGTATTGACTAAAAATAGTTAGAATAAACCCTGAAAGTTGTGATAAAATAAACTACTAAAATAACATGACATTAAACTGATTAACTTATGGTACTTGTAGGAGTAACTATGGAATTATTAACGGTTGTTGGTTGATCGTCGTCGTCAACCGTTACTCATCCCTTTGCTGCCATACGGGTCTCCCCTCAATTGAAAGGGTTTAAAGCATATTCCACCACGCTGCTCAACTGCGGTTTGGCGGAGGCCAGCGTTTCAAGCCGCCGAAAGGCCACTGACGTGGCTTAACGACTGTCATCTAATGACAATAGCCGGTACCGACAGCTTAACGTACCCTTCGAAGCACGAAGGAGTTCGAGATAACATAAACCCATCCATAGACGGGCTATCTACATTGTTTATTTTCATTTTCGATTACGCCCAACGACGGCATCGAGCTGTTGCTTGGTACTTTGTAGGTATTTTAAATGTCAATCTTTGTAGGTATTTTAAATGTCAGCGCGAGCGATATTTTATGTTGCGAGCGTTAATATGGCTACGGTAACCGCTTCACATCAGGCGGGCCGTATGCTTGTCTGCCATCCGACGTAGTATAAAAAAAAAAAATGTCATCATCATCATCATCATCAGGCCCATTTTAGTCTCCACTACAGGAGCACGACCCTCTCTCGTCCGTCCTAGACGGAAGGAATCCTCCTTTCGTCTAGGACTTGGTCTACACTCCCCACGCTGGCCAAACGGGTTGGCGAGGCCCTGACAGATATTTGATAATGTATTTCCCTTAGTCGCCTTGTACGACATCCACGGGAAAAAACGGAGTGATTCTATTCTAGTCTGCCGGAAACCACACGGCCAAATTTTAAATCCTTACTATCCTTACTATCCTTACTAATATTATAAATGCGAAAGTAACTCTGTCTGTCTGTCTGTCTGTCTGTCTGTCCTGCTTTCACGGCAAAACTACTGAACCGATTTAAATGAAATTTGGTACACAGATAGTTTAGAGCCTGAGGAAGGACATAGGCTACTTTTTAATGCAAAAAAAGGGTTGTAAGGGGTTAAAAGGGGGGGTGAAAGATTGTATGGAAATATCGTTATTTTTAGAGCTAGAAGCTTGAAACTTATTTTTTAGGCTGTTGATTCGATATAAATAAATATGACATTCAAAGTTTGTAAAAGTTTTACCCACACGGGGGTAAAATAACAATAGGGAATAGGGGATGAAAGTTTGTATGGAAATATGTAAGGTATAAATGAATGATTTATAAGTTTGTTTGCCAAGAGACAAAATATTAGTGCTATCCTGATGTAGATAACATTTACGCAGTCATTACAAAATGAGAAACTGAAATTAACGCGAGTAAAAAAACTTGCCAAGCATCGCGCCGTACTAGAGATGGGCAAAATGCCGGGCATTTACAATAAATGTCCAAAAAATAGTTATAAATTCCCTATTTATGCCCAAAACTAGGCATTTATTGGGCATTTACAGGTTCTTACTGGGCACTTATTGTAAATGCCAGGCATTTTGCCTATCTCAACGCCGTACACCACCCGTACACATTGAAAGCTGCCACGCGGGGGTCAGGGAGCGGGCCGGGGGTCGTTACGCGGCGTGGTACCACATGAGTAAAAAACGGTGGTACGGCACAGAAAAATGCGAAAGTAACTCTGTCTGTCTGTCTGTCTGTCTGTCTGTCTGTCCTGCTTTCACGGCAAAACTACTGAACCGATTTAAATGAAATTTGGTACACAGATAGTTTAGAGCCTGAGGAAGGACATAGGCTACTTTTTAATGCAAAAAAAGGGTTGTAAGGGGTTAAAAGGGGGGGTGAAAGATTGTATGGAAATATCGTTATTTTTAGAGCTAGAAGCTTGAAACTTATTTTTTAGGCTGTTGATTCGATATAAATAAATATGACATTCAAAGTTTGTAAAAGTTTTACCCACACGGGGGTAAAATAACAATAGGGAATAGGGGATGAAAGTTTGTATGGAAATATGTAAGGTATAAATGAATGTTTTATAAGTTTGTTTGCCAAGAGACAAAATATTAGTGCTATCCTGATGTAGATAACATTTACGCAGTCATTACAAAATGAGAAACTGAAATTAACGCGAGTAAAAAAACTTGCCAAGCATCGCGCCGTACTAGAGATGGGCAAAATGCCGGGCATTTACAATAAATGTCCAAAAAATAGTTATAAATTCCCTATTTATGCCCAAAACTAGGCATTTATTGGGCATTTACAGGTTCTTACTGGGCACTTATTGTAAATGCCAGGCATTTTGCCTATCTCAACGCCGTACACCACCCGTACACATTGAAAGCTGCCACGCGGGGGTCAGGGAGCGGGCCGGGGGTCGTTACGCGGCGTGGTACCACATGAGTAAAAAACGGTGGTACGGCACAGAAAAAATATGCCCAAGTGGGCTTGCCCAAACGTGCAGACACGTGACAATTATTATTTTTTCCGCTACAAATGCATTATTATTCACTGCACATTGTTTACAATTCGATTTGCTTACTTTAGTAGATAAGTTATTAAATATTTTTTTCTTTAGTTGGGTCATTGTTTTATTTATTTCATTCGTTAAAAGTAGATTACTTTCGAGTTTAATTAGATGTTATTACGTCATTTTTTTTTGTTGCACATTTGTATGCTAGGCAGGTACCTAAGAACGGTAAGTTAATTGCCCTCACCAAATAAACAGTACTTTTTTGAGCATTGTACAAACAAAGCATTTGACCATCTGTGAATGTAAACAAAAGATAAGAAAGCTTAATAGTTTTATGAATGAGTCTTTATGCCTTTGCATGTCGACTCAGTCAGAAGTCGCAATATCCGAAAGGGATTTCTAGGAATCGGTTACAAATGGTTCATAAAAACAAGTGAGATTTCTTAAGTACAAGTGTATAAAGTTATACTTAGTATAAAGATTTTGTTTATTTGGGTCAATAAAATTAGTTAAATTTAATTCATTTGGGTTTATAATTTTTTTTAAATAGGTTTTTATACAATTAAATAAAATACTTAAATAAGTTATTTTCATAATAAGAAGTTTTGTTTTCTGTGTTTACGGTTAAAAGCAAAATAAAGTGTAAATAGTTATAGGGGTATAGCGCACTCGGTTCTAAAACTACCATTGAACTTAGCTGATGAGGACATGCCGGTATGTAACATTAGCAAAAGCAGTGAGCGCGGAAGAAAGTTGCAGCTGTGTAAGCTGTTGGTTGGGATGAATGTTCAATGTTCCACAAAAGAGCTATATAAGCACTAGATGGCACACTGCAACTCATATAAGTATTAATACGTATGTGTCTTATTTGTAAAATAATTAGCCGAAATATTTAAAAATGCTGCCCAAAGACACTATTCCACGCGGACGAAGTCGCGGGCACAGCTAGTATACTATATTTAAAATACCTTTAAGTAAACTGGTATGATGCCATAGAATATCGTCGCATACATAATATATACAAATATGTACAAGTTTCAAGCTATTTGCTTGCGTAGCTAGAAACAGGTGCTCTAAATTTCCTTCAGCGTAACGTTCTTTAAGAAATCAATGTACAAAATCCTGTCTCAACTAATCGGATAACAATTTTTCAAAAAAAGTTGAAATTAATTTCGCTTTTTTTACTACAAAATATGACAGACAAGTTTCAAAGAAAAAGTTGAACAGCGAGATAAATTATGGCTCCTTGCTTACTGGTCTAATATCGAGATTCAATGACACGTCAGAAACAGCTACTGGATTTTTGATAAAAACTTAAAAATACATTTAAAAAGATGCCCGCGTCATTAAATATAAATAATTAAATAAATATTTCTGGACAATTTACACAGCGCCATCTAGACCGTACGTAGTACTTACGTCTCAATGTCTAGACCCAAATTAAGCGCAAAGCTTGTGCGATGGAACAACTGTTAAATTTACTTAAATACATTTTTTAAATACATACTTATATTACATAGAAAACACCCAGACCAAGACAAACAAACGTGTATGAACATGTTTGTTTGTCTTGGTCTAGGTATTTGTTCTGTGCGGGTATCGAACGCGATCTCGGAGGCAAAGTTGCTAGCCATTCGACAAATCATGACAATAAATTATGATAATTCTTCTTATACAGGTTAAAATATGTCACGACCTGCCTGACTGCAAACTTAGATAAGAATAATAATTCTTTTTTGGATGGTGTAGTCTAATTAAACTTGCTAAACCCACCTGAGTTCCATTTGGGGGGCGGAAGGGAAGGGGTCGAGTACTGTCCGGAATGTTATTACTTATACTATGCTAATTAGTGATAGTGGTTACATGTTTGAGACATTTGGAGTTGAGACGCTTGGGCCATCGGGTCAGGATGGCTCCATGAGGTGTTGATGCCCGAGAGCCTGTTTGACCAGCCCAGAGTCGAGAAAGAAAACCTTGTTAAAAATAACTCTTGGTGTCGGCGCGCCGTATGTCTCCCGGTGCGCCAATGGTCGAGGAGGTGGAGAAACCCAGGTTCCCCAGAAGGAAGGCCCCTTTGACAACCACCGTCGGATCCGAGGATATAATGCTTCCGCAGTTCCCGTAGCCTCGCCAATCCATGGAGAGGAGATCGTGGGGTTTAAGTCGGTATGGCTACCACTTTGTCACTTTGTAATGGTACGCAACTAGGGTTGCCAACTATACTGTTAAAAACAGTATTATACTGTTTTTCACTACATTATACTTTTTACTGTTGAACAAAAATAAAGTATACAAAATACTGTTTTCAGTATCACAATGCTTAACACTAGTGATAGACTTAGAAGCTCACAGATTTTTTTTTAATTTAGTCATTAATAGCATATATAACTATTTATTTAATAAAAAATGAGCTACTGCTAAAACTAATTTTAGTTATGTTTGTCGTGAGGCGTATGTAATATTTATTAAGTTGTGCGAGAACCTTTAAAAATATGTATTTATAACCTATTATTTACATTAAATAAATAAAATACTGTTAATTTTTCTAAAATACTGTTAATATTCTTCTCAGACCAAAATATACTTTATTTCTTCTAAAAAAAAAGTTGGCATCGCTTTAAGCAACCCTTCGTGCGAGTCCGACTCGCACTTGGCCGGTTTTTTTTCAATAAGAGGAATCTTTCTCTTTAACAAGTTCTGCGTCACACATCGGATAGGTAATAAAATGACGTGTCTCGGTAACTTAGGGGACCTATCTCCAATACATACGACCAATTTATTCGAGGGCTATACATCTTTGTGAGTGTACGGGACGATAGAATGGAACGGAAAAGTTCCATTTCAACAA
The DNA here is from genome assembly GCA_937001555.2 of Hypsopygia costalis. Classification (NCBI taxonomy): domain Eukaryota; kingdom Metazoa; phylum Arthropoda; class Insecta; order Lepidoptera; family Pyralidae; genus Hypsopygia; species Hypsopygia costalis. The sequence goes on from OW443335.2 coordinate 6,903,722, forward strand.
ACAATAAATTACGTTTATTTTTTATTTGCTTCACAATTTTAAACCTTATGTTAAAAAGATAAACGCGTTTTCGTTGTCTAGTAGGTTTTATATCGGCTGTAAATAAATTTGTTTTTCAATACATTGAATGTTGGCCGGTCGCTCAATGTTGTCATTACTTGTCATCCCGCACAGTTTGCACACTACAAGTAACCTCAATTCTAAAATGTTTAATGTTAGGTGCTGTGTTTGTTTTTATTTTTATAGCATTTGATCTCAACCGATCATCATGAAACTTTGTACACGTACGTATAGTATCAAAGGTATGAGGAATGACATAGAACACTATTTGAAGGGTAGCAAAGATCAGGGAATGTCCTAATGTATATAGAGACAAGTCATTTTATTAAGAAAAACACAGTTAAAAGTTCAGAAGTATTACAATTTACATTGAAATCAGCGTATGTAGTAACTTTTACTTTGCTTTTTTGACGCCATCGGTTTTAAAAAGTGAGGATTGGAAATTAAACTAGCATAGATAAAGATTTACTTTCAAATAAAAAATAATAAAATAAAATTATGACATTCCCTGTTCTTTGCTTTAACCCTTTACTTGGGTTGCCAACTGTAGCACTTTTCAGCGGTTCCAAGTGTCAGTTTCATGATATTTACCAATACATATTACTAATTATTCGTTCGAATGTTAATATCTATTATTCACGCGAAAATTGTAATTTTGATGTGAGGAATGGCCTGTATTCTTTTTATAAATTATTTATAATCTTGATGTGAGGAATGACCTGTATTCTTTTTATATATTATTTGTAATTTTGATGTGAGGAATGGCCAGTATTCTTTTTATAAATTATTTGTAATTTTGATGTGAGGAATGGCCTGTATTCTTTTTATAAATTATTTGTAATTCTGATGTGAGGAATAATTATTTTTAGATTAGCTGGTAGAAACTCTAGTGCTAACCCTACTGACTAAGCTGAAGTTGTTTCTCAACAACTTTAACCTAAGACCAATTATTCGAATCAAAATACTCGATCAGAATCGGCTTCAGCTTAATCGGTACGACTTCAGTGCCAAAATTTTAATGAACATACCTACAACAGTACCTACTTAGAAAAGGTAAACAAATTTATTTATATATTTATTTAAAACTTTATTGACCACAGTAAAATGATACAAAAGGCGAACATAATGCTACTGCATTCTCTACCAGTCAACCATTGGGAGTGTAGAGTAACACGATTGCGGCTATTCCAAACAAATAACTTAATATGTACTGTAAACATATTACGTAACCTAAAAGATAAATAATATAAAAATAACATTAATGTACATACACATACACAGTTATATATAATATATCCATACATATATACATACCTGTAAATATATACATATACATAAATATAATGACATTATATAAAATAAAGTGACGATGTAAATGTCAGATGACTACTGCTTTAACAGACCCTGTAATAGATAGGCGCGCACCTTCTTCTTGAAAGTAAATTTATTAATTAAAATTTATTATGCTTGGTACACACCTTCTTGTGAAAATTTAGAATTAAAATTAGAATTAAATAAATTCTGTTTCATTGTAAATCCAAGATGGCCGCCGCTACAAAATGGCGGTTTACAAATTTTGTCACGACTACCTCAATATGGTTATCAAATGAAAGCGCTTGACTAGTAGAACACAGTTCATGATGAATATTAAAATTCAAGATGGTCGTCAATAAAATGGCCGGTTACATCTCCATTTTCAATATGGGTATCAAATCAATACAAGTTTAAAAGTAAAAAAAAAGTAATACTGACAAAATTCAAATCTAAACTTAATAGATTGAGATATGTTACATATGAAATTAAAATATAAAAACTTGAAAATAAAAATTAAATAAAAAAAAAAAAAAAATTAAACGGTTTTATTGAAAATATTGTACAAAAGCTAAAAACTTTTTCGGTAGATCCCAGTTCTCAGTTATCACACCCCTCTCCCTCATCAATCTAAGGCATTGATCAGACAAAAAAATAAAATCGTTGGGCCCGTGTTTCAATCCAGTCGACTCAGTTTAAGCTACGCCCGTCGATTTTATTTTTTTGTGTGATGACTGGAAACTGGGACCTCCCGAATAATTTTTTAGCTTTTAATACATTATTTTCAATAAAACCGTTTAAAATATATATTTTTTTTACTTAATTTTTATTTGCAAATACATACAAATAATACACCCAGACCAAGACAAACAGACGTGTTCATGCACACAAATGTTTGTAATGTGCGGGGATCGAACCCGCGACTATGGGGCCAAAGTGACCATTACAAGGCTTTCAACCACCGAGCTCGTCAAATAATATTGAAATAGATTCATTCGTTCTTAAATATTAGCGTTCAAGAAAAAAGAAACAACCCCGTTATCTTGATTTATGACTTAACTAGCTGTGCCCGCGACTTCGTCCGCGTGGAATAGTGTCTTTGGGCAGCATTTTTAAATATTTCGGCTAATTATTTTACAAATAAGACACATACGTATTAATACTTATATGAGTTGCAGTGTGCCATCTAGTGCTTATATAGTTCTTTTGTGGAACATTGAACATTCATCCCAACCAACAGCTTACACAGCTGCAACTTTCTTCCGCGCTCACTGCTTTTGCTAATGTTACATACCGGCATGTCCTCATCAGCTAAGTTCAATGGTAGTTTTAGAACCGAGTGCGCTATACCCCTATAACTATTTACACTTTATTTTGCTTTTAACCGTAAACACAGAAAACAAAACTTCTTATTATGAAAATAACTTATTTAAGTATTTTATTTAATTGTATAAAAACCTATTTAAAAAAAATTATAAACCCAAATGAATTAAATTTAACTAATTTTATTGACCCAAATAAACAAAATCTTTATACTAAGTATAACTTTATACACTTGTACTTAAGAAATCTCACTTGTTTTTATGAACCATTTGTAACCGATTCCTAGAAATCCCTTTCGGATATTGCGACTTCTGACTGAGTCGACATGCAAAGGCATAAAGACTCATTCATAAAACTATTAAGCTTTCTTATCTTTTGTTTACATTCACAGATGGTCAAATGCTTTGTTTGTACAATGCTCAAAAAAGTACTGTTTATTTGGTGAGGGCAATTAACTTACCGTTCTTAGGTACCTGCCTAGCATACAAATGTGCAACAAAAAAAAATAACGTAATAACATCTAATTAAACTCGAAAGTAATCTACTTTTAACGAATGAAATAAATAAAACAATGACCCAACTAAAGAAAAAAATATTTAATAACTTATCTACTAAAGTAAGCAAATCGAATTGTAAACAATGTGCAGTGAATAATAATGCATTTGTAGCGGAAAAAATAATAATTGTCACGTGTCTGCACGTTTGGGCAAGCCCACTTGGGCATATTTTTTCTGTGCCGTACCACCGTTTTTTACTCATGTGGTACCACGCCGCGTAACGACCCCCGGCCCGCTCCCTGACCCCCGCGTGGCAGCTTTCAATGTGTACGGGTGGTGTACGGCGTTGAGATAGGCAAAATGCCTGGCATTTACAATAAGTGCCCAGTAAGAACCTGTAAATGCCCAATAAATGCCTAGTTTTGGGCATAAATAGGGAATTTATAACTATTTTTTGGACATTTATTGTAAATGCCCGGCATTTTGCCCATCTCTAGTACGGCGCGATGCTTGGCAAGTTTTTTTACTCGCGTTAATTTCAGTTTCTCATTTTGTAATGACTGCGTAAATGTTATCTACATCAGGATAGCACTAATATTTTGTCTCTTGGCAAACAAACTTATAAAACATTCATTTATACCTTACATATTTCCATACAAACTTTCATCCCCTATTCCCTATTGTTATTTTACCCCCGTGTGGGTAAAACTTTTACAAACTTTGAATGTCATATTTATTTATATCGAATCAACAGCCTAAAAAATAAGTTTCAAGCTTCTAGCTCTAAAAATAACGATATTTCCATACAATCTTTCACCCCCCCTTTTAACCCCTTACAACCCTTTTTTTGCATTAAAAAGTAGCCTATGTCCTTCCTCAGGCTCTAAACTATCTGTGTACCAAATTTCATTTAAATCGGTTCAGTAGTTTTGCCGTGAAAGCAGGACAGACAGACAGACAGACAGACAGACAGACAGAGTTACTTTCGCATTTTTCTGTGCCGTACCACCGTTTTTTACTCATGTGGTACCACGCCGCGTAACGACCCCCGGCCCGCTCCCTGACCCCCGCGTGGCAGCTTTCAATGTGTACGGGTGGTGTACGGCGTTGAGATAGGCAAAATGCCTGGCATTTACAATAAGTGCCCAGTAAGAACCTGTAAATGCCCAATAAATGCCTAGTTTTGGGCATAAATAGGGAATTTATAACTATTTTTTGGACATTTATTGTAAATGCCCGGCATTTTGCCCATCTCTAGTACGGCGCGATGCTTGGCAAGTTTTTTTACTCGCGTTAATTTCAGTTTCTCATTTTGTAATGACTGCGTAAATGTTATCTACATCAGGATAGCACTAATATTTTGTCTCTTGGCAAACAAACTTATAAATCATTCATTTATACCTTACATATTTCCATACAAACTTTCATCCCCTATTCCCTATTGTTATTTTACCCCCGTGTGGGTAAAACTTTTACAAACTTTGAATGTCATATTTATTTATATCGAATCAACAGCCTAAAAAATAAGTTTCAAGCTTCTAGCTCTAAAAATAACGATATTTCCATACAATCTTTCACCCCCCCTTTTAACCCCTTACAACCCTTTTTTTGCATTAAAAAGTAGCCTATGTCCTTCCTCAGGCTCTAAACTATCTGTGTACCAAATTTCATTTAAATCGGTTCAGTAGTTTTGCCGTGAAAGCAGGACAGACAGACAGACAGACAGACAGACAGAGTTACTTTCGCATTTATAATATTAGTAAGGATTTAATGATTAATATTATATTAATGATCGATGTTCAGGACCTAATATTATAATTTCAACGAATATATTCCACATTTCGTGCATAATTTTTGTCCCGAAATCCATGTTTGTTTACCGGTCCCAATTTCCCCCACACTAAATCCCAATAGATCGTTATCGGAATTGGTATCCCTTCACACTCACTCCGGAGTAAATAACTAAATAAAACGGAACCAATAGAAGGCGAAAAGATTCCTATCAAACCTACGTTCCATTTAAATTGAATTAAACTCCATAGAACAATATTGATGACACAGCTTCAATAGAAATTGAATTGAAAGTGTGCAAATATTTTATTTCAATCACTGGTTTGTATTTATTATGTGATGGAATAAGAATAGAGACGAGATGCTGACTCTGTGAAAATAACGTTTCTTGATTTCAAAGGAACATCCATTTTCTTTTGCAATTTTAATTTATACTGAGAACAATGGTTTTTAATCATTGAACCGCTAACTAAGGAGATTGTCTTTATGCGTATTGGTCCTTTTGCGAGTTAGTCTAAATGCGGATGTGTCAATAAGCGTAAAGGAAAGATATAAGATGTTCTTCATATACATGAAGAACATCTTATGGCCAAGATGCCATGAATTTAGTTAGCTAAATCTGTCATTTTTCATACAAAATACAGTTCAAATTACGTGACTACAGTTGTCGCTTAACCATGATAAGAAAGACCAATCATTAATGTGTAGTAGTAAAATTTATAGTAGAATTTAATCATCCATTTTCTAAAAATCTATTGTAGATCTGTATCTATACATCTCATCATATCGATGTCTGTACATCGCTGTATTTTTCTTGTAATATTTACGTCCACTCTACAACTTTCACCTCTAATTATTTCAGATTTTTTATACCACTAAAGTGGCAAACACACACAGGCAGGCCGTAGCCTGCCTGTAAAAACCTATTCACGCCGTTTTTGAAGATCCCCATGCTTTAGTGTCCTGAGAAAACCTCGACAGGCTGTTCATTCCACAACTTGCCAGTTCGCGGGAGGAACTTTCTCTGGAACCGCACTACGCACTCACTTAGGCTCCAATGTCTCACACATTGGAGCCTAAGTGAGTGCGTAGTGCGGTGTGCGATGAATTCCCTGTCGATAGCGAGCGGTGCGATTGTAGAAAGAGGCCGTGGGCACCATGTCAAACAACTTCTCTGAACACACCCCATTGATTTTTCATTTTATAAACTTCGGTGAATTACCTAACATCTAAATGAACGGACAGAGTGATGTCATAAAGGTTCAATCAGGACCATGAAAGAGTCCACTAAATTTGTTGTCACCTTCATAATTGTATTAAATGAAAGTGACGAAGGTGACCTTCAACTTATACCGTATTATTTCGTTGTCACCTGGAGGGGAAGGTCAAGCTGGCGTCGAAGAAACTAGGTGTGCTCAACAGGGCGAAGCAGTACTTCAATCCGCGGCAGAGACTTATGCTTTACAAAGCTCAAGTACGGCCGCATATGGAGTACTGTTGCCATCTATGGGCGGGAGCGCCTAGATACCAGCTTGCACCTTGTGACTCGATTCAAAGGCGCGCTGTGAGGATTGTCGACGATCCCAAACTAACAGACGGTTTAGAACCGTTAAGTCTGAGAAGAGATTTTGCGTCCCTTTGTGTGTTCTACCGTCTGTACAATGGGGTGTGTTCAGAGGAGTTGTTTGATATGATGCCAACGGCCTCCTTCTACAGTCGCACCGCTCGCCATCGACAGGGAATTCATCCTCACACATTGGAGCCTAAGTGGTCACGTACTGTGCGGTTCCAGAGAAGTTTTCTCCCGCGTACTGTCAAGCTGTGGAATGAACTGCCTGTCGAGGTTTTCTCAGGGGACTACAGCATGGGGTTCTTCAAAAAAGGCGTGAAGAGGTTTTTACAGGGTCGGCAACGCGCGTGTGATGCCTCTGGTGTTACAGGCGTTCATAGGCTACGGTAACGGCTTTCCATCAGGCGGGCCGTATGCTTGTTTTCCACACTGGTGGTATAAAAAAAAATAAAAAAAAATACCTTTTTCTGAAGCAAGTAGCTAGATAAACTACCTCATATTCCTATGTAAACGCGTACTGGTTTTGACGAGCTCGGTAGTCGAATGGTTAGCAATGGTCTCTTAGACTCCGAGGTCACGAGTTCGATCCCCGCACAAGACAAATATTTGTGTGCATGAACATATTTGTTTGTCTTGGTCTGGATGTTATCTGTGTATTATATGTATACATTTACAAAAAAAATGTATTTAAGTATTAAATCAATTATCTAGTACCCTTAGCAAACAAGCTTTGCTTAGTTTGGGACTAGACGGCAGTATGTAATTTATCCAGGAATACTTATTTATTTATTTTATTGGTCCACACCATAGGAATAAAATTACATGAGCACGAGGAATCACAGATGAATAAAAATCGTACCACAGAGTATATAATGGTATATTCCTACATTTATAGCTTAAAACACTTTCTCGAGCACATGCAAATGTACTTTGTTTTCGTGTTAACATTTCTATTGTGTCGAATGGAAAACAATAGAATTTAAATTCCGCGTAGGTGTACGGTGACTAATAGAACCTTTGGCAACCTTGAAATGTTTATTTCAGTAGCAAGTTACGTTCGCGTAATCCACATCCAAATATAGACCGATTTAATTATGCAGTGGGTACTGAGCCAGAATAGTGACAAGGTAAAGTAAGGTAAAATGATCTATATTGATAACTAAACTAACTGACATTAGGGTTGTGGAATGTCGGGTTTGTCGATATTTCACAAGATTCCACATTGTTCGATAATGTGTATGGAATAATAAAAACCGGTCAAGTGTGAGTCGGACTCGCGCACGAAGGGGTCCATTATCTATAAACGGCAAAAAAATCACATTTGTGTATGGGAGCACCCTTAAATATTTGTTTTATTTTAATTTAATTATTTGTTTTTCAAATGAATATATAACTAAATATTCTGTGAATATTTCAAGCGTCTACATGTTGCCGTTATCAATATCGAACAAAAACGAGAAAAAAAAAACCGGCCAAGTGCGAGTTGGACTCGCGCACGAAGGTTTCCGTACCAATATCTGTAAAAACGGCAAAAAAAAAAATACGTTTGTTGTATGCAAGCCCCCCTTAAATATTTATTTTATTTTAATTATTTATTTTTAAAGTGAATACATAACTAAATATTCTGTGAATATTTCAAGAGTCTACGTATTGCCGTTATCAATATCGAGCAAAAACGAGCAAAAAAAAATACGTGTGGCACTCGGGGACTGCCGCGGTAAAGCTATTGCATAGCATTTTTTATCATCTTATAATTATTTATTTATTGCAGTATTTTTATTAATACATTTACACCTTCTCAGTAGTCATACAAAACCCAAACTGATATAGATTTGACAATAACATACTTATATTTGAAATAAAATGTTAATCCGAAACTCTTATGGTAGCACTTAAGCTCTCGTGAAAAGTAAGGTTAAACGCCCGAGAAACTATATTATGTCAAATTCGAATTTTAGTGTCGGGCTCGTATGATCATATTAAGTCGTATCAGTAAACGTCAAACTCCGATTTCGTTCCTCGTTCGTGTTTTAGCTGGAGCTATTACTATATTATTAACAGATCGTAATTTAAATACATCTTTTTTCGATCCTGCAGGAGGAGGAGATCCTATTCTTTACCAACATTTATTTTGATTTTTTGGGCATCCTGAAGTTTATATTTTATTTTTACCCGGATTTGGTGAATAAATTTTATCAAAAAAAAATTAAAAAATTAAATTTTGTCCCAAAATCAGTAATGTCAAAAAGAATGATGTCAAAATCGAAGATCAAAAATAATAATAGCGAAAAAGTTCAAAAAAAGTCTAGTCATTCACCAACATCGAATAAAGTTACAAAAAGAGTAATGACCACATCGATGCGCGAACGTAGAAACGATAGTTCAAATTGGTCATACATTTACAACTGCGCCATTGACTCGATAATACTCACTGGCGAAATACGAGTATGTATTGGGGGGTGTTAGGTTTTTTTTGCGTAACGGAATTTCTTGATTCGGTCGCGCGCATTGGAGCCCGCGATAAAAGCTATGCAATAGCTTAAAAACCGGACAAGTGCGAGTCGGACTCGCCCACCGAGGGTTCCGTAGGTACGTAGTATCATTATTAAATTTGATATTTTTCATTATAAATAAGAAATAATGCGTCGAAAAAAATAAATAAAATATATTTTGCAATGTGTACATCATGCCCTTTCATATGATACCCCATTTGAACTAGTAGTTTCAATTTGAAATTTCGACACCCTATAAAAAATATAGACCCCCTATTTTTTAAGATCTATTTACAAATGTATAGTTTTGAGATTTATTCCTGTACTTGTAGTCTATAACGATGTTACTTGCCAAATTTCATAGTTCTAGGTCAACGGGAAGTACCCTATAGGTTTTGATTCCCTTGAGTGTGTCGAAATATGCGTTTTTTGCTGAATAAACGGCCGTAACTTTTTTCTACATAAACATAGCAGTTTGATTTTTTTTTAACTACATGGGACCGTAGACCTGAGTATACAGTTCAAATTTCACCTTGATACCTCCACGCATTCTCGACATAGAAATTCTTGACAGACAGACAGACAGACAGACAGACAGACAGACAGACAGACGGACAACAAAGTGATCTTATAAGGGTTCCGTTTTTCCTTTTGAGGTTCGGAACCCTAAAAATGGCGTTTGTTGTATGGGAGCCCCTTTAAATATTTATTTTATTCTGTTTTTTAGTATTTGTTGTTATAGCGGCAACATAAATACCTACATCATTTGCGAAAATTTCAAATGTCTAACTATCACGGTTCATGAGATACAGCTTGGTGACAGACGGGCGAACGGACGGACAGCGGAGCCTTAGTAATAGCACAGTTTTAAAAGCATACAGTTGGGAAGCGAAGGTACTTGCGCAGAGCAAGGGAGGGGAACCCGCGGAGAAGCGGGCGGTGCGGTCAGCGTCCCACAAACAAGCGTAGTTTGTGGGAGCCACCGTGAAAGGCAGTCACGTGCGCGTACTGAGTGTTTTAAACGTTTTTTTTAATTTACGTTCAGTGATTCCTATTTATTATGATGGTGAATACAAATTGTTCTGTATACGGTTGTAACTCGATGTCGGAACACATCAAGAATTTAAAATTTTATAGATTTCCCCGTGACGCAAGGTAAGTTTTTTCTATAATTTCGTAAAACCTACCTACTTTGTCTTTGTTGAAATGTAGCTATATTGTTGGTGAAGTGCAAGGTACTCCAACTATAAGTATACAACAAATAACCGAATTCTTGTGCTCCAACGACAGATGACTAAATAGTTAAGTACTTCGTAACTCGAACTCCAACCTAGCGGGGTTTTCAAGTGTAAATATGTAGGTATATATATTCTTTACGGCGCATGCTCTTGCCCAAAGTGTAATTATTATGTTTACACCTTCTTAATAGTTGGGAAGTCGGACACAGAAGGAGTAGGTATTTGTCTAATATCCAACTGTTATGATTTTATTTAAACAGACAGAAAAAGACAAGGTTCTATATTCACCTATATTCAAGATTTCTGGGCAAAGATATTAATTACTACGTATGGCTGTGCCATTTCTAACATAAAATTTGTCTCTGCGACTATATGCACGTGCTGTGTGTGGGACGAACCTATGTGTATGTTTATGTTACGTAAATGTACACTATAAACTTTATAAACAAATGGGACACCAATTTTTAACTTACACTCTCATATTTATTATTTTCGCTGTCGAAAAGCCAAATGACTCATCGGTTCGTGACAAATTATCTCCTTAGAATGGCCTATCCATACCTAGTAGTTAAGATCTTTGTTTCAGGGCTAGTTTCTTTTTTTAAATTTTTTTAAGCAATCACGTTTTTTGATAATTTTTATTTACTTTTTTATTTTACACATTTTAGTTATATATATACAGTAAATTTTGCTATCCAGTCATTGCATTTTGGGTATTGATATTCCTAGTTTCTATTATTAAGTATCTTGCGAAAATGAAGTGAGTAAAGTCGTAATCAAATTTAAATCGTTAATTGTTTGGTACCTACATCAACTTGGCTGGCACCAGAAATCCGCTATTTTTTTTTTAATTTTGTATACTCCGTGACACTGGCGCAATAAAGAAAAAATTTACAACTAATCAAAATTGGTTCAGCCGTTTATTAGTTACGAATGAACATAGGGACTTTTGTCTTCGCCATAATAAGTTAACATACCAACACCAACCAGGTGCTGTAGGAAACAATATTTTTAGATAAATTATAGGTAGGTATTATTAAAACAAGTACAGTTTATATCACAGCCATGCTTATGTTTCCCCCATATTTTCATGATCAAATTGTTTATCCGAATGCGAATTCATTATATTGTTAAATTTAATGATAGAAAATTGAAATCTAAAAATAAACCTTCACGTAAATATTTAGCAGTGCAACATTTGTAAATATGTATATTATATTCTTGTTGATAAATGATTATAAAAATATTAAAGATTATTTGATTTCGAATTTTGTGACAACCCTTGCATATCGGCGAACGACCGCGTGGATATCTACGCGGGCGGCGGCATCGTGCCACGTCAAAGGCGATTCCCTACTGTATGAAAAATAGTAATACTGTGGTAATAGGGTGCGTTTTACCCTTTGGGTACGGAACCCTAAAAACGAATTATCCATAAGGAATTTGAATTCATCAAACGTACGTTTTTAGAATTTTCTTATATTTCTTTTTTTTTTTTTAATTTTAGATATTTAGAATCAACTAACGTTTAATCTGACATTAGCAACGCACGAATGTGAACTACCAACAACACGATTTAAACCAAGTTTTCAGTTAAAGCTCAAACCAACACATACAATACAACTCAATTTGTCTTTGACTTAACAAGGCGGAAAGCCGGAAATAGAGTTATATGCAACGATGATGGATAAGAGTAAACAGTCGTATAGGATATTCTAACTAAAAAAATAGCCAGATTATTTAAAAGACACTACAATTCACTTTAAAGTAGTATTTAAAAGACACTACACAATCACTGAACCATCATTTTGTGTATTTAACATAATAATGCCATGCAAAAATCAAAATAATGAGTGTTTAGTTGTTTTTTTTTTACAATGGCCAATTTTGGTGATCTTGATCTCGGAAACAAAAATACATTAACAATGTTGACTTATTGAATAGTACAGAATAGCTATTGGCTTAGTTCATAGCGGCCTCGCTTTTTGTAAATTTTGCTTAACTTTTTAATTAAACCCAAAATTGCAGAGAAAGATTTACATAAAATGCGCATATTCACTTTTTTGAGCTCCTGAATTGTATGTACTACTGTTCCAAACAAATGAAATAAAAAAAAATAGAATATTATTTCTTATATAGTCGTATAGTACATAGCGGCCTCAGAATTTTGAAATATCATTGATTTTATATAGAAAAAAAAAACATTATTTTAACCAAAAAAACTTTGAAAATCGCTTTAAGTAAACTGTTAATTTCTCGAATAAACGATAATATTATTGAGCAAAATTTATACGAGAATAATTGTTACTTCATGATGAATAAACTTTGTACCATGAATTTATTATCTTATTTCAGTAAAAACGATAAATATAACTTCAAAATTACTACAAAAAACGATGCACCGGCGGCCTTCGCGGGTTTAGTACTGCGCGAGAGCTCGTCAGCGTGCAAATGTAATAGGGCTCTTAAGGGCTTTTTTAAAGTCATGCGTTTTTCGCCCCGCATGCGGGATCTGTCATAGTGAATTTCCCGCATACGTGTTTCTTACTATGACAAACCCGCACGCGGAGCGATAAACGCATGAATCTAAAAAGACCCTAAAGTTCCGTAAAACTAAGTTATTAAATTGTTATTTAATCATATTTCAATTTATTTGGTTTTATCTGAAACGTGCAAGTAACTGATTATTATTAGATTCAAAATTTACTCTATACTACCTTGAAGCAATATTAGCAAAAGTTCCCACTCAAATCGTACTCGGTAGCAATCACACTACTTTTATAAATGAGCAAATGAACAGCGCTTATAAATCGTACCTATATACCTAAAACCATTATACCGACTTATATGAACAACGTATACGTTTTTCAGCATATATACGAAATATGAAGAGCTTGATAGCGATCACTCAAGTTAAGCGACGTCGACCGTAGCCTGTCTATAGATGGGTTTATTTATCTCGAGCAGGCTTGCTTCGGAGGGCACGTTAAACCGTCGGTCCCGGCTGTTGTCATTAGATGACAGTCATTAAGCCAAGTCAGTGGCCTTTGGGCGGCTTGAAAATACTGACCTCCGCTAACCCGTAGTTGAGCAACGTAGACGAGTATGCTCTCATTGAAGGGACACCCGTATCCCAACAGTGGGATAATTATGGGTTGATGCCGATATGAACAACAGGGGGTCAAAATAATGCCATAAATTTTAAACTCTTTAAATTCTAAGTCAATGATGTTTTCGTTTTGTGAAACGACGTAACTTTATACATTAAAGACAACTTAACTCACAGTGAAGGGTTTCAGAATTTCGCAGATGTCTATCAAAAGCGGTACTCTGACGGAAAATGATGGATTAACGGTCCAAATTAAGTGTCAAAAAGTGACGACGTTAAAGTGTTACGAAAACAAATGTGTAGGTAAGGGTCGCAGGCTTCAGTGGAAAGGAAATTTATGACATCGAATGTGAGATTCAGGGACAAACATTTAATATATGAGCTTATTTATATTACTGAACGTACTCGACTTTGTTCGCGTTGTTCGTTCTGATATTTGATAATCAATATGGGCACACATATAGTACCCTGTGGTAGGCCCAGATAGTTGACGCTATTATCATCAATCTACTTGCAAATTTAAATTTTTAGAAGCTATTATTTAGTTTCGCCGCGGTGTCTGTATCTTGCAAATTAAAAACCCACTTCCCAGTGTCCGATTGAGCTCAAATGTGGCACAGTCATTTAGATCTCGTGACAATAAACGATGACCTATATGCCGCCAGTTTTTAATTAAATATGGCAGCTACCCCAAAGTTGCCATTTACCTAAATTAACACTGATATCGAAACGACTCCTTCCTTACTAACTTCCTCACTCACAGCAACAACCCTCTCGGTCACTAGGATATTGTTATTTGAATGCGATCTTTCTGTGACGAATGGGACTCCCCCGGTCTGCAGCCTAACCTAACGTTACGCTGTACTCTATCTATCTTTAATAAATTAGCAGGGCACGTGCAGATACGATTAGCTTAGGTACAAAGTTCATGAGATACTACTGACACCCTAATTGTTTGTAATTAATGTATAACATTAGGCATTTTGCTAAATACTTACCATTTTACTAGCAAATTAAATTACTAGCAAATAAGTCGGTTCGTTAAAAATTTAATAAAACTTTTAACGAACCGACTTATAAAATAAAATATGTCGTTAAATTGGTCACAGACTACTCAAGAAGCGTCAATAATAGAGCCATTAATAGGATATTTATGTCTGTTTTATGGGATTTGAGTCATCAACTGATTTAATGGTCACATTTGTAAATTGACCGAGGACGTTTGTTAGGTCATAACACCCTGGCTACTCTATACAAAAATCGCGCGCTTGCACGTAGTACACCGCATGACGTTTGTACATATTGCACACATAGGCATGTGTGCGTAATGTGCTCTGGGGCTGACACATTCTTCAACGATTAGTCGGGCATAGTAAACATATATTCAGCGACGGAGGGCATCAAGCTAGTATAGCTTAATGTGTGCAAATATGTTTACTGAAACTACCACCTACTGGCCACTCCATAAAAACGACTACTACACAAATGCGTCGAGGGCCTATGGTTGACTGCAATATTCAAACCATAATATGAGTTAATAAATTAGGTAGCCGCTCAGAAACGCCATACTTTAAATATTGTAAGTAATATTCTAATAATAAATATCTTCAAGCATTTATTTTGAATTACAATTGTAATAATAAATATCGTCATTCTATATATTTATTATTAAAATTGTAATTCAGAATATTCAAAATAATAAATATCTTCAAGCATTTATTTTGAATTACAATTGTAATTCAAAATAAATGATTGAAGATATTTATTATTAACATATTACTTACAATATTTAAAGTATGACGTTTCTGAGCGGGTACCTAATTTATTAACTCGTATTACGTTTTGAATATTGCAGTCAACCAGTCAGAGATTGAATAATAGTAGTTTATGCAACTGTCATAGAAGGGGTATTAAAACACGAGAGTCTGTTTATCGATAATAGGTTGACTCGAGTGTTTTAATACCTAAGTTATATTCAGTTTCATACACTACTTTATCTTCACTCATAGGAAAAATTGAAATTAAACAAAGTAGGTAGGTTCTTTTCTGGCAGGAGACTTTCAGTTAACGCCGATGCCGCGTCTAGAATATCTGGCGGAGTGAAAATCTCGCCGTCACTACTTTTTTCTCCAATCATATTTTAATCACTTACATGATTTTAGTAAACATTTATGGAATCCCGAATACAAAAACACGATCGGCAAAAAAATGTATGGGAAGCGCGGGAAGTTAAGTTCAAACTACTCATGCGTGCGCCATTTTTTTCACAGTTCGAACTGCGCATGCGTGCGCCTTTTTTTTCATATTCAGCCTAAAACCACAGACTAGTTTAATGAATTAATAAAAAAAAAGATAGCGGTACTATAATGAGTTTTTCTTCCAACTATGCTTTAATTTCATCACAATCACACTAAAAACTCAGTACAAAACGAGTCTATAATGCTCTAGAGCAATAAAAATGTATGAAATTTCATTATTGCACAGTTTTTTTTAATCGCACCAAAAGGTGCCAATCTCAATGGATTAGCTCTATTCAGCCAGCCGATATCAATACTTTTTTTTCGTACGTATTATTCGTTTCTATCCTACTTGTTCCAAATTTAAAAAATGATTGCTGCTAACTCTGAGTTAAAAATGAAAGAATTGGCGGGAACTTTGTTAATTTTGCTTGACAATATTTTTGGAAACGATAAAAGTGTGATACTATCTGATTTTGAGTGCTTCGGCTTCGAATTAAAATGGAATCATCTAGCGACACATTAACTCCGGGAAACATTCTAAATGAAGCCGACAGTGTTATAGAAACTTCTATATTAACTGTTTGATATGAGTTTCTTTTATCTACTACTAGCAAAGTACCCGTGCTTCGCTACGGGAACACTCCTGATTTGCGTCTATTTTTGTTTCGTATTGACCATTATCACAAACATACACCATTTAGGTTAACACGTCCCGGTAAACAATATTTTTGGCATTCGCACCAGGAGCCAAAATTGCAATGCTTCCAGGAGAACTTACTCCTGAGCAAACTACATACAACTGATCATGAGAGAAGCAGTCCTGTCTCAAGTCAACCCCAGCGACCTTTAGAGACTGCCCTTGAGCTTTGTTAATGGTCATAGCGAAACATATTTATGGGAAATTGAAGTGAAGTCTCTTAAATTGAACTGGGTGGTCTTATGGAATAATGGGAATGCGGGTTATCAAGAGAGATTCATCAACAGCGCATCCTTTACTGTCCTCACTCAACAACTCATCGTTCCAGTTGTATAATACGTAAACAATGGTGGCACGAACCTCCTGATGATACACCTCCGTTCCATGCAAGTGGTAGGATACATGGAGCGGAACAGGCCAGCTCCATCACCTTGCAAAGCTATAATGGTATGGAGCTTCATCACACCTTCCACAAATATAAATTTAGTGAATCTTGACTTCATTGTTTGAAAAATACGGAAATTCTTATATTAAGTAGGTAAAAACCTATTCTAAGTACCGACTTTATGGGAAAGTCGGTACTTAGAATAGGTTTTTCAATTAGTTTTCGACACCAGATGTAGCTTCATTTGAAGGACGCAGTTTCTTTTACGATTACCTCCGGGGGTAACTACTGGAATGAGGTGAGCGATAAACCGTCATGGATAACCCTATGGTTTGAAATAATCTCTCGTATATACCCTTTCCTTAATAACGAAACCATAGCGCGCTGTACAAATGCTAGGTATAGCGCCATCTAGTGATAAGTTAATTCAAATATAAATATAACATTTTTTGACATTTCTTGGCTGGGCGCTGGTCGAAAGTTAATCAGTTACCCATAAACATCCCCTTTTTTTTATAAAGAGCTATTCTACCAAGTCTCAAAATCGTAGGTGAATCGGTTTCCAAGAGGGTTTTTTTTCAACCCCCTATTTTAACCTCTTAGGAGTGAAATTTCGGAAAATACCGTCTTAGTGCGCGCTTACATTGTATAAGGAACATATAACCAAAGTTTCAGGTTTCTAGCTTCAGGGGTCTGGGATGTGCGTTGATTAGTGAGTCAGTCAGTCAAGTCAGTGAGGATAAAGCCTTTTACTATCTAGCTTTTGCCTGCGGCTTCGCTCGCGTGAAGTCCGCGCTTTTTAGATTATCCAAGTCAAGTCTAACACGCAACGCAACCACCCTCATGTAGCACCTATAATTGTACTAAATACGGATGCAAGAATTTTTCAGATAACTACTACTACACTCGTCCCGTCCTCACCGCGCCGGCCGCCCGCGATCGTATAAGCACTGATTTACGCCAAATACAAATTTAAAAACCTATTAGGATAACACTTCAGTCAACACACAAGTTTCAGGTTTCTAGCTTCAGGGGTCTGGGATGTGCGTTGATTAGTGAGTCAGTCAGTCAAGTCAGTGAGGATAAAGCCTTTTACTATCTAGCTTTTGCCTGCGGCTTCGCTCGCGTGAAGTCCGCGCTTTTTAGATTATCCAAGTCAAGTCTAACACGCAACGCAACCACCCTCATGTAGCACCTATAATTGTACTAAATACGGATGCAAGAATTTTTCAGATAACTACTACTACACTCGTCCCGTCCTCACCGCGCCGGCCGCCCGCGATCGTATAAGCACTGATTTACGCCAAATACAAATTTAAAAACCTATTAGGATAACACTTCAGTCAACACACAAGTCTCATTCCATCAGCTTAAAAAGGTTAAATCAAAGTTTAAAAAAATTACACGATGATGGTCACGTTAGCCACGTTGAATTTTAAAATCGATGTTGTTTTCGTAATCAGCGACCCGATAAAATATAAAAACAATAATATCCTTCATGATTTTCAGACTTTTTGACCCCATTTTACTCCTTTTTTTTGGGTTGAATTTCTAAAAATCCTGAAACACGTGTTCACTCATTTATCTATAGTCAAACTAATCTCGTTTCCCTACACAAACTTTGGACCTCCGTTTCACCCTTTTAGGGGAAAAATTTGAAAAATCCTTTTAAGTTATTTCGTGTACACTGTGTTATATTTTCAAATCGATGCGATTTTCGTAATTGACGTCCCAGAAAACCATAGAATCAACACCCATATTGATATTATGACATTTCAACCCCATCGTACCCCCATAGGGGGATGATGATGATGAGGGGGGGATTTTATGTCACGTCGGCTATGTTGGATTATAAAATAGTTGTCGTTTTCGTAATCAGCGACCCGATAAACCATAAAAACAATACCCATGACGATTTTCAGACTTTTTCTCTCCATTTTACCCCTTTAGGGGTTGAATTTTGAAAAATCATGGAACACGTGTTTTTTCATTTATCTATAGAAGTACTCGTGTAAAGTTTCAGATAAAATACTCCAACTAATCTTGTTTCCCCATACAAACTTTGGACCCCCGTTTCACCCCCTTAGGGGATGAATTTTGAAAAATCCTTTCTTAGTGCACCCCTAGACATCATAAGGAACCTACTTGCCAAATTTGGAATCTCTAGACCCAGCGGTTTGGGCTGTGCGTTGATTAGTGAGTCAGTCAGTCAGTCAGTCAGTCAGTGAGGACAAAGCCTTTTATTATTATAGATTCCTATAGGTATTAGTTGAAAGAAAAGCAGATTATGCACCTCGCCTTAAGTAATTTATATTGCCCTCGTGCCTGTTAGATTAGAGCCCTCGCTGACGCTCGGGCTCTAAATCAAGCACTCGGTGCAATAATAAATTACTTTGTGCTCGATGCAATAATCTACTATTATGATACAGTTGCCGGTACTATAATGAGTTTTATTTTTAATTTTATGTATAAGCGTTTCTAAACTGCGTCTGTATAGAACCGTCTTTGAATTCGTAATTCGAATTTTTCGATTTGAGTGTAGATAAAATCCATTTATTTTACAAGGTTACACTAATTGTTTCGTGCGAATTGTATTGTAATGGTCATTAAACAATCTAATCTAAACATAAAATTTTATTATATTGATTCCAGATTTTCAATAAACGACTACAGTTTATTGAAAATCATAAAATTGAAAGTTCAATGATTTCAACGGTATAATTTGTAAAGTTATTTAATATACTGGGAAAGATAAATGGATTTTCTAATGAGAAAACTCAAATTTAATGGTAATGATTACTATTTTATTTCATAACGGTTAATATACCCTCAAAGACGTTTAGTAATACACAGCGCCGCGTGGCAGCCGATGCAATCGGTTCCAGATTCGACTCAGAGGGGAGGTGAAGTCGACTCATGAGAGCGGCAGGGAGTGGCCATACTGTACGTAGAACTATTACTTTTTCTGTGGTTAGGTTAAGCTTGTGACCAACGAAAGCCGAGCGAGCGAGGCTCGACTAGTCTTTGGAGAGGGAGGTGAGAAACCTGAGGTATAACTTGTCAAATCTAGAAGCGCCTAGATTTCGGTTATTGACTATAACATATTTTGGATTTCCCTAGATCCTGTTCCCTACTCATATGAAAATTTATATGAAATTCGTTCCCATTTGTTGTCGGAAATTGGCCCATGTAAATCGATATAGAGTCTATATTATATAGACCATTTTGGTATATATAATATAGACCATTTTGGTCTATATAATATATAGACCATTTTGGTCTATATAATATAGACTCTATATCGATTTACATGGGCCAATTTCCTATATTATATTGACCATCAATTTTCTTTAAATTGCATTTTCTTTAAATCATTTCATCTCAGATGCCACCACCTTGGCCACTAACTTGGCTTAAGGACTGCCATCTAACGATAAACACCAGGACCGACGGCTTAACGTGCCTTCCGAAGCACGGACGAGCTCGAGATAACATAAACTCATTCATGAACAGGCTACGGTTGACGTTGCTTAACTTGCGTGTACAATTAGACTGACACGTGCCTCACGCCATCGTGCTTCTCTATTATTTTCTATTATTCATTGTATTAATTTCAAGAAATCATAAATTGATTGAATAAAAACTCCAGCAGTGATAGCAGATGAATCATCTGCTATCACTGCTGGAGTATTTATTCTAGAAGTATAACTTATTATATTTGTTTAGTCTTCATTTTATCATCTTCTGAAAACAAACACTACTCAATAACAAAACATTCTATTAACTATTAATATGTTATTTGGTGCACATAATACTAGCGTAGTTACACTATTACTTACTGCTTAGAATCTATTACCTATTATAAACTGTATAATGCAGATGTAACAATTTAATGTTTTGCAATAGCGAGATTATTTCTGAGTTTTCTTCCAGCCAACACGCGGTGTTTTTTAAAACAACAGATGGCAATAAGTTAACATAAATATGGTATATACATAATATATCTATATATATAAAAGAAAGTCGTGTTTGTTACAACACTTATAACTCGAGAACGGCTGGACCGATTGCCATGGTTTTTGATTTGTTGGATTTGTTTCCATCCCGAATAGCAGAATAACTCTTAAAAACATTGGAAAATTCTCGAAAAAATAAAATAAAAGAAAAAACATTTTCCCATACAAAATGTTCGTGGTTGTCGTAGCTGTCAAATGTGACGTTGTCGTACGTGCGTACGCCAAATGTATGCGTGCGTTCAGAAATGTATATTAAGCTCATTATAGAACAAATGTCATAGATTAAAAACAAATGTTAACTCTATTGGTCTCATTTTTACGTCTTGAAAGTTGGCTGTGATTTGTTTTGAAAACAGTTTTGTGGATTTAAATATTTATTGCAAAGAGAATGTAACCACTATGTTTTAAGAGACGGATGTGCCATACAAATAGCGTAATTCTAATATGTATGAAATGGAAGCGAAAACAATCAGAATTTGTACCAAATTCGCTTCCGATTCATAGAGTCGTTTTTTTACTTTGAGTTGCGCCAGGCTGATTTCTAAAATATTTATGCGTGCGTTCAGAAATTTAAATCAAGCTCCATAAATCTATATAATATATAAAATAATGTCGTGTCTTGGTCGGGAAAGTATTAAAAACATAGAAAATTTGACGAAAGAATTAAATAAAAGAAAAAACGTTTTCCCATACAAATAGTGCCAGTTAAAAAGGATTGGAATATTTATTGATTGTTATGTAAATGTCAAATCGATTGGTCTCACTTTTACGTCGCGAATGTTGTCTGTGATTTGTTTTGTGGATTGAAATATTTATTGTTGTCAATTGGTACTTTTTTTGTGACTTTGTAAAGTACTGAACTTATTATTTACCCACTGATGGGATACGGGTCTTCCCTCAACCGAAGATGTTTAGAGCATACTCCAACACGCTGCTCAACTACGGGTTGGGCCACTAACTTGGCTTAAGGACTGCCATCTAACGATAAACACCAGCTTAACGTGCCTTCCGAAGCACGGACGAGCTCAAGATAACATAAACTCATTCATGAACAGGCTACGGTTGACGTTGCTTAACTTGCGTGTACAATTAGACTGACACGTGCCTCACGCCATCGTGCTTCTCTATTATTTTCTATTATTCATTGTATTAATTTCAAGAAATCATAAATTTTGTTCATATATATATGTACATCACGACATTCATTGACTGTTAGGCGGTACGAAGTTCGCCGGGACAGCTAGTTGTATATAGAAGCAAGTTATTTATTAATAGTATTGCACTAGTACGGTAAAATTGCTCTATAACAAAAAATTATTAACTTAAATTAAGAACCCGACTGATTTTTTATTTTTTTTTATGCTCCAATTTTTTTTTTTTTTTTTTTGCGGTTTCCATATTGAAATAACTTTACCCTATGACACACAGCTGAGACTAATCTAATTCTCATATGTTGGAATCCGTGGAGAGGTATAATTGTAGAGCGTGCCAAAGAATATATATATACATACATACGTATATATACATAAGTACACTCGAAAACATAACTCTCTCTTTTTCATAAGTCGTGTAGTAGAAAACGAGACTTTGGTGAAAGTAACCCTTCTGTTGGAAGATGAGAAAATACCTTCACCTCTTGAATACTACCACCATATCTACAACGAAGTTGGGGTGTAAGGGGTTCATCAACATATTTGAACCAAAGCCAACCTACACTTGGTGCACCCTGCTGACTGACAAACGAGGCTCTAGCGAAAAGTACCTCTCGTTTTGGGTATAGCGTATTTTTAAGCTGACCGACTGGGAAAGTACCTCCACCTCACAGAATAGCGCAGCCAAATAACAATTCCCTTGAGAGTTGTTGTGTCCTGCGAGTGAGTGAGGTCACCAGAAAAGAAAGAAAGGAAGGAGTATAATAGGATGGCAACGGATCAGAGTTCGCTTGGTGTTGCTGATCTCCATGGGCGCTTATGAACTTACCATCAGGTGACCCACATGTTCGTTTGCCCCCCTCTCATTAAAAGAAAAAAAAAGACAATGATGAGAAAATTAATTATCAACATTTAGAATTAACGTCAATCCACAATTAGGTATATCACTTTGCATTATACAGCCGCAGAGATAGTTAATAACTATTCGAGTGGTGTTTTGAGTGGAGCACGTATTGTGCCTATGATAATATTCCAGAATATTCCAATTACCATTAGAATTAGAAACCAAATTTATTAGTAGAGTAGTAGCGACATTTTTTATATCACTAATGTGGCAAACAAGCATACGGCCCACCTGATGGAAAGTAGTTACTGTAGCCTGTGGACGCATTTGACAACATTGCCATTTTTCATACAAATACCGATTAAGAGTTGCCATGTGTTTTTTTTATGTCAAGCGAGCATGTGGGTCACCTGATGGAAAGTTATTACCACCACCCATAGAAATCAGCAACTTCAAGGGTTTGCCGATCTGTTGCCAGCTCTTTAAGGTAAAAAATCTTGATGGGTCTCATGTTATAGCTGTTTTCACCAAGAAAGCGGTACCCCTACTTATTTCTACTTTTTTTGGTCGCACTGTAGGTCTGTGACCTCATGACACACTCCGCCCATCCATACAAAAGTTACGTCATTAAATACTTCATAAACAATGACGTCAGTGCAGAGCGTAAATGAGCACGTATGGTGTATAGAACTAGTGATAAAAGATTCAAAGCATTTATAAAGTCCAACTTCTTTTTTAACTGAAAGTCTAATTATTGCCCTCGAGCCTAGTTTTGTTCATAAGCTAGAAACGTAAAGAATGAAACTCGCAACCTATATTAAAATATCTAAAAGTTAAAATGTTATTGCTA
Organism: Hypsopygia costalis; assembly: GCA_937001555.2. Classification (NCBI taxonomy): domain Eukaryota; kingdom Metazoa; phylum Arthropoda; class Insecta; order Lepidoptera; family Pyralidae; genus Hypsopygia; species Hypsopygia costalis. Next base: position 6,927,296 of record OW443335.2, read on the forward strand.
ATACGAGTATCTGGTTTTGACTTGGCGAACTATGCTGATATTTTGAATACGAGGGTCAAACTGAAAGTTCTTAGAAAATCAAAAACTGAGCAAACTAGCAAGTTATTAGTTTTATTATATCTTTTCAAAATAGTGTCCATTCACATCAATACACCGCTGCATCCGTTGGAACCACTAAGAAAAGCACTTAGCCCACTCGTCCTTAGGGGTCTCTTCGACGGCCTTTTGAAACGCGCCCACTGCTTCCTCGGTGTTCATAAAAAGTTTTCCTCGAAGTTTTTCTTTTATTTTCGGGTCCCCCTGTCTGTCATACAAAAAAAAAAGTTTAGTTTTTAAAATTCCAACCAAAACGATTCCGTCAACAGATTTGATAATGTGAACGTTTTACTTAATATTAATGGGTACACTGGGACCATTTCAATTAGGACCGTTAGCACATTACAGGGGCTTATTTTGAGACTATTAAAGTAAAAGGCTAAGTTATAAATTCTTTCTAATTACTAAAAAAATATGCATCAAAATATACAATCTTACTAATATTTTAAGAGTCCGTACACACAAACGAGCACGAAAAGGAGAGCGGATTTTCTCTCCTCCGGCGACCTATTTCACTCTCAAGATCCTAATAATCCTCACTCAAACAAGGGGGTATATTTGTCTGTGCGGTCTTCTGTGAGGTGAAAATCATAGTCGCATGCTCTACCTACTTCTCTTTTCGTCAGAGCCTCTTTTGTTCATTACCAGGGTGTACCACGCGCAGATGACTTTGGCTTTAGCCAAAGGCTGGAGGAACCAATTACAGTCCGGTATGATAATTATTTATTTTTTATTTATTTATTTTGTATATTTTTTATTTATTTATTTATATATTATGTGAACTTATTAGCAGTTTTTTTTTTGTGATAATACCGTGATCTGGTCATGATTGATGTAAATATAATCCTTATTAGTTGCATACAACTAATATGTGAAACAAGCACACAGCCCTTCTGATGAAAAACAGTTAGCTTAGAGTAACATGTGTTTGTTAATTCTTATATGTTTGTTCGCGTGACCCTGAAAAAACATTTTTCATACCACTAAAGTGCATACGGCCCGACTGACGGAAAGCAGTTACCTCGGCCTATGAACACCTGTAACACCAGGTGGCCAAACGCACACAGGCAACCGCACTAGTAATAAATAAAAATACCTACTTTAATTCAGATAATTAGAATCCATTCATAACCAATTCATAATATTAGAATTAATTAAATTTAGTATAAAGCTCAGTGCTATTTTAATCTATAATTAAATTTAATAATGGAAGTGTAACTATTTAATTCATGTCAAATACATTTAATCTATAATTTATTTTTATCTATAATTACTTCTAATACTTTATATCATTATATTGTACATTATGAAATACCAAAGACAAAAAATATAAAAAACATCGCAGGTGAATGTCAATTATGACCTTCCTGGCATATAAAGTCTGGCGTAGGATGCCATTAGAATTCTTGATAAATATCGCACATAACATGGCATATAATTACATTCCACGCGGTTCATTCAATTTCATTCGCTCTGAACTTCAGCTTGCCATTTCGCCGTTAATTCCATAAACTTTTTCAATAACAGCAACGCGCATTTTCAGATGTACTTTTCACGATTCATTGAACATTTCGTGATGTAGTACATAATTAGCTACCCAATTATGCCTCTATACATAGTACTGACGATCTTTAGAGCCAAAGCCAATCTCACTTGCACGTGGTGCACCCTGCTGATGACTAACGAGACTCTGGTAAAAGAGAGGTAGGGTCCAGCGTATTTGTAAGCTGCCCGACTAGGGAAAATACCTCCACCTTACATACTTATAAGTCTACTTAGAATACCACAGCTAAATAACAATTCCCTTGAGGGTTGTTGTGTTCCTGCGAGTGAATGGTCACCAGAGAGGAAGGAGTTGCTGAGTTGGCAGAGGGGGTGGCAGCGCGCGAGCGAGATTTCATGTTGCGAGCGTTCATATGGCTACGGTAGCCGTTTTACATCAGGTGGACCGTATGCTTGTCTGCCACCGGAGGTGGTATAAAAAAAATGGAGGAACTCGATGTCGTCGTTATGCATGTCAGTCTAATCAAACACGCAAGTTGAGCAACGTCTACCGTAGCCTGTCCATTGATGGGTTTATTTATCTCGAGTGCCTCCGTGCTTCGGAGGGCACGTTAGGTCGTCGGTCCCGGCTCTTGTTATTAGATGACGGTCGCTAATCCAAGTCAGTCGCCTTTAGATGGTTTGAAATTGGTTTAAAACACTGGCTACCGCCAACCCGCAGATGAGCCAAATAACAAATATCTTAAGGGTTGTTGTATTCCTGCGGCTGAGTGAAATCACCATAAAGAAAGGAAGTATAGGCTAGCAACAGATCGGCGACCCCTTAGTGTTGCTGATCTCCACGGGCGGTGGTGATTGCTTTCCATCAGGTGACCCACTAGCTCGTTTGCTTCAATCTCAATCAAATACTTGGTATCTTAATTACGAAATGTATATACAAATTAAATTGTAATGGTTGTATTACCTGATTATTAAAAAAAGAGTGCATTTCTAGTATATTAAACAAGTTAAGTTAATTAAAAAAAATAAAAACCCGACTGCACCTACAACAGATTTATTAATCACGCGTAACAATAATATAATTCCATACAAGCAAAGCCGCAGGCAAAAACTAATATATCAAATATATGTTTGAAATCAGGTCATCGAGACCTTTATTTTGATATCCATATCGATATATTTAGAAGAGAAAAATAATTATTGCAACGACAATTTTGCGGCTCACAGCCGCCATATTGATTTTTTTTAATATTTGATGTAACCTATGTCACTCTCACAGCAAATACGAATCTAACGACACCTCTCAAGCTAAAATCCATCCAGCCGTTCAGGCTGCAGAGCGTGCCAAACAATTATACATACATACATATATACTCTCGAAAAACATAACCCTCCTTCTGTCGCAGTCGGGTAAAGAATTCTTCTTCCTAGGCGTTCACTCTTGACAGAGTAGTCGTGGTCACTTATTGTCGCTCTCCATGACGGTTGCTGCTCTCGCACTCCTTCTCCACCGGTCTCTGTCGGTAGCTTGACGAGCGCATTCTGTCACCGACATTTTGATGACACGGCCCATCTGGTTGGCAATCGACCTCGTGCTCTTTTGCCCTCGAAAAAGAATATTATTTATAAAATATGTAAGACGTTTCTAAGTGCCCACAAGGGCCCAATGGCTGACTAAATAATTTCATTTCATTTCAAACAAACACACTTTCGCATTTATGTTATTAGTGTGGATAAATTTGGGGTGTAAATGCTTCATCAAGGTCTTTGAACCCAAGGCAAATTCACCTGCACGCGGTGCACCCTGCTGACTGACAAACGAAGCTCTGGCAAAAAGATAGGTAGGGAGCATAATTTTGTAAGCTACCGGACTGAGGAATGTACCTCCACCTCATAGAATAGCCAAATAACAATTCCCTTGAGGGTCGTTGTGTTCCTGTGAGTGAGTGGGGTCACCAGAAAGGAAGGAGATGCTGCGCTGGCAGCGGGGGTGGCGGCGCGCGAGCGATATTCCATATTGCGAGCGTTAATATAGCTACGGTAACCATTTCACATCATTCGGACCGTATGTTTGTCAGCCACTCGACGTAGTATAAAAAAGTTTTTTTTTTTTAAAGCTACGAAGGTGGCAGACAAGCATACGGCCCGCCTGATGTGAAGCGGTTACCGTAGCCATATTAACGCTCGCAACATAAAATATCGCTCGCGCGCCGCCACCCCCGCTGTCATCGCAGCATCTCCTTTCATTTTGGTGACCTCACTCACTCGCAGGAACACCACAGCCCTCAAGGGAACCGTTATTTGACTGCGGTATTCTGTGAGGTGGAGGTACATTCCCCAGTCGAGTAGCTTACAATTACGCTCCCTACCTCTCTTTTCGCCAGAGCTTCGTTTTTCAGTCAGCAGGGTGCACCGCGTGCAGGTGAAGTTGGCTTTGGTTCAAAGATGTTGATGAACCACTTACACAAAAGTGTACTAAATAAACGTACCTCTATATACAGGTCTCCATACTTTTTGTCTCGAATACCCCATGCCAATTTCACATTTCCGTAAACCCCCTACCCTACTTATATATTATTTATATGAATGTCAACGACTCTTTACATATTGATGTCGACTCCTGGGCGTCGGCAGAGCACTTCAGTGCTCAACATCATACGGTGTTTCATGACGTAATGCAAGTCAAATTTAACTGTCGGGGTTTACTCTTGAATTAATGCGATCAACCTCAATGCACACTACGCTATGACACGACTCACTGCACATATGAATCCACAAGTTTACATAATATGCAAAAAAGATGTCTTAGAATAATCTTTAGTATGCGTAGTGACGAATCTCTAAGAACAGTCTTCAAAGACAAGGGGTTTCTAACAGTAACAGGAATTCATATTTTAGATATATGTGTATTAGAGATAGAGACCGCTTAATTCTGCCGAAAATAAATTGTAGAATATACGACCAAAGCACTTATTTAGCTGCTATTAGAATTTACAACAAGATTCCTGTTGATATTAAGAATTTAAATAATAATATTCAATTTAAATCTATTTTAAAAAAATAAAAAATGTATTTTATAATTTAAATGAATTTTTTGACATAAAAATACACTAATTTCATTATTATTATTATTTTTTAATTGATAAATGTTTTTTTTTTTTTAATAATTGTATCTATTTAATTTATGTTTTTTTTATAAGTTTAATTATTTCACTACAAATTTGTATTGTGTGTTTATTGTATGCCTGATTATAGGTAAAAACTGTGTTTCTACATACTATCTGCTAAAACAACCGATGTACCAGTTTCACAATAAATAATTTCTGATTCTGATTCTGATTCTGATATGTACATTTCGCTTATGTGAGTGCGTATCTATTGATAAGAGATGGATAACTATAAAACATCGGACGCGCAGCATGCGCCACCATAGCGAATTTTTTTTTTTTCGTATTCACGAATTGATATCGGAAAACCAAGGTCATTTTACATTACTACTTTTTGATGCTCTACACGAATCCGAAGTCAGAATTTCAAAATTTTGAGTTTCACCGGACGGACAGACAGAACGACCGGACGATTTTATAAGCTCAATAAATTTCGCTGAAAATACTTTTAGTTTGATGTGTACTGAGGTTTATTGACGTGATAGATAACGTCTTATAAATCGAAAAACGCCGGCTGCACGCACGAAAAAGCATAATTCATTGTCACGTTCCGCCTGAGCCGAGCGTGCAAGCGAGAGCGCGGAACAAGTGACGCATCTATCTCTCTTCCACTCCATAGGCCGATGTTTTCTTATGACATTATTACGTAAAATTATCGTCCGTAAACCGACTTTACAGACAACCAATTTTTTATTCAATCGGATTGTAATATCGCATAAATTAATGAACTGATTATAGCACAATAATATGCTGTACCCTACCTCCCTTTACAGATAATCAAATTCAGTATTTTTGAGTTAGAAATAAGCAAATTTTGCTTGTTTTTAACTCAAAAACAATACAACTATAACCACAAATCATTGCACAAATATTGGCTAGACTCACTAACAAAAGCTCGTTAACTTGTATTCGAAACAGACCCAAACCGCATTTCTACGGAGCAGACTTGAAGGACTAACAGGCCTTAATAACTTCTAAAATATAATATTGAGAGCTTCGAATTGCCTAATAAATATTGGTTTTAGTCAGCAAGCGAATATCAGTTTACCTAAACTACAGATAGCATAGCATATCTACTCGTATAACAGTAACACAAGCCTCGGGAGAACTCTGCGCTCCTTGCCCTTCCAGTCGTTCAACGGAGACGTCTAGACAGATATGCGGAGCATGCGCGGTAAGGGAGGGGCAGGCGTATACCGAGTAGCCATACAGTCTACTCTATGGTATTTGGTGCACACCGTTAGGACATTTTACTGTTAGCTTATTCCTTAAAATTTTGTTTAAATTGTTAATGATTTTAATACGTTTTAAAGACGTATGAAACATCAAAGGCTTCGGCCTACTATTAGTATTTATACTATGCTACCTAAACTTAAATTAATATTCAAAGGTAGCAAACATGGGATTATTAAATTATCTGAATAATCTCTAAAACACGACTAAGAAATGGACTAAAAAAGAGGATTTTTTTTTTATTTATTAATTATCTGTCTTTTTTGCGTGTATTGAAATAATAACATAGAGATGAGATGACCTAATGACACCTTGCATGTTCAAATGCTTAAATCCGTTTAGACTGAGTACTAGATGGATCGGCTGTCAAAACTTTGTACTGAAATCAAGTACTCCTATCCTATACGGCCACATCTGCCGTATCAGTGATGGCAAGTGGAGGAGGAAGGAGGAAGGGTGACATAGACTGGGACACCCCCTCTCTAGACCTGGTCCGACGACCTCAAGAAAGTGGATGGAAGTGGGTGCGGAAAGCGGAGGATCCCATATGGTTGAAATCATTGGGGAAGGCCTATAGGCCTTCCATATATCTACAGATACACGACGATGATGTTGATGATGAATGAGGAATTACTCGTATCAGGTAGAACCTCCAAAATAATTGAATACAAAATAACTAAATACGACGAAATCATATATAACATGCTAACTCTCAATATTAAATTGTATTAGAACAATGGAAATCTAAGACCAAAGACTTCACTGAAAAGCCAAGGGTGAAGTTAGCAATTCCAGCCAATCCCCTCGAGCGCCCGTCACCGTCACGCCGCAATGGAACTTCAAACTTTGTCACAACTACTATAATAGATTTCCAAATTCAGAACTGCATTATAAACTTTGGGTAAACTTTATATAGAAGGAGAAACTAATATCGAAATATTGTATAGATGACATGTCGACGACAGGGGAGCCAATGAAATGTGACTTATGTTTTACCGATTAAGTATTACCGATGTTAGGTAACCACTCATTGATTCGGGGGTCCTTCCGCCGAAGCTGAAGCCGATTCCCATCGCAATTTTTGATTGCGAAAATCAAACTTCCGCTTAGATTTACGGTACATGTGTTACAGCTTAGTAAGCTGAAGATGTTTGTCAATAACTTAAATGTAAGACCGATTTTTCGAATCAAAATATTGGATGGTAATCGGCTTCAGCTTCGGCGGTAGGGCCTCTGGTCTTCAATAATGTTAGATACTTAAAATCCGCGGTGCGCGGCAGTAGAGCTTCAATTGACTAGCCATCTCTTTAGACTTTTAATGCCTTATTTTCTATGTTGCTGTCAGTCGCATTGCTAAGAGGGGAAGTCAAATGCCAAAAGCTCTCCTCCTTCTGATTTCTTTTGATTAAATTCGTTGTGCGTTCCAAGGCAGCCGTCGACTTACCTCCGGGACTGCAATGGACTTCTCTGTTCATTGGTTCATTGCCTTTTTTTAATCGTCGCCGCTGTTAAACCTGACTACACAGGAGACATCTATGTACACACATTCCCTAGAGGTGGGATTTTGGGAATGTGTGATGAGCCCCGTCTCGTTTGCTTAATATAAAAAAAAAAGTACAGTGAATCAATAAATTACTACAGGCATTATGTATAAAAGTTACTTTTTATTACTACTTCGGGTGGCAGACAAGCATACGGCCCGCCTGATGTGAAGCGGTTACCGTAGTCATATTAACGCTCGCTATACGGAATATCGCTCGCGCGCCGCCACCCCCCCTGCCAGCGCAGCATCTCCTTCCTTTCTAGTGACCTCACACACTCGCAGGAACACAATAACCCTCAAGGGAATTGTTACTTGGCTGTGGTATTCTGTGAGGTAAAGGGAAATTCCCCAGTCGTAGTTTACAATTATGCTCCCTACCTCTCTTTTCGCCAGAGCTTCGTTTGTCAATCAGCAGGATGCACCGCGGGCAGGTGAAGTTGACTTTGGTTCAAAGATGTTGATGAACCACTTACACCCCAAAAGTATAATATTTCGTCAAGTTGGTCGAAATCAATTATTTAATAATAACTCCGCATAAAAGTAATAAGACCGCCATTTTGCTGGAAAGTAATATTTTGCTCTGAGCAATAAAGTGAGGTTTGCTTCAGCCACAGTATATGTAATAGTGCTACCGTTCTCTAGTATCGACCTCACTACCATAATGAGAATAATCTGGATCAGTTTGTATTACGCCGCACGCACACACGCTCATTCATGCTCTGCACAGATGTCATTGTTTATGTAATAGCACAATATAAGTAATAGTACTACGTACAGTATGGCCTCTCCCTGCCGCTCTCTCGTGTCGACCTCACCTCCCCTCTGAGACAAATCTGGAACCGTTTGTATGGCGCCGCACGCCCACACGCATATTCACGCTCTGCACAGACGTCATTGTTTATGTAGTAGTAAACGGCGCGACATTTGTATGGAGTGACCAGGGTGTGGTAATCGTTAACTACGGGATATTTATATAGAGCGGTCGAGGTATGTTTTTGCTCAGATCATGTGGATCCCAAAAAATGACCCGCAAATTGCTTCGTCATCGTCTACCATTATTCATCTCACTGAATACGAGTCTCCTCTCAATCGAGGGGTTTAGAGAATATTCCACCACGCTGCTCAACTGCGGGTTGGCGGAAGCCATTGTTTTCAAGCTCCTTAAAGGCCACAGACTTGGCTTAGCAACTGTCATCTAATGAAAACAGCCGGGAGCGACGGCTTAACGTGCTTTCCCAAGCACGAAGGCCTTCATGTTAAATAAACCCATCCATAGACTGGCTACGATCGATGTTGCTTAACTTGCGTGTTCGATTAGACAGACACGCGCAACGACGCCATCGAGCTTATTTCTATTTTTTTTTTGTATGCTGAATCTTTAACACTCGTATACAATAACTGAAATCGTTGGTAGCGGAGGCGGCGACGCGCGGCCGATATTTCAAGTTGCGAGCGTTAACATGGGTATGGAAACCGCTTCATATCAGGCGGAGCGGCGGCCGTATGTTTGTCTGTCACCCGACGTAGTATAAAAAAAATGTATCTAGATTATTCGTAAAGTGTATCAAATAACTACGTTTCGATGGATGGATGGGCAGCTCGATGACGTCGTTGCGCGAGTCCGTTTAATCCAACATGCAAGTTAAGCAACGCCGACCGTAGCCTATTCATGGATGAGTTTATTTATCTTCAGTTTCTCCGTGCTTCAGAAGGCACGTTATATTGTCGGTCCTGGCAGTTGTCATTAGATAACAGTCTGCTTGAAAACACAGCCCCCTTACCACCATCTCTTATTGCGATTCAATAACTGAATAGAATGTTTATTCATACCAATGAATAAGCGACTCTATTTCAAATAGAATCTATTTCAAATGGAATAGAGTCGCTTATTCATTGGTATGAATAAGCAATCTATTCAGTTATTGAATCGCAATAAGAGATGGTGGTAAGGGGACAGGTCTCCGCCAACTCACAGTTGAACAGAGTCGTGGAGTATGGTCTAAATTCCAGTATCCCAGCAGTACGGGTAATAAGGGTGGACGACTGGGGTTCTCAAACTGTGCGTCGCGTCGCAGCACTATCTTGTACAGTAACGGTATAATGTTTGGTAACTAAACATACAGCCCGGGTTTTAGAAGTTTTACTCAAAAAACGCAAGTTCATCTATATCATTGTATAATATTGTACTCGTAGTACTATATTTTCTAATAAATAATTATTAGTAGTTTAAACATCATATGGACCTACAATAGACGTAGATATATCTTCTGTACCTATTTTCTTTTAGTAGGGTGTCTTTTTTTAGGGTTCCGCAGTAAACAACAACCCTTATACTTTCGCCATGTCCGTCTGTTTGTCTATCTGTCCGTCCGTACGTCCGCGGCTTCGCTCAAAGACTTTTAGTACTATAACGCTCAAATTTACACCATAGACAAAATTATAAATATGATATCTCTATACCCTATACGTAATGTTGGGATGATTTATTTTTCCTTAGAGTATTGGGTAGCTTTTAAGCGTAAATTTTTATTCGACTCAAGTGTTACAAATACAAATACAAACACGCTCTACAGCTGGCAAAAAAATTACAACCTGTAAAGGGAGTCCCGGTATAAAACAGATTGGGAACCTCTGAATTAGATGATAAACAATTTCTTACAACTGGTATATAGCACGGTGACTCACAATCAAATTATCCAACCAAGTTGTTTGTCTAACAAACTTGAGTGCTTTAACAAAATAATATTTGCAATTTTATTACGCTTGGCTTGAAATACGATATGAGAGCAAATTAATTCTATAGGTACCTACCATTTTGAATTGGAAATTCATATTGTACTACAATTGTGATCAGAAAACACAGTATTCAACTCGATCAATTCTAAAAGCTTTTGCTACTAAATTGAAAATGGAGAATTAATTTTCATCTGAATTTTCGCAGATCAAAGTCAATGAAACGCCATTGTGTCAATGTATCACATATTTTGCGAATACATATTCGATTTATTTTCATACCTTTTTGTTGGTTTTGTTAAATTGACATTGATTGACATTTTTCAGGCGTTCTTTCAGGAAGCTTATGCGATAATGACATTGATGTAAATATGTCTCAATGACAGTAGTAGCTATGTATTAGCACGGTATAAGTAATAGTACTAACGTAGTATTAGTACTATTACTTATACTGTGGTATTGTATCTATATATCTATAATATAAAAAAAACCGGCCAAGTGCGAGTCGGACTCGCGCACGAAGGGTTCCGTACCATTATCTATAAAAACGGCAAAAAACAAAAACGTTTATTGTATGGGAGCCCCCTTTAAATATTTGTTTTATTTTTGTTTAACTATTTATTTTAAAGTGAATATATAACTAAATAATATGTGAGTATTTCAAGGGTCTACCTATTGCCATTATCAATTGCAAGCAAAAACGAGCAAAAAAAATCACGTTTGTTGTATGGGAGCCCCACGGATCTCAAAGAAAGACGGATGTATGGCCACGACAAAACTAGGTGAAGCATGCAAGGTGCTACACTTTCGTCTGTCATACACGACACACACTCGCAATTTGACACTTAGGTGCTACACTCGCTGACATTTCATCCCGTGAGACAGCGCCAGTGACACGTCCTGTTACGTCAAAAAAATATACAAAAATATCATTAAAAATGCCGTCTTGTGTAGTGAAATGTTGCGAAAATTTTATGAGAAAGAATAATAAGTCACAAGGAATCACCTACCACAGGTAAGCTAAGACGATTCATGATAATTTTGATTAAATTACGATTTATTGTGTCGAAAATTATAACCAAAAAAAAAACAGCAGTGTTGCTACTGTTTTTTACGGGAAACTTTCCCTAAAAGTAGGGATATCTGTATTTGTTGTATTTGTGGCTCGGGAAGATCAGATTTCATAACTTTTTAGGGTTCCGTATCTCAAAAGGAAAAGAATAGAACCCATATTATTCATATATCTTTTTAATAGGTTTCCTAGAAATAAAACTCGCAGAGATGACTGGATTCTAATAATTCAAAACTGCAGAGGTGATATCGACTGGAAACCGTCATCTGCCAGTACCGTGTGCAGTGCACATTTTGATGACGTAGATTTCATCATAACTACTGCGAAGAGATTTACTACTTAGATACTGGGTTGAGGTTCCCATCTAAAGACTTATTTGATATATGTTGTCACGTCATAGCAGGAGCAGATCATAAAATAAATTTAATAAAATGTATTATTCAAAAGTATTTGAACGTTCGATTTCATCATGTTTCGAAAATAGAAAGTATTTCCCGTACATTGGATAATAAAAGACAAGTGTACAAGAAGCTGACACAACACAAGGGATTTTAGCCTATTTACGGGACTAGGAGGCACACCACAGTAATTACTGTGTCTTTACTGTAATTAGTCCTTAGTAGTAAATTATTGTAATTAGTCCCGTTATTCCCGTTCTTGTGGGAATTTCGAGATAAAAAGTATCCTTTGTATTATTCCAGATTATATTCTACCCGTGTACAAAATTTCATCACAATCCCTTCAGTAGTTTTTGCGTGATAGAGCCACAAACATACATCTATATACATATCCATCTTTATATCCATCCATACATACACAAACTTTCGCATTTATCATATTAGTTATTAGTTTATTAACCTAATAATGTTATGTAAATAATAAATTTCTTTATACGTTACCTGAGTTTTCTTTTCTATCATTAATCATAAAAATTATGTTTCCACCACCACCAGCACTATAATAATCACCATTCACCATTATAATAGAAATTATGAGAGAGATCTAGACCATCAGGTAAGCGCATGCTCGTTTGCCAACTTCTTACAAAAAAGAAATTAAAAGTAGGGAAATTTATGAGTTATTTGGCAACCATCAAATCACGCACACATCTTAAATGGGCGGCCATTTTCAAGCTTCACTCGTTGTTTAGACGACGGGGTATCCGTCTTTCTTTGAGATCCGTGGGGAGCCCCCTTAAATATTTATTTTATTCTATGTTTTAGTTGTTATAGCGGCAACAGAAATACATCATCTGTGAAAATTTCTACTGTCTAAATATCACGGTTCATGAGATACAGCCTGGTGACAGACGGACGGACGGACGGACGGACGGACAGCGAAGCCTTAGTAATAGGGTTCCTTTGTACCCTTTGGGTACGGAACCCTAAAAATGAATCGCTGAATGCGTTGCTAATCGCCATTTTCGAGAACAGCAGAACCGATTATGCTAATTCTCTTTTTAGAATATTCCTTGAAGTACGAGGATGGTTCTTAGGCAGAGAAAATTTTAAAAAATTGCCTGAAAAAGTCTAAAAACAACACCTTTCTATACTCCCATACAAACGATTCGTAATAATACTTAAAAGTCAATTTGAACTTTAATACCATAGCATGAAGTTCAAGTGTCAGTTGAGAGGTTCCGTGAAGGCAAAAGTCAAATGGCTGACAGTTCTGTCAAACGACATAAATTTACATTAGAAAAGCTAATATGGTAATAGCATATTGAAATAATAAAAAATAACATTCCTTCTTCGTAAGTTGGGTAAAACGTAATGCACCTTAAATTAACATTTATTATCTTTTGTAGTAACGGTGCTTCAATCCATCTCTTTAATATTCATAATATACCACAATAAAAAAATAAAATAAAATAATAAATATTCTTGAATAATTTACACAGCTAGTCCCAAATTAAGCGAAAAGCTTGTACTATGGGTACTAGATCACTGTTATAATACTTAAATACATTTTTTTTTTTGTAAATATATACATATAATACATAGGAAATGCCCAGACCAAGACAAATAGACATGTTCATGCACACAAATATTAATCTTGTGCGGGTATCGAACCCGCGACCTCGGAGTCAAAATGGTTAGACCATTCGACCACCGAAATCGTCGATAAAAACATAATGCACCTTAAATAAACATTTATTATCTTTTGTAGTAGTGGTGCTTTACTGAAATCCATCTCTTGAATATTAATAATATTCACAATACCAAAATGCATTTGCAGTTTATCCAAATCTAATCTTATTTAAATTAAGCAAACCATTCATTGAAAATAATTACTAGACTAACAATATTTTTCTTATCGTTCCATTATTCCAACTACCACTCTATTCAGTTTATCTTCAAGTTTAAACATAAAGAGAATGGATGAAAATTTAAATATTTCAACTAGCTCTAATCCCAGTTCGGTGGCCGTTTTACTGAACCTATCAATAACTATTAAAAGGTTTATTACTTGAAAACTCATTAAATAACACTGTAATAAAGATAGAGGTCTCAAAAGTACATAACGTTGTCAATGAGTTGTTTTATTGATTAAATCCGTTGTTGGCTAATCGAGTTGTGATGCTGAAAGTATTCTTTAAACAGCCTATAAGCAAGATAATGCTTTGTTAGACATATTACTAAGTTTTTAAATTTACTGTTTAAAAGCTATAAAAGACTTGAGTGATCGCTAAAGACCGACAAAACCGTTGCAATCTGCTACTGCAGTATCAGTGACAGATGAATGCGTTTTTATTGATATCCCATTTGCTGTGTCATGTGGATTGATTATAAGAATTGTACATCTAGAAGTAAGCAAGTACGTATATGTTCTCAACGCCCCTGTCTCACCAAAACTTTGAACTATCGTACATCGAACACATGCTTTTTTAGGGTTCCGTACCCAAAGGGTAAAAAGGAACCCTATTACTAAGGTTCCGCTGTCCGTCCGTCCGTCCGTCTGTCACCAAGCTGTATCTCATGAACCGTGATAGTTAGACAGTTGAAATTTTCACAGATGATGTATTTCTATTGCCACTATAACAACAAATACTAAAACACAGAATAAAATAAATATATAAGGGGGCTCCCATACAACAAACGTGATTTTTTTTGCTCGTTTTTACTCGCAATTGATAACGGCAATAGGTAGACGCTTGAAATACTCACATAATATTAAGTTATATATTCACTTTAAAAATAAATAGTTAAACAAAAATTAAACAAATATTTAAAGGGGGCTCCCATACAACAAACGTGATTTTTTTGCCGTTTTTAAACGGTTTTATTTAGCTTGACCTGTTTGTTTTATAGATGTTGAATGGTACGGAACCCTTCGTTCGCGAGTCCGACTCGCACTTGGCCGGTTTTATCTTTTATTCATTTACTTTTCGTGCGGCACAGCTCTTTTAAAAAAGAAGCTGATAGATAGATGACGCGTGATAAGTTTAAATTAATACTTTATTGTTATAAGATACTAAGATGTTATGCATAACTTGCTTGATTTCTAGCTGAGTCGAACAGACCGACGACAAAAAAAACATATAATATCCTTTTGATATATTGGTTGACTGGAAGATGTCTGTCAATAAAGGAATAACTCCGTAATTTTCTAAATTAGATTCTATTAATTATATAATTTGCATTTAGTAGCATAATATCCACGCTATGATCAAAGAATCACGGGCTAAAGAATTATATTTATTAAATAAGCTAAAACGCAGTTTTGTAATAAGAACGACAAGACGCAAGCATAACGGTCCTACCGCCTGTAGAGCTACGAAACTCGTAGATGCGCTACGACCGTTTTTTTTTTCAGTAATGCAACGAACGCTCCACCCTATTGCATTTATAGTCGCTGGATACGGAAAGCGGAAGATCGTATATGGTGGAAGGCATTAGAGAAAGCTTATACCAAACAGTGAATAGATGTAGAGTGACGATGATATTCGTGATATACTTATATGATATAGAATGGAACCCTTACGCGTATACCTGTAGGCGCATGACATTTTTCCCCCTAACTAACTCTAATCACCCCCTTATCAGAAGCCTATTAGACGCTGGTCAACATAGAGCTGAGTCAATGCTTTTTTGCCACACAAACTTCTCTGCATCTAATTAAGTGATGTTCTATATTGTTATTGTATCACGTGTGTGTTTGGCAATAAGTTTATTTCATTTTATTTATCATGGCGAGATTTGAATAATGAACACATATTTTCCTTCGAATCTCCGAAAGACTCCATCGAAACTTGGTCTGTTCTGGAATCCTTACAGCGATGCCAAGTCGACCACCGCTATATCGAGGTGCTGAGATGGCTATACAGCTCTGCGACAATGACTGTCCGCGTCCAGGACCAGCAGTCTAAGCCTATCCAGCTGCAGCGGGGAGTACGTCAAGGGGATGTCATTTCCCCGAAACTATTCACCGCTGCTCTGGAAGACGTATTTAAAACGCTGGACTGGAAAAAACGGGGCATCAGTGTAAATGGCGATTACATCTCACACCTTCGGTTTGCCGACGACGTGGTCATAATGGCTGAATCGCTGGAGGATCTCAGTCGAATGTTGACCGATCTCAATGTTGCATCTCGATCCGTGGGGCTGGGGATGAATTTCGACAAGACGAAAGTCATGTACAATGATGTTGTCATCCCTAGCCCGGTTATGGTAGAGAATATACAGATTGAAGTGGTTAAAGACTATGTCTACCTCGGACATTCCATACAGCTTGGCCGGGGTAACTTCAACAAAGAGATCGATAGACGCATTCGATTGGGCTGGGCAGCTTTTGGAAAACTTCGGCACATCTTCACCGCAAAGATACCCCAATGTTTGAAGACTAAAGTCTTCAACCAGTGCGTCCTCCCTGCAATGACCTATGGTGCAGAGACTTGGACACTGACCGTCGGACTGGTCCACAGGCTAAAGGTCGCGCAGCGAGCGATGGAGAGGGCTATGCTCGGGGTTTCTCTGAGGGATCGAATCCGGAACGAAGAAATTCGACGGAGAACTAAAGTTGTCGACATAGCCTTTCGAGTTTGCAAGCTGAAGTGGCAATGGGCGGGTCACATCTGCCGAGTAAGTGATGGCAGATGGGGGAGGAAGGTATTAGAGTGGAGGCCGCGCGTAGGACGACGAAGCGTTGGACGCCCTCCTTCTAGATGGTCCGATGACCTTAAGAAAACGGCTGGAAGCGGCTGGATGCGGAAGGCGGAGGATCGTATTTGGTGGAAAGCATTGGGGAAGGCTTATATCCAGCAGTGGATAGATACAGGCTGATGATGATGATGATGATGATGATTTTCCTTCGTAGTTTTCTCTGCTCCTTCTCATTCCAGATGAAGTTAATCTCCAAATTTTGTAGAACCATTTTCCAAGTTTTCTGAAACCAATTGTCAATGCCAAAAGCAGTAAATATTTTATGACAATTATCGATATTACAGCAGTGTAGGCAGTGGCATAAGATATTTTTTGTATAACCGAACGCAAAACACATAAAAATAAACATAAATATTATATGGCACGAATAAATTTCCACCGTAAAACAATGTTCTCATATCTTGATAACTGTAAATAAAAATTATATTATATTTCAAGGTTAGGTATCAATTTTTATGTGCGTTTTTATTCTGAAAATTGACTATAACCGTGAATTTGCAAAAGGCACTGTGCGGATCGTGTAAAGACGGGATGGATCGTGAGTATACACATATAATACATACGATATATTACAGATTCACTATATAATACAATAATTAAACTAGATGTGTTGTGTCAGACATTTCTACCACACCCCGGCGACTCCATACAAATGTCGCGTAGTGAAATAGTACATAATTAAAGAAGTCGGTACAGAGCGTAAATGAGTGTATGTGAACTGTTACAGATCCATCTCAGAGGGGAGGTGAGGTCGATACGAAAGAGCGGCAGGAAATGGTCATACTGTACAAAGTACTAGTACTATAGTAGTGGTATAGTACTTACAGTGTGTGCTTCTACGAAAATATATTGCAAATTTATTTTTACATTCCATACATTAAATAATAATTATTATAAAAGCAATATTCAATTGCTATGTGACTGAAACGAACGTGTCATTTCAGCCTGACATATCACATTACTTGATATCAATATTTGAATAAATTTTTTACAACAAATAAAAAGGTTTGTCACAAAGAATTTGCCCCAAAATTCGAAGATATGTTACTGAGACATTGTCTGTCATAAGTGACAGACAGATCCAGGCTTTGTGAATATCTAGATCAAAAATTTCAGTCTACGTAATGTGAGTGTTATCTCAATTTCCGAACCATAACACAACGCTGACTGAGGCAAAAGGACTCATTTATTATAGCAGATGGCAAGTAATTTATCAATGCGAATCAAGGCTTTTTCATTTAGTGTCTGTGGCTTTGTGTTTGCCACAAATCTTACAAGTCAAAAGAGATATTTTACTTTCAACAAAAAAAGGTATTATGTGTTCAACGTTTACATGGCTATATGGCCGTGACATGGTAATTGCCAAACAAATGTATCTGCCGCATGCAGCCGATTCGTAGAAACCGCCGCATTACGTAACAGCTAGAGAATATATTTATTATTACTATAAATAGTTATTTCGGCCAACTTGCCAGAATATTATAAATATTTTTTTAAATTGAAAAAATCACACAAAACTATATAACACTGTGACTCACGCAGTAAAATATAAAATGCAAAAATTCGTCACAAATACAAACCATCATGGTAGCTCAGTTGCAAGAGTTGCGACCGGTCGATTGAGAGCTCGTGGATTCAAATCCCACCTAGGCGGTGTAGGTTAATTTTTCCATATTTTTTTTAATAGTTATATGAACATATTTTTACCCGACTAACGAAGAAGAAAGGGTTATCGAGTGTATTGCTCAGCTAGTTTCTACAAAAGTTAAGGTGACATGCGACGACGAATACTACCATACTTATCCCGCTGTTGGGATACGAGTCAGAACAAGTTTATAGTGTACTCCGCCACACTACGTTGATATCGGAGTTGTTAATGTACAAGTCACCCAAAAATCTATTCACTCGCAGCTAGACAACTGCCGGCACCAACAACACTTTTAACATGTCTGAAAGTTCGAAGTACGAGGACTGAGCCAACTTCAACTGCACGTGGTGCACCCTGCCGTTTATCGAAAGAGGCAAAAGAGAGGAAGGGTAAACGGTATAATAGCTACGTTAACCGCTTCACATAATGTGTACACGTAAAAGAATGACGTTTTTTTTTATTTGCGAATCCTGCACAAATTCGTTATACTAAGGTTGCCTTGAAAAGATTCCTCTCAGCAATAAGGCCGTGTTGTGGCATGTATACAAGTCTGTAATAATTTATTAATTCGGTGTAAGTAGGTACTTCAAATTTGTATTATGCAAATAAAGCATATTCTGTCTTAATATAAATATTTTATTGTATTTGGAATTTTGACAATTTAAATTGAAATCTCATTATCGTATAATTGAATTTGTTTAATCTAATTTATTTGTTATTTAAATTTAATTTTGCATGCCGAAACCGGTTAAATGTGCAATCTATTATTTTATTACGCGTTCCATCTTTGTAACTACAAATTAATGTGAAATAAATATCATTCATTCATTCGTAAAAAAAATAGAACTACAGTATTATTTCAGTACTGAAACTAAAAGAAAAATAGCTGACCATTATTTTCGTAACACCTAATAAATTACAGACATATAAACCCGATCTCATTTTAAATCCAGTTCTTGGCGAATCCCTACGGCTTCGCTAGCTTTTTTTTTAAACTTAATTTGTAACGTGAGTAGGAGGCCGAAAAAATCTTTTTCACCTTTTATTTATTGCCCTCTGGGATTCCAAAGGTTGCTCGGACCCGAATCTCATTAGGGTCGCCAATCAGACAATACAGGGTCGCTTTTTAACTTCCTCGCATTTAGAGTGTCACTAGCTTCCTACATTACATTAACAATTATATTAGATGACTTAGATTTAAGGCACCTTGTAAGTAAATACCTTCTATCTGAGGTGGCCAATAAGACAATACAGGATTGTTTTTTAACTTCCTCGCACTATAATATCACTAGCTTTCTACATTACATTAAAATTGTATTAGATAACTTAGATTTAAGGCACCTCGTAAGTAAATACCTTCTATCTCAGGTGGCCAATAAGACAATACAGGATTGTTTTTTAACTTCCTCGCACTATAATATCACTAGCTTTCTACATTACATTAACAATTATATTAGATGACTTAGATTTAAGGCACCTCGTAAGTAAATACCTTCTATCTCAGGTGGCCAATAAGACAATACAGGATTGTTTTTTAACTTCCTCGCACTATAATATCACTAGCTTTCTACATTACATTAACAATTATATTAGATAACTTAGATTTAAGGCACCTTGTAAGTAAATACCTTCTATCTCAGGTGGCCAATAAGACAATACAGGATTGTTTTTTAACTTCCTCGCACTATAATATCACTAGCTTTCTACATTACATTAACAATTATATTAGATGACTTAGATTTAAGGCACCTCGTAAGTAAATACCTTCTATCTGAGGTGGCCAATAAGACAATACAGGATTGTTTTTTAACTTCCTCGGACTATAATATCACTAGCTTTCTACATTACATTTAAATTGTATTAGATAACTTAGATTTAAGGCACCTCGTAAGTAAATACCTTCTATCTCAGGTGGCCAATAAGACAATACAGGATTGTTTTTTAACTTCCTCGCACTATAATATCACTAGCTTTCTACATTACATTAACAATTATTTATTTAT
The DNA here is from genome assembly GCA_937001555.2 of Hypsopygia costalis. Taxonomy (NCBI): domain Eukaryota; kingdom Metazoa; phylum Arthropoda; class Insecta; order Lepidoptera; family Pyralidae; genus Hypsopygia; species Hypsopygia costalis. Next base: position 6,947,456 of record OW443335.2, read on the forward strand.
TTATTTATTTATTTAATCTTCATGCACATACAAAGAATGTACAAAGGCGGACTTAATGCTATACAAGCATTCTCTACCAGTCAACCTTCGGGTGATGCAGAGATAAGACATGGTAGGTGCACAAGGCGAATAGTAAAATATAAATTAATGACGTTTCAAAAATAAAACAGTTAGGAAAGCATTATAGATGAATAGTACTTCACAACATAAATATATAGAGACCGGAATACATAATAGATGAAATACATAACATACATATGAATACTTAATCATATACATAAATATACACATACATACATACATACATATATATATATATATACATACAAAATATATATCCGTTTAGAAACATACTATGTCTGCAGATGCTTTGATGTTTTAAAGAAATAGGTACGTGTCATAGATTTAAATGAGTTCCGAGTTAAAGCCTTCCTGATTTCAAGAGGTAGCGTATTCCAAAGACGGATGGACTGGATCTGAAAAGATTGGTCTACAAAACCAGAGTGATGAGGAGGGCAAAACAGGAGTAGATTGTCTTCAGAGCGGAGGTTCTTAGAGTGAAGAGAACAGAGGGGTTGGAATTTGGTTTTCAGATAAAGCGGAGAGGCATTGTCATTGAGAATAGAGAAGAGGGTAGTGAGGATGCGCACACTTCTACGCTGACGAATAGGCAGCCATTTTAATTGAAGTCGATAAGCTGAAACGTGGTCGTACTTCCGAAGCCCGAACGCGAAACGTATGCAGCTGTTGAGAAGTCGTTCCAACTTGTTGAGCAGGTCTGCGTTCAAATCGGTGTAGCACACATCACCATAATCGATTATAGGTAAGATGAGACTTTGTACAAGCAAGATTTTTGTTTTAAAAGGGAGAAAGTTTTTAAAGCGATAGAGACTGCGCAAAGTACCTACAACCTTCTGACATATGGTGGAGACCTGCACTTGCCAGCTCAGAGTGGAGTCGATATGCAGTCCTAGGTTTTTTACACTACGGGAATACGGGATAGCCGCGTTATCGTAAGTAATAGGTGGTAATGAAGATATATCAAGCCTATTAAGCATCCGAGAACTACCAATAACTATTGCTTGACATTTTGCTACATTTACAGTAACCCCGAACTGCGCAGACCAGTCTCTAATGCGAGATAAATCTCGATTGATGTTGCTGAGAGCTACCGAGAGACTACTCAAATCAGCATGACAATAAAGCTGCAAGTCGTCAGCATACAAATGAAACGAACACTAAAGATTAGAAACAAGCTGGTTGATGAAAATGGAGAAGAGAAGAGGAGAAAGAATGCCACCCTGCGGCACACCGGCAGCAAGTACCGACCAGCTAGACGAAGTCTCACCAAGCCGGACAGACTGCCGGCGACCACGAAGGTAACTGGAAAACCATTCCAGCGCTAATGGTGAAACTTTAATATGGGAGAGGATAGCAAGAAGGATATCATGATCAACAGTATTAAAGGCATTTGAAAAATCTATCAGTGCCAACACAGTAAACCTTGAATCCCCCATGTTGTCTCGAATATCTTGGGTCACTTTTAGAAGCGCAGTGACAGTGCTATGGCCTGGTCGAAAACCAGACTGAAATTCGCTGAGCAAGTTGTTGTTAAACACAAAACGGGAAAGATCTCTGTGTACACAGGCTTCCAGCACTTTGGAGAGAAAAGGGAGTATTGATATGGGTCGTAAATGTTTAGGAAGAGTCGGAATAGAAATTTTGGATAGGGGAATCACGTTAGCATCACGCCAAAGCGAAGGAAATTGACCAGAGGAAAGAGAAAAGTGAATAATATGAGTAATAGCTGGGAGAATTTGATCCAGGATTGTAATAATCATAAAGCGACTAATGCCATCACAACCAACAGCCTTGGACTTGATAGACAAGATAATCTTTTTGATATCATCAGCACTCACTGGAGAAAAATCGAAAGAGTCGACATTGGCAGGTGGGAGATTAGCAATGGAGTTGACTGTCTGCTGCTTGATTAGGGGATTTAATACGTCAGTGGAAGAAAAATGTTTATTTATGTCATCTATATTGAAATTAGAAGGAACCTCTGTGCTGGAAGATTTGCCAATCCCAAGTGAACGCAGGAACTTCCATATGTCCGCAGAAGAACCGCTTGATACATTATCATGTATATGGCGGCGCTTAGCATTTCGAATCAGCTGGCTACACCGATTTCTTGCATATTTATATGCTGTCCAGCTATCATCGGATCGAACTTTCTTATGCCGGCGAAATGCACGATCTCTACTCCTCATAGCCACTCGAATGTCATTTGACATCCAAGGTGCGGGATGATGCTTCAATTTGACTCCTCTAACCGGCGCATGACGATTATATAATCCGAGAACGATATCGTTGAAAATTTGAACCTTATCATCAACGGTTGCGGCTGATTCCATTTGATTCCAATCGATGATCGACGCATCTTTTCGCAACTCCTCCACATTCATACGGGAAAAGCATCGCATGCGCAAAACCTTAGGACGCAGTTTAGGTGATTTGATGGAGTATGTCAAGTAGACGAGGTCATGGCGAGAGAAACCAGTAACGGGGTATTGGCCAAATGATGACACCAGAGCAGGAGAGGAAGTTAACATTAGGTCTAGCAATGTATCATCACCTACCAAATTATGGTGAGTAGCTTGTGTTGGAAGGACATGAAGGTTAGCGGATTCGACAATATTTACGAGTTTACGGGAACGGGAGGATGGAGTGATCAGGTCAGTGTTAAAATCTCCCATGATGATATGGTGCTCATATTCAGTACCGACAAGATCTAGGACGGATTCGAGGTCAGAAAAGTAGTCTTTAGAAGGAGGGCAATAAACTACTCCTAAGACAGCCTTAGTGCCTTTGACACAAATTTCCAAAAAAAGATATTCGGCAGAGGAGGAGGAGCTGGAGGAAAATAAAATTTTATAGGATATTTCCTTACGGAGAAAGATTGCTACTCCACCGCCTCTTCTATCCAGTCTATCATTCCTAACAAGAACATAATCAGGTAACGGGTACAAGGCGGAAGAGAGATTCGGCTTGAGCCAACTTTCTGATATCAGGATGGCATGTAAGTTGGACCCACTGAAAGTTTCTAAAAGTTCACTATGGTGGCATGGTATGCTTTGTACATTTATGTGGCATACATTTAAAATGTTAGAATTTGAAAAAGTATTGCTGATAAAGTTCCCCAATGAAATATTTGCAGAACTCACACTCTCGTCACAAGATAGATATGAGGAATCATCTGCAGACATAAAACATTCATCATCAGATCCAAGCATAATTATAATATATATTATATGGTTATATAAGAATAAGTAAAATAAAATAAGTTATTGTAAAAAGAATACCTACAAAAAGCAAGTGGAACAGTTCCATCTCTGCACCACCCGCCAGTATCCACACAATTGTTGAACAAATTAAGAAAATGCGTTAGCAACCTGCTACATATATTACGACAAAATAAAATTTAAATCACTCACGGCAAAAATTTATCAAACTAAAGTACAAAAAAAAGAAATAATAACCACTATATAGTGGCTACAGCAATCATCGCGTGACACAGAACTTACAATAAACCTTGATACTAATCTGGCCATCGCCCATCACAGAAAAAGTGTCATCGAAAAGCCCTGTATCCACGCACGTAATAATAAAAGTGATTGCCAGCAATATATATGCAAACATTAGACATTTGACGCTATCTTATCAATGTCATATATTTTGACAAATGATGTACAAATTTTGAAACTTCAAGTGAGTGAATGACTGACACCGAATCCAGTGATCCATATGTTTGTTTTGTAAATAAATTTTAAGTGCAAAAAACAAAAGTTTCAAGGGTATATAAAAGTTGTGCAGTCTACGTAATGAATGACAATGTAACCATCATTAATATATGAATATGAAAACTAATATTATTACTTGACTAAGATTATGTCTTATGGTGACAATGCACACAACTACAAACTATTCTGATAGGTACAACAATAAGTCTAGAATTCTAAACTGAATTACATAAAAGCAAGAGTTGCAGAAATAAAGGTAAATAAAAGTTACAAAAAATCACCATTGAGAAATGAAGCATTATTTACGGTTCCCCCTTCTTGTTCTAGGAACGCTCTCCGAAGTCTTCTGCTCGGCGCCGCCGCTTGAGGCAGCATCGCTGTTGACCTTTGGGAAGTTAGCAACCAACGTGACAAGCTCCTCTTCGGATGTTAACTTGTGCCGAGAACCATCAGACACTTTTACAAACACAACTCCATCCTGAGTCCAAACATTGTGCATACCGTAGTGGACGCGGGCCTTACCAAAGACTCCTTGTCTAGCTCGAGTTAAAAACTCCTTAACTGAGTATGGAGACCCCTTTAGGCTTGACTTCCTACCCCAAACTGCAGATTTAGTAGCATGGTCACTAAACTTCACCAAGATAGGCCGATGACGGTCTTTGTTTGGCGCTCCAATTCTGTGACAAACCTTGATGGATGCAGTAGTGAGATCATCAAGAGCCAACGTAGATTGTAATATGTCCACTATTCCGGATTTACAATCTTCATCTTCCTTTTCTGCAACCCCTGAGAACACAAGAGTTTTACGCCTGTGCCTTGTCTCCATAGTGTCTACCAGCATTGCACACTCCTTAATCTGGGATCGCAGGAGCCCAAGCATGTTAAACATAAGCTCCTTGAATGTCCGAAGATCTTCAGCTACCTTAGCGACTGTAGTGGATGACCCAACATTGAGCTGCGCTTCAAGATCAGCCATCCTCTTCTGGAAGCATTCCTCAAGGTTCTTCTGAGCAGTTTGTATGTCTTCAAGCTTCGACATTGTGTTAATGTGTATACAGTGCAGTGACAGTGATATATATGTGGTGCCTGGCAGGTGGTGTTGGATAAAGCACTTATTTACTCACATAAAACTGTAGCAAATGTAAGTACAGCTAATTTATAGACCGATCTACTGATTATGACCAAAATGAGCACTAAATATAAAGTAAAATAATTAAATTAAAATTTCTTAAACTAAAGGCAACTGTTTTGTTTTTTACACCTACCGCCAAAAAAAAAGCTTTTTTCTTTATTTATTATATTAGATGACTTAGATTTAAGGCACCTCGTAAGTAAATACCTTCTATCTCAGGTGGCCAATAAGACAATACAGGATTGTTTTTTAACTTCCTCGCACTATAATATCACTAGCTTTCTACATCACATTAACAATTATATTAGATAACTTAGATTTAAGGCACCTCGTAAGTAAATACCTTCTATCTCAGGTGGCCAATAAGACAATACAGGATTGTTTTTTAACTTCCTCGCACTATAATATCACTAGCTTTCTACATTACATTAAAATTGTATTAGATAACTTAGATTTAAGGCACCTCGTAAGTAAATACCTTCTATCTGAGGTGGCCAATTCTTATTGGCTTTCCTTACGCTACGGAGAATGGCTAAGTCAGTTGTCTTCAACTGACTTATCCATGCTTCGTAGCGTACGTAAGGAAGGGTTGTTAGGACCTGTTGCAAATCCTACCCGGTGTGTGATCGATAAGCTGCCCTTACCCTTTTCGACGATGATTGTACCAGGAATTGCTTTGTTTTTTCTTTTCATATTGATTTCAATCTCGTATTTGTTGTTAGCGAAACAATATTGTGCACAGCTCAGAGCACTTAACCTTCATATTTCAACCTTTGTAATATTCTTATACCGTATGTTATAAGAGTTACAGTCGCATTTTGAACGTTATACATGACCTGGAGACCTACCTACCACCTGAATTGTACCCGGGGCCCTATCGGCTAAGCAACAGCCAATTTCCGTCAGATGTTTTGATTGCGAAAATCACCCTGGTAGTAACCCTGGGACTCTACTGAATAAGCTGAAGATGTTTGTCAATAACTCAAACGTATTTTCTTACAACTACAACCTATTTTCATTAAAACCATTGGTACTATATGAAACAAAGAAAAAATAACATGTCACAAAGCAAATTAAATCACGCTATGGTTTCGCTTCTTACGGTTTCTTAATTACGACTTGTATTAATTTAGTAAATTATTGAAATGAAATATACTCGTATAATTGCTAAATTCATCATTACGATTACTTGACATCTTAGTCATTGCATGCAAATTTGACTTTAGGATCAACGTGACCCGGGTTCGATTCCCACGAGCGGTGACATGTTTTACGTTTTTTAAAAAAATCTGCGGCTCGTATGATTTACTAGTATCATATACTAAAAGTATTTGAGCGTGGCGATGCGTTACCACGCAAAAATTCGGTCTCATCCGCCGCTTTACATATTTCACGTCAAAACTACTCTAGCAAATTATAATTGAATATTGCTCAATGCATAATAAAAACTCCATTTTTGTATTCAGTATTTTTTTGGTTCGTTGGCAACCACTCGACCATAGTTGGTTTCAAAGTCAAGCCGTGAATTTTGTGTCCTAAAATTTACTCAGGATTTGAATATGGATATATGTAGTTAAATATAACGATAGTTGTAAATATAACAATGCGTTCAATTTACTTCATAATAGTTAAAGTATAAAGGTACCGTAGAGTGTTTCGAGCCATTTTTCAAAAACTTAAGACAGATATGGTAAGTGCTTTCATAATTTTCAAGTCGAGCTTTAAATTATTTTACTATCCTAAGTACCTCAATATATAAAACTAAAGGAGCGTTGTCTGTTGGTATATATATATATATAATTCTTAGCGGATGCCTACGTCACACATAATAGCTACCTGTACGTCAAATTATAACTAGAGAACCAGAGGAGCCTCGTTCTTTTCGTCCACAGACAGAATTGGGAAGTTTAGGCGAAATCGGTTGCACTTGGTATGGGCGCCTCAGTTCTCATTAGTGAAGGTCCCCATAGAAAATGAAAATTTTTGTTGACGATTTAGAGACTTCTTCAAATGTCTTAGATTCCGCAAATGAACAAATTAATAGCCCATGGTTTCCAGGTAAAGAATCCCAGTCATCGCAAAATAGCTCATCTGAGATATCAGGCAGATCGAAGAGACTTGTCCTGTCCATCCAGTGGTGTAGAGTTTTGCTGTGATAGATCAGTAAAAAATGTTTGGTCTTTATATTGGCATCCTTCAATCAAAGGTCGCATAATAGAAGAATAGGTCGTAGAATATATAGAGACGGTGATTTTCGAACAGAGTCCTCTCTAGGACAATAATCAACCTCTTTAGGACTTTTTCCCCCTTTCGATATACTATACTTTATATTCCTAATTAAAATTTGGACTTATTAAGTCGGAGCAAGTAAGTGAAGAGCACGATGGCCTCGTTGCGCGTGCCAGTCTAAGCGAACACGCGGGTTAAGCAACTTCAACCGTAGCGTGCCCATGGATAGGTTTATTTATCTCGAACTCCTCCGTGCTTCGGAGGGCATGTTAAGCCGTGGGTCCCGGCTGTTGTCATTAGATGACAGTCGTTAAGCCAAGTCAGTGGCCTTTGGGCTGCTTGAAAACACGGGCCTTCGCCAACCCGCAGATCTTCTTGAATTACCCCACTACCAGCCCAACGGACAGCGTCTAGGTCTCTGCACCGTAGGTCATAGCGGGGAGGACGCACTGATTGAACATTTTGGTCTTCAAGCATTGGGGTATATCTGTGCATAGTGTGGATGGGCCAAAACTTTCCAAAAGCTGCTGCGCCCAGTCGAATGTGTCTATCGATCTCTTTGTTGCACGCAAATTTAAATATACAAAATTTTAACTAATTTCAAAAATCCAATCAAAAACAGGTAACACCGCAGAAAAAATCTAGCAAAATTTCAAGTGGTGTAATTATGCGTGAAATACTTTTAACTGAATATATGAGGGTAATATATGTTGCGAGGTTTTGTTTGCTAGTTCAGTCCATAAGGTGAGGTTAACTTTATGAAAAGGCGCTTACTTGCAGATTTTCATTTTGTAAAACCACGCTAAAAAGTGGAGGAAAAGCTGCCCATACATATTCAATCCTGAAAGCTTTCTGTAAAGTTGCTTCATTTATTTTTAAAATGTGTTTATGTTTTTTGCAAATAAGGTACTATTACTAGGTGGAAGCAATGGCAGGCAGCACCAGGGTGCGCCACATTGTGCCCCCTGGTGGTTAACCGCGATCAATCAGGCAGGCTATACACATTTGACACTCGATTGACGTCAACCCTTATTCATCCCACTGCTGAGATATAGGTCTTCCCTCAATTGAAGGGGTTTAGAGCATACTCCACCACGCTGCTCAAGTGTGGGTTGGCGAAGGCTAGTGCTTTCACGCGACGTAAAGGCCACTAACTTGGTTTAACGACTGCCATCAGTGCCATCTATAATGACAACAGGCGGGAGCGACAGTTTAACGTGGTCACAGAGCCATGGAGGAGCTCGAGATAAATAAACCCATCCAAGGACAGGCCACGGCCGACGTTGCTTAAATTGCGTGTTCGGTTAGACACACATAAGGACGTCACCGAGCTCCTCGTTCTCTTCTCCTCCTCCATTGATGTACAAGGTATTATTCGAATGATACTAAACCTACTTTATACCGTTGATGTGACAAATTAATTAATACAGCACACCTCGATAATGTAGGTCCTTTTTGGACCGAAGCCCCTCGTAATCCGGCCTGCCAATCACGTGGGGTAATTCAAGAAGTAACAAACAAGTTAATTTATAGTAGGTATAGGATACTTATGCGGAATTAACTGTGTTTTTGTCAACATAAAAATAGGGTGTAGTAGCTCAACACTATCTTTAGAGCCAAAGTAAACCATATATTCGATTCTCAAGATACAGGTCAGACCTAGTTTGAGAATCGGGGCCCATTTATACAAGCTAAAAAAATTCAGTGTAATGATTAGATTGTAATGTAATATTGTTGTATTAGTGAAATAAAGATTATCTCTCTTAAATTAAAATAATCTCTTAAAATAAAGATTATTATTATTATATTCAGGTGGTGCACATGGACGACTAGGGAAAGAGGCTGTATTAAAAGAGAAGTAGATAGGACTTGTCGAATCCGACTGGGGAAGAAACTACATCTAACAGAAGGCCGCAGCCAAATAATAATCCCCTTGGAGGATTTTTGTGTTCCTTGCAAGCGAATGAGATTACCAGATATTAGGAGATATTATTATTTAAATAGTTGTCTTGACCAACTTGCCAGAATATAATAAATATTTTTAAAAATGGAAAAATTCACCTGAAGGTGGGATTTGAACCCACGACCTCTCGATGACTGTTCGAGTGCTCTTCCAACAAGCAAGTTGTTCAAGTTAACTATTTAAATAATAATAATTTAATTAGTTTGGTGTTATCAAAAAATAGCCGAATTTCATCTGCAACGATGGACTGCTATGCCTTGTTTAGTAGTATAATTACTTAATAGGTTGATGACGCCACACTGTGACTCACGCAGTACAATATAAGATGCAAAAATTCGTCAGCAACACAAACCTTCCTGGTAGCTCAGTTGGAAGAGCACTCGACCGATCATCGAGAGGTCGTGGGTTCAAATCCCACCTAGGGGGGTGGCAGGTGAATTTTTCCATTTTTAGGAGTCCGTATCTCAAAAGGAAAAAACGGAACCCTTATAAGATCACTTTGTTGTCCGTCTGTCTGTCTGTCTGTCTGTCTGTTGTCTGTCTGTCTGTCTGTTGTCTGTCTGTCAAGAATTTCTATGTCGAGAATGCGTGGAGGTATCAAGCTGAAATTTGAACTGTATTCTCAGGTCTACGGTCCCATGAAGTTGTAAAAAAATCAAACTGCTAAGTTTACGTGGAAAAAAGTTACGGCCGTTTATTCAGCAAAAAAAGCATATTTCAACACACTCAAGGGAATCAAAACCTATAGGGTACTTCCCGTTGACCTAGAACTATGAAATTTGGCAAGTAACATCGTTATAGACTACAAGTACATGAATAAATCTCAAAACTATACATTTGTAAATAGATCTTAAAAAATAGGGGGTCTATATTTTTTATAGGGTGTCGAAATTTCAAATTGAAACTACTAGTTCAAATGGGGTATCATATGAAAGGGCTAGATGTACACATTGCTAAATATATTTTATTTATTTTTTTCGATGCATTATTTCTTATTTATAATGTAAAATATCAAATTTAATAATGATACTACGTACCTACGGAACCCTCGGTGGGCGAGTCCGACTCGCACTTGTCCGGTTTTTTCATAATGAGGAGATATTGTCTAAAGAGAAATATTTATAATGGGGAGATATTGTCTAAAGAGAGGAGGTGCCAGCGGTAAAGTAATCGACATCAACAAGCAACCCAAAATCCTCCCACTGTTGGGTTACGGGTCTCCCTTCAGTCGAAAGTGTTTAGAGCATATTCTACCTCGCTGCTCAACTACGAGTAGATGGAGAGGGTTGAGCAATATAAGTTCGTTTTATATTGTAAGATGAATTACATCTATATGGCTACGGTAACCGCTTTATATCAGGCAGGCCAATTGGGGCGGCAGGCCTCCGGCGTCATATAACAATTTAAATCAAATTTAAATATTAAACCAAATATTATTACGGTCTTGCTTAGAATTTTGTACTAGCAAAATAAATAAATATTTCTAGACAATTTACACAGCGTCATCTAGTCCCAAACTAAGCAAAGCTTGTACTAATGGTACTAGATAACTGTTATTATAGACATGTTCATGCATACACATATTTATCTTGTGCGGGGATCAAACTTGCGACTTCGGAGTCAAAATTTCCTTTGCTAGCTATTCTACCACCGGGCTCGTCAATATATACATTACTATAAATACTTCGTCGAGAATAAATACATAAGTATGTTTTCTTTAGAACGACTAAAGACTCGTTTTTTGACGACCCCACTCATAAACAATTGCTTAATCTGTCGCTGGAATCTTTCTATAATCATAAACTGTAGAAAATCCTCAGAATACAAGAACTCGGGTCTTTTATATGGAAATATTACAGAGATACGACTATATACCTCATATGGAGTACTGTTGCCATCTTTAAGCTAGAGCGCCTAGATACCTATTATCTTGTAACTCGGTTCAGAGACGAGCTGTGAGGATTATTAATGATTTTAAGCTTACTGACGGTATTGAATCCTTAAGTCTAAGGAGAGATTTTGCCTCCCTTTGTGTTTACTACCGAATGTACAATGGGTAATGTTCAGAGGAATTGTTCAATATAAACGGCTTCTTTCTACAATCGCACGGATCGCCATCGGCGGGGAGTGCATCCTCATATTTTAGTACCGAAATGGTCGCGTACTACCCGGTTTCAGAGAGGATTTTTCCCACGGACTATTGTAATAACGTGATGAGAGGGTTGCTGGAGGAGGGCGCTCCGAGGAGCACCAATGATGTAGACACTTGTTGTTGAATATCAATAGAGCCTTTATTCAAACGACTTAATGCTATTTATACTACTGGGTTGCCGCTGACCAAGCAATATGCGTCTATGTCGCAGTAAACCATGAATTTACGGTAAAATATACAAATTTGCCATTGTGCTCTACATACTACACTATCAAGTTGTGGAATGAGCTCCACTGCAGTCCCAGAAGTAAAACTACAGCTGCCTCGGAACTCACAACGAATTTAATCAGAAGAAATTAGTAGGGGTTGGAAGCTTTTCGAATTTTCGAATTTGTTTGTAGTTCTATTAGATTCACCCGTCATTTAACCGCATTCGTACTTTTCTCCACTGCCAATGATTGACAGGTAGAGAATGCGATTAGCCCAATTGATGGACTTAATGTCCATCAATTGCCTCTATAATCAATTGCCTCTATAATAATAATAGGTAGTATATGTCTGCAACTTGAGATCTTCCAGAAATATTGTTTTTTTACGAGAGGGGGTAAACTAGCATGTGAGTTACCTGATGGAAAGCAATTGCTACCGCCCATGGAGACCAGCAACACCAAGGGGTCGCCGATCCGTTGCCAGCTTATACTCCTTCCTTTCTATCTGGTGACCTCACTCACTCAAAGGAATTGTTATTTGGCTGCGGTATTCTGTGAGGTGGATGTACTACTCCAATCGGGCAGCTCGAAAAATACGCTATGCCCTACCTCTCTTTTAGCCAGAGCCTCGTTTGTCAGATAGCAGGTTGAACCACGTGCATGTGAGGTTTGATTTGGTTCAAAGATGTTGATGAATTATTTAAACCGCAAATCTCCTCATTTATAATTCGATCTCGTACAGGAACACCCGAGTTTAGCTCGCTGACTGACACCATAGTATAAGTAATAGTACTACGTACTGACACTGAGCTTTTTCGTAACGTCTGTATTGTGAAGGGCCACGACTCTGATCTATAAATCATCTTTGGAACTCTCGCTGTGATACTTTTTTATAACCACTAACTATTTATTCGCTGTGACTATAGACTCTAGCACACTCCGACCACTCTATACAAACGTCGCGTCGGTAATTACAACGTCAACAGAGCATGAATGAGCTTGTGTGCGTGCGGCGCCATACTAACTGTTCCAGATATGTTTCAGAGAGGAGGTGAGGTCGACACGAGAAAGCGGCAGGGAGTGGCATTACTGTACGTAGTACTTTTACTGTGGTTTAGCTTATCTGGTAGAAATCCTGGAGCTCCACCGATTGAGCTGAAGATGTTTGTCAATAACTAAAACATTAAGACCTATTTTTGGAATCAAAATATTCTGTAGTTTGGGGTGTAAGTGGTTCATCAACATATTCGAACCAAAGCCAACCTCACCTGCACGTGGTGCACCATGCTGACTGACAGAAGTGTATCTGGCGAAAAGAGAGGTAGGGCCTAGCGTATTTCTTAAGCTGCCCGACTGTGGAAGTACCTCCACCTCACAGAATACCGCAGCCAAATAACAATTCCCTTGAGGGTTGTTGTGTTCCTGCGAGTGAGTGAGGTCACCAGAAAGGAGAGAGTTGCTGGTTGGCAGTGGGGGTGGCGGCGCGCGAGCGATATTTTATGTTGCGAGCGTTAATATGGCTACGGTAACCGCTTCACATCAGGTGGGCCATATGCTTATCTACCATCCGACGTAGTATAAAAAAAATCGATGATAATCGGCGTCAGCTTGCAACTGCGTGTTGGCGGAGGCCAGTCTTTTCAAACCGCCCAAAGCCACTAACTTTGGCTTACCAACTGTTATCTGGTACACGCGGTACCGAAAGCTTAACGTGCTCGCCGAAGCACAGAGTAGCTCCAGATAAATAAACCCATCCATAGGCAGGCTCCGGTGGACGTTGCTTAACTTGCGCGATCGATTAGACTGACACGCGCAATCAATTAGACTGACTCCATCGAGCTCAATCGATTGATTCTTAAACTGACTAAAAACGATGTGGCTTGCAAGGGACATTTAAAAAAATCTTTGAATCCAGTTTTACTTACATTCAAAAATGAAGACTCTTTCAGAGAAATGTATCTTACTCTAAAAGTACTTCACCTTCATTTATCATAGCCTTGTGACATTCTGTATACATTATAACTTTTAAACTTTCGCGTTGCATGACTTAAATGGGAGAATTAATCACGGCTGGTGCAACCTGCGACCCTAAAAGCTAACCTGATGCTGATTAATTCGATGGAGATCCCATCGAATTTTTTTTGATTGCGAAAATCTAATTTCGGGTTAAATATATGGTCATCATCATCAGGTCCATTTTAGTCTCCACTACAGGAGCTCATCCGTCCTAGACGGAAGGAGGATTTGGCCTACACTCCCCACGCTGGCCAAACGGGTTGGGGAGGCCTGATCGATATTTGATAATGTATTTCCCTTGTACGACATCCACGAGAAGAAACGGAGTGATTCTATTCTAGTCTGCCGGGAACCACACGGCTTAAAATTTATGGTACTTGTGTTTAATCGTTTAATACTTAAATTTCTAATAAGATTTATGGTACTTTTGGAGAAGCTCGATGGCGTCGTTACGCGTGTCAGTCTAATCGAACACGCAAGTTAAGCAACGCGACCGTTGCCTGTCCATGGATGTATTTGTTTATCTCGAGGTCCTCCATGCTTCGGAGGGTACGTTAAGCCGTCGGTCCCGGTTGTTGTCATTAGATGACAGTCGCTAAGCCAAGTCAGCCCTTAGGCGGCTTGAAAACACTGGCCTCCGCCGCAGCGTGGTGGAGTATTCTCTAAACCCCTTCGATTGAGGGGAGGCCCGTATCTCAGCAGTGAGATGAATAAGGATTGATGACAACGACTTGTGTTTAGCTTATCTGGTAGAAACCCTGGAGCTCTACTGACTAAGCTAAAGATGTTTGTCAATGACTAAAATGTAAGACCTATATTTCTAATAACAATATTCGATGGTAATCGGGTTCAGCTTCGGCGGTTGGGCTCCTAGTTGAAACATCAGGCCCCTTACCACCAACTCTTATTGCGATTCAATAACTGAATAGAATGCTTATTCATGCCAATGAATGTAAAGCTGAAGAGTATCGGAAAGTTCATGAATCGAGGAAGGCTATATAACATCACGCTACGACCAATACGAACGGAGCATCAATAAAAAATGTTACCAATATGGGAGAAATACCATCTTGATAACGGGTGATCTACAACAGTGCGCTTTATAAGACATTTTCTACCACGTACTGTGAAATTGTGGAATTAACTTCCCTCGACAGTATCCCCAAATAAATACCACATGGAAAGCCTTCAAGAACGCTGTAAATTTTTCGCTTAAAAATCTTTCAACGGATCGACGAGCCCATGGTGTTGCTCATTTCTTTGGGCTCGCTTGCCTCCTCTTGTGTATAAAAAAAAGAAATCCCATACGGACAAAGCCGGGGCAAGTCGCTAGTACCTTATATGCATGATTGCGTTAATTCCCATGTATTCATTTAAATCCTATACACATATGTAAGATAATATAAATATTAACAGTACAAGTGTTTTATTAATAATGTTTTGGCGTATTAAAGGCCACCATCTTTATAGCCTTTATGTTGTTTTCAGTAGAAAAAAGCTCATGCATCAGACGCCATCTAAAAGGAAATGGCGTGGGTATGTCGGACTCCTACTCGGCGGTTAGAGGCCCCTAATGTGCACTACCGGGCAGATCTACCGACTAAAAAACCAGCGAGTTCCTTCGCATCGTCTATGTAGCGGGGCCCTGGGAACGATTTTAATATCACCTCCGGGACATCATCTTTGGAGTCTGAGCCAACCCCACTGCAATTGGTGCAACCTGCTGATTCACTGACGAGGCTCTGCTATAAAGAGAGGTAGGGCAGTGTAATTATAAGCTTTTGGACTGGTGAAGTTCCTCCACCTCACAGAATACCGCAGCCAAATACCAATTCCCTTGAGGGTTGTTCTGTTCCTGGGATCGAGTGAGGTCACCAGGAAGAAAGAAGTTGTTGCATTGGCTTTGGGGGTTACTGCTTCACATCAGGCGCGCGTATGCCACCCGACGTAGTATAAAAAACACAATATCATGAGTAACTTAACGAGGAAAAGCTCATATTGTTTCAATTCTATTGTTCAAGATTCGATGCCAACTAAGCTATCGACTTGGAACTAATCGCAGAAAGCTTTACCTTAATTGGATTTGAGATTAATATATTAATCTTAGCAGCATTGATACTTAAAGTAGTTTCAGCTTTCTGTAATATCTTATTAAGAAATAAATGGGGTATGACTGTGTCATGGATACGGCCGCGTGTTGTAGATAGATAGTTTATTCGTATTACAGCAGTTCATCATCATCAAGTCATTTAAGTCTCCACTACAGGAGCACGCCCTCTCGTCCGTCATAGACAGGAGGATTTGGCCTACACTCCCCACGCGGACCAGACGGGTTGGGGAGGCCCGATCGATGTTTTATAATGTATTTCCCTTAGTCGCCTTGTACGACATCCACGGGAAGAGACGGAGTGATTCTATTCTAGTCTGCCGGAGACCACACGGCCAACAACCTATAAATTACAGCAGTTACACACATACAATTATAAGCTTTTACAATAGATGACAGAATACACATTGTTGATTGTAGGTGTGTGTTGCAGCAATACAAAGGGGCCATAGCTCAGTGGGAATGATGCATAAGCAACACACTAATAGCTATTTATTACCCAGAGGTACGAGTGCATATCAGTCCAAGGATAAATAATTATTAAAAAAGATACGTGTACGTGATACGATTGTACGTGAACGTGGATACGTTATACGCACTAAAATTATCTCAAAATGGCAGCGCTTCCCCCTCCACCGCACGCTATGTACCATAGTCCTTACTTAGCGTAATAAATTATTTGATCCTTCATTTATCCAGTGGTGTGATTGAATTTTGGATGGAGATAGATTTGTAGCTGCAACACCAAACTGTATCCCCGATTTTGTTATATATATATTTTTTTATTGGCTCCCTATGGATGCAATTTTAAAGACGTATTCACGTGAAAATATTACAGCCATTTATAAATAAATTGAAACTGCAACTCTATCTTGAACTTGAACTCTATCTTGTTTCAGAGGCCATTAGCTTTTTAGGGTTCCGTACCCGAAGGGTAAAAAGGAACCCTATTACTAAGGCTCCGCTGTCCGTCCGTCCGTCCGTCTGCCACCAGGCTGTATCTCATGAACCGTGATAGTTAGACAGTTGAAATTTTCACAGACGATTTTTATTGCCGCTATAACAAACAATAAATACTAAAAAACCGAATAAAATAAATATTTAAGGGGGCTCCCAAACAACAAACGTGATTTTTTTGCTCGTTTTTGCTCGCAATTGATAACGGTAATAGGTAGACGCTTGAAATACTAACATAATATTTAGATATAACTTTAAAAATAAATAATTAAATTAAAATAAAACAAATGTTTAAAGGGGGCTCCATACAACAAACGTGATTTTTTTGCCGTTTTTATAGATAATGGTACGGAACCCTTCGTGCGCGAGTCCGACTCGCATTTGGCCGGTTTTTTTTTACAATATTATAATGATCTAATTTTTCCAGCGGGACAATTTAAACCCTAACTTATTCAGCTCAAGCTCACAGACAATATTAAACCATTAAGTTTGCGGAGCGTCTCTCTCTCTTTGTGTATTCTACCGTCTACGCGACTGTGCAATAGGGTATGTTTTTTTATACTACGTCGGGTGGCAGACAAGCATAAGCCCCGCTTGTAGCGGTTACCGTAGCCATATATTGCGAGCGTTAGCAACAAAAAATATCGCTCGCGCGCCGCCACCCCATTCGCAGCGGTCAACGCAGCATCTCCTATCCCTTGTGGTGACCTCACTCACTCGCAGGAACACAACAACCCTCAAGGGAATTGTTATTTGGCTGCCTGCGGTATTCTGTGAGGTGGAGGTACATTCGCCAGTCGGGTAGCTTACAATTACGCTTACAATTACAGTGGTTCATCAACATCTTTGAACCAAAGCTAACTTCACCTGCACGACGCGTGCAGGTCAAGCTAACTTCACTGATTAAGAGCTTCGTTTGTCAGTCAGCAGGGTGCAACGCGTGCAGGTGAAGTTAGCTTTGGTTCAAAGATGTTGATGAAACACTTACACCCCAAAATGTTCAGAGAAGTTGTTTGACACGGTGCCAACAACTTTTTCTATTTTTTCTATGAGAGGGGGGCAAGCGAGCATTTGGGTCACCTGATCATCACCACCGCCCATAGAAATCAGCAACACCAAGGTGTCGCTGATCCGTTGCCAGCCTTTTATGGGAAATATTGACTCTGTTCTTGAAGGCCTCCGTGTCGTATTTATTTGGGAATACCGCTGAAGGACGTCCTGAAAGAACTGTCAATATTCATTGATAAGGAGACAGGACAACATTTGTTGGGTCAGCTAGTTAACAATAAACGTTTTATTAATGACGACTATTTGTATTTATAAAACGCTTAATTATATAAGCTAGGGAATATTTTAATTTTTTTCATTCATTTTGCGTTTGAATACTGTTCTTTGTATTCACTTATATTTTAAAAACCGTAATTATAAATAATAAATTCAGAATTTTCGTAAGTATACTTGAGACAGTGGATAACAAGTATCGTAGATTAAATTAACCGTTAGTCTAATTAACATCATTCAAGCTTAATTTGGTCACCTTTCATCTTTATAATTAGCTTGTCGCTGCGTTTGAATATTTTGCGGTATACAATGCCATCATGACACTTTAAGAGTAAAGGCCGCTTTCACAAGGCGATCTCACCCTGAGTGATCTCTGTGTCTAATGTAGAACCGATCACAAGGGCGGCCATGCTGCGCCGGGTATTACTGGTATTACGAAAGTTCGTTCGTGGTATAATAATTTATTCTCAATCGAACTTTTAAATGGTAAAATGATTTATTTATTGTTATTTAATCATTACTATTAAACTATTTGTTTTTTATTAGAAAATCAATTTATTTTTTCCAGTTTAAAACGGTATTGTATCGTTGTTTTGACATTTAATTCGACAATTCGACGTTTTTGGAATTTTTTTAAGTTTTTAGTAGTATATTGATATTTATTGCACATTTTCAATAGACAACCACGATATTAGATTGTATAATAATCAACTACAATCCACGTTAAATTTTACCACATATAATTAACTGCAGAAGACTATACTTCCCATTCCTCATTTTGTGAACAAGTTGTTGCACTTCAAGGCAGAGAATACAAATGTGGCGTTATATTATACTAGCTTACGGCCGCAACTTTGTCAGCACGTATCCCGGTATCCCGCGGAAATTTCCAATAATAATTTCTTAGCTGTTACCTAAGCTATAATAGCTAGGTACCTTTGTGCCAAATTTCAAATCGATCCGTCCAGTCTTTTGTGATCTAGTGGTTTGACTTGTATAGATCAGCTAGTAACGGATGTCACAGAGACACTTCAGACCCACCGTACCCCTGCCGTACCTCTGTTGGAGAACGAAACAATATGCTAAATAGAAATATTTTTTATTCTGTGAAGTCCACGAGGACGAAGTCCCGAGCGACCGCTATTACGAAATACAAACAAAAGAATATTTCAATTACATGAAACCTATAAAACACTTTACCAACACGAGGCGGAGCATATAAATATACGGAATTTACTGGGTTATCTGATTTATGTCACTGGAAACGAAAAATATTTCGCACAAAAGTAGCTCATACCCAAATCTTAGGCAAACTTTTATTAAAAAGAGAGATTTACAACGGATTGAATACAAACACTTTTTACGCTTACATTGAAATGCCATTACACAATGGAATGGCTGAAAAAGTTAAGGTATTTTTGTCTATTGTTGATTAGTTATTTGGAATGTCATTTTTTTTTTTTTGTAATATGTCGGGTGACAAACAAGCATTCGGCCCGCCTGATATGAAGCGGTTACCGTAGCCATATTAACGCTCGTAATGAAATATCGGTCGCGCACGCCCGCTACCGATGCAGCAACACTTTCGTTTCTGGTGACTCACTCGCAGGAAGACAAGAATCCTCAAGGAAATTGTTATTTATATTACCGCCAGCAACGTGAAATATCGCTCGCGCGCTGCCATTCCCGCTGATGACGCAATTCTCCTTCCATCCTGGTGACTTCACTTACTCGCTGGAACACAACAAAGGTTTTGCCTGAGCAAGACCTGGTCCAGGTCTGGTATGAATCCTGCTTACGCCGAGACTCATCCCTACAAACCTACCAAACTATGGTCGTGACTTGCCACCTATGGACACTGCAGAGTTCGGAATATTAAGTTCCATGCCCTGTAGAATCACATCAACGACAGCATCAGCACAGGCACTGGGATCCTCCAGTGAAAGAAAAACTAACCCCCAGTGATAGGATGAAAAAAAGTCGCGAGAGGTTCTAAAATGGAGGGAGCATGTTCTCCACGTCCAGCACGCGCGTGATGACATCAACTGTGTCAGCTCATAGGATAGGGCAAAGTCGTAAAACGTCTCCACGGCCTCCTTCTACAGTCGCATCGCTCGCCATCGACATTGGGAATTCATCCTAAGCTCGCAGTTCCAGAGAAGTTTTCTCCCGTGGTCGGCAACGCGCGTGTGATGCCCCTGGTGTTACAGACGTTCATAGGCTACGGTAACTGTTCTCCATCATCATGTTTGTTTGTTAGTTTAGTGGTATAAAAAAAAAGTTTGTCCATCATGGTTAGTAGACTGTGAAACTGACCATTCGACGTGGTGGACATTAAAATCGCCAAGTACCACAATCATAGCTGAAAGGAACTGCTGGAGAACTAACTGTTAGTCGCCATTTGTTGCCCCATAACTAAATTTAACGAAAATTAGCTTAAATGTTACTTTTAAAACACTGACTGATGTAAAATGAAACTATAAAATGGTGGGCTAAAAGAGATGAATTAAATAAGACTTTTATAGCAGCGAGATATTTGCGTGAAGTGCAACTGAATGCATTTATCACGGAGCGTCGACGTTTCTCTGGGATGTTAATTAACTCTGTCTGAGAGCCTTGATTTTCATGAAATGGTCAACGCTTTCAATTTCAATTTCCTCTAATTTATTGACATTTTCATATCATTTATAAATAAATATAAATAAATAAATAAATATTGTCAGACAAATTACACAGCGCCATCTAGCCCCAAAGTAAGCGAAGTGTTATGGGTACTAGACAACTGATATAAACATACATACATACATTTTTTTTTTGTAAATACATACTTTTGATACATAGAAAACACCCAGAATAAGACAAACAGACATGTTCATGCACACAAATGTTTATCCTATGTGGAAATCGAACCCACGAGCGTTGGTGTCGAAGCCGCGTCATTGACCGCTACGCCACCGAGCTTCGCACTAAGAATGGAATAGACTGCACTTCTAGCTCGATGGCGTCACTGGACATGTCAGTCTAATCATTTGATTATATTTATGCAAGTTAAGCAACGTCAACCGTAGCCTGTCCATGGATGGGTTTATATTATCTCGACCTACTCCGTGCTTCGGAGGGCACGTTAAGCCGTCGGTCCAGGCTGTTATCATCATTAGATACATAGACAGTGGTTAAGCCAAGTCAGTAACGTTGGGCGGCTTGAAAACACTGGCCTCCGCCAACCCGCATTTGAGCAGCGTGCTGGAGTATACTCTAAACCTCTTCAATTGAGAAGAGACCCCTATCACAGTACTTGGGATGAGTGAGGGTTGACGACGACTTATATCATAATGTTACCACGCGCAAGATATATTATTGTTTTATATTTATTGTATTATGGATATTTTTGCCCTACTACCAGTAAAATTATATATTTTATAAATCACATCGGATGACAAATAAGCATACGGCCCGCCTGATGTAAAGCGGTTACCGTAGCCATATAAATGCTCGCTACATGAAATATCGCTCGTGCGCCGGCACTCTAGCGACTTCTTCCTTCCTGGTGACGTCACTCGCAGGAACACAACAACCCTTAAAATAATTATTATTTGGCTTCAAAATGGATACCAAAAGTAACTTCTCTCAAGTGACTGTATCTACATTATACCATTTGGCATTTATTCCAAAAAAACACCTATAATACATAAATCTGTTTAAAATTGTGGGTACAACTGTGATTTGATATTGACATAATCATAAATATATAAATCTAATGATACTAAAATATTATTATATCATTCAATTAATTGGGTAATGTGTCATTTTGCACATCAAAATTGAATTCGAGGTTGCAGAATTAGACTAAAAATAATGTCAATAATTGTATTAATGACCAAAATCGCAAGAAACAGTCAAAAGAGAGTTTAGAAAATATTTTAATAATAATTTATTCGATATTTTATGATTTAAAAATAATCTAAGGTTTTTCAATAAGGGAGCCACTGAGTGCAGTTTTTAAATTCTTTATGGCCATTTATTGATTTAATGAACTAAGGAACTTTACTATAGATATAATTAAGGTTTTCTTAGGTTTTCCGAACGTAATAAATAATAAGCTTTTTTGCATACAGTAAGATGTAATTTTTACTTCAATCAAGATTAGTTTAACGTTATATTTCCTCTTTAATTAATTCTATTTTAAGGTTTTATTTATTTTAAATTATTTGCCTAGGTAAAAAATTACAAAATAATTACTATATCCACGACCTAGGATTCTATGCCAATCATAAGTTTAATGTATATTCATAACATAGTTAAGCTAGCCAAAGTGAAAAGGGCAGACACGCAGACTGCTTGCTTGCATGTTAACTAGATGTTGTAGATAACAGATACAAGAGGGTATTTAAGTTATAATTGAAAAAGTAATTGTCAAAATTCCTGCTAATGAACTTCTCTTGTGTAAACCTAATCAAAGGAGACTAATCGGTTGATACAAAATGTAAAATTTCACAATCTTCCTTTCACTTAAGATGCTATGTTATTTAAGAAAAAAATAATCCTTATGATTAACTCTGTCGAAGCATATAATAAAATACCAGTGTGTTTTTTTTTTTTTTTTTTTACTTTTCACGAGTTCGATTCCCGGTTGAGGCAAGCGATTTTCAAAAAATCTTTGAATGGAGTTCTACTTATTATTAAAAATAAAATGATGTCTTCTTTCAAAAAAATATTATATCTTCTGCATTTAATATACTTTGCCTCCATGTGGCATGGCCGTGGGACGCCCAGTATAGTCCAAGCAATATAATTGATTATTAATTAAGTTGTAATGTGCGAAATATTAAAAATCGACATTATCTCTTTCTGCTGTGGCTACGTCGGAAGATGAATCGCAGCCAGCTGAGCCGGCCTCTTCGGGTTTGACGGCTCCCGCAGACCTAACTACTAAGTCGAAAAGGACAGCCAGATCGAGGAAGTAATCATTGTTCGTATATTTGCATCTTCATTTCCATAATTATTGATAATAATACATAGTTCTTATATTTATAACTTTAATCAGAGGGTTACAGTATTTTACTTGTACCTCCAACATTTTTAAATTGAATACCCTTTTTTTTTGTTTGTTTAAAATTAGTTTTTGACTCAATACAATTCAACTCATGTAAGTAAATGTAAATGTATTGGTAATGACTTACAATGACACATGCACAGCTAACAAATGTCACTGTCAAATATCTCTTTCTTTTTCGCTATTGGCAACCGGTCAACTGTCAACCATTAATGGAAATGAATGAATGTTTTCTTTTCTTTTTAATTGTAAATGATTCTGGCTTCCTGCACAACGGCACATTGAGATTATTGTATGTTTTTAAGTTGTTCTATTTCTTTAAATTGTTATGATTGCAGTTAACCGGCAGGACTTGCAGGTCGCATATTTACTTGTATATTGTTATAATATTCAGATATTTATTTATTTATTGTAATTATATTATTGTAGATATTATTTATATATTGTTATGTCGGATGATGATTCGTTCCATTCTGCTTTGAATTTAAGCTTCTCTTCAGGAGATAGCATGGGGTCGTTAAATGAACCAGAAACGCTGGGCACCCTTCTTGAGACTGCTATTCTAGATACTCCCTACTGCTTCAACACCTGCCACCTTAATGCTCAAAGTATACCCTCTCACTTTAGTGATCTTCTTGAAACTTTCTCTTCAACATCTTTTCATGCTATTCTCGTGTCGGAAAGCTGGCTTAAGCCATGCCTATCCTCTCTCTCTTACTCTCTTCCTGGGTATACCCTTGATCCGTAATGATCGTACTGGTAAAGGCGGTGGAGGTGTTGCTGTTTATTTACGTAGTGACATAACTTACACGATCTTGACCTCGTCACCGTCACCATATTCTGGTTCTGCAGAGTATCTCTTTCTCGAAATCTCTATTAAGGGGACTAAAGCAGTTCTCGGAGTCGTATACTGTCCACCTTCTATTGATTACTTTTCTCAGTTTGAAACTATCTTAGAGCCACTCTGTTCGGATTACAGGCATCACATAATCATGGGCGATTTCAATACTGATCTCATAAGCGATACTGCGCGTTCTCTTAGACTATTAAATATTATTAAGTCAGTCAATCTTTCTATTCTGCCTTCTGAGCCTACTCATCATAACCCTACTTCAAATGACACTTGGCTTGACTTAATTATTACTTCTTCTCCTGAACTTGTTACAAAACATGGTCAATTCCCTGCACCTGGCTTCTTCAAACATGACCTTATCTTTCTCCAATATAAATTGAGACCGCCGAAACTTAAACCTACAATCGTGTGGATGCGAAATTACGCGCGAATAGTTCATACAAAATTAAAGGAAGACGCATCTAAGATTGATTTTTCCTCGGGTTTTGCAGCGTCGACAGTGCATGAGAAAGTCTCTCAATTTAATAACAATTTGCTCAAACTGTTTGATGCTCATGCTCCATTAAAAGCTGTTAAGGTTAAGAGGCCGCCCGCACCCTGGATCACTAGGGATGTACGCTTGGCCATGACAAAGCGTGATCGCGCATTTCGAATCTTCAAACATGACAGGTCGGACAATAATTGGACTCTATACAAAACTGCGCGTAACATCTGTAACTGCATGGTAAGAGCAGCCAAACGACAATATTTCCATAAAAATGTAATTAATTCTTCTTCAGCCAATATATGGAAGTTTCTGCACTCTCTAGGTATGGGTAAATGTCCTTCTCAACCGCACGTTACTTTTTCTCCTAACGACTTCAATAATTACTTCGTATCTTCTCCTTCTTTTGACCCATTACTTAAATCTGCTACTATTTCCAAAATATCTTCCATGGCTCATCCTGGCACCGAGTCTTTTGCTTTTTCTCCAGTATCAATGGATGAAATACGTAAAATAGTCATGTCAATCAAGTCAAAGGCAGTTGGCTGCGACGATGTGAGTAGGGATATGATTGTTTGCATTTTAGACTTAATTCTACCTATCATTGCTCATATCGTTAATTTCTCATTTTTAGAAGGTGATTTTCCTCTTTTGTGGCTAAAAGCTTTTGTTATTCCTGTTCCTAAAATCCCCACTCCTATCCTGCTAAAAAATTACAGACCTATCTCAATTTTGCCCTTCCTTTCGAAAATCTTAGAAGCAGCTGCTCACAAACAAGTATCTTCCTTTGTCTATTCTAACTCTCTGCTCTCCCCTCATCAGTCTGGCTTTCGCTCAGGGCACAGCACTACTACTGCTCTTCTCAAAGTTACAGAAGATATTAGGTTGGGTATGGAGGAGAAAATGGTCACCATAGTCGTTCTTATTGATTTTTCTAACGCATTTAATATGGTTGACCATGACATTCTACTTGCCATCCTGAAATACCTGAACTTCTCATCAATCACGTTGGATTGGTTCTCCTCATACCTATGTGGTCGCCAGCAAGCAGTGCGTCTGGGTCGAGAGTTATCTGATTGGAAAGATCTGTCTTCAGGCGTGCCGCAGGGTGGGATCCTATCGCCTTTAATGCTCTCTTTGTTTATTAATTTCCTTTCCTTGTCGTTGTGCTGTTCTTACCATTTCTACGCGGCTGATCTCCAGATTTATGTACAAACTACTGCAGATGATGTAAACTTAGCAATTGCTCGGCTAAATTGTGATTTGTGCAGCATTAGTA
The DNA here is from genome assembly GCA_937001555.2 of Hypsopygia costalis. NCBI lineage: Eukaryota > Metazoa > Arthropoda > Insecta > Lepidoptera > Pyralidae > Hypsopygia > Hypsopygia costalis. The sequence continues at coordinate 6,972,971 of OW443335.2, forward strand.
ACTGGTCTAAAGACTTTGGAATTTCTATGAATCCTACCAAATGTCAAGCCATTGTTGTGGGCAGTTCTAAGCAAGTCGCAAAAGTGGATTCCAGTTCTGTCTTACCTGTCATGTTTGATAAATGTGTAATTCCTTTTAATCATAGTGTGAAGAACCTTGGGCTACACATTGATTCCACATTGAGTTGGACTACACAAATCGCAGAGGTGAGTCGCGCGGTCATATCTTCTTTACGATATCTCAATCGGTTTCGAAATTTTCTCCCCATCAATATTAAGGTCACTCTTGTCACATCTCTCATATTCCCAATCATTGATTATGCTGATGTCTGCTACCCTGATCTAAATGAAGATCTTCTTAATAAGCTGGACCGGCTTATCAACAATGCTATTCGTTTTGTCTTCTGTCTTCGTAAATTTGATCATGTCTCTTCCTACCGGTCACAGCTCAAATGGCTTCCTATTCGTCAGCGCAGGCATAAGAGGTTGCTCTGTTCACTTCACTCTATTCTGAATAATTCTCTCTCCCCAGAATATTTGAAATGTAAGTTTCAATATCTTTGTGACTCTCACGAAAGACAGCTTCGATCTGACAACTCCCTTGTGCTTACTACCCCGCTCTTTCGTACTGGCTTTATGTCAAACTCTTTCACTTTACAATCTTCACGACTCTGGAATGCGCTACCCGATAGCATCAGAAGAATCGCGAATAAATTTAACTTCAAAAATAAAGTTCATGCTCACCTCTTGGACAATTTGCCAAAACTATGAATCATCCTCCTATTCATTATGTATATGTATGTTTATATTATGTTATATGTATCATATATTTTGTATTTATGTAATGTGTATGTATGTATATTTTCTGTTGTACTGTACTATATTGTTGTTAATTTATTTTTTATGCCGCATTCGTGTATATCTGCACTCCCAAAGGTTGTCTGGTAGAGAATGCTTTTAGCATTAAGACCGCCTATGTACCCTTAAATTGTGGTAAATAAAGTTTAAATAAATAAATAAATTATCTTCTGCCTGTATCTATCCACTGCTGGATACAGGACTTCCCTAATGCTTTCCACCATGTGATCATGTGATCCTCCGCTTTCCGCATCCACCCGCCTTTTTGAAGTCATCGGTCCATCTAGAGGAGGGGCGACTTTCTACATTTTGGTCACTACTGAAAAGGTATATTAAAGAACAAACACCTGATTATTCTTTATTAAATTTAAATTATAAATTAAACAGTGTGAGACAAAATGTAAACATGGAAGCAGTGATTGTCAATATTATTAACAATTATATGTCACCCAAATCCATTGCAACATCAACATCTTTGAACCAAAGCCAACCTCACCTGCACGTAGTGCACCCTGATGACTGACAAACGAGACTCACCATCAACTGCCAAACATGCTTTCCGTTCAGTGAATGAGAGAGGCAATGTTTCCTTAAAGCTGAGTCTCCTACAAGTGTTGTTATCGTGCAAAACATCAAAACAAACAGACGTGGCTATACCTTATAAGGCAAGGCAGGGGCAAGTGGAGAGCAAGCAGTCCAGAGGTCGATCACCTACGCGTTGGACAGACTTAATAAAGGCTGCCACACAAAACACCATAGTAAAATGTTCCCGTAACGCCGAAGACCGCAACAAGTGGAGGCGCATCGCGAGGGCTGCGTTATCCAGAGAAGACGCATCGACATGAAGCCACGACCACTGTGTCAAGAGTGAACGACTGAGGAGGAGGATATTTTATAAGGTGTGACCACGCCTTTTGGTTCCGATGTTTTATCAGCAAAAAATAAATAAATATCTCTGGACAAACTACACACTGCCATCTAGTCCTAAACTAAGCAAAGCTTGTGCTATGGGTACTATGTAACTGATATTGTACTTTTTTTTTGTAAGTACATATGTACAAATATACAAAAATATAAGACAAACAGACATGTTCATACATGAACATGTCTGTTTGTCTTCGTCTGGGTGTTTTCTATGTATTATATGTATGTACACCCACATACATATAATACATAGAAAACACCCAGACGAAGACAAACAGACATGTTCATGTACACAAATATTTGTCTTATGCGGGAATCGAACCCGCGACCTCGAAGTCAAGTGGCCATTGCTAACGATTTGACCACCGAGCTCGTCAAAAATCAACTGAACCATTAAGATGTTTCGAACAGATAGCTTGCAGGAAACCCGGCTTAAATTTAAAGAAAAACACAGACTCGTAATGCATTATTTAAGTAGCTTCCCTGTGTTTTCACCCGCCCTTTCGTGTGATGATGACTTGATTACTGATACTTACTGTAATTGATCAATTTGGTACAATTAGGGAAGCGATTTGAAGTAATTATAATAAAATACGACTACTGCTTTGGTGCGGTCGCGCCTAATCGCTTCATGTCCGTATGGCCAAATATGTGATATAAATCGAACATAAACGACCGTATCTTTTGATTGCGTCGATTTAGAACAGGGGTACCCAACCGGCGGTCCGCAGACCACCAATGGTCCATGAGAGGTAAAAATATGGTCCGTGATACAAACTTATAATGAAAGTCACTAGCACTATCATACAAAATACTAACAAGTCGAGTTATATAATAATGGATTTTATGACATTTGGGGACCCTGCTCCCAACAAAAACCTCGTAGTGGTCCGCGAACAAAAAAAGGTTGGGAACCACTGATTTAGAAGCTGGATTTTTTCACTGCTTTAAGAGATTGCAGACCTGAAAAGTGATATTAATTTCAACTTGATACCTACACACGTTCCTAAGAAAAAGTAAGACGGACGGACGGACAGACAACGAAGTAATCCGGTTCCGTACCTCCAAAGGACAAAAAAACGGTACCTTTATCCGTTTTTAGGGTTCCCTACCCAAAGGGTAAGAAGGAACCCTCTTACTAAGGCTCTGCTGTCCGACCGTCCGTCCGTCTGTCACCAGGCTGTATCTCATGAACCGTGATGGTAAGACAGTTGAAATTTTCACAGACGATGTTTCTCGTGTATATTAATGATCTACCTCATCTTGTAAAGAATAATCATGAAATAGTATTGTTTGCAGATGACACTTCTTTAGTTTTTAAGGTAAAAAGACAACAATCAGAAATTGACGATCTAAACAATGCTCTTTCAAAAATAGTAAACTGGTTTAGTGCTAATAACCTGCTTTTAAATGGTAGTAAAACCAAATATGTTAGATTTTTTACAAAAAATGTTAAACAAGTGAAAACCAGTGTGGTGATGAACAATGAGAGATTGGAATTGGTCAATAAGGTTGTCTTCCTTGGTATAACATTAGACTCTAAATTGCAATGGGGCCCACATATAGAAACGTTATCGGCTAGACTCAGCTCAGCAGCTTACGCCGTAAGGAAAATACGTCAACTGACTTTCACAGCATTATGTCATATGGTTTATTGCTTTGGGGTAGTGCCGCGGATGTAGCCTCAATTTTTGTGCTCCAGAAGCTAGCTATCCGTGCTATTTATATGATGAGTCCCAGGGAGACACTGAGAAATAAATTTAAAGAGATAAATAATAGGTCGGGGAAAAAGTCTTTTCGCATTATAGTATGTATGAACTTGTAATAAAATCTCTTTGGTTATACCATTTGTATCTAGCAGGTTTTGATATCTATAAAAAGTTTAAATTTTAAAAAAGATAATTCCAAATTCAAATTAGGTAAATGTGTGATTTTCATTTGTTTTTTTTTACTGTCAAGATGAGTGAATCTAATGAAGAAATTCGATACATTTTAAAATTTTACTACAAAAAAGGTAAAAATTAAACGCAAGCTGCGAAAAAAATTTGTGATTATTATGGACCTAGTGCAGTGTCTGTGAGAGTAGCACAAATTTGGTTTAAGCGTTTTCAATCCGGAAATTTTGATGTCAAAGATGCACGTCGCTCTGGTCGCCCTGTTACGGATAAAATGGATGCCATTTCTGAAAAAGTGGAGCAAGATCGGCATATCAGTAGTTACGACGTAGCTGAAGAACTAGGAATTGACCACATAACAGTTTTGGCGCATAAAAAGGTTGTGGTCAAAGACCGGCCAGGCTTCAGAGACTCTGGCGAAACCCGGGTTAACCCGCAACAAGGTGATGCTGTGTGTATGGTGGGATTGGAAGGGAAGATATTCATTATGAGCTGTTACCGCCAGGCAGGACTATCGATTCTGAACTCTACTGTGAACAACTGATGAGATTAAAGCAAAAAGTTGAGAGAAAGCGGCCGGAATTAATTAATAGAAGGGGTGTGATTTTTCATCATGATAACGCTAAACCTCACACATCTTTAGCCACTCAGCAAAAATTAAGAGAGTTTGACTGGGAGGTGTTAATGCATCCGTCGTATAGTCCTGACCTTGCACCTTCTGATTTCCACCTGTTTCGGTCTCTTAAGAATACTTTAGGCTATGTCAGGTTAACATCACGAGAAGACTGCCAAAACCACTTGTCGCGGTTTTTTGAACAGAAGTCCCAAAATTTCTATAGTAATGGGATCATGTCTCTACCTACAAGATGACAAAAAGTTATCGAACATAATGGCACCTACATACTTTAGTTAAATGTAAATAAACTTTATTAAAAAATGTTTTGAATTTTCATATAAAATACGAAAAGACTTTTTCCCCAACCTAATATTATGACATTACATTCTCAATATATTTATGAAAATCTTATTTACGTTCATAAAAATCAAACCAAATTTAGAAAAAACAGTGATCTCCATCAATTAAATTTAAGAAATAAAAACAAACTCGCTGTGCATATTACTAGGCTCCATAAAATCTCTAACTCGTTCCCAGGTCAACGTATACGCTTCTACAATAAACTTCCAAACGACGCGTTTAAATTATCCATGGGTAAATTTAAGAAATATATCAAAACTAGACTATGTCATAAGGCTTACTATTATATCTCGGATTACATAAATGATAAAAGTATTTGGAAATGAATTACACTTGTTATGTTATGTTAATGATTGTATTTGTATTTAATGTAACGATATTGGCAATTAAAAGAGTCGGCCTTGAGTTTCTTGCCAGTTCTTCTCAAGAAGCCCCGTCGCCGGAACTGGCACTTAAATTCACTTTCACATTCAAGATAGTGTGATGAAAGTGAATCTAAGCTCTGCGGATTTAGAGTAGTAATGATTTATACATATTCTTATATTTAATTTGTATGACGTTTCTAAGTGCTTTATAAAGTCCAAGGAATAAAGATATTTTGAATTTGAATTTGAATTTGATGTATTTCTGTTGCACTAATACTAAAAAAACAAAATAAAATAAATATTTAATTGGGCTCCCTTACAACAAACGTGATTTTTTGCTCGTTTTTGCTTGCAATTGATAACGGTAATAGGTAGACGCTTGAAATACTCACATAATATTTAGTTATATGTATATTCACTTTAAAATTAAATAATAAAATAAAAATAAAAATAAGGGGAGCTCCCATACAATAAACGTGATTTTTACGTAAGTACGGAACCCTTCGTGCGCGAGTCCGATTCGCACTGGGTCGGTTTTTTTTTTCCTATGGAGGTACGGAACCCTAAAAACTCTAATAAACCTAATAACACCCTCAAAATTACACCCACCTGGTCCTAACCGAAATCAAATTTTGTTTTCATCCGATTTCGTCGTTAACCTTCATCCCACTGCTGGGATACGGGTCTCTCCTCAATCGATGGGGTTTAGAGCGTAGTCCAACACGCTACTACGACTTGGCCAGTGTTTTCAAGCCGCCTAAAGGCCACTGACTTGACTTAACGACTGTCATCTAGTGACAACAGCCGGGACCGACGGCTTGACGTGTCCTCCGAAGCACAGAGGAGCTCGAGATAAATAAACCCATCCGTCGACAGGCTACGGCCAACGTTACTTAACTTGCGTGTTCGATTAAAGTTGCACGGCCAACGACACCATCGAGTTCCTCAGCCGATATTACGTCCAATTTTATATCGTTCAAAATACACTTCTGTTCTCAAACAGTTTTCAGTAAATAACGTGTTCAATTCAACAATAGATCGTATATTCCAAAGCACCCGCGGTAAGTGCCGTGCGCTGTATTCAAATGGAACGTCACATTCGTCCCGCGCTTTTCACCGATGCATTATTCAACGAACCGAAGGCAATGCCTCAATTTAAGAATTTATTCCAACCGTCAGAAAAATGTTTGCAAATTTCGCCAATCGCATGTCCGGTCCAGTAGTTAGGAGTAAGTATGTATTTGAATTTCACATTTAATAGCATGTTAAAATAACTAAAATTTTTTTCCACAAAAGTAACTATTATTATCTTTTATTAATAATGGTTTAACGGCTCTAGATGCAAGCTCTTTAGGTCCAATTCAGTTTATTCCCGGCTTCAGGGACATGCCGAAAAATATCGTCAGGAATCTTCTCGTTCCTCGATTACCCGTAACTCAACATCAAAACCGATAGTGCAATTATACTGCCATTATTATAATAGTCTATAAATTTGATATTCTCATATTCGTTGCACATACCTATTATATGCTCAATTTAATTGCCAACATCGTTTTAATTACTGGTGTGAACACCTGCCTGTTTGCTGTATCGTATTTATAGCTTTCCCATGGAGAAACATTATATTTAAGTAACATTTTAACAATACATATGTGATCTTTCTTTAATATTTCGCGAAAGAAAAATCTCAGGATTCGTGTTCGACGCTATTATATTAGTTCTATTGTGAGAGAATGAATCTGCCTTGAGTATTTATGAATATTTCAAAATACGAGTATCATACATAAGCATACATTAATGTATAGGGGAGCTCAATTAATCTTGTATGATTATAAATAATTATTAATGTTAACATCCTCTCACATATCGTAAACTCAGAAATCCATAGAAAGTTGCGCATTCCATTTCAGTGACTTATTCTATCAACTTCAGTGCATGGAAATTTTCTTCTACATGGATTCTTTTACCTCTATATCTTTATTTTTCTCTCGACAAACTTGCTTTTGTTTGTCATTCCATATTCGAGAAAATCTTATATTACATACAAAAAGAATCTGCGAAATGACTTCCTGGCAAATATGCTGTTAGTATATTGGGACAAAAGTCGCGTTTATTTATAAGAAATCAATATTTTATACCAGTGATTTCACTGGTATAAAATATTGATTTCTTATAAATAAAATGGGATAACCAAAATAATATTTTGGTTGTCCCAATTTCACTGGAAAAAATAATGGCTTGAATTGTAATTTGCTACACTACAATTGATGATTCGGGGGATGACGCGACGGTATTTTTTGGTATCTCGAGCGCTCGGTCGGAAGTTGGAATGTATGGTCATGTCTCTAATTATCGCTCAAAATGCACGGGGTGCATCCTGCCAAACTTAAGTTGTGAACATCATTCATCCAACGAGATCTAGGTGAAACAAAGGGGGGTGGCAAAGTGAGATATGAAATCTTGGATTGGTGTATTTTTCAGTGTACCTGATTGGGGAAATGATTCCAGTTTACAGAAGACAGCCACTGAATGTCAGTATCCTATTGTTTATAATATAACATATGTTTGTAATGTACCACAATCCCTTAAAAGGCTGGCAACGGATCGGTGACCCATGATGTTGCTGATTTCCATGGGCGGTGGTGATTGCTTTCCATCAGGTGACCCACATGCTCGTTTGCCCCCCTCTAATATATAAAAAAAACAATGTATGTGTTGAATATATAATTTTCTTATGTGTTCACCATTGATTTGTTAATTAAGTCACTTCCTTTTAGCGGCCATAGACCATATTATTGGTTCGCAAAATCGCCGCTGTAGGGCGCGCAACGTAGTCGTCCGCCACCTCCGGTACATGCAAGAATATGTGCATGCAATAAAATTATAATTATTTACTTTCCTCGGTCCGTGAACCTTTTACATATGTCTGAAACTATATAAGTGCCTTGTGTGTAGTGTTGGAACAATACTAGCTACAGGACTTGTCTGTTAGAAGAAATATCAACCCACCAACCGGCGCGGGTGCCATCCACGTGTCAAGGTAAGTGGCTTTAGTTATCAAAGCGGGTGACACAGGAAATTTTACTTATTCAACCCCTTGGCATCGCTCGTCCTTAGACTAAATTGTTTCGACGTAATTTAACCTACAGCAATACAGTCCACATTTAAAACTTTAAGCGGCAATACGCCACATTTACTGGTCCTTCTGAAGCCAAATCTCCTATTTAAATTATATACACAGATAGTGCACATCGTGATAATTCGTAATTATTAACGATATTTCCATAATATACTAGTTTCTGGCATAAAAACTTAAAACAGTTGTACATAAAATAGACTCATCCATTTTGCCAACCGTCCATTTTACATTACTGTGTAGGCGTCGACATTTCGTTCGTAACGAAAATGACGGTACCGACACAAAACGCAGGCGAAAGTGAAGTCGTTTTGCGCCTAAGTAAATTAACGTTGCAAAAGGAATATTTATTTTCCAAATTACAAAAGGCTTACAATTTATCTAAATCAATTGCATTTAATGACATAGATGCTGTTCAAAGATTTTTGGTACACTATTCAGACATCGAAGATGCTCGTAGCTTATTCGAAAAAATCGTGTATGAAATAATAGATTTGGAATTAAAACTAAATTCTAAATATAAGCCGACCACGGCATCTATAGAAAATTATGATGAATTATTCTTTGAATGCAAACGTGTTTACGTGAATTGTTTAAAATTAGTACAGCAGCCCACCTCACATAAGGTGTCTTCAGAAAATAATAATGAACATATAGTCAGACCGTCTTTAATTCAGCTCAAATTATATGATTTCGATGGTCTATTAGAAAATTGGACTACCTTTTCCACAAAGGTATCATACCTTTGTGTCATTGGTCCACAATAATAATTTTGATAATATAAATAAATTCCACTATCTTTTATCCTGTGTCAAAGGGCCAGCACTGAATTTGGTTAAAAGCTTTCCGATCACCGCCAATAATTATCCATTAGCTTGGGCTAGCTTAGTAAATAAGTACCAAGATACTAGGGCGTTGACTGGTAGGTATTTAGATAAAATGCTGAGTTTCACCACGTTGACAAAAGATACTATTTCTAACTTAAATTCATTTATTGAAACCTTTGACCATTCGTTAAAAGCGATTAAAGCATTAAATATTGAAAATTTGGATGACTATTCGTTCTGTCATATAGCCTTGCGTGGACTAGATGCCCACACAAGAAAAATATTTGAGGAAAGTCGTGATCCTACAAAATTACCGACTTTCTCAGAATTAATGCATTTCGTAAATAAACAAATAAAAGTACTCGGTAATATTTCCCCGACTACTAGCTCCTGGACTATGAATAATAACACGAATGTAGTGAAATCGCAACGGAATTTCAATCATAATAAAGGTAATATTTCGCAATCGGGTTTAAAGCCTAATCATTCTTTAAATAAAATAGGTTTAACTACCACTAGTTGTGGTTCGAGTCAAAATAAGGTTATTTGTGTACACTGTAAGGGAAACCATATGATTTATCGCTGTGAACAGTTTCGTAAACTGTCATCGCAAGATAGAATTAACCGTGTTAATTCATTAAAATTATGCACTAATTGTATTAAAGGTGGTCATGACTCACATAGTTGTAAAAGTAACTTATCCTGTGGGGTATGTGGTTTACCCCACCATTATTTACTACACCGCGACATGAGCTTCCGTGGAGTTCAGTCGGACGTTCCGACTAACATGGGTGGGCGCACGCCGAACGTTTCGAGTGCACCCAACCCTACAGCGTGGACGGGCGCGCGGCCATCAGGCGGGCTGATGCCGCCCCGCCCTAGCGCGCACGCGTCTATACCTCAAGCGCATTCCGTGAATGACGTGTCCGTCAATGAAAACCTTCATTCCGTGATTGAAGGCACTAGTTACGGGGTGGTATTAGGCACGGCGCGAACGCATGTTTTAGATGTCGCAGGTCAGTCTCAAGACTGCCGTGCTGTTCTTGATTCTGGTGCACAAAGTTCTTTTATAACTTTAGATTGTGCTCAACGTTTGGGCTTACGACGACACAAGTGTCCGTTTACCGTGTACGGACTCGGAGGTGAAGCCGTAAAAAATTTCGGCATGGTTACATGTAAAATAAAACCGTGCAAATCGGACGTTCCGATTCTTTCAGTGGATATGGTAGTAGTGTCTAAGGTATCTTCGGAATTGCCTAATATTTCTTTTCCTCAGAATGTTATTGAAGAATATGAAAATATTAATTTAGCCGATCCATATTTCTATAAAAGGTCGTCAGTGGATGTTCTGTTAGGCAACGACATCGTGTCGGAAGTAATAAAAGATAAACCTTATTCTATTAAACCGAATATTCCGACTGTCATTGACACTATTTTTGGGTTTGTCGTGAGTGGAAAATTATATTACGACAATAACTCAATTTCACAGAATTTTCATTTGTCACTTAGCCAAGAACAAAGCTTAGACAAAATTTTGCGTGATTTTTGGGAGGTAGAAAATAGTTTGCCGTGCAAGCCTACCTTAAGCCCATTAGATCAACTAGCTGAGGAAATATATTCGACAGAATATCGCCGCGATGAGACGGGTAGATATGTTGTTCCGCTATTGTTTACACCAGACCGCCCCGAGTTGGGTGACTCACGCGCTATCGCGGAGCGTAGATTGTTGTCGATGGAACGCTCACTCGCTCGCACGCCAGCGTTGCGGCAAGCATACAACGACTTCATGTTGGAGTATGAAAGACTTGGGCATATGGAGTTGTATGCTGGCAGTGACCCGAGCAAGTACATAATACCGCATCATAAAGTACACAACCCGAACAGTACGACAACACCTCTCCGAGTCGTGTTTGATGCATCGGCTAAAACCAGTCGAGGGATTTCTCTCAATGATATACAATTGACGGGACCGAATTTATACCGTGATATAAATTCGATAATTATTAATTTTCGATTATTTGAATATTGCTTTGCTAGTGACATATGTAAAATGTATCGAGCGATTTTAGTTCGAGAGAGTGATCGTAATTATCAACATATTTTATATAGAACATCACCGGTCGAACCTATACAGGTTTATAGGCTCAACACCATAAGTTATGGTATTAGTAGCTCGCCCTACCTAGCCCTGAAAACCCTACTTCAGTTGGCTTCAGATGAAGGTGAACGTTTCCCTTCGGCCGCTGACGTCATACGACAGGGCGTGTATATGGATGACATTCTATGGTCATGTGAGACGTTCTCACAAGCTTGCACGGTACAAGATGAACTTATTGAATTATTAAACTGTGGTGGATTTCTTTTAAAGAAGTGGTCGAGTAACTGTGAGCAATTATTATCGCGCGTACCGCTTGAACATCGCGAGAACAAAATTACGTTTGAAAAGGATAAAAATGACGTATCTATTAAACTATTGGGTTTGCAGTGGGATCCGTTAAGCGACACGTTTAACTTTTCCGAAAATAAACGTGATGCCGTTACAACTAAAAGATCGGTGTTAAAGTTATTAGCATCGATATATGACCCAGTGGGGTTTATCTCTCCTTGTACTTTCGTAGCAAAATGCATACTTCAGGATCTCTGGAAGTTGGGTATCGGATGGGATGAACGACTGCCCTCCGATGTTTGTCATCAGTGGCTCACCTTTATCACTGAATTACCCTTACTGTCTGAGATGCAAATAGAACGCCATGCGTTGCTTCCAGAGCAGTCTGAATGCGAGTTGGTCGGGTTTTGTGATGCCTCGTCAAGTGGTTATGCTTCGTGTATTTATATTGTTTCTCGGAGCGGCGGGCAGACTAAAGTACGACTACTACTTGCAAAATCTAAGGTCGCTCCTGTAAAAGTGATGACCATTCCTAGATTGGAACTTATGGCGGCTGCCTTGCTAAGTAAACAGATGAAGTACATCTGTAATATTTTATCACGAGTAAAAATTACTCGCATCACTGCACTCACGGATTCTACGATAGTTCTCGCGTGGCTTCAAACGGAAGCATATAAACTTAAGACATTTGTCTGTAACCGTGTTACACAAATTGTCGAAGATATACCACCACAATCATGGCGTCATGTTCGTAGTGAGGATAACATGGCGGACATGGGCTCCCGTGGAGCTACACCAACTCAGTTGTTGGCTTTGAAATCTCGATGGTTAGAGGGCCCTGAGTGGTTATATTTAGATAGGGAAAATTGGCCTATCACAACTTTCTTCAACAGGGATAGCTCTGATATCCCGGAATTAAAATTGAATACTAATACTTTTAGTCTTCTCGCACAGCAAGATAATATATCGGAAACTCGAAAGGAATTTTGTGAAAGACTGTTCAGTCAATTTTCTTCATTTTCAAAATTACAGAGAACAATAGCTCGTATATTAAAACGTTTTAGCCGTGCTAAAACTAACGTTGCTGTTGAAAATTCTGAAATTTTGACAACCGCTGAGTTAAGTCGGGCTCATGATTGTCTGATTAAATTAGTACAGAGTACTTACTTTCCTCAGGAGATCAAGCTCTTGTCTAAAGGTGAAAATTATGTTCCTTCTTTAAGGAAATTATCTCCGTTCATGGATTCACGGGGCTTCCTTAGGGTGGGGGGTCGTATCTCCCAGGCTGATTTACCGTATAATACAAAACATCCAGTGTTGTTACATAAGAGGTGTAGGTTAACAATCTTATTAATTGAATATTTACATAAAAAATATTTACATGTGGGGCCTCGTACTTTACAGAATATTATAAATCAAGACTACTGGATATTATCGGCTCGTAGCGTTATCCGGTCAGTGTTGTCTAAGTGTAGGGAGTGCTTTAAATGTAACCCTCCACTGCTCCAGCCTCAAATGGGCCAAATGCCGTCAACTCGTTTGGTACCTAATAAAGTATTTGAAAACGTAGGAGTTGACCTAGGGGGTCCGTTCTTTATTAAAGAAAGCCTGCGTCGTAACGCAAAGGTAGATAAGGCGTACTTGGCTATATTTGTCTGCTTTTCTACCAAGGCTGTCCATCTGGAAGTTTTGTCTTCCTTATCCACAGATTGTTTTCTGGCGACTCTCGATCGATTCGTAGCCCGTCGTGGATTATGCGCGTGTCTCTATTCGGATCGAGGGACTAACTTTGTTGCCGCTAGTAAACACCTAAGCGAAGTACAAAGGTTTCTTTCAGACCAGCACAACCAGAATGATATTTTGAACGGTTGCGCCCAACGTAAAATCAACTGGGTCTTCAACCCTCCCGGCGCGCCACATATGGGAGGCCTCTGGGAGGCCGGTATAAAATCGGCCAAATACCATTTAGTGCGTGCGGTCGGCCAAAAGGCCTTAACTTTTGAAGAACTTGCTACCGTTTTCTGTAAAATAGAAGCTATAATGAATTCACGTCCATTAGGCGTGTTACCGGCTAGCGACAACCCTAATGAGTTTAACGTTCTAACCGCGGGACATTTCCTCGTAGGTAAATGTCTGACTGCTGTACCAGAAATCGATCTTAAGGACGTTCCTATATCTAATTTGTCACGTTGGCAATATTTGCAAAATTGTTCACAATTATTTTGGAAAAAATGGAGCCAAGATTATTTAAATACATTGCAACAGAGAGCAAAATGGTTCACCTCGCCGCCTAACCTTAAAGTAGGGGATTTAGTTCTCGTTAAAGACAATCAAAGTCACCCTTGCCATTGGCCCCTTGCGGTGGTTGATAAAATTCACCCTGGCTTGGATGGTATTGTTAGAAAGGTGACCTTACGCACCAAACGAACTGTTTTTCAGAGGCCTACAAACAAATTAAGCCTCTTACCTTTTGTAAACTAAATAGTGATAATTTTCAATCGCCTACTGCGATAACTCCTAGGTTAGGTTATTTTTCCTTTGTTATATACATTATATTGTGTGCTCTGGCGCAAAGCTAGGGTTGACCCTTTGATGGGTCATTAAATTCATTTTTTTTTCCTTTTAATGTGAAAGCCTCATGGTGCTTTCGGTGGGGGGTGTTGAATATATAATTTTCTTATGTGTTCACCATTGATTTGTTAATTAAGTCACTTCCTTTTAGCGGCCATAGACCATATTATTGGTTCGCAAAATCGCCGCTGTAGGGCGCGCAACGTAGTCGTCCGCCACCTCCGGTACATGCAAGAATATGTGCATGCAATAAAATTATAATTATTTACTTTCCTCGGTCCGTGAACCTTTTACATATGTCTGAAACTATATAAGTGCCTTGTGTGTAGTGTTGGAACAATACTAGCTACAGGACTTGTCTGTTAGAAGAAATATCAACCCACCAACCGGCGCGGGTGCCATCCACGTGTCAAGGTAAGTGGCTTTAGTTATCAAAGCGGGTGACACAGGAAATTTTACTTATTCAACCCCTTGGCATCGCTCGTCCTTAGACTAAATTGTTTCGACGTAATTTAACCTACAGCAATACAGTCCACATTTAAAACTTTAAGCGGCAATACGCCACAGTATGTTTATGTTACTGTGAGTGAGTAAGCTCACCAGACATCCCCAGACATCCTGAAGAGATACTACTATCACTGTACAAAAGCCATCTTCCACTATTATGATATGACATTATATTTTATAGCTTCCCATCTAATTTGCTGTGTGATTGATTAAGTAGACACAAAAGCAAAAGCGATAAAAATACAACACACATCTTCACATGTCTTCACTAAGCCATTTAAGACTAAGCTAAACTTAAATTTGCCGACTACCACGACCGCGTCCATTAATAAAATTAACCGAGCGGACGATGGTAACTAGATATTCAAATTTCAATCCAAATAAGATATCCATATCCAATAATCCAATCATAGTCTCAGAATTTCCTAACTTCTGTACTTCAATAAATTGTCCAAGTAACTAGGGCGTGCGAGGACTGCAAATCCAAATCGAGTAAGGGCAAAAACCAGAAGGCCAATTCTCGTAATTACGAGGGGAGGCCAATAAGTTCGCGGAATGGAGGGGTTGATGGGGATAAATTTACCCGTCCAGGTAGGCACTAGTTAAGCACCTCATTAAGAGTATATATACCAAGTTTGAACCTAATCGTGTCATTAACTTTTGAGTTATCGACCTGCAAACAACTAAATCGGGAAGAAGTCAGCCAGTATGGAGAAAATTGAACACCGTGCCGTTATTAAGTTTCTTACCAAGCAAGGAAAATCCGCTCAGACGATTTTTCAAGAGCTGTTAGCGGTTTACGCGGACTCTGCCCCTGGTAAAACCATGGTTTACAAGTGGCATGGTCTTTTCAAACAAGGAAGGGAGTCCATTGAAGACGACCCCCGCTCCGGACGGCCAATTGAGGCCACCACACCGGAAATCGTCGAAAAAGTAGAAAAACTTGTATTGGAAGATGCCCGACTGAAGAAGAAGCAACTTGCAGCAATGGTTGGAGTATCCGAATCAAGTATTTTAAATATCCTACATCATCATCTTGGGATGACTAAAGTCAGTGCAAGATGGGTTCCGAGAATGCTCACGCCACTTCAAAAACGCGAGCGTGTCGAGTGCTCTCACCAGTTTCTGGAGCTCTGTGGAGAGAGAAAGGAAGAAGTTATGGCCCGGATTGTTACTGGAGATGAAACCTGGGTTCACCACTATGAACCTGAGTCGAAGCAAGAGTCGATGCAGTGGCATAAAAAAGGCACACCTCCTCCAAAGAAGTTCAAAGTGTCACAATCGGCCGGAAAGATCATGGCGACTATCTTTTGGGATACAGAAGGTATTTTACTGATCGATTATAAAGAACGTGGTGCGACTATAACGGGACAGTACTACGCTTCTTTACTGGAAAGATTGAAAGAAGCCATTAAGAAAAAAAGAAGAGGAAAACTGTCAAAAGGTGTGCTCCTTTTGCACGACAATGCACCCGTCCACACGTGCCATGTTGCGACGGCTGCCATTCACCGATGCGGCTTTGAACAATTAAACCACCCACCATACAGTCCAGACTTGGCCCCCAGTGACTATTATTTATTTCCAAAAATGAAGAAAGAGCTGCGTGGAAAGAAATTTGACGACGATGATGAAGTCAAGTCGGCAATTTCGGCCTATTTTGACACCAAAGACAAATCATTTTTTTTCGATGGTATAAACAAGCTATTTGAGAGATCCGAAAAATGTATTAGGGTTAAAGGAGAATATATTGAAAAGGAAAAATAATTTGGTGTTTAATTTCAACCTCCTTCTCTCTCATTCCGCGAACTTATTGACCTCCCCTCGTATTTCACGAACGTCGAATGAAAGTTGACCGAATTGAGATTGAATAGCGAACTGACTAAAATATATTTACTTGATTTGATTAATTAATCAAATCAAGTAAATATATTTTATAATCAAATCAGTAAATATATTTTAGTCAGATCGCAATTCATAAAATAATAGGAATTGATAAAAATTAATAAATTTTTATCAATTCCTTTTTTAACCGACTTCAAAAAAGGAGGAGGTTCTCAATTCGACTGATTTTTTTTTGTATGTTATTTGATATCATCGCGAATTGTGAACCGAATTTCAAAATTCTTTTTTTATTTGAAAGGGTATGATTGCAAGGTGGCTCCATTTTCACCAAGTCAGGATCTGATGATGGGATCCCAGGGAAATCAAGGGAAACTCTTAAATTTTATAAGCACGTATGGTCAAATTCTTTTTTTTTTATTTGAAATGGTATGATTGCTAGGTCCACCGAGTCAGAGTCTGGTGAGGGGATCTCAGAAAAATCGATGGAAACCCTTAAATTTGCCCTGTTGCCAGCTGAAGTCGGTTTTTATTTTTTATTAAACTTTGAAGTTTCATATTGTGATAAGAGAATACGAAACCTGACGTTTGTTTGAAACAAAAATTATGATTTCTTGAAATTTATACAATGAATAATAAAAAATAATAGAGAAGCACGATGGCGTCATTGCGCGTGTCAGTATAATTGTACACGCAAGTTAAGCAACGTCAACCGTAGCCTGTTCATGGGTGAGTTTATATTTATCTGGAGCTCCTCCGTGCTTCGGAAAGCACGTTAAGCTGTCGGTCCGGGTTGTTATCATTAGATTATCTCGAGCTCCGCCGTGCTTCGTAAGGTACGTTAAGCCGTCGGTCCCGGTTGTTATCATTAAATTATCTCGAGCTCCTCCGTGTTTCAGAAGGCACATTAAGCCGTCGATCCTGGTTGTTATCATTAGATGACAGTCATTAAGTCAAGTTAGCGGCCTTTAGGCGGTTTGAAATCACTGGCCTCCGCCAACCCGGAGTTGAGCAGCGTGGTGGAGCATTCTCTAAACTTCTTCGGTTGAGGGGAGACCCGTAACCCAGCAGTGGGTAAATATTAAGTTCAGTACATTATACGTCACAAAAAAAGTACCAACTGACAACCAAAAATATTTCAATCCACAAAACTGTTTTCAAAACAAATTACAGACAACTTTCAAGACGTAAAAATGAAACCAATAGAGTTGACCTTTGTTTTTAATCTAAATTTGTTCCATATTAAATGAGCTTGATGTACATTTCTGAACGCACGCATACATTTGACGTACGCACGTTAACGTCACGTTTGACAGGTCCGACATCCACGAACATTTTGTATGGAAAAATGATTTTTCTTTTATTTTATTTTTTCGTAAATTTTCCAATGTTTTTAATAGTTATTCTGCTATTCTGGACGGAGACAAATCCAACAAATCAAAAACCATGGCAATCGGTCCAGCCGTTCTCGAGTTATAAGTGTTGTAACAAACACGACTTTCTTTTATATATATAGATATAATAAAATTGTAACTGGCCGCTCTCTGTACATGGAAGATATATAAGAAAAACTATTATAGGGGGGGCTTTATGAACGCAATAGAACCCAAAACAATGATTTTTAGAATTTTTGTCTGTTTGTCTGTATGGCTGTTTGTCTGTACGTTTGTGCAAGCTAATCTCAGAAACGGCTTAACTTATTTGAATGCGGTTTTCACTAATGCGTTACGGTTTGCTCCACATAACATTAGTGTTTGTTTCATTCCAATCGGTTCATTGCATTGTCCATTGCAGTCCATTGCAGTACCGGGGGTAAGACAACGGCTGCCTTTGAACTCAACGCGAATTTAATCAGAACAAATTAGTATGAGTAGGAAGTTTCTGGAATTTGACTTCCCATCTTAGCAATGTGAGAGACAGCAAAAGATATGCAATAAGGCATTAAAAGCCAAAAGCGATGGCTAGTCAAGTGAATCTCAACTGCTAGACATCTAACTATTCTATATCTAGGGGACCTAAAACATTGTTACTTCATTTGATTCCAATGAAAGCAAAATCGTTTAAACGGTTGGTAATTCTCGCTTGTTCCTACCAAATCAGAATAGTATTCAACCATTACAACCTTAGTTATCATCAATCGAACATCAATAACACCAGTATGAACCAAGCCATGAAAATTAGCATTTTCAATTTCCTTCAAGCAATTACGTCTCTGTATTTACCATGTCGCGGGGCTTAATCAGCAGTTTCCTATAAGCTTAATCAATATTTCAATCGGCGGCGCGTTTCCCGCAAGTAATAGTTTGGTGTTTATTAATTTGGCAGCCCCTAATCTGAAGTTATTTCGCCCTGTTTTCAATTTAGCTTAACACGTTATTAAGCGGCTTTATTCAGCGTTCTAACGCCGCCGCAGCTGAATAAAGACTCGAAGCTCCTCAACGGAGTTAAAAGTTATAGGTATGTAAATTCCAAAGATATATAATTATATTTCCATAAATGCTTTTTGCCCCTTTCTTCGTCCATATTACTTGAAAATAAAATCATGGAAAAAGACATATTCGGTAGACTTCACTAAGCCGCATTTTCGTCTGTTGGCGGAATCTAGTTAGAACATATCTAATGTATCCATGAACTCTAATTGATGTGGTGAGCTGGTGACCTAATGCGTATTTGCGCAATTTCTCGGCGGTGATCAGTGATTATTAGTGACATCGTCTAACTCTTTTGTATTTCAATACTTATCGAAATCTTAACGCTGCTTAAGCTTCATTGCTGATCTGGGGCCCTACCGCCGAAGCTGCAACCGATTACCATTGAATATTTTGATTCGAAAAATAGGTCTTACGTTTATCTAGGGGCACGGCAGTGCCCCCGCCAAGTCGATCAAAAAGCGGCACGGCCGTACTATCCTTTTCTCGAATGTTATTGACAAACATCTTCAGCTTAGTCAGTAGAGCTCCAGGGTTATTACATGCTACGCTAAATACAAGCACCGTAAATATGAGCTGAAGTTTGATTTTCGCAATCACTCCGAAGGTAATCGGCTTCAGCTTCGGCGGTATGCTCATTTTAGTACCACAATTCACATGTCATTTTCAGAACAATCGTTTCCAGATTAAGGCATCAGCCAAATATATTTCAGGCTATCAGACCTGTGTGCATAATTTATGTGTATAATGTACGCTCGGTCAAAAAAGTTTTAGAGAACTTTTTATTTTTTTTAATAAACGTTAGTTAGGTTAGTTAGGTTTTGTGAAAACGAATAGATTCATTTTCACAAAACTTCCTAACGTTAATGTTCCCAACATTGATCTTCTATTATTTTTAAAACGAAAATGTCTTCATAATTTGAAACAAACGAACGCCAAATTACGATAGCACAATACTAATAATGAAGAGATCCCTGATGGTATAAGTCCGCCATTGTACAAAAATGTTATAAACACTGTGTGTATGTTATGTCATTGTACAATAAAGTTTTTACAAACATACAAACAAACTTTTTTGGCCTACTGTACCTATCAGCACGTGTAAAGATTTCAGTCGTATGCTATCAGATTGAGCAAATACGATGTATTTAAGTAAAATATATACGATAAAAGCTATTTGAAAAATGGATGATAGAAAATACTTCGTGAAAATACAGTGACGGTAAAAAGCTTCTGGGTAAAATGTTATCTATGTCAATGATTGATATTACCGCAGAATGGCATTTTACGTACGTACGAAGTCTAGACTCTTCGCTGTATGTGAATGATATTGTTAGGATATTTGAGTTAGGGTGAGTGAGTTCCTATTATGTTTATTCAATCATTTAAACGTGGAGTAATTTTAATGAACTTTGTTCTTTTTAAAAAAAAAAGTTTTGATGAACCGATTTTCGAACAACTAACGTGTTTAGTCAATGGAAGTGCGTGCGATCGTCAATACATCTCAAGAAACATAGAGCAGTTCCATTTTAATTTTTTTAACACAGTCCTAGATTTTTCAAGTCATACAACAATCAAGTTGATTGTACATGTACTGTACCTGCCTTACCTGTCAATACAGTAGAAGCTATTACTTATACTGTGGTAGAAGTAATTGGCGGTATACGATACAGTACAGTAGTAGGTAATCTAAATAATCCTGATGAAATAATGAAAAGGTGGTAGTCTTCGAAAACAGTTCTCTACTGTTTTAGAAGCTACTTATATTTTGGAAAAATATTACCTACAGTCTGTAGGAAAAAACGTGTCAAAAAAACATTTTTCTAAAGGTGCACTCGATATATTCAAATAAATCAATAGTGGGTTCCTAAGACACTATTCATGCACGACCAGGGACGGGTTACCGCCTAAGCTGAAGCCGGTTCCCATCGAATATTTTGATCCCCAAAATTATGTGTTAGGTTTGAGTTATTATCAAATATTTTTAGTTATGTCGGTAGAGCTTCAGAGTTTCTACCAGCTAAGCTAAACACAATGGAGAATGTTAACTAATTTTGATTATTAGCACTCCATATTCTCTGTCAAAAATAAAAAATACTAGTGAAAGAATTACTTCGATATGTCAATTAGTTTCCGATTTAGAAGTAAAACAAGTTGTAACCGTACGACGCGGGCTGTGTGACGTCATCGTACAACACGCTTAGTCTGGCTCACTCAGTCCGCTCGCGGTCGCGCGCCCGTGCCGTTGAAATTATACCTATATACTATAATTACAATTAAATAATTAATTAAACACTATAATATTATTATTATAATTATAATTGTGTTTTATATATTATAATTGTGTTTTAATAAGTTTATGTAAGTTTATGAATATATATGTACTCATTGTGTATATGTGTGTGTATGCGTATGTTTGTATGTGTATATGTATGTATATGTATATATATATATATGTATATATTAGGTTTAGTAGAGAGTATCTTTTATAATTATCAAAGTACTATGTTTTGTTTTAAGTAACCATTTTATATTCGTTGCACTAGTTTGTTTAGTCTCCCGTCCAATAACTTACTATTGTTACTATCTCTAGGTTAGCTGGAAGAGATCTCTTGTAGAGATAAGCTCACCTTTGTATATGTCCTATATCACTATGTTGTAAACTTGTATGTGCAATAAAGAATGAATAATAATCATAATTAATTAAATTTATTATAAATTTTAATTACTATAATAATTACTTAAATACTATAATTAGAATGTCACATCCCTAATACTAAGCGAGCCGTGACCGTGGCCCGTGCGTTTTCGAAACTTTGAATGCCTATAAAATCAAAACTACTAGGTATTTTTTTGACTACAACAAAAACTAGTGTGTTTGGTATACATACAGGCTTCACTGAGACAACATTTCAAGCGATTTGGCATACCTAGTAACATTCTTCATTGCCACTAATGTACGTGAAGTTTGATTTTAGCAATAAAAAAATCCGGTGCGGCTTCAGCGTAGGCGGTAGTAGGCGGTATTGAATATAACTTAATATAAATAGTCACATTGTCGCAGCCACGGTAGGCTAGTGCCTCTGACCTCTTACAGTAATGGTAGCTGACTCATGCCCTAATGGCTATGACTCCTTGGTTTGTCCACGGCCACTAGATAGCTCGTGAGCTGACACCCGCTTCGTACGCTCGTAGCATCTTCTCAAAACTAATGCCATATACACCTCTTTTGTAAAAACATAACAACCGGATTTTGTGTCCCTTTAAATCTCAAAGCTTCTCATCGCACCGTATCGTTTTGTCGCTCATCTAAAGCAAGTCCTTGGAGGAATGCACAGAAGCAGGAAATTCGTGGAATAAAAACATCGCGTCGGAAATAAAACATAATAGTCAATATGTGTGGTCTCATCTGTCATCGTCGTATTGTCATGATTCGTTTTGGTACAATCGATCAGTGGCATCGATGAGGTAGGTTTTCATTCATACCTTCTATATTGTTAGGTTCTAATGTTATAATTGCTAAAATAAGTTTGTGAAGACGAGAAAGCGAAACAAATAACACTTTTCTTGACTACTGAGGCGATTGCCATGACATTTTGCATACATCAAGAAAAAACTTAGTTGTCTGTAGAGTCGGTTTACGGACGATAATTTTACGTGATAACGTCGTAAGATAACATCAGCCGATGGAGTGGAAGAGAGATAGTTTGTTCCGCGCTCTCGCTTACACGCTCGGCTCAGGCGGAACGTGAAAATGAGTCATGTATTTGTTCATAGATTTATAAGACGTTATTACGTCAAAAAGTATAGAATAAATTAACATCATTTTTTCTGTAATTTTTTGCTACCTTATAGATACCTTATATATACCTTATAGATAGGATATCGTATAAAGGTTTTAACCTAAAACCTTTTAACGGTAAAACCTTTTAATGGTAAAACCTTTATACGATATCCTACCTCTTATCCAGAAAAACAATGAGCAGTTCCTAAGGGATCGCCAAAAGTTTGTCCCTATGGCGCGACAACCGACATTAAAGTTAATTATAAAAATATTTTTCTTTAAAACATATATATTGACAACAAAACAAACAGTTCACGTGTCAGACACTGTCATGTGCATGGAAACGAACACGCAACTTTGTGTTGAAGTTGTAGGGTTGGTTGTCTAGCCATTCGACCGGGGCCCTCGAGGTACCATGTCTCACGTATACCTTATTGAATGATTCAGAACCGTTGAATATAATAGATTCATATTTTTATGTGAGCTATCATCATAGCATAGTCCGATCGACAACGGTTGGTTACCCAACCTCATCGCCCAAAACGCATTTTTTGTACTACATCAGGTGGCAGACAAGCATACAGCCTGCCTGATGTGAAGCGGTGATGTGATATGAAGCCTATAAACGCTATATTTATTATAAAAAAATAAATTATTAATCATAAGCTCTAATATGTGGTCTGCCATTGCAAAAACAAAACTACATCATAATGTTTAATAATTCACACATTCTAAGCCATGATAATAGATCAAAACATATTAAAATAAATATACAAAACATATAAAATAGTTTGTCCATCTGATAGTTTCACTAATCAGTTACCATGATTGTGTTCATATACCATAGTCGTTGACGTAGGGTATCTCACAGCGTCAGACGCACTAGCATATTCCATTCCCGCCCATGGGCATCGCATTTGTCTCGATTTGTGTCACACGACTTGAATATCTCATATCCATTTCAAATCGACAAATAAAATCGTAATCAATCTGGGAGCAGCTTCAGATCCAATCTATCAAGTTGGGTATAAGTTATAACTCTGTCATTTGTAATGCGTATGTTTTCGATAATACTTTCTCCGATTTCAATTTCTTCACGAAATTTTTAGATTGATATGGACATGTTTTCTTCTATATCTATATATTCAAGCAATTTTTATATAAAAATATAAATTGATATATCAGTATAATATCAGTTTATATATAAAAATATGAACTGATATTATAATTAAATACTTTTTTTTGTAAATACATACATTTATAAAATTATAATACATAGAAAACATCCAGACCAAGATAACAGACATGTTCATGCACACAAATATTTGCCTTGTGCGGGGATCGAACCCGCGACCCTGGAGTCAAAGTGGACATGGTTAGCCATTCGACCACCGGGGTCGTCATTGTATTACTTCACTAGTGTGAAGAGTTTAGCTATAAATAAATCCAGTACCAAACCAATTCAGTGGACTGATTAAGTAGGTATTATCTAATTTAATTAACTTCAGCACACTCCGAACAAATTTCAAACTGATTTTAGCGGAATCTACATCAAAGCACGCAATTTATGATGTCAATATAGTTTCTCGGTTAATGAACACCGAATTGGTGATAACTGGATTATGTATAGCGTTGTCAGAGTGTTATAGAGTTGTTATAGGGCTTGCACATCACTATTTGTTGGCGTAGCCCAGGTTTAACTTAAGTACAGTCTGCATTAGATAAACACAAAGACATTAACATTACTTAACTAATAATACAACATAATCACAAACTTGTCAAAGGGACCTCTACGCGTTGGATCTATATCATCGCGTACATCTACAACCGGAATTGACCCGTGATTAATAGAGATATAATAATAATAATCTTAAGTTGAGAATCATAAGTGACAAAGTTATTGGGTTACACAACATACAAATTAACTTAATGAAATAATTTAACATGTGCCTGAACTGGGAATATTCTTGTATTTCAGGCGTAAGAGTTCTTATATAATTTACCTTAAATAATCTTAACTAAAAAAGTCAACTAACACTCTGATGAACTTACCCCTCCGTCGCTGAATATCATATTCTCAAAAGACCACATTCACAAAACACGATATTCGCAAAACATCAGCATCATCATCATCAGCCCCCCTAGCCAAGTGTAATTCGTAGCGTAACGAACGTTAGATAAATCACGTGACATTTGTCAAAATCGAACATTTTAGTATGAGAATTGACAAATTTCACGTGATCTATCTAACGTTCGTTACGCTACGAATTACACTTGGCTAGGGGGCAGGTCATTTTAGTCTCCACTGCAGGAGCACGACCCTCTCTCAACTGTCCCAGACAGGATTTGGCCTACACTCCCCACGCTGGCCAGGGTTCGAGGCCTGATCGATGTTTGATAGTGTATTTCCCTTAGTCGCCTTGTACGACATCCACGGGAAGAGATGGAGTGATTCTATTCTAGTCTGCCGGAAACCACACGGCAAAACATCATATTCTCAACATATCATGATCTTATGGCCACATTCGCAAAATACAACATTCTCCAAACATCATATTTTGAAAAAAGGTAAAAAAGGATACTGGGCTCCAAAAAAATAATGCCGACGGCGGCTTTATGCACCAGTTACTAAAAAGTCACGACATAAAATGTAATAATTATTTACCTTAAATAATCACATTAATATAAATAATAATCTAAACTTGTAAAGATTATATATGTAAAATATTGTATATGACGAGCTCGGTGGCGTAGCGGTCAATGACACGGCTTCGACACCAACGCTCGTGGGTTCGATTCCCACATAGGACAAACATTTGTGTGCATGAACATGTCTGTTTGTCTTAGTCTGGGTGTTTTCTATGTATCATAAATATGTATTTACAAAAAAAATGTATTTACGTATGTTTATCAGTTGTCTAGTACCCATAACACAAGCTTCGCTTACTTTGGGGCTAGATAGCGCTGTGTAATTTGTCTGACAATATTTATTTATTATTATTATTGTAAAAATCAACTAACTCTCTGATGAACATACATCTGTTACGCTATTCTATTATTATATATTTATTACAACGATGTTTACTAACTTTCAATACACTTTTTAAACCAATGCTCTTAATAATTCCTCCGTATTTTTATAAGACACTAGCTGACCCGGCAAACGTTGTTTTGCCATATAAATAAAAAAAAATTAGGGGTGGATTACCCCTAACATTTAGGGGGATGAAAAATAGATGTTGGCCGATTCTCATAGATACCGGATAAGCACAAAAAATTTCATCAAAATCGGTCAAGCCGTTTCGGAGGAGTATGGCAACGAAAACTGTGACACGAGAATTTTATATATTAGATGATTTGTAGGACCATCTGGAGATTTTTTTTACAATGTTTGTAGGTCATGGATATACGTAACACTTTGCATTTATTCTATTATAAAGTAGTGGTCCGTACATTGGGGTGTAAGTAGTTCATCAACATCTTTAACACGTTGAATGCCAGCTACGAGAAATCTCGTAGCGGATTTCTTCTCAGATGCCAGGTACGAGATATATCGTAGGACTTGTAGGCCCATTTCTAAGTAATGCGTTTATTCTGGCACCATACGGACGGCTGAAATGTAAGCATTGGCACCTCAAATAAAACAAGATATCAAGACAAAGTAAGATTATTTATTAGAAAATACTTTTCAAAGAAATTAATATAAGGCAGTCTCATTTTTTTTGGTAGTACAATAATTAGTCTTAATTCGCATTAGAAACGTCTTTAGGAACTATAAAGTTTCACATACCTACATACTACAAATATCAAGCTACATTACAATGATCATAAAAAATTATGAAAAGTTTAATCTCTTTGATTAGCAGGGTGGTATGTTAGAAAACAAGGCGTCACACATAAAGCAGGTCTTTCAGGACAAACTGCACACATACCTTGATTCGCTGCGCTTTTTATCCTGTGTACATACACGACAAGGTTTGGTAGGTGAATTCTTTTTTCTGTGGCAGGAATTAGAAGTAAATAGTGTACGAGATATCTCGTCCATGGCACTGTTAGTTAACTTTAATCATGGAGCCGCCAGCTACGAGTTATCTCGTATAGTCTTACGATGTATGGTGGGAACTGAATTCGCCTCCTCGAAATTTTTGGCATTCAATGTGTTAAACCACAGTTTTCATGTGCATGTAGTGCGCTGCTGACTGGCTACCTAGGGGATAGCGTATTTGTAAGCTGCTCGAGAGAGTTTTTCGGTTGACCTCCGCCAGCGTTTTGAAGCCGTCCTGAGACTACTGACTTGGCTTAGCGACTGTTGACCGTCGACCGTAGCCTATGGATGGGTTTATTTATCGAGCGCCTCCGTGCTTCGGAGGGCACGGCTTTTGTCATTAAATGACAGCCGTTAAGACAGGTCAGTGGCCTTTGGGTGGCTTGAGAAAACACTGGTCTCCGCCAACCCGCAGTTGAGCAGTGTGGTGGAGTATGCTCAAAACCCCTTCTTTTGAGGGAAGAACCGTATCCCAACAGTGGAATGATTATGGGTCGCTGCCGATGTCAAAATTGAAATGACCTTGAAGATAGAGATCTTGCTCTATCTTCGGTACTTACCTATCAGTGCTCGCGGAATTGACGTCAATGAGCCAGTTTTGTGATACTCTCGAAATAGTTTCGCTCACTAGGCTTCTGAGACTGTATCGTGTGTTTGTCCGTCCGTGGTGTCACGGACTGGTCCCAGCTGAAAATCAGCGCTGGGGTAAGACATTTTTTTTTTTCGTCGGGTAGGTGACAAGCATACGGCCCGCCTGATGTGAAGCGGTTACCGTAGCCATATTAACGCTTGCAACATAAAATATTGCTCGCGCGCCGCCACCCCCACTGACAACGCAGCATCTCCTTCCTTTCTTTCTGGTGAACTCACTCACTCGCAGGAACACAACAATCCTCAAGGGAATTGTTATTTGGCTGCGGTATTCTGTGAGGTGGAGGTACATTCCCCAGTCAGGTAGCTTACAATTACGCTCCCTACCTCTCTTTTCGCCAGAGCTTCGTTTGTCACTCAGCAGGGTGCACCACGTGCAGGTGAAGTTGGCTTTGGTTCAAAGATGTTGATGAACCACTTACACCCCAAATAGTTAGATCACGGCGTAATGCTGAATTGGGTCCAATTTGTGGCATCATGCAGCACTATTGTTTCATCTTCCTGTCTTACCTTATCTGTAATTTATGTAATAGTGTTGTGTCATGTACAATAAATGTTTCTTCTTCTTCTTCTGCCATCGTTGTATTGAGGCTGCATACCCCACAGGATGTTATAGCCCCCTTTTTCCAATGATATGCATGATTTATATACTAGTGCACGGGTTGAGATTGACATATATCATTATTTACACAGCTTAGTTTCCTGACAAATATTTGAAATAGACCCGCTGCCGTCGTAGGCCTATCTATCAATACAGTGTAATATATATGTCAAGACTCTTCCATTCACGTGTAAATACGATTAGGCAGACATCACTGTATTAAATTTATCTTAGGTCAAACAGAGAATCACGATAAAACTAATCTACCCAACCAGCCCAACCGATCGTTCGACACTCATGAATAGACCCCTTTAATAGCTTTGCATTAAATCAAAATGCTCCATATTAATATAACATTAAAGCTTAAAATAGAATAAAGGATAAAGATAAATAGATTATACATATCAAAGTTCACCAGGCCTCCATATTCTTCGGATTATGCTATGACAAGTTGACACAAGTGAAGCTGTGAAAAGACCCTTGTCATTTTGTCAATGTCCACTAATTTGACATCAAAGTCGATGAAGAAATGAACAAATAAACTACATTATATAATATATAAGAAATATATTTTATGATATTATTTTGAACTTATATACAACGTGTTAAGTTATTAGGTATCAGAGGGTTTATGTACGAGTAATTTAAGGCTTCAAAGCCTATGCTATGGTCAAGTACCCTATACCTAACCGCTAATGCGCCCCTGTATGCCAACCTTCCGGTTATATCATCGGATTGCGAGTCTCTCGTCTAGTAAATCTTTACCTGGCTGAGAGGACCTTTACCCTCACAGCTCTTGCGCTCAGTAAACCAACCGAGCACGCAAGCGGATTGGTACCTAAGCTATGGTCAGTCTGTTATGCGTTCGACATATTGAGACTACGCAGAATAAAACTTCTCCTTACTTAACTCCTCCAAATTAAGCTAGAAGTATTTAATTCTTAAATGATACAAAACTGCTACCCAAGTAAAGATGTAATACAGAATTTAGATAGAGTTGCCAATCCGACATTATTGGGTTAAGTTAGATTAGGCTTATGACGATTTATGGTTCTACGCTGTGCAGGTACTAATCAGGCATGGCACAGAAGAGCCCGCAAGTGCATCTGCGGGCATCCGCAGGCAGGGTCGGAGGCAATAATAAAGTCGTACCCGGAACCCAGCTACTAAGGCGGCGATAAGGAACACCAGTGGTTTTTAGTCGATAGGTACCCCTAGGAATTTTTCAAAATCTCTGGTATCCTCATTTCACTACAACATAGTATATAAGCTTCATACATTATATTAACAAAAAAATCGCTCTCTCTCTCTCTCTTTAAAGATTTTATCGAGGTTCTAAGTAACTTCTTGCTATAACAAAAACTATTTGATTATTAGTATATTGCAACGTATTGATAACTCAAATTCACATTCATCAATTTATCATCAAATGTGTTTCATAAATCATTAATAATACCTAATCTATATACGGGTAAATCCATCATCGTACATTATAGGAAGGGATTAAGTAACGACCGCTTTCTCGATTGTTGCCGAGTAGTGGATTAATCCTACTGAATTGAAAACACATCGTGTTATGTACATGGGTATATAATAATTATTACAGTGTTTATGCAGCGTGTAAATTAATAGAACTGCGAGACTTTTTTCCGTCATAGAACATCACATTGATAAATCAAACGCTTCTGTCATTTTTAGCAAATAGCTGGTACATAAAATATAATCAAAAAGTAATACAAAAAATCTAAATTTCAAACCTTTTTTTGGTTTTGGTATTTGTTATAAGTCAAATTTTTAGGGTTCCGTACCCGAAGGGTAAAAAGGAACCCTATTACTAAGGCTCCGCTGTCCGTCCGTCCGTCCGTCCGTCCGTCCGTCCGCCCGTCCGTCCGTCCGTATGTCACCAGGCTGTATCTCATGAACCGTGATAGTAAGACAGTTGAAATTTTCACAGATGATGTATTTAAGGGGCTCCCATACAACAAACATGATATTTTGCTCGTTTTTGGACGCAATTGATAACAGCAATAGGTAGACGTTTGAAATACTCACATAATATTTAGTTATATATATTCACTTTAAAAATAAATAATTAAATAAAAATAAAACAAATATTTAAATGGGGCTCCCATACAACAGACGTGATTGAGGATTTTTGCCGTTTTTATAGATAACTAGCTGGCCCGGCGAACTTCGTACCGCCTAATTGTCAATGAATGTCGTGGTATACATATTAGTTGAACAAAATTTATGATGTCTTGAAATTAATATAATGAATAATAGAAAATAATAGAGAAGCACGATGGCGTCATTGCGCGTGTCAGTCTAATTGTACACGCAAGTTAAGCAACGTCAACCGTAGCCTGTCCATGGATGAGTTTATATTATCTCGAGCTCCTCCGTGCTTCGGAAGGTACGTTAATCCGTCGGTCCCGGTTGTAATCATTAGATTAACTCGAGGTCCTCCGTGCTTCGGAGGGCACGTTAATCCGTCGGTCCCGGTTGTTATCATTAGATTATCTCGAGCTCCTCCGTGCTTCGGAAGGCACGTAAGACGTCGGTCCCGGTTGTTATCATTAGATTATCTCGAGCTCCTCTGTGCTTCGGAAGGCACGTAAGCCGTCGGTCCCGGTTGTTATCATTAGATTATCTCGAGCTCCTCCGTGCTTGGGAAGGCACGTAAGCCGTCGGTCCCGGTTGTTATCATTAGATTATCTCGAGCTCCTCCGTGCTTCGGAAGGCACGTAAGACGTCGGTCCCGGTTGTTATCATTAGATGGCAGTCGTTAAGCCAAGTGGCCTTTAGGCGGCTTGAAATTACTGGCGTCCGCCAACTCGCAGTTGAGCAGCGTGGTGGAGTATGCTCGAAACATATTCAGTTGAAGGAAGACCCGTATTTAATATTACCCAGCAGTGGGTAAATATTAAGTTCAGTATTTTACTATGTCACAAAATAAAGTACCATGACACTTGACAACCAATTAATATTCATTTTCAAGCATTCATTCATAAACAATTTTCAAAACAACAACGGACAACTTTCGCGTTAAAAGTTAGACCAATCGATTTGACATTTAATTGAAAATCAATAAATATCCCAATCCGTTTTCAAATTTAATTTTTCGACAATTTTGTCAATGTTTTAATACTTATTATCCTATACCCACATTTCTGAACGCACGCATACATTTGACGTACGCACGTTAACGTCACGTTTGACAGGTCCGACATCCACGAACATTTTGTATGGAAAAATGATTTTTCTTTTATTTTATTTTTTTCATAAATTTTCCAATGTTTTTAATAGTTATTCTGCTATTCTGGACGGAGACAAATCCAACAAATCAAAAACCATGGCAATCGGTCCAGCCGTTCTCGAGTTATAAGTGTTGTAACAAACACGACTTTCTTTTATATATATAGATTGTACGGAACCCTTCGTGCGCGAGTCCGACTCGCACTTGGCCGGTTTTATTTTCACTATATCACTATCACAGCTGTGACGAATCTAATGACACCACAATGATGTTGAAATCCGTCAAGCCGTTTAGGCTGTAGAGCATGCCAAAGAAAATATACAAATTTAATTCAATGTTAAAGATAAGGTAGGTGGTACTGCTCGTTAATGAAGGCTCGAGGCTTTAATACTCAAGTTGCAACTCGAGCCTCTTAGCCAAAACTAACTCTGTGAACTCTGTACCCGGAGTTAGCGGGTTTGAGCGTGTCTAAGAGGGATGTACTGGTGAGTCACTTATCGTGTGTAACGTTGCCCACAATCAAAATCAAAAGATTCGCGGTGCACAGCCCGGCGACGTTGCATTGCATATACAGCAGATGGCTCCGCACACGGCTCGTCACGTCATGGTACTCGTACACTATGTAACTACATAGATCATGAACTTAAGATCGTCGCTTAATCGTCGTGGCCAAACATGACGAGCGTGCGACGTCTATGCAGTTGTTGAGAGTTTATGCACTCAGCTCGCTCTCATATTACACGCTTATATTTAGTAGGTAATAGATTTATTTTTGCCTATACATGACTTTTCTCTTAGATAAAGTTGACGTGTCGTTTATCTAAACGACTTGTGTCTACAAGCAATGACGCCATTGAATGCTCTCTTCCACATAAATTTATAAATCCGTACCATTTCGTCCCAAATAATCAAAAGTCATGCATAAATATGAAATATAACAAAGAATTGTTCAGAAAATTGACTTGAATGTCCATGATTTCGGACCTCTTGGGGCAATTTATCAAGATCAACCATTCCATTACCTGTTGAAAAATCCACGTTGCAGAAAAAGGTTATTTGCAGAGAAAGGGCGCCTCCGGAGATCCGGTAAGCCTTTAGGAAATAATAAATACTTGAATAAAATATCGTTTAATTTCCAATACTTTGGCCGCCGATTTATTTTAAAATGGAAAGAATTATTGATGTGAAAAAAATGACTCAAGGAAGTTGGTTGTGGCTTTCAGAAATGATAATTAAAAAGCCTGTTTCTTAATTTCAAACCTATTGACTTGACTTTGCAAGCAGCTCTTACTTTATACTTACTATGTTTAATTGTATTGATATTATTGTGTGAAATAATCTATCTGCTATTTATTATCTACTGCGTAATGTAAGACTAAACGCTGTAGAGCAACGTCAGAACCGCCAATGTCTTCTGACCTCCAATTTCATGTCCTTTTTGTCTCAATGGCCAACATTTTCGTGACTTTGTATGTTATATCCATCTTCTCCTGTTTTCAGCTTATGTTGAAGCATTCACTTCATAGAGACCAATGTAATAACGTGAAGTTAGGGTTGGTTACTGGTGGAGGGTTGCTCCGAGGAGCACCAATAATGTACACGCTTGTTGTATATGAACAGAGCCTTTATTTTAAAGTCTTAATGCTATTTATACTACTGGGTTGTCGCTGACCAAGCAAAATGCGTCTATGTCGCAATAAATCTATATATATGGTGATATGGTATGATGGTGGTCAACCGTAAATGAACCACTATGCTACAGATACAATATACAACACCAATGAGAACGGTGACTTAGTCATATCAACAGCTTTTTCTAACAACTTTGTTTGCTACAACAAATTAAACGTGGTATTCTCCAGAATGGCGGACTGCCAACGGGCATTATAACCGAAATATCTTAGAATACGCTGGGACTTACATTGGGGCTAACTTACCGCAGAATGTTATTTTGTTTGGCTGTCAATTGACAGCAAAACAAAATAACTGATCCCTGAAAAAAGATAGAGAAAACCAAAGTCTGAAAAGCGGCATAGAACAAACTGTCATACTTATTCAAACAGAGACCGGTAGACAGGGACCGTATTGTGCCAATTTTGGGGCGAAAGTGACTCAGCGTCATCTTTAGAAGCAAAGCCTAGGTCACTGCACATAGTTGCACCCTGCCGATAAACAAAGGCCAATAAGAAGAGATAGGGCACCTCATGAGAGGTGAAGGGACGTGGAGGTAAGTTGGGTTTGGGGTGTAAGTCACTTATCATTATCTATTTGCCAAAGCCAACCTCGCTTACACCTGGTGCACTCTTCTGATTGAATAACGAGGCTCTGGCGAAAGAGAGATAAGATATAGAATAATTAAAACTACCCAACTATGAATGTGTCTGTAACTCACTGAAGACCACAGAAACTGTCCCTGGAAGCTTAGAGGATTGTTGTGTTCATGCGAGTAAGTGAGGTTACCAGGAAGGAAGGAGTTGTTACGATGGCATTGGGTGACGCGGCACACAAGCGATATTTTATATTGCGAGCGTTTACGTGGGTACGGTACAGTTCCCATACCCAACAATATAATATGATGTTTAACAGTTAAACATGAGGGGGCCGTGTGCTTGTTTTCCACCCAACAAGTTATTCTATTGCTTTCAATATTGCTTTGAATATTACAAATTCATTATTTTCAATGTAGCTTTCATCACCTTAATTCACATTTAAAGCCTGTAACGTTTATAAGACATCAGGCGGGGCTTATTTATTTTAGCATCGGTCATTAAAAAAACTATTATATAATTTTTTATTTATTTATTTTTTACGTGAGAGGGGGGCAAACGAGCATGTGGGTCACATGACGGAAAGCAATCACCACCGCCCAGAGAGATCAGCAACACCAAGGGGTCACCGATCCGTTGCCAGTCTATACTCCTTCCTTTCTTTCTTTCTGGTGACCGCACTCACTCGCAGGAACACAAAAACCCTCAAGGGAATTATTATATTTGGCTGCGGTATTCTGGAAGGTGCAGGCACTTCCCCAGTCGGGCGGCTTAAAAAATACGCCATATCCTGCCTCTCTTTTCGTCGGAGTCTTGTTTGTCAGTAAACAGGGTGCGCCAGTAGAGGTGAGGTGAGGTATAAATATATAAATAATAAAACATATAATGCTCTAGAGATAAGCACAAGATTTATTCCTCAATTTCATAATTTAATTAATAGATGATACTTTAGGAGTGCCTCGTTAATTAATTGTTCATTCCGCGATAATTTTATGTTCTTCAGTTGAAATGTAAATGTTACGGTTCATTAAAGGTTAAATTTGGTTAAGTTAACGGCGGATTAATTAAGACATGAAAATGAGTGCCGTTTCAGGGGAGCGTTTATGATGAGCTCTAAACATGTTCATATTTTCGGGACGAGCTCTATATCTAGACATGCTTGTATTTTCGAGAGAATTATGTTGTTTTTTTTTATACTACGTCAGGTGGCAGACAAGCAAACAGCCCGCCTGATGTGAAGCAGTTACCATAGCCATATTAACGCTCGCAACATAAAATATAGCTCGCGCGCCGTCACCCCCGCTATCAACGCAGCATCTCCTTCTTTTCTGGTGACATCACTCACGCAGGAACACAACATCCCTCAAGGGAATTGATAATTGGCTGCGGTATTCTGTGAGGAGGAGGTACATTCCCCAGTCGGGTAGCTAACAATTACGCTCCCTACCTCTCTTCGCCATAGCTTCGTTTGTCAGTCAGCAGGGTGTACCGCGTGCAGGTGAAGTTGGCTTTGGTTCAAAGATGTTGGTGAACCACTTACACCCCATACTATCTTTTCACGTGAGAGAAGCAATGATATAAGCTTGTAAATGTGATCAACCTTGGTGTGATCAACCCATAATCATCCCACTACTGTTGGGATACGGGTCTCCCCTCAAGCGAAGGGGTTTAGAGCATACTTTACCACGCTGCTCGACTATTGGTTGGTGAAGGTGAATATGTACGAGTACATACATAATTTCATTGTTCTCGAAATATAATTCAATATTTAAATGCATCTAAGGTGTAAAATGAAACTCATTAATACATGCAGAGAAAGTGCTGCCGATTATATATTAAGTCTTGTCATGAATCGATAACTTCGATTTTTAATCGATCGTATGTCTATTATATTGTACAATGTCTCCTAATATTCCTTAAGGTTATACTAATTCGAGAGCAGCGAAATGGTAACTGTGTGTTGGCGAAGGCAGCGTTTGCAAGCCGTTCGAAATACATCACCATGGCTTAACGACTGTCATCTAATAACATCAGTGGGTACCAACGATATAACGTGCACGGAAGAGTTCAAGTTAATCGTTGTTGTTTAACTTTCATGATCGATTAGAATGACACAACTGTTACCACGCCATTTTACGAGTTGTTCAGCAGCATCGAACAGACAGTATATACTTGTTTATCTACACTCGAATCGAAAAATTCGAATTACGAATTCAAAGACGGTTCTATACAGACGCAGTTTATAAACGCATATACATAAAATTAAAAATAAAACTCATTATAGTACCGCCAACTGTATCATAAAACTCATTATAGTATCGCTATCTTTTTTTTTATTAATTCATTAAACTAGTCTATGGTTTTAGGCTGAATATGAAAAAAAAGGCGCACGCATGCGCAGTTCGAACTGTGAAAAAAATGGCGCACGCATGAGTAGTTTGAACTTAATTTCCCGCGCTTCCCATACATTATTTTGCCGATCGTGTTTTTGTATTCGGGATTCCAAAAAAGTTTACTAAAATCCTGTAAGTGATTAAAATATGATTGGAGAAGAAAGTAGTGACGGCGAGATTTTCACTCCGCCAGATATTCTAGACGCGGCATCGGCGTTAACTGTAAGTATGCTGTAAGTCTCCTGCCAGAAAAGAACCTACCTACTTTGTTTAATTTCAATTTTTCCTATGAGTGAAGATAAAGTAGGTAGTGTATGAAACTGCATATAACTTAGGTATTAAAACACTCGTGTCAACCTATTATCGCATTCGGCTTCGCCTCATGCGATAAACAGACTCTCGTGTTTTAATACCCCTTCTAATATGACAGTTGCATAAACTACTATTATTATCCAACAGAGTAAAAATATTGATAACAAACTTGTGTACTAAACAGTCGTTAAGCTAAATCGACGGTTTGCGGACTCTAGCCTCCCAAATTCCCAGTAACAATCAATAAACTGACTGATCAATGTTTAACCAAGAATGTCTGCTGTTTTTATACAGTCTTAGTAATCAATGAAAAAAAAAAATAGGGTGTAAGTCGCTCACCGTCGTTAGAGCCAAAGCCAACCTCAACTCTGTTGTAGTGAAAAGCTTGTCATGTCCAACTGAGAAGTACCGCCACCTCATAGAAACATCATCATCAGGTCATTTTAGTCTCCACTACAGGAGCACGACCCTCTCTCGTCCGTCCCAGACAGAAGGAGGATTTGGCCTACACTCCCCACGCTGGCCAGACGGGTTGGGGAGGCCTGATCGATGTTTTATAATGTATTTCCCTTAATCGCCTTGTCATCCACGGGAAGTGACGGAGTGATTCTATTCTAGTCTGCCGGAAACCACACGGCCGTTAACCTTTTAAGATTGTTGTGTTCTTGCAAATGAATGAGATCAACAGTCGTGTGGAGATGCTGCGTAAGCAGCGAGTGTGCCGGCCCGCAGCGATACTTAAGGCTACGTTTTTATCTATGAGTTGTGCTGTGTGCATACCTGATATTTTATTAAGTTTTTTTTAACTAGTATAACGTTTTTAATAGGTCTTTATATAAATTGTAAAATTAAATAAATGAATAATAGTAAAAAAAACATTAAAACTCAATATACCCAAATTTATACAACAAAGGATTATTATTATCTCTCTTTTTATTCGCGAGCCAAGCCCGGTCATTTGGGAGGCGTGCTCGGGTATATGGATCCAACGTGTAGAGACTCGTTTTGAGAAGTTGGAGGTAATATTATACACCCGCCGTGACTCGCTCTACAATATATCAATGGAACGATATGCCCATGCAAATCTGTAAGAAAAGCAATGGGCTATTAAGATGATCTAGATGGACTAAATACAGGGCTATTGCAGAAGAGGGAGTGGTTTACATGAGGCCGGCGATATGCTTATTTGGCACCCGGTATGATAAAACAAATAATTTTAATAAAAAAAACCAACTCCAAACATTACTCTACATTTATGTATGTAGATACAGGCTGATGATGATGATGAAAAAAATATGGGACCAATCTGGAAATGTACTCTTACAAATAAAATAAGTTTTTTTCAAATCGGTTTATAAATCACGGAATAATTTAGTAAAAAATATTAAAAAAAAAAAATACAACCAAATTGAGAACGCCTCCTTTTTTGGAGTCGGCTAAAAACAAGAGACGTGTAAACAGTCGGGTACACTGTGTAAGATAGCCATAATGAAAAGTGCCCCGGGCGGTTGTTAATAATCTGCTACGTGTACAGATGTTACGGTACGGGTGATGTACGGGTACGTTCGTATAACTTTTATTATTTTTATTTATTCACTTTTTCTTACTCTTTTAAATATAAGATTTATAGGACACTACCGGTCGTCAGGGCTTCAGAGAGAGGAACCTTCTTACAATGCGGGCCGTATCCCGACAATGATCAAAAATTATAAAAAATATTTATCAGTATCGTAATACATACAAAACTAGAACGATCTGCGATCTTGAAATTTTAATAAGTTATGTCCGATTTGTTTTATGGTCTATCAAAGTTTGGTGGAAAAGTCCAATTTAAAAGATGAAATTAGAAAAAAAAAATTGGAAAAACAATCAAAATTACTATAACTTTTGTTACGGCACTAGCTACATAAACGCAATATTTAACATAGATGTCGCACAATTT
Organism: Hypsopygia costalis; assembly: GCA_937001555.2. Lineage (NCBI taxonomy): Eukaryota > Metazoa > Arthropoda > Insecta > Lepidoptera > Pyralidae > Hypsopygia > Hypsopygia costalis. Next base: position 7,010,934 of record OW443335.2, read on the forward strand.
TTTGTTTTAACGTATAGAAAATACGAGAGAATAATAGATGTGACGTCATAATTCAGTAGCCTTTTGTATGGAGCGTTTTCGGGAAAGTCCAAAATTTTGATTTTCAAGTTATCATACCTCGAGAAGTTTTTATGCTATCGAAGTAATTCTTTCACTTCTAGTTATATTATAACGACGTCCTTACATAACACATCGAAAGAAAAAATCGTCGTCTAGCCTAGTTACGGATCGTATTTAAGTTTATATATTATACAATTGACATAAAGTTCATTATACTATGAACAATTTCCTTGCAAAAAGCTTCCATTCCGCGGCGCTGTAAATTGAGCCATAAAGGTTCTCAACCACCTCTATCTATAATATCTAGATAAATTAACCCACCTCACAACAACTATTACATAATCTGTGGCTCACCCCAAACCCGGCAATATTAATTCGTTTAATGTTATCTCTTCACCTCCCTAAAACAGACCAATAACCTTACCAAAATTACGCAATCCTCATTTAACCACCATTCACGCAACAAGCCCCTATAAAATTACGTATTAATATTATCATTCACTAATATTATAATCTATACTAATATTATAAAGCTGAAGAGTTTGTTTGTTTGTTTGAAGATTAGTGCAATCTCAGGAACTACTGCTTCGAATTGAAAAAATCTTTTAGTGTTCGATAGCCTATATTTCAAGGAAGGCTATAGGCTATATAACATCACGTTACCACTAATAGGAGCGGAGCATCAATGAAAAATGTTGCACCAATCAAAAATGGGACAAAAATATGCCTTTTGAGCAGGGATTGAAAACCGGTACAAATTTGGGTTCCGGTTCCTCATTTCGGTTTGTAAAAAGGTTCCTCTTTTCGGTACGGTTCCGGTTTCGGTTTCGGTTGGGTTTCGGTTCCACCGGAACCGGTTCTGAATAAAGGTCTAATATACCGGTACCGAATTAAAGGTTCCTTAAGAAGGAGGGATACGTTCGACCGTGTCTGGCATATTTCTTCGTTCTTACAGCTGACAGTTAGCTTTCGATCAGGGATCGAATCAGGGATCAGGGCTACCCGACTGAGGAATAAATAAATATATATATCTGGACAATTTACACAGCGCCATCCAGTCGCACGCAACGAAAGCCCTCAAAAGTTTTGAGGGCTTTCGTTGCGTGCGCTGCGTAAACAGTTGAAGTTACGCAAAAATCATGTATGATGGACATTGGACAATTCCTCTTTAATAGTTCTAAAAAAAGTTCGCGACAGCATATGTCTATTTTTTAAGACTCACTATAAACTTTTTTATGGTAATCAAATTTGTTTGCAATTAATGCATTATTTGCAAACAAATTTGAAAGCAGGTTTAAAATTAATAGGTAGGTACCTACATAAATTATTCACCATAAGTTTTTTTTCTTAATTATACGGTTATGTTAAGTACTTGATTTCCTATGGTCTTACCACGATAACTGATATTCACGCGGACGAAGTCAATCTCACCTGCACGTGGTGCAGCCTGACTGACTAACGAGACTCTGGCGAAAAGAGAGGTAGGACATAGCTGCCCGACTGGGGAAATCCCTTCACCTCACAGTATACCGCAGCCAAATAACAACTCCCGTGAGGGTTGTTGTGTTCCTGCGAGGGAGTGAGTTCACCAGAAAGGAAGGAAGGAAGGAGGCTAGGAGGAGAAGGAGTATAGGCTGACAACGGATCGGCGCCCCCTTACTGGTGTTGCTGATCTCCATGGGCGGCGGTGATTGCTTTCCATCCGGTGACCCACATGCTCGTTTGCATGGGGGCAAACGAGCATGTGGCAACTCAAATTAAAAAAAATCATTTTAGGAGGATAAAATTGTAAAATGCTTTTCTGAATTGATTTAGGTAAGTGGGCTTTTAATTTTTGTTTTCGACATAAATGATGAATAATGAGCATACAATTAATATTTTTTTATTACTTTTATAATAAAGAAAACTTTACTTTTATTAGGTTTATTTTAAAGTAATTTTAAGATTATTTTATTTATAGTTTGTACTTTGTTGTAATTGGGGAAACTTAATTGATTATTAATTTATCCAAACTAATATTTAAAATTGATAAAGATAATACTTATTCAGTTATATTTGGTATATTATGTCAAATATTCATTGATGACTCAAAAATTTCTTTTTGAGTAAATCACTAGGAAGCAAATTATTAGACAACTGAACTTTTGTTCACACGAACATAAATTTAGTTATAAAGCATAAATTTTATAAAAAAAAGATTTTATTCAAATAATGCTCGTCGTTTCGACGAATGGTTAGGGTTTGTGTACAATTTTATTCAACTTAAGGTTTTTTCATCTTGTGGTTTTTATCATGATTTCATAACGATTGCTGTCTAAGGACTGTATAGCGCGTTTATTATTGAACGAGGAAGACGTCAATATAAATCAGCCATACGTAGTACTCCTTTTACCATTTGTGCACCATGTTATTATGTCTTTTATTTGACAACAGTGCATGGATTCATGCACCAAGACATAAAATGGACGTGTTTATATCTTGATGTGGTAAAAAGATGCACGTTATTGGTTTTTACTTTATAGCGTATTACATCAAGTTTCACTTTTAACTCGATTTTCTCTGAGTTTTTCATTTAGCTCCATTCCAGTATTATTTATCGCCTACCATTTTTCTGTCTCCCGTTTTGTAAAAGATACCAGCAATATTTTATGTGGCTTTGTATTTAATTTTTCACCCTTCTTTTATTCCGGGTTTCGAGGTTAAAATCACTACAATCCTTTTTGTCGAGTGAACACAAATTTATCCTCATTATTATTTTTACAATTTTCTTAAGATTAAAAGTTATTTTTGTATTAATTACTTTTTTTACCTGTCTATTGTTAAGACTTAAGAGAGGGTGTAGGTTTATTCGACCCATATATTGTCGTAACTGTTCAATATCTGATAAAAGAATGGCCTGTTTTTAATATTGTTATTTTGTAACGCACGGATAACTGGGTAAATAAAACCTATTATATATAAGCAAGAAAGCTATAATAACTTTTACATTCGCAGAATAGGGATGTCATGAGCATAGTATGTCGCGTTACATGAATATCGAACAACACGGGGGTAGATGAAGATTCATCGTCGTCGGTAACGGAGGCAGAGGCACATCGCTGAGACAGTCAGGCCACGGCCGGTGCATCCTGGTCGAAACGTTAGGCAGTCAGTAATGGTATGGAAATAAACGTATGCATGATCGCGTTAATTAAAATAAAATAAAAAAAATATTACCACTAGAAATACAACAAAAAATGCTATATCGTTTCTAACAGCACCAGCCACAAAAATACAATATTTAACATAGCAGTCGTACAGTTTTCTGAGCTAATGCATGCAGTATAAGAGGTCACAAATTGGTGGCCTCCTGAATGGAGCGTTTTCGGAAAAGTTCAGTTATTGTTATTTCCACAATTAATTCCCGTTGCTATTTTGATAAATCAAGAAAGCTTCTTTCGTAAGTACCTATTTTTATCTTTTCTTTATCCGACAACACTTCCCACTTAAAAATTCATCAAAAATATTACTTTTGTTTTGAGAAAATATTTGCATAATTTGCTGTCAGGACAAGAAACAGACTTCGAGCTGACGGACAGATCACTTCGTAAAGATTACATTTCCCCGTTTTCCTCTTTTGTGTCCTCTTTATCAAATTAATGGAGTGGCTTTCAAATATAAGTTTGTTCATTTGTTGGCCTAAAGTACAATTAAATACACCCACATCTGGAGCCTTATAACAAAAGTGGTTAATTATTTTCAAGTAAGAATGAGGCCGGCTTAAGTCTTAGCTTAAGATTTCAAATTAATTTTAAATTTCACCTGTTTTATCTGAAAAGGACATGACCAGTAAAGATCTTATTATGATATGATTATTATGATTAAGTAGATGCAGAAAAACACTGAAAAACAACTTAAATTTGTACCTTAACTTTTGTAGGTTTTTACTCATCGACGTCCACAACACTTATTCATCCCACTGCTGGGATACGGTTCTCCCCTCAATCGAAGGGGTTTAGAGCATACTCCACCATGTTGCTCAACTGCGGGTTGCGGAGGCCAGTGTTTTTATACCGCCTCAAGACCAATGACTTGGCTTACCTCCCTTCTGAGACAAATCTGGAACAGTTTGCATGGCGCCGCACGCACACATACACGCTCTGCACAGACGTAATTGTTTATGTAGTAGTAAACGACATGATATTTCTATGAAGTGGCCGTGGTGTGCCAATACGTCGTAAATTTATCGCCGTTATTATCAGCCTATGCGCTGTCATTTGATAAGGCAAACATAGGTCTCTCCCTAGACACTCATGTTTAATCCGGAGTTTCCAGACAAGTATTCGTAGGCACTATTAAATTATACTTATATTATTATTAAAAAAATAGCCCCATAGTGAGAAACTTGAAATCAGTTTTATATATTCGCTACACAATTGTTATTTGGCTGCGGTATTCTGTGAGGTGGAGGTACATTCCCCAGTCGAGTAGCTTACAATTACGCTCCCTGCCTCTCTTCACCAGAGCTTCGTTTGTCAGTCAGCAAGGTGCATCGCGTGCAGGCGAAGTTGACTTTGGTTCAAATATGTTGAACCACTTACACCCCATATCTGCTTAAGTAATAGACAATTTCTATAGAGTTCTCGGGTTATGACACTTATGACACAGTGTAAACCATAAAATTTTATTTATTATCGAAGTTATTATCCAAACAAAGCCATAATGGTTTATGCGAGAAAACTTGGCACTCTCAGAACACAGAGCATATTAAAAGAACCCTAGATCTATTGCCAGATAAAAAAGTACAACCTTAAGTCTCCTAAATCCAGGTTGTGCAATAAACTCGAGAAAGTTACGTCGGAGAATTTTGTTAGGGGGTTATGAGGGTTAATCCGGGTTTGTAGATCCTTTACTTTCGATATCTATATTTTATACGTATTCTTGTAATAATGGCGCAACACTTGTTCCGTTATTTTATCATATGTTTCCCTCAATAAAGTACATGTTTATGATATGTAGACGTTTCGTACGATGAAAACTAAACATTTTTTACGATTTCTTTTTCGATTCGGCTAAGCTTATGTTGCGTTGTTCATCCAAGCCATTTTGGCTCACATGGTCCATTTGCCAAAACATCTTCCAAAAACGTCCACTTCCCAAAACGACCACTTCCTAAAACGTCCACTTTCCAAAATGACCTCTTCTCAAAATGTCCACAAATCAAAACATTGAATGAAATTATGCTTAACATGACAGACTTCAACGGAATCATACTTCATCACGATATCTGGTTATAAATTAAAAAAAACCATTTCAGGTTTAACGAACATTACATATATCTCTGACAATAAAATGTATAACTTCAGCAAACTCACCTGGTTTTCATACACTTCACAATACAAAACAAAACATTGAAATTAGATAAGTACTCATTAAAGTAAATAAATTTGAATCACTATACGTAGGTACGTAGGGAGACTTGACATAGGTATATCAAGTCTCCCTTAGTTCTTAAGTGTATCTAAATATATAAAAGAAGAAACTGACTGACTGACATATCAACGCACAGCCCAAACCGCTGGGCCTATAGATTCCAAATTTGGCACATAGGTTCCTTATGACGTCTAGGGGTGCACTAAGAAAGGATTTTTCAAAATTCATCCCCTAAGGGGGTGAAACGGGGGTCCAAAGTTTGTATGGGGAAACAAGATTAGTTGGACTGTTTTATCTGAAACTTTACACGAGTACTTCTATAGATATATGAATAAACACGTGTTTCAGGATTTTTCAAAATTCAACCCCTAAAAGGGTAAAATGGGGTGAAAAAGTCTGAAAATCGTCATGGGCATGGTTTTTATGGTTTATCGGGTCGCTGATTATGAAAACAACAACTATTTTATGATCTAACATAGCCGACGGTAACATAAAATCACCCCTGTAGGGATGCGATGGGGTTGAATTATATAAAATAAGAAACTGAGTGACTGACTGATATTTATCAAGGCACAGCCCAAACTGCTGGGTCTAGAAATTCCAAATTTGGCACGTAGGTTTCTTATGATGTCTCGGGGTGCACTAAGAAAGAATTTTTGAAAATTCATCCCCTAAGGGGGTGAAACGCGGGTCCAAAGTTTGTATAGGGAAACAAGATTATTTGGGCTATTTTATCCGAAACTTTACACGAGTACTTCTATAGATAAATGAGTAAACACATGTGTCAGGATTTTCCAAATTCAACCCCTAAAGCGGTAAAACGGGGTGAAAAAGTCTGAAAATCGTCATGGGTATTGTTTTTATGGTTTATCGGGTCGCTGATTATGAAAACAACAACTATTTTATAATCGAACATAGCCGACATGACATAAAATCACCCCTGTGAGGGTGCGGTGGGGTTAAAATGTCATAATATCAATATTGGTGTTGATTGTATGGTTTTCTGGGACGTTAATTACAAAAATGGCATCGATTTGAAAATATCAACCCCTAAAAGGGTAAAATGGGGTCAAAAAGTCTGAAAATCGTCATGGGTATTGCTTTTATGGTTTATCGGGTCACTGATTACGAAAACAACAACGATTTTAAAATTCAACGTGGCTAACGTGACCATCATTCTCTATTGAGGTGCGATGAGGTTGAAATGTCTATATATTATAAATGCGACAGAATGTCTGTTACCTCTTCACGCCTAAATTGCTGGACCGATTTAAATGAAATTTGGTTGAGGATGACCGGTCGAGTGCTCTTCCAACTGAGCTGCCAGGAAGGTTTGTGTTGCTGACGAATTTTTGCATCTTATATTCTACTGCGTGAGTCACAGTGTGGTTATTCCATTTTTCAAAATATTTATAATATTCTGGCAAGTTGGCCAAGACAACTATTTAAATAATAATAATAATAGTTTATTTCCAGAAAAAATACACAAATTTTATGCTTAAGTCTAACTTATTTAGCCAAGTATTATACAGCAGTAGTAATACAGCATCCGTAGCCGAACTAAGTTTAAAACCTGTATTTCAGCATACGGCGCCACTCGCCGTGGTAATTACCATTATTAGATATACATACAATTACATATTGCAAACAAATTACACTTTTAACTAATATAACTAAACATGTAAAAAAAAATACAAGTATAAATAATAATAAGATACATTGAGTCCTGGGAAAGGACATACCTATGATAGTTTTTATCCCAGAAATTACCTATTATTGTTATTTATTGTGTATTGTTGTATTGTTATTTATTGTATGGGAAAAGATTAGTTGGACTATTTTATCCTAAATTTTACACGAGTACTTCTATTGATTAATGAGTAAACACGTGTTTGCCCCGAATGTCACGCGAGCGAAGCCGCGGGCGAAAGCTAGTTATCTATATTCCCTAGCATAGATTAGCATTGCCATTCAACGTGGCAATGCTGCCAGCCTTTTGGGCACTTTTCAAGTGGGTAACGATTTGGCGGGGCTTCATTATTTATAGTTATTTATTTCTAAGTTATATTTAAGTAGGTATTTTATTTATAAGTTATTTGTATATTATTAAAAATTATAAAATAAAATAAATATTCCCTAAGTATTCAATAACATCAATATCATTTACGTTACAATGCTCCAAATAGTTTACATGAGAATGGTGTAAATATCACCCAATATCATAAGGGTAGACACAGTATAAATTAATACTGCTTTCGTACTGTATGTCATGTATGTGTACCAGTTGCCAGACCAGCAACACTGATTTTCAATCAGAACCTTGACACCACGGACCCTAAGTGGTCGAAGAAAGTCGTGTCTATGTATTGTACCATTTAGAAATATTTTGTTAAATTAACCATATTTTTCGTTTATCTTACATTTGTTTTTTTTATTCGAAAACATCAATTAATTGAATTGGCTATCGTAGTGGAAGCCATTACTATTTTAGTTAAAGTCAACGAGCAACAGTAGAGAGTAACGAAGCGAATTTATTACTTAACTGGGTATCACTACTCTAGAATTAATACCATTACTATGTGTCTTCGATCTATATTTTTTTTTATACTACGTCGCGACGTAGTATAAAAAAAAATATAGATCTAAATAATTCTAGAGTAGTGATACCCAGTTAAGTAATAAATTCGCTTCGCGTCGGGTGGCTAACAAGCATTCAGTCCGTCTGTAGTGAAGCGGTTAACATAGCCATATAAGCGCTGGTGACATGAAATATTTCTCACGCGCCGTCCTTCTGTTGACCTCACTCACTAACAGGAACACAACAATCCTTAAGGGTATTGCCACAGCTTATAAATACGCTGAGCCGTGCTACAAATCTGAAAGTCTACTATAAATTTATCTATTATAAATTTAAAACCGATGTTACAAACGTAAGTAAATACAAATAATTAAGTAACAAAACTGACGTTTACAATCATTTTGTTATCTCTAATTAGTTTTAAACGACTCTGCATCGGGAATACTCAAACAAAAAAAATCACAAAACGAACGTTTAACCATTTAAGATCCATAAATGAAAAATTTAGATAAAATTTTCAAATAAAAACACAATTTTTTCTCTAATACCATAGAAAATTTCAACCCCTGTACACTAATAGAGGTTTCACTAAATCGTTTCTTTTGCTTGCCTAAGATGTAAAAAGGACTTAATGTCTATTTCCATAATTCTAACTTCAGTAGTTTCGGCGCTTTGATGAGTTAATACGCGATAACGACCTTCCTCTTTGTAACTGTAGATTGTAGCAAGGATATTAAAATGTTACGTAATATTATTTGTATTGTAACATGCAACAGAATCACTGTGAACGGCAAGTACATATCACACTTACGATTTTCCGATGACATGCTCCTAATGGCTGAATCGGTGGAGGATCTCAGTCGAATGCTAAACAGTCACAATACTGCTTCTCGATCCGTGGGATTGGGGACAAATTTTGACAAAACGAAAGTTATGTACAACGACTTCATCATCCCTAGCCCGGTTACCGTAGAGAATGAAACTATTGAAGTGGTTAAAGACTACGTTTACCTCGGACAGTATAATACAGCTGGGCCCGGGTAATTTCAACAAAGTAATCGATAGACGCATTCGACTGGGCTGCCCCCTTACCACCATCTCTTATTGCGATTCAATAACTGAATAGAATGCTTATTCATACCAATGAATAAGCGACTCTATTTCAACTGGAATAGAGTCGCTTATTCATTGGTATGAATATGCAATCTATCAATTATTGCATCGCAATAAGAGGTGGTGGTAAGGGGGCTGGGCAACTTATGGAAAGCTTCGGCACATCTTCAACGCAGATATACTCCAATGTTTGATGACTGAAGTCTTCAATCAGTGCGTCTTCCCCGCTATGACCTACGGTGCAGAGACTTGAACGCAGACCGTTGGGCTGGTTCAAAGACTAAAAGTCGCATTACGAGCGATGGAGCGAGTAATGCTTGGGGTTTCTCCAAGGGATCGAATCCGGAACGAAGACATTCGACGTAGAACCAAAGTGGTTGACATAGCTCTTAGAGTCAGCAAGCTGAAGTGGCAATGTGCTGGCCACAATGTGCCGAGTCAGCGAGTTCATGTTGCGAGCATTAATATGGCTACGGTATCCGCTTCAAATCAGGCATTTCAAAATAGCTAAATAAATCAAATTTCATCGATCTGTCCAGTGGTTTGAGTTGTAGGTAAGTTGATAGATTCTCAGGCAGTAGTCCTCTCTCTTTTATATACTGATCTGCCATGTAAATTATTTCTAGTGAATATATATTTTTTTATAGGGACATCCAAATCATCTAACTGTATGTCACTTTACAATTCTCATCTCACTCATTCTCATTGTTTTAGGTCCCCAGTAGTGTTATATGTTTAAAATCCGTGGTGCATGGCAGTTAAGCTTCACTTGACTAGCCATCTCTGGTTCTAATGCCTTATTTGCCATATCAGTATATGGGAAGTCAAATTCCAAAAGCTTCCTACTGCTACTAATTCCTTCTGATTAAGTTCGTTGTGAGTTCCAAGGCAGGGGTAGTTTAATCCCCGGGACTGCAGTGGACTTCATTATTAATTGCCTTCTTTGGTAGTCGCCGCTGTTAATACAGGCTACACCTGTGTACCAAATATAAATAGAAAAATATAACCCAAATATAAATAGAAAAATTCAGCATTCAGGTACCAAATATAAATAGAAAAATTCAGCAGTTTCGGAGAAGTGATTTCAAACACCGGACTAAAATAGTATCATGTGCTTTATTTTTAGTCCATTAGTAGTGGTTTCTGTACCAGACGAGGATAACCAACAGGCGAGACGCCTGTTGGTTATCCTCGTCTGGTACAGAAGAATTAAGGGACGGCGTTAGATGTTTACTGTTGATTGGTTCGATCTGTTTTGTTAACAACAACAATTAATCAGGCCATTTGTGATTTGCTCTTTCTATCCTATGGAAACCAAAATTAAATAGTGCACGCAAATCAAAAACGTTCTTGACACTAATCGATAAATTGAATAAAGTGTTCGTGGTAAACTCAAACCACGCGATTTTTAAGGCTGCCCAAAAAAAAATGCAACATGAGGTTGATGGCGACTGGCTGGTTGTGCGCAAACTTTTTGTATATATTTCTTTTTCTTTGATTTATTTGACTTCTTGATTATTTGACTTATATTCCAAATTTTTAGTTGTCATTTATGCTCCATTACATGAAACGTTGTAAAACTAATATATTATTCTATTATTATAGTATTTTTTTCATAAATTTTGGCTTTAAATTGTTCACTCGTAGTTGTTAACAGATGTTCTTCAAAAAGGGCGTGAAGAGTGAAGCAGAACGCAAGTAATGCCCCTGGTTTTGCACGCATCCATAGGTTGCGGTAATTGATTTCCAAAGTAAACAGAATCAGTTGAGCTGATGTTAACATTCTCTATCTCATGTTTACCACCCAGGAGTCTATAAGACTTAGTCGTAGCAGTTTAGTTACGTCTATGCTCTTGAATATCTTAAGCATGACGTCCTTACCAACCCTCGATTTCCACAAAAAAGATTCTAATAAGTCTATTCTGAGAATAGGCTATTTGAGCAACATTTTTATCGGTTTGATATGTAGGGGACGTCCCTAAATAATATAACCCTAAATAAAAGAATTACTTCGATAGCACAAAAATCTCTCGAGATATGTTAATTTGAAAATCACAATTTTGGACTTTCCTGAAACCGCTCCATACAAAAGGCTACTGAGTTATGACGCCACAGGTTTGTATTTTGTATGCATCAAATCAGAAATTTTATTATTTTATGTAATTAGTATCATAATAAAAGTTATAGTATTATTTATTGCTTCTCCAGTGGATTTTTTTTAAAATAATTTCATACTTTTAAAATGGACTTTCCCGCCAAACTTTGATCGACCCTAAACTAAGACGGACGGAAGATATTAAAATGAAAGTTTGCAGATCTTTATAGTTTTGTGTATTTTACCCTACGATATTGTTTAATAATTTATACAATTTTTGAACATTGTCAAATAGCCTATTGCAAACAGAAATAAATAATAATTTTCATATTCCCAAAATATCCTGGGTCAACTGTAATTCATTATTCTCTAAATTATTTTGACATGGACTTAAAAATAAAAACTAGAAACAAACCCCACTCGAGAATTTCTCGGGCAACGTCTCGGTATAATGCCCGTCAATTTGACCCCGTCTGAATTCCAGCTGACCAGCTTCACAAAGCACGCGATACATTTTTGTATAAGAGCAAATTCTTGTCGTGTCATCGGGACTCCATTTAAGTGAACTACTCAATTTATTATCGGCAAGTACTAAGTTTCCTTGGTAGTGTTCTTTAGCGGGAGAAAAATGGCGAGTAATATTTTTTCTCTGATGGAAAGTTTTACATTTTTCTGCTATGACGTAAATCATGTACATAGTATATATTATTATATGTGAGTGTGTATTGAGGAGTTCGATGGCATCGTTGCGCGTGTTATTTCGATCACGCAAGTTAAGCAACGTCAACCGGAGCTTGTCTATGGATGGGTTTATTTATCTCGAGCTCCTCCGTGCTTCGGAGCGCACGTTAAGCCGTCGGCCCCGGCTGTTGTCATTAGATGACAGTCGTTAAGCTAAGGCAGTGGCCATTAGACAGTTTGAAAACACTCGCTCCGCCAACACGCAGTTGAGCAGCGTAGTGGAGTCTCTCTAGACCCCTTCGATTGAGAGAAGACTCGTATCCCAGCAGTAAGATGAATAACGGTTGACGAAGAAGAAGAAAAGGATAGATACGGTCCTACACATAATAGGCTTGTATCCCATTTTTTTTCGATTTGTTATTTAAAGACGTCTCAATAATATAAATATAGGTGAAATAATTACTGCGATTGCATAAAAACTTCTCGAGATATGATGATCACAATTTTGGACTATCCCGAAAACGCTCCATACAAAAGGCCACCACGTTATGACGTCACACCGTGCTATTTTATATGCATTAAATCAGAAATTTGTACGACAGCTATGTTAAATATTGCGTTTATGTAGCCAGTGCCGTAACAAAGGTTATAGTATTTTTTATTGTTTCTACAATGGTAATATTTATTTTTTATAATTTCATACCTTTAAAATGGACTTTCCCACCAAACTTTGACCGCACATAAAACACGTCGGACATAAGTTATTAAAATTTTAAGATCACAGATCGTTCTAGTTTTATGTATTTTACGTTACTGATAGAGTGTTTTTATAATTTTGTAACATGGGCAACAAGCCTATTAAGATGACATGGCGCTCTCAAGATTTATAGTGTGATATGATGTACTTTGTTTTAAAGTTTATGAGCGCTTACTGCTGCTAGGGTTTATCATGGAATTTATTATGCTGTGGTTCCGTGCTGTGCCTGTCGCAATTGTTAGGGTAGGCATACCACCACGGCCATCACCTGAACATCACTCTAAATATCTTGGGCATCAACCCATAACTATCTCACTATTGAGATACGGGTCGACTCTCAATAGAAGGGGTTTTGAGCATACTCCACCACGCTGCTCAACTGCGGGTTGGCGGAGTTATCAAGGCGCCCAAAGGTCACTGTCTTGGCGTAACGATTGTTATCGTGTTATCTAGTGTATACACCCGGGACCGACGGCTTAAGGTCGTGTACCGTTTTTGAGCTTGGGATGGGCCACTATCCTTAGAACTCGCAACTGAGTCGAGATGATAGCTGGTTTTTGGGTGCTCCCGCCCAGAGAGAAAAACGGAACTTTATGTAATATCGCACTTACCTGCCGCAATTATACCTGATATGCATCAGGTATAATTTGGAAAATAACCCAGTGAAATCACTTATCATTTCCACCCTGTATTATACTACAACAATCTTGCAAAGACCTGTATCAATGTTGACGTTTGATAGGGGTTATTGGAGACGAAAAAACGATCTTTTTCTCAGAATCATAACCTAGCTAGGTTATGATTCTGAGAAAAATCGTATTCGGACGGCTTTGTTAATAATATGTAGAAATACATAATTTCAACAAAAAAAACCGACTCCAAACATTACTCTACATTTATGTATGCTGATGATGGTGATAATGATGAAAAAAATATGAGACCAATCTGGAAGTAGGTATATTCTTTCAAATAAAAAAAATATTTTTCAAATCGATTTACAAATGAAGGAGTAATGAAATAACAAACCTAACAGTGGACAGATACAGGCTGATGATGATGATGAAAAAAATATAGTACCAATCTGGAAATATAACTCTTTCAAATAAAAAAAGTTTTTTTCAAATTGGTTTATAAATCATGGTGTAATTAAATAACAAAAAATACACATACATGCCGAATTGGGAACCTCCTCCTTTTTAGAGACGGTTAAAAATACGTTTTCGTGTTCTTAAAAATATACTCAGATCTTGAATCATTTCTGTTGTAACTAAATACAGAAAAGTGCAGCTCCGATTTCATCGCACGGAGGAAAATATATTTTATATTTCTTGAAGCTGTTCACCCCGCTTCCATATAAATCTATATCTAAGCATATAAACCACTTAACCTTAGATGGTCTGTGAATATAAATAAATTTGGGGAAACGTTTCTGTTTCTTCGGTAACTTCTTAGATTCATTTGCAAAAAAAAAACCCATACCCTTTTGTATGCATGTCGCAGCCAATTCGTAGAACCCGCCGCATTACATAACGGCTAACTTAAGACGGATTGTCTTTGATTGTGATTAATTAGAAATGCGAGGTTCCACAAACTTGATGAACTGTCACCATATAGCTGGCCGCATATCTGGTGACAATTCACTAATATGATAAAAGGGCGGTTTGAAATAATGGCTTGGCCATTTTATAAAACAGTTAGCCGTTATGTAATGCGGCGGGTTCTACGAATTGGCTGCGACATGGCACACTACTTAGTGCGACTTTTTGGTCACATTCGAATGTGTAAACGTTTACAAGCCGACCAAATTGAGAACAAGTTTCATTAATATTATTAAAACTCACGTGAGAAAGCAGCGCTTTCTCACGTTTGTCGAAGGCAGCGCTCCACCAATCAACGCACCAACCCCCCACCACCCTTTCCAGTCGTGCGGCGCGCGCATTGGCGCGCAGTGTCCGGCGCGAGAGACAAAGGGTGGACGTGTCTGGACATTCGCCCTGATGAAGGTCTCCTTTTGAGATCAAAACTAGTCGGCTTTCCCGACAAAAAGACGTGAGTGACCCGTTTAATTTATCTAATTAATTTAACAAGTTTCATATTGTGAATTTACCAGAGGTATGTTATATATCCAAAAAACCGGGTTGCTTACTTCAAAATGTGATCAAGTAAGCCACATAATTTTGATATGTAACACTCGTCTTAAAAATTCACAACATGAGAATTCTTCTCTATTTCGTCGGTTTGTTTACGTTGACCTGATCGAACTCCAACTAAGCACTGTACAAATCCTGCTTGTAGCCGTTAGCAAGTTAGCTTTTAGCCGAGCATTAAAGTGCGCAACCGAACATTTTTTTTTTTTTTTATACTACGTTGGGTGGCAGACAAGCATACGGCCCGCCTGATGTGAAGCGGTTACCGTAGCCATATTAACGCTCGCAACATAAAATATCGCTCGCGCGCCGCCACCCCCGCTGCCACCGCAGCATCTCCTTCCTTTCTGGTGACCTCACTCACTCGCAGGAACACAACAGCTCTCAAGGGAACCGTTATTTGGCTGCGGTATTCTGTGAGGTGGAGGTACATTCACCAGTCGGGTAGCTTACAATTACGCTCCCTACCTCTCTTTTCGCCAGAGCTTCGTTTGTCAGTCAGCAGGGTGCACCGCGTGCAGGTGAAGTTGGCTTTGGTTCAAAGATGTTGATGAACCACTTACACCCCAAATTTATTTACTTCAATTTTAATTAATTAATGATCATAGGCCCAACCTGTAACATAGAACCAAAAATATTTAGAAACAACGCTCATGGACGAAATATTTTTTAATACCAATAAATAAATATAATCTATCCAGAATATTATCAACATCATCCTCATTATCAGTCTGTATCTATCCACTGTTGCATATAGGCCCTTCCTAATAGTTTCCACCGTATACAAAATAAAACCACGCATGCGAAGCCGCGGGTAACAGCTAGTGCAATCTAATGCTCAAAATAGAATCTGTAATGCCTCATTACAGACAAATGCTCCTGTTGAGGGAGCAACTTAACATACACCTACATAGAGCTTTGTGAAATGTGTGTACCCACAAGACTTTCGTGTGTGTGGTAGACTGGACTGTTACCTCGGTGACATGACTATCTACATATAAATACCCTTGTAAATACTTGGAATCCTAACTAAAGGTTGGAAACGAAATGAGCCCTTTGATACTTACATTTATGACGAGCCTAGACGAATGGCTAGCAATGGCTCCTTTGACTCCAAGGTCGCGGGTTCGATCCCCGCACAAGACAAATATTTGTGTGCATGAACATGTCTGTTTGTCTTGGTCTGGGTGTTTTCTAAGTATTATATGTATTTATTTACAAAAAAAAATAAGTATAATATCTGTTACCTAGTATCCATAGTACAAGCTTTGCTTAGTTAGGAACTAAATGACAGTGTGTACTTTGTCCAGGAATATTTATTATTTATATAACAAACCATGTGGCCGAGATAGTAAGAGCCACGGATTCGGTTCTTGCACAAGTTAAATGTTTATATGTATGTATAAATACTATGACATTGTTTATACGAGACATAGGCGTACATCACTACTGCAAAAAATAGACTACAATTCGCTTATTACTTAATATCTACACATTTCATGCAGTACGCAAAGAAAGGAAAAGAACGTAAACACACAAAAATACATTTTACCTACAACTTTTCAATAAATTGTATTTGATTAGCGCTAACGTCTTACCGCGACGGTGAGTGGTGCGGTACTGAGCGAATGCCGGGCGATTACTTTGCTTTCTTCTTGCTACAATAGAGTGGGATGTAAGTAGTTCATCAACATCTTTGAACCAATGCCAACTTTACCTGCACGCGGTGCACCCTGCTGAGTAACGAACGAATTATTATGACATTGATTTTAAAATTTATTGTAAGTAGTTCATCGACATCTTGCACCCTGCTGACTGACAAACGAAGCTCTGGCGAAAAGAGAGGTAGGGAGCGTAATTGTAAACTGCCCGACTGGGGAATGTACCTCCACCTCACAGAATACCGCAGCCAAATAACAATTCCCTTGAGGGTTGTTGTGTTCCTGCGAGTGAGTGAGGTCTCCAGTAAGGAAGGAAATGCTGCGTTGGCAGCGGGGGTGGCGGTGCGCGAGCGATATTTTATTTGGGTGCGAGTGCTAATATGGCTATGGTAGCCGCTTGAGCCGCTTCACATCAGGCGGGCCGTATGCTTGACTGCCACCCGACGTAGCATAAAAAAGGCAGGTAGAACGCATCTATAGGTAAAAACATTTTAGGCATAAACATATATGTCGGACTTTCAAAGTAAAACTAAAATCGTCAGGAAATACTAAAATACTTTGTGACTGTCGGGTGATCCGCGGACTCGCTCAACTATAAAATACTTTGCGTAGAATTCGCTCAACTGTGAAAGCCTTTAGAAACTAAAATAGAATTGGCCATTCAGGTATGCTGAAGAACGATATTTTTAGAACTGCACTCGCTTGAAATTTAAATTGTCCTTCTTTTGTTAAATTCTTTAGTGGGAGTTCGGGATAGGGGCGCATCACTGTGTCTCCTGTGTAGCCAGGATTAACAGCGGCGACCAAATTTATCAAAAAAGGCAATGAACAATGAAGGTCACCGCAGTCCGGACAGGTTACGATCCACGTTGCTTAACTTGCGTGTTAACTTTTTAGGTGTTAACATCTTTGAACCAAAGCCAACCTCACCTGCACGTGGTGCACCCTGCTGACAGACAAACGAGGCCCTGGCGAAAAGAGAGGTGGGGCATATCGTATATTCAAGCTGCCCGACTGGGGAAGTACCGCCACCTCACAGAATACCGCAGCCAAATAACAATTCCCTTGATGTTGTGTTCCTGCGAGTGAGTGAGGTCACCAGAAACAAAGAAAGGAAGGAGAATAGGCTGGCAACGGATCGTCGACACCTTGGTGTTGCTGATCTCCATAGACGGTGGTGATTGCTTTCCATCAGGTGACCCACATGCTTGTTTTTCTACCCTCTCATATAAAAAAATAAAAAATAAAAAAACTAGATTGACACGCGCTCACGCTCTTCACGCCATCGCTCACTCACCGCCGATTCTAATTTCTATTCCGATTTATATTTAAACTAGCTTTTGCCCGCGGCGTCGCTCGCGTGAAATTCGGGCATTTTAGATTATCCATGATTATCCAAGCCAAGTCGAACACGCAACCACCTTCATGTAGCTTTAATTGTACTTAATACGGATGCAAGAACTTTCCCGTCCCGCTCCCACCGCAGCTGCCCGTGATCGCATAAGCACTGATTGACGCCAAATACAAATGTAAAAAACTAAAAACCTATTAGGATAACACAAGTCATATTCTATCAGTTTAAAAAGGATAAATCAAACTTTAAAAAAATTACACGTAAGTTGAATTTGAAAAATCCAGAAACACGTGTTTACTCATTTATCTACAGAAGTACTTATGTAAAGTTTTGGATAAAACTCCAACTAATCTTGTTTCTCCATACAAACTTTGGACCCCCGTTTCATCCCATTAGGGTATGAATTTTAAAAAATCCTTTCTTAGTGCATCCTTAGACATCATAAAGAACCTATGTGCCAAATTTGGAATCTCTAGACCCAGTTGTTCTGTTTCCGTATCCGGTTCCGGTTCCGATGCGATTCGGATTCTGACTCTGATTTCGATTCCTATTTTGTATTCGATTCCGGTTCGTGTTTCGTTTCTGATAGTTCCAGTTCCGATTACGATTAAATTTCCTATTTCGATTCCGGTTCCGGTTCTAATTTCAATTCCGATTCGATTCTGTACAGAGTCTGGTAAACAGTTCTTTTGACAAATTTTATAAAAATATTTTATCCATACGAGTTAGATTTTCAATTTCTCAAAACTTTCTGAGTGTCCCACGTATGGTACCTACCTATTAATACCTATTAATTACCATAAAAAGTAGGCACATTTTTTTTATTATACTGTAATCGTCTGTGGTAGAAAAATAAAATGTTCATAAATAAACGTAGATGCATAATGCAAGTTATGTTTACGTAGTAAGTAATTGAAATAAACGATTAATTGTTTAAAAAAATATTATAACAAAATAATACCTATAGCTTGAAGTGTACGCAAGGTACTGTTTTTTTCAGTATTTGAACCAGTGAAACTCGAACTGTATAAGTATGTAGTGCTTTTTTGTATGGAGTGGCCTAGGTATGGATCAAAACCATTTAGACGTAGGTGCTCGCGACCGTGCGTGCGTAGTCTGTCTCGCTCACGCGTGATAGAGCCACGTCGCCCGACTAGTACCTACATTTGTAACCCGAAATTTCAGATACGGACTCTTAATAACTACGTTTTAATAATATACGAACGAGCGTTAGAATATAGAGAGCCTTCGCCCGGTACTTTCTCGCAATTTACCAGATTTGTCTTTTATTCTTTTATATGCCTTTGCAATTACCAACGCAACAAAAACAAATCATCAGCCAAATCGTCTCGTGCTCAAGTGACGTCGTCATATACTTAAGAACTCATTTTTTTATATACAAAGACGAGGAAAAACATACGTGCCTGTATTTTATATAAGCTACTTTTTCCTCCGAACGAGAGTCTTACACAATATGAGGTAACCTCTAACCTTCTTCGTCTCCCGAGGACAAAATTCCGTATCCCTGCATTATGAGTTTCCTCGAATTTCGCAGGTGTATTTATTTGGAGTCATCCTTTTTATTACACGCCCCCTAGTTATACATAAACGTACTGGAAGTATTTTAAAATAATGTATACTTTCTTGTTTAACTTGTTTTTCTCTTAGATTAGGGATCATGATGCTTATAGAGTAACTTTCGAATTTAACTTTGAAGATAACATTTTTAACGAAGCCTTTATAGAACAACACGTTTAGGGTTGGGAACTTATTTTTTCAAGAAAATTCAATATTTGTGATCAAGATACTAATATAGTAGACTATACTAAGAACTAAAAACATTTACATGTAAGTACACAGTTCGTGTTAAACTAATAGTTATATTATATGTATAGTATCTGTATCTGACAATATAGGTCCTAAACGACTGGAGATTTGATACGTTTTTGAACGAGGTTATTCTTGGTCTGGATAAAAAAATATCTGTCCAGCCGTTTGCAGATCATCGGCTGTTTTTATAAATAAGATATATATTCCTGAACAAATTACACACTGCCGTCTAGTCCCAAACTAAGCAAAGTTTGTACTATGAGTACTAGATAATAAGTAAATTTTTTTTTTCTGTATGTGTATGTGTATATACGTTTCATATAATACATAGAAAACACCCAGACCAGGACAAACAGACATGTTCATGCACACAAAATGTTTGTCTTGTGTAAATGATTAAATTTTTTTATTGACACGCCATGCACATTGTTAGAATAAAGTGTAAGCCGCGGATTAGATACGATTAATCCGGTTTTATGTCTACTTCTAGACGATGTAACTCACTATCACTATGTTTAATGAACAAATGGTCGTTTTTAATGAAAAGACACATTTCATAGATGTATAGACATGGAAGAGGCAACGTATTTGATCTTTTAAATAGGGGCTTTTCTGCTGTTCATTACATCGACATTATATACGGTGCGAATTTTTATTTATGACATTTGAATGCTCTTGATATCTCAACGGAGTTACCCCATAATATAACTCCATATCTCAGCAACGATGATACACATCCATGGTAAGCCATGATAGCAGCTTTAGTTGATGCTACACACCTAACTCTCCTTAGTACATAGACATATTTATCAAGCTTACAGCAAAGTAAATTTATATGACTCTTCCAATTGCATAGGGAATCCACAGTTATGCCAAGAAATACGGTGGATTCAGTTTTTTCAATGCTTGTGTTATTATAAGTAACATTGAAAGGGACATTACTTGCATTTCTGTTCGTTTTAAAGTTAATTAATTATGTTTTTGTCATGTTTATGATTAAATTATTTTGTTTTAGCCAATTAATGGTATTACTCAGGGTCTTATATCTACTTCAATGTCAGTTTTGTGATCTATATTATCTTTTTTCTCGATAAGCAGTGTAGTGTACTTGGCAAACAATTGAATGACAAACAATATGCACTTATTATCTATAGCGTCAGGTAAATCATTTACATATATTATAAACAATAACGGTCCTAATATGCTACCTTGAGGCACTTCACAGCTATTAAGACAGTATTTAGATCTATAAGCAGTTTTATTACGTCCAGTCAAGTTTGTAATTTCAACGCACTGCCACCGGAAGCGTAAATAGCTTTCGAACCATGTATGCGGTGTTCCACGAATGCCATATCGCCATAATTTATTTAATAAAATGTCATGTGACACAAAGTCAAATGCTTTCGACATGTCAAGAAAAATTGCAGTTATTGGCACTTTGTCATTCAATTTTTTTGTCTCTGTCTTGATTAGTTCATAACATGCTGGGATAGTTGACATATATTTTCTAAAACCAAATTGTTCTAGCTTTAATATATGAAATACTGATAGAAAAGCATATATTTTATCATACATAATTTTTTCAATTACTTTTGATAATACAGGAGCCAATGATATTGATCTTATTGATAGACTTTTTGTCTCCTTTTTTAAACAAAGGTTTAACAATTATATATTTCAATCTGGAAGGATACTTTCCTTCTGTAAATGATAAATTAATGATGTGCGCTAACGGTACACTTAACTGCTTAGCACACATTTTTTACACTTTTACTGTAATATTATCATAGCCTGTTGAATTTGTATTTTTAAGGTTATGAATAACCTTGTAGACGTCATCAGGATTTATTTGCGTTAAATAAATGCTATTGCTGTTGTAATTGTTACTAACAAGGCCAGGATTATATGATTTCGTCATGTTATTATTATTATCTAAATTTAAAAATGTTTATTAAAAAGTTCACTAATTTTCTCAGGAACAGAATATATTTTATTATCATAATTTATTGAAATAATATTATCACTATATTGTTTGCTGGTCATATTTTTTATTATATCTCACGCTGCTTTGCTTTTATTTTGTGAATTTTGTATAAATAATGCATAATATTATATGTATAATAATATGGCGGGCAACCCTAGCTAACGGTCTAAAAGCCATTTTAATGCAAAAGTAAACAGGATTCTTGTAAAGTTTTATTTTCAGAGGCGGATAAAATTTATCTGTAAGGCAAAACAGATATCTTTTTTTTCCAATATTCCAAATCTTTAGAATTTAATCCTATGACCAGAATTTTATATTATTATAATGTGTGATTTGAAGGACTTTGTCGGGAATAATCTATTCATATGCCATTTTTTAGGGACGAGACCGCACCACACATTCCCAGCACTGTGTCTCATGTGTAGCCAGGATTAACAGCGGCGACCAAATTGACAAAAAAGCAGTGAACAATAAAGTCCATTGTAGTCCCGAGGGTAAAACTACGGCTGCCTTGGAACTCACAACGAATGTAATCAGAAGAAATTAGTCGTAGTAGTAAGCTTTCAGTTTGTCTTCCCCTCTTGGCTATGCGAGAGACAGAAAGTTAAATCGTCGTCGATCCTTACTACGGTATAACCAGAGTACGAGTACGTATAGTGCCTAGTAATAAGTAATATAACTTTCGTTACAGTATGGCCACTTGTAGCTCTCTTGAATCGTCATTCACCTTCCATTAGAATCGAATCTGGACCAGCCCCCTTACCACCATCTCTTATTGCGAATCAAAAATTGAGTAGATTGCTTATTCATACCAATGGATAAGCGACTCGATTCCATTTGAAATAGAGTCGCTTATTCATTGATATGAATAAGCAATCTATTCAGTTATTGAATCGCAATAAGAGATGGTGGGAAGGGGGCTGTTTGTTCGGCACCACACGCACACACACTCAATCAGGCACTATAATTAGGGATGGGCAAAATGCTGGGCATTTACGATAAATGCCCAAAAAGTATTTATAAATTCCCTATTTATGCCCAAAACTAGGCATTTATTAGGCGTTTATAAGTACTTACTGGGCACTTATTGTTAATGCCTGGCATTTTGCCCATCTCTAACTATAATAGTTTAAACGAATACTAGCTTGCGCCTGCGTCATCGCACGCGCGTGTTTTGGTACCCCGTGGGCACTTTCTAAAATCCATTCTCAGCGGATGCCTACGTCAGAATATCTACTTGTGTGCCAAATTTCAATCCGATCCGTCCAGCGGTTTGAGCTGTGCGTTGACGATCAGTCAGTAACAGTTGCCTTTTATAGATAACAGAGGAGATTCATGTTTTTGTTTATAATGGATAAACTCTAAAACAACTGAACGGATTTTAAAAATTATTTCTCCTATAGAAAGCTACATTTTCTGTGAGTAACATAGACTATATTTTATTGCACTTGTACGACGCCGGGGCGAGTCGCTAGTTATTTATGTAAAATTTAACCACGTTATATTTGTATGGTGTAGCAGGGATGTGCCCATATTTTCCCCTTTCCACTGCTGGAATAAGAGCCCCCTTTAATTGACATGGCTGTCTTTGATAACGGATTGGCAGAGGCTAGTGTTTTGAAATCATCCACAGGTCACCGTCTTGATAAATGACTTTCATCTAACGACAGAAGCTCTGCCACTAGGGCGTCTACATTGATAGGCTGTACCAACAACTTATCGTGTTCTTAGAACTATGGATAAGCTGGTCGACATTGTTATTTTGTTATACATATTAGGTTAGTACAACGACTCTTCCAAGGTCCTCGATTTGATTGCCATTAATTAAGGGAACGAAGAAAGGGGCCAAGCCAAAGGAAACTGAGCACTGGAGTAATACTTCGTTGTATAATAGGCCCTTTAATACAATCGGAAATTGCGTCTATTCCGAAACACGTTCTCCAAAGCACTGATAGTGAGATATAGAACTTATGTTACCTATAAACATATCACCACTGTAACCATCCAAGTGATTAACAGGCAAGTAGCTTTGGCACGTTGTAGCCGATTGGATCTGTTCCAAAGTGCTCATGGTGTATAAATCTTGAGTTTATGATTAATCACAAGTAATACAACTTATTTACTATATGAGTATGTCAACATCATTACACGACGCCCACTGCCGAACATACGAGTAGGTCTCCCCCATACAATTATCAGTTTTGTATCGTTTGCATCCATTATTGACTCCCTGTGATCTTTAAAAATCGTCGATCCATGTAGTAGGTGTTGGGAAATGTATTAGCCGTTCATTCTATTTACTAAGTAACTATTAAGTAATCTTTGGTATTAAACACAACTTTTAATTAGATTGTAATAGGCTAGATGACAATTTCTTTTTCGTTGTGGTATGTAAGGACGTCATTATAATATATTTTGACTTAAACCTAGACTGTACTACTCTATTATTTTAGTGTTATCAAATTGTTTTTAGATTTAATTAATATTCGTGCGCCTGCAAGCAGGCTGATTACATTGAGTACATAGTTTAAGACATATATATTGGGATGGGGGGGCTGTATCTCCTGTGTAGCCAGGATTAACAGCGACGACCGCCAAAAAAGGCAATGAACAGTAAACTCCATTGCAGTCCCGGGAGTAAAACTACGGCTGCCTTGGAACTCACAACGAATTTAATCAGAAGAAATTAGTAGGAGTAGGAAGCTTTATATGTATTAATGTACTCATTGCAAATAAATG
Organism: Hypsopygia costalis; assembly: GCA_937001555.2. Taxonomy (NCBI): domain Eukaryota; kingdom Metazoa; phylum Arthropoda; class Insecta; order Lepidoptera; family Pyralidae; genus Hypsopygia; species Hypsopygia costalis. The sequence continues at coordinate 7,035,345 of OW443335.2, forward strand.
ATGATTATGATTACTGTGATTGAAGTCGTAATCGGTATCGATTTCGGCTACCATTCCTCTGTAGATTAACAGCAACGACGACCACCAATAAATACGACAATGTACAGTGCAGCTCGTCCTAGTCCCAGGTGTAAAATTATAGCAGCTTGGAACGAATCTGAAGGCAAATAAGGATAAGTTAAATAGTTAAATAAATACATCCTCCTCCTCCTCGAGTCGTGTTCCTCATTGTTGAGGGTCGTGACCTTTGATGATTCTCGTACGGACAATATTACGCCATTTGTGTCTGTCTGTTGCGGTATGGATGGCCTCGCAGATGGAGGTGTCGAGTGTAGATCGAATTTGATCAGACCAACGCATCGGACTCCGCCCCCTAGCTCATTGTCCCTCAACCTTGCCGGTTATCAATAGTTTTTCAAGATTGTCTCCGCTTTTCCTAGCAATGTGGCCAAAATACTCGAAAACCCTGCGAAGACATGTGGTGGAGTGTCTCGTGTGGATTTTAATTTCTTCGAGTATTGATGCGTTGGTCCTGTGAGCTATCCAGGGTATATGAAGCATTTGTCGTTGTTGAAATAAATACATAGGGAGATTAAACTCACCACGATTTATTAGACGGTCTTAACAATATCAGGAATCTTGTGGCGGAAGCACGTGAAGTACTTTAGTACAAATTGCCTGTAAATTTGACTTCCGCAACATAACACCTCAATCGTGTAGTGGATAGATAAAAGAGTGAATACATTCCCTTTGCGCTTGACAGACTTTTCTGATCACCTGTATATTGGCTAGAATTTCCATACACATTTTCAGTTTTGTCCAAATATACGTTTCGCTGCCTACGTTTGTGGCAAAAGCGACGGTCTGTCTACGGCCGCTAGCATACGGCGTATTTAAAACGCGCAGACGACGCACGTTTCAGGAACGGCGCGTACACGCGCGTTTGTCGCGTTTTATCCAATAGATAGAATTGTCGCTTATTTATACGTTTTTTTTTCTTTTTAAAAGCAGTGCTAAAGCCAGCGTAAGCAACACTGCTTACGCTCAACCGACGCCATTGTACAACAGATCTGATCAAAACGTAGAAGTTACGAGCGACTACAATGGTTCTGTATCGTTGAATCTGCACGTATACGCGCAGTAGACGCACGTTTCAAGATCACCCTGTGTGCTTACGGTTAGTAGATTGCGTTCGAATATCGTTTGAAACGCGTATACGCGCATCGACTGCGCGTTTAAAATACGCCGTGTGCTTAGAGCGTTAGGCTCTATGCTCTTTCCAATATTGTGAACTCGTCCAAGTGTACAATTTGGCGGCGAAGCCTGCCTCCCGTTTGGAATTCTAAATTTTAAGGTGCGGAAGACGATAAGGACTACGGTTGACGTGGAAGCGAAAAATAGCGAAACAAATTCGAATATTTATTGGAGATTCAAGTTTTATCGAACATTTTGATTCTTTGAAACATCTTTTGGAGAATTTGCTTTGTTTGGTGATGTTTTATTTGTTTTCTTTTTTTATCAGAAATATATATAAAACGAACGATTGCTGTAGATTACTTATGATCACGAGCTTACGATACTATCTCCTATAAACGGCGGACATATTTGATTATTTAATACTTTTCACCTAAACTGGCTTATAAGGCATAAAATTGTTAGTACATTACTCGGTTAATAATGATGATTATGATAATGATACGTACCTACAGCGAGCAGTTATGTGCTTAGAGTACTAGCGGCTTAAGGTTTCTTGGCCGCAGTGAGAGGAGGCCCGACTCGTGGTCGACTTCCGTACAGCGCTGGTACTGGACAAGCAACCAAGACGTCCGTCTCTTCCGGATGGTGCATACCTACCTATATAATCCATAGTCATAACATTAAAAAGTGTAAGATAAAATATAACAATTGTTATAATAAAATATTCTTCAGACGTCAAGTCCATACACAAGCGACGGTATTTCACGATTTACTTAAAAGGATGAAAGTTGATGCGATTTTTCAACTCCACTACATTCGACTTTCTCAATTTTATTATCAACCAAAACTGTGATTTATAAAATACACTCTGGCATATCTCGGGACAAAATACTGCATTTATAGTTACGTAAAGTCGAAAGCTTGATATAAATAGTACTTGCTTTTCTGCGGCTTCGTCTGAGTGAACACACTCCGGGAATATAAAGTATCAAGTATCTGCAGTTCTATACTATAATAATATAAAGGGAAAATATTAAATTTATTGAATTATTTGTTTGTAATGGATGAAATCAAATAGTACTTAACCGGTTTGAAAATATAGGCCTTCCCCAATTCTTTCCGCCATATTCGATCCTCCGCTTTCCGCGTCCAGCCGCTTCCAGTCGCTTTTTTGAGACCGTCGGTCCATCTAGAGACGAAGCGTCCCACTCTTCATCGCCCCATACGCGGCCTACAGTCTAGGACTTTACGTCCCCATCTCCCATCACTGACACGGCAGATGTGGACTCTGAGAGCTATATGAACAACCTTGGTTTTCCGTGGAATTTCCTCGTACCGGATTCCATCCCTTACAGAAACCCCAAGCATAGCTCTCTCCATCGGTCCGACATTCAGTATCCAAGTCTCTGTACCGTAGGTCATAGCAGGGTGGACGCACTGATTAAAGACTTTTAGTCTTCAAGCATTGGGGTATATCTGCGGTGAGGATGTGTCGAAGCCTACCAAAAGCTGCCCAGCCCAGTAGAATGCGTTAATCTACCTACCGAGTAAATTTCAAGAACATGACACGGTACAGTTTCGAAATTATGGAAACAATTACAAAGTAACAATTTCAAACAGCTTGAGCTTGGAAGTATCACTTTCTCTCAAGTTAGGTAATTTAGAACAAATTGTCATACACTTATTTCTTCAATGATAGAAGTTAAGATTTTTTAGAAAATGTGACAATGTATATAATTATATTATTGCTCGTGGCTGTACCTATCTATTGTAAGTAATATTCACCAAGGAAGTGTTTTTGCCTAACAACTTTGAGATTGCAAATAAACTTTTAGATGTTGTTTTTTTATGTTTTTTAAATTATGTTCATTTGACGATGTAAAAAAATGTGTTTGTATACGTCTTAAGATTTGTATGCTCTATTTGTGGAGCAAGAAGTAGATAGAACGTATTTATACGCACAGAAAAATGATTAGAATTTTCTAATTTAACTGAATTAACCTTCTCTTTTTGCTGATGTTTAATTAAACTGTTTGTCAAACATGTCTGATCACACAGACCACAAGAAAATCGATCTCCTCGTGCTCTCACTACTTACCTTCATATTAATATTGAAACTTTCTACCATCTAGCTAGCGTGATGACATTGGAGTGTCTTGGGGAATGAAATAGTTTTGAGTAGTAACGACAACTTTGGATGTGTTGAAGATGAAGTTGGAATATCTTGAAGATAGTTAGAAGTGTCAGATTACATTTAGTTAGGGATCTGTAACATTCCAAATGCATTTCTAAAGGCGTGTCTTCTGCTCTAGGAAACAACTAAACAAAGAAAACATATATTTAACTGTACATTCTCATGCCTGCCTCGTGAACGGGTGCTGCCAGAGGGAACCGGTCTGCCGTGGCTGTCATTGTTGTAAGGCAATCGATAGGAGAATTTAGATTAAATAGTATTAGACAATAGTATGATTTATTATAATAGCGACATGCAATTAATAAATTCTTAAAAAAACATAAAAATAGAAAATTGTTAACAAAAGACTCATGGAACTGTAGATTACCAATATATATATTTTTTTTAAACTTACTAATATTATAATAGCGAGAATGAGTTTGTTTGTTCGTTTACACGACTTAACAGTGCAATCGATGTCATGAACTTTTCCATACTTGGTATTAGAAGTTCAATGTTCACAAGCAAAGAAGTAGTGACTTAATCGTTGTTACCATAGGCAATATTTTCCTTGTTATTTTCCCGCCTTGGTTAACATATTTAGTTTGTTTTTCCTAACAAAACAATTAGTCCACGCCCATATTTGGTTAGAAGTTTGGTGTTAGGAGTTAGAAAACACAAAACAGTGTCGCAGGAAGCCTTCCCCCAAAATCACGGGTTTGTTTGTTGTTTATGTACGAGGGTCAAATTGAAAGTTCTTAGAAAATCAAAAACTGAGCAAACTAGCAAGTTATTAGTTTTATTATATCTTTTCAAAATAGTGTCCATTAACATCAATACACCGCTGCATCCGATGGAACCACTGAGAAAAGCACTTAGCCCACTCGTCCTTAGGGGTCTCTTCGACGGCCTTTTGAAACGCGCCCACTGCATCCTCAGTGTTCATAAAAAGTTTCCCTCGAAGTTTTTCTTTTATTTTCGGAAATAAATAAAAATCTCAAGGTGCCAAGTCGGGGCTATACGGCGGGTGACCCAGTAATTCCACGTCTGACGTCACTAAATAGTCGATCGTTCGACTGGCGGTGTGCGACGAGGCGTTGTCGTGGTGAAGAAGGATCCTACTTCGAGGACGTTTCTCCCGAACTTTTTCCAATACAAGTGGCAATCAATTGTTACTGTACCACTCTGCAATAACTGTTTTTTGATCCTCTAAAACAATTGTCGCATAGTGACCTGTCCTTCCGAAGAACGAGGCCACCATCTTTTTTCCCACACTTCGACCTCTCTTCACTTTAGTTGGCAACTCCTCGAAAGGAAACACCCACTGAGCAGACTGTCTCTTGGTTTCTGGATCATAACAGTAAACCCAGCTTTCGTCACCCGTAAGTATGTCGAACACAGCATTTGAGTCACCTCCGTTAAATCTTTGAATCATTTCACGGCACCAATCAACCCGACGGAGTTTTTGGGCCTCGGTCAAATTATGAGGTATCCAGCGGGCACAAAGCTTCCTGACCGCTAAATGTTCATGGAGGATTTTATGCACTTGACTCATACCGATGCCTAAGCTTGTCCGAATCTGCTGATACGTCACTCTTTTATCAGTCTCTATCATATGCCGCACAACACTGATGTTATTTTCAATCGTCGCCGTAGAAGGCCGTCCCTAACGCAGATCATCGGTGAGATTAGTGCGGCCACGTTTAAACTCATTAAACCAGTTGTAAATAGTCGCACGAGATGGGGCTTCATCGTGAAAGGCCAATCGAAGTCTATCATAGCTTTCTTGCTGACTTAAATGACAACGAAAGTCCTAAAAAATCATTGCACGAAAATTTTCTCGCGTTAAATTCATGTTGACGTGACACAGACAATTTTCAATTTGCCGCCAAATCGTAAAACAAATGACAAATGAATGAAATACATAGTCTACAGAGTTCAAATTTTCAAAATTTAAACTTATTTTTTTATTATATTGTTTACAAGTGGCCAGTTCTAAAAACTTTCAGTGTCGCCCTCGTATTCCAAAACTTTCATTGGCCCTTTTATTGGTCGATAGTGTTCGCATGCGGGATGCAGGAGGTTATATTTGCGAGAGATTGTAACAATACCTAATGCATATTTCGCAATTAGTTAAATCATTCAAAAATTATAGTGAAATATTAATTTACATGCATTCACGCACTTTTTTTGAGCAGTCGTGTATTTCTAATTTTATACACTGTAAACTGGGAGAAAAGAGTAAAAAAAAACTAGCTTTTATCAGTTATTTAAAAAAAAACTAAAAAGTTTATTTATTGTGCTATCCTCATCAAGCCTTTTAATTTGACACCCCACATGGATTAGAGTGGAAATTATAAATCGCCATTTAGTAACCGCCGCCATTATGACGACATTTAGGTAACCGTTTAATGACACGAGAACCAAACAAGTGTGACAAATTTCAGCTCAATCGGAAACTGGGAAGTGAGTCAAATTTTACTGGCAAGATTTGATTACTGACACCGCGCTGAAACGGCAGAAAATAAAAAAATACTTGTAACAACACTTTTCATTTCTTGAGCAATATACGCTACTCTGCGACGTTCTCTAAATTTCTTACGAAAATGACATATTTCACCTATATTTCCGTATCACTTGGAAAAATTTATATGGCATTAAATTATTTGCAGATTTAACTCACGGGACTTATTTCGATTTAAGTGCTATAAATTTCACGACTACGTCAACCCAGTCGGAAGTATCGATTCGAAACTTGAACTTGATCAAATCTTGCATTTGATGTAAGTATTTTTTGATGTGCAAAATATGGTTAGGGTAGGTCGGCAATGTATTTATTTGATGTTACGTTAAATAGTATCATTTATAAGACGCGTGTTACATATCAAAATAATGTGACTTACTTGCTCACATTTTGAAATGAGCAACCCGGCTAATTTGGATATGTATCACGCGTCTGGTAAATTCACAATATGAAACTTTTTCTCAATTTGGTCGACTCGTAAACTTAACACGTGACCAAAAAACTCGCAATATGCATTCGGATCGAGTGAATCGAGCACTTTTAAAACGTGTCATCATTTTTGACGGTGGTTTTCACGATTCATGAAGTTTTTTTATTTTTTAGAACGGGCCAATGAACCGTGTAGGTGTCGATAAACACGAGGAAAAACCTTCAATCATAAAGAGGTATAATACTAAAGCCAAATCGAACTCTGTTAGTAAAAACACCAACATGTATTCCGCTATGTTTTGAATATATATATATATCTTAAAATTTTATGAACTGTCTCCTGGATGTCGCTAGGTATACAATATATTAGGGATCTGGCTTCCGATATTTTAGCAGATTAATATTTAGACAACCTCATCAACAAATATCCCCTCAAGTGGGGGTCGCATTAAAACTTCCTTAAAATGGGGGACATTTTACACTTTCATATTTCAATTCATTTTTTGTTTACTTCAGATATACCTATTAAAATTCCTACCTATGCTTATCATGATAAAAAAATGTAGACATAAGGATTCTGCAGCTTCTGATACCAATGAACTAATGTTAGATTTTTTTCGATGAAAGAGATCCCAGCAATACAAATCTATATACATATAATAAAACAGTAAAAATAATGTGTCTGTACATTGAATATATTTACAAAAAAACAATTGGAGGCGATGGAGATATAGTAATAGAGTAAGATTTTTTTTTTAAAATGTCTGTTTGTCCACGCTAATCTCTGGAAGTACTGGACGGATTCGAATGAAACTTTTTTTGTTCTATAGCTGTTAAGCCTGGGCAACATATACAGGGTATAACTGATTTTGGAAAGTGGAACACCTCATGCAGCACCATAATGGTTCAGGTAAACTCTAAGAAATATAAAAATGACGCCTTAGCAAAAGTTGTTCAGCCTGATGGGCATTTTCTGTTGAGGTATAAAAATCCAAGATTTGGAACACCTGATGCAGAACCATAATGGTTCAGGTAAACTATAAGAATTATAAAAATGACGCCTTAGCAAAAGTTGTTCAGCCTGATGAGCATTTTCTGTTGAGGTATAAAAATCCAAGATTTGGAACACCTGATGCAGAACCATAATGGTTCAGGTAAACTATAAGAAATTTAAAAATGACTCCTTAGCAAAAGTTGTTCAGCCTGATGAACATTTTTTGTTGAGGTATAAAAATTCAAGATTTGGAACACCTGATGCAGAAGAAAGTTAAATTTATTTGCAACAACAACACGTGTTTACAATAAATTATAGTTTTTAAAAAAAGTAAAAAAACACGCTGTAATAGCAAATAGAACTAAAAAAGTTACTTAAAATAACAATAAATAGATTAACAAAATATTGAATGTATTGTAAAAAAAAAACCGCGGGGTGCTACTTTTATTCTTACCTGCTACAAGTTAGAAGCAATCGTTTTATTTCATTTACAAAGGTAACGTGGTCTATTTAGTCAGTTTATTATAGACGTGTACGCTAAAATTGAAATGGAACGATTGGTATATATTCGCACAAACCAGAAGAATACGTGCATTTGCGTGACGCTATGTAGCAAGATCAGAGTTTATTTGATTTAGTGATGGAAAGTGTTTTAAGCAACGAGAGGAAACTGTTTTTCTTAGATGCTCCAGGAGGGACTGGAAAACATACCTGACGAGAGCAATCCACGCTGAAATCAGGCGCCAAAATAAGATCTCGCAGCAGCATCGCCAGGTATTGCAGCCACATTACTACTAGGCGGAAGGACGCAAATACAATGTTCAATATCCTACTCGATTTAAACAGAATTGATACACCGACATGCTCTGTGACAAAGCGAAGGTGTTTCAGGTTTGCTGTCTAATCGTTTGAGATGAATGCGAAATGGCCAACAGTAAGGCACTAGAAGCTGTAGAGAGAACTTTACGTGCCCAAGAGTTTTCAAGAATATTAATAAATTTGGGGAAGATCTCCTTCCTGAAGTAAAGTCAATGCTTGCAAAGGCAGCGAAATATAATTGAAGCTGAGTTTCACACTGGGAGTGGTGCCGGTGAAACTGTATTAATTCCGCGTATACCACTCTTCTAAAAAAAATCCATTTTAATTTTAAACATACACAGTTCTCTGTGACTTGCTTTGCTATGACAATAAAGAAATCACTAAAATTCGCTGGTCAAGCTTAGGACTGGTTGTATTTCGCATGACCAACTTTACGTGGCTTTCTCGAGAGTTGTAACGCTTCAGGTCTTTTTATATTAGCTCCCGAAGGAAAGACTCCCTTAATTTATTTTATATTTTTTTTTAAACTATGGTTACAATGTTAAATAAAAAATTAACGTATAACAAGTATTTTCTTATGTATCTACATTCGTTCGTATTCTTATTAATACGCCGGAATCATTAAGTCCACGCGAACGAAGTCGCAGGCATCAGCTAGTAATAAATAAATATTTCTAAACAAATTACACACTATCATCTAATCCTAAACTAAACAAAGCTTGTACTATGGGTATTAGATATCTGATACTATACTTGAATACATTTTTTTAAATACATACAAATAATACATAGAAAACAGCCAGACCAAGACAAACACACATGTTCATGCACACAAATGTTTGCCATGTACGGGAATCGAACCCGCAACCTCGGAGTCAAAGTGGCCATTGCAAGCCGTTCAACCACTGAACTCGTCAATATGGGTTTCTTCCGTAAATTAATAATTAAACTAGACCAACCATTAATCTAAGATTAATTTTACATGTGGATACTAGCCATCGTCGGTTCACTTTACAATATGAAATATTAAATCTGCCAGCATTCCCCGAAATACGTGACCTATTGCACAGAATCTAGGGCATTAAGCTCAACGACATATTGCATAACATAAGTTCCATGCAAAGAATTCCAATAATGTTGAACTCTGCTTTCTGTAACGGACCTTAGCTCTGTCGTAAAATTTTATGTAACATGAATATCAATGTTTAGTTCATTCAATACTGAAATATAAATCTTTTATACATTCACAGTTTCCTGGCTGAAGATAGCAATGGTATTTTTGGCCGGGACCGACGATTTAACGTGCCCTCCGAAGCACGGAGTAGCTCGAGATAAATAAACCCAGCCATGGGCAGGCTACGGCCTAATAGCAGATACAATTGAAGGTCACTACAAAAAATATGGTCGAAAGCCATTTCAGAAACGAGCTCGTTGGGTGGAAGACGATCGTGATGTCTCTCGAAAACAACTTGCAGGCAATCGTTTTATTTATTTACAAATGTAACGTGGTCTATTTAGTCAGTTTATTATAGACGTGTACTCTAAAATTGAAATGGAATGATTGGTATATATTCGCACAAACCAGAAGAATGCGTGCATTTGTGGGACGCTATGTAGCAAGATTTTGTGATGCAAAGTCTTTTAAACAACGAGGGGAAACTGTTTTTCTTAGATGCTTCAGGAAGGACTGGAAAATCATACCTGATATGATAGCAATAATCGCTGAAATCAGGCGCCAAAATAATATCTCACAGCAGCATCACCAGGTATAGCAGCCATATATTACTTCTAGGCGGAATGACGCAAATACCATGTTCAATATTATACTCGATTTATACAGAACGGAAACACCGACATGCTTTGTGACACGAAACTGTGACAAAGCGAAAATGTTTCAGGATTGCTGTCTAATCGTTTCAGATGAATGCGAAAAAAAAAACAATAAGGCAGTAGAAGCTGTAGATAGAACTTTACGTGCCCAAGAGTTTTCAAAAATATTATTAAAATTTGGGGAAGATCTCCTTTCTGAAGTAAAGTCAATGTTTAGCAGCGAAATATGTATAATTGAAGCTGAGATTCTCACTGGGAGTGGTGCCGATGAAACTGCATTTATTCCGCGTATACCACTCTTCCTTCTTACGGCCGTGTGGTTTCCGGCAGACTAGAATAGAATCACTCCGTCTCTTCCCGTGGATGTCGTACAAGGCGACTATGGGAATAGTTTTTGTCCCAGAAATTACCTATTATTGTTGTTTATTGTACCTGTAGGGCGGTTCTATGTTCAACTGTATGTATTTTTTAAAATTCAATGATTTGTCCGTCAATTGTACAGCAATTTTAATAATTCTTATTCGTTTGAGAGGGTACACTCTCCAGGTGGTCCCATATTAAAATGAATGTTGCTAAGCGCAAAACTCGAGAACGGCTCGACCAATTCTGCTAATTTTTATTTTAATATTTTCGTTAAGGTATAAGGGAGGTTCTTAAGTACATAAAAATTGCGAGGAAAAGAAAACAACACTTTCTACCCGTGCGAAGCCGGGGCGGGCAGCTAGTTACTTTATATGAGAGGGGGGCAAACGAGCATGTGGGTCACCTGATGGAAAGCAATTACCACCGCCCATGAAGATCAGCAACGCCAAGGGTTACGCCGATCCGTTGCCAGCCTATACTCCTTCCTTTCTGAGCTCACTCACTCGCAGCAACGCAACAACCCTCAAGGGAATTGTTATTTGGCTGCGGTATTCTGTGAGGTGGAGATACTTCCCCAGTCGGGCAGCTTAAAAAATACGCTATTTTACCTCTCTTTTCACCAGAGCCTCGTTTGCCAATCAGCAGGATGCACCACGTGCAGATGAGGTTGACTTTGGTTTAAAGATGTTGACGAACTACTTACACCCCAACTCTATACACTGAATAAAATATTTGTTTAAAAAAGGCGTAACTCTCTCGCGAAGTATTTCCACATCACTAGATCTTTCAGAAGCAAGCACAACAGATGACAACGTAAATAATGTTGGTTATTGAGGGGAATTATCTTTAAATAAATAGATAAGTACTTATAAGGTGAAGATATTAATTAGATAAAAGCGAAGTACGTTAATTATGTTCATACTGTGGTTTGAACTTGAGTTTGAGGACATTAGTAGAATGTGTAGGTACAGTGGGCCAAAGAAGTGATTTACCACATTTAGGTTTACATTCGTTTGTACTTTTCAAATTAAGTACATATATTATAAAATAAATAAATAAATATATTTATTTATATTATTTATTTATATATTATCTACATTATTATTATCAAGCTGAAGAGTTTGTCTGTTTGGGTGAACGCGCTAAGCTCAGGAACTACTAGTTCGAATAAAAAAATATTTTAGTGTTGGAAAGCCCATTTATCGAGGAAGACTAACCAGTGTGACCTAGGTCTAGGGATTGCAATCCGGAAAACCGGATCCGGTAATCCGGCGGATCCGGCATTATTAAACGGTTACCGGATCCGGTACTAATATACCGGATCCGTACTACGGATCCGGTGCTAGCAATTTTTGGCAAAATAATAGATCTCTGCATTAGTAGGTACTTTAAATGCATTGCGCGTGGTGTCACAATTAACACTATTTATTTTCTACGATCCTTTTTTCAAAATAAAAATGATTTTCGTATAATATACCTATAATGAATATTAAGACAATTATTACTTAAAATTCTACTTAAAATAATTATTTATCGTAAGCTGATTAAACTAAAGAGTTGTAATTATAAAACAAACTCATTATTGTGATAATTGTGCCATTCTTTAGACAGATTCAAAGTTACTTACTAAAATAATGGATCTATCTGTGAAAGTGAAATCTAGATTTTAATTGTTTGCTCGTTGTCTAATCTTACCATTAGATTAGAAATAAAATTGATTTTATATATTTTTTACTAGCTGTCCCGGCGAACTTCGTACCGCCTAACAATGAATGTCGTGGTACATATTAGCTGAACTAAATTTATGATTTTATGGAATTAAAACAATGAATAGTAGAAAATAATAGAGAAGCTCGATGGCGTCATTGCGCGTGTCAGTCTAATTGAACACGCAAGTTAAGCAACGTCGACCGTAGCCTGTACACGGATGGGTTTATATTACCTCGAGCTCCTCCGTGATTCGAAAGACACGTTAAGCCGTCGGTCCCGGTTGTTATCATTAGCTCATCTTTAGCTCCTCCGTGCTTCGGAAGGCACGTTAAGCCGTCGGTCCCGGTTGTTATCATTAGCTCATCTTGAGCTCCTCCGTGCTTCGGAAGGCACGTTAAGCCATCGGTCCCGGTTGTTATCATTAGCTCATCTTGAGCTCCTCCGTGCTTCGGAAGGCACGTTAAGCCGTCGGTCCCGGTTGTTATCATTAGCTCATCTTGAGCTCCTCCGTGCTTCGGAAGGCACGTTAAACCGTCGGTCCCGGTTGTTATCATTAGCTCATCTTGAGCTCCTCCGTGCTTCGGAAGGCACGTTAAGCCGTCAGTCCCGAATGTTATCATTAGCTCATCTTGAGCTCCTCCGTGCTTCGGAAGGCACGTTAAGCTATCGGTCCCGGTTGTTATCATTTAATGACAGTCGTTAAGTTAAGTCAGTGGCCTTTAGGCGGTTCGAAAACACTGGCCTCCGCCAACCCGCAGTTGAGCAGCGTGTTGGAGTACGCTCTAAACCCCTTCGGTTGAGGGAAGACCCGTATCCATAAAAACTGAAGATTTCATAAAAATAAAGATTTCCTTATTGTTAATAAATGTAGAAGTGTGCGCATCCTCACTACCCTCTTCTCTATCCTTAATGACAACGCTTCTCCGGTTTATCTAAAAACCAAATTCCAACCCCTCTGTTCTATTCACTCTAAGAACCTCCGCTCTGAAAACAATCTTCTCCTTTTTTGCCCTCCCCATCACTCTGGTTTTGTAGACCAATCTTTCCAGATTCAGTCCATCCGTCTCTGGAATACGCTACCTGTTGAAATCAGAAGAGCTTTAACTCGGAACTCATTTAAATCTATGACGCGTACCTATTTCTTCAAGATAACAAAGGATCTACAGACATAATATGTTTCTAAATGGATATGTATGTAGATGTATATATGTGTGTATGTATGTATGTATATGTGTATTTGTATGTATATATATGTGTATGTATGTATAAAGTTATGGATATGTATTTATGTATTTAAGTACTGATACGTATGTTATGTATTTTATCTGTTATGTATTTATATTCTAAATTACTATTTATTGATAATGCTTCTTATTATATTTAATATGTCAGTAATTTTAATATCAATATTCGCCTTGTGCACCTACCATGTCTTATCTCTGCATCACCCTAAGGTCGACTGGTAGAGAATGCTTGTATAGCATTAAGTCCGCCTTTGTACATTGTTTGTATGTGCATAAAGATTAAATAAATAAATTAAAAAAAAAAACGTTTTGTTTTATTTTTTTTAGTTTTGAAATAGGTTTTATCATTTTAGTGATTTGTAATTGTCATTTCTTTTGATGTTTACTCTGATATGATTCTTGCGCTCGAACCCCATGGGAAAAGCGTTTTCACCCCTATCGATTTGACATTTTTAAATTTTCATAACAAATCACAGACAACTTTCGCGACATAAAAGTGACACCAATCGATTTGACGTTTTGATATTTGACAACTAATAAATATCGTAATCCCTTTTTCAACTGACACTTTCATTTGTATGGGAAAATGTTTTTGCTTTTATTTTATTTTTTCGAGAATTTTCCAATGTTTTTAAGAGTTATTCTGCTATTCGGGAAGGAAACAAATCCAACAAATCAAAAACCATGGCAATCGGTCCAGCCGTTCTCGAGTTATAAGTGTTGTAACAAACACGACTTTCTTTTATATATATAGATAAACTACCTATATAAAGTATGTACATGACACTTGATTCACTTACTAACAGTTCATTTTGAATTGAAAAGCGAAAATCATTTTGATTTGATCAATCCGGCCGGATCCGGTCGGATCCGGCCGGATCGATTGGAATCGGGTCGGATCCGGCCGGACTGAAAATGATGCCGGATTGCAATCCCTACCTAGGTCAATTGATCTTCTGTTACTTTTGAGAGTGAAGATTTTTTTTTATATACTACGTCAGGTGGCAGACAAGCGTACAGCCCACCTGATGTGAAGCGGTTCCGTAGCCATATTAACGCTCGCAATATGAATAATCGCTCGCGCGCCGCCACCCCCGCTGCCAACGCAGCAACTCCTTCCTTTCTAGCTGGTGACCTCACTCACCGGCAAGAACACAACAACCCTCAAGGGAATTGTTATTTGGCTGCGGTATTCTGTGAGGTGGAGGTACATTCCCCAGTCGGGTAGCTTAAAATTACGCACCCTACCTCTCTTTTCGCTAGAGCTTCGTTTGTCAGTCAGCAGAGTGCACCAAGTGCAGGTGAAGTTGGCTTTGGTTCATAGATGTAGATGAACCTCTTACACCCCAAAGATTGACATTACATTACTATCGTGCTGTTGCCCAATATTCAAACAGATTTTTTTATAGGCAATTTGATCTACACTACTTTGCGTGCTTCCGCCACCAAAAGAATACCGGCCGGCACTAGCACGACATTGGTGGCGGAAGCACGCAAAGTAGTGTAGATCAAATTGCCTTTAAATTTGACTTCCGCAAAATAACACCTGAATCAATTAAGATTTTTTTTTATTTCAAAACTACGTTACTGTACGACCTTCGTGAATCTATTTAGATAGGTACGACATTCACGAGATACTGGGAAAGCTGTCTATTGTTTGCCGAAATGCGTGATGATACCCGTGTGCATTGTTTGTCTATTGCAACAAAACACAGTGGCATTGTTCTATGGCGCGAGAGACAGTTTGCTACAATGTGCAATGGTAACACTAGCTGCAACTGTCGTTGACAGTTTCATATGTCTGCTATTCATAGCTTTAACAATGCTTATAGTAACGACTAGGAAAAAGAGAAAATATTTCATATTGTTTAAGATGTAACCAAAAGGTTCTTAGTTCAAGAAAATTAATAAATTTCTTTTAAATACTTTTTTATTTTTATTATTTAAAGCTCTATGTTGTACAATGCTATGTACCAATTACCAAACCCATGTTAATGTAATCAAGCATTCCATGGTTGACTGGAAGAAATCCCTGCATGGGATAAGTCCGCCATTGTATATATGACATTTCTTTTGTATAATCTACATGTATGTTAATTAGTACAATAAAGTCTACAAACAAAACAAAATTAAATGAAATTTATTTATTTATTTTTGCCACTAGACCCTTGTCGTTTACATTATGTTTGACGTGATAACGTCTTATAAATTTTCCTTTCCTGACGGCACAATTTACTAAAATTTTCGGGACATACATTTATTTTGAAAACAACTCATATGCGTGTTTTATTTAAAAGTAAAGGTAAAGTAGGCGGTACTGCATTTATAACCCTGACTGTACATACCTACGACATTATAATGAAACAATATATGTAGTTTATTATGTTCATAAGTGTACTAGGCGGACGCAACATCAAGCTGAGGGGCAACTAATTAATTAAAATTTCTCGTAAGTCTTAATTAAAATTTAATCAAAATTCACTTTCGATCTCACAAACGTCACATTTGGTATTCTCATATCACAATATGAAATTTCAAAGTGTTATTAAAGTCTGATTACATCGAAATATGATTGAAAATTAAACAAACTAAGATTGTTATGCCGGTCCCAATAAGAATTGGTATGAAATCGAGAAAGAAAAAACTATGCCATTTTCAGTGAATTCATAATTCAATCTCGATTCAGTAAACTTTCATTTTTTAGGGTTCCGAACCTCAAAAGGAAAAACGGAACCCTTATAAGATCACTTTGTTGTCCGTCTGTCTGTCTGTCTGTCTGTCTGTCTGTCTGTCTGTCTGTCTGTCTGTCTGTCTGTCTGTCAAACATTTCTATGTCGAGAATGCGTGGAGGTATCAAGCTGAAATTTGAACTGTATACACAAGTCTACGGTCCCATGAAGTTAAAAAAAAATCAAACTGCTAAGTTTACGTAGAAAAAAGTTACGGCCGTTTATTCAGCAAAAAACGCATATTTCGACACACTCAAAGGAATCAAAACCTATGGGGTACTTCCCGTTGACCTAGAACTATGAAATTTGGCAAGTAACATCGTGATAGACTACAAGTACAGGAATAAATCTCAAAACTATACATTTGTAAATAGATCTAAAAAAATAGGGGGTCTATATTTTTTATAGAGTGTCGAAATTTCAAATTGAAACTACTAGTTCAAATGGGGTATCATATGAAAGGGCTTGATGTACACATTGCAAAATATATTTTATTTATTTTTTTCGACGCATTATTTCTTATTTATAATGAAAAATATCAAATTTAATAATGATACTACGTACCTACGGAACCCTCGGTGGGCGAGTCCGACTCGCACTTGTCCGGTTTTTTGTTATACTACGTCGGGCGGCAGACAAGCATACGGCCCACCTGATGTGAAGCGGTTACCGTAGGCATATTAACGCTCGCATAAAATATCCTTTCTGGTGACCTCACTCACTCGCAGGAACATAACAACCCTCAAGGGAATTGTTCTTTCGATGCGGTATTCTCTGAGATGGAGGCACATTCCCCATTCGGGCAGCTACAATTACGCTCCCTACCTCTTTTCGCCAGAGCTTCATTTGTCAATCAGTAGGGTGAACCGCGTGCAGGTGAAGTTGGCTTTAGTTCAAAGATATTGATGAACCACTTACACCCCAAAAAAATATTTCTGAGATCGTAAAATAATTACGAGAATTGGCCTTCTGGTTGGACTACTCTCATACTAAAATTTTGATATTAAAAAACTAAACACAGAATCTTAATGTCAGTATTTTACGCACAAGACATCAAAATAAATTTAAAAAGTTACTTTTCGATACAGCTGCTTATCCGTTAACCGTATCGAAAAATAACTTTTTTTTCCATTTCTTCCATACAGCAACAAGCAGGTTGCAATGCGAATGCATTGCAACTTTGCAAAAAAAATCTACATAATCTGTGAACGCGGCGCCGCGCGGCGCGTCGCGCTTGCGCACCATGCATGCTCTGCAAATGGATTTATAAGTAAGAAATGAAGCAGTTAAATTAACTTCAGGGTTTTATTTAAAATATTATTATAATCTATTTCATGAGATTAGATAAAGTAGTGTATGAAACTGCACGTGCTCGTGTGTCGCTATTATCAAATTCGCCTTCCGCTCATTTAATAAACTCACACTCGTATTTTAAGAACCTTTATTATGATACAGTTTCATAAACATTGCTAGCCTTCCATGAGGTATTACTTATTTTGTGCATATACAAAAGGGTCCTTACGGTCTAAACTGAGGATGATTATCACAATCTAAGAGTCCTTGTACCCGTTACAAACTGCTCCAAAATAAGATCAGTAGGAAAGCAAGGGTTAAATACATCCAAGAATGGAATGGTCGGATGCAATGCAGAAGCGCTCTAAATTGTACATAGGTCGGAATCAAAACATGGAAACTGAATCTTTAGTTTAATTACGTCGTATGCCCTGGGCGTCTATTTATAATTACGTACACTCTATACTATACCTATGATAAGGTAACCTGGATGCCTACCGCCGAAGCTGAAGAAGATTATTATCAGAATTTTTGAATGCGAAAACAAAACTACTGCTTAGATTGTTGCTAATTATGTTTAGCTTAACTGATAGAAACCTTTAGAGCTCTACCGACTAAGCTGAAGACGTTTGTCTATAACTTTAACCTAAGACTAATTTTTTAAATAAAAAAAACCGATTGTAATCGGCTTCAGCTTCGGCGATATGGCCCCCTGATCGTTATAAAATAACCACGCGAACAAAGTTGCCGGAATTGTGTAACGTAGAATATTCTCACATATAGGGTTGCCAGGTCGCCAAACCTAATAGCCGGACAGACCTACAAGTTTGGCCGGACATTTGGGTAAAAAAGCGGGACACCTTACATTATTGAGGATTTTGTGATTGGGGTGTAAGTGGTTCATCAACATCTTTGAACCTAAGCCAACTTCACCTGCACGCGGTTCGCCCTGCTGACTGACAAACGAAACTCTGGCGAAAAGGGACGTGCTAGTGAGCATAATTGTAAGCTACCCGACTGGGGAATGTACCTCCACCTCACGGAATACCGCAGCCATATAACAATTCTCTTGAGGGTTGTTGTGTTCCTGCGAGTGAGTGAGGTCACCAGAAAGGAAGGAGATGCTGCATTGGCAGCGGGGGTGGCGGCGCGCGAGCGATATTTTATGTTGCCAGCATTTATATGGCTACGGTAACCGCTTCACATCAGGCGAACCGTATGCTTGACAGCCACCTCCCAGTATTAATAGGTTGTTGTATCTAAAATCAACGCTTGACTCGCTCTGCGCTCGGCCACGCTCGACGTTCTCGCTCGTTTGCGTAATGTAAAAAGCCTAACAAACGCCGGACAAGCCGGACATCGTTCATTTTACCCGGACACGCAATCAAAAAGCCTAACTATGTCCGGCTTTATCTGGACGCCTGGCAACCTTACTCACCTACGATGTTCGACCGTAGATCTACTTTTGTATCCCCGATATTATAACATCACATGTCTGAATATTCAACATTGAGATGCGAAGTTCATTAAATCAGGGATTACATAATAAACATCCCCAAGAAACTTACTAGAGCTCGAGAACTGGGTCGCAACATCTGTTCGGTAACAAGTTCCGGGTACACCTACTTGAAAGATATCCTAATTACTCAATTTCACTGTTTGAGGTGTTTTGTATATTTGAGTACGTTTAACACGTGTGGCAGTGGCACTATTTTTTTATTTTTTGCATTCCTGTGGTACGGGACGTTTAAGACCTCGTAGGAAAACTATCATAATGGCGGTACAGGAGTATATTATTCTGTGGTACAGGGCTTATTAGACTAATTACTTTAAATTGATTGACCTAAACCTTAAAGAACTGTGCTGTGATTTTACGCTTTTTTTTATACAACGTCGAGTGGCAGATAAGCATACGGCCATATTAACGCTCGCAACATAAAATATCGCTCGCGCGCCGCCACCCCCGCTGCCAACGCAGCATCTCCTTCCTTTCTGGTGACCTCACTCACTCGCAGGAACACAACAACCATCAAGGGAATTGTTATTTGCCTGCGGTATTCTGTGAGGTGGAGGTACATTCCCCAGTTGGGTAGCATAAAATTACGCTATACCTCTACCTCTCTTTTCTCCAGAGCTTCGTTTGTCAGTCAGCAGGGTGCACCGCGTGTAGGTGAAGTTGGTTTTGGTTCAAAGATGTTGATGAAGCACTTACACCCCATACGCTACACTACGTTTTAGACAACAATGCAAGATAAACAATATCGACCATAGCCTGTCCAAGGATTGATTTGTTTATGTCAAGCTTCTTACGTTAAGCCGCCTGTCTCGGCTGTCGTCATTAGATAACAGTTGTTAAGCCATGTCAGTGGCCTTTGAGCAGCTGCAGTTGAGCAGCTGCAGTTGAGCAGCTGCAGTTGCCCTTTGATGGATGGGAAACAAGTATCCCAGCCGTGGAATGAATACGGGTGGACAGGTGCATTTTTGTTTCAAGGGGATGAGCTTATGGTGCAAGCGCTCGGCACTCCATTACCAAATCACTTGAGCCAAAGGCAACTTCAACAGTATGTTCGGTGAGACGAGCTCGGTGGCGTAGCGGTCAATGACGCGGCTTCGACACCAACGCTCGTGGGTTCGATTCCCACATAGGACAAACATTTCTGTGCATGAACATGTCTGTTTGTCTTGGTCTGGGTGTTCTCTATGTATCATATGTATCATAAGTATGTATTTACAAAAATAAATGTATTTACGTATGTTTACCAGTTGTCTAGTACTCATAACACAAGCTTCGCTTACTTTGGGGCTAGATGGCGCTGTGTAATTCTGACAATATTTATTTATTTATTTATGTAGTGCTCACTGACGATTAGTAATCGATTTTGGCAAAAGAACGGTGGGCATATCAAAGTTTATCCAATAGGTGAAGTCCATCCAGTATCTCATAGAAGACCGTTGAAGTCAAAAAATAATTTATTAATGACTATTTGTATTGAAAGATTCTATAAATTATAGTAATGTTTGCTTCACTACGCTACCTACGTTTTTGCTTTTTTCACCTTTCAACTACCAACTAATAAATCGCATTGCGTTAAGGCCGCTTTTTGTACTATAATATCTATCGTATTTATTGTTTTTTTTTTTTTTTTTATATATTTGTGCAATAATGTGTATTGTGTTGTATTATAACCGCTTACATCAAGCGAATCACATGTTTGTTTGGCTTTCGACTTGGCATAAAAAAGAAAATAGAACACGTAATGTTTAAATTCTGACATCGAACTTAATACAGCAATACAATAGGCTTGTTGCCCATGTTACAAAATTATAAACTCTCTATCAGTAACGTAAAATACATAAAACTAGAACGATCTGCGATCTTAAACTTTTAATAACTTATGTCCGACGTGTTTTATGTTCGGTCATAGTTCGGTGGGAAAGTCCATTTTAAAGGTATGAAATTATAAAAAATAAATATTACCATTGTAGAAACAATAAAAAATACTATAACTTTTGTTACGGCACTGGCTACATAAACGCAATATTTAACATAGCTGTCGTACAAATTTCTGATTTTTAATGCATATAAAATAGCACGGTGTGACGTCATAACGTGGTGACCTTTTGTATGGAGCGTTTTCGGGATAGTCCAAAATTGTGATCTTCAAGTTATCATATCTCGAGAAGTTTTTATGCAATCGAAGTAACTATTTCATCTTTATATTATTGTGACGTCTTTAAATAATAAATCGAAAAAAAAATGGGATACAAGCCTATTGTTTCGATATTGGAAACCTTGTTACAAGCCTTAGAGTCAACAGCAGCTGGGCTTAATAGTTTACATGTTTTCCTCTACTATCATAAAATGTAGACATTAAGCCTCTTGTAAAAAACCAGTACTATTGGTACTGTTTTTTTTATTTTGCTTTTTAAGGTTCCGTTTAGAGGCCCTAAAGGGTAAAAAGGACACTATTACTGAGACTCCGCTGTCCGTCCGTCCAACCGTCCGTCCGGCTGTCACCAGACTGTATCTCATGAACCGTGATAGTTAGACAGTTGAAATTTTAAAAGATGGTGTAATTCTGTTGCCGCTTTAACAAAAAATACTATTAAAAAACAGAATAAAATAAATATTTAAGGGGGCTCCCACACAACCAACATGATTTTTTTGCCGTTTTTATAGATAATGTACGGAACTCTACGTGCGCGAGTCCGACTCGCACTTGGTTTTTTAATACTACGCTGAGTATCAAAAACCGGCCCAGTTGCGAGTCGGACTCGCGCACGAAGGGTTCCGTACCATTATCTATAAAAACGGCAAAAAAAAAAAAGTCACGTTTGTTGTATGGTAGCCCCCCTTAAATATTTATTTTATTTTTGTTTAACTATTTATTTTTAAAGTGAATATATAACTAAATATTATGTGAATATTTCAAGTGTCTACCTATTGCCGTTATCAATTGCGAGCAAAAACGAGCAAAAAAAATCACGTTTGTTGTATGGGAGCCCCCTTAAATATTTATTTTATTCTGTGTTTTAGTATTTTTTGTTATAGCGGCAATAGAAACACATCATCTGTGAAAATTTCAACTGTCTAACTATCATGGTTCATGAGATACAGCCTGGTGACAGACGGACGGACGGACGGACGGACAGCGGAGCCTTAGTAATAGGGTTCCTTTGTACCCTTTGGATACGGAACCCTAAAAACCACACAACCTAGTATACCACAGTCACCGTATCCTACACAAGATCGCTCGCGCTGCTAAGCAACAATTCCTCACATCAGGTATCTGAATATTTTGATTCGAAACACAGGTCTTACGTTTTAGTTATTGATAAACATCTTCAGCTTAGTCCAGAGTTTATACCAGGTAAACTAAACACAAGTACCATACATCTAAGCTGAAGCACAGTTTAAGTAATAGTACTAAGTACAGTATGGCCTCTCCCTGCCGCTCTCTCGTGTCGACCTCACCTCCCCTCTGAGACAAATCTGGAACAGTTTGTATGGCGCCGCACACACACACGCTCATTCGCACTCTGCGCAGACGTCATTGTTTATGTAGTAGTAAACGAGGCGACATTTGTATAGAGTGACCGGGGTGTGGCTGAAGTTTGATTTTCGCAATCAAAAAATCCGATGGGAATCGGCTTTAGCTTAGGCGGTAGGCCCTATGTTTTCTGTCAGGCTGATCGTATTCTTGTTTGTCACTTTGTTTAAAAAATCAAAAGTATCAACCGTAAACGGAATTCAAGTTATCATTATTAGAATTCATTCACAATGGAACCAACATTGCAATCAGAAGATAAATCTACATGGGTCAAATTGTAAACCATTATCCCCCCCCCCCCCCCCCCCCCGTTCCATGTGTCCCTTCTGACAAATCCTTGACAATGACGATTTTTTCCGGTTATCTCCACCGGTTGGGATATGTGGAACCTTCTGTTACACATCCTCACTGGTAGAGACAGTTTTTTTTTTTCATTTATCGGTACCAAAAAGGATAAGTTTCTAAGGATTTCTATATATGCGATCTATATTAATGATCAAAGCTTGAGATAAAAAAATATTTAGAAGAAAACAAAATATAGTAGCAAAAACATTATTAATAGAAACAACCGCGTACTAAATTACCTACTATTAGGAACACTAATCATATAAAGAAACCCTTAAAAATGTACCCCTACTGGTAACGATAAATGGAAATGGTAGGGATATATGGAGTAGAAGCTTCATTATATCCCAACTGGTAGGGATAATTGGAATAGTTATTCCAAGTGTCCCTACCAATTGGGATTTGTCAGTAGTGATACATGGAACGAAGGGTGATTTCGACCTCAATCCCATAGAAACATTTTGTGAAAACTAATGAGTTAATTATTCTTATTTTGTGAACCGCATTCTAGTTTTATTTGCTTTCCCCAAAGATAAAGTAGTAGAGAATGCTTTTAGCGTTAATGCAGTCTTTTGTAACCTAATTTTTGGACAATAAAGGTGCAGTATTTTTGACAAAGTCGCAGTGAACAGCTTGTGTCTAGGACGCTCTTTGTGTTGAATATATATAACTAGCGACCCGCCCCGGCTTCGCACAGGTGCAATGCTGATACTAAATGTACTACAGAAGGTCTTTGCGCTTTGTCCTATCCAGTCCTTCCCCAGTTATAGGCACACGCCGCCGGCTCCGCGGCCGGTACCGCCACAGCCGTTATGCCCCTGCATTTTAAATGTCTAATATCTTCTAAACTATTCATTTAAATTACATGCTGTGAAGGGCCATATTGATCTATATTAAATGCGCAATGTATTTAAGGTACTTAATTGGATAAGGATTAATTCTGTATTGCTTAAAATCGCTTCGTAAATAAGGCATTATTTCTTGTAAAAAGCAAAGGATAAAATAACGGTTATTGTGTGTTACCACTAAGAGATAGACATATACCATCGCGAACTTTTTTGTAGACCATTTTAAGGTGAACAATACTGTACTACATTATTTTGATCTATCTCGTTGGGTTCAGCCAGCGTTTGCAATGAAAGAGCAAAAAAATGTGTTTATTTACGACATCACATTAGAAACCTCTAAATTATCAGTGTTTTTCTACTATGTTATGCATATATTATACATATAAACTTTCCAGTTGAATCACTCTATCTATTAAAAAAACCGCATCATAATCCGTTGCGTAGTTTCAAAGATTTAAGCATACAAAGAGACATAGGGACAGAGAAAGCGACTTTGTTTTATACTATGTAGTGATACGAAACTTCTAACTCTGAAGTTTCTTTATATGTATATTCAAGTCAGAATGTGAGCATCAGGACATAGAATGAAAGTTTTTGTTTTTTTTTATACTAGTTCGGTAGGCAGACAAGCACACTACCCGCTTGATGTGAAGCGGTTCCCGTAGGCATATAAACGCTCGTGGTGGTCTGTACTCCTACTAAAGAGTAAGAGCACGAGGAATATTATATTCTCGTGCTACTACCAGTAGGAGAATGTAGTAGGAACGGGAAGAAACAGAGAAGTAAACGGCATAAATCAAGGAATCATGGGTACATTGAATCTCCTCAACTTTTTTTAAGTTTATTTTTAAGTTATTTTATTACTATAATTTTAATTCTTTATTTTTATTTTTTACGGCTGCAATAAAGATTACTATCGTTATTATTTTCATAGTAAGCCTACACACTTTGTACACCGTTTAAATTATAAAGTGACTATTCAACCCATTTTCAGAACAGAGTCAGATATGATTTCTGTTCTGTGGTGATAATGAAACAAAAACTAATTAAACCAGCTAGACTAGATAAGGAATAAGTATGAATTCTTCAGACATACGTTTTAAAATTTCCATATCTCATTTATCTTCCGAAATTTAGAATCAAATAACGTTCTATCTGATATTAGCTCCTCATAAATACCCGCGAAAGTACAGATCGAACTTTATTCTATGGATGAGTCGCATTGTATTAATTTATTGTTTTTATGTTATAGGTACAATAAAGAGTATGTATTGCATTGTATCACGCAAGCACCCTTTCTAATACATCTACAATCTACAAAAATGTTCACAGAAGATAATTAAAGAAGACACTGAAATTTTATCTCTATTTTACTAAAACGATCATCTAGGGGTCGCCATTTGATATTGCATATTAAAAATTTCTATAGCAATTTATTAGTTCCCGCGAACAATAGCCTTTTGTTCGGGTAGCATCCCCGGTGATTTATTTGTACAATAATACAAAATTACGTGGGTTAAACAACCTCATAAAAATGTACAGAAATTTTCCGCTTTAAAAGAAATTCCGGTCACAAAAGACGCGAATAAATATAGACTAACTTTATCCTGTGAGGATCCTCCGCGTCAGTCAAATTGGCGTCCAAAGCTGTTCGTTCGACCGGATGGATGATTAACTGTTATTTCGGTATGTTGAAATAACAGTTAATACACAAAAGGAAAAAGATATGAAACAAACAGGAAAAAATAGTTTAAAAAAAGTATTTTCACAAACTCTGCCATACATTTCAGTATGGCAGAGGGCAGTTATCTCTATCGAAAAAAACTGTTTAAAAAAAGCATTCCCACTAATACTTTGTACAGTCGCTTTGGTAAGGTAACTGACCATATGTCATACATTTCAGTATGGCAGAGTGGTCAGTTATCTTACGTTACATTAGAGACATCGTAGATCGTCGTTCACAATAAAGACATTTTGAATTTATAATTTACTAGCTGTTACCCGCGGCTTTGTTGGCGTGGTCCAGGGGAGCTGCCATAGATTTGTATATATTTATTTCTTGCTTGCATTATATTCGGTGAGGTGGAGGTACTTTCTCAGTCGGTCAGTTTACAAATAAGCTGTACCCTACCACTCTTTCGCCTATTTCGCTACACGGCAGGGTGCACCGCGTGCAGCTGAGCCTGGCTTTGGCTCTAAAAAACATTTGTTTGATTGTTTAAAAAAAATCATGTTAACAATTAGGTTCCATTCGACGTGAAAGAAGGACAAATGATTATAAACTAAAAAATAAAATATTTTGTCCCGTGGGAATAAAATGTTTTTCCTGGATAAAAAGTAATAGTAGACCGGAAACTATCCCCTGTTAAAAATCATGTCGGTACTTAGATTCCTTTCGACGTGATAGAAGGACAAATGATTATAAACTTTATTTTTTCCCGTGGGAATAAGATGGTTTTCCGGAATAAAAAGTAGCCTATGTCACTCTCCAGGCCTTAAACTATCTCCAAAAAAAATCATATCCATCCGTCTGTTACTTTCGACGTGAAAGAAGGACAAACAAACAAACACACTTTCACATTTATAATATTAGTAAAGAAGTGAGTATTTTCAACATTTTTAATGTGATAACGTCTTACAAATCGATGAACGCTGGCTGCATGCACGAAAAAGCATGACTCATTGTCACATTCCGCCTGAGCCGAACTTGCAATCGAGAGCGCGGATCAAGCGTTCGGCCTGTGACGCATCTATTACTCTTCCACTCCATCGGCCGATGTTTTCATAAGAAGTTATCATGTAAAATTATCGTCCAAAAATTGTCATAGTATCGTGATATTGAAGACATTTTTTTTTATTCACTTCGCCTCTTCATAACATCAGTTTGTTCTGTAGTAGGTAACACTGTCGTTAATTAATTATTACGACTCTTCACCGGACATAAAGTCATCGTCACCTATACGTGGTGTTTCCTGCTGATTGTGTAACAAAATTCTATTTTATACATTTTAATTTTGTCTATTTAAGCACACCCCGACCACTCCATACAAATGTCGCGTCGTTTAGTACTACATAAACAATGACGTCTGTGCAGAGCGTCAATGAGCGTGTGTGCGTGCGGCGCCATACAAACTGTTCCAGATTTGTCTCAGACGGGAGGTGAGGTCAACACGAGAGAGCGGCAGGGAGTGGCCAAACTGTACGTAGTGCTATTACTTATACTGTGATATAAGTCTAGTCAGTAGTCGAAGTCGTCTAGCACAAATTTATATTTCAGCACCTCTCTATACTATAACACTTCCTTCAAATCAGGACTAAAAAGATTATTTACAGATGAGACTTGAAATTACCTAATATTTTCATTGCCTGTGTACTGTACTGTTTTATAATTCAGTTGTTTGTGTATTTTATTTAGTTATTTGTGTAATTTATATAGTTATTTGTTTTGTAAATTACCTTCTTTAATTTATTACTTGATGTTTTACTTGCCAATCGCTGTAATGTCCACTCCACGCAGTTACTCTAAGGTTGACTGGAAGAGATCCCCATGTGGGATAAGTCCGCCTTTGTACCGCTTTATTTTCATGTACTTATTCAATATGTAATTTGAACAATAAAGATAATACAAACAAACACTACTTTACTTTTATCAAATTACTGGTATATAAGGTAATGGAGGGGGGGGGGTCTTTTAAATAATAATAAAACCATGAAAGTATATTGTAGGTTTGTATAATAACACCATTTCAGTAACTTTGAAGTTAATAATAAATCCTTATATACAATATTTAATTTTAATTTACATCTTGTTTACATCTTGTACATAATTCAGTGTAGTAATGTATGTTCAATTATCATTCTGCTTCTATATAAAATTATATACATACACCATATCTCTATTTTCTATTCTAGTCATAATTCTTTTCGCACTATAGGTACTCTTTGTAGGCACTAATTGTAGTAAAAACTTTTCATACTAATTAAATCGTATCCGCCAGCGTCCAATGTCAAAACCACCACTTTCCGGTTTCTGAAGTCCTTAATCTTTTCAACTCATCTGAGCTGAAAAGATATTTTTAAGTCTCCGAGATTAGCAACTTCATTTAAATTAACTTTTTTCTTACTTCCATTTCGCAAAAAAAGATGATTTAAATTTTATCTCCCTGGATTTATGATAAGCCTGCTGTTGCCTGCAACTTCGCTCGCGTGGAGTTTCAATTTTGTGAAAGGCTAGACCGCGACTACGTCCGCGTGAATATCATTATCATGGTAAGACCATAGGAAATCAAGTACTTAACATAACCGTATAATTAAGAAAAAAAACTTACAAATAATATGCATAATTTGCAATCAAATTTGATTACCATAAAAAAGGTTATAGTGAGTCAATCTTATAAGATAGACATATGCTTTGAGGGCTTCCTCAAAAGGAATATTTTTTCCCCATTTTTCATTGGTGTTCCGCTCGTATTGGTGGTAGCATGATGTTATATAGCCTATAGCCTTCCTTGTAATATAGGCCATCTAACACTGAAAGCATTTTTCAATTCGAACCAGTAGTTCCTGAGATTAGCGCATTCAAACAAACAACCAAACAAACTCTTCAGCTTTATAATATTAGTATAGATAGTATAGATTTGTAAGGTTCCAGGATCAAAATCAGATGAGAGCCTTATTGTTGTCACCCTGCTTTCTATCCATCTGAACGTCACGGGTGTCGAGCTCGTAAAACAAGGGTAGGTAAACAGTCCCGACTTTTTATATTTTATATTGTTTACCGAAAAACAGAATGACAAATTTTCAATTACGGGGGCCCACCACACATTCCCACCACTGTGTCTCCTGTGTAGCCAGGATTAACAGCGGCGACCGCCAAAAAAGGCAATGAACAATGAAGTCCATTGCAGTCCCGGGGGTAAAACTACGGCTGTCTTGGAACTCACAACGAATTTAATCAGAAGAAATTAGTAGGAGTAGGAAGCTTTTGGAATTTGACTTCCCCTTAGCAATGTGAGAGACAGCAAATAAGGCATTAAAAGCCTAAAGAGATGGCTAGTCAAGTGAAGCTCAACTGCCGTGCACCACGGATTTTAAGTATCTACCTAACACTATTGGGGACCTAAAACATTGAGTTGTTACCTAACACATCGATTCCAATAATAAGA
The DNA here is from genome assembly GCA_937001555.2 of Hypsopygia costalis. Lineage (NCBI taxonomy): Eukaryota > Metazoa > Arthropoda > Insecta > Lepidoptera > Pyralidae > Hypsopygia > Hypsopygia costalis. The sequence goes on from OW443335.2 coordinate 7,064,059, forward strand.
ATTGCAAAATCGTCTGAACGCTTGGTAATTCTCCCTTGTTGCTACTAAATCAGAATAGTATACTACCCCGGATGCGACCTGGGGGCTGACTTTTGAATTTGATTTGATTCTGATTTCGATTTTGATTTGAGTTCGATCTGATTTCAATTCGATTCAAGTTTTGTACTTTTGAACGGAATCGAAATCAAATCGAAATCGAATTTAGGATCGTATTAGCATCAAACGCTGACGTAACTTCCGGCATATGGGCAAAAGTTAGACTGTTTTCGTTGACAATTTCTTGTAAAATAATTTTATCGATTTACCGAAATTAATAATAATTAAATTGTATTAATACGTATTTCTCTAGACTCGAAGAAAATAAGTTCACTTATAGTGCATAAGTCACGTAAGAGCCTTTTATATTCGAAAAAAAAATGTACAACACACGGAAAATATGAATTAAAAACAAACAAATGTCATGTTACGAAATGTCAAAATAAAGTTTCTTTCCCGCGAAATTTTAATTTCTTGTTTGTTTAATGTTTGGTACAAGTGTATAGTGAGCTTTTGTAAAAAGGTAATTATTTAGTTATTGTAGTTATGATCTCCATTAAACTTTTAAATTGGGATATCTTCAATGTTAATATTTCAATAAAACATATGTTTTTTTGTAGAAAATGCAACCCACCCAGATACAAATGCAATCTTTGCTGGAATGCTTGGAAACAAATCCTGGAATTTCTAAAGGACATTTGCGCACCGCGATGGGAAAGTAAGAGGCAAAGAGGGAATGGCAGGAGTTCTCCAAGGTCTAGAATTCATTAGGATGTGCAGTGAAAAATGGGGCGAGGTGAGCTAAAGTAAGTTCATTTAGTAGACTATCATATTTCTCTCCATTCCAAATGGTAGACTAATACAGAATGCAATTACCATATCTTCGTCTATCGTACGGTTGGTTCCCTAAGATAACTGACTAGGATGGTGAAGTGATCCGTTGTCTTAGGGAACCAACTGTATTATCTGACTTCGGTTAAAATAATCTGCAAGTTTAATGAAATCTATTAAAAGCTTTAAAAGTGTGCGAGGATGGATGAATCCACTAAAATGATTGAATGAAACTTGGCGCATAGAATGAATATACTCTGGATTAACATGAAGGATCCTTTTTATCCCAGTAGTGTCAAAAGATAGTTAATATATATTCATTTTTATTGAACATAATCCTAAGTTAAAGACCGCTTTCCTTTGCAGTTTTTGGACAGACAAAAATTATGCTGTAAACTGGCCGAGGAAAGGACTTTCTTCCCACTATAAGCCCAATCGAGGAGCGGATGTTAGCTTTGTTGTGTGGCAGTTGCTTTGCCACTACGTGATATGGGATTTTCTGTCCCTCTTGTTGTAAGTAACTCATACTTTTTCAGGTATAATATTTTTTTATGCTTTTCTCTTCTTTCTTTATCTTTTGATACATTTAAGTTTCTATTTATTAGAGCACCCAGATACAGAAGATATTATTCACCTGTAGTTCCTTTTGAGGATAACAAAGTGATGGAACTCTTGGAAGGCAGTTTTTTTTTATTTAATACAGTGGAAATAAAAATAAGCAATGTAGCCTGTCCATGGATGGGTATATTGATAGCGAACTCCTTCGTGCTTCGTAGGGCACATTAAGCTGTCAATCCCGGCTGTTCTTTTAATGATAGTCGTTTCCCCCAGTGTGTGAGTTACCAGGAAGCCTTCCTGGAGGAGGTAGCAGATAGATAGATAGATAGATTCATTTATTCCTCAGAATACGGTATTAACATGATCGTACAAGGCTGTATGGTGCAAACATATTCTGCCAATGTTGGCGTAGGAATTATTACATGATTACGTTACATGTAAACTAGCATACTTACAACTTTATAGTAATAGTGGTACTATTAATTGATATTTATTTTGTTAACAGATTCTCAGCCCGGTAGTTCACAATGAACTGTCGACCTGTCTACCAATTCTTCCATTACTCAGCAACGCATCGACACCATCCCATCCTACAAATATTACTCGACGTCTTCAGCAGCCCAACAGAGCACAGAGACCTGCTACATAGTCAAGAGAAAGGGCCAGACAAGGGTGTGAGACTGGTAGACATTGTACATCAGTGGCCGCTCACATCTGCAAGATGAGTGGGATCGCCTAGTAGATATTGAGGCGAAAACAATAATCGCATGTGCTTAGTGTGTTATGCACTTTTGAGTGCATATATGATATAGTGCGACTACAAGGATAAGAAATAGTAATTTGTTTTTAGCATAATAATTTTGTTAAATAGTATTGATTCTATCAACAACTAAGATGTATGATTGTTAATATGAAAATAAATAATGCTATTACAAAAAATATTGATTCTGTTAAAGGGTATATTAAATGAGTTAATAATAAAAACATAACAGTAGTTTGAATATTTATTTATGTATTAAACCGTTTGGTCTGCCATAACGGGTCCATGTATGTGCTCTAGCAAGATTGCCACTTCTTAACTCATCAGTTTATCTCTGCTGCTGACGCAAACCGCTTGCATGACATATTGTGTGCGACTCCTGTAATTCTTGCCTATGTACCTCTTTTTATGCAACACAGTGCAAGCATTAATAATTTTTTCCACTCGGTCTGGCTTATAATGCATTACGGTTGTTTCAATAGACATCACCGAGCATTAAGAAGATCGATGGTCCCCTTCACTCTATTACAAGCAGACAAGTAATGCTTTTGTGTGATGCTTTTGGGATCATCATAAACTCTCTTTGTGCATAACCAGAATCACCTGAAATGACGAAATTATTTTTGTTAGTCAAGTTAAATATTCATTGTAAACTTTCTAGTTTCAGTTGTAGGAATAAAATAAAATTTTATAATGAAGATTATTAAACAAAATACACATTTAATAAGAATTGACTGATAAAAAGTATATACATATAACACATAAACTCACCAAATAAACACACCATTTCCTCTTTGTCTTGTCTGTGACTGCAATAAACTTTTCACTTCATGGTTGATGGTAACTATGAATCATGCGTGACACCAGCTTGATATGTACCTATGCTGATTATATTTAAATCAAAATCACATCTGTAACAAGAAACAAGTTATTAATAAAAAAAAATTAAAACTGATGTTTAACAAATTCTAATCCAAAAGTAAATTCAAAGACAACTATGCGATTGCCATTTAAAACTCTTAATAGGTTTGTAAGATATTTTTCTTCGTGCTGCAATATAAATTTATTGAATTAAGTTTAAGGCTTAACTTTGTCCATGTAAACTGTTTCACATATCTTATTAGCCACACAGAAAAAATATACAATCAAATAACAGATGCAGTTAGATTTGTTTAATAAAATTTAGTGACTGTTAGTTCACAAGATAAATTTTATAGCCCAATAAGGGAGTTGCAATACAAAAATAATTACTTACAATTTGAACATTTCGAGACTGGTAATGTTGTTTATTGAAATACCACTCATTATTTTCTGATGGCCGAACCATAGCTACTTGGGTTCCATCAATACACCTAATAGTTTCTGGCAATTGGAATTTTTCATAGAACCTGAGGCATAAAGCAAAATAAGAAAAAAATAAATATAATTACTTAATATAAAGTGTAATTTTGACAACTTCTTTAGAAAACATTATAATTACTTAGTAGACTGAAATCTAATATGTAATAAATCAAAAGGTGTAGAAAAAAATATTCTTATAAATTAAAAAAAAAATAGAAAAATTCACCTCCCCCGTCTAGGTGGGATTTTTCCATTTAAAAAAATATTTATAATATCCTGGCCAGTTGGCCGAAACAACTATATAAAATAATAATAAGAAAATGTTCTTACTTCAATTTAATTGCATTGTTTTCTCAAGTGCCAGGAACCTTAATAATTTTAATATATCAGAATGATTTAGTGCAACCGTAACTTCTCTTGTGCATTTTGAGACAGATTGCAGAGACATTGTAGTGCCATTGCTGCCTGCCTGTGGCTAAAATGATACCTGTAAATAAACAAGAAATATCATGAGAGGTTTTGACTAAATGCTGCTAGATTACATGAAGCTCAAAAATGAGACTATAATGTAAATTACTAGAAAGTTACAAAAACAGAGATTTAGCTATTCTATTCCTTGCTTAAAAGCATGCAAGTACAGATACTATTTTAATACGTATCCTATAGCAAAAGTGCTAAAACTTAACTTACTTTGTACATAATTGATAGATCACTTGATATTTTCGGTCATTGTAAATAAGGTGTCAAGTATCTCACTAGAGTCCAAAAGAGGCTTTTGTTTAATCTGTAATTCTTCACAAATTCACAGTCATCCATCCAGTCCAACACGCTCACATAGTGAGCTTTAATCATAGTCTTCCTGCGATGTCGTTTGTCGAGACGACAAGCTTCTTCAATCAAGATACATACTAGCAAATCTTGCCATTTTAATTTTTAACGCTATATAAATACACTTTACTCAATAAACAAGCGAAAACTTAATAAACTTTGAGAAAACTATGAGAAAACCACACAACACGATACCAAGCGCGGAATCGAAAATTTTGACAGATGAATTCGATCTCATTCTCGATTTTGGCGCGATCTCAAACTTCAAAAGTACCATTCAAAAGTGACATTTGAGTTCAAGTCGATTTCATTTCGATTTGATGGTGATTTCAATGTCAAGAGTACCATTTGACATCTATTCGATCTCATTTCGATTCGATTCTATTTCGATTGCGTCAAAAGTCACCCTGCTGATCGTGTTCAAAGTCTATTACGTAGCCTTTCTCACAAATGCAAACACGACTATGATACGATATTCCATCATGGAATGCCAGTGCCTATCTTCCCGCTTCATCATCAGACCTTGAAACCTAATCATGGTCAAGGTTAATTACAAGACTTTTCTTAGAGATCCAAAAACAGCTATGATACGATGTTCCATCATGAAGTTCCAGTTCATATCTTCCGGCTCCATCATCAGATCAGATCGACAGTACCATATTATTGTATTGTCATCAGAACTACATACAGCTGCCAATTGTCATTACGCTACGATCCTTGGAAGATGGTTAAATTAGTTACCTTAGATTCCATTACATAGTTAGTTACATACAGGTCGACCTAATGAAAGTGTGTTAAAAATAGAATGACTAAGGACCGAAAACGTGGAATTGTCACTATTTGGACGAATTAATTATGATGGAATGCGATTTTTTTTTCTTTTCGCCAAGCTTTATATATTTGACAGATAAAATTTAATCTTCCACCGCAATTAATCAGACCGCAATCATTCAGAGTAGTGACAGTTCCGGGTATTCGGGAATTAGGTATGAATATTCGATATTGCGTTGCGGAATATCGTATCCTATCCGTATTATTAACCTATATCTAGGGTAGGCAGAATCTATATAACTGCTGGATATCGATACGTCTAACCTAATATTTTTCACTATCTAAGAACCTCAGATTTGCCCGTTCAGACCCTTCCAGTCGCTTATTTGACATCATCGGTCCATCTAGATAGGGAATAATTGGCAAACCTAAAACGAATTTTCAGTTGCATGCAACTACAATTATTATATAAAATTTATTGAAAATTTAATTATGTGGCAAACGTTTTCTAACTCTCGCCATCGGCACTGACGTGTCTTGTTATTTTTAGACTCCGTAGTGTCACAGATTTGTAGAAAAAAAAAACGTAGTACAGTGTAATTGACAGACAGTGATAGTAACAGACTAGGAACTTGATGGCATCGTTGAGTGTCAGGCTAATCGAGTTAAGCGACGTTAAACGTAGCCTGTCCTTAAATGGGTTTAATTGTGCTGCTCCTCCACATATGAAACTGTTAAATTTGTTTCGCAATTTGGTCATAGCCAAATCGGGAAACAAAATTAGCATAGTCGGCTAAACGGAATGCATTATATAATACTTTGACTCCGAGCGAGCTTGTGGGTTCGATTCCCGCACAAGACAAATATTTGTGTGCATGAACATGTCTCTTTCTCATGGTCTGGGTGTTTTCTGTATTATTTGTATGTATTTATTTAAAAAAATATTTAAATACAATATCAGTTATCTAGTACCCATAGCAAACTAGCTAGTACAAACTAGCTTTGCTTAGTTTGGAACTAGTTGGTGTTGTGTAATTTATCCAAGAATATATTTATATTATTCAACACCATATAGGTAAGCTACACATATATCGAGCGTTACAGTTTCAATGCGCTAATTGTCCAAATATTTACATTTCTAATGAAGAACAACATTAGTGTGATTTACTACAATGTTGTCGTGTCGTACGGAGAAACTGCTCTAACGACTCCTCTCTGGACGGCCAATGAAGGCAAGCCAGAGCTGAGAGTCCTGCAGGCCTTCTTGTTTCCACTCCGACCGATGAAGACACGCTAGAGACGAAGGTCCTACCCGACTCTCTGGAGGTGTCGTTACCCACAACAGCTTGCCAAGGCTGCCTGCGCGCAATATTAGATATATTAGTTATTTATATTAATTATTAGGTATATAATTTATATATTCTGTGCTTATTCATTGATTTAGCGTAAGCTATATTATAAAAAAAAAACTAAAATTACATATAAATAACTTAAAATTAAATTATAATAACTAAATTAAACACTAAAATTAAAATAATCTCATGCATAAATTAAGGAGATAAATTACAAGTAATACAAAAAATGGCAAGGGTACAAAACGCATTGTATTCCAGAATCATGAAAGTGAAATGAAAAAGTAACAACCAGCATGGGTTTATTATGTCAGCATGAGATAGACACAATTATTGTTCTGAGCTTAACGTAATTTGACGTGGGTTTGAGTGTCTATAAGTACGACTAATTATCAGCATTTTCCATTTTCATGTTACACAAAGAAAGTTACTCTTTCTGAATATCATCCATTTAGCTAACAGCAATAACGAATCAATTCTCGATTTAGTCAAACAAATCATGATAAATGATTCTGCGATTAAAAACGAAACGTGTTATTTGAAAGTGGAATTTAATTGAAAAATGGATGATCGATCCTCGCAATTCGGATATTTCGATGGAATATGAATCGGACCTTTGATTGGTCGAGTTTCAAATTGTTTGAAGCCCTCGATTTTTTTGCAGATTCTCGTCAGCGCAATTGGTTTTCGACAACGAAGTCAATTAATAAATTTCGTTAACTCAGAAATTTTGAATACTCTTTGTTTAAAAGTGAGACGAACAAATGCTTTGTGAATTAATTAGCTGTTATTAATTTGAGAGAGAATGATGGTTTATTATTAGAAATGAAATTTGTATCATACCTTCACGCTTTTATTAAATTTAATATCGTAACTGCTTCTAAAATGTACTCGTAAGATAGGAAAATGTATTCGTAAAAAAGGTAAGAAAGGAAAATCGCAGTATAAACACTATCACATCTATGTATACCAACTTTATTTTAGACTTATCTAATATAATTCTAAAATAAATTGAATACGTTATGGTTGGCCATATAGGTACAGTATCATTGAATAATTAATGAATAATGATTTCACATCATCCAATAAACGTTAATCAAAGATTTATTCATATCTGAAAAATCACCACCTGAGAAAAAGAAATAGCAATATCACATATTTACCCATCGAACCTGATAAAGAAACATATACAGAATTATTTTTTATATATAAATATATGAGAGGGGAGCAAACGAGCATGTGGCTCACCTGATGGAAAGCAATCACCACCGCCCATAGAGATCAGTAATGCCTAGGGGTCGCCAATCCATTGCCAGCCTGCCTGTACTCCTTCCTTTCTTTATTTCTGGTGACCTCACTCACTAAATACAACATTTTTTTGAGCTACGTATCGTATCTCACTCAGTCCCCGAAAATTGTCGAGACAGTTAATATAAGGATTTTTGAAGTGAAAATTCTTTAGCAGCGTTGTGCACTTTTTGGGGTGGGTAAAAAATGTTAAACTCGCGTCAGGGCACGTGGCCTGATCGAAAATTCGTAAGAAGGAGCGGCGCGGACCGGCGCGGCGTAGGAGAGGAAGTAATATCCCCCTCTCTTTCTACCGGGCGATGAAAATGTATGCCTGCTCCTGCTGTTTATTTTTAATGTAATATAAATTGTCACTTTTGCCGTTTTTTTTTTCTGTGTATTTTGTTATAGTTTTTATTTTTAATTTAGTAAATTTTTATTTTTAATGTAATTTTAAGTTACATATTTGTAATTTTACTTTATTTAGTTTTTTTTTTAATAAACCTCGTTTATATAGAATAAATAATAAATATAGCTAAAATGACTGACACAATGCATAAAACAACAAATATTTTCTAAACACGACATGAAGTCCCCATTTATATGTAAATGAAGATACATAAATGCATCCTGTGTAAATGAGAAAGTTCATAGACGATGGAGGACTCTTCCTGCTACAGTCCTTATTCCATTTCGCTAACTTATAAAACATGTTCCATGTTCATAACTCCTTAACTTTTTATAACTTACCGTACGTGACCTCGCTTCGGTATAAAACAGGATTTTGTTGTATGATAAAATGAACCTAAATAAGTTTACTGATTCAATGAATCTTTGTTATAACGCGTGAACCACAGAATATAATACTACTACGTAGTACTATTGTGATACTATTGAGGGATTTTTTTATCAGCTAGCCTGAGGCAGTTTCACAACTGATTTATATTAGAACTAATCAGTGAGCACTGATTAGTTCTAATATAAATCAGCTGTGTAATATGTATCCATTACCTTCATCATCATCATCATAAGGTCCATTTTAGTCTCCACTACAGGAGCACGACCCTCTCTCGCCCGTCCTAGACGGAAGGAGGATTTGGCCTACACTCCCCACGCTGGCCCGACTTGTTGGGAGGCCTGCCCCCTTACCACCATCTCTTATTGCGATTCAATAACTGGATAGATTGCCTATTCATGCCAATGAATAAGCGACTCTATTTCAAACGGAACAGAGTCGCTTATTGATTGGTATGAATAAGCAATCTATTCAGTTATTGAATCGCAATAAGAGATGGTGGTAAGGGGGCAGATCGATGTTTGATAATGTTTTCACTTAGTCGCCTTGTACGACATCCACGGGAAGAAACGTTGTGATTCTATTCTAGTCTGCCGGAAACCACACGGCCAGTACTTTAAGGTACATATATCTGTTACCTTAAGGTACATATATCCGTTACCTTAAGGTTGCCTTGAAAAGATTGGTTTTAACAATAAGGCCGCCTTGTTGCACATACATACTATATAAGTGAATATTTTCTGTATGCGACTAAATTGCTAAAGCTTGTATAGTGTAAATAAAGCATATTCTATCTATCTATCTATGATGCGCATAACACAACATGAGGTGCGTTTTTCTTTATTTGCACGATTAAGGTAGAAACATAGCCTACGACCCACCTGATGTCGCCGCCTGTAGACGCATGCAACTCCAGAGGCATTACTCAAGTGGTCACGTTGTAAGAAAACTACACTACCTAACTTTACTCTCAGTTGAACAACCGTTATTGTCCTGAAAGTCAATGAGGTCACCAGGAACGAAAGAGTTGCTGCAAAAGTATCGGGGGTGAAAGCGTGAGAGCCATATTGCAAAGTGCGAGGATACATATGTTTATATGGCTACAGTCTGCCTTCACTTGAAGCGAACCGTATTCTTGTATGTCGTCCGTGGTAGTAAAAAAAATACGACGGACGGATTATCTCTGTAAAAAATCTTAGAATGCATAAATTCTGAATTGATGTCATGTAAATGTTACTTCACATCAATTCATATTTCAGAAGACATCAATGGGGCGTGTCAGTCTAATCGATCACGCCAGTCAAGCAACATCATCCTTCGGAGGGCACGTTAAACCTTTGTCGGACCCGGCTGTTGTCATTGGATGGAGTCGATGGCCTTTGTGCGGCTTGCAAACACTGGCCTTCGCCAAGCCGCAGTTGAGCAGCGTGGTGGAGTATGCTCTATGCCAACTTCGATTAGAGGAGACCCGTATCCCAACAGTGGAATGATTTATGTGTTGATGCCGAAGGTGTGCCGAAATGTGGATTGGTTCGAGAGTGAGAAACTGTAAAATTCAAATTAAAACGTATTGATTTCGAGAGTACGCCTGTGTAGACACCGTGATGAAACTAAATAACTGCTTGTAATAAAAGGTGAAGTAAATAAAACACATTATCAAGGTAATTGTGTCATTAAATTAAAGGTCACTGCAATATTTTAGGCAGGAATAACGTAATAGCTGATAAAGCGTGAGTATTTTCTTCATTGTATATACTCATAAAGCTACATTCATACTCGTAGACTTACCTATGACTTAAAGGTTGCCTACGCAGAAAGAAGTCAGCAAGTCGACCCCGACAGAGAAAGTGCCTTTGTATTTATTTGTTTTTGGTTCGAAAGTGAGAAACTGTTAAATTAAAATTCAAACGTATTGATTTCGAGAGTACGCCTGCCATTCAATCCAGACATTCAATTTCCCATTGGCAGTTCCACATCACCAAGTACCCGGGAGGTTGATTATTTTTACAATTAGACGGGTCTGCACTGACCTAATTAATGGTGTATTGACCGATTACATTTTTAACTCACCGTGCCTCATCCCCCGAGTTACAGATGGGCTTCGTTTCATTTAACCAGGGGCCCTTTTTTTTTTTTTTTTTTTTTTTTTATACTACCTCGGGTAGCAGACAAGCATACGGCCCGCCTGATGTGAAGCGGTTACCGTAGCCATATTAACGCTCGCAACATAAAATATCGCTCGCGCGCCGCCACCCCCCGCTGCCAATGCAGCATCTCCTTCTGGTGACCTCACTTACTCACAGGAACACAACAACCCTCAAGGGAATTGTTATTTGGCTGCGGTATTCTGTGAGGTGGAGGTACATTCCCCAGTTCGGGTAGCTTACAATTACGCTCCCTACCTCTCTTTTCGCCAGAGCTTCGTTTGTCAGTCAGCAGGGTGCACCGCGGGCAGGTGAAGTTAGCTTTGGTTCAAAGATCATGATGAACCACTTACACCCCAAAACCTACCTCCGAAGCTAAAGCCGACCACTGGGTTTTTTGATTGAAAATATTGGTCTTAGGTCAAAGTTATTGCCAAACATCTTCAGCTTAGTCGGTAGAGCTATAGGGTTTCTATCATCTAAGTTAACTCTTTCAGCCACACTTTCATACGCATGAATGTATAAATAAAACATTTGATTATTTTGTTTATTATAAGTTTATATAGCAAGAAAAACAAATTTAAAAAAAATTACCTCTTCAGGCTTTTAAGGAAATTGGTGGTTAGTTCACTAACCACCGTGGCGGTTAGTACATAAATATTACATATTTTGTATGAAACTCGATAAAACATGTTTTATCTTTGCGGATGCAGAGCGAGACTTTACAGGTGCTATATTGCCATACAGTACGTGCGGGACTTTTTTTAGTGCTGCATTTTGCACATCTTCGTGAAGTAGACCGCTCTGGCTGATGCATATTTCCTTCTAGGCGCGATTCTAATGGGACTGATGGCTTATGGCATTTTATCTGAACAGGTAAAGGTAAAGATGTCACAGAACTACGCTTAGAGCTTGGTGTGTCACTTTTTTTCGCTTGAAATGGAGCTTCAATTTCATTTTGAAGAGAGAATTCAATTTGTCAATTTCTGGATGATGTTGTTTTTGGAGTGTGTAAACTAAAAAAGAGTTTATAACTGCACAGTCGAGAAAATGGAAGAAAATTCGATGCCACCATTTGTGAGACTTGCGGTCAATGGTATAGGTACTTTTCAGTTGATCAAATTTATCAACAAAGTTCATAAAACTGTTGTACTTAATCACAGCATTGGGACAAGGTATTTCATTTGGTATACCTCCACCTCCGGTATACTCACCCGGTTCATCCATCCGCAAGTTTTTCTTCCACTTTGGTTGCAGTACAGTAGTACTAAGTGAAACTACTGTTTCAGTAGATAATGCTGAAGTACTCGTAGAAGGGATGCAACTATCTGAACTTCTAGCAAAATTTGATAATGGAGTCTCATCATCAGAGTCAAATTCGTCTGCAAGTGCTGGCTGCAATGCTGAGGGTATATCACCGAGTACCATCTGATTTTGCTGTTCATCACTACATTCTTAATATGATTCTTGAGTGCAGATACTGTCATTATCTGGGATACAACTACCTGAACTTCTGGCGAAATTTGATAATGGAGTCTCATCATCAGAGTCAAATTCGTCTGCAAGTGCTGGCTGCAATGCTGAGAGTGCCGGTTTTAGCATTACCAGCGCCCTGGGCGGGTTTCCTATGGCGCCCCCTAACTGTAGGTAGGATATAATGATGCACCCACGGGGCGCCCCGTTTTTGTCCGGCGCCCTGGGCGATTGCCCTACCTCGCCCTACCCTAACGCCGCTACGGGCTGAGGGTATATCACCGAGTACCATCTGGTTTTGCTGTTCATCACTACATTCTTCATCTTATGATTGAGTGCAGATGCTGTCATTATCTTCAAGTATGTCACACTCACGGAGTACACGCGGCATTCTAAAAAAGTTACAAACAATTTTAGTTAGGAAAAACAACAAAATTTTACCTACAATAATCACAGTGGTTAGTAATCGAACCACATTTTTTTCTATGTAATATAAAGAAATATATAAAAAATATTAGTTCCACCACATTATACACTAATAAAACACATATGAAATAACACATTAACACTGAAATTGTAATAATATAAATAATCTTACCTTTATTATTGAATTTAAAAATGCGCCGTTACAATAATATCACTACACCAATTTTTCTAATCAACGTATCTGACCTACCTGTCTAGTCGTGGCGCCAAATTTTCCCAGCATATAGCCAACGATAATTTAAAAAAGCGTAATCGTTTAGAAATTCGTCAATAGATGGCATGAAACTTAAAAAAAATAATCGAGAATAGGTGGTTAGATAACTGACCACCAAACCTGAAAGAGACATTATTTATACCAATTTACTAAGTTAAACATTATATTACCAACAATGTTAGCAGTTGTTTAATTTCCCTCATCGGAATCGGCTTCAGCTTGTAGTAGGGCCCAAGGTCAATTCTAGTAATTATTTTTATTTTACGATCGCCGAATGATAGTTGACGAAATTGATATTGAATTGTGAATTGACTGAAAGTTATATGATACTTGATTATATATCTTATACTTGATTTCGTTAATTAATTATTATCATTAATTATTATTAAGCAAAATAACCTTGTTAGTTTGTTTAATTTTCAATAATATTTCGATATAAACACACTTAAATTAAACTTTGACGTTTCATCAATATGAAACTTCAAGGTTAAATTTAAATGATACGAGAATACCAAATGTGACATTTGTGTGACCGAGACTGAATAAATATATAAATAAATATTTCTGGACAATTTACACAGCGCCATCAAGTCCCAAATTAAGCTCAAAGCTTGTGTTATGGGTACTAGACAACTGATAAATGTATATAAATACATTTTTTTTTTTTGTAAATACATACTTATAATACATAGAAAACACTCAGACTAAGACAAACACACATGATCATGCACACAAATGTTTGTCTTGTGCGGAAATCGAACCCGCGACCTCGGAGTCAAAGTAGCCATTGCGAACCATTCGACCACCGAGCTCGTCGAAATCGAAATTCGTGAATCGAAACTGAATTTTGACTACATTTTAATTACGAGAATTGCCCCTCATATCTAAAGCAAAATACCCAATAAATGTCCAGTTTTGAGGTGTAAGAGGCTCCCCACGATCTATAGAGTCAAAGTCAACCTCACATCCATGTGGTGCGCCTTGCCGAATAGATTCTGGCGATAGCGGTAGGGTACAGCGTATCTGTAAGCCCGTAAGGGAAGTACCTCCACCTCACAGAATACCGCAGCCAAATATTGATTCCCTTGAGGGTTGTTGTGTTCATGCGTATGAGTGAGGTCACTAAAAAAGAGGCAGTTGCTGCGTTGGCAGCGGGGATGGCGGTGCGAGAGCGATATTTCATATTGCAAATTATTCGGCTACTTCACATTAAGTAGGTTGTATGCTTGTGGGTGGCAGATGTAGTAAAAAAAAATATATGAAATACCGCAAATTTTGTGGTATTTCATATATTTTTTTTATTAATTTTTGATTTTTGTCGTCGACCGGTGGTGCCAGCGTACAAGTTTCTTTCTTGTGTTGTAATGTGATTTCAAGATGTCTCGGTAACTTCATCAAAACAAGCGGACCGTATGCTTGCTTCCCATACCAACGTTTCCAATGTCTAGCACCAGAGCACCTAAAAATCTGAAAAGACATTTAAAAAATCTGAAAAGACTTACTAACATTCGCAACGAGCATTGGCACTAAAACAAAAACTTATTTTACGAGGAAGATTTTCAATTGAACCATGAAACCTAATAAATTGAAAGATTTCAAGTAGATGAAAACCTCAGAGAGAAACGAGGGGCATAAACATAGATTTGTAATATGTTAGATACCGCTTTGTTCAACCGACATCAGAATCGAGCAAGTCAATTCGAGATTTTTTCCCTCGTACTAGGTATCTAGTTGTGGAATAATATGTCTCTAGAGGTTTACCAGTTGCCTAAAGCATGGTTCATCAGAGAGGGCATGGGGAAGTTTTTATTCGGTCGGCAACGCACGATTGATTTTGCAAACGTCCATAGGCTGTGGTAACCGCTTACTTTGAGGCGGGTTATAATACTTGCTTATCACCCTAGTTACAAATTACTTCCTTTTCAACATTCAGTCCTTAGTCTATAGTTTTAGTGTCTTAGTACTATAGTACTAACACTACTATACTATACTACTATAGTAGTAATCAAACAGTTTCCCTATTTTTGTAATAAATATTTTCACAACAAGATCAGAAACAAATGACAAACAGAAACAATCAGCAGAGCATGTGAATTTATTTTTTCGACGACAAGTTTTGCGGTGGTGCTAATTAATAGAAAAGGAACATAGTAGTCAGCAGTACTCGATTCACTT
This sequence comes from Hypsopygia costalis, assembly GCA_937001555.2. NCBI lineage: Eukaryota > Metazoa > Arthropoda > Insecta > Lepidoptera > Pyralidae > Hypsopygia > Hypsopygia costalis. Next base: position 7,079,111 of record OW443335.2, read on the forward strand.
GTGGTATTTCTAGTCGTTTCTAAATCTGAGGGCACGAAGTTTTCGGTGTCGGCAAAGACTTCAATGTAAATCACGGGAGCCGTCTTGGAAAGTCTTATTGAATAAAAAGCACCCGCGTTGAATACCATTTCAGGGTATATCTCATCGAAGCTCAAATTTTATGGTCACACAATTATGTTTCCTAAAGGGTATAAGTTAGAAACAAAATGTGTGAATTACAGTATTTACACTATCAAAATGAATAAAGCTTGTCGTAATAGATGCAAGAATACATATCAAATATTAACGTGAGGTCAAAAAGTGGTCATGTTTGGCATTCTCATCGTGCCACGTTTCCCGTTGCAGGAAAACATTTGATTACAACCCCGCCAAATTTCAGTACATCATATACTCGTATGTTTCATACGAGTATATGTACTAAAATCATCGTAATCAAATACGCTTTACATACACTACTCTTAAAAAAATGTTTTTGCCATTATTTTGAATTGAAAACAAAATATGTGTCGGTCACACGTTTTGGGTACTTTAGATTTACATAGTAATAAAAGCTTTGCTGTTGAACACAAAAGCAATCGAACGGAATTCGATTCGATGAAACGTCAGCCATGCCCGGTATCACAGTATTATTCCTAAGACTGTGCCGGTATCGTAAAAGTTATATGTGCATCATGACGTTAAATAAAAAAATACTTTGTAATTTTCTATTTATTCATATACGTACATGATTCCTGCGTGGACAACATTTCTATGTACCTACCTATTGTATTTGAGCAATTGAAATAAAAGTCAGCTTATGGAAACCCCAATACATTGAAGATGTTTTAGTAATATTTGATTTAAAACGTTTCACGTAAACTTTGCAGAAATTTATGAAAAAAGAGCCCATTCCACCACGGTTTTGTAAGTTTTGACAATGATGACATACGGAACTGAGGCATAGTCTTTCACTGCGGGCCAAGCTCAAAGTCGCTCAGAGAGAATTACGGAAAAATAGAAGAAAATATGCAAAATAAGTTTAAGTTGTTATTTTTTTAACATTTCGTCTCACAAACTATAGCATTTTGAGAAAATAGTGTAATCTGATGTAAAGTTACTAAATTACTTTCGTACATCATCGTGTCTCCTTCCTGGAATCTAGAACTTTAAAACACCTTCCAAACGAAACTTACTATTTGATTGAATATACTCTTTTTATTAAGGGGAATAGATTTTTTACGAAAATAGTCCAAATGAGCAAATTAAATAAAATTGTCCACGAAAGTCACGATGAGAGTCTTGGCGATAAGAATTACCCTTCACGTTTTACGAGCAGATTATATACACCTTTTGGATGCCTCGACTATTGAGTTCAATAGAAGTTTGAAAGGTTGTGTTTCATAAATATGACTTCTTAGACGTATAGTATTTTATAGACGCGTGTCAAGCATGGCAAACAAGAGATAGTGATTATGCCAGATTTTATATAGCGAAATAATATTACTTTTTCACAATTTAAGTATTTAACCAAAAATCGTGTCGATCTATCTCAGTTCCTTACATGATGGTAGCGTAAATTGCTCTTTTTTTTATTGTAGTCAATACCGAAAATGAAAATGTGATTAAAAAAAATAAGAATATTATTAATAAAATGTGTAAGAGGTGTCTAAGTGCCCACAAGGGCCCGATAGCAGAATTAATAATATCATTTCATTTCAATGTGATCGAAACTATCAATTTGTCTATATAGCTTTCTCAGTTTATAATGGCTCAATATTTTAAGGCAATTTACATTATCCAATGATAACAATTATATGGACGCTACCACGCCATATAAAAATAAAGACACGACTCATCCGTAGGAACATCAGGAAGGAGTTCGATGTGATCATGAAAAAAAAAAATGTGTTAAACTAGCGAATAAAAAAATTAATAATAAATAGATATTTCTGGACAATTTACACAGCGCCATCTAGTCCCAAATTAATCGCAAAGCTTGTGTTATGGGTAATATACAACTGATAAATGTACTTAAATATTTTTTTTTGTAAATACATACTTATCATACATAGCAAAAACACGCAGACCAAGACAAACAGACATGTTCATGCACACAAATGTTTGCCTTGTGCGGAAATCGAACTCGCGACCTCGAAGTCAAAGTGGCCATTGCTAACCATTCATCCATTAACCAAAAAGCTAGACTAGATAATGAATATGAATTCTTCAGACATTTTCTTATCCCATTTATCTTACGATATTAATAATCAAATAACCTGACATTCAATCTGACATTAGCTTCGCATAAAATCGCACTAAACTGAACTACAAACAATACAGTTCGGACTTTATTCTACGGATAAATCGCTATACCTATGGCACACGTTTGACACGAGACTGATGTTTCTAATTTAATTTCAATTCAATATGCTTTAATATCAGAAAAAAGTGATGGTTTCCATCGCATTCACAAAAGAAATAAAGTAACCTACGACATCATCATTCAAGCAAATGAGACGGATAGATACAATTTTTTGTTTCTCACGTTTTATGTTGGAGTCACGTGCCGGATTTTTCAAAGGAAATCGCATCAATGTCCTCTGTTATATGACAACGCTTTATTAAATCTCAACATATTCTATTTCATGATAACCACGAAAAATCTGCGTCTATAGATCGTGGTATATTTAATGTCAATGGTTTTTAGCGGGCTTTCAAATGTGCAATATCCACAGTTATAGTTTGTCGAAGATATTATTAAGGTAAAAAAAGGAAATTGGCATTTCTTTTTTTATGGCAAGATCAAAGACAAATTGAAGTTCAAATACATTTATTTGTCATTCGGCCCTAGCGGACACTTAAACACGGCTGACATTATTTTTATCAAATCATATTCTTTTCTCGTCGTTATTACATTCTTTTCTCTTTTTCGTTTATTACATCAACTTACATGCCAGAAAGATATCTATAAAAGAATTTTTGTATCTATTATTGAACAATTGTTGCATATATATACACATGGTGTATAATTGACTGATGTGTTAATAATTATGAGAGTCTTATTATTTAAATAGTTAATTTGGGCCAACTTGCCAGAATATTATAAATATTTAAAAAATTGGAAAAATTTACCTACCCCAAAAAGTCGTGACCATCACAAACCTTCCTGCTAGCTCAGTTGCAAGAGCACTCGACCGGTCATCGAGAGGTCGTGGGTTCAAATCCCACCTAGGCGCGGGAGGTGAATTATTGCATTTTTTAAGTACCTATTTATAATAGGAAAATATTAAATTGCGCCACAAAAAAAAACCTGATTTGCACATCAAATTGATCTGATAAGTATTTATTGATGTGCAAAATTTAGGTTAGGTTAGGTTGGCAATGTATTTACTTGATGTTTCGTTAAATAGTATCCTATAAAATATGAGGTTCTTCATACCAGCTCAACCAATTATTTTTATTTATTTATTTACGTTATGTATTTTTAGAATTTCAGTCTTTATTTTGTACGCGCACGATACGTACGAAATTGGACGCGGTTTTCACAGTTGTAATACTGATGATCTAACTTTAAATCCGTTCTAAATTTGATTTTGATACGCGGATAATTTTAAGGCGACGTAAGTCCGCATTTTCGAATTAAGCGAACCATTATTTTAATATATTTTAATATCTGATGTGATGGAATAAGACTTGTGTTATCCTAATAGGTTTAAAAATTTGTATTTGGCGTCAATCAGTCCTTATGAGATCGCGGGCGGCGCGGCGGGAGCGGGACGGGTGTAGTAGTTATCGGGAAAGTTCTTATGGTGCATCCACATATGCCGCCGGCTGTGCCACCGATATTGCCGCCGACATGCAGACTGCTTTGGCGCTAGCTTACCGCGCGAGCCGCGTAAAGCCGCGAGGTATGTGTAGATACACCATAACATCCGTACTTATATTTTTTATAGTACAATTAAAGGTGCTACATGACGGCATGGACGCTAGACTTGGCTTGGATAATCTAAAATGCCCGAATTTCATGCGAGCGAAGCCGAGGGCGAAAGCTAGTATTCTTATAAAACAATATGCTAAAAAGCCAACAGGCATTAAACGCATATCGAGCCGTCACATACAGATGACATATGAAAAAATGTTACAATATAAGAACGGGAATTAACGCGATCATGCATATGGGTATTTACATACCTTTATTATTGCCTGACTACCCGACCCGGCCGGTGCAACTTGGTCGAAACGTCATGCAATAATCATCATCATCATCAGGTCCATTTTAGTCTCCACTACAGGAGCACGACCCTCTCTCGTCCGTCCTAGACGGAAGGAGGAGATTTGGCCTACACCCCCCACGCTGGCCAAACGGGTTGTGGAGGCCTGATCGATATTTGATAATGTATTTCCTTTAGTCGCCTTGTACGACATCCACGGGAAGAAACGCAGTAATTCTATTCTAGTCTGCCGGAAACCACAGGGCAATGATAAACGTATGTAAATACCCATATGCATGATCGCGTTAATTCCCGTTCTTATATTTCATAATCATAAATCATGCAACGCGAAAGTTTAAAAGTTAAAATATTACTAATTGGATATCCTATCTACATTGTTATACAATGTGACTGGAAAATTTTAGATGAACGGTAAAGAATCTAGAGCTTAGCTGCCCTAATTGGCAAGTTACAGTCTGTATAAATCGTCAGATGTGAAATTGAAACAGTTTAACTGCTCAAACGGAGATACGCAAAGCGAGTATATGAACGGAATTTGATACAGATTTCGTTGCCTTGGTGACGGGTAGGGCTGCCACCACTTCGGGCTTCGGCCCTACATCGCATATCTCCAGGTGAGCCTGGCTTCATATCTGCCCAGTTCGTTGATGACGGACTACCCATAACTGCTACAATCAGGTGGGCAATTCTTCTAATTAAAATGTAGTCAAAATCAGTTCCGATCCGTCTCGATCTCATGAATGTCATATTAGTAACTTCAAAGTTTAATTTAAGTAGGACGATATCGAAATATGACCGTAAATGAAACAAATTAAGAATATTATTTTGCCATTAATAGGAATTGATAAAAACTTATTAATAATTTTTAGTAAATTCACAATTCCATCTAGATTCGGTCAACTTTAATTCTGCTATCGTGAAATTCTGCTAAAATTAACAATTTAGAATAAACTAGCGAACCACACCCTGGCTTAGCCTTTGTTGTATAATCCGAATGTATCATATAAATCCTCCAGAACATATTCTCAAAATAATAGAGAACACGGCATCAAAATCTGTTGTGTAGTTTTGGGATGTAAGTGGTTCATCAACACCTTTGAACCAAAGCCAACTTCACCTGCACGCGGTGCACCCTGCTGACTGACAAACGAAGCTCTGGCGAAAAGAGAGGTAGGGAGCGTAATTGTAAGCAACCCGACTGGGGAATGTACCTCCACCTCACAGAATACCGCAGCCAAATACAATTCCCTTGAGGGTTGTTGTGTTCCTGCGAGTGAGTGAGGTCGCCAGAAAGGAGGGAAATGCTGCGTTGGCAGCGGGGGTGTCGGCGCGCGAGCGATATTTTATGTTGCGAGCGTTAATATAGCTACGGCAACCACCTCACATCAGGCGGGCCGTATGCTTGTCTGACACCCATCGTAGTATAAAAAAAAGAAGGAATTAGCGGATACATGCGTACGAAGTCGCTTGCGCATTAAAAATATAAATAAACAATAATATTGTCCTTTAATATTTCCGGGTGTGTCATTTTTGAAAGGTAACAACTTAAAGTATACATAAGCACAGAGTGCGTCTAATCAAGTATGACTGTCGATACGAGTATAAACACTGTGATATTGTATTTTATTAATAATCTTTTAAATAACTATTATTTTCATTACATTATTAACAAGTGTTACTATCACCACACCCCGGCCACTCCATACAAATGTCGCGTCGTTTACTACTACGTAAACATGACGTCTGTGCAGAGCGTGAATGAGCATGTGTGCGTGTGACGCCATACAAACTGTTTCAGATATGTCACAGAGGGGAGGTGAGGTCGACACGATAGAGCGGCAGGAAGTGGCCATACTGTTCGTAGCACTATTATTTATACTGTGCTATCACTAAACAATATTTTAATACAAATGCATAGAAAATTACTTTATGTTCGTATTTTTAAATTAATTTGAACAATGGTAATTGTTCAAATTAATTTAAAATTATCAGAATGCATTGAACATCTTTTTACGCTCGGCCCAATGACCTATAGTCGATGCACGCTCTCAATAGCTCTATAGTATAGTATATATACTCTGAGGGTGGCAGCCTTAGTGAACGTCAAAGACGAAAGAGACGAGATCTAACTACGAGAGCCTCGTTCACAGCCCCGACGATCGTCAAAGTGAAACATGGATGAATGCAGCACATCAACCGTTCTTTTTCAGAGAGTTGCTGTTCTAGAGATTAATTTGTTAATCAAAGAATTGCCGTTTTTCATCAAAAACACAAAAGAAACTTGCACTCTACTTCGCGTCGTGATGTTTTATTTTTTTCTTGCTATTTATTATCATACATTATAAACAAGGGGTGCAATGATAATGAGCTAAAATCAACCTCATCTGCACGTGCCCTAATAATGTGCGCGGTAAACTGCCTGAATCTATAATATAAAAACCGGACAAGTGCGAGTCGGACTCGCCCACCGAGGGTTCCGTACGTAGTATCATTATTAAATTTGATATTTTTCATTATAAATAAGAAATAATGCGTCGAAAAAAACAAATAAAATATATTTTGCAATGTGTACATCAAGCCCTTTCATATGATATCCCATTTGAACCAGTAGTTTCAACTTGAAATTTCGACACCCTATAAAAAATTTAGACCCCCTATTTTTTAAGATCTATTTACAAATGTATAGTTTTGAGATTTATTCCTGTACTTGTAGTCTATAACGATGTTACTTGCCAAATTTCATAGTTCTAGGTCAACGGGAAGTACCCTATAGGTTTTGATTCCCTTGAGTGTGTGTTAATGCGTTTTTTGTTGAATAAACGGCCGTAACTTTTTTCTACGTAAACTTAGCAGTTTGATTTATTTTTAACTTCATGGGACCGTAGACCTGAGTATACAGTTCAAATTTCAGCTTGATACCTCCACGCATTCTCGACACAGAAATTCTTGACAGACAGACAGACAGACAGACAGACAGACAGACGGACAACAAAGTGATCTTATAAGGGTTCCGTTTTTCCTTTTGAGGTTCGGAACCCTAAAAATGAATTCATTGGTATGAATAAGCATTCTATTCAGTTATTGAATCGCAATAAGAGTTGGTGATAAGGGGCCTGGTCTCCCTCACCACAGTATAAGTAAGTACTCACGCCTAGCCTGTTTAATTGTGGATTGGCGGAGGCCGGTACATGCAAGGCGTCTAATGACCACCTACTTGGCATAATGACTGTGATCTAATGACAACAGCCGGGAAGGAGAGCTCAACGTGCCCTCCGAAGAACGGAGAAGCTTCACATATCTTCATCCGCTACGTCCTCGCAAACATAAAATTATTTTGAAGACTAAAGAGGAACTAACTATTTAACAAATAATTAACCAATCGACCATTTTAAAATGAAAGTACTAGAAGTACCATGACATCCTGAATGAAAGTGCGAGTACGTGACAATAAGTCATACAAATAAGTCAAAAAAATATAAAGACATTTTTTAAGATAGGTTAAATAAAAATTCCCTTGAGGATTGTTGTGTTCCTGCGAATGAGTGCTGTCACCAGAAAGAAAGCAAGGAGTTGGCGACAGGCGAGCGTTATTATAGCTACGGTAACTGCTTCACATCAGGTGGGCCGTATGCTTGACTACCACCCGACGTAACATAAAAAACAAAACCTTTTTCCCGCTTATAAGGCGCCACCTGCAGAGAAATTAGAGTCTCTTTGAACAAACTATAGCATAGTAGCGTAGAAGATATATGTATTACAAAAAAATCTATGCTCAGTTTAATGAAGCACTTAAAAATCTTTACGTCAATATCCTCATCATCAGGTCATTTTAGCCTCCACTACAGGAGCATGACCCTCTCTCGTCCGTCACAGACAGGAGGATTTGGACTACACTGTTTAGAAGCAGTAACGGAAAGTGCTAAAACGGCCGTTTTTGGCAGGAATCGCCTTAATCTTTCTCTTCGCTTACATAATAAACTTAAGAAAGTTTTCATTTAGGCATTTTAGCAAGCATGTTGTAAAGGTCACGACCCTCAGAACTGAGGAACACGACACGAGGATGAGGAATATGAACAGGCATGTATGATGAAAGTACATGTGTAGTAATTAGAAACATGTACCGTATAAAATAACTTTTAAACTTTCGCGTTGCATGATTTAAATTATAATAACCACAGGAATTAATACATTCAGCATGTAAGGTAAGTAGTATTACATATGTTAATTAGGTACTATCGATAATTACGAATTTATGAAAATTGATTCAAATGGGTAATAATGCCTTCTCCTGTATTTCAAAAATGAATAATTTATTGACTGAATAATTAAAAGAGATCACATATCACACGAAAGTACACATTAATATTTGATTTTAAGTACTTTAAGCAATTTCATGTTTTTGCAAGAAAATTTGGCGCCATTTTGCGCTCGATGAGGAAAAGAGATAACAAATTTACTAAATAGCTGATTTGATAAGGATGGCCTACATAACTATTTATAGCTAGCTATCCATGCAACAATAGGGACCGGTTTTTGATGCAATTTAGTATGGATATGCCATATTTAAAGAAATATAACATCATTGACAATAACTAACTAGCAACGCCCTCTTCGTTCATGTTCGATCAATGATCCGATGACTTCTCATTTTATGCGTCTCTCTACCTATCTATGTCCAAGCATAAGAATATCTTTAATAGACATGAAGTACAATAACACAGTATAAATTATAATTAATACATACAGTCATAATATGGTCACTCCCTGCCATTCTCAAGACGTCACGTTCCACGTCACGTTCCAGATTCGACTCCCGAGTCGAATCTGGAACCGATTGTACGGCTGGGTTTTGGCAGCATATCCAGCTTTCAGCTCAGTTATAATTTTGATATTTATGTAAATATGGTCTTAATATATATGATAGCTTAGCCTGTACGAGTATTAGAGAAGTGACTGAATTTCCAGTAGTAATCTCATTTCCATTATCACGGATTTTAACAATATCCTTATTATTATATTTATATACTTTACCTTAAATGCGCCCTTGCAACATATTAGTCGCATTTCAATTGAGTTTCAAGACGCATTAGAAACTCGTTTATTATGAAAAAGATGTGTAGCATACGAGTGTTCTGGATCTAAAAAGAACCACATTTATTTTATTCGGACCAAATGTTAAGTTTGCATAATATCTAAGTCAGGACTTTCTTGTTATACCTGTAGATTATCACTGCTTTTCAGGTCACAAATAGTCGACCTACCCAATGAAATTCCCAACAACTGAATTTCTAGATAACCGAAACTTTATATTTCGAAGACCGCTTCAAATATATCATCTCTCCAAACGTTAATACTCGTAAATCATGAGCTCAATCTTCAAAACAAGTCTGTGAGGATTTGATAAGTTTATTTCAATTTGAAAACTCAATCCGATTTCAAAGCGACATCACCTGATCGCCGATATTAACTTCGGCACCTTTCCTCCTCTTCACTGTAATGCAGATAGAATCTTAACATGTTTCGAACGGCTCCCTTATTTAAGTACAGTACTTGATAATTAAATTGATAAGTTAAAAAAAAATAAGAAAAATCTATTTCAGTGTAGATAGTCATTTTTTATCATAGCAGATGCAAAACATGTAGGTACAGCGATAGATTTCTACCGGAGATAAATTATTTTATCTCCGGTAGAAATCTATCGCTGTATAATTCAAAAATAGTGTACCTCCTAGGGTACCGCAGGCGGAATACCAATATAAAATATGACAATTACGTTACATTACAAAAATATTTTTCGTAGAAATCCTACCTATATAATAAATTAAAATATTTTTGTAATGTAACGTAATTGTCACATTTTATATTAGTATTCTGCCTGCGGTACCCTAGAAGGTACACTATTTTTGAATTGACAAGTATTACTTTGGAGTCGATGGCGCTCGATGGTGTCGTTTCACTTGCCAATCTAATTGAATATGCAAGTTAAACAATGTCCCCGTAGCCAGTCCGTGGATGGATTTATTTATCTTGAGCTCTTCCATCCTTCGGAGCGCATGTAAGCAGTCGGTCTCGGCTGTAGTCATTAGATGATAGTCGTTAAGCCTAGTTAGGTAGCTTGAAATCACTGTCCTCAGCCAGCCCAGTTGAGCAGTGTGTAAGCATTAGATCTGCTTAAAATTTAACGTATCAATATTGACACTTTTATTTATAGAGCCACTCGGAAAGGCTTAGCTGACTAGATGTGGCTCGCGGCCCACAGTTTGAGTATGACTGGTCTAAACACAAAATTCAAAATAATTTCAAAACAAAAAAAAAACTAAACTATTACAATTCACAACACTATTCAAATTTCCATTTATTGTCTCTCGCTTGAAAATAAATATAGAGTTTTGGTCCATGTATACAGTACATATTATTCATTCACGTTCCACATCTTCCCACTCGCCACACAATTTCTCAATTCTAAATGATGACGTAAATTAATTGCCACGTGTACGATTCTCTCTCGAGTTGTTTTAAAACAGGTAACTTTCAACAATTTGTTTCCTCTGTGTTACTTAGGAAGTCGGGACATGAAATTAAAGGACTTTTAAAACGGTACCTATCCAAATTACGTTACGTATACTCCAAACTTATACTTGTAACAAGGCAACAAGTTCAAACAACTCCTACAACTCGCACAGGCATACAGCATTTAGAATACATTATATTGTATCGACGAGACGACCTCTGAATAAAGTAGTTACAGTGAAATTAGTCACTTTTCAGCAGCAGTCAAAATAATGAATAGTAATAAATCACAAAGTGACTCTTTTTAAGCCTACTCAAGTAAAGTGCTTTTTCTTTTAATTTGTTTAAAAGTTGAAATAAGTGAATAAAGCTAGAAAAATAACATTTTCAGAAATGTTTTTTTCATGTTTGTGTAAAGCGCGCTACTCGCGGCGAATCTGAAAATGTTTAAAAACAGTTGATTGGTCCATGAACCGTTGGTCAACATAATCTTTCAACCATTAACTTTTCATCCACAAGCGTTTCATCAACATAACTTTATGTCAGTGAATACTTAACCAGCATGTATATTTTGACCCATAACTTTTCACCCAAAGAATATTTGGCCCATGGACGGTTTCCCAATAGAACGGTACGCTAGTGAGTGCTTAATTGTTTTTGTGAGTTCCGATCTCGTTATGGGCCGATCGTGTGTTCAGGATCCAGTCATGGTTACGTAATTTTGCATTGTCATTTAATTTACGTATGCATGCAAAAGTTCAGCTCAGACGGGTAAAAGGATGTAGGTCAAAGAACAATGGACAAAATAGACCTTGAAGTGCCTAGAGGATATTAATCTTATGAAAAGATAAATTATACTTATTTAATATGCGAAAATCTGCCTGAATAGGTAGGTTTGGTGTAGGGCAGTGTTCCGCAAACTTTTCGTGTTTAAGGTACATCTAGGACAATGAAAATTTTTCCAAATACACCATGAATGAAAAATCATTTTTTATTTATATAAGTATTTTTCTTCCGTCCGTCTATTTAGCTTTATGAGATAACCTTATTTTTCCGAGGCACACCAACTAATGACCAAGGTGCACCACTGTGCCGCAGCACACACTTTGCGGAACACTGGTGTAGATCACGCTTTAACGAAACAATATTAATTATTTATGATACTATAAATTGAGCTTTCTGAAATCTGTGACGCAACACCTACCTAATTCTATATTTGTGAATATAGTAAACTTTATTATTCATGTAAGAAAATATAAAAAGAAACTTTACACCTCTCAATCTACGAGTAAGTATTTCATGCTCTAAACTGCTTATACCGGCTAAACCGCTGCTCTGATTATCTTCACTATGTTTTATGTCAATTTTTGTGTCTTTATCATATCTGTAATAGTAATTACTTTTTTGAAGGGTGATTTTAAGTCATCGCCCGCACCTATTGAAATAAATATTAGTTTACTTGGTTGACGGAGGATATACGGCTTCTCCGTGAAAAAAAGAACCGAGCAAAAGCCTGTTACAAAGCAGATCCAACAAACACAACTAAGCGCGATAGATATCATCAAGTGAGGAATCATTGCAATAAGGTGTGTAGAGATGCACAGCGACGCCACATTCATCAGTCAGTTGAGAATGAGGACCAAGCTAAAGTTTGGAAATTCCTTAAAACTATGGGAGTGGGCAAATCTCGTAACACAATTACTCCTGATATTGATCTAGATCAAATAAACCGTCACTTCTCCTCAAACGCTTCTCTTGACATGCAAGTCAAATCAGACACATTACATCATCTTTCTTCGATCTCCCCTCCTGATTACTCTTCATTTGTTTTCGTTCCATTCACTGATTGTGATGTTAAGAGAAGTATACTATCTATCGCATCTGATGCCGTTGGAGGTGACGGCATTAGTCGTAAAATGATCATTCCTCTAATTGATCTTCTTGTCCCTATCCTGACAAAAATCCTAAACTTTTCTATTTCGACTGGTTCCCTTCCCAAGTGCTGGAAAGAAGCGCATATCATTCCTTTACCCAAAAAAGCTTATCCTTCTTCCTTCAGTGACTATCGCCCTATTTCAATACTCCCATTTCTTTCTAAAGTGCTGGAAAGATTAGTTCACTGGCAACTGAGTTCCTTCCTGAATTCCAACAATCTCCATAATCCTTACCAATCCGGATTCCGTCCTGGTCATAGTACGGCTAGTGCGTTAGTCAAAATTTCTGACGACATTCGATGTGGCATGGAAAAACAACAGCTTACAGTTTTGACGTTACTTGACTTCAGCAATGCCTTTAACACTGTCGATTTTGACATCATGCTAGGAGTTCTGTCTTCTCTTAACATATCTCCAACAGTGATTGATTGGTTTCGTAATTACCTGTACGGGCGACGACAACGTGTCAAGATTGATCACTCTAATTCCATGTGGTGTGATACAAATGTCGGGGTGCCGCAGGGTGGTGTGCTGTCTCCTTTACTATTTTCTCTTTTCATTAGTTCAATAACTCACAATATTTCTTCACTCTACCACCTTTATGCTGATGATTTACAAATATATTCTCAAGCCTCACTCAATAATATTTCTCAGGCCATTAGTCAGATTAACATAGACTTAGATCTAATCTCAACCTGGAGCAAGCGATTTGGGCTGAGAGTGAATCCGAGTAAATCTCAGGCCATTATTATAGGCAGTCCGGTGTTCATTTCAAGACTTAATGTTTCTCAAATCCCATCGGTTGTGTTTGATGGTATCTGCATTCCTTTTAGTGGAACTGTTAAAAATCTTGGGATTATTTTTGACTCAACATTATCTTGGAGGTCACAGGTGGCCGAGGTTAGCAGGAGGATCTTTGCTGCATCTGCGTCACTGAGACGTCTTAGAAACTTTTTACCCACTGCCACTAAAATTGTTCTTGCACAGTCCCTTCTCCTCCCAATCCTTGATTATGCTGATATTTCTTATCCAGACCTTAATGTAGATCTCTTGAACAAATTAGAACGACTTCAAAATCTCTGCATTAGGTTTATCTTTGGACTTCGTAAATTTGATCGCATATCGGAATATCGCGAAAAACTTAAATGGCTTCCCATTCGTCAGCGCAGAAACATGCACATACTTTCTTTTCTCTTCTCTGTTCTTTTTAATCCTAAAGCTCCTTCTTACCTCAAAGATTCCTTCCAGTTTTCCTCTTCCATTCACAATCTGCCACTTCGCTCATGTGAAAATCTTACTCTTTGCGTTCCTTCTCATTCCTCTAAATTCTTAGATCAATCCTTTACTATTCAAGCTATAAGGCTCTGGAATAACTTACCTGTGACTATCAGAACCGCAAAATCTATTGAAGTTTTCAAAAAGAGTGTACATAATTATTTCCTTTCGCTTTGACTCCATCTTTGTATACTGATATTATTAGCTTTGTTATTTATTTATATTTAAACTATGTAGGTATGTATTGTGGACATATGTATGTGTATATATATGTGTATGTGTATATATATGTATGTATGTGTATATATATGTATGTATGTATGTTTATATCTATGTTTTATATAAGATATGTATGTGCTTTCTTGCGAACCCTACCCACTTCATTCATTGTTTCGTTACCTCAAGGTTGCCTTGAAAAGATTGCTTTCAGCAATAAGGCCGCCTTGTTGCACATAAACATTTTGTTAATATTTTAGTTGTAATCTCTGTACTCGTATTGTGCAAATAAAGCATATTCTATCTATCTATCTATCTATATTATTGCACCTGGTGGACAGCAATCATTATCACCCATGAATATCAGCAACATCAAGGGGTCGCCAAACCGTTCGAAAACTGATACTTCAACGTAATTTGATGAGATTTTGCTACAATCAATAGAAACCTTTGTCTATTTAACACAAATAATCTATGCGAACAACGTCACAAACAAAAGTGAATAAGAAAACAAATATAATATTCAGAACAAACATATGACACGTGACGTTCTCGGTATTGTTTACATTGCAGGCAGTAAACTAGTCAGTGCACACGTAAGGCAAATTCGTATGAAGCGTGTGTTCACGGACCAGTGTACATCTAGGGCACTGGGGGTTATGATTGGCAAATAACTGAATCAGATAAACTATTGTGCTTCCACGTATGTTTGTCAATGTAATTGGGTTGTTTCCAATGTTTAAAAATTGTACAAATAAATTAACAATATCGTAAAATACACAAAACTATAAAGATCTGCAAACTTTCATTCTAATATCTTCAGTCAGACTTTTTTTAGCGTCGATCAAAGTTTGGCGGGAAAGTCCATTTTAAAAGAATGAAATTATTAAAAAATAATATTTCCATTGGAGAAGCAATAAAAAATGCTATAACTTTTATTATGATACTAATCACATAAACGTAATATTTAACATAGCTGTCGTACAAATTTCTGATTTGATGCATACAAAATACAGATCTGTGACGTCATAATTCAGTAGTCTTTTGTATGGAGCGTTTTGGGGCAGTCTAAAAATTGTGATTTTCAAATTACCATATCTCGAGAGATTTTTGTGCTATCGAAGTAATTCTTTCACCTATGGTTATATTATGGAGACGTCCCTACATATCAAACAGAAAAAAATGTTAGTCAAATACCCAATTGCATTGTTTCGATTTAGACGCTAAAAAGAAATAGTATGATGCTGCCTGAAAATTCTTCGGCCACGTCTCAAGACTAGAAGGTGACCATTGAACGCCTGGTGGTTCAGGGTGGAGTCGAGGGCACAAGACCCCGCGGCAGATCGCCCATGCGGTGGACCGACCAGATAAAGTTTGCCGTGGGCGGAACACTGCATGAGTGCACCAGAAGTGCCTCAAATCGGACGAGATGGCGGGATATTGTGAGGCGGACAACTACGACCCCAAATCCTCCCTCATGACGACCACGACCGCTCTGTCAAGTATGTAACGAAGAAGAAGATGATGATGCTGCACTACTTGCATGTATAACGCATATCTTCGGACGATCTGAAGACTTCACTACTAGCAAACACGCGGCTGTGATCTACAGCTGTCATTAACGTGGTGGTAGATTGAAAAAGAGCCCCGTTTCCTTTGCTATAACCATGCAGTGTGCACCACATACGTGTAAATCTAGCTTAGACATTAAAGATTTCTAACTTATATAAAAAAAGTGCAATGAATTTTGTTAAATTTTATTCGATGCTCTACGGCCAGGTTTCCCGAAAGGTGGTCCGCGGAGCCCTGGGGTTCTGTGGAAGGGCCACAAGGGTTCCGCGATCCGTCCAAAAATTAACAAAACATTCGTCGAAACCAAAATGACAATCGCGCCGCACGCACGTGTCGGTAAAACTTATTCCATGCCTATTCCATAAATGATTTTTAATACATAAAATAATTGTTTTACAAACAACAAGGTAATATTTTTTCGTTATCGAATTAGATAGGCCCTATAATTACAGCTGCTAGGGTTCCGCTATCCGGAAAAGTATAATTAATTAGGGTTCCGTGGCAAATAAAAATTGGGAACCTCTGCTCTACGGTATTACTCAGTATTTTTTTATATTTTGTTTGTCTCCCAATAAGTAGGTAGACCAGTTGTTGCGGACTCTTTAGCGGGCAGCCTCGCAACTGGCCACCGACAAAGAACCAACTGACAAGACTGATAAGGATATGACGTAAGAAAAAGAGGAGAATCGAGATTCGACGACTGACGGGACTAGGGAACGTAATGTGAATAGACAAATAAATATTATATAAATATTAAAAGCCGTGAAATAAAGTAAGTTCACAAACGAGTGTCTTTTAAATCTTTCACCAGTGTTTCCCAATATATGATACTCCTCCAAGGGTACTCCAAGTTGCAGCATGGGGTACGCATGCTGCAACTTGCACGAGTAAGTCAGTAAATAATACCTACGTAATCAACAATGCAATAAGAGGTACGTTTGAGATCTTTCTTGAAACAAGTAGTACGTTGGAAAAACTAATTGGCAACTGCTGGTCTACACATACGTCGTACAGTCAGCATTATAAAGAGAAGGTATTTATTGCATGGGTGGCTTATCAACGCAGACATAGAGAATATAGTCACTACCGTAGTACTTCAATTGTTCAACTGTACACATTATATTGGCTTTTCGAGCCATGTTCAATACTTCTAAAAGTTATTTTATGACGTGATAATTTCGTATAAATTGATGAACGCCGCCAGCACGTACGAAAAAGCATGACTCATTGTCACCCTGCGATTGAGCCAAGCGAGAGCGCGGAACGAGCGATATAGAGGCACCATCGGCTCTTATGACTAGGGATTGCAATCCGGAAAAACGGATCCGGTAATCCGGCGGATCCGGCATTATTAAACGTTTCCCGGATCCGGTACTGATATACCGGATCCGGTGCTCGGATCCGGTTCGGAGATTCACCATCACTAAAGAAAGATTTGACATTACCTACAGGACGAATTACAATTACAAATCCAGCAAGAAATCACGTGTTATCAAAATCTTTCTCATTTTTAGTATGTATACTATAATACATACTAAAAAAGAGAATGATTTTGATAAAATACTAAAAAAGGAAATGACTGCATTTGAAAGTGATGGAGTTCGAGGAGAATACTTGTCTGCTATTCACGATTATTTGCTAAAGAAAGTCGACAAGTGTAGAAGCTGAAAGGGCCTTTACCTACACTACTAGATTTTAATTGTTTGCTCGTTGTCTAATCTTAACATTGAATTGGAAATAAAGTTGATTTTATATGCCTACTAGCTGACTCGCGCAACTTCGTCTGCGTGTGACAGAGCGTTGAGAGTGAAGCGTAAGGCGTACCATTTGAAAGGTTATATATATAGTGAGCAAATCTTATAAGATAGACATATACTATCACGGACTTTTTTTAACATTTTTATGGTGAATATCGTCCTATACCGTCGTATATAATTGATGCGTAACGCACGCAACGGAAGCTCTCGAAAGGAATATTTTTCCCCATCTTTCTTTGGTGCTCCGCTCCTATTGGTGGTAGCGTGATGTTATATAGCCTATAGTTTTCCTCGAAAAATAAGCTATCTAACACTAAAATAATTTTTCAATTCGAGTGAGTAGTTCCTGAGATTAGCTCATTTAACCAAACAAACAAACTCTTCAGCTTTATAACATTAGTATAGATATGTTTTGTTTTTTATTTTTAAACGATCTATATTAAGTATGTACAATGACACTTGATTAACTTACTAACAGTTCATTTTGAACCGAAAAGCGCAAATCATTCTGATTTGATCAATCCGGCCGGATCCGGTCTGATCCGGCCGGATCGATGGAAATCCAGTCGGATCCGGCCGGACTGAAAATGATGCCGGATTGCAATCCCTACTTATGACCTTTCTTATGACATTATCACGTAAAATTATCGTCCGTAAACCGACTTTACACACAACTTTTTTCGAGCAAATAATTATTGTATTGAAAAAATATTTTTTCAAATATTCACCGTGGCAAATTTACTTATCATATTTCGTTATTTAATACAACTATTGTCGACACCATTAGAGTAACGCTATTAATTCTGTCGTTCGTTGAAATATATATAATGTAGTTTTGTGTTCCAACCGTGATTTCAACCTCAAGTACAGTCAGTAAAAGAGACATGCAACTGGGTTTCGGATTAAAAATCAAAGTTTACCGTAACTGCATGCATTCATGCAAAAATCGGTACGTTGCCTATTATAATAAAAATTAAAAAGTTTCAGCTCAATATAAAATTCTTTGACATGGCTTTCAGAGGCAGGAAGCTGAAATGGTAGTAAGCCGACAGCGTCGGCAGAATCAAATGGCAAAGGGGGAAGGAAACTTTCAGAGTGGACAGTAGAGGCCCCGCACGAAGGACCTATTAACGGCAGAAATTGACTGGAGCATATGAAAGGCATCAAAAGCAGTCGGTAAATGCAGGCTAATGGATACGTAAATTATTTCTAATTATTAAGGTTGTCGGCCCTTTTCGTTACTTATCGATTTTGTTGACCCTACTATTATGTTGGGGCAAATAAACTCCTTGACGTTCAAATTCACAGAGTGATTGCTCAATGCACTGCATGTTATTGTACATACATTTTACGTCTCAGTGAACGCAGACAATAGATTTGAACCTCGACTAAACCTCCCCAGTCTTTCAATACGACCTCATCCCTTAAGACGTCAGGACTTTCAAAGGCTCATTATCTTATTGTGTTTCTTTAGAAATGTTTATAAAATAACTAAGGAGGTTATTGACTAAATTCTGTCTTAAGTATTTGATCTTCGTATATGTCTAGACCATTCAACCATTGGATATATTATTTTAGGGTTAGCTCTAAATACGAAGTTAAATACTTAGCACAAAACAAAGTCGATGCCCTCAAATTTTCTACTAAACCTTGTCTGTATTTAATTATCTTTTAAAGATTTACATAATACATTAATAAAGTTTTTGTATATTACAGAAAAAACTCACTCTTTGGAACACAAAAATTTCCAATTGTTAGTCGGGGTCGATATGCCCTATGTCTTGTAGCTAGACAGCAGAGTGCACCATGTGCAGTTGAGGTTGGCTTAGCCACAAAGATGGTGGAGAGATTGAGGCTTTATAGCCCAGAATTAGACTTCCAGAGACTTATATAATATATATATATATATATATATATATGTATATATATGCCTATAAATAAACCTTAAGAAATACACCAATTTAATTTAATAATAATGTCGTCGTCAACCCTTATTCATCCCCCTACTGAGACACGGGTCGCCCTTCAATCGAAGGGGCATAGAGCGTACTCCACCATGCTGCTTAACTCTGGGTTGCCGGAGGCCAGTGTTTTCAATCTACCTTGATCAAATACACCTTGTTGATTCAAGACACCTTGGCTAAAGAATTGGAATTGGCTACTGTAACTAATGATAACAGCCGGAACCGACGACGGCTTAACGTGCCCTCCGCAGCTCGAGCAGAAGTTCGAGATAAATAAACCCATCCATGGACAGGCTACGGGTTGCTTAACTTGCGTGTTCGATTAGACTGACACGCGTAACGATGCATCGAGCTCCTCTATAATAATATACTTGCAGCTCTTCAAAATTCTAGAGCTGTCCTATAAAATCTATTTACAGGAGTTACTTACACTAACTATTTTTACCCAAAGGTTGCCTGGAAGAGATCGCTAAGCGAAAAGGCCGCCTTTTGTACTTTATTTTTTTTAACTTTTGTACTTTATTCGTTCATTATATAATCAACATAAATTCAATTTCATTTATAATCTATGTTATTATTAATATCATATCATCATATCAATTACTATTATTTTATGTTAATTTAATATTTATATACTTTAGCATTAATTATAATTAATAATTTACTGGTCGCCGATAGACTGGTTTATAATTTTAAGTCATACTGTATTGACGCCTACCTACGACGCCTGTTCTAGTTTCAATGTGTAATACTTATTTCATTTCAAACATTTCATTTAAGTGTTTATTTTTAAAACTTTGCTGTATTTTTGGGGCTATATGGGTATTGTATTTTTCATATGTAAATTACGCCTACGAAGCCTTTCATAAAAGTATGTCCAATTGTCCCTACATATAGTTTATTAATATGCACCGTTGTAATCCAGCTACTCCATTCAAGCGCCGCTTTTGTGTCTGCAACCATGTTGTACCACAACGAGTACACCAGGTTTTCCAATTTGATTTTGTGTTTGCATTTTCACTATATTCCCTATGGGGAGGATCCTATATTGCATTCTGCATTACAAAGAGGTCTATTTCATAAAACATAGGTGCGGTCACACAACCGCTCCCAAATACCAGCTTGCAGTTTGTGATCCTCTAAGCTTATAAAATGTTCTTTCTCAAAATGTCCTTTTATCTAAACGTCCATTTTTAAACGGACGACCCCTGTGGTCGAATGGCTAACCATGTCCACTTTGACTTCTGGGTCGCGGGTTCGTGTCCCGCACAAGACAAGTATTTGTGTGTGTGTGTGTGTTGTTATCTGTTTGTCTTAGTCTGGGTGTTTTCTATGTATTATATGTATATATTTATAAAAAATAATGTATTTAAGTATAATATCAGTTACCTAGTACCCATAGTACAAGCTTTGCTTAGTTTTAGTTAGTTGGACTAGATGGCCGTGTGTAATTCGGCCAAGAATATTTATTTATTTATTATTTCTCAAATTGTCAATTTCTCAAAATGTTCCTTTCGGCTCAGAAATGAGTTCTGAGAATTGCTGACGATCTCAAGTTTAGACACAAAATAAGAAATAGTGTACAGAGACAGTATTGTGACACTAAGTTAGAAGTTAGACATCCCTTGGTATAATGAATAGTGTGTCACAAGAAATATTTGGCATGATGCCCAGAGCCTCGTCCTACAATTGCACCAATCTTCATCGGCAGAGAATTCATTTGTAGACATTAGAACTGAAATGGTCGCGTACTGTGCGGTTTCAGAGAGGTTTTTCCCCTGTGTACACTCAAATTGTGGAATGAACTGCCTGTCGAGATTTTCCCGCGAGATTAGCATGGAATATTTCAAACAAGACACGAAAAAGCCTTTATAGTTGTTAGTCATCTTGGTAACGAAGAAAACATACTGTTCTTTTTTCCAATGGGGACTGGTGGGATTTGTTTTCTATTTTAATTAATAATACATTTTCTTGTCAGAAAACACATTTTAGTTTATTTTACCTCTCCGTCTTAATTTAGGGGGGTTAAATAATGTTCACTAAAGAAAGTATTCGATTTAGTTAAAAAGTTTTAATCCTAAAAGATTAACCCAGCTAGAAACCTAATGAAAGGACAGAATGTTAGCGACTCTACCAACAACTTAAGGAGTGTAAAATGGCTTAGTGGAGTTGAAAAGTTTACCGAAATCGCACTAAGTAATAAAGAGTATCTGAACTTTATTGTAACACCTGATCCTGATTCAAGGTTTGTGGAACATACTTACCTATTTAGAAATTATTACCTTTAAACATATTATACACATATTATCTATTTTTATTTATTTATATGTATGTTTTGTAGGTGTGATATGGCAGAACACCAATTGCCACAAGTGAGCCAATATAGCTCTGCTGGCTAACTAATCGATCCTCACACAGCTGAAACAACTAGATATATCGGGCTCAATTTAGCATAATGTTAGCAATTATGACAAAGGAATAAGCTAAGAAAGGATTTTTGAAAATTCGGATACAGATACGCGGGTACCCGAGTAGCAAGACGATTGCGAAAGGTAGTTTATTTAAATTAATAACGAAAGTGAAAAAATTAACCGCCTGGACTACGTTAGACGCCCCTGCACTAAAAGTTTCCGGAACGAATAAGAAAAAAATTAATTTGCGTAAATGCACTTTTTCATTCGATCAAATCAATTTTGAAAAATTTTGTGCCACTCCTCCGTGGTGACCTCAGAAACGTGTTTATACAACATACTCTTCGACAGCCTCTTCTGGTGATGAAAATCGTTGACCGCGTAATTGGTTCTTAATTTTTGGGAACAGAAAAAGCCATAAGGTGCCAGGGCCGGACTGCATGCAGTTTTTCACCTTCAAAAATTCGTTTGTCTGGCCTGGCCGTGTGGGAACTAGCATTGTCGCGGTGCAAGAAGATACGGCGTTTACGATTATTTTTACGGAGTTCGTCAATAATTTCCGGTCAAACAAATAGCCGTGTACCAGTAACTATTCACGGTACGACGATTCTCTAAAGCAACAGTAGCCACGTGTCCAGTTTTATTAAAAAAAAGAAGCAATCATCCGCTTAGATGCACTTTTCACGCGCGCCGCTTTGGTTGGTTTCGGCTCAACTTGAAAGACACATACGCTCGATTGCTGCTTTGTTTTGGGATCGTAGAAATATATACATGTTTCGTCACCTTTTACTATGTCCCACACCAAATTTGACGCACCTTCGTTGAATCTGGTAAGTATGGCACTGCACCAAGTGACGCGGTCCGTTTTTTGTGGAATCCACAGCGAGCACAGCTTTCTCACACCCAAATATTTTTGTAGGATTGATTGTATTTGACTCATGCCTTTGTCTAAGGATGCGCGAATCTCATGGTAGGTCACATGCCTGTCTTGTTTCAATCACACATCAATGTTTTTATTGTTCACAGCGGTGGACGGGCGACCATCGCCAGATTAGTCACTGGGATTGACCCGACCGCGCTTGATTTCTACAAACTAGCTATAAATAGTCGTCTTGCATGGTGCTTTATCGCTGAAAGCAGATTCAAGCCGAGCGATGCACTGTTGAGCTGTCAAAGTACACTTAAAATCGTTGAAAATCATACTACGAAAATTTTCCTGAGTTAAATCCATGTTAATGTAGACACGCTATTTTTAAAATGGCGCCACAATGAAAAAACAATTGACAGTCAAACAAACTGCAATCTACAGCCAAAGAGTTCCATTTTCAAATGTTATAATTACTTTTTAAATATTGTTTATGTAAGTGGCCAATTCCGGAAAATTTTAGTGTGACATATATCTAAGATTAGAAGTATATTTGTATTTTGGTTCTGGAATGGAAGCCATACACCAGAAAACACAGGATAGCACATAACAACAAAGTTAGCAACTTAATAAATAAATATAAATATTCCTGGGCCACTTACAAAGCGCCATCTAGTTCCAAATTCAGCAAAACTTGCTATTCTATGGGTACTTGATAACTGATAAATGTACTTAAATACACTGTTTTTTATAAATACATAAAAAAACACCCAGACCGAGGCAAAAAGACGTGATCATGCACACAAATGCTTGCCTTGTACGGAGACAACGCGCTCGTCAACTTGAGGCAATAAAATAAAAAGAAGCAGGTTTTTTGCAAGAAGCATTACCTGTATTCAAGCATTATATACGTTTTATTTTGAGCCATACGTGTAAAAATATTTTTATATTATTCTTTTTGTTACAATTGAGGTACTGCATAGTTTATTGTGACGAGCAGCTCCTAGGGGATCCAGCAGCATATTACTCCCATTTTAGTTATCCAACTTAGGGGAAGCTCGCAAAATGACA
This sequence comes from Hypsopygia costalis, assembly GCA_937001555.2. Classification (NCBI taxonomy): domain Eukaryota; kingdom Metazoa; phylum Arthropoda; class Insecta; order Lepidoptera; family Pyralidae; genus Hypsopygia; species Hypsopygia costalis. Next base: position 7,102,897 of record OW443335.2, read on the forward strand.
TGACACTCAGAGAGCATTGCGCGAACGCTCACCCTCTTAACGGAATTTTTCCTCGGAGCTTTTTAATAGAACTGTACTAGGTACAAAGGGACAATATGCGATAAATAAATTATGAAATTCCATTCTGTATTACAACCGCTCGTTTGATGTTATATGATTTTAATAATACCAAAAGTATATTATCTATTTTGATTTTCAAAGAAAAATATGCAAACATAAATGCTTTTCAATTCACCACTGGTATAAAATAAATCGAAATTACAATTACTTTCGTTTATTGCTTTTGGAAAGGAACATGGTACCTTAATCTCCAAAATCAAGCCTCATAACCTAACCTAACCCAACTATGTCATTAACCGACCGTACGTATTTCAATTATTATACTAGGTCGGATTCTAGCCCACGGGGCCGAAATCGAGGTCGAGTGGAGCGAGTAGATTCGGTGTAGTGTATATAGTTTATAGTGGGGGAAGAAGGTATTAGAGTGGAGGTCGCGTAGGACGACGAAGCATTGGACGCCCTCCTTCTAGATGATCCGATGCCCATAATAAAGGTGCTGGATGCAGCTGGATGCGGAAGGCGGTGGATCGTGTTTGGTGGAAAGCATTAGAAAGGCCTATAGCCAGCAATGGATAGATACTTCCGATGAAGATAATGATGATGACGTAATAAATACTTGAAATACACGGAATTTGTCTCATGTGCTACCAACTGTCCGCTGCCAACGCAGCATCTCCTCATGTCTGGTGACCTCACTCACTAGCAGTAACACAACAATCCTCAAGGGAATTGTTTGACTTCAATCAGAAGAGCACCACAGGCAGAGTGTCGATAATGTCCTACTTCTCTTAACCTTTTTAAAAGCTTACTTAAGCTTTATTCTACTTGCCCTGTTAGTATGTTAGTATGGGACAAATCTTGCGAGTTAAATTAGAACCACTTCCCGTCGTCAGATTAGGTTGAAATTTGGTTTACTTACGTAACTTTGGTGACAATGCAATAGTATAGTACCATGAAGCTGGTCTCATGATGGAGTCGGAAGGTGGCCATAGGAACTTCTAAACTAAACAAGATAAAACCGTCGAGTTTGGACTCGTTTGAATAATCTTGACAAACACTCTTGTGCTACATGACAGCCAGGGTCTCAAGATGGTGTCGGAAGGTGGCCATAGAACTCCTAAACTAAACAAGATATAACCGTCGAGTTTTGACTCGTTTGAATAGTCTTGACTAGCACTCTTGTGCTACATGACAGCCAGGGTCCCAAGATGGTGTCGGAAGGTGACCGTAGGAACTCCTAAACTAAACAAGATAAAACCGTCGAGTTTGGACTCGTTTGAATAGTCATGACAAGCACTCTTGTGTTACGTGATATCCAGGATCTAAAGATGAAGATCCAGGATCCCAAGAACTCTCTTGGAGTTACGGATTTTTGTAAAGATCGATGAGATAGGCGTCGATAGTATTGGTCTGCAACCTGTCTAGGAGAAAGAAAACTCCGAAATCAACCGGACTCGAATTTCCGTCAGGCGCAAGTAAGGTCCAACCAGAAATAAGCGGCGGTATGAAAAGCACCCAAGTGAAGGTGAGGCCGTGCTGATGAACTGAAGCTTGTTTTTAAAAATATTTTTTTAATTAATATTTTATTACCTCGTTGTATCTTACCCCCGTCCCACTATGCTCCTCGCGCTGCTCATCGCTTTGCTAATCGTGCAATTATTCACGACGCTCCGCACTTGAACATGCCTTTGCTATACAATGGACGATGAAACTATGGCAGCGCGATATGCATTTTTAGTACAGCGAAGCGAAACTTTTTTCTATTGACTAACGGTCTGCAAAATATGCTTTAAGGCATCAAAATAGACTTCGGCTACCAGACTCCAATCTCGGGCTACATTCATCTAGTCCTCTAGTGATGTCTATAAAACTATACAATAAATTGCCCGAATCAATAAAAAATATAACAAATCATGAAATATTTGTAAAGCATATTAAGGAATTACTGACAAAGAGTGCCTATTACACAATATCTGAATATCTGAATGATAAAACTATAAACAAATAGAAATCTTAGTACAAGACAATACAATACAATTCAATCAATTCAATTCAATTCAATTCAATTCAATTCAATTCAATACAATACAATACAATTCAATTCAATTCAATTCAATTCAATTCAATTCAATTCAATTCAATTCAATTCAATTCAATTCAAATCAATTCAATTCAATTCAATTCAATTCAATTCAATTCAATTCAATACAATGATAATATGAATATCTATTTAAATTAAATTTAATTTGACATAATTATTAGCACAAATTTAATATACTTACTTTATATAGCTGTGATAATAGACATAATTTACATAATTATTACAAGAAATCAGCCCCTCTCCCATTGCAGCGCCCGACAGGGTCCTTAATTGTTACTGTTATATGTAAGACAAGATCTATGTATACATTAAGGTTGCAATAAATGATTGAGTATTGAGTATTGGGTCTAAAACATCTTTTAGACCGTTAGTCCATAAAAAAATGGCATCCCATCAAACATTTCTTTTTTGCTTTCAGCTCTTCTATGGAAATGTTCATTACTGACATGATTTAAAAGAAAATGATCTAAAAAAAATGATGCGTGTTTCGTGCCTGAGCGCTTGATACGGAATGCGTCTGCGGCGATTGTGTGTGATGATTGTGAGTCGCGCCCAAAAAACCAACAAAATAGGAAACGATGAGCAAGACGAGCGGCATGACGAGTAACTTAGCCACACTATGTGTCTGCCTAGTTTCCTCGCTACTTCCCACGCCACCCGACGACTGTGTGGCAGGGGTATTAGACACAAATAAGATCGTCCGAACGAACGAACCGTCACAAAGCCAATTCTCGTAATTATTTTACGACCGATCAAAAGTTGACCGAATTGTGATTTAACTAAAAATTATATAGGTACCTACTCGACTTCATTAATTAAATATTATCAATTCTTATTGTTAACAAAATAAAATTATTGGTTTGTTTAATTTAATGATAATGTTAAACAAACGCTTACAATAACTTTAAACCTTGAAAAATATTTTTCCGTGAGGCAATAACGACAGCTTTTGCTGATTCATAAATGATTTATTTCACATGACCCGTATAAATATACTAGTGCGTGAACAGTACGCTCTGAGCACGACATGTCTATTAAACTATGCACGGTATGTACGAAACGCCGCGTAATAGATTCGCGTAAATTGACTTTTATTACCCTGTGGCATTTTTAGAAAAGTCAGACCATAAGCTGATTTTACTTTTAAGTCCGAAGTCGTCTATATCGACTACCAGGATTGGATGCGACTAAATCAAGGTATTTGTATTTATTCATAATGTTTGAAACTTTCAAATTCCGCAGGATATATCGGGACGGGGGCCCACCACACATTCCACCGCTGTGTCTCCTGTGTAGCCAGGATTAACAGCGGCGACCGCCAAAAAAGGCAATGAACACTAAAATCCATCGCAGTCCCGGGGGTAAAAGTTTGGGGTGTAAGTGGTTCATCAACATCTTTAAACCAAAGCCAACTTCACCTGCACGCGTTGCACCCTGCTGACTGATAAACGAAGCTCTGGGGAAAGAGAGGTAGGAAGCGTAATTGTAAGCTATCCGACTGGGGAATGTACTTCCACCTCACAGAATACCGCAGCCAAATAATAATTCCATTGAGGGTTGTTGTGTTCCTGCGAGTGAGTGAGGTCACCAGAATAGAAGGAGATGCTGCGTTGGCAGCGGGGGTGGCGGCGCGCGAGCGATATTTTATGTTGCGACCGTTAATATGGCTACGGTAACCGCTTCACATTAGGCGGGCCGTATGCTTGTCTGCCACCCGAAGTAGTATAAAAAATATACTACGGCTGCCTTGGAACTCACAACGAATTTAATCAGAAGAAATTAGTAGGAGTAAGAGGTTTTTGGAATTTGACTTCCCCTTTTACCAATGTGAGAGACAACAATATGGCAAATTCCGCAGGATATATTTGTATGGCAGAGGTATACTTAATACTACGTACAGAGCGATGGAAAAGAGTAGAAATTAATTAAAGTGGAACTAACATTTTCCACATCTGGCAACACTTAAATATCGCCAAAATTTTGGAAATATTGTGATTTTTGGTTAAGTTTCACTTTTTTAGAGTTTCGTAGCCATACAGCAAAAAACTGAACCCTTATGGATGTAAGTAGATGTATTCTGTGAACCGCATTAAGATTTTCACACAAAAATATATAAAAAAACAATAAATTTTGGGGGTTTCAAATTTCAACCCGATTCATCAAGTGGTTTTCAGCTGTGCATTGATTATCTGTCAATAACGGTTGTCTTTTATAGAATACCTACAAACTTGAAATTTGGCAGGTAGGTATTTTGACAGGAAACAAGAAAGACGATAAATAATTTGTTAGCTACTTTCAAGCATTATTCTTTTACGAACCTTATGAGAAATTTCTTAAAAAAATGTGGGTAGATTTATAAGATCACGTAGTCGTTATTATCGTTATATCTTTCGTAGTCTCGTTATCCATAACGAAGAGTAAATGAACAACATCTTTTCTTCTACAAAAATATTTTCTTTATACAAAAGTCTCCCCAGCAACTGAAATACATGCCAAAAAATTAGATGCGGCTGTGTCATGTGGCCGTGTCATGTGGCCGTGTCATGTGGCCGTGTCATGTGGCCGTGTCATGTGGCCGTGTCATGTGGCCGTGTCATGTGGCCGTGTCATGTGGCCGTGTCATGTGGCCGTGTCATGTGGCCGTGTCATGTGGCCGTGTCATGTGGCCGTGTCATGTGGCCGTGTCATGTGGCCGTGTCATGTGGTCGTGTCATGTGGCCGTGTCATGTGGCCGTGTCATGTGGCCGTGTCATGTGGCCGTGTCATGTGGCCGTGTCATGTGGCCGTGTCATGTGACCGTGTCATGTGGCCGTGTCATGTGGCCGTGTCATGTGGCCGTGTCATGTGGCTTTGTCATGCATGGACACGGCCGTGTGTTGTACGTAATACGTTGTATGCACTAAAATTATCTCAAAATGGCAGCGCTTCCCCCTCCCCCGCATGCTATGTTCCATAGTCGTTACTTGGCGTAATAAATTATTTGATCCTTCATCTATCCATATGACGTGATAGAATTTTGGATGGAGATGATAGATATGTAGCTACAACACCGAACTGTATTCCCCGATTTTCATGTGGTTCGTTTTTTTGAATTGCTTCCCAATGGAAGCAATTTTAAAGACGTATTCGCGTCAAAAGCAAATTTTTAAGCAAATCCTGTCGGAAGTCGTCGTGAAAGTACTTTAAAATTGAATCATTTATGTAAAACTTTACTCAGCAGAATGAGCGTAAATTATATGGCACATATTATTTATATATATTTATAGTCGATTCGCTCGGTGGTCGAATGGTTAGCAATGGCCACTTTGACTCTGAGGTCGCGGGTTCGATTCCCGTACAAGACAAACATTTGTGTGCATGAACATGTCTGTTTGTCTTGGTCTGGGTGTTTTCTATGTATTATAAGTATGTATTTACAAAAAAAAATGTATTTACGTATGTTTATCAGTTGTTTAGTACCCACAACACAAGCTTCGCTTACTTTGAGGCTAGATAGCGCTGTGTAATTTATCTGACAATATTTATTTATATAGAGTAATATTCCACAGTCTATTAGATCGATACATGATCATAATGGATTTAAAATTGCACTCAGTGGCTTCCTTGTTGAAAAAGCATACTACGACCTTAGAGTATTTTTAAATGATAAAATATCTAGTAAATTATAACAAAATTATATTCGATGACTTGTATATTGACATTTTCTTATGATTTCATGACATTCTTTATATATATTGACATTTTTTTTTCATTCTAAATCTCATTGTTTTGTATTCAAATTCAATATTGATATGGAAATGATACTCAGTACCTAATTAATAAAAATCTTGAATGATGATTAGATTCAAATGTTACTGTTCATATGCCAATAAGGCGAATCATAGTTGTTCCTATTGTTTTATTCATATTTAACACCTATGTATATCTACCCATATTTATGAACAAATAAATGAATTATGAATAAAAATATTACAAAACACGTACTCACATTCTATACAAACATACTGCCTTTTTCTGATACTATGTCGGGTGGTAGACAAGACAAGGCTATGACCACTATAACCCCTGATGTGAAGCGTTGCCATAGCCTGAACCAGGGATTGAATAACCGAAAAAATTTGGATATATCGGTCAAAAGGTATGACGTCATACCTTTAAATTTCGATACCTTAAAGTAAAGGTATCTTAATAATTTCGGTATTGTAATATTCCAGTATCGTTATTTTTTTAGATATCTAAATTATAAAATAAAGGTTTTAAATTTCGATACCTTAAAGTAAAGGTATCTTAATTATTTCGGTATTGTAATATTCCGGTATCGTTATTTTTTTAGGTATCTAAATTATAAAATAAAGGTTTTCTTTCCACAATGTCGGCCGCATTGGTAGATAAGTACTTGATCGATACCTACGTCGCGTCGTTGTCGCATCATTTTTTCGGTACCGAAATGGTTTTGGTTAAGGTACTGGTAATATAAAGGTATAATGGTACCGTAAAAAAATAAAGGTATTCTTCTTGTTTTACCGGTATCGTAACCACAATTCTCAACCGTTTTGGCTCTACCTTTAAATCAAAACGATATCGTAATTTTATACCAGTTACCCTTATACCTTTACCGCTTTCAATCCCTGGCCTGAACATTTGCAACTTATAGTAACACTTTTTAAATTCGCGCTTGCACCCTTAATTTCACCTCCAGTATAAAATGGTCCCGCGTAGCTACGAGATGTAGATACTTAGATAACATCCGTATCACTATGCAGGGTCCTCTTATACTGGTAATGTAATTTAGCTCTACGTGCATTTGACCACACCAGCATTTGGAATCTTCTTTCATCCGTCGGATCAACAGCGCATTAACTTTATTTCTATTAAGCACAGATGTAATAAAGTTTTATTATTATTAAGCGTCGTTTACGACGTCCCGCCTGATGTAAAGCAGTTACCGCCTGACGCAACATAAATTTTCGCTTATGTTTAAGTAATATTTCGTTTATGGAGCGTTACAACGATATAATGTTTGTTTTTATACTCCGTCGGGTGGCTGATAAGCATACGGCCCGCCTGATGTGAAGAGGTTACCGTAGCCAATTATCACTATTAGCAGAAATATGTGGAAAAAAATCTATTTTTCCTCACTAACGGGGGCTGCCTTGGTAAAGAGTAGTGGAACAGGGTTTTATGTACGTATGACGTAACTCGGAATCTATTCGTCCGTATTTTTCCCGAATCATTCACAAACACACTAGTAAGCCATGTAAATAGAACCTTGAATACATTCCGACTAACTTGTTTACTATCACTATAAACCTGATACGATTCAGTCGATAATGTATCATGGAGCCCAAGGGAGCCACTGTCGCATTTGGTCCGCGTTTCCTTATTCCTAGTAGCCAAATCGATTTGCACTCGTTTGCACAACAAACTATGACACCGTATATAATGAGGTCATGCGTGTAGGTACTTATTTGACGAGCTCGGTGATGGAATGGTTAGCAATGGCCACTTTGACTTCTGGGTTTATTTTGGGGTCATTATTTTGGGGTGTAAGTGGTTCTTCAACAACTTTGAACAAAAACCAACCTCACCTGCACGTGGTGGACCCTGCTGACTCACAAACGAGGCTCTGGCGAAAAGAGAGATAGGGAGTGTAATTGTAAGCTACCCGACTGAGGAATGTACCTCCACCTCACAGAATACCACAGCCAAATAACAATTCCCTTGAGGGTTGATGTGTTCCTGCGAGTGAGTGAAGTCACCAAAAAGGGAGGAGATGCTGCGTTGGCAGCGGGGGTGGCGGCGCGCGGGCGGTATTTTATGTTGCGAGCGTTAATATGGCTACGATAACCGCTTCACATCAGTCGGGCCGTATGCTTGTCTGCCACCCGAAGTAGCATAAAAAAATCGGTTGCGGGATCGATCACCGCACAAGGCAAATATTTATGTAAGTACATGAACACATCTGTTTGTCTTGGTCTGAGTGTTTTCTATTTATCTATAAAAAAAAAATGTATTTAAGTATATCAGTTATCTAGTACCCATAGTACAAGCTCGGCCATCTAGTCCCAAACTAAGCCATTGGTTGGGGCTAGATGGCCGTGTGTAAATTTGTCCAGGAATATTTTTTTTTTTTCCATTGGAGAAGCAATAAAAATACTATAACTTTTATTATGATACTAATTACATAAACGTAATATTTAACATAGCTGTCGTACAAATTTCTGATTTAATCCATACACAATACAAACGTGTGACGTCATAACCTAGTAGCCTGTTGTATGGACCGTTTTCGAGAAAGTCCAAAACTGTAATTTTCATGCAGTGGCGGCTGGCGGCTCTACCTTAAGTGCGCTCGTGCGCTGAACTACCAATTCAAAAGATTTAAAAATTACAAAATATTACTTCATGTTTATTTTTAAATTACCATATTAATATTTATTATTTAAATTAAACATACAAAAACATATAACAAATAAAATTTCCAATTATGACGAAACATTATACTTATTTATTTATTATTACTTATACATGGCCTGAAAATAGATGATATAATTATAATATATACCGTAGTATATGTCTCGTTTAGTTTATTTAGGTATACCGTTAATCTCCATTACAACAAGATATTCCTTTACATACAAAATGTATGAACAATTTAGGCTGCAGTCTAGGCTTATGTATTTTAGAACTGTACCCTCATGCCATCATACATGACACGACGAGCCAGGTGGTCGAATGGCTAGCAATGGTTACTTTGACTCCGAGGTCGCGGGTTCGATCCCCGCACTAAACAAATATTTGCGTGCATGAACATGTCTGTTTGTCTTAATCTGGGTGCTTTCTATGTATTATATGGATGTATTTACAAACAAAAGTACATTTATCAGTTGTCTAATACCCATACTACAAGCTCTGCGCTTAATTTGGGACTAGATGGCGCTGTGTAAAATCTCCAGAAATATTTATTTATCTATTATTCATTGTTATTGCATTTTCGGAAGGAGAATGGTATATGCGTAGAAGACGCCGATGGGTGCCTTTGGCATGATATTAATGATTTATGGGACACCGATGGGCGGCCTCGGCAGTACGCGCATTGCTAAAGGATTTATAAATTGCAGCAGTGGAATGACTGCACATACAATAGTTTCGTTGAATTTATAATAACACATCTAAGTAAAGGAGATTGACCACGGGCAGTACTGTTAGATTATTTACTATCGTCATTCTTATTCTTCAGCTTTCCAACTTAATCATACAGTTACAGATCTAAGCTAAAAAGGGTTCACACTTTTTAGCTTTGATTTGAACAGAGCATTTAGACTGCAAATTCGCTACATATATGTTTACCTAGTAATATTAGTACTTATTACTGTGGTATGGTCTAACATAATCTAAAATCAAACGCTTTTTATTTCTTAAATATTGCTGAACTCCGGAAAACAATACCCTCTAAACTGTCTAGAACGTATCAAGTGATGATATTTTTTTTTTTTTTTATACTACGTCGGGTGGCAGACAAGCATACGGCCCGCCTGATGTGGAGCGGTTACCGTAGCCATATTAACGCTTGCAACATAAAATATTGCTCGCGCGCCGCCACCCCCGCTGCCAACGCAGCATCTCCTTCCTTTCTTTCTGGTGACCTCACTCACTCGCAGGAACACAACAACCCTCAAGGGAATTGTTATTTGGCTGCGGTATTCTGTGAGGTGGAGGTACATTCCCCAGTCGGGTAGCTTACAATTACGCTCCCTACCTCTCTTTTCGCCAGAGCTTCGTTTGTCAGTCAGCAGGGTGCACCACGTGCAGGTGAAGTTGACTTTGGTTCAAAGATCTTGATGAACCACTTACACCCCTAAATATGTTCTATATGTGAAGGTTATTTTGTGATGACACAACAATTTTAATTTCAGTACTTTTTTCCATACACGAATGGGCAATCTCTTTTTATCTATCTATTACAATTACGTTCTCCTTTTTATAAATAAGGCAATTAATATACGTAAGAACCGAATCCTGCCAAATATTGTCTATATCCTAAACAAACCCCATCGACTAACTTTCTCCCAAAGTTGTAACTCAGTTATAACTCACGTATGGTCTGATAATGAACAAAGTTTCCCCATTGGTTTATCTTTTCAGTGAAAATATTTCATGATCCTGTCGTGAATGACGGTGATTATGTCTATAATTTGAATCACAATCAAATTTATTTAAATAAAATTAACACTCAATTATTTCAGATGACTACGTGAGCCGTTGATGGTTAATATCATATTTGAAAATTAATACATTAGAACTTCAATATATAGAAATTAAATACAAATGCCAATGTTTTGTTAAAATTAAATATGTCCATAAAGAATACTACGTTTTTACTGCAAAACTTATTATAGTCTGATTATTTTACAATATATCTAGGTATCAACCCACTGTTGGGGGTATCCCAACAGTTCGGTTGATGCCGAAATATATAGTCTCCCTTCAATCAAAGGTGTTTAGAGCATACTCCACCACGCTGCTCAACTACGGGTTGGCGGAGACCAGTGTTCAAACCGCCCAAATGCCTTTACTGACTTGGCTTAACGACTGTCATCTATTAACAACAGCCAACGCCTTAACATGCCCTCCTAAGCACTGAAGATCTCGAGATAAATAAACCCATCCATCGTCAGGCTACGGTCGACGTTGCTTAACTTGCGTGATCGATTAGAATGACACGCGCAACAACGCCATCGAGATCCTCGAAATATAGCTCAATCTAGCGTAATTCCATCTAATAGAACATTGGAGCTAAATGACGATTTCCGAGGGACTTAGAGGGTTGTTGAGTTTCTACGTTAGAATGAGGCACCGGGAACGAAGGAACTGCTACAGCCGAGATGGTAGTGTGCGAGCGATATTTTGTGTAGTAAGCTTCTATGGACTACGATCAACCCTTCACATCAGGTGAGCCGTATGCAAGTTTACCGCATCCCACTATAAAATAATAAATACTACTAAACAGAAACTATATTTGAAAAAATACATTTAAATATAATATCAGTTATATAGTACCTATAAAACAAGCTTTGCTTAATTTGGGACTAGATGGCAGTGTGTAACAGGAATATTTATTTATTTATTTGTTCCTACAATACTATTACACCAGATAACATTGAAAAAATCGTTATATTTCCTCTAACATACTTGATCCATCCTTATTACCACACTCAAGTGAAACTTGGAGGGATCCGCTAGTATGTAATATTGTGAGGTATGTACAATACGCGGTGGGATCTTCAATTTTTGCATTGGCATGCGGAGCCGAGAGGAGGTTATCGGAATTCCTGCACGAGCTCAAGGTGAGGATATATAAAATGGAGCAACAATAAAATATGTTCGAACCTCACGTATTCAATTAAGAACGGCACTAGTCCTTAATGTCAACTGTGCTTGATAGAAAATAATATTTTATTTTTATATCACTATGGTAACAAATAAGCCTGATAAAACAAGCCTGAAATAGGTCGTGCTTCATGGTGGGTCATCGTAACCTATGGATGCTTACCAGAAGCACATTAGGGCCACTCCATACAAATGTCGCTTCATTTACTACTACATAAACAATGGCGTTCCAATAAATTGTTCTAGATCTGTCTCAGAGGGGGGTGAGAGTGGTCCGCGAATAAAAAAAGGTTGGGAACCATTGCGCTAGATAGATGTACGAATGCAAATACTGTTGAAAGCCGATGCTTGCTAACAATACAAAGCCGATTATTGTGGAATTCTAAGTGGGAAGAATATATTCATTATTGGACGTATTTCGACTGTCTTTGATCTGAATTCAAAATCGCGGCACATGTGGAGTCTTCGCATTTGGTATTTCATGTGCGAGTAATATCTTAAAATATAAATCCTCAGCATCCTAAATGTGCCAAGCATAAGAAACTTTACTCCGCAGGGTCCCAGGCGCGACCACGTAAAATGCGTAAGTTTTATTATCAAGTCAAGCTGCATTTTTGATGTGAATTCATACGGCTTTAAAAGTGTTTCCATAGAGTGGCAATTCAACGACGAATTATAACAAAATCGGGGGATACAGTTTGGTGTTGCAGCTACAAAACTTTCTCTATCCAAAATTCAATCACACCACTGAATAGATGACGGATCAAAGAATTTATTAGGCTAAAGTAAGGACTAATAGAAATTCGCGTGCGGGGAGGGGTAAGCGCTGCCATTTTGAGATAATTTAGTGCATATAACGTATTCCCGTACAATACACGGACGTGTCCATGACGCAGCCTCCATTTTTTAAACAAAATATTGTATAAATATAATATCATATTTAGTAATTCTATTTTATATAATATAATTACCTACGTTCGTCATCATCTTTATGGCCGCAATTAACTTCATCTGCATTATGGTGTTCTCTAAGGTTACCTGCCTTTGGGCTAGCCCAAAATCTTATTCTTTTGACTCTCTCTAGAGAGCCAAAAGAATAAGAAAAAAAAAAACAATAAGTTAAAGCCTAAGTAAAAATGTTAGGGGGTGGAATGACCCTCTGACTGATTTTTCAGTGCTCAGCTTAACTCGAATATTTTTACATCAGATTTGACAACTTCTGTAATTCGTTGAATTATGCATTGTCCATATTAAATAGATAGACGAAAGTAATTATACCACAGTATAAGTAATAGTACTACGTAATTAATTATACATATACTAGTAGCCGGTGCTTTACATACTTTGCTTATACTGTAGCATTGAGCTGCCGTCGAAACTTTGATTGGTCAGAGAATCTAATTCGATAGTTTTTTTTTAATAAAAACTAAAAAACGCGGCCAATGTGACAGAGTTTCACGGTTTCGTTTTATTGAGTCCCTAACATGCTCCCACAGTTGATAGAAAACCAATCAGACTGTTCGCAAAATGCGAAAGCACCCTAAATAAACAAAAAAAAAATTACAGCCGCGTTTAAAATGGTAAAACTTTTACTGTCCCTATACGTAACCGCCAACGTTTTGCGAATAAAAGTAATGCGCTATCACGAATATGGTCGAAAATGGTTTGACTGGGAAAGCTGAGAGGTATCATGTGGTGCGGTGCCATTTTATCAACAATACGATGGACATTCGTTTTAAATCGCTCGCTAGTAAACTATTCTACTAAAAAATGCCGTAGTTTGCGATAACGAATGTATGGATGTTTGTCGCTCTTTCGGGCTGTAGTTTGGCCACAGATATAATACGTTCTGGATTAACGTCGGACATTGTTTCGGGCGAAGACACAAGCTGAAGTTGCTAGATTGCGTAAATTACATTATCTTCATATTATGTCACTAGCTGACCCGGCAAACGTTATTTTGCTATTAAATCGCTATTAAAAAATAGGGGTTGATGATAGAAGGGTGAAAATTTAGGGTTGTATGTATTTTTAATGCCACATTACAAAAAAAAATTGTCCAGAAAATAAAAAAAAAATGTTAGGGGGTTGACCATCCTTATCACTTAGGGGTATAAAAAATAGATAACAACCTATTCTCAGACATACTGAATATATAAGTATATAAAATTTCATCAAAATCGTTTTGGAGAAGTATGGTAACTAAAACTGTGACACGAGAATTTTATATATTACACTAGCTGATCCGGCAAATGTTGTTTTACCATATACATTATTTCTAGGAAATATTTTTTAAAGGTATGAAAAATAGATGTTGACAAAATTTCATAAAAATCGGTCCAGCCATTTCGGAGGAATTTGGTAACAAACACCGCGACACGAGAATTGACTGTGGAGCAGCATCACAGTTTATGAAAAATAGTAATACTGTGGCAGCATGGTGGAGTATGCTGTAAACCCTTTCGATTGAGAGGTGGAGGATGTATAAGGATTGACGACGTCTAAACTATGAGTTATTCACAATAATTTGTAAATTACAAATAATTTGGGATCTATCAAAAATAAAATCAAAATCAAAATTTCTTTATTCCTTGGACTTTATAAAGCACTTAGAAACGTCATACAAATTAAATATAAGAACTTGTATAAATCATTACTACTCTAAATCCGTAGAGCTTAGATTCACTTTCATCACACTATCTTGAATGTGAAAGTGAATGTAAGTGCCAGTTCCGGCGACGGGGCTTCTTGAGAAGAACTGGCAAGAAACTCAAGGCCGACTCTTTTAATTGCCAATATCGTTACATTAAATACAAATACAATCATTAACATAACATAACAAGAGCAATTCATTTCCAAATACTTTTATCATTTATGTAATCTGAGATACCTAAGCCTAAAGTATGTAGTAAGCCTTTTGACATAGTCTAGTTTTGATATATTTCTTAAATTTACCCATGGATAATTTAAACGCGTCGTTTGGAAGTTTATTGTAGAAGCGTATACATTGACCTGGGAATGAGTTAGAGATTTTATGGAGCCTAGAAATTTGCACAGCGAGTTTGTTTTTATTTCTTAAATTTAATTGATGGAGATCACTGTTTTTCCTAAATTACTTAACCTACTTAACCGTATACTGCTGTCAGGTTTTTGATTTTTTTTTATTTATTCTATTTTTAATCACTCTATGTGGCAAACAAAGTTGCTTGCCGCTGTTGCGGTTCGCCAGATGTTTAACTTAATAGTAATGCGTTTATCTTAATAATAACCTATAGACGCCTGCAATACAATAACTAACACCACTACTACTAATGCAGCATCTCCTTGCGTCTTGTCGACGGCTTGCAGGAATTCAACTAACTTTCAGGGCGCCGTCTGTCTGTAATCTTCTGTGAAGTGAAATTTTTATTTTCCACGACATCTGAATACGACATGCTCTACGTGTCTCATTCGTCATAGCCTCATTTGCGAATCGATAGGTTACACCAGGTGCGGGTGAGGTGAAGACGGTGAAGTTAGAATTTCCCAATCAAAAAAGCCGATCGTAATCGGCTTCAGCTTAGGCTGTAGAGCCCCAGTTTCATTAAGTTTTACTACGATCGCCTGTATGAGCTACTTTTTGTACTTAAGCCAATAACAAACTAGATAAATAAATCAACCGGTGACAGGTGAAAAGGGTTTGCATGACTCTGAAATGTTTAAACCTGATAATGCGTAAGTTTAAATTTATTGCACTGATCTGAATCTGCACTCGCCTGTAATTAATGGAATTTATTTAATATAATTTAATGGTGGGTAACAAAAATTTGCTTGGATGTGAAATGTTTAATAAAGTCATAGATAGATTATTAAACAAATAGACGAGTCAGGCTAATCGAACACGCAAGTTAATCAACATTAACCATAGCACGTCCATGACTGGGTATAACAGTGGGAGACGAACTTCTTAGCTTCCATGGATTCACCGTGCGGGTGCCGGGTCCATCGTGTGGCAGAGAGAGAAACCCAAGCAGATCCCGAGACTTGTGACACGGGTGTAGGTTTAAGGGGCCCCTTTCCGACGTACATCAACACTCACCTTCACTACTTGTGTTTCTCTCCCTGCCCTGCCAAATCTGGTATGAACCTGCTAATGCAGCTTTAGATACTCGTTCTAGTATAGAACTTACTGCACTTCTGGACAAGCCAAGGTCTTTCAGCAGGTTATAGAGAGATTTTGCTGGTATACCTCTCGCTCCTACTTCTACAGCGTATAGATTAACTACATAGCCGCTTTTTGTTAATTCGTTTAGGAGGTCATAATATTTGTTTTGTTTTATCGCGTGGTCTTTGGGTATGTTAGTTTCCCACGGTACGGTAAGCTCTACAAGTACTATACGTTTTGTAGCTCTGGAGAAAAGGAAAATGTCCGGTCTGGATGTCGAAACAACCACATCTTCTGGGATTTTATAGTGCTTTTCATACGTGTCCATTAAAATAGTCCAGTCAGGTGCTGCACTGAGGATTGAGTAAGGCTTGTTCTTGGAGTTTGAAGTTGAGCCTCCTTTTATAAAGTTGATTTGTCTTTTGTTTGTCGTTAATCCTTTTTGGGCTCTAGCTATTGAAAGGCTTATGGCTTCACGTATGATTTGAAGTACTCTGTCATGGCGATGTGAGTAATGACCCCTATCAAGGAGCACCTTGCATCCCACCAATAGGTGCCTTGCTGTACATATCGCCTCTCCACAGGTATAGCAACATTTTTCAGAGGCTTTTCCCCACCTAACTAAGTTACTCTGGTCAGGGAGGGTCATTTGAAAGGCATTAAGATAGAATTTTAATAAGGCAGGAGACCAGTCATACAGCAAGGTGCGCCACTTCAGAGCTAACGGGATGCAAAACTCGCCTATGGTTAACCACTCACTTTGCATTTCTAAATTCATAGCGTGCACTTTGTAACTGTCATTTTCGTCTTGTTGTAGAAAGGTTTTTACTATGTCTCGGTCTTCCCTTTTCTTTCTCGCGCCCAACCCAGCTCTATTTGCCTGTGCACCTACCATAAATTGTTTGTGGAATTGAAGTCTAGATTCTAGGTCTGTGGCATTTTTGTCTTTTGGGAGAGATTTAACTAATTCGTCTTGCGACTTTTGCAAACCATGCGTTTTTGTAACTCTCAGGCGTTTGTAGAGTTCAGAAGGTTTCTTTAATTTCAGCCCAAAACTATTGTGATCCCTAAATAGAGTCGAGGGATCAGCCGGATGTGCCAGTCCGAACCATGACTTTAATATCTTTACGACATTAGCATCTAACTTTGCCAAGAGGGTTTTACCGAAGTCATATACTAGGAAAGGCCAAGTGAGACGTGAAGTGAGATAGTTGTCGTATATCCATGCTTTTTTAATATTACTGATAGGCTGTTGGTCTACCTTATTGAGGTCGTTAATGAAATTTTCGACAACTTCCCCCAATGATGGTGTGCGTCCTTTGTAATCTATCTTTCTACCAAGAAATTTGAAAGGCACTGTTTCTGCAATCGTAGCAACTTTTTGGCCGCTTATGGAGAGTTCCGGGTCGTAAGAAGTGTATTTGGTATTTCGTCTACCCAGACATAAACAATAACATTTTTTTTTTGGCGGGTAGGCACAAAACATAGTACAAGCTTTTTGTATTTGCTCTTACAAAAAAATTAAAATAAAATATAATTACTGGTTATAAATACCTCTTAGTAACTTAATGTTGTAAAAAGCTTTTGTCTAACCCGGCAGCTGTTATTTAAACATTCACATTCACTTGTTGGACAAAACACAATACACAATGGATAGCCTTTCACAGTTGAAGAGAAATATGGAAGAAATGACAGATTTATTTGAAACTAGGATGGCTACGTTTGAGGAGACTCTCAGCCAGACTGACACGCAGGATGTTTCTTCCCTTGCACAAGAATTCCACACCTTCAAGACCCTGATGTGGAAGGCAGTCACTGGTCTTAAGATTCAGCTGGAGTTGGTCTATAAAACTCTGGATAACATTGAAACAAGATCCCGGATGAGTACGCTGCTTCTTCATGGTGTTCCAGAGTCCACAGGTGAGGACATAGGCAGATATGCAATTGAGCTTTGTAGTGATACGCTAAATATAAAGGACATCTCCAGTCATTCGTTTCCTGTGTGTGTACGGTTGGGCAGTGATGGCACCACCAATAAGCCGCGACCAATTCTCCTACGGTTTCAGCTTCAATCAATTAGAGACCAGGTATGGTAGGCTAAGAGACTATTGAAGGGGAGTGGACTCACACTGTCAGAGTTTTTGACTACTAGCCGCCATACCGTGTTTGTGGAAGCCAGGAAACTTCTAGGAGTCAAGGGATGTTGGACGGCCAATGGCAGAATAGTCATAGTCTGTCCAGATGGGAGTAAACGCAAAATACAAACAATGGCGGAGCTTCGTGCTTTTAAGTCTGAGTTTCCAGAATCGTATCAAACAAATATCCCTGACATTGGTCAGGCATCTCCACCACAATCCCAGGCATCTCCACCACAATCCCAGGCCGCGACTATCGCTGTAAAACAAGCGGTGGTGCATCCAAAACCTCCAAGTAAGATGATGCGCTCGGCTAGGCAGCAAGCGAAGGCAAAGTAAATTATTCATTAGTTGAATTTCATGCACTTTGATATTGAATACAACTAGACATTGTAGCATGTTCTAACTCTTTATATAAGTATTCTGATTATTGGTAAGGTAAGGTCGATTCAACTTTTACATTATATTTTCTTTAGCTTGAAGGTAATATTATAAATTAGCACAATGTATTATTTACAACTACTTGTCTTGTCTTTCTGCAAAGTATTTACTGTCAAACGTCAAAGACATGTATTTTTTTTTTTTTTCTTATCAAGCCATGATAATGACAGAATTAACAGCTTGATGAAACAGTTTTTTTTCCCGGCCCTGGATGCATATCATTTAGATCCCTACTATAATAATGTATTTGATTGCATGTTGTCACGCGTATTGCAAAGTTAGCCGGTGTATATGTTAATAATGTGTATTATTTTGTTTTGTCTTTATTATTTTCATTATATAGCTTACTTTTTAGTAATTAGCGAAATCGAATACATAATATCATAGTTAAAAGATTTACGTGGATCATTGGTGCTTTTGCCTATGTCTGATATTAGTGTTTTGTTATTGTTATTTTTTGGTAGAAAATTTTCTTTATTGTATATATTCAATAGTCTACGGAGTTGAGTTCTGTATCGTCGGTCAGCGAAAGAGTTAAAACATCATATTGGTATGTTGATCACTGGGATATATCCAAATTTTACGCTGATCGACGGGACCGAGCTTGATTCCTGAGAGGGTTCTGTACAGCTGCCGGAGAATGCTCAAAGGTACTTGTATTAGTTCGTCTGTATTATTTATTTATCTGTGTACATATTTATTTATAAATATATTTTATTGTTTAGCATAGTATATATATATATTTTACTTTTAGCTCGATGTCAGATGTTTTGATGTCTCCTGACTCAGATTCTGAATATTTTTCCCTGTCCTCTTCATCTGAAAGTTTTGACAGCATCAATGATACACTGAATACACTTCCTACTCTGGAAGAGAATTTAAACATTACTTTCTCATCATTATCAAAAAATTTCAATGTGGTGCACATCAATGCGCAGAGCATTCCTGCACACTACTCGGATTTACTCAATACTTTCTCATCTAAAAATGTGCATGCTATTCTCGTGTCAGAAACCTTCTTGAAGCCTACTCTTCCTTCCACTCTTTATCCTCTTCCAGGCTACAAATTAATTAGGAATGATCGCACTTATACAGTGGGGCAAAGTGGCAATATGCGTATGGTGGGAGGTGGTGGTGTAGCAATATATTTGCGTAGTGATTTATTGTATGAAATATCATTGCAATCTCACTCCGAATTACAGTCTCCAGAGTACTTGTTCTTGAAGATATCTCTACGGCACTCGAAGATTTTACTGGGTGTTTTCTATAGCCCCTCGTTACATATCAATTATTTTGAATCCCTAGAAACTATTTTGACAGATTTGTGTCCACAATATGATCATACACTTGTAATGGGCGATTTTAACACCTGCATCATTAAGAATGATCATAGGTCAAAAAAACTTTTAACCCTCCTAAATTCTCTCAACTTGCATCAGATTCCTCTTGGTCCAACCCATTTCCCGCACAATGGACCGCCATCCCTTCTAGATTTAATCATCACTTCTTCCCCGGATTTAGTTTGTAATAGTGGTCAATTCAATGCTCCCGCTTTCTCTGCACATGACCTAATTTATGGTTCCCTCAAATTGCGCCCACCCAAGCGGAAGAAACGTGTCATTATGGCCCGCAATTTTGCTGCTATAGATAGGGAAATGTTACTAGGTGATGTGCAAAATGCGAAATGGGACGCCGTCCTGTTGGCTAATGATGTGGATACTAAAGTAGCAGCGTTCAATGACATCATTATAAGTGCCTATGATAAGCATGCACCTCTTCGACCAGTGCGAATTAAGCATTATCCTGCGCCTTGGCTAACCGAAAGTATCAAAAAGTTTATGGAACGTAGGGATAGAGCTAAACTTAAGATGCGTCAGAATCCTACTGAGGAAAATCGCGAACGGTATGTTACTTTGCGCAATACTTGTAGTAAAATGTGTAGGGAGGCTAAACGTAAGCACATACATTCCTCTATTGATAGCTGTCCGCCCAATAAACTATGGAAATATCTAAAAAGAATAGGTATTGGAAAGGAGCAACTAACTGCTGCAGGTAACATAGACATAAATAATCTCAATAGGCATTTCAGCTCGCCACCTGTTAATCTTGATCCCCATAAAAAACTCTCCACGCTCTCATACCTCAATAATCTGCCAAATTTTGATGATGATACTTTTGTTCTTGGAGAGATCACTGCGGCTGAAGTTATTAGGATAATAGGGTCAATAAATTCCAAAGCTGTGGGGGATGATAATATTGGAATTGACATGATAAATCCATTAAAGTGTGTTATTGCTCCCTATTTGGCTAATATATTGAACTGCTCCATATCAATGGGAGTCTTCCCTTTGGCCTGGAAGAAAGCCCATATTATTCCTCATCCCAAAAAGTCTAATCCATCTTCCTTCTCCGATTTTCGTCCTATCTCAATCCTACCTGTCCTTTCCAAGGTGTTGGAGCACTTTGTGCATCAGCGCCTATCCAGCTATCTGCGTAGACACAATCTCCTGAGTGAATATCAGTCGGGATTTCGACCGGGGCATAGCACGGTGTCAGCACTGGTGAAGGTCACTGATGATATAAGAAACAATATTGACAACAAAAAGTTGACAGTTCTAGTTCTACTTGACTTCACCAATGCGTTCAACACGGTAGATTTTGATATCTTACTTGGTATGATACGCACTCTCAATCCTTCACCTACTACATTATCTTGGTTTATGTCCTATCTCTTTGATCGAAATCAGTTGGTGAAGATTGATGAGACTAGATCCGACTGGTGTGAACTTAGGGCGGGTGTACCACAGGGGGGAGTTCTTTCACCAATTCTGTTCTCTTTTTTCATCAATAGCATTGTGTCCTCCCTCTCCTCCTCATACCACTTATATGCTGATGACCTTCAAATTTATGCATCTGATACAATTGATAACATAAACAAGGCTATAGATATCATAAATAATGATTTATCAGCCATTGCCAAGTGGACCAAAGACTTTGGATTAAAAATCAACCCCTCTAAATCTCAAGCCATTGTGGTCGGTAGTCCACATTTTGTTACTAAGCTGCATGGCGCGAAGTGTCCAAATGTTGTTCTAGATGGTAACATTATCCCTTTTTCCACCACTGTTAAAAACTTAGGCATTACCATTGATCAAACTCTTTCGTGGGCCCCACATATCGCTGAAGTGAGCCGGAAAATCTTTGCTTCAATTCACTCGTTAAAACGACTGCAACACTTCCTTCCTATTGACACCAAAAGTCTACTAGTACGTTCTCTTTTACTTCCTATACTAGACTATGGGGATGTGGTCTATCTGGACCCCACTGAGGACCTCATTAACAAATTGGAACGCATACAAAATTTGTGTATTAGATATGTCTTTGGTGTGAGGAAGTTTGACCATATCACGGAATACCGCAAGAAACTAAATTTACTCCCTATTAGACAGCGCAGGAAAATCCATATACTTTCACTTCTTTATCAAGTCCTGTTTAATCCCTCAGCTCCAAATTACCTATTAGAAAAGTTTAGGTTTCGAGAGGTGGATGACCGCCTCAGGTCTAGCAACAATCCTGTGCTGAAAATTCCTTGGTACAGTTGTCATTCCTATGCAAAATCATTTACAATACAAGCGGCACGACTCTGGAACTCACTCCCCTTTGATGTTAAAATGTCTCAGTCTGTTGACTCTTTCAAATTGAAATTACACAAGCTCTGGTTTCATGAAACAAATGTGTTGAGCTAAACAAACTATCTGTATATATCTAAATATGTGTATTATATTGAATAGGTATATATATGTAAGTATATTGTACATATGTATGTATTTGTGTATATATGTATGTGGTATATGTAAGTTTATAATTATTTAGACATGGTGCTTAATTTCAACTGCCTCGCTAATCTTTCAGTTTCCTATGAGTATTCTATGGTTGACTGGAAGAGATCCCTGATGGGATAAGTCCGCCATTGTACAAAAATGTTATAAACACTGTGTGTATGTTATGTTATTGTACAATAAAGTTTTTACAAACAAACAAACAAACAAACATTTACTTGGTTTCGCCCTCAATCCCTCCGTCCATGTACAGAACTCATCGACTTCATTTAACAACTCCTGACACTGTTTGGGATTACGTGTAAGTATTGCAAGGTCGTCAGCAAAGGCTAAGATTGACTCAGTGTACTTGTTGTTGATTTTAAAACGGTAGCCCCATTTCCTTTCATATGATGTCAATTTGTCTATTAAAATATGAATAACTATGTTAAATACTATCGGTGATAAGCAGCACCCTTGGAATAGTCCCACACTGTATTGTAGTGGCTTTGTGTATTCCTTGTTTACTGCTATGACGAATTTTAAATGCGAGTAATAAGAGTTAATTATGTTAACAATTAAATCGGGAAAGTTATACCATTTTAGTGCAAATATCATAAGTTCATGCTGCACCGAACCAAATGCGTTTTCTAGGTCTATCCAGCAGACTGATATTTGCCTCTCATGTGTTCTGGCATCTTTCAGACTTTCTGCTAGTAATGTATTGTGTTCCAGGCATCCAGAAATTCCAGGCAAGAAGCCTTTCTGGTGATTGGGCCTGAAATACCTATTGCTGATCATGAATTTTGTCATTTTTGATTGTAATACACTAAAAAAGATTTTTGAGATTGTACTGGTTAGGGCTATCGGTCTGGTGTCTTTTGGATGAGTTACTATATCCTTTTTAGGGATGAGGACAAAAACTGCCTTTCCAAATGCTACTGGGACTTGCTTTCTTGACCAGATCTTACTAGATATATTTAAAATGTGTTTACGAACTGATGGACACTTTTTATACACTATGTAAGGAATGCCATCGGGGCCAGACGCAGATTTAGAACTTTTCTTTTTAATATGGTAGTTTATTTCCTCTTCATTGGGTGGGTCACTTTGAAAACTAAATAGAGGATCATTAGCTCTTTGGATTTTTGGATCTACGTATGAGTTCCCGCGTTTAGGCACTTCGTATGTGTTTTTACAGTGATCGTAAATTAGCGCGTTGGTCAAGAGAAGCTTTCCCTTTTGTTCCCTGAAAATTTAATTCATCTTAATATAAAGAAAGAAAGAAAAAACATTTATTTCCACATTACACAGCACTATACAAACAACTTAAACAGACATAATTTTTACATAAGTAAATTTATAGCACTAAGCAAAGTCGCAAAATGGTCCCAACTCATTATAATAACCGGCCAAGTGCGAGTCGGACTCGCGCAGGAAGGGTTCCGTATCAGTATCTATAAAAACGGCAAAAAAATCACGTTTGTTGTATAGGAGCCCCCCTTATTATTAGTTTTATTTTTATTTTTTTATTTATTTTTAAAGTAAATATATAACTAAATATTATGTGAGTATTTCAAACGTCTACCAATTGCCGTTATCATTTATGAGCAAGAACGAGCAAAAAATTACGTTCACTGTTCATTGCCTTTTTTGGCGGTCGCCACTGTTTACCTTGGCTACACAGGAGACACTGTGGTGGGAATGTGCGGTGGGCCCTCGTCCCGTAAATCATCTGTTTCAAATCCTCTAATAAGCGCCTCTCTGCCTCAGGTATAATATTTACGTCCAATTAAGATAAGACGCTGATTCAGCAACAATTTGTTGATATTTTCCGGAAAACAAAAACCCAATTAAAAGTTGATAGTCTACAATCTGTCTTTTTATCGCGATACGTAAATAAAAAAAGTACCGAAATAAGCTCTCAAGGGCGGTCCCTCGTCGTGAACCAAAACTTAGTTACTCGAGTTATAATGGAAAGGGCTGAGGGCTAAAAAACAACTCTTATGTCCTCACTTCTGCCTCCTTAAATTACGATGGCGCGAATATAAAAGATTTCCCTTTTTCACATAAAACTTTGAGTAAGACTTTTTAAGTAATTGCAGATTTCTTCTGACAGATGAGAGTATTCACAATTAGATTTGATTTTTTGATAAGTAAGTTATACTTAATGCTTTCTATATATATCTACCGGGACTATCGAATTTTTGAAATAGTAAGTAGATAAGTATTAATCTTTAAATACTCCGTACAATTTTAATAAAATACGCCACGGTCAGGTTCTAGGATCAATATAATAATTATTAATTATGATAGGTATAATTTAATAACACAATAAGTATATGTTGCATTATTACTAACATTTTATGGACGAGAATGTCTGAAAAAAAAACATTATTATATCTCTTGGATACACGGGCTTAAACCCGGTCAATTAGTAGGCGTGCGAGGGTATATTGATCCAACGCGTAGAGGCCTTGGAGATTTTTGTGACTTTGAAACTACCTACACTAAATTCGTTACATTACAATAAATTTGATAAGCTAAAAAGTCTCGTTAACTACTATTTTTAAATTTTCCAAATTTACAAAACAAATGCAACAATTCAAGTAATATCATGTTACATTCAAATACTCTGTCACATTATTACTTATCAACATAATGCGTGACTAAGCATATTAAGACTTGCTTATACATTAATAGATACCAAGATAACTCACCTAATTACAAATTTACGGTTGCTACTCGGTTTAATTAATCAAAATCTAGCCTTTTGGGTTCACCTAGCAAACATAGAGGCGTCACTGAGCAAGATAATACTCGGCTTGGAGCTTAGAAGCATGTATAACATGGTTTCACTTATAGGGCTGTCAGAATAAAATTGATTTAGTTTTTTGGTTTGGTTTGGTATGATTGGGGTGTAAGTGGTTCATCAACATCTTTGAATCAAAGCCAACTTCACCTGCACGCGATGCACCCTACTGACTGACAAACGAAGCTCTGGCGAAAAGAGAGGTAGGGAGCGTAATTGTAAGCTACCCGACTGGGGAATGTACCTCCATCTCGCAGAATACCGCAGCCAAATAACAATTCCCTTGAGGGTTGTTGTGTTCCTGCGAGTGAGTGAGGACACCAGAAAGGATGGAGATTGTGAAGCGGTTACCGTAGCACATAAAATATAAATAACATAAAATATCGCTCGCGCGCCGCCACCCCCGCTGCAGGGCCGTATGCTTGTCAGCCACCCATCGTAGTATAAAAAAAAAGTTATCTACAGTATTCTTTTGTGTTTATTCTGTATTATTTTTGACGTGAATATATCTTTGAATTTGCTACCATACGGGGGAAATCTAAAAAATGTAATGATAACAAAATCGGGGGACACAGTTTAGTGTTGAAGCTACGTAAAGATTACATCTCCATCCAAAATTCAATCACACCACTGGATAGATGAAGGATCAAAGAATTTATTACGTTAGAAGTAAGGACTATGGAACATCGCGTGCGGGGGAGAGGGAAGCGCTGCCATTTTGAGAAAATTTAAGTGGATAGTAGTCCCAAATTAAGCGCAAAGCTTGTGTTATGGGTACTACGAGTAGACAACTGATAAATGTATTTAAATACATTTTTTTATTTGTCAATGTACACTTTATTAAATAGTAATGTTGAGAAAAGCATACAAATTTAGGCTATATCTATTATTTGTAAATACATACTTATAATACATAGAAAATACCCAGACCTGACAAACAGACATGTTCATGCACACAAATGTTTGTTTTGTGCGGGAATCGAACCCGCGACCTCGGAGTCAAAGTGGCCATAGCTAACCATTCGACCACCGAGCTCGTGTGCATAGTACTTACTCTTTATATAAATTCCTTCTTTGTACAAATTGTAGTGTATATATATATATATATATACTAGCTGTCCCGGCGAACTTCGTACCGCCTAACAATCAATGAATGTCGTGGTACATATTAGCTGAACTAAATTTATGATTTTATGGAATTAAAACAATGAATAGTAGAAAATAATAGAGAAGCTCGATGGCGTCATTGCGCGTGTCAGTCTAATTGAACACGCAAGTTAAGCAACGTCGACCGTAGCCTGTACACGGATGGGTTTATATTACCTCGAGCTCCTCCGTGATTCGAAAGACACGTTAAGCCGTCGGTCCCGGTTGTTATCATTAGCTCATCTTGAGCTCCTCCGTGCTTCGGAAGGTACGTTAAGCCGTCGGTCCCGGTTGTTATCATTAGCTCATCTTGAGCTCCTCCGTGCTTCGGAAGGCACGTTAAGCCATCGGTCCCGGTTGTTATCATTAGCTCATCTTGAGCTCCTCCGTGCTTCGGAAGGCACGTTAAGCCGTCGGTCCCGGTTGTTATCATTAGCTCATCTTGAGCTCCTCCGTGCTTCGGAAGGCACGTTAAGCCGTCGGTCCCGGTTGTTATCATTAGCTCATCTTGAGCTCCTCCGTGCTTCGGAAGGCACGTTAAGCCGTCGGTCCCGGTTGTTATCATTAGATTATCTCGAGCTCCTCCGTGCTTCGGAAGGCACGTAAGACGTCGGTCCCGGTTGTTATCATTAGATTATCTCGAGCTCCTCTGTGCTTCGGAAGGCACGTAAGACGTCGGTCCCGGTTGTTATCATTAGATTATCTCGAGCTCCTCCGTGCTTCGGAAGGCACGTTAAGCCGTCGGTCCTGGTTGTTATCATTAGATGGCAGTCGTTAAGCCAAGTGGCCTTTAGGCGGCTTGAAATTACTGGCGTCCGCCAACTCGCAGTTGAGCAGCGTGGTGGAGTATGCTCGAAACATATTCAGTTGAAGGAAGACCCGTATTTAATATTACCCAGCATTGGGTAAATATTACCCAGCAGTGGGTAAATATTAAGTTCAGTATTTTACTATGTCACAAAATAAAGTACCATGACACTTGACAACCAATTAATATTCATTTTCAAGCATTCATTCATAAACAATTTTCAAAACAACAACGGACAACTTTCGCGTAAAAGTTAGACCAATCGATTTGACATTTAATTGAAAATCAATAAATATCCCAATCCGTTTTCAAATTTAATTTTTCGACAATTTTGTCAATGTTTTAATACTTATTATCCTATACCCACATTTCTGAACGCACGCATACATTTGACGTACGCACGTTAACGTCACGTTTGACAGGTCCGACATCCACGAACATTTTGTATGGAAAAATGATTTTTCTTTTATTTTATTTTTTTCGTTAACATTCCAATGTTTTTAATAGTTATTCTGCTATTCTGGACGGAGACAAATCCAACAAATCAAAAACCATGGCAATCGGTCCAGCCGTTCTCGAGTTATAAGTGTTGTAACAAACACGACTTTCTTTTATATATATAGATATATATATATACTCGTATATATGTCTAGATTCAACCCTAAGACGAGCGCGACATCACAGAGCGAAGAGGAATTGCAAATTAACGCGTCTCTCACTTCGCACCCGATTAATTTACTCCCTAAACCACCAACTTCCATATATTACGTGCGTACAAATACTTGGTTTTATATTTTAACGACCGCGACAGTCTCAGCTCGAATAGGATGGAGACGAGGCAATAGGATGAGTTATAGATGGATATGGTGATGTCGGGAAAAAATTCGTTTAAAATATACTAAAACCATTAGGTATAAATATTTTTGAATATGAAAAATTCACCTCTCCCGCCTAGGTGGGATTTGAACCCACGACCTCTCGATGACCGGTCGAGTGCTCTTCCAAATGAGCTACCAGGAAGGTTTGTGTTGATGACGAGTTTTTGCATTTTATACTTTACTGCGTGTGTCACTGTGTGGCGTCATAGGTAGACCTATTATTAAGTAATTACACTACTAAACAAGGCATAGCAAGCCATCGTTGCAGATGAAATTCGGCTATTTTGTGACTCACGCAGTAAAGTATAAAATGCAAAAATTTGTCACCAGCACAAACTTTCCTGGTAGCTCAGTTGGAAGAGCACTCGACCGGTCATCGAGAG
Organism: Hypsopygia costalis; assembly: GCA_937001555.2. NCBI lineage: Eukaryota > Metazoa > Arthropoda > Insecta > Lepidoptera > Pyralidae > Hypsopygia > Hypsopygia costalis. The sequence continues at coordinate 7,131,013 of OW443335.2, forward strand.
GTCGTGGGTTCAAGTCCCACCTAGACGGGGAGGTGAATTTTTCATTTTCAAAAATATTTATAATATTCTGGCAAGTTGGACGAAACAACTAATTAAATTAATAATAATATACTAAAACCAGTTATTATTAATAGGCGGGAGTACCTAGCTTGCACCTTGTGACTCGATTCAGAAGCGGGCTGTGAGGATTGTAGACGATTTTAGTACTATTACTTATACTATGATTCTAACCGTCCTGAGAAGTATACGTGTGAGAAGAGATTTGGCATGTTCTACTGATTTTGTAGGTATAATGGAGTTTGTTCAAAGGAGTTGCTTGACATGATGTCCGCGGGCTCCTTCTACAGTCGCAACGCTCGCCATCGACGGCGATTCACCTTCACACATTAGAGCCGAAGTGGTATTCCGAGCTGTGGAATGTACTGCCTATGCAGGTTTTCCTATGTGACTACAGCGTAGGGTTTTTCAAAAAAGGCACAAGGATTTTAATGCGCTTGTGATGCCTTCGATTTTGCAGATGTCCATAAGTCCACATGCCGCGGTAACAGACTTCTGTAAGCTTGTTTGTCCCCTTAGTGGTATAAAAAAATACACTGATCTCTATTCTGTTCTGTTGCCCATACTGTTCGCAAATACTATTACTTGTCTTGTGCTTGTGTTCTTGTATAACAAAAACGCTATCAAGAGCTTATTTAAAAAATAATGGCCCGATTAATTAAGTTTTTTTTTAAGTGAAAACTTCTTTAGCGGCATTGTGCACTTTTTGGGATGGGTAAAAACTCGCATCAGGACACGTGACCTGACCGAAAATTCGTATAACGGAGGGAGAGTAGACCGCCGGCGCGGCGTAGGAGAGGAAATAATATCCCCCTCTCTTTCTACCGCGCGGCGAAAATGTATGCCTGGCCTGCTCCTACTGTTTATTTTTAATGTAACATAAATTGTCATGTTTGTGTACCATAGCACAATAAATGAATATTGTATTTTACACATAAATGATAGTACTAATACTGACAAATAAAACAATTCGTGCGAAATGATTCGCTAACCATATCATGCATAACGTTAATGTTCAAGTTTTCACATCTGCTGGCACTCCCGGAATGCAACCCGTTTTTTTTTTATACTACGTCGGGTGGCAGACGAGCATATGCCCCACTTGATGTGAAACGTTACCGTAGCCATATTAACGCTCGCAACATAAAATATCGGTCGCACGCCCCCGCCCCGCTACCAACGCAGCATCTCCTTCCTTTCTGGTGACCTAACTCGCTCGCAGAAACACAACAACCCTCAAGGGAATTTTTATTTGGCTGCGGTATTCTGTGAGGTGGAGGTACATTCCAAAGTCGGGTAGCTTACAATTACGCTCCCTACCTCTCTTTTCCCCAAAGCTTCATTTGTCACTCGGCAGAGTGCACCGCGTGCAGGTGAAGTTGGCTTTGGTTCAAAGATGTTGATAAACTACTTACATCCCAAAATGATCTGACCGACTCAGACATTCCAGATAACTGTGGACTCGAATCACCACAATCCACTCCACCCTGCCTCGCTATAGTTGGAGAAAGATCGTTAGAGAGAATGTGATTCCGCTGGGGAATCATGACCCTCAGTAATGAGATACACGATGATGAGCAGTAAGATAGGGAGATGTTATTTCCCCGAAACTGTTCACCGCTGTTTAATACAGCGGTGCCGTATTCTTTCCAGTCCAGAAGCTACCAATACACCCTGTATTGGAAGCTTCTGGACTGGAAAGAATACGGCATTAACATCAACGGCGAGTATTACTTACCTTTTCGATTATCCTCCGAATTCGAATTAAGATTTGGACATAATGCTCGAAGATCATTCCAGTATCCCAAATGGAGCATCCCAGTGGGTAGACCTTAGGACTGGCAGACAAATATACGGCCCGCCTGATGTGAAGCGGTTTCGGTAGCTATATAAACTACAAATATGGCTCACGCTCTATCACACTAGTGCCAACGCAGCATCTCCTGCCTTCCAGGTAATCTCGCTCACTCAGTAGGGTTTGTCAGTCAGTAGGGTGCACCACGTGCACATGTGTTTTGCTTTGGCTCAAAGAGGATGATGAACGACTTATATCTCTAAAATCTAAATACATATATAAATACAACATTACAAATTAACTTTATAAAAGGAGGCTCAACTTCAAACTCCAAGAACAAGCCTTACTCAATCCTCAGTGCAGCACCTGACTGGACTATTTTAATGGACACGTATGAAAAGCACTATAAAATCCCAGAAGATGTGGGTGTTTCGACATCCAGACCGGACATTTTCCTTTTCTCCAGAGCTACAAAACGTATAGTACTTGTAGAGCTTACCGTACAGTGGGAAACTAACATACCCAAAGACCACGCGATAAAACAAAACAAATATAATGACCTCCTAAACGAATTAACAAAAAGCGGCTATGTAGTTAATCTATACGCTGTAGAAGTAAGAGCGAGAGGTATACCAGCAAAATCTCTCTATAACCTGCTGAAAGACCTTGGCTTGTCCAGAAGTGCAGTAAGTTCTATACTAGAACGAGTATCTAAAGCTGCATTAGCAGGTTCATACCAGATTTGGCTGGGCAGGGAGAGAAACACAAGTAGTGAAGGTGAGTGTTGATGTACGTCGGAAAGGGGCCCCTTAAACCTACACCCGTGTCACAAGTCTCGGGATCTTCTTGGGTTTCTCTCTCTGCCACACGATGGACCCGGCACCCGGAAGGTGAATCCATGGAAGCTAAGAAGTTCGTCTCTCTTGTATTTGTGTACCTTTGCTGTGTTACGTGATGTTGAAATAAATATATTTATATTTCTATAAGTAGGTATTTACCTTTACCATGCATTCCTTGAATTCATGATGCAAATATGTAGGTATGTAACTTTTTTCTAGGAATTCATGAATTACTTTAATACAATAAAATGTCGTGCAGGGTCTGGACTATCATTCTAGCAAAATTTCTGAAGTTGCCGCAATTTTTTGTCGTGGTTCAAAAACGCCCATTGTCCTTTCCTAGATCGTACCATCATATAATAACATTTCCTAGGAAAATTATAGACGTAGACCGGTAGCATAAGCATATATTATGTATTTAAAAAAAAATTGCAGCTGTAACTGATGAAATTAAATAATTAAAATGCACAGAGCTTCGCTTTATGATGTAGATAGCCAGTGAACAAGGCCGGATATTATTGCAATTGCTCCTGGATAGAAAACAAAGAGGATTCGTATAATATTCTAAACTATGAAATTAGCTATATCTCTGACATGTACTATGATTCCCACGGTGTCGTATAGGTATTTTCCTAAATAACTCCGTTTTCTATTGGTAAAAATCATAGGAAAGGAAATCCATATAGTAGCAGGAACTACTGTATGGATTTCTTTTCCTACGGTTTTTTTCCAAACAAACATACGTAAATTCGCCGCTTCGTAGGACTTTAATTTATATATAGGGAGTAGGGACTACTATGATTTCGTAGTTTTTTTTAAATAATAAAACGTGCTACTATAAAAACAAATTGAAGCAGTACATAAATACATATTAAAATTAGTTTCGAAACTGAAAAGAAAACTCTGTTAAATTACTTTTTTGCTATTTGGACTAGATGAGTTGTATTTAGCAATAAGATCTCTTAAATTACTTTTAAGCAAAATTGTATAGAGATTTGTGAACGTCTCTAATATTTCTTTATTTTGTTTTGTACCCCCACTCGATGGGTTTGAAAATAAAACTTTCTAGCAACGCTTACACTTTTTCTTATAGTGCCATCTCTTAACGGAGATTTATAATTATTAATTTTCAAGCCGGATTGCATATAAGGAGATATTTATGTAAGGCAACCGACTCAAAAGTTGAAATAGCACTAGCGCACAATTTTGGTAATTAACGCGAACCAATATCTGTTTTATCTCCGCCAACCCGCACTTAAGCTGCGTGGTGGAGTACGCTCTAAACCCCTACGGTTGAGGGGAGACCTATATCCCAGCAATGGGATGAATGAGGGTTATCGAACGCTCCTGAGAAGTTCCATGACATCGATTCGCGTATCAGTCTAATCGATTACCTAAGGTGAACCACCGTAACCTGCCTATGGATGGATTTATTTATCTCGAGCTGCTTCGTGGTCTGTGCCAATCGCGTCACAGTACGTCAAACTTTGTGACAAAACACTTATTTTGTGGAATATTTCTCTGGCCGTTTTATTTTCATTTTCATATGCCACAAATATTAATAAACCGCACGGTGAAATTACGGAATGCGGGTTAGGTCTAATCTCTAACGAACGGAGACGTGGGTGCAAACTACTAAATTATAAATACTCGATAATATATTTTGGGATATACTAACATAATTAAATTAATGATAGCATTAATTGCCAGTCACGGTTGCCAGTGACATAAAAACAATCACATTGAAATAAATATGGACTAATGAATTATTAACGATCATTAAAATAAATAGATTTCAATTTCAATGATAAGCATAACAAAATAGGTTCTCCATCAATCTACACGCGCATTATGTAGCAAAATAAATTTATTATGGAACCATGTCATTAGAACATAACTGTGGTAACTTCTAAACAAAAGATAGTACAAATATACAGGAGGTATTTAACAGTATAAGTCTACCTACTTCATAATTTACTCTGAATCGAAAAAAAAATTGATTCCGTCATTAAATAAAAAAATATTATCGACATTTTTTGACAACTGAAAATATAATACCATATTTACAATAAAACAGAACCACCAATAAATCACAAGTATTAGAACTAATAATGGATACGGAGAAGACAAATGCACACAATATCGTTTTGCTGATAGAAATATTCATTATTGTTGGAGCTATATTGTCAACAGTCTGTGCTGCGTTGGTGGTAGCAACCTGGACCATGATCCCGCGATGGCGAACCACGCAGAACTTTATAAGTATGAACCAAATACTCTCTGGATCGCTACATTTACTTTTTATGGTTTTCGGCATTGTTGTCGTGAACTATGAACTATTATTTGATATTATACTCTCAATAAGTTCGTTTTTATTACAACTGAACTTCATGTGGTCTCTTTGTGCTTCATTGATAGCATATTCAAAATTTGTGCTGCTGTACACGGCTAAAATTTCACATGAGAAACAAAAATGTGCTGTGTTCAGTTTCGGAATATCAATAATGTTGAAAATCATCAGTGATAACTTGTTACAAACAATTTTTGATTTGTGTAATCTAGAAACATGCATATCATTGAGCAAAACATTTATTTATATCTTAATCATGACGTTGAATGTCGTTTTATTCTTGATGATCACTATATCAGTGATGTCGTGTTGGAAACCCGCTATGTCTCCAAGAAATGCAACGCATGTGACGTCATTGCTTGGTATCGGCTTAATTTGCGATACTACAACTCTTGCATTTTTTGTTATGATGATGTCAATAAATAACTACGTAGCATGTATTGGAATAATGCTATTTACAATGAGATTGATTCCACAAACAATAGTCGTCTTGTGCAGGAGGTCTTCAAAAGACATTTGGAAAATATATCTAAGACAGAGAAGAAATATGATTTAGACGAGTTTGTTGAAGAAACTTGCTTGCTCAGCCTTCTTCATAGAGTGCGTACGAGCGCACGCCACGGTCATCCTCTCCACGCAAGGTATGTCTAATATAAATTCTTAACCTAGTAAAACAAGCACGCACGCACGCACGCATGCACTCACGCACGCACGCACGCACGCACGAACGCGCGCTCGCACGCATGCACTCACGCACGCATGCACGTACGCACGCACGCACGAACCCACGCACGCAAAGTATACAATTATAATTAACTAAGTATTCATTAATTAATCAAGCTTCTCAAAAAGACCTCTACGCGTTTGATTCCATATCCCCGCGCCTATCAATTGCCTATCAAATGACCGGAATGGACCCGTGATAAAAAAGAGATAAATAAATAATAATAACAATCCATAATGGTATGTGCTTTGGGAAGGTAGCTAATAAAAAAACATCTTATAATCCCAAAACACTGATGCCATCACTATAATAATACAAAACATGTATTCTTTATTCTGATTCAGACTGCATCTAAAATCAAAATCTAAAAAAAACCGGCCAAGTGCGAGTCGGACTCGCGCACGAAGGATTCCGTACTATCTATAAAACTGGCCAAGTGCGTGTCTTCAATTATCAATTTTCAATAATAATAATAAAAATATTTATCTAGATAATTTCAAACACTGATTTCTGACAAATATGTTCAATGTGTCATGTACCATCAAGGACGTCAAGGCCTTACCAGTTTAAGAATAACCTTGAAATTAAATCTAAAAACTTATTAGGTCGTGAGCGATATGTACCATTTCAACTTCATTGTTTTTGGACCTTATCTCTGCGTCGTAAGGTTCAATAGCGAACGGCGTGTTTCGGTACGAGCGCCATCTAGCCTCTGGTAATATACTACACAATTCTATTCGTCTTGCAATACATTTTATAAGTTCGTCGGCTATTACTCAGTAACTTGTAAAGTCTACTTAGCCGTGATAGTTTTCCTTTTAAATTCACTTTATGGACTACTTCCATGATTTTTTTCACATTTCTAAAAATAACAGTTTCGTTGATACAGTGGGGGGGGGGGGGACGGGGGACACTTGCGTCTAACAAGAATTTGCACGTTAAATGTAAATAATTCGCAAACAGATTATTATATCGAAAAATGAATGTTTTTATAAGACCTATCCAACGACACCCCGCCCAATTGTAGGTAGGTGCAGAAAAAAAATGTGAAATGGGGTAGGTGCAAAAAAAAAATCACCCCATTTTACGTGACGACGACCTCCCCTACAGGAGGTACCCCGAAAAAACATATTTTTTTTAAATTTTATTCTACCACTTTAGCAGCATAGTTAATATATGTCTACATGCCAAACTACAGCTTTCTAGTATCAAGCGTTCTCTCTTCGTAGTAATCTGCCATCGGCCCTAAGGCCATAATCAGGTTTGTTGTCACAGAGTGGATTTTGAGATTATTCGCATCCTGTGATGCGTCATCTCGTAATTAGTTTATGGGTCAATTAGACGAGACTCTTAGATTGAGGCTATTCTTTTTCTCTTCAGTCTGAATAGACATTTGTCACTCTTCAATAATGTCGAAGCTAATTGGTTTTTGTGTCGCTGGAGCCTAAGTTTGTAGCCGCTGCAGGCCTTCTCTACTTCCTCCCGAATAGTCAGCACTTGTAGATACTCATGTACTTCGGTGTTCTTTGTAAACCATGGTGCACAGCTTAGTATCTTTAATGTTTTGTTTTGGAAACGTTGCAATATGTCAATGTTGGAGTGACTTGCTGAGCCCCAGAGTTCCATACCGTAGGTCCATATCGGTTTTAGGATACATTTGTAGATTAATATTTTATTTTCCAAACTAAGCTGCGACTGTCTGCCTATCAACCAGTACATGTCCTTAAGTTTTCTGTTTGCCTGTTCTCTTTTCTTTTTAATATGTTCGCGCCAAGTTAGCCTTTTTTCCAGGTGCATGCCTAGGTACTTAAGGGTGGTTTGCTGAAGTAAGGATTTTCCTTCAAGTGTTACTGGCGGGCAGTCTCCTCTTCTGAGGGTAAAAATAATGTGGGCTGATTTCGCGGCGCTTGCTTTAATTCTCCACTTCCTAAGCCATAGGCCTATATTATTTAGATGTAGTTAGAGTTTTTGTGATGTTATTAGTACAATGCCTTTTTTTGGCAGGTGGTTAAGGACCTCCGATGTAATCAGGTCAAATCCTGGCGCCTTCTTTTTCTTCAGTTGCCTGATGAGTTTCCTTACTTCAGAAGGAGTGCATAATCGTAATGGCAACGACATCTGCTGGTCACTATTGAGTATATTGTCAATTTAATTTTCTGTGCCAAGCTGATCAGATTCATTAGGCCTGAATAGTTCCTTCAGAAACTGTGCGAATAGTTCCGCCTTCTCTCCAGGTTTCCTAGACCAGTTACCAGCAGCGACGTTAAGTGAACCCTGCCAGTCATCCACCGATACTACTGTGGCTTACAATTATACACGTTTGAAATTTGGAAGAGTGTGGTGTTTTATGTTTTCCTTTATTATAATTGCTACTCCAGCGTGGGACGTCCGATCAGGGTGATTGGTGTAATACACATTGTGACCTTTAATTTGTATAATCTTTTCATCTGTCATATGAGACTCTGAGATGAGTAGAATATCTATATTATTATGGTTAATGAACAATTCTACTTCTTGTTTATTAGGACACAAGCCATTGATGTCCCATGTTGCAATGCGAAGGAATTTCATTATTTACATTGGGCAACTAGGGTCGTTAGCAGTCCCATCAGGGTACCAATTTGTTGTATCAGGATGTCTATTTTTTCTGATTGCTGTATAATTATTTGTTCTAGCAAATTTGTTGGCTGAGATTTTTTGATCTCTGGTTTTTTGCCCCAGTGTCCAGTGGTTCCAGGGTCTGGAATAAGGAGATCCTTCGAGTGTTGCCTAGCGTAGTTGCTTGGCTTCAATGGTGGAAAGTCACCCACTTGAAAAGTGGTCGCACTGTTTTTTGGATACTTCATACTCATGGGTCTTGTTGGAATAGTTTTTTTGTTAGGTGGTAGTACCAATTTCCGTGCTCGTATCTCTTTATACACTTCGCAACCCTTATAATTAGCTGGATGGCTTCCGAGACATAAAGCGCAAGTTGCTGGTGTATTTCGGTCTTTCTTAAGGCAATCGATGGTTCTATGACCTTCACCACATTTCATACATCTATAGGGTCGCATGCAATTATTTTTCGTATGCCCATATTGTTGGCATCTTGTACATTGCGGGATTTCATTTGTTTTACGAGGATCTTCTATTTTTACTTTGGTGTTGTAGATAAATTCTATACGCTTTACTTCTGGGTTATTTGGGCCCGGTTCTACATTCACGAAAAACATATTTAGTGGCTTTTCTTTTTTTCTAGAGAGTGCATTTATGATTTCTCCTCGTACTTTATTTCCTGTTTTCTCTATTACTTCAACGATAGCCGCCTTTGGCGTCGTATGATGGAGGTTTTTAATCACCACTCTATAACACCGCTTGTCTTTTTGCGTGTAAGTGTGACCAATGAGCCCATTCTTTCGAACAAGGTCAATCATAGCTTTGGAGACTTCGCTTGTAGAAGTCATTATTCTTAACTGGTCTCTGTTGATGACTTTAAAGGTATAATTGCCTGTTAGTTCACATATATTTAAAAGATCTGTAAGTTTTGATAGATCTTCGATCCCGTAGAGAATGATTGGTGGAGGTTTGCTAACTTTTGTAGAGTATGGCTGACTTTCCTCAGTTTCTTCTGTTAAGTCCACATCCACAGGTATTGCACTGAACTTATTAGATGTGTTAACTGGATTGTGCATATTCGGTGGGCTGTCGGATATTTTTTTACGTTTTGGGTTGCGTTGTCTGGGTACTCTCTGCCATTTTGGAGGGCAGTTATTGGTATCGATTATTGGCATTGCTCCATTCCCTTTCGGATCAATAAATTTGGGGATACGTGTGAGGAAGACCTAGGCCATCTATGGAATAGACTTCGATGGAACGCCTGCTGTATTAGCTTTTTGTTAGTGCTGCCAGTCACATTCACCGTCGCGAGAGCCTGGTCGCCTACTCCCGCGGGGTCTTCGGTAACAGATTTCACACTTGCAGGCCCGGGCACCTGCGAGCGCCGGGGGTTAGCCGGATCGCATGACAAATCACTATCTATTTCGCTCATATTTCCATTTTTATAGAGTTGGGACATACTCACAGTACTTTCCCAAGGTACTCTGGTCGTACTTTTAGAAGAGATTTAATTCTTCAAGGCTTCCGATAGCCTGGGGACAGGTTAATTAACCGCCGCCTGTTGCTCGGCGTTGTCACTCATTTGGCACCACCCGGGGGACACGTGTAGGGTAGGCCTAGGAATAGGTGGTAATTCCTAAGGACGCGAGCGACATTACCCCCCCCCCCCCCCTAAAAAACTGAAGAAAGAGTAATGTTATTGCGTCATTTAATTTGATTAAAATATTTGTGTTGAGACATCGTCATTTAGGGAAACATCAATGAAAAATAATTTTAAAGCTTGTTAATGCTACAAGACTCCAAGAAACCATATAAGGACCTTTAAATTACATACGATTGAAATTCTCTAAACTGAGCCGATCTTTTGGGACTTGAAGCGAAGTACATAATTGTATATTTTTCTTATTACCTCTTCAACAAACTGAGGTATTTTGCAGCAAGCATCTATAACGAAAAAAGAGTGACTTAAACATTTCATTACAAACAAATTTTCTGCGTCAGCCTTTAGAAAAGTAAGTAAATGATCACGTCCCATCATAACATTGCAGCATCAGACGCTAATGCTTTTGTGTAATGTATCAGTCATAACAGGGATAAGTGCGAAAAAAATCTTTTACGTGATTATTTTTGACATTCCTGACGACTAAACAAAGGTGGTACTCTTAACAGTGGACTCGTCAATTATTCGCGACGCTCCGCACTTGAACATTTGCCTTTGCTATACAATGGACGTTGAAGCTGTGGCAGCGTGCGCGATATGCATTTTTATTATAGCGAAACGAAGCTTTTTTTTTATGGACTAACGGTCTAAAAGATGCCATCAAACATTTCTTTTTTGCTACCAGCTCATAAAGGGAAATGTTCATGTGTTCAAACTCATAGAAATAATAGTTCTAGTTTGGGATAAGAGATGGCGCTGTATATTTTTATTGACTTTCTGAAACGCGCTATGGTTTGGTTTGTATAGTTACATAATATCAGAGCGTGAGTAATTAAATTAGCAACCTAGCATAAACCTGTATGGCAAATGTGTGGTGAACTAATGTATATACTTTAATACACGGTTCGTCTGGAGACTGGAGTCTCTGGAATTTTTATTTCGAGTCGGCGAGTCCCTGTAGTTTTTGAATGAAGTACGGTCGTCGTACATCATGACAGACATGATTTTAAAAAAAAAATTTATAAAATTTGACGCGTGTTACGCGCCCGAGCGCTCGATGCGGAATGCGTCCGAGGCGATTATGTGGCCGGCCACTCGCACTCACGTTGCCCGGTCCTTTGACTCGCGCCCAAAAAACCGACAAAACAGGGAATGATGGGCAAGACGAAGAGCAAGACGAGCGGCATGACGAGTAACGTGCCCACACTACGTTCCTGCCTACTTCCCTCGCTACTTCCCTCGCCACTCGACGAGTGTATGGCAGGGCTAATATAACATCACGCTACCACCAATAGGAGTGGAACACTAATGAAAAATGTTGCACTAATGAAAAATGTGAAAAAAATATTCCTTTTGAGAGCTTCCATTGCGCGCGCTGCGTAAACGGTTGAAGTTACGCAAAAATAATGTAAGTATGATGGAATTGTTCCTTCTTTCTTCTTTATAAGTTCTAAAAAAAAGTCCGCGGCAGCATATGTCTATCTTATAAGATTGACTCTCTATACCTTTTTTTATGGTAATCAAATTTGTTTGCACTTTACTACTATGCAATTAACGCATTATTTGCGAAGGAGTAATCCAAATAAATATGTTATTAATCACAAATGTTAAATTATTAATAAAATTGTCCTTGACATCACTCGATTTCAATCAACATCAGGAGATATCATAATTTTAAAATAACTCTGTTCGGGTTCACGCGCGCACGACTCGCAAGACGCTGGCCGGCGGACGAGGGGGAAGGTCGCTTACCGGCCGCCGCCGTGCCGCCGGTGCGGTGGCTGGCTAGTGCAGTCAGTCAGTCAGTCAGAAATCATGCGCCGAGGCGCGTACGGGCCTCGAGCTATGGAGCTCTTTGCCCGGGCAAGACTCCACGGGCATCAACCCCTGTATAACTAAAGTGACCATACGTCCCGTTTTGAACGGGACTGTCCCTTTTCTCGGTCACCTGTCCCGTTGTCCCCAAACAAACCGCCGGGATGCAAAATAATCCCGTTTTCCGAAACCGCGCGAAAACCTAATTACGTACCTCGTGAAAATTTGTTTCATATAATTTAATAATTACTATCAGAGGAACTATGCTTTATTAAGACTGGTGATTGATTTTTATTTTTCACAACTTGTTATAATAAAAATAATTAGAATTACCTATTTAATATGAATATAATAATAGTGAATACTAACTGCACTAAGTATCAGTTTTTCTAAATAAAGACAAGAAGTTGTGTTTTCATTGTTAACCTGCTAACAGGGGTTTATACCCCTTAAGTTTTTATAAACTTATGTCCCGTTTTGAGTTCAAAAATAAATGGTCAGTTTATGTATAACTGAACCACGCTCGCGCGGGGCTGGGAAGAAAACGGTGTGTTAGACCGACTGACTGACGAGGGATGGCCTCATAGAGACAAAACGGTGGCAGAACGACACAATACACGAAACACACAACATACAAAGGTCGTTTACAACAATACAAATGACATGAAGGACTTTTACATACCAAGTACGACACGACACAACAGACAATAAGGCACACTACAGACAGTAGAGTACATTTAGAACGATACAAACAGATTTAAACACTAAGTATAAATAAAATGGAAATTTTGTTTCAGGTCGCAGCGAGCCCCTACTTGTCGCCGCGCCCAGAAGGCTAGTAAGCTAGTCTCACACGCATGGGCCCAGCCGCGACCGAAACGCCCTGACAACACATGAAGGACAATGCCTACACAACAAACTAAAGTAAGCCGAACCACGCCGAACTTTACTACGCTGATCAAGTCACCGGCGCGTAGCCAACGAGTCCGTGTCGGCACGGCCCCTCGGGGTACTAGCCGACACGCACTCGCCTAGCCACTCGCCGGTGGTATCAATGGCCTACCAGTAAAGAAAAATTTTGACTGTTACACGATACAAACACAAACAAGACAGAACACGTAAACAACATTGACAACGGAACAATATGATATCGACAAAATACATTATATACAACGGTACACTCAGTAATAGTTAGACTATGACATGTACAGTTGTAGGGATGCTCCTAAGAGCATTTCTACAACTGCTTTGGCCTGTAATAAATGGCTAGTGCGAGATACCATCACAGTTTATGTAATGTACCATGCAGCGCGGTCAGACGTTTTCATTAAAAAAATATTACGGTAGCGTAGCGATACTACCCACTCGGATTTTTTTATAATTTTACGAGTATCAAAGTAAATAACGGGACTTATTGACGCGAACTTTGTGAACGCCGATATGCTTTCATACAAATTCTCATAATTTTTAATGTATAATGCTATATGATTCGTAATAGAGATAGTGTATTATGGTGCAAAAGGGTGCATTCCAAGAAGTCATGCATAAACGAAGTTCCTGACGATATTTTTCAAAATATCGTCAGGATATTTTACAAAAAAAATCAACACATCAAAAATTACGCGCCCACAGACACAGTTTTCATGTAACTATGCAGCACACATACGAAAAAGTTAGTGATGGGCACATCTGAAGAATGAGTCAAATCAGTTTGATGAATGAACTGAATTGTCCTATACTATTTATTATAAAATTGTAAAAGTGAAAATACTGTACATTAAAGATATTATTCAAAAAATATGTTTGTTTGTATGTATGTCTGTCTGTATTTATGTGTTTGTGTCATTAGCACTCTCGTGCAGCTAAACTGTGGTATGAACTGTCGCCCGCGGTTTTTCCGGGCTGATACAACCACTGTCTTCTATTATACGAGTACGCTGGACTACGTACGTACTTGTAGTATAGAGGTCAGTGGAAACAACCTTCAAGAAAAGAGCGTACGCCCATCTAAAAACCCAGCTACGCACTTGTATCCCTTCATACAGTTGCTTAAATAATTTCTTATCCTTTATTTGATTTTATCGGACAAAACCCTGTTTGAGAACATGAGATATTGTCAATTGATTTTTTAACAGATATCCTTATTTAATATTTTAAATGTGAACATCCAAAGATCCAAACATCTTAGTTTGGATGTTTAGATCTTTGGTTGTTACTCAATCACGCAATAACGGCTAAACGGATTTAGATGAAATTTGGTATGGAGATAGTTTGAGTCCCGGGGAATAGCATAGGATACTTTTCTAACGCACGTGAAGCCACAGGGCGTAGCTAGTATTATATAAAGTAGATTGGTATTTGTAAGAACCTATGTATATGAAATTATATAATAATAAGTAAGGGTCATCTGTCCCCACATATAAAGTTTTTTAAACATATGAATGAGCAAAGGGAAAGCAATAAAACAAATTGTTAATTTAATTAGAATGGCCACATTTATTTAAATTAAATTCTCATGTAGGGATTTCTAAAACCCGATTAAGACGGTTTTCATTAATTAGTATTTTTATTGATTTTTAAAATGAATAAGTTTATTGTATACGTGACGAATACATTTCTTGGGGTATACTTTTTTTTTACAAATTTTGAAATGGATTTGTGGGGCAAAAATGGAGCAATATTAAAATTTTTATCCTTCATTTGATTTTATCGGAAAAATACCCAGGTTTAAAAATTAAATGTATACCTACTACATATATTGAAGTAGTCAAAGATTTAAGAAAAACAAAGAAATACTGACTCACCAAACAAGGACAGAGTCGCAAAGAAGGTATTGCACCTTCAATCAATGTCTTTCTGTTATTAGCATTTTAGTAGCTTTCCGGAGTAAAGTCATAATAAAAATAGACAAGTAGGACAACTCAAGCCCCGAGCGGGAGATAATGGCCTAAACACGTAGGGCTGTCGCTTAATAGTTTATTCAACCGTAAAAATACTTAGTCAATCTCTAATAAACAAAATTAAGTAAGGTACAAAATACAAAATTAAGTAGGGTAAGTGTTAGGGATCTGTAACAAAAGACCGGCCAAGTGCGAGTCGGACTCGGTCACGAAGGGTTCCGTACCAAAAACGACACATAATCACGTTTGTTGTATGGGAGCCCCCCTTAAATATTAATTTTATTCTGTTTTTAGTATTTGTTATTATAGCGCCAACAGAAATACATGAAATTTTAACTGTCTAGCTACCACGTTTCATGAGATACTTACAGCCCTTGGTGACAGACGGACAGACAGACGGACACCGGAGTCTTAGTAATAGGGTCCCGTTTTTACCCTTTGGGTGTGGAAATCTAAAAAGAATAAAAATAATTATTTTTGTACATACACCAGGAGTGACTGCAATTTTTTCATTACCTACATTTTAATGCATGCTTACTCAGTGACAAACGAGCAGACAGCCCACCTGATGGTGAGCGGTAACTGTCGCCAATAACATCCACGATTCACGCATTCAAGCTGTTGGCAACAAAAATGCAGAATCGCAGGTGCGTTGTCCTTCAAACCGGAACACAAAACACAACAATGCAAGCATTGTTGCTTGGCGGCAGTAATAGATAAGGCTGTTGTCCTCACCCAGGCGGACTCCTACCATCTGATAAAACCTACTTCATGTTATCTGTTTAATGATTAGAAAAATTACGGTCTAAATAGGAATAGGATTAATTAAAACGTAGCTTTACTGAATCATAATATTTATTCAAATAATCTAAATTATTATGAAAAAATATTTTTATTAAGTACCTATTATATATTATTTTTTACACTAAACTATTTTTATTACTTTTTAATTTACACACTTATAATGTGATTATTAGGAGTGTCGGTGGCCGAATGGTTAGGGTATCCGAGACATCCATGAACACTGCAATGTTTTTTTATGGCTAGTCGACTTTGTAGCCATCTTTAACGTATTTGTAGTTATATACGACGTAGGTAGGTACCTAAATGTTAAAATTATTAACGAACGTCAGCGCAGGCGCGAATCTTGCGTGGGAGCGGACGGTTTTGCGTACGACGCAGCCCTGACTCCGACTGGCGCTCCATAAATGTTGTCAGTGTATGCGTGCGACGGCCATACGTACGGGCGCGCTCACATACAAACCGCGCTCGGTGCGTTTGTATGAAGTTACCTTACTTCTCTATTTTTACTATGGTAAAGTGCTCCGAACAGATAACACTTGTATGTGTAGGTTTCCAAGAATCATTTTCGTCATTACAAAATTTTCTCCATTTTTCTTTTATATAGGGATCTTTCGGAAATCTAAAAGGAAAAGCAATTATATAAGCCTATAAATAATAGTATCTGTATAACGTATACACTCATAGTCCCACACTAAATGTATAGCTTTTACCTACTTTTTTTTAGCCAATTATTCTTTTCATTTTCAGACAAAATTTCAACATCGTATGTCCAGAGAAAGGTAATTTTTCTAATTCACCTCACAATATTTAAATGTATTATACATCTATACCTACTATTTAATACAGTATCTAATAAAAAATCTGACTATTATACGAACTGCAGTAATTGAATGAGTGAATGATTCATTCAAATGTTGAATCGCTTTTTTGACTTTGTCACATCCGTAAAGCCGATTCGCCCCTGTACCACTGTATTCATGTTTACATTTCTCTGTCGTTTACGTATCGCAACGGTTTTTACTTTAAATGGAGATTGTACTTTAATACACATTTAATAGTTAGTAAAAATACTTACCTATGATAGAAAACGCGATCTTGTTGCGAATTTAAGCTATCAGATCGCCTTTTGCACGATAATACTGCACAACTCACCATTTTTGGAGAGAAACGTCACGCGACACGGAGCGATGCAAAATGACGGTGAAGAGACTTTAAGTAGTTTTATATAACGTGTATGACCAGTTGACCAATGTACTTTGCCGGAGGGGGTCGCCCGCGTATGGCATCTCCAGTCGATTTATACTCAAAGGGCCGCAATAAGACAAAGAAATCGTGCAAAGACGGATTTGAAAGGATATTAGATACGATGAGTCCATGAACGAAGAAATCAGTAATAAACAATTTAAGCAAGTAAGGTATGTACCTAAATTAACAAACAATTCACTTTCCTCCGTACGCTCAACAGACAATATTATATAAACATTTATTTATATTTCTGGATAATTTACACATCGCCATCTAGTCCCAATTTAAGCGCAAAGCTTGTGATAAGGGTAATAAACAACTGTTAAATGTACATACATACATTTTTTTTTGTCAATACATACATTATAATACATAGAAAACGTCCAGACCAAGACAAACAGACATGTTCATGCACACAAATGTTTATCTTGTGCGGGAATCGAACCCGCGACCTCGGAGTCCAAAGTGGCCATTGCTAACCATTCGACCACCGAGCTCGTCAAATATTGAACTTTATGTTGCTTCAGTGCAATTTGCAAAACATACCGTGAAGTGAATTGGCCGTTTACGTGGAAGAGGTACAATTATTGGGAAATCCCCGTGCATTGACTTATTGTCACAGGTTCCATTTAGTCTTTTAAAAAAAATATTTTATATTATTTGGAAATGTAAATGAAGGGGTAACTAAATAAGATATCGGTAGACAATAGCTCAAATTTGTAGATTTCCCGATAAATCGGAAACTTTTCAACACTGTTTCTCTGCCTTGTTTGAACAAAGCTCCCGACTTATAAACTGTGGAACAAGAAGGCGCAGATTCATATAATGTGTTGTTGTTGTCTTCTTTGATTCAGCTTGGTACCATTTTTTTAATTTAATATAAAGTCACGTCACTTATTTATTTATTATCTTCCATTTTCTAACAGAAGAACAGAATCATTTAGAGAACAAATCGTGTAAAAATAGTTACGCAACCTATCGCAATGACACTTGTTAAACGATTATATAGGTAAAGAATCAAGTTAATGGACGGGTAACATTTATTTACTTAGTAACCTCAAATCTTAGTTAGCTAAGCCGAGAACTTTTCAAATCGTCCTCATAAAGATCTTACAAAGACAAATAATACAAAGACTTTGTTTCCAGAGCCGTAAAGCTGTTTAATAAAAAAAAATACATTTGGTACACCGCATTTGACGTCGCATGTCGTATGAACATTGCATCGAATAACCCGAGCTATACCAATCGATTATATTTATAATCGATTTACTGATTATGGTTCAAAACTTAGATGGGTTACTAAATTGATAATGTATCGTCAAAATATGAACTGTTTTAAAAATTTTGAAGCACACCCTGGCTATTCCATACAAATTACTACGTAAACAGATCACTACTATATACGTGCAAAATGTGTGCGTTGCCCCCTTTTTTTTACGTCCAACGCGCGCGATTGACAACCTTCCGGAGGTAACTACGGGAAGGAGGTGGTGAATCCTCCATCCTCAATCCTACGTGATACCAACGTAGCGTAAGTCTACGTTAATTATGTCGGACTCTTACCGACTAACCACCACCACCTTGGGACTGTTTTTAGCCTTGCGGGGCCATAAAAGCTTCAACTAAGCGATCGCTCGTAGGGAACGAGCGACGCAAACGCCGCTCACGAATGAGCATGCGTTAAGTGAAAATGGCAGCCCCATGAAGTGGGGTGAGCCATATGAGATCTACGGGACTAGAGGTAGTCGACTGAGGACTTGAGGGGGTGCGTTGGCCCCATAGTTAATTGCAACATACAATTCGTCGTACGAGTTAACATAGTAAATTTTCTTCTCAAGCAAACGATGGCAACTTCGACAAAAGAATGCGGTGCTAGATCCAATCAAACACACCTTCGCTCGCTACGTTTAGGTTTACAGCCAATGCCTCACCTTGACTCTCAGCTGCCGAGGCCCAACAATGTGTGATTAGAATTTAGAGGTGAACGGCGGGTAAATTGCCATTTTGAAAAATATAGGTGTTTTACCTTGATAAATACCCGCAATCTGGTTAAAAACGAAATACTCTACTTTTACGGCATATGACATACTTTAGCGACCATATTTATCGTTGTAGTCAAATTAACATACGTTTTGCGCATTGTAGATTAAATTTATCATTTTATTGTGAAGCTGTTAGATGTTGAATAAAGTATGTCGGGAATTTGAAATCGAATTCCGATTCCGATCCAGATTTCTATTCCAAGTCCGGTGTCGGATCGGGTTGCGGTTCCGGTTCCGTTTCTGGTTCCGGTTTCGATTCCAGCTCCGATTACGATTCTATCCGGTTTAATTCCAATTCCGATTTTGAATCGAAATCCGAAACGAAACCGGACCGTAACCTGAAATAAAACCGGAACCGGAAACGGATCCAGAAGAATCTTATAAATTACCAGAATGTAACCGGAACCAAAACCTATACCAGCAACTAAACCGTATCGTGGCATCATTTGGCTTGATTATTAGAATCGGGCTGCAGTAGTTTACATACGTCTTTCACATTCTTTGTGCCGATTATTAAACGGTATCATCGGCAAACTGGTAATTACTATGTTGGATGACAGCGCTCATGCCATATGATAAGAAGTGCAATGTCTCTACGTGGAAGTGTCGTTCCATGTAGAGACGTTCATGCATGCAAAATTGAGGATACTAAAATAAATAGTGAACGTGGTGGTAAAAATACAATTCAAGGACAATGAACGCCTATTCATGCACTAGATTCTGCAAGTACCCACTTAAAAAAAATATTTACTGAAAGAAATTTTCTTTAAAATCTTATTACGCAATCAAGTAAGCAGGCTATAGCTCAAGACCGACTGTGCACAATGCGAGCGAACAATATTTATGGCCAAATAACCACTCAATACTTTCTTCCTCGACTAATAAATCCTACGCCAATGATTTTAAGAAAAAAATTGAAACCTTATAATATTAGGAATAAATTAAAGTTTTACTTTCTCCCAGGTTTCTAAAATAAAGACTCGGATATTTCTCATTGATAAGTCACTTAAAGGAATCGGCAAAACTTAATTATGCACTCGACATATTAATTAAATCCCATTGATTTTACAGATAGTGCGAATACAATTGGAAATATGTATTTTTTACTATGTTCTAATATAACCTTTTAATGTAAAAAAAAAAATGTATTTTGTAAAAGATTTAAAAATAAAATTTATAACAATCAAGTAATCGATTAACATTTAAGCATTCGATTGAGAGCGATTGTTTGAATTAATTTGATAATTGATTATCAAATTAATCGAATTTCAGCCAACGGAACCAACACAACACTATTTTCTTCGAATTTTGCCTGCTTGTGTCGACGATTGAGGAAGTGCAGATAAAATTTATAAATTTGTTTTGTATAGTGATAGTAACTTTTAATTAAAATGAAGAAAGTAATATTCATCTGTTTGTTGTCGTTGTCGACGTGCTTAAGCAGGCCAGATGGTCAACCAGGTAAACTAACAGAAAACAATTTGACGTCCATGAATTATTGCGTTTGATTGGAATTTTCTCACGATCTATACATTTACTTCATAATGCTTTTTTCACTTTGACTATTTTTCTTGGATTGAAGCAAGGATAAAAGTCTAGATGTCAATATTATTTCAAAAGTAGTCATTTATTTTTGTTAATTTTTCTCCAGTCTATCTCTGTTCTAAATTACCTTCATTATGTTAATAAGCCATAGAATGTAATCATGTTAGCTCAACGTAAAAAGTCCAGCTCAGCAGAACATATTTTGCTTTTGAGCAATGAATAAAAAAAAGAAGGTAGACTTATAGTTACTACTATCAACCTAATCGCGTCATGGAATAATTGTTTCATTATTACCAATGTTATCCTGAGTTGAACTCTATTGTCAGTTTTCTAATCGAAATTAGTAATTCAGAGAAGGAAGATATGTTTTTTCACAATAGGTCACAGAATTGTTGTGCATGTACTTTGACCAAAACACAGAGTGAGTTGTCTATGAGCCAGCATAAAATATTATTTTTATATATCTAAACCTATTTAAGCTGTTACAAATTTGCTTGATCAATTGTCTGCTTTCAAGCAGATAATTGATCAAGCAAATTTGTAACAGCTTAAATATAAAATATCTCTAATTAGAGATGGACAAAATGCCAGGGATTTACAATAAATGCCCAAAAACTGCTTATAAATTCCCTATTTATGCCCAAAACTAGGCATTTATTGGGCATTTACAGGTACTTACTGGCCACTTATTGTTAATGCCTGGCATTTTGCCCATCTCTATGCTGGATGCATTCATTATATCAGAATTTTTGTTGTCTTAATCATTTCAAATTAAATGGGAGATTGCAGTTAGATTTAGTTAAGTGTGCAGTGATTGGCGGAAATCAGAATTTTTCACTTGGAAGTTTCAATATCCTCCCATTAAATATAAACCCTTTTCTTAACTTATTATTAAATACGGCTAAATATACCATAGAAATCAACTTGACACTTGCAAGGAATGCTAGTTTATATATTTATTTATCTTTAG
The DNA here is from genome assembly GCA_937001555.2 of Hypsopygia costalis. NCBI lineage: Eukaryota > Metazoa > Arthropoda > Insecta > Lepidoptera > Pyralidae > Hypsopygia > Hypsopygia costalis. The sequence goes on from OW443335.2 coordinate 7,152,354, forward strand.
GTTTTGAATACTCATAATTTTATTGGATGAAAATATGCCTAAAAGAAATATACCTATATTTTTCTTTGACATGTATGTTGATATTATAATTAAACTCGCTGGAGTACCCAACTTCGCTCGAGGGTTGAATGAACCATCAGGGTCGGACTGGGCCGGAAGGGCCCGGGTGGCTGACAAGCCCGGGGCCCGAGACTAGATGATGATAGATGGTATATTATCCTACGGTTGCCGCAAGCCCTGCAAGCCAGGCCTGTGGGGGGCCCGTGCAGGCTGGGGCCCGGCTGGCAAATGCCACCTCAACTATATGGCCAGACCGACGCTGTGAACCATAATGTACCAGAATATTCGAGAATAATTTTGAATATTCCGCAATGATCTGGGATGTTCATCTTTGAACCAAAGCAAATTTCACCTTCAAAGTGCACCCTGCTGACTGACAAACGAAGCTCTGGCGAAAAGAGAGGTAGGGAGCATAATTGTAAGCTACTGAACTGGGGAATATACCTCTACCTCACAGAATACCACAGCCACATAACAATTCCCTTGAGAGTTGTGTGTGAGGAAGAAGATGCTGCGTTGGCAGCGGGGTGGCGGCTCGCAAGCAATATTTTATATTGTGAGCGTTAATATGGCTGTGGTAACCACTTCACATCAGGTGGTCCGTATGCTTGGTCTGCCACCTGACATAAAAAATAAGAACTATAAAATCTGGAATATTCTAGAGAAGTTTTAACACTAACATTCATAAACACAGTTATATTCTATTGCACATGTGCGAAGCCAGGATGGATTGCTTGTTGGAATATATATATTTAAACTATTTCTTTGATAAAAGCAATTCTTTAATAAATGGTGGTCAAAGTCTAAAACAAATAGTAGAAATTTCCCATCTTAACATGCATTTCTAGCCATTAACTCATTCATTTCCAGTGTCGTGTTAGCTATTCTTGTCAGATATAAATAAGACTCCAGTTGCTTATGTACGAATGTGTCAAATCATGTAACTTAAATTTCTTATATACCATATTTTATAATGTAAATAGTTAATAAGCAAATACAATAATCGTCCAAGCAGCGACACGCGTCATGTAGCAGCTCTGCAGAAAGAGAGGTCGTATGTTGTCGTTGTTGCTGTCTCTGTCGCACGCAGATATACTGGCATTCGCTCGCGGCGGCGGGCTAGTATAATATTGTCGTGTCTACTCTACGATGCGTGTGCGCCGTGCCGATGTTTATTTATTAATTCAATAATTGCATTACATGTGTTACTGATAACATAGGACTGATTACACACTGAATAGGTTAATCTCTAAAAGTATTTGCATGCTATTAGTCATCAAAAAAACCAACTCTTTACTTAAAGTGCAAGACGTTAAATTTAAAGCCCCCATATCACATTTCAATTCCATTTGAAATAGAGTCGCTTATTCATTAGTATGATTAAGCATTCTATCCTGTTATTGAATCGCTTTATGATATGGTGGAAGGGGGCTGTTCTTGTTCTCTAGAAATTATAAACTCAGGTCAATGATTTAGCTGTCGATTTAGTATGTGACCGATATAATAGGCTATTTGACTAACATTTTTTTCGGTTTGATATGTATGGACGTCTCCATAATATAACTATAGGTTTCACCTATTACTTCGATTGCACAAAAATCACTCGAGATAATAATATGGTAATGAAAATCACAATGTTTAGACTGTCCCAAAAACGCTCCATACAAAAAACTACCGAATTATGACGTCACAGGTTTGTATTTTGTATGCATCAAATCAGAAATTTGTACGATACCTATGTTAAATATTACGTTTATTTGATTAGTATCATAGGTAATAAAAGTTATAGCATTTTTTATAGCTTCTCCAATGGAAATATATTTTTTTAATAATTTCTTACTTTTAAAATGTACTTTTCCGCCAAACTTTGATCGACGCTAAAAAAAACCGAAGATGTGAAAGCGAGAGTTACTGGGAATCCACAATATAGTATGGATTATTGTAAGATTCTTCATGCTGACCTTGAAGGTTGCTTTGTCTATCTTGTACAGTGTACAAATTAAACAGTGATGTCTTTGTGGTCACAATGAGCATAGGTCACAGATAGTGCATTCTGCTATCAAGTGTTAAACATTGACAATTTGTCATAATAACCATTATATATATACGATTATGTAGAAGTGTTCTCATGCATTGTGCAAAATGTTAACTTGTGCCATTTGCAACTGAAACTGTAATATTTTTGAAGTGAAAACTTCATTAGCGGCGTTGTGCACTTTTTGGGATGTGTAAAAAATATTAAACTCGCGTCAGGACACGTGACCTGATCGAAAATTCGTAAGACGGAGGGAGAGTACACCGGCGCGACGTAGGAGAGGAAATGATATCCCCCTCCCATTCTTCCGCGCGGCGTAATATAAATTGTCATGTTTGTGTATGATAGAGCAATAAATGAATATTGTATTTTACCACATAAATGATAGTACTTTTATATATAAATAAAGCAAATCGTGCGAAATTATTCCCTAACCATTAAAATTTTCAAAAATGCACAACGTTAATGTTCAAGTTTTCACTTCTGCCGGCACTCCCGGAGTGCAACCCGTTTTTTTTATTTATATAACAGCTAATAAACCATAGAGCTAATAAACTATGCATATATAATAAAGAATTTTTATTATACATGCATAGTTTATTAGCTCTATGTCTGGTTTTTTAAGTGTGTAAGAATATGATATTCAGCGACATATGGTTCCTGCCCCATCAACCATCAGTATCGTGGCTTATAACTGTAAAAACCAAAATGTTACTAAGTTACTGTACCATTACATTTATTATTATTTACTTTCAGCTGCACCACCTGCGAATGCAGCAGAAGTGCCTACTGCAAACACAAAGACTCCAACAGTACCTGTGCCGCCTCAACAACCTCCCAATAGTTTGCCTAGTCAACCAGATGGATCACAACCTGCAAAAGCAGCAGAGACGCCTATTCCACCCGCCCAAACGGCAGCTCAAACACCAATACCCGAACCACACGAAGCAACTGATGCCAAAGGAGCACCAAAACCTGCGAATGAAAACAAAACAGTGCCAGAAAAGAAGGAACCCACTGAGCCAAACAATGTACCACCAACACCTAACCCTCCAACTACAACAACAAATGTAACAGAAAAGGATCAGGGCAAAGCTACAACGGAGACCACAGTGACACCAAGTGCTGTTCCCAACACGAAGAAGAACGAGACTGTCACAGATAAAACTGATGCCTCTAACACGACAGAAACACCTAAACATGAAAGCACCATTGTGCAGGCCAGAGGGTATGTTTTTTAAACTAATATTATGAGGAGGAAAGATTAGATATTTTGTATGTTTGTTTGTAATGGATAAACTCAAAAGTGTCAGCCACGTTTTAAAAATCTTTTTTTTTTATATTATGTCGGGTGGCAGACAAGCATACGGCCCACGTGATATGAAGCGGTTACTGTAGCCATAATAACGCTCGCAAGATGAAACATCGCTCGCGCGACGCCCGCTGCCATCGCAGCATCTTTTTCCTTTCTGATGACTTCACTCACTAGCAGGCATACAACAACCCTCAAGGGAATTGTTATTTGGCTGCGGTATTCTGTGAGGAGGAGGTACTTTCCCAGTCAGGCTCTAAAGATCATGGTGAGTCACTTGCACTACATTTCAGCTATTGAAAGCTGCATTATCAGCTAGTAATATCGAATGTGTGTGTGTTTTAAATAGAGATCCCTACGGTAATTTCAATAATGTAAACCAAGGTACCAAAAATTTGCTTGCGAAAGTCATTACTTTCACGATTAAATTACCAACTACTTCAAATTGAACTCGTGCAAAGCCAGGGCGTGTCGCTAGTTTTATAATATCTAGAAACTAGGGGTCGCTCACGGCTTTATTTGCGTGGGCGTTTTTTTTAACCCCTTAGTGGATGAATTAGAAAAAAACTATTCTATCTCTCAAGTTGCACTACAATATACACAATGTTCGAATTTGCATTAAATTCAGTTAAAAACTTTGGGAGTTTAGTTTGTACAGACATCGTGATAAGACTAGCTGCTGCTGCTGGCTGCTAGTTGTATCTTGTTTACCTGCCCCTGATACACCCCACCGATAGGCAAGCAACGGGGTTCTGACAGAAGAAAGGAAAAGTACAAACATATTTGTTACATAAGCAGAGTATTACTACTACCATACTGGAGAGGTTTCTTACAAGACTGCATTAAAATTCCCTGGAGGATTAGTGTGCTTGTGCAAATAAGTAAGGCTCCTCCATTTACACCGCCGCGGAATGGAATGGAAGCGTCAATTTCGCCTCATGACACGGGAAGGCGCGCGAATTCGCGAGAATTCACTGCAATGCGAACGTATTCCTTTGCTGTGACCAACCCGACCGACTCCCCGTTCGCGCCACTCCCCGCGGATTCCACAGGCAGTGCCGACAGTAGCTAGGGGAATTCTCGAGAATGCGCGAGAAGAGATTTTGGGGTGTAAGTGGTTCCTCAACATCTATGAACCAAAGCCAACTTCACCTGCACGCGGTGCACCCTGCTGACTGGCAAACGAAGCTCTGGCGAAAAGAGAGGTAGGGAGCGTAATTGTAAGCTACTCGACTGGGGAATGTACCTCCACCTCACAGAATACCGCAGCCAAATAACAATTCCCTTGAGGCTTGTTGTGTTTCTGCGAGTGAGGTCACCAGAAATGAAGGAGATGCTGCATTGGCAGCGGGGGTGGCGGCGCGCGAGCGATATTTTATGTTGCGAGCGTTAATATGGCTACGGTAACCGCTTCACATCAGGCGGGCCGTATGCTTGTCTGCCACACGACGTAGTATAAAAAAAAAAAATAAAAAAAAAAAAAAGAGAGATAATTGCTCGAAACGCGACCTTTTTTGGCTCGTTTTAAGTTTATATGTTATACAATTAACATAAAGTTATTTATGAAATGTACAATTTCGTCGTAAAAAGTCGCTTCCATTCCATTCCGCGGCGGTGGAAATAGAGCCTTAGACCACCAGCAAGCTCATGGTAGTGATACATTAGCATCAGAGGTAGCAACACACGAGCCATGCTGCTAGTGTACCTGTAAGACAAATTCTCGTAATTATGTTACAATCGCAGAATGAAAGTTGACCGAATCCGATATTTGACTAAAATTATAAACTTGAATTCATTCCTTAATTATTATCAATTCTTATTGTTAGCAAAATAACATTCTTAGTTTGTTAAATTTCAGTCATAATTCGATAAAATCCCACTTAAATTACACTGAAGATTCATATTGTGATACGAGAATACCAAATTTGACATTTGTGAGATCGAGACTGGATCGGCACTGAATTGTGACTACATTTTAATACAAGAATTACTCCTCTGTACAACGAAAACCTGCACAATGGTAAAAAGGGTACCAACTTGCTAGCCAGTAAGGCTACGGGAGTAAAAAAAAACATTTTGCATGAAAGACGTACCCGAAGTGAAGTATTGGGTAGGAATTTTACGCATATTCGTATTTTTATAACAAAGGGAAGTAATTATCTTGCATATATTCATGAACACTATGTATATTTATAAATTCGCGTAAACAGATACTGACAAATACAAAAACAGATACTGACGGCAAAAGTTAATTATAAATATTTTGTTATCATAATATTCATAACAATGCGTAATTTGAACATACGTACATTTTTAGGGTTACGTACCTCAAAAGAGATAAGGAACACTTAGTTATATGTATATCTGGTTGTCTATTTAATTTTTGTAATGTAGGTTGTAGTTCACAAATTAAAATCAATTTTTTTTCTTTCTAAGCGAATGTCAGTCATGTACAGCACATGAAGAAGTCCGCATTCGATAATGCTTAATTACATCGCTAGCTTTCATTTTGTTTCTATTATTTATTTTGATAATGTAATGAATTTAACGAGTAAAAAGTAAATATATAATTAGAGTTGACATAGAACTAATCGCCTAGGTAGATTTTATTTTCCTAAAGAGTATAATTTAAAAGTACATCGCTGGCTAACCATTACAGTTGAAGTTAATTTTTATCAATACTAAAACGGAACAAATTACGTCTTATACGTATGTCGGTAGAACAAAATATAGAACTAATTTTTAGTGCATTCGTTAAACCGCAGATTATAGTCAATAGCCAGGTACAGGGACATGATATGTGGATTCTACCAGCTGGAGTCCACAGCTCTAGTCTACATGGCTTTTTTTTTACAACTAAGATGGTATACAAGCATACGACCAGCCTGATGGTAAGCAGTCATCGCAGCGTCTGGACATTCGCTACACCAGAGGCATCACTCACGCGTTACCGATCCTGTAAAAAACTTTTCACGTCTTTCTTGAAGAACCCCATGCTCTAGTCTCTTGGGCAGATACAGATAAAACCTCGGCAGATAATTCATTCCACAAACTGTGAATCCGTGGAAGAATACCTCCCTGGAATCGCACATTTCGTGATCATCTCAAGCCTTCAAGGCTTGAGTCTTTAAAGCTCGCGAGCATTGATTCGCGAGCCTTTAGAGTTCGAGTGTTAAAAAGATCACGAGCTTCGGGTCCAACACCAGGTCCCACCTCAGCAAGGAATTGACTAAATGCAAAAAATCATTTACAATCACAAGATACTTTTATTTCCATTTAGTTTTTTTACTACTTTATGAAATCACTCATTTTAAGTTTTTCACTTGTTTTCAAGTTTCTTGTTTTTAACCTAAGGTTTTAACAATAGAAAACAACAAAAAGAAAATTGCGCGCGCAAAGCAAATTAAAAAAAAGTACACCAAGGTGGTTCCTAGTCTGAGTTTTTAACAAATTAAAAAAAGTTGTATGATAAATTGGGCACCATGGAGGTAAATAGGTTTAATGATGTTTTGAATTCACAAACTTAGTGAACATGGTGTTCTAAAAAAAAAATTTACTTTATCCTGTAGCGGATAAAAACTACTTTTGCACTCAAGATATCGAAGAGTAAAAATACTCTTTCCGAGATAGGGGGATGAAAATTTATTTACTTTTTATAACTTGTAATGACACGGAACCGGCAGTTCATGAGTCTGACTCGCACTTAAACGGATTTTTTAATTGATATCGTCCATAATGCCATGTCAGCCATGTGCTGTGAGGTCGTGCCAATTTTTTACATTTTAACTTGCATCAAAGATATTACCTACATAAATGTAGGTATATACCTAAAACGTGTTTCCCACAAGGTCACTTCTGTACAATGTGAATAGGAAATATCTATCTGCAATTATATGTATATTTATATGCAAAATTATATTCAACAGAGCTAGATTATTTGACTAGCGGCCGCCCGCGACATTGTCTGCGTAGAGTTCAGAAAATAAATTAATATGAATAACTGCGATTCTACTCTGAGGAAAGTGATTGATTTTATGTTACACCTCGAGCAATACGATGTTTTTGTGAAAACCGCATCAAATTTCATACTATAGTTTTTGCGTACTGCACGTACAGTCAAGGGTCATAATTGCAGTACCTACCTACCTTTATCATTGAATAAAATTTATATTTATTGCGCTATTAAAAGGTATTCATTAACCGACTCCAAAAAAGAAGGTTCTCAATTCGGCTGTATTTTTTTTAATGTTTGTTACTTAAATACTCCTTGATTTATAAACCGATTTGAAAATAATTTTTTTTATTTGAAAGGGTATACTTCCAGATTGGTCCCATATTTTTTTCATCGTCATCATCATCATCAGCATGTATCTACATACATAAATGTAGAGTAATGTTTTGAGTCTGTATTTTTTTTTGTTATTTTTTTTTTTTGTTAAAATAATTTTGTAGACCTAATCATTCTCTAAAAATTAATTTATGGAAATTTTATTGTCATAATTAATGCGTGTTTTATTCAAAATTAAAGGTAAGGTGGATGGTACTGCACTTAATGACTTGGCTGTACCTAAACAATCAAGTTGGACCCGGGGCGGGTGTCTAGTACATATTATAAGTTAATCGCATTAGTCGGCACGTAAAAGTTGAATACCTTAAAGTGGCTTAGAGTATAAGTTATCGCTGATACAGATTGCCTAACTATAACGTATAACGAGCCACCCAAGTAAATAAAATTAGTTCTGCCACAAATTGGCTTTGTTTTACGCATTAGAGGATTTATAAACGCTTATGTACTACGCTAGCATCGCGATCGTGAAAATAAAAATAAAGTTCGTGAAAAAAGATAGGAAAGTAAATACATTACAGTCTCTTAACTCTTTTGTTTACTGTATATGTATTATCTTAATAATCGGTTCAGTAATTTTCAAGATATTAAAATTATCGAATGGAAAAAAACCGACTGAATTAGAAAATATTAACTAAAAAGCGAAATATATTTTTTAATAATTCCTTATCCCTCTATTTTTTACACACGAAATTATAGTGTTGTAGTCAGGTCAGCATGATCGCAAGCTGTATTTCACTTTAAGCGGTTGTACACTTAGCAAAACCTGTTCGTAAATGCATGATATACTAACCCTATGTTTTATATCTTCATTATGTTGAAATCCGTCGAAACTATAGTCGAAAGGCAGCAAAGGCTAGACAACAATACTATATTAGACATACATCATTCATCAGCAATCGGGTAAAAACTATAGTGAGGTCTCAATCTGTGGCGAATTAATATGATATCCCGATTGGTCGTCTCTAGAGGTAATTCTTAGAACTGATGCGTACCCACGTCGCATTGAAAAAAGTCTGTACCGGCTTTCCTAATAAGATTGTAAAAGTAATTAGACAAGGGTTCTTATGATCAGTGTGCTTAATGCTATTTTTTTTTGTTCGCGTTCGACCGTATCAACTTAAACAAACCGACCAAATAAAAAAGAGCTCTCATGTTGTGACTTTATAAGACGTGTATTACATATCAAAATTATGTGGCTTACTTGCTCACATTTGCAGTGAACAACCCGGCTAATTTGGAAATGTAACACGTGTCTGGTAAATTCACAATGTTATTTTTTTATTTCAATTAGGTCCGCTTGTAAACGTTAACACGTTCGAATTTGACCAAAAAAATGGACTAAGCATTCAGTAGCTTACTCGTTCATAGAGTATTAAAATCGGAAAACATGCAGACAAGTCGCACTCTTGTTATCTCTTTTTTTAATAGACTGACATATTTATATATTTTTTTTGTCATTGCAGTTTTGATGGAGCCAGCTTCATAGGCGGCATTATTCTGACCCTGGGTCTTCTCGCCATCGGGTTCATGGGCTTCAAATACTACAAGAACCAAACAGAGAGGAACTATCATACTCTGTAAATAAATTTAGTATATCTCAACTCTCTACTATCTATGTAAGTGCACTATGTTATTTTAAGTTTAATTTTGAGTTATGAAGATTATTTTAATTTTTTTATTCCCTTGCAGTGCACTTATTAATTCCTATATAAAAGATATCAAACAGGGTTTATACTGCATACAATTTTTTTAGCATCTAAATTGTTTGGTGGCCGGTATGTATAAGTTACTACCTACTCGAATTTTAAGATGTTTTCATATTCATCTACTGTTGTAGTTTAAGTATGTTTTTGCAGTATATTCAGGCATTTATCACTGATTTTGCGTGTTTTAGCATAATCCTTATACTATAAGATGTTATGTGTACTCGTGCACTATATATGCTCATATAGATTTTGAATTTAAATTTATGATCTGTTAATTCTCGAATTATAGTGAATTTATGACAAAGATGATTAAAGAATTTCTCTTACATTTTATATATTTTGTGTGTGCAATTTAGTTATAATATTACAGATTTAATACTGTGCCATTTTCGGAATTTCAACATTGTAATTGTATTTCGTTTTATTATTACACTGGATGGCTTTAATCCGCACTGAATCTTCAAAAAGATGTAGGTAGTTATTACTATTAAGTGTTATATATAAGGCAACGCAATGTGATGATGAAAATAAGGGTCTAAAGTAGAACCTACATTGTTTTGGCACAAAAATGTTCGGATCTCTTTTATTTTATTAATGTATAATTTCTTCGAATGTGGTAGCTAGGTGATTTCATAGGGTATTTTTGAGATCTTTCTTTCAGCGCGCGCTTTTGGCTGTGCCTTGGTAAGCGATGGGATAGTTTTAGAATTGTGCACATTTATTCATTTGCATAATTTCCTCTTTCATGTTGCCCTCTTATTAAAGGTATCATTATAGACATATATTTATATATCTACGAATAAAGTACTAGAGACTGGGCAATATTATAGAGAAAAAATGCCGAATACGAGAACAAACTCCAAGAGAGCATTAGGGATTAATTTATGCTACGCCAAGCCGGGCACGAGCCGAACGCACGCGTCACACCCGTGCAATGATAAAACCTTACGAATCAATGAATGTCAGTCCTTCGAGACAATTTTATTTATCCTGACACTCATTACCTTCTTTTTTTTCAAACAACGAGACTGCGCAACTCCGCCATACTCAATATTTGTGGGATAATGTTGTTAAAGTATAGATATGATCTTAATGAAAACTTGGTTTTCATTTGCGTATTTTAACAAACTTTGACAGTTGTACTCCAGGACCTCACTCGATAGTGGCGCCAACTGGTGATGGACCGCCGGCATTGCATCCCATTTTACTTCTTTGTTGATAGGATTCATTTTTCATTGCGCTCGTACGTCCAACTCGGTGTAGCATAATTCATGCCTTATTCTCTCTTCAATAACGTCGTCTCGCCCCTGCTCATGCCTAAAGCTAGCCTTAAACTAGCGCGCTGTCCCAATTCCATCACCATGCAAAAATACTTTATGGTAAATAACTTTTTTGTGCCACAGCAATTCTGTATATTTTGTTTAATTTTATCATTATTTAGCACGCTATTTGTAATCTGGGGAAAGATGATTCCATCCTAAAGTGCTCTTAAATCTGAACTACAATATTTATGAATAGGTATTCAAAGGGTTTTCAGCCACTGTGAGATTGTCCTGTCTTCTACGGTTACTACTGCTGCTCTCATGTCACAGTCAATGGTTATGTTAATAAAGGTATATACCAATATATTGCTGTTTTTTTTACATACACCTAGTATTTTCGCAAATTTATTGCTACGTTTCTATACATAACTTTCAGGCAAGATCAAAAATTTTAAATACATAATTTGGATGAAATTTAGACACAATATGAACCCAATATAATAGGTAGGGGAAAAAGTCTTTTCGCATTATAGTATGTATGAACTTGTATTAAAATCTCTTTGGTTATACCATTTGTATCTGGCAGGTTTTGATATCTTTAAAAAGTTTAAATTTTAAAAAAGATAATTCCAAATTCAAATTAGGTAAATGTGTGATTTTCATTTGTTTTTTTTACTGTCAAGATGAGTGAATCTAATGAAGAATATTGATTCATTTTAAAATTTTACTACAAAAAAGGTAAAAATGCAACGCAAGCTGCGAAAAAAATTTGTGACGTTTATGGACCTAGTGCAGTGTCTGTGAGAGTAGCACAAATTTGGTTTAAGCGTTTTCAATCAGGAAATTTTGATGTGAAAGATGCACGTCGCTCTGGTCGCCCTGTTACGGAAAAAATGGATGCCATTTTTGAAAAAGTGGAGCAAGATCGGCATATCAGTAGTTACGACGTAGCTGAAGAATTAGGAATTGACCACAAAACAGTTTTGGCGCATTTGAAAAAAGCGGGGTACACTAAAAAGCTCTCATCGATCTCACTGAAAGAAACTTAATGAACCGTGTACTCATTTGCGATTCTTTTCTACGACGTAATGAAAGCGAACCGTTTTTGAAGAAGCTTATAACTGGTGATGAAAAGTGGATCACGTACGACAAGAACGTGCGAAAAAGGTCGTGGTCAAAGGCCGGTCAGGCTTCACAGACTCTGGCAAAACCCGGGTTAACCCGCAACAAGGTGATGCTGTGTGTATGGTGCGATTGGAAGGGCATTATTCATTATGAGCTGTTACCGCCAGGCAGGACTATCGATTCTGAACTCTACTGTGAACAACTGATGAGATTAAAGCAAAAAGTTGAGAGAAAGCGGCCGAAATTAATTAACAGAAGGGGTGTGATTTTTCATCATGATAACGCTAGACCTCACACATCTTTAGCCACTCAGCAAAAATTAAGAGAGTTTGACTGGGAGGTGTTAATGCATCCGCCGTATAGTCCTGACCTTGCACCTTCTGATTTCCACCTGTTTCGGTCTCTTCAGAATTCTTTAGGCATTGTCAGGTTAACATCACGAGAAGAGTGCCAAAACCACTTGTCGTGGTTTTTTGAACAGAAGTCCCAAATTTTCTATAGTAATGGGATCATGTCTCTACCTACAAGATGGCAAAAAGTTATCGAACAAAATGGCACCTACATACTTTAGTTAAATGTAAATAAACTTTATTAAAAAATGTTTTGAATTTTCATATAAAATACGAAAAGACTTTTTCCCCAACCTAATATATTATGGATTATCATATATGATACGTTTACACCAAACGAAGGAATGCTCATTCTATCGTATTATTTTAGTGTAGGACCGTCTTTATCTATCTGCGTCAGGAATATTCTAAGAAAGTTCGCTAGCTTGATACCAATTGTGAACGGCGCTGGAGCATACGATCAATTTTATTGTTAAGAGCGTTATCATGTACGGACGTGACCGCGCTCTTCAGAACGGGTTCTTCAAAGCATTTTGTGTTTTAAGACGGCAATGAGCATTCGTTCGGCTGATTTAAGTAAACGTCTAAGAACATGTGCAACGAGCAACGATGAGAATCAATCTCATGCTTTGCTCTTTGATATTCTTCTGGTGATCTAGAATTCTAGACTAGAACACTATGAAAGAATTCTTGTTCTAAGCTCTGGGTTATTGTTCTGTAGTCTAAACCCACCGTTATAGGAATAAATTCCACCAAATGCGCGATCATCATTCCACATATCGCTCGAATTTTTTGAGATTCATCAAATATAATTCTATGGAGGCACGACGAACGTTTTGTACTTATAAATTGCTTAGAAAATGGCAATGGCATTGTCTCGTGAGACTGAATTTGTATGTGACATCATCGGCACGATTTTTAAACCAAAGCCAATCTCACTTGCACGTGGTGTACCCGCCCGACAACTATATTTGTTCTCACTAAAGCATGGCGAGCCCGACATGGAAAGTACCTCGAACTTCCAGAAGAGTCATTTTAATGTCTATGCAAAGATAAAAGTTCTTCATATTGATGTAGTATCTTTACTTTCGGCTTGATCTACTAATGTACAGGCAAAACTAAACTGAAACTAATACAATAACGGATTCTGTTCGAAAAACAAAGCCCCAAATTGTTTTTAATCATTTATATATTTATATCATAATCAACAACTTGTGCGTTACATAGGTAGGTATAGTGCGACCGAAAAGAGTAGAAACTGAACTAAATATAATAGTAATAGCAACATTTTCAATACAAAAATGATCAAGGGTTACCATGTGTTACTAAAACTGGTTTCGCTATGAAAAGAAAGCCGTATAGTTTTCTACTCTTTGATCGCATTGTAATTGTAAATATTCCTCAGTGATATTTGCTTCGGATGATCTTTCTTATATAGCCCCAGCGCACTAGGCGACCATTTACTTACATTATGTTATACACATCACAAACAGGCTGCCTACGAAGCTTGGACCACGGCTCGTGTTAATAGGAAGTCTGGTGTCTTTGAATTGAAACGCAAATTTAATGCTGCCTCGAGGCCCAGTAAGATAGTGAGAGTGCCAGAGCAAAGTTCGTTTTCGTAGTATAGATTGTCAAAGGCTAGCGAAGCACCCTTCTAGGAGCCGTGCTTTCTGCTCGCTTGCTAAGGCTGCCGAAGACAATTTCTGTCAGTCCTTGCCACTACTGCGAAAACCGGATGGTATTCTGGCCTTTAGCGCTAAAGATAAAGCCGATCTACTAGGTTCCTACTCTTCGCCTCTAACGCTACCCTTTAACCGCCACGAGCGGATTAATCCGCCAAATATTTTCGTGCCCATTTCGCCAAGGACGGATTTTTACGCTCAAATACCACTACTCAGTAAATCTGCCTTTTTGTTTAATAGCTCTGTATTATATAAAAATAGTGTTCATTACTTGATAAATAGATAATGAAGTTATTATTTACAATTGATTACACTTAAGTTTCTTTATTATAGGACTTAAAATTAATGTCTAAAGTTAAATAAATTACTGATAGTATTTTTAGAAAAGTGTATTGATGTCTAGCGCCACGGCCGGAAAATTCCGTTAGTAGGGATGGGGCATAAACAATGATTGACAGATACAAAAATCCACATAAATCAAACTATTTCTGTTTATACTGACTTATTTATTATAAAACAAATAAAGCAATTGTTACTGTAGAAATAAATGAGTTTATTTTATTTTATTTTAAATGAATAAAGCCCAAAACTGTCAGTGAATGAACAAAACTGAATTGACAATTCCCATCCCTAGTCTGCATGTTTTTGAACGAATGTTATAAGTATTCCTGTAGCCACGAGCGGAGAAACACGCTCGCTTCTGACGTCATAAAAGAGTGCCGCCTTCTGGAATTTTCCATTAGTGTTGTGCTGCATTATACGTGTTTCATAAGTGTCATCGATACAATTTTCTTTATACGCTTTTGTTTCATTGTTTTACCAAAATACTTACTAATACAAGTAATTTTTCGAGTTATGGAGGGAAAATAGGTACCAAAATGGCTTGGAGGGACTCTTTTTTTTTTTTTATATAATACGTCGTGTGGCAGACAAGCATACGGCCCGCCTGATGTGAAGCAGTTACCGTAACCGTATTAACGCTCGCAACATAATATATCACTTGCGCGCCGCCACCCCCGCTGCCAACGCAGCATCTCCTTCTTTTCCGGTGACCTCACTCACTCACAGGAACACAACAACCCTCAACGGAATTGTTATTTGGCTGCGGTATTCTGTGAGGTGGAGGTACATTCCCCAGTCGGGTAGCTTACAATTACGCTCCCTACCTCTCTTTTCGCCAGAGCTTCGTTTGTCAGTCAGCAGGGTGCACCAAGTGCAGGTGAAGTTGGCTTTGGTTCAAAGATGTTGATAAACTACTTACACCCCAAAATTCTCAGTGATTATTTCGACTAATGGAGGGTTGAGATTTCGAGTAATGGAGGTTTTGGTGTTTGAAGGGAAGGGAACAGAGGCCCAATTCTCGTAATAAAATTCTCAACGGCATCGTAACGACTTCGCCCGCTCCCTCTCTGGCACGTTGTAAAATAGATAAACCAAAGAGGGACGAGACCAAGTCGTTCCGGTGCCGTTGGAAATTTCATTACGAGAATCGGGCCTCTGAACATTTCTTCGAGATTTAGAGGTTTTCGACTTATCGAGGTTCGACTTATAGAGGTTCTACTGTGTTATAAATAAAATTATTAAATTACAAAGTAACGCTTTCCATATGTTAAGATATTTAAATTAAACTGTAAGCGTTCGAAAGAGATGCATTTCCAATATCGATATATATACTGAACATCTCTATTAGTTGTAGGTATTTATTTATCGTTTTACTGTGCCTGGCGCTGGGGGCACGACAAGTGATATTAAGTAAAGCGTTTAAAAGGTTAAATGAGGAAGACGCCATGCCACCTACCACTCGTGGTGCGGCTACTCCATGCCGGAGTGATGTCTGGCGAGCATTATTCTCCCTCGATATTTATAAGACGAGTGGGCCGGATGACATTCGGACTGGTGTTGAAGCAGTAATGGACCAGAGTTGTGTCCGGTACTAACGCGTCTATTCGCGCTCTCCTCCACTGGGCAAATTCCGCCTCTTCGTGGAAGACTGCCAGCGTATACCCGTCTAAGATCAGATCAGTCGAATTACAAGCCATCGCTATAACTTCCCTTCTCTCAAAGCTGATGGAGCGAGTAATGAACATGCAGCTCCTGGGATACCGAGAAGAGCACGACTTAATCGTGATCTAGTGATCTAGTGTATCTCACGCATCGTTGGCAGCAGTTGAGTCAGGGTGGTGCATTGGCTGTAAGCTTAAACATAGACGAAGATCTCGGGTCTGGCACTTCTGTCGAAGTTGCTATCGTACGGTCTGCCTAGGGATTTGTGCAAATGAGTTGCTAGTTTTTTGTCCAGCGGAAGCATAAAGGCTGTGGTTGATAGTAGTTGCTCCGACAGCATGGACATCAATGCAGGGCTCTATATGTTATCCATTGATAACATTCATTGCTATGCCGATGACAACACCGGGGATATTTTTTACACGGGCCGTGTTAACATTTCCCGTTCGCAGGTGGTGGAGAGTCGTGAACGACTTATGTCGGAGACCGAGAACCTACAGTCGCCTATTGCACGGAAAAAAAACAGTATGTCATGCATAACCGTATATTTATTCCTAGAGAATTTCACTCATTCCTATAGTAGAAAAGCTACTCATGATTTTTTTTACTAGGCTTACATCTATTCAAATCGAATGAGATCACAGAATGAGAAAAAAGTATAGTGAGCAACATTAAATAATTTGTAGTTGTGTACCCTTCCCTATCCTTTTTTGCCTAAAAGCATATAAATAATATTTTTATGTCATTATTATTAACAAATATTACACTATTTTTCAAACACCTAATTGTTTCAAAAGAAGCAATAAAATTTTTCAACACGATTAACATTTGTTGTTTCTTGTTTTGTTTTTAAAACATTATAAATTAAATTAGAACTAAAGGTGTATGCGAACGAAGAACTGGCTTAAAATTCAGTTGCAACATTTGTCTCACTCCCAAACATAATAAAATTACATATATAACATAAAAAAATTACAAAAAATTAGAACATTTTTGAAAATAACTGGTAAATCGACTTGCTCACTGTAGGCCCCACCTTCCTATTTAATTCCCCATATGTCAAATTTGCTAATAGGAACTCTCCCTCTCTTGAATCATATTTTTTATATTGTTGAATCAACAAACTTGGAGTACTGTAAGTATTTGTAATAGCTACTGCTTTCTCAACAGATAATCCTTTCAATTGTAGTAATAACTTTATGAATGTTTCTGTTACAGTCAATGGCTTCGTTTTTGCTGAAGATGTGTTAAAATACTTAAAAGTCATCAACTCTTCGTTTTTTGGATCACAATTACAGCCCATTAAATTTGTATCCTGAAAAAAGAAACAAATATAAAAAAAATACAAATACCTAACAAAACAAAGTTAACAATCGTTTCATAATATGGTTTGTTTCCTTGGAAACATCTGGGTGAAATCAGATTTTCGCTAGGTGGTGTAGTTTTATTGGGCACTGCCGAAATAAGACTTATTTCGGCACTGCCACAAAAAAAATACTTATAACTTTTTAACGGGAGGTCGACAAATTCTGATGCTTGGTGTCTGAATTCGACAAATTGACAACTAATTCTGGGGGAAATCATATCTTCGCTATGTTATGTAGTTTAAGAAGATCCCGAGTGGGCTGTGCCGAAATAAGCTTATTTCAGCACTGCCACAAAAAAACCTTATAGGTCTTTAACGGGAGAGCGACAAATTTTTTCCTTTTATTAGCTCCTCACGGTTGAAATAATTTATTAGCTCCTCACGGTTGAAATAATTGATAACTCTGTTTAACTGCACAACACTTGTATTACGAATAAAATAACCGGTGTCCGTTACACTGTTTTAATGCTACGATAAGATTCTAACAAATACGATGACAATTTGGTGTTATCACTTCAGCTGCTTGTCTCAGAATAATGTCTTAATGCTACTTTAAGTCTAACATCGCCTCCCTCCCTACTACACTTCTCCGAAGTCATGGTAACAACTCTTATACTGTAAGTTAATTTGATAAAGGAAATCGCAATGGTGAACATGACTTCAAGGAAGTCATGCTCACAACTTTTATACTGTATAGTAAATTGAGAAAGAAAATCATAATGGCGGCATGACTTCACGGAAGTCAAACTAACAACTTTTATACTGTAAACCAATTTAAGGAAATCATACTAACAACTTTTATACTGTACAGTAACTTGACAAAGGAAATAGTAATGGCGGGCATGACTTCACGGAAGTCATGCTAACCAATTTATACAATAATTAATCTGATATGGAACAAGTAACGACCATGATTTATAAAATACCAACATAATATTCTAGTTAATACAAAGTACACTGAAACGATATTTAACATTCGGCCTTTCCTGATATATCAGTTTGTCCTCAAACTGCATGTTTAAGGGAGTGATATATTATAAATTATTTAACAGAAAAAAGGTAAATGTTAACAATCGCTCTGCATCACAAAACAACCTAACCGTACATTTTATTTATTATTTATTTATTTATTCTTACATACATATATTGAGCCTTACAGAAAATCCAATGCGCTCAATATTGCCCATTGATAACATTCAACATTACATAACAACATACAATATAACATACATTACAAACAATTATATTACAAATAAAATTATATTTAGGTACATTCCGTATTCAGCATAAATTGTTACATAGAATTTTCGATATATCCTACAGCCGCTCTGTGGAACTGTACCTTAGTACAACCGAATAAGTCAACCGCTGGGTATTTCAATACTAATGCATTGAGCAGTCGCAGCGCTCGGTTGATCGGACGTTTACAATTAATCAATTAATTTTACATTAGACACTCTTACTATCGTCACAGTTACTATCGTCACAGAGTGGATCTATCGTCACAGTTACTATCGTCACAGAGTGGATCTATCGACACTGTTACTATCGTCACAGAGTGGATCTATCGACACTGTTACTATCGTCACAGAGTGGATCTATCGACACCGTTACTATCGTCACAGAGTGGATCTATCGTCACAGAGTGGATCTACCGACACTCTTACTACCGTCACAGAGTGGATCTATCGACACTTACTATCGTCACAGAGTGGATCTATCGACACTTACTATCGTCACAGAGTGGATCTATCGACACTCTTACTATCGTCACAGAGTGGATCTATCGTCACAGTTACTATCGTCGCAGAGTGGATCTATCGACACTGTTACTATCGTCGCAGAGTGGATCTATCGTCACAGTTACTATCGTCACAGAGTGGATCTATCGACACTCTTACTACCGTCACAGAGTGGATCTATCGACACTCTTACTATCGTCACAGAGTGGATCTATCGACACTCTTACTATCGTCACAGAGTGGATCTATCGACACTCTTACTATCGTCACAGAGTGGATCTATCGACACTCTTACTATCGTCACAGAGTGGATCTATCGACACTCTTACTATCGTCACAGAGTGGATCTATCGACACTCTTACTATCGTCACAGAGTGGATCTATCGACACTCTTACTATCGTCACAGAGTGGATCTATCGACACTCTTACTATCGTCACAGAGTGGATCTATCGACACTCTTACTACCGTCACAGAGTGGATCTATCGACACTCTTACTACCGTCACAGAGTGGATCTATCGACACTCTTACTATCGTCACAGAGTGGATCTATCGACACTCTTACTATCGTCACAGAGTGGATCTATCGACACTCCAGTGTATCTTTTTAATTAGCAATTAATTCTACAAACATTTGTAACTTAATTATTACCATCTCAAAATTACCTTATTTAAAATCAGTATCATTACTTGTATCACTTTCGGATGAGGATTCATAAATTATGATGTTAACCATGGTTTGATTCGGTCTCTTGCCCAAATATTGCTATAATATAATTTACATAATTGAAATCTTGCACATTTTGGAATAACCTATTTTAGTTTATCATTAACGACTCTAAAATACGCTCTCTAAAATACAAGCGGTTATTTTTAATACTATATTTTTTCTTAATTTCGATATCGGAAGCTCATTAGTTTCTGGAATATTTCGGATAAGTTTTACTTCGGAATCGTTTAATTGCATGCGCTTATATTTTGTTCGGATGGCATATTATCGAACTTTTCATCAGATACAAGGGGTGTTAGGTATAGCATTTAAGAATATATATAAGATCGTCAATGTAACCTGAAGGACTAATAAACCTAATGTAATGTGTAATTCCTGTTTCTCGTGTACATTACTACCTCATCTTGTAAAGAATAATCATTTTTTTTTGCACAGGACACTTCTTTAGTTTTTAAGGTAAATAGACAACAAATAGAAATTGATGATGTAAACAATGCTCTTTCAAAAATAGTAAACTGGTTTAGTGCTAATAACCTGCTTTAAAATGGTAGTAAAACCAAATTTAATATGTTAGTTTTTTTTTTGCAAAAAAAATGTTAAACAAATAAAAACCAATGTGGTGATGGACAATGAGAGATTGGAATTGGTCAATAAGGTTGTCTTCCTTGGTATAACATTAGACTCTAAATTACAATGGGGCCCACATATAGAAACGTTATCAGGTAGACTCAGCTCAGCAGCTTACACCGTAAGTAAAATACGTCAACTGACTTATGTTGACACCGCGCGTTTAGTTTATTTTAGCTATTTTCACAGCATTATGTCATATGGTTTATTGCTTTGGGGTAGTGCCGCGGATGTAGACTCAATTTTTGTGCTTCAGAAGAGAGCTATCCGCGCCATTTATATGATGAGTCCCAGAGAGACACTGAGATTCTCAATACATTTTTGAAAAACTTATTTACGATCATAAAAATCAAACGAAATTTAGGAAAAACAGTGATCTCCATCAATTAAATTTAAGAAACAAAAACAAACTCGCTGTGCATATTACTAGGCTCCATAAAATCTCTAACTCGTTCCCAGGTAAATGTATACGCTTCTACAATAAACTTCCAAACGACGCGTTAAAATTATCCATGGGTAAATTTAAGAAATATAACAACACTAGACTATGTCAAAAGGATTACTATTGTATCTCAGATTACATAAATGATAAAAGTATTTGGAAAGGAATTGCTCTTGTTATGTTATGTTAATGATTGTATTTGTATTTAATGTAACAATTAAAAGAGTCAGACTTGAGTTTCTTGCCAATTATTCTCAAGAAGCCCCGTCGCCGGTACTGGCACATAAATTCATTTTCCCATTCAAGATAATGTGATGAAAGTGAATCTAAGCTCTGCGGATTTAGAGTAGTATTTATTTAGATACATGTTCTTATATTTAATTTGTATGACGTTTCTAAGTGCTTTATAAAGTCCAAGGAATAAAGATATTTTGATTTGATTTGATTTGTAAACCTAATCAGATGTTTGCATCATCTCGAGCTCACCACCTCATTACGGGCTTCGACTTAATGCATCAACATGCGACATAGTATGACCTGGTTTATATTGGACGCAAAAGTTATACTCTTGTAAAATTATCCACCAATTTTCTTGGATACAAGTGTAATAAGACGAGTTCTGTTCCTCTATTATGTCTCCATAAGTTCCTTTACTATTTCACGACATCTTGACGCGTTTCGAATAACTTAAGCGATACGGTCTATTCTATATGTAACGGGAGTTAAATCTGTTAAATTTACTTCCATTTCTGTTATGTCAGTCCTAATTCCGATAAATTTTGTGCAAAATAATTTGGATACTTCTTAACATCAAAACAGATTCTTTCTGTTCTGATTCGTTACTAATTACTAAGATAACATTGGTCATTACTAAGGTCAATATTCTGATCCGGGATTGGTGATAATTGTGAACTTAGAGAAAGCTTATTAATTGTACAAGTTCTCTAGGAGTCTTGGTCTTTAATAGACTGTGCTCGAGCAAGGATCGTATCAGATTTGAGTACAAATGGTTGTTTGGACATATTACGTACCTATATGCAACCTGACATACCTTCACATACATCGTACACACCACCTACTACGTATTATTCAGTAGCACCTGTCGAACGAACACTATTTTCTATAAATATAGGCATACTTGATTTGTTATTACCGAGACAATTAATTTAATATTTTCGACGGCAACATCTTTCACTATTCTTTAAATCATATTTTTTTTTTTTTTTTTTTACTTTATCGTGAAAAGGATTTGAGAAAGAAGAATTTTCGAACAGTATGTAATTCAGACTGTCTTTTTAATATGTCTAACGTCTCACTAGTTTTGACCACAACAATATCTGTTATTTCTGTAAAATCGTACCCTTATTTGAGTAAATAATTGAGTTTGATCTACTACAAGAGCACTAATTTCTGCGATCACGATTGGCTTACAAGATTCTTGCCAAAACCTCGTATAATTGGTAGGTTATTATTGTTAGAATATATTTGTATGTATATTATGTTCTTGACAAACGTAAATACGAATTAGGGTGCATTCACTTCCAAAATCAATAAAACATTTTTAATAGAAGTACTTAGAGTCAGCTATCGCTTACATGACCTTTTTTTATGAAATATTTTCTTAGGATAGGAGGGTCCAGATTTTCCAGAATTACATACTGACGCAATATGACCAATACAATTGCTTCATTTGATCGGGGGTTTCAGGCAATTTATTGACTTATGATCTTTTTCTTTGCAGTTATAACAAGTCAAGTCGTTGTTGGTACTACGGCATTGCGACTCACGATGCCCAAACTTGTTACATTTATAACAAATTAGATCATCAGAAGCACACTCTCTACATAGATCGTTTAGGAATATTAACAGATCTTAGGGGTCATTAAAACGAGCAGATGAAGCTAGCCCTAATCATGCGGTCATTTATCCCAAAAATTATAGAATCTACTGCCCTTTTCCCTTTAACGTCGCAAGCATTCACTAACTTTCGCTATCCAATTTTCGATTCTTTGGTACTTTCGAGATGGGTCAAAAATAGGTTAAAAACCCGCCCCATAAGCTACCCACTGACCGGTATAATATTCTTATTATATGACATACTATTATTTGGCATAATTAAATTCTGAAATAAGTGCGCAAAGTCGTTTACATTAAGCAACATATTTGTATCACCGTTAAGATGGTTTGAACTTGACGCATCTTATTTATCACACGAGTGTTGCTCCGTCGACTCTGGCGTAGTTGCAATTGGGTCTACCGCAGCTGCTGACTGATCTCGTGCACCTCGCAGGGGTGCTGGTATCGTTGCGAGTCCCTGAACTGACAGCTGAGACTCCCTCGCAGCCGGCAACGGTGAAGTTACTGCTGTTGGCCACGTAGGCCGTAACTCGTCTGGTGTGACCACTGATCGCCTTATTGATTCCTGAAAAATTACAACACAAACCTAGGGTAAACCAACTCTATAAACCGCGTATTATTTGTCCCTTGCCTCAAAATATGTATGTTTTCATCTATCAATTACAGTATAGGTATATAAACCCATAATACACTGAATAAAATAAAAAAAAAACGAAATAAAAAAAAACACTAGTATATAATACATACATATATGTACCATATACATAACACATATATATATATACATACATGTCTATATTATATATACCTACATATTACGCAACACATTACATGCATACAACATAAAATATGTATACACATATTAACCATCTTGGAATAATAGTTGATTATTTAAACGGAAAGAGAAAAAAAAAATAACTTTGATACTCGCCCGATGAATCACGTGTTGGTTCGTAACGGCGCTCTGTATTCAAATCTACCCCAATTGAATTATTCCGATGTCCGTTGAAGTCTACTCTTCGATTTCGATGCACGCTTGTGGCGGCGTCGTGAACGGTGCCATTTCTCACGCCTCTGTTCCTGTCCGGAGCTGCTTAGCGAGTCGCTACTGCTACTACTTCGATGACGCCTTCGTTTTCGATGTCGATGCAGAGTTTCGCTCTGATTTGGCGATTCTATGTTCATCCCGTTCTTCTGATATTAGCTCCTCACGGTTGAAATAATTGATAACTCTGTTTAACTGCACAACACTTGTATTACGAATAAAATAACCGGTGTCCGTTACACTGTTTTAATGCTTCGATAAGATTCTAACAAATACGATGACAATTTGGTGTTATCACTTCAGCTGCTTGTCTCAGAATAATGTCTTAATGCTACTTTAAGTCTAACATCGCCTCCCTCCCTACTACACTTCTCCGAAGTCATGGTAACAACTCTTATACTGTAAGTTAATTTGATAAAGGAAATCGCAATGGTGAACATGACTTCAAGGAAGTCATGCTCACAACTTTTATACTGTATAGTAAATTGAGAAAGAAAATCATAATGGCGGCATGACTTCACGGAAGTCAAACTAACAACTTTTATACTGTAAACCAATTTAAGGAAATCATACTAACAACTTTTATACTGTACAGTAACTTGACAAAGGAAATAGTAATGGCGGGCATGACTTCACGGAAGTCATGCTAACCAATTTATACAATAATTAATCTGATATGGAACAAGTAACGACCATGATTTATAAAATACCAACATAATATTCTAGTTAATACAAAGTACACTGAAACGATATTTAACACTTTGGGCGACAAATTTCCACAAATTAACGACTAATTTTTTGTCTAGTAAAATCAAGATCTGATACCTGGGCAGTGCCGAAATAAGGCACGCCATATTTTTTATTATTCATAATTTGGATAAATCCAGCTCGATTTGAGAACAGTTCTCTCGAAATTTGAGGAACAAGGTTCAATCGTGATTTCTATAGAATAATAAGGAAACAAACACCTCAAAAAAATACTAGACATTGTTTAAAAAGGCTTTAACTAAACAAAGTAACAAGTTTTTCTTGGGCTATTCAGAGCGACCATATCAACGTGCGTGTGTTACTCTGCTCACGCATGATCGAGCCACGTCGCTCGCTCAAATACCTACATACGCTACGCAGAATATCAGATACTGGCTCTTAACAGCAACGCAGTATACAACCAGTTTTGAGTATTAACTGACCTAAAATACTTAAATCCATTCATAAGCTATGCAATTTTCCAATAAAGGCACTAGCCGACTAACCTCTTAAAGTCTTAAACAGAGGTTCCCAACCAGTGGTCCGTGAGAGGTAAATTATGGTCCGTGTTACAAACTTATAGTGAAAGAGATTGAGCACTATTATACAAAATACTCAAATCTCGACTTATAGATAAATGACGAGCTCGGTGGGCGTAACGGTAATGACGCAGCTTCGACACCAACGCTCGTGGGTTCGATTCCTACATAGGACAAACATTTGTGTGCATGAACATGTCTGTTTGTCTTGGTCTTGGTGTTTTCTATGTATCCTATGTATGTATTTACAAAAAAAAATGTATTTACATATGTTTATCAGTTGTCTAGTATCCATAACACAAGCTTGGCTTACTTTGGGGCTAGATGGCGCTGTGCAATTTGTCAGACAATATTTATTATTATTATTTAATGGAATCATATGACAGTTGGGACCATGCATGCAACAAAAACCTCCTAGTGGTCCGCGAACATAAAAAGGTTGGGAACCACTGCTCTTAAGAAACTAGAGTACAACTCTCTTATCTGTTTTTTTTTTAATGTAACAATCCTTTACCTTATACTTTATAGTCAATCTATGGGTCATCATGGCTAAAAATCTAGCAGAATTACTCAGTGAATCAGTCATATGTACTTTGAAGCCATCCTGTACTCTAGTATTACACATCGCCTGCTTCAAACTCTGCATTGGTAGCCCTACAAATTTGTTACTACCAAAATTTTCAACCAAGTAAATAACATTTTCCAAGCCACATCTTCTTAATCTAAATTTCTGCTCATGAAATCTTCCATCTTTAATACTGGCTCCAAAATCATCCATTCTTTTTCTTTCAACTATGTATGGTAATACTAATTCTTGGTTACTCTGTTTATCTCTCACTATCCATGTGAAATCACCAACTTTTAAACTTCTGTACTCATGTTTTAAATCTGGGTATTTGTTAAATTGGGCTACTGTTGGGTCATTCTTCTTTGTTACCCTATAAAATGTAACATTAATTATTATTAAACATTAATTAGTATCAATCATATCTCAAAATATTAACTAATAATAATTTTATAACTATTACAGAAAGCTTCTCATTGGCATCTATCACGTTGCCTATTACACAAACAAAAAAGAAAGCATTCCTTTGCTTGCATATAGATAGATTCCCAAGGAGACAGCATACACTTGAAGAGGAAAAAAATTAGACGATTTTATATTATATGCAACAAGTGACGCTAATGTAATACCTACAGTGGTAGCAACTAAAGATAACCCACAAAATAATTCTAGATATAAGTCAGCTTATGATTACCAGTAGAGATTGGATTTTTCGTTGTGCCAATAAATAACATACACCCGGGGCCTATGCCGCGCAGATCGCGTGCGTTCAGCGCGCGCGCGGGGGTGCGCAATGAGTGAGAGAGATAAGTTATGAAAAACTGCTGTTTTTCATAACTTATCTGAGAGATAAGTTATGAAAAACTGCTGTTTTTCAATAACTTATCTCTCTCACTCATTGCGCATCCCGCGCGACGACGAAAAAGACGAGGTGGCTCAGCGTTACAAACACAATATAACTTAAAAAATCTAACACGTGTGCAATTCTACAGTGAAATTTCTTCAAAACAAGATTTTTTGAAATCTGTGTCTAGTGATCAGAAATACAAGTACAAAGTCAATAAAACGTAAATATATTTTATAAGTTTTATTTTCAGCCAAAGATTGGATCTCTGCGGATTTAGAGTAGTAATGATTTATACATATTCTTATATTTAATTTGTATGACGTTTCTAAGTGCTTTATAAAGTCCAAGGAATAAAGATATTTTGAATTTTGAATTTTGAATTTTTTTTGAATTTTTATTTACATAAATCAAGATTTTTTTAACATTTGCAACCGGCTTTTCGATTTAAAGTCCTGGTAACCTTAGTTGTGTATACATAGTTAGGCCACTAAGAACATGGGGAAAGAAAATTTATAGAATAACTTGGGGCTGATTGACGTTTTCAGTGTCATCTAGTGTCAAAACATTATTATTAAATTATTATACATTCTGAAATAATAATAAAACAACTTTTAATACTGACCCACTAGTTTCCATTTTATCAATCAGCAATATCACATCAAATGACCCTGCTGCCATTTGAATATGTTCTTCATTCAAATTATTTAAATTCATATTATTTTCTGATACACTACTATTGGTCGATTGACTGGCAGATAAATTTAAAACTTCAGTTTCCATGTTGTTGAATATCACATCATTTATAGTTGGAATACTTTCAAACTCTTTCACTAGTTCCTTAGCTAATGAAATACCGCTTTCAGTCAACATATACTCAACATGCTTATTGATCTTATATTTTTCCACTAATCCCTTAGTTATCAATCGAGTCATGTTTGACCAAGCAGTGTAGTAAGACTCTGGTTTGGGTCTTGTAAATGATTCTTCACTATATTTCTGTGCCTTTTCAATTAGCTCTTCTTTTAAAAGTGACTTTTTACTATTATTATCTTCAGAGTGTTCAAGTAATGCTCTCAAAATAGCATAACCACCTGAATTATATGAAGGCTTATAACATCTAGCCTTTTTTTTAGGTTTTTCAAGCGGTCTAGAATCAACATAGATATTCGGTTGAGAATTACTTGCCGATGATGAACCACTGGCAAGTGATGCAACAAATGATGTTTCTCCAGGATTATTACCATGAGATCTCAATACAGGATTTTTATTAGAACAAGTTTGAGTGTTAATTTTATTTTCTGATTTTTTAATGCATTCATTCTTACTTAATTCAGAGGTTTCAGACTTACCAGAATCATCATTGCTGTGAAGTGAATAAGCAGATAGGCGATCAGCTGAACTGGTACTTTCAGCACAATGCTCGACTTCATCTATTTTCAAATTATCACCAATTACTTCTAACCGTCTATCTAAGAATATACATAACTTTTTATCAAAACCTTTGAGTACCGCACATTCAGCGCCAGTATGTAATGGCAAAGGATATTTAGATAGGGAAGATAATGCTTCTTGTAACATTGATTCTAATTTACTTCTTTTGGCCTTAGCATCTTCATATAACTCTTCAAGCCATTGTTGAAAAAGTGGGTTTGGACGGTTGCGCTTGAACGTTATTCTCTTTTTAGGTTCGTTCATTCTTACTTTCGCAAATTATATTACAAATGAATAGTGAATACTACTGTTTAAACCATACTATTTACTCTTTGCGGTACTTTTTCAAACTAATACAAAGGGATAAAAAAAAGAACAAAACAAACTTTAATTAAAGGTTATGTTCAAGTGTTACCGTTCTCAAAATCCATTATCTAACCTAATAACCAAAGTAATAACCTAACCGTTCTATGTACCTAATAAAATTATTCTGAAAATCTACAGATAAACTAGAATTAAAAAAAACAATCAAACTAAACAAAATACTTTATTTCCTAAATCTGTTTCCTTGTAAATTTAAAATCAGAGTAAATTAAATATAATTTAAAACTGTTTGATAAGAAAAAAATTGGTTGTCTATAAAGTCGGTTTACGGACGAAAATTTTACGTGATAACGTCGAAACATTGGCCCATCGTGCCTATCGCTTGTTCCTCGCTCTCGCTTGCACGCTCGGCTCAGGCGGAACGTGGCAATGAGTCGTGCTTTTTTGTGAGTGCAGCCAATTTATATGACGTCATCGCGTCACGTGGGAGGGCGCTGGTGTGAGTTGCAATTGCAACCTGTGTTGACACACTTGCGCCCTCTCACCTTAGTGCATCCGCTTTGAGAGCTGGGGCGGCAGCTGAAACCACGGAACAAAACAAACGGCGTAAATATGAATGCCTCTCAGAAGAATACATATTTATGCCGTTTGGAGTCGAGACATTTGAACCATGGGGCTCATCTGCGAAAAATTTTTTTTCAGTAATTTCATCAAAACTGGTTGCCGTCTCTGGAGACAGGAGGGCTGGCTCTTTCTTCGCTCAAAAAGTGAGCCTCCCTGCCTCATGGGACCGATATTTTCGAGGAATAGTTAGTTAAGTATTTTCATTTTCTTTTTAATAGTTTTATTTTTAAGTAGTTTTAAGATTAGATTATTTTTATTTACTAGTAGTTTAGTTTTATTTTGTTGTTTTATTATATTTCAAGTAATTGACAAATCTACTTATCCAACAAATTTCATTAAAATCGGATCAGTCATTTGCAAGGAATAGCAAAATATTCATAAAAATACAAATCATTTAGTAACTATAACAAACAAGGTAACACTATGCTAAATTGATTTTCAAGTTAATTTATTGATACTGAACCAATTTCGCAATCCAAGGAAATTAAAATACTTTCTTTTATTTATAAATACATACTTACACAAGTTTCTCAAAATCGTAGCACTAGTCTAAAAGGTTATTGTGTCACAAAGATACAAAAAATGTTTTTTTGTGCTAAATCTAAAAGATAAAAAAAATACAATAAAAAAAATATTACTTAATTATAAAAATTGTAAGACGTATAAAATGTCCACAAACTGCCACAAAGGCCCAATGGCTGAATGATTAATTTCATTTCTTTTCACTCGATTTATAGATCTCGCTCGGTTTCCAAAACTGAAAGTTTGTGAGTACATACATATGTATGTAAAGATATTTGTAACTACTTCAAGGGTAAACGGCTGAACGGATTTTGATGAAAATTGTTAAACTGCAAATTGACTTCCAAAAAAAAAGGTACTTGCATTAAAAGTGTTTGAATCGGGGCTGTCGAACCATTCCAAAGAGTCGTGCTAAAAATGCTAAAAAACATTGATTCCAGAGCCGTAAAGCCAATTGGTAAATAAATTGTCTTTGCTTTTTATTTTGACTAGTTGTTTGTTGGCGCTCGTTCGTTTTCCATGAAACAGATTATTATTTAATTTTATTTGGAATGTGCATAACAATGTGATGTGATTAAAAAGTGTTTACAAAAAATATTAGTCAAAATGTCGGTCGAAATTCCGTTGAGGACCACGGATGAGGTGATTAGTGATTAGTTTACAAATTGTGCTATTATGTGTTTTTTGGCTTTTTCTGTAATTCCGTTTAATTTTTCAAGGTAATTGAACTAGATCCGGAACAATTACCCACTGGAGATGAAGTGCTCGGCATATTGCAGCAGGAAAGATCGCAACTTAATGTCTGGATCAATGTTGCTGTAAGTTAACATTGTATGCTCTGTGATCAGTTCCGTGGAAGTTATTTAGATTTTGGCTCAGTCAGATCGCCTTAAGGGCTGGATATTGTTTTTTCTTTACTAGCTACGCGGCATTGCCTGCAAAGATACAACATATGTTCGAGGTTAAAATTCCTATGTAACTTTAAAAATATTACTAAAGATTATACTTCCTATGTAGCTACGAGGGGAGGCCAATAAGTTCGCGGAATGGAGGGGTTGATGGGGATAAATTTACCCGTCCAGGTAGGCACTAGTTAAGCACCTCATTAAGAGTATATATACCAAGTTTGAACCTAATCGTGTCATTAACTTTTGAGTTATCGACCTGCAAACAACTAAATCGGGAAGAAGTCAGCCAGTATGGAGAAAATTGAACACCGTGCCGTTATTAAGTTTCTTACCAAGCAAGGAAAATCCGCTCAGACGATTTTTCAAGAGCTGTTAGCGGTTTACGCGGACTCTGCCCCTGGTAAAACCATGGTTTACAAGTGGCATGGTCTTTTCAAACAAGGAAGGGAGTCCATTGAAGACGACCCCCGCTCCGGACGGCCAATTGAGGCCACCACACCGGAAATCGTCGAAAAAGTAGAAAAACTTGTATTGGAAGATGCCCGACTGAAGAAGAAGCAACTTGCAGCAATGGTTGGAGTATCCGAATCAAGTATTTTAAATATCCTACATCATCATCTTGGGATGACTAAAGTCAGTGCAAGATGGGTTCCGAGAATGCTCACGCCACTTCAAAAACGCGAGCGTGTCGAGTGCTCTCACCAGTTTCTGGAGCTCTGTGGAGAGAGAAAGGAAGAAGTTATGGCCCGGATTGTTACTGGAGATGAAACCTGGGTTCACCACTATGAACCTGAGTCGAAGCAAGAGTCGATGCAGTGGCATAAAAAAGGCACACCTCCTCCAAAGAAGTTCAAAGTGTCACAATCGGCCGGAAAGATCATGGCGACTATCTTTTGGGATACAGAAGGTATTTTACTGATCGATTATAAAGAACGTGGTGCGACTATAACGGGACAGTACTACGCTTCTTTACTGGAAAGATTGAAAGAAGCCATTAAGAAAAAAAGAAGAGGAAAACTGTCAAAAGGTGTGCTCCTTTTGCACGACAATGCACCCGTCCACACGTGCCATGTTGCGACGGCTGCCATTCACCGATGCGGCTTTGAACAATTAAACCACCCACCATACAGTCCAGACTTGGCCCCCAGTGACTATTATTTATTTCCAAAAATGAAGAAAGAGCTGCGTGGAAAGAAATTTGACGACGATGATGAAGTCAAGTCGGCAATTTCGGCCTATTTTGACACCAAAGACAAATCATTTTTTTTCGATGGTATAAACAAGCTATTTGAGAGATCCGAAAAATGTATTAGGGTTAAAGGAGAATATATTGAAAAGGAAAAATAATTTGGTGTTTAATTTCAACCTCCTTCTCTCTCATTCCGCGAACTTATTGACCTCCCCTCGTATGTTTGGGGTTTCTCTAAGGCCTGGGGGGGGTCTACTCTAAAGTGTAAATTTGAAGTGTAAGACTAATATTCAGAATTTTTTGGATACAATTTGTTCAATTGGGCCAGTGGATGTGGCTTTCAGCAGGGCCTAATTTGTTATCTGAATAAAAATACTCTCAGCTGAATGTTCAAACTCTTGTTTCTGAGGTTTTGCACTAGGTTCCAAACCTGGGAGTAATGACTAATTACCTTCTTAGGGTCAAACCACACTAAGCCGAAATTCCGCATGATTAAGATTGCTATGTAAAAAACGCAACGTAATTTTAGTCAAATGTGTCGATAGTCATTGAAAAAGTATTGCAGGCGTGAAGTCGCCAAACTTGAGTTAACTCAAGCATATCTTCGGTATAGTGTGTTTAGACACTTAGACCTTTGCTCTCAAAAAAAAGGCTGAATGTGTAATGTGAAGGATTGCATTGCCAGCAGTTGGTAGATACAGTCTGCTAATGATGATGGTTTTTGTGTCAAAAAGTTGGTTTGGTTTTTTGGTGTCAAAAAACCATTGGCTGTTGGTTCTATCAAAAATTTTATAACCAATATACAGTAATGTCCAAATACAAATAACATTTGTACGGAAAAGTTATTTTCTTGTATATATTGAAGCTAGAGACCAGAGAAATATGTGGATGCGATACTGCTCATTTCGTGCATCATACAAAATGTATAAAAACAGGGAGGTACAAGATACTTAAGTGGTGAAGCGCAAGTGGAGTGTCACCACTTTTATTTGATGAAAGCCTTTATAATAAACAATATTTCAAAAACATCAAGCAAGCTGCATACATAACCAATTTTATACCATGGTGTAGGGTTTATAATGACAACCATTGTTTTAAGTAGTACCAATGAACCATATTGAATGTGAGAATATATTACTATTCTAGAATATGTTGTTTGAATGTTAGATCTGGTATAGAAAGTCAACAGTTTTGTCAATGGTCAGGTCAACAGAAGGCGGAGTTTAATAATTCAAAATCATTGAAAGTTTTTGTTTATTAATTTTGTAAAATTTTTCCTTTCATTTTAGCTGGCATATTATAAACAAAAAAAGATTGATGATTTCCTCAAAATATTGGAGGCGTCCCGAGTGGACGCCAATATTGACTACCGAGACTTTAAATGGGACCAAATGCGGGCTCTCGACATGTTGGCTGCCTACTACGTACAGGAGGCAAACAAGGAGAAGTCTAAGGACAAGAAGAAGGAACTGTTCACTAAGGCAACACTTCTTTACACAATGGCTGATAAAATCATCATGTATGATCAGGTATATGAAACCATGTGAATTTTTAACCCGCCGGCACTCGCTACTGGGTAAAAAATACCACATAGTCCTTAAAATTGTAAATATATTTTTTTCTGGCCGTGCTGGCAATACTAGATTCTAGGTACCTTTTAGCCATTAATAAACAAGTACGCATGCCGCGGCTTAGCCAGTTCGCGCGTGGGGATTGGCGACAATGGAGGTATAAAGTGAGTATGGGTGAAAAATACCCGGTAGCGATAGTTTTCGTTACATTATTTTTGTTTAGCGTACATAAGCTTTTTTTTGTTTTAGGACTGTTTTACAATGACTTTTCGATTAAATGATAATGTAATAGCAGAACTGCTTCAAGAAGAAGATAGCGAGGAAGAAAATAAGTCGGAAGTAGAAGATTTTGAGGAGCATAGCGACCACGAAAGTGAAACAGAACAGGAAGCAATTGAGTGAGACACACCCTCCGATTCCGAAGAAGTTCTTTATAGTCAGCGTTCGGATTTAGATCCACAAAATGAATATGAAGAGATAAATAACAAGTATTTAGAAGATGTGCCGTTGAAGTACCTGAGGTGAGGGATTTTTTTTGGAAAAGACAAGAGACAACTGAATGGCAAGTCCGTGAGCTGTCGCGACGTGTACGAATAAGATCTCATAATATTATTTCACAATTACCGGGTCCCATTGCTGAAGGAAGAGTTTGTTCAACTATGTTAGAAGCTTGGAATCTTATTTTTACGGACTCTTTTCTACAAAAAATAGTTCATTATATCAATATATACATTCACGATTTGAGATTCAAATTTTCAAGAGAACGTGACTGTAAGTTGACTGACATTATTGAACTTAGAGCGCTATTAGGATTACTTTATTTTTGCGGAAGACTGCGAAGTGGTCATCTGAACACAAAAGATTGGTGAATGCTATGAACGTGTGAAGTGATATATAAATGCTATTTTTTGATGTTGATTTTCTCAATGTTCGATTATTATAAAAGTATTATTATTTTGTATTCATTTACTATTGTAATAGGTCTACTTTTGATATTGATCTCAATTTTGCCTAATGGTTCAGAAGAAAATGTACTTTTGTTGGTTTTTATAAGATTTTATATTTTTTTTCTAAGTAAATGTAACTTTTTTTAAAACAGATCTCATTTGTTATAAACGATGATTACTATTTGCATTTGTAGTTTTATTTATGCATAATCATATCAATAAAAATAATATACCTCCAAAATTTGGATAACTGACGTTTATCACAGAAAAACATCATTTTAAGTCTGTGGTATTTTTCACCCTGTAGCTAGTATTCGTGTCTGTAATTATCTAGCGAGTACCGCCGGGTTAATATTCCTAGATACAATTTCATTAATATAATATGAAATAAATAAATGCTGCCTGACTATGTAGTCTCTCATGGTGCTTACATAAAGCGACAGGTTTAGTTTAATTTAGTTTCACTGGGCTATTTCCCCACTTAGCCACTTGATTGGGTCATTGTGTGTCTTGTTATGTGCTCTCGAACCAGCCTATGACATCAAAGAGTTAGCAGTCTTTTCAGACTGCTGCAGGCTTCTGGGAGCAATGCCGGTGATCGGAGAATTTGCACCCGTTGATCTGTCACAGGTTACTAATACTGATACTCGTTATGTCAATATAAGTGTAATTTAAGTAGAGTTTACTTTAAATTCACACATACCGGCTACTTGGAAGCCAATAATCAGGCTTTTTATGTAAGCACTCAGTCACTGACCTACCGATTTATTAACAGTCAATATCAGCATCTGCTTAATTGCTATTAACTTAAAAATGAATATTTTCAGAATCATCTTCTTGGCCGAGCATACTTCTGCCTTCTCGAAGGTGATAAAATGGAGCAAGCAGATGCCCAGTTCAACTTTGTACTGAATCAGTCTCCAAACAATGTTCCTTCCTTACTAGGCAAAGCCTGCATTGCATTCAATCGTAAGGACTACAGGGGAGCTTTAGCGTTTTATAAGAAAGCTCTAAGGACTAACCCAGATAGTCCAGCAGCTCTGCGTTTAGGAATGGGACATTGTTTTATGAAGTTAAATAACCAAGAAAAAGCCAGGTAAGATAAATATTATTCTGGTTGTTAAGAGGGTGTAAATGTAACACACTAGTGACACCATTGAAAAAAAAAACATAGCTTATAAAGAAACAAATAATGAATTATGCTCACTCAAGGAGATAAAATAACTACCATGAGTACATTTTTTCTAGGTGGGTCGCTTTTAGATAATGACCTGAAGGTATTTTTGGTATAATACTATTAACTTAATAAATAATATCTGTAAAAGGCTAAATAAATTCGTTTATGCTCTCAGAACAGTACGCAAGACTACATGTGAAAAAACAGCCTTAATCTCTTATCACGGATACGTTGGTTCAGTTCTTTGCTATGGAATACTGTTGTGGGGTAACTCAACTCTTTTTAATAAAGCTTTTATCACACAAAAGAAATGCATTCGAGCTATATGTAGAGCTCATCCAATGGACTCGTGCAGACCTCTTTTCAAAAAGTTGAATTTATTAACATTGCCGTCTTTATATATACTAGAGGCTGGATTATTTGTCAAAAAGCATCCGGAAATGTTTAAAAAAGCAAACGAAAGTAAAAAGCATTTGTCCAGAGATCCAACGAAGTTACAGTTACCCAACGCACATTCAACGCTGTATCAAAAAAACTGTTTCTATATGGCTATAAAAATTTATAATAAAATCCCAAAAATCATAAGGGAACTAAATGCTAATCTATTTAAAATTAGATTAACAAATTGGCTAAAAGACAAATGTTTTTATTCATTAAGTGACTTTTTATCCTGTAAGCATGACATTATATGAAACGGACATCAACTTATTACATTATTATTAATATTTTTTGACATATTTCTTAATTTATTTCTTAATTTAATTAGATTTTTTTTTCTCAATTTAATAAATTCATTAAGTATTTTTGAATGTATACAAATTTGCACGCCATCAAAATATGGCAAAATATGAGAACTGTTGTTAACATTATAAGATCTGTATAACCATATTTTACGCAAATAAATTATCTTTATCTTTATCTTTACTTATTTAAATCTTCATGGCTTGCAAAGGTAAATAATGTTAAAAATCATATTTCCCATCTTATTTAAATAGGAAAACTTTAGGTTCGATGGAGAACCTCTTAAAATTACAATTTGGAGGTGCCCTTTGGACAGGATTTTTATTTGGACATATTCTACGAAATTTTGGTCTGAGAGTAAAAAAAAAAAGTATTGTCTTTTTTGGCACACCTTATTACATACATTTTATGTAAATATGTATAGAATATAGTAATGTATTTTTTAGAATGGCGTTTGAACGAGCCCTGCAATTGGATCCGCAATGTGTCGGTGCCCTAGTCGGCCTTTCGATCCTCAAGCTCAACCTACAAGAAAATGAATCCAACAAAATGGCTGTCATTATGCTGTCAAGGGCTTACGCTATCGACCCAAAGAATCCGATGGTGCTAAATCATTTGGCCAACCACTTCTTCTTTAAAAAGGTTTGATTTCAAAGTAAAGTATATAATTCAATCAATGAATACAACGCCTAATTGTTCTCTACAGTACCGGGCCAGGCAAAGTGTGAAATTATCAATGTACCTGTATAATGGTATTTTGAGGTTCCAATTATTTTTCGGCAAGTCTGGTATTACCTGCAATTTATGTCTATTTTTGGTTAGGAGTCGCAAAAGAACCCTAATCTTGTATAATAAATTAATTTCTTCAGAAATTTCTAACTATGTGTTTGACATTCTTTATAAAGCTTAGGATTATAGAGATTTATGAAATAGAGTACTCCTTGTACTATACCTGAATTTTCAGCAGTTTACATAACACCGGATTATACAGATTGCCGGTGACGTATATATTGCGACGAACTGTACACATCAACGAGTTGATTAGAAGGCTAGATCGTTCATTAAATGTTGCCACTGTGTATGTCTGTAGAACTGCTAGCCAAATTGTTAAATATATTCTTAAACTTAAATATTAATAAATATAATAATTAAAATTATGTTTTTATTGTACTCCAGAGAGCACAGTTTCATAATAAACATGCATAAATATATCTTTTCTTTCATAGGACTATAGCAAGGTCCAGCATCTGGCTCTCCACGCTTTCCACAATACTGAGAACGAAGCTATGCGAGCTGAGAGTTGTCACCATCTCGCCAGGGCGTTCCACGCGCAAGGCGACTGCGACCAAGCTTTCCAGTATTACTACCAAGCCACCCAGTTCGCCCCACCAAACTTTGTCCTACCGCATTATGGCTTAGGACAAATGTATATTTACAGAGGGGACACGGAAAATGTAAGTCGATTAATAAACATTTTATTTGAACATTCTCATTACTATTTTGCCATTGTGTTCTTTTATTATTAGTTACTAGCTGACACGACAGATGTTGTCATGTCTTCTTAACAATGAATACTGAATTCGAATTGGTTTCGCGCAACCTGTCGAATGACAGTTCTGTCGAAGGACAAAGTTACATTAGAAAAGTTAATTTGGTCATTCAGTTTTCCTAAATTCTCTAATTTTCCACGAAACTTTCTTATTTATTTCTTTCACACTTGCCTTCTTTTGACAATAATAAATACAACAATAAAATAATTAGCAAAAAAATATTTTCCTACAGACTGCTACAGAGCGTTGAGAAGCTCAGCGCTCTGTAGCCCACGGTCGTTTCCGACTGTTTTAGTTATATGACAACTGTTAAGTCAGTAGCCATTAAGCTTGAAAATATTGGCTTCCACCTACGCGCAGTTGAGAAGCTTGCTAGAGTACGCTCTAACCACCTTCGGTTGAGGGGAGACCCATTTTCCGAGCAATGGTTGAAAAAGGGCCTTAATATCTTGTTTTTTGGGCCAGTATTGCGTGGCAAATAAAGCCTTCTCTAATCTGCATCCTCAAGATATTTCTGTTACTTCCTGATCATCTCCTCATGAACAGTAGCAAGATTCCTCTTCCAATTTAATACATATCCTTATTGCAGGCAGCACAATGTTTCGAGAAAGTACTAAAAGCACAGCCTGGCAACTACGAGACTATGAAGATATTAGGATCCCTATATGCGAACTCCCCGTCACAATCAAAACGCGATATTGCTCGGCAACATCTCAAGAAAGTCACTGAACAGTTCCCTGACGATGTTGAAGCTTGGATCGAGTT
The DNA here is from genome assembly GCA_937001555.2 of Hypsopygia costalis. Classification (NCBI taxonomy): domain Eukaryota; kingdom Metazoa; phylum Arthropoda; class Insecta; order Lepidoptera; family Pyralidae; genus Hypsopygia; species Hypsopygia costalis. Next base: position 7,190,499 of record OW443335.2, read on the forward strand.
GGCTCAGATATTAGAGCAAAATGATTTACAGGTATGTTTCAATCAATTATATCAAACCTGTAGCACATCATCAACAATACAAATCGGACTTTATTCTAAGGATCAGTTGATAAGACTAATTTAAATAACTAAAAGTAATAAAAATCTGGTGCAGAAAGCAAGAAAAGACAAGTACAAACTTAGAATACTATAACTTTCTTCAGTTTGGAACTAGATGGCGCTGCGTCATTTGTAAAAAATAATATTATCATTAAATTTAATACTTTTTATTCACATTATTATTATTTTCCTTTATAAATAGTACTTACAATACAAGCTGTCGTTTGTATATCCTGCGTCATTTGTAAAAAATAAAATGTTTATTATCAAGTTTAATACTTTTTATTCACATTATTATTATTTTCTTTCATAATAATATATAACTTTGCAGGGTTCCCTGAATGCATATAGCACTGCAATGAAAATACTTAAAGAAAAGGTGAATGCAGATATTCCGGCCGAAATACTAAACAACGTGGCCGCGTTGCATTACAGACTGGGCAACTTACACGAAGCCAAGAAGTATTTGGAGGAGGCACTGGAAAGGTTCGTCAAATATACATTCTAGCTACATACACTTACACTAGTTTTTGTCCGCGGCTTCGCTCCTCGTGAACAGAGCACTTACTCAGGATTAAAAGTATTATATGTATTTATCCAGACCACAGTCTTTATGTATAATTTCAACCAAAACCTTAAATGACTAAGAAATATTATGTTTTCTACGTAATGTCATACTACGGGGCCGAAATCGAGGTTGAATGAGCTAGTAGATTCGCTGAGTGTATGTTTTCTATTGATTTCAACGGAAAATGTATTTGGACATGATCGATCTCAATTTTTTTTCGATACTTACCTCAAGCATGTCGAGGTGTGTAATTGTGCCAAGTTTCATCAAAATCGGTTCAGTTGTTTTGGAGCCTATTCATTTCCAAGAATGAATTTTCGGCGTATACATTAACGTTCCGTTCGCTCCAACCAATTAGTCTCATCTCATGGTTTCGTTTGTGTATTCCGCGATAGCTATGTCACTGAATTTTTTTATTAGTAAAAAAAATCTGGAATAAATTTGCTAAACATGTATAAGTCTTCCTAACCACTCGTGATAATGGCGACAGAACAATCATGTCTTTTACAGGGAGAAAGCTGATGCAGAAACTCTGGACGCTCAGTACTACAACTCTATATCAGTGACGACTATGTACAACTTGGCGCGACTCAACGAAGCGCTCTGCATATACAACAAGGCTGAGAAACTGTATAAGGATATTCTTAAAGAGCACCCCAATTATATCGACTGCTATCTCAGGTATGACCGTGCTTACTGCTCCGGTACCCATCATGGAGATTGGGAAGTAGTAGTAGGGCCCCGATCAAGGTCGTCGCCAGTCGATGGCCGGGAGGGGGGAGTTGATATGGAAAAGAGTTCTTGACTGTGCAATAAATAAAACTTATAAATAAATAGAATCTCTGGGGGGGGAGGCAGCTGCCCCTCCCTATCCCCCCTTGGCGACGCCCTTGGGCCCGATGCTTGGGAGACCGAGAGTCGGTTCGTCATGAGCTACTCGACTTAAGAGTACCTAAGTAACCTGCTTCCTGTTATTTGGTTTATGAGGTGAGAGTGAGAGAGACTCGCTACCCTGTCATTGTGACCATAAGGTCATACGGGTGAGCTATAGGCATAGGGTTACTACTACCTCTGCTACGTAAAGGAGCACTACCTTGCTCATGACGATGTTATGCATAACTTGCTTGACTCCCAGCCATGTAAAATTTCTTTATGCACAGTAGAGTTGGCTGGCAGAAATCTCTTGAAGAGATAAGCTCACCTTTGTATACTTGTCTGTTCATTAAATTCTGTATTTGTTGTTACGCAATAAAGAATATATATGTTTGGCCGTGTGGATTCCGGCAGAATTGAATCACTCCGTGTCTTCCCGTGGATGTCGTACAAGGCGACTAAGGGAAATACATTATAAAACAACGATCAGGCATCCCCAACCCGTTTGGCCAGCGTGGGGAGTGTAGACCAATTCCTCCTTCTGTCTTGGACGGACGAGAGAGGGTCGTGCTCCTGTAGTGGAGACTAAAATGATCTGATGATGATGATGTTTAGGAAAGGGTAAGACTTGCTACCGAGCTTGTTGAAAGGTTTTTTTTTATGTTGGTGATGAGGCTGGCTTTGAACAGTTCCTTTCAACTAACCTTGATTTTGTGTGGTCTTATCATTGTGCATATTTGTATCAACAGGTTAGGTTGCATGGCCCGGGACAAAGGTCAGATCTACGAAGCGTCAGATTGGTTCAAAGAGGCCCTGAAGGTCAACACGGAGCACCCTGACACGTGGTCGTGGCTAGGGAACCTGCATCTCGCCCAACAGGAGTGGGGACCTGGTCAGAAGAAATTCGAGAGGATATTGCAGAACGCGACTACGTCTAATGACGCATACTCCTTGATAGCCCTTGGTAAGTAACGCTGTCACACGAATTTTGTTCCAATGCAAAGAGGAGACTAAAATGAATTGGATTGCTACAATAGCCATTTTACATGTGCATTTTACATGTCATTGCAACTTGTTCCGACTGTTAACCCTCACCTTCGGCTGCGCCTCGGCTCGGGTAGACATTTGTCGGAACTCTTTGCAATGACAGGCTTTCCGCACTCGTAATGAAATATACTATTGGTGCAGGTAATGTGTGGCTTCAAACTCTGCACCAGCCGTGCAGGGAGAAGGACCGGGAGAAGAGGCATCAGGAGCGAGCCCTCACGATGTACAAACAGGTGCTCAAGAATGACCAGAAGAACATATGGGCGGCTAACGGGATTGGTTGCGTTTTGGCGCATAAGGTACAGTATAAAACATTAGGTACAGTATAAGATAATCCAATGTACTTTTTTTAGACAATCGAGGAGGAACAAATAAATTGAGATTATGTGTGGAGCTGTCGACGGCTAGTGAAGGGAATTTTTGACAAAAGTGTGGATGAATCAATATAACCATTAATTAATTTAAATAAAATTACAATGCAGTTTTGTGGCGGTTTTCGAAACATACCATATCTGCTCAATGAAAGATCGTAGGACTCTTCGCAGTGGAATGTTTTAAAGTTTATCCATTTAATAAATTTCTTTTGGATACAAAGTTGTTACTGTTGATTGTTGACACTTGGTGGAACATTATTATCATAATGTTATAATAAAACACTTGTATTGTTCCACATAGGTAATTATTTTTACGTAATTTCCAAGCTCTTATTGTGACATTTGTAATATGGATTCCAGACAGTACTACTAAAATCTAGGATTGATCTTACAAAAGCAAAGTACAATACTTTAAGAGTACTTTTATCTTTAAATAGAACTATTTACAGGGCCTACTTATGAAGCCAAGATTTTGATAACTTTTCTTTATAACTTGTATATATGTAGATCAAACGAAACTTTACTTTTTGTATTAATACCAAGGCCTCTTTAACCGAGGTAAGGTGCAGCGGATTTGTCAGCAGGCCAAATGGAGAAGTACCTCCACCTGACAGAGTACCGCAGCCAAAGGAAGGAGGGTGGTAATACCTGCGGTAACCATTTCACATGAGGCGGGGGGCCGTATGCTGTCTGCCCCCCGTAGTCATGTAGTCACATGTTTATGGTTTCTGTATCCAGGGCTGTGTAAACGAAGCTCGTGACATCTTCGCGCAAGTAAGAGAGGCTACTGCCGACTTCCCCGACGTGTGAATGAACATCGCCCACATATACGTCGAACAGAAGCAGTACATTAATGCTATACAGATGGTAAGTGACGAAGCAAAATCAAAGTGATTTTTTTAAACGTCAATAAGCCTTTTTGGGCGTGTAATGTTAATCGTCGTCATCAACCCTTATTCATCCAATTGCTGGGATACTGGTCTCCCCTCAATGAAAAGCGTTTAGAGCATACTCTACCACGCTGCTCAACTGCGGGTTGGAGGAGGCCGTTGTTTTCAAACCGCTTAAAGGCCACTGACTTGGTGTATCGACTGTCATCAATGACAACAGCCGGGACCGACGGCTTAACGTGCCCTCCGAAGCGCAGCTCCGGAGGTTGAGATAAATAAACCCATGTATGGACAGGCTACGCTCGACGTTGCTTAGCTTGCGTGTTCGATTAGACTGACACGCAAAACGACAATGGTAGTGTGACCAGGCCCGTCGTCATCTTGCTAAGCAGGCCAAGTACCCGAGCTGCGCAGCCGGCTTAGGCTGTACCGAGTCCCGTGGGCGACCACCGTGGCGACCCTTTCGCCTTAGGTCAGCAGCCATCCCACTCCCTACGCGCGAAGTCGAATGCCTGGCCGACAATACTCAATCTATGTGGCTAAAACGCACGCACTTAAAGCCGCCTCGAACCCGGAGCCATGATTGTCAAACTATGGGTTTGTCATCCAGTCCCCGACGTACCCTGACCCAAACAGCTGGACCCGTAGTTTCAGCTTCGAAACTCCCCGCCGTCGGGTACTCATCGGGGAGCATCAACAGTATATGCGTATATGAATTGTGATTTCAGTACGAGAATTGCATCCGTAAGTTCCGCATGAACCACGACGTGGAGTGGCTGACGTGGCTGGCGCGCGCGCACGGACTAGCGGCGCGGCCGCAGGCGGCGCGCGCGGCCTTGCTGCGGGCCAGGCGAGTGGCGCCGCACGACGCCGCGCTGCTCTACAACACGGCGCTCACGCTGCGCCGGCTCGCCGCGCACGTGCTCAAGGACGAGCGCTCCTCGCTCGACGTGGTGCTGCGGGCCGTGCACGAGCTGCAGGTGTCGCACAAGTGAGTGACTGTGCGGTGCGGTGGCGGGGCGCGCCGCACCACAGTCGCTCACGCCGTGTACTATGTCCGCAGGTACTTCCAGCGGCTGGCGGCGGCGGAGGGCGGCGAGGGCGCGGAGCGCGCGCGCTACGAGCCGGCGGCGGCGGGCGCGGAGGCGCGCACGTGCGCCGACCTGCTGTCGCAGGCGCAGTGGCACGTGGCGCGCGCGCGGCGCCAGCACGACGAGGAGGTCACGCTCAGGGACCGCCAGCGCGAGCAAAGGGAGGCATTCAAGAAGCAACAGGTACCGAAAACACACTTTATCTAATCTCATACTGAAATTTTGAGATTAAAAAACTAAACACAGAATCATAATGTCAGTCTTTTACGCACAAGACATCAAAATAAATTTAAAAAGTTACTTTTTGATACAGCTCTTCTATGGAAAACTGTATCGAAAAATAACTTTTTCTCCATTTCGATACAGCTTAAGCCCTGGATACAGGTATTTTAAACAGGGTGCAATGCAAATGCATTGCAACGTTGCAAAATTTTTCTACATAATCTGTGAACGCGGCGCCGCGCGGCGCGTCGTGCATGCGCACCACGCATGCTCCATCTGCAAATGGATTTATAAGTCAGAAATGAAGCTGTTAAATTAACTTCATGGTTTTATTTAAAATATTATTTTCATCTATTTCATGAAATTAGATAAAGTGATGGTCTATTATCACATTCGCCTTCTGCTCATGTGATAAACTCACACTCGTATTTTAAGAACCCTTATTATGCAACAGTTTCATAAACTACTATTATACATGTTTAATAAAACGTCGTACCGATCAGCATGTCCCGCTTTTTTAGGCTAAAGAGCATCGTCCGCGCGGGACACCAAGACACCACATGTCCCGCTTTGGCTATGGACGCTAAAAATTATGATTCATCAACTGAAATTTATGGACGGAATGCCAGAATTTTAATCTTTGCAAAAATATAAGCAATTTAAAAGTTTTGTATTTTTTACATAATATTTTATATGATAAGATATTTTTATAGAATAATATAAAAACTCTTATGATTATGTATATAATCCAGCTTTTTTCGAAACGTGTCTCGCTTTTTTTACTTTCAAAAGTTTAAAATCCCGCTTTGATCTAGTATAAATCTGGCAATGGTGCTAGCAATGAAATTATAAATTGTTGTTTGCTCACCTTCAAGTTTCTTTAAAATATATTATATATTAAAAAAGAATACCCGTGGGAATAAGATGTTTTTGGGACAAAAAGTGGCTTATGTCACTCTCCAGAACTCTAACTATGCCCGTAAAAAACCATGTTTTGCCCGTAAAAAACATTGATTTCTTTCGATGTAAAAAAGGGACAAATATAAACACTTTCACTTTTATAAAATTACCATAACATAACCATACAATAATTCTAAATAGTAAGGAATATTTAGAATTATTGTATGGTTTTACGTGTATTGCTAGCAAGGTCGCACGGTGTTGGCTCTGCTGCGGTATTTTGAGGATATTACTATCCCGCATGTACTCGACACTCATTCACACGAGGACCTTTCCATATATAATAATCTATATTTAAACAAGTTAATATGTACTCCCCTTGGACATCGTATCACCCGTGAATGGATGAAAAATTTTGCTAATTATTTATTTGTTTTGTTTATTATTGCCAGGAGATGGTTCTTATGAAAGAAAAAATTAAGAAGGTTGAAAGGAAAATTTTCTAAAAGTTTAAGAAAACTGAATCACTATATTAACTTTTGTAATGTAGCTTTCTTAATACTCATAGTTAGGATGTTTGTCGGGTCAGCTAGTTAAATGATAATAATTGAATGGAATGGTCCACGTGTGAACGAGTGTCGAGTACGTGAAACATTCGAAAGGAATAGTCGTCATGTGAACGTAGCCAAAGGGCTAATCACTACGAAGTATGATCGAAAACTAAACAAATTTAGAATTTTATTTTGCTACCAATAAGATTTGATAATAATTAATGAATGAAATCAAGTACCTCATTTATATTCAATTAACAGTTTAGCCCCCTTACCACTATCTCTTATTGCGATTCAATAACTGAATAGAATGCTTATTCGTACCTATGAATAAGCGACTCTATTTAAATGGAATAGTCGCTCATTCATTGGTATGAAAAAGCATTCTATTCAGTTATTGATTCGCAATAAGAGATGGTGGTAAGGGGCCTGTGTTGATTCGGTCAACTATGATTCTGCGATTGTGAAATAATTACGATAATTGGCCTTTTGTAGTCAAGGCTCTAAAAAAGGACTATCTTAAACTGACTTCAATAATTGCAGGAAGAAGAACGTCGCAAGCGCGAAGAACAACAACAGAAGAGCACGGTGGAGATGTTGCAGAAACGGCAGGAGTACAAGGAGAAGACGAAGAACGCGCTGCTGTTCGCGGACATGCCGCTCGAGAACAAGCCCAAGGGCGGCCGCGGCCGGCGGCGGGACGAATACGTCTCGGACTCGCCGGGCAGCGGCAGCGACGGGCCGCGGGAGGAGGGGTGAGTTCACTGACAACCCTGGCCACAGGGTAGGGAAAACAGAAAGAATAGGCTATTGGACAATGTTCAAAAAATGTATAAATTATTTAACAATACCGTAAAATACACAAAACTATGAATTCTTCAAACTTTCATTCTAATATCTTCCGTCCGACTTATTTTACGGTCGATCAAAGTTTGGCGAGAAAGTCCATTTTAAAAGTATGGAATTATTAAAAAGTAATATTTCCATTGAGAAGCAATAAGAAATACTATAACTTTTATTATGATACTAATTACATAAACGTAATATTTAACACAGCTGTCGTACAAATTTCTGATTTGATGCATACAAAATACAAACCTGTGACGTCATAACTCAGTAGCCTTTTGCATAGAGCGTTTTCGGGAAAGTCCAAAATTGTGATTTTAAAATTAACATATCTCGAGAGATCTTTGTGCTATCGAAGTAATTCTTTCACCTATGGTTATATTATTGAGACGTCCCTACATATCAAACCGAAAAAAGTGTTGGTCAAATAGTCTATTGCATGGCAAACATGTCGCTACACAACGAACAAGCGCCAGGGCGAACAGACGAGACGATTACATCCCAGGCTGGGTGGGTCTGAGATGTAATACTCTCGCTTCTGTAGTCTGGTCTGGTGGTCGAATGGCAATGGCTACTTGACTCCAAGTTCGCGGCTTCGATCCCCGCACAAGTCAAACATTTGTGTACATGAACATGTATGTTTGTGTTGGTCTGGGTGTTTTCTATGTATTATAAGTATGTACTTACAAAAAATATATTTTTAAGTACATTTATCAGTTGTCTAGTGCACATATGTAGTATAAGTTTTGAGCTTAAGTTGGGACTGTGTAAATTGTCCAGAAATATTTATTTAATCTTCCCTATTTGTGTATGCAATAAATGATACTATTGGCATGTTTGTGCAGTCGAGAGCAGAAGCAGAAGCGTCGCAAGGGCGAGCCGAAGGAGAGGAAGGGTCGCACGCGGAAACGCAAGGAGCGGGGCTCCGCCAGCGACAGCGACCGGCCCAGGAAGAAGGGCAGGAAGGCCGGGAAGGTAAAACTGGACTGTAACGAATTGGTCTATATCGTCTTACCTTAATAATTAAACTATAAGTCATAGAAACATGAATCGCATGTCCTTATTTAGCGTATATAGTCAGCTGGCTGCTAAGACCTCAAGTTTCATCGGGGCCGGTGGGGGAAGGGGAATTGCGTAGAATAAAAACCGGCGCTCTTGCTTGTTTTGTATTCAGTATAACTCACGACTCACACGTGATACTGACACTGTCAATCGTTTGCCCGTGCGATAACTCATGATTATCGATTGCCATTCAAAATTTGATTATTTTCGACTTTGCATATTCTATATATTTTTAAGAGCGAGAATTAGATCAGAATTTTTTGATAATTTCAGGGCATCGGTCGTCGCGAAAAGGCTAAAATGGAGGAGAAACTCAGCGCGAAGCAAAGGGCGAAGATCGTGTCCAAAGAGACGATATCCACTTCGGAGTCAAATTCGGACGCTTCGCGCAAATCCCGCAGCCGAAGCAGAAGTGGCAGCAGGAGCGGGAGAAGCCGAAGCGGCAGCGGGAGCCGCAGTCGCAGCCCGCCGGCTAATAAAGGAAGGAAGAGGATTATGTCTGCTTCGGATAGTGACAGGCAAGTATTAAATAATATGGCGAGCTTTTTATACCAGGCTGTCAAACTATTTTTGAATATTTTAGCCCAGGTGCTAAGCATCTACTCACGTCTGTGTTTAATATGCTCGCATTGCCAAGGTGGCGAAATTAACTTCCGAAATTTCCTACTTGTTATAATTTGTTCTGATTAAATTCGTTGTATGGATTCCAACGCAGCAGTATTTTATATATTCTATGTAGATATATTGTTATAACACAGTTACATCAAACGTGTACAAAGGTGAGCTTATCTCAACACCTTATACCCTATAGCATTCTAAAAAAAAAACAGTACAATTAAACGATATTTTGACTCTTTAAAGAGTAATAGCAGTAAATATAAAAGAACATTAAGCCTTAGACTTAACAGTTAATTAATTATTTGGGACTGTAACTAACTTCACGTTATCGTTTCGGTTGAACCTGATTTGCGGGAACACAACAACCTTACAGCTATTGTTCATTGTTTGCAATAATAATATTCTGTACGGTGAAAGTACTTCTCCATTTGTGCTGTTTAATTGATATTAAATCCGTATCCTACCTTTCTTCAGTCAGTCAGTGTTTTCTTTCTCAATCTTAACTAATAAGTTAAAGTTTTCAGTTTAATATTAGTAGTAGTGGAGTTCATTTTATGAAGATTCGTTTTTAACCTTTGATCCGCCGAAGTGCGAAAAAAAAAAACCGTTAATCGCCAAGGCCTTTGCGAATTTGAGACGGTTTGTGACCTTGCGAAGTAAAATGATGATTTTGCATAAAAAATCTATGAAACACTATAAAGTGCCGATTGTTTTGTAAAGTCAGATAAATAATGAATGTTTCGTGCTATTTCTTATGTCACCTTACTTTTGTATAAATATTTCACAGACTGTTGATCATGAATGATTACTTGAAAATGATGTACTTGTATGAATTTACAAATTTCTGTAATAAACTTTTATTTATTATTCATTGTTTTATTTTAAAAACAATATTTATTAGTGTATACACCCACTGATATGAAAGAATAGTAAGTAAATAAATATATTGATATATATTTTTAGTTTGAAAAGTACAACTTTGATACGAAAAATTCGCCATTTTCACTGGTTTGAAACTGAACTTTGAATGTCTCCCACGACGTAATTACTTGGTTTGAGATGCTGGAAAGCACATATTTACGTAACTAGTCTATTGATTTTCACATAAAACAGTCTACAATCCAGAATTTACGAGAAATATATTTTTCAGGAAAAAAAAACGGGAGCTTTTCCCGGAAAAACCCAAGTCGCGGAAATAACTGGCTTATAACTGTACAAAACAAAATGTTACTAAGTTACTGTACCATTACATTTATTATTATTTACTTTCAGCTGCACCACCTGCGAATGCAGCAGAAGTGCCTACTGCAAACACAAAGATTCCAACAGTACCTGTGCCGCCTCAACAACCTCCCAATAGTTTGCCTAGTCAACCAGATGGATCACAACCTGCAAAAGCAGCAGAGACGCCTATTCCACCCGCCCAAACAGCAGCTCAAACACCAATACCCGAACCACACGAAGCAACTGATGCCAAAGGAGCACCAAAACCTGCGAATGAAAACAAAACAGTGCCAGAAAAGAAGGAACCCACTGAGCCAAACAATGTACCACCAACACCTAACCCTCCAACTACAACCACAAATGTAACAGAAAAGGATCAGGGCAAAGCTACAACGGAGACCACAGTGACACCAAGCGCTGTTCCCAACACGAAGAAGAACGAGACTGTCACAGATAAAACTGATGCCTCTAACACAACAGAAACACCTAAACATGAAAGCACCATTGTGCAGGCACAGTATAAGTAATAGTACTAACGTACAGTATGGACACTCTCTGCCGCTCTCACTAGTCGACCTCGCCTCCCCTATGGAACCGATTTGGAACCGTTCGCAAGGAATGCCACAACGTGCGAATTGACGTCGCTCGTGTTTTATTTTTCATTCAGCAAAATAAAGATGGGAGTGACTTGTGCAGTGGACGGATGTTTCAACACATGGAAATCAAAAAAAGAAATCAATTCGATCCCTTTTTGAAATAAAGTACAGATTTTTTTTATAAATTACCTAAAAAGCATGCGGTAGCCATATTTTCATCATAACTAATTCATGTCTGTCAAAGTAGGATACAAGATACAATTAATACGAAATGAGAAAAGGATAGCGTTATAGCAGCTTTATGTCTCAAAGAGCAAGTGAGTGCGCAGACGCGGATATGACATTGCTGTCACTTGAGTTATGGTGGTTTATTGTTAATATTTACAATTTTCTTATTTACATTTCAATGTTTATTGCGCGTGATGTCATGTGTGGTATTAGTTTTAAATTACGTTTGTTCCATGCGAATATGAAAATGAACCAAATCATTACGCATATATGAATAGTAAAAAGCTACAATTAGTGAGAATGAAATGGTTTGACCATTACAATGAACCGGTGTTCGGAAGGCGAACAATTTTTTGTGGTGATTAGAAAATATAAAATTTTGGGTAAGGTAGCAATGGCAATTAAACAAGGCGTTTTGTAAATATTGGCTGAAGTCAGAGTAGTGTATTTACTATGTTTTTTTTTCTTCACAACGCCCACCTGATGTGAAGCGGTTACCGTAACCATATTAACGCTCGCAACAATAAATATCGCTCGCGCGCTGCCATCCCCGCCGCACACGCTGCTAACTCCATCCTCTCTGGTGACCTCACTCACTCGCAGGAACACAACAATCCTCAAGGAAATTGTTATTTGACTGCGGTATTCTGTGAGGCGGTGGTACTTCGTCAGTCGGGCTGCTTAAAAAATACGCTATGTCCTACCTCTCTTTTCGTCAGAGCCTCGTCTGTCAGTCAGCAGGGTGTACCCCGTGCAGGTAAGATTGACTTTGGTTCAAAGATGTTGATGAACCACTTACACCCCATTACATGTCCGACTAATAATTGAATAATGTCAGCCCTAGAGAACGTCACTCAAACATAGACACGTGTACAGACGTCATTTGGTTACTACATGCAAAAGCGCCATTTTTGTATGGAGTGGCCGGGGTTTGGTGCAGGCCAGAGGGTATGTTTTTTAAACTAATATTATAAGGAGGAAAGATTAGATATTTTGTATGTTTGTTTGTAATGGATAAACTCAAAAGTGACTCAGCCACGTTTTAAAAATCTTTTTTTTACAAGCTTTTATTTAGTTTCACCTGTCCCGTTGTCTGTAATCAAATCTTGCAACTTAAATTTGATCCACTTCCCGGTTTCCGATTGAGCTGAAATTTAGAATGCATGTATAAATCGGATGACAATGCAATGTTGTGACATAGAGCTGATCTGATGATGGAGCTGGAAGGTGGCCATAGGAACTCCGTAATTAAATGATGCAACCCTATCGAGTTTGAGCTCATTAGATTCGTCTTGACAAGTACTTTGATACTATATGGTAACCAGGGTCTGATGATGGAGCCGGAAGGTGGCCATAGGAACTCCGTAATTAAACGATGCAACCCTATCGAGTTTGAGCTCATTGGATTAGTCTTGACGAGTACTTTGATACTATATGGTAACCAGGGTCTGATGATGGAGCCGGAAGGTGGCCATAGGAACTCCGTAATTAAACGATGCAACCTTATCGAGTTTGAGCTCATTGGATTAGTCTTGACGAGTACTTTGATACTATATGGTAACCAGGGTCTGATGTTGGAGTTGGAAGGTGGCCATAGGAACTCCGTAATTAAACGACGCAACCCCATCGAGTTTGGGCTCATTGGATTAGTCTTGACGAGTACTTTGATACTATATGGTAACCAGGGTCTGATGTTGGAGTTGGAAGGTGGCCATAGGAACTCCGTAAGTTAGGTCTTTAGCAGGTCTTCAAATCGAAGAACTTGACTGCTCCAAGTTGACGTCGAAGAAACCTTGTAATGTTGATGCATTAAAAGAAATGGATAGAATGAGAAACGTTACAAATAACTAACAAGTGATTACATAATTTCAACATTATTGATATTTAAATCAGTACATATTACATATCATGTGAACGAACTACGGACTTCATAACGGAATAACGCTGCTACGCGCTGCGAACTACGTCGTAGTAAATCTCGAATTAAAAATAGAGGTACTAAAAAGTTAAAAATAAAATTAAAGAAAAAAAAACCTTTTTAAAAACAAGCTTTTATTATTTGTTTATAAAATGAACTAAAAAGTTAAAAATAAATTAACTCTAAAAAGAAATATAACACTTTGTAACTTGATTGTAACCTTTAACGACAAATAAGCGTCTTCGTCTAGGACAAAATAATTCCATATTGTACAAATTTATTTAATTTTAACACTAAAACTTTTCACCATACATAATTATTCAATCTCGTCCCCCCTCTTTATCATAGTCCCCATTTATAAATGAAAGCGTGTTACATTGTGATAGCTTGAGGAAAATGTTGTGTTGTATTAAATGTAACACGCTTTCATTTATAAATGGGGACTATGATAAAGAGGGGGGACGAGATTGAATAATTATGTATGGTGAAAAGTTTTAGTGTTAAAATTAAATAAATTTGTACAATATGGAATTATTTTGTCCTAGACGAAGACGCTTATTTGTCGTTAAAGGTTACAATCAAGTTACAAAGTGTTATATTTCTTTTTAGAGTTAATTTATTTTTAACTTTTTAGTTCATTTTATAAACAAATAATAAAAGCTTGTCTTTAAAAAGGTTTTTTTTTCTTTAATTTTATTTTATACTATGTCGGGTGGCAGACAAGCATACGGCCCACGTGATATGAAGCGGTTACTGTAGCCATAATAACGCTCGCAAGATGAAACATCGCTCGCGCGACGCCCGCTGCCATCGCAGCATCTTTTTCCTTTCTGATGACTTCACTCACTAGCAGGCATTCAACAACCCTCAAGGGAATTGTTATTTGGCTGCGGTATTCTGTGAGGAGGAGGTACTTTCCCAGTCAGGATCTAAAGATCATGGTGAGTCACTTGCACTACATTTCAGCTATTGAAAGCTGCATTATCAGCTAGTAATATCGAATGTGTGTGTGTTTTAAATAGAGATCCCTACGGTAATTTCAATAATGTAAACCAAGGTACCAAAAATTTGCTTGCGAAAGTCATTACTTTCACGATTAAATTACCAACTACTTCAAGTTGAACTCGTGCAAAGCCAGGGCGTGTCGCTAGTTTTATAATATCTAGAAACTAGGGGTCGCTCACGGCTTTATTTGCGTGGGCGTTTTTTTTAACCCCTTAGTGGATGAATTAGAAAAAAACTATTCTATCTCTCAAGTTGCACTACAATATACACAATGTTCGAATTTGCATTAAATTCAGTTAAAAAGTTTGGGAGTTTAATTTGTACAGACATCGTGATAAGACTAGCTGCTGCTGCTGGCTGCTAGTTGTATCTTGTTTACCTGCCCCTGATACACCCCACCAATAGGCAAGCAACGGGGTTTTGACAGAAGAAAGGAAAAGTACAAACATATTTGTTACATAAGCAGAGTATTACTACTACCATACTGGAGAGGGAGGTATCTTACAAGACTGCATTAAAATTCCCTGGAGGACTAGTGTGCTTGTGCAAATAAGTAAGGCTCCTCCATTTACACCGCCGCGGAATGGAATGGAAGCGTCAATTTCGCCTCATGACACGGGAAGGCGCGCGAATTCGCGAGAATTCACTGCAATGCGAGCGTATTCCTTTGCTGTGACCAACCCGACCGACTCCCCGTTCGCGCCACTCCCCGCGGATTCCACAGGCAGTGCCGACAGTAGCTAGGGGAATTCTCGAGAATGCGCGAGAAGAGAGAGATAATTGCTCGAAACACGACCTTTTTTGGCTCGTTTTAAGTTTATATGTTATACAATTAACATAAAGTTATTTATGAAATGTACAATTTCGTCGTAAAAAGTCGCTTCCATTCCATTCAGTGGCGGTGGAAATAGAGCCTTAGACCACCAGCAAGCTCATGGTAGTGATACATTAGCATCAGAGGTAGCAACACACGAGCCATGCTGCTAGTGTACCTGTAAGACAAATTCTCGTAATTCTGTTACAATCGCAGAATGAAAGTTGACCGAATCCGATATTTGACTAAAATTATAAACTTGAATTCATTCCTTAATTATTATCAATTCTTATTGTTGGCAAAATAACATTCTTAGTTTGTTAAATTTCAGTCATAATTCGATAAAATCCCACTTAAATTACACTTTGAAGATTCATATTGTGATACGAGAATACCAAATTTGACATTTGTGAGATCGAGACTGGATCGACACTGAATTGTGACTACATTTTAATACAAGAATTACTCCTCTGTACAACGAAAACCTGCACAATGGTAAAAAGGGTACCAACTTGCTAGCCAGTAAGGCTACGGGAGTAAAAAAAAACATTTTGCATGAAAGACGTACCCGAAGTGAAGTATTGGGTAGGAATTTTACGCATATTCGTATTTTTATAACAAAGGGAAGTAATTATCTTGCATATATTCATGAACACTATGTATATTTATAAATTCGCGTAAGCAGATACTGACAAATACAAAAACAGATACTGACGGCAAAAGTTAATTATAAATATTTTGTTCATAATATTCATAACAATGCGTAATTTGAACATACGTACATTTTTAGGGTTACGTACCTCAAAAGAGATAAGGAACACTTAGTTATATGTATATCTGTTTGTCTATTTAATTTTTGTAATGTAGGTTGTAGTTCACAAATTAAAATCAATTTTTTTTCTTTCTAAGCGAATGTCAGTCATGTACGGCACATGAAGAAGTCCGCATTCGATAATGCTTAATTACATCGCTAGCTTTCATTTTGTTTCTATTATTTATTTTGATAATGTAATGAATTTAATGAGTAAAAAGTAAATATATAATTAGAGTTGACATAGAACTAATCGCGTAGATTTTATTTTCCTAAAGAGTATAATTTAAAAGTACATCGCTGGCTAACCATTACAGTTGAAGTTAATTTTTATCAATACTAAAACGGAATGGTCTTATACGTATGTAGGTAGAACAAATATAGAACTAATTTTTTGTGCATTCGTCAAACCGCAGATTATGGTCAATAGCCAGGTACAGGGACATGATATGTGGAGTTCTTAAGTTGAAATTAATACCAAATACTCAGGTATGCAATACCTTGAAACTGAAAAAATCAAACTTCTAATAATATATGACAATACGCAAAGAAATAATGGTACTTCCCATTGACTCACAAATGACGAACATTCACTGTACAAATAAACGAAAAAGTCAGAAACTTAATTCAGAACGTATGTGGAATATAAATGACCATAGACCTTGACCTAGTGTTAAAAGACTCGAGCTGCGTGAGCCTCTGGTTTGTCGAGCTGCCATGGCTCGAGTCGCGACTCTAGCTGTTTCTACCGAGCTGGAGTCCACAGCTCTAGTCTACATGGTTTTTTTTTACAACTAAGATGGTATACAAGCATACGACCAGCCTGATGGTAAGCAGTCATCGCAGCGGTAACGCGTGAGTGATGCCTCTGGTCATCGCAGCGTCTGGACACTCGTGTAGCGAGTGTCCAGACGCTGCGATGACCAGAGGCATCACTCACGCGTTACCGATCCTGTAAAAACGTCCTTTTCACGTCTTTCTTGAAGAACCCCAATGCTCTAGTCTCTTGGGCAGATACAGATAAAACCTCGGCAGATTATTCATTCCACAAACTGTGAATCCGTGGAAGAATACCTCTCTGGAATCGCACATTTCGTGATCATCGTGAGTCTTTAAAGCTCGCGAGCATTGATTCGCGAGCCTTTAGAGTTCGAGCGTTAAAAAGATCACGAGCTTCGGGTCCAACACTAGGTCCCACCTCAGCGAGGAATTGACTAAATGCAAAAAATCATTTACAATAACAAGATACTTTTATTTCAATTTAGATTTTAACTATTACATTATGAAATCACTCATTTTAAGTTTTTCACTTGTTTTCAAGTTTCTTGTTTTTAACCTAAGGTTTTAACAATAGAATACAACAAAAAGAAAATTGCGCGCGCAAAGCAAATTAAAATAAAGTACACCAAGGTGGTTCCTAGTCTTGAGTTTTTAACAAATTAAAAAAAGTTGTATGATAAATTGGGCACCATGGAGGTAGAAGTAAATAGGTTTAATGATGTTTTGAATTCACAAACTTAGTGAACATGGTGTTCTAAATAAAAAAATTACTTTATCCTGTAGCGGATAAAAACTACTTTTGCACTCAAGATATCGAAGAGTAAAAATACTCTTTCCGAGATAGGGGGATGAAAATTTATTTACTTTCTATAACTTGTAATGACACGGAACCGGCAGTTCATGAGTCTGACTCGCACTGAAATGGCATCCATTTTATCCGTAACAGGGCGACCAGAGCGACGTGCATCTTTGACATCAAAATTTCCGGATTGAAAACGCTTAAACCAAATTTGTGCTACTTTCACAGACACTGCACTAGGTCCATAATAATCACAAATTTTTTTCGCAGCTTGCGTTGAATTTTTACCTTTTTATTTAGTAAAATTTTAAAATGTATCGAATTTCTTCATTAGATTCACTCATCTTGACAGTAAAAAAAACAAATGAAAATCACACATTTACCTAATTTGAATTTGGAATTATCTTTTTTAAAATTTAAACTTTTTATAGATATCAAAACCTGCTAGATACAAATGGTATAACCAAAGAGATTTTATTACAAGTTCATACATACTATAATGCGAAAAGACTTTTTCCCCTACCTATTATTTCGTTTTATTATTACACTGGATGGCTTTAATCCGCACTGAATCTTCAAAAAGATGTAGGTAGTTATTACTATTAAGTGTTATATATAAGGCAACGCAATGTGATGATGAAAATAAGGGTCTAAAGTAGAACCTACATTGTTTTGGCACAAAAATGTTCGGAATCTCTTTTATTTTATTAATGTATAATTTCTTCGAATGTGGTAGCTAGGTGATTTCATAGGGTATTTTTGAATAAGATTTCTCTTTCAGCGCGCGCTTTTGGCTGTGTCTTGGTAAGCGATGGGATAGTTTTAGAACCATGCATATTTATTCATTTGCATGATTTCCTCTTGCATGTTGCCCTCTTCTTAAAGGTATCATTATAGACATATATTTATATATCTACGAATACGAATAAAGTACTAGAGACTGGGCAATATTATAGAGAAAAAAGGTCGAATACGAGAACAAACTCCAAGATAGCATTAGGGATTAATTTATGCTACGCCAAGCCGGGCATGAGCCGAACGCACGCGTAGGGTTGCCAACCATACTGTTAAAAACAGTATTATACTGTTTTCTATGCTTTAATACTGTTGAAAAAAACTTCATTTGACCATAGCACTGTTTATTGTACTGCTCCGCATGCACTGGGCCTTACTATACTGTTTGTTTTGCTACGCAGCTTTTAATATACTGTTTTTCTTGTAAATAAAAGTTAGCAACCCTACCGGCACGCGTCACACGCGTGCAATGATAAAACCTTACCAATCAATGAATGTCAGTCCTTCGAGACAATTTTATTTATCCTGACACTCATATCCTCCTTTTTTTTTTTCAAACAACGAGACTGCGCAACACCGCCATACTCAATATTTGTGGGATAATGTTGTTAAAGTTTAAATATGATCTAAATGAAAACTTTCGTTTTCATTTGCGTATTTTAACAAACTTTGACAGCTGTACCTCAGGATCTCACGCGACAGTGGCGCCAACTGGTGATGGACCGCCGGCATTGCATCCCATTTTTTTACAATAATAATAATAATAAATAATAATAATAAATTGTTTATTTGCTCACAAACACGGTATAAGGATCTTGATATATTCATTTTTCGCATGTTTGGCTGATTCAGTCAGCATGCAAATTTGTATTGACTTAATATTAATTACAACTATTACTTCATTATAATCTAAATTATACGTTATCACACAACTTAATAATTAAATTAACATTTGTTCATAATAAATACTACACATTTTTGCATAAATATATATATACTATAAAAAATTTCCATTTAATAATTCATTCGTATCATAAAAGTTATACTTCTTAAGCCATTCATGCAGTCTATGTTTGAATGAATTGTGATTTTGAATTTTCATATCATTTGGTATCTTATTGTATATACGTACACACATAGCGACACAACTCTTTACATATTTAGCTGATTTAGGATTATTGGTAAATATAAGCTTCTGTGGATTCCTTTTAACTCGTGGATTTGTTGTACCCGATAATTTAAATAATTCTTTATGCTTATGTACAAAATTACAGATTTCATATATGTAAAGAGCTGGTAGTGGCAACAAACCGAAACTCTTGAACAGTGGTTTACACGACTCGTCGGGTGGAATCCCTCCTATTGCTCTCATGCATTTCTTTTGTGCAATAAATGCCCTGTGTCTATCTGTACTGTTACCCCACAAAATTAATCCGTAACGCAGAATACTTTCTACGTATGCGTGGTAGGATACAATAGCCGTTTTTGTGTTAGTTACATTTCTTATTCGGTTAAGGGCATATACAAACTGATTTAATCGTTTACTTACGTTATCTATATGCAATTTCCAATTGAGGTCTTGGTCAATTATAACACCTAAAAATTTTGTATGTGTGACTTCTTTCATTGTTGGAATATTCATTTTGAAATTGTATTTATTATATTTAGATTGATTAAATTGTATATAATTGGATTTTTCAAGATTGATTTGTAAATTATTTTCTTCTAGCCATTTTATTATTTTATCTATCGTATTGTTAATGTCAATTTCATGATTATGTATTGCCGTATTTTGGTTTTTATTTGTTGATACAATTATTGATATGTCGTCCGCAAATAGAATACATTTATGATGTGTTATTTGAGTAAGATCGTTTATGTAAAGTATAAACAGTAGCGGACCAAGTACGCTTCCTTGCGGAACTCCGTATTTGTTTTCTTTATATTCAGATAAATACGAATGTTTCTCATTTTTTACTATTTTATTAACAACAACACATTGGCGTCGATTTCGTAAGTATGAAGAAATCCACTGTAAGGCGGGTCCTCTGAAACCATAATTTTCTAATTTCTGCAAAAGTCTTTTATGATCTACAAAGTCGAATGCTTTAGACAGATCACAGAAAATACCTGTTGTCAGTTTGTTGTCGTTGATGTTAGTTAGTACCGTATTTATTAAGTTGTAAACTGCTAGCGATGTCGATTTTTCCTTTTGAAACCCAAATTGATCTTTGTTAATTATTTCATATTTGTTGCAAAATTCAAGAAGTCTTTTGTACATACATTTTTCTAAAATTTTCGACAAAATTGGAATCAGTGTTATTGGACGATAATTATTTACCTCATCTTTACTGCCTTTTTTATATAATGGTTTTATTAATAGAAATTTCAGCACTTCAGGGAAGGAACCCGTAGAGAAAGACAGATTAATAAGATGCGTTAATACATCTACTAATTCAAGAACACAAGTCTTAATTATTTTTGTGCTTATTCCATCATATCCCTCTGAGTTGGTATTATTTAAAGACATGATTTCTTTCTTTACCTCGTTTACTTCTTTGTTGATAAGATTCATTTTTCATAGCGCTCGTACGTCCAATTCGGCGTAGCATAATTCATGCCTTATTCTCTCTTCAATAACGTCGTCTCACCACTGCTCATGCCTAAAGCTAGGCGTAAACTAGCGCGCTGTCCCATTACATCACCATGCAAAAATACTTTATGGTAAATAACTTTTTTGTGCCACAGCAATTCTGTATATTTTGTTTAATTTTATCATTATTTAGCACGCTATTTGTAATCTGGGGAAAGATGATTCCATCCTAAAGTGCTCTTAAATCTGAACTACAATATTTATGAATAGGTATTCAAAGGGTTTTCAGCCACTGTGAGATTGTCCTGTCTTCTACGGTTACTACTGCTGCTCTCATGTCACAGTCAATGGTTATGTTAATAAAGGTATATACCAATAAATTGCTGTTTTTAGGGTTCCGAACCTCAAAAGGAAAAACGGAACCCTTATAAGATCACTTTGTTGTCCGTCTGTCTGTCTGTCTGTCTGTCTGTCTGTCAAGAATTTCTATGTCGAGAATGCGTGGAGGTATCAAGCTGAAATTTGAACTGTATACTCAGGTCTACGGTCCCATGAAGTTAAAAAAAAATCAAACTGCTAAGTTTACGTAGAAAAAAGTTACGGCCGTTTATTCATCAAAAAACGCATATTTCGACACACTCAAGGGAATCAAAACCTATAGGGTACTTCCCGTTGACCTAGAACTATGAAATTTGGCAAGTAACATCGTTATAGACTACAAGTACAGGAATAAATCTCAAAACTATACATTTGTAAATAGATTTTTAAAAATAGGGGGTCTATATTTTTTATAGGGTGTCGAAATTTCAAATTGAAACTACTGGTTCAAATGGGGTATCATATGAAAGGGCTTGATGTACACATTGCAAAATATATTTTATTTATTTTTTTCGACGCATTATTTCTTATTTATAATGAAAAATATCAAATTTAATAATGATATTACGTACCTACGGAACCCTCGGTGGGCGAGTCCGACTCGCACTTGTCCGGTTTTTTTTTACATACACCTAGTATTTTCGCAAATTTATGGCTACGTTTCTATACATAACTTTCAGGCAAGATCAAAAATTTTAAATAATCCTAAGTACTACGGGTAAACCACTTTGGATGAAATTTAGACACAATATGAACCCAATATATATTATGGATTATCATATATGATACGTTTACACCAAACGAACGAATGCTCATTCTATCGTATTATTTAGTGTAGGACCGTCTTTAGTTCTCTATCTGCGTCAGGAATATTCTAAAGAATGTTCGCTCGCTTGATACCAATTGTGAACGGCGTTGGAGCATACAATCAATTTTATTGTTAAGAGCGTTATCGTGTACGGACGTGCCCGCTCTTTTGAACTTAAAGAAGGTAGTTAATTGATTCAGGTGTTATATTGCGGAAGTCAAATTTACAGGCAATTTGATCTACACTACTTTGCGTGCTTCCGCCACCAATTAGTTCATGCAAACCACTGCCGGCCGGCACCCACCCACTACCGTTAGTAGTTGCATGCGACTGCCGTGGTTGCTTTGTTCGTATCTACTCCAGCTGCTGTGGTCGTCTCGGCGAATCTCCAACATATGAAACAGAAGATACATGCGACCGCCACACAGTGGTCGGAAAATCGAGCTTCATACTCATTGAAACCGAAAGTAAGAATACTATTGAAAAAAAAATTGGAATAAATCGAATCTGTATCTCTTAGCTTATCATTAAAATATGATTGGTATACTATGTTTAATGTGCGAGAAAAAAAATATTTTGTATTTTTCTTGTATGGGAACATACACATAAGTTCGTTTTTCTCAAAACTGTATGGAACTGTAAAGCTGCTACTGATATGAGGTATTGTGGTATTCATGGCGATCCACGTGAGCCATAAGTCAGATGCCGATAGCTGCCCGTTTGCTAGTAGAAAATACGTGAAATTTTGATGAATTTTTAAGTCATTTTCACTATATTAAGCAAAATGCAAGGTAATTACGACAATGGAATGGCTGACAGCATAAAGCGATTGCAATGAAGGGATTCGATTGGGCCACTAATAATTCTACCTTCTGCGTTTGGCTTTCCGCAGTTGTACCTACCAAATTTGTGGTAAGTTTGAATGTAATCATCAAAACAGTGGTTATAAGATATTTTAATTGACTATTATTATACATAAAAGTCATATTCGGTATAGGTATAATTGATAAGAATTGGAAATCTACTTTGAATAAAAAAAAACATGCAGCAATACATAGAGAAAGAATAAACATAAAATTTTACTTATATTATTATAGTTATTAATTTAATTTAATGACTAAACAAAAAAAAATATAAATAATATAAATAAAAACATACATCGGAGATGGCCTGAACAAATTGAAAATAGTGGTGTGGTGAATACAAGTAAATTTTATAACTTCTCATAAAAGTTTTGTACATTCTCCAAACAATGTATTAGCACTGTTCAGAACAAACATGAAGTTTAATACGTTTATATTACAATATTATTAATTTTGTTGACATTTGGTGGAACTTTATAGACATTTTGTTGTCACTAAAATCACTTGTACTGTTCACACAAATAATTAATTTTAGAAAAAAGTATAAATAAACTTAATGACTGTACTAAAAAGTAGTTACTGATCTTCATCATCAAAATTTTCAATGTTCGAATCTGTTATTGCATCCGTAACATCGACAAATTTAATTATCTCTGTCTCTGAACCGTCACTTATAAAAAAAAGGTTTAATATCCTCAGTGATAACCGTGTTTTCATACTTCCTCAACACAGGTCTTATACTGGTTATGTAAGGATCTGAAGATACAATAAGACGATTAAAAATATCTTCATTTGTTGCTTTACAGCAAAATTTTCGTGTATTGTCCTCTCGGATTTTTCTGAAATCCTTATTTCTTGCTTCTGACGCTTCTTCTGACAGCTTTCCTATAGGTATGATATTAAAATGTTTGATAATATTTGCGCCATGAATCAAAATTTTGTGAACACTGGCTGGCATGTGGTACCATCCATAAAACTCTATATACATTTGAGCAGTTTGATGTGCAAAGTTAGCAAACATTTCAACATTTATAGCCTCCCCGCAAGCCAATACACGTAAGAGAACTGCAAATCGGTGGATTAACTGAGAATCTAATCCAGTGATAGCTGCGGTCTTTTCTGGATCAGCAAAAAATCGTCTGGCTGTGTTGCCATCAACTTTTGCTGTATGGTTTGTTTCCTTTTTCTCAGTGCTTCCTTGCTGCTTGTATCTCTGGCTTGCCACGTTTTGAAATCAAGTCTGTATGCGATATGTAGTAAACATTCCATACACCTGATGCATGCATGAAGAGTAGACAAACCATACTGATAAATTTCGGTGGAAATAGATTTTCTGGAAAGAGATTAATAACATAAGTTTGACGAAAGTTACAGTAGCACCGTAGTTGATTGTAACTAATTCACTAATACATATATTACAACACTCACTTTGAGATTTTTTCCAAATCATTCATTTCCGAAGTAACTTCTTTGCAGATATCACATGTCTGAGTAGAAGTTTCTGAGATATGTGATGTTATTTTGCCTTTTTACAGCCATTAAGTTTATTTATACTTTTTTCTAAAATTAATTATTTGTGTGAACAGTACAAGTGATTTTAGTGACAACAAAATGTCTATAAAGTTCCACCAAATGTCAACAAAATTAATAATATTGTAATATAAACGTATTAAACTTCATGTTTGTTCTGAATAGTGCTAATATATTGTTTGGAGAATGTATAAAACTTTTATGAGAAGTTATAAAATTTACTTGTATTCACCACACCACTATTTTCAATTTGTTCAGGCCATCTCCAATGTATGTTTTTATTTATATTATTTATATTTTTTTTTGTTTAGTCATTAAATTAAATTAATAACTATAATAATATAAGTATTGCTGCATGTTTTTTTTTATTCAAAGTAGATCTCCTATTCTTATCAATTATACCTATATTTAATACGACTTTTATGTATAATAATAGTCAAATAAAATATCTTATAACCACAGTTTTTTGATGATTTCATTCAAACTTACCACAAATTTGGTACAACTGCGGAAAGCCAAACGCAGTAGGTAGAATTATTAGTGGCCCAATCGAATCCCTTCATTGCAATCGCTTTATGCTGTCAGCCATTCCATTGTCGTAATTACCTTGCATTTTGCTTAATATAGTGAAAATGACTTAAAAATTCATCAAAATTTCACGTATTTTCTACTAGCAAACGGGCAGCTATCGGCATCTGACTTATGGCTCACGTGGATCGCCATGAATACCACAATACCTCATATCAGTAGCAGCTTTACAGTTCCATACAGTTTTGAGAAAAACGAACTTATGTGTATGTTCCCATACAAGAAAAATACAAAATATTTTTTTTCTCGCACATTAAACATAGTATACCAATCATATTTTAATGATAAGCTAAGAGAAACAGATTCGATTTATTCCAATTTTTTTTTCAATAGTATTCTTACTTTCGGTTTCTATGAGTATGAAGCTCGATTTTCCGACCACTGTGCGCCACTGCACCGACTGCCGTGGTCGTCTCTGCGATACGTGTTTCGCCTCTACGCGAGGCATCCTCAGCCGATCTGTAGATGTTGACGGTTAGAATAACAACCTACAAATGACGACTTACAGAAGGTTCTTCAAAGCATTCTGTGTTTTAGACAGCAATGAGCATTCGTTCGGCTGATTTAAACTTCTAGAACATGTGCAACGAGCAACGATGAGAATCAATCTCATGCTTGCTCGTTGATATTCTTCTGGTGATCTAGACTTCTAGACTAGAAAAAATGACTATGTTCTGTAGTCTAAACCCACCGTTATAGGAATAAATTCCACCAAATGGCGCGATCATCATCATTCATCAAATAGAATTCTGTGGAGGCACGACCAAAGTTTTGTACCTATAAATTGCTTGGAAAATGGCAAAATTGTCTCGTGGGACGGAACGATTTTTAAACCAAAGCCAATCTCACTTGCACGTGATGTACCCGCCCGACAACTAGTAAACTATATTTGTTCACACTCTCACCTCTTCTCACCAAAGCATGGCAGCATGAAGGTCGCAGCGAAACCAGATGTTTTAGAGTGCATTTTTTGGTCATTTTTGTAGGTAGTGTATGCGAGCACCGTGTGTGAAGAAGAATATATGATGAAGAGTAGATAGAAAGATGAAAGAAAGATAGTTTTAAATGAATAAAAGTTGAGTAGATAGAAACTAGTATAATAACGAAAAATTAATTACATAGAAGTCAACAATAATAAGAAAAATAATTTGTGCGGACGAAACGCGCGGAGGTCGGCAAGCAATGTATGCGCGCCGGGCGGTAGATGTATATCGTGGCGGGGAGTGCACGAAGGCGACAGCGGCGGTGCGGTATGCCCCGCAGCGGTGACGTTGTCGATGTCGTCATCTTATAGGAGCTGGCCCAATTTGCATAAGCGGAGCCGATAGCGTATTGAACCAACTGTTTATATTTGTTATGCTACATATCCCCCCTGCTCAGACCGTAACTACGGTCGATAAAAATCTGGAAATCGCACTTGTCTGCCGCTTCTGGTTTTCTTCGTTGTTGGCGAATCCGATATATCTGCTTGTCGCTGTTGACTATTCGAAGTGTTGATATCTCGTGCCATATATGCGGGTTTCAGTCGGCCAATCGTCACGTTGGTGACGTTTCCTGAGATGGCAATCGAGAAGTACTTGGGTGTCCTCTTTAGCACTTTGAAGGGACCAGCATATGGTGGTTGCAGAGACTTCCTGACATGATCTTGTCGTACAAATACATGCGAGCAGGTTTCGAGAGCTTTAGGCACATAAAATGGACTAGTGCTGTGCCATGATGTCGGCTTGGGGCTTAATCGCGCCATATGACTTCGCAGTCGAGTAGCCATCTGAGTGTGATCTTCGACTTCGTGATCATTGGTAGGAGACAGGAACTGACCGGGAAGACGGAGTGGCTCGCCGTACACCAATTCTGCCGGAGATGCCTGGATGTCATCCTTCCAGGCGTTGCGAATACCGAGCAACACCAGTGGTAGGGCTTCAGTCCACGTTGTATCGGTATGACACATGATGGCTGCCTTCAGTTGCCGATGAAAACGCTCGACGATGCCATTAGCAGCAGGGTGATAGGCTGTCGTGCTGAAGTGGTGCGCACCAATTAAGGCAGTGAGGGCCTTAAAAAGATGGCACTGGAACTGGCGACCTCGGTCCGTGGTCACCCGAAGAGGACAGCCGAACCTGGCTATCCAGCCAGAGACAAGGGCTGCTGCACAGGATTCTGCGGTTATATCTTTGAGTGGGAATGCCTCAGGCCATCGAGTAAAACGGTCAATGACAGTGAGGCAGTACCTGTAATCAGAAGATATAGTTAGCGGTCCTACGCGGTCGAGGTGGATGTGGGTAAACCTCGAGGAAGGGGTAAGGAATGTGGAGAGAGGAGCAGTGGTATGACGGGTTATCTTGCTTGTTTGGCATTTCAAGCATTGCCTAGCCCACTCTCTACAATCTTTACGTATCCCTGGCAAAACAAATGAATGAGAGACCAGTCGCACTGTAGCTGAACTTCCAGGATGGTGCAAATTATGCAGCATATCAAACACTTGCTTTCGGAACTCGGGCGTCACATACGGTCTGGGCTGATGAGCTGAAGTATCGCAGTATACGGTTGTACCATCGAAGTTTGGTGTCTTATGCAGCTTCAGAGAAGACCCATGACGCAATAAGTCCTGCAGCTCAGGATCAGCTTCCTGAGATCGTGCAAGAGCTTTGTAGTCGAGAGCAGTAGTCACCTCTTCGACGCGTGATAGGCAGTCAGCTACAACATTCTTCGGACCAGGTATGTAACGTATGTCGGTTGTGAACTGTGCGATGAAGTCTAAATGTCTAAATTGTCTTGGTGTGCAGTTCTCTCTGTTCAGCGAGAAAGCGTATGTGAGAGGCTTGTGGTCGGTCAAAACAGAGAATGTCCTAGCTTCGATCATATGTCTGAAGTATTTGATGGATTCGTAGACGGCTAATAGTTCTCTGTCGTAAGGGCTGTACTTCTGCTGGCTAGTGGAAAGCTTGTGAGAATAGAAGCCTAAGGGTTGCCAGTATTCACCCTTTTTCTGCTGCAAAACCCCTCCTATGCCTGTGAGAGATGCGTCCGTAGCGATAGAGAGTTCAGCTGCTGGATCTGGATGAGCGAGAATTGTGGCTTGAGAGAGTGATGTCTTGCTGTCTTCAAACGCTTCCTGCAACTCTGGTGTCCAGATAATCGTTTGCGAACCTTTGGAATGAGGACCAGCAAATACAGAGTTCAGAGGAGCCTGGACTTCAGCTGCTCGCGGTATGAACCTGCGGTAAAAATTGAGCATGCCCAAGAAACGGCGAAGCTCCTTGACCGTTTTTGGTTGAGCAAACTCCTGGATTGCCTGGACTTTGGTGTCTAGTGGCTTTGTTCCAGCTGCTGAGACTTTGAATCCGAGGAAAGTGACGTCTGGTTGCCCTAGTATACCCTTAGAAGTGTTTATCAAGACTCCATATTCCTTTAATCGCTCGAAAAGCTGACGAAGGTGGATCTTGTGCTCTTCTGGAGAGGATGAGTAGACTAGGATGTCTTCGATATATCCAAAACAGTTGTCCATGCCAAGAAGAACTTCGTCTATGAACCGTTGGAAAGTTTGTGCTGCGTTGCGGAGTCCAAACGTCATGAACGGAAACTCAAAAAGACCAAATGGCGTAGTGATAGCAGTTTTATGGATGTCATCAGGATTCACAGCTATCTGGTTATAGGCCTTAACCAAATCGATGGTAGAAAAGATTGAACATCCGGAAAGCTGGTAAGAAAAATCCTGGATATGACGAACGGGATACCTATCTGGCACTGTGCGTGCATTAAGTGCACGATAATCTCCACAGGGTCTCCATCCGTCATCTTTCTTCCTTACCAAGTGAAGCGCAGATGACCACGAACTTTCTGAGGGTCTTGCTATTCCGCCGGCTACCATGTCCTCGAACTCTTTCTTTGCTACCTTGAGACGACCTGGATCGAGACGACGAGGTTTGCAGGATACGGGTGGACCGGGAGTAGTACGGATGAAGTGGAGTGTATTATGCTTTGGTGATGAAGGCATACCTGCAGGTCTCGTGATCTCCGGCTCCGGATATTCGAGCAGGATGTCATGGTACTCGGTATCTCCAGTGACAATCTTCACCGAAGCTACATCCTCCCAGCTTTCGCAACCTATAGCAGCAACTGACATCGATGTCATCCCGTCCACCAAGCGCTGATTTTTGCAGTCCACTAAAAGGTTATAGTGAGAGAGGAAATCGACTCCTATGATAGGTTTGGTGATATCAGCTATGGTAAAAGTCCAACAGAAAACTCTTCGAAGTCCGAAGTTTAGCTGAAGGCGTATTGGACCATATGTGTGAATGACGGAGTTGTTAGCTGCAACAAGGTCATAGTTAGATCTGGTACAGGGCGTCTTCAGAGCTGATCGTGGGAAGACACACAAGTCTGAGCCAGTGTCCACAAGGAACTGCGTCTTCGAGGCACGGTCAGTCACAAATAAACGGCCTGTTGATGGTGATGGGCAGTCGTTAGCCGCTACTTCCGACCGCCCTGGAAGTTTAACGATTGCTTAAAACTGCATGGCTCCTTGCACTTTTTCGCTTTCTCTCCATAGACGTAATGGTAGTAGCAGTGCGGGTAGTTAGGTGGTGGCTGGCGTGATTTGGAACGGCTGCGAGATCGGCTATACTTGCGGTTTTTGAAGTGTGATCTGCCACGTGAGTCAGGCTGCATGGTGAATGCTGCTACTTGCTTTCTTAGCTCGGTGACCTCCTGAACCAACTCTGCATATGATGGCTGACTTTGGTGTGTGGGTGATGGGTACACAGTGCCTCATGAAGAAGGATAATATGACGCTGCTTCTGCCACTTGTGGTACTGGAGGTGCTAAATCATAGACCTTATCTGCAATGTCGGACAGCTTCTCCAGGGAAAGATCGGTCTGCGTGGCTATCACCGTCTGGACGTTCTGTGGCAACCTGCTGGACCATAATGTTACAAGGAAATCCTTGGGAATGGTGGGACCGGCTAAGCTCTCCAGATGGCGCAGGAATTGTGATGGACGGCGGTCACCTAGCTCCTCGTGCATGAGCAGCTGCTTGGCACGCCGTTCCTGTGAAGCTGACAGTCGTTTTATTAATTCGGTCTTAAGTTTTTCATACTTCCCTGTGGGTGGCGGGTGGGCGATAATGTCTCTGACTTCCTTGGCGTATTCAAAGCTAAGACTGGTGGCTAAGTGGCTAAATTTAGTTTCGTCCGTCGTGACTCGAGACAGAATGAACTGTTGCTCGAGCTGTGAAAGCCAAAGCTCGGGGTCCTCTGGGTAAAATGGCGGAACTCGAACGCCAACCCTTTGTACCTCCTTAAGGTCATCATGTGCATCCTGATAGGCACGCTCATCATCTTTCGCCATATCGTTGGTACTTACGTACGTCTCACACTTGGACCACACCTTATCACTTGGGCCACACCTTATGACTTGGACCACAACTCGGCGTAACGGTATTTCTTACTTGTTGTAACTGTTGAATTTTTGAATACACTGAGATTTGTAATAAACACAGGTACTCACAAATGTCCTTGCGTACTCCTTCCACTTGTTCTGTGGACGTCGGGTGTCACCAATGTAGGTAGTGTATGCGAGCACCGTGTGTGAAGAAGAATATAATATGATGAAGAGTAGATAGAAAGATGAAAGAAAGATAGTTTTAAATGAATAAAAGTTGAGTAGATAGAAACTAGTATAATAACGAAAAATTAATTACATAGAAGTCAACAATAATAAGAAAAATAATTTGTGCGGACGAAACGCGCGGAGGTCGGCAAGCAATGTATGCGCGCCGGGCGGTAGATGTATATCGTGGCGGGGAGTGCACGAAGGCGACAGCGGCGGTGCGGTATGCCCCGCAGCGGTGACGTTGTCGATGTCGTCATCTTATAGGAGCTGGCCCAATTTGCATAAGCGGAGCGGATAGCGTATTGAACCAACTGTTTATATTTGTTATGCTTTAATGTCTATGCAAAGATAAAAGTTCTTCATATTGATAAGTAGAATCTTTACTTTCGGTTTGATATACTAATGTACAGGCAAAACTAAACTAAAACTACTACAATAACGGATCCTGTTCGAAAAACAAAGCCCCATTTTTTTATCACTTGTATATTTATATCATAATCACAACTTGTGCGTTACATAGGTATAGTGCGACCGAAAAGAGTAGAAACTGAACTAAATATAATAGTAATAGCAACATTTTCAATCCAAAAATGCTCAAGGGTTACCATGTGTTCCTAAAACTGGTTTCACTATGAAAGTGAAGCCCTATATTTTTCTACTCTTTGATCGCATTGTAATTGTAAATATTCCTCAGTAATATTTGCTTCGGATGATCTTTCTTATACAGCCCCAGCGCACTAGGCGACCGTTTACTTACATTATGTTATACACATCACAAACAGGCTGCCTACGAAGCTTGGACCACGGCTCGTGTTAATAGGAAGTATGGTGTCTTTGAATTGAAACGCAAATTTAATGCTGCCTCGAGGTCCAGTAAGATAGTGATTGCCAGAGCAAAGTTCGTTTTCGTCGGTAGAGATGGTCAAAGGCTCGCGAAGCACCTTTCTAGGAGCCGTGCTTTCTGGTCGCTTGCTAAGGCTGCCGAAGGCAATTTCTGCCAGTCCTTGCCATTACTACGAAAACCGGATGGTATTCTGGCCTTTAGCGCTAAATATAAAGCCGATCTACTAGGTACTCTTCGCCTCTAACGCTACTTTAAATGAGGGAGACGCCATGCCACCTACCACTCGTGGTGCAGCTACTCCATGCCGGAGTGATGTCCGGCGAGCATTATTCTCCCTCAATATTTATAAAACGAGTGGGCCAGATGATATGCAGACAGTGGTGTTGAAGCAGTATGGACCCGAGTTGTGTCCGGTACTAACGCGCCTATTCGCGCTCTCCACTGGGCAAGTTCCGCCTCGTGGAAGACCTCCCTTCTCTCAAAGCTGATGGAGCGAGTAATCAACATGCAGCTCCTGGGATACCTAGAAGAGCACGACTTAATCAACGATGGTCAACGCGGCTTTCGCCGCGGGCGTTTCACTGGTGATCTAGTTTAGTGTATCTCACGCATCGTTGGCAGCAGTTGAGTCAAGGTGAAATCTATCAGAATATATATATATAATATCTTTCGGAATTATGATTTGGACTCTGATGCATTGACTGTATGCTTAAACATAGACGAAGGTCTCTAGTCTGGCACTTCTGTGGAAGTTGCCATCGTACGGTCTGCCTAGGGATTTGTGACAAAAAGACAAGAGAAGTAGACAAAAAGCTAGCAACTCATTTGATTTGCTAGCTTTTTGTCTAGCGGAAGCATAAAGGCTGTGGTTGATAGTAGTTGCTCCGACAGCATGGACATCAATGCAGGGCTCTATGTTATTCGTTGCTATGCAGATGACAACACCGGGGATATTTTTTACACGGGCCGTGTTAACATTTCCCGTTCTCAGGTGGTGGAAAGTCGTGAACGACTTGTGTCGGAGACCGAGAACCTACAGTCGCAGTGCACGGAAAAAAAAACAGTATGTCATGCAAAACCATATACTTATTCCTAGAGAATTTCACTCATTCCTATAGTAGAAAAGCTAATACATTTGTACTAAGCTTACATCTATTCAAATATCAAATCCAACGAGATCATAGAATGAGAAAAAGTATAGTGAGCAACCAACATTAAATCACTTGTAGTTGTGTACCCTTCCCTATCCTTTTTTGCCTAAAAGCATATAAAATAATATTTTTTTTATCACATTATTATTAACAAATGTTACTTATTTTTCAAACACCTAATTACTTAATTGTTTCAAAAGAAGCTATAAAATTTTTCAACACGATTAACATTTGTTGTTTCTTGTTTTGTTTTTAATAAAACATTATAAATTAAATTAGAACTAAAGGTGTATGCGAACGAGAATGGCTTAAAATTCAGTTGCAACATTTGTCTCACTCCCAAACATAATAAAATTACATAATATAACATAAAAAAATTACCTACTAAAAATTATAACATTTTTGAAAATAACTGGTAAACCGACTTGCTCACTGTAGGCCCCACCTTCCTATTTAATTCCCCATATGTCAAATTTGCTAATAGGAACTCTCCCTCTCTTGAATCACATTTTTTATATTGTTGAATCAACAAACTTGGAGTACTGTAATTATTTGTAATAGCTACTGCTATCTCAACAGATAATCCTTTCAATTGTAGTAATAACTTTATGAATGTTTCCGTTACAGTCAACGGCTTCGTTTTTGCTGAAGATATGTTAAAATACTTAAAAGTCATCAACTCTTCATTTTTTGGATCACAATTACAGCCCATTAAATTTGTATCCTGAAAAAAGAAACAAATATAAAAAAATTACAAATACCTAACAAAACAAAGTTAACAATCGTTTCATAATAAAAAAATATGTGTCCAAAAAAAGAAAACACAAGAAATAGAAACAAATAATTAAGGGGTATTTTTTTTTTAAATCATTTGTTTTTACGTTTTTACAAACAAATATTTTTTTAACAGTCCGTATCTCAAATTGCGCCGATTTATCAACTTTGTTCCTTCGTTTTCCAGAAAGTGTATATATTATACAATAATTGAGTAGGTATACATTATAAAAGACCATTCCAATACAAGTACCTAGAATATAGTAAAATATTTTTTATTTATTCATATTTTTGTGTGCCTTATTTCGGCACTGCCCAGGTCTCAGATCTTGATTTTAACTAGACAAAAAAATTGACGTTAATTTGTCGCCCAAAGGAAAAAACTTGTCGCTCTCCCGTTAAAGAGCTATAAGGTTTTTGTTGTGGCAGTGCTGAAATAAGTCTTATTTCGGCACTGCCCAATAAAACTACACCACCTAGTGAAAATCTGATTTCACCCAGATGTTTCCAAGGAAACAAACCAATTGTGTTTTTTCTGCGACAAATTCTTGAATTTGTCGCAGATTTTGGTCGATGCGTAATTAAAAAGTTACACGCATTTTAATAATTCTTATAATAAGTATAGACCGAGATCTAGCATCAAAATTATATCATGCACAAAATGCAACAGTAAAATACTTATAACTTTTTAACGGGAGGTCGACAAATTCTGATGCTTGGTGTCTGAATTCGACAAATTGACGACTAATTCTCGGGGAAATCATATGCTATGTATTATGCTTCGCTATGTTATGTAGTTTAATAAGATCCCGAGTGGGCTGTGCCGAATTAAGCTTATTTCGGCACTGCCACAAAAAAACCTTATAGGTCTTTAACGGGAGAGCGACAAAATTTTTCCTTTGGGCGACAAATTTCGACAAATTAACGACTAATTTTTTGTCTAGTAAAATCAAGATCTGATACCTGGGCAGTGCCGAAATAAGGCACGCCATATTTTTTATTATTCATAATTTGGATAAATCCAGCTCGATTTGAGAACAGTTCTCTCGAAATTTGAGGAACAGGGTTCAATCGTGATTTCTATAGAATAATAAGGAAACAAACACCTCAAAAAAATACTAGACATTGTTTAAAAAGGCTTTAACTAAACAAAGTAACAAGTTTTTCTTGGGCTATTCAGAGCGACCATATCAACGTGCGTGTGTTACTCTGCTCACGCATGATCAAGCCACGTCGCTCGCTCAAATACCTACATACGCTACGCAGAATATCAGATACTGGCTCTTAACAGCAAAGCAGTATACAACCAGTTTTGAGTATTAACTGACCTAAAATACTTAACTCCATTCATAAGCTATGCAATTTTCCAATAAAGGCACTAGCCGACTAACCTCTTAAAGTCTTAAACAGAGGTTCCCAACCAGTGGTCCGTGAGAGGTAAATTATGGTCCGTGTTACAAACTTATAGTGAAAGAGATTGAGCACTATTATACAAAATACTCAAATCTCGAGTTATAGATAAATGACGAGCTCGGTGGGCGTAGCGGTAATGACGCAGCTTCGACACTAACGCTCGTGGGTTCGATTCCTACATAGGACAAACATTTGTGTGCATGAACATGTCTGTTTGTCTTGGTCTGGGTGTTTTCTATGTATCCTATGTATGTATTTACAAAAAAAAATGTATTTACATATGTTTATCAGTTGTCTAGTATCCATAACACAAGCTTGGCTTACTTTGGGGCTAGATGGCGCTGTGCAATTTGTCAGACAATATTTATTATTATTATTTAATGGAATCATATGACAGTTGGGACCATGCATGCAACAAAAACCTCCTAGTGGTCCGCGAACATAAAAAGGTTGGGAACCACTGCTCTTAAGAAACTAGAGTACAACTCTCTTATCTGCCCCCTTACCACCATCTCTTATTGCGATTCAATAACTGAATAGAATGCATATTCATACCAATGAATAAGCGACTCTATTCAATATGAAATAGAGTCGCTTATTCATTGGTATCAATAAGCATTCTATCCAGTTATTGTATCGCATTAGGTAGGTGGTAAGGGGGCTGTTTTTTTTTTTAATGTAACAATCCCTTACCTTATACTTTATAGTCAATCTATGGGTCATCATGGCTAAAAATCTAGCAGAATTACTCAGTGAATCAGTCATATGTACTTTGAAGCCATCCTGTACTCTAGTATTACACATCGCCTGCTTCAAACTCTGCATTGGTAGCCCTACAAATTTGTTACTACCAAAATTTTCAACCAAGTAAATAACATTTTCCAAGCCACATCTTCTTAATCTAAATTTCTGCTCATGAAATCTTCCATCTTTAATACTGGCTCCAAAATCATCCATTCTTTTTCTTTCAACGATGTATGGTAATACTAATTCTTGGTTACTCTGTTTATCTCTCACTATCCATGTGAAATCACCAACTTTTAAACTTCTGTACTCATGTTTTAAATCTGGGTATTGTAATATTTTTTTTAAAAAAAATAAAGAAAGATATTTTGTTGTACGGTATAAATGAGAAACAAATAAAGATAATACTTACTTCGGGCGCCAGGAGGTTTAAGGCTAACCACCAACCCTAAATATGCGGATAGCTATTAAGCGGGGAGACTGAACTTCTAATCTTCAGGGAGAGACAGAAAAATGAAAATAAAGCCATAGGAAGTTCACTTTGCTTTATTCCTCTGCATAGAATGTAAAACTAATAATCTAAGGTAGCATAAGGTGTTACAATGGCACTTAGGTCATAACCCTATAGTTATCATATGATCGCATTAGACAATCTAGGAAATAATATGATTCTTTATAACTTTCGATGACTCTTTGCACGCTTCTATTAATTAGTAAAATAATAAATATAAACGATCTGACCTCAGGTTTTCATAACATGATATGGGAGGTTAA
The DNA here is from genome assembly GCA_937001555.2 of Hypsopygia costalis. Taxonomy (NCBI): domain Eukaryota; kingdom Metazoa; phylum Arthropoda; class Insecta; order Lepidoptera; family Pyralidae; genus Hypsopygia; species Hypsopygia costalis. The sequence goes on from OW443335.2 coordinate 7,226,680, forward strand.
AGCAGCCTTACGCCACGCCAGTACCCAAGCTTGTAGCAACGAGCCTTCCACCCATAACACCAGCCAGAAACGCTTCGGAGAGGATCCCCGAACAAAACATCCAAAAAACAACTTCGGAAGTAGAAAACTCCAGAAAATAAACTCAAAAAAAAACTTCGGGTATAAAAAAAACTCCAGAAAAAAACTCCAGAAAAAAAACTTCGGGTATAAAAAAAACTCCAGAAAAAAACGCCAGCATCAGCTGAAACAAACATAGGTTAGATTAGCATTAGGTTATAACAAACGTGACTGCATTGAAAGCCAATATGGATTTCATGACAATTACTCACCGTTTTTTTCCATTATACTAACAATCCGTCACATCAGAAGGAAACCAACAACATATAAGTTTGATTAGCGTGAATCTGAAACAACGCATTACTATGAAACATCTTGACACCCAAACGACATAATTTCACCAAATCTAATAGAAATCATACGTACCAATAAACAATACAGCTACATAATTATTAATATCAACCAAATATAGGCTGATTTATAAGATAAAATTAGATCATTAGATCATTACTATATAATCAATCCATCACAGCTACAAGGTCGGTCGACAAGTGACGTCCGCCCGGCGCCGGAAAGACATCGACCAGTGAAACTGTCAAAACTGACAAGTCACGTCAATCCATCAATCAAAAAAGTAAAGTGAAAATTTATGGCTTTGGCAATCAGTTGGAAGTACAAAGACAATTATTGGAATTACATTCCATGTAACGATGTATGTCACATACGACGTTACATCACATCCCTTCCCATAAAAAATAAAAGAAAGAAAACTTCCTTTATTAAAGAACAACCCAAAAAGGAAAAGAAAACCCTTAACCAAAGGAAAATTAACATCTTCCAACACCAAAGAAAAATTAACATCTACCAACACCAAAGAAACAATAGCCATCTGACACAACTCCAGAATGCAGCTAAGTTGAATAACTTGCTGATTCGTAAATCCAGCTGAAACCTCAATACAAAAGTGCGGTTAGGCCTTATAGCCACCGACTCCAAACTCCTATAACAATCCATCAAAAAGAAAAATAAACAAATAAAATTCAACATAAAGTCGACAATTCGAATTAATAACAACATCCACAAAAATCTAACAAAAAGTGTGACAACCCTAAAGAAATTCAATCCATGTTCGACAACCCTAGAGAACAGTTAAGCACCAACGCTACTGTCTCTTACCACCTAAACCAAACTATTTACTTAAGTACGGTTGGGCTCCTTCGCCACCGACTCATTCTCCATCCAACTCTGAACTCCTGAAACAACATCATAACATCAGCAACAAAAATGCCAAGTAAATAAAAAAACTTCCATGACTGCAATAGTCGAGGACGAAATCAGCTGTTTTGTGATCGGCATAACTCCACCAACTTTCCGGGCACAAAAGCTGTAAAAAAGACCAACAAATGTGATCGGCACAACTCCACCGACTTTCCGGGCACAAATGCGTATAAAAGACCAACAAATGTGATCGGCACAACTCCACCGACTTTCCGGGCACAAATGCGTATAAAAGACCAACAAATGTGATCGGCACAACTCCACCGACTTTCCGGGCACAAATGCGTATAAAAGACCAACAAATGTGATCGGCACAACTCCACCGACTTTCCGGGCACAAATGCGTATAAAGACCAACAAATGTGATCGGCTCAACTCCACCGACTTTCCGGGCACAAATGCGTAAAAAAGACCAACAAATGTGATCGGCACAACTCCACCGACTTTCCGGGCACAAATGCGTAAAAAGACCAACAAATGTGATCGGCACAACTCCACCGACTTTCCGGGCACAAATGCGTATAAAATTGTGAATTTCTTCACCACAAGTGATAGAAATCACAATAAAATCCAGAGTAACTATAACAAGGCGATAGACTCCTTCAAAACAAAAGTAATTTTTCTACACCAGAATGTGGTAAGTAGAAACCAAAGAAACACAAAGGTCTCATAAGAGGTCGAGAATACAATACCAATTAGGTAGTTTCTCTCAAATCCAATGCTTAACCTATACAATACATAAATGTACACAAGTATACACAAAAAACATTGGTATATAAATGACATAAAATACAAAAGATATTTGTATACACAATACACCAAATACAAAAGAGAAAGCAAACAATATCAGGTAAAATGACAATATCACCCAAAAATAATTATCACAATAATTGATAATACAAGAATAAAGTGATTATCAAATAATGTGGCAATAAAACAAAAAAGAATAAGATCCAATGATGTGAATATGTTGAAATATGTTTTTGCGAAGTCAAAGCATGTTGAAAGTTATTAAAGGTAGATTTAGAATTAAGCCAATATGTAAATTTATTAAAACTTAATAAATTCAGAAAAACCTAAGTTAAGTCTTTTAGACAGTTTTAGTTCTTGCTTCTATATAGAAGTTAAGAAATTGTCCTTGCTTACATCTTTCTTTCAAGTCGACATTATCCAGTCATACATCACTCTATCACCGACAAAAAATCCTCACCGCTAACAAAACCAAGACCAAAGCCTGTAATATCAAAAACTAAGTATTTTAATATTTGATTATATCCTTAACATGGTAGCGACCTGTGGTACCTTTGTCCAGGTCTTCCAGAAGGTAAACATTAGGGGAAACTTTAGAAATAACTTTACATTTAAGAAACTTAGGTGCAAGTTTAGCAGAAAAGAAAACAGGAGCATTAGACTTCACAAAACTCCTTCTCCACACAATATCATTCACAGCAAAGGAAATGACTTGTCGACCCTTGTTATAATGAGAAGCATTACGCTTATAAGATTTTAACAAAGAGGATTGAACCCTAACAAATATTTCACTAAGAGAATTAAGTGAAGTAGCAAATTCACTTCTATCTCCCAGTTCCAATTCATCTAAATTATCAATATTACTAAAACGGTGCAATGAAGCATCAAAAATAAGTTCTCTACCGAACATTAAGAAATTAGGTGTGAAATCCGTAGCAAGATTCACACTATTGTTCAAAGCTAGTTGAACATGAGGTAAAAACTTAGACCACGTTCTATGATCATCTTTAACAAAACAAGCTATACACGTTTCTATAGTTTTGTGATACCGTTCTATAGGATTGTTTTGTGGACTAAATAGTGCATTATAAAATATTTTATCTATATTATATCCTTTCAGAAACGTTACAAAATGAGAAGCAGTAAATTGGGAACCATTATCACAAACAAATATTTTAGGAGTACCGAACTTGAGAAATATTTCCTTTTCCAAAAGTTTACAAATTACATTAGTAGTAGCATTTATCATAGGGAAAATCCAACAATATTTAGTGAAAACATCTAACACAGTAAGTAAGAATCTGTGACCTGAATAAGCTTTAGGGAAAGGACCAACTATATCAATAGAAAGCATAAGCATAGGCCTATCAACTTTTTTAGGATTAACCATAATTCCTTGAGGAGGATTAGTAGAAGACTTATAAGCCTTACAAGTATCACAAGAGTTTACATATTTAAGTACATCATTAAACATTCCAATCCAAAAATAATGTTGTTTTAATTTCTTTATAGTTTTATGAATTCCTAAATGACCAGAATTAATATCATCATGATTAGATTTAATAGTGTTGATGATATGTTCTTTTGGAATAACTATTTTCCAATTCAAACGACTAAAAGAGTCAAATTTATTTTTACAAAATCTATACAAGGTTTGATTCTCTACTTTATAATTTTTATATTTAGTAGGAAACCTTTGGCATTCAACAAAAATTCTTTTATACCATGGGTCATCGATATCTTCATCGGGGGAAATTATATTACTACTAGGAGTATCTATAGCAGAAATATTTATACGAGATAAACAATCAGGAACTAAATGTAAAGAACCTTTTTTATACTTTATATCAAAAGTAAATTGGGATATCCTAGCTGCCCAACGTGCCAAACGACCAGTAGGATTATTAAGTGTTAATAACCAAGTTAAACAAGCACGATCAGTTACAACGGTAAACTTCATTCCTTCAATATAAGGTCTAAAATGTTCAATAGAATCTAAAATGGATAATAGTTCTCTTTCCGTGGTACTATAATTTCTTTCACACTTACTAAGAGATCTAGAATAATAAGCTACAGGATGTTGATCAGAATTTTCATCTTCCTGACATAATACACTACCAATTCCAACGGAACTAGCATCGCAATGAAGAAAGAAAGGTTTTTCAAAATTAGGGCAATGCAAAACTGGAGCAGAAACTAAGGCTTCTTCCGTACGTTTATAAATAATATTCTTCCATAAATCTTTAGCAATATCAAAAGTTAACCAAAAATCAAATCCTAATATAATAGGAGACTTAAATGAAGGTATTATTAAGAATTCTATATTTTTAGTAATGGCATCACAAGTAACTGGCAACACCATAGAACCAACGATCCTACTTGAGGTACCATCAGCCGTGTTAGCGGAGCTATCACAAGGTTTCATTTGAAAACCCAAATTCAAAAAATCTAAATGTTTATCAGCACCCAAAACACTAATTGTAGAACCACTGTCTAACAATCCAGAAAAAATATAAGTATTAATTGTAAATTCCAAAAAGGGCCTAGTATCTTTATTCTTCACAAACAAAACAGGAGCTGAATTAATGTTCTGAGAAAATAATTTTAAATAATTCAACAAATAGCTACGTTCACGTTTAATAGTATCTGCATCCGGGGCACAGCTTGATTTTTTCAACATCGAGACACGTTCAGTTTTCTCAGAAACCAGTGCTCGATGGTTCCTAATCAGTTTTTTGAACTGGTACCGTTACCCGCATTACACACATCACAATTTGCAGAAGTGACACCAACTTTATGACATTTAAAACAAACAACGCCAGGGAATTTGGTACAACTTTTATAAACATGTCCAAGGGACTGACATTTTAAACAAACTATACGCTTACTATCATTGGTAGCAGTGATTTCAGCAAAATTTTTCAAAGGTTTTATATATTTAGGGGGTGTACGGTTAACAAAAACTTCTAATTCCCGACTAAGACAAAGAAAATCAGTAACAGAAACAATCTGTTTACCAAATATAAAAGGTGTGTAAATATTCAACATGTTATGCTTAATAATTTGAATTAAAGTAACTTCTGGAAGTGGAACAGCCAACCGACTAGCCATATCTCTAATATCAATAATAAAATCTGGAAGTGACTCAGAATATTTTTGTTTCCTAGTACGAAGTTCACTTTCCAAAAAATAATCATAATCTACTTTATCAAATTGTTTCAATAAAGCTATTTTCAAATCCTGCCAGCTAGACATCTGTACACGAACAGCACGGAACCACTTAAGCGCACTACCTGACAAAAGGTCAGTGAACGAGGCCACAAGAAAATGTTCATCAAAGTTTTTAAATAAAAAGTATTCTTCAATCTGCATTATAAATTCTCTAATGCAAGACTTACCGTCAAAAATAATTCTACTACGCTTCAAATCTGGTAACTTATACATAGAAGGCAAATGTTTTTTAATATTTTCTTTTACTGAAACATTCATGGTATTAAACGAATGACAATGGGTCATTGAACTATGTGCGACACTGTTAGGTAAAAAAGTCTCAGGAACTCCTGCAACATCTATCAATTCACTCACAACTGTATTGTCAGCAGAACCCACCAGCAACTCAGTATGCTTATCTTCAGGCAAGGATGGAACCTGAATACCTTTATCCATGTTTGCGAATAAAGAGAAATTTTTAAAAACAAAAAAGAATTTAAGATGTTATTCAACCCGGTTGAAAAAGTTAAAGCATCAAAAGTGCATTAAGCCGTAAGTATTTAACGTTGTAAAATATAGCAATATATCAATTATTTGAAGTGTGCAAAGATCATTCACAATGATGTTCACTTAATAATATGTTTATCAATAAGTTTATTCACCTTTAAAGCCTTATCCAATAGCTCATATAAGCTTGACTTGCATTTATCAAAACAGTAGTATATTTAAACAACAATAATATCTTTGTAAAACAAGCAGTATTCAACAAAGAATGCAAAGTCCAACCAGAATAGCAACAAGCAAATATTTATCACAATATTAAAGTATTTTATGAATTTAATTTACTATTTATTTAAAGTTAACTATTACTTTAAGATTACAGTAAGATTCAATTGTTTTAAGTCTATATAATAGGTACAAAACTACAGAACAACTTGCTTTAATATTAGCTTTGTTAAAGAAACAAAATAGATTTCAAAACATAACCCTACTTTATGTAAAGTGGGTATAAATAAACTGTTATTTATTGTAACTAAGTAGTACAATAAACCAGTAATATAATAAACATTGTGTTACAATAAACACATTAACAAACTAACAAAATAGCAGTGCAAAGAATCATGAATAAATAATAGACATTCTATATCAAGTCCCTGTTCGGGCGCCAATTGTAATATTTTTTTTAAAAAAAATAAAGAAAGATATTTTGTTGTACGGTATAAATGAGAAACAAATAAAGATAATACTTACTTCGGGCGCCAGGAGGTTTAAGGCTAACCACCAACCCTAAATATGCGGATAGCTATTAAGCGGGGAGACTGAACTTCTAATCTTCAGGGAGAGACAGAAAAATGAAAATAAAGCCATAGGAAGTTCACTTTGCTTTATTCCTCTGCATAGAATGTAAAACTAATAATCTAAGGTAGCATAAGGTGTTACAATGGCACTTAGGTCATAACCCTATAGTTATCATATGATCGCATTAGACAATCTAGGAAATAATATGATTCTTTATAACTTTCGATGACTCTTTGCACGCTTCTATTAATTAGTAAAATAATAAATATAAACGATCTGACCTCAGGTTTTCATAACATGATATGGGAGGTTAAAGCAGCCTTACGCCACGCCAGTACCCAAGCTTGTAGCAACGAGCCTTCCACCCATAACACCAGCCAGAAACGCTTCGGAGAGGATCCCCGAACAAAACATCCAAAAAACAACTTCGGAAGTAGAAAACTCCAGAAAATAAACTCAAAAAAAAACTTCGGGTATAAAAAAAACTCCAGAAAAAAACTCCAGAAAAAAAACTTCGGGTATAAAAAAAACTCCAGAAAAAAACGCCAGCATCAGCTGAAACAAACATAGGTTAGATTAGCATTAGGTTATAACAAACGTGACTGCATTGAAAGCCAATATGGATTTCATGACAATTACTCACCGTTTTTTTCCATTATACTAACAATCCGTCACATCAGAAGGAAACCAACAACATATAAGTTTGATTAGCGTGAATCTGAAACAACGCATTACTATGAAACATCTTGACACCCAAACGACATAATTTCACCAAATCTAATAGAAATCATACGTACCAATAAACAATACAGCTACATAATTATTAATATCAACCAAATATAGGCTGATTTATAAGATAAAATTAGATCATTAGATCATTACTATATAATCAATCCATCACAGCTACAAGGTCGGTCGACAAGTGACGTCCGCCCGGCGCCGGAAAGACATCGACCAGTGAAACTGTCAAAACTGACAAGTCACGTCAATCCATCAATCAAAAAAGTAAAGTGAAAATTTATGGCTTTGGCAATCAGTTGGAAGTACAAAGACAATTATTGGAATTACATTCCATGTAACGATGTATGTCACATACGACGTTACAGTATTTGTTAAATTGGGCTACTGTTGGGTCATTCTTCTTTGTTACCCTATAAAATGTAACATTAATTATTATTAAACATTAATTAGTATCAATCATATCTCAAAATATTAACTAATAATAATTTTATAACTATTACAGAAAGCTTCTCATTGGCATCTATCACGTTGCCTATTACACAAACAAAAAAGAAAGCATTCCTTTGCTTGCATATAGATAGATTCCCAAGGAGACAGCATACACTTGAAGAGGAAAAAAATTTGACGATTTTATATTATATGCAACAAGTGACGCTACTGTAGTACCTACAGTGGTAGCAACTAAAGATAACCCACAAAATAATTCTAGATATAAGTCAGCTTATGATTACCAGTCGAGACTGGATTGTTCGTTGTGCCAATAAATAACATACACCCAGCGCCTATGCCGCGCAGATCGCGTGCGTTCAGCCGTTCAGCGCGCGCGCGGGATGCGCAATGAGTGAGAGAGATAAGTTATGAAAAACTGCTGTACCACAGCAAGACGAGGTGACTCAGCGTTACTAACACAATATAATTTAAAAAATCTGACATGTGAGCAATTCTACAGTGAAATTTCTTCAAAACAAGATTTTTTTGAAATCTGTGTCTAGTGATCAGAAATACAAGTACAAAGTCAATAAAACGTAATTATATATATTAAGTTTTATTTTCAGCCCAAGACTGGATTTTTTTACATAAATCAGGATTTTTTTAACACTTGCAACCGGCTTTTCGATTTAAAGTCCTGGTAACCTTAGTTGTGTATACATAGTTAGGCCACTAAGAACATGGGGAAAGAAAAATTATAGAATAACTTGGGGCTGATTGACGTTTTCAGTGTCATCTAGTGTCAAAACATTGCCAAAGTTCATATAAATTATTATACATTCTGAAATAATAATAAAACAACTTTCAATACTGACCCACTAGTTTCCATTTTATCAATCAGCAATATCACATCAAATGACCCTGCTGCCATTTGAATATGTTCTTCATTCAAATTATTTAAATTCATATTATTTTCTGATACACTACTATTGGTCGATTGACTGGCAGATAAATTTAACACTTCAGTTTCCATGTTGTTGAATATCACATCATTTATAGTTGGAATACTTTCAAACTCTTTCACTAGTTCCTTAGCTAATGAAATACCGCTTTCAGTCAACATATACTCAACATGCTTATTGATCTTATATTTTTCCACTAATCCCTTAGTTATCAATCGAGTCATGTTTGACCAAGCAGTGTAGTAAGACTCTGGTTTGGGTCTTGTAAATGATTCTTCACTGTATTTCTGTGCCTTTTCAATTAGCTCTTCTTTTAAAAGTGACTTTTTACTATTATTATCTTCAGAGTGTTCGAGTAATGCTCTCAAAATAGCATAACCACCCGATCTATATGAAGGCTTATAACATCGAGCCTTTTTTTTAGGTTTTTCAAGCGGTCTAGAATCAACATATATATCTGGTTGAGAATTACTTGCCAATGATGAACCACTGGCAAGTGATGCAACAAATGATGTTTCTCCAGGATCATTATCGTGAGATCTCAATACAAATTTTTTATTAAAACAAGTTTGAGTGTTAATTTTATTTTCAGATTTTTTAATGCATTCATTCTGACTTAATTCAGGGGTTTCAGACTTACCAGAATCATCATTGCTGTGAAGTGAATAAGCAGATAGGCGATCAGCTGAACTGGTATTTTCAGCACAATGCTCGACTCCATCTATTTTCAAATTATCACCAATTACTTCTAACCGTCTATCTAAGAATATACATAACTTTTTATCAAAACCTTTGAGCACCGCACATTCAGCACCAGTATGTAATGGCAAAGGGTATTTAGATAGGGAAGATAATGCTTCTTGTAACATTGATTCTAATTTACTTCTTTTGGCCTTAGCATCTTCATATAACTCTTCAAGCCATTGTTGAAAAAGTGGGTTTGGACGGTTGCGCTTGAACGTTATTCTCTTTTTAGGTTCGTTCATTCTTACTTTCGCAAATTATATTACAAATGAATACTACTTTTTAAACCATACTATTTACTCTTTGCGGTACTTTTTCTAAACAAATTTGATCGAAGAAACAAATAATACAAATGGATAGAAACAAAACAAACTTTATTTATAGGTTATGTTCCAGTGTTACCGTTCTCAAAATCCATTAACTAACTAATCCTAATATTCCTAATCTTATTAAAATTATTTTGAAAATCTACATACTTGAATTTAAAAAAAACAATCAAACTAAACAAAATACTTTACTTCTTAAATCTGTTTCCTTGTAAATTTACTCTGATTTTAAACAGAGTAAATTAAATAAAATTTAAAACTGTTTGATAATAAAAAAAATGTTGTAAAAGTCGGTTTACGGACGAAAATTTTATGTGATAACGTCTGAAACATTGGCCCATCGTGCTTATCGCTTGTTCCTCGCTCTCGCTTGCACGCTCGGCTCAGGCGGAACGTGACAATGAGTCGTGCTTTTTCGTGAGTGCAGCCGATTTATTAGGGACAAGGAACGTAGTGTGGCCACGTTACGGCATGGCGAGTAACGTGGCCACACTACGTTCCTGCCTACTTCCCTCGCTACTTCCCTCGCCACTCGAAGAGTGTATGGCAGGGCTAGGGTGTAGACTATTTATTGGAAATATTTTTTTTTACAGATGAACATACAGATGAAAATTTCCCGGTAAAACGCTAAAGTTCTGTCATGGCGTCGCTATGACGTCACGATCCTCTAAACAACAACATTGTTTCATAGTAAGCAGATGCAGTTCATTGTATATTTTATGCGTATATTATCATAAACTTTATAGAAATGGATTCCAAGTTCAACAAGTATCGTGCAGTGCCTTTGTGTCAAAATACTACAATCAAAACAAGTGGTTTCAACTTGCTAGGAGAGATAAACCACTAACAGCGCAAAATGCTTATTATTGCGAAGATCTTACTGATTTAAGTAATATTTTGTTACAATTCTGTTACATAATGTCTTGAAATTCCGTACAAAAATACTGATAACTTGGTGAAGAAGACACAGTCCTAGGTTATTTTCCTTCAAAGGTCTAAAAATCTGGATAAGAACAATGTACTTTGTTATTTCAGATGCCAAATGATATGGAAAACTTTACTAATGTGACAAATGTTCACTTATATTTCTTCTTTTTATCAAATCAAAAGTAAAATGTTCAAGCTAATCTTTATGTTTACATCAAAATGTCATTGTCACACACAATGTTTAGAAGATCGTGACGTCACATGCTGTGATTACGGATGAAATATTTACTTTTTATTAATTAAAATAAAAAAGATAATAAATATAATGAGTAAAAATATGTCATTTTCGCTAACTCTCAGAAAAACAATAATTTGTATTATATTTCATTTACTGTCTACACACCTTTTGATTAAAAAACTAAAACAAACTTACTGTCTGTTACGTTATTTTCGTCGCGAACTACAACACTACAAACAGTACTTTAACTAATAAATCTGGTGGAATAGGTATCAGAATAAATTCGAGTGTAGCTCTCCCAGCTTTCCTTTCCTCCACTTACAAGGCTCATGACTTATCAAAGAAAATTTTAAAAGATAACGACATAATAATCGACCAGCAAGTGGAGGCAAGAAACGCATGGTCATCTCTTTGCCCCAATGAGGACATTCCAGTTTCCAGTGGAAAAAATCCAACAAAAACTCTGGGATGCTCCATTGGTGCAAAGATCTATAGATTTTTTGGCTCAAAATTGTTCTAATCCTATAGACCGCGAGACTTTTAGAACTGCAATTGGGCTCCGTTTAGGTACATCAGTGTGCATAGCCCATCGTTGCCCATGCGGCAGTGACGTCGACCAGTATGGGCGCCATGAATTACATTGTCTCCGAAGTGCCGGAACTGCCGGAAGGTTGACCCGGCACAGGTCTCTTAACGACGTCATCAGAAGGGCTCTTGCCACCATTAACGTTCCTAGTACCACCCTAGAGACGTATACCGTAATGATGATAGGAGGCTGGATGGTGCGACACTAGTTCCCCAGGACACACCAGCGCCCTCTCACCTTAGTGCATCCGCTTTGAGAGCTGGGGCGGCAGCTGAAACGACGGAACAAAACAAACGGCGTAAATATGAATGCCTCTCAGAAGAATACATGTTTATGCTGTTTGGAGTCGAGACATTTGGACCATGGGGCTCATCTGCGAAAAAATTTTTTTCAGTAATTTCATCAAAACTGGTTGCCGTCTCTGGAGACAGGAGTGCTGGCTCTTTTTTCGCTCAAAAAGTGAGCCTCCCTGCCTCATAGGACCGATATTTTCGAGGATTATTTAAGTATTTTCTTTTTCTTTTTACTAGTTTTATTTTTATGTAGTTTTAAGATTAGATTATTTTTATTTAATAGAAGTAGTTTAGTAGTTTATTTTTATTTTGTTGTTACATGCATATTTCAAGTAATTGACAAATAAATGATCTATATGAAAAAAAATAACACTTTATTAAACTTAAAAACTACTAGACTGATTCCAATGTCCAGTAAACAATAGAAACTGTTTGCTATGTATTATCTACTTATCCAACAAATTTCATTAAAATCGGATCAGTCATTTGCAAGGAATAGCAAAATATTCATAAAAATACAAATCATTTAATAACTATAACAAAAAAGGTAACATGTGATAAATTGTTTTTCAAGTTAATTTATGTATGCTACTCAACCAATTTCGCAGTCCAAGGAAATTAAAATACTTTCTTATAAATATACATACATACTTACACAATTTTCTCCTTTGAGTATTAAGCCACTTAATACTCAAAGATTTTCTCAAAATCGCAGCACTAGTTAAAAAAGCTTTGAGTATACTCAAAGTAAAAAAGTTATTGTGTCGCAAAGATACAAAAAATGATTTTTTGTGCTAACTAAAAAAGATAAAAAAAATTACAATAAAAAAGAATATTACTTATTTATAAAAAATGTAAGACGTGTCTAAGTGTCCACAAACTGCCACAAAGGCCCAATGGCTGAATGATTAATTTGTATTTCTTTTCACTCGATTTATAGATCTCGCTCGGTTTCCAAAACTGAAAGTTTGTGAGTTATTACATATGTATGTAAAGATATTTGTAACTACTTTATGGGTACGGCTGCACGGATTTTGATGAAAATTGTTATACTGTAAATTGACTTCCAAAAAAAAGGTACTTGGAAGTGTTTGATTCGGGGCTGTCGAATCATTCCAAAGAGTCGTGCAAAAAAAGCTAAAAAAACATTGATTCCAGAGCCGTAAAGCCAATTGATAAATAAATTAGAATTAATAATTTACTCTTTGCTTTTTAATTGACTTGTAGTTGTTTGTTGGCGTTCGTTCGTTTTCCATCAAACAGATTATTTAATTTTATTTGGAATGTACCTAACAATGTGATGTGATTCTAAAGTGTTTACAAGAAATATTAATCAAAATGTCGGTAGAAATTCCGTTGAGGACCACGGATGAGGTGATTAGTGATTAGTTTACAAATTGTGCTATTAAGTGTTTTTTGGCTTTTTCTGTAATTCCTTTTAATTTTTCAAGGTAATTGAACTAGATCCGGAACAATTACCCACTGGAGATGAAGTGCTCGGCATATTGCAGCAGGAAAGATCGCAACTTAATGTCTGGATCAATGTTGCTGTAAGTTAACCTAAATTGTATGCTCTGTGTTCAGTTCCGTGGAAGTTTATCAGAGTTATTTAGATTTTGGCTCAGTCAGATCGCCTTAAGGGCTGGATATTGTTTTTTCTTTACTAGCTACGCGGCATTGCCTGCATAGATACAACATATGTTCGAGGTTAAAATTCATATGTAACTTTAAAAATATTACTAAAGATTAAACTTCCCATGTAGCTATGTTTGGGGTTTCTCTAAGGCCTGGCCTACTCTAAAGTGTAAATTTGAAGTGTAAGACTAATATTCAGAATTTTTGGATACAATTTGTTCAATTAGGCCAGTGGACGTGGCCTTCAGCAGGGCCTAATTTGTTATCTGAATAAAAATACTCTCAGCTGAATGTTCAGACTCTTGTTTCTGAGGATTTGCACTAGGTTCCAAACCTAGGAGTAATGACTAATTACCTTCTTAGGGTCAAACCACACTAAGCCGAAATTCCGCATGATTAAGATTGATATGTAAAAAACGCAACGTAATTTTCGTCAAATGTGTCGATAGTCATTGAAAAAGGCTTGCCGGCGAGAAGTCGCCAAACTTGAGTTGCGTATCTTCGGTATAGTGTGTTTAGACACTTAGACCTTTGCTCTCAAAAAAAAGGCTGAATGTGTAATGTGAAGGATTGCATTGCCAGCAGTTGGTAGATACAGTCTGCTAATGATGATGTTTGTGTCAAAAAGTATGGTGGGCTGTTGGTTCTATCAAAAATTTTTATAACCAATATACAGTAATGTCCAAATACAAATAACATTTGTACGGAAAAGTTATTTTCTTGTATATATTGAAGCTAGACACCAGAGAAATATGCGGATGCGATACTGCTCATTTCGTGCATCATATAAAATGTATAAAAAAAGGGAGGTACGAGATACTTAAGTGGTGAAGCGCAAGTGGAGTGTCACCACTTTTATTTGATGAAAGCCTTTAATAATAAACAATATTTCAAAAAGCAAGCTGCATACATAACCAATTTTATACCAGGATGTAGGGTTTATAATGACAACCATTGTTTTAAGTAGGTACTAATGAACCATATTGAATGTGAGAATATATTACTATTCTAGAATATGTTGTTTGAATGTTAGATCTGGTACAGAAAGTCAACAGTTTTGTCAATGGTCAGGTCAACAGAAGGCAGAGTTTAATAATTCAAAATATATGAAAGTTTTCATTTATTAATTTTGTAAAATTTTTCCTTTCATTTTAGCTGGCATATTATAAACAAAAAAAGATCGATGATTTCCTCAAAATATTGGAGGCGTCCCGAGTGGACGCCAATATTGACTACAGAGACTTTAAATGGGACCAAATGCGGGCTCTCGACATGTTGGCTGCCTACTACGTACAGGAGGCAAACAAGGAGAAGTCTAAGGACAAGAAGAAGGAACTGTTCACAAAGGCAACACTCCTTTACACAATGGCTGATAAAATCATCATGTATGATCAGGTATATGAAACCATGTGAACTTTTAATATTCCTAGATACAATTTCATGAATATAATATGAAATAAATAAATGTTCCCTGACAATGTAGTCTCTTACGGTGCTTACATAAAGCGACAGGTTTTTTTTTAATTTTTTTTATTCTTTTCTATCTGCAATCAGCCCATTCAGCTTTTATCAGATTGGTTGAAATTAAATGACATTTTGAGATATCACACATCCAATGATGTGGATTCTCTTAAATGAATATATATATTCATGGCTAGTCTTGCCTTTTTCAAGCGAAATACATATTCACTAGTATCGAGGAGTGTGGCAAAGCGACAGGTTTAATTTATTTTCACTGGGCTATTTCCGCAGTTAGCCACTTGATTGGGTCATTGTGCGTGTCTTGTTATGTGCTCTCACTCGAACCAGCCTATGACATCCCAAAAAGATAGCAGCCTTTTCAGACTGCTGCAGGCTTCTGGGAGCAATGCCGTAGATCTGAGAATCTGTGCCCGTTGATCTGTCACAGGTTACCAGTACTGATTCTCGTTATGTCAATATAAGTGTAATTTAAGTAGAGTTTGCTTTGAATTCACACATACCGGCTACTTGGAAGCCGATAATCAGGCTTTTTATGTAAGCACTCAGTCACTGACCTACCGATTTATTAACAGTCAATTATTTATAGCATTTGCTTAATTGCTATTAACTTAAAAATGAATATTTTCAGAATCATCTTCTTGGCCGAGCATACTTCTGCCTTCTCGAAGGTGATAAAATGGAGCAAGCAGATGCCCAGTTCAACTTTGTACTGAATCAGTCTCCAAACAATGTTCCTTCCTTACTAGGCAAAGCCTGCATTGCATTCAATCGTAAGGACTACAGGGGAGCTTTAGCATTTTATAAGAAAGCTCTAAGGACTAACCCAGATAGTCCAGCAGCTCTGCGTTTGGGAATGGGACATTGTTTTATGAAGTTAAATAACCAAGAAAAAGCCAGGTAAGATAAATTTTCAAATATTATTCTGGTTGTTAAGAGGCTGTAAATGTAACACACTAGTGGCACCATTGAAAAAAAAACATAGCTTTTAAAGAAACAAATAATGAAGTATGCTGCCTCAAGGAGATAATTAACTACCATTAGTACATTTTTTCTTGCTGGGTCGCTTTTAGATTATGACCTGAAGGTACTTTTAGCATAATACTACATGTTAACTTATTAAAAAAAAATAGGCATGGCATTATTATCTACAATGCTTAAATTTAGGTAATTAACTATCACAAGTACATTTTTTCTAGGTGGGTCGCTTTTAGGTAATGACCTGAAGGTATTTTGGTATAATACTATTAACTTATTTAAATCTTCATGGCTTGCAGAGGTAAATAATGTTAAAAATCATGTTTCCCGTCTTATTTAAATGGGAAAACTTAAGGTTCCATGGAGAACCTCTTAAAATTAAAATTTGGAGCTGCCCTTTGGACAGGATTTTTATTTGGACATATTCTACGAAATTTTGGTCTGAGAGTAAAAAAAAAAGTATTGACTTTTTTGGCACACCCTAATACGTACATTTTATGTAAATATGTATAGAATATAGTAATGTATTTTTTAGAATGGCGTTTGAACGAGCCCTGCAATTGGATCCGCAATGTGTCGGTGCCCTAGTCGGCCTTTCGATCCTCAAGCTTAACCTACAAGAAAATGAATCCAACAAAATGGCTGTCATTATGCTGTCAAGGGCTTACGCTATCGACCCAAAGAATCCGATGGTGCTAAATCATTTGGCCAACCACTTCTTCTTTAAAAAGGTTTGATTTCAAAGTAAAGTATATAATTCAATCAATGAATACAACGACTTATTGTTCTCTACAGTACCGGGCCAGTCAAAGTGTGAAATTATCAATGTATCTGTATTATGGTATTTTGAGGTTCCAATTATTTTTCGGCAAGTCTGGTATTACCGGCAATTTATGTCTATATTTGGTTAGGAGTCGCAAAAGAACCCTAATCTTGTATAATAAATTAATTTCTTCAGAAATTTCTAACTATGTGTTTGACATTCTTTAGAAAGCTTAGAATTCTTTAGAAACATTATAGAGATTTATGAAATAGAGTACTCCTTGTACTATACCTGAATTTTCAGCAGTTTACATAACACTGGATTATACAGATTGCCGGTGACTTATATACTGCGACGAACTGTACACATCAACGAGTTGATTAGAAGGCTAGATCATTCATTAAATGTTGCCACTGTGTATGTCTGTAGAACTGCTAGCCAAATTGTTAAATATATTCTTAAACTTAAATATTAATAAATATTATAATAATTAAAATTATGTTTTGATTGTACTCCAGAGAGGTAGCACAGTTTCATAATAAACATGCATAAATATATCTTTTCTTTCATAGGACTATAGCAAGGTCCAGCATCTGGCTCTCCACGCTTTCCACAATACTGAGAACGAAGCTATGCGTGCTGAGAGTTGTCACCATCTCGCCAGGGCATTCCACGCGCAAGGTGATTGCGACCAAGCTTTCCAGTATTACTACCAAGCCACCCAGTTCGCCCCACCAAACTTTGTCCTACCGCATTATGGCTTGGGACAAATGTATATTTACAGAGGGGATACGGAAAATGTAAGTCGATTAACATTTTATTTAAACATTTTCATTACTATTTTGTCATTTTATTCTTTTATTATTAGTCACTAGTTGAAACGACAGACGTTGTCATGTCTTCTTAACAATGAATACTGAATTCGAATTGGTTTCGCGCAACCTGTCGAATGACAGTTCTGTCGAACGACATAAAGTTACATTAGAAAAGTTAATTTGGTCGTTCAGTTTTCCTAAATTCTCTATTCCCTAAATTCTCTAATTTTCCACGAAACTTTATTTTTTTTTTCTTTCACACTTGCCTTCTTTTGACAATAATAAATACAACAATAAAATAATTAGCAAAAAAATATTTTCCTGGAGACTGCTACAGAGCGTTCAGAAGCTCAGCGCTCAGTAGCCCACGGTTGTTTCCGACTGTTTTAGTTACATGACAGGTGTTAAGTCAGTAGCCATTGACCATACCAGTTGAGCAGCTTGCTAGAGTACGCTCTAACCACCTTCGATTGAGGGGAGACCCGTTTTCCGAGCAATGGTTGAAAAAGGGCCTTAATATCTTGTTTTTTGGGCCACTATTGCGTAGCAAATAAAGCCTTCTCTAATCTGCATCCCCAAGATATTTCTGTTACTTCCTGATCATCTCCTCGTGAACAGTAGCAAGATTCCTCTTCCAATTTAATACATATCCTTATTGCAGGCAGCACAATGTTTCGAGAAAGTACTAAAAGCACAGCCTGGCAACTATGAGACTATGAAGATATTAGGATCCCTATATGCGAACTCCCCGTCACAGTCAAAGCGCGATATTGCTCGGCAACATCTCAAGAAAGTCACTGAACAGTTCCCTGATGATGTTGAAGCCTGGATCGAGTTGGCTCAGATATTGGAGCAAAATGATTTACAGGTATGTTTCAATCAAATATATCGAACCTGTAGCATATATAAAACACAAAGTGAACTATCAACAATACGGATCGGACTTTATTCTAAGGATCAGTCGATAAGACTAATTTAAACGTAACTAAAAGTAATAAAAATCTGGTGCAGAAAGAAAGAAAAGACAAACTAGATGGCGCTGCGTTATTTGTAAAAAAAAATATTATCATTAAATTTAATACTTTTTATTCACATTATTATTATTTTCCTTTATAAATAGTATAGAATATTGATCAAGCCGTCCCTTCCCCAACCCGTCTGACCAGCGTGGGGAGTGTAGGCCAAATCCTCCTTCTGTCAGAGACGGACGAGAGAGGGTCGTGCTTCTGTAGTGGCGACTAAAATGACATGATGATAAATAGTACTTACAATACAATCTTTCGTTTGTTTATCCTGCGTCATTTGTAAAAAATAAAATGTTTATTATTAAGTTCAATACTTTTTATTCACATTATTTGTATCTCTTTTTAATCACGGGTCAAACCCGGTCATTTGATAGGCGTGCGCGGGGATATGGATCCAACGCGTAGAGGCCCCTTTGAAAAGTTTGATGTAATGTTGTACGCCCGCCGTGACCCGCTCCAGGATATGTCAATGGAACGACATATCTACGAACAGGTCTCGGCAGGCGTTGAGATTATTGCAAAGTGTGATGAAAAATAAATAGGCTACGGAGATGAGATCTCGGTGAATTTAATACCGGGCTATTACAGAAGAGGGACGTACGCCTGCCATTACCATTTTTTATTGCTAGTTATTTGAGGCAGGCGGCGGCTTGCCACTCACTAGATGGGCCCCCGAAATGCCAGGAAAACGGCCGAGGGCAACACCGGTGTTATATTATTATTATTATTTTCCGTTAGTTGTCTGACAATATTCATTTATTTATAACTTTGCAGGGTTCCCTGAATGCATATAGCACTGCAATGAAAATACTTAAAGAAAAGGTGAATGCAGATATTCCGGCCGAAATACTAAACAACGTGGCCGCGTTGCATTACAGACTGGGCAACTTACACGAAGCCAAGAAGTATTTGGAGGAAGCACTAGAGAGGTTCGTCAAATATACATTCTAATAACATATACTTACACTAGTTTCTGGCCGTGGCGTCGCTCCTCGTGAACAGAGCTCTTACTCGGTATTAAAAGTATGTATATATCCAGAGCACATTCTTGATGTGTACTAAATTTCAACCAAAACCTCCTTAATTGAGTAAGAAATATTATGTTTTCACTAATTTCCACATTATAATACTAGGCCGGATTCTAGCCCACGGGGCCGAAATTGAGGTTTTTCCATTGATTTCAATGGAAAATGTATTTGACGATCATTCCTCAAGCTCAAGGACATGATCGATCTCAATTTTTTTTCGATACTAACGTCAAGCATGTCGAGGTGTGTAATTGTGCCAAGTTTCATCAAAATCGGTTCAGTTGTTTTGGAGCCTATTCATTTCCAAGAATGACTTTTCGGCGTATACATAAACGTACCGTTCGCTCCAACCAATTAGTACATGTCTACATCTCACGGTTTCGTTTGTGTATTCCGCATTTAGAGATAGCCATATATCATTGAATATTTTTATTAGTGAAAAAAAATCTGGAATAAATTTGCTAAATATGTATAAGTCTTCCTAAGCACTCGTGGTAATGGCGTCAAAACAATTATGTTTTTTACAGGGAGAAAGCTGATGCAGAAACTCTGGACGCTCAGTACTACAACTCTATATCAGTGACGACTATGTACAACTTGGCGCGGCTCAACGAAGCGCTCTGCATATACAACAAGGCTGAGAAACTGTACAAGGATATTCTTAAAGAGCACCCCAATTATATCGACTGCTATCTCAGGTATGACCGTGCTTACTGCTCCGGTACCCATCATGGAGATTGAGAAGTAGTAGTAGGGCCCCGATCAAGGTCGTCGCCAGTCTATGGCCGGGGGGGGGGGAAGTTGATATGGAAAAGAGTTCTTGACTGTACAATAAATGGTCCCGATGCTTGGGAGACCGAGCGTCGGTTCGTCATGAGCTACTCGACTTAAGAGTACCTAAGTAACCTGCTTCCTGTTACTTAGGTACTCTTAAGTTCTCTCTTCTGGTTAGTTTACTAGACGAGAGATTCGCAATCCCGTGATATAACCGGAAGGTTGGTGCACAGGGGCGCATTATATAGGGTATGTTGCAATCTCAGGTAAAAACTGTCACTGATCTGGTTGAGTGCCTAGTTGGTTCACTGGGCACGATACCCCCCTCTAGCTGGACCGATGACCTAAAAAGCATATAGTGGAAAGCATTAGGGAAGACCTGTATCCAGCAGTGGACATATACAGGCTGATAATGATGATACTGGGGAGGGTTAAGATCCTCTTTCCTGGTTGGTTTACGAGATGAGAGACTCGCTACGCTGTCATTATAACCATAAGGTCATACGGGTTAGCTATAGGCATAGGGTTACTACTACCTTTGGTATGTAAAGGAGCACTACCTTGCTCATGACGATGTTATGCATAGCTTGCTTGACTCCCAGCCATGTAAAATTTCTTTATGCACAGTAGAGTTGGCTGGAAGAATTATTTTGAAGAGATAAGCTCACCTTTGTTTACTTGTCTGTTCATTAAATTCTGTATTTGTTGTTACGCAATAAAGAATATATAATGTTTAGCCGTGTGGATTCCGGCAGACTAGAATTGAATCACTCCGCCCCTTCCCGTGGATGTCGTACAAGGGAAATACATTATAAAACAACGATCAGGCATCCCCAACCCGTTTGGCCAGCGTGGGGAGTGTAGGCCAATTCCTCCTTCTGTCTTGGACGGACGAGACAGGGTCGTGCTCCTGTAGTGGAGACTAAAATGAATAATGTTTAGGAAAGGGTAAGACCTGCTACCGAGCTTGTTGAAAGGTTTTTTTTTATGGTGGTGATGAGGCTGGCTTTGAACAGTTCCTTTCAACTAACCTTGATTTTGTGTGGTCTTATCATTGTGCATATTTGTATCAACAGGTTAGGTTGCATGGCCCGGGACAAAGGTCAGATCTACGAAGCGTCAGATTGGTTCAAAGAGGCCCTGAAGGTCAACACGGAGCACCCTGACACGTGGTCGTTGCTAGGGAACCTGCATCTCGCCCAACAGGAGTGGGGACCTGGTCAGAAGAAGTTCGAGAGGATATTGCAGAACGCGACTACGTCTAATGACGCATACTCCTTGATAGCCCTTGGTAAGTAATGCTGTCACACGAATTTTGCTCCAATGCAAAGAGGAGACTAAAATGAAGTGGGTTGCTACAATAGCCATTTTACATAACAGTCACTTATTCCCTACTAATAATACATTCCCGACTGGGGAAGTACGTCCAGCTCACAGAATACAGCAGCCAAATAACAATTCCCTTGAGGGTGGTTGTGTTCCTGCGAGTGAGTGAGATCACCAGAAAGAAAGAAAGGAAGGAGTATAGGCTGGCATCGAATCGGCGACCGCTTGGTATCTCTATCTGCGATGGTGATTGCTTTCCATCAGGTGATCTACTTGCTTGTTTGCCCGCCTCTCATATAAAAGAACAGATCGAAAACCTGCTAATGTTCTGCTTGCGTGCTCGGTTGGTTTACCGAGCGCAAGAGCGGAGCAGGTAAAGGTCCTTAGTTGGTTGATTTACTGGACGGTTGACTCGCAATCCCGTGATATAACCGGAAGGTTGGCACACGGGGCGCACTAGCTGTTAGGTATAGGGTACGTGTTTCACAGATCGTACATAGTGCTTGCAGACAGAAAGACAAATGCTGGATTTTATTATATTTAGTAATTCAATAGTGTTTGTCATGATAGTTATTTTGGTACAGGTAATGTGTGGCTTCAAACTCTGCACCAGCCGTGCAGGGAGAAGGACCGGGAGAAGAGGCATCAGGAGCGAGCCCTCACGATGTACAAACAGGTGCTCAAGAATGACCAGAAGAACATATGGGCGGCTAACGGGATTGGTTGCGTTTTGGCGCATAAGGTACAGTATAAAACATTAGGTACAGTATAAGATAATCCAATGTACTTTTTTTAGACAATCGAGGAGGAACAAATAAATTGAGATTATGTGTGGAGCTGTCGACGGCTAGTGAAGGGAATTTTTGACAAAAGTGTGGATGAATCAATATAACCATTAATTAATTTAAATAAAAATACAATGTCGTTTTGTGGCGGTTTACGAAACATACCATATCTGCTCAATGAAAGATCGTAGGACACTTCGCAGTGGAGTGTTTTAAAGTTTATCCATTTAATAAATTTCCTTTGGATACAAAGTTGATACTGTTGATTGTTGGCACTTGGTAGAACATTATTATCATAATGTTATAATAAAACGTTTGTATTGTTCCACGTAGGTAATTATTTTAACGTAATTTCCAGTCTCTTATTGTGACATTTGTAATATGGATTCCAGACAGTACTACTAAAATCTAGGATTAATCTTACAAAAGCAAAGTACAATACTTTAAGAGTACTTTTATTTTTAAATAGTTCACAGGGCCTCCTTATGAAGCCAAAATTTTGATAACTTTTCTTTATAACTTGTATATATGTAAATCAAACGAAACTTTACTTTTCATAACAATACCAAGGCGTCTTGAACCGAGGTAAGGTGCAGCGGATTTGTCAGCAGGCCAAATGGACAAGTACCTCCACCTCACAGAATACCGCAGCCAAATAACAATTTTTTTGAGGTTTAATGTGGTCCTGTGAGTGAGTGAGGGCACCTAAAAGGAAGGAGGGTGGCAAGTGGTGGTACCTGTGGTTGTATGCTGTCTGCCCCCCATAGTCATGTAGTTACATGTTTATGGTTTCTTTATCCAGGGCTGTGTAAACGAAGCTCGTGACATCTTCGCGCAAGTAAGAGAGGCCACTGCTGACTTCCCCGACGTGTGGATGAACATCGCCCACATATACGTCGAACAGAAGCAGTACATTAATGCTATACAGATGGTAAGTGACGAAGCAAAATCCAAGTGATTTTTTTTTATGTCAATAAGCCTTTTTGGGCGTGTAATGTTAATCGTCGTCATCAACCCTTATTCATCCAATTGCTGGGATATTCTCTCCTCTCGCTTTTCATTGAGGGTCTCCCCTCAATGAAAAGCGTTTAGAGCATACTCTACCACGCTGCTCAACTGCGGGTTGCTAAGCAGGCCAAGTACCCGAGCAGCGCAGTCGGCTTAGGCTGTTCCGAGTCCCGTGGGCGACCACCGTGGCGACCCTTTCGCCTTAGGTCAGCAGCCATACCACTCCCTACGCGCGAAGTCGAACGCCTGGCCGACAATACTCAACCTATGTGGATAAAACGCACGCACATAAAGCCGCCTCGAACCCGGAGCCATGATTGGCAAACTATGGGTTTGTCATCCAGTCCCCGACGTACCCTGACCCAAACGGCCGGACCCGTAGTTTCAGCTTCGAAACTCCCCGCCGTCGGGTACTCATCGGGGAGCATCAACAGTATATGCGTATATGAATTGTGATTTCAGTACGAGAATTGCATCCGCAAGTTCCGCATGAACCACGACGTGGAGTGGCTGACGTGGCTGGCGCGCGCGCACGGACTGGCGGCGCGGCCGCAGGCGGCGCGCGCGGCCTTGCTGCGGGCCAGGCGAGTGGCGCCGCACGACGCCGCGCTGCTCTACAACACGGCGCTCACGCTGCGCCGGCTCGCCGCGCACGTGCTCAAGGACGAGCGCTCCTCGCTCGACGTGGTGCTGCGGGCCGTGCACGAGCTGCAGGTGTCGCACAAGTGAGTGACGGCCGGTGTACTGGCGAGGAGAGTGGCGCCTCTGTACAACACGGCGCTCACGCTACGCCGTGTTGTACAGCGACGCACGTGCTCAAGGACGAGCGCTCCTCGCTCGACGTGATGCTGCGGGCCGTGCACGAGCTGCAGGTGTCGCACAAGTGAGTGACTGTGCGGTGCGGTGGCGGGGTGTGCCGCACCACACAGTCGCTCACGCCGCGTACTGTCCCGCAGGTACTTCCAGCGGCTGGCGGCGGCGGAGGGCGGCGAGGGCGCGGAGCGCGCGCGCTACGAGCCGGCGGCGGCGGGCGCGGAGGCGCGCACGTGCGCCGACCTGCTGTCGCAGGCGCAGTGGCACGTGGCGCGCGCGCGGCGCCAGCACGACGAGGAGGTCACGCTCAGGGACCGCCAGCGCGAGCAAAGGGAGGCCTTCAAGAGGCAACAGGTACCGCAAACACACTATACGTTTTATACAATTTCGCAGATTCTTTTTTTGTTGTTTTTTTTATTGTCAGTAGGTTTTTTTTGAAAGAAAAAAGGAAGTGGAAGTGGAAGAAGGAAGTGTGAAGTTCTAATATTCCGCATATTAGAAATTTTAAGAAAACTTAACCACCATATTAACTATTCTAATGTAACTTTGCGGCGATTGACAGAACTCTTAGTCATTTGACAGCGTGCGCGAAACCAACTGTGAATTGGTTCAGAGGCTACCTTGCTGGTAGGTAGCAAGCCGTGAGGCTCACGCGGGATGATGGTCTTAACCTTATGTCTCGGTCACAGCCAGTGAATCGTGGGGTGCCTCAGGGTTCAATTCTTGGTCCGATTCTGTTCATCATCTATAGTGCTGAATATCTTTATTCCAAATTAAAATTTTCGTGTCATAATAAATACGGCACCAAACACATCAGATCTCATTTATCTGTGCAACAACATAGGACCGTGGATTTCACCGGCTGCTTCCGTTACCAGGCAACAAAATGCTGGAACAATATTCCACCCCCAATTCGGCAATTACGGTTAAAAAAACATTTGAAGTTTTACCTCTTAGAAAACCAAGAGATAGGCATTCGAAAGCGGTCGCGCGCGCGTGCCGTCGGGCGACAGCTGAAAATCAGTGTTTTTTGCACAATGTGCAAAAAGTTGCACTGAGCTGTGGCCATTTGCTTGCTGCAGCACACACACACACATCTTTTATTCTGTGTTTTGCTAAATAATGTATAAGATCTCTCCTTGTTATATTTTAATTTATTTTTTGTATGTGTGTGACTGTAGTTTGTAATAAACGTATCTATCTATAAATTCGAATTCAATATTCGTAGTTAGAAAGACAAGTCAACGTCTGTCGGGTCAGCTGGTTAAATGATATATTTAAATGGAATAGTCCTCGTTTGAATGAGTGTTGAGTATACGTGAAACATTTGAAAGAAATAGTCGTCATGTGTATGTAACCAAAGGGCTAATCACTACGCTATCGAAACGGTTGTACGTTACGGGAATTAGACCAAAGAAAGGTAAAAAAAAAACCGGACAAGTGCGAGTCGGACTCGCCCACCGAGGGTTCCGTAGGTACGTAGTATCATTATTAAATTTGATATTTTTCATTATAAATAAGAAATAATGCGTCGAAAAAATAAATAAAATATATTTTGCAATGTCTACATCAAGCCCTTTCATATGATACCCCATTTGAACTAGTAGTTTCAATTTGAAATTTCGACACCCTATAAAAAATATAGACCCCCTATTTTTTAAGATCTATTTACAAATGTATAGTTTTGAGATTTATTCCTGTACTTGTAGTCTATAACGATGTTACTTGCCAAATTTCATAGTTCTAGGTCAACGGGAAGTACCCTATAGGTTTTGATTCCCTTGAGTGTGTCGAAATATGCGTTTTTTGCTGAATAAACGGCCGTAACTTTTTTCTACGTAAACTTAGCAATTTGATTTTTTTACAACTTCATGGGACCGTAGACCTGAGTATACAGTTCAAATTTCAGCTTGATACCTCCACGCATTCTCGACATAGAAATTCTTGACAGACAGACAGACAGACGGACAACAAAGTGATCTTATAAGGGTTCCGTTTTTCCTTTTGAGGTACGGAACCCTAAAAAAGGGGGTGTGGCAGTGTTATGGACACGGCCGTGTCTTGTACGTAATATGTTATATGCACTATATATTATCTCAAAATGGCAGCGCTTCCTCCTCTCCCCAACGCAATGTCTCATAGTCCTTACTTAGAAAATTAATTATTTTTTTTGATCCTTCATCTATCCAGTGGTGTGATTGAATTTTGGATGTAGAGAATAGATTCGAAACTACAACCCCAAACTGTAACCCCCGATTTTGTTATCATTATATTTTTTGTATTGCCCCCGTGTGGCAGTAAATTTAAAGACATATTCACGTCAAAAAGTGCTACCGTAATTTTTCTATAAAATCTATCTAATAACAAACCCCGGCCACTCCATACAAAAATGGCGCGTTTGCATGTAGTAAACCAAATGACGTCTGTACACGTGCCTATGTTTGCGTGATGTTCTTTATGGCTGACATTATTCAATTATTAGTCGGACATACCTGACTCCCCCGATTTTAATATTCACAAAACAAATAATTAAACAGTCAATATTCACAAAACGCCTTGTTCAATTGCATTGCTAACTTACCCAAAATTTAATACCACTAAATAGAATGTCCGCCTTCCAAACACCGGTTCATTGTAAATCGTGAAACCATTTCATGTTAACTAATTGTTAATAGGCTTATTTATATCCATCAGTGGGTAGACACAGGCTGATGATGATGATGAATTGTAACTTTTTACTATCCATATAACTGCATGCGTAATGTAATTCATATTCACATTAACATAGAATAAGCGTAATTTAAAACTATAGGTACCGCAGGGCACAGGGCCTTTTCGCGGGGTATACCTAATACGCAGAACGACCACACGGGATTGGGACGGAGTTAGTACAACGGTTTACGGTGTGTCAACGATTCGTAGTTTCTCAGAGAGTATACAAGCGGGAAATTGAACTGGAATATGAAATTATTGTTAGTTTAGGTACTTACCTATCTACGTACGGTACGCGCTCCAGAACAATTACCTATTAATTTTTACCATATTTTCTTATCTTGTTATTTTTTGTGGATATAAAAAAAATATCTCAAGATTAAAAATCATTTATTTTTAAATAAAAAAAAACCTATGATTGGCATATTTCACACTATTTTGTTACCATTGTACTTTTTCGACGATAAAATTACAGTATAAAATAAGACTTATCTAACTTAAAAAAGTCTGATCAGACCGTTGATTCATTTATAATACTGAACTGAGTATGAATGTAATAAACATTACCAACCAATCAGAATAGGCACCGTCTATTCTGATTGGTCAGACGGTGCGGCGGTATAAACTCGAATTGACAGGCGCGCATGCGCGCAGAGCGACGCGAGACGACGCAGCCAAACCGATTTAGTAGACGCGCTAATCGACGCAAATCGGTTTATGCTCAAATCGGTTTGAATCGGTTTGAAAAGTCGAGTCGTCACACCGCTATACTGTACGTAGTACTATTACTTATACTGTGCTAATATTAAGATCTATTTATATTGCGGAAATAAGGCATATTCTATCTATTATGTTGGAGCTAAAGTTAGAGCGCGACTGGTTCTTATATCTGTAGACAAGGCCATAAAAAGAGCTATCTTAAACTTAATTTAATAATTACAGGAAGAAGAACGTCGCCGGCGCGAAGAACAGCAACAGAAGAGCACGGTGGAGATGTTGCAGAAACGGCAGGAGTACAAGGAGAAGACGAAGAACGCGCTGCTGTTCGCGGACATGCCGCTCGAGAACAAGCCCAAGGGCGGCCGCGGCCGGCGGCGGGACGAATACGTCTCGGACTCGCCGGGCAGCGGCAGCGACGGGCCGCGGGAGGAGGGGTGAGTTCACTGACAACCCTGGCCACAGGGTAGGGAAAACAGAAAGAATAGGCTATTTGACAATGTTCAAAAAATGTATAAATTATTTAACAATACCGTAAAATACACAAAAGTATGAAGATCTTCAAACTTTCATTCTAATATCTTCCGTGCGAATTATTTTACGGTCGATCAAAGTTTAGCGAGAAAGTCCATTTTAAAAGTATGGAATTATTAAAAAGTAATATTTCCATTGAGAAGCAATAAGAAATACAATAACTTTTATTATGATACTAATTACATAAACGTAATATTTAACACAGCTGTCGTACAAATTTCTGATTTGATGCATACAAAATACAAACCTGTGACGTCATAACTCAGTAGCCTTTTGCATGGAGCGTTTTCGGGAAGTACAAAATTGTGATTTTAAAATTAACATATCTCGAGAGATCTTTGTGCTATCAAAGTAATTCTTTCACCTATGGTTATATTATTGAGACGTCCCTACATATCAAACCGAAGAAAATGTTGGTCAAATAGTCTATTGCATGGCAAACATATCGCTCTAGTACAAGCGCCAGGGCGAACAGACGAGACGATTACATCCCAGGCTGGGTGGGTCTGAGATGTAATACTTCTGTAGTCTGGTCTGGTGGTCGAAGTTTAAGTACATTTATCAGTTGTCTAGTGCACATATGTAGTATAAGTTTTGAGCTTAAGTTGGGACTGTGTAAATTGTCCAGAAATATTTATTTAATCTTCCCTATTTGTGTATGCAATAAATGATACTATTGGCATGTTTGTGCAGTCGAGAGCAGAAGCAGAAGCGTCGCAAGGGCGAGCCGAAGGAGAGGAAGGGTCGCTCGCGGAAACGCAAGGAGCGGGGCTCCGCCAGCGACAGCGACCGGCCCAGGAAGAAGGGCAGGAAGGCCGGGAAGGTAAAACTGGACTGTAACGAATTGGTCTATATCGTCTTACCTTAATAATTAAACTATAAGTCATAGAAACATGAGCCGCATGTCCTTATTTAGCGTATATAGTCAGCTGGCTGCTAAGACCTCAAGTTTCCTCGGGGCCGGGCGGGGCGGCGGGGGAAGGGGAATTGCGTAGAATAAAAACCGGCGCTCTTGCTTGTTTTGTATCCAGTATAACTCACGATTCACACGTGATACTGACACTGTCAATCGTTTGCCCGTGCGATAACTCATGATTGTCGATTGCCATTCAGATTTTGATTATTTTCTACTTTGCATATTCTATATATTTTTTAGAGCGAGAATTAGATCAGAATTTTTTGATAATTTCAGGGCATCGGTCGTCGCGAAAAGGCTAAAATGGAGGAGAAACTCAGCGCGAAGCAAAGGGCGAAGATCGTGTCCAAAGAGACGATATCCACTTCGGAGTCAGATTCGGACGCTTCGCGCAAATCCCGCAGCCGAAGCAGAAGTGGCAGCAGGAGCGGGAGAAGCCGAAGCGGCAGCGGGAGCCGCAGTCGCAGCCCGCCGGCTAATAAAGGAAGGAAGAGGATTATGTCTGCTTCGGATAGTGACAGGCAAGTATTAAATAATATGGCGAGCTTTTTATACCATGCCGGCTGTCAAACTATTTTTGAATATTTTAGCCCAGGTGCTAAGCATCTACTCACGTCTGTGTTTAATATGCTCGCATTGCCAAGGTGGCGAAATTAACTTCCGAAATTTCCTACTTGTTATAATTTCTTCTGATTAAATTCGTTGTATGGATTCCAAGGCAGCAGTATTTATATATTATATGTAGATATATTGTTATAACACAGTTACACCAAACGTGTACAAAGGTGAGCTTTTCTCAACACCATATACCCTATGCCTCCCTAACCTGTCTGGCCAGCGTGGGGAGTGTAGGCCAAGTCCTCCTTCTGTCTGGGACGGACGAGAGAGGGTCGTGCTCCTGTAGAGGAGACTAAAATGACCTGATGATGATGATATACCCTATAGGATACGAAAAAAAAAAACAGTACAATTA
This sequence comes from Hypsopygia costalis, assembly GCA_937001555.2. Classification (NCBI taxonomy): domain Eukaryota; kingdom Metazoa; phylum Arthropoda; class Insecta; order Lepidoptera; family Pyralidae; genus Hypsopygia; species Hypsopygia costalis. Next base: position 7,256,801 of record OW443335.2, read on the forward strand.
AACGATATTTTGACTCTTTAAAGAGAAATAGCAGTAAATATAAAAGAACATTAAACCTGAACTGAACAGTTAATTAATTATTTGGGACTGTAACTAACTTCACGTTATCGGTTCGGTTGAACCTGATTTGCGGGAACATAACAACCTTACAGCTATTGTTCATTGCAATAATAATATTCTGTATGGTGAAAGTACTTCCCCATTTATGCAGTATAATTGATATTAAATCCGTATCCTACCTCTCTTCAGTCAGCCTCATTTACAAGTTGCAGGGTACATATAGAAGTGTTTCCCTTCTCAATCTTAACTAATAAGTTTTCAGTTTCATATTAGTAGTAGTGGAGTTCATTTTATGAAGATTCGTTTTTAAGTATAATTATTTCACTATTATAGGTCCCGTTCAAAGTCAAAATCAAAATCCCGAAGCAGATCAAGGTCCAAAAGTGGGTCACGATCAAAGAGTCGTTCGCGATCCCGAAGCAAGTCTCGATCGAAGAGCCGCTCGCGGTCCAAAAGCGGGTCCAGGTCGAAGAGCCGATCGCGATCTAAGTCCCGATCGAAAAGTCATTCACGCTCGAAGTCCAGATCTAAGAGCAGGTCTCGGTCGAAATCCCGATCGCGATCAAAGTCACAATCTAAGAGGAGTCGTTCGAGGTCGAAGAGTGGCTCCAGGTCGAAGAGTCGTTCGAGATCGAGATCCAAGAGTCCGTCGAGATCACGATCAAGGTAATTATGAAATAATTAACCCTTAGAAGATATATTTTACAAGCATACATATTTCCAAGAATGTTGCAGTAACAATATCTTTGAAGTTTTTTTTTACCGTGCGCGTGCATAAACTGCTTCAACTTCCACTCCGTACTTGAAACCACATAATCCACGTTACTAAAGTCTATTGGTTAATACGACCAAGATACAAGCGAATATCACGCCTAATGGGAAGTAATTATCTCAGCTGATGGTCAATATGATCAACGGCCGATTGTTGATGGTCAATATGATCAACGGCCGATTGTTCGTACAGCTGTTTTTTTTCTCAAACTTCTCTATTTGAAATTTGGTCTTGTAGCAAAAGTGTTGTGGCTGATGAGTGAATTAACCCCTTTATATTTTATAAATCCTATTCTCAGTGTCCATTATCCTGTCGTTTCACAGGTCCAAAAGCAAGTCTCGATCGAGGTCGCGCTCTAAAAGCGGTTCCCGCTCCCGATCTCGTTCGAAGAGCGGGTCGAGGAGCAGGTCGAGGTCCGGGTCGCGGTCGCGGTCCGGATCCAGGAACTCGCGGCCCGATACACCCGTCTCCAGGAAATCTGTATCAGCTAGTGAAGACGAGGCTTAGGTCTCTTTGTAAATATGTGCTTTTAGTTTAGTATTATCATTTAATTTATAACATGCTCAGATATTTATTCGACATGTAATTGTCTCTGCACACAAGTCGGTGTTCCTACAGAGCGATATAACATTGTATATACACTAGATAATTATTATATAACAACATATTGCTAAAGTTTTAGACGGCGGCTTCATTAGGCAAAGGAAAAGATTGCTTGCCGAGTCAGCGAACGGTTTGCGGACGAAGTCACCGAACTTGAGTCTGCATCCAATTCGCTACTGATTTAGCCGACAGTAAACCGCAAACTAATCGTCTAATGGAGCTGCAGCCAGAAATTGTTACCAATCAAAAATACATTGTCTTATTATACAGTGTTATATAACAAATTGTAAACTTCTCAACCTAGATTAAAGCCAGTATATTGAAAATCCAAGTTTCACAATTAGTGCTTGTTAGTTTTTAGTTCTTTCCGTTCGGTATATCCTCTCTTAAAGTGGAGATCACACTCATTAGGTACTTAACTTTTTTCTACTATAATTATGTAACCAAAACAACATTTAATCTGTTTTCTAATTATCCACAAAAAGGACTTTTTCCCCTTTCCCAATAACTTGAAAAGTCAGGACTCAAATCTACGACTTTTTTGTTTAGAGAGTGTGTGCTTGACTTTCACTATTTAATTTATTGTAAAGAACATCGAAATCTCTAAATAATTTTCTACTTGGTTTAACCAAGATTTGGAAGCGAGCTCCTAACCAAGATTTGGAAGCGAGCTCCTAGTAACCAACAATAACTTTAAAAAATCAACCCACCTCAATGAAAATCTCATTATTCGAAGCCACATAAATACGCAGTAATATAAATAAGGATAATCAAAAACTATACTGGTTAGATGTTGATAAAATGGAAACACATGAGAAGTACCAGCTTTCGTTCGTTCGTTCAAAAATGTTCTGTAAATGGCATAAAAATACAGCTGAATTGCGAACCTCCTCTTTTTTAAGTTGGTTAAAAAGTTTTGTCGGTTAAAAACTATAACTTTCTCTGCTTATTACAATATTTCTAAACACCCTACATATCTCTCTTGATTCACGGGTCAAGCCCGGTCATTTAATAGGCGTGCGCGGGGATATGGATCCAACGCGTAGAGGCCCCCTTGAAAAGTTTGATGTAATGTTGTAACACCCTACATATTATGTACTATAGGATTATACGGTGTCTGAGCTTGTTATATGTATAGGACTACCTTTGAGGTATCAGTCGTAGAGGACATATTTTTATTAACATATGAGTTTTAATTTTCTATCTCGTTTGCGATACTGACATTAGAAACGCTGAGTTATTTTGTCGAGTCAATATCAAATGTTTAAAGTAAATTAATCTTTATTACGCTGTACGTAAGCTTTAGTTTTATCTAGTGTATATTCGAGAGTCGTGTGGCTAGTTGTAGCTCTTATTTCTTTTTATGTGAACTGTATTTTTAAAATACCTACAATTGTGTAGATACCTACTATTTTCTCCACAAAACATTAAGTGCGTATTTTCTGTACCTAACTGTTGACATTTTTTTTGTGTAATTCTGTATCGTTTATAACTTTTATTTCTTAAGTTCAACTGTTCTGGACTGTAATAAAAATACAAAGACAATAATTTGTTTTTATTATACGTAACTAGAATCTTTTAAATTTTTTAAGTTTTATAATGACAATGAAGCGCATACAAAAGCTGGTTCTACATCATGTCAACGTAAACAAGGCGACCAAATAGAGAACAACTCTCGCGTTGTGAATTTGTAAGACGTGTATTTACATATCAAAATAGGCTATTTTCCAATGTTTAAAAATTGTATAAATTATTTAACAATATCGTACACTTTCATTCTAATATCTTCAGTCAGACTTTTTTTTGCGTCGATCAAAGTTTGGCGGGAAAGTCCATTTTAAAAGTATGAAATTATTAAAAAATAATATTTCCATTGGAGAAAGAGTAAAAAATGCTGTAACTTTTATTATGATACTAATCACATAAACGTAATATTTAACATAGGTGTCGTACAAATTTCTGATTTGATGCATACAAAATACAAACCTGTGACGTCATAATTCGGTAGTCTTTTGTATGGAGCGTTTTGGGGCAGTCTAAAAATTGTGATTTTCAAATTACTATATCTCGAGAGATTTTTGTGCTATCGAAGTAATTCTTTCACCTATGGTTATATTATGGAGACGTTCCTACATATCAAACCGAAAAAAATGTTAGTCAAATAGCCTATTATGTGGCTTACTTGGTCACATTGTGAAGTGAGCAACCCGGCTAATTTGGATATGTAACACGCGTCTGGTAAATTCACAATATGAAACTTTTTCTCAATTTAGTCGGCTTGTAAACGTTAATACGTTCGAATGTGACCATAAAAACTCGCACTTTGAGCACAGCGATACCTTAGTGGTTGACTGTTATTTCTAGGTTTTAGTTTGGAGCGAAACCCAAATTCCTCTGCCCGTATTATACCGCTGATTTGCAAATAAGACTCTGGCGAAAGAGGTTGTTCATTTGCCATGGCCACACTTTCAGTATCATCGTTAATATATTGTTTCTTTCGACATTGCCGGCGTGCCCGGAGCCTCGGAGATAATAACGTATCACTTCAGTAGATCAAACTATGATGTTATCTAGAGCAGCCATAGACTTACTTGACATACCATGATAGGTCATTGAGGGCAGTAATCGCTTTTTGATTATCAGAAGACCATCGACGTCAACCCTAAGGATCCGTTCACACAGACCGGCTCGGAGGAGAGCAGATTTTGGTGGCGTTTAAAACAGAGTTTTAGCTCATTGGTATAAGGTTTATTTTTTAAATTCACTTTTGTTATATGAGAAAAACCTAGCCAATGACACAAAACTCTATTTTAAACGCGTCCAGAATCTGCTCTCCTCTCCGAGCCGGTTTGGTTTGAACGGACCCTAAGTGCGTTTTCTGATTATCCGATCCGATATCGGGACATTTAAAATGTATGAAATATGTACCTGTCTTTCATATAGTAGTATGGCCCGATATCGGATGTCGGAGCCGACACAGATATGTTGGCGTCACCATCGGATGCCCGTGAGCTGACGGACGATAATTTTTGTATATGTGCTATAGGTACGTGTATCTAGGTATTTTGTCTCTGTGTGTAGTTAAATAGTTGAAAGTATTTAAAAAACTTTCTAGGTGTGTTTTGTACTACGAGCACATAAACTAATAGAGATGCAATAGATGGGAATTTACAAGAAAACAATTCTGTCAACTAGCTGCAGTGCGGGGAGAGTTGTGATCGCTCCGAAGTACGCCGAATAGACTCCGAAGTTTTCCGAACCCGGTCGCTAGGGCGTGTGCTATAATGGCTTTATGCCTTTTATCGATATCGATTCTTCATAAAAAAAAATTTGACGTATTTTAAATGTATTTTTATGAATACATATAAAATAAAGATTATTTGAATTTGAATTTAAATATAGGATATTGAATATAGGACATAAGAGGACAAAGGACATAAGATATAGGATATGGGATATCGGATGTAGGATATGGGATATAGGACGTAGGACATAGGACATAAGATATGGGATTTGCGATGTACATACATTTATCCATTTGTTTTTCATATCACCGTCTTTTGGAAATCTATAGGAAAAAAAATCAAACACTTTAAATAAAATAACATTGTTATCATACCTATTCAATAATCATACTCGAAAAGAATAATTATAATTAATATACTTAAAGTATAATAAACATCCACAAAAAAATCCGATATCTATACATACAATAATCATTAACGGGATAATTATCGACAATACAAAATAAATGCACCGCACCGCACTAGTCATAGGCTAAGTACGATAATGAGAGATGGACATAATATGCATACCAACATTTTGCAGTGAGAGCAAAAAGGACGGGGAGTGACGCGTGCCTGGCTGTCCAGTTTAACTTGACCCGCGTTGCGTAATCAAATTTGTGTAAATATTTTGGTAAAATATAGAAATGGACTTACCGATGAAAAGTAATATTGTTTATTGTTACACTACATGTTTTACTGTTGTTTCCGCACCATTTAACGGCACAACATGACATGATGCCCTAAATTGTACGTGATTTATGTTTTAAATGTAAACCGTCTCTTCAGTTCTAGTTGTTGGTCGAAACTGGCGGAAAACAAAAGTGTTGCTAAATATTTCAGTGACTAGTCACTGACGTGTTGACAGGTTCGGGTCGCCTTATATTACGTCTCTATAGGTTATGTGCTCGTAGGTTTTGTAGCTTGCTAAAAAGAGTATGAATTGTTCCCTCTGAATATCTAGCTTCCACAATGGGATGTATCCGGTGTCTGTAGTACTGTCTGTGGATAGTTCCTTTTTTTGCGTCTCAAATATGATACAGCAAATAACGTTTTCTATTATAGTTCATTATGACAAATATATCCGTAAATATGACCATGTTTCTAACTTTCGTATGCAACTCAAGTGGCTTCCCATGGAAATGTGCATATTCTTTCTCTGTTATTCTCTATCCTCTTTAATCCTTCGACTCCTTTTTACATAAAAGAATATTTTTCCTTTCACAGAGACGTCCACAGTGAAGGTCATACTCTTCGCGACGCCTTCTATTTTCGCCTAAAAACTCCTTCTCATTCCTCTAACTTTGTCCTAAATCCTTCTTAGTTCAGGCTGTTCGCATTTGGAACGCCATTGAGAACGAATTACCGCTCTCAATTCGGCAAGCACAAACGCTAAACAATTTTAAACACCTTGTTAAAACCTATTATCTTTCGAAATGGACTTTTTCTTCATTCAGATGACATGTTCAATATGATTTTTTGTCTGTGTGTACCGTATCATCTGTATTTACATATATTTGTTAAGTTTCTGTTATATTTTCATGCGCCATCTACCTTAATTATTATTATGACCTGCCCGCACTAAGCTATGGCAAATGGCATTATTGGAACAATTTTGTCGGAAATATGTTATGTGAAAACACATGGTGTCGGCTGTCGGATATCGGCTGTCTTCGTCCTACACTGACATCGGATAATGTGAAAACGCTCTTACTCAGCCCACTGCTGGGATACGGATCTTACGTTACATATGAATTTGACGGTCTTTGTTGAATGAGTATCGAGTATTAATAGAGTTGTCGGCGTGTGAATGTTGCACTTGAACATTTACGGGAATCGAAATCGAAGCAACCCTACGCTAGACGGGCCCTGTATCAAACCGTTAGGTGGTCAAACATGTCGCGGCCGGGGCCCTTCTAGCCTGTAGGCTCCGTATCATTGATACGGCGAAAGCTACGCCCCTGGTTAGCAGGGGACGCCAGCACGTGAGTACTACTTTTTGTATTGCTATATACAGTAATCGCTTTATACATCAAACGAACCATATACATGTTTGGCACTCGGTGTGATATACATACTTATGGTACTGCATCAGTAGCGGGGGTACAACTGAATAAACGAAATAATTCATGAAAATGTTGTATATTTACCAAACTTTAAATACATATTACACAATTTCTGAAGACACTCATTACCGGTAACAAAATTATAAACCCAAAATAACCTTCCAACTAATTAATGGACTAAAATTACTAGGGGTTTATTTGTTTATATAAACAACATTTGTAATAATATAATTATGTATAGCTTAATATTTATTTTATTAATATAAAGTGAATTTTCAACACAACCATTTCCATTTGTGAAAGGAAAATGATATATATTTTTAAAACAAAACTAATTTTTTAGCGTTTCTTAGCCTTTTGCGGTCTGCGGACCCCTAAAAAATCAAGCACAATTTCAAGGACCCTCTTAATAAAAAACACTTGAATAAATTTAGGACAATGTATTATAGTACATACTGAAAATAAAATTTTCAAAAAAAATTAAATACTTACTGTATTAATGTGAAAGTTGGTGGGCTGCTTTTTTGCTGGCATTATTTATTAATTCAAATGTTCATAGATAAGACGGCGGACCCCTAAACACATACTCGCAGACCCCCAGGGGTCCGCGGACCACAGGCTAAGAAACACGGCTATAACAGAACAAGATACAACTAATGGACTATAAAAAATATTTATGATTTCAAAATCTTATTATTAATAATTGAGCGTCATGTAACATGTCTAATCACTTTAGTTGCACTAAATCAACGATTAAGCTAGAATAGATTCAATAGCTTTGAGATCATGGTCATAATAAAATCTATATAAAGCAACTATCAACAATAAAAATCTTGTAAACAAAAATCACAGCTTCAATACAGGTCATGACTAGATTCAGAACTTATCTGACCGGAGGAATAAAAAATATATAAAACTTGAAAATCGTAAAATGTAAATGCACTTTCTTATGTACATAACCGTTACCAATTTATTAAATACTCAAATTAGTTTATTTTCACATATATAGAAATATGTTGAATCACGGTATAATTAGGGTGACATATTAATTCGCAAATAATTTTAATTTCACTATATGTTATCAATTCCTAATACTTTATTCCTCATTGTTCAGATTATATATTTCACAAAATTCCTATTACAATGCTATGTTTTAATTACATTTTTATACAATTCGATACATTTTCTCTCGTAGAAACTAGTTTAAAATTTCATACAAATATTGCTAAAATGTAATATGTAGATCAAAAAATTGAGTAAAAATTCGAGTATGTGGCAGTTTTCGTTTAACTCGAGAAGTGGTCTTTATTTATTTTAGAAGTTTTTACAAAACGTATTGTAACTAATTAAATTTGAAGGGTAAAGGCAAAGATCAGGGAATGTCCTAATGAATAAATTTTGAGAAAAACACAGTTAAAAGTTCAGAAGTATTACAATTTACATTTAAATCAGCGTAGGTAACTTTCCTTTGCCTTTTTGGCGCCATCTGATTACTTTTTGTTGGAACTGGCTAATCATAAAACACCTGTATTCCATTTATATGTTTTTTACCATTTTTTAGATTTGACATATTGTACTTTCAAATATACTATCTTCAACTGAAGACGTATTTTTCTTAGATTCAACCACAAAATATCTATTAATACCACAAAAATTACAACACGTTATCAGCACGAAGCTCTATTAATAGGTATTCAGCGGTTTTCTAAAAGAAACGTTTGTGTTTGTGACCAAAAAGTTGTATCAATTGGAAAACGATTTTTCTTTCCGTCAACATGGCACACGGAACTGGAGATGGTACAAGTAAGTCGAATTCCTCGTCAATTCCTACATTCAGCCTTCGAAATAGAGATGGGTATCCTACGTGGAAATTTAAAATGAGAAATTATTTAATCCACGAGGATTTATGGCAAGCAGTAGCTGGTTATCCAGATGGTGACCAGACGTCAGCATCTTTAAAGAAAAAGAACGATTGCAAGGCACTTGCAAAGATATGCTTGTCAGTGGACGGTGAGGCCATCATCCATGTTAGATGCGCAAAAACTGCTGCTGATGCATGGAAATCTTTGCAAAACGCGTTTGAGGACAAGGGGATGGGACGCAGACTAGCGTTGGAGCGAAAGCTTTATAGAATGTGTTTATCTGACTACGAAAACTTAGAGTTATATATAAACGCCGTTCTGTCTACCGCACAAGACTTGGCGGATATTGATAGGGTGATAGACGACTCGTCAATTGCAGCTATACTTTTAGGAGGTCTTCCACCAAGGTTTGATCCTCTTATTATGGCGCTAGAGAACTGCAACGTTAATGTCACGTCAACAGTAGTCAAGACAAAACTTTTAAATGAAATATCCAAGGAGACGTCATCAAATAATACTGTTTTACAAACCAAAGCGATAAAATGTGGACCGAAGAATAAAAAGGCAATTATTTGTTATGATTGCAAAGCCCCGGGACACAAACGGCCTGACTGTCCCCTACGGCAGAAAAAGACCGCGGAAGGCAAGATGAAGGACAGTGCTGCCTCCTTCACTGCACTTAATACGTCTGGCAATTCCAGCAACGTTTGGTACGTAGATTCTGGTGCTACTAAGCATATGACGTCACAACGGGATTGGTTTACAAACATTTCTCTGTTTGACAATGGAAAAGTTACCGTCGCTAACGGAGAACAAATTAAGTGTTGCGGGATTGGAACCATTTCGATTACGACACCTAAAGACGTAGTAAAATCTATAAATAATGTTGCTTTTGTACCTAATTTAAATGCTAATTTATTGTCTGTTCAAAAAATAGTTGAAAAGGGTTTTATAGTTGTTTTTGATAAAAGCGGTTGTAATTTTTATAAAAATGATAATTTTTGTTTTACAGGTGATTCTGTACTTCATGCTTCGCCCTGTGGAGGACTGTACACGCTTGACTGTACTGTCAATATCCCTCACAACGTGGACAATATTTGTATTGCGAACTCTATGCACTCTGACTGTCTAGACAGGTATCAACTCTGGCATAAGCGGTTAGGGCATTTGTGTCGCATAGGCATGAATCAACTTAAGAATCACGGGATAGGTGTAGACTATACCAAGGTAAACAAAAGTAGTTGCATCGCTTGTGTTCAAGGAAAACAGGCTAGAAAACCGTTTAAAAAATTAGCATCGTACAGTAAGGCGACATCGCCTTTAGAATTGATTCATAGCGATCTCTGTGGAGCGATGTCTACGACATCATTTCAGGGTAACAAGTATGTTTTAACTTTTATAGATGATTTTACACGCTTGATATTTGTTTATTTTATATCTTCGAAGACTGAAGTTATGAATAAGTTTCGTATATTTCAAGCTTTAGTGGAAAAGCAATTGAATACCCGTATAAAGTCCATTAGAACTGATGGTGGAAAAGAGTATGTAAATAAAGAGTTTGCTGATTATCTTTCTTCAAAAGGTATCGAGCATCAGACTACAACACCGTATAGTCCTCAACAAAATGGCGTTTCGGAACGCACTAATCGAACGATAGTTGAGAAGGCAAGATCGATGTTGGCCGAAAGCTCCTTACCTCAAGCATATTGGGAAGACGCATTTCAGGCAGCTGTTTATTTGAAGAATAGGTCCCCTCATCGATATTTAAACGGTCAAATTCCTCTCGATAAGTGGTGTGGACGAAAAAATGATCTCCGTCATCTAAGAGTCTTCGGGTGTAGAGCTTCTGTTCATGTACCTTCATGTCAAAAGAAAAAGCTCGTGAAAGCCAAAGAAGCTATTTTTGTTGGGTACTCGGAAAATCCCAACACGTATATTTTTCGAGATTGTAATAATCCTAGACACATTTTAAAGTCAAGAGATGCATCATTTTTTGAGAATTATTTTACACCTTTAAAAGAAACGGAGTCATCGAATCATCAGAATGAAACGTCACCGATGCTGATATTTGATGATAATTTTGTTGACGAAAAGGATGAATTTTATGATTGTACCGATTGTCCAAGTTCTAATATCGAACCATCTACTTCTGTAAGTCCAGGGTGCGTGAATGCAGATTGTCCGTCTACTTCGGTGAGCCCCGAAGAAGTTGAACGTGATTTAGACGTAGGCTTAGATCAACAGCCAACTGAGGAACCAAGGTATCCCTCTAGGTGTAGGAAACCTCCAGATTTCCTGACCTATCAAGCTTTAATATGTTCAAATGAACCAACGAGTTACTATGAAGCTGTTCATACTGAAGATGCTCATAAGTGGATGTCAGCAATGACCGATGAGCATAACTCACTAATGAAACTTCATACCTGGGAGCTTGTGAATAGACCAAATAATAAGAAGGTCATACCATGCAAATGGGTGTACAGATTAAAAAAGGATGCTTACGGAAGCTGTACTAAGTACAAGGCAAGACTTGTGGTGAAAGGCTTTAAGCAGACGAAAGGCGTGGACTACCATGAAACCTTTGCACCGGTCATCCGTCATTCTTCCCTACGCACTTTATTTGCATTGGCTGCCGAAATGGGTTTAAAAATGTGGCACTTAGATGTCGATACCGCATTTTTAAATGGAGATTTACACGAGGAAGTTTTCATGGAACAGCCTCCTGGCTTTGCAATGAAAGGACATGAAAACAAGGTATGTCTATTGCGTAAATCTCTTTACGGGCTTAAACAGGCATCTCGAGAGTGGAACAAGAAGTTAGATGAAACCCTTTTAAAAATAGGTTTTATAGGAACTCCTTCCGAACCTTGTGTATATACAAAACTTTTTGGTAGTGAACTTGTCATTCTAGGAATTTATGTCGATGACATAATTATTTACTGTAAATCTGATTATACTTTTGACATTGTCAAAAACGATTTGCAAAAATATTTTACTTTGAAAGATCTCGGTATATTGAAATCATATTTGGGATTAGAAATCAAATGTAGTGAAGATATTATCAAAGTAAGTCAGTCGAACTATATTTTGTCAGTCTTAGATAAATTTAATATGCGCGACTGTAAGTCGGCGAGTACTCCTTTAGCTCAGAAAAAGCTAGAAAAGATAACCGATGGTGAGTCACTTGAATTACCTTACCAAAATCTGATAGGATGTCTCATGTATCTAGCAGTAAACTCACGTCCCGATATTGCATACGCAGTGAGCTACTTAAGCCAATTCAATACATGTTTTACACGTGAACATTGGCAAGCAGCAAAAAGGATACTACAATATCTTAAAGGAACAGTAGATTATTGCATAACGTATAGTAAAACTGATGAATCCTTAGTAGGATATTCTGATGCCGACTGGGCAAATTGTCAAATTGACAGGAAGTCATACACGGGCTACGTGTTTAAGTTAGCTGGTGGACCAGTGGCATGGGAGGCGAAGAAACAACCTACGGTAGCGCTCTCGTCCACGGAAGCTGAATACATGGCACTGACGGCTGCTTCAAAGGAAGCAAGTTATTTGCGGCGTTTTATATCTGAAATTACAGGTAAATTACACTCTGTAAAGATATGGTCAGACAGTCAGAGTGCTCTAAATTTAGTACATAACCCCGTCCACCACAACAGGACGAAGCACATAGATACTCGTTTTCATTTTATTAGAGAGAAAGTGTCAAATAAGATAATTTTGTTAGAATACTTGAAAACCTGTGACATGCCTGCTGATGTTTTAACCAAACCGCTTGGGCCTGTCACACATAATAGGTGTATAGCTGGGATAGGGTTAACAAAATAATTATTTTAATTTGTTATTATTTTGTTATCCTTATTTTTTCTACCTCTTTTTTTTAAAATTCTTTATGGGGTTTTTAGATTAAGGGGGAGTGTTGGAACTGGCTAATCATAAAACACCTGTATTCCATTTATATGTTTTTTACCATTTTTTAGATTTGACATATTGTACTTTCAAATATACTATCTTCAACTGAAGACGTATTTTTCTTAGATTCAACCACAAAATATCTATTAATACCACAAAAATTACAACACTTTTAAAAAAAGTTCATCATCATCATCAGGTCATTTTAGTCTCCACTACAGGAGCACGACTCTCTCTCGTCCGTCACAGACAGAAGGAGGATTTGGCCTACACTCCCCACGCTGACCAGACGGGTTGGGGAGGCAATTAAAAAAAGTTAGGGATTGGAAATTAATCTACCATACACAAATGCGGCTGGATGCGGAAGGCGGAGGATCGTATTTGGTGGAAAGCATTGGGGAAGGCTTATATCCAGCAGTGGGTAGATACAGGCTGATGATGATGATGTGTTCTTTGCCTGTACCTTTCATTTATGATTTTATAGCATTTTCGATTTTATCAAAACTATTTTAACTGAGCTCCTACATGGTATACTTTAATTAGGTATTCATTAGGACTGAAAATAGTGTTAGTGATATTTCTTAATGAGATAAAAAACGTTGTCTAATGTACAAGTTTTAAATATTCACTATCGTTTTAAAAACTTTGCTTATAATCGAAGTAGTAAGTATTTTTACTAACAAATAAGGCGTGTCCTGGTTTAAGCATTCGAAAGAGAAAATGACTGTTGGAATGGGGACGGTTTCGTACACGTAAATCCTCATCTGGGAATTTTGGAGCTGATCATAGGCTGGTGGAAATCATAGTGCAGCCATGCGTTTCTCCCTTGAATACTTTATGACGATAGAGACACTCCTCTATAGTACCGACTAAAATAATTGCCTAATTAATATGTTTCACAAACAAATTGAGTTTAGAATTTCTTTACAATTAGTCTACTTAGAGATTCGTTTAAGTCTTGTATCTAGTTTATATACGAGTATTTGTTTCCGCGAACAATAAGTGCAGGTGATACTAATGGGACAACTAATAAGGTGAATTGTGACAATAACTCCTAAGATATAAAACATTTAGGCTTATTAAGCGACTTCAAAAAGCAAATAGAATATAAGTCACTGGTCTAGGATTCAAATTCTGCTAGAAATGCAAAGTTGTAGCAAACGCAGAAAGGTATGTATTGTACCTTATTTCATAAAATTATTTATGAAGCTATGCGAAAAAATGATGGCGTGGAAGAACGCCCGATAGGAGCGAAATTTCTAAACAGTCTCAACTCTTTAGTGTAAGTACTGTCTGTGTTCGAAACCGTTGTGTTGCTAAACGGTAATCTATTGACGGCGCTATTTCTAATTTTAATTTAAAAAAAAACCTGTATAGCGTGTATTTATGCATTATTCACGCGAGGGGAAGATTTTTGTTTCTGTTCACTTCATGCCGGCGTACCTGTGCCAGTTTGACGGGATCGTGAATCTTTAGACAAGGCGTAAGCAGCGGCGTATAAGTGGCACCCCCAACGTGATGCCCCACGTTGGGCGCCACTTATGGGGATTGGATAAAATTAATTATTGCTAACTTAACCCAAGCCCTAATTTATTTACGAAATTTAATCAATCATATAATACCCACGCCGGCCCAAACTGCATATTTTCCTGCTGCAAGACACAGCAGCATTCAGCGCGTTTACCAATAGTTTGTCCAATCCCATAACTTCAACTTTCGGTGGAGTTTAAGTACGCTACAGGCCGTTAACATTTAGAACTTGCTTCGAATATTAAAAACACATTTAAAAAGACTCGCATACCATTATTAGCATGTAGTAGGCTTGAAATAAGATTTTCTTTTAGACCGCATCTAGGGCAACTAAATGCAGTCTAAAACAAAATCTTGTTTGATTTTGTCTAAACGTTTTAATGTAAACCTTATTACTGCTCGATAATTTACAACCAGTTGAAAATGAAATAAGGTAATTCACTTCTAGATTCTCTACGTTCTCTTTGTTATCAATATTTAATATTTTTAATTTTGGTGTTCTTGCCACCACCAAGAACCACTAGCACAATGCACTAAAGTTACTAAAAGCAGAATAAAATGGTTAGGAAAATTTGTAAATTGTCAATCATAAACATTGAAGTCGCTCTTATAATTTACACGTATCATCTCATTTTAGATAACAATAATGTTATACAAATATTGCCTTCGCGACTCCGCGGAATTAATATTCTAATTAGTCTTATATTACTCAGACTGCAATTACCCTGTCATATAAATTTGATCATACACCTAGTGTCAAATATTAGTATACAGTGTGTCCCGGAATAGATAGAAGTGTGTCCCTGAAACCCCTTTCGTGAAAATAGATAAAAAATTATCGAAAATAAATGTTAAAAAAAAAATATGTTTTCTATTATGAAAAATTCAGTGAAAATAAAAACATTTTTAAGACTAAAAGCACAGTTTAGGTAAGGACAGTTACTTTTTGTTATTAATATTTGGTTTCGTGTTCTCATTGGTTACAATTAGTAATTAGTAACCAATGAGAATACGAAACCAAATAGCCAGCAAACACGATAATTTTTTTATGTCAACGTAATCGACCAATTAATTTGAAAGAAATCGATGTTTCATAGAATCCTTAGTGAAAAATAAAAATACTATTTTTTTTTTTGTTGATAATTTTTGATCTATTTTCACCCCCTTTCAAGGTTTATACCTTATCCCGGGACACACTGAATATGACATATTTCTGATCGTGTAATAATAACATATGATCATATTTAAGTCATAATGTTGATATTACACGGTCATAGATATACATATCATAAATATTTAATTCCTATATGTATGATCATATTTATATGACAGTGTAATTGCAAACTTATGTAAAGTTTATGTCAAATAACCATGATATAGCACGTGGCACAATCAAAGAAAAAAGGGTCATTTGGTGTAAGTGTAGCTAAAGTTGTAGCTAGGAATCGATTATCTAAATTCATTTTTCACACAGATTTTATTTCGGAAAAATTACTAGGAATACATAAAGTTAGCTAATATTGAAGTTTAACTAGTATCATTCTCAATCTAAATTTGAAGCCGTCGCTCGCACCCACCATAATTATTTTTGTAAAGATATATATTGAAATTGCTTTTTGCACGATGCCATTTTTTTTAACTTAGTGTGGCGTTAAAGTTTTGGTGTGTCGCCCAGTGGTCGAAATTCGACCATAATTAATTTAAATAATGACTTTAACAATAAACAAGAGTATATTATATGCCTCTGTGTGTGTCAAATACATAGTAGTGTGTGTAATGTTTTTATGCATATTTTTTTTTAAATATTATTTTCTGCACTCCTTCGCTATAAAAAGTGTGCGAAATTTCATACTCCTTGTTTTTGCTACACGTAACTAATAACCGTTGTTCTTGATTTAATGTTTCGTGAAAGATAATTCTATCTTTATAATAAATCTTAATAGGTTTTTAGAGTGCTTTTAATTTCATTTGATTTTGTCATCGTAGAGATGCTTCAAAATGATTATTACAATAATGTTTGCTTTTAGATCGAATGCTGTGAAAACAGTCATTAATGAAGCAACTATGATTTTAAGTAGTTTACAAATATATATGTTTTTGTACGCACCGCCAAGGGCGCTATTAAAAATGGACGCAAAAAATCTGTATCATTTAAAAAATAAAGTGAAAGTTACACTCACACTTTCTCGTAACTGTGCCACGTGGTTAAAAAAGTAGTCTACACTAACAAGGGTCTTTTGGGTTCTGTTTGCCGTTAGAATGGTAAGTAGCGGTGCCATTCGCCATGTTGTTTTGCGGGCCTCCCAAGAACGATGTGAACGTCGTGTCTCTGCTCATTGGCGGCTCCAAAGCTTCAATCGGTATACAGTCCAGTGTTGGTACAGTGTATTCCCTGCGAAAAACATTTTAATATATATTTTTAACACATGTCCAGACTTCCTATACAGAAAACCTTCCGCTTTCGTAACGTTATATCGCCAACCCTTGAGTATCCCACTGCTGGGATACGGCCCTCCCATCAATCGAAGGGATTAACAACATGCTGCTCAAGTGCAGGTAGGCGGGTAACGTTATATATTCCACTAATATTATAAACGTAAACTTCTTGTATATTTATATGTGTAGGATATTTTTTAATTGTGCTAGATATTTTCTATGGTAACATAAAATTATAGGAAAGTCAAATCATTGAATATATATGAATTACTATCGACACAGAAGTTAAAACAGTAAAAACAGTAAATTTTTGTCTGTCTTAAACATTATGGTCCGTCAGCCAGCAACAGATTTTCCTGACCAATTTCCTCTCAAGCGATAACTCGGCAAGCCAGGGTCTTGCCAGCGCTTGCGCAGCGTCGACGACGCTAGTTTGTGTGTGTGTGTGTGGGATGGGGGGGGGGGGGGGGCTAGAGCAATAGTGAGCGTAAGAATAAGAATGGTAGTGTTCGTGAAGAGCTTGTTACATGGAGACGTTGTCCTGCGACTGCACGGAGTCGTGCACGAGCTGCGGCAGGCGGCGCGGCGAGGGCGGCGGCCGCGTCGAGCGCGCGCTGAACAGGAACACGCCCACCGTGGCAAGCAGGTACGACAGGAAGTACAGCGCGTGGAACTACACAAACCACACATACACACGCTTCGTTTCATTGCTTATGCCTAGGCCGCATTCATCGCGATAACGCGAATATTCGTGTTATCGCGATCTATGTAGCCAAGTATTCGCGAATACTTCGACACTTCGGGCGAAGCTTCGGGCACATTGCTCCGCTGTCGGTAAACTCTCGCACATCAAAGGGTTTTATCGCGATGAACTTCGCTTGCGCGGCCACACTTCAGTCGGCCCGCACCCATCGTTCCTAGCGGACGTGTTAGATGTAACTACAGTGTATAATATAGCTAAAGTGTAACACGGGTTGGAGTAACTATATTTTTTTTCTCCTTTTTCTTGCTTTTAATTCGTTTTTTAGATGACATAAATGTAAAAAGTATTATTTGCTGCTATAAAATAGATACAGAGTGATCGCGCCGTCCATATTGTTTTTTTGCGTGTGCTCATCGCGATAAACTTTACATCGGACAATACGCGCATTATGTGGCCGCGAAGATTCGCCGTAGGCCGAAGACGAAGTTTATCGTCCGAATGTTATCGCGATGACTGCGGCCTATGCAATACACACGCTTAGTTTCATTGCTACCAAAAACAGTATGAGTCGGAAAAAGGGTGAGTTATTTGGGCTACTGGATTAAACTGAACGCATATCCATAACAATCCGCTAAATGACTGAGGGGGTATTATCCATGTGAAAAAAGTTGATGGTTCCTATTTTATATATATATGGTCTCAATCGAAGGCAGCTAGAGTATACTCCACCAAGCTCCTCAACTGCGGGTTGGCAAGTCACCTAATTGCCACAGACTAGAAGTAACGACTATCATCTAATATACTTTTCCATTGGAATTTCAATGGAAAATGTATTTGATGATCAATTGATTATTCCTCAAGAACATGATCCATCTCAATTTTTTTTCGACACAAAGCTCAAGCATTTTTCTTTGAGTGTGACAAGTTTCATCAAAATCTGTTCAGTGGTTTTGGAGCCTATTCATATAAGCATTCCGCTCGCTTGGCTCTCCACTCCAATCAATAATATGTAGTAAAAATAAACATTCAACTTACCTTAAATTGAAAAATATACATCCCAGCAATTAGTGTATAATAGTCTGATGACAAAAATGACAGATGCAATATAATTGATCCGGCATCTCTTAGCATAAAGCACTGCAGTATTTGGAATATTGTTTGTACTGAGCAGTAACTCCCAAGCTGCATGAAAGTTTCCAATTCGTACCAGTTGAACTTCATCAGTTCACTGAATTCAAGGAAAAATGTTTGGGTACATGATACAACACTGCCAATCAAGCCGAGTAATGCTAGGTAATCTGAGCATGTGTAGGTCCTGAGCATCATTTCTTGGAGAACTGTCACCATCGCAAATAGTAGCGAGCCACCCAGACAGAGCATGTCGCCGACTAATTGATTTTTACCTGGAAATAAATGATATTTCTTTTAGGCTCAACTCACACTAGCGCAGAGTCGAAGCGACGCGACGCGTCATATTTTTCCGCCTACAGCATATTCATATCTTTTCATCTCAAATTTGTATGTTAAATAATAGAACAATAGAGTTCTATTATTAGAGAGATCTATTGTTTGCTGCGCTTCGACTCTCGTGTCAGTGTGAGTTGAGCCTTATGATTGAGTACATTCGATTGTCTATATGTTTTGAAATGGAAGAGAATCTCATTAACCCTTTAACCGCCACGAGCGGATTAATCCGCCAAATATTTTCGTGCCAATTTCGCCAAGGACGGATTTTTACGCTCAAATACCACTACTCAGTAAATCTGCCTTTTTGTTTAATAGCTCTGTATTATATAAAAATAGTGTTCATTACTTGATAAATAGATAATGAAGTTATTATTTACAATTGATTACACTTAAGTTTCTTTATTATAGGACTTAAAATTAATGTCTAAAGTTACATAAATTACTGATAGTATTTTTAGAAAAGTGTATTGATGTCTAGCGCCACGGCCGGAAAATTCCGTTAGTAGGGATGGGGCATAAACAATGATTGACAGATACAAAAATCCACATAAATCAAACTATTTCTGTTTATACTGACTTATTTATTATAAAACAAATAAAGCAATTGTTACTGTAGAAATAAATTAGTTTATTTTATTTTGTTTTAAATGAATAAAGCCCAAAACTGTCAGTGAATGAACAAAACTGAATTGACAATTCCCATCCCTAGTCTGCATGTTTTTGAACGAATGTTATAAGTATTCCTGTAGCCACGAGCGGAGAAACACGCTCGCTTCTGACGTCATAAAAGAGTGCCGCCTTCTGGAATTTTCCATTAGTGTTGTGCTGCATTATACGTGTTTCATAAGTGTCATCGATACAATTTTCTTTATACGCTTTTGTTTCATTGTTTTACCAAAATACTTACTAATACAAGTAATTTTTCGAGTTATGGAGGGAAAATAGGTACCAAAATGGCTTGGAGGGACTCACTTTTTTTTTTTTTTATAATTCGTCGTGTGGCAGACAAGCATACGGCCCGCCTGATGTGAAGCAGTTACCGTAACCGTATTAACGCTCGCAACATGATATATCACTTGTGCGCCGCCACCCCCGCTGCCAACGCAGCATCTCCTTCTTTTCCGGTGACCTCACTCACGCACAGGAACACAACAACCCTCAACGGAATTGTTATTTGGCTGCGGTATTCTGTGAGGTGGAGGTACATTCCCCAGTCGGGTAGCTTACAATTACGCTCCCTACCTCTCTTTTCGCCAGAGCTTCGTTTGTCAGTCAGCAGGGTGCACCACGTGCAGGTGAAGTTGGCTTTGGTTCAAAGATGTTGATAAACCACTTACACCCCAAAATTCTCAGTGATTATTTCGACTAATAGAGGGTTGAGATTTTGAGTAATGGAGGTTTTGGTGTTTGAAGGGAAGGGAACAGAGGCCCAATTCTCGTAATAAAATTCTCAACGGCATCGTAACGACTTCGCCCGCTCCCTCTCTGGCACGTTGTAAAATAGATATACCAAAGAGGGACGAGACCAAGTCGTTCCGGTGCCGTTGGGAATTTCATTACGAGAATCGGGCCTCTGAACATTTCTTCGAGATTTAGAGGTTTTCGACTTATCGAGGTTCGACTTATAGATGTTCTACTGTGTTATAAATAAAATTATTAAATTACAAAGTAACGCTTTCCATATGTTAAGATATTTAAATTAAACTGTAAGCGTTCGAAAGAGATGCATTTCCAATATCGATATATATACTGAACATCTCTATTAGTTGTAGGTATTTATTTATCGTTTCACTGTGCCTGGCGCTGGGGGCACGACAAGTGATATTAATTTTAAAGCGTTTAAAAGGTTAATGACTTTTTGTAGTAAATCTTCTTTATGCACGCTTGACTAGGGGAGTAAAGCTGGTGAATGCTTGACGAGAGTGTTACGGAAACGGCGAACGAGGGAGATATAAGTTCTACTAACTTAAGCTAGCTAAAGTTTTACTTCAGTCGTATGGTCTAAAAGACACTCGTTTTTTTATACTACGTCGGGTGGCAGAGAAGTATATGACCTGCTTGATGTGAAGCGGTTACCATAGCCATATTAACAGTCGCAACATTATATATCGCTCGCGGGCCGCCACCCCCTCTGCCAACGCAGCAACTCCTTCCTTTCTGATGACCTCACTCACTCGCAGGAACACAACAACCCTTATGGGAATTGTTATTTGGCTGCAGTATTCTCTGAGGTGGAGGCACTTCCCCAGTCAGGCAGCAAAAATAAGCTGTGCCCTACCTCTCTTTCGCTAGTCGGCAGAGTGCATCACGCGCTGTCGAGGAGGCGCTGTTGGCTTTGTGTCAAAAAATTGTGGTGAACCATTTACACTGCAAATTCTGCTGCGGTATTCTGTCAGGTGGACTTCCCCAGACAGACAGCTTAAAAATATGCTGTACCCTACCTCATTTTAAAAGACAATTGCCTTCCTAAATTGCAACTACAATTGCCTTAAACACACTACATTTTATAGCAACTAGAGACTTTTAATGCATACCCAATGTGACTCATACTCATTGTTGCTCTAATAGTTTGTATAAGATGAATGAATTTTGGTCACTTCACAAATGCATGACGGAGAGTATGAAAGGAAATATAATAATTAATTTCTTTTAACATGTTTCTTTTTATTGATTATTTTCATTTTATCCTTAATTTTTGGTTGACTTGTAAGAAATAAATAATAATAATGACAAATAATGCCATATTAACTTAATTATTATAGACAAAAAATATTATACCATCAGTTGGAGCGCCTTCCACATCTGCCCAAACGACGCACACAACAGCCATCAGCCCCAGTGTGGCGCCAGCTACATGGGCCACTCCCAACCTCTGACCACGCCAAGCTCCCCCGACAAGGGCTGCGCCAACGCCACTGCATGCTAGCAGTTGTCAGCTCAGCACCGACGTGAACCTCTGCGAGAGAACTAGCAGCCAGCTCGCTTCTACATCCAGTGTACATGCAATTAACACAACCCACCATCGCCTGAAAAAATCCATTACAACTTCCAAAATTTGCATTTTGGTTTCTGGGCAACTCAAGTAACTGTGCATTTCTCACTTTAATTTGGTTCAGACACTTTAGTTTGGTTGAAATTATCAAAAACTTTTAAGATATCTGCAAGTGATAGCTCAAAACAAAATCAAGTATGTTTTTTAATTACTTTGATTAGTTAATTTATTTGTTTTTACCAAAACATGTGCTTCAAAAATGCTTAGTTCTAATGGACATGCATTGTACTAATATATTAAAGTAGATACTTCTTTACAATATTAATATAGACAAAGGACTAGACTGATGTTATTGGACATTATATTTATGTTCCCTTACAGTAAATAAAGAGAAGATTCTGCAGGCATGCAGAAAACAAGGTAGACATAAAGTAGGTACCTTGTACATTCTATAGATGACATAAAAGCGAATTAAAATTAATCTTAAGAATAATATACGTACTTTGATAGTCTCTTCACGCCGTTACACAGCAAAGTCGGTGTAAATAAAACGAATATTGTTAGATATGGCACGACAAGTTGGCCGGTCGTAGGGAACTGCCATGTAGCACTTTGTAGCAGAGTAGTCAAGATACATTTACCACTCAACAACAACGACAATACCTGTCCCAAAATTATACTGCGCCACACCTTCCTGAAATATAAACATTAAGATTAAAACATAGCTTTGCCATACAGAACAAAGAATTACAAAATTGTTACAGATTTACGACACTAGCCATCGCCCTAGTTCCGAAAAATATGCCTCGACTTTATCGCTGAATGTGACTTCTTCCATGATCCAAATGATTTTTTACAGCGGATTTAGGAATTTATTGCTAATTGGGTCAAATATTTAGGGAAAAGGGCGAAATAATACAAAACAGTGCCATAGTTTATTCGGCAAGAAAGCAAGGAGGTGGGGTTTGATTGAGTATGTATGATGGAGGGAGGGCAGGGGGGCGCGGTGAGCAAATATTTGTACTTTTCTTCTTCTTTTCGTAGCTGACAGTCAGTTCAGTCACAGTTTTAAAAGCATACAGTTGGGAAGCGAAGGTACTTGCGCAGAGCAAGGGAGGGGAACCCGCGGAGAAGCGGGCGGTGCGGTCAGCGTCCCACAAACAAGCGTAGTTTGAGGGAGCCACCGTGAAAGGCAGTCACGTGCGCGTACTGAGTGTTTTAAACGTTTTTTTTAATTTACGTTCAGTGATTCCTATTTATTATGATGGTGAATACAAATTGTTCTGTATACGGTTGTAACTCGATGTCGGAACACATCAAGAATTTAAAATTTTATAGATTTCCCCGTGACGCAAGGTAAGTTTTTTCTATAATTTCGTAAAAACTTACCTACTTTGTCTTTGTTGAAATGTATGTAGCTATATTGTTGGTGAAGTGCAAGGTACTCCAACTATAAGTATACAACAAATAACCGAATTCTTGTGCTCCAACGACAGATGACTAAATAGTTAAGTACTTCGTAACTCGAACTCCAACCTAGCGGGGTTTTCAAGTGTAAATATGTAGGTATATATATTCTTTACGGCGCATGCTCTTGCCCAAAGTGTAATTATTATGTTTACACCTTCTTAATAGTTGGGAAGTCGGACACAGAAGGAGTAGGTATTTGTCTAATATCCAACTGTTATGATTTTATTTAAACCGACAGAAAAAGACAAGGTTCTATATTCACCTATATTCAAGATTTCTGGGCAAAGATATTAATTACTACGTATGGCTGTGCCATTTCTAACATAAAATTTGTCTCTGCGACTATATGCACGTGCTGTGTGTGGGACGAACCTATGTGTATGTTTATGTTACGTAAATGTACACTATAAACTTTATAAACAAATGGGACACCAATTTTTAACTTACACTCTCATATTTATTATTTTCGCTGTCGAAAAGCCAAATGACTCATCGGTTCGTGACAAATTATCTCCTTAGAATGGCCTATCCATACCTAGTAGTTAAGATCTTTGTTTCAGGGCTAGTTTCTTTTTTTTAATTTTTTTAAGCAATCACGTTTTTTGATAATTTTTATTTACTTTTTTATTTTACACATTTTAGTTATATATATATACAGTAAATTTTGCTATCCAGTCATTGCATTTTGGGTATTGATATTCCTAGTTTCTGTTATTAAGTATCTTGCGAAAATGAAGTGAGTAAAGTCGTAATCAAATTTAAATCGTTAATTGTTTGGTTCCTACATCAACTTGGCTGGCACCAGAAATCCGCCATTTTTTTTTAAATTTTGATATACTCCGTGACACTGGCGCAATAAAGAAAAATTTTACAACTAATCAAAATTGGTTCAGCCGTTTATTAGTTACGAATGAACACAGGGACTTTTGTTTTCGCCATAATAAGTTAACATACCAACACCAACCAGGTGCTGTAGGAAACAATATTTTTAGATAAATTATAGGTAGGTATTATTAAAACAAGTACAGTTTATATCACAGCCATGCTTATGTTTCCCCCATATTTTCATGATCAAATTGTTTATCCGAATGCGAATTCATTATATTGTTAAATTTAATGATAGAAAATTGAAATCTAAAAATAAACCTTCACGTAAATATTTAGCAGTGCAACATTTGTAAATATGTATATTATATTCTTGTTGATAAATGATTATAAAAATATTAAAGATTATTTGATTTCGAATTTTGTGACAACCCTTGCATATCGGCGAACGACCGCGTGGATACCTACGCGGGCGGCGGCATCGTGCCACGTCAAAGGCGATTCCCTACTGTATGAAAAATAGTAATACTGTGGTTCAGTCATCAGTTGGCATTGGCATTTTCAATTTTATTTGTTTAGAAATGATGGCACATTAATAGTTATATAAAGAATCATCTTTTCTTTCGCATAATATGTGATGTATAAAAAAACCGAACAAGAGCGAGCCGGACTCGCCCACCGAGGGTTCCGTACGAATCATTATAAAAAGTTCAGGAATCTAACTACCTATTTTTTAAGATTTAATTGCAAATGTATAGTTTTGAGATTTATTCTTGTAGTCTATTGCTATAGAGGCTACATACGTTGCAACTTCGCTCTATGGTATTATGAGTATGCCTTGACATATGTCTAATGTAAACAAGTTTTAATTATTATATTTTCAACAGAGAGCTCCTCTCGTTTTCGAAAATATGGTTTCACATTATCAGGAATATGTGCAATATCTCTCCCACCATGACGAATAAATCGACGTACTTGCTTCAATATTGGGTCGTTTTGCGTAGCAACCCTTAAAGACTCTTCCGTGAGATGTAAATCGTCAAGTTTATCTTCCTGGATGCGATTACTAATTTTATGTACAGCGATTTCAGCTTCTGTGGGGGTTTCAAATGCGTCAGGCATTCTAGAACAATAATCCGCCATAATGTTATGTTTATAATGCTGCTGGAACGGAGAAGAGACGACACGCGGATATGATCCGCGTGTCGTCTCTTCTCCGTTCCAGCAGCAGTGTTGACCACATAGGAGTATCTATGGGTCCTCCTGGTTATGACTGCGGGCTCCCAATGATCTTCATTTTTTGTACGAACATAGACTTCGTCGCCTGGAAAATGTTCGGGTGTAGATGGTTCTGAAGCTATGTTAGTTTGAATTTGTCTGTATTGCAAATTTCTCTTAGAACTAGGTCGTATATTGTCGAGAACGCAACACAGTTGCCGTCCAAACATCATTTGGGCTTAAATAAAAGCGTTGTTTATTTGGTAGAAGAATATAATAATTAAAACTTGTTTACATTAGACATATGTCAAGGCATACTCATAATACCATAGAGCGAAGTTGCAACGTATGTAGCCTCTATAGCATTCCTCCCATCCTCCTCTTTTTAGGACTGGGGCATTACATCTCTGCTAATAGCCGGCGCGGTGGTTGTACAACGCGATTGCTTCTTCTCGGGCCAGTTGTGACTGTGACTGGAGTCTCAACTAAAGGGGACGCTCTCTCGGTGTCAGGTGTAAGATCAGAATTGGGTTCTTCAACACCAGCATCTTCTCGAAATGGAAGTTCGCGATGTCGAGAGTAGATAGGTACTGTCGGTGGGTCTGAAGCAAGGGGAGTGGTTTCTGGATTTTCCGGTGGAGATTGATGTGGCGTACTGTCAATACGTGGGCGGATATGATCCGCGTGTCGTCTCTTCTCCGTTCCAGCAGCAGTGTTGACCACATAGGAGTATCTATGGGTCCTCCTGGTTATGACTGCGGGCTCCCAATGATCTTCATTTTTTGTACGAACATAGACTTCGTCGCCTGGAAAATGTTCGGGTGTAGATGGTTCTGAAGCTATGTTAGTTTGAATTTGTCTGTATTGCAAATTTCTCTTAGAACTAGGTCGTATATTGTCGAGAACGCAACACAGTTGCCGTCCAAACATCATTTGGGCCGGTGATTTGGCAGTGGTGGAGTGTGGGGTATTGCGATAAGTGAACAGAAAATTTTGTAGACGTTTCCTGACGTCTTGTGGATCACCTCTACTGGAACACATTCTATTTTTAAAAGTGCGTACCAAACGTTCCGCAAGTCCATTCGTACGGGGATGGTACGGCGATGACGTAACATGCAAAATGCCTTGCTCTTTACAATATTTTTTGAATTCTTCTGAAGTGAATTGCGGGCCATTATCTGATACGATCATTTGTGGTAATCCAAAAGTAGTGAAGATCTCATCCAGTTCATGACATAATTTTGTAGATGTTATATGATTCATTGGTCTGATTTCAATCCACTTGGACAACGCATCTGCTAGGACAAGCCAGTATTTCCCTTCGAAAGGTCCCGCAAAATCAACGTGTAGACGCTCCCAGAT
The DNA here is from genome assembly GCA_937001555.2 of Hypsopygia costalis. Classification (NCBI taxonomy): domain Eukaryota; kingdom Metazoa; phylum Arthropoda; class Insecta; order Lepidoptera; family Pyralidae; genus Hypsopygia; species Hypsopygia costalis. The sequence goes on from OW443335.2 coordinate 7,283,384, forward strand.
TCTGTCAGGTATTGACCAGGCGTATATGGGTAACTCGGTTTTATGAGGTCTATTCTCTTGACACGTTCGACAACGTTTTACGAAAAGGTCAATGTCTTCCTCAATTGTTGGCCACCATACATGGAAACGTGCTAGAGCGCGCATGGCTGTCATACCTGGATGGCCGATATGAAGATAATGTAATACTGTTTTGCGCAGGGTTTCTGGAATGATAATTCTTCCTTGCCACAATACAATTTTATTTTCAACAGAGAGCTCCTCTCGTTTTCGAAAATATGGTTTCACATTATCAGGAATATGTGCAATATCTCTCCCACCATGACGAATAAATCGACGTACTTGCTTCAATATTGGGTCGTTTTGCGTAGCAACCCTTAAAGACTCTTCCGTGAGATGTAAATCGTCAAGTTTATCTTCCTGGATGCGATTACTAATTTTATGTACAGCGATTTCAGCTTCTGTGGGGGTTTCAAATGCGTCAGGCATTCTAGAACAATAATCCGCCATAATGTTATGTTTACCTTTCCTAAAAACAATGTCATAATTGTAAGCACCAATCAATAGTGCCCACCGAACTAATCTGTTATTCGCAATTTTAGGTAAATTACGATGAGGGCCAAGTAAGTGAACCAAAGGCTTGTGATCGGTAACTAATGTGAATTTCATTCCTCGCAAATATTGGTCAAATTTCTGAATACCGAAGAAAATGGCTAAAGCTTCACGATCGATGACTGAGTATTTGGATTCAGCTGGTTTTAGCTTCCGCGAAGCAAACGCAATGGGTTGTTCCAAATTTCCATTCATGTGAAACAAAACTGCCCCAACACCGTTTTCAGATGCATCACATGCTAAATAAAGTGGTCGGTTTTCATTAAATGCCAGCAACGGCTTGGAATTCATTATTAATTTCTTCGTGTTTTCAAAAATTTTGTTCTCTTTTTCTGTCCAACGCCACTTTTGATGTTTTCCTGTTAGACTGTGTAAATTAGCACAGATACTATGTAGTTGAGGAACAAACCGTTCGTAGAAATTGACAAGCCCCAAGAAAGAGCGCAGTTCTTTAACGCAACTCGGTGCCTGGGCATTCATAACAGCCTGTATTTTGGACGTGGAGGGACGTATTCCATTCTTATCAATGATGTGCCCAAGATATTCAATTTGTGGTTGTAAAAACACACATTTCGTTAAATTAACCTTAAGGCCAGCCTTTGCTAATCTGTCAAAGACCATCGACATCGTACGAAGGTGCTCCGCATCATTTTTGCCTGTCACGGCAATGTCATCGAAATATACGGCGACATTTTGCAAGTCTTCTAACAGATTTCCGAGGAAGCGTTGGAAAATAGAGGGAGCTGTAGTGATACCAAATGGCATCCTGTTGTACTGATAATAACCCTTGTGTGTGGTTATAGTTGTAAACTTTTTAGAGTCTGAAGCAATTTCAAATTGTAAATACGCATCTTTTAGGTCTATTTTCGAAAACTTTTCTCCGTGGGCTAATCGTTGGCGTAGTTGGTCGAATAGGGGTACTGCGTGGGCATGTGCTATCAACACGGGGTTTATGGTTATTCTGTAGTCACCACATATTCGTATTTGACCATTGCTCTTAAGGACATTAACAGTAGGAGTGGCCCACTCAATAGGTGTTGCGTTTGGATCAACAGGTGAAATTATACCTTCTCTCGTTAATCTTTCTAATTCCAGCTCTATGTTCTTCTTCATACTAAATTTAATGGGCCGAGGTGACAGATGTTTAGGTTCAGCACCCGGTTTTATGTATATGTTTACTAAGTAATCTTTTACTTTCCCAAGTTTGTTATCAAAGAGTGCCGTATAGTTGTTTAGCAAAGTTTGTAATGTGGTAGGTATACTTTCCCTGAGTGAGTAAACTGGGGTCGGAAATGACATACCAAATATCTCACTCCACTGTAATCCGAATAGCATGGGCTCAGCTGCTTTCATAACGACGACAGGTAGATATTTTTGTTTACCTTGTATTTCGACTGATACTTCAGTGATTCCTTTAGGTTTAAGCGTTGTGTTACCATAGGCTTGTAGTTTAGGTCCCTCTGTAAGTGTGGGTGCTCCTATTGTTCTCCAGAACCTCGTGCTAATAATAGAATAAACTGAACCTGGGTCCCAGTCCATTGTGCATTTATAGCCGTTAATTCTTACATCGATCTTTTTGCATCTTGTTGTGCCATTAATCTTGTAAACTGGATTGTCCTCACTCTCAATTTCAGATTCCGTATCGTTACTGTCCGAACTTCCTGTAGATGATGTTAGTGCGCTCTTAATTCTATTAAGCTTTTTTCGTTCCTTAGGCGTCGATTTCTTTGTAGAATCTTGAAGTAAATGTGCTCGTCCTGTTCTGATACAGCAGTCTGCAAAATGTCCTTCTGTTCCACATGCGTCACAAATACAACCCTTAGCAGGACAAAGTTCATAACGGTGTCTCTCGTTTTTACCGCAGCGTCGGCATTGTTCTGGTCGTAATTTTCGGGTGTTCCTTGGTTTGTCACCTTTGATTCTTCTTATGTCTTGAACTGTATTTGTATCAATTTCAGCAATTTCTCGTGCAGCACAGAATGAAAATACCTGCATGAAAGTGACTTCTTCCTGTTTATCGCCCTGTATGTTGTAAAGATCTGGCCATTTTTGTCTTAAATCGATTTCTAATTGAGTGTGATTCAATCCTGTAGCAAACCGATCACGCAGTTGCCGTTCCAGTATGTCTCCAGTGTAGTGACAATCTTTACTAAGTTCCTTGAGTTTATTGGCGTATTGTTCCATTTTCTCATTCGGATTTCTGGTGCAGTTCCAAAAATTTAGTAGTGCTTTGAATCTTGTCTTCCGCGTGCGATATAAATCTAACAATTTCTCTTTCAGAGCTTCGTAAGGCTTTGATTCGAAATCGGGGGTAAATGCGACCTTAATTTCATGATAAATCTCTGGTGTTAAAGACGCAATGAGAAGGTCTTTTTTTAAGTTTTCACATTTTCCCCATATACGACATTTTGCTTCGAAATAGTCAAAAAAATTCTCAATCGTCGTCGATGACGGGTTGAATTTGTCACATTTAAATTGATTAATAATGTTATGTTTTTGTACGCATGGTATATTCTCTTGCGATGATGTCGTCACATCCACGGTAAACTTACGAATGTGCTGTTTTAGCTAAATCAATATTTTAATGAAAAACTGTACCTAATGATGTAATACACACCATGGCAAACTTATGTATTTCTATCAGTGATGGTTACAGAATTGAAAGTGTTCGAATCTACATTTTATTCTGATACACCCATAGTAAACCTACCAAATCTATTTAAGGTAGTTTACCAAGGAGAATTTACACAATTCGCGCATGATGTGCCACTGTCAATTTACGAATCTGGCATATTCGTAAATTTACATTAGTTGCAAACATTTCTATTTAATCAAAAAACCCATAATAAACTTACGAATCTGGCACATTCATGAATTTACATTGGTAACAAACATTATCTAACTGATCAATCCCATTGTACATTTACGAATCTGGCATATTGGTGAATATATTGGTAGCAAATAGTATCCAAATTGGTTTCGTAACCCACAGCAAAAATATGAATCTGACATGTTGATGAGTCTACAATCTACATTGGTGCAAATAGTATCCAGATTTTCCCTAGTAAACCAAAATAAATTACTGAATTAGCATAATGGATTTATTTCTGTAGGTAATATTTTAGAATAAAATAGTCGTATTTGAAAGAGAGAGAGTGAGTGAAGACTCTTACAACAAACCATTTGCATCTGATAATGTTTCATTGGAATATTAGAAATTTTCCAAAAGTGGCGCCAATTTCAAATCTGGTTTGATAATAATAATTAAACAATTAGGTACGTGGATTTAAATATGTAAGACTTAGACAATATTTATAACTTTTCCATCGATTATTGTTTTTTATATATTATTACGTATATAATAAAAGTAATCGATTATAATTTAACAAAAAAAAAACATTTATTGCACATCTCTAATTAGTTGCAACAGGGTAGATAGGCGTGCCCTTCTAACAGAAGTCAAAGACAAAATTCCAAATTTATACGGTTTTCTTTGTTATGTAATGTTATGGTTCTTCTTCAAATTTGATATTTAGCGGACACAAAATTTCTTCCGCTGTAGGTTGTCAGCAAGGCGATCGTCTGGGTCTAGCTGTTTTTAGTCTATATACCCCATCATACAGCGTCTACAATCTAAACTAAATGTTTGGTATTTGGACGATAGTACGTTAGGTGGTGATGAAAATAGCTTATGTGAAGACCTTACAACCTTAATATCTGAATTTTGCTCGATTGGTTTAGATCTATTTTTTCAAAATTCTTCATTCCAGACACTTATCCGGAAAAAGATTCGGCGATACAAAAATTTTATAATCTGGCTCCAAATATAAAAATAGTCGATAATAGTACGCTCTGTTTGCTAGGGTCTCCTATCTTAGATGAATCTTTCCCTCGGTTTATCAATGATAAAATTCAAAATACTAGTCTCGGACCGTTTAACTGAAACTACTTAATCTGAAACTAATTACTCGGCTTTTACAATTATTCGTTTTTGTCTATTCGTACCCAAATTTACTTATCTTGTAAGATGTTGTCAACTTTGGAAATATATAGACCTTATTAAAAATTTAGAATAGTATTATCAAAAAAACTTTGGCTTTAATATTAAAAATAAACTTAAATGATCGAGAGTGGTTACAGGAATCTCTTATCTCTTATTTGGTGACAAACAACCCGACACCACAAACAATAGATCACGTTTTTTATGAGACTGGGCATAGCCACATGCAATGTGATTCTGTACACTCGAAAATTGAACAGAGCACAGCACCGCTTGTCACAGCCAAATGTAGAAGAGGCTGAAGACCATTATTTAACCATTATTAAAATAAAGATTTATTTGACTGTAATAGGTACGCATTTATTTTTGTAGTCTCTATTTCGGATTTCATTTACAATACAACTTACTTGTTGTACTTCAATTTTACAGTATTGGTGTTTACTTGAACATTTTCTGCAGAATAATAAAAAGGAATCATACTTTTTAAATATGTAATTAAAATCGACAAATATTCAATATTCTCCAAAGATCAGGAATAAACTCACATTCGTAAATTTACAACATTTATATTATTATATAAAAAATAAAAGATATTTATGTACACCTTGGTAATCTTACGAAAGTGCCACTTGCGTAAGTTTACTAAGGTTGTAGTCGATTATTTTTCACATGATACTTGCGAAAGTGGCACTTTCGTAAGTTTACCAAAGTGTACATGGATACCTTTTAATTTCTATGTATAATGTTGTAAATTTACGAATGTGAGTTTATTCCTGATCTGTAGAAAATATTTAAAATTTGTCAATTCCATCTAAAAAAGATAGTATTTTGAAAGCCAAAATGTCCAACATCACCAGAATGCCTATTAGTACAAAAAAAATATTTAAGGTATAAACCTTCAAAACGCTCTGGTGTAAAATTCATTTTTTGCAGATTCGTTACTTTACCATAGATGTGACGATGTCGGCTCCGTACCTTCGTCGTCATGTGGTGTGGGAGCTGCCTGTCGTTGTTGTTGTGCCAGCAGTAATTGTAATAGCTGTGTAATTTGTTGTTGAGTTGTTTGTTGCACACTTATAAATTGGGCAAATTGTTCGTTGTTCATTTTAATTTTAATCCTCGTCGCCACATAATATAGCGTCAAGCTATTTAAATAAAAGCGTTGTTTATTTGGTAGAAGAATATAATAATTAAAACTTGTTTACATTAGACATATGTCAAGGCATACTCATAATACCATAGAGCGAAGTTGCAACGTATGTAGCCTCTATAGCATTAGACGACACGCGGATCATATCCGCCCACGTATTGACAGTACGCCACATCAATCTCCACCGGAAAATCCAGAAACCACTCCCCTTGCTTCAGACCCACCGACAGTACCTATCTACTCTCGACATCGCGAACTTCCATTTCGAGAAGATGCTGGTGTTGAAGAACCCAATTCTGATCTTACACCTGACACCGAGAGAGCGTCCCCTTTAGTTGAGACTCCAGTCACAGTCACAACTGGCCCGAGAAGAAGCAATCGCGTTGTACAACCACCGCGCCGGCTATTAGCAGAGATGTAATGCCCCAGTCCTAAAAAGAGGAGGATGGGAGGAATGCTATAGAGGCTACATACGTTGCAACTTCGCTCTATGGTATTATGAGTATGCCTTGACATATGTCTAATGTAAACAAGTTTTAATTATTATATTCTTCTACCAAATAAACAACGCTTTTATTTAAATAGCTTGACGCTATATTAGTCTATAATGATGTTACTTGCCAAATTTCATAGTTCTAGGTCAACAGGAAGTACCTTAAGAGTTTTGATTCCTTTGAGAATGTGTCGAAATATGAGTTTTTGCTGAATAAATGGCCGTATCTTTTTTTTTACTTAAACTTAGCAGTTTGATATTCTTACAACTCCATGGGACCGCAGACCTGAGTATACAGTTTAAATTTCAGCTTGATACCTCCACGCATTCGCGACTTAGAGGGTCTTGACTAGGGATGTAAAGCGGTAAAATTGCCGTGGTAAAATACGGTAAAATACTATATTTTACGTCATTTTCCGATATTTTACGTAAAATACGGTAACTTTCAGTAAAAAACGAATATTACACTCAATCACACACTTTCGTTTATCTGAGTGATTCAGATAAACTAAACTGTGTCCATAAATTACCATTTGGAGATGATATCGAAAATAAAACTTGAATTTGTTGTACTTGAGTAAGTTTAATGGTCTTACAGTACAATATTGGTGATATAATCATTACAAAGAAATAATTATTTTCTATTTATTGGTTATTAATAAGTAAGCAATATAATCACAAGGAATCATAATTATGTATAAGTCTGTAGGCAGCGGTAACCTTACCACCAGACTGTCTGTTTGTTTGCCACCATAGTGGTAGATATAAAAAAAATAATACTTAGTTTTAATGTTACATTAAAGGATCCACTGATTCTTCTTCTCTTCGTCTTCTGTGTCTGATTGCTCTTCATCAGTGTCAAAGTCAAACATATCCATTTCCGCCATCGTCGCATCGCACTGTGCGACGCGACGAGGGCGGAAGAGCGACAACTTCGCGGTTTATGGGTGTCCTAAACATATCATTCTGTTTCGCTCACTGTGCGCGTGGAATTTCAAAATATCAAAATTTGAAACATCGTAGTACGCTGGTATTTTACAAGATTTTTCGGGAAAATTACGTAATTTCTGTTAGAGTATCAAACCTCTGTGGTTGTCGATGGTGATACCTAGTTTATAGTTTTTAGAAGAAATTTTTAGTTGTTGATTGTCAAATATGATGTCTTGAAAATATATGTAAAAAAAATAATAAGTAAAGAACACAGAAAACAAATTACATCTTTTAATAGAAACAAATTACTTCTTTTAATAGGTTAAGGGACCAGCAACGCTAAAAATGGACCTTGCTAAAATTCAGATTGCAAAACTTGAAAGTCACAACTGGATACAATGGAAGTATCGAATGACCGCCTTGTTAAGGGGCATCGACGGACTTCTCGATATTGTTGAAGGTAAAATACAGAAACCTTCTTTGCTGACAGTAGCTACTACATCTGTAGCTGGAGCATCTGTGACAGCTGATAAAGTTGGAACTAGTACGAGTGGCGGAATGAGCATGAGTTCTGAGAATTACGTTAAGTTAGGAAGTATGGCGCTGCTTTTAATAACTAACAATATTAGTGATGAAACGCTTGACAAGGTGATTAGATTTTCCACACCTAAAGAAGTATGGGATGAATTACATAGACTTTATGATGGCGTTAACGACAGTAAAGTACATATATGATCTATGTTTGGAATTCTTTCGATATACTAATGATTCTTTATATGACATAATGACACACATTTCAAAATTGAAAAATATATGGTTTAAGATGGGACAGGAACTTGCAAAAGCGGATAATAGCACTAATCTGCCAGATATTTTGCTGATTTGTAAAATCCTTGACACTTTGCCTGAATCATATTTTTCGTTTAAGTCGGGTTGGTTATTGATGTCGAAAAAAGATAGAACTGTGGAAGACTTAACTAGTCAACTGTGCGCTTATGAACGGAATCTAACTGGAACTGGAGGTACAGTTGAAACCAATGGACAGACATTCGTAATTAAAACAAAGAAAAAGTTTTCAAAGAAAGTAGATGAGACTTCTAAAGCTGACAAAAGAAAATGTTTTTTCTGCAAGGAAGTTGGACACATCATGAAAGAATGTTCTAAAAAGAAATCTACTCATTTGCATAAAGAATCTGCTGGAAGCACAAACATGATGATGATGTCAGTAAATTCATTAGACAAAGTTATCGACAAGGATAGCTGGTACGTTGATAATGGAGCTACTAATCATGTAACGATGCGGCGAGATTTATATCGAGACTTTGAATACTTTGATGATTCTCATACTGTTACGACAGCGGATGGAAACATGATACGGGCTGTTGGTAAGGGCTCGATTCAAGTTATTTCCAATATAAATGGTAAAGAGCAGAATATAATGCTTCGAGATGTCTGGTATGTACCTCAAATATCAAAGAATTTGTTTTCTGTATTATCAACTCAAGACCTGAATCCTAATAGCCTCTTTGAGTCTCGAGTGACGTCCTGTAAGATCAAGATAAATGGAAAGTTTTCTGCTGAAGGAAATAGAGAAAGGTATGGTGGCCTGTTTAAACTGAAGTTTAGACCTGTATTACCTACGTTATCTGTGAACCTAGTGGACAAGGTAGATACGTTACAATTATACCACGAAAGGTTGGGACATCAAAACAAGAAGCATGTAAAGGATTTGATAGAACGAGAATTAGGGATTAAGACAAAATGGTCTAATGAAGAAGTTTGTGAAGGATGTGTCTTTGGAAAAGCACATAGACGAAAGTTCGGAGTACGCGAAAGAGCTACTGAACCTGGGCAACTTTTTCATACGGATGTTTGTGGGCCCTTTCCAAGTTCAAAATCAAAATATAAATACTTTGTATTGTTTAAGGACGACCACACGCGTTTTCGCTACGTCTACTTTTTGCGTGAAAAGGGTGAAGTATATCAGAAACTGGAAGATATGCTAGCTAATTCGAAGACAGCAGGACACTCAGTGAAAGAGTTACTTAGCGCTAATGGTGGAGAGTTTGACAATGAGAAAGTACGGAACATTTTGAGAAAGAACGGTATTAAGCAACGTTTGGTGATGCCTTACACACCTGAGCAAAATGGTTGCTGCGAACGCGATAACAGAACTATCGTAGAGTCTGCTAGAGCCATGATGTATGCGCATGAGGAGCTGCCGCAATATTTGTGGGCTGAGCTTGTACACACAGATGTATACATACTGAATAGAACAGGACCATCCAGTATAGAAAAGAAGTCGCCTTACGAGCTGTGGTATAACAAAAAACCTCAGATAAAGCATATGAGGGTAATAGGATCTTCATGTTATGCGCATGTGCCGAATCAAAAACGAAAGAAGCTACAAAAAAAGGCTGTCAAATGTTTTTTGATTGGCTATGACAATGATGATGGTTACAGACTATGGCATAAAGAATCAGATTCTTTAGTTAGATCCAGGAGACATAACTTTCAATGAAAAACCATTGGATTCAAAGTTTGATCTGGAAGAAATGGATCAAAAAAGAGAAGTATCTGAGATAGAGGTTCCTTTAGGTACGAATTTAGTTCAGGAGACTCCTACATCTATCACTGATGAAGTAAGCGAGAACAGACCTATAATAATAGATAATGGGCATGATTTATCAGATGTTCAAGACATTGAATCTGTTGTTACTAGTGGTGATGAAGCTGAGTTTGAAGATGCTCGACTAGAGATGTCAGGAATAAATGAATCGCTTGAATTAGGGGAGGAAAATGAGGAGAAATGGAATCTTTAGAACAGTTAGCACAAGTTGGAATGCAACTTTGGGATCGCTCTACCCTTCGACGTCCAGTAAAATTCAACGATTATGTGTCTCATCTTAATACTAAACATGATTTTCTGGAACCAAATACATATAAGGAAGCAATAGCATGTCCAGATAAAGAGTTATGGAGGACAGCTATGGAAAATGAAGTACAGAGTTTAAAAGAAAATGGTACATGGGTTCTAGAGAAACTACCCAAGAATCGGAAAGCGATACCATGCAAGTGGGTATATAAGGTCAAATTAAACCCTGACGGTACAGTTGACAAGTATATAGCTCGACTTGTGGTCAAAGGCTTTCGACAAAAGAAAGGAGAAGATTATGACCAGACTTTTAGCCCTGTAGCCAGGATGGCAACAGTAAGAGCTGTATTAAGTGTTGCAGCTAACGAGGGTATGAGTTTAAGTCAATTCGATGTCTCCACAGCATTTTTGTATGGGTCACTCTCTGATGAAGAGATCTACATGAAGCAACCAGAAGGTTACGACGACGGTTCGGGCTTGGTATGCAGATTGATTAAGAGTCTTTAAGGTTTGAAACAAGCACCACGTTGTTGGAGCAAAACTATCTTCGATTACTTTAAGAAAATTGGGCTGAAAGCTAGTGAGGCTGACCCTTGTTTGTTTCTGAGAGAAAACCATAAGGGTAAGCTAATTGTAGCTTTGTATGTTGATGATGGACTTGTTGCGGGATCTAATCAAGTCATGATTGATGAATTTTTAGAACAAATAAAAAAAAATGGTTGCCTGTAAAGTCGGTATACGGGCGAAAGTTTTACGTGACAACGACTTTGAGTGGTAAAATGTTTTCGAGTGGAAGGGACGCATGCCTTTCACTTTTTATGTCTGTCTCTCTCGCTCTTAGGCGGGCTAACCATGCCCGAGTGGAAGGGACGCGTGCCTCTCACTCGCTCTCATTGTGAGCGCATAACGTGAGCGCGTTTCTTGAAGTGTCACCCGGCTAACCAATTTATAAGACGTTGTCACGTCAAAATAGGTTCAAGATTACCACAAAGCCTATTTCTTATTTCTTAGGAACAGAAATAGAAAGCAGAGAAGGTGGCGATGTAAGAATACATCAGACTTCATATGTCAATAAAATTTTGAAACGATTTGGCATGGACAAATGTAGACCAGTTACCACACCGATTGTGAAGGAAGATATAGTTCAACAGTCAGAGAAGGTTGATGAATACTTTCTGAAAAATTATAGACAAGTGGTTGGAGCACTTGCGTACTTAATGGTTGGCACGAGGCCTGATATTGCGTACGCTGTAAGCGTGGTCTCTAGAAATTTAAAGAATCCATCTCAAGTTCATTGTGTGCGATTGAAGCGCATATTGCGTTATTTACAGTATGCACCTAACATTGGCATTATTTATAAACGGAACTATAAGCCAGGCGTTATAGAATGTTATAGCGATGCAGATCATGGTGGTGATTATAGCACAGAAAGATCGACATCCGGTGTCTTATGCTTATATGCTGGAGGTGCTGTATCATGGCAAAGCAAAAGACAGGAGAGTGTTGCTATATCAACAACAGAAGCCGAAATTGTCGCTGCTAGTGAGACCGCAAGAGAAAGCATTTGGTTAAAACGCCTTATAGGCAATATGGTAAAATTAAAAGGTTTACCTACACTTTATGTGGATAACGAGGCAGCTGTACGTTTGGCTGAGAACCCTGAGTTTCACAGAAGAACCAAACACATACGAATTAGACATTTCTTTGTGCGAGAATTGGTTACTAACGGGGAGCTTATAGTGAAAAGGATTGCTACTGAACAACAGCTCGCAGATATATTCACTAAACCTATGCCTAGGCCAAGGCTTAAGAAACTAGTGGATCAACTAGGTTTACACATCGAGAGAAGGTGTTAGAGTATCAAACCTCTGTGGTTGTCGATGGTGATACCTAGTTTATAGTTTTTAGAAGAAATTTTTAGTTGTTGTCAAATATGATGTCTTGAAAATATATGTAAAAAAAAAAAATAAGTAAAGAACACAGAAAACAAATTACTTCTTTTAATAATTTCGCAATCCTAGGCCGCTTACATTCTATTTCGAAAAATATGCACGTGGCATTTCAACAAATCAAAATTTTAAACATGGCAGTTACGTAACAAAGTTTACCGTAATTTTCGTAAATTACCGTAATTTACCAGCGATTTTGGTAAAATTACGTAATTTTACAACCCTAGTCTTGACAGACAGACAGACAACAAAGTGATCTTAAGAGTTCCGTTTTTCCTTTTGAGGTACGGAACCCTAAAAATGAACAATTAAATATAGTTTACATCTTTCCAGATCAATAAGACATTTATAAAATAATCTAGCTGGAATATTCTTCATCGTTATAAAATATTTTTCTGTGTATATTAACGAATATACAATACATTAGGTACTGAATTTCCCAGATTATTCTTCAAATTTTAGAGACTAGACCAGTTAAAAATGTGCGAGTCATGCTCATATACCGAGGGTACCGGCTACCGGCTTTTCATTAACTCTGAAGAAAAATAATCAAAAGGCGGGCTCTATAGAACACTGATTCCAGAGCCGTAAAGCTATTCTATTTGATAAATTAAAAAATAAAATAGTCTTTCACTTTGTTTGTTTTTGTTGAATGCGTATTCTGATATTTTTTATAATTATTATATAGTCTTTTATCATTATCCCAGAATATATTTAATTTTGAGACAAAAGGCAAATCAAGACATGGCTGATGGTACATATTTACTTCATTAATTAACATTTAGTGATTATATTTTTAGGCAACTACTTAATTTTATTTTACTATAATTTTTTGCAGAAGACGTTATTCGCCGCAGACTTCTGATAGATGGAGACGGGACTGGAGACGATAGGCGACTTAACGTTCTACTTAAAACTTTGATAAAGTGGTGTAATACTACCAATGAAAAACCAGAAGAGAGGTTAGTTATTATGGACTAAAATATTAATTTGTTATTATTCTGTCCTGTTAACATTTCGTTATAATAAATTGTTTTGAGTCATTTACTTTAATATCAAAATGTTAAATTTTTGTACATAGTTTTACATTACACATGGTGATTTAGTTATGGTTTTACTATTTTTAAGAGTTTAATAATAATGATTACTTAGTTAAACATAAGCTTATTTCATATAAGATTCACTGGTACAAAATTTTGTTTTTCCAGTAAATCATTTCACGATAGAATGTTAGCTCAATTGGCACAGTGCGAATTTGCTGTAACAAAGTCTCAGCTGGGTTCTGATATGATGGCGGCCGAGCTAAAGAGCTACGAAGACCTGTCAAAAATACTAGAAACTGGGATTGAAGTAGCCAAAGGCAACATAGAGAGAAGTAAAGCTGATTTAGCTCAAGCAAAGACAGTACGTAAAAACCGTATAGAATATGATGTTTTAGCAAAGGTAATCAGTGAACAACCCGATAGAAAGGAAACATTAGAACGTTTGAGTACGTTAAAAACAGAATTAAGTAGCTTAGAAGCTACCAAACAACAGCTTGAAAGTCGTTTGGCATTGAGAAAAAAGCAATTCCATGTGTTGGTTACATCAATACATCAATTGCAAGCATTGTTAGATGAACCTGAAGATTTAGAGTCATTATCAGATGACGTTGAAATGAAGGAAGACACAAATGGATCTTAATTTAACTTTAAATGTGATTTCTATGAAATAAATTTTATATGATGATAAAATTGTTTGCATTTTTTATATATGTTTAGAAGTTAGTTACGTGATATATATTATGGGCAGACTGTTGCTGTAGGTGTCCTGTATTACATGACAAAAGAGGAGTTTGTAGAGAGCATACATGTTAAGACAAAACTCACTGTAAGGCTGAAAGGTTGGAATACACACCAAGTAAATTAAATTTCTTTGTATTTGTTTTGAGGATATCAACTGAACAGCTATCCTTCATAATCCATTTTTAGCCTACTGTTGTGAAACAGATTTTTATTTATTTATTTAAACTTCATGCGCAACATAAATGTACACAGATGTACTGACCCCCCTTCCATCTACCCCTACTGACAAATCGCAACTGGTACTTGGAGATTTTTTCCAATTATGGCTACCAGTTGGGATATGTGGAACCTGCTCCATATGTCCCTTCTGATTATCACTGATAGGGACAGTATTGCTATAGAAGCATTCTCACCAGTTAACCTTAGGGTGTTTACCTACATCCTTAACTTTAGGGGTTTCCCTCAAGAGCAGAGGTATTAAACTATTTTATCTTTTACACCCCTGGCGTATATTTATTTTGTGATTTCTATAAATTCTCTGCTCTTCTAGTATATGAATTTGGTACTTGGATAAAGGAGAAACAGATTTTCCCAGAATCATTACCTATTTCCTAAGAAATATTATTTATATATGGTGTTAAATTGAAGAAGATCCGAGCATTTCTCTGTTTTTAGGAGAAATAGAAGAAAATTATTTTTTATCCAGAACAACTAAATTATATTGATTTTTCAACCCTGTAAAAATCTACAATGTAAAATTCACCGAAATCGTTAGAGCTCTTCGCGACAATGTCTTGGAATATATTTAAATGCAAAAAGTGCTCGTTTAATAATATGAATTTGAACAAGAATAAATCTTTTCTTGCCCACACAAATCATTAGCGAAGAATCATAACTCTATGGGTAGAATACAATTTATACACCTTCGAATTAGCGGAGACTCACCCGTTTTCCAACAGTGGGATGAATCAAAAATCAAATCAAAAAATTAAAAATCAAAAAGTTTATTGCAGTTTAAATGGACAGTAATTGTAAATAATGTTGGAGTTCCCTTTTAGGCAAACAAGGTGCCTGTATTAGGAGACTCCGCTCTTCCTTTGTAACATCTTCAGGTACTGTCTGTTTACAGTGAAACACACCTTATACTTAGTACAACTAGGTATTCATACATACGTATTTATGTTCATATTATTAACTATATGTTTCTATTTCACTTTTTACAATAAGCAGCAAATGTTTATGTAAATGTATTATGTAAATGGATTGTAAAATGAAGCATAGTAATATATATATATATATATATATATATATATATATATATATATATATATATATATATATATATATATATATATATATATATATTTTACAATCCCATGTTACTGTAAATGTAAATGAATATGGCCTGATGCCGGATACATGTTAATCACGTCGAGAACACACATACGTAAATTGGGTTGATCTTTTTCTCGTCTCCCATAATGTGGGGTGCCCTTGGACAGGTCGTTAAAAATATTGCAGGTATGGGAAAACCATTTTTCCAGGAATCCATGAATCACATTTTACTTTCACCCGGTATCGTGAAACTAAACAATAGCTTGTAAAATAAAAAGAAGTATATACGAAAACGCCACTATGTCGGTCCGATTATAGAACAAGTGTAGTGTAGTCACAGTATAAGTAATAGTACTACGCACAGTATGGCCACTCCCTGCCACTCTCTCGTGTCAGCCTCACCTCCCCTCTGAGACAAATCTGGAACAGTATTACATATATAGCGCAGCACGTACATATGCTCATTCCAGCTCTGCACAGACGACACTGTTTATGTAGTGGTATGTATGGAGTGACCGGGGTGTGGTGTAGTGCACGCTGGCGTGAAATCAGTACATTCAGGATTCAGGGATCCGTTTGAAAAGTGGAGTAAAGTTACGTCTATGCCAAATTATAGCTTACTAGCGCTGAGTCTCTAAGCTAAAAGCTACCATGCATTAGCCATGTTTATTTCATATTATCATGATAGCGGTGTTGGTCATTTTGCCTAACAACACAAATGAATACAATAGGTAGATACAATATACATTACTGCACCAAAAGATATACCAATATATCTGTGTATGGACATGCTGTGGCAGATACTTCAAAAGAAAGGAAGAAGTATAGGCTGGCAGCAGATATCAATCAATCAATCGGTATATCATCAATCATCAATCAATCGGTAATTGGATAGGCGGCGACATCTTGGTTTTGCTGGTCTCCATGGGCGGTGGTGATTGCATTCCATCAGGTGACCTGCATTCTCGTTTGCCCCTTCTCATACAAAAAAAAAAAAACATAAAAATGATCGTAAACATGTTGGCTAATGTAAGGTAGCTTTGAAATGCGGAAAGACAGACAGACGGACATGTATGACGGTTCCTTGTTAACTACGGAACCTTAAAATCCTTACCTTCACCGTCCGTCCTTTACCTACCTAGAACCATTAGGTCGTCATTATATATTAACATGGTCCCTTATCTTGAAGGTTTAAGTAAACTATCATGTAACTGGGGTGATGTTTACAGTTGAATGGGAAAGTTTTGGAATACAAATATACTTTGGGTTATGTCGGTTATGTTATGTCTGGTTAAGTAGAGTTTTTTATATGTGGTATAAAGCTAATAGTAATAAGTTTATTATATTTGACGAGCTCGGTATTCGAATGGTTAGCAATGGTCACTTTGACTCCGAGATCATGGGTTCGATCCCTGCCCAAGACAAACATTTGTGTGCATGAACATGTCTGTTTGTCTTGGTCTGGGTATTTTTCTATGTAAGTATTATACGTATGTATTTACAAAAAAAATGTATTTAAGTATTAACTATATCAGTTATCTAGTACCCATAATACAAGCTTTGCTTAGTTTGGGACTAGATGGCAGTGTGTAATTTGTCCAAGAATTATTTATATTTATTTATTAATATATACAAGACTTAGGAACACAAAATATATACAAAACGCTACAAGCATAAGTACGGCCCGCCCGACGTAAAGCGGTTACCGTACCTATCCTAGTCGTTGCCACTGCGTACCACGTAGTTTTCACAGCGTACCATTTGTTGGAATTCGGATTTCTTTTACACAATTAACGTGGAAAACAAGCATACGACCCGCCTGAAGCAGTTTCTAATAATTAATTCGATGGCTTCGTTAAGCGTGTTAGTTTAATCGAACACGCAACTTCAGCAACGTCGACCGTTGCTTGTCTTCTCCATATTCGGTCCCAAATAGTTGAGGATCGTGACTCCTACGCAATCTTGTCACAATTTCTCTCCACCTGTTTCAATTTTGTGCCAGATGGAGGGCCGCAATCATGGGCATTTGTGGCATGTGGTAGTCTGTCTATAGCTGGGTTTATTTATCTGAAGCCTCGGTGCTTCTTGATTTAGGGAAGACCCGTATCCCAGTAAGGGGATGAATAATAGTTGATGACGAAACGCGACGAGCCTAGCGTATTTCGTTGAATCCTAAATCAATAATTCAAACGCTGAAAACGTTGTCGAACAACGTTTTCAGCGTTTGAATTGCCCAACAGCTGTATGAGCGACATGACTTTTGACCGGCACTGCCATTGCACAGCATCAATTTCGTTCAACAATTTTTTTTTTCTTCTCCATAGAAATATGCCAACGTCAAGTGAAAATGAAAGTAAGTTTATAAGATGTCCTGACCTGAAACCAAAGACAAATATTTTGAGCAATAGTAAACTTGACCGACAAGATAGATCACCAAGGATCGAAGTACTTTTGATCGGAATTTGACAGAAAAATACAGCAGTTGCCTGCGGTAAACGCCCAAACACGTTTGTCAAATTTTATGTTTAGTTTGTACATTTTCATCAAACATCATCAAGTTTGTCAAACAAAACGTCAGTCAGTTTTGGTCTCTCCCACAAGAACCTATTTAAATAAAGAGCCAGCCAGCGATCGGATGAAAATGGCGCTTTTGTTTGTTTGACAAACACGCCCGCAGACCTTCAAACTTGCTTGCAAATACGCCGTCAATCAAATTTTCTTTCAAACACATAGATTGTTTGACAAAAACGTCAAACAAGCTCGCAGACGATCAAAAAATTTGACAAACATGTAAAATTTGACAAACAATTTGATCGTTTACAGGGCGCAACACCTACATAGAGGTTATAAAAATATATACAGAGCTGTTCATCAGAACTGGACAAACATTGCCCGCTTGAAAGGATTAAATACTAAAAATAACTGCGTGACATTGTTTTTGGAATAGCTGGTTTGGAATGTCTATCCAATTTGGAGAAACATCGCACTAACAATTTCATGGGAAATGTGTATTACAAATTTACGATTATGACGCAGACCGCTGACTCACCAAACAAACATTGACTTGAGTATGTTGTATGTAGTTCATACTTGCATGCGTTAATGGCCGGCCCGTTGCGTGCCTGAGCCCCAAGGTACATTAATGTTCAATGTAAATGTCTCTTTTAAAAGTCAATAGAACTACATTAATTATTAACGCATCCACCTGCGGAACGTACAGTTGGGAGAAATGGTTTAATTGAAAAACTATTTGTTGGTCCATTCGAAATGGAAAAGTTCATCTTTAAATAGTTGTACGAGTAAATACGGCACCCGATAGCCGTACATAGGTATGATGCTGTCAAAATCAACTCTGAATTATCTAAATAAAGAGAGTTCTTAGTTATAAAGGTATGAACGTCCTATTTCGAGTACTCCTATTACAATTTTGAGTACTGGCAAAAATACAGCACTAATCAAATTGCCTATCCCTAACCCTTATGGAATTAAAAAAATATAATTAAAAAAAAACGTATGATAACAAAATCGGAGGATACAGTTTGATGTTGCAGCTACAAATCTATCATCTCCATCCAAAATTCAATTACACCACTGGATAGATGAAGGATCAAAGGATTTATTACGCCGAGTAAGGACTATGGAACATCGCGTGCGGGGAGAAGGATGCGCTGACATTTTTAGATAATTTTAGTGCATATAACGTATTCACGTACAACAAACGTGGCCGTGGCCGTGACCATGACACAGCCACGCCCCATTTTTATTTCTTTTTTTTTTTTCACTATCGTCTCGTTTTGATTTTCTGTCTATCTATTGCCAAAAACAGAGCCCATCACGTAAAATTCGATGAACGAATTAAGATGATATAATGTTAGCTTTTGCTCCCGAGACTAAAGCGGTTCCCATAAGATAGTACACGAACAGTGGATTCAAATAAAACCTTTAACGGTCTGTCGGACAATCCATATGATTGAACAGACAGCAGGGTTCTTTGACGTCAAGAATGTTTATAATTAGCTTTAATGAAAGTGATGACCAATTTAATTAAGGATACTATTTAACGTAACATCAAATAAATACATTGCAAACCTAACCTAACCTATTTTGCACATCAAAAACATCACATCAAATGCAGGATTTGATGTCCGATCAGAATAATTTGATGTGCAAATCAGATTTTTTTTGTGGATCAATTTAATATTTTCCATTGAATATTACTTAGTTAAAATTAGCTAGATGATGCCGCTATTTTGTTCGTGTGGAAATTTTGGCATGTATGTGGAGTGGACGGCCTGATTAAGATGTGATCACTGTAGGCTACAGGAATATACGGAACAAAAGACTTCCTTTTGGTCGTTTTCCTGCAATAGGCTATTTGACTAACATTTTTTTCGGTTTGATATGTAGGGACGTCTCCATAATATAACCATAGGTGAAAGAATCACTTCGATAGCACAAAAATCTCTCGAGATATGTTAATTTGAAAATCACAATTTTTAGACTGCCCCAAAATGCTCCATACAAAAGACGCTTGAATAATTTTTGAACCTGAATTGTAGGATGAAATAACCGCAAAATTTTATTTTTATTACTTTTTTTTTAAGATAAATTTTGATTTTATTGAACAAAAAAGTGTAGTAAGGATTAGGTACAACGTCGTACCTACAACACCACAAAATACAACTAAACTAAAGTAAATAAAAATAATATAATCTTAAAATTACTTAAAAAGAAAACTAATAAAAAGAAAAAAAAAACTATATTACTTATTCCTCAAAAATATCGGTCCCATGCGGCAGGGAGGCAAGAACGGTGGCTGCTTTTATTACTTGTGTTTTAGTGCTGTAATAATAATTTACCAATTACCAATATATATATATATATATATATATATATATACCAGTAACGTTTTCAAATTATAATATTAACATCCTTAATGTTTAATAATAGTTGCAAAAAATATTACTCTATTCTGTAACCCATAAAAGAATGGAACTTTATTAAATTTTATTTAAAAAACGGGTTTCTCTAAAACGTGGGTTACCCTGAAAGATTTGCGTAACTAATAAATAAAATATTGCAAAATATCAAGTAACATTTTCCTGTTTTCACAGTGTTCGTCGTTATATTTTTAACTCTTTTGTTATTCGTACCAGAAGGATGTTTGTTTTTTGTTTGCACGTTGAAAGCTATGACGCCAGTTAGGGCTGAGTAAATGTCAATATTCTAATCAAATATTTGTTTTTTGCATAAAGTTATTATACATTACGTAACTTTATGTTTTTCTTTTTTCGGAAATGTTGTGCTAAAAATGTGAACTATGTGCATAAGATGGACACAATCTCTCTTTTCAGAAACCAAAAACAGGCAATTTGATCTACATTACTTTGCGTGCTTCCGCCATCAATTAGTTTATGAAAGCTACTACCGGCCCACCTTTAGTAAATGCATGCGACTGTTGTCGCAGAGACAGACCAAAGCAGCCAGGGGGCTACTTTGGTCGTCTCTGCTCCATCTCCTGCGGTCGTCTCTGCGCCTCTCCAACATCTGAAACAGAAGCAACATGCGACTGCCGCCGCCCCGACTGCCGCCGTGGTTGTCTCTGCGACACACGTTTCGCCACTACGCGAGGTATCATCAGGCGATCTGTAGATGTTGATCGTTAGAACACTAGAACCACAACCTACAAAATCTACCAACGGTAGTAGGTGGGTGCCGGCCGGCAGTAGTTTACATGAACTATTTGGTGGCGGACGCACGAAAAGTAGTGTAGATCTAATTGCCCGTAAATAGAGTCGCAAAATAAATCTTGTATCAATTAACTAAGAAACCAAAAATGTTCGCGGAAGAAACTCAATATTTCTCTCAAATTTTAACTCAATTTCGTTACTCATCTCGATTGCCTCAATTTTGAAGGTTTGCTGTCGCATTCGAACATCAACACAGATGTTTGTTGCTTTCGTATGTAACATATGCAATATCCATATTTTAGTTTACGAACGTTTTACGTGATAAATCATAGGCCGATCGTGCCTCTCTATCGATTGTACCGCGCTCTCGCTTGCACGCTCGGCTCAGGCGGAACGTAACAATGAGTGATGCTTTTTCGTGCGTGCAGCCGGCGTTCATCGATTTTTAAGATGTTATCACGTCTATAAAGAATTTCATATTATTTTCATTTAATTTCTCATTTGCCAGACTCTAACTAGTTAGTTACTAATTAGTAAATCAGTAATATAGGGTGCATCACATGCAGGTGAGGTTGGCTTAGGCTCAAAGATGACGGCTCATCGTCATCTTCATGTCATGGGGTGTAAATGACTCATCAATCGAAATTTGAAGAGGCCCCATTTGAAATTTCAATGTGCTCTACATAATAGAAAAGGGACGCGGATAAATTTTATCTAAATGGTTACGTTTTTTAATCGGATGTATGAAACCCTAACAACTACAAACTCTGGGCGACTATGTAAGAAGTAGCCATGCGTTAATTTTGCCGTGTCGTCAAACGATTCCTAAACATTAATCGGGCTAAGGCAGATCATGATGTAGTCAAAAGGTAAAGTAATATCATGAAGAACAAGCATTTAATGGAATGATCAGGCGTTTCATGATATGGTCAATTTTGATTGTTACAATATTTCTAAAGCCTACGACTTTTCCTTTCCACTTGTTCTTTCGACAGTACATTGTCAAAAACTAAACTTTTAACGCGCAACTCCACAGTGAGCCTTACATAAAGCTTGCCACTACGAAACTGCGGCGGCGACTGGCCGCACGCGATCCGTTTCATTCCCGACGTAACTTGCTAACTTTATCCACGGGGTTTATTAAAGAAAATGCCTTCTTGGTGGGACTACCTACACGGCCATCGACAGTACAACAATAAGAGGAACTTAGAAGAAGGCTTATTCCAAATAGCGTCGCAGACTTGCAATATTTTGGTGAAAGTCAACAATACAAACAACATTAACTTGACGAGGAATAACAGGAGTGACGAGTATGGGTGCGCTGGACCCCCTAAAGGGAAAAGTTCAATGCAGATCTGTGTTCCGAAATTTAGAAAAAATTCCATCACTTCGGGATGCAACCCTGGGCTTTCGGTGAGTGATATATTAAAGAATTGCTTAGATTTTTTTTTAAATGCATGCCCATAAAGTTTTTTATTTATCACTTAAATATTTTCTTGGCTGCTGCGAACTGCTTATACGTTTTATATAAATTAACATTTTAGTTTAAAAGATACTTATTTTAAAAAAATCCTAGGTTAGTCCTTCTTTGTATGACTATATGTTTGCAAAGGCTAACAAATATGGGAGTTTTGTTTAGGGTTTCTATTTATTTACTACGTATTTATATCTTTTTTGGAAATTTTATGAGGTAAGTTTCGGTTATAACTTAGGAAGTAGATAGGAATAACAGATTTTTAACATTAGAAGAATTTTTGCTTTTTTTTGGTAATTATTATTACTTTTTCGTTACGTATTTAAAACTTGGATAAATGTAACATTTATTGGGTGGCTGTTACATATTTTACTTAATCTAAGATACTGACAAACACTCAAATAAATGCAAAATAAGATTTACAAATTATGAACTTAATTTAAGAAGGTGTTCCAGAAAAACCAATGGGTTGGAGGCTCAGTAATAATTATTGCCCCTAAAGCACTGATATTCAGCTCCCACCTATCGAAAAATATCTTACTACTGGTACTTATTTAAAAGTACAAAAATAAAAGCAGTACAAAAGCGGACATATATAGGGGAATAACATTATTTTTGTTATTATTTTACGACGTTCATTCTGAAAGGTCAAATGTTACGAATACACCTCGCCTCGTTTACTTGCAGCTATGTTTACGTGCCGAGAAGTGCTCGGTGGTCGAATGGTTAGCATTGGTCACTTTGTCTCCGAGGTCGCGAGTTCGATTCCCGCACACACATATGTTTGTCTTGGTCTGGGTGTTTTCTATGTATTATAAGTATTTATTGTCAAAAAAAATATGTATTTAAGTACATTTATTAGTTGTCTAGTACCCATAACACAAGCTTTGCGCTTAATTTGGGACTAGATGGCGCTGTGTAAATTGTCCAGAAACATTTATTTATTATTTATTTATTTATATGTATTACAGATTTCTTTATGGATCAGTCAATATATACAGGATAGACTTAAAACGATAATTGTTCTCACTCGATTATTTCTAAACTATATATAAACCGATTACTGACCGTGAAATTACTTCATAGTACTCATGATTGCATCTCTACCAATAATTATCTCACTCTATGAGTGTCATGTCATCATATTAAATGTATGATAGATGGAAACATCGAATTTTCGATTAGATCCAGGTTATTTTATAAATTATTATTAATTCCATTTGATAGTACTCGTGAAGTAAGTTCATACCTTTTGATAAACTCGTCAAGCAATTTCAGGGTCAATAATCAGTTTTTCAATATCTTGTATAGTTTAGAATATAACCTAGGGGGATCATTTATCCGTAAACATATATACCGTTCGAATTGGAATTATCTTTCATAATATATACTCAAATAAGTACTATATATAAGTTCTGGAAAAATTTGAGCATAGTTTTTACAAAATCGGCGCTATTTCATATACGGACTCTTAATGAAATGGGATTCGAAAGCGGTAAGCTCTGTGATAGCTAAATTGGCATGAAGAAGGCGCGGCGAGTTCGTCGAACAAAAACTGCTTACTTTGTTACAATTTATCATCATAAAGAAATGAAATATCTGCAAGTTATCAACTAATCAATCATAATCAAGTTTATAGTTATAATATTTTACTTTCTGTAAGCATTATGGCAAAATTACGTACAATTGGAAAAACGAAACATTAGTTTACATGCAAAACGCGAAAACATTGCATAGTCACAGATAATATATTAGCAACATATTTCACAGTTTCCATCGAAAGTGAATTACTCTTTTCGACTTTGTTCATAACTAATCTATGTAAATTAATTTTATTATTTCAACAACTTCTTTATATAATCTAATTATAGAAAACTTAATTAAATTACAAAACTAAAATTATTTAAAAATATCTTAAAATCTATGTTAGATATAAGATTGTAAATATAATGTTTCTATCCTATATATATCCATAAAACATTTCTGGTCTACAACGGCAAATAAAATAAATAAATATTTCTGGACAATTTCACAGCGCCATCTAGTCCCAAACTAAGCAAAGCTTATACTATGAGTACTAGACAACTAATAAATACTTTACATTATTTTTTTTTGTAAATACATACTTATAATACATAGAAAACACCTAGATCAAAACAAACAGACATGTTCATGCACACAAATGTTTGTCTTGTGCGGGGATCGAACCCACGATGTCGGAGTCAAAGTAGCCTTTGCTAACCATTCGACCACCGAGCTCATCATATTGGCGTTGACCAGAAATGTTGTATGGATATAATCAAGCTGATCAATGTAACGAATAGCTTACAACAGTCACGATATTGATCCCTGCCAACGCAGCAAATTTTGAGAAGAGTAAGGTAAAGGTATCTGGTAAAGCCCTTGTTCTATATTTATGATATAGGTGTCTGGTAGAGTAAGGTAGAACCACCTTATACTTGTAGTTTGGGAGACTATTCGCAGCAACGCCCGCGAGATCTTAACTTTCATCCTCGTGGGGTGCCACGAGGATGAAAGTTAAGATAAATTAATTCAAAATATATACTCTTTTTTTTTTTTTTTTATACTACGTCGGGTGGCAGACAAGCATACGGCCCGCCTGATGTGAAGCGGTTACCGCTCGCAACATAAAATATCGCTCGCGCGCCGCCACCCCCGCTGCCATCGCAGCATCTCCTTCCTTTCTGGTGACCTCACTCACTCGCAGGAACACAACAGCCCTCAAGGGAACCGTTATTTGGCTGCGGTATTCTGTGAGGTGGAGGTACATTCCCTAGTCGGGTAGCTTACAATTACGCTCACTACCTCTCTTTTCGCCAGAGCTTCGTTTGTCAGTCAGCAGGGTGCACCGCGTGCAGATGAAGTTGGCTTTGGTTCAAAGATGTTGATGAACCACTTACACCCCAATTCGTACAAAAACTCGTACAAATACGAACTTTACTTCTACATCACTATGGTTTGTTTAGTTTCTTATAATCTAGAGCTAAAACTACAAATTCACCAGACAATTGGTTATATGTGCTGTCTGTAATATACATACTATTTTTGCATTTCATCCTAATCTGTTCAGTCTATTATTGCCCGTGAAAAACTAACAAAAATTCATACGTCCAACCTCACAAACTTTTGCGCTTACAATATTAGTATGATTTATTGCACATTCATGGTTATTAAAAAAAAAAAGAAAGAAAATCAAAGTAGGCATTAATTGCTATTTTTAACCTACTCCAAAAAAGGAGGAGGTTCTCAATTCGGCTGTATTTTTTTAAATGTTTGTGACTCAATTACTCCGCAATTTATAAACAGATTTGAAAAACTTTTTTTATTTGAAAGAGTACACTTCCAGATTGGTCCCATATTTTTTTCATCATCATCTTCATCAGCCTGCATCTACATTCATAAATGTAAAGTTTAGAGTCGGTTTTATTTTGTTAAAAATTATCTTGCTTATTTAACGTTTATTTTGTAAATAGTATCCAATTTGTTTATCCTACACGTTGACTGATACAAAATTGATATCTACCGGTTGTACAATGGGGTGTGGTCAGAGGAGTTATTTGACATGATTCCCACGACCTCCTTCTACAGTCGCACCGCTCGTCATCGACTGGGAATTCATCCTCATATATTAGAACCGAAGTGGTCACGTACTGTGTGGATCCAGAGAAGTTTCCTTCCACGTACTACCAACTTGTGGAATTAACTGCCTGTTGAGGTTTTCCCAGGAGACTACAGCATGGGGTTCTTCAAAGAGGACGTAAAGAGGTTTTTACAGGGTCGGCAACGCGCATGTGATGCCTCTGGTGTTACAGGCGTGCATAGGCTACGGTAACTGCTTTCCATCAGGCGGATCGTATGCTTGTTTTATACCTTAGTAGTATAAAAAAAATCCTCTCAGCATTAAGTCCGCCTTTTGTTACCACTTTTGTTTTGTTATCATTAATCAACGCAAATAATTCTATTAAAACGTTACCATCAATAGAATTGCGGTAGGTCTGGCATCGTCCGTCAGACTCAATGTACTCGTCCTTGCCGTCACCGTAAAAGATGCATAGACGTGCAGTGCGGGGCATGTGCAGTCCTTCATTGTTTAACAGTCGTCGTAAACGATATCCAATACCCGTGCAAATACCACGATTACTGTGCGTCGGATCAGTCGTGTCGGCGGAGAAATTTTTGCAAGCTGATTTCATTTGAGGTAACAATTTTTAATATTTTTAAAATGTTTTGAAATAGTGCTGCGACCGATCGTTGCTACTTATCGATTTTACAAGGAAGACGTCGCGGCCGCAAGTGACGAGCCCGCCGTTTGACCTTGTCCCAATTTATTCACGTATTAATATTAGGTACATTGTTTTGTTGTATTTTTCATAACGGACGTTCATGACATTCGATTATAATTACAATCGATAAAATACATTATTATATCGATCGACATATCTGAATGAAACTTTGTACTAATGCTGCACACGAAACATTCAACTCGCGTTAGATACACTCGTATTATTTATTCATGAAATACATTTCGAAGGCTAAACTCATTGATATGTACGGATAGATTCACGTTGATATAAAATTTTATGAATATGCTCCAATTCAGTACTTACTTTATTAGAAAACGGCAACGCGTTTTTCTTTGATTTTACAGTGTAGTATTTTACAGATTACGTATTGGTACTTAATATTTATTTATTCTCATTTTAATTTACAATAGGGTTTACAAATAAATTATTTACAAAGAGGTAGAAAAAAGGAATAAAACAAATAAAACAAAAATTATAAGTAAAAAAAAATATATGTATTGGTATATGTCTAGAAGAATACAGTTGTTTTCAGGAACGGCAAACCTTACCAAAGTTTTATCGCGCGGCAATATACTAAGGAAAATATATATATAAAAATGAATCTCAATGCATAACTTTTGAACGGCTTCATAGACTTGGATATTTATTTTTTGTTGTTCCTTATTGTCAGGACATGGTTTGTATGGGAAATCCACTGCAATGAAATGGGACCGGGAAGATTAAATCACAGCGAAGCGTGGGCGGGCCATTAGTATTATAAGTATATTACTTAGTATTCTACCGCGCTGTAGCCCATAATATTTTCAGTAGAAGTTGGCCCGGCGTAGCGCTACGAATACTACGTATCTTTATTGGCTACGCAGGGCAATATTCTACTGGAAAATTTCCAGTGGAACTCACAACGGACTATTCCATTGGGTTTCCCACTTGAGTGCGAAAGCCGCATCATTGAATTTTGTTATTTCTAAAATGTTTCAACAACATTTCTATACTGCGATGACTTGTTAAATCGATGTCTTGTTACTGCGATGTTTCATTACTTCGAAAAGTTGTACTGCGGACGATTTTACTGCGAAAATATCATACTGCGAAGCCTTGTTTAATCGAAGTCTTGTTACTGCGATTTTATGTTGCTTAGGAGCATTTAGGCTTTTTTTATATTTGCAAGGAGAATATTATTTTTTATTATAATCTTATATTTTGTTTTTAATTGTATCCTAGTCTCTTCATAGTCTCTAATAGAACTTATTACTGTCTTACAATTTTTTTGTGAAAATTCAGCCATTATTAAAAAAATAGCAGTGTAGAATGTTGTTGGTTGTGCATTTATATAGTTCATTTAAATTAAACACTTAAATGTAACCTCCGTCAACCCGCAGTTGAGCAGCGTGGTGAAATATTCTCTAAACCCTTCGATTGAGGGGAGACCCGTATCCCAAGAATGGGATGATCATGAGTTGATTTAGATGTATGTTTCTAATGTACAAATGTTTGTTTCACAAATAAAGAAAATAAAACATTTGTTAAAATAAAATACTATTGACTATCGAGGTATCCAAGCAATTCTTATATGTATAAATGATAATCTTGCAAACGGCTGTAATGATTTAGATAAAATTTCATTAAGGGCTTATCCCGTAAACCCTTAATGAAAATTTTAATTAACGAAAATCGGTAACTAGATCTCAATTAAACAAATAAATATTCCTGTACTAATTACACACTGCCATCTGGTCCCAAACTAAGCAAACTTGTACTATGGGTATGTAAATGCATACATATAATACAAAGAAAACATCCAGACTAAGACAAACAGACATGTTCATGTACACAAATATTTGTCTTGTGCGGTGATCGAACCCGCAACCCCGGAGTCAAAGTGGACATTGCTATCTATTCGACCACTGAGCTCGGCAGGTATAGGTATAAATAATAAAACAATAACATGAACACTTAGCAATCTAATATCTAGCTTCGCCGAAAATAACTCCTGAACGGCCGAGATTTATGAAAGTTTGTCGTTTCTGTACTTTATATTGTGTGCTCTGTGCACATAAATTGTTCCCATGTGCTTTTATCAAGATTTATAACTTAATATGAGCAACCGGGGGCAACAAAGACATAAGTTTTGCTCTAATATGAAATACATAAAGCCTTTCGTCGACAACGAGTTTGGAGAGGGGATAAAATCATCAGCCTGATTATAAATGTACT
The DNA here is from genome assembly GCA_937001555.2 of Hypsopygia costalis. NCBI lineage: Eukaryota > Metazoa > Arthropoda > Insecta > Lepidoptera > Pyralidae > Hypsopygia > Hypsopygia costalis. The sequence goes on from OW443335.2 coordinate 7,312,212, forward strand.
TCCATCTATCCATCGTAATCTATCAATCGCTGTTCTTATAAATATAATAGCACAACGATTTCGAAAACTGGTGTACCTAATGATTTCGATCAAATTTGCAATATACGCGAAAATTCGATATAGCTAGGCTAGGATATTTCAATTCTGAGAAAATTTGTTTTCTCAGAATTGAAATATCCTAATGTTCACCTTACGTAATTTTGTGGTCAATAAAGTTTAAATCATACAAAAAATCGAGGGTCTTTTCTTACTTTCCTCTATCTTCCATGTCGTTATATTTTTTTCCGTTGCTCTTTCCTCTCTATTTAATATAAATAATATGTAAAAAACTCTACCAAAATGATTTCGAACAAAAAAGCCAAATAAACAAATAAACCCTTGACTGTACCGTAACTGGTACCTTTCTGCATTGAAAGCAATTAAAATTAAATTATGTGTACTCGAATATATCAACCGAATGTCGCATGTCATTTAACGGTTAACCGCGACCGTTGACACTTTGAATTATGTATGACTCTCTAAATAACTAATAATATTTTATATTCAAAACAGTCAAAGAGATTCTGGTAAGAAATAGTGTTAATAAAGGGACGGGGGCCCACCACACATTCCCACCACTGTATCTCCTGTGTAGCCAGGATTAACAGCGGCGACCGCCAAAAAAGGCAATGAACAATGAAGTCCATTGCAGTCCCAGGGGTAAAACTATGGCTGCCTTGGAACTCACAACGAATTTAATCAGAAGAAATTAGTAGGAGTAGGAAGCTTTTGGAATTTGACTTCCCCTCTTAGCAATGTGAGAGACAGCAATATGGCAAATAAGGCATTAAAAGCCTAAATAGATGGCTAGTCAAGTGAAGCTCAACTGCCGTGCACCACGGATTTTAAGTTTCTAACACTATTGGGGACCTAAAACATTGAGTTGTTACCTAACACATCGATTCCAATAATATGAATTGCAAAATCGAAGCAATTTAAGAGATAGTGTTAGTTTTAAAAAAATTGATTGTCTGTAAAAGTCGGTTAACGGACGATAATTTTACGTGATAACTGATAACATCATCATAAGAAAACATCTGCCGAAAATGGAGTGGAAGAGAGATAGATGCGTCACAAGCCGCACGCCTAGGCCGATCGCCTCTCTATCGCTTGTTCCATACTTTCGCTTGCACGCTCGGCTCAGGCGTAACGTGACAATGAATCATGCTTTTTCGTGCGTGCAGCCGGCGTTGATCGATTTATAAGACGTTATCACGTCAACAACATTTTTTTATTCCGACATTTCAATTGTACTCGAGGCACATTGATGCGACTTTTTACTTATTCAAACCTCCTCTATCTTCACACGGCGAATTCTGTTATTGTTCTCGAGTTTATTACATAGGAACAGGGTGTTGAAAAACATTAAAGTTTGCGTAGCAGTCTAAACGTGCTTGCGGACTGTCCATTGGTGAGACATTGGATCGGAATTCACGTGAGAAATGCGTGAATTTCGATCCAGTGTACTACTAACATAGGTTAAGCATTACTAACAACTATGGATTGTACGATTGTCCGAAATTTGGGGTGTAAGTGGTTCATCAACATCTTTGAACCAAAGCCAACTTCACCTGCACGCGGTGCACCCTGCTGACTGACAAACGATGCTCTGGCGAAAAGAGAGATAGGGAGTGTAATTTTAAGCTACCCGACTGGGGAATGTACCTCCACCTCACAGAATACCGCAGCCAAATAACGGTCCTCTTGAGGGCTGTTGTGTTCCTGCGAGTGAGTGAGGTCACCAGAAAGGAAGGAGATGCTGCGATGGCAGCGGGGGTGGCGGCGCGCGAGCGATATTTTATGTTGCGAGCGTTAATATGGCTACGGTAACCGCTTCACATCAGGCGGGCCGTATGCTTGTCTGCTACCCGACGTAGTATAAAAAAAAATATATATTATTATGTAACATTAAACATGTGTGTGTATTATTTTGTAGCACTTAAACGTATGTTTCACTACGACATATAGGTACCTACACGTAATAATTAATGAATGCATATAAGTATAAAGAACAACCACTCCTAATAAAAAATGCACAATTTTAAATAGACAAAATATATATTTCCTTTTTCTTTATTATGAAAGAGCTCGATGGCATCGTTGCGCGTGTCAGCCTAATCGGACACGGAAGTTAGGCAACGTCGACCGTAGCCTGTCTATTTATGGGTTTATATTATCTCGAGCTCCTCCGTGCTTCCCTGTCCCTCTATCGTAGGTGCCGGCTGTTGTCATTAGATGACAGTCGTTAAGTCAAGTCAGTGGCCTTTATGCGGCTTCAAAACCGCCGCTCAACCCGCCGTCAACCCGCAGTTGAGCGGAGGAGAGGCCCGTATCCCAGCAGTGGGAGGAATAAGGGTTGATGACAAAATATACAAGACAAGACGGGTGACAAACAAGCATACGGCCCGCTTGATATGAAGTGGTTACCGTCGCCTATAGACGCTTGCGACAATAAGTGTCGCTTGCGTCGTTGCCACCCCCGCTGCTAACGCAGAAACTCCTTCTTCTGGTGACCTCACTCACGCACAGGAACACAACAACCCTCAAGGGAATTGCTATTTGGCTGCGGTATTCTGTGAGGTGGAGGTACATTCCCCAGTCGGGTAGCTTACAATTACGCTCCCTACCTCTCTTTTCGCCAGAGCTTCGTTTGTCGGTCAGCAGGGTGCACCGCGTGCAGGTGAAGTTGGCTTTGGTTCAAATATATTGATGAACCACTTACATCCCCAAATTATTAAATATTATCTAGTTTACTTTCTGTACTATAACTGTGCCGTCTCAAGTCGGATAGTAACATACAAACATTAATATTATTCTACCGTACCCTTACCCAGTCTGTGTAGTTTGAATGCCGCTCTAATTCGCAGTATCGACATAGAAATCACACCCTGGCGTGGCCTAATTTTGCCGCTATACAGTGTGCTTTTAGCGTCGGTCGTCGTCTATTAAAATAGACTGTATGTACGTTGCCGAAGTAAATTTGCTTAGCGAAAATCTAATTTGTGAGACAAACATATTGACAGTATTGGGAACGTCAATGACAAGGGCGTTGAGAGCGTTGGACTGAAACTAAACGTTAGTTGGTTTTCTGTTTCTTCGGTAAATGTGTGTGAAGGCAAAATCACTATTTTATCTAAGATAGCTAAAACACTACATAAGTATACACTATATAGCCAAAAATACTAAATAAGTAGTTACTGGAGTTTTTAAGAGAAAAATATTTCTCCAGAATGAAGCACTAGCAAAAATCATTTTTCTCTCTCGTAAACCAAATGCAGTGTAACAAACAACCATTATGTTTACATGCCACTGACTTATAAAAATATGTATGCTTACCAAATCATTTGTCACCTTTATACAGTGTTTTGTGCAACTAAATATTCAGCATTATTTTATTTCGAAATTTTTGAAGTGAAACATTCTTTAGCAGCGTTGTGCACTTTTTGGGATGGGTAAAAAATGTTAAACTCGCGTCAGGGTTACGTGTCCTGATCGAAAATTAGTAAGACAAACCTGCGAAACTACAAAATCCAACTTTAAGCAAAGACGATACGATTGAGATTGCTTTGAATAGTTTATGTTTGTGTACGATAGCGCAATAAATGAATGTTGTATTTTACCACATAAATGATAGTACTGTTATACCGATAAATAAAGCAATTCGTGCGAAATTATTTCCTAACCATTCCAAAATATTTAAAAATGCCCAACGTTAATGTTCAAGTTTTCACTTCTACCGGCACTCCCGGAGTGCAACCCGTTGGTTTCTATTTCGAATTATCATTATTTTGTAAATTTTCGTTTTCGGGAACGCGGTTACAAACATATTACACAACAATAATATGAAGAAATTATGAGTAAATAATATAAAGTATTAGGTCCAGACGGGGATCCGAAATTAGCCTGATTCTATTCTCCCCATTGCCCACTTCTCCATCTCTTCACGTCGCCCTTTCACCTCACTGCTTTCTAGGTTTCACACATCCCGGTACATTTCTCCTCTTTTATCTTTATTTTTAAACTTTCTATCTACGCTTATTTTCTTTCAACCTTCACTCCCACGAGATCATTCATCACCTTTGACATTAAGCAGTCAGAATAATTGGCGTTAAGGGGAATCACTTTTCGCTGTCAAATAAGGTCCTAGAGCTCTACCGGCTAAGCTGAAGAAGATTGTCATTAACTTTAACCTTAGACCTATTTTTGGAATCAAAATATTCGATCGGAATCGGCTACAGCTTCGGCAGTAGGGCCCCAGACCCGAAGCTCGGGAACCCGGGACCGACAAAGCTGAAGCCGATTTTTATTTTGATTCGAAAGATAGGTTATTATGTTTTCATTATTTACAAACATTTTTAGCTTAGCTTGGTAGAGCTCCAGGGTTTCTACTAGCTAAGCTAAACGCAAGTAGCTAAGTCAAAGCTGAAGTTTGATTTTCGCAATTAAATAATCCGATGGCAATCTGCATTAGCTTAGTCGGTAGGGCCCCCTTGCAGCTGTTCTGCCACACGCGCGGACATATTTTCCGCGGCAACAGATATTTTTTCGAGATAAAACGTAGCCTATTCCAGAATATAATCTATCTCCGTGTCAAATTTGATTTAAATTCGCTCAGCCGTTCTACCGCGATTGAATAACAAACATCCATTCATCCAAACTTTCGAATTTATACTTAATTAATTATTAATTTTGAAGTAAAACTTCTTTACGCTCGTTTGACTTAGGAAGTACTTGGGACTAAGAAAGTTGAGAGAGAGATATAAGTTAGTGAAGATAGAAAGAGAGAGAGTTACGTTTCGTATATTAATGTAGGGGCAAGAGAGAGAGGTGCGAGCACACATTTTCTTTCTTTCTTTCTCTCATATCCAGTCGTATTTTTAGGGTTTCGTAGCCAAATGGCAAAAAAAACGGAACCCTTATAGATTCGTCATGTCTGTCTGTCTGTCCGTATGTCACAGCCACTTTTTTCCGAAACTATAAGAACTATACTGTTGAAACTTGGTAAGTAGATGTATTCTGTAAACCGCATTAAGGTTTTCACACAAAAATAGAAAAAAAAACAATAAATTTTGGGGGTATTACGCAATACCTACTTAAGACAGAATGTCCCTTAAGTAGAGACTGAATAAATTAACAGACTTGGTATTACATGGATGTCATAACTTTTTACGGTAGACGATCTGAGTTGCGAGATTTGTTTTTTTTGTTATGTTTTTGATGGCATCTCATGTCTTTTTGTAGCTCGTGCTCCTTTTTTGCCTTTCCGGTACTACTTCTTGCTTTTAGCTTCAGCTATAGTTTTTCTCTAATCCCTCTTCCTGTCTATGGGTTTTTTCTTGGAGGCTTTTAATATTTAGGACCGCACTCGTCAAACGTCAGTTAAAGTTAATCCTTATGTAAAATTGTAGTCTCATTCACTATAAATACTGCATGCACTATAAATAAGCTTGATAGAGAATTAACTTGAACTAATGTACGGCATTCGCTGCCGCACTCAAATTATAGTTGCTGTATCTAGATAACTGGACTGAAATTATTAAATGTTTTAGTTTTTCCTTGATTTATACACTAAATACTAATTGTATTTTAAATTTGAAGCTTCTATGTCTGCTAGAAGTGCCTTTGAATTTTGATGATCGGTCAGTCAGTGAGTGAGTGGCAAAATTAAGAAACTTTGACAAGTTATAATTCTTAAACTACTGGTTCAATTTGAATGAAATTTGCAATGTACTATGTTTGTACAATGCCTGCTTAGTTACTAAAAATTCAGGCTTCTACATTTTTCCACAACGAAGTTATAGGGGGTCGAAAATGGCCTAAATTGCTTCGAGAAAAGGATGGTACGGCCGTGCCGCTTTTTGCTCGACTTGGCGGGGGCACTGCCGTGCCCCCAGATACCATGATAGATAGAGATACCATGCCATGCTTAACATTGTCATATTGGTGTTTTTTTTTTAAATGAGAGGGGGTCAAGCGAGTATGTGGGTCACCTGATGGAAAGCATCACCACCGCCCATAGAAATCAGCAACACTAAGGTGTCGCCGATCCGTTGCCAGCCTTTTAAGGGAAATATTGACTCTGTTCTTGAAGATCCCCATGTCGTATTTATTTGGGAATACTGCTGAGGGAAGTTGATTCCACAACTTCACAGTTGGGGGTAAAAAATGTCTTAAAAAGCGTACTGTACCTAGTAGATCACAAAATATCAAGATGATGTGGATGGAATTTTAATTAAATCATAATTAAATCAAATAGCTCATCTGAGCACTCCCCGTGGTATAATTTATATAGAACCACTGTATAAGTATAGAACGCAAAGAGATGCAACATCTCTGCGTGTAGAGAGAGACTCCAGCCGAACTGAGATCATTGCGTCGAACGCAAAGAGATGCAACATCTCTGCGTGTAGAGAGAGACTCCAGCCGAACAGAGATCATTGGGTAATCGACTATTCGAACATACGAACATTCGTTGTGAAACAAATGTGTGATGGGAATCCATTCAATTCATAGAAATACGCTCACGTGTTCGTTAGTATTCATCATCATCATCATCATCTCAGCCATTGAAAGTCCACTGCTGGACATAGGCCTCCCCTCTAGATCTCCAATAAGACCGGTTGGAAGCGGCTTGCATCCAGCGCGATCCTACGGTCTTAATGAGGTCGTCTGTCCACCTCGTGGGTGGACGTCCTACGCTGTATTAATTAATATTGTATTAATTAATATTAATATAATTAATATTAATATTATGTCGTTAGTATTAATCGTACGTTAATCGGCTTTGACTATTAACCTCGTTTCTATGAAACACCCATAATGCCTTTGATCGGTACTACTCGGTTGTGATTGTGTGTGGTTCCGACTAACTGATTTGCATTTACAATATAGGTAAATTGCTAATAAAGCATACTTACAAAGTACAAGCGTTAGTACTAAGTATTACTTATACTGTGGTACAAGTACAGTTGATTGAAGTGTGCCTAGGCCACTTTGTGTTTGACACTTTGACATTTGGACCTTGTTTATGCCATAGGTAATACATCCATTAAACACGATTCCTGAATTACACATATACCTATATCATCTTTGTTGACTTGTTGAAAGTAATATGTACATACTAAATAGTTTATTTAAATTATTATTTCTTTTAACCTAGGCCTAACCTAACAATAGGCTAGATGACAATGATCTAAAAGTTTAAAAAATATTTATCAGTATCCTAAAATATACAAAACTAGAACCAACTACGATCTTGAAATTTTTATAACTTATGTCCGACTTCTTTTATGGTCGATCAAAGTCGGGAAAGTCCAATTTAAAAGGATGAAATTATTATAAAATATTGTTATAAAAATAAAAATAAAAATTATTATAAAACCTTGGTAAACAATAAAAAATACTATAACTTTTGTTACGTAAACGCAGTATTTAACATAGCTTTGTCGTACAAATTTCTTTGTTAATGTCTATAAAATACCTAGGTGTGACATTCATAACTGAGTAGCCTTTTGTATGGAGCGTTTTCGGGAAAGTCCAAAATAGTGAATTTCAAGTTATCATATCTCGAGAAGTTTTTATGCTATCGAAAATATAAATATTAAATTTGAATATGTCGACACAATTCATAAGGATTTCTGAGTATTTTTGAAATTGATATGATCTCTGAGACCTATATCTAATGTACTTCTGAAACAGCGATTTAAAACAGCATCATTATTTCTACATGCCTCTCGAATGTCAAAACAAGTGTATGGTGTAAGCAGATAATCGGGTTCTTTATCAAAGCACCCTAATAAATATTTCGTAGCAACGAAGAGACACTGAGACACATAGTAAGAAAAGAAAGAAATGAATTTTATTAGTCATCACACATAGATACTTAAATCTAGTAAAACAATATTAGTACCTACGTGGTACGCCAAAATGTATATACATATTACACGATTGAGCTTGCATTTTTCAAGAAGTTCGCTTTATGCAATAGAAGCTGGCTTTTGCGGTATGGCACAATATAATCTGGAATCCCTCATAACTAGCAGTCGTTGAAGATGACGTGACGTGCGCTAAGCTCTTGAAACTCGTTTCAACGGTCTAAAAGGTCCTACGTTTCAGACTGGTTTAGACGTCGAACGATATCTCTGACGGGAACTATTTTATTCTGTCTAGACAAAAATAAATGAATAGTAAAGTTACTTGTCTTTAAATTGTGGTTACGTAGACCAACTGAGATTAGAAAAAACACTCTTTTACTTTAGTTTCGCGATGTCCGTCTCTCTGTCTGTCCGTCCGTGTGCGGCTTAGCTCAGAGAGTATTAGTAAGCTGTAATTTGGCATCGGTATTCATTATAATCATGCCGATAAAATGGTAAAATAAAACAAATATATATTTTTTGAGATCATTGGTCCAGCAAAGTCCACCTAGTGGAGAGGCGCCCAACACTTCGTCACCTAAAACGCGGTCTCCTTTCCAGACCTTGCCTTCCCTTCTGCTATCACTGACGCAGTGAAATACGTCGTCAATCTTATTCATCCCACTGCTGGAATACGGGTCTCCCTTCAATGAAGGGGTTTAGAGCATACTCCCCCACGCTGCTCAACTGCGGGTTGGCGAAGGCCAGTGTTTTCAAGCCGAGCCGCCTATAGGCCACTGATTTGGCTTAACGACTGTTATCTACTGAGAACAGTGGGACGACGGCTTAACGTGCCACCTGAACGGAGGAACTCGAGATAAATAAACCTACCTAAATAAGTAGACAGGCTGTGGCCGACCTTGCTTAACTTGCTTGTTCGATTAGAGTGACACGAGCAATTGCCATCGCCGTCGTGCTCTTCAAATATCCTCCCTCGAAGCTCCTCAGTAAAACACACAAAGTTGATGATTTTTGAGGCTAAACCAAAGAGACTAATAGTATTATTATCCTCTTCTTTGGTTTAAACAAACAAGCACTTTAACACAATTAAGCCTTACAGTAGTTTATTACATTTATGAAATGTTTACTTAGCTTCAAAATTATGAATAAATTCTGAGTAAACAATTACTTATAAAACTTGTAATTTTGCTTCGAAATGGCTACGTAAAACTTGGAGTATAATAAGCAAAGTTTCGAGTTCAATGCTCTACATACAAGACACTGTCACAATATCATTACGACCTCTTCGGGGATCTCTGTTAGAATAATAAGAGCAGATATATATAATATACTCGGGCACGTAAGGGCGTCTTATTCATTTTTTACTTTAATATGAGGGGGGGGGGGGGTAAACGGGCATGTGGGTCACCTTGTTGAAAGCAATCACCACCGTCCATGGAGATCAGCAACACCATGGAGTCGACGTTGCTAGCCTTTTAAGGGAATTTAAAGACTCTGTTCTTGAAGGCTATGTTCTAATTGGAATTAGTCGGAAATACCGCTGAGGAGAGTTGATTCCACAGTTTCACCGTTCGTGGTATAAAATGTCTTAGGAAATGTACTGTAGTAGATCGCCAATTATCAAGGTGATATGGATGGAATTTTAATTTATGGCGTTTGTACACTTACGTCCTCGTTTCGTATAGTGATCGTGTTTTATGGGCTTAAAGCATAGGATCGAAGTATATATCAATATTAAAAATCTTTATTGTTTTAAATAAATAGATTGATTTGGCAATCGCACTAAATAATCAAATTTAATAATATATGTATCACTGTGAGATTGCGATGGCCAAATCATTTTGGTTTTTTTTTTATAACATAAAAGATTTTCAATATTGATATGGTCCCTATAAGATATTGTTAGCTAATTACGTAATAACTTAAGACATAAGGTAAGTAGGGACTGAATAAATTAACCGACTTGTATCTTACAACTTTCAACGGTATATGAACTAAGTTGCGAGACTTGTTTTTTTTACAAGTTATGTTTTTCATGGCATAAGTCTATTGACCTCTACCGATTCGCGTCTAACAAATCAATGTCACTTGAACTATTCACCCACTTTTTTCACTACATGTCTTTGACTCTTTGTACTAACGCCAACCTCTGTTATTACTTGTGGCCATCAGCAAAAATCCGAAAAACACGAAAACAATCTCATAAAATGTTTACGGGCTATGTCATCGATATTACCTGTGGCATGTTGGACATTCGCTCACCCCTATATGTCTATATCACCGCGCTGGCACGTTATAAATATAATCAACAGTGTCTTAATTCTCCTTGGATGGGTTTATATCCTGTCCATGTATGGGTTTATATGAGCTCGAAGGCATCGTTGCGCGTGTCAGTCTAATCGAACACGCAAGTTAAGCAACGTCGACCGTAGCCTGACCGTGGATGGGTTTATATCATCTCGAGCTCCTCCATGCTTCGAAGGGCACGTTAAGTCGTTGGTCCCGTTGTTGCCATTAGATGACAGTTGTTAAGCCAAGTCGGCCGTTAGGCGGCTTGAAAACACTGACCTCCGCCAAGCTGCTGTTTAGCAGCGTGGAATATGCTTTTATTCTATTAATCCCTTCTATTGAGTGGGGTCCCGTCCCGATAAGTAAAGGTTGACGACGACTTCTTAATCGAAGCACTTTTCTAGCTCCTAGACTGGTAAAAGACAGGTCGGGCATGACGCACCTTCACCTCACACAAATACGTGGTGACCTACCGACCCACCTGTCTTTCGCCAGAGCCTCTTTCGGCAGGGTGCACCCACTAGCTTTGGCTCTTAAGATCGTGGTGACTTAAACCCCAAAACAAAACCGTCAACAACATTATTATATTAATGTGCTGTTATGCAGTTGGAACGCCTAAATAATAAATAAATAATATTTATATTATAATTATACTTATATATATTTTTTCTCCTTCTGTCTGGAACGGACGAGAGAAGGTGGTGCTCCTGTAGTGGAGATTAAAATGACCTGATGATGATGATGAAATATATAAATAGAAAAATAAAATAAAAATAACTGGTATCAGACTTTATGAGCATAGCCAGACATGCTCTTGATCTATATATATTATACAATAGCTAGTCACTGTTGATTCGGTTTCTATATAACATCTGCTTACTGGTTGTATCAATAACAAAACGGATGAGTCAGCTGGCGCATGGTTTGAAATGTGTGATGGAGTGATTTATTGGAACGACCAAGTTTATAGCTTTCACTTGATTGTCTGGGACGGCCATCAAATTGTGGGATATTCACATCAAACGAAATAGAGGGTTATTTTTTACGTGCATCTCATACATGGGCAGCTTTTGGATGGCTTCGGCACATCCTCACCGCAGATATACTCCGATGCTTGAAGACTAAAGTCTTCTATCAGTGCGTCCTTCCCGCTATGACCTACGGCGTAGAGACTTAGACGCTGACCATCGGGCTGGTTCACAGGTTGTGTTAGGTCTCAGAGTCAGCAAGCTTAATTGGCAGTGGGCCGGCCACATCTGCCGTGTCAGTGATGGCAGATGATGGAGGAAGGTCCTAGAGTAGTGACCGCGCATGGGGCGACGAAGAGTGGGACGCCTCGAAGACGCCTCCTCTTTAAATGGAACGACGATTTTAAGAAAGCCGGTGGATGTGGAATGCGAAGGATCGCATATGGTAGAAAGCATTGGGGTAAGGCCTATATCCAGCCTGCTGCTGGCTGGATATAGGCCTTACCCCAACGCTTTCTACCATATGCGATCCTATATAATTATGTTGATGATGACATATCAATTAACTGCTACGAACTTATTGTATAACGGTAGCACACAGAAACGGGGGTAAAGGTGTCTACTACTTACACTTACGTGACCATTATTATATGTGATCTTGGGGGCATCGACAATTCTTAGAGCTCGTCACTGAGCTGATTCACAATGCCCAAGCGGGTATCCCGGCACACAATTTAAAAGAAGATATTATTTCGAATATTAACCATTTTCCGAAAATTTATTCAACTGGTTAGGTCCATAATATGGAGCGGTCTAGTTTTCGGTAGCTCTGATGAAACTGTGAAATATCTAAAAAGGTTGTTTTCGTTTCTATTCAAATCTGGGCAATACAATAAAAAACTCAACACCAATTGCTATTTTTATATGTGTAGCATAATTTATAGTTATAGTTAGTAGTAGTCGTGGTAGGCCGGTATCTGGGTCGATGGAGCTGATAAAGTTTACGATGGCTTGTTGTGGTATGGGGGGCCGAGATTGAGTTATTAGGGTAACATTTTGTATGTAAAAACTGTTCCCTTGTACAGTCTATTAGATGAAGGGTTACTAAGTGGATTGCGATTAGTTGATGGGGTGTTAAGAGTATGGTTAAATACGTAGAGCTAGGAGATTTACGTTTCATAAACTTAGAATGACATTGATCAGAAATAGCATTGAAATGAAAAGAAAGGATTCCTTACACAACATGGTTAGCGTCATCTCGGTTTTCTTTGCATTAGTGACGTAGCACGATCTACGGCACGTAGATCGTAGATAGTGCCGTACTACGACATTGCGTAGACATTGTGTAGACATACGTAGCTACATAGCTAAGCTACATGTTATACTGAGCCACTGAGGGATCGAATGCGTAGATTCTGACAGAGTTTTCAAAAGCGTATGAGTGAATGAATTAAAGTTTCAATTAAACTTCATTTGATTTTACTCATATAAAGCAAATTGCTGTAGAGATTGGTAAAAATAGATCAAAAAAATGTATTGACCATCATGTATAAGATCATGTTTTGTAATGCGTCCCATATGAGTGTAAAATCCATGTAAGAAATAATTAATAGTTAAAACCTAACAACATGTCAAATATTAAATAGCGATTTGTATAGTCATAGTATAAGATATAATTCATTAAGTTAGAAAACTAAAGATAATAATGAAAATAAATAAATATTTTAAAATTAAATTAAATTAATATAACTACATTAAAAACTAAAATTATAATAAAATATACAGAAAAAAAATTATATTAATTGTCCCGACAATTTTCAGGGATTGTGATCCAAAAGTTGAATAAACATTGAAATTCTTATGTTTGTCTCCAAATCGCTTTCTCTTTAATCCTCCGATAGGATCATTTTGTTTATAGACCTGCCAATCACTGTGTTTGCTATGTTCACAAAGCACAAGTGTTATCGTAATCGATCATTTTACACGATGAGTACCTACGCATCATAATTCGAGTATATTTTACCATAGTACGAGTATATTTTAAATACATACATAAATTCTATTCGCGTATGTATTATATAAAGTAATGCGTATAGATGATCTTTTTTTTATACGGGATGGGACCCACCACACATTCCTACCACTGTGTCTCCTATATAGCCAGGATTAACAGCGGTGACCTCCAAAAAAGGCAATGAGGCAGCGTCTTTATCAATAGCCCAGAATGCAGAACATGCAAGGAACCTTATGAGACCATGAAGCACTTGATGTGTCAATGTGATGCCCTAGCTGGCAAACGAATGGCAATCCTAGGAAAGACATACCCAGACCTGGAGGAGTACAGGCTCTTCTCAATTAAAGATGTACTAAAGTACATGGAATATGTCTCTAGGCACTCAGGGGAGAGTTACTAAAGAATAGGGAGTGTACAAAAGATCCGACAGAGTCAACGTGCCACCGGTGCTGCAGCGTTGGACCCATTTCAAGATAAGATAAGATAAAAAATGCGTATAGATGATCTTTTTTTTTATACGGGATGGGACCCACCACACATTCCCACCACTGTGTCTCCTGAATAACCAGGATTAACAGTGGTGATCGCCAAAAAAGGCAATGAGGCAGCGTCTTTAAACTATGGTCACCGCATTACATCAGACGGGTTTTATGTTTGTCTGGCAATTCGACGTAGTATAAAAAAACCTGTGCTTATTTACCTGGAGTTCCTCCATGCTGATAATCCCTTTGACAACAGTCACGACTAGTGTCTAAATGTGACCTTTGGGTGACTTGAAAACAGTTGGCCAACCCGCTGAATAGCTTGCTTTAGAGTATGGCTATACCCCTACCATTGAAAGGAGACCCGTATCCCAGCAGTGGAATGCTTATGGATTGATGCCGAATGCTTATTTATCACTCAAGTGCTATAACAAAAAAAAACGGAGGTGCAATAACTGTAAGTACATAATTATATCGCTTGTAAAATAGCATTGTCGTTGTCATATAAGTACTATACGACGCACTATGACAACTATTAAGCACATAGCAGTTTTTTCATACGATAGTTTGGTTCATGTACCAGTCGCAATTATAAAAATTATAAAAAATGCACATAGCAGATTTTGGTTTGACAACGACGATATTGTATCTGCCCTAGTTTGAAATTAACTCTAAGTATTAAAACAATAATGGCAAGATTGTAGGTATTCCTGGCACTTTGATGCGTGAAGATACATTACTTGTAGTCTGTTTGGCTTTCTCCTTTCACAGTTTGACGTAGACTCGCTGATAACATAATTCTCTCAACGTCGAGTGCCTTAACATTCATACGCGCTACAGGAATATGTTGGTTACCTAAAGAAAATCTATACTTAATTCACAGTTACTCCAAGTTAGAAGTATGACAGCCTTAAATATCGCTATAAAATTTTGTACCACTTATTAAATATTAGATTTGCCGCAGGAAGATATTATACCCGATTTTCCTACATTTCACAGTTTAAAGTATGTTTTAGGTAAAGCATAAACACGCTAAATTGCGTTTATAAACCCTAAAATGGAACTTATCAATGTTACTGTAAACGCTAGCTAATAAACTGCGGTGGCTACTACGACGCTACGTTGTAGCACGGCTACGAGCTACGAGCGTTACAAAATTCAGTAGCGCTCCGGCTACGATTTTATGTTACGACTTCTCGTTATTTATTGTATTAGCTTCTCCGCGGTCAACAGAATCAAAGTTTTAGCACAGTATAAGTAATAGTACTAACGTAGTTTTAGTGTCATTTTATTATTATGAGTAGTGTTGCGGACTCTGTAGTGGGCAGCCTCGCAACTGGCCACCGACAAAGAACTAAGACTGAAAAGAGAATGGAAGGACAATGGACAATCGACGAGGGTAATGGTAGGAAGTCAACGAACCGAAATGTAAATAAAAAATATTATATTATAAATTATAAAACCGTGGAATTAAATTAGTTGAACTAAATGACGAGTCTCTAAATCTTACAAGTTAGGATATATATCCAGACGACATATTAGAAAAAGAAACTGCGCAAATAAATAAAGGTTACAACCAACAAATTTATCCATAAAAAGCTCTACAGAATATAGTAATTTTGTTAACAGCCGTTTTAGCGTTATTCGACTTTAAAACTAAAAGTATTTATTTCCATTAGCTGTAAAGTTCTTTACAACCAACTATATTATGCGTATAATTATATATTTAATGGGTCTTTTTTGTGTGAGATGAGTAAATAAGATTAGCATTGCATTACTATTTGCAGATTAGAAGAGCGGTGCGTCTTTAGACGGCCTACTTCTACAGTCGCACCGCTCGCCATCTATAGGGAATTCAACCTCACACATTGGAACCTAAGTAGTCGCGTACTGTGCGGTTCCAGAGAAGTTTTCTCCCGCTCAAGCTGTGGAATGCACTGCCTGTCAAGGTTTTCTCAGGAGACTACAGCATGGGGTTCTTCAAAAAGAGCTTGAGAGTTTTCTACAGGGTCGGCTACGCGCGTGTGATGCTCCTGGTTTTACTTCATAGGCTACGGTAAATACTTCCATAAGGCGGGCCGTATGCTACTTTAGTGGTATAAAAAATGTATACATTTTCTTTGTATTCATTATTTTTTTAATACCTACTTAATTTTATAGCATTCTTTAGCCAGTTAAGAAATGAAGCTCTTCAGTTAAGAAATTAATAGAGCCAATGCGAAAACTCTGCTTGGCCCTTCCACGAGATAATTTTAAAAACAGTAAATATTGGGAATAGTTGATAAAATGCATATTCACTCTCTACAGTCACTGTTAAAACTAATATTAACTTACTAATATTAAAGTAGTACTACTACTAAGTATTGTGTATCTGTGAAAAACTGGACGAATCATTAAAGTTCCATCGCTACCTCTCATCGGAAAGATTTGAGAAAACACTATTTTTAACAACTGTACAAACAGAAACCAATATAACGAATAAAAAATTCGTCAAAGCGTAAATTGAGCTTCTATTGTTAGTGAATTAGATGACAAATTTGATTACGAATATTATTTAGGACGAGAATGAATGAAATTAGAAGTTATGCCGAAATAACTTTACTATCGGCTTACGTAGGTACATGCATGACGGCAGCGAAATAATAAATTCAATCCCGAATAATATACGCGAGGTATACGCACAAGTTTAGATTTCAAATGACGTGCTCGGTATTCGATTGGTTAGCAATGGCCACTTTGACTCCTAGGTTGCGGGTTCGATTGCCACCCTAGACAAATATATGTGTGCATGAACATGTCTGTTTGTCTTGGTCTGGGGTGTTTTCTATGTATTATATGTATGTATTAACAAAAAAATGTATTTAAGTATAATATCAGTTGTCATAGTATATACCCATAGTACAAGCTTTGCTTAGTTTGGGACTAGATGGCGGTGTGTAATCTTTATAATTTATTAAGGAATATTTTTATTAAGGAATATTTATTTAATAACAAAAAAAAAATCTAACAATAAATGCTCACCCAAACAATAAATACTCACCCAAGCATTATGACTTTCTTTCGTATAATAGAATGTTGGATAGAATGAAGTTATATTTTTTCTTTTTGCCATTTCCTGTAATCTCTTACAGGAAATAACCTAGCGGATTTCGTTTCCAATGAAGCATTTAGTGGATAGATGGACTTAAATTATAGCCAGGTTTCATTTTGATTCATTCCTTATGTCTAAAACAGTAAAACCCTCCTTTATCGGCTCTATGAAGAGGAAATCATGAGACGAACTTCTTAGCTTCCATGGATTCACCGAGCGGGTGCCGGGTCCATCGTGTGGCAGAGAGAGAAACCAAGCGGATCCCGAGACTTGTGACACGGGTGTAGGTTTTAGGGGCCCCTTTCCGACGTACATCAACACTCACCTTCACTACTTGTGTTTCTCTCCCTGCCCAGCCAAATCTGGTATGAACCTGCTAATGCAGCTTTAGATACTCGTTCTAGTATATAACTTACTGCACTTCTGGACAAGCCAAGGTCTTTCAGCAGATTATAGAGAGATTTTGCTGGTATACCTCTCGCTCCTACTTCTACAGCGTATAGATTAACTACATAGCCGCTTTTTGTTAATTTGTTTAGGAGGTCATAATATTTGTTTTGTTTTATCGCGTGGTCTTTGGGTATGTTAGTTTCCCACGGTACGGTAAGCTCTACAAGTACTATACGTTTTGTAGCTCTGGAGTAAAGGAAAATGTCCGGTCTGGATGTCGAAACATCCACATCTTCTGGGATTTTATAGTGTTTACTGCTATGACGAATTTTAAATGCGAGTAATAAGAGTTAATTATGTTAACAATTAAATCGGGAAAGTTATACCATTTTAGTGCAAATATCATAAGTTCATGCTGCACCGAACCAAATGCGTTTTCTAGGTCTATCCAGCAGACTGTTATTTGCCTCTCATGTGTTCTGGCATCTTTCAGACTTTCTGCTAGTAATGTATTGTGTTCCAGGCATCCAGAAATTTTAGGCAAGAAGCCTTTCTGGTGATTGGGCCTGAAATACCTATTGCTGATCATGAGTTTTGTCATTTTTGATTGTAGTACACTAAAAAAGATTTTTGAAATTGTATTGGTTAGGGCTATCGGTCTGGTGTCTTTTGGATGAGTTACTTCATTTTTTTTAGGGATGAGGACAAAAACTGCTTTTCCAAATGCTACTGGGACTTGCTTTCTTGACCAGATCTTACTAAATATGTTTAAAATGTATTTACGAACTGATGGACACTTTTTATACACTATGTAAGGAGTGCCATCGGGGCCTGGAGCAGATTTAGAAGTTTTCTTTTTAATATGATAGTTTATTTCCTCTTCATTGGGTGGGTCACCTTGAAAATTAAATAGAGGATCATTAGGTCTTTAGATGTTTGGATCTACGTATGAGTTCCCGCGTTTAGGCACTTCGTATGTGTTTTTACAGTGATCGTAAATTTGCGCGTTGGTCAAGAGAAGCTTTCCCTTTAGTTCCTTGAAAATGTTTTTCGAGGATATAGGTACAAGTACTACGAAACCCAAGCATACGAAGTCGTGGAATTTCGTGCTTTGAAGTTCTCTAACTGATCAGTGATTCAATTCCAAGTGGGCGAGGCTTATGTCTGGTAGAAATGATGATGATAGTTTTTTCTTTTATGTTTTTTTAAATAATACTTACTTTATTCAAATAAACTTCAGCTATAAACAATACATACAATTCAACTATAAAACTAAAGTACCTAAAATTAAATAACACCACAGTATAACTAATAGTACTACGTAATAATAGTAGAATAAAACTAACCCAAAACTAAAATAAATGTAAAAAGTTTGGCCCATGTGGCATCGTTCCCAAGATGCTAGCAGCATTACCTCACTGGATGGCTAAATGATGAAATGATAGTAACTCTTTACAATAAAGTTAAAAGTTCGTGTCTCTCAATTATGTACATATAAAAAACTTTCCTCATGTAGGAATCTCACAGTCTAGCCTAGCCTTACTTTAAAAGTCTACATAGATTACCCAAGTCATTTGTCCAAAAGGCTCTATGTACAGTCACATCAATATTCCACGCATCCGCTGTTTGTTTGAAGGATACAAATAATTTGGTGCTTACTTGCGCCGAGCGAGGTCGTAGGTCAAATTCGGACCGACGACGACTTATTTGCCTAATTTTGTTATTACACCGGTCGCCATGACAACTGTATGCGACCACAGTTTTCTCGAACGATATTTAAATTTGCAGAAACCTTGGGACATACACAAAGACCTATGAATGCCCGTACCCGATCTTAGATACGGATAGAGGTATGAATATTTTAATACCCTAGCACCAAAACAAAGTTCCCACCTTTTGTGAATTCCATTATTGCGAGCAATTTTCTACGCCTCGGACAAGTTTTCTTTGTATTTTTCTACGACATTATTAAAACGAGAAAAATCCTTTCTCGTTTCCAAGTTGTATTGAAAATATGCAAGGAGTTACGTAAAAATGTCTTTATTTTTATCTTCAACTTTCGAAAACGAAAAAAATATTGCAACGTCCCCGTACAAATTTGTCTCTACATAAGAGATTAAGGAGGTGTTGGTTATTAGCATAAAGTTAATGTATACTCGTAACTTCCGCTAGGTATATTAACTTTATGATTGGTAACGAAGCAGAAAAGTGTCTTGTACTCATATGAATGACTGCTATGAATGAAATCATCGTGATAACCGTATCTAACCACTGCCAAATGCCTTCACTCATAAGCAGCCATGTATTTATATATGTATATACATATATATTTGTTAACTGTCCTTTTACGAGAGATGTGGCAATGTCACTTCAGCTTGGTGATTCTGAGTGCTATGCCGACAACTTTAATTCTCAGCCAAATTTTCTAGATGGTTTGCGTTCCTTATGGAACGATCATAGCTCCGTTCTTTGTTCCCACGGAAATGAAATCAAATGGAAATGGTATACAATTAGATTTGTATGGCTCCAATCGTGATAAACGTACACAACGACAGGCTAGCTATATGAGAGACGAACTTCTTAGCTTCCATGGATTCACCGTGCGGGTGCCGGGTCCATCGTGTGGTAGAGAGAAACCCAAGCAGATCCCGAGACTTGTGACACGGGTGTAGGTTTAAGGGGCCCCTTTCCGACGTACATCAACACTCACCTTCACTACTTGTGTTTCTCTCCCTGCCCTGCCAAATCTGGTATGAACCTGCTAATGCAGCTTTAGATACTCGTTCCAGTATAGAACTTACTGCACTTCTGGACAAGCCAAGGTCTTTCAGCAGGTTATAGAGAGATTTTGCTGGTATACCTCTCGCTCCTACTTCTACAGCGTATAGATTAACTACATAGCCGCTTTTTGTTAATTCGTTTAGGAGGTCATAATATTTGTTTTGTTTTATCGCGTGGTCTTTGGGTATGTTAGTTTCCCACGGTACGGTAAGCTCTACAAGTACTATATGTTTTGTAGCTCTGGAGAAAAGGAAAATGTCCGGTCTGGATGTCGAAACAACCACATCTTCTGGGATTTTATAGTGCTTTTCATACGTGTCCATTAAAATAGTCCAGTCAGGTGCTGCACTGAGGATTGAGTAAGGCTTGTTCTTGGAGTTTGAAGTTGAGCCTCCTTTTATAAAGTTAATTTGTCTTTTGTTTGTCGTTAATCCTTTTTGGGCTCTAGCTATTGAAAGGCTTATGGCTTCACGTATGATTTGAAGTACTCTGTCATGGCGATGTGAGTAATGACCCCTATCAAGGAGCACCTTGCATCCCACCAATAGGTGCCCTGCTGTACATATCGCCTCTCCACAGGTATAGCAACATTTTTCAGAGGCTTTTCCCCACCTAACTAAGTTACTCTGGTCAGGGAGGGTCATTTGAAAGGCATTAAGATAGAATTTTAATAAGGCAGGAGACCAGTCATACAGCAAGGTGCGCCACTTCAGAGCTAACGGGATGCAAAACTCGCCTATGGTTAACCACTCACTTTGCATTTCTAAATTCATAGCGTGCACTTTGTAACTGTCATTTTCGTCGTGTTGTAGAAAGGTTTTTACTATGTCTCGGTCTTCCCTTTTCTTTCTCGCGCCCAACCCAGCTCTATTTGCCTGTGCACCTACCATAAATTGTTTGTGGAATTGAGGTCTAGATTCTAGGTCTGTGGCATTTTTGTCTTTTGGGAGAGATTTAACTAATTCGTCTTGCGACTTTTGCAAAACATGCGTTTTTGTAACTCTCAGGTGTTTATAGAGTTCAGAAGGTTTCTTTAATTTCAGCCCAAAACTATTGTGATCCCTAAATAGAGTCGAGGGATCAGCCGGATGTGCCAGTCCGAACCATGACTTTAATATCTTTATGACATTAGCATCTAACTTTGCCAAGAGGGTTTTACCGAAGTCATATACTAGGAAAGGCCAAGTGAGACGTGATGTGAGATAGTTGTCGTATATCCATGCTTTTTTAATATTACTGATAGGCTGTTGGTCTACCTTATTGAGGTCGTTAATGAAATTTTCGACAACTTCCCCCAATGATGGTGTGCGTCCTTTGTCACTGTTTCTGCAATCGTAGCAACTTTTTGGCCGCTTATGGAGAGTTCCGGGTCGTAAGAAGTGTATTTGGTATTTCGTCTACCCAGACATAAACAATGACATTTACTTGGTTTCGCCCTCAATCCCTCCGTCCATGTACAGAACTCATCGACTTCATTTAACAACTCCTGACACTGTTTGGGATTACGTGTAAGTATTGCAAGGTCGTCAGCAAAGGCTAAGATTGACTCAGTGTACTTGTTGTTGATTTTAAAACGGTAGCCCCATTTCCTTTCATATGATGTCAATTTGTCTATTAAAATATTAATAACTATGTTAAATACTATCGGTGATAAGCAGCACCCTTGGAATAGTCCCACACTGTATTGTAGTGGCTTTGTGTATTCCTTGTTTACTGCTATGACGAATTTTAAATGCGAGTAATAAGAGTTAATTATGTTAACAATTAAATCGGGAAAGTTATACCATTTTAGTGCAAATATCATAAGTTCATGCTGCACCGAACCAAATGCGTTTTCTAGGTCTATCCAGCAGACTGATATTTGCCTCTCATGTGTTCTGGCATCTTTTAGACTTTCTGCTAGTAATGTATTGTGTTCCAGGCATCCAGAAATTCCAGGCAAGAAGCCTTTCTGGTGATTGGGCCTGAAATACCTATTGCTGATCATGAATTTTGTCATTTTTGATTGTAATACACTAAAAAAGATTTTTGAGATTGTATTGGTTAGGGCTATCGGTCTGGTGTCTTTTGGATGAGTTACTATATCCTTTTTAGGGATGAGGACAAAAACTGCCTTTCCAAATGCTACTGGGACTTGCTTTCTTGACCAGATCTTACTAAATATATTTAAAATGTGTTTACGAACTGATGGACACTTTTTATACACTATGTAAGGAATGCCATCGGGGCCTGGCGCAGATTTAGAACTTTTCTTTTTAATATGGTAGTTTATTTCCTCTTCATTGGGTGGGTCACTTTGAAAACTAAATAGAGGATCATTAGGTCTTTGGATTTTTGGATCTACGTATGAGTTCCCGCGTTTAGGCACTTCGTATGTGTTTTTACAGTGATCGTAAATTTGCGCGTTGGTCAAGAGAAGCTTTCCCTTTTGTTCCCTGAAAGTGTTTTTCGAGTATTGAAAAGGATTTTTATCGAAGTCTACTTCATGTTTAGCTCTGTTAAAATTATCGCGATTTTTTGTGGTTTGAAGTGATATACCTTGTATTAATTTGAGGATTGATCTTAGAGCCCTGGACAGTTGGTGACTTAGATGGTTATCGCCCATGGTTTTAGCTACACGAAGTTTCCTTATTAACTCTCTTTTCTTCCTCCGCAATTTCATTTTAAATGTGTTTTCTTTATTTTGAGCGCAATAAGTTTGTGGTGGATAATGCTCAGAGAAGTATGTATAGATAGTATCCTGTAGAGTTTCTACTTGGCTGTTTAGATCTTGTTTTGATCCAGGATGTTCTAAAAGGATCGCCAAGTTTTGGTCATGAACTTTCCAGGTGGAGTTTTTTAGACTGGGGATGCTAAGACGTGTCCTGATGTCAATGGACTCCTGGTAATTTTCACTTGATGATTCACCTTGGGATTTATGAGGGTCAACTCTATCCGTAGTGTTTGTCGAAGTGCTTACCGACGGCTGTCGTGCTTCAACACCATCATACTACTAATAATTTCGTGTCGTAATTGGTTGAATTAGGTTGTAAAGTATTATGTCATAAAAGCATAAAGCAAATTACATACATATATATAATTTGCTTTATGCTTTAATTGCTTGCCTCGCTTGGAATGTCACCAAGCGAGGCAAGCATCAGGCATTCGGTATCGAGCGTTCGTACTGACAACACGTGTGTGAAATAAACGATCTCAACTGTGAGAATTAAATTAAATATTATAGTTAAGGTACCCCTTGGAATAAAGTGAATAGCAAGCAACAGCAAGAGTTTCATTATTTTGACCAACCGTTTATAGGAGCTTTAAGGCGATCCTCTTTCGGTAATCTGGAAAGATCGCAGGGAGTTCTCAATTGTAGTGCAAGGCAAAGGGCGAGGTCACAAGCACATGTCCTATTATATCCTATATTAAAATTGACGCCAAAGATTTTATTGTTCGATTCGCTGAATACGGAGTAAGTAAAGTACATAAGTAAGGGCGGAATGAGTTGACAAACGTCAATGTGTCCCACGACGTTTTTAAATACAGTTACGAGAACAAATACTTTGAGCAAACAAATGGGCGTGCAAAAGGAATTGATGAGAGCAAAAATTAAAATTGTAGGACGTAGTGTAACCTAAGTAAATATGTAATTCGCATTTATGATGATGAGCGGTTGACTGTTAATAGAAATAGCACACGCCCCACTGCTTTATTTATTACTCTGATCAATGCCCTAGATTGCTGAGTAGAATATGGTGTGATGACTAGTACAGTGCCCTACTTAATCATTATTTAGCTTTCAGGTACGTTTTATTTTTTTAATAAAACTGTTTAGCTTAAAAAATATCTTATGTCCTTCATTAAGTTGCTTGACAGTAGCCGCAATTTCCCAGTGATCAAGGAAAGAAACATGGCATGGTTACATTCAAATTGTTCGTACCAACATAAATTTATATATACTCGTATATCTTTCATGTATATTGCCCTGCCCTGTCCTGCCGGTCCTGCCCAGTTCTGTTCTGTTCTATACTATAGGATCGTAGCGACTTACAAGGTTGTTGCAAGTCTGTGGCCGCTCCCATCGCATCAAGTGGGCGGTACTGTGTGGAACCATTATGGAATGTATAATTTCTTATTGAAACATTCAGTAAAAGCGCACGTACCTATCAGACCAATTGAAGTCAACTGCCGCCGGTGATTTTATTGTGGTTAAATAATAGATAAGTCCTGATAGAGGTGATTTAGTCCTTAAATAAGGACTAAATCACATCTCTGATAGATGTGATTTAGCCCTTATATTTAAGGGCTTACCCAATTTCAGGTAAAATGAGAATCGGCATTTTATCCAATAAAATGGTCAATTTGTATTAAGACCCAAATACAGTTCCTTTGCGCTTTAATCAGTACTTCGCATTTTTACTCGTAGAAGCTTTTAACTTGAAATGTGTTGTAGTTCTCTCTTTATTAAACAAACACAAACACAAACATTACACATTAATTACACAAACTTTGAGAAAAAATATACATATATCGACAATGTACAAAGGCGTGCTAATAAAGATCTCTTCGAGCCAACCTTGTGTATGTTTATTTAGCTCAAATTTTTCAATATATTAGTATCTGACGAAAATTATTACTATGAAGCTAATATTTCGCATTGAAATTAATCTCTAAATCGAAAAATGATTTTACATATTCGTACAATTCAACAAAAACGGACGCTTCAGCCTATGATTTCTCTTTACCTACTTAGTTTTTTATTTCATTGAGCTAGCCCATCGCACAATTTTTTCAAACATCTGCCGCTGTATCTCCTGTGTAGCTACAATTAACAGAGGCAAACAGGCAATTAATAATCAAGTCCATTAGTACTTATAGTTTTATCCTGGGACAGCAATTTAATTAGAAAAAAATAGTAAAAAGCTTCTTTTTATACCAGTTGAGTAGCAAACAAGCATACGACCTGCTAACTGATAACAAGCAGCCTGTGACAACTCTCGTCTTGCTGGGCCTGAAAAACTCCGTAATGCCTTTCTTGAAGAACATCTTGGTAATGTGAGAGACGGCAATATTATCATATTGCCGTCTCTCACATTACCAAGATAAGGCATTAAAAGCCTTAATCTCTATTGTCTCTATGTCAAGTGAAGCTCAGATTGCCTTTAATTAAGATATTTCTTCGTATTCACCTACACTATTCACGAATTTTACTCGGTCATATTTACTAGTGTTGCGGCTAATCACGGGCTGTAGTAGAATCATCAGCTTTCTGTTCGTTAGAACAAAACATGTAGCTGAGCTATAGCCGTTTAAAGAACCACCGTACCACCAGAGGTACGGCCAGGGGAACGGTGGGTCTGAAGCGGCCATTTTGTGTTACTGCGGCACACATATGATTCTTTTTGCGCTTTTTGTAACACTATATTTCACTTAAATATATAAGTAATTATTATAAGACTGGAAAGAACTAATTATGTGTGTGCTGGAGATACAATAGGCTATTTGACTAACATTTTTTTCGGTTTGATATGTAGGGACGTCTCCATAACATAACCATAGGTGAAAGAATTACTTCGATAGCACAAAAATCTCTCGAGATATAGTAATTTGAAAATCACAATTTTTAGACTGCCCCAAAACGCTCCATACAAAAGACTACCGAATTATGACGTCACAGGTTTGTATTTTGTATGCATCAAATCAGAAATTTGTACGACAGCTATGTTAAATATTACGTTTATGTGATTAGTATCATAATAAAAGTTACAGCATTTTTTATTGCTTCTCCAATGAAAATATATTTTTTTAATAATTTCATACTTTTAAAATGGACTTTCCCGCCAAACTTTGATCGACGCTAAAAAAAGTCTGACGGAAGATATTAGAATGAAAGTTTGCAGATCTTCATAGTTTTGTGATCTGCAAACTGCATTTATACAATTTTTAAACATTGGAATGTTTATTCATAAATTAAATGCCTATTAAATGTTTCATTCATAAATTAATTTAAATAGATTAAACATAAAATATGATGGTATCTATGCTGAACGCATGCGATAGGCTCATATAGTAGCCGTTGACTCGCGATGTGTTTATAAGTGTCCAAAGACATTCAATTCACGTATTAAATCTCTTTGTGTGTGAACAATATAACTAGACCAGATTTTAGCCTACAGGGCCAAAATTCAGGTTGAGTGGAGCGAGTACATTCGCTGAGTGTATGTTTTCCATTGATTTCAATGGAAAATGTATTTGATGATCATTTCTCAAGGACATGATCGATCTACATTTTTTTTCTACACAAACCTCAAGCATGTCGAGGTCTTTAATAGTGACAAATTTCATCAAAAGCGGTTTCTTTTCGGCGAATATAAGCTCTCTCTACTCAATCACGTTAATGGCGAATCGATGTTGACAGTGTGATTTTACCCTTACTGTTAGGGTTGTAAAAACAGAGACAGTTATTTTACAATCGATACTGTAGTCATTACTGTTGAAATGTTTATTTTGTATCACACGCAAAGTTGACGACCTTTTCTATATTGTCGGAACATTTCACATGTGTGTACTTACTCGGTAATCGTGTTAATGAAGGCTGTATAGTAAAAGTAGATCTGTCCATGAAGTGTACTGATACACTATATACTTATAAGGCAAGTAATAGATAAATATAATTTATTGTCTTCTATTCGTGCATAGTTGACTTTTTTGGTTGCGGATCACAAGACAACCCTAACGTAATCGAAAATTTTTAATTATAAATTGTACCATGACATTAGTGACATTAGTTGAAATTCTAATTTATTGTAAATTGTAAATACTCATTCAAAATTTAACTTTAAGCTGGAAGTAAATCTATGTTAACTATGTTCAGTCAAGTGAATCAGTGATAGGTACGAGTATGTCGATACCTATCACTGAACATGTATCGGGCTAGGTATTATGGAATTACTACAAATATTTTCAATATTGATATTTCCAGGATTTCGTGGTTTTTCTAGTGATTTAACAAAATTTCTAATATCTTCATTTCCCTGCAACATATTACCTATATAGGTAACTAGAATTACTCACAATAAACTCAATACAGTTATTTTTAAGTGTAACCACAGTATAAGTAATAGTACTAACGTAGTGTAACATTGAAAAGTGATCGATTATGAAAGTCAGAGGTTATATTTAATTAAATTAAAATACTAAATAAAAAAAATATTAGATATGTATTTTTTTTATTTTGTATTTTAATATTAGGAAGGAGCCCACAGCCAACGCAGCAAGCGTTGGCTGTGGGAGTGTCAGCGCGCGAGCGATATACATGTTGCGAACCGGTAACCGCTTCGCATCAGGCTGCCCATATTATGCTCTGCTACCCGACGTAGTATAAAAAATATATATGTATATTTGGGGCTAAAGATACTTTGCAGTGGACTCTAGTTCGTCGACCAGGGGTCAATTTCCATCGAATATTTTGGTTTGCAAAAATAGACCTTAGGTTAAAGTTAATGACAAACATATTCACCTTAATCGGTAGAACTCTAGTCTACATGCCACTAATCTAAGCTGAAGTTTGAATTTTTGGGGTGTAAGTGGTTCATCAACATCTTTGAACCAAAGTTCACCTGCACGCGGTGCACCCTGCTGACTAACAAATGAAGCTCTGGCGAAAAGAGAGGTAGAGCGCGTGTAAGCTACCCGACTGGGGAATGTACCTCCACCTCACAGAATACCGCAGCCAAATAACGGTTCCCTTGAGGGCTGTTGTGTTCCTGCGAGTGAGTGAGGTCACCAAAAAGGAAGGAGATGCTGAGATGGCAGCAGGGGTCGCGGCGCGCGGGCGATATTTTACGTTGCGAGCATTAATATGACTATGGTAACCGCTTCACATCAGGCGGGCCGTATGCTTGTCTGCCACCCGACGTAGTATAAAAAAAAAAGAATTTGTCAATCAAAAAGTCCGATGGTAATCGGCTTCAGGGGCCCTACCGCCGAAGCTGAAGCCAATTACCATTCGAATTTTTGAACGCGAAAATGAAACTACAGCTTAGATTGTTGCTAATTATGTTCAGATCAGCTGGCAGAAACCATAGAGCCAAGGGCGTCGCCAGCCGATGGCCCAGGGAGGGGCAAGTTAAGGAGGCAAGATATGGAGAATGAGAAAAGTATGAATTGTAGGTAAAGTCAAGAGCTCATGAAGCTTTTCACTAACATCTACAGCGATTGTAATAATAACGGTACAGAGCCCAACGTATAAAGCTTCACGAGAGACTTTACAATAAATAAAACTTATCAATAAATAGAATCTCTAGGGAGGGGGGGGGGAGCTGCCCCTCTTGCTTCCCCTTGGCGACGCCCTTGCCTAGAGCTCTACCGACTAAGCTGAAGATGTTTGTCAATAACTTCAATCTAAGACCAAGTTTTGGAATAAAAAAAACCAATGGTCTCGGTTTCAGCTTCGGCGGTAGGCCCCCTGCTTTGGTGTTAAGGCCCCAGTGTGACGATAAGGAATTAATGCCATCCACTGTCGTAGACGGACTTTTTCGAAAGCATTTTAAATAGTGCCTATATTCGCTTGAGAAAAATAAATACTAATGACTAAGAAATATGCACGAACACCACCAACATTGATGGCCACAACTTCTTATCAACACTTCACCTCATTTGCATGATTGTAATCGAACGTACCTAGTTTACCCATGTCTGTTCTATTTCTTACACATACGAAGTATTATATACCCATAGAATACACATAGGAGTATTATATATAGTAGGTGTATTCTATGATTATACGTATATATTTACAAAATAAGTATTTATGTAGATCATATCAGTTATCTAGTACCCATAGTACAAGTTTTGCTTAGTTGGGGACTAGATGGCACTGTGTAATATTATGTCCAAGAATATAATATATATGTTACGGCTAAAGGTGGGTGTGAACATAAACTTAAGATTAGGTCTAACTTCGAGGATGTGTTAATGTTAGTTTCTTATATCTTTAGCCGGCTAAATTACCTTTCATATTTCATAGACTGTGGTGCTATTTCAACGGAGCCCCGCTTCGCGGGGCTCCTATTTCTGTGTAAAGGGTTTAAAGTAACCTAACAAAACCTAACCTCGGGGTGCCCACCCCGAGGTTAGGTTTTGTTAGGTTCGCTCGCTCTTGCATCCTACGTCGTAATTCATTAAAATAGTATTCTATTCGGAAGTTTCATTGCCACGTATGCGCGCATTGTCTCCCCACCGCCCCCTGCCTGCCCAGCCCTCCGCCGGCCCGACGCGTCCATCGAATACATTTTTAGCCGTTTCATTTCGGTTAATGTGCACATTAGCCGGCTAATCCCAAGTTTATTTTCACCTTAGCCGGCTAATCCCAAGTTTATTTTCACCTTTGGCCGTAACATATATATGATTTATTTTATTTTCTTCGGAAAACAAACAGTATACAAAAACTAATTACAGTATTAACGATTAAAGTCTAAAAACTATTATCATCTAGTCAATTGATTCAGATATTAAAGTTTTTGCGTATAATAATTTCGAAACCGCCTAAATGGAGGTTGAGTGGAGCGCGTAGACTTGCTGAGAGCTGATGATCATACCTCAAGGACACAATCGATCTCAATTTTCGTTCGACACAAACCTCAAGCATGTGAAAGTCTTTAATTGTATCAAGTTTAATCAAAATCAGTGCAGTGGTTTTGGAGCCTATTCATTTCCAAGAATTACTTTTCGGCGTATACCTATGTATAAACGTTCCCATCATCGCTCGGCTCGCTTCACTCAATTAATGTCATAGATCCCTTGCCGGTCAATGCATTGGCATTGTACCCATTTTTAGTATAACATAATAGTTACATAATAATTACATATATATACTTATTTATATACGAAACTTGCAGAACACAAACTCAACGGTC
Source organism: Hypsopygia costalis (assembly GCA_937001555.2). Classification (NCBI taxonomy): domain Eukaryota; kingdom Metazoa; phylum Arthropoda; class Insecta; order Lepidoptera; family Pyralidae; genus Hypsopygia; species Hypsopygia costalis. Next base: position 7,342,039 of record OW443335.2, read on the forward strand.
ACGAAAATTCATGTTATTACATTCGCCTTCGTCGTCTTAGTTTTACTTAGTTCTTTTGTTTTTGCTTTTTGATTAACGTGTCATGTAGTGGACTTAATAGTTTTTTTTACGAACGTTACTTTATTTATTTTTTACGTGAAACTAGAATGAAATATTTAATTATTCAAATAAACTTAAGCTATATCTATACATATAATAAAACAGTAAAAATTATGTGTCTGTACATTGAAGATATTTACAAAAAAACAATTGGAGGCGATGGAGATATAGTAATAGAGTAAGAATTAAAAAAAAAATGTCTGTCTGTTTGTCTGTTTGTCTGTATGTCTGTATGTCTGTATGTCTGTATGTCTGTATGTCTGTTTGTCTGTTTGTACACGCTAATCTTTGGAAGTACTGGACGGATTCGAATGAAACTTTTTTTTAATGAAAAATTCGAATGAAAAATATAGGGTATAATTGATTCTGGAAATTGGAACACCTGATGCAGCACCATAATGGTTCAGGTAAACTATAACAGATATAAAAATGACGCCTTAGCAAAAGTTGTTCAGCCTGATGAGTATTTTCTGTTGAGGTATAAAAATCAAAGATTTGGAACACCTGATGCAGAACCTTAATGGTTCAGGTAAACTATAAGAAATATAAAAATGACGCCTTAGCAAAAGTTGTTCAGCCTGATGAGCATTTTCTGTTGAGGTATAAAAATCCAAGATTTGGAACAAATGATGCAGAACCTTAATGGTTCAGGTAAACTATAAGAAATATAAAAATGACGCCTTAGCAAAAGTTGTTCAATCTGATGACCATTTTTTATTGAGGTATAAAAATCCAAGATTTGGAACACCTGATGCAGAACCATAATGGTTCAGGTAAACTATAAAAAATTTAAAAATGACTCCTTAGCAAAAGTTGTTCAGCCTGATGAGGATTTTTTGTTGAGGTATAAAAATCCAAAATTTGGAACACATGATGCAGAACAAAGTTAAATTTATTTGCATAAACAACACGTGTTTACAATAAATTATAGTTTAAAAAAAAAGTAAAAAAAAACACGCTATAATAGCAAATAGAACTAAAAAAGTTACTTAAAATAACAATAAATAGATTAACAAAATATTGAATGTATCGTAAAAAAAAAACCGCGAGCTGCTACTTTTATTATTACCTGCTAAAAGTTAGACGCAATCATTTTATTTTATTTACAAAGGTAACGTGGTCTATTTAGTCAGTTTATTATACACGTGTACGCTAAAATTGAAATGGAACGATTGGTATATATTCGCACAAACCAGAAGAATATGTGCATTTGCGGGACGCTATGTAGCAAGATCAGAGTTTATTTGATTTGGTGGTGGACACTTTCCACGATTCCTTTTTAAGTAACGAGGGGAAACTGTTTTTCTTAGATGCTCCAGGAGGGACTGGAAAACATACATGACGAGAGCAATCCACGCTGAAATCAGGCGCCAAAATAAGATCTCGCAGCAGCATCGCCAGGCATTGCAGCCACATTATTACTAGGCGGAAGGACGCAAATACAATGTTCAATATCATACTCGATTTAAACAGAATTGAAACACCGACATGCTCTGTGAAACGAAACTGTGACAAAGCGAAGGTGTTTCAGGATTTCTGTCTAATCGTTTGAGATGAATGCGAAATGGCCAACAGTAAGGCACTAGAAGCTGTAGATATAATTTTACGTGCCCAAGAGTTTCCAAGAATATTAAAAAATTTGGGGAAGATCTCCTTCCTGAAGTAAAGTCAATGCTTGGCAGCGAAATATAATTGAAGTTGAGATTCTCACTGGGAGTGGTGCCGGTGAAACTGTATTAATTCCGCGTATACCACTCTTCTAAAAAAAAAATCCATTTTAATTTTAAACGTACACAGTTCTCTGTGACCACTTGCTTTGCTATGACAATAAAGAAATCACTAAAATTCGCTGGTCAAGCTTAGGACTGGTCGTTTTTCGCATGGCCAACTTTACGTGGCTTTCTCGAGAGTTGTAACGCTTCAGATCTTTTTATATTAGCTCTAGAAGGAAAGACTTCCTTAATTTATTTTATATATATTTTTAAACTATGGTTACAATGTTAAATAAAAAAAATATTTTCTTATGTATCTAGATTAGTTCGTATTTTTATTAATACGCCGGAATCATTAAGTCCACGCGAACGAAGTCGCAGGCATCAGCTAGTAAACAATAAGTACAATTCAACTATAAAACTAAAGTACCTAAAATTAAATAATACTTAAAATTAATAAATAAATAAATACATCTAAATTAAAACTAATTAAAATAAACTAATCTAATATTTTACGAACTATTATTTAGTTTCACCGCGGTGTCAAATTTCACAAGTTAAATTTGACCTTTGCTCAATCGGACATTGAGAATGAGTTGAAATTTGGCATATTCCTTTGGTTCTCGTGATAATGCACAAGAACCAATATTCTAAATGCTGTCATTTTTTATTTAAAACCGACATTTTTAATTTAAAGCTGACACAAAATGCCGATTTAGAAATTCCGCATTAACCTTTATGATACCTATATGGGTAATGGGCTAATGGGAATGTAATGGCTAACAAATGAAAGGGCTGGATGTGCAAAATAAATGAGTAAAGTTAGTTTAGCTCTACTTTAAAAAAAAAAACTTCATTGTGAACATTTTTTTGGTTTAGTGTTTTTACCTGCTATGGAGACTTCGACCGTAACATAATGTACCGTAACCGTAACATATGTAGAGCCGTATTTTGTTTCTGATTGTATTCCATAGGCTTCCGCTGCGCTTGCTCTATCCCCCTGTATATATATCACAACCAACTGGCTAAAATAGCCATTCAACTGAATGTCTAGCTGTTACATTGAATAACGCCTAGCTGTTTCCTATAATAACCATAGTCCAGCAGTACTGTTGAACGTTAGTCCTGGACACATTGCACACTGACATCTAGCCCCAAATTAAGTAATAAGTTTGTACTAGGGTTGTAACGGAGCTTCGCTTCCGCCTCCGTTACTGCGGAAGTTCCGCAAGAAATCGTATCTTCGCCTCCGCCTCCGCCTCCGTACAATTTTTGCGGAGTTGTAACATAGGTTTATTTACGTAATCATAAAACAATAACACGCGTAAAAAACTATTAGAAGACATCAATTCCAGATTTTGTGTTAATTTTGATTGATTTGAAGGTAATGTTTATTTACGAGTGTATGTTTACTTAAGTGATTTGAAATGAAAACTTTGTACTTAGTTTTAATGCACCATAAATTAAAATTTTTCTACATCCACTTTTATCTTCGCCTCCGCCTCCGTTAACCTCCGCATCCGCGGAGGTGATACAGGTCGCCTCCGCATCCGCATCCGCCTCCGCTAAGTAGGCCTCCGTTACAACCCTAAGTTTGTACTATGGGGTATTAAATAACTGATACTGCACTTGAGTACATTTTTTTTTGTAAATACATAGAAAACACCGAGACCAAGGCAAACACACATGTTCATGGACACAAATTTATGACATGTGTGGCGATCAAACCGCGACGTCGGAATCAATGTGGCCATTGAGCCTGACGAGCTCGTCAATCTATTTGACATACCACATGTAGAATAAATTTTGGATCGATTAATGGGATATTTTTTATCCAGATGTTACTTTTATACGGCGAGAAACCGCGGGTAACAGCTAGTATACCATAATATAACATCACAGAATCATGCTAGTCTTGGATAGTAAAATTTCGGGTTTACTAAACGGATGGTTTTGCGATAGTGCTTCCTAATTTGACAAGTTTATTCACCTCAATATCCACTGGGAATCTCAATTTGCTGAAATGTAGATTATTTAGATTGCTCGACATTATTAATTCGCTAGAGGTTACCAAAGTCTACAATTCCGGGCGTTATATAATATTTATTAAAATATTTTGAATATTTCACTACCCGGTTCTTAGAGGTCCAGATATGTAGCATTTGTTTATTACGTAAGGACTTGTTTATTATGTACCATTTGTATATAACTCACGTGAGATTATTTTGTGGATTATCTGTATCTATAAAGGGCAACCGTTACTGACTGATCTACTCTATCAATGTACAGCACAAACACACGTAAACATCAGCTCCGTGCAGTTTATTAATTTAAAAATATTTTTATCAGTATAATAAGTGTACTTTATATTAATTATAATACATGTGGTCTAAAAAACGCGTAACAGTGTTTGCCTTAAACTATAGTAACTACTTGAGTGATAAAACAACATTATTATTTACAGTGATTAATATCCATAGATTAGTTACCAGTAAAGTGGGAAATAAAGTGTGATTTAAAAACATTGTGAACCGACTACATAAACAAATATAAAATTCCATATTTTCGACTATAAAAAACAGACTATTTCTTTAATATAAACAGTGAAATTAATAATTTTTATGTGAAGGTGAACAGAAAGTGTTTTATTCAAAATACACAAATTAGTAACGAACTCTGTTTCTGGACTTAAGCGGACGATACAATATACAATTTTCGACAAATTGTATTATTGACTTGTAGCTGAGCGGCTAACAGTTTACCTGTGTAATTACTCGATGTGGGTTCGAGTCCAAATACAGTCCAATTGCTTTTTTATTCTTTTTCAATTTTTTACGCCGATGACATTGAAGATCATAATTATTTTCACACTTATGAATACACCCAATTAATATTATTAGTTCTTAATATTGTGCACTTCGAATTTGATATTGAGACTACATATATTTTATTGCGTTATTATGATGGATAGTATAAATAATATCACGAGAAGAAAAAAAAATGACTTGAGACGAATAAAATCGTATTCAGACATTTCAAACAATTCGTCTGAACAATCGATGTTGACATCTACAATGTTAGAGAATTCTAGGAGAAGTCTTCAGTCACCAGAACCGGACTCATCTTTAATACTGGACTTGAAACAACAAAATGAAGAGCTTAGAAATGAATTGGAAATTGCGCATGAAGAAATAATCCAATTAAACTCTGAAAATAATGACCTGAAATCACAACTAAATGAAAAATATAAGACAATCAACATCCTCAAAAAAATATCTTATGAAAATACACAGATGACGCCAAAAATAACACCCATAAAAAAATCTATTACTAACATGAATATAAGGCTAAAAACTTCACCTCGGCAATTATATATTCATACTCGTAATACACAAGTATGCAACAAACAAATACAAGTGGATGTTAATCAGACAACAATACAATCATCGAAGATGGAAGAAAGCACTCCCGGTGACGTAGCCAGCATTAAGCAATCCTCGATAATAAATAGTGCGCCCACACCGTCAAGAGATGGCGCCACCAACGTGAAAAAACCAAGATTGATTGTATTAGGAGACGAACAGGTTCGCGGCATATCGACTACATTGTATAAAATGCGTACAAAAAAATGTAATGACATCTATGATATCACGGGTATTACCAAACCACATGCAACTAGTGCACAAGTTATGTCAGGCTTTAATAATATAATAAGGACACTATGTAAAGACGACATAATTATTTTAGGGTTAGGTTCAAATGAAAAAAATCCATATGAATTATTTAATGTATTGTGCAATGTATTGTATAAATTAAGACATAACAAAGTATTTGTTTTGAGTGTGAGGTCAAATCCATACCTAAATGTAAATTTTTTAAATGAACAGATTAAACTCTTTTTGACATGTTATGACAATTGCAAATATATTCATCTAAATAATAATTATTTTAATAATAAAAACAAGGACCGTTATTACTCGTCACAGCACATTATAAATTTGTGTAATAAATTAAATATTGAAATCGACTATTTAAAATACGAAGAGTTATACATAAAGAATTTTAGACAATTATTTCGACGTAACCTAAATAGTATTGTTGACAACACGACTAACAAATCAAAAGAAAAAATATACAAAAAGGGCACTATTCCTTATTACTTTGGAAAAACAGAAAATATTCAAAATGTGAACGTAATTCAAAATAATGATAATATTAACCAGTCATTTCGAAAATAAATATAGATTGAATATTACGTTACTTCACCAAAATATAGCTGGATTATTAAACAAAAAAGATATGTTCGAAATTACACTGGAAGAATTAAATAACAAAATAGGTGATATTGATATAATCTGTCTTAGTGAGACTTTCTTAAAAAATGGTACTGAGTCAAACGGTAATTTCAAGAATTATAACTTAGCAGCTCACTACTCCCGGAATAAAGAACGAAGGGGTGGTACATGCATACTCCTTGGCAAACATTTAGAATACACAAACATAGGAAACTTAATCAAGCCAATTGAATACTGCTTCGAATTCTCAGCAATTAAAATTACGACACTAAATTTAATTACAGTTTGCATATACAGAACACCTAATTCAGATATAAATGTATTTTTTATGAACTTAGAAAAACTACTTCATAAATTGACTCGCCAATATAAAAATAAAATTATATTATGCGGTGATTGGAACATAGATTGGCTAAAGGATAACAAAGCATCAAAAGAACTTCTAACCATTCTTCAAAATTACAATCTAAACAATCATATTACCAAACCTACACGTAAAAAAAGTTGTATCGATCTGATTGTGAGCAATATATCAAACGTAAAATCAGGGATTCATTATTTAGCACTTTCAGATCACGAGACAGGGCAAACTGCTTCCTTTGAATCTATCATACAACCTAACAGTTCAAATTCTCGTCAGAAGCCGTCCTTCTGGTATGAGATAAAGAGGGATATGTGCGAAGAAAATATACAAAAATTCGTCAACTGCATAAAATCCCTATCTTTCAGCGAAGTAATGGCAGAGCAAGATGTAGATAAAGCTTTTAACTTATTTCATGATACCCTTACACTATTTTATGATTTATGCTTTCCAAAAATTAAAATGAAACATGCCAATAAGAAAATAAAAAACAAATGGATTACTAAAGGACTAAAAAGATGCTGTGTCGTTAAAAGAAAACTATATTTACAATACCACTTAATCCCAACAAATAAAAATATAAAGAAAACCATTTATACAAAATATGCAAAAATACTGACTAGATGTATAAATGATGCACAAAGATTAACTAATACTAAGTATATAGCAAAAGCTAAAAATCCTAGTAAAGCAGCTTGGGATGTAATAAAAGATAACATGCAAAATCAAGTACACGCGGAAATTAATGAAATTCAACATGACCATACTTTACATACTGACCCCAAAAAAATATCAGAACTATTTAATTTATTTCTTTTAGACATAAATAATTGTAATGATATAAATAATACACAAAATACAATATTTGGAATAAATAATAATGATAATAGTATTTATTTGACGCCGATAGACAGTTATGACATATTTAAAATTATTAATGGACTTAAAAATTCGAATAGTACGGGATATGATGACATAAAAATATGTGTATTAAAACGATGTGCGATAAACATATCCGCGCCATTAGCACATATAATTAATCTATCATTAACTGAGGGCAAATATCCAACTCGTCTTAAAAAATCTGTAGTCAAACCACTCTTTAAAAAAGGAGACAGAAAAATACTGAATAATTATCGACCTATTACTTTAACCCCTGTGCTCTCCAAAGTTACAGAAAGGGTCATGTATGAAAAAGTATCTAAATACTTGACTAAATTTAATATACTTCAACCTGAACAGTTTGGATTCAGAAAAAATAAATCCACAACGCTGGCCTGCTTTCATTTAATTAAAATCATCACTGAAAGTTTGAACAACAAAATACCAGTAACAGCTATATTCTTAGATATGTCCAAGGCTTTCGACAGCGTATCGCATAAAATATTATTGGATAAATTAATGCGTTATGGTATAAGAGGTGTAGCACATAAATGGATTCAAAGTTACTTAAGCAATAGGCAGCAATGTGTAGAGATTGTTCGAACCTCCGGTTACCATAAGAAGACGTATAGATCAGAATACCGTGAGAATGCTTATGGAGTACCGCAGGGAAGCATATTAGCCCCATTATTATTCCTGCTGTATATTAATGACTTGCCTCATGCAACGATTCACGAATGTCTACTCTTTGCAGACGACATAACATTGATCATCAAAAAAAGAGAAAATATCAGTCATGAGGCTGATATTAATGACACGTTAAAAGATACAATAAATTGGCTAGAAGGAAATAAGTTAAAAATTAACATGAATAAAACTAATTTTATGCAGTTTAGGACACAAAACAATACACATAATAAACATTTCAATATTAGTCATAATAATTCAAAAATAGAAGAAGTAGACTCCACAAAGTTTTTAGGTATAACTTTGGACAGTCTTTGTAGTTGGAAAGCACACATAAATGTCATTTGCAACAAATTGCATAAGTTTGTCTATGTGTTGCGACGAGTAAAACAAGTAGCGACTATTGACGCAGCCCTAACTGCTTACCATGGGTACGTATCATCGACCTTACGTTACGGGTTGATACTGTGGGGTAATTCGGTGGACTGGTCGAGAGCATTTATAGCCCAAAAGAGTTGCATTAGAGCTATGTGTGGTTTGGATATATTGGACAGCTGTATGCCTTCATTCAAACGTTACAAGATTTTACCACTACCTTGTCTTTATGTGTATGAAATTTGTGTATTTGTACACAAGAACCCAAGTTTATTTATCAGGCATGGAGATTTAATAAACTCTAGAACACGACATAAAAACAAATTGTACGTACCTCCACAAAAACTGGCGCTGTTTCAAAAAAACACGTATTGCATGGCTATAAAGCTATACAATCTATTGCCGGATATATTCAAAGATATGAACCTTAATATGTTCAAAAAACGTTTGTTCACATATCTGTTAAAGAAATGCTATTATTCGACAAGGGATTATATTAATGATAGAAATAGAATCAATTGACATTTGACAAAATTTTAGTTTATAGTTATGACTTTTTACTTTCTCATTGACATTCACAATGCTGTTAAATCAATCACTGACTTTTCTGTCTATCAGGTATTATTCTACAATTATCTGTATGTATAGTTATTGTAGAAACTGTTTATGTTATTTTTTTAAACATTAACTAAGCCATATTTTACATTATAAAATATTGCACGGTGCATTGTGATACAATACATACAACAATAATGATAAAAATAGATACAATATAATAATTAAGTATTGACATCTCATTCAATTTTGATTACATAATTTGACAATTGTATTAAATTAGTTTGACCATATTCTGGTATTGATTTTATATAAATAGCAGTATCACATAATTGTATAATATCCTTTCTTGCAAGTGTATACTTAATAATCGAAACATTGACATTATTGTAATTTTTGCACGCTGTTATATACAGCAGAATATGATGGACTATGTAACTTTACTAACACCTGTATATTACCCATATTCTTCGCAAATAAACTTTTGATTGATTGATTGATTGAACAATTGGACGGAACGGACCTTAAAAATTGAAGTGGCTGGTCACAAGATGGTCACTCGCATGACCTGGTTCTCTATTATATGATGATGCATGATTCTCTATGATATACAGGCGGACAATGTCAAAAGGTAGCGTATAGAGACATAACGACGAAAATCGAAGGTAGAGTTCAGTGGGGTGCCCTGGAGAAAAGTACGAGTACGTAAAGCAGTAAACAAATACGGGAGTTTTCGCAACCACTAACGTGCACAGCAAACACGTAGGCTATATAGAAAAGTTACCGTCTCGTTGGTTATAAAAAATTCTTCATGTTGTATATAAGCAATCAAATTGTTACGTTCGCGTTGGTGTAATTGACGTTTATTTCATTCAAAAATCGCAATGTAGCATTCTGTAACCGTTGAATGTCATTGCCACGAAAAGCTTTTAATTTTATTGAGTTGCTTTGCTACCTACCACAACCTTGTCCGACAACAGTGTTGGTAAATTTATTGAAGTTTTACGGGTCCCGGTTATAGCAAAAAAGCTTTGTTATTTTCCGCCATTGCGGCCTAGGAAACACGTAGTTAATGACACGTTATACGAATAGTGTAATATTATATACCAAATCACAACAAAAATTTTGTCACAGTGTAATAAAAACAGTTGACGAGCTTACACGGCAGGGTTGTTGAAGTTTTGGAATCGTGTCATTTTGTTTTCGTTCTAAGCCGTAATTCATTTCATTTAGAGTTTGTGAAAATTGTAGCGGTATAACACGGTAACACGCAAGGCAAAATTGTCAGTGAGTTCTGCTTTATCGAAGGTGAGAGCCAGTTCGCTATTTATGAACCGTGTACAAACAGCGAGCTAAAATTTTGTGAACAATGAAAGTGTAGACTAATTCTCAAGAAATTGTTGAGTGAGTTATCGAATGCGATGATGTGATGCAGGTTTGCATGTACCTACCTAAGTACCTATAAATGTGTTTGATTATCAGTCTTTAAGACGACTCATTTAGTTTGTAATGTAAATTAAAATGGGTGGTTCTATGTTCTATTTTTGTATCTAACTGAAAGCGAAATAATTATCAGCCTACAACAACTTATGGAAAAGTGCAGTTAAAAACTCGTGTCCTGACTCCTGACTGGTACCGTCCGTACTAACCTAGTATTTAAAATGTACATGCACAATGCGGTGGTTGCCGACGTCATCTACTTTGCAGTAATATTTTTGCTACTAATGCGCCTGCACGGTTTGTAAAGGAATGCCAGGATATATGAAAATGCAGTTTAATACGTGTTGTATTAGTGATTACATATTAAAAAGTTTGTTTAGTGTCTTATTTAATTTAGTAAATTATTTATATTTGTCAATTACTTAGTTATTTTATACAACACCAAATAAATGGTTAGTGTATTAAAACAATGTGTGTGTATTGCAAGTATTTTTTAAGATTTAATCAGGTGGTATAAATATAATAAAGTTTTAGTAACACTTTAACATACTGTGCCTTGCTTTCGGACTCTATATTGTGATAATAACTAAATGAGATCGAAGTGTACGTGCTTTGTGTATGAAATAATTTCAACAACCGGCGTTGTTATTAAATTAAATTTTGGCGCCATTCATTATTACGCTACGCAGATCTATGAAAATGCGTTTCAAAAATAATTTTCTGTATGGATGATGTGTGTGAAAGAATATTTTACGTTATAAAAATGATTGAATCTTTTACTGGCTATTAGCGCACAGAGCGACCGAAAAGAGTAGATATTCATTAAATTGGAACTAACCAAAGAGTAAAGTAAGTATTGGAACTAACATAGCAGCTGGCAATACATACTTAGAGTACGTACTGTCAAAATTTGTAAACATTGTGTATGTATGTAATCTCTATAATAGACCACAAAACAATACAAATAAAAGTAGACAAATAAATTAAACAGTATAAAGGCGGGCTTATCTCTGAAAGAGATCTCTTCCAGCCAACCGTAACCGTTGTGATTATGTTTCACTGTTTTTTCTAGCATTTCTTTAATTGTAAATTATAATTTGTAAAAATACCTATCTTGTTTGCAATACCTAAGTTGGTTGGTAGTGGATTTAGTACGAAGTTTGAAATGTTTAATAGATGAATTTTCATACCAATAAAATTTCATCGAATTTACAGGCTATTTACAAAATTACGACTACCTACTTTAACTGGTATGTTTAATCTTGATTTTTAACAAACACAATATTATGAAGACAGACATATGCATATAAGTAAACTAGTAAACTTTAACAAGATTTGATACATACTTTCAAGAAGTTATATTGTTTACGAAAGAAAATGACGATATAGCATAGCGCGACTTGCTCAACTTATTGTTTTTGTTTTATGCGAACCTGAAAACTTTATTTACGAATAGGCTTGTGAACCATTTTTTTTTTCGATTTGTTATTTAAAGACGTCACAATAATATAACTAAAGGTGAAAGAATTACTTCGATAGGCTAAAAACTATGATATGATATGATAACTTGAAGATCACAATTTTGGACTATCCCGAAAACGCTCCATACAAAAGGCATACAGTATTATGACGTCACGATTGCATTAAATCAGAAATTTGTACGACAGTTAGGTTAAATATTGCGTTTATGTAGCTATTGTCGTAACAAAAGTTATAGTATTTTTTATTGTTTCTACAATGGTAATATTTATTTTTTATCCGCTGAATTGCCCGTGTCCCGCTGAATTGCCCGTGTCGACCTACGGTCGACAAGTGACGTCACGACCTTGAAACGCTTGAATTGCCCGTGTCGACCTACGGTCGACATTTGCAGTTTGGCGTTCAGTTTTGGGCAGATTGAACAATACTCATCTGTCATACATTCAGGCCCATTTGTTTATGTTTTTTTCGTTTCTCCGCCATATTAGCTATCGGATTAAGGCCAAAGAATCATAAACTCAATGGAAAAAAAAATAAAAAAAGGGGTTTAAGGGACTCGCCTTAACGGCGCCAGATGTTCGGGCCGGTGTCAAGTGCTATAAAAACTTATTTTGTTTAGGTAAGTGTAGGTTTTTGTTTATTAACATCGGGTTTTATCTCCCTAGCGTATTTTTAAATAAAAAACTATACGTTATCGCCTTAGTTCATAAGGTATTTTTTTGAATACAAGTAGGGCTATGAAACACCACTTGAGAATGTTTAGACCATCGTAATTCTACACTATAGTCGAGTGTTGAACAACAAAAGACGGCATTGTATAGTGCTGTTCTTAGTAAACGTAAAAAACACCACTTGTAGGCACTCAATAACAAAGTTGCGTCTCAATGACCGTTTTTATGGGGCCCCGACCACCCGCGGCGCCGGGCAGGTAGGAACAAAAAACAAATGGGCATAGTTCCGCCGCGTTTTTGCGCGGGGGGGGGCGCGGGGGGCTCAACGTGGGGGGCAAAAGAGCGGTTATAATTTCATACTTCTAAAATGGACTTTCCCGACCGACCCATCCGACGTGTTTTATGGTCGATCAAACTTTGATCGACCATAAAACACGTCGGACATATGTTATTAAAATTTTGAGATCGCAGATCGTTCTACTTTTATATATTTTACGTTACTGATAGAGAGTTTTCATAATTTTAGAACATTGGTCACACGCTCATTGTAAAAGATTAAAATAAAAAGAAAATGTTTGGACTAATTAAGAACGTTGGTACATACCGCAAAAAATAAATTCTCATACAAAAGAAAAACACTTTATTCATTATAGGATTTTTTCTTTACCTATTTTCTTCCATGGCGTTTTATTTAATATACCCATAATATTTACTATTATGTACATACATACTATATCTGTGTAAATATATAAATTCATGTTTATTTTTTATTGAATAATTAGCTCTTCAATTGCTTTAAAAAATATAAAATTTTATACCAAAGTAAATTTCACATAAACTCTGCAACTATACATAATGCTATGGTATAAGTAACAAAAGAAATTGCAACAAATACTAAAATCTAAATAATAATGTGTAATATATATGTAATGGCTAATTATCAAAATTTTATTGTCCTCTAAATAGATGTTTCCCGCTAAACGACAGTGGTGCCCTCATTTAATTTCTACTCTTTTCGTTCGAAGTTGATGGTTTTGAGCATGCATGACTAGGGTGATAATTACGTACATATTATTCTATTTATTTTGTATTACAAAATTATGTAGGTATAGACAACAAATACAAAGCATTTGCGCAGTGGAGAAACAAAACGTGAATTATAGAACAAATCTGTCAAAGTCAGGGAATACATTCGTCAAAGTCAACGTTTAAACGTCAATTGTCAAAACCAGCCAGCCACAGCCACTGAACTGAAATTTGTTTTGTTGTAGATTCAGATTGAGAAGTTGCATTGCATTACAGTTGCAGAACTTTCAAACTAGTATATTTTTATTTTATTGACTTGTATTCATACTTTTTTTATCACCGAATCAATGAAATAATATATTTTCGCAATGGGGTATCTTATAACAACCTACAAACGGTTAATTTTATACATTAAAGTTAGTATGGTCATTGTTTTCGTTTCACATTTTCGTATATTTATTGTTTTCTTTTTACCAGTTTTATCATAACAATCAGCTGTAATTGTATTACTAATCTGTTTAAAATACTGTCTACTTAATTAAACTGATTGATACGTCTCATCCCGAACCAATAACCGGCTTTTCTTACCATATCCAAATTTTTATTATGTGCTAGCCAGCAGTTGTACTTTGTGTGTTCAAACGTAATACAATGAAAATAATGTGTTTGTTGTAGACCGTGCTAGAATCTGGGAGTGTGGGGAACGCTTCGTCGTCTGATGAGGAGTTGGAGCAGTGGGAACAGATCTTTATGATGAGAGATGAGAATGGAAACAGTTACAATGACAAGTATGTATTTATTATTTTAAAATACTAATTTTGCATAGACAAAGAAAATATGTAGATACACATGAGTTAGCAGTATAGTCAATCAACAGATAAGGTAGTAAATTATGTATTTAATTTAGTTGGGTATATGCTCTTCGTTAGATAAAAGGAATTGTAGCAAGCAAAATTGGATTTAATTATTACACAATTAACATGTTAGGCCTGTTTATAACATATATACTTGTTGCATACTTAATAATTATAAACAACAATTTATAAAAGATAAGCTTATTTAAGAACTTTAATCGACGTATAAAGCGTATAAAGCGACATGTCAAAAATGGCAATTTTTTTATTGCATAAATTGCTATAGAATTGTCCGTAAAAAAAATATTTTCTTTTTTTTTATTGATTGTATATATAATTAAAAAGTAAGAAATTAACTCATTTGTCCAATAATAATATTCTTTAATTACTATATCGTAGTATAACCAGACATGTCTGAAATGACATGTCGCTTTATACGTAGGGACCGTCGTTTTGTCTAAAATAAGAGCAGTACTTTACATCGCAGGAGTTTGTAGGCTACAGTCACCGCTTGACATCATGCATGCTGTATGCTGGTCTGCCACCTGAATTAGTATAAAAATATATATAATTATAATATTTATTTATATATATAAATAAATTGCTGTTTGATAATCTCGCTTAAACCCAAGAACGGCTGAACCATTTAAGGCTAATTTTGGTTTCAAATTATTTTAGAGAAATTCAAAGTAATTCAAATTCAATTAAAAAATTCATTTAAAAATAATTAATACAAATGATTGGATAATGTGTGACATGTCAAAAAGGGACACTTAGGATTTTATTAGATAGATGTAGATGATATGAAATTTATTGGGCCAATTAGTACTTTAATATACAATCGTGACAAAATTATTGAACAATTGGAATAAATAAAAATTAAATAGCCTTTAATTAGACTAAATATTTTACAATAATATTGTTATTATTTCTAGGTCTGTTATAATTTTATGAGTAATAAGTTGAAATCTGCTCCCTCTACAGATTGACTGGGTTATGAAGAATGCTGTTAACATTATGTCTACCAAATAAAATTTTATTAAATAAAAAGTATCAGCTTTTCTTAACCTTTTTCGGTCTGCAAACAATCAAGCACAATTTCAAAGATAGAATAAATTTAGGATAATCTAATTTAGTACTGAAAATGAATTACATTTTTATAAAAAAATTAATAAAATTACTCTATTAATGGGAAGGTTGGTGGTTAGTCTTACTCGCATTATTTATTAATTCCAATATTCAAAGATATGAAGGCGGACCACCATACACATACTCGCGGACCCCTAGGGCTCGGAGGACCACAATTTAGGAAACACTGCTGTAGATAATTAAAAAAACATAAACCTATGTTTAAGTTTCACATTAGAAATCCATTACTCTGATTGGTGGACTTGGGCAATCAAACTTCAATTAAGGATGGTTGTAAGGTGGTAATTTGTTAGGTGGGAGTACAAAATCGTTTTTTGTTTATTTTCTAACTGAATATAGGTAATACAGGCCTGCAACATACTGTCTATTACTATTTTTGACAGTAATATGAAAGATATTTTTTTGTGCTTAGAGTTCTTTTGCTCACTGTATGGCAACTAATAATTACCTAATAATTGTATTATTAATTAATAGTTATACCACAGTATAAGTAATAGTACTAACGTACAGTATGGACACTCTCTGCCGCTCTCACTAGTCGACCTCACCTCCCCTATGAGACCGATTTGGAACCATTCGCAATGGATGCAACGTCCTACAAATTGACGTCGCTCGTATTTTATTCTCCATTCAGTTTAAAAGATGGGAGTTATTTGTGCAGTGGATGGATGTCTCAACACATGGAAAGTCAAAAATAGAAATTTATTCGATCCCTTTGGATGAAATAAAGTACTAATTTTTTTATAAATTACCTAAAAAGCATGCGGCAGCCATAGTTTCATCATAACTAATTCATGTCTGTCAAAGTAGGATACAAGATACAATTAATACGAGATGAGAAAAGGATAGCAGATTTATATATGTCTCAGAGAGCAAGTGAGTGCGCAGACGCGGAATTGACATTGTTGTCACTTGAGTTATGGTGGTATTGTTAATGTTTACAATTTTCTTATTTACATTTCAAAGTTTGTTGTGCGTGATGTCATGTGTGGTATTAGTTTTAAATTACCTTTGTTCCATGTGAATATGAAAATGAATCAAATCATTGCGCATGCATTTATATGAATAGTAAAAAGCTACAATTAGTGAGAATGAAATGGTTTGACCATTGAACCGGTGTTCGGAAGGCGAACGTTTGATTTAGTGGTGATTAGAAAATATAAAATTTTGGGTAAGTTAGCAATGGAAATTATACAAGGCGTTTTGTAAATATTGGCTGAAGTTAGTGTAGTGTATTTACTATGTTTTTTTTTCTTCACTACGCCCACCTGATGTGAAGAGGTTACCGTAACCATATTAACGGTCGCAACATTAAATATCGCTCGCGCGCTGCCATCCTCGCTGCCAACGCAGCAACTCCATCCTCTCTGGTGACCTCACTCACTCGCAGGAACACAACTACCCTCAAGGGAATTGTTAATTGACTGCGGTTTTCTGTGAGGTGGTGGTAGTCAGTCGGGCTGCTTAAAAAATATGCTATGTCCTACCTCTCTTTTCGTCAGAGCCTCGTCTGTCAGTCAGCAGGGTGTACTCCGTGCAGGTAAGATTGACTTTGGTTCAAAGATGTTGATGAACCACTTACACCCCCTTACATGTCCGACTAATAATTGAATAATGTCAGCCCTAGAGAACGTCACTCAAACATAGGCACGTGTACAGACGTCATTTGGTTACTACATGCAAAAGCGCCATTTTTGTATGGAGTGGCCGGGGTTTGGTTATACTATACAGCATAGTAGATGGAGTATAAAAAAAAATACAGCAATTAATAATTATATTATTCATCCTCTTTGTTATACAGCGATCATACATCCTAGGTCTTTAAATAAAATGTTGAATACTTTAAAGTTCCCAACCTTATTTTATTCGCGGACCACTAAGAGGTTTTTGTTGGGTGTAGGGTCCCCGAGTGTCATATAAATCCATTATTCTAGAACTCAAGATTTTAGTATTTTGTATAATAGTAATTTATATTTTGTATAATTTGTATTTAGTATAATAGTGCCGAATCTATTTCATTTTAAGTTTGTACCACGGACCATAATCTACCTCTCACGTTCCACTGGTGGTCTGCGGACCACCGGTTGGGAAACCCTGCTTTAAAGGATAGGCTTTCCAACAAACCTCGTGTTGATTAGCAAGCAGGCCATCAATCTTGTTTATATCTTGTGTGATGTAAATCTCAAAGCCATAGATACTATATGACTTTCTTTTACCTCTACAGGTAGTTTAAAATATGTTTTTTTATTTCCGTAGAAGAAAAAAACGAAGTATATGGTGTCGGCCATCATGCATCCCTGTGTCCATAGTGATCGTGCTTATAGTGTTGGTTGTGCTTGTGCCGTTGCTCGACCAACCCAACGTCATACAGATGACGACACCGAGTGCTCCCGTCAGCTTACATTGCTCAGATGAGTGTAGGTTTGTATCATTTTTCATATTTTTTGTACCCAAACTTCACACTTCAAGTCCCACCAAGGCCCAATGATAGAATAAATAATTTCATTTCATTTCAATGTATTATTCACTTTCTAGAATATATTTGTACCTACCATAAATGACATTTTGCGCACTTATCCCACCCCTGACGAGAAAACAACCATTTTTTCTTTCAAGACACCCCTTTTTTACGTGGGGAAATCCGTTTAGGATACGCATCAGGCCAGCGTGGTTATATCGAAGTCTGCTACCATGAGGAAGTGGCAGCGCCACCAAAACCCCACGATCTCCTTCTCTCCGCCGATTGGCGGGGCCACGGTAACTGGGAAAGCATAACATCCGCGACCCGCCGGCGGTTGCCCGTGAGGATCCTACTTCTGGGGAACCCGAGTTTATCCCCCTCCTCGACGAGTGGCGTAACGGGAGACATAAGGCACGCCGACACCAAGGATTATTTTTAACGAGGTTTTACTCCTGGACTGCTTGGGGCTGAAGAAACCGGCTCTCCGGGCATCACGGGATATTCCCGGCCCCGGTCTCACCTCCTTCCTTCTCAGTAATTTTTTAACGAGGTCTTCATCCGCGACCTCTCAAGAAACTGCTTACTATATTGATGGAAATTTCGTGTGAACGAGATGCATGTATGAATAGACTATTGATCTTATTCACAGCACTTATCAATTATTGTCTGTTCATACTGTTGGTGAGACTTTTGCATATTACCTACGCTACAGTTGCTAGCTCTACTTATTTCTCGTTAAGCGTCAGCAGTGAGACAAATGCCTTATGATAGAGCCACGTGTATAGAGAACCAAGCTACCCAGCGAAAAAAACATAGCTCATAAAGGAAGTTGAGACACAGTTGAGATAAGGAATTATGTTCCGTATTGTTCACGAGAATATAATACTACCTTTTAGTCACTTTCTCAACACTTACAATGATGTTAAATTGGTTAAGTGGCCAGTATATTACTTAATATGCGTTTTTTTAGTTATTTCGCTGACTGACCTACAAACATTTTATTGTCTTTTGAGGGGCAATTCAAAGCACATTTTTTTTTCCATTTATGTGCTATGAATTTGTTTCGATGACGCTAGCTTACGACTTTCAGTCCGTCATGAATTTGTCGCCAAATTATCAGAACGTTACGACCGGGCCGAACTGGAATTTTATGAGGGTTTATTTTGTGGCCCTGACGGTGGTGTTCCTAATGTGAACCTCCCTATCTCCAGTTGTAATCTTGTTTTGTTTTTCATGTTAAGCGCGTCACACGGCTCGTCACCGCATGCAGCCATAGGCTCAATTTATACCGCCGCGGCATGGAATGGAATAGAAGCGTCAATTTCGCCGCAAGACGCGAGAGCGCGAATTCGCTGGAATGTTCAAGTATTCTCGCGTACTCCATTGTGACCAACCCGACAGACTCCCCGTTCGCGGCACTTCCCACGGATTCCACAGGCAGCACCGACAGCAGCTTAAGGAATTCTCGAGAATGATGGCTCATGGCCGAAAAATGGTCTTTTTCGGCTTGTATTTAAATTTATATGTTATGCAATTGACATAAAGTTCATTATCCTTTGTAGGATTTCGTTGCAAAAATTCGCTTCTATTCCATTCCACGGCGGTGTAAATAGTGCCTTAGTTTCGAGTGCATATAACTCGCAACGACTCTGCACACGGCTCATTTAAACACCGCGACCGTCGCGGCGCCGCATGACTAGCCGTATATATGCTCGGCATTCGTATTGCACGCGGCATACGAGCGGCGGTCGCAATCGATAACGCGACGTGCTGTGTGTTCAGGGCCTAACAAAGTACCTTAGTATTCACAGCATAATACCGAAAATTACCATACACAATACATAAACATCAACCATTTATCTCTGCTACTCACATACACAAAAAGTTACTTCATTGTAATAAATCAAACTGTCAACTTAACCTTGGTGATAATGGAGAATGACTTTTAAGTTGTCATGATTAATGGCTATTTTTCCGTTTCAGGCTGTCCTTGGTGGAGACGATTCCGGAGGGGCAGATGTACCCACCCAACACGACCCACGCTCCCATAAAAAAAGCGTGGTTAGATTTGATAGATGAAGCTCAAACGTCTATAGAAATAGCGTCTTTCTATTGGTCACTTAGGTTTAATGAAGTATATCCTTATAATACCTCTATAGAGGTGAGCATTTCGAGATTATTATAATTATATATACTAACGACCCGACCCGGCTTCGCCCGGTGTTTTTAATTAGTGATCGCTTCATAACTCGGGGAATAATGAAACGATTTTGATAAATTCTATTTCCTTGTTTGAAAGAAAAGTATTCTGTAAAGGTACAATTTTAATTAACAAGCTAATGTTTTTTCAGGGAGAGCAAGTGTTCCAAGCATTATATGCTGCTGGGTCAAAAAGAAAAATAGATTTAAAAATTGCTCAAAATTGGCCCACTAAGTTAAATCCTAATTTAGATACTGAATATTTAGTTAAAAAGAAAGCTGCACAGGTATGTGTTTTTCTTTTTTGTATAATTAAAAAAAAAAGTTATTATATTTTATGTGTAACTTGTAAGTAGCTGACCACACCTAACGTCACATGCCCATGCACGATTAGCGCACCCGGAACTTATGACAGTGAGATGAGATACAAAGTTGGGCCAGCCTAACTGGAGCAGACATTTAACAATTGGACTCCTTGATGCAGAACAGACCCAACCGACATTTTGTTACTTTTACGTTAAAGCTATAGAATAATTATATTAAAGATAAAGAATAAAAATATCCTTTGGGTTCATATGGTCTAAAGTATTAAAATGTCTATATTATCAAAATGTCTAATTATTACACGCAGTATTAATAATATATAAATATTGTCAGACAAATTACACAGCGCCATCTAGCCTCAAAGTAAGCGAAGCGAAGCGAAGTTATGGGTACTAGACAACTGATAAACATACGTAAATACATTTTATTTTGCAAATACATACTTATGATACATAGAAAACACCCAGACCAAGACAAACAGATATGTTCATGCACACAAATGTTCGTCCTGTGTGGGAATCGAACCCACGAGCGTTGGTGTCGAAGCCGCGTCATTGACCGCTACGCCACCGAGCTCGTCAAGCATTATAAGTTTTGGGAAGCGTTTTTGTCATCAAACTGCTAGAATCTGTTGCGAATATATAATAATCGATTTGAAGTTTCTCTCAATTCAATCTATTCTGCATAACAGGTTCCAATTATTCCTTATAAGGTTACTGTGTTTCTGCTTAAGATCGAGGCTAAGTGCCAGGACTCTCGAGTACTACGGAAATCGATTTCATTGTTACGGTCAAATTGTCAAACTAAAGCTTCGTTTCTAATACTGACGGTCGCAATACTTGCAATCACCTTAATGGTCTCGCCTTCATTTTTTTTTTATTTTTTTTATTATTATTATTATGATTATAAGGAGCCGAAAACAGTAAAATAAGACCTGTATACGAAATATTACCTTTTATTTGCGTATTTTACCGACTTTACAATGAGTTGTGTTAACAGAAGTTTTTCGATATGATGCCCACGGCCTCTTTCTATGGTTTCACCACTCGCCATAGGCAGAGAATTCATCCTCACACATTGCAACTTAAATGAGCGCATACTGTATGGTTCCTACCATACAGTATGCGCTCATTTAAGCGTGAGCGAGGTAGGAGTTTTCTACCTTGAGCTCTTGAGGTTTTCCCAGAGGAGAGCAGTCCTCTGGGAATCTGTAAAAACCCCATTTACGCCGATCTAGAAGAGCTTCATACATACTCTACAGTATATAGAAGTACATACTGTAGAGTATGTATGTGTGACATGCTTCTAGAACGGCGTAAAGGGGTTTTTACAGGGTACAATCAGGCTTGTACGCTTATTACCACCTTATTGGTATATATAAAACATCATTTTATGTCAATGTTTAATAAAGTAATTGTTTAATAAGTAACTGCACTATTGTGATGAGGGGATTGCAATAAAATATTCTTCTTTTTTTTATTTTTTGACTATTTAGTGTGATGCAACACTAGAAACGACGAACTAAAACACTATTTGTAGATAGGGATCCGGTTGCGATTGAATTAAATTCCGATAGTATCTCACCCGCAACCCGCATAATTTTCAAACCACAATGAACAATATAGTCCGTACGTTTGAGGATAGTTTGGGCGACAGATCGCTTTTTGGAGTCAGATTCAATTATCCATTAATCAGGAATAATATTATTATGTCAAATTGTTTTTTAAACATTTCTAGAGACAGCAATTGACTGAAGATCTTACTAAATAAATTTATTTAAAGTTTATATCAATCATCTACTTGAGCTCGGTGGTCGAATGGCTTTGACTCCGAGGTGGCGGCTTCGATACCGCACAAGACAAAAATTTGTGTGCATTAACATGTCTGTTTGTCTTGGTCTGGGTGTTTACTATATATTATATGTAAGTATTTACTAAAAAAATGTATTTTAGTATAATATCAGTTATCTAGTACAAGATTTGCTTAGTTTGGAACTAGAACGCAGTGTGTCATTTGTCCAGGAATATTTATTTATCAATGGTACATTCAATTGGACTCTATACAAATACAAAATAATTTATTTGCAATAAACAGGGTAACATTTAAACAGATGTTATTGTAAAATACATCACCAGCCTATTTAGCCATTTTATAATAGCATGCAAATTGAATTTAATTTTAATCTAATTAAATATTTGTTTCAATACATCTAAAATTGATAATTTAACATTAAATTTGTCAGTATCATACATCACCAGTCTATTAATTAAATTATTGTACAATTGCATTCAAATGTCATTGGAAGTAGATTAAACTTAATTATAAATGTAAATAAAATGTAATTGATCTAAAAAGTAAGCGTGTTACAATGCACAAACAGTAAAGTTAATTCTATCTTAGGTTCGCCTGTTTGACATGATTCTTAGTGTAACAAAATTTTTATGTGTTTAACAGGTGAGAAGTTTAAATTTCTCCAAGCTACTGGGGTCTGGCGTACTCCACACGAAGTTCTGGATTATTGACAGAACACATTTTTACATCGGCAGTGCCAACATGGACTGGAGGTCTCTTACCCAGGTAGGTGATCAGTCGACACTGACTATTGTGTTGAATTAGAACCTGCTGTCTTGTCGCAATAGACAATGTACTACGGCCGCGCCACCATCACGCCACGATTTTTGAAGTGAAAATACTTGCGCGTTGTGCACCTTGTTTTTTGGCCACACAGACTGAGCCGTTACGCTCGGGTATGTAACGGGACACCCTCAGCTCTGTAACGCTCGTCCGGGTAAAGTTGCCAGAAAGGGAGCGAGAGATGAAGTTTTCACTTCTGTCTTTTGGTCACGCACACAGTTTTTTTTTAATTCAAAGGTATAGTTTTTACAAGAATATTAAAGTTTTAAATAAATTAAATAAAACTATTTTATTTCATATAATTAGAATCCATACATAACTAATTCATAATTACATATGTTTTTATATTAGTATGAATTTAATTTTGTACGAATCTCAGCGCTATTTTAATCTATAATTTAATTTAATAATCAAAATGTCAAAATTATTTTATGCGATGTCAAGTTTATGCAATAGTTACAGTTATTTAATTCATGTCATTTGACATTTGTATTTACATTTTATGTTATGAAACATTAAATTTATCATAAAAATTAAATATTTTTACGACACTTATCAACATTTTAAAAATGACAGAGAAAGCATGCGAAAGTGCCATAAACTGCCTTTTGTTATTTTTCGCCATAATAAGTTGAATTAAAAACTTTTTTGCCCGAGCCATTTTTTTATATATTATGTAGAAAATGCATGGCAATAAAGTACGGTCATTTATTTTATCCGACCACCGAAGTAGGGAGGGTAATGGTTTTAGAGCTCTACAAAACATAAAAATACCCTTAGTTCCCTCTACTTCAATTGGTCAACCGTAGAACTAGTATGAGTCCCGAAAGTAGAACTACTGATACAAAAAAGTTGTACCTACTCATTATTTTTATATCACAAAGTAAGAAAGTTAAATATGTATATTTTGATCGCATCAAAAAGAGAAGTGTATCACAACAAAAATGTTTTATTTATGTTTAATAGTAACTGAATACATAATAACATAGGTAGGTACATATAATTTTAAAAATTATTTTTGGCTTTAGATGTCTTTCTGTTAGAGTTGTGTTTTATTTAAATAAACAGATTGAGGAACGAGTACGTTAGCTCCCTTAATGTTATTATTTTGTTCGATATGTCGAACTGTTTCAATCAGATCAGTGGGTGTTGGGTGTTCGTTACGTAAAATGCTTGTATGGCTGCAAACATGCACGGTTGCATGCTGTCGCGCAATGTAGACACTAATAAACATATTCTGAAAATTCTTCGCCACACTCGATACAAATGGCTCAATCGAGTTGCACTCGACCTCGAGGGGGCTTTTTTTTGACGTGAATATGTCTTTATAAATGCTTCCTTAGACAGGCAATTAAAAAAAAAACATCATCATCAGGTCATTTTAGTCTCCACTACGGAGCACGACCCTCTCTAGTCCGTCCCAGACAGGAGGATTTGGCCTACACTCCCCACGCTGGCCAGGCCAGGGTTGGGGACGCCTGAGCGATGTTTTATAATGTATTTCTCTTAGTCGCCTTGTACGACATCCACGGGAAGAGACGGAGTGATACTATTCTAGTCTGCCAGAAATCACACAAGCAAAAAAAAAATTATGATAACAAAATCGGGGGATACAGTTTGTTGTTACAGCTATCTATCATATCCACTCAAAATTCAATCACACTACTGGATAGATGATCAAACAATTTGTTATGCTACGTAAGGACTATGGAATATCGCGTGCGGGGGAGAAGGAAGCGCTGGCATTTTGAAATAAGTTTAGTGCATATGAATGGTCAATGTAAAAAAATAGTTATTATTTATACTGACCGATATATGGTCATTGTAATGAAACATGTTTTGGTTAGATTTGAGTTGATTTTTGGTTAGGTTAAGGTTTTCTTGTGTCCTGTCATCGGAAATAGGAGCTCCGCTGCGGATACTTCGTCAACCTAGATGATGAATAATGTGGTGCCAAGTAAGTTTAATTATGATAGATTTGTAGCTGCAACACCAAACTGTATCCCCCGATTTTGTTATCATTCGTTTTATTGAATTGCCTCCCTATGGAAGCAATTTTAAAGACGTAGCAATAGATTGACGTACTCGGTGGTCGAATGGTTAACAATGGCCTCTTTGACTCCGAGGTCGCGGGTTGGTCAAGTCAAACATGTCTGTTTGACTTGGCCTGGGTGTTTTCTAAGTATGTATTTTGAAAAAAAAAAATAAGTGTAATATCAGTTATCAGTACCCATAGTACAAGCTTTGCGCTTAATTTGGGACTAGATGGCTCTGTGTAAGTTGTCCAGATATATTTATATTACGTAGATTACGTACGTAGTTCATATTTCCAAAAATATTTTCCTACGGAGTCCCCATACCACTGATCATATTGGCGGTAAAACCTTACTACCAGCCCAAAAGGCCTATGCCTATAACGTTTAGTGAAAACAATTATTCATCATTTTGTGTAAATTTCTCACAAGTTGTACCTTCGTTCAAGTATTGACAATATTCATTTTTATATACCTATATCATTTGGTGCTGATACCATATTTATTTTCATTGATGATTCGATCCAATTAGCAATTCGTACAAATATGTAACCAGATCCTGATAATAATAACAAAGTGTACTATTCACCAATAAATTGCATAGGTACCTATTATGGCGATGTTTTGAATTGCAATTTGAGATTGATAGATATAATATGCTGTATTTGTGTCATAGTAGTGTAGGGAGTTGAATTAATTGTTAATAACAAGAAATCAGGAGCTCGTTGGCGCCTTTAATATAATACTTCATTAGTTAAAATCCGCGTAGTTTTTTCGGATTTCCCAGCAGTGGGAAATCCGAATATAATAAATAATAATAAAATAAATATTGTCAGACAAATTACACAGCGCCATCTAGCCCCAAAGTAAGCGAAGCTTGTGTTATGGGTACTAGACAACTGATAAACATACGTAAATACATTTTTTTATTTGTAAATACATACTTATGATACATATGAACATCCAGACCAAGACAAACAGACATGTTCATGCACACAAATGTTTGTCCTGTGTGGGAATCGAACCCACGAGCGTTGGTGTCGAAGCCGCGTCATTGACCGCTACGCCACCGAGCTCGTCAGCATATGGATTGATCAAAAACGTGGTGAACAAGTATACGACATAAGTCATCGTATCCTATGGATGGTTGCAAAGAGAGGTTCAACCCACGAGTTGCTGCTTTACTGGCCTTATGAACATTCGTATACTATATTATTAAAACTCACGTGAGACATTATACTAAATTAATTAGATAAATTAAACGGGTCACTCACGTCTTTTTGTCGGGAAAGCCGACTAGTTCCGACCGCAGTGTCCGGCGCGAGAGACAAAGGGTGGACGTGTCTGGACATTCGCCCTGATGAAGGTCTCCTTTTGAGATCGAAACTAGTCGGCTTTCCCGACAAAAAGTCGTGAGTGACCCGTTTAATTTATCTAATTAATTCGTATACTACTTGAAGAACTCCATGCTTTAGTTTTGGAACACCTTGACAGCAATTTCATGTTCCACAAGTTGAGAATTCACGGAACAAAGTCCCCTGGGAACCGCACAGTACGCGACCATGTTGGTTCCAGTCCGATGTGTGAAGATGAATTCTCCGGCGATGTCATATCTAATCTATATATAATACGTGAAGCAAAAACTTTGTACCCCTTTTTACGAAAATAGCTCGGACGGGCGAGTATGAAATTTTGCACACTTATAGTTTATATCGAGAAGGAGTGCAGAATGCTAATATATTTTTAAAATTATGCCTAAAAATAGGTTAAATCAATAAAAAAAAAACTATACACACTACTATGTATTTCACACACATAAGCTAAGCATATATACTCTTTTATTCATTGTTAAAGTCATAATTTAAATTAATTATGGTCGAATTTCGACCAATGAGCGACCACTAGTTTCATTAAATTGCTACTATGTAATGAATGATAACCGCTTGTCCTCAGGTAAAAGAACTGGGTATCATCGCGTACAACTGCTCGTGCCTCGCCACTGATCTGGGGAAGATTTTTGATGTAAGTAGGTACCTACTATTATTATTGTTATGTTATCTCTAAGCCGTCGTTTCTAGGTTAATGAAACCTGAAAAGGACTCTGTGTAAAAGTTTCTCCGTATAAAAAAAGGAAGGAAGGAATTAATCTATAATATTATTATGTATCTCTTTTTAATCACGGGTCTGATGGATTTAGGGCATAAAACAAAGTACCAAGTAAGATTACAAAAGATTTATTCACTTGTTAACAATCAGACATGTAGTTAGTACGAATGGCGGGTCTAGAGAGAGAGAGGCAACATCTGTCTCTGTCATACGAACAGTTGTTTACGAAGCCAGTTAGTTTTGACAGATTGAATTGCGTTTACAAAGCTTATATCTAACACTGGCCCTTAAACCAATACAATCCGTTAAATACCAAAAATAACTTATCTATTAAATGGTAGCTAAAACAAACATTTACAATAGCTTGTACACAAATAAGAATTATTCAACAATAGAATTTACCATAATTACTTATATACTTGCATTGTAAATCTAATATAACATCAATTGAGTAACAAACTTATTGTGTTTTTCTTTACATAAAGGTTTTGTTAATATATCTGCCAACATATCATTTGTACATAAATACTTAATTACTACAGTTCCATCATTTACCAAATTTCTAATGAAATGATGTCTAACATCAATATGTTTAGTTCTGGCATGATAAAGATTATTTTTACATAGTTTCTGTGCTGACTGGTTGTCATTAAAAATCGTTACAACAATTACCTTTTTAAATATTTCCTTTAAAAATTTACAAATAAACAAACCCTCTTTACAAGAATCAGATATGGACATGTATTCAGCTTCAGTACTTGACAAAGCTACAGTTTTTTGCTTGCGACTTTCCCAAGTAACTATTGACTTACCAATTTTAAACACAAATCCTGTGTACGACCTGCGGTCCACATCATCGTTTGCCCAGTCTGCATCTGTATATGCTGTGACATCTAGGCCTCCGCTCTTTTGGTAAGTCAAACAAAGACCTACCGTGCCTTTCAAGTAGCGTAGAACCCTTTTGGCTGCTTTCCAGTGAATCTCTGTAAATGACTCATTAAATTGGCTCAAATAACTAACTGCATAGGCGATGTCTGGACGCGTACATACAGCAATGTACATAAGAGAACCCAAGAGTCCTCTATAGTCATAAATATCATTTTTCTGACTATCTTTTGGTAATTTCAGTCCTGCCTCCATGGGAGTAGGAAAAGGCTTACAATCCTCCATTTTATATTTTTGTAATATTGTTTTAATATACCCAGATTGATCAAGAGTAATTTTGTTTCTGTGCCTACACAATCTCATACCTAATATTTGATGTGCTGGCCCTAAATCTGTGATATCGAACTCTTCCATTAATTTCGATTTAATGTCAGTTTTCTCCTGTGTTTGACACGAGGAAAATAACATAATGTCATCAACATAAAGTGCTATGATAATAAGTGAATTTTCATTTGACTTAAAATACACACACGGCTCTGAAGTTGATCTAACAAAATTCAATTTTTCACATAATACATGATCAATCTTTTCATACCAGGCTTTTGAAGCCTGCTTCAAACCATAAATAGCTTTGTTTAATTTATATATTTTATTTTCTTGACCTTTAATTATGAACCCTTCTGGTTGTTCCATGAAAACTGTTTCTTTCAGGTCACCATTAAGAAATGCTGTTTTTACATCAAGATGTTCGATGTCCATACCATACTCAACCGCCATGGCCAACAGAGTACGAATTGTGGAGTACCTAACTACAGGCGAAAAGGTTTCCTCATAGTCTATCCCATACTGTTGTGTATAGCCTTTTGCAACCAAGCGTGCTTTATACTTCAAAAGCTCGCCGTTCACCCCACGTTTGACTTTGAACACCCATTTGCATTTAACAGGTTTCTGTGATTCCTGTCGGTCTGTGAGAGTCCAACATTTATTCTTTATAAAAGATTCATACTCACAACACATTGCATTTTTCCATTGGTGGGCATCTGGCCCTCCCAGCGCTTCTTGTACAGTTTGAGGAGTATCTGCATCAGGAGCTGCTACTACCAGACTAGCTGACAATGAATCCAATGTGTCATCGTATTCGGACGATTCCATGGACTCATTTTCTGGAACATACGTTTGATCCAACGGATCATGGATTTAGGTACATAGTAAACATCAGAAATTGTCTTTATAATACCATTTCTTAATTTTACTTGAACAGTTCCTCGTCCAGCAGTTAACAACTTGTCTCCGTTCGCTACTTTCACTTCCAATGATTTCTCTTCTATGAAATCAGTCATTACATCCCTATCCCGACACATATGATTTGTCGCACCACTATCGATGTACCACGAATCACTTTGTATATTCACTGATAATGCTGTGACTAGCGCCTTGTCCGACTTACTGTTACTTTTGAGTGTTGTTTTCCTTTTATTTGACTTAGGGCAATCTTTCAAGAAATGGCCCGTTTTCTTACATCCGAAACACTTGTATTGTTTCCGTACTGCAGCCAAGGCTGTAACACTGTCATTCTTGTCGTCTCGACGCAATTTTTCTTGTAACAACTTACTCTTTACAACTTCACTAGACAGCTTAATATTGGAGTTTTCTATCGCCATTATTAGCGGATCATAGTCCTCGGTAAGTCCGCTCAACATTATGACAGCAATGAAGTCGTCATCTAGGGCTGATCCAATATCGCTCAGCTGTTGCGATATGTCGGTAATTTTGGTGATGTAGCTCTCCATGTTCTGACATTCGTTCAATTTCGTACTAAACAAAATCCGTAGTAATCCTAATCTTCTACACAAACCTCTGTCTTCGTACGCTTTTTGCAGATTAGTCCACGCTTCGTGGGCTGTTTTAGCGCCTCTGACATGTGCAAACGCCGCAGGTTGCACCGACAAAGATATCCGCGCGAGCGCCTTCATAACTTTTTTCTTGTCTTCATCTTTGGTCGATTCGGTCTCGACGAAATCCCAAAGATCTTCATGAATTAGAACCATTTTCATCATGAACTTCCAGGAATTGTAGTTTTCAATCCCCTTTAGTTTGTCCATGACGATTGATGAAGTGCCGCCGGTTGCCATCGTCATCGCGTTGGAGGTTACTTTTGAAATATGCCGTATTTACTGATAGTACATAAAAATTCTATGAAATAAATATCCAGGACCGTGCCTGGGCCCATAACCTGAT
Source organism: Hypsopygia costalis (assembly GCA_937001555.2). NCBI lineage: Eukaryota > Metazoa > Arthropoda > Insecta > Lepidoptera > Pyralidae > Hypsopygia > Hypsopygia costalis. The sequence continues at coordinate 7,372,504 of OW443335.2, forward strand.
GGATTTAGGGCATAAAACAAAGTACCAAGTAAGATTACAAAAGATTTATTCACTTGTTAACAATCAGACATGTAGTTAGTACGAATGGCGGGTCTAGAGAGAGAGAGGCAACATCTGTCTCTGTCATACGAACAGTTGTTTACGAAGCCAGTTAGTTTTGACAGATTGAATTGCGTTTACAAAGCTTATATCTAACAGGGTCAAGCCCGGTCATTTGATAGGCGTGCGCGGGGATATGGATCCAACGCGTAGAGGCCCCTTTGAGAAGTAGAGGCCTCTGATGTAATGTTGTACGCCCGCCGTGACCCGCTCCAGGATATGTCAATGTAACGACATACCCATGAGCAGGTCTCGGCAGGCGTTGAGACTATTGCGAAGTGTGATGGAAAATAAATGGGCTATGGAGATGAGATCTGGGTGAACTTAATACCGGGCTATTACAGAAGAGGGACGGACGCCTGCCATAACCGCTTTTATTGCTAGATATTATTATTATTATTATAAGGAAGGAAATAATCTATGATATGATGAGTCTATTGAACGGACACGGTATTGTTTATGTAAAGTCAGATGTCAAACAAGCATACGGCCTGCCTGATGTAAAGCGGTTACCGTAGCCATATAGACGGTTGCAATAGGAGTACTGGTACCTTCGCTGTTAACGCTGCATCCAAAGACAGCCAGTTTTCAAGGGTATTGTTTTTTACTGCGGTCTTCTGTATGGCGGAGGGGTTGATTATTGTTACGTAAATCATGACGTCTGAGCAAAGCGTGAATGCGCGTTTATGACAACAGTACGCCGTAGGTATGCTTGCTTGTCAGCTGACGTAGTATTAAAATAAACTAGCACAGTGGGCAGCTTTCATCGCCACATATGTTTGCATTGACGCAACATAGGTTTGGACTGTGTATACTTAATAGAACCTACACAACAGTGTAGTCTAGAAACATCTAGAATACGCTTTAATTAGTTGTTACTAAAGGGAGGAGCTCGATGGCGTCGTTACGCGTGTCATTCTAATCGAACACGCAAGTTAAGCAACGTCGACCGTAACGTTGTCATTAGATGACAGTCGTCAAGCCAAGTCAGTGGCGTTCAGGCGGTTTGAAAACACTGGCCTACGCCAACCCGCAATTGAGCACCGTGGTGAAGTATGCTCTAAACCCATTCGATTGAGGGGAAGTCCGTATCCCAACAGTGGGCTGAATAAGGATTGACGACGAAAGAGATATAAGAGAAAATAGTAGTACATCGACTTAAAAAGTTAAAATACAAGTTACTATATAATAAATTTGTCGATGTCGTTAGTTCGTAGCGCGCTAATTGGCCGCTGTTGTACCGCGCGGTTAATTAATAAACTTTGTATACATTTGCAATGTTATTAAACTAGCAAATTCTCGCAACGTCGCGTGGTTTGCATGATTACTTCGCAACGATCATATTATATGCAACGATTATAATGAACATTTCCGTGAATCCTTCAACAGGGAGCCCGTATTATTAGGCGGATGTATCGTGCATATTCTGTCTTATTTTCTCATATCTTTTGAACCCTATTTCTTCCAGGCTATATAAAACAACGTTTTCTATTTTATAATCACGTGCAGGGTCGTAGTTTTTAAAGGAAGTATCAATCGGTCATTAGAATCAGGGAAGCAATGAGATGGGGGTGGGGAGGTGATGTGTCAAGCTGTCAATAGTATATTGTATGTAGAATTGTGTCTGTGCTTCATATTGTGCCGTCCGGTACCGTCTGTCTGTCCGGCATGTGTTGTGGGGAACTGTCCCATTATACGTGCTGGACGGTCCGATGGTCTTGGATGTGTCGTTGTTTTTTTGTTTTTTTTTTAAAGTATACCTCGGCCGACGAGGTCCGTGTCGGCACCTGATCCGTGATCTGATCCTGATCCGTGTCGGCTGTCGCAGAATACCGGCGCTGTGTGTATTACACAGCATTAATGCCGAGCGATGGCCAATTAACATCATAATGATGTACATGGTGTTCGAAATGTAATAATTGTTATTGTGTATTGTAATCTATTGCGTCACGTTGTGATGTTAATAAACATATTTTCTTTCTTTCTTTCTAGTTTCCGTAGCGCTCCTTCTCCGTCTTAAAATGCTATCTCACACCCCTCAATCTTACTTCAAATCGCTTATGGAATTTGCTACTGATCGATATCTTGGATGCAGAGTTGCTTTTTATTTTAATCTTCTAAACTCTAATTATTTCCTCGTGATCCCATTACGTTTTAATTCAATTTCTGTTTTGTTACTTCTACTTCATTATATCAAGAATTATATATGTAATATATACAATTTGAATTGAAATTAATGTACAAATGCTGTAGAGGACCGCGCCATCGCTTCCAATTAGAAATATAATGTCCCCTGAATCACGATCGCGGTTCTGTGCACTAACTAAGGGAAAATAATAAAATAAGACACAAAAAATACTATATGGGCCACTGAAATACTGGGTTAGGTTAGGTATGTTTATTCCAACTTTAGTCTCCAAGTTAGTTTAATAGTCGCCCAGTTTTATAATTTTAGATGCTTGGTTTATTACTACCCTTAACAAAAGGGCAATTAGCTCGCCAGCTACCAGATTATCCATTCATTCTATAAAAAAATCTATGTAATGAATATATACTTTTCTAATAATCCCGCTTTTTTACGTTCAAAAGTATGAAATCCCGTTTTGTCTAAATTAAATTTGGCAATGATAGTCCAATCTCACTTTAGTTTGCTTATCAAAAGCACTGCGGATTTACTCATTCTTAATTCAGTTCTTGATGATGTTGATAATGTATTACATAATGTGTATGAATAAATAAATAATATTCCTGGACAAATGGTACAGGGCCATTCACATAGTTCCAAATCAATCAAAAGAATATAGGATAAAGATTAAAAAGGCTACGTGGGCATGAATAGCGCGTCTCAAGGAACATGTCGTTTAGTCACTTGGCGATTTCGCAATGTATGTCGTGAAAAGTTAGTGTTTAAAGTTGTCGAAAATGCCATCTTGTCGAAGAATAAATTGAAGCGAAGAACGCTAATGCTTTTTCGTAGTCTGTTTTAGTTTAGTTTAGACCATTTTATTCAAAATAGATCCAAACGACAAACTATGTATGCCAAATTGAGAGACATACATAGCGAGAAAATGCAAATCTAATTTATTTATTTGCAACAGATTCTAGCAGTTTGATGACATATGGTACACAAAACTTATACTCCGTGATATTTTTATACCTACTTAAACATAAAATCGCTTTAATTTTAAAATAACAAAATGTCGGCTGAATCTATTTTGGATAACAGTGTTCAATTATTGTTTTGCTACCCTAGCGAATCTATTACAACAGAATATACTGTGAAAACAGAATAACACGAATAAAACTAACAGCACCCAGCCGGTATTGTAAATCTGGTAGCGAGCGAACTAATTGCCCCTTTGTTAGAGCACAGAACCGTGATCGTGTTTCAGGGTACATTACGTTTCTAATTGGAAGCGATGGCGCGGTGCTCTACAGCGTTTGTACACTTTGTACAATCATTTCGATTCAATTTGTATTTTTACGGCTGTAAGTGCATTCTATAAATAGTATACCTTTCTAATGCAGCGCGTGCAGAAAAATATTACAATAATTACTAACGGTTCTAGCGATTTCGTCCACGCAGTTTTTCTTTCTTCTACGAGTATTTTAACACCTTTTGACGAGCCCTTTGGTCGAATGGCTACTTTTACTCCGAGGTCACGGGTTCGATCCCCGCACAGACAAACATTTGTGTGCATTAATAAACATGTCTGTTTGTCTTTCTCTGAGTGTTTTTATGTAGTATATGTAATAAAATTCAAAATAAAGTAATATAAAAACATCGGACGCGCAGCATGCGCCACCATAGCGAAATTTATTTATTTATTTATTTTGGCCACTTTCCCGAATTGATATCGGAAAACTAAGGTCACTTTACATTACTACTTTTTTGATTTGGATTTTTTTTTGAGAATTTCGAAATTTTGAGTTTCATGGCAACGGACGGACAGACAGAACGACCGGACGATTTTATAAGCTCAATAAATTTCGCTGAATATAAAATTGTAGGATTTACGAGTGTCTTCTTAACGAATTTAAAACTTAAATGTCATTTGAAATTCACTCGCAATATGTACAAACGAAATATTAGCTTGTAAAACCAAAACAAAGACTTCCCTACGTTGTTGATTAAAAATATAGTTAGTAATATTGTGCAACGAGTGCGGCAGCGGGCGGGTATTGCCACCCGTGTTATAGTGCAGGGAGTGTTGTTCATTACTCTTTGTTGTTGTACTGGCACTAAAATATTTTGCCTTATATAATAAACCATTGGTTTAGATGCCAGGGACGAATCCTGTATTTTTGTATAAAACCCAAGGAAAAACATACAATGCAAATAACAAATGACGAAAACTTTTGTTTTTAAGTTTTAAATTCGTTAAGAAGACACTCGTAAATCCTATATTTTATATTCAGCGAAATTTATTGAGCTTATAAAATCGTCCGGTCGTTCTGTCTGTCCGTCCGTTGCCATGAAACTCAAAATTTCGAAATTCTCAAAAAAAATCCAAATCAAAAAAGTAGTAATGTAAAGTGACCTTAGTTTTCCGATATCAATTCGAGAAAGTGGCCAAAATAAATAACTAAATAAAATAAATAAATTTCGCTATGGTGGCGCATGCTGCGCGTCCGATGTTTCTATATTACTTTATTTTGAATTTTATTTTAACTTTTATTCATATTTTGTATTTTTTTTGTACTATGGGTATTTTGCCTGCATTAAGATTTGTTATTATTATATCTCTAAGAATCACGGACATAAACCCGGTCATCTCGTAGGCGTGTATCATTTTAGTATGTATATAAAAATTAATCTGAAAGAAAACTGAACTGCCTATATTAACTTTTCTAGTATAACTTTATGGCTGCTAATAGATGAATCTACATCTGTCCTAGTCCCTGACCTAGGGTTGCCAGATCGAAATATCTGGATAACATTTTAAAATGTCATGATTTTGGGATTGTTGTCTGGAGAAATGAAATTTTACTAAATAAATACGGCCAGCCTGATGTGAAGCGGTTACAGTAGCCATATTAAGATAAATAGATACGTTTATTACAAACTACAGTCACACACATACAAAAATTAAATTTAAAAATATCAGGGAGAGAACTTATTCACTAGGAAACAGAACGTAACATAAAATTAACGCTCGCAACATAAAATATCTCTCACGCGCCGCTACGCCCGCTGCCAATGCAGCATCTCCCCCCTTTCTGGTGACCTCACTCACTCGCAGGAACACAACTACCCTCAAGGGAATTGTTATTTGGCTGCCGTATTCTGTGATGTGGAGGTACATTCCCCAGTCGGGTAGCTTACAATTACACTCCCTACCTCTCTTTTCGCCAGAGCTTCGGATGTCAGTCAGCAGGGTGCACCGCGTGTAGGTGAAGTGCATTTAGTTCAAAGATATTGATGAACCACTAACACCCCCATAAAAATTTATGAGTCAAAATTTTACGCGCCGCCCAAGGTCCGAGGACTGCGTGTGCCGTTTTCAAATTGTTATTGCGGTAGAAAATGATGATAAGATACGTATATTTGTCGGGAGATTTTGTTATTTGCCGGGGTCTGAACATCACATGAAATGTCGGGAAAGTCCAGACGATTCCTGACCATCTGGCAACCCTACCCTGACCTGATTATAGTTTCGTATTTTTCGCTACAGCTGACGTAACTCAGCTGAGTACTCACAGAAACATTGGAAGGGTCACCTAGTTCCCCAGAATTCCACATGAATGTGTGAAATAATGATGGAAACCTTTTACCTTCTTCGTATTCGAGTGAAAAGTGTCTATTGCATGCCTAACGATCTATTCACAGACACAGTGAATTTCCTGTGTGCTTCCGGACCTTTTCTTATGTAATAAAAAGAGGCCCCAACTTAATAATTTGTTTGACATTGAACTTGTTCAGGGTTTGTTCAATTCATTTAGCCTTAATATTATTAAAACTCACGTGAGACATTATACTAAATTAATTAAATAAATTAAACGGGTCACTCACGTATTTTAGTCGAGAAAGCCGACTAGTTTCGATCTCAAAAGGAGACCTTCATCAGGGCGAATGTCCAGACACTCCACCCTTTGTCTCTCGCGCCGGACACTGTGTCTGGACATTCGCCCAGATGAAGGTCTCCTTTTGAGATCGAAACTAGTTGGCTTTCCCGACAAAAAGACGTGAGTGACCCGTTTAATTTATTTAATTAATTTAGTCATTTAGCCTTTTCTGAAAGGGAGCCGTTTTGGGAACTATCATCGTCACCTTTATTTGTCAACAGCATGGTTTGAATGAAAATAAATATAAATAGCTGTATCTGCATCAACCCATAATCATCCCACTGTTGGGATACGGGTCACCCCTCAATCGAAGGGGTTTAGATCATACCATGCTGCTTAACTGCGCGTTGGCGGAGGCCAGTGTTTTTAAGCCGCCCACTGACTTGGTTTAACGACTGTCGTCTAAAGACAACAACCGGACCGGCGGCTTAACGTGCCCTCCGAAGCTGTAGGAGCTCGAGAGAAATAAACCCATCCTAGACAGGCTACGGTCGACGTTGCTTAACTTGCGTGATCGATTATAGACTGACACGCACAACTAAGCCATTGAGCTGATAGAGAATATAAATATGTTGTCAAATATTCGTGAATCGCATTAGTATTTCTGAAACGGTTTTATTTAATAATCTGAATGGTCATTTATTGGTGCTGTGATAACGTTTTGTTTCTGATTGTCATCATTATCAGTCTGCAGTTGGATTAGGCTTTCCTCAATGCCTTTCCACCTTCGGCATCCACCCACTTCTTTGATTCCAAGTTTATAAATTGTAATACGTGTGAAATTGTAAAAATGCGAATCCCTGTAAAAATGCGATTTTACGTTAAAAAATATATCTCAAGTTACCAATGAAAAATGTTTTGTTTTGTATTTATGTTTCTACATAAAATGTTTTGTAGAAACACAAATACCATCTGTTTACCTTGATAAAGCGTTAGCGGCGAAACCGTTCGGTAAAATTTAAAATAATTGCGTGGGACAGCACAAGTTTTTTATTAAGTATAACATTATGGTAATAATGTTCTACCAAGTGCCAACAATCAACAGTATCAACTTTACCGATGACTGATAAATACAATGAATATAACCTGTTAACCATTCCACTTTAGTGATACAAAAGGTGGTGCGGTTGTTGTGTAACTAATTTAAAATTTATGTATATTCTTGTTCGTATCTCGGAAAGGATTTTACATAACAGTCGCCGAACGAATCTCGTTCGTCCAAAGTCTCAGCTTCTTGGATTTCAACGTCCATACGCAGAGGACTCTTGGACGGTACTTTAAAATCTCGTCATTTCTCATTGCCAGAGACGTAGAGTGATTCAGTTACGTTTTGACGTGATATATAAATAATAATAATAAATATTGTCAGACAAATTACACAGCGTCATCTAGCCCCAAAGTAAGCAAAGCTTGTGTTATGGGTACTAGACAACTGTTAAACATACGTAAATACATTTTTTTTTGTAAATACATACTTATGATACATAGAAAACACCCAGACTAAGACAAACAGATATGTTCATGCACACAAATGTTTGTCCTATGTGGGAATCGAACCCACGAGCGTTGGTGTCGAAGCCGCGTCATTGACCGCTACGCCACCGAGCTCGTCAGATTAAGATATGATACGTCTTTAAATTTGTTACCATACGGGGGTAATCTAAAAAATCTAAATGAAAACAAAATCAGGGGACACAGTTTGGCGTTGTAGTTTCGACTCTATGCTCTACATCCAAAATTCAATCACACCTCTGGATAGATATAATAATATAATATAACTAGCGGCCCTACCACGCTTCGCTGTGGCTCAATCTTTTCGTTTCCATCCATTTCCTTAGAGATGGCGCTGTATGTGAAAAAAGATTTTCCCGCTTTTCTTTTCAAATTTTTCCAGAATTTTCTTTGCTATAAACCTCACGGAGCCCGAGACCTTACCAAAGAATGCAAAACCGTGGAAATCGGTTCGTGCGTTCTGGAGTTATAGCGTCAGGAAGGAAAACCCGACTTATTTTTATATAGTAGATAATATTCCTGAACAAATCACACACGGCCATCTAGTCCCAAACTAAGCAAACCTTGTACTATGGATACTAGATAACTGATATAATACTTAAATACATACATATAATAACTGAAAACGCCCAGACCAAGACAAATAGACATGTTCATGAACACAAATGTTCAAAAAGGGATCGAACCCGCAACCTCTGAGTCAAAGTGGCTAATGCTAACCATTGAACCACCGAGCTCGTCAAATGTAGAGCTCGTCAGATGAAGGAAAAAAGAATTTATTACGCTAGTAAAGACTATTGAATATGAAATTTTGGGGTGTAAGTGGTTCATCAACATCTTTGAACCAAAGCCAACTTCACCTGCACGCGGTGCACCTTGCTGACTGACAAACGAAGCTCTGGCGAAAAGAGAGCTAGGGAGCGTAATTACGCTACCCGACTGGGGAATGTACCTCCACCTCACAGAATACCGCAGCCAAATAACGGTTCCATTGAGGGCTGTTGTGTTCCTGCGAGTGAGTGAGGTCATCAGAAAGGAAGGAGATGCTGCGATGGCAGCGGGGGTGGCGGCGCGCGAGCGCTATTTTATGTTGCGAACGTTAATATGGCTACGGTAACCGCTTCACACCAGGCGGGCCGTATGCTTGTCTGCCACCCGAAATAGTATAAAAAAAATCGCGTGCGGGGGAGGGGGAAGCGCTACCATTTTGAGAGATAATTTTAGTGCATATAACGTATTCACGTACCTACAACAACAGCCGTATCCATGATACAGCCACACCCCATCTTTTCCTTTCAGCCCCCTTACCTTGAATAGAGTCGCTTATTCATTGGTATGAATAAGCATTCTATTCAGTTATTGAATCGCAATAAGAGATGGTGGTAAGGGGGCAGATGCGCCTTCCGAATACAGCGTGTGAAAGGTTGTAGAGGACAAAAAGTTACAGAAGAAGAATCGGCTTTATTGCATCCTTGATCATATATTTTCCAGCTGAAATAGACAAGATTAAATTAACCTAATTGGCATCGATAACTGAAGGTAATCCGATACCGATGCATCGTATCGATTACTCTATTTTAAAGTAATGTGGTCGGGAAATGCAAATTTAATTAGAACATTGCATGCATTAAACTATCGAGTTAAAAATAAACGGTCGCACAGTGCACAAGGTTCGTCCTTGTCGTCTGCCCGCCCTTGTAGTTAAATACATTGGTTATTTCATATATATCGCGGAAAACTGAATGACAATTTCATTTAACTACGTAAAGGAAATGAAAGCTATTAATACCATCCCGCAAATACTATAAGGCTATTTTTGACGTGTAGGTAATAGTAGTTTATGAAACTGTTGCATAGTAAGGGCTCTTAAAATAAGAGTGTGAGTTTATCACATGAGCCGAAGGCGAATGTGATAATAGCGTCACACAAGTATTTTTAGACCTAATTATGTGCAGTTTCATACACTACTTTATCTAATCTCATGAAATATATGATAATAATATCTTAAATAAAACAATGAAGTTAACTTTATTTCTTACTTATAAATCCATTTGCAGATCGAGCATGCGTGGTGCGCATGCGCGACGCGCCGCACAGGATTGAAGTTGCATCGAAATGGAATAAAAGTTATTTTTCGATACAGTTGTTCATAAAGAGCTGTATCGAAAAGTAATTTTTAAAAAAATTTTTTGATGGCTTGTGCGTAAAAGACTGACATTAAGATTCTGTATTTAGTTTTTTAATCTCTAAATTTCAGTATGAGATTAGATAAAATAGTATGAAAGGGTACATACTCGTAGCTTAAGAAAAAAAACAAATAGAAGTTACGAATGTGATACTTGAGCATTGCTATGGCGGTAGTGGAATGCCGTTTTTGAATTTCTAAAGTGCCTTTTCAGTTTTCAAATTGGTCACCGACTAGTTTTTAGAGAAACGATTATTTAAATATTCTTTATTTGCATAATATAAATTTTATTACAGTAAATCAATAATTTATTATAGACTTTTCCTACAACATTCTTGGTTCCATTATGAACATGCACGAGAAGCGTTTGCATTTAAGATGCGAATAAAATTAATAATATTTATATCAAAAATGAAATTAACATTGTAGTTGAAACTCATGTTCTCTCATACGTTCCAACTGTGTTTCCAATTTCATCAAAAAGTGGACACGGAACTTTAAATATTAATGAAGATCGATGAGAAGAGTCGTATGTATTTAAAAAGAGAAGTGAGAGACTTACACATATCTTTAGGGAGTGCACAAAAGATCCAAGTGGGTCGACGTGCCACCGGTGCTGCAGCGCTGGACCCATTTCAAGATGAGATAAGATATTGTATGGAACTTATTCGGTTTATTTAGCCCCAATTTGATTTGGAGATCTCCCTTTGCTAGGTGAAATAAAACTATCTATCGATTTTGAAACTTTCAATGGTGGGAACTGCGCGCGAGGTTTTCTGTCATTGTAATTAGTGATTCATTGCGCTTTATAAATCTGATACCTAAACATTATTATACAGTACGTGTCTACATTTCAAAAAACATTGTGTATTTAAAAGTCAAGGCCATGGGCTGACTAACACCCTTCTTTGTGTCGTAATACGAACTAACTGCGATGTTCATTCCCCTTCTAATTACGGCATACCTATTATGTACATTGTAACATAGTTATTCGTATAACGTAAGCGCCCACAATTCGCTTGGTGGAGTTCCCTTTTGTTACTCGAAGCTGGCACTGGCTTGTACCGCGTAACTTCCCCGGCAATCAGTGTTAAGTTTCTAGTTAAGGGCGCTATTGTACCAACGATATTACGTAGCTAGGTGCGTGTTTTTACTAGAACTTAAATGTCACGTGGAAAGCTGATAACTGCGAAGTGGCGTAGGTAGGGTATTTTCTATGGTAAACCTTGAAATATGTTGTGGTTTCATTTTTTTAACAGTAATACGCTTTAAGAAAGCGGCTGGATGCGGAAGGGGGGAGGGATCGTATTTTGTGCAAAGCATTAGGGAAGGCTTACATCCAGGAGTGGGTAGATACAGGTTGATGATCTGTGAATGAATATACCATCCCTTGAACTCAACTGAACGACTTTCTCTCCTATTGCTTGCGTAGTAAGTAGTAGTAGACATTACAAGGCAAGCGTAGTATAGAATTTTTATAATAAATAAATAAATATTATTGGGCAAATTACACCCTGCCATCTAGTCCCAAACTAAGCAAAGCTTGTACTATGGGTACTAGATAACTGATATAATACTTAAATACATTATTTATCTTCATACATACATATAATACATAGAAAATACCCATACCAACATAAACACACATGTTCATGCACACAAATGTTTGTCATGTGCGGAGATCGAACCCGAGTCTTCGCAGTCAAAGTGGCCATTGCTAGCCATTCGCACACCGAGCTGGGTCGTGTAACTGTTTATTACTTACAAACATCTATATCTAAAAGTGAAGAAAATCCTTTCTAGTTTCGTTTCGAGGCCGCTCTCCTAGCTATTACGCTCCAAGTGCAATATGGCTTTTATTGGAAATTGACGTTATATAGGACTTAACACTAGTGCTATAGAAGCGATACACATATCAATTCTTTGTATTGAGATAACAAACTTAAATATAACTATCTTCAGCTTTCTATTTAAAATATATTTGGGGTGTAAGGGGTTCATGAACCTGCACGTGGTACTGCTGATTGACAAATGAAGCTCTGGCGAAAAGAAAGGTAGGGAGCGTAATTGTAAGCTACCCGACTGGGGAATGTACCTCCACCGCACAATTGTGTTCTTGCGAGTGAGTGAGGTCATCAGAAAGGAAGGAGATGCTGCGTTGGCAGCGGGGGTGGCGGTATTTTATGTTGCGAGCGTTAATATGGCTATGGTAACCGCTGCACATAAGGCGGACGGTATGCTTGTCTTCCACCCGACAGAGTATAAAAAAAATTAAAAACTTTATACCACCATCTACGTTCTTTATTCTTTATAAGTGGGTAACCAGTGGCGTAGCTTATGCTAGACGGGTCCTATATCAACATTTAGCGGGGTCCCTCTATGCTAACACGTCAGGTCCTGAGGACTTCTGTTTACTCGAACCGATCACGCTAGAGACCCTTGTAGTCACAGGGCCCTGTATCATTGATACGGCTATAGCTACGCCCCTGAGGGTAACGGGACGGGGCCCACCACACATTCCCACCACTGTGTTTCCTGTGTAGCCAGGATTAACAACAGCGATCACCAAAAAAGGCAATGAACAGTGAAGTCCATTGCAGTCCCGGGGGAAAGACGATTTAATCAGAAGATTATATCTAAGTAGGGTAATCAAAAAGACTTCCCACTAATAACAAACTATAGCATCAACAATGCAAAGAACACAGAAAATGCTCGTTTTCAATTTCGGATAAAGCCCGCAAGCCGTGAGCAGCGTTTTCAGTAGTTACAAGGGCGCAAAGAGTAGGAAGATACAGTTCAGTTACATCCATACAGTTCAGTTATACGATGTCCAATAAACGACACAAAACCGAACATTGTGATAGTCTATATTCAGAAGGAGGAAGGCCCATGTACAAAAGTGATTGAGTGGGTGAAACTATTTCATCCAATTTCATTAGTATGAAAGGGTACATACTCGTAGCTTAAGAAAAAAAACAAATAGAAGTTACGAATGTGATACTTGAGCATTGCTATGGCGGTAGTGGAATGCCGTTTTTGAATTTCTAAAGTGCCTTTTCAGTTTTCAAATTGGTCACCGACTAGTTTTTAGAGAAACGATTATTTAAATATTCTTTATTTGCATAATATAAATTTTATTACAGTAAATCAATAATTTATTATAGACTTTTCCTACAACATTCTTGGTTCCATTATGAACATGCACGAGAAGCGTTTGCATTTAAGATGCGAATAAAATTAATAATATTTATATCAAAAATGAAATTAACATTGTAGTTGAAACTCATGTTCTCTCATACGTTCCAACTGTGTTTCCAATTTCATCAAAAAGTGGACACGGAACTTTAAATATTAATGAAGATCGATGAGAAGAGTCGTATGTATTTAAAAAGAGAAGTGAGAGACTTACACATATCTTTAGGGAGTGCACAAAAGATCCAAGTGGGTCGACGTGCCACCGGTGCTGCAGCGCTGGACCCATTTCAAGATGAGATAAGATATTGTATGGAACTTATTCGGTTTATTTAGCCCCAATTTGATTTGGAGATCTCCCTTTGCTAGGTGAAATAAAACTATCTATCGATTTTGAAACTTTCAATGGTGGGAACTGCGCGCGAGGTTTTCTGTCATTGTAATTAGTGATTCATTGCGCTTTATAAATCTGATACCTAAACATTATTATACAGTACGTGTCTACATTTCAAAAAACATTGTGTATTTAAAAGTCAAGGCCATGGGCTGACTAACACCCTTCTTTGTGTCGTAATACGAACTAACTGCGATGTTCATTCCCCTTCTAATTACGGCATACCTATTATGTACATTGTAACATAGTTATTCGTATAACGTAAGCGCCCACAATTCGCTTGGTGGAGTTCCCTTTTGTTACTCGAAGCTGGCACTGGCTTGTACCGCGTAACTTCCCCGGCAATCAGTGTTAAGTTTCTAGTTAAGGGCGCTATTGTACCAACGATATTACGTAGCTAGGTGCGTGTTTTTACTAGAACTTAAATGTCACGTGGAAAGCTGATAACTGCGAAGTGGCGTAGGTAGGGTATTTTCTATGGTAAACCTTGAAATATGTTGTGGTTTCATTTTTTTAACAGTAATACGCTTTAAGAAAGCGGCTGGATGCGGAAGGGGGGAGGGATCGTATTTTGTGCAAAGCATTAGGGAAGGCTTACATCCAGGAGTGGGTAGATACAGGTTGATGATCTGTGAATGAATATACCATCCCTTGAACTCAACTGAACGACTTTCTCTCCTATTGCTTGCGTAGTAAGTAGTAGTAGACATTACAAGGCAAGCGTAGTATAGAATTTTTATAATAAATAAATAAATATTATTGGGCAAATTACACCCTGCCATCTAGTCCCAAACTAAGCAAAGCTTGTACTATGGGTACTAGATAACTGATATAATACTTAAATACATTATTTATCTTCATACATACATATAATACATAGAAAATACCCATACCAACATAAACACACATGTTCATGCACACAAATGTTTGTCATGTGCGGAGATCGAACCCGAGTCTTCGCAGTCAAAGTGGCCATTGCTAGCCATTCGCACACCGAGCTGGGTCGTGTAACTGTTTATTACTTACAAACATCTATATCTAAAAGTGAAGAAAATCCTTTCTAGTTTCGTTTCGAGGCCGCTCTCCTAGCTATTACGCTCCAAGTGCAATATGGCTTTTATTGGAAATTGACGTTATATAGGACTTAACACTAGTGCTATAGAAGCGATACACATATCAATTCTTTGTATTGAGATAACAAACTTAAATATAACTATCTTCAGCTTTCTATTTAAAATATATTTGGGGTGTAAGGGGTTCATGAACCTGCACGTGGTACTGCTGATTGACAAATGAAGCTCTGGCGAAAAGAAAGGTAGGGAGCGTAATTGTAAGCTACCCGACTGGGGAATGTACCTCCACCGCACAATTGTGTTCTTGCGAGTGAGTGAGGTCATCAGAAAGGAAGGAGATGCTGCGTTGGCAGCGGGGGTGGCGGTATTTTATGTTGCGAGCGTTAATATGGCTATGGTAACCGCTGCACATAAGGCGGACGGTATGCTTGTCTTCCACCCGACAGAGTATAAAAAAAATTAAAAACTTTATACCACCATCTACGTTCTTTATTCTTTATAAGTGGGTAACCAGTGGCGTAGCTTATGCTAGACGGGTCCTATATCAACATTTAGCGGGGTCCCTCTATGCTAACACGTCAGGTCCTGAGGACTTCTGTTTACTCGAACCGATCACGCTAGAGACCCTTGTAGTCACAGGGCCCTGTATCATTGATACGGCTATAGCTACGCCCCTGAGGGTAACGGGACGGGGCCCACCACACATTCCCACCACTGTGTTTCCTGTGTAGCCAGGATTAACAACAGCGATCACCAAAAAAGGCAATGAACAGTGAAGTCCATTGCAGTCCCGGGGGAAAGACGATTTAATCAGAAGATTATATCTAAGTAGGGTAATCAAAAAGACTTCCCACTAATAACAAACTATAGCATCAACAATGCAAAGAACACAGAAAATGCTCGTTTTCAATTTCGGATAAAGCCCGCAAGCCGTGAGCAGCGTTTTCAGTAGTTACAAGGGCGCAAAGAGTAGGAAGATACAGTTCAGTTACATCCATACAGTTCAGTTATACGATGTCCAATAAACGACACAAAACCGAACATTGTGATAGTCTATATTCAGAAGGAGGAAGGCCCATGTACAAAAGTGATTGAGTGGGTGAAACTATTTCATCCAATTTCAGCCAAAGACTGTCCGTTGAAATGAAATGATGAATGAAATTGGATGAAATAGGAAAAGTTTTTGGAAGTTCCCACGGGCTATTAAAATTCTCGCATTCAAGATTAAGACGAAAGTGCGGGCGAAATCTAGCTTTTGATAAATGTTTCATCATCATCAGCCTGTATCTACCCACTGCTGGATATAACCCTTCCCCAATGCTATCCACCAAATACGATCCTCCACCTTCCGGATCCAGCCGCTTTCTTAAGGTCATCGGACCATCTAGAAGGAGCCCTCCTTAAGGATCAGTAGATAATACTAATTACCCTCAATAGTGCCCATTATTGATGGAAATTAGAATTATCTACTGATTGTATACTGGGCTATGTTCTGAGGAGTTGTTACATATGACGCCTACGACCTCGTTATCCTGCTTATTAAAAAATCAAAATCAAAACAGAAATCATCCCCAAACTTTAGAACCGAAGCACACCACAAAGTAATAATTCTGTGCCGCAGCCAATGTTCTAGTAATATCTAGAAGTAGGGCGTCCAATGCTTCGTCGTCCTAGATAAATGCTTGATCATCGTCAATACTATGAGCTATGCAACCAATCGATAGTATAGATAAGTGTAGATTTGCTCATTTTCGTTGTGTATTTTGTGTAGGTATATTGGAGTCTGGGTGCCCCTGACGCGGTCGTGCCGGACACCTGGCCGGACAGTTTCAGCACTGACATCAATATGGAGCACCCCATCAATATGAGCGACGCGAGCCAGAATTACGGAGCGTTCATCACAGTAAGTACTCAAATCTTTACTCAGATCACGTACAAACCATATTATGTTAAGAATTGTAACGAGGGAAAAGGAATTTCGTGTTCGCTTACTTTTCAGAAGTGGTACGCGTGAATTTTATGTTTCAATTTACTTTTTGACGTGATAACAATCGATGAACGCCGGCTGCACGCACGAAAAAGCATGACTCATTTTCACGTTCCGCCTGACCCGAGCGTGCAAACTAGAGCGCGGAACAAGCGATAGAGAGGCACGATCGGCCTAAGCATTCGGCTTGTGACGCATCTATCTGTCTTCTACTCCATCGGCCGATGTTTTCTTATGACGTTTTCACGTAAAATTATTGTCCGTAAACTGGCTTTACATACCTACAACTTTTTTTTTTATTAGTCCCTAGCTGTCACTTAAGTTTTGTATTGTACAATTAAGTCTGAGGACTCTCTCTTTATTTGTTGTGCCTACGGGGGTCGGCACAACAAATAAAGGTAGAGAAGTTATATATGATTCCCACATCGCGCAGACCGCCCTCGGCAGCAAATCGCTGGAAAAGATTGTGTATTGTGCAGTTGCGGTATTCTATGAGATGGAGGTACTTTTATTTTATATAGTCGGGTAGCTTGAAAAAAAAAACTCTATGTTATATATACATCTCTTAGTTTTATAAGAGACTACCTTAGGATCCTTCAGAAGGATTTAAAGTGGTTTTTACATCGTCTTAATGCATTAGTGATGCCCCTGGTATTGCTAGTGTCCATAGGAACCGGTAACGACTTGTTATTCAGGTGGGTCGTTCATATAAAAATATGTTCCATGAAGAAAATTGGCAAAAAGGAAATTGGTATACCTTTATTTCACAATATTTTTCGTTATTTAGATAATAGTCAGAAATTGGAGTCGTTCGCTAACCGCTAGTTAAAATAACCATAACAACGGAGTCGTTAAAGTCAGACGGACATTTTAAATTGGCAATACATGAGAGTGGTCGAGTCGCTGCCTTTCCATTTAATGCCTTTATGGCGAGACTATCCAGCCTTGAGCGCTGACTCACTGCAGTCGGAGGGTGAAAGGTTCGCATTATTCCTTACCTAAGTACTAAAAACATTAAGGGCGTCTATGGAGTACATTAGCGCAATTGTTGAATTAAAAAAAAGCATAGTTGATGACACGAGATTTCATATAAAGAATTCTAAAATTCGATTTATTCGGTTCGTTGGGTGCGTTAGGCTCGAATAGATGTGAGTTCAGCTTTAGTAAGATGCGATTTGTTTAAATAATAATCCACGAGACGTAAAAAGTCTTCGTTAATGATTTAACATGATATAATATATTCTTTAAAATTTTACATAATATCAGTAAATAACTACAAAAATAGTTTAGTAGTTGTAGTGATATTGGTAATCTGTCTCAGGTATAGTATGTCACGTAATTCATTCGTTATAGGACCGTGGAAGATGTATCTTGTGTTGTGTATATTGTCGAATCAATTTGAAATGTCGATACAGTACGAAAGTGCATACTGTACCGTTACTGTAGCCATATTTACGCTCGCAACCTGATAAATGGCTGCCACCCCCACTGTCAACACAGCAACTCCTTCCTTACTGGTGACCTCACTCACTAGCAGGAACACAACAACCCTCAAGAGAATTGTTATTTCGCTGTGGTATTCTGTGAGGTGGAGGTACTTCCGTAGTCGAGCAGTTTACAAATACGCTGTACTTTACCTCTCTTATTAAAGTGTTTAAATAATCTGTCTGGGGTATAGTACGTCACGTGATTCGTTCGTTCATGGAGGATGTATCTCGTGTTGTGTATATTGTCGAATCAGTTTACAATATCTATACAGTCCATGACAGTAATTTTGGAGAAATATAAGTAAGATAAAACTTCCGACTTTCTCCATATTATTTATATTGTATATCTAGAGACTCTCTGAAAAAAAAACGTATACTCCATGATATTATTTAATTCGGTGAAAAAATAAACTGCTAAGAATACAAGTCTTTTAATAAATATTCATATACACATGTTAAAGCCGTTTGGTATAGAGACTTTGGGGACGTGGGGCCCGTCAGCTTACAAATTATTTCGAGACATTTCTCAAAAATTGGTCGACGCGTCCTGTCAGCAAGGCTGGTCATTAACTTGCTCAGAGAATTAGTATTGCTATCCAGCGAAGTCATGCTGCCAGTCTTCTGGGGACACTGCCGACGGGCAACGATCTTGGGGATATTTTTTATTTGTAGGTAAATTTATATATATTGATTTTTTTTGTGGCATAACTTTTTTCTTTTATTTATAGATAAAATATACAGGTTTTTAGATTAATTTTCTTTAATTATTCATATAGAATCGTCATTATTAATATAGTATTTGTTAATTGTGTAAATTTGAATCAACTCAATAAATGCTACAGTAATGAGGCAATGACCTAACCACATAGATAGAGACACAAAAATTAATGTGTGTGACAGAAGTATGAAGGTCAAAGTTACGTACGCCACGGCCGCGCTGGCCGACACTAGTGATGGATCGACCGACAAATGCGTTTGGAAACCGATGTATTATGGAGCAATTATAGCCCTTATTGACTGTCGCTGGTCGATTCGATATCCTGCTTGAAAATTTCATGTGATTAATAGTTTTGTTGTTTCCTTTTGACAAATTGCTGTTAAAGTGATCGACTTTTAGTGATTCATCGTGTATTTGTCTAACATCAGGTTAATTACTGTTTGTAACCGCTCGTAGACTACTAAAACGTAGTAGTCGTAACTCTACTAGTATTAGATGTTCCGCACAATGCCGCGAATGCTACGACGAGTCTTGGGGCAATGAAGGACCATCCTATATTGGAAGTGGTATGGTATACAAGCGGTACCTTGTCTGTGTTAAAGATAAGTTTTTTGATGGATCTATACTAATATTATAAAGTTGAAGAGTTTGTTTGTTGTATTTCAAGGAAGGCTTGGCTATTATAACATCACGCTACCACCAATACGAGCGGAGCACCAATGAAAAATGGGAAAAAAATATTCCTTTTGAGGGCTTACGTTGCGTGCGCTGCGTAAACGGTTGAAGTTACGCAAAAATCATGTATTATGGAATTGTTCCTCTTTAAAAGTTCTAAAAAAAAAGTCCGCGACAGCATATGTTTTAAGTCTATCTTTTAAGATTAACTCACTAGGCACAACCTATTTTAATGGTAATCAAATTTGAAAGCAAGTATAAAATTAGTAGTTACCTACATAAATTATTCACCATAAGGATTTTTTCTTAATTATACGGTTATGTTAAGTACTTGATTTCCTATGGTCTTACCAAGATAACTGATATTCAATCGGACGAAGTCGCGGGCAACAGTCTTTAATATAGCGAAAACTTTATTCCGCACTTGAACTTTACTACTCTCCAGCTCGATTATCCTGTTTTTGACTCGATATTTTTAGTGTAATAGCACAGTATAAGTAATCGTAATAGTAAGTAAGAAATTCAACTGCCAGTCCGCTCGAAATTGAGAGCGAAATTGCACTATACCCTGCTTTCTTCACATTGATGAAATATTATTTACGTCATAATTGCATAAGAATGGCCTATTAAATAAATAAATAATTGATTCCTAGCAATTACGGTGCCATTGAAATAATAGCAAGTCTATTATATTAATGAAACAAATAAAATATAATACACCCCGCTCCGGGTCCATTCGTCAAAAGTTATGATAACATCAAAAAACGTAACTACAGTTATTAAATTCCTATTTGCCGCTTCAAGTGGGCGGTATGATTTATTTTCCACCCGGGTTGTATAAAATAACATCTTTATAGCGAACATAACTCTATGAAATCGCTAAAATGTCGGACATAACGTAAAATTCGCCCAGCAATAACCATAAAAGGCTAATAGGTTGGGTTGTAAAGGTCACCGATACCTACAGTTTCAGACTATATTAGTTTATGCAAACTATGGGAACGTCTGTGGTCTGTAGCAAGGCAAAAAAATGAAAAGCTTAGACTAAGTGTAAGTACCATTTTCCAAATGCATTTTGCATATTATTGGAATCGATGTGTTAGGTAACAAACTCATTATTTTATGTCCCCAATAGTGTTAGACATTTAAAATCCGTGGTGCACCTCAGTTGAGCTTCACTTGACTAGCCGTCTTTTAATGCCTTATTTGCCATATAGCTGTCTCTCACATTGCCAAGAGAGGGAGCAAGGGCGTCGCCAAGGGGGGCAGGCAGGGGCAGCTGCCCCCCCTAGAGATTCTATTTATTTATAAGTTTTATTTATTGTACAGTCAATAACTCGTGAAGCTTTACACGTTGGACTCTGTACCTTTATTATTACAATCGCTGTAACAAGTAAAACGCTTCATGAGCTCTCGACTTTACCTACAATTCATACTTTTCTCATTCTCCATATCAACTTGCCCGCCCCCTGGGCCATCGGCTGGCGACGACCTTGAGAGGGAGTCAAGTTCCAAAAGCTTACTCCGACTATTTTGTTTTGATTAAATTCGTTGTGAGTTCCAAGGCAGCCGTAGTTTTACCCCCGGGACTGCAGTGGACTTCACTGTTCATTGCTTTTATGGTGGTCGCCGTTGTTAATCCTGGCTATGCAAGGGAGAAACTGATGGGAATGTGTGGTGAGCCCTCGTCCCGTTAAAAAATAAAATGCTAGAACAAATTTATTTGGTACTTTAGTCAGATGTCGTCAAACACATTTATAATGCGACTTTAAGGCCGGTCTTACACAGCCGGATTCCGTCACGGAATTCAGAAACTGAATTTAAGAATCTGAATTCCGGTGTGTGCGACTTCGCTTCACAGAAATGTTAAGGCGTGCTTTCTGATTCTTAAATTTTTCATACTCGACAGTAATATTTTGTCAGATCGATTTTAAAAAATCTGCATGTATTTGGTCAATCGTTGATTTGTATGGAATTCTGTGCCTCCAGAAGTAAGACTTTTATTTATGATTCTGAATTCCGTGATGACTTACAGCTGTGTAAAGACGGCTTAACTAAAACATTCTGCTAAAAAGAAGCGTTGATTAAGGACCGTGTATTACAGTGGTAGCATAAAAGAACCACAGATTTTTAGTTAGCATGCCACTTTCCTCCCTTCAAAAGTTCAATAAATTAAAGTAGCAAATAAAGAGTCTTCTTTTAATAACTTTTAAACTTTCGCGTTCATGATAAAAATTATAATAACCACGGAAATTAACACGATCATGAATGTAAGGTATTTTTACATACCTTTATTATTGCCTGACGTTTCGATCACGCATGCATGCATACATGCATGTAAGTAAAAACACCTTACATGCATGATCGCGTTAATTCCCATGCTTCTTATCAGTTGAGTTTTCTTTTCATTTGATTTCATTGCTCACCCTTGAAATGATGGAGACGAGTACAGTCAAACAATAACCAATCAAACTTAAACCACAGTGTAATAAACATAAAATCCTTAATAACAAGTTGGCAGTTTAGTAGGGCCTGGAAGCCTTATTAAGTTATACTATACTGTTGGGGATCATTATTAGATTCTGAAGTTCTTAGGTACGAATTATGCCGCCTAATACATTTCATGGAAATTCCCAAGCTTCAAATACACGTGTATAAACTATGAAATGTGGCTAACTCGTAATTTATGGATTTATGTCGCAGCTTGTCACATGAAGGCAACTTTCAGATCACAAATATTTGCGATGTAGACAGCTACGAAGTAGAAATGCTACGATGCTACGGCGACGCGTTGAACTTGCTAACTTTGCCGGATCTAATGCTTGTATTTACTATGTTTTTCGTTTTTGCCTTATTCATTGGGCACAGTGATTGACTATTAATGGCTACTTTAACATCATGTAATATTATCTATATACATCTATCTATTTGCGACCCGCCCTTCTTCAGCCGTGAGATTTCCCCGTATTAGCAACCTTATATAGGGTTCCTTACCCGAAGGGTAAAAAGGAACCCTATTACTAAGGCTCCGCTGTCCGTCCATCCGTCCGTCTGTCACCAGGCTGTATCTCATGAACCGTGATAGTTAGACAGTTGAAATTTTCACAGATTATGTATTTCTATTGCTGCTATAACAATAAATACTAAAAAACAGAGTAAAGTAAATATTTAAGGGGGCTGCCATACAACAAACGTGATTTTTTGCTCGCAATTGATAACGGTAATAGGTAGACGCTTGAAATACAAACATAATATTTAGATATATATTCACTTTAAAAATAAATAATTAAATTAAAATAAAACAAATATTTAAGAGGGGCTCCCATACAACAAACGTGTTTTTTTTTCTGTTTTTATAGTACGGAACCCTTCGTGCGCGAGTCTGACTCGCACTTGGCCGGTTTTATTCATTTATACTCCGGTTCTATTGGTCGTAGCGTGATGATATATAACCTTCTTCAATTAATGGGCTATGCAGCACTAAAATATTTTTTTCATTTCGTACTAGTAGTCCCTGACATTAGCGAGTTCAATCAAATAAACAAACTCACTTCAGTTCGCGAGCGCAGCTTATTGGTGGAATACCCCGGGAAACGCTGCGGTCCGTCTTCCGGGAGAAAAGTTATTGCGTCACACAAGATTTCTTTTTACCACATCCACCGCAGAGCAATAGAGAGGCGCAATTCACTTCTGCCGGCAACCACAGGGCAAATTTAAGGGTTTCCCTCGATTTGTCTGGGTTCCCATCATCAGACCCTGACTTGGTGAATATGGGACCACCTTGCAATCATACCCTTTGAAATAAAAATAGAATTTTGAAAATCGGTTCACAATTCGCGAAGATATCGAAGAACATACATATAAAAACAAAATTCTGTCGAATTGAGAACCTCCTCCTTTTTTGAAGTCAGTTAAAAATTGAAGAGGCTTTTTTGTTTGTCCAGTCATAGTAAAA
Source organism: Hypsopygia costalis (assembly GCA_937001555.2). Classification (NCBI taxonomy): domain Eukaryota; kingdom Metazoa; phylum Arthropoda; class Insecta; order Lepidoptera; family Pyralidae; genus Hypsopygia; species Hypsopygia costalis. The sequence goes on from OW443335.2 coordinate 7,395,847, forward strand.
ATATAGTCCAGTGCAAATATGAAAAGTACTATAAATATAATATAATAGGTACATGTAATCACTACATAGTATAAAACAAAGTCGCTTTCTCTGTCCCTATGTCCCCATGTATGCTTAAATCTTTGAAACTACGCAACGGATTATGATGCGGTTTTTTTTAATAGATAGAGTGATTCAACTGGAAAGTTTATATGTATAATATATGCATAACATAGTAGAAAAACACTGATAATTTAGAGGTTTCTAATGTGATGTCGTAAATAAACCAATTTTTTTGCTCCTTCATTGCAAACGCTGGCTGAACCCAACGAGATAGATCAAAATAATGTAGTACAGTATTGTTCACCTTAAAATGGTCTACAAAAAAGTTCGCGATGGTATATGTCTATCTCTTAGTGGTAACACACAATAACCGTTATTTTATCCTTTGCTTTTTACAAGAAATAATGCCTTATTTACGAAGCGATTTTAAGCAATACAGAATTAATCCTTATCCAATTAAGTACCTTAAATACATTGCGCATTTAATATAGATCAATATGGCCCTTCACAGCATGTAATTTAAATGAATAGTTTAGAAGATATTACACATTTAAAATGCAGGGACATAACGGCTGTGGCGGTACCGGCCGCGGAGCCGGCGGCGTGTGCTTATAACTGGGGAAGGACTGGATAGGACAAAGCGCAAAGACCTTCTGTAGTACATTTAGTATCAGCATTGCACCCGTGCGAAGCCGGGGCGGGTCGCTAGTATAATATAATATGTAATAATGTAATAGGTCCATGCTATTTTAATCGTTAAAAAGCATAGTATTTTTATAGCAAGTCAGGTGCGAAACACGCATACGGCTCGCTTGAAGTGAAACGGTTACAGGCAATTGCAATAAATAAATTTGCTCGTGCGCTGGTACTCCCGCTACTAACACAGCATCTAACGTTTGGTGATCTCACTCATTTGCGGTTTTAGAGAAGTTTTCTCCCGCGCACTGTCAAGCTATGGAATGAACTGCCTGTCGAGGTATTCTCAGGGGACTATAGCATGGGGTTCTTCAAAAAGGGCGTGAAGAGGTTTTTACAGGGTCGCGCGCATGTGATGCCCCTGATGTTACAGGCGTTCATAGGCTACGGTAGCTGCTTTCCATCAGGCGGGCCGTATGCTTGTTTGCCACTTTAGTGGTATAAAAAAAAAAAAGCTTTTCAAATATTATGGGGAACTTTCCACTCGTCCTAGAACTGCCCCCTTACCACCATCTCTTATTGCGATTCAATAACTGAGTAGCAGAAATAGAGTCGCTTATTCATTGGTATGAATAAGCAATCTATTCAATTATTGAATCGCAATAACAGATGGTGGTAAGGGGGCTGTGCAATGCTAGAAAAGCTTATTTATATTATTCAACAATCTATATAATTATGTTAAAGGTCAATTATAAATATAAATACCACGAATTACGTTATAATAAGGATTAATAGTTCCGGTACGAGCGCCTTAAAAACAGAAAATTGTGAGGGCGCGGCTAATAAAATTGTTTACCCACTTGTTCACGTACCCGCGGCCCTGGAAACTTCTAGATAACTATCTCTGATCACGTCCTTCGACAGTACAAATGTCAGAGTGATGTCAGAGTGATTTTTCGATGTTTATTGTGTCAAGGGCGAGGTTAAAGGTGGCGACATCGAGATTTATAATAAAGTCAAAGTCATACGTTTATTTGTAAAACTGTTTTGGGATCTTAAGGGCCGAAACACACAACCGCGTCGCGGCGACGCGAAACAAAGCGTTATGCTGTCATACTGTACGGCAATCATTTTTTTGTGATTTTTCAATATTATTGAATGTATGTAAAAAAATAGCAAAAAATGTTACATTTCGTTAACGTTAAAGTTTGATTAAACGATTATTTTATGATACTTTTTGTACACTATGTGCGGCGCAGTGCACACCACAAAAACCTGCGTAGCGGCGGGCGGCACCGCCGATTTTGGCGGTGCGGTGCCGCAACGCGGTTATGTGTTTCGGCCCTAAACTTGGAGCTTAGTCACCTTTGTCAGATATTGGAAACTTATAGCTGCCATACATTAGTCAACATGTTACCCGTGTCGGTCAAGTTACCTAACAATATATCTATGTATGAATGTGTTGTCAATCATCTTGGCAGATATTTTAATTGACAACACGTCCATACAGCTAAATTTTGCTACACGCCTTGCCTTTTTGCTACACGAACTCTTTGCATCTAATTAAGAGATGTTCTTTATTGTTATCACGTGTTTGTTTGGCAATAAGTTTATTTCATTTTATTTTGTTTATCGGAATTCTAAGCGATTCTGGCCACAAAAAAACAGTTCTGTTATGTATGGTGTCAACGGTCTCGTAAGATTATGTATAATTTCAGAGGAGAGCCTGTAGGCTCTCCTCTGAAATTTTAAGAAAATCAGTCCACTTATGTTCTACTTAGTAGTATCGATTTGAAAGTTTATTCTGTTCGTTTGTCACTACAATTTTTTTTATTCCAGAGCTCCCCGCCGCCGTTCAGCCCCGCCGGGCGCACCAACGACGACGATGCGATCGTCTCCATCATTGAAACGGCCGAGGAGTTTGTCTACATCTCCGTCATGGACTACGCTCCGGTGCTAGAATTCACTCCTATATTGAGGTCATTATGATCCAACAATTGCACGCAACTTTCGCGTATAGGAATTTAAAAATGCTATTTCACGGTACAAATGGTAAAATAAGTCCCCATTTGTCGTAGCTCCTAGATTGGAAAGTACTCACCTTAGTATTAGCTCCAGCATTAGTATCTTCTGTGTTGACATATCGAGTGATGTTCAGTTTTGCGGTCACTTGGAGTGCAAGGTCTAGTTGGCCTCTAGGAAGATTGGCGTCATTAGTAAAGCTAGAAGGTATTTTACACCACAACATCGTTTTCATCTATATAAAGCCCAAGGCCTCATATGGAATACTGTTAACATATCTGGGCCGGTGCGCCCCTTACTTGCTCCATTTGACCGCATACAACGAAGAGCTTTACGAATCGTCGGTGATCCAATGATCTCTGCTCGGGTGGACTCGCTCTTTGCACGTAGAGATGTTGTATCTTCTACCACGAACTGTGATATTATGAAATCAACTTTCCTCAGCAGTATTCCCAAATAAATGCTAAAACAATTTACTCGTTTCTCGATCACTGTCCTACATCTATGGTTTTCATATATTCTAGGTTTTGGCCTAAAATCGACGATGCGATACGCAAAGCAGCGCTCGAGCACAAAGTGAAAGTGAAGATGCTGATCAGTTGGTGGAAACATTCGCGGCCGTCCGAGGACTTCTTCCTGCGCTCGCTGACTGCTCTCTCGCAGTCATACCCGAGGGTCGACTTGCAAGTGGTGAGATTATATCCTCTTCTCTATAATATAAAAATGAATCGCTAAATGTGTTGGTAAGCGCAAATCCCGGGAACACCTAAACCGATTTCGCTAATTATTTTTTAGAATATTCCTTGAAGTACGAGGATGGTTCTTACGTAGAGAAAATTAAAAAAAAATGAAGTATTAAAAAAAAATAAAAAAATAGAATAGACTGAATGTACTTATTATTATTTATCCGAACCGAAATTAGAATTATTTATATGAAATCTTATGACATCTCATTTTCGAATAGATGTGCGTTCAGCTTTAACGTCATTTAATATTATTTTTAAGGTCGTTTCAACACCTTAAAAATGTTTATCACCCAGCGTTATATAAGAAAAAATCAAAGACATAACTTACTACAGGTGTGTTTCATCACAATTAAAATATTGGCATCTCAACTTAGGGCATAACACTCAATTTCGCTGATACTCGTACGCTTGAACAAGACTTGTATAACTAACTCTAAATGCGACTTTACAGCAGTAAAATATACAATGCAAAAATTCGCCACCATCACAAAACTTCCTGGCAGCTCAGTTGGAAAAGCACTGACAGATTATCGACAGGTCGTGGGTTCAAATCCCACCTAGGCGTGTGAGGTGAATTTTTCCATTAAAAAAAGAAAACTAAATCCATACATGACTGACCATCGCTACATTTATTCCAGAAACGATTTATAGTATCTTCAACACCAGACCAGGATAAGATACCATTCGCGCGCGTCAACCACAATAAATACATGGTAACAGATCGAACGGCGTACATCGGGACGTCCAACTGGTCCGGCGACTATTTCACGGACACGGCCGGCGTGGCTTTAGTGTTCGAACACGAGCACGGACTGTACCAGAATATCACCAAAGACATAAGGAAAGAACTCCAAGATATATTTGAGAGAGATTGGAATTCTCCGTACGCAGTCCCTTTAAGATCTAGTTTATAGCGTCGATGATGAAGTTTGTACAAACGACCTAGCTAGTGACACTTCTTTTAGGGCATAAAAGTACATAACTTGAGGAATTTTAATATCAAAGCTATGAAATTGGGTTAAAATGAATTAGGGAGTTTTTTTTTTTAATTTTTTATACAATATTAATTAGGTTAAACATTTTCTAAAGAGCAGATTTTTGTCCCAATTTCTTAGGTGTTTCTTAAAGAAATCCTTCGAATTCATGAGTATTATTATACCCTGAAGGAAATGTCGGTTATTTGGTACCGCAATCGTGTAGGTAATAACTACCTAAGCAAGTGTAATGTAGATAGAACTCTAGAGACTAAATGGCTTTCTGTTTTCGAAACACTAGCTAGAATATAATGTATGGGTTTGACATATCTCACAGACAACCCTCTAAATACATATCCTGTATACTCGGGCTCGGACTGGCGTATTCAGTTAAAACCAAATATTAGACCAGTGAACATTGCCAGTGACTGATATATTTTGTTAGACTATAATAGTCCAAGTTATATTGGCTACAATGGTGAACAATCAGGTGCACATTGATGCCTTTTACGCCATGGCCTATTACAAAGTACGTCATTAAAATAGCCAATCATATTAAATGTGTCGCTCCTGCACTACTTGCTCATTCCGTTTGGTTTGTTATTGTCAAGGCGTTTGGTTTGTTATCCACATTGCCCACAACGTCGCGACGCATAGTGTTTAATATTCAAAACGCAAAATGTGCAAGATGCAAAATGTACAATTTCGCAAAATGATGATGTTTTGAATTCAAAATCAGGCGTTAAAAATATCGAGTCCCCACTCGATACACACACGCCCTTTTAGACCATACCGTATTTGTCACCACCTCATCCCGCAGTCATGCCAAAAACCACGTCCACACGTAAGTGTGGATTCTCTTGCCAGCGTGACGTCAACGGGTGTCGTCATTTGTAGACGCTCAATTTTACCTACGATCCTCGTATTCAAATCTCCCATAAACTTGTCTAGATCGTGTATCTGCATTGTAACATGGATCGGGGTGCATCAAACTACCACCAGACTAGCGAAAATATTACACGTCGATGCCACGTGTTGAAGATCTGAAACATGTATGTGTACTCAGCAGTATGGGGACCCAGCAGTATGTGGACCCAGCAGTATGTGGACCCAGCTTAGGAAACTAATTGAAGTAAATCGGCGTATATAGGAGTATCGAGGACATTTTGGGGTTCAGTATGAGCCAAATGTGTTAAACCTTACATTTAAAAGACAGAAAACTTTGTTGCCCACCTAAAGGACCCACTGAATCTCAACATGGTCACAGTATAAATATTTGTACTACATTCAGTATGGACACTCACTGCCGCTCTCTCGTGTTGAACTCACCTCCTCTCTGAGAACAGTTTTTATGGCGCCGCGCGCATACATTCACATTCACGCTTTGCAGAGACATAATTGTTTATGTACTAGTTACCTACGGTATATATTTAGGGGATTATCTGTGACATAAGTGAAATCAACTTACTTTACTCAGTCCATATCTTTGACATTGTATTCTGACGTTACGTTAGCAGAAAGCATTTAAAAAAATATTTGTACAGCATTGTGACGAGGGGAGCAGACGTATTAGATAGTAATTGAAATTTTTTGCGCGCGATACTTCAAGATTCGTGTTTTGCAAACACGTGAGGGAGTTTTTACATTAAAAGAGTTTGTGCCACGTTCATTCATTAAAAAAAACTGTAGAAAATCCCATTTACAATTAAGAAAGTCACATACATTTTTTATGTAAGAATTTTCAACTTGTAATTTATTGAATATGTATTATTTATTATTATTGTTCACATTGAATAAATTCAATGTCGTTGGCGTCAGCCTTTGTTTATCCCACTGCTGGGATACGGGCCTCTCATCAATCGAAGGGGTTTAGAGCATACTCCACCACGCTGCTCAACTGCGGGTTGGCGGAGGCCAGTGTTTTCAAGCCGCCTAAAAGCCACTGACTTGGCTTAACAATTGTCATATGACAACAGCCGGGACTGACAACTTAACGTCCACTTTAAAGCTCAGAGGAACTCGAGATATATAAACCCATCCATAGACTGGCTACGATCGACGTTGCTTAACTTGCGTGTTCGATTAGACTGACACGCGCAACGATGCCACCGAGTTCCTCATTCTATTTCAACATTGATTAAATTCAATGTACTTAATAATAAATAATATACGCCGTCATAAACGGAAATATTGAAATGAAGTGAATAAAATAAATAAATGAAGTTGGTATATTATTATTAAATATTTCGTCATGTAAGTACTTAGGCATATATTTTCGATGATACTCTCTAAGATTGTTTGGTTTCAAGACTGTTATATAATTTGAATATGCATTATGTAGATAAGTATCCTTTTTTCAACATTTATTTTTAGTAATGAAGTTCCTTATTTCTTATATAAAAAAAATGTATTACCTTGCCCCGTTCTGAAACGACCAAGAATGATATTAAAATAACGACAATATATATATATATATATATATTTTTGGAAATACAAACATTTTTATTTAGTCAATAGTTATTTTATGTTACATTGATAACAACGAATAAAATGTGTAACATAATAAATTTAAATAAGATGTATGTTTCTTTATACAACTTAGATGGAAAACAACCATACGACCTACCTGATACCTCGCTACACCAGAGGCATCACTCACGCGTTGCCGAACCTGTAAAATCATTTTCAAGCCTTTCTTGAAGAACCCCATTGTATTTAAATTTGTTCCTAAAAGTGGGCACTTTTAATTTATGAATGATCAATTTTTATTTTAATCCTCCAAAATTGTAATAGACTTGTCTTGTTAGATTAAAGACGAAACACTATTTCTGTCATTAAATATTTAAAAATCATTTAAAAAGGTTTAAATGGTTCACCTTTATAATACCTAATTGTGTGATGTATGAATTGTCAATGAATTTTTATGAGAAACGAGTATTACTAAATTATTATGAACTGCGCTTTATCTTGTATGACAGTGTGCCTTCTTTTAGTGTGATGAACTCGAGTGTTTGCATAGTGAGTAAATTTTATATCTCTCTAGAGTTAGCATAACTAGTTGTCAATTTCATTGACGTTTAATTATAGATTTTTTTATGATTTTAATAACGTGTGAATTGTGTATGTCATTTTTTAAGAAAAATAAAAAAAAATATTGGTTGATTGTAAAGTCGGTTTACGGACCATAATTTTACGTGATAACGTCATAAGAAAACATCGGCCGATGGAGTGGAAGAGAGATAGATGCGTCACAAGTCGAACGCTTAGGGCGATCGTGTCTCTCTATCGCTTGTTATGCGCTCTCGCTTGCGCGCTCGGCTCAGGCGGAACGTGACAATGGACATGCTTTTTAGGCCGGCATTCATCGATTTATAAGACGTTATCACGTCAAATTGGGTAAATATGGTCCAAGAAAACCAATTATTAAAATGTACTAACAGCTAGCATTGTCTACTTTTGGGTACATCACTCGTGTATTAAGCAATACATATCAATATCACTATTTGTCTTAACTTCGGTCCAATAGATATGTAAACTTAAACTATGAAGAAGGACCGAAGATACAAATTGTCTTTGGTTTATTGTGTCATACGCAGTCTATGAGACCAGTAATGTATCTATGTAAGTGTATAATAATCACCTTTTAAGCTATTTTGTAACTCAAGAACTAAGTAAATTGCAATTAGATTGGTTAGACTGAAGTGACAAGTAGTTTATTCTGTTCACTTTGTAAACTTGAGATTTCATATTTTTAGCATTTCGTTATGAAAATATTAAAAAAATGACATTAACGGCAGCTTCCAAGCCACTGATTTAATCCAAATTACAACAAAATTAAACAATTGGCAAGTTTCTACAAAAGTACTCAAAATGAAAATATGCTCTGATGTTGACACTTCGACGACTCGCAACGGAATGAGAATCGGCACGTGTTCGCGCCGGTTTTTATACTTTTCTGGCTGTCACTTCCAACACGGCCTTTCCTGACAGGAGGCCGTCCTCGGGCTCCCTTGCTTTCAGGTTCTGGTTCTTCACCGCCTCGAAATGTGTTAGGGACTGCTTCATCTTGAGGAACCGGTAGACTTTGCAGCTCGAGGTTCAGCTTCAGTTCGCCGACTTCCACCTCGTCTGACTCTGGAGGAACATTATCATAAGCTGTGGAACAAATGTTCATCTTATTATGTGTTACCGCAATCGCAACTAAGTGAGGTCTGCTCACTAACGACATATGCAATGGGGTCTGCCCACTAGAGTGACTATGTGAGGTCTGCTCACACTACAAGCATGTAAGGTACTAACAACATGTGCAATGGGGTCTGCCCATTAGAGTGACTATGTGAGGTCTGCTCACACTACTAGCATGTAAGGTCTGCTCACACGATTAGCATATGAGGTTTGCTCACACAACTAGCATGTAAGGTCTGCTCACATGATTAACATGAGAGGTCTGCTCTCACATTAACAGATAGTGAGGTCTGCACACACAACTAACAGAATGTGAGGTCTGCTCACACAACTAACAGAATACGACCTTTTAACCACGGTAGGACATATTTCGCTCCCTGCACCGTCTGTAGTGCTTGGCAGCGATCCCAGCATCGGCTGAACCTCCCGGCAGCGCTCCCAGTATCAGCTGGAGCATCGGCTACAGCGCACAGCATAGGCGCGTAGCGGCACATCTAGCGTCAGTGAGTGCGTCGGGCACATGACGCAGCGCGCTCAACATCTGCCGGAGCACTAGTCACAGCCTGCCGCTCAAGCGCACCCAGCATCTTCTGGAGCGCTCGTCACAACGCGCCACAGAGGCGTGCAGCAGCACACCCAGCATCAGCTGCAGACTCTGCATATATCAACGAGTCGCAAAAGACCGTTCAGCTCAAGCCTGCAATCAATTCAAACAAAACAATCGAATTTGTACTATTGTAGGCTTATTCGTTAACAAATTTTAAGGTTCTGCGTCTAAACCTTAGTGGCCTTTAGACGGTGCATATATTAGCAAGACTCCCACCCAGATAGTATATGTCACAGAAATGCCCATTTTTATTGTCCAAACAAAATCTAACTCTTGAAGGTACACCCACCAACTACCTTACCATGGGCTACCTAGTTAGCTAGTTTGTAACAATTTTTGCTCAGCAGAATCGACAATGCTTTGATTTTACTATCGCTCGGCTGTACCTGACTATGACTTATAGCGCGATCTAAGTATTCTATCTTAGGTGACAAAAACAAGTAGTTCCTCAGATTGATGGGCAATCCCATCAGCGTTTGGAGTGCATTACGTAGAGTCGTTATACCCTCATGTACCATATCGCAAAGCAAGTCACGACCTTGTGACGAAGTTTTCTACAAAAACCATTTAGGTCAATTTTAGAAGAATTATGGACAAAACCCTTTTGACCATTATCGCCACCATTGCGAATCAGTTTTCCGTAATACCCCTTATATCATCATAGCCGAAATTAGCTGGTCACTTAACCCTCTGACTACCTATACGTAACTTTAGTAAAGACCGGCGAGCTAGTACTCATGACCTCGTATAAAACGTCTGCTATATCTGGCTTCTTAACGCACAGAAGCTTAAATTCTTAATAGCCAATGCGACGCCAGTGATTTAAAACTACCTCTTGTCGAAATATAGTAAGCTTGGTTAGATCTCACCATAGTATTGATGGATCGTATAGCATCCATTGTACGATCAGTCGTGCTGGGGTCTCGATCCGTAGTAGCACTCACGGAGTACCCCGGCGAAAGCGGAGCTGCAGAGCGCTGACTCGCAGCATCAGCTCTCACTCACTCGCAGCACCCAGACCATCGGCACAGTCTCTGCCAACGGCGGCTGCAGCGGCGACGTCACCAGAGACGCAAGGCTACTCGGCCCACGTAGCCACGGTCGAGACGACCGTCGCTGTCCTCAATGATGTCAATTGATCTAGAATTTGTTGCATTTGTAGAGTTAATACATTGCTAGAACAGCTACGTCGTCTGCATTTACGACTAGAACATGAATCACGATGTCTAAGACGAGCATCACGGGCTCCTAGAACGAATTCTAGAACGTCTCCCAGAATTACTTCCGGAGTAGCTACTAGTACCTACTGCTTAAGTAGATGCAACAAAAGTCAAAGCCAACACACTGTATCGGATTTATAATAAAACTATGAAACCACAAAATGAAAACGTTTTCACCAACAAGTACATTCCGCTTTTCTAGATTTCGGTAAATAAATTGGAAGGAACTTATCAAAAATCACAGACATGTAACTGTCTCCATAAACATCACCAAACGTAAATATTAAATCACAAAATATTCCAAAGATAGCATAGTGGGTAGGTTTATTTTCGAGACTTAATTTTTATTGCAGGTCTACGATTTTTATTTTGTTTTGCAAAACAATGTTCGATCTTATGCTTGTTACAAAATGAACACAACTCGGGTATGAATGGTGACTCGATGGTACAAACATAGTACTAGTGGTTTATCTAATGCAAAAGCTAAGACTTTCGCCTGAATTCATTTAATGGATTGCAAAAATCTACCGTTATCTAAACGATGTTTACGTAATAGGATTACTAGGCGTATGCTTATTTTTTTTTTGACAAAAAAATATTCTTCGGGCAGTACCCAACATACTAGATGCGGAATTCAATTCGTCACTTAGTCCCTGTAATATACGCAGTCGAAGTAACGATCGACGGGCGTAATTAGCGTATGTGGCGTAATTAGCTATCCGAATTGATACTCATCACCTCAAATAAAATATTGGCGATATCGGGTGTTTTTGGACACAAGGGTTTGCACTCATAATCGCCCCAATTGTTTAGGCATTTTGTTCTACGGTTAGACGGTCAACTTCATTGTGCAAACTAGGATAATAATATTGGTTGGATCTCACCGAGGTGTTGATGAAACGAATAGCATCCACGACATGATTCGTGACCCCAAGCGGCAAGGAATGCACGCTGAGACGGCGTCTCGCGCCGTGAGCTCGCTGCACGCGATAGCAGCGACGTGTGGGCCGCTGGCCGGCACGATAACTCGCGCCATGTGCCAGATGCGCGCTGAGACGGCGACTCGCGCCGCGAGCTCGCTGCACGCGGTGGCAGCGTGCTGACCGCTGGCCGGCACGAGAACTCGCGCCATGTGCCAAATGCGCGCTGAGACGGCGACTCGCGCCGCGAGCTCGCTGCACGCGGTGGCAGCGACAACAACTGCGCGCTGAACTCACGCCGGGAAGGCGGTAGCGCGTTCGACACGCTCGGCGAGCGCCAGGCTGGTGGCGTGCGCGGCGAGGACGCCGGACGGCCTGGCAACCGCCTAGGCTGCACGCTCCTTAAACGCTCGCAATCGGGATCCCATTGCAGCTATCTCCTGCAGCAGTTCGTTGTCTGGAGTGCGATCCCGGCGTCTGGAATCGCGACGCCGACCCTCGTCCTCTGACGAGATCGGTTACTGTTCGACATCTAGGAAAAACCTATAACTGTCAAAGATATGGCGGTTAAATGGCGATGGATTCTATCCAACTTCTGATTTTAGCATTTCGTTATGAAAATATTAAAAAAATGACATTAACGGCAGCTTCCAAGCCACTGATTTAATCCAAATTACAACAAAATTAAACAATTGGCAAGTTTCTACAAAAGTACTCAAAATGAAAATATGCTCTGATGTTGACACTTCGACGACTCGCAACGGAATGAGAATCGGCACGTGTTCGCGCCGGTTTTTATACTTTTCTGGCTGTCACTTCCAACAATATGCTATAGTTTGTAACAAAAACTATTATATTGCTGTTTTAGTCTAACCGCTTGGATCAAATTGTAGTTTAGTCCTTGAATCACAAAATAGTTTATATCTAATAGTTAATAGCAGGCGATGGGATCGTACCCTCAGAATAAAATCCTGGTCATGCAATTTAAACCTAAATGAACTTTAACGGAACATTATAAACCATACCTATTGCTACTTCTGTTTGTCGGCGATAACTGACAGCTATAATGCTATATTTTTTTATTTTGCATCCAGTGATGCCAGTGGATTGAAACCTCGCCCGGTCAGACTAGTGTCTATTAAATAATCAAATACTTGCAACAATAGTGACCGAAACACGCTAAATAGTAAAGGGTTACTAACAGCTTGCATGTGGTAAAATTATGCTGTATATGGCGTGGCGTGTAAGATGTGAATGAACTAATATAGCAATAATTAATTCCCAATCAGTTTCAACTGGTCATTTGTTTATATGAAAATATTACGACATGGACTTGAGAGGACGCTTTGTGATTTGTCGCACGTTATCTTTTGATTTTGGTTGATTTTGCCCCAAATTATAATATAATACAATAATAGGCTAGTGAACAATGTTCTAAAATAGTAAAAAATATTTATAAGTATCGTAAAATACACAAAACTTGAACGGTCTGCGATCTTAAAATTTTAATAACTTATTTCCGACGTGTATTATGGTCTATCAAAGTTTGGTGGGAAAGACAATTTTAAAAGGATGCAATTATTAAAAATAAAATTACCGTTGGAAATACAATAACAAATACTATAACTTGTTACGGCATTAGCTACAGACACGCAATATTTAACATAGCTGTCGAACAATGCCTTTTGTATGGAGTTTTCGAGATAGTCTAAAATTGTGATTTTTCAAGTTATCATATCTCGAAAGTATTTATGTTGTCGAAGTAATTCTTTCAACCAATAGGCTATTTGACTAACATTTTTTTCGGTTTGATATGTAGGGACGTCTCCATAATATAACCATAGGTGAAAGAATTACTTCGATAGCACAAAAATCTCTCGAGATATGTTAATTTGAAAATCTCAATTTTTAGACTGCCCCAAAACGCTCCATACAAAAGACTACCGAATTTTGACGTCACAGGTTTGTATTTTGTATGCATCAAATCAGAAATTTGTACGATAGCTATGTTAAATATTACGTTTATGTGATTAGTATCATAATAAAAGTTATAGCCTTTTTTATTGCTTCTCCAATGGAAATATTACTTTTTAATAATTTCATACTTTTAAAATGGACTTTCCCGCCAATCTTTGATCGACGCTAAAAAAAGTCTGACTGAAGATATTAGAATGAAAGTTTGCAGATCTTTATAGTTTTGTGTATTTTACGATATTGTTAAATAATTTATACAATTTTTAAACATTGGAAAATAGCCTATTATCCTTAACATTTACATAACAAATAAAAAAAATGGTTCTCAGTCTATTATTTCTCTACATGTTTACGTAAAAAATACGTTCATACCTTGAAACGAGAGACAAAAACCATTTACAATCATATAACATTATTTTTGATGTGAAATATCTGTCCGGCTGGCTGTTGGCGTGGCGACGCCCAGTCACAGCGCTCGTAACTCTGCGACTCGGCTTAACGATTTCCCCTCTCTCGATCATGCACAGTTTCTTACCGAAGTTTTGATGTCACATCTACCAGGCGTCCCGCGACAGCAATTTTTTTTCGTCGGGTAAACTGTCATGGGTCGTCCAATGTGAAGCGGTTACAACGCTTTATTATCACTTGCTAACACCGAACCCTTTCAGGTGTTTCCCCTATGTAAATACTCAATGCAAGGCGTGCTTTACCGTTTATATTTAGAACAACTAAGTTATTTCAAATATACGGAAATAATATTTATAAAAGAGTATTTTATTGAGTGGAGTGAACGGAACGCTTTTATACGCTGAAAACTCATTCTTGGAAATGAATAGGCTCCAAAACCACTGAACCAATTTTGATGAAACTTGTCACAATTAAAGACCTCGACATGCTTGAGGTTTGTGTCGAAAAAAAATTGAGATCGATCATGTCCTTGAGGAATGATCATCAAATACATTTTCCATTGAAATCAATAGAAAACATACACTAAGCGAATCTATTCGCTCCTCTCAACCTCGAGTTCGCCCCCGTGGGCTAGAATCCGACCTAGTTATAAGTATAAATATATAATGTATGTTTCTCGGAAATTGCATTTTTGCCAATTCACAATCTCGGTATTGTCTAGATGATATAACTTCCATTGATGTTTTTAATCGTCTATAAACAAATATTCTAAGTCTGTGTAATAGTGATGTAAGGCTCCGAAAGCAATAGTACTAGCGTGTGGTGCGTACGAAGATGTGTGATATTTGAATACGGCTGGACTTGTAAATAAAGACTATTTTTCTTCATATTTGGGTGGTTTTAATTTAAATAGATTTCCTACACCAACTTGACGCCTTTTCTTTTCTAATAGAAAATAATTTCAGCAATTTGTTGTCTGTTGATCCACGAGGTGTAACTGGTTCATTAATATTTTTCAACCAAAGCCAACCTCACCTGCACGTGGTGCACGCTGCTGACTGAAAAGCGAGGTTCTGGCTAAAAAAGAGGTAGGGCATAGCATATTTTTTAAGCTGCCCGACTGGGGAAGTACCTACCTCCACCTCACAGAATGCCGCAGCCAAATTCTGTTCCTGCGAGTTAGTGAGGTCACCAGAAAGAAAGGATGGAGTATACGCTGGCAACAAATCTGCGACCCCTTGGTGTTGCTGTTTTCCATGGACGGTGGTGATTGCTTTACATCAGGTGACCCACATGCTCGTTAGCAACAATAATATATAAAAAAAACCGGACAAGTGCGAGTCGGACTCGCCCACCGAGGGTTCCGTACGTAGTATCAATATTAAATTTGATATTTTTCATTATAAATAAAAAATAATGCGTCGAAAAAAATAAATAAAATATATTTTGCAATGTGTACATCAAACCCTTTCATATGATACCCCATTTGAACTAGTAGTTTCAATTTGAAATTTCGACACCCTATAAAAAATATAGACCCCCTATTTTTTCAGATCTATTTACAAATGTATAGTTTTGAGATTTATTCCTGTACTTGTGGTCTATAACGATATTACTTGCCAAATTTCATAGTTCTAGGTCAACGGGAAGTACCCTATAGGTTTTGATTCCCTTGAGAATGTCGAAATATGCGTTTTTTGCTGAATAAACGGACGTAACTTTTTTTTACGTAAACTTAGCAGTTTGATTATTTTACAACTTCATGGGACCGTAGACCTGAGTATACAGTTCAAATTTCAGCTTGATACCTCCATGCATTCTCGACAGACAGACAGACGGACAACAAAGTGATCTTATAAGGGTTCCGTTTTTCCTTTTGAGGTACGGAACCCTAAAAAATACCATAAAACAACCTTTTCTGTTCACATCTATAAACAAAGTATATTTTTTTCTTAATACGGATATTATTTTCGTGCTCTGTATGAAGTATCTTTGAGAGCATAAAATGTGGGTGAAATTTTCTATGCTATGTCGTGTTGTGACAGCGGGTGTGCACACTAATTATGACACGTCAGTGCGCTCTCTTAACAGTGTCAGTAGATTCTTTGCAGCGTTTACATGTTCAACATTAATGTTACAGGCGTAATGATGCGTATGTGATGTATGTGTTGTTGCTAACGTCTATAAGCTGCGACAACAGCATCGGGCGGGTCGTATGCTTGTTGTCACCTCAGTGGTTTAAAAAAAAAAACACGAGGACCACGGCGAGTGCTTTAGCTTTGGAAAAAGATAATATTCTTTAAACAGAAAAATGGGATGTAGCTGTGTCATGGACACGGCCGTGTGTTGTACGTGATACGTTATATGCACTAAAATTATCTCAAAATGGCAGCGCTTCGCGCTCCCCCGCACGCGATATTCCTTACTTAGCGAAATAAATTCTTTGATCCTTCATCTATCCAGTGGTGTGATTGAATTTTGGATGTAGAGCATAGATGCTGCAACACCAAACTGTATCCCCCGATTTTGATATTTGTTTTTTTGAATTGGCTCCCATATGGAAGCGATTTCAAAGACATATTCACGTCAAAACATGAGGACCATAGCGAATGCCTTGGATGCGGAAAAAAGTAATATTTTTTAAACGGCACAAAAGTCGTGAGTATGCTATCCTTGGTCGATTTGTTAGTTAACAAACCACGTAAAATAATAAAACAAACTTTTTACAAAATGGAATATTTATTTTGTATTAAATCTTTAGCACCACTTTACTTTGACAAAACCCAAAGAAAGTGATGGCAATCGTAATAATTAACTTAACAACGAAATTTACAAAAGACCTCCAGGCGTTTGTAATTACAACTTCACTTCTAATGCACAGTAAAACAAATTGAGATACAAACACTTGAGTTTGACAATTTATATTTTAAAAAGTCATGAAAGTAATGTTTTAATTTTCAACAGTTATACCAGGCTTGAACACAGTTACTGTGTTCAAGTCTGGTATTCACAGGCTTGTGGCTTGAACGCTTAAAAATAAGTACTTTATGCCTCGTCCGCACTTGGGCATGAGTTGATATTCATGCATCGGTTACATCTTAACTGAAATATACCTGAAATATTTGTCAATTATTTTACTCAGCTACTTGGACCAATCGTATCGACACCAAATGCCGGAACTATGCAGCGATACAAATGTGTCTCAGTGCAGACGAGCCTTCAAATTAACATTAAAAAAAAAAACAACTAATTGTATTGAGATGTCAAATAATTAACCACAGAATTTAACGATTCTCAGTCAAAATATATATTTTCGTATAATTTATCGTATCTGAAATATTAAAATCTACTTTACTTATCTAAAACATAAGCCATGTACCGACCGATCCACATCTTATTTAGAAAATCATTTTAAACTAAAAATATATAAAATATTAAATTATGCGCGGCATAGTGTAAAGAAGAGAATTATTATGGGTTGGGTTACCCCCTTTTCCGTTTTATCTTTAAGTTTTTGACTGTGCTAAGTCAGCAAAGGAGAAAAGGATTTTTAGGGAACATTTATGTATTATTATGAGACTCTGTCATTATGTTATGAGACTTTGTCAATACAAGTGGCAAACTATCGATTTAAAAACATATATTTAACAAATAGCTTTACGGCTCTGGAATCAATGTCATTTTGAGCCCGTCTCGTATTATTTCTTTATCTTATCCCCGGCTACAGGGACATTAAGTTGTTACTTACCTCCTTTGCCGAGTGTATTCATTCAATTACTGCGTCAACGCAAAATTAGACATAACTAAAATAACATGGAACGAAAATTTTGACAGTAATTAGAATCGAAAACTTACTAACTATAACTAATATACTTTTGTCACAATAGTCCACGTTCTGCCTCTTCATTGCTAAAAAGTAAATAATATTAATAAATAATAATAAAAAAAGAAATACATGTAATCAATTAACTCTCTCATCATTTGACAATTAACGTCACTATAGTAACTCATTGGATTTTTAGGAAACATGTTAAGTTTGACAATTATATCGTTCTTATGCCGTATGCAATAGATGTTACCATGGGTTTGACAGTGTTAAACCTGATGTGCCCAGCTGCAGTAGTTTTAGCAGCCACCATCCACAAAGAAATCATAGCATGGACACAGTATAAATAGATCCTCCCATCTGGAACAGTTTGTATGACGCCGTACGCACACAGGCTTAATCGCGTTCTACACAGACGTCATTGTTTATGTCGTAGTTACCGACGCAACATTTGTATGGAGTGGCCGGGGGTGCGACACGGAGTTGCGCGTTCAATTTTAGCCATATAAACGACGTATTATATTAGTTAACATCATACAGTAAAGCCAAAATAATCATGATCATTCCACATCGGTATACAATTTTTCGATACAAACATGAACGTTTCCTTTATAAGTTTATTTACCATTCATCTGTCTGGGATGAAATATTGCCCGGTCGTTCTGTGTATGCATATTCAAATATGTATATTTGCCAATGGGCCCTTGCGGGCACTTAGACGCGTCATATATTATTATTTTTTCATTATTTATCATGTTTAACTTTTCCATTTTCAATATGCCTCGGTAGATGCATGACATTGCAATGTATGGACCGGAACAGTAAAAAAAATCAAATTTATAATAAATTCACTATGTGTATAAAATTTTATTTTAAAGGACAGGTGTATAATACTTATCACACGCTAAGCAGATAAAAAATATTTAGAGCGAGACACTTCTATATGTAAGACAAGAGAGGCTATATTACCATCTCTTTCACGCATATATCAGCGTCTCGCTCTGAACATATCGCATATGAGTGCTTAGTGCGAGTTTTTTGTTCGCGTTCGCTCATATCAACGTAAACAAATCGACTAAATAGAGAAGAACTCTCATTATGTGAATTTATAAGACGCGTGTCATATCAAAATTATGTGGCTTACTTGCTCACATTTTGAAGTGAGCAACCCGGCTAATTTGGATATGTAACACGCGTCTGGTAAATTCACAATATGGAACTCTTTCTCAATTTGGTCGGCTTGTAAACGTTAACATGTTCGAATGTGACCATAGAACTACGCACTAACCACTCTGCTTAGTGTGTGCTACGCTTAAATGTTTATGAAAATGATATTGTTTAATTAAATCTATGAATAACTGCTGAGTACGAACACCACTATAAAAAAATATTTTCTATCAAATTTATAGAACTTCACTCAATAAAATCGTAAAGAAAATAGTAATTAATATTTTCTAATATCGATCTCAAACGAAGATCGAAGAAAAGTGATGGACCCATGTATGTTTGAGGGAATTAGTTGTTGTCACACCCGAGTTTTGATAATAACAAAATAGTGATGGTATAATACAAAATGTCTGCCTCATATTGTTTAGGCGTGCGTCGCACTGTCTTCAACAAAGTCCCTGGCTTCTTCCTGCGTGACACACTCAACGTGAGATACTTTGTTCCTGAATTTGACGCCGTAAAATTTGTGCGCGTGCTCCAGCAACTCCGGCCTGAAGGTGGTGGTGATGAACTGAGCTGATGTTGACAGCTCGTGGATCATGTTTGCGATGGCTTTACGATGCTGTGCGTCGAGAGCCTGAAAGTTCAGTTAAATTAATAAACGTCCAAAAGAGTCATACAAAAACTGTCACATACATAAGAAATTATAAAAACTCAGTCAAACTGATATATAAGACTCATTTCCTGTAAAGTGAAGTGTAGTGTAAACTAAGGAAGCAAACAAGCTTAAGACTCGCTTGATGATAAGCAGTTATGTTAGTCTATATTATTTCGATTAATTGACACACGTTCCGAACTTTTTTCTTTCGAGTTAGAAATAGAAACCTCTCAACAAATCTAACTTGACCACAAAAAAAGATATTAAAGCCGAAAAAGATAATGTTTTTTTTTCTTTTTTGAAATGATCAACAAAATTGATTTTACTGGCGAATCACGTTCATAACTGGTGAATCATCAAAATGAACCGCGAGGATAGGTAACTCAGACGTATTATTATTATTTATTTTAAATGATAGATATATAGGTCTGCGAAAATGTAGATAATTCAGGATTTAGCTTCAATAGAGCATAAGTCCAATTCATAATAACATTGACATACTACAATAAAATTATAAAAGATACTTAAATGAATTGGACAATTTAATTTAATTTAATTTAATTTTTATTCCTATTTTATGCTATTTTATTTGTCATACTTATTAAATTGACACCCTATTTAAAAAAATATAATTTTGACATGTTAAATAATTCATACCTATATTAATGATAATGTTTTATGAATACACAAATCTGAAATAAATAAATATTTAATTTAATAAGTAACATTAATTCTCTCTATCGTTTAACATGGCTCGCAGCCGCTTTAACTAACTGGGAATATTTAAGTCCTAAAGACAAATAGCTAATGTTCTGCTGCGGAACCTGTAACACTAATTCGTAAAAACTAACCTGATCGATTTCGTCGAACAAGTAGAAGGGTGCCGGGTCACACTTCTGTATAGCGAATATGAGCGCCAACGCCACGAGAGACTTCTGCCCGCCGGAGAGCTGGTTCATCTCCCTCATGTCACCTTCTCCGCCGGTGAAGGACACTTTGATGCCGACACCCGTGAACTGATCTGTGTTGGCACGCTGAAACAATTTGGTGTACAATTAGTATATACTTGAGGCTTTTAAATGCGTCACAAAAGCAAGTAACAAAGGTGTAAAAAATGTAAATAAAACCGTTTGCCTTAAGAAACATTTTTTGACAGTTTCCCAAGTAATATACTTTATAAAAAAACCGGACAAGTGCGAGTCGGACTCGCCCACCGAGAGTTCCGTAGGTACGTATCATTATTAAATTTGATATTTTTCATTATAAATAAGAAATAATGCGTCGAAAAAAATAAATAAAATATATTTTGCAATGTGTACATCAAGCCTTTTCATATGATACCTCATTTGAACTAGTAATTTCAATTTGAAATTTCGACACCCTATAGAAAATATAGACCCCCTATTTTTTAAGATCTATTTACAAATGTATAGTTTTGAGATTTATTCCTGTACTTGTAGTCTATAACGATGTTACTTGCCAAATTTCATAGTTCTAGGTCAACGGGAAGTACCCTATAGGTTTTGATTCCCTTGAGTGTGTCGAAATATGCGTTTTTTGCTGAATAAACGGCCGTAACTTTTTTCTACGTAAACTTAGCAGTTTGATTTTTTTACAACTTCATGGGACCGTAGACCTGAGTATACAGTTCAAATTTCAGCTTGATAGCTCGCATTCTCGAGATAGAAATTCTTGACAGACAGACAGACAGACGGACAACAAAGTGATCTTATAAGGGTTCCGTTTTTCCTTTTTGAGGTACGGAACCCTAAAAAAAAAACATTCAGCATTTTTACTATAGCGAACTAAAATTACAATTTATTAAGCCTTAAGTTTGGCACGATACCAAATATCTGGCAATGAATGTCTTCCCGTCATTTTGTGGAGCAATTTTTTTTACATTTATCCTATAACGACGAAGTCGGGCGGGTAATTAAAAATTAAAGACACATTTTTTGAAGTAAATCTTATTTACACACGTTTGAGGTTAGGGAGTAAGCTGGTGAATGTGTGACGTTGAGAGGGAGATATCAAGTTAGTAGAGCTAAACAACTTCAGTCGTGTGGTCTAAAGCGCATTCGTCTTTTTAATTTATATTACCCTCCGTTACATGAAGTATTCTATATCATAGATTTGAATTGCTTTTCAGGTCAATCAAGGACTGCCTTTGGCAATTTATTATAAAAGCCTATACAGTTTATTATAATTTAACGAGAATATCTAGTCAATCAAATGCACAATATAATTTGCAGCAAGTAGGTACCGAGAAATTGATTGCAATTGCGAGTAGTCAGGCTCGTGTCCCAAATAGTGAAGTGTCAAAGCCGCCCAGTTGTCAGTCCTTGCATTAGCAGCCTTAAGTAAGTTCTAGTTTTCCTTAGCCGTTGCGAAGTTTTCAATGCTAGGTCAATTTAATTCATCTATTAGATATCTATCTATTTAGATAGATACGTTTATGACAAGCTACAGTCACACACATACAAAAATTAAATTCAATAATTTTAACAAAAAAAAAACCGACTCCAAACATTACTACATCATCAGCCTGTATCTACATTTATGTATGTAGATACAGGTTGATGATGATGAAAAAAATATGGGACCAATGGAACTCTTTCAAATAAAAAAAGCTTTTTTCAAATCGGTTTATAAATCAAAGAGTGTTGTTTAAGTAACAAAAGTCCTTCTTTTTTTGGAGTCGGTTAAAAATAACAAAGTTATCTACTATGAAACAGAACGCAGAATAAAAGATGCATGCGTTTGCTGCAGCAAGCAAATGACCACAGCTCAGTGTAACTTTTTTGCACATTGTGCACGCACACATAGCGCTGATTTTCAGCTGTCGCCTGATAAGAGGTCGGTAACGGTACGGGGTGTAAGTGGTTCATCAAGATCTTTGAACCAAAGCCAACTTCACCTGCACGCGGTGCACGGTTGCTGACTGACAAACGAAGCTCTGGCGAAAAGAGAGGTAAAGAGAGGCGTAAATGTAAGCTACCCGACTGGGGAATGTACCTCCACCTCACAGAATACCGCAGCCAAATAACAATTCCCTTGAGGGTTGTGTTCCTGCGAGTGAGTGAGGTCATAAGAAAGAACGTAGGGAGATGCTGTGTTGGCAGCGGGGGTGGTGGCGCGCGAGCGATATTTTATGTTGCGAGCGTTAATATGGTCGCAGTAACCGCTTCAAATCAGGCGGGCCGTATGCTTGTCTGCCACCCGACGTAGTATAAAAAAAAGAGGTACTTTTTATTATTTTTTTTTTATCGCAATTACTTGTCTAGTCGTCACAATGATCTGCGTACAAACTTGACGAAATATCAGCCCCCCTAGCCAAGTGTAATTCGTAGCGTAACGAACGTTAGATAAATCACGTGACATTTGTCAAAATCGAACATTTTAGTATGAGAATTGACAAATGTCACGTGATCTATCTAACGTTCGTTACGCTACGAATTACACTTGGCTAGGGGGGCTGGACAGTTAAAAAAATCAAATTGACCAGAATATTACGACGTCTATAAGAACTTTGACTTATCACTACATAGTATAAAACAAAGTCGCTTTCTCTGTCCCTATGTCCCTTTGTATGCTTAAATCTTTGAAACTACGCAACGGATTATGATGCGGTTTTTTTTAATAGATAGAGTGATTCAACTGGAAAGTTTATATGTATAATATATGCATAACATAGTAGAAAAACACTGATAATTTAGAGGTTTCTAATGTGATGTCATAAATAAACACATTTTTTTGCTCTTTCACTGCAAACGCTGGCTGAACCCAACGAGATAGATCAAAATAATGTAGTACAGTATTGTTCACCTTAAAATGGTCTACAAAAAAGTTCGCGATGGTATATGTCTATCTCTTAGTGGTAACACACAATAACCGTTATTTTATCCTTTGCTTTTTACAAGAAATAATGCCTTATTTACGAAGCGATTTTAAGCAATACAGAATTAATCCTTATCCAATTAAGTACCTTAAATACATTGCGCTTTTAATATAGATCAATATGGCCCTTCACAGCATGTAATTTAAATGAATAGTTTAGAAGATATTACACATTTAAAATGCAGGGACATAACGGCTGTGGCGGTACCGGCCGCGGAGCCGGCGGCGTGTGCCTATAACTAGGGAAGGACTGGATAGGACAAAGCGCAAAGACCTTCTGTAGTACATTTAGTATCAGCATTGCACCCGTGCGAAGCCGGGGCGGGTCGCTAGTAATAAATAAAGTACACATTGTTGTCATGTAATAAAGTTTAATTGTTGTGTTTAGATTATTTCGAAGACCACAGAAAATACTTCTATCTGCTTTAAATTCATATAAATTATTCTTGTTATTTTAGTAAAAATAAGTCTAGAAGTAATATGTATCAATTAAAATGACCATAATTAAAGTATATGTTATAGGAATAATTATCTTTAATGGGTTAAATTTTATGTGTTACCTATGTTAAACTCTTGCGACCAAAAAGAGTAGAAACGGAAGTAAAATATTGTAGTAATAGAAATATTTTCCAAGTCTTGTGAAATCTGTTCATACGAAGAAAGTGTACATTTTTTTCTACTTTTTATGGTTGCACTTTAACCATAGGACAGTTTATTTGTTTGTCCTTCTTTTACGTAAAATTGAGCAACAAGCAACAGATCGATTTGATTCTTGACATAGTTAGTTGGAAAGCACGAGATTGGCTAGAGAATAGCAAAAGACTCAACCTACGGGTGTTTGTTCTCTATCTGAAGGTTGAAGAGATCAAGGTAAGACCGCCTGTGAGGTCTAATATTTCATAAGTTTTTTTCAGATTTATTATAAATTTCAAAAAACATATTTTCAAAAAAGAATGTTGCTAAGCGCAAAACTCGAGAACGGCTCGACCAATTCGGCAAATTAATAAACAGAAAATATAAAAAGCGCGTGGACAATAGTAAAAAAAAACTTTTGACAGAACGAAGTCTGTCCTGTATAAATTTGAGATCATTTTATCTGTGTTTTAGATAAAAATCTGCAATCGAGGAAAATCTAGTTTATAGCAATGACCCAAAAAAGGACGCCGTCAAAGTCAACTTGTAATCAAGTTCCGTTTAAAAGGGACGCCGAAACACGTTGTGTTAGTTTTCCTCGGGCTGCGGTGAAGGTTAAAACACGTTAAGTCACCAATGGCTGGATTTATAATCGCTGCTAATTTGTTAGGAAAATCTCACAATTACTCTGTACAAAGTTTGCAAAGACCTTAAAGTAAACACTGTTGCAACTATGACTATGTAAATTTGCATAGTTTAATATTGTTTTGTGTTATTCTGAACTAAACAGCTGTAGCTTCGATGTCGTTCGCATAGGGTTGTGTTAATAAAATATGAAAAAGGTTAAAAAAAATAGAAAAAAAAAAAACAAATCATTTGAGCGATGATTTTTTGTTTGTATTATATTATACTTTATAAAATTTTATAAAAAATATTTTTGAGTCTTATGGAAAAGTAAACTCGGTAGGTGTCTTACCTACTAATGAAATATTAAATATATATTCGTAATACACATATTTAAAAATAATAACTAAGTAGATTAATGACTAATGAAGTAGACGAATGACGGGCTCGGTGGTCGAATGGTTAGGAATGGCCACTTTGACTCCGAGGTCGCGGGTTCGATTCCCGCACAAAACAAACATTTGTGTGCATGAACATGTTTGTCTTGGTCTGGGTGTTTTCTATGTATTAAAGATGTATTATAATAAGTATGTATTTACAAAAAAAAAATGTATTTAAGTACATTTATCAGTTGTCTAGTATCCATAACACAAGCTTTGCGCTTAATTTGGGACTAGATGGCGCTGTGTAAATTGTCACGAAATATTTATTTATTAATAAGTATTTTATGTAGTTGTAATATTCTATTAACATTTGAAATAGTCTACAAAAATTCACAACTGTAAAATACAAAGGCTAATGTAAATCGTAAATTTTGAAGTTTGTGACAATGGAATGGATGTCGGAAACCACCTTCAAGAACAAAGGGCACATCTTTTGTGTAATTGTGTTTTAACATAAATTTTGTATTTTTACACGAGGTCATGTTTTTGAAGTGTTTCTACGAGTATTTGAATTTGTGGAGTTCTTTATTACCATTGGGTTTCTCGTGACGTGAAGTTACGTCGTAATATATCAAAATAAGGAAACATAAAGACCATAAAACGCCATTAGATACGTACAATTTAGCACAACCGACCAACTCTTCCTGGGAATTAACCATTCGCAATGGTTGGATAATAAGAATATTTCTCATTAGAACAAGACTTTTAGATAATAGGCTAGACGACGATTTTTTCTTTCGATGTGTTATGTAAGGACGTCATTATAATATAACTAATATAAGTGAAAGAATTACTTCGATAGCATAAAAACTTCTCGAGATATGATAACTTGAAAATCACAATTTTGGACTTTCCGGAAAACGCTCCATACAAAAGTCTACTTAATTATGACGTCACACTTAGGTATTTTCTATACGATAAAACAGAAATTTGTACGACAGCTAAGTTAAATACTGCGTTTATGTAGCTAGTGCCGTAACAAAAGTTATAGTATTTTTGATTGGTTTTCCAAAGTTAATATTTTTTTTTATATAATTTCATTCTTTTAAATTGGACTTTCCCACCAAACTTTGATCGACCATAAAACAAGTCGGACATAACTTATTAAAATTTCAAGATCGCAGATCGTTCTAGTTTTGTATATATTACGAATAATTACGATACTGATAAATATTTTTTATAATTTTTGATCATTGTCGTCTAGCCTATTTATTTAGTTTAAACTTGTATTTTATGTTTGATGTCTCCTCTCCAATGACTCTTGTTTTTTGTCGGCAGGAAGTAGCCACACTAAGCTAAGCTCATTTGCGTGTGAGATAGTATATGTTATATGCAACTGTACAAATGTATTTCTTGTGTCGGATTTGAACCTCTATTCTACTATT
Source organism: Hypsopygia costalis (assembly GCA_937001555.2). Taxonomy (NCBI): domain Eukaryota; kingdom Metazoa; phylum Arthropoda; class Insecta; order Lepidoptera; family Pyralidae; genus Hypsopygia; species Hypsopygia costalis. The sequence goes on from OW443335.2 coordinate 7,422,214, forward strand.
AGCTTTCGTAGGTCGTCTAATATTAAATATATCTGTTAATTCATTTACCGGTTTTCTTTTTATACAGAGTAACAAATTAGCATACGATCTGCCTGAAATAAATTGTAAAGTAGTTGTATTAAGTAGCCTATGACGCTTGTTATACAAGAATCATCGCAGCATCTTCTCACGTTTGGTGACCTCACTAGAACACAACAATATTCAAGAAATTGTTGTTTGCGATCTTCTGTTAGGCGGAGGTACTTCCTCAGTTGGTCTCAACGCGCCCTGGATGGAGATGGATAGGATGGAGTCATCCCTACCTCTCTTTGCATTCGCCGCGTTGGTTTCGGCTTTGAAGATGGCAATGAGCCACTTATACCCCAAAAATACTAAAAATATCATAACTAATTCTGTCTACAAGTACTTACGTCAGAGTTCATTTCCTGTCCATCATCAGAGATGACTCTCATGATGAGACTGCCGCGGCCCTGCGGCACGAGCTTCTTGAACACCTCCGTGAAGTTCTTCGTCACCTGCTTGAACGTGAACTGAATGGCTTCCAGTTTCCTGTGCTCTAGGGTTTCGATCAGCTCACGAATCTTCTCTCCACTGGAAAATATGGCATTGTAAGAACTATGGCCAGGAGCTTGATGGCGGCATTGCGCGTGTCAGTCTAATCGAAAAAGGCAAGTTAAGCAACCTCGACCGCAGCCTGCCCATGGATGGGTTTATTTATTTCGAGCTTCTCCGTGCTTCGGAGGGCACGTTAAGCCGTCGATCATTGTTATTGTCATTAAGCCCAGTCAGTGACTTTAGGTGGATTGAAAACACTTGCATCCGCCAACAAGTTGGACAAGCAGGTCCCAGCAGCAGGATGACGACATACAACTATACGGGACATGTTGGTGATCGATCAACTCAAAAAATCTTGATTTCATAAATGTTGAAATAGTGAAATTGTAAATGTGCACGTGTGCACCTAACATTTCATATTATCTGCTTATCGTAATCAGTCGCCCGATGATGGTTTAATAAATAAATATTCCTTGACAAATCACACAGCAATCTAGTACCAAACTAGCAAGCTTGTGCCATTAATACTTGATATCTGATAAATATACTTAAATACATTTTTTTACATTACAAAATACATACGAATAACACTACATAGAAACACCCAGACTAAGACAAATAGATATACATATGCACAGAAATATTTGTCTTGTGCGGGTATCGAACCCGTGACCGTTGAGTTACATAGTCATTCGATCACCGGGTCGAATTATATAAGTAAATACAACACTCAGATCTAAGTATATGTAAGAAAATGCTGACTGTTTCAAAGCACAGGTCATGGACGAGTCGAACGGAAATTCGCCATATAAGTACTAGTATGACGTAGACGTCTGAAAATACTACGGAGATACCGGAATATACGCTTATGCGATCGCGGGCAAAGTTTACAGTCATACAAAGCCAAGCTTATATTTAACTTGTTCCTAATCGCGCTCTATATTAAACATCCATGCAAAAACCCATTAACATACAACAGTAATAAATATTATCGCCATCGATAAAAATATGACAAGTATTTAGCCCTCATGATTACTATTAGTGTCAAGATCTAACCAATTAAGATTGGGGTGAACTATGTAGGTACAGTTAAAACAATTGTATAAATATGAATACCGAAACGACGCACCTTGATTCGTTTTTAACGCACGATATAAGACGGTCTCGTCAATGTATCTAGTTTATATATTTTTATTATATGTGACTCAGTTTCATACGGTCCACGCGAGAAGTGTTGATACAAAATTTTTAGTGTGGCCGACGTACACTGCAGTTTTAGAAGGGATTAGTGATTTCGTGAGTTTATTAAATATCATTTACGATATATTCACAATTTTATCGAGTGACAATATCACAGAGATACATGGAAACTTATCGATATCGGTACCAGAGGATGCATATTTCAATATAACACAATTAGTGAACAAATACGGGTATCCGTTCGAAGAGCACCCGGTTGTCACGGACGATGGATATAATTTGAACATTCACAGAATTTCTCACGGAAGACATGGTGAGAAAAATAATATAGTTGTATTTCTGATGCACGGGATACTAGATGCATCAGATAGCTGGGTTATTCAAGGTCCAGATAGGGCCTTGGGTTATATATTAGCTGACGAAGGATTCGATGTTTGGATGGGTAACGCAAGAGGAAACAAACATGCACCAACGCATATTAAGTACAACTCTTCGCAACCGGAGTTCTGGCAGTACACGTGGGAAGAAATAGGAATATACGACATACCGAAAATGATCGATTATATCTTAAAAAATACTGGGAAAGAAAGTTTATACTATATTGGAAATTCGCAAGGGACGACAACTTTTTACGTGATGAATTCATTGAAGCCAGAGTACAATAAGAAAATTAAGATGATGTTTTCGCTGGCGCCCGTGGCTTGGATGTCGCATGTGAGATCTCCTATGATAAGGTTCATCTCCCCAGCGTATAGTACGTTAGGATATTATTTTTCAGATTTGAACTCTTACGTACCGAGTCCGAAGTTTTTTAATAAACTGGCCGCATACGCGTGTAGTGCGGCAGGCATCAAATGTAAGAATATTTTGGAATCGATTGTTGGCAATGAATATAGATCGATAAACGAGTCCGTTTTACCGATAATGCTTGGGCATATGTTCAGTGGAACATCTATATTGCAGTTTATACATTATGGGCAATTGGTGTCGTCGGGCAGGTTCTGTCGCTACGATCACGGAGAGGAACAAAATAACAAATTGTACGGGGAATCAACACCTCCGGATTATAACTTGAGTGGAATCACAGTGCCTGTAGGGTTATTCTATAGTGACAGCGACTGGATTTCGGATCTTTATGACGTTAAATTGCTAAGAAAGCACTTGCCTAATGTATTCCTCGACGAGCACGTAAAGGGATACATCCATTTGGATTATTTATACGCATATGATGGGAAAGAGAAAATATTCTCTAAGATTATTAAGCACATTTTAAATTTTGAACAAGAAGACACAATTCACTCAAGAAGTGATAATTAGGAGACAAAATGTGGTATGAAAAAATAATGCTGATTTTATCTAGTCTTGCTTTATGTCGTATGCATATAGAACTGTAAAGCCATATAATTTTTATTAATCTTGTTAATAGGCTATTTTCCAATGTTTAAAAATTGTAGAAATTATTTAACAACATCGTAAAATACACAAAACTATAAAGATCTGCAAACTTTCATTTTAATATCTTCAGTCAGACTTTTTTTTAGCGTCGATCAAAGTTTGGCGAGAAAGTACATTTTAAAAGTATGAAATTATTAAAAAATAATATTTCCATTGGAGAAGCTATAAAAAATGCCATAACTTTTATTATGATACTAATCACATAAACGTAATATTTAACATAGCTATCGTACAAATTTTTGATTTGATGCATACAAAATACAAACCTGTGACGTCATAACTCGGTAGTCTTTTGTATGGAGCGTTTTCGGGACAGTAAAAAAAATGTGCTTTTCAAATTACCATATCTCGAGAGATTTTTGTGCTATCGAAGTAATTCTTTCACCTATGGATATATTATGGAGACGTCCCTACATATCAAATCTAAAAAAATGTTAGTCAAATAGCCTATTATTAGAGATTAATCTTGAATTCTAGACAGTGGATTAATGTAGTCAATAGCAAATTATAGCTTTTATCTAATCTCATACTGAAATTTACACATTAAAAAACTGAACGCAGTATCATAATGACAGTCTTTACGCACAAGCTATCAAAATAAATTTAAAAAGTTATTTTTCGATACAGCTCTTCTATGGACAACTGTATCGTAAAATAACTTTTTTACCATTTCGATACAGCTTCAGCCCTGGATACAGGTATTTTAAACAGGTTTCAATGCAAATACATTGCAACTATGCAAAATTTTTCTACATAATCGGTTAACGCGGCGCCGCGCGGCGCGTCGCGCATGCGCACTACGCATGCTCGATCTGCAAATGGATTTATAGGTAAGAATTATAGCTGTTAAATTAACTTCATGATTGTATTTAAAATATTATTATCATATATTTCATGAGATTAGATAAAGTAGTGTATGAAACTGCACATAATTAGGTATTAAAATACTCGTGTGGTCTATTAAAACACTCGCCTTCGGCTCATGTTTTAAACTCACACTCGTATATTAATAACCCTTATTATGCAACAGTTTCATAAACTACTATTATGTTATTACAAAAGAAATTATGTTTGACGTGATACCGTCTTATAAATTGATGAACGCCGGCTGTACGCACGAAAAAGCATGACTCATTGTCACGTTCCGACTGAGCCGAGCGTGCAAGCGAGAGCGCGGAACAAGCGATAGAGAGGCACGATCGGCATTATGTTTCTTATGACGATATCACGTAAAATTATCGTCCGTAAACCGACTTTACAGACAACCATTTTTTTTGACAAACTTTTACATTTTGAAATGGTTTATGTACCTACCTTAAGTTACTTACTTAAGAGTTTTGTTAATATTTTGTCATATTTACGTATTTATGATAACGTATGGTGTAATTAAATCGTCTTATTAAAATATTATAAAAAAGTATCATGTTTATAATAATATGCCGTGCCATTTGTGTTAAAAATATTGTAATTAATTTATAATAATTGTGTCAAGGAGCTTGATGGCGTCGTTGGGCGGGCGGTCTAATCGATCACGCCAGTCAAGCAACGTCGACCGCAGCCCATCCACGGATGGGTTTATTTATCTCGAGCTCCTCCGTGCTTGGGAGGACACGTTATGCCGTCGGTCCCGACTGTTGTCGTTAGATGACAATCGTTAAGCCAAGTTAGTGAAAACACAGTCCTCGGCCAACCCGCAGTTGAGCAGCGTGGTGGAGTATGCTCTAAACCCCTTCGATTGAGGGGAGACCCGCATCCCAGCAGTGGGTCGAATAAGGTCAAAGAGTCAATGACGACTAATTTTTATTGTGTGTATGTGTGTAAAAATAATTATTGAAGCAAGCGTATTGCAACGCAATATGTGAAACAAACATCTATGGGCTACGGTAATGATGTACAACAGTGCGAACAAAGAGTAGGAAAAAATGGAGTGTGGCTGTATAATGGACAAGTGAATACGTTATATGCACTAAAATTATCTCAAAATGGCAACGCTTCCCCCTCCCCCGCACGCGATGTTCAATAGTCCTTACTTAGCGTAATAAATTCTTTGATCCTTCATCTATCCAGTGGTGTGATTGAATTTTGGATGTAGAGCATAGATTCGAAACTACAACGCCAAACTGTGTCCCCCGATTTTATTCATCATCATCATCATCATCAGGTCATTTTAGTCTCCACTACAGGAGCACGACCCTCTCTCGTCCGTCACAGACAGAAGGAGGATTTGGCCTACACTCCCCACGCTGGCCAGACGGGTTGGGGAGGCCTGATCGATGTTTTATAATGTATTTTATTATCATTAGATTTTTTGGATTTCCCCCGTGAGATAGCAAATTGAAAGAAGCATTCATGTCAAAAATAGGAGTGGCACTTTCTTCATAAGAACAGTTTTCTTTGAGCCCACACATACAGCCTATGTCATCGATATTACAGTGCCACAAACTTATCTGACCCGGTGGCCAAATTTAGAACTAAAGCCGCCATCTTAAAATGTAGTATTGCCAGGTACAATTAATTTATTTACCGCGTATGCACATTCCATTGAGGTGCATTTTTTTTTTAATACATATTATCTTTTTCTATACATACAATAAAAAAATCGTCAACGAGTTGTTTCTGTGCAATATTATAACTCTCTAATAATTATATAATAGCTATGATCGCGACTTAACGTGGTGTATTTTTAAAACTAATCAACAATAAATAGAAGGCAATTGATATTTAATTGAAACACCACTCAACACAATAGGCTATTTTCCAATGTTTAAAAATTGTACAAATAAATTAACAATATCGTAAAATACACAAAACTATAAAGATCTGCAAACTTCCATTCTAATATCTTCAGTCAGAATTTTCTTTAGCGTCGATCAAAGTTTGGCGGGAAAGTCCATTTTAAAAGTAAGAAATTATTAAAAAATAATATTTCCATTGGAGAAGTAATAAAAATGCTATAACTTTTATTATGATACTAATTACATAAACGTAATATTTAACATAGCTATCGTACAAATTTCTGATTTGATGCATACAAAATACAAACCTGTGACGTCATAATTCGGTAGTCTTTTGTATGGAGCGTTTTGGGGCAGTCTAAAAATTGTGATTTTCAAATTAACATATCTCGAGAGATTTTTGTGCTATCGAAGTAATTCTTTCACTTATGGTTATATTATGGAGACGTCCCTACATATCAAACCGAAAAAAATGTTAGTCAAATAGCCTATTAATAAGTATATCAATGCTACTATTTTATAACAGTGTATATATTTCTTTGATTTTTATGTTTCCTCTAAAACGGGCGGCATTTCGTTTAATGGCAACACTTAAGTCGATCGTACCGCCCCCGCCACCGGGCCAGATAAGTTTGTGGCACTATACCTGTGGCATGTTGGACATTCGCTCACCCCTATATGCCTATATCACTGCGCAGACACGTTATAAATATAATCAACAGTATCTTACTTTTGTCTGAGGGATTACGCTGATCAGTCTTTCAACGAAGCACTTATCTAGCTTGTTTACTGGCGTTGGTCAAAAGCTACTACATATATACCATGACCATTTCTTTATACTACATAGACAAGCATACGTCCCGTTTGATGTGAAGCGGTCACCGTAGCCATATTAACGCTCGCGACATAAAATATCGCTCGCGCGCCGCCACCCCCGCTGCCAACGCAGCATCTCCTTCCTTTCTGGTGACCTCACTCACTCGCAGGAACACAACAACCCTCAAGGGAATTGTTATTTGGTTGCGGTATTCTGTGAGGTGGAGCCGGTGGAGGTAATTCCCCAGTCGGGTAGCTTACAATAACGCTCCCTACCTCTCTTTTCGCCAGAGCTTCGTTTGTCAGTCAGCAGGGTGTACCGCGTGCAGGTGAAGTTGGTTTAGGTTCAAAGATGTTGATGAACCACTTACACCCCAAATAGCAACTATTTGGGGTGTAAGTGGTTATTAGGTACTAATAAATTTAGTGTCGTTTCTCGTTGGTCGCATTGTAACATCATCATCATCATCATCAGGTCCATTTTAGTCTCCACTACAGGAGCACGACCCTCTCTCGTCCGTCCTAGACGGAAGGAGGATTTGGCCTACACTCCCCACGCTGGCCAAACGGTTGGGGAGGCCTGATCGATATTTGATAATGTATTCCCTTAGTCGCCTTGTACGAAATACACGGGAAGAAACGGAGTGATTCTAATCTAGTCTGCCGGAAACCACACGGCCAATTATAACATAGATCTTCTAAACTTACCCAATATCAAGCTCCTCTTTCCTCTTGTATAGTTTTTCCTTCTGTTCAGAGAAGCTGATGAATTGGTCCAAAGCTTTCTTGTTCACGTGGTTGTATTTCTTGAGATGCTGGTTGGCTTTGTCAAGTTCTTTGAAGAGCTATCGGAAGAAAATCAATGTCACTGTCTTTCCGTACCATATTCTGTTTTAGTTATGAAATAAATAAATATTTCTAGACAATTTACACAGCGCCATCTAGTCCCAAATTAATCGTAAAGCTATGGGCACTAGACAACTGATAAATGTACTTAAATACATTTTTTTTGTAAATACATGCGTATAATACATAGAAAACACCCAGACCAAGACAAACAGACATGTTCATGCACACAAATGTTTGTCTTGTGCGGGGATCGAACCCGCGACCTCGGAGTCAAAGTAGCCATTACTAGCCATTCGACCAACGGGCTCGTCAAATCCATGTAATATTATATTATTACTATAAAGTAACACAGTAAACTGATGAGGAGAGGAGATGGCAGCCTGGAAAGGCTTGTTATTGTTGCACGTGGCCGTTCACCAACAAGATGGTCTGACCAGGTGAAGGGGGCCGCCTCCTTTTCGAGATTCTATCAGGCAGTGAGGGCCACTTCGGACAGGAATCGATGGAGACAGATTGTCCGTTCGCGATGTTCCTGTGACCACGATCTTCAGCAATGAGGGACCGAGTGAAGAAGAACACAGTAAACTAGGCCGGATCTAGCCCACGGGGCCGAAATCGAGGTTGAGAGTAGATTCGCTGAGTGTATGTTTTCCATTGCTTTCAATGGAAAATGTATTTGACGATCATTCGTGAGGAATGATCGATTTTAATTTTTTTTCGGCACATACCTCAAGCAGGTCGAGGTCTAGGGATGTTTGATATTTTTTCTGACATTAGATGTCGCTAGGTAGGCGTCGGGTCCAGATTGTCAAAATGTACTGAATTTTTTAACAGTGACACTTTAAGACGACAAGACAACACAAGACGTCAACAAGACATTTGACAATTTGTTATGAATTGACAAATGACTGCGGTATCCTACTTAGACAAGTATCATCAAAATCGGTTTAGTGGTTTCGCCGCCTATTCATTTCCAACAGTGACTTTTCGGCGCAAATAAGCGTTCCACTCGCTCTGTTTTTTGAATTGCCTCCCTATGGAAGCACTTCTTATGACGTATTCACGTCAAATGGCAATGAACAATGAAGTCCACTGCAGTCCCGGGGGCAAAACTACGGCTGCCTTGGAAATCACAACGAATTTTATCAGAAGAAATTAGTAAGAGTGGGAAGCTTTTGGGATTGGTATACTTTTACATGTTAGAAATTCCACCGAAATGATTTCTGAAATGTTGAAGAATATTTTAAGTTCTGAACTTCTTCTGAAATTCTGAAATGTGTGTATCATAGTTTTACGAATAACACATGATATGCTCACATATGCATGAAATTACAATTCAATTGACATAAAATTACCACATACTTAAATTATATGAGTACCCTGTCCTTGGATGGGTTTATATTATATCGATCTCCTCCGTGCTTAGGAGGGCACGTTAAGCCGTCAAGTGCGGCTGTTGTTATTAGATGACAGTCGTTAAGCCAAGTCAGTGACCTTTAGGCGGCATGAAAACACTGGCCTTCGCTCACCCGCAGTTAAGCAGCGTGGTGAAGTATGCCCTAAAACCCCTTCGATTGAGGGGAGACCCGTATCCTAGCAGTGGGATGAATAAGGGTTGACGAAGAAGAAGAAATTTTATAAAGTTGATACTGTTGATTGTTGGCACTTGGTGGAACATTATTATCATAATGTTATAATAAAGCACTTGTCCTGTTCCACGTAATTACATTTATTTTTACCGACCGGTTTCGCCGCTAAGGCATTATCAAGGTAAGCAGATGGTGTTTGAGTTTTTACTCACAACGTTGTGGGTAAAAACACAATAAAAATAAATGTGTTTAGGTGGAACAGTACAAGTGCTTTATTATAACATTATGAAGAAATTTTATGTTAGGTATTTTTGTGGTGACGTGACACGTACCTGCTTCAGCGATGAACAAGTGATATAAAAAAGAAGAAGAAATTTTGTTAAGTATTTCTGTGGTGACGTGACACGTACCTGCTTCAGCGATGAATAAGTGATATAAAAAAGAAGAAGAATTTTGTGTTAAGTATTTCTGTGTTGACGTGATACATACCTGCTTCAGCGATAACTTCTGATACTTGGAGTGTAGTTCCGGCGCGTTGGGCAGCGAGCCGAGTGCAGCTATCTTGTCGAGGGATTCCTGTATTTTCTCCTGTAGCAACACTTCTTTGGACGCCATCTTTTCTAAACCTTTGGCGTCTTCTTCCATCTTGTCTTGCGCTTCTTTCTCCTATATTATTATTCAAAATATTATTCATAAAGCTTGGCTTGAAAAGCAAGTACAACTCCAGGGACAACTAAGCTTGAAATGCCATTATGCCGGAGCGACCTGCACAAAACAAACTGTCTACTAGTTTTTTTGACATTTTTTTTATGTGAACCGTACTTTACATACCTTATTTCTCCATTTATCGAGTTCCAATTTAAGCGACTTTTCGTTCTTAACCGCCGCTTGCACCTTCCTCTCTACCTCCTCCATTTCCTTATTGATCTGTCGGATGCGTTTCTCAGCGGCTGACAGATCTGACTTGCTGTTGGCGAGGCGCCGCTTGCGATCTTCTACTGATATCTCTTGGAGCGCTTGGACTAACTCGTCTTTACGTCTGTGCACGAAATATTAAAAATCAAAAAATCTAAAAGTATATTTTCGTTCTTACATGGCGCACCATTATAATCAGTGTTGGAGCTTCCTTTTAGGCAAACAAGATGCCTGTATTAGGAGACTCCGCTCTTCATTGGTAATCATTCTTGCTAGAAGAGCACTCGACTGGTCATCGAGAGGTCGTTGGTTCAAATCCCACGTAGGCAGGGGAGGAGAATTTTTCCATTTTTAAAATATTTATAATATATTCTGGCAAGTTTGCCGAAATCAACTATTTAAATAATTATAATTTAATAAGTTTGGTGTTATAAAAAAAAATAGCTGAATTTCATCTGCAACGATGGACTGCTATGCCTTGTTTAGTAGTGTAATACGTAATAGGTAGATGGCGCCACACTGTGACTCTAAGCAGTAGAATATAAAATGCAAAAATTCGTCGCCAACCTTCCTGGGGGGCTACCCTAATGGCAGTTTGTGAGGTAGAAAAGCGTAGCGATCGCTAATTTCAATGTGGACCTCATACTAAAATGTTGGAGTTGACAAATGTCACGTGATCTATCTAACGTTCGTTATGCCACGAATTACACTTGGCTAGTGGGGCAGGTGGCTCAGTTGGAAGAGAACTCGAATCCCACCCAGGCGGGGGAGATGATTTTTTCAATTTTTTTAATATTTATAATAATCCTTACTACTTATTGATGGTAGGTACATTTCCATGGTATTATTAGGTAGAAAATATTACTATAATGACACAATACAACTCTTCATAGAAACACCATCATATAGTTAATTGATTCAAGTGTTATTTTGCGGAAGTCAAATTTACAGGCAATTTAATCTACACTACTTTGCGTGCTTCCACCACCAATTAAGGTAGTGGGTGGGTGCCGGCCGGCATTAGTTTGCATAAACTAATTGGTGGCGGAAGCACGCAAAGTAGTGTAGATCAAATTGCCTGTAAACACAATCATTTTACCGTATCAAGTTGTTAGTGAGTAGATTTTCCAGTTTGTTCTTGGTGGCTTCGAGATTCATTCTGGCGCTAAACGCTTCCTTGTTCTCTTGTGTCAGCCGGCGGATGGCATCGTTCAGCTCGTCCACTTTACCCTGGTCCGATGTGGACAGCTGTTCCATCAATTCCTAAAAAAATATTATCTTTAGTAGAGCTCCCAAAAGTTTGGATTGAAAACACCGTAGCCCAAAGATGTATACCTATATAACTTCTAAACTTTCGCGTTCATTAATAAAATTATGTTTGTTTTACATACCTTTTAATATTTCTTATATAGTGATTGCACATTAGGAAAAACAGTGATCTCCGTCAATTAAATTTAAGAAATATATCAAAACTAGACTATGTCAAAAGGCTTACTATTGTATCTCAGATTACATAAATGATAAAAGTATTTGGAAATGAATTGCTCTTGTTATGTTATGTTAATGACTGTATTTATATTTAATGTAACGATATTGGCAATTAAAAGAGTCGGCCTTGAGTTTCTTGCTAGTTCTTCTCAAGAAGCCCCGTCGCCGGAACTGGCACTTAAATTCGCTTTCACATTCAAGATAGTGTGATGAAAGTGAATCTAAGCTCTGCGGATTTAGAGTAGTAATGATTTATACATGTTAATTTGTATGACGTTTCTAAGTGCTTTATAAAGTCCAAAGAATGGAGATATTTTGATTTTGATTTTTTTTGCACCGGCCGTGGTCACAGACTAAGGCAGCCTGTGACCACGGCCGGTGCAACCTGGTCGAAACTTCAAGCAGTAATAAAGGTATGTAAAACTACCTACATGCATGCCACGATACATGCATGATCGCGTTAATTCCCCTGGGTTATTATAATTTAAGATATATATTATGTTGCAATTCAATATTTAGTCTTTTCAAGTGAGAATTTTGATTAATAACTTATTTTTTTTACGTTATAATAAAAAAGTTCCGAGTACCGTGAACACGTGAACAGCTCCCGAACAAATCACACGTGACGTCATTCTAGTAAATATAATAATAATTTGGTCAGCATCAAACGTATGATACCGTTTGGCGCTTTTTCTGAACGGGCAGAGGAGAGTTACTAAATGATCCTGGAGTGCACAAACGAGGCTCTGGCGAAAAGAAATACGGCATAGTGTATTTTTTAAGCTGCCCAACTGGGGAAGTATCTTTACCTCACAGATTACCGCAGCCAAATAACAATTCTCTTGAGGGTTGTTGTGTTTCTGCGATGGAGTGAGGGCACCAGAAAGAAAGGAAGGAAGGAGGCTAGCAACGGATCGGCGACCTCTTAGAGTTGCTGATCTCCATGGGCCATGACTGATTTTCATTAGGTGACCCACATGATCGTTTGCCCCCCTCTCATATAAAATAAGAAAAGATCCAAGAGGGTCGACATACCACGGGTTCTGCAGCACTGGACCTATGCCAAGATTACTATTGGTGCTAGTAGTAAAGAAACTGTAATTTAAAGCTGTCACTTCAGTATAGCATTTCTTATTTTGTCACCTTAAAAGATAAATTAACGGAACTGTAATGGACGATGAGTAAAACTACATTGTGACGCTATAATCGACTGGGGTTTAACTAACTCACGGATAATGGTAGACAAAAATTGGAACTAACTTTGTCGTAGCTCTTAGATTGGAAGGTACACCCCTTATTATTAGCTCCAGCATTGGTATCTTGGATGTTGACATATATATGACATAACAATGACAGTTACCTGGTGCAGCTCCGACTCGAGCCCCTCCTTGGTGGCCTGCATGGCCTCGAGGCTGGAGCGACACTGCGCCAGCGAGCGCTCCTTGGGCCCGCGGAACCGCTCGATGGACGCCAGCTCCTCCTTCATCAGGCGGATGTCGGCCTTCACCTTGTCGAAGATGTCTCTGGAAACGGATGCGCATGTTACTAAACCAAATGGAGGGCAAACGCCCCAGAAGTCGCAGTCCTATTAGATCAGTGGTTCCCAACCGATGGTCCGCAAACCACCAGTGGTCCGTGAAAGGTAAATTATGGTCCATGATACAAACTTATAATGAAAGAGATTGAGCACTATTATATGAAACACTAACATCTCGACTTATAGAATAATGGATTTATATGACAGATGGAGACCCTACCCGCAACAAAAACCTTGTAGTGGTCCGCGAACCACTATATGGTTGGGAACCACTATATCAGATGGTCTGACGGAATTCGTACTACGTTGGACACTAGGCTGCATTGAACACGAAGCCCTCCTCGCAGCTAGAGATCGCAACAGATGGGGAACTATTTTCAGGGACAAAATTATTCATCGGAGGAATCACGACCCTCAGTAATGAGGAACGTGACGCGAGGAGTAGGAAGAAGTAACTTACTTAGCTTTCCCCTGCTTGGTCTCAGTGCGCTGCATCTCGGACACAATGCTGTTGATACTGGTCTCCGTCTTGCTGAGGTCCTGTCTCAACGAACTCAGCTCCTGCTCGAGGTTCGTGATCTGCTCCATCAGCTCTGAACGAGTCTTCTGCATCTCCAGCCGAGACCGCGATTGATTAAAGTAACCGCCGGTTAGGGAACCTTTTGATGATACCTAAAGATAAAATAAATATTTTTATTCCCGGTCCAAAAAGTTCAAAAGGTCCAAAAAGTAAAAACATACAATGCGACCAAAAGTGTAGAAATTGGACTAAATTTATTAATAGTAGCAACATTCGAATTTTTCCTCTTATTTACCACCGTCCACCTCGTGATCATCTGAGTCTACCGTGAAGTGTTTTTATACAACAGTTCCACCTAGGTGTACCGTGGGAAATATAAAATTTCCACTGTCCATCTTTTTAAAAACATTTATGGCCAGTATCTTTCTAAGAGCGTCACCAATATAAATTTAGGGGCATAGAGCTGTTGTAAAAAAAAAAAACAAAAAAACTTTCCACGGTTCACCGAGGCCGTTTCAGGAGATGGATGGTGGTAAAAAAGGGAAATCTTCCCTACAAAATACTCAAAAAAATCTATGTGAAACTGTTTTTACGAAGAAAATGGTGCTCTTATTTTTGTCTACTCTTTTTGATAGCACTGTAAGTTATATGTTAGCAGCTGCGCGTACCTCGCCCGGATTGAGGATCAATTATAGACTACGCTTATAGGACTCGGCGGACTTGGGCGTAGTCCGATTAATGATGAGTTTGACAACAAAAACTACAAGTTTCATAGAAAAGTAAAGTTATTATTGAGAGTGATAATGATTACTTCAGAAAAGACTGTATATTCAATCAGATTATAATACATACAGAGAGTAAATATGTAATTATAGCCAGTATTATTTTTTAACCTTTGACAATTCTATACAAGAAAATGTGTTAAGATGGTGGATCGATATGCATTTGGTCTCATGATTTTTAAAATCATAGTAAACTTAACAGAATCGCTTGAGATTTGCACGATACGCAACCCCCTTTCAACAACTGTTATTGGACTATTTATACTTACTTACTGGATAAGAATGAAATTGATGAATGGGATATAAATAGGTAAGCAGGCTCTGTTGATGGGGCAGGAAAGAGAAATGAGTAAGTAATGTAACTATGCCTAATTTTTTATTCTTTAGGAATTACTTTTTTGTATCGATTTATTAAATTTTTGTCTTACACTTGTTTATCATATAGTACCTACCTGATCACCCTCTAAGGTGACGCAATCCAGATGGAATTGTTTGCCGAGCTCTGTGGCGCACTCCAAGTTTCTGCAAATGAGCGTTTTGCCAAATATATACTTCATGGCCTTTGCATACTTTAGGTCGTACTTCAGCTTTTGAACCATTGCGATTGCGTTCTGAAATACACAAATAAAAACGTAAAAATACAAAACAAATTTATATCCCCGCAATAGGCTGGTATCACATTTTTTTTTCGATTTGTTATTTAAAGACGTCACAATAATATAAATATAGGTGAAATAATTACTTCGATTGCATAAAAACTTCTCGAGATATGATAACTTGAAGATCACAATTTTGGACTATCCTGAAAACGCTACATACAAAAGGCCACGACGTTATGACGTCACACCTTGCTATTTTATATGCATTAAATCAGAAATTTGTACGGCAGCTATGTTAAATATTGCGTTTATGTAGCCAGTGCCGTAACAAAAGTTATAGTATTTTTTATTGTTTCTACAATGGTAATATTATTTTTTTATAATTTCATACTTTTAAAATGGACTTTCCCACCTGACCAAAGTTTGATTGACCATAAAACACGTCGGACATAAGTTATTAAAATTTTAAGATCGCAGATCGTTCTAGTTTTATGTATTTTACGTTACTGATAGAGAGTTTTTATAATTTTGTAACATTGGCAACAAGCCTATTACCATAATATCTTTACTAACAAAGTTTATAAGCATTACTAACAACACGACTCTTTGTTACTTAAATAAAACATTAATTCACTCAAAATGTATTCGTTGTGAACCCTTATTCATCACACCTGCTGGGACGGACATACGGGTTTAGAGTATACAGCATTAAGCTGGGGGCAATTAACTGCGTTTAGCATTTAACTGCCGGTTGGCGGAACCAGTGTTTCCAAGCCGCCTAAAGGCCACTGACTTGACTTAACGACAGTCATCTAATGACAACAGCCAGAACCCACGTCAAAGTGCCCTCCGAAGAACGAAACGGAAGACGTAAGAGAGGTAGGGAGTGTAATTGTAAGCTACCCGACCTGGGACTGTACCTCCACCTCACAGAATACCGCAGCCAAATAACAACTCCTTTGAGGGTTGTTGTGTTCCTGCGAGTGAGTGAGGTTACCAGAAACGAAGGAGAAGCAATATTTTATGTTGCCAGCGTTAATATGGCTGCGGTAACCGCTTCACATCAGGCGAGCTGTATGCTTGTCTGCCTCCCGACGTAGTACAAAAAAAGAAACACAATGTATATGCAAGTATAAAAATATTATATATTGGAAAAACAGGTGCTGTTTGTCCGATTACAAACTTGTAAATAATATCTATTTACTTAATGAAATTTAACATGAAATCTTTACGACGATGTTTCGACAAAAAAATTTCAGAAATTGTAAAATCGTTTCAGAAATTACACTTTGCACATACAACATAAACTTTCAAAACCAGCATGTTAATATGGGGTAGAAGAAGTTTTTTTTTATATAGGTATATTTAAGTAGGGTAATATTTACTAAGTTAAGGAAGTGTAATATAAATGTCATTTATATAAGTAGTCATACTTTACAAGGGCATAACCGGTGTAAATTAGTGTAAAAACTCACATTATCATTTGGATAGACCATATCCCGTACTTGTAGCCTGTTCAGAGGCATGAAGGTGACCTCCCCGGGTAGACTCTGCCGGTTCATCTCCTTCAGGATCTTCGTGCCCACTGTGTCTGACTCCACGATGTGGTGGAACAGCCTGTTGCCTGCCGTTACCTGGGATACAACAGACAGGAAAATGGATGAACTGCATAGTGTGCGTTTTTTTTTAAATATTATTTCCCCCCCATTTGCCAGGGACGTTGGTAATCACCACTCGGAATCTAATTATTTATTTCTTTACTTTCCACAAATTCCCACCACTGTGTCTCCTGTGTAGCCAGGATTAACAGTGTCGACCACCAAAAAGGCAATGAACAATGAAGTCCATTGCAGTCCCAGGGGTAAAATAACGACTGCCTTGGAACTCACAACAAATTTAATCTGAAGAAAATAATAGGAGTAGGAAGCTTTTGGAATTTGACTTCCATCTTAGCAATGTGAGAGACAGCAATATGGCAAATAAGGCTTTAAAAGCCTAGAGATGGCTAGTCAAGTGAAGCTCAACTGCCGTGCACCACGGATTTTAAGTATCTAACACTTTTGGGGACCTAAAACTCAAAAGCCTTCTGAAAATGCTTTGCCTCATGTTTTTAAATACCTTACAACAGCAAATCGGTAGTAAAATTTACTGCTCAATGGATTGACACAGCCGTGGGTTCATAGAAAATAAGTTAATAATTCTTACCTCGACAGCAGTGTAAATAGTCTTATCGCATGAGAAATTTTCTATAACTGGTCCGTAGTACTGCGTAGCAATTTTGGCCCATTCTCCGCCTCTCTCTTGGAATGTTTCTAGGACCTTCCTTACACTATCCCTTCCATTTAAGATAGGCTGCAAGGAAAGAATAGAAAATTAATGTCTTGAATAAAAGTTCATATTAAAAACGGCGACTTTTTTAAAGTAATGTTTTAACGGTGGCGCTAGTGTGATTCATAAATCCTCCTCTTAATAATTTTAAAACTTCTTTACCTGCCGCTGAATTCCAATATCGTACAACTCGCCATAAATTAAAATTTCATCCATATCATAATTGGCGATCTACTACAGTACGTTTTCTAAGACATTTTATACCACGAACAGTGAAACTGTGGAATTAACTTTCCTCAGCAGTGCCTTCAAGAACAGAGTTTTCATTTCCCTTAAAAGGCTGGCAACGTATCTGCGATACCTTGGTGTTGCGGGTCTCCATGGGCGGTGGTGATTGCTTTGCACCAGGTGACCCACATGCTCGCCCCCCCCCCCCCCCCTCTCGTATATAAAAAAAAACTTATAATGTAAACAATTCTTACCTTGCCAGCCATAGAACGCAGCGCTTGGTCAGCTTTAGCCAGGTCGTCCTTCAACGACGACAAATTCTGCGTCAAAGATGTTTCCTTACGCCATAATTCACTGTAATATGATATAGTAACATTAGTTTTGATACTTGGCATGTAAGCCGAGCCTTGCTCGGCGTTTTTATTTATTATTATTAATTATGGTATATATATAAAATTCGTCTAAACGCCTGATAGTTCTCCTTTATCACCAAATTATAATAGTATATTACCCCGGATGCGACATGCAAGGAATTCAACATCTCGTCCCGCTCCTGTCGCAAAAGATAACACTCCCACAGAACAGGTGTTTATTCGAATTAATTCGCAAAAAGGTTACACGGCTTCAGTTTTAACGAAAATAATAGTAGTTTATGAAACTGTTGCATAATAAGGCTTCCTAAAATACGAGTGTGGGTTTATAACATGAGCCGACGGCGAATGTGATAGTAGCGTCACACGAGTATTTTAAGACCTAATTATGTGCAATTTCATACACTACTTTATTTAATCTCATGAAATAGATGATAATAATATTTAAAATAAAAGCATGAAGTTAATTTAACAGCTTCAGTTCTTACTTATAAATCCATTTGCAGATCAAGCATGCGTGGTGCGCATGCGTTCACAGATTATGTAGAAAATTTTTGCAAAGTTCCAATGCATTTGCATTGCAACCTGCTTGCTGTTGTATCGAAATGGGAAAAAAAAGTTATTTTTCTATATGGTTGTCCATAAACAGCTGTATCGAAAAGTAAGTTTTTAATTTTATTTTGATGGCTTGTACGTAAATTATTTTGATGGCTTGTACGTAAAGTACGTGTATTAAGATTCTGTGTTTAGTTTTTTAATCTCTAAATTTTAGTATGAGAGTATATAAAAGAATTTAGCCTTAAAATTTCCGTCTTTTAAAAATAAAAGTAACCCCTTTTTGTTTAATAT
Organism: Hypsopygia costalis; assembly: GCA_937001555.2. Lineage (NCBI taxonomy): Eukaryota > Metazoa > Arthropoda > Insecta > Lepidoptera > Pyralidae > Hypsopygia > Hypsopygia costalis. The sequence goes on from OW443335.2 coordinate 7,441,030, forward strand.
CTCTCTGACCGATTGAAAGAATAGAACACACAGTTCAAATATAGACAAGGCCTCCTTGTCAATATTTGAACTGCGTAATTTTAAACTAAATATTATGTTAAAATAACAATGATAATATCATAAGCCTGCAATAACTATAATGATAAATCTTGATCTTTCTATTACAACACGGTTATGCACTGTTATTTCAATAGACATATGAATTACAGATGTTATTAATAGAATATCATTAAGGTATGTGTAACAAGTAACTAGGTTATTATAATATCTATGTTAAAGATAACAAACCTTGTACACCACGGCTAGTATAATAATCGGGACTTAAAAACGAAATTCTAACAATGTGACAATAAATAATATTTTCATAGCTTTTATTAGCAGTTTTATATGTCAAGCTACGAAACTTTGCCACCCGACGTTTTGGGGTATCAGTGGTTTATCAACATCTGTAAACCAGAGCCTGAACGTGGGTGTATCCTGCTGACTGACAAAAACGGGGCTCTGGCGAAAAGAGAGGTATTTTTTATAGACATAGCGTACTATATATACATTTATATATACGTAGCGTATTTATTAGGCTGCCCGACTGTGGAAGTACCTCCACCTCACAGAATCACAGAATACTGCAGTCAAATAACAATTCCCTTGAGGGTTGTTGTGTTCCTGCGAGTGAGTGAGGTCACCAGCAAGAAAGAAAGGAAGGAGTATAGGCTGGCAATGGATCAGCGACACCTTGGTGTTGCTGATCTCCATGGGCGGTGGTTTCCATCAGATTGACCCCTCTCATATAAAAAAAAACGGGTTGCACTCCGGGAGTGCCGACAGAAGTGAAAACTTGAACATTAACGTTGTGCATTTTTGAATATTTTGGAATGGTTATGGAATAATTTCGCAGGAATTGCTTTATTTATCAGTATAAAAGTACTATCGTTTATTATACACAAACATGACAATTTATATTACATTAAAAATAAACAGCAGGAGCAGGCATACATTTTCGCCGCGCGGTAGAAAGAGAGGGGATATTACTTCCTCTCATACACCGCGCCGGCGGTCATCTCTCCCTCCGTCTTACGAATTTTCGATCAGGCCACGTGTCCTGAGTGGAGTGGAGGGAGTTTACCATTTTTTACCCACCCCAAAAAGTGCACAACGCAACTAAAGAAGTTTTCGCTTCAAAAAAAAAAAACAGTAATATAAAAAAAATACAACCAACCATAGGACTGATGGAATACTCACTTTCTAGCGCTTTGCTCCTGATCCTTTTTCTTCTTGCACTCATAATACTGTTTGTTGTGCTCGTCGATGGCCACTCGTTGTCTCTCCATCTCTTTCGTCATCTCTTCTATTCTCTTCTCCAACTCCGTCAGTTTCGTCGCGTCTCTACGCAGGTCCTCGCGGAGTTTGCTCTCGTGGTCTTTTTTGTCCTTTATTTGTTTGTTCAGGGATCTGTTTGTGGAGTACAAAACTGTTTATTGCATCAATGTATATAATAGAATTGTTTAAATAACTAAGAAGTATAATATAAAGTCTTAGTAAATAATACTATAATATATTTAGAAACTGTATCCCGCGAAAAAGTATAAACCAAAAATTCTCAACAAATGAATAAAAATAAATATTATAAAATATATAAGTAGCGTTACATACATATAAGTTTCTACTTCTAAGATTTGTATTATGTACACAAAAATATTGTTATTTGGCTGCAATTTTCTGGTAGGTGGAGCATGCCTTACTTCTCTTTCGCTAGAGCCTAGTTTGGTAATCGTCAGGGTGCACTACGTGCATATGAGAGTGGCTAAGGCTCCAAAAAATATAGTGATTCCACAACATCACAAACAAAAATATATTATTAACAAAATACAATGCGACCAAATGAAAAAGTGTACAATAGAAACGGTACTAAATTTGTTACTAATAGCAAACTTGACTATTTTCATACAAAAGTGCTCAATGTTACCAAGTGAAAAATGTTTTCACGAAGAAAGTAGCGCCCTCTATTTTACTATATTTTCCGGTCGCGATATACTTACTTCAATTCCTTCTCAATCCACCGATCTCTGTCCTGTTTAGAAGTGAACTGCGTCCCTCTGCCCTGCTTCGCGTATAACTCCTGCCTCTTCTGCTGGTTCAGGGCTAGCGCTCTGGTACATTCTTCTTCGCGACCCTTCATCTCTTCATATTTCGGCTTCAATTCTTCAAGCTCGCGTTCTTTTTCCGATATCTGCTGTCTGAGACGCTCTAATTCTGCCTCTGCTCTTTCCTGTTACCACAATTTTGGACTATGTTAACTTTTCAATAAATATAAATAAATATTGCTGGACAAATTGCACACGGCCATCGAGTCCCAAACTCAGCAAAGCTTGTACTATCGGTACTATATAACTGATATTATACTTAAATACATTTTTTTGTAAACATATAATACATAGAAAACATCCAGACCAAGACACACAGGCATGTTCATGCACACAAATATTTGTCGTGTGCGGGGATCGAACCTACAACCTCGGAGTCAAAGTGGCCATTGCTAACCATTCAACCACCAGGCTCGTGAAATTATATTAATTCAATTATATAGTTTCAATTATTTTATTTCTAATGAAGTATAGTACCTCGGTCTCTGTGTTTATATCACTGGATTGTCAGCTTTTCGCCCAGTAAACCAACCAGACAAGAGGACCTTTACCCAGTAAGCTAACCAGGCACTCAAGCACCACAACAGGTGGCAGACAAGCATAAGGCCCGCCTGATGTGAAGCGGTTACCGTAGCCATATTAACGCTCGCAAGATAAAATATAGCTCGCTGTCAACGCAGCATCTCCTTCCTTTCTGGAGACCTCACTCACTCGCAGGAACACAACAACCCTCAAGAGAATTGTTATTTGGCTGCGGTATTCTGTGAGGTGGAGGTACATTCCCCAGGGTAGCTTACAATTACGCTCCCTACCTCTCTTTTCGCCAGAGCTTCGTTTGTCAGTCAGCAAGGTGCACCGCGTGCAGGTGAAATTGGCTTTGGTTCAAAGTTTGGTTGATAAACCACTTACACCCCAAATATCACAGGGACACTCACTGCCTATTTGACGGAGAAAAACGTATCCAGTATTTGTGAGCCTTCAATTCGTACGAACAGTGTTCGTACCTTTACGTACGATGCAAATCGTATCCAAAGTGAATGCAGCCTTACAGTTTAAATCTGTTCATCAAAGGGTCATGGGTTCGATGAAATTTTCTTACCTTAGATTTATTATCTCCGTCCACGTCGTCTGATAGATCCTTAATGCCTAGTTCCAATTTCGTTTTTTCCCTCAAAAGCTGTTGTTGCTCAGTTGACAGTATATCTTTCTCTTCGCGAGCCGCTGCGACATCTTTGCGGGCTTCTTTTAGTTTACTATAGCAAACATAAATATGTTACACATTAAATGAAAATTATTTATTTGCCACTGGGACCATGGCGGCACGTAAACCACAGTTTTTTATTTTCTTACTCAATGTTACACATTTATTATTAATCATGTAACATATTATACATTTTTTGGGTGTAAGTGGCTCATCAACATCTCTCAACGAAAGCCAACCTCACAGGCACGTGGTGCACCCTGCTGACTGACAAACGAGGCTCTGGCGAGAATATATGTAGGGCATAGCATATTTTTTAAGCTGCCTGATTTAGGAAGTACCTCCACCTCACAGAATACCATTTATTAGAATTTTCAGTTGAGATTTTCGTTTTGGTTAATAATTTCTTGAATGAATGAGTTTATTTGCATTGAATGAGGTAACATGTTACGGTTACACTGAGAGCCATATCATTCAGCCAGCTAGTTGCAAGCAAAATTTCATGCTATTTATACCAATGAGTGAGTTCTCGTTGATTATTTAATGTTTTCGTTAAGTTTGAAATTATAAGGAACTAACCGGTTGGCTTCCCTGACGTGATCCTGAGCCTCCCTCACCATGTCGGCATAATGCTGTTGTTCCTTACCACTGTTAGAACGCATTTTCTCCAACTAAAATAAGAAAGAAGAGATATTCATTATCTTACAGAAGATGTCAAAATAGTATACAACAGGCATGTGACGCAGTATAAACACAACTAAGACAATTGTTATATAATAATAATATTACTTGACATATTCCACAGCGCAATCTAGTCCCAAACTAAGCAAAGCTTGTACCCATAGATACTAGATAACCAATATATGTAGATTAATACATTTTTTTTGTAAATAACACAAGTTTTTAAAGAAGTAAATATAGGACACAAATATTTACCCTTGTACCTTGTAGGTTTGTAATTAATTAAGTGCATGGAAAATTTTAATGTCAGTATTCAGATAAATGCAGTAGGTTATGACACTCTAAGCAAAAGATTTGCAAAGAAAAATGAGACTGATCCCTCTGGTTATTAACAGTTTCAGTTTTGCGTTTGATGGGTTAGTTTCAGTGCCTATACTTCGGATTTTTTTTTACGAAAACCAGTGCAGTATAAGGATTGTGACAACACGTACGAAGATTCACTGATGACAAGGTTCAGAGATGCTTTAGAATTTAAACACACGCTGGCTGGCGACCTCGCTGCCTTATGTACTAATTCTTAATTCGTTGTCAACTTAGTGCGCACTTGCCGCAAAGCACTGTGTCACCAGTCTTAAATAATATTATGTATATTTATATCAATAGAATAATACATATTTAAAGAATAATAGTTATACCTCATCTAGCTTCCTCTTGTTTTCTCTGTGCTCGGTGTCGTGTATAATGAACTCAAGCACGCGTCTCGCTCGATCCCACTTCTGATACTCCTTGAGCTCCTCTTTTTCCTCTTCGAGAGTCTTCAACCGCTCTTCAATAGTTTGTAGAAACTCATTGATTTTCTCAACCTAAATTTAAAGGAAAAAATAATTACTGACGCCTCGAGATATTTCAATTAACTTATTACTAAAATAAACATGTAAAAAAAAAGTTTATTTACTATGTTAACAATTGCTTTCGCTCATCAAGGCCTTTCATACGATTCCCATAGCATAGGCCTTAATGTGGAAATTAAGTTACAAATCGTCATTCTATGGCGGCCGCCAACCAATGATATTATAAATACTATATTATATATACATATGCTACAAGCGTCAAAAACGTACACCCGAAAAGTGAGCCAAATGTCTCACCTCGCAGCTAGTTCAGATAAGCAAGCCGAAATTGACGATAGGTAAAAATGCCGTCTTCTGTATTACGCATATACGCTGTATACTTACGCACGCTGTATAAATGCACTATTTATGTTGATAAAGTAAATAAAACCCAAGGGAGCACATATTACACTAAACTACATAATTATATTTGATGTTAACCCATATTTTAGTAGCAAGTTATTACAATTTAAAGTTTAGATTATGTACTCAGCGAGTGAAAGAAATAGCAAGAATTTTAAAGCGCTGAGATGATAATGATAGCAATAGTCAGATCCTCCAGGCGACAAGAACCGTTATCTAACGCAATTTCGTATGGGTATGTGTATAGTATTTAAAACATCATTGCAGTCAACACAATTCATTTGAAAGTTGTCAATTTGGTTATAAATAATAACAAATTTCTAACAATTAGTAGGATTCTTCTGCAATAAATAAATATGTAGTTTTAATTATATTCAAATTGTTGTGTTTATTTGAAATAGAAATGAGGGTCTTTTGGCAGCACTGTAGCGTAGGGTCCAATCATTTGTCAATTCATAGCATTTTGTCAAATGTCTTGTTGATGTCTTGTGTTGTCTTAAAGTTTCACTGTCAAAAAATTCAGTACATTTTGACAATCTGGACCCGATACCTACCTAACGACATCTTATGTCAGAAAAAATATACATCGCCATTAAAATAAAGGGATAAAATAATAAATAAAAATTATAACATACCTTTCCAACTGTTTCTTTAAGTATAGCAACAGATTCCTCTCGCCTCTCATCATATACTCTAGTACCAGCTACTTCCCTCAGTAATTTTAATCGATGCGAATCAGGTGCGATTGCCATTTGATTAATCTGTATTTCAATAAAAATAATAATTTGTCAATATAAATATATAAAATATGGTTAACTTTTTAATGGGACAGGGGTCCACCACACATTCCCACCACTGTGTCTCCTATGTAGCCAGGATTATCAGCAATGACCGCCATAAAAGGCAATGAACAGTCAAGTCCACTGTAGTCCTGGGGGTATAACTACAGCTACCTTAGAACTCACAACGAATTTAATCAGAAGAAATTAGTAGGATTAAGAAGCTTTTGGAATTTGACTTCCCTCTTAGCAATGTGAGCGACAGCAATATGACAAATAAGGCATTAAAAGCCTAAAGACATGGCTCGTTTCTTAACTAACCGTTTCTTTAGGCTTTTAATGCCCGCTGTGTGCACCACAGATTTCATGTATCTTATACTATTAGGGGCCACATCGAGTTTTATCAAACACATTCATTCCAATAATATGATTTGCAAAATCGTCTGAACGCTTGGTATTTCACCCTTGTTGCTACCAAATCAGAACATTGTTAACTATATAAGTGTAAATGTACATTAAGCAGTTTTACTCATATAACCACTCTTGGCAAGCAAATAAAATAAAATAAATAAAATTTCTATTACTAACTTTTAGCAAAACAGAACTAAAAATAACTCTCACTCAAATACTAACATTATAAAAATTCTGGTACTCACCTTTCCCTGTTTCACAATATAATATGGGTTAGAGTTTGAGAGACCAGCACTCTCAAGTAGGTTGAGAACCTCAGACCGCGGCACAACTTTTTTGTTCAGGAAGAACTGATCTTTCTTAGATCCAATGACACGTCGGAGAAATATCTCATCTTTTTCAATCTAAAATGTATAGACATGCACATTATTCTTTTTATGTATTTTTAATATATTTAGCAAACTTATTTTAGTAGAATTACACACACACACACACACATGACAATAATTAAATGTCTTATATTGTGAACACTACATGTTACATACACAATGAGTTATGTGAACAATAATTTAAAATTGTTCACAATAACTTTAAATAATTTAAACATTTTGTTGTGTTATTAAATGTCATGTGTGTGTGGTGTCCAAATAATTCTACTATAAATACTATAAAAAAATAGATATTTATGACGTTTTCATGGGAACTTGTCAAAAAAGACTTGGTTGAAATTTAGAGTAACAAAATCAATACTAACAGGAATTCTGTTGTCCGAGTTGTCAAAAATAATCTCCACAAAAGCAGATATGACTCGAGGGCCTGTGCCTTCGTGGAGCAACGCCAGCCTCTGTTCAGGCCTGAGATGTGAGAACTCATCGCTGAGTACAAACTGAATAGCTGAAACAAAAGCCGACTTTAAAGTTTTCGCTCTAGCTATCAATTATAAACTATGAGCAGTAAATTAATTTATATATTAGCTCATACAAAGCTGATCAAATAGTTTGTAGATGTTAAATTATTTTTATTGACTTCGACAGACATACATGTCGAGGTAATATATAATAATTTCATGAAATTACTCATTATTATATTACCTCTATGTAGGTTATTATGTATTATATACCTAATCAAGTCAATAACAGAAAAATATAATAACAACATAACCATAGAAATACCTAAAAGCCTTAGCATCATAAAAGTAGTTTGCATTATCTGTGAGTGTGTGCAGGCATTAGTTTATGTACTAACCATGAAAGAAGTTGCTTTTGCCAGAACCATTACGTCCAACGACTACATTGTGGCGTTTATCAAAGGGTTCCACTACAATTTGCTCTCGATAACTCTTGAATCCTTGAATAATTACCTGTAAACAATAACATTCACAACATAATCATAATATCATAAATTACATCTGTAAAAGTACATAGCTAATTTTCCTAAATTAATTAACACATGGCAAATTAAATAATTTAGCAATGTTACCTGTTTTATATGCATTTTCACAAACTTAAAAGTGAAAAATTAAAATAATTTACGAGAAAAGTAGACAGACCGCCATTTCAAGCTGTCACGCACAAGAAACGGAAACGTCAGTCAGTCATCCATTAGCTGTCAATTGTGTCAAGTAAGAGTAGTCTTCTTTTTCTCGTTGCTGGCAATCTCTATTAAGTTGAAGATTATTTTTGCAATTTTCAAAGTTTCATTTTAAACCCTGTTTCAGGAGTATGTTGAAAAGTATTGTCAGAAATCTTCTAGTTTCTCAATATTCTGTGTTACTCATTTACTTGTAAAAAATCAACAACAAAATAGATAATGGAATTTTACTGCACTTTTACACGACTTCGTAGAAGAACTCGGTAGCAGTTATATACTTTTAATCCAAGATTTCGTTAATTTTATGCACTCTAATGACCACTTGGAGCAGAACATAATACACTATCAATAAGAAGCAATACGGAGTTTCAGAGGCACGGTTGATAGGGTTTCCTTCAGAGAGGTATATTCTTTCCCGTACAAATAAGATACGTATAAATTTACTGTTGACGTTTACTCTGTAGTTTTCTGTACAATTTGCCGCAATGTATGAATGTGGTCCACAGTACAGAAACCTAGCCTATTTCAGTGGCTGATAGTCGTTAAGTCTGAGCGAGTCGATTCGTGATATCCCTTGATTTATTAATACTGACTACAACATAAGGTTCTTTAAAAGGAGCACGTAAATAGGATTTTACAGAGTCATCAATGAGAGAGTGATGCCTGGTGTTTTATGCGCCCATGAGCTTACCTAGCTTACCATCTCATAAGCCACATGGGCGGCATGTGTATGTATACAAAAATAGATTTTGAAATTGATCCTGTAGATATAAGCTTACCTCTTTTACACCAGTGAGAGGTAAAGTTTTCTTCAAATCTTAAACAAATTGCCAAACGCGAGTCGAGCCCGAAGGCAGAAGATTCTGTACAAATTATAAATAAACTGGAAATTGATGAACAAACTGAAGGTTGTTAAGCTGATTTATCCATACATCGATATAAGCCGCGCGGATAACCACGGGAATTCTCAAAAATCCTTTCTTTGTTGCCTACGTTAGGTATAATAGCTACCTCATACTCGTACCTGCCTTCGCGCCAGCTATAGGTACTATTAATCAGTAACATTGATGGTACCTACCACAAGTATGCCAAATTTTGAACCCGATCCGTCAGTAACGGTTGTATTTTAAATTTTAAGAAAAAAAGATGAAACACATCTGGCGAATTACGCAGGCGACTCGTATCGTTTTCCCATACCCTCTCATAGCTCATTTGGCATATACATTGACTGAAAGAAAAAATGGGGTGTGGCTATTTATTGGACACGGGTGTGTGTTGTACGTGAATACATTATTATGTGCTAAAATTATTTCAAAATGGCAGAGCTTCGCCGTCCCCCGCACGGTATGTTCCTTATAGTTCTTACTTAATGTAATCAATTCTTTGATCCTTCATCTATCCAGTGGTATGATTGAATTTTGGATGGAGAAGGTAGATTCGTAGCTGCAACAGAACAGCAAACTGCAAAACTGTACCCCCCGATTTTGTTACAATTCGATTTTTTTTAATTGCCTCCCTAAGAAAGCAATTTTAAAGACGTAAGTATTCACGTCAAAAGAAAACCACTAAACTACACCAAAATGATATAATCAATGTCTGCAAATGGACATAAGCTAGCTTTAGAACCGTTTCGTATTACGGTGGATCCTGTACAATAAGTTAACAGTAATAATGGTTATTAGGTGGTCTGTGCATTCTCATTTGGCATTCCATGATGAATTCAATAGTTGCCAAACAGGCAATACCCGTTTGTGTCACCTGAGCCAGTGAGTACCAAACGTTTGACATGCATGAACATTTATTGCTTATTTAGGCAACATTTACATTTAGGAAGGGAATATTAGAACAATTGATAACCAACCAAACTGTTGAGTTCCGCATATTCACACATCTCCATAAGATCTGCTTTTAACCGCCAACTAAACTTAAATAACACCGCTTCTACCTACTTCAAACTTAGGTTAGTTAGAAGTAGTAGAAGTGCTTCGTGCATTAGGTACCCATGCAATATTTCTTTTGTCCTCAAAATAAGTAAATTATACTAAGTATTTTACTACTAAGTATTTAACACTAGCGGCCCGTCCCGGCTTCGCACGGGTGTACAATTTAGTAAAAAAATATAGCCTATGCTACTCAGGGATAATGTAGCATTTTAATGGTGAAAGAATTATCGAAATTCGTCCAGTAGTTTTTGAGTTTATTCGTAACAAACATACAAAAATACAATGTTTCCTCTTCATAAGTCGTCGTCGCCCCCTTAATCAAGGGGTTTCAAGCGTACTTCACCACGATGCTCAAGTGGGAGTTGTCAGGGCCAGCGTATTCTGCCAAAGTACTGTATAAATAAATCCATCCATGGACAGGCTAATTGTCAGTTTACACATAGCAGTTATACATAATCGATTACGCAAGTTCAGCAGTTGATGTCACATTGCCGGCACGCTGGGTATGATACCTCTTTCGTCGATCTTTTATGTCTATATATAAAGTCTAAGTCTATGGTATAAAGTTAATATACCATAGCCATTAACTTTATGATAATTACCAGTATTCTCGTTCCAAATTCAAAAACTTCGCCGGCATGGATTTTCTTATTCTTTGAACGTAAATTACAACACTTGGCGTGTTCGTCAAGACATGAAACATATTGTATGTTCAAAGAGGTAGACAGATTTTTTTCATTTGCCATTTAAGGGTTATGCTAAGGTCCGACATCATTCTGCCAAGTCTTCAGCCAGTAGGTAATATTAATCATACCTATTTCTGGCTTCAGGGATATGCCGAAGTAAATGTTACTTATTATTATTTATTATTCTCGAAGTCTGTGCAAAATGTTTCGAAAACATAACTGCAGGAGACCCAGCTTGAGGCAGACAGCTCACTCATGTTTATTTACTTTGCAACTGAATTGTAACAGTTACGTAGGTGGGTTACCTATGTATGTAACATGTTTACATCGTTCTGTCTTTGTTATTATAGTAATATATGCGGAAAATAAACTAGAATAGGCTTTGAGAACAGTCAATAACCTACAATTGAAGACAAGGTTGTTTGAGGCACATGCTTCGTTTTGAGGCAAGATTTTGGGGTAGAAGTAATTGGATGCGTTACCAGATTGATTTTAGATCAAAGCTGCATTTTAAACTTTAGAAAGTGAAAAAAGCGGGACACGTATGTAAAAACCGGGACTTTAAGAAAAGTGCATTTATTAGATAGAGTTTTTCTTTATAGAATGACTGGATACGTATTTTTGGCATGAGTTTTTTTTCTTTTAATATTCAAAAGCGGGACATGTGATGTCACGCGCGGAACATTACACTTTACCCTAAAATAGCGAGATGTCCCGCCAAAATCGAGACGTCTGGTAACGCTACTGCTTACGTAAAGAGGATGGTTACCTGTCCGATGTCTCGGTATGATAACATAAGAGTACGGAATATAAACTATAGTTCTACCTGTATTGCCTGTGTGCAGGTAGGTAATCCGATTATTTACTTTCACATAAACTTTTTATTTTTTATTTTTATATGAGACGGGAGCAAACGAGCATGTGGGTCACCTGATGGAAAGCAATCACCACCGCTCATGGAGATCAGCAACACCAAAGGATCGCCGATCCGTTGCCAGCTTTTTAAGGGAATTAAATACTCTATTCTTGAAGGCACCCATGTCGTAATTGTTCGGAAATACCGCTGAGGGAAGTTGATTCCACAATTTCACCGTTCGTGGTATAAAATGCCTTAGGAAACGTACTGTAGTAGATCGCCAATTATCAAGATGATATGGATGGAATTTTATTTTATGGCGAGTTGTACGATAGTGGAATTCAGCGGCAGGTATTAAATCAAACAGCTCATCCGTGCACTCCCCGTGATATAATTTGTATAGCATGCAAAGTGACACTGTATCGCAGAGATGTATCTCTGCGTGTAGAGAGAGAGAGTCCAGTCGATCCGAGATCATTGGGTCCCCGACGATTCGAACTGCTCATCGTTGTATGCGGTCAAATGAAGTAAGCAAGTATTGGGGCGCACCGGCCTAGAGATGCGAACAGTACTCCACGTGAGGGCGAACCTGGGCTTTATATAGTTGAAGGCGGTGTCGGGGTGTAAAATACCGCTTGGCTTTATTGATGACCCAATCTTCTTAGAAGCCAGTTTGGCCTTGTACTCCAAGTGGCCGCGAAACTGAACATCACATTTGGAATCAAAGATAACCTCACCCATGGTACAATAAAACAAATTATGCTGTTCCCATTTCTTGCCAAAACTAAGTATCGCATTCTTTAAAATTTCCAAACTATTATTATTATTTATTTGACGAAATATTTGAATTAATTTTTTAAACCGGTTTTTAGAGGAATTTGTAGGTACAGCATTTTTGCTCATTTAGAGCAGCAAAAACCGGTTAACACTGACGCGTTAAATAATTTCTGTATCGGGCAGGATGGATGCCATTTCATATCGATCGAAAGCAACCTCAGAAAAAGTCAAACACAAATTGCAATATTTGCAATGCGTTTACTGACCTGCCCATCGTCGAATAAACCGGTAAATTTAGGTTAAAATAAAATTCTTAACGCGATCGTGTTGTTAAGGAAAGTTCAAGCAAAATCGAAATAAACCGGTATGATATAAACCGGTTTCGAACTTTACAATAAAAAAGAACAAATTAAAAATGGCCCAGATTAATCATAATTATGAGTGCGCATAATAAGATCGCTATACCTAGTTACCAGACATTAATGAGAATAAATTTATTTTATTTATTTATTCAAATTTTATTGCAACATAAAAATATTGTCTCGATAACGAACTAAGCATATGTGACAAGCTCGATGGTCGAATGGTTAGCAATGGCAACTTTGATCCCAAGGGCGCGGGTTTGATCGCCGCACAAGACAAATATTTGTGTGCATGAATATGTCTGTTTGTCTTGGTCTGGGTGTTTTCTATGACCTACTTTGGCCCAGCAATATCAGCCGCTCCTTCTCAGCTAATCGTTCCCGATATACCCGATTCTTTTTCGCATTTTCATTCGCAATACCCGATTTTTTTGTACAAATGGGTTGAAAAAGTCAGTTGGGTCCACAGTTGGCCAAAACAATCGTAAAACAGTAAGTATGTGTTACACTGTTTTACCCACCCATAAACCCATGTTCAATAAGCGTTGTACAATACAAGTGGCTACTTAATTAAATAAGGTATTTAAATAACAACATGATGCAAGCCGGCATCATTTTATGTTTGCAAAGTATATTTTTTTGCCACTAGCCAGCCGCTTCTAATATCTGTCCACCCTAGACCCGGGGGTCCTGCCGTCGAAGCTGAAGCCGATTATCGTCGAATATTTTAATCGATAAAAAAGTTGATTTAAAAAAAATTGGAACCGACTTCAGTTGGCGAGCGCAGCTTATTGGTAGAATACCCCGGCAGACGCTGCTGCCCGTCTTCCGGTAGAAAAGTTATTGCGTGACATAAGATTCCTTAGTCGCCTTGTACGACATCCAGCGCAGAGCAATGGAGTGGCACAATTCTATTTTGCCGGCTACCACAGGGCAAATTTAAGGGTTTCCCCCGATTTTTCTGGGATTCCATCATCAGACCCTGACTTGGTGAATATGGGACCACCTCGCAATTACCCTTTTAAATAAAAAAAATGAATTTGACCATACGTGCTTTTAAAAAATATAAGGGTTTCCCTTGATTTCCCTGGCATCCCATCATCAGATCTTGACTTGGTGAATATGGGACCACCTGGCAATAATACCCTTTCAAATAAAAAAAGAATTATGAAAATCGGTTCACAATTCGCAAAGATATCGAATAACATACATACATAAAAAATATTCAGTCGAATTGAGAAACTCCTCCTTTTTTGAAGTCGGTTAAAAAATAGGCCTTGCTTACGTTTTAGTTATTGACAGACATCTTCAGCTCAGCCAGTAAAGCACCAGGGTTTATTCCAGCTAAGCTAAACACAATTACTACCGATCTAAGCTAAAGTTTGTCATTTGCAACAAAAATATTCGATGGTAATCGGTTTGCTTCGGCGGTAGGGCCTCGGGTCTAAATGGCCATAAATGAGATATCCACCACTGCCGATGGGGTAGGACAGGAATGATCTGAAATGGCGAAAATGCAGCGTTGGGCGGTCTTCCGCAAGATCGACCGACGATCTGATAAATATTGAAGTGAGCCGATGGATACAAACGGCATAGATCCGATCATTGTGGAAGTCTTGTTTGTAAGTCTATGGGGGAGGCTATGTTCAGAGTGGATGTATTTGGATGAAATTACCTGCGTGATTCTCACGCAGGTAGAATAGCTTTGTCGCGCAGAAGTAATTCAGCGCGAGAACGCTGGGAACGCTGCTTGCCACAGACTACCCTTATAGGACCCAGTCTTTTTAAATAGTTTGTTTTTTTAGATTAATTTTAATTAGTTTGTAATTACTGGGTATTTGAGTAATGATTTTTAAGATTAATTAAAACTAATTATTATAATGAGGAAGTGTGCCTGTCTTTCTGTCTGATTATTATCTATTTGTTACCCTTTCTCGACTTAACGGTTGGACAGATATGAATTTAGCATGGGCATTTAGATTATCTCGATGAAGGACATCATCATAAATGCATTTGCAAACAGGTTTGATTGTCAGTACATGAACCATTGTTGTATGGTACATGTACGGACAAACAAACAAAGAACTATCTGCAATAAAAATTATTAAATTTTAATAATATAATACAAAATTTAATCATATGTTATAATTTAATGATAATTTTGAAATTTTATTTTATGTTTATTTGAACTTTAAATTTTTAAGCTATTGCATAGCTTCTATCGCGGGCCTTGAGCGCGGGGACCGAATCCAGAAATTCCGTAACGAAAAAACCTCACGCTCCCCACTCCGACGGGCAAGGAGGTGTGGCTTGAAGGCCGTGCATCGTCTAACGTCGTTTCAGTTCGGCAGTCTTCGACACGGCGTTGTGTGCGTGCGATTAGACGTATTGTACGACTCTACGAAACTCGTTTTATTTATTTAATAATAGAAAAATTTGTTTTCTTATCGGTCACCACGCTCAAAAAGTGTAACTTGAATTAATATCAAAGAAAAAGCAATACTGCATGAATAAAATAAATAAATAAAATTATAATTGCATAAGTTGAAACAAAATGCTATGCAATAGCTTTACCGCGGCAGTCCCCGAGTGCGACACGTCTTTTTTATTAGAAATTTTAAAAATCTGTATAATTTATATGACTACTATGGCTATAACTGCTGAAATAAATGAATTTGAATTTGAATTGACTAGACTACATTTTGGCACGATATAACCTACATTCAGGCGGGCGAAGTCGCGGGTGGAACCTATTATTTATATGTATATTCAGAAGACTAGCTCGTTTAATAGTATAGCATATGCCACAGCGTCGGTAATCTATGGCGGCGACTAGATTGTATGCATGGACGTCTGGACTTCTGGAGCCGCTATTAAATATCAATTTAACCCACATTTAACCGCCTGCAACGCTTGATTGCTACTCAGCTAACTAGTATTAGACCATTGCACTGGCCACTTTTTCGCTACAACTCACGGGCTTCGAGCACTGTAAATTTAATATACATACATAAGTAGTGGGATGAATAAATGTTAACGACGACATTAAAAAAACTTGTAATTAATAAAAATCATCTCGTTTATCTTTAGATTAAACTGCAAAATATTACAAAACTGTTAGATTAAACTATATAATTAGGACCATTTGTATCTTGCAGATCACTATTTAAAAACTTAAAATGTCTTGTCTGAAGCGTTGACAAATCTTCCATTAAATGTTTTTAAAAAAAGCTTTGCTTAGATTACTCTGTGACAACTGTGTCTATAGCGTAGAGGAGTTCAATAAGATTAAATATAATTAATGACGTTTTATAATTTATTATTTATTGTAATATTATAAAAAGGTTGACTGGTAGAGAATGCTTTTAGCATTAAGTTCGCCTTTTGTACCCTTATAAATAATTTGTGATCAATAATTATATTTTAAATAAATAAATAAATAATGTTTATATGATGTGACTATTGTTGATATTTTTATTAATGATTGAGAAATAATATTTTTATTTTCAATTTTATTCTGACAATAGGCTATTTGACTAACATTTTTTTCGGTTTGATATGTAGGGACGTCTCCATAATATAACCATAGGTGAAAGAATTACTTCGATAGCACAAAAATCTCTCGAGATATGTTAATTTGAAAATCACAATTTTTAGACTGCCCCAAAACGCTCCATACAAAAGACTACCGAATTATGACGTCACAGGTTTGTATTTTGTATGCATCAAATCAGAAATTTGTACGATAGCTATGTTAAATATTACGTTTATGTAATTAGTATCATAATAAAAGTTACAGCATTTTTTATTGCTTCTCCAATGGAAATATATTTTTTTAATAATTTCAAAGTTTTAAAATGGACTTTCCCGCCAAACTTTGATCGACGCTAAAAAAAAAGTCTGACTGAAGATATTAGAATGGAAGTTTGCAGATCTTTATAGTTTTGTGTATTTTACGATATTGTTAATTTATTTGTACTTTATTACTTATTTATTTTTAAACATTGGAAAATAGCCTATTTAATTTTAATTATCTTTTTGCATGCCAATGTTTAGTGCAACTCGCTTGCGCTTTTATATTTGTACCACCGTTGTACCGTGTATGCTCGCAAATAAATTGATTTGATTTGATTGATTTATAAAAAAAACTATATATAGCGTAACTTGGACCATCGCCTAATACAACGATCCATCGAACTCGCTTGTTACGAGTAGTTAGTACAAGACAAGTGATCCTGTCGTGCGTTCATATAATAGATATTTCTGAATTCTACCTACATTTTGTGTAACATTCAACAATGATAGAAAATGATATCGGACAATAACTTTAGTTTTAAATATAATTATAGTTTTTCATGTAAGCGATATGCAAACGTCTTACTGAAAATACAGATATATTAAAGCGAACAAGTTAAGTTAATAAAAAAAAAAATCAAAAAAACCCGACTGCACCTACAACAGATTTATTAGTCACGCGCAGCAATAATATAATTCCACACAAGCAACTCCGCAGGTAAAAAGTAAAAACTAATAAATATTATTACCTATATACCTATTTGGAATTAGGTCATCGATACGTTTATTTTGATACCCATATATATTTAGAAGAAAAAAAAATATTCCAACGACGATTTTGCGGCTCATAGCCGCCATATTGATTTTTTTATATTTGATATAGCCTATGTCACTCGCGTGATTAAGACGAATCTAACGACACCTCATAAGTTGAAATCTGTCAAACGGTTTAGGCTGTAGAGCGTGCCAAATAATAAGACATACATATACATACATACATACACTCGAAAAACATAACCCTCCTTCGGCAGTCGGGTAAATAGCATTAAAATATGTCTGGAAACTGGACTGACACAGATACAATATTTACCTAGACAGATTAAATTTTTTTATCACTTCTCTTTTTGGTTAGCTATTAAAACGTATGCAATTATATTATGCAGATTTCCATTCGAATAGGTACCTACCTGACCGGTATGAATTCTAGAAATTGTCGATAAAAACATCAATTTGAACGATACCGTAACGGGATGATGTGAATTTAATTAGTAAGTAGTCTTTTATCAACAAAAGTTATTTCATGTTTCATCACTTCTATCAGGAGTTTGCGTCTGGGCCAGCCCAGTTTAAGGATCAGGTTTTTCACATTTCACTGTTATTTATATTCGTATGCCAATTTTGTTTCGTATACATAGTCCACATTGATCGTCGCGACTTCGCGAGCATTGAGAGCACCGCATTCGTTTTAACAGATCGCAGCGTACGCTCCTGATAAACGTACTTTTTCTTTTAATTAATTCAGTGCAAGTTCAAGATAAAAAGTTTTGATATAAATTAATAATTCCTTAATTTTAACGCCAAATTAATAAATAAAAATGACAGTGGTGAATTTAAGTAAATCGCGAGGTGATATTTTTAAAGAGATTGACAAATTCGGTAGATTTCAAATATTTCAATATGTTTTGATTTGTTTACCTTTATTTATGGTGTCTATGGCTCATGTTAACTATGTGTTTGTTGCGGAGGAAGTTGATTATAGGTAAGTAACAATAATATTTTTTCTGAATTGACTGTAGTGTTAGGCATTGTAAGCATAAAAAAAAATTAAAAAAATACGAATAGCCACCTGCTTGTACCTACCTAAGTACTTATGTTATAAATTAAAAATAATATATAGACTTCTTTTTTCCCTGTTTTTGATATTTTTGTTTGATTTTCATCATAATTTTAAGGTACATTCAGCTTTTGTAGCTCGGAATTATTTTAGAGTTGATAAAAAATATTTTATATAGCTTCCAGTTTGATTTCTTTTAAAGTTGTGACGTAAAACACAAGATAATAGTCATGCTAATTATAAAAATATAAATTTTATAATACTTAATAAAAATTCATATTTTGTAGACGATTACACAACAAAAGTTACCGAATATCAGATTTATCACAGACATTGCATTTTTACGTAACTTACTCGACACTAACGACAAAATATGTTTTTATAAATATATAGAAAAAAGTTCGTTACAGTTTATGACACTTTTGCATGACTGTCTATATGTGCGTTTTTTTTATAAAATCATTTTTTATAAAATAAAATATATATTATTTTTTTATTTCATTTTATTCAGGTGTGACATTAGTTAATAGGTATTATTAATTTGCATTAATTTTTTTCAATGCGTCAATCTTACTAGAATAATAATACAATTATAGACATATATAATAATAAATAAATAAATATTGTCAGACAAATTACACAGCATACAAATAATAAATATTTGACTGAACATTATATCTAATATATAAAGTTCTGTGAAATAAAAAAAATGTAAGTACTTACCTATGTGTTTTTTATGTAAAAGTTTAAATTCGTTGTTCTAATATTTTATTTAGACAAAAGTGCATAAATGTTTGTTATTTAATGTCATTTGTGATCACATAAATAAATAATAATTAATTTAATTTGAAGTATGTATTATGTGCTGTATAAACAAGTGTAGAAAGGCTGACAATATATTTGATCTATGAACGAGGACAATCAATGTAGAAAAATAAAGGATGTGAAAGCGAACAAACACTTTCACATTTATTATTAGTTTCTGGTATGTAATACGACTAATTTCTACGATATCTACGTAATACACACTCATGTTAACTTCAAGCATTTTATTGCCTCTGCCTCTAATATAATTGAACGTCTTATGTAAATTGGCGGGAAACGGGCGCGTGCTATGCGGTTCCAAAGGGCAATTCTCGTAATTGAAATGCAGTCAATATTCAGTTCCGATCCAGTCTCGATATCATAAATGTCAAATTTGGTATTCTCGTATCACTTTATGAAACTTTGAAGTCTAATTTAAGTGGGATTATTTCCAAAAAAAGGCCGCAGATTAAACAAACTAAGAATGTTATTTTGCCAAAAATAAGAACGTTCGAAAGAAATGAAATCAAGTCATATAAATTTAAGTCAATTCTTCAATTCAATCTTCATTCGGTGTACTTTCATTCCGCTATCGTAAAACAATTACGAGAATTGGCCTAGGAGTTTTCTATAACGAGCTCTCCGGTTGTAGAATGAACTCCTCGCCAAGATTTTTTCCAGGAAAGTACAATATGGGATTCTTCATGAAAGTCGTTTTAAAGGTGTTTTACGCATGAGTTATGCCTCTGATGTCGCCAACGTATATTGACTCCAATGACTGCTTACTATAAGGCGAGCTAGCCACTTTAATGTTACAAAAAAACACACACAGTATTGTATTTATATCGTGTATTAAATATACAAAAAAAATGTTATCACTTTGCAGATCGTAGTTTAATACCTCATAATTACATGTCAATTGTTACCTATATATTATTATAATCTACTAGCGGCCCGCCCACGCTTCACTGTGGCAATCTTCTCGTTCCCATGTCTTTCCCATGTCCTGTGGATTTCTCATACAAACGTTTGTTGATAAACAACTTCATCACATTATTTTTTGCATTTTTTTTTGTTATTTGAATAGCTACTCTGCTGTTCGGGATGGAGACAAATCCAACAAATCGAATGTTATAAAAATAGAATAGTATATAAAATAGACCAGTGTTTCGCAAACTTTTTATTCTAGGAAAACCAAAATTTTTGGAAGTACACCATAAATGATAAATCACTTTTTATATTTTAGAATTTTTCTTCCGTCCGTCTATTTAGCTTTATGAGATAACATATATATATAATGAATTTTACAATAATATTCATCATTTCGATTATATTCGCGATTTCAAATATACCGGCGCGAACACAGAGGTCGCTGTTTTGTTACAAATCAATTTCGATGTCCTAAAAACAACTGAACCGGTTATAATGATTAGTTAATTATTTTGTATTTAAAAAAGTTTTTTTTTTTGGCTAATTAAGTTCAATCAAAATAGGAACAGAGTTTTGGAACTGCCGTTAGCAGCTGGGGTGTCGGCACGAGAGATTTTTTTATATTGAAAGCGTCGGTATACGCTTTACATCCGACTGGTCTTGCTTGGCACTCGGCGTAGTATAAAAATGTTTCAACTGACGAAAGTCCGTCTCCGCCAACCCGCAGTTGAGCAGCGCGGTAGAGTAGGCTCTATATTCCTTCGATTAAGGGGAGACGTGTATTCCAATGGTGGGATGATGCCTGAAGCGAAAGTGAAAGCGAAAGGTTAATAGTTGAACATAAAAAAAATAAAAAAATATTCCTGGACAAATGACACACTGCCATCTAGTCCCAAACTAAGCAAACTTTGTACTGTGGGTACGAGATAACTGATATTATACTTAACTACATTTCTTTATGTAAATACATACATATAGTATAAAGAAAATACCCAGACCAAGACAAAGAGCCGAACCCGCGACCTGGGAGTCAAAGTGACATTGCTAGCCATTCGACCACCGAGCTCGTCAAATAGATTATATTTTTAAAGTGCCTAGGCATAATTGCATGAATGCATTGACTGAGGCAATGAACGTGTTACGTCTATTTCTATGCTGGGCTGGTTTTTCAAGTTCAAAGCTAGTCAGAAATAAAATGCTCTCGAGTCAACAGAGGACACGCGCATTGAGAAAAAGGTTAATGTCGCACTGCTGGCAGCGCCATAAAAATAATAACACGTGAACGAAGATAAGAAAATTATTTATACTTTTTACAGCTGCTAGTCAAAGAGGCGGCAACAGATTGACTAGACTACCTTTCGTATGTCTTATTAATATTTATTGGTTGTTTATATTAATAAAGTTTGATGTACAGTAAACTAATCTAAAATCGAGCAGAATATTTACAAATAAAATATTTACAAAGAGGTAGAAAAAAAGGAAGAAAAGAAATAAAACAAAAATTATAAGAAAAAATTTCCCCCAAATCGTTGCCCGTTGTTAACGTACCAAGATCGCTGGCAGCATTACCTCGCTGAATAGCAATGCTAATCCTCTGAGCAATGTCTTATTTAGTACTAGTTGACCCGACAGACGTGGTCCTGTCTTATTTATTTATTTAAACTTTATTGACCACAAAATTACATAAGGGTACAAAAGGCGGACTTAACGCTAAAAGCATTCTTTACCAGTCAACCTTTGGGAATAGCAGACTTTCTTAACAATGAATATTGAATTCGTATTGGTTTCGCACAATCTGTCAAATAACTGACTGTTTTGAATTGCATTATGAAAAATAACATGGTCGTTCAGTTTTCTTAATTTTTCGCGCATTTTTTTAAGCTATTGCATAGCTTCTATCGCGGGCCTTGAGCGCGGGGACCGAATCCAGAAATTCCGTAACGAAAAAACCTCACGCTCCCCACTCCGACGGGCAAGGAGGTGTGGCTTGAAGGCCGTGCATCGTCTAACGTCGTTTCAGTTCGGCAGTCTTCGACACGGCGTTGTGTGCGTGCGATTAGACGTATTGTACGACTCTACGAAACTCGTTTTATTTATTTAATAATAGAAAAATTTGTTTTCTTATCGGTCACCACGCTCAAAAAGTGTAACTTGAATTAATATCAAAGAAAAAGCAATACTGCATGAATAAAATAAATAAATAAAATTATAATTGCATAAGTTGATACAAAATGCTATGCAATAGCTTTACCGCGGCAGTCCCCGAGTGCCACACGTCTTTTTTATTTTTTATTCTCCCGACAATAACAAACACAATAAAAGGAAATAGCAAAATCGATCCAGCCGTTCACGCGTGATGCTGTGACCAAGGGAAATAGGGATTCATTTATACAGAGTAGCTGACACGACAGACATTATCCTGTCTTCTTTTCTTAATATGAATATTGAATTCGAATTGGTTTCGCGTAATCTGTCCAATGACTGACAGTTCTGTCAAACGACATAAAGTTACATTAGAAAAGTTATTATGGTCGTTCACGCGTGTTGCCGTGACCAATAGGGTATCATTTATATGTATATACCTACTAGCTGACCCGGTGAACTTCGTACTGCCTACTTTACTAACGTCACTCAATTATTTTGCCTTCCCGGAACCTCTCCACTAACACTTGAACTTTATGGTATGGTATTAAAGTTCAAATTTACTTTTATGTATTATTACTAATCGTTTGTATCGGAATATAGACAACTGTCATTTTTAGACTTTTTCCAGGCAAATTTTTTTTAATTTTTCTCTGTGAAAGAACCATCCTCGTACTTCAAGGAATATTCTAAAAAAAGAATTAGCGAAATCGGTTCAGCTGTTCTCGAGATTTGAGCTTAGCAACGATTTCAGCGATTCATTTTTATATTATAGATATAGATAATTAGTGTTTAGTTCGCTTATATGAATGCAATGGACCCATCCTGCATCACATTGGTGCATTTGGAGATACATCAAATGTAGTAGTAGTATAGTGTGTAGTAGTAGTAATATTACTAGAATAGAGTAACCACAGTCCATGTTATGATGATGAGTTACAGTTGTTGAGTGAGTAGAGGACAGTAAGGGATGCGCTCTGGAGGAATGTCTCTTTATACCCCGCATTCCCATTATTCCATCAGACCACCCCGTTCAATTTAAAAGACTTCAATTTCCCTTAAAGGTGTTTCGCTATGACCAATAACAAAGCTCAGGGGCAGTCTCTAAAGGTCGCTGGGATTGACTTGAGACAGGACTGCTTCTCTCTTGATCAGTTGTATGTAGTTGCTCACGAGTAAGTTCTCCTGGAAGCCTTGCAATTTTGGCTCCTGGTGCGAAAATAAATTGCCAAAAATATTGTTTACCGGGACGCGGTGTATGTTTGTAATAATGGTCAATGCGAAACAGTACTTTATGGGGAAAAAATGAAATCTGGAATCTTAACAAAAATAGACTCAAATCAGCCCGCCCCCCTAGCCAAGTGTAATTCGTAGCGTAACGAACTACGAACGTTAGATAGATCACGTGACATTTGTCAATTCTCATACTAAAATGTTCGATTTTGACATGTTATATTTGATTTGTAATGTGATAAACAAGAATTGTTTATAATTAATTAATGAAATCAAGTATATAATTTTAGTCAATTCACAATTCAATCTCGATTCGGTCAACTTTCAATCTGCGTTCGTAGAAAAATTACGAGAATTGGCCTTCTGATACCTCCAAGAATATGTGTACAAAGTTTCATGATGATAGGTTGAGTAGTTTTCGCGTGAAAACGTAACAAACAAACGCACATTCACATTTATAATGTCACAAACAAACACAATATAAAAATTCTTAGAACTAATACAATTGCAACAGTTTGTTGTTTTGCAAAGGCTTCTTACTCCTACTAATTCGTTCTGATTAAATTCGTTGTGAGTTCCAAGGCAGCGGTAGTCTTACTCCTGGGACTGCAATGGACTTCACTTTTCATTGCCTTTTTTGGTGGTCGTCGCGGTTAATCCTGGCTACACAGGAGACACAATGGTGGGAATGAGTGGTGGGACCGCGTACCGTTTAAAAAAAAATCTGATAACTCCGATACTTGATCGATATTCGATTTCAACTCGCACTTGGCTGCTTTATTTTATTCGCTTGACCCTAAAAACAGCTAACAATAGTTTTGTGTAGGTAAAATTAATTATAAACTTTTCTTTTATTATTTTGTTTTCAATGGCCCAATTCAAGTTATTTGCACAAGTGGTAAATATTTAATATAGAGTATGACGTTATATGTTTGTCACCTACAGCCTATACTTGTGCCGCCAGATACAATTTTGAATTATTTTATTCCTAGGGGCCATCCATAAATTACGTCACACGAATTTCATGATCTTTTGACCCCTCGCCCCGTCCTTGTCACAGCTGATCACATTTGTGAGACTCCCCCCTCCCTAGTGTGAAGTCACGTAAGTATCTATTATATATAAATATATTGCAAATTTACATTTAGAGTTGCGTTTTTGAGTTTTTCGTTAATAGTTCAATGTTCGTGTTTTAACACTTAGATTATAATAGATTTTGAAATGACACGTCACGAAATTTAAGACCTCTCCCAACCCCTTGTCACACAATATCACACTTCGTCGACCCCCTCCCTCCCCCATAACGTGTGACGTGATTTATGGATGGCCCCTAGAGTTGCAACCTTTCGGAGAAAACAAAGATGGAACAATCGGTTGAGTTCGTCACCAACTTTGACCGATTGTTCCACCTTTTTTTTCTACATGTACAAGACAAAATTTATGTGCATATCTGTTTGTCTTAGTCTGGGTTTGTTCTATGTGTTGTACGTATTAAAAAAATAAAAGCGGCCAATGGCGAGTCGGACTCGCGAAGGGTTCCGTAGAAGCAAGTAACATAATATAAAAAGTACGATTAATGACTTATTAAAAAAAGCTTACTAGATCTCGTTGAAACCAATTTTCGGTGGATGTATTAATATATATTGGCCGTGTGGTTTCCCGCAGCCTAGAATAGAATCACTCCGTTTCTTCCCGTGGATGTCGTACCTACAAGGCGACTAGGGGAAATACATTATCAAATATCGATCAGGCCTCCCCAACCCGTTTGGCCAGCGTGGGGAGTGTAGGCCAAATCCTCCTTCCGTCTAGGACGGATGAGCTCCTGTAGTGGAGACTAAAATGGACCTGATGATGATGATGATGATTACTTATACTGTGGTGGAAGTTTGCATAGTAATGTACATCATACATTTACGAGGGGAGGCCAATAAGTTCGCGGAATGGAGGGGTTGATGGGGATAAATTTACCCGTCCAGGTAGGCACTAGTTAAGCACCTCATTAAGAGTATATATACCAAGTTTGAACCTAATCGTGTCATTAACTTTTGAGTTATCGACCTGCAAACAACTAAATCGGGAAGAAGTCAGCCAGTATGGAGAAAATTGAACACCGTGCCGTTATTAAGTTTCTTACCAAGCAAGGAAAATCCGCTCAGACGATTTTTCAAGAGCTGTTAGCGGTTTACGCGGACTCTGCCCCTGGTAAAACCATGGTTTACAAGTGGCATGGTCTTTTCAAACAAGGAAGGGAGTCCATTGAAGACGACCCCCGCTCCGGACGGCCAATTGAGGCCACCACACCGGAAATCGTCGAAAAAGTAGAAAAACTTGTATTGGAAGATGCCCGACTGAAGAAGAAGCAACTTGCAGCAATGGTTGGAGTATCCGAATCAAGTATTTTAAATATCCTACATCATCATCTTGGGATGACTAAAGTCAGTGCAAGATGGGTTCCGAGAATGCTCACGCCACTTCAAAAACGCGAGCGTGTCGAGTGCTCTCACCAGTTTCTGGAGCTCTGTGGAGAGAGAAAGGAAGAAGTTATGGCCCGGATTGTTACTGGAGATGAAACCTGGGTTCACCACTATGAACCTGAGTCGAAGCAAGAGTCGATGCAGTGGCATAAAAAAGGCACACCTCCTCCAAAGAAGTTCAAAGTGTCACAATCGGCCGGAAAGATCATGGCGACTATCTTTTGGGATACAGAAGGTATTTTACTGATCGATTATAAAGAACGTGGTGCGACTATAACGGGACAGTACTACGCTTCTTTACTGGAAAGATTGAAAGAAGCCATTAAGAAAAAAAGAAGAGGAAAACTGTCAAAAGGTGTGCTCCTTTTGCACGACAATGCACCCGTCCACACGTGCCATGTTGCGACGGCTGCCATTCACCGATGCGGCTTTGAACAATTAAACCACCCACCATACAGTCCAGACTTGGCCCCCAGTGACTATTATTTATTTCCAAAAATGAAGAAAGAGCTGCGTGGAAAGAAATTTGACGACGATGATGAAGTCAAGTCGGCAATTTCGGCCTATTTTGACACCAAAGACAAATCATTTTTTTTCGATGGTATAAACAAGCTATTTGAGAGATCCGAAAAATGTATTAGGGTTAAAGGAGAATATATTGAAAAAGAAAAATAATTTGGTGTTTAATTTCAACCTCCTTCTCTCTCATTCCGCGAACTTATTGACCTCCCCTCGTAACTGTCACGGAATTCTCGAATAGTAGTTTTTAATGTCTACAAAATTACGATACTACGGTGGCAAAGTTTCATCATTCATCGTTCGGCATCCGTACGAATAGCACATACGTCAATCTGTCCCGTACATAGGTATCATCTACCCTCAACCAATATGCATAAGTGTGATAAGTGCAATAAAATTATCTCTAAAAGAGCTCCAGGAGTTGAGTGCAGCAAATGTGAAAAGCATGTACATGTCGTCATGGAGTGCTCTGGACTAACTACCAAGCAACGTAATGCCCTACGCGCCAATAACAATCTGGACTGGTCTTGCGAAGAATGTCAGGAATTGTCTCCAAAACGCCGCTCAATATTCATCCCAGATGATGATGAGGAAGAAGAAGTCATCCAGAGTAATCCGGGAAGTTCCGCAGGCGACCAAAGGCTGCAGCTTGATACCAAGAAGTTGCTAAATGACATATACGTAGAGATAGAAAAGGCTCTGTCCAAAGAAATGAAACAAATCCATCAATCGCTACAATTTCACACGGATAAAGTGGACGAAATGATAGATAATATGGAAGCTTTCAAGCAGACTATACAAGATCTCCGGAAAAAAAACACTGAGCTGAGCAACAAAAATAACCACCTACAGACTCGTATTGGTACTTTAGAACAACGAGTACATGATTTGGAGCAAAAGGAGTTGAACAGAAATATCGAAATAGCGAATGTACCCCATAATGAAGATGAGTCTTTGATGGAGGTTGTAAAAAAGATAGCTCTTAAGTTGCAGGTGCCTTCTGAGGATGTGGAAGTAGTCAATCGTTCAGCAGGAAAAAAGGACCGACCTTCATTGATACATATCAAGTTTGCAAAAGTGACTACCCAGGAAAATTGGTTAGAAAAAGCAAAATCTAATAAGTTATTTCCCTCAGATATCTTGCCTGATATATCCAAGAACACAGAAGAATTGCCTATATATATACGTGAAGCATTAACCCCACATACCAAATCGTTACTATGGGAAGCGAAGCAGAAACTAAAAGATACCTACAGATACATTTGGTGCAAAAAAGGAATCATCAGAGTACGTAAAGAGGAAAAGGAGAATAGTATAATAATCAGGTCGGAAGGCGATATCAATAAGCTAATAGGGTAATTGCACTCACACATACTTTTTTATAGATGTACCTAACAATATTTTCGTAAATAAAAATGTCTACGTTACTCGATACTGATATCATAAATGAACTCACTGATTGTACAAACATAAATGATTTCCTAACATTTATACCTACTAAATTAATTAACCTTTTGTGCATGCATATAAATATCAGATCCATGATAAAAAACTTTTCCGCTCTCGAACATTACATTCACACGAGCAATGTCTGTGTAGATGTTATTGTAATAACTGAAGCTAACATCACCGAGTCGATAAGCTGCTTATATAATATAAATGGCTATCATATGTACACTAAATTACGAAAAAATCAGAAAGGCGGAGGTATAATAATATACATAAATAACAAACATAAAACTTCGCCAATAAATATAACATCACAGCACTTTGAATGTTTAATGCTAAACATTAACACATCTAAAAAGTACTCCGCAACTGTTTGTGGCATATACCGTCCGCCAAGTACTAGTAAGCACCTATTTATCGAGGAACTGAGCAATGTAATTAACAGTAAAATACAAACACAGCATGACTTAACGATACTCGGTGATGTTAACATAGATCTGAAGAAAGACTCCCCTGTAACACATAAATACCGCAGCATGTTATGTAATTACGGGCTTCTGTGCGGGATCTCGAATTACACTCGTATCGAAACTTGTGACAATAAAATAAGCAAAACTTGTATAGATCACATTTTTACGAGATCACGCACACAAGATCTGTACACAGCCGCGTTAGCTACAGTACTGGCCGACCATCGCGCAGTTGTTCTAGCAAGCATTGGTCCGCCGGTGCATACTATACAGGATGCGATCATTTATAAACATTATGACAATACAAAATTAGGTAAATTGCTTGGTGAAGTGGACTGGCAGAGCGCGTGTAATAATACATGCCCTTTAGAAATATATAAGTATATATCCGATAATGTCAATGACTGTTATAAAAAATCTGAAATAATCAAAAAAATTAAAACAAATTTAAAAAACGATAAAAATAAATGGATTAATAAAAAAACTATGTACGCGTGCAATTATAGAGATAAATTGTTTAAAGAATGGTTACAAGATACTAGTAATTTAATAATAAAAACAAAATATAATAAAGCAAGAAATTACGCCAACAAATTAATACAGAAAACAAAAAATGAATACATTAAAAATGAAATTATAATCAATAAAAAAGACCCAAGGCACTTGTGGCAGTTATTGAACTCAATCACAGGGAGAATAAAACAGAGTGTAGATAATGTAATTATAAGTTCGTTCAGCAAACCGGGAATATCTAATACTGACATTGCGAATAGATTTGCAAATTCATTTAATAATAATGTGAAACACAGTACACAAAAGTGTCACAGCCGCTTACTAGATTGTAGTAGCTATAGCACCCCAGCTAATGTCACTATGCGGTTCCGGAGCGCAGCGGCCTATAATTTAAATAAAATAATTAAAGAACTTAATCATAAGAAATCACCGGGCGTGGACAAAATAAGGACAATAGAAATTAAATATATATTTGATAGCATTGCTCCACTATTAGCAAAATTTATTAACTTGTGTATAAGTACAGGTAAATACCCAGACGACCTCAAAACTGGAATCGTTAGACCGGTGCATAAAAAAGGCTGTAAAAGTAATCATGAAAATTATAGACCAATTACTATCCTACCAACAATTAATAAAATAGTAGAAAAATATATTACTAGGCAGATACAACATTTCTATAAGGTGAATAATATACTAACCGACTCTCAGTATGGATTCCAACCTGGAAAAAACACTACACAGCTGTTGTCAAAATTTACCGATTCTATATTTCAACACCTTAATAATAAAATGCAGGTACTAGTCATATTTATTGATTACAGCAGAGCATTTGATACACTTTGTCATGATGTATTGCTAGATGGTTTGAACGAATGTGGAGTTCGAGGGAATGTATGGAAATGGTGCCAGGAGTATTTACACCGTAGATCATATCGAGTCAAAGTGGGAGATACTCTGAGTGACCAAATTTTTGTCACTGAAGGTACAGCGCAGGGCTCGGTGATCGGTCCTCTACACTACCTCACCTACGTAAATACTCTTCCAAACGTAATACATCATGGCGAAATTTATCAATTTGCGGATGACACTTGCTTGCTAATAGCAGATAAGGATATAAGTTCAGCAGTGCAACGTCTCCAAGATGACTTTAATAATCTGCTAAAATGGTCGCATGACGCTGGCCTAAAAATCAATACAGATAAAACCAAACTGATGCACTTGAGCTCAAGTCAAAATAGACAATCTAACCAACTTAATCTTATTGCTCATGATCACAAATGCTTTCACGATAATAAAAATGTATGTGACTGCTCCCCCATAGAATTAGTTAGCAAACATACCTATTTAGGCCTAATTATTGATGACAGAATGAAATGGACCGATCACATAAGCCATGTGTGTACCAAATTAAGGTCAATATTAGCCAATTTTTCTATTATAAAATATAAAATTCCATATTACACTGCCTTATCCTTGTACAAAGCGTTAGGTGAGTCGATCATTTCATATGGGTTGAGTAGTTATGGTCGCACATTCAAATCACATCTGAATAGAATATACGAATTACAATTGAGAATTTTAAAATTGATAGTGCCATTCAAAATAAAACAAAAATTCAAAGATAATAATGAAGGTCTATTTTATCACTGCAATTTAATGCCTATATATGATAAAATTAAGTATACGCTTTTGGTTGAACAGTTTCACAATTTTCCAAAACCAGAACAAAAAAATACTACCAAGAATATAATGACGAGAAACGCCTCAAACCCCAAACTATGCTTACCGCGATTTAATAATTTATATGGCAAAAATATGCTGTCATACAAAGTACCTTTTTTGATTAATCAATTACCGAATAGTCTAAAAAATGTAATTAACGAAAAAAACATTAAATTTAAATTAAAAAACTATTATATAAATAATCTGAATGAATAAATAATGTATAAAAACTAACAACAGACCACAAACCAAACCGACCTACACCTAGTTTGCATTATTAACTACGCAAAATAAAGCAACACTCTGTACATGCAACCGTCATTATGCTTATCAACAGACCCCTCACACGCACACACACCAGTACTCTGTTCCTACCTGTAGTTTTACTCGCCTATGGAGAAAGATGTTTGCCTACCGACTTGATTGTTTGTATTTATATGGTTTACCTACATGTTAATATACTGATGTTACCTCAATTGTTGTATTGACCGGCGATGAAGACCAGTATAGGGAAAAACTTAATTTAAGTTTATATTATACTGGAAAAATGTATTGAGATGTTTATATTATAAAGATTGTAATAAATAAATAAATAAAATAAATAAAAAGCGCCAAACAAGACACGAGCCAGTGCCGACGGGAGGTGGAAAGTTTTCCACGTTTTTTTTACAGGCATTTTCATTTAACAGGTTGTAATTGCCACTGAGGTTGCCAACTACCTATACGTTAAAAACAGAATTATATTTTTTTTATTACATTGTAGTAACTGTTCATTGTTCGATACAAAAATAAAGTACCTAAGTACGTACGTGTAATTATACGAGTTTTATTGAAAAAAAAATACAATCTTAACTCAGTAACGTAGGTATGAACCCAAATCAAATAAATGTTAGTCACTTCATGATTCTAGGAAAATTCACTATTTCATTTAAAATTTCATCTAAACCCATTCAGCAATTTACGTAAGAGACAAACATCCATTCTTACGTACGTACAAATGTTTGTATATCAAAAACAGTCATTATCATCATCATCATCGTCAGCCTGTATCTACCCACTGCTGGATATAAGCCTTCCCCAATGCTTTCCACCAAATACGATCCTCCGTCTTCCGCATCCAGCGGCTTTCTTAAGATCATCGGACCATCTAGAAGGAGGGCGTCCAACGCTTCGTTGTCCTACGCGCGGCCTCCACTTTAATACCTTCCTCTCCCATCTGTCACCACTTACTCGGCAGATATGACCAGCCCACTGTAACTTCTGCTTACAAACTCTGAAGTCTATGTCGACAACCTTGGTTCTCCGTCGAATTTCTTCGTTCCGGATTTGATTCCTCAGAGAAACCCCGAGCATAGACCTCTCCATAGTTCGCTGCGCGAAGCTTGTGGTCCAGTCCGATGGCCAGTGTCCAAGTCTCAATCACCATACCATATCACAAAAATTCGCATTTATATTATTAGTACGAGTAGGAAGTAGAATCAGTGGAATTGGCTAGCGTCACAGACTATCTATTTTATATGTTTATATCCATGGTTATAGTGTTGTAAATAACTTTTGTCCGCGACTTCCCGTATCTCAGTAACGAGTAAAAATGGAGTGCTAAGGAGACGGTGGACGTCAATGTCGACATGAATGAAAAAATTAAAATAAACTTTATTTCAAATCTTTTTTTACATAGAACATGGGTAGGGTTTCCTTTTATGTAAAATAATAATACTTGCGATAGAAAACCTAGCTCTTCCTTATTTGCAGTAACTGAATAAACTAAATTATTTGAATTTTTTACCCGCGACGGAACGGAGACGGTTTGCTTTGGGGTGCTAGGATGTTTGTGCAAATCAATGTTGCCAATTATCTCCAAAACTACGAGTCCGATTTTGATGCGGTTTTCAGTGATGGGTTCGGGTTTGATTGGTGCATGTTGTTAGATAGTTATTACAGTGACAACTCACCAGAGGGCGCTGCAGTAAACATTTGTTTGCGCAAAACCAATGTTGCCATTTATCTCCAAAACTAAGAGTCCGATTTAAATGCGGTTTTCAGTGATGGATTCAGGTTTGATTGGAGCATGTTCTTAGATAGTTATTACAGTGACAACTCACCAGAGGGCACTGCAGTAAACATTTGTTTGCGCAAAACCAAAACTACTAGTCTGATTCTGATGCGGTTTTCAATTGTCATATCTATGCTTGCTCTCTAAAAAATTTGAAATAAAAACAAAATTAAAAATTTTGTAAAATCCCACGACGGTTAAAACGTAGTTTAAAAAGGGATAAAATAATTTTGACTTAAAGAATTTATGCTATGAATTTAATAAAAAAACCCAAGAAAATCCGTCGGGCGCTGCTTTCAACATAATAAATAAGTATACAAGTTATTATAAAACTGCCAAACTAGTTCATCTAATGTTTTCAACTACGTTTTAACCGTCGCGGGATTTTACAAAATTTTTAATTTTGTTTTTTATTATTACGAACATTTCCCATTTACCAATATTGACGTATGGCGTCCCCTTAAATATTCTCAATAATAATGTCTATACACGCGTAAATGAGTGCCTACATTAACTTTAACCATAGACTTATAAACACTAGGTACGTTTTATAGACTCCGGTTTGTCTATCTTTTTTATACTACGTCGGGTGGCAGATGATTATACGGATTATACGGCCCGCCTGATGTGAAGCGGTTACCGCAACCATATTAACGCTCGCAACATGAAACATTGCTCGCTCACCGCTACCACCGTTGCTAACGCAGCAACTCATTTCTTTCTGGTGACCTAGCTTACTAGCAGGAACATAACAACCCTTAGGGGAATTGTTATTTGGCTACGGTATTCTGTGAGGTGGAGATAATTCCCCCGTCGGGCAGCTTACAAATACGCTGCGGCCTTGGCTCTAAAGATCGTGGGGAGCCACTTACACCCCATTATCATTTCATTACACGATGATGATTTAAGTTGCTCTCATTTTTTCATGTAAATTCGATGCAAATTATCTGTTATATATGTTTTTCTCGGTCAATGTGTTTACCATTTATGATTTTAGGGCTGACATCCTAATTTATAGAGAGAGAAATAATTGCTATAGTAATTAAAAAATGAGAATCGAAATGTAGCTTAACGATAATGATTATTGATTTTGAATGGATTTTGATGAGAAATAAATCGATGTCGTTTGCACGTGTTGCGTTTCGTATGATAGCACGCGTTGTAGGCGCATTGCCAAGCGAATCGAGAGCGGGGCATCCCTAGCGTTCCAGAGTTCGGAATTTAAAATCCGAACATCCCGTACAACATCAGCGCCACCTAGCGTCCGCAACTTTGCAGGATCTGAGGCTTCGAGACTTTGAAATTTCATCGTGACTATTCGTGACATTCTGACAAAAAAAAACCATTCACGTACTAATTTTTATAATATAATAAACATCGGACGCGCAGCAAGCGCCACCATAGCGAAATTTATTTATTTATTTTGGCCACTTTCCCGAATTGATATCGGAAAACCAAGGTCACTTTACATTACTACTTTTTGATGCTCTATAGGTACGAATCCGAAGTCAGAATTTCGAAATTTTGAGTTTCAGCGGACGGACAGACAGAACGACCGGACGATTTTATAAGATCAATAAATTTCGCTGAAAATCTAAATACCTAATAATATGAGAGTGGCGACAAGTGGCCATACTGTGCGAAACACATAATTACCTTCGATAATTCTATCGGCATCAACCCATAATCATCCCACTGTTGTGATAAAGATCTCCCCTCAATCGAAGGAGTTTAGAGCACACTCCACCACGCTGCTCAACTGCGGGTTGGCGGAGGCCAGTGTTTTCAAGCCGCCCAAAGGCCACTGTCTTCGGCTTAACGACTGTTTGTTATCTGGTGACAACAGCCGGGACCGATAGCTTAACGTGCCCTCCAAAGCACGGAGGAGCTCGAGATAAATAAAGCCATCAATAGACAGGCTACGGTCGACGTTGCTTAACTTGTGTGATCAATTAGACAGACATAAGCAACGACGCGATGGAGCTCCTCATTCTATGATCGAATATAATTACTATTACTTATCTATACTAATATTACAAAGAGGTAAAGGTTGTGAGTTTGTCAGGTTGAAGGGGGTAATCATATATTGATATGATTAATAAAAATTAATAATAATGCTTTCTATTTATTATTAAAAGATGGAGGTGTTACTTTCTTTGTGAAAAAGTTTTCACATGGTAACCCCTAAACATTTTGTATGAAAAATACAATGTTGCTACTAGAAATAAAATTTAATTCCGTTTCGGTCTTTTTGGAATCGTTGTAAACTGAATTATGTACTTATACTCTGTGCCTTATCTTATGTGGTCTAATATCTCCATCATAGATCCATATTCTCTATGGCTACTATTTATAATGCGGCGTATTTCTGTATGTCATAATGGCGGTATTTTGGTCTGGATTGATGGATAGTTAAATGAGATTGTTACAGCAGCTAGCGGGTGTCTGGTTCTGGTACGGCATTAGTGCCTCAATGCAGAGATTGTATTGCTTACTAAGTTGATTTTATTGTAATTTATTTTACTTTTCTCATATTTCTTTATTATTATTTTATTGTTCTAAATTCATTTTATTTTCCATAATGTATTGTAAATAT
Source organism: Hypsopygia costalis (assembly GCA_937001555.2). Lineage (NCBI taxonomy): Eukaryota > Metazoa > Arthropoda > Insecta > Lepidoptera > Pyralidae > Hypsopygia > Hypsopygia costalis. The sequence goes on from OW443335.2 coordinate 7,476,247, forward strand.
TTTCCGTATGTATTGTAACGTTGCGAAAGCACTCGTTGTTATTTATAATGTCAGACCAAATGAGAAATAACTCCGACTCTGAATATTATTCATTGTCTTCATCTTTGGAAAGTCTCTTCAGTGCTGATGATAGTTGCGGGGATCGGATACCGTCTCTTGCTGACAATTTAAAGCTTAGTTTTTCCTCCTTTCAAAAAAATTTCAATGTGGTACATATAAATGCGCAAAGCATTGCTTCCCATTACGCGGACCTCCTGGCCACCTTTTCGTCCTCAAACATACACGCGGTACTAATATCAGAAACGTTCCTTAAGCCTTCACTTCCTTCGACACTATATCCTCTGCCTGGATTTCGTCTTATTAGAAATGATCGTACCTGCACTATTTCGCAAGACGGTTCTGGACGGATGATGGGTTATGGTGGGGTGGCCATCTACCTGCGTAGTGATATCTCTTGCCAAACGATTTCGTTTTCCCCTTCGGTTTCTCAAGCGCCTGAACATCTTTTTCTCGAAGTCACCCTCCATCACGCAAAAATTCTACTAGGCGTCTTCTACAGTCCTCTCCATATAAATTATTTCAATTCTCTTGAATCCACTCTGTCCGATCTTCGCTCTCAATTTGACCATGTTATCATCATGGGTGACTTCAACACTTGTTTAATTAAAAATGATCGCCGATCCAAGGCTCTCCTTTCTCTTCTTCGAGCTCTCGATTTATATAATCTTTCGTCTACTCCAACTCATTTTCCACATAATGGTGCTCCTTCTTGCCTGGATCTAATTATCACGTCTTCTCCGGACCTTGTGGATGCTTGTGGTCAATTCAATGCTCCTGCGTTCTCAGCTCACGACCTCGTTTACGCGTCATTTAGACTCCGACTTCCCAAGAGGTGTCACAAAGTAATCTCTATTCGAAACATTAACGGTATCGATAAGGAGAAGATTCGAGAGGACTTTGTTACCGCCGACTGGGATCCTGTTTATGAAGCGCCAGATGTTGACTCCAAAGTGAAAGCTTTTAATGACATTTTTATCTCTTTATTTGACAAACACGCCCCACTCAAACAAATTCGTGTCAAACATTTCCCAGCTCCAAGGTTAACACCCGAATTGAAAAAACTAATGGCGAAGCGTGATAGGGCGAGGATAGAACTACGCCACGATCATTCTGCTGGAAATCAAGAAAAATACACAGAACTGCGTAATCGGTGTAATAAACTGTGCAGAGCGGCTAGGCGCGATCATATACACAGATCGATCGACAACTGTCCTCCAGAGAGAATGTGGCGATTCCTAAAGGGATTGGGAGTGGGTAAAAGTCAAGCGAGTACTAATAACAACTTGGACATCAATGGACTCGATAAACATTTCTGCTCAGTCTCCGATTCCATTGATCCTATAGCTAAAAAGCGCTCACTCGCCCATCTTGCGACTGTAAAACCCGCGGATTGTAATAAATTCGATCTTCCTAGAATTGCAGGAGACGATATTATAAAAATAATAGGTTCTCTTAAGTCCAAAGCTGTGGGTAATGATGGAATATCACTTAATATGATCCTGGTAATTAAAAATGAAATAGCTCCTATATTGGCGGATATACTGAATTGCTCTATTTCCACTGGTGTTTTTCCGACTGTATGGAAGGATAGTCACGTCATTCCGCTTCCCAAAAAACCTAACCCTTCCTTATTCTCTTAATTTCGTCCTATATCAATCCTGCCTTTTCTATCTAAAGTGTTGGAACACTTTGTCCATCAGCATCTTACCCGTCATTTGCAGAGTTTTAATCTTCTCAGTCAGCATCAATCCGGATTTCGAAGAGGACATAGCACTGTTTCAGCTCTGGTCAAAGTCACCGACGATATACGTTATAACATCGACAACAAAAAGCTCACTATTCTAGCCCTTCTTGACTTCTCTAGTGCTTTCAACTCAGTTGATTACGATTTATTACTTGGTTTCCTTCGTTTATTAAACCTCTCATCTTCTTCCCTCAGCTGGTTTAAATCTTATCTTGTCGGTCGTCGCCAGCTGGTGAGGATCGATGAGTGCCGATCAGATTGGTGTGAGCTAAAGGCTGGTGTACTTCAAGGTGGTATATTATCTCCAGTTCTCTTCTCTATTTTTATTGACAATATTACTGCCTCAATTTCCTCTTCATATCACTTGTACACCGATGACTTGCAGATTTATACTGCTGCCTCTCTTGAAGACTTCTCTCAGGCGGCTAGTGTAATCAACGCCGATCTAGCAAATATAGCTGAATGGTCCCAAAACTTCGGGCTGACAATTAACGCGGCCAAATCTCAAGTCATCGTGACTGAGTGATACGGTCGTTCCCATTATTATTTTCTCTGGTACCGTGATACCATATTCCTCTACAGTAAAGAATTTGGGTATCACCATTGACCAAACTCTCTCATGGGCCCCCCACTTAAGTGAAGTAAGTCGGAAACTTTATGCATCTCTTCACTCATTAAAACGTCTACAAAATTTTCTTCCAGTTTCCACAAAGTCCTTACTTGCTCGATCCCTCCTTCTTACTCTCCTCGATTACGGAGATGTGGCATATCTGGACCCAGCGGAGGAGTTAGTTGACAAATTGGATCGTCTACAAAACCAATGCATACGATTTATTTTCGGTCTACGCAAGTATGACCACATTTCGGCCTTTCGTCTTCGCCTTGGTTGGCATCCCATTAGGGCTCGTAGAAGCAGTCACGTTCTCTCTTTCTTATATAATGTATTATTTCACCCAACGGCTCCGTCATACCTTCGTGATAGGTTCCAGTACCGGATAAGAGACTGTCGCCTGCGATGTAAGGGTGATTTGATCCTAGACATTCCACATCATAATACAAATACCTATACCAACTCCTTTACAGTAAGGGCAGCAAAACTTTGGAATTCTTTACCCAATGAAGTGAGAATGGCTTCCTCAATATTTTCTTTTAAGTCCGCACTGGAGAGATACCTCCGTGACAATTTCTCTAACAACGAGTTCTGCATATTTAAGTAGTTGAGTTTTGTGTGTTCCACTAATAAGTTACCTGTTAGAGTGAGTATATGTAGTGGATTTTATATGTTTCTACTTCTACAAATGTAGAAGACACGAATGTCCTGTTACGTGTGTGTATATATATGCCTACATGTATGTAATCAACCTGCCTATTTGTAAACTACGTCATCTCAGATGCTCAAAGGTTGGCTGGAAGAGATCCCTTTATGGGATAAGTCCGCCTTTGTACAAATTGTATGTCAACATTTTTACCATTCTGTGTTCTGGAACTGTTTTTGTACAATAAAGATATTTACAACAACAACAACAACAATAATGCTTTCTATTGGGAAATCCATGTTATTTGTGAGTGTGCTATGTATTAACCTGGAAAATGATGATGATGATGACTTTTTTCTAAAAATGTTTACCGCCCAACGAAGTGGGCACGGGTCACCTAATACATAATTTATAATTACTTCGATTTCAGCATTAATAATAAATAAATAAATGTTCCTGGACATATTACACAGCGCCATCTAGTCCCAAAGCTTGTACTATGGGTACTAAATAGCTGATAAATATTCTATAATTTTAAATACTTAAATATCCCAGCAGTGGGATGAATAAGGGTTGTCGACGATCGACGATCTTATAGTACACCCAGTATGCTACACAATAATACAAATTATGCGTGTATCTTGTACATACATACATTGTTTTTTTACTAGGATGACGTACGTACAAGTATGTACTTGTAAACACAAATTGACGTACATTAGGCAGTACGTCATCCTAGAAAACAGCAAAGTGCGAGTCGGACTCGCCCATGACGGGTTCCGTAGCAGCAAGCTGATTGAATTTTAGAAGTTAGAGGGGGGGGGGGGGGACATACTTTTTACCACTTTGGAAGTACCTCTCGCGCAAACTATTCAGTTTAAAAAAAATGATATTAGAAACCTCAATATCATTTTTGAAGACCTATCCATAGATACCCCACATGTATGGGTTTGATGAAAAAAAAATTTTGAGTTTCAGTTCTAAGTAATTTATTGTTTTTTTTTTTCTATTTTTGTGTGAAAATCTTAATGTGGAATACATCTACTTATAAGAAAAAAGTGGCTGTTACATACGGACGGACAGACAGACAGACATGACAAATCCATAAGGGTTCCGTTTTTTGCTATTTGGCTACGGAACCCTAATAAAACATATTTTTAAGTAGGTATAATTTATTAAAATCAAATAATTAGGCGTATTACCTCCATCAAATAAATCAAAACAAAATCTGCTATTGCTAGAGCCACCTTGATTTGATTTAATAAAATAATATTTTTCTGCCACCCGACGTAGTATAAAAAAAAATACGTAAAATAATAGTAGTTTATGAAACTGTTGCATAATAAGGGTTATTAAAATACGAGTGCAAGTTTATAATATGAGCCGAAGGCGAATGTTATAAATTATAATAGACCACACGAGTATTTTAATACCTAATTATGTGCAGTTTCATACACTACTTTATCTAATCTCATGAAATATATGATAATAATATTTTAAATACAACCATGAAGTTAATTTAACAGCTATAATTCTTACTTATAAATCCATTTGCAGATCGAGCATGCGTAGTGCGCATGCGCGACGCGCCGCGCGGCGCCGCGTTCACAGATTATGTAGAAAAATTTTGCATAGTTGCAATGTTTTAGTTAAATTTGCATTGCAACCTGTTTAAAATACCTGTATCCAGGGTTGAAGCTGTATCGAAATGGTAAAAAAGTTATTTTACGATACAGTTGTCCTTAGCTGTATCGAAAAATAACTTTTTAAATTTATTTTGATAGCTTGTGCGTAAAGACTGTCATTATGATACTGTGTTTAGTTTTTTAATGTGTAAATTTCAGTATGAGTTTAGTTAAAAATATATAGAATATTGGTAAGAGTTTGTTGCACCATCTTTGCTTTGATTCGATATACGGTCAGTAAAATCCGTATTCTCTGGGTCAAACCCGGAGGGTTGGCAGCTCTAGTGGCTACACTTAAGTTTATGTTCATTCAATTCACACATATCTAGAGCCGTAACATATAATAAATAAATATTTTTGGATAACTTACACAGCGCCATCTAGTCCCAAATTAAGCGCAAAGTTAGTGTTATGGGTACTAGACAAGACAACTGATAAATGTACTTAAATACATTTTTTTTTGTAAATACATACTTAAAATACATAGAAAATACCCAAAACAAGACAAACAGACCTGATAAGGCACACAGATGTTTGTCCTGTGCGGAGATCGAACCCCCGAACTCGGAGTCAAAGTGGACATCGCTAACCATTCGACCACCGAGCTCGTCTATATATAAACAAACACCATTATTGTTCTAACACTATAAGAATTTCCACATACCATCTATAATTATGTAGTTATATTGCTAAAACGAAGTTCTTATTAGTGGAGCCAAGGATCAATTCGTACATTATGAGCTCAATTATTTTGCTGTGCTCGGTTAAATTGGGTGATGATTGTATACATACGTCTGCGTGTCGGTTGGTAGCTGTACATATAAGAAAAACTTCGGTATTCGATAGTTAAACGCGAATTATCTAATTTATTTTGCAATGAGGCAAATGGAAGTGACTTTACATAACAGATTAGATTTCATTTTACTTGATTCGTAAAAATCACAAGACGAATGTCGTAATAGTGGACAACATAATGATTCATAGGTCAGGGTTTGTGGTATTTTAATATTATGTAAAAACCGATAACCGGTCACATATTGAACTATATAGTAATATACAAATTGTTAGAGATCCAATGTCATTTCCTAACTTCGATCACAAACAACTATTGCCAATGCTTCTGACGAGCCCGGTGGTCGAATGGCTACTTTAGCTCCGAGGTCGTGGTTTCGATTCCCGCTCAAGACAAATGTTTGTGTACATGAACATGTATGTTTGTCTTGGTTTGGGTGTTTTCTATGTACCTATTTATTATATGTATGTATTTACAAAAAAAATCCATTAAATAGATTTTTTATCATTTATCTATCAGCAATCTAGCACCCATAGTAGTACAAGCTTTACTTAGTTTGGGACTTGATGGCGCTGTGTAATTTGTCCAGGAATATTTTGACGTGACAACGTCTTATAAATTGGTTAGCCGGGTGACACTTCAAGAAACGCGCTCACGTTATGCGCTCACAATGAGAGCGAGTGAGAGGCACGCGTCCCTTTCACTCGGGCATGGTTAGCCCGCCTAAGAGCGAGAGAGACAGACATAAAAAGAGAAAGGCATGCGTCCCTTCCACTCGAAAACATTTTACCACTCAAAGTCGTTGTCACGTAAAACTTTCGCCCGTATACCGACTTTACAGGCAACCAATTTTTTTTATTTAAAATTTAAAACTCGAAGTCGCAAGCAAAAGCTAATCTTATATTAATATATGTACCTTAAAGGCAATAAAAATACTTTTATTTCAGAAGTATACATTATTATTGAGTAGGTAGTCGTAAAGGCGGAGGCATGTTGTTCCAACAATTCGTAGCTTGATATAGAAAGATAATTATGCCATTAAAAGCGTTAATTCTATGAGAATATTCAGTTAGCGTGTACATACGTTTAGGAGGGATATATGTATTCTATTTGAAGAAGAATATTATAACCTGAATAGAAAACAAGCAAAGTGTAACTCTCTACGCGGTATTTTTTAACCTAGGAGAATTATTATATATTCATTATTATTTAAAGTAATTATTATAAGTAATAATTACGTCATCAACCCTAATTCCCTCTGCTGGGATATAGGTCTTCCGTTAATTGAAGGGTTTTAGAGTATTCTCCTTAATATACACTTCTGGACACATCTATTGGCCCACCTTAGAGTTTAGGTTTCGATGGCCCCTACCGAAATATGATTGCTAGATTGAACAAAAACTATTGATGCAGTTTTAAACCTGATACATTTTACCATCTTTTTCGATAATATTGTTTTAAATTTGAATTCAGAATACCACACGACATGGAGCTACGCCTAACAAGTCGGGTATGCGCCTTGATTAAGGCAGTTGATTTTTGAATAAAAAACATTTTTTATCAAATAAAAGTTTAATTTAATAACGCGTGTTGCCTCCATGGGCATCTACCACAGCTCTCATACGATTAGGCATAGAGTTTATCAACCGCTCTATGAAATTTTGAGGGATCCTCCCCCATTCCTCTTCTATGGCAGTTTTCAACTCCTGCATCGTCTGGGCAACTGGCTGACGAGCCCTAACACGTCTTTTTCGCTCGTCCCACATGTGCTCAATGGGGTTCATGTCTGGGCTTCTTGCTGGCCAGTCCATAACTGTGATGTTCACATCCCGAAGATATTCCCTGACGATGCCGGCCGTATGGGCTCTTGCATTATCATGCATAAAAAGGAAATTTGGGCCCACATAGTCCGCGTATGGCATCACGTGAGGTTCTAAGCACTCACGAATGTACCTTTCAGCATTTAATGTTGGCAGCCGTGGTCCCGTAACAACCTCAAGTTGAGTTTTGCCGCTCGCGGATATACCGCCCCAGACAGTCCATGAGCCACCGCCATAAGCAACCCTCTCTTCAAAGCAGCATTGTGCGAAACGTTCTCCCAACGTCGGTAGTCCTTCTTCCTTCCATCATTGCCATGTAACAGAATTTTAGACTCATCAGAAAAGAGTACACGGCTCCAATGCTGCTGAGTCCAATTTAAATGAGTGCACGCGAAATGAAGGCGCGCTGTTCGGTGGGCTCGCGTTAGTTTGGGACCATTAGCTGGCTTGTGTGGTACGATATCGCGTTCTTTCAACCTTCTCCGACAAGTTCGAGCGCTCACAGATACTCCGTGGAAGTCACGAAGTTGGTTTTGTATCTCAATGGAGGTAAGGTGACGATTTCTCAAGCTGGTCGTCACGATGAATCGATCCTGCCTTTCAGTTGTGACCCGAAATCGTGGCCTTCCTTGGCGACGAACAAAGCCGCCAGTCTCTAGGTACCTCCGATAAACATTTCGGACCGCAGATCGACTTAAATTAAGTTGAGCACTCACATTTCTTTGGCTGTGTCCGGCCTGGATAAGTGCCACAGCTTGGGCGGCGACTTCAGGCGAAGTATCCATAGATTATTGATAGAACCTCACTTTAATGTTAAGAATAAGTAATGTTTGTTGCAAAACCAAAGAGAAAAATCACACTTTCAAGAATTAAATCCAAGTAAACCAATAAAATCAAGTTTTCTTAGTATTCGATTGTTGGATATCAACGAACAGGCTCCAAATTGTCTTTTGTTTCTTTAAATTCTGTGTTCGAAATTCAAAAAAAGACTATTGAATGAAATTATGAATGTGCCAAGTTCAAAACTGCATAAAAACTTTTCGCTCGACCTAATATAAAATTTTAGCTAGGACCAAACGAAACTGAAAATGCAAGGTGGGCCAATAGATGTGTCCAGAAGTGTATTATAATGTATTTTTGTAACTATAATGTATTTTCCTGTAATAGTGTATGAATCTTATCAATAAACCGAGCGGTTTATGGCAAGAACATTTAACTGCCTGTCAAAGTGACCTTTACCAACAAAAATTATATTTCAGTGTATATAGATAGTACGAACAAACATAATTAGAATATTATTGTTTTAATATGTATTTACTTTACGTGTTAGGTGTATTGCCCTCATTCACATTCTAGTTACTGTTAATTACTTCATTCTATATATACAAAAATAATCCCGTATCACAATATTTGTCCGCAATAAACTCCGAAAATATTTTTGTGTATTTTATACAAATTGAGAGATAGGACAGTTCGTAAGTCACCCTGTAGGGGGTTAAACAGGGCATGCAAGTTGGTATGAATATCTCCTTTGCGCTGAGTTTGTGTTTGTTTAGGCCACGGAAATTAGGGTTAAGCGCTCTACCACCTACTATATATAGAAATAGGCATTTCAATAGACAATTCGAGGTTTCGGACGAAAGTTCGGCCTTGTTATGTTTATGATAAAATAAATAAATACTCCAGCCCCCTTACCACCAACTCTTATTGCGATTCAATAACAGAATAGAATGCTTATTCATACCAATAAATAAGCGACTCTATTAAATTTGAAATAGAGTCGCTTATTCATTGGTATGAATAAGCATTCTATCCAGTTATTGAATCGCAATAAGAGTTGGTGGTAAGGGGGCTGGACAAATTACACAGCGCCATGTAGTCCTAAAGCTTGTAGGTACTATAGTTACTAGATAACTGATAGATAACTTTTTTTTTTTTTGTAAAGACATAGGTAATACATATAAAACACCTAAACCAAAACAAATATTTGTCTTGTGCGGGAATCGAACCCACGACCACGGTGTCAAAAAGTAGCCATTGCTAGCCATTCAACCACCAGGCTAGTTAGAAAAATAAATTTCATGTTCATTGTTTACAGACAGTAAAAAAGATCTTAGCGAATCTAAAGTCTGAACTCTCGCTAGAAAAAAGGATGGCAGTCAAACATACGGCCCGCCTGATGAGACGCGGTTACCGATGCCATATTAAAGCAGTAAATCCCTCCTTCCCTCTGACCTCACTCACTCGCAGGAACACAACAACCCTCAAGGGAATTATTATTTGGTTGCGGTATTCTGTGACGTGGAGGTACTTACCCGGGCCGGCAGCTTACAATTACGCTCGCTCGCACTACCTTTCTTTCGCCTTGTTAGTCAGTCGGTTGCACCACGTGCAGCTGAGGTTGGCTTTGGCTCAAAGATAGTGGTGAGCCAGATACACCCCAAATGTTGTATATTATTTACTTCGGAGCAGTACAAGATTAGCTAGAAAGTATAATTTTATCAAAGAGATTTAACTTAGGTACACAGGTTATAATGACTCGGCTACGAGTTTTTTCACTTTGCCCCGTGAATTTCTATATAATCATCATCATCATCAGGTCCATTTTAGTCTCCACTACAGGAGCACGACCCTCTCTCGTCCGTCATAGACGGAAGGAGGATTTGGCCTACACTCCCCACGCTGGCCAACCGGGTTGGGAAGGCCTGATCGATATTTGATAATGTATTTCTCTTAGTCGCCTTGTACGACATCCACGGGAAGAAACGGAGTGATTCTATTCTAGTCTGCCGAAAACCACACGGCGTATTTCTATATACTTATTGAGAAATTATATGTTTTTTTAAATAAACTAAATTTAAAAAACTGCCGCAAAAAATTGCCCTACAACTAATTGTCAAAGTGGCTTGCTTGCTAGTTAATCGTCGTAGACCCTTATGCATCCTACTGCTGGGATATGGCTTCCCCTCAATCGAAGGGATTTAGACTTTTAGAGTATACTCCAACATCCACCACGCTGCTCAACTGCGGGTTGGCGGAGACCAGTGTTCTCAAGCCGCCTAAAGGCCACAAACTTTGCTTAACGACTGTTATCTAATTACAACAGCTCAAGATTAATAAACCCATCCATAGACAGGCTACGGTTGCGATTCAATAACTGAATAAAATGCTTATTCATACCAATGAATAAGCGACTATATTCCATTTGAAATATAGTTGGGCTGTTTGGCATTGGTTGGACACGCGCCAATCTAGTGTGATTTGACTTGATTGGCGCGTGTCGCGCAACAACGCTATCGAGCTCCTCAGCTTGCTAGTTAATGATATAATCAATCAACTATTAAATATCTAAATAACAACAAAATACAAATAAAGTAAATAAAAATAATCTAATTTTAAAATTACATAAAAATAAAACTAATACTATTTGTTAGTGAGTGAACTGTATTAGCTAAATAAAACTGGTTAATCTTTGGAATAATGAATTATAATATAGGTAATTAGATGCGTTTACTACAAAGCCGACATTAGAACACGAAAAGTCACAATCTATAAATATAAAATTCAAAGTCCTGACTGACTGACTGACTGACTGATATATCAACGCACAGCCCTAACCGCTGGGTCTAGAGATTCGAATTCGATTTGTCGGGTCGATGATTACGAAAATAACAACTATTATCTACTCAAACATAGCCGACGTGATAAAAAGTCGCCCCTGTGGGGGTGCGATGGGGTTGAAATATATAAAAGAAGAAACTGAGTGACTGACTGATATATATCAACGCACAGCCCAAACTGCTGGGTCTAGAGATTCCAAATTTGGCACGTAGGTTCCTTATGATGTCTAGAGGTGCATTAAGAAAGGATTTTTCAAAATTCATCCCCTAAGGGGGTGAAACGGGGGTCCAAACTTTGTATGGTGAAACAAGATTAATTGGACTATTTTATCCGAAACTTTACACGAGTACTTCTATAGATAAATGAGTAAACATATGTTTCAGGATTTTTCAAAATTCAATCCCTAAAGCGGTAAAATGGGGTGAAAAAGTCTGAAAATCGTCATGGGTATTGCTTTTATGGTTTATCAGGTCTCTGATTACGAAAACAACAGCTATTTTATAATTCAATATAGCCGACATGACATAAAATCACTCCTGTGGGGATGCGGTGGGGTTAAAATGTCATAATATCAATATGAGTGTTGATTCTATGGTTTTCTGGGACGTCAGTTACAAAAATGGCACTGATTTGAAAATATCACCCCCTAAAAGGGTAAAATGGGGTCAAAAAGTCTGGAAATCGACATGAGTATTGTTTTTATGGTTTATCGGGTCGCTGATTACGAAAAAAACAACGATTTTAAAATTCAACGTGGCTCAATCATCCTCTATTGAGGTGCGATGAGGTTGAAATGTCTATATATCAAATGTGTCGTTTTTACGGGTTTTCGGAACACCAATCCATACTAATATTATAAATGCGACAGAATGTCTGTTACCTCTTCACGCTTACATCGCTGGACCGATTTAGATGACATTTTGTTGTGAGATATCTTGAGTCCTAAGAAAGGACATACCTAAGATAGTTTTTATCCCAGAAATTACCTATTATTGTTATTTTTTGTACCCGTAGGGCGGTAACGTGACCATCATCCTCTATTGGGGTGCGATGGCATTGAAATGTCTAAAATGTGGTGAAAAAGTCTGAAAATCGTCATAGGTATTGTTTTTATGGTATATCGGGTCGCTGATTACGAAAAAAAACAACTATTTAATAATCCGACATAGCCGACGTGACAACTCTGTAGGGGTGCAATGGGGTTGAAATAATAATATCAATATGGGTGTTGATTCTATGGTTTTCTGGGACGTTTATTACGACAATTGCATCGATTAGAAAATATAACGTAGTGGGCACGAATTAATCAAAAATATTTTTCAAATTTTACCTCTAAGAGGGTGAAACGGAGGTCCAAAGTTTGTATGGGAAAACGAGATTTGTTGGACTATTTTATCCTAAGTTTTACACGAGTGCTTCTATTGATTAATGAGTAAACACGTGTTTGCCCCGAATGTCACGCGAGCGAAGCCGCGGGCGAAAGCTAGTTTCATATAAAAAACATAGACATTAAAAAATGTAATATAATAATCTAACGGCCAGTCCGTAACACTGTTCCTCAAAAATATAGGTCCCATTTTTTTTTAATACCACTTGAGTGACAAACATGCTTACGGCCCGCCTGATGGAAACAGCTACCGCAGCCTATGAACGCCTGTAACACCAGGGGCATCACACGCGCGATGCCGACCCTGTAAAACCTTTCCCATGCGGCAGGGAGGCAAGAACACTGGCTGCGTTTCCTCGCTGAACAGCAATGCTGACTTATTGAGCGAGTATTATTATTTATTATCAACTATTAAATAGTTGATTTTGACCAACTTGCCAGAATAACAGAGTTTTTGAAGTGAAAACTTGTTTAGCGACGTTGTGCACTTTTTGGAATGGGTAATAAATGGTTCGCGTTAGGACACGTGGCCTGATCGAAAATTCGTAAGAGCGTTTACAGCCTGCTCTGCGTAGGAGAGGAAGTGATATCCTCCTCTCTTTCTACCGCGCGGCGAAAATGTATGCCTGCCCTTGCTGTTTATTTTTAATGCAATATAAATTTGTCATGTTTGTGTACGATAGCGCAAAAAATGAATATTGTATTTTACCACATAGGTAAATGATAGTACTTTTATACTGATAAATAAAGCAAATCGTGCGAAATTATTCCCTAACCATTCCAAAATATTCCAAAATGCACAACGTTAATGTTCAAGTTTTCACTTCCTCCGGCACTCCCGGAGCGCAACCCGTGTTTTTTTTAAATATTTATTATGATTTTTATAAAAAAATATTGATGATGATATATTTTTTTTGTTTCCAGATGTACAGTACCAGAATGTGAAAACGAGTATCCAACAGTAAAAACACCGCATTGGTGGCGGCAGGAATCCGATAAAAAGTGTTTCAAGCCGGTTTTGGATATGGCAGCTTTCAAGAATAACAATAATACATGTTCCAATACAACTTTCATGGAAACATTAGAAGAATGCAAAGAATGGATTTATGAAAACAACAATTCGATATATGCTGATGTAAGTAACTAAAATATATAATAGGCAATGAGATGTTTTAAATTGATAATAGGTAATTATAATCTACAGACCCCAGCCCCCTTACCACCATCTCTCATTGCGATTCAATAATTGAATAGATTGCTTATTCATACCAATGAATAAGCGACTCCAATGATTATTCATTGGTATGAATAAGCATTCTATTCAGTTATTGAATCGCAATAAGAGATGGTGGTAAGGGGGCAGGGCGCACTTATATATAGGTATATCACAATTTTTTATTTTTATGTCACAATTTTTGAATAGTTTAGTAACTCCACGTCGCTATTATGGTAATAATCATACTGTTGTCTAATGCTACTTAATCTAAATCCCCTATTGTTTACCTTGCGACCATGACGGTCGCACGAGACCATCCTCTCTGGCAGCACCCGTTCACGAGTTGATGCATGGGGTAGTCATCGCCGAATACAAATATTTTATTGGGCAGGTCACCACAATGGTGACCTGCAACAAGATACCAGCATCAGCTTGAACACTTTAGTGCTAATTAGTATAAATCTAATCTATTTAATATAGTCTAAATCTAATACTATCTGAGCTGTCAGGGCTGCACAGTAAAAGTAGTAAAACCTCTATTTATTTCCCTATGGTTAGTCAATGAGGTGATAAATATGTGCTATATATCCAGTCTTGGTCTAACAAATTTGGTATTCTCTTATCAAAATATGAACCTTCAAACTTTAATTTAAGTGCGATTATGTCGAAATATGACCGAATATTAAACAAACTAAAAATTTTATTTTAGAATTGATAATATTTTTTAAAATAATATGAAATCAAGAAAATATTTTTTAGTCAATTCACAATTCAATCTCGATTTGGTCAACTTTCGTTCTACGATCGTAGAAAAATTACGAGAATTGGCATTCAGTTTTCAAGCATTAGGGTAACTATCTATACCAGCCATACCTCAATTGTGCTAACAATAGATACCTGTTGGTTAACCGGAGTGGAAAGAATCCGGCAGCCTCCGGCTACATAAATTATCACGTACCTATGATATTGTAAGTGAATAAATACCTGTTTTAAATGATCGATTATTATGTAATTTACGATTCATTAACGGCCATTGGTATTTAAAAACTGGATCTGGTCACAGATAACATAATTATGTAGTGACTCACGCGTAAAAACCGATATTATGCTTATTAATTGTTTAATTAGTAAAACTATGTAGTTTTTTATATAACCAAGCAGTATTTATTCGATCTCAATCGATGAAAGTACCTCGGGGACTGGCTGACAAACCGATAATTTGCCAGTCATGGGTCCGGATTCGAGGTGGCTTATATACATTATAAGTCACCTATATTATTAATATAATCAGTTAACAAGCTTAAAATATTAAGCTAGCTATACAGCGTGGAAATGCGGCCAGCCTTTTGGCCACAATCCCCGAAAATTGTCGGGACAAATAATATAATGATATTTTTTATTGTTTCTGTGTATTTTAATAATTTTAGTTTTTAATAGATTAACTATAACTAGAGTTATATTAATTTAATTGTAAATTTAATTTTAATTTAATTTTAATTTTCTGTCAATTTTTGTAGAAATTGACTGATAGTTCTGTCCAACGATATAAAGTTACATTAGATATTAATATGGTAAATACGAGTATCTCAATTTTGTGCATATAAACTTACATTAATTATTTTGAGTTTATTACAGAATATTTTTCTTCTAATCTGCCGTTTAATTAATTATAAATTATTTTCAAATAGTATAGATAGATGCGAAGTCGTCAACCTACACGCGTCACACGGTAAAACTACATGAACCGCCGCTAGTCCATAATATAGGCGGTTCATGTAGTTTTACCGTAAGTATTTAAGCTTATGGAAGCTGAACTACTTACTGGTGGCGGCCACTTTACGTACTTTGGCTCAGACCAGACGTCTTTGTTGTATCTAGTAGTTCAAGACGCGACATCTGTAGAATAGCCGGGGTGCGACCATATAAAAGCGACCGTAGCGTGTAAAAGCTTATGTAAGGCGCGCAAGCATGAGTTTTTTTCAGGTTCCATACCGAAATGGAGTGAACGAGTTACCGTTTACTACCGTTTTGTGATTTTTTTTTCTAAAAACGCATGATCTTTGAGTTCTGTTCTGTCTCAGACGGTACTGGGGGCCTACCGCCGAAGCTGAAGCTGATTACCATTGAATATTTTGATCCCCAAAAATATGTGATAGGTTTGAGTTATTGACAAATATTTTTGGCTTTGTAGGTAGAGCTTCATGGTTTCTAACAGCTAAGCTAAACACAATTGCCACTAATGTAAAGTGAAGTCTAATTATTGCGGTCAAAAATTCCGGTGGTAATCGGCTTCAGCTTAGGCAGTAGGCCCCCAGTTCCGTCTGAGACAGAACAGAACTCAAAGATCTTTGATTATATAACTGTGACGAGCTCGGTGGCGTAGCGGTCAATGACGTGGCTTCGACACCAATGCTCGTGGGTTCGATTCCCACATAGGACAAACATTTATGTGCATGAACATGCCTGTTTGTGTTAGTTTGGGTGTTTTCTATGTATAATAAGTATGTATTTACAAAAAAAAATGTATTTACGTATGTTTATTAGTTGTCTAGTACCCATAACACAAGCTTCGCTTACTTTGGGGCTAGATGACGCTGTGTAATTTGTGTGACAATATTTATTTATTATTTATTTATTATATAAGTATGCGTTTTTAGAAAAAAATCACAAAACGGTAGACGTAGATCGGTCATAGTAATAACTATGACCGACCTACGAGTATATATAACAAATAATGTAAATAAAAGGTTAAAAATTAAAACGGATCTTCGTACAATAAACATATGTTTTATGTATATGACACTTGACCTCTGTTGTTTTTAAATGTGGTAGTATATTTACTATACCTGATTAATAACAATAATTGGAATAACCAGGCGCGAATACTTTGATGGCGTGTTACGTACTGTCTGGCACTGTTTTCGTCATGGTCACATGATGTCTGGACAACAACATTCTGCAGGTCGTATCGAGTCAACATGATGGACATCGGTAGTAAGGCAACTAACTACTAATAAGGGTTACAGTGCCGGTACAGCGGTGAAAACCTGAATTCCGGGACCGAAAAGAGAAAAATCTAGAAGCACTTTATATTATTTGGTTAGTAACTCGTTATCAAGGACCTTTCTTAGTGTCAAAATACACAGTATAAAACACGGTTATTTTCATTTTTGAAGTAAATCCTAAAAAAAATTGAAATAATAATTCCTTTAAAAGCTTTCTTTTGGCGATCCATCGTAATCTTCTGTCGTTTATTTTTCTTCTTTTTTTCGCTTTTTTTGACGTAATTACGTCATTTACTTCGCTTCTGTTAGCTTCTTTTTATGTGTAGGAATTGTGTGGAAATATAAATAGATTTAGTTTAAAAAAAAAACAGAAATTGTGTATTTTATGAATATAGACATAGAAGTCACGCTTCTATCGATCCGATAAAAAGCAAATAAAGCATAAAAAGAATAAAGACTAACATGACAATGATATTTGTCGATTAAATAATGTATTTGATTTGCTTATGCCATATTAAATAATTATCAGAACTTCCAAGAATTTTAAATTTTTTTGACGGCTCTACTGTGAGTCTAGCGGGGAAGTACTCACTCATCAAGATTTCATAAATTTTTTTCGTATTAATACAATTCATTTCATAAGATTTCAATGAAAAAAAAAATTAATAGGTGTATTATGGTCAATATAATAAAATTCCAATTGTTAATAATTAAGCTTACTTGGCATAACATCATTAATTGCTCCTATTTCCGGTGACAGAATACAAGAAAACCCAAACTTAACAAAAAGTCAACTCAAATCTAACCAAAACATGTTTTATTACAGTGACCAAGGGTCGGTGATTATTAATAATTACAGAAATAAGAATATAGAGTTAATCATGACCAGTGTATGATATCGCCCGTAACACATAAACAATAGTTACTATTTGTTATACAAGAGTGCAAAGTTGCTTTTTAACCGCGTGCTCAATTTTGATGACCGAGCTAGCGAAGGATTCTAAAATTACTAATTTTTGAATCTTGAGCGTTAGCGCGGGAATCAAAAGAGCACGAGGTGAAAAATCTTTGCACTCGAGTGCAACACGTAACTTTTCATCCCACCTCAGCGAGGAAACGACAAGATGCAAAATATTGCGCGCGTAAAGCAAAATAAAAACAATTACACCAAGGAGGTTCTGAGTCTGAGTTTTTAACAAATTAAAAAAAGTTGTATGATAAATTCGGCACCATGGAGGTAGAAGTAAATAGGTCTAATGATGTTTTGAATTCACAAACTTACTTTGTCTTCGGCAATTCGCTGAACAGCGAACCTTTAGAAACTAGCGATGCCGCGGCCGCCACTTTTCACGATTGTAATCAGCCGCCCTAGCCAAGTGTAATTCGTAGCCTAACGAACGTTAGATAGATCACGTGACATTTGTCAAAATCGAACATTTTAGTTTAGTATGAGAATTAACAAATGTCACATGATCTATCTAACGTTCGTTACGCTACGAATTACACTTGGCTAGGGGGCAGACGAGTTATACGATTTACCAACCGCATATACTCGTAGATGGTAATAATTGGCAGTGAAAAGGAAAGGTGAAAGGAGAATGCATGTAGCCGATCCACCCATACTTCATACTAAAATATATAGCATAGACTAGTTTTTGGTACGATGACTTGTGACGGAAATGACGAAAGCAAATCGCCTTTCGTGGTATGGGAGTACGGAGAGATGAAATACATGTGACAAAAAGAAATGAACGATGATTTTGTACCAAATTTATTTACACCTTTAGGCGGCTTGAAAACACTGGCCTCCGCTAACCCGCAGTTGAGCAGCGTGGTGGAGTATGCTCTAATCTAAACTCTTTACGCTCAATAATTCTATTTCTATGCTCTCGATTGAGGGCAGCCCCGTATCCCAGTAGTGGGATGAATAATAAAACATGTAAATTATAGTTTTTTATATAATAAATCGATGTATTTATGTTCTAATCGTAATTATATTCATCAATAAACATGTTCCGACCACGGTTAGCATTTTCCTTTGTAGGCATCTTCAAATGAAATGAAATACTGCTTCCTAGCCATTGTGCATTTGGAGACAAACCGCTTTCTAGTCTCATTTGGGGTTTGTGTTTCATCAACATCTTTGAACCAAAGCCAACCTCACCTGCACGTGGTGCACCCTGCCGACTGACAAACGACGCTCTGGTCAAAAGAATGGTGGGGCATAGCGTATTTTTTAAGCTGCCCGACTGGGGAAGTACCTCCATCTCACAGAACACCGCAGCCAAGTTATAACAATTGTTATGTATCAAACAAAATGGCTCTACATAAACGATATTTTTCTGCAGAAGTACAGACGACGTTAGAACATTTCGGAGAACTATCATTTATTTGCTCTATGTTTAATTTCAGCTCAATCTGGGATGTCAGTCATGGAAGGCCACGTTGGTCGGCAGTGTACACAATGCTGGCATGATTGCTTCTATGATGTTCACTGGATGGATAGCAGATAAGTAAGAAATATTTGTACCTAATTGATTTGTACCTTACCGCTATAAAAAGAAAATCGCATTGTTTTTCTGATATTTACTTAGGTACTTAAGTTGTGTACATGAATGTGACCTATTAGGTCGGCTGCAGTCCCCATCCCATCCTCACAAATTTAGTTGCGATTTTTTTCTTTTCTTTTTATATGAGAGGGGGGCAAACGAGCATATGGGTCACCTGATGGAAAGCAATCACCACCGCCTATGGAGATGAGCAACACCAAGGGGTCGCCGATCCGTTGCCAGCCTATACTCCTTCCTTTCTTTCTTCCTGGTGACCTCACTCACCCGCAAAAACACAACAACAATCAAGGAAATTGTTATTTGACTGCGATATTCTGTGAGGTTGAGGTACTTCCCCAGTCGGGCAGCTTAAAAAATACGCTATGGCCTACCTCTCTTTTCGCCAGAGCCCCGAGCAGGTGGGATTGGCTTTGGTTCAAAGATGTTAATGAACCATTTACACCCGAATTTATTAAAATACTTAGATGAGCGTTCGAAAAATTGCGTGATGTCTTCTCGTCCGACATACCGCAGTGCCTCAAGTCGAAAGTCTTCGACCAGTGTGTGTTACCAGTGATGACTTACGGCACTGAAACGTGGTCCCTCACTATGGTCCTTATGAACAAGCTCAAAGTAGCCCAACGAGCTATGGAGAGGGCTATGCTTGGGGTCTCTCTGCGAGATCGAATCAGAAATGAGGAGATCCGTAGAAGAACCAAGGTTACCGACATAGCCCAGCGGATTAGCAAGTTGAAGTGGCAGTGGGCAGGGCACATAGCAGGGAGGACGGATGACCGATGGGGTCGAAAGGTTCTCGAGTGGAGACCACGTACCGGCAAGCGCAGCGTAGGACGTCCACCCACAAGGTGGACAGACGACCTCATTAAGACGGTAGGATCGCGCTGGATGCAAGCCGCTTCCAACCAGTCTTATTGGAGATCTAGAGGGGAGGCCTATGTCCAGCAGTGGACTTTCAATGGCTGAGATGATGACTTAGATGTTCTAGCTACTGCAGTATAATAATCATGCTGTCTTGTTTTTCAGGATTGGCAGAAAACCAACAATTATCATGTGCGCCGTTGGAGGATGTGTCGGTACATTCAAAATATTTATACAAAACTACTACGCTTATTTGGGGCTGGAGTTCTTCGAATCTCTAATTGCGTCCGGACTCTATACCGTCGCAGTTGTATTATGTAAGTTTACACATGTGTTTTAGAACAATATCTCAAATAAGTGATATTGAATTAACACTAAACCGAAAAGGACTTTACTAAGTAGCAATAGGTGACCAAATCTTACCAGGAAATGTGGTGGAAGTACCAACATATTCGTTATATGTTTGGGGTTCTGTATCCAAAGAGTGTAAACGAGACAAGACTTCAAAACCCGGGATTTTATTAAGGTTCCGTTGTTTATCTCCTCGTTCGTCTGCCACAGACCTGTGTGAACTTGTATATCTTTAAACGGTCGTAATACAAGATAGGATGTTTTACTAGGTGTTTTTGGTTAATCATCATCATTATCAACCTGTATCTACCGACGGCTGGATATAGGCCTTTCCAAATGCTTTCCATCATATGCATTCCTCTGTTTTCCTGCATCCAACCGCTACTTTTTTGAGGTCGTCGTTCCATCTAGAGAGCCCTACGCTTCGTTGCCTTATACGTGGCCTCTATTCTAGGACTTTCCTCCCCCATCTGCCATCGCTGACTCGGCAGATGTGGACAGCCTACTGCCACTTCAACTCGCTGACTCTGAGAGCTATGTCGACCGCTTTGGTTGTCCGTCAAATTTCTTCGATCCTTATTCGATCCTTTAGAGAAACTCCATGAATTGCTCTCTACATCGCTCGCTGTACGACTTTTAGTCTGTGAACCAGCCCAACGTCTAGCGTCCAAGTCTCTACACCGTAGGTTATAGCATGGAGGATGCACTGATTGAACACTTTGGTCTTCATAAATTTTGGTTGATATTATGACTGAATTCTCCTTGTGGAATTCCGACTCGCACTTAGCCGGTATTTTCAAGATGACAAAAATTAAGGAAGTATATTATTATGATATAATTGACTGGCAGACATTTTTCTAGTAGGCACTTATCATGAGTGTGTAAATTATAAGTTTTTGGTAATAGTAAGACTTCAAAAAATTTGACAATTGAATGTTAACCTTATGTCAACACTTAGTTAACTATAATATGTTATTTTCAGTATCTTAGCGAATATAATTATTTTTCTAGAAGCAATATATTAGTAGGATATCCACAATTACATTATCTACCGAGGAATAAATGTCAGTGTCGATATTAAGGAGCTCGATAGCATGGCGTCGTTGCGGGTGTCAGTCTAATCGAACACACAAGTTAAGCAACGTCGACCGTAGCCTGTCCATGGATGGGTTTATATTAACTCGAGCTCCTCCGTGCTTCGGAGGGCACGTTAAGCTGTCGGTCCCGCAGCAGTGAGATGAGTAAGGGTTGACGACGGCGGTATTTGGATGTGGATGTTTATTACCCTTTGACGCATAAATGGCTGAACGAATTATGGTGTAATTTAGGTAATTTTTCTGAATATATACATAGAATACTATATTACGCGGGGAGATATGTATTTACAATACTTTTGTGTAATTGTACATACTTATAATAACTGATATGAGTAGTGTTAGATACATAAAATCCGTGATGCACGGCAGTTGAGCTTCACTTGACAAGCCATCTTTAATGTCTTATTTGCCATATTGCTGTCTCTCACATTGATAAGAAGGGAAATTAAATTGCAAAAGCTTAAAGTGCAAAAGTAGGAGTATCTACTAGTTCGTTGTGAGTTCCAATGCAGCCCCAGCCTTACCCGGGACTACAATGGACTTCATTTTCATTGCCTTTATTGGTGGTTGCCGCTGTTAATCCTGGCTGAAACACATGGTTAAACACAGAAGACACACTGGTGGGAATATGTGGTGGGCCCCCGTCCCGTACTTATGTCTTGTATTTAACATTAAATATATATTTACTTATTTTTTTTTCCAGTAATAGAAGTCGGCGGCGAGACAAAAAGAGTTCTGGCAGGTGTAATATTCTCTTACGCAGTTTATGTAGGCGAAGTTACATTTGCATTTGTTGCCATGGGTCTAAAGTATTGGAAATCATTAATCATCGTGGTGTACAGCCCTATGATATTATTTTTATTATATACCTTCGTATTACGAGAAAGTACGAGATGGCAAATGTTGCGGGGAGAAATGAACGATGCGAAAACGACATTGAAAATGATCGCCATAACAAATAAAATGGATATCACTGAGGAAGAAATCGATAATATGACTGACGAAGAGATTAGAATAAAATTCAACATAGGATTACAGAAAGAGAAAGAGAAACTCAAAGATATAATAGCATCAAAAGAAATAATGATTCGCCTAGCTGTCACGTCTGTATGCTTTTTCTCATCGAGTTTTATATACTATGGCATGGTGGTCCATTCGATTCTATTACCAGGGAACAAGTATACCAACTTCATATTATCATCCCTGACGTCGTTCCCTGGAGATTTGATAGCATATTACACGTTTAATAAGTTTGGTCGGAAAATCACGCTGCAGGGCGGCTACGTTTTCTCAGCTGTATGTCTCATAGCCCAGACTTATACACCAGATTGTGAGTATAAATTGTTAAAACAATACAATAATTTATTTCATAATTAATTACCAATATTACAAAATTTGTTAAAAAAAAAAGTACTACTTAGCTGTGATAGGCAATGTCATTGTAAAGTATGTTTTACGTAAATCATTAAAAACAGAGTGCTTAATGCGAGTTTTTTTATTAACAAACCGGCTAAATAAAGAAGAACACACATGTTGTGTGAATTTATAAGACGCGTGTGCAAAATTATGTGGCTAACTTGTTCACATTTTGAAGTCAGCAACCCGGCTTATTTGGACATGTAAGACACGTCTGGTAAATTCACAATATGAATCTTTTTCTCTATTTGGTCGGCTTAAACGTTAACACGTCCAAATGTGACCAAAAACTTTGCACTAAGCACTCTAATGACTCTGATGACGAATATTCCCATTAGGCCGTCGGATAAAGACATAAAAAGAGGCTAAATTCGCAAAGCGTGATGTAGTCCTGCATCTTGATATATTGTATGGGTATGCTAGAGTAGTGTGAATTCAAATTTGCAACTTCGAAAAACTTGTGGAAATTGAGAATAACTTCGAAATTTTGAGACTTCTTTCACTATTTGTTCTCCAGGGCCAAAACTATGAGTTTTTAGCCAACAATGTTATCTACACTTATAAACTGTATTAAATTACCTAACCGAATATTTTGATAACCAAAAATAGGTGTATGTTTGACTTATTGACAAATATTTTTAACTCAGTAGAGTTTCATGGTTTGTACCAGCTAAGCTTAATACAATTTTATAGCCGCAAATCTAAGCTAAAGCATAGAGAAAGGATAAATCGTCGTTGGCTAAAGTAATATTTTCGCAATCACAAAATCCGATGGGAAATTGGCTTCAGCTTAGGTAGTAGGGCGAGATGGCAGAGGATTTTTTTGTTACTCAAAGACATTCAAACTTATCTAGTAGGAATAAGTTATAAATTAGCGGGATATCTGCGGTATGCAACGGCAGATCCCTTTCGATGCCACTGGGTCGATTTATATACATTGGACTTCGTATATTATTTCTAGAAAAGAGGAACTCCATGGCGTCATTACGCGTGGTAATATAATTGATCACGCAAGTCAAGCAACATTGACCACAACCTGTCCATGGAGGGTCTATTTATCTCGAGCTCCTCCGTGCTTCGGAGGGCACGTTAAGCTGTTGTTTTCGTTAGATGACAGTCGTTAAGCCAATTCAGTGGACTTTAGGCGGCTTGAATACACTGACCTTCTGCCAACCCGCAGTTAAGTAGCGTGGTGGAGTATTCTCTACCCCCCTTAGATTGAGGGGAGACCCATATCCCAGCAGTGGGGGAATAAGGGTTGACGACGACTAGACAACTACTTTATGACGATGATTGGCATTTCTGATCTTTATATTAATACTTATTATATCTAGAGATTTTATTTTTACACCATCTTTTCTATTTTCAGCTATAATATGGCTTAAAGTATTATTGTTCCTGCTTGGAAAGCTAGGAGTTGTGATTTGCTTTACTGGCATTTACACATACAGTTTAGAACTTTTCCCTACAAGCGTTCGAGGGTCGCTGGTTGGTTGTGGAAACACGGCTGCCAGGATTGGGAGCATGCTGGCACCGTTGACTCCTTTATTGGTAAATTACTTTAATAGATCCAAATACTACAGATATGCCACAAACGTCAAAACCGTACACCTGATAAGTGACCCAATTGTCTTACTTTGCAATTACTTCGCACAAGCAAGCCGACGAAACTGATGTTTGTGATAATTGATTGAAATAGATAAAAATCACGTCTTTTATATTACGAAAATGTTGATATCTCTTTTTTTAATCTTCGTCGGTGACAGACAAACATACGACCCGCCGGATGTGAAGCGGTTACCGTAGCCATATTAACGCACGCAACCTAAAATATCGCTCGCGCGCCGCCACCCCCGCTGCCAACGCAGCATCTCCTTCCTTTCTGGTGACTTCACTTACTTGCAGGAACACAACAACCCTCAAGGGAATTGTTATTTGGTTGCGGTTTGCGGTATTCTGTGAGGTGGAGGTACATTTCCCAGTTGGATAGCTTACATTTACGCTCCCTACCTCTCTATTCACAAGAGCTTCGTTTGTCAGTCAGCGCGCGCGTGTACGCGGTACACCCTTCCGCGTGCTGGTGAAGCTGGCTTTGAAGTTACAACCCCAAAGTGAACCACTTAAACTCTATAAATAAGAATATCACATGAAAGTACTGAATAACGTTTGATGTTAACGTGTATCTTTGATAAATTTCATATTTTTATAAGAAAAATGGCGCCATTGTGCCGGTTACGTACTCGGCGAGGGAAAGAGATGGCTAGTATGTTAAAGTGTTGAGATGATAAGGATAGCAATACAGAAAGAGTATCTCGTATCACAGGCGACCGGAAGCGATTTCTGATGCAATTTAGTATGGATATGCCATATCTATAGTATCTATAACATCATTACTGCAATATTGCTAAATCCACGAAATCGATTTTGTATTGTATTGCATTGCATTGTATTTCTCTTTATTTACATAATTTTTAAACTTTCCAATGACCCAACGAATTAATGTACCTAAAACTAATGAGATATATTTAACTTTTTCAGACAACGGAATTTCACGCTCTCCCATCGATCCTGTTCTCCTCAACGGCAGTGATGTCAGCTCTATTGCTCTCTTTTACTCCCGAAACGAAGACCCTCCCCCTATTTGATACCATAGCCCAAGTAGAAGTGTACAAGTCGAAGCTCACTACACATTTATAAAATAATAATAAATATATAAATAATAAACGCCGTGTACATAATTTTATACTATTTAGACCGAACTGAATTTTTAATAATAAGATTTATTATATTGTAAATAGGTAGGTACTTTTTAATAAAATGTATTATTATTTTACTTCCTGTTTTTTTTCTTTTTGACGGATTTTTGTTCTATATAGTCTTTTCCAATCTCCGATCATACCTAGTTACTTTCTCTCGGATAGTTTTAATGTGATCCAAAAGGTAATATAAATACCGATAAATACATAAATATGATTGAAGATTCCGAAATGAATTGACATAAAAAAAATATAATAATAATAACTTGCGCCATCACTATGTAAGGAAACGAGACAGATTGATACGATTTTTTGTAATTTTTTTGAAAAGGAAAGCACACAATAATAGGCGGAACAGTTATTTTTCTTTTTATACCACGATGGATGGCGAACAAGGATACAGCCCGCCTGCTATAAGCGCTTACAATAAAACTATTTTCTGTTCTTGAAGTAGGTAAGTACTGTTAAACGGCTGCACGCCCGTAAAAACATGACTCATGCGCCGTTACCTCGCTCTGAGGCGTTCCATTAAAATTTTCTTTTGAGAAACGCAAACATTCCATCAGTATTTTCTTATGACGTTGTCACGTTCAACTATCGTCAGTAAACCGACTTTACAGATAATCTATTTTTGACGTGACAACGTCTTATAATTCGATGGAGCCGGCTGCACGCACGAAAAAACATGACTCATACCGCGTTACCTCGCTCTGAGGCGTTCCATTAAAATTTTCATTTTGAAAAATGCAAACATTCCGTCAGTATTTTCTTATGACGTTGTCACGTTCAACTATCGTCAGTAAACCGACTTTACAGACAACCGATTTTTTTTAAATATTAATTACCTATTTCTACTTTAGAAATAATAGTAGGTAAGTATTTCTATTTTATTTTATACTTAATAATTTTTTTATGTAGGTACCTACATACAAATTATGGAGTATTATATACTACACATAAATATACCTATAGGTAAGAACTGTATTGAATACAAGAGTATAAAAAAGGTTACCTATTTAAAATGCGTTGAATTAGGTAGGGACAGTAGCAACAGAGTAAATTTGAAAGAAAGTGCCTTAAATTTTTATGTTATTTTAGAAAGTTTTATTAGGTACAGTAAACGCTGAACGTATTATTTTCTGGGAACAATATTTTCTGTCACCTAAGTTTAGATGTGATGTGTCACTAATCTGCAGTACCCTAATAATAATATCTATCCCCAAGAAATATATTATTCATCATTTAAAATCATTTAATTCGTTTGATCATCAAAATAATAGATATATTATTTTGATCAGATCAGCTCCTTAATTTAATGAAAAAATGGCTATTAGGGGTGAAGTCAAATTGAGGGCGTCATATTCACTGACGAGTCTTACCAATACTTGGTCAATGTAATAAATCATGTTTTGGTTAGATTTGAGTTGATTTTTGATTAGGTTAGGGTTTTCTTGTTTCCTGTCATCGGAGCTGATCTGAATAGGAGCTGCGCGAAGCGGAGCTCCGTCAACCTAGATGATGAATGATGTGGTGCCAAGCAAGCTTAATTATTAATAATTGACAATAATAACATACAAAAACATTTATTTGGTACTACACCATAAATCTCCATGATTTTTGGTGATTTATTGTGGAATCCATTTTATATTGTTTGGTGACAAATGTATTATTTTGCGGGCAAACCCTATTAGTTAAGAAACACAAAACTAATTAAATTGGCGTTATCATAAATGATACCCTTATTTTCTTATGCTGGGTTGGGCTGTCATTAGCTGTATAGGTATTACAAAGTACTCTGTGATTAGCTGTCACCAAAATTATTAAATTTTTTAACTGTGTAGGTACTTAAACTAGGTAGGTATATTATACACTTCAATTGAAGTGTATAATAAAGGTACCTAGTCAAATAGTTGACTCGAGTCAATATACAATAAATTGAGAATAATATATTATTATTTAAAGAGCACAATCTCACTCACTCAATGAATCCCAGCCAAAAAGGCCGTCGTCGCCTCAGTGTCACTGTGTCAGTGCTACACGGGGCATGCACTTTTAGGACGCTTCGAATCAAATCAAATCGAGATTGTGAAAATCCAACTCGACTCGAATTAACTCGAGCTGAACGCTACTCGAGTGATATCTCGAAAACTCGAGTTGAGTTGAACATCACTAACTGACATGACTTGAATGTAAGATTTTTTGGCGGGAGTTTTTTGAGCACTGTTGTGTTTTCTATCTTATCTGTGGAGCTTCTAATTTTTTAAAATATATTTATGTATATTAATGTTACCTCGTAATAAAGATAGTGTAAGATAGTGACCAGAGTGCACAAAATTAGTAGCATCTTTGGTTTTAGAAAAACTATAAGTTATAACTAAGTAGCGCTGACGAGTAATTATTTCAAGAAGGCGTGCATAGAGCAGTAAAATTTTGCGCTCTTTCCAGAGCCGTAAAGTTATTTATAAAAAAAAATATGCATGACATAAATATTGACAATTATTTGACATAAGACATACATAACCTAAACATCAGCATTGCAATTTGGCATAGTCGCTAAAATATTGACGAATTTTATTCTGTAAATTATCTAAAATTCACGACGTTTAAAACAATTTAGTTCTTGTGAAATAATTACAAAATACTGTAAAATGGCAGGCTTTGAAATACGTCCATCCAACAGTAAAAAAGTGAGTATTTTGAAAGCGCAATACTTTTATAATATATTTTCTGACTATTGTGAATAATTATTATTGATTTTAACTATTTTCAGGGCAAAGGTTTGTTTGCGACGAAACTATATAATCACAATGATGTTATTTTGGAAGAAAATCCATTAGTTTCTTGTCAGTTTGCATGGAATGCCGCATACAGATATTTGGCGTGCGATCATTGCATGAGGTACAAGCTATTCTGTTTTATAGATTGTTATAATAGTAACAGTTGTAACAGAAAATGCTTTTTATATATTGTTATATAGTAACAGTTGTAACAGAAACTACACCCCGGCCACTCCATACAAATGTCGCGTCGTGAATTACTACATAAACAACTACGTCTGTGCAGAGCGGCTGTGAGCGTGTGTGCCTGCTGCGCCATACAAACTTCCATAATTGTCTCAGAGGGGAGGTGAGGTCGATACGAGAGAGCGGCAGGAAGTGGCCATACTGCACATAGTACTATTGCTTATACTGTTCTATTACTCAATGTCCTCAATCAATTGATTTTGTTAATATTATATACTGATACCTGTTAATCACCTCCGATGTTTTATGAAAATAACAATGGGAAATAACGTGATCATGCATAAGGGCCGTGTGGTTTCCGGCAGATTAGAATAGAATCACTCCATCTCTTCCCGTGGATGTCTTACACTGCGACTAACGGAAATACATTATCAAACATCGATCAGGCCTCCCCAATCCGTTTGGCCAGCGTGGGGAGTGTAGGCCAAATCCTCCTGTCTGGGATGGATGATAGAGGGTCGTGCTCCTATAGTGGAGACTAAAATGATCTGATGATGATAATAATGATGATGCATAAGGATATTTACATACTTTTGTTATTGCCTAAGGCTTTGTCCAGTTTACAATGGCCGTGGTCACTGATTGTCTCAGCAATGTGCCCTGCCTCTGTCAACAAAGTTGATGAATCTTCATGTACCCCCTTCATGTTGCTAAATAACTTATTTAGCAAAATAGGAATGTTGTGAGTGTAGTATGTCACAGTACATGGACATCGAACATGGGGGTACATGAAGATTCATCAACTTATTTAAAATAACCGACATGTCCGTATTCTGTTTGTTACCCGACTACAATGGAAAATGAGGTTTAGTGATGTTAACCACTGGGTTTCATACTGCACATAACTTATGTCCATTTTCCTTGATTGAAATTTGTATATTTCTTCATCTCAATTGCTTTATGCACAATTCATTAATTTAAATTGTTATTTTCATAAATTCAGCAATGGGAAAGTTTGAATGTTATTATCACCTCTTATAATTAATATAAAGTGACTTTTATTAATTTCAGGCCTTTAGAAACACCTGAACAAAATGTACGACGTCTTGCCTGCAAACCAGACATAGTTCTGCCTCATTCAAACTGCTACGAATCAAATCTAGAGAATGTGACGACATGCGACCAATGTGGTGTTTTGTATTGTTGCGAGAGCTGCAAGCAGCAGGCCTATGTTACGTACCACAGAATTCTTTGTCATAATATCAGTGATGTTCAACATCCCATCATGGTCCTGCTAGAGGCATGGAAGTAAGTATTGGTTAGAATATATCAATAGGTTTTTTCAGTACAGGGGCCTCCCACTTATTCCCACCATTGTGTCTCCTGTGTAGCCAGGATTAACAGCGGCGACAACCAAAATGGCATTGAACAGTGATGTCCATTGCGGTACCGGGGGTAAGACTACCGCTGCTTTGGAACTCACAACTAATTTAATCAGAAGAAATTAGTAGGAGTGAGAAGCTTTTGGAATTTTACTTTCCCTTAGCAATTAGCAATGTGAGAGAGCAATATGGCAAACAAGGCATTATAAGCCTAAAGAGATGGCTAGTCAATGAAGCTCAAGTGCCATGCACCACAGATTTTCAGTATCTAACCCTATTGGGAACCTAAAACATTGAGTTGTTACCTAACACATCAATTTAACTAATATGAATTGCAAAATCGTCTGAACGCTTGGTTTATTCTCCCTTGTTGTTGTCAAATCAGAATAGTATACTATACCGGAAACGGTATGCAATGAATTCAACATATTGTCCTGCGTTTGTATATCAATAGTTGTTCAAATATGAATCCTACTCACTCCATGCATAAATGTGTTACCATAAGGTTGCCTTGAAAAGATTGCTAGTAGATGTGCGATAAGGCCACCTTGTTACATATATACAAGTCTGTTATAATTTATTGATTTACTGTACCCCTAGGCAACATTGTATTTCCAGGCCTACTAAAGAAGTTTTCACTTCAAAAATAAAAATTAAAAACCAAATTTTCGGGCACCTAAAATTACTAACCCTAGGCACGTGCCTAAGTAGCCTAGGCCTTGGATCGCCCCTGACCTCAGCCTAAAATAACAATTCCCTTGTACAATTATAAAATTTGTATATTTAATTGCATGTATTCTCATGTAAAATATTACCGACACACATCTGATTTGTAAATACGATGGTACAAAATTTTTTTAAACAGATTATCCAGATATTTTTTTTCTCAAATAAGAAATTAATAGGTACAACTGTTTTATTAAGATTTTAAATAATTTACAGACAAATGCACTATCCGCCGGAAACAACAAACATAATGCTGTTGGTTCGAATACTCGCATACATTCAGCAGAGTTCAGACCCATCAGCTGCTATTGGAAAAATAAAGCAGTTCTGTCATCGTACAGTTAACGAGGATGCTGAATTGGTGCACAAACTCCTTGGCGATCAATTTGCAGACCAGTTGAACACATTGAGGGAGTTAACTTCTAATGTTATTAGTGGAGACCATGTGCAGCAGGTGAGTTAACTTTTGAAGTGAATATGTCTTTAAAGTTGCTTGCATAGGGAGGCAACTCAAAAAAACAAATGATAACGTAATTATCATATCGGGAGATAAAGTTTGATGTTGCAGCCACATATCTATCATTTTCATTCAATGTGATTGAATCACACCAGCGGAGATGAAGGATTAAATAATTTATTATGCTAAATAAAGACTGGAACACCGCGTGCGGGCGAGGGGGAAGCGTTGCCATTTTGAAATAATTTAGTGCATAACATATTCACGTAGAACACACGGCCGTGTCCATAAAATAGCCACACCCTATTTTTTATATTGATATTGTTTCTCATTCTTGGTTAGGACTATGAAAGTATATAGTCTAATAAGTATCCTTGTGAAGTAATGAATCTAATATAATTCTCAGTTTTATAAATAAAAAAAAATCCAAATGAAAGGCAAAAACCTAGATAGATTTTTGTATCTATTGTTTTTTAACAAGGCCTACTTGTTTGTATTTCTGGTGATGGAATGTATGGAATGATCAGCAGAGACATGTAATTAATAAAATATCTAAATCAAATACTTCATATTTTAATTATGAAAATTATATTCGCATTAAATTGTAATAGTTGTGTTATTTGATTATTAAAAAAAAACATACCCATATTGGGAATTTTCTTTGAACATTTCTTCTTGTCTAATCATTGACCTACCTGTCTAATGGTTAACACCGAAATGCTAGTAGACAAAAAAATTATAAAAAGTAAGAATATTATTAATAAAAAGTGTAAGACATGTCCAAGTGCCTACAAGGGCCCAATGGCTGAATAAATTTAATTTAATTTCTTAAATCCGGGTTTATGAGAACACAATCTTAGATTGTGAACCTAATTTAATTAAAGCTATATTATTAAATAAATAATTAATAATTAACAAGAATGTCACTGTTCAATCTTCAGTTTTTAACACCAGAAGGCTTCTGTTCGCTGATGGCCCTCATAGGAACAAACGGCCAAGGCATTGGGACCAGTCCCCTGGCTATGTGGGTTAACAATGTGATGACGATGACTATGTCTGATGATGAGCAGCTGCAGCTTGACTTGTTTATTAATAAATTATATGAATATGTTGAAGAAGGTAAGTGTAATACAAATAACACATTTTTAGGGTTCCGTACCCAAAGGGTAAATCTAACCCTTTTACTGAGACTCTGCTGTCCGTCCATCCGTCTGTCACCTGGCTGTATCGCACATGAACTGTGACAGACAGTTAAAATTTTCACAGATAATGTATTTCTGTTGCCGCTATAACAAAACGCTATAAAAAACACTTAAAATCTTACCTCGTAGAGAACCAAAAGTTAGGCGTTCCAAGGCATTTCCGGTAGCGGAGGCTGTCCAGGACTGGCCTGTATATTCCATTATTTAACATTATACTGCAATTTAATTTAATTATTTTCAATATTATATATTTTTTATTATTACATACTTATTTATGAAATTTTCATCGAATTTTATTAATTTAATTCATTTCTCTATTCGGATTAATGTATATGTGTATATATATATATATTTACTACACTTGTATGCGTTACTTGTTCACGTAAGTTATTGATGTGATCGGAAACCACTGATTCACACTTTGTCCACTTACACTGCACACACAACACACACACACATTATGTTGTTTTCTCTATTATTAGTCGGTCGCGCGCGCGCGCCCAACAGGCGACAGCTGAAAATCAGTGTTTTTTTGCGCGATGTGCAAAAAAGTCGCACTGAGCTGTGGCCATTTGCTTGCTGCAGCACACACATGCATCTTTTATTCTGCATTCTGTTTCCTAGTGTGTAAGTTCTCTCCCTGTTATTTTATGAATTTAATTTTTGTATGTGTGTGACTGTAGTTTGTAATAAACGTACCTATCTATCTATCTATCTAACAACAAATACTAAAAAACAGAAAAAAAAAATATTTAAGGGGGTTCTCATACAACAAAGGGGGAACTCTTTGAGCGGGAGTCCGACTCTCACTTGGCCGGGTTTTTAACTTATCGATCACTACTTACTTTTTACCCGTCCGCCGAAGAATAAGGTAACCTCCCTTATTCTTGTAATGTTTTTACCTGAATGCATAAGAAGAGAGGGTGGTTTTGGGGAGTATTTGCATAATATGAGCTAACCTACATAAGATTTTTTTAAGTCAGTCATAAGGCAAGCATAATTGATGTCCAGTTTATATAATTTTGCTTTGCAGTCTGTACTCACCGAATTGACGACGACCACACAGTAGAATCTTATTTTTATCACATCAACATATACAGATAAATAAAATTGTTTGTAGTATTAAAATAATTGTAAAGTGGTGCAAGATTCTGGCTTCCAAAGCATGGGCTCGTGATAATAAAACCCAACATAGGAAGGCTATGGTTGCCGTTGCTTAACTTCCGTGATCGATTACACAGAAGCTCATAACGACGCTATTAGGCTCCTATTACATTACGCACACACCTAATCTTCCGCTTCCGGCAACCCGCAGTTTAGCAGCGTGATGGAGTACACTCTAAACCCCTTCGATTGAGAGGAGACCTATATCCCAGCAGTGGGATAAATAAGGGTTGTCGACGGCATTACGCACTAGATATTAATCTACTAATGGTTGTTTCAGAATCTGGTACATTCCTAAACACGGAAGGCTCTGGTCTTTTTGAACTGCAGAGCGCCTGCAACCACAGCTGCGATCCTAACGCCGAGTCGTCATTCCCGTATGGAAACCATAGGATACAACTTAAAGCATTGAAGACCATCATGCCAGGAGAAGAGATATTTATCAGTTATTTGGATGAGTGCGCTTTGACCAGGTCACGACATTCTAGACAAAAGGTATTCAATTCATTTACGATATCATGTTAAAATTAATATATTTGGGGTGTAAGTCGTTTATCAACATCTTTGAACCAAAGCCAACTTCACCTGCGAGCGGTGCACCCTGCTGACTGACAAACGAAGCTCTGGCTATCTCAAGAAATACAACCATGTGAACAAGAAAGCTTTGGACCAATTCATCAGCTTCTCTGAACAGAAGGAAAAACTATACAAGAGAAAAGAGGAGCTTGATATTGGGTAAGTTTTGAAGGTCTATGTTACAATGCGACCAACGAGAAACGACACTAAATTTATTAGTACCTAATAACCACTTACACCCCAAATAGTTGCTATTAGGGGTGTAAGTGGTTCATCAACATCTTTGAACCTAAGCCAACTTCACCTGCGAGCGGTGCACCCTGCTGACTGACAAACGAAGCTTTGGCGAAAAGAGAGGTAGGGAGCGTAATTGTAAGCTACACTACTGAGGAATGTACCTCCAACTCGCAGGATACCGCAGCCAAATAACAATTCCCTTGAGGGTTGTTGTGTTTCTCCGAGTGAGCGAGGTCACCAGAAGTGAAGGAGATGCTGCGATAGCAGCGGGGGTGGCGACGCGCGAGCGATATTTTATGTTGCTAGCGTTAATATGGCTATGGTAACCGCTTCACATCAGGCGGGCCGTATGCTTGTCTGACACCCGACGTAGTATAAAAAATGAATGTGAACCCGTCTTTAAATTTGCTATCTCACGGGGGCAATCCAAAAAATCTAATGATAACAAAATCGGGGGATACAGTTTGGCGTTGTAGTTTCGAATCTATGCTCTACATCAAAAAATCAATCACACAACTGGATAGATGAAGGATCATAGAATTTATTAGGCTAAGTAAGGATTATGTGTCTATTGAACATCGCGTGCGGGGAGGGGGGAAGCGCTGCCATTTTGAGATAATGTTAGTGCATATAACGTATTCACGTAGAACACGCGGTGACAAAAAAATGGACGGGTCGGGGCGGTACTTGCAAAAATACCTATTACCGACACGTGCCCGTCACGTACGAGTTATTATCCTGTTATATATACTGAAAACTTGACTCAATTAATTTACGATTACAACCCACCATCATCCATCTTATTATTTATACTGTCTGAGCCAATGAGGCTATATATACTATAGATATGGCATATTCATACTAAAGACTTGTCGTTACGGCGCTTTAACTTTAAGTATATTAAAGCTTTAATACTTGCTTTCTCTTTCTCTAGCTGAGTATGTAATCGGTGTAAAGGCGCTTCTTTTTTCAAAAAATAAGAAATTAACCTAAAATACGCGTTAACATCAAGTATTATGGTGTACTTTAGTGTGATATGTGATCCCTTAGAATAAATAGACTACACTTTATTGCACCAATATGACAAGAAACTTGTAAAATGAATAGTACAAAAGGCGGTCATATCGCTAAAAGCAATCTCTTCCAGACAACCTTTAGAAGAGAAACAACTACTACCTAATATCTTTAATTGTTATAAAAAAAATACTTTGTCGGCATAAATAGTGCATTTTCGTAATACAGAAGACGGCATTTTTACTTATTTCAATCAATTATCCTTTACACTATATGTGGCCGTGTGGTTTCCGGCAGACTAGAATAGAATCACTCCGTCTCTTCCCGTGGATGTCGTACAAGGTGACTAAGGGACATTATAAAACATCGATCAGGCCTCCCCAACCTGTCTGGCCAGCGTGGGGAGTGTAGGCCAAATCCTCCTTCTGTCTGGGACAGACGAGAGAGGGTCGTGCTCCTGTAGTGGAGACTAAAATGACCTGATGATGATGAATCAATTATCACAAAAGGCAAATTCGACGGCTTGCTTGTGCGAACTAATTGCGAGGTAAGACAATTACCTCACTTTTCGGGGGTACCTTTTCGACGCTTGTGGCATATCTATAGTATTTATAACATCGTTGGTGTGATCTGTTTTTAACATCATCGTTTCTCTGACAGGAATTAGCCCAGAACTACCTATTCATCTGCGGCTGCGAGCGCTGCATGGCTCAGTCTTCCCAACCTGACTGCACAAGTGAAGAGGAGAGCGACGAAGAAATAGATGCGGATGACTGATGCTCCAACCTCCTTGCCTTCTGTTTGCTGGGCATATAATACAGCAATGGACCGTGCCAATGTTTATAGCCGTGAGGTGTTAGCTGGTCTAAACCTGGGCTATAGGTGTGAGTGTATAAGACTCTTAGTGTATTGTAATATAATTATATTATATTATAATTATGCATTTTACTATATTTCTTTGCTATGTATTCATGGGCTTATACTTTGTCCAAACGTCTTTGAAGTAACATAGTTATTAACAGACAACCATAGAAAAAAAAAACGGGTTGTACTCCGGGAGTGCCGGCAGAAGTGAAAACTTGAACATTAACGTTGTGCATTTTTGAATATTTTGGAATGGTTAGGGAATAATTTCGCACGAATTGCTTTAATGTATAAAAGTACTATCATATATGTGGTAAAATACAATATTCATTTATTGCGCTGTCGTACACAAAAACATGACAATTTACATTAAAAATAAACAGCAGGAGCAGGCATACATTTTCGCCGAGCGGTATAAAGAGAGGGGGATATTACTTCCTCTCCTACGCCACGCCGTCGGTCCGCGCCGCTCCGTCTTACGAATTTTCGATCAGGCCACGTATCCTGACGCGAGCTTAACATTTTTTACCCATCCCAAAAAGTGCACAACGCCGCTAAAGAAGTTTTCACTTCAGAAATGCAATACTCTATAGACGCTGAATACTTCCATGAAGTATTACTTTTTGTTGTCTATGGTTACCAGTTAATGATTATGGAACTTTATGGGCGTGACTTGTGTCAAAAGTAAAATAAATGGTTGGACAAGGTATAAGATATCCAAGCGAAAAGTCATCTAGTGTTATACAGTGTTACTTATCATTTGAGCACTGTTAAAGAATGTTAAATACGTTTTATCAATACCATACTCATCATCCTTCCCCTTAGAATGGCAGCCATTTTTTTTTGTATACTATATTTAAAAAAAGTATACTCACAGTATACTTTTTTTAAATATAGTACTCTTAAGCTATCATGCTTTATAACATGCTATGTAAAAAAGGCCAATGCCTTGTCGCTTATTAGAAGCTGGATATATAGAATGAGTGTAATTGTCACTGAGTGTAAGTGTGAGTGTGAGTGTGATTGTGAGTGTAATAGGACATAGGACTTATGTCGTGAGATAAGTCTGTATTTACTTTGCATTTTGTAAACGCAGCAAGTCGCCAAAACGCAACAAAGTCGCGACTTGCTGCGACTTTGTTGCATCGTCCGATGCTAAACATAGCATGTCTGTGGCCGCAAGTTGTTAGTGACAAAACATTTTTTTGTTTTGTATATGC
This sequence comes from Hypsopygia costalis, assembly GCA_937001555.2. Lineage (NCBI taxonomy): Eukaryota > Metazoa > Arthropoda > Insecta > Lepidoptera > Pyralidae > Hypsopygia > Hypsopygia costalis. The sequence goes on from OW443335.2 coordinate 7,513,687, forward strand.
TATTTTGTGTAGATAATTGATCAGCACGAGGTTTAGAATTGCAATGAGATATTCACTATATTGTTAATAATCTTAATATATAAAAATATCGTGTCACGTTGTTTGTCTGCGATGGAATCCTAAACTACTGAACCGATTTTAATAAAATTTTGCACAGTGAGTGCAGTTTGATCCAACTTGGGACATAGGATAGTTGAGATATAGATATAACTCATCGAAAAAATTAACGTAAAAATATTTAAAGGCGATACGAAGTTCGCCGGGCCAGCTAGTATCTTAAATAATAATGAGTACAAGAAAGCAGAATTTGCTGTTACAACGTAAATTAGTTTCGAACCAAACGGAGCGGGATAAAAGTTGTCTCGTATTACTAGAAGCGAAAAAATTTCTTCTTCTTCAAAAAGAGCGTAAAGAGGTTTTTACAGGGTCGGCGACGCGCATGTGATGCCTCTGATGTTACAGGCGTTCATAGGCTATTGTAATTGCATTCCATCGGGCGGACCGTATGCTTGTTTGTCACCTTAGTGGTATAAAAAAAATCCGTGCATCACTAAGTTATAAAGAACCAAAATAATAAGCTGTTGTAATAAAACGTAAAAATTATGTTAAAAAAGCAATTTGTAGTTGCAGTTGCAGTATTTGGCAATAATTGATAAATTAGGCAACGAAGTGAAAAATGTAAATGCTGTGATTAACTATTTTAAAGTTTGGGATTCCATAATTTACTTATAATAGGTGCGTATTATATGGATATACGTGGTACAGTTGGACACATTTTAAACATTAAGTCTAGCCGCATGTGAGTATATTTAATTTGTTAATTGGACACTATTATATATAATTAATTGTTAATGCTACAAACTCTAGAAGTACGGTTATTCTGCTACCTACTAAAAAGGTGTAGCCATTCTTTTTTTTTGTTCAATTCGAAAGTGTAGAAATGAGTAACTTAGTTAAATTTCGTGCGTCAACTCAGTAGCGCTAGCGCAATAAGCTGGCTCACTAAGTTAACTAAAAATTGCGCTAAGGCGCAACAAGATCGAAAGCGTTTCCTGCCGCCAACTCAGCTGCGTAGCGGCGCACGCGCTGCGCCACTGGCGAACTTTGGTGCACGGCACTGCGCTCCTAACATAAACAGCGCACAGCTGCGCACCACGCGCACTGAGTTGGCTCGTTCTCTCGGCAAGTGAGTGAGATGATGAATGAGCACGATAGATATCGGAGGTGACACTTGTGTTGAATTGGGCTGTGCGCCAACATATTTTGACAAAGTGTGTCAACTCATCAGCGCAGTGAACTGAGCTAGCGCAATTACGTGGCGTAGCTCAGTGTTACCCATGTCTACGATTCATTTTTATTTTTTCCTTTACATCTTCTGCTCCGATTTTCGGTGTTCTGCTATTCTGCAAAATTTGTAGAGTGGTAAGGATAAAGGAACGAATTTTAGAAACGTGGCCTATTTATTATGGCCTTTGTATAGAAAGTATAAGTTTTATGTAAAAATAAACTAAATAAGATGTCAAATTATTGCAATAATGCGTAAAAAGTAGCGAAAAAGTACATGAATTATAGCTGTTATTAAATATTTAGATTTACTGAAGCTTTGTCCACGTGTTTTGAATGAAATATCATCTTTTACCCAAAAAAAAAAACTATTTTATGGTAATCTACAACAACGCGAATGAAATCTTTGGCATTGCAAGAGAGGTGGTATATTTTTCGCCAACTACGAATGTTAATAATGTATACAGATTTATTTTGTATTCGTATTTTTATGTAGGCGGCCTCTATAAAAAGTAGATGAATGAAGAAATTCGTCAACCCACAGTGGAACAACGTATTGGACTATACTCTAAACTCCTTCGAGTAGGATAAATCACAGTTGGTGATAAAATATGGCATTAGTCAAATTAAAAGGCCAGACACGGGCTGTGTTTATGGTAAAATAGGTCTTTCTTATTTATTCCTGTAGTGCGCTTTTTTTTTTACTGTCAAACCGCGTTAGGTGCAGTCCATCTGGATATAGTGATAACTCTGACAAAGTGATGATATTTTCATTCCAAACATGTATATGCCTGTAAAATATAAATATAGTAAAATATAGCTTAATAAAGGTATTAGCATAACAGACTTCCTATTGAGAATAATATTTTATTAGTAGTAGCGATATTATGTGAGATTAATCAGGGTACACAACACGTGCCAAATTAGAGGAAATAACACATTTCGATTTATTTAACAAACTGTCAATTAAAATGACATCAATTATTGTTAAATGCTAAATATTGTAAGCTTATTTGTGGCCTAATTTTTATTACCGTAATATTGGAAATTCCAAAAGCTTACTCCTACTAATTTCTCCTGAATAAATTCGTTGTGAGTTCCGAGGCAGCCGCAGTTTTATCCCCTGGACTTCAATGGACTTACTGTTCATTGCCTTTTTTGGTGGTCACCGCTGTTAATCCTGGCCACACAGGAGACAGTGATGGGAATGTGTGGTGGGCCCTCGTCCCGTACCTTAATATTTTAATTATACTACGGATCGTTCACGTATTTTACCCAGGAAAGTCGGTGAGCGGGTCTAGTGTTGAAGTTAAACATGATTCAGAGAAGTACTTGCGAAGTAGCAGAAAAGTTCTTCCCGCATCTGGGACCCAACCGCCGAAGCTGTAGCCGATTACTATCGGATTTTTTTAAATGCGAAATTGGGACTAATGCTTAGATTGTTAGTAATTATGTTTAGCTCAGCTGGTAGAAAGCCTAGAGCTGTCTACTAAGCTAAAGATATTTGTCAATAACTTTAAGCTAAGACTAATTTATGAAATCAAAAAAAACCGGTGGTAATCGGCTTCAGATTAGGCTGTAGGTGCCTGTTTTGTGCGCGGCGTAAAGTTATTGTTATTTGTTATTATGTTAGTATAGGCCAGCATAACTTTAAGTGCATAGTCAATAACTGTTTTCCCCTATCCCACTTTCTCCCTTCCGTCATAAAACTACACGTGAACATCTCTACATCGTCTGTCCGAAAAGTACGTGGATGAACACGTTATTAATCTAATAAGTAACTACAAATGCTAATATCCCTCCTCTAACCCGCTGTTGAGCAGCATGGTGGAGTATGCTCTTAACCCCTTCGATTGAGAGGAAACCCGTATTACAGTGTGATGAAGGCTGACGCCGAAATGCTATGCTAATACTTTGGTCTCGAATGTTTTATGTTATGTACGTAAATAACGGTATTTACCGTTTGCATGTTCAAGTTTGTGTAAATGTTAACATATTTGTGCTTTTGTTTTTAAAAAATAGATATTATTATTATCTAATAATGGTCTTTTATTTATATCCTTGAAAAAATCATGTCACAGATAAACGCGGCTTGGCGTGGCGGCCGCGGTGGCGGCCGTCGTATAGTATGGAATCCGCCGAAATAGGCCGCGTTTGTCTGTGACATGCTTTATGTTTGAACATACTTTGTCGAAAAAATACAAACCATCTAAGTGTGCACTTTATCATGAGGAAGTTATTCACAGTCAAATGCACAGTTACGTTGGTGGATAGTTTTTCAATGTACCTTTTGGATGATAGTTGCAAAATGTCTACATTTATGTATTGTGTATAGTATGTTATATAGTTTTTATTTTGTATATTTTAGATGGTAGGTATGCATGTATTGCTCCAAAGCCCAAAATTGGAAACTCTCTTTCTTTCTATAGTTGACTGGAAGAGATCCCTATTGGGATAAGTCCGCCATTGTATACAGTATAATGATTTTTGTATTTTATGTACTTATGTTTGATATACAATAAAGTTTTACAAACAAACAAAACAAACAACACAAAAACTAACTTTCAATGTATTAAGTACGTACCTATACGTACCTGCGCTTCGTGTAAATGTATTTTCGAGACATTCACCCAACAATTAAAACATTGTTTAGTCGTTTCGCGTATTAATGCTAAAGCCGAATCGGCCAGACGAGTAGGTATACTGTCTCCCACACAATCTCCCTTAGAGAACACTTTAGTCTCTTTATGTATACTGTGGTCTCCGTAATGTAAAGGTGTTAGCCTGTAGACGCTTGTAACGATAAAGTATTGACCTCGCGTTCCATCTCCACTCTTAAAGCAGCATCTTGTGTGACTTCAATCATTCTCGTCACCACAAGAATCCTCAAAGGCTTTGTTAAATAACAAGAATTTTGTTTTAAAATTTATTTCCATTGTGAAAAAAGAATACAGGCGAATAAAATATCTACCTACATGAAAATATTTTTATTAAAGTTTTATTAGGTGTAATAACTTGTTGTTTAGGAATTATAACAACATAATGTCATGCCTTAAACGATTTCTTCTACGTCTGAAATAGGCCTTCCATATATCTCTAGATGATTTCTTGCACAAAATAAATAGAGATTGTGGTATTAGTCTAAAACAGAAGACTACCTACATATCCAATGCAACAGATCAAGTCATTATCAGACTGTGACATAGATACGAAAAATATCAAACCAGAATCACACAGAAGTCCAACTCCAACTAAAGCGATCACATGTCTTGCATTCCTTGGAGACATCTTCGTTTTAAAACATGATAAAACTGAAAAACATATTCTTATATACAACACTAGATTCAGTATCATTATTAACGTAGTAATGTTATTCATTACACTATAAAAATAGTCTGTGCAGATGGGGAAAACATTTTGAATGACCTGAACGATGATTTCAATAGCAGTTAATGTTCCATAAGTAAATAATGTTGCTTTCCACTTTTCGCCATCAATTTTTCCATGGAGTAACACAACAAGTTTCACATAAGCGACCAATGCAGCACATAGAGACCAGGATATATTTCCGATATATATCAATCAACTACAAGATCTATAATTTCATCATATCTATCCATTAGAAAGACTATCCTCATGCACGCACAACACAAATATAAAGTACCCCCAATTATTTGGTTTCTGTTGATATAGTTTTGCAAAGTTCTCCATCTTGGCGACATGAACCACGTTAACAGCAATGTTATAGAACACAATAAAGACAATATCGAACCACAAAATAAAGATACCTCTATAATATATATATAGATAATATATTCCATCATAGTTTTAAAGGTATATAATATTTTAGTATTTCTTGATTGTGAATCTGAGCTATTTATTTTATTATTCTTGTTTTGTTGTTGTTGTTGTTATTTATATTGTTCTTGGTGTTCCAAATAAAATAAAAATAAAATATTACACAGATACATTTCGATCACTAGTTTGGGAGTTAGTTTGGGAGTTTATATGATTATAAGTTAAAAATACTTATGTATAAATATGTGCTAAGCCTATCTCTGTTTGATAATAAATATTAATTTGTTTTAATGAACGTATAAATTAATTACTTATGTATGACGATATCATTTTATATTTTGATAACTTTTGTAATGTGTAAAATAGATTGACTTTATTATTGCAGACTTTGTGGGCATCGCAGTAACATGGAATGAAGTACTTTACTGCACGTTAAGGTACAGACTTCGCAGTTAGCGTATTTAGGTTGAAATAAAGTACCGGGCAAGTGCGAGTCGGACTCACACATCGAAGGTTCCGATTTCAACTCTGATGAAAAATACTTAATAAAGTGAAACCTGACAATATAATGTTGAATGGGCCCAAAGTGAGTTCCAGCAGCAGTCACATTGGCACTCTCAAGGAAGGCGTACGTAGGTACTGTCAGGTGAAAAGAAATAAGGCTCTCTTTAATACTGCACCAGCGCCGTCACCGCGCCGCGTGATAGGTTCTCATACGAAATCTTCTATGAACTTCTGCTGTCCTAGTATATGAACTTAATATAATTTCTTAAACATTAGAAAAAAGAGATAAATAGGCGTGAGGGCAAGAGAAATGGTCAATTGGTCTTAATGCCAAGGGTTTCTTGCGAATAAATTTGTTTTTGAAGTTTTCCCCATTATAAAAAAAAAAAATGTTATAGATATTGACACCACTATGATTTTCCTGTCAAAGTTTTGCTTACCTCTATCGCTTCTAAATATTTTAGATTTTGGCTTCATAAATTTTGAAGGAACACAGCAATTATTCTCAAGAGGAACTGACCCATGACATTTTCTATTTCTTTTGAGCCTCGTTTGTTGATCGACAGGGTGTACCACATGCAAGTGAGGTTGACTGTGGCTGTAAAGATGGTGGTGAGCCAGTTAGATCATGTTATTTTTTTGCTATTCATGTCAATAAATAAATGGTATGGCGACCATATAACTTTGAAATTTGAAGAAGAAAATCCCAATTTATACAACACAATTTTTGGTTTAAAATTTATTTGCGCTGTGTAAAATGAAATAGGTTGAATAGCTCCTATAGCAGCATCTTGTGTGACTTCAATCATTCGCGTCACCACAACAATCCTTAAAGGCATTGTTAAATAATAATAATTTTTGGTTTAAAATTTATTTGCATTGAAAAAAGAATACAGGCGAACAAAATATCTATACGAAAACATTTTAATTAAAGTTTTATTAGGTATAATAACTTGTTGTTTAGGAATTATAACAGCATAATATCGTGTCTTAAACGATGTCTTTTACGTCTGAAATAGGCCCTCCATAAATCTCTAGATGATTTCTTGCACAACATAAGTACAGTTTGAGGTATTAGTCTAAAACAGAAGACTATTTGTCCAATACAAGAGATCCAGTCATTATCAGAATCTGACATAGATACGAAAAATATCAAACCAGAATCACACAGAAGTCCAACTCCAACTAAAGCAATCACATGTCTTGCATTCCTTGGAGACATCTTCGTTTTAAAACATGATAAAACTGAAATACATATTCTTATAAACAACACAAAATTTAGTGTCATTATTAACGTAGTAATGTTATAGATTACACCATAAAAATAGTCTGTGCAGAGGCGGAAAACATTTTGAATGATCTGAACGATGATTTCAATAGCAGTTAATGTTCCATAAGTAAATAATGTTGCTTTCCACTTTTCGCCATCAATTTTTCCATGATGTAACACAACAAGTTTCACATAAGCGACCAACGCAGCACATAGAGACCAGGATATATTTCCGATATATAATATACCAACTACTATATCTATAATTTTATTATACAAGTCCGATAGAGATACCATCTTCACGAGAATACAACACAAATGTAAAGTACCCCCAATTATTTGGTTTATGTTGATATAGTTTTGTAAAGTTCTCCATCTTGGCGACATGAACCACGTTAACAACAGTGTTATAGAACACAATAATGACAATATCGAACCACTGAATATAGATACCTCTATAATATATATATAGATAAAGAATTCCATCACAGTTTTATATCTTTTAGTATTTTATCAATCATCAATATTTTAGTATTTCTAGATTGTGAGTCTGAGCTATTTATTTTACTGTAACAGTTCTTGGTGTTCCAAATAAAACAAAAATAAAATACTATACAGAAACATTTCGATCACTAGTTTGGGACTTTGCATTCAAAATCACACGCCACAAGTACTCGTACAACACAAATGTCTGGTAGTTTATATGATTATAAATTAAAATCACATATGTATAAATATGTGCTATACTTATCTCTTTTTGATAATAAATATTATTTTATTTTAATGAACGTATAAATTAATTATTTATGTATGTCGATATCATTTCATTTTTAATAACATTTGTAATGTTTAAAATAGATTGACTTTATTATTGCAGACTTTGCGAGCATCGCAGTAACAACGGAATGAAGTTCTTTACTGCACGTTAAGCTACAGACTTCAGAGTTTGCGTAGTTAGGTTGAAATAAAATATGGGGCAAGTGCGAGTCGGACTCACACACCGAGGGTTCCGGATTTCAACTCTGAATAAAAATACTTAGGAAAGTAAAACCTGACAATATAATGCTGAATGGGCCCAAAGTGAGTTTCAGCAGCAGTCACACTGGCACTCTCAAGGGCTACATACTGTCAGGTGAAAAGAAACATGTCTCTCTTTCGTACCAGCAGCGCCGTCGCCGCGTTGTCGTGTCAAAGATTCTCATACGAAATCATTCTATTAACTTCTGCTGTTCTATCTCAAGCTCTTCCGTGCTTCGGAGGGCACGTCAAATCTTCGATCCTGGCTATTGACTTTAGATATTAGTCGTTAAGCCAAGGCCAATATTGTCAAGCCACCTAAAGGCAACTTCGCCTTTAGGCGGCTTGAAAATATTGGCCGCTGCCAACCCGCAGTAGATACGTAGTATAAGCTAAATAAGACTGTTTTTAGGAAGGTTTGATAGCTTGTCTGCACTTATCGGAACCATCAAATTGGACCTATATTTTATCTTGTGAATCTAAAGTGAAATAGTGGATAGTTTTGTGCAATAGTACTTTACGTTATTTTTATTCCGCAGCTAGGGTGTACTATACAAAGACACAAGAATCAAATAAAAAAATGCACCGAGGCCGAGAAGCGCGCCGATCACTTCGATGTGTCGGACATAAATAGCAACGAAATGCCATCTAACCTTTTGAACCAGCCATCGTCGTTATCGCCATAACGTTATAGCCATAACGTTATCCACTAAAGGTCGTTCGTACACAACAGTGTACGAACGACCTTTAGTGAATCATGCATAGCGGAATACTTAGGTACATATTCCACTAAAGTCTCATCTTAAGGTATATACCTAATTACCTGGATGTCAGTTTAACCGATCATTACCCATGATGACGATGCACCCAAGCGAAGAGAAGTGGCTATTCTAAAATTATAAGAGTCAATTAGGGTACCAGTATTAGAAGAAGGGAGAGCCTGTAGCCACAAGCCAGATTCCCACTCGCTAACAGCTAAGAGACAGGCATCGTGCCCGTCTCTTAGCTGTTAGCGAGTTAAAACACGAGTTAAAACTGCAGAGTTTAAACACTTATTAAAAAGTTGATTCCGCGTTTGCTCACAGATAGGTCCGTCTCAAAGCCGCTGCGAAGTTGGTGTTTTAGGGAAATCGGTGTTTGTACACGCTATTCTCCATACGTCCTTGTTCATAAATGAGGCTTCAGTGATGGCAGGAATCCTTGCGAGAATTTTAGTAATCAAATTCTGATCTATGTACAGAGGACAGAAACGCAGGGAGAGCAACTCCAGAGATCGAACGGATACCCAAGCCCCCGAAACGTACTGGTAGAGATGCCTTTAACCACTCTCGTTTAAGTTTATGTTTAATGTTAAAGACAAAGTTTGTTTGATAATTGTTATGTATGAGAACAAGAGACGTAGTGCAGGTGTCAATCAAACAACGGCTAACAGCGCACTGAGTATTTATTGATACAAAAGTAAAGACGGTGGTGTGGAGATGCAACACGCACACCTACCTACATATTACATATATAACATTCCTCCCCCTTTAAATCCTTAAGTAGCACTACTATTTATAATAAGTGACAACGCGCCGAGGGCGTCGACTACGTTGCTGCGGCAGCGGCGTTGTCGGTGCCGCCTCAGGAGGCTGCATCGACGGAGGCGTCTCGTGATGTGACGTCGTCGGGGGCGCCTCAGGTATCGGCGTCGCAATGGGTGACGCCTGTACCAAATCTGTATTTTGCGGCGGGGTCGTGAAATGCAGATTATCATCTGCGGGAGATATAACGTCATCATTTCCCTCACCGGCTGCTTGTATTGGTGTCACACATGAAGTCTCTCTGCCCCTTCCCTCCGCCGTTGATTCAGGTCTTGATGGGCTAGGAATCAACTCAAATGCTCCCGATGGCTGGTTCAAAAGGTTAGATGGCATTTCGTTGCTATTTATGTCCGACACATCGAAGTGATCGGCGCGCTTCTCGGCCTCGGTGCATTTTTTTATTTGATTCTTGTGTCTTTGTATAGTACACCCTAGCTGCGGAATAAAAATAACGTAAAGTACACGCCCTTTTTTTTCTATGATTTTTCCAATGGACCATGTGAACTTTTTATTTTGTTTAAATTTTTTGTATAAAATGGTTTCTCCAATTTCAAAGTCCGACTTCTTCCTTCCACCGTAGTATTTAGCCTGCGAGCACTGTTTGCGCGCCACCACATGAGAAATGTGCCGAGAGGAGTTCGACGCGCACGGCAGCGGCGATGACTCACGCTCCGCTGAGAGCAAGTCTAGGCGGCACCTGAGCGCGCGCCCGTACCTAGTAGATAAGCGGGTGATTGTTCCGTTGCACCGTGCTTAGAATTTCTATAATTGAAAAGAAATCTATTTATTTCGTTATCAATTTTTTTATCCGTCTGGTTCGACAATAATATACTTCGGATGGCATTTTTTACTATTTTAACTGCACTTTCGGCTTGGCCGTTACTAGAAGGATGATACACAGGAGAAAATATTTGTTTAATACCATTTGACTTACAGAAATTGGAAAACTTCTCCGAAGTGAAAGACGTGCCATTATCGCTGACGATGGTTTGTGGAATGCCCATTCTAGATATCAATTCCGTTAATTTGTCTATCACTGCGTCCGATGACGTATTGGATTTCATCGGAAAGCACTCAACCCATTTAGAAAATGCATCCACGACAATTAAATAACTTTTATTATTAACCGGCCCTAAAAAATCTATGTGTATCCGGCTGAATACGGTGAGCGGGTGAGGCCATGCACATAATGGAGATCGCGCGGGCGACGGCCACAGCTGTGCGCAGACGGTGCACGCGGCCGTTGTCTGTTCGATAGCTGCGTCGATTCCCGGAAACCAAAACCGAGCGCGGGCCTCCGCTTTCATTTTAACAATACCTAGATGAGTCGTATGAAGTTCATCTAACAGTCTCTGGCGGAGGTTTGCTGGTACAACAATTTTATGGCCCCTCATGATAATGCCGTCCTCAACAGAAATTTGATTTCTACATAAATAGAACGGTCTCAAACTCACATCCGAAATTTTGCGCGGCCACCCCCTGAAAGTAAAATCTTTAACTTGTTTTAAAATCGGATCGGTTTCGGAAGCGTTGCGTAACTCCATGCGAGTTACCGGTAAGCTTCCGTCTAAAACAAAGTTGACGTAAGCCGCGCGGTCCTCTCCCGCCGTGGAGTCCGCGTGCACGTCCAGCTCGCGCGCCGGCAATGTAGCACGAGATAGAAAGTCTGCACTGTTATCAGTACTTTTAATGTACTCAATGGTGTAATTATAACCTGCTAGGAATATGGCGTACCGCTGCAATCTATTCGCTGACACTTCAGGAATACCCTTGTGTGAACCAAAAATAGTTAGCAAAGGCTTGTGGTCTGTGCGTAGTATAAAAGGTTCCGCCCTTCCATACAAATATTGATGAAATTTCCTCACCCCGAAAATGATTGCAGTTGCTTCCTTTTGAATTTGAGAATATTTCCTTTCAGCTACTGTTAACGAGCGAGAAGCGAATGAGACCGGCCTCTCTATGCCATTGCAATCTATTTGTGATAATATACTGCCGAGCCCATAGGGAGAGGCATCGACAGTCAGCACGGTTTTTGAATTACTATCGAAGTGGACGAGAAGCCTATCGGAAGCTAAACACTTCTTTATTTCTTCGAAGGCTTTTTGTTGCTCAGTTGTCCACAACCATTTTTCCTTTTTATTTAATAATTTATACAATGGATGCAAGACTGAAGAAGCATTTGGCACAAAGCTACGATAATAGTTGGTTAGGCCCAGAAATGATTGCAATTGTTTAACATTGTTTGGCACAGGGGCTTTCATAATAGCCTCAACTTTTTCCTGTGATTTTCTAATACCATTTTTAGAAATCACATAACCTAAGTACTCAACTTGATTTTGAAAAAACATACACTTATCTCGTCTTAAGGTTAGCCCAGCTTGTTCTAATCGTTTCAACACTAATTTTAGTCTTTCTATGTGTTGCTTCCTATCCGACCCCGTAATTAAAATATCGTCTAGGAAGCATAAAACTCCCTCTATGTCAGCTACGATTCCCTGCATGGCTTTTTGGAAAATTGCCGGCGAACTACAGAGACCGAAAATTAACCTTTTATATTTGAAAAGACCTCTGTGTGTATTTATACATGTTAACAGCTGGCTATTATCCTCGTCTGACAAACAAAACTGGTTATATGCCATGGAGAGATCCAATTTTGAAAAATGTTCGCCTCCGTGTAGCTTAGTAAATAAATCATCTATAGTGGGCAATGGGTATTTATCTACAATTAATTGTTTATTTATCGTTGCCGAATAATCGGCACAAATACGCACCTCCCCATTTTTTTAAGTACCGGCACAATCGGAGAAGCAAAATCCGAATAGTCGACTGGTTCGATTATACCCAATTTCAATAGACGATCTAACTCCTAATCTATTTTGTTCTTCAGCGCGAATGCGACGGGCCGGGCTTTGCAAAAAAACTGGTTTATAATCGGGTTTTAACGTTAATTTAATTTTATATTTATTAAAACAGCCTAAGGACTCCGAAAATACAGCGGGAAACTCCTCACTTAATGATTGAATACTGACGGAGTCTGTACAATATTTAATAGGTGACATTTCCAAATTAAATGAACTAATAAAATCCCGGCCTAACAACGGTGGCCCACCGCCATGCACTATAAAGAAATTAAGCGACCGCGTATGACCTTCATACGACACATCCAGGCGCGCGCAGCCGACTGTAGGTATGTTATCACCAGTGTAGTTTGTCAAGCGTTTGTTCGACGACGATAATGGCACGTTAGGAAAATATTTTTTGAACGTGTAACTGGACATAACCGTAACTGCCCAGCCACTATCGACTTCGAATTCTAAAATTATACCGTTTACCTTAACACGCTCTAACATCGGTTTCGTACCGTCACAATGAATATTAAAAAAAATATTCATACCGTCATCCTCCTCCTCGGCACTTTCCTCCACGTAGTTGACCGCTTTACCGCGACACATCCTTCGTAGGTGGCCTTTAATACCGCACTTGTTACACTTATAGGAGGCGTAACGGCATTGTGCCGCTTTATGATTTTTAAAACCACACACTGTACACTTTACACCGGGTACGTTGGGCTTCTGTTGCACCTTAAGCACGGCAGATGCGCCAGCGCCCGTGGCGCCCGCGGCTGCGGCAGCGCCCATGCGCGCGCACCGCACACTCTCGGCTAGCTCCACCGCTTTGGTCAACGTTAGTCCGTTAACGTCTTGCCCGAACAGCTTCTCGCGCTCTGGACTCGCCGCCAGGCCCATCACGAACTGATTCAACAAAGCTTCCAGCTTTCAATTAAATATTTTATTCTTAGGTGCCTAGAGCCAAATGTTTTTCTATTGTTGAAATGATTTGTTGAGCGACCTATCTCCTTTTTTATACCACGCCGGATGCTAAATAAGCCTACAGACGTTTACAATATAAAAAGTATTTATGCAATAATAGAGGATATTCCCGTACCCCCCTCTTACGTCAAACCATAACGTCTATTCTAAGTAAGTACTAGCATTTCGGTAAAAGAAAACCATTTTGTCCACCTTTTAGGTGAGTTCGGAGTCTCATAATATCTTTTGTCTAACAATAAAATTTTTAGCCTTTTTTCGTAGCCGTAATTGTTTACCATCTACTTCTATACAATGAAAACATCTCCGGTACATTACAAAAAAGTTAAAACATTTATTTCCAACTTAATCATTCATGCAATCCAAGTATAATTTTCACCTTATTATTTTTAATAAACTAAATACCGCACAAAGCAAAATATTATCTTAAATAATATTGTTCTGTGAAGCATGTGTCGGTAAGGTAATCTGTAATTTCTAGAGCAAGCGAAACGTAATAAATTTCTCGTTTCCTCCATATTTGTAGAAATAGACATAATTTTCTCTCAGCGACCGTAAAAGAAACTCGCAAGACGGCTGCAAATTGAAAAGCCGTTTTCACATAGTGCGCATAGCCGCGTAGCTTTGAGGAAATAAAAACAAGAAGGACATGAAAATGGGTTAAGCGCACCCAAGGGGAGAAGGGTCTCGGAGATCGGTTTGTACCACGAAGGCGCTAGTTTGTAATGCGCTCCCTAATAAAAATTTAGCAACACTGAATTGGGACCGTATCGGAAAGATCACGAAATTGTCCATTTTTTGTTGAGTTTTTTTTTTATTAACCAAGGTTTATACTTAGATATTATTTCAGAGTTAAAATTATACTTTTTCATAGACATATTATGGAGTGGCTCGCCATCCTTTATAGAACCCAAACCAATCTCACCTGCCCGTGGTGTAACCTACCGTCTAGCAAAGGAGGCTCTGTCGAAAAAGTGGCAGGGCATGTCGCATCGGTCAAGCACCTCACAGATATATATAGCTATACCGTTGAGGATGGTTATGGTCCTGCGAGTGAATTAGGTCACCAGACGAAGAGATGTTTAAGAGATACCCTCTTCGGTAGGCGTATTTGAAAGCTGTCCGACTGGGGAAATCCAGAAGTAAGTCCACCTTAAAGAATACCGCAGCCAAATAACAATTCTCTTGAGGGTTGTTGCGTTCCTGCAAGTGAGTGAGGTCACCAGAAAGAAAGGAGTTGCTGTGTTGGCAGCGGGAGTGGCGGCGTGCGAGTGATATTTCATGTTGCGAGCGTTGATATGGATACGGTAACCGCTTCATACAGGCGCGCCGTATGCTTCTTTGCCACTAGACGTGGTATAAAAAAAGATGCTATATTAGCAGCAGAGGTGACTGCGCGTGAGCACAGCAGTGTACAGGGCGGAAACTATGTGTATGATGTTTATCTCGCTGCAAAAAATATTTAAAACTAATTAGTAATTGATTCTGAAAGTGCTTCACGGGCTGTATCAAATATCATTAATAAATCTATATACATAAAAAATAATCCCTATTTTCCTTGGTCATCACGCGTGAACGGCAGGATCGAATTCACTAATTCTTTTTTTCACGTGTTTCTTATTGTCAGGAGAACGTTCTTATGAAAGAAAACTGATGATGAACCAAAGACCAGCAAACCCGGTAACGGTTGTAACTACTTGTAGAAAAATATCGATAGTAGCTTTTCATTATTGTCTTTATTCATCCTCAATGGCGAAGAAGTGCGCAACAAGACGCAACTGAAGTCAACGCGCCTGTTGTTATAATATCCTCTTTGGACGAAACGTTCTACAATTTCGTCCTACCAAGCTCTACCAAGCTTAGAGAAAGTATGAAGAGGTCACTGCTACGATATGGAATCCTTCTATGGGGTAGCTCGCATACATTTATTTTACAATAACATGTGTTTAAATGTTACCCTATTTATTGCAAATAAATTATTTTGTATTTGTAAAGAATTTTCACTGCTTCGGAGTACTTAAAAATTTCTTGTCAAAGGCAAAAATCTTTTGTGAATACCCAAAACCGCTTCGTCTTTAATACAATTTTTTATTACTCCAAGCAATTTTCCGTTCCGACAGCGTAACGCTCCAGTAACTCAATGACAGACGACAAAAAGCATTTGAGTATAAAATTCGCCAATTATGCCCAACCCGCTCACTATGCCGATATTCTGAACGGATCACAATTAAACGCGCAAGCCTTTCTTCAAAGGGGATGGTTTAATTTAAATCTAGCCCTCTAACCATTTGCTAACCAACTGTGTATGGCTGGCGGACGGTACTGAGGGTGAGAGAAATAGGGCCGGCAAGAACTGTAGCTTAAATATTCTCTCAAATCATTTTTAAGCTATGAACACTAACTTTTCCGTGCGGCTTCGTCTCACGTGAACACAATACTGGGAGCCTATTAGGAAACGAAAATAAACCGTTTTTTAAACCTTCGAAAAAACAAATATTAATATTTCATTGTTATTGAGTTATTTAGATAATAAATTAGGCTCTGGTGGATGAAAAATCCACATTCATCTGCTCAATCGAAGGAAGGACTACCAAGGGGTCTTTCTGGAATTACAATGAGTCAATCCAGATCATATTTTATAAATATACCAAATTTATATCATCTATCCAGTCCATCTAGACTGGAGGTGTTGATCGCGTACTCAGCAGAGGTGGCTGCCACCACAGTATAAGTAATAGTACTACGTACAGTATGGCCGCTCCCTGCCGCTCTCTCGTGTCGCCGAGAGGGGAGGTGACTCCCCTCTGAGACAAATGTGAGATAAATGACTAGAACCGTTTGTATGGCGGCGCATGCACACACGCTCATTCACGCTCTGCACGGACGTAATTGTTTATGTAGTAGTAAACGACGCGCCATTTGTATGGAGTGACCGGGGTGTGCTGCCACTTCAAAGTCAAAGTCAAAGTCAAAATATTTCATTCATATTTCAGTCATTTTCGGTCACCGCGACGCTAGTTTCGTTTTATTTACAAGATGGCGTCAAAGGCTAGTGATTTTTAATGTTACAAAATGTTTTTTTGTGAAAAAATAATTTGGTTAACTGGCCACTATTATTAGTGGTCACAAATAATGGAGTTGTTACGGTCAAAAGATAATACCACGATAAAATGGTTAATGTAATAAATACCAACTATTAATCTTACTTGGTAGGTACTCGATTATTTATGAATTAGGTCGCCCCGCGGAGCTCTTATTTCCGCTGTCAGAATACAACAGACCTAACCTACTTAAAAATCAATTCAAATACTTACTTAATGATTAATCTTGCAAATTGTCATTTAATCATTTTGCTGATCGCCGTCTAGTTGCACTGTTGAACGTTATTTTTCAGCCACTCACCTAAACTTTTACTTGACTTTTAGTCAAATGGCGTTGTTTAATGAAACTAGCCGTTCAATTGAAAGGCTATCTTACCGGTTGTCAACAACATGTACATAACCGATATTGCTGATAAATAAAATGTTATATAAGAATATTGGTACGAATAAAATTTATTGTATCACTTCAATTCATTGCAACCGGTGTGCCACATTTCCGAAAGGTTAGCCATCTTTAAATACCCTATTTGAAATTAGCCCTTTAAAAGGATAATCACATTCGGTTTTTGTCGCTGGGCATCATTCCCTCGATTTGGATCAAAGACTGGGGTTTGGATACGGTTGTCCTGGCTACGGGAATCCCGGTCGAGTACTCCCTAATAGAAATTAAATCAGACGGAATTGTATTTCGTGGAAGGTTAGTGGATTCTGAAATGAAGGGTTTTTCTATGGTACCTTTGTACCTAATTCAAATTTATCAATGATATATAATGAGTTAGTAGCTGTGTAGAATTTCAAAATTGGACATAGATTACAGTATAAAATAGATACATACAATGCAAACGATGATGGTAATGTAATCGTGCAGTAAATCATAAGACAGTATCAAAGATGTCTAATTACCAAGCATTATAAGTAGGTACACAAAAAAATATCAAATATCAATCCTCTTCTTTCACCAAATAAACAAAAATATCCGTCAAAAACTGGAAATCGTACGTAAATTGAATTGTAAAAACAAACAACCTTTTACCCGAAAAACATTCTCAAGCACTTTAACATTATTATCCTTAGACATCAAGTCACATTAAATTCTTTATTCATTTTGTTCTTGTGGGCCCACGGGCCACGGCCGGAATTCCTACGATGTCTTTGATCTAAGCCAAACAAGAAAAAAAAACATGAAGGAAAATGCACTTCAACTGTCTTCATAAAAGGGGAAAAATATAATTTATTCACGAGATAATTTTCTCCTCCCTTTTAAGGACAGACGTTTGAAGTAGGGTGGGCACGAATGAATGTTTGCATAGAGCCTGGCTCGGTCCTCACTATCCCTCTTGGGGAGACTTTGTCTTGTCTAGTCCTATTTTTTTCATTTTTGTATCGCTTTCATTGCCCTCTTCTGTATGTCTGTGAACTAAACGCAATAAGACACGTTTGAGTCGTTTGCCGTTTGCTACTTTCATTGAAATAGTAGTGTCTAGCTTTGTTCTCTCGGATGATAGAGTAAACTAGAAATTCTTTCCAATCGATTGAATATAATGTACTCTTCATAGTATATTCAGTCGAAGACTTAGACTTCGTACCACAGATTACAAAATAGTGAAATAATAAAAGTGTGTGTCGACAACCCTTACTCATCCAACTGCTGGGATACGGGTCTCCCCTCAATCAAAAGAGTTTAGAGCATACTTCACCACGCTACTTAACTGCAGGTTGGCGGAGTACTCGTACCAAAAAAATTGGACAAGTGCAAGTTAAACTCGTGAGAAGAAGGTTTCGTACGATGAATCTATTCGAGGAGTTTCAGGTGCCTGACCTAGTCAAGGCCTTGGTACTTTCATAATCATAAATTTTATTTGCTAATATGGGTAATGTTACAATACAGACGGAGAGCTATTGTGAGTGCTACCATGGTCTACCTTACATGCGCATTTCGCGGCTCCAAGAGCATTTCAATAAGTAAATGTTTTCAGGCGAACATCTCAAGTAATAATACTAAACTGATGTCGTTCCCCAGCAAACTTAAAAAATCGCTAAATCGGCCATATTTCAATCATAAATGACATAAGAACAAGGCTTCCAGAATTAACTTGATACAAACATGCATACAAAAATTACCTATGACATGTCTGTCGGGATACAATTTTTTTCAACATGTAAAGCATCTTTCAGCCATGCCATGCCAACAATATCTGCAATAATGAGGTCTTTCTATTTTAAATGCTATAAAAATGTAAATTTGCTAAATGAATAATTAATTAGATATACATTTCATTAAAATATATTAATATTTTATATCAGCTCAGATTATCGTTAATTATAAAATAAATTATTAGGTACAGTAATCATATTACAAATGGTAATAGAGTTGCGTGTTGTGGTTGTGGCTACGCGTGTGATTTTGAATTGAATCTCCAATTCACTGATGATCGAAATGTATCTGTTAATGATATAACTACCTTTAAAACTATAATGGAATTCCTAACCTATTTACATATTACAGTTGTATCTTTATACAGTAGCGCGGTATTGTCGATAATGTGTTCTATAACGCTGATTATAACGTGGTACATTTCGCCAAGATGGCGGACTTTGCAACACTATATCATCATGAACCAAATAATTGGGGGTACTTTGCATTTATGTTGTTTATGCATGACTGATTTCCTGCCGGAAAAATATGATAAATATATAACGGCCGTAATTGGTATATTATATATCGGAAATATATCCTGGTCTCTATGTGCTGCATTGGTCGCTTATGTGAAACTTGTTGTGTTACATCATGGAAAAATTGATGGCGAAAAGTGGAAAGCGACATTATTTGCTTATGGAATATTAACTGCTATTGAAGTCATCATTCAGGGCATAATTCAAAATGTTTTCTCCCTTTGCACAGACTATATTTATGGTGTGATCGATAACATTACTACGTTAATAATGTCTCTAAATTTTGTATTGTTTATAAGAATATGTATCTCAGTTTTATCATGTTTTAAAACGAAGATGTCTCCAAGGAATGTAAGACATGTGATCGCTTTAGTTGGAGTGGGACTTTTGTGTGATTCTGTTTTGGTTATTTTCGTATCTATGTCCGAATCTTATAATAATTGGATTTCTTGTATTGGGTACATAGTTTTCTATTTTAGACTTATACCGCAAACTGTACTTATACTGTGCAAGACGTCATCTAGAGATATTTGGAAGGCCTACATCAGACGTAAAAGAAATCGTTGAAGAGTCACATCTAATAAAATTTTATTAAAAAAATTGTCTTCTTGATTTCGTTTTTGACAGAGCAAAATTTTTTTTTTTTTTTTTATACTACGTCGGGTGGCAGATAAGCATACGGCCCGCCTGATGTGAAGCGGTTACCGTAGCCATATTAACGCTTGCAACATAAAATATTGCTCGCGCGCCGCCACCCCCGCTGCCAACGCAGCATCTCCTTCCTTTCTTTCTGGTGACCTCACTCGCTCGCAGGAACACAACAACCCTCAAGGGAATTGTTATTTGGCTGCGGTATTCTGTGAGGTGGAGGTACATTCCCCAGTCGGGTAGCTTACAATTACGCTCCCTACCTCTCTTTTCGCCAGAGCTTCGTTTGTCAGTCAGCAGGGTGCACCACGTGCAGGTGAAGTTGGCTTTGGTTCAAAGATGTTGATGAACCACTTACACGCCAGAAAATAATTTTTAAACCAAAAATAGTATAGTTTAGATTATAATTTTCATCTTGAAATTTCAAAGTAATATGTCCTCCACGATACCATTTACATATTTATTGATATGAACAGCAATAAAAAAACATAATCTAAGTATCTCACCGCCATCTTTAGAGCCAAAGTCAACCTCACTTGCATGTGTTGCACCCTGCTGATTAAATAATAAATAAATATTCCAGGACAAATTACACAGGACCATCTAGTCCCAAACTAAGCAAAGCTTGTACTATGGGTACTAGATAACTGATATAATACTTAAATACATTTTTTTTTGTAAATACATACATATAATACTTAGATAGAAAATACCCAGACCAAGACAAACAGGCATGTTCATGCACACAAATATTTGTCTTGTGCGGGAATCGAACCCGCGACTTCGGTGTCAAAGTGGTCATTGCTAACCATTCGACCACCGGGCTCGTCAAACGATTAACAAACGAGGCTCAAAACAAAAATAAAATGTCAACTTGGACTGGGTCAGTGCCATTATATTAAGTTTGTATACTAGGACAGCAGAAGTTAATAGAAGATTTCGTATGATATATCTTTCACGTGCGGCGGCGACGGCGCTGGTGCAGTACAAAAGCGAGCCATGTTTCTTTCCACCTGACAGTACCCATGTCTCCCTTGAGAGTGCCAGTGTGACTACTGCCGAAACTCACTTTGGGCCCATCCGACATTATATCTTCAGGTTTTACTTTACTGAATATTTTTCATCAGAGTTGAAACCCAGAACCCTCAGTGTGTAAGTTCGATTCGCACTGGCCCGGTACGTTATTTCAACCTAAATACGCAAACTCAGAAGTCTGTAGCTTAGCGTGCAGTAAAGAACTTCACTCCGTTGTTACTGCGATACTCGCAAAGTCTGCAATAATAATGTCAATCTATTTTAAACATTACAAATGTTATCAAAATATGAAATAATATCTACATACATAAAAAATTCATTTATACGTTCATTAAAATAAATTATTATTTATTATCAAAAAAGAGATAAGCTTGGCACATATTGTTACATAATATGTATTTTTAATTTATAATAATATAAACGAATAAAGACATTTGAGTTGTTCTTGTGGCTACGCGTGTGATTTTAAATTAGTGATCCCAAACTAGTATGTATTTTATTTTATTTTTAGTATGGTATTTTATTTTTATTTTATTTGGAACACCAAGAACATTATAAATAACAACAACAACAAAACATAAACAATAAACTAAATAGCTCAGACTCACAATCTAGAAATATTAAAATAGTTATATACCTTTAAAACTGTGATGGAATTCATTATCTATTTTTATATTATAGAGGTATCTTTATTTTGTGGTTCGATATTGTCTTTATTGTGTTCTATAACACTGCTGTTAACGTGGTTCATGTCGCCAAGATGGAGAACTTTGCAAAACTATATCAACATAAACCAAATAATTGGGGGTTCTTTACATTTGTGTTGTATTTGCATGGAAATTCTATCCTTTCCACCGGTATCTGTAAGATATGATAAAATTAAATATATGGTAGTTGATATATTATATATCGGAAATATATCCTGGTCTCTATGTGCTGCATTGGTCGCTTATGTGAAACTGGTTGTGTTACATCATGGAAAAATTGATGGCGAAAAGTGGAAAGCTACATTATTCACTTATGGAACATTAACTGCTATTGAAGTCATCGTTCAGGGCATAATTCAACATCTTTTCCCCTTCTGCAAAGTCTACTATTATAATGTAATGAGAAACATTACAATGTTAATAATGACACTAAATTTAGTGTTGTATATAAAAATATGTATTTCAGTCTTATCATGTTTTAAAACAAAGATGTCTCCAAGGAATGCAAGACATGTGATCGCTTTAGTTGGAGTTGGACTTCTGTGTGATTCTGGTTTGGTATTTTTCGTATCTATGGCACAGTCTGATAATTACTGGATCTCTTGTATTGGATATGTAGTCTTCTGTATCAGACTAATACCACAAACTGTGTTTATATTGTGCAAGAAATCATCTAGAGATTTATGGAGGGCCTATTTCAGACGTAGAAGACATGACATTATACTGTTATAATTCATAAACAACAAGTTATATACCTTTACTAGCGACCCGCCCCGGCTTCGCACGGGTGCAATGCTGATACTAAATGTACTACAGAAGGTCTTTGCGCTTTGTCCTATCCAGTCCTTCCCCAGTTATAGGCACACGCCGCCGGCTCCGCGGCCGGTACCGCCACAGCCGTTATGTCCCTGCATTTTAAATGTGTAATATCTTCTAAACTATTCATTTAAATTACATGCTGTGAAGGGCCCAATTGATCTATATTAAATGCGCAATGTATTTAAGGTACTTAATTGGATAAGGATTAATTCTTGTAAAAAGCAAAGGATAAAATAACGGTTATTGTGTGTTACCACTAAGAGATAGACATAGACATATCGCGAACTTTTTTGTAGACCATTTTAAGGTGAACAATACTGTACTACATTATTTTGATCTATCTCGTTGGGTTCAGCCAGCGTTTGCAATGAAAGAGCAAAAAAATGTGTTTATTTACGACATCACATTAGAAACCTCTAAATTATCAGTGTTTTTCTACTATGTTATGCATATATTATACATATAAACTTTCCAGTTGAATCACTCTATCTATTAAAAAAACCGCATCATAATCCGTTGCATAGTTTCAAAGATTTAAGCATACAAAGGGACATAGGGACAGAGAAAGCGACTTTGTTTTATACTATGTAGTGATTAAAAATTTACTTTAATAAAAATGTTTTCGTATAGATATTTTGTTTGCCTGTGTTCTATCATTCACTCAAGCTATTTATTTGCGAATGTAGGTAACAATAGATGTTAGAAATGTATAATAGCTACCTCCGCTACATTTTACCTTTCGGCGTGCAGATAGTTTAAATGGCTAAATATATTACAAAATTGTCTTTTGAATTCTTGGTTCACATTACAAATAAATTTTACCAAAATACCATTAAACCAAAAATTATTGTAATTAAATTATTCTTCGAGGATTGTTGTGGTCCAGCGAATTTTAGGAGCGGAGGTGGAGCGCGAGTGATACTCCTTCATTGAAAGTGTCTATAGGTTAGCACTTTGGGCCACTGTAACATCTTTACATTACGTAGACCACAGAACACTTAAAGAGACTAAGCATAATAAGACATGTTTATGCACACAAATGTTTGTCAAGTGCGGGGAGCTGAACCCGCCACCTTGGAATCAAAGTGGCCAAATGCTAACCACTCGACCACCCAGCATTGTATTGTATAAATTTATAAAAACTGAAATTCTAGAATGATTAATTAAAACAAAGACCAAAATATATTATGGGGCCACCTGGTGGAAAGCAATCATCGCCGCCCATGGAGATCATTCTTGATCTTGAGATTCTTGAAGGCTCCCATGTCGTAATTGTTCGGAAATGCCGGTGAGGGAAGTTGATTCCACAGTTTCACCGTTCGTGGTATAAAATATCTTAAAAAATACGTACTGTAGTAGATCGCCAGTTATCAAGATGATAATGGTTGGAATTTTAATTTATGGCGAGTTGTACGTTAGTGGAATTCAGCGGCAGGTATTAAATCAAACAGCTTATCCAAGCTCTCCCGTATCATATAATTTATATAGACGCAAAGAGACGCTACATCTCTGCGTGTAGAAAGAGAGTCTTGTCGATCCGCGATCACTGGGTCATCGACGATTCAAACTACTCTTCGTTGTATGCGATCAAATGGAGCAAACAAGTATTGGGGCGCACTGGCCCTGAGATGTGTACAGTAGTGTTCCATATGACGTCGAACATCGGCTTTATATAGTTGAAGGCGATATCGAGGTGTAAAATACCACCTCGCCTTATTGATAACACCAATCTTCCTAGAAGCCAGTTTGGCCTTGCTTTCCAAGTAGCTACTTGGAATGTAAAGCTGCGAAACTGAACATCACTCGATATGGCGACACTCAAGATGGCAATGCAAAGACTAACAGTAATGGGAGTTTCCACTCTAGGAGCTACGACAACCAAAAACAACAAAACTATATCAACATAAACCAAATAATTGGGGGTTCTTTACATTTGTGTTGTATTTGCGTGAGGATAGTCTTTCCACCGGTACCGGTAAGATATGATAAAATTACATATATGGTAGTTGATATATTATATATCGGAAATATATCCTGGTCTCTATGTGCTGCATTGGTCGCTTATGTGAAACTTGTTGTGTTACATCATGGAGAAATTGATGGTGAAAAGTGGAACAATGCAACATTATTTGCTTAAGGAACATTAACTGCTATTGAAGTCATCATTCAGGGCTTAATTCAAAAGGTTTTCTCCCTTTGCACAGACTATATATAAGGTGTGATCGATAACATTACTACGTTAATGATGTCTCTAAATTTAGTATTGTTTATAAGAATATGTATCTCAGTTTTATCATGTTTTAAAACGAAGATGTCTCCAAGAAATGTAAGACATGTGATCGCTTTAGTTGGAGTGGGACTTTTGTGTGATTCTGTTTTGGATATTTTCGTATCTACGAGTATGTCCGAATCTTACAATAATTGGATTTCTTGTTTTGGGTACATAGATTTATTTTTAGACTTATACCTCAAACTGTACTTATGTTGTGCAAGAAATCATCTAGAGATTTATGGAGGGCCTATTTCAGACGTAGAAGACATCGTTTAAGAGATGACATTATGCTGTTATAATTCCTAAACATCAAGTTATTATACATAATAAAACTTTAATAAAAATGTTTTTATAAGTATTATATATTTTGTTCGCCTGTATTCTTTTTTCACAATGCAAATAAATTTTAAACCAAAAATTATTGTTATTTAAATTGTTAAAAGCCTTTAAGGATTGTTGTGGTGCCACGAATGATTGAAGTCACACAAGATGCTGCTTCAGGAGCTATTCAACCTAAATAAGCAAACTCTGAAGTCTGTAGCTTAACGTGCAGTAAAGAACTTCATTCCATTGTTACTGCGATGCTCGCAAAGTCTGCAATAATAAAGTCAATCTATTTTAAACATTACAAATGTTATCAAAATATGAAATGATATCGACATACATAAGTAATTAATTTATACGTTCATTAAAATAAATTAATATTTATTATCAAAAAAAGATAAGTATAGCACATATGTGATTTTAATTTATAATCATATAAACTACCAAAGACATTTGTGTTGTACTTGTGGCGTGTGATTTTGAATGCAAAGTCCCAAACTAGTGATCGAAATGTTTCTGTGTAGTATTTTATTTTTGTTTTATTTGGAACACCAAGAACTGTTACAGTAAAATAAATAACTCAGATTCACAATCTAGAAACTGTAATGGAATTCGTTAACTATTTATATATTATAGAGGTATCCATATTCAGTGGTTCGATATTGTCATTATTGTGTTCTATAACACTGCTGTTAACGTGGTTCATGTCGCCAAAATGGAGAACTTTGCAAAACTATATCAACATAAACCAAATAATTGGGGGTACTTTACATTTGTGTTGTATTGTCGTGCAGATGGTATCTCTATCGGACTTGTATGACAAAATTATAGATATAGTAGTTGATATATTATATATCGGAAATATATCCTGGTCTCTATGTGCTGCGTTGGTCGCTTATGTGAAACTTGTTGTGTTACATCATGGAAAAATTGATGGCGAAAAGTGGAAAGCAACATTGTTTACTTATGGAACATTAACTGCTATTGAAATCATAGTTCAGATCATTCAAAATGTTTTCCCCCTCTGCACAGACTATTTGTATGGTGTAATCGATAACATTACTACGTTAATAATGACACTAAATTTTGTGTTGTTTATAAGAATATGTATTTCAGTTTTATCATGTTTTAAAACGGAGATGTCTCCAAGGAATGCAAGACATGTGATTGCTTTAGTTGGAGTTGGACTTCTGTGTGATTCTGGTTTGATATTTTTCGTATCTATGTCAGATTCTGATAATGACTGGATCTCTTGTATTGGACAAATAGTCTTCTATTTTAGACTAATACCTCAAACTGTACTTATGTTGTGCAAGAAATCATCTAGAGATATATGGAGAGCCTATTTCAGACGTAGAAGACATCGTTTAAGACATGACATTATTTTGTTATAATTCCTAAACAACAAGTTACTATACCTAATAAAACTTTAATAAAAATGTTTTCATATAGATATTTTGTTCGCCTGTATTCTTTTTTCACAATGCAAATAATTTTTAAACCAAAAATTATTGTTCTATAACAATGCCTTTAAGGATTGTTGTGGTGACGCGAATGATTGAAGTCACACAAGATGCTGCTTTAGGAGCTATTCAACCTAAATACGCAAACTCTGAAGCCTGTAGCTTAACGTAAAGTAAACAACTTCATTCCATTGTTACTGCGATGCTCATTAAGTCTGCAACAATAAAGTCAACCTATTTTAAACATTACAAATGTTCAATCAAAATATGAAATCATATCGCCATACATAAGTAATTAATTTATACGTCACGTCCTTTCAGAGTGGGTCCGCTGGTGGCCTTGACGGTCTACACCTCGCTAATGGTGAGGCTGGGGCGGCTCTTCTGAGAGATCTGACGGCTGGCTGAGTAAATACCGAAAAGTATTCTTTATGGAGCCAATTTGTGCGGTCTGATGAAGAAGGATGGTGGCATTAGACCTATAGCAGTCGGAATGACTTATCGCCGCGTCGCTGCCAGAGTGTGCTGCAAAAAGATAATGCCAGTCCTGTCAAACCATTTTCAGCCTATTCAACTAGGTTTCGGCTCTCAAGGTGATTGTGAGGCCGCTGTCCATTCTGTCAGAACATTTTTAAATCATAATAGTAGCAATTTGCTGCTGAAGGTTTGATTGCAGAAAAATGCTTTCAATTCCGTAGATAAGGGTGCCCTACTAACAGAAGATAAAGACAAAATTCCAAATGTATACGGTTTTATTTGGCAATGTTCTGGTTCTTCTTCAAATTTCATTTATACAGGACACAAAATTTCTTCTGTTGTAGGTTGTCAACAAGGCGATCCTCTGGGTCCAGCTGTCTTTAATCTTGCTATACACCCCATCATTCAGCGTCTACGACCCAAACTCAATGTTTGGTATTTGGACGATGATGGTACGTTAGGTGGTGATGAAAATACCTTATGTGAAGACCTTTCAACCTTAATATCTGAATTTCACTCGATTGGCTTATTTAATTTTTTTTTAAATGCGAACTCTTCATTCCAGACACTTACCCGGCAAAAATTTTGGCAATTCAAAAATTTTATCTAAATATAAAAGTAGTCGATAATAATACGCTCTGTTTGCTAGGGTCTCCTGTCTTAGATGAATCGTTCCCTCGGTTTATCAATGATAAAATTCAAAATTTTCTTCTACTCTCGGACCGATTAACCAAAATCAATACTCACATGGCTTTTACAATTATTCGTTTTTGTCTTTTCGTACCAAAATTTACTTATCGTAAGGACGTAAGATGTTGTCAGATTTGGAAACATACAGGCCTTATTAAAAATTTTGACAGTATTATTGTTATATATGTAATATGTAGGTAGGTGTGCGTGTTGCATCTCCACACCACCGTCTTTACTTTTGTATCAATAAATACTCAGTGCGCTGTTAGCCGTTGTTTGATTGACACCTGCACTACGTCTCTTGTTCTCATACATAACAGTGGCGACGAGGGAACTACAAGACGCGTGCATTAAGATGGCGTCAGCTGGGAATCAAGGATTTTTTGGAATACTTTCGACATTTGACCATAATTCCCAAAGTTGGGAAACATATAGATGTCGGCTGGAACAGTGGTTTTTAGCAAATGGTATCGAACAAGACAAAGCGGGTATCAAACGCCGGGCTATTTTGCTCAGTGCACTCAGCGAAGGAGCTTACCATCTGGCGAGAGATTTGTCGTTGCCGAAAAAATTGGAAGAGAGGAGCTACGAGGAAATCGTCAAGCTACTTGACGACCATTTCATTCCGAAACGGTGTGGATTTGCTGAGCGGGCAAAATTTTTTTCGGCAACTCAGATGGCAGGTGAAGGACATTCGCAGTGGGCGGCGAGGTTAAGAGGACTTGCAGCGCATTGCAGCTTTAGTAACCTGGACTGTCTTAGCTCCAGATTGGTATCTTCGAGCACTCCCACAGTTTTTGTATGCCTTACTCAGAATGAGTCATGCTGTATTAAACGCTATTATCTTGTCACGAGAGTCGCTTTTCATTACATACCATTGTAGAGTGACTGGAAGATTTGACATTAGAACCTCAATACATGACAATCCCCACAAAGAACAGCAACCATCGCTCTTTAGACGTAAATAAATCAGCGCGAGGATAAACCTAACTTATCCTAACAAAGTTCAGTAAATCCCGCCAAATCCGTTTCTGCCTATCGGCTGTCCAAACAATCTGTCTGCTCAGGAACACACGCTCCAACTGAGACGTCAAGAAAAGTTAGGAGCTCCTAATTAGGGAGCCAGCGCTAAATAACGCCGATTTGAAGCAACGTTTGTAAGGCTTACGACCCAACGTAATCCCGAGCTCCCTTTTGCTCTGAGCATGTACACCCTACATCCACAAAGGTCTCGAAATGGCCACCTCGTAAAGAATTAGACTTGGATGTGTTGGTCGTTGAATAATTGATTAACATTTTGTTTTCAAGCGAGAAGTGGTTTTGTATGTAGGTAGAATAGTTTGTTTCGTTGGGATGGTAACTTAAGAATCGAGGGGTGCCGATTCTATTCCCGCAAAATACATTTGTGTGCAAATATGTTTTTCTATCATGGTCATTTTTGTCTTTGTCCAGAAACATTTATTTATTAAAATTTCCCTGAAATAGTATGCATGTTACACAGTACATATAAACAGTAGTTCCTTGCCCTCAGTTTCCCTTCTGTGAAATAGCCAATGATAATACTAGTTACTGTAGCTGTCTAGTGGTTAAAAATATATCAAAATCAATTTAGTACCTGTGCAGACAAATCGTTTCTTTTTATTATATTAATAAAAATTGATTTATATATTACATAAAACTTGTTGTAATGCAATCTAAGTGGTAATTTCATATATATTAGAAAATGACTTGTACCGTGTGATAAATATTTCGACGCTGGCACAGTTTATGTAATCTGTGTACTTAGTCGGGTGCCGGAATACGGAACGACAGACCTTATGAACAGATTGCCTCCTAATTTCATCATTCATTTTATTAATGTAAAGTCCCATATTTTTATTTTAGTTTTAGTATTAGTCCCATATTTTTGAGATATCAAAATTGATTTTAAAACAAGCTTGTCTAATCAATAGGCATCTGAACCATTTTTTTTTTCGATTTGTCATTTAAAGACGTCACAATAATATAACTATAGGAGAAAGAATTACTTCGATACCATAAAAACTTCTCGAGACATGATAACTTGAAGATCACAATTTTAGACTATCCCGAAAACGCTCCCTAGACAAGGCTACAGTATAGTGTCCGACCGAAACTGGTTTTTACGACCGAAACCGAAACCGAAACCGAATTTCGGCAACAGCCTCAGTTTCGGCCGAAACCGAAACTTTTACGAAACAATTATCTAATTGTAGGTACTTTTCTTATAATTAGGAGTGTAAGTGGTTCATCAACATCTCTGAATCAAAGCCAACTTCACCTGCACGCCGTGCACCCTGCTAACTTACAAACGAAGCTCTGGCGAAAAGAGAGGTAGGGAGCGTAATTGTAAGCTACCCGACTGGGGAATGTACCTCCACCTCACAGAATACCGCAGCCAAATAACAAATCCCTTGAGGGTTGTTGTGTTCCTGCCAGTGAGTGAGGTCACCAGAAAGGGAGGAGATGCTCCATCTGCAGCGGAGGTGGCAGCGCACGAGCGATATTTTATGTTGCGATCGTTAATATGGCTACGGTAACCGCTTCACATCAGGCGGGCCGTATGCTTGTCTGCCACCCGATTTTATAATAATAATTATAATAACGACGTGTCTTCATCGGTCGGAGTGTAAACACAAGAAGGCCCGCAGGACTCTCAGCTCTGGCTTGCCTTCATTGGCCGTCCAGAGAGGAGCCGCTAGAGCTATATGCTCCAGGGGTGGAAGTGTTAAAGGGCATCACGCCGCGAATAACTTCGGAGAAAGCGCAGCACACCTCTCGACATCCCTGAGTCACTCACACCGATGTTGCCCCCGGCCGTTTTCCTGGCATTTCGGGGGCCCATCTAATGAGTGGCAAGCCATCGCATGCCGCAAATAACTAGCAATAAAAGCAGTTATGGCAGGCGTCCGTCCCTCTTCTGTAATAGCCCAGTATTAATAACAACCCAGATCTCATCTCCATAGCCCATCTATTTTCCATCACACTTCGCAATAGTCTCAACGCCTGCTGAGACCTGCTCATGGGTACGGCGTTCCATTGACATATGGTCACGGCGGGCGTACAACATTACATCAAACTTCTCAAAGGGACCTCTACGCGTTGGATCCATATCCCCGCGCACGCCTGTCAAATGACCGGGCTTGACCCGTGAATTAAGTGAGATACATAATAATAATAACAACACATACAACATTACATCAAACTTCTCTCAAGGGGCCTCTACGCGTTGGATCCATATCCCCGCGCACGCCTATCAAATGACCGGGCTGGACCCGTGATGAAAGATGGATACATATAATAATAATAATAATAATTACGTTACATTATAATTGCTAGATACTTGGTTATAATTATTAAATTGAACGTTGAAACTCTAAATATTATCACCACTAATGCACTACAGTAAGTACCAAGTACCTAACTATTGTTTGTTTACGTATAGCATTACCGAATTTAAATTAACCACAAAACATTCAGATAGTTATGTTAGACTTGATTCTACTATAATATATTAGTTTGTTATACTAAATTATTATGTTTACTACCTACCCTTAATACACCTGATATTTCACATGATAAAACTTACCGAATTCAAAACAAATCACACAAAAACTCACAAAAAACAAACAAAACCCACTGCAAACGCAAACAAGTCACGACATGATTAGGCACGTGGACGCGGCAAAATGTCTTCGTCGCTTGGATGGAATTTACTGCGCCGAACATGACCGAGCACAGCGCGGGAACTCCCGAATGAAGTTTCGGTTTCGGTCGTAGTTTCGGCAGGTTTGCTGCCGAAACCGAAACTAAACCGAAACTCGTTATTTTTGCCGAAACTCGACCGAAACCGAAACCGAAACCGAACATTCGGTCGGACACTACTACAGTATTATGACGTCGCGATACGCTATTTTTACCAACGACGGAACGGAGACGGTATATGCGTTTGGGGTGCTAGGATGTTTGTGCAAATCAATGTTGCAATTTATCTCCAAAACTACTAGTCCGATATTGATGCGGTTTTCAGTAATGAGTTCGGGTTTGATTGGTGCATGTTCTTAGATAGGTGTTACGGTGACAACTCACCAGGGGGCGCTGCAGTAAACATTTGTTTGAGCAAAACCAAAATTACTAGTCTGATTCTGATGCGTTTTTTATTTGTAATACATAGGTATTACAAATTAAAACCGCATCAGAATCAGACTAGCTCTCTAACAAGTTTAAAATAAAAACAAAATTAAAAATTTTGAAAAAACCCACGACGGTTAAAACGTAGTTGAAAAAGGATAAAATAATTTTGAAACCCCCTACTTAAAGAATTTATGCTATGAACTTAATAAAAAAACCCAAGAAAATCCGTCGGGGGCTGTCATCTCTATTTAAAATTTCAACGTAAATATAAATAAGTATACAAGTTACTATAAAACTGCCAAACTAGTTCATTTAATGGCAGCCCCAACGGATTTTCTTGGGTTTTTTTTATTAAGTTCATAGCATACATTATTTAAGTAGGGGGTTTCAAAATTATTTTATCAACTACGTTTTAACCGTCGTGGGTTATCAAAATTTTTAATTTTGTTTTTATATATGCATTAAATCAGAAATATGTACGACAGCTATGTTAAATATTGCGTTTATGTAGCTAGTGCCGTAACAAAAGTTATAATATTTTTTATGCTTTCTACTATGGTAATATTTTTTTTTTTATAATTTCATACTTTTATAATGGACTTTCCCACCAAACTTTAATCGACCATAAAACACGTCGGACATAAGTTATTAAAATTTTGAGACAGCAGATCGTTCTAGTTTTATGTATTTTACGTTACTGATAGAAAGTTTTTATAATTTTAGAACTTTGTTCAGATGCCTATTATAATATTTTTTAATAAAAGCTTGTCTTAAAAATATTTTTTGGGACCAGATTTTGTTAGTTGTTAATAAATGAAAAACTAAAAACTTTACTTACTGTACATATTGTGCTTATCAATCCTTTTGATACCCGTATCATAGGGGTTAATGAGAAAATTATAAATCGTCAATTTGTGGCGCC
This sequence comes from Hypsopygia costalis, assembly GCA_937001555.2. NCBI lineage: Eukaryota > Metazoa > Arthropoda > Insecta > Lepidoptera > Pyralidae > Hypsopygia > Hypsopygia costalis. The sequence goes on from OW443335.2 coordinate 7,546,253, forward strand.
CACCATATTGGATAAAAATGGTGACATTTAGAGCATGCATTGTCACGTGAATTCAACGAGAGTGGCAAATTTCAGCCTAATCTAGGGTAGATTTGTCCTGATTTTAGAGGACGTCCGGGTCGTGTCCGGGCAGGGTTTTAAATCACTACCCCTCCGCTCCATGCTGCGAATAACCGCCTTGTCAGGGAATAAAAAATTGTACTAGTACTAAAAACACTGATGACATGTCCGGGTTTTAAGATTCAAAATCCGGAGTTTTCATGTATCTTGTCCTGGTTGCTAGTTTTTAGAGATAGCAACCCTAGTCCAATCGGAAATTGGAAGTGAGTCAAATTTGATTTCAGACACTACAATGGAGCTAAATGAAATCTTGTAAAAAATAATCACGAGGACCTTGTCAGCGGCTAATAACCAGTCAAAATTTATTTAAAAGAAATCTGAGTAATCTTATCTTCACTCACATGATTGGTTTAATTTATACCAAAACTTGGACAGAGATGTATGCTAGATGACACGAAAGATAGTCTAGACGCGTGATTTTTCAGGCTGTAAGGCGTGTAAGGTACAAGTGATAGTAGGACAGGCATGAATTGCTATTTATGGCTCATAATCTGCCGGATTTAGCGGGTTAAGTCGGGCGGGTACCCGTTAGTCGGCGCCATCAATCTTGCTCAGACCCGCATAATCACAGAAAACGAAACGTGGGATTATATGCCGGCCTATATTTTTAAGCTGTTTCATTCGTTCTGCAGTATTTATACCACTAGGCTGACAAATAAGCAGCCCCGTTTGATGGTAAGAGTCTACTAACGGTCTGTGGACGCTTGCAACAATTGGTTCTGGTGCAATGTCGAATGTGTATAATTTTCTTGTCCTTTTTGGAGGACCCTGCATATTTATTTTTCCCTTTAGCGGTGTTTAAGTACTTCGTCATCGTTATTTCTTTTTCTTCTAATGTTAATCTCTTTTACAGTGGGAGCATCCAGCCGACACGATGAGATTCCTATAAAGTTTTAATTTGATAAGCCAAAAAACTATAATAGCAATTTTAGTTTTTTTATTAGGAATACAACAACCCTCAAGGGAATTGTTATTTGGCTGCGGTATTCTGTGAGGTGGAGGTACATTCCCCAGTCGGGTAGCTTACCTACTATTACGCCCACTACCTCACTTTTCGCCAGTGCTTCGTTTGTCAATCAGCAGATTGCACCGCGTGCAAGTGAAGTTGGCTTTGATTTAAAGATGTAGATGAACCGGTTACACCCCAACCCACCTCAGCCAAATAACAATTCTCTTGTGGGTTGTTGTGTTCCTGCAAGTGACAAGGAAAGAAGATCAGTGACAAGCAAAGAAGGAGTCATGTCACAGCAGGGATAATAGCACGTCAGTGATTTTTCTTGTTGGGAACATTTCCATGCCTCTGCTGACCGCTTCACATAAAGAAAATAGCTTTGAGTACTCGATTAGCTAATTAAATTTTAAGATCATGTTTCAAACCCATTATTTCATTATTTTCCAACACGTTCCGGGGTCAAGAGTAGTCGTTAGGGTGGAATAAGAGAATATCAAGAGACGTTATCTGCTAAAGAATGTGCTAATAACTAGATCGGCAAACCCTGCGAAGATAGAGTCGGTTCGGAGGGTGAATTTTAATTAAACGTGCCTACGACATAATGAGATGAAAGTGAAGCAGCCTTTAATCGTGATTTGTTTGTCCGATCTAATTGCCAGGGGTCGGGCATGCCTTCGACCCTGCCTATGAATTTCGTATTTTATTTGAATTATGACTTTGAGATTAAGGAGCCATTTTGTGTTTTATATTAAGTACGATAAGAGATAAGATAAATATTCATTTCATTTCGGCATCAACACATAATCATCCTAATGGTGGGATTCGATTATCCTCTCAATTGAAGGGGTTTATAGTATACTCCACCGTCAGCATTAGTCAATACCGACTTGGCGTAACGACAGTCATCTACTGATAACAATCGGTATCGATGGCTTAACGTGCCCTCCGAACCTCGGAGGAGGTCTAGATAAATAAACCCATCCATAGACAGGCTACGGTCAACGACTTACAGCGGTAAGTAGGTATTTAAAATTACAATAATAATATATTTATTTATATTCCCCTTCCATTGAGGGAAGATACGTATCCCAGAAATGGGATAAACTCATATAATATAAATAAACAAATAAATATTCCTAAACAAATTACACACTGCCATCTAGTTCTAAACTAAGCAAAGCTTGTATGTACTATGGGTACTAGGTAACTGATATTATATTTATTTTATTTTTTGTAAATAAACATACATATAATAACTACCTAAAAATTATGTAAAAAAAACTTTTAATTTAAACGGTTTTATTGAAAATAGTGTACTAAAAGCTAAAAAATAATTCGGTAGGTCGGAGGTTTCAGTCATCACACCCCTCTCCCTCATCAGCTAAGGCATTGATCAGACAAAATAATAAAATCGTTGGGCGTAGCGTAAACTGAGTTGACTGGATGGAAACACGGGACCAACGATTTTATTATTTTGTCTGATCAATGCTTTAGACTGATGAGGGAGAGGGGTGTGATGACTGAATAATCCATCTTGGATTTTATAATATTCATCGTGAACTGTGTTCTACTAGTTAAGCTGTTTCATTTGATACCCATATTGAGGTAGTCGTGACAAAATTTGTAAACCGCCATTTTGTAGAGGCGGCCATCTTGGATTTTAATTTTTTTTCATGTGAACTGTATTCTTCTAGTCAAGCCTTTTCATTTGATACCCATATTGAGGTAGTCGTGACAAAATTTGCATACCGCCATTTTGTAGCGGCAGCCATCTTGGATTTTCATTTTTTTTTCATGTGAACTGTGTTCTACTAGTCAAGCCCTTTCATTTGATACCCATATTGAGGTAGTCGTGACAAAATTTGTAAACCGCCATTTTGTAGCGGCGGCCATCTTGGATTTACAATGAAACAGAATTTATTTAATTGTATTGTCACCAGAACTAAAGGTGTGTACCAAATTTCAGATCAATCTGTCAACAGGAAGGGGGTCAAATTTCAATTACTAGATTTGACCCAAAAATATAAACAAACAAATAAATAAATAAATAAATAAACAAACAAACAGGTCAAGCTAAATAAAACCGTTTAAAAAACAGACGAAGACAAACAGACAAGTTTATGCACACAATGTTATATGTCATATGAGGGAATCGAACCCGCGACCTCTAAGTTAAAGAAGCCATTCGACCACCGAGTTAAAAATAAACCATAGAAGACTATACAAAAACTAGCAATGCATTTAAAAACACCGGTTTATTGAGAATACATGAACCAACATTTCAAACAGGATCATGGAGCTCGGAAACAAGTAACAACTAAAAGCAAGATTAGTAAACAATGCTCGTACGAAAAGGGCAGTATATGTGGCCACATCCAAAGTACATCAAATTTTTATCGGTCACCTCGAAGAAAGAGGAAAGGTTTTGACAAAATGATGTCGTTTTGAGTCCCTTACCCTTAAAAGGATTCCCTTCGATCTCAGTGGAGTTATAAACCTATTTCTTTTTTCTCTGTCTTTCACTTCAGTAGAATGCCTGACGAATGATGTTTGGGATGGGATTCCAACGTATTATTTGTGTATTTGACATATGAACTAGTAGTGTGGTCCGTTATTTATTTATATCCTGTGTACAGGTATTTTATTTCCTAAGTAGGTATATTAGTTTTTATTTCACCCATACGCTTTTGAATTTCAAACATTTATGTTATTATATTATGGTCTGGGTGTTTTCTGTGTATTATATGTATGTATTTAAAAAAAATGTATTTAAGTATAATATCAGTTATACTTAAATACATTTGTACCCATAATACAAACTTGCAGAAATGAGTATTCCTGGACACACTACACACGGTCATATAGTCCTAAACTAATCAATTACTTCGGGACTAGATGGTCGTGTGTAGTTTGTCCAGGAATATTATAAATGTGAAAGTGTGTTTGTTTGTCCGTCTTTCACGTCGAAAGTAACAAATGGATTGACATGATTTTTTTGGCGATAGTTTAAGGCCTGGAGAGTGACATAAGCTACTCGTTATCCCGGAAAAACATCTTAATCCCATTGGAAAAAAATAAAGTTTATAATCATTGGTCCTTCTTTCACGCCAAAAGGAACAAAAGTACCGACATGATTTTTAACAGGGTATAGTTTCCGGTCTGGAGAGAGACATAGGCTACTTTTTATCCAGAAAAAACATTTTATTCCCACGGGAAACAATGCCCAGAATTTGTACATGTCACCAGATGCAAATGGAAAAACATACAACATTGTTTACAATAACGTATTGACATAGACGCGTTTTCTGTATTATACGCAATAGTAGTTTGTGTATAATACGCTGTATATAGAGTGTTGTATATGTTACTGGCCAAACCCGATTTCAGGACAAACTAGTTTGGCCTAGGCTAAAGTAGTTCTTCCTACACGCAATAGGATGAACTGGTATAACCTAGACCAAACTAGTTTATCCTAAGCCCGATAGGATAAACCAGTTTAGGCTAGGCCAAACTAGTTGATCCTGATATAGATTTTTAGAGGTAGCAGATGTAAACCAAAGCTATGAAATATCATTAAGGATTATTATCATTGATTAGCTACGATACATTTCGTTGGATCAGGCCAAGGTTTTGTGAGATGCAGCTGCAACAAAAACTGTTCCACAAACAGATGCAAGTGCAAGAAAGCAATGATACTTTGCAATTCTAAGTGCCATCAAAGCACACCATGTAAAAATAAATAACAATTTTAATAAAATAATTGAGAAATAATTATTGATAGATAGATAAACATAAATAATTATTCTCTATTTAAATAAATAATTTTATAAAAAAACACTAGCATTTGTTATAAATGATTTATTGTTTTAAAAAATACTTCATTATTTGATAAAATGTGATTGTTTGTATTACCAATTATTCATTAGTTTCAATGACGAATCGTTGTTGTTTTAATAAAAATGATTATTTTTCAAATCACAGAGCATTTTATTCATTTTATCTATTTATATTTGATTTTCTAGGTATTCTATTACGTTTAGACTAGGCCATATCAGTTTATCCTAGAATGTAAGAACAGCGGTAACAGCTTACTACTCTTTTGCACACGCGTGGTTGAATTACGGCGTGATGTTGTGGGGTGACAGTACAAACAGTCACGACTTGTTCGTTCTACAAAAAAAATGTGTTAGGATAGTAGTTAATAATAAACAAGAAGAAAGCTGTAAACCACATTTAAAAAAATTAAAGATTCTGACACTTCCGTGCATGTACATATTGGAATTATGTAAATTTGTGAGAAAATATCCCACCTTTTATTCCAGAGCATGTGATGTTCCTCGCCGGCATGAATTACAAAACAAAAATAAATTACTTCAGGTTCCATCAAAATTGGCGTTGCATAGTACCGGACCCTACTCCATGTCCATAAAAATTTATAATAAACTACCGACGATATTAAAAAACGAAATAAAATACATGAAATTCATACAAACTTTAAGACAATTCTTAATTGAAAAAGCATATTATACCGTAGGCGAATATATAGATGAAAAATGGTAGGACATTCCAAGTTTATTTATATATATTATACCAGTAGTCAATGATTATTTAGCTCTAACACAATTGTATTGTAACCCTGTAATATCGGCCTCTCTCTCTTCCATACCATTCCATACATTGCTATACCTATCATGGTGCATTATGCTTATATGACACTACTATAAGATCTCGAATTTGTTAATGACATAATGTGATGCAATAAATGAATAAATAAATGTGCGTATTTATATTAGGATTAACTAGTTTGGCCTAGCCTAAACTGGTTTATCCTATGGGGCTTCGGACAAACTAGTTTGGTCTAGGCTATACCAGTTCATCCTATTGCGTATAGGAAGAACTACTTTAGCCTAGGTCAAACTAGTTTGTCCTAAAATCGGGCTTGGCCGGTAACATATATATAATTATAATATGTTTTGTGTTTGGTTTTTGATCCTTCGGCGTCAGAGGGCGCGGGTTCGATCCCCGCAGAGGGCAAACATATATGTGGTGAACAATTTTTTTGTCTTGAGTGGTAATTGTTCCATCCATACTAATATTATAAGTGTTAAAGGAAGTAAATTTTTGGGGGTTGATGCTACTCACGTCCGCAGGCTTTACCCTAGTTTCCCTGCACGTGACCCCTGGGTGGTGCTAATCGAGTAGCTTTTTTCTAAAGTGGTAGAGCTAAGCTGGAGTCATTTAGTGTCCATGACATGGTCGCGGTCAAGTTATGGAGATTGAGGGACTGCAGCTCGTAATTGGGCCGACTTGTCCGGGGCAGTACCACTCTCTTACAGAAAACCGGCGTGAAGTAGTAGCTTGCTATTGCGTTTCGTGCGGTGAGTGTTGAGACCCGGAGCCCAAACCAAAAACCTCGACTCTGGATATGGCAGTGGCATTAGGAAGAAGAATACCCCAGGAGGGTACCATCACCGTTGGTGAAGGAGAATCCCTCCCTGAATCCCACTCTCACTACTCAGGCCGCCCGACGTATTCTGGGGCGGGCACTATGCCGCTCTGTATCTCTGCCGGGAGCAAGTGTAAGAAGAGGACAGCATGTTCCCCTGAGCTCCATATCGAGCTGTGTAATATAAGGGGGCTTCACTCCAACCTGAATGCCGTCCACCAGCACCTTGAGACGGCTAAGCCAGCCTTGCTCTTTTTGACTGAGACACAGATATCCCCACCATCCGACATCTCGTATCTGCGCTACCCAGGGTACAAACTGGAACACAATTTTGTGCCACGAGCCGGTGTGTGCGCGTACGTTAGGGAGGATATCTGTTGTCGACGTCTTGGCAGTCTTGAAGAGAGGTGCCTGTGAATTATGTGGCTGCGCGCAGATTTTGACGACCATATTCGTATCTACGCGTGCCTCTACAGGTCCCACAGCGGTAACACCGAAACGGAGCGCCTTGTTGAGCACATCCAAACGACGACTGACAGCCTACTCCAGCAAATGCCTTCTGCCGAGATTGTGGTTATAGGTGATTTCAATGCCCACCACGTCGAATGGCTTGGGTCACGCTCTACTGACCATACTGGAAGATCTTTTCATGACTTTGCCTTGGCATATGGTCTAACGCAGCTGGTCTCTTCATGCGGTGCCCATTGGCGGCAAATCTCGACCATGGTTCGGTGGGTCTTGCAGAGCCGCGTCGCGTCAGAAGCAAGACTCCTACCGTGCCTGGTTCAATGCTCGGGCAACTGGAGATCCAAATACCGGCGTACTTAAAAAAAAATACAACTCTGATCGTTGAAGGGTGGTATCGCGAAGGCAAAGTCCAGATTTATTAGCGAAATTGGCGAGAGACTAGTGCGTTTGCCCTCTGGGTCTCGTGCGTTCTGGTCGCTCGCCAAAGCCGTTCAAGGTAAGTTTTGTCAGTCGTCGTTTCCACCATTGCAGCGGATGGATGACTCGCTGGCCCATACTGCAAAGGAAAAAGCCGAACTTCTAGGGTTTCTTTTTGCATCTAACTCGACTCTGGATGATCGGGGAGCCACACCACCTACCATCCCTCGGTGTGAGAGCTCTATGCCAGAAGTTAAGTTCAGGCAAAGAGCCGTGCGTAGAGCGCTTTTGTCCCTGGACATCCATAAGTCGAGTGGGCCGGATGGCATTCCATCCGTTGTTTTGAAAATGTGTGCCGCGGAGTTAGCCCCAATTCTAACCCGCCTATTTCGGTACTCGTACTCGCTTGGCGTGGTCCCCAGCTCGTGGAAGGAGTGTAAGTGTAAGTTTTGGGGTGTAAGTGGTTCATCAAGATCTTTGAACCAAAGCCAACTTCACCTGCACGTGGTGCACCCTGCTGACTGACAAACGAAGCTCTGGCGAAAAGAGAGGTAGGGAGCGTAATTGTAAGCTACCCGACTGGGGAATGTACTTCCACCTCACAGAATACCGCAGCCAAATAACAATTCCCTTGAGGGTTGTTGTGTTCCTTCGAGTGAGTAAGGTCACCAGAAAGAAAGGAAGGAGATGCTGCATTTGGCAGCGGGGGTGGCGGCGCGCGAGCAATATTTTATGTTGCTAGCGTTAATATGGCTACGGTAACCGCTTCACATCAGGCGGGCCGTATGCTTGTCTGCCACCTGACGTAGTATAAAAAAAAAGGAGGCTTTGGTTCACCCGATCCCTAAAAAAGGTGTTTGCTCAGATCCGTCCAACTACAGGCCCATTGCCATAACATCCTTGTTTTCCAAAATAATGGAAAATATCATCAACCAACAGTTGATGGCATACTTAGAGGATCACCAGCTGATTAATGATCGCCAATATGGCTTTCGTCAAGGTCGTTCGGCTGGTGATCTTCTGGTATATTTGACTCACCATAGGGCGGAGACAGTAGAAAGCAATGGTGAGGCTTTGGCTGCTAGTCTGGATATCGCAAAAGCCTTTGATCGGGTGTGGCATAAGGCACTACTATCCAAGCTTCCTTCTTTTGGGTTACCCCAGAGACTCTGCACATGGATTGCCAGCTTTGTCACTGGGCGGATCATTAAAGTTGTGATTGACGGTGCACGTTCCGATCCATTACCCCTGAACGCTGGTGTGCCACAAGGCTGCGTATTGTCCCCCACATTGTTTCTTCTGCATATCAATGACTTGCTGCATGTATGCAGCATCCATTGCTATGCAGATGACAGTACCTTGGACGCAAGATACAGTGGTCTATGCAATGTTTCTCGGGATAGCGTCGATGAGTACCGAACAAAACTTGTGTCTGAGATGGAGACGTCTCTTGGACACGTCTCTGATTGGTGTAGACTGAACTTAGTCCAACTGAATCCCTCAAAGACAAAAGTTTGTGCGTTTACCGCAAAAAATTCCATCCCCATTTGTTGTATCTCCCGGATTGGAAGGTACTCCCCTTACTATTAGCTCCAGTATTGGTATCTTGGGTGTTGACATATCGAGCGATGTTCAGTTCCGTGGTCACTTGGAGTGCAAGGCCAAATTGGCCTCTAGGAAAATTGGCATCATCTGTAAAGCCAGACGGTATTTTACACCACAGCATCGCCTTCAACTGTATAAAGCCCAAGTTAGGCCTCATATGGAATACTGTTCACATCTCTGGGCTGGTGCGCCCCAGTACTTACTTGCTCCATTTGACCGCATACAACGAAGAGCTGTTCGAATCGTCGGTGACCCAATGATTTCTGATCGGCTGGAGTCTCTCTCTACACGCAGAGATGTTGCATCTCTTTGCGTTCTATATAAATTATACAACGGGGAGTGCTCGGATGAGCTATTTGATTTGATACCTGCCGCTGAGTTCCACTATCGTACAACTCGCCATAAATTAAAATTCCATCCTCATCATCTCGATATTTGGCGATCTACTACAGTACGCTTTTTAAGACATTTTCTACCACGAACTGTGAAATTGTGGAATCAACTTCCTCCAGCGGTATTCCCAAATAAATGCGACATGGGGGCCTTCAAGAACAGAGTCAATATTTCCCTTAAAAGGCTGGCAACGGATCGGTGACTCTTTGGTGTTGCTGATTTCTATGGGCGGTGGTGATTACTTTCCATCAGGTGATCCACATGCTCGCTTGCCCCCCTCTCATATAAAAAAAAAAAAATCGTTTGTTTGTTATTTCTTCACGTCTTAACTATGCAGCCGATCATCATTAAAATTTGTACATATTGGTACTACTTTTTATCCCACGAAGTAAAAAAATTACAACAAGAAAAAAATATACACAAATCAATGGCAGCTCCCCTGGACCACGCGGGCGAAGCCGCGGGTAACAGCTAGTTATGTATAACAAACTGAACTAATATTTTGAAAAATACGTAAACAGAAAATATTAATCTGTACACAGCAGTGTTTATATATGAAAAATTATAAATTAATGTGCGTACGCGAGAACTTTAGTACCTAATTAAAATAATGGAGTTCTATTATCACTTCTCAAAAAGCTGGTTTCAAACGGATTTTATTTAAGTACATGCCAAAAACGAGCATGTAACTTCTAAGTTAAATAACGTCTATTAACGTCTTCCCTTTACAAAAGTTTTATTCAGATGTCAGTTGCTTTCAAATGGTTTTATGTTCAGTCTTTTCATGTTTGCGAGCGCTTTCAGCTTACCGTGAAACTCTGCAAGTGTTGAGTTAATATTTCGAGTTATTTGCAGATCCTCTCATACTGGCTAATACCACATCTCTGCCACTCCATACATATGTCGCGTCGTTTACTATTACGAGTAAATTAACAATGGCGTATGTGCAAAGCGCGAATGAGCGTGTGTGCGTGCGGCCTCATACAAACTGTTCCAGATTTGTCTCAGAGGCGAGGTCGACACGAGTTAGCGACAGGGAGTGGCCATACTGTACGTACATAGTACTATTATGGATACGGTAAAGTACATCTAAGGTCTCTGAATTATTGAAGTCGCTGTCTGTCTGTCGTCACATTTGTCGTTCTTTTTTGTACATTGAACCAAACTACTGAACACATTTTGATGTACTTTTAATATGTACTACGTCGGATTGTAGACCAGTATACCACCCGCCTGATGGTGAAGCCGTAACCATAGCTTAACACTTGCACTTGTGTTACTCTTCCAGTATAAGATTGTCTCATGTAGCTACGATTCTGGTATCGCTACGCGATATCATCCTATACTAGACATATAACGTTCTACGGTATTGACAAACATAATATGCAATTTTTAGTTGAATGGAACAATGTGAACGGTCACCTATGACAATCGTATTACTTTTATAGATATTTTGATATTTAAGAAAAACAGCATTATTACTAACATTATTATTGATGAAAACAAAATTTCTTACCGATGAAATGTCAAGCCTTTATTATTATAATTACAACTTATTAATATATTGTATATAACGATTTAAACGTTTAGCAAACTGATCTTGTCCTGTTTTCTAATTATTACCTATATACCTTATGAGATTTCACCCATTTGCAACATAGACTAGTCTAGAGAAATGTTTAGTACTTCTAATCTTTAAACAATATTTTTTGGAGAATTATAACTATTTTAAAAATTCATCTCCCCCGCCTAGGTGGGACTTGAACCTACGACCTCTCGATTACCGCTCGAGTGTGCTCCAACTGCTACCGGGACGGTTTGTGATGGTGGCGAAGAGAGGCCTACCCATCGCCCACATACGCGGTACCCTATACAGTGTATCTGTAAGCTGCCCGACTGGGGAAGAACTATCACCTCACAGAATACCGCAGCCAAATAACAATTCCCTTGAGGGTTGTTGTGTTCCTGCAAGTGAGTGAGGTCACCAGAAAGGGCGGAGTTGTTACGTTGTACCTTACCTCTCCTTTGCATAGCCTCTTTCGCTAGTCGGCAAAGTGTACTACGTGCAGGCGAGGTTAGCTTTGGTTCTAAAGATCGTAGAGAACCACCTAAACCACAAAGTTTCTCCGTTTTCACATAAACAACGTCAAAGTCATGATTATTACGAAGTACCCTACTAGCATAGTTTTGCATTTATATGAAAATATGATGCTCTCCGTCGTACCAGCAGACATGGATGGATACCTACGAGTAATATAATATAGGTCGGAGAGCTACAGCAACTCGTTACCCCATTTCCATATAGCTCGTCTGCACGCCGGCCGGGGTGCTCGAGGTCAGCGGAGCGTAGGGAATTGGATCTCTTGTGTCTACTGACGTCTTGTGGCATGTATCTAGCATTAATACGATCGGGCGACTTAACGCCTTAAAGTTTACTTTAATAAAGTGATGTACCATATTTTTCCTTTATCAAATAGTTTTACGGCTCTGGAATCAATGTCCTTTTAATCCCGTCTTTGTATTGTTTCTTCATCTTCCCGGCTTCAGGGACTTGCCGAAAAATATCGTCAGGAATCTTCTTGCTCCTCCATTACTTGTAATAAGGCAGCAGTAAAACCGATAGTGCAATTTTTCTGCTGTTTGGCACGACTTCGTGGAATGACTACGCAGCCCAGATTCAAACGCTTCTAATCAAAGATTCTACAAATTTCTCATTATCTCTATTATGAATATATATATATAATATATATATAATATCAGCCACGCTCCCCAAATTCACGGCAAAAAGTCCCAATGTACCATAAAGAGATAACTCTCCGTGATTGGAACTTAAACGAATATTGTAGGCGCTGCCTAGAAAATGGTCGGCGCTTCCTTCACTTTAAAGTTATATTGATGGGTTATAGTGACTCATCGCTATTTTTACAGACAAACCGAATCTTACCTACACGCGGTGCACCCGCCGTTCAGTAAACAAGGCTTTGGCGAAATACTGGACATGTCAAGCCGGACTGAGGAACCTTCACCTAACAGAATATAGTGACCAAATATCAATGTTCTTATGGCCCGGATTTTCACCAAAGTGGAGATGAACGGAGAGAAGATGCGGTTTCATACATTTGATGCCGCATGCGGCGTTAAGCAGGGTATAACGAGCTGTGTAATGTATCATACATTACACAGCTCGTTGTACCCTGCTTAATTTCCATACATTATGTATGGAAACACATCTCCTCTCTTTTGTGGAGCTCGTGTCTAAGGATTGTTGTTGCAAGTAAGTGATGTCATTAGACTTGAGGAAATGCCGCGTTAGCAGCGAAAGTGCCAGGGTGAGAGCAATCGCTATAGGCTATAGTAATCGCTACTGCATATAGTGTTGATCTCCATATGCGGTGGTGCTTGCTTTCCATCAGATGACCCACATGCTTGTTTGCCCTTTCTCATAATACAAAACTTTATGCGGGCCGTATGCTTGTTTGACACTCGGCGTGAATTAGAATTTTTTTTTTTTTTTTTTTTTTATATACTACGTCGGGTGGAAGACAAGCATACGGCCCGCCTGATGTGAAGCGGCTGCCGTAGCCATATTAACGCTCGCAACATAAAATATCGCTTGCGCGCCGCCACCCCCGCTGCCAACGCAGCATCTCCTTCCTTTCTGGTGACCTCACTCACTCGCAGGAACACAACAACCCTCAAGGGAATTGTTATTTGGCTGCGGTATTCTGTAAGGTGGAGGTACAGTCCCCAGTCGGGCAGCTTACAATTACGCTCCCTACCTCTCTTTTCGCCAGAGCTTCGTTTGTCAATCAGCAGGGTGCACCGCGTGCAGGTGAAGTTGGCTTTGGTTCAAAGGTGTTGATTAACCACTTACACCCCAAAAATAAAGTTTATTAAGCCACAAGGGTGGAGTTGGAAGCAAAATCTAGATTCATATTACAACTTCGATTGATATTCAATATGTAGAGAATTTATATGAATAGTTTGAGTATCATAGTGGAGACCTTCGGGCACGAATAAATTCCGGCCAGTCGGCTTGCTATCTTGATTTATCTGCGTTATCTGCCTATCCGTTGCCTCAATTTGTTCGAAATAAAGAATGCAAATTGTAAAATCCAATTTGTACTAGACGCTCAAATATGCAGGGGTAGTAGAAAAATTGCTTAACAGGGAATGCACACCCTGAGCCCGGGGTCATTCTATAAGGCACGCAGTAAATTGTTCACGGAATTATTAAGTGAATATTTAATAATGCTTCACTTGATTTTTTTTTGTTCAATCGCATTTTAGATTTTATAAGGTTTTATTTGCTTGAAATTGATGGTGAATATATGTGTCATTTTAATATTTAATTTTATGAGTATACTCATAAAATGAAATATTAAAAGATGAAAAATAACTAAATAATAATGGAAAATATTAAATTGATCCACAAAAAAAACCTGATTTGTACATCAAATTAATCTGATAGGACCTCAAATCCTGATTTTTTGATGTGCAAAATAGGTTAGGTTAGGTTTAATGTATTTATTTGATGTTCCGTAAAATAGTATCCAAGAATAATTATGAAAAAAAATTCGTTTGTCACTAAAACTAATTTAAACTTTATTGGTCACAAAATAAGGAAGACTTAAGGGCCCAGATTGTCTAGGCGCGACATCGGTTTCGAGCGACCGCAGCGCTACTGTTTACTGAAACAACCGACGGGGCGGGTGAATGACCCAAAGACAGCGCGATTTTCAAAATGTTTTGCGACAAACGTTCCAATTGTTATTGAAGTTGAATATTTACAGCATAACAAAAATGTTGAATTATTGGAAATAAACGACGAGTGTAAAATATTCTAAGACTAGTTTTTCGTTATAAAATGATAATAAATATTAATTACTAGATTAATAAGAGTAGTTGAGACACAATTTTTATGTTTTTCTATTTATATTAAACAATCAAGAGCAGGTCCGGACTGACCTTTTTGTATTCTACTTACCAAAAATTCCAACTATGTATTTATTTGTAATTTTCCTACCAAAGTTTATTCTTATTTCGTAAAATATTCATTCAACAAAATAATTGCAAATTCAGTAGGAAGTACGGTCGAAATAACATCGAGCTTTCCTCGCTAGTGTATATCTCTACGCAAGGAAATGTGCCTATTGCGTAAACTCAAATAGGGTGGTGGCACCAATTATCGGCCATGTCAACTTTTTTTTCAACTTTGTTTGCTTGTAATTTTTGAGTTAATAACTTTTGCTACGCTAGTATACGAAAGTATAAAAATGATTCATATAATTAAAAGTAAGTAAACAATAACAAATATGAGTCGCCATCTAAAAAGCGTGCTAGGGTTGTACAAAAATAAATGAAACACAAGTTTATAAATTATTAATATACTAATTAAAAGTAAGTAAACAATAACAAAATATGAGTTCAAAATTCTAATGTTTTTTCATTTTAACGATTACTGATCAAATTTTGATTTCTGCTAATTTGATGATAAAATCAATTGCTATTGCAAAACTTATCAGAATGAGTACCAGCTGCCCGATTCACGTAATAAAAACCGTAGCGTAGGGACTTAAAAATGTCACTTCGTTTTTTGCAAATTAAGCCCTTTTAACCGACTTAAAAAAAGAAGAAGATTCTCAATTCGCTGTATTTTTGAAACAATTTTGATGATTCTTTACACCAGGTAACTCTTCAAAATCGTATAGGAATTGTATAGTAATTGAGCTATTGAAAGATTTATGACAATCCAAGACTAGATAAGTAAGTGCGTTTAAAACAGAAAACCAAAAGGCGATTTCTAAGTTTCTAAGTTAAAACGACTTTTGGACTGGCGTGTTTACGTGAATCGACCGGCTGGATAGTTAAGTTACCTCAGTCTCTTTCAAAACCATTAGGCGTTCTTCTCTTTCAAAACACGTAAAGCTCTTTCTTTCCTCTCTTTCATAGCCTCTATGATACTGGGCGCGTCACGAATGGGCATGCTTCGTGACTGCCGAGGATCAACTAATTCTGGAAGTAGGCAATCGTAATAAAACCTAACTAATTTCATCTCCATTTTCTCCTTCCAAAATTTGTCGTCCTTTTCTAAAATATAAACTTTCATAGGTACAGTAGCACCAAACCAGATGCCAAGCATGCAAACGTTTCTTTTAGTAATATGTACCTGTCCCTGAATTTGGAAATACCAGTTATGATTTTTATTTATGACATAACTCTTGGAAGCCTTGCCCAAAAGGTATGTTTGGCCATTGCTTCATCAAGAGTCATGCCAGCTAAAGAATGTGGGCACTTAATTTCAATTAAATCGTTTGCATAAATGCCATCTGGTGTATTACCAAGAAATTCATATTGATCGTCGACGAACAAACCGCAACCTTGTATACTAATATTCTTTTGAATTTCTAACTGTCTAATTTCGGTTTCTTCGTTTTCGATACCGTACCGTACAGCAAGCAAACTGGAGATATTACTACCATAAACGATTTTACCAACAAAAGCAGCACAACTTGTGCTCTCTCGTTTTTTACAAACGTCCCCGAATGATGATGAGGTTAGTAATTTTCTCCTTGTACTCATCCACTCAGCACTACTTCTTTGCAAATGGGTCGACCTTTCAAGCTCCTCTCTTTCAGCACAAGTCAACTGTAAATCGGCTAAAAAAGATGGCTTGGCTTTCTCATATAATTCTGGACTCAGATCAGGTTTTTCGCAGTTTGGTCCATAGTGAGCGTCTTTCGATACAGTGTTGTGGCTTTTTTTCAATCTTAATTTAGGTTTAGCAATTAAACGGTTTCTACGATTACAATTTTCCACTTTCGCGATCAAAGGAATCGGACTACATTTAAATATGACTTCATGAGTTTTACTATGAATCGATCCCGTATTAAAAGACACAACAGCAGCTGCGCATCGGCCCGCATAAGAACCACGGGAAGAATAATTTACACGCTTACCCCCAACTAATTTGGCAATTACTCCGTTAAAACTTTCAACTATATTACTTGTGCAATTATGAATTAAACTTCTAGAATGATATGACAGTCTTTTACTTAAAATTTCTACCGCGTCCATTAATCCGCATCCAACAATTGTTGGAAGTAATCCAACAGGTTCTATTCGACGAGTATCAGGTCTACAGAAATACTCCTTGCAATGTTGGTGATTACCAAATACGTGTTGTGGACCATTTAGGATATCTTCACTAAGATTTTTTATTTTTTCTTCGAGTGACTGATTTTGATCCGCCCAATATTTAATCGCGCATTTTACACCCGTTCTTAAACGCAAATACCTTTCTTTTAGGAATTTCCGCAATTCGCAAGGATACTTAGTGTCTTTTGACAGTTTCTCCAAGCTATTGCAGTAGTTTCGTAAAAGATGATTTTTGCATTCAATTTTCTCTACTATTAAATTATCGTACGGACGCGAATCTAATATTTTTTTATAAGTACTAGAATCGCCGTCTGCTACAAATTTATTATAAATTACACCGTGATCAACAATGGAACGTTTAAACCCCTCAACTATTATGGTCGATTCCATCCCGGTAGATGATACTGAATAATTCTTGAAACAATGGTGTTCCGGGGGCTGACTGTTGTTCTTTGCGGCTCGTGCACAGACTACGCAGTATTTTTTTTTAACTCCAAAAAACAATACTTTATTAGTTTTAATGCCAATTATCGCAGCTGCGCCGGATAAGGCGGAAAAATTCTTACCATAAGATCTCTTCCTCCAACAACCGTCAACAGCAACAGATATTAATGGTGTACCATTTTTATCAACACTACCTATAGACTGCGTACTCTGCTTCTTCCTTGACAGCTTCTGCCATGGAATGTGTTGCTGTCTTTTCCCACCAATCGCAAACCGTATTATTAATTTCATTGTATAATGAAGGTGACATGATTGGTAATGGTCACTGCGGCAGTTAATGTTTTTAACTGAGAGTAGCTCCCACCGGATGATATGATACCAGATACAATTTGATGATTCACTTCCATGCTATCTTCTTTCTTTTCAACCAAACACACAGTAAACTTCATACTACACATACTACATTTCATGATGAGTTTTGAGTCCAGACCAACTTTTACTTCACCTATTATACTGAGGTAACTTAACTTACAATCCATTGGACCGTGGTCCCCTATGGCCTGAAGAGCTTTATAAAAAAAAGAAATATCTATTACTCTACGCCCAACTTCCACTTCATCCACCTTTCCCTCTTGACTGTTTTCAATAACTAGTTCCTGTAAAGAAAGATAATGGCTTTATTTTTTTTTATAAAAAATAATTAAAAAAGAATGGGCCAAATTTCTTCAAACATAGCTAAGAACTCCCTTAGAATACATCTTTGAAACACATAACACTAGATCAAAATCTTGAACGTTTTATATAAATAAACGTAATAAAAACTGGGTTTGTAAAGTCGGTTCAGGACAATAATTTTAATAAAAAAAGCTGTTGTTTCATTTTTAACCTTATTAATATTCCTGTTAACATAAAAAATAGCTAAACATGTTGTTTAGCGTTTTCATGCATTTTCCTAATGTCGGCCGGGTGGCCGATATTGGGATTTATCAATAAATAAAGATCCCTAACCTCGACCCTGCGATTATTTCATAAAAAAGTCAAGTAAATGTAAAAACCTTGGTTTTTCTTCAATAAAAAATAATATAAAATACCATAGGTATGTTTAATTCCATTTAAATACTAACTAACTCAATGCGCTCGCAACCGGGATTTGACTCGTCACTGCCACTAAACGACACAAGTCGGTACCGGCGCGTGCTCTATTGCCAACTGAACGTTCAAATATTGAAGCACCCGCACCAAAATATGGATTATTCGCATATAGAGTCGCTTTTTGAATAAAAACTATTATAATTTTAGGGTTATTTTAATAGTTAGGGTAAGTGCTCCAGTGAATTAACACCCACCAGTGAATGAACAAAACACACATTTTTCAATATAATAAGAAATCTAAGCTTTTCTACTCAAGTCAGTATTTTTTTCTCAATCGAAACATTATATTACGTCAACTGAACACACAGGTATTTGCCTGTGACCTATAGTTTCAAAATCGCGACCGCCTAAAATGAAAGTATTCTGTCGTATTTTTGATTGTATGGAGCAGAATTTAGGGCATTGCTGAGACTTCGTGTTTTGATATTCACTTTGTAGACACTATAAGTGTGATAGTGTTAACAAAATTTGATAGTAGGATGTAAAAAGAACTGTTTTATCTTACAAAAAGCAGATTGCATAAATTTTAATTATCATAAATAAATTATAGGGGTGTTCGATAATTGGATCACGAAATTGAAGAAAATCTAGTCAATGAACACACAGTTTTAAGCATTTGGCATCTTAGCCTTAATGCAGTTGGCTAATTTTTTGTACACAACTTTTATAAACGGTTGTCAATTTTTTGACCAATATTCGAACGAGGTGTTCTTTTATTATTACCAGTTTATCCTCCATACCTAGCCTGATATCTTCAGTAACTTTTAGAAGTGCAGTAATAGTACTGTGCCCAGGACGAAAACCAGACGGAGTGAACTGATTAAATAAAATAAATAAAGATCTCCACATTGAAGTGCCTTTCAGCTAAAACGACCATGGAAAGACAGCAAAATGCAAGCTAAAAAGAAATTAATAAATAATGATGACATATAGAACCAATCTTCTATTATAGAAATATAATAGTTTAGATGAGAAAGGAGAATCTAACATAGAAGTGATGAATAATAATATTAAATATTTTATAATAATAATCCAGTATTAATCTTATGTTTTAAGCATTTGGCATCTTAGCCTTACGGTCTGCCCGAGGGGCTATGCGAATGGGTTGCTAGCTTCTTGTCCAGCAGAAGCATTAGAGCCGTTGTAGATGGCAGTTGCTCCGATAGCATGGACATCAATGCTGGCGTCCCGCAGGGTTCTGTATTGTCCCCGACGCTGTTTCTGCTGCATGTTAATGATATGTTGTATAATGACAGCATTCATTGTTATGCGGACGACAGCACCGGGGACACTTATTACACGGGCCGCGCAAATATCCCTCGTTCTTTGGTGGAGGAGAGCCGCGAACAACTTGTGTCGCAAATTGAGAGCACACTAAGTAGAGTGTCCGACTGGGGGCGACAGAACTTAGTGCGATTTAACCCCTCTAAGACACAAGTCTGCGCGTTCACCGCTAAGAAAACCCCATTTGCTGTGGCTCCACACTTCGAAAACACACCCCTCACCATCGCCAATAGTATTGGTATTCTAGGAGTTGACATCTCCAGCGACGTACAGTTTCGATGTCATCTGGAGGAGAAGGTCAAGCTGGCATCGAAGAAACTAGGTGTGCTCAACAGGGCGAAACATTACTTCAACCCGCGGCAAAGACTTATACAAAGCTCAAGTTCGGCCGCATATGGAGTACTGTTGCCATCTATGGGCGGGAGCGCCTAGATACCAGCTTGCACCCTGTGACTCGATTCAAAGGCGTGCTGTGAGGATTGTTGACGATCCCAAACTGACAGACGGTTTAGAACCTTTAAGTCTGAGAAGAGATTTTGCGTCCCTTTGTGTGTTCTACCGTTTGTACAATGGGGTGTGTTCAGAGGAGTTGTTTGACATGATGCCCACGGCTTCCTTCTACAGTCGCACCGCTCGCCATCGACAGGGAATTCATCCTCACACTTTAGAACCGAAATGGTCACGTACTGTGCGGTTCCAGAGAAGTTTTCTTCCACGTACTATCAAGCTGTGGAATGAATTGCCTGTTGAGGTTTTCCCAGGAGCCTACAGCATGGGGTTCTTCAAAAAGGGCTTGAAGAGGTTTTTACAGGGTCGGCAACGCGCATGTGATGCCTCCGGTGTTACAGGCGTCCATAGGCTGCGGTAACTGCTTTCCATCAGGCGGACCGTATGCTTGTTTGCCACCTTAGTGGTATAAAAAAAATGTTAGATAGTTCTCTTTAGGCTATATATCAAGTAACACGCAATTATAATAGTAATCATATCGTCTATTTAATATAATAAAAAAATATATATATTTACAATAACAATTACCCGAAATAAACTCTTACATAATAATTTATATATAGAACTGATATATAAAAGTGGTAGTTCATTCAATGGGTTTCAAAAGGTTTATTCACTGGATTTTTTTGTTCATTCTCTGGTGATTTGTGTGTTCAATGCTGATAGTTATTGAGATAACCTGCATTTTATACAAATATACCCCATATTTGTATAAAATGCAGATTATCTCAATAACTATCAGCATTTTTGCTAAAATATGTATACTGTATCAATCATGAATAAATTGTGAACATAATAAAATAAAATATTTTTTGGTTAGGATCTCATAAGTAGCTGGCTGTAATTTTCAAAGTTTGGAATGCCCTTAAGGGTTCATTCAATGGAGCACTTACCCTATATTCCATTTTCTCGCAAAGGCCGATATTAGGAGGAGGCCGATACTAGAAGACTTCACCCTACTGAGATTTTGTCTTCGTCCATCACTAACTAGGAATTTTTTTTTTTTTATACTACGTCGGGTAGCAGACAAGCATACGGCCCGCCTGATCTGAAGCGGTTACCGTAGCCATATTAACGCTCGCAACATAAAATATCGCTCGCGCGCCGCCACCCCCGCCACCCGCGCTGCCATCGCAGCATCTCCTTCCTTTCTGGTGACCTCACTCACTCGCAGGAAGACAACAGCCCTCAAGGAAACCGTTATTTGGCTGCGGTATTCTGTGAGGTGGAGGTACATTCCCCAGTCGGGTAGCTTACAATTACGCTCCCTACCTCTCTTTTCGCCAGAGCTTCGTTTGTCAGTCAGCAGGGTGTACCGCATGCAGGTGAATTTGGCTTTGGTTTAAAGATCTTGATGAACCACTTACACCCCAAGGTAGTTTGTTTATTTATGTAATAAGTCTACAAGAATTACGTATAACAACTTACGTCTATAGTGTGTAGTCTAAGCATAGCAGTGTTGCTTGGAGTCTCGGCCTGAAGGTTTTCTTTATTTTCAATACTGGAAATATTATTCATCATTATTATCCACTTTATAATTATTTTGTAATTTTTGTACAACACCAGACCCTAGGCGCGTCGCGTCTCTTTGGCGGTAAGTATGTCGACAAAGCCGCGTGCCCGTGCTATTTCTGTTATGAAACATACCTACTTCCACAATCTGATATTTAGACAATAATGATGAACATGAAAACGAATACTAGGTAGAAATTGACTTTATTACTTATAATACAAACCAATATTTACATGCTATTGTATATGTCTGAATCAAGCGATCTAAATCATATGACATAGGTATTGTATTAGCTTTGTAATGTACCCTGTTCAAATGAAAATAAATTATATTATTATTACTACTTAGACAGGATAAGCACACAAATAAAACTAGGATTTTTACATGACACTTTCACAGAAATCTCGTAATTTTTTTCTAGGTAGGTATTTAGGACAAGACGTAGTAAAGTAGGCAGATAAATAAATAAGTAGGAAGGAACTTATATTTTTTCCGAGATCTTTTGGCTTTCAAATTTTTATAATGCGTACTAAACTTTCTTTTCCCTGGCAAATTCAAATTCAATCAGTCCTGCGAAAAAAACCCTCGATTACCGACTAGATACGTTTATGATATTGGCTATAGCATGTTGAAATCATGTTTCAAGCCTGAATTGATACATATTTTACAAGGTTCATAAAATAACCTACTCAACAAAGTATCTAATTCATTCTTTGTATTTTTTACGATTTATATACATTCATTATATTGGTAAATTAGTTATACTTACAGTTTTTCACAAAAAACACAAATTCACAACACGTAATTTTGCTGGAGCATCCGACGCGCGTGGTGTCACCTTGACATATAAAAACACACTGGCGATTAGTGGCGACGCTGGGTACTAATTCGTAATATCGGAATGTGCGTCATTTTTCATACATTTTTCTATGGAGAATTTACGTAAAACATATCTAGATTTTAGGGCTTTAAAAGAGGAAGTCTTTGTTTGTAAAGGTACAAAAAAAAAGTATATGTTATATTTATTGGTTTCTTCAGTGTTCAAAAAGTGTTTCTTTTTATCAATTTGTGTTGATTTATTGGGTTAAATCTGAAAAATACGAAGGCATGTTTTTGCATTTTTTCTCAATTTTGTGCGTTTGTTGACCTTTATTATAAAACAACTATTAGATTTTAAGAGTTTAATATAATCATACAATAATTTTTGGTCTTTGATTGTAATATATACAAATTATCATTGATATCAATCATATCTAAATAGGTTAAATATGAAAAATCGTAACACTCTTTTCACAGTTTTCACGATCTGGCCCCTTAATGCTAAGAGCATTCTTTATCTATTGCTAAATGAATGATAAATATTCCTGAATACATTTCACATTGTCAACGAGTCCCAAAAGGGAATTTATCCTCGCACATTATTACAACCTAATTGGGCGCGTACTGTACGGTTCCAGAAGAGTTTTCTCAACGCTCAAGTTGTGGAATGAACTCCTTGCCAAGGTTTTCCCAGAAGATTTCAGTATAGGGTTCTTCAAGAAAAGCGTAAAGAGTTTTTACAGGGTTGGCAACGCGTTATTGATGCCTCTGGTGTCGCAAGTGTCCATAGTTATTACCATAGATATGTTATTTAGGAAAAAATAATACTTAAGAACCCTTTCGAAGGTTATAATAAAATACTTGTATTTTTTTCACATTTCACGATACCCGGTTGAGGCTGGCGATTTTCAAAAATTGTGTGAATGCAGTTATAGTGCAATAATGCAGCAATACTTATTATTAAAAATAAAATGATGTCTTCTTCCACAAAAATATTCTATCTTCAATGTTTAATATACTTTCCCTCCATGTGGCGTGGCGATGGGACGCCCTGTATTATATCTAATATAAAAATATTCTCGTGTCACAATGTTAGTTACCATACTGTTCCGAACCGGTTGGACCGATTTTAATGAAATTTTGTGTGCATATCGGGTAGGTCTGAGAATTGGTTGTTATCTATTTTTTATGGCAAAACAACGTTTGCCGGGTCAGTTAGTATTTATATAGACAACACAGGGATTTTTTAAAGAGTAAATTTAAAGTAACAGCAATTGCGCGAACCGCAGAAGTAATTCCGGATTCAAACATTTCACCTACTGTGTATTTATTAGTGTACCGGGAAAATGGCGAAAGTTCTTCAAAGACAAAACCGAGAACGCCTTAGACCTTGTGTTAACATAACGTTCCGAGTTTACGAGCGCGTTGTTCGAGCCGCACGAAACTCGGCCCTTCGAAACCTGAGTGTTTTCTTCCATTAGCCTAAGTGCTGCACGGTAATTTCGACTTTGTGCTTTAATGGTATACCGGCTGAGTTTGCTCTTTAATTTCAGACAGATCGTCGACTGCTCCCAGATGACATAGATCTGTGGATATTTCCGTTAGATACCTCGATTTTATCTATTACTAGCTGGCCCGGCGAACTTCGTATCGCCTTTAAATATTTTTTACGTTAATTTTTCCGATGAGGTATAAACTATCCTATCTCTCAAGTTGGATCAAACTGCACACACTGTGCAAAATTTTATTAAAATCGGTTCAGTAGTTTAGGATTCCATCGCGGACAAACAACGTGACACGAAATTTTTATATATAAATAAATAAATAAAAATAAAATAGTTTATTTCAATAACAGGGTACATGAAATTTTCGGCAGGTTCTGGAGTTACCATTTAAGTATAAAATACTTGTGTTAGATAACTTCGCTCTTCGGTAATTAAGTATGCATATTACATTAGTTTTTAAACGGTTTTTTAAACGGTTTTATTTAGCTTGACCTGTTTGTTTGTTTATTTGTTTATATTTTTGGGTCAAATCTAGTAACTGAAATTTGACCCCCTTCCTGTTGACAGATTGATCTGAAATTTGGTACACACCTTTAGTTCTGGTGACAATACAATTAAATAAATTCTGTTCCATTGTAAATCCAAGATGGCCGCCACTACAAAATAGCGGTTTACAAATTTTGTCACGATTACCTCAATATGGGTATCAAATGAAAGAGCTTAACTAGTAGAACACAGCTCACACGAAAAAAAAATTAAAATCCAAGATGGCCGCCGCTACAAAACGGCGGTTTACAAATTTTGTCACGACTACCTCAATATGGGTATCAAATGAAAGGGCTTGACTAGTAGAACACAGTTCACATGAAAAAAAATGAAAATCCAAGATGGCCGCCGCTACAAAATGGTGGTTTACACATTTTGTCACGACTACCACTACATGGGTATCAAATGAAAGAGCTTGACTAGTAGAACACAGCTCGTCGCTCGTCGCTCTCATGAATATTATAATAAAATCCAAGATGGCCGTCAACAAAATGGCCGGTTGGCGGTTACATATTTTCTCAATTTTCAATATGGGTATCAAATTAATACAAGACAAATTTAAAAGTAAAAAAAAATGACAAAAGTCAAATCTAATCTTAATTGAATGAGAAGTACTATGTAATGGAATTATGAACTAAAAAACTTGAAAATAAAAATTATGAAAAAAACATTTTTAATTTAAACGGTTTTATTGAAAGTAATGTACTAAAAGCTCAAAAATAATTCGGTAGGTCCGAGGTTTCAGTCATCATACCCCTCTCCCTCATCAGTCTAAGGCATTGATCAGACAAAATAATAAAATCGTTGGGCCCGTGTTTCTATCCAATCAACTCAGTTTACGCTACGCCCAACGATTTTATTATTTTGTCTGATCAATGCCTTAGACTGATGAGGGAGAGGGGTATGATGACTGAAACCTCGGACCTACCGAATTATTTTTGAGCTTTTAGTACATTACTTTCAATAAAACCGTTTAAATTAAAAATGTTTTTTTCATAATTTTTATTTCGATTCTTGTTAATATTGAAAGTAAAAACTACTACCTAGTTTGTTTTCAACCCTGTATACTAGGGTTGTAACGGAGGCCTACTTAGCGGATGCGGAGGCGGATGCGGAGGCGACCTATATCACTTCCTTGGATGCGGAGGTTAACGGAGGCGGATATATATACTAGTTTGCGTCCATGACGTTTATTTGGGGTTTCAGTGGCTCACAAAGCCAAACCTCACGTGCACCGGTTCACAATGCCGACTAGGGAAAAAGGCTCTGGAGAAAGAGAGGAAGGGTACAGCGTATTTGTAAGCTGTCCATCTGGGGAAGTACCTCAAATAACTATTCCCTTGATGGTTGTTGTGTTCCTGCGATTGAGTGAGGTCACCAGGTAGGTAGGAGTTACCGAGTTGGCAGCGGATGTGGCAGTGCGCGAGTTGGCTTTGGCTCTTAAGAGCCTGGTGAACCACTTATCTCAATAAATAATAATCAACGGTAAGTAAAGATAACGCTCTCTGGTAGAGAGCGTTATCTTTACTTACCTAGCTGGTAAGTTAAGCCAAGTACGTCGCATGAAGATGGATTCCAATTATTCTTGTAATCAAATCTTGTAAGTTAAATTTGACCCAATTCCCAGTGTACGATTGGGATGAAATTTGGCATACCCGTTATCCAACGGGTATGCCAAATTACGAGTATTCTCACGCGAATCCTCGCTGTCCGTCCGTCCGTCTGTCACCAGGCTGTATCTCATGAACCGTGATAGTTACACAGTTGAATTTTTCACAGATGATGTATTTCTGTTGCCGCTAAAACAACCAATTCTAAAAAAAAACCGGACAAGTGCGAGTCGGACTCGCCCACCGAGGGTTCCGTAGGTACGTAGTATCATTATTAAATTTGATATTTTTCATTATAAATAAGAAATAATGCGTCGAAAAAAATTTATAAAATATATTTTGCAATGTGTACATCAAGCCCTTTCATATGATACCCCATTTGAACTAGTATTTTCAATTTGAAATTTTGACACCGTATAAAAAATATAGACCCCCTATTTTTTAAGATCTATTTACAAATGTATAGTTTTGAGATTTATTCCTGTACTTGTAGTCTATAACGATGTTACTTGCCAAATTTCATAGTTCTAGGTCAACGGGAAGTACCCTATAGGTTTTGATTCCCTTGAGTGTGTCTAAATATGCGTTTTTTGCTGAATAAACGGCCGTAACTTTTTTATACGCAAACTTAGCAGTTTGATTTTTTTTTAACTTCATGGGACCGTAGACCTGAGTATACAGTTCAAATTTCAGCTTGATACCTCCACGCATTCTCGACATAGAAATTCTTGACAGACAGACAGACAGACAGACGGACAACAAAGTGATCTTATAAGGGTTCCGTTTTTCCTTTTGAGATTCGGAACCCTAAAAAATAGAATAAAATAAATATTTAAGGGGGTACCATACAACAAAAGTGATTTCTTTTTTGCTCGTTTTTGCTCGCAATTGATAACGGCAATAGGTAGACGTTTGAAATACTCACATAATATTTTGTTATATATTTACTTTAAATAAAATAAAACAAATATTTAAGGGGGGCTCCCATACAACAAAAGTGATTTTTTGCCGTTTTTATAGATAACCCTTGGTGCGCGAGTCCGATTCGCACTTTGCCGGTTTTTTTTCTTTTTTTACTTACACTTTGCTCGTGCCATCTACTGTCAAACTAAGCAGAGCTTGTACTATGGGTATTAGAGAACTGATATTATACTTAAATATATGTTTTTTTGTAAATACATACATAGAAAACACCCAGATCAAGACAAACATATATGTTCATGCATACAAATATTTGTCTTGTGCGGGGATCGGACCTGCGACCTCGGAGTCGAAGTGGCCACTGCCAGCCATTCGACCACCGAGCACGTCAAATTTACTATACCAGAGGTTATCGTCCCATTTAGTTCATATAACACGTTTGTTGTAGATTTAAGTATAATACAATGTCAAATAAAATTAATTTCTTTCTTCTTTCTTATCGTTGTGTTAGGTTTAACTTCCCCATTATTTTGTCTCTGAATAATTTATAATCAGCCCATTCATCCTTCGACCTCGAAGAGCCATTGCCAGAAAAACACAATAATCTAATCCAATTAGACATTTAATCAAAATGGTTTGTGTCCCTTATTTCAATTTGAGCGGTTTAAGTGCAATTGGCACGAAACTTGGCGTGACATCACATTGTCGCCGATAGCCCGACCTTAGGAATTGTAAAGCTGGAATCACACCTAAATCTTCTTTTTATACAACTAAGGTGGAAAAAGCATACGATATGACTGATGGTAAGCAGTTATCACAATACCTTACTTTCAGAACCCTATACTGTAGTATATTGGGAAAACTTCAGCTGGTATTTCATTCGATAACCAACCAAGTTGCGAAAAAAAAACTCTCTGAAATTGCACATTTTCTCCAATGTCTGAGAATGAATTCCCCGCCGTAAAAGCAGGCTGTGTATGAAATTGATGTTACCATTCTTTTCTAAACAATATGTGATGGGTGGTTATATAACTCTACATGAATCCACAAATGTAAGACGAACGTCCACTTTGCGTTCAACCTCTGTCTTCACTGTTCATTTGCTGTGTAGCTCGCACTGCTTGCAATTATGTAATTGCTGTTCTTAAAATGACAAAGACTTTTACACGTTTCTAACATCATCATCATCATCAGGTCATTTCAGTCTCCACTACAGGAGCACGACCCTCTCTCGTCCGTCCTAGACAGAAGGAGGATTTGGCCTACACTCCCCAACCTAAACGGGTTGGGGAGGCCTGATCGATGTTCGATAAAGTATTTCCCTTAGTCGCCTTGCACGACATCCACGGGAAGAGACGGAGTGATTCTATTCTAGTCTGCCGGAAACCACACGGCCAACACATAAAATGTGAAATTTGTAATCTTTTTAATCATCGTCAACCCTGATTCATCCCACTGCTGGGATACAGGCCTCCCCTCAATCAAAGGGGTTTAGAGCTACCACGCTACTCAACTGCGGGTTGGCGGAGACCAGAACCCTTACCACCAACTCTTATTGCGATTCAATAACTGAATAGATTGCTTATTCATACCAATGAATAAGCGATTCTATTTCAAATTGAATAAAACTCCTCTTTATTGTATACATGATCACGTATTGAATCTCATAAATAATATAATCGTAGTCGTCAATCCTTATTCATCCCACTGCTGGCATATAGGTCTACCCTCAAATGAAGGAGTGTAGAGCGTACTGCACCACGTAGCTCAACTGCAGGTTAGCGGAGGTCAGTGTTTTCAAGCCACCTAAAGACCACTGACTTGGCTTAACGACTGCTATCATATTCTATAACGACACCATTGAGCTCCTTAATGTTTTTAATACGTACATATTTTTGTCAATCGATATAATAATATTTTTAGCATTTCGTTATGAAAATATTAAAAAATGACATTAACGGCAGCTTCCAAGCCACTGATTTAATCCAAATTACAACAAAATTAAACAATTGGCAAGAGTTTCTACAAAAGTACTCAAAATGAAAATATGCCCTGATGTTGACTTTTCTGGCTGTCACTTCCAACAATATAGTATATACTCGTACAATGCGAGTATTTACGATGTTTGCATTGCCTATTATTTATTCTGATGTACTGTAGATATTTTAATGTGTTTCAAGCCTATGAATATTTTGACACATTATTACCGTGGATAAACATAAACACAATTTTGAAATTACTTAATGGTGATTGGTCGTTGCGTGATGGAACGTGGAATGCTATAAAGAACGTTTTATCTCCACGATTTTTCCATAAAGGGGTGTTTTATGTCGTGCGAAGTGAAATAAGCATGGGACTAAAAAAATATTTTATAAAATGCTTTTGTGTCTCGACTTCAAATTGTTGATTGATTTAATTCAGGGCTGTCCAAACCATATACAATACTGGGCCATTCATCATCATCATCATCACGTCATTTTAGTCTCCACTACAGGAGCACGACCCTCTCTCGTCCGTTCCTGACAGAAGGAGGATTTGGCCTACACTCCCCACGCTGGCCAGACGGGTTGGGGAGGCCTGGGGGCTGACTTTTGAATTTGATTTGATTCTGATTTCGATTTTGATTTGAGTTCGATCTGATTTCAATTCGATTCAAGTTTTGTACTTTTGAACGGAATCGAAATCAAATCGAAATCGAATTTAGGATCGTATTAGCATCAAACGCTGACGTAACTTCCGGCATATGGGCAAAAGTTAGACTGTTTTCGTTGACAATTTCTTGTAAAATAATTTTATCGATTTACCGAAATTAATAATAATTAAATTGTATTAATACGTATTTCTCTAGACTCGAAGAAAATAAGTTCACTTATAGTGCAAAAGCCTTTTATATTCGAAAAAAAAATGTACAACACACGGAAAATGTGAATTAAAAACAAACAAATGTCATGTTACGAAATGTCAAAATAAAGTTTCTTTCCCGCGAAATTTTAATTTCTTGTTTGTTTAATGTTTGGTACAAGTGTATAGTGAGCTTTTGTAAAAAGGTAATTATTTAGTTATTGTAGTTATGATCTCCATTAAACTTTTAAATTGGGATATCTTCAATGTTAATATTTCAATAAAACATATGTTTTTTTGTAGAAAATGCAACCCACCCAGATACAAATGCAATCTTTGCTGGAATGCTTGGAAACAAATCCTGGAATTTCTAAAGGACATTTGCGCACCGCGATGGGAAAGTAAGAGGCAAAGAGGGAATGGCAGGAGTTCTCCAAGGTCTTGAATTCATTAGGATGTGCAGTGAAAAATGGGGCGAGGTGAGCTAAAGTAAGTTCATTTAGTAGACTATCATATTTCTCTCCATTCCAAATGGTAGACTAATACAGAATGCAATTACCATATCTTCGTCTATCGTACAGTTGGTTCCCTAAGATAACTGACTAGGATGGTGAAGTGGTCCGTTGTCTTAGGGAACCAACTGTATTAACTGACTTCGGTTAAAATAATCTGCAAGTTTAATGAAATCTATTAAAAGCTTTAAAAGTGTGCGAGGATGGATGAATCCACTAAAATGATTGAATGAAACTTGGCGCATAGAATGAATATACTCTGGATTAACATGAAGGATCCTTTTTATCCCAGTAGTGTCAAAAGATAGTTAATATATATTCATTTTTATTGAACATAATCCTAAGTTAAAGACTGCTTTCCTTTGCAGTTTTTGGACAGACAAAAATTATGCTGTAAACTGGCCGAGGAAAGGACTTTCTTCCCACTATAAGCCCAATCGAGGAGCGGATGTTAGCTTTGTTGTGTGGCAGTTGCTTTGCCACTACGTGATATGGGATTTTCTGTCCCTCTTGTTGTAAGTAACTCATACTTTTTCAGGTATAATATTTTTTTATGCTTTTCTCTTCTTTCTTTATCTTTTGATACATTTAAGTTTCTATTTATTAGAGCACCCAGATACAGAAGATATTATTCACCTGTAGTTCCTTTTGAGGATAACAAAGTGATGGAACTCTTGGAAGGCAGTTTTTTTTTATTTAATACAGTGGAAATAAAAATAAGCAATGTAGCCTGTCCATGGATGGGTATATTGATAGCGAACTCCTTCGTGCTTCGTAGGGCACATTAAGCTGTCAATCCCGGCTGTTCTTTTAATGATAGTCGTTTCCCCCAGTTTGTGAGTTACCAGGAAGCCTTCCTGGAGGAGGTAGCATGATTACGTTACATGTAAACTAGCATACTTACAACTTTATAGTAATAGTGGTACTATTAATTGATATTTATTTTGTTAACAGATTCTCAGCCCGGTAGTTCACAATGAACTGTCGACCTGTCTACCAAGACCTTTGGGTTCACCAATTCTTCCATTACTCAGCAACGCATTGACACCATCCCATCCTACAAATATTACTCGACGTCTTCAGCAGCCCAACAGAGCACAGAGACCTGCTACATAGTCAAGAGAAAGGGCCAGACAAGGGTGTGAGACTGGTAGACATTGTACATCAGTGGCCGCTCACATCTGCAAGATGAGTGGGATCGCCTAGTAGATATTGAGGCGAAAAAAAATAATCGCATGTGCTTAGTGTGTTATGCACTTTTGAGTGCATATATGATATAGTGCGACTACAAGGATAAGAAATAGTAATTTGTTTTTAGCATAGTAATTTTGTTAAATAGTATTGATTCTATCAACAACTAAGATGTATGATTGTTAATATGAAAATAAATAATGCTATTACAAAAAATATTGATTCTGTTAAAGGGTATATTAAATGAGTTAATAATAAAAACATAACAGTAGTTTGAATATTTATTTATGTATTAAACCGTTTGGTCTGCCATAACGGGTCCATGTTTGTGCTCTAGCAAGATTGCCACTTCTTAACTCATCAGTTTATCTCTGCTGCTGACGCAAACCGCTTGCATGACATATTGTGTGCGACTCCTGTAATTCTTGCCTATGTACCTCTTTTTATGCAACACAGTGCAAGCATTAATAATTTTTTCCACTCGGTCTGGCTTATAATGCATTACGGTTGTTTCAATAGACATCACCGAGCATTAAGAAGATCGATGGTCCCCTTCACTCTATTACAAGCAGACAAGTAATGCTTTTGTGTGATGCTTTTGGGATCATCATAAACTCTCTTTGTGCATAACCAGAATCACCTGAAATGACGAAATTATTTTTGTTAGTCAAGTTAAATATTCATTGTAAACGAAAGATTATTAAACAAAATACACATTTAATAAGAATTGACTGATAAAAAGTATATACATATAACACATAAACTCACCAAATAAACACACCATTTCCTCTTTGTCTTGTCTGTGACTGCAATAAACTTTTCACTTCATGGTTGATGGTAACTATGAATCATGCGTGACACCAGCATGATATGTACCTATGCTGATCAAAATAACATCTGTAACAAGAAACAAGTTATTAATAAAAAAAAATTAAAACTGATGTTTAACAAATTCTAATCCAAAAGTAAATTCAAAGACAACTATGCGATTGCCATTTAAAACTCTTAATAGGTTTGTAAAATATTTTTCTTCGTGCTGCAATATAAATTTATTGAATTAAGTTTAAGGCTTAACTTTGTCCATGTAAACTGTTTCACATATCTTATTAGCCACACAGAAAAAATATACAATCAAATAACAGATGCAGTTAGATTTGTTTAATAAAATTTAGTGACTGTTAGTTCACAAGATAAATTTTATAGCCCAATAAGGGAGTTGCAATACAAAAATAATTACTTACAATTTGAACATTTCGAGACTGGTATTGTTGTTTATTGAAATACCACTCATCATTTTCTGATGGCCGAACCATAGCTACTTGGGTTCCATCAATACACCTAATAGTTTCTGGCAATTGGTATTTTTCATAGAACCTGAGGCATAAAGCAAAATAAGAAAAAAATAAATATAATTACTTAATATAAAGTGTAATTTTGCCAACTTCTTTAGAAAACATTATAATTACTTAGTAGACTGAAATCTAATATGTAATAAATCAAAAGGTGTAGAAAAAAATATTCTTATAAATTAAAAAAAAAATAGAAAAATTCACCTCCCCCGTCTAGGTGGGATTTTTCCATTTAAAAAAATATTTATAATATCCTGGCCAGTTGGCCGAAACAACTATATAAAATAATAATAAGAAAATGTTCTTACTTCAATTTAATTGCATTGTTTTCTCAAGTGCCAGGAACCTTAATAATTTTAATATATCAGAATGATTTAGTGCAACCGTAACTTCTCTTGTGCATTTTGAGACAGATTGCAGAGACATTGTAGTGCCATTGCTGCCTGCCTGTGGCTAAAATGATACCTGTAAATAAACAAGAAATATCATGAGAGGTTTTGACTAAATGCTGCTAGATTACATGAAGCTCAAAAATGAGACTATAATGAAAATGCTATAGCAAAAGTGCTAAAACTTAACTTACTTTGTACATAATTGATAGATCACTTGATATTTTCGGTCATTGTAAATAAGGTGTCAAGTATCTCACTAGAGTCCAAAAGAGGCTTTTGTTTAATCTGTAATTCTTCAGAAATTCACAGTCATCCATCCAGTCCAACACGCTCACATAGTGAGCTTTAATCATAGCCTTCCTGCGATGTCGTTTGTCGAGACGACAAGCTTCTTCAATCAAGATACATACTAGCAAATCTTGCCATTTTAATTTTTAACGCTATATAAATACACTTTACTCAATAAACAAGCGAAAACTTAATAAACTTTGAGAAAACTATGAGAAAACCACACAACACGATAGCAAGCGCGGAATCGAAAATTTTGACAGATGAATTCGATCTCATTCTCGATTTTGGCGCGATCTCAAACTTCAAAAGTACCATTCAAAAGTGACATTTGAGTTCAAGTCGATTTCATTTCGATTTGATGGTGATTTCAATGTCAAGAGTACCATTTGACATCTATTCGATCTGATTTCGATTCGATTCTATTTCGATTGCGTCAAAAGTCACCCTGCTGATCGATGTTTTATAATGTATTTCCCTTAGTCGCTTTGTACGACATCCACGGGAAGAGACGAAGTGATTCTATTTTAGTCTGCCGTAAACCACACGGCCAACAATTTACTAAATAGATTAGCGGGCCGCAGAAACAAATACCTACTTCACATTTTTACCACCTACATATTTACTTTGAACGTTTAAGCTTAACTATAACTAGTTATAAAATTTTAACTATTTCAGATATATATAATTTTCAGTCAATGTAACGGTAAAAACTGTATAAAAACCGTTAAATGAAAAACACGTCACGGGCCGCACAAATATTAGCCGAGGGCCGCATGCGGCCCGCGGGCCGTGGCTTGGACAGCCCTGTTTTAATTAGTCTATTAGTTCGCTGCGAACCAAGACCTCGCTATGTTCAAACCAATTATCTATACTATATCATTCTTTATTGATAGTAGTTGATAGATTGGTCAATCGGTCGAAGCACGGATTAAAAAAATGAAATTCGCACCCATATTCCTTTTAACCTTCGTTTACGAAGGAGATCGATGGCGTAAACGAGGAGCTCGATGGCGTCGTTGCGCGTGTCAGTCTAATCGAACACACAAGTTAAGCAACGTCGACCGTAGCCTGTCCATGGATGGGTTTATATTATCTCGAGCTCCTCCGTGCTTCGGAGGGCAAGTTAAGTCATCGGTCGGTCGGACAGTCGGCTTGAAAACACTGGGCTCCGCCAACCCGCAGTTGAACAGCGTGTGGACTATGCTCTAAACCTACTCAAAATTCAAATGAATGAAATGAAACCGCTGCTCTGTGGATTAAATAATCTAAATACCTAATTCAAAACTCAAGGATAAGTTGAAATACACTTAAATAGATAAATAAATAAATATTTCTGGACAATTTACACAACGTCATCTAATCTCAAATTAAGCGCAAAGCTTGTGTTATAGGTACTAGACAACTGACAAATGTACTTATTTTTTTTTTTTTTTGTAAATACTTATACTACATAGAAAACACCTAGATCAAGACAAACAGACATGTTCATGCACACAAATGTTTGTGTTGTGAATCGAACCCGCGACCTCGGAGTCAAAGTGGCCATCGAACTTAAAGGAAGGAGTCGACCTTTAAGTTTAAAGTACGTCAAATTTATGTTTTTAAAATCATAAATCATTTATTTGCTAATTCAGTTTCTTACAGGTCTTATTTAAATATATTATAGTGCCGTAAAAATAATCATATTTTGATTTTTCATTTGATTTAAACATTTGGCGTAATATTTTACAATACAAATAAATGCGCGAAAGTGAAGAAAACACAATAAATTATGTTTTTTTTTATATTAGAGGGGGCAAACGATCATGAGGGTCACCTGATAGAAAGCAATCACCACCGCTCGTGGAGATCAGCAACACCAAGAAAGAGGTCGCCGGTCCGTTGCCAGCCTATACTCCTTCCTTTATTTCTTTCTGGTGACCTCCACTCGTGTAAAAATAAATTATTCGCTAAATATACAACATTTTTTTTTTATATACTACGTCGGGTGGTAGACAAGCATACGGCCCGCCTGATGTGTTGCCGTAGCCATATTAACGCTCGCAACTTAAAATATCGCTCGCGCGCCGCCACCCCCGCTGCCAACGCAGCATCTCCTTCCTTTCTGGTGACCTCACTCACTCGCAGGAACACAGCAACCCTCAAGGGAATTGTTATTTGGCTGCGGTATTCTGCGAGGTGGAGAGACTTCTTCAGTCGAGCAGCTTTAAAATACGCTATGCCCTATCTCTCTTTTCGCCAGAGCCTTGTTTGTCAGGTTTTTGCAGGTGAGGTTGGCTATGGTTCATAGATGTTGATGAACCCGTTACACCTAGGCTTGCCAACTTCACAATACGAATTTGCGGGAAATGTTGATTTCAAATGCGGGACAAGGACATTTGATGTATGTGCGTGCGTATCTAATTCCGAAAAGCAAGATATTTAGCGTCCCGCTTACACGGGACGTCCCACGTGTAGTGGGACGGTTGGCAACCCTAGTTACACCCCTATTAAGTGTCACACTAGCTTTCCTGTCTTTTCTGATGGTAGAAAAAATAGGAATACGGCACTTGGTTGCTTGGATGGAAATCACTGAACCGATTTAGATGTTTGATACGGATATCTTAAACCGCGAGCAGGTGCTAGCGTAAGTATGAAAATTGTGTGACACATTACCAATGTTACAAGGGAACCCGTTACATAATTCCGGCGAAGTTTAACCGAAATCCGGCATGTTGGTGGTATTGCAAACATTCTGAATGGGCGGTGGTTACGAGAGCGTGTGTGCATGCATAAATGACGTTGTTTTACTACGTGTTGCAACAACTATGACAAAATTACAATCTACATTATGTACGTAATTTTTGCTGTGATTTCAGTATGATTTTGAGCCTCAGATTAATTTCGGTCTCGGTTATGACGCGTAGCGGAGACTAATTATTAATTATATTAAACCCCGACTAGATAGGTACCAGTTATATAATATATAAATTGACATAATCAAATTTTAATATAATGTATAATAATAAAATAAAATAAAATTTGTTTATTTCAGGCAACTGCAATACATATCAATGTTAGTAAACTTAGAAATATGTTAGTAAATGATTTGAAAATTGGAAAAGATTCGTCAAATTAAATTATAAAAGAGAGGTAGGGAGCGTAATTGTAAGCTACCCGGCTGGGGAATGTACCTCCAACTCACAGAATACCGCAGCCAAATAACAATTCCCTTGAGGGTTGTTGTGTTCCTGCGAGTGCGAGAACAGTGGGGGTGGCGGCGCGCGAGCGGTATTTTATGTTGCGAGCGTTAATATGGCTACGGTAACCACTTTATATCAGCCGGGCCGTATGCTTGTCTGCCACCTGTCGTAGTTTAAAAAAAAAGAGCCAAGGCACTGTGGATGATCATAGAAGCGTGTGAGTTTCCATGTTCACCCTCCGCACCAAGGTCCTTCACAGTGGCGACGTGTATCTGTCCGCTATCGTTTCTAGGATGCTGTTGCGACTATCCCGTAGTCTGCGGATCAGCGATGTATGAATAATTCTAATAAGACTTTATAATAATAATCAACACTTTATTAATGCAATTAGAATAATAATAATTTATCAAAATGTAACTTTGTATACCTGTGAAGGTATACAAAGTTTAGCACTAAACAAAATGTAACATCTCATTGTACCCAAATTTTACGAATAAATGATTTCTGATTCTGATACCACTCTAGCTCATTGACTGCGACAATAATTCACTATTGACATAATGCAACGTTTGTCAGAATACACGGCACGTGAATGTCACTCTAGTACGACGTGTTCTCGGTATATTTTCATTTGTCGCATTCTACACGTATGTCGACATAGGTATCTAGTTGAAGCACAGTGGAAATTAATTATTAATAAGAATCTACATATTCAATTGCTTTTCACCTTACTAATGTTTCTTATTCCGTGGCCTTCCACTAGGTACTAGTCTTACACTTTCTACTCGGCATCAACCCATAATCATCCCACTGTTGGGATACGGGTATTCCCTCAAACGAAGGGGTTTAGAACATACTTGACCACGTTGGTGCAAGGCAGTGTTTTCTAAAAGGGTCTGTTTGGCTGTTTTCTAAAGGTCTATTTTTTTTTTTTATACTACGTCGGGTATCAGACAAGCATACGGCCCGCATGATGTGAAGCGGTTACCGTAACCGTATTAACGCTCGCAACATAATATATCACTTGCGCGACGCCACCCCCGCTGCCAACGCAGCATCTCCTTTTCTGGTGACCTCACTCACTCGCAGGAGCACAACGACCCACAAGGGAATTGTTATTTGGCTGCGGTATTCTGTGAGGTGGAGGTGCATTCCCCAGTAGGGTAGCTTACAATTACGCTTCCTACCTCTCTTTTCGCCAGAGCTTCGTTTGTCAGTCAGCAGGGTGCACCACGTGCAGGTGAAGTTGGCTTTGGTTCAAAGATGTTGATAAACCACTTACACTCCCAAAGGTCGCCCAAAGGGCACTGACTTGGGTCAACGACTGTCGTCTAAAGACGACAACCAAGAGCAATAGCTTAACGTGCCCTCCGAAGCTCGACATAAATAAACCCATCCATAGCTGGTCTCGACGTAGCTTAACTTAACTTGTGTGATCGATTAAATTGACACGTGCTACGCCGCCATCGATCTAATCTTTAGCCTTTCTATCTACTGATAGTCTGTAAGTAAAATGGGTGAATATAGAGATAGATGGACAGACAGACAAAAATAACGAAACTTAAAAACCGGTCAACTGCAAATTGGACTCGCGTACTGAAGCACAAAACTGAAGTAAGGGTTCCCTGCAAATTCAATTTTAAAGTTTAATTGCAGTGGCAAAGCAGTAATTATTTAGTTTGTAATCTGTGGAAATAAATTCGATCATTCTATGGTTGCAAATATAAAATTCAGATAGGTATGCATTTTAATGATCAGATTCAATTGACCAAAAATATTTTGCGTAAAAAAAGATTTTATTGTTGTTTTGCAATTTAAAATACCTATACTAATATCGCAATTAAAAATAGAGTTGATGGTAGAGGGGTGAAAACGTAGGGTTGTATGTATTTTTAATGCCACATTATAAAAAAAAATAAACCAATAATAGTAGATTATTGCATCGAGCACAAAGTAATTTATTATTGCACCGAGTGCCTGATTTAGAGCCCGAGCGTTAGCGAGGGCTCTAATCTAACAGGCACGAGGGCAATATAAATTACTTAAGGCGAGGTGCATAATCTGCTTTTCTTTCAACTAATCTATAGGAATAGTAGATAAAAGAAACTCATATCAAACAGTTAAAATAGAAGTTTCTATAACACTGTCGGCTTCATTTAGAATGTTTTCCGGAGTTAATGTGTCGCTAGATGATTCCATTTTAATTCGAAGCCGAAGCACTCAAAATCAGATAGTATCACACTTTTATCGTTTCCAAAAATATTGTCAAGAAAAATTAACAAAGTTCCCGCCAAATCACTTTTTTAAATTTCTTTCATTTTTAACTCAGAGTTAGCAGCAATCATTTTTTAAATTTGGAACAAGTAGGATAGAAACGAATAATACGTACGAAAAAAAAAGTATTGATATCGGCTGGCTGAATAGAGCTAATCCATTGAGATTGGCACCTTTTGGTGCGATTAAAAAAACTGTGCAATAATGAAATTTCATACATTTTTATTGCTCTAGAGCATTAAAGACTCGTTTTGTACTGAGTTTTTAGTGTGATTGTGATGAAATTAAAGCATAGTTGGAAGAAAAAAATCAAAAAAAATTGGGGTGGACCACCCTTATCACTTAGGGATATAAAAAATAGAGATCAAAATCTGTCAAGGCGTTTCGGAGGATGGCAACTAAAACTGTGACACGAGAGTTTTATATATTAGATAATAAAAAAAAGAACCGAATATATCATATAGGTTAGTGAGGAAATTATAAACCACCATTTTTGGCGGCCGCCATATTGGATTTAAAATGGCGAACTGTAGGGGATATTAGACGAAGTAATTCTTCGTTCAAGTAGGTGATTGTACATTGTCATGCATAAGTACGCATGACAACTCAATCGCACACTTGGAGGTGGATCAAATTTGCAATATTTGATTGCAATATACTATGTAATATTTGGAACATATTTTGTTTGTGTAACGCGCCACATAAATATTATATTTCACTAATAATGTGACGTACTGTGTTGGAATCACAATAATATATATCGTTTCGTTATATGTGGCGTGGGACGTTAAATGCGTCGATATCTTGGCCCCGTCTCACCTCACAGCTACAGGGTCTAAGGCCGGAGCCGCAGCGGCGCCGGCGTCAGCAGAATACCTCAAACGGCGCAAACATAGTAATTTAAGCAACAGTTACATGTTTGAGCCGTTTGCGGTAGAGACCTTAGTGCCATGGGGCCCGTGAGCACATTTCTTAAAAATTGGTCGACACGTCCTGTCACCAGAAAACTGGACCTTGCTCAGAGAATTAGTATCGCTATCCAGCGAGGTAATGCTGCCAGTCTTTTGGGGACACTGTCGACAGGCAACGATCTTGGGGATATTTTTTATTTGTTGTTTCTGTTTATTTTTTTTTTAATCGCGTACCTAACTTTTTCGTTTCATTATTATGTATCTCTCTTAAGTCTTAGGTCTTAGGTCAAGCCCGGTCATTTGATTGATTTGAGACTATTGCGAAGTATGATGGAAAATAAATGGGTTATGGAGATGAGATCTGGGTGAACTAAATACCGGGTTATTACAGAAGAGGGACGGATGCCTGCCATAACTGCTTTTATTGCTAGTTATTTGCGGCAGGCGATGTCTTGCCACTCACTAGATGGGCCTCCGAAATGTCAGGAAAATGGCCGGGGGCAACACCGGTGTGAGTGACTCAGGGATGTCGAGAGGTATCCTGCGCTTTCTCCGAAGTTACTCGCGGCGTGATGCCCTTTAACACTTCCACCCCTGGACCATATAGCTCTAGCAGCTCCTCTCTGGACGGCCAATGAAGGCAAGCCAGAGCTGAGAGTCCTGCGGGCCTTCTTGTGTTTACACTCCGACCAATGAAGACACGTCGGAGACGAAGGCCCTGACCGACTCTCTGGAGACTCGGGTCCGTGGTGTCGCTACTCACACAACAGCTGGCCACAAGCTGCCCTGCGGACTCATCATTATTATTATTATTAAATAAGTTGATAATGTGATCCTGTTAGTGGCCCAAATTAATAAATAAAATGTTTTTTAAAGCCCACAAAAGTACTCTAGAGATACATCGGGCGGGTTTTCCGCTACATTCTACGTTACGGTCGCCATAACTTACGGAGTTTTATGGGAGTGGTCGATTGCTGCTAAATATTTAGGGAATAATTACATAAGCGCCCGCGTATGTACTGCCGGCTGGCAGTATATTTGGCATTATCTTTATAATCCGAAACACCAGTATATTGTGGCGCCTGCCTGTTTGTTAGACTTAATAATGTTTTAGATGTAAGATTATTTTGCCTTTTTTGCTGAAGTAATTTATTTATTTATTTATTGCTTTTTCATGTTGTTACAAGTGGTGGTATATAACAAACAGTTTCTAACATGAATAACATAAGTTTGTTAGTATAATACGCTGGGTTACTTCTAATTACAATAACAGTATGTTTTCAGCGAGTAAGATATATGAAAATACAAAATAATTATGTCGGTATGTGTACGGTTTTTCAAAAGTTATTCAGTATCTGTTAGCTACAAAGTTGTAGAATTTCAACGTCCGACGGGAACTAATCGTTTGCCGGCAACAGTTTAACTTAAACACTTTACTTTTAACCGCTATCGGTCAACTGGCTATGAAAGAAAAGTGCTGAAATCCGCTCAAAGTATTTTCTTCTTGGTCTATTTTCAATGGAGTGACAGTAGACAAATATAGTTTACTGAAACTAAGCTCACTTTTTATTCGACTAGCGAAGAAAGGTGGGTTAATTTTTCGAGCATATTATAGAATTTATTTAGCAACAAAGTTTACAGAAATTGTAAGTTACAAATTGCAACATTACAAAATTAAATAGTAGTGGTCGCCCACTGGTCGAAATTCGACTCGAGACGTTGAAATGCGTGTGTGTCATATACATGGTAGTGAGTGTAATATTTTTATTTTATTTAATGTATTTTTTATGCATAATGCATGCGAAATTTCATGCTCCTCCGTGCGCACAATTCTCGTAAAAAAGGGTCCAAAGTTTTTGCTTCACGTATTAATATATAGATACTCGTATTAGACCATGTAAGTTATAATTTGTTATTCAATCATTTGCAGCCAAATGTCCTACTATATAAAAGAATGTGTATAATGTGTGGTGAGCTTAGTGATGAATAGACACACATGCTCGTCATGCATGTGTTTATGGGTGTGTGAGAGTATGTGAGTGTAAAAGTTTGAGAGGTTGAAGTAGACTTTCATTTGTTAATAGGTACATAATTAGGTATGAGCATTAATTAGGTCTGTAATACCGGTCTGTTACTTTCTTTTTTTTACATATACCTATGTATCATAAGTAGGTATGTATATTTCTTTTGACGAGCTCGGTGGTCGAATGGTTAGCAATGGCTGCTTTGACTCCGAGGTCGCGGGTTCGATTCCCGCACAAGACAAACATTTGTGTGCATGAACATGTCTGTTTGTCTTGGTCTAGGTTAGGTTAGGTGAGGTTTTCTATGTATTATAAGTATTTATTTACAAAAAAAAAATGTATTTAAGTACATTTACCAGTTGTCTAGTACCCATAACACAAGCAACCCTATGGAAGCAATTATAAACACGTTTTCACGTCAAAATAATTTAAACACCTTATTGTTTTTACAGGGTCGGCAACGCGCGTGTGATGCCCCTGGTGTTACAGGCGTTCATAGGCTGCGGTAGCTGCCTTCTACCAGGCGGGCCGTAAGCTTGTTTGCCACTGTATCTTGCGCAGCTACAATGCACCTGTCGACAATATTTTTACAAGGCAAATGTTATTAATGGCTGGTTTTTCAGAGATAGTGAATGTACATATAACGGAACGTAACTTTCAACTTGACGGCTTTATCATGATTCTGACGTATGTTAGAGTTATGCGCTTATTTTATCCTACGACCAGTTAGGGCTGCCAGCGATCTACCGAGTTAGTATTATTTTACTTAGTATGTTGGAACGGGGCCCACAACACATTCCCACCACTGTGTCTCCTGTGTAGCCAGGATTAACAGCGTCGACCGCCAAAAAAGGCAATGAACAGTGAAGTCCATTGCAGTCCCGGTGGTAAAACTACGGCTGCCTTGGAACTCACAACGAATTTAATCAGAAGAAATTAGTAGGAGTAAGAGGCTTTTGGAAATTACTTAGGATATATAGGTAAACTTATTTTTGGGGTGTCTATCCTCTTTAAGCTGAAGCTAACCTCACCTGCATGTGGTGCACCCTACTGACTAACTTACGAGGCTCCGGCAAAAGGTAGGGACGTAGGGTAGTGTTTTTAAGACGAGCTCGGTGGCGTAGCGGTCAATGACGCGGTTTCGACACCAACGCTCGTGGGTTCGATTCCCACATAGGACAAACATTTGTGTGCATGAACATGTCTGTTTGTCTTAGTCTGGGTGTTTTCTATGTATCATAAGTATGTGTTTACAAAAATAAAAATGTATTTACGTATGTTTATCAGTTGTCTAGTACCCATAACACAAGCTTCGCTTACTTAGGGGCTAGATGGCGCTGTGTAATTTGTCTGACAATATTTATTTATTTATTTAAGTAACGCTGTAACCGCGTCACATCAGGCGGGCCTTATGCTTGTCTGGCATCTGACTTAATTAAAAAAATAGGTCCACCACATTTCTCCATCATTGTGTCTCCCGTATAGCCAGGATTAATAGTGGCGATCATCTAAAATGCAATAGAGTCCTGCTTTATAAAGCTCAAACACTGCCACACATGGAGTACTGTTCTCATCTATGGGCGGGAGGTCTAGATACCAGCTTGGACCTTGTCACTCGATCCAGAGGCGAGCTGTGAGGATTGTTGACGATTTCAAACTAGCAGACGGTTTAGAACCCTATGAAGAGACCTTAGATTATCAATTGGTCTCCGCTCCGCTTCGACTAGATGTCGCGGCGCACTTGTAAAATGCGGCAACAAATACTACGCCGCACTCGGCGTACCCGAGCCTGTTGCAATACAATTCTTCATGCACACTAGCATCCTGCACATTGTTTTACGCACACTACAATATTGAGTTGCCGCTTTCACGGAGCTGTTGTTTTTAGATAGTGCGGCATCTAGTCGAAGCGGAGCGGCGACCAATTGTTAATCTATGGAAGAGACTTTGCGTCTCTTTGTGTTTTCTAATCATTGTATAATGGGATGTGTTCAGAAGAGTTCCTTGACATGATGGTCACAGCCTCTTTTTACAGTCTCACTGCTCGCCATCAGCAGGAAATTCATTCTCATATATTAGAGCCGTTACGTATTGTGCGGTTCGAGAGAGGTTGTCCGACGTACTATCATGCTTTGGAATGAACAGTTTGTCGAGGTTTTCCCAGGAGACTACTGGGATTCTTCAAAAATGACGTCACTAGGTTTTTAGAGGGTCGGCAACGTCTCTGGTGTTTCTCACGCCCGCAGGGTATGGTACCTACTTTCCAAAAGGCTGGCCGTATGATTGTTTGCCTCCTAGGTTGTATAAAAAATAGTATAAATAATGGATTGGTGGCAGCCCTACCCGTGATAGGGGTCGTACGTCGACACGTCCAAGCGTTAAACATTCTGACATATGTCCGCCGATGTTCCGTCGCGTCGGATACGCGAGCCTTATTTCCGTGGCTATGTTCCAGGCTAGTTTGAATTCTGATATTTTTATTCTCCAAAATATGAATAGTAAAATGTTTTATTCCTTACCTGTAGGTCTTAAATATTTAGTAAAACAACTAGAGATGAGTTACCAGTCTCTAAAATAGTGC
Source organism: Hypsopygia costalis (assembly GCA_937001555.2). Lineage (NCBI taxonomy): Eukaryota > Metazoa > Arthropoda > Insecta > Lepidoptera > Pyralidae > Hypsopygia > Hypsopygia costalis. The sequence continues at coordinate 7,590,661 of OW443335.2, forward strand.
TGTCCCCCAATGTGTAATCTAATTGGCTTTCGCAAGACATGTGACGGGGATGGACGGGATTGAGTTACCTTTTATGGGTACGATTTTACTTCCGGTACAGTAATTAGATTTTAAAATCTAAATACTCATATATTAATAAGTAAAAATTAATAAAATAATAATAAATTAAAAAAATATTTTAGAAAATAAAAATATAATACTTCACCTTTCATACGCATTTAAAATACCGTTATTTTTACTTTACATAAAAAGACACTTTAATTTGATTTATTTTATATTGATGATATAGGTACTTATAAAACTACTAAGATAATATAAAAAAAAACCGAAAGTTTACTTTCTGTATTTCGTTTATCAAGCCCTTTCATTTGATACACATATCATAGGGATTAAACTGGAAAATATAAATCGCCATTGTGTGCTGACCATTATAATAGATTAAAAATGGTAGCACTTAAGTAATCGTGCACGTGAACTAACAGTTGTGCCAAATTTCAGTTCAATCGGACGGATGGGGTGTAAGTGATTTATCAACATCAACCAAAGCCAACTTCACCTGCTCGTGGTGCACCCTGCCGACTGACAAACGAAGCTCTGGCGAAAAGAGAGGTAGGGATAATTAAGTAGTAGGCGTAATTGTAAGCTACCCGACTGGGGAATGTACCTCCACCTCACAGAATACCGCAGCCAAATAACAATTCCCTTGAGGGTTGTTGTGTTCATGCGAGTGAGTGAGGTCACCAGAAAAGAAGGAGATGCTGCGTTTGCAGCGGGGGTGGCAGCGCGCAAGTGATGTGTTATGTTGCGGGCGTTGATACGGTTACGGTAGCCGCTTCACACCAGGCGGGCCGTATGCTTGTCTGCCACCCGACGTAGTATAAATAAAAAAAAAAACTGAGTCAAATTTCACTTAGCAAGATTTGATTACAGACACCGCGGTGGAAATAAATAAAAAAATTGTGAAAATAGCGTATAGTTAGATACAGTACAAAGGTGCTCATATCGTCAGTAAATAAGTTGACGATCTATAACAGTACGTTTCCAAAGACATTTTATACCAAGAACGGTGAAACTGTGGAAACAACTTCCCTCAGCGATATTTCCGAACAATTACGACATGGGAGCCTTCAAGAACAGAGTATTTATATTCTTAAAAGGTTGGCAACGGATCGGCGACCCCTTGGTGTTCTCCATGCGCGGTGGTGATTGCTTGCCACCAGGTGCACATGCTTGCTAGCTCACGTCTCATATATAAAAAAAATATATAAATAATAAATAAATATTTTTCAGACAAATTACACAGCGCCATCCAGCCCCAAAGTAAGCGAAGCTTATGTTATGGGTTCTAGACAACTGATAAACATACGTAAATACATTTTTTTTTTGTAAATACATACTTATGATACATAGAAAACACCCAAACTAAGACAAACAGACATGTTCATGCACACAAATGTTTGTCCTGTGTGGGAATCGAACCACCACGCGCCACCGAGCTCGTCAATATATATATGTCTTTACCAGACAAGTTTATTAAGGAGGAGGGAAGAGTAAAAAGTAATCATTAACAAAATATGTGGGTAGCACTGTGTTAACATTTAAAGGGTCACAAGATGATAATCCACAATGTACACTATCTCAATAATTCTAGATAATTACAATGGTATATACTGTAATAACAAAATCATTACAACGAAATTACTTAGTAATTCATTTAGCGAAAATTCAATTTTCTTGCGCCCACGTCACGTTTGTTCATAAGCTAAGAACGTAAAGCGTCCTCTCCACACTACTAAATATAGAAGCTTTTCTTAAGGCCGTACTAGCAGCATATCTGCAAAAATACCTCCACTCGTGTAAAAATAAATTATTCGCTAAATATACAACAATTTTTTTTTAATACTATGTAGGGTGGTAGACAAGCATACGGCCCGCCTGATGTGAAGCGGTTGCCGTAGCCATATTAACGCTCGCAACATAAAATATCGCTCGCGCGCCGTCACCCCCGCTGCCAACGCAGCATCTCCTTCCTTTCTGGTGACCTCACTCACTCGCAGGAACACAACAACCCTCAAGGGAATTGTTATTTGGCTGCGGTATTCTGTAAGGTGGAGGTACATTCCCCAGTCGGGTAGCTTACAATTACGCTCCCTACCTCTCTTTTCGCCAGAGCTTCGTTTGTCAGTCAGCAGGGTGCACCGCGTGCAGTTGAAGTTGGCTTTAGTTCAAAGGTGTTTATGAACCACTTACACCCCATAAGTTTTCAACAAATCGAAAAATAGTGTAAATAGCGACACAATTGTTTATTAACGCCCATAATTTTTCCATCATTATTATCAGCCTGTATCTACCCACCGCTGGATATAGACCTTTCCCAATGATTTCCACTATGTGATCCTCCGCTTTCCGCATCCAACCGCTTTTGAGGTCGTCCGTTCATCTAGAGACGGGGCATAGTTTTTTAATAATTCATAAAACAGATAAAATATTATACTCTGTATTTGTTGAAGCAAAGTGTGTCAAAACGGCCGTATTCGTGATTGTTATAAAATTAATTGAATTTATTGCTACTTTTCTCAATTTTTATACGCCGAAAAGCAAAACATGATGGGTTTTTAATATGTGGATAATCATCATAATTATGAATCTTGCATGCGACCGCATGTATTATTTTTACTTATGTTTTATATTCGTTAGTCCTCATTCATCCCAATGCTGGGATACCAGTCTCCCATCAATCGAAGGGGTTTAGAGCATATTCCACCACGCTGCTCAACTGCGGGTTGGTGGACCTGGAACTGGACTTGGCTTAACGACAACAGCCGGGCCCGACGGCTTAACGTGCCTTCCGAAGAACGGAGGAGCTCGAGTTAAATAAATCCACCTAGAGGGACTGGTGAATTTTTACATTTTTCAAAAAAAAAAAATATTTATCTGGCAAGTTGGCCAAGACAACTATTTAAATAATAATAATTAAATAAACCCATCCATGGACAGGCTACAGCCGACGTTGGTTAACTTGTGTGTTCAATTAGACTGACACGCGCAACGACACCACCGAGCTCCTCAAATCTATATATATAAAAGAGTAAATCACTCACTCATCACGAAATCTCAGAAACTACAAGTGCTAGGAGTGTCAAATTTTTCAAGGGGGTTCCTTTTAGGACGTAGGTGCTCACTAAGACGGGAATTTGGAAAATTCAACCCCTAAGGGGGTGAAACGGGGGCCCAAAGTTTGTATGGGGAACCAAGATTAGTTGGACTATTTTATACGAAACTTAACTTGAGCACTTCTGTAGATAAATGAGTAAACACGTGTTTCAGGATTTTTCAAAATTCAACCCCTAAAGGGGTGAAATGAGGTGCAAACGTCTGAAAATCGTTATGGGTATTGTTTTTATGGTTTATCGGGTCGCTGATTCCGAAAACAACAGCTATTTTATAATCTAACATAACCGACGTGACACAAGAGCACTCCTGTGGGGGTGCGATGGGGTTGAAATGTCATAATATCAATATGGGTGTTGATTCTATGGTTTTCTGAGACGTCAATTACGAAAATGGCATCGATTTGAAAACGTTGACACGAAATTTCCATCTCGGTATAAAAATCCAAGATTTGGAACACCCTGATGCAGAACCATAAAGGTTCAGCTAAACTATAAGAAATATAAAAATGACGCCTTAGCAAAAGTTGTTCAGCCTGATGAGTATTTTTTATTGAGGTATAAAAATCCAAGATTTAGAACACCTGATGCAGATCCATAATGGTTCCGGTAAACTATAAGAAATATAAAATTGACGCCTTAGCAAAAGTTGTTCAACTTGATCAGCATTTTTTGTTGAGGTATAAAAATCCAAGATTTGGAACACCTGATGCAGAACCATAAAGGTTCAGCTAAACTATAAGAAATATAAAAATGACGCCTTAGCAAAAGTTGTTCAGCCTGATGAGTATTTTTTATTGAGGTACAAAAATCCAATATTTGGAACACCTGATGCAGAACAAAGCTAAATTTATTTGCATAAACAACATGGTGTATACAATAAATTATAGTTTAAAAAAATAACTAAAAAACACGCTATAATAGCAAAGAGAACTAAAAAAGCTACTTAAAAGAACAATAAATAGTTTAACAAAATATTGATTGTATTGTAAAAAAAAATTGGTTGCCTGTAAAGTCGGTATACGGGCGAAAGTTTTACGTGACAACGACTTTGAGTAGTAAAATGTTTTCGAGTGGAAGGGACGCATGCCTTTCACTTTTTATGTCTGTCTCTCTCGCTCTTAGAAGGGACACGCGTCCACGACACGCTTACAATGAGAGCGAGTGAAAGGCACGTGCCTTTCACTCGCTCTCATTGTAAGCGCATAACGTGACCCAGTTTCTTGAAGTGTCACCCGGCTAACCAATTTATAAGACGTTGTCACGTCAAAAAATAACCGCGCAGTGCTACTTTTATGCTTACCTGCTATAAGTTAGACGCAATCGTATTATTTATTTACAAAGGTAACGTGGTCTATTTAGTCAGTTTATTATAGACGTGTACGCTAAAATTGAAATGGAACGATTGGTATATATTCGCACAAACCAGAAGAATGCGTGCATTTGTGGGACGCTATGTAGCAAGATTTTGTGATGCAAAGTCTTTTAAACAACGAGGGGAAACTGTCTTTCTTAGATGCTTCAGGAGGGACTGGAAAAACATACCTGACGAGAGCAATCATCGCTGAAATCAGGCGCCAAAATAATATCTCACAGCAGCATCGCCAGGTATTGCAGCCATATATTACTTCTAGGCGGAATGACGCAAATACAATGTTCAATATTATACTCGATTTATACAGAACGGAAACACATACATGCTTAGTGACACGAAACTGTGACAAAGCGAAAATGTTTCAGGATTGCTGTCTAATCATTTCAGATGAATGCGAAAAAAAAACAATAAGGCAGTAGAAGCTGTAGATAGAACTTTACGTGCCCAAGAGTTTTCAAAAATATTATTAAAATTTGGGAAAGATCTCCTTCCTGAAGTAAAGTCAATGTTTAGCAGCGAAATATGTATAATTGAAGCTGAGATTCTCACTGGGAGTGGTGCCGATGAAACTGTATTTATTCCGCGTTTACCACTCTTCCTTCTTACGGCCGTGTGGTTTCCGGCAGACTAGAATAGAATCACTCCGTCTCTTCCCGTGTATGTCGTACAAGGCGACTATGGGAATAGTTTTTGTCCCAGAAATTACCTATTATTGTTGTTTATTGTACCTGTAGAGCGGTTCTATGTTCGACTGTATGTATTTTTTTAAATTCAATGATTTCTCCGTCAATTGTACAGCAATTTTAATAATTCTTATTCGTTTGACACTCTCCTGGTGGTCCCATATTAAAATGAATGTTGCTAAGCGCAAAACTCGAGAACGGCTCGACCAATTCTGCTAATTTTTATTTTAATATTTTCGTTAAGGTATAAGGAAGGTTCTTATGTACATAAAAATTGCGAGGAAAAGAAAACAACACTTTCTACCCGTGCGAAGCCGGGGCGGGCAGCTAGTATATACATATAACTTTATCTTTCCTTTGGTTTATAATTTTTGTTCCATATTGGAGCGTAATAAATGATCGTGTGATACAGGTTTTTAATTCGTTATGTATTTACATTACAATTACACCTTATTGTACCAATAAAAAAAAATACTAAAACGTACAAGCACAGACATGAGGAGATCCGTAGAAGAACCAAGGTTACCTACATAGCCCAGCGGATTAGCAAGTTGAAGTGGCAGTGGGCAAGGCACATAGCACGGAGGACGGATGACCGATGGGGTCGAAAGGTTCTCGAGTAGAGACCACGTACCGGCAAGCGCAGCGTAGGACAGACGATCTCATTAAGACCGTAGGATCGCGCTGGATGCAAGCCGCTTCCAACCGGTCTTATTGGAGATCTAGAGGGGAGGCCTATTCCAGGTCCAGCAGTGGACTTTCAATGGCTGTGAAGAAGAAGACAAGCACAGAATTAGAGTACAAAGGACGGCCTATTGTAGATAAAAGTTGAAAAAAAGGCAAAAAAAGGTAGGTGGCGCAGTGTAATCAAAGTAAATGAAATAATAAGCTGTTGAGAAAAAGATTTCACAAATAAAATAAATACATATATATATTAGGTTGGGGAAAAAGTCTTTTCGTATTTTATATGATAATTCAAAACATTTTTTAATAAAGTTTATTTACATTTAACTAAAGTATGTAGGTGGCATTATGTTCGATAACTTTTTGTCATCTTGTAGGTAGAGACATGATCCCATTACTATAGAAATTTTGGGACTTCTGTTCAAAAAACCGCGACAAGTGGTTTTGGCAGTCTTCTCGTGATGTTAACCTGACATTGCCTAAAGAATTCTTAAGAGACCGAAACAGGTGGAAATCAGAAGGTGCAAGGTCAGAACTATACGGCGGATGCATTAACACCTCCCAGTCAAACTCTCTTAATTTTTGCTGAGTGGCTAAAGATGTGTGAGGTCTAGCGTTATCATGATGAAAAATCACACCCCTTCTATTAATTAATTCCGGCCGCTTTCTCTCAACTTTATGCTTTAATCTCATCAGTTGTTCACAGTAGAGTTCAGAATCGATAGTCCTGCCTGGCGGTAACAGCTCATAATGAATATCTTCCCTTCCAATCCCACCATACACACAGCATCACCTTGTTGCGGATTAACCCGGGTTTCGCCAGAGTCTGTGAAGCCTGGCCGGCCTTTGACCACGACCTTTTTATGCGCCAAAACTGTTATGTGGTCAATTCCTAGTTCTTCAGCTACGTCGTAACTACTGATATGCCGATCTTGCTCCACTTTTTCAGAAATGGCATCCATTTTATCCGTAACAGGGCGACCAGAGCGACGTGCATCTTTGACATCAAAATTTCCGGATTGAAAACGCTTAAACCAAATTTGTGCTACTCTCACAGACACTGCACTAGGTCCATAAACGTCACAAATTTTTTTCGCAGCTTGCGTTGAATTTTTACCTTTTTTGTAGTAAAATTTTAAAATGTATCGAATTTCTTCATTAGATTCACTCATCTTGACAGTAAAAAAAACAAATGAAAATCACACATTTACCTAATTTGAATTTGGAATTATCTTTTTTAAAATTTAAACTTTTTAAACATATCAAAACCTGCTAGATACAAATGGTATAACCAAAGAGATTTTATTACAAGTTCATACATACTATAATGCGAAAAGACTTTTTCCCCTACCTATTATATACACATGTATGTATTTTATTTTTACTCGAGTGTCGTTAGTTTTACAGGTTAGACGCTCTTAAAGTGAAAATTCTCATCTATTTATTTTAGGCTCTATCGGATCCAGTCCCCGTCCTCGTTCATTCAACTCTCGAAACGTTAAGTGGACATCCTTAAGTGGTGTTTGGTCAGGAGGGATTTACCTTTGCTCTTTTAGGTCTGCCCCTTATCCCACTCAATCAGACGCAGCTCCGTCTTAAAACGTTTTCACTTCGTAATTTTTGTAAATGCCTTTGATTGTTCCCCGGATTTTTTGATTTGAGTGTTGTCTATCTGTTTTTAAAACAGACATTCAATTTGAGTGTTATGTACATTTGAAATGTTTGGACTGAAATTATACATCGTGTGTGGTTCATAATAAGTAGGAATCTTGGAGGCAGCAGTTCAGGGGGGTTTCAGATGTAAATTCGGAGTTTTTCAGATACGAATTTCATTCGAGTGTTGACTGTTGGTCCGAAATATTTTTTTAACAGGACGGGGGCCCACCACACATTCCTACCACTGTCTCCTGTGTAGCTAAGATTTAACGGCGTACACCAAAAAAGGCAAAAAAAATAATAAAGATGTCCATTGCAGTTCTGGGGGTAAAACTACGGCTGTATTGGACCTCACAACGAATTTAATCAGAAAAATTAGCAGGAGTAGGAAGTTTTAGAGTTTGGTTCCCCCCCTTGGTAATGTGAGAGACAGCTATAGGGAAAATAAGGCATTAAAAGTCTAAAGACATAGTTAGAAGTGAAGCTCAACTGCCATGCACCAGGGATTATAAATGTCTAACACTATTGAGGACCTAAAGGAGGAGGAGTTTTTTTACTTTACATCGATTCCAATAATATGAATTGTAAAATTGGTAGTCCCTTAAACCATATATACATATTTATTTGCCATGATTTAAAAGTTATGAGACCATAGACATAAAATATAGGCTGCAAGGTTTTAATCCCAAAACACTCTTCGTTTCCGAATGCAACGGTTTATTCGGTTGGCAGCGGAGAAACCACAACGAATTTATTCGTAGTTTGTATTCAGCCGACGACTCACGTACCGTGGACAGGGATCCTACTTTTTACATATATTTGCGACGAGACATCTAAAAGCTTTCTCTATTTTCACATACACTTATTGCGTCTTTCTTTGGTAAAATATCTCACCACATTTTTGGAATTACAACCACTTGTATACTTTAATAAAATTTTGCGGTGTCTACGCGCGTTTTAAGTACATGAGATAAGAAATAATCGTAAGGTTATATTAAAATTTAAGAGCATGTAAATGTTGCGTTATTTGAGAAATTGAAATATCAAAGTATTAGGTATCACTGCTTTTTTATAGAATAAAGGTAGTACTGCTTTTTTTATAGAATAAAGGTAGTAAATAAAGGTAGGTATATAAATAAATAAATATTTATTCCTGGACAAATTACACAGTACCGTTTACACCCAACCTAAGCAAAGCCCAAACTAAGAAAAAGCTTTGGTTAGTTTAGTCCCAAACTAAGCAAAGCTTTTACTAAGGGTACTATATAACTGATAGTACACTTAAAAACATTTTTTTTATAAATACATACCTACATACAATACATAGAAAAAACACATACCAAGACAAACAGACAGCTGATGCACACAAATTTTGTCTTGTTCGGGGATCGCAACCGCAACATCGGAGTCAAAGTGGACATCGCTAGCCATTCGACCACCGGGCTCGTGAAGTATTAGGTGTCACATTTTTTTTTTGTAGAAAAAAGATTAGGTAGTTACTACTGCGAAGGCGAAACACTTATCTTATTCACTTTTACATCATTATCAGCCTGTATCTGCCCTCTGCTGGATCTATATCCAGCAGAGGGCTGAATATAGATCTAGCTTTGGGGAAGGCCTATGCCTTCCCCAATCTTTCCACCATATACGATTCTCCGCTTCCTGCATCCAGTCGGCAATTACCTTACATTCTTCTTGCCACAATTAGAGGCAGGTAGAACACATCCATAGATAAAAACGTCTTAGATTCGTATGGCAAGAAGTATTTGCACATAGGCCGTTCTATATACGATTTCTCCGTAAAAGATCTCATTTTATTGAGCTCATAAATCCCCACGAGCGAAGTCGCGCTATAAGTCAGTTATCCATAAACGTACATTGGCGGTATTTTCAAGGAATCGATACCAAAACGACCTTCTGTTCCCGACCGCTTAGTATGCGGCGTGCGAGCCGACTGTGTTACGCTCTCCTTCGAAAAGGTACTCTATAATTTTATTTTCCCGCCAAAATGTAGTTATCCATGAAACTGATACTGTGTAAGAGATATTTCACAAGCGATCCTGTTTCTGATCAAGGAAATTGAGTTCGCCTACGGCTTGGTATTCTTTGCTTACGGTTGTTTTTACCCGACCGACGAAGAAAGGCTGGTTATGTTTGAATTTTTTTTATATACCAAATGAGAGATTATAAAGTATACTCTGCTTATGTATATAGTATATATTACTTAATAGGTTGATGTCATCGAGAGGTCGTGGGTTCAAATCCCACCTAGGGGGGGCAGGTGAATTTTTCCATTTTTCAAAAATATTTATAATATTCTGGCAAGTTGGCCAAGACAACTATTTAAATAATAATAATTTATGTTTGAATAGTTATGTGTGTATTATATGTATGGTTATGGTTATATACGTACGAGTTACGTTACGTGTTCATGACAGTCACACCCCAATTTTTTCAACAACTAGTGAAAAAAGTGAATTTATCAATAAAATGAGTTAGTTGCTTTTCGCTCTAACCCGGCGATATGCGTATACACTTTTTTAGGGTCCCGTACCCAAAGGGTAAAAAGGAACCCTATTACTAAGGCTCCGCTGTCCGTCTGTCACCAGGCTGTATCTCATGAACCGTGATAGTTAGACAGTTCATAGATGATGTATTTCTGTTGCCGCTATAACAACAAATACTAAAAAACAGAATAAAATAAATATTTAAGGGGGCTCCCATACAACAAACGTGATTTTTAGGGTTCCGTACCCAAAGGTTAAAAAGGAACCCTATTACTAAGGCTCCGCTGTCCGTCTGTCACCAGGCTGTATCTCATGAACCGTGATAGTTAGACAGTTCATAGATGATGTATTTCTGTTGCCGCTATAACAACAAATACTAAAAAACAGAATAAAATAAATATTTAAGGGGGCTCCCATACAACAAACGTGATTTTTAGGGTTCCGTACCCAAAGGGTAAAAAGGAACCCTATTACTAAGGCTCCGCTGTCCGTCTGTCACCAGGCTGTATCTCATGAACCGTGATAGTTAGACAGTTCATAGATGATGTATTTCTGTTGCCGCTATAACAACAAATACTAAAAAACAGAATAAAATAAATATTTAAGGGGGGTCCCATACAACAAACGTGATTTTTAGGGTTCCGTACCCAAAGGGTAAAAAGGAACCCTATTACTAAGGCTCCGCTGTCCGTCCGTCCGTCCGTCCGTCTGTCACCAGGCTGTATCTCATGAACTGTGATAATTAATAGTTAGACAGTTGAAATTTTCACAGATGATGTATTTCTGTTGCCGCTATAACAACAAATACTAAAAAAACAGAATAAAATAAATGTTTAAGCGGGCCTCCCATACAACAAAATGCCGTTTTTATAGATAATGGTACGGAACCCTTCGTGCGCGAGTCCAACTCGCACTTGGTCGGTTTTTTTTTCTCTTTCACATAGCCAGTCTTCTCTGGCGTAGCGACGAAACCTAAATCTATGGGAACGCCATTGATAAATAGGTAAAAAATTTGTAATAAATTTTGTCCCAAATTAGAATTGACGAAGGTTCCTAAGGTACTTGATCATAATATATTCTGTCTATCCTTTACACATTTCATCTCGACGAGAAAATACAAACTGGAAAATGGCAAGTTGAAATAACTTACAAGACTGCTATAAAAGCCACTCTATTTCAATTTTGCTTTGATGTAACTGACTTTCGTGAATTGACACATGGTACTTAGTTACTTACTGATAAATAGAAATGGAACAAAATTGTAAAATATAATTGATTTCAATCTTGTGCTTCTAGATACGGCGAATTTAAAGTAAAACTGTTGGACATTTGGGTTAGCATTTTTTATTTTGGACTTACATAATTGAGTTATTGAAAAACGTAAAATGTTATTAGTAGCTAGAGAAACAGATAACAAATGTCAAACAGACTAATATTTAATTTTCTATTATAATATAATTATAATAGATAATTTTCTATAAAGTTATAGTATGATTATATTACAAAATAAAAATAAATATCAAGGAAAGAGTGTTTGTCCTACTTTATTTTTCAATTTTCGGGTCTTCACTAAAAAGTTTATTACCTAGCATACAGCACAACAACAACAACAGTACAATATGACATTTTTGGTGCTGAACGTACCAAAAAAAGGTGAGATAAAAACATAAAATATTTGTGAAATTTACTTCAGTGATATAAAAACATTTATTTGTAATGAAATACAAAGAAAACTTTAATTTATTATACTTTTTAAAGTTGCGATGTATGAAGGTATTTAATGTACCTAATCAATTTTGCAACTTAAAAGGTAAGAAAAATTAATAAACTTGTAACAAAATAAATCAACATTTACTTCAAAAACAATTACCAATCGAGAAACAATGTTTTTAACACAATATACTTTAGTAGTATAGTAATTGCTGAGGTCGTCACATGAAATTGTGCAATGTTAGCACAACAATATACATATATATCTAGACACGCGGTAGCGTGTCAAGCCAAGTTCAAGTTAACAGAGAACTAGCCAAGTCAGAACTTAGGCTTCAATATATTATCCCAAGTTTTTAGAAGAAATTATATTTTTTCTTACTTTATTAGGCTTACTTGACGACGATGAGGAGATAAAACAAATGGTATAATCAAAAGTGATGCAAAACTTTTTTGAAGAGCTCGATGGCGTCAGTCTAACTGATCACGCAAGTTAAGCAACGTCGCCCGCAGCCTGTCCAAGGCTATGGATGGGTTTATTTGTTTCCAGCTACTCCCTGGACCGCTCCATTTTGGTCCTGGACCGCAGGGCACGTTAAGCCCTCGGTTCGGGTTTTATCTTTAGATAACAGTCGTTAAGCCAAGTCAGTAGCGTTTAAGCGGCTTGAAAACACTGGCCTCCGGCAACCCACAGTTGATCAGCTTGGAACCTTTTTCGATTAAGGGGAGTATCCCAGCTGGGATGAATATGGGTTCCTGCAGAAAAATATATAGAATTTTGAGACTATTTGAGCGGAAGTACGTAATATATCAACTAACTATATAACTATATGCTGGGGCTTGCAAGTACAATGATGCATAAGTGCATATAGGATCTTACTAAGTAGTAAAAACCAAACGACATCATTTACAAGACTTCAAACAGATCAAATAAAGGTAAGTCAAACATGAACCATCCGAAACAAACATCAGTAAACAACGTAAAGTCTACTAAAAGTCATCGCACGTGACTCGAACTTTTATCGGGGTCGATTCGATGTCGTACTTGGAAAGTGAGGGTCGGAGTGACTTAAAGGATGACACACCGAACGAGTGTTGTTGTATTTGACTTGAGAATACAGCGCTGGCACAAAATACAGAAAGTACAGAAGTAAACCTCATGCATGTACTTCATTCTTGATATCTAGACTGGTGTGAAGCGAATGCCCTTCATGCAGTCATTGAACACGGAGAATTTTAATTTGTGAGTGAGTTCTTGAAAACATTTAGACAAAAAAATGTATGTTTGTGTGTACCTATCGAACCTATCGAACATAAACTAGAAAATGTAAACACAATCTTTAAATTCGTTGAACAACGAAATGGGTTTAGTATTTTTGTGAAAAGAAATATTTCGTTAAGTATTACCTATACTCCCAAAGCGCTAATCAGATTTTGATGAAATTTTTTCGATAGGTGTAGGTGGATAGGTAAGTTTGTGATATGAACTGTATCATCATCATCAACCTGTATTTACCCACTGTTGGATATAGGCCTTTCCCAATGCTTTCCACCATATGCGATTCTCCGCTTTCCGCATCCAACCGTTGCCAGCCACTTTTTTGAGATCGTCGGTCCATCTAGAGAGCGGGCGCCCTACGCTTCGTCGCCACACACGTGGCCTCCACTCTAGGACTTCCCCCCCCCCCCCCCCCCCATCTGCCATCGCTGACTCGGCAGATTTGGCCAGCCCAGGTCCTACGTCGAATTTCTTCGTTCCGGATTCGATCCCTTAGAGAAATTCCAAGCATTGCTCTCTACATCGCTCGCAGTACGACTTTCAGTCTGTGAACCAGCCCAACGGTTAGCTTCCAAATTTCTGCACCGTAGGTCATTGCGAGGAGGACGCACTGATTGAACACTTTGGTCTTCAAGCATTGGGGTATATCTGCGGTGAGGACGTGCCGAAGATTCCCAACTGTATGTATATTTAATACGTGTTTACTGTGCAATGTAATCGGAATAGTAGTCATTTAGTTCGTGACGAACGAATAAATACCTAGGTATAATATTATCTCTGTTTTCGGCCCCAGGCGAATCCGATCACTTTATCCATAGAAAAAAAAACGCTTTTCCTTTATTTCCCAACCGTTTCAAATTTATGTTCAGTATTGTTACTCTGGGAATACTTAGTTTATCTTTTCTAATACTATGTCAGACCGGATGGCAGACATGTACATGGCTTATATACACTTGAAAAGTTCCAATATTATTAATAGTTACTCTCGGGTGCCATCACCGCTGCCATCGTAACAACTCCTTACTTCTCTTCGTCTAACAAACTTATCTATTAAAAATATTTAAAAAATCCTCATTATTATTTCAACTAAAGGACGTCCACTGCTGAACATAGCGCCCCCGCCCCCCCAAGATTTCCACAATGACCGGTTTTGTGCCACAATATAACCTGACTATATAATAACAAATTCTTGCATAAATCTTTATTTATACCTTTTTGATTCAGACAAAATAAATTAAACAATATATACCACTACTTATACGGCAGCAATAAAAACACAGACGAAATTTGAACGCAAACAAAAGCATTTTATTTGTGTTCACATTTGTGATATCTTTATTTCTATTATATTATAAAGAAATAATAATTCAGAATTTTAAGAATGTACAAAGGCGGGCTTATAAGAGATCTCTACCTGCTAACCGAGTGTTCGATACTATAATTTTTCTTTGTTTCTTCTTGTTAAAAAAAAGTATTTTATAAAATATGTATAGGTCACAACTATCAAAGCCTTGCCGGTTCCTTACGAATTCGAACATACCCTAATAACTTTCAATGCAAACACTAACAACTGGCAGTTTAAAAAAATATGTATTCCCTGTTTAAAATTGAATTCAGGCACCCAATGTCTGAGTTGTTATAATAACTTTTCTTCTTACTTTAAATTTTCACGTTAAGCTTGCGCGTCACGTTATTGTTTGTTTTCACCACGCGTCAATATAGAGCGACACTCGCGCGCATAGTGCGCGTACTAGTCCGACTTAGTCCGGTATTTGGTGTCCGTGAGCATTGTCTATGTGTGTGTTCTTGAAGAGCGTTTTGTACGTACGTTTACTTCTGTATTCTGTATATTTTGTGGCGCTGGGTTGGGTACACAGTTACGCAATACCAATATACAACAAAGGGCGGTTAAGTTATTTTTTGTCCTTCTGTAATTTTCAGATACGTGTCGTCAGCAATTCGATCAGTGACCAAGGTATATAGTTCGCAGAACTGACTGGGGTTTAGACAGAAAGGTATTGGAATGGAGTGTGCAGGTTTAACCTCGTGGAAGAAGAACTGCCTGGTTGGATGGACGCACAATCTGATGACTGAGTTTATGGATGTAAAACCGATCAGCGTAGAAGTCCAAGGGGATGCTCAGCAGCAGACGACCTTTGACTGAAATAATCATTAGAATGGCTACGATGTCTACTCTATTGTCAGTCTCTCGTCAGTTAAAATAGTCGTCGTCGTCGTCTACCCTTATTCATCCCGTTGCTAGGATACGGGTCTTTCCTTAATCGAAGGGGTCAAGAGCTTACTCCACCACGCTGCTCAACGGGGGGTTGGCGGAGGCCAGTATTTTCAAGCCGCCTAAAGGCCACCAAAGTCAAAGTCAAAGTCAAAATATCTTTATTCCTTGGACTTTATAAAGCACTTAGAAACGTCATACAAATTAAATATAAGACATGTATCTAAATCATTACTATCTACTTAAATCCGCAGAGCTTAGATGCACTTTCATCACACTATCTGTGAAAGTGAATTTAAGTGCCAGTTCCGGCGACGGGGCTTCTTGAAGAACTGGCAAGAAACTCAAGGCCGACTCTTTTAATTGCCAATATTACATTAAACACAAATACAATCATTAACATAACAAGAGCAATTCATTTCCAAATACTTTTATCATTTATGTAATCTGAGATACAATAGTAAGCCTTTTGACATAGTCTAGTTTTGATAAATCTTTTAAATTTACCCATGGATAATTTAAACGCGTCATTTGGAAGTTTATTGTAGAAACGTATACATTGACCTGGGAACGAGTTAGAGATTTTATGGAGCCTAGTAATATGCACAGCTAGTTTGTTTTTATTTCTTAAATTTAATTGATGGAGATCACTGTTTTTCCTAAATTTAGTTTGATTTTTATGAACGTAAATAAGATTTTCATAAATATATTGAGAATGTAATGTCATAATATTTATCTCTTTAAATTTATTTCTCAGTGTCTCCCTGGGACTCATCATATAAATAGCACGGATAGCTCGCTTCTGGAGCACAAAAATTGAGTCTACATCCGCAGCACTACCCCAAAGCAATAAACCATATGACATAATGCTGTGAAAATAGCTAAAATAAACTAAACGCGCAGTGTCAACATCAGTCAGTTGACGTATTTTCCTTACGGCGTAGGCTGCTGAGCTGAGTCTACCTGATAACATTTCTATATGTGGGCCCCATTGTAATTTAGAGTCTAATGTTATCCCAAGGAAGACAACCTTATTGACCAATTCCAATCTCTCATTGTCCATCACCACACTGGTTTTTACTTGTTTCACATTTTTTGTAAAAAATCTAACATATTTGGTTTTACTACCATTTAAAAGTAGGTTATTAGCACTAAACCAGTTTACTATTTTTGAAAGAGCATTATTTACATCGTCAATTTCTGATTGTTGTCTATTTACCTTAAAAATTAAAGAAGTGTCATCTGCAAACAATACTATTTCGTGATTATTCTTTACAAGATGAGGTAGATCATTAATGTACACGAGAAACAGGAAAGGGCCCAAGATAGAGCCTTGTGGCACCCCCATCGCTACAGTTGATCCATGTGATCGCTTTCCATTAACATCTACTTTCTGAACCCTATCACTCAGATAAGAAGTAAGAAGATCAAGAGCGATGCCTCTTATACCATAGTGGTGTAGTTTTCTGACTAGAGTTTCATGCTGCACACAATCAAAAGCCTTAGATAAGTCACAAAACACCCCATAGGCGTCCCGTGACTCCTCCCAAGCCTCATATATACATTCTAGTAATTTTACCCCAGCATCACATGTTGACCGTCCATGAGGGAAACCGAATTGTTTAGTGTGCAGCAGATTATTTTTATTAAAGTAATTAAGTAACTGAGCGAGAATTAGTTTTTCAAAAATCTTACTAAATGTAGGTAGTATTGATATTGGTCTGAATATTGGTTTGTGGGGTCTAATGTACTACCTGATTTAAACAAAGGAATAATTTTGCTTAATTTCATCAAGTCAGGAAACACACCACAATCAATACATCTATTAAATATCACAATTAAGGCGGGAGCAACAATGTCAAATAAAGATTTTATAATATGTACGGAAATGCCCCATAGATCAGCCGTTTTCTTAATATTAAGTGATTTAAATGCAACTTTTAAATCAGACCCATTAACATGACGGAAATGAAAATCGTTATAAAATTCAGGCACATTATCTTTAATTAATGACTCTGCAACGGAGGTGGAAGAGCCCAAGGCACTAGTTAAAGTGACAGGGAAAGCAGAAAAAAATCTTTCAAAAGCATTGGCAACTTCTAAATCTGACTTGGTAACATGACCATCAATACTTAATTTAAACTCTGAATCCTTTGTCCAACCCTTCCCAGTCTCTTCATTGATAACCGTCCAAGTGGCTTTAATTTTATTACTACTATGTCTAATTTTTGATTTAATAAATATAGATTTTGCTACTTGACAAACGCGTTTGAAAATTTTCGAATATGATTTTACATGTTCTTTAAATTCTTCACTATTATTGAATTGTCTTTCATAGTATAACATGTACAAAGTTTGCCTACTCCTATAAATACCTACGGTTGCCCAGTCACCAAAGACAAGGCTATTGGTAAAAGTAATTTCCTTGGAAGTAAATATTGATTTAAATTCGTGAAGAAACGCACTAAAAAATGAATTATACATCAAGTTAGGTTCCAAGTCATTATCTAAAAACGGTAAGTTACTAGTTAGGTTTACTCTCATACGTTCTAAGCGACTCACTGTTACTGGCACAAAAGTAATTTTTGTCTTGACAACATTTTTATTATTTATTTTAATACTTATCATTTGCCCAGAATGATCCGAATCCAATTTGTTAATAATACTTTTTTGGGTTGGACTAATACCTGTATATATATTATCTAAGCAGGTAGCCGTGGTGGCACTTATTCTAGTAGGCTCCATAAATAAGTTAACTAAATTATGGGATTTAAAAAGACTTAAAATTTTACTTGATGCAGTTGTATTAGTAAGTATATTAATATTAAAATCTCCACAGACCAAAATAGTTTTACCTGAGTTACTAGCTTTGCATAGGGCTTCATCCATGATTTCTAAAAATAAATTAAGATCCGCGGAAGGAGGTTTATATACACATATAACAATGAACTGCTCTAATTGTACACAGGATAGTTCTATGGAACATTCTACAGAGAGAGACACAATGACACGACCGTCATCTAACGACAACAGCCGGGACCGACAACTTAACGTGCCCTCCGAAACACGGAGGAGCTCGAGGTAAATAAACCCATCCATTGACAGGTTACGGCCGACTATGCTCAACCTGCGTGTTCGATTAGACTGACACGCGCAACGGTGTCATCGAGCTCCTCCATCCAGTAGAGTTAAAATAGTACTTATATGCTTGTAAAAATCTACATTAAATCAAAATAAAACCTTCCATTGAAATCATCCATAAGGCAGATAACATACAAAAATATCGATAATATAGGTACGTTAAGAGTATATCAAGTCGTGATGGATGCTGCTATTGCTGGGTGAAACTGGATATTCGCATAGAACCATCACTTTTAATGCCAGCTTTCGATACCAAGCTAGGTACGAAATGTTTGAACAATTGACATCCTCCATTGCGACTATATACATTAGTATTGTATAGTGATATGTGGACAGTTAACTCGATGCTTCAGTCTAACTGAAATTTGCGCTTTAAGGCTCAATGTTGCGCAAACGGTACCTTGAAACGAAAAAAGATCTTGTTACACTTACTATTATTTTTGAAAGACGTATCCAACGATACCAAACACCATAGGATAGCGAAGGAAAAAAACATCCTAACATTAAGTGGATGTAAACAGAGGCTCCGCCAACCCGCAGTTAAGCAGCGTGGTGGAGTATCTCTAAAGCCCTTTAACTGAGAGGAGATCCATATCCCACGAAATAGAGGCTTAGAAAGCTGGTGGATTAGTTTGGTATTAAAATACGGTCTCACAGCAGTGTACACATTAATATAAAAACTATTTTAGCAAGTTTAAAATTTTGGGACACATAAAATATTTCAAGAATTAAATTTTATTGAATGAACTGCATCCATTACTGGATTAAATGCGATTGCAATGGTTTAAAATTTAAATGCTGCTGGGATCTCAATTTTTTAAATTTGCTAAAAGTATCAGTGATATTCTCTTAATTGATGTATGTGTTTTTATGATTTTAAAGATAAAGTAGGTAACATAATTCTCTTTCTTCGTTTTTAGGGTTCCGTACCTCAAATGGAAAAACGGAACCCTTATAAGATCATTTTGTTGTCCGTCTGTCTGTCTGTCTGTCAAGATCCTCCAATGCGTGGAGGTATCAAGCTGAAATTTGAACTGTATACTCAGGTCTACGGTCCCATGAAGTTGTAAATAAAACCGGCCAAGTGCGAGTCGGACTCGCGCATGAAGGGTTCCGTACCATTATCTATAAAAACGGCAAAAAAATCACGTTTGTTGTATGGGAGCCCCCTTAAATATTTATTTTATTCTATTTTTTTAGTATTTGTTGTTATAGCGGCAACAGAAATACATCATCTGTGAAAATTTCAACTGTCTAACTATTAACTATCACAGTTCATGAGATACAGCCTGGTGACAGACGGACGGATGGACGGACGGACAGCGGAGCCTTAGTAATAGGATTCCTTTTTACCCTTTGGGTACGGAACCCTAAAAAATGAAACTGCTAAATTTACGTAAAAAAAGATACGGCCGTTTATTCAGCAAAAAACGCACATTTCGACACAGTCTCAAGGGAATCAAAACTCATAGGGTACTTCCCGTTGACCTAGAACTATGAAATTTGGCAAGTGACATCGTTATAGACTACAAGTATAAGAATAAATCTCAAAACTATACATTTGTAATTAAATCTTAAAAAATAGGGGGTCTATATTTTTGTAATTCAATTTTCAAATTTATAATGATCCTGCGTACGGCACCCTCGGTGGGCGAGTCCGACTCGCACTTGCCTGGTTTTTTGTAGTAGTCATGAATAAATTAAAGATAATTTTTGATACAAGCTTTTAATTATTGAGAATTTGGAAGTTCATCAACATCTTTAAACCAAAACCTCACCTGCATCTGGTGCACCCTGTTGAATGACAAACGAGGTTTTGGCGAAAAGAGAGGTAGGGCACAGCGTATTTTTTAAGCTACCAGAATGGGGAAGTATCACCACCTCACAGAATACCGCAGCCAAATAACAATTCCCTGCAATTGTGGTCCTGTGAGTGAGTGAGGTCACCAGAAAGAAAGAAAGGAAGTATAGGCTGGCAACGAATCGGTGATCTCTTGGTGTTGCTATTTATTATATTATATAATTAGTATTTCCATGGGCAGTGGTGATTGCTTTCCATCAGGTGACCCACATGTTCGTTTACCTCCCTCTCCTATAAAAAAATAATAAGAAAAAATAACTAAAAAGCTTACATACTTACTGTGTTACACTTATCAATCATTTGATATATAGGGGTGAATGCAGAAATCATGAATCATCATTCTGTCACTTGCCGATCTTGCAAGAAACCGAGGCATCATCTTAGTGTTCATGGCCAAAAATTGTGGTGACAATGTTTGACGAGCTCGGTGGTCGAATGGTTAGCAATGGCCACTTTGACTCCGAGGTCGCGGGTTTGATTTCCGCACAAGGCAAACATTTGTGTGCATGAACATGTCTGTTTGTCTTGGTTTGAGTGTTTTCTATGTATTAACATAATAATTTCTAATGTTTTCTATGTAACCGCATAAGTAACGGCAGTTAGGGAGGAAAGATCTAGAGTTGAGGCATCGTATATGTTGCCATACATACAAACACACAAAGAATGTGTTTTCGCCGCAACTCGATATAGGTTAAAACAATTATTATGATAATATTTGTGACCCAACATAGCAAGTTTGAATTATACAGAAAATATTATTTGAAAAAGTGATGCCAATTCGATTCGCTTATTTGAATGGAATGAATGAAGATATATGATACGCCTGGGATCCAAAGTGACTTGAAATATTTTACCTAGACCTGCAAGTATATAAACCTTATGTAACCAATACAATTTATCATGAGTAGGAATTGGAATAGGTAATACCATTGCGTGCTTTTGTTATTATGTATATTTTCCATCTATGTTAAAGAGACGTAGGGCGCCTCAGCGTATTTATAAGCTGCTGAAGACTGAGGAAGTGCCTCCACGTTACGGATTACCGCAGGCAAATAACAATTCCTTGAGCGTTGTTGTGTTCTTCCGGATGAGTGAGCTCACCAGGAAAGAAGGAGATGCTTTTTTTTTATTTCATGGTTTTTTGCTTGTTCGCTGCCCGACGTAGGTAGTATATAAAAAAATAAGATTTTTTTTTTTTTTTTTATTATGTAGAAATACGTTAAAATATAAAGTATCCTAATCCATTAAATAAAAAAATCTTGTATATAAGTAAGTATATACGAGTATGGCACGATAATCTCGCAAACCACTTTGAGGATTTCGAGGAAATTTACAATCTTATTTATATAAAAATCCCATGTCACGATATTTGTCTGCCGATAAACTTTGAAACTACTTAACCGAACTTAATGAAATTTTGTTGTGTGTAATTTATTAAGTGTAACTTGAGAAATAGGACATTTTTTTGTCTAATTCTAAAATGATAAAGATGAAAGTCCACGCGGACGAGGTTGCCCGCGACTTTGTATATATTTTTTTTTAATAATATTACATAAACTATGATATAGGTTTACTTGGTTGAAAAATCGATCCAGTTAGGCTCCAATTCTGGGGGAAAATGCTGAGAAAATCCCTGTTGCCCGGGAGGGGGCTATGTGTAAAAAGAGAGGTTTTCATAGAAACATTTCTTTACCAAATCCAGTTTCCAAAAATTTCGACGCTGTAGAAACAAGTAATGATCTTCATTATCATTATTAGCCTGTCTATGAACACAACCACACACAACAGAGAAATAAATAAGATTTTAGGAAATATTTATTCTGACCTGAGAGACATCAAATGTGAGTCACATTTGATGTTTTAAGTTCAAACAAAAAATACAACCTACGACAAACTCGGTGGTCGAACAGCTTCATTGATTCCGAGATCGCGGATTCGATCTCCGCACAAGACAAAATTGCATGTGTGCATGTCTATTTGTCTTTATCTATGCGATTTCTACATATATGTAAGTTTATAAAAAAGTACCTATTTAAATATACATAATTTATGTTTAAATGAACTTTTCCTGGTTGTGCGTAAGTAGCTCATTACCATTTCCGGAGTCAAAGCCAACCTCACCTGCACGTGGTACACCCTTACAGATAAGCGGAAGAGGCTCTGGCGAGAGTTACCAACTGGCCTGCCCAGCGTGGCGACTTAACGGCATTACACTCCAAATAATACAAACCAAAATATATGGCCCCCAGTACCCGGCAGCCCGGCTATCCCGGGCCAAGGTGGCGGTATCGGTTCCAGCAGGGCGGGGGTGCGAAGAATATCTAAGATTGGTAGGCCACCACCAACAACTGACGATTGGCACGTTTAACACATGGACACTGAGGCGTGTCAAGGATGTAGAAGAGCTGAAAGTCGATTTCAGGTCAGTCAAATGCCATATTCTGGGTCTGTCGGAAATCCAACGAGGATACCATGATACTCGAATCTGGCAACCTCTTCTACTACCCTGAAGGAGATCAGCATACCCAGGGTGGTCTCGGGTTCCTCGTTCATAAACCTCTAATCAACAACATAGTGTAGATGTAGATATCCAGTGTGTCGTCGAGGGTAGGACATCTTGAGCTAAAACTGACGGAGAGATACTCTTTGAAAGTAGTACAGGTATATACTCCTCGCAGTAGGAGTACGCCAAATTTCAACCCGATCCGTCTAGCTGTACTTTGATAGATCCGTCAGTAACGGTTGCCTTTTATAAAATCAGATAACATCGAAACCGCACTACCATTATAAGAAATTTATACGTAACCACGCGTTTACCACAAAGGCAATATTCCATCCTGAATGGTTACAAAGATTTATTCTATGTATTTTGTTTATTTTAATTGCGACAAATGAATTCATTCCGCCAATAAGGGTCGGTTCGACCAATGGCCGGCACTGAGTACTAAACGATCGTTCGCAATGAATTTACTAGAGGGTGGGAGACACATGGTTGCGGTCCAATAATTTATTGCTTGTTTTTTGTACACATGCGGGGTTAATGGCCTTTAATGGCCCTTTTATAGACAATGACCTCTGCCCTTGTTGGGAAGTGGGCGGAATCAATCTCCTTTTCCCTTATTAAATTTTCTTCCTTTGGAATTAATTGACATTGTTTTTCTTGGGATGGTATTCAGGGATGTGGAAAGGAGCTTCGAGATTAAGTAGGCTAGGTACCGCTTATTACTTTTTATTTCAATTAAGGTGGCAAATAAGCATACGACTAGCATGATTTTATTACTCTCTTTAGAAACTCCTTTCTTGAAAACGACTTTCTTGAAAAACCTCTTATAGTAAACTATTGGGAAGTAATTCATTCCACAACTTGAGAGTTCGCGGAAGAAAACCATTCTGGAACCGCACAATGCGCAGTTAACTTGGCTTCAATGGTGCAGAAGAATTCCCTGCTGATGATGACGAGCGGTGGCCGTAGGCATCATCTAACAACTCTTCCGAACACAACTCAGTGTATAATTGGTAGAAAACACAAAGGGAGGCCAACATTGTTGCGACCGCCATATTGAATTAAAAGCGCCATTTAGATAATTATACATAGTCACAAGATACAAACGATTGTACTGTGACGGGTTTATGCCGATCGCTACGGAGTGGCCAATACTTTACATAGTTTGTTTGATATTTACAAGTAAATAGAAAAAGAGGAGTCTATCTTTCTAGATAGACTCCTCTTTTTCTATTTACTTGTAAATATCAGTCTATCTTTCTAGATAGACTCCTCTTTTTCTATTTACTTGTAAATATCAAACAATCCCCGCGGTCTAAGTTCTCAGATCGTCTTTCTAGACGATCTGAGAACTCAGAGCGCGGGGCTCCGGTGCACTGGTCATATTACCGTATCTTAATATATAAAAATTTCGTGTCACGTTGTTTGTCCGCGATGGAATCCTAAACTGGGGGATTTAGAATAAGATTATTTTTTTATTTAAAATTAAGATTAATTTCTTTTTTATTTATTTGAGTTCGAGGGACTGAACCGATTATAATAAAATTGTGCACAAGTGTGCAGTTTGATCCAACTTGAGATCTATGATAGTTTATAACTCATAGGAAAAAATTACGTAAAAATATTTAAAGACGATACGAAGTTCGCCGGGCCAGCTAGTACTTTATAAAATGTAAAAATAATTTATTAGAAACAATAATTCATTCAAAGTTATATTTTTTATTTAAGAAACAGTAGCACGTATGCTACAGTACCTACAAAATTTCAGTTACATCGGACACTGGGCAGAGGCAGAGGCAGAGGGTCAAATTTAACATGCAAGACTTAATCAACAGATATCTCGGCGAAACTAAATAAAAGCTTGTAAAAAGTAACTTCAAATCTTCGTTAAATATTGGTTTCATTCTCATATAGTACAAAGGTATAATAATTTTGACAAATAAGTACTAAAATAACTTTTCAAGTTTCGCGTTGCTTGATTTATGAAATATAAGAACGGGAATTAACGCGATCATGCATAAGGGTATTTATTTACATACCTTTATTATTGCCTGACGTTTCGACCAGGTTATACCGACCGTAGTCATAGGCTGACTGTCTCAGCTGCGGTGTCACTCTGTCTCCGTTGTCGACTTCAATCGGGAAGATGGATATAGATTATCTGCGGCATGGAACTCAGTGATTAAGATCACTCGACCTCGTTTTGGTTTGCAGTTGGGCAACGATTAGAATGCGGACGCGTCGGTTAGTTCGCAGAATAGGGATGTCGTGAGTGTGGTATATCGCGGTACATGGATATTGGACAACACGGGGCTAGATGATGATTCATCGACCTCGACAACGGAGACAGAGTGACACCGCTGAGACCGTTAGCCTGTGACCACGGCCGGTGTAACATGGTCGAAACATCAGGCAATAATAAAGATACGTAATTCCCCTTACGCATGATCGCGTTAATTCCCGTTTTTATATTTCATAAATATGTACTAAATTGTGATTTCCCAATGCATATACCTACATCAAAATCATAGTAAGTTGTCGCCTCAAATAGGTCACGATCCCAACTAAAGTTGCTGCAGTACTTGTAAATTAATTATTCGGCATCGTTGTAACTAAGGTAAGGTTTGGACACGGGACGACTTGAATTATTAACGAAGGTAACCCTTGGGAAATCACAAGTGCGAAATGGATAGACAGAGGCGCGTCCGTACGGTAAATTTGCTGGGACGCTGCGGATTCTGATGATATATTAGGCCAGTGTCTAAACTTTGTGAAGATCAACTTCACCTGCACGCGGTGCACTCTACTGACTGAGAAAAGAGAGGCAGGGAGCGTAATTGTAAGCTACCCGATTGGGGAATGTACCTCCGCCTCACAGAATACCGCAGCCAAATAACAATTCCCTTGAGGGTTGTTGGGTTCCTGCGAGTGAGTGAGATCACCAGAAAGGAAGGAGATGCTACGTTGGCAGCGGGGATGGCGGTGCGCGAGCGATATTTTATGTTGCGAGCGTTAATATGGCTACGGTAACCGCTTCACATCAGGAGGGCCGTATGCTTGTCTGCCATCCGACGTAGTAAAAAAAAAATGATGGAGCTATTACTCACCATCATTATTTCCACTGTTGGACATCAGCGTTGAACATAGGCTTTGCTAACCCTCCTTAGATTTCGCTTACCTTAGACTGCGATCTTTACCAGTAGCTCCATCTAATGGGTCTTAATCTGACGCTGAATTTTCAGATCTGCAGTAATTCTAATGTATTCTAAACAGAGATGGCGCCCATGCGCGTCTCCTGAACATAATGCTTTAATATTGCTTTGCTAACCCTCCTTAGATTTTGCTTACCTTAGACTGCGATTTTTACCAGTAGGTCCATCTAATGCGACTCTGTCTGACGCAGAGTTTACGAATCTGCAGTTATTCTAGATCATTCTAACAGAGATAGCGCCCATGTGCGTCTCAAACTAATCGAATACGCAAGTTAAGCAACACAAATCGTAGCCTGTGCATGCACTGGTTTATTTATTTCGAGATATAGGCGGCTTGAAAACACTGTTGAGCAGCGTGGTATATACAAAATATATGTATGCACAAAATGCGCACCCACTGACAATTTTGTCTGCTGATTCTTAAAATCTATTACAACAACTTTGCAATAATTGTTTTAGATTTCTGTTAACGTCTTGCTGCGAATGTAAATGGCGCGGGACTTAGTGAATTCCGGGAACCTTGCTTTCTTCTTGCAGCAATGAATGCAGGTTTCTACCTGCGTAAGTATCTATTGTAGGCGATACCTTGCCTTAATGGTGTTCAGGGCGATAATTAAAACCACGACGATTTATTAACTTCCCTTATATTTCTTCTTAAATTATTACTTATAAATGACTGCACAGTAAGAATTGTGAGATGTCATCATTACTAGGCGCATGTTAGTCGTATCGAATGGCTTACCCAGTCGGTCGTACTTATCAACTTCAGTCCTCCCTTCCTACCCCACCACGTCCAACTGTCACCTCATTGGCCGGCGTGATGGTGCACGGCCAATGAGAAGTACTGAAGTCAAAACCAATACTCTTTAAAATTAATAAGGCAAATTACAAATTGATGAGTATTCATTTCATCATTAAATCTTTAATAAAATGTGATATTAAAGTAAACAATAACTGCTCCAGAAAAAAAAGACGTATTCTCATTCCTCCCATTAAATTGTTTCATCGTAATAGCTTTATTGTACGTAGAACTCCTGCAACTTTGTTGTAAAAGTTAGTTACTGTTGAATAATAATATTACTCAGATCTCATATGCTGTTGGTCCAGACATTATAACTTGTTAAGTGTTTGATGTCATATGCTAAGTTTAACAACAAATGGATGGCTTGGAGGTAGACGCCGTTTAGCTTCATTTTGTTGTGCTAAATAATTACAACTACGAAGGCTGTACAACATTATGATCGAAGGTTACAACAGGAAGGTTTCTCTTATGGTATTTATATTTTATTTTGTTATATGAGGAGCTTGATGGCGTTGTCGAGCGTGTCAGTCTAATCGAACACGAAAGTTAAGCAACGTCAACCGCAGCACGTTAAGCAGTCTGTGCCGGCTGTTGTCATAGATATGACTATGGTGCACGCTGCTGACTGACAAACGAGACTCTGGCATCTTTTCAAGAGAAGTAGGGCACTGCCCAATTGGGAAAGTGCCTCCACCTCACAGAAAACGGCAGCCAAATACAATTCCTTTGAGGATTGTTGTGTGCCTGCGAGTGAGCGAGGTCACCAGAAAGAAAGAAAGGAAGGAGTATAGGCTGGCAACGGATCGGCGACTCTGTGATGTGCTGATCTCCATGGACGGTGGTGATTGTTTTCCATCAGGTGATCCACATGCTCGTTTGCCCTCCTCTCGTATAAAAAAAAATATGGATATGCCTCTCAAATCCCGACATTTTCATTAAACAATTTTATTTAACTTTGACTTATTCTAGTACTATTTGTATTTTACGTACCTAATTATATGCTTTACCATGCTATTATTAAACTTAACTTAACTTTTATTTTATTGTTTTTCTTAACTGTTCGTCTGGAGATTTTCTTTTTCTTATTTCTATATAATCGAATTTTCACGTATTACACACTTAACGATATAGCGACAACTGGAAAAATATAATGTACTACTAAACTTGACTAAACGTAATCCCGGAATCCCGTGATCATATCCATATTAACATCAACATTCAAGTCCATTGACCCCAAATGGCACTACTAACGCCGATCACTGATTATTACATATGTGTAGGTAATTTATATACAATATTACTAGACAATATTACTATATAAGATGTCATAAATTTATATTATGTCTATTTTACAATTTAAGTACTCCTCATAAAAGATTAAAAGATTTTAAAAGAACATTTTAAATAAATCAGCTGTGCTATGTGCAATAAAAAAATAATTACAATTTAAAAAAATTACAACATTAACGGGACTTTAAATATAATTATTTCTAATGGATCTATTCGTCTGAACGAAAAAGCATCGGCAAATCACAAAGGGCTATTGAAAATTTGTTAGCAAAAAATCACCGGTATTAACCTTTGCACTTCTCTTTGATTAGCTCGAGCTAGAGGGAAGCGGATCCCTCAAAGCAGATTTCATTCAAATTGATGACTTCATTGGTTTAACCCCAATAAGTACCAAGATTAGGGACCGAGGCTGAAGTTTACTTAACAAGCCGAGAGTGGATTGTTTTCCTTAGATTCGGGACATAGAGAAACAGAGGGCCAACTTAGTACGGAATGCGATTACAAAGTTACGACCGCGTCACACTGAGTATGCCATTACTCATAATAATTGGTAGTGAGTGACTTCATCTACTATTTAACATCTAATATATAGTCATCATCATCATTAGCCTGTATCCACTGCTGAACATAGGCCTTCCCTAATGCCTTCCACCATATGCAAACTTCCGCTTTCCGTATCCATTCGCTTCCGGCCATTATAATATATAGTAATTTTGGGTAATTAACCGAAAACAATTTTTTTTTTCATACGTCTGGTGGTAACATCATATCAGACCATCTGCTTGATATGAAGCGTTTATCCTAGCCTACACAAGTAGTGTAATTCGCTCGTTATCATACGCACATTCACACTTTGCACAGGCTAGGCGATGCGGCATTGTGTGCTTTGGTTTTTAAGGTGACGGTGACAGCACCATTACCGTACACCGTACCAGCAGTACTACAATGGTCACTCCTTCGTACCGAGCATCTTCATTATGCAGGTCTTGGCACTGGATGCGAAAAATTTTATAGCGTTCCATGTAGACATACTCCAATTTTTCCTGACTGATCCTAAGCCCGAACTTTTCCGCTTCTTCCTCTTTAGCTATGGCTGCCTCAGCGACTGTCTTCATGCCCTCCGCTAACAGAGCAAGATCGTCAGTGTACCAGATTACATTGCGCCTCCCACACAGCTGCACTTCAGTCTCAAGTGCGAGAACTGTTTTAAGCACATACTCAAGTCTTATATTGAAGAGCACAGGTGAAAGGGCATTGCCCTTTTTAAATCAGTTATCACCGCAAGGTCATTCGTGAGTTCTCCAACTCGCACTCGCATCTCGCTATTACTCATCGCCATCATACATATATAATTTTATATGTATTATATATTTTATGTTATGTGTAACGGCATCAACCCATAATCATCCCACTGTTGGGATATGGGGTCTCCCTTCAATAGAAGGGAATCAATTTTAGAACATACTCCACCACGCTGGTCAACAGCAGGTTGGCGGAGGCTAGTGTTTACAAACCGTATATATGTATATTTTCTCTAATACTATATAATAATGTTATTAATTTATTTTTGTATGCCGCATTCGTGTATTTTTCTTCTCAAAAGTTGTCTGTAGAGAATTAAGACCGACTATGTACACTTAACTTATGGTAAAAAAAGTTCATATAAATAAATAAATAACATAGTGATGTCTTAATTATGATCTAAAAAGAAGACCTTCTGTTTCAATTTATTTACTTTTCGACAGTAGTGATTGGTTTGTGTGGACACGTAATAGCTTCTCCAAACTAAGTTTACTTTAGTTAAGTTAGTTTTATGAGTTCGAGTCGGGATACCTGAGTTGTGTTGTTATTTACTAATTTGCTAGTAATGGAATCGATCCTTAGTTCAAAACTTGAATGACTGATAAGTATAATAAGGTCTTAGACACATAGTAATGAAAGAGAAAAGAAGTTTAGGAGTTTTTAAACATATTGAAATGGGAGTTACGCAGATATTGTTTCATAATTCATACAGAAAAATTATGCATTACCTTATGACATGTTATAAATAAACGGGCTTTAGGTGAACATTACGGCAGTAAAAATTGGGAACAAAGAGTTGAGTAAGCGTACTCAAACTATACATGCAGTACGCAAAGAACGTGAACAAACAGGACTGAATTTTATCTATACTTTTCAATTACTGTTTTTGATTAGCCCTAACGTCTTGCCGCGACATTATGTGGCGAGAGATTGAGTGAATGTCGGGCAATTACCATGCTTTCTTCTTCCTACAATAGAGGCAGGTAGAACGCTACAGAAATAAAGCAGATGCTGTAATTTTTTCGACCTGTTTTCAATCGAAATACAATAGCAATTAAAATAATCGCTATATTAGTACTAGCTGGCCCGGAGAACTTCGTGTCGCCTTTAGATATTTTTACGTAAATTTTTCCGATGAGTTATTATAAACTATCCTATCTCTCAAGTTGGATCAAACTACACACATTGTGCAAAATTTTATTAAAATCGGTTCAGTAGTTTTATTATTAGAATTCCATCGCGGACAAACAACGTGACACGAAATTTTTATATAGGTATTCAGATATACAACACGTTTGAACCTACTGTTTGACTATTAGTTTACTAGACCGTAACTAATTTTAGGAAGTATGGTGGTAAATGCCAATAAGCCAGTACCCATTGAAAGATAAATGGGGTAATTCCATAGGGGATAATTAGAGGAAGAGATTGCTTCCCGGGGGTGAAACAAGGAGTGCATACGTTAATCCCTTGGGATATTACCTTGCCTGATAAGCCTCTGTTTATGGATGGTTCAGATTTATATGGAAGCTAGATGTGCCCGCGGCTTTTATTGCATATATATCCTTATGTCTGTTGACCTGAGCGAAGAAAATTATTTAAATATAGCTATGATTTTCAGCGAAATTCATTGAGCTTATGAAATCGTCCGGTCGTTCTGTCTGTCCGTTGCTATGAAACTCAAAATTTTGAAATTCTGACTTCGGATTCGTGTAGAGCATCAAAAGTAGTAATGTAAAGTGACCTTGGTTTTTCGATATCAATTCGGTGATTTCGAAAAAAAAGTCGTTCTGTCTGTCCGTCCGTTGCCATGAAACTCAAAATTTCGAAATTCTGACTTCGGATTCGTGTAGGTAGAGCATCAAAAAGTAGTAATGTAAAGTGACCTTGGTTTTCCGACAAAAAGTCGTTCTGTCTGTCCGTCCGTTGCCACGAAACTCAAAATTTCGAAATTCTGACTTCGGATTCGTGTAGAGCATCATAAAGTAGTAATGTAAAAACACCTTGGTTATACGATAACAATTCGGGATTTCGAAAAAAAAAAAAAATTTCGCTATGGTGGCGCATGCTGCGCGTCCGATGTTTTTTATATGACAGTTTGCCTAAACTAGCATGTAGGTTACCTGATAGAAAGCAATCACCACCGCCCATGGATATCAGCAACACCAAGGGGTTGCCGATCTGTTGTCATTCTATACTCGTTTCTTACTTTCGTTCTGGTGACCTCTCTCACTCGCAGGAACACAACAACCCTCAAGGTAATTATTATTTGGCTGCGGTATACAGTCGGGCAGCTCAAAAAATATGATATGCCCTATCTCTTTTTTCGCCAGAGCCTCGTTTGTCAGTGTCAGTCAGCTGGGTGCACTACGTGCAGGTGAGGTTGGCTTTGTTTCAAAGATGTTGGTAAACCACTTACAAATAATAAAATAATAAAAAACATGTAAACCAGATAACTAGTTCTCCCATGAAAAAGCCAAGAACGGACAGATAGAGATGAGACGCTATTCTCATTGTTTATGGTTGATTCTAAAACAGTTTATAAGATCTTTATAGTAGACGGTGTTATGGTAGTTATGATTTCCTTTATGATTAGCCATTATGATTAGCCTTTGATTTATTTCAATGCTCAAAGCAACGGATTTTGATGCGGTTTTTACTATCACTTAGAGAATATATCCAGGAAGGTTTATAACACGGTCGAAACCAGGGCGTGTTGTTAATTAGATAATGCAATGGAATTCACTGTTTATTGCCTTTTTTGGCGGTCGCCGCTGTTAATCCTGGCTAAACAGGAGATACAGTTGTGTGAATGTGAGAGATGGGCAAAAGAAAATGAGTTAATGAAATGGAAAACTGCTGAAATCATGTATTTTTTCTCGAGTTTAAGTAGGTATATTTTGATTACGAATACGTAGATTGTAAAAAAACACGGGTTGCACTCCGTGCAACGGAGTGCAACTGACTGTTATTTGACTGCGGTATTCTGTGAGGTGGAGGTACATTCCCCAGTCGGGTAGCTTACAATTACGCTCCCTATCTCTCTTTTCACAAGAGTTTCGTTTGTCAGTCAGCAGGGTGCACCGCGTGCAGGTGAAGTTGGGTTTGGTTCAAAGATGTTGATGAACCGCTTACACCCCAATTATCAAATCAAATCAAATCAGTATAAAAGTACTATCATTTATGAGGTAAATTACCATATTGATTTATTGCGCTATCGTACACAAACATGACAATTTATATTACATTAAAAATAAACGGCAGGAGCAGGCATACATTTTCGCGGCGCGGTAGAAAGAGAGGGAGATATTACTTCCTCTCCTACGCTGCGCCCCGCGCCGGCGCGCGGTCTACTCTCCCTCCGTTTTACGAATTTTCTATCAGGTTACGTTTCCTGACGCGAGTTTAACATATTTTACCCATTCCAAAAAGTGCACAACGCCGCTAAAGAAGTTTTCACTTCAAAAACTTTCTTTTAAGAAAACTCTATGTGGACTTCTCCTACGTTATTAGTTAAAGAATAATCTGTACATTTTCTAATACAAGATTTCCTGAAAGACGTAATGAAACACGATACCAAAAATTTCACAATATAAAATTACTTCGCAAAAACCGATTTATCAATGGCTATTTAAATAATAAATTGTGATTAGAGTTTTTTTTTTCACAAAAAGATATTTTTTTCGCGCTCATCTGAACAAAGTGGTTCTGTGATTAATCAGTGAAGTGCTACGAGGGTTGATCTTTTTTACATCGGGGTGATTGAAA
Source organism: Hypsopygia costalis (assembly GCA_937001555.2). Classification (NCBI taxonomy): domain Eukaryota; kingdom Metazoa; phylum Arthropoda; class Insecta; order Lepidoptera; family Pyralidae; genus Hypsopygia; species Hypsopygia costalis. Next base: position 7,623,837 of record OW443335.2, read on the forward strand.
GGGTTGAAACTCATTACTGCGGCCGTTGTATCCCGCCGATTAGTTTCCAAGGGAGAGCAATAATGGGCCAGCAGGTCGTCGTTATGTAGGCGACCAAGTATTTTTTTCCTTCAATGAACATTTATAAAAGGCTTGTGTTTCCGTCTTTTTTTATATGAGGGCAAACGAGCTCACCTGATGGAAAGCAATCACCACCGCTCATGGAGATCAGCAACACCAAGGGGCCAGCCGTCCGTTGCCAGCATATCTCCTTCCTTTCTATCTGGTAACCTCACTCACTCGCAGGAACACAACAATCCTTAATCGTAGGAATAAAACAGGGAATTGTTATTTGGCTGTGGTATTTTGTTAGGTGGAGGTACTTTCCTAGTCGGGCAGCTAAGAAAATACGCTATGCCCCACCTCTCTTTTCACCAAAGCCTCGTGTGTCAGTCGGCAGGGTACACCACGTGCAGGTGAGGTTGGAGTTGGTTCAAAGATGTTGACGGACGACTTACACCCCATCTAAGAATCAGCTAGGCGCAAGCTTACTCAATTATCTTTCTAAAAGTAATGTGAAGGTGAATGCTGACATGTGTGTTTCTATTGAGTAATAATTTACCTTTATATTTTTGTACTGCTGTGTACTTGTGTGGATCTGTAATTGCTTTTCTTTCGCTATATATATTATTTACTCTGTCAGCATAGCTGTTGGTTTTCCAATAAATAAACATTCCTTACTTATCCAATCTAATCCATAGTCCAACAAATGCTCTTTAAATGTTTCTTGACGGATAGGAATAACAGTACGAAAGGATTTTTTTTTGCATTCCGGAGTAGAACTAAATAGGATCAAAATTTGAAACAGTCGGTAAATTTCAACCTAATTAAAAAAAAAACCGGTTAGTTCCAGTAAAAATTGAATTACTGGTGCTACTAGTATTACGAAAAAAAACTGCTATTTCTATAAACCGTTTATAACCAATTCAAAAGAACTGAAAGTTATCTACGTATAATATAAGTACCGGAAGATAAACCGGTTTCGAAAAACTGTTTTTTTTTTAAATCTTATTTAAGCAATTTTATTGAAATCAATGCTGGAGCTATCTGCTGCTCAAATATAGTTTTCTAACAAACGTACGACCGCAGTATAAGTAACAGTACTACGTACGAGTATAGATGGCCACTCCCTGCCGCTCTCTCGTGTCGACCTCACCTCCCCTCTGAGACAAATCTGGAACAGTTTGTATGGCACCTCATGCAGATTCGCTCATTCACGCTCTGCACAGACGTCATTGTTTAAGTAGTAGTAACCGTCGCAATATTTGTATAGAGTGGCCGGGGTGTGTCACTACACAACCAAGTAAGGATACGTATTCCTACTAAATTGGCCGTGTGGTTTCCGGCAGATTAGAATAGAATCACTCCGTCTCTTCCCGTGGATGTCGTATAAGGCGACTAAGGGAAATACATTATCAAACATCGATCAGGCCTCCCCAACCCGTTTGGCCAGCGTGGGGAGTGTAGGCCAAATCCTCCTTCTGTCTGGGACGGATGAGAGAGGGTCGTGCTCCTGTAGTGGAGACTAAAATGATCTGATGATGGTTCCTACTAAAATACTGGATTGGCATGAATGATATAAATAAGTAAAATGTTTCTATTAACAAGTTTCAAAGCAATACTTAAAATATTTTGACTTGAGAAACAATGAAGACATTATTGGAAAATTTCTGCAGATTACTGCAGACTACAAATTGCTGGAAATTTTCATTGTGAAGAAAATGGTTATCAAATTTCACTACACAGATACTGTTACGCTGATATTTGCATATAAATAGAGCTGTATCATAGGTTTCCGATCTAATAGCGAGATAGCTTCTTCGATCCGGAATTTGTTACGAACGTTGAGTCCGAAGCAATGGCGCATGAAGTACAATATTAGCGGTTAGGACCCTTAAAAAGGCAACGCATTTTTTTGGATATTTCTAAATCCTGTTTTGAACAGTGTCTAATGGATTTATTTATCTGTAAAGTATCTTTCTGCTAATATGTATATTACCAGTTATAAAAAAAATATACCACTTTATTCCAGATTTTAATGTGTTATTATTAGTCAGAATGCGAAGAAAGTGGTAAGTATATACTTTTTTGAGAAGCGCTCATAAAACATTTTATAAATATTCCAATTGATCTATGGTTATCACTATGAAGGTAGGCTGTAAGTTTATTTGATACTCGAGTCATATCACAAATTGAAAAAAACGCCGACTGAATAGGTACCATTAAAATTTACCGTTCCATTTTAAATTCCAATCATGCCACTTTGATGATTGGTGATCTATTATAAGACTTTACTAAGGCATTTTCTACCACGTACGGTGAAATTGTTGCATCAATCTCACTCAACATATACGATTTGGGAATCTTCAACGAAAGATCAATTTATGTTGCAAGCGTTAATATGGCTACGCTAACCGCTTCACATAAGGCGGGCCATATGCTAGTCTGCCACCCGACGTAGTACTGATGAGTGACCTGGTGTAATTGATATCTATGGGCTGTGGTGATCGCTTACAATCAGGCGAGTCACGTGCTCATTTGTCTCCCTCTCTGTTATAAAAAAATATTACAAAAACAATAAATTTCCAAGAATGCACGACATAAATTCAATTCTGAAATTGACTCCATTTGCCCCAAGTTCTTAAAGGGATTCGTTTTATTTTGTTTTGCCTGAAATATGGCGACGCATTTTAAGATATTAAACGTATCTAGTAATATATGCGACTCCGCTGCGCCTATTTCCTTAGAAAGAGCACATTTGTATTCACAGGGGAGAAATAGTGAATGCATTTGTTGGTCGCTGCATGCCGACGGGTCGTGACGAATTTTTCCTATGAAATTGTGTTCTCAAAAATATTTATGCATTAGGAAATCAACATCGTAAGTATCCTGCACCATACATTCAATATTGCATTCGTGTTTAAGATTAGAAATAGTTATTGAAAATGGAGCTTTTAAACTTTTGCTCTAAGTTTTGTTTGCTTATTTTGAATATTTCTTCTTCTATTTTTTCTTACTTATATTTTTATTTTAACTTAAAATAAAATATTGTTGCTCCATATGAGCAGTGTACCTACTCTAGCGCACGCTATTAATTATAATAACACATAATTGTGGGTTATAATCTAGCTCTGTACTAATCATATGCTGTTATAATGGTGTTTATGTTGATTGTAATCTGTCTTGTATATAAATACATAAATAAAAATTACCGCTTCTAGTTAAAGCGTGACTAAAATCTTTATTTGTCACAGGTTTATGGGTCTTACGAAGCGTCTTGCGTAAACGATCTTAACCTGAACGCGCAGTGGCACGGTGCAATGCGAATAATAACAAACAGTCGAAGCGTATTGAAGTGTCCTAACGTATGCGGGAACGCAGTCAGTCAGTCAGTCAGTAATCATGCGCCTAGGCGCGTACGGGCCTCGAGTTAAGTACTCTTTGCCCGGGCAAGACTCCAGGGGCGAACCGCCCCCTGTGTAATTTGACCTCGCTTGCGCGGGTGTGGGATGTAGAGATGGTGGTCGGACCGACCGACTGATCAAGGGCCTCGTAGAGGCAAGAAGTAAACAAATGACCGAAACACCTAGCCAACATGGAGGCTGAGCAACGTCTACGACACAAGCTAAGTTAAGCCGAACATTACTACGCTGCCGCGCAGCCAGCGCGCCCGTGTCGGCACGACCCCTCGGGGTACTAGTCGACACGCGCTCGCCTGGCCGCGCGCCAGCGGTATCAATGGCCTACCAAGTGACAGCACATAACAGTTCAATCTTCACAAAGCTCTAAGGGGCTTTGTGGACACACGATACTATTTGAACACAGACAATACACTAAGGCAACATACAACAATCAATACATAACACTTTATACAGTTGTAGAGATACTCCGCGGAGTATTTCTACAACTGCTTTGGCCTGTAAAAGGTATATAAATTAGTAATTTTACATAATACAAACGTATGCGGGAACGCGCGGCGGCGCGGCGTTTAAATGTCATGTCTCTCCTTCGGTTCGCTTCGCATTGGATAGTCAACGTACTTATTACAAAGCCCAGTGCTAAATATAAGACGTGTCTATACGTAATTATATTCACTTTTTTCTTTGTCTACCAGTATTTGGAGTATTCCGGCGCCAATAATTTCGTTGCTCGATTCGAAGAGGTGAAGTTTTGGTATGTTGCTTGGTGGCGCTCCTCAATATTCGGCGCGAGAGAGACGGAGCTGCGTCTGATATACGCCCTGACGAAAATCTTTGTTTGAGATCGAGATCGAACTAGACAGCATTTCGACGAAAATGACTGACTCGTTTAATTATAATAATACTTAATATAAGTATGTTATCTCATCTGAGTTTTAATAATATTATTTATAATTTGAGTCATAGTTAGTATTATTATTTTCCTTCACCTTATAATACCTCCCTGACTCTCCCTAACTCTAAACTCTACCCGACTCCTGAACGGTCATGATGAAGTCGTAAACATTTTATATTCAAATTAGACATTTAGGCACGATTAAAGTCACAATCACTTCTTAAACACCTCCCGTTGTTGTCCCGTTAGGGCGTATTTCCAGCCTGGTAGGGTCAATCCTTTTCAATTTCAGTTTATTACATTTCCGACGCTAAGGTGCTCAAAGTCCAAATTCACTTTAGGTAACAAAGACAGGCAACAAAGTTCTGTCTTAGAGATCGTATACACTTGTTTAGACGATATTCTTTGTCGTTAAATATTTATTTTATTTTTATTTATATATTTAGAGACATATATGTATATATGTCTCTAAATAAAATATTATACATATATGTATATATCGTGATATTATCTAAGAGAGAGCTCGATGATGTCGAACTCTCAGTGCTTCGAGGGGCATGTCAAGACATCGGTTCCATCTGATGTTGTTAGATGACAGTCGTTAAGCCAAGTTAGTGGCATTCGGTCGGTGTTATAAGAAGTTCCTTCAGGTACATACAAGTATAAGTAACAATGTACAAACACAACAGACACTCTCTGCCGCTCTCTTGAGACCTAACCTGACCTCTTTTTTATGTTAAATTTATGTATAATAAATAAAAAGAAAGAAAAATAATAAATAATACGCGTCAAAAAATTCCTCCGCATCACTGTCAAAAGGCATCGTGCCCAGAACGCTGGCAGCATTGCCACGCTGAATGGCAATGCTTATATACGTTGTGCCAAATATAGGCCAGCCCTCTGGTCACGAGAAGTATCAACCAAGCGCTTTGCTTATTCTCTAAATAGAAGCCTTACACTCGGACCCCATGTGCTTAGCATTTCGACCCCAAACGGCTCAAATATATAATTACCTGTAAGGTTTAAATATTTGCGCCGCTTAAGTGTCTCCGCTGATGCAGCAGCAGCTCCCGCCGATCCCGACGTGTGAGGGAGATGAGAAGGCGCTAGGGTATCGACGAAAGTTGCATCCCATACCAAAGGCCTTCCCATCTTCCATGATAATTATTTTGGCGTCGGGTGGCAAAAGGTGGCAGTCTATAGATGTTTGGAATATACAATATCGCCGTGCTATACAACGAAAGTGTGTTTAAATCTCTTCCTATCTGAAAACATTAACCTTCTAAGTTTAAAAATTGAGCAGCTTATAATTTACGTTGTATTCCTATTTATTGCCACAACTTGGTTAGTTCATCGGCAGGATACACCACGTGCAAGTGAAATTGGCTTTGGCTCAATGACGATAGTGAGCTACTTAAACCCCAATATAATGAGAACATTTGCGATTTACACACCCCAGCTGCGATTACAGAATCTGTATCTTCTACACAGATTCTGTTCATCATTCAGATCATGTTCGCAGCTAATGACCTTAGTTTCTCGTTTGAATACAATAAAAAAATATCTGTGCTATAAGGTGTTACCTTAAGGTATTTACTAGTTGATTTGAAATTTTAAGTATAGTGTAAAATGTATAGATTCTTTAGTAGGAATTCAGGGTGTCAGGTAAGTAAGTACACATAACTCGTATGTAGAATACACTCTAGTCAAACGGAGTTAAGTGCTGTCCTAGCAAACATAATTTATACTTGTGTCTACAACAACGACTTACGGTATTTAATTTCGTGCCCTCTTTAAACTTCAGAGCGAAGTGTCGTATGCATAGTGGATAGGGGCCCTTAGTTTAAGCGCAGAGTAACTGCTACAACGTCAGAACGGGGCAATTATACAACTAACTCCGTCTCAACTACTCTTAACTCTTAAAACTCCTCAATTAAAGAGAAATTGTTAAATGAAAGGAACAACAACAATACTTAATTACGCTTCAAATTGAGGAAACTTTGAAATTTCCAATGCGAGTTGTTTCTTACTTTTAGTTAAAATGTAAATTTTTAGTTTTTCCTGTGAATAAATAACGTCTAATTATACGGTTTAACAAGTGACGCATGTGTCCAAGATATGTATGGCTCGATTTTCGCTCCATAGATGGAATACAATCATACTCTGCTTAATCTTAGGTAAATTCTGGAACATAGACATGAGAGAAACCATGACAACTCTGGTGGACGAATGGATAACCATGTCCACTTTGACTCTGGGGTTGCGGGTTCGATCCCCGCACCAGACAAATATTTGTGTGTATGAATATATATGTCTGTTTGTACTTCTCTGGGTATTTTCTATGTATTTATATGTATATATATGTATGTATTTATAAAAAAAAATGTATTTAAGTATAATATCAGTTATCTAGTTCCCATAGTACAACCTTTGCTTAGTTTGTGACTAGATGGCAGTGTGTAATTTGTCCAAGAATATTTATTTATAGATACATCTTTCTGCGTCTTGTTCGTTAAGGTGAATTGTTGTTTAAACAAATTGGTAAGTCTATTGTTACGTAATGTATTTTGATCTAACAACCTTGCATAGAATTAATATCTTCGTAGTAGATTGCGTCTTGCGAAGACTTATAAGAACAAAAATAGAATAATTCCTTGCCACAATAGACTACTTGATTGACTATCGTTTTCAGTATTTTCTCCCAGACCTTTTGTTCAATGCAAAACTTCATGATAAACGGGATTAACAGCGCACGAGTAATACCGACCATACATTACCGACTTCTTATAATACTTTAAAGTAACCGCTTTATAGGTTGTCCACCTTTAAAACGGTTACCTTACCGTGTTTACATAGCATGATTGCGATAACGGACATGATTGCAAAACATAAATGCCATTTTTTTTTTTTTTTTTATACTACGTCGGTTGGCAGACAAGCATACGGCCCGTCTGATGTGAAGCGGTTACCGTAACCGTATTAACGCTCGCAACATAATATATCACTTGCGCGTCGCCACCCCCGCTGCCAACGCAGCATCTCCTTCTTTTCTGGTGACCTCACTCACTCGCAGGAACACAACATCATAAAACATATTAGTATTTTTCTTCGTTACATTACAATTTTTTTTGCTCTGTAGTTGCTCTATAGTAGCTCGCAGGAAAAGGGAAACGTTTAAGGTTACAGAGTGCTTAGTGAAGTTTTTTTGGTCACATTCGAACGTTAACGTTAGCGTTTATAAGCCGACCAAATTGAAAAAAAAAAACATATTGTGAATTTACCAGTTGCGTGTTATATACCTATCAAAATTAGCCGGTTTGCTAACTTCGAAATGTGAGCAAGTAAGCTACATAATTTTGATATGTACTCGTAACGCGCGTCTTATAAATTCACAACATGAGAGTTCTTCTCTATTTGGTCGGTTTATTTACGCATTCGCACTAAGCACTCTGATGTATTGCGTTTAGCTCGCTTCGGAACAAATCATCTTCTACTCGCCCAAGTGTAGAGAAATTTACACAACACATTGCATTACAATCAGAAAATATCCGTGCTTTTAGAAGTCTAAAGATATATACTCGTACTCAGCAAAGAACACTATAATAATAAAAATGCGCTCAGGAGCAAGAGTACATACTTCCAAACATACTTCCAAACATACTCGTATTACCGGAGGCGTCTTATTTACGTACATCGTTACATGTAAGTGCTCATGAAAATTCCCTCATTCGGCCCCTCGGGATGGTTTTAGCGAGTAACATAAACGATATGTTAGCTGAGATATCTGCTCGCGGAACAGGAATGTAAAGATTTCCGTGGTTCTCTTTTGAAATACAAAACTTTGTTATGACATGCCGTAGGTGCTTTTACCAAGGAATTAATACTATTTTGTTATATATAAGAGAACGATGCAATAAAATTAATCTTAGACTATTCAATAGTGTCCAATATATACAAATTTATTTAGAATTACTTTCTTCAGTCAAATTTTAGCTCACGAACTAAAATTTTACTGATGATGTTAGTTATAAATGTAGTTAGGTTAGGTTAGGAAATTTCGCCAGGATCAATCTGTATAATGGATACCAAAATCTCTTTTCAGCCATAACTACTAGTTGAGTATATAATAATAAAAAAAATTTCAACGTCTCTCTGTACGTCCTTTTAAGCTTCTTTCTAACATGAAAATCGAGAACTAAGTATTTATATTTAATTGAGATCTATGTTCTTCAGTCAAGTCATAGGTAAACGCGTCAAATATAAGTACACGCGATCGTGGTTGTTAGCCCAGTTTGTTAATGTATATATACTCGTAGAGATGTGACCTGGGCCTGCTGAAGCTGAACCCGATTACCATCGGATTATTTGATTGCAAATATCAAACTTAAGCTTAGATGGGTGGTAATTGTGTTAATAATTAGCTTAGCTGGTAGAAACCTTGCGGCTCTACAGACTGAGCTGCCCCCTTACCACAATCTCTTATTGCGATTTAATAACTATACAGAATGCTTATTCATACCAATGAATAAGCGACTCTATTTCAAATGGAATAGTGTCGCTTATTCATTGGTATGAATAAGCAATCTACTCAATTATTGAATCGCAATAAGAGATGGTGGTAAGGGGGCTGAAGATATTTGTCAATAAGTAAAACGTAAGACCCTATATTTTGAATTCAAATATTCGATGGTAATCGGGTTCAGCAGCACAAGTCTTACATTTAAGTTATTGACTAACACCCTCGGCTTAGTCGGTAGAGCTCCAGGGTTGCTACTAGCTAAGCTAAACACAAGTATAGTACGGGAAACATAACTTGAACCATGCGCAGAACACATTTTCAGGTCCCAAACGTAATGAGGTACGAGGTGCGACGCGAGGGGCCGCGCGTAACTATAGCAACGCGGTGACGCTAACCCCCACACAGCCGCACTCTACCCCCCGCCGCCCGCGCACGCTCCGCGCGGCCCTAGAGTACAATCGCGCACTAAAATTTCAGTTGTTTGACATTTCCTATTCCTGTGAATTGTGTGATCATAATAAGTCAAGACAATTGCAGATTCTTACGTTAAAAGCGACCACGTCATGGATAAAATGACGGAAGAATTTATAATACGAGTTGGAGATTCCGACAGCAGTGATACTGAATTAGATTCCTTAACTGACATAGAAGATGGAAAAGACGCAACTCCTGGCCCAAGTTCTGGTGCCATACCACTCGCAAATTATATATAAGGTGCATGCCAATGAGTGACAATGATTAAACAATGTACATGTAGTACATAAACATTTTTTGGTATTAAATTTTTATTATTAATCCTTTAACTGATATATTTACCCGACCTAGACTGACCTAGCGACCCGACACACTCCAGTTTTGTTTGATTCTTTTTAATGAAATTTGGTTTTCCGTTTAACTTGCGTTTAATTATATGATTTCACTCAATTTTTACACTTCATAAAAGAAATAATTAAAATACAACGAAATCACTTTCACACGACAACTCACATTACTATTTCCCAGGAAACCGCGGAGCATTCGTCTAACACTTTTTCTTCTTAATTGTACCTGCGCAGACGACCGCCATTTTGGTTCAACTTATGTTTCCCGAACTGTACAGTGCCACAAACTTATCTGGCCCGGTGGCGGGGGCGGTACGATAGACTTAAGTGTTGCCATTAAACGAAATGCCGCCCGTTTTAGAGGAAACATAAAAATCAAAGAAATATATACACTGTTAAAATAATAGCATTGATATACTTATTAATTGTGTTGTGTGGTGTTTCAATTAAATATCAATTGCCTTCTATTTTTTTGTTGATTAGTTTTAAAAATGCACCACGTTATGTTGCGATCATAGCTATTATATAATATTAGAGAGTTATAATATTGCACAGAAACAACTCGTTGACGATTTTTTTATTGTATGTATAGAAAAATATAATATGTATTTAAAAAAATACACCTCAATGGAATGTACATACGCGGTAAATAAATTAATTGTACCTGGCAATACTAACATTTCAAGATGGCGGCTTTAGTTCTAAATTTGGCCACCGGGTCAGATAAGTTTGTCGCACTGTACCATAAATCTAAGCTGAAGTTTGATTTTCGCAATAAAACAACAATATGCATCAGCTTAAGCGGTAGGGCGTCTGGGGCCTACCGCCGAAGCTGCAGCCGATTCCCATCGAATATTTTGAATGCTAAAATCAAACTACTGCCCTCTCTCAAAAGGACTCTAGGTTTACTACCAGCTAAGCTAAATACAAACACCATAAATCTAAGCTTTTTTTTATATTAGAGAGGGGCAAGCGAGCCTGTGGGTCATCTGATGGAAAGCAATCACCACCGCCCATAGAAATCAGCAACACCAAAGGGTCACCGATCCGTTGCCAGCCTTTTAAGGGAAATATTGACTCTGTTCTTGAAGGCCCCCATGTCATGCTAAAGTTTGACGCTCGCAATCAAAAATTCAGATGAAGCTGAAGCCGATTCAGCTTAGCCGGTACGCCCCTGGTCTGGTTTCGACCGTATCATAAAATGTACTAAAAATGTACTAACTTGAGCTCGTAACTTAGTACACGACTATCCCGATATGCCGTGAGAATTTTTCTTTCGACCTTTCATAACCTACGTCACACTAGATATCCAATCCACTGAATGCCAAATTTCAACTCGATCCGGCCAGTGGATTGAGCTATTCGTTGATAGAGCAGTCAGTAACTGTTACCTTACAGATTATAGATATATACCTCCCGTATATGATTATTTTTTTAACGGGACGAGGGCCCACCACACATTCCCACCACTGTGCCTCCAATGTAGCCAGGATTAACAGCGGCGACCGCCAAAAACGGCAATGAACATTGAAGTCCATTGCAGTTCCGGAGGTAAAACTACGACTTCCATGGAATTCACAACGAATTTAATCAGAAGAAATTAGTAGGAGTAAGAAGCTTTTGGAATTATGATTATTATAAACCTCCCGCAAGAAATTGTGTAAATAATAGTGAAGACTGTATCAAAATCTGAGAAGTAAGCGGAACAACAGATCAACTTATCCTAACATGGAACAGAAACGCATTCAAAAGTTCCACAGCTAAGTTTGTTTTCACTTGCATTGAATTCAGCCAGTTACTGTCACTGGTACCCAACACAATCGACTAGTTAATTACGAGCAACGCTGTGCGCAGGGCTTATGTATTAGAGGGTTATGACCAATTATAAAGTTTGTACAACACGACCACTTATTACAGAACCACCGCGCTCCCCGCACGCATCCAAATGTTCGAACGCAGAGGGGATATTTGCAAAAAACAAGGGATCTAGACATTCTAGCCATACAGCCACCCTGTTTGAGTTTAGGTGAAAACCAGATCTGAAAGTTTCACCTAAACAGTGTGTTTGCGTTTTGTCACTGGATGTGAAACGTAGTTTAGCAATTTGGTGAATTTTGTCGGGTTAGTAACTTTGTTATTCGTTAGCTTAGGTTGAATCACAGTATAAGTAATAGTACTAACGTACAGTATGGACACTCTCTGCCGCTCTCACTAGTCGACCTCACCTCCCCTATGGAACCGATTTGGAACCGTTCGCAATGGATGCAACGTCCTACAAATTGACGTCGCTCGTATTTTATTCTCCATTCAGTTTAAAAGATGGAAGTTACTTGTGCAGTGGATGGATATCTCAACACATGGAAAATCAAAAAAATAAATTTATTCGATCCCTTTGGATGAAATAAAGTACAGATTTTTTTATAGATTACCTAAAAAGCATGCGGCAGCCATAGTTTCATCATAACTAATTCATGTCTGTCAAAGTAGGATACAAGATACAATTAATACGAGATGAGAAAAGGATAGCATTATATGTCTCAAAGAGCAAGTGAGTGCGCAGACGCGAAAGTGACATTGTTGTCACTTGAGTTATGGTGGTTTATTGTTTACAATTTTCTTATTTACGAGTAAATTTCAATGTTTATTGTGCGTGATCTCATGTGTTGAATTAGTTTTAAATTCCGTTTGTTCCATGTGAATATGAAAATGAATTAAATCATTGCGCATGCATTTATATGAATAGTAAAAAGCTACAATTAGTAAGAATGAAATGGTTTGACCATTACAATGAACCGGTGTTCGGAAGGCGAACGTTTGATTTAGTGGTGTTAGAAAATATAAAATTTTGGGTAAGTTAGCAATGGCAATTATACAAGGCGTTTTATAAATATTGGCTGAAGTCAGTGTAGTGTATTTACTATGTTTTTTTTTCTTCACTACGCCCACCTGATGTGAAGCGGTTACCGTAACCATTTCAACTTTAAAAATCGCTCGCGCGCTGCCATCCTCGCTGGCAACGCAGCAACTCCATCGTCTCTGGTGACCTCACTCACTCGCAGGAACACAACAACCCTCAAGGAAATTGTTATTTGACTGCGGTATTCTGTGAGATGGTGGTACTTCGTCAGTTGGGTTGTTTAAAAAATACGCTATGTCCTACCTCTCTTTTCGTCAGAGCCTCGTCTGTCAGTCAGCAGGGTGTACCCCGTGCAGGTAAGATTGACTTTGGTTCAAAAATGTTGACTAACCACTTACACCCCCTTACATGTCCGACTAATAATTTAATAATGTCAGCCCTAGAGAACGTCACTCAAACATAGGCACGTGTACAGACGTCATTTGGTTACTACATGCAAAAGTGCCATTTTTGTATGGAGTGGCCGGGGTTTGGTTGAATTAAGGAATGGTATTTTGTATCTGATAGGCGGGGCAATGGCCGGATTAAATTTAATGGTAAGTAAGAGGGGTTTTCCTAGTGTAACAAAACGTTTAAGCGTACCTATCTATGTAATCTTTTTATTTTAACATAAAACAATACAAAGATAAAAATCGGCCAAGTGCGAGTCGGACTCGCGCACGAAGGGTTCCGTACCATTATCTATAAAAACAGCAAAAAAATCACGTTTGCTGTATGGGAGCCCCCCCTAAAAAATGTTTTATTTTCATTTAATTATTTATTTTTAAAGTGAATATATAACTAAATATTATGTGAGTATTTCAAGCATCTACCTATTGCCGTTATCAATTGCAAGCAAAAACGAGCAAAAAAATCACGTTTGTTGTATGAGAGCCCCCTTAAATATTTATTTTATTCTATTTTTTTTGTATTCGTTGTTATAGCGGCAACAGAAATACATCATCTGGAAAAATTTCAACTGTCTAACTATCACGGTTCATGAGATACAGCCTGGTGACGGACGGACGGACGGACAGCGGAACCTTAGTAAGGGTTCCTTTTTACCCTTTGGATACGGAACCCTAAAAAACTAGACAAATAAATTAAACAATATATAGGCGGACTTATCTCTGTAAGAGATGTCTTCCAGTCAACCATAGAGTGTTTGGAAGGATTCATAATTAGCACATGAAGAATTTTTTTCGATAAATAGGGACTAAAAATTGCACTTTTTTATATAAATATCGTATACATTGTTTAAACAATAGAAATAATTTTGTCCCCGCTCCAATAGGTTTCTGATTTTAAATAATATAACGAATTTTTTTTTTAATTTCTAAATCACAGCTGTTCTTGAGGACTTCCGAATATCGTCTGTTTTATGTATTCATTGACGCGAGTATATATCAATTGTTTGTATATATTAGTATTTATATCAATTGCCAGTTCCCGACCAGGCACTTCTTACTTTAGTGCTACGATGTCTTAAAGAGAATAGCCACCAGGGTTCAAGCTATCTTCATACCACATTTTAACATAATCAGTTTAGCGGACTAGCAAATAAAATGTTTGCCTTTGTAATTATATATATGTATTAATATTTAGTAACAAGTTCTGAATTATGAAGGCATAATCAACGTGAATTAGTTTGATGTTATTTCATATTTTATTTATTTTTTGTTGCAAACAATCGAATTTTATGATCAACAAAAGGCAAACTTAATGCAAAAGCATTGTCTCCTAGTTTACCTTTGTGACAATAATAACAATTTGTTTTATCGATACTGAAATAGAAAACGTTCTATTTGCATTTTGTGTTTCATATTTATACATTCAGAAATATGGATAAAAAATGCAGTAAATCGAAATGTCGTTGGTCGTTAGTTACAGGTCAAAAGTTGGGCATATTGTCGGAGCCACGAGTCGGATGTTGTTAGCGTCATATTTTCAAAATAGAACCTCGTTGTGCTCTCTGGGTGGCATATTTTTGAAGTGAAAACTTCTTTAGCGGCGTTGTGAACTTTTTGGGATGGGTAGAAAATGCGTAAAATAAAACACGTGGCCTGATCGAAAATTCATAAGACGGAGGGAGTATAGACCGCCGGCGCGGAGTAGGAGATGAAGATCCCCCTCTCTTTCTACCGCGCGGCGAAAATGTATGTCTGCTCCTGCTGTTTATTTTTAATGTAATATAAATTGTGTACGATAGCGCAATAAATGAATATTGTATTTTACAGACAACCACATTTTTTGTCACTTCCTTCTTTGGCTTCATAACAATGAAAGTCGGTTTTAAAAAAAACTTTAATTTTTACTTACAATTTAGTTTGAAAAATGTACTAGGGTTATAATTACACTAAAATTAACTTAGCAATGAACATTTAAATTATCCTTACTTTATTGTGAGATACTACAGTTGTTGGTAAAATCACATCGTTTTACTTGCCCTATAATTCTTTAGTAGGTGTTAAATGTCTTTATTTAACTTACCGACGTTTGTACTAACCGTAAATAACGTTTATTTTGATTGGAGTAAAATATACACAGAACAAAGAAGCAAAGAACAAATTATACTTAATTCAAAGAGACAAGCGGTGGCAATTAAATATTTTTATTAAGATATAGGCAGTATAGGCCCACCGCACATTTTATTCGCAGTGATAAATTAGCGTCATTGGTGGTGTCGTGTGGCTGATCGCCGCATTCCTAATAAAATGGTTGAATGCGGCGATGGTTGCCCAATGCATCAACTCGTGAACGGGTGTTGCCAGAGGGACCCTACCGCTGTAGCTGAAGCCGATTACCATCTAATTTTTTGATTGCGAAAATCAAACTTCAACTTAGATACTTAACTTAACTTAGTTACTACTTGTGTTTAGCTTAGCTGGTAGAAACGATGGAGCTCCTCCGACTAAGCTGATGGTGTTTGGCAATAACTTAAACGTAAGACCTTTTTTTTTTTCGAATCAAGATATTCGGTGGTAATTGGCTTCAGCTTCAGCTGCAGGTCCCTTGGTCTGCCGTGGTGGCAAGGTAAATAATAAGAAGATTTAGGTTAAGTAGTATGAAACATTAAGTAGTTTAAGTAGTATTGACGAGCTCGATGGCGTAGCGGTCAATGACGCGGCTTCGACACCAACGCTCGTGGGTTCGATTCCCACATAGGACAAACATTTGTGTGCATGAACATGTCTGTTTTTCTTAGTCTGGGTGTTTTCTATGTATCATAAGTATGTATTTACAAAAAAAAAAAAGAAATGTATTTACGTATGTTTATCAATTGTCTAGTACCCATAACACAAGCTTCGCTTACTTTGGGGCTAGATGGCGCTGTGTAATTTGTCTGACAATATTTAAAATTTATATTTAAAAACAATAGGACGATTTATGTTAAGTAGTATTAGACATTAGTATGATTATCAGTATAATAGCGACGTGCAATTAATAAATAGTTAGAAAATTATGAGATAAGAATATAACATTGTTAACAAAAGGTACGGACTCTGGGGTCTATAGATTTGTAGTTATAAAAAAAAAGAACATTGTTACTCATGTGCCCGGCCATGGTAATCGTAATGAGAAGCTCGACAGCTCTGTCAGCCTGCAAGTTAAGTAACGTCAGCCGTAGTCCATGTCCATGGATGAGTTACTCCCCGACGAGGACCCGATATTGGTGAGTTTTGCAGCTGGAACTACGGGTCCGCCTGTTTGGATCAGGATACCTCGGGGACTGTGGGGTTGACGAGATCATAATTTGCCAGTCATGATTCTGGATTCGAGGTGGCTTTATGTTTGTATAATCACTCACGAGCATGTGGTTTAGCTACAGAGGTTGAGCATGTTCATCTGTTTTGCCATAGTGGTCGGCCGAGCGTTCGACCTCGCGCGTAGCGTGTCAGTGGCTGCTGGCCTGGGGCCGCTCTGAGGTGGTCACCCATGGGGTTCGGAGAAGACTTAGTACGGCTGGGTTTTCCAAGCCGGCCGCGCACCTCGGGTACTTAGTAAGAAGAAGAAGAGGACGTCGGGCGATCGTTTTCATCTGTCTGGTCAGCCTAACGTAGGCCAGGGGTAGGCGTTCTTGAGTGCCTGACAACTTGGCCTTGACTTGGTTTACTGGGCGTGATAGCGGGGCGGGTAAAGGTCCTCTTGCCTGGTTGTTATACTGGGCGAGAGACTCGCAATCCTGTGATATAACCATATGGTTGGTGCACAGGGGAGCATTAGCTGTAGGCATAGGGTAGCTGTCCATGGATGGATTTATTTATTTGTATCGAGCTCCTCCGTGCTGGAATCGACGACTACGTGCCTTCCACGTTTAGTCATCGTTCCCAACAGTCGTTAAGTGAAGTCAGTAAAACAGTCAGTGAAGTCAGAACGGCTTGAAAACACTAGCTTCTGTCAATGTGCAGTTGACCAGTGTGTTGGAATACCCTCTGACCCATATTTCAGCACTTGTGTAAGGTTGTATTGATAACCCGGAATCGAACTACTAGTTCAAATTCACAAATCAAATTAATTAATTACCTGTTATTCCTATTAACAGGAAGAGGTCGAATTGGACTGTAGAGGGCTCAACATCTTTAGAATCATCATCCTGCTGATTGGCTAACGAGGCTCTGGGGTAAGAGAACGGGAAGGAGGGTCACACACACACACACACACACACACACACACACATTCCCACTACTGTATCTCCTGTGTAGGCAGGATTAACAACGGCGACCACCAAAAAGGGCAATGAATAATGAAGTACACTGCAGTCCCGGGGGTAAAAAAAATACTGGCGTACTTATCTAAGTAGGCTATGCACTGTTCGTCTGGGGAAGTACCTCCACCTCACAAGAGACTTCAGCGAAATAACAATAGCATTGAAGATCGCGTAAAGAGATGCTGCGACTTTTCAGAGGGAGTGCAAGCGCGTGAGCTATGAGACTTTGTACTCTCATAGCTCGCGTCTGTAGGCATAGGTTACGGTAACCGCTTTACATCAGGCGGAACATATGTTTCTTTAACACCCGGCGTATTTAAAAAAGAAACCACTGTGGTGAGAATGTGTGAATTGCCTGTATCTTAAAACAGATGTATAATTACCGTTAACACTTAAGTGTAATAAAAATCTATCAAATATTAATGTATTTTCCACGAAACAAAATTAAATTTCACGTTATTTACGCCTGGTAAGTTTCCACGAAATGACCCAATTAATCCTACAGCTCATTAATCAACGGTTATTATAGACACCGGGCCAATAATTACATTCGCCTCCCAGGCGGCGGCAAACTAAACAGATTACCTTTACGTACAAATAGACCTGGTAATTGGCATGTATTCACACCTAATGGTCCATATACGTGTCTTTCCTAAGACTTAGGACATCTTGTATTGGTCGTAGAATGAACAGGCCCCGCTTTGACGCTAAATTCAGGATATCTGATCTTGGATCTTCTTCAGTATTTTTTGTACGGGATGGGGGCTCACCACACTTTCCCACCACTGTGTAACCAGGATTAACAGCAGCGACCACGAAAAAAGGCAATGAACAATGCAGTCCATTACAGTCCCGGGGGTAAGACTAAGGAAGGAGATGCTGTGATGGCAGCGGGGGTGGCGGCGCGCGAGCGATTTTTTATGTTGCAAGCATTAATATTGCTACGGTAACCGCTTCACATCAGGCGGGCCGTATGCTTGTCTACCACCCGACGTAGTATAAAAAAAATGTGGCATTGGAACTCGCAACGAATTTAATCAGAAGAAATTAATAGAAGTAAATATTTATAAAAGGCAGGTTACTGATTGATCGATCAATGCACAGCTCAAACCCCTGGACGGATCGGCTTGGGGGAGACACTTGCGTCTAACAAAAATTTGCACGTTAAATGTAAATAATTCGCAAACAGATTACTATATCGAAAAATTATCTGGGACGACCAACGACACTCCACACCATGGGATAGGTGCAGAATAAAAATTCATTGTCATAAGTGTAGGGGAGGTACCCCGAAAAAAATATTTTTCAAAATTTTATTCTACCACTTTGTCAGCATAGTTAATGTGTGTCTACACGCCAAACTACAGCTTTCTAGTATATAGCGTCTCTGAGCTAGGCCGCGGACGGACGGACGGACAGACGGACATGGAGAAACTATAAGGGTTCCTTGTTTACTACGGAACCCTAAAAACTGGTATCAAACATGACAATTTACATTACATTAAAAATTAACAGCAGGACCAGGCATACATTTTCGCCGCGCGGTAGAAAGACAGGGGGATATTATTCATCTCCTACGCCGCGCCGGCGGTGTACTCTCCCTCCGTCTTACGAATTTTCGATCAGGTCACGTGTCCTGACGCGAGTTTAACATTTTTTACCCATCCCAAAAAGTGCACAAAACCGCTAAAGTAGTTTTCACTTCAAAAATTTTGTTTAATTTAAAAATAAATAAATTGTGAGTTAATAATTATGAGTCAGTTTATATTATTATGTCTCTTAAGTTCAAGGGGTTAAACCCGGTCCTTCGAAAGGCGTACGCGGGGATTATTTCTAACAATAAAGCAATATGTTGAACCCGGATAGATTTCACTTCGCTCGTATTCCCATATACATAGTATTACATACAGTATGTAGGTATATCATTGAGTAACATAATTCAAGGTGCAAACCATTGCGAAGCGTGTAGAACTATGTCATAGAGTAGGTACTTCACGGCGCGGAGAGCGGACGTGCTCGTAGGGAGTGTGGAATTACTTCCTACTTCGCGTATTCCTCCTGTCTGCTCTACATCTGTTTGTTATTTCCACAGGGTATATTGTCACTAAATTTTACGTTGGTCTAGGAATGTGTTTTATGATGTTCTTGGACAATTTATTCTTTACTCAGTCATTTCGGGGAATTAACAAACAACTTTTATTTTGAATATTGGGAACAATTTCAATTTTAGTTTATTTTGTCGTGTAAGTACATCTTTGAGCCAAAGCTAACTTCATCTGCATGTGGTGCAGGGTGCATCCTTTGTAGAGTAACAAGGCTCTGGCAAAAGATAAGTAGGTAATATGTAAATACGCATAGAAGTTGCCCGACTCGAGAAGTACCTCCACCTCATAAAATACGCAGTCAAATAATAATTCTCTTGAATTCGGGGAACCTCCAACTCACAGTAGACTGCAACTAAATAACAATATCCTTGAGCATTGTCGTGTTCCTGCGTGAGTGAGGTCACCATACATGAAACCAATGCGCGAAGTAGGCCTGCGTGCCAGTGATGCTTGTTGTATTGAAAGTGACTACCACTATACATAAGGCGGAATAGACTTTTCTATACATTTATACGTAATGTTTCCTATATTTATTTAATACTAGCTGGCCCGGCGAACTTCGTACCGCCTAATTTTCAATGAATGTCGTGGTATACATTTAAGTTGAACAAAATTTATGATGTCTTGAAATTAATATAATGAATAATAGAAAATAATAGAGAAGCACGATGGCGTCATTGCACGTGTCAGTCTAATTGTACACGCAAGTTAAGCAACGTCAACCGTAGCCTGTCCATGGATGAGTTTATATTATCTCGAGCTCCTCCGTGCTTCGGAAGGTACGTTAATCCGTCGGTCCCGGTTGTAATCATTAGATTAACTCGAGGTCCTCCGTGCTTCGGAGGGCACGTTAATCCGTCGGTCCCGGTTGTTATCATTAGATTATCTCGAGCTCCTCCGTGCTTCGGAAGGCACGTAAGACGTCGGTCCCGGTTGTTATCATTAGATTATCTCGAGCTCCTCTGTGCTTCGGAAGGCACGTAAGACGTCGGTCCCGGTTGTTATCATTAGATTATCTCGAGCTCCTCCGTGCTTCGGAAGGCACGTAAGACGTCGGTCCCGGTTGTTATCATTAGATTATCTCGAGCTCCTCTGTGCTTCGGAAGGCACGTAAGACGTCGGTCCCGGTTGTTATCATTAGATTATCTCGAGCTCCTTCGTGCTTCGGAAGGCACGTTAAGCCGTCGGTCCTGGTTGTTATCATTAGATGGCAGTCGTTAAGCTAAGTGGCCTTTAGGCGGCTTGAAATTACTGGCGTCCGCCAACTCGCAGTTGAGCAGCGTGGTGGAGTATGCTCGAAACATATTCAGTTGAAGGAAGACCCGTATTTAATATTACCCAGCAGTGGGTAAATATTAAGTTCAGTATTTTACTATGTCACAAAATAAAGTACCATGACACTTGACAACCAATTAATATTCATTTTCAAGCATTCATTCATAAACAATTTTCAAAACAACAACGGACAACTTTCGCGACGTAAAAGTTAGACCAATCGATTTGACATTTAATTGAAAATCAATAAATATCCCAATCCGTTTTCAAATTTAATTTTTCGACAATTTTGTCAATGTTTTAATACTTATTATCCTATACCCACATTTCTGAACGCACGCATACATTTGACGTACGCACGTTAACGTCACGTTTGACAGGTCCGACATCCACGAACATTTTGTATGGAAAAATGATTTTTCTTTTATTTTATTTTTTTCGTAAATTTTCCAATGTTTTTAATAGTTATTCTGCTATTCTGGACGGAGACAAATCCAACAAATCAAAAACCATGGCAATCGGTCCAGCCGTTCTCGAGTTATAAGTGTTGTAACAAACACGACTTTCTTTTATATATATAGATTTACATTAGTTTTTTTTTTAGAAATTTATTTATCCAACTAGGCTGTAGGTTACCCTACGTCATCGACTATGCAAACCAATTGTCATTTTTTTTACAAAAGATTGGCATATAGACTCTAAAAATTCGGGGCCCTACCGCCGAAGCTGAAGCCGATATCCATCGGATTTTTTAGATGTGAAAATGATACTACTGCTTAGATTGTTGGTAATTAGGTTTAGCTCAGCTGGAAGAAACCCTAGACCTCTACTAACTAAGCCGGAGATGTTTGTCAATAACTTTAACTTAAGACCAATTTATGGAATCAAAAAATCCGATGGTAATTGGCTTCAGCTTCGGCGGTAGGGCCCCTGATTTGTCAAGTCGCCAGTTTCAGCAATTTGATCAGCTATGTGAACATGCTAGGCTGATGCGTGGCAACCTTTAGCATTATTGTGCAGGATAGAACAAAGACCACTTTATACAAGTGGACTTTGTTTTTGACGTGTAACAAATGACCACAGAAATATCTTTTAGTTTTTACCATTATACTTGCCAAGGAGTTCCTTAGTGTACAACATTTTTCGCGCCTACGCCATCCATATTTTATAACAACTAGCGTTTGCTACGTATGGTCGACCACGAAGTGTAACTTACAGCAGCCTATCGGACTAATTGCCTCCGGTTTGTTGAATCTGATAGACATCACATAATTTAGAGTATCGAGATCGACTTAAGACTTACTACCGCACCATATATTAGAGGTGTACGACAGTGCCTTAATTGTTGCATATAATCCCTAGCACTATGTAGTATATAAATTTAACTTTGGCTGTTACACGAGCAATGCATTGCCGTGTACAGATTTATGGCTGAGGATTGTACCTTGGTCTGATTCAGTACTATGATTCTACACACAAACGCCTACAAGTGCACCAGGCAAGCCCGTTTATTTGCAAGAGGTGTAAGTGGTTTAACGTCATCTTCAGAGCTAAAGCACACATTAAAAAACAGAGCTAAAATTAATTTCCTATCTATGTAAGTAAATTTGTTTATGAATTTAAAAGAGATGTAGCTGAAATTTGAAATTTTTGTGTTTCAATTCTTCAACGTATTGATACTGCAGTACTCAATATCTTTATTGCATTTCATAACAGGTCATTCAATAAGTCCGTAGGATAAGTAAGAAAAAAACTAAATTTTGACAAAACTTGATTTTATTATTCAACATAGTTGCCTTCGAGGGCGATACAACGATTATAGCGATTTTCCAACATTTCGATACCATTTTTACAGTACCATTTCTCTTTATCGTTAAAATAGGCCTCAGATTCAGCGATCACTTCATCATTGGACTTAAATTTCTTTCCAGCAAGTATTCTCTTGAGATCTGAAAACAGGAAAATGTCGCTGGGGGCTAAATCTAGAGAATACGGTAGGTGGATAAGCAATTCGAAGCTCAATTCATAAAATTATGCCATCGTTTTCATCGATTTGTGACACGGTGCATTGTCTTGGTGAAACAAAACTTTTTTCTTTTGCAAATGTCGCCGTTTCTTTGCGATTACAGCCTTCAATCTATCCAAAAGTGCACAGGAATAGCCGCTGTTGATGGTGGTTCCTTTTTGGAGATAGTCGATGAATATTATTCCGTTCGCATTCCAAAATACAGACGCCTTCACCTTACCCGCCGACTGTTGCGTCTTTGCTCCCTTTAGATTCGGTTCGTCGACTGCTGTCCACTCAGCTGACTGTCTTTTGGATTCTGGTGTGTAACAGTGAAGCCATGTTTCATCCATTGTCACATATCGATGATAGAACTCCATTTTATTGCGGTTTAACATCGCCAAACAGTTCTTTGAAGCATAAATGCGTTGTTGTTTTTGGGTTGACTGTGAGCTCACGCGGCACCCACTTTGCACAAAGCTTTCGCATGCCCAAATGTTCGTGTAAAATGGTAGTAACACTGCCATCTAATATCATTACAATGTCAGCTAGCTCGTGCACCTTCAATTTGTGATCGTTCATAACCAATTTGTGGATTTTTTTGATGTTTTCTGGAATAACGGCCTCATTTGGGCGTCCACTGCGTTCTGCATCATTTGTGCTGGTACGACCACGTTTAAATTCAGGAATCCACTTCTCTACTATTTGCCTCGATGGAGCAGAGTTCGGGTAATGTTTATTAAGCCATTGTTTGGTTTCCACTGCATTTTTTTCATCAAAAAGTAATGCTTTATCAATACTCGAAATTAACTTTTTTCCATTTTTTTTTCAATAACAAAAGTTGCTTCACACAAAATTTTATAACTCACGAATCAATAGTCAGATTGCTGTCAAATTTATACACGTATCGTTTGAAGGTTAGTACTAAATAAAAAACATATGGAAAAATTTCTAGCAACGCCATCTATGTTTCATCCTATGGACTTTTTGAATGGACTAATATGTAGTCATAGTTATAAAGATGTTTTATACAGATTATTACGTACATAACAACTCTCTTGGGCATTGAATTGAAGCGTTAGTGGAGGCATTGCAGGTGGAAAATAAATTAAAAAAAAGAGTAACCCCTGACGTTAAGTCTGTATATTTATTTATTTTTATCGGTATATATTACTAGTTTGTCATATGAATAGCCGCAAATAAATATCTGCGACCTTATTTATTCCTTCCGATTTTTTTTCTTTCATTTCGATAGAAACATCATGGAAGCACTAGAGGCTTAGAATAAAAATTTTCTAAATGCCAGCCAGCGTCACAAGAAAAACTGGAAGGAAGGTATTGACTTCACATTTTAGATATAAGTTACCATTACATTACACAAAGCTTAGGATAAATAATAGTACAAGAAGCCAAACCATTAAAGCAAATGACATTATTATGTGTCTCCAACAACTCGTTGTAATGAGAGCTGGGACTGGTATCGATACGGGGGCCCACTACGCATTCCCACCACTGTGTCTAATGTGTAGCCAGGATTAACAGCGGCAACCGCCAAAAAAGGCAATGAACAGTGAAGGCGATTGTAGTCCCGGGGGTATAACTGCGGCTACCTTGGAACACAACGAATTTAATCAGAAGAAATTAGTAGGAGTAAGAAGCTTTTGGAATTTGACTTCCCCTCTTAGCAATGTGACTCCTAGCTGGGACTGGTAACGAATTCTTTTATACATGCACCCTAAAGCAAAACGTCTAGAGTGTAGACTCTATACTCTCTCTTCTACGTCGTCGTCTACTTCATAATATTTGCCAATTCATCACAAAATAATATCATCCACCAACTATTAGGGACCGTTACTCCCTATGGTTATATCAAACCCTCATAAAGTAAGGTACGTAGCTATAACTAGTTGGGAGTTAGTGAAGTACGATCAATTAAATCGGATAGCTCGGTCTGTTATTTACGCCTGACCATGTCCTTTGGGAAATCTGTGTGAGCTTTATTGACAAAATGTTTGTGTATGTTAAGGTTTTTAAATTAAATTGATGTGTGCATTTTAAGTACAAATACGTTTTATATATTGGGACAAGTATAAGGTTTTAGGAAGATACTAGATATTAAAGGACTTCACTCAAAGGTCACTTTTTTTGCCTTTTTTATTTCATCATCATTATCATCAGGTCATTTTAGTCTCCACTACAGCAGCCCGACCCTGTCTCGTCTGTCCCAGACCGAAGGAGGATTTGGCCTACACTCCCTACGCTGGCCAAATGGATTGGGGAGGCCTGATCGATGTTTGACCTGAGTCGCCTCGTACGACATCCAAGGGATGTGATTCTATTGAGTGATTCTATTCTAGTCTGCCGGAAACCACACGGCCAATTTTATTATTTATTTGATCAATATTCTCAGTTTCCAACGTCTCTACTGGCTTGGCCATGACGAACAGTGGGAAGTGGTCGTCCTGTGGGGCGGCATTCAATCGGTAGACCAAAAATCGTTGGAGCGACAGAGTGGAGGCTGACTTGTCTGACTAGCAAGAGCTTGCGCAAGACGGGGACAAGTAGAGGGTTCTTATGTCGGAGGCCAAGACTCACTTTAGGTCGCTACGCCAAAGAAGTAAGTGCGAAAATAAGTTTGGTTACAGAATTTCACAAAAACCGTACATGAAACCTTTTAAGGTTTATCCGTGTATGAGAGCCGTATTTTATAAATTCGAATCAAATTAATATATACCTTTCCTCTATCTATTCATATTCATATCATTTTATTACTCTAATACTACTTAAGGTTCATTTATTAGATGCAAATTTTGCGGGTAATACCTTATTTAAAGACTTGTCACAATACATGTAGGTAGAACGCATTTAGAGATGAAAACATTTTAGCAATTAACAGTGAAGTTTGTCGCAGCAAATCAACTGCTACCTTGAAACTCACAACGAATTAATGAGAAGAAATTTGTTGGAGTACGGTATGGAATTACACTGTCTATCTCGGGCAATGTGAGAGACAACAATATGTAAGAGATTAATCTGATCAAGTCAACTGTACTGCTGATTCAGAAAGCATATTCATATTGTATACAATTGCCACGTAAGATCAAACTTTAGCCATTATTATTAAACTCGCCGAAGTCACTAGAAACACCTGTCGAAATCGAACCGGGATTATTCCAGTTAATTTTATCGGTATAACAAGGGCACTCCATAGGCAACAATGGTGAATAACGAGAAGCCAAAGTTCGCAAAGGGATCCATTGATCAGGGATTCGGATTGTTACCAACTATTCAGATTATCCGTAATCGAGGTCTAATTGAGAACTTCGATTTGCGCTTAACTTCATATCATATTCGGTATGTGAGGTTATGTTTTGAAATGTATACCCTCGCTCTTAGAAATTAACCAAAAATTGCTACACAAAAATTTTTTTTCGCTTGAATAAATTTTGGAATAATATGCGAGTGCACGACAAATGACAATTTGCAGTAACAGATTAGTTAGTTTAAGAGCCATATTACATTTTGACTGTGATTTTTGCGTTAAATGGCAAATTTTGGCGTTCTTGATCTCAGAAACAAAAATACATTAACAATGTTGACTTATTGAATAGTACAGAATAGCTATTGGCATAGTACGTAGCGGCCTCGCTTTTTGTAAATTTCACTATTTTGAGCTCCTGGATTGAACTACTGTTCCAAACAAATGAAATAAAAAAAATAGAATGTTATTTGTTATATAGTCCTATAGTACATAGCGGCCTCGGAATTTTGAAATATCATTGATTTAATATAGAAAAAAAACATTATTTTAACCAAATAACTTCGAAAATCGCTTTAAGTAAACTGTTAATTTCTCGAATAAACGATAATATTATTGAGCAAAATTTATACGAGAATAATTGTTACTTCATGATGAATAAACTTTGTAGCATGAATTTATTATCTTATTTCAATAAAAACGATAAATATAACTTCAAAATTACTACAAAAAACGCTGCACCGGCGGCCTTCGCGGGTTTAGTACTGCGCGAGAGCTCGTCAGCGTGCAAATGTAATAGGGCTCTTAAGTTACTATAACTAAAAATAACAGTAATATCATCATCAGCCTGTATTGCTGAATATTAGCCTTCTCCAATGCTTTCCACCAAATACGACAGTAATAACAAAATGCGTGACATCAGAAAGTGACAAGTTTACCCCGGATTCTGCCCTTAACCAAAAGGTTTACTTGACTATTACACGAAGATTAAAAATAGGAGATAGCGTCATGTCACGGTCGATACCATACAATCTAAATAAAACACAAAAATAAATAAATCGCAAAGCAGGCTGAATCTTCCAGCTTAAACCGCGGACAAAGTTTCATCCTAAAGCACATATTATAAAAAATAGAAATATAGCAGAAGTAATGACAGAAAAACACCAGGTTTGTTCTTTACTGAAAAATGTGGTCACGTGATTTGAACTTGCCTACGTTATCAGATGTATTTTGTATGGAAATTGACGTGACGTAGTCTTGGCAATATTCCTATCTGTCACAGGAGGGCCCTACCGCCGAAGCTGAAGCCGATGACCATTGTATTTTTTTACTGCGAAAATAAAACTTCACCATAGATTGGTGGTAATTGTGTTGTATTTAGTTGGCACAGGCGCCAGAGTACCATCGACTAAGCTGAAGATGTTTCTCATAAACTTTTACCTAAGACCTTTTTTGAAATCAAAATATTCAATCAAATTCGGTGGTAGGGCCTTTTTTATACTGCGTCAGGTGGCAGACAAGCATACGGCCCGCCTGATGTGGAGAGGTTACCGTAGCCATATTAACGCTGGCAACATAAAATATCGCTCGCTCGCCGCCAGCCCCTCTGTCAACGCAGCATCTCCTTCCTTTCTGGTGATCTCACTCACTCGCAGGAACACAACAACTCTCAAGGAATTTGTTTTTTGGCTGCGGTATTCTGTGAGGTGGACGTAAATTTCCCCAGTCGGGTAGCTTACAATTACGATCCCTACCTCTCTTTTCGCCAGAGCGTTTGTCAGTCAGCGCACTGCGTGCAGGTGAAGTTGGCTTTGGTTCAAAGATGTTGATAGGAGCCAATACGAACAATAATTACACAGTGTAAAAAATGTACGCCACGTTCCACAGCTTAGCTACCGACGCCGCTTGATTTCATATTCAGCAAATAACGCTTCCATTGCGAACCAATTTCAAATTCCGTTTGTCAATACGTATATCAGTTTGCAATCTGTATTGATGTTACAGCTGTGTACAGGTATTAGATTAGATAGTTCCGGATATTACGTAATCCTGCTCAATAGTATTAGTGACACGATCCGGCAAAGTATGTATCGTAACGGAATAACTGAATAGTTAACGTAGAATCTAATATTCTGTATTGCAAATAGTTTGAGGGTACTCAAAGTTAAAGGTATTATTAAGTATTAATAGCTGTGTCTGCGAGGAGCTCGATGGCGTCGTTGCGCGTGTCTAATCGAACACACAAGTTAAGCATCATCGGCCGTAGCCCGTCCATGGATGGGTTTATTTATCTCGAGCTCTTCCGTGTTTCGGAGGGCACGTTAAATAGTCGGTTCCGGCTGTTGTCGTTAGATGACAGTCGTTAAACCCAGTATGTCGTCTTTTGGCGGTTTGAAAACACAGGCCTCCGCCAACCCGCAGTTGAGCAGCGTGGTGGAGTACAGTGGAACACAAAAGAGTAGAAAGGGAACTGAATTTATTAATAATAGCAACATTGTCTTTTTTAACACAAAAGTGCTCAAGGGTTGCTATGTGAGAATTGTTTTTTTTTTATACTATGTCGGGTGGCAGACAAGCATACGGCCGGCCTGATGTGAAGCGGTTACCATAGCCATATTAACGCTTGTAACATAAAATACTGCACGCGCGCCGCCACCCCCCCTGCCAACGCAGCATCTCCTTCTTTCCTTTCTGTTGACCTCACTCACTCTCAGGAACACAACAACCCTCAAGGGAATTGTTATTTGGCTGCGGTATTCTGTGAGGTGGAGGTACATTCCCCAATCGGGTAGCTTACAATTACGCTCCCTACCTCTCTTTTCGACAGAGCTTCGTTTGTCAGTCAGCAGGGTGCACCACGTGCAGGTGAAGTTGGCTTTGGTTCAAAGAT
This sequence comes from Hypsopygia costalis, assembly GCA_937001555.2. NCBI lineage: Eukaryota > Metazoa > Arthropoda > Insecta > Lepidoptera > Pyralidae > Hypsopygia > Hypsopygia costalis. Next base: position 7,652,668 of record OW443335.2, read on the forward strand.
CTTGATGAACCACTTACACCCCGAAATAATTTAAATTGTTCTTACGAAGAAAGTGGCGCCCCTATTTTTGTCCAATTTTTTGTGTCGCACTGTATGCTTTAAACCCCTTCCATTGAGGGGAGACCCGTATCCAAACAGTGGGATGAATAAGGGTTGATGAAGAAGAAGAAGAAGCTGTGCCTGCTGCTTCGTCCGCGTATGACGAGCTCGGTGGCGTAGCGGTCAAAGACGCGGATTCGACACCAACGCTCGTGGGTTCGATTCGGTTTGGGGTAGAGACCTTGGGGCCGTGGGGCCCGTCAGCCCACAAAATATTTAGAGATATTTCTCAAAAATTGGTCGACACGTCCTATAACCAGAAGGCTGGCCATTACCTTGCTCAGAGAATTAGTATAGCTATTCAGCGAGGTAATGCTGCCAGTGTTTTGGGGACACTGCCGAAAGACAACGATCTTGGGGATATTTTTTATTTGTAAGTAAATTTGTATTTATTTATATATTTATTTTTTATCCCACAACTTTTTCTTTGTTATAGATAAATTAGATAGGCTTTTAGATTAGTTTTAGTTTAATATACATTTTAGAATATAACTGTAAAAATTATTAATAAAAAAAAAAGCTGAAGAGTTTGTTTGTTTGGTTGTCAATCTCAGGAACTACTCAATTTTCGATCAGCCCCCTTACCACCAACTCTTATTGCGATTTAATAACTGAATAGAATGCTTACTCATATCAATGAAATAGAGTCACTTATTCATTGGTATGAATAAGCATTCTATTCAGTTATCGAATCGCAATAAGAGTTGGTGGTAAGGGGGCAGACCACGCGTCCTGACGCGAGTTTAACATATTTTACCCATCCCAAAGTGCACAACGTCGCTAAAGAAGTTTACACTTCACAAAGAAAATGTAAAATATTGCTACTAAACAGCTATGTAAAAGGCTATGTTGAATGAATACACATATTTCCACATACAATTTTCTCATTAAGAGTACATGTAGCGGACTAGCGCCGTGATTAAAAAGAAAAACAAACTTACTGGCCGGAGTTAGAATAGCAAAATAGTTGTAATATACTGCATCAACCCATGTTCATCCCACTGTTGGGATACGGGTCTCCCTAATCCTCTTCTCCTCTAATCGAAGAGAGTTTACAGAGTACTCCACCACGCTGCTCAACTGCGGGTTTATGGATGTCAGCCCCTTTACTACCACCTCTTATTGCGACTCAATAACTGAATAGCATGCTTATTCATACCAATGAATAAGCGACTCTATTCAATTTGAAATAGAGTCGCTTATTCATTGGTATGAATAAGCATTCTATTCAGTTATTGAATCGCAATAAGAGATGGTGGTAAGGGGGCAGTGTTTTTAACTTAACTACTGTCATATAATGATAACGGCGTACCTTGCGTGATCGAGTAGACCGCGATACACAACGACGCCATCAATCTCCTTACTTATATCCGCCTGACCCGAATGTGCAAGCGAGAGCGCGGAACAAGCGATAGAGAGGCACGATCGGCCTAAACCTTCGGTTTGTGACGCATCTATCTCTTTACCATTACTCCTTTGGCCGATGTTATCGAATGACGACGTAAAATTATCATCCGTAAACCGACTTTACATACAACCAATTTTTTTATTATACATGTTCAGTGTTCTTGCTTAATGGTAGCGAAGAAACTTTACATATTCTTTTTAATTAATTGCCTAAATTATTAAAAAAATAATAGAATTGTATTTTTTGCATCATCTTTACAGAGCAAAATGTTCACTAAATCACCGTTAAGCTACGAATTTCTTTTTAAATGGCGGCGCTAGAATGCTGCATTAAAGACCCTTAAACAAACTGAAATAAATTAAAATCATGAGGTTCCTAAACTTTGAGTCTCGTTTCTGAGAGTCGCCATAATGAGTCGCCTCACATCGCCTTTGAAACTAAATATTCCGTAAACTGGAGTTTAACACAAATGCAGTTTCGAATTTCGCTTCGTTAGTGTTATGTACTCGTAGTAACAAGAGAGAGTGGAATGCTTCATGCCAAGGAGACCAATGCCACTGTATGCATAGCGTACAAAGGTGCGACCGCACTTTGCGGCACTGTGCGGAGGAGCGGCCGGCGCGGTGCGATCAAATTTTTACTCAAGTAAAAATTTGATGATATATAGACGCGCTCAATAAATCAAATTTTTACCCAAGTAAAAATTTGATTGATTGAGCGCGTCTATATTTAAATGGTCTTTTAGCGCCAGTTTTGGTGTAAGTAGTTCATCAACATCTTTGAGCCAAAGCCAACTTCACCTGCACGTGGTGCACCCTGCTGACTGACAAACGAAGCTCTGGCGAAAAGAGAGGTAGGGAGCGTAATTGTAAGCTACCCGACTGGGGAATGTACCTCCAATTCACAGAATACCGCAGCCAAATAACAAAGTAATGCATAATTAACTAAATGCCATGTTTTTACACCATTGGCGGCTGCTACAAAATTGCGATTTATAATGTCCACATTATAAATAAATAATAAATAAATATTCCTGGACAATTTACACAGCGTCATCTAGTCTCAAATTAAGCGCAAAGCTTGTGTTATGGGTACTTGACAACTGATAAATGTACTAAAATACATTTTTTTGGTAAATACATACTTATAATACATAGAAAACACCCAGACCAAGACAAACACGCAAGTTCATGCACACAATGTCTGTCATGTGCGGGGATGGAATCCGCGACCTCGAAGTCAAAGTGGCCATTCGACCACCAATCTCGTCAAACCAAGCACATTAAACAAGCTCAGATCAAATTAATAATCAAATGAAAGGGCTTGATGAGAGACACTCCGAAAACTACTTAATTAGTTAATTTTTTATTAACAACAAACCAAAGCTAGTTTCAAAGATTTTTTTGTTTATACTTGTTTAAAGTTTTAGTGAATCAAGACCTGTGAATTACAGCGCTGACTGCACTCAGAATACCTCAGCATATGACTTCATTTCAGACGACATGAGTAGGTACGAAACGTGGCAGTCTCTCAGAAGTTACGGAGAACTCTAAATTAAAAGTGTTTAGAATTTCCAGCGTACATGAAAAGCGGAATTTACTCAGATTTTACCTTTGCAGTATGTTACATAAGGATGAATGCGAAATAAAACGGATGAAAGAAAATTAAGTAGAATTTTCTTGTATAATTTGTAAGTCTTTAGGTTTTATTTTTCTTCATTAAGAGGGAAAACATGCATACGTTATAAATGTTTATGTTATTTTATGCCTAGTGTAAACGTGAAGACTCCATTACATATAGGCACTATGGATGTGATTTTTTTTCTTTAAAGAGGGGAGCTAACAAGCATATGGTAACTTACCGGTAACACATACAATCTTTTAATTTGAGCTAAATTTAAATAATGATACTGTTGATTGTTGGCACTTGGTGGAACATTATTATCATAATGTTATAATAAAGCACTTTATTATAACTGTTCCACGTTATTATATTTAATATTACCGACCAGTTTGAATTAAATGTCTGCCAACGTAGATGTCCCCATTGATAACAATAAATTAGAGTTTTTATTATATATTATATTGTATATTGTCAGACAAATTACACAGCGCCATCTAGCTCCAAAGTAAGCGAAGCTTGTGTTATGGGTACTAGACATCTGATAAACGTAAGTAATTTTTTTTTGTAAATACTTACTTATGATACATAGAAAACACCCAGACTAAGACAAACAGACATGTTCATGCACACAAATGTTTGTCCTATGTGGGAATCGAACCCACAAGCGTTGGTGTCGAAGCCGCGTGTTGACCGCTACGCCACCGAGCTCGTCGAGTTGTTAATGACACGATATTTATTGGTATTACAGTGTCCTCAATTGACGTCCTCAATGTCCATAAACGCGGGTAGAACTAGCTCTGCTGCCTAATTATGCTGTTAGAAGAATTTAGACAATCGACAGACATGGCTACTATGTGCGTAGTGTATTTCAGCTATTTTCACTGCATTTGTCTTGTGATATACCGTTATGGAGAAAAACAGTAAATATTGAAAGAATTACAATTCTATAACATTAATAAACCAATTTCTTTAAACATTTTTTTTCGCAAGACAAGTTAAATTTTTACATTTTCATTGGGGTTTCGCCATATCGTGGCTACCGCCATATTGGATAAAGAATGGGTAATTATGCACATTCGTTTGGTATATGTAACAATACCAAACGAATGTGTCATATTTTGAGCTCAATCTAATACTGAGAAGTGGATCAAATTTAACTTGTAAGATGTGGTTACAGACACTGCGGTGAAAATAAATAAAAGCTTGTAAAATATTAGCCATCCACTCTATTTCTTTATACCTCAGAATCTATGTGATAATTAATATGTCGTAGTACTTATTTAGAGCTTGGCCGGGTTAATTTCAACAAAGAAATCGATAGACGTATTCGATGGGGCTAGACAGCTTTTGGTAAGCTATGGCACATCTTCGCCACACAAATAAAATATTATTTTAAATGGAGGCAAACTGCAGTTGTAATAATAATGAAAATTGCTACTTACAGGACTGGACGTATTGTAGAAAACACTATTAAAAATTTACTTGCGTCCTTAGACGACTGCACTCGGCGAAAAACAGGACGCCAATGAGCTAAGACGGTCGTGCAAGTTCCCACTTCCACTCGCCCTGCCGGCAGGTTGGTAGTGGTGTGTGAACCGGATGTGCGAAAGAGACAGCTGTATACGCGTAACAAAGGAGGCAAATAGACGAAAAACCGGCAGGGCCACTCTCAAAGCAAATAAGCTTCAAATAACGGTCAATTATTTAATATATTATAGATACCTCAAGACTATAACTAAGTAATCATATAATAATAAGTCTTCAACCAGTGCGTCGATGCAATGACCTATGAACACTGACCATCGGACTAGTCCACAGGCTAAAGGTCGCGCAGCGAGCGATGAAGAGGCCTACGCTCGGGGAGTCTCTGAGGGATCGTATCCGGAACGAAGAAATTCGACGGAGAATTAAAGTTTTCGACATAGCCTCCAGAGTTTGCAAGTTGAAGTGGCAATGTACCGGACATTTGCCATATGGGGAGGAAGGTACTAGAGTGGAGGGCACGCGTGGGACGACGAAACGTTGGACGCCCTCCTTTTAGTTGGTCCGGTGACCTTAAGAATCGTGTTTGGTAGAAAGCAATGGGGAAGGCTTATATCCAGCAGTGGGTAGAAATAGGCTGATGATGATGAGTACTTGTTAATTCCATAGCAATAACCTATTTTCCACCATTTTATAATAATGTTCTACTATTTTTATTTCGTGTAAATTGCAAACGAGCAAACCGTCGACTAGTGTTGTGAATAATGCAGCAATGTGTTATACTCTCGTAGCACATTGTAGTGAATGGCTACGGCGCGTAGCCCCGAGCCGTTGTTAGCCCGTTACTAGATTACTACGAAGACGTGGCATCTTGACCCGTTTCAGCGACGTGGTCCAAGCTTTATTATATTTAGAATACGTGAGCGGTGTGCAAAATACACAGACATTTGATTGTTCTGCTCCAATTGCACTTTCAGATAGTATTATTGTTTTAAACGACAAAAAAATATATACAAATCAATTGAGAACCGCTTTATTGTTTGTAGTCAATTAAAAAGATATTAGCAAAACAATAAATTAGTAAGAAAATGAAATTAAATCTATCAAAAGAAAGGTAAACTGAGTAAGTACCTCACAGAATACCGCTGTCAAATATTAATTACCTTAAAGGTTCCTGTGAGTGCCTGAGGTCTCCAGAAAGCGTTGACAACGGGGGTGGCGGCGCGGGAGCGAAATGTCATGTTGCGATTGTTAACCCACTTGACTTAACTATCATTTGTCTTTGTGGTTATAAAAACAAAGATCGTTTTATATGAGTGTCATTCATACACGTAGAATAGTAAAGATTGGCAATCGACAGAATATAGTGAGGCGGAAATTGAATTGCATTTAAAAATAAGTGGGAATTTTTGTCCGTCCGTGGGTTTTTATGGCGCAAAAGTATGGTCTCATCTTCTATCTCGTTCAGTCTTCTAAAACGTAGCGAAGAATCTGGTATGATTCAATAACACATCCTTTTGAGTTGCTCCTCGTTTATTGAAAGAACTATAAAATACTTAAAACTACTACTACTACATTATCGAAATAGCTGCGTCGGCACAATGCGAATGCAATGACGCAAGTAAGTACATTAGGTAATTTAATATCAGCATATTTCAAATAGAAGACTATGGTGTAATCAGAAACCGTCATTTAAGAAAAGAGGACTGTGTTACTCGTTTAAGATTAAATTTTTTTAATCAAATGGTTCTAAATTTTCAGCATCATAAAAATGTTTCAGTATTCCATAGATACCCCACCCCACACGTATGGGTTTGATGTTTCTAAGTATGGGGAACCCCCAAAATTTATTGTTTTTTTTTTATTTTTGTGTGAAAATCTTTCATCAGTATATGAACTATACTGTTGAAACTTACCAAGTACGGACGGACAGACAGACAGACATGACGAATCCATAATGGTTCCGTTTTTTAACAGGTAGACGAAGCAGCGATAAGTCTGGCAAAAGAGAGGTAGGATCTAATTAGCTGCCCGACTGTGGAAGTGACTCAATCTCAGACCACAGGTTGATATTGTTGTGCTTCTGCAAGTGAGTTAGATTACCAGGAAGGAAGACGTGGCTGCGATGGCAAGGGGGGTATCGCTGTGCGAGCGGTTTATATTGCAAGCGTTTATAGGCTATAGGCGCTTCTCATCAGGTGGGCTATAATTCTTGTCTGCCATCCGATGTAGTAGTTATAACCTGACAATGTTCCCCATATATTTTCTACAAGCAACGTCGACTTCAGAATTCCATTCAGATGTTTATGATGATGGTATTTGGAATATAAGGCAACTTTTTTCTTAAATAACTTTTTCTACATAACAATTATGTTAATAACTATGATTTCGCATCCCACTCGTAATATATTTTACATATATTTTTCTTTCATGAAGAACAACAATTCACATCCATCTTCCGCTGTCAACTGAAAAAAACGTTACTCTCAAAACTTATATACATACGTTATTTATTGTTGTCGCGCTTGGAAAGTTAGACGGCCATGACGATGATGTTGTTAATGACTTATGGAGCTTATGTCACTAAATATATGAAGTGCATTTGACGTCTGTAATGTAGTTTTAATTAATGTCTGTTATATTGGGGTGTAAGTGGCTCATCAACATCTTTGAACCAAAGCCAACTTCACCTGCACGCGGTGCACCCTGCTGACTGACAAACGAAGCTCTGGCGAAAAGAGAGGTAGGGAGCGTAACTGTAAGCTACCCGACTGGGGAATGTACCTCCACCTCACAGAATACCGCAGTCAAATAACAATTCCCTTGAGGGTTGTTGTGTTCCTGCGAGTGAGTGAGGTCACCAGAATGGAAGGAAGGAGAAGATGATGAATAAATAAAATACTGTTAATTTTCTAAAATACTGTTTAATACCTGATGATGATGATGATGAATAAATAAAATACTGTTAATTTTCTAAAATACTGTTTAATATTCTTCCCAGACCAAAAAAAAAGTTGGCAACCCTAACTGTATCGAAAAATAACTTTTTTTCTATTTCGAAACAGCTTCAGCCCTGGGTTCAGCATATTAAGCAGGTTGTGTGTTGTGTGTGATAAACACAAAAGTTTCATAAACTACTATTCTGTTTGGGGTCACTATTTAATGAATGAATAATTTATTACAATAAATGTGGTATAAAGTTGTTCATAATCATTATTACATTGTTATATATATTCTTTATTGCACATAAATTATTATAACATTGTTACATTACAAAGTCTAGTAGCTTATGTCTACAAGATATCTCATCCAGCTAACCCTTTAAGCAGTAAGAACAATAGTCACTTGACGGATAATTACAATATGTAAAGAGCAAAAAATCTAAAGAACAGTAAATATATATATGTATGTGTGTCATGTGTGTATCTCTTGTTTAGTCAATATATTGACACGCAACAGAACTGTAATAGAATCTTTATTACATTGAACATATACTCGTATTTAATACATAGAACTATATTTGAAATTTTAATACACTGTGATTGAGACATTTTTTAGGGTTCCGTACCTCAAAAGGAAAAACGGAACCCTTATAAGATCACTTTGTTGTAAGTCTGTCTGTCTGTCTGTCTGTCTGTCAAACATTTCTATGTCGAGAATGCGTGGAGGTATCAAGCTGAAATTTGAACTGTATACACAGGTCTACGGTCCCATGAAGTTAAAAAAAAATCAAACTGCTAAGTTTACGTAGAAAAAAGTTACGGCCGTTTATTCAGCAAAAAACGCATATTATTTCGACACACTCAAAGGAATCAAAACCTATAGGGTACTTCCCGTTGACCTAGAACTATGAAATTTGGCAAGTAACATCGTTATAGACTACAAGTACAGGAATAAATCTCAAAACTATACATTTGTAAATAGATCTAAAAAAATAGGGGGTCTATATTTTTTATAGGGTGTCGAAATTTCAAATTGAAACTACTAGTTCAAATGGGGTATCATATGAAAGGGCTTGATGTACACATTGCAAAATATATTTTATTTATTTTTTTCGACGCATTATTTCTTATTTATAATGAAAAATATCAAAGGAGACAATTTTTTTTGGGCCCACAAAATTCGAGCGTATATCTATCGCATTATATACAAAAAAAAGTATTCGTTTTATTATGAAGACAGACGATTAACAAACATAAAGTCTAACCGATTTCTATTCAATTATTTAAAAAGTAATGATTTGGTATATCTCGTTTTCCGATTTATCCGACCATTATTACGCGTTCCATTTTTGTAAATAGGATGTGTTACGTCGAGCTTAGAATATTGTTATTATTTTGAAATGAAACCACCTATGCTACACCTTCTCACTTGCAAGGAATATAAAAGATCTTTTTTTGAAGTTACTTGTTAGAGAATTAACCAGAGATTACAATTAAAATCTTTTGATATATTCTGCAAACATTAAACCTTTACCACCGGCCGTGAAATGGAACGCAGATTCTTTGGTGCAACTTGGAAGAGTGTTGCCATTCACTAATGACGCGCAATGCAGATTAGGACCGAAATGACATTAATCGAATAATGTTAAAAATCGATAATCGATTATGAAGTTGGATTAAAAGACAAAAAAAATTGGTTGCCTGTAAAGTCGGTATACGGGCGAAAGTTTTACGTGACAACGACTTTGAGTGGTAAAATGTTTTCGAGTGGAAGGGACGCATGCCTTTCACTTTTTATGTCTGTCTCTCTCGCTCTTAGAAGGGACACGCGTCCACGACACGCTTACAATGAGAGCGAGTGAAAGGCACGCGCCTTTCACTCGCTCTCATTGTAAGCGCATAACGTGACCCAGTTTCTTGAAGTGTCACCCGGCTAACCAATTTATAAGACGTTGTCACGTCAAAAAGAAAATCGAAGTAATAATTATGTACAGCATCAACCAACGAACGTGGCTACCACCAAGTGAGATAGTCGTATTTGTTCCATCCTGGGATAAGTTGTGATTATTATTTAACGGCATATTACTCAAAATGTCAAATTGACATCCAAACCATTTGACAGTAAATCCCATAGCCAGAAAGTGTTACTTGGCTTGGATAATCCCATCATGGGAGAAAGACTTACCTATCCTTATTAAGGGTTGTTCCGAATGTGAAATAAAATCATCTATTTATTTTTATTTATTTTTTATTTGGGAGTCTAACGGCTTAATAAAAATGATAAACATAATTAAATGTGCAGCCTTATTGCTAATAATAAGACTCCACCAATGTATATCTAGATACGATGATTGCAGTAGAACGCGGGAAGTTTAAGATCCGGATAGTTTAAAGCGAATATGACATTGACGCGCGTTTTAACAGACCACGTCAGATTGAGAGTAGGGATGTTGTGGATGAAGATTTTTGAAGGCTCACATCCGCAGATGCAGATGAGTATTTAAAGATTTTTTTTTATGAAACTTTACTAGTACAATATATCTAATAATAATATATATTTTTTAATACTACGATTACGAGTTTACTACTCTAACTAGATTACTAGTTGACTCGACACGTTCTCTCCAAGGCACGTGCATATAAATAGACCGACTTGGCTCATCTTTGTCCAACTTGGCCAAACTTAAACTTGAATGTACTTGGCTTGCCTATGCTACATCTACATCCGCATGAACATGGACATTAATTATTGCGGATATGGATGCAGATATCCAAATCGATGTGGAAGCTCCCCAATTGAGAATGCGGATGTGATTATTCTCAACATTCTTAATGACAAGAGCTCGTCAATGTCAAATTGACATCAATCAGCTAAGTTTTCGGCACAGGTCCAGATGTTTTCGTTTATTAACATTATAATTTTAATTGAACATTCAATAAGACAAACCATGACTAACTTACGCGCCGTCGTGTAATGTCAAAATGGGCTCGAGACTATCCATGAAATATTTCACGGTAGGGTTTTAATAATAAATAAAAGCTAAGGTGTACATTTGCTATATGATTTATCTACATGTAAAAGTGATTAATATGTTTATATGTGGTATAACATAATTACATCATAAATATGAATGCACTTGATTTTGAAATATAAATCGATAAATGATAATCAATTATGAAAATCACTTCTGGTAACACTGATACCGATGTCATGGCATCGTATTCGTACTGACTGATAGTGATCGTACACTACGTAAATCCGTTGCGTTTGTAACTGTGTCTTCTTCCGTAAAAGTGTTTTTTGGTTTTTCTGTAGCGTTGAGAAACGATTTTGGTATTCTTTCCACATTCAGATTACTTCAACATCGAGTAATCGTCAAGTTATATTTTACTAGACATTTCGTGCAGAGTGAACTTAGTTTTGAATATTCTCAAAATATGGCATCTGCAATGATTGCTGCGAATGCACATAACCGATGCGTTAATTGTGCAGTAAGATTGCAACGCAATATACGAAAACAATTGTTGTCTGAAATATCTGCGAATATTCGTCAACTTACAAGTTCATGGATAGCTCGTGAGGTGAGTGTCTCCTTTTTGGCATAAGATATCGCAATGTATGTAATAATTATGTAGGTACCTAACTAAAGGAATGCACGATTAATGTCGTAATAGCACGTTAACATGTTCACTTTTTATTTTTCAGTTGATTCCACAAGATTCAATTTGTGGAAATTGTCATTTGCTATTGCAAGAGTGTGAGCAAACTGGTCGTTCAATTAGAAGATTTGGATATAACAAATATTTGCATTCCTTGTGGCTGTTCAATATTAAGAGCTCGTCAAACACATGCTGTGCCTAATGACTGCAGAAAGGAGTATTATTTTGGTGTGGATACCTTCACACCAGGCACATCAGGTAATAAAATATAAGTTATATTTGGACCAAGTATGTGACAAAAGATAACTAAATGATTGTTTTTATAACAAAAACCTTTTAACCTAATATTATAATGTTTGAGTTTGGATATAGGAGGTAATCATTGAAACTATTAATTTGATTTAAAAAATTCTTTCATCAGTAAAAGCTACGTTATCACTCAGTGACTTAAGGCTATATTTTAGAGGAGCCTGATGTCATCGCTGTGCGTGTCACTCTAATCAAAGACTAGTAAAGTAACGTCGACCGTAGCCTGTCTTTGGATGGGTTTGTTTGTCTCGAGTTTCTCCGTGCTTTGGAGGGCACGTTAAGCTGTCTGTTCAGGCTGTTTTCATTAGATGACAGTCGTCAAGCCAAGTTAGTGGCCTTTGGGTGGCTTAAAAACACTGGCCTCCGCCAACCTGAAGTTGAGCAGTGTGGTGGGTGTAACGTCGTATGTGACATACATCGTTACATGGAATGTAATTCCAATAATTGTCTTTGTACTTCCAACTGATTGCCAAAGCCATAAATTTTCACTTTATTTTTTTTGATCGATGGATTGACTTGACTTGTCAGTTTTGACAGTTTCACTTGTCGATGTCTTTCCGGCGCCGGGCGGACGTCACTTGTCGACCGACCTTGTAGCTGTGATGGATTGATTATATAGTAATGATCTAATGATCTAATTTTATCTTATAAATCAGCCTATATTTGGTTGATATTAATAATTATGTAGCTGTATTGTTTATTGGTACGTATGATTTCTATTAGATTTGGTGAAATTATGTCGTTTGGGTGTCGAGATGTTTCATAGTAATGCGTTGTTTCAGATTCACGCTAATCAAACTTATATGTTATTGGTTTCCTTCTGATGTGACGGATTGTTAGTATAATGGAAAAAAACGGTGAGTAATTGTCATGAAATCCATATTGGCTTTCAAAGCAATCACGTTTGTTATAATATAATGCTAATTTAACCAATGTTTGTTTCAGCCTGATGTGGCGTTTTTTTTCTGGAGTTTTTTTATACCCGAAGTTTTTTTTTGAAGTTGTTTTTTGGATGTTTTGTTCGGGGATTCTCTCCGAAGCGTTTTTGGCTGGTGTTATGGGTGGAAGGCTCGTTGCTACAAGATACCGGAGTGGAGGGATACCGGAGTGGCGTGCTTACAGCGGCTTTAACCTCCAAAACCATGTCCTGAAGACCTAAGGTCGAATCTTTTATATTTATTATTTTACTCATTAATAGAAGCGTGCAAAGAGTCATCGAAAGTTATAAAGAATCATATTATTTCCTAGATTGTCTAATGCGGTCATATGATAACTATAGGGTGATGGCCTAAGTGCCATTGTAACACCTTATGCTACCTTAGATTATTAGTTTTACATTCTATGCAGAGGAATAAAGCAAAGTGAACTTCCTATGGCTTTATTTTCATTATTTCTGTCTCTCCCTGAAGATTAGAAGTTCAGTCTCCCCGCTTAATAGCTATCCGCATATTTAGGGTTGGTGGTTAGCCTTAAACCTCCTGGCGCCCGAAGTAAGTATTATCTTTATTTGTTTCGCATTTATTCCGTACCAAATTTCTTTCTTTCTTTTTTTATAAAAAATATTACAATTGTCGCCTGCGAACAGGGACTTGATATAGAATGTTTATTATTTGTTCATGATTCTTTGCACTGCTATTTTGTTAGTTTGTTAATGTGTTTATTGTAACACAATGTTTATTATATTACTGGTTTATTGTACTACTTAGTTACAATAAATAACAGTTTATTTATACCCACTTTACATAAAGTAGGGTTATGTTTTGAAATCTATTTTGTTTCTTTAACAAAGCTAATATTAAAGCAAGTTGTTCTGTAGTTTTGTACCTATTATATAGACTTAAAACAATTGAATCTTACTGTAATCTTAAAGTAATAGTTAACTTTAAATAAATAGTAAATTAAATTCATAAAATACTTTAATATTGTGATAAATATTTGCTTGTTGCTATTCTGGTTGGACTTTGCATTCTTTGTTGAATACTGCTTGTTTTACAAAAATATTATTGTTGTTTAAATGTACTACTGTTTTGCTAAATGCAAGTCAAGCTTATATGAGCTATTGGATAAGGCTTTAAAGGTGAATAAACTTATTGATAAACATATTATTAAGTGAACATCATTGTGAATGATCTTTGCACACTTCAAATAATTGATATATTGCTATATTTTACAACGTTAAATACTTACGGCTTAATGCACTTTTGATGCTTTAACTTTTTCAACCGGGTTGAATAACATCTTAAATTCTTTTTTGTTTTTAAAAAAAATTCTCTTTATTCGCAAACATGGATAAAGGTATTCAGGTTCCATCCTTGCCTGAAGATAAGCATACTGAGTTGCTGGTGGGTTCTGCTGACAATACAGTTGTGAGTGAATTGATAGATGTTGCAGGAGTTCCTGAGACTTTTTTACCTAACAGTGTCGCACATAGTTCAATGACCCATTGTCATTCGTTTAATACCATGAATGTTTCAGTAAAAGAAAATATTAAAAAACATTTGCCTTCTATGTATAAGTTACCAGATTTGAAGCGTAGTAGAATTATTTTTGACGGTAAGTCTTGCATTAGAGAATTTATAATGCAGATTGAAGAATACTTTTTATTTAAAAACGTTGATGAACATTTTCTTGTGGCTTCGTTCACTGACCTTTTGTCAGGTAGTGCGCTTGAGTGGTTCCGTGCTGTTCGTGTACAGATGTCTAGCTGGCAAGATTTAAAAATAGCTTTATTGAAACAATTTGATAAAGTAGATTATGATTACTTTTTGGAAAGTGAACTTCGTACTAGGAAACAAAAATATTCTGAGTCGCTTCCAGATTTTATTATTGATATTAGAGATATGGCTAGTCGGTTGGCTGTTCCACTTCCAGAAGTTACTTTAATTCAAATTATTAAGCATAACATGTTGAATATTTACACACCTTTTATATTTGGTAAACAGATTGTTTCTGTTACTGATTTTCTTTGTCTTAGTCGGGAATTAGAAGTTTTTGTTAACCGAACACCCCCTAAATATATAAAACCTTTGAAAAATTTTGCTGAAATCAGTGCTAACAATGATAGTAAGCGTATAGTTTGTTTAAAATGTCAGTCCCTTGGACATGTTTATAAAAGTTGTACCAAATTCCCTGGCGTTGTTTGTTTTAAATGTCATAAAGTTGGTGTCACTTCTGCAAATTGTGATGTGTGTAATGCGGGTAACGGTACCAGTTCAAAAAACTGATTAGGAACCATCGAGCACTGGTTTCTAAGAAAACTGAACGTGTCTCGATGTTGAAAAAATCAAGCTGTGCCCCGGATGCCGATACTATTAAACGTGAACGTAGCGATTTGTTGAATTATTTAAAATTATTTTCTCAGAACATTAATTCAGCTCCTGTTTTGTTTGTGAAGAATAAAGATACTAGGCCCTTTTTGGAATTTACAATTAATACTTATATTTTTTCTGGATTGTTAGACAGTGGTTCTACAATTAGTGTTTTGGGTGCTGATAAACATTTAGATTTTTTGAATTTGGGTTTTCAAATGAAACCTTGTGATAGCTCCGCTAACACGGCTGATGGTACCTCAAGTAGGATCGTTGGTTCTATGGTGTTGCCAGTTACTTGTGATGCCATTACTAAAAATATAGAATTCTTAATAATACCTTCATTTAAGTCTCCTATTATATTAGGATTTGATTTTTGGTTAACTTTTGATATTGCTAAAGATTTATGGAAGAATATCATTTATAAACGTACGGAAGAAGTTCAAGTTTCTGCTATTACTTCTGTTTCTCAACTTTCTCCTTCTGAGAAGTCAGAACTTAATAAAGTTATTAAACTTTTTGAAAATATTTCTTATGAAAAGAAAGGTTTGGGTCTTACTCATTTGGTTAAACATAAAATTAATGTTACTAGTGAACCATTTAAATGTCGTTATTGGCCACTTAGTCCTGCTAAGCAAAGGGAACTGTATGATGAAGTTGAACTTTTATTAAAAGAAAATATTATAGAACCATCTAAATCCCCTTGGTGTTCTCCTGTTTTAGCTGTTGAGAAAAAAGATGGTGGAATTAGATTGTGTTTAGATTCTAGACGTTTAAATTCAATTACTATTAAAGATTCTTATCCTTTGCCTTATCCCTCACGGATTTTAGATAATTTAAGGGATGCTAAATATATAACTACAATTGACCTTTCTAAAGCATTTTTACAAATACCTTTAGATGAAAGTTCGAAAGAGAAGACAGCTTTTGTTGTTCCTGGAAAGGGATTATTTCACTTTCTTCGTATGCCCTTTGGTTTAACCAATGCACCCGCTGAATTACAGCGCCTTGTCGATAGATTATTCGGTCCTGAATTTGATAACGTTGCATTTTGTTATTTGGATGATTTGATTTTAGTAAATTCCTCATTTAAAAATCATATAGAGAACCTACATAAAATCTATAATATACTCAAAGATGCTGGCTTAACGGTGAATTTGAAAAAATGTTCATTTTGTAAAGATAGGTTACGTTACCTTGGTTATATAGTTGATAGTGATGGTCTACATACAGACCCTGATAAATTAAAATCTATAGAAAATTTCCCTCGTCCTGAAACAGTAAAACAGCTTAGAAGTTTTATTGGTTTATGTTCATATTACCGTAGATTCATTAGTAAATTTGCTGATATTGCCTCCCCCTTGACTAAATTGACAGGCGGAAGTAAAAATTCAAAGAAATCTCTTATATGGGATAAAGAAGCCGAAATAGCTTTTGAAAAACTTAAAGAAGCCTTAGTTTCTGCTCCAGTTTTGCATTGCCCTAATTTTGAAAAACCTTTCTTTCTTCATTGCGATGCTAGTTCCGTTGGAATTGGTAGTGTATTATGTCAGGAAGATGAAAATTCTGATCAACATCCTGTAGCTTATTATTCTAGATCTCTTAGTAAGTGTGAAAGAAATTATAGTACCACGGAAAGAGAACTATTATCCATTTTAGATTCTATTGAACATTTTAGACCTTATATTGAAGGAATGAAGTTTACCGTTGTAACTGATCATGCTTGTTTAACTTGGTTATTAAAACTTAATAATCCTACTGGTCGCTTGGCACGTTGGGCAGCTAGGATATCCCAATTTACTTTTGATATAAAGTATAAAAAAGGTTCTTTACATTTAGTTCCTGATTGTTTATCTCGTATAAATATTTCTGCTATAGATACCCCTAGTAGTAATATAATTTCCCCTGATGAAGATATCGATGACCCATGGTATAAAAGAATTTTTGTTGAATGCCAAAGGTTTCCTACTAAATATAAAAATTATAAAGTAGAGAATCAAACCTTGTATAGATTTTGTAAAAATAAATTTGACTCTTTTAGTCGTTTGAATTGGAAAATAGTTATTCCAAAAGAACATATCATCAATACTATTAAATCTAATCATGATGATATTAATTCTGGTCATTTAGGAATTCATAAAACTATAAAGAAATTAAAACAACATTATTTTTGGATTGGAATGTTTAATGATGTACTTAAATATGTAAACTCTTGTGATACTTGTAAGGCTTATAAGTCTTCTACTAATCCTCCTCAAGGAATTATGGTTAATCCTAAAAAAGTTGATAGGCCTATGCTTATGCTTTCTATTGATATAGTTGGTCCTTTCCCTAAAGCTTATTCAGGTCACAGATTCTTACTTACTGTGTTAGATGTTTTCACTAAATATTGTTGGATTTTCCCTATGATAAATGCTACTACTAATGTAATTTGTAAACTTTTGGAAAAGGAAATATTTCTCAAGTTCGGTACTCCTAAAATATTTGTTTGTGATAATGGTTCCCAATTTACTGCTTCTCATTTTGTAACGTTTCTGAAAGGATATAATATAGATAAAATATTTTATAATGCACTATTTAGTCCACAAAACAATCCTATAGAACGGTATCACAAAACTATAGAAACGTGTATAGCTTGTTTTGTTAAAGATGATCATAGAACGTGGTCTAAGTTTTTACCTCATGTTCAACTAGCTTTGAACAATAGTGTGAATCTTGCTACGGATTTCACACCTAACTTCTTAATGTTCGGTAGAGAACTTATTTTTGATGCTTCATTGCACCGTTTTAGTAATATTGATAATTTAGATGAATTGGAACTGGGAGATAGAAGTGAATTTGCTACTTCACTTAATTCTCTTAGTGAAATATTTGTTAGGGTTCAATCCTCTTTGTTAAAATCTTATAAGCGTAATGCTTCTCATTATAACAAAGGTCGACAAGTCATTTCCTTTGCTGTGAATGATATTGTGTGGAGAAGGAGTTTTGTGAAGTCTAATGCTCCTGTTTTCTTTTCTGCTAAACTTGCACCTAAGTTTCTTAAATGTAAAGTTATTTCTAAAGTTTCCCCTAATGTTTACCTTCTGGAGGACCTGGACAAAGGTACCACAGGTCGCTACCATGTTAACCCTTTAATTCGCAATAGAAATTGTAGTAAAAATTGCTGTTGTTTTTTAACTATTCGATCTACGAATGTCATAAATTACTTAAAAAAAATAAAAATAAAAATCTGTAATTAATATTTTTTTGGAAACTGGATGTTAAAAATACATAACATTGCGAAGTAGCTAATATTTAAATATTAAAAAAATATGTTACGTATTCCTAACTTTGCGAAATGCGCAGGAAACGAAAAATAAAATTTTTGCGGTTGTTTTTAATACAAATTTTTATTAGTTAAAGAAAATTATAAAAGAAATTATTGCAAAAAGTACATACAATATTCATGAATCATTTATAAACATTTGCGCTTCCTAAATTCCAGAATTCGTCACGAGTAATATTTATAAACTTCAGTTTTTTTACACGGTGTACCTATAAATTCGTATTTTGAATAATCATATCAATAACATCTAAAAAAATCATAAAAGTAATCGGATGGCGACTTTCAATCAGAACCAAATTCAGTAAAAGTAATTTCTTTTAGTATTACACGATTTTAATATTTACCACTTTCCCATTTAAAATCCAACGGTTTCTAACAAACGGTTTATTTTTCTTTATCAACAATGTTGGTAAAGGATTAAATTTGTTTTTTTGAACGTGTTTTCTTGATAACACTAAAAACTACAGGACTTGATGGATCAGACAAAACAGAAGATATTGACTGGGTGGCAGGTAAATCTTGCGGTAAGATTTATTTACCGAGGACCTGACAAATAGATGGAGTGGGTGGTACCAGATCTTCAGGCAACATGGTATCATATATATCCGCCAAAAAGTTAAGTCATTTCAATGAAGAATCGAAAAATCGAAGTTCAAAGCTATAATCATTATCGTCATTTATCATCTCCATCTCCTGATATGCTACTATTGCTAGAAGAAGCATTAAGCGGAGGCGTAAGTGCCAGAATCTTCTTTACACGTTCTAATTGTAGGTTATGCTACAACAAAATCAAGCTTACAATCATGTAAACACCCTCCAACACCAAATTTACCGAAATAAAAAGCCATTATTTACATCCCTTATCATTTCGCAATGTTAGTTATTCTTTACATTCATAACCTCATCTCAATCACCGGTATCTTCGCAATGTTAACTATAGCTAACATTCAACTTTAACGGGCTTTAGCACATACAAACTTGCATTTTTAATAATACTGTAATTGTACAATTATACAATGCGAACACAAAAACATAAATAACATACAATATTAAGGCAAATCGAGCAACTTAAGTGAAAATATTGATATTTCTTAACTTAAGCGCGGGAGCAGCTCGAGGTTGGGTCGCCATTTTGCACTTTCATGTCAGAATTTACAATACAATGACTTTTTTTTATTTTTTTATGCGTACGTAGTAATGTTCTTTACTTATTATTAGAAAAAACCGTAAGATAATCGATGTTGTATTGTAAGTAAAATTTTAGTTATATATAAGTTAAGTATACCTAACGTTGCGAATTAAAGGGTTAAGGATATTATTAAATATTAAAATACTTAGTTTTTGATATTGCAGGCTTTGGTCTTGGTTTTGTTAGCGGTGAGGATTTTTTGTCGGTGATAGAGTGATGTATGACTGGATAATGTCGACTTGAAAGAAAGATGTAAGCAAGGACAATTTCTTAACTTCTATATAGAAGCAAGAACTGAAACTGTCTAAAAGACTTAACTTAGGTTTTTCTGAATTTATTAAGTTTTAATAAATTTACATATTGGCTTAATTCTAAATCTACTTTTAATAACTTTCAACATGCTTTGACTTCGCAAAAACATATTTCAACATATTCACATCATTGGATCTTATTCTTTTTGTTTTATTGCCACATTATTTGATAATCACTTTATTCTTGTATTATCAATTATTGTGATAATTATTTTTGGGTGATATTGTCATTTTACCTGATATTGTTTGCTTTCTCTTTTGTATTTGGTGTATTGAGTATACAAATATCTTTTGTATTTTATGTCATTTATATACCAATGTTTTTTGTGTATACTTGTGTACATTTATGTGTTGTATAGGCTAAGCATTGGATTTGAGAGAAACTACCTAATTGGTATTGTATTCTCGACCTTTTATGAGACCTTTGTGTTTCTTTGGTTTCTACTTACCACATTCTGGTGTAGAAAAATTACTTTTGTTTTGAAGGAGTCTATCGCCTTGTTATAGTTACTCTGGATTTTATTGTGATTTCTATCACTTGTGGTGAAGAAATTCACAATTTTATACGCATTTGTGCCCGGAAAGTCGGTGGAGTTGTGCCGATCACATTTGTTGGTCTTTTATACGCATTTGTGCCCGGAAAGTCGGTGGAGTTGTGCCGATCACATTTGTTGGTCTTTTTTACAGCTTTTGTGCCCGGAAAGTTGGTGGAGTTATGCCGATCACAAAACAGCTGATTTCGTCCTCGACTATTGCAGTCATGGAAGTTTTTTATTTACTTGGCATTTTTGTTGCTGAGGTTATGATGTTGTTTCAGGAGTTCAGAGTTGGATGGAGAATGAGTCGGTGGCGAAGGAGCCCAACCGCACTTAAGTAAATCGTTTGGTTTAGGTGGTAAGAGACAGTAGCGTTGGTGCTTAACTGTTCTCTAGGGTTATGTTGTTTCAGGAGTTTAGAGTTGGACGGAGTATGAGTCGGTGGCGAAGGAGCCCAACCGCACTTAAGTAAATAGTTTGGTTTAGGTGGTAAGAGACAGTAGCGTTGGTGCTTAACTGTTCTCTAGGGTTGTCGAACATGGATTGAATTTCTTTAGGGTTGTCACACTTTTTGTTAGACTTTTGTGGATGTTGTTTTTGATTCGAATTGACAACTTTATGTTGAACTTTATTTGTTTATTTTTCTTTTTGATAGATCGATATAGGAGTTTGGAGTCGGTGGCTATAGGGCCTAACCGCACTTTTGTATTGAGGTTTCAGCTGGATTTACGAATCAGCAAGTTATTCAACTTAGCTGCATTCTGGAGTTGTGTGTCAGATGGCTATTGTTTTTTGGTGTTGGGAGATGTTAATTTTTCTTTGGTGTTGGAAGATGTTAATTTTCCTTTGGTTAAGGGTTTTCTTTTCCTTTTTGGGTTGTTCTTTAATAAAGGAAGTTTTCTTTCTTTTATTTTTTATGGGAAGGGATGTGATGTAACGTCGTATGTGACATACATCGTTACATGGAATGTAATTCCAATAATTGTCTTTGTACTTCCAACTGATTGCCAAAGCCATAAATTTTCACTTTATTTTTTTTGATCGATGGATTGACTTGACTTGTCAGTTTTGACAGTTTCACTTGTCGATGTCTTTCCGGCGCCGGGCGGACGTCACTTGTCGACCGACCTTGTAGCTGTGATGGATTGATTATATAGTAATGATCTAATGATCTAATTTTATCTTATAAATCAGCCTATATTTGGTTGATATTAATAATTATGTAGCTGTATTGTTTATTGGTACGTATGATTTCTATTAGATTTGGTGAAATTATGTCGTTTGGGTGTCGAGATGTTTCATAGTAATGCGTTGTTTCAGATTCACGCTAATCAAACTTATATGTTATTGGTTTCCTTCTGATGTGACGGATTGTTAGTATAATGGAAAAAAACGGTGAGTAATTGTCATGAAATCCATATTGGCTTTCAAAGCAATCACGTTTGTTATAATATAATGCTAATTTAACCAATGTTTGTTTCAGCCTGATGTGGCGTTTTTTTTCTGGAGTTTTTTTATACCCGAAGTTTTTTTTTGAAGTTGTTTTTTGGATGTTTTGTTCGGGGATTCTCTCCGAAGCGTTTTTGGCTGGTGTTATGGGTGGAAGGCTCGTTGCTACAAGATACCGGAGTGGAGGGATACCGGAGTGGCGTGCTTACAGCGGCTTTAACCTCCAAAACCATGTCCTGAAGACCTAAGGTCGAATCTTTTATATTTATTATTTTACTCATTAATAGAAGCGTGCAAAGAGTCATCGAAAGTTATAAAGAATCATATTATTTCCTAGATTGTCTAATGCGGTCATATGATAACTATAGGGTGATGGCCTAAGTGCCATTGTAACACCTTATGCTACCTTAGATTATTAGTTTTACATTCTATGCAGAGGAATAAAGCAAAGTGAACTTCCTATGGCTTTATTTTCATTATTTCTGTCTCTCCCTGAAGATTAGAAGTTCAGTCTCCCCGCTTAATAGCTATCCGCATATTTAGGGTTGGTGGTTAGCCTTAAACCTCCTGGCGCCCGAAGTAAGTATTATCTTTATTTGTTTCTCCTTTATACCGTACAACAAAATTTCTTTCTTTCTTTCTTTTTTTTAAAAATATATTACATGGGGTATGCTCTTATACCGCTTCGATTGAAAGGGTGACCCGTATCCTGGCAGTGGAATGAATATGGGATGATGTGGTGGTGAGCCGAGGAGCGTCACTAGTTTCTAATATTTGTAATCCTGCAAGAAAACTTCATTATTATTTATTACAATTTATTACTTTTGTATATTTTAGGTTCAACATTTGGAACGAGTGTGCATGGCTTGCTGGTTGAAAGCTATCCGAACGGTACAAACACAAGAACAACAAGATTATAGAAGAGATGTGGAAGAGCCTCCATTAGTTGTTGACAATATCATTAACATCCCCCCACCACCTCCCATGCCAGCGCCTCCAGTGGCGAATACAAAATTGAAGTATATCGAGACCCTATTGAACTTGAGCCAAATTACTATCTCGTTCGGGGTAGGATACAATCACGGCACACAAGTAGAAAAAATACTTATGTAAAAATTAATACAGATCCACCTGTTGCCAATACTCTTGCGGTTCTAGATGAATACTGCTGCAACTGTTTAGTAGGCAGACGTACTGTTGGGTGATGTGTACAGTGTGGTTTTTGAGTTGGGCATGGCATCAGGATAGTGTTGAACCACCTGCATCTTTTTTAGATGATGTTTTATTAATAAGAGACGATTTTGATGATGTTAATGATGGGGATTAAATGTTTATATAAATGATAAATCATGTATTTTTCCTGGCCCTAATCTCCAGCATAGTACACTAAGACCTCATCAAGCTTGCAGCAGCTCCACTGCAGTTTAACTATAGTTCCTACTATGTGTAGCATAAGAATGGTAAAAACATCAACGGGCTTGATCAGTTCTTAGCTGTATTTGCCTCTTATTTTGCTAATAATTCTAACGCACAAACAAAGAAAATGTACACTATGTTGAGTGCTAAGCAAGTATATGGCCCGTTTGATGAAAAGCGATTACCGTAGCCCATAGCATACCATGCAATTTATGCAGTATCACCCGCGTGCTGGCACTGCCGCTGCTAATGCAGCATGTTTACACCTATATATTTTTACTATGTCGTGTGCTAAGCAAGTATACGGCCCGTTTGATGAAAAGCGATTACCGTAGCCCATAGTGTGCAATATAAGCAGTATCGCCCGCGCTCTGGCACTGTCGCTACTAATGCAGCATCTTCCTCACGTGCAGGAACAAGCCATTCTCAAGTGTATTGTTATTTGGCTGCGGGCGGTATTATGTGAAGGAAGGTTTTTCCCCAGTCGGGCTCGATTCTCGAATGGCTCGATATGACCTGTCTACTCGCCAAAGCCTCGTTTGATTATCTGTAAGGCACCACGCACAAGTTACGTTGGCTTTGGCACTGAAAATGAAGATAAAAATAATAGTACTTGAACCCCAAGTACAGACTTAGTTCGTCATTTTTTATTTAGATTAGGTACATAACCTCAAATATTTTAATTTCGTATTTCACGTAAATCCGGTTAAATAAGTTAAAGATAAGAATACCACTGTAATCTATGAAGTTTAAGGAACAAAATGACGTAAGTTTCATTCGTATACATTAATATTGGGTAGGGGCCCAAGCTCCATACAAAAAAAAATTGTCTCCTTTAATAATGATACTACGTACCTACGGAACCCTCGGTGGGCGAGTCCGACTCGCACTTGTCCGGTTTTTAAAAAGTGAATTAGAACGTCAGAAATTCCAGCGACATGAAAATTGCATACAAAAAACTCGAAACCTACAAATGATAACCAAAATTATGGTACATCATTATGGTCTTAAATTGAAGGAACAACATTAGTCCGAATGTAATTGGATTTTAAGTTCTGTGCCACAATAATACATATATTTTTTTAATTCATATTTATAATTCTGAAGAAGAAATTTCATTCTTAAGCACATGTAAGTATTATGTACGTGCAGTTTAGCCGCTGCCATCTGCTCTCTCATTTTGACCTCACCTTCCATCTGAGACGAATCTGGCATAGTTTTTAAGTCAATGCTTACATAAACAGTATAAAGAACAAGCTATTATATTGGTGTCTACACCTATGGTATTAATAGATGTAAATGAAGCTGGAAAAAATTAGTTGAAATTCTAAAAGAAAACATGTTGTTTTATTTCGTTACCATTTGTCAGTTCCAATAACATCTCCAGTTAGTCCCAAAAATTATATTTTTCAAAATTTATTCAGCTATTTTTATAGACTTTTGACCATAAAGTTATTATACCAAAGGAAATATTAACCATATGATTTAGAGGAAAGTCGTTTTAGTCGTAATTTTATCTACGATTCAAGCTGCTGTGATCTGGTCTCTTACTAATTTTGTCTTACCATTCTCATGCTTCTACTGGAGCATTTATGTACATATTCTTTAAATCTCTTTTATTTTAGCCGCAAAATAAAAACTATTAGATACACAAACAATCAAACCTGTTCGCATTTACAACTCCTATATTCGTTTATTGTCATAACCTACAGTATAATTACACTCTTAAATTTCAATTATAATATTACCTACTCTCATACGTAACCCACTGGTAAGACGTACACGCTCAACCATTTACTGTTTATTATTATGTACCCGTTACATAAATAACTCCAATATTTCACTCTCCAAGTTAAACTAGAAACTTAAAGCACAACACGTTTGCCTCCGTTTAATTATGGTGAACTTATTAGCAACAATTTCTGATAAGGGAACTTTATGAACCACGGTTGACTAATATTTGAAAACTAGTTTTGGTTTATTGGTTGACGCCTTTGGGAAATTACGTACGTGGGATTCGCGTTGGTGAACAGGGAACGTGCCAGGCCTATTGATGTACACGTAATAGAAATACCTGCTTTATTAATATTAGCAATTATTAGCAGAATTGCCTGCGAGGCACGGTGGAACGCTCCATATGGATAAATCAAAATATTAAATGATACGAAGGTACTTCTGATATATAGACAAATAATCTCCATTAGTTGGCCTATAATTATACGTACGAATTATATCAATAAGTTAAATACAGTTCGAGTGAAACGTCTCTTAATTTGTACGAGTATATTTAATTTATGCAAATTTAGTTTTTAGGGTGTAAGTGGTTCATCAACATCTGTGAACCAAAGCCAACTTCACCTGCACGCGGTGCACCCTGCTGACTGTCAAACGAAGCTCTGGCGAAAAGAGAGGTAGGGAGCGTAATTGTAAGCTACCCGACTGGGGAATGTACTTCCACCTCACAGAATACCGCAGCCAAATAACAATTCCGTTGAGGATTGTTGTGTTCCTGCGAGTGAGTGAGGTCACCAGAAAGGAAGGAGATGCTGCATTGGCAGTGGGGGTGGCGGCGCGCGAGCGATATTTTTAATGTTGCGAGCGTTAATATGGCTGCGGTAACCGCTTCACACCAGGCGGACCGTATGCTTGTCTGCCACCCGACGTAGTATAAAAAAAAAAGAAAAAAAAAATGTGCTTTTTTCATTTATTTATTGTCAATTGACTGTTTAAAATTTAGTGTTGTGGAATATTGTTTGTGATTATAGAGACTTTAACCAATACCAATAGTAAGAAAATATAGAGCATATAAATACGTATATTATTTGTCCCGAACATGCTAAAGAGTATGCATGCAACTGCAGCAACAGCTACGATTGCATGAAGTTCAGACACCTACACGCAATTGCATTTTTTGTTTCGTTTTTAGAAACAGTTCCTAATAGAGTGCATGCTCAAATTCGCTTCGGCTCGCGCCCGCCCTTTAGTGAACTTCACAAAGTTTGGCGCTACTGCAAAAAACTCTATACTCCTAATCCTCGTCTGCGTTTAGCTGAAACTAAACGCAGACGATATAACGCATTATGTACCGCGCAAAAGTGAAATTGAATTTCGCGTTTGTATCGCATCTTAGCACTGCAAAACACATCTCAAGTGTAAAGTTTTTCAGCATTCCATGCATTTGCAGGGTTGATATTTTAAGGAGGATATTTTCAAGGCAACTCTATTTTTAGACATCCGTACTTATCTCAAAAAGAAAAAGAAATTATGTGATCAAATTGTTATCCGTCTGTCTGTGAGTCAAAACATTTGCTTGCTTATTATATTACCCTATAGCGCTCAGTATTTATGAAACGATCTTTGAAATTCTGTTTGTATTCAAAACAAGAATAAATAACTTTTATTAGTTGTTAATAGAAAAATAACTAAAAAGTCAAACTTATCTCGACGACGATGAGCTCGATTGTCAAATGGTTAGCAATGGCCACTTTGACTCCGAGGTCGCGGGTTCGATCCCCGCACAAGACAAATATTTATGTGCATGAACATAATAAATAAATAAATGTTTCTGGACAATTTACACAGCGCCATCTAGTCCCAAATTAGGCGCAAAGATTGTGTTATGGGTACTAGAAAACTGATAAATGTACTTAAATACATTTTTTTTGTAAATACATACTTATAATGCATAAAAAAACATGTCTGCGTGTTGTCTATGTATTATATGTATGTATTTACAAAAAATGTATATACAAGTACAAGCTTTGCTTAGTTTGGGACTAGATTAGATGGCCGTGTGTAATTTGTCCTGGAATATTTATTTATTACCCAGCCCTATCACTCGGTACCATAGAGTCGTCATAGTCACCATAGAAGAAGAAAAATAACAGCAAGATTCGAAATGGCCGACAACGTCTTAAAATTGTATATACTATAACTATTTTACGATATGATCGCTAATGTTTGACAATATCATGAAGTAGCCGTTCATAGCTGTTTATATCAAACGCTGATTGATTTATTGATCTGCCCCCCTAGCCAAGTGTAATTCGTAGCGTAACGAACGTTAGATAGATCACGTGACATTTGTCAATTCTCATACTAAAATATTCGATTTTGACAAATGTCACGTGGTCTATCTAACGTTCGTTACGCTACGAATTACACTTGGCTAGGGGGACTGGTCAGAACGTATAACGATGTGGAATTAATAATTTTCATTTCATGAAATGGGCTACGTTATGATGCAATGAATTCTAAGATGGTATACCAATGATTTGCATGCCTGCTATCAGGCGTAATAAACGGCACAATATATATTGAAATAAGACCTGTAATAAAACTGTATTAGCAAATAAATGATTTATGATTATGGTCACGAGATACATATATATGTATGTTTAAATAATATATATATGGATATATATAGACGATTTTAAGCCATTAAAGTAATGTTTTTATTTATTACTCGTAAAAAATCGAAAAGTTCACAGAATATGATACCTAGATATCGCGCTATGAAGGCGTATTTACGTGTTACCAACATACGAAAAATTCAGCTCTACAGAAACTTACAAAATATAACCGCAATGAAGTAAAGAAGACATAGAATAAGGAATTGCTATTTCTACGGAACCTTAACCCGAATGAAGCGACCGAGTGAAGCGAAAAACGCGGAAAAATTGAATCGAGCAGCATAACCATAAAATGAACAAAAGATTTTGTTCTCTGTCTACTGTTCCTTCAGAACATCTTTGTGAAAGTTTAACGATATAACTATTTACTCTAAGTTAAGCTAAACTACTGAATGCTTACTAATTTTACGAGTATAAATGTGAAAATGTTATTGTTTTTTCTAAAAGCGAAAACTCTGACATGGCAATCAGTCCAGTAGTTAAGGGTGATTTCATGCCTTAATTTTAGAATTAAATGCCATATATTTTTTCTTACATCATATAGAAGTCTAAGATTAATAATAATGAATAATAGACTAACCCTTATCCCGAAAAATTGAGCTGTTCCGAGGTATGGTTCGACGACTGACAATCTCGAGGGCAAAGTCGCAGACAGAATACCAGCCCCCCTAGCCAAGTGTAATTCGTAGCGTAACGAACGTTATATTTGAACGATAAATCACGTGACATTTGTCAAAATCGAACATTTTAGTATGAGAATTGACAAATGTCACGTGATCTATCTAACGTTCGTTACGCTACGAATTACACTTGGCTAGGGGGGCTGATCCTTCTATCGAAGCACGAAGAAGCTGCTCGCCAGCTTGGCAGTGTCAACTGATAGAACACTAAGGTCTCTTGCCCGTTGCTGATGCGATTTGGGCTTCTCTTTTCGCATGAAAAATCAGGAGAAGTGGAGCTATTATGCTAAGCTACTATAAAAAAATATAAAATAGTAAGATTGTGGAATTGGATGTATGGATGTTTTTACTCTTTCAAGCGTAAAAGGTTTAACGGATTTAGATTAAATTTGCTATACTTATGGAGTATGATCTTCATTGAAACACTTTATTTTTTACATGATACAGTATTTTGGAGGGACGAAGCAATGGACAGAAGCTACGATAGTATTTATCCCGGTAGAACGTTCACGCAGACACAGCCATAGGCAGAATCTATGCCATTTTACATATAGACGGATGCATCTATATGTAAAAATGTAGAGCAAAAGTAGTCCAATATATTCATGACAGGCGAATGAAGTGCATTGGATCGTGAACCGCGACACGTCACACTTTCGTGTGGATCTATGGCATTGTCTCTACTATGTTTTGCGCCTTACACTTATGATGAAGTTTCAATTCAATTTATTTGATTTCGGTATGCGGATTTCGGCTGTTAATGATGTCGCATCATGCCATAACTGACAAACATCTTCTGTCATATGATAGTATTTATCCCGGTAGTACGATCACGCAGACGCAGCCGTTGTTGACCAGGGTGCACCAGGCTCAGGCTGTTGCTAACACGTCGTTCTCACCGGACGTATCCAGCAAGAAAAACGGACCAACAACAGCCCCGAGCACACGAGGAGGTTTTCCTGCCTTAGCACCCCGCCATAGGCAGACCTAGTACAACATATTCATGGCAGGCGAATGACGCGCGTTGGATCGTAAACCGCGTCACGTCAATTATGAGCTGTCTGATGCATCGCATTGCAAACTAAACTCGCGTCGTGCTATATTTATTACTATTGCGCCCACGGGCTCTACCTAATAAAATGAAGTCAGTTAATTTAGATATCTGTTTGATTTCATTGATTGGATTTCAGCTTAAGTTAGTGACTAACATCTTCTATTGTAGAGTAGAATATATCCCGGTAGTACGTTCAAGCAAACGAAGCCATAGGCAGAACTAGTAGTACTGGTACAATATATTCATGACAGGCAAATGAAGCGCGCTGGATCGTAAACCGCGTCACGTCACATACAAGTGATGCGCACGCAGTGTAACCACAATTATGACCTGTCCAGTGCAGCGCATTGCAAATTAAACTCATGACGTTCTATGGAGCCTGTAATATATTATAATAACATATGTTATAATATTCAATTCTTATAATTTCATTTGGTATAATTTTAAATACATTACTAGTTTGCAATGGACTAAAAAATATAAAATCTAAGTTAACCTACAATGCATATCATGATATAGGAGATGAACGTTAAGCCAAATGACAATATATTATTTGTTATTATAATGTTACTAGATGACCCGGTGAACTTTGTTTCACTTACATCTACTTAAATTTGTTAAGATCTAAGATTTGTGTCTCTTTAAGAAGTGCCTACCCTGTGTGCCCGAACCTGGAGGATGTGCCATTGCAAGACATTTGTTTCCTAACTTGCCGCTTTCCATAAAATTTGACAATACCAGCTTAAATTACTCTCTTGCAGTTTGCTTGCCATGTCCGAGAATTCCTGACGCGGTCCTTCTACGAAACTTCGCGCATACTGCGCAGCATATTCAACTCCATGAAAGACAACACCTGTACGTGTCGCTCAAGTATTGACGATTTTTTATTAATTTATAAAATGGTCTAATCTTGGATTTATATATTTGGCCTTTCAACTTGACGAAATTTCGGAGTCACAGATGTCACTGGTTACCTCAAGCCACTTAGTCCAAGCTACTGAAATCTCGCAGTCGATTCTATCCGATGATCGAAGAACAGATCCCAAGTACTTAAACCGTCCGTGCATTCGACATATCCTTAAGTGCACGGTCGTGGGATCTGTTGTTTTGCAGCCCAAATCTTTCCCGTATTCGGATTCAGCCCATAGTTCTCAAGTGACCTCTTCCATTAATTCACTCATCGCATCAACTGCACTCTATCCGCATTCGCCAGTGCAATTATATCAGCATACTTGAACACCCGTCGACCCATCGCACAGAGCTGGTCCATGTGGATACATGATACTACTTGACAATTCGTCTAATACCACGAATGTCAAATGAATGAAAAAGCCGGACAACAATGTCTGGTTTTTTCTTAATTTTTTTTTTCTTGTAGAAGCTTTTTCTCATTCTTCTTTTAGCGTTAGAGTAGGATTTGTATCAGTAGCAGATGTTCTAGATATAGGTGTATTTTCCAAGACGTCATCTGCATATATTTCATTGTCTTGAACTACGACTTTTTCTATAATTTTATTTATTTCTTGGCGTAAGTATTGCAACTTTTCTTGGCATGAAGTATGTATATGTACGATCTGTATTTTTGGTTTCTTCATCGTACTTTTTTGGATTTTGGAAATAAATAAAAATTTACTTAGTTTTAGCGCCAAATTCTTTATTTGCGGGATCCGCGGATACGCCCTTTGAATGTGCGGGATCCCGCAGATTAATTAAAGCATCGTGATCCCGCGGGAATGCGGGATCCCGCTTTGCGGGATTGCAATCCCTAGTCACAGATGACACTGGTTACCTCAAGCCACTTAGTCCAAGCTACTGAAATCTCGCAGTGGATACTATCCGACGATCGAAGAACAGAACCCAAGTACTTAAACTGTCCGTGCATTCGACCATATCCTTATGTGCACGGTCGTTCGGGGATCTGTTGTTTTGCAGCCCAAGTACTCGATCTTTCCTGTATTCGGATTCAGCCCATAGTTCTCAAGTGACCTCTTCCATTAATTCACTCATCGCACCAACTGCCCTCTATCCGCATCCGCCAGTGCAATTATATCAGCATACATGGACACCTACCGGCTAAGCTGAAGACGATCCCCACCGGTGTTTATGATCACGAAAATCAAACTTCAACTTAGAAGTATGATACTTGTGTTTAGCTTAACTGACAGTAACTCTGGCTCTACGGACTAAGCTGAATATGCTTGTCAATAACTTAAACGTAAGACCTATTTTTGGAATCAAAATATTCGATGGTAATCGGCTTCAGCTTCGGCGGTAAGCCCCCTGGTCCATGTGGATCCATGATACTACTTGACAATTCGTTTAATATATAAGAAACCACAAATGTCTAATATATAAGAATATGCCTAATATGAACAAAAACAGACTAAGACTGATCGCTGGAGGACACCGACGTTAATGGGAATTTTGTCTCTCCTCTCCGACAGAGGTCTAAACTATGGATTTGGAATTTCGGTACAAAAACGATGATGATATAAAAATGATGTCAAAATGATGTCGATATAAAAACCTGGCAGCCCTTTAGACTTCAGTAAAGAAAGTTCTCGCCAAATAAATTTATGACTAAATGATAAAATATTATTATATTATATTATTAAATTAGGTACTTCAGAAAATAATGAGGATCCGTTTTATTTTGTAGTAGGTATCACCTTGGTTAACATGACAGACCTATATAATGTGATGTAGGTCTTACCATATGCAAAGTTATACAACTCTATGTGAATCCACAAACCTCGTTCTGCGTTCAGCCCCCATATTCTGGTCTATTCGCATTGCTGACACTGGTTACAATTTTTGCAATCATTTTTGTAATTTACAATCCGAGTGTTTATGAAATTTACAAATTTCTACTATTTATTCTTAAGTACTGTACAAAGCATGATTTACCATAAACAGTCACTACATATTTCAACTCCTTTCTTGATGTCTATTAGTATTGTGTCATTTCTATGTCACTTCTGAGAAAGTCATATTTGACAACCAACAAATATGACGTCGATTCTTTGTGACAATGACACTATTGATAGGTAGGTTCGCCATCTTTGCTGTTATGACATTCGACTATAGTAGGAACACTTTGTATGGGAAATTAAAATTGTTGTTTTCACTATCTTTCTTGAATTTTTTCCAAAATTTCTCACCGTTTAAACCTTCCCTGGGCTAAGACAAACATTTCAAAACCAAAATCAGCTAAATCGGCCTGGCCGTTCTCGAGTTTTAGCGAGACTAACAAAAAGCAATTCATTTTTATATATAAGAAGAAGACTAGATGACCCGGTGAACTTTGTTTCACCTACATCTATCTACTTAATAAATATATACGATGTAAGATCTGTGTCTCTTTAAGAAGAGCCTGCGCTGTGTGCCCGAACCTGGAGGATGTGTTATTGCAAGACATTTGTTTCATAACTTGCCGCTTTCCATAAAATTTGACAATACCAGCATAAATGACTCTCTTGCAGTTTGCTTGCCATGTCCGAGAATCCCTGACGCGGTCCTTCAACGAAACCAAGCGCATATTGCGTAGCATATTCAACTCCATGAAAGACAACACCTGTAGGTGTCGCTCAAGTATTGGCGATCCTTTACTAACTTGTAAAATGGTGTAATCTTCGATTTATAGATTTGTCCTTTCAACTTGGCGGAATTTTGGAATCACAGATGAGACTGGTTACCTCAAGTCAGTTAGTCCAAGCTACTGAAATCTCGCAGTCGATGCTATCCTATCTATGATCGATGATCGAAGAACAGATCCCAAGTACTTAAACCGTCCGTCCATTCGACCATATCCTTATGTGTACTCGATCTTTCCCATATTCGGATTCAGGCCATAGTTCTCAAGTATCCTCTTCCATTAATTCACTCATTGCACCAACTGCCCCTCCGCATCCGCCAGTGCAATTATATCAGCATACATGAATACCCGTCAACCCACCGCACAGAACTGGTCCATATGAATCCAATATGTGTATTAATTAAAATTAATGTGAATTACAGATTTGGGTACTTCAGAATAAATAATGAGGATCTATTTTATTTTGTAATATCACCTTGGTTAACATGACAGACTTATATAATGTGATGTTGGTCTTTGCATATATAAGTTATACAACTCTATGTGAATCCACAAACCTCATTTTGCGTTCAACCCACATTTTCTGGTACCTACTATTCGCATCGCTGACACTGGTTATAATTGCAATCATTTTTGTAATTTACAACGCGAGTGTATGAAATTTGCAGATTTCTATTATTTATTCTTAGTTTTGTACAAATTACATAGTATTGTACAAAGTATGATATACCATAAACAGTCACTAAATATTTCAACTCCATTCTTGATGTCTATTATGCCTAGGCCGCACTCATCGCGATAACATTCGGACGATAAACTTCGTCTTCGGCCTACGGCGAATCTTCGCGGCCACATTATGCGCGTGTTGTGCGATGTAAAGTTTAACACGGTTTATAAACCCAAAAAACAACATGGACGCTGCGGTTACTCTGTATCTATTACATGGCAGCAAATAATATTTTTTACATTTATGTCATCTAAAAAACAAATTAAAAGCAAGAAAAAGGAGAAGAAATATATAGTTACTCCAACTCATGTTACACTTTAGCTATATTATACACTGTAGTTACATCTAACACGTCCGCTAGGAACGATGGGTGCAGGCCGACTGAAGTGTGGCCGCGCAAGCGAAGTTCATCGCGATAAAACCCTTTGATGTGCGAGAGTTTACCGACAGCGGAACGATGTGCCCGAAGCTTCGTCCGAAGTGTCGAAGTATTCGCGAATATTTGGTTACAAACATCGAGATATCCCGAATATTCGCCTTATCGCGATGAGTGCGGCCTAAGCATTAGTGGTGTGTCATTTGTATGTCACTTCTGAGAAAGTCATATTTGACAACCAACAAATATGTCGATCCTTTGTGACAATGACACTATTGATAGGTAGGTGTAGGTTAGCCAGTCAGTCAGTCAGTCAGTGGGATCATGCGCCGAAGCGCGTACGGGCCTCGAGCTAGACGCTCTTTACCCGGGCCAAACTGCAGGGGCGTCAACCTCTGCGAAACTTAACCTCGCATGCGCGGGTGTGGGAAAGACGTGCGGATAGACTGACTGACTATGAGACGGACAACAATAGCAACAATGCGACGACACACACACATTCGCATGTTGTTTAAATGGTACGACTATGACGAGTAGTACAAGACATAACACGACATGACACATGGCAATATATGACGAGCAACGTAGACGACATTGACACGACACAATTACAGAACACCAAATGACGAACAACGTACTAGACATTAGAACGACATAGTAAAGGACATATTTTGACATTTATTTATGTTTCAGATCGCAGCGGGCCTCTGCGTGTCCCCGCGTCCAAGACAACGGATCAACACATTTACCCTGCCGCGACCGAAACTCCTAGTCAACAGGTAAGACAATTATATATATTACACAACATATAATTTGGACAGGTTATATTGACATTGACTGTTTTTATGTTTCAGGTCGCAGCGAGCCTCTGCCTGTTCCCGCGCCCGAAGACAGCGGATCAACACACATTTGCCCAGCTGCGACCGAAACGCCTAGCCATCTTACAGACAATATATTATGGACAACACACTACAAACGACACACTCGAAGTAGGCTGGACTTTACTACGCTGATTGACTCCCCTGCCGCGCAGCCAGCGCGCTCGTGTCGACATGACCCCTCAAGGTACTAGCCGACACGCGCACACCTGGCCGCGCGCCAGTGGAGTCAATGGCCTACCAAGTACACGGTGCACTTCAACATAGAGCACACACTACATTGACACACGACAAAGCGACACCATAAAGCATACAACATCAACAGACAAAATACACGCCCTGTGCATTTGTAGAGATACTCCGTGGAGTATTTCTACAAATGCTCTAGCTTGTAATAAAGATTCATGTTATTATACTGTTTAGTAATATAATAGTTTGGTTTTATTTTATTTAAATAAGGTTAATTTAATTTTGGTATGTAAAATTTAATTGGTAAGTTTGCTTTTTGAATTTGAATTGGTTTTATAATATTGTAATGTGGTAGTTTTTAGTCAGTTCAGAAACAATATAATGGTAACTTTGAAACCCGAATTAAGGTGCAGTTAAAACCTAAACATTTTAAATTTGTTTTATTCAGCTCCATCTTCGGGCTTCCTCAAGAGGTCGCGTGGTCCCTTCTTATACACAACATCAGGAGGCCGCGCGTGCAACGGTGCAAGGTTTCGTAGGTGCACGTAAGGAGAGTTGTCGGCGCGGTCTAAGAGCCTCCGCGCCGATTCGACGACAAATTCTTGCACCGTTGGCACGCGCAGGTCGCGCGCTATTACGGCGTTAGCGACATAGCGCCCAGCCCCAGTGCAGACTCGCAGTGTGATGTTCTGCTGCGCTTGCAGCATTTTCCTTGTCGTAGGAGAACAAAGTGCATACCAGGCGGGTGCCGCATATGTTAATCGGCTACGTACATATGTTTTGTAAAAAGGTTAGCCATCTTTGTTGCCATGACCACCCATGACATTTGTCTATAGTAGGAACACTTTGTATGGGAAAATAAAATTGTTGTTTTTACTATCTTTCTTGAAATTTTTCCATAATTTCTCACCGTTTAAACCTTCCCTGGGCTACGACAAACATTTCAAAACCAGGATCAGCTAAATCGGCCTGGCCGTTCTCGAGTTTTAGCGAGACTAACAAAAAGCAATTCATTTTTATATATAAGATAACACCAGTTTCTCTAGCCATATCTTCAGTATGTTATTGCGCCCAGGTGACCTACCGACTAAAATGATGTCATTTCACTTTTTTTATATAAGAGGGGGACAAACGAGCATGTGGGTCACCTGATGGAAAGCAATCACCACCGCCCATGGAGATCAGCAACACCAAGGGGACGCCGATCCGTTGCCAGCCTATAGTCCTTCCTTTTTTCCGTACCTCAAAAGGAAAAACGGAACCCTTATAAGATCACTTTGTTGTCCGTCTGTCTGTCTGTCTGTCAAGAATTTCTATGTCGAGAATGCGTGGAGGTATCAAGCTGAAATTTGAACTGTATACTCAGGTCTACGGTCCCATGAAGTTGTAAAAAAATTAAACTGCTAAGTTTACGTAGAAAAAAGTTACGGCCGTTTATTCAGCATAAAACGCATATTTCGACACACTCAAGGGAATCAAAACCTATAGGGTACTTCCCGTTGACCTAGAACTATGAAATTTGGCAAGTAATATCGTTATAGACTACAAGTACAGGAATAAATCTCAAAACTATACATTTGTAAATAGATCTTAAAAAATAGGGGGTCTATATTTTTTATAGGGTGTCGAAATTTCCAATTGAAACTACTAGTTCAAATGGGGTATCATATGAAAGGGCTTGATGTACACATTGCAAAATATATTTTATTTATTTTTTTCGACGCATTATTTCTTATTTATAATGAAAAATATCAAATTTAATAATGATACTACGTACCTACGGAACCCTCGGTGGGCGAGTCCGACTCGCACTTGCCCGGTTTTTTTTTCTGGTGACCTCACTCAGTCGCAGGAACAAAACAAACCTCAAAGGAATTGTTATTTGGCGCAGCCAATAGGCTATTTTCCAATGTTTAAAAATTGTATAAATTATTTAACAATATCGTAAAATACACAAAACTATAAAGATCTGCAAACTTTCATTCTAATATCTTCAGTCAGACTTTTTTTAGCGTCGATCAAAGTTTGGCGGGAAAGTCCATTTTAAAAGTATGAAATTATTAAAAAATAATATTTCCATTGGAGAAGCAATAAAAAATGCTATAACTTTTATTATGATACTAATAACATAAACGTAATATTTAACATAGCTGTCGTACAATTTTCTGATTTGATTCATACAAAATACAAACCTGTGACGTCATAATTCGGTAGTCTTTTGTATGGAGCGTTTTAAGGCAGTCTAAAAATTGTGATTTTCAAATTACCATATCTCGAGAGATTTTTGTGCTATCGAAGTAATTCTTTTACCTATGGTTATATTATGGAGACGTCCCTACATATCAAACAGAAAAAAATGTTAGTCAAAAAGCCTATTCTGTGAGGTGGATGTACTTCTCCAGTCGGGCAGCTTAAAAAATACGCTATGTCCTATTTGACATAGCATTTTTTTTTTTAAATTTTGATGTATATAATAGTTATCATTTCATTACTATAGAATATTCAAGGCTGTATTTTTGATATAAATACAAATGCAACCGCTCTACCAATATACTAACGCTTTGTCTTCGTTCATTAGGGGCCATAACCGCATTGAATATTTAACTACAAGTTATGTTTCAACTGAATGCGACTGAAACGGCCCAACTAATAGTTTGCGACAAGATCCCTCGGAGGTTGAAATACGATCAATTAGGGTAAAGGTTTACGGTCACTTAAGATAATTCAGAAATTAAAATTAACATTCTATTTACAACAAACATTTCGTTTACTATACTTAGTCTGGATCTATCCACTGTAACAGTTATAGGGCTAATAAAAATATATGGGATCCTACAAGCGAAGCGTGAAGAAGCTTCTTGTAGGCCAGCATGGCAGCGTCAACTGACAAGACATCAAGGTCTCTTGTCCGTTGCCGATGCGATTGGGGCTCCTCTTTTCGCTTACCATTAGGTGAGGAGGAGACAATATGCTGAGCTAATACAAAAAAATATATATATACCATAATTAGGCAATTTCCCCAAACTCATTCGCCGTTTGTCAGTCGACATTTTCTTCGTATTAACGAGTGGTCAATATTTACAATCTATACTTTTGTTGCAAAATGATAAGTAAACATGTTTTGAGTCACTGACTCATCATCGTAGAGTGTATATAATTGTTTATGTTGTTTCTTGTCGTTTTTTTTTCTGCTTCGAATGTCTAAATTGACTGGACTACTATGTATACATGGATTTCACTCACACTTGGTCGTTTTTCTGATTGAATTGGGCAAGTTTCTTAGTATATTAATAGCAAATGATGCCTGAGATCATAGTAATTTTCATTTAAGGTTAAATGTGAAGAGATTCATGAAATTCTACTGGATCATACATAGAAGAATATATTACATTTTATTAATAGTAATTGTGCAGAATAGCCGCAAACATGGACGGTCGACAAAGCAGCATCTTTACCCCACTTATGGAACTGTGCAAAGCGTCTTCATGCATTTAATTTACTCTTGGGAAACTAATATGCTAATAACTGACAATAATGTGAACTCACAAGTGACAATTTTGTGCGTGTTTGTGAATTGGTGATGATTGAATAATTCAATTTTTATACTATACTACGTGGGGTGGCAGACAAGCATACGGCCCCCCTGATGTGAAGCGGTTACCGTAACTATATTGACGCTCGCAACATAAAATATTGTTCGCGCGCCGCTACCCCCGCTGCTAGCGCAGCAAATTCTTCCTTCCTTTATTGAAGTGATATTAAAAATATCTTGACCTCACTCACTCGCAGGGATACAACATTACAACCAACGTCACTTCAAGTTGTTTAATAACTTAATATTACACAAATTACATCTATTTACATTTAAGAAACTGTCTATGAAGATTATTAGAACTCAAATAGAATTAGGCCCAAGTGTCTTAAGTGTATTCGATATTCCAAGAGATATTATCATTAGGTAGTTAAAGTAAAATTAACAAATTTAGTAAAATTCAGTTACTTTGTTACCGTTAGATGGACCAATGACTTTATAAATAAATCGCTGAAAGTTGCCAGATGCTGAAGGTTGTGGAAACATATGATATGACATTTTATATATACACGAGTGTGAACTTCACGGCAGTAAAAATTGGCTACAAAGCGTTTAATTAAAACCTAAGCATATATACATGTAGTACGTAAATAAATGAAATTAATGGGAACCCACAGAAAGGCATTAGATTTACAACATTTCAATAATTGTTTTTGATTAGTACTAACATTCTGTTGCGATGGTAAATAGCGCAGTCTGTGGCGCGGGACTGAGTGAATGCTGGGCAATTACCTTGCTTTCTTCTTGCCACCATGGAGGCAAACGTTTTAGGAAAGGACTATATCCAGCAGTGGTTAGGCACAGGTCGATGATAACCATGAATTTAGTTAGCAAAAAGATTGGAAAAATTAGGAAAAAGATTGATCGACGTAATTGGTGACCCAAGATCTGGCACATTCCTCGCCCAAAGAATTAGTTTAGCTCTCCAGCGAGGTAATACTGGGATCGATGCCACATGGGCCAAAATTTTTACATTTATTTTAATTTTAAGTTAGTTTTATTTTAGTATTATTTAGTTTTAGGTCATTTAGTTTAATAGTTGTATTTTATTGTGAAAGTTAGCAAAGTAATAAAATTATTTATATGTCCAATAAAATTATTGTAATAGAAGAAATAAACACGACAAAGTTCAGTAAAAGTCTGAAGAAAGATAATAAGATCGCTCTCGTCTAAGTACCGGGCGCCATTTCAGAAATGTTCCGCATTCGTTCTGCCTTCATTTTATATTCTTAATGGACTTGCTGTGGCTTCAGGTTATGTTTAGAATTTTTCTTCTTACTATTCATTTTTACTATTTACTTTAAGTACATCTTACGTATGATTTAGAAATGAACTTTGATAAACTATAAGTCAAACACGGTTACGTGACGGGGCCCCATCACACATTCCCACCACTGTGTCTCCTGCCCCCTTATTACCATCTCTTATTGCGATTCAATTACTGAATAGAATGCTTATTCATACCAATGAATAAGCGACTCTATTTCAAATGGAATAGAGTCGCTTATTCATTAGTATGCATAAGCAAACTATTCAATTATTGAATCGCAATAAGAGATGGTGGTAAGGGGGCTGTGTAGCCAGGATTAACATCGAAGCCTACCAAAAAAGGCAATGAACAATGAAGTCCATTGGGTAAAACTACGGCTGCCTTGGAACTGTACGTGTACGTGGGGTGTATGTGGTTCATCAACATATTTGAACCAAAACCAACTTTGCCTGCACGTGGTGCACTCTGCTGACTGACAAACGAAGCTCTGGCGAAAAGAGAGGTAGGGAGCATAATTATAAGCTACCCAACTGGGGAATGTACCTCCACCACACAGAATACCGCAGCCAAATAACAATTCCCTTGAGGGTTGTTGTGTTCCTGCGAGTGAGTGAGGTCACCA
The DNA here is from genome assembly GCA_937001555.2 of Hypsopygia costalis. Lineage (NCBI taxonomy): Eukaryota > Metazoa > Arthropoda > Insecta > Lepidoptera > Pyralidae > Hypsopygia > Hypsopygia costalis. The sequence goes on from OW443335.2 coordinate 7,693,120, forward strand.
GAAAGGAGTGCTGCGCTGGCAGCGGGGTTTGTGGCGCGCGAACGATATTTTATGTTGCTACGGTAACCGCTTCATATCATGCCGGCCGTATGCTTGTCTGCCCGTGTCACCCGACGTAATATAAAAAAGAAACACGCAACGAATTGTAACTCACTCGTAATAATAATAGTATAGTTTCTTCGGAAAAAATGTTGTGTGTGTAGAGATGGGCAAAATGCTAGGAATGACCTCGTGGTTCTCGCTGGACCTCGCTCGTGGGTTCGATTCCCACATAGGACAAACATTTGTGTGCATGAACATGTCTGTTTGTCTTAGTCTGGGTGTTTTCTATGTATCATAAGTATGTATTTACAAAAACAAATAAAATGTGTTTACGTATGTTTATCAGTTGTCTAGTCTAGTCTACCCATAACATAAGCTTCGCTTACTTTGGGGCTAGATGGCGCTGTCTAATTTGTCTGATAACATTAAAAAAAAATCACTAAGTTCCCAGTAAGTAGGTATGTAGATGCCCAATAAATGCCTAGTTTTGGGCATAAACAGGGAATTTGTAAGCAGATTTTGGCCATTTATCGCAAATGCCCGGCATTTTGCCCATGTCTATGTGTGCGGTATGCACAATCTGTAACTTCACGTAATACTATTACTTATACTGTGATTTCACTGTGTTGCTCTCCCTTTTCCACCATTACACAATACTAACATTAACCTTTAATAATGTAAGTTGAAGTGTGAGTTCTCTTTGTCAGGAGTAATCTTGGGAATGACTAATTCAATTTTAACGGGTTTTTTCACTACAAAGCAAAGGAGTTTAATAATTTATAGGGTATATGAGCGCTGTGGGTCATTTCCACGGTGCCGAGTGAGAGAACAAAAATCGACAACGTAAGCGACGGCGTGGCCTTAAATCTTAACCGTTTTACTACATGATGATTAAAAAAAAAAAATTAAGAAAACTAATTTTCTTCCTGTATAACTGGCTCACAATTATCTATATTGCCAAAGTTTCACCTGTACATGTTGCACACTACCGGGTAGCGCTGATCACGATAAATATTTTTTGGTAACTTAGACTACACTACTATTATATCATAATGTATTTGACATATTGCTTATTATTGCTAATAGTGGCCATTTATTTTCAATAGCGTTGATAAGCGTAAACAACATTTCAAGTGTAGATTAAGTAATATTAAATAATATTTTATTGTTTTACGAAGAAAAATACACAGAAAAAATATTAACAATTTTGTTGATGATAATCCATTCACTGGCGGCGCTAGTGCGCTGCATAAACACCGATGTTAAATATAATATATTATGTAACACTGGAGTCAAAAAAATCTGAGGTTTCAGTAGTCAAAAGTATTTAAAATTTGGAAGTTCTGCATTGGCAGTGAGATGGCAACGAAGCTATACTCATAATAACATTTATCGGGTAAAGTAACTGCTTCACATCAGACATGCTTTATTTGCTTGTTTGCCGTCTAAATCGTAGAAAAATACTTTACTAGCGTAATTTAAACAATCCATTACTTACAATAGCGTGACCTAAGCAAGTTAGGGCGTATTTCCACTTCGTTTTCCGACTTGCCGGCGTTAATTTAAAACCTGGCTCTAGACCGAGACAGTTTGACGTGACCTGCTGTGTATACGTGTAAACTATAAAGATTTGTTCCAATGGAACTGTCGTTTCATATTATATTCCGCGTAGCATACTTCGATACCATAAAGAAATATAGCAGAGTGCGTTTCTTCGCATACCATAAAGATATACTCACTGAGTAGATACAGGTAATATTTATTTCTTATTTCTTTAAATTTTCACGTTGTATTTGCACATCATGTAGTGATTACATTATTTTCATGGGCGTGCATAGTCTGCGCCTGATATTTCATGTCCGTGAGAGTTGTCTATGTGTTCAGAATTTTGTGACTATACTGCAAGTGTTTCTTTACCTCCTCCGTAAGTCTTGACAACACATGGAAATATTGACCCAATAAAGCGAAACTTGACCGTTTATGGCAATTAAGCGTACTGCGTAATAACATTTCCTGTGTTACAATTGAAAAAATTGTTAAGTGATGTAGAAATAAGTACTGCAGTGTCTATGTTAGTATAATAAAATTGTACTTTGTTCTATAATTTTCGTTTTGATAAGCGCGATGGCCCTGGCACCCTGGCTCCGCCGAAGCTGAAGCCGATTGCCCATCGGATTGAAAAAATCTCAGCTTCAAAAACTTCAGCTTAGATTTATGGTACATGTGTTTAGCTTAGCTAGTAAAAACCCTGAAGTTCTATCGCTTTAGCTGAAGATCTTAGATGAAGAAGTTTCTCAGTAACTTAAACGTAAGACCTACTATTGAAATCAAAATATTCAATGGGAATCGGATTCAGCTTCGGCGGTAGGGCTGATTACATATATATGAAAATCGATGATTATGTTGTGAACGTCAAAAAATACTATTATAAATATTTTGAAAAATGGAAAAATTCACCTGCCCTAGTTGGATTTGAACCCACGATCTCTCGATGACCGGTCGAGAGCTCTTCCAACTGAGCTACCAGGAAGGTAATAATAATAATAATAAACTTCGGAGAAAGCGCAACACACCTCTCGACATCCTCGAGTCACTCACACCGGTGTTGCCCCCGGCCGTTTTCCTGGCATTTCGGAGGCCCATCTAGTGAGTGGCAAGCCACCGCCTGCCGCAAATAACTAGCAATAAAAGCAGTTATGGCAGGCGTCCGTCCCTCTTACGTAATAGCCCGGTATTAAGTTCACCCAGATCTCATCTCCATAGCCCATTTATTTTCCATCACACTTCGCAATAGTCTCGACGCCTGCCGAGACCTGCTCATGGGTATATGGTTCCATTGACATATCCTGGAGCGGGTCACGGCGGGCGTACAACATTATATCAAACTTCTCAAAGGGGCCTCTACGCGTTGGATCCATATCCCCGCGCACGCCTATCAAATGACCGGGCTTGACCCGTGATTTAAGAGAGATACATAATAATAATAATATGCCAGGACAAATTACACACGGCCATCGAGTCCCAAACTAAGCAAAGCTTGTATTATGGGTACTAGATAACTGATATAATAGGTACTTAAATACCCACATTTTTTTTTGTAAATACATACATATAATACCTACATAGAAAATACCCAGACCAAGACAAACAGACATGTTCATGCACACAAATGTTTGTCTTGTGCGGGGATCGAACCCGCGACCTCGGAGTCAAAGTGGCCATTGCTAACCATTCGACCACGGGGCTCGTCGAGTTTCTGTTGCTGACGAATTTTTGCATCTATATTCTACTGCGTGGGTTACAGTGTGGCGTCATCAACCTATTAAGTAATTACACTACTAAACAAGGCATTGCAGTCCATCGTTGCAGAGAAAATTCGGCTATTTTTTGATAACACCAAACTTATTAAATTATCAGTTGGAAGAGCACTCGACCGGTCATCGAGAGGTCGTAGGTTCAAATCCCACCTAAGGGGGGCAGGTGAATTTTTCCAACTTTAAAAATATTTATAATATTCCGGCAAGTTGGCCAAGCCAACTATTTAAATAAAAAAATACTATGTCTGAATTCTGACATAACGGTATTTGTATCGACGAAGCCACTTCTATTACGTATTTTAATTCTTTGTAGCTAGACTAGACCCAGCGATCGGCGTGACCGCTGAAATTTCCTTACACGAAACCCTGCAGCTGACAGTTGGGTAGTGGACGGTTTCCGTTCACAAAATAATATCATGCGATTAAATTAAACTTTGAGAACCACTGTTTCTAGAACTTAAGTTAGTTAAAACTGTTTTATGCACGCTTCGCATATTACCGGTCATATACTGCCCTAGAACCTTAGGTCTATGTTCTAAATACGATTATATATATTTATATAATCGTATTTAGAACATAGACCTAATAGAATATGGATTTTTATTATTAACAGAAGTCAGAAATCATAGTATTTTTTTTTTGACGTGGTAAAGTCTTATTAAATCGATGAATGCCGGCTGCACGCACTTTTGACTTTGAGGATATCTTTGAGGATACGAGAATATCAAATTTGAAATAATTCAGAGGTTATAAGTCAATCCTTCCCCCACCTTACCTTTAATTTGGAATAACACACTCATTTAATATAATGCAAAAAATTTCTTTTCATGTAGAGAATGATTAGAATTCAAAATAAAGTGTGTAAATTTTAATATCGTGATAAATGCGTATTTTATTCAAAGTTAAATGCAATGTGGATGCTACTTCGCTTATGACTGTATGTAAAACTCGATTTGCCTAGGATTTTGTAATAACTTTATATTAACATCTCTAAAGCGGGCTTTACACTTGCCCGCGCTGCTTGCTGTGAAGTCAGGCAACGATTACCGCCGTGAACTTCGCGTTTAAACGTGTCCCTCCACACTAGCAAAGTTTTGCAGTTTCCTTATAATTAATTATCCATTACTGCTAAGCTGAGAGTGTAGAGATGCGTTTACGTTCGCGCGCCGTGCACCACGCGCGAACTCTTTGTCGCGGGACAAAAACGAGTTTTTTGATTCCGAAAATCAGACTTCTGTTTAAATTTGTGATAAATATCTTCAGTTTAATCGGTAGAATGCCTCCGTCCCTACCGGCTAAGCTTGTCACTATTAGCAGCAAAGGTGAAATTAGAGTTTCGCAATCAAAAACCCGATGGGAATCGGTTTCAGCTTAGGCGGTAGGCCACCAAGCCGCAAAATCACACGAGTCCGTCTATTTTCAATGATCAGGAGGCTGGACTTTTGGCACAAACGCTTCTCGAGGTCGGCGAAGGTCGCATGCTGACGGATGCTGACGGCCAAATAACCTTTGACAGCATATTTAGCAATGTTGTCAGCTCGGAAGATAACCTTATTAATGAGGTATTTCCGAGTTTACAAGAAAACCTGGCTATCGAGGAGTGGTTGTGGGAAAGAGCTGTCTTGGCGCCCAAAAACGAATTGGTAGGAAAAATTTATAAAATAATATTAGAGCAAGTTCTAGTTGAGGTGAGGACCTACATGTCAATAGACACGATGATGACAACTTACGACGCAACTATATATCCTGTAGAGTTCTTAAATTCCCTCGACCTATCAGGGGTACCCTCCCACAAGTTGGAACTCAAAGTTGGTGTGCCTGTCATACTGATCCGTAACCTGGACGCGCCCAGATTGGGCACTAGGTTACGCATCGCAGAGCTGAGACGGCACATCGTCCAGGCCACCTTTCTTACTGGAGGGGCTAAAAAGAGAGACGGTATTAATACCCAGAATCCCTATATAAGTCCTTTAAAAATGGCTTTTCTATCACGATTAATAAAAGTCAAGGACAAACTCTAAAAGTAGCCGGCATTCACCTGGGCACCCCCTGCTTCTCCCACCGACAACTGTACGTGGATTGCTCGCGTGTGTCGAGAGCAAGAAATCTTTTTATTTACGCAGAAAACAATAAGTCCCGCAATATTGTTTACCGGGATGTGCTCAGTCAAATGATTTCTAGCTCTTTACGACCCGAGACAAAAAACCATTACATAAAACAGCATAATCAAATCTCCCGTTCCTGTCAGTCATCAAATTTTGTAAATTGATCATTCCGATACTCAAATTTAAATTATTTTGCTTTTAAAAATGTGAATAGTTATTATTTAACTGTTAATACACAATTTATTTTATAATTACAGGACGTGTGTATAATTCTACTTCTGTTCGCTAGCTTTTCCATTATTTGGCGCATGATCAAAAACGCGAGAAAATGTAGAATAGAATAAAATAAACTTTATTACACCAATATGACAAAGGTACGTACAAGAAACTTGCAAAAATAAAAAGTACAAAAGGTATCGCTAAAAGCAATGTCTTCCAGACAACCTCTAAAAGAGAAACAATGATAAAATTAGATTTTTTTTTGTACTATGTCGGGTAACAGACAAGCATATAACCCATCTGATGTGAAGCGGTTACCGTAGCCATATTAACGCTCGCAACATGAAATATCGCTCGCGCGCCGTCACCCCCGTTGCCAACGCAGCAATTCCGTCCTTTCCTTCTGGTGACCTCACTCACTCGCAGGAACATAACAACCCTCAAGGGAATTGTTATTTAGCTGCGGTATTCTGTGGTGTGGAGGTATTTCCCCAGTCGGGCAGCTTACAAAGTACGCAATGTCCTACCTCTCTTTTCGCCAGAGCCTCGTTTGTCAGTCAGCAGGGTGCATCACGTGCAAGTGAAGTTGGCTTTGGTTCAGAAATGTCGATGAACCACTTACACCCCAAAGATAGGTAGATAGGTGGCGCATCATTGTGCTGTTTATAATAACTAAATTTAATGTTAAATATCGCAACGGTAATTATTATACTTAAGCCTTATAGTAAATACTCACTGTATTTAAATTGAATCATTTCGGATGCAGATGTCAACAGAGCGACAATATTACCAACCAATTTCATCATGATTGACAACTATAGTTGGAAATTGCTTCAATTTACGACCGTTTTCATATTAACCCGTAATGACTTATGTGTGTTTGTTTATCCTCACAGAGTATTACAACATAGTGCAGTTAATTAAGGCACACAGTAAGCCAAGCCGCGGGCGAAATGGGAAATAGGTAATTATGAAGTTGTCTGGTAGGTTGCAGCCGTAGGGTTATCAAGTCATGAGAGACGAGTGAGAGGTAATTTCTTGTATGAATTTAAATCATGATATTAATGGAGCAAAATACTACAACCAAAGACAACCTCACCTGCACGTGGTGGACCCTGCTGGCTGACAAATGAGGCTCTGGGAAAATGAGAGGTAGGGAGCGTAATTGTAAGCTGCCCGATTGGGGAAGTACCTCTACCTCACAGAATACCGCAGCCGAATAACAACGTAGTATAAAAAAAACACTCGACCGGGAGAGAATTTGTTTGTGATTACCTATAAACATATTACGGCATCAACCCATATAATCATCCAACTGTTAGGATACGGGTCTCTCTTCGATCGAAGGGGTTTAGAGCATACTCTACCACGCTGCTCAACTGCAGGTTGGCGGAGGCCAGTGTTTTCAAGCCGCCCAAAGGCCACTGACTTGGCTTAACGACTGTCATCTAATGACAACAGCCCGAACCGACGGCTTAATGTGCCTTCCGAAGCACGGAATATCGTATTTAGGCTCAATTTAATGGTTTTAATGAACAAGTTCCAGATAATAAAAATAGTGATCAGAAGGGCAATTCTTGTAGTGAAAATGCAGTCAAAATACAGTACAGTGTCGATCTCAGAATTGTCAAATTTGGTATTCTCGCATCACAATAACAAATTTCAAAGTTTAAATAAAGTGTGATTATATCGAAATATGACCGAAATTAAACATAATGAGAATGGTATTTTGTACTGGCAATAACAATTGATATTAATTAATGATTGAAATCGAGTAAATAATTTTTAATCAATTCACAATTTCAATCTCGATTCGGTCAACTTCCATAATTACGGCAATTGGCTATCATGATGTTATGGATCAAAAATTTTTTGTTCTTGGTAGGATGTTTAATTTTAATTTTATTTTATATTTGTATTGCTTCTACCCAGGGATGCATTTTCATGATAAATCTGACGAGATGTATGTATTTATTTCATTTGATTCAACTGTCTTTTCGTTACCAAGAAACGTAGCATTAGACATACATTATGTCAAGGGTCATAAGTAGTGTACCACCCACGTTACCTTTAATTTTGAATAAAACACGCACTTATGATATTTAAATTTATTTAAACGAATTTCTAGAGAATGATTATAGATTTTTTTAATATCGTAACAAATAAAATTTTTGTCAGTGTTACTGCACTTATGACCCTGACTGTACATACATAACCCTCCTTCAGCGCTTCACCGAATTCGGGTAAAAATTACTACTGGGACGCGGTACTCTGTATAAAAGCCTTTGAACTCTCACCTCAAAAATGACTTACATTTTTTTCTAATGCATATTCAAAAGAATAAGTCCCCAATGTTTCGTAGCGCAGCGCTGCACTGATTATCATATAGAGTGACATTACACTTCGCCGTCTTTCAAAGGAGTTCCGCAGTGTAACGCGCGCCTTTGACAAGGATGTGTGATTACTTCGAATGAAAATTAGCTGTAATTTTGTCTTCTAGGAAACAGTTTATTTAGAAATGTTTAGTGTGAGCATCGGGAATATCTGTTTCACTACTATTAAGTTGCTTTAATCTGTAATAAGGTGATGCGAGGGTTGCCGGTGGAGGGTGCTCCGAGGAGCACCAATGATGTACACACTTGTTGTTGAATAAGGATAGAGCCCTTTATTCTAATGTTTTAATGCTATTCATACATCTGGGTTGTCGCTGACCAAGCAATATGCGTCTATGTCGCAGTAAACCATGAAGTTACGGTAAAACATACAAATTAGCCATTGTGCTCTACATACTACAAATCTGTTTAAAGTTTGAATATAGATAATGCGATCTGGATAGTTTTATAAAATTGAGCCGATGGAAACGCTTGGCCCATGGGGTGTGAGTGCACGGCTCCTATGTGGGGAAATAGCAAAGCGCTTGGTCGACACTTCCCGTGACCAGAAGAAGACTGGCTTTTATTTAGCAAAACATATAAGCATTGCAATCCGGAAACGATGCCTTTTGACAGTGATGTGGAATTTTTTGACACTAAAGTTGTACATAGTTTCTTTTTTCTTTTCTTTTTTGTACCTTATTTTTATAAAACAAATCAGGGGTCCTACCGCCGAAGCTGAAGCCGATTACCATTGAATATTTTGATTCGAAAAATAGGTCTTAGGTTTTAGTTATTAAAAAACATTTTCAGCTTATTCGATCCTCCAGTGTTCATTCAGGTCTCCAGGGTTTCCACCAGCTAAGCTAAACACAAGTACCTTAAATCTAAGCTGAAGTTTGATATTTGCAATCAAAAAACCCAATGGGAATCGGGTGCCCCAGGAGCCATTGCAGATGATTTTAATGGAAATGGTAACAACAAATGGTAACAATGGGAAAAATATTTGGAAAAAATATTATTTTCACTTCTGGTATTAAGTGATATAAGATCTAAGTTTCTACTTATATGTGTCAATTTGGTGTGTTAAGTTTAAGTTTATTTGAATAAAAATTAGTATAATTTACTATTTTTTTATTCAAATAAACTTAAGCTATAAACAATACTGTATGTATTCAACTATAAAACTAAAGTACCTAAAATTAAATAATACTAAAATAAAACTAACCTAAAACTAAAATGAATGTAAAAAGTTTGGCCCAGTGGCATCGTTCCCAAGATGCTAGCAGCATTACCTCGCTGGAATGCTAAACTGATTTTTTGGGTGAGGAATTTGCCAGATCTTGGGTCACTAGTTACGTCAACCAATCTTTTTCTTTAATTTTTGTGTAATTACACAAATTATATTGTTTGTTATTAATTTTTAATTACTAACAAACAATATAATTTAATTTGGAGTAATGTTAATTTCCTATAATTTGATTTCCATTGTAGGTTAGGTTAGATTTGAATTTTTATTTTTTTATTTTAGTCCATTGCAGGCCAGCAATGTATGTAAAATTATAGCAAATTGAATTATAATATAATAATAATAATGAATTCCCTGTCGATGGCAAATATAGGAAGGTCGATATTTTATGTTTTTTCTTTATTAAGGATACCCTGAACTCTAATACCGACACAGAAGTCAACATTATCCTTAAAAAAAAATCGGTTGTCTGTAAAGTCGGTTTACTGATCGTCAGTAAACCGACTTTACAGACAACCGATTTTTTTTTGAACGTGACAACGTCATAAGAAAATACTGATGGAATGTTTGCATTTTTCAAAAGAAAATTTTAATGGAATGCCTCAGAGCGAGGTAACGCCACATGAGTCATGTTTTTTCGTGCGTGCAGCCGGCTCCATCGAATTATAAGACGTTGTCACGTCAAAAAGCTTCGGCAATACACTTACATGCATGACAAATAAAACAAATCACAATTAAAACCATAAAATGTCCAATAAAATTGTAAATCAAAATACTGAATCAAAACAGAATATCAATTAGGCGATCATTTACGATTGACGCATATTACCGTGGGCTGACAGCGTTGAAGTTAATTGCGCGCGTATAAACCTTACCCCGGGCGAGAATGGTAATTACTAATTGCAAAGTTACGTATAAATACGTCTAGACATAATTTAAATTAAACATTAATGTATACGTCACAGCCATTTTGTAGATTCCACCGCATTACATAAACGGCTGACTGTTTTGGAAAATGGCTCCGTTTTATAATACGATGGATTAATGTTTAGCCGGAATGTAATATGGCTGATGGAATGGTCGCCGCCTTTTTCAAAATGTATTTGTAATATGAGTAAAACACGCTAGCCCTAATGGGATTTGACGAGTTTTGAATCGCCGTTTTGTAGTTGTCTGATGTGTCATCAAATAACCCTGCTTATGAATTAATGAATTAAAATTTATTTTGTAATGAAATAAAATTTACGTAAGTCCCTCCCCCTCCCTCCCATCCCTTATTTTATGAATTAAGTTTGTTTTATTTTTCATTACGTTAAGTTTGCGATGTAGTAGAGGATTTCGATGACATCGTTGCACATGTCAATCTAATCGAACATACATACAAGTTAAGCAACGTCGATCGTAGGCAGTCCATGGATGAGTTTATTTATCTTGAGATTCTCTGTGCTACGGAGGGCACGTGAAACCATCGCCCCTGGCTGTTGTCATTAGAGGACAGTCGTAAAGGCAAGTCAGCAGCCTTTACGCGGCTTGAAACACCGGCCTCCATCAACCCGCAGTTGAGCATCGTGGTGAAGTTTGCTCCAAACCCTTTCGATTGAGGTGAATTCCGTATCCCAGCAGTGAAATAATTAATAACATCGTCGTTAACCCTTATTCATCCCACTGCTGGGACCAAGGGCGGATCCAGCTTCGGTGCCAGGGGGGGGGGGGGGGGGGTCACGTAGTTGTGGTCAAGTCACTTCAAGTTATAATTTAATTTCGATCAAATTAATTTTTATAATATAAACAATAAGAGATACAGGTAAAAAGTAGGTATTTTATTAATGTATGTAAGTACTGTACTTAATCTATATCGAGACAAAAAAATATATAAAAACATTAAGTTTAACAATTTTTATTAGTGGTCCATATAGGTCGTGGACCCAGCCCAGGGGGGGGGGGGGACATGAACCCCTTGACCCTCCCCCTGGATCCGCCCTTGGCTGGGACTCCTATTTCTGGCTTTATGGTAACACACATCATTCTTACCTCTCAACCACCTATCTATTCAACACACACTTGCACACAAAAACACATATAACTCACAACACACACACTGTGCACTTACATTGTATTTAAGTTAAAAGTGTCAATGTATATATGAAGATCAATCTTATTATGTTGTTATGAAAGAGCGGTGCCTCCTGGCACAGGCATATTATGCCTAAAAGGAGACACCGTCAACTTGATCTACCATTTGTGAAAGATTGAAGAAAGCAATTTTTCATTTTCATTTCATTTTCATGGTGATGACCACTACACAAGCGTCAGCGCTACATTATCACTCGAGTGAATTGCCACCTGAAATAGAAAAAAATAATACCATTCCACCTGTCTTACTTCCGGAACTAAGAACGAAATATTGAAAAAATACTGAAAATACATTTTAAGTTTTAGATATTGGTTTTAGATAATATGGTTTCAAAGATAAACAAGAAAATATATTATGTATTATTTTGTGAAAAAAATGCTTAAATTAACCATAAAAACCATCTTATATCTACAACTAAAAATATATTTTCAATATTTCGAGCTCAGTTCCGGAAGAAGTTATTTTATTGTCTACTAGCGGCCCGGTACGTGCTTCGTTACGTATAAAGTGCAATACTAAAAAAATTTCATTAGAACATCAAATTCATTTATTCAAACAATAAAATATTTTATTAATTGCTAGATATTTTAAAACTTAATTCAAAACATTTGGATAAACAATATTTTTTGTTTTTTCATTTTGAGCATGAATAAACAAACAGGGGGTACCGACTCTGGAACAGGCAACATAAAGTTGAAGCACGTCCAAAATGAAATGACCGCATGAATGACATAACAACATGCTTGTACTGTCAACACTGAAAAAAGTTTCAATTTGACAGCACAATCCCCATCTGAAAAAAGTTTCAATTTGACAGCAAAATCTCCATTAACATAATGGTCCACCATTTATTGAAATAATTTGTTACAAAAAATGTGATAAATGAAGAACCGCTCAACCGATTTTGTGCAAACTTCACATAAACCATCTACTAAATAGTCCTAACAAAGCCTAAACATTCGGTTTGGATAGGTGAGCCCGTTCTTGAGTTATAAAATTACAATGAAAAGTGGCATTGATTTTTATATATATAGATTTACTTAAATAACGTAAAGTCGACATTGACTATATTGGCTACAGTTCTCAACTAGACCAGGCATTAATCTCATCACTCGTCATAGGTATAATAATTATTCCTCATACGAAATATACGTGAGTTCAGCTCGCACCTGTCGATATGGGTCAAAGTTATTATGTTTCGATGTTGAATATTACTTACTTCGATGCGCCTCTAGAACGCGTCGGATACTGTGATAGTAGATCGTAGATACTCTGAAACGTATCCGCAACTCAAACTTCTATAAATACAATAGCTGACTTGGCAAATGTTGTTTTACCATATAAGTCAAAAGTCAAAGTCAAAACTCTTTATTGCATAACTAAGTGTACACTAAGATCTTAGATTTGTTTACGCACTTACACCTTTGTCAGGTATCGCAAAAAGACTGTAGGGGCGGGCACGACTAACTAAACTACTTATATCCGTACGTTAAGCATTTCGTCATATAATTTGTAAAAAGAACTTATTTGTAAAAATAATATTTTCAGATACAATTTTTATTCGTTCATCGTTATTTCATTCAACTATCATTATTTACCTTTCAATTTATCATCTTTCAATTTATCATCATTAATTTTAATAATTGTATTGGATTAATGTAATATTAATGTAATATTTTAATTTAAATGTACTAGTATTATATGTAATTGTATTGATTATTTCAATAGAATTATTAGGTACAATTTTTCTTTACATTTTTATTTCATTTCTAGATATTCATTTACAGTATGGAAACATTTTAGGATTAGATAGTCTTTAAGTTTTTTAACAAAGTGTCTATATTTAGTCTCTTCCTTTATATCTTTAGGCAATTTATTAAATAATTTTACGGCCATGTAGTATGGGCTACAGCTTTGCGTTTTGATACGAGACGGTGGTAGATATAACTTACTTTTATTACGCGTATTTATCTTGTGCATTTCGTGTTGCTTTTTGAACAAGTTTGGGTTTTTATGTACAAAGGAGCATATGTCGTGTATGTATATAGATGGCAATGTTAGCAACTTGAATTTAACAAAGAATGGTTTGCAGCTTTGTGTATTGTCAATATGGGCTATTATTCTGACGCACTTTTTTTGAAGAAGAAATAATGATTTCACATCTACACTGTTTCCCCACAGCATGACTCCATATTTAAACCAAGAATAGGCATATGCGTAGTATGTCGATAATGCTCTTTCTATGTTTGTACTCTGCATGATTTCGAACAGTGCGTATGTGAATTTAGATAATTTAGTTTTAAGTTTCTCAATATGGCTTTTCCAATTTAAATTAGGGGCTGACGATAGAAGGGTGAGAATTTAAAGTTGTATGGTAACGAGGTATTGTATTTTTCAATGCTAAATTATAATAATATAAAAAAAAAATGTCATAAAAATAAAAAAATATATTTAGGGGTGGGTCACCCTTATCATTTAGGAGTATAAAAAATAGATGTTGGCCCATTCTCAGACCTACCCGATATACACACAAAATTTCATAAAATTCTGTCAAGCCTTTCGGAGGAGTAAGGTAACTAACATTGTGACACGAGAATTTTATATATTAGATAACGAATCCCGATTATATAATTTGTAAAGCTCTCAAGAAGCGTAGAAGTAGATGATGGTAACCAGTAGGCGTAAACTAACTCTAATAGAGAAATGCAGAAAGAAAAATGTGTGCTGAAGATAATATAAAGTAAATCACACAAGACTCAATATCAAATAAGATGCTCGGATGGAAAGCAACTGGATTTAGCGAATCTCATAGGCTTCAATGCTCATAAAACTACAATGACTAGAGTTTCTCTTAGTGCGTATATTCATTGTAGTCGATGCTATTGCTGTAAGGTTTCGAGTACACAGGGTTATAAACAACCGACTGCTTACTTCAGATGTCGTTACTGACTTATAAGACTAAGTGTATTGTGCCACTGAGATTTATCTTTTTATTTTTTAATATTCGTTTTACGGATTGTATATTAATAGGTATAAAATACTTTTGTTTTTAATTTATTTATTTTTAGTAATAATACTTGGTTTTTTCAAATATTAACACCTAACTATAACGATTTTTCGATGATGTAAGCTCATATTTGTTGTAAATATGTCGTTTGCGAAATCGTCGCGTCGTACATATTTAAAACAAGAATTCCTCGTATAATCGTATAGGATTTACCGAAACATCCAGTCCGTCAATTTCTAATATAATAACTCGGCAGCAAATCCTTTATCTGAGCCAAAGACTACTTATCTTACAGTAGACGGCAGCCAATTTAACAAAGCCCTTAAGGATTTTTTGTGTTTGTGCCTTACTTATTCGAGTAAGATCACCAGAAGTAAGGAGGTGCTGCGTTAGCATCGAGGGTGTTAGCGAGCGAGTAATACACCTTATAAAGGTGTATTACAAGCGTCTATAGGCTAGCTACGGTAATTTACACCACAAGAATGGCTCTATTGATATCGTAAAGCAGTTACCGATGCTCTATGCTTATTTAGCATTCGGTGTGTATAAAAAACCTAAACGATGGAATTAAAATATTGCAACAAGATCTCAACCTATAGGAATTGAATGATTTCATTTTCTGAGCGGGTTCTTTCCACGGGCTCGGCAAAGCGTAAAATTGGGAAACAAACATGTTCATGTCTCCTTTGTTCCCGACGGGATTATATCTTAAATCTATTCCTCTTACTTTCCTTCAAAGAAATTCTCTCACGTCTTTGGTTTTAGCCATCGCCGGCATAAGTAGAAGTGTGTGGTAATTTTAAAACTTGTGTGTTTGTCTGCGGCATCTAGTCTTCAAATAGATTTCAGCGTATTTGAAAGATAAGTTCGGATGTGAGCAGGAGTGCGAATAAATGAATGGCAGGTGTAAGACATTGAAACTACTTTGTGTAGAGATCGCTGAGCCGAGTAGAGTCGGAGTCACAGAGTTATGAGCACGTCACGACGCGTTTCGACGCCACGTCAAGTGCCAGCCCACAGTGTGGGATTTTGACTGACTTGTGAACAATTTTATGTTTCCGATGGATCGATAAGACAAAAACAAAATTCCCAGTACAACTCCCACCGCGTAATTTATTATAATCGAGAAACAACTATAGAAACGCATTATTTCTGTATATATTTTTTTACCACTACACTATTGTCCTATTGTGCTAGTATAATATAAATAAACCACTGAGGTATCATAATTAGAAAATAAAATTCAGAGTTGACTGAACACCGAAAGATTTATTTTTATGAAATATCTTAAAATATATTTTTTAAAACTATTTTGAGTCTTCGACGAAAAAACCAAGCGGTTCTTTCGTCGATGGATCAAGATGGATCAAATCCATTGACCTAACAAAAATAATTAATTTGTATTTCCAAAATAAAAACAGATATTAAAACCGGTGTTTCATAATAAGGTGTAATAATGATATCCATCGAAATCATCTGTAAAACGACCATTTTTTTATACTACGTCGGGTGGCAGACAAGTATACAGCCCGCCTGATGTGAAGCGATTTACCATACCGTAGCCATATTGACGCTCGCAACATAAAATATCGCTCGCGCGCAGCCACCCCCGCTGCCAACGCAGCATCTCCTTCGTTTCTTGTGACCTCACTCACTCGCAGGAACGCAACAACCCTCAAAGGAATTGTTATTTGGCTGCGGTATTCTGTGAGGTGGAGGTTCATTCCCCAGTCGGGTAGCTTACAATTACGCTCCCTACCTCTCTTTTCGCCAGAGCTTCGTTTGTCAGTCAGTAGGGTGCACCGATTGCAGGTGAAGTTGGCTTTGGTTCAAAGATGTTGATTAACCACTTACACCCCTTTATACGCAAGTCAGCTAAAATCCTACACTGTGCGGCCTGGCCTGCCGCGTTTATCGCAAGCAAATTGGTTTTTGTTACCCATATAAACTTTTATTAAAATTAATTGTACCTAGTGCCTTGATCCATTCTGTTGTAGGATAGTCAGAGGAGTAAACTTGTATATTCTATCACATATTAAATGGCAGTACTCTTATATTCAACAAGTTCATTTTATTGCACTATTAAATAAGAACACAGAAGTAATAACAATACCTTTGAGACTATACTCATCTCCATTATTAATGACAATACAACTGTTGGAAGACGTTCAACAGAATGCAATGCTTGCCGACATATTACAAGCTTATAATGAAATAAAACACGCTATTTCCGACTTTATTCAGTTACGTTAAAGTTGTGGTAAGTGGAAGATAAATATTTGTAATGTGTAATCCCAATGAAACGTTGACACTGAGCCCCGAGCTGGGACGGAAAGAAAATTGTGAGATCAAATTAGGTCTCGGTTTTAAGTCCACAATAATAGAAATGGCTCGAAATTGTAACGCAGGAGTAGTTCTTTTTCAATTTTAAGTTTCTATTTTTAAGTCTAATAAATTGAATTGCTTTTCTATTTTCTTATTACAACGAAGAATTTATAACAAATTAATTATATCAAATTAATTATTGTCACTGATACATATTGCTACTAACTGCCCGCCCCGGCTTCGCACGGGTAGAAAGCGGTGTTTTATTTTCCCCTTACCTCATTTTACTTCTTTAGGGGTTGACTTTTGAAAAATCCTGAAACACGTGTTTTTTCATTTATCTATAGAAGTACTCGTGTAAAGTTTGGGTTAAAATAGTCCAACTAATCTTAGGCAACCATAGTTTTACCCTCAAGATTTTCATTGCCTTTTTTGGTCGTCGCCGCTGCTAATCCTGGCTACACAGGAGAAACAGTGGTGGGAAGGTGTGGTGGGTCCCCGTCCCGTATAACAAATAAAAAAGGATTTATTTTTGTTGTACTTTGTCATTATATGGGTAAAGTGTTTAGGGGTTCAAAACGTATTTTTGTAAACAAGATATTTATTCAATTTATTTTTATAGATAAAATTGTTATTGATACCATTCGATAGAGCTCGTGAAGCACTTTATGGATCAGTAACCAGTTTTTCAATATCTTGTAACCTCCCCCCCCCATTTCCTTCACCCTTCACACACACTCAAGACACTACATCTACTCACTCCCAAATGTATACAGAATTTGTAATCGTTTTAATATTCGAATTTAAACAACTATTTGTTATTAAGAGAGAGCCTGGTGACCTGTAATGGGCACCAGTTTTCTCCACATAGTATAGCTGCATAACATCTATGTATACATGTCATCATTCATCATCATCATTTCAGCCCACTCTCTACCATATTGGCGTAGGCTTCCTTCAACCTCATCCATCTCTTTCTGATTTGGGCCACTTTGATCCAGTTGATGCCCACCAGCTTTACGATGTCGTCTCCATCGCATCTGTGGCCTTCCGACAGGTCTTTTGTATTGCCATGGCCTCCATTCCAGAAGAGTTTTACAAACTAGAGTTGTAAAACTCTTCTGTATACATGTACTCATGTAAAATTACCGAATGTGGAGAGAAACGTGGTTGTCAACCCTAATTCATCCCACTGCTGAGCGAATAATAAAATTTCATCATCATCATCAGGTCATTTTAGTCTCCACTACAGGAGCACGACGCTCTCTCGTCCGTACCTGACAGACAGAAGGAGGATTTGGCCTACACTAAATAAAATTTATTTATTATTATTATGTATAGTTTGGAAAATAATATAGTGGTATATAGTGTATAGTTTAGAAAATATATACTACGTCGGGTGGCAGACAAGCATACGGCCCGCCTGATGTGAAGCAGTTACCGTAGCCATATTAACGATCGCAACATAAAATATCGCTCGCGCGTCGCCACCTCCGCTGCAGACGCGGCATCCCCTCCCTTTCTGGTGACCTCACTTACTCGCAGGAACACAAAAACCCTCAAGGGAATTGTTATTTGGCTGCGGTATTCTGTGAGGTGGAGGTACATTCCCTAGTCGGGTAGCTTACAATTACGCTCCCTTCCTCTCTTTTCGCCAGAGCTTCGTTTGTCAGTCAGCAGGGTGCAGCGCGTGCAGGTGAAGTTGGCTTTGATTCAGAGATGTTAATGAACCACTTACACCCCTTAATTATGCTGGTAGTTTATCCTTTTCACTCCTTATATTATGCCTTAAATGAATATATTAAATTCACGTGTAGAGCAACCTACTCAGAATATTTTTATAAGCAAAAATCTCAAGTATTAACATAAAGGTCTTATTCTATTCTTGGAATGAAAGGCGTTATTTTGTGAGAAAGCTTTTCATTTTCTTACACCTTTGATGTAAATATGAAATAACCTAAGTAAATATTTAATATGTATTAAGAGAAACCAATTTATTTATAAACTTAACAGATTTACACATTCAACCATAGATTAGGTATTGTTAGATACCATTAGTTCATTAAACAGTATGAAAACAGGGCTTGTTATTCATCCATCAGCCCGATATACCTATATGACGTGATGATATTAATTGATGAGGCCGGTGGTCGAATGACTATTTTAATTTCGAGGTCGCGGTCCGACAAACATTTGTGTGCATGAACATGTCTGTTCTGTTTGTCTTGGTCTGGGTGTTATCTAGGTATTATATATATATGTAATTACAAAAAAAAAATGTTGCGCTTAATTTGGGACTAGATGGCGCTGTGTAAATTGTCCGAAATATTTAATTATTATATAGATGACGTTACACTAAATCAGTAATATTTTTGCTGCTTCTTTTCAGATACTACCTCTCTTCTACTCCCACTGGGAGCATATGATACTGGAGAGTTCCATATACTTCCACTAAGAAGTTTAAAGACTTATACGTTTTTTGATCCCTCCTAAGTTTCAGATGCTCCCAGTAGAAGCAAGACAGAGGGTGCATATGGGAATAAACCATTTCCACAATCTAAATAGGATCTTTTACACGGCAGTTAAATATTACTTTTACAACAACTAGACTTGTTACCATTGTGTTGGAATAAGGTTGTCTCTAGTAGAAGGATTAAAGTATTTACCGCTTGAATTGATGACATGTGTATCTAGCTTTGCCAAATCCACGTCAAATACTTAATTGATAATTATGAAAAAAGGACAACGCAAGAATTGTTACTATCAATAGAAATTTTATAGATCTATGTCTGATACGGAAAAAAGTATGAACGAAATCCATTAGCTGTGTCTCGAAGGAGACCTCCTAGAAACGTCTTCCGTTTCGGAAATTATATTAAAAGGCAATACTTTCCAGTCGATAGCCGAGGGAATGCAAAAAATGCGAACATTTTCCGACTGATTTCGATTGAAATAATAAAATATGTATTTGTATTGGGTCTAGTTTTCTCTATTAATACGAATACTAGCGGAATGGCGGTTTCCGTAAAGGTAACCAAACGGTGTCCTGCCTTGGAATTATAATCTATGTCCATTCCAAATTTCATTCAATTCGGCTCAGTAGTTTAATCGTAAAAGATAACAAACAGACAAAATGGCATTTAACATTTATATTTATACTAGCTTTCACGCGTGGCCTTGCCCGCGTTAACTTTTTTTAAATAATAAGTATTCCATGTGCCAATTAGTCACCAACCTTGCAGAAAAAAATAAC
Organism: Hypsopygia costalis; assembly: GCA_937001555.2. Lineage (NCBI taxonomy): Eukaryota > Metazoa > Arthropoda > Insecta > Lepidoptera > Pyralidae > Hypsopygia > Hypsopygia costalis. The sequence continues at coordinate 7,713,143 of OW443335.2, forward strand.
TGTATTTTAGTATCCGTAAGCAAAAAAGGTCACGAAAATGAAATGCGAGTGATACAATATGATAGTAAAATAAATCAAGTAACATATCGGTAGGTAGTGTCTTGTGTGAGCGTTTAAGTAGGCAGGGATGTGTGCGCCGGCGCGTAAAATTAAGAAACAAAACGAGAATCCGCTTTGCAGAAACATACCAGGAGTTATGAAATTTTTGGATGTCGTAGTTATATTTTAGCTATTGAAGTTTATCTGTATAATATAAAAGGCAACCGTTACTGACTGATTTATCAAAGCAAAGCTGAAACCACTGGACGGATCGGTTTGAAATTTGGCATACTGGTACTCGTAGTTATTATAATGTAGACATTTTATTTTTGAAAATTTGCACGGGATCAGCTCGTATGAAGTCGCGGTCGCAAGTAAATGTTGTGACCTGTGACATTGATGTCAGGATCTTATTTTTGTTCATAAAGCTGGCGACTACGCTTGTCAACTTTAAAAGGTAAAAATACTTATTTATACTACGCCAAGTGCCAAACAAGTACAAGGCCCGCCCGCCGATGCAAGGAGGTTATCGTATGCCGTACTGCACTCATAATACAAAGAGTATTCCTCGAATACTGACACTCCAGTATCACACGCAGAATCCCCTGACGTCTAACGACTCACTCACTTGCAGAAATCCGTAATGATGTTGATATTTGGTTATACTCTTTTGGTGAGGTTGAGGTATTTCCCCATTCTTCTAACATGCACTATCTTTTTTTTCACTAGAACCTCGTTAGTTAATAGGCAGGATGCACGATGTGTAGGTAAGATTTGCTTAAACTTTACAGATGATGGTGTGCTCCTTACAAGCTAAAAAGCAATCCTAAAAGTTGTCGACTTAAAATTAATGCTTTTATATATTTGCGTGAATAATAATAATTTGATAACAACATATTGTATGCATCAATAGTGGAACAGATAGAGCTATTAAAAAAAAACACAATTAAAAAAAAATTGTTAATAATAATATGACATATCCACAAATTAATTACTCTTCAATTCCATGGAGGAAAATCTTCATACGAACGAAGTTAAAAGGAGATGCTTCTCCAATATTGGTTCTTTTGAGTTTATTGAATTTGAAATAACTTCTTTGTTGTTCAATTTCGTAAGTACTCCAAATCTCTGAATAGAATATATGACATACCGGACTGAACAGTCCTCGACTCCTCGGTTAATATAAAGTCAGGGACAAAGTGGAGTCACTTTTCTAATTAATAAGACATCTTTGTAGATTGTTTGTGCGTATTATGTACAACAACTACCAAACAACTTATATGAGTACTTGTATGTACACATCGATTACTTTTGTACGTAGTATCTTCCTGTGATTTTGTTAAGCTTAACATTACATATAGAATATTTATTTAAGTAAAACTTCTTTACTCACGCTTGACTTGGGAAGTAAGCTAAATAATTACTATATTAATACATCACTTGATAAGGCAAAAGCAAGTTGGCAAATAATAAATAGTGATCGGAAGCAAAACGAATACATACAACAAATTACAGTTGACAAGGAACTTATAACCGACCCTAAACAAATTGCAAACACCTTTAATGATTATTTTATAAGACAGATCGAGGAATCGTCCAACGCGTTGTACAATGATAATCTCCGCATAACACATCAACGCCAATCTATGTTTATGTCACCTGTCATAGCACAAGATATAACTAAAGCTATAAAATCGCTCAAAAACTCAAAAAGTGTAGGATTTGATGGGGTCGCTACAAAGGTTATAAAGCATGTAGTCGATATTGTATCTGTACATTTAAGCCACATACTGAACCTATGTATTAGTAGCGGTACATATCCACACAACCTCAAACCTCTAATCGTTATACCGATACATAAAAGAGATGACAAGCTAAATATTGCCAACTATAGGCCAATAGCCTTAACCTCAGTCTTTTCCAAAGTTTTAGAAAAACATATATATGACGCTATTTATAATTACTTAACAAAATACAAAATCTTATGTGAAGAACAAAAGGGATTTCGAAAAAATAAAACAATCAACATGGCAATTTTTGATTTAATGAACGTGATAATGAAGCAAGTAGATAAAAGGCTTCCAGTGTGTGCTATATTCACGGATATGACAAAAGCATTTGACTACGTTGACAAAGAAAGATTGATAGAGAAACTAAATGCGTATGGTATAAGAGGAAATGTTCTTAATCTTTTGAAAACATATTTAAATGATAGAAAACAATTCGTCCAAATATCTAGAATATGTATAAAAACTGGCATAGAACATAAATTCTTATCTAGTCCTATGCACACTAAACATGGAGTTCCGCAGGGCAGTGTCCTGGGACCATTATTATTCCTCATATATATTAATGACCTTCCGCGATATATAAAACATGACATGGTACTATTTGCTGACGATAGCACTGCTATAATAAAACCCAACAATGACAATAATAATTATGAATCTGACTTATAATACATTAGAAAATATAATTAAGTGGCTTGACAATAACAATTTAATTATTAATTTATCTAAAACGAACGTTATGAATTTTTATCAAAGAGTGCAAACACAATACCCTGATATCAATTACAATGGGGAAAAATTGAATGTAGTACAAAGTACAAAATTTCTTGGTTTGATAGTCGATGATCAGTTAACATGGAAACCGCAAGCAGACCAGATCTGCAAAAGATTAAGTAAATCAGCATTTGTACTGCATGCCCTTTCAAAAAAAATCCAAATAAAAACTGTTATATTGGCTTATCATGCAATGGTTGTGTCAGTGCTGCGTTACGGTCTGATCTTCTGGGGCAACTCGAGTGAAAAAGAGACAATTTTCAAAGCCCAAAAAAGATGTTTGAGGTCAATGTGTGGCCTTAAAGTCACTGACAGCTGCGTACCTATATTTAAGTCGCTTAAATTATTAACTCTACCATCACTATACATACTGGAGGTATGCGTTTTTGTAAAATCAAATCCACACTTATTTATCAAAGTAACACACACTAGGAGAAATCCAAACGCGGTGCGTACTCAGTATTGGGATCTTCTTAGAGTTGAAGGATTTCATACAGCACTTTTGAGGAAAAGTGTTTTTGGCATGGCACCTGTTATATTCAATAAGATACCTGCACACGTTAAAAATTTGCCGTTACATCTTTTTAAAAGAACTCTAACCGAAATTTTGATAAATAAATGCTATTATAGTATTGCCGAATTCCTAAATGATAAGTTTTAATATTCAATGAAATTTGTATAGAGTGACATGTATTTATAATAATTTCAAACTTTGACGTACTACTTGTAACATTTTTATATTTCAATGATAACTAGGTATGTAATATTTGACATGACATTTATGATTATAACAAATGGTATTAGTTTAATATCATAATCCAATTAAAATTTTTGCATGCCATAAGGTAAAATGTATACGGAACATGTAAACCTAATTACTTAAGATCTTTTTTAATGTACCTACATTTTAAGCAAAATAAATGATTCTGATTCTGATTCTGATTCTGAAGCTGGTGAATGCGTGACTTGTGCGTTACGGAAAGTGTGATCAGGCTAGGCGACCGGAAGTCGAGAGGGAGATATAAGTCAGAAGAGCTAGAGAAGTTTTACTTTAGTCGGGTGGTCTAAAGCAAACTCGTTTTTAGAGTTCCGTAGTAAACACTTAACCTTTAACTTAAACCCTTATAGTTTCGCCATGTCCGTCTGTCCGTCCGTCCGACGCGGCCTAGCTCAGAGACAGTTGGTACTAGAAAGCTGTAGCTTAGCATTTAGACACATATTAACTATGCTGACCAAGTGGTAGGATAAAATTTTAAAAAATATTTTTTTTCGGGGTGGAGTTTCATAAAATCTGTTCTTAGCGGATGTCAAATTTCAAGTTTGTAGGTGTTATAGTTTCTGAGATTTCATGATTAATCAGTGAGTGGTATTTCGCTTTTATATATAAATTTTATATATAAAAAAAAATATATATAAAAGCGAAATTATATATATATAAAAGCTGAAATGCTTGGCCAAGCTGCAATTCTAATCTAGAGAAATAAATATACAATTCAGTCTCATCGAAAAGGTGCATCACGTGTAGGTAATTTTGGGTTTAGTTTTAAAATTAAAGCTGAGTCAGACATATCTAAAAAAAACCGCCTGAGTTCTTCTGATTTAGCTACCTCAGCTTACATTTACTGGAAATCCATTCGTTTGGCAAAGTATTTTTAGGCCTCCTAAATGTAGAAGTGATTCAAATTCCCATTCAGATGACAAGTTGGCGTTTTGCGGATCGTTCGGTGTTGTCTATTTTAAGATAACACTACCACAGTACGGTTTTTAAGCCATTTTCTAGTTACCACGTTCGTTGAAACTGTAGAGTCAATTTCCCTCAACGGTGTTCCCGAATACGAAATGGGAGTCTTCAAGAAAAAAGCTATATGGTGATTGTTTACCATCAGGTACATACTCATTTATCCTCCTCTATTATAAAAAAACACTGTATATTTTGTACTCCAATATTGATAGTTGTGATCTTCTAAGTTCCAAGTAACATTTATGGGCCTCGGGAGAGTCTACATTGCTTATTTGGTCTAGAATATTGGATAAGTTGCAGACTCCTATGCGTTCGATGAAGACCGTATCTTTATTTATTAGCATCATTACATTTAATTTGTTTTATTATTTATTTTTGTTAGTACATTTTGATGGATAAATTAAAATAGAATAAAATATACCATTTAGCTAATCACAGACATAGATACTCCCCTTGAATCTTGGAAATCTTATTTAGGTGTAGGCGTCTGTGAGGTGGAGTAACTTCCTCAGCTTAAAATCCGCTTCACGCTCCGCTTCACGCTCCCCTTTATCTCCTTTTTGCCATACCCTTGTCAGCTAATCAACAAGATACACCGCGTGCAAGTAAGGTTAGCTTTTTCTCACAGACAATGACGAGCCACTTACACCTCAAATACATAATCTCAATTCAAAATATAATCTGTTTCAGATATTGGAATTTCTCCGAGACGACCGCAGGAGCTGGAGCAGAGACGACCAAAGCAGCCACGGCAGTCGCATGCAACTACTAACGATAGTGGGTGGGTGCCGGCCGGCAGTAGTTTGCATGAACTAATTGGTGGCAGAAGAACGCAAAGGTTAGGTGTTATTTTGCAGAAGTCAAATTGACTGGCAATTTGATCTACACTAAGATCAAATTGCCTGTAAATTTGACTTGCAAAATAACACCTAAACTATCAAATACATAACATAAATGCAGACAAACAGAAGAAAAAAAGGGACTTTACTCTATATGTATGTTGTCACTCAGCATGTCAGCATTTCAAACTATCTGCATACCCAATTTCATCAAAATAAATGCAATGGAATAGACATACAGTCAATCTAAATCTATGACTAAATCCAACCAAAGGAGACTAAACCCTCAGACCGTCAGAATTCAACAATGGAATACCCAAATAAAGTTAAATATTCGTTAGGGCGTTAAATACTGGAGATAATCGGTCCAGCCTCAAGCAGACGAGCAATTTAGCTGGGATTAAAGCCTCTCCCTGCATTCGCCCTGGAGCAAGAGCAAAGCGAGGATTTATTTGTACTGTGAAGTTAGACCGTCTAATCGAATAATGCTCATTGAGGGGGACAAATAGGGAGTCTGTTCCTATTTGCTGAGGAACATTTGACTGCATTGTCTCGAACTTTACAAAGTACAGAGCCATCAATATAGCGACCAATAATTTTAACAAAAAAAAAACCGACACCAAACATTACATTTATGTTTAGAGTCGGTTTATCTCCAAACATCATCATCAGCCTGTATCTACATACAGGCTGATGATCAGCCTGTATCTACATACAGGCTGATGATGAAAAAAATATGGGACCAATCGGGAAGTATACTCTTTCAAATAAAAAAAAAATTTTTCAAATCAGTTTATAAATCTCGGAGTAATTACGTAACAAATATTAGAAAAAAAAAAACAACCGAATTGAGAACCTCCTCTTTTTTTGGAGTCGGATAAAAACTGTACAGATGGAACTAAATTTATAAGTAATAGCAACATTTTTGGCTGACTCGCCACGATATTTAGAGCTAAAGCCAACAGCTCTGCACGCAGTGCACCCATCCGACTAGTAAAAGAGGCTCTGACAAAAGAAGAGGTAGAGCACAGCGTATTTGTAAGCAGCCCGACTGGGAATGTACCTCGAGCTCTCTCTCTGTTTTAATTTATGACATTTATTTTAAAAATAATCTCCTATTTACATATCATAGTGTGTTAACTCAATATGAAAAACTTGATGCTCTACTTGTTGCCTGCAAAGTCGGTTTACGGACGATAATTTTACGTGATAACGTCATAAGAAAACATCTGCCGATGAAGTGGAAGAGAGATAAATGCGTCACAAGCCGCGCTCTCGCTTGCACGCTCGGCTCAGGCGGAACGTGACAATGAGTCATTCGTTCGTTCATTGATGCATATAAATCGTTATATGCATCAAAATCAAGCATCCATGTATTCAATAATAATTCTTGTTAGTACTTATTACTGAAGAGAAACAGATTTTTTTAAATAATACAAACGAGAGAAGCCATTAATAGCAATGTTGTAACAAATGTTTTAGTGAAATTAAGTCGTTTCTCATTGTGACTCTCCCCTAACAGATTTATTGTCTGTGATCCGAATAAAACGCAGTGAAATACAGCATCTTCAGTAAAAATCACGATGCGAAGTAGCAATTTGAATAGTATTTATAATTAATTTTCTCTCTGCGATTAATACTCTTTGGCCCAACTCCACCAGATCCATTGTATACTCATATACTTTAGAAGCCTGCTCCATTTTTAGGGTTCCGTACCTCAAAAGGAAAAACGGAACCCTTATAAGATCACTTTGTTGTCCGACTGTCTGTCTGTCTGTCTGTCTGTCTATCTGTCAAGAATTTCTATGTCGACAATGCGTGGAGGTATCAAGCTGAAATTTGAACTGTATACTCAGGTCTACGGTCCCATGAAGTTGTAAAAAAATCAAACTGCTCAGTTTACGTAGAAAAAGTTACGGCCGTTTATTCAGCAATAAACGCATATTTCGACACACTCAAGGGAATCAAAACCTGTAGGGTACTTCCCGTTGACCTAGAACTATGAAATTTAGGAAGTAACATCGTTATAGACTACAAGTACAGGAATAAATCTCAAAACTATACATTTGTAAATAGATCTTAAAAAATAGAGGGTCTATATTTTTTATAGGGTGTCGAAATTTCAAATTGAAACTACTAGTTCAAATGGGGTATCATATGAAAGGGCTTGATGTACACATTGCAAAATATATTTTATTTATTTCGACGCATTATTTCTTATTTATAATGAAAAATATCAAATTTAATAATGATACTACGGAACCCTCGGTGGGCGAGTCCGACTCGCACTTGTCCGGTTTATTTTTTATACTACGTCGGGTGGCAGACAAGCATACGGCCCGCCTGATGTGAAGCGGTTACCGTAACCGTATTAACGCTCGCAACATAATATATCACTTGCGCGCCGCCACCCCCGCTGTCAACGCAGCATCTCCTTCTTTTCTGGTGACCTCACTCACTCGCAGGAACATAACAACCCTCAGGGGAATTCATAATGTTATAATAAAACACTTATACTATTCCATTTATTATTTTTAATATTAACGATCGGTTTCGTCGCTAAGGCATTATCAAGGTAATATAAATAATGCCTTAGCGGCGAAACCGGTCGGTAATATTAAATATAATAACGTGGAATAGTACAAGTGCTTTATTATAACATTATAATAATAATAATAATAAATAACTAGCAATAAAAGCAGTTATGGCAGGCGTCCGTCCCTCTTCTGTAATAGCCCGGTATTAAGTTCACCCAGATCTCATCTCCATAGCCCATTTATTTTCCATCACACTTCGCAATAGTCTCAACGCCTGCCGAGACCTGCTCATGGGTATATCGTTCCATTGATATATCCTGGAGCGGGTCACGGCGGGCGTACAACATTACATCAAACTTCTCAAAGGGGCCTCTACGTGTTGGATCTATATCCCCGCGTATGCCTATCAAATGACCGGGCTTGACCCGTGAATTAAGAGAGATACATAATAATAATAATAATTCCTTTGTTTCAGGCGCTTGAACCAACCGTTACCGTCTCTGTGCAACGCCTGTCGGATCAGGTTAGGGCTATCCAGCGATGTCGGTTGCTGGATGAACTTACACTTGAGCGACTTTGCCAGGAAACGCGCTCTGTTCATAGAGTCGACGAGGTAAGTCAAACTCTCCCTGCTGCGATGCCGAATATAGTGCATTCGGCAACGACGCAGGCGGAGGATAGACCAATACCAGACGACTACGTGAACACAAGCGCGGATCTAACCCAGGATAATGAGCAAGTGAGGAGAGCATTGGATGAGGCGATCTCTATGTATCGCTCTACACCAATTGCCGAAAGACCGCGTTTACCACGTTTACCCGTGCATAAACGAAATATGGCGCTTGTGGGGGCTATAGACCGATTGCTAGATCCATATTTGGAATCTAGCCAAAATCTAGCTGATACTCACTCGATTCTCTACTGCGCAGCCATCGCAGTTTGTCGCGTGGCTCGGGTCAAATTTCCGGATTATGATCGAGCCCCGCGACCTGCTGCCGTACCTGCATGGCATATGAGAATCGAGCGGCGTATCAGCGCGGCTAGGGCCCTCATTGGCAAGCTAATCTGCTTTAGGTCGGGGAATAATCGCCCGAGAATTATGCGCTTTGTGCACCAGGCATTCGCTGGGACCAATATAAGGCCCCAAGACTACATGCACTGGGTCACAGAGCGCATAGACTTCCTAAAGCAGAAAGTGTATGCATGGGCAAACCGTATTCGTCGGTACAGGCAGCGTGTAGATAGGTATCATCAGAATCACCTCTTCCAATGTGATCAAAGGAAAGTATACCGGACTTGGGAGAGACCCACCAGTTGTGTGGTTGATGGACAGCTTCCAAATGCTGATGCCATGACACAATTCTGGCAAAACATTTGGTCGATGCCTGTCAACCACACCGAGGGAACATGGATTGAGGTTGTTGAGCGGGCGTGTGAGTCGATCGGAAACATGGAGGCTATATCCATTAGCCCTCAGGACGTTAGTTGTGCAATCCGACCTGCACATAACTGGAAAGCTCCAGGACCGGACGGATTGCACAACTTTTGGCTTAAGTGGTTCCGTCACTCACATGCCCTCTTAGCAACTCAATTCCAAGAAGCTGTCGAAACGGGCTCTCTACCAAGTTTCATGACGACTGGTATTACTTTCCTGCTCTATAAGAACGGCAGTACCACGGAAGCAAAAAACTATAGACCCATTACGTGCTTGCCAACAACATACAAGCTCCTTACATCCATTCTGACATCAAAAATTGCTAAACATATTGAGTTTAATAATGTTTTAGCCATTGCTCAGAATGGATGTAGGGCTGGGTCCCGTGGTACTAAAGAGCTTCTCCTCATTGACATGACCATTTGCCAACAGGTCCGCCGAAACAGGAAGAACCTGTCCGCCGCTTGGATTGACTACAAAAAGGCCTATGATTCGGTGCCTCATTCATGGCTGAGACGGGTGCTAGAGATGTATAAAGTAGATACAACTTTATGCACCTTTCTTAGTTCGTGTATGGGGCAGTGGACCACAGTGCTCTGTCAACCAGGGGGTGGAGTTTCTCCTGCATTGGCGAACCCTATAAGGATACAACGTGGTATTTTCCAGGGTGACAGCCTCAGTCCGTTGTGGTTCTGCCTGGCCCTCAATCCACTTAGCAGTCTGTTAAGGGATTCAGGGTTAGGCATCCGACTTCATAGAGGGGGTGAGATCATTTCTCATCTGCTGTACATGGATGACCTCAAGTTGTTTGCACCAAATAAGCCAGAACTTCTGGAGTTACTGAGAGTAACTGAAACTTTCAGTGGCGCCATTGGTATGGAGTTTGGTGTCGACAAATGTGCGGTCATTAATGTACAGCGGGGTAGGGTTGTAAATTCAGATGGTTTACAACTCTCAGAGACGATGTTCCTCAGATCCCTCTCTGAAGTCGAAACCTACAAATACCTTGGTATGTCGGAGGCTTTGGGTGTGGCCAGCGGGGACATAAAACAATCGGTGATGGACCGATTCTTTGGTCGCCTGACAAAAGTGCTGAAAAGTCTTTTGTCAGGTGGTAACAAGGTTCGGGCTTTCAACGGCTGGGTTATGCCCCTGCTGATATATACCTTCGGCGTACTAAGGTGGTCTCAGACTGAATTGGACGCCCTGGATGTAAAGATCCGAAAACTGCTTACCACGTATCGTATGCATCACCCGCGATCGTCGGTGATGAGATTGTACATCCCACGGAAGTGTGGGGGCCGCGGCTTTTTAAATGCCAAAAACCTACACAACCGTGAGGTGTGCAATCTTAGGGAATATTTCCTACACTGTGATAGCGGGATGCACCGCGACGTGGTAGCAGTTGATAAGGGCTTTACGCCACTATCCTTGGCAAACGAAAACTGGCGCAAACCATCTGTACTTACTACCCAGAGCCGCAAGGATGTATGGAAGAGCAAGGAGCTACATGGGCGGTTCTACCGGGCTCTTAACGGGCCTGATGTAGACTCGTCCGCATCGGTGGCCTGGCTACGTTTCGGTGATCTCTTTGGAGAAACTGAAGGTTTTGTCTGTGCAATTATGGACGAAGTTATCAAGACGAATAACTACCGGAAATATATCCTGAAGGACGGTACGGTCGACATCTGTCGAGCATGCCACCGTCCCGGTGAGTCACTCAGGCATATTCTTTCCGGTTGTTCTCATCTTGCTAACGGCGAGTACTTGCACAGGCATAATCAAGTAGCTAGGATTATACACCAGCAACTTGCTCTTAAATATCGCCTTGTGAGCTCTGAGGTACCATACTACAGATATGTACCTGCGCCAGTTCTCGAGAATGGTAGTGTCACGCTCTACTGGGACCGGTCTATTATCACTGACAGAACTATTGTTGCCAATAGACCTGATATAGTGTTAATAGACCGGGAGACAAGTCGTGCAGTTCTCGTTGACGTCACCATTCCCCATGACGAGAACCTCGTAAAGGCCGAAAAAGAGAAACTTTCGAAGTACTTGGACTTGGCCCACGAGGTTACCGCCATGTGGCATGTGGACTCAGCGATAATTGTACCGATAGTTGTAACAGTGAACGGACTTATAGCGAAGAGTCTCGACCGTCACCTCGAGAGGCTCTCGCTTGGCGGCTGGGTTAAGAGCCGGATACAAAAGGCGGTTCTTCTGGACACGGCCCGCATTGTGAGGAGATTCCTCACTCTGGAGCCCTGACCACCGGTAGCTTGGGTCTTCGCTCCGCTACCGGCGGGTGCCCCTCTTTTTTATATTTTTAAATGTATTTTTTTTTTTTTTATTTATATTTAAAAATGTAATAAATAGGAGATACTAAAGGAATAAATGATAATAATAATAATACAATTCATTTATTGCTTAAAACATGGTATAAAGGTGGTACATCGTGAAATGTGCGCATGTTTAGCTAATACAATTTAGCATGCAAAATTATGTTGATTATGACATTTGACATTGACTATAATTTAAGTATGTAGTCACTAAAACATATATCTCCAATTAATTATATATACACCATTCGTCAATTATATTGAAATTTAAAACATACAAATGTTCATATACATTCTGATTTAATTTTTATATTTTCGGTCAAATCTTTAATATTATAGAAATTGTATTTCTTTAGCCAATTACATAGTTTGCGTTTAAATAAATTGTAATTAAGCGTTTTTATGTCATTTGGTATCTTATTATAAATGCTGACACACATTGCGATGCAATTTTTTGCATATTTCGCAGACTTAGGTGTATCATACAACACAAGTCTCTGTGGATTCCTTTTTAATCTAGAATTAATTTGACATGATCTTTTGAACAGTTCCGTATTCTTGTATACAAAATTACACACTTCATATATATAGAGCGCTGGTAACGTCAATAAACCCAAATTCCGAAAATAATGTTTACAGGACTCACCAGGTGGAATTCCGCTCAAAGCTCTGATGCACTTCTTTTGTGCAATGAATGCCCTCTGTTTGTCTATTCCGTTGCCCCACACTATGATTCCGTATCGTAGAATACTCTCTATATACGCATAATACAACATAGTAGCGGTTTTTATATTGGTTACATTTTTAATTTTCTTAAGTGCATATACAAACCTATTTATTCTTTTGCATACATTATCAATATGTAATTTCCAATTTAGGTCTTGGTCTATGATAACACCTAAAAATTTGGTGTGCGTCACTTCTTTGATTTTTCTTACATTTAGTTTAAAATTAAATTGATTATGTTTTGATTGATTAAATTGTATAAAATTTGATTTGTCAAGATTAATTTGTAAATTGTTTTCATCTAGCCATGCTATTATATTATCGATTGTATTATTTATATCAGTTTCATGATTGTCGATATCCGAATTAAGGGTTTTATTAGAAGTCACAATGATTGATATGTCATCCGCAAACAAGATACATTTATGATTTGTAACTTCAATTATATCGTTTATATATAATATAAACAACAGGGGTCCCAAAACGCTTCCTTGTGGGACGCCGTGTTTGTTTATTTTATACTCAGATAAGTAGGATTGCATTTCATTATCTACTATTTTATGAATGGAGACGCATTGTTGTCGGTTTTTTAGGTAAGATGAAATCCATTGCAATGCCATCCCTCTAATACCATATTTTTCCAATTTCATCAAAAGCCGATCATGTGAGACAAAGTCAAATGCTTTAGACAGATCAAAAAAGAGACCCGTCGTAAGGTTGTTCTTATTGATGTTTGCAAGTACTATGCTTATTAAATTATAAATTGCCAACGTTGTAGACTTATGCTTTTGGAACCCAAATTGTTCTTTTTTAATTAAGTTAAATTTATGATATTATGATAATAATGTTCCACCAAGTGCCAACAATCAACAGTATCAACTCAGGGGAATAGGCTTGTTGCCCATGTCACAAAATTATAAAAACTCTCTATCAGTATCGTAAAATACATAAAACCAGAACGATCTGCGATCTTAAAATTTTAATAACTTATGTACGACGTGTTTTATGTTCGGTCAAAGTTTGGTGGAAAAGTCCATTTTAAAGGTATGAAATTATAAAAAATAAATATTACCATTGTAGAAACAATAAAAAATACTATAACTTTTGTTACGGCACTGGCTACATAAACGCAATATTTAACATAGCTGTCGTATAAATTTCTGATTTAATGCATATAAAATAGCACGGTGTGACGTCATAACGTGGTGGCCTTTTGTATGGAGCGTTTTCGGGATAGTCCAAAATTGTGATCTTCAAGTTATCATATCTCGAGAAGTTTTTATGCAATCGAAGTAATTATTTCACCTATATTTATATTATTGTGACGTCTTTAAATAACAAATCGAAAAAAAAAATGGGATACAAGCCTATTGTTATTTGGCTGCGATATTCTGTGAGGTGGAGGTACATTCCCTCTCGCTCCCTACCTCTCTTTTCGCCAGAGCTTCGTTTGTCAGTCAGCAGGGTGCACCACGTGTAGGTGAAGTTGGCTTTGGTTCAAAGCTGTTGATAAACCACTTACACCCCAAAATCTGTTTTGAATGTGGGCCATAATTTCGAATTATTTTCAGATTTCGGGCCTCCTTTATGAATGCTAGTTTAATATCACATCGAAACCTCTAAAAAACCAATCGCGTATCGACGGCCCGTCGACTAGTGCTGTGGATGGTCACATTTGATTGTATCCTTGGGCCACTTTGCCCGCGTGCCTGGTATTGAGCACCCTTGCTTTAGAATCTACTATATCCCTTACTATGGTTAGAATTTCTATTAAATAGTCATTTGTTATGCAAGGCTGCAAAGTTAATTTTTGGCGCGAGTACCTTGTATTGAAACCTGAGCAAGCGAAGGATTCTAGGATTGAGCCACGAGCGAAGCGAGTGGTTCAAATATAGAATCCTGAGCGTAGCGAGGGTTTCAAAGGTACGAGACGCTAAATAACTTTGCTGCCGAGCGCAACACACAACTTTTCACCTCACTAAAGCGAGGAAAATGTTAGGTGCAAGAAAAACAGTTTTAATAAATAATCATCAATGGACTGGCTGCAGAGAATATAAACTATTACGAAACCAATGAGGTTCTATATATATGTAATTTATTGTACGAAACCTTTATTGAATAAAAATATTCGAATTTTAAAAACACTTTCCACGCTAGCGGATAAAGTGCGATTTATAATAATAATAATAATAATATCTTTTTATTTCGGAACATGTCCATAGCTATGTTAGTAATACAAATTTTATATATCAAGGGGTTAGTATTAATTCAATCATTATAATAATCACAATAAATTCAATGTCATAACAAGATATACCAATTAAATACAATAATTAAATATGTCATTACCCAATATACAAATTAAAAATAACAAATTAAATGCAATAATGTTTGGATGGCGGCAAGTTATTTTGCTGTCCTATTGGATGGTATGACATGCGTTGCCATCCAGTGTCGGAGGACCGGTCCATCCACTCTTTCGGCTATTGCTGTCAGGAGACTGTTGGAGCTGTCACGCACCCGCCGCATGAGAGACGCGGTTCTCTTTCGTATTATGGCGGCGAATCCATCAATGTACGCCGCGGCAAACATACCTGACGCACTGCAGTGACGCGGCAGTCCCATCAGCATCCTGAAAGCATTATTGTATTGGACGCGTAGGGCGCTGTAAGCCCTTTGAGTACAGTTCATCCACAAACTTGCAGTGTAAAAAGATTGGCAGTAAGCCCTAAAAAGGGTGAGTTTTACACTTTCTGTGCACTTACCAAATCTGCGAATAACCATGTTACTTCTGACTGCCAGCGCCCTACGCTCTCTTTCAATATCCAAGTCGTCGTTTAGTGATGCGGTGACCCAGTGTCCCAAGTACTTAAATTTCGTAACTATTTTAAGTATGGTACCCCCTATCGTGACAACTGGTGTATGAGCGTATTGTTTGGTACCTGCTTTGAACACCAGCAGTTCGCTTTTGCTGGCATTGTACCTGAGACCATGGCTCTCCGCATACCTTTCGCAGATGTGTACTAGCTTTCTAAGCGCTCTGACTGAGGGGCTCAACAAGACCATGTCGTCTGCGTAGCTGATGTTGTTTACAAAGTTACCGTCTATAGAGCATCCGACCATGGCCTCATTGAGCTCCCCAATCAGTCTGTTAACATACAGACTGAAGAGCTTAGGCGAAGTTCTGCCCCCCTGCCTCACCCCACACTCCAGCCTATATGTCTCAGAGAGCGAACTCGACCATCTAACCTGATTTTCCTGGTGGCTATACCAATATTTTAACAACTCTATAAGCTCACCAGGCAATGATGTATCATTGTACAATTTCTCCCATAACTTTTCATAGGACACTAAGTCGAAGGCCTTGGAGAGGTCGAGAAAACACGCATAAATGGGTGTTTTCCTGTCCGTGTAGTACCGGACAGTATGCTTAAGACAAAGAACTGCTGTCTCTGTAGATAGACCTGTTTTAAACCCAAACTGAGCGTCGTGAAGGAGAAGATGTTTATCCAGTTCCCTGTCAAGCAAACTGTCCAACACCTTTGCTACAATGGTTGCCAACGAAATAGGCCTATAATTATTTACGTCAGAGGCGTCACCAGTACGGTTTTTAATAATTGGCACTACCAATGTTTTCATCAGCAGCAGATTTTCCACGCAGATTTCGAATGATAAACAGAGCTTTTACGAGCTAGTGAGGTGAAAAAGTAATTTGATATAGATGAATTCTAACTAAAATTGTTTTACCGTTTAAATATAGCTAAGTATTTATTTATTACTAAAATTTATTTTAAGTGCCTCGACACTTGAATTTGTTCGTTAAAGTTCTGAATGTTGTACTATTGTGAAGTAAATAATAAAATGTATTACTTCTTGGGATCATTTAAAAAAGAAACGACAAATAAACTCCTTAAATATTCAATTATTTTTTTTCCCTTTCCTCTCCATTTCCTTGAATATTGAACGATTTTCAAAATAAATAAAATAATTAAAACATTACTTTACTGTATTGCGTTCATCAAACCGTTTATTTTAATACACATATCGTAGCTTAGAAATTATAAAATGACATTTTATGGTGGCCGCCATCTTAGATGAAAATAGCAGCGTTTAGATAGATAATCGTGCATTGTCGCTGGAAAAATCTAGTATACCGAATTTCAGCACAATCGGCCACTGGGAAGTGGGTAAAAATAAATAAAAGTTTTTAGTGCTTACGCTTACGCCGCCGCCTATCATGCCATGCCGATGCCCACATCTGCGTCTAGGTTTTGTATTAAATATCTAGACGCACGTCAGCCATACAACTCCACACAAATGTCACGTCGTTTACTACTACATAAACAATGACGTCTATAGACCGTGAAGTGAAGACATGTGTGCGTGCGGCGCAATATAAACTGTTCCAGATTTGTCTCAGAGGAGAAGTGAGGTCGACACGAGAGAGCGGCAGGGAGTGGTGGTACGTAGTATTATTACTTATACTGTATTTTAACCCGTCGCGTGCCGCGACCTGCCAATTGGGCTTTTGTAAATATATATATATATATATATATTTATACTACTTCGGGTGGCAGACAAGTATACGGCCCGCCTGATGTGAAGCGGTTGCCGTAGCCATATTAACGCTCGCAACATAAAATATCGGTCGCGCGCCGCCACCCCCGCTGCCAACGCAGCATCTCCTTCCTTTCTGGTGACCTCACTCACTCGCAGGAACACAACAACCCTCAAGGGAATTGTTATTTGGCTGCGGTATTCTGTAAGGTGGAGGTACATTCCCCAGTCGGGTAGCTTCCAATTACGCTCCCTACCTCTCTTTTCGCCAGAGCTTCGTTTGTCAGTCAGCAGGGTGCACCGCGTGCAGGTGAAGTTGGCTTTAGTTCAAAGGTGTTGATGAACCTCTTACACCCCAAACTATTATCTACTATTTATCTACGTACAGCGTACTATTACTTGTACTGTGGTCTAGGCTAAATAGTATGTATGGCGGCATGAAGGTATAGTTCTTAATACGTAAGCCGGCATTGAACGGGTTAAAAAAGAAGGTTGGTTGGTTGAAAAGGTTTTCAAGGTTGATTTGCTAGCGTTTATATGGCTACGGTAACCTAGTCCGTACCAGGCGGGCCGTACGTTTATTTCCAAGCCGACGTAGTATAAAGATATCACAAGTTACAGTTCGTAATCAGAGATTAATTATAATTATTTCCATAGAACTACCATTGTATATTACTTATTCTGTGGAACCACTGCGCTGCCGTGTCAGACCTATATCCGTTATCTCACGAAACATAGTTTTGAGAAATCGCCTTGTAAAGATTTTTTCAGATATTCTCGTTTTGTGGAATATATAGAAGCCTTAAATCAAATGTTTTTACATAATCAGACGTATTAATATGTGACAAATATCGGACAATATTCAGATTTCTTTTTATACTAATATATTACAAGTTAAACGCAATAACAGATATAGGCGTGACAAGCTCTCCATACAATGCTTGTTATGGGGTGCTCTGTATCTTAAGATATGTGAGTTAGCTGCTACAAATCTAACACGGAGTGTTTTTCTCAACTCAGTTAAGTATTAGTTACCAGAAATTGGTTTAACACTATTATGAGATAATTCATTCCTAAAAATAAAAAGTTTTGCAATGAATCGTTTATTTCTCCTTAATTATGTTAATGTTATTATTAGTGATTACTAATAATGTAAACGTCTCGTCATAATGATTTTTGAACTTCAACAAATTCAGCCTAGGTAAAATCAACTTAACTTATGCAACTTTGATAAACTTTATGATCAATATGATATTTTAACTGGTAAACAAAATCTGGAATCAATTTTTTCACTGTGTGCTTCTTTAGGATTTTGATACATCTTGCTTGGGTGTAGATGTCGATAGATTCATTTCTCTAATGACTGCGTGAAAATATGCCCAGCTGCATTTTTTTACATCAGTTTCATCACAATAATTTATGTATATCATATATAAACCCATAACCGGATCAGGAGCTGCTGGTAACTCATCAACATCAGTAATACTGTTTTTAAAATTAGCTTTTAGTACAGTTATTATATCATCATTTTAAAATCCAAGCGTATTTGAAAAAAAAATACTTTGCACACTCTCTACACAACAAAAGAAAACTCTAGGTGAAACAATACGTTGACTTGGACTATTAGAATTAATAAATAATAGAAATTAGAATTAATATTTCTAATAGTTCACTTGGACTATTACAATTAATATTTTTAATAGTCCGAGTCAACGTATTGTTTCGTTTAGAGTTTTCTATTGTTGTGTAGAGATTTCTTCGTTTTCTTTACGTGTCTAGAGATAAAATTTATTTGTTCCTGCTTATTGAATCCTTTCAAATTTAACCATATTTCTTCTCTTTCTTCGTCTATAAATATTTAGTAGCATTTTTTGCGGCATTCTTTTCTGCAAGGTGGCTTTAAAGTATATTTCCTTTTCTCCATTTCTAGAAGGTTTGCAGGATTCCTTTCCTGCTTCTTGCTATTTTCTTACGCTGATGATGAACAACCAATTCTGAAAGTGTTTTCACTACCAAGTTGCTATATACTCGTAAGTTTTTCAGCACTTTTATCGAATGAGTTTTTCATTGTCGGCAGCTGTTGCAGCATTTACATTATTAGTGCAATACATCTATGGTGATAGATGATGTCGATTGGCAGAATCAACTTCAAATTGTTGTGCTTGACCAAATATGGTTTTCGAAGGATCAGTCGGTGTTGATACCTTATTTAACATAGAATTATCTTGTCTGGGTAAGATAGCCTTGTCAGCATTTTCAGATAAATCAAAAGATAAATCGACTGCACGTAGCCATCAGGTATAAGAAAACTCCATGTTTTCATTTAAATCGACCAAATCTTCTTTCTTAAGTTTTGGCAGCGTATTTGAAAGTATTTGGTCAGGCTGAAGTTCAGTGTATTGTTTTGGTGACGATTGCTCAAAAACAATTGGTGGTGACTGTTGTTCAATACCGTATATAATATTGGTGTAGTTTCTTTGGATAGTGAACTAATTATTAACCTGTTAATTCCTGATTTTATTGAAAAGTGTTTAGAAATTGATGAGCGACCTTATCTTCTTGATCTTGAAAGTTTTTCACCATTAACGACAGCTTACGAGGCTCAGAATGGATATCAGCTTGTGTTTCTACGGAGCGAACGTAGCTGCCTGTGTGGATCCGTCACGGCTAACTCATGTATTACTAGCTAGTTACCGGAGTTAGGCTTTACTGATGAGTTCACAACTGTCTTGAATATGTCTGTTAAGTATATGATACAAGATTTACCCATGATAATAGCAGCCAAAATCATAGTTACATGAGTTGTGTGACAGCTGCGTATGCAAAATCGGTAAGAGATTTTGAAAAAGTATCAATAGGACTGGATAAAGGAGGCTAAAAAAATACGAATAACACCTGTTACGCGTAACTCATGTATCTTAAGATACAAGACCTACGCCTGACACGGCAGTGCGGGAACTCTCTCTTTCAAACACAAAAAGAATCATTAAAAACGCATTACACTATGTAAAAAGTTATTCGTGGTAACCTTGTTTATTCTAAATGCGAGAGTTTGTGAGGATGGATTGATGTTTGTTATTCTTTCACGCCTGAACGGTTGAACAAATTTAGATGAAATTTGGTATATAAAACATGACTGATGATGGCCATGGATGGGTTTATTTATCTCGCGGTCCTTCGTGCTTTGGACGGCACGTTAAGCCGTCGGCCCCAGTGGTTGTCATAAAATTACAGTCTAATAACTGTCAAGCCTTTAGGCGACTTGAAAACGCTGAGTACTGTTTAAATCTCTTCGAATGAGGTCAGATCCGTATCCCAGCAGTGAGATGAATAAGGGTTGACACCGACTAGTCACATTGGTGGTATTTTAATGCTCATTTTTTTTTCACAAGTAAAACACTCGCACATCGTAAACAAAGAGGCGAATCAGAATAAAGAACTTTTTATTTCATAAATAATTTTTATACGATTTCGTTGTTCACAAAAGGAGCTGTCTCAAAGGACAATAGAAATAAAAATATAATAAGGACATTGCGGATTTAGATGAAATTCTCGTTGCAAACCTCGGAAATTCTAATATTGTTTTTGTGTGATTTTCCTAAGCTTTGGTTTTATTTCATGAAATTTGATATGAACTTTATCGAACTTTTTATCTGCTAGGGAACATAATTCATTTAAATTATCACTTTAAAAATAAATAAAATAATATATATGCGTGTGTGTGTGTGTCATGTCTTTTTTATTGGTTTAATGTATTTTTATGCATAATTTTTAAAAAAATATTAGCATTCTGCACTCCTTCTAAACTATAAGTACCTATGCGAAATTTCATACTCCTCCGTCCGCGCAATTCTCCTAAAAAGGGGTGCAAAGTTTTTGCTTCATGTTTTTTTTATCGTCGGGTGGCAGACAAGCATACGGCCCGCCTGATGTAAAGCGGTTACCGTAACCGTATTAACGCTCGCAACATAATATATCACTTGCGCGCCGCCACCCCCTCTACCAACACAGCATCTCCTTCTTTTCTGGTGACCTCAATCACTCGCAGGAACACGACAACTCTCAAGGGAATTGTTATTTGGCTGCGGTATTCTGTGAGGTGGAGGTACATTCCCCAGTCGGGTAGCTTACAATTACGCACCCTACCTCTCTTTTCGCCAGATCTTCGTTTGTCAGTCAGCAGGGTGCACCACGTGCAGGTGAAGTTAGCTTTGGTTCAAAGATGTTGATAAACCACTTACACCCCAAAATAGTATATAGATAAGACACAGTATGACAATATTTTTGGCATCGGTGATTACCGTTTTTGCGATTGGATCGATGCTACGTCACTTCTTGGCGACTTGTTGTGTTTTGTCGCAGTAGCGAAAACGTGCGTTTTAGCGACTTCCTCAATGCTGCATCACAGATACCCTGAAAATTACAGAAACCGTAATGCTATGGTGCGGAGACTTAAACACTGACCATCGGGCTGGTCGACAGAGGTTGAGAGGACGATGGATAGAGCTATGCTGGGAGTTTTTTTCTAAAGGATCGAAACCGGAATGAAGAAATTCAACAGAGAACTAAAGTTGTCGACATGTCGCAGCCAATTCGTAAAATCCGCCGCATTACATAACGTCTAGCTGTTTTAAAAAATGGCAGAGCCATTATTTAAATCGACCTATTTATCATATGATTACACGACCGAATTGTTACCTGATGGTGCATTACCAAGGATACTATAATAATAAAATCAAATAGCTTGGCTATTTCTAATCAGAACACAAACCTATCCAAACCTAACCAAAAGATAATTTAAATACAATCTGCCTAAAGTTAGCCGTTTTGTAATGTGGCGATTCTACTAATTGGCTGCGACAGACATACCCTTCAGAGTTTACAAGCAGAAGTGGCAATGAGTCGGCTACATCTGCCGAGTCAGTGATGGCAGTTGGAGGAGACGATGCTATGGACGCCCTTCTTAGCTCATTTCGCCGGCGTCTAGAAATTCTCTTTACATTTTATGAGCGTTCCAGCACACTTAGGTCTTTTTAGAAGGGCCTATTTAACGTTTGATTGGGTCTAGTATTTTCACATAGAAACATACAACTTACTCGTAACTTGCAATAATGAAAAATGTATTATATGAAGAACGAGACAGAAAGATATATATTTAACACAACATGGGCATTTTGATAAATTATATGAACACTAGAGACCAGTCTCGGCTTGGCCCGTGAGGGTTAATATTAGTAGTAGTAAGTACATCATCATCATTTACTCGTTCTTTTCCCTTTTCTTAGTTTTTTTTTGTGGGAAAAGATAAAGAACTAGTTAGAAAAGAAGTATGGTCCACTCGATGAAAAACGTGTACCGCATATCATAGACGGCATAGACGCTTGAAAATATCGACCATATAAAAAAATGCAAAAGTATGTACCTACTATTTATGTGGTCTATATTTTGTCATACTTTATGATATCCGTTTCTCTTTCTAATCTTAGAATTAGGAGCAAGTTTGTAACTACATATATACATACAAACAACGACGTTATAAATACTATAGATATGTCATACCCCTGCTAAATTGGGTCGGAAAATGGTTTCTGGCCTGCGAGATCTATTACTATCGCTATCCTTATCATCTCGGCCCTTTAATTTACTTGCTATCTCTTTCCCTCACTGACTACGTACTCGGAGCAATGATGCATTTTTTTTTACAAAATTATGACATTAACTTAAAATATGCATTAACATCAAATATTATAGTGTGACATGTAATCCCATGAGGTTTATTTACTTTATCAAAATAAATTGTGTATTCATACAGAAGTACAGAAGACGGCATTTTTACCCATTTTGAAACAATTGTCACAAACGTCAGTTTCGTTGGCTTGCTTGTGCGAACTAATTGTGAGATAAGACAATTATCTCACTTCTAGGTGGTAAGTTTTATATGCTTGTGGCTAGAGATGGGCAAAATGCCCAAAAAGTACTTATAAAGTCCATATTTATGCCCAAAACTAGGCATTTATTGAGCATTTACTGGCCACTTATTGTAAATGCCTTGCATTTTGCCCATCTCCATTTGTGTCATATCCATTGTATTTATAACATCCCTGCCATAAACTTAACAACTACATTGACCTTTTCAATGTTATTTGCAATAATTTGTAAGAAACAACTAAACATCTCTCTTCAATTTTTCCTAAGAAAATTAGATAGGTCGTTGGTGGTCACTGACACAACATTGCGCCGTGACAAGGGTCAACCTCGTTAAATTCATCCGCCTACAGCCAGGTACGGGTAAAATTTTATCCGGCTACATCCAGGAATATGTGCCGGATTTCTGAGAATGAAAAAGGATGCGAGGAACAAAATGCGAGAATGTGTATTGTTGAAATGCCTTTTTGAATTTATGAATTCTGTATCTTTTACGAGGTAATGTGTAGCATTGTAAATTTTGTTTATTGTTTGAGGGATAATTTGATGATAGTTACAACAAAAAGTTAATAAAATAAACTAAAGTTTATTCCTCCTCAATAAACTTTAGTTTATTTTATTAACTTTTTCTTATATGTATTTTATATTATTTATACTTATGAGACTCTAGATGAACCGACGATTTTAAAAAACTGACTAGTAGCGGTTGGATACGGAAAGCGGCGGATCGCATATGGTGGGAAGCATCGGGAAAGACCATCCAGCAGTGGGTAGATACAGCCTGATAATGATGATGATGATACTTATGACACTATAATCAAATTACAAATGTTCTTGTATCTGTCACATGACAGATACAAGAATACCACGACAATGTAGAAAAAACGAAAATTCCGCGATAATACTCCCACCTCCGCAAATGAACGCAAAGTTTTTTATTAATGCAGTTGTGTCCTTATAACAACCCGTTAAATGTCACAATGAGAAATAATATTATATATGTTATCGTCGTCAACCCTTATTCAACCCACTGCTGTGATACGGGTCTCCCCTCAATTGACGGGGTTTAGAGCACATTCCACCACGCTGCTCAAGTGCGGGTTGGCGGAGGCCAATGTTTTCAAGCCTCCTAAAGGCCGCCTAAAGACTTGGCTTAACGGCTGTCATATGACGACAAGAACCGGGGGCCCTACCGCCGAAGCTGAAGCCGACTACCATCGAATGTTTTGATTCTAAAGATAGGTACTACGTTATAATTATTGACAAAAATCTTCAGCTTAGTCGTTTAGAGCTTTAGAGTTTCTACTAGCTAAGAGAAAGACGTGGTACACCCTGCAGATAAGCGGATGAAGCTCTGGCGAAAGTCGCCAACCCGCCCAGCGTGGCGACTCAAGGGCATTTCTCTCCAATGTTTAAACAACAAAAAATATGGCCCCCAGTACCCGGCAGTCCTGCTATCCCGGGCCAAGGTGGCGGTCTCGGTTCCGGCAGGGCGGGGGGTGCGAACAATCTCCGGTTAAGTGTTGGGCGCCCTCCCTCTAGATTCTAGAGGGAGGGCGCCCAACACTTAACCGGACCATCTAGAATCTAGATGGTCCGATGACCTAAAGAGAGCGGCTGGGAGCGGCTGGATGCGGATGGCGGAGGATCATATGTGGTGGAAAGCATTGGGGAAGGCTTATATCCAGCAGTGGGCTGTCCAGAGTGTCCAGTCCTGTCTGTCCAGTACAGGCTGATTGTGATGATGATGATGAAGAGAAAGACAATTACCACTAATCTAAGGCCAAGTTATATTTTTGCTATTAAAATATTTGATGGGAATCGGCTTCAATTTCGGCGGTAGGGCCCCGGGACCAACTTAGCTTAACGTAGGCTACGGTTGACGTTGCTTAACTTGAGTGATCGATTAGACTGCCACGCGCAATGACGCCGTCGAGCTCCCAATGTTATGCTATTTATGTTATGCGCTTAGGTTATAGGTAACTCAATTTCGCTTTTTGCATTACATTGATTTTTTTAGGTGAGACATAATAATAATAGACATAACTAAGGCATCATAAATTAAAAACAGCAAACAAGTCACCCCGTCGGCTTATAACAGGCTTATCAATTCAGCGCACGTAGCGCACCGCGGGCCGGAGTATGCACTTAATGAAAATAATCCTATACTACTAATGACATCCCTTTACGTGACGGACTGTTCTTCGATTTATTGAATGTGTGAGTCGAGTGTGCAACTAGCTTTATGAGTTTAAAATTTAATAATGTAATGGGAAGGGGCTTGGAATCCAACTCATAGAAGATCCTCTCATAACTACCTATACAGATAAATAAAATTGGAGAGTCTGATTGTAATATTATTATTAAAATAACCGCTTTTTTGGGTTCTGTACCTCAAAAGGAATAACGGAACCCTTTTAAGATCACTTTGTTGCCCGTCTGTCTGTCTGTCAAGACTCTCTATGTCGAGAATGCGTAGAGGTAGCAAGCTGAAATTTGAACTGTATACCGGAGTACACAGTTCAAATTTCAGCTTGCTACCTCTACGACCGGGGTCAACGATCCCTGAAGTTGTAAAAAAATCAAATTGCTAAGTTTATATAAAAAAAAATATACGGTCGTTAATTCAGCAAAAAACGCATATTGCGACACATTCTCAAGGGAATTAAAACTCATAGGGTACTTCCCGTTGACCTAGAACTATGAAATTTGGCAAGTAACATCGTTATAGACTACAAGTACAAAAATAAATCTCAAAACATTTGTAATTAAATCTTAAAAAATAGGTGGTCTATATTTTTTTATATCTATAGGGGGTGGAAATTTTAAAATGAAGCTAGTAGTTCAAATGGTGTATCATATGAAAAGGGCTTGATATGCACATTGCAAAATATATTTTATTTATTTTTCCGACGCATTATTTCTTATTTATAATGAAAAATATCAAATTTATAATGATCCTATGTTGACCGGTTTCTTCTTTTATGTATACACGGCATAAATACCAAAATATATTTTTTTACAATTTTTTTTGTGACTGTATGTTTGTTCAGGCTTATCTCTGAAACGGCTGGAACGATGACGGGACTTTCACTGGCAGATAGCTGATGTAATAACTGTAATAAGGAATAACTTAGGCTACTTTTATTTTAGAAATTTTATTTAAGTTTATTAATAGGTATAAATAAATAATAAAAAAATATCTATTCCGCGCGAACGAAGTCGCGGGCACAGGTAGTAATAATATAAAGAAGAGGTTGTTTGGCTGAACGCGCTAATTTCAGGAACTACTGGTTTGAACTGAAAAAATGGATTAATATTGGATAGCCCATTTATCGCGGAAGGCTATATCACGCTATGACCAATACAACATCAATGAAAAATGTTGCACAAAAACGGGGGATATCCCACACAGACGAAGCCAGGGCGGGTCGCTAGTATAGAATAAACGTTTCAAAATTTGTGCAACTTACACTCAAATACGTTAGCGTCATTATTGCAATGATTATTCTATGAAAAGATTACTAATAACTACAAATTGTAGGTCACAAAGAAAATAGTGTCAATATAATGTCAATAAATAAAAGTATAATAAAAATCTGTAAAAATAAACCATATTATAAGCTACACATTTTCCATACCATTCAGTTTCATTCCGCATGAAATGAAATTGCTATGAAATTGTAGAGCGTTATCATATCTCGAGTATTCGATCCATTAGTCTAAAAAGGCTTCTTTCAGTTATATGCTTCATTGCACATGGAATCAAAGGATGTCTTGCACACAGCGCCAGACGAAGTTTGTTTTAAAGGTTTTTGCAAATATGTAGTATAGCGGTTTGTGACTATGATGACCATTATCAACATTATTATCAGTCTGTATCTACCCACCACTGAGTTGCCTAGTAGTGGTAGTAGTTGACCTTCTCTAATATGTGGGGTGTAAGTGGTTCATCAACATCTCCATCTTTCATGAAACCTCCCTGCACGCGGTGCACCCTGCTGACTGACAAACGAAGCTCTGGCGATAAGAGAGGTAGGGAGCATAATTGTAAGCTACCGCTTCACATCAGGCGAGCCGTATGCTTGTCTGCCATCCGACGCAGTATAAAAAAAAAATGTTTTCAGGCCAGTTAAAGACATGTAATGACCGCTAAAAGAAAGCCATTACCATAGTCTATGGACACGTCCTACACGAGGGGCATTACTCGCGCATTAATTAAACAAAAAAACTAAGCCCAACTAGGCAGCGATTTGGTGATTTTTTTTTACTTATAATTTTCTGTTTGTTGCTTTCTCTCACACTCTAGTCTAATGTAAATATTACTTCTGTTTTACCTAACAGAAGGACAACAATATTTATTTAATTTGTAATATAAATATAATATTAATAAAAGACCTGTAGTCACAGGAACGGGCAAATATTTTCAATTCTAAAGAATAACATCACGCAATATTCGTCTTCAGTGCTGATTTTGAGATCTGTCGTCAGCTGTGGTTCTCTTCAATTTATAATTTTAACAAAAAAAAAACTGACTCCATGTTTGGAGTACTCTACATTATGAAAATAAAAGATACCCCAATGCTTGGGAAGGTTTATATCTAACAGAGGGTAGATACAGGCTGATTATGATGATAAAAAAATATGGAAGTATACTGTTAAAATAAAAAAGTTTTTTTCAAATCGGTTTATAAATGACGGAGTAATGAAGTAACAAACATTAAAAAAAAAATTGAGAACCTCCTCCTTTTTTGGAGTCGCTTAAAAAGCATTTTAACCGACTACAAAAAAGGAGGAGGTTCTCAAAGCGGCTGTATTATTTTACAGCGACGCGACAGTATGCTTACTGTCGTTGATCGTCATTATTATTCCATTCTGCCGGGAACAAATTTAAGCCCTTTTCAAAATTAGCATATTTTTTTATGCGTCAAACTATGTCTTAGTTGTCAAACTGTTTAATTAATGCATTCTAATCTTTCCCATTCTGTTCCTCTAATATTCTTGTGGCAACCATACAGATTCCACTCTCATATTGAATTCGTTCAAAGTCGTTCACCTCTCTACCTGCTGCAGAATGCTATGTTCGTACGTTTGCGGTGACCGTTTGCAATAACTATTTTATATTCATTTATTTTCACATCGACATTCTATTTTTGCAGCGTTCTGTCGGCATTTTAAATAAAAATATTTATTAAATTCCATCTAACGGGTTAATGTATACGTCAATAGTAATACCTAACTGGCACTGAAATGGATATTTTAATTATTTTTACACCACTAAGGTGGCAACCAAGCGTACGACGTTGATTGAAAACAGTTTCATGTTTCCAGCCTTTATATGGCTGCGGTCACCGCTTTATATCAGGCGGGCCGTATAATTAAATTGTTTTTACACCCGACGTAGACATGTCTCCGATTGAGGTAGATAACCAACAAGACACAGGTTTGTGCGTTTACCGCTAAAAAGTCCCCAGTCGTCGTAGCTCCTAGATTGGAAGGTACTCCCCTTAGTGTTAGTCCTAGCATTGCCATCTTGGGTATCGACATATCGAGTGATGTTCAGTTTCGCGGTCATTTGGAATGCAAGGCCAAACTGACTTCTAGGAGGATAGGTGTCATTAATAAAGCCAGGCGGTATTTTACACTCCGACACCGATTTCAACTATACAAAGCCCAGGTTCGTCCTCATATGGAGTACTGTTCGCATCTCTGGGCTGGTGCGCCTCAGTACTTGTTCGCTCCATTTGACCACATACAACGAAGAGCAGTTCGAATCGTCGGTGACCCAATGATCTCGGATCGATTGGACACTCTCTCTACACGCAGAGATGTTGCGTCTCTTTGCGTTCTATACAAATTATATCACGGAGAATTCTCAGATGCACTGTTTGATTTGATACCTGCCGCTGAATTCCACTATCGTACAACTCGTCAAAAATTAAAATTTCATCCATATCATCTTGGTAATTGGCGATGTGCCACAGTACGTTTCCTAACACCCTTTTTGCACGAACAGTGAAACTGTGGAATCAACTTCCCTCTGCGGTATTTCAGAATAAGGGTCCGTTCAAACCAAACCGGGTCGGAGAGGAGAGCAGATTCTGGACGCGTTTAATATAGAGTTTTGTGTCATTGGCATAAGGTTTACTTTAAAAATCCGCATCGGCTCTCAACCATTCTCATATAACAAAAGAAGTGAATTTAAAAAATAAACCTTATACCAATGAGCTAAAACTCTGTTTTAAACGCCTCCAAAATCTGCTCTCCTCTCCGAGCCGGTCTGTGTGAACGGACCCTAACTACGACATGGGTGCTTTCAAGTACTGAGTTTTCATTTCCCTTAGAAGGCTGGCAACGGAACGGCGACCCCTCGGTGTCGCTGATATCCATGGGCGTTGATGATTACTTTCCACCATCCACATGTTCGTTTGCCCCCCCCCCCCCCCCCCCCCCCGCCTAACAAAAAAAAATCTGTAAATCATGATTAGAATAATTTAAATATATCATATTAATCTTTATCATATACCTATGCAGGTTTTAAATATTCTTTACGTCTTATAAGCAAGATGACTGTATTTAAGAAGCACTTAACCTTTTGATAAAATTAATTGCTCCAATCACAATTAAGTCGTTCCCTTTTATAAGATCGGTTTATGCAAGCTTATCTCGTCTCGAGACAGGTACATTTGGTATTTCTGTACTAATTAACTGCATACAACGGCGGCTTGATACTAATAAAATCAAACAGAACGGTATTTGTGCTTTTTCTTAGTCTCGGGTTCCGTGCTTTGTCGTGTTTGTTTTTTTGAATATGTAATATTAATAACATGGCTCCAGTAATTTATAATAGTTACCATTAGCAATAAGAAATCAAACGACAAATGTTACTATTACACGGATGATATTTCAACTGACAAATTGTAATGACGCCATATAATTATAATAGCATTAACAAATCTGCCTGACATGTTGTACCTTTATTTCTATGTCAATTTTAAATTAATCAATTTTATCTTTATTACTATTATGACCATTTTAATTGACATGTTACAGATATATTTAATACCTAAAAAAACCTATGTAATGTCTTTAAAATTTTGTACGCTTGTAAAAACATAACTAAACTTGTAGATACTATATATTTAATGAACATCTTGCATGTACACGTGCTAACAAATAAACATATCTTTATCTTTAATAACGTAAAAATGTAATATGATTGAGCGAACGATAGGAGCCAGGGCTCCAAATCGAATTGAGACAAAAAAAATGTTTTTTTTTTGCGGGAGATTCATGAACTCACTACAGAAGCTTCACTAGTTTCTACTTATATCTGCGGTTTGTAACAGAAGAGTCATTTAAAAGAAAGGCAATGCAAGGACCAGGGGGTTTACCGCCGAAGCTGAAACCGATTACCATCGGATGTTTAGAATGCGAAAATCAAAGTACTACTTAGATCGTTGATAATTATGTTTAGCTTAGCTGGTAAAAACCCTAGTGCTCTACCGACTAAGCTGAAGATGTTTGTCAATAACTTTAACCTAAGAATTATTTTTGGAATCAAATATTTCGATCGGAATCGGCTGCAGCTTCGGCAGTAGGGCCCCAGGTCTAATAAAACGTCATTAATTCTACTTTATTTATTCACATATACACTCACTAAAATACATATAATACAAACCCAACGTTCTTTACTTTATTCAATACCCTTAGGGGTAGGTTGTTAACAATTATTTTTTCTGTTCAATGTGATATAGAAAAAACACTTACTTCGTGCATACACACTACAGAAATGTGCGTTCTTATTTAGATTTTTGTGGTACGTACGTACTTACAATCTTCTAATTTTGTTATAAAGTCAACGTTTCATTGGTAGCATACAATTTTATCTGAGCATGAAGGCCAGGGATCTGTGATATTAGTATTATTACATAATTATGTTAAATTACCGATGTAAATAATATAAATATATACAATTCAACTTCGGAACTATGTATATTTTTGTTTTCAATAAATATATTATATATTTGTTAACTATTATAATAGTTATATGATCGTGTTGTGTATATATACCACCAGGCTCCTATAATAAAAATGTATATGTCATAAATATAATTTATTTATTTCTCTAGACAGTTATAAAAACTACTTACAAGTGCATATTATATATATGTTTATAAACATATATAACCATTGCAATGTTTAGCTATCTCTCTGCTCGAGATATTACAAGTACTTATATTTAAAGTACAGAAATATTTTCCGCACTAAAATAAGTATCCGTTTTATTATTACAAGACGGGACCCCGAAAGCTGCAATTATGCGAGCGGCTGCACTCCGACAGATAACTGGCAATTTACCCGAGATTAAGTCGTAATGTTTACAGTTGCCGCCGCGGAGCCTCGGGTGGCCGGCTACTCGTGCGATAGGATAGCGCTGGGAAACTCTTGTAAAATAAACAGAAAGGTATGAGCACACATTGTATTTTTTACATTACTCCTCTATGGACTGCCTATGAAAGCAAGCTGAGAGTCCTGCGGGCCTGCTCGGGTTTCCACTCAGAGCGACGAAGACATGCTGGAGAGGAAGGTCCTGATCAGAGATCCACTCATGGTTTCTCTCTGGAGATTCAGTACCCGGAGCTCGGGGTGTCGTTACTCTCTAACAGCTCGTTACAAAGTACCCTCCGGGTAGTATTATTATTATTGCAAGGTATTATTCTCTTTTTAATCACGGGTCAAGCCCTGACCGGGCTTTGATAGGCTTGCGCGGGGATATACATCCAGGGTAATTGCTTTACTTTCAATTATTTTAAAAAGAGATTATTCCATCCGTGCAGTTTGAACGAACTTAATTTACAATCCGCGGCTCTGGTTACTTATTTTTTTTATTGACTGTATAGTACCACACCCCGGCCACTCCATACAAATGTCGCGTCGATTACTACTACATAAACAATGACGTCTGTGCAGAGCGGGAATGAGCGTGCGCTCCATACAATCTGTTCCAGATTCGTCTCAGAGCGGCAGGGACTGGCCATACTGTACGTAGTACTATTACTTATATACTGTGATAGTACTTTGACAAAATATAATTAAATATCTAAAAATTGGCGTACACGGGTAAAGTAAAATCGGGCGAGTAGGAGTACGTTGTGCAGTTCCCAGCAACAAACTAATAAAACCGGTAGTCAATGTAACGCTACTCTACAAATTTTACTCCACCGTGTCCAAGAGATTGAAAGGCAAGTTCGTATTTCCAAACTGCCAAGGTCGCCCATCGGGAACCCAAAAATCATTAGTCACATACCAAAGCCACCTATCGTCATCTAGGTTTTGTACTTCAATGTCTAGGCTAAAAAGTATGTATGTCGTCATGAGGGTAAATTTCTTAATACGTAAGCGGGCATAAATGGTAAAAGTTCATAATACTTAGTGTAATTTTAACTAGCCCACGGGGCCGAAATCGAGGTTGAGTGGACCGAGTAGATTCGCTGAGTGTAAGTTTTCCATTGAATATAATGGAAAATGTATTTGATGATCATTTTCAAGGACATGATTGATTTAAATTTTTTTTCGACACAAACCTCAAGCATGTGCAATGGTCTTTAATTGTGACAAGTTTCATCAAAATTAGTTCAGTGGTTTTAGAGCCTATTGATTTCCAAGAATGATTTTTCGGCGTATGTAAGCTTTCCGCTCGCTCCGCTCGTTCTACTCAATAAATTGTCCGAGTATAACTAGAATTATTTATACATTTGCATTATCTTCATTCACCATCATCATCATCAGGTCATTTTAGTCTCCACTAGAGGAGCACGACCCTCTCTCATCCGTGCCAGACAGAAGGAGGATTTGGCCTACACTCCCCACGCTGGCCAGACGGGTTGGGGAGGCCAGCCCCCTTACCACCATCTCTTATTGCCATTCAATAACTGAATAGAATGCTTATTCATACCAATTAATAAGCGACTCTATTTCAAATGGAATAGAGTCGCTTATTCATTGGTATGAATAAGCAATCTATTCAATTATTGTAAGGGGACTGATCGATGTTTTATAATATATTTCCCTTAGTCGCCTTGTACGACATCCACGAGAAGAGACGGAGTGATTCTATTCTAGTCTACCGGAAACCATACGGCCAATTGTCTTCATTACCTGTATCAAATAAAAAAAAAAACAATACAAGAAATCGCCCGTTAAAAAGCAGAATTTAATGGGCTTTAAAAAGTTTTACCGGTATAGTACCTATTTATAATTTTACTATTGCTAGTCTCTTACCTTGCTCACTTTGTTGTCATCCTAAGTTACTATAACACGTGTAGATAAGATTACCGCATATTGTAGGATATCGGCCTACATGATGCACCTTCCCTACGCAATTTTCACTGATCCCTTAAAAATTATCGCCTATAAACCTTACGCCATTTCTTTTGATACCCTTAAAATTGGAAAGGGCTTTGTGTGGTGCATGTATATAATATTCTTAAGTTGCTCTCAGACGATCTACAAAAGTAGTTAAAATATTTTAGTTACCATAAATTTGCGCTACGTAGTACTATTATTTATACTGTGCTTATAAATAATAGTACTACGTACAGTATGGCCACTCCCTGTCGCGTTCTCGTGTCGACCTCACCTCCCCTCTGAGACAAATCTGGAACAGTTTGTATGACGCCGCACGCACATACGCATATTCACGCTCTGCACAGACGTCATTGTTTATGTAGTAGTAAACGACGCGACATTTGTATGGTGTGGCTTATAGTTAGTTAATATTACAAGCGTTCATAGGCTACGGTGACTGCTTTCCATCAGGCGGGCCGTATGCTTGTTTGCCACTTTAGTGGTATAAAAAAAATTGGTTGCCTGTAAAGTCGGTATACGGGCGAAAGTTTTACGTGACAACGACTTTGAGTGGTAAAATGTTTTCGAGTGGAAGGGACGCATGCCTTTCACTTTTTATGTCTGTCTCTCTCGCTCTTAGGCGGGCTAACCATGCCCGAGTGAAAGGGACGCGTGCCTCTCACTCGCTCTCATTGTGAGCGCATAACGTGAGCGCGTTTCTTGAAGTGTCACCCGGCTAACCAATTTATAAGACGTTGTCACGTCAAAAAAAAACCTACTATTTTTCAGAATCATAATTTAATGAACGAATAGATACCTACAACTAATACCATGTTGGTTGACAAATAAGTTGTTACGGCCCGTCTGTTGTAAACTAGTTACGATAATCTGGTTCGATAATCTGGTCCATTACGGAAGTCTAAGGAGGAAACCTAAAAGCTCAGCAGTTAGAAACGTTAAGTTTTCAGTTATCCTAAATGACTAACATTTGGGGTGTAAGTGGTTCATCAACATCTTTGAACCAAAGCCAACTTCACCTGCACGCGGTGCACTCTGCTGACTGACAAACGAAGCTCTGGCGAAATGAGAGATAGGGAGCGTAATTGTAAGCTACCCGACTGGGGAATGTACCTCAGCCAAATAACGGTTCCCTTTAGGGCTGTTGTGTTCCTGAGAGTTAGTGAGGTCACCAGAAAGGAAGGAGATGCTGCGATAGTAGCGGGGGTGGCGGCGCGCGAGCGATATTTTATGTTGCGAGCGTTAATATGGCTACGGTAACCACTTCACATCAGGCGGGCCTTATGCCCCAGTATGCTTGTCTGCCACCCGACGTAGTATAAAAAAAAATAAAACATTTTGGACAAAATTTGGTACCTTGACATTTTTGAGGACGAAAAGACCTATCGAAGTACACGTATATTCGAAGAAATTAGGAACAATGTTATTCAACCTGGAAAATATATAAAGCATGGCTCGTTTGCTCCTACCTACTTAACATAGAATTTTAGCACTAAACCCAATACGAGTCATCTAAATAAGGAACTATGTTTAACATCGATTCAATTCACGTCGTGCCGTTTCTGTCAGCTTGTCTGTAGCCGCTCTAATATTTTTCACTTCCCATACCTACATGGTAGACGGACAACATGCCGTGCTCTCGACGCGACAAAGTGAGAAAAATATGGTTGTTCAATATTTATAGGATTTTTATTTCCGTCGTTTAGCCTCGGATACACGTCGGCAGACGGAGGGGACAATGTGTGTGGACAGAGCGAACTGCAGCTAGATGCGACATTGTAGGACTGAAATTGAAAAGATTCGCCTATAAGCTTTTTTTAAACTAAATTATCAGTAGGTACATTTTAGGGTGGGGTGTCAATTATTTAATTACTCGACAGTAGTATTTTTTATTACAAGGAAGTAATTTGTTTTTGGTCCCTGTCCTGGGTACCTGAAAGAAGTTGAAATATTTTTTGACAAATAGGTACGATTACATTTTTTTTGTGGCAAGTTTGTGGCTTATAGACAAGTGTGTTCTGTATTTTGTAGATAATGAAGAAAGAGATATATTGGACATCATGAAAATTTGTTGCCTTCATAACCGTTTATGTTTATATAAATAAATCTAACAGAGTTTTGAGCGAGGGGGGGGGGGGGGCATGTGGGTCACCTGGTGGAAATCAATCATCATCGCCCATGGAGATCAGCAACACCAAGAGGTCGGGGATCCGCTGCAAGCCTTTTAAGGGAAATAAAGACTCTGTTTTTGAAGGGTCCCATGTCGTAATTGTTCGGAAACACCGCTGAGGGAATTTAATTCCACAGTTTCACCGTTCGTGATATAAATGACAGTTTTTAAGCTAAGTCAGTAGCCTTTAGGTGGCTTGAAAATAATATATTAAAATAATAAAATTGGTTTACATTTTAAATACAAAATAAATTTAAATAAATGTACGTATACCACACCCAACATTATGTACAATTTAATACTCGTATATTACGAGTAAGTATAATAAATCATTTCACTTAAAGAACTCATTATACCTACTCTCTCTCGAGTTGGTTCCTCATATCTGAGGTACGTGGTCAGCATCAGGGTTGCATCTGGAGCGAATGATCTGCTTCC
Organism: Hypsopygia costalis; assembly: GCA_937001555.2. NCBI lineage: Eukaryota > Metazoa > Arthropoda > Insecta > Lepidoptera > Pyralidae > Hypsopygia > Hypsopygia costalis. The sequence continues at coordinate 7,748,824 of OW443335.2, forward strand.
ACCGGTTTCTGTCCAGAGCGTCTCTCACAATCGTATAAAATTTAGAAGACGACGAGTCTTTCACTTCCACCATCAGTTTTTCCAAATTATCGTGGCCTCTGCGCATTATGTGGCCGAAATAGGAGAGAGTGCGCTGTTGGCATATGGTGGACAGACGAGTTCTATGTTGCTACTTTCTGTCTCGAGTCTTTGGAATAGCTCACTTATATCTTCCATCGATGTTGCTAGAAGAACGGTGTCATCGGCTTAACGGAGATTTGACAATCTTTTCCCACCAACCGGGAAGCCCTTCTACCAGTTTTCGATTGTCTTCCGAATAATGTACTCTCCATAGATGTTAAAAAGGGGACAAGATTATACCTACTATACTTATTATTAATGTGAATTTTTTTTTTAGATGTTTGAATTGTCAAATAGACTAGGTTGTAATTTGGTACATAAGTAGATATGCAGTTTATAGACCTAGATTAACTAACACATACGATATTTTTTTATCCTGGTAATCTCTGTACGTGGACGAAGTCGTAAGCGGAACCTTGTAATTATCGTATTGATGACTACAACTTAAATTTCAATCGATTATGGACGCATTTAACGGAACGCTCAATATAGCGCGTCCTTTTGTACAAATGCATACTACAATAATAAATATAGTTAAATAAAACTAAAAAAAACACGCTTTAATAATCAATCGATCGAAAATAATTTTTATCATAGGCAAAAAATATAAATGAACAAAAAAAGTTAGTATTATTGTGAAAAAAGCGTGGGGTGTTTTGTGCCATATTTATTATTTAACGAGCACCCCGCGATGTGTTATGTGAGGAAATTAATTAATCCTAGCGATCTTTACCAGGCGATAAACTTATCAAATGATTGTATAGTCACCGGTTCTTGATAAGTATACAAAGTTTAAATGAAATCCGACTGTTCAAAGTGGGTGCGTGCTCTGTTGGTTTACCGAACGCAAGAGCGGGGCGTGTAAAGGTCCTCTCGTCTGGTTGGTTTACTGGACGAGAGTCTCGCAATCCTGTGATATAACCGAAAGTTGGCACACAGGGGCGCATTAGAAGTTAGGTATAGGGTACGTGTTCAAAGTGGGTCAAAATCAAGTTAAAAAAGTCGGTTACAAACTGACAAATAAGCAAACATACAGTTGAAGCTAATAAAAGCGTGTAAAAACTCGGCGATTCCAGTAACAGTTGCACTCATTCTATCCGTGTATGTTGTTTTTCTTGGCTGGTGCATTCATTTGGGCGGGCTTAGGTGGATAAATAATGCATGTGTCGTGGGGGGTCATCGGTATTCTGAGACGGTAGCTGACTACTACTGACGATGTCGAGACCCACGAACGTGTGTCGTTACGTTTTAAGTGTCGGCGAATTACTTCTCTATATAAATATTAATGGTCTTTGTGTTGTTCTTTAGGAGTACATAAGGACCATATAAACGTGGTGGGGTTCGCATGGACAACTTTTGTGCAACATATATATGGTATGATTATGAATAAAAAGGAGGTACAAGGAGGTTATGAAGAAGCTGACTTTGGCTTCGATATTGATAGATTTTGACCTACATATTGACCAAAGGTCTGGCCAATATCTAGGTCAAAATAATTTCATCGCTATACAGCGTAGAAATGCGGCCACAATCCCCGAAAATCATCGCGACAAATGACATGTTTTTACCTTTCTTTTTTGTTAAGATTTCACGCCAAAACTACTTATCCGATCATCATGAAACTTTGTACATATATTCTCAAAGGTATTAGGAAGGGCTTATGATACTTTTTATTAAAGAAACAAAGTAAACGCTGGCGAACCTGCGGGTGGAAGCTAGTCTACTTGATTTTAACTAAGTATTAAACGAAAGTAGCGAGAAATGTTATAACTTTATTTTATATGTCTATTCTATGTCTTTTAGTTTTAAATTTAGTTTTACATTTAATTTTTAATTTAATTTCAAGTTATTTATATGTAATTTTTTTTTTTACTAATATGAACATAAATAAGGTATGTAGGTACCTTTATATTTCATTTGAAGCTATACAGTATATAAACAACCAATTATAAAATAAATTATATAGCATAAAATTTGTCCATGTGTATCGCATCACATAAGCGGCAACCGCGGTATTTAGTGAAAACTGATAGTGTCATGTAACCTAAAATGTAACGCAATAATTATTTTCGACGTGAATACTTATGTCAAATTAGCTATGGTCGCGTTCTATGCGGTTCCAATCTGCCTGAAGTGAAGAGGTTTTTACAGCGTCGGCAACGCGAGCCGTATGCTTGTTTTCCACTTGGTGTAAAAAAAAAAAGTTTAGAACAATTTTGTAAAGCTTGTTTCAAAGAAGTCCGCCTTTTGTACCCTTATGTAATTTTGTGGTCAATAAAGTTTAAATAAATAAAAGTACAATTTAATTTAAGTTTTATTAAAATTGACCGAGCAAGCGTAGCGTTTATTATAAGAGGTTTACAAATCGTATTGGTATGTGTTCAACAAACTCAGTTAAATAGTTTTTGAGATATTCACGTTTACGTTTGGCATCAACCCATTATCATCCCACTGTTGGGACACAGGTCTCCCCTCAATCGAAGGGGTTTAGAGCATGCTCCACCACGCTGTTCAACTGTGGGTTGGTGGAGGTCGCGTTTACGTGAAAATAAATATTTCGATATTAAACTCAAACAACCGATTTTGATAAAACAGTAAGTAATTGGGCAATCTAAATATAAGTCAATTATTCACTGAGCATTAAATCGGTGTAATTAAATTCGTAATTATTGCGTCATAATATATATTTTCTAGTAAGTCCATAAATTTTAAAAATAAGTTTATTTTTAATACAATGCGATTAATGTTCTATAAAATTATTGTGTCACGGTGTTTGTAATTAAATTCCTCTGAAATGGCTTGACCGATTTTCGTGAAATTTTGTGTGCATATCGGATAGATCTGCGAATCGGATAACATCTATTTTTTATCCCCCTAAATGTTAAGGGTGGTCAACCCCTAATTTTTATTTTTTAAACATATTTTTTGTTTTTATTTTTTTATGATTTAGCATTAAAAATACATACAACCCTAAATTTTCGCCCTTCTACCATCAACCCATAAATTTATATGGCAAAACTACGTTTGTCATATATAAATTTAGCGTCAGCTGGGCACACTGAAAGTTTTGCACTTCTAGCTAATCGGAACTATTTTAATTTCGAATGTTATATTTTTTCAAACGACTTGCAACCTTCTTAGTAATAAAAAAAAATTGGCGGGAAATCATTTGTTTATTGTTTTTTTATCACACATAAGTGTGATAAAAAGTTCTACGTACGCAACGAAAATGGAATTAAGTCGAAAAGATTTTAGAGCGATGATACTTCTCTCCGCAAGACTGTGCCGCTCGTCTTCAAAAAGCTTTTGGGAGAGAAGCACCTTGTTTAAGCACCGTGAGGCGATGGTTTGTTGAATTTGAGAGAAGTCGGCTTTCTTTACATGACGAATTTCGTGAAGGGCGGCCTTCAACTGCCGTCAACGAAAATAATGTGGCTACTGTTAAGCGGCTAATTGAAGAAAACCCGCGGATTACCTGTGAGACAACTCGAGGACTATTGGGGATTGGTATGAGCCAAATTCAGAAAATTTTACACGAAGAATAAAAAGTTCGGAAACTTTGTTGTCGTTGGATCCCTCATGAACTGACAGCGGAGCAGAAGCGGGCTCGCGTGGAATGGTGCTTACAGATGCTACTGAAATACGACCACGGACATTCTAATGCTGTTTAGGACATTGTCACAGGAGACGAAACGTGGATTTATTGTTTTGAACCCGAAAGAAAACAGCAATCTTGTGAATGGGTGGTTGAAAATGAGAACGGGCCAACAAAAGTGAGGCAGGCGAGAAACGTTGGTAAAAAAATGATCGAGTTTTTTTTTCTCAGCTACGGGTCCCATCTGCATAATTCCACTTGAAGATCAAAAGAGTGTTAATGGCGAGTGGTATTCTACCATTTGTTTACCCAGGGTGTTAGAAAAAGTTCACGAAAGACGACCAAAAAGCCGCGTTCTCCTACATCATGACAACGCTTCTTCAGACACGGCCAACAAAACAAAGTCATTTTTAGATTCCGAAAAAGTACAACTCGTCACCCATCCTGCACATTGCCCCGACCTAGCATCCTGTGATTTCTGTATTTTCCCCAAAATCATTTCAACAATCAACAAAGATTTGATGAGAGGTTTCACTTTTACCAACTCCGAAGAGGCAGATCGGTGGTCCTCCTGTTTTAAAAAATGGTTCGTTCGCATGAAAATATGTTTAAAATGTAAAGGAGAGTATTTTGAAAAGCAATAAACGTAATGTTTTGGTTATAACATGTTGTTTTTTTAAGTTACGCAAAACTTTTAGTGTGACCTACATATGTTTCATCGTTAGTGACATACAGCAAATTTTTCATATATTTTTTTAATTGTATACAATATATATCCACAGAATAAGAATTTTAATCGTTACAAAGAAAGTTCCTGATTAGTGAAAGATACGGTGGGTTTGACTTTCTTTTAAGTACAAAGACGATTTACGAAATTTGTATGAAAACATACTAAAGATAACATCCAAGAAACTGAAATACAACAATCTTTTAAGTAAGTATCCTTTTATTTTCTTTTAAACTTAGCACAAAGTCCAACATTTGAGATTCTATGTTCTATTTTAAGTCACTCCGTAAAAGGAACTTGCAAATCCTTGTAGTTTGCTGGGTGTCGGCGAAATAGTCGAATGTAGTGTGTGATAGCTTAGACGAAAGTTTCTCCCAAAGGGGTCTATTCTAAAAACAGTAAAAAAAAATCAATTCTAGTTAGTGGATCAATTTGCGTGTACGTTTAAGGAGGCCCATGCAAAATATTATTCGCTAAATAACATAATCAAAAAACTGTGTTATAAATATGATTGTTTATTAAGCCCTATAGTTTTCTTATAACTTAAAAAATATATAAAACAATGAGTTCAGTAGTTGTTGCACCGAAATTAGCGGAAAACCGCCGTTTTTGGTATACTTACTTTACTTCAATAACTACTAACTATACTGTTTTGTCAATTTTATGAGTTATTAAAAAACTGACATAGATTTTTGATTCGTTGTATATTTAGTGAATAATTAAGTTTTCACTCGAGAGGCGCTAGTTTTGCAACCGGTACTTTCTTAAACCGACATGTGAAGTGACGCCATATTAGCTGAATATTGCAATGTTAAATTACTACTTCTACAAGAGACAATTTAAACGAATTAGATATTTTCCTGTAATTATAATACTCGAATAGGTCGATAGCCATCTCAGTATTTTTGTTAATAAATCAAAACACATCTTTTTTTGATTTATTTTTCCATTACCAGTAGTGTATGCAGCGCTCGAGTGACACTATGTGCAACAGGCTTTACAGCTGCTAAGCCTGGGTCACATTTGCCACCCGATACGTGGATATAAAATAAATATGAATACATCGATTAATATTATTCAACTTTTAGTGCTAGATTTCTTAAAATAATATCTTATACAAATACTTGAAATAGAATTGATTCAAACAGATTCAAAACAAATACACAAACCGTGGAAATTTTATACGAAATCTTGCATAATGTGATTTCCGTGCGCTTTGAGAATATTACTCTCGGTCCCAGCGGATTCTACTTTCATACTGTTCGCTATTTACTGCCTTCTCGCAAATCGATATTGCATGGCGCAGATGCATTGCCTCTCAAAAAGTTTTTACTGAATAAAATTGCCTAAAGATATAGATTTGTATTTTTGTGTAGGACGACATCAAGGTAATGGCGGTTAGCAAGTGGATTTGAAGGAGGCCTACACCAAACGATGGCCGACCCGCAGTTGAGTAGTTCTAAACCCCTTTGATTAAGGCGAGACCCATATTCTAGTAGCGAAATGATTATGGGTTGAGACGAATGGATGGATCTACCATCTGCTGGGCATAGCCTTTCGGCAATACTTTCCACCATAAACGATTCTATGCCACTTTTACCTGCTTTTTTTTTGGTCTTAGATATTTTAACTTTTAATAGATTAGTTACATTACAGATTTTAGGGTGTAAGTGTTTCTTCAACATCTTTGTACCAAAGCCAAGCTCACCTGCACGTGGTACAACCTGCTGACTGACAAACGAGTCGCTGGTGGAAAGAGAGGTAGGGAATTGCATATTTTGTTAGCTGTACGACCTCCACCTGATAGAATACCGCAGCCAAATGACAATTCTCTTGAGGGTCGTTGTATTCTTGGGAGTGAGTGAGGTTACCAGAAAGAAGGTTGCTGCTTTGGCGCTCGAGCGATATCTCACGTTGCGAGCATTAATATGGCTATGGTAACCACTTACCATCAGGTGGGCCGTATGCTTGTTTGCCACCCGACGTAGTATTAAAAAAAAAATCCAGACATATAGAATGTCCCACTGTGTTCATGATTTTTTTATACGACTAGGGTTAAGTTCTAATGTGTGAGGATGAATTTCCTGAACACTCGCCATAGAGTGGTGCGACTATATAAAGAGATAAGGTAGAAGACTATAAAAAGTTATATATATATATATATATATATATATATATATATATATATAGAAATAATTTAAATATATATATATAAATAATTTAAATATTATATATGAAATACGGTATTTCCGAACAATTACGACATAGATGTCTTCAAGAACAGAGTGTATATTTTCCATAAAAGGCAGGCAATAGATCAGCGACCCTTGTTGTTGCTGATCTCCATGGCTGGTAGTCATTGTTTTCCACTAGGTGACCCACATACTCGTTGGCCCTTCTTTCATATAAAAGAATATAGGTTTTCTCAGATATTTTCCGTCATTACCCTTGGTGTAGAAGAGACCGCTGAGACAATTCTGCATGCGTTAATTCCTGATGATTGCGCCGATAGTGACAGTGACTACCATCGTGAGGTTAGGAGCGCGGCGGATATGTGCCCTTCCACTCCAATATCAAATGTACCGTCGATGGATGAATTTATGTCTATTGTTAAAGCTTTGCCTACAAATAAAGCCTCCGGTGATGATAAGATTTCGAATAGAATGATTAAAGAAGCTTGTAAAGTAGCCGCTGAACCTATCTTAACAATACTTACTCGGTGTATTGTAGAAGGTCATTTCCCTGGCATTTTGTTATAAAAATAATACCAAAAGGCGGTGATAAACCACCGGACGATCCGAAGTCCTACCGTCCTATTACTCTGCTACCGTCGTTGGGTAAGCTGCTTGAGCGCTTGGTTGTGCCACGGTTGCTGCCCGGTGGCCCGCAATTTCATAAAAATCAGTACGGCTTCACCATTGGCAAGTCTACTGTTGATGCTGCGCTCGCAGTGCGCAAAGTTGTTGAACTCTCGGAGAGCAAGTATGTTGTAGTTATTTTCTTAGATATCTCAGGTGCCTTTGATAATGCTTGGTGGCCAATGTTGTTGCTGAAACTTAAGGTGAGAGGTTGCCCTAGCAATATCTACTCTCTCATTCGATCGTACTTTTTGAATGGTACAACTAAATTAAAACTTGGCCATTATGTTGCTTCAAAGGTGCTCACGCAGGGCTGCCCCCAGGGTTCAGTGTTGGGACCGTATCTTTGGAATATCGGTTTTGATGATTTTTTTAGCCTACCCTTACCGGAAGGGTGCTCGTTAACTGGTTACGCTGACGATGGTCTCTTATTAATCAATGCTAATTCAAGATCTAGCATAGAGAAACTAGCCAACACTAGCCTAGGCTTAATTTCAGATTGGGGTTATCGTAATCGTCTCGATTTTGCGCCACATAAAACATATCAACTCTTGCTTAAGGGAAATTTACAGGTTTCACCGCGATTTCATTTTAATGGAGTATCTGTTGCTAATAGAAGTTCGGTTTGTTACTTAGGTTTGCTTTTGGATAGAAATTTTAATTATATTGAGCACATGAAGCAAGTAGGTGAAAAAGCAAAAAAGAATTTCTATGCCTTAACACGAATTTCTACCTCTACGTGGGGATTAACTTTCAAAACGTTAAAAACTATTTATACCGCCACATACTTGGGTTGTGTTACGTACGGTTCACCTGCGTGGGCAGATAGGGCTACTATAGGTGCAGCACGTCGTAAATTGCTTCAAAGCCAGCGCCTTGCTCTGATATTTTTATGTAAGTCGTATAGAACTGTAAGCACCGAGGCACTACCCGTGCTAGCTGGTGTGTTACCGGTAGACTTAGAAGTACAACGCCGCGCTTCAATGTACTATACATCTAAAAATATGGTCCCTGATTTCTTGAAAATGCGTGATCGTGAAAAAATAGTTAGACTGTTCAAACCTATTAATGAAGTATTTGAAACATTGCTGTCTGAATGGCAGGAAAGGTGGGAAACTTCTACCAAAGGACGCCACTTGTATCTGTTCTTTCAATCGGTAAGAGATAGATTAAAGAAAAAGTGGTTAGAAGTCGACCACCCCGTTGCGCAACTTTTAACTGGACATGGCAATTTTAAAGCTAAACTCTTTTCGTTTAAATTAGTGCCGTCGCCCTTATGCGAATGTTCTACTGCTAATTCTGAATTCGATCAAACAGCACACCATGTTCTCTGGGAGTGTGATCTTTGGCAGCGGGAGCGGGATGACATGTTCAATTCATTGCAAGTTGCATCCGGGGTAGTATACTATTCAGATTTGGTAGCAACAAGGGAGAATTACCAAGCGTTCAGACGATTTTGCAATTCATATTATTGGAATCGATGTGTTAGGTAACAACTCAATGTTTTAGGTCCCTAATAGTGTTAGAAACTTAAAATCCGTGGTGCACGGCAGTTGAGCTTCACTTGACTAGCCATCTCTTTAGGCTTTTAATGCCTTATTTGCCATATTGCTGTCTCTCACATTGCTAAGAGGGGAAGTCAAATTCCAAAAGCTTCCTACTCCTACTAATTTCTTCTGATTAAATTCGTTGTGAGTTCCAAGGCAGCCGTAGTTTTACCCCTGGGACTGCAATGGACTTCACTGTTCATTGCCTTTTTTGGCGGTCGCCGCTGTTAATCCTGGCTACACAGGAGATACAGTGGTGGGAATGTGTGGTGGGCCCCCGTCCCATTATGCGATCCTCTGCTTTCTGCATTCAACCGCTTTTAGCCGATTTAATAAGGTCATCACTCCATGTAGATCTAGCGGAGAGAGCCCAACACTAAACTAAGACTCTAGACTAAGAGCTTCTAGACTCTACATTAAGACTAAGAGCCGGCAAGGGATTGACTAAAGTATCATCGTACCTGATGATTTAGTATCTATAATGTGTAGAACAGTTATGCGAATCGTATGGAGTTGGTGTGCCAGTGTGGTGTTGGTGCGGATGGTAATTGGTAGTTACAGTAGTTGAAAGACGTGGTATAGTTTAATGAACTAAACTATCAGCACACCGGCTGATGCAAGGATAATATTATGATACTATGTAGCTGTACGCACATTATAAAAACTGACATGATTCTTTGATGCGTTTGGTATTTATAGACTTTCAAAGATGACAACGAATTTTACTAAGTTGTCATTATGGTGGCTGATTTGGTATCTAAAACGTATGGTAGATCAGTTATGTCAATCTTAGTGTATTTGCCGCCCCATATGCTAATTATATATTACCAGGCAAACGTTGTTTTGGCATATAAATTATACTAATATCGCTATTAAAAATAGGGGTTGATGATAGAAAATTTAGGGTTGTATGTATTATTAATGCCATTTAATAAAAAAAAATAAAATAAAAAAAATTCTTCAAAAAAATATTGGGGTGGACTACCCTTATCACTTAGGGGTATAAAAATAGATAATAACCTATTTTCAGATCTACTGAATATACATATAAAATTTCATCACAATCGGTTAAGCCGTTTCGGAGGAGTATGGTAACTAAAACTGTGACACGCGTATTTTATAGGTAAAATAAATAATAAATAAATATTGTCAGACAAATTACACAGCACCATCTAGCCCCAAAGTAAGCGAAGCTTGTGTTATGGGTACTAGACAACTGATAAACATACGTAAATACATTTTTTTTGTAAATACATACTTATGATACATAGAAAACACCCAGACTAAGACAAACAGACATGTTCATGCACACAAATGTTTGTCCTATGTTGGAATCTAACCCACGAGCGTTGGTGTCGAAGCCGCGTCATTGACCGCTACGCCACCGAGCTCGTCAATAGATTTATTTATTTACAATGTTTACAAAAAGATACATAAGTATATGAAGAGATATATTACTTTGTTTTACACTATTATTTACTCGGAAATCTAAAATATAAGAAGAACAAAATACAAAATTCTTTTCAATATAATTGAAACCATGCTGCAAGTTGCAGCGGGAAGTACTCTTGGACACGAGTCTAGACCCGAGCCGTAAAACTTTGAAAAGTAAATTAGATTTCGCTTGCGAATGTAACAGAAACCGTCGCTAGCCTGTGCACTTATCGAGATGCGCTCACTTTGCGAGTGTCCATTGTATTTAACTTTATTACGAAATTAGCGGCCCAGAACGTCTTAAGCTGAAACTTAAAACATATAAAATTCTCGTGTCACAATGTTAGTTTACCATACTCCTCCGGAACGGCTTGACCGATTTTGATGAAATTTTATATGTATATTCAATAGGTTGTTATCTATTTTTTATAGCAAAACAACGTTTGCCGGGTCAGCTAGTATATTATAAATAATACATAATATATCCTATTTGACTAACCAATTAAATGATAAAATATTTTTTCAAATGGGTGCAATAGTTCTAAAGATTACTTTCGATTACTCTTTTTTTATACTACGTCGTGTGGCAAACAAGCATAATGTCTAGTCTGATGTGAAGCGGTTACCGTAGCCATTATAAACATTCGCAAGATGAAATATCGAGATATTGAAAATGAGAAGTATTACATGCATATTTTATTGACAACCTCTGTGGTCGAAAGGCTAGCAATAGCCACTTCCGCGATTCCGAGGTCACAGGTTTGAAAAATAAAAAAAATCTGTTTTATATCAGTTATCTAATACCCAAATAAGCTTCGCTTAGTTTGGGAATAGATAGTCAGTGTGTAATTTGTCCAGGAATAATAAAAAAGACGTGTGGCACTCGGGGACTGCCGCGGTAAAGCTATTGCATAGCATTTTGTATCAACTTATGCAATTATAATTTTATTTATTTATTTTATTCATACAGTATTGCTTTTTCTTTGATATTAATTCAAGTTACACTTTTTGAGCGTGGTGACCGATAAGAAAACAAATTTTTCTATTATTAAATAAATAAAACGTGTTTCGTAGAGTCGTACAATACGTCTAATCGCACGCACACAACGCCGTGTCGAAGACTGCCGAACTGAAACGACGTTAGACGATGCACGGCCTTCAAGCCACACCTCCTTGCCCGTCGGAGTGGGGAGCGTGAGGTTTTTTCGTTACGGAATTTCTGGATTCGGTCCCCGCGCTCAAGGCCCGCGATAGAAGCTATGCAATAGCTTAAAAAAATATATATGTTGAATTTCTTGCTGCGTATAAGTTATTGTATGCAAAGATTGTATGACGTATGTGGAAATAAATAAATTAACAGAAGACGAGTCATGTTATAAATAAATCGCGCATGCGCACCACGCATGCTCGATCTGCAAATTGATATAAAAGTAAGAAATAAAAGCTGTTAAATTTACTTCATGGTTTTATTTTAAATATTATTATCATCTATTTCATGAGATTAGACAAAGTCGTGTATGAAACTGCACATAATTAGGTCTTAAAATACTCGTGTTATGTTCTATTAACACACTCACATTCGTATTTTAAGAACCCTTATTATGCAACAGTTTCATAAACTACTATTCCCGTCCTACATTGGAAACAGTTAAAGATTTTGATATGAAACCAATAAAAGTAGAAACGTGGTTTGGGCATAAAATATTATATTGATATTGGATATATTCACGACTTTTTATTTATATAGGCAAAGTCTGTGTTAAAAACTTGTAAAATGGGGTGTAAGTGGTTCATCAACTTTTGACCATCTTTGAACCAAAGCCAACTTCATCTGCACGCGGTGCACCCTGCTGACTGACAAACGAAGTTCTGGCGAAAAGAGACGTACGGAGCGTAATTGTAAGCTACCCGACTGGGGAATGTACCTCCATCTCACAGAATACCGCAACCAAATAACAATTCCTTCGATAATTGTTGTGTTTCTGCGAATGACGACTGCGAAGGTCACCAGAAAGGAAGATGCTGCGCTGGCAGTGTAGGTGGAGGCGCGCAAGCGATACTTCATGTTGCGAGCGTTAATATGGCTATGGTAACCGCTTCACATCAGGCGGGCCGCATCCTTGTCTGCCATCCGACGTAGGTAGTATAAAAAGAATTTTTTTTACTATAAAAACTTTGTGCTCGTCTTTGTCTAGGTTTTCCCAGGATCTCTATGGGTATCTTTAAGAAAGTTTTTACTACATCGGCATACATATTCATTGGATAGAGATTTTTTGTATAGAATTAATGTTAGGCATCAGTGTACAAAATCAAAAGATCAAAAATATTAACTTTTAAATTGCTAATATTGTTCCAAAGATGTAAATTCTGGCATTCCGTCCATTTACACTCCCTACCTATCTTTTAGCTAGAGCTTCGTTTGTCAGTCAGCAGGGTGTACCGCGTGCAGGTGAAGTTGGTCCAAAATTATTAGTCTGTGTATGTAGAAAAAAAAATATTATCGCAGTTATCTCTTTTCTTTTTAAACAAGAATAAGTATTCCTTATGTCCCTAGCTCTTTGATCTTTAATAAATGATCGAAACCTTAGCTGCAAAAAAGGACTTTGATACAAATTACGATAGGACATCGGTAAGATCCCGTTAATTTAGCTCTGTCTAAAAATCCGTTTTTGATGCCGTCTTCTACTTATGAAAAACCTTACTGCCAAATTTCAACTTCAAAGTGCAGTAGTTTTTTAGGTGTTTAATCTGTGAATGAGTTTAGATGTTTAATCTTTCGCTTTTATATTTTATAGACATAGAAAACAAAAATGGGTTGTTAAATTTCAAATTAAATATATAAAATCTCAACAATTTCAAACATATAAATCTCAAAATTAAACTGAAATCCAATTATCTCACAGAATAGCTGATAATTTGTACTGCCACATCCGAGGATGAGAGTCCCAACCCCAACAATGGAAGCAACTGTTAAAAGCGGATGAAAGGAGTGAATGCGGTAGGAAGACAAACCACGGTCTTTTGTTATGTTCTCGCAGTGTATTCTCTGACAAATTGCAACTTCAAGCCAAAGAGACAGCTATGTTGATAGATAATATAATTAATTCATGTGCTAGTGAAGTATTTTGAGTTACATTTTTACACCACGACAGGCTGCGCACAAGAATCCTACATGATAATATTATTAAAACTCACGTGAGACATTTTACTAAATTATCTAAATAAATTCATTAAACGGGTCACTCACGTCCTAAATGATGCGAAGCGTTTATCGTTGCCTTAGTATTTGTAAAACTAGTATCATCCGCACGTTGCCATCCCTATTGTTGATACAGTAACTCGTCCTGAAGTGAAGACAGAAGAAAAATATGGGTTAAGATAACAGGCTACGGATATTAAAGTGGAATAGAAGTTTGTATTGGAAGGTGCGAAGTGACATAGAGGTAAGCAAAGAAGAAGGAGAAAGAGAGGCGGAAGAGAGGATGAAAAGAAGTCAGAACTTTGAATTTCTACAGCAAAGTCGCAAGAAACTTAAAAAACCTGAAGCAAAGGTAAGTATTTAATATTGAATTTTTGCATCATGCAGTGTGATTTTAACTTTTATTGCGTGGAAAATACTTTGCTGAAGTTGCACAAGTTAGTTTGAGACATAAATAGATAGATATGGTTAGTTTTAAAAACATACTTCATGTTATTGATTACTCTTATTTGTTTTTGTTACTATATTATACCTGTCAAATTATGTCATTGTTAAGTTCATTGCTCATATTGTATTTTATAAACATAATGATCATTTGACAAGATCTTAGTTACACTACATGAAATCAACAGTAATTGTAGTTTACAAAAGAAATTATTTTATATAATGGGCATAACAATTCATTACGGACATCCGTTTTTTTGTTTGGCATCCGGTGTGGTAGGTACAGAAAATGTACTTAATGATTCATAAATAATTTCACTATTGTTGGGATGTTCAATGTCAAAATTCACCATCGATAAAAGCACCTCATAACCTTTTGCAATTCTTTCCACCGCATGCCCTTTTAGACACTTTTTCTATGCTAATGCTCCAATTTTTACTCCTTTAGGTCCTTTCCTGATGTCTTTCTTTCTTGATTATCAAATCATTCATTCACTTTAGAGCTTTCTTTTCCAATCTGCCGGCAACAGATTTACAAAGTTCACATAATTGAGAGTCCTTTACTTTCTATACTTGTCGACATGCTAACAACGCTGCCAACGCAGCATCTTCTTCCTTTTTGGTGACCTCTCTCACTCGCAGGAACACAACAACCCTCAAGGGTATTGTTATTTGGCTGTGGTATTCTGTGAGGTGGAGCTAAATTCCCCAATAGCATAAATAGTATATATAAATAGTATATATAAATCGTAGTATAAATAGCTTGTAATTACGCTCCCTACCTCTCTTTTCCTCAGAATTTCGTTTGTCAAGCAGCAGGATGCACCACGTGCAGGTGAGGTTGGCTTTGGTTCAGATTTTGATGAACCATTTCATGCCATCATGTGAAATTATGCTTGTTTTAGATGTCTAGGAAAATTTTTGAGCTGGAAAGATTGCCATTATAATGTTGTTTCGGTCCGCGAAACGGTTTTGGTTACTAAGTAACCACCGGCCTATAAACTAAGCGGTTTGGTTACCAGCCATCAGTTTATGAACTTAATAGTTATATATCCATATACTATTCAGATTTGGTAGCATCAAGGGAGAATAACCAAGCGTTCAGTCAATTTTGCAATTCATATTATTGGAATCGATGTATTAAGTAACAACTCAATGTTTTAGGTCCCCAAGAGTGTTAGAAACTTAAAATCCGTGGTGCATGGCAGTTGAGCTTCACTTGACTAGCCATCTCTTTAGGCTTTTAATGCCATATTGCTGTCTCTCACATTGCTAAGAGGGGAAGTCAAATTCCAAAAGCTTCCAACTCATAGTAATTTCTTCTGATTAAATTCGTTGTGAGTTCCAAGGCAGCCGTAGTTTTACCCCCGGGACTGCAATGGACTTCATTGTTCATTGGCTTTTTTGGCGGTCGCCGCTGTTAATCCTGGCTACACAGGAGACACAGTGGTGGGAATGTGTGGTGGGCCCCCGTCCCTTTTAAGTTATATATCCACTCTCTACAGACAAAACCAGCATATTTGGTTAGTTAAAATATCATTTTTCAGAATCTACTATGAACCCTTTTTAATTTTTTATACTACGTCGGGTGGAATACAAACATACAGCCCGCCTGATATGAAACGGTTACCGTAGCCATACCAACGCTCGCAACATAAATTATGGCTCGGGCCTCCAATGCGAATGCATTTAACGTGGAGACAGCAAATATTTATAATTTTTTCTGCCATATTTGTTAAAACAAAGTGAACCTAGAGTTTTGTGTCATTGGCATAAGGTTTACTTTAAAAATCCGCATCGGCTCTCACCCATTCTCATATAACAAAAGAAGTGAATTTAAAAAATAAACCTTATACCAATGAGCTAAAACTCTGTTTTAAACGCCTCCAAAATCTGCTCTCCTCTCCGAGCCGGTCTGTGTGAACGGACCCTAACTACGACATGGGTGCTTTCAAGTACAGAGTTTTTATTTCCCTTAAAACGCTGGCAACGGATCGGCGACCCCTTGGTGTCGCTGATCTCCATGGGCGGTGGTGATTGCTTTCCACCAGGTGACCCACAGGCTCATTTGTCCCCCTCTCACATATTTAACTTTTGAGTTCATCATCATCCGGTCACTTTAGTCTCCACTACAGGAGCACGACCCTCTCTCGTCCGTCACAGACAGGAGGATTTGGCCTACACTCCCCACGCTGGCTAGACGGGTTGGGGAGGCTTGATCGATGTTTTATAATGTATGTCCCTTAGTCGCCTTCCACGACATCCACGGGAAGAGACGGAGTGATTCTATTCTAGTCTGCCGGGAACCACACGGCCAACCTTTGAGTTACGGAGCCCTAAAACAAATATGTCAGTATAATGTAACGGATATGACTGTAATCAAATAAATCACCTACAACGATGATTGAAATAGAATCATACCTATGCATTTTAGTTTTTTAGTTTTATCCAGTCGAGGCAATGTGACCCGAAGCAGTTTCTGTATTATCATTTCAATATTTTGGGGTGTAAGTGGTTCCTCAACATCTATGAACCAAAGCCAACTTCACCTGCACGCGGTGCACCCTGCTGACTGACAAACGAAGCTCTGGCGAAAAGAGAGGTAGGGAGCGTAATTGTAAGCTACCCGACTGGGGAATGTACCTCCACCTCACAGAATACCGCAGCCAAATAACAATTCCCTTGAGTATTGTTGTGTTCCTGCGAGTGAGTGAGGTCACCAGAAATGAAGGAAATGCTGCGTTGGCAGCGGGGGTGGCGGCGCGCGAGCGATATTTTATGTTGCGAGCGTTAATATTGCTACGGTAACCGCTTCACATCAGGCGGGCCGTATGCTTGTCTGCCACCCGACATAGTATAAAAAAAAAAAAAAAAAAGAAAATATGTCTTGCCTTATTTGCAAACAAGTTATCGGTGACTACAGCAATTAAGTAAGTAATTGTCATTCAACATTCCTCAGTCATTGTTTATTTTACGTGTTACCAACGGCGCACGGAGTCGTACTAGACCCCAAAATCTGGTCAAAAATTACTTTAAGAAAAATCAATTCCCTACTTTATATTGTTATTACTCAAAATCTCCGACTCATCCGAAAAAATGTAGCTTACATTGCACTTAAATTGTTTAACAAGTTGCCATCAACATTTCTTGAGTTGCCGGAGAACAAATTAAAAAAAAAAAACAACAACTGACCCGTCTGATCCTCTATAATTCCTTTTATTCTGTAAATGATTATTTTTATTTATACTACTACGTCGGGTGGCAGACAAGCATACGGTCAGCCTGATGTGAAGCGGTTACGGTAGCCATATTAACGCTCGCGACGTGAATTATAGCTCGCGCGCCGCCATCCCCGCTGCCAACGCAGCATCTCCTTCCTTTCTGGTGACCTCACTCACTCGCAGGAACACAACAACCCACACCTTGATTTTATATGAGAGGGGCAAACGAGCATGTGGGTCACCTGATGGAAAGCAATCACCACGGCCCTTGGAGATCAGCAACACCAAAGGATCGCCGATCCGTTGCCAGCCTTTTTACTCTTCTTGAAGTCTCCCATGTCGTAATTGCTCGGAAATACCGCCGAGGGAAGTTGATTCCACAATTTCACCGTTCGTGGTACAAAATGCCTTAGAAAACATACTGTAGTGGTTGTTTGGCTGCGGTATTCCATGAGGTTGAGGTACATTCCCCAGTCAAGTATCTTACAATTATGCTCCCTACCTCTCTTTTCGCCAGAGCTTCGTTTGTCAGTTAGCAGGGTGCACCGCGTGCAGGTGAAGTTGGCTGTGGTTCAAAAATTTGGATGAACCCCAAAATTTGAACTATAAATTTTAAATTATTCTGAAATCTGACGTTGTAAAATGACTAGGTATGATAATTAATTTGGCATTTACAAGATTAATATTTGACATATTCTGTATTTAATTATTACTAAATGACAGAATTTATACAAATTTTGAACATTGTTAAATAGCCTACCTATTTAACAATGTTCAAAAATTGTATAAATTATTTAACAATATCGTAAAATACACAATACTATAAGATCTGCAAACTTTCATTCTCATATCTTCCGTCCAACTTATTTTAGGGTCGATCAAAGTTTGGCGGGAAAGTCCATTTTAAAAGAATGAAAAAAAATGATTAAAAAGTAATTTATAGATTATTTATTAGAGAAGCAATATAAAATATTATAACTTTTATTGTGATACTAATTTAAACGTAATATTTAAATTTAACATAGCTGTCGTACAAGTTTCTGATTTGCTGTATACAAAATACTTGTTTCTTACGTCATAACCTAGTAGCCTGTTGTATGGAGCGTTTTCGGGAAAGTCCAAAATTGTAATTTTCAAATTAACATATCTCGAGAGATTTTTGTGCTATCAAAGTAATTCTTTCACGTTGATTTAGTCGCGAGATGCCTACTATCGCCCTTGGTTGACTGTTTTACGTTTTCATATAGCAATTAGTAGGCATAGTGCGACTACGTGCTTGGAGGTTTTCTGAAGCAGTCGTTATGCTACTAATTGTATGAAAACGTAAAACAGTCAACCAAGGCCGATAGTAGGCATCTCGCGACTAAACCGTTTTATTATTGTGACGTTCTTACATATAAAACCTAAAAAATGCTGGTTAAATAGCCTATTATCAAACAAGGTAAGCGATGCATTACAGGAAACAAGGTTAGCGACCTGATGAGAGACGTATGTCCTTTATAACCTCCTATTTCAAACGGTCACATAGCTCATTATTATGTACCATTATGTATGTACTTTATAAACACAGTCAGCTGATAAGATCTTAATTAGCTACATTATTATAAACCTGTCATTCATTGTTATACATATAAAATTCATCCAAGGTAGTAAATTTGAGTATCAAAAAAATCTGCTTATTCACAAAGCTTATTATAATTGAAAGAATATTTTAATGCCTAATTGTAATTTTGTTTTATTTCATTATTCTATGTGTCATTTTCTCTTAGTTTGGCTTGTCTATTGTTTTTAATTGCACATCATTATTACAATTTGAATTGTTTTGACATTTAATTACATTTTGACATTGGATATTCAGTTGACAAATTTTGTTAATTTATACTTCACAAATATTTTAAAAAGACAATTTGTAACATACTGTTACTACCTATTTGTACCACGTACAGTACACGTACCGTAGGTAAGTTGTAATAACGTGAATAAATAAATATGAATAAAAATGTGAAATAAAAAAAATTTAAACTAACTTCTATAATAATTCAGTGACCTTTATTCATTAACGTGTGGCTGATATTGGGGGCGTAAACAATGATCGGGCAAGTGCGTGCTTTGTTCCTTATATTACAAGTATTTATAATTTGTAAGATGCTGATGTATCGACCGCTTAATATCAGATGGATCGTATGTTTTTTCGTACCCGATGCAGCGTAAAAACTGTACCTATGATTTTTTGTGAAATCTGTGAGTAATTTCACTATTGTTGCGATGTTCAGTGTTAATAGCATTCGGTGTTAACCTACATAGATCACACTAAAAGTTTCCGGAACTGGCCACTTACCTAAACAATATTTAAAAAGTAATTACAACATTTGAAAATGGAACTCTTTTGCTGTAGAATCAGTTTGTTTCATCTGACTGTCAATTGTATTTACATTGTGGCGCCATTTTAAAAATTGCGTGTCTCATTAACATGGATTTAACTCGGGAAAATTTTCGTAGTATGATTTTCTACAATTTTAAGTGTACATAATTTGACAGCTCAACAGAGCATCGCTCAACTTCAATCTGCTTTTGGTGATGAAGTACCATGCAAGACGACTATTTATAGCTGGTTTGCAAAATTCAAGCGCGGTCGTGTCAATCTCAGTGACGAATCAAATACAATCATTCCTACATAAACATTAGGGTATGAGAAAGCTGTGCTCGCGGTGGATTCCACACAATTTGACCGAGGCTCCAAAAACAGACAGCGTCATTTGGTGCAGTGCCATGCTTACCAGATTCAACGAAGGTGCATCAAACACAACAACCAAAGCGGCGCGCGTGAAAAGTGCATCTAAGCGGATGATTGCTTCTTTTTAAAAAGAAAACTGGACACGTAGCTACTGTTGCTTTAGAGAATCGTCGTACCGTGAATAATGACGGGTATACTACCATTTGTTTGCCGGAAATTATTGACGAACTCCGTAAAAATAACCGTAAACGCCGTATCATCTTGCACTACGACAATGCTAGTTCCCACACGGCTAGACAGACAAACTAATTTTTGAAGGTGAAAAACGTAGAGCTTATGAGCCATCCTGCATACAGTCCCGAACCGAACGGCACCTTGTGACTTTTTTCTGTTCCCAAAAATTAAGAACCAATTACGCGGTCAATCTTCATCACCAGAAGAGGCTGTCGAAGAGTATGAAAAACACGTTTCTGAGGTCCACGGAGGAGCCAACAAACGTTTTCAAAATTGGTTTAATCGAATGAAAAAGTGCATTTACGCAAAGGGAGAATATTTTGAGAAACAATAAACTCATTTTTGACCTTTAATAGTATTTTTTTCTTATTCATTCCGAAAACTTTTAGTGCGCCCCACGTATAACTATTTGTCGTACTAATATCGCAGATAATGTGTACTAAATTTTAAGTAATGTACAAACGCTGGTAAACCAAAATAAATAAAGATACTTTTACTACATATTCTGTGATTTTTTACACGGTATATGTCACATAGATATTATGTATATTCCACATAATTGTCCTGACTAAACTATTATTGCAGTGCGATGCGCGTTTGCAGGGGCGAGCTTATAGCAACCTACCGGGCCCACAGGTGGCGGATAGTGGAACGTTCTGTAGATATGCAGGACAGCTGCGAATAAGGTTTACCAAATAAGCAGTCCCGGACAGAAGCGGTAAGGTACCAGGGGTGGTGAGGTGTCCCGTGGCACGGATACCTCCAAGAAAAACCACACAACCCATGAAATACCGTATGACATGGCGAATTTGCACCGCCAGTAAATAAGTGCATAGCCCTGGCAGAGGGAAGCAGCCTGCTAGCGTTCTACCGGGCGGATCTCAGAAGGAGGAAATCGGCTGGAGAAATGAGAAACTGCAAGCGGCGATGGAAACTATCAAGATCGGTTACAGTACTGCGATCACCAACCCGTCGTTGATGGCGTGGTGATTATGGCTAAACCCCCCTCCCCAAACAAAACATGACTGGAAAAATCAAACATCGACCCCGAGTTCCCAGCGCCCTGTCAATCTCTGGTTCGAGCAGTGGCCATGAGACACGGGGCAGGGGTGCGGAAGAGAATCTCTGAGAGTTGACTAACTGCCGTAAACATAGCAATCCTTTTACATCGCTACCTATAACATCCAAACATTGTCTACAGACGACCGTCTTTTGGAGCTGAAAACCGAACTACAACGCATTAAGTGGCTTGTTGTGGGATTATGTGAGATACGAAGACAAGGAGAAGAGCTTTTGAAACTGGATGAAGGTGGCAAAGGACAGAGACTCATGGAGATGGGAGAGGAGGCCTACGTTCGAAGACGGACGCAACAAGGGCTGTTATAGATAGAGATAGATGTCACATAGATATTATGTGGTTATATTCCACATAATTTTCCTGACTAATCTATTATTGCAGTGCGATGCGCGCTTGGAAACGGACACGCCGCGCTACGTTGCACAGTTACGAATTTATTCGCGAGCCGCGCGGCATTCAGCCGCTGCCCGATAAATATTATGAAAAAAAAAAATAAGAAAAATGCTCGGAAAATTACAAAATTTAAGAAAACTGATCGAACGTATTAATGTTTCTATGTAAGTTTATGTCGTTTAACAGAACTGTCAGTCATTCAACAAATTCCGCGAAACCAATTCGAATTCAATATTCATTGTTAAGAATACAGGACAATCTCTGTCCGGTCAGGTAGTTTATTGTAAATTAACAAGTTTCGAGCTTAAAGCTCTTTACTCGGGCGAAAAACTGCCTGTGCGCCGCGGCGGTCCTTATTTATATCCGCCGGCAAGGGTTCCCGAATGTTCTCGTATGTACATGTAATATATGTACTTCACATCGTAACGTGTCTCGAACATTTTCATGTCATAGTGTTATGAACCTTATGTCAGTAGACATACGGGTCATATACGGGTGACATACGGAACTTGCAGCGAAGTATGCGGCGACTATTCTAGAAGATTCGCGACAGGACCGCGACATTACTATTAATTTTGTATTCTTGTAAATTGTATATAATTTTGTGTCTTTTAATTTTCTAAAATGTTGACTGAAATGTGTATATGCTTATATGTCTCAAAAACAGAAGAAATCCCATACAGAGTTAAGTCCGCGTACTACATAATTTGTCAATCTTTTTTATTTTTGTACAATAAATAGTTTACATACAAACACATATACATTTACTTCTATATACTTTTTTATACTTTCGGATGCCAAATAAGAATACATATATTGTGTAAAATCAATGCATCTGTAACTGCTGCCTTTATTTTTTTCTAATGATTATTATCACCATTATCAGCCTGTATCTAACGAACGTAACCATACGAGATACTCCTCAATTCTATAGTTGGTTACTGACAACTTCACTTACTCCAAAAACACAACATTCACCTAGGTTTTTATTTGACTGCGGTATTCTGTAACGCCGTGTAAGAGCGAAGTGGTGTCACTTCGCTCTTACACGGCTACAGGTTGAATATGAATTACCCCAACTCTCTTTATGTCACTGCCGCGTTTGTTGGTTGGCAAGATGTACCAAATAGAGGCAAGATTGATTTTGGCTCTAAAATGAGATGATATTGGGTTGTAAGTGGTTCAACATGAACCACTAACAACCCAAAATCTTCTCATGATAGCTGTATGTTACGAGTATAAATAATAATAAATAAAAGCAATAACCACTCTTACAACCCAAAATCTTAAAAAAAAGTGAGAAAATTCAACATGAACCACATACAACCCAAATCTGTCGATTTATTTGGATTAGAATTAGGTGTTATTTTGCGAAAGTAATCTACAGGCAATTTGATTTACACTTTGCGTTTGCGGAAGCACACAAAGTAGTGTAGATCAAATTGCCTGTTCGTTGAATTACTTCGAAATATGGCCTAAGAATTAGCTAGGTGTTGGTACTTAACTACATGGTGAAAGAATAACAAAATTTACTTCAAAACGCATTTATTGTACAGTTGCTTCTTTGAGTTCCAAGTCTATATGAGCTGAAGCAATTACTACTTGGTTTTTACCCGCTGTCATATTCGCATATATACGGCCCTTGGTGAACGGGAATCCTCTAGGTACTTGATCTAATGCTATAGTCATGTTTTCAAAATGATATTTACCCTGAAAATAAATAAATTTAACCCCCACCACAACAACCGATATAAATCCCACTGCTGGGATATGGATTTCGCCTCGATCGAAGGGGATTTAGAGAGCACATGGTAGAGACCATTGCGCTTAACAGTTGGCGGAGGCTTATTTTTAAGCCAAAACGTTCGAATGAAAAAAAAAGCCCAAGGAACATGCGCCTATATATTGAGAAGTGACTGTTGTCGAATTCACTTTAGCTTTGGGTGTGTTTTAGGGAGTCACGTACGCCCAAATGCAAAAAAAAAGAATTAACAAAACTCTTCTAAGATCATAATAACTTTTTAACTTTCGCGACGCATGATAAATCATAAAACATGCAACATATTACACAACCGTCCACCGGCGGTTGAGTCAGCCTGTGACCACGGCCGGTGCAACCTGGTCGAAACGTCAGGCAATAATAAAGGTATGTAAATACAAGGGTATTTACATACCTTTATTATTGCCTGACGTATGAAATATAAGAACGGGAATTAACGCGATCATGCATAAGGATGCATGATCGCGTTAATTCCCGTTCTTATATTTTATAAATCTTCTAAGATCATTCTTGTCGTCGGTCGTGTACGACAGATGGACGGACGGGCGGCTGTCAGTCTATAAGGCCACATTCGCACGAGCCTTTTAAAAACGTTGCGTTAAAACTCGGCGTTGGCGCTTTTATAACGTTCTCGATGTGACTGTTCATACGAACGCTTTAAAATCACTCTTGTTTCATTTCTCGCTTCAGTAAGACGTGGAAATGGTTTCTGCTATAGTACTAGCAATAGCGATTTGTGTTGCTAGAAGACGAAAAAGAAAGCAAAAGGCATTTTGGGTTCATCCTCTGAATGAACTGAGATACATAAATGGACAGTTTGTGAGACTGTATGAACAATTGAGGGAATACCCCGATAATTTTTTTAGTTATTTTCGAATGTCTATTACATGGGCCTCGATTAACACTTCAAGATACCAACATACGTTTGGCGATACCACCTGTATAACGACTAGCTGTTTCACTGAGACTAAAACAATAAATGTAAACTTACAAAATCATTTTTATTTATTAAAACTTAAGTATTTTAACTAAATCATAATAAATTTTTAACAATCATCGGGAGACATGTAAATTTCTTCTCTCTTATTCACACGAGCGGTAAAACAACGCCAGCGTTTCACTCAGTGCGCTGCGCGCTAGCTCGACAGTCGGACCTGTTTCTTTTGTGTCTAAGTTAGCAGAGCGGAGTTAGAGAAGAAATTTACATGTCTCCCGATGATTGTTAAAAATTTATTTATATTTAGTTAAAATACTTAAGTTTTAATAAATAAAAATGATTTTGTAAGTTTACATTTATTGTTTTAGTCTCAGTGAAACAGCTAGTCGTTATACAGGTGGTATCGCCAAACGTATGTTGGTATCTTGAAGTGTTAATCGAGGCCCATGTAATAGACATTCGAAAATAACTAAAAAAATTATCGGGGTATTGCCTCAATTGTTCATACAGTCTCACAAACTGTCCATTTATGTATCTCAGTTCATTCAGAGGATGAACCCAAAATGCCTTTTGCTTTCTTTTTCGTCTTCTAGCAACACAAATCGCTATTGCTAGTACTATAGCAGAAACCATTTCCACGTCTTACTGAAGCGAGAAATGAAACAAGAGTGATTTTAAAGCGTTCGTATGAACAGTCACATCGAGAACGTTATAAAAGCGCCAACGCCGAGTTTTAACGCAACGTTTTTTAAAGGCTCGTGCGAATGTGGCCTAAGTATTCTGTTTTATACGTTTTGGTAAAACTAATAGTTCGCTTAGATATATTTCTTACCGGTGGAATTGGACAAGTTGATGGAAAATTGTTCTTTCGAATAGCTGTCCCGAAAAATTTGTCCTTCTGCATCAAATGGCACACTGTCATGTGCATTTCTATGAAGCCCCGTTTGTAGACGTTGGTCAACAATTCGAAGAAATAGAAGTGTGCCTGGTAGAATAAAAAAAAAAGATATGTTTTAGTTGACGATAAGATAAGATTGACGAAGCAACCCTCGCCCATTCGTTTACGCGATGAAAAGTATTTTGTATTAAATTTTATACGTAAACCGCGAGTGGTTCGCTTAAATAAATCCTGTAAAAGCTTAATTAATTCAAGATTTAAGTGGTTCATCAACATCTTTGAACCAAAGACAACTTCACCTGCATGCGGTGCACCCTGCTGACTGACAAACGAAGCTCTGGCGAAAAGAGAGGTAGGGAGCGTAAACGTAAGCTACCCGACTGGGGAATGTACCTCCACCTCAGAATACCGCAGCCAAATAACATTTCCCTTGAGGGTTGTTGTGTTCCTGCGAGTGAGTGAGGTCATCAGAAAGGAAGGAGATGCTGCGTTGGCAGCGGGGGTGGCGCCGCGCGAGCGATATTTTATGTTGCGAGCGTTAATATGGTTACGGTAACCGCTTCACATCAAGCGGGTCGTATGCTTGTCTGCCACCCGACGTAGTATAAAAAAAAAGTTTTTTTTAAGGACACGTTACACATCGACATCTAGTTCCAAACTAAGCAAAGCTTATACTATGGATATTACATAACTAATATATAACACTTTAATACTTTTTTTTTTTAAATTATTTAACTATTTTTTTGTAAATTCTAAATAATTTATATACGATACATATAAAACATACGGACAGGCCATACAGCTGGGCCGGGGTAATTTCAACAAAGAGATCGATAGAAGCTTCGGCACATCCTCACCGCAGATGTATATCTGCGGTGAGGTCCCAATGCTTTTTTTTTTCTTTATTTTATTTAGGGACTTTGGTCTTAAAAAGACATGTCAGTCCCATCGTACCTTATCCTATTTTACATTTTAAATTACATACACATATTTACATTACACGCATACATAAAAACACACATATACATATAGACGTATACATACCCCAATGCTTGAAGACCAAAGTGTTCAATCAGTGCGTCCTCCCCGCTATGACCTACGGTGCAGACAGACTTGGACGCTGACCGTTGGGCTGGTTCACAGACTAAAAGTCGCACAGCGAGCGATGGAGAGAGCAATGCTTGGAGTTTCTCTAAGGGATCGAATCCGGAACGAAGAAATTCGACGGAGAACCAAAGTGGTCGACATAGCTCTCAAAGTCAGCGAGTTGAAGTGGAGGTGGGCTGGCCACATCTGCCGAGTCAGCGATGGCAGATGGGGGAGGAAAGTCCTAGAGTGGAGGCCAAATATGGGGCGACGAAGCGTAGGACGCCCCCTCTCTAGATGGACCGATGATCTCAAAAAAGTGGCTGGTAGCGGTTGGACGCGGATAGCTGAGGATCGCATATGGTGGAAAGCATTGGGAAAGGTCTATATGCAACAGTGGGTAGATACAGGCTGATGATGATGATGAGATATAAAACATCCAGATGCAAGACAAACTGAAAAGTTTATGAACACAAATGTTTATCTCGTGCGGGGGATCAAACCCGCGACCTCGTAGTCATAGTAGCCATAGCTAGCCATTAGACCACCGAGCTCGTCAATTATTTTCACCTCGGGCATAATTAAGTTTTTTCGACGCCCGAACCCCGACGCCGAAAACTATTATCGACTCGACATCAACCCATCATCATCCCACTGTTGGGATACGAGTCTTTAAAGCATACCTACTCCACCACGCTGTTCAACTGCGGGTTGGTGGAGGCCAGTGTTTTCAATCCGCCCTAAGGCCATGGCTTAACGACTGTCATCTAATGACAACAGCCGGGACGGCTTAACGTGTCTGGAAGTACGGAGGAGCTCGAGATAAGTAAACCTATCCATAGACAGGTTGCGGTGGACAGTGCTTAACTTGCGTGTTCGATTATACTGACTCGCGCAACGACGCCATCGAGCTCCTCTGGTATTATCTTTAGCATCGTCCACTACTTGGATTATTCCACTTTGATCTCCTGGGTGAGCAAATCCCACATTTGGGAGATGAAAATCCACAAGATTTTAAGTATTATTTTTTGTTTCTTTAAATCACCTGGGTAATAATAACATTTCATATAGATTATTTTTTTCTAATATGTTTTCACAAATTACATGCCTATTATACATATTTCTTAGTTTAAATCAAACACAAATATGTCCAGATATCTTTTTAATATGTTTCCTTAATCGCGGTTCATCCTGACATAAGTTATTATGTGTATAAGTTGCATTCTAAGAGTATTAGAAATTATATCTGCTAGCAGGAAAATATTATTTCTTAGCACAAACACCCAGTGAATGCAAATAGTATAGTTTCCTATACATATTATTGACCGTGCATTAATTAAGTTGAGAAAAATTTTGAAAAAAATACTGTTTAGAATTATTTAAAACTGTAAGTTATGTGTAGTAGAAAAAAAATATCTTCATATTTCTCCATTACGTACTTGGTGTTATTATAGTGCTAAGGACTATTAAATTAAAAATTTAAAAAAAACCCTCGACACAATGACCAAAGTTCCCATTAAAAAGTAAAAAATAATAAAAGAAACTCAATCTTAAAGTACATAAGTATGTATTAATAATTCTAAATAAAATATTAAAATAAAAATTTATAAAAACCCCGCCACAATAACGAAAGTTCCCTTTAAAAAGTAAAAAATAATAAAAGAAACTCAATCTTAAAGTACATAAGTATGTATTAATAATTCTAAAAAAAATACGTCGCGTTGGGGGACCGCTGCGACGACCGACATCGTTAAAGGTCGTATCCTAATCGGAATATTTTGAAGAAAATTTATAAAAATATTCTTTTTTTTAATTTTTAGATTCATCTATGTTGCTTAGTTTGGTTAGGTTAGACCATTTGTAATTAAATTGTTAGGTCCCACAACGCGACGTATTTTTTTTAGAATTATTAATACATGCTTATGTACTTTAAGATTGAGTTTCTTTTATTATTTTTTACTTTTTAAAGGGAACTTTGGTTATTGTGATGGTTTTTTTTTAATTTTAAATTTAATATTTTATTTTATACTTGTTATAGTACATACTTATTATAATGTAGATTAAATTAAAACGGCTCAACCGATTTTTTTGAATATTTTTCATTTAATATATTATAATATTGTAAAGTGCATGTGATGCTATTTCATTTGCTACCCTACTTGGGTATATTTGCTGACATTCGGATTTCCATCACCATTTTCTCCCCCCACATATATTTGAAGACATTGGGTATTTTCCCCACTTTTACCCTCAGAGTTTTTTCACAGCTCAAGCTATTTTCATTGAACTTATAATTTTGTAATATGCACGTGATGCGCTTTCATTTGAGACCCCACTCGAGTATATTTGCAAACATTCGGTAATTCTTCCCCAATTTTACCCCCCACAACTTTTAATCGGCTCAACCTATTTTCATCAAACATGTCTAAGAACATTCGCACATAAGTCACCTTTAACACAAAAAAAACTAATTTAAATCGCTTCATCCATTCCGGAGCTATGATGCCACGGACAGACAGACCCACAAACACACACACACACACACACACAGACACAGACACGTCAAACTTATAACACCCCTCTTTTGTCGTCGGGGGTAAAAAAAATACGTTGCGTTGGGGGACCGCTGCGACGGCAGACATCGTTGACGGTCGTATCCTAAACGCAATATTTTGAAGTAGTTTTATAAAAAAAATATTTTCTTTAATTTTTAGATTCATCTATGTTGCTTAGTTTGGTTAGGTTAGACTATTTGTAATTAAATTGTTAGGTTTGGAGCGGTCAACCAACCAACGCGACGAAAAAAATACGTCGCGTTGGTACTTTAAGATTGAGTTTCTTTTATTATTTTTTACTTTTTAAAGGGAACTTTGGTTATTGTGTCGGGGGCTTTTTTAATTTTTAATTTAATATTTTATTTTATACTTTTTATAGGTAATGTAGATTAACTTAAAACGGCTCAACCGATTTTTTGAATATTTTTCATTTAATATGTTATTAATATTGTAAAGTGCATGTGATGCTATTTCATTTGCTACCCTACTTGGGTATATTTGCTGACATTCGGATTTCCATCCCCATTTTTTCCCCCTCACATATATTTGAAGAAATTGGGTATTTTCCCCACTTTTACCCCCAGAGTTTTTTCACAGCTCAAGTGATTTTCATGGAACTTATTATTTTGTAATATGCACGTGATGCGCTTTCATTTGAGACTCACTCGAGTATATTTGCAGACATTCGGTAATTCTTCCCCACTTTTACCCCCCACAACTTTTAATCGGCTCAACCGATTTTCATTAAACATGTCTAAGATCATTCGCACATAAGTCACCTTTAACACAAAAAAAACTAATTTAAATCGCTTCATCCATTCCGGAGCTATGATGCCACGGACAGACAGAACCACACACACACACACAGACAGACACGTCAAACTTATAACACCCCTCTTTTTGCGTCGGGGGTTAAAAATGGAATTATGGGACGTGGCAAAGTTCTTCTATACGATGGTTATCAATACACAAAAAGAAAACGTATAAAAATGATGCGGTTTGGTGGCGATGCTGCAACTACTTAAAAATTAATTTTTAATTGACCTGGATCCATAACTATTAAGGTAAAATACTGTACAATTATCATTAGTAATGTCGTAAATATTGTAATTTTTTTTGTAGTAGTTGTGACTACTTGCAAGAAATTTAATACCATTTTAATTTTAAAGGCCACAGAGGTCGTCAAATATAGAATCGGTTTGTGTTTCTATGTATTTTTGTGATATTTTTTTTATACCATCACATCCCTTGCGGGGTAGGCAGAGAGAACTGAGCGCCACATGGCTTGGTCCTGATATTTTATAATTATAGTAATAATTACATTTTAATTGTTAAATCTTTTTAGAATGACCAACTTATTAAAGAAAAAGCTCATGATCTTCAGTGTTTGCGAAATTTGACGAAAAATATTATACAGCAAAAACTTGACATTTTAAAGAAAAAAGTTATTGATGCGGATTGCGTACCCATACCCACTATTTATAATGAAACAATAGCTGAATGCCGGTTAAGATATGATTTCTGACATTCCGTCATTTGATAAAGTGAGATCTGGGTTGTACGAGTATAAAGAAACAAGCACTATGGAGTCGACAAACTTACACATACAGATGCAGCTAAATTAATAACACCCAATAAATTTGCATCATTGTTATTGGCTGATTATAACTGCAATGGTGTACGAGTAATAGTATTTTGTTCGGATGAAGCTAAGAAAAATATTATTCGGGTGAAAGACATCTTTGGCGATGGAATTTTCTAAGTGAGTCCGTCGCTGTTTCTGCAATTATATACACTTCACACATGGTGATGTGGATAGTACTTTAACACGATCAAATATTGTGCCACTTATTTACGCTGTTATGTCACATAAAACATATGAATCTTATGTTATTCTTTTTGAAATCCTGAAGTCAAAATTCGCACATTAGATTCCGTCAAAGTTTACTAGTGATTTCGAGGAGGCGGCGATGAAGGCCATGGCTACCGTTTTCACAGGAGTTGAGATTTTTATCTCAACTCCTAAAATGAAAATGGCACCCTTTTGGGTGCCATTTTCATTTTAGTAGATGCACTGGTGTAAACTTGAATCTTTTAAAGAAGAAAGACAAACATAGCCGACGCTGTGCATCGCTGCGTAATTGTTTACCATTCCTTCCACAATACTCAATTGCAGAGGGTTGGAACTATATAAAATCGGAATACGAAAAATATGCCGCAGTAAATAATTTCATGAGATATTTCCAAATATTTTGGATGACAGAGTCAAAGATTCCTATTTTGGTGTATCTGGGATTCTGGGGTGAGCGACATCGGACCACAAATTGTCTGGAAGGATGGCATCACAAACTTAATAGCGTGATGCGTCGCCATAATAATAACATAGTGCATCTTTTGGAATGCCTTGAAAAAGGACGCGGCGTTTTAAGCAGTGCGATGTCGCCGAATCAGAGCAATATAATAGTTGTACAAAACAGCAAAAACAGTAAAAAGATTATATAAAGAGCGATATATAGTAGACTGACAGATCGCTTTAATTTAAAAAAATCCATAGGGCATTTCTTAGAGAAAATGCGTTAAGTTTTTTTATCTATTAATTTTTTTAACATATTATAATTTTCCATGATACATGATTTAAACTAAAAAAAATATGTATAATTATATACACTACACTTATTTTAAAATTAATAAGTACTTACCTTAAAGGTGTTATCTAATGGTACAAGCACATGACCATGTACGCCGACATAGTAAAATACGTCATGTCTCCCATAGCGTTTTGACGTAAAATTCATATACTCAAAGAAAGTCTTATTCAAATAATCAACACGGGGACGCTCTGTAATAAAATATCTTATCCTTTTCTGCAAATCAAGTCATAGAATTAGCATTTTTTTTATACTACGTCAGGTGGCAGCCAAGGCATACGGCCCACCTGATGTGAGGCGGTTACCGTAGCCATATTAACGCTCGCAACATGAAATATCGCTCGCCCGCTGCCACCCCCGCTGCAACACAGCAACTCCTTCCTTTCTGGTAACCTCACTCACTCGCAGGAGCACAACAACCCTCAAGGGTATTGTAAATTGGCTGCGGTATTCTGTGAGGTGGAAGTACTTTCCCAGTCGGGCAGCTTACAAAATACGCCATGCCCTACCTCTCTTTTCGCCTGAGCCTCGTTCGTAAGTCAGCAGGGTGCACCACGTGCAGGTGAGGTTGACTTTGGTTCAAAGATGTTGATGAACCACTTACACCCTAAATAACTAATAGCATAGATCAGAACCACAATATGAGCAGTAAGTCTATCAGAACAGACATATTATATGAGTATTTATGAGTATGCCATCTTTGCAAACCCCGTGTATATCCCGTGAAATCGAGCTTGGATCAAACGCTGCTTGCGTTCGAGAAATTGCGGAAAATCTTCCCGTCCCAAAAACTTAATTATCTCTTTGAATTGACAGTGTGCATTTTGTGACTACATTAGGATTGGACAGGACACCCTTAATGTGACCCTATTTAGGAAGCTCGAGGATATAATATATCCTCGAGCTATATCTTTGCTATATTATAGCAAAGATATAGCTATTCTCGCAATGTCTTTCCTATAAACCCAGTAACGAGTATATCCGTAATAGAACTAGAGGTACACGCACCCTATACCTAACAGCTAATGCGCCCCGTGTGCCAACCTTCCGGTTATATCACGGATTGCGAGTCTCTCGTCCAGTAAATGAACCAGACGAGAGGACCTTTACCTGCACCGCTTTTGCGCTCAGTAAACCAACCGAGCACGCAAGCGTAGCAGTAGCAGGTCTTACTCCGCTTTCACCTGCATGCAGGCTACTTACGTACTCTTAAGTCGAGTAGCTCGTGGCGACCGACGCTCAGAGAACCCAAGCATCGGGGCCCTACTACCACTCCCCATTCTCCACGATGGGTAGCCGGAGCTGTATGGTACACTCACATCCCGGCGCACAAGTACAAGTACAAGCGCGCCTAGTGTTTCTGTACCCACACTGGGGCGCCGGATAGCCGGCTCCCTGATTTCCTTGACAGGTACCGGAGCTGTATAAGGCGCGCTCACTTCCCGACGTCCTTCAAAGAAGAAACGCCTACCCCAAGCCTACGGTAGGGTGACCGGGGTGACGGAAGCGATCGCCCGTCAACCTCCTTGCTCAGCAGGCAAGTACCCGAGCCGCGACGTCAGCTGGGAAGCCGACGGCCGCTATAAGGGCCGCTCCAAGCCCCGTTGAGAACCACTGTGGCGGCCCTTCGCCTTAGGCCAGTGATAACCAACTCGCTACGCGCGAGGCCGAGCGCCCGGCCGACAATATGCCCAGGCAGACGAACATGCCCGACCTCTGTAGCTAAACCACATGCACGTGAGTGATTACACGCACATAAAGCCACCTCGAATCCGAACCCATGACTGGCAAATTGGGCTGCCGCCAGTCCCCGAGGTACCCTGATCCAAACAGGGGGACCCGTAGTTCCCCCTGCGAACTCTCCACAGTCGGGTACTCCGTGGAGAGTCTAGAGGTACAGTTAAAGCCCATCGTATAAGTATGGCTGAAGTGGCTGAAGTAAAATCAGCACACCCAACGATGGCCGGTGGGGCAGAACGTTTCTGCGGTGAGTACCCAAAAATACAGTGCAGTGTATTTTTAACAGACTCCAAAAAAAGGAGGAGGTTCTCAATTCGGCAGTATTTTTTTTTCCAATGTTGTTGTTTTTTTTTAATGTACTTAATTACTCCGTGATTTATAAACCGATTTAAAAAAAAAACCTTTTTATTTCAAAGAGTATATTTTTTACAGATTGGTCCCACATTTTTTACATCATCATCGTCAAGCCTTTATCTACATACCTACATAAATGAAGAGTAATGTTTGGAGTTGGTTTTTTTTTGTTAAAATTATTATCTTGTATTATAATTAGTAACAAAATAATGGATTATGAAATTCTCACTTTTCCTTGTGTGTATATGTATGAGTGTGTATATATATGAGTTGTCAATTTTTGTAAAATCAAATCTACAACA
Organism: Hypsopygia costalis; assembly: GCA_937001555.2. Lineage (NCBI taxonomy): Eukaryota > Metazoa > Arthropoda > Insecta > Lepidoptera > Pyralidae > Hypsopygia > Hypsopygia costalis. The sequence continues at coordinate 7,782,708 of OW443335.2, forward strand.
ATATGAGTTTCTTAATTCGGCTCGTAATAAAGACAAAATTCGGCACATATCGCACAATACTACTATGTTTAGTGGGAGTGTTATGGGAATGGCCCCTAGGATATTTAATAAATTACCGAAAAGCATTAGGGATTTGACATTAAATAATTTTAAAAATAAATTAACACTATTTCTGACCGAAAAATGTTATTATTCAATTAATGATTTTTTAAATGACATTCTTTGACTTATACTTTTAAATGACATTCTTTGATTTATATTGCTATTATTAATTATTAACTAATATTGCATAATCTGATAATTTGTAATTATTAGTATTGATATTGTTGACATTCCAATACGACATTTGAGAATAATTATTTTAATATTTTAATAGACACAAATATTTTAAATGGTTGTAATTTATATAAAAGACTTTATTATTTATATAAAAGATTATGTTTGCATGTTTTATACAAGACAAAATGTACATGGGAAATGGTCTAATGCCATCTATATATGTACCTACATTTTGAGCAAATAAATGTTTATTGATTGATTGACAATTACTTACTTTTTCCTTAGCCGCCGATAAATTGTATGCAAGTAACGTAAGAAACAATAAAGTCATAATATGGTGAGTGATTGGAAACATGTTCAATAACAAATTTCCTCGACTGGGTTAGGTTTGGTATATCATAGCTCGGCCGTACGATTTTATCATCGTTGTAATTTGTACGAGTATAATCATATTGGTATATTTTTCACCTCGGGCAAATTATTTTACGATATAATTATGACATACTAATGGTTTACTTTTAGGATTCCCTAACGCAAAATAAATTAAAAGGAACCCATATAGGATCACTTCGTTGTCTGCCGGTCAAGTCAAGGCCCTTTTTCTCAGGAACACGTGGAGGTATTGCAATGATTTGTTTTTGTCTTATTTGTATTTAGTTCATGGGTAACTCATTAAAATTTCGTGAGTGAACTCAGTAACTCTAGCGCAGCTCTGTCTACAATACAGTGAGACTGAAAGTGACATCTCACTCGCACAGTCGTTTGTGCCTCTATTCCGCTAGGTATAATTAACTTTATGTTCGAAACTAACTTCTTTTTTTTTATATTATTTTGCCAATGTGAGTGGTGATTAATGAAAATATTAGCTGTCGGTATAGTACCAAGTATAATTATCACATGTATATATTTTTCAAATAAATTAATATGAGTTTCATTATTATAAAATATTGATTATACAGTATGTTAAGCGTTAGTACTAAAAGTAAGCATCCATGTAGACCGCGAGGCATAGCTGTAATTCATCGTTCGACATGTTGTACGTGCTTGAGTATTTGCATACATTTGTTTTGCATCGCGATGACATCGTGATAGCGAAGTAAGTAGGACCGACCGCAAGGTATCGCAGTGGCATCTTAGGCATATATGTACCCCTACAATTGCATGCACGTGATTTTAGTCTTTAAGCTATTTATGGACCTGGGCATCTGACTGACAACTCTGCACTACAGTTATACCTATATAATCCAGGCCCTGGTGACCTGCAAACGGGTTCTTTTGAACTTTTTTTTAGAATTAATTTAAGTTTAGATTTCATGAAATCTTTCTTCTGAAAAGGAAAATCATGATTTTCCTTTAATTTAATCTACCATGTGAGAGTTTTGGTTATTATGATTGACTCTGATCTAATGATATAAATGAACTAAAATTTTGATCCAAAATTCCTTGGTAGAAAATACGCAAGTGGGATCTTAGCTTAATTAATAATAAGAACTTTGTAACATAAGAAAACAAGAAAATTATTTGACTATGGTGGGACGTCAAGCTAAAACTGATTGAGTGCTTGCTGGAAAATTTAAATTAAATTAAAAGGAATATAAAAAACTACAATAAAATTAACCCTTAACGCCCTATCTCCGGACTCAGAGACCGAAACAAAGCATGTATTCTGTGCGGCGGAGCCCGTCCATATAACTTTTCCACATATTGAAAAGTATTGAGACATATTATGGTCACAGTATTACTATTTTTCATACAGTAGGGAATCGCCTTTGACGTGGCACGATGCCGCCGCCCGCGTAGGTCTCCACGCGGTCGTTCGCCGATATGCAAGGGTTGTCACAAAATTCGAAATCAAATAATCTATACTATATAATATTATAAAGCTGAAGAGTTTGTTTGTTTGTTTGAACGCGCTAATCTCAGGAACTACTGGTTCGAATTGAAAAATTCTTTTAGTGTTAGATAGCTTATATTTCAAGGAAAGTTATAGGCTATATAACATCACGCTACGACCAATAGGAGCGGAGCACCAATGAAAAATGTGGAAAAAATATTCCTTTCTAGGGCTTACGTTGCGTGCGCTGCGTAAACGGTTAAAGTTACGCAAAATTCATGTATGATGGAATTGTTGCTCTTGAAAAGTTCTAAAAAAAAGACCACGACAGCATATGTCTATCTTTTAAGATAGACTCACTATAATCTTTTTTTATGGTAATCAATAGGAGAAACTTGGTAAAAAATGGTTATAGTGAGTTAATCTTAAAAGATAGACATATGTAGTCGCGGACTTTTTTTTAGAACGTTTAAAGAGAAACAATTCCATCATACATGATTTTTGCGTAACTTCTACCGTTTACGCAGCGCACGCAACGTAAGCCCTCAAGAGGAATATTTTTTTTTCCCATATTTCATTGGTGCTCCGCTCCTAATGGTGGTAGCGTGATGTTATGTATCCTATAGCCTTTCTTGAAATATAGGCTATCTAACACTAAAATATTTTTTTCAATTCGGATGAGTAGTTCTGAGATTAGCGCGTTCAACCAAACACACTCTTCAGCTTTAATATTAAAGAAAAAATATTTTAGTATTAGATAGCCTATATTTCAAGGAAGGCTATAGGCTACATAACATCACGCTACCATCAATACGAGCGGAGCACCAATGAAAAATGTTGCACCAATGAGAAATGGGGAAAAAATATGTCTTTGAGGGCTTTCCTTGCGTGCGCTGCGTAAACAGTTTCTCGGAATTGTTCCTCTTTAAAAGTTCTAAACGAAGTCTGCGACAGCATATGTCTATCTCTTAAGATTGACTCACTAAAAACCTTTTTTATGGCCAAATTTGTTTCCAATTAATGCAATATTTGCGAAGGAGTAATTCAAAAAATATGTTATTAATCAGTAATCACAAGTACTTAATTATGAATAAAATTTAAAATAAAATTTGAAAGCAGGTATAAATTTAGTAGGTACCTACATAAATTATTCACCATTAGAATTTTTTCTTACATATACGGTTATGTTAAGTACTTGATTTCTTTACCTTTCCTATGGTCTTAATTACCACGATAACTGATATTCACGCGGACGAAGTCGCGGGCAACAGCTAGTCTTTAATATTTTTATAATCATCAACTATAATATACATATTTACAAATGTTGCACTGTTAAATATTTACATGAAGGTTTATTTTTAGATTTCAATTTTCTATCATTAAATTTAACAATATAATGAATTCGCATTCGGATAAACAATTTGATCATGAAAATATGGGGGAAACATAAGCATGGCTGTGATATAAACTGTACTTGTTTTAATAATACCTACATAAAATTTATCTAAAAATATTGTTTCCTACAGCACCTGGTTGGTGTTGGTATGTTAACTTATTACGTCTGCGGCGAAGACAAAAAGTCCCTATGTTTATTCGTAACTAATAAACGGCTGAACCAATTTTGATTAGTTGTAAAATTCGTCTTTAGTTATATCAAAATTAAAAAAAAATAACGGATTTCTGGTGCCAGCCAAGTTGATGTAGGTACCAAACAATTAACGATTTAAATTTGATTACGACTTTACTCACTTCATTTTCGCAAGATACTTAATAATAGAAACTAGGAATATCAATACCCAAAATGCAATGACTGGATAGCAAAATTTACTGTCATCATCAGGTCCATTTTAGTCTCCACTACAGGAGCACGACCCTCTCTCGTCCGTCCTAGACGGAAGATGGATTTGGCCTACACTCCCCACGCTGGCCAGACGGGTTGGCGAGGAAAATTTACTGTAAATAATAATAACTAAAATGTGTAAAATAAAAAAGTAGATAAAAATTATCAAAAAACGTGATTTCTTAAAAAAAATTAAAAAAGAAACTAGCCCTGAAACAAAGATCTTAACTAATAGGTATGGATAGGCCATTCTAAGGAGATAATTTGTCACGAACCGTTGAGTCATTTGGCTATTCGACAGCAAAAATAATAAATATGAGAGTGTAAGTTCAAATTGGTGTCCCATTTGTTTATAAAGTTTATAGTGTACATTTACGTGACATAAACATACATATAGGTTCGTCCCACACACATCACACAACCTATATTCAAGATTTCTGGGCAAAGATATTAATTACTACGTATGGCTGTGCCATTTCTAACATAAAATTTGTCTCTGCGACTATATGCACGTGATGTTTGTTTGTTTGTAAACATAATAATTACACTTTGGGCAAGAGCATGCGCCGTAGAGAATACATATACCTACATATTTACACTTGAAAACCCCGCTAAGTTGGAGTTCGAGTTACGAAGTACTTAACTATTTAGTCATCTGTCGTTGGAGCACAGGAATTCGGTTATTTGTTGTATACTTATAGTTGGAGTACCTTGCACTTCACCAACAATATAGCTACATAATAGGTAGGGGAAAAAGTCTTTTCGCATTTTGGTATGTTTGAACTTGTAATAAAATCTCTTTGGTTATACCATTTGTATCTTTCAGGTTTTGATATCTTTAAAAAGTTTAAATTTTAAAAAAGATAATTCCAAATTCAAATTAGGTAAATGTGTGATTTTCATTTGTTTTTTTTACTGTCAAGATGAGTGAATCTAATGAAGAAATTCGATACATTTTAAAATTTTAGTACAAAAAAAGTAAAATTGCAACGCAAGCTGCGAAAAAAATTTGTGACGTTTATGGATCTAGTGCAGTGTCTGTGAGAGTAGCACAAATTTGGTTTAAGCGTTTTCAATCAGGAAATTTTGATGTGAAAGATGCACGTCGCTCTGGTCGCCCTGTTACGGATAAAATGGATGCCATTTTTGAAAAAGTGGAGCAAGATCAGCATATCAGTAGTTACGACGTAGCTGAAGAATTAGGAATTGACCACAAAACAGTTTTGGCGCATTTGAAAAAAGCTGGCTACACTAAAAAGCTCGATATTTGGGTGCCTTACGATCTCACTGAAAGAAACTTAATGAACCGTGTACTCATTTGCGATCCTTTACTACGACGTAATGAAAGCGAACCGTTTTTGAAGAAGCTTATAACTGGTGATGAAAAGTGGATCACGTACGACAAGAACGTGCGAAAAAGGTCGTGGTCAAAGGCCGGTCAGGCTTCACAGACTCTGGCAAAACCCGGGTTAACCCGCAATAAGGTGATGCTGTGTGTATGGTGGGATTGGAAGGGCATTATTCATTATGAGCTGTTACCGCCAGGCAGGACTATCGATTCTGAACTCTACTATGAACAACTGATGAGATTAAAGCAAAAAGTTGAGAGAAAGCGGCCGGAATTAATTAACAGAAGGGGTGTGATTTTTCATCATGATAACGCTATACCTCACACATCTTTAGCCACTCAGCAAAAATTAAGAGAGCTTGACTGGAAGGAGTTAATGCATCCGCCGTATAGTCCTGACCTTGCACCTTCTGATTTCCACCTGTTTCGGTCTCTTCAGAATTCTTTAGGCAATGTCAGGTTAACATCACGAGAAGACTGCCAAAACCACTTGTCGTGGTTTTTTGAACAGAAGTCCCAAAATTTCTATAGTAATGGGATCATGTCTCTACCTACAAGATGGCAAAAAGTTATCGAACAAAATGGCACCTACATACTTTAGTTAAATGTAAATAAACTTTAGTAAAAAATGTTTTGAATTTTCATATAAAATACGAAAAGACTTTTTCCCCAACCTAATACATTTCAACAAAGACAAAGTAGGTAAGATTTTACGAAATTATAGAAAAAACTTACCTTGCGTCACGGGGAAATCTTTGAAATTTTAAATTATTGATGTGTTTCGACTTCGAGTTACAACCGTATACAGAACAATTTGTATGCACCATTATCTATATCTATACATATTAGGTTGGGGAAAAAGTCTTTTCGTATTTTATATGAAAATTCAAAACATTTTTTAATAAAGTTTATTTACATTTAACTAAAGTATGTAGGTGCCATTTTGTTCGATAACTTTTTGCCATCTTGTAGGTAGAGACATGATCCCATTACTATAGAAATTTTGGGACTTCTGTTCAAAAAACCACGACAAGTGGTTTTGGCAGTCTTCTCGTGATGTTAACCTGACATTGCCTAAAGAATGCTGAAGAGACTGAAACAGGTGGAAATCAGAAGGTGCAAGGTCAGGACTATACGGCGGATGCATTAACACCTCCCAGTCAAACTCTCTTAATTTTTGCTGAGTGGCTAAAGATGTGTGAGGTCTAGCGTTATCATGATGAAAAATCACACCCCTTCTGTTAATTAATTCCGGCCGCTTTCTCTCAACTTTTTGCTTTAATCTCATCAGTTGTTCACAGTAGAGTTCAGAATCGATAGTCCTGCCTGGCGGTAACAGCTCATAATGAATAATGACCTTCCAATCCCACCATACACACAGCATCACCTTGTTGCGGGTTAACCCGGGTTTTGCCAGAGTCTGTGAAGCCTGACCGGCCTTTGACCACGACCTTTTTCGCACGTTCTTGTCGAACGTGATCCACTTTTCATCACCAGTTATAAGCTTCTTCAAAAACGGTTCGCTTTCATTACGTCGTAGTGAAGAATCGCAAATGAGTACACGGTTCATTAGATTTCTTTCAGTGAGATCGTGAGGCACCCAAATATCGAGCCTTTTAGTGTACCCAGCTTTTTTCAAATGCGCCAAAACTGTTTTGTGGTCAATTCCTAATTCTTCAGCTACGTCGTAACTACTGATATGCCAATCTTGCTCCACTTTTTAAAAAATGGCATCCATTTTATCCGTAACAGGGCGACCAGAGCTACGTGCATCTTTGACATCAAAATTTCCGGATTGAAAACGCCTAAACCAAATTTGTGCTACTCTCACAGACACTGCACTAGGTCCATAAACGTCACAAATTTTTTCGCAGCTTGCGTTGCATTTTTACCTTTTTTGTAGTAAAATTTTAAAATCTATCGAATTTCTTCATTAGATTCACTCATCTTGACAGTAAAAAAAAACAAATGAAAATCACACATTTACCTAATTTGAATTTAGAATTATCTTTTTTAAAATTTAAACTTTTTAAAGATATCAAAACCTTTCAGATACAAATGGTATAACCAAAGAGATTTTATTACAAGTTCATACATACTACAATGCGAAAGTACTTTCTCCCCTACCTATTATAATAAAACAGTAAAAATAATGTGTCTGTACATTGAATATATTTACAAAAAAACAATTGGAGGCGATGGAGATATAGTAATAGAGTAAGAATTTAAAAAAAAATGTCTGTCTGTTTGTCTGTATGTCTGATTGTACACGCTAATCTCTGGAAGTACTGGACGGATTCGAATGAAACTTTTTTTGTTATATAGCTGTTAAGCCTGGGCAAAATATAGGGGATTTTGGAAAGTGTAGCACCTGATGCAGCACCATAATGGTTCAGGTAAACTATAAGAAATATAAAAATGACGCCTTAGCAAAAGTTGTTCAGCATGATGCGCATTTTCTGTTGCGGTATAAAAATCCAAGATTTGGAACACCTGATAGAGAACCATAATGGTTCAGGTAAACTATAAGAAATATAAAAATGACACCTTAGCAAAAGTTGTTCAGCTTAATGAGCATTTTCTGTTGAGGTATAAAAATCCAAGATTTGGAACACCTGATGCAGAACAATAATGTTTCAGGTAAACTATAAGAAATATAAAAATGACGCCTTAGCAAAAGTTGTTCAGCCTGATGAGCATTTTCTGTTGAGGTATAAAAATCCAAGATTTGGAACACCTGATGCAGAACCTTAATGGTTCAGGTAAACTATAAGAAATATAAAAATGACGCCTTAGCAAAAGTTGTTCAATGTGATGACCCTTTTTTGTTGAAGTATAAAAATCCAAGATTTGGAACACCTGATGCAGAACCATAATGGTTCAGATAAACAATAAGAAATTTAAAAATGACTCCTTAGCAAAAGTTGTTCAGCCTGATCAGCATTTTTTGTTGAGGTATAAAAGTCCAAGATTTGGAACACTAGATGCAAAACAAAGTTAAATTTATTTTCATAAACAACACGTGTTTACAATAAATTATAGTTTTAAAAAAAGTAAAAAAACACGCTATAATAACCAATAGAACTAAAAAAGTTTTTAAGAAAATTTTTTAGTTCTATTTGCTATTATAGCGTGTTTTTTTACTTTTTTTTTAAATCTATTAATTACAATACATAGATTACAATAAATAGATTAACAAAATATTGAATGTATTGTAAAAAAGAAACCACGGGGTGCTACTTTTATTCTTACCTGCTACAAGTTAGACGCAATCTTTTTATTTTATTTACAAAGGTAACGTGGTCTATTTAGTCAGTTTATTATAGACGTGTACGCTAAAATTGAAATGGAACGATTGGTATATATTCGCACAACCCAGAAGAATACGTGCATTTGCGGGACGCTATGTAGCAAGATCAGAGTTTATTTGATTTGGTGGTGGAAAGTGTTTTAAGCAACGAGGGGAAACTGTTTTTCTTAATTGCTCCAGGAGGGACTGGAAAAACATACCTGACGAGAGCAATCCACGCTGAAATCAGGCGCCAAAATAAGATCTCGAAGCAGCATCGCCAGGTATTGCAGCCACATTACTACTAGGCGGAAGGACGCAAATACAATGTTCAATATCCTACTCGATTTAAACAGAATTGAAACACCGACATGCTCTGTGACACGAAAATGTGACAAAGCGAAGGTGTTTCAGGATTGCTGTCTAATCGTTTGAGATGAATGCGAAATGGCTAACAGTAAGGCACTAGAAGCTGTAGATAGAACTTTACGTGCGCAAGAGTTTTCAAGAATATTATTAAAATTTGGGGAAGATCTCCTTTCTGAAGTAAAGTCAATGGCAGCGCAATATAATTGAAGCTGAGATACTCACTGGGAGTGGTGCCGATGAAACTGTATTTATTCCGCTTATACCACTCTTGTCCAAAAAAAATCCATTTTAATTTTAAACGTACGTTGTCTGTGACCACTTGCTTTGCTATGACAATAAAAAAATGACTAAAATTCGCTGGTGACAAGCTTAGGACTGGTTGTTTTTCGCATGGCCAACTTTACGTGGCTTTCTCGAGAGTATTAGCTCCCGAAGGAAAGACTCCCTTAATTTTTTTTTAAACTATGGTTACAATTAACGTATAACAAATATTTTCTTATGTATCTACATTACTTCGTATTTGTATTAATACGTCGGAATCATAAAGTCCACGCGAACGAAGTCGCGGGCATCAGCTAGTATTAAATATGAATCACTGAACGTAAATTAAAAAAACGTTTATAATACTCAGTACGCGCACGTGACTGCCTTTCACGGTGGCTCCCACAAACTACGCTTGTTTGTGGGACGCTGACCGCACCGCCCGCTTCTCCGCGGGTTCCCCTCCCTTGCTCTGCGCAAGTACCTTCGATGCCCAACTGTATGCTTTTAAAACTGTGTTATGGTTGCGTAAACACAAACATACATAAGTATAATTTGAAGGAGAATTATATTTATGTTTGTATTAATTATTGTACGTCCAACCAAGGACAGGACATGGTGAGACTGATAAAGTGTAATACATATAAATACCTATGTTCAAGAATAAAGATATTTGTGTTTCTGTTTGTGTATGGACAGAATATGTGAAAATGTTCCGCTAGCGGCCTCTGTGACCATAGGTAGGTGGTCCTGACTTTTTTGTATTTATTTGTGTCAGTGTCAAAATAAAAAATAGCAATCAAATTATTGTTAAATCGCTTCCGTAAGAGGTGTTAGATAAGAAAGATGCGACACGACTGTAGTAACGGGACGGGGGCCCACCATACATTGCCACCAATGTGTCTCCTGTGTAGCCAGGATTAACAGCGGCGACCGACAAAAAAGGCAATAAACAGTGAATTCCATTGCAGTCCTGGGGGTAAAACTACGGCTGCCTTGGAACTCACAACGAATTTAATCAGAAGTAAGTAAGAAGCTTTTGGAACTTGACTTCCCCTCTTAGCAATATGGCAAATAAGGGATTAGAATCTAAAGAGAATGGCTAGTTAAGTGAAACTCAACTGTCTTGCACCACGGATTTTAAGTATCTAACACTATGGGGACCTAAAACATTGAGTTGTTACCTTACACATCGAATCCAATAATATGAATTGCAGAATCGTCTGAACGCTTGGTAATTCTCCCTTGTTGCTACCAAATCTGAATAGTATACCACCCCGGATGCGACATGCAACGAATTCAACATGTCGTCCCGCTCCCGCCGCCAAAGATCAGACTCACAGAGAACATGGTGTGCTGTTTGATCGAATTGATGATTTGCAGTAAAAAAAATCGTATAAGGGCGATGGCACTAATTTAAACGAAGCAACTGTAGTAACGTAAAACCAGATGTGACTGAGGAAATTGTGTAATTTGAAGATTATTATTGTACTGTGGCTTCTTTTAGTTCCAAATCTATATGTCCTGAAGCAATTACTTCTTGGTTTTTACCCGCTGTCAAGTTTCCATATATACGGCCTTTGGTGAACGGGAATCCTCTGGGAACCTGATCGATTGGTATAGTCATGTTGTTAAGATGGTATATACCCTGAAAACAAAAATATTGCAGTTAAGCCCTGCCAGATCAATCCATATTCTTGCCATGAAGATGCTGGGATACGGGACGGGGGCCCACCACGCTTTCCCACCACTCTGTCTCCTGTGTAGCTAGGGTTAACAGCGGCGACCATAAAAAAAGGTGATGATGATGATGATGCTGCTGGGATAGAAAGATAAAAAAATGAAGTTTGCTTCATACAGTCGCCCTTCAGATACAGGTCACCCTTCAATCGCAAGTGGTATAGACAGAACTCCACCACTCTTCTCAACCGCAGGCTGGACGAGGCATGTTTTTAAGCTACCCAAAGGACACTATCAGTTTACTAAAGCTAAAATCCGGGACATGTCATTCTAGAAGCGTTCTGTTTTATCCGTTATGATAAAATTAATAGTTCGCTTAGATAAAGATCTTAAGATTTCTTACCGGTGGAAACGGACAAGCTGTTGGTAAGTGGTTCTTTCGAATAGCAGACCCAAAAAACTTGTCCTTGAGCACCAAATCGCACACAGTCATGTGAATTTCTATGAAGCCCCGTTTGTAGACATTGGTCAACAATTCGAAGAAGTAAAAGTGTGCCTGGTAGAATAAAATATATGATATGTATTACATTGCGATAAAAACACATTGTAATTATAATTATGTATGCTCCAGAAACTAAGAAGAGCTGGCGTTTTATAACAGAACTACAAGATTTTTTTACGTGATAACGTCTTATAAATCGATGACCGCCGGCTGCACGCACGAAAAAGCATGACTCATTGTCACGTTCGCCTGTGCCGAGCGTGCAAGCGAGACCGAGGAACAAGAGAGGCACGATCGGCCTAAGTATTCATCAATATTTTCTTACGACGTTATCACATAAAATTATCGTCCGTAAGCCGACTTTAGAGACAACATTTTTTTTATATTCATTCTATGAAGAAATAGAGATTTATTACAGTCGTCGCTCTGTACTAGAGGTAAGAGGAAAGTGGCAAAAAAATTAACTTTCTTTCCACTTTCCTCTTACATTTAGTATTCCACCATTGAGTTAATTATATATGAGTTAATTATTTATCAGTTGTCTAGAACCCATAGTACAAGCATTGCGCTTAATTTGGGACTAGATGGCGTTGTGTAAATTGACCCGAAAAAAAAATAGGTACTTACTACACAAGTGTTATCTAATGATACAAGCATATGCATATGTATACCGACATAGTAAAATGGGTCATGTCTCCCGTAGCGTTTCGACGTGAAGTTCATAGACTCAATGAATGTTTTATTGATATACTCCATACGCGGATGTTCTGTACTAAAGTATCTTATCTTTCTCTGTAAATAAAGTAATAAAATTAGATATTACACATTATAAATAGGACGGATTGCAACCCTAATCTATGCTGATTAGGGTTGCAAACTGTCCAATTTTCCTAGGACAGTACTGGTTTTTGGAGTGTCCTCGTTATGGTGTCCTGGATAGTTTTTAAGCGGCGACTTGGGTTTTTAAATCGTCCTGGTTGACAAAAGTTGACGTGTAATGTATTACACGTTAACTTATTAATGAGAATCAAAAAGCAAAATGAAATGAAATGACGAATAATTATGCCTAAAGTCTGTTTTAAATCTCTAAGACTCTGAGACTAAATTGATTTTATCTTGGTGGCCAATTTCATATAAAACTTTGAAGATAATCAAGTAACAATAAATAATAAATAATATTTTCCTGCGTCCTGTTTAATAACTGAATTATCCTGGTTTTCCAACTTCAAATCCAACTTGAAATTTGGTTTTGGCAACCCTAGCATATATCAGCAGCACAATATAAACAGTAGGTTTACAACATCACACATTATAATTATGAGTATTTATGAGTGTTCCAACTCCATGCAAATATTTGAACTCGACAATATCACACAGATACCGCAGCAGCATGGGTAAAATTTGCTTTGCGTATATAAGTACATGTAGTAATAAGGGACTAATGAAATACTTGTCTTTAATTGACCGTCCTTGTTAAAATTACATAGAATAGGCTAGACGACAATGATAAAAAATTATAAAAAGTACATAGCAGTGTCATAAAATATACAAAACTAGAACGATCTGTGATCTTGAAATTTTGATAACTTATGTCCGATTTGTTCTATGATCGATCAAAGTGTAGTAGGAAAGTCCAATTTAAAAGAATGAAATTATAAAAAAAAAATATTAATTTTGGAAAAACAATCAAAAATACTATAACTTTTGTTATGGCACTAGCTACATAAACGCAGTATTTCACATAGCTGTCGTACAAATTTCTGTTTTAACGTATACAAAATACATAAGTGTGACGTCATACTTATGTAGCCTTTTGTATGGAGCGTTTTCAGGAAAGTCCAAAATTGTGATTTTCAAGTTATCATATCTCGAGAAGTTTTTATGCTATCGAAGTGATTCTTTCACCTATAGTTATATTATTGTGACGTCCTTACATAACAAACCGAAAGAAAAAATTGTCGTCTAGCCTATTAAAAGAAAAATCACCTCTTTGCATCTTTAAATTTGCACATCAGTCGTCTTCTACGTAGCATTTTCATACGACTTCAAGCACTTATATAAGCCTATGTATAAATAACAAATATTCAATAAATACATAAGCAGGCAAGAATACTAACGATCACCCGAGAAATTAGTCGTGTGATTAATTTCACCGATGATTGTCGTCGTACATTGGAGACGAACATTTTTGTTATTTGTCTATCGTCGCTAGCGCTGCGCTATTAATGCACCCTGGGCTTTACATTCAATTCGACCGTGAACCTATCTATGGTACCTACGTGGTGTTGTTTTGATTTTATAATAATATAAGTCCCGCTACTGTTTATAGCGGTTATTCGCTCGTGAAGTGTAAAATGTTCCGTTAGTAACTCTCCTTCAATAAATAAATATATGTGGTGTGAGTGAACATAAACCACCAGGATATATAAGGACTTTTAATCGCACACAGGTACCTACCTTATGCGATATATATTCTAACCCATATCTACTTCAACCATGCCACGCACGGTTGACCCGTGTAGTATAGTAAGGCACGAGCGGGGATATGGATCCAAAGCGTAGAGGCCCCTTAGACAAGTTTGACGTAATGTTGTACACCCGCCGTGGCCCGAAGATAAAACCGATTACCACCGCATTTTTTGATTGCATATACTAAACTCCAGATTAGATTAGTGGCAGTCGTCTTTCACTTAGCTGGCAGAAACCCTGAAGGTTTACCGATAAAGCTAAAAATGATTGTTAATATATCAACGGAACAATATACCCATGAGCACTTGCACATTTTAACTGTTGTATATCGGCAGGCATTGTAACTATGTATTGTAAAGTATGTTAAAGAATAAATGGGTAATGAGGACGATTTTGGTGGATTTTACACTCGGCTATTGCAGAAGAGGAACGGACGAATATTATTATTATTATAATAATAACATCTGATACCTTTCTCAAGTCGAAACCTACAAATACCTTGGTATGTCGGAGGCTTTGGGTGTGACCAGCGGGGACATAAAACAATCGGTGATGGATCGATTCTTAGCTCGCCTGACAAAAGTACTGAAAAGTCTTTTGTCAGGTGGTAACAAGGTTCGGGCTTTCAACGGTTGGGTTATGCCCCTGCTGATATATACCTTCGGCATACTAAGGTGGTCTGAGACTGCATAGGAAGCCCTGGATGTAAAGATCCGAAAACTGCTTACCACCTATCGCATGCATCACCCGCGGTCGTCGACGATGAGTTTGTACATCCCACGGAAGTGTGGGGGCCGCGGCTTTTTAAATACCAAAAACCTACACAACCGTGCGGTGTGCAATCTTAGGGAATATTTCCTACACTGTGATAGCGGGATGCACCGCGACGTGGTAGCAATAGCTTTAAGCCACTATCCTTGGCAAACGAAAACTGGCGTAAACCACCTTTACTTACTATCCAGAGCCGCATGGATATATGGAAGAGCAAGGAGCTACATGGGCGATTCTACTGGGCTCTTAACGGGCCTGATGTAGACTCGTCTGCATCGGTGGCCTGGCTACGTTTCGGTGGTCTCTTTGTAGAAACTGAAGGTTTTGTCTGTGCGATTATGGACGAAGTTATCAAGACGAATAACTACCGGAAATATATCCTGAAGGACGGCACGGTCGACATTTGTCGAGTATGCCACCGTCGCGGTGATTCACTGAAGCATATTGTTTCCGGTTGTTCTCATCTTGCTAACGGCGAGTACTTGCACAGGCATAATCAAGTAGCTAGGAATATACATCAGCAACTTGCTCTTAAATATCGCCTTGTGAGCTCTGAGGTACCATACTACAGGTATGTACCTGCGCCAGTTCTCGAGAACGGTAGTGTCACGCTCTACTGGGACCGGTCTATTATCACTGACAGGACTATTGTTGCCAATAGACCTGATATCGTGTTAATAGACCGGGAGACGAGTCGTGCAGTTCTCGTTGTCGTCACCATTCCCCATGACGTGAACCTCGTGAAGGCCGAGAAAGAGAAACTTTTAAAGTACTTGGACTTGGCCCACGAGGTTACCGCCATGTGGCATGTGGACTCAGCGATAAATAATGTATATGTTCACCGGGAACAGTTCCCTATTTGCTTGGCTTATGCTATTACCATGCATAAATCACAAAATTGTAATTTTCAAATTAATACATCTCGAGAGATTTTTGTTTTTGTCTTCAAATCAAAGTAATTCTTTCACGTGTGGTTTTATTATTGTGACATAATTATAAGACCGAAAAAAACGTTGGTTAAATAGCCTATTTTCAAACAAGGTAAGCGATGCATTACAGGAAACAAGGTTAGCGACCTGCTTAGAGACGTATGTCCTTTATAACCTCCTATTTAAAACGGTCACATAGCTCATTATTATGTACCATTATGTATGTGCTTTATAAATACAGTCAGCTGATAAGATCTTAGTTAGCTACATTATTATAAACCCATCATTCATTGTTATACATATAAAATTCCCCCAAGGTAGTAAATTTGAGTATGAATTTAAAAAAAATCGGCTTATTCACAAATTTTATTATAATTGAAAGAATATTTGAATGCCTAATTGTAATTTTGTTTTATTTCATTATTCTATGTGACATTTTCTCTTAGATTTGGCTTGTCTATTGTTTTTAATTGCATATCATTACTATTTGAATTGTTTTGACATTTAATTACATTTTGACATTGGATATTCAGTTGACAAATTTTGTTAATTTATACTTCACAAATATTTTAAAAAGACAATTTGTAACATACTGTTACCACCTATTGGTACCACGTACAGTACACGTACCGTAGATAAGTTGTAATAACGTGAATAGATAAATATGAATAAAAAAAATTGGTTGCCTGTAAAGTCGGTATACGGGCGAAAGTTTTACGTGACAACGACTTTGAGTGGTAAAATGTTTTCGAGTGGAAGGGACGCATGCCTTTCACTTTTTATGTCTGTCTCTCTCGCTCTTAGGCGGGACGCGTGCCTCTCACTCGCTCTCATTGTAAGCGCATAACGTGAGCGCGTTTCTTGAAGTGTCACCCGGCTAACCAATTTATAAGACGTTGTCACGTCAAAAATGTGAAATAAAAAATTGAAACTAACTTCTATAATAATTCAGTGACCTTTATTCATTAACGTGTGGCTGATATTGGGGGCGTAAACAATGATCGGGTAAGTGCGTGCTTTGTTCCTTATATTACAAGTATTTATAATTTGTAAGATGCTGATGTATTTACCGCTTAATATCAGATGGATCGTATGTTTTTTCGTACCCGATGCAGCGTAAAAACTGTACCTATGATTTTTTGTGAAATCTGTGAATAATTTCACTATTGTTCCGACGTTCAGTGTTAATAGCATTCGGTGTTAACCTACATAGATCACACTAAAAGTTTCCGGAACTGGCCACTTACATAAACAATATTTAAAAAGTAATTACAACATTTGAAAATGGAACTCTTTTGCTGTAGAATCAGTTTGTTTCATCTGACTGTCAATAGTATTTACATTGTGGCGCCATTTTAAAAATTGCGTGTCTCATTAACATGGATTTAACTCGGGAAAATTTTCGTAGTATGATTAACTACAATTTTAAGTGTACATAATTTGACAGCTCAACAGAGCATCGCTCGGCTTCAATCTGCTTTTGGTGATGAAGTACCATGCAAGACGACTATTTATAGGTTTACTTGGTGCAGTGCCATGCTTACCAGATTCAACGAAGGTGCATCAAACACAACAACCAAAGCGGCGCGCGTGAAAAGTGCATCTAAGCGGATGATTGCTTCTTTTTTTTTTAAAACTGGACATGTGGCTACTGTTGCTTTAGAGAATCGTCGTACCGTGAATAGTGACGGGTATACGACCATTTGTTTGCCGGAAATTATTGTCGAACTCCGTGAAAATAACCGTAAACGCCGTATCATCTTGCACTACGACAATGCTAGTTCCCACACGGCCAGACAGACAAACTAATTTTTGAAGGTGAAAAACGTAGAGCTTATGAGCCATCCTGCATACAGTCCCGAACCGAACGGCACCTTGTGACTTTTTTCTGTTCCCAAAAATTAAGAACCAATTACGCGGTCAACGATTTTCTTCACCAGAAGAGGCTGTCGAAGAGTATGAAAAACACGTTTCTGAGGTCACCACGGAGGAGTGGCACAAACGTTTTCAAAATTGGTTTAATGAATGAAAAAGTGCATTTACGCAAAGGGAGAATATTTTGAGAAACAATAAACTCATTTTTGACCTTTAATAGTATTTTTTTCTTATTCATTCCGAAAACTTATAGTGCGCCCCACGTATAACTATTTGTCGTACTAATATCGCAGATAATGTGTACTAAATTTTATGCTTCCGTTTCGTACAAACGCTGGTAAACCAAAATAAATAAATAAAGATACTTTTACTACATATTCTGTGATTTTTTACATGGTATATGTCACATAGATATTATGTATATTCCACATAATTGTCCTGACTAAACTATTATTGCAGTGCGATGCGCGCTTGCAGGGGCGAGCTTATAGCAACCTACCGGGCCCACAGGTGGCGGATAGTGGAACGTCCTGTAGATATGCAAGACAGCTGCGAATAAGGTATACCAAATAAGCAGTCCCGGACCGAAGGGGTAAGGTACCAGGTGTAATGATATGGATGTGTTACCACTATCACCACTTAGTACAGGGTATAAGTAATAGTATTACCTTGGGAAACCGACTCACTCGCAGCCGGGTAACCGCTCCTGGTTACTTACTCATGCCCGTAAGAATCCTCGCTGATGGGGAGCAGCGGTTACCTCTGTACTAAACCTTATCTCCAGGGGTGGGTTCATTTATGGAATACAACGGAAAGTCAGATATAAATCGAAGTAGGTATAATCTATTGAAGTATACAATAATATCCCGACATGATATCAACACTCGGTTTGGGGATTCCGGGAACCATACGCGCACTTAATAGTCTTTACCGAACATACCGTTCTCATCCACGTTGGGACCGCAGTTCACTGACTGCCAATGACGTGCAGAACTCGAGTCCTCGAGACACGCCGCCTGACACCGGAGTCGCCGGTGTCGTGCTGGTCGCTAGCCGCAGACCTTGCCTGCTGACCGGGGGATGCTCGAGGTGGCCGCCCGCCGCAGACTTCACGCGTGTTCCCTCACACGCAGACCGCTGCAGACCCTTCTGCTAACTCCCTCGCCGCCCGGGATGAACTTCACTCGCGGATATAATGGCGGCTCGACCGGCCAACTTCTGATTGCGTCTGTTCGTCCTTAGAGCTACCCCGGGACTGTCTCTCCGAGCGCGCTCGCGCTCCCTCCGTTGTTCCGCGTGGCGTCATGTCACGCCCCTTCTTGCCCAATTTCTATTGGTCCGTTCGTTGTGCGGTCATAACATTTCGACGGTAACAATTAGCTAGGATCTGAGTTGTCATTCGTCTGACTGACAATCAGTCCACGTGGACATTATTTGTATTGGTAGTTTTCATCGCACGGTCACTCAGCGTCACTTTCGCCATTGGCTTGCATTTGTAGCTTCCATTTCAACGGACTTTCAACGTTTTTCCTTTTCTCAGAATTCGTCGCTTGTTCCCGGAACGACTTCTTCTAATCGGCCTCGAATGCCGGTTCCTTTGAATTCGCCGAAAGGCGCCGTGCGTTACTTATTAACTACGGAAATACCGCGGGCTTGTTTTGACATTTATTCTTACATTACATTATCTCCTTTGTTAAAAACAAAAAAAAGAAAAGAGAAAAAGAAAAAAAAGACTGAAGGTCCATCTGACAATCTCAGGCTGCCCCTATGTGGGCCGTGACTCTAAGAGGCAACGAAAAGGAACTTAAATTAAACTTTACAAGTGTTACAATGCCTCTCAATGGCTTGAGGAGCCTTAACTTTATGTGTCCAGACGTGGCTACACATTACAAAATAGATCACTCTGTTTCCATTACAACGTTACTTGTTAACCATGGCATATACTATTACAACTTCCATATGTCATAACATTATATATGTCGCTTAATATTATCTTAAGCATTATAACACAATCTAGTAACTTGGCTTTACTACAAGGGAATGTACCCCACCATATGAACTAAGTTTAACACAAAAACCAAAACAAAAGGTACATTCTACGCTGTTTTCTTTTTTTTATGCGAAATGCCCAAGTATTACAGAATAGACAAAACAAAACAAATTACAAATGGCAATCAACCATAACAACTCGGTGATGTGATACCACCAGGCGCATAATCCTTAATTCAAGAGAAAAAAAAAATACAGTAACCTTAACCTAAGTTTACCATTACAACTTGCGCCCTTGAGAGATAAAATGAAATTATAACCTCAGCACAATCCTTACAAGGAAGACTGTTCCTTATTACTTTATTTATTAGTTAATTACTAATCTTACAGCAGTGTCACCATTCTCCTATTCTCCGGAAAAAACAAATGTTACCCTATCTGCCTACAAAACCAGGCTTAGACCTATAAGCTTACAAATGTTAGTCTGATGACAATACTGTATGTGTCTCAACATACTTGTTTACTTCTTTTTATTATTACATATTTACAAATATACAAAGATAGTGTTTAACTGTTATTTACACACTTGTGGAAAGAAAGAAGTGACAAGTATTTAAAAGTTTAAGAAGAAAGGTTGGTGGAATTGAAGATGCGGAGTCCAATGTTTCGTGGCCCGACTTTAAGCTGTTAACCAAAAATATTTACAATGTTGCTCTGTTATCTTTATGGTGTCGGGTGGCCACTATCTTTTAACGGATAGGGGCGACCCTAACCCAAGGTCTAGGAAATAGTGATGCCCTTCTGTGACGTATGTCACAGAACAGCATTACTCGTTAATTTTCAATGATAACCGACCTTCCGAATTAACTGGAACAAAAACAATATTTGCAAAACATTTTGCTCCCCCGTACCCTCTACCTTAACAGTAGTCTGCTTTTTTTTTTTTAATTAAGCAATCCCGAACACTTTACTAAGACAAAAGTTCGGTATAACTTTACGTTTCCGGGCTTTCTTTAAAAGCTTGCCCTTCCTGCTTCGACTGCTCGAAACTAATAACTTAAACCTAACATTTGTTATCACTTATCCCTATATACCAGGATATACTCACGGGTGCATCTCTTGCACACGCTATAATTCACCTAGTCTGAGGTCGTTTCTTTACTACAGACTGTGTTATTCTTTAATTCTATTTACTTGAAACATATACTTATACTTATACTTCTACTTCTAATATTTACACTGAGACACTAGTATAGTGTTTCGTCATTATTACTCAAAAGATTACTCAGCCTAACTGAATTTCCTTATGACTCTAACTGTTGCTTATATGTACAATCTTAATATATTTAGTTTACTTTACCTAAAGTTTACTGCAAAACGGACGAGTGCAATTGTTCGTTTTGATATGTGAAATACTCTCTTTAACATAAACTACATGTGGACCCATGTGCGTACGCAGTTTTCTATTTACTTTGTACTTAGCTCCAATGCTTGTTGGTTGTTAAGAGGTAACAATTTAACATTGTTAACTTGCATGTTTAACGTGTTCTTTCCCCACCGAGTCGATTGAAGCTATTAAACAAAATTTTAACCATTCATTCATCATTCTTTTGTGGCCTTATCTCATACATCATACATTCAAACATTCAAGCGAGAGAAAAAAAAATTTTGCTGGTACCAGACTTTTTGGAGAAACAACTCGTGAAACCTGTCAAGTGTACATATGTATAACGTTTGATGGATAGGCTTTATTGTGCGATAGGCTTAACTTAATCCGAGTATAGCCTTTTATGTTACCCAAACATGCAAAACCATCCTTTTAAAAGTTATACATAGTTAATTTTTAAAAATATCATTTACATGATACAATCCTACTGGTGTTTTATCTAAATTCCCTAACACATAGGAATTTTCCGACTTAACCTCTAGTACTATCGATTTGATGAAACGAGGAGCCAATTTATTACTAAAAAATTCTGCCGCCTTTGACTGGTAGTGAGCTCTACGCCATACAATATCACCAACATTATAGTGAACCGTATGTCTCCTTAGGTTATACCTTGTAGCATTTTGCTGGTATGCTGCGAGCAAATGCTTTTGTACACTATTAAATACTAACTCTAATTCTTTTAAGTTTGAACTATATTCGCTGACATTTTCCACTTCTATGTCGTTGACTGAGTTAGGATTCTGTAAGTTATGCAATCTACCATCTAATAACAATTCCCTACCATGCATAACGAAATATGGTGATAACCCATGGGCTGCACTGACATGAGAATTCAAAGCACATTGTATTTTTATCAAATTTTTAGTCCAATTCCTGTGGTTTTCACCACAATATGATGCTATTGCAGTTTCTATTGTTCTATTGTATCTTTCGACAGTGTTGTTCTGTGGAAAATAAACACAGTTACGGAATACTTTAGGAATATTATATTTTTCAATGAGTGCGTTGAATTCTCTTGATACAAACTGTGAACCGTTATCAGTAATTATACAATTTGGCACTCCATAACGTAGGAATATTGTTTCCTCTAAGAATTTAATAACTGTGGCTGAAGTAGCCTGCTTAAGTGGGTGAAACCATACAAATTTTGAGAAAATATCGACTGCTGTTACTAAGTAAGTATGACCAGAGTAACTCTTAGGGAGTGGTCCTACAATGTCCACTGAAATAACTTGCATGGGAGCATTCACCTTTTTCTGGTGTGTCATTTTCCCTGCCGGTGGAGAATTATTTACTTTATGAGCTTTACAAACGTCGCATTTACTAAATTACTTCTTTAATATCTTTCAACATTTCTGGCCAATAGTAAAATAATTGTAACCGTTTATACATTTTGTATGACCCTAAGTGTGCGGATTTAGGATCCTCATGAGTAACTTTAATGAGCTTTAGCCTATCTTCTGCAGGTATAACCTGTTTCCACTGCAATGGTTTATCTAAATTAAACTTGATCTTACAATATCTATACAAAATGTTGTCTTTTAACCTGTAATTTGGAAACTTTTCTGGTGTTCTGTGAATGCCTTCTATAATTTTGTTGTACCACGTGTCCTGACTTTGACTACTTAGGCTATTATGTACATTATTATTACTAATATTTACAATTTCAATTTTGACACGTGACAGTGCGTCAGGCACAACATGAAGTTTCCCTTTCTTGTGTACAATTTCGAAATCAAATTGTGAGAGCCTTGTTGACCAACGTGCCAACCTTCCTGATGGGTTTTCTAATTTATACAACCATTTTAAGCTTTCATGGTCTGTTACTATAACAAAGTGAGTACCCTCTATATAATGTCTGAAGTGTTTTACTGACTCGATTACGCATAATAGTTCCCTTTCAGTAGTACTATAGGCAATTTCGGATTTTGAAAGTGTACGAGAGAAATAGGCTACTGGATGATCACACCCATTTTCGTCTTTCTGCACTAACGCGCAACCGATTCCGTAAGAGCTCGCGTCGCAGTGCAGGTAGAAGATCTTGTTGTAGTCTGGCACGTGCAGTACCGGTGCTGTCGTCAACGCCTCTTTCAGCTGGTTGAAGGCCTCCTCTGCCGGTGCCGACCAGGAGAACTTTACCTTGGTACTTGTCAACTGTGACAGTGGTCTTGCCATTCCGTTGAGTGTCGCCACGAATTTTCCATGACAATACTAAGCTAAATTAACAAAACACAGCGAAAAAAAAAAACTTAAATCTAAAAAATAATTAAACTGCAGGCTCCTGGACTATGTGCAATATGCGCTGCAAGTACATACGCTCTGCGTATGCCAACAAATAAACAGTAGTATTGCGTAACCTTCGCGTTTACTGGCGAACCCGTTACCCAACTTTTATTTTTATAAGAACTATATGTACCTATTACGTAGTTCGCGATTTATCCTAAACTTAACGTTGTATATTGAACATAAATAGCCGTTGGACGCCAATGTAATGATATGGATGTGTTACCACTATCACCACTTAGTACAGGGTATAAGTAATAGTATTACCTTGGGAATCCGACTCACTCGCAGCCGGGTAACCGCTCCTGGTTACTTACTCATGCCCGTAAGAATCCTCGCTGATGGGGAGCAGCGGTTACCTCTGTACTAAACCTTATCTCCAGGGGTGGGTTCATTTATGGAATACAACGGAAAGTCAGATATAAATCGAAGTAGGTATAATCTATTGAAGTATACAATAATATCCCGACATGATATCAACACTCGGTTTGGGGATTCCGGGAACCATACGCGCACTTAATAGTCTTTACCGAACATACCGTTCTCATCCACGTTGGGACCGCAGTTCACTGACTGCCAATGACGTGCAGAACTCGAGTCCTCGAGACACGCCGCCTGACACCGGAGTCGCCGGTGTCGTGCTGGTCGCTAGCCGCAGACCTTGCCTGCTGACCGGGGGATGCTCGAGGTGGCCGCCCGCCGCAGACTTCACGCGTGTTCCCTCACACGCAGACCGCTGCAGACCCTTCTGCTAACTCCCTCGCCGCCCGGGATGAACTTCACTCGCGGATATAATGGCGGCTCGACCGGCCAACTTCTGATTGCGTCTGTTCGTCCTTAGAGCTACCCCGGGACTGTCTCTCCGAGCGCGCTCGCGCTCCCTCCGTTGTTCCGCGTGGCGTCATGTCACGCCCCTTCTTGCCCAATTTCTATTGGTCCGTTCGTTGTGCGGTCATAACATTTCGACGGTAACAATTAGCTAGGATCTGAGTTGTCATTCGTCTGACTGACAATCAGTCCACGTGGACATTATTTGTATTGGTAGTTTTCATAGCACGGTCACTCAGCGTCACTTTCGCCATTGGCTTGCATTTGTAGCTTCCATTTCAACGGACTTTCAACGTTTTTCCTTTTCTCAGAATTCGTCGCTTGTTCCCGGAACGACTTCTTCTAATCGGCCTCGAATGCCGGTTCCTTTGAATTCGCCGAAAGGCGCCGTGCGTTACTTATTAACTACGGAAATACCGCGGGCTTGTTTTGACATTTATTCTTACATTACACAGGGGTGGTGAGGTGTCCCGTGGCACGGATACCTCCAAGAAAAACCACACAACCTATTAAATACCGTATGACATGGCGAATTTGCACCGCCAGTAAATAAGTGCATAGCGCTGGCAGAGGGAAGCAGCCTGATCTCAGAAGGAGGAAATCGGCTGGAGAAATGAGAAACTGCAAGCGGCGATGGAAACCATCAAGATCGGTTACAGTACTGCGATCACCAACCCGTCGTTGCTGGCGTGGTGATTATGGCTAAACCCCCCTCCCCAAACAAAACATGACTGGAATTATCAAACATCGACCCCGAGTTCCCAGCGCCCTGTCAATCTCTGGTTCGAGCAGTGGCCATGAGACACGGGGCAGGGGTGCGGAAGAGAATCTCTGGGAGTTGACTAACTGCCGTAAATATAGCAATCCTTTTACATCGCTACCTATAACATCCAAACATTGTCTACAGACGACCGTCTTTTGGAACTGGAAACCGAACTGCAACGCATTAAGTGGCATGTTGTGGGATTATGTGAGATACGAACAGGAGAAGAGCTTTTGAAACTGGATGAAGGTGGCAAAGGACAGAGACTCATGGAGGATGGGAGAGGAGGCCTACGTTCGAAGACGGACGCAACAAGGGCTGTTATAGATAGAGATAGATGTCACATAGATATTGTGTGGTTATATTCCACATAATTGTCCTGACTAATCTATTATTGCAGTGCGATGCGCGCTTGAAAACGGACACGCCGCGCTACGTTGCACAGTTACGAATTTATTCGCGAGCCGCGCGGCATTCAGCCGCTGCCCGATAAATATTATGAAAGAAAAAAATAAGAAAAATGCTCGGAAAATTACAAAATTTAGGAAAACCGATCGAACGTATTAATGTTTCTATGTAAGTTTATGTCGTTTAACAGAACTGTCAGTCATTCAACAAATTCCGCGAAACCAATTCGAATTCAATATTCATTGTTAAGAATACAGGACAATCTCTGTCCGGTCAGGTAGTTTATTGTAAATTATCATTTTTCATATTGTAAATTAACAAGTTTCGAGCTTAAAGCTCTTTACTCGGGCGAAAAACTGCCTGTGCGCCGCGGCGGTCCCTATTTATATCCGCCGGCAAGGGTTCCCGAATGTTCTCGTATGTACATGTATGTACTTTACATCGTAACGTGTCTCGAACATTTTCATGTCATAGTGTTATGAACCTTATGTCAGTAGACATACGGGTCATATACGGGTGACATACGGAACTTGCAGCGAAGTATGCGGCGACTATACTAGAAGGTTTCATTCTAGATGATTCGCGACAGGACCGCGACATTACTATTAATTTTGTATTCTTGTAAATTGTATATAATTTTGTATGTTTTCATTTTCTAAAATGTTGACTGAAATCTGTATGCTTATATGTCTCAAAAACAGAAGAAATCTCATACAGAGTTAAGTCCGCGTGCTATATAATTTGTCAATCTTTTTTATTTTTGTACAATAAATAGTTTACATACAAACACATATACATTTACTTCTATATACTTTTTTATACTTTCGGATGCCAAATAAGAATACATATATTGTGTAAAATCAATGCATCTGTAACTGCTGCCTTTATTTTTTTCTAATGATTATTATCACCATTATCAGCCTGTATCTAACGAACGTAACCATACGAGATACTCCTCAATTCTATAGTTGGTTACTGACAACTTCACTTACTCCAAGAACACAACATTCACCTGGGTTTTTATATGACTGCGGTATTCTGTAAGGTGGTGTAACTTCGCTCTTACTCGGCTACAGGTTGTATATGAATTACCCCAACTCTCTATATGTCACTGCCGCGTTTGTTGGTTGGCAAGATGTAACAAATAGAGGTAAGATTGATTTTGGCTCTAAAGTGAGGATTTTGGGTTGAAAGTGGTTCAACATGAACCACTAACAACCCAAAATCTTCAAAAAAAAGTGAGAAAATTTAACATGCACCACATACAACCCAAAATCTCACTGTCGATTTCTTTGAATTAGAATTAGGTGTTATTTTGCGAAAGTAATCTACAGGTTATGGGGTGTAAGTGGTTCATCAACATCTTTGAATCAAAGCCAATTTCACCTGCACGCCGTGCACCCTACTGACTGACAAACGAAGCTCTGGCGAAAAGAGAGGTAGGGAGCGTAATTGTAAGCTACCCGACTGGTGAATTCACCTCCACCTCACAGAATACCGCAGCCAAATAACAATTCCCTTGAGGATTGTTGTGTTCCTGCTAGTGAGTGAGGTCACCAGATAGGAAGGAGATGCTGCGTTGGCAGCGGGGGTGGCGGCGCACAAGCACTATTTTATGTTGCGAGCGTTAATATGGCTACGGTAACCGCTTCACATCAGGCGGACCGTATGCTTGTCTGCCACCCGTCGTAGTATAAAAAAGAATGTGTTGATACTTAACTACATAGTGAAAGAATAACACAATTTACAATTACACATTTTACTTCAAAACGCATTTTATTGAACATTTATTGAATTTATTGAACAATTACAGTTGCTTCTTTGAGTTCCAAGTCAATATGACCTGAAGCAATTACTTCTTGGTTTTTACCCGCTGTCATATTCCCATATATACGGCCCTTGGTGAACGGGAATCCTCTTGGTATTTGATCTAATGCTATAGTCATATTTTCAAAATGATATTTACCCTGAAAATAAATAAATATAATAAATTTAACCCCCACCACAACAACCGATATAAATCCCACTGCTGGGATATGGATTTCGCTTCGATCGAAGGGGATTTAGAGAGCACTCTACCATTGCGCTTAACTGTATGTTGGCGGAGGCTTATTTTTAAGCCAAAACGTTCAAATGAAAAAAAGGCCATGTAACATGCGCCTGTATATTGAGAAGCGACTGTTGTCGAATTCACTTTAAAGCTTTGGGTATGTTTTAGGCAGTTACGTACGCCCAAATGAAAAAAAAAAAAGAATTAACAAAACTCTTCGATCATAATAACTTTTAAACTTTCGCGATGTATGATAAATCATAAAACATGCAACATATTACACAACCGTCCACCGGCGGTTGGTTCAGCCTGTGACCACGGCCGGTGCAACCTGGTCGAAACGTCAGGCAATAATAAAGGTATGTAAATACCCTTATGCTTGATCGCGTTAATTCCCGTTCTTACGAGTATATTTCATAAATCTTCTAAGATCATTCTTGTCGTCGGTCGTGTACGACAGATGGACGGACAGGCGGCTGTCAGTCTTTATGACTATTGTCGAATTCATTTTAAAGCTTTGGGTATGTTTTAGGAAGTTACGTACGTCCAAATGAAAAAAAAAAAGAATTAACAAAACTCTTCTAAGATATTCTCTCTCTCGATCGTCTATTCTACGTTACATAAAATCACCCCTGTGGGGGTGCAATGGGGTTGAAATGCCATCTAAATACATAAAAGAAGAAACTGTCTGATTGACTGACTGACTTACTTATAAATCAACGCACAGCCCAAACCGCTGGGTCTAGAGATTCCAAATTTGGCAAGTAGGTTCCTTATGACATCTAGGAGTGCACTAAGAAAGGAATTTTCAAAATTCATTCCCTAAGGGGGTGAAACGGGTGTCCAAAGTTTGTATGGGGAAACAAAATTAGTTGGACTATTTTACCCGAAACTTTACACGAGTACTTCTATAGATAAATGAGTAAACACGTATTTCAGGATTTTTTAAAATTCAACCCCTAAAGGGGTAAAACGGGGGGAAAGAGTCTGAAAATCATCATGGGTATTGTTTTTATGGTTTATCGGGTCGCTAATTAAGAAAACAACAACTATTTTTTAATTCAACATAGTCGACGTTACATAAAATCACCCCTGCGGGGGTGCTATGAGTTTGAAATGTCATAATATCAATATGGGTGTTGATGTCATTGTTTTCTGGGACGACAGTTACCAAAATGGCATCGACATGAAAATATAACATCATCAGCCTGTATCTATTCACTGCTGGATATTCATCCCCTAGGGGGGTGAAACGGGGGTCCAAAGTTTGTATGGGGAAACAAGTTTAGTTGGACTGCTTCATCTGAAACTTTACACGAGTACTTCTATAGATAAATGAGTGAACACGTGTTTCATGATTTTTCAAAATTCAACCCCTAAAGTGGTAAAATGGGGGGAAAAAGTCTGAAAATCATGAGGGGTATTGTTTTTATGGTTTATTGGGTCGCTGAGTACGAAAACAACAACAATTTTTTAATCCAACATAGTCGACGTTACATAAAATCACCCCTGTGGGGGTGCAATGGGGTTGAAATGCCATATAAATACATAAAAGTAGAAACTGTCTGATTGACTGACTGACTTACTTATTTATCAACGCACAGCTCAAACCGCTGGGTCCAGAGATTCCAAATTTGGTACGTAGGTTTCTTATGACGTCTAGGGGTGCACTAAGAAAGGATTTTTCAATATTCATCCCCTCAGGGGGTGACACGGGGGTCCATATTCTAAATTAATGTTATATTAATTTTATAGGGTAATTCCATATTCTAATTTGCACTGGAAAGTCATCATGTGACACTGCTGAGCTGAGGAGGAATGATTAGGAGTTAGGCAATTGAAGTCGGTGTAATTATTTAAAAGATTGATTTATGCATTTTAAGCTTATGGATTAAGACTTGTGTTATCCTAATAGGTTTTTAAATTTATATTTGGTGTCAATTAGTGCATATGCGAACGCGGGCGCCGCGGCGGGATCGGGACGGATGTAGTAGTTATCGGGAAAGTTCTTGCATATGTATTTAGTACAATTAATAGAGTTACATGAAGGTGGTTGCGTTGCGTGTTAGACTTGGCTCAGATAATCTAAAATGCCCGGATTTCACGCGAGCGAAGCCGCGGGCAAAAGCTATATTGCATAAATCTTCTAAGATCATTCTTGTCGTCGGTCGTGTACGACAGATGGACGGACGGGCGGCTGTCAGTCTATAAGTGTCCTGTTTTATACGTTTTGGTAAAACTAATAGTTCGCTTAGATATATTTCTTACCGGTGGAATTGGACAAGTTGATGGAAAATTGTTCTTTCGAATAGCTGTCCCGAAAAATTTGTCCTTCTGCATCAAATGGCACATTGTCATGTGCATTTCTATGAAGCCCCGTTTGTACACGTTGGTCAACAATTCGAAGAAATAGAAGTGTGCCTGGTAGAATAAAAAAAAACAATATGTTTTAGTTGACGATAAGATAAGATTGACGAAGCGATGAAAAATATTCTGTATTAAATTTAATACGTAAACCGCGAGTAGTTCGCTATTAATTATAGCTTTTACTGGATTTATTTAATCCTGTAAAAGCTATAATTAATTTAAGATTTTGGGGTGTAACTGGTTCATCAACATCTTTGAACCAAAGCTAACTTCACTTGCATGCGGTGCACCCTGCTGACTGACAAACGATGCTCTGACGAAAAGAGAGGAGCGTAATTGTAAGCTACCCGACTGGGGAAGTACTTCCACCTCACTGTATACCGCAGCCAGGTAACAACTTGAGGGTTGTTGTGTTCCTGTGAGTGAGTGAGGTCACCAGAAAGGAAGGAGATGCTGGTTTGGCAGCGGCGCGCGAGCGATATTTTATGTTGCGAGCGTTAATATGGTTACGGTAACTGCTTCACATCAAGCGGGTCGTATGCTTGTCTGCCACCCGACGTAGTATAAAAAAAAATGATGCGATGCTGCAACTACTTAAAAATTAATGTCATGGATCCATAACTATTAAGGTAAAATACTGTACAATTATCATTAGTAATGTCGTAAATATTGTTATTTTTTTTGTATTATTAGAGGCTACTTGCAAGAAATTTACTACCATTTTAATGAGCGCCACATGGCTTGGTCCTTACACACCTTACTTCTCTCCCCATCATTCATAGCTCTTTTCATGCACGCTTGCCGGTTTCTTTAGCTTCTGATCATATCCCCTTCTGCTAAAACACGACTGACTTGATCGTGATATAATCTCAGCCTTCCTTGGCTCCTACGCCCTTCCACATTCGCTTTGTATATCTGTTTCGTCATTCTTTCACCATCAAGGGAGTATGCCTCTTTTTATTTTTATACCGATACTTTCTTTCAATCCAACTCTCTTTCATACATCGTCATTGCGAACGAGGTCTGCGAGCGTTACGCCGCAGCTTTTGCGTAGTGCACGCATTTCGACCGTGTTTAATATAATTTCATGCTCTGTCTGAGATACCCAGCTCTCGCTGCCATAAGATAGCGTTGGGATAAGCAACACGTTGTATATAGCGAGCTGTGCCTTCTGGCTAAATGACTTGCTACCCAGAAGTTTTCCCAACACTCCATTCAAAGTAATTCACACTATTCCCTGCATTCACTCTTGTCTCAATTTCAGCGGTGTATCTTTCATCTTTACTAAAAGCACATCCCAGATTATACAAATTCATTGACTTGTTCCAGCACTACATCATCAAATGTAATCCTTGCATTTATTCTGGTTTCATTTCTTTCAAAAACCATTATCTTTGTTCTCTTTGTTTTCAGATATTTTATAATTATAGTAATAATTACATTTTAATTGTTAAATCTTTTTAGGACGACCAACTTATTAAAGAAAAAGCTTATGATCTACAGTGTTTACGAAATTTGTCGAAAAATATTATACAGCAAAAACTTGACATTTGAAAAAAAAAGTAATTGATGCCGATTGTGTACCCATACCCACAATTTATAATGAAACAATAGCTGAACTTGAAGATGCCGGTTTAGATATGATTTTTGACATTCCGTCATTTCTTAAAGTGAGATCTGGGTTGTATAAAGCCAGAAACAAACCACTATGAAGTCGACAAACTATAATGAATTTGGATCATTGTTATTGGCTGATTATAACTGCAATGGCGTACGAGTATTATTATTTTGTTCGGATGAAGCTAAGATAAATATTATTCAGGTGAAAGACGTCTTTGGCGATGGAACTTTCAAAGTGAGTCCGTCGCCGTTTCTGCAATTATATGTATACACTTACTTCATGGTGATGTGGATAGTACTTTAACACGATCAAATATTGTGCCACTTATTTACTCTGTTATGTCACCTATAACATATGAATCTTATGTTATTCTTTTTGAAATGCTGAAGTCAAAATTCGCACATTGGATATTATTATTATAGCCGACGCTGTGCATCGCTGTGTAATTGTTTACCACTCCTTCCACGAGACTCAATTGCAGAGGGTTGGAACTATATAAAATTGGAGTACGAAAAATATCCCGCAGTAAATAATTTCATGAGATATTTCTAAATATTTTGAATGACAGAATCAAAGATTCCTATTTGGTGTTTCTGGGGTGAGCGAAATCGGACCACAAATTGCCTGGTGAAGGATGGCATCACAAACTTAATAGCGTGATGCGTCACCATAATAATAACATAGTGCATCTTTTGAATGAAAAAGGACGCGGCGTTTTATGCAGTGCGATGTCGCCGAATCAGAGCAATCTAATAGTGGTACAAAAACAGCAAAAACAGAAAAAAAATATATAAAAGGCAATATATAGTAGACTGACAGATTACTTTAATTAAGAAAAAAAATCCATAGGGCATTTCTTTGAAAAAATGAGTTAAGTTTTTAAGCTATTGCATAGCTTTTATCGCGGGCTTTGAGCGCGGCGACCGAATCAAGAAATTCCGTAACATTTTCGTTACGGAATTTCTTAAAACCTAACACCTTCGATCAACAGTATACAACTAGATAACGGGTCGGCGTATAAAATACTATGTTGATCGAAGCCTAACACGTTTTGACAATCAATGTCAAATATGACTTTCTCAGAAGTGACCGCTATGAATGAATAGATGGATGGACGGACGGACGGCAAACAAGCAAACGAGCAAACGGGCGTTTGCCCGTTTGGGCAAACGGCCAAACGGCCAAACGTATATATATAAAACGGGCAAACGGGCAAACGGCCAAACGAGCAAGCAAGCTAAATAAATAAATAAACAAATAAATAATTATAATTGCATAAGTTGATAAAAAATGCAATAGCTTTACCGCGGCAGTCCCCGAGTGCCACACGTTTTTTTATCTATTAATTTTTTAACATATTATTATTCACCATGATATATGGATTAAACTAAAAAAATATGTATAATTATATACACTACACTTATTTTAAAATTAATAGGTACTTTACCTTAAACGTGTTATCTAATGGTACAAGCACATGAGCATGTACGGCGGCATAGTAAAATACGTCATGTCTCCCATAGCGTTTTGACGTAAAGTTCATATACTCAAAGAAAGTCTTATTCATATAATCAATACGGGGACGCTCTGTAATAAAATATCTTATCCTTTTCTGCAAATCAAGTCATAGAATTAGCATTTTTTTATACTACATCAGGTGGCAGACAAAGCATACGGCCTACCTGATGTGAAGCGGTTACCGTAGCCATATTAACGCTCGCAACATGAAATATCGCTCGCCCGCTGCCACCCCCGCTGCAACACAGCAACTCCTTCCTTTCTGTTGACCTCACTCACTCGGAGGAACACAACAACCCTCCAGGGTACCTATTGTAATTTGGCTGCGGTATTCTGTGAGGTGGAAGTACTTTCCCAGTCGGGCAGCTTAAAAAATACGCCATATCCTACCTCTCTTTTCGCCTGAGCCTCGTCCGTCAGTCAGCAGAGTGCACCACGTGCAGGTGAGGTTGACTTTGGTTCAAAGATGTTGATGAACCACTTACACCCTAAATATCTAATAGCATATATCAGAACCACAATATGAGCAGTAAGTCTATCAGAACAGACATATTATATGAGTATTTACGAGTATGCCATCTTTGCAAACCCCGTGTATATCCCGTGAAATCGAGCTTGGATCAAACGCTGCTTGCGTTCGAGAAATTGCGGAAAATCTTCCCGTCCCAAAAACTTAATTATCTCTTTGAAAGTCTTTGATCAGTGTGCGTTTTGTGACTACATTAGGCTTGGACACCCTTAATGTGAAGGAAGGACCCTATTTAGGAAGCTCGAGGATATATAGCTATTCTCGCAATGTCTTTCCTATAAACCCATTAACGAATATATCAGTAGTAGAAATTGAGGTACAGGTAAAGCCCTTCGTATAAGTAGGCTGAAGTGGCTGAAGTAAACAGCAGCACACCCAACGACGGCCGGTGGGGCAGAACGTTTCTGCAGTGGTGACCGAGTACCCAAATATGCAGTGCAGTGTATTTTTAACCGACTCCAAAAAAAGAAGGAGGTTCTCAATTCGGCTGTATTTTATTTCCGATGTTGTTTTTTTTAATGTACTTAATTACTCGGTGTTTTATAAACCGATTTAAAAAAACTATTCTTATTTGAAAGAGATTGTACTTATCCTATCTCCGGACTAGGAGACCGAAACGAAGCATGTATAACAAAAAAAAAAATATGGGACCAATACTTCCAGATTGGTCCCATATTTTTTTCAACATCATCATCAGCCTGTATCTACATACGAAAATGTAGAGTAATGTTTGGAGTCGGTTTTTTTTTTTTGTTAAAATTATTATCTTTTTTTTTTTTGTTAAATATATTATAAACAAAATAATGGATTATGACAATTACTTACTTTTTCCTTAGCCGTCGATAAATTGTATGCAAGTAACGTAAGAAACAATAAAGTCATAATATGGTGAGTGATTGGAAACATGTTCAATAACAAATTTCCTCGACTGGGTTAGGTTTGGTATATCATAGCTCGGCCGTACGATTTTATCATCGTTGTAATTTGTATGAACGAGTACGATCATATTGGTATGTTTATTTATTTTACGATATAATGACATACTAATGTATGTCATTACATCGTAAAACGCTAACGCTAAACGTAAACCATTAGGTTTACGTTTAGCGTTCCCTAACGCAAAATAAATTAAAAGGAACCCATATAGGATCACTGCGTTGTCTGCCGGTCAAGTCAAGGCCCTTTTTTCTTAGGAACACGTGGAGGTATTGCAATGATTTGTTTTTGTTTTATTTGTATTTAGTTCAAAATTTCGTAAGTGAACTCTGTAACTAGAGTTACAGAGTTCACTTACGAAATTTTAATGAGTACAGTGAGACCGCAAGTGATATCTCACTCGCACGGCCGTTTGTGCCTCTATTCGGCTAGGTATAATTAACTTTATGTTCAAAACTAACTTCGATGACAGAAAGACGATGAAGGAAAAATAGTTGTTATCTTAATTTGTTGTACTATGTCAGTGTTGGGAAGGAACACAAATACATATATTTGTCGCATGAGAGAGATTCATTCATAGTGATACAAGATATTGTTTTGCCAATGTGAGTGGTGATTAATGAAAATATTAGCTGGCGGCGTAGTACCAAGTATAATTAACACATGTATATATTTTTCAAATAATTTAATATAAGTTTCATTATTTTAAAATATTGATTATACAGAGTGTTAAGCGTTAGTACTAAAGGTAAGCATCCATGTACACCGTGAGGCATAGCTGTAATTCATCGTTCGAAATTTTGTACGTGCTTGTGTATTTGCATACATTTGTTTTGCATCGCGCTGACATCGTGATAGCGAAGTAAGCAGCGATCGCGAGGTATCTCAGTGACCTTTGGTATATATGCACCCTTACAATTGTGTGCAGACGATTTTAGTCTTTAAGCTATTTGTAGACCTCTGCACCTGACTGTACGACTCAGAACTACAGTTATACCTATAAGATCTACGGGAGGTAACAGGTTCTTTTGAACTTTTTCATAGTTAATTTAAGTTTAAATTTCATGATTTTCCTTTAATTTAATCTAGCATTTGAGAGGTTTGTTTATTATGATTGACTCTATCTATTGATATGACTTCTTCTTCACTTCAGACCAAAATTCCTTGGTATAAAATACGCTAGTGGGATCATAGTCTAATAATAAGAACTTTGGTACATTAGAAAACAAGACAATTATTTGACTATAGTGGGACGTCAAGCTAAAAATGATTGAGTGCTTGCTGGAAAATTAAAATTAAAATTAAAAGGAAGTTAAAACACTACAATAAGATTAACCCTTAACGACCTATCCTCAGAGACCGAAACAAAACATGTATTCTGTGCGGCGGAGCCCGTCCATATAACTTTTCCACATATTGAAAAGTATTGAGAACTTGCGCTTAACGAGTATACATATTATGGTTGCGTAAACACAAACATACATAAGTATAATTTGAAGGAGAATTATATTTATGTTTGTATTAACTATTGTACGTCCAACCAAGGACAGGACAAGGTGAGACTGATAAAGTGTAATACCTATGTTGAACAATAAAGATATTTGTGTTTGTGTTTGCGTATGGACAGAATATGTGTAAATGTTCCGCTAGCGGCCTCTGTGACCATAGGTAGGTGGTCCTGTGACTCTTTTGTATTTATTTGTGTCAGTGTCAAAATAAAAAATAGCAATCAAATTATTGTAAAATCGCTCCCGTAAGAGGTGTTGTTAGATAAGGAAGATGCTAGACGACTGTAGTAACGGGACGGGGGCCCACCACACATTGCCACCACTGTGTCTCCTGTGTAGCTAAGATTAACAGCGGTGACCGCCAAAAAAGGCAATAAACAGTGAAGTCACTGTTTATTACTATTTTTGTGAAGTCCATTGCAGTCCTGGGGGTAAAACTACGACTGCCTTGGAACTCACAACGAATTTAATCAGAAGAAATTAGTAGGACTAAGAAGCTTTTGGAATTTGATTTCCCTTCTTAGCAATATGGCAAATAAGGAATTAGAACATAAAGAGATGGCTAGTCAAATGAAACTCAACTGCTTTGCACCACGGATTTTATGTATTTAACACTATTGGGGTCCTAAAACATTGAGTTGCTACCTAACACATCGATTCCAATAATATGAATTGCAGAATCGTCTGAACGCTTGGTAATTCTCCCTTGTTGCTACCAAATCAGAATAGTATACCACCCCGGATGCGACATGCAACTAATTCAACATGTCGTCCCGCTCCCGCCGCGAAAGTTCACACTCCCAGAGAACATGGTGTGCTGTTTGATCGAATTCATGATTTGGTGATGACACAAATTTAAACGAAACGACTGTAGTAACGTAAAAATAAGATGTAACTGAGGAAGTTGTGTAATTTGAAGATTATTATTGTACTCTTGCTTCTTTTAGTTCCAAATCTATATAACCTGCGGCAATCACTTCTTGGTTTTTACCCGCTGTTAAGTTTCCATATATACGACCTTTGGTGAACGGGAATCCTCTGGGAACCTGATCTACTGGTATAGTCATGTTGTAAAGATGGTATATATCCTGAAAACAAAAATATTGCAGTTAACCCCTTCCAGATCAATACATATTCTTCCCATGATGATGCTGGGATACATGACGGGGTCCCTCCACACATTCCTAGCACTGTGTCTCCTGTATAGCCAGGGTTAACAGCGGCGACCATCAAAAAAGGTGATGATGATAATGATGATACTGAAATAGTAAGATAAAGAAATGAAGTTTGCTTCATATGGTCCGGCCCTTCAGATACAGGTCTCCCTTTCATTGCAAGTGGTATAGACAGAACTCCACCACTCTTCTCAACCGCAGACTGGACGAGGCATGTTTTTAAGCTACCCAAAGGACACTGTCAATTTACTAAAGTTAAAATCCGGGACCGTACTAATAAAGTAATAAACCCGTCTATATATCGAAGTTGCTTCACTTACGTATTAAATTAGAATGACGTCCATTAATGTCATCGCGCTACCTGTATGGAGTTTGAGAATGAATAAAATTAACGAAACCCTTCTAGGAGCATTCCTGTGTCATTTTTAGGGTTCCGTACCTAATGGGTAAAAAGGAACCCTATTACTAAGGCTCCGCTGTCCGTCCGTCCGTCCGTCCGTCCGTCTGTCACCAGGCTGTATCTCATGAACCGTGATAGTTAGACAGTTAAAATTTTCACAGATGATGTATTTCTGTTGCCGCTATAACAACAAATACTAAAAAATAGAATAAATTAAATATTTACTGAGGCTCCCATGCAACAAACATGATTTTTTTGCTCGCTATTGATAACGGCAATAGGTAGACGCTTGAATTTCTCACATAATATTTAGTTATATATTCACTTTAAAAAGAAATAATTAAATAAAAATAAAACAAATATTTAAGGGGGGCTCCCATATAACAAACGTGATTTATTTGCCGTTTTTATAGATAATGGTACGGAACCCTTCGTGCGCGAGTTCGACTCGCACTTGGCCGAATTTTTATTTGTTTGTAGGAGAGGGGGGCAAACGAGCATGTGGGTCACCTGATAAAAGTAATCACCATCGCTCATAGGGCTCAGTAATGCCAAGGAGCCTCTGATCCGCTGCCAGCTTATACTCCTTCCTTTCATTTTGGTAACTTCACTCACTCGCAGGAACACAAAGACCCTCAAGGGAAGTGTTATTTGGCTGCGGTGTTCTGGTCTGTGGGCCTACAGCCAAAGCTGAAGCCGATTACCATCGGATTTTCTGATTGCGAAAATCTAAGCTTACCTTAAATTGGCGGTAAGTATGTTTAGCTGAAGATGTTTGTTGTTTAATGTATTTTGGCGATAAAAAAAAAATCGGCATCAGCTTCGGCGGTATGGTCCGTCTATTTGACGTAAATGATGTAATTGATTTAAATGATTTGATGTAAATGGACGGACGGTGTTCATTCTAGAAGTGTTCTGTTTTATCCATTTTGCTAAAACCAATAGCTTGCTTATACATTGCAGATTTCTTACCGGTGGAAACGGACAAGCTGTTGGTAAGTTGTTCTTTCGCATAGCAGACCCGAAAAACTTGTCCTTGAGCACCAAATCGCACACTGTCATGTGCATTTCTATGAAGCCCCGTTTGTAGACATTGGTCAACAATTCGTAGAAGTAAAAGTGTATCTGGTGGAATAAAATATATGATATATATTTACTTATTGCAGTAAGAATATATTGTAAGTATATGTAGTATGGCCATTATTTTTATTTCCTAGACCAGGCGTGACAGAATTACTAGATTTTTTATACTACGCTCAGTTACGGAGTGATCATGTGGGGCTACAGCACAGAAGCCCACGATCTGCTAGTGCTGCAGAAGAAATGCATCCGAATACTGAACAACATCAAACAGCGAGAGAGTTGTAGACAACACTTTTGTAATCTAAAAGTATTAACACTGCCAAATATATATATATATATATATATATATATATATATATATATATATATATATATATATATGTATATGTAATAGAACTGTGCAAATTTGTGAGGAAAAATCCGAGTTTTTATCGAACCATACATAACGTACCGCGCCGTTAGCAATCACGGAGACCTATCAATTTGATACAAATAACATCTAAACTAAAACTACATAGTTCTGGGCCTGACCTCATGTCTATATGTATAACAAACTGCCCAAATATATGAAAGACGAAAGAAATGATAGGATTTTCTATAATTCTTTTAAACAAACATTTATTAGGGAAACCCTTTACTCGGTCGCGGAATACCTTAATTCGTAGTGTCAAACTCTCTCTCGACCATTGCGATGCCTGACAAGGTGCATATGTTTTAATTAATTTAATTTAATTAAGGCCCATATGTAATGCAATATTGAATTAAATAAATAAATATTCATTCTATGAAGAAATAGAGATTTACTACAGGAGTTACTCAGTACTAGAGGTAAGAGGAAAGTGGAAAGAAAATAACTTTGTTCCCACTTTCCTTTTACCTTAAATATAAGATAAAAATCCTATAACATAAAATATAGTGATACAGATGCCAGATTTATAAACTGAGTTTCACTTATGCTAACAACTAAACATAGTTTTGACGAGTTCGGTGGCGTAGCGGTCAATGACGCGGCTTCGACACCAACGCTCGTGGGTTCGATTCCCATATAGGACAAACATTTGTGTCCATGAACATGTCTGTTTGTCTTGGTCTGGGTGTTTTCTGTGTATAATAAGTATGTATTTACAAAAAAAATATGTAATTACGTATGTTTATCAGTTGTCAAATACCCATAGGTAACACAAGCTTCGCTTACTTTGGGGCTAGATGGCGCTGTGTAATTTGTCTGATAATATTTATTTATTTATTCAATCATAATAAATAAATAATAAATAAAAATGGAAAAATTCACCTGGCCCCCTTAGGTGGGATTTGAACCCACGACCTCTCGATGATCGGTCGAGTGCTCTTCCAACTGAGCTACCAGGAAGGTTTGTGTTGCTGACGAATTTTTGCATCTTATATTTCTACTGTGTGAGTCACAGTGTGACGTCATCAACCTATTAAGTAATTACACTACTAAACTAGGCATAGCAGTCCATCGTTGCAGATAAAATTCAGCTATTTTTTGATAACACCAAAGTAATTAAATTATTATTATTTAAATAGTTGTCTTGGCCAACTTGCCAAGTTCTGGCAAGACAACTATTTAAATAATAATGAGGTAATTATGTTTTTAGATGTCGAATATGAAGCAAATGTCTATGCTGGCATGGCTGATTCAGCGCGAGAATTGTTGTGTTCATTCTTCTTTTTCAATCTTGATTGTTCACTTATACTTGTGCTATATTTTCTCCGCTAAAAACAGTGTAAATCTCACTTCTCTATTTTTTTTTATACTACGTCGGGTGGCAGACAAGCATATGGCCCGCCTGATGTAAAGCGGTTACCGTAGCCATATTAAAGCTTGCAACATAAAATATTGCTCGCGCGCTGCCACCCCCCGCTGCCAACGCAGCATCTCCTTCCTTTTTTTCTGGTGACCTCACTCACTCGCAGGAACACAACAACTCTCAAAGGAATTGTTATTTGGCTGCGGTATTCTGTGAGGTGGAGGTACATTTCCCAGTCGGGTAGCTTACAATTACGCTCCCTACCTCTCTTTTCGCCAGAGCTTCGTTTGTCAGTCAGCGGGGTGCACCACGTGCAGGTGAAGTTGGCTTTGGTTCAAAGATCTGGTTGAACCACTTACACCCCAAAATCTATATCTTAAAACGATGAATGGAGGAAATAAATATGTGATTGTATCATGCAATGACAAAGTTTAAGTTTCGAAGACTTACTATAATTTTTTGTATGTGAGAGGGGGGCAAACGAGCTCATGCTGAGCTCGTTTGCCCCCCTCTCACAATTCCTTTGAGAGTTGTTGTGTTCCTGCGAGTGAGTGAGGTCACCAGAAAAAAAGGAAGGAGATGCCGCGTTGGCAGCGGGGGTGGCAGCGCGCGAGCAATATTTTATGTTGCAAGCTTTAATATGGCTACGGTAACCGCTTTACATCAGGCGGGCCATATGCTTGTCTGCCACCCGACGTAGTATAAAAAAAAATAGAGAAGTGAGATTTACACTGTTTTTAGCGGAGAAAATATAGCACAAGTATAAGTGAACAATCAAGATTGAAAAAGAAGAATGAACACAACAATTCACGCGCTGAATCAGCCATGCCAGCATAGACATTTGCTTCATATTCGACATCTAAAAACATAATTACCTCATTATTATTAAAATAGTAGTAGAGTTCGGGGGTCGCCGTCATGTTGCCAGGCTACACTCCTTCCTGTCTTGCTTTCTGGTGACCTCACTCACTCGTACGAACACAACAACCCTCAAGGGAATTGTTATTTGGCTGCGATATTCTGTGAAGTAGAGGTACTTCCCCAGTCGGGTAGCATGAAAATACGCAACTCTATTTTCTATCTCTATTTTCAACTATTCACACTTATTTTAAAATTAATAGGTACTTACTACAAAAGTGTTATCTAACGATACGAGCATATGCATATGTAATCCGACATAGTAAAATGGATCATGTCTCCCGTAGCGTTTCGACGTTAAGTTCATATACTTAATGAATGTCTTATTGTAATAATCCATACGCGGATGTTCTGTACTAAAATATCTTATCTTTCTCTGTAAATAAAGTCATAAAATTAGCATAGATCAGCAGCACAATATAAGCAGTAGGTTTGTTTGTTAGTTTGTAATATCTTTATTGTACATACATACACACAAATATTATTTACTATATATAATAAATTAAAGGAAAAGTTCAAAGGCGGACTTATCCCTCACAGGGATCTCTTCCCGCTAACCTATAAAATTAAAGTATCTGAGAGGATTTCGTGAATAGGCAAGTGAATAAGCATACCTCGTACCAAATATTTGTGGAATATAACTACTATGTTAATTATAAATACATAACATATGTATAATAAATAATACAATATTATAGAATAAGAATATAATAAACATTGCGCAAATTAATAAAATTATATCGTCCTAGGGTTGAAATCAGGCTTCGGCAAAGAACCTTCTCAGCGCTGATTTAAAACAATTTAAAGATGACGCTCTCCTGATCTCAACAGGCAGTGAGTTCCGTAACTTCGCCGCTTTTACTATGAATGAATTTGAGAGCGTGCACAAATTTTGGGTTTGTATAACCAGTAGCAAAGTACTTTAAGAACGTAGCCGGCTGTCAATGTCGCGGAGTTCGAACACCTCACGTAGGTCTATGGGTGCTGATTGCTTGAATATAGCATTAGATAATAGCGTGAGTATATGGATATTCCTACGATACCTAGGTTTACAACAACACACATTATAATTATGAGTGTTCCAACTTTATACATATACTCGTAATTATTTGAAGTCAACGATACCTATCATACAGATACGCGCAGCAGTATGAGTAAAATTCGCTTTGCGCATACATGTGCAACATAGTGTAGATATTCAGTGTGTCGTCGAGGGTAGCATATCTTGTGCTAAAACTGACGGAGAGATACTCTTTGAAAGTAGTACAGGTTTATGGTCCAAAGACGACACACCACAAAGAAGAGGTCGAGACCATGTATGAAACTATTATTAAGACCATACGTAATGCCACCTTACAGCGTTGCCAAGTCGACCACCGCTATATCGAGGTGCTGAGATGGTTATATAGCTCTGCGACAATGACTGTCCGCGTCCAGGACCAGCAGTCTAAGCCTATCCAGATGCAGCGGGGAGTACGTCAAGGAGATGTCATTTCCCCAAAACTATTCACCGCTGCTCTGGAAGACGTATTTAAGACGCTGGACTGGAAAAAACGGGGCGTCAATGTGAATGGCGAGTACATCTCACACCTTCGGTTCGCCGACGACGTGGTCATAATGGCTGAATCGCTGGAGGATCTCGGTCGTATGTTGGTCGATCTCAATGCTACATCTCGACGTGTGGGGCTGGGGATGAATTTCGACAAGACGAAAGTCATGTACAACGATTTTGTCATCCCTAGCCCGGTTATCGTAGAGAATGCAGCTATTGAAGTGGTAAATGACTATGTCTACCTCGGTCATTCTATACAGCTTGGCCGGGGTAATTTCAACAAAGAGATCGATAGACGCATTCGACTGGGCTGGGCAGCTTTTGGAAAGCTTCGTCACATCTTCGCCGCGCAGATACCCCAGTGCTTGAAGACAAAAGTCTTCAACCAGTGCGTCCTCCCTGCAATGACATATGGTGCAGAGACTTGGACACTGACCATCGGACTGGTCCACAGGCTAAAGGTCGCGCAGCGAGCGATGGAGAGGGCTATGCTCGGGGTTTCTCTGCGGGATCGAATCCGGAATGAAGAAATTCGACGGAGAACCAAAGTTGTCGACATAGCCTTCAGAGTTTGTAAGCTGAAGTGGCAATGGGCCGGTCACATCTGCCGAGTAAGTGATGGCAGATGGGGGAGGAAGGTATTAGAGTGGAGGCCGCGCATAGGACGACGAAGTGTTGGGCGCCCTCCTTCTAGATGGTCCGACGACCTTAAGAAAGCGGCTGGGAGCGGCTGGATGCGGAAGGCGGAGGATCGTATCTGGTGGAAGGCATTAGGGAAGGCTTATATCCAGCAGTGGGTAGATACAGGCTGATGATGATGATGATGACGTAATGCCACCAAGACTCTTTATAGGAGCTCGGTGGCGTAGCGGTCAATGACGCGTCATTCGGCTTCGACACCAACGCTCGTGGGTTCGATTCTATAGGACAAACATTTGTGTGCATGAACATGTCTGTTTGTCTCAGTCTGGGTGTTTTCTATGTATCATAAGTATATATTTACCAGATATATATATATATATATATATATATATTTACGTATGTTTATCAGTTGTCTAGTACCCATAACGCAAGATTCGCTTACTTTGGGACTAGATGGCGCTGTGTTTTTTTTTTATACTACGTCGGGTGGCAGACAAGCATACGGCCCGCCTGATGTGAAGCGGTTACCGTAACCGTATTAACACTCGCAACATAATATATCACTTGCGCGCCGCCACCCCCGCTGCCAACGCAGCATCTCCTTCTTTTCTGGTGACCTCACTCACTCGCAGGAACACAACAACCCTCAAGGGACTTGTTATTTGGCTGCGGTATTCTGTGAGGTGGAGGTACATTCCCCAATCGGGTAGCTTACAATAGGCTAGACGACAAT
The DNA here is from genome assembly GCA_937001555.2 of Hypsopygia costalis. Lineage (NCBI taxonomy): Eukaryota > Metazoa > Arthropoda > Insecta > Lepidoptera > Pyralidae > Hypsopygia > Hypsopygia costalis. The sequence goes on from OW443335.2 coordinate 7,826,679, forward strand.
GATAAAAAAATATAAAAAGTACTTATCAGTGTTATAAAATATACAAAACTAGAACGATCTGCGATCTTGAAATTTTAATAATTTATGTCCGACTTGTTCTATGATCGATCAAAGTGTAGTGGGAAAGTCCAATTTATAAGAATGAAATTATTAAAAAAATATATTAATTTTGGAAAAACAATGAAAAATACTTTTGTTATGGCACTAGCTACATAAACGCAGTATTTAACATACCTGTCGTACAAATTTCTGTTTTAACGTATAAAAAATACATAAGTGTGACGTCATAATTCAGTAGCCTTTTGTATGGAGCGTTTTCGGGAAAGTCCAAAATTGTGATTTTCAAGTTATCATATTTCGAGAAGTTTTTATGCTATCGAAGTAATTCTTTCACCTATATTTATATTATTGTGACGACCTTACATAACAAATCGAAAGAAAAAATTGTCGTCTAGCCTATTACGCTCCCTACTTCTCTTTTCGCCAGAGCTCCGTTTGTCAGTAAGTAGGGTGTACCACAAGCAGGTGAAGTTGGCTTTGGTTCAAAGATGTAGATAAACCACTTACACCCAAATTTGTCTGACAATATTTATTTTACAATTGTGGTCGAGGATTTCAATCCCAAGGTGGGAATACAAGAATGCGATGATCGGTGGTGCTCGGACGGAGCGTATAGTTTAGGGTCGAGGAACCACAGCGGGCAAATGCTGGTAAATTTCCTCCGAATGGAGGGGCTCTTTCTGATGAACTCGTTCTTTAAAAAGAAGCCCCAGAGGAAATGAAGATATTTGTTAAAATGACATATAAGTTAAAGCAAAATCACGTTTTTGCGTCTTTAAATCTGTGGTCTTCTACGTCTTTACTAGCACTTTCATACGCTTTCAAGCACTCTCCAGTTTCTCGTAATCTATCATTCAAACGCCCAAACCGTCTCTCAGACAAGCAGACGACCCGCCTGATGTGAAGCGGTTACCATAGTACTCCAAGGTCGCGGGTTCGATCCCCGCACAAGGCAAACATTTGTGTGCATGAACATGTCTGTTTGTCATGATCTGGGTGTTTTCTATGTATTATAAGTATGTACTTACAAAAAAAAAATATTTGAGTATATTTATCAGTTGTCTAGTACCCATAGTAGCTTTGCGCTTAATTTGCGACTAGATGACCCCGTGTTAATTGTCAAGAAATATTTATAATATTTATATAGATTATTCCAATTAGGTACTTACTTTTACCGTAGTCATCGATAAACTGTATGCAAGTAACGTAAGAAATAATAAAATGACAATATAGTGAGTGATTCGCACCATGTTCAATAACAAATTGCCTCGTCTGGATTAGGCATCATAATGTAAAAATAAATAAATCAAATTACCAACCTGACTATAGTGAAACAAATTACAATAATGATTAAAATGAAATCATAGATACGTGCTATTATTTTTACCGTGTATAGTTTCATTTTAATACATTATAATGTCATACTAGTGAATCGTTTTTAGGGTTCTGTAACTCAAAGCAAATTAAAGGCAAATTATAGGATCACGTCATTGCCCATTTGTCAAGTACGAGTATTGTCTAATTTCAGAATATCGGATCAGGGTCGTTGAAATAACACAAAATCATTTTAACAAAAAAAAATTGACTCTAAACATTACTTTATATTTATGTATGTAAATACAGGTGATGAACAAATATGGGATCAATCGGAAATATACTCTTTCAAATAAAAAAAAGTTTTTTTCAAATCAGTCTATAAATGACGGAGTAATGAAATAACAAACCTAACAGTGGGTAGATACAGGCTGATGATGATGATGGTGATGATGAAAAAAATATGGAACCAATCTGGAAGTATACTATTTAAAAAAAAAAAAGTTTTTTTTTTCAAATCGGTTTATAAATCACGGATTAATTAAGTAACAAACATTAAAAAAATATAGTGTTAATTTCCTTACTGTACTTTTTACGAATACAATAACGTATTCCACATTTTTAACAATCGAATATCTCAGATTTTAGAAAAACTAGCAAGTTTTTTGTCTACATCTGATACTTATCATAATGCCACTCATTATTCCTTTCATAAATTACAAAAAAAATGTATTTGAGTATATTTATCAGTTGTCTAGTACCCATAGTAGCTTTGCGGTTAATTTGCGACTAGATGACCGCGTGTAAATTGTCAAGAAATATTTATAATATTTATACAGATTATTCCAATTAGGTACTTACTTTTACCGTAGTCATCGATAAACTGTATGCAAGTAACGTAAGAAATAATAAAATGACAATATAGTGAGTGATTCGCACCATGTTCAATAACAAATTGCCTCGTCTGGATTAGGCATCATAATGTAAAAATAAATAAATCAAATTACCAACCTGACTATAGTGAAACAAATTACAATAATGATTAAAATGAAATCATAGATACGTGCTATTATTTTTACCGTGTATAGTTTCATTTTAATACATTATAATGTCATACTAGTGAATCGTTTTTAGGGTTCTGTAACTCAAAGCAAATTAAAGGCAAATTATAGGATCACGTCATTGCCCATTTGTCAAGTACGAGTATTGTCTAATTTCAGAATATCGGATCAGGGTCGTTGAAATAACACAAAATCATTTTAACAAAAAAAAATTGACTCTAAACATTACTTTATATTTATGTATGTAAATACAGGTGATGAACAAATATGGGATCAATCGGAAATATACTCTTTCAAATAAAAAAAAGTTTTTTTCAAATCAGTCTATAAATGACGGAGTAATGAAATAACAAACCTAACAGTGGGTAGATACAGGCTGATGATGATGATGGTGATGATGAAAAAAATATGGAACCAATCTGGAAGTATACTATTTAAAAAAAAAAAAAAGTTTTTTTTTCAAATCGGTTTATAAATCACGGATTAATTAAGTAACAAACATTAAAAAAATATAGTGTTAATTTCCTTACTGTACTTTTTACGAATACAATAACGTATTCCACATTTTTAACAATCGAATATCTCAGATTTTAGAAAAACTAGCAAGTTTTTTGTCTACATCTGATACTTATCATAATGCCACTCATTATTCCTTTCATAAATTACAAAAAAAATGTATTTGAGTATATTTATCAGTTGTCTAGTACCCATAGTAGCTTTGCGGTTAATTTGCGACTAGATGACCGCGTGTAAATTGTCAAGAAATATTTATAATATTTATACAGATTATTCCAATTAGGTACTTACTTTTACCGTAGTCATCGATAAACTGTATGCAAGTAACGTAAGAAATAATAAAATGACAATATAGTGAGTGATTCGCACCATGTTCAATAACAAATTGCCTCGTCTGGATTAGGCATCATAATGTAAAAATAAATAAATCAAATTACGAACCTGACTATAGTGAAACAAATTACAATAATGATTAAAATGAAATCATAGATACGTGCTATTATTTTTACCGTGTATAGTTTCATTTTAATACATTCTAATGTCATACTAGTGAATCGTTTTTAGGGTTCTGTAACTCAAAGCAAATTAAAGGCAAATTATAGGATCACGTCATTGCCCATTTGTCAAGTACGAGTATTGTCTAATTTCAGAATATCGGATCAGGGTCGTTGAAATAACACAAAATAATTTTAACAAAATAAAAAATTGACTCCAAACATTACTCTATTTATGTATGTAGATACAGGTGATGAAAAAATATGGGATCAATCGGAAATATACTCTTTCAAATAAAAAAAAGTATATATATATATAATCACTCACTCACTCATCACGAAATCTCAGAAACTACAAGTGCTAGGAGTGTCAAATTTTTCAAGGGGGTTTCTTTTAGGACGTAGGTGCTCACTAAGAAGGGAATTTGGAAAATTCAACCCCTACGGGGGTGAAACGAAGTTCCAAAGTTTGTATGGGGAACCAAGATTAGTTGGACTATTTTATACGAAACTTTTTTACACGAGCACTTCTGTAGATAAATGAGTAAACACGTGTTTCAGGATTTTTCAAAATTCAACCCCTAAAGGGGTGAAATGAGGTGCAAACGTCTGAAAATCGTTATGGGTATTGTTTTTAAGGTTTATCGGGTCGCTAATTCCGAATACAACAGCTATTTTATAATCTAACATAACCGACGTGACACAAGAGCACTCCTGTGGGAGTGCGATGGGGTTGAAATGTCATAATATCAATATGGGTGTTGATTCTATGGTTTTCTGAGACGTCAATTACGAAAATGGCATCGATTTGAAAACGTGGACACGAAATTTCCATCCAAGATTTGGAACACCTGATGCAGAACCATAAAAGTTCAGCTAAACTATAAGAAATATAAAAATGACGCCTTAGCAAAAGTTGTTCAGCCTGATAAGTATTTTTTGTTGAGGTATAAATATCCAAGATTTAGAACACCTGATGCAGTACCATAATGGTTCCGGTAAACTATAAGAAATATAAACATGACTTCTTAGCAAAAATTGATCAACTAGATGAGCATTTTCTGTTCAGGTATTAAAATCCAAGATTTGGAACACGTGATGCAGAACCATAATGGTTCAGCTAAACTATAAGAAATATAAAAATGACGCCTTAGCAAAAGTTGTTCAGCCTGATGAGCATTTTTTGTTGAGGTACATAAATCCAAGATTTGGAACACCTGATGCAAAACAAAGCTAAATTTATTTGCATAAACAACATGGTGTTTACAATAAATTATAGTTTAAAAAAATGACTAAAAAACACGCTATAATGGAACTAAAAAAGCTACTGAAAAAAACAATAAATAGTTTAACAAAATATTGATTGTATTGTAAAAAATAACCGCGCAGTGCTACTTTTATTCTTACGTGCTACAAGTTAGACGCAATCGTTTTATTTATTTACAAAGGTAACGTGGTCTATTTAGTCAGTTGATTAGATTGGTATATATTAGCACAAACCAGAAGAATGCGGACATTTGCGGGACGCTATGTAGCATGATTTTGTGATGCAAAGTCTTTTAAACAACGAGGGGAAACTGTTTTTCTTAGATGCTTCAGGGGGGTCTAGAAAAACATACCTGACGAGAGCAATCCTCGCTGAAATCAGGCGCCAAAACAATATCTCACAGCAGCATCGCCAGGTATTGCAGCCATATTACTTCTAGGCGGAAGGACGCAAATACATATTCAATATACGCAAATAAATGTTCAATATTCTACTCGATTTATACAGAACGGAAACACCGACATGCTTTGTGACACGAAACTGTGACAAAGCGAAAATGTTTCAGGATTGCTGTCTAATCATTTCAGATGAATGCGAAATGGCCAACAATAAGGCAGTAGAAGCTGTAGATAGAACTTTACGTGCCCAAGAGTTTTCAAAAATATTATTAAAATTTGGGGAAGATCTCCTTCCTGAAGTAAAATCAGTGTTTAGCAGCGAATTATGTATAATTGAAGCTGAGATTCTCATTGGGAGTGGTACCGATGAAACTGAATTTATTCCACATATACCACTCTTCCTTCTTATGGCCGTGTGGTTTCCGGCAGACTAGAATAGAATCACTCCATCTCTTCCCGTGGATATCGTACAAGGCGACTAAGGCACAGACTAAGGGAAATACTCGTACATTATAAAACATAGTTCAGGCCTCCCCAACCCGTCAGGCCAGCGTGGGGAGTGTAAGCCAAATCCTCCTGTCTGGGACGGACGAGAGAGGGTCATGCTCCTGTAGTGGAGACTAAAATGACCTGATGATGATACCACTCTTCTCCAACAATTTTCCATTTTAATCTGAAAATCGTCATGGGTTTCTATGGTTTATCGGGTCGCTGATTACGAAAACAACAACGATTTTAAAATTCAACTTGGCTAACGTGACCATCATTACGTATTGGGGTGCGATGTGATTGAAATGTCTATATATCAATATATGTGTCGTTTTTTCTGGTTTTCGGTACGCCAATCCATATTAATATTTTAAATGCGACAGAGTGTCTAGCTGTTACCTCTTCATACTTAACTTAGCTTAGCTGGACCGATTTAGATTAAATTTGTTTCAGAGATACCCTGAGTCCTGGGAAAGGACATGAGATAGTTTTTGTCTCAGAAATTACCTATTATTGTTGTTTATTGTACCTGTAGGCGGTCCTATGTTCGATTGTATGTATTTTTTTTAATTCAATGATTTCTTTGTCAATTGTACAGCAATTTTAATAATTCTTATTTGTTTGAGAGGGTACACTCTCCAGGTGGTCCCATATTAAAATGAATGTTGCTAAGCGCAAAAGTCGAGAACGGCTCGACCAATTCTGCTAATTTTTATTTTAATATTTTCGTGAAGGTATAAGGAAGGTTCTTATGGAGAGAAAAGACACATAAATTGCGAGGAAAAGAAAACAACCAGACCAAGACAAACAGACATGTTCATGCACACAAATGTTTGTCCTGTGTGGGAATCGAACCCACGAGCGTTGGTGTCGAAGCCGCGTCATTGACCGCTACGCCACCGAGCTCGTCAAAAAATGTTAAACAAGTAAAAACCAGTGTGGTGATGGACAATGAGAGATTGGAATTGGTCAATAAGGTTGTCTTCTCCATCAATTAAATTTAAGAAATAAAAACAAACTCGCTGTGACTAGGCTCCATAAAATCTCTAACTCGTTCCCAGGTCAATGTATACGCTTCTACAATAAACTTCCAAACGACGCGTTTAAATTATCCATTGGTAAATTTAAGAAATATATCAAAACTAGACTATTTCAAAAGGCTTACTATTGTATCTCAGATTACATAAATGATAAAAGTATTTGGAAATGAATTGCTCTTGATATGTTATGTTAATGATTGTATTTGTATTTAATGTAACGATATTGGCAATTAAAAGAATCGGCCTTGAGTTTCTTGCCAGTTCTTCTCAAGAAGCCCCGTCGCCGGAACTGGCACTTAAATTCACTTTCACATTCAAAATAGTGTGATGAAAGTGAATCTAAGCTCTGCGGATTTAGAGTAGTGATGATTTATACATGTTCTTATATTTAATTTGTATGACGTTTCTAAGTGCTTTGTAAAGTCCAAGGAATAAAGATATTTTGATTTTGATTTCATGATTATTGTTTACAAGATGAGGTAGATCATTAATGTACACGAGAAACAGGAAAGGGCCCAAAATAGAGCCTTGTGGCACCCCCATCGCTACAGCTGATCCATGTGATCGCTTTCCATTAACATCTACTTTCTGAACCCTATCACCCAGATAAGAAGTAAGAAGATCATGAGCGATGCCTCATATACCATAGTGATGTAATTTTTTGACTAGAGTTTCATGCTGCACACAATCAAAAGCCTTAGATAAGTCGTTTAACAGAACTGTCAGTCATTCAACAAATTGCGCGAAACCAATTCGAATTCAGTATTCATTGTTAAGAATACAGGACAAAGTCTGTTCTTTCATGTAGTTTATTGTATATTTTCATTTTATTTTTGTTGTTGTTACTATTAACACACCGTTGCCACTCCATACAAATGTTGCATCTTTAACTGTTACATAAACAAGGGCGTCTGTATAGACTCTATACAGACGCCCTTGTTCTACACAACGGACGCACACACGCTCATTTACGCTCTATACTTTAGAGCGTAAATGAGCGTGTGTGCGTCCGGCGCCTTACAATCGGTTCCATTTTTATCTCAGAGGGGAGGTGACGTGGATACGAGAGAGCGGCAACGAGTGGCCACACTGTATTATTATTTATACTGTGCTATTAATTTTGTATTCTTGTAAATTGTACATAATTTTGTGTATTTTCTCTAAAATATTGACTGAAATGTGGATATGCTTATATGTCTCATAAAGAGAAGAAATCTCATACAGAGTTAAGTCCGCGTACTACATAATTTGTCAAAATTTTTTTATTTTTGTACAATAAATAGTTTACACACAAACACATATACATTTACTTCTCTATACTTTTTTATACTCGGATGCCAAATAAGCATACATATATTGAGTAAAATCAATGCATCTGTAACTGCTGCCTTTATTTTTTTCTAATAATTATTATCACCATTATCAGCCTGTATCTATGTAACTATATGAGATACTCCTCAATTCTATAGTTGGTTACTGACAACTTCACTTACTCCAGGAACACAACATTCACCTGGGTTTTTATTTGACTGCGGTATTCTGTAAGGTGGTGTAACTTCGCTCTTACTCGGCTACAGGTGGTATATGGATTACCCCAACTCTCTTTATGTCACTGCCGCGTTTGTTGGCTGGCAAGATGTAACAAATAGAGGTAAGATTGATTTTAGCTCTAAATTGAGATGATTTTGGGTTTTAAGTGGTTCAACATGAACCACTAACAACCCAATATCTTCTCATGATAGCTGTATGTTACGAGTATAAATAATAATGAATAAAAGCAATAACCACTCTTACAACCCAAAATCTTCAAAAAAAAAGTGAGAAAATTCAACATGAAGTAGGTGATATTTTGCGAAAGTAATCTACAGGCAATTTGATTTACACTTTGCGTTTGGTGACGTAAGCATACAACGTAGTGTAGATCAAATTACCTGTTCGTTGAATTACTTCGAAATATGGCCAAAGAATTAGCTATGTGCTGATATGTAACTACATAGTGAAAGAATAACACAATTTACAATTACACATTTTACTTCAAAACGAATTTTATTCAACATTTATTGAATTTATTGAACAATTACAGTTGCTTCTTTGAGTTCCAAGTCTATATGACCTGAAGCAATTACTTCTTGGTTTTTACCCGCTGTCATATTCCCATATATACGGCCCTTGGTGAACGGGAATCCTCTAGGTATTTGATCTAATGCTATAGTCATGTTTTCAAAATGATATTTACCCTGAAAATAAATAAATATAATAAATTTAACACCCACCACAACAACCAATATAAATCCCACTGCTGGGATATGGATTTCGCCTCGATCGAAGGGGATTTAGAGAGCACTCTACCATTGCGCATAACAGTATGTTGGCGGAGGTTTATTTTTAAACGTTCGAATGAAAAAAAAAGGCCATGGAACATGCGCCTGTATATTGAGAAGCGACTGTTGTCGAACTCACTTTAAAGCTTTGGGTATGTTGTAGGGAGTTACGTACGCCCAAATGCAAAAAAAAAAGATTTAACAAAACTCTTCTAAGATCATAATAACTTTTTAACTTTCGCGATGCATGATAAATCATAAAACATGCAACATATTACATAACCGTCCACCGGCGGTTGAGTCAGCCTGTGACTACGGCCGGTGCAACCTGGTCGAAACGTTAGGCAATAATAAAGGTATGTAAATACCCTTATGCATAATCGCGTTAATTCCCGTTCTTATATTTCATAAATCTTCTAAGATCATTCTTGTCGTTGGTCGTGTACGACAGATGGACGGACGGGCGGCTGTCAGTCTATAAGCACAGTATAAGTAATAGTACTAACGTACAGTATGGACACTCTTTGCCGCTCTCACTAGTCGACCTCACCTCCCCTATGGAACCGATTTGGAACCGTTCGCAAGGAATGCCACAACGTACGAATTGACGTCGCTTGTATTTTTTTCTCCATTCAGTTTAAAATAATATGCGAGTATGTAAAAGATGAGAGTTATTTGTGCAGTGGATGGATGTCTCAACACATGGAAAGTAAAAAAAACAATTTGAATGGATGGATGGATGGACGGACGGACGGACGGACGGACTGATTGATGGATGGATGGATGGTTGGATGGTTGGATGGTTGGATGGTTGGATGGTTGGATGGATGGATGGATGGATTGATGGATGGATGGATGGGTGGATGGATGGGTGGATGGATGGGTGGATGGGTGGATGGATGGATGAATGGATGGGTGGATGGATGATAAAAAATGCTATGCAATAGCTTTACCGCGGCAGTCCCCGAGTGTCACACGTTTTTTTTTTCTTCACTACGCCCACCTGATGTGAAGCGGTTACCGTAACCATATTAACGCTCGCAACATTAAATATCGTTCGCGCACTGCCATCCCCGCTGCCAACGCAGCAACTCCATCCTCTCTGGTGACCTCACCCACTCGCAGGAACACAACAACCCTCAAGGAAATTGTTATTTGACTGCGGTATTCTGTGACGTGGTGGTACTTCGTCAGTCAGGCTGCTTAAAAAATACGCTATGTCCTACCTCTCTTTTCGTCAGAGCCTCGTCTGTCAGTCAGCAGGGTGTACCCCGTGCAGGTAAGATTGACTTTGCTTCAAAGATGTTGATGAACCACTTACACCCCCTTACATGTCCGACTAATAATTGTATAATGTCAGCCCTAGAGAACGTCACTCAAACATAGGCACGTGTACAGACGTCATTTGGTTACAACATGCAAAAGCGCCATTTTTGTATGGAGTGGCCGGGGTTTGCTATAAGTGTCCTGTTTTATACGTTTTGGTAAAACTAATAGTTCGCTTAGATATATTTCTTACCGGTGGAATTGGACAAGTTGATGGAAAATTGTTCTTTCGAATAGCTGTCCCGAAAAATTTGTCCTTCTGCATCAAATCGCACACTGTCATGTGCATTTCTATGAAGCCCCGTTTGTAGACATTGGTCAACAATTCGAAGAAATAAAAGTGTGCCTGGTAGAATAAAAAAAAAAAGATAATATGTTTTAGTTGACGATAAGATAAGATTGACGAAGCAACCCTCGCCCATTCGTTTACGCGATGAAAAGTATTTTGTATTAAATTTTATACGTAAACCGCGAGTGGTTCGCTTAAATAAATCCTGTAAAAGCTATAATTAATTTAAGATTTTGGGGTCTAACTGGTTCATCACCATCTTTGAACCAAAGCCAACTTCACTTGCATGCGGTGCACCCTGCTGACTGACAAACGAAGCTCTGACGAAAAGAGAGGTAATTGTAAGCTACCCGACTGGGGAAGTACTTCCACCTCACGGAATACCGCAGCCAAATAACAATTCCATTGAGGGTTGTTGTGTTCCTGTGAGTGAGTGAGGTCACTAGAAATGAAGGAGATGCTGGGTGGTAGCGGGGGTGGCGGCGCGCGAGCGATATTTTATGTTGCGAGCGTTAATATGCTTACGGTAACCGCTTCACATCAAGCGGGTCGTATGCTGGTCTGCCACCCGACGTAGTATAAAAAAAAATTATGCGGTTTGGTGGCGATGCTGCAACTACTTAAAAATTAATGTCCTGGTCCATAACTATTAAGGTAAAATACTGTACAATTATCATTAGTAATATCGTAAATATTGTTATTATTTTTGTAGTAGTAGTGGCTACTTGCAAGAAATTTACTACCATTTTAATTTTAAAGGCCACAGAGGTCGTCAAATATAGAATCGGTTTGTGTTTCTATGTATTTTTGTGATATTTTTTTTATACCGTCACATCCCTTGCGGGGTAGGCAGAGAGAACTGAGCGCCACATGGCTTGGTCCTGATATTTTATAATTATAGTAATAATTACATTATAATTGTTAAATCTTTTTAGAATGACCAACTTATTAAAGAAAAAGCTCATGATCTTCAGTGTTTGCGAAATTTGTCGAAAAATATTATACAGCAAAAACTTGACATTTTAAAGAAAAAAGTAATTGATGCCGATTGCCTACCCATACTCACTATTTATAATGAAACAATAGCTGAACTTAAAGGTGCCGGTTTAGATATGATTTCTGACATTCAGTCATTTGATAAAGTGAGATCTGGGTTGTATAAAGCCAGAAACAAGCACTATGGAGTCGACAAACTTATACATACAGATGCAGCTAAAATAATAATACCCAATAAATTTGCATCAATGTTATTGGCTGATATTATTTTGTTCGTGAAAGACATCTTTGGCGATGGAACTTTCAAAGTGAGTCTGTCGCCGTTTCTGCAATTATATACACTTCATGGTGATGTGGATAGTACTTTAACACGATCAAATATTGTGCCACTTATTTACGCTGTTATGTTGTTAAAATATATGAATCAAGTTATTCTTTTTAAAATGCTGAAGTCAAAATTCGCACATTAGATTCCGTCAAAGTTTACTAGTGATTTCGAGGAGGCGGCGATGAAGACCATGGCTACCGTTTTCATAGGAGTTGAGATAAAAGGGTGCCATTTTCATTTTAGTAGATGATGGTGTAAACTTGAATCTTCAAAAGAAGAAAGACATACATAGCCGACGCTGTGCATCGCTGTGTAATTGTTTACCATTCCTTCCACAATACTCAATTGCAGAAGGTTGGAACTATATAAAATCGGAGTACGAAAAATATCCCGCAGTAAATAATTCCTGAAATTATTACGTACTCCGATTTTATATAGTTCCAACCCTTGCTTGGAAGGATGGCATCACAAACTTAATAGCGTGATGCGTCGCCATAATAATAACATAGTGCATCTTTCGAATGCTTTGAAAAAGGACGCGGCGTTTTATGCAGTGCGATGTCACCGAATCAGAGCAATATAATTTTGGTACAAAAACAGCAAAAACAGTAAAAAGATTATATAAAGAGCGATATATAGTAGACTGACAGATCGCTTTAATTAAGAAATTATAATGCGTTAAGTTTTTTATATATAATTTTTTTTAATATATTAAATTTCTCCATGGTATATGGTTTAAACTAAAAAAATATGTATAATTATATACACTACACTTATTTTAAAATTAATAGGTACTTACCTTAAAAGTGTTATCTATTGGTACAAGCACATGACCATGTACGGCGGCATAGTAAAATACGTCATGTCTCCCATAGCGTTTTGACGTAAAGTTCATATACTCAAAGAAAGCCTTATTCAAATAATCAATACGGGGACGCTCTGTGCTAAAATATCTTATCCTTTTCTGCAAATCATAGAATAATCATTTTTTTATACTACATCAGGTGGCAGACAAAGCATACGTCCCACCTGATGTGAGGCGGTTACCGTAGTCATATTAACGCTCGCAACATGAAATATCGCTCGCCTGCTGCCACCCCCGCTGCAACACAGCAAGCAACTCCTTCCTTTCTGGTGACCTCACTCACTCGCAGGAGCACAACAACCCTCAAGGGTATTGTAATTTGGCTGCGGTATTCTGTGAGGTGGAAGTACTTTCCCAGTCGGGCAGCTTTAAAAATACGCCATATCCTACCTCTCTTTTCGCCTGAGCCTCGTCCGTCAGTAACCAGGGTGCATGCACCACGTGCACGTGAGATTGACTTTGGTTCAAGGAAGTTGATGATACTCTGACACCCCAAATATCTAATAGCATAGATCAGAACCACAATATAAGCAGTAGGTCTATCAGAACAGACATATTATATGAATATTTATCAGTATGCCATCTTTTTAAATCCCGTGTATATCCCGTGAAATCGAGCTTGGATTGAACGCTGCTTGCGTTCGAAAAATTCTGGAAAGTCTTCCTGTCCTAAAATCTTAATTATCTCTTTGAAAGTTGATCAGTGTGCGTTTTGTTAGGCTTGGACACCCTTAATGTGACCCTATTTAGGAAGCTCGAGGATATATAGCAAAGATATAGCTATTCTCGCAATGTCTTTCCTATAAACCCATTAACGAGTATATCCGTAGTAGAACTAGAGGTACTGGTAAAGCCCTTCGTATAAGTATGGCTGAAGTGTCTGAAGTAAAATCAGCACACACAAAGATGGCCGATGGGGCAGAATGTTTCTGCGGTAGTGACCGAGTACCCTAAAAATACAGTGCAGTGTATTTTTAACCGACTTTATAAAAAGGAGGAGGTTCTCAATTCGGCTGTATTTTTTTTCCAATGTTGTTTTTTTTAATGCACTTAATTACTCCGTGATTTATAAACCGATTTAAAAAAAAAACTTTTTTTATTTCTAAGAGTATACTTTCAGATTGGTCCCATATTTTTTACATCATCATCGTCAAGATTTTATCTACATAAATGAAGAGTAATGTTTGGAGTCGGTTTTTTTTGTTAAAATTATTATCTTGTATTATAATTAGTAACAAAATAATGGATTATGACAATTACTTACTTTTTCCTTAGCCGCCGATAAGTTGTATGCAAGTAACGTAAGAACCAATAAAGTCATAATATGGTGAGTGATTGGAAACATGTTCAATAACAAATTTCCTCGACTGGGTTAGGTTTGGTATATCATAACTCGGCCGTACGATTTTATCATCGTTGTAATTTGTACGAGTACAATTATATTGGTATGTTTATTTATTTTACGATATAATGACATACTAATGGTTTACGTTTAGGATTCCCTAACGCAAAATAAATTAAAAGGAGCCCATATAGGATCACTTCGTTGTCTGCCGGTCAAGTCAAGGCCCTTTTTCTCAGGAACACGTGGAGGTATTGTTATGATTTTTTTTTTGTTTTATTTGTATGTTCATGGGTAGCTCATAAAAATTTCGTGAGTGAATTCTGTAACTCTAGCGCAGCTATTTCTACAATACAGTGAGACTGCAAGTGACATCTCACTCGCACAGCCGTTTGTCCCTATATTCGGCTAGGTATAATTAACTTTATGTTAAAAACTAACTTCGATGAAAGAAAGACGATGAAGGAAAATAGGTGTAATCTTAATTTGCTGAATTATGTCAGTGTTGGGAAGGATCACAAATACATATATTTGTCGCATGACAGAGATTCATTCATAGTGATACAAGATATTGTTTTGCATTATTTTGTGAGTGGTGATTAATGAAAATATTAGCAGTCGACGTAGTACCAAGTATAATTAACACATGTATATATTTTTCAAATAAATTAAAATTAGTTTCATTATTTTAAAATATAATTATACAGAGTGTTAAGCGTTAGTACTAAAGGTAAGCATCCACGTAGACCGCGAGGCATAGCTGTAATTCATCGTCCGACATGTTGTACGTGCTTGTGTATTTGCATATATTTGTTTTGCATCGCGATGACATCGTGACAGCGAAGTATGCAGCGATCGCGAGGTATCGCAGGATCTTTGGTATATGCACCCTTACAATTGTGTGTACGCGATTTTAGTCTTTAAGCTATTTGTGGACCTCTGCACCTGACTGTACGACTCTGCACTACATTTATCTATATGATCTGCGGGAGGGCCCTGGTGACCTGAAGGACCCGGAAGGACCTGGTGTGAAACAGGTTCTTTTGAACTTTAATTTGAATTAATTTAAGTTTAAATTTCATGATTTTTCTTTAATTTAATCTACCATTTGAGAGGTTTGTTTTTTATGATGACTCTATCTATTGATATGAATGACTTCTTCTTCACTTCATACCAAAATTCCTTGGTATAAAATACGCTAGTGGGATCATAGTTTAATAACTTTGGTACATAAGAAAACAAGTAAATTATGGTGGGACGTCAAGCTAATAATGACAGAGTGCTTGCTGGAAAATTTAAATTAAATTAAAAGGAAGATAAAACACTACAATAAAATTAACCGATAAAGCCCTATCTCCGGACTCAGAGATCGAAACAAAGCATGTATTCTGTGCGGCGGAGCCCGTCCATATAACTTTTCCACATATTGAAAAGTATTGAGACCTTGCGCTTAACGAGTGTACCTACATATTATGGTTGCGGAAACACAAACTTATGTAAATATAATTTGAAGGAGAAATATATTTATGTTTGTATTAATTATTGTACGCCCAACCAAGGACAGGACATGGTGAGACTGATATAGTTTAATACATATAAATACATATGTTCAACAATAAAGATATTAGCGGCCTCTGTGACCACAGGTAGGCGGTCGTGTGACTCTTTTGTATTTATTTGTGTCAGTGTCAAAAAAAAATAGAAATCAAAATATTGTAAAATCGCTTCCGTAAGAGGTGTTAGATAAGGAAGATGCGAGACGACTGTAGTAACGGGATGGGGGCCCACCACACATTCCCACCGCTGTGTCTGCTGTGTAGCCAGGATTAACAGCGGCGACCGCCAAAACAGGCAATAAACAGTGTAGTTCATTGCAGTCCCGGGGGTAAATACGGCTGCCTTGGAACTCACAACGAATTTAATCAGAAGAAATTAGTAGGAGTAAGAAGCTTTTGAA
The DNA here is from genome assembly GCA_937001555.2 of Hypsopygia costalis. Lineage (NCBI taxonomy): Eukaryota > Metazoa > Arthropoda > Insecta > Lepidoptera > Pyralidae > Hypsopygia > Hypsopygia costalis. The sequence goes on from OW443335.2 coordinate 7,842,742, forward strand.
TTTGTTTTCCCTTCTTAGCAATATGGCAAATAAGGAGTTAGAACCTAAAGAGATGGCTAGTCAAGTGAAACTCAACTGCCTTGCACCACGGATTTTATGTATTTAACACTATTGGGGACCTACAACATATCGATGTGTTAGGTAACAAAACAATTGATTTGTTACCTAACACATCGATTCCAATAATATGAATTGCAGAATCGTCTGAACGCTTGGTAATTCTCCCTTGTTGCTACCAAATCAGAATAATATACCACACCGGATTCGACGAATTCAACATGTTGTCCCGCTCCCGCCGCCAAAGATCACACTCCCAGAGAACATGATGTGCTGTTTGATCGAATTCATGATTTGTTGATGGAACTAATTTAAACGAAACGACTGTAGTAACATAAAAATAAGATGTGACTGAGGAAATTGTGTAATTTGAAGATTATTATTGTACTGTTGCTTCTTTTAGTTCCAAATCAATATGACCTGAGGCAATCACTTCTTGGTTTTTACCCGCTGTCAAGTTTCCATATATACGGCCTTTGGTGAACGGGAATCCTCTGGGAACCTGATCTATTGGTATAGTCATGTTGTTAAGATGGTATATACCCTGAAAACAAAAATATTGCAGTTAACCCCTGCCAAATCAATACATATTCTTTCCATGATGATGCTGGGATACATGACGGGGTCCCACCACTGTGTCTCCTGTGTAGCCAGGGTTAACAGCGGCGACCATAAAAAAGATGATGATGATGATAATGCTGCTAGGATAGAAAGATAAAGAAATGTAGTTTGCTTCATACGGTCGCCCTTCAGATACAGGTCTCACTTCAATCGCAGGTGGTATAGTCAGAACTCCATGACTATTCTCAATCGTATGCTAGACGAGGCATGTTTTTAAGCCACCCAAAGGCCACTATCAGTCTACTCAAGCCAAAAACCAGAACTGTACCCTCTGGAACATGGAGAAGCTCAAGATCAATAAACCCGTCTATATACCTGCTACGGTCGAAGTACACTTGCGTATTCCATTAAAATGACGTGCAATAATGCCATCGCGCTGTCTGTATGGAGTTTGAGATTGAATAAAATGAATGAAACCCTTCAAAGATCATACCTGAGTCTTTTTTATTTTTTTATATGAGAGGGGGGCAAACGAGCATGTGAGTCACTTGGTGGAAAGGAATCACCATCACCATCGCCCATGGGGATCAGCAACACCGAGGGGACTCCGATCCGCTGCCAGCTTATACTATCTAGTTTTAAGTAGAATTAAGTAATAAATATATATATATATATATTTGTAGATTAAGGTATCTATTCTATGGACTTATTGTTTTGTAAATTTGTATGCATTGCAATGTTGTCTGAAATAAATGGTTTTATTATTTATTATTATACCATTTATTTAATGTTTTTCTCTTTTTTTTTACATTTTTAAATATAATTATAAAAAAAAATATACATTTAAAAATATAAAAAAACAGGGGCACCCGCCGGTAGTGGAGCGAAGACTCAAACTACCGGTGGTCAGGGCTCCAGAGTGAGGAACCTTCTCACGATGCGGGCCGTGTCCAGGAGAACCGCCTTCTGTATCTGGTTCTGGACCCAACTGCCTAGCGAGAGCCTCTCGAGGTGATGGTCGAGGCTCTTAGCTATAAGTCCGTTTACTGATACGACTATCGGAACAATAATCGTTGAGTCCACATGCCACATGTTGGTAACCTCGTGGGCCAAGTCCAAGTACTTAGAAAGTTTCTCTTTCTCGGCCTTAACGAGGTTCTCATCATGGGGAATGGTGACGTCAACGAGAATTGCACGGTTCGTCACTCGGTCTAATACCACGATATCAGGTCTATTTGCGACAATAGTTCTGTCCGTGATAATAGACCGGTCCCAGTAGAGCGTGACACTACCGTTCTCGAGAACTGGCGCAGGTGCATACCTGTAGTATGGTACTTCAGAGCTCACAAGGCGACATTTAAGAGCAAGTTGCTGGTGTATAATCCTAGCTACTTGATTGTGTCTATGCAAGTACTCGCCGTTAGCAAGATGAGAACAACCGGAAACAATATGCCTGAGTGACTCACCGGGACGGTGGCATGCTCGACAGATGTCGACCGTACCGTCCTTCAGGATATATTTCCGGTAGTTATTCGTCTTGATAACTTCGTCCGTAATTGCACAGACAAAACCTTCGGTTTCCCCAAAGAGGTTGCCGAAACGTAGCCAGGCCACCGACGCGAGCGAGTCTACATCAGGCCCATTCAGAGCCCGGTAGAATCGCCCATGTAGCTCCTTGCTCTTCCATATATCCTTGCGGCCCTGGGTGGTAAGCACAGATGGTTTACGCCAATTCTCGGTTGCCAAGGATAGTGGTGTAAGGCCCTTATCAACTGCTACAACGTCGCGATGCATCCCACTATCACAGTTTAGGAAATATTCCCTGAGATTGCACACCTCACGGTTGTGTAAGTTTTTGGCATTTAAAAAGCCACGACCCCCACACTTCCGTGGGATGTACAATCTCATCACTGATGATCGTGGGTGATGCATGCGATACGTCGTAAGCAGTTTTCGGACCTTTACATCCAAGGCGTCCAGTTCCTTCTGAGTCCACCTTAGTATGCCGAAGGTGTATATCAGCAGGGGCATAACCCAACCGTTGAAGGCCCGAACCTTATTACCACCCGACAACAGACTTTTTAAGACTTTTGTCAGGCGACCAAAGAATCGGTCCGTCACCGATTGTTTTATGTCCCCGGCGGCTATACCTAAAGACTCCGACATACCAAGATATTTGTAGGTTTCGACTTCAGAAAGAGATCTGAGGGACATCGTCTCCGAGAGTTGCAAACTTTCCGAGTTTGCAACTCTACCCCGCTGTACATGCATGACCGCACATTTGTCAACACCAAACTCCATACAAATGGCGTTACTGAAAGTTTCTGTTACTTTTAGTAACTCCAAAAGGTCTGGTTTGTTTGGTGCAAACAACTTGAGGTCATCCATATACAGCAGATGAGAGATGATCTCACCCTCTTTATGAAGTCGGATGCCTAACCCTGAATCCCTTAACAGAGTGCTAAGTGGATTCAGAGCTAGACAAAACCATAACGGGCTCAGGCTGTCACCCTGGAAGATACCACGTTCAATCCTTATACGGTCCACCGACTCAGGAGAAACTCGGCAACCCGGTTGACAAAGGACTGTGGTCCACTGCCCCATACATGAGCCGAGAAAGGAGCATAGAGTTGAATCTATTTTATACAACTCCAGCACCCTTTTCAGCCATGAATGAGGCACCGAATCATAGGCCTTTTTGTAGTCAATCCAGGCGGCAGAGAGGTTCTTCCTGTTTCGGCGGACCTGTTGACAAACGGCTGTGTCAATGAGAAGGAGCTCTTTAGTACCACGGGACCCAACCCTACACCCATTCTGAGCGATGTCCAAAATATTATTACACTCAATGTGTTTAGTAATTTTAGATGTCAGAATGGATGTAAGGAGCTTGTACAATGTTGGCAAGCACGTGATGGGTCTATAGTTCTTAGCTTCCGTGGCACTACCATTCTTATAGAGCAGGAAAGTAATACCACCGGTCATAAAACTTGGTAGAGATCCAACTTCAAGAGCTTCTTGGAACTGAGTTGCCAAGAGAGCATGCGAGCGACGGAACCACTTGAGCCAAAAGTTGTGCAATCCGTCCGGTCCTGGAGCTTTCCAGTTATTTACCGTTCGGATTGCACAGCTAACGTCCTGGGGGCTGATGGAAATAGCCTCCATGTTTCCGATCGACTCACACGCTCGCTCGACAACGTCAATCCATGCTCCCTCGGTGTGGTTGATAGGCACCGACCAAATGCTTTGCCAGAACTGTGACACAGCATTAGCGGTCGGAAGTTGCCTATCAACCACACTGTTAGTGGGTCTCTCCCAAGTTCGGTATACTTTCCTTTCGTCGCATTGGAAAAGCCGATTCTGATGGTACCTATCCACACGCTGCCTATAACGACGGATACGGTTTGCCCATGCATACACTTTCTGCTTCAGAAAGTCTATGCGCTCTGTGATCCAATGCATATAATCCTGGGGCCTAATATTGGTCCCAGCAAATGCTTGGTGCACAAAGCGCATAACTCTCGGGCGATTATTACCCGATCTGAAGCAGATTAGTTTCCCTATGAGGGCTCTAGCCGCGCTGATACGCCGCTCGATTCTTACTTGCCATGCAGGAACATCGGCAGTTGGTCGCGAGGCTCGGTCACAATCCGGAAATTTGACCCGAGCCAAGCGACAGGCCGCGATGGCTGCACAGTAGAGTATCGAGTGTGTATCAGCAAGGTCTCGGCTAGATTCCAAGTAGGAATCTAGTAAGCGGTCTAGAGCCCCCATAAGTGCCATATTTTGTCTATGCACGGGCAAACGTGGTAGGCGCGGTCTTTCGGCAATCGGTGTGGATCTGTACGCATAAAGCGCCTCATCCAATGCCCTCCTCAGTTGCTCATCATCCTGGGATGGATCTACGCTCGTGCTCACATATTCATCTGGTACTGGTCCATCCTCCGCTTGCGTTGTTGCCGAATGTATGTCATTTGGCATCACCGCAGTCGGAGTTTGACTTACCTCGGTGACTACGTGTACAGGTTGCGTTTCCCGACGAAGTCGCTCAAGCGTAGGCTCATCCAGCAAACGGCAACGCTGGATAGCCCTCACTTGATCCGACAAACGTTGAACAGAAACGGTGACAGTCGGTTCAAGCACCTGAAACAGTGGAAGCATACGAGCACGATACGCACTGAGATTGCTTCCCCCCTCTGTTGCCCTATAGTAGGCGCGCATGACGTTTTCATTTATAGAATTTGTCCACCTCATGCGTCGCACTACACCACCGGTAGCGGGAGCCTGTCGCGGGGCAGGGTGCCCCGAAGACTCCAAGCCGGCCGGTAGCGGGGGCCGTCCTCTTCGTCGCGCAGGTCTCGGCGGCGACGGGGGCGGCGGTAGCCCGTCCTCGTCGCTCGACACGTTGGAGGTCGGAGGTGTGGCATATTGCTCCTCCGATGACGTGGAGCTAGGCGAAGCGGGTGGTGGTGGGCGTGCGTTGGTCTGTGACACTAGTTTCTGTCTTGCTCTTGTAATCATCTTTTATATTTGTTATAATTTCATATTCATCGTATATAACACTTGACGTTTTTGACAATCATTGTCATGGTGCTCTTTGCTCATATTTGTTTATCTATATTTTTCACTCTAAAATGTTTGGCTTCTTAAATATTATTTATTATATAGTCTTGCTTGGTAAATATATCGTTAAAAATGTGAATATAATGTTAGAATATGAAAAATAACAAACAATAAAAAAAAATTAACAAAAAAGTAGATGTGACAAAGACAGCGTCATTTTTTTTTTTTTTTTTTTTTTTTTTTTTTTTTAATTATTATTTATTATTATTATTATTATACTCCTTCCTTCCTTTCTTTCTAGTGAACTCACTCACTTGCAGGAACACAACAACCCTCATGGGAATTGTTATTTGTACGCGGTGTTCTGGTTTGGGGGCCTACGGCCAATGCTGAAATTTTCTGATTGCGAAAATCTAAGCTTACCTTAAATTGGCGGTAATTGTGTATAGCTTACCTGGTAGAAACCATAAAGTCTCTATCGACCATAAAGACTCTACCGATAGCAATCCTAAGATGTATTTTGACGATCAAAATACCGATGGTAATCGGTCAGCTTCGGCAGTAGGTGATCCCTGGTCGTGTACGACAAATGGACGGACGGATGTCGTTCTTGAAGGGTCCTGTTTTATCCGTTATGATAAAATTATTAGTTCGCTTAATAATAATCTTAAGATTTCTTACCGGTGGAAACGGACAAGCTGTTGGTAAGTTGTTCTTTCGAATAGCAGACCCGAAAAACTTGTCCTTGAGCACCAAATCGCACACTGTCATGTGCATTTCTATGAAGCCCCGTTTGTAGACATTGGTCAACAATTCGAAGAAGTAAAAGTGTGCCTGGTAGAATAAAATATATGATATGTATTACATTGCGATAAGAACACATTGTAATTATAATTATGTATGCTCCAGAAACTAAGAAGAGCTGGCGTTTCAGAACTACTAGATTTTTTGACGTGACAACGTCTTCGTATAAATCGATGAACGCCGGCTGCACGCACGAGAAAGCATGACTCATTGTCACGTTCGCCTGAGCCGAGCGTGCAAGCGAGACCGAGGAACAAGAGAGACACGATCGACCTAAGCGTTCATCAATGTTTTCTTACGACGTTATCACGTAAAATTATCGTCCACTAGCCGACTTTAGAGACAATTTTTTTTTTATATTCATTCTATGAAGATTTATTACAGTCGTTGCTCTGTACTGCTCTGTTAATACTAGAGGAAAGTGGGAAGAAAGTAACTTTCTTTCCACTTTCCTCTTACCTTTAGTATTCCACCATTGGGTTAATTATTTATCAGTTGTCTAGTACCCATCTTAGGATTGCTATCGGTTTCAACATTCCAATGCTGATGTGCTTCGTCGACTACTCAAAAGCATTTGATTGTGTTAAGTGGGAATGTTTATGGAGGATTCTGACGGAAATGGGAGTACCAGAGCATCTCGTCATTCTTATCGCAAACCTCTATCAGAATGGAAGCACAGTTGTGAAGGTGAACAATGTCTTGTCGAAGCCCTTCAAGCCCCAAAAAGGCGTTAGACAGGGATGTATCCTATCTCCGATTCTCTTCAATATCTATGGAGAATATATAATGAGACGAGCCTTAGAGGATTGGGAAGGTGGAATATCCGTTGGTGGCAGGAAAATCAGCAACCTGAGATATGCAGATGACACTACCTTGTTCGCATCATCTGAGCAAGAATTGGCTCAGCTCCTTTCTAGAGTGGAGAAAGAGAGTGAATTAGTAGGCCTTACCATTAACAAGACAAAGACCAAGGTGTTAGTGGTAGACAGATCTGGTTCGCTAATTCGCTCCAATGAACTCAGGGACCTAGAATTTGTTGAGCAGTTTATATATCTTGGCTCTCTTCTTACTAACGAGGGTGGCAGTGAGAGAGAAATTGCCAGAAGAATCCAAATGTCCAAGGCAGCAATGACTAAACTCACTAGGATATGGAAAGATCGCAATATATCCCGTAAAACCAAAGTGAGGCTGGTGCGTACGCTGGTGTTCTCAATTTTCTCTTACGGTGCCGAATCCTGGACGATAAGAAAAAAAGAGAGGGAAAAAATTGACTCTTTTGAGATGTGGTGTTGGAGGCGAATGTTGCGAATTCCATGGACTGCGCGCCGCACCAATGTGTCCATTCTTGAGGAGCTCCAAATAACCACAAGGCTATCCTCTGTTTGCTTCCAGCGAATACTTAAGTATTTCGGACATGTCGCTCGTAGAAACCCTGACAGCCTTGAGAAGCTGATGGTAGTTGGCAAGGTCGACGGGAAAAGACCACGCGGTCGCTCACCTACCCGTTGGTCAGACCTAGTCAAAACACTAACTGGCCTGCCAATAGCCGAAGCTTTTAAGACCGCCGAGGACAGGAAAACGTGGAGGAGTATAGTGCACAGAGCGACCAAGACTTCAAACTAGACACGACCTTCAGCAATGAAGAACACGACTAAGAAGAAGAAGTAGTATAAAAAAAAAAAAAAAAAAAAAAGTACCCATAGTACAAGCTTTGCGCTTAATTTGGGATTGTGTAAATTGTTGTGTAAGCGTTGTGTAAATTGACCCGAAAAAAAAAATAGGTAGGTACTTACTACAAAAGTGTTATCTAATGATACGAGCATATGCATATGTATGCCGACATAGTAAAATGGGTCATGTCTCCCGTAGCGTTTCGACGTGAAGTTCATAGACTTAATGAATGTCTTATTGATATACTCCATACGCGGATGTTCTGTACTAAAGTATCTTATCTTTCTCTGTAAATATAGTAATAAAATTAGATATTATACATATATAATGGTACGATTTGCAACCCTAATCTCTGCTGATTAGGGTTGCAAACTCCAGGGTCCAATTTTCCTAGGACATGTACTGGTTTTTGGAGTGTCATCGGGTGTCCTGGATAGTTTTTAAGCGGCGTCTTGGGTTTTTAAAGCGTCCTGGTTGATAAAAGTTGATACATTACACGTTAAATTATTAATGAAAATCAAAAAGCAAAATGAAATGAAATGACGAATATATAATTATACCTAAAGTCTGTTTTAAATCTCTAAGACCCTCAGACCAAACTGATTTTACCTTGGTGGCCAATTTCATAGAAAACTTTGAAGATAATCAAATAATAATAATAATAATATTTTCCTACGTCCTGTTTTATAACTGAATTATCTTGGTTTTACAACTTCAAATCCAACTTGAAATTTGGTTTTGGCAACCATATATCAGCAGCACAATATAAGCAGTAGGTATACAACATCAGACATTATGATTATGAGTATTTATGAGTGTTCCAACTCCATGCAAATATTTGAACTCGGCAATATCACACAGATACCGCAGCAGCATGGGTAAAATTTGCTTTATATAGTAATAAGGGACTAATGAAATGTTGATTATACTTGTGTCTTTTAATTGACCGTCCTTGTTAAAATTACATAGATTTAAAAGAAAAACACCTCTTTACGTCTTTAAATTTTCACATCAGTCGTCTTCTACGTAGCACTTTCATACGACTTAAAGCACTTATATAAGCCTATGTATAAATAACAAATATTCAATTAATACATAGGCAGGCAAGAATACTAACGATCACCCGAGAAATTAGTCGTGTGATTAATTTCTCCGATGATGTCGTCGTACATTGGAGACGAACATTTTTGTTATTTGTCTATCATCGCAAGCGCTATTAATGCACCCTGCGCTTGACATTCAATTCGACCGTGAACCTAGCTATGGTACCTACGTGTTGTTATTTTGCTTTTATAATAATATCGGTTATTCACTCGTGAAGTGTAAAATGTTACGTTAGTTATTCTCTCCTTCAATAAATAAATATATGTGGTGTGAGTGAAGGTAAACCACCAGGATATATAAGGACTTTTAATCGCACACAGGTGCATATATCGCACCTTATGCGATATATATTCTGACCCATATCTACCTCAACCATGCCACACACGGTTGACCCGCGTAGTACAGTAAGGCGCGAGCGGGGATATGGATCCAAAGCGTAGAGGCCCCTTAGACAAGTTTGACGTAATGTTGTATACCCGCCGTGGCTCCAGGGGCCCTACCGCAGGGAACCGATTACCACCGGATTTTTTGTATGCAAATACCAAACTCCAGATTAGATTAGTGGCAGTCGTCTTTCACTTAGCTGGCAGAAACCCTGAAGGTTTACCGATAAAGCTAAAAATGGTTGTTAATAACTTATAACTAAGACCTATTTTTGGGAATCAAAAAATCCGATTGTAATCGGTATTAGCTTCGGCGGTAGAGCCCCTGGATATACTCGTATCAACAGAACAATAAACCCATAAGCACTTGCTCATTTTATCTATTGATACCGGCAGGCATTGTAACTATGTATTGTAAAGTGTGTTAAAGAATAAATGCGTAATGAGGATGATTTTGGTGGATTTAACACTCGGCTATTGCAGAAGAGGAGCGGACGAATATTATTATTATTATAATAATAACATCTGATACCTTTCTCAAGTCAAAACCTACAAATACCTTGGTATGTCGGAGGCTTTGGGTATGGCCAGCGGGTACTTAAAACAATCGGTGATGGATAGATTGTTAGGTCGCCTGACAAAAGTACTGAAAAGTCTTGTTTCAGGTGGTAACAAGGTTCGCGCTTTCAACGGTTGGGTTATGCCCCTGCTGATATATACCTTCGGCATACTAAGGTGGTCTCAGACTGAATAGGACGCCCTGGATGTAAAGATCCGAAAACTGCTTACCACCTATCGTATGCATCACTCGCGATCGTCGGTGATGAGATTGTACATTCCACGGAAGTGTGGGGGCCGCGGCTTTTTAAATGCCAAAAACCTACACAACCGTGCGGTGTGCAATCTTAGGGAATATTTCCTACACTGTGATAGCGGGATACACCGCGATGTGGTAGCAGTTGATAAGGGCTTTACGCCACTATCCTTGGAAAACGAAAACTGGCGCAAACCACCTTTACTTACTACCCAGAGCCGCATGGATATATGGAAGAGCAAGGAGCTGCATGGGCGATTCTACCGGGCTCTTAACGGGACTGATGTAGACTCGTCCGCATCGGTGGCCTGGCTACGTTTCGGTGATCTCTTTGGAGAAACTGAAGGTTTTGTCTGTGCAATTATGGACGAAGTTATCAAGACGAATAACTACCGGAAATATATCCTGAAGGACGGTACGGTCGACATTTGTCGAGCATGCCATCGTCCCGGTGAGTCACTCAGGCATATTGTTTCCGGTTGTTCTCATCTTGCTAACGGCGAGTACTTGCACAGGCATAATCAAGTAGCTAGGATTATACATCAGCAACTTGCTCTTAAATATCGCCTTGTGAGCTCTGGGGTACCATACTACAGGTACCTGCGCCAGTTCTCGAGAACGGTAGTGTCACGCTTTACTGGGACCGATCTATTATCACTGACAGGACTATTGTTGCCAATAGACCTGATATCGTGTTAATAGACCGGGAGACGAGTCGTGAAGGCCGAAAAAGAGAAACTTTCAAAGTACTTGGACTTGGCCCACGAGGTTACCGCCATGTGGCATGTGGACTCGGCGAAAATTATACCGATAGTTGTAACAGTAAACGGACTTATAGCGAAGAGTCTCGACCGTCACCTCGAGAGGCTCTCGCTTGACGGTTGGGTCAACAGCCGGATACAATAGGCGGTTCTTCTGGACACGGCCCGCTTTGTGAGGAGATTCCTCACTCTGGAGCCCTGACCACCGGTAGCTTGGGTCTTCGCTCCGCTACCGGCGGGTGCCCCTCTTTTTTATATTTTTAAATGAATATATTTTTTCTATTATTTATATTTAAAAATGTAATAAGTGGAGATAGAAAAGGAATAAATGAGTAGAATAAAAAAAAAGAAAGGAAGGAGATGCTGCGTTGGCAGAAGGGGTGACGGCGCGCGAGCGATGTTTTATGTTGCGAGCGTTAATATGGCAACGATAACCGCTTCACATAAAAAAAAAACCTCGCAGGTTAGCTTGTGTATTGGTGAGTGACGACACCGCGGGTGCCGAATCTCCAGAGAATCGCTCAGGGCCTTCATCTCCGGCGAGTCTTCGTCGGTTTGAGTCGAAACCTAAGAAGGCCCGCAGAGCTCTCAGCTCTGTCTTGCCTTCATTGCACATCAGGACAAGAGTTGTTAGAGCTATATATTCCAAGGGTGGAAGTTTTAAAGTGCATAACGCCGCGAGTAACTTCGGAGAAAGCGCAGCACACGTCGCGACACCCCTGAGTCACTTACACCTGTGTATTGACCCCAAGCAATTTCCTAGCATTTTGAGGGCATATCTCGTGAGTGGCGAGCCACCGTCTGCCGCAAATAATGATCGATAGCGGTAGTCGACAGGGGACCGTCCACCAAATGTATTTAGTCCACCAAAATCATCTTCATACCTTATTTAGTTCTTAACATAGTGTGCAATAGTTCCAATGTCTGCGGAGACCTGTATCCTGGAAGAAATCACGGCGGGTGTACAATACTACATTAAACTTCTCTAACGGGTCTCGACGCGCTGTATCCATTGTATAATGTTTATATAATTATGATTGAATTACAAATAATATAATAATATACCTACGGACCTGTAATGACAACTAAGTTTTTGCATGCTAGTGTAACCCTGGCGGGACATGTATGAACATTCTGACATAAATGTAACACCGATGTACTTACCATGTGCCATAGCAAATAAACGATTTCATTTCATTTCCATTTACACGCGCCCGCCTATCAAAGGACCGGGTTTAATCCCGTGATTTTAAGATAATTATAAAAAAGGACAAAATGAATAAGTTTGTAACAACGTTGACCTCCTTATCAGTAGGAGACACCTTTTTTTTTTTTTTTTTTTTTTTTCTTTTATTTAAGGAGCTTAGTCACACTTGTGACTATGTCGCTCCGTTATGCATCCTAATGTTAATTACTGCCTGTGTTTGAGGCCTAACCTAACCAATTTGTATAGTAGCCTTGCTGACTCCGACATTGGAGTCGCCAGAATACTGTTACAACCTCCTATTTCTGACTGGATTAAAAGTATATTGTCAAAAACTTGTCTTCTGAATGGTTCGTTTCGCACACACTCCATTAGTATGTGATATGCGTCTTCGATAACATCACATTCAGAGCAATTTGGGGATGGTACCTTACCCATCATAAACCCAAATTTGTTCAATGGAATGTGTCCAGATCGTAGCCTCATAGCAGTTATAGTATCAAACCGGTTAAGATCACAGTCATCAAACCAAGTGTGGTTCAAAGGCTCCGATTGAATAGTTTTGTACCAGATCCCTTTTATTTTACATCTTTCGTCAAAATATTCTTTCCAAATACTCCTACATTTTTTCTTAATTAAATGGATGCAGTCCATATAGAATGAAGATATACCAATTGGTAGACCTTCATCAATAGCTTTGTTAGCTAGGTCGTCCGCTGCTTCATTGCCACAGATGTTGACGTGAAAAGGTATCCACTGGAGCACAATGCCCTTTGAGCTAGATTTGAACTTCATGATATCTTTAATGACTGAGTAGGCTATCGGGAGCCCTCGATAAGTCGAGGTACACCGAGCCAAGTGTTGGAGCGAGCTCTTTGAGTCAGTTAATATCACAAAGTTGTCTGCTTTAATCGACTTAACATAAGATATGGCTTCAGCAATAGCCAACAGTTCAGCGTGCATTATACTAATGTTTGAGTCAATTTGAAGTTTCATAAAGCTACAAGACTGAGGGTCAAAAAATGCGGCTCCAATTTCAGTTTCCCCACGTTTAGAAGCATCAGTGAAAATTTTGAAGTGCGATTGATATCTTCTATCTAAAAAACTATTACAAACTGACAAAATTTCAGAAGTCTCGTAACATTTTTTTGCTTTATCTATGTTGGGTACATCGGTGTAAATTACATTAGATAAATCTAAGTTACTGACCCATGTGTCGAATGTGAACATCTCCAGTTTTGGGCTAGAATGGATATGTACATTTATTAGATCGTCGCTGATTGTAACTAATAAAGGCACTTTTTTACGAGTCCATTTATGAGATCTACATAGAGCTGATAGTTCTATTAACGCGGATACCAGACTGTTATTTTTAAATGATTTACATTTTAGCCAAAACTTACCAGCCAGATACATTCTACGCACATGTAAAGGATTTAAATTTAATTCACTTTCCATTGCATGAATAGGAGTACTTTTTATAAAACCACCAATGATTCGCATAGCTTGATTTTGACAAATATCTAGTTTTTGTAAATGAGATTTGCAACTGACATCGTACAAGAAACTACCGTAATCCAAACGGCTCCGAACAACTGATATATATAGTTGTCGTAAATATTTTGGGTGTACGCCCCATCCTGAGCCAGCCAGTACTTTGATTATGTTTATATATTTGAGCACCTTTTCTTTGATTTCATTTACATGTTTGCCCCATCTGAGCCCGCGATCCAACCATAAACCCAGATATTTAATATGGTCATAAACTTGCATTTCTGTTTCATTAATTTTAATTGTTATATGATTCTTAAATGGGCTGCTTTTAAAAACACATATTTTACTTTTTAATGGGGATATATCCAGTCCCCTTTGAGCGAGTGCTTTACATAAGAGATCTAATGCAACTTGTAATTCACTAACAGCATTTGGTATATCATTAGAAGAAGTATATAACACATAATCGTCTGTATATTGCAATATGTGAACATTATTAATTAATTCGCAAATCTCATGGGTCACTAAATTAAATAGTATTGGAGACAAAGGATCCCCCTGTGCTAAACCTCGACTGCAATACCGTGTTAAGAAACGGTCATTTACTTTAATAATAAGCTGTCTTGATGAAAGGAAGTTCCAAAGGCATTTACAAAATTTTGAACCAACTTTTAATTTATTCAAAATTGATAGAAGTGTGTTGATGTCAACATTGTTGTAGGCATTATCTATGTCTATGAAACACGCTATGGTAGTGAATTTCTTTGAAAATGCGATTTGAATATCTGTAACTAAGATACTTAGACAGTCTAGACATGAGCGTGACTTTCTAAATCCGATGGTTTTATCACAAAAAATATTATTTTTCTCTAAATACCATTCCAGCCTTTTTTGTAGCATCGAGTGGAGTATTTTACAACAACAAGACATGAGCGAAATGGGTCTTAACGGTGAGGCCGAAGCTGCATCTCGGCCAGGTTTGGGAATAGGTATTATACATATATCGCACCATTGATTAGGTACGAATCCTGAAAAAAGACATGTATTATAGATATTAAGAAGAATAAGTTTGCCATTCTCGGGTAGATTTTTAAGCATAGAATAAGATATGCCGTCTCTTCCAGGTGCTGAATCTTTTGACTTCATACATTTGTCTAATTCGTGTAATAAAAATGGGCACTCTAATTGCGGATTATGTGAACCAAAATCAGGGCTCATTGGATTAACAAAATCCGGGGATAGACTATGCAAAAGAATATTAGCTTTTTCGCCATCTGTGTGTAATCTAGGTGTTTTATATCCTTTGAGCCATTTCATTTTACGCCACATGTCATTTGCTGTCGTATTTTCATCTACTGATGAACAAAAATTATGCCACGCCTCTTGTTGGGCCTTTTTAATAAGTTTTTGGGAGTCTTTGATTTTAATTTGTAATTCATCGTAATTTTGGGGTGTGGGGTTACGCCGGAAGCTTTTAAGAGCTAATCGTCGAAGAGCAACTGATTTCGACAGTTCTGGGTTCCAAAAGGGTTTAGGCTTAAATTTACTACACGGGCTGAAGCAAATTTTTTTAAAAGGTATAAAAAGGTCATCCGCTTTATTAATTTCCTCAATAAAAAGATCGTATGCCCTGCTAGGATCTGTTGGTGGTGTCCAATTAGTAAAAGCTCTTTCTAGATAGTTTCGATAGCTAACCCAGTCCGCGAGTTTAAAATTTCGAACTTTTTGTGTCTCAAAATCCGCTATAAAATCAGTCGAAATTTTTATTATATAGTGATCGCTACCTAATGTCTCGTTAGTTACACCCCAATTTAATTTTATTGACAAGTCAGACGAAGCTATAGATATATCGGGTGTAGTTTGTCTAAGGCTACCATCAACTAATTGCATCCGTGTAGGGCTGCCATCATTTATTGTTGTGTAGTTGCTTTCTAGCATAGAATCAAAAATTTGTGAGCCTCTTGTATCCGTTTTACACGACCAATTGGTATGGTGACCGTTAAAATCTCCCAGGATTATAGTGTTCCTGTTAGCCAAAGTGAAGAGAAAGTCCCAATCGGCTTGAGTGGTATTAATATTTGGTGGACAGTAAACACATATGACATTTTTAATATCCTCACAATTAAAAATTTTAACATGAATTACTTCCAACGCCCCATTATAAGATGGAATTTGACTAACTTGTGACTGAATAGTTCTATGTGTGAGTATTGCCACACCCCCGTATGAGTTATCCCTATCTTGACGAAAGATGTTGTAATTGCTTACCTTAAGTTGAGTATCTGGTTCAAGCCAAGTTTCGGATAATGCTGCTATATGGATTTTTTCTTGAATTAAAAATTGTTCAAATACTCTCAATTTAGGTTTTAAACTCCTGGCATTCCATTGATATAAATTAAGTTTTACCTGTTTACTTGATTTCGTGCTATCCATTGATAAAAGAGCACAAGTTTTTGACAATAGATAAGTCAGACATGGAGGTTGCTACAAAGGATATTAACCAATCTACAGTTATTTTGATAGTCGTCTTAATTTTATCGGTCATACTATTCTTACTAATAAAAATAATGTTTTTAATTTTTTGTATAAGGTCCCAGAACGACTTCTTGCTCTTGCTCCCTTTATGATCCCCATCACTATAGCTATCATCTTCACTTTGGTCGTTTCCGTTAGTATTTAGATCAGGTAATGTGTTAGTATATCCTTCATCCATAGATCCAATCTTCGTTTTTGCTGATATAACTTTCTTTTTGTTAACTGATAATTTTCGGGAACTTGTTGTTGTTGGAGGTAAATTGTAAAGCTGTTTTTTTGTTACAGACGCATATGTGATAGGTTCGGGTGAAGGAGGGGGGCTTTGATTGTGTTCTGTAGATTGTCGGGAATCATAGAAGGAATCACCAGCGAATTTCTGCAAATCTGTTTCATTTCGTTTATGTTTTGGGGCAGGTTGGGCAAGAAGTGACAAGGCTTTTCTATACGAACAATTATTCGTAGACATAAGTTCTCTGATATGCCTCTCTTTTTGAAATATCGGACAGCTTTTTGATAAGGCCATGTGACCTCCTGAACAGTTGACGCATTTGTATTCTGTCTTTTCGCAGTTAGCATGCGTATTTCCACATTTGGGGCATATTGCTTTACTTGAGGGGCACATTTTTGCCACGTGACCATAACGCCAATATCGTGAACATTGTGTTACGGGGAATACATACGGTGTAACCTTTATTCGCATGTCAAACAGATTAATATATGCCGATCAATAATCTTAATGTATGTAAAAATAACCTTAATGTATGTAACTCATATCTAAACATCTTCTCTGACATATAAATGGACTTGTGAACCATTTTTTTTCGATTTGTTATTTAAATACGTCATAATAATATAACTATAGGTGAAAGAATTACTTCGATAGCAAAAAATCTTCTCGAGATATGATAACTTGAAGATCACAATTTTGACTATCGCGAAAACGCTCCATACAAAAGGCTAACAGTATTATGACGTCACGTTATGCTATTTTATATGCAATAAATCAAAAATTTGTAACGACAGATATGTTAAATATTGCGTATGTAGCTAGTGCCGTATCAAAAGTTATAGTATTTTTTATTGTTTCTACAATGGTAATATTTATTTTTTATAATTTCATACTTTTAAAATGGACTTTCCCACTAAACTTTATGGACCATAAAACATGTCGGATATAAGTTATTAAAATTTTGAGATCGCAGATCGTTCTACAGATCGCAGATCGTTCTCGTAGTTTTATGTATTTTAATGATAGAGAGTTAATGATAGAGAGTTTTTATAATTTCAGAACTTTGTTCACATATCATTAAGGTACAATAGGCGTACCATAATGATATAGTCATATGTATCATATCGTTATACTTTATAATATTGTCATGAATCAAATGTGACTCATTCAACTCAAGACATCAATTAATATTGAACTTTAGTTATAGAATTGAGTTATGTAATCCATATCATATCTTTTTATTTTAATGATTTTAAGTTAAATAACACAAAACCATGTTGTATGTAGTTTTATTTTAAGATTTTTATTATGTATTTTTTATGTAATTATGTTTTTATATGGAATTTTAATAAAAAGAAACGTGTAACGTTACAATATATATTGGTAGGAATGAATGAATATATATAGCTGCAAATCCAACCCTTTCCTTTTTTTTATTATATACTATTAGGGTGTGCCAAAAAAGTCGATTTTTTTTAGTCTCATCCCAAAATTTCGTAAATATCTCCATCGAACCTGAAGTTTTCCCATTGAAATAATTATTGAATTCTGTACGCCATAAAAATTTAAATTTTTCAAAAATAAATCATTGAACCTTATTCAATATTAAATTCTGAACAAAAAATTACTTTGATAATTTAACAAGCTTGTGTAATAATTTAATTTAATATTTTAGTTCGTAGAAGCTCAAATTAAAAAAATATATATATTTACGGGTCTTGTAACTTTGTTGTTATTAATGATACGAAAAAGACCATAAGGATTTATTTTATAGAATTCCAGACGTACTACAAAATTAACTGGAGTAAAAAAAAATATATATACTTTTTTGCCACACCCTAATATACTAAACACATAAAGATTATTCCAATTAGGTACTTACTTTTACTGCTTTTACCATAGTGTCCAATAAACTGTATGGAAGTAACGTAAGAAATAATAAAATGACAATATAGTGAGTGATTCGTACCATGTTCAATAACAAATTGCCTCGTCTGCATTAGGCATCATAATGTAAAAATAAATAAATCAAATTACCAACGTGACTATAGAGAAACAAATTACAATAATGATTAAAATGAAATCATAGACACGTGCTATTATTTTTACAGTGTATAATTTCATTTTAATACATTATAATGTCATACTAGTGAATCGTTTTTAGGGTTCGGTAATTCAAAGCAAATTAAAAGGCACCCTCATAGGAATACGTCATTATCCATCTGTTAAGTACCTACGAGTATTCTCTAATTTCAGAATATCGGATCAGGGTCGTTGAAAAAACCCAACAAAATAATTTTAACAAAAAAGAAACCGACTCCAAACATTACTATATATTTATGTATGTAGATACAGAATGATGATAATGATGATGAAAAAATATGGGATCAATCGGAAATATACTCTATATTTCCGATTGATCCATCATTCAAACAAAAAAAAGCTTTTCAAATCAGTTTATATCATTGACGGAGTAATGAAATAACAAACCTAACAGTGGGTAGATACAGGTTGATGATGATGATGATGGAAAAAATATGGAACCAATCTGGAAGTATACTCTATAAAAAAAGTTTTTTTTTTAAATCGGTTTATAAATCACGGAGTAATTACGGAGTAGTCACAGCGTACATTTATGTCGTTGTTGCACGTACATCACTTTCATGATTATCCAAACAAATAAGACTTATTAATTGCAACAATATAAAGAAAATAATTAGGCACTTCTAAAATGTTATAAACCTATTAAGAAGAATCTGAAAGTAGAAACAGTATATCAAAATAAATACCAAAATAACGTTCGGAAAATGCATGTTGACTTTAATTATGACGTTGTTGCAGCCAATGAGCGATATGTGCATGGTTTTTTTTTTTATGACATACTTATTACACTTTTCTGTAGGGAACATAGTGTGCAGAGTGGGCACAGTGGACGCGACAAGATGACAAGGGTGGGATTTCTATTCTTGCTTCTATTCCTGAACTTAAGTGTCCTGCGGTCCATGCAGGCAGGTGCTGGTTGACAACCAGCGCCTGCCGTGTCCCAATAACAAAAAAAAAACCAGACATTGCGGACTCGCCCACGGAGGGTTCCGTACGTAGGAATAATACGTATAAATAAGAAAGAATGCGTCGGAGAAAATAAATAAAATATATTTTGCAATGTGCACATCAAGCCCTTTCATATGATACCCCATTTGAACTATGTAGTAGTGTGCTAGTAGCTTCAATTTGAAATTTCGACTCCCTATAAAAAATATAGAGCTACTATTTTTTAAGATTTAACTACAAATGTATAGTTTTAAGATTTATTCTTGTATTCGTAGTCTATAACTATGTTACTTGCCAAATTTCATAGTTCTAGGTCAACGGGAAGTACCCTATTCATTTTGATTCCCTTGAGAATGTGTCGAAATATGCGTTTTTTGCTGAATGTATCTTTTTTTTTACGTAAACTTAGCAGTTTGATTGTTTTACCACATCTTCATCACATATACAGTTCAAATTTCAGCTTGATACCTCCACGCATTCTCGACATAGAGGGTCTTGACAGACAGACATACAGACAGACAGACAGGCAGACGGACAACAAAGTAATTTTATAAGGGTTCCGTTTTTCCTTTTGAGGTACGGGACCCTAAAAATAATAAAACACGGGATCCTCCGAGTGTCCCATGTCGAAGGTCACCAAGTCGGTGCAGATTTTTGTTTGTGTTTAAGGTAAAATACCAATGAAGTTTAAATCAAGTAGGTAAATCACTTTTTATGCTCGTTATTAACCCGTCACCGACAACCATAGTTCACTCTCACTTACACATGGTTAATACAATATATGTAGTATATGCTGCGCCATCTACCTATATTTCAGGTCTCCTCTACCCAAAGGTTGCCAGGAAGAGATTGCTAAGCGATAAGGCCGCCTTTTGTATTATTTTAAGTGATTACTGTCATATTTTTTTATTTTTATGGTGCAATTAAGAGTATTGTATTGTATTGTTAATACACCTGATTCACAGGTTCTTTAGAACTATCCTTAGACTTAAATTAAGTTTATATTTCATAGTTTCCTTTTATTTAATATACAAAATATGGTAATCCATATTTGTTAGAGAATTTTCCTTATGATTGACTCTATCGATTGGTACCTTAATTTTTGCATTTAATGATTTACTGCTGTGAAGTCGCAGTTCACCACCATCACGCTTCCTAGCAGCTAAGTAGGCAGAACACCTAGGCGGGGGAGGTGAATAATACCCATAATTCTATTTTTAAAATATTTATATAATATTCTAGCAAGTTGGCCAAAATCATCTATTAAAATAATAATATGTACGTACGAGTATATTGTCTAAAACAATTTTCATCTTATACAGTTTAAGCAATTCAAAGGAAACTATTATTTGCTTTGTGTTAAGTGGACTTTATACATTACGATACGATATTCGTTTTATATTTAAAAATAATTTCCACGCCTCATGTTTGTAACTTTAAAAAGTCCGCCCTTCAATATAGTTTTATAAAGTTATGACATATCATCTTTCATATATTTTGTGATTTCTTTTAAGTAGAGTGGGTGAGTTCTACTCACTCTATGGCAGAGTCATCGTTGAGCCTACTCAAACTAAGTGAGCTCCTCAAGTAATTATGCACGGCCACGTTGAATCGAGCTGTGTAAACCCCATTTTAGGGATGTTTACCTTGCGACGTTACGACATAGTCGACAATACGCTTCTTTCCTTGCAAACCTGAGAACAGTAATTCCATAGAGTTGCGTAGTTATACATTATATTTCCTAATACTCCCGGTCGACAGAAATGTAAGGACATTATTCCATAAGTATTAATAATTACTTGAACATGACACATTTTTATTTAATTGGGTAAAGTCAAATCTATTTTTTTTTATTAATCAAATTTATAAAGTAACACGTTGAAGTATAAAAAAAGGAAAAAATAACAGACCGCGACAAATTAGATAATTTAAGCCAAATCAGTGGACCTCTGACTTGGCTTAAATTATCACACATAGCTTACAACGTAGTGGAGTATACTCTAAACTTTTTAGATTGAATAGAGAACCGTATCTCAATAAAGGAATGAGTATGGATAGATGCCTATTTTAGTAATCGCCTCTTAAAACACTTCTTTGATATTCAAGTAGATTAATAAATATATATTTATGGACAAATTCTGCCATCTAGTTTCAAACTAAGCAAAGCTTATATAGCTATGGGTACTAGATAACTGAATTATACTTAAATACATTTTTTGTAATTACATACATGTACATAGAAACCACTTAGACCAAGACAAACAGACTTGTTCATGCATACAAATTGTCTTGTGCGGGAATCGAATTCACGACCAACAAGCTCGTCAATGTGAATCGGATACACGTCATGAGAATTGTGAAAAATTATGAAATAGTTACTTACATTTCTTCGCCAATCTCACTGAATCGATGTTGAAAAAGTTTGATAAAGATGCAATTCAAATCTTAAAGACATAACGATTATAGCGATAACTATATCGCACGAACCGACTCATGGCTAGAAGCTAGGAAATAGTTATCTGTGTACAGAATATTGTGTAGCCTTTATTTGATTTAGGTTTAATCCTATGTACTGACGTATGCAGGGTTAGAAACAAAGGTTTGCAAAATATACAAACTCTTTTTCAGAAGTAAAAATCGACACGATTTTCACTTTCATTTTTCATTTCAGCTCGATAAATATGTACATATCCAAATTGACTACCGACTTCTTCAATTTTGCATTCCTATTTCAATAAACGTAAGTAAACAAAATATTTAATATCAACGGCTACTGTATTCATTTCGCTGTCGCAACTTCCATTTGTTTGTCCGTGTTATCCTTATCCAGCTACTACAGTTTAATTTAATATGCCGTTACCAAGTGGGTTAAGGAAATAGAGAAGCACCTCCAACCTTAGGTTCACTACACCGCAGCTCTTTGTCAAGCTTTTTAATTTCTTCAAGCATCGCTTGAGATGGAAAATCTTCTGCGCAGACATAATCCGTGGCAATCTGGTATGCAACCCTATTTCGGTTGAAGGTTATATCGTATATTTTGATATGTTTTAATAATGTATATTATACAGAACAGGATGTCCATGGCTAATGGAAGTGGTGAAGTACTTTGAGTAATATTAATGATAATTTGGATCGAAAATACTATGAAATTTGTGTACAATGCTTCTATTTCGTACATTTTATGCCTTTATATAAATATCACACGGGGTTTAATGGAACTTTTTTTTGAGGTAGTCGCATTAATGATGCCTGATAATATAATTTTAAACTTTCACTGTTGTTCACATCAATCTATATATATAAAAGAGAAAATCACTCACTCACTCATCACGAAATCTCAGAAACTATAACACCTACAAACTTGAAATTTGGCAGGTAGGTTCCTTATAGGGTGTAGACATCCGCTAAGAACGGATTTTACGATACTCCACCACTAAGGGGGTAGAATGGGGGTTGGAAGTTTGTATGAAAGTCCTATGTTTTTGAAGCAAGAGACTTGAAATTTAAAATGTATGCTCTATAGATGGTGTGGAGGTGTACTAATAATGTATCTTTGGAAATCAACCCCTTTTTGGGGTTAAAACGGGGGTTGGAAGTTTGTATGAAAGTTCTACGTTTTTAAAGTAAGAGACTTGAAATTTAAAATTTATGCTCTATAGATGGTGTGGAGGTGTACTAATAATGTATCTTTGGAAATCAACCCCTTTTTGGGGTTAAAACGGGGGTTTGAAGTTTGTATGAAAGTTCTACGTTTTTAAAGTAAGAGACTTGAAATTTAAAATTTATGCTCTATAGATGGTATGGAGGTGTACTAATAATGTATCTTTGGAAATCAACCCCTTTTTGGGGTTAAAACGGGGGTTGGAAGTTTGTATGAAAGTTCTATGTTTTTGAAGTAAGAGACTTGAAATTTAAAATGCATGCTCTATAGATGGTGTGGAGGTGTACTAATAATGTATCTTTAGAAATCAACCCCTTTTTGGGGTTAAAACGGGGGTTGGAAGTTTGTTTGAAAGTTCTATGTTATTTACGCAAGAGGCTTGAAATTTAAAATGTTTGCTCTATAGATGGTGTGGAGGTGTACTAATAATGTATCTTTAGAAATCAACCTCTTTTTGAGGTTAAACAGGGCGTTGGAAGTTTTTATGAAAGTTCTATGTTTTTAAAGTAAGAAACTTGAAATTTAAAATGTATGCTCTATATATGGTGTGGAGGTGTACTAATAATTTATCTATAGAAATCAACCCCCTTTTGGGGTTAAAACGGGGGTTGGAAATTTGTATCAATGTTCTATGTTTTTGAAGTAAGAAACTTGACTTTTAAAATGTATGCTCTATAGATGGTGTGGAGGTGTACTAATAATGTATCTTTAGATATCAACCCCTTTTTGGGATTAAAATGGGTGTTGGAAATTTGTATCAATGTTCTATGTTTTTGAAGTAATTTAAGAAACTTGAATTTTAAAATGTATGCTCTATAGATGGTGTGGAGGTGTATTAATTAAATTAAAATTAAAATTCGTTTATTTCAGGTCTGTTAACCCATACATGCTTTCAATCAATCAAATATAAATTAAACTAAATACAAATAAAATTAGATACCAAATGAAATGTAATACAAATACAAATAAAATACAAATACAAATAATGTATCTTTGGAAATCAACCCCTTTTTGGGGTTAAAACGGGGGTTGGAAGTTTGTTTGAAAGTTCTATGTTTTTTTACGCATGAGACTTGAAATTTAAAATGTATGCTCTATAGATGGTGTGGAGGTGTACTAATAATGTATCTTTAGAAATCAACCCCTTTTTGAGGTTAAAACGGGGGTTGGAAGATTGTATGAAAGTTCTGTTTTTAAAGTATGAAACTTGAAATTTAAAATGTATGCTCTATAGATGGTGTGGAGGTATACTAATAATGTATCTTTAGAAATCAACACTTTTTTGGGGTTAAAACGAGGGTTGGAAGTTTGTATGAAAGTTCTACGTTTTTAAAGTAAGAGACTTGAAATTTAAAATTTATGCTCTATAGATGGTGTTGAGGTGTACTAATAATGTATCTTTGGAAATCAACCCCTTTTTGGGGTTAAAACGGGGGTTGGAAGTTTGTATGAAAGTTCTATGTTTTTGAAGTAAGAGACTTGAAATTTAAAATGCATGCTCTATAGATGGTGTGGAGGTGTACTAATAATGTATCTTTAGAAATCAACCCCTTTTTGGGGTTAAAACGGGGGTTGGAAGTTTGTTTGAAAGTTCTATGTTATTTACGCAAGAGGCTTGAAATTTAAAATGTTTGCTCTATAGATGGTGTGGAGGTGTACTAATAATGTATCTTTAGAAATCAACCTCTTTTTGAGGTTAAACAGGGCGTTGGAAGTTTTTATGAAAGTTCTATGTTTTTAAAGTAAGAAACTTGAAATTTAAAATGTATGCTCTATATATGGTGTGGAGGTGTACTAATAATTTATCTATAGAAATCAACCCCTTATTGGGGTTAAAACGGGGGTTGGAAATTTGTATCAATGTTCTATGTTTTTGAAGTAAGAAACTTGACTTTTAAAATGTATGCTCTATAGATGGTGTGGAGGTGTACTAATAATGTATCTTTAGATATCAACCCCTTTTTGGGATTAAAATGGGTGTTGGAAATTTGTATCAATGTTCTATGTTTTTGAAGTAATTTAAGAAACTTGAATTTTAAAATGTATGCTCTATAGATGGTGTGGAGGTGTATTAATTAAATTAAAATTAAAATTCGTTTATTTCAGGTCTGTTAACCCATACATGCTTTCAATCAATCAAATATAAATTAAACTAAATACAAATAAAATTAGATACCAAATGAAATGTAATACAAATACAAATAAAATACAAATACAAATAATGTATCTTTGGAAATCAACCCCTTTTTGGGGTTAAAACGGGGGTTGGAAGTTTGTTTGAAAGTTCTATGTTTTTTTACGCATGAGACTTGAAATTTAAAATGTATGCTCTATAGATGGTGTGGAGGTGTACTAATAATGTATCTTTAGAAATCAACCCCTTTTTGAGGTTAAAACGGGGGTTGGAAGATTGTATGAAAGTTCTGTTTTTAAAGTATGAAACTTGAAATTTAAAATGTATGCTCTATAGATGGTGTGGAGGTATACTAATAATGTATCTTTAGAAATCAACACTTTTTTGGGGTTAAAACGAGGGTTGGAAGTTTGTATGAAAGTTCTATATTTTTGAAGTAAGAAACTTGAAATTTAAAATGTATGCTCTATAGATGGTATGGAGGTGTACTAGTAATGTAACTTTAGAAATCAACCCCTTTTTGGAGTTAAAACGGGGGTTGGAAATTTGTATGAAAATCCAATGTTATTGAAGTTAAAGTAATTAGTGCAGAAGGATTTTAAATGATCTTTAAGTATAAAAATATTGAAAACAACTACATACTTACTATTATAAGGAGGGATGTTTTATTATAACAATAAAAAGTACTTTAGGTTTTACATAGAGGTTTTAAAAAATAATATCCGTCGACTTCATTGATTCTAAAAATTCGTCTAGATATTGATTGTTTTTAACTTTTTTTATTTTTTTGTTTTCATTAGGTATTTAGCTTTTTCGAATGTAATTAAAAATTATTTGCAAATACCTAACTCCACGCGTACGAAGTCGCGGGCGGCCGCTAGTATTGTATATAATGGGACCTACCCATCGATCGAGTTTTGTATTTTCTCGATATATCGGCGACGTAGCAGACTACATAGTCTCTGGACGACAGAAGACAGCGTGTAGATGGTATCGCGGTATAAGTTCCGTATATACAATATTCATCATTATCAGGTCCATTTTAGTCTCCACTACAGGAGCACGACCCTCTCTCGTCCGTCCTAGACGGAAGGAGGATTTGGCCTACACTCCGACGCTGGCCAAACGGGTTGGGGAGGCGGCCTGATTGATATTTGATAATGTATTTCCCTTAGTCGCCTTGTACGACATCCACGGGAAGAAACGGAGAGATTCTATTCTAGTCTGCCGGAAACCACACGGCCAATTAGTCGTCGCGAATAGGCATCGTGAGGAGATCGAAGGCGTCGTTGCACGTAGCCCAATCTAACACGCAAGTTAAGCAAAGTCGAACTTAGCCTGCCCATGGATGGGTTTACTTCTCTCGATCCGTGCTTCGGAAAACACGTTCAGCCGTCGGTCTTGGCTGTTGTCATTAGATGACAGTCGCTAAGTCAAGTCTGTGGCCTTTAGGCGACACTGGCCTCCGTCAACCCACAGTTGAGTAGCATGAGGGAGTATGCTCTAAACCCCTTCGATTGAGCGGAGACGTGTATACCAGCAGTAGGATGAATAAGGGTCGACGACGAATGTCTGATTATTGTTATACTGAAAATACAATTGTTGTAATGTAGGAGCACGATAACGTCTGCTTTAGAAGCGTTCGTAATATGTACCTATGTTTAGCAGGCAGGCTGGTGCCGTATTTCTGACCTACTCAAAATCAAAATCAAAATATCTTTATTCCTTGGACTTTATAATGCACTTAGAAACGTCATACAAATTAAATACAAGAACATGTATAAATCATTACTACTCTAAATCCGCAGAGCTCAGATTCAGTTTCATCACACTATCTTGAATGTGAAAGCGAATTTAAGTACCAATTCGGCGACGGGGCTTCTTGAGAAGAAGAATCTCTACTCGATCTTATAAACTTGTTTAAACAATAAAAAATATTATAATCACGGGAATTAACGCGATCATGCATGTAACCCCGCCGCCACACTATGCTCCTCGCGCTGCTCATCGCCTTGCTCCTCGCGCTGCCGCGATGTTTCCCTCACTGCCCACACACTGCTCTACTCGCGCAATTATTCGCGACGCTCCGCACTTGGACATTCGCCTTTGCTATACAACGGACGTTGAAGCTGTGGCAGCGTGCGCGATATGCATTTTTATTATAGCGAAACGAAGCTTTTTTTTATGGACTAACGGTCTAAAAGATGCCATCAAACATTTCTTTTTTGCTACCAGCTCTTATAGGGAAATGTTCATGACAGACATGATTTAAAAAAAAAGATTTAAAAAATATGACGCGTGTTACGCGCACGAGCGCTCGATGCGGAATGCGTCCGAGGCGATTGTATGGCCGGCCACTCGCGCCGGTCCTTTGACTCGCGCCCAAAAAACCGACAAAACAGGGAATGATGGGCAAGACGAAGAGCAAGACGAGCGGCATGACGAGTAACGTGGCCACACTACGTTCCTGCCTACTTCCCTCGATACTTCCCTCGCCACTCGACGAGTGTATGGCAGGGCTATAGGGTAGTTCAGTCAGCCTGTGACCACGGCCGGTGTAACCTGGTCGAAACGTCAGGCAATAATAAAGGTATGTAAAACTACCTTACATGCATGATCGTGTTAATTCCCGTGTTTATTTTATTTTTAACCATGCAACGCGAAACTTTAAAAGTTATTTTCCAAACGATGGAAAAGATTTAATTTCATTAGTGAAACTAGAGCACTCGTTAAAAATATCGCACGCTTTGCCAAATTACCCTAGCTTATTGCTTTTAAACGCTGCTTCTGTACCGTAATCTCAGATTAAGGCAGACTCATTTAACCCGAGTTGACCTCGCTGAAACTACAGTCAGTCAACTATTCGAAATGAGGCTAATATTCGCATATTATATTCAAACACTTATTTCAGCTATTCCATAATTATGTAAAATGTATTTTTTATCTTTATACATATTTAATGATCGTAAATCGATTCCAGTATCGAGATAAAATTATTTTCGAGTGTCGATTAAACATATTTTAAAGGTTTTTTGATTGCGTCAAATAAATTAGAATCTTAGTTTAGGCACAGTATATGTCATAGTACTACATACCGTATGGCCACTCCCTGCCACTCTCGTGTCGACCTCTCCTCCCCTCTGAGACAAACCTGGAACAGTTTGTATGGCCCGGCACGCACACTAGTGGTGGGTCGTCGACGATTTTACAGTCGACGCAACGAGACCGTTTACCGTCGACGATGAACTAGTTTAAAAAACAGTCTAATTTTCGACTACTTTACGTCGTCGTCGATAAGACTATTTCTTCACATAAGCGATTGGTAAACGTAAACCGTTTACGTCTAATTTTCCGTCTAATTTTCGACTAGTTTACGTCGACAACGATGTAAACTAGTCGAAAATTAGACTGTTTTTAAAACTAGTTCATCGTCGACGGTAAACGGTATCGTTGCGTCGACTGGGTAAACGAACGAAAATCTAATTTGTCAAGTCACTAGACGAGACGAGACGATCGCGACGCGACGCAACGGACTCATCAACCAGTCGAAGATTAAACTAATTTATCTGTGAACTGTAAACTAGTTTAATCGTTCACGCACAAAAAAACAGTTTAAAAAAACGGTTCGTTCATTCAACGCCCACCTCTAACGCACACACGCTCATTCACGCTGTGCACAGACGTCACTGTTTATGTAGTGGTAAACGATGCGATATTTGTATGGAGTGGCCGGGGTGTAGTTTAAATCAAGGTGAATATTATATTAATAAAGTCCCAAAAAGAAATTACATAAACTTTTAGGTTTTAAATAAATAAATATAAATATTCCTGGACAAATTACACACGGCCATCTAGACCCAAACTAAGCAAAGCTGTGTGATGGGTCTAGCATAGTATAAGTAATAGTAGTAAGTACTAATTAACTGACATTATACGTAAATATCTTTTTGTAAATACACACATATAATACAAAGAAAACATCCAGACCAAGTTGTTCATTGTTCATGCACACAAATATTTGCCTTGTGCGGGGATCGAACCCGTGAACTCGGAGTCAAAGTGACCAATGCTATCCATTCGACCACTGGGAAATGTGTAATTAGTATACATACGAGTGTGTATATAAAACTATTTCTTGAGTTTCCACTTACTAAATATTTTGAATTCCAGTTTCAGGATCATAACACTTTGATTCCTCAAGCCTCTTACTGGTTTTCAATAGAAACTTATTTCTATGTTTCAAATAGAAACTACAATAATAGAATAATTACAGTATGTATTCGTAAGCACGGTAAGTATCCTGATGCGAGACTATCCATATTTGGAGATACAATATTCAGGGCTGTCCCTCGTGACCATCCGCATATAAACATTACGGACCCGCATAACGTGTTTACGTGTTAATGGCTGAATAAATGTGCTTTGCTAGTAAGGTTGACAAAAATGAACGGAACCAACCGTCGAACAATTAATAAATTTAGCTAATAAGTAGATAGTAGTAGGTAGATATAGTACTAGGATTCTAGCCCACGGGACCGATATAGAGGTTGATCGGAGCGAGTAGATACGCTGAGTGTATGTTTTCCATTGATTTCAATGGAAAATGTATTTGATGATCATTCCTCAAGAACATGATTGATCTCAATTGTTTTTCGACACAAACCTCAAGCATGTCGTGGAATGAAGTAGCTATCAACTTCATAATGTAATATAATTATATATACTACTTTATCTACCTACAACTATTAGTATGTAGTATATATATATATATCTCATCATCATCATCATCTCAGCCATTGAAAGTCCACTGCTGGACATAGGCCTCCCTTCTAGATCTCTAATAAGACCGGTTGGAAGCGGCTTGCATCCAGCGCGATCCCACGGTCTTAATGAGGTCGTCTGTCCACCTTGTGGGTGGACGTCCTACGCTGCGCTTGCCGGTACGTGGTCTCCACTCGAGAACTTTTCGACCCCATCGGATATATATATATATATATGTATATATATATATATATATATATATATATATATATATATATATATATATACCTATATATATATATATATCCGATATATATATATAGGTAAGGTAAGGTATTAAGTATGTATATATATACTTAATACCTTTTTATCTCAGTATTCCACGCTTTCAATCAGTTGTTAACTTTTTATTGCTATTAGTGGACGGTGTTGTCAAATAGTGAGTCAAGTTGAAGAGCTTGATGGCATCGTTGCGCGTGTCAGTCTAATCGAACACGCAAGTTAAGCAACATCGACTGCGGTCTGTCTATAGATGGGTTTATTTATCTCGAGCTCCTCCGAGCTTCGGAGGGCACGTTAGGTCATCGGTCCTGGCTGTTGTCACTAGATGATAGTCGTTAAGCCAAGTCAGTGGCTTGAGGTCGGCTTGAAAATACTGGCCTTCGGTAACCATGCAGTTGAGAAGCGTGGTGGAGTATGCTCTAAACCCGTTCGATTGAGGGCAGACCCGTATCCCAACAGTGTGATGATTATATGTTGATGCCGATGCCGATTGTCTAAAAACTATTACTTATACTGTGCTAATAGTAACGATTATTTGAATCTAGGTGGGATTCTCTTTAGGCAGGATTTCAACTCACGACCCCTAAATTACTAGTATTCTTAGTATTCTTCTTTACGAACTGGTTCTACGAACGTGCAGCTGCTGTAATGGTTAAGCGATTTTCTCCATTTCTTTTCTGCTAATTTTCAATACTCATTTACCTACTAATTTATAATCTGACATAGTATAAATACAGAGTACTTCAACTGCATGTAAACGTTTTAAACACGACACTCACACATTGGCCGTGTGGTTTCCGGCAGACTGGAATAGAATCACTCCGTCTCTTCCCGTGGATGTCGTACAAGGTGACTAAGGGAAATACATTATAGAACATCGATCAGGCCTCCCCAACCCGTCTGGCCAGCGTGTGGAGTGTAGGCCAAATCCTCCTGTCTGGAACGGACGAGAGAGGGTCGTGCTCCTGTAGTGGAGACTAAAGTGACCTGATGATGATGAATAATGTACATTTCGACGTGACGGTGACTGGAACGATGTTCGGAAATTTAAGTTATGCCACACCCCGGCCACTCCATACAAATGTCGCGTCGTTTACTACTACATAAACAATGACGTCTGTGTAGAGCGTGAATGAGCATGTGTGCGTGAGGCGCCATACAAACTGTTCCAGATTTGTCTCAGAGGGGAGGTGAGGCCGACACGAGAGAGCGGCAGGGAGAGGCCATACTGTACGTAGTACTAATACTTAAACTGTGGTTATGTCTACATTATTGCTGATAAGTTAGGTGTGAGGTTGTACAATTGCAACTGCAACTAGGTAGATATTTCTGCTGTGCTTCTTCGTTTATAGCAGGAAATAGTATTAAAACGTGCGGACCACAATAGTGGCAACCCTGTAAAATAAAAACAAATGCTATTAGCATACAAAGAGGGCCATCGCGTGCGTTCCGCCCTCTGCAACAGTCTGATTGTGTTTGTACAACCCTAATAAAAGTGCATAAAATTCTTTGTCCATTTGTCTCTTTAAATGCAATGAATTGGATTACCCGTGCTCTCTGAATTGTAAGTAGTTTGAAGTGCTTGCGTAAAAACTTGTGGTTAAAGTTAAAGTTTTTGCATATAAGTATCAGTAGTTCGTTCTGTAAAGTCAACACCAACGTCACTTGCAAAGTTGCTGTGAAAAATGATGGGACAAGATCAGTTTTAGCATTACTGAGACATGTGGTGGAAGCATTCACATTAGACCGGGACTAAATAGTTTCAAATAATCATTCCTTCCCATTTTTCCCATCCCATTCATCCGACCCGTATCCCAGATACGGGTTTCCCCTCAATCGAAGGGATTTAGAGCATACTCCACCACGCTGCTCAACTGCGGGTTGGGAGGTCAGTGTTTTCAAGCCGCCTAA
Organism: Hypsopygia costalis; assembly: GCA_937001555.2. Taxonomy (NCBI): domain Eukaryota; kingdom Metazoa; phylum Arthropoda; class Insecta; order Lepidoptera; family Pyralidae; genus Hypsopygia; species Hypsopygia costalis. Next base: position 7,874,719 of record OW443335.2, read on the forward strand.
AGGCCACTGACTTGGCTTAACGATTGTCATCTAACGATAACAACCGGGATAGACGACTTAACGTGCCCTCCGAAGCATGGAAGAGTTCGTGATAAATAAACCCGTCCATGGACATGCTACGGTCGTCGTTGCTTAACTGGCGTGTTCAATTAGACTGTCACGCGCAATGATGCCGTCGACGAGCTTCTCTATTATTTTCTACTATTCATTATATTAATTCCATATTTAGTTCAGCTAATATGTACCACGACATTCACTGACTGTTAGGCGGTACGAAGTTCGCCGGATTAGCTAGTTCCTATATATATATTTTAATTTCACAAAGGTGAATTTTAATAAACATTTCCTTACTTTGTAAACAAAACTGGCAATGGACCGGTGAGCACTGTGTTAATGTCGCGGAAATCTAAATAACCCTGTAATTTTTAAATAATTAAAATTAGATTTGTATGGTTAATGTCCATGTGCTGCAGAAGTAATCACTTCCTAGTAGGGGGTGTAAGTGGTTCATCAACATCTTTTAACCTAAGCCAACTTCACCTGCACGCGGTACACCCTGCTGACTGACAAACGAAGCTCTGGCGAAAAGAGAGGAAAGGAAGCGTAATTGTAAGCTACCCGACTGGGGAATATACCTCCACCTCACAGAATACCGCAGCCAAATAACAATTCCCTTGAGGGTTGTTGTGTTTCTGCGAGTGAGTGAGGTCCTTACTAAAACTACAATAATGTAAAAAAAATACCTAAAAAATTCCTTACACCGCGTGCGCTGCGAAAACTATTGATGATAGAACAAAATAATGTACTACGACTTTACAGAACACATCATTACCTACAAAAAGTGTCCAGACGACATATGTCTAACTATTATAGTTATGTCACAATAAGTGTTCTTTTATTTTATAAATTTAATTGAAATGCGGCCGCTAAAAAAGTCACTTTATTTGTATCTTGGTATTAATCCTTATCAAAATAAATTACTTCATATTCACTCCTGCGTCAATATCTTTATATACCTTTTTGAATTATTCAATTCAGACATTCCATTCGAAAGATATCACGTGTTTAAAAATGTAAGTATTAGAAAAAATCCCCGGTCGATTAGCTATATACTAAATGCGATGTGGTGACGTCACTGGGGTACGGGAGGGGGAGTCAATGGCTCAAAAGATCAAGACCTCAACTTTCTAGAAATAGTTCCCAAGTGAGGGCATCAAAAATATGTCGTCATGGAGAATCTTCATCAGAACCTGAAAATCGTCTTGCAAGTCAGAGAATTTTTGAAATTTTTGTTAAATACCCGTGCGAAGCCGGGGCGGGCCGCTAGTCTTATATAGGGAGTATATCTTTCTGGTGACCTCATTCTCTCGCAGGAACACAACAACTCAAGGGATTGTTATTTGGCTGCGGTATTCTGTGAGGTAGAGGTACTGCCCCAGTCGAGCAGCTTAAAAAATGCGCTATGTCCTACCACTCTTTTCGTCAGAGTCTCTTTTGTCAGTCAGCAGGGTGCACCATGTGCAGGTGAGGTTGGCTTTAGTTCAAAGATGTTGATGAACCCCTTACACCCCGAAAACATGATAATGTTTATTTTTTTATGAAATAATTTAAATTAAATATTCATTTGTTTCAGATTTCATTATCCATATAAAACATTGTGATTAGTATATGTATGAAATTAATTATTTACCCTGTCAAAATATATTAAAATAGAGTGTCAATTCAATAAGTATCATGTCAAATAAAATAGCAATGTCAAGAAAAGGAATATAATTGAATAAAATTTAAATTACCTTTTGTTATGTCGAAATATTAATTTATTGTAGTACATAATACGAGTATGTCAATTTATTATGAATCATATCAAAGAAACTGTTAGTGTGAAAAATAAGAATTAATAAACGATTTCAAAACTTAAATTCTCAACCGGATTATTTTTGACATCTATTTTACTTTTATTTATAACTAATAGAACACAGTAATTAAAGCCATAGGAGTTATGTACGTGAGCATGAGATATAACTTTTGATATTAAATTCTAGTAATATGTATGAAAATAGCGCAGGTAATTAATAGCTTGTCGATATTACAAAAGCGTTAATTAAAGTCGAAGCACGTAGCTAATCAAATGAATCATGCGGTTTGATAGTGTTATATGTGATTTAGAGGGCCATATCGAACGATACGTGAACAGATTTCTTGATAGCAAATTATGCTGTCTTGGCAATGAGAGCTACCTATCTTATAACACCCTTATCACATCACAGCTAGAGAGTCTGAGAGTCGATAGTCGATTGAATTCTAGGACTACAATTTTTTCCAAAAGAGTGGGGTGTAAGCTCACTACGTTCTTTAGAATCAATATTCCTGTAACCAATTCATAAAAGCCAATCTTCAGACAGAGAACGATCTTCATAAGTAGCTGTTATGTAACACCTAGCAATGTTTCTTTCTATTTTCGAATGGTAATTCCTGAGGAAATTGAAAAATATTATAATAAAAACTATAACATTTTATTACAATATTTTTCAACTTCATATATATGATTTTGTAGGTTGTTGTTCTAACCATCAACATCTACAGATCGCCTGAGGATGCCACGCGTAGAGGCGAAACTGTGTCGCAGAGACGACCACGGTAGTCGGGGAGGCAGCAGGTGCACGTTTCTTCTGTTTCAGATGTTAGACATTCGCCGAGACGACCGCAGTAGCTGGAACAGAGTCAACCAAAGCGTGGCTGCTTTGGCAGTCGCATGCATCTACTAACGGTAGTGGTTGGGTACCGCCAGGCAGTAGCTTGCATGAACCAATTGGCGGCGGAAGCCCGCAAAGTAATGTAAATCTAATTGCCTTAAACCTATAATTTCTGTATAAAGAATATACTGTTTGCCAGTACACTAAAAAGTGCATTATCTGTTAGCAGTGAATTTAATAACATAGAATTTAAAATTTATACATAATAATGTACGCGAATATGCAGGAAAAAGGAACGTCCTCTATATGCGAAACCCGAGGCTTGTAACTATTATGGTGAAACAACAAGGAGATATCTACTGCCACGCGTTTTTTGCAGCATCTCTCGTAATTAATATACAGTACCCATTGTATGCCCATTGATTTAATATATGACGATATAATAGTTATCATAATATTGTATATAAGTTTGAATATTTACGATTTTTTTTAAGGTACGTACTGTGGCAGATACTGTTTTTTTATATTATGTTGGGTGGCATACAAGCATACGGCCCGCGACCTAGTCCTAAGCCTCAATTTTTTCGATTGCTTGTAATTTCTTTTGTGTGCCGAATAAAATAAATAATAATAATTTATGCACGTTGTATTAATGATACCGAGGGTAAATAAAATATTTTTTTTTTGTCACTGATGTATTGTGGCAAACTTCCCGTAACATTTAGTGTTTATTTCATTGTAATAATCGAATAAAAAAAAGTATTTTTCCTTACCAAACATCCATGCGGTCAGAGTCGTAAATTACGATAATATCTGTATAAATAGACTAGTTGTGCCTGCGACTCTTTGTTTATTTTTGATTTTGATTTTATTACGAGCGAATATTTGTTAGTCAGCAAGCAATGTTTTTTGTTGCTATTCATATATGATAGGCGTTCTCAATCTTACATTTTTATATAATCATATTCAAAAGCCTATTTGTTCATTTCACAAAATAATTTCACAGTTAATGTTATTTACAGACGTTCCACAGTTGTGATTTAAAGTTTTTACGAGCAGCACATTCTCATCGCTGCCACAAGAGAGTTGTATGACGCCCTAAAACGTTGCTAATTTTAATTAATTCAAATTGCACATGCTCAAAGTCAGTTCTAACCGAAGTCAACCCCAAAGCTAAATCCTCTGTACAAACGACTGCTAAAACTTAACGACTTCATATATCCCCATCAACTGTTACAATAGGGCTCGTAAAATTAATACCTTACCTCCGAATTGTCGGGTCTCTAGCTGGTGATTTCCCCTAAAATATTTAAGTTTTCTGTGCACCCTCAACCCGCAACAAGATTCAATTTCACGCCCTGAAAAGGGGTCCGCATTGGACGATTCGCGACTCCTCAAACGTCAGGAGACATAAAAGCATCCAGTGTAGATAGAACCTCAGCTGTATAATGAATATCTTTACAAGTATATAGAATTGCAGAGAAAAGGAGGTAAAAGTATATTGGTCAGGGCATCGAGTTCCCAGATCTGAACCACTTGCAGTATTATTCGGATGCACAGAATGAAAATGGCAGGAATTCAATTGAATCAATCTTGCGTCAAATTGGCGAAGGTTTAAAGGGGCGTACTTTTAAGTTCGATTATGGTTGTATGTCATTATAAACTTTTTTCTTTTTCTTAAAATACATTTAAAAAGATACTAATAAAGACCAATGCTAAATAATAATAATAAGTTATGGCAGGCGTACATCCCTCTACTGTAATAGACCATTGCCTAGTCCACCTAGGAGTTGCATCCATATCTTAAGCAATAGTCTCAATGCTTACCGAGACCTGCTTATGAGTATATTGTTCTATTGATATCTCCAGGAGGGCGGCGTGTATACAACATATTCTCAAGGGGCTTTTTCGCGTTGGATCCCCGCGCACGCCTATGAAATGACCGGGCTTGACCCGTCATTAAAAATAGATATTGATAATTATTGTTGTCCTGGGCATACCTCTAATCAAGTTATCAATAAAATCTTGAGTGAGAGAAGTCATCAGATGTGAGGAGTAGGTATTTGGCAGCTAACAAAATACAAAAAAATATATAAACTAATGAATTGATGGATCTATAATGATGAGTTATTCCAAAGTTAAGTTACGAAGTTATGTAAAATAAACAAATCTCTATCAAGCTACATATGAAAACCAAGTGGAGTATGCTTTAAATCTCTTCAATTGAAGGGAGATCCGTATTCCAGCGGTGGAACGATTATGGGTTGACGTTCCCATTTGTTGACGCCAGCAAATGGGAACATTGATATGATTTTTTCCATAAAGATTAAGGAATCTAAAGGAATTTAAATGCTATAGTAATAGTAATATATATATATATATATGTACTGGGACATGTGCGGGGGAGCTGAATTTTTTCGCCGACCCCAAATTTTTAAAATAATTACAATATTCTGGCAAATTGGCCAAAATCAGCTGTTGAAATAATAATCACGGTAGATGTCGAATATTCTTGTTCATTACGCCTTCTTACTAAAAATGTTTAGTGATGTGATAAATTCCTAAACCAACTAGTTTCGTGAAATGTTGAAATAGATCGTTTATTGAAACAGTCCCTCCGATTAAACTAGAAATACTTAGTACTTAAATGGAATAAAACTATTACCCAAGTTTAGATGTAATATAGAATTTCGATAGGGTTGTCAATTCCATACACTCGTAATTGAGGTTAAGCTCAACCATCACCATCAAAAGCTCAGCTAGCGAGGCTCAACTTTGTTTTAGAGATTGATGTGAGGTACCCATACCATTTAAAAAAATTGGTAACCCTACCGTAATATTATATTACGTCTATACTTGGATAATAGTTTTGTTTGAAAAACTTTTTTTAATGGTATTCCTAATTCTGTCCTGACATCCACATCTAGGTCGCAGCAACTTATCATTAGATAGGTGCACCAAATTTCAACTTTATAGATTCAGTAGATTCGAATAAAACTGGGCCAGTTTTATTCGAATCTACTGAATCTATAAAGTTGAAATTTGGTGCACCTATCTAATGATAAGTTGCTGCGACCTAGATGTGGATAGACGATCAAACAAACAGACGAGATATCCGAAAATTTAAACAACTATCCGATATTTTAAAATAATGTTAATATAATTTGCAGATTCGAGTGCTCCTGAGGTGTAAGGAAAATGAAATAATTGTCAATTATTCGAATTAATTAAATATATTCAACGTAACGTTTGGTTGGTTGTAGAGAATACCATAGAAATCTATACCCATACATGACATACGTACATTCGAAAAAAAAAAAACCTCCTTCTTCTTTAGTCGGGTAAAAAGCATAACAACCTGTAACTTTCATGCCAATCAACCGGGATCAATGTTTGTAAACTGTAAAGTTCCAACGGATTCTCGTTAATTTGATAAAGCGCCGATACCATTGTTTCAACTTCCATAACAATGCGGCCGCGGCTCAACTCGGGGGGTGTCACGCAAGGAAGGCGTCCCGGTGAGATCCCAGGGGAAGTCAATTTCATTAATTCTGTGGTTTAGTACCTCGCTCTCCTTCGAGAATTCGTACATTTTTAAACATATTAACCCTAATTGAGTACCTTCTGTTTTTCTGCAATAAATTAGGGTGTAAGCCTGACTTATGGAGTCTATTACAAGAGTAGTAAGTAGCGTTTCTATTATTTTTATATGTAAGTATCAACTAGCAATTTAGTAGTTATAGTTATCTAACTTACTTTGCTCACTCGCGAGCTTTATTATCGAGAGCGAGCGAAGCGAGTATTCAACCATAATTGCACCAGACCTATTCACTCTGCACAGGCTTTAGGTATGAAAATACGTGCCCCGGTCGATGGGACGCCCTGTTCCATCGACGGTCAGTTGTCACTCGCTTATGCGTTCAGCGTAAAGCGCGAAGTTTGTGTCATTCGTTTCAACAGGATAAATTTTAGCTAGAGTTATTGAAAATACCACTCTAACTCTGACGATTAATAAAGTAAAATTATGAACCTATCTGTTTTTATTTATCAAATTTGTTACCTCAAATTGTTTTAAATATTTATTTATATATTAAATCGCAATAATATAAAAGTTTTATATATTAAATCGCACAGTACACTTTAGTCATTAAGATATCCTATATAAAAGTCATTGTTTGCAAAAGGACAATTAATAATAGCAGATAAAAAAATAATATTTAAATACTTACATAATGATAAAGGTGTAACTAGCTGTTTGAACTTATGAGATATCATTAAACAAAAAATAATGTGAGGGGTACTTTTTATTTAGCAATAGAAGGCCAAAACGACCATTTTTAGAATTTTTGTTTGTCTGTGTGTATGTTTATACTCGCCTCACGCAAACACTACTAGGTACCTACATGAAATTCGATGCGATTTTCACTGTCGTATCGTTGTCGTCTCGTAACTTAAAATCTGACGCATGTTTCATTGGTACAATGGGTAGAATCGGAGTTAACTAATAATAATATTTTTTTGATATTAGTTATTATAAGTATAAATAACAAACAATTACCTGCGGTAAACGCTTACCATCAGATGGGCCCTACGTTTGTTTCCCATATTAATAGTTTAAAAAAGATATTATGCGCACGCGGACGAAATTATTTTTTGCGTCGCATCTACGCTATTAATATATTTAATAACATAATTTAAGTGAATCTTCTGTTAGTACTATTTCTTGCTCTGTGCTTGCATTAAAATAATTTTTTGTTCATTATTTTTAGGTAAATTTTAAGTGTGTCGATATTGAAATCAGCTCGTAGATAAATTTTAATGACGTAAAAGTGAACATAAATTACTTATCTTAAACCTTTAATCCGATTATGATTAAATTTCGATATAAAATATCTTGAATCACTCGGATAAATTCCTTCATACATACAAATTTCAAATATTTTTTTTTGAAGAAAACGAATTACAAAATATAGTGATAAATCAACGCACATCTCAAATCATTATTGATCACACTAGAACTTCAGTATACAAATTAAGATTTGTCATCCGATAAGAAAAGATACCTATCTTATTTAGCCTACTGCAATGTACTTAGTTCATTATTGGCTTGTCCTTTTCCCATTATTTGGGATCGGCACAGTATATCTTTTTCTTCCATTCACCTTATTCGCCGTCATTTTTTTTTTTTATACTACGACGGATGGCAGACAAGCATACGGCCCGCCTGATGTGAAGCGGTTACCGTAGCCATATTAACGCTCGCAACATAAAATATCGCTCGCGCGCCGCCACCCCCGCTGCAAACGCAGCATCTCCTTTCTTTCTGGTGACCTCACTCACTCGCAGGAACACAACAACCCTCAAGGGAATTGTTATTTGGCTGCGGTATTCATTACATTTTTAGTATACACATCGTATATGATTTTATATCAATAACTTTAACATATAATCATTTCGACACTCTTGGGTAATCTATATCAAAAAGTGGCTTCATTATCATAATAAATTAACACGGAGTATACATGATAAACTGTCCTTCTACTGTACTTACTGTTCTTCTACTTTATGAAATAAAGACAAATAGATTGCAGGAATACGTTTATTTATCACATAATTAATTAATGATCGGGTTACGTAGGGCTTTAAATCAATCAAGGCAAAATAAGTAATAGCATGATGTATTTGAATAACGGACGAAGTGTTAAGTACCGTTACCACTGAATAAACAATCATAGGTAAAATATTAATTAAGTACTTAATCAATGAGTTATGTATGGCTTTAAATTTGAAAGGCAGACTTAGTAATAGCAATAGTATGTTTTATTTAAATCTCGGACGAAGAGACGTGTTAAGTACCACTACTACTGAATAATCAATCATACGTAAATTATTATAAACACGACAATTATAGAACACCATTAGCTTCGCAAAGACAATGAAGTACTTTTGTATAACTTATTATACATGACATTTAAAATGTAACACAGCAAAAAATGCTCTAAAAGCTAAATACAGCCGGTTATAGCAATTATGCGTAGAAATTTCGCGTATTACATATTGTATAAGTCATGATAGAAAGACACAAGGTTGTTCTTCCCGTATCTTGGCTAAGATTACGTCACGAGTTAGTTGTTGATATCTGTCATTTTCCATGCAAAAGACAGCTGTTGACGTAGGCAAGTTCAAATCATGTGACCGCATTTGTAGTTAAAGAACACACTATATGTCTTTGTATTGTACCATGGAACTTGTTCCATGATACATATATTGCATGGTACATATTACGTAAAATACTTTATTGTCTGTGAGAAAATATTAAATTTTCGTTTTTCAATCATTTGTTAACTATGATTTTTTATTCATTGGCACTAATTAACACATTTATTCTTCTTCCGTACATGTAAAAATAAAGTTCACAGATTGCATTCGAAACAAACTTTACAATACAATTCATGTTATTACATTATATACCTCTTGGTACGCAAATATAGTTGTCCGAATGTTTTAAACTGCAGTGCATCCAGTAATATCAATATCAGGAATTTGTTCAGCCAGTGAAAAGCAAATTAAACTTCTCAATCTATCCCTTGCTTCTGTATACAATGTAGCATTATACCCATCATCGTTGAATACAACCGTTGGGACGCCACCCACTTCTGCAACAACTGGTCGTCCTAATTCTGCTGCTTTTGCATCTAAATCATCCAACCTGGGATTTTGCACGCAATAGTCAACTTCGACTAAATTAAGCCCGATTTTATGAACACATTCATAACTGGTCCTCAAAAACGCAGCACGGTCAGAAAATTCACAAGCCATGTATTCCATTTTCTTATCTTGGTCATCTTTTACGAAATCAAGTACGCATCTATGAAGACGGTTGGCCCAACAGTCAATGTGCCCTCGGCTGCATGTAACTGTTCCATCTTCGTTCAATATTGCTGATCCCCATGCTACGAACTCAATTTCTAAGTAATCTTTAAACTCTTCATAGGTAGGTACCAAATGTCTTGTTATGAAATCCACAGTCCACGGACAAAATGATGCAGTTCCAGTTGATATTTTTATTTTATTATTTTCCTGTACTGGCACGAGAACGGCAGATATAAATGGTATAATGCACACAAAGAATTGTATAAGAAAATACGTAGATGCCATGACGTCTTCTAGATTTTCTCGAAACTAAAGCATTGGCTACTGTTTATTCACAGAGATTAAATGTAAAAACTATATAATTTCCTATAAAATTATAGATTAACATAATTATCGTATTGATTCGACGTTTGATTGGTCTCCACTTGCGATAATTAAATACTTAATTATGATAACGTTCATAGCGGACTCAGTTATCTATTTGTCAGATAATATTACATGACTTATTATTTCGTTGTCGCTGTTAAGACAATTATAATAAACTTCAGAAAGAAATATAAATAAAGAGAAAAAGCATTTTCTTTGATATCACACACTTAAAACTTCATAAATAATAATAAAATGGTTCATGTGATGCCCGAATGATTCTAATTGCATAGGTGAGACATTTTGCCATTACACCGGTGTTCAGATGGTTCCAGCACGGCGAATGCTTGCTGGTGGTTGTACAATTGCCGTATGATGATGATAATATTATCATCGTGTAAATACAACTTAAAATATACATCTAAATTAATAACTAATTATAAATTAGCTTAAAAAGTTGATACTGTTGATTGTGACATTAAATATAATAACATTAACTATAATAATATTCAATATAATAACGTGGAATAGTACAAGTTCTTTATTATAACATTATGATAAGCTTAAAAGTAAACACACTAAAATATAAATAATATATAAATATAAATAAAAATGTCCTCAAGATCGTTGCTCATAGGCAATGTTCCCAAAAGGCTGGCTGCATTACCTCGATGGATACCTGTGCTTATTTATTCTTTGTAATACCTTCTACAGTCAAGGCATTTCGACCAATCTTTTCGAGATTGCTTTGAAAAGTTTGTGAGTGTTTGGGTCTCTTTCCCAAACGGCTCAAATATGTAATTATTGCTTAGACCCGCATATTTACCTCGTTTAAGATACTCAGCAGCAGTCGCCGCCTTAGATTCCGTGGTTGGGAGATGGGACGGAGCCAATGTATCAAAACGTGTAGCGTCCTACAAAAGGTAATCATATATCAGGGATTGTATCTACCCTGCATCTAATCTAGATAGACTGACGGCCGCAAATAACCGGCTGAATGCGAAAAGCGGAGGATCGGATATGGTGTAAAGCATTGGAGAAGGCCTATATCCTATATAATAGTGGAAAAATACAGAAAGCACTATATAAATCCTCTCTATCAGTAATTTTTGATAGAGTGATGGTAGAAACGGGAAGGTCATCACGAACAGCGGCTATTGATATGTGTCTTCCTTTGGTTCTATGGGAGGCATTGTGGGAGTAGTCAGTAGTGGATTTAGTGAGAGATTTTATTAAGTCTGCTCATCACGTTGAAGAGGGACTACGAGGTTTCTTTCCTCCTTTATTTTACTTAGTATTCTTTTCTGGAAATTAAAGACATTATAAATATTCATTTCACAGGGCAAAATATTGTGAATATTCAAATTATCATACTTCACAACTTAGAGTAAGTTAGAATTAATTATAAAATATTACTAAAATACTCTCAGGTATTCTGCGCTTTTCTGTAATGGCTCAAATATATTTTTCTGTTAAAACTTTTAAAATAAATTAGGGAGGTAGAATATTTGTAGCTTACTCCCCCAATAAGGTACAAGCCAGGTTGATTTTTTTTTTTGTTAAAAATGTTAATAAGTTCGTCTGTTTATTATTCTAGTAGGGAACGCAAGACGCCCCGCCGCAAAAACATATTTTTTGCATAAAGAAAATATGGAGGCTTAAAGAGTTTGAGTTTTTTGCGATGTAATCTTAAGAGATTACCTTGAAATACTTTCAAAGGGGAGACCAAGTTAGAGAAAGGAAAATTGTTTTAGAAGTGTTTTTGTTTTTAGGAAGTTTGTAAATACAATAGTATTTATAGATCAAATATGATACATTTATGACACTCGCAATTGACTAACCGGTTTATTTAATTTTCCAGGATAATAGGATATATTTACTCGAAATTTGTAAATCCATGTGTTCACTGTGATATTTACAATATTTATTTTCGACGTGAATACAGCAAGTATTCATGGGGAGACTATTAAAAAAAATCGGACAATTGCGAGTTGGACTCGTCTACCAGGGGTTCCGTACGTAGGATCATTATAAATAGTTCAGGAATCTAACCCCCTATTTTTTAAGATTTAATTACAAATGTATAGCATTGAATTTATTCTTGTACTTGTAGTCTATAACGATGTTACTTGCCAAATTTCGTAGTTCTAAGTCAACGGGAAGTACACTATGAGTTTTAATTCCCTTGAGAATGTGTCGAAATATGCGTTTTTTGCTGAATAAACGGCCGTATCTTTTTTTCACGCAAACTTAGCAGTTTGTTTTTTTTTACACCTTCATGGGACCGCAGACCTGAGTATACAGTTCAAACAGCTTGATACCTCGACGCATTCTCGACTTAGAGGGTCTTGACAGACAGACAGACAGACAAACGGACAACAAAGTGATCTTATAAGGGTTCCGTTTTTCCTTTTGAGGTAGATACAGTTTGGTATTGCAGCTACAAATCTATCATCTCCATCCAAAATTCAATCACACCACTGGATTATTATAACTTATATGATATTAAGTGAACTAAATCGAAAATAAAAATATCCTTAGTTCTGACTATTTAGTCATAACCAAGGATATTTATTATTTTTAATATTTATAAACATAAAACCGACATTGATTGTCTTTGCTCAAGTTTTTTTATCAGTATACTAGCTAAACCGGCAAACATTGTTCTGTCATATGACAGCTTTAATAAAACTGATATTATAAATTATTTTAGTGGCATGAAATATACTTTATTAAAAAATTACAGGTTGACATTAAAAATGATATTAAAAAGTGTAAATGGAAATAAATAATGTCACGGTAAGCGATTTATAGTGTTTTATTCTAATCGAAAATATCGATATTCGACAACGACCTATCGATAACAAAGTAGAGACTTCTATTCCTGGTGAAATACCTATAGTGACCGGACTGTTATCGGAGTCGGAATCAATCATTTAATTACTGATAATTATTAGTCTTTGTTTTGAAATTAGCCAGTTCAAAAATATGATAATGTACCTATTTTATTTCGTTGCCAAAACGAAACAAAGAAGAAGAAATTGTCTACTGTCAAAAAAATGTTTCGTTAGTGTACTGTTATCAAATAAATGTCTTTGTTTTCATGTAGGTAGTTTTTACGTGATGCACATACAGACAAAAACGCAGACAGACAGACAAAAATTCTAGAACTGATTGTTCGGTTTATATTACTTTTCGAAATATTTATTTATTTTATAAAATAGCTTAAACGTACAAATATATCTTTATTTTGTTTTAAAAATAAAGGTATTTTTAAAAGTAATTACATATAAGCCGAACAATCATTTCTATAATGTTTGTATGTTTTTTCTTAGATAATAACTCATATGTACAGACATAAGCTAGTTACAATTTTGTTATAGGTATGTAGGTAATTTTATTAATCTGATTATTGACGTATTTATTTAATTATATTTTATTTTTATCTACTAATATTACCTATACTTTTGTGAATAACTAATTTTTAAGCAGAGTATCAAAATTAATTAAGTGTGCTGTATTAAAAGCATTTAATTTGCTAGGTTCATTATACTACGCAATTGTATGTAGTAGAATAAAGTGGGAAAAGGAAGGGAGGGACAGTAATAGAGGTGAAATAGTCTTTACAGTGAATAGAGGAAGAAAAAAACATGTTTATAAAATTTTAATAGTATGAATACTTTTCAGCCTGTCACGGAGTATGAAGAGAAGCGGCTTTGTAATGTCGAAGCAACAGGCTGCATAGTATGCGCTGGCGCTTAGATAGATTCTTTCCATAGTATAAACTGTTATATATATCCGAGCTGGTATATAATCCTATGACCTACGATACGGAGACTTGGACGTTGACCGCTGCGCTGGTTCACAAACTAAAAGTCGCACAGCGAGCGATGGAGAGAGCAATGTTTGGAGAACGAATTCGGAACGAAGAAATTCGACGGAAAACCAAAGTGCTGGTCACATCTGCCGAGTCAGCGATGGCAGATGGGGGAGGAAAGTCCTAGAGAGGAGGCCACGTATGGGGTGACGAAACGTAGAGCGCCCCTTCTCTAGATACCGACGACCTCAATATGGTGGCTGGTAGCGGTTGGATGTAGAAATCAGAGGATAACATATTATTGGGAAAGGCCAATTATATCCTACAGTGGGCAATACATGCTGATAGTGATGATGATGATATATCCGAAAATTCTATTTATTTCTTTAATATAATATTCTATATTTTATATTCTATAATAATTTAGGATGACAACATTGCATTCACAGAGTGATAGTATTATCACTTAGGTATTTAAAAGTACTGCACACTTGTTAATAACCAAATGTAATGAACCTCTGTCAAAAACTAGAATGTAAATTATAGTAATGTAATTTTCTGACACAATAATGTACGAGTACGAGTGGGCCGTGTAGTTTCCGGCAGACTAGAATAAAATCACTCCGTCTCTTCCAGTGGATGTCGTACAAGGCGACTAAGGGAAAAAACATTGCCAAACATCGATCAGGCCTCCCCAACCCGTTTGGCCAGCGTGGGGAGTGTAGGCCAAATCCTCCTTCTGTCTGGGACGGACGAGAGAGGGTCGTGCTCCTTTAGTGAAGACTAAAATGACCTGATGATGATGATGATCGAGTAACTATATGAGTACCATGTTGCCATGCTATGTATGGTAGTAACATCAAATTTTCGGATAAATCCATAACTATACTGACTAGCTGGAGCCTGTATCTTCGTTTGCGTTAAATGAACTTTTTATAAATTTTTGCTATGCATTTTTCAGCAGGTGTATTTTAATTAGCTTTGTTTACACAAAGAGATACTCTGTCTCATTTTAGAATAAAATGAGGTTAGTGCAATAATAATTTCAAAAATCCAAAATATATGTTTCTTTTTATGATACTCGTAAAATTTACAAAATTAACTTAAAACCATTCTAGTTATTCACAAGATCTATTGTTGCTACTTGTGATTGTTGGCACTTAGTGAATCTTTGCAAACTTTTGGTATTAAAGACATCAATTCTACTGTTCCACTTAATTAAATTTATTTTAGATACAATTTAAACTTCTCGAAAAAGCTATTCGACTTAATATTTGCCTTATTACTTCTACTATCGTGCCACTAACAAAACTTTAAAATTGCCTCCACCACCTTAATGATGGGCGATCTACCACAGTATGTTAGGACATTTTCCACCATGTACCGTGAAATTGTAGAATTAACTTCTTACATATAATGTGTGACAAGGCATAATGCAAAAGATTCTGAACATCAAAAATTTGTCGTCACTTTACTAAAACTAAAACTAACGTGGGAAAGTTTTTTAATTATAATTGTTAGTAATTACTGAAAATATTCAATAGTAATATTATTCGAAAAAAATATTTGTTATATAGCG
Source organism: Hypsopygia costalis (assembly GCA_937001555.2). Lineage (NCBI taxonomy): Eukaryota > Metazoa > Arthropoda > Insecta > Lepidoptera > Pyralidae > Hypsopygia > Hypsopygia costalis. The sequence goes on from OW443335.2 coordinate 7,890,047, forward strand.
ATAAGTTAAGTACATAAATTTAAAAGCCGCACATTGTGACAGATTAACTTAAAATCACAATAACAACCAAATTATCATTATAAAAAATCTTAGATATACCATAAAATAGAATCTGATAATATTTTGCGTAATCTGATGATAGTAGAGATAAAACTATTTTATCAACACGAGCATATAAAAGTCCAGATTAACCAACAGTTATTTTTATTACGGTCAATAGTTCCGACAAAATGGCTTCTAAGTATATTTACATACAAATTGTTGCGTGCATTGTATCAACTGCATTTGGCGACATAATACCAGTAGTTGGAAACAAGATAAAAATAACAACAGGAACAGCGTCGTTTTGCGGAGACACTGTCAATTTTATCACAAACCAGTTAGTACCAACTTATGACTTGTATAAGGACTTTTTGGAAATCCAGTTTATACCTTGGGGACGAGCTATACTTGAAGCCGACGGAACAGTTACTTGTCTACATAGCACTCAAGATTGCTGGGCAAACCGCCTTCACAGATGCGTTCTTAGTTCACTGATAGAAGATCAAAATGCTCAAATGAAATACATGGCTTGCGAATTCTCGAAGCGCTCAGCATTCCTGGAAGGTACCTACGAATGTGTAGAAGGTTTTGGACTAAACTTAGATGAGATTGACTTTTGTGTAAATAACCCTGCGACCGACAAATTAGATGCTCAGGCACATGATGCAGTAGCTGAAGCTATGCAAATAATTAACTTTGTACCATCAATAGTGTTCAACGATCAAGTTGATGTAACGCTGCACAATACTGCACGATCGAGTTTAAGTAGCCTAATTTGCAATTCATTGGCCTCAGCTCCAGAAACTGGCATTACTAATTGTTCTAATTTATAATTTGTACATAAATTTGTTTATGTATAATGCTATATTGGTATCGGTTAGTTTTATGTTTATAATAGAGATAACGTGTTTCGTTTGAAATCACAATTTGGGTCAAGATTTTTATTGTTTGTTCAATCACAAGATCTTTGATTAGTTATATAGATAGTTGCAGCCAGTGAAATATCACCACGCCTCGTTGGCGTTTATCTAGTGAACCACTGAAGAAATTTAGATCAAACATACCATTAAAATGATAAGAAAAAATATCAAAATGAAAAATACAACCATTGTACTTTTTGATGCTACATATAATGCTTGTTAAATACAATAAAGTTTCTGCAACAAGAACAATAAGCTCTTCGCGTCAATTATTTTTACCCAACTACGAAAAAGAAGGAGGTTTTCAAGTCGACTGTATTTTTTTAATAGGGCCAATTGTATACGAATCAACTTTCAAAAGCCTTTTGCGCTCGAATGAGAGTGCTCCGTATTTGGTCTCATATAAATTTTATTAGAATCTGATCATGAAATCTAGTGATATAATATATTTATTAGGCTAAAATACCCGTTTTAAATGGAATCGTTAATCGTAGAAAAGGGCATACCTGCTGCAAAACCACACGATTAGAAAAATGTTACTCATTAAAAACAAAAAACACGTTTGAAAAATCTGCGTTACACGCTTATTTTATTAACATAGATTTTTAATAACTTAAAACATGGATAAAATATAATTCTCTGTAGTAGTTGAAGTAAAAGTACTCTGTTAGTAGTAGGCCGTTTCTTGCAAATTTCGATAGATCATCGAGAAAATTCTTTGTTTCATATTTTTTTTAAGTTTTAAAGAACTATGGGACTAACGCAACAATCATGTAACACGGTTTTTTTTATAGATAAGGGATATATAATTTTTTGTTTTTTACCTGAGTTCTTAGATTTTTTTTGTATATAAATATACTAGATCCAACGCGCGGTTTCGCCTCACGTGACCCACTGGTTAAAGAGTATCAGAACATATTTTATATGTACACAAAATTTTATTCAAATCCATTCAGCCGTTTACCTGTGAAAAAATAACAAACATTATAATGAACCTTCAGCATACCATCCATACTTAATATTGAAAACGCGTTATTGTAGACTATATCCTTACCTAGTCTATCCTTTGGCGCGATATACCCGACTTTTATGGAGGCGAAGCCACGGGCATAAACTAGAGAAATTTACAAAATATTACTAGATCGATTTTTCATTTGACAGCTAGGTTTTACGGCTGGGAAAATTGGTTTTCTAAAAAAAATCGAGAAATACCGGCCGGTATTTCGATACATACAACGCCATCTATTCATCAACAGCAAAAGAATATCCCATGCAGCGCCATCTATTTTAACATAATGTTATCTATTGACAGTAGATGTAGAGTTTTGGAAAGTAGTTTTGTACTGCAAAATATACTCGTTCATCCAGGCACATAAAAGTTTAAAATACAATTTGTTTACTAGCTTTCCATAAGTCAACTTTTAGTTACAATATTTGAATAAATGACAAAATATGTCGCAGTCTGTGAATATAAAAATCTGAATATAATAGAGTACAGCAGAATAGAGCAGAGACCAGCAGATCAGAGTAGAGTTGAAAATTGAACCTGTTTTTTTGGTAACGGAATATTTGTTTACAGGATACAAATACTTTTCAATACATTATCATATTTTTAAAATGGCAAATTTCATGACAAAGATAACGATCAGTAATTAAATGATTGATAATGACTCCGATAATAGTCCGGTCACTATAGGGATTTCACTAGAAGGCTAATTCTCGAAATTATTTTACAATAGTAGAACGATAATTGACCTAATTGTAAATTGACTAAAAATCATATACATCAAGTATACGATTTTTAATCAATTCATATTTACTTCATTAATTTTCAATCTATATATTAATTATCAATTGTTATTGCTAACAAAATATTACATAGTTTGATTAATTTTCGGTCATATATGATATGATCCCACTTTAATTACACTTTGAAATTTCATATTATAATACTGAAATACCAAATTTGATATTTTTCATATCCAATTTAGCCGGGTTGCTCACTTCAAAATGTGAGCAAGTAAGCACATTATTTTAATATCTATCACGCGTCGTATAAATTCACAACATGAGAGTTCTTCTCTATTTCGTCGGTTTGTTTATGACACGATCGCACGTGAACGAAAAAATTGCACTAGGCACTCGGAACTTTTTTTTTTTATACTACGTCGGGTGGCAGACAAGCATACGGCCCGCCTGATGTGAAGCGGTTACCGTAACCGTATTAACGCTCGCAACATAATATATCAGTTGCGCACCGCCACCCCCGCTGCCAACGCAGCATCTCCTTCATTTCTGGTAACCTCACTCACCCGCAGGAACACAACAACCCTCAAGGGAGTTGTTATTTGGCTGCGGTATTCTGTGAGGTGGAGGCACATTCTCCAGTCGGGCAGCTTACAATTACGCTTCCTACCTCTCTTTTCGCCAGAGCTTCGTTTGTCAGTCAGTAGGGTGCACCACGTGTAGGTGAAGTTGGCTTTGGTTCAAAGATGTTGATAAACCATTTACACCCCAAAACTGAACTGAATTTTGACTACATTTTAATTACGAGAATTGCCCCTCAGGTGCCCCTCAACCAATCGTTATCGAATATCGATACATTCGATCAGATTAAAACAAAAATATTTAACATATTATATTAAATGTGACGTTGTTTATTTCAATTACACTTTTATAGTTTTATTTTGACAAGAAAACCGTACAAAGGTGATAAATTTCTATTATTAATAACAAATTTTGCAAGCCTGCAAATATACCCAGAAGAATTAGTTAGCAGCCGTGAAGTTTCATGATTTGACCGATGGATTAGTGTGGTAAACTGGTTTTCAGAATGTTGTCAGAAATAAATTACTTACGTACTCTGCTTTATTTGGTCATTTATTTCATTTGTAAGACATATATAGGACATGTCTAAAGTGGCCACAAGGGCCCAGTGGCAGAATAAATAATTGCGTTTCAATAAGACTGATCAACAATTCATTGAAATATCTTCAATCACTGAAGTCGATAGTAGTAAAATAACTTTTTTTAATTTTTGTTTTGGGAAGTTATTATAATATCGCACCCGGCAGCATTAAGCAGCCACGGCAGTCGTATGCATCTACTAATGGTACTGGGTGGGTGCCCGCCGTATTAGTTTGAATGAACTAATTGGTGACGGAAGCACGCAATGCCAATACCCCATATATTTTGTCAATTTCTCAATTTTTTTATACTATGTCGGGTGGCGACAAGCACCGCCCACCTTATGTGAAGTGGTTATTATAGCCGTATTAATGCTCGCAACATGAATTATCGCTCACGCGCCGCTACCTAGCTGCCAACGTAGCAAGCTATTCCATCCTGGTCACCTTACTCACTCCCAGGAACATAACAATCCTCAAGGGAATTGTTATTTGGCTGTATTCTGCGAGGTAAGGTACTTTCCCAGTCGGGCTTAAAATAACGTCTACCTCACTTTCATCAGAACCTAGTAAGTCAATCAGTAGCAGCAATCAGGGCGCACTACGTGCAGATCAGGTAGGCTTTGGTTCAAAGATGGTGGTGAGCCTTACACTCCATACATTGTAACCTAAGATGACTGAACTACATCACAAATACCAGAATTAAGTAATTACATCACAAAAACCAGAATATCATTATATGAAATCTTAGATAAATAGAATTAGGACGAGCGCGGTGGTTGAATGGTAAGCAATGACCACTTTGGCTCCGAGGTCTCGGGTTCGATCTCCGCATAATACAAATATTTGTGCGCATGGAAATGTCTGTTTGTCTTGCTCTGGATGTTTTCTATGTTTTATATATATGTACTCGTATTTACAAAAAAAAAAACTATTTAAGTATTATAACATTATCTAGTACCCGTAGTTAGTACAAGCTTTGCGTAGTTTGTGACTAGATGGCCATGTCTAATTTGTCCATATTTTATCATATAATAAAATTCGAAAGTATTCTACGTAATAGATATCTAATGATAATAAAGATAAAACTGATTTATCAATACGAGCATATAAAAGTCCAGATTAAAAATTGATTGACCAGTAGTTGTTCTTATTACAGTCAATAGTGCTGCCATAATGGCTTCTAAGTATATCTACATACAAATCATTGCGTGCATAGTATCAACTGCATTTGGTGACTTAATACCAGTAGTAGGAAACAAGATAAAAATAACAACAGGAACTGGGGCATTCTGTGGAGACACTGTCAATTTTATCACAAACCAATTAGTACCAACTTATGACTTGTATAAGGACTTTTTGGAAATCGAGTTTATAGCATGGGGACGAGCTATACTTCAAGAAGATGGAACAGTTAGTTGTGAACATGGCACACAAGATTGCTGGGCAAACCGCCTTCACAGATGCGTTCTTAACTCCTTGAAAGAAGACCAGAATGCTCGAATGGAATACATGGCTTGCGAATTCTCGAGGCGAGCAGCATGGCTACTTGGTAGCTACGAATGTGTAGCAGAAACTGGACTAAACATAGTTTTGATTGATTATTGTGTGAACAATCCTGCGAGAGACAATTTAGATGCCGAGGCACGCGACGCAGTAGCAGAAGCTATGGATATAATAAACTTTGTGCCGTCAATAGTGTTCAATGATAATGTTGACGTAACACTGCATAATGATGCACGATCAACTTTGAGTAGCTTAATTTGCAATTCATTGGCTGCAGTTCCAGAAACTGGCATAACTAACTGTCCTAGTTTATAATTTGAAAATGATCATAAATGAAATCATTTCTAGTATTTAGGCCTTTAGCACACAGCTTGTTTCGGCACGGCATGACGACCTGTTTGATAACATTTGCGCAAATAAAAGGCGTTCGCTATGATTATGCGACGATCCGTATACTGACGGGCTATGCTATCATTGCGGTAACGATTTTTTATATCTGTAATAGAGATAACGTATTTCGTTCGAAATCACAATTTGAATCATGTTATTGCTTGATACATGAAAATTTATTGATAAATTTAGAGAGTTCTTTCACGAGAGCTAGCGAGACGTCGCCACATTTCCTTGGGTCTTTATTTATCTCTAACCTATCCTCGTCATCAAACTTACCAATAAAGTTGCAGCTCAAATTATAACAAACTTCTTCTGATTAACAACTAATAAATTCTTGTTTAATTGTTTTTTGTTTATTTTTATTTTAATCTAGCTGTCCCAGCGAACTTCGTACCGCCTAACAATCATTGAATGTCGTGGTATATATTAGCTGAACTAAATTTACGATTTTATGGAATTAAAACTGCATAATAATAATAGAAAATGATGAATAATAGGAAATAATAGAGAAGCTCGATGGCATCATTGCGCGTGTCAGTCTAATTGAACACGCAAGTTAATCAACGTCGACCGTAGCCTGTACGCGGATGTGTTTATATTACCTCGAGCTCCTCCGTGCTTCGAAAGATACCTTAAGCCGTCGGTCCCGGTTGTTATCATTAGATGACAGTCGTTAAGCCAAGTTAGTGGCCTTTAGGCGGTTCAAAAACACTGGCCTCCGCCAATTCGCAGTTGAGCAGCGTGTGGAGTATGCTCTAAACCCCTTCGGTTGAGGGAAGACCCGTATCCATAAAAACTGAAGATTTCATAAAAATCAAGAAAAATCAATTGTTTAATCAAAAAATTTTATAAAACGTTTTGTTTTATTTTTAGTTTTGAAATCGGTTTTATCGTTTTGGTGATTTGTAATTGTCATTACTTTTGATGTTTACTCTGATTTGATTCTTACGCTCGGACCCCATAGGCCAAGCGTTTTAATACCCCAATCGATTTGACATTTTTCAATTTTCAAAACAAATCACAGACAACTTTCGCGACATAAAAGTGACACCAATCGATTTGACAACTAATAAATATCGCAATCCTTGTCGACTGACACATTCATTTGTATGGGACAATGTTTTTTCTTTCATATTATTCTTTCGGCAATTTTCCAATGTTTTTTATAGTTATTCTGCTAATCGGGACGGAGAGAAAACCAACAAATCAAAAACCATGAAAATCGGTCCTGCGGTTCTCGAGTTATAAGTGTTCGAACAAACCCGACTTTGTTTTATATATCTATATATATATATAAGGTCCTAACGTTTTAATTGACAATACTATATGGTTGGCATCTATAGCTTGTATACATCGTATTCTGAATAAAATTTTGCATAAATTAAAATGTTTTTAAAATGATATTATTTTTCTGTATACCAAGAAAAAACATCCTAACTTGCTCCCTTACGCATTTACCATCACTCGTACAGAATGAAATTGTAATGACTAGTTAGGTACGACGACGGTACGTATACGACCAAGTACTCGCCACATATGACAGCTACGGTCGGCAGGATGCACCACGTGCAGGCTTAGGATCTAAAGATCGTGGTGAGCCAAACACACTCCTTTACTTTTTTGTAGGGCAAGACTCATTGTTGCAAAAGATTCAACAGAAACATTCCATAACATTAAAATCATAATAACAACTTTGTCAAAAAATTAGTTAGGCACCTAAAACTTCATCTAAACTAATTCGCGCTGTATTTAATTAAAAGAAGTCATCGCCCCTACACGAGATGACGGTATAGGTATCTAGGTAGTCTTCTAACTTCCGTACTTACCCCAACAAGTAAGGTAGAGGGCCGGCCCCGGCCGTAACAGCCGATCTCTGTTGATTTCTAGGAAGCAACAGGTCATCGCCCTCACAGCTGTCTTTTCTTAAGCGAACGGCCACTAGTATCATTATTACCAATGCACTACCAGTTACATACTAGGTTTAAAGCTGATCTTTTGTGCACGTGGTGCAGCCTGCTGATAAACAGACGCGGTTTTGGCAAGATGTAGGGCATATCGAGACCAACGGTACAGTATTTATTTTTTCTTTCGATCTACTGAGGTCTCAATTCAATAGCGTAGATTGATATGTCGAGAACTCGCAACAGCTGATATGTAGATACGTCAGAGGTACTTGCCATCGGATGCTGACTAAAAAAGTCCAATATTTCCTCCTCAAGCCTAGCAGGATACCAAGGCCTACCAGCGTCCACCGCAGGTTGGTCGAACCGTCCATGTTCTCGGAAGGGTAAAAAGCTGCGAGAATCGTGTTCCTGCTAAACACGTATTCCGACCCGAGCCTTCGTTCTAGTAGATTCTACGCTTGCAGAACAATCTCCCCACTATCACTTCACTATCACGGTACGCAATTACCATTGCCAGGTATTCCTGGTTAGTGTCACGTCGTGTGGCGGCAAATTTGAACAAATCACACTAATACTAAAACGTACGAGCTAGAGCACTACGTTGTCGAGCTAGCACTACGGACGGCGTGCCGGCCGGCAATGCACAAAACACGCGTGCGCTCACAAACTCAGTTTAGCGGCGACTGATTGTCCTTCGCCGTTCGCGCAGCGCTCAAGTATGAATGGTAGGTAGGTAGACTGCACATGCGCACTTGATACTACCAACATTTGCCCTGGTATGAACTCGTGAACAAGGACGGTTTTATGTAAAGATAAAAAAGAACATTTTAAACATGTTTTAATGATAAATAATTTTTGTTATACAAACACTTTTCTTCACTAAAGCGTTCAGTATATGGTATTTATTTGATTAAAATGGTTTTTTTTTTCTTAAAATAAAATAATAATAATTGCTAGCCGTGAAATTTCATTAGTAATGTGATGTATATAAGCAATACGCATCCTCAATTCAGTATTGTCAAATAATATGTTAGGACCTTATATATAAAAGAAACTTGGTAAACTATATTGTTAGGGTTCCGTACCATAATAGGAAAACAGAACACTTATTTTTAGAAACACGTAGAGATATCAAGTTGGAATTAATATCTAATACGAGTACATAAGTCTGCAATCTTTGGACTGTTAAAAAGTCAAAGTTCTACGTCGTAAACATTGACACTTTCAAGATAATCAAAACTTATGTGGGACTTCTTATTCACCTATATTATTAATCATTAAATTTGGCAACGTCTGACACCACGAATGACGAAAAAGAAATATATGATTAATTTATTTATAAACAATAATAGCTATACTGAATGTTATTAAGGACTGACATATTATTGTTTAACTAACGAATGCCATTCAAATTACCTATATAAATTTCAAATAACTGGTTAGGTAGTTATAGTCTGAATTGTAATTATTATATTTTGATTGTACCATTTAATTTTGTAGACATATTTGTACGTCTGTATGACAGAGTTTTGTTTGGAACTTTATATTGTATAATAAGATGTAACTGTGGCGATATAAAAAGATATTGATTGATTGAAAATTTACAATTACAAATATCATGTGTAATTCAACATAGTTTTTTTTTTAATGAAAGGCGAGCATGTAGGTCACCTAATGGAAGGCAATCACCACCGCCCATGGGGATCAGCAACACCAAGGGGTCGCCTATCCGTTGCCAGCCTATACTCCTTCTTATCTTTCTTTCTGGTTCTCTCACTCACTCGCATTAATACAACAACCCTCAAGAGAATTGTTTTTTGGCTGCGGTATTCTGAAGGTACTTAACCAGTGGGACAGCTTAAAATTACGCCTTAAAAATACGCTATGCCCTACGTCTCTTTTCGCCGGAGCCTCGTTTGTCAGTCAGCAGGGTGCACCACGTGTAGCTGAGGTTGGCGTTACTTCTAAGATGTTGTGAACAAATTATCGTATGTTAGGTCTCAAGTAATATGGACATAAAAAGCTTTTTATAATTTCTAATGATACGGAACTCGAGTTCGACTAGCACATGGCTTGTTTTTGTATAACACCTGTGTTTTGAAATAATTTTGAAATAATTTTCACGTTTGAAAGAGATTGTCCCGACTGTGGCCCTGTAAAAGTTTCATTTGGACAAACCTCGGCCACTCCATATAAATGTCGCGTCGTTTACTTTAACATAAACAATAGCGTTTGTGCTGAGCGTGAATGAGCGTGTGTGCGTGCATACATTCTGTTTCAGATCCGTCTCAGAGGGGAGGTGAGGTCGATACGAGAGAGCAGTAGGGAGTGGCCATACTGTACGTAATACTATTACTTATACTGTGATTTGGATATGACTATAAAGTCAAGAAATATTTCGATTATAAACTGTAAATATCCGTATTAGATGGAATTGTTAATAATTATTCAGATATTTATTCAGATTCGAAAGTATTTCTGATATTTTGATTATTATGATGATTTTTTTATAAATGTCTCTTCGATAAACATCGTTTGACACTGTTTATCTTTTTAATCTATGTTTGCCAAAGTAATTGGAACGTCGGAAATGACGTTATCGGCAACGTACATTGTGCGAGTGAGCACTTTATCGGTACTTATTAAACCACTAATTAGACAATACAATAAAAAACTTAACTTGTAAATTATTATTTATTTAATTAATGCAAATTAACATTATTAAAATCAATACTTATCTACACACGTAATGTATAATGTAAAAATGTACACGCAAGCAAAATTAAATTTGGCATATGCCAAATTTAATTTTAAATAAGGCATCAATTTATTTATTAATATGTGGTAAGCACTAAGGATTATGATAAATACTCTATAGGTCTCAAGAAAAAGCTTAGAGTCGCTTAGTGAAGTGTTATGGAGAGGGCTATGTTCAGAGTTTATTTACGAGGTCGAATAAGAAATATAGGGATCCGTAGAATAACTAAGGTTACTAGTGACTTATCACTGCAAAGAATGTGTCATTTGTAATTATTTGTTCTTTGTCTATTCATCGTCAACCCACTACTGGGGTACGGGTCTCCTCTTAATCGAAGGGGTTTAAAGCATACTCCACCACGCTGCTCAACTGCCAGTGGAGACACAGTGTTTTCAGGCCGCCTAAAGGCCACTGCCATCTAAAGACAATAGCCGGGACCGTCGGCTTAACGTGGCGTCCGAAGCACGGAGGAGCTCGATAATTAAACCTATCAGTAGTAGTTAAATACATAGTCAGGCTGCGGCTGACGTTGCTAACTTGCGTGTTAGATTAGACTGACCCGCGCAACGACGCCATCGAGCTGCAGCAACAGAGCAGCAAAACATTGGAATCTTTTAACAACTAAAACATACTCTTCTTTGATCCAACTTTCGCAATAACAGTATAATCAAGTACTATTTATACATGTAAAAGAGTTTTAAAGATGTACATGTACATGTAAGGCATACAAAATTAATAAAAGCCACCTAGAGTCTTCAAGCTGCCCGAAGACCACTGCGTTGGCTTAACGACTGTCATCTAATTACAACATCCGGGATCGACGGCCTTATGTGCCCACCGGAGCATTTTTTTTTTATACTACGTCGGGTGGCAGACAAGCATACGGCTCGCCTGATGTGAAGCGGTTACCGTAACCGTATTAACGCTTGCGACATAATATATCACTTGCGCGCCGCCACCACTGCTGCCAACGCAGCATCTCCTTCTTTTCTGGTGACCTCACTCACTCGTACCAACACAACAACCCTCAAGGGAATTGTTATTTTGCTGCGGTATTCTGTGAGGTGGAGGTACATTCCCCAGTCGGGTAGCTTACAATTACGCTCCCTACCTCTCTTTTCGCCAGAGTTTCGTTTGTCAGTCAGCAGGGTGCACCACGTGCAGGTGAAGTTGGCTTTAGTTGAAAGATGTTGATAAACCACTTACACCCCAAAAGCATAGAGGATAGAGGAACTCCAGACAAATAAACCTATCCATAGACAGGCTACAGTCGACGTTGCTTAAATAGCGTGATCGATTAGACTGACAGGCGCAATGACGCCATAAAACTCAATGTTATTATATATATATATATATATATATATATATATATATATAAATATATATATATATATGTATATATATATATATATATATATATATATATATATATATATATATATATAAATATATATATATATATATCTATTAATAAATGGTAAAAATAAGTCGAAATAAATACAAATATTTCGGTAATAATTTCTACTTACTTTTTTAACGACGTCCCGACCCTCGTGGGGTCTTTAGGACCCGTACGTACTTTGCGCATACAAGAAGGCATAATTATTTTACGATCGCAGAATGGAAGCTAATCGAATCGAGATTGAATAATGAATCGACATAAATGATATATTTGATTTTATTTGTTAACGAGTATCAATTCTCATTGCTAACATAATTCTATTGTTAGTTTCTTTACTTTTCGATCATAAATCCATATAATCCGACTTAAAATTAAACTTTGAAATTTCATACTGAGCACAGTAGATAATTAAAATGTAGTTGAGAGATTGAGACTAGATCGAAACTTGAATTTGACTACATTTTAATTCCCCCTCTATTTGCTGCATCGGCGACGTGATTACTAAACCACTGTCAAGCGGTTTGGCAATATCGCAACTCCAGCTACTCATAGCTTCGAAAAAGCCACGTAAACGTATAAAGAGTAACAAGGATTTTTGTGTCACCGGGGTCTATTAAACCCCACATGAGTCACGGAGGGTTAATAAAAAAAAACTAAAAAGTTTACTTCTGAATAATTTAGCGAAAGTTATTCTCACTAGTGGCTAGTATTATCACTACTAATATTAGTCGAGATTCTTTATCTGTATCGGCTAACGGTGTCTCGCTCACCAAGCCTTTTTATTTCATACCCATAAATAAGTGTTTAAAGTGGAAATTGCAAATCAAAATTTAATGGCGGCAATATGGCGATTGGATTTAAAATGATTACATTTAAGCAAAGACTTTTTTATTAATATAATAAAATTAAAGGAATATTTTATTCTCTGAAATAAATTATTTGGATAAATATAATAAGGGAATAACTTTTGAATATGTATGCTGCTTTGTCCTCTCGTAACCATGTATTGCTTTTTTTTTTTTACAAAATAATCTCTTTTTTACATTTCATAGGAGCAGACTAATCACCCTAAGTAACCAAATCTTGCAAGTTAAGTTCGACCGACTTCCCAGTGACGGACACTCGTTTGGTTCTCGTGACAATGCACGATTGGTTAAATGCCAACATTTTAAATTCAATATGGCGGCCGCCATTAAATGTTGATTTAATTATGCCCCTAAAATAATACGAGAATAACCTTAATAATAATAAAAAATATATTTTTACTCAGTAAAAAGGTTTATAAACACATACCAGCTTACATGCAATAAGCGAATAATGACCTAAGTATAATACTTCAAAATAAATAATGAGCAATTGGATCTCAAAAGTGATTAGGTCTTAAATACATTAAAAATTTTGAACTTTATATTACAAACGAGTCTGTCATTTTTATGAACAGCACTTAGTATACAGTGCAAGCTGCATAGCAAGTGAGACGGCAGAGTTCGAAGAGAGGACGTCAGCCATAGCTTTATGGATTCATATAGAGTTTTATATAACTCTACCTTACCATAATTTTCTAAACACATTTCATAAAGCTTCTACGCATATTATTATTCTGAAGTATTGTAAAACTCGACATAACACTAACGATGTGCCATAAATCATCAAGTGTCACAATTCACAATTAATGCAATTTGATAATTCAAATCTAGTGCACTATATGAAAGTATGAACATAACTGATAGATTAGAACTTAAACATGTCAATAATCTTATAGATATAATGGGACGTGAGATCTATCATTATTAACCGAGTTATCTTTAATGATAATGAGATTACACATGTAATCAATCACACAATCACTGCAAGCGCATATAAAAGTCCTGAATGACCATCAGGTATTCTTATGCCTGGTTAATACTTACATACAAAATGGCTTCTAAGTTGATTTATATTCAAATCGTTGCGTGCATTATATCAATTACAGTTGGTATTAGAATACCAATACTTGATACAAATAAAATAAAAATAACAACAGGAACTGGAGCATTTTCTGAGGAGACTGTCAATTTTATCACAAATCAGTTAGTGCCGACCTATAATTCATATAAGGACTTTTTGGAAATCGAGTTTATACCTTGGGGACGAGCTACGCAGGAAGAAGATGGAACAGTTACTTGCGCAAACGGAAACAATGACTGCTGGGCAAACCGCCATCACAGATGCGTTCTTAATTCATTGAAAGGCGATCAAGATGCTCAAATGAGATACATGGCTTGTGAGTTCTCTAGCCGTTCTGCATATTCGCGAGGTAGCTATGAATGTGCACATGAAGTTGGAGTAAATTTAGTCGAGATTGACTATTGTCAAAATAATCCTGCAAGAGACAATTTAGATGCCGCGGCACTGGAAGCAGTATCAGAAGCTATGGAAGTACTAAACGTTGTGCCATCAGTAGTATTCAATGATGAAGTTAATGCAACGCTGCACGATACTGCACAAATAAGATTACGTAGCATCGTTTGCATTTCATTGTCAATACTTCCTGAAGCGGGAATAACTGGTTGTCCTATCTTTTAATTCGAAAGTGTTACTAAGTATGTGCCAGTGTTTTTACTATATAAAAACTGACTTTTTAGGTAATTTATACTAATTTAAAATAAAGCGCATATCTTCAAAATTCAAAATCTTACAAAAAATTTGTGATTTGTATAAACTTACTGATGTCACAAGAACTGATGAATTTTTATTACAAAACAAAATCCCGAAGTGAATATTTTAAAAGTTGTAAATTAAGTGCTATTTTTTATGAAACCAATTACCAAAATACACAAAAAAATATCACCAAAATTTTCTAGCGATTGTTTAAAATATTGTTTTTAATGAAATCATTTACTCATATTTAAATTACTAGTTTGAATCAGCAGCATATGATTTTCTGACGGACAATTTTTTTTTATTTGATATCAACTGCGAGGAGATTTAATATACATTCATCTTTTTGCAGTTAAGTTTAAATAAAAAAGTGATATTGACTACTATAAAAGGAAATATTACGTTTTAAAATTGTATGCTGCTATTTTTTATAGATTTACACTTGCAAATTTAATGAAAATGATTTCACCCAAAATTTTAAAAAAACATAGAAAAAGTTGACAATAATTTTATACATTTACTAAAATTGTACTGAAACCGAATAATTTATTGCATAAGAAATAATCATTAATATGTACTATTTAAAATATTCAAATACAGATTCATGTGTATACGAAATCATATCCCCACTACTCCCAGTTGAATTTTGGATCACTATTAGATCACACCACCGACTAGATATATGGTTTGGCATGAGTTACACGTACAGCGGATACAACTTTAAAATTGTAATGATTACATAAACCAATATTTGTTATTTGATATAGCAATATAGATTAATGTAACATTACAATACTAGCAATGAGCTTCGCACATGGGTGTCATAACATATAGGATATGTTACTTGCATAATATGTCGCTTTCTATATGCGATTTTTTTCGGTTCACTAGTTTTGGTAAGTAAAATAAGGAAAGGACATCTATTACTTCGATACCTTTAAAAACATCTCGAAATGTGATAACTTGAAAATCATATTATGTATCCCTTATCACAGACCACTTAACGTAGAAAAAACCCTGTAATATTAGGGTGCTGTTTTCTGTAACGCATAGGCGCAAAAAAATTGGAAGCAATGCCGAAATGAGCAGTAAAGTGGAATTTAGACTCGTATGAATATCTTCAAAAATGATAATATCGTATTCATAAATATCTATATTATAAAGCAAGCAGACAGAGTATCGACATGTCCCTATTTCTTTTCCTGCCGCCCGGTTACGTCGCATCCCGTCGTCCTCGAGAGAATAATTCTTGAAATTTGTAAACATTACAATTCTTGTAGGTTAGGTGGTCTGTTACCCTTATATTATTGATGAAATGAAAGAACTTGATAAGCGAAAAGTGCAAATAAACATTGTCTCTACGTCCCGTATCGAAGGGGCTTGAGTGCTTGCGCTATCTAGTTACGATAAATCTATGCAGTGGACTATATACTAAAGTTAACGATGGTGTTGCAGGTATTAGATAGTATTATTATGCAGATGCTAGCACGGTTATAGACTCGTTACTGGAGGCTTATGTGCTGTATCGTAGCCGTGTAATGGCTTATTGGATCGCTACTTTTAAGATAAGTCCATGTTAACGCACGTTATTATCACAGAGTTATTATTTTTGAAATTACTGCGACGGTAGCAGGTATAATGGCACGAGCTATACTTTGTATTGCATGCGTATACAGAATACGGTCACCGGTTCACATCAGGAGTGCTGTATATTTGTTTACCACAGGTGGGCCGAGTGCTTATTTGCCATCCGACACTGTACAAAAAAAAATGGGGTGTGGCTATAACATGGACATGGCCGTGTGTGGTACGGGAATACGTTATAATGCACTAAAAATATCTCACAATGGCAGCGCTTCTCTCTTCCCCGCACGCTATGTTCCTTATTTCTTACTTAGCGTGATAAATTTTTTGATCCATCTCTCTCAATTATCGATAGTTGATGTCTATCTATTGGTGTGATTGAATTTTGGATGGAGATGATAGATATGTAGCTGTAACATCAAACTGTATCCCCCGATTTTGTTATCATTCGTTTTTTTTTATTTCTTCAGTTAAGGGTTTTTTGATATAAATACGTATTTATATCAAAAAACCCTTAACTGAAGATTTAAAAAAAATACTGATTGATATGATACACGAATTCCATTATTTTTACAAAGGTCTAAAATTTCAAGACATAAGACCAATGCATATTAGGTTTTTCACCCATCCCATATAAATTTTCATGAGATATAATAGGTGTGGTAAATATTATCTGCAGAAATCTACATACTACTTGATAATGATTGATAGATTGTTGAAATATCTATATTAATCCGCGATATCTTGTACGTGTCGAACGGGTTACATTCGGCGATAAACATTGACTTAATTAATTTTATCGAATAAAATATAGAACAATCTATATAAATATAGAAATAAATGGGTACTAGATAACGGATATTAAACTAAAATACATTTTTTCACATACATCGTCGCCCGCAGGACGACGATGTATGTGATATTGGGGAAGTCTTATATCCAGCAGTGGATAGATACAGGCTGATGATGATGATGAATGAATGATGAAAAAAAACATACATCATCATACATATAAAACATAGAAAACACCCAGACCAAGATAAACAGACATGTTCATGCACAGAAATATTTGTCTTGTGCGGGGATCAAACTCGCAATCTCGGAGTCAAAGTGGCCATTGCTAACCATTCGACTACCAAGCTCGTCTACACTAATATGTTCTCTTATTTGCGTTGAATCGTTGAACAATGACTGCAGGCATAGTTTTTTCAAAAGCGAAAATCATAATCAAAAATATTTATTGATAATCGGCCCTTGCTTGCACTTGGACACGGCATCGATTATATTATATCCAAATAATGATTTATCACGTATATCTTTTCTATTTTTAACTTATATTAAATGTAATATTATATGAATGCAATGTCAATAGTAGATGTGTATATTACAATATTATGTATGTGAAATAAATAATGTCAAATATTTTTTTATAGTAGACAAGCATCGGATAGTAGACAAGCATACGGTCCTGCTGTGAAGCGATTACCATAGTCCTAATATATAGACGCTTGCGTAGGTACTGCGTACTTTTAAGGCTATAAAAAAAGTATATAGAGTTCTCGCTGAATAAACAATATGCGTATAAGTAACGATTAACCATGAAGTAAAGGGCAGACATTCTATCACATGATCGTTCAAACCTCGTCTATCATGACGTATTGCCTCCACAGTTTTAGTGAAGTGTAAGCTAGATGACATCATTATAGACTATCTGAAAAGATATACATGATGTCTATTACATCATGTCTATGGCTATTGCCTTTTACATAATGCCTATTGTGTGTTTTACAGTGTAGTACTGTGCCTTTTACAGAAAAAAAAAATACCTCAGCTAACATGCTACACATACTGCAATACAGTATACTATTTTATGTCCACAAGCGCGTGATATCCACAAGCCTGACACTATATGCGGTTAAGTGTTGTTTATTTTTAATGAGTTAAAATTTAATGTTAAAAAATAACATGTTATTAAGTTATTCAGGCACGGTCAAATTAACTCTTAATTTTGTTGTGTTGCATTAACTTTCAGTCCTTTTAGATGGAAAGTTAACTTTAACCGTATTAACGGTACCTATGTTAGTAAAGTGAGGTTGGATAAATAACAATGAACATTTTAATAATGTAAAATTAACAAAATGTAAAAAAATACAGTATCGTATGTTTTAACAGAGTGATACGTTTAAATTAATTAACATAATTTATTTTATAACTTTTAATGCCCACCTCTACTTGCCGTCGGACATACGTGGCGAGTACGTAAGACTGAGAATCCATGAGAAACTAGTGCAGTGACACAGTCACCGATAGTATATGCGAGACATTATTTCCTACGACTTACGTAAAATTTGGTAGAGTGGCATTACTTAGACTACCGGTTTAATTTTTTCTACTCCTGTCGTGCTGGTATCTTCGCAAAGGACTCCTTCTAACCTAATTTTACTCTACCATTGGTACTAATAAAATAAAAGCAATTTAAAGTGAAATGTAGGCATTGGATTGGATAGTCTTTCCGTGTATTCCCAAAATCATTTTTTATAGATTTGCTACGTACTTTTTTTATATTTTTTTTTACATTAATTCATTACATTGGTATTCGCATTAAATCTCAGTGACTCAGACTCAGTGGTCTCCTTCATCGTAAAAAATGAAACAGCATCTTGAAGAATTCCTGCATATACCGTGGTGTTGTGCGAGTAAAAATTGTTTGTTGGCTTATAATAATAATATTTTGTGTCGTGTATTATTGTTTTATCATCTAAGTAGACCATATCAATTATCTAGTACCCATAGTACAAGCTATGCTTAGTTTGGGACTAGATGGCGCTGTGTAATGTTCAGAAATATTTATTTATTTATACTTCACCAACACTATCATTATACCTAATGTATTTTGAATCAGGGGTCAAGCACGGTAATCTTTTGGATCCAACGCGTAGAGGTCCCTCTGAAAAGGTTTTGTTTGTTTGTTTGTATTATCTTTATTGTACATAATAAGCATAAGTATATTTACATATAAAACACTTAAAATACAGATGCACAAAGGCGGGCTTATCTCTATAAGAGATCTCTACCAGCCAACCTTTGAGTGTTGGATATAAACTTTAGAGTGGCGAGGGCCTTCAGATATAAAAAAAAAAAAAAAAAATACATACGAGAAAATAATAAAAAAGGGAAGAAGTAGCAATAAATACTGCAAGTAAGTATAGATAAATCAAACAACAATAATGAGTACTCAGTCTAAAAATGCCTTTAAATATAGCAATATACACACATATACACATACACAAATACATATGCACATACCTACAATGCAAATACACTTATATATGGACATAATTACACTGTACATATACACATAAACAAACATATATATACATACACATATATATCATAAGCTCAATGTCACACGTCCAAGAACTTGTCAATACGAGCTTTAAAGGAGTCCACAGAAGTTGCCATTCTCACATAGGTGGGAAGTGAATTCCATAGCATTGCCGCCTTAACCGTGAAAGAGTTGGTATAAGTATTAGATTTATGCATCGGTATGTCCAATCGAAGACTACCACAAGACCGTAGTCGCTCATCAACTACCCGAAGTTGAAGTCTCTCATGTAAATATGATGGAGCACCTGTATAAAACAGGATTTTGTAAAGAAATGCCAGAATATGAACATTCCTGCGAATTCTGATAGGGTGCCATCCAAGTTGTTGACGAAATTCTGAAATGTGATCAAATTTGCGAAGGCCAAAAATAAAGCGGATGCACATGTTTTGAAGGCGCTCCAACTTGTCAAATAATTCTTCCGAAAGGTCCAGCCATGCTACATCGCCATAATCCAAAATAGGAAGTAGGAGAGATTTAGCCAATGTAATTTTAGTCGCCTTAGGGAGAAAATTTTGGAGCCGTTTAAGCGAATGAAGAGATCCGAAAATTCTTTTGCTAACTTCATTAACCTGTGGTGCCCAGGAAAGCGTTTCGTCAATGGTAACACCCAAATTAGTAACAGTAGAACTGAAAGGAATAATGTTACCATCGTAGACAACATTGGGGTAGTTGATACCTTGAAGTTTTGAGATGAAATGAGGACTACCCACAATGATAGCTTGAGACTTAGCGGCATTAATTGAAAGTCCGAAGTTAAGAGACCACTTCGCAATAGTGGCAAGATCGTTATTGATACCGCTTACCGCGTTTGAAAAGTTTTCCAGAGAAGCCGCTGTATATATTTGTAAGTCATCGGCGTAAAGATGATATGAAGAGGTAATTGAGGAGACTATGTTATTAATGAATACAGAAAAAAGGATTGGGGATAAAACTCCTCCCTGAGGGACTCCAGTAAGTGTCTCACACCAGTTCCAATGCATATCATCCACCCGCACCAATTGACGCCTACCAACCAAGTAGGAACGGAACCAATTTAAAGTTGGCGATGAAAAGTTAAGCGATTGTAAGATACCGAGTAAAATATCGAAATCGACTGAATTGAAAGCACTGGTGAAATCAAGGAGAACTAAAATTGAAAGTTGTTTGTTATCAATATTGTGCCTGATGTCATCGGTAATCTTAACCAAAGCTGAGACAGTGCCATGACCGCTACGAAACCCGGATTGGTATGGAGATAAAAGATCAAATTCCCTCAGATAATTTGTGACACGCCGATGGACATAGTGCTCCAACACCTTTGAGAGGACAGGAAGAATGGATATTGGACGAAAGTTGGAGAAAGAGGTAGGATTGGAATTTTTGGGGAGAGGGATAACATGAGCGAGTTTTCACAGTAACGGGAAGACACCTGTGGAAAGAGAACAGTTGAGAATATTAGAAATTATAGGGGCTAATATTTTTATCACTGGGGTAATCATATTGAGACAAATGCCATCTTCTCCCACAGCTCTAGATTTAAGCGTACCAATAATTTTAATCACATCTGCCTCCGATATCACTCCTAGATCGAGTTCAGCATGATTTGAAGAGGGTAGATTAGCCAAATGAGATAAGGTAGCCTGTTTGATTAGCGGGTTCATACTATCCGGAGGTTTGCAGAAATGCTTGTTCAACTCGTCTAAGTCCAAGTTACCGCTAGCACTAGGTCGATCCCTCCCCACACCTATACTCCGAAGAAATTTCCACATTTTTTGCGGCGGACAATTCTCCAATGATGAGTGAATGTGCCGTCTCCTCGCATCTCTCACAGCCCTATTGCATCGATTGCGCAAAGCAATATAGGCGGCGCGATTATCCTCGGATTGATCACGTCTTAATTTGAGTTTCGCCCTATCTCTTTTAGACATGAGGTTTTTGATGTCGGGTGATAACCAAGGTGCAGGATAATGTTTAACGCGAACTGGCTTAAGTGGAGCATGAGTCTCATATATAGTGTGAACGATGGAATTGAAGGCAGCCAGCTTGGAGTCGACATCATTTGCAGAAAGAACCGGCCCCCAGTCAGTACTGGAGAAGTCCCTTTCAAGTGAACTAAGGTCCATTTTATCATAATGACGCACCATGATAATTTTGTGCTTGCGTTTTGGAGGTCGCAGCTTAAAAGATGCATATACGAGGTCATGTGCTGAGAAAGCTGAGGCATTAAATTGGCCGTGAGTAGATACTAGTTCCGGTGATGAAGTAATAACGAGATCCAACAGTGAAGGGGGGCCGTTATGTGGAAAATGAGTAGCGTCAAGAGGAAGGCATTGAAGATTTACAGATTGAAGTACGGATAACAATTTTTTGGCACGTGATGATCGTTCTTTAAAAGGCATGTATTAAAGTCCCCCATAAGTATTATGTGATCGAATTGTGGACATAGGTCGGATAATACTGTTTCAAAAGAGTTAAAGTAGTCAATATGCAAAGAAGGACTATAATAAACCCCAAGTAGTACCTTTGTGTGAAAAAGATTGAGCTCCAAAAAGAGATGTTCAGGTGTCTGGTATTCAGGAGTAGAAAGGGAAAATATCTCGCAAGGTATGTCGCTACGCACGTAAATGGCTACTCCACCATAACCGACCATTCTATTTGAGCCGCCCGGTCCTGTGCATGTGCGATCATTACGAATTAACCTAAATCCTGGGAGAGGATATAAAGTTGAAGGGAGGCTAGGTTTTAAAAAAGTTTCCGATATAAGGACGGCATGAATATTATATAAAAGGTTGCAAGGAGATCGGCAAAATGTGCAGGAACACTCTGAGCATTGATGTGTACAATATTAATATTCTTAACATAAGGCGAGAAAGTACCACTGAGCTTGGTTCTCAACGAAGAATCGCACTCGGACGTATCGAGACTATGAAGACTGTCAGATGATGACGTTAAGGAAAAATATTCATTATCTGACTGTTCCTCCAACAGATGCAACATTGAACCAGACTAAGAACAAATATATATAAATATAATATATACTAAATATATATATATATATATATATATATATATATATGATATATATAAAAAATATATAAAATTCTATGCACTAAAATGAACTAAACACCGACTGAAATCCAACACTCACCAGCTGATACTGAGCAAATACACACAATGTAATAAATAGTTCATATTAGACAATATACACACCCTTTAAAAGAAACAGCAGAAAATGTATACATAACCACATGATTATAACAACAGCAAAAATATAAACTTCCAGTATGAGAAAAAAAAAATATATATGTATAAATTACCTAGTATCCAGGGCCATCGGACGTCACGAAAATAAATTATAGCTATGCAATGAACGAAACATAATATGACAAGCTGTCACTCTGACAACAGTGTCAACATCAATAGCAAGAAGCTAGAACTGTCAAAGCAAAACATAAACAAACTTTTATATTTATTAAAAATTACTAATGCGAGGTACTTACTCATTTGAAATATTACAAGTGCAAGGTATTATATTTTAGTAACAACAGCATAATAGTGAACAATCTTACTAGTACCTACCCTACAATGTACACTAGCAAATTTGCTTGAATGAAACAAAGAGCCTCCAGGATACTAGCTAGTCGCATCGCAAAAGAAAGCTACTTCAAGATTTTTGCTGTTTTCCGTGCAGCCTACAGCTACGACCTGACTTATTAGGTGGCTTCGTCGATGGCCCCACTGCACCCGGGGACACAGGATTCCCCACTTCCGAATTAATGGAGCCAGACACCGACACAGTGGGGTTGTCCTTTGCCCGCTCATGTTCTTCAAGGACCTTTTGTAATTCCGATCTTGAAATGATTTTCCGACGATCACCATTAGGGCAAATGACCACTATTTTGCCATCGCCGTTTGTCCAACATCCACCAACTCCAAGCACCTTTCGAGCCTCAGTAAACATAGCATGGCGGCTGCTTGTTAAAAATTCGGAAATAGTATATCCTGTGGCCTTCAGACGTCTTTTAGAGGTCCACACTTGGTTGCGCAGAAGGATATCCCGGAAACGTATCAGAATTGGCCGCGGCTTATCAGCAGAAATGTTTCTACCCAGACGTATGCCGCTGTATACTGAATCAGTTGTCACGGCTGGCAGCAGCAATGATTCATGACATAGGCCTATGAATTTCTCCACAATATTTTCTTCAGCCGTCTCAGGCATCCCATGAATTAAGAGAGTATCCGAGCGTGACTTCATCTCAAGGCAATCGAGAGCAACAAGAACCAACTCCATTTGAGCTTTCAGTCCTGAGACAGCCTTCCATATGAATAATTTAAAAGATTGGAACTCACTGGGCAAAGAAGCGCTGTCCTGCGGCTTGCTGCGGTTAAGATTCTCTTCAAAAGTGGCCATCTTGTCTGTGAACATCTCTGTCATCTCGGCAACTTTATTGTGCAGAAGTGCTAGACTATCCATAGTGGTGTGTAATAATCTCTTGTTGTATCAATAGTTGTATTGCAAAAATAATCAAAAGTGATGTGATAGGAGTGAAGGCAATTAGCCGGTGGCGAAGGTTAATGGATCATTAACTGTAACAACTCACACTTGAGGTAATTAATAATGATTATATATTATTAATAAATAAAATACTTTAAGCTTAGTAATTTGCGTGTTACTTCTTTTAGGCCTACCCGCCAAAAAAAAAAAGTTTTTGTTATATTTTCGTGTTATAAGGTTTTGTTATATTTTCGCCGTGACCCTCTCCAGGATATATCAATGCCACAATATACCCATGGCCAGGTCTCGGCAGATACTGGGCCTATTGCAAAATGTGATGAAAGTTACATTTAATTTCCCATTGGCTATAGAGATGAGATTTTATTATTGTTATTAGTTAAATATGAGTTGAAATATGAATTAGTAGTTACATTATTATACTGGCATGCTTTTAAAGCGTAATGTGAATGTAACCTAAGGACGAAGTCGGGAGTGGAGATGTAACAAACGAGCTTCACAGAGGAAGTAGGCGGTTGAATAATTGAAGAAGTATGGTCCCCAGCGTGTCGGATCGTCTAGCTAGCCTGCCGATCGATACTGCCTGGAACGGCATTGGCAATGGCAAATTAGGTACACCTACTAATAATAAATAGGTAAGTCTAGCTGACTTCTCACAAATGTCAAATTCGATATTCTCGTATCATAATTTGCAACTTCAAAGTCTAAATTGGACTGGGATCATATCGAAATATATCCGAAGATTAACAAACTAAGAATGTTATTTTGCCAACAATGAGAAATGATAATAATTAATGAATGAAATTAAGTATATAATTTTCAGTCTATTCACAATTCAATCTCGATTCGGTCAACTTTCATTCTGTCGTATTGTGATCGGAAAATAATTACGAGAATTAGTTTAGTTAGAGCTTCTGTTTTCGTGTGGTTCAATCGTGTCGTTGACGAGCTCGGTGGTCGAATGGTTAGCAATGGTCACTTTGACTCCGAGGTCGTGGGTTCGATTCCCGCATATGACAAACATTTGTGTGCATGAACATGTCTGTTTGTCTTGGTCTGGGTATTTTCTATGTATTATATGTATGTATTTACAAAAAAAAATATTTAAATACATTTATCAGTTGTCTAGTATCCATAGTACAAGCTTTGCGCTTAATTTGGGACTAGATGACGCTGTGTAAATTGTCTAGAAATATTTTTTTTTTTATTTTTTTTTATTGATATTTATTACAGTCTACAGACCCGGGGTCCGTACCTTTTATTAACAATGTTCTGTTTTTTTTTATCTTATAATATTCTTACAATTAATAAATTGCACGTCGCTGTTGTGCTAATAGTTATATTATTGTCTATTACTACTTAACCTAAATCCTCCTATTGTATACCTTGCAACCATGACAGCCAGGGCAGACCAGTCCCCTCTGGCAGCACCCGTTCACGAGTTGATGCATGGGGCAGCCATCACCGCATTCAACCATTTTATTGGGAATGCGGCGACCCGCCACACGACACCACCACCAGTTTGAACACTTTAGTGAGCATGACTACCTGGGCTGTCAGGACTGCACAGTAAAACCTGTATTTATTTTCCTAAGGTCTTCCTCCTTCTCTCCCTCTCACCCACCAGATACTTACATTCTTTGTCCCAGCATATTCCGTCTGTCGTTGTCACTGATATTGCATGGGCGACCATCTCGATTCTGTGTCATCTGTTCCGTACGGAACTGAGTAGTCCTATTTTTTGTTTTTTTTTCCTATTGCTTTGCCAATTCTTTCACGACGGGTGTATCCCGACTCCAGATCGCCATTTGCAAATTGTAGTCCCGAATTGCTTCCGTGGTTGCAGTTTCCGCACGTTTTATGAAGCTAGCAGTTGCGTCGAATAGCTCGCTGCAGTCTGTGTAATATATACAGCTACAGGTATGTCTCGAAACTGCCACCACTGCATGGGTCACGCTACTATGCAGTTGAAGGTTTTTCATCGATGTCCTGATGATTACCACTGACTCGTATGTCAGTCCCTGTGCTTCATGAATGGTCAAAGTACGAGACCCTTCGCCACTGCCGTAACCTTGACCGATCAGCTGCTCTTTCTCGGCCTGAGTATGTACCAGGTACAAGGTGTTGGCTGTGCTTGTGGGTATTAGTGACCCTGTGTACCTCATTAGCTTCAGGGACCGTGTGCGAGTGTTGGACGAGTATATTCCACTGTATACTTGTCTGAGGGCATACGCAACGTCTAGTGGATTCCTTCTGGTGCATAGCATTTCACGGCTGATGTTCGCCGCTGGGCTTGGGCGATGGTATTTAAGCCGGAAAAGGTTGGATCTGTCGATGAATGGCAGTTGATTTATATCGCCAAAGAGCAGGACCTTCTTGGCACCGGTAATTCGCACTGCCATCACTATGGCCCCGAAATGGTTCATCAGCGCTTCGTCGACCATAAGTCTTTCGTAGGTGTCTGTCGCTGGGATCCCATTTGCAAGTACTGAGGCCATTGTACGTGCTTTAGCTCTTGTTTTTGTACCGATGCGTTTAGTTATCTTCTCTTTCAGGTCGCGAGTGGATTCAGTCGTGGTTGCAATGACCAAGTCTTTACCTGGATTATAATTCTCGGAAATCCATTTTGATTTTCCACATCCGGGTACTCCGTTGACCCAAGTTATTTCTGGTACCTCCCAGTATTCGAAGGCTCTGCCGATGCCAGTCTCTGATGATAGAGCTTCCGCTTTTTCTAGGAATCTGTCATCTAGCATTACCTTCGTACACTTGGCGGTGACTACAATTGGGTCTTCCGGAGGAGTCTCAAACACCAGCCTTCCAGTCCGCTCTGTCTCCACCTCGTCTAGAGCCACAAAACCACTTGTCGCGTTATATGCAGCCATGTATGTTCCCGACACCTCTCCCTTTACGGTTTCGGCGGTGTCATTATTATACACAGCTGCACCTGCTTCCACTAGTTTCAAGCTGAGTTGTCCCTCATTACCTTGCAGATAATTCTGCATGATAGATGAGCAAATTTGCAGGTTGACTTTCTGCATCGCTTTTGTAATAGCTTTAAACTCAAGGAAAGCGTTGACTATGTGGTCCTTAGGCTCCTTCACAACTCTGACTTCAGGCGGGTCGACTTGTCCCATTTCGGCTTTTGTCCGGACTTTTTTCTGCCCCTCGCTTTGACCTGTTGGAGATTGCTTAAAAAAGGTCTGCACTGCATGTGACCGTTTTTCTGCTGCCTTATGCGATGTTATTTTGGACTTATTTGGGCTTACAATGCTGCAGAAAACTTTGGATAGAGTTCCAGTTATAGTGGATAACAACTTTTTTGTTGGACTAGGTTGCTTCTTAAGCGCTTCGCCCCTTTCCTGGATCGTCTTCTGTTGTAAGCGTTCGGATCCACTGTATCCTTCTGGATTAACTATGGGATAGCCCCAGCTATCTACGGGTTGTAAAGAGGCGTCAGGTCTGACATTTCGTGGCTTCAA
The DNA here is from genome assembly GCA_937001555.2 of Hypsopygia costalis. Classification (NCBI taxonomy): domain Eukaryota; kingdom Metazoa; phylum Arthropoda; class Insecta; order Lepidoptera; family Pyralidae; genus Hypsopygia; species Hypsopygia costalis. The sequence continues at coordinate 7,917,464 of OW443335.2, forward strand.
GAAATGGAGGTTAATATTTATTTATTATAATACACGAAGAACATAATCACTCATCTACTATTACAATACTACATGACGTATTACGGGTTACGAGCTCAACGGGATGCGGAACCATAACAACGATAAATAAAATGAATAAAAATTAATCAACACTTTCATCTTACATACAATTTTATTATCACAATGGATGCTGCGAAGCATGATATTAAATTGGAAAATATAGGCATTAAAATTTCCACCCTCGCCTCGCAGACAGAAAGTATCTAATTAAATTTCCTTTTCTTGCAATAAAAAGCTCACCACGTGCCATTTTATTGCCACATCTTGGTGCTTGATCAGAATTTATTGTGAGGTGTCTGTGAATTATCAAATTAGATGGAAAGAAATGAGCATCACAACCGCTGGCAAATTTCATCCCCTCTCACGCTGCTAAATGTTTTAAAGAGGACTTAAAATTGAAAAATATTGAAATGGCCAAAGTTTGTAAGTTTAGACAGATACCGTGCATGTTTGTGAACTTATCTGATGCTGTAAATGTTCCGAGTTTTTAATGTATTTTTAAGGGTAAAACAGAAAAGGTCTGGAAAAAAATATTTTAATTACAAATTAAAAATATCAACTGACAGTACTTTGCTAGATATTTTTTGTATTCCAAAAGTACTTTTACATGCTTGGACCAACTCGCCTGTAGATATTTGTAAAATGGTTCATTTCATTAAGCGCCCTGGAAGAAAGTGAAACAAATATAGTCCGAATCCCAAACCATAGTCTCAACCAATGAACAATTTGTTAGCTATTAATAACAATTTGTTAATAAAAGTTCACACGCTTGTTTTCACGAGTATCGAAAGTCCGAGAGAGAGAGTGAAGGTTTCACACAAATTTATATGGATTTTTAGAGGCATATAATTTCTAAACGAATACATAGATAGATAGATAGTCATTTATTCTCAAGAATATGGTAGTATACAAGATGTTTCGTTCAGTTGTGCATGCATGCGAGAAGTGTATATCTCAGAAAAACTAAGTGGTCATTATATGAGGAGCGCGATGGCGTTGTTGAGCGTGTCATTCTAATCGAACACAAGTCACGCAAAGTCGACTGTAGTATGTTTCTAATGTGTATAACAAATCCATCGATTTGTTAATTTCCAGCTCCTCTGTGCTTCGGAGGGCACTTTAAGCCAAGCCAGTGGCCTTTACGCGGCTTGGAAACACTGGATTTCGCCAACCCGCAGTTGAGCAGCCTGGTGGAGTATACTCTAAACTCCTTCGATATAGGACAGAATCGTCTCCCAGCAGTGCGATGAATATGGGTTGATGCAGTAGTGGTCATTATGGTAAAGTGAAAAAGTGGTAATAATGAAAAAGTACCCTGCCTGCTCCAGAGAATCGTAAATTAGCAGAATTTAGTAGCACCGTAGCGGAGATCTTTTATTAATTTACAATAGTAGTGTTATAAAATAAAATTTCATACAATGAATTCAATAAATTTTCAAAGCAAGTCGACGCAGAAAATAAAATGAAGTATTTTTATAATAAAAATCTCTCGCAGTAAAGTTTCAAGTTAAAAACAGATAAAACTTGAGCCAGATATCAATACTGGAGTCCGAGCAACTAAATTTGAAGTCTCTCTACCGATTCTTATCGGCGGAACTTCGCCGGAGAGCTGCCGTCTTTCATAATTAAAAATGTATGAATGGTGTTCATAAACTGAAAAGAGTAATTGAACGTTGAAACTCTAAGGTTGAATTGACTAGTTCAAATTACCATAGGAATGGGAATGGGCAAAGTAGTAGAGTCTTGATTGGCAAATTAGGGTTCAGGGGACCTACCGCCGAAGCTGAAGCCGATTACCGTCGGATATTTTGATTGCAAAAATGAAATTTTAGCTTAGCACACCGCCTATCTAAATAAATATAAATAATAAATATTTCTGGACAATTTACACAGCGCCATCTAGTCCCAAATTAAGCGCAAAGCTTGTGTTATGGGTACTAGACAACTGATAAATGTACTTAAATTCATTTTTTTTTGTAAATACATACTTATAATACACAGAAAACACCCAGACCAAGACAAACAGACATGTTCGGGGTGTAAGTGGTTCATCAAGATCTTTGAACCAAAGCCAACTTCACCTGCACGTGGTGCACCCTGCTAACTGACAAACGAAGCTCTGGCGAAAAGAGAGGTAGGGAGCGTAATTGTAAGCTACCCGACTGGAGAATGTACCTCCACCTCACAGAATACCGCAGCCAAATAACAATTCCCTTGAGGGTTGTTGTGTTCCTGCGAGTGAGTGAGGTCACCAGAAAGAAAGGAAGGAGATGCTGCGTTGGCAGCGGGGATGGCGGCGCGCGAGCAATATTTTATGTTGCGAGCGTTAATATGACTACGGTAACCGCTTCACATCAGGCGGGCCGTATGCTTGTCTGCCACCCGTCGTAGTATAAAAAAAAAAAAAAAAAATGTTCATGCACACAAATGTTTGTCTTGTGCGGGAATCGAACCCGCGACCTCGGAGTCAAAGTGGCCATTGCTAACCATTCGACCACCGAGCTCGTCAAATAAATAGGCGGTAATTGTGTTTAGCTTAGCTGGTAGAAACCATAGAGCTCTACTTCTAAACTTAGCTGAAGGTATTTGTCATTAACCGAAACCTAAGATCTATTTTCGCGATAAAAAAAACCGATGGCAATCGGCTTCAGTTTCGGCGGTACCCTCATCAACATCAGCCTGTATCTACCCACTGTTGGATATAAGCCTTCCCCAATGTTTTCCACCAGATACGATTCTCCGCCTTCCGTATCCAGCCGCTTCCAGCCCCTGGTTTTAAAAAACGCTTCATCATCATCATCATCATCAGCCTGTATCTACCCTCTGCTGGATATAAGCCTTCCCCAATGCTTTCCACCAAATACGATCCGCCGCATTCCGCATCCAGCCGCTTTCTTAAGGTCATCGGACCATCTAAAAGGAGAGCGTCCACCGCTTTGTCGTCCTACGCGCGGCCTCCACTCTAATACCTTCTTCCTCCATCTGCCATCACTTACTCGGCAGATGTGACCCGCGACTCATTGCGTCTTCAGCTTGCAAACTCGAAAGGCTATGTCGACAACTTTAGTTCTCCGTCGAATTTCTTCGTTCCGGTTTCGATCCGTAGAATAAATAATATACAGAATAAATAATAACATACCTTTTACCACAAAAAAAATGTTGTTTCTGAGGGATGACCAAAAGTTTAGCGCGATAACCGAGATTCTCGCGAGCGAAACCGCGACTGGAAGCTATCATTTATTTTCTATTAAACAATTTCAATGTTTCAGATTGCCAGAAAAACTACGATAGCTCACTTTTTATAATACGCCGGGTGCCAAACATGCGTACAACCAGCCTGATGTTAAACATTTCCCTTAGCCTATAGATGCTTATCGTACATAGTATTCCCGCGCGCTCCCTTTCCTCACAAAATATCGTATTTTATAATCACTATTAAATTTATACTGAAATCTTGTTACAGGTATTGAATGACTTGCCTATTCTATTTGCTATTCTACAGCAAAGCGTGCACTTTGGGCAGTTTCCAACTCTGTACATGATGGGCGTCGCAGCTGCGATTCAAAGCAAATTGTCGCTGTAACGCCTACAACATGCAGTAGACAACGTCATTACTATCTCAGTTATGTCTATTGCAAACGGTTAGCAGTTACCATTTTGTATCAACTAGTATAGTTTACCTTAAGGCCTGGTTACACGCTCCGTTTTATCCTCGCAGATAAACCTGCACAAAAAGATGGAATACGGAACCACAATGTAAGTCATAGTACTTTCTTACATACATACGACCCTATGCCTACAACTAACGCGCCCCTGTGCAACAATCCTTCTATTATAACTACCACAGGATTACGAGTCTCTCGCCCCGTAAACCAACCAGGCAAGAGAACCGTTACCCGCACCGCTATCGCGACCAGTAAACCAATCAGGCATCAAATAGATTGGGAGCAGGACTTACTCCACTTTTACCTGCAAGCAGGCTAATTTGGCGCTCTTAAGTCGAGTAACTCGTGGCGACCGACGTTCAGTTTCCCAAGCATCAGGACCCTACCACCACTCCCCCATCTCCATCAATCAGTACTTACATACAGTATGAATATACCTACCCTACTCTTATCGACCTCGCCTGTTCTCTGATATCAGTCGAATCTGGTACAGTTTCTAACACACCGCATGCCCACACACGTATTCATGCTTTACACCAGCGTCTTTCTTTATGTAGTTACTGCAATAACAGTTTGATAGGTTCATTAACATCTTTGAACCAAAGCCAACTTCACTTGCACGCGGTGCACCCTGACTGACAAACGAAGCTCTGGCAAAAAGAGAGGTAAGGCGCGTAATTGTAAGCTACCCGACTGACGAATGTACCTCCACCTCACAGAATACCTCACCCAAATAACAATTCCCTTGAGGATTGTTGCGTTCCTGCGAAAGAGTGAGGTGGGACCAGGAAGGAGATGCTACGTTAGCAACGGGGGTGAAGGCGCGCGAGAAATATTTTATGTTGTGAGCGATATTTTATGTTGCGAGCGCTAATATCGCTACGGTAATCACTTCACATCAGCCGGGCCGTATGCTGCCCGACGTAGTATAAAAAAGGCGATTTAATTCCTGATTTGGTACTGGCAATAGTGACAATAAGGCAAACTCAATAGTTTTTTTTTTAAAGCATTATTTTGTTATTTACTTACGAAGTAATTTCAAAACGCGTAATACAACCTCTGGCTTGCCGATGATTGCATGGTGTGTTTTAGCTGCGACAAGATGGTGCGTGTAGTCGGATCTTTATAATGGGGATAATGTCCCCGCTGTTAGTGCTAGATGCCTACATAGGGGTGTTAGAAGACCTATGGGAAAAGGGTGTGAGGCGATCTATATAGACTAAGGCTGATTCATGACAAAAGAGAAAACTCTGAACTTGCATATAGAGTCACCATATGCGATCCTCCGCTTTCCGCATCCAACCGCTACCAGCCACTTTTTTGAGATCGTCGGTCCATCTAGAGAGGGGGCGCCCCATACGTGGCCTTCACTCTAGGACTTTCCTCTCCATATGCCATCGCTGACTCGGCAGATGTGGCCAGCCCACTTTCACTTCAACTTACTGACTCTGAGAGCTATGTCCACCTGCAAGTGCGTGTAACAATAAATATAGTGTTGAAAGGTTTTCTCTTCATTGCACATATTAACATAAATGTTCAAGATATACCCAAATGGCAGTTTAAAATTTAATAAATTGTAAGTAAATAGCTTCAGGCTTAGTAGTTTCATTTATTTTTACCCGACTGACGAAGAAAGGATGGTTATATTTTAGAGTGTAAGTATATACGTGGATTTCTTTTACACGATTTGCAACCTGAATCGCTAAAGGGATTTCAACAAATGAGGTATCATTAGATTCGTCTCAGCTATGAGAGTGATATAGGGTTATAATATTTCAATATATCGTCCCAAAAAAAAGGATGATAAGAAAAATAATTGTTAAAACTTAGCAGGCGGGATTTTTGTTTCAGTTGTTAATTTATTGTCTTAAATACCTTTCAACTATGCATTTGAAAATTACAAAAACATGTTGCCATCAAAACGGGAATTCACCAGTAAGTAGTAAGCTTATGCTTTATTTTTCTTACTAGTGAATTCCTGTATTATAAGTGTAAATTAAGAGCCCGTGTAAAACGAGTCATATGTATAAATTTCATCTGACGCTACCGCTTTCAATCTCACTTATTTGTAGGAACACAACAACCCTCTGAACCTCTAGGAAATTATTCCTGTAGTTTTCTGTGAGACGGACATACTTCCCCTATCAAACAATTTATAATTACGCTACGCCTTACGTCTCTTTTTCCAGATCCTCGTCATTTCAAAAGGATGCACCATGTGCAGGCCAAATGGTGCATCCTTTTGAAATTACTATGAGTCACTTACCCCTTTTTTCATGAAAAAACGCGTCGTCGAAATGTATTTTTGAATTATTATTTGGATGACTGCCCATCTCCGCTGTAACGGCGTAATAATAGTTTCCAATAAGCAATATCTTCCGAATGAGTGACTTTTTGGTTTGGCTAATTTATTTATAAGTTCTCTGTGGGCAGGAAAACAAAGGGTTCACGTATTGCGAATGCCGATACGTTATTGCAAACGTGTTTGTAGCGTTTTGTTTTCGACGGAATTAATTTATTAATGCGTCGTTGAATGAACGATTACCAACTTTAGTTAACAGTATAGAAATTATTGTAATAATTAAAACAATTATTGTTTGTGTAATTTGTGTCATCAGCATTCGCTTGTGTTTTCTCCCCTTCATCCACATGGTCAAACTGAAAAATCAAACTAAATTAGTTTCTAATTATTATTTACGTAATTGATTTTGGCCAACTTGTCAGAATATTATAAATATTTTAAAAATGTTTAAATAAATTACTTTCTTTTCAGTTTGTCCAACAAGAAAAGTTTCTTCATGATAAAACTTTTTGGCTAATTTACTGTCAATTAAGAAATGCAAATTAAGTACTGTGATAATCTAAGGTATTGATTGAATTAGCTGTGTTGTAAACTAAATTTTATTGTCAAAGTCTTCAATTAGCCCAAAAATAGGGAGAAATTACGCTCAAAGACAAAGCATTCGGTCCCAAATAAAATTGAAACACAGCTAGGGAATGGTGATGAGTGAGAGATAATTATAGTATTAATATATCTTTATTTCATCATATTTTTCATATTTTTCGTGGCAGTAAAAAGTGGAATGCACTGCCGGCGCACATATTCTCTCTTTTATACATTCCCAGAAGTTTTCCACGACATGCGGTCCTCCGCTTTCCTCATTCATTCACTTTTCAGCGTTTCACTGGTCCATCTAGAGAGAGAGAGCGTCCAACGCTTGTTTGTGCCACACGCAGTTTCTACTTTAGAACTTTCCTCCTTCATCTACCATCGCTGACTCCGCAGATGTGGCCTTCTCGCTTTTACTTTAGTTTGCTGATTTTGACAGCTTTGTCGACAACTTCGTTTCGGATTCTTATATCCTTATCCGAGCATAGTTCTCTCCATTGCTCCATCTCCATACTGCGACCTTTAGCCTGTGATCCAGTCCAATGGTCAGAGTCCAAGTCACTTTTATTTTTTTATACTACGTCGGGTGGCAGACTAACATACGGCCCGCCTGATGTGGGGCGGTTACCGTACCGTTATATTCGCAACGGGAAATATCGTTCGCGCGTCGCTACACCCGCTGCCAACGCAGCAACTGCTTCCTTTTTGGTGACCTCAATCACTCGCAGGAACACAACAACCCTGAAAGGAATTGTTATATTTTCTCGTTCTCTACGATCTTTAGAGCCAAAGCCAACCTCGCTGCACGTGGTGCATCCTGCCGACTAGCGAAAAAGGCTTTGGCAAAAGAGCCACTGCAGCAACTTCCTCCTTTCCGATGCCTTCATTCACTGGCAGATTTACCCTATCTCTATTTTGTTGGAAATTTGATTTCAGATACCGCAGTGTAAATTAATAAAGATTGTGGAAAAATATTAATATGCAATTAAAAAATTCTTTAAAAATAAACTTGTATCTTAAGACTGAAGTTTTAAGCCGAGCGCCGGCTATGAATACTTGAAGAGGAAGTAAAGCTTGGTAAGGCCATGCGAAGTATGCGCCGGAAACTATGTAACTCCGGAAGTTAGGTTATGTAGTGAATATTTTGTATTTATGTTTGCTGGCCGGGTAATTAACATTATTATAATTATGTTAATGAGATTTTAGTTATTTTAAGTTAAGTTTTTAGTTACATAGTTAGGTTAGTTACAGTTTTTTACCAACATCAGCTCTTTATTTGCCCATTGAAATGAAATAAATAAAAATAGTTTATGACCTTCAATTGACAGATTTTTTGGATTATGACCAAACTACCCAAGTCACGTCAACTTTCAAACAAAAAAGGGGCTCCTAAGAGCATAGTCATCGACACATACACAAAGTACACGTCAACCTATTTCACCTCTTTTTGTGTCGGAGGCAGTTGAAAAGACCTGGGGCCCACCGCCGAAGCTGAAGCCGATTACCACCGAATATTTTGATTCCAAAAATACATTTTGCGTTAAAATTTATGACATTTTTTTTCGGCTTATCTTATCTTAGAGTGGGTCCAGTGCTGAAGCACCGGTGACACGTCGACCCTCATGGATCTTTTGTGCTCTTTTTTCGGCTTAGTCGGTAGAGCTCTAGGGTCTACCAGCTTGTTTTTCAGTCATCAACATCTTTGAACCAAAGCCAACTTCACCTGCACGCGGTGCACCCTGCTGACTGACAAACGAATCTCTGGCGAAAAGAGAGGTAGGGAGCGTAATTGTAAGCTACCCGACTGGGGAATGTATCTCCACCTCACAGAATGCCGCAGCCAAATAACAATTTCCTTGAGGGTTGTTGTGTTCCAGCGAGTGAGTGAGGTCACCCAGAAAGCAAGGAGATGCTGCGTTGGCGGCGGGGGTGGCGGCGCGCGAGCGATATTTTATGTTGCGAGCGGTAATATGGTTACAGCAGCCGCTTCACATCGGGCGGGCCGTATACTTGTCTGCCACCCGACGTAGTATAAAAAAAAATACCACCAATCTAGGCTGAAGGTTTATTTTTGCAATAAAAAATCAAATGGTAATCGGCTTCAGTTTCAGCGGTAGGGCCCCTAATACCCTTCGAACGGCGGTACATAATTTCTAGAATCAATCGACGATAACTGTGGTTCAATGGCTAACCATATCCACTTTGACTCCGCGGTCGCGGGTTCGACCCCCGCTCAAGACAAATATTTTTGTGCATGAACATATCTATTTCTCTTGGTCTGGGTGTTTTCTATGTATTATATGTAAAAAAGTATTTAAGTTTAATGTCAGTTATCTAGTACCCATAGTACAAGCTTTGCTTAGTTTGTGACTAGATCGCAATGTGTAATTCGTAATATTTATATTTATAGCTAACAAGATTCTTGACGACATCTTTCTTGAAACAAAAAAGAGAACTAAATCATAATTGGGTCATCTGTTTAGCTTATATTATACCTCGAAGTTCCACAAAAAGAAGAAAAATTCAAATTCATATTGTAACTGGAGCATGTATACAATTTTGCGTCAATTTTCCGTGCCAGTAGCCCGGTTGGGTGCGGCGGAGTTACCAATAAACAATATCTTCCAGACGGGTGGTTCCCGAACGAGGATTCGCTAATTAGGGACACGGGAACCTATCGAGAGCACCCTTTGAAGCGGAGCTGAAAAGGTGCCAACACAGCCAGTGAAGCGTGTGGTATCATCAGTGTTTCGGGACAGTGTAGTTTTCAAATGAGTTTAGGGTGTAATTAATTGAGTTTGCCCAGTAGTGTACCTGGTATCTTGAAGGATGTTTTTAATCGTAGTTTGATTATTTCTGTTTCTGTCTGTTTAATCTGTATAGTAAAGTATCCTAAAAAATATAAACGAACATACGAAAAATTAATTTGTACTTTGGTTTAGTAACTAATAAGTATTAAATGTAAACAAAGCAACAACCATCATATTTTGTGATTCATACAAATGTCACTAGATGGCGCTGTACGGTTTATTTAGATTTAAGTTGGCGCTGTAAATTGTTTTGTAGATTTGCATATAGCTTATTTTATAAGGATCATTTTTAGCAAGCAACCAAGCGAGCAATAAACCCAGCGATATTAGTACTGTACTTGTTGTATTATTTACACCCGAGTCAGTAATTTGGTGGCGCCCCCTAGTGGTGAAAAGGTGGTGACCATTTTGGTTCTTCGTGCCGGGTGTAATCAGGTAGTTTGTGGAGCAACTACCAACCCCCGCAACCCGTCGTCGAAATCACTGGACAGTGGATCGCTGTTCAGAGCACCCCTTTCAGCGACGTCATAGCCGTGACGTCAGAGCGGAAGGCGCTGCAGGCCGCGGCAGGAGGCGAGTGGGAGGAATTTAGAAGAGGAGCAGTGGAGCCTGGAGATCTGGTGGAATCCTGGTATATCGCAGACGGTGTCACTCGCACGTAGCGCCATCGTCAGGAAGTGAGTGAGTGAAGTGATCAATTGTGAGTACATTTTTAATTTAAATTTTATCAAGCCATTTTGAACCTTACAAGCAGTCAAGAACAAGTGTCAGTGTTACAAGCAAAATTGAACTTTATTTCCTTAGACATTTTAACTTTAAATATTTGTGTAGTATTTTATATGGAATATTAGACTTAGAATAATTTTAAGAAATTGGTTGATACCCCGAATCTATGCCCAATTTTCTATCGAGTTACATTCCAAACACTTGTAAAATTTTTGATAAATTTTTGGACTTAGAAAAAATTTAAATTTTTGTTGAATACTTTAGACTTAGAATAGTTTCAGAAATTGTATCTGGGACTTGTAAAATTTTTCAAATATTTTTTAGACTTAGAATATTTTTGCAACTTACCTTGGGACTTGTAAAATTTTGGAAAATACTACTGGACTTCTAAAATTTTAGGATTTGTGCACGGTTTAAGATACTTGCTGGATTGTTTATGAAATTATTTAGTTTATTTTACTGTAATTTTTTTTATTTTTTTATTTATTAATATATAAGATTTGGTTAATTAAAATGGAGTCTTTGACTGGAATACAGCTAGATATTCAATCTAAAATTGCCAAGGGTAGAATTAATTTTAAAAAATCTTCTAAGGAACGCTTAACAAAATCTTATATAGAAACACGATTAGAAAATTTGGAAAGCCAGTGGTCAATATTTAATGAAACGCATAGGAAAATTCTAGGAGAAAAAAGTAAGGTAGATATCTCAAAGTCGGAATATGTCGCGAAAAATGTTTATGATGAAACCGAAGAGTTGTATATAGATTATAAATCAGAATTGAAAGAGAAGTTGTCTAAATTTGATTTGTCTCTCGGTCCATCAACTTCTATAGGGCAACAAGCTAAAGGGAATAATAATGGTTGTAATGCCAAATTGCCAAAAATATCCATATCTCCATTCTCTGGGAAGTATACAGAATGGCCTTCTTTTAGGGACCTTTTTATGTCACTTATCCACAATAATACTTCTTTAGATGATGTACAAAAGTTGCATTATCTCAAGGCACATCTCACTGGCGAAGCTGAACAGCTCTTGCGTCATATACCTAAACTGCAGATAACTACAAGGAATCATGGTCTAAATTAGAGGAGAGATATAATAACAAGCGTTTTTTGGCAAGTTGTGTACTGAAAAGACTATTGAGTCAGAGAAACTTAACTAGTGAATCATCTATTTCAATCAAAGATCTTTTGGATACCACCTGTGAATGTCTTAATGCTTTAAAAGGTTTGGGAATTGACATTAGTACTTGGGATATAATTATAATACACATTATCTGTTTGAAATTGGATTTAGAGACCAGAAAACAGTGGGAGCTTAGTTTGCCAGTGTCTGAGGAATTACCATCTTTAGAGGACTTTAAAGCATTTTTAACTAATCGTTACCGAGCACTGGAATTTCTGGACTCTAAACCCAATAAAGCCCATGCTAAGGGTCATCAGGCATTCCATATTGTAAACGATAGGAAAGCAGTATTGTGCCAATTCTGTGATGGGGATCATAAATTATCATTTTGTAAGAAATTTACGGGTGAAAGCAAGGAAGCTCGGCGTAATTTTGTGCAAGAAAACGGAATTTGCTTTAATTGTTTGGGAGTGAATCACACGGCAAAATTTTGCAAAAATCCGGTTAAGTGCCAAATATGCAAACGTCGCCATCATTCATTGCTACATCCTGAGAGTATTTCTGAGTATGGTGTACCGAGATCTGAAACATCGCCTATAATGAGGGAAAAGACTCATTTGACTAATACCGCAGTGACTCCATCTGAAACTGTGATCAAACCCATAACGTCTTGTTTTTCGACAGGGGAAGTGAATAACACAGTCTTATTAGCAACGGCGCTTATTAAGGCTGAGTCCAAGGATGGGACGTGTAGGTTGGTCAGGGCTTTGTTGGATCAGGGCTCGCAAGCATCGTTTGTTACGGAAGCCACTGTGCAGTATCTAGGATTAAAGAAGATGCCATCTAGGCAGACAATTAAGGGAATAGGCGGAGATAAAGGCTTAATTTCTAAATTCACAGTAATGATTAAAGTAAAGTCTAGAATAGATCCGACCTTTGAAATCGAAATTCGAGCTTATGTCTTAAGGTCTATCACAACCCTTCTCCCTGTTGCAAAGGTTAACGCGGCAGAATGGGTAGATATAAATGTAGATATGTTAGCTGATCCTCAATACCACACGCCCAACAAAATCAATGTTTTGTTGGGTGCTGAGGTTTATCCGCATATATTGAAAGAAGGTATAATGAAAGACCCTCGAGGCTTACTTGTGGCCCAATCTACCAGTTTAGGATGGATCTTGTCTGGAACAATAAATAAAGACAGCACTGTATCATCAAGCATTGTAGTTATGCATACGCAAATAGGCGAAAATGACTTGTTAAAGAAATTTTGGGAACTGGAAGCTGAACCTGAAAATAAAAAACCAATTTTAACAGAAGAAGAAAGACAGTGTGAAGAGTTCTTCAAACTTACCACTCGACGAGATGAAGAGGGTCGATACATTGTCAGACTTCCATTTCGCACCAGTAATCCAGACCTTAAAATTGAAGGATCACGAGACATAACCGAAAAAAGATTTAAGGCCTTAGAATCAAAATTAAACAAGAATGAAATGTTGAAGAAAGATTATACAGAAGTCATAAATGGATACTTGGAACTTGATCATATGGAGGAGGTGATAGATAAAGAGAAAAGGAATAAAAAGGCAGGGTATTTACCTCACCACGCCGTAGTAAAAGAAGGAAAGGATACTACCAAGGTTCGGGTGGTGTTCGATGCATCCTGTAAGGGGAAAAATGGTAGATCCTTAAATGATAAGTTGATGATTGGCCCTACTCTCCAAGATGATTTACGCCATATCATAATGCGTTGGAGAGTGCATCCAATCAGTTTAGTGGCGGACATTGTAAAAATGTACCGCCAAGTTAAAGTAGACAGGAGAGATACAGTCCATCAGCGAATTCTTTGGAGGGATGATCCTGAAAAAGAAATACAGGAATTTGAATTAACAAGAGTTACTTTTGGTACGGCATCAGCACCATATTTGGCAGTGCGTGCGTTACAGCAAGCAGCCCACGATGAAGGTCAAGCTTATCCGTTGGCTGCAAAAAGGGTAGTAAATGATTTCTACATGGATGATTTAATGACAGGTGCACAAAATATAGAGGAAGCTATTAAAGTCTATGAAGAAATGAATGAGTTATTAAGCAAAGTGGGATTTGAGCTACAAAAATGGTCCAGTAATAGCAAGGAACTACTAAATATAATTAATAGGAATGGAGAGGACAAGAAAAACGGAAAGGAAGGAATATTAAATTTCAAATTAGATACGGTAATGAAAATTTTGGGACTTACCTGGAACCGATGCGACGACACCTTCCAATATGTAGTGACTCTTCCAACGACGCAGGAACCTGTAACAAAAAGAGTTATTTTATCTAGTATAGCTAGATTATATGATCCGTTGGGATGGGTGAGCCCTTGCATCATCACAGCCAAAATACTTATTCAAAAGTTGTGGTTAGCAGGCATTGGCTGGGATGATGAGGTGCCAACACAGATATTAAAAGAATGGTTGACTTACCGTGAGGAACTGGAAGCGCTGAGAACCATTAAATTACCTCGATGGATGAACATAACGCACGGTGACAGAAAGTTGGAGTTGCACGGCTTTTCTGACTCCTCGAAGATGGCTTATGCAGCTGTAATTTACATTCGAGTGATAGATGCTGAAGGAAAAATTCACGTTAATCTTGTTACAGCTAAAACAAAGGTAGCCCCAATTAAACAAGTAACCATACCCCGGTTAGAACTTTGTGGGGCGGTGCTTTTAACCAGATTAATAGCAGAAGTAGCGAAAGTGCTAATGGTTGACAAGCAAAACATATATGCATGGACAGATTCAGAAGTGGTACTTGCCTGGATAAACAGCCATCCTTCTCGATGGAAAACTTTCATTGCCAATCGGGTGTCGGAAATACTAACAACCTTTGATGCTGACAGATGGTCTCATGTGCAGTCGAAAAACAATCCCGCTGATTGCGCTTCAAGGGGATTTAAGCCAAGTGAATTATTGAAGAGCTCATTGTGGTTGAATGGACCACCCTTTTTAATGGAAAAGGAGATACCATCAAAGAAGCCAAAATATTTCACAACTCAATTGGAAGAGATCAAAACCAATACTGTAATAGTAGAGACGTCGTTGTGGGACAGATTTTCTTCTCTTAACAGACTCGTGCGGGTAATAGCATATTGTCGTCGTTTTTTGAAAGTTAGAAAACCTGTTGCTGAAAGAAATAATAGTAGTTACTTGAATAAAGAAGAATTAGTTGAAGCGATGAATATTTGCACAAAACAGTGTCAAAATGAAGGATTTGTAGAAGAAATTAAATGTTGTAAAAGTAAAATCGATCTGCCTAAAAAGAACAAACTAAAATCTTTCAATGTTTTCTTAGACGATAAAGAAATTCTGAGAATTGGTGGCCGTTTAGAACAGTGAGAGCTCAATTATGATCAAAAACATCCAGTATTAATACCAAGGAAGTCATTTTTAACAAGCCTACTAATAGCAGATGCACATTTTAAAACCTTGCACGGTGGTTCACAGCTCATGCAGAACTACCTAAGATCTAAATTTTGGATTCTTGGGCTCAAGCAATTGGCGAGAGATTTTGTTAAGAAATGTGTCAAATGTACGAGACATAATGCCACAATACAAAATCAATTGATGGGCCAGCTTCCAATGGCTAGAGTCACACCTAGTAGACCTTTTAAAAGAAGCGGAGTTGATTACGCTGGTCCCATAAACATCCGGACAACATCCGGACATCGAAAGGCCGAGGTCATCATGCATATAAGGGTTATATCTGTTTATTTGTATGTATGGTGACTAGAGCTATACATTTAGAAGCAGTGAGTGATTTAACATCTGAGGCGTTTTTAGCTGCTTTTAAACGTTTTGTCGCGAGACGTGGTCACTGCTCCGATTTGTATAGCGATAACGGAAGTAATTTCATAGGAGCTGCTAGGGAACTAAAAACGTTATTAAGCATTGAAAGGTCTAAAGTTGCCCAAGATATAGCAGAATGGCTCTCCACAAACGGAACTGATTGGCATTTCATACCGCCTCATGCCCCGAATTTTGGTGGTCTTTGGGAAGCCGGTATTAAATCTACCAAGCACCATCTAAAACGGGTGATCGGTAACTCTGCATTAACTTTTGAAGAACTGAGCACTGTGTTATACCAAATTGAAGCCTGTTTAAATTCGCGGCCCTTGTCAAAAATTCAAGACGGACAAGAATCAGTGGTATTGACACCGGGTCATTTTTTGATAGGAGAACCTTTGCTTCTGGTCCCTGATGCTAATTACGAAAATTCAAATATAAGTACTCTCAGGAGATGGCAATTAACACAGCGAATGTTGCAAGATTTTTGGAAGAAGTGGTCGCAAGAGTACTTAACCCAGTTTTTGCATCGTTACAAATGGGCAAATCAAAATCCCGAACCAAATATCGGAGATATAGTATTGGTGAAGGAAGATGATTTGTCACCGGGTCGATGGCTTTTAGGTAAAGTGACAGAAAAACATGCCGGCTTGGACAGTATTACCCGAGTTGTGACTTTGCGCACAAAAAATTCGCTTATTAAGAGACCGACGAATAAATTATGTATTCTACCAGTCGCTCAATAAACTTAAGTAATATTTGTAATATTCTTTTTTGTTTATTTTTTTTTATTGTAGTTTTTTTAAGTATTGTGTGTCAATATTGTCAGAGGACACTCTGACGTGATAAAGAAAAAGTAATGTGTCATGGTGGGCGGTAGATATAAGGACATTAAGCAGGATGTCCTTGGTGGGCGGTATGTTTAATCTGTATAGTAAAGTATCCTAAAAAATATAAACGAACATACGAAAAATTAATTTGTACTTTGGTTTAGTAAATAATAAGTATTAAATGTAAACAAAGCAACAACCATCATATTTTGTGATTCATACAAATGTCACTAGATGGCGCTGTACGGTTTATTTAGATTTAAGTTGGCGCTGTAAATTGTTTTGTAGATTTGCATATAGCTTATTTTATAAGGATCATTTTTAGCAAGCAACCAAGCGAGCAATAAACCCAGCGATATTAGTACTGTACTTGTTGTATTATTTACACCCGAGTCAGTAATTTGGTGGCGCCCCCTAGTGGTGAAAGGTGGTGACCACTGTCTAAGAAACAGCCAATATGTCATAGATTAATGGTCGACTAAGGCGTGTCTAGACTGACGTTCTCTACTTAAAAATAACAGCTCCATGAATACGGCAATTCACTATTGATGTATGTAATATGTCAAATTTTAAAATTTTAACTCGATTACTAGTCACGTGGCATATCACTTAATAATATTAAAGTATTAAAGCTAGAAACAAAATGACGTGCATATCTTCTCAAATCAATCTTCCCCGATATTCTATCAAAATATCAAATAGTGTGACCAGACCTCGGGCTCGATTTCAATAAGCGATTATTTCTACATGAGTGCCGTCGGGCACGTCCTTCGTGCACGTTTGCGGATGATGCAGATCAAAGCGGATCTGTTGCGCAATTCAAGTCTTTGTTATAATAGCTCTCTGTGAGTTGTGTGACCTACTTCGAAAACAATTTTAACTTTTTTGGAGTTTACTTTCTTTAGTATAAATACAAATACAAATACAAAAATCTTTATTCAATTCTCACTTAACATAATATACAAGTGATTGGGATCTCCTTTTAAGTATTACAATACCTGTGTTAGGAGATCCCGCTCTTCTAAAACAAGTAATATCTGCCCTGTTAGTAAGACTGGGCATTTACAATGTTAATTTTATTACTAGTTCTTATACAATTACAAATTAATTTAATATGCGCTGTGGATGTGTATAACATGCAGTTATGTATGTTAGTGCTGGAGTGCTTATGTACAGTGTGTATTTTATTTATAATATAATAATAATATTTATAATATTTCCATGTACATATATATATTTGTAATACCTAGAAGTGTTGTCATGTATTTATATATAAGTTATTACTATCTATATATGCACATATATACATTTATATGTATATTTTTATACAAATCAAATTGAAGTATTTACCTTAATATAAATTTTAATATATAGGGTGACTACCTTAATCGTTTTATTTACAGGAAATCTGTTTTTTTAAGTATATCGAGGGGTGACAGGGGTCACAGATTTTGAAAGTGTACAGTTAACAAATTATTTATTTTTATTGTAAATTTGGTACGCTATCATATCTCTATGAGAGCATTCCAAATTATTTTATATCTACAATATTATTACTTTCAAATACAGAGAAATGATTGATACATACAAATAAAAATAAAATAATGCACTGGAAATATTCACGCTAAAATCAGACGCGTTCTCGGACATCTAACATGTGAATGCATTTTTCTTGTAAGTGGAAGAGACAGGGGGTACAAGAAATACATATTTTACACTTTTGACAGATGTGTCCCTCCCTTTAGATTTATTGTTCTTGGAATATGATATGAACAAACGTGTGCATGTTACAGGTATATTTGAAAAATCGCCATTTAAATAAATGTCGTCTTCTCATTTTGGTATTTTTATTGTCCAGCTTATCCTATTTTTATGTCCTGCTAAATCTGCTACGTATATCTTTGGGGATTAGAAATACGAGTAGTATAAAAATATTTTTGGGAAGTGAGAGCCGTGGTGTTGCTTTTGTTGTTAAAATCACTGCCAGTTTTTGATACGATAAAGGTCACCTTTCCACTAGGATTTACCATAAAAAAATGAGTATTTAATGTGCAAACAGCTTATAAAAATTTACTTAGTTAAGTGTACCCTTATCGTTATGGTTCAATATCTTAACTTGATGTGTCTTCGCACTAATTAAAACAAAAACTATAAAACGGACGGTAATGGTAGTTACATGGCATTTATATAGATTTTATTTATTTTTACCGTTCCTGGACGTAATAACTTTACGCTCTAAGGAGACGAAATATATTTCTTTGTTACCTAAGGTGTAGATCGTAATAATATTAGCAAGGGTTGTAAAGTCATCGTAAAATAAGCATGTTATTATTCTAATTAACCAGGATATAATTAAAAATAATAATAATAATTTTCATTCGAAAAAGATATTTCAAAACAACTGCAGGAAAATTCATAAATGAAAAAAATAAGCGTTTTTCTAACCTTAAGGCCTCATTCGCACGGGAGCTTTTTTAACGCGCGTTAAAAAAGCGTTCAAATAGAACAAATGCATTTTCAAGTATATGTTCATACGACAGCGCTTTTAAAACGCGACGCTTTTTTATCGCGCAATGTTGCATTTTGAGCGCTGGGCGTTAGGCGTTAAAGGGAATAGATCATATGAAACTTCGTATTATTATTCACACGAGCGGTAAAATAATGCCAGCGTTTCACTCAGTGCGCCGCGCGCTAGCTCGACAGTCGGACGTGTTTCTTTTGTGTTTATGTTAGCAGAGCGGAGTTAGAGAAGAAATTTACATGTCTCCAGATGATTGTTAAAAAAATATTATGATTAAGATAAAATACTTAAGTTTTAATAAATAAAAATGATTTTATAAGTTTACATTTATTGTTTTAGTCTCAGTGAAACAGCTAGTCGTTATACAGGTGGTAATGGTGGTATCGCCAAACGTGTTGGTATCTTGAAGTGTTAATCGAGGCCCATGTAATAGACATTCGAAAATAACTAAAAAAATTATCGGGGTATTGCCTCAATTCATCGTACAGTGTCACAAACTGTCCTTTTATGTATCTCAGTTCATTCAGAGGATGAACCCAAAATGCCTTTTGCTTTCTTTTTCGTCTTCTAGCAACACAAATCGCTATTGCTAGTACTATAGCACAAACCATTTCCACGTCTTACTGAAGCGAGAAATGAAACAAGAGTGATTTTAAAGCGTTCGTATGAACACTCACATCGAGAACGTTATAAAAGCGCCAACGCCGAGTTTTAACGCAACGTTTTTTAAAGGCTCGTGCGAATGTGGCCTAAGGTTTTAAATATAGGTTAATTTATATTTATTTAAGAAAGGAATCCACATAATTTTGTTTATCTATGATTCTTTACATCTTCACCTAGGTACTATATAATTATCACGAATAAAATTAACTACAATAGACTTTTGCCTTTCTGACTTATAACACCAACTGACTGCAACACGTCAAAATGGAAGATTTCCCGTTGTTTTCCACCGAGATGATATAAAAATAAGTGTTCGGTGTTACCTCGCACGGAAAACTCTTGAAAGTATAAATCAAAGCATATCTCTGTAGGAGTTTATTCACTTATGAATAAAGTTCCTTTTATACAATGCTCTAGTGGCTGTGAATATGTATTATTAAATTCGTCTTTTCCATACAGTTTCACAGTCAAAAGTATTTATTTAAATGTATATGGCTGATGTTATTTCATGAATATGTCGAAAGTATGACAGTCCTTATGCACTGTTTTAGTTCCCCAATAGCATTACATACATAAAATCCGTGGTTGACGGCAGTTGAGCTTCACTTGACTAGTCTCCCTTTAGGCTTTTAATGTCTCACATTGCTAAGAGGGGAATTCAAATTCTACTAATTTCTTCTGATTAAATTCATTGTGAGTTCCACGGCAGCCGTTTTACCCCCGGGACTGCAATGGACTTCACTGTTCATTGCCTTTTTTTGTGGTTGCCGCTGTTAATCCTGGCGGCTACACAGTGGTGGGAAAGTGTGTGGGCCCCCGTCCCGTTAAAAAAATCCTTATACAATAGCTTTAATATCTTGCCATCGCAATTGCGTACGCGCGTATCCCGGTATCCTGTAACAAATGTTTGTATGGAATTGGCGGGGTATAATAGTGGTTTGAGTTGATAGATAGCTTTGATAGATCCAGTGCTTCGATAGTCAATATTTTTTTATAAATACAGAAGATACAAAAGAAAATAGAAATTAAAAGAAAGAATGATGACGTCCTTATAATTCAATTTGCATATATCCTATGGAGAGAGACGCAACATTTGGGGTGTGGTGTATAGTGCTCACTATCTTTATAGCCTGAACCAATCTCACTGTCACTTGGAGTATTCTGTGCTAGTTATTCGGTTCTGGCAAAAGAAAGGTAGGGCGACTGGGAAAGTATCTCCACCTCACAGAATAATAAATAAATAAATAATAAATAAATATTTCTGGACAATTTACACAGCGCCATCTAGTCCCAAATTAAGCGAAAAGCTTGTGTTATGGGTACTAGACAACTGATAAATGTACTTAAATACATTTTTTTTTTGTAAAATACATACTTATAATACATAGAAAAACCCAGACCAAGACAAACAGACATGTTCATGCACACAAATGTTTGTCTTGTGCGGGAATCGAACCCACGACCTCGGAGTCAAAGTGGCCATTGCTAACCATTCGACCACCGAGCTCGTCATACAGAAGACCGCAGCCAAATATCAACACCCTTAAGGATTGTCGTGTTCTTGCGAGTGAATGAGGTTATCACAAATGGAGATGGTATTGCAGTGGAAGCCGCGCGTAGGACGACGAAGCGTTGTACGTCTTCCTTCTAGATGGTCCGTTGAACTTAAGAAAGCGGCTTGAAGCGGCTGGATGTGAAAGGCAGAGGATCGTATTTGGTGGAAAGCATTGGGGAATGCTTATATCCAGCAGTAGGTAGATACAGGCGGATGATGATTGATGATTGAATCCTTGCATTGTAGACGTCTATAGACTACGGTAGCCGTATGCTTGTTTGACACCTGATATATAAAGATGCAGAGAGCTGGAGAGTAATCTTTAGAGCCAAAGTCAACTTGACCTGTTGAAGAAACCTGCTGATTAGCAAACGAGGCTGGAGACAAAAAAGTAGGACATTCGAGCTAATTTGGGATGTAAATGAAGTCATCATGATCGATAGCCTGATTCGCTGATAGGAACAGAACTATCTTCATGGAAAGTTTTCAGATAATCAATATATTGAGGAGCTGATGGTATTATTGTAGTCTCTTTATTTATATATTATATACTAGCTGTGCCCGCGACTTTGTCCGCTTGGTTGTGGATGAGAATGTGGATGTGAATATCGATGTGGTCACGGATGTGGATATGTATAAAAATTACAACAACGCTTCTCTGTACACGACATTAGATATATTACCATCAATGATCAAAGCACATAAGTTTCTGGGATCGCTCACGCGCGATAAAGCCACATAAAGCTGACCGTGCGAAAAACAGCTAACAATTAAATCCACACTCGCAACTTTCCTTTTGTCCTTGAGCTTTGTTAATGGTCATGGCATGGCATAGGTTTACTGGAAATTGGACTCGTTTGAAAGTAAATGAGCAATTATTGGGTATTAAAGGAATTCGAGGTATGAAAACACTCTCTCCAGCTCCACATCCCGTTAAAGCCTCTGCCTTTATGACATACGGCTGCTAATTATAAACTTTTGACCTGGTACCATTGCAAAGTTCTGGGAGACTTAAATTTCTATACAGCATTATAGGTACCCCGACTTTTAAATTTATCTTCTGAGCCGGCAATCCTGGGGCACTAAGGGATTCTAAAAATTCTACCGGATAGTTCGTAGATTCTGCGTCTTCCATTACCCTGTTAATGGAAACACACTCTACACTATCCCCCGAAACACAATTTAAAATTTCAGCATTTATTGCTGCCACTTAATCGCGGAGTTAAAATAACTCTTTCGCATAACCAGAAGTTTTCGTTGCTGGCTATTTGCATTGCGTTTCCATTACAGAGTATTATACTGCAACAGGAGCATTGTACCATCCACGATGTTCTGTTGCAGTACGTCTATCAGCCTTAATGACAACTTTGTAGTCGTTATTTTGACCTCGTGGGACAGAGTTAAAACTTCTGATATGTGGATTTACCTGATGTAACATAATTTTGAAGTTGAGATATAAGGTTTGGAAAAAATCCTAATGTACCTACATATATTTTACCTACATATATTTATTTAATTAACGTCTCCTTAAGAAAATTCAACTGAAGAGTTATTGTATAAATTATATTATTTTTTTCCGTGTTTCTTTAAATCGATAAAACAAATTTTATTTATGGAATCGAATGAAATTAAACAATGTACACATATCAAAATTTAATTATTATATGCTTAGTAGCTAAGGCGTGAAAGCGTAACAACCAGGTCGTGCTTGGCGATGATCAATTTCTGCACACAGATTTATTACTAAGCCACTTGATATATTTTTTGCGCCAATTGTGGGCGCCCATCCTAGTTGGAACCACGACAGGGGTTGCTTAACTTGCGTTAGCGCTACGATCTCTAAGCATCTCCATCATTGTATTATTTACTTTAACGATAAAAACATAATACCTTTATAAAGTTTCAGTCAATTCAACTGAAAAGTTTCAGTCAATTCAACGAATTAGTTATTTTGTACCATTTTATATGTGATTTTTTAGATTGATATAACTTTTTTGTTTATGAACCGATTGAAATGAAACAAACACTAAATGTTAAGTTGAGCAAACCTTAACGCATTAGTGAAAACCGCATTCAAATAGGTTAAGCCGTTTCTGAGATTAGCGTGCACAAACGTACGGACAAACAGACAAACAGACAAACAGACATACAGACAAACAGACAAAAAATCTAAAAATCATTGTTTTGGGTTCTATTGCGTTCATAAAGCACCCCTATATTCGTTTTTCTTAAATATCTTCAATGTACAGACAGCGGCCAGTTACGATTTTATTATATGTATTGATGAGGAGGGGGCAAACGATTATGTGAGTCACCTCGTGTAAAGTAATCACCAGCGCCCATGGATATCAGCAACACCACGGGATTATTATTTATAATTACTATTATTTACAAATATTGAAAAAAAAAGACAATGTACAAAGGCTATCTTATCCCTATTGGGTCTTCCAGCGAGCTCTTCCAGGAGCTCGTTGGCATTCGGCGGCGTTGGCAGTCGGGCGAAAACGCCGCCTGATGTGAAGCGGTTACCGTAGCCATATAAGAGCTCGCAAAATAAAACATCTTTCGCGCATCGCCAACTCCGCTGCAAATGTAGCAACTGCTACCTTCATTCCAAGTAACCTCACTCACTCGCAGGGACACAATACCTCTCAAGGTAATTGTTAGTCAACTGTGGTATTCTGTGAGCTGGAGGTACTACCACTTGGGCAGCTTATAATCACGCTGAGCCGCCCACCCTCTCTTTGGCCAGAGGCTCGTTGGTCAGACAGCAGAGTGCACCAGATGCAGAGATGGTTTTGTAAAATACCACTAATTTCGTGGCCAAATAAAACAGCCACTAAGGGGAAAAAGCGCGCATGACATAACTTCTAAAGTATGGCGGGCAGCCCCACAGATATTGAGCTCCATATCAGGCTACTATTCATAAATCTGCGACGTACAACTTTATTGCCAACTCCGATAAAGGACAATGTTGTAAGAAAAAATATAGGTACATTTTTTAACAAAATCGTGTAATAAGTTTTTAGGAAAACCAAATCTTTTCGATTAGGGTGTAAGCTTTTTTTTTTATACTACGTCGGATGGCAGACAAGCATACGGCCCACCTGATGTGAAGCGGTTACCGTAGCCATATTAACGCTCGCAACATAAAATGTCGCTCGCGCGCTGCCACCCCCGCTGCCAACCAGCAACTCCTTCCTTTCTGGTGACCTCACACACTCGCAGGAACACAACAACCCTCAAGGGAATTGTTATTTGGCTGCGGTATTCTGTGAGGTGGAGGTACTTCCCCAGTCGGGCAGCTTAAGAAATACACTAGGCCCTACCTCTCTTTTCGCCAGAGCCTATTCTGTCAGTCAGCAGGGTGCGCCACGTGCAGGTGAGGTTGACTTTGGTTCAAAGATGTTGATGAACCACTTACACCCCAAAAGTAAGTATGGTATAAATAAGTAGTTCACCAGCATCTCTACGCCAAAGTTAGCTTTGGCTTACAGATGACGGTGAACTACTACCGACGGTGAACCTAACCTGACCTACACGTAGTATACCCTGCTGTTTTACTAACGAGGCTCTGGTGAATGAGAGGTAGAGAATAGCGTAATTTTAGACTGGAGAATTGGTGAAGTACCTCAGAGATTTGTGGTGTAATGGCTCACCATCGTGTTTGAACCAAAGCCAACCTCACCTGCATGTGGTGCGCTCTGTTGATTTACTAACGAGGCTCTGATTAAAAAGAGGTAGGTCACAGCATAATTTTAGCCACTGTCAAAAGGCATCGTGCCCAGAAGGCTAGCAGCATTGCCATGCTGAATGGCAATGTTGTGCCAAATAAAAGCTAGACTAGGTCACAGCAAGTATCGACCAAGCGCTTAATTAAACAAACAATGATAAGCCCACAGATATTTTAACAAATACCTACGCTAAGTTAATGGATGAGGCAGTTTCACATATTTCATTACACAGAATCGCTAAGAAAACTTTCCCGCAAACTAAGGCGAACTATCAAAGAAGTCGGCAAAAAACTAAAACGGCAGAACACGGAACCAGCGCAACAAAAATTTAATTTTGCTACAAAACTTTCTATAAGCTCTAAAGGAAGAGGTCGTACTGCTCGCGATTTCGATGTGGAAACGAGTACTGGTGTAGGTGTAAAGATATAGTTATTACCCTAATATGTAGGTATGTAAATATAATTAATAAATAAATAAATATTTCTGGAGAATTTACACAACGCCATCTAGTCCCAAATTAATCGCAAAGCTTGTGTTATGGATACTAGACAACTGATAAATGTACTTAAATACTTTTTTTTTGTAAATACGTACTTATAATACATAGAAAACACCTAGACCAAGACAAACAGACATGTTCATGCACGCAAATGTTTGTGTTGTGCGGGAATCGAACCCGCGATCTCGGATTCAAAGTGGTCATTGCTAAACATTCGACCACCAAGCTCGTCAAATATGTAATATAACTGTAATATAATTTATATATACATGCCTATGTATAATTTGTATAACAATAAGTGACTTTTGATAACAATAGAGCCTTGGTAGTAAAAGAAAGAAGTAAATTAACAACAAACCTTTATAGTTGAGTTGACTGAGTGCCCACATTAATTAATGTCGTAAACACGCGAAGTTATAAAGTAGGCTAGAATTGATTCACGCATTAGTGTAGCTAGTAATTGTATTAAGCACAGTAAGAGATTTACAGGCACGATTAAAAAAAAACCGCATGTGAAACATACAACATTTCACCTTGACAAAATCAAAATTTAGGTAAAAAATACTCAGGAAGTCATATTAGATAACATAACTTTATGCATTCTAATGTAAAACAAATATAAATAAATTACATATTATACTATGAATAAAAGTAGGCCTGCAATTATTAAATAATTCGCAAACATTAAAATATTTATTCTTACCAAAGTTCAATATAAAACTTTCCAACTATCGGTGAGTTAATAGAATTAAATAATAAAGTTATTTTGGAAATTCTTATATTCTAAAATGTATATTAAACTAAAACTAATCTAAAAGCCTATCTAATTTATCAATAAAAAAAAGAAAAAGTTATGGGATAAAAAATAAATATATAAATAAATACAAATTTACTTACAAATATTTTTACAAACATTTCATATATTTTTGTTGTAGATTCACACATTACTGTCTTCAGTCATCCCATGACCATATCGACTGCAACGTCACCGAAATATCGGGAAAATATAAAAAAAACATCGGACGCGCAGCATGCGCCACCATAGCGAAATTTATTTATTTTGGCCACTTTCCCGAATAGATATCGGAAAACCAAGGTCACTTTACATTACTACTTTTTGATGCTCTCTACACGAATCCAATTCAGAATTTCAAAATTTTGAGTTTCATGGCAACGGACGGACAGACATAATTTATTTATTTATTTATTTTGGCCACTTTCCCGAATTGATATCGGAAAACCAAGGTCACTTTACAGTACTACTTTTTGATGCTCTACACGAATCCGAAGTCAGAATTTCGAAATTTTGAGTTTCAGGACGGACAGACAGAACGACCGGACGATTTTATAAGCTCAATAAATTTCGCTGAATATCGCGGTAAGTCCCGAATGCATGAATGCACAATATTGATGTAAATAACCGTGAAAGTTTAAAATTATATATAGCAGAGATGTGCACGAATTCCACTAGTGTTATTATAAACCGCCACGCGCTCCACTCGACGCTAATGGTAATACCGCTGCTGTATACTTAAATTACTGACATGGCACCTAGGGAACTTTTCTTATTAGAGATCGCCGTATCTCGCGACTGAATAGAGTTGGACGCATCCATGTTTTATTCAGTTGTAGGATACTTTTTAGGTATCCAGATACTTGTATGGGATCTTGTTAAAAACCAGTGGTTTTGAGCTAACAAGATTTGATTTGTCTTTTTTAATAAATATTTGTTTTGCTAAGAAATGTATAATATTTTGGGATGTATGTGGATTATCAACATATTATTTGAATCAAAGCCAACCTCACCTGAACGTGGTGCACCCTGCTGACTGCCAAACGAGGCTCTGGCGAAAAGAGAGGTAGGGCACAGCGTATTTTTTAAGCTTCCCGTCTGGGGAAAAACTTCCACCTCACCAAACCGCAGCCAAATAACAATTCCCCTGAGGGTTGTTCTATTCCTGCGGATGAGTGAGGTTACCAAAAAGAAAGAAAGGAAGGAGTATAGGCAGGCAACAGATCGGCGACCCCTTGTTGTTGTTGACCTCCATGGGCGGTGTTGATTGTTTCCGATCACATGCTCGTTTGACCCCCTCAAGCGAAAAAAAAAACTAACTTCCGCCAGTTTGGTGTGGAATAAAATATAGCCAATGTTAGTCGCTGATCATTTAGCTTTTTATAGTCTAACTAAAGATTTTTTCGTAGTACATGAGTTTATCCATTACAAACCAAAATAGGTATAAATCTTCTCTCTTTATAATTTTGGTATCAACTTTGACAACTAGATGAAAAGCAATTGCTGCAATATTTGGATGCTAGTAACTCCAAATTATTCACTTGCGCTTTGCCAGTCATATCTGGCCATTTCGCGTTTTTTTACGGCCTCATGCTGACTCTAGAAAAAATATATAATCAGTAGTATATAATCAAGATCAAAAAATCCGATGGTAATAGGCTTTAGCTTCGGCGGTAGGGCCCCCTGGTAACCGTATGTATTCGAGTGATTCCTTGTCAAAAGTAGTCAAATTACATCTTAGAAACCCAACACTACATACACCGCTGTCAAGTTTCAGACACTAATAGACCCATCATGTAAACTAACTCCCAAATAATGCATATAAAGGCTAATTACACGAGAACAGACAAGTTCGCCTTTGAACTTGCTTAATAAATATTGTAACGTCTATTATAACCCCAAATCTTGTGAGAACAATGAGATCTAAGAAGCTAGACCGTAGACAGATAGTCGTTATCCTTAATGGGTCTAGGCAGCAGAAACTTGCCCCTAAGGGATGTATAGTGCCCCTTTATTGTGCACACAACATCATTTTGATATTAAACCCTTGCGAAAGCCTTATATTTCTAGTTCGAGTGTGTTCGATCTAGTATTAAATTTATTTTTTAATACCTACATTTTTTATTCAAGTCTCCGAAGACTAATGAGAAGCGGTAACTGTAGCAAATGTAGTTTACATTTGCTCGCAATGTGAAATATTGCTCGCGTACGGTCACCGTTGACAAAACAGCAACTTCTTCCACCCTGGTCCATGTGGACTCTCCTTCTGGGAACCCAAAATTCCCTTCTCCTCAACCAGTGGCGTACCGGGAGACATCCGTTAGCTCTGCTAGCTCAAAGAAGGGACGGGAGCGTGGCCACCACATCTATGTTTTCCTTTTCTACCACAGCATTAACCAACGGTCAGCATGATCTCCGCGAAGAGTAGTAACTCAGCGTTGTTGCCCAGGATTCGCCAGGCCCAAACCGTTGCCAACACGTCGTTCTCACCTGATGAATCCGACATGACAAACGAGTTAACGACAGTCCCGAGCACACGATTTTCCAGCCTTAGAACCCATGCATAACCTAACCTAACTCAGCTAGGTCCATACACCATTCATTACATTGCTTCTACATTTTCAGCCAGGAGAGCTGAAATGGACGTCTTAAAATTACGAAGAAACAATTAAGAAATTACAAAAACAGTATTTTAGGTAAATAAAAGTTGACGCATGCTGAAGTTGACGCTTTTACTATAAATAAACAAAGATATAAGTAGAATACTTCAATGAAATAGAGTCCGCTTTTTAAGATTCTATTTCCATTGTTTTTGGTTTATAATCGAATACCTCCTCTTCTGTATCTTTATCATATTGGCGCAATAAATTGTAGGTATTCAATTTTATTCTATTCTACCTCCTGATTTTCATAATCAGATCCCGATTAAATTCATATGGCACCATAGCGCAGCTCTTTTGAACAGAAAAGGAGTTGCTGCGTTGGCAGCGATATATAGATATTATATATTGTGAGTGTTCATTAGATTATGGTAAACGTTTCATATTAGATGAATCGTATGCTTAATCTAATTATATAACAATCTAGACTTTTTTCCAATATCTATTATATTTGGTATCTTTACATTCACCCTATATGTTCTGATGTTAATTTTTTATTTTAGCAGACACCAATATTTATAACATTTTATTTTTTAATAACTATGAAGATAACCGAATACCCACTAGTACATTGAATTACTTTCTTTTACGAGTGTCTTTTTTCCACATTTTATTTCATTTATAACCTGGCATATACGTAATATAAGACACGGTTTTCATTCAAACTGTTATATACACGTGTTAAACAACTTGTTTTAAGCATGCTAACCCTGCAGGCGCCCAAAGAGCCCTTAGTGGATCGAATTGTCGACATAAATCCATTAGGTATGTACTAAAAATATTAAAATAACATTTTGCACTATCCAAAATTACCAAAACGTCCAAGTAATCTATTATGAATGAATACAAAAATAATAGTCGTACAGCAAAATAACGCTTTCAAAATAATGAAAAACAAACTGCGAAGACCCTTCGTTTCGCTTGAGAAAAAAGTCCAAGAGATAAGTACCGATGTATGTACATAATTTGGTACCCAAATATCGACCCCTATAACCTTTACGACCTCTGTGAATTATACAAAGCAATTTGTTGCCAGATAACATATCTAGCGGCTGCCGAAAATGTATGCCCTGTCCATACAGTTGGTGAAAATACGGGCGAAATCTAGTTGTACCTATTTTAGATAACGTTTTGAAGGCTATATGAATATTTGATTTGGTCATAATTATTGGCACTAGACAGAACGAAATGTAAGCAAATTTATTAGCTTTTGTATAAAAATAAAGCACAGAAATACCGATGAAAACTCTATTTATATTATTTTTAAGGCTTTTTTAAAAACCAAGATTAACATTTTGAGAAATTGAGTATTGGAAATTTATGAAAAGTTCCCAAAATTTACCAATCAAAATTTTGGCACATCATACAATTTTGACAATATTCCGGGAACGGCACAACAGGAAAGTTAAACAGTAAAGCTAGAAGACACAAACAACGGAGTAATCTTAGTTTTAATGTTAAATTTAGCTAACGTAACAAACAAGTTTCCTCGAACGAATAACCTTTTACCCTGAAAATATCGATACATTATTTTTGTAGGCTTATATGTATGTAAAAGAGAAAGCAATATCATTATACAAAACGTCCGTTTTGAATGTCGGAAAGATGAAAGGTATATTTGATTATAGTGAGAGGGTTCCGACGTATATGGATAGTTTGAATTGAAATTGGATCGATATCTGTTAGGGTTATTTGAACAGGCTCGGTTTTATTATATATTTTGGGGTTCGTTCGATAGGTACAAAATGATAATTATTCATAATACCCAACTGCTGAGAAAGAAGAAGGGTGATGTTTCTCGTGTTTATTTTTGTAAGTCTAATTAATTGCCTATATATTTTGATAAATTTCAACAAACGAGGTGTACATCAAATTCCGGAGCTAATTCCGAAGATTTTTCAGTAAGGACAAATTCTCAAAAAGACAGATTCTTATAACAACAGATTCTCAAAAAGGTACAGGTGCACACACCAGAACTACTTATATATAATTTAATCAGAAGAAATTAGTAGGAGTAAGAAGTTTTTGGAATTTGATTTCCCCTCTTAGCAAACAAATAGTGAAGTGATTGTTTTATGCTTGTAATAACAGGCTCGCGCAGCCTTATGTTTAATTATAGAATCATCCAATTTAAAATTTCCTACAAACTCCATTAGCCTGACTCAATTTATGTCCCATATTTTCTCAAACGTCACAACAACAATAAAAGAGGGATTAAAAAAATGGCAAATATTTCGGAGGGGGACACTTTGGCAGCAGATGTCTTTGAACGGCGGAGAGTTAAGGCGATTACAAGTTGCCGGTTCAAGTTTAATGTAAAAATAAGAAGGTAATGTTATTTTAAGTGTATGTACTTTCGGTGCGCCCACTCGAAACTTATCCGAAGTATTTGTGTGCTCGAATTTTTTTAAATTCGAGGGGAGAGTTAAGTATAAGTAAATGTTAATATTTACTTTTATTCAACAAAGTTACGAGGAGCTCGATGGCGTCGTTGCGCGTGTCAGTCTAATCGATCACGCAAGTTAAGGAATGTCTACCGTAGCCTGTCTATGGATGGGTTTATTTATTTCGCGATCCGTGCTTCAGAGGGTACGTTAAACTATCGGTACCGATTGTTGTCTTTAGACGACAGTCGGTAAGCTAAGTCTTTGGGCGGCGTGAAAAAATTGGCCTCCACCAACTCGCAGTTGAGAAGCTTGGCGGAGTCTGCTCTAAACCCCTTCGATTGAGGGGAGACCTCCCAATAGTGGGATGATTATACATGTATACTCATCCCATTGTTGGGATACGGGTCTCTCAATTACATAATTATTTTCCATTTATATGTATAATCATTCCACTGTTGGAATATAGGTCTCCCCTCAATCAAAGGTATTTAACATACTCCACCACTCTGCTCAACTGAACGGAGCCAGTGTTTTCAAGCCGCCGGCCGTCTATATATATGTATAATGTCATAGAGGTAAAGTAATTTTATGTATCGTTTTATTTTCCATATAATATTGTTATTTTTTTGGCTAGGTGTACCAGCTTTGATCGTAAACCTTATTTATCAATTTTCATAACTAATGGAAATACGAGACCTTTGTGTTGTCATAGCCTTGAGCGTACCTTTGACCTACCGACAAATATCCAAAATAGATATATTTTCATACAGAAATTGACAGATTTTTAATATAATATTATGGGCATATTTCTGAAATATATTTTTTTTACTATAGAAGATAATAACATCATAGAGTATTCTGACTTCGTTCACGAAATATCATTTTTGTCTATTTTTATTATCAATAGTAACACTATATATAGTATTAATAGTAAGTAATATAATATTAATAATAATACTACTTAGTTTCACCTCCATAAGAGTTCAACTTTGCAAATTATGGTAATTACTATAAGATAACAACTTAGTATGCATGTTATTCGCTAACTATTGTTATGTATTGTTTGTACTTCCAACGTATATACTCAAAGCAGTTTGCTCAAACAATGCAAAGTAAAAAGTTTTTGAAGGAGCGCGCTTTACATTTTGCGGTAGCAGTCGTGGCACTCGTGGCGGTATCGCATTCCGTTGTTTTCCATATCTCGGTTTATCGTGCGATCGACGCCCCCCCGTCGTTCTCGATGATCCATCTTCCAGAGAGTTTAGCTGCACAAACGAGCGGCCGGAACGCGTGTCAGAAAATTATTTATTTATTTATTTTTATTTGGGTAACTTACAGCGAAATAGGTTTAAAGTATATAATACTTATAGAACTATGCTAAATACAAGTCTCCGCCAATAGAAATAAACAGAAAGAGAAAGAACAAACATAGATAAATAGGTAGATACACAAACACCATCTGTTTACCTTGATAATGCCTTAGCGGCGAAACCGGTCGGTAATATTAAATATAATAACGTGGAATAGTACAAGTGCTTTATTATAACATTATGATAATAATGTCCACCAAGTGCCAACAATCAACAGTATCAACTTGATAAATAGTAAGTTACTGCCAAGAATAGATTACTAAAGAAACCAATTTGTCATTCGTAATTATGCATTAAGTTACAGTTACAAAAAGATGCCATTGGCAAGATGCCTCTTTACAGTAGTGGTGCTGATACAGAACAGGTGGATATCGATACTAACGTTTTTAAAAGCAGCGGCAGCGCGCTGCAAAAATGAGTTGCGCTTGTAATTGCTGTTATATAATTATTATATAATAATAGTGGGATACAAAATCCCTTTAAATCGAAGAATTTTAGAGCATTTCTTAACCACGCTACTCAGCTGCAGGTTGACAGAGGCCAGTGTTTTCAAGCTGCCCAAAGGCCACTGACTTGGCTCATTATCAGTCATTTAATGATAATAGCCGAGACCGACGGCATAGTAAAAATAGAGGGCTAGTTAACAGGGAGCACGTAAAAGCATAGACAGCATAGACGGG
This sequence comes from Hypsopygia costalis, assembly GCA_937001555.2. Classification (NCBI taxonomy): domain Eukaryota; kingdom Metazoa; phylum Arthropoda; class Insecta; order Lepidoptera; family Pyralidae; genus Hypsopygia; species Hypsopygia costalis. The sequence continues at coordinate 7,950,262 of OW443335.2, forward strand.
CTACGATTGACGTTGCTTTCAAGATAGGATTAGCCTGTCATGTGCAAGAACGCCCTTAAGTTACTCGTTTTCCTCGCTCACTGCATTGACTCGAGAACAATATAAATATTTATTTATTCTTAATACATTTATAACACCATTACAGTATGAGTACACCAATACGATGTTATAAGACATTTTTATTTTGCCAATTCATTAAATATTAAAATAATTAAATAATCATAATAAGTTAAATAATAAATTAAGTATTACAATTATTAAATATGAATAAATTAAATGTCAACAAAATTAAAAATAATAATAATAATCACAATAAATTATAATAATATAGGGGTGTAAGTGGTTCATCAACATCCTTGAACCAAAGCCAACTTCACCTGCACGCGGTACACCCTGCTGACTGACAAACGAAGCTCTGGCGAAAAGAGAGGTAGGGAGCAAGTTGTAAGCTACCCGACTGGGGAATGTACCTCCACCTCACAGAATACCGCAGTCAAGTAGCAATTCCCTTGAGGGTTGTTGTGTTCCTGCGAGTGAGTGAGGTCACCAGAAAAGAAGGAGATGCTGCGTTGGCAGCGGGGGTGGCTGCGCGCGAGCGATATTTTATGTTGCGAGTGTTAATATGGCTACGGTAGCTGCTTCACATCAGGCGGGCCGTATGCTTGTCTGCCATCCGACGTAGTATAGATAAAAAAAAAAAAAAATACAATTATTGAATATGAATACATTAAATGTCAACAAAATTAAAATAATTACAATAAATTAAACAATAACTGAATTAATTGATATATCACACTACACTTTCAATATATTTCTGTGTCACTTCAATGATTTTCGGCAGACTACAGTGAAAAATGACAATATCATTTGCAATATTATTTATAATACCAATGGCTCGTAACAAGGGGGCGTACTTAAGTAGATTCGTTCTGGCAAATGGAACATACAACGTAGCGGGTTGGCGACGTGCACCCACATACCCATCTGGTACATACAGCTGGATCATGGCTAATACATCGGGGTGATGTAGCCATGCACGCAATACACTAATTACATATTTGACTAGCGCAACTTCCCTTCTCACCGCTAATTGGCTGTACCCGACCATACCTATTACGAATAGACTGGGATACATTAGCGGGTAGTAGGGATAGATCCCGTAATCTTTAAAATATAAAAATCTTGTAAATTTATTTTGAATTTTTTCCACCATGAGACTATATTTAGCCTTATGGGGATTCCAAATTATAGCACTTGTCTTAAGATGACTCCGAACGAGTGCATTGTACAAGATTTTGATAACTGCAGTGTTATCAAAATCCCGACACTGCCTCAATATAAAGCCTAGATTCCTAAAGGATTTGCTACATATCTCTGTTACGTGCTTACGAAATGTTAATTCAGGTACCATTTCGATACCCAAATCCCTCACATGCTTCACTCGAGGTAATACCCTGGAGTCCATTTCATACTCATACTGCAGCGGGGCTCGTGCGCGACTGTACGTCATAATGTGGCACTTTTCGACGTTAAAAAATAATTTGTTTGTCCGACCCCACTGTACAACGTTATCGATATCCCGCTGTAGTCGCCTGCAATCTAAAGTGTCCGTCACCGTCAGGAACAATTTTAGATCGTCCGCAAATAAGAGACACCTTGCCTCTTCCACCACTGATGGGAGATCGTTAACCATAATAGTAAGCTCTAATGGACCCAGATTACTCCCCTGACTTACGCCTGAATATGTGTAAAAAGGTCGAGACTCATATCCGGCATACTCTACGTACTGCTTGCGTTCGCCAAGGTAGCTCGCGAAAAATTTTAATAAATGCGGAGTGAACCCCATAGCAGCAAATTTCGATCATCATTATCGACAGCATCGAATGCCTTCCTAAAATCGAAGTATGCTGCATCAACCTGCTCTCCGGCATCCATTGCCGGTGTCACGTACGATATAAATGACATCAGGTTGCTCCCCACCCCTCGACCAGATCGGAAACCATGCTGGAATTCAGTCAATTGGGAATTCACCTGTGTGTAAATACGCTTGTGTAATACCGATTCGAATACCTTGGCAAACGCGGACAGCACTGCTACCGGTCGGTACCCGGATAGTTCAAAACAAGAAACACCCTTAGGTACGGGCGTAACTCGCGTAATTTTCCACTCATCCGGATAATATTCTTCTTTAAGACACAGATTAAAAATATGCCATAAGGGTTTTTCAAATACTGCACTACAGTCCCTAACAATGTAAGCCGGGATACCATCGGGTCCCGCGGAACGCTTCGGCTTAAGGCGCCGCAGCGCCGCGCGCACTTCGCTGATATCCAGCTGATCAATGTGTACACGCGCTGCGCCCGCTCCCTCGCCCGCGGCGCGCTCCGCCGCATGAGCATCCAACGCCGGCCGACTAGCGCTATATACTGATTGAAAATATGTGGCAAACGACTCGGCACACTCTTCATCACTCAAAACCCGCCCGTCTATAGTAATATGTGTTTTATTACCTTTGGCTCTTTTGGACTTTATATAATTCCAAAAAGACTTGGGGTCCTCTTTGAAGTTTAGTTGCAGTTTACGTTGGTACGATTCAAATGTCGATGCTATTTTAAGTTTAACTCGTGAACGGAGTCTACTAAACTCCTCATAGTCACTCAGTAATCCAGTTTTTTTAAACAATTTGTGGTACTTCCACTTCTGCTTTATATCCCTAATTAAATCTTCCGTATACCAATCAGGATAGATAAATTTAGTTTTTTTTCCGTACTTTAGGGCCCCTCCGCGGTACCGAAGCATCAATAACCTCAGTCACTAATTTGTTAAAATATGCCAAGGCTGCCCTTGGTTCCTGAATATTATATAACCTATTCCAATCAATTAACGCAAAGCTATCATAAAGTTGAATAAAATTAGCTTTCTTAAAATTTCATTTCTGGTTAACCCTATGTGAATCATCAATATCCTGATGCGACTGGTATGACGACATTGACGACTCAGTAGCTTTTTCATGCCCGCGCCTATGTATTCTAACCGTAGTTTTTAGCGGAGGATGTTGCACGTCAATACCAACTAATGGTTCACATGATTGGAGTACCTCCAAGACATTCGTCGGTAACGTAGTAAATACTAAGTCTAAGGTACGATTATTAATATTGCAAATATTATTTACCTGCCGAAATCCACAGAATGCTTTCACATATTCAAAATAACTTTGAATCTCCACAGTTGTCGATGGCATATTAAAGTCACCAATTACTAAAATATTTCTATACTTTACACAGATATTTTCTAAGATATGAAATAACCGCATGTATTCGTTAACATGACATTGTGGTGGTATATAAACTACACAACATAAAAATAAACAATATTTTTTTAGATGCACCGTAGCACATACTAATTCAAATAGGGCAGAGTCCACATTATCGATCAAAACGCGATTCAACTTAAGATGCGATGATGCTGCAAGTAATACGCCTCCCTGCTTGCGTCCATCCATACGATCACATCGTAGCATTGTGAAATCTGGCGGAATCAGCTGTCCATCATGTATCGAGTCACTAAGACCCGATTCCGTAATAGCATACAGATCACAGGTTGAAGACAGTATGTTATTAAAAAAAGTTTTGGTCTTTGTCCTTAGACCTCTAACATTTTGATAGTATACCTGAATACTCATAGGCTCCGTGGTTTTCTCAGTTTGTCTTTGCTGATTTCTTGAAGTTGCGAAATCATACCCATTCACTGAATTGAGTATTCAATGGCCAACTATTCACATCTTGTATCTTTCCAAACTGCGATTCAGGAACGCCAATCATAAACGATGCATAGTCCCGGCTCGTCTTAGGTATAAGTTTTTCTATTTTCAAATCCTTAGTTCCACATATTCCCGAAACATGTTCAGCAATTGCTTCTTCAGAGGTATCAGGATGCAATGACCATACGTGCAGAAACTTCTTTTTTTCCACGGCATTTAACGTAGAAATTTGAGCGTTACCTCCTTTTTGAATTGCCTTAACAAGCTGTATATTCCTATTTTGGTTTATACTCTTCAGTTGTACCGGCTCATTTTCACATGATATATCTTCGACATTTTCTCCCGCCTGGTCAGTCTGGTCTATCTTAATAATCCGCTTTCGCTTATGCAGAGTAGCTTACGCATTGATTTAGACCGGTTTGCAGCCCGACGTGAGCGTTCTGTGACATCAGTGATAACGGTCACTTGTGACGACGTAGTTCCCGGTTCTGTAGTGGTCTCGCTCACACTCTGCGTAGCAGAATTCTCAATCGAATCATCCGTCACGCTCACCGTCGCATCAGTTGACGGTCTCAGATTATCAATTTTAGTAGATAGATTTTGAATTACCCGCGACTGCTCGTTAATAGATGCAAGATAAGTATCCAATGTCCGCTGTTGATCATCAAGTTTCTTGTTTTGGGACTCGATAATCGTTGACTGCGCTGCAATTTTTGTACTCAACGCCGCAATCTTCTTGAGCAAATCGCCAATAGCCAATTCCACATTAAATTTCGACATTATTCACAAATAAATAAAAATAAATCACGAAGACTAAGTTCACGTGTCAACCAGTGTTGCCAGACCCCAGAAAATATATAATAATAATAACACAAATAAGTAAACTTTACGTAAGCGGAGTTTCATTGTATAGATGTAACGGTCTCCCCTGGATATTGGATTTAAGCCCAAAAATTATATCAATTACATTATATAATAAAATATTTACTTACCGAAAAGATATTGGAAAAAATGATCGTTTTATCGAGAACTAAAGAGATTTTTGATAAAAAAAAAGAATACGTTGAATGATTTTTTCAATGAATCAACATCAGCTGAAACTTTGGTGTACTTGCGTTCCAAGTAAGATATTATTCTTTGCTATGCCCTACTGGGCAATGTTATTAACTTATGAATTTTTTTACGCATTGTATTAACCATATGAATACAATAAATATTGAATACAATTGATATGTGCTCTGTGCCTATTACTGATAGTGCAGAGAACGTGTTGCGTGCAAACGTTAAACGAGCGTCCGAAACGCCCGTTTATATGACCACTTGTCGCGCGTACCAATGATCCATCTTCGTGAAAACACGCGCAAGCAACGCGTGATTCCAACAACAAGGGTGCAAGTATAGTAGGGAGCGTGAAATATTTATTTTTTCCCTTTTCCCGTGACGGCAAGTTTGGTGTCAAAGTTATGGTGCAGGGGCGACAAATGTCTGCTGCATACTATGGATAATGTCACGCGTTTAAAGATACATACCGTTTGGATCGGAGAATAGATATGTCAGTTGCCAATGCAAATATGTCAACGGGAATTTTATCATGAAATATTCTAGTAACATCGATTTAGCGGCTGTATATTCTCGTATATCGATGTTTTCTTAGCTGTAAACATGTTATTGTGAAGTTATAGATCTCACGTAAAATGATGTAGTACATTTTGAGTGCGGCGTTTGCTGTTTATAATGAATAAAAGAATAAACACACGGAGAATTTGTGCGTTTGGTATTATACATAAATTTTATTTACTTTTTTATTTTCTTTATTTATTTGTTCAAGTTCCAAACATCCATCTTTCTATCACAGAGTTTCAAATGATATTTTAAGACTACAAAAGTAATCTAATGGTTTCAAAGAAGCCTGAGGGGCAATTCTCGTAATTAAAATATAGTCAAAATTCAGTTTCGATCCAGTCTCAATCTCACAAATGTCACATTTGGTATTCTCGTAACACAATATGTAACTTCAAAATTAAATTTAAGCGGATTTATATCGAAATATGAGTGAAAATTAAACAAACTAAGAATGTTATTTTGCTAACAACAAGAATTGATAATAATTAATTAATGAAATCAAGTATATAATTTTAGTCAATTCACAATTCAGTCTCGATTCGATCAACTTTCAATCTGCGTTCGTAGAAAAATTACGTGAATTGGCCTTCAGAAGTGCGATATAAAATTATCTAACACTTACGCATTTTTAAAACATGCAAAATGCCACATTCTAACAACCTTCCAACGCGTATTAAAAACTTTCAACAAACATTAAATTTTTATTTTATTTTTTCCATGAATACAGGCTGAATAGGTTTATGTATGTCCTGTGGAAGGCTATTTACCACTTTTATTAGCATATACAATACAATACTCTTTATTGCACCAACAATATATATAAAGTTTGGGGTGTAAGTGGTTCATCAACATCTTTGAACCAAAGCCAACTTCACCTGCACGCGGTGCACCCAGTGCTGACTGACAGACGCAGCTCTGGCGAAAAGAGAGGTAGGGAGCGTAATGTAAGCTACCCGACTGGGGAATGTACCTCCACTTCATAGAATACCGCAGCCAAATAACAATTCCCTTGAGGATTGTTGTGTTCCTGCGAGTGAGTGAGGTCACCAGAAGAGAAGGGAAGGAGATGCTGCGTTGGCAGCAGGGGTGGCGGCGCGCGAGCGATATTTTATGTTGCGAGCGTTAATATGGCTACGGTAACCGCTTCCCATCAGGCGGGCCGTATGCTTGTCAGGCACCCGACGTAGTATAAAAAAATATATATTACAAAGGACAGTAGCATATTAAAGTACAACAGGCGGCCTTATCGCTACGCAATCTCTTCCAGGCAACCTTTGGGTAGAGGAGAGTATCAGAGTAGAAAGGGTAGGTACATATAATGGCATGTTATTATACCATATTACGGCTGTATATTTTCGGCAAAAAGAGCCTTGATAAAACGAATAACTTCGAAATAAAAATAATAAAGAGGTAAATAAATAAATGGTCTTAATATAAATTTTTACCTTGCTTATACAAAAATAATCAATTTTCATTATCACATTTTGTATGGAGAAGGCGATATTTTTTTATGATTTCAAGGTAAGCCTAAAGTTCATATTTATAAGTAGAATTCATTTCGAGCAAATTTTTTTTTTTTATATTTTCTAACACAAATTTTACATAGAATGATATACACTTTTTATATCTATACTCGTATACATAAAACAAAGTCGGGTTTGTTCGACAACACTTATAACTCGAGAACGGCTGGACCGATTTCCATGGTTTTTGATTTCTTGAATTTGTCTCCATCCAGAATAGCAGAATAGTTATAAAAAAAAATGTTAAATTGACGAAAAAATAAAATAATCGAAAAAAACATTTCCCCATACAAAACAGCAGTATGAAGTTCGCCGGGTCAGCTAGTTTAGAATAAACGCATAGTCATGATAATATAACCTTCTTTATCATTTCTCATGTTCTATTTTTTATATCTCCTCGCCACTCACGGTTTATATCCAACACTCAAAGGTTGGCTGGTACAGAAGAGATCTCTTAAAGAGATAAGCCTGCCTTTGTTCATCTATATTTTAAGTGTTTTTTATGTAAATGTATTTATGCTTATTTGTAGGCCGTGTGGTTTCCGGCAGACTAGAATAGAATCACTCCGTTTCTATTCTAGTCTGGCCTCCCAAACCCGTCTGGCCAGCGTGGGGGTGTAGGCGAAATCCTCCTTTCGTCTAAGATGGACGAGAGAGGGTCGTGCTCCTGTGGTGGAGACTAAAATAGACCTGATGATGATGATGATGATGATTTATGCTGTACAATAAAGATAATACAAACAAACAAACAAACCTATTATATTGTGGTTAGTCAATTACAAATTAAATTAAAATCGAACTTTAGTCGCTCATTGAAAGTTCAAGCACACTGTAGAACTCACTGAGGTTTTCAATACAACAAAGTAAAAACTCATCTTTACTTAATTGACTGACAAGAAGTACTACCCCTAAATTAACATATATTACCATTCCAAAGCTGACATAACCCGTGAACTCGCAATTAAATTATACAAGCTCACTCCGATAAACGTTCGACAATTAAAACTTTCAAGTCTCCATATTTTCGGGTTATTAACTAAACCATTAGAAGTACCCCTCTGAAAGTGCTCACAAGCGAATAAATTTTCAAAGGCTATTAAATCGCAACACAAGTCACGCACATTAGCGTCCCTTTAAGGCGCTCCATGTAGCTAAGCCAGCGCCACTCTCGAATAAAAAAAACAATTATTCGCAATATACACAACGAAACGACCTGCCTTTCTACTTTCTACGAATCACTTAGAGGAATATCAAATAAATACAATTTCAAAAAGAAAAGCCGCGCGTATCTTTAAACTTTTATAACGAAGAACTGAATCATCAACATCCTATATTATATATCTATGTAAATACATAGATGAGAATATATCACTATAATAAACTTACCTACATACATTTGTATGTAGTGTATATTGTCATGTACATTTATTTTATTCGTGATATATTCTCATGTATCTTTATTTTATTCGAATGAGTAATATCGTTTTATTTATTTTTTCTTTTAGTTGAATAGTCATTAAGAATATCAATTTTCTAGGCCCTGTTTTCTTTAATCTGCTTTAGAACCGCATTCGTATATTTCTGCTATTCCCAAAGGTTGCCTAAGTAGGGAAATACTTTTAGCGTTAAATCCGTACTCTTATGTAATATAGTTTATTTACCTCGACCTCCTTAGTGCTTCGGAGGGTATGTTAAGACGGCTTAACATACCCTCCGAACAACGGAGGAGGTCTGTTGTCATTAGATAACAGTCGTTACGCCAAGTCAGTGCCCTTTAGACGTCATGAAAATACTGACCTGGCATTAAATATCGTTCGCACGCCGCCATTCTTGCTGTACGCGCAGCAACTCCTTCCTCTCTGGAGTCCTCACTCACTCACAGGAACTCGACAACCCTCAAGGGAATTGTTATTCGACTATGGTAATTTGTGAAGTGGAAGTACTTCCCTAGTCGGACAGCTTACAAAATATGCTGTACCTCTCTTTTGCCAGAGCCGCTTTCGCTAGTCGGCAGGATGCACAACGTGCAGGTGAGGTTGGCTTTGGCTCTAAACATCGTGGTGAGCCTCATAAACCCCAAAATATAACGGGTATATATGCTTACTTCAAATTAAATAATTATTTGAGTAATTACACGATAATTTTGCGGCAGAGACCCCCTTAAGCGAACATATTTAAGCATGCATTATAAGATTTCCTCATAAGTGATCTTCTACTACGAACATTTATCATTTTTTTGTGTTTTGACATGTGCAACGGAGGTGAAAAACAGACAGGTCAGCGGGGGTGCGCGGGGGGAGACTGGAGGGTCGTAAGTGAGACGTCAGGGGTCGATGGAAATTGATTTTCCGCCATCAGTCATAACTTGTATGCGTGTACACAATAAGCCCTTTGTTGGTTGAGTGACTTTTGGTCTTTGTTTAAAAATCCCTCAAATGGATTTTCTATCGGTGGAAAATTTTACTTATTACATTTTACTTGCCGGTTTACGTATTCTGCTTATTACTATTACTAGTATAAACTAGTCGCCTACTAGTTGAAATTCGACAAAAGAGTATATATTATGTGCGTGTGTGTGTCAAATAGTAGCGTGTGTAATGTTTTTTTTATTGATTTAATGTATTTTTTATGCATAATTTAAAAAAATATTAGCAGTCTGTACTCTTTCTCTATATAAACAATAAGTTTGCGAAATTTTATACTCCTCCATCCGCGCAATTTTCGTAAAAACGGGTACAAAATTTTTGCTTCACGTATTAATATAATAATAATAATTTTAGGTATTTGAACATTTTTGCATAGAAAATTTCATAAGGCGCGTTGTGAATAAATTTTGTGGACGTCACTCTCTCACCAATTGCCAAACAAGCATACGATCAGCGTGATGTAAACTGGTTACCTGAACCACAGTATTTATTATAACCGTTCCGGCAGCTCCGTTGTTATCGCAGTACCACCTCACATTTGGTATAAACCTCACTCACTTGTAGGAACACAACAACCCAGAACTATTTGTCTGCGGTATTCTGAAAGGTACTTCCCCACTCAAACTAGATATATCCTATCGATGTTACTTCCCAGTCGGCGGGGAACTCTTCGTGAAAGTGAAGCTGATTTTGGGCCCACTGGTGAACCACTTACAATTCATTATGCCTATGCTTAAACTTTAAAGTTAGTATAAAGTCTTATAGAATCTGTAAATGATATCGCTCACTACCATTTTGACGCATTTTTAATCATATACAATGTGTAATGAAAAGGTGATATATATAAATAAATGAATCTTAGAAATGTATGTACGCGAATAACTTTCGACAATTCTCAATTTGTGGGTTTAAGTGGCTCACCACGATGTTTTGATCCAAAGCCAATTGTCGATCATCAATTTGTGGGGTTATCAATTTGTGGGGTGCAACAAACCACGAGGAAAATAATAAGACAGATTACATAAGAGTTTGTCGTAATTTAAACGACTACTATCAATGCTTGTACGCACTCATAAATAGACAATGTTTACTATAGTCCATTATATAGGTACATACCGTATTCGTTGAGAATAAGGCTTGTATCCCATTTTTGTTTTCGATTAGTTATTTAAAGACGTCACAATAATATAAATATATGTGAAATAATTACTTCGATTGCATAAAAACTTCTCGAGATATGATAACTTGAAGATCACAATTTTGGACTATCCCGAAAACGCTCCATACAAAAGGCCTCCGCGTTATGACGTCACACCGTGCTATTTTGTATGCGTTAAATCAGAAATTTGTACGACAGCTATGTTAAATATTGCGTTTATGTAGCCAGTGCCGTAACAAAAGTTACAGTATTTTTTATTATTTCTACAATGGTAATATTTATTTTTTATAATTTCATACCTTTAAAATGGACTTTCCCACCAAACTTTGACCGCACATAAAACACGTCGGACATAAGTTATTAAAATTTTAAGGTCTCAGATCGTTCTAGTTTTATGTATTTTACGTTACTCATAGAGAGTTTTTATAATTTTGTAACATTGGCAACAAGCCTATTGAATGGAGACCCGTATTCCAGCACTATGGTGAATGGGGGTTGATGCAGATACAGATACCTAAATAATAATACAAATCCTTCAATTCCAATAATAAAGTTTGTATAAACGAAGGAAATCTCAACAAAACACCCGTGTGAAATCATAGCCAAAAGTGACCCTCAAATAGCTACCCTAACACTCAATAAATTACCCGTACACGAAACTTCTACATCACGTTACGTCAATTTCTCGTTCTAGTTATATGTATTTTACATATATATATATATATACGATAGAGAGTTTTTATAATTTTGTAACATGGGCAACAAGCCTATTGGATAAATAATATTTTGTTGTGTTCCATATCGTCAGGACAAGATTTGTGAGAGAAATCCACTGAGATGAGATAGGAACGCGAAGATTGAACCACAGCGAGGCGTGGCCGCTAGCTTTATATAAATTATATACTATATAACTGGAATTAATAAAAACTTTATGAATAAAAAGTGCGATTGTTGCAAATAATAGACAACATTCTGTGTACTATGAACAAGTAACAATTAGCAACCGGCCACTATGTCAAACGTTGCGCCTAATGGCTGCCCAAGGACACAAAGTAATCAGTTTTAAATATCATAACATTTTCAGTACATATTAATGATATGTCATAAACATGATACAGGAGTTTATATAGCAAGCCTTTCGCTTTTAGTATTGGGTTATTAATCCTTTATGGACAAATTTTAAATACTAAAAACGCGCTGCTACAATCTTACATAGTTTGTGCTTAAAATTCGAGTGGATATATAGCAATTACAAAATAATAGACACTTATATTTTCCTGGTCTATATGGTGGAAATCTTTGCCTGTCTCGAATTCAGAAAGAAAGTCAAAGATGCTCGTATATCTCATTTCAATGCATTCTTTTTAAAATTCTATCACGATTTTTTTAGCATTGAATAAACTATTATTATGCAGTAGTAACTTCTGTTAGTAATAACATATCTACGAACAAATAATAGTAGTGAGTGATCGTTACTCTGTTACTATGACTTATCGTTACAGTTATGTACACTAAAGCAGGATTCCCAAATGGTGGATTGCGATTCGGTTCCAGACCGCGAAAGTAAAATACATACTAGGTATCACAACATTGTTACCTTATATTACATTGCACCATATATAATTTTATTATATCTAGTAGGTACATACACAATAAGATATTTTGATGGGCCACGATTTAAAAAGCATTATGATAACTGGTTCACACATAAAAAGCTTGGGTAATCCGGCACTAAAAAAATTATTGGTTTTTATATGCACTATAAACTCGCCGATTTAACCTATTTCATAAAACTTATACTCCAAAAATTACTCAGTTTACGAATAAATAAACAAAATACACAAAAATAACTTTATTACTTATCAAGTACATAAAAATATTTTCGTAATTCCAGTAAGTAACAATGTTTACTTTACAAACAAGTTACGTTCACTGATTGACGTAAAGCGGCATTAGTTTAATAGTGTAGCACACAAAGTAATCAAACGTGTAATTAGTTTATGCTTTCAGATCAAGAAAATTATGTGACGCAACTGTACAATGAATCTATTTAATAAAAAAAACGCCATCAGAAGTGAATTTTTAAATATTTTGGAATGGTTAGGGAATAAATTCGCAGGAATTGCTTTATTTATCAGTATAAAAGTGCTATCATTTTTGTGGTAAATACAGTACAATATTCATTTATTGCACTATCGTACACAAACATGACAATTTATATTACATTAAAAATAAACAGCAGGAGCGGGCATACATTTTCGCCGCGCGGTTGAAAGAGAGGGCATATTACTTCCTCTCTTACACCCCCGCCGGCGGTCTACGCTCCCTCCGTCTTACGAATTTTCTGTCCTGTCGCGAGTTTAACATTTTTTACCCATCCCAAAAAGTGCACAATTCCGCTAAAGAAGTTTTCACTTCAAAATTTTCATTTAAAGTTTAATTATATCTCTATCTAGCTCTGGGTTATGGTGCTTTCTTTTGACGTGTTTTAGAATAGTCTTGTCTTTGCCATTTCTAATTGGCGGAGCAGAATTAGCATGTCTTAATTTAGCAACTGTTATCTAATGATAACAGCGGGGCTTGATCTTCGGCGGAGACTCGGAGGTCACGTTTAGTCTTAATAAACTCATACCTTTGTCGTACCTTTTAAAAGTGGATCGCAATGCCGGAACTTGTATTTCCTTCTTCTAACAATATCGGACTCTTCAGGCGTAGCGTGAATTAGCATCTTGCGGGCAGCATGGTAATGTCAACTGACTTAAAGTCTCTTGTTCGTTGCCGATGCGATTTGAGATCCTCTTCTCACTTAATATCTTATGAGGGTTCCCCCTCATACTGCATCCGTCTTAGGCATACCGCAGCCCCCCCCCCCCTCTCCCCCTTATTTTCGATATTTCGGTCGCAAAGATGCCAGCTATTTCATACTGAAATTAAATTTCACCCTCCATGATATAAATGTTTACACAGAAATAACGTATCCTAGATTTATATCTAGTAATGTAATCCTAGTAATTTCATCAGGTAACAAAGTTTACTTTACAAATAAGTAACAGTTAGGAACTATCACTATACAAACAAGTAACAGTTAGGGAACGATCACTATAGCCGACGTAAAGCGGCGCTAATGGCTGAGTACACAGAGTAATCGGGCGTGCAATTGATTTATGATTTCAATGCATGCACTGCAAACTAGCTGATCCAACGATCGACGGTATTTTCATGCTATATTACATACACTGATAGATTTATGAACGAGATTGTTGAAGTGAAAATTTCTTTAGGCGCTTTGTGTACAAATATGGTTATTGAATGAGACCACAGTATAAGCACACCCCGGCCACTCCATACAAATGTCGCGTCATTTACTACTACATAAACAATGACGTCTGTGCAGAACGCGAATGAGCGCGTGTGCATGCAGCGCCATACAAACTGTTCCAGATTTGTCTCAGAGAAGAGGTGAGGTTGACACGAGAGAGCTGCAGGGAGAGGCCATACTGTACGTTACTATTACTTATACTGTGGTATAAGTAAGAGTACTACGTAGAAAATGGCCACTCTCTGTCGCTCTCTCGTGTCCACCTCAGCTCCTATCTGAGACAAATCTGCAACCGTTTGTATGACGTCGCATGCACACACACATATTCGCGCTCTGCACAGAGGTCATTGTTTATGTAGTAGTAACCGACGCGACATTTGTTTGGAATAGCCGGAGTGTGATGAGACTTGATATTGAATTAAAGCTTGTTCGGGTAAAGTCGGCAGGGAAAAGCGATACGGAGCGAGAGATAAGTTTTCACTTCTGTGAGGTCAAGCACTCTCCATTCTTTTTTTTGGAATTTTGTTCATTTAGTCGTTTTCATGTAACTCGCGGTACAAAAAAATATGAGAAGTAAAATCAAACGTTATGTCGTTATGTTCTAGTTACCTTCAGGGTACCGCCAAAGCTGAAACCATCGAATTTGATTAAAAAAATAGGTCTTACGTTTTAGTTATTGACAAACATCTTCAACATAGTCGGTAGAGCACCAAGGTTACTATCAGCTAAGCTAAACACAGGTATCATAAATCTAAGTTGAACTTTGATATTCGCACCAAAAAATCCAATGGAATCGGGTTCAACTTAGCCGGTAGGATCCCGGCTAACGAAGTAAACTACAGTCGTACATTCGAGCTAACGCCGATATTTTTTAATCTTTCGTTTTTGGAACAAATTTTCTCAATACCTAAGATATTTTTACCTACAGATGCATTCTACCTTCCTCTATTGTGGCAAGACGAAAGCAAGGTAATTGTCCGGTATTCACAATAGCGCTCCATTTACCGTCGCGGGTAAGACGTATCCATAAATTACGTCACACGAATTTCATGATCTTTAGCTGACAAGGACGGGGGGAGGCCCCCGTCCTTGTCAGGAATTTTACATCTGCAAATGTTTTTGAGTTTTTGGATAATAGTTCAAAGTTCGTGCTTTAACACTTAGATTAAAATAGATATTGAAATGTCACGTCACGAAATATAGTACTCCTCTCACCCCCTTATCACACAAATCACACTTCGTCGACTCCCTCCCCCCCCTTACCGTGTGACGTAATTTATGGATGGCCCCTTATTAAAAACAATTATTAAGAAGTTAAAAAGTTTTAGATAAAATGCCTACCTGTGTGTTCACGTCCTTTTCATTTCTTTGCGTATTGCCTGTATGCGTAGGTGTTGACTAAGCGTTTTGTAGCCAATTTTTTCTTCCGTGATGTTCGCCTAAGGCCTCATGTCAAAATGTCATAGTTTTTACCTATACGTCCATACCATAATGTTAGTCAGGCTGAAAAACGTCTAAGATTTAGATTTACCTATACGACTTTTGCTAATTATATGGGGTTATATATAGGGCGAAATGTACAACTTAAACAATAATTAGGTCTGTTATTCTGTATATATTATTAAGTCAAGTTTAATTTTCGGAACACGCACAACGATTTGGACCATCATGAGTTGGAAAGCATTGTTATTAACCCGCCTGAAAGCCTCTGGATTTAATTTTTGATACATAATTTATTTATACAACGAATGGTAGAAACCATGATTTAAAATCACTTATTATTATTATTATTTTATACTACGTCGTGTGGCAGACAAGCATCTCCTTCCTTTCTGGTGACCCTAAGGAAATTGTTATTTGGCTGCGGTATTCTGTGAGGTGGAAGTACTTCCCCTGTAGGGTAGCTTAAAAATATATGCTATGCCCTACCTCTCTTTTTGCCAGAGCTTCGTTTGTAAGTCAGCAGTGTGCACCGCTTGCAGGTGAAGTTGGCTTAGGTTCAATGATGTTGATGAGCCACTTACACCCAATTATTCCCATTATTTTTCAAGACGCCTTGACGTTTCTAAATTCAACCCCTAATTAAAACCATGTAGTGAAATAAATTAAAATGTATAATTATAGTTCACACAAGTGAACGAGTATTTTGTAGTTTTGTGTTAATAGCAGTGCATGCAAAGTGAATGCAGTTGCATCGCCTTGATTTATGGGTAAAATGCACGCGTTTTAAGGCTATGCATGGTTACATTACATTTGAATATTGTTTCATTTTTAGGGTTCCGTACCCAAAGGGTAAAAAGGAACCCTATTACTAAGGCTCCGCTGTCCGTCCGTCCATCCGTCCGTCTGTCACCAGGGACCCTACCGCCGAAGCTGAAGCCGATTACTATCGGATTTTTTGATTGCGAAAATCAAACTTCAACTTAGATTAATGCTACTTGTATTTAACTTAGCTGGTAGAAACGATGAAGCTCTACCGACTAGGTTGAAGGTTTGGCAATAACTTAAACGTAAGACCTATTTTTCGAATCAAGATATTCGGTGGTAATCAGCTTCAGCTTCGGCGGTAGGGCCCAGGCTGTATCTGATGAACCGTGATAGTTAGACAGTTGAAACTTTCACAGATGATGTATTTTTGTTGCCGCTATAATAACAAATACTAAAAAATGGAATAAAATAAATATTTAAGGGGGCTCCCATACAACAAACGTGATTTTTTGCTCGTTTTTGCTCGCAATTGATAACGGCAATTGGTAGACGTTTGAAATACTCACATAATATTTAGTTATAAATTCACTTTAAAAATAAATAATTAAATAAAAATAAAACAAATATTTAAGAGGGGGCATTTCTCATACAACAAACGTGATTTTTTTTGCCATTTTTATATTACGGAACCCTTCGTGTGCGAGTCCCACTCGCACTTGGCCGGTTTTTTATTTAATATTGTTTCAAGCTCGGTGGTCGAATGGTTAGCAATGACCACTTTGACTCGGAGGTCGCGGGTTCAATTTCCGCCGACAAATATTTCTGTGTATAAACATGCCTGCTTGTCTTCTTCTGGGTGTTTTCTATGTATTATATGTATGTGTGTACAAAAAAAAATAGTAATAGTAATCAGTTACCTAGTAGGTACCCATAGTACTAGCTTTGCTTAATTTGAGACTAGATGGCAGTGTGTAATTTGTCCAGAAATATTAAATTTTAATAAAAGTTATATAGTGTATCACTGCTTGATATAATAATAAAAAATCAACCGTCACTTAATTCTGCCTCATCTAAATAAAAAGCGAAATGCGAAATGTGTTTCATTGCCTAAATAAATAGATGAATAAAGCAATTATTTATTTCTTTAGACACATAATGCTGACAAAAGTTAAACTTGGTATACATATTAGTGCATTCACATCATGTATTAAAAACAAAAGGTTAAGTCGGAAGTGGCCTTAAATTACAAAATTGATTTCGATGTGCATAAAATCAAACGCAGTTATATTGATTTATGTGTAAAACGTTAGCGTTTTGTTAAACCACACCCCATCGGCCGCTATTCGGTCTGTTTGTCCGGCACTTTGTTTTGTATAATTTTTCGTTTCTACAATGTGCATTTCCTTGTTGATTTTCAATTCTGTTTCTGTTCTTTGTTACTGCACTGAAATAGTTTCCCGTTTTTCAGTAAGAATCGTGTTTATACAGCTTCGCTTTGTTTTTAATTTGTAAAATGATATCATTATTAAAAGTACATTTGCATTATTTCATCTTATTACGTATTCCTTCTTGTCTAATGAACATTGACATAAACACAATAAATCGTTTAAACACACTTAATTTGTGTGTCGCACTAACTTTCAACCGCCATTAAAACTAAACACTTCAATTCAAACGTAAACCCTTTACCTTTTTTAACGACTAAAACATCACAGGCACGTCTTTTCCCGGTTCAAATAAAGTAGAAAATCCAATTAGCAAGCCTCCTGGTAGTTTTCAATGGCGCGCGGTTCCTATAGGAGCCAATGCTGTCGCGCTCCCGACACCGACAGAAGCTTTACAACTTGCGTTAAATCTCGCCGGCGATAAAACTGTTAAAAATCGATTCCGCCAGGTTAAAGAATTAAATGGATCGTAAAAATTAATAGGTGTCTGTCGCGCGGGACGAATCGGC
This sequence comes from Hypsopygia costalis, assembly GCA_937001555.2. Lineage (NCBI taxonomy): Eukaryota > Metazoa > Arthropoda > Insecta > Lepidoptera > Pyralidae > Hypsopygia > Hypsopygia costalis. Next base: position 7,968,234 of record OW443335.2, read on the forward strand.
AGGGTACAGGAGGAACGGAACCTTCCCACTTTATGAATTACTTGGAAACTTTATGACGGCTTTGTCAGCCTCGACTTTTTTCGCGCGTCACATGTTGTAGACGGATGCGAAATTGGATTTTTTAGATAGAGAATGAGAGAAATATTACGAGGGGGAGTGAGACGTTTGGGACAAGAAATGAATTTGGTCTATCTATTCCCTAACCCTTTTTTAGTGACGAATGTTTACTTATGTGAGAACATTTTATCTGCTCGCCACAAAGGGACTTTAAAGAAATAAAATTTTATTTTTATCTAATGGCGGCGATGTGACGGCGGCGACACGTACGAGGTTTGCATAAATAAAAGGAAAACATATCGCATCCGACCTTTGTACTTTGTACGGTGCATTCATGCGACCTCCTGTGGAGCTCAAAACGCGATTGGAGAACTACTGAAATGGTACGAGTACGTACGAAATGAAGTGTTTTTAAATATACGCGGTGTGGAAAATTTTGAATTTAAATTTATGCTCTGAATGCTGTGAATATTGTTTGTGCTTTTTTGCCAATTCGAATTATACGAATTATACATAAAATTTCGAAACATATTATACATTAAATGATATAACCTTCATGGTTATATCATTTAATGTATAATATGTTCGTTAAAATGTATGCTGTGAGATACTTAGATTACTGATCAAATTTTCCACACAGAGAAGTTTTATTTTTCTGTCCATAATTACAAAAAAATATCTGATCCATCCTTTGACTGATACCACAGTCTAGGTAATGGTACTACGCTACTCCCTGCCGCTCTCACGAGTCGACCTCACCTTCCCTCTGAGTCGGATCTGGGGGCCTACCGCCTAAGCTGCTACTTTTATCTTTACTAAGAAAAATCAATAATTAGAAGTATTCTACTTCCATACAAATACGGTTCATATAGTCTAGAAAACATAACATTATACTCCCTTGCAGAAATTTGATTCATCGCCAGAGTTTTTTGGGGTGTTAGTAGTTCATCAACAACTTTGAACCAAAGCTAACTTCACCTGCACGCGGTGCACCCTGCTGACTGACAAACGAAGCTCTGGCGAAAAGAGAGGTAGGAAGCGTAATTGTAAGCTACCCGATTGGGGAATGTATCTCCACCTCACAGAATACCGCAGCCAAATAACAATTTCCTTGAGGGTTGTTGTGTTCCTGCGAGTGAGTGAGGTTACCAGAAAGGAAGGAGATGCTGCGTTGGCAGCGGGGGTGGCGGCGCGCGAGCGATACTTTATGTTGCTAGCGTTAATATGGCTACGGTCTACAGATCAATTAATGATTGTTCTTTCGAAGTGCCTTAAAGGCACTTCGAAAGAACTTGGTGCACTTTCAGATAAGCAATGCAATAAGCAATGTCGACAGTAGCCTGTCCATGCATGGGTGTATTTATCTCGAGGTTCTCCGTGCTTCGGAGGGCACGTTAAGCCGTCGGTCCCGGCTGTTGTCATTATAGATGACAGTCGTTAAGACAAGTCAGTGGCCTTTAGGTAGCAGCGTGGTGGATTAGTGGAGAGTGCTTCCTTAAGCCTCTTCAATTGAGGGGAGATCCCAGCATATCCCATATCCCAGCAGTGGAATGAAGAAAGGTTGACCACGATGAGAGAAATCATCATCCGAATACTTGCAGGTATTTTATTTTTCACAAACTTATTTTTCTTTCACTTTTCTTTTTATGGTGGGATAGTAAATTTAAGGTATCGTACTCTTACCTTAAATTTACTGAAAAACTTAGTTTGAACCCTGCTAATTCACCATAGATACACGTATCATACGTGCTTAAATATTTTTGCTAAAATATTGAGTATGTTCCACTTTTGTCTTAATATAGGCAGATCTTGTTTTGTACCATCACTAAATGCGATGTCAGGACCTATACCGAAAATGGCGACCACGAGTAGAGGCGTGTCCGACAGGGGCATAGAGTTGCCGCTGGCTGTCCCATAAACAAGTGTGCAGCGAATGGGCCCATGGTCACGACCGCGTCCTAAGACCCGTATATGGTACTTTCTGGTCATACATTCGCTTTATAAGTGTCGTGTTAGCAGTTGATGTTCATGTTTTGGCAACGGTGTAGTACAACTTACATAGTATGAATAGAGAAAACATAAATTTTGTATATAAAATAAAATTGTAAGGCATCTGTATTCTTTACATTGGTGTTGTTTAAGAAAATAGTTTTAGGTATAAGGTAATAGCTGAAAATCAGTGTCTTGCTCATGCAACATTCCAACTGAGCTATGGCCCCTTTGTATTGCTGTATCACACACCTACAATCAACAATGTGCTTTCTCTCATCTATTGTAAAAGCGTATAATTGTACGTGTTTGTAACTGCTGTAATAAGAATAAACTATCTATTTAAAATATAATTAAGAGGGTTTTTATAAGAACAATAGAAACCAAAACAAAATTTTTCGGAATTTTAACAGTCTGTAGATACGCCTAGTGGAAGCGGAAATATTTTTTATTTTTTTTCTATGAAGCGGGCAGCCAGTAGACTTTACTACACGCTGCTCATACGCTTAAGGGCCATTATCTAGTGGCAGCTTAATTTGGCACAATTACTAAACGTAATAAACAAGAATATTCGTCATTTACAATGATTTCGTGGTCCTAGGAATGCCTGATTTCCTCATTTTACTGCGAATATAAATTTAATACGCATAACTTTTTGAAATTTTTGAATGTTTTTCCGTTCGTGTTATCTACTGTTAGATTTTACGCAGAAAAATAAACGGAATTACACTATAATTAGTGTGCTCGTTAGACAGAGGTATCTCAAGGGTTAAACTGCTTCCAAAGTTAATTAATTCAGAGGCTTTGGCAAATATATATTTACGTAAAGTTCAAACTGCATAGTTAGAATTTTACGTGAATGTATTTTTTCGTTCAACGCTATATGTTTTTTAACCGATTACATATTTCTTTTAAAAATTTTATGTATATCACAAACAAAAAGATACTTTGAAATTTTTTGAGATATTTTGTACTAAAAGTACACGTAATTTTGAGAAAAGAGCGGCGAGAGGGTTAAAAAAGTTGCTAGAAACATATTCTAGAAGTTAGTTGGCAGGCTTATATATTGTATATATTTATTACTACATGTTATGCTTGCTAGCAAATAAATTATTTGTACATACAAATAGGTGTAAGAAACTATTTTTTAAAAATTCTTCAGAAGTAGTCATAAAACTGTACACGATTCAGTTATCATTGTATCGTATTCACGTTAAAATGTGGGGCGTAATTGCAGGAAACTACTTTAATGACGCTGATTATAGCGAAGCCTAACCGTTTCCATCCTGAAATAGTATGGATCGATATTACAATACAATACCATGATGGCAAAGGGTTTTAAGAAATATAGAGTGTTGTTTCTTTCTAGAGGAGCTCGATGGTGCTTTGTGCGAGTCAGTCTAATCGAACACGCAAGTTAAGCGATGTCTACCGTAACCTGTCTATGGATGGGTTTATATTATCTAGAGCTCCTCCGTGCTTCGGAGGGCACGTTAAGCCGTCGGTCCCGACTGTTGCCGTTAGATGACAGTCGTTAAGCCAAGTCAGTGGCCCTTAGGCGATTTGAGAATACTGGCCTACCAACCCACAGTTGAGCAGCGTATTGGGGTATGCTCTGAACACCTTCAGTTGAGGGGAGACCCGAATTTTTCCAATCCCAGTAGTGGGATGAGACTGTTGTTTCTACTACTATTATAGAGATTTTAAAGTAAAACTTCTTTACGCACGCTTGATTTGGGATGTAAGCTGGTGAATGCGTGACGCAAGCGTTACGAAAAGTGTGATCGGGCGAAGCGAACGGAAGTTGAGAAGGAGATATAAGTGTAAAGTTAAAGAAGTTTTACTTCAGTCGTGTAGTCTTTAGTACACTGGTTTTTTTTTGGAATAGATGGGGAGATGGGGTGTAGGTAAGTGGTTCATCAACATCTTTGAAGCAAAGCCAACCTCACCTGCACGTGGTGCATTGCTGACTGACAAACGAGGCTCAGGCGAAAAGAAATGAGTAGGGCATAGTGTATTTTTACCCGACTGCGACAGAAGGAGGGTTATGTTTTTCGAGAGTATGTACATATGTATGTTAGTATAATTGTTTGGCACGCTCTGCAGCCTGAACGGCTGAATGGAGGAATGCTTGAGAGGTGTCGTTAGATTCGTATTTGCTGTGAGAGTGACATTGCATATATCAAAATAAATCAAACTAAAAAACATAAAATAAAAACGGTAATTTAAAAAACTAAAAAACCCGACTGCTTTTCTGTGTAATTTGGAAATGAAAAATCCATTCTAGAAATGGAGGCTTAGTGAATTTAGAGCACATGTAGGGTCCCGACTGCTACATGCTTTCTTGTTTTAGGGGTTTTTCATTTTCTAAATTACACAGAAAAGCAGTCGGGTTTTTTAGTTTTTTAAATTACCTTTTTTATTAAGATTGGGTAAATAACAATTCCCTTGAGGGTTGCTGTATTCCTACGAGTGAGTGAGGTCAAGAGAAGGAAAGAAAGGAAAGAATATTTGGCTGGCAACGAATCGGCGACCCCTTGGTGTTGCTGGGTGGTGCACCCTTGGTGTTGTATCACGCAAGTTGAGCAACGTCCACCCTAGGCTTGTTTATGAATGGGTTTATTTAGATGAGCTCGGTGATCGAATGATTAGCAATGGCCACTTTGACTCCGAGGCCGCGGGTTCGATTCCCGCACAAGACAAACATTTGTGTGCATGAACATGTCTGTTTGTCTTGGTCCTGACCAAGATAAATGTACTTAAATACATTTTTTTAAAATATATAACATATAAAATACCCAGGTATTTTGTATGTATTATAAGTATGTAATAAAAAAAAATGTATTTAAGTACATTCATCAGCTGTCTAGTACTCATAACACAAGCTTTGCGCTTAATTTGGGACTAGATGGCGATGTGTCCAGAAATATTAAAAAAAATATCTCAAGCTCGTCGGTGCTTCGGTAGATTCGTTAAGCCGTCGGTCTCGGCTGTTGTCATTAGATGACTGTCGTTAAGCTAAGTCAGTGGCATTTGGGCTGCTTGAAAACACTCGCCAACCCGCAGTTGAGCCTCGTAGTGGAGTATCGTCTAAAACCCCTTCTACCTAAAGGTGACTCGTATCCCAATAGTGGGATGATTATGGGTTATTACAAAATATAATATTGCGAGCATCTAATAATTCCGAAAAACTGGGCTACTGTTATTACTAACTTTGCGACTAAAGATGATAATAAGACAAAAGAGTAAGACACAATCAAGGGACGAATTGAGAAAAAATCTCGGAATTCCGTAAGATTTTACGACACTCTATGTCAGCTACTTATATGTCAAATTTTAACCGGATCATTTGAGTGATTTGAGCTGTGCGTGATTTTTTTCAACCGACTCCAAAAAAGGAGGAGGTTTATCAATTTGGCTGTATTTTTAGGGTTCCGAACCTCAAAAGGAAAAACGGAACCCTTATAAGATCACTTTGTTGTCCGTCTGTCTGTCTGTCTGTCTGTCTGTCTGTCTGTCAAGAATTTCTATATCGAGAATGCGTGGAGGTATCAAGCTGAAATTTGAACTGTATACTCAGGTCTACGGTCCCATGAAGTTAAAAAAAAATCAAACTGCTAAGTTTACGTAGAAAAAAGTTACGGCCGTTTATTCAGCAAAAAACGCATATTTCGACACACTCAAGGGAATCAAAACCTATAGGGTACTTCCCGTTGACCTAGAACTATGAACTTTGGCAAGTAACATCATTATAGACTACAAGTATAGGAATAAATCTCAAAACTATACATTTGTAAATAGATCTTAAAAAATAGGGGGTCTATATTTTTTATAGGGTGTCAAAATTTCAAATTAAAACTACTAGTTCAAATGGGGTATCACATGAAAGGGCTTGATGTACACATTGCAAAATATATTTTATTTATTTTTTTCGACGCATTATTTCTTATTTATAATGAAAAATATCAAATTTAATAATGATACTACGTACCTACGGAACCCTCGGTGGGCGAGTCCGACTCGCACTTGTCCGGTTTTTTTAAATGTTTGTTACTTAATTACTCCGTGATTTATAAACCGATTTGAAAAATACTTTTTTATTGAAAGTGTATACTTCCAGATTGGTCCCATATTTTTAGGGTTCCGTACCTCAAAAGGAAAAACGGAACCCTTATAAGATCACTTTGTTGTCCGTCTGTCTGTCTGTCTGTCAAGACCCTCTAAGTCGAGAATACGTGGAGGTATCAAGCTGAAATTTGAACTGTATACTCAGGTCTATGATCCCATGAAGTTGTAAAAAAATAAAACTGCTCAGTTTACGTAAAAAAAAGTTACGGCTGTTTATTTAGCAAAAAACGCATATTTCGACACATTCTCAAGGGAATCAAAACCTATAGGGTACTTCCCGTTGACCTAGAACTATGAAATTTGGCAAGTAATATCGTTATAGATTACAAGTACAGGAATAAATCTCAAAACTATACATTTGTAATTAAATCTTAAAAAATAGGGGGTCTATATTTTTTATAGGAGGTCGAAATTTCAAATTGAAGCTACTAGTTCAAATGGGGTATCATATGAAAGGGCTTGATGTGCACATTGCAAAATATATTTTATTTATTTTTTCCGACGCATTATTTCTTATTTATAATGAAAAATATCAAATTTATAATGATCCTACGTACGGAACCCTCGGTGGGCGAGTCCGACTCGCACTTGGCCGGTTTTTTTATTTCATCATCATCAGCTTATATTTACATACATGAATGTAGAGTAATGTTTGGAGTTGTTTTTTTTTTGTTAATATTATTATAGATACGATCGATCGACAAGAAGAAGAGAGCGTGGAAATAAATTGTCTGGTCGTTCAACTGATACTTAATTTAGTAATAGCCATCGGAACAAAGAAAGAAGTTTCTGAAACAGTTCAAAGTCACATTTGAGTTACCTACTCTCTATAAAATACCGAGTCGTTATGTCGACGTAGACAAAATACATAGATAAAAACAGATTTACTTGATAACTAAACGGTTGAATCAATTGCAGTGAATGATATGTCGTTAGATTTGTTTTCATTGCGCAAGTGTCACTGAGCTTATTTAATGTGGAATTTTAGTATCAAAATGTCATTCTTAAAGATTTTTTCTTCGAACCCCATCGAAATGTTAACTAGACTAAAATTTCCTAGTTGTTTTATACTTACCACTAGGGTGACAAAGAAGCATACGACCCGCCTGATGGAAATAGACACCGTGGCCTATGGACGCTTGAATTATCAGAGCTATCGCTCACGCGTTGTTGCCTGGACAAAATGTTATCTTCTTCTATAGGTTATCTATAAAAGACAACCGCTATTAGCTTTTTTTTTATACCACGTCGGGTACGTCCCGCCGGATGTGAAACGGTTACTGTAGCCATATTAACGCTCGCAACATGAAATATCGCTCGCGCGCCGCCACCCCCGTTGCTAGTGCAGCAGCTCCTTTCTTTCAGGTGACCTCACTCACTCGCAGGAACGCAACAACCGTCAAGGGGATTGTTATTTGGATGCGGTATTCTGTGAAGTGGATGTACTTCTCCAGTCGGGCAGCTTACAAATACGCTGTACTACCTATACCTCTCGTGATCTATTAATAGGTCAAACCACTGAACGGATCGGAATGATATTTGGCATATAGGTAGATATTATGTAGGCATCCGTTAAAAAAGGTTTTTTGAAAATTCCTAAAGGATACTCGCATTCGAAATCGCGTATGCAAACTGAATGTCATTATATACAATAAAATTTTTGCTTTTTATAACTTTAAGTTGTAATCGTAATTTTTCTTATCAACTTAATTTGTGTTGATTTCATTGTATACTAATTTGGACTTTATTTGACGAGCTCGGTGGTCGAATGGCCACTTTGACTGAGGTCGCGAGTTCAATCCCCGCACAAGACAAACATTGGCGTGCATGAACATGTCTGTTGGTCTTGGTCTAGGCGTTTTCTATGTATTATATTATGAATGTATTTACAAAAAACAAAAATGTATTTAAGAATAATATCCGTTATCTAGTACCCATAGTACAGCTTTGCTTAGTTTGGGACTAGATGACCGTGTGTAATTTGTTAAGGAATATTTATTTATTATTATTTATTTTGTTGTTTAATAAAATTTTTCTTACATGACTCACGACAAACCATAACTTAAAATTCGCTGGTTAATTCCTCCAAACCCTGATCTGGGTTATATTCAGCATTCAGGAGTGAGATCCCGCGGTTTAATTCTTGATCCAGGCCTTTCAAATAATTCCTTCGTTTATGTTTAAAGACAGGCTTACGACGATAAAAAGTGGAAGCAAGCGAGCGGCCTCGGATGAGCCGTTTTGAATAATTTACACCTAAAGACGGTCGAAAAGACGCTTCAAATTCACAATTTTCCTGCATCCGCTATCTTCATCTACAATCTTTATTCCTTCGCTATAAAGACTCTTTTTGTTTGTGATTAACTTGTGCGAGTGTAAAGTTAACTTTGTTTTCTTATATCTTGGCATCTCAGCCTGTCACAGCGCGTCTTCTTTATTCGTATCCACGTCTCGATGTCAGTTTTTGTTGCTTCTGTGTTATGCCGTTTCGATTTAAAAGGTTTTTAATACATGTCTTATTAGCTTGAGGGTGTTCCAGTATTTTTTATTTGTTCAGTACATTGTGACATATCACAGTCCTCGTTTGAGTTTTATTTGATTTGTGAAATTGATACGGTAATTTGTCCTTTCTTATACTAAGAAGTATTTACGTATACATACGTTCTACACGCCTCTATTTATTTACAAAAGGCGACTTAAAAAGTATTCTCTACCAGTCAAACTTTGGGAATGGCAGAAATACATGAATGTAGTTTCAAAGCAGACAAAAAAAAAACAGACTACTCAACTATAAGAAAAATAATAATAAAAAGAAACGATATTACTGATTCGAATAAAATAAACATACATGAAAATATATTACTATAATAAACGTATATACAAATACATAGATAGATAATACAAGAAGATGATGATTCAGTTCTTCGTTAAACCGTCTAAAAGATATCATAATCAGGTCCATTTTAGTCTCCACTACAGGAGCACGACCCTCTCTCGTCCGTCCTAGACGGAAGGAGGATATGGCCTACACTCCCCACGCTGGCCAGACGGGTTGGGGAGGCCTGATCGATATTTGATAATGTATTTCCCTTAGTCGCCTTGTACGACATCCACGGGAAGAGACGGAGTGATTCTATTCTAGTCTGCCGGAAATCACACGACCAAATATATACGCATTTTTATATATTCTTTATAGCATAACAACAAATATATATATTAGTGAAAAGACAAGTGTTTACAAAGGTGAGCTTATCTCTTCAAGAGATTTCTTCCAGCCAACACATCTGCGCGTAAAGAAATTTTACATGGCTGGGAGTCAAGCAAGATAAACATAACATTTTAGTATATTTTTAACAATACGAATTTAAACTTATCACTCGTCATGAGTAAGGTAGTGCTCCCTTAGCTTCTTATTAAAACTATCGACAGTACAGCCACAATAGACAGTCTATTGTGGTACAGCTATCTCTAATATGCCCAGGAAGTTTGTTCCAAAGCTGTGCCGCACGGACAGTAAATGACTGAAAGAAAAAAAATATGTGTTTGATGTGGGATAGTTCAAAGTTTTGGTGAGATCAGTAGCTACTTTGAGCATAGCTCTCTTCATAGATCTTGAGCTCTGGAATGAAGATGAAATAGATTTACGGAAGTAAATTATAGATTGTACATATTACATATGCAGTATATGGTTATGGCATGATTTGGCAAAGATATAAGTACTTATTTAGGATAACTTTTGATATTTTTCGAACGTAATAACAGTTAGCGGACAACAAATTACTTCAACAACAATTTAATCATTAAAATTAATCAAATAATAGTAGATTATGAAACTGTTGCATAATAGAGCCGAAGGCGAATGTTATAATAGACCACACGAGTATTTTAAGACCTAATTATATGCAGTTTCATACACTACTTTATCTAATCTCATGAAATATATGATAATAATATTTTAAATGCAACCATGTAGTTAGTTTAACAGCTTTTTTTCTTACATAAAAATCCATTTGCAGATCGAGCATGCGCCGCGTTCACAGATAATGCAGAAAATTTTTTGCAAAGTTGCAATGTATTTGCATTGCAAATTGCAACCTGTTTAAAATACCTGTATCCAGGGCTGAAGCAGTATCGAAATGGAAAAAAAGTTTTTTTTCGATACAGTTGTCCATAAGACAACTGTATCGAAAAATAACTTTTTATATTTATTTTGATAGCTTGTGCGTAAAGACTGTCATTAAGATACTGTGTTTAGTTTTTTAATGTGTAAATTTCAGTATGAGAGTAGATAAATAATTTTATTTAATCTTTCTCACAAACAAACTCATAATAACTATCAAATAGATACACTTTGATTTTAGGCTGAAGTGTGTGAGCGACTGGTGCCTGAGCTAGGTATAAATTACTATAAATCTGTGTTACAGGTCACCTGGTATTCACCCGTGGACAGATAATAGTAGCCTATTACATTGCATGACAAAATTGGTGAAACCACCAGAGTTAAAACCTATTCACAATAAATGTTTCACAACAATAGATCTAAGAAAGTTAAAGGATAATATTAATATTTTTTTTTATTTTTTTTATTGATATTTATTACAGTCTACAGACCCGCGGTCCGTACCTTTTATTAACAATGTTCTATTTTTTTTTATCTTATAATATTCTTACAATTAATCATTGCAAGTCGCTATTATGCAAATAGTTATATCATTGTCTATTACTACTTAAAACTTATTAATATTTAATCATCAAGTCTCTTAGGAGTACATCATCATCAGGTCATTTTAGTCTCCACTACAGGAGCATGACCCTCTCGTCCGTCCCAGACAGAAGGAGGATTTGGCCTACATTCCCCACGCTGGCCAGACGGGTTGGGGAGGCCTGATCGATGTTTGATAACGTAGGAGTAAGTAGTAACTTTAGTTTGTTGCATACTCGTCTGTACTCTGTACTCTGTAAACATTTAGATACAAAAGAAGTCCTAAAAACTTATCATTTCTTAAACTAGGTAAAAACCTGCAAATAATGCTAACATTGTAAAACTTTCGAGCACAAATAACAAAATTACAAGGGTTCTTAGTTGCCGACCCCAAAAAATAACAATCGAAGTGGTAATCTAAACAAGTTTCAACACGTCATCAATCATTATCCGATTGACGGATGGGTCCAGTTTGACAGTAATGAAATTTCATGCCCGCATCGCATGCATTTGTTAGGGTAATTACCTATTTAGCCGATGAGATGAGATTTTTTAACGAGATTCGTCAGAGTGATATTATAGAGTTCAAGTTGTGTGGCTCTGGGAATAAATTCATTGGCTACATAATAAAACAAATAACTTTTACTTCGTTGTCGTTATGTAAAGTCGGTTTACGGACGATAATTTTACTTGATAATGTCATAAGAAACATAGGCCGATCGTGCCTCTCTATCGCTTGTTGCGCGTTTTCGCTTGCACGCTCGGCTCAGGCGGAACGTGACAATGACTCATGCTTTTTCGTGCGTACAGCCGGTGTTCATTGATTTATAAGACGTTATCACGTCAAAAATAAAAGAATCTACCAAATATTTTTTTTGTGATTGCTCAAAGAGATCCATCGATCCAGTGGAATCCAGTGGTTGAGATGTGAAAACGTAGTGTGTGGACCCCTTATAAAATTCCCAAACAGACAATGTGAATGTGTGTCTAATGTGCGTAACAATAAACGTAGAAGATAGAGGGTAGACAGTTAGGCTTGCCCTTAAAATACTATCATCTACTATGAAGGTGAGCGTTAAAAGTTATAACAAATAAAATATTATGTATCGTTATTTATCTGCCGTCTTCTGTGAGATTGATGTAATTCCCCAATCGGGTACAATATGCATACAATATGCCCAGAGTCTCGGACTCTTGCTAGACGGGCAGGGTATACCATGTGTAGGATTAGCTTTGATCTTAAACATTTTGTTGAAGCACTTATAACCCTTCTAAAATACTTTTAAAAAGTCGCGCAGCGAGGGCTATGCTCAGGGTTTCTTTAAGGATCGAATCCGGAACGAAGAAATTCGACGAATAGCCAATCCAAAGTCGATATAACCTTCAGAGTTTGCGAGCTGAAGTGGCAATGGGCCGGCCACATCTGCCGAGTAAATGATGGCAGAATATGGGAGGAATGTATTCGAGTAGAGGCCGCGCGTTGTACGCCCTGCTTCTAGATGGTCCGAAGACTGTAAAAAGCGCCTGGATGCGGAAGGCAGAGAACCGTATTTGGTAGAAAGCATTGCCGAATACCTGTGACAGTACAGGCTGATGATGATGATGATGACTTACAACCTTTTATTGTTTTCGATTACAGTAATTCAAGAAGACTTCAAATGCTCTACATCATTTTTATTTTATTATTTATCATGACTATTATACCTTACCTTCTTACGGTTTCGTAATGATAAAGAAAGTACGTCTTTTCGCTTATAAGAAAATTTTCGTCATCGTCGTCAGTAACACTTATTCATCCCACAGTCGGGATAAGGACCTTTCAATCGAATGGATTTAGAGCATACTCCATATGCTGCACAACTGCGGGATGGCAGAGGCCAGTGTTTTCAAGCCGCCTCAAGGCCACTGCCTTGGCTTAACGATTATAATCTAATGACAACAGCCGGGACTGGAGGAGCTCGAGACTGTCCCTGGGGACAGACTACGGCCGCCGTTCCTTAACTTGCGTGTTCGATTAGACTGACACGAGCAACGACGCCATCGAGCTCCTCCAATAAAATATGCACGAGGAAAAATAGTAAGAAAAATCAACATTTATCTGTTTTAATGGGAGGAAATAATATAATATAAAACATCATTTGTTGTTGTTATTGTTGTTCAGTAGAGTAGTTGGTAAGATACTACTGCCGTTTCAAAACTACATGCAATGTCCAACAGGGTCCGTATTATATTTCAGTACTGTCTTTCAGTACACTAAAAGAACTTTGTAAATAAGTAGATTTTGTTTGTTATAACTTTATTGTACATCAAAAATAAAACAACAAATAAAATGCAAAACATAGCAGTACAAAAGCGGATTTAACCGTTAGAGGGATCTCTTCCAGTCAACCTTAGAAAGGATTCAAATTACAGGCGTGTAATAACAAAGTACAGTAATTGTTGTAATGATAACTGAGAGGACAGCAACTATAACATAGTTTAAATACGAATTCATAATAAACATTTTTGTTATGATATTATTATGTTTATGTTACCGTTAATTTGCGTAAATCAGTGAAAGTGCAGATTAACAAGGTATTCTACAGATTATCTGTTTAAGTCAGTTAAAGTGGATAAAATTGTTCAGTTCTCACATTAACTAGATGATCTGCAGACTTCCTAGGCAATCTGCAGACTAACGACCATTCAGACTGTAAATTCCATAAAACAGGTTCTTGGTTGAATAAAACATCTGAATTAGTTAATTATTTAATATAGTTTCTAGCCTAGTTTATTTATACTGCGCGCTAAACCCAGGGGGGGGGGGGGATATTGCCAACCCCGACTTCACGTAGACTTGTCAGATCGATACTAGAGTGTTTTTTGTAAGCCCGGAGGCGCTGAGGGAGGCACTTCCCTCAGCGCCGGAGACGTCGCGAAGCTTGCTTATTAGGTAGGTACCTGCATGAGCCGCGGATAAAAGTGTTTCGTTCACTGTCTTCCGCAATTTAACGCTGTGCTATCCGTTACTAAGCAAATTAACTAGGTAAAGTGCAAATATCAGATTTTTTAAATAAAATTTCACACTTTAACAGTTCGTAACAGGAATCTGCAGATTACCTAGTTAATGTGCATACTAACGTATTCTGCATTCTAACGGTAACATATATATTAATAAATCTCAAAATAAACAATCATTTGCAATCAACATAACGTCGCTGAGAGATCTCCTCGGATACATGTTGAATGGCAATAAATTATTGATTAAGTATTTGGTCACTTTCTTTCCTTGATAAACAATGCACTATTTGTTCCACCAAGTATATGCCCGAATATATTACACAAAAAACTTTGATCTCACTTCATCTCCAAAGCCACAAGTCCAATAAATCTAAAAAGTAGAATCCTTTAAATTATCTCGGTGAAATTAGCATACAAATAGGTCATTACATGAGTCGGTTGGCCTCCCATAATGGTTGTTGTTCTGATTCTGAACCATTACAAAGCTTATTAAACAAACGGTAATAATGCCTGTAGTTCACTAACGGCTGATTTATTTAAGGTGCCTGGATTACTGCAGATAAAATGAGATGTACGTTTGTGTTAAATGAGTATTTATATATATTTTTTTAATATTTAATAAGTTTAGTGTCATCGAAAAATAATCGAGTTTCATCTGTAACTATTTAAGTTGTGTTAGTGTAATATTTAGGCGATAGAAGGCGCCACACTGTGCCTTTACAGCAGTAAATAGAAATGAAAAAGTCCTCATCATTACATACCTTCGTGGTAGCTCAGTTGGAATGAGTACTCAACCAGTTTTCGAGAGGTTATGTGTTCAAATCCCACCACAGTATAAGTAATAGTACTAGTCCCACCTAAGTTGGGGAGATAAATATTTCTATTTTAAAAATACATCAGTTCGCCATTGGAAATTAGATCTAATGAGTAGTTTTAAAATCAAGTTTCGTAAAAACCATAATCTGTCTTAGGGTAATGTATTTATTTTTATATTTCACGCAACCTTAACCCTATGCATATTTCATATATATGACATATTAATCTAATACTGCGTGTTAAGCAATTCATACTATGGACGGCGATGCATCAAGGCAGTTGCGATTTATGCACGATGCAAGCGATTCACCCGGAAAGAGATACGGGGAGGTAGCTAGTTACATCTGATTGAACAACAATGAAATCTAACGTAGGAATCTTAAGGTCTAAAATCAGTTGTACATGCAATTTTGTTTTAAAATATTCATTAGTGTTGGTGTACACGTAGCCCGTTCACGTTTAAATTTAAGTCTAGGTATACTTAAATTTCAACAATGTGTACGAAAGCGCTATTGGCGACCTTACCTTAAAGTTTTCAATTGTCGTCTTCGTCAACCCTTATTCATTCCACTGCTAGATTACAGGTCTCCCCTCAATCGAAGGGGTTTTAGAGCATACTCCACCACGCTGTTCAGCTGCGGGTTGACGGAGGCCAGAGTTTTCAAGCCGTCTAAAGACTTAACGACTGTCATCTATTCACAACAGGATCGGGATCGACGGTTTAACGTGTCCTCCGAAGCACGAAGAAGCTCAAGATAATATAAACCCATCCATGGACAGTCTAAGGTCGACGTTGCTTAACTTACGTATTGGATTAGACTGACACGCGCAACGACGCCATTAAATTTTACTAACCTTTCTGAACTTAGGTGAATTATTATTATTATTATTTTGTTTTTTTACTACGTTGGGTGGCAGACAAGGATACGGCCCGCCTGATGTGAAGCGGCTACCGTAGCCATATTAACGCTCGCAACATTAAATATCGCTGGCGCGCCGCCACCTCCGCTGCCAACGCAGCATCTTCTTCCTTTCTGGTGACCTCACTCATTCGCAGGAACACAACAACCCTCAAGGGAATTGTTATTTGGCTGCGGTATTCTGTGAGGTGGAGATACATTCCCCAGTCGGGTAGCTTACAATTACGCTCCCTACCTCTCTTTTCGCCAGAGCTTCGTTTGTCAGTCAGCATGGTGCACCGCGTGCAGGTGAAGTTGGCGTTGGTTGAAAGATGTTGATGAACCACTTACACCCCGAATTGTTTTATACCACTAAAGTGGCAAACGGGAAGCGGTCACTTTATCCTATGAACTCTGAAAACACCAGGGGTATCATTCGTGCGTTGCCGACCTTGTAAAAACCTCTTCTCACCTTTTTTGAAGAACCCCATGCTGCAATCTCCTGGGAAAACCTCGACAGGAAATTTCATTCCACAATTTGATAGTTCAAGGGAGAAAACCTCTGTGAAACCAAACAGTACGCGACCATTTTGGTTCTAATGTGTGAGGATGATACCGCTGGCGAGCGGTGCTTCCTGGAAACTTGCTTTATAGGAAATAAGTGTGATTCTAAGATGATATAGAGTATATGTTTTTTCAATTTAATTTTAATATCTTAAGAAATAGTAAATTGATTACGATACCCAGTAAACATGTAAATTACGTATTTTCTACTTATCCGTCAAGGTTAATCAAAACTGGACTAGCCCCCTTACCACCAACTCTTATTGCGATTCAATAACTGAATAGAATGCTTATTCATACCAATGAATAAGCGACTATAGGCAATTTGAAATAGCAGCGATTAAAGTTAATACGAGTAATAATTAGCTTATATAATAATAATAATAGGTAGGGTTAAATTAAACATTTTTATCACAAATGTAAACAAGTCCGATTTTCTATTACTGACCACATGCCACAATAATATCATGACTGTAACATTTTTTAAGACAACTAAGATGACAAAAAAAGCATACGACATGCATCATAATAAGCAGTCATTGTTGCGTAGCGTATCGTATCGTATGGACGCACGCGGGACCAGAAGTATCACACAGACGTTGACGATCTTGTAAAAACCTCTTCACGCCTTCTTTAAAAAACATCATTATTATAGTCTCTAGGTAAAACGTCGTCAGGTAATTAATTCCATGACTTGAGAGTTCACGGAAGAAAACCTCTGTGGAGCCGCATAGTACGCGACCATCTTGGCTCCAACGTATGGAGATGAATTCTCTGCCAATGGCGATTATTCTGATAATACTTTTTTAATATGGTCCGCTAAAGTGCTTCCACCTTATCTAATGGAATGCGCCGGTGAAGACTAAATGTTAGGACCGCCAACATTGCAATTAGCGCAACGCTGGCGGACCATCCCTCGACGACTTATATAATTATTTCGTTACGCTTCGTATACATCACCCTGGACTATAACTGGAATACTGTAAGTCTAAAAACACGTGTGTTGGCTGCGAATTGCATATTCTATGGTTCGGCAGAGAAATGAATTGCCGAAATTTTTGTACAGGAACGCAAATATTGTATTCTATGAAGATGGGATTTCAGACCAGCACGACAAGCTCTAAGGAAAAATAGCGAAGGAGGGATCAGATTATAGACTTTCTGTACGATGCCGTGATCCGTCAAATCCTTCAAAGCATATTAAATTGTTGGAAGCTGCAAATACACTCCATAGCCGCCGCGCCAGCTCCCAGTGATCGATCTCACCCCAAGCTTAAAAAGAAACAAAGTTGTCAAAATTTTTGACATGAAACATTGTTTTCTATTCAGCTACAAATCGAGTCGCTAAAATGTAATCTACTTTTTTATGCCGAAGACATGTACATTTTTTCCGCTAGACTTTAGCGCTGCGACGTGACGTGTGTATCTCTATATTTAGTGATAATTTAGAAAAGATTGCCTTAACTACTTGCCTACATAATAATGGGAATTTCTGTGTAATTTTCAGATTCCAAATCATGATCTGTCAGTCAGATCAGGATGAGTCAGTTAGATACATATATCTAACTGTTTTGGGATAATTATTATTGCTCATAAGCAATAATAATTGTCCCAAAACATGGATCTTAAATCGGTTCTATTATTGTATGTATATAAGGTCTGTATCTTTTTAGGAACATTGATTTTTATTTTATAACAGGGATGAAGATATAAAGCTTAAAAAATAAGCTATGATTAGGAAAAGATTTTTTCATGTTTTGCACTTAATGCTGTAAAATTTGTTTAATTTTTTGCGGTAACTAGTGGGCCACTATATTTTTTTTATATAAAGGGCTCTTGATTTTCAAGTATCTGTTCACGATGAGAGGAAGGAGACAAGTAATGTGGAACGAGTGAATGATACTTTAAATCCCCAAGTGGCATGTTGCCAATTGGCTATTTGACTAAAATTTTTTTCTGTTTGATATGTAGGGACGTCTCCATAATATAACCATAGGTGAAAGAATTACTTCGATAGCACAAAAATCTCTCGAGATATGGTAATTTGAAAATCACAATTTTTAGACTGCCCCAAAACGCTCCATACAAAAGACTACTAAATTATGACGTCACAGATCTGTATTTTGTATGCATCAAATCAGAAATTTGTACGACAGCTATGTTAAATATTACGTTTATGTGATTAGTATCATAATAAAAGTTATAGCATTTTTTATTGCTTCTCCAATGGAAATATATTTTTTTAATAATTTCATACTTTTAAAATGGACTTTCCCGCCAAACTTTGATCGACGCAAAAAAAAGTCTGACTGAAGATATTAGAATGAAAGTTTGCAGATCTTTATAGTTTTGTGTGTTTTACGATATTGTTAAATAATTTATACAAATTTTAAACATTGGAAAATAGCCAATTGTAACAAAATTATTCTATATATTTTGACATTCTATATTCTTATTAACCGTAGGTAAGCACTATTTGTATAATATTCCCTGCTGGTTTTCCAAAGCGATTTGTCAACAAAGAGTGAAGTTTTAGCGCTCGTGCCTCGTCACGTTGCACCCATCAATAACTCTTCGACTTTCATATTGGACGGAAAATTCAATAAAATTTTATCAGTTGATTTCATAGTTTTCACTTGCACGGCTTGTCGGCTCCATTTGTCGCATAAAGCAATTTTTCACAATGAAATTTTTATAAAATTCTATATCAGTTGTATAATCAAATTTGATTTATTAAATTCACAAAGTCAGCGTATATAAAAGGGCAATGTGAAAATTTTAGTTTTCAGCATGTTTGCCGACGATGAAAAGATTTTTCAACTCAAAAAGTTTTTAATATAATATGCTATATCTCTACTTCTAGTTCTATTTCATAATACGCAAGATGAAATCTACTGAAAACTGGACTATCAAATAAATTTTCACATTTATGAAGTATGGGGACTTATAGTAGTAAAAATCAATGGAGCGAGCGACCCATAATTTAATAGCGTGAACTTTAAAAGTCGCTCTTTCGACAAAGAAATCGCGGGGGCAAAAATTCAGAAACCCTTAAACGGAATGCAACCGAGGGCACATCTTACAAATAAGGGGGAAGGAGTTCGTATTGTGCACAACCTTCCAAACCAGACGTCCTAATCGACCCTTTTGAAATTCCAACTAACGGGAAATTCGTATTTCCATAACAATAAAAATGTGATTCAAGCATCTAGAAATGCCTGCGCGATATTCACGGATCATAAAATAGCACTCGCTGGTGAATACACCACGTCTGATTTAACTGGACCTCTGTAATCTACCCGTGATGCCCTTCTTAGAGTCAGTTAAGTGTAAATTACGAGGGAAGGGGTGTCAACAGAAATTGGTTTTGATATTAAAATTTGAAAGCCGCCGACGTCGGTCGGAGTGTCCACAGTCAGTTTTATTTCGTTTATGAAAATTATACTTGTAACGGTGTCTGTCCGATTGTTTTAAAACGAATTTCATTTTGTTAATGGTAGTCAGGTTTTATTAACTGCCATAAAGAATGTTTTTAAAGGATATTTTAACAGACTTTCAAAAAGATAGAGGTTCAGTTCTCCAAAAACATGATTTACTCGACCTTTTGCGTGAATGTTATTCGATATACAACTGTAAGTCGATATTTTAATTTGTTCATTCCGGTGTCTGTAATCAAATGTTACAAGTTAAATTTGACCCATTTCTCTGTGTCCAATTAAGCTGATATCTGGCACACTTATTTATTTCTCGTGGCAATGCACGATTATCTAAATGCCGCTATTTTCAATCCAATATGATGGCCGCCACAAAATGGCAATTTATAATTTCCAAATTAACAACTACGATATGGGTATTAAATTAAAAGGCTCTATGTGTGAAAAGCAGCAAAAGTAGATTATGTATTTATTAATAACTAGTAAAAGTTTATATAAATAGTTTTTTATATAATTTGTGTATTTGTATATCTTGTATAGTTACATATTTATATTTCATTTGACGTAGGTTTTTAATGTAAATGTAAATATTATATTTTTTATTACTTTTGCATGCTACACTGACTAACATGGTATTATTTTAATTTTTGGCCCATGTATAAGCAAATAAATTATCATGAATAATATTTCTTTTTAGAGTTAAACGGTTTAAGTACTTAACTTTTTTTTCTAAATCGATAGAACCGTTTTCGGGATACCTATATAACAGTATAAGTAATAATACTACGGACAGTCTGGCCACACCCTGCCTCTCTCTTGTGTCGATGTCCCTCCCCTCTGAGACAAATCTAAAACGGTTTGTATGGCGACACACGCACACATGCTCATTCACGCTCTGTACAGACGTCATTGCTTATGCAGTACACGACGCACACGACGTACATTTATGAAGTAGCCGGGATATGCTGTATACAGAATATATATATATATATATATATATATATATATATATATATATATATATATATAATGTAACGAAACGGAATGGAAAGGAACGGAACAGAACGGAACGAAATGTACCGAAGCGAAACGAAACGAAAAGAACGAAGCGAAGCTAAGTGAAGTTAATGTAAATTGAAATGAAATTTATAAATTTATATATGAATAATTCCCTAAGTGAGTCACTAGAACCCATTCTATAAATTGAGCGAATAGCTTTTATATGTTAAAGAAAAATTGCCTCTGTATCACGTCAGTCATGTAGTTTAGAACAGATTACGTTAAAATGTTTTTATTGTAATCCTTCGCCTTATATTTGATATACTTATGAAGGATAAATGTTTAGGGAAGTTTAAACATTTTATTTCGCTTGTATATTTCCGGTTTAGTACCCGCTCTGGGGAGTCATCAACTACAACTATCTGGGCTCGGGGGACCAATTAGTTTCCCAGTTATGAACTTTTGAGCCCGTCAGATTCATACGGTTGCACACCTGTGGGACTGCGATGTTCAATTAGTTGTAAAAGCCTGTCTGCATTAATATATGAAACTAGATGGCCCGACTCAGTTTCACCTGGGAATATATATTATTTACGTATTTATTGTTATTTTTTTTATCTTTTATTTTTGCCCAAAGGCTTATGTTAAGGGGAGTTGTTTAATATGATGCCCGCGGTTTCTTTCTGGTCGCACTGCTCGCCATAGGCAGGGAATTCATACTCACGTATTCTTACCAAATTCCTCATTCCACACCAATGAGAGAGGAGGACAATTCATGGCAAGTCAAGGGGTGTAAGTGGTTCATCAACATCAAATATGTTAGATTTTTTACAAAACATTATTATACAATATTTAACATTTAAACAAGTAAAAACCAGTGTGGTTATGGACAATGAGAGATTGGAATTGGTCAATAAGTATAACATTAGACTCTAAATTATAGGTATAACATTAGACTCTAAATTACAATGGGGCCCACATATAGAAACGTTATCAGCTCAGCAGCTTACGCCGTAAGGAAAATACGTCAACTGACTGATGTTGACACTGCGCGTTTAGTTTATTTTAGCTATTTTCACAGCATTATGTCATATGGTTTATTGCTTTGGGGTAGTGCTGCGGATGTAGACTCAATTTTTGTGCTCCAGAAGCGAGCTATCCGTGCTATTTATATGATGAGTCCCAGGGAGACACTGAGAAATAAATTTAAAGAGATAAATATTATGACATTACATTCTCAATATATTTATGAAAATCTTATTTACGTTCATTAAAATCAAACTAAATTTAGGAAAAACAGTGATCTCCATCAATTAAATTTAAGAAATAAAAACAAACTCGCTGTGCATATTACTAGGCTCCATAAAATCTCTAACTCGTTCCCAGGTCAAAGTATACGCTTCTACAATAAACTTCCAAATGACGCGTTTAAATTATCCATGGGTAAATTTAAAAGATTTATCAAAACTAGACTATGTCAAAAGGCTTACTATTGTATCTCAGATTACATAAATGATAAAAGTATTTGGAAATGAATTGCTCTTGTTATGTTAATGATTGTATTTGTGTTTAATGTAACGATATTGGCAATTAAAAGAGTCGGCCTTGAGTTTCTTGCCAGTTCTTATCAAGAAGCCCCGTCGCCGGAACTGGCACTTAAATTCACTTTCACAGATAGTGTGATGAAAGTGAATCTAAGCTCTGCGGATTTAGAGTAGTAATGATTTAGATACATGTCTTATATTTAATTTGTATGACGTTTCTAAGTGCTGTAAAAAGTCCAAGGAATAAAGATATTTTGACTTTGACTTTGACAACATCCTTGACCCAAAGCCTACTTCACCTGCACGCGGTGCACCCTGCTAACTGACAAACGAAGCTCTGGCGAAAAGAGAGGTAGAGAGCGTAATTGTAAGCTACCCGACTGGGGAAAGTACCTCCACCTCACAGAATACCGCAGCCAAATAACAATTCCCTTGAGGGTTGTTGTGTTCTTGCGAGTGAGTGAGGTCACCAGAAAAGAAGGAAAAAGATGCTGCGCCAACGCAGCATCTTTTTCCTTCTTTTCTGGTGACCTGCCGGGCGGGAGTGGCGGCGCGCGAGCGGTATTTTATGTTGCGAGCGTTAATATGGCAACGGTAACCGCTTCACATCAGGTGGGCGGTGGGCCGTATGCTTGTCTGCCACCCGACGTAGTATAAAAAAAAAACAATATTTTACCTCCACAAGAGTACTCTTGCTACATGTGTCCAATACATAAGCAGTCTCCTCATCAAGGTATCTTAATGATAAATTGTTTTGCTCTCTAAAGGTGGTTGCATATAGAACATAGCTATATGCTTCTGAGCAACTGTCAGTTATCATATGTATATATGCTAATATAGGAAATATAAGAATAAATAAATAAATATTTCTGGAAAATTTACACAACCAATCTAGTCCTCAAATAAGCGCAAAGCTTGTACTAAAGAGTACTAGACAAATGATAAATATATTTAAATACATTTTTTTTATAAATACATACGTATAATACATAGAAAATACCCAGACCAAGACAAACAGACATGTTCATGCACACAAATGTTTGTCTTGTGCGGGGATCAAACCTGCGACCTTGGAGTCAAAATAACCATTCGACCACCGGCCTTGTCAATGCAATGTCAACTACATATTCGTATAATAATATCTTATTTATTATATTCTATGGTATTCACTTCGATAGCACCTTTAAAAACAAGTGCTGTATATATATTTTAAGAGAACGCGACTGTTTTATGCTTATCGCTCAGTCATACCCCATTAATTCATCGCATTTCAATTTCACTCAACACTTCATTTTTAAATTCAAAAGCGGAATTCAAAAACGATGCTATAAAAGCTTATTTTTCATAAATTTTATCTCTGAACACTCGATGGCTAAGCAAAAAGTACGTGAGTAACTGTGACAAGGTACTACGTAATGTAACGTAATCTTTCCGCGTGCAAGTAGGTCAGTGCGGCGGGAGATCCCTTGTCAAATTAACGCTTCCCTCTGTCTCGGAGTGACAAACGACACGGGCATAATAAAAACTTACTCATGAATGCTCCGCGTTGAAAATGAAGCCATTCTCGCTGGCATTTACATGAAAACGGGAATAAAATTAAAATTTTTGTTCAACTTTATAATTGGAGACGATTAAATGATTAATTTAAATGAAACATGACATTGACGTGGACGTTTGAAAGGTAAACTGCTGGTAATTTCGATGTCTGTTCTTTTGAAACAAGTATAAACGGCGTTTAAAATTTTCAGTGGAAATAAGTTTTTAACGTCGTAATAGAATGGTTATTGTAGGTATTCACAAGACAATGTAATTGGTGTAGTTACGATAGTTTTTGTCGTCGATCATCGGACGGAAGACTAGCATATGGGCTGCCTGATGTGAAGCGGTTACCCCAGCTACATTTTTTTATATGAGATGGGTGGCAAGCAAGCATTTGGGTTTTTTATATTACGTCGGGTAGTATCGGAAGCGTAACGAATGGAGAGTTAAGGACGTCATGGCTGTCATAGCGAAGTAGAAGTGCATACACATTGCGAGAATGGACGAGAGTCGCTGGACCAGACGAGTCCTTGAATGGAGACCCAGAGCAGACACCAGAGGGCGCGGCAGACCACCGCAGCGCTGGGTAGATGATATCCGACGACACGGAGGACGAGACTGGATGAGTCGGGCACAAGACCGCCGAGAGTGGAAGACGAGGGAAGAGGCCTACATCCAGGACTGCATAGATAAAAGGCCGCCATGATGATGATATTACGTTGGATGTGACATACAAGCAAACTGCCCGCCTGATGTGAATGTGTCTGTGGCGTCCGCAAAATGAAATAACGCTCTCGCACTACCACTCCCGCTGCCAACGCTACAGGTGACCTCACTCGCAGGAACTCGACAACCATCAAGGGAATAGGTTTGTTTATCTCGAGCTTTTAAGTGGAACGTTAAACCGTCGTTCCCGGCTGTTGTCATTAGAGAAATTTCTACGACAGCTATGTTAAATATTGCATTTATGTAGCCAGAGCCGCAACAAAAGTTATAGTATTTTTTATTGTTTCTACAATGGTAATATATTTTTTTTATAATTTCATACCTTTAAAATAGGTTTTCCCACCAAACTTTGATCGAACATAAAACACGTCGGATATAAGTTATTAAAATTTTAAGGTCTCAGATCTAGTTTTATGTATTTTACGTTACTGCTATAGAGTTTTTATAATTTTGTAACATTGGCAACAAGCCTATTGAATGGAGACCCGTATTCCAGCACTATGGTGAATGGGGGTTGATGCAGATTCAGATACCTAAATAATAATACAAATCCTTCAATTCCAATAATAAAGTTTGTATAAACGAAGGAAATCTCAACAAAACACCCGTGTGAAATCATAGCCAAAAGTGACCCTCAAATAGCTACCCTAACACTCAATAAATTACCCGTACACGAAACTTCTACATCACGTTACGTCAATTTCTCCCGAAGCAATTTCAGCTAAACCTCTTAGCAAAATAAACAGTATTAATCTCAGGAACCTTATAAGTTCCGCAGTCCACTATATCAAACTTAAGAGCATTAAATGTAAAAAGACCACGAGCTTTAGAGTTGGCGTAGAGCCAACCTTCTGATTTTTGAGACTGGCTTAGCAAGTCCAATGAATTCGATTCATAAAAGCAATATAGACGAAGTTGGAGAAACTTACGTCGTGGTTCGTAGAGTTAATGATAAGGGTATTAAAGGAACTGAGACTATGAAAGTATAATCAAACATTTTTGGGGTGTAAGTGGTTCATCAAGATCTTTGAACCAAAGCCAACTTCACCTGCACGTGGTGCACCCTGCTGACTGACAAACGAGGCTCTGGCGAAAAGAGAGGTAGGGAGCGTAATTGTAAGCTACCCGACTGGGGAATGTACCTCCACCTCACAGAATACCGCAGCCAAATAACAATTCCCTTAAGGGTTGTTGTGTTCCTGCGAATGAGTGAGGTCACCAGAAAGAAAGAAAGGAAGGACATGCTGCGTTGGCAGCGGGGGTGGCGGCGCGCCAGCAATATTTTATGTTGCAAGCGTTAATATGGATACGGTAACCGCTTCACATCAGGCGGGCCGTATGCTTGTCTGCCACCCGACGTAGTATAAAAAAAAAAAACAGGAAAGTTGTTTTTATTACATATGTTGAAACATTGTCTTCTTTTTGATGCCATAAAATGGAAAATAATGACCTCATGTTATATTTTCGCTTTTCCATATTTTCCATTACTAAATATTTTCAGTATATATTTGTTAAAGCTTTATTAAGCTTATTATATTATTATATATACTGAATTCCACCTTCATTTGTACAAGTGCTATATGTTAAATCATTAGGATTATTCAATCATAGAAAAAAAAAGTATATGTATTCGTCGTTAATCCTCATTTATTCCACTGCTGAGATACGGATCTCCCCTCAATCGAAGAGGTTTAGAGCATACTCCATCATGCTGCTTAATGGGAGGTTGGCCGAGGCCAGCGTTAAGCCGCCCAAAAGCCACTGACTTAACGACTTTCATCTAATGAAAATAGCCGGGAATGACGGCTTAACGTGCTCTTAGAAGCACGGAGGAGCTTTATATAAATAAACCCATCCATGGAAAGGCTACGGTCGACGTTACTTAACTTGCGTGTTTGATTAGACTGACACGCGTAACGACGCCATTGAGCTCCTCAATATATATAAATCCTTAAAAAAAATCTTTCTCGCAAACTTTCACATTTACATAAAAGATTTAAGAAACATTTGGAAGGTATGTACAAAAATGAAACTCGCGTACATATTAGCGTAATCGCTGTTTTAATAACAATAACAATAACAAGCATCACGAAATGCTATTACAACAAAACAAAGCACAAAATCTCCATTTATCCTCGTAATATTAGTATAATAGCATATTAGCGGTAATTATAATTTGGGCATTAATGGAACATGCATATAAATTATTAGTTTAAAAAACACTAGAAAAACACGCTTTTATAAATGCACCTGATCGTGTTCAAAGTCCATTACGTGGCCTTTCTCACAAGTGCAAACACAACTATAATACGATATTCCATCATGCAATGCCAGTTTCTATCTTCCCGCTTCATCATCAGACCTTGAAACCTAATCGTGGTCAAAGTTCATTACAAGACTTTTCTAAGAAATACAAAAACAGATATGATACGACGTTTCATCATGAACTTCCAGTTCATATCTTTCGGCTCCATCATCAGATCAGTTCGACAGTACCATATTATTGTATTGTCATCAGAACTACATAAGAAAGAAGAAAGAAAATATGTTTATTAACATCACATGACACATAAGATTTCTACAATACACAATAACAATTATTACAATACGAACACCATGTACATCATTATGATGCTAATTGGCCATCGCTCGGCATTAATGCTGTGTAATACACACAGCGCCGGTATTCTGCGACAGCCATCAGGTGCCGACACGGACCTCGTCGGCCGAGGTATACATAAAAAATAACAATACTATAACATAAAAACAACGACGCATCCAAGACCATCGGACCGTCCAGCACGTATAATGGGACAGATCCCCACAACACACGCCGGACAGACAGACGGCACCGGACGGCACACTATGTACAGACACAATTCTACATAAATGTATTAATAATGACAGCTCGACACATCACCTCCCCACCCCAATCACATTGCTGCCAATTGTCATTACGCTGCGATCCTTGGAAAATGGTTAAATTAGTTACCTTAGATTCCATTACATAGTTAGTTACATACAGGTCGATCTAATAAAAGTGTGTTAATAAAGAAGAGCAGTTCAAATAGTCGGCGACCCAATGATCTCTCATCGACGGGACTCATTCTCTACACGTGGAGATGTCGCATCTCTTAGCGGATTATTGATAGACGGATATTGATCTTATTATGAGCTATTTAATTTGATACCTACAGCTGAGTTTTACTGATAATTGGCAATCTACCACAGTACGCTTATTAAGACATTGTCTACCACAAACTGTGAAATTGTGGACATGGGAGACTTCAAGAACAAAAATTTTCCCTGAAAAGGCTGGCATCTGACCGGCTATCCCTTGTTGCTGCTAATTAAAAAACAGGCCCACATGCTCGTTTGCCCCATCTCATATACAAAGTAAGAAAAAATGCATATGTGCCGAGATTATCAAATAAGGTTATTTTTCTTACAGTGCCCTTTATATTAATCTAAATACTAGTAGGTTGAAAGTTATATTGAAAAACAGATAGCAGAAGCCTGTGAATAGAATCAATTTTAGATACAAGAATATAGCAACCTCAAAATGGTACGTATTGAACGATTTTATATTTATTCTGCTGAAAATATTTACGGGCGTAACACTTATTCGTGCGAGTGCCAGAATATTACGTATTCAGTACTCATCTCACCTCTCTGGGGAATTTTAAAAATATACTTAAACTTTTATCGGCTTCCCTTGATAAAATACAAACACCGGTGTAATCTTATTGTTAGAGATTTTGATACTTGGTTACTTGAAAATGGTTTAAATATCTAACTTTGTTTTGATTTAATTAACTTTAATTAAGTTATAAGAAGCCTAAAATAAATCTTCATTATAAGTTTTTTGGCCACACTGGCCGTGTGGATTCCGGCAGACTACAATAGAATCACTCCGTTTCTTCCCGTGGATGTCGTACAAGGCGACTAAGGGAAATACATTATCAAATATCGATCAGGCCTCCCCAACCAGTTTGGCCAGCGTGGGGAGTGTAGGCCAAATCCTCCTTCCATCTAGGACGGACGAGAGAGGGTCGTGCTCCTGTAGTGGAGACTAAAATGGACCTGATGATGATGATGATAAGTTTTTTAAGTTCATTTAAGAAATAAAAACTCACACCAGAAATCCCAAGCATGTATATAAATTCCTTTTAGAACGTTATGATATTTCACTAGATGCTGTTCCCGATCTTTCCGTGAAGATTAGATGATGATAAAATATGTAAACACATTGAAAGAAGGATATACTTTTTAATGTTTTGGTAATCAAACAAGTACCCAAATGACAGATGAGTACATGTTATAACAGATGAGTACATGTTATAGCTTCGGTTTGCTGATGACGTGGTCCTAATAGCTGAGTCGCTTGGAGGATCTCTGTCGAATAATAAACAACCTTAATGCTGCTTCTCTATCCGTGGGGATGGAGATGAATATTGGTAAAACGAAAGTCATATACATACAATGCAATGACTTCGTCTTCCCTAACCCAATTATCGCAGATAATGCAGCTATTGAAGTGGTTAAAGACGGAGAGTCAGGCGTGCTAAATCTCAGACATAAAGCTTTATCAGACATAAAGCCAGCTCGAGGTAGACATTGGTCAGGGTAATTTCGATAAAGAGATCGATAGACGCATTCAACTAGGCTGAGCAGCTTTCGGAAAGCTTTGGTACATCTTCACCGCACGGATACCTCAATATTTGAATACTAAATTCTTCAACCAGCGCATTCTCCTCGCTATGACCTACGGTGCAGAGACTAGGACACTGACTGTCGGGCTGGTTCAAAAGGCAATAGTCGCACAGCGAGCTATAGAGAGAGCTATACTCGAAATTTCTCTCAGGGATCGTTTCCAGATCGAGAAAGGCAGACGAAGAACCAAAGTTCGATTGACGAGCGGGCAACACTAGGATACAGCTGTCAAATCGTTGCTCCGTATTTTATAATTATTAAATTAATTATTTTAACTTTTTTATGTTGTTTAAATAGTGTATTTGGTGATCATTATTGTACGTTTGTTATGTACTGGTGTTTTGTGCATGTTGTCAATTGGTATTTGTGAAGATAATTGTGTTTGAGAGTGACGTTGCAAGTTTGGTTACCGGCTGTCAGCTGATTTGAAAATTATTAACAAGGTACTGTTTTTTTCACCGCATTCCTACTTGATTTTATAATTAAATACTGTCAATCTCAATTCCTAACTGCGTCCCGTTCATGCTTATCTTCACCTTTACTTGATAACTTGTTGTTTCTTTGTAATATAGATTGTTACTTTTGACTTCTATACACAGTAGTTACATACAATTTTAGTTATTTAATCACAACTACTCTTTTTTTTTTTTTGTTTCTTCTTTTATTGGACACATGCACAGTTATTGCATTAGTGCATACTCATATTACCACTAGGGTTTGCTCATATATATTATCAATTAAAGTCATTATTCTTTAAAGTATAATTTTATTGTATTTTTATATTATATTTATTATTATCTCAATTTGACTGAGGAAACTCTCTGACTAAAGTACCTTGGTACTTGTTTATATAGTAGTTAAGGCATTTTTTGTGATTGTATATTGTTATTTTTTCTCTCTTTTCTTGTCAGCTGTCGCTCACTTACTCTTTACTAAATAACATCATGTCATCCTCAACTCGCACTGTTACTAACCGCCAAGCGGATATCAAATTGAAGAAAGCCTTGCAAGAACTTAAGGCCTCCAAAGATTTGAATGAGCGATTGCTGCGTGAGAGGGAGGAGAGTGAGGAGGAAATCATGAAAATACTAGAAAAAAATACTGAGCTTAAGAACCAGCTAACTGAACTAGATATTAGTTATCATGATATCCTCGATCAACGTGATCAATTACAGATTTTAGTGAACACTTTCCACCAGTGCAGCGATACGCAGGAGCAAGCACTCAGGCGTATTGCTGAACTTGAAGTTGAGTTGGGTGAGGCGTATAAGCAAATTAACAATTATGAACACATAGCTCAACAGCGGGAATCAAAAGAGATTGACAGCCTTTATGATGAATTAATGCCACATGCATGTACGCCTCCCCTTACAACTAACAAGTCTCATAAAAAATTAAAGAAATGTTTAAAACTAAAGCGAACAATCAACCACTCGCATGTCCAGGTTCGCGACCCAAGGAGGCCTCGCATGTCCGCAGGAATTTTGAGCCTAAAATACGGACAATCGGCCGCGGACGTAAACGAAAATCGTTATAACTGGCGTAATACTACAGCTATATTGAAATAAAAAATACCTATGGATAGCTTATAATATACAGAATGAGACTACATTGTCACAAATTGCTATAATTGAAGCTAAAGTAAAAAATAAACAAAGTAAAAGTCAAGTATATCAACATTTTGCTCGAAAAATTTTTTTCGAACAAGTTTTTATCAATAAACTTTTCATTTCGAAGCAATCAGACTTATTTTGAAATAAACTACACTATTTCAGCTTTAAAATGACATATAAATATCTTTCGTAGGTTTACACAGCGTGGAGAAATAAAATAAATAGTATCAGTACTACTCACCAGTCACGGATTCGTCTCCATACAAAAATCACGACGAAACCCGTCGGCCGCGCTGACATAAAATGTCATTATTTACACATCCCACTATATTTCTGTTAAAAACTATTTTTTTTATGTTCACAATACACTATTATTCACTTATCTTGCTTTTAAAACACTAAAATAGCATATTAATTATTGTAAACAAACAAACACAACACCGCCATTGTTCCGTGTTCCGCGCGCGCCCACTTTTCGTGTTCATAAATAAACATGAGTGTTTCGAAACTCATTTAACTAAACACACACACGAAGTACACATCACAACGATTCTTTTGATATATAATAACCGTAGTAATAAACACTTTAATCACAATAAATAATTAAAATACCCGAGCCGACCGCCAAAAATCATGCGGCGCGCAAAAAACTTGACAATAATAAACAAAACTTTTGATTTCATAAAAAATTTGTACTGTCAGTGTCACTTTTCAAATTTTTGACGCGTAGTAGACTATATCCATCTTATTCTTAATAAAAGTTTCAAGGTTCTGGATAATGAGAAGTTGGAAAAATAAATTTTTGAAATAGGGTCGGCGCGCTGGGATAGGGGACTATGCCCAGGCCATGTGGGTCTACTTTTTTCTCGGGATAGGCGGGAATCCCAGTACATGAAAGTGGGTAACATTGAAAAAACTTTAAAACAGAAATATTGTAATAAGTCTTTAAGAAAATGTATGAATAATAATGTTAAACTTAATGAACAATTAATTCAGTATAAAAAATGTTTGGTGGAAAGTGAAAAATCATATGATGTTGACACACAGCACTTGACATTAGAATTAAAGAAATTAGAAAATTCATTTAATGTTTTAAATTCTAAATATAACTTAGCACAAAAACAAATTCAAGAATATCTTTTAGCAATGGATGAACTCCTTGAGGTGAGTAAGTACAACGAAGACAGATTTGAGTCCTTAATTAAACGCTGTGCCTGTGATCAGGTCAATGTTTCATCCACTAACTGCGGGTCACAGAATTCAAATTTAAATACTTCGGACAGGCCGGTATCTAGTGCCTGTGTCAATGTCAATAAAATAAATGAAGCTAACAAACCGGCTAAGTACTGTAAAACTTTGATTTTTTCGGACGGCATTGGCTGCAACTTAGGAACAATTATGTTCAACAATTTAGAAGGACATATAATAAACCATTGCATGCCAAATGCCTCCTACAGGCAAATAATTAACAAAATGTTGGAAACGCAAGGAATTGATGAGAACACTATAATTGTTATTATGATTGGTGATAGCAACAAAGTTCAGAAAAAAGACATTCTATACTGTACAAACAAACTCTTACAGCTAAATATAGTCAAAACCATATTCTGTGCGTTCCCATACAGTAGCTGCCAGTCTACACAAGCAAACTCTAGGATACACTATTTGAACAATCTACTACATACACTGACATGTCGTCATAGTGATGATATTATATTCTTTGACATAAATAATTTTATTTCTGATTTTTATTTGACGAAAGACCATTTACATCTTTCTAAAAAATCTAGATATAAGATTTCTTCTTTACTTGCCTACAACATTAATTATATAACGGGTTTACACTGTAAACCAAATAATTATAATGTAGGCAACTTGACTGCAGATTTAAACTGCTTCACAGGACAGAGGGAAAGCTTGCTGAATTAAAAATTGTACATCAAAACATACAAAGCTTTCCTGGCAGCGAATTGCTTGTACAATTATTTTTAGAATTGAAAAATGTTGACGTTTTGTGCTTAACTGAACATTGGTTAAACGATAGTCAGATGATCTTTCATATTAATAACTACAAAGTTGCTAGCTGTTTCAACAGGAAGTCGACTACTAGAGGCGGTTCATTAATTTTAGTTAAAGATTGCATGTTAGTCAAAGAGCGTGTGGACATTACTCGGCTTTCTGTTGAATGTACTATCGAGATATCTTGTGCCGAGTTAGACAAACATTTAATTATATGTGTATATAGACCCCCAAATAGTGTGTACAAAATATTCGAGGAAGTCATGGAGGATGTATTAAAGTTAGCATTTAAAAGTAATAAGAACCTAATTGTTTGTGGTGATTTCAACATTGATTTGCTTGTTGATAGTACTGTTAAATCAAATTTTTTAAATTTATTTAAATCTTTTAACTTGCATAACTTATTTCTTGAGCCCACGCGAATAACTCCAACCTCCGCTACCTGTCTGGATAATGTCTTCTGTAATTCGGAGTACTTAAATAAAGGTATAATTAATGACTTACCTTCAGATCACTGTGGACAATATGTCGTATTCAATAACGTAGTTGTGGAAAAAACCAAACTTATTTCGTTCAGACCAATTACTGGTAGTAAAATATCAAAATTCAAAAATGTTTTGAAGGATAAGTTGCCACTAATAGTATACACGGAAAATGATCCTAACAAACTATATGGTGATCTTTTTAATGTAATGTCTGAAGAATTTAATAACATATTTGAACAAAAAGTGGTTAAAGTCAGAAACAATATTAAATTTTGTGAATGGGCTACCAAAGGTATTTATAAAAGTCGAAATACACTATATGATTTGTATGCTCAAAAATCGTATAAACGGGATGGCAATTTTACAGAACACGTTAGACAGTATTCCAAAATCTTCAAGAAAGTCTGTAAGGTAGCCAAGTCTAACTACATAAATAATAAAATAAAAAATTCTACCAACAAGTGTAAAACTGTTTGGAACATTGTCAACAAAGAGACTGGCAAAATAAAAGTTAAAGAAAACGACTACTCTTTGAAATGTAATAATAATATATTAACTTCAAATCAAGATGTTGCTAATGCATTTGGAAACTTTTTTACCAATGTTCCCATTGATACGACTGCCTCTCTCAATTCATCAGCCTCAGAATCCATAAGATTACTTGAGGATAATGTACAGCCTTGTGAGCATGCATTTAAATTTTGTCACATTACCCCAGATGACATTATTCGAACATTCAAACGTTTAAATATTAAGAAATCTGAGGATCTCTGGGGAATGTCCACTCAAATTGTTCTTCCTATTTTGGATACTGTTGCTGCTCACCTGGCTATAGTTTTTAATGAAAGTATAGAGAGTGGTATTTTCCCAGACTTAATGAAACTTGGCAAACTTATACCTTTATTTAATTCAGGAGATAATCGTGAGCCTGGGAATTACAGACCAATCTCTATTCTGCCAGTATTGAGTAAAGTGTTTGAAAAGATCATGTCAAATCAGCTGCTCGCACATCTTAATAAGTTCCACATTCTACATAAGAAGCAATACGGGTTCACCGCCGGAATGTCCACTATAGACGCAGGAATCGCGCTCGTGAAATACATATTTGAGGCTTGGGAGACGTCTCAGGACGCTATCGGTGTGTTTTGCGACCTCTCCAAAGCATTTGATTGTGTTGATCATCAGACACTGCTGCTCAAATTAAATCATTATGGTATTAAAGAGAAGGCTCTGCAAATGGTAGAATCATACCTTAGTAATAGAACTCAAACGGTGGATGTAAATGGCACAAAATCAAATGCATTTGATGTAAAAATGGGCGTGCCCCAGGGTTCAATTTTGGGTCCTCTCTTATTCTTGGTATAAATTAATGATTTGCCTGATTTGGTAGAAAAATTTGCCAACGTAGTACTGTTTGCCGACGATACCTCACTTATTTTTAAAGTTGCTAGGTATAAAGACAAAATTGATGATGTTAATAATGCTCTCTCTGCAATTTTGAACTGGTTTACTACAAATAATCTCCTTCTTAACTCATACAAAACTAAATGTATTAAATTCACGTTACCCAATGTCAGGCAAGTCCATGCTGATGTAGTCATAAAGGATAACACCCTAGTTTATGACAATGATACTGTTTTTCTTGGTATTACCATTGATTCAAAGTTGCAATGGGGCCCTCATATAACGAAACTAGCTCGCAGACTCAGTTCCGCAGCTTATGCGGTTAGGAGAATAAGACAGATAGCGGACGAGACAACTGCTAGGCTCGTTTATTTTAGTTATTTCCATAGCATTATGGCAAATTCTCGGCACAGGATGTGAAGCACAGGC
This sequence comes from Hypsopygia costalis, assembly GCA_937001555.2. Taxonomy (NCBI): domain Eukaryota; kingdom Metazoa; phylum Arthropoda; class Insecta; order Lepidoptera; family Pyralidae; genus Hypsopygia; species Hypsopygia costalis. The sequence goes on from OW443335.2 coordinate 8,003,294, forward strand.
GTCTTATCTTTACAAGTAGTATTGTGGATATACATATTTAGACTTTATACAATATGTATATACACTCTATACTATGATTTTTTATATTTTAATTTTTTTTTACTATTTTATTTTACTAATTTTTTTATTTTTTATTTTCTCTCTTATTTTGGTTGACATACCATTTTTTTTTATTGTACATTGACATTCTTTTTATTGTATTATGATAATATTGTATGGCTATTTAAAAAAAAAAGACCTATATTGACAGAGTTTCTTTCGGCATTTCTTCTCGTCAATGGTCATTCCGAAATGCTGGTAGATAAAAAAATATACCTAATTGTAAAAGACGTGTCTAAGTGCCCGCGAGGGCCCACAGAATAAAGAATTTTGACTTTGACTTTGTTCAACGTAGCTCTCAAAAATAGCAAGCTGAAGTGACAGGGCCGGCTATATTTGCCGAGTTAGCGATGGCAGATGGTGGAGAAAAGTCTATCGCAACTAAGCGAAAGCGAAGAACCCCCCTCCTCTAGATGGACCGATGACCTCAAATGAAAAAAGTGACTAAGGTTTATATCCAACAGTGGCTGATACAGGCTGATAATAAAGAAAGGAAGGAGATGCTGCGATGGCAGCGGGGGTGGCGGCGCGCGAGCGATATTTTATGTTGCGAGCGTTACTATGGCTACGGTAACCGCTTCACATCAAGCGGGCCGTATGCTTGTCTGCCACCCGACGTAGTATAAAAAAAAAAAAAAAAAAAAAAAAAAAGATAATGATATATATAGATACACTCCCAATAAAAAATAACTGTGCTGCAGCTATACTTTCCATCATTCATCATGCCTACATTTCACTCCGACATAATCCCTACAACTGCTATCTCTGTCAAAGCCAGTGAAAATAGCTATTCTTTGAATATTTTCCCAATAAGATTAGAGGAGAGAGCTTTTTCTTGTTGATTACCGCTAACAAAAGTGCGCTTAGAATAAGTAAGGAGGTTGAATAACGCGTGGATTTTTACGGTCCTATGCCTTTTAGCCTGCTTTGGAGAGTAAATTGGTTCGTGCCGGTCGTAATGAATTTTTATATGTTCTTTCAGGATATGTGTGATATTACGACATGTTAGTAGACGAACTTGGGTTTTTTGTTTTCGAGAAGTCACAAAGAATTTTAAAATGACGGTATCAAATAAAGGATTATTTTTGGTCTGAATTGTGAACACTTATTTGAGTTGTTGATTAGATTTGAGACATGTACTTAATCGAATTCCCTTTGTCTACAAAAATATTATTAAAAAGATAATCGAAGAATTTGTCCATCGATATCGAGGAACTGGGGCTCTACCACTTAAGCCAATTTCCATCGAATTTTTTGACTGCAAAAAGCGAATTTCAGCTTAGATGTGATGATGGTTTGGTGTGTTTGATAATTTCGTGAAGATTTATCCACTAATCTGTAGATGTTTGTCATTAACCAAACACTAAGGCCCGTTTTCTGAATCAAGATGAAGACCTGAATCGGTTTCAGTTTTGGGCGGTAGGGTTTCTGATTCTTATGCCCAATTTGTATCAGTATAATGACTAAAATCCAATTCGTGCGCGCTCTCAACTTAATTTATGGTACAAGCGGCAAAGTTGTGGAACTCACTGCCGGTTGAGATCAGGAGATTTACGTCTTTAAATTGTTTTATATCAATGCTGAGAAGGTTCTTTGCTGAATCCTGATTTGAACCCTAGGACGATATAACTTTATTAATTTGTACAAATTTTATTGTATTCTTCTCTGATAATATTGTATTATTTTATTATATCTATGTACATATGTTTTCATAATTAACCTATTCGTTATACCCCACAAATGTTGGGTACTCCACTTGTCTATTCATGAAATCCTCTCAGATACGCTAAGGTTGGCTGGAAGAGCTCCCCGTGAGGGACTCATCCGCCTTTGTATTTTCCGTTAACTCCCTGAGTTGCAAATTAACCTTGAACGTGATTTGGGACGAGCACTAGATTCCTACTAGATTTAGAAGAAGAAGGTCATTTGTTTGTTTGTTTGTCTTTATTGTATAGATTCCTACCAGATTTATCTTCTTCTTCTAAATCTGGTAGGAATCTAGTGCTCGTCCAGAATCACGTTTAAGGTTTTTCAACCATGAAGTGCGGCGTCTGCCTGGTTTTCGGCAACATAGATTTTTTCCATGAATGATGCCTGTACTGCAGAATTCTGTATTTTCCATTTCGCATTATGTGGCCAAGATCTACACCTTATTAACTCCTTTATTGTTTATAACTTTAACCTTTTTGTTTATTTTATAGAGTACCTTTATTATATTGACAAAGTATCTACAAGTCGCTTTATAATTAATCAAATAAAACCGGCCAAGTGCGAATCGGACTCGCTCAAGAAGGATTCCGTACCATCTATAAAAACGGCAAAAAAAAAACACGTTCGTTGTACGGGAGCCCCGCTTAAATATTTAATTTATTTTAATTTAATTATTTATTTTTAAAGTTAATATACCTATAACTAAATATTCTGTGAATATTTAAAGCGTCTGTTGCCGTTATCAATTTCGACAAGCAAAGTCCCATTAAATATTTCTTTTATTCTGTTTTTTGTGTTTGTTGTTATAGCGGCAACAGGAATAAATCATCTGTGAAAATTTCTACTGTCTAACTATCACTGTTCATGATATACAGCCTGGTGACAGCCGGACGGACGGACAGCGGAGTCTCGGTAATAGGGTCCGTTTTACTGTTACTGGGTACCCCAGGGTACGGAACCCTAAAAATAAGTACCTACTTATACTTTTATTATAGTAGGTAAATATAAGTACATATATTTATATTTTCTATATACTACGTCGGGTGGTAGACAAGCATACTGTATTACGTTTCTTTTTTTTAATATTTGTTTATTGTTATTAGCAAAATGAAGAATTTTTTAATTACACCAATCCGCGCTTGAAATTTATTTAAACATACCACATAATTACTTTCAAACATCATTACATCATTACCAAACTTCACAATATTCCATTACCATCGTTACATAAAGAAACGAATAAGTGATTTCGTCCAAAGAAATCATGAGCCCTCGCAAAGGAAGCAACAAAAAAATAATGTCTCTCTAAATTGAATCATTTGTAATATTCCTTCTTTTTTACTCTTCTGTAGACGCTTTTCAAGAGTTGGTAACGTTGATGTTTTTCAGGAAGGTACTGGAAGTGGCTTTGTTTTTAGTAGAAAAGACTGATTTTACTTTAAATACAGACAGTGATATGTAAAGATATGACTTAATGTCTGTGATTTTCAATTTCCAATTTAAAACTAATAGTCAAGTCACGTGCAACTCCTTCCGTTCTTTCTGGTGACCTCACTCACTGGCAGAAACACAACAACCCTCAAAATAATTGTTATTTGGCTGGGGTATTCTGTGAGGTGGAGATACTTTCCCAATCGGGCAGCTTAAAATACGCTATGCCCTACCTCTCTTTTCGCCAGAGCCTCGTTTGTCAGTCAGCAGACTGCACCAGGTGCAGGTGAAGTTGGCTTTGGTTTAAATATGTTGATGAACCACTTAGACCCCATATATTGTACCTATTTTTTTTTTGTAAATACTGTGTGTGACTGTGCGCGTCTTTACATGTGATCTTACTCAAACCAGCCCATGACAGCCTAAAAGATGATTGGAGAGGTCGTACCTGTGTGCCTGTCGATACGTCCCTCTCGACTGCGTTCTGTAAGCATGTGTTGAGGCGTTACTTCTGCCTCCATGCACCCTCTTCATGGAGTGCTGTCTGCCACACCTATAGTAAATAGTGATTTATGGGACAGTGGCTGGTTATATACTATTATCCATACGAATTTTGTCCCCTTCAGCGTAAAAATTTAAACGTATTAATGAAACCGCAGCCACTTTCAGTAAATGAGGTAACTTTAATTCCCTGATACAGCCAACATTTCTCCTTTATGAAACTCGTTTTGCGATAATCAACTGTCTTCAGGAATTCGCGACGTCACTCCGTTGGACAAGGAGAGAATTATTCGTTTCTAAGTATCTTTTATTAATGCTTCTTCCTGTCGCCTAGTATTGTTGCTTTCTTTGGATTTACAATGAAAAGATGCGATTAAAATTTGCCCCAAATTTTTGTTGTTAATAAAGTTTTAAATAGATCATGGGGATTATTATGTTTAGATGTTTGCTGTTGTGATGAAGAGTTTTAACTTTTATCTAGGTATTAAGAATTTTATATTGACCAAGTTCGAAAGGAAGGAGTTGCCGCGTTGGTAGTTGGAGTGGGCGCGAGCAATATTTCATGCTGGAAGCGTTTATATGGCTGAAAGACTAGAAAGTTTACAAAATTAATTACATTATGCATTAGAATTGTGCATTTCATAAATTAATTTAATGGAGACCTATATTCGGCACTGATTAAATTATGCAAGCTAATAATGATGACTATGTTTAGTTTTCAACAGTGTATGGGATTGTATAATAATTCAACTAGACACCTATTATATATATACTCGTAACTTAAAAGCAAGCATGAATACTTGATAGTCTGTCTTCTCATTTCATTTTTCCATACCGCTTTATAACTTAACAGTCCATAAACTCCACATAAAAAGCCCGTTAAAAATATTAAATGTACACATTTCAACACAACCTAAATACGAAAGAGGGCAATCTGATTTCTTGCTCTTGTCTCGGCTTAGGGGAAATAAAACTGTCGTTTCATAGCGAAACGGGGTCGGATATGTTACTGCACCGGTTCTGGTATGCGGGGGCCTGTTGACCCCCTAGAAGGGGAGTTCCCCAAACGACGTCACGCGCGTTCCCGACTCACACAAATCACGCGAAGCCAGCACGCGACCTCGCCCCTGTACTATGAAACTCTGCAAAATTCAACTGTAAAACTATTATACGGCTATACCACTGTTACATTGAAGATTTCTTTGACAATTCCATAATTTTTAAAAAAGGAATTCTGTAATGGTACGGCATGGTTGTAAAGTTTTCAATTGAGAAGTGTTTAGTCCAACGCGATGTGTCAATAGCACTGTTTATTTTTTTAGTAGACGCCCTTTTTAATAAAGGAATACCTCTGTGATAATAAGTCAGCTACGGTCACAATGGATCACGTCACGTTCTACGATGAATAAACACGGATTATAATGAGAATGTAGATTCTAGACATTTTTCGTGAGTTTCCTTTTTAATCGGATAAATTATATTCACTGTTTAGCAAAGTATATAAAAATACTTTTTGTATATAATGTCATCATCATCATCAGCTTGTATCTACCTACTGCTGGATATAGGCATTCCCCAATACTTTCCACCAAATACGATCCTCCGTCTTCCGCAACCAGCCGCTTTCTTGAAGTCTTCGGACCATCTAGAAGGAGGCCAACAGTTCGTCATCCTGCGTGCATATAATCGGATCGTCGTATACAATATATGGGTACTTGATGTAATAAACATGCAGATCGAGGAAGATAAGCATGCGTGTATGTACAAAAACAACATATGAGTGGTATGATTTTCTTGTACTCTCAGCTAGCCACGCGACCAGTCACATAAATAGCTGGTCGCTGTGACCGTGGTCGCGGTCGCAAATGCCTAGTGCGGGGTGGCCGTAATGGTTATGATGCTTCTGCGAGGACCTCGAAGTTCATACATATCAGTGTCCTAACTCAGAGGTTCATAACGTCTTCCAAAATTTTACTCGTCTTGGTGGACGTCAAAAAAATTGAGAATTAGTTCGCCAACGTAGACCCCCATCTAATCTCCTATGGATTCCTGGGGGTCTACCTGGAAAGGCAGTCAGGCAGTGCTGACTGCCTGACTTCCTTTCCAGGTACTTCCCGGGGCGTACTCGGAGATAAAAATCCGAAGTTTCGGTTAAAATATTTCCTTGTCTACGATGAATAAAATGTCGAATTTAATCGTCTTAAACGGGCAGTTCGTATTAATGCCGGGAAAGTCGACCAGATTCAATCTTGAATTTATCTCCATCAAACTCAAAGCTAGATAGATTGATCGAATATGCTTTATTTACACTATACAACCTACAAAAACAATTTAGTCAGTATATAGGAAATATCCACTTATAGATGTACATATGTGCAATAAGGCGGCCTTATTGCTGAGAGCAATCTCAAAACTAGTCAAAACCGACAAAATCATGTGAAGAATTCCTTTAATAATAATTAATGAATTTACAATGTTTCAGATTTCAGTAATCGAAATATGACCAATTAAAGACTAATGATCACGAATAATTTCATTATTAGTACGTTGATCCCCCATTATGAAAAAATAACCTAAAGTAATGGGGTGACCCATAGCAGTTTATTACAAAAATGCCATTATTTTCTTTATTTCCATATATAATAAATGGAGGTATTTTGATATTAACGGTTTAAGTATTTGGGTTAAATACTGACGAAGACCATAAAATAAGTAATAATAATCGTAATAGTTACTATTATTTATAATTATTATTTATTGAAACGTGACTCACCTGTTTTTTATTATTTTCTAACTGCTGGCAAACTTAAATGTATTGACTGACATGTTAAATGACCTTTTTACACTACACCGGGTTGGAGAGCATACGGAGGTGACCACGCCATTGAATCGTATGCAATAAACGCGCTGCTACAAACTAGCACCTTCTTCCTTCTTGGTGACGTCACTCCGTTCTAGTAACATATTATAACATATATGTTGGACAAACTAATAAACTGGTTAGAATCAAATATACTGTGCGTAAACCTACAAAAGAACTAAATATATACAGTTTTCAAATTACCTATAACAAGTCGATTTATTCCATTCGAATACCAACAACTAATACCACTGGTATTTGTTTGAACTCATATATATTTTCTATTCCAAACGGATACCACTCTTTAAATAATTAAATTTTATGTGCGAACGAATACCAACTTCTTGAATTTGGTACAGTCAGTTCAGTAATTCCTAATCAATTTTTTGTTTTCTAATATTTTTATGTGATCGTAATATAATGCTTAAACTTTCCAAAGTTAGATTTTAAGTCAATTATTCATATACATAATGTTTTTGAAAAAAAAAAAAAGATTTGCTGATTCATTGCCTATGTATGTCGGTGATGACTGGATTATACAAAAAGATGATTTTCGGAAAATACAGAAATCACAGGGCGCTAGGTCGGGGCTATGTGCAGGATGGGTGACGAGTTGTACTTTTTCGGAAGCTAAAAATGACTTTGTTTTGTTGGCCGTGTGTGAAGAAGCGTTGTCATGATGTAGGAGAACGCAGCTTTTTGGTCATCTTTCGCGAACTTTTTCTAACACCCTGGGTAAACAAATGGTTGAATATCACTCGGCATTAACACTCTTTTGATCAAGTGGAATTGTGCAGATGGGACTCGTAGCTGAGAAAAAAAACGCGATCATTTTTTTACCAACGTTTCTCGCCTGCCTCACTTTTGTTGGCCTGTTCTCATTTTCAAACACCCATTCACAAGATTGCTGTTTTTTTTTTCGGGTTCAAAACAATAAATCCACGTTTCGTCTCCTGTAACAATGTCATAAACAGCATTAGAATGTCCGTGATCGTACTTCAGTAGCATCTGTGAGTACCATTCCACGCGAGCCCGCTTTTGCTCCGCTGTCAGTTCATGAGGGATCCAACGACAACAAAGTTTCCGAACTTTTAATTCTTCGTGTAAAATTTTCTGAATTTGGCTCATACCAATCCCTAATAGTCCTCGAATTGTCTCATAGGTAATCCGCGGGTTTTCTTCTATTAGCCGCTTAACAGTAGCCATATTATTTTCGTTGACGGCAGTTGAAGGCCGCCCTTCATGAAATTCGTTATGTAAAGAATGGTTTGTTTACATGACGAATTTCGTGAAGACCTCTCTCAAATGCAGCAAACCATCGCCTCACGGTGCTTAAACAAGCTGCTTCTCTTCCAAAAGCATTTTGAACGACGGAATTTCGAGGGGCATAGTCTTGCGGAGAGAGAGAACTTTTAAAATCATAAAAAATCATCGCTCTAAAATCTTTTCGTCTTAATTCGATTTTCGTTGCGTACTTTGATCTGTGATAAAAAACAATTGACAAATGATTGCCAATTTTTTTTTATTACTAAGAAGGTTGCAAGTCGTTTCAAAAAATATTAGGTTGGGGAAAAAGTCTTTTCGTATTTTATATGAAAATTCAAAACATTTTTTACTAAAGTTTATTTACATTTAACTAAAGTATGTAGGTGCCATTTTGTTCGATAACTTTTTGCCATCTTGTAGGTAGAGACATGATCCCATTACTATAAAAATTTTGGGACTTCTGTTCAAAAAACCACAAGTGGTTTTGGCAGTCTTCTCGTGATGTTAACCTGACATTGCCTAAAGAATTCTGAAGAGACCGAAACAGGTGGAAATCAGAAGGTGCAAGGTCAGAACTATACGGCGGATGCATTAACACCTTCCAGTCAAACTCTCTTAATTTTTGCTGAGTGGCTAAAGATGTGTGAGGTCTAGCGTTATCATGATGAAAAATCACACCCCTTCTGTTAATTAATTCCGGCCGCTTTCTCTCAACTTTTTGCTTTAATTTCATCAGTTGTTCACAGTAGAGTTCAGAATCGATAGTCCTGCCTGGCGGTAACAGCTCATAATGAATAATGCCCTTCCAATCCCACCATACACACAGCATCACCTTATTGCGGGTTAACCCGGGTTTTGCCAGAGTCTGTGAAGCCTGACCGGCTTTTGACCACGACCTTTTTCGCACGTTCTTGTCGTACGTGATCCACTTTTCATCACCAGTTATAAGCTTCTTCAAAAACGGTTCGCTTTCATTACGTCGTAGTAAAGAATCGCAAATGAGTACACGGTTCATTAAGTTTCTTTCAGTGAGATCGTGAGGCACCCAAATATCGAGCTTTTTAGTGTACCCAGCTTTTTTCAAATGCGCCAAAACTGTTTTGTGGTCAATTCCTAATTCTTCAGCTACGTCGTAACTACTGATATGCTGATCTTGCTCCACTTTTTCAAAAATGGCATCCATTTTATCAGTAACAGGGCGACCAGAGCGACGTGCATCTTTCACATCAAAATTTCCTGATTGAAAACGCTTAAACCAAATTTGTGCTACTCTCACAGACACTGCACTAGGTTCATAAACGTCACAAATTTTTTTCGCAGCTTGCGTTGCATTTTTACTTTTTTTGTAGTAAAATTTTAAAATGAATCGAATTTCTTCATTAGATTCACTCATCTTGACAGTAAAAAAAAACAAATAAAAATCACACATTTACCTAATTTGAATTTGGAATTATCTTTTTTAAAATTTAAACTTTTTAAAGATATCAAAACCTGCCAGATACAAATTGTATAACCAAAGAGATTTTATTACAAGTTCATACATACTATAATGCGAAAAGACTTTTTCCCCTACCTATTATAACATTTGAAATTAAAATAGTTCCGATTAGCTAGAAGTGCAAAACTTTTAGTGTGCCCCATGTAAACATAAAGTATTTGAAAAAAAAAACACAAATTCATTGCTATGTAGGTGATAAATGACTGAATTGATTATAAAAAAGTAGATTTTCTGTGATATTTTACAATTGTTAGATTAAAAGTGATTTGTTTTTGTGAAAATTTTACCTGACATAGTTACATAGGTAGACGTAAATAATTACGTACATATGTAGTAATAACTATGTCAGGTAAATTTTAATATAAATTATGGGCTGATTTTCTGAGATATTTAGTAATTTTAAGATTGTACGCAAACATTTCATTTATTATGAATGAATAAATGAAATGTTTGCTATCTAAATTTTAATTTTTCGGATTTGACTGGTTTTTCTTTTCAATTAAAGGTCTTAAAATAACATAAAAACATTTTTACTGACTGTACCTTATATCATTGAACTTGTTTTGGTATTAGTTTGAACAATGGTATTCGTTAGGAATAGAAAATAAATATGAGTTGCAACAAATACCAGTGGTATTAGTTGTTGGTATTAGAATGGAATAAATCAACAAGTCTATCAAAAATATGACTATAAAATAGAACAGTAAAACAATTAGCGGAGATGACAATATAAATTTCTAGGTATTACTTCGGATGGACACGGCAACTGTAAATTGCACATAAACAATATTGCACAAGAATAAATAAATTTGTATATGCATTGAAACGATTATGTACTACGGTTGGCGAAAATGCAGCACTGACCGCATATCACGTTTAGTTGAGATCAATCCTCAGATACGGGATTTTACTATAGGGCAACTCGATATAAAATATATTAATAAAGCATTACTTGCGTAAAAAAAAATATGTATGAGCAATCTGAGGGATCTAAAATATTGCAGGCCAAGCCAGGCTATTCGAAAAAATAAATATATTAACCGTCACATCTTTATATATATTATATGATAAAAAATGTATAATAACTAAATTTTGAATATTTATGACATTATTGTAAATATTGTAGATTCATTTGTAACTGAAAACTATTATATTATTAATATTTATATGTTCTTTTTAGAGCAAGAAGTGGTTTGTTCAATGCATTAATTGTAAAACCTATTGTAGGCTTCTACAAATAAATGATTTGATTTGATATATTGAAAGTAGGTAAAGAAAATTTGCATGCCCATAGACAAGGTGAACATACTGTACCTAATCGTGACATGCCTACCATTTAGCTGTAATTGTTGTATGTTCTAGCAAATAATCGTTATTCTATTCTGTTTTGTTTCTCGACTCAAGCTTTTTTTTATACCATGTGGGGTGGTAGACAAGCACACGGTTTGCCTGATGAGTAGCCACATTAACGTTCGCAACATGAATATAGCTAGCGCGCCGCCACCCCCGCTGGCATGGCAGCAACTCCTTCCTTTCCGGTGACCTCATTCACTCGCAGGAACACAACAACCCTCAAGGAAATGTTTGTTGGGCTGCGGTATTCTGTGAAGTGGAGGTACTTCCCCAACACGCAAAAACTCAGTCAAATACTATATTCCTTCTAGCTTAGGAATATGAAGGCTTTATCAGTTAACTCATAAGCAGAACTATTCCGCCCACTGTCATATTACTGGGCGGTAGGCGATTTAAAACAATAACCACGCTTTCATTCCTAAGCGATACTTTATGATTTGTAGGCACGCGAAACTTCACTAAAGCCACGTACACAACTAGGTTAAAAAAATAAAATTTTAAAATTATTATCATTTAAAAATTTTGAACCTTTTACTTTGTGTAATGACGTAAGTGGTAACACACATAGTTTAAATTATTAAAATGGTAAAATACTAGTCCTCGCCCTTCCGACCTACATTTCGATTTTCTACTTGAATGGCAAGCAGTTGTTTCGTTATTGCACACTTATTACACTAAAAAAAACCGGACAAGTGCGAGTCGGACTCGCCCACCGAGGGTTCCGTAGGTACGTAGTATCATTATTAAATTTGATATTTTTCATTATAAATAAGAAATAATGCGTCGAAAAAAATAAATAAAATATATTTTGCAATGTGTACATCAAGCCCTTTCATATGATACCCCATTTGAACTAGTAGTTTTAATTTGAAATTTCGACACCCTATAAAAATATAGACCCCCTATTTTTTAAGATCTATTTACAAATGTATAGTTTTGAGATTTATTCCTGTACTTGTAGTCTATAACGATGTTACTTGCCAAATTTCATAGTTCTAGGTCAACGGGAAGTACCCTATAGGGTTTGATTCCCTTGAGTGTGTCGAAATATGCGTTTTTTGCTAAATAAACGGCCGTAACTTTTTTCTACGTAAACTTAGCAGTTTGATTTTGTTTTAACTTCATGGGACCGTAGACCTGAGTATACAGTTCAAATTTCAGCTTGATACCTCCACGCATTCTCGACATAGAAATTCTTGACAGACAGACAGACAGACAGACAGACAGACAGACAGACGGACAACAAAGTGATCTTATAAGGGTTCCGTTTTTCCTTTTGAGGTTCGGAACCCTAAAAAGAAAAATATATCTTTTCCAACAAGTAACAAATTATGGGTTTTGCAAAAAATATGATTGTATTTTGCAAAAATCATAATTTATTCTAACATATCAATTAGCCGAATTCAGTGCATGAATGCATTCTATAAAAAATCCAAGTAGAATTGTCTTTTACAGTACTTCAGAATAAACACACGTAATAAATTAGGTATAAATTACATAATACAACAATAGTAAAATGATAATAATCTCGGCAATTAACGCGATCATGCATATAAGGTTTTTTTTACTAACACTAGTCTGCCTGTGGCCACGGCCGGTGCATCTTGGTCGAAATGTCCAGCAATAATAAAGGTATGTAAAAATATCTTACATGTATGATCGCGATACATAGAACGACTTATTGTCCAGGGGCAAGTGGAGGGCAAGCGGTCCAGAGGTCGATCACCTACGCGTTGGACAGACTGCACAAAGGCTGCCACACAAAATACTATAGTCCAATGTTCCCGTAATGCTGAAGACCGCAACAAGTGGAGGCGTATCGCGAGAGCTGCGTTATCCAGAGACGCATCATCGTGAAACCACGACCACTCTGTCAAGAGTGAACGACTGAGGAGGAGGATGATCGCGTTAATTCCCGTAGTTAATATCATTTTAATCATGCCACGCGAAAGTTGTAAAGTTATTAACAAAAATAATTAGGTCCTAGTACACATGAAACTTTAACTTAACTTAATAACATGAACATAATATTGATACGGAATAACTTCTTTAATACAATTTGTATACTTTTGTTGTAACTATATTTTGTTAATTTATGTCCAACTAGCTGACCCTGCGAACTTCGTATCGCCTTAAATATTTTACGTTAATTTTTACGATGGATTATAGGCTATCTCAAGTTGGTTCAAACTGCACACACTGCGCAAAATTTTATTAAAATCGGTTCAGTAGTTTAAGGTTACATCGCGGACAAACAACGTGACACGAAATTTTGATATATTAAGTTAAAGAATATATTATTTTTGTTACGATCGTGTATTTGCAGCCTTACGAATTGGCCTTGTTTCAGTACAAGCTCGAACGAGCTGGCAAATGTGCCGCTTATAAAAGTTACATAGAGTTGCCATTTAGGAAAAAGTATTTTGTGTTGTAGTGTAAGAATCTCCGCAGTTTAATATGGAATTTCCTGGTTATTATTATGGCAAAAGTTCGTGCTTCCGTTTACAACTACATGAAATAAATTATATTGACTATTTATCCTTGGAGCTTTTCAACTCTTATGAATTTTATTATTTTATAATACCTACTTTAAAATTGAAGAGGTCGACGGCGCCGTTGTTCGTGTCAGTCTAATTCTAATTGAACACGCATGTTAAGCTAGGTCAACCGAAGTCTGGTCATCTTCTCGCTTAACATCAGGCGTAGTGGAGCCATTATGCTGAGTATTTATAAAAACAATATAATATAATTTACTTTTTTTATATTAATAATATTTAAATTGAAACTGTAAATTTCAAACAGTTGTAGTTTTGTTACTAATAGGTAGGGGAAAAAGTCTTTTCGCATTTTAGTATGTATGAACTTGTAATAAAATCTCTTTGGTTATACCATTTGTATCTGAAAGGTTTTGATATCTTTAAAAAGTTTAAATTTTAAAAAAGATAATTCCAAATTCAAATTAGGTAAATGTGTGATTTTCATTTGTTTTTTTTACTGTCAAGATGAGTGAATCTAATGAAGAAATTCGATACATTTTAAAATTTTACTACAAAAAAGGTAAAAATGCAACGCAAGCTGCGAAAAAAATTGTGGCGTTTATGGACCTAGTGCAGTGTCTGTGAGAGTAGCACAAATTTGGTTTAGGCGTTTTCAATCCGGAAATTTTGATGTCAAAGATGCACGTCGTTCTGGTCGCCCTGTTACGGATAAAATGGATGCCATTTTTGAAAAAGTGGAGCAAGATCGGCATGTCAATAGTAACGACGTAGCTGAAGAACTAGGAATTGACGACAAAACAGTTTTGGCGCATAAAAAGGTCGTGGTCAAAGGCCGGTCAGGCTTCACAGACTGGCGAAACCCGGGTTAACCCGCAACAAGGTGATGGTGTGTGTATGGTGGGATTGGAAGGACATTATTCATTATGAGCTGTTACCGCCAGGCAGGACTATCGATTCTGAACTCTACTGTAAACAACTGATGAGATTAAAGCAAAAACTTGAGAGAAAGCGGCCGGAATTAATTAACAGAAGGGGTGTGATTTTTCATCATGATAACGCTAGACCTCACACATCTTTAGCCACTCAGCAAAAATTAAGAGAGTTTGACTGGGAGGTGTTAATGCATCCGCCGTATAGTTCTGACCTTGCACCTTCTGATTTCCACCTGTTTCGGTCTCTTCAGAATTCTTTAGGCAATGTCAGGTTAACATCCCGAGAAGACTGCCAAAACCACTTATCGCGGTTTTTTGAACAGAAGTCCCAAAATTACTATAGTAATGGGATCATGTCTATACCTACAAGATGGTAAAAAGTTATCCAACAAAATGGCACCTACATACTTTAGTTAAATGTAAATAAACTTTATTAAAAAATGATTTGAATTTACATATAAAATACGAAAAGACTTTTTCCCCAACCTAATATTTAGTTCTGGGCAAAAGTTCTTATACTTTGTCTGAAACAATCAAATGCTAAATAATTGTTAATTACAATGAAGCTGTGCTCGAGCCCACTGCAATGTTAAAACGGCCACGGCAAGTACTTTGCATCAAGTTGACAGCAGACTTCTTCATCACACTGCATGGCATAAAGTCATAATAACTGCAAAATTGCTGAAAAAAAAAACATAATTTAAAGCTTGGAATTTTATTTGTACGACTCGCATCAAAACTAAAGTTTCTTAACTTTGAGGCTAAATAGGCGTCTATAAAACGAAGTGTATTATAAGTCTGTGGTTGTTGAATCTAAAAGAAAAGAGAAAATAATAATTTGATTATAAATAGGGGAGGTTTCTACCAGAGCCAAGTTATAAAGAATTTCGTTTTATTTCAGTAACTGATTACAGACACACATAATAACTTTAAAACAGAAAAGAAAGTTCTCTGAACAAATTCAACAATTTTATTTTTATGACAACACATGGCTACACTTAAGGAAACAGACGCAGATAGCATTGAATACAAGCTATAAACATACATAATATATAATATATGATCATAAAGTTATACAACAAAGTAGAACAAGCAGCTGAACTTTTATGGGTTCCTCGTAAATGCTGGGCTATCATCGACCCTAAAGTTTGGGACTTTAAAAGATTAAGCCCATTAAATTTTTATGAAGACCCCCTGTCAGTGAAGCGGCAATGCTTATGATAAGAACTGAGTCAGGACTTTCAGAGATATCTCTAAGAAACATTTTAGAATGCAGTGTCGTACTGTAAAAAGTTACGCCCTTACAGTGTTAAAAATAAGGACCAAAATGTTATCTCTACAAGTTTTAGAAATTCAAGAGTTGAGTTAAAAGTTAAAATGATTTATTTGCAGATATCAGGTTTTGGTCTTTGAAGATTTAAAGTATAGGTATATACCTATACTTTCCTTTGAAAGCAATGTATAGGTATATTGGTATATTGAAGATATTGCTTTCAAAGGAATTCATTAGGATTAATGATATTAATGGTTACTTATTTGCTTGTAAAAGTATGAGTAGATTTAAAAGCTCGCCATTGGTCGACTGTAGTACCCAAGAGAGAAGCAGGACCAAAAATAAAAACACAAGACAAATTGTGTTTGCATTCTGTATCATATTTGTGTGTATTTACAAAAAAAATAAGTACCTACAATGAGTATGTATGGGGTGCAAGGGGTTCATATAAATCTTTGAACCAACGCTAACTTCATCTGCACGTGATACACCTTGCTGACTGACAAACGAGGCTCTGGCGAAAAGAGAGTAGCGAGAGAGGGCATAGCGTATTTTTAAGCTGCCCGACTGGGGAAGTACCTCCACCTCATATAATACCGCAGCCAAATTGTGTTCCTCGAGTGAGAGAGGTCACCAGAAAGAAAGAAAAGAAAGGAGCATAGGTTGGCAACGTATCGGCGAACCCTTGGTGTTGCTGATCTCCATGGGCGGTGTTGATTGCTTTCCATCAGGTGACCAACATGCTCGTTTGCCCTCTCTCATATAAAAACGAAAAATTGTATATATAGCTGACAACTATGTTTAATAGCAAACTAATCTCACCTGTACGTGAACTTGCGAACCCAGCGGACTAGCGAAATATTCCCTGGCAAAAGAGAGGTAGAGTATGTCAACCCGACTGGGGAAGTACCTCCACTAAGGTGGTACCGTCCTTTAGAGGAAGACCGCACCGAAATAACAATAATTTTGAGGATTGTTGTGTTTCTGAGAATGATTGATGTAACCAGATTCTTACACTGCGTTAAAAGTGATAATACTCCTTGTACTGCAAGCGTCCGTAATTGCTTTTCATCTGGTGGCCCTATGCTTATTTGGCAGCCATCATTATATAAAATAATGTTTTTTAGTTGTCATGTAATCACAGTATAAACTATGCTCCGTTTGGGATGAGATGACGCTGTGTAATTTGTTTAGGAATGTTTATTTTATCAATTATAAAAATAGATATTTATTTTACAATTATGAATATAATACGAAGTGGTCGCGTACTGTGCGATTTCAGTGGAATTTTCTTTCGCGGACTATAAAGCTGTTAAATTCATTGCCTGTCGAGGTTTTCTCAAGAGACTATACAGCATGGGGTTTTTTAAAAAGGGCGTGAAGAGGTTTTTTAAGGATCGCCAACGCGCGTGTGATGCCCCTGGCGTTACAGGCGTTCATAGGCTATGGCAATTGTTTTCCATCAGGCGGGCCGTATATATATATTTCTCCTTAGTGGTATAAAAAATATGACCGCCAACCCACTAATCTGCCAACTGGCAGTTGTGCAGCGTGGTAGAGCACGTTCTAACTATCTTCGATTGAGAAGAAACCGTATCCTAGCAGCGAGGTGTGTAAAGGTTGGCGGCGACCATTTATAACCATTGTTTTTAACATTTTTTTTTAATAAACTTTATTTTTAACATAATTAAGTAATAAGTGCAATTCACCAAAGCAAATCTAATGTCTGAAATTAAAAAAATGTACTTCGAGACTCCACGTATTTAAATTAAAATTTAGTTTCTATTACACTCAGTTACAAAACATAAATACTTTTGAGTTGGTAGACTCCGCAAGCGGACAAAGGTTTCTTTCCAAAGACGACAGAAAATATTCCGCACAAAGGTTTAAAGAACTATTCTTCTATTTTCGTAGACCTCGTTACAGTAGACATCTGATTATGCGGGCTTTGGACATCGCGTCGTAAGGGGAATTCACTTAAAATAATGTATTTTGAAAATGAAGGAAATAGTTCTTGGCGCTGCTCTTTTTTATAAGCTTTCGCCCAGGATAGCAGGTCTGCCGGGTACTGGAGGCCAAACATTACTAGTGAAACTCATGGAGAAGTGATGGCCTTAAGTCGCCACGCTGCTGGGCAGGTAGATTGGTGACTGTCGCCAGAGTCTCTACTAGTTTGTTAGATAGCAGGTTGCACCACGTGCAGATGAGGTTGGCTTTGGCTGAAAAGATGGTAATGAGCTGCTTACACCCCTATATCTTACAACTTCAATATTAATAGTAAAATAATTAAGATATCAAATTTTACTCAAAGGAATCTTTTTACTATTAGAAATACATTCAATGGATTTATTTTAAATCGTCTGTTTCAGCCGATAATCGATACGATTAAAATTCAAATGGAGGATTTACTTTATCCCTAACTATTGGAGAGCAAACGAACATGTGATTCACCTGATGGAAAGTACCGCCCATAGTTAAAGTTGGTTCCACAATTTCTTAGCTTTTATGTATTAAGCCCCACTTTCCCTTCAGGGCTATGTTTTTTCGCCTTTGTAGTAAAATATACTTTTTTTTTTCAAGTATGGGTACAACATAACTCAAAAAATGTACCTACCATGTAAAGCTGATTGGATGGATAGTTTGTTCATTATCTTAGCCCCGCTGCGAGTGCTCCGACAAAAGCAAGAGCTCTACTGCTGTGTCTTCATTCTGTGCATTACTTAAATTATAACAGAAATCTATATTGTGAAATATCAATATTTTTCATCATGTTCGTTTTACTGCTGGAATACTAATCTCCTCTGAATCGAAGGGGCCTAGAGCGAACTCCACTACGCTGTTCCATTTACAGGTTGGCAGTAGGCAGTGTTTTCAAGTCGCCTCAAAACCACTGACTTGACTAAACGACTGTCATCTAATGATGACAGATACATTCATAGAAAGGTAGCCTTTCTACTGGGTCGACGTTGCTTAACTTTGTTGTATGTTTGTTGACAAACATACGGTCCGCCTGATGTGGAGCGGTTATCGTAGCCATATTAACGCTCGCAACATAAAATATCGCTTGCGCGCCGCCACACCCGCTGCCAACGCAGCATCGCCTTCCTTTCTGGTGACCTCACTCACTTGCAGGAACACAACAACACTCAAGGGTTTTGTTATTTGGCTGCGGTATTCTGTGATGTGGAGGTGCATTCCCCAGTCGGGTAGCTTACAATTACGCTCCCTACCTCTCTTTTGAATTGAAATTGAAGAATAAAACCTTTTGATTAGTGTAGTAATAAGTGAGACACTATAAGTGATAGTGCATTAAATTATATCACAACAAGAAACTGTTTCGCCTTAATAGACACTAAGAAAAATGAATGGACATTATTCTTATACTATAATATTTAGAGTTTTATGTTAAAGTTAAATTACTTATTAGCCCGTAAGCTAGATCGTAATAATTAAAAGTATAATGTTTTATAGAAAAAAAAAACCGGGTTGCACTCCGGGAGTGCCGACAGAAGTGAAAACTTGAACATTAACTTCGCAAGGATTAATTTCGCAAGAATTGCTTTATTTATCAGTATAAAAGTACTATCATTTATGTGGTAAAATACAATATTCATTTATTGCGCTATCGTACACAAACATGACAATTTATATTAAATTAAAAATAAACAGCAGGAGCAGGCATACATTTTCGCCGCGCGGTAGAAAGAGAGGGGCTATTACTTCCTCTCCTACGGCGCGCCGCCGGTCCGCGCCGCTCCGTCCTACGAATTTTCGATCAGGCCACGTGTCCTGACGCGAGTTTAACATTTTTTACCCATCCCAAAGTGCACAAAGCTGCTAAAGAAGTTTTCACTACAAAAACGTGAAATTTCCTCTTTTCGAAGTCTAGGTACAAGTAAAAGCTAGTAAAAAATAAACTAAATATAACAAAGAAATGCAAACAGAAACACTATACATCACAAACTACATAAAGACATAACACGTTCTCTCGAGAATAAGCCGTCGTCCATGCCTGCAATACACGACACTGGACAAGAGCATTGTTAGCTGGCAACATTTTCAGCGGAGTGTGCTACGAGTATATGGAACTGACGGACCGAAACACTGTTTCCGAGTTTATCGTATTAGCTAAAGTAACTAGTGAAATTTGTGTATATTTATATTATGTTTTTGCTTTGTTTAGGATATGCTTAGTTTACATTGCTGTCGTGTTTAATGGATAACGCAAGTTAAGCAGCGTTCACTGTAGCGTGTCTATGGATGACTGTAGTAATGTAGGTTAGTTCATTCGTGCTCTGAACAATCCGAAGTCAAGCGGAATGGTGTATGCTTTAAACCCTTTCGATTGAGGGGAGACCCTTATCGCAGACACATATCAGAACCCATTATTATTTACTTAAAAATCCGTAACTGAAACCCTTAATTGTTTTCGTTTATTTCTTCAATTCAAATTTAAACTTAAAACTACTTTTTGGGATGTAAGTGGCTCACCACAATCTTAAAACAACACAACTTAAAACTACAAAGCCAAAGCTAACCTCGCCTGCACGTGGTGCACCTGCCGACTCTGACTGACGTAAGAGGCTCTGGAAAAAAAGGTAGGGTACAGCGTATTTGTAAGCTGCCAGACTGGAGAAGTACCTTCACCTCACTGAATACCACAGCTAAATAACAATTCCTTTGAGTGTTGATAATGCGTGTGAGTGAGGTCACCAGAAAGGAAGGAGTTATTTCGTTGGCAGAGGGGGTATGGCTTCTAACCGCTTCGCGTCAGGCTGTATGCTTGTCTGCCACCGAATCTAGTATTGAAAAAACCTTATGAGGACTTAAGTTTCCTCACCTACACTATCATGTTGTAAGACGAACTGCCAGCCCTAGGAAACGAGGACAGCATGAAGTTACAAAAGTTAAAAAAGGGCAGAAAAGATTATTGCAAGGTCGAGCAATAGCGGTATTTATCTAAGTCCCCTAAATATTCTCCATAGCCCACTAAAGTGTTCAAACTGGTGATGGTGTCGTGTGGCGGGTCGTCGCATTCCCAATAAAATGGTTGAATGTGACGATGGCTGCCCCATGCATCAACTCGTGAACGGGTGCTCTCAGAGGGGACTAGTCTGCCGTGGCTGTCATGGTTGCAAGTTAAACAATAGGAGGTTCTAGGTAAAGCAGTATAGATAAATAGTATGATTTAGCATAATAGCAACGTGCAATAATTAAATTGTAAGAAAATTGAATATTGACAGAAAAATAGAAGATTGTTAATAAAAGGTACGGACCCCGAGGTCTGTAGACTGTAATTATTATTAATAAAAAATATATATTTTCCATAGCCCATTAAATTTACTACACATTTTGCAATAGACGTAACCTGCCAAAATATGCTCATGGCTAAAATCGCTCCACTGATTTATCCCGGAGCGGGTCACGGTTGACGACAACATTACATTAAACTGCTCAAAGGGGTCTCTATGCGACGGTTTTAAATTTTATCTATATCCTTTTTTATATGAGAGGGATCTATTTTTATATGGAAATCACCACAGCTCATAGAAGTGACCAACACCAAGGAGTCACCGATCCGTTGCCAGCCTAAAAAAAGCCGTTCCCTATCAAAAGACTGACCTTTCTTAAGCCAAATCAGTCCAGTGTATTATAATAATATATATACAATAGTAAAGAAAAATCGTGTTTTGTCAACAATATGTACGACCAAAAAATAATAAATGTTTGCACCCACACAAAGCACAGCACGCATAAGGGACAGCTTTATTTTACTGAATTGCATTGAAATTTCTATAACGACACACGACTCGTTTAAAAAGTCTGAATACGAAATTGAATATTTTTATTACGCAAAAAAATGTAATATATTATATATACATACATAATATATATTCGACATATCTGTAAACAAAGTTAGGCTGTTAGTGAACTAGGTCATCGTTCCAATCATGGTAAAGCCTTTCGCATGTATTTTTCATAACGTGAATTTCATTTTATCAATGAATTGTGCGATACAGTTTCGATACGATATTGGATCACTTTGGTTTCCAATGAATTCTCTAAATAAATTACGCTCGAATCAATTATTTTATTTTATTTCGTGTCAGTCGATGCGTGTCCATGAATTTCGAGATTTAAATTAACAATTTATTAAATGGGATTTTAATTATGATCTGTGTAATCGTGTAGCAATTAATTTTGTTAAAGATTTAATATTTTTGGATATAATTTGATAATGTATAGTAAATCTTAAAATGTGTTCAAATTGTGAGCAGATTACTATTCTTCGTTTATTTAATTTTTCATCGTATTACTATAATAATAGCTATATTTATTTATTTAAAACTTTATTGACCACAATAAACTGGTACAACAGGCGGACTTAACGCTAATTGCATTCTCTACCAGTCAGCCATTGGGAGAGGAGAAAATTACGAATGCGATTAAATGATTGGTAAATCCAACAGTACCTACTATAAACATAACATAAATACACAATAAATAACTATCGATACATACATTACACTAAGTATACTGCTGATGATTACTGCTCTGAGTTTCAAAAAGACAAATAAATAAATAAATATTGTCAGACAAATTACACAGCGCCATCTAGTCCCAAAGTAAGCAAAGCTTGTTATATGGCTACTACACAACTGATAAACATACGTAAATACATTTTTTTTTGTAAATACATACTTATGATACATAGAAAACACCCCGACTAAGACAAACAGACATGTTCATGCACACAAATGTTTGTTCTATGTGGGAATCGAACCCACGAGCGTTGGTGTCGAAGCCGCGTTATTAACCGCTACGCCACCGAGCTCGTCTTAAGTTATTTTTGTATGCACAAGCGCGCAAGTTCTTTTTGAAAACATATTCACTGGGAGATTTTCTAATATATTTTCAAGTATACAATTACTCTATTTTGAAGTCTCGTATTGTGGTATGAGAATACCAAATGTGACATTATGCGAGATCGATACTGAATTTTGACAACAAGAATTGCTCCTCTGGTATTTTTCTACTATAGACTTAAGTATCATTAAGCGCCTGTGGGGTATAGTCATCCGCCTTGCTGACTTGACTGATAAAAAGTCTCAGCGCCTATAATTACCATCCATAATATTTGTACGTGCTAAAAGACCTACATGTTGCATACAAAAATAACCTAAGATAGCCAAGCAATTTAATTTTTGCAGTTTATTGCATGCGTGCGTCCATCTTGTTAATATGCAAAGACATGTGCCCCATCAGTATACTCGTAAATTCCAAGACCGATAAGTTATAAGTGGTACGACAGTATCAAAGCAGCCGCCATGACTATAAACCTGATAGCTACTCGGTTTAATCGTCAGATTGATACCATGATACTGGTACCGTGTGATTGGAAATGATAATGAAAATGTAACAACACTAGATCGTATATTACTTGAGTTGAATCATTATTTTGTTAACTGTTGTTGGGGTGTAAGTGGTTCATCAACATCTTTTAACCAAAGCCAACTTCACCTACACGCGGTGCTCCCTGCTGACTGACAAACGAAGCTCTGGCGAAAAGAGAGGTAGGGAACGTAATTGTAAGCTGTCCGGCTGGGGAATGTACCTCCACCTCACAGAATACCGCAGCCAAATTCGATTTTCGAAGTAAGATTGTTGTAGACTCTTGTGTATTTTCTTTTAATTGTTTATATTATAATTTTTTAATTATCTTTATTTGTCTATTGCTTTAGTGTCATTGAACGTGAATACGTATATGTTCGTATCCGATTCGGTTTTCTATTTAAGTATTAATTATCTCGCTGAACAGTTCACTCGCATCATCCACTTCAAAGAAAATGAAATGTGGTTTCAATCACTATTCTTGTACAGTTACTATTACAAACTCTTTCGTTTCTTGTTTTCTTTCTTTGTTTTTACTACAACACTACTCAGTCATCTAGTAGAAATTGGACATTTATCTGTCTAGACTCAAGATTATTTTATTTCAGCAAGAGATAGACGAAACTTTTGTATTACACTTATTCGGATGTTTTTGCTGTAAATGCTCGGCATTAATCGTTTAAGGCTAAGCCATCCTCGCCTGCATGCCTGTGAAGCCTGCAAATTAGCAAATGAAGTTCTGCCCAAAGAGAAGTACCTACAGTACACTGATGTTCATTAATAAGCTGGGGTTACCTTACAAAAGATTAAAATGAAACAATAACGTCCAATTTCTTTTTCTTTTCTATACCACTAAGGTGTTAAACAACCATACGGCCCGCCTGATGGAATGCAGTTACCGCAGCCCATGGACGCCTGTAACACCAGGAGCATCACACACCCGTTGCCGACCCTGTGTCCTACCGTGACCTACATACGCCATTTTTGAAGAACTCCATGCTGTAGCCTCCTGGGAAAACCTTGATAGGCAGTTCAATCCACAGCTTGATAGCACGCAACCATGTAGGTTCCAAGTTTCAACGTGGCGATTGTAGGAGGTCACGGGCATCATGTCAAATAATTCCTCAGAACACTGCCCATTGTACAATTAATCTCTGGAGAGCTGCCCAAATTTTGTGGTTCTAGTTTCGGCTCTGTATGGCTCGTATCTTCGTATGACTCGAAAAAGGCGTTTCTCTTTATATCGTAAAGATGATTAGTGAAAAAGTTAATACCTAAAATCCATTTCAATCAAATTAGTTTTCTAGTTAAAACCATAACATGAAATACATAGCACTCAGTTCATTCGTTCGGAAACTACTATGCCGACTAGACGGACAGACAAAGGTTTAAGCTTTTGTACTCAGTCAGGGGATACAAAGCTATTTTTCACACACAACTTAATTTGGTTGGGGAAGCCTTTATAAAGTTGCGTTATATTGTACAAATAAGGAAAAAAATCAAAAAGTAATCTATTTATTTGTGTCTGTTATAGTAACAAAAAAAAATCATTAACAGAAAATCAATGTTGTATAGGCATTTTGAATTAGAATCTGTATTTTCAAAGTATACCTTTCAAGTCGAGTCTTAAAAATTAAAAATAATAAAATAATATAAAAAATATAAAATTAAAAATAATAAAACCTTTTTTTTTTTGTTTAAATTATAACAAAAAAAACAAGATTTTATTATTATAGTTATTAAAAATAATAAAAAAATATTTTTAATTTTTAAGATAAACAATAGTTTATCTTTTATTTGATACACACATCATATGAGTTAATACTTTAATACTCTGGTACCTAAAATAAAATTCGTCTCAGGGAAGTCGGTTTAGAGTCGGTTCGAGAGAGAGACCATTATAGTACTGTGTTACTGTGTTTTTTTTTTCTAAAACGTTACAGATGTCCTTATCGCTAGCGCCTTGTTAGAAAGTCAAGGAAAAGCATGCTCTGGCAATAATATGTATATGGCAGTCTCGATATGTACGTAACACACCCCGGTTACGCTTTAAAAAAGTCGCGTCGTTAACTATTACAGAAACAATGACGACTTTGCAGAGCGTGAGAATGTGCGTGCGGCGACATACAAACTGTTCCAGATTCGTCTCAGAAGGGAGGTTAGGTAGATACGAGGGAGCGGTAGGGAGTAGCCATGTGAAATGTACGTACCGTGATATTAAAAACGTTTTAGATAACTATGAAAAACTGATAGCTAATAAAAGTAATGATATTGTGCAAACTGACAGTCACTTGTAATATATCTGTTCTTGAACTGATTCAATGCAGATAAAGAATTAAAATGCACAACTGGACACTTGAATAAAAGTGCTAACATGAAGTTAAGAAAAATCTGTTGGATTAGGTAAAATTAAGCTACACTAATTTGCAACTATCCATATATAGCTAAAACACTAAAAACTCGTGTTCGCAATTCTAAGCTTGAATTAGCTTATTATAAGCTTAAAAAGCAAATTGTAAGCTTAAATTGTCGCTATATTAGTATAGTATAGTAGCTATATAAATTTTGATGCATCATCGTAAGATAAGCAAATTTTATTACTGCTTGACACATATCATTTTAATTAAAGTTGATAGATCTATGCAATTTCTTTCGCTAATTCTGTGTACGCTTTTACAAAATATGACTGTACATAAAGGAATGACAATACAAAAGTCCTCAAGAGTATTATATTTGGCTGTGGTATTCTACGATATGGAGAGTTCTCCCCAAGTCGAAATTGATATGCCTTATGCCTGAATAATTAATATGTTAATTATTCAGGCATAAGGCATAGGAAATAATTGACATGTTTGTTAGTTAGGTGCACCAATCACGTGCAGGGAATCAATCAGGGAAAGTTGACTTTGGACTATAGGACATTGCATTTACACCTCAAAACCATTTACTTGAGTTTATTTGAGTTTTCAATTGCCACATCCAAACTAATTCGTTATTCCACAATTTCATTCTGATGAATGCAAACGTCTGTATCTTTTATACGTTGGAGATCTTAATTGGTATTACGTAACTCTGTATCGGACATTCTCGTATCGATCTTTAACATTTCAATAGTATCAATGTTTTAATTAACATCCCTATTAACGATCTGACAGATTTATTTTAATCGAGTTTATTTATTTTTTACTTGGAGGATTCGATAGCACGAGCTCGAAATTTTATTGAAATACATTTGTAAAATGGTTTTGCATTTAAGTTAGTAGCGAAGTGGCTTCAAAAAAAATTATTTACGGCTGTTCAGTTGCAGTATTTTTATTGTGTCTATTATTAAGGCGATGCTTTGACGGTTTCGAAGGCACGGATCTGGATTTTTCTCAGCAATCACAAATCATAGGACTACCTGATATTTCGTGTAAACTTCATTTTGCCTGATGCTGTTACAGGAATAATTGGTAAGTTTTATAACAAAAAAAAATCACAAATTAATCTCTTTTTAAAACAGAGACTTGTCTTTTGTAGGCAAGCGGGACAGAGGAATTCCTATATATTAGGCGTACACTTCAAAATGACAGTTGGTTTTTTTTTAAATAGATTATAGATTTTTATAAGGAATAAAATCTTAAATAATAGGTATCATCAGTATCCAATATTTCGTTTATCAATGCGTCATCTTAACAATCCAACCAAATAAGTTTGGTAACAGAATTTAAAATTTTATAGACATTTGTGATACTTATTTTAGTCAATATGTCAAAATTTATCAAAAGTTTCTTACTCCTAGGTACTAATTTCTTCTGATTGAATTCGTTGTGAGTTCCAAGGCAGCCGTAGTTTTACCACCGTGACTGCAATGAACTTCACTGTTCATTGCCTTCTTTGGCGGTCGCCGCTCTTATTCCCACACACTTATTATACACAGGAGACACAGTGGCGGGAAATGTGGTGGGCCCCCGTCCCGATATCAAAATTTACTTTTCAAGTTTACTTGTCAAAAACTACACAAAAAAAGATACATAACGGAATTTGGAATTCATCTGACATCGGTTTCAAAAAAATAAAATACAGTTCAAATCGCAAATATTTATTTCACAACTTTTCTGTTCACCAAGTAAAAGCGTCTAGATGTAGATGGGGGTACGTGTAAATTTTTCACTGTCGAACAAGAATCCAGAGACAGTGCAATCTTTGAGAGTACCCAACAGACTCCCAGGTGCATTGAACGCATACAAAGCGGCAATTGCAATTCAACGAAACAAATTTTCAATATTTTCAAATCAACACCTAAAGTGAACGAGAGCCTCTTGTCACAGAATACATTATGCCGACTGTGTGTTTTATTTTATACTAGTTTCCACCAGGGGTTTCGTTTACTTTTTTTTTAATAAAAAGTATCCTATATCCTTTATTAATACCCTTGAGAATATGTGTACAAAGTTTAACGACGATCGATTGAGTAGTTTCGGCGTGAAAGCGTAAAAAACAAGTTTACATTCAGATTTAAAAATATTAGTAGGGATAGGGAATATTTTATATTTTAGGTAGTGTAAATCTAAAAGTTTTAATTTAGTGTCACAGGTGTCTGTAATAACAACTAGCAAAATTTGACCCCCTTCTCAGCGACTGATTGAGCTGAAATTTAGCACACTCGTTTGATTCTCATGACAATGATCGATGATTAAATAAATACCACCAGTTTTAATCCAATAACGCGGCTGCCACAAAATGACGATATCTAATTTCCGCTTAACCCACCAAATCAGTACAATAAAAGGGCTTGATGAGCGAGGCACATTAAGTGTTTTTTTTTTTGTTTTTCTTTATTAACTACAAGTAATAGATTATTTAAAAAAAATGTTTAATTTTGTTGTTGTTATGAACGGCCATGGGCGGCTTCTAAACACTGGCCTCCGCCAACCCGCAGTTGAGCAGCGTGGTGAAGTATGCTTTATATAAAACCTCCTTCTATTGAAGAGAGATCAGCCCCCTTACTTACTTAGAGTCGCTAATAATTCTATTTCAAATTGAATACGTAATCTATTCAGTTATTGAATCGCAATAAGAGATGGTAGTAAGGGGGCTGTATGTAATAAAATAAATAATAAATTTTCCAGGACAAGTTACACACTGCCATCTAGTCCCAAACTAAGCAAAGCTTGTATGGGTACTATGGGTACTAGATAACTGATATAATACTTAAATACATTTTTTTGTAAATATATACATATAATACATAGAAAATACCCAGACCAAGACAAACAGACATGTTCATGCACACGAATATTTGTCTTGTGCGGGGATCGAACCCGCGACCTCGGAATCAAAGTGGCTATTGCTAACCATTCGACCACCGAGCTCGTCAACTTATAGTTTGATGATATATAGTGGGATGCTTATGGGTTGATGTTGATAAAAAAGTACATATGAAAGAAATAGCAATTTGTTGTAAGACAACTGCCTCTGAGAGACCCGGGCGGAACTGACAGATCGTCTTGACACCGCATTTCAGCAAGATAACTCTAGGGACGGGACCCGACTGAAAAATTTAATAACAGTTCAAGAATTGCGAGCGTTTTATTGAATATTACGTCATTCGTGGCTCTTCTCTTGCCATGAGTTTTAATATTTATTGCTTGTTTAATAAGTAGTTAGTGACCAATGCGTTATATAACCGAATATGAGTTACTAATAAAAATAATTATTACTTCATACAAATATTTTAATAGTAAGGCTTCGGCGCCCTTATCTCTGTCTGTCTTTCTGTTTTTATGTACGCAATCATCTCGTAAAGTCGTGAACGCATGTGTTCTTGTTTGCACCAATGATTTAGCATCAGGGATTTTTAGGATAGTTTATATTCATTTTTACGGGACAGGAGCCTACTGGACACTCACTCCACTGTGTCTCCTGTGTAGCCAGAATTAACATCATCATCAGCCTATATCTACTGGATATAAGCCTTCCCCAATGCTTTCCACCAAATCTGATCCTCCGCCCACTGCATCTAACCACTTCCAGTCGCTTTTTTGGGTTTATCGAACCATCTAGACGGAGGGCGTCCAACCCTTCGTCGTCCTATGCGCGGTGTCCACTCCTTACATACCTTTCTTCTCCATCTGCCGTCACTTACTTGGCTCATTGCCACTTCAGCTTGCAAACTCTGAAGACTATATCGACAACTTTGGTTCTCCGTCGCATTTCTTCGTTTCGGATTCGATACCTCAAAGAAACCCCGAGCATAGCTTTCTCCATCGCTCGCTGTGCGACCTTTAGCCTAAGGATCAGCCCTATGGTCAGTGTCCAAGTTATTGCAGGGAGGACACACTGGTTGAACACTTTAGTCTTCAAGTAATGGGGTAATCGAATCGAAATCGAAATGAATCGTAATCGAATGCGTCTATCGATCTCTTTGTTGAAATTACCCAGGCCAAGCTGTATGGAATGTTCCAGGTAAACATACAGACAGAAAGACAGACTGGATTAATGGCGGTGACCAAATTAACCAAAAAAGGTCGTACAATAACGTCCACTGTCCACAGGAGCAAGATCCTTTTGAAATTCAACTTCCACTTTGGCAATGTGAGAGACAGCAATATGACAAAAAAAGGCATTAAAAGCCTAAAGAGATGGCTAGTCAAATAAAGTTAATTTTAAATATGTGTTACATATTTAAAATTTAAATATGTGTTACATATTTAAAATGTGCTTTATTTGACTAGCCATCTCCATATGAGCATAATTTATAAATATTTATATAGGCCGAGCTATAATTTTTTTTAAATCAACGAACTCTTAGAAGTATCGATACGAAATAGGCATTTCTTTGGCAGACAGATAGTTTACACCCTCGATTAACACACATGGTAATTTTGACGTGACAACGTCTTATAAATTGGTTAGCCGGGTGACACTTCAAGAAACTGGCTCACGTTATGCGCTTACAATGAGAGCGAGTGAAAGAAACGCGTCCCTTCTAAGAGCGAGAGAGACAGACATAAAAAGTGAAAGGCATGCGTCCCTTCCACTCAAAAACATTTTACCACTCAAAGTCGTTGTCACGTAAAACTTTCGCCCGTATACCGACTTTATTTCATCAGTTTCTTTACTCAAACGAAGTCGAGGCTTGCGCTAGTATATCTATATTGTAATAAAGCCCATTTCTCCATACACGCTAGGCTTACATAGTTAACTTTTCCATTATTTACGCCTGCTGGAAGCCATACTGTCGTCAGATGTCTGCATGGAGCCTTAATTAAAACACGCCGTCTGTTCCTAGCGGGATCTTGGACATTTTTAATATAGACCAACTCGCAAGATGTCACGTTTATTTATAAAGTCATTATTCGAGACATAGTGTAGTTTGAATGTTGGATTATTAAACGTCTGTATCTCATGTACTGGGAAGATGATGGCACGTATCGTGCCAGGATTAATTTTGAACTAGAGTTTCTGATTCAGAGTCGTCGTCGGATTTTGCAAGTCTCAGAGGGGGCGGAACTAGGAAACAATGGATTACACTACAGCAGTTAAACATCTCCAATTAGGCTTCACTATAAAAAAGACCTAGGATGATTTGGAAAGATTGCGTAGAGGAAGATCTGAGGAGTAAGACAAGAAAACATCTTGGAGAAGAGAGGCCAAAGATCGAGCTAAATGGCAGAAGATTATTGATAATACCAAAACTCACAATGTGTGTGTGGTTGCAAATGAACATCAAGTCAGTACTTCACGGAGCCGTCACAGATAAGAACAATTTTCCACGCAACAGAGAATCTGTGTCTTATATAAAAGAGGCTCTTCAGCCGCGAAGAGCTTGCCATACCCTTAGCACCCTCAATCACGACGAAAATAATTTCTCAGTGTACATAGCTTTTAAGGACCACAATGGCATTGTTGCGCGTGCCAGTCTAATAAGTGCTAATCGAGCACGCAAGTTAAGCAATGTAGACTGTAGCCTGTCCATAGATCGGTTTATTTATATCGATCTCTTTCGTCCTTCGAACGTCACGTTAAACGGACGGTCCCAGCTGCTGTCCTTTAATGACGTCGTTAAACCAAGTCATGTGGCCTTTGGGCGGCTTGAAAACACTGGCATCCGCCAAACCGGAGTTGAGCAGCGTGGTGGAGTATGCTCTAAACCCCTTCGATTGAAGGGAGACCCGTAACCCAGCAGTGGGATGAATAAAGGTTGACGCTGATGACAACAACATACCTTTGTCATTCTCTATGTTAATAGTTTTTCAATGTTAATGTATTTTTTCAGTGTAAATTTTTTAATGTTAATATGATGAATGAAGGTATTTGAGAGATGCGTTATAATATCTAGCGGAATAGAGAAACAAACATAAGCTGTGAAATGAAATTGAAATTTAATTCCATCTATCTGTGTAAATGTATTTACGTGTTTGTGTCGGAGATATGTCTTAGCTAGCTTTGCTATCGATATCCATATTATTATCGATAGCTTTAGATAATAGACTCGGATGAGATGGCGCGGGTATAATTACCCTACCTTTGAGTTATTAATAGTGGAGAGAGAGTGGAGGGATGGGTAGTGTATCTCTTTCTTTATACTGTGAGACTGCCAGTGACATCTCGCTCGCGCATTTCGCCTAGGTATCTTTTTTTTATACTACGTCAGATGGCAGACAAGCTTACGGCCCGCCTGGTGTGAAGCGGCCACCGTAGCCATATTAACGTTCGCAACATAAAATATCTGTCAACGCAGCATCTCCTTCCTTTCTGGTGAGCTCACTCACTCGCAGGAACGCAACAACCCTCAAGGGAATTGTTATTTGGCTGCGGTATTCTGTGAGGTAGAGGTACATTCGCCAGTCAGCTTACAATTACGTTCCCTACCTCTCTTTTCGCCAGAGCTTCGTTTGTCAGTCAGCAGGATACACCGCGTGCAGGTGAAGTTGGCTTTAGTTCAAAGATGTTGATAAACCCCTTACACCCCAATCCCCTAATAAGTATCTTAACTTTATGGTCAATGTAACATCTTAATTTGTATAAAAAAAACCTGAAATTTTTGAAATGCAATACGACCCTTCATCAACTTGTTTTCAATAAGTAATTATAATAAATGTGTAATAAAACAATACACTGTAAATTATGTAGTGATACAGGATAAACAATAAATTTTCTATGGCTTCTGAAATTAATTTCGAATTGAAAGCATCGTACAATATAATTAAGTAACACAGGAAAATTCACTATACATAATTAAATCTTGTAAGTTTCATCGGTTCAAAGAAAATTAGGGCAAAAGTAATTAGTTACAGTATTGATTAATATAATTCTGATTTGAGATCTGTTTCCGTACTTAATTTGATTCGGCGATAGTAGGTAAAGTTTAGACTGAGACTTTAGACTGGTGTTTTTCAATCTTTCTAAATACGGGACCCCTTTACAACTTTACAAGGCAAAAAATTCTGGCGACCCCCTCCTTCCTTCCCTTTTCTCCTCCTCCTCCTCCAAACTTCAACAATTCAGCTGCCTGAATGAAAGCTCTAAAATTGTTAGTGTCATTTGCTTTCGACTTAGTTAACAAAAAAATTAAGAGTTAAATAGACTTCCATTTTTAGTATTTGATATTTATAGGATTTGATTCGATTAATTATTGTACAATAATCTGGCCTGCTTACATTTTTTTTATTGTAGCGCACATCTTTGAACTAACAGACATATATATTATTTCAAAGAGTATACTTCCAGATTGATTCCATTTTTTTTTTCATATCATAAAATTCAGTTTTGATAGTGTTTTTAACTGTTTACGTTAAGCACCACGCTTACGATTTTAGAGTAATTTATGGAGTCGGTTTTTTTTTTGCTAAAATTTTAATGCCATTTAATACATACCATTCTAATCATAAACTAGCCTTTTTTTTAAAAAAAAAGGCTGACAGACATGTTCATGCCCACAAATGTTTGTCTTGTGTGGGAATCGAACCCGCGACCTCGGAGTGAAAGTGGCCATTGCTAGCCATTCGACCACCGAGCTCGTCAAATATTTATACCTAACTAACAGATACAAACGGCCCTAATGATTGCAATGAAATTTACAATACAGGGGTATACGTGGGCGAAATACGATTTAGGTAGGTCTTTCCTATGGGAAAAATATATTTCTCCTAAAAAAAACAAAGCAACGCCAAGGAAATGTCGTCATACCATCTGTTAACTATAATTTTTAGCAAATATGTGAGCTAATCGATTATACCCACTATTTGAGGAGCTTGATGGCGTCGTTCCTCGGGTCAGTCTAATCGAAATAAATAAATAAATAATATCCTTGGACAAATTACACACAGCCATCTAGTCCCAAACTAAGCAAAGCTTGTACTATGGGTACTAGAAACTGATATAATACTTAAATACATTTTTTTTTTAAATATACATAGAAAACGCCCAGACCAAGACAAACAAACATGGTCATCCACACAAATGTTTGTCTTGTGCGGAAATCGAACCCGCGACCTCTGAGTCAAAGTGGCCATTGCTAACTATTCGACCACCGAGCTCGTCTCGAACACTCAAGTTAAGCAACGTCGGCCGTAGGCTGTCGATGGATGGGTTTATCTCGAGCTCCTCCGTGCTTCGGAGGGCACGTTAAGCCGTCGGTCACGGCTTTTGTCGTTAAGCCAAGTGGCCTTTAGGCGGTTTGAAAACACTGGCCTCCGCCAACCCGCAGTTGAGTAGCGTTGTGGAGTATGCTCTTAACCCCTTCCATTGAGGACAGATCCCAGCAGTAGATGAATAAGGGTCGACTCGACAATACATACATGATACTACTTATATGATTCCGGGAAAATCCGTTTCTCCTGTCAGTTTGACGAGCTCAGTGGTCGAATAGCAATGGCCACTTTGACTCCGAGGTTGCGGGTTCGATCCCCGCACATGACAAACATTTGTGTGCATGAACATGTCTGTTTGTCTTGGTTTGGTTGTTTTCTATGTATTATATGTATATATTTACAAAAAAAAAGTATTTTAAATGAACGCCGCCCGAACGCTCCCCGGACGCCCTCCGCTCGCCCCGGACTTATAATAATAAATAAATTATTTACAAATAAAAAATATTTATGTAGGTACATATATCAGTTATCTAATACCAATAGCACAAGTTTTGCTTAGTTTGGGACTAGATGGCTCTGTGTAATTCGTTACGGAATTTATATTATATTTATTTATATAGTGTGTGCTGACAGGATTGTATATACATGTGTATGAGGTGTACACACCAACACCACCGAAATCCTGTCCTCACATTTAATGTGAACATAAATTAAGATAGTTTGGTGGGTAAGTGGTTCATGAACATCTTTGAACCAAAGCCAACTTCATCTGCATGCGGTACACCCTGCTGGCTGACAAACGAAGCTCTGTCGAAAAGAAAGGTAGGGAGCGTCATTGTAAGCTACCCGACTAGGGAATGAATCTCCACCTCACAGAATACCGCAGCCAAATAACAATTCCCTTGAAGGTCGTTGTATGCCTGCGTGTGAGTGAGGTCACCAGAAAGGAAGAAGATACTGCGTTGGCAGCGGCGGTGGCGGCGGGGGATTTATATATTCTACAACCTGAGCGTTAATATGGCTACGGTAACCGCTTTATATTCAGGCGGGACGTATTTATCTGCCACCAGATGTAGTATAAAAAAAAATAAGGTCATATCACTTAACGTAAAGTTTTGAAGCCCTCACAGATAGGAAGTTAACATAATTAAATTAAGTTACTAGTAGAGCATGGAAAGGCAATTAGGCGATCTGTGTAATTCAACTATTGTTATTTAACGTAGGCTCCCATTGTCATCCCACGCCTTGAATTTGTTGGTATTAATATTTTAACTCCTACGCGTAATAATAAATTACAATTTCATTACTGTATTTATAGTATGGTCTTCACTATATTATATTAAGCAAATACTATATTTATTACATCAATTTGTGGCAAACAATGCTAAATTACTTGGGTCTATTTCTGTAACCGAGACTTTATGACGATCTCGGTGGTCGAATGGTTAGCAATGGCCACTTTGACTCCGAGGTCGCGGTTTCGATTCCCGCACAAGAGAAACATTTGTGTGCATGAACATGTCTGTTTGTCTTGGTTTGGGCGTTTTCTATGTATAATACGTATATATATACAAAAAATAAATGTATTTAAGAAAATGAAATGCCGATCATAGACGTAAAGTACGTAAATCTAGGTCTGTCAATCTAGTGGGGGGCCATCACCCTACTAGATAGACCTACGATCTGGTAAATATCTCAGGAAGCCAATAGATGC
Organism: Hypsopygia costalis; assembly: GCA_937001555.2. Lineage (NCBI taxonomy): Eukaryota > Metazoa > Arthropoda > Insecta > Lepidoptera > Pyralidae > Hypsopygia > Hypsopygia costalis. The sequence goes on from OW443335.2 coordinate 8,038,398, forward strand.
AAACAGCGATAAATCTATTATTGTGGGAGTCTAAGGAGGAGACCTAAGTATATTCAGCAGTAAACGTCTTTCTGCTAAAAGATTGATTATAGCAATATGAATATATATTCTTAGACAAATTGCACACGACCATCTGTTCCAAACTAAGTAAAGCTTGTACTATGGCTACTAGAGAACTGATACAAATTTGAAATACATTTTTTTTTGTAAATACATACATATAATACATAGAAAATATCCAGACCAAGCCAAACTGACATGTTCATGCACACAAATGTTTGTCATTTGCGGGGATCGAACCCGCGAACTCGGAGTCATGGTGGCCATTGCTAACCATTCGACCGCCGAGCTCGTCGAATGTATCTATATAGAGTAATAAACTTATTATGGATAAACATTTACTACACCATCATTATCATTATTACTAGCATATATATACCCACTGCTGGATATATGAGCCTTCCCTAATGCTTTCCACCATATGCGATCCTCCGCTTTCCGCATCCATCCGCTTCAACCGCTTTTTTGAGGTTCCATCTATATTTTATTATTATGATTATAAAAACCTGACAAAAATGTCGCTACAAGATACGAACTTATCAAATTACACAGGCCGTACCACTAATTTCCTTCAACCCCCGGGGACTCAATCAACTCTGTGTTAGTACACCCATTTTTAGATCAGATTAAATGATAGTAACGTGAGAAGGGCTCGTAATCACCTCCACGATAGATATGACCGGAAATAAGGAAAGCAATTTTTGAGCTAAATATAGTTACGTGATTTTGCGGGAAGGATATAAATTAAATATGAGTCGTTTGTGAATTAGAGCAGAAAGTAATATGTACTGTACAGAAATATTTGTTTATTAATATATCCTTCGGTATCGTTATTTTGTAACATGAGCCCTCGTGCAGTTGTGGTTATAGCAGAATACCAGCGCTGTTATTTTTATTCTACATCGTGTGGTAAATAAGCATACGGCCCTCCCTATGTGAAGCGGTTATGAAATATCGCTCACCCGCTGCAACCCCCGGTGCCGCCGCAGCAACTTCTTCCAACCTGGTAACCTCACTTACTCGCAGGGATACAACAACCCTCAATGGAATTGTTATTTGGCTGCGGTATTCTATGAGGTGGAAGTACTTCCCCAGACGGGGAGCTTAAAATGACGCTATGTCCTATGTCTCTTTCGCTAGAGCCTTGTTAATAAATTAACAGGGAGCACCATGTGGAGGTGATATTAGCTTTCACTCAAAGATTGTTGTGAGTAATTTAAATCCCAGCCTGTGGCCAAGCCTCAACTATGCTGAGCTGTGATTAGCGGTATATGGAAAAATCAAATATTTGTGTGAGTTTAAGCCAGACAGACAAACAGGCGGATAGACACACAGATAGGTAGTCAAAGACATGTTCAAATAGAGGTTCCTTTTTTATTGACTACGCGTGTACAATTAAGATTGTAGCTACACGCGTAGTCAATAAAAAAGGAACAGAAAACAGATAGGTAGACAAATACATATTCGAATAGGGGTTCCTTTTTGCATGTACAGTCATCCGCCTGTTTGCCTGTCTGGCTTATAAGATACCTACTTGCCTGAAACCTATAATTACGAAATTGAGCAAAAAATAAGATCTCGCATGTCAAACAGAGAAAAAAGTCTAAGTTATACAATTTCAGATATCATGTGACGTCTTAAATAGACCTAGACCAATTTTATTGTTATTTTTCTCTTTTTACATGAGAATGGGGCAAACGAGGACCATGGAGATCAGCAACACCAAGGGGTCGCCGATCCGTTGCCAGCCTTTTAAGGGAAATAAAGACTCTGTTCTTGAAGGCACCCATGTCGTAGTTGTTCGGAAATACCGCTGAGGGAAGTTAATTCCATATTTTCACTGTTCGTAGTACTGAGTCTTAGGAAACGTACTGTAGTAGATCGCCAATTATCAAGATGATATGGATGGAATTTTAATTTATTGCGAGTTGTACGATAGTGGAATTCAGCGGCAGGTATCAAATCAAACAGCTCATCCGAGCACTATCCGTGATATAATTTGTATAGAACGCAAAGAGACGCTACATCTCTGCGTGTAGAAACAGAGTCCAATCGATCCGAGACCATTCGATTCGATCTGCTCTTCGTTGTATGCGGTCAAATGGAGCAAGGAAGTACTGGGGCGCACCGACCCAGAGATGCAAACAGTATTCCAACCTCGAGGTCGAACCTGGGCTTTATATAGTTGAAGGCGGTGTCGGGGTGTAAAATACCGCCTGGTTTTATTAATGACACTAATCTTCCTAGAAGCCAGTTCGGCCTTGCATTCCAAGTGGCCGCGAAACTGAACTATTCTATTCTAAGTGTATGATCTTAGGGTTCAAGATAATGTGGACAATGTTTTATAACTCCTAATGATACCCTCGGTGTGAGAGTCTGACTCACACTTGGCCGGTTTGTTGTGTATATGTTAGTTTGTATAAATGCGCATCAAGAGAAAACTGGTAGGTAGATTTCAATCCAACCTCATCCAGTTATTTTCAGCCGCTTTTTCGCATGTGAAATACCCTCCATCTAGATGGACCCTTGGCCTCAAAAAAGCGGCTGGAACTTTGATTGGATCCCCGCACTAGACAATTATTTGTGTGCATGAATATGTCTATTTATCTTGATATGGATGTTTTCTATGCTTTATATCTATTTATTTAAAAAATGTATTTAGGTAAAATATCAGTTATCTAGTAGGTACCCATAATACAAACTTTGTTTAGTTTGGGAATATTTTGTCTGATCGATGTTTGATATTGTATTTCCCTTAGTCGCCTTGTACGACATCCACGGGAAGAGACAGAGTGATTCTATTCTAGTCTGCCAGAAACCACACGGCTACCAGGAATGTTTATTATTTATTTATTAATATTATTTAACGAAAGACTTCTCGACCGTTTTAAATACATGTTTATGGTGGCGTATTATGCTAAATTGAAAAGGAACATTTATTTCTATCCGCAAATGTAAATACTTCAACTAAATATATCAACAAAAAGTTAATTAAGGATTAAAAGAAGGGAACACTGAATGACGAGGGCTCCGCCCATTACGTATCGCAATTTATTTAGTTCAACTTGATGCCATCCTTTTGCGTGCTTCTGCGTGTAAAACGACGGGTAGGCCCGCCTCATGGATTTGTTTTCCTTTGTTTGTGGTTAAAAATGTTCCTTTGTTGATTTTAAAATAGATACAATGGTTTGATGCAATTTGATTAGTATTATTGTTGAATCCACTGTATATTTATCTACCGTTTTAATGTAGTCTTCTGTGACACTTATTGTGTCACAGAAGACCGCAGCTAAATGACAATTATTGTCTTGAGAGTTGTTGTGTTCCTACGGGTGAGTGAGGTCACCAAGAAGGGAGCAGTTACTATGTTGGCAGCGGGGGTGAAGGCGCGCGAGTAATTCTTGCAATAGTTCATTTGCGGTTACGGTAACCGCTTCATATCAGACGGGCCGTATGCTTGTCTGTCACTCGATGTAGGATAAAACGCAACGAACATTTTTTGAATCCAAATCGGAGCAAAGTATCCTAGAGTAGAATCCCCAGCGCAGTGAGGGACTCAATTAGACTGACGCGCTCAACGACACCATCGAGCTCCTCCACTTTTCTTTTTTTTTTTTTTTTTATACCACCAGTGTGGCAAACAAGCATACGGCCCGCCTGATGGAAAGTAGTTACCGTAGCCTATGAACGCCTGTAACACCAGAGGCATCACACGCGCGTTGCCGACCCTGTAAAAACCTCTTCACGCCTTTTTTGAAGAACCCCATGCTGTAGTCCCCTGAGAAAACCTCGACAGGCAGTTCATTCCACAGCTTGACAGTACGCGGGAGAAAACTTCTCTGGAACCGCACAGTACGTGACCACTTAGGCTCCAATGTGTGAGGATGAATTCCCTGTCGATGGCGAGCGGTGCGACTGTAGAAGGAGGCCGTTGGCATCATATCAAACAACTCTTCTGAACACACCCCATTGTACAGACGGTAGAACACACAAAGGGACGCAAAATCTCTTCTCAGACTTAACGGTTCTAAACCGTCTGTTAGTTTGGGATCATCGACAATCCTCACAGCGCGCCTTTGAATCGAGTCACAAGGTGCAAGCTGGTATCTAGGCGCTCCCGCCCATAGATGGCAACAGTACTCCATATGCGGCCGTACTTGAGCTTTGTAAAGCATAAGTCTCTGCCGCGGATTGAAGTACTGCTTCGCCCTGTTGAGCACACCTAGTTTCTTCGACGCCAGCTTGACCTTCCCCTCCAGGTGACAACGAAACTGGACATCGCTGGAGATTTCAACTCCAAGAATCCCAATGTTTTTGGCGATGGTAAGGGGTGTGTTTAGGAATTGAGGAGCCACAGCAAAAGGGGTTTTCTTAGCGGTGAACGCGCAGACTTGTGTCTTAGTGGGATTGAAATGAACCAGGTTCGTTCGCCCCCAATCGGACACACTATTCAGTGTGCTCTCGATCTTCGACACAAGCTGTTCGCGGCTCTCCTCCACCAGAGAGCGGGGAATATTAGCGCGGCCCGTATAATAAGCATCCCCGGTGCTGTCGTCAGCATAGCAATGAATGCTGTCAATGGACAACATATCATTGATATGCAGCAAAAACAGCGTCGGGGACAATACCGAGCCTTGCGGGACGCCAGCATTAATGTCCATGCTATCGGAGCAACTACCATCCACAACGGCTCTAATGCTTCTGCAGGACAAGAAGCTAGCGACCCATTCGCATAAACCCTCTGGTAGACCGTATGCAGGCAACTTCGAAAGAAGACCACGGTGCCAGACCCGATCGAACGCCTTCGCCATATCAAGACTGACAGCTAATGCCTCACCTTGACTCTCCACGGCTGAAGCCCAGCGATGTGTAAGATACACTAGAAGATCACCAGTCGAGCGACCATGGCGAAAGCCGTATTGATGGTCGCTCATTAAGTCGTGCTCTTCTAGGTATTTCAGGAGCCGGTTGTTAATGACGCGCTCCATTACCTTGGAGAGAAGGGAGGTAACAGCGATAGGCCTGTAATTCGATGGGCCTGATCTGTCACCCTTTTTGGGCACAGGGTGCACGTTCGCAGTCTTCCACGACGACGGTACCTGCCCGGTGGAATAAGAGAGCGCGAAAAGGCGCGTAAGAACAGGACACAACTCAGGTGCACACAGCTTTAACACCACTGCCGGAATGCCATCAGGCCCACTCGACTTATGAACGTCAAGGGATAGCAATGCCCGCCGAACATCTCGTTGAGTAAATGAGATTTCCGGCATGGAGTTACCACACCGCGGGATGGAAGGCGGTGCGGCGTCCCCGTCGTTCAAAGTCGAGTTTGAGGCAAAGAGATTCCCCAATAGATCGGCTTTCTCCTTTGCACTGTGGGCCAGACTACCATCCGGTTTTCGGAGTGGTGGAAAGGACGACTGACAAAAGTTGCCCTCGGCAGCCTTAGCAAGCGACCAAAAAGCACGGCTCCCAGATGGGTGCTTAGCTAGGCGCTCACCAATCCTGCCGATGAACTCAAACTTTGCCCTAGCAATTACTCTCTTACTGAACCTCGAGGCAGCATTGAACTCCCGTTTCAAGTCGGAAACACCTGGATCTCCAATAATACGAGCCGTGGTCCAAGCCTCATATGCAGCTTGCTTGCGAAATTTAGCTTCTCTGCAAGACCGATTAAACCACGGCCGCTTCTAAGCACCTGAAGTAGCCACCCGCCGGTTTGGAATAAATAATTCCATCCCAGCCAAAATCGTCTCCGCTACATCAGATGCACAGGTGTCTATATTTTCCGACCCGAAACAAAGCCGCCTCCACGGGTACGATGCGTAAAATTCACGCAGTCCATCCCAGTCTGCTGACTTATAGTGCCACATACGACGCCATCCGGTATACCGGGGTGGGTCAGGGCTTGCACATGGCACTTGGGTCCGGATGAGGCAGTGGTCCGACGAGCCAAGAGGCGCATCCACCGAGACTGTATACCCATCCGGATGTGTGGTCAGCAGAAGGTCCAGTAGAGAGCTAGTATGGTCCTCTATATCTGGTATTCTCGTTGGAGAATGCACCAGCTGTGAGAGACCATAGGCCAGAGCAAAATCATGAACAGACCTCCCCGCGAAGTCAGTGGACCGAGAGCTGAGCCACTCGGCATGGTGGGCATTGAAGTCTCCCAAAATCACTAACTCCGCGGAGGGGTACTTCTCAATGACTTTGTCAGTCGCCAATTGCAGGTGCTCGTTTAACCGAGTTGTGTCTGCATCACCGCTATGAGACCTGTAAAGGCACGCGTAGATACGGGTGCGGCCGCCCTGATCCACGCGTACCCACAACATTGACAGGTCCCTGTCTTCAAGGCCGTGAAGACGTCGACAGCAAATATCGTCCCGGACGTACATACATACCCCGGCTCGACGTACAAAAGAATGTTCAAGTTTGTACCCGGGGTATAATAAGTAAGAAGTATCGGCCGGGCAAGATATTTGCGTCTCCGTTAAAAAAAGGAGGGTCGGCTTTGCAGTTTCGAGGTGCTGGTGAACTGCATTTATGTTTGTATGAAGTCCTCTGACGTTACAAAAGTCCACGTCGAATGTGGATGAGGACGCCGCTGAAAAAACCTTCTTTTTTTTTGTTCCTGGCCATTAAAAGGGGGTAAGAGGATTTTGAGAGAAGTTATTTCACTGACGGCGCGAGGGACAAGAAATGCGCGGTGTCTACCCCCGCAGCACAGTGCAGGTAGTGCGGTTTGCTAGCGCGGCGGGCGGAAGGGCCCCCGGTCCCCCCCTGCTGCAGCAGCCGGGTCCACTCCGGTCTCCTCCTCCGGCACGACTACTACAACAGGGACTTTTCACAAGTTGGCGGTTCAGCCTCCCAGGGCGGAGATTAGGTGATCCCCGGGTTCGGGAACCCTACTAACCTGCGGGCGGCCAGCGGACAGCCGTTTCACCGGGTCTCCCTGACCGCCGCGCCAACACGCCGCGCCTACACCGCTAGCGGCGGTTCGACAGCCGCTGGTCCCTCTGCCGTCAGCATAACAACTCCTCTAAAACAGCCCTGGTGACCTAGCTAACTCGCAGGAACACGGCATAGCCATTATGGCTGCGGTTTTTTGCCAGGTGGAGGTACTTCCCCAGTCGGATGCTGGCCAAGCCTGGAGCGAAAGACCACACTATGCCCCTCCCCCATCTGACAAGTAAAAGGGAAGCACAGTGTGATCCTTCACTGCGTCCTACCTCTCTTTCGCCATCGCCTCGTTAGCTGGTCGGCAGGGTGCACCACGTGCAGGTGAGGTTGGCTTTAGCTCGAAAGATGTTGATGAGCTACTTACACCCCAAAACTTCCACTCCACTACTTCCACTCCACAATACTGGGTATTTAACATGCAAGATTTGATTACAGTTTATAAAAACACTTATAAAAAAAAATTACCTATGTCTAACCTACTTACCAATAAGTTCATGCACTAGATACGGTCAAACTGTCGAAGAACTACATTACCCCGTATACACCGGAGAGTTCAGTTAGTTTAACCAATGGAACCGGTTCCCTGCACTCTCGAGACTCTATGTACCTTAGGAAAAATTGAGTTTGAAATTATGAAACTTTAAAAAGCAAAGACAGAGTTTGAGCTAATGGTTTTTTAAGTTGCATAGATAGGAGGTTATATTTTGACATGGATATGCCTTTAAAATTGCTTCCGTAGGGAGGCAATTAAAAAAAAACGAATGATAACAAAATCGGGGGATACAGTTTGGTGTTGCAGCTACACATCTATCATCTATCCAAAATTCAATCACACCACTGGATTGATGACGGATCAAAGAATTTATTACGCTAAGTAAGAACTATGGAACATCGCGTGCGGGGGAGGGGGAAGCGCTGCCATTTTGAGATAATTTTAGTGCAAATAATGTATTCACGTACGACACACGATAATTTTATGGGAATTTGTAATGTTACGAAGTACATAATAATAATCATCATCATCATTGTAACCGATGGACGTCCATTGTTAAACATAGTAAGTAAATACATACATACTCGTAGTATGCAAGGTAGGTAGGTAGATTACTATAGTATAGTATGGCTGATGTGGCTCCACTGAACTATACTCAGGTCTGAAAAATGAAACAGTTTCATTTTCCATACCTATCATAATATATAAAAAATTTCTTAGTACATAAAAATTTCGTTCACGTTGTTTGTCCGCGACGCAATACTAAACTAATGAACCAATTTTAATAAAATTTTGCACATTGTGTGCAGTTTGATACAACTTGAGAGATAGGATAGTTAATAACTCTAAAATATTTAAAGGCGATACTAAGTTCGCCGGGCAGCTACTACTCTATATATTCCGGGCCATATTCTATATTTATGCCAAATATCGCCCACATCCATTCAGCCGTTTATTTCACATTTTTAATATTGAAAAGAAAAAAATACATTTCAATATAACATTTATTTCCATTGCTTAGTTAGACAAAATCACAATAAGTACATCAATAAAATTATACAATTAATCACTTAAAGGAATATCTCGATAAACTGAAAAGGTTGCTCGTAAAAGAACCCTAAATGTTGATACTGTAATCAGAGTCATAAATTAAATCGACTATAAAGATCTTCATTCATTCTGTGTGACTCATTCACCATGATAGCAATAATGATAGTATGAAAACATTGGCATTTACGCCACAAGACAAATTATTACAAGCTTCAGCAGAAACTTCTAAATAAATATAAATAAACATTCCTAGATAAATTACACACCGCCATCTAGTCCCAAACTAAGCAAAGCTTGTACTATGGGTACTAGACAACTGATACAATATTTAAATACATTTTTTTTTTTGTAAAGACATACATAATATAATACATAGAAAACACCAAGACCAAGACAAACCTATCCCTGCACAAAAATATTTGTGTTGTGCGTGGATCGAACCCGCGAACTCGGTGTCGAAGTGACCATTGCTAGCCATTCGACCACCGAGCTCGTCATGTAATGCTCGTCGTAAATGGAACGAACGACCTCAATAAACTTGTTTTTTTAGATGTCGGTGTCAAAAAAGTAGCTGCAAACGGCTGGACCTCGAAAGCGAAGATCCTAATACATCCTATAGTTATACTTTTTTATCCTACGTTGGGTGGCAGTCAAGCCTACGGCCCACCTAGTGTGAAGCAGTTACAATAAATTTAATTGCCTTGAACAGTACAAGTGCTTTATTAATAAAAGAATATAAAAAAATACGGTTTTACTGATTTATGCTCAAAGAAATTGTCAATTTTGTCTATCGAAAAGGTTTTCTCAACCGAATTCGTGGAAAAGGCAGTTTGTAAATCAATTAACCACATACTAATTCAAAATGATTTGTTCTTTAAGAATGCATAAATATATTTTTCAATTCTATTGTAGGCGACACGATATTCGCAAATGAGTTATTTTAAACACTTTTTTTATTAAGCCTCTATTTATTGGTGTAATAAATCTCTCTTTATGGGATTTATATGGTCTAAGAGGTGAATCACAGACCGCAGGTTAAATGATGTTCTAGTAATTGGTATAAAATGTGACATTTCTGTGCTTATTAAAATTTACGATGATACGCATGAGTTTCACTGCCTTCGTAGAAATGAATGACTAATTTCCGAAACTCTATCCTGTTCAAAAAGAATTTGAAAGTAGTCTGAGCGACAATCTAACCTTAAAAGAAGAAACTAACTCACATATCAACGTACATCCAAACCGCTGGGGTCTAAAGATTGCAAATTTGTACCAAATGATTTCTGAACATTCCTACTAGATACCGGGATATACGGGATACCACGAGATATTTTGGATCAAGAAGCATGTGGAGCTCGTAGAGAGTAGAATGAGCGAGCTGATGAACTTGCCAAGAGTGCGGCCCTGAAGTCGAAGAAGAAGCCCTACTACGACCGCTGCCCTGTCTTATTCGTCAATGGTATGGTCCTTAAGGTGACAAGAGATATTGCTCGGGGACGACAGCTTTGACAAGGAACCTGTTTTTCCCGAGTGTTTTTAAGTAAATTCAGTTTTTCTAAATTAGCTTGCAGAATTTTACCTAAACAATTTATCCATTTTTTTATATACATATAGCTAAAGTGGTAAACAAACATACGACTTGTCTGATGGTAAATAGTCATCGCAGCCTATGCACGCTCGGAAAACCAGAAGTATCGCTCACACGTTCGTTGCCGACTCTGTAAAAATCCCTTCACGCCTTTCTTGAACTTCTTTATGTTGCTTTCACTCAGTGTAATCTCTTGCTTTCTTAAATTGTATATACGAGTTTGTCTAATTTTTAGTATGCTCTATAGCCTAATTTCAAACATATGAGATGTCATCAGGTTTGTCTCAGTCGTGGAAGTAACATAGTAGGACATATTACATACGGCGATCTTGTCTCAAACCAAGCAAAGCTTGTACTATGGGCACTAGATAACTAACATACATATTTTTTAACTTAAATACATTTTTTTATATAATAATACATAGAAAACACACCCAATCAAGACAAACAGGCATGTTCATACACACAAATATTTGTCTTGGGCGGGGTTCGAACCCGTGACCTCGAAGTCATAGTGGCGATTTCCAACCATTCGACCACTAAACTCGTCATATTGCGTTTTTTGTTCCATTCAATATTTCTTGTTAGAGAACGCTATGCTGTTAATGTGTTATTATTATATTCTGCGTAATATCTTAACTACGCATCACCATAAGTTTATGTTATAAATAATTCACATGCTGCTTATAGTCTGTTCATAATGTTTTTGTATCATTTTCGAACGAAATTTCAATAAATTATCGCGTTACAGGCCAGAATATTGACAGCAGAAGATACACAGTTATTTTCTCGAATGACTTCATTCGATACCATATGCCATAAGTCAATTAATTGACCGTAGGGACTACCTACACAAATCGAATGGAAGGATACCATTACTAATTTATGGTAGACAATCGGACGGTAATCGATTTCATTAGAGCCTTCACTAGCAGTGGGATACGCAAACAGCAGGGTGTCGTCGTAGCTATTGTTTTTGGTATACCAAAAGTATCTACAAAGGTAAATGACCGTTTATTATATACGATATCATTAAGAGATATTTTATTATTATTAGAAAACAGATAAGATCGGAATAATTAGTTTATCATTCAGATAATTATCATTTAATATTATTAAAATGTTTATTCGATGATAAGGAATTAAGGATAAATCCTTTATTACCTAAAGATCAAATTACCGAAATTCTTTGTAAATTGCAGAACTCTGCACAAAATATTTACTAATTATTGTAAAAATATAAAGACGGAAAGTTTTGGTATCAATCCATAATCATCCCACTGTTGGGATACGGGTCTCTCTTCAATCGGATGGGTTATAGAGCATACTCGACCACGTTGCTCAACTGCGGGTTTGCTGAGGCCAGTGTTTTCAAATCGCCCAATGACCACTGACTTGGATTAACGACTGTCATCTAATCTCAAAAGCCGGGACCGACGGCTTAACGTGCCCTTCGAAGCACGGAGGAGTTCCAGATGAATAAACCTATCCATAGACATGCTACAGTCAACGTTGCTTAAATGCGTGATCGATTTTTATATTGATATATTGCACGCGCAACGACGCCATCAAACTCCTCAGAAAAAAAGGTTTCTTCGTTTGTATTTTCACAAACTCTAAATCTTAACAGTTTTTAATCATTTCAAAAATTATGTTACCCAGAAGTAGCATATATTATAAGGATAGTTAAATATAGAAATAAACATTTTATGAGGTAAAGTTAGATATAGGAAGTAATTTCCAAAAGATTGTTTGCAAATTGGATCAATTGGAGCAAACAATTTTTTACCAACACTATGTAAGGCAAGATGCCTTACATAATATTCTGCATGGTACAAAAGGTTATGTTCGTCTCGCATGTTGACAAGATTAGACCACAATCTATCAAAATCTGTTTGGTTATCACAATCTGACATTTTCAATAATATAAAATACAGCAGATTTTTTTTTTTTTGGTTTCTGTATAATATTATTATCTGTATAATAAAACATCGGACGCGCAACATGCGCCACCATAGCGAATTTTTTTTTTTACGAAATCCCGAATTGATATCGGAAAACTAAGGTCACGTTACATTACTACTTTTTGATACTCTACACGAATCCGAAGTCAGAATTTCTAAATTTTGAGTTTCATGGCAACGGACAGACAGAACGACCGGACGATTTCATAAGCTCAATGAATTTCGCTGAATATCGTGAGTGTGTAAAATATAGCTCATGTCGTAGGCAACTTTTTAATCACAACGAAAAAATAATACAGCATTCTATTAGAATAAGTTTAATTATTGTTATTGTGAACGTGTTTTTTTTCTTTATTGTGTGTTATTTATGGGTTAATAAATGTTTCTTCTTCTTGATGTTTTGTTACAAAACTAAATAATTTAATTTCTCCTTAAATACCAAAAACAATATTTTAAATACCTCACGTTTACACGTAACGACAAATTGAATCGGACCCAGTGGAAAAGATCCTTTTGACAAAAGACTGATATTTTCGGTCAGGTTTCCGGTAATGAATGGTCATTGTAGGGTGGTAATGGGGCACAGTGAATGTGAAAACGTTTCTGGTCAGAAGGGAGGTTTCACAATTTATCTAATTATAGGTAGGTATTATAAGTATGTATGTCTGGCTGCTTGTTACCTTTTCGCTAATAAATGGCTGAACCGAGTTTAATAAAAAATCCTATGGCCATTTTTTTTGTTATATGAGAGGGAGGCAAACACCTCGGTCACCTGAAGGAAAGCAATCACTACCGCCCATAGAGATCAGCAACAGCCAAGGGTCGCCGATCCGTTGCCAGCCTTATACTCTTTCCTTTCTTTCTTTCTGGTGACCTCACTTACTCGCAGGAACACAACAACCATCAAGGGAATTGTTATTTGGCGACATAATATATAATATCTGCCGAATCAGCGATGGCAGATAGAGGCCCCTCCAGATTACCTCAAAAAAAGCGACTGGAAGTGGGTGGATAAGAAGCGGAAGATTGAATTTTATGGAAAGCATTGAGGAACGCCTATATCCAGCAGTGGGTAGAGACAGGTTGATAATGATGATGATTATAAGTATATATTTATCTAGCAAGGAAAATGTTATATATATTTAAAAAGCAAGATATTAATTATATACTACTGGCTGCCGCGCGCGGGTTCACCCGCGTGAATGTTTGCTATCGCGCCAAAAGGTAGCCTATGTCCTTCCTCGGTATTTAACCTATCAATAGCATCATAATCAGCTCCTATTTACTCATTGCTAGATATAGGCCTTCCCTAATGCTATCCACCATAAGCGATCGTTTTCCACGTTTTATAACTACGAATCAATAAAAAATTAAATTTTTGAGGTGGTGGTGGTTTCGTCGTCACTTACGCGACTTCCGCTTTGTGAATTGTCTTTCCCATCTGCCCTCACTGACTTGGCAGATAATTATTAAAATCGGTTCAATTACTTATTTATTTATCCAAAGCACAGGTTGGCTGAATGTAGGGTTGCCAACTTTTTTTTTACAAGTAAAACTAGTTCAAGACCAGAGAAGCAAAATAATCAATATTTTGAAAAATAACATTTTTATTGTATCAACATATTTATGAAGATAAATTTATAATTTAACATCATTAAAAAAGAAATCATAAACTTTCCTAACATAAATAAATACCAAGAAATAGAGGTCAAATAAATACGAGCTCAAACAGTTGCTAATTTTACTTTCATTAATATCGTTTAAGAACAGGTGACACCACAGATTATGAAAACAGTATTTTATATACTGTTTTTAAATACAACAGTAAACAGTATATATACAAAAAACAGTATAATACTGTTATTACTATGCTTGGCAGCCCTAGACGAAACCTCAAAGATAAAAAGGTTTATCTTCAAAAACGCAAAATAGTAACATGCTGTCTAATATAATATAAGTATGTATAAGTAATAAATAAATAAATAAATATTTCTGGACAATTTACATAGCGCCATCTAGTCCCAAATTAAGCGCAAAGCTTGTGTTATGGGTACTATACAACTGATAAATGTACTTAAATACTTTTTTTTTTGTAAATACATACTTATAATACATAGAAAACACCCAGACCAGGACAAACAGACATGTTCATGCACACAAATGTTTGTTTGTCTTGTGCGGGAATCGAACCCGCGACCTCGGAGTCAAAGTGGCCATTGCTAACCATTAGACCACCGAGCTCGTCCTATATATATATATATTTATATATATATAGGATATACATAAAAAGTTGATAGATAGAAGCACAAGTTCCCAAACATGTTTATCTCTCCCGGAGTCAACTGCTTTTTAGGAAGCAAGGATCTAAAATATATATCCCAACCACTGCACCAATTCAATTTCATCATAGGTTCATCCTTTTATCCAATATAAAAACATATTGTAAATAAATCAAAACATCACAGCCCACCTGAAACTCAATAACCGGGTATTCATTCACCGTAAAAGAGGTAGAAAACGATAACCGCGCCGGATATCCGGTTACGCACTCCAATCAAAGATGGTGGGCAAATCGCGCGAAGCTGAGAAAGATCAGTCGTATAAAGGGTGACAAATTCCAATTTTCCGTAACGTTCAGGATGGAAACTGAGATGATTGAGTTGTCTGATTTCACCATAGAGTACAATAATGCAGTGTACAAAAAAAAATATTGTAGCCAACATACACGCCTGAAGATGAACAAAATGCCGGGCATTTATGATTAATTTCCAGAAAGTACATTAAAAAAGCTGCAAGTAAGTTACTTATCAATTAATTAAGTTACGTCAAAAAATCAACTTTCAAAATACAGGTATTTTCAGAACAGCACTACCGCCTAATGCTATTGCTTTCATTATTACTATGGCTTTAAATTTTATATGCTCATTCATTTATGATTAGTTTTGGTTAAAAAAATATTTTAACATTAAAGCCCAGTGCTTTAATGTTAAAATATTTTTTTTTTATATGAGAGGGAAACGAGCGAGCGAAACAAGCATGTGGGTCACCTGATGGAAAGCAATCACCACCGCCCATGGAGATCAGCAACACCAAAGGATCGCCGATCCGTTGCCAGCCTTTTAAGGGAATTAAATACTCTATTCTTGAAGGCTCCCATGTCGTAATTGTTCGGAAATACCGCTGAGGGAAGTTGATTCCACAATTTAACCATTCGCCTTAGGAAACGTATTGTAGAGATCGCCAATTATCAAGATGATATGGGTGGAATTTTAGTTTATGGCGAGTTGTACGATAGTGGAATTCAGCGTCAGGTATCAAATCAAACAGCTCATCCGAGCACTCCCCGTGATATAATTTGTATAGAATGCAAAGAGACGCTACATCTCTGCGTGTAGAGAGAGAGTCCAGTCGATTCGAGATCATTGGGTCCCCGACGATTTGAACTGCTCTTCGTTGTATGCGGCCAAATGAAGTAAGCAAGTATTGGGGCGCACCGGCCCAGAGATGCGAACAGTACTCCATGTGAGGGCGAACCTGGGCTTTAAATAGTAATGGCTGGGGTGTAAAATACCGCCTGGCTTTATTGATGACCCCAATCTTCTTAGAAGCCAGTTTGGCCTTGCACTCCAAGTGGCCGCGAAACTGAACATCACTCGATATGTCGACACCCAAGATGGAAATGTTGGGACTAACACTAAGGGGAGTACCTTCTAATCTAGGATCTACGCGCAGTTTTTCGGCATAAATAGATAATTTATGTGTATTTGTTGGGAATTTATTGTCAATGCCTCATTTTAACCATCCTAATACACTAATTTTAAAATGGACATAATATAAAATAATGACATCTTATACAGTTATTGTCATCATCATCATCATCTCAGCCATTGGAAGTCCACTGCTGGACATAGGCCTCCCCTCTAGATCTCCAATAAGACCGGTTGGAAGCGGCTTGCATCCAGCGCGATCCTATGGTCTTAATGAGGTCGTCTGTCCACCTTGTGGGTGGACGTCCTACGCTGCGCTTGCCGGTACGTGGTCTCCACTCGAGAACCTTTCGACCCCATCGGTCATCCGTCCTCCGTGCTATGTGCCCTGCCCACTGCCACTTCAACTTGCTAATCCGCTGGGCTATGTCGGTAACCTTGGTTCTTCTACGGATCTCCTCATTTCTGATTCGATCTCGCAGAGAGACTCCGAGCATAGCCCTCTCCATAGCTCGTTGGGCTACTTTGAGCTTGTTCATAAGGCCCATAGTGAGAGACCACGTTTCAGTGCCGTAAGTCATCACTGGTAACACACACTGGTCGAAGACTTTCGACTTGAGGCACTGCGGTATGTCGGACGAGAAGACATCACGTAATTTTCCGAACGCTGCCCAGCCGAGTTGGATTCGGCGACTGACCTCTTTCTTGAAGTTGGACCTACCTAACTGGACTACTTGTCCTAGGTAGACGTACGAGTCAACAACTTCAAGAACCGAGCTCTCAACAGATATTGGAGTGGGTACAACATGGGCATTACACATTACCTTCGTCTTGTCCATGTTCATTTTAAGACCCACTTGTTGAGAAACTCGATTGAGGCCTTCGAGCATCGTGCTGAGATCTTCCATCGAATTTGCCATGACTACGATATCGTCGGCAAACCGAAGGTGAGTGATGTATTCGCCGTTAACATTGATGCCGAATCCTTTCCATTCCAGGAGCTTGAAGGCGTTCTCCAAAGTGGCCGTAAACAGTTTCGGAGATATCACGTCTCCCTGTCTTACGCCTCTTTTCAAAGGGATCGCCTTTGAACTCTGTTCCTGTACTCGGACCGACATAGTGGCGTTATTATACAAACACTTCAACACTTCGATGTACCGATAGTCAATACGGCATCGCTGGAGAGACTCAAGCACAGCCCATGTCTCGACCGAATCAAAGGCTTTCTCATAGTCCACAAACGCTAAGCAAAGTGGCAAGTTATACTCTTCGGTCTTCTGTATAACCTGCCGCAGCGTGTGGATGTGGTCTATGGTACTGAAGCCTCTTCGGAAACCGGCTTGTTCGGAAGGCTGGAAGTCATCAAGCCTGCGCTCGAGACGGTTCGTAATGACCCTTGAAAACAGCTTATAAACATGGCTCAGAAGCGAGATGGGTCTATAGTTCTTTAATAAGGTGTTGTCGCCTTTCTTAAAGAACAGCACCACCACGCCTCTGTTCCATGCTTCAGGCGTTATGCCCTCGAGGACGACGGTGTTAAAGAGCTTCTGAAGGACTTTTAGTACCGGTGTTCCACCCGCTTTCAGAAGCTCTGATGTGATTCCGTCATCACCCGGCGCCTTGTTGTTTTTAAGCTGATTCAGGGCCATTCTAATCTCGTACAGACTGATGTCCGGGATATCCTCGGTGAAGTGTCGGGTCAGCTTGGCTCTTGGGTCTTTGGTCGCGCTGTTAGCAGGCTTGGCAACGGAAGCGTATAACTGTCCATAGAACCTTTCGATCTCCTCCAATACCTCGGCCTTGGTCGACGCTATACTGCCATCTTCTCTCTTCAGCTTGGTCACTTGGCTTTGCCCTATAGACAGATTCCTTGCAAACACTTTGGAGCCTTTGTTCCGCTCTATCGTCTCTTTAATATATTTTCTATTAAAGAGACGTATATCGTGCCGCAAGGATTTCGAGATCTGTCTATTGAGCCACCTGTATGACTGTGCGTCATAGGAAGACTGCAGTCTCAGCGAGCGTCGTTCAGCCATGAGGTTTAGAGTGTGATCGGAAAGTTTCTGAGGTCTATTTGAACGGCGGGGTCTACAGAACTTAGAACCTACCGTTTGAACAGTTTCTACGAGCCTGTTGTTAATCTCGTCCACTGATGCTAAGTTCTCCAGGCAATCAAAGCGATTAGAGAGCTCGAGCTGAAAGTTCTCGGGGTTTTGGATGTCGACACGAGTAGGTCGGAGCGTGGACTTCATCAAGCGGGACCTTTCCAGTTTAACGTTAATATTCAATGTGCCTCTTACCATCCTGTGATCGCTACCGGTTTTCACCCTGTGGATCACGGAGACATCATTGAATATTCGTTTCTCGCTGGTCATGATGAAATCGATCTCGTTTCTCGTGGAACCATCGGGACTTATCCAGGTCCATTTCCTGTGAGGCGGCTTCTGGAAGAAAGAGTTCATCATGAAGAGTCCCTCCTTCTCCAGAAAGTCGGCCAGCCTCTGTCCCCTAGGGTTCCGTTGTCCATATCCAAATTGCCCCACTCTCAACTCATCATCGCTTTTCTTGCCCAACTTAGCGTTGAAGTCCCCCATAACAACGGTGAAGTGGGTCTTGGTCGTATGTATGGCTCGACTTATGTCCTCATACATAGACTCCACTTCATCATCTGGGCGTGACGAGGTCGGTGCGTATACCTGAATGACCTTCATCGAATATCTCTCAGATATTCTGAGTATTAGGTATACAACCCTGCTCGACACGCTTTCGATGGTAATAACGTTGTTAATAAGGGCCTTGTGGACGAGAAATCCGACACCACCTTGGGACTGTTGGTCACCTTCCCGGTAGAAGAGGAGATTGCCGGATTGTCGGGTTATCGTGTCCTCTCCCTCTCTACGGACTTCGGACAACCCCACAATATCCCATCGCATCCATCTCAACTCTTCCTCCAACTCAACAATCTTCTCGTCAGTCCTCATCGTGCGTACGTTGTGTGTTACCAGGGCCAGTCGTCTGTTGGGGTGGTAGCCGGGTCTCTGCCGGGGATTCTTAGCACCCCCTGCTCCGTCGTTTCCCTGGCCGCTACCGGAGCCAGGACTAGCGGAGCTGCCGGGGACTGGGGGCCTGGTCCTATTTTGATTAATCATGGGGGGGATTTGCCCATAATCGCCACGCTGGGCATGCGTGTTGGCGATCGCAGAAACGTAGCTTCGCGACAGATATGCTGCTGCCCATCCCTGCCCTGTGCCATTTGAGCTACGTTTGTTTTGGATGGTTATACCGCCATCAGTCGGTTCCGTTGTACCTCAGTCGGTTCCTACGACACCTGGTACTAGAGGGAGGTACTATTCTACTCTGCCGGTACCCCACGGCATACAGTTATTGTAGTCATTACCTATACATTATATAAAAAATAATCTAGGCGTGTTATAATGAAAACTGTATTGACATTATTTATATTCAATTTCAAAATTTTGCTTTCAACCAGCTGGCGGTGATAAGGCTCACAATCTAATACTACCATCTTCATCATCAATATTCATATCATTCAATGAGACAACACACATGTGTTGCCTCATTGAATGTCATTATCGACAACCCTTATTCATCCCACTATGAGTCTCCCCCCAAAATTACTAGATTACAAGGTAATTGAGCTTCTTCGTGATGATTTTATAACACCTCGGTCGTAATGAACTCAACTCAACTGCGGGTTGGCGGAGGCCAGTGTTTTCAAGCCGCCTAAAGGCCACTGACTTGGCTTAACGACTGAAGCACGGAGGAACTCGAGATAAATAAACCCATCCATGGACAGGCTATGGTCGACGTTGTTTAACTTGCGTGGCCAGTGTTTTCAAGCCGCCTAAAGGCCACTGACTTGGCTTAACGACTGAAGCACGGAGGAACTCGAGATAAATAAACCCATCCATGGACAGGCTATGGGCGACGTTGTTTAACTTGCGTGTTCGATTAGACTGCCATGCGCAACGACGCCATGGAGCTTTTCCATTGAATGTAATTTATTGAATAAATAAACTCATTTATTCATTCATAAATAATACGCTGGCCGTGTGGTTTCCGGCAGACTAGAATAGAATCACTCCGTTTCTTCCCGTGGATGTCGTACAAGGCGACTAAGGGAAATACATTATCAAATATCGATCAGGCCTCCCCAACCCGTTTGGCCAGCGTGGGGAGTGTAGGCCAAATCCTCCTTCCGTCTAGGACGGACGAGAGAGGGTCGTGCTCCTGTAGTGGAGACTAAAGAATAATAGAAAATTAAAAGTATTATAGTCATAGTCATAGTCTTGCATGCTTAGATAGGACTTACTAATTTACCAGCTAAGATCAGCTGCAATGTGAACTCTTATTTATGCATTCGAAAATATTAAGATTTCAGTATCTAGACACGTGGCAGCATGTCAAGCCAAGTTCAAGCAAAGGAACTGGCTAGCCAGCGCCGAGTGTAATACACGAACCACTTGGTGCCACTTTTGACCCTTCTATAACTCAAAACCTCTTTAACGTAAACACATAAAACTACGTGTGTTCAATTACATCCACAAGGACATCTAGAAGCTCAAATTTAGAAGGTCAAAAAGTCGTAAATTTTAGCACTGACTGACTGATTTATAGTACCTAAATCTGACCTACTTCCAGATGACCTAGAAGGATGAAATTTGGAATCCAGCTCGGTAATTGTCTGTAAGCATAGGAAAAAATCTAAAAATAAAAAAAAAGTTAAAAATTAGGGGGGGGGGGTCCCCCATACATTTTTTTTAAATTGTAAAACCAAAGTATTCTCTTAGCTTTAATATCTTATTATTAACGTAGGAATATAGATGTTAGTAAAGGGCTAGTGAACGGCTCTATTGGAGTCATAGAGAAAATAAACTGGGATGCCGATAGAAACAATAGTGCACGTAAAATTATTATCAAATATAATAATTTAACTTATGAACTAGAACGTTTTAAGACCAAGTTTCAGATATTAAATAATGTATATGTTCACCGGGAACAGTTCCCTATTTGCTTGGCTTACGCTATTACCATCCACAAATCACAAGGACTTAGTCTGGACAGCGCTCTTCTCGACATAGGCACTTCGATATTTAGCAGAGGACAGGCCTACGTTGCGCTCTCCAGAGTTAAAACACTAGACCTTTGACTAGTCAAATTACGGCTCAAGATAGTTCTATAGTAGAATATAACAGCCTGAGATCGTTATATCGTCCGGACTTGGCTAATGCATAAACAGGAAGCGTATTAAAAAGGTAGCAGATAATGAATGGGCAATCCGCACTATTATCTCTAGCATTCAAGAGAATGTAGACAATAGCATAAAAAAGAAAACCATGCAGCGGAAATGCAAGAAAAAACATTAAATCTCAATACCTGCCTAGTTTTCTTTACAAAAAGTAATGATATCCCACCAAAAACATAAATGTATGAAAGAGGTTAGATTTAACTTGGCATATATATATATATATATATATATATATATATATATATATATATATATATATATATATATATACAGGGCGCCCCACGGCCATGACACACGGAGGGAAAGTATATTAAATATTGAAGATAGAATATTTTACTGAAAGAAAACAGCATTCATAGATTTTCAAAAAATCCATGAATGCAGTTCTACTTATTATTAAAATTAAAATGATATCTTCTTATAAATCGATGAACGCCTGTTGCACGCACGACAAAGCATGACTCATTGTCACCGAGCCGAACGTGCAAGCGAGAGCACTGTACAAGCGCTAGAGAGGCACGATCGGTCTCAGCGTTCTGCTCGTGACGCATCTATCTCCCTTATACTCTTACACTTAACGTTTTCACGTAAAATTATCGTCCGTAAACCGCCTTTCAGACAACCATTTTTTAAATCTATGTATTTGATGCTATTCAGGCTTAGTCAGGACAAATAAATACCTGCAATGTTTTTGTGAATAGTAAATAAACAAGCAGACGACCACTTGTTTGTACATAACTTGAATTTAATAGCATTGAATTCAATAGCTTACTCTCACTTAGTACGAAATATATTTTCAGGAAATTGGGACATAAAAAGGGCCAAAACTCTGTAGGACAAAAAAGAACAATGTTTTTCTAGTTAATTAGAGAAACTAACAGTAAAATTCCATTAACCGAGCAAGGACTAGTTGAAACTAAAACTTTCTTTTTATTGCGTTTGAACAGAAAACACAGTATATGGATGCTGCAGTTTCGTACTCTGCGGTTTTATTTCGAAGTGTGAGTGATACTTATAACGTTGAATCAGGTTTTTGTTCGCTTTTACTCACTGACCTTTTTCAGTTATATCCAGAACTGTACTTTAATATAAGGCATACTTACTTAAACTATTTTTATACCCCATGTCGGGTAACAAATAAACATACGGGTCGCATGATGTAAAGCGGTTACCGTAGACTACAGAATCTTGGAATAAAATTAGTGGTACCCACACTCTTAAAGAAATATTTCCTCGTCTAGCAGTCTACTAAGATAGCTATTTGATGTCATTAAACATCATTAATTGACCCAGTTTTTCGACTGTTTAGACGAAACAAATTTTCCTCAAATTCAGCTGATATATTTTTCTCCTAAATCTGTATATCTCATCAAATCTTTGAATTATAGAGGAATTCCTGTGTATATGCCACGATCATTTATCAAATGGTTCTTACGAATTTGATGAGATATACAGATTTAGGAGAAAAATATATCAGCTGAATTTGGGGAAAATTTGTTTCGTCTAAACAGTCGAAAAACTGGGTCAATTAATGATGTTTAATGACATCAAATAGCTATCTTAGTAGACTGCTAGACGAGGAAATATTTCTTTAAGAGTGTGGGTACCACTAATTTTATTCCAAGATTCTGTAGTCTACGGTAACCGCTTTACATCATGCGACCCGTATGTTTATTTGTTACCCGACATGGGGTATAAAAATAGTTTAAGTAAGTATGCCTTATATTAAAGTACAGTTCTGGATATAACTGAAAAAGGTCAGTGAGTAAAAGCGAACAAAAACCTGATTCAACGTTATAAGTATCACTCACACTTCGAAATAAAACCGCAGAGTACGAAACTGCAGCATCCATATACTGTGTTTTCTGTTCAAACGCAATAAAAAGAAAGTTTTAGTTTCAACTAGTCCTTGCTCGGTTAATGGAATTTTACTGTTAGTTTCTCTAATTAACTAGAAAAACATTGTTCTTTTTTGTCCTACAGAGTTTTGGCCCTTTTTATGTCCCAATTTCCTGAAAATATATTTCGTACTAAGTGAGAGTAAGCTATTGAATTCAATGCTATTAAATTCAAGTTATGTACAAACAAGTGGTCGTCTGCTTGTTTATTTACTATTCACAAAAACATTGCAGGTATTTATTTGTCCTGACTAAGCCTGAATAGCATCAAATACATAGATTTAAAAAATGGTTGTCTGAAAGGCGGTTTACGGACGATAATTTTACGTGAAAACGTTAAGTGTAAGAGTATAAGGGAGATAGATGCGTCACGAGCAGAACGCTGAGACCGATCGTGCCTCTCTAGCGCTTGTACAGTGCTCTCGCTTGCACGTTCTGGATATAACTGAAAAAGGTATCATATATATATATATATATAGGTATAATATATATATATATATATATATATACAGGGCGCCCCACGGCCATGACACACGGAGGGAAAGTATATTAAATATTGAAGATAGAATATTTTACTGAAAGAAAACAGCATTCATAGATTTTCAAAAAATCCATGAATGCAGTTCTACTTATTATTAAAATTAAAATGATATCTTCTTATAAATCGATGAACGCCTGTTGCACGCACGACAAAGCATGACTCATTGTCACCGAGCCGAACGTGCAAGCGAGAGCACTGTACAAGCGCTAGAGAGGCACGATCGGTCTCAGCGTTCTGCTCGTGACGCATCTATCTCCCTTATACTCTTACACTTAACGTTTTCACGTAAAATTATCGTCCGTAAACCGCCTTTCAGACAACCATTTTTTAAATCTATGTATTTGATGCTATTCAGGCTTAGTCAGGACAAATAAATACCTGCAATGTTTTTGTGAATAGTAAATAAACAAGCAGACGACCACTTGTTTGTACATAACTTGAATTTAATAGCATTGAATTCAATAGCTTACTCTCACTTAGTACGAAATATATTTTCAGGAAATTGGGACATAAAAAGGGCCAAAACTCTGTAGGACAAAAAAGAACAATGTTTTTCTAGTTAATTAGAGAAACTAACAGTAAAATTCCATTAACCGAGCAAGGACTAGTTGAAACTAAAACTTTCTTTTTATTGCGTTTGAACAGAAAACACAGTATATGGATGCTGCAGTTTCGTACTCTGCGGTTTTATTTCGAAGTGTGAGTGATACTTATAACGTTGAATCAGGTTTTTGTTCGCTTTTACTCACTGACCTTTTTCAGTTATATCCAGAACTGTACTTTAATATAAGGCATACTTACTTAAACTATTTTTATACCCCATGTCGGGTAACAAATAAACATACGGGTCGCATGATGTAAAGCGGTTACCGTAGACTACAGAATCTTGGAATAAAATTAGTGGTACCCACACTCTTAAAGAAATATTTCCTCGTCTAGCAGTCTACTAAGATAGCTATTTGATGTCATTAAACATCATTAATTGACCCAGTTTTTCGACTGTTTAGACGAAACAAATTTTCCCCAAATTCAGCTGATATATTTTTCTCCTAAATCTGTATATCTCATCAAATTCGTAAGAACCATTTGATAAATGATCGTGGCATATACACAGGAATTCCTCTATAATTCAAAGAATAGTATGTATTATTAAACGAGCATAGTATGTAATTATTATAAATGCACCCTGCTAACTGAAACGAGGCTCTGGCGAAAAGAGAGGTAGAGCATAGCGTATTTTTTAAACTGCCCGACTAGGGAAGACTCCGTGGGCGGTGGTGATTGCTTTCCGTCGGGAGACACACACGCTCAAGACAAATTTTTGTGTTGGCCGTGTGGTTTCCGGCAGACTAGAATAGAATCACTCCGTCTCTTCCCGTGGATGTCGTACAAGGCGATTAAGTGAAATACATTATAAAAAATCGATCAGGCCTCCCAACCCGCCTGGCCAGTGTGGGAAGTGTAGGCCAAATGCTCCTGTCTGGGACAGACAAGAGAGGGCCGTGCTCCTGTAGTGGAGACTAAAATGACCTGATGATGTTGATGATGATGAACATGTTTATTAGTCTTGGACTGTGTATTTTCCATGTATGAAAATGTATGTATTTATTTACAAAAAAGAAGTATCTAATAGAATAATTAGTACCTACCCATAGTACCAGCTTTGTTTAGTTTGGAGCTCAGACATTGTGTAATTCGTCCAGGAATATTTATTCACTTGCTACCGCCCGCGTTTGCGAAAAAGTCTTAATTAGGGTTCCGTACCTCAAAAGGAAGAACGGAACCCTTATAAGATCACTTTGTTGTCCGTCTGTCTGTCTGTCTGTCAAGACCCTCTATGTCGAGAATGCGTGAAGGTATCAAGGTGAAATTTGAACTATATACGGTCTACGGTCCCAAGAACATGTTAAAAAATCAAACTGCCAAGTTTACGTAAAAAGAAAGTTACGGCCGTTTATTCAGCAAAATACGCATTATTAGTAACTTTTTTCGACACATTCTCAAGGGAATCAAAACTAATAGGGTACTTCCCGTTGACCTAGAACTGTGAAAGTTGGCAAGTAACATCGTTATAGACTACAAGTACAAGAATAAATCTCAAAACTATACATTTGTAAATAGATCTTAAAAAATAGGGTGTCTATATTTTTATAGGGTGTCGAAATTTCAAATTCTACTAGTTCAAATGGTATCATATGAAAGGACTTGATGTACACATTGCAAAATATATTTTATTAATTTTTTTCGACGCATTATTTCTTATTTATAATGAAAAATATCAAATTTAATAATGATCCTACGTACGGAACCCTCGGTGGGCGCATCCGACTCGCACTTGTCTGGTTTTTTTTTCGAGTTGCTATACACCGATGACACTCATAAATATCGTGGCTTTCTATTCGTAAAAGAATTTTCAAAATCAGTTCAGTAGATCCAGTGATTACCTCCTACAACCTCACAAAACTTTACCTCTTTATAATACTAGTCTGAATTTATTATGATAATAACCCAGAGTTATTATACTTTCTCTATGTGAACATTATTATTATACTGTACGAAGCTTATGGTAAAATGTACATTTATTTTCTAATGTATTATATTTTACTTTTTCCTTTTGAGGTACGTAATCTGAAAGATAAGCCGCTCAAATAAGATTCTTGTAAATAATGATAAGTAATAAATATAGATAGACATTGTTATTAATTTCTAGAGAATTCCTTTTACACAAAATACTAGGAATTATTGCGCACTAAATTCTTCCCTTCTGATTTTGTAATGAAAATACCAATAGATTAATGGAGATGATTAGAGTGAGAGAGTGAGGGCAAAATACCGGACATTTACGATTTATGCCCAAAAAGTACTTATAAATTCCGTATTTTTGCCAAAAACTCAAAAACTAGGCATTTATTGGGCATTTACAGGTATTTACTGGGCGCTTATTGTAAATGATTATATAATAAGAAATAATGAAATTTCGTATTACATTGGCAGCCCTTGCAATCGGTTCCATATACGACTCAGAGAGGAGGTGACGTTACCTTGTGAGAGCGGCAGCGAGTGGTCATACTGTACGTTACTACGTACTATTACTTATACTGTGGCAGTATTTTGTCGCTGACGCATATCGCCGAGGGGTAGCTGGTCCAGCTTTAGGGCTATTTTAATCTCCATGATAATACTGTATGTACTAGAACCATGTCTGCCTATAGAATAGTTGCTAGTGAAAATACAGCTGTAAATCGTTCTGCGGCGAGACGCGACTACAGTATTCAATTTGTTTAATTGCACCGACCAACGTTTGTGGCCGACTGCGATTTTGTTTCATCTCTGTGAGTTTTCACCGAAAGGGTGGGAATCCATGTATATGTTTAGTAATTTCTAGGGGATTGTCTGTCTATTGTTTAGTAAGATGTTGTGACGTTATTTAACATATTTAAGTATGTTATTTAATTTTGTTAACTCTTTTGTAATTTGTTGCAAAGTGTATTGATAGTTTCAAAAAACTTTGGTTCAAATTTAGTGAACCGACGTTTACTATATATGTATATATGTTTTTATCTTACATATGTATTATCAATTTGTGTGTAATAGACTAATAGTTTGTGTATATTAGTTACTTATTTTAATATGAATTCACTCTTTTCTTCTTTTAAGTTATATCTATCATAGCTTACGGTTGCCTTGAAAATATTACTTCACCTATTGTATAAATATAACTTCTTATTAGTAACATTGGCTTGTAGTTTTAATCTATACATATTTTTTTAGAATTTCGTGATTCCGAAAGAAAATATGAACAAATCCTTTCAAGGATTACAAATATCCATCTGACTAATGCAATTTTGCTTCCTAAAAAGTGACATTTTTGGGGGGAATGTTAGAAAATGATGATGACGAATTATGACTGGTATCTTATTATAGGTACCTCTACCTTACTCACATGCACATCAAATTCCCTAATGGGTTATTGTATTTACAAGCTCTTGATGAGTTACTGCGTTAGAAAAGTGTCGCGAGCTTTTACACCCTATAAGTAACGCTTCACATTAGACGCTCTATACGATTGATTGTTACCCGAGTGTGAACCCCACTTACAAAATTAGGCATAAAAATAGCAACGTTGTTTGTAAAAAACCGGACAAGTGCGAGTCGGACTCGCCCACCGAGTGTTCCGTAGGTAGTATCAATATTAAATTTGATATTTTTCATTATAAATAAGAAATAATGCGTCGAAAAAAATAAATAAAATATATTTTGCAATGTGTACATCAATCCCTTTCATATGATACCCCATTTGAACTAGTAGTTTCAATTTGAAATTTCGACTATCTATCTATTTACAAATGTATAGTTTTGAGATTTATTCCTGTACTTGTAGTCTATAACGATGTTACTTGCCAAATTTCATAGTTCTAAGTCAACGGGAAGTACCCTATAGGTTTTGATTCCCTTGAGAATGTCGAAATATGCGTATTTTGCTGAATAAACGGCCGTAACTTTTTTTTACGTAAACTTAGCAGTTTGATTATTTTACTACTTCATGGGACCGTAGACCTGAGTATACAGTTAAAATTTCAGCTTGATACCTCCACGCATTCTCGATGTAGAAATTCTTGACAGACAGACAGACGGACAACAAAGTGATCTTATAAGGGTTCCGTTTTTCCTTTTGAGGTACGGAACCCTAAAAACAGAAATATTGCAGGGCGCCAATAATAATTATTTTAAACAAAATTTATTGCAATAGAATGGCTTTTTCAAAAACATGTAACATATTTTTCAAAGCTGAATTTTCGGAGATAATTGTTTCCTCCCTAAAATTGCCTATGAAAGCAATTTTTTTTTTAAATCGCAAACACCATCCGCGTATGTTTGTAGTCCGATTAATGTAGTTCTATTAGGCACTAAAATAAATTAAAATAGTTTTCAATAAAGTTAATATTGATGTATAAAATTTCAGTGCGTATAGTAATTCCATTTAACAACGAATTTGAAATTATCTATGCTTCATTGTGACAAAAATTTGCGATGTATAGTAGAGATGACTCTATATTATAAATAAATAAATAAATAATAATAAATAAATTGTTTATTTGCTCACAAACACGGTATAAGGATCTTGATATATTCATTTTTCGCATGTTTGGCTGATACAGTCAGCATGCAAATTTGTATTGACTTAATATTAATTACAACTATTACTTCATTATAATCTAAATTATACGTTATCACACAAACTTAATAATTAAATTAACATTTGTTCATAATAAATACTACACATTTTTGCATAAATATATACACTATAAAAAAATTCCATTTAATAATTCATTCGTATCATAAAAGTTATACTTCTTAAGCCATTCATGCAGTCTATGTTTGAATGAATTGTGATTTTGAATTTTCATATCATTTGGTATCTTATTGTATATACGTACACACATAGCGACACAACTCTTTACATATTTAGCTGATTTAGGATTATTGGTAAATATAAGCTTCTGTGGATTCCTTTTAACTCGTGGATTTGTTGTACCCGATAATTTAAATAATTCTTTAAGCTTATGTACAAAATTACAGATTTCATATATGTAAAGAGCTGGTAGTGGCAACAAACCGAAACTCTTGAACAGTGGTTTACACGACTCGTCGGGTGGAATCCCTCCTATTGCTCTCATGCATTTCTTTTGTGCAATAAATGCCCTGTGTCTATCTGTACTGTTACCCCACAAAATTAATCCGTAACGCAGAATACTTTCTACGTATGCGTGGTAGGATACAATAGCCGTTTTTGTGTTAGTTACATTTCTTATTCGGTTAAGGGCATATACAAACTGATTTAATCGTTTACTTACGTTATCTATATGCAATTTCCAATTGAGGTCTTGGTCAATTATAACACCTAAAAATTTTGTATGTGTGACTTCTTTCATTGTTGGAATATTCATTTTGAAATTGTATTTATTATATTTAGATTGATTAAATTGTATATAATTGGATTTTTCAAGATTGATTTGTAATTTATTTTCTTCTAGCCATTTTATTATTTTATCTATCGTATTGTTAATGTCAATTTCATGATTATGTATTGCCGTATTTTGGTTTTTATTTGTTGATACAATTATTGATATGTCGTCCGCAAAGAGAATACATTTATGATGTGTTATTTGAGTAAGATCGTTTATGTAAAGTATAAACAGTAGCGGACCAAGTACGCTTCCTTGCGGAACTCCGTATTTGTTTTCTTTATATTCAGATAAATACGAATGTTTCTCATTTTTTACTATTTTATTAACAACAACACATTGGCGTCGATTTCGTAAGTATGAAGAAATCCACTGTAAGGCGGGTCCTCTGAAACCATAATTTTCTAATTTCTGCAAAAGTCTTTTATGATCTACAAAGTCGAATGCTTTAGACAGGTCACAGAAAATACCTGTTGTCAGTTTGTTGTCGTTGATGTTAGTAAGTACCGTATTTATTAAGTTGTAAACTGCTAGCGAAGTCGATTTTTGCTTTTGAAACCCAAATTGATCTTTGTTAATTATTTCATATTTGTTGCAAAATTCAAGAAGTCTTTTGTACATACATTTTTCTAAAATTTTCGACAAAATTGGAATCAGTGTTATTGGACGATAATTATTTACCTCATCTTTACTGCCTTTTTTATATAATGGTTTTATTAATAGAAATTTCAGCACTTCAGGGAAGGAACCCGTAGAGAAAGACAGATTAATAAGATGCGTTAATACATCTACTAATTCAAGAACACAAGTCTTAATTATTTTTGTGCTTATTCCATCATATCCCTCTGAGTTGGTATTATTTAAAGACATGATTTCTTTCTTTACCTCGTTTACTGTCATTGGCTTAAGAAATAATGAGTTAGACAATACTTTATTCGTGTGAATATGCCGATTATTATTTGATACAGAACCGTCAGCCAATCCAGTAAAATGATCATTAAGGGCAGTAGCTATTGAGATTGGATCAGTATGAATCATGTCATTTATTTTAATTGTTGAAATACTATCGTCTATTTTTGTATGACAGATCTCATTTTTTATAACTGACCACGTAGCTCTACATTTATTTTTACTTCTGTTTATTATTTTTATATTGGATTGTTTTTTTGACTTATATATGCATTTCCGTAAAATATTAGAGTATGTCAAATATTGATTTTTATTAGTTACTGTTTTATTTTTATAATATCTAAATCGTAACGATCGTTTAGTTTTACAACAGGTTTTAATACCTTTAGTTAGCCAGTCGCGTTTCTTCTTATTCATGTTATTGATCTTAATACGAAGTGTTGGAAAACATAAATTGTAGAATAGTAGTAGTAATTCGTGAAAATTTCGAAAAGCTTCGTTTAAATCATTTTCTGAATATATTTCAGACCATGATATACTTTTCAGACATTCCCTAAATTTCTGTATGTTTTCTAAGCAATAATCTTTTTTAAAAATAAAATAGGATTTTAATTTATTATTTTTATTTTGTATTGGAAAACTTAGTAATTGAGCTGTATCATGGTCCGAGAGATAAAGTGGTAGCACAGAAGCCGTAGCAGATTTGATGTTACTTATTATGTGGTCTATGCATGATTCTTTCCGAGTAGGAACCCTAATGTGAATTTCTAAATTATAGTTGAGACAAAGGTCTTCTAGATATTTTGTAATGTTCCCTGGCTTTAGAGTGTTTATATTGAAATCGCCAGTAAGCACGAGATTGGTATTCGGTTTATTTCTTAATAAATCGTGCAAGACCTTACCTAGTTTATCTAAGAAAATAATAGGGTCAGATGTAGGTGTTCTGTATATGCAAAGTATTATCAATTTATGAGCTGGAACTTCTATACCACATATTTCAAATATTTTTTGTGTAGCATATCGTTTTAGTGCAGTTAATTCTTTGTAAATTAATTCATTTTTTGCTAGGATGCAAGTGCCACCTCTCTGTTTCTCTCTACAGAATGAAGTAGCTAATTCGAAGTTACAAAGTTTTAAGAATCTAGTTTGATCAAATTTTAAAAATGTCTCAGACAAACAAATTATATCCGGTTCATTATTATTTTCGCCTAGTTCTTGTAAAGTTACCTCCAATATATCCTGTTTCGAGAGTATGCTAGCTATATTTTGATGCATAATTCTAAATGTTGACTGTTTGTTTTGATTTGTCTCGAAAAAAATAATATGGTATGGTACCTTTACTCGCCTGTCTTAATTTTTTTTCTGTAGGTTGGAGTAGAGCAGCAGTGATTCCCTCCGACTGAGTACGAGCAAAATAATATGGGATTGTGCCTTTCTGGTATTTTAGTTTCTGTTCATTATTTTTTGAAGCTACTATGTTACGGCTCGCTATTAGCTTTTTTAATTTTTTTACATTTAGATATTTATTTTCATAGTCGATACAGTCTATTACATGGTTTAAAGACTTCGCAATATCATTCAATTTGCTGCTGTTACAATTTATAAAACGACATTGTTGATATTCTTTGCAAATTGATCTGATGTCATTATTCAAACAATGAGTGTCAATATACTTATTATGCAATACATTTAATGCCAATATGTTATTATTAGGGAATTGTTTAAATAGTATGCGTAATTGAGATGACAGTATTTTCCTATCGTAGTCATTTTCTCCGACACATACTATAAGTTTGTCATCCGATGATAATTTACTATTATGACAACTTTTTAGTACTTCCGATGCTAGAGCATTCGGCTTAGTTAATGATGTAATTACATAATTATCATACTTTGTATTTATTCTAGACCTATTCAAAATACTTGATAATCCGACGCACCGCTGAGTTCCAAAAATTAAGATTTTCTTCCTGTTCAGTTGTTTTGCTTCAATACTAACTGGTCCGCAAGTAGGGGACTGTATATCGGACAAACCATTTTCCTTGATGTTATGTATAGTATTGGTCTTTGGTATGGGCGATGCCAAACTTTTCTCTTCTATTAAATGAGTAGTAATCTGGGGTGAGAGTGTGGGAGTACTAACATGATGTGTAGAATTATCCGGTGGAGAACTCCGTTTTGTGCAATTCTGGCAATTTGATAGGCTTTTCTTAGAACTGTATTCGCGCATATTCAGATTTGTAAAGCTCTGGTTAAGAATGTGTGTATTTAAACTTTTTCTTTTATTTATCGTTCTTCGTGGCGTGGACTTACTTAAGTTTTTTAACTGATTGACTCGACTTTCGTAACTTTTAACTTTTTCTTTCAGTTCTATATTTTCTGAAATTAAATTATCAATTTCGTTATCTGCAATTTCTAATTTTTCTCGCAATTCTAATATAATTTTTTCCATTTCTTCTGCTTTGGAATAAATCATGGTTTTTTCGGAGAAACTTCTATTTCCTAGCTCACCTGATATTATTGAAGAAAAATCGTCTTCATCATCCTCAACCTCATCATGTTCAATTGATACATTAGACAATGCTTCGAAAGAATTTTCTGTCGGTATTATAGGCCTGTATCTATTTCTTGTGGTTACATTATCTTGACTAGGTGATTTAGGGTTTCGTCGGCATGGAGCGCATGTCCAATTATTTTTCCGATCCACTTCCATTAAGTAAAATAATTTTGAGGATATATTACAACAATCTATGTGGAAAGTAGACTTACATGATGAACAGTTAAGGTACTCTCTGTTAATAATTGATTCATTACATCTGTCACAGTTTTTCGCCATGGTTTGGATAAAATAAAGAAATAAAAAACCATGTATTTCAAATCACCGTGTAATCCGTACTGGTGGAAAAACGGTATTCTTCATTAAATTATTTGAATGATTATTGTGCCAGTATTAGGTAACGAAAGATAAATATAGGAAATAAACAAATCACAGCTTTCTCCGTATAGTTGCAAGTTGGTAAAATATCAAGTCAATGTATTTAAATCAATTCAATAATCATAAAATAATATGTACGAATTTAAGTTTCGAATTTGGTACTTAATAATTCGTTAACCATTCAACTACTTCGTTACTATTACAACAAGCGCGAAGAATTCATTACCATATAAGGCAATGAGATGTCTCGATGCACGCAGTTAGATGATGGATGACTCACCGCAATCGTCGCGTCCCGTGCCGTGGTGCGATGATGATTCAGCCAGGCGACAAAATTTAAATATTTTTAAACTTATTTTGCTTATATCTTCTTAGTTTTAACACTTTTTGTGAAATAAAAACCACAATTTTTTTTATCGAAGTCACAATTACTCAATTTTTACTGTGTAAACTTGAAATTATAGATATTTATATGGTTTATTGAATAAACAACACGCAGCAAGTTCAAATCGATGTTCACTTTACGACGGCTTCGCGCGTATGATTATGCAAGATTATGCAAGTTCAACTTGTTTTTGTTATACATAATAATAACCAGCCTGGCGCAACTCAAGGTAAAAAAACGAGTCTATGAATCGGAAGCGAATTTGGTACAAATTCTGATTGTTTTCGCTCCCATTTCATACATTTAGAATTTACGCTATTTGTATGGCACATCCGTCTCTTAAAACGTAGTGGTTACATTCTCTTTGATAATAACTCACTATGCGCGGCATGCTTTACAATGCCAATGTTTGATACCCAAAATAATCCACCTTAGTTTTATCCCAGTCGAATGAATGGTAAGAGACAATAAAAAAAAAATACATTTATTTTTCCGTAAATGTGTGATGAGTTTCACAGCAAAAACAAAACTTTCCCTAGCTTCTGAGTACCCAATCAACTGTCATTAACTGGCAGCCAACCCGTCACTGTTTGGGAACGTCAGGCAAGTGGCATGTATGGAACTGATTGGTTATTGTGAAATAATGGCCAACCTATAAAATATCCAACAATGACACAAGGGCGTTTTTCGTCCACCCTCGATGACAAAGCGGGGTAATCACTTTGCTATTTTATTTTTTTCCAATAAATTGGGCAGATTTTTGGCACGTGAAATTGTGAGGCAGCTCGTTAAAAATAATGAGATCGGTTTTGGTGATAAATAATAGTTTTGTCGTTCCTTCGGTATATTACCGACTTTACGAGTTTGCTATCGTTGCCGTAATTATGGGACATTTGTCAATTTTATGAAGTTTCGTAAATATACCGTTAACATTTTATATTTACTGTGGGCTATTTTGTACGTTGAAGTATTGTTATGGCTTTATACAACATGATACTTAAGAATTTACTGACAGCATTAATGCAGAAACATGATATACATAGTTTATAAATAGAATGACATTTCCTCCCAATATATCAACTATTGTTACAATGTATAATTAACAAGCATTCGAGGTTCTGGCAAAAGTGAAGTAAGGCATTTCGAGCCAGATAAGGGTCCGTTCAAAAAAACCGGTTCGGAGAGGAGAGCAGATTTTGAATGCGTTTAAAATAGAGCTTTGTTTCATTGGCATAAGATTTACTTTAAAA
The DNA here is from genome assembly GCA_937001555.2 of Hypsopygia costalis. NCBI lineage: Eukaryota > Metazoa > Arthropoda > Insecta > Lepidoptera > Pyralidae > Hypsopygia > Hypsopygia costalis. The sequence goes on from OW443335.2 coordinate 8,073,373, forward strand.
AATCACACCGGCTCTCGTGCATTCTCATAACAAAAGAAGTGAGTTAAAAAAATAAACCTTATACCAATGACTTAAAACTATATTTTAACCGCCACCAAAATCTGCTCTCCTCTCCGAGCCGGTCTGTGCGAACGAACCCTTAGGCTCACAGAAGAATGAATGGTAAGAGACAATAAAAAAAAAATACATTTATTTTTCCGTAAATGTGTGATGAGTTTCACAGCAAAAACAAAACTTTCCCTAGCTTCTGAGTACCCAATCAACTGTCATTAACTGGCAGCCAACCCGTCACTGTTTGGGAACGTCAGGCAAGTGGCATGTATGGAACTGATTGGTTATTGTGAAATAATGGCCAACCTATAAAATATCCAACAATGACACAAGGGCGTTTTTCGTCCACCCTCGCTGACAAAGCGGGGTAATCACTTTGCTATTTTATTTTTTTCCAATAAATTGGGCAGATTTTTGGCACGTGAAATTGTGAGGCAGCTCGTTAAAAATAATGAGATCGGTTTTGGTGATAAATAATAGTTTTGTCGTTCCTTCGGTATATTACCGACTTTACGAGTTTGCTATCGTTGCCGTAATTATGGGACATTTGTCAATTTTATGAAGTTTCGTAAATATACCGTTAACATTTTATATTTACTGTGGGCTATTTTGTACGTTGAAGTATTGTTATGGCTTTATACAACATGATACTTAAGAATTTACTGACAGCATTAATGCAGAAACATGATATACATAGTTTATAAATAGAATGACATTTCCTCCCAATATATCAACTATTGTTACAATGTATAATTAACAAGCATTCGAGGTTCTGGCAAAAGTGAAGTAAGGCATTTCGAGCCAGATAAGGGTCCGTTCAAACAAACCGGTTCGGAGAGGAGAGCAGATTTTGAATGCGTTTAAAATAGAGCTTTGTTTCATTGGCATAAGATTTACTTTAAAAAATCACACCGGCTCTCGTGCATTCTCATAACAAAAGAAGTGAGTTAAAAAAATAAACCTTATACCAATGACTTAAAACTATATTTTAACCGCCACCAAAATCTGCTCTCCTCTCCGAGCCGGTCTGTGCGAACGAACCCTTAGGCTCACAGAAGAACGCAGTCATGAGGTCCTAGAATAACAACTAGGACACTCTGACCTAATACTGCAGCATTACCTAGAAGCTGCATAATACCAATATACAGCTGAGGTTTAGTAGTTAAACTCATTGACATAGTTCTAATTAATATGTCATAAATATATTGTGATTAGAAACTGATGATCGAACAGGGAGGAGATTTCTGTTATCTAATATCAGCTGTTGTATTTTGTGACGTGAATGTTGTCTTTAAAATTGGTTCCAAATAGAGGCAATTAAAAAAAAACGAATGATAACAGATCGGGGGATAAAGTTTGGTGTTCCAGCTACAAATCTGGAATCTCCATCCAAAATTCAATCACACCATTGGATAGATGAAGGATCAAAGAACTTATTACGCTAAGTAAGAACTATGGAACATCGCGTGCGGGGGAGGAGGAAACGCTGCCATTTTGAGATAATTTTAGTGCGTATAACGTATTCACGTACAATACAAACACGTACAAATCTGGGGTGTAAGTGGTTCATCAACATATTTGAACCAAAGCCAACTTCACCTGCACGCGGTGCACCCTGCTGACTGACAAACGAAGCTCTGGCGAAAAGAGAGGTAGGCAGCGTAATTGTAAGCTACCCGACTGGTGAATGTACCTCCACCTCACAGAATACCGCAGCCAAATAACGGTTCCCTTGAGGGATGTTGTGTTCCTGCGAGTGAGTGAGGTCACCAGAAAGGAAGGAGATGCTGCGGTGGCAGCGGGGGTGGCGGCGTGCGAGCGATATTTTATGTTGCGAGCGTTAATATGGCTACGGTAACCGCTTTACATCAGGCGGGCCGTATGCTTGTCTGCCACCCGACGTAGTATAAAAAAAAAATACACACCCATGTCCATGATACAGCCTTACCCCATTTTTACTTGGGTTTTGATTTATGTACCTGTAGGTATATAAATCAAAATTGCATGAATTCTTTTTCATCGACATTTCCACGACTAAATGTTACACCGTATGCGGTAAATTAAAAACACGGAACATCAAATGTTCTAATGTATCCAATAAAATATATACTACACATATAAAGGTATAAAACATTTCAACTAGATACCCTATAACAACCCTCGATAACAAACGGTATAGATTTTCAAATAATTTGCCCCACGAACAATTTACGAGCACGCGAAGCAATTTTGTATCGAGAAGTTAATGCGGGTGTTTGCTGCCCTTTAGCACAAGGAGGGTGGAGGCCGTCACATTTAAGACGGTCATATAACTAATATTTATTAGAATGTATCGAATACTAGTTGTATAATGCGAGTTCCTCTGATATATTGAGTTAATTTCTAGAGTAAGAGTAGTTGGGATGTAAATAGCTAGCTATTTAGAGCTAAAGCCAACGTCACCTGCACATGTTACACCCTACTAACGTTTGAAGTGAAAACTTCTTTAGCCGCGTTGTGCACTTTTTGGAACGGGTAAAAAATGTTGAACTCGAGTGATACGTGACCTAATCGAAATTTCGTAATACGGAGTTTTGGTCGTTCCCCCTCTCTTTCTACCGCGCGGCGAAAATGTATGTCTGTTCCTGCTGTTTATTTTTAATGTAATATAAATTGTCATGTTTGTGTATCATACACAGTGCAATAAATGAATATTGTATTTTACCGCATAAATGACTGTACTTTTATACTGATAAATAAAGCAATTCGTGCGAAATTCCAAAATATTCAAAAATGCACAACGTTAATGTTCAAGTTTTCACTTCTGCCGGCACTCCCGGAGTGTAACCCGTTTTTTTTATTGAATGAATGGTAGATCATGTCCAACCCAACTAGACAAGTAACTCCAGTTACCCTTGAGGATTGTTGTGTTCCTGCGACTGAGGCAAGCGAATAGATGCTGCGTTAGCAGCAAAACTGTCAGTGTGAGAGCAATAGAAAACGCCAGTTATTGCAAGCTCTACAGACTATAATAACCGCTTTACATCAGGCGGGCATACCGTCATATACCCTTACTTATCCCACACTGCTAATATACGGGTCGCCCTTCAATTGAATCTTTTCGCTGGACAATCTGGACGCTGCTCAACTGCGGGTAGGCGGAGGCCAGTGTATTTTTTTAGGGTTCCGAACCTCAAAAGGAAAAACGGAACCCTTATAAGATCACTTTGTTGTCCGTCTGTCTGTCTGTCTGTCAAGAATTTCTATGTCGAGAATGCGTGGAGGTATCAAGCTGAAATTTGAACTGTATACTCAGGTCTACGGTCCCATGAAGTAAAAAAAAAATCATACTGCTAAGTTTATGTAGAAAAAAGTTACGGCCGTTTATTCAGCAAAAAACGCATATTTCGACACACTCAAGGGAATCAAAACCTATAGGGTACTTCCCGTTGACCTAGAACTATGAAATTTGGCAAGTAACATCCTTACAGACTACAAGTACAGGAATAAATCTCAAAACTATACATTTGTAAATAGATCTTAAAAAATAGGGGGTCTATATTATTTATAGGGTGTCGAAATTTCAAATTGAAACTACTAGTTCAAATGGGGTATCATATGAAAGAGCTTGATGTACACATTGCAAAATATATTTTATTTATTTTTTTCGACGCATTATTTCTTATTTATAATGAAAAATATCAAATTTAATAATGATACTACGTACCTACGGAACCCTCGGTGGGCGAGTCCGACTCGCACTTGTCCGGTTTTTTTTTAATGTCGCCTATCGTCCACTAACTTGGCTTAACGACTTTCATCTAGCTACAGCAGCCGGGACCGACGACTTAACGTGCCCTCTGAAGCACCGAGGAGCTTGAGATAATATAAGACCATCCATGCACAGGCTACGGACGTTGCTTAACTTGCGTGTTCGATTAGACTGACACGCGCAACGACGCCATCGAGCTCCTCTAAATTGTGGGGGCATATGCATACCCGATATTGTGGGGCAATCAAATTCTCTAATGATGGCCGACGAAGTAATTTAAGAAAAACTGCGAACTAAAATTTTATCTGTAAGAACACACTTTGCAAAATGCATTGTAATGCTTAGAAATAAGAATAAAAACAATAAAACACAGTAAACAGTACAAAAACGATGTTATCGCCATGAGATCTGTTCCCGACAACTTAGGGAAAAGGAAAGATACAAGATATCAATCTTAATAATAACTTTATTAATCTATTGAGTTCCTCGTGATCGTATTTTGGAAGTTTCAAATGAATTTGTTTGTTGAAACTGGATCGTTATTCCTATAAACTGTATTAGGAAAGGGTGAGTTTCATAATAAACGACTGCAAAGAGGGCCTGGCTGCTGTTACAGTCCAGCTCAATACACACGTTGATATAATGTCATCGATTCTTGCGCGTTTATTATTTCCTTGTCGTAATTGAGGTAGGGGCGAAAATTACTCTTACTTAACTATGATACGAAAATTTATTAATTTTAATGAAAAATATATTTTGAAGGTAGGGTAGGACTATTTAATAGTTACTTCGTAAGTAACACATGAAGGCAGTAACTTCTTCCTTTCTGGTGACCTCACACTCTCGCAGAAACAGAACAACCCTCAAGAGAATTGTTATTTGATGTGGAGGTACTTGCCCAGTTAGGCCGCTTACAAATACACTGTACTGTCTCTTTTTCGCTAGAGCCTCTTTCTCTAGTCGGCGGGGTTTGGCTCTACAGATTGTGGTCAGCCACTTACATTTCTTAATTTCTATTAAATACTTAATGTCTATTAAATATGAAAATTAATCCAATTTATAAAGTACATACCGAAAAAATATTTAATACCGGGGGAAACTTGGTTAGCTTTATGGTACATGTTTTAAATAAATGTAAGTATATATTTTATACTTACATTTATTTAAAACATGTACCATAAATTCTGTAGAATTATAATAAATATTATAAATATATATAATATAATACTACAAAATAATAAATTATAACGTTAAAGTTTGTGCGCGTAAATATTTGTATGGAGATGTTATTTGACGTGAAAAAGCGGAACGGATTTGGATAGGAATAGGTAGGAACAATAGAATATTGTTTTAGACTAAACTAAAAGATTTTTGTTAACTCGGTTATTATGTTCATTTGGAGCAAAGCCGTAGAGAAACAATAGTTGATAATTAAGCATGTTAAACAGTACCGAATTTTAAAATTAACAGTCCACCCTTATTCATCCCACTGTTGGGATACGGGTCTCCCCTAAATTGAAGGGGTTTAGAGCATACTCCACCACCCTGCTCAACTGCTTGTTGGTGGAGTTTTAAAAGTAACAGTAGTACATTGTAGTTATAAATGAATAATAGTTCGTCGTATAAAAACCGACAGGCGCTTAGATGCGGATTAGCAACCCGTATGTACACATTTCCTACACTTGATATTCAGTTTGCAATATCTTTGTTTAAACTTGAGACAGCCCTCGGATTAGGTTAGATTAATTTTGATGGACTGTACAGAATTGTTTAGTTGACAGGCGGCTTAAAGGGCAAAATTATTTTACAATTTTCCACTTATAATTTATAATTGTTTTAATTAAACTTGTGAAATAATAATAGGGTCGTTAATGCTTTTCGTTGAGAGATTGGTATAAGATGGATTGCGATATTAATTTGCGTTAAGAAAGTTAGAAGTGCGTTAAATGACAAATGTTTTCGATTCAACTTTAGCGTTTGATAAGTTTTATCGTAATTAGATATGCCAAATTAAACATTGTAGATGAAAATCATTTTTTATTTCAATATGAGAGAGTGGTAAACGAGTATGTGGGTCACCTGATGGAAAGCAATCACCACCGCCCATGGAGATCAGAAACACCAAGGGGTCGCTGATCCGTTGCCAGCCAATACTCCTTCCATTCTTTCTGGTGACCTCACTCACTCGCAGGAACACAACAAACTTCAAGGGAATTGTTATTTGTGGAGTGGAGGTACTTCCCCAGTCGGGTAGCTTAAAAAATACGCTATGCCCTACCTCTCTTTTTATTTATTCTTTATTGCACATAATCCATTTAAAGATTATTATACAAAAGACGAACTTAATGCTAAAGCATTGTCTTACTGGTTTACCTTTTGGACATGAATGATTTTTGTAGGAGGGTGGCTTATTTATTTTACATAATACAACATATATACACTATGAGAATTGTTATATATATCTCCAGGTAATTCGTCAAACCCTCGTTTGTCAGTCAGCAGTGTGCACCACGTTCAGGTGGGGTTGGCTTTGGTTCAAAGATGTTGATAAAACATTTACACCCCAATAACTACTATATATTTGAAAATTCCTGACCCTCACTCTAGAGCTTGTGCCTTTGGCATTATAATAATAATATTTAATAATATTTGTCAGACAATGGGATGTAAGTGGTTCATCAACATCTTTGAACCAAAGCCAACTTCACCTGCACGCGGTGCACCCTGCTGACTGACAAACGAAGCTCTGGCGAAAAGAGAGGTAGGGAGCGTAATTGTAAGCTACCTGACTGGGGAATGTACCTCCACCTCACAGAATACCGCAGCCAAATAACGGTTCCCTTGAGGGCTGTTGTGTTCCTGCGAGTGAGTGAGGTCACCAGAAAGGAAGGAGATGCTGTGATGGCATAAAAATATCGCTCGCGCGCCGCCACCCCCGCGGCGGCGCGCGAGCGATATTTTTATGTTGCGAGCGTTAATATGGCTACGGTAACCGCTTCACATCAGGCGGGCCGTATGCTTGTCTGCCGCCCGACGTAGTATAAAAAAACCGGACAAGTGCGAGTCGGACTCGCCCATCGAGGGTTCCGTAGGTACGTAGTATCATTATTAAATTTGATATTTTTCATTATAAATAAGAAATAATGCGTCGAAAAAAATAAATAAAATATATTTTGCAATCCCTTTCATATGATACCCCATTTGAACTAGTAGTTTCAATTTGAAATTTCGACACCCTATAAAAAATATAGACCCCCTATTTTTTTAGATCTATTTACAAATGTATAGTTTTGAGATTTATTCCTGTACTTGTAGTCTATAACGATGTTACTTGTCAAATTTCATAGTTCTAGGTCAACGGGAAGTACCCTATAGGTTTTGATTCCTTTGAGTGTGTCGAAATATGCGTTTTTTGCTGAATAAACAACCGTAACTTTTTTCTACGTAAACTTAGCAGTTTGATTTTTTTTTAACTTCATGGGACCGTAGACCTGTGTATACAGTTCAAATTTCAGCTTGATACCTCCACGCATTCTCGACATAGAAATGTTTGACAGACAGACAGACAGACAGACAGACAGACAGACAGACAGACGGACAACAAAGTGATCTTATAAGGGTTCCGTTTTTCCTTTTGAGGTTCGGAACCCTAAAAAGACAAATTACACAGCGCTATCTAGCCCCAAAGTAAGCGAAGCTTGTGTTATGGGTACTAGACAACTGATAAATATACGTAAATACATTTTTTTTTTGTAAATACATACATACGATACATAGAAAACACCCAGACCAAGACAAACAGACATGTTCGTGGACACAAATTAGCCTTTACATTTGATTTGTACGCGGTACAGTTTGCAGAGCTTTTATACAATTCTCTAAATTGACTCCCACTTTTGCAATTTATAAATATAAATTTGTATTTGTCATTTAAAAGTTAACCCAAATCTCAATTTAATCAGTAGATTCCTAGCAAATTATAGTTTCCCTTGGACTTACGGAATCCTAAAAATGTACGTTAGTTTTTTATATGGGCGAGAAAAAAAACGCAATAATGATAATGGGTTTATAAATAAAACTTCGTGAACCAAATTTATTTATTTATTTTATTTAATAAAATATGCCTTATTTATATGGCTGCGTTATTTTAAAATAATTTTATAAATAAGTATAAAAAACAGTCTTGTCTATTGACCAAAAACGTCGAATTTATTTAAAACATAGACAGATATCGCCATCTAGTGTCGAGTAGTATTGGATCGACAAGTTCAGCGGACGAATTATAGATGGCTCTGCGTGTACCACCTGCGCTAGCGCACGAAATGTAAATAACGTTCTAAAGTTATAGAATAACATATCACAATACTAATATTGTTTATACTAATATAAATACAAAATGCAGTTTGATATATGTACAGGCCGTCATTATGTACATAATGACGGCCTTTGCTTAATTCTGGACATCAGACAAAAGATTGACCATCTTACTGATGGCCAAAATTTATAATAATCAACTAAAAAATATTCAAGTGGTTTCGTTCTTTGTTTTCTTCAATTCTTCGTTTCTCAAGTGCGAGTTGGCGGTGGTGAGTGTTTTCATGCCGCCTAAAGCCTACTGACATGGCTTAACGACTGTCATCTAATGACAACAGAAAATTAAGTGCCCTCCGAAGCACGGAGAAGCTCGAGATAAATAATACCCAATATGGACAGTCTATGGTCGAAGTTGCTTAACTTGCGTGTTTGATTAGACAGACACGTACATTGACGACATCGAGCTCCTCGTCGAATTACGAACTTAGCTTGCATAAAAAATTACTCTTGTAATTTTTAACCGACTCCAAAAAAGAAAGAGGATCTCAATTCGGCTGTATTTTTTTTATATTTGTTATTTAATTACACCGTCATTTATAAACCGATTTGAAAAAAAACTTTTTTTTGTTTGAAAGAGTACACTTCCAGATTGGTCCCATATTTTTTTCATCATCATCAGCCTGTATATACAATCTTAAATGTAGAGTAATGTTTGGAGTCGGGTTTTTTTTTGTTAAAACTATTATATTACGTTTTAACATCACATACACCTATTAATTATTAGTTGGCCGTATGGTTTCTGGCAGACTAGAATAGAATCATTCCGTTTCTTCCCGTGGATGTCGTACAAGGCGACTAAGGGAAATACATTATCAAACGTCGATCAGGCCTCAAACCCGTTTGGCCAGCGTGGGGAGTGTAGGCCAAATCCTCCTTCCGTCTAGGACGGACGAGAGAGGGTCGTGCTCCTGTAGTGGAGACTAAAATGGCCCTGATGATGATGATGACACCTATGAAACAAACCAGCAATTTCCAATTTAATGTTCCATGGCCCTATACCTGTATTTTTTTATCATAATTTACACTTCCCTTCAAATTTACATCTGCTTTTCATATCCACCAATCAGCATCCGTGAAATGTGTCTTAAATTAACATTCACATAAACGCCAACCGAATCCGTTCCATATTTAAAAGTCAATTGTCATGTTTATTTTTTTTCTTAAACCCAGAATTCCGGTGCGTGTAATTGGATACGAGCGTTCAGGCCTCCATGAAATCACTAATCCGACTAATTCTGACAGCCATATGTCACAGAGTAACAAGTAAGTCGTCGGGCGGCAACCTTAAATATGACGTATTATATCTTGGGTTTTGTACTGCGGCAAGAACAAATTCGTAGAAAACGAAGGTAGATTGATATCGCAGTTTTTGTGAGTGGCAACCGTGAAATAAATAAACGCTATCCGTATGTTAATGTGACCAGATAGTGTTGTCTCACATTTTTTTTTACCATAACATAGTGAAGCTTCACAGTGTATGTTCATTAGCCGCTGAATTGCCCGTGTCGACCTACGGTCGACAAGTGACGTCACGACCTTGAAACGCTTGAATTGCCCGTGTCGACCTACGGTCGACATTTGCAGTTTGGCGTTCAGTTTTGGGCAGATTGAACAATACTCATCTGTCATACATTCAGGCCCATTTGTTTATGTTTTTTTCGTTTCTCCGCCATATTAGCTATCGGATTAAGGCCAAAGAATCATAAACTCAATGGAAAAAAAAATAAAAAAAGGGGTTTAAGAGACTCGCCTTAACGGCGCCAGATGTTCGGGCCGGTGTTAAGTGCTATAAAAACTTATTTTGTTTAGGTAAGTGTAGGTTTTTGTTTATTAACATCGGGTTTTATCTCCCTAGCGTATTTTTAAATAAAAAACTATACGTTATCGCCTTAGTTCATAAGGTATTTTTTTGAATACAAGTAGGGCTATGAAACACCACTTGAGAATGTTTAGACCATCGTAATTCTATACTATAGTCGAGTGTTGAACAACAAAAGACGGCATTGTATAGTGCTGTTCTTAGTAAACGTAAAAAACACCACTTGTAGGCACTCAATAACAAAGTTGCGTCTCAATGACCGTTTTTATGGGGCCCCGACCACCCGCGGCGCCGGGCAGGTAGGAACAAAAAACAACTGGGCATAGTTCCGCCGCGTTTTTGCGCGGGGGGGGCGCGGGGGGCTCAACGTGGGGGGCAAAAGAGCGGTTAGGTAATTATGAAACCAATGATAAAAGAAATAATTGTTTTTGTGGAATATACCTATTTTGCATTAAAAATTTATGATATCAGTTTTTAGCACTTTCAAGACAAACTAATCATTTTCGAGTAAGAAAACGGAAATATATTACTAACATGACTTTGCCGATGTACGATATGACGGAGAAATACTCTGGCAAAACAGTGGTAAGAAAAATCGAGCCCACTAGGGAAGTGCCTCCACCTCACAGAAGACCGCAGCCTTATAATAACAATCGTAAGGATAGTTGAGCTACACCCACTGTCCACTACTTACGTCTGGTGACCTACTAGCATGTACTAGCAGGATGCATGCAAGTAAGTGACCAGACGTAAGGAGATACTGGGTTTCTAGTAGAGACGCCAAAACGTGAGCAGTTTTTTTTTGTATTGTCTATAGGGTACAGTAACCGCTTTATGTCAGATGGGCCGATGACCCACCTGACGTATTTATTTGACATCCGGCGTCGTACAAAAAAAGAAAATAAAAGCTATTGATGATTAATATGCAAAATAAATACCTCTTTCCACATTCACAATTTTTTTTACAAACTCCGCACGACAACGGCAAACGGAAAATCTATTCTCATAATTCAACAATTTAATGTTGGAAACGCATAAATTAATTAACTGACTCCAACATTTTGAAACCCCCCAAAAAATATGACACAGCCCGCCGCCTCGGATGTTGCGAACCGAACACATTTTAACATGTGTCAGAGTTGAAATATAATTTTAAAGTGGAGCTTCCTTCGATCGACATTTACGCATTTTGTGGTCAGTGAGACAGCAGTGATTCATCCATTGAAGTCTTATGTTGATCATTGGACTTAGGCGGCACCTTACCAATTAAATAAAAGAAATCAGGAGAGACCCACGACACATATCTACTACTGTGTATCCCGTGTAGTGAGGATTAACAGCGTTGACCACCAAAAAGGGAACGAACAATGAAGTCCATTACAGTCTCAAGGGTAAAACTACAGTTCCCTTGGCAGTCACAATGAATTTAATCAGAAGAAATTAGTAGGAGTAGCTAGCTTTCGGACTTTGACTTTCCTCTTGATAATGTGAAACCACAATTTGGCAAATAAGGCAAGTCAAGAAGTCGATGTGGGGTGTAAGTTGCTCATCGTCATCACATTTTTTTTTCAAACGACAAAAATGCCTCACTAGCGAAACTCAACATTTAACGTAGCGACGGCAAATGTTTTAAAAGCCATGCATCATACAGACAGATGCAGTGTTAGCAAAGATTAACTTAAATATCACCACCTGTTGGGAGTCAAAAGTTTTGCCGTCGGTGGTGGCACGGTTAAAAACGGATGCACATATTCCGTTTTTGTAATCTGAACAAAATATTTTTTTAAATCGTTATACAGAAGGCCATTTCTATTAATTATTTTATATCGTAGAATGAAAGTTGGCCGAATCGAGATTAAAATTTTGAATTGACTGAAATTTGCAAATCTTGGTTACATTTTTTACTTAAGGCCCTTAACCGCAAAAGTAGCGCAACTTTGAATTAAAATCATATTTTATAATTTTGGATGAATATCAGAATGTAACGAAAAATTTTGTGCCAAAACGATCGTTTTTGGCAGGTACTCTTCGCTACTAAATCTACTCGTAAATCGAAACATTTTGAGTGGTGGTGCAATGACGTAAAAATACTTTATTGTCTTGGCACAGTATAAGTAATAGTACTACGTACACACTGTGGCCAATCCCTGCCGCTCTCTTGTATCGACCTCGCCTCCCCTCTAAGATAAATCTGGAACTGTTTGAATGGCGCCGCACGCACACACGCTCATTTTCGCTCTGTACAGACGTCATTGTTTATGTAATAGAGAACGACGCGACATTTGTATGAACTGGCCGGGATGTGGTAATGATGGTTAGATAGATTGAGATAGAGAATGAGATATTCATAGTAAATGCTAAAATATGATATTTTATTCAAAGTGGCGCCACTTTCGCGGCTACAAGGGCCTTAATATCAAATCTTATAACTAGCAGAATACCATAATTAATTTGTTTATGTATCGGTCATAATGTTTCGTGTTGAGTTATGTGAATACCAAATATAACTTGTAAGACCGCGACTAAACGTACCTACATACCTAAAGTGTAGAGAGGAATCCAAAGTGTACTTACTCTACAGTACAACATAGTATACGTTTTTTGTACACTATATCGAGTGACAAATAAGCATACGATCCGCCTTATGTGGAAGCGGTTACCTTGGCCATTTTAACGCTGGCAACATGAAAGATCGCTCTCATGCCGCCGCCCTCGCGAGCGTTTATATCGCTACGGTAACCGCTTCACATCAGGCAGACCGTATGCTTGTTTGCCACTCAACGTAGTATAATAGCCGACGAATTTTCCTCCAAAAAACATAGAATTGTTATTTAAAATCTTATTTTGTTGCGACTAAAACATAACAAAACTTTATTTTTGAGTAAAATTAAGGCGTAAAGCGCCACACAAAACGAACGCCAATTTTAAGACCGCATCGTTTAAGCTACTTAATTAATGCGATTATACGAGCATCGCCGCACATGAGATTTATCTAATCTCCCCCTGTTTCCTCTAAGAGCCACTTACAGAAGCGCCACCGACAGTAAAAAGCATTAAAAAGGCCCCGACAGAAACCATAATAGACGATTATGAGAGTGAAAAAATTACACATATGCACAGGAATATGAGCAAAAATATGTCTGTGTTCATATTAGGATAAACATATAGTTTAAAATTACTAATATTATTAATTCGAGTGTAAGTAGCTCACTTCGATCTTTGGAGCCAAAGCTAACTCATTAGCAAAACAGTCTCGGGCAAAAGAGAGGTAGGGCGTCCCTCATGGGAATTGTTATTTTCTGTGGTATTCTATGAGATTCTTCTCCAGTCGGGCCGCTTACAAATACGTTGTATCCTACCCCTCTTTCTCCAAAGCCTCGTTCGGCAGGGTACACCACATACAGGTGAGGTTGGCTTTGGCTCTAAAGGTCATGGTGAGTCCCTTATACCCCTTCAATTAAAATAAAACTCTTACCACACCCCGGCCACCCCATACTAATGTCGCGTCGTTTATTAGATACTACTTAAACAATGACGTCTGTGTAGAGCGTGAATGAGCGTGTGTGCGAACGGGGCCATACAAACTGTTCCTGATTTGTCTCCGAGGGGAGGTGAGGTCAAAACGAGAGAGCGGCAGGGAGAGACCATACTGTACGTAGTACTATTACTTATACTGTGCTCTTACACAAACAGTGGATAGAATATGCCATGTTGATGATACAACAGCCTAAATAAATGTATATGTCCCAATGTGAACAACTGAGTGATGTGCCGTTAATTTTCACATGATGTTTTTATCCGACCCTCGAGGGCGCGCTGTGATTGAATACATTCCACGCGCGGATGTCACTACTCACATACCTTTTTATGATGATATCAGTGTTTGAGGTAAAAAATACGTTTAAAAAACGTAAACATGTGTGTTTACTTATCCAGCTATATTTTTGGTTTTGAAATGAAAATCATAATTTTCGGGAATATTATTTTGGAAGTTGTAGCGGCTGGATTATGGCTAAAGGTAAAAATAAGTAATTTAGAAATAAGTTATGATGAGAGACGAAAAGGGAGAATGTGATCGAAAGACAACTAGAACAAAAAAAAAACAACACCAGAGTTTTATTTCTGAAAGAATTAGCGACGTTATCGATAATAATAATAGTTCTTATTTTTTCACACCTCTCGACACCCCTGAGTCACTCACACCGGTGTTGCCCCTGGCCGAACTCCTGGCATTTCGGGGGCTCATCAGTGAGTGGCAAGCCACCGCCTGCCGCAAATAACTAGTGAAGCAGCTCATCTCCATACTTAGCGAATTTATTTTCCATCACACTTTGAAATAATCTCAACACTTGCCGAGTCCAGCTCATGGGCATATCGTTCCATTGATATATTCTGGAACGGGTCACGGCAGGCGTACAACATTACATCAAACTTCTCAAAGGGGCCTCTGCGCGTTGGATCCATGTCCCCGCGCACGTCTATCAAATGACCGGGCTTAACCCGTGATGAAAAAGAGATACAAATAATAGTTCCATAATTAACAAAAAAATCATAATAATGTTTTAATTTAAACCAACTTATGATCACTAACTTTCGATCGTTTAATAATAAGTAAAAAAACTCTCTTACTCAAAATGTTTTATGTACTAGATATGACATACCCATACTAAACTGCGTCAGAAAACGGTTCTTGTTGTATATGGATAGCTAGTTAAGGCGCTTGGGAAATAAACTGTCGTTATTCTTATCATTTTATTGCTATCAAGAGATAGCAAATATATTGCTTGCTATCTCTTTCCCTCACTGAGGGCGTAATTGGCGCAATGGCGCCTATTTTCCTTACAAAAATCTGAAATTAACCGAAAATACGCATTAAAATCAAATATTATTGTGTACTTTCGTGTGATATGTGATCTCTTGGGTTTTGTTTACTTTGTCAACATATATTGTGCACTTTCGTTATACGGAAGGCGGCACATATTGCATTACTTTAACGTAAAGCGAAATGTTTGATCGTCTAGAAATATAACATCATTGATTTTGCACAAATATTTACCTTACATTATGAAACAAACAACATTGCAATGAGTAGTCTTTCGCTCTGAAAATAGACGATTTTAGATCACGATATTATGGGTAACTATGTCGAGACTACCTGGGCAAATGTCTCACTTGCTGTCACAAGTCCATCTGCACTTAGCTTTGATTTAATGCTAATGGTGAAATACATCCGAATATTTTAATAGTTCATTTAATAACTCTTTGCAAAAATGATTATCTATCTTATTTGTTCATTTTTTCGTTATTTTCAACGTCTGTATCTATAATATGACATAGGTAGATTCTGAATATCGAAAAGTAAGGAGTGTTACATAAACAAAGGACGATATTCGAAGCGTTTTTCTAGACAATATTATTTATTCCCATTTTGTCAGATTAAACGTAGAGAAACAAAGCTATCCTTATTCCCGACTACTACTTTTTAAAGTATCACAGACTTACTGGCAAAGTTATTGAATCAACTTTTAAACAACATTTCAAAATCCTTTGTTTTAAATAAGGGAAGTTACAAAAAAGCCATTCTTAAAAATAGGATCACTTGAAACCAATTATACGTACTTAACTAAGCGTTTGACTCAGGGCTGTCAGATGTATATTTGGATTTAGTTGTATTAATTGATTGTTATTTTATTTGTTTTGTCAATTTTTATAAGTAAAAATTTTCTACCCTAACAAACACTCCTCGAATGAGTCTGGAAATATACTTATATTTACACTACTGTAAATATACTTATCAGTCGTGTAAATATACTTATATGTATTTACACTACTGCATAAATATGAATATTTACACGACTGATTTGATGTACTACATTATTGTACGCTATTGTGCAATATAGCAAAATTCTGTTATTATGTGAATAGGTATTTTTTCTGTATACTTTTTACGGTATTGTTTAAATTTTAAAATAACTGACAACCATGTTTCGTTTGGCCCCAAATTAAAGTAGGCCGTTTACATGTTAGGAGATTTTTCCCCCATTTGGTCGGACCTTTTGGAATTAATTGTAAACGTATTAATGAACAGTTTGTTTACACTCATGGATGGAAACAAGGGCCGACGAATTTATTGTAACGCGAAAAAGATAACAAAACGTGGTAATTACGTTTACGTAACGAAAATGTTATACTGCGCCTTTGTTTTTTTATTAATTTTGTGAATACTCCGTTACTCCTTTTTACTTTGTGAATACTCGTTGAAAGTTAAAAGAATTTAGTGGTTATACAACAGAATAAGTACCTAATGGTAGTTATTTATATAGTCTTATCTTAAATAGTTAGAAATATATATAGAATTAAACAATCAACGTCTTTGTCTGTCTGTCCATTTATGGACATGGTGAAAATACAAGAAAATTATAATGTAGCTCACATTATAATTTTCTTGTTTTTTATTAAACCCTTTATATCCAGGATGAATAGTCCAAGAGAATAGATTTGAAAAGCCCCGTGGCTTTATTCACTCTCTCGACTCTATCCTTTCTCAACACTTCTTCTTTCAAAGAAGAGTCTTGAGAGAAAAAAAAATAACTTTTTTGTATTTATTATCAGCAAATACAAAAAAGAGGCGTGAATAAGGGTCAAGAACTGTTTGGGTGTTAATATGAAGGTTCTGAAAAGGTGCTGTCGATGCATTAGCAACGCAGGTGCCTCCCCAACCCGTCTGGCCAACGTGGGGAGTGTGGGCCAAATCCTCCTTCTGTCTGAGACAGTCGAGAGAGGGTCGTGCTCCTGCAGTGGAGACTAAAATGACCTGATGATGCTGATGATGATAATGTGTACGCTACAGTAAATGCTTCACATCTTTTGAGACGCATATATGCTCGTTTATTACCCGATGTAATTAAAATAAATCTGATTATCACCTTCCCATGACAATAACAATAAACTAAACGCTAGAAGCTGGCGAGAGAACCTGCAAGACAAGGTACATACTGTTCCATTACCTGAATGTTTCTACACAGAAAAAAAGATATCTGGAGCCAAGCGATTTGCACACTGTTCCGCCTTATGCAACAGAACGCAGGACTGTTTTTATCGAAGCACCACAGTATGTATAGAAAATAAGCGCGGTACAACACCTATCCACACGTCACAACAATGCCAAGTGACATGTAAAAATAATTCCGTCGTCTCGCTCATCATGTGCAATGTGAGAACTGCCTTAAACATAGCTTTGGTTTAGATCATATACTTTCACATAACGTTTGAGATACTATAATTCATTCTGTGCTGAAAGTTATACCACTTATACTAAACAAAATATCTATCGGTTTCAAAAAATCGGAAATTTTCAGCTCAGCGAGTAGAGTTCCTACATCGGAACGAGTAGTACGATGAAAAAAATCAACCTACCATTCACTAAATAAACTCTTTGAGCTAAACCAGCAGTCTTTTAGAAGGGCGCATACAGCAAAAATGTTGATTTGATACGGGAGTGTTGTCTCATCATTTAATTGAGAATTTCCGCTAACAAACTCCATAACTCAATCAACATCAATCCGCCGCGAATCGGAGTGAATTCCGACACTCCCGTTCGTTTTTGCCGTATTTTTGTGTGCTACCGAGGGACCAATAACTTGACATAATGTTAGAAAAATTGGATATAAATAATGTATTGTGTGATATTATGTTTTTCCAACATCATAATTAAATTAGCTTCAAATTATCATTTTTAAGCCCCGATCAGCCGGATCTGTCTGACCGCGCGTTGGATTTCATGCGATTTTTATTATTATTTTAAAGCTGGTTTAATCGGATGAAACGTGGATGGAGCTCTTTATGGAGCAGTGATTCTTTAGACAATGCGTACGAATATAAAGCGATTAAATAGTTTTTTTCACGTGACTAAAGTTATACTTACCTAAATATTTTATAATAGTATTTTTACTACTAAGGTAGCAAACAAGCATACGACCTGCCTAATGGGAAGCGGTGATCGCAGTCAATGGACGCTAGCAATACCAAGGGCTTCATTCGCGCGTAGTTAACCCGTAAATACCTATTTACATCGTTTTTACAGACATAAGCTAACAGCGGTTCTCCTCCACATGAGACCGAGAGACTGAGAGATAGAACGGCCCGTGAAAGGCATCCTGGTTTCGGGAACCTTACTGACCGGCGGACGGGTAGCGGTCAGCCGTTTCACTCAGTCTCTTTGACAGCACGCTGCGCCTGCACCGTTAGTAGCGAGAGTCAGTGTAGTATTGGCTGGTTCCCCCACTGTTAGCAAAATGACCCCTCTAAGAAGACCCAGATGACCTAACTCAATCACAAGAACACGTACTGGCCATTATGGCTGCGGTTTTCTGTTAAGTGGAGCTACTTCCCCAGTCAGATGCTGGCCAAAATTTGAGCGAGAGATCTCGCTATTCCTTATCCCAACAAAACAGTATGTGCCGGGCACAGCATGATCTCCCGCTTCACCTTACCTCTCTTTCGCCAATTCCTCGATTGCAATTAACAGGTTGCACCACGTGCAGGTGATGTTGGCTTTAGCTACAGAGATGTTATTGAGCTACCCCAAAATATGTTTTGTATGATTTTTTTACTACTAAAATCGCAAATAGGAGCTACCCATTAACGATTTTACATCGAATGATTTCGGCTCGGCACGAACGATCTCACCTAATCTGAAAGCGTTTTGAGCACGCTAAAAAATGTATCATCAGCAAATATAATACAATATGCATTATTTATGTCAAAAAAATATAAAACCGCGTCCACATTTCTTTCATCCCGACTATCATATTCCGAACACATTGGCGATTGGAACCTCCTGGGCAAATACTACGTACCATTTTAAAATCGGCTCGTGTAGTCCGCTCCTGTCCGAACAAGCTTGTCACTACAATGAATGTGCCCCACAAATCACCGGTTCGGTTCTACCATTTTTTTGTCGTTTCGTTCATTTCGCAGTGAAATTGAGTTTAGTCTACGTTCGAAAATTTGACCCATCGGCCGTTTGAAAAAAGTGTGTAAACAAAAATATTCGTTCCGATATATCACACGAAAACAAGATGGGTTTAGTTAAATTCGGATATCCTGACAGAAACACGAGATGCAGGTTTCGTAAATTGTGCGAAGTTTTTTTTTTTATTTATTTAAAGAAAACAAAACATTGGTTATCTTCGAGTTTATGAACATGACGTAAATTTTATTAACGTAGTGTGGTTATATTTTATTATGTAATGATTAGAGATGTAAAGTATAGCGTTTGTGGTATAGGTACAAAATAACTGATAGAAAAGTAGCTCAATTATCGTCCATTAAAAATTAATGCATTAATGAATGCACGCAAGATTTTTAGCGATTGGGCATGTCGTATTTTAGGCTGTCCGACTGTGGAAGTACCTCCACCTCACTGAACAATTAAGTAACAATTTTATTGAGGGTTGTTGTGTTCATGCGAGTGAGTGAGGTCACCAGAAAGAAAGGAAGGAGTATAAGCTGGCCTCGGATCGGTGACCCCTTAGTGTTGCTGATCTCCATGGGCAGTGATAAAAATAAATAAAATAAATATTTCTAGACAATTTACACAGCGCCATCTAGTCCCAAATTAAGCACAAAGCTTGTGTTATGGATACTAGACAACTGATAAATGTACTTAAATACATTTGTTTTTATATATACATACTTATAATAGACAGAAAATACCCAGACCAAGACAAACAGCCATGTTCATGCACACAAATGTTTGCCTTGTGTGGGAATCGGACCCACGACCTCGGAGTCAACGTGGCTATTGCTAACTATTCGGCCTCCGAGCTCGTCGTGATGATTGCTTTCCATCAGTTGACCCACATGCTCGTTTGCTCTCATATTTAAAAAAGACTTCCGTTCACTGCTGACGAACGTAGGTCAGTCAGGTAAGAAGATTTCCACAGCGATCAATTTTGATTATGATTAACTTACTCATTTTATTCATGTCACATAACTCACTCCGTCATTTACAAACCAAACTAAATTACAACCCTTCGTTCAGGACAGTTTTACTCACACCATCAATAAAATCATAACTCAAATAAAATATCAAATTATCACGGGCTCAGTTCATTCTTCAAAGGGTTGCATGCACAAATTTACTGCCTGTTGCCTGTAACTCGACTCATGATATTTTATTTCAAAGTTTTGCTCGTAAATCTCTGAGTTTAATTTTTATGTGACGTCGTCGGATGCAGTTTGAGGCTTAAGTGTTGCCAGACTAATTTTATGGTGTTCGAACTTATTTACAGATCGATGTTATGAAGGAATTTTCGAGTACCAAAAATTGTCTGTGTATGATTTAGTGCTAACGTATTTATGGTTATTCAAAATCTGATGGTTCAAAGCCAAGCTTGTTAACGTTATTTATCTTTCCCTTTTGTTAAGAAACAGGTCAAGAATGAACAAGGGCACAAGAGAAAAGTCTTATGCTCTGCTAAACATGATCCTTATAAAAGTTTCGTAATATCAAATCTGTCAGTATCTGAACGCAAAATGCCATAAACACCTTTGATTTATTATTACGTACTTTTAACATTAAAAAAATAAGAGGTTTTCAAACAATTTCATCTATATTAATTTGAAGTGGATATCTATAAAGAAGTATAAGATCATAGGTACCACAGAAATATGAAGTATTCATTTCTGTGGATCATCCCTATTATTATTGTATTTACTTGTATAAGATTAAGTTAACCGTGTTTAAAGCTTAAATCCTTTTAAGGAAGTGATTTTATGTAAGTTAATTACGTTGTTGTTTCAGTTTGTACCGTCAACTTAAAGAAACTGTTTCTTTTTCCTAAGTGGCTTATCATGATCTTTAGAGCCAAAGCCAACCTCACCCACACATCACCCTGCCGACTAGCGAAAGAGGCTCTGGCGAAAGAGAGGTAGGGTACTGCATATTTGTAACCAGTTCGACTGTGGAAGTACCTCCACCTCACAGCATACCGCAGCCAAATGACAATACCCTTGAGGACTGTTGTGTTCTCACGAGTGAGTGAGTACATCGGAAAGCCTTCCTTTTGCTTGTTGAGTTCCTCCGTTAGCAGGGGGGTGGCGACGCATGAGCGATATGCAACGTTACTGCTTTATGTCAGGCGGGCCGTATGTTTGTTAGTCACCCGATGTAGTATAAAATATAATATGTAGATATTTATTAAATATAGACTTACCTCTTTATAAAGATACAAGGTAAGTGATAATCAAGAGGGAACCAGGTAAAAAAAAACTAGTTCAAAAATGTGTATTTTTTTTTTTCAAAATATAAATTTCATAAGCACACTAAGAATGTTATACATGAAGGATTTTTTATTGGATTTTTTTGAAAATAAAATTCATCTGGTTTTACAAAAATCCATCCTGTATTGCGTAAAATAAGTAAAGTAGGAAAATGAAAATTTACATGTCTTCGTCTCGGACCTAATTATTTACTCACTCATGTTCTCTAAACGATTTAAACTTTTTTAATTCACAATACGTATAAGTATACAAGCTCCATATGTGTACAATCGTACGAGTGTCGTAGTCAAAAGCTACGTCCCATCATTCATCGTGCCCCTTTACCTCTCACGAACCCTGTCATGTTACACAGACAAAAAACAACATAATGGAAACTTAAAATAAGGTCGTTACTTCAATAACAATGTAAACGTATTTTATGGCACAGCAAACAGAAATCGATCTTAAATAAATATTGTTATGGCTCCATTTCGTATTAGTGGTCCGGAAGGTAACAAGAGGAAACCGTAACGTGTCGGCCTGTAATTCAATAAGGGCTACCTAAATTGACTCAGATGCTTAGAGTTTGCGGTACAGCTAATTTGTTGGTAAACATATTGTTCCGTATTGCCGGGTGTATACCAAAATAGGTGATAACAAACCACTAACAAACACTATAATATATTATAGTAAGTAATTTATTGCCATAATAAAAATATTTTGACAACATTGAAATTGAAAACGATAAATAATGTTTCTTGGGCATCAATCCATAATCATCCCATTGTTAGAATGCGGATCTCCCCTCAATCGAAGGAGTTTAGAGCATACTCCACTATGCTGCTCAACTGCCGGTTGGCGGAGGCCAGTATTTTCAAACCGCCCTAAGTCCACTACTTGGCATAACGACTGTCATGTAATGTCCACAGCTAAGACCGACGGCTTCACGTACCCTTAGAAGCACGGAGGAGCTCGAGATAAATAAACCCATCCATGGACAGGCTACGTATACGCTACTCTCGTACGAATTATCTTTTGAACAAACTAATTTCTTCTCATCTTCGAAGCTAATAAAACAAAACAATAATTAAAATATTACCATTTCTTAGTTCGCAATACATCAATGGGTTTTAATACTTGGAAGATACCATCAATCACAGTTAGTTTGTATCGTTTATGGTAAAAATTTGACGTTAATGAAAATTGGAGCGGGTGTAATTAGAAGTTTCACGGTTCGTGATTTATAGCCGAAAATAAAATTGTGTCTGCGCTTTGAACTCTCTAATTTATGCACATATTCATTTTTAGTTATACGTCCCGGTTATATCTTAGGGCGTTGTTATAACCCTGGTTATTTTAAAAGTATTTTGGTGGATTTTAGTTGAGTTTCGAATCGAATCTACATCAACCCATGATTATACCACTGTTGGGATACGGGTCTCCCTTTAATCGAAAGGGTTTAGAGCATACTCCACCACGCTGTTCAACTGCGGGTTGGCGGAGGTTGAGTTTACTCAATTTATATTCTAGTATAATTATAACTTAAGTTTTTATATATTTCTTAGTTTTTAGGGTTCCATACCCAAAGAATAAAAAGGAACCCTATTACTAAGGCTCCGGTGTCCGTCCGTCCGTCTGTCACCAGGCTGTATCTCATGAACCGTGATAGTTAGACAGTTGAAATTTTCACAGATGATGTATTTCTGTTGCCGCTATAACAACAAATACTAAAAAATAGAATAAAATAAATATATAAGGGGGCTCCCATACAACAAACGTGAATTTTTTTGCTCGTTTTGCTCGCAATTGATAACGGTAATAGGTAAAAGCTTGAAATACTCACATAATATTTAGTTATATTTTAAAAATAAATAATGAAATAAAAATAAAACAAATATTTAAGGGGGGCTTCCATACAAAAAACGTGTTTTTTTTTGCCGTTTTTACAGTTTGTACGGAACCCTTCATGCGCGAGTCCGACTCGCACTTGGCCGGTTTTATTTATTACTTTAAATGTATCCCATATACATCAGACGCATAGACATAATACATGAAAAATGCAAAGTAACATATAGCTCCATCTTTTTTGACATAGAAAATGTTAGATTCTGCTAATAGATGGCATTGTCACTTATTTGATTCTGAAAAAAATGCGTTTTGTGCAAAAAATATGCCGAATAGAGCTCGGTTATTTTTGTTATACTACTAAGGTGGTAAACAAGCATACTGCCCGCTTCATGGAAAACAATACCTTTATATTTTACCAGTTATCTATGATATGATAGTTGAATAGTCGGACTCGTGGTGTAAAACTTGCCTGGACCTAGAATTGAGACCATGGCAATATAAAAGACCTGTCGGGAGGTCACAAAAGACTACTTCGTAAAGCTGGTTGATGCCCATCAACTGGATTAAAGTGGCCCAAAACAGAAATGATGGAGGAGGTTAAACGAGACCTCTGCCAATATGGAAGAGAGTGGGCTAATTTGATGATGATGATGAGTTGAATAGTCTCTAATAGGTAATAATATCTCTATTATTTTCTGTATAGGTATATTCGACGAGCTCGGTGGCGCAGCGGTCAATGATGCGGCTTCGACACCAACGCTCGTGGATTCGATTCCCACATAGGACAAACATTTGTGTATGTTTATCTGTTGTCTAGTATCCATAATACAAGCTTCGCTTACTTTGGGGCTAGATGGCGCTGTGTAATTTGTCTGACAATATTTATTTATTTATTTATTTATATACCCTGTTTTCTTTTTATCTACTTTGGAACCCACATTCGTGTATTTCTGCTATTCCCAAAGGTTGACTGGTAGAGAATGCTTTTAGCACAGAACTAATAATATTTATTATTAGTTCTGTGGCTTTTAGCGATAAGTCCGCCTTTTGTACCCTTATTTAATTTTGTGGTCAAAAAAGTTATAATAAATAAATAAAATAAACGCGATATTCTTTGCATGTGGAATAATGAATCTCATCGAACGGTAACGAAACACCGAATTATCACACGAACGTTTCTCCATTTCTTTGTGTTTTTTTCTTTGTTTGTATAGTTAGTACTACGTTTATGTTTATTTTAGTTCATTTAAATTAAGCTTCTCAAAGTAAGTAGAAGTCATTTGCGTAGTTTTTGTATTAAATTCATTAATCATCTAAAGCCAGTCATCTAACAGAGAAGGCTTTTTAGTAAGTACTAATTAGTTCTTATATTTTGTTTCAACTATGCTAAAGTGTCTTTGAAATTGGAGAGAATTACCTTTTCAGTCAAGTAATTGAACATCTAATTTAAGTGAACTCGAAACCAGCATTAGTAAACTTTAAAGTGTGAATAATTTTGATGCGTTAACAACAGTTTACTAAGCCTGTTAAGGATCCGACAAGTGCTAAAACCATTAAGGGGAAATTATTACGTGTCACTTGCGTAGATAGCAAAAAATGTCTAAATCATAGATTTTACCGAATATTCAAGAACAATATTCCTATTCTATGAATAATTTTTGAAAACGTTTATTTTGCAATAACCGTAGTTCAGCAGCGTGGTGGACAATACTTTAAACCCCTTCAATTGAGGAGAGACCCATATCCTAACAGTGGGATGAATAAGGGTTGACGACTAAATATTAAAAAAAAAATCACAAACCGCGTGGTTGTTTGGCTGCGGTATTCTGTTAGGTGGAAGTACTTTCCCAGTGGGGCAGCTTAAAAAATACGCCATGCACTACCTCTCTTTTCGCCTGAGCCTCGTTTGTCAGTCAACAGGGTGCACGACGCACCCACAAAAAATATATTGCAGGCGAGGTTGGCTTTGATTCGAAGATTCTGATGAACCACTTACACCCCAAACTGTAACTAAACGTCAGTTAAACAAGTTACAATCGTTAGTTGAAAAAGTGCCCTTTTTCTACTTTATATACAAATTAATTCCATTAAATCGTGATTCTAAGATAAAACCAAGTGTTAACATGATGCTTACTTGATGTAAATAACTGTTAACGTCGTGGTTACCGCAATTTTATAACACCGCTAGAGTTCACCGAAATCGTGATACTATTTGACACCCTATCAGACGTTAAGTGTGGTTAATACAGGATGAGTCAAACAACAGTTAGACTGCGGCAAGTTTTGTGGCGTATGAGAATTTGATATTGTACAATTGCTTGACTAATCGAGGAGCTCGATGGCGTCGTTACGCGCCTAATCGAACACGCGAGTTAAGCAACGTCGAACGTAGTTTGTCTATGGATGGGTTTATTTATCTCGAGCTTCTCCGTACTTCTAAGGGCACGGTAAGCCATCGACCTCGGCTGTTGTCATTAGATGACAGTCGTTAAGCCAAGTCAGTGCCCTTTAGGTGGCTTGAAAATAGTGGCCTTCACCAACCCGCAGTTGAGCAGCGTGGTGGAATACGCTCTAAACGTCTGCATTTGAGGGGAGACCCCTACCCCAGTAGTGAGACGAATAAGGGTTGATGACAACAAGGAATATAAAATGTATTAAAAGTTTTTTTTTGTCGTAACTTAATATTTTTAAGAAATGTCATACATACCTACTTTATTGCACATAACAATTTGAAAGGTTACATATACATACGAGTATTTAAATGTAAACATTTTAAAGTTCATAAAGGCGAGCTTATCTCTAAAAGAGATCTCTTCCAGCCAATTATTAGCTGTGGGATACATTGTAAGAAGTGTGCCTGAATAAAAAAATATTTGTTAGATATCATACACTGTAACTATACAAATACTTATATAAAAATTTATAAACAAATACAGACGTAATATATAATACATACTCTCAAACTAGTGGTGGGTCGTCGACGATTTTACAGTCGACGCAACGAGACCGAACGAAAATTAGTCTGTTTTTTAAACTAGTTCATCGTCAACGGTAAACGGTCTCGTTGCGTCGACTGGGTAAACGAACGAAAATCTCATTTGTCAAGTCGCTAGACGAGACGAGACGATCGCGACGCGACGCAACGGACTCATCAACCAGTCGAAGAATAAACTAGTTTATCTGTGAACTGTAAACTAGTTTAATCGTTCACGAACAAAAAACAGTTTAAAAAAACGGTTCGTTCATTCAACGCCCACCACTACCTCAAACTAAGTATTGCTTTGCTATATATTATATATACTTTGCTGTTGTAGCGATTCATCATATTATTTAGCATTAATCGCGAATCGCTATAATTAAAGTTATACTATTTACAAAACCGTATGTGTTTATACAAGACTAATATATTTATGACGGTTGTTCGCGCTGCGTTTGGTTATACGCTAGTGTTATTGCATTTCAACTATAGATATTTATATTCTGGATTTATTTTAATTTTAGTTTATATGAAATCCATCTTAATTTTCGGTCAACGATCGGTGATTGTCATCGTGCGCTGAGATTACTTAAGATAATAATATTGTTTGGTCTATCACCATTGTTTATGGTTTTCATGCAGTATTTTTTGTGACTGGTGACTTCGATATAGAACCTTGACGAACATGGTTGACAGTTTTTATTGAAGAAAAGAAAAATATTTTTTTTTTAAGAGAGGAAGGAATTTTTCACCGAAGATCATCCTGGCTCCGTCCAGGGAAAAAGGCCTGTCCCTGGACCTATGAAATTGTGATTGGGACCTACGCTACGGATCGATTGTGGAAATATTTCCACGTCGATGGCGGCCGGCGCGATTGCGTTGGCGCCAAGTTGCGAAGACCTCGGCGTTTCCCTGTAGGACTGCGGGTACAGGGGACCTGTTGTGTCGCATGCTGCCCTGGCATACGGTGACCCCAAGGAGGTTTCATCCGCTTCCTTCTTCACGCCACGTTAGGGCAATCTCAGGGTGTCGCCAGGTGGTTAACTTCAACACGACGGTGTGCCTAAGCGCTGCTAGAGCAATATCCTTGATGCGTTCTTCATTACCTACGTAAGTGATCACTGCATATTATTTCGTATTTTTGTTGGCCATCAATTACTTGTTCACTTCAGTGCGCTCGTTCAGTGATCAACACCCGTCGTGTTACGGACTTCGACGTACTTATACCATCCTACGTTAGAGTGATAGATTGTGCATGTACCTATGTACTCATGTTAATAAACTTGTGATTTTTTGTTTGCTTATAAAAATTGTACTCATTTCAAAATCCTAAAGCGACCCCAGCAACCTCAGGCTATCTACATGGCACGGTTGAACTAAAGGTCTAATGTCTTCTACGAGAGCCTATCCATAAGCATTCTTTCTTTATTTCTAAATATCTTGTAGTATGTAAAAAATCCACTTTGTGTCTAGGTCGGGGCTGCCATCTGACCCCGCAGGGTCGGCCTGGGCATCTTAAATTTATATACTAGACTGTTCAAGTACTGATAAAAAATGTAAAAAGTATTGTTATTTTTCTATTTAACTATGATTATGATAAACAGTAAAATTCAGTTAGATTCAATATTAATATATATATCATAACTACTATAATTATAGAGATAGAAGAACATTTACTCTTATATTTTATTTGTATGCAAACGTAGAAATAGTGCTAAGTCGTTTACCGTCTTTTTTCGATTTTGGGTTTCGGAATCCTTGGAATTCATATTTCGGAATAGACCCCCGCACCACAATAAGTAAACACAAAATAAATAACGATATAAATATACATTCTTCCACTATAATGAGTCCGGTATTATTTTATTATAATTTTATTAATATCGAAGGTCGTTAACTGACGTACATGCTTAGACTAGATGTATATGGTGTTTCATAGTAATTAAGTTGTCGCTTTAAATCATAATTTTATTGTCTTTATTCGAGTTTGTAGAGAATAATGGCTCAATATATTATAGATTTCGAATAAAAATGTCTGACAGAAGGTTTAAAAAGCTTATTAGAAAAGACAAGTAATACTTTTTAAATTGGATGTAATTAAAAAAGATGAGAGTAGTGCACACTCTTGCTAAAATATTATATCATTCATTCCGGATTCGATCACTAAGGGAACTACTCGCATTTTTGTTTAATTCGTCATCGTCAATCCTTATTTATCCCATAACTGAGATACGGGTCTCCTCTTAATAGAAGAGGTATACAACATATTGCACCACGCCGCTCAACTTCGTTTTTTAATGTGATTCGCCAGAATATCCCCACCTAGCCTGATGGCAACTGTAAGGACCACCATCACTGCACAGATTGATGATGAAACAAATTACTTATTAATTAAAAGTCGTATAAACCTATTCATGTAATCATTCTTTCAGAAATTGTTAATTAATTGACTGTGGTGTTTTTGTAAGTAGAAGGTATTTTCTAGCAGAGCTCATAAATTAACGACAAGTACCGTACTACCTCTCATTCCCCAAAGTCTCGTTGCTGATTAACGTTGGTACAAGTATTAGTGCACCGTGTTCAGATAAATTTGTCTTCGGCTCTACGTTTTGAGGATGAGCCACTTGAGCTTTATTGCTTAGTCAGTACCTTAATAGACCTAGAATAATAATAAAAACCGGCCTAGTGCGAGTCGGACTCACGCACGAAGGGTTCCGTACCATTATATATAAAAAAATCACGTTTGTTGTATGGGAGGTCCCATATATGTTTTATGTACCTCCACCTTACAGAATACCGCAGCCAAATAACAATTCCCTTTAGGGTTGTTGTGTTCCTGCGAGTGAGTGAGGTCACCAGAAAGGAAGGAGATGCTGCGTTGGCAGCGGGGGTGGCGGCGCGCGAGCGATATTTTATGTTGCGAGCGTTAATATGGCTACGGCAACCGTTTCACATCAGGCGGGCCGTATGCTTGTCTGCCACCCGACGTAGTATAAAAAAAAATGTTAATTTAATTATTTATTTTTAAAGTGAATACGTAACTAAATATTCTGTGAAGATTTCAAGCGTCTACCTGTTGCCGTTATCAATATCGAGCAATAAAATTACGTTTGTTGTATGGAAGCCCCCTTGAATGTTTATTTTATTTTGTTTTTTAATATTTGTTGTTATAGCGGCAACAGAAATACATCATCTGTGTCAACATATCATCATCTATTTCAACTGTCTAACTATCATCGTTCATGAGATACAGTCTGGTGACAGACGGACGGATAGCGGAGTCTCAGTAATAGGGTCCGTTTTACCCTTTGGGTATGGAACCCTAAAAAGGGCAATTTTATACTATATCCATACTACAATAAAGTTCACACACGTTCGAATACGAGTATAATAAAAAGAAACTGTACACGCCGCTTTAACAAAACACAAAACGATTTAATTGATGTCTTTTCGGTGAAACAATCCAAATGGAATGGTCGTAAATTTTAATAATATTATTATGATAATTAGTCGTACAGTCACACACGCCTACGACAAATCACAATTATGTTAGTCCAACTTCATAGAACTGGCGTTTTGAACGCCGCGTTTATACCACGCGTTGGTCGATATAACGTTAATTGTATTGTGAATCATTCACCTCGATGATATTTTTATTTATTAATGTTTTTGGAATATTATTTGTAGAGTTTATCTCTGCACGAGATCACTACCCGCTAGCCTTATAGTTTGAGCGTCGGAAAATAAACCGTGGACTGACTAGTATTTGAAGGTGTACTACATACATAGATTAACTATAGCAATTATATAAACCAATTTAACTAAGAGAGAGAGAGAGAGAGAAAACGAAAAAGAAAGAAAATAAAAATATAATACGTAAATATCGTTTAAATACATAAATACATAGTATAAATAAAATAATATGCACGCATACACACAATCATTATCATCACACCTAAATTACATGTGACCACTTTACTCATTATACACATTATTACATTACACACAGTTCAACTCATAATGTATTTAATATACTAGATTTAAAGGGCTCTCTCAGAAGCTCTCTCAGAAGGATTATATAGAATAATGTTGCCTTGCTCACGCAGGGAAGCAGCTTTTGCAGTGTAGATCCCATACTAAAAGTTGTTGATGTTCATAGACAGCTCGTATAAGATCTTTAGTTGCATATGATGGTAAAGTATCTTTGTTTATTACTTGCATTATCAGGATAATAAGGTTTGTCATTATATATTTGTCATATTTGTCAGGTGATTAAGTTATAAACTGCCACATTGTTCAGAGCTGCCACAGTTCGAACCTGGCAGTATCTGAAAAATTATTCACGCCACGACCATATATTTATTATATTTGTTATTATTTTCATATTCTTATTTCTTCCTTTCTAGTGCCAATATCAACTTTCGCTATAAGTAAGCATATTTATGACAATTACTGAGCATTAAAAAAATATATTAGCATGGAATTGTAAGTGTTGTAAGTAAAAACCATCGCGTTCGAAACGCTTGTCTGTGTACTTTTAATCACAAATCTAAGATATGCGACAGAAACATTTATTAATTTGAAACCAAATCGAACGCACGTAATAACATGCTAATACCAACTACGGATAAATGAAGAAATTAATTTTATGTTTCATTTAACAGATATTTATTTTAACCAAGTTTGAACTTTAATACAACGTGTTTAAGATTGTTTCTGGTTAGGGAATTAACTAAATGTAAACAAGGTGCCGTGAGATTAAAGATTTAATCCTGACGGTTAATGTAATCTGTGAATTATAAATTATTTATTTACTATATTTTTTTATAATATTCCAAATTAGTTTGGCCACGACACGATGTAAGTAGAGTACGTAAATCGCCAGTCCCCAGTACTTACGTAGTTTATGTTCTTCCTCGGGTTATAATGTTAATGTTCATGCCAAATATCATTTAAATCAGTTCAGACGTTTAGTCACAAAAAAACTAACAAACACAGAGAGACTCTTTTACATTTTTATATTCGCGATCGTAAAATAATTAAGAGAATTGGCCTTCACTACTCTCCACAGTTAAGGTTTAATTTAGAACTTGAAAGCTTGTTTAAGCTGCCATATATATATTTAATATTCATGTTACCTTTGTGGAAAGAACAATAAATAAATTATTATTCCATTTATTTCATATTTTACTCATTTTTATTATATTTTTAAATATAAATATTTAAAAAAAATACATTTAAAAATATAAAAAAAACAGGGACACCCGCCGGTAGTGGAGCGAAGACCCAAACTACCGGTGGTCAGGGCTCCAGAGTGAGGAATGTCCTCACAATGCGGGCGGTGTCCAGAAGAACCGCCTTCTGCATCTGGTTCTTGACCCAACTGCCTAGCGTGAGCCTCTCGAGGTGATGGTCGAGGCTCTTAGCTATAAGTCCGTTTACTGACACGACTATCGGAACAATAATTGTTGAGTCCACATGCCACATGTTGGTAACCTCGTAGGCCAAGTCCAAGTACTTAGAAAGTTTCTCTTTCTCGGCCTTAACGAGGTTCTCATCATGGGGAATGGTGACGTCAACGAGAATTGCACGGTTCGTCATCCGGTCTAATACCACTATATCAGGTCTATTTGCGAGAATAGTCCTGTCAGTGGTAATAAATTATTATTATTATCTATCTCTCTTAATTCACGGGTTATTATTATTATTATTAAAAATATCATTGTTGCCGCCAGTTAGTTCATGTAACATGTACTGACGGTCGGCACCCATCCAGTACCAGTAGATCCCTACAACTGCCCTGACTGTTTTACTCTTCTCTACTCCAGCTACTACTGTGGCCTCTACGCCTCTCTAACATCTGACTGCTGTCTGTCGACAAATCCGAGAAAGCCGCCATGGCAGTTGTATGAATCTGTTGTATAAATCAGCTTAATTAGTAAATTAAGCTGTAAAAAAGACTGTGACCGAGATCA
The DNA here is from genome assembly GCA_937001555.2 of Hypsopygia costalis. Classification (NCBI taxonomy): domain Eukaryota; kingdom Metazoa; phylum Arthropoda; class Insecta; order Lepidoptera; family Pyralidae; genus Hypsopygia; species Hypsopygia costalis. Next base: position 8,105,433 of record OW443335.2, read on the forward strand.
GCGATGTTGTGCAAAGTGTCCACGTGAACCAGCCTGCCATTAACAAATTTATTCGATGTAGTAATGGTTCACGATGAGCAGAATGTCGGATAATTTTGATAGGTTTCCAATATCAGTCGATAAATACTCAATATAAACAGTTTTGGGAATGTTGTACATACAAAAAGGACAGTATTGTAACCCTCTGAACTCACTGCAATTTATAAGATAAGTGCTTAGTCTAAAAACCGACCTCTCTATGTGCGAGATCAAATTTTAATTTTATAGTTAGTGACGTTTACTGACTGAAAGGTGTAACTGTAGACAGGACAGTTCATAAGGTTGAATAAAAGCTGTGATAAAAGAAAGATACATTCTGCCCCGACCACGAATAATAAAATAAATATTGTTTTTTCATGTCAATAAATAAAAATTGTGTCGGACGTTTTAGGGAGTGGACTTTTAGTATTGGACCAATTAGGAAATGGACGATACGGGAAGTGGGCCAATTAGGATGTGAACGTTGTGAACTGGAAGGAATAAGAAAATTACGATAATGATGAGTTAGTGACGTTTACTAATATATGCTTTTGTGGTAATTGAAACTATTATGGCCAAAATATTAAATAAAAAAAAAAAAAAAATATTATACCACAAAAGCATAAATAAAAAAAAAAATCCATTCTGATTCTACAACAATAATAAATTAAGGGCTAGAATTTGTAACTGGACGCCACAGTAAAAATATTCATATTACGTCAGGGGGTTTTAAAATCTGTTATTAAATAGGTTTGAACGCCCTTAGACAGACATAATCCAATCAGGATCATCGGAAACTCGACGAGTTGCGAATGCGCATTCTGTTTCGAGATAAAGGTTAGTACACAGATGCACGTGGCGAGCGCGTGGCCGCCCCAATATGCTACCAAATGGGTGCAGGGAAAAACATTAGGCCCCTTAATTGTGGCTACATGTTACACCATGCTGTAACAGTCAACATAACTTATTAATAAAATTTTAATTTGTTATCGTTGTCCTTGGTGGAATAGTTAATTAGATTTTAAGGGGAATTTGAATTAAAAAATTGGTTGCCTGTAAAGTCGGTATACGGGCGAAAGTTTTACGTGACAACGACTTTGAGTGGTAAAATGTTTTCGAGTGGAAGGGACGCATGCCTTTCACTTTTTATGTCTGTCTCTCTCGCTCTTAGGCGGGCTAACCATGCCCGAATGGAAGGGACGCGTGCCTCTCACTCGCTCTCATTGTGAGCGCATAACGTGAGCGCGGAGCGTAACGCAGTTTCTTGAAGTGTCACCCGGCTAACCAATTTATAAGACGTTGTCACGTCAAAAAATATTTTATATCGGTATAATTAGGGTTTCTGCGTTTTTAAAACTTTTTTAATTGTTGCTCCGCTAGAATTGGTTTCTCGATAAATGGGCTAGCAAAACCCAAAGTTTTTTTTTTAATTCGAACCAGTAGTTAAGTAAATAAGCGCGGTAATAATCGCGTTCAACCAAACTAACAAACAAACACTTCAGCTTTATAATATTAGTGTAGATTATAAGTGAAAATTAATATACTGTGCATTAGATTACAAGCAGCTGTTAGTATTAAATAATTAAATAAATAAAACAAATAAATTTAATATTCCAAGACAAACTACACACTGCCAAACTAAGCAAGGCTTGTACTATTGCTAGTTACATTGCTGCTATCAGATAGTTATGGGTATGGGACCCATAACTAACTGATTATACTTAAAAAAAAATACATACATATAATAATAATATATAGCACCCAGACCAAGACAAACTGACATGTTCATGAACACAAATATTTGTCTTCTACGGGGATCGAACCCGCTACCTCGGAATCAAAGTGGACTTTGCTAGCCATTCTACTACGGGGATCGTCATACATTTTATTAAACTCAACGGAAAATAAAAGGCCCGTTTTGACAGTTCACGCCCATGAAGTTCTCTATTTTTTACCGATCGAAATGATCTGAAGGTAATTACATTTTTCATTGATGGGTATCGCTCACTCGGCTAAGTGCTGTGCATAACGATTTTTCATATTGTCCACAGACTATTAATAATCGGCTAAGGAAAAAAATAAATCAATCAAGATAACTTTTTTTAAGGCCGACTCGCACTTGGCCGGTCTCATTTATTTACTTACTCTTATTTATTTTACTATTGTTTTATTTACTTTCGTAACACTGTATCATTTCAAAATACCTACAATATCAAAGTTTATGTAAAATTTTGTAATCTGAACTTTAATCCAATACACTTTACAATACATATTCAAATTGATCAAATACTCATGCAAACTTGAATCGATTTATCGTAAGTATCGAGTACCGAGTCGTTTGGTTACATCACTAGTTACGTCGCGAAGACAAATGTCAAAACGGGCCTTTTATTTTGCTAGAGGATGGATTAAATTTTATGTAATAATAAACTAAGTTCTGTAATTGAATTAATCAGGGTCGGCAAAGCGTGAATAATGCTTGTTTGTTATCTTAATTGTAAAAAAAATTAAGAAACAAAACTATGTGATGATTGTTACATAATAAAATTTTATACAAGTTATCTCTTTAATATATATACCGAAAAAATCAGATTCACTGAGCTAGTAGAATTAGAGATAAATTTGAAATTTAGTGGACTACTACAAAAGATATATTTTTTTGGATATATGTAGCAGTTAAATAGCAATAAAAAATACCCAGAATACACACAACTGAAGGCTAGTCTTACATAGTATGTATCTAATACAAACATGTGGTTAGAGTAATGATATAATTTATTTAAAGCCTTGATTGCATAACGGTGAGCCTCCTAAATTCCTAATCTAAACCTGTGCAAAGCTCGATTCCCAGCAGAGCGGTGCTACAAATTGCTTCCTAACATACATATAGCTTATATGCTTATGGCTATTACTGTACAATATGATATGATCAGTATAATAAGAGGATCGATGCCGTAATTTCGCATATCAGTCTAATCAATCATGCTAGTTAAACAACGTCTAGAGTAGCCTGTCTATAGATTAGTTTATTTATCTCGTACTCTTTCATGTTTCAGGAGGCATATTAAGCAGTCTATCCTGCTGTCTTTGGGCGGCTAAAAAAAACCGGACAAGTGCAGTCGGACTTGCCCACCGAGGGTTCCGTACGCAGGATCATTATAAATTTTATATTTTTCATTATAAATAAGAAATAATGCGTCGGAAAAAATAAATAAAATATATTTTGCAATGTGCACATCAAGCCCTTTCATATGATACCCTATTTGAACTAGTAGCTTCAATTTGAAATTTCGACCGCCTATAAAAATATAGACCCCCTATTTTTTAAGATTTAATTACAAATGTATAGTTTTGAGACTTATTCTTGTACTTATTTATAAGGATTAGTCTATAAATATGTTACTTGGCAAATTTCATAGTTCTAGGTCCACGGGAAGTACCCACGGGAAGTAATGAGTTTTGATTCCCTTGCGAATGTCGAAATATGCGTTTTTTTGCAGAACAAACGGCCGCATGTTCCTTTTACGGAAACTTAGAAGTTTGATTTTTTTACAACTTCATGGGACTATAGACCTGAGTATACAGTTCAAATTTCAGCTCGATTCCCAGCAGAGCGGTGCTACAAATTGCTTCCTAACATACATATAGCTTATATGCTTATGGCTATTACTGTACAATATGATATGATCAGTATAATAAGAGGATCGATGCCGTAATTTCGCATATCAGTCTAATCAATCATGCTAGTTAAACAACGTCTAGAGTAGCCTGTCTATAGATTAGTTTATTTATCTCGTACTCTTTCATGTTTCAGGAGGCATATTAAGCAGTCTATCCTGCTGTCTTTGGGCGGCTAAAAAAAACCGGACAAGTGCAGTCGGACTTGCCCACCGAGGGTTCCGTACGCAGGATCATTATAAATTTTATATTTTTCATTATAAATAAGAAATAATGCGTCGGAAAAAATAAATAAAATATATTTTGCAATGTGCACATCAAGCCCTTTCATATGATACCCTATTTGAACTAGTAGCTTCAATTTGAAATTTCGACCGCCTATAAAAATATAGACCCCCTATTTTTTAAGATTTAATTACAAATGTATAGTTTTGAGACTTATTCTTGTACTTATTTATAAGGATTAGTCTATAAATATGTTACTTGGCAAATTTCATAGTTCTAGGTCCACGGGAAGTACCCACGGGAAGTAATGAGTTTTGATTCCCTTGCGAATGTCGAAATATGCGTTTTTTTGCAGAACAAACGGCCGCATGTTCCTTTTACGTAAACTTAGAAGTTTGATTTTTTTACAACTTCATGGGACTATAGACCTGAGTATACAGTTCAAATTTCAGCTTGATAGCTCCACGCATTCTCGACTTAGAGGGTCTTGACAGACAGACAGACAGACGGACAACAAAGTGATCTTATAAGGGTTCCGTTTTTCCTTTTGTGGTACGGAACCCTAAAAAGAAGAAGAAACATTTATTGTTACCTATCACAATAGTATTACATAAAATATCATAATTAAAATTATAAGACATGTAGTAGTACTACACGATGCCACAAATTGAACTCAATTCAGCATTAAACAGTATCTGATTGAGACAGATACCCGCATTTGAGAAATGTGGTGGAGTACGTTCTAAAGCCTTTCGATTGATGCGAGTTTCGTATCCCAGCAGTGGGAAGAATATATTTAGGCTTTGACATAATTATGATCTGTTATTGCAATCTACATCGTACTATATATTATTTACTTCACTGTTTTTAGAAAAGTTTAATTTTTACAGACCCAGCGTAACCAAATGTCTGTTATTCTATTTATCGTATTGTCGATATTAAAAACAATCGGCCAAAAGAATGTCGGCTCATGCTCAGTGTAGGTTTTCGTAGCAATTACTGAATTATATAAAATATAGTTACAAAGCTATCATTTTGTCGTTTATATGCACAAGTCGGCGAGTAGTATTTGAGCAGTTTTTCCCGAACAATATTTGATGCTAAAATAAGCTGAACTAGGTCAGCTATCTTGTAAACTGTCTTACCTTGTAAGTCAAATATAATTATTTTTTTGTACACTTTAATAAAGTACTCTTCTTGTTTAGTATAATATATAGTTTTATGTATAGTGTCCGAGAAAACGTCATTAAGTGGAATTTTGCTCACCATATAATACTAAAATTATTTCAGTTATTAATAATATTTTTGTTATATAAAGTTGAATCAGGTAAAGGGACGGTGACGGCACGTAAGCCAGATTTACCGTATATAGCTTTTACTTCACATCAGGCGGGCCATAATTATGCTTGTCTGTCACCCGACTTACTATAAAATAACAAAAATTTTAATTTGGTTTGTTTAAAGTTATATAATATTATAGCGTGTTACGATACGGTGTAATAGTCAGCATATCCGGGCGCGTGCCATCTTCGAATATAAACTAAAAATAAACCCCCTCTAAGAGTTAATGCGTTAACAACGGTTGGATCTCAACCGAAATTCAAGGTTTGCAAATGTGTACATATTTTATCTATTTGTCACATTAAATGTCTGTCCAAAAATACCGAAGGGAAAAAAAATTAAAATCTCAAACAAACTCACTTAACTTATTCGGAAGTCGTAAAATTATACCTCGGTTCGAAGTAATCACATTTGTAATAGTAATATTTGTCTAAACTCATAATCTAATAAAAACTCAGAATCTAATATGAGTGGGACGGGTGATTTTGATAACTCTTTCCTTTTTTTTTTTTTTTTTTTTATACTACGTCGGGTGGCAGACAAGCATACGGCCCGCCTGATGTGAAGCGGTTACCGTAGCCATATTAACGCTCGCAACATGAAATATCGCTCGCGCGCCGCCACCCCCGCTGCCATCGCAGCATCTCCTTCCTTTCTGGTGACCTCACTCACTCGCAGGAACACAACAGCCCTGAAGGGAACCGTTATTTGGCTGCGGTATTCTGTAAGGTGGAGGTACATTCCCCAGTCGGGTAGCTTACAATTACGCTCCCTACCTCTCTTTCCGCCAGAGCTTCGTTTGTCAGTCAGCAGGGTGCACCGCGTGCAGGTGAAGTTGGCTTTGGTTCAAAGATGTTGATGAACCACTTACACCCCACAAAAGAATATGTCCCTGAGGTAGACTTACGGGACGAGGGCCCACCATACATTCTCACCTGTGTCTCCTGTGTAGCCAGGATTAACAGTGGCGACCGCCAAATAAGGCATTGAACAATGAAGTGCATTGCAGTCCCGGGAATAAGACTACGGCTGCCTAATTTCTTCGATTGATTAAATTCGTTGTGATTTCCAAATCACAACGAATTTAATCAGAAGAAATTAGTAGGAGTGAGAAGCTTTTGGAATTTGACTTTAATATAAGTATAAATTACAATATAAGTATAAATTAATATTATAATATTCTGATGAATATGAGTTTTGACAAATATTAAAAATATTCGTCATAACTCAACTTGTTTTATGTAAAACAAAGTTTGGTTAGTTACTCCATTTATAACTCAAGATAAGATAACTGGAATCGATGGATGCAGGTCGCTCAGGATTGAGACCTTTAGCTCTTTAGCGAGGCCTAAGTTCAACAGTACAGGACGAATACGGGCTGATAATCATATCATGTTATCATGATATGCAGTATTAGTATTTATAATAAACAGGAGGTACATAAAAGAGGGTACATGAACACTAAATCCACTTTATTCCACTTGCATGCAATTCTATCATCATCATCAGGTCATTTTAGTCTCCACTACAGGAGCACGACCCTCTCTCGTCCGTCCTAGACAGAAGGAAGATTTGGCCTACACTCCCCACGCTTGCCAGACGGGTTGGGTAGGCAATTCTATACTACACATTAAAACAATGCCGTTTTCCGGGTCTGCTTGTCTGTTTATCAGCTACCTCCTAAACCACGCGATGGAATTTCATGTGATTTTTAACCAGTTTGATACAGGGTTGGCGTGATTACAACAAGTTGTTTTAAAATATTTTAAAACAGTTTGAATTAAAACCGTGTTTTTTATTACATGCCTGCTAGGTAATATTGAAATGAAATTAGATAATTAGAAAAAAAAAAACATTAATAAAAGAAAGTAGGTACTTCAATAGACCAGTGAGTATTCGGTATTCCCCTTATTTAATTATAACATCGGGGTATTTCTTATTAAAAATGAACATTAGAATATACAGAGTGAATGTAAAGCGTTCAGTTTTGATTACAGATACCTACACAATATAAAAAAAAGACGTGTGGCACTCGGGGACTGCCGCGGTAAAGCTATTGCATAGCATTTTGTATCAACTTATGCAATTATAATTTTATTTATTTATTTTGTTCATGCAGTATTGCTTTTTCTTTGATATTAATTCAAGTTACACTTTTTGAGCGTGGTGACCGATAAGAAAACAAATTTTTCTATTATTAAATAAATAAAACGAGTTTCGTAGAGTCGTACAATACGTCTAATCATGTGTCATGTGTCATGTTCGGGGTACTGCTATAATGCCATATGACGCGGTACGATATGTCATGCCATATGGCAGTACGTTTCAAAGTACTGTTTTGCGCATGTCTAGTCGAAGACTGCCGAACTGAAACGACGTTAGACGATGACGTGGGGAGCGTGAGGTTTTTTCGTTACGGAATTTCTGGATTCGGTCCCCGCGCTCAAGGCCCGCGATAGAAGCTATGCAAGGCAGGCAGGCAGGCAGGCAGGCAGGCAGGCAGGCAGGCAGGCAGGCAGGCAGGCAGGCAGGCAGGCAGGCAGGCAGGCAGGCAGGCAGGCAGGCAGGCAGGCAGGCAGGCAGGCAGGCAGGCAGGCAGGCAGGCAGGCAGGCAGGCAGGCAGGCAGGCAGGCAGGCAGGCAGGCAGGCAGGCAGGCAGGCAGGCAGGCAGGCAGGCAGGCAGGCAGGCAGGCAGGCAGGCAGGCAGGCAGGCAGGCAGGCAGGCAGGCAGGCAGGCAGGCAGGCAGGCAGGCAGGCAGGCAGGCAGGCAGGCAGGCAGGCAGGCAGGCAGGCAGGCAGGCAGGCAGGCAGGCAGGCAGGCAGGCAGGCAGGCAGGCAGGCAGGCAGGCAGGCAGGCAGGCAGGCAGGCAGGCAGGCAGGCAGGCAGGCAGGCAGGCAGGCAGGCAGGCAGGCAGGCAGGCAGGCAGGCAGGCAGGCAGGCAGGCAGGCAGGCAGGCAGGCAGGCAGGCAGGCAGGCAGGCAGGCAGGCAGGCAGGCAGGCAGGCAGGCAGGCAGGCAGGCAGGCAGGCAGGCAGGCAGGCAGGCAGGCAGGCAGGCAGGCAGGCAGGCAGGCAGGCAGGCAGGCAGGCAGGCAGGCAGGCAGGCAGGCAGGCAGGCAGGCAGGCAGGCAGGCAGGCAGGCAGGCAGGCAGGCAGGCAGGCAGGCAGGCAGGCAGGCAGGCAGGCAGGCAGGCAGGCAGGCAGGCAGGCAGGCAGGCAGGCAGGCAGGCAGGCAGGCAGGCAGGCAGGCAGGCAGGCAGGCAGGCAGGCAGGCAGGCAGGCAGGCAGGCAGGCAGGCAGGCAGGCAGGCAGGCAGGCAGGCAGGCAGGCAGGCAGGCAGGCAGGCAGGCAGGCAGGCAGGCAGGCAGGCAGGCAGGCAGGCAGGCAGGCAGGCAGGCAGGCAGGCAGGCAGGCAGGCAGGCAGGCAGGCAGGCAGGCAGGCAGGCAGGCAGGCAGGCAGGCAGGCAGGCAGGCAGGCAGGCAGGCAGGCAGGCAGGCAGGCAGGCAGGCAGGCAGGCAGGCAGGCAGGCAGGCAGGCAGGCAGGCAGGCAGGCAGGCAGGCAGGCAGGCAGGCAGGCAGGCAGGCAGGCAGGCAGGCAGGCAGGCAGGCAGGCAGGCAGGCAGGCAGGCAGGCAGGCAGGCAGGCAGGCAGGCAGGCAGGCAGGCAGGCAGGCAGGCAGGCAGGCAGGCAGGCAGGCAGGCAGGCAGGCAGGCAGGCAGGCAGGCAGGCAGGCAGGCAGGCAGGCAGGCAGGCAGGCAGGCAGGCAGGCAGGCAGGCAGGCAGGCAGGCAGGCAGGCAGGCAGGCAGGCAGGCAGGCAGGCAGGCAGGCAGGCAGGCAGGCAGGCAGGCAGGCAGGCAGGCAGGCAGGCAGGCAGGCAGGCAGGCAGGCAGGCAGGCAGGTTCGGTCCCCGCGCTCAAGGCCCGCGATAGAAGCTATGCAATAGCTTAAAACTGTTTATCCAATGATCGATTTTTGTAAATATTTAACACTACACCGAGTTGGCAAATAGTCTAGAAATGAAATATGTATTATAGAATTAGTTAATTGATTTGATTGTTTGAGTTAATTAATGGTCTAAAATGAAAAGCTTTTTAGAACTGTTAGAACTGTTTGTTTTATAAAATTAAATAAAACAAACTACTTTATTTCCAATCCTGATTTGATATTTTTCACAGAGTTATATAATGTTAATATGTATAGGTCATACATATTTATTAGAATATGTATAGAATATAGATCGCATATGATGGAAAAAATATGGGAAAGGTCTAGCAGAGATACATGGTAAATATATGATGATAATTACCTAATTAAGTATTTATATAAGTAGAAAAATCAATACGTATTTTGAAACCAAGCTCCAAAAAACTACACCCGTGTAAGGCCGGGGCGGGTCGATAGTCCAACATAAAGTAACTCTCTACAAGCACTGGAAGTAAAAATAAATAAATAAATATATCTGGACAATTCACACAGCGCCATCTAGTCCCAAATTGCTTAATTTGGGACTAGATGGCAAAGCTTGTGTTATGGGTACCAGACAACTGATAAAATGTAACTACTTAAATACATTTTTTTTATAAATACATACTTATAATACATAGAAAACACCCAGACCAAGACAAACAGACATGTTCATGCACACAAATGTTTGTCTTGTGCGGGAATCGAACCCGCGACCTCGGAGTCAACGTGGCCATTGCTAACCACCGACAAATATTCGACCACCGAGCTCGTCAAAAAAAAAAATATTTAGAATCTGAAAATTAACGTGACACCGGATACTGCGCATTTGCAGACGAGTGGTATCATCCAATCAACTCACTTCAGTTGAGGGCACTGGTCAGGTTAAAGGGCTCCTGAAATCCAATTCCGTGTTCTGTTTGGAAAAATCCTGCCTGTTGGATGGGCTTTTTTCGTTTTTCTTTTTTAATTGCGTGTTTAAGTGAGACTATTTAATTTTTTCTTTCATTAGTTTTTTCTCTATTCCTATATATTAGAGAAAAGGCACTACCAAAAGAAAGTACTGGAATGGACTAGTTGGTATTCAGTATTCCCTTTATTTAAATATAAATATAGGTTATTCCTTATTAACCCAGTTGTTACTGAAACTTTTTTTTATCTCGTATCACAGTAATTTTTTAGTATTGTTAACTTGATGGACATAGTAAACATGGAAAAATACCAAAAAAAATCTCAGACTTCAGGAAAACTCGGAAAATGCGGATCGTTTTAACGATCAGTAGTAATAGACGGGTAGGTTAACGTTCATATAACTACCACTTGTCGATTGTATGCTATTTTAAATTAAAGATACACAGTTATTACAATTAAAAAGGATTTATTTATTACGTTAATTAACAAACAAATCTATGTAGGAGTATGGTAAGTAACAAAACATGTTTTAGGATGCAAATGGATTTTACATTTTTGACAAATGAAGTTTGTATTTTTTTTTGCAAAGCGAACATCGCAGCTGAGAGTCATTGTACTCTACTAGATGATCAATTCCATCTCACAGACAAGGCACACCTGGGTGACGAAATTGTAAATGATCAGCAAAACGCAAAATTACACCAGCTCCCATACCTAACTGCCTATAAGCCGGAATAATTGCTGCATGGCCTTTGTATGGATCAAACCATAGTATGTATCCCAATCTAGTCACTCCAACCCAGAACTTATATCCCCATCTATCGGTTTTCCATGAATAAATTGTTTACAGCTGTGTCCTCCATAACCATACCATAGCCTCGTCAATGCTGTACATTTCTTGTAAAGGAACCATATTCATGAATATTTCGTTCAGAATATCGAAAAACGGTCTCAACTTTGCAAATTTGTCACTTTCAGTAGTTATCTGAGCCTTGTCACAACAGTGGAGATGGGTCATGATAAATGTAAATCTATCCCTCGACATGGCGTTATATATAATACTAAAATCAGTATCTGATGATTTCTCCCAGTACATGTATCTTCGGGGAACTACAATATATCCACTGTAAAGAAGTATAGCAAGGAAACACTTCATTTCACTTGTTGTCACATTGCCCACTTTGTTCTTTTGAATCGCGTAAATATTTGTATATTTGACCAATATTTCGATAACACAGTCATCAAACATACAGCCAAAGTAATATGTGGGCGTTTGAAGGTGTCTTGGCCCATGGTTTTCTTGCCATTGTGGTATGGCCATAATCGTGAGGAATATGCCGTGGTTCGAATCCTTTTTGCTAAAGAAGATTAGACTTCGTTGTCCTCGTCACTGTCGGAAGACATATATTCTATCTCAGCAGGAGCTCTATATATATATATATATATAATATAACAACAGGCATGAAGAAATAACTTAAAGATTTATACGAGATATATATTAAACCTGGAAGATTGTTCAGAGTTACAAACTCCTCATTACCAGAATCTTCATCTGTAAAATCAGCATTCGCGTTATATGGTGGTAAAATGGTTATATTTCTTGGAAATGGGTCATCCTCCAATTCGTCAATGATTTCATTGAGAGACAATGGTTTATTGGTTTTCCTGAGTCCGAAAGTCGAAAATACATCCCCAAATTACTACCGATCGTTAAAACGATCATCAAACAAAACTTCATTTATGTTTTATGAAAGATATGACAAGATTAAATTTTATTTCACAGTTTTGTTACACAGGTTATAAATTTATAAAAAACGCGTATAAAATAAATTTCAATCACAAGCTAATTAGTAAACACTTACCGTTTTGAAGACATAGTGAAAGTTAATTACGCTAATGCGCATTAAAATACAAAAACACTTCAAAATTATGTTCATAAGATAATTATCTATGCACCGAAACACTGTCAAACGATCACTGCGGCGATTGGTAAATAATAAGCCAAAGTTTTTCGCTCGCTTATATTTTTAAATTGAGGGTATTCCCCATACTCTTTTTTGATCTTTATAACGATCGGTCGTTATAAATGGGTATATGAACATTAGAACATATAGAGTGAATGTAAAGAGTTCACTATTGATTAGAGATACAGATACGCAATATAAATTTTTGTAAATATTTATTTACTATGTCAATTAGGAAGGTCGTCCAGAAATGAAATGTCTTTTTAGTTTAGGCCATAACCTAATCAATTAGATAGGGCTAATTGATTAGTTAATAGGCCTAAACTAAAAACGGAAAATAAAAAAACTTAAAAACCACGTAAGTACTTAAAACCATTTGAACTGTTTATCTTATTAAATAAAAATAAAAAAACTTTTTATTAACTCTGAATGAAAGGCACCAAAATGGTTTTAACCAGCTATGCGTCATGTCATGACATTATATACGTGTATATAAGATCATTTGCTTTGCTTTTATTGGCTTATTATTTTCTAAAAGTAAGTTTTATATGTCTAACTAACACTCCAACTAACACTAAAGTAGAGCCTAAAATATTTATTTAATGTCTGGGCGCAACGTGACTAATCCCAAGATTCATTCATTAGTTTTGGATTACTTAATATTTGCACAAGTAAAAGTACCTGACTACTAATATAAATTTACCTAAATAATATGTTAATTTATATAATGCAGCGTCCACAGTGCAAACACATTTAAACCCAGACAATTAATTAATTTTGCAATAACCAGACAACACGTTTTGGTAGTAATAAAACTGTAAAATGCAGGCTAAAATTTCCAGCCGAAAAACGCGCGAATATGACTCGCAAACGGGCGCTAATGAAAGCCGCAATTACACCAGTATACATCACCGGGATGAGCTCGGACCGGCAATAAACGTTTAATTAAAAAAATAACCGCTTAAAACCACAGATAGTTTCTAATTAAACCAGAATACAAACGAGGTTTCATATGCAATTTGATCTATACTACTTTGCGTACTTCCGCCACCAATTAGTTCCAGTTGCCAGCCGTACCCACCCACTACGGTTAGTAGATGCAGACGACTGCCGTGGCTGGTTTGGTCGTCTCTGCTCCAGCTGCTGCAGGCGTCTGGGCGACTATCCACCACCTGAAACAGAAGAACCGTGCGACTGCCGCCGCCGCCCCGACTGCCGTGATCGTCTCTGGGACGCGTGTTTCGCCTCTAAGCGAGGCATCATCAGGCGCTCTGTAGATGTTGATGAACATCTACAGATCTACATCATCTGTAGATTTGTATGTAGAACAACAACCTACAAAACACACGAGGTTTCAGATTTCAAAGATGCACCTTTCGATTAATGTGATGGATACGATAGACACCCCGCAATGTCATACTACATCTAAGCTATTTCATCGTATAATGAACTTTCTAAGACGATTTTACTGCATGATAAAAAAAAATCTGTCATAAAATCAGCAGTATCAGCATTGTTATCTATAAAATATTTTATTACACCAGATAAAAGCGGTTTCTTAATAATCTAAACGTTTTACGATCGTGAATAATTTGTTTGAAATAATGATAATATCAAATCATATCGTACAAACACATCGTTATGTCCAAATTGTACGTTAAGACCATTTTACGGTGTTGGTCTCGTAAATCGAACGTAAAACTAAGATAAATTGATGCTATTAAATCGAATCGACTGATTTGTCAGCAATTTAGTGGTACGAACGGCTGTTTATGGGCCCAAAGACAATAGGCGGCGATGTGCCATTAATAATAGTTCCCTGTCTATGTATGAACATATTACAAAGACGATAATCAGCTCAGATTGTCTTCTATTATATATTACTGCCGTGTGAAATGAATGACGGGCGGCGTGAGGACGAATAAGCCAGCGAAATTCTCTCCCTTTGCTCCTATTTTTAAATCTCCTGTTCAAACCGAAATAATATGGAGTTTTATGGTCGCTCATAATCACATCCTTTCGTGTAAATGTCTCAATTAGGCACGGGAGGATGTGTGGACACGCTTGCGTTTAACGACTTTCGAATGACGATGACGGAATTATAGCCTTTGTTTGGAGAGCGGGTGGGCTATTGGCTCCAATTGTTGATCTCAACGTTTGTATATTCGAATTTTGGATTTGATTGTATTCATCACTGCAGTTTATTCTTATGCGGCATCAACCCATAATAATCCCACTGTTAGAATACGTGTCTCCCCTCAATCGAAGCTGTTTAGAGCATACTCCACCGCGTTGCTCAACTGCGTTGACTTGGCTTAACGACTGTCATCTAATGACAACAGCCGGGACCGACTTAACGTGCCCTCCGAAGCACGGAGGAGCTCGAAATAAATAAAGCCATCCATGGACAAGTTACGATTGACGTTGTTTAACTTGCGTGTTTGATCAGACTGACACGCGCAACGATGCCAACGAGCTCTTCTAAATTGGGTTTATTCCGACAAAGTGACAAAATTATCTATAAGAACTACAATATTTGTGTGATTCCGTCATTCACAAAGAAACTCACTAGGTTATCTCGCACTTCCGTAAAAGTGAGTATAGTAAATGAACTTCGAGAAAAGGATGGTATGTATGGTATGGCGGCCGTGCCGCTTTTGGCTGCACTGCCGTGCCCCCAGATTACAGACCGATCTTATGCCAGGCTTTTATACATTTACATGCTCGTTTTAACCTTTATCGATCACGAATTGTCCAACTCGAAATTTGACGATAGCACCAAAGCAGACCGCGATGCTAATGACTACAATGTTAATAGTATACCGTACACAGTCGTATATTGTGACATATTGTGTAAAATTTGCTATCCTAAGATGCTATATGAAAAATCAAGTTTCGGTGGAGTAAAAGGTTTATAATTTCATATAGATACATAGATAGAATATGCTCTATTTGTATAATAGAAATTTAAAGTACCGTGAATCAATAAATTATTACAGACAGTTGACAATATACTGGTATATGCAACAAGGCGGCCTTATTGCTGAAAGCAATCTTTTCAAGGCAAACTTAAGGCGAATGACAACAAACGAATTTGTGCATGGAGTGGGCAGGAATCGCAAATCAAAAGAATTTAATTAAAAATTAGAAGTATAGTTATGTTAAAAGAAATTTATTGAATATTATAAACCTTTTACTGCATCAACACTTGTTTTTTCTGGGTTTCTTACAGCAACGTCAAGCTATCCAGAAGAAGAAATAGAATAATAAGATGCTGAGATGTCTGAGGTTCTCTCACTGTATTGTGTCTGAGGGGTGTCATCTCCTCGAAACTATTTACTGCTAGAACTATTTAACATGCTGGACTAAAATACGTGATCAATATCAACGGTAAGTACGTCGCTAGATGTATCTTTGGTTTGCCAATAATATCACTGGAATGGCTAAATTGCTGGAGAATCTTAGTGGCATTATTTAACATGCATGTTAAATAATGTCATCCCTACTTCTTGATCCGTGAAAATGGGAATGAATTTTGCCAGAAGAAAGATCATGTACGATAGTAACTTCGTCGTTGCTATGTTAATTATTTTAATACTATATAAGTAGTTATTGTTGAAACGATAGATGATGTTTTTTGTGTGTATAGCACATCAATATTTTGCCTATGTAGATATAAAACCCAGCCATTGCTAGCCATACGACTACTGTAATGATGTAACTTCAAATTCTGAACTATAATAGTTATAGTTTAATTAGGTTACTAATGATGTCGTAGAAAAATTACGAGAATTGGCCTTCTGATCTCCATATCAGAAGGCCAATTCTCGTCATTTTTCTACGAACGCAGATTGAAAGTTGACCGAATCGAGATTGAATTGTGAATTGACTAAAATTATATACTTGATTTCATTAATTAATTATTATGAATTCTTGCTGTTGGCAAAGTAATATTCTTAGTTTGTTTAATTTTCACTCATATTCGATATAATCCCGCTTAAATTGTGTGAAAAATGTGTTGTGTATTTACGAGAATACCAAATGTGACATTTGTGAGATCGAGACTGGGTCGAAAGTGAATTTTGACTATATTTTAATTACGAGAATTGCCCCTCTGTATAAATTTTATATGTACTTGTCTCGGTCACGTACAATCCCTGTTTTTCGTGTTACCGATGTACCTTACGTAGCAACAATAGAGTTATTTCGCCCCCGCATTTAATTTTATCTCTTCTTTCATCAATCGACACCTACGGTACATTGTAATGAATGTATAATAGACTATGCAGTGAATACAAATCGACAAATAAAGACTCATCGACATTAGAATGAAATGTGTTATACGGTCAGCGTTCACAAGTTTGACACAGTTGTGAACCTATGGACACATTTTTTTTATACCACATCGGGTGGCAAACAAGCATACGGCCTGCCTGATGTGAAGCGGTTACCGTAGCTATATTTACGCTCGCAACATAAAATTACAATAAAACAATTTTGCTTGGTTGATCAAACATGCATCTTATTCTTCTCAGTCGGACATTCTTGGTAGAGTGGTCGTGGTCATCGGTTTAGTCATTACGAATGGCGGCTCTAGTTCTATTTCTCCATTTGGTTCTGTTGGAGGCATTGCGGGAGCATTCGTACATCGAGGATTTTGTGAGAGACTTAATTAAATCTCCCCATCTGGTTGGAGAGTGGCCACGCCTTCCACCCTGCCTTAGACTATAAGATAGTGTAGATAAAATTTAAACTTCTGGATAATACTGGATGGTGGCAATCAGCAACGAAGAATTCAACAATACATGTTTCTTATTGTAGATGTCTATTACATTTCTTGTCGTCTATCTATTTGATTCTCCTCCTCACTGACTGGCTGGTAGAGAATATAATAAAATGTAAGCCTTTGGAGTAAAATCGGTAGAGTAGCGTTGTATTGACCACTAGTTCCATTGTTACTATTTTCAGTCAGAAGGATGCACCACGTGCAGGTGAGGTTAGCTTTGGTTCAAAGATGTTGATGAACCACTTACACCCTAAATGTGAGCGAGTGAGAGTGAGTATGAGCGGGAGTTTTATATAAATAAATTTATACATCAATCCAGCCATCTCGTCTACATTTAACTACGTTAAAAACCACAAACAAAACGACAGTCAATCGGACCATTACATACAAGTACTGAATAAGTGACACGAACTTGTGAGGCCGCGAGCTCATTAAGTTCTTTATTTCTCAACGTGGGAGGCAAAAACAAAAGGGCTCGGTTTGTTATTCATAAATTTACAACACAGTTTGAGAGCTGATTGCATGTATTAAAAAGAAAATAGATATATTAATGGTGAGTTGGATGTTTTATGCGCAAGTCAAGCAGTGTTAACGATGGTCTATCATAGTATGGTTTTTAATTATCTCTTCGAAGGGCATGGATGTCGCAGTTGCAATATACTGGAATCTGTGATGCAACATGAGAGTGCAGGTGGGGTTTAAGTGGACCTCCAACATTTTTAGTACCAAAAACAATCTCCCCTGCACGTGGTTCATCCTGCTGTCTGGCAAATGGACCTCTGGCGAGAGAGAGGTAGTGCATCATTCTGCCCTGGCTTGAAATTTGCGATTACAAATAAGCTTGAGGATTTGTTACTTTAACAGATGCTTCTCCGTTAGCGGCGAGAGTGACGTCGTACGAGCTTATTACCTTGCATGCGGTTATCAGCTACTATGGTAACCGCCTTGTATCAGTTAGGCCGTATGCTTGACACTAGCCGAAGTATACAAAAAAACAGTGAATATTATGTGATTTTTATACATATAAACAAAATATGCGACATTTAAAATATTACATTAACATATTATAATAAAATCGTAAACGAGTCGTTTCATATTACCGCCGTTATATTAAATAGTTTTTCAAAAAACAATTAAAAATCTTTTTACTTATAACCGAGGCTATAAAAAGTGTTTTATGAATTTTTGTCTCCTTGTCGGTTTGGCTATCTATTTGTGCGTATGTGCACATATCTCAGAAATGGAATTTGAATATGGTTTTAACTGATGTAATTTGGCGAGCTTCCCGTAACATGTAGTTTTGTTTCATTCTAATCGGTTCACAAACAAAAAAGTTAACCGTTCTTATCGCCCGGACGAAGTCGTAGGGTACTAAATAATAAGTTACCAAAGAATATCACTTCACGACTTTATCTACTGCAATATCAAATTGCTGCGGTAAACGCTTTACATTGGGCGAATTGTATGATTGTTTGATACCTGACGCGGTATAAAAAAACTATCCTAGTCATTTACATCGGTATTTATAGTTAAACGACTTGTTATTTTCCAATTTCAATTAGACCGCCCTTTCTCTACCTCACAACAAACAAAAGCAAACAAAAATTCACAGTTCACAGTATTTCCGCATGGTATAACCGTGCAGAGGGAAGGGAGGCTAGCAAGTTTTATCACGACCTAAAGCTCTAGTGCTCCGGCGACTCATTAGGGACCCTGCGGAGGGGCCTGAAGGGGCCGAGCCCCAAGCAAAAGGGGTTCTTCAACGTTGAAGAGTCATCCGTGAAACTACGTCCATACACAGCTACTATCTGACACAGCCTAAAATTCATTTTAAGAATATATTTCACGAACTGATCATTTGGTATACAACTCTTTATGTAAATATTTTATACTGTGGTTTCAAGAAAGAAGTCGTATACATAGTATGCAATAATAGCACCTGTCTTCATAGTTGTTAGGTCGCGAGTTCCTCGTACCCAAGTAATTCAAGAACGTTATGTGGCTTGAATTCTCTGCGCACATATTTAAGACTTTGCAGTCTCTGTTAATTTGAAATTGTCTTAATTTGTTTTGTCTGAAAGGCACATTTGTTTCTTGGACTCTTGGGTAGTATTTACGTTATACTACTTCTGTTTAAGTAAATATTCTACGTTGAATTATTATCCTTCGGAACATGACCTTATAAGAAATAAATTTTGTAATTAAATGTGTCGTGTTACAACCCTTTTATTTCAAAACTATATTATATATTAGGGTGTAAGATAGCTCAAGGAGTGTAAATGCTAAAGCCGACTTCACCTGCGCGTAGTGCACCCCGATGACCAAACTAACGAGGCTCTGTCGAAAAATTTACTATTTAAATTAAACACTCAAGTAACTTCGACCTCGAAGTTATGTTATAGGTGTAAGTGGTTCATTAACATCTTTGAACAAAAGGCAACCTCATCTACCCGTGGTGCATCCTGCTGACTAACAAATGAGGCTCTGGTGAAAGAGGTAGGACATAGCGTATTGATTAGTTGACCGACTGGGGAAATACCTCCACCTTACAGGATACCACAGCCTAATAACCATTCCCTTGAGGGAAACTAAATTCGTCTTAACCCATATTCATCCTACTGCTGGAGCATTGGTCTCCCCTCAATCAATAGTCAATAGTTCTTACTCCACCGCGCGGCTGAAATACAGGTTGACTGAAGCCAGTGTTTTTAAGCCGTCCGAAATTCACTGACTTGGCTTAATTACTGTCATTGACAATATCCGTGGCCAACGGCTTAACGTGCCTTAAGAAAGTATGGTGGAGCGCGAGATATTTAAACACATCCATATACAGGCTACGGTCGACGTTGCTTACCTTGCGTGATTGATTAGACTGACACACGCTACGACGCCATCGATCTACTCACTAAACCAAACCTTGTAATTAAATGCGCAAACGAAATGTTGTTCAAAATACGATTGTCATTTGATTATTTGAATCACTCTCTGTGCCGTATAGTTTTATTTATTTTAAACCAGTTTATGCAGTCTCCAGTTACAAATAATAATAAATAAATATTTCTGGACAATTTACACAGCGCTATCTAGTCCCAAATTAAGCGCAAAGCTTGTGTTATGGGTACTAGACAATTGATAAATGTACTTAAATACATTTTTTTTTGTGAATGCATGCTTATAATACATAGAAAACACCCAGACCAAGACAAACATACATGTCCATGCACATAAATGCTTGAACCCGCGACCTCGGAGTCAAAGTGGACATTGCTAACCATTCGACCACCGAGCTCGTCAAATAAGAGTAATCAAATGTGAAAATCGAAATGCTGTTCAAAATACGATTGTCATTTGATTATTTGAATCACTCTCTGTGCCGTGCAGTTTTATTTATTCTAAACCAGTTTATGCAGTCTCCAGTTGTATTTTAGTGGCGGCTTTGGCTCTGAGCTTAATATATTGTGAAACATTGTCACATAAATTGTCACTTAAAAAGGTCGTAGGATCCGAGCTAAGAATGCTCGTAAACAGCGCTGGAAAGTTAAAAAGGACTTATCCCTGATGGACAGTTACACCCACGTAAATAAAGTTGAGATATTCTTTGTAGCAATAATGTTTAAAGGGTTAATACAATGTTACTTTCAACTAATAATTCGAAATTTTGTGTTCTAAATCAAATAAGTAAGTTAATTAAGCAAAGAACCATTTCTTTTTTGTTTTAGGATGTTTGCAGGGTTTAATATTTTTTTCAAATGCATTAATAATGTATCTATAAAAAAAGTTAGTTTTCGTACAAAAGTATACGATTGCGATTAATTTAATGCTAAGCAACAAAGTCTTAACATTAAGGGCCGAAACACATAACCACGTTGCGGCACCGCACCACCAAAATCGGCAGTGCCATTCGCGCCGCTACACAGAATTTTGCGGCGTGCACCTCGCCGCAAATAGTGTAGAAAAAGTAATAAAACGTAAACGATTAATCAAACTTTAACGTTAACAAAGTGTAACACTTTTTGTTATTTTTTTACATACGTCCACCAACATTAAAAAATCACAAGAAAATAGTTGCTCTACGAGTACATACGGCAGTAGAACGCTTTGTTTCGCGGCACCGCAACGCAACGCTCGGTGACGCGTTGCGTTGCGGCGCGGCGCCGCAACGTGGTTATGTGTTTCGGCCCTAAGTCTTAACATTAAAGCACTACCATAATTTTGTGTTCGTACCCCAGAACGCTCAATTTACCAATACAATTAAACAATGTATAATTATTAGATAAAATTGATTCATCAGTTCAGTTACAATTTTATTATTTATTGTAAATATATCCAAGTCACTTTCGTCGCGCCTGGTAGAAACATCTCGTGACCAAAATGCTTTGCACAAAGAATTAGTGTTGCGATCCAACGAGGCAACGGGGCCAGCATATTGGGAACTTTGCCTACGGGCAGCGGTTTACTAGATTAGTTTTGCTTTTAGATATATTTATTGATTTTTATCTTTTAAGTTTACTTTAAGTTTATTTTAATCTTACATACCAAAGTTACTTATTTATTAAAAAAACATTTCTAATTTAATTACATTTCAAATCCAAGTCATTATTAATATACATCCTCTATGTCAGAATTCTAAGATGTTGTATCCACTCTACATGCTCAAAATAGTTTTAGTCATAACAAACTTCGAATAACTTTAGCAATAATATAATTACTGCAATATATGCATATGTGCGCGCTCATTCGTTCAGTTAATCCCGGATTACACTCATTTCTGAACTGTTGAACGTTTGCTTTATCCTAACTTATAGCACCTTATACCTGTGTGTTTCATTCGTTCTATTTATGAAACCACAGTTATACCAATGTATATAATATCGATAAATTATATAATATCGACCGTTTATGTTCGATGAAAATACATATTATGTAATGCTACGTCTCTGAGGAGCTTGATGACATCGTTGCGTATTTCTGTCTAATCAAAAGCGCAAGTTAAGCTACGTCAATCATAGCCTGTCCGTGGATGGGTTTGTTTATCTCGAGTTTTTCCGTCGGTCCCGGCGGACGATTGTCATATAATGACATTGTCATATAATGGCAATCGTCGTTCTAGGGTGGCTTGAAAACACTGGGCTCCGCCAACCCGCCGTTGAGCACCGTGGTGAAGCATGCTCTAAACCTCTTCAATTATGGCGAGACTGGTATCACAGTCATCATCATCATCATCATCACCATCAACAGGTCCATTTTAGTCTCCACTACAGAAGCACGACCCTCTCTCGTCCGTCCTAGACAGAAGGAAGATTTGGCCTACACTCCCCACGCTGGCCAAACGGGTTGGGGAGGCCTGATCGATATTTGATAATGTATTTCCTTTAGTCGCCTTGTACGACATCCACGGGAAGAAACGGAGTGATTCTATTCTAGTCTGCCGGAAACCACACGGCCATCACATACACGGGTATCACAGTAATGGGGTGAAAATGGGTTGACGACGACACTACTATCTATTTTTTACAATCTTAACAGTGGGATGAATAAGACTTGTCACCTATAATATATGGATATATATGGAAGGGCAAACAGTCACCTGTAAACTATTCGAGTAATAGGGACTTAAGAGTACATTTAATAGATATACGAGACACCCGCCCGGAGGCTAATAATGTACACATTCTCACCTCTCCCCTATCTGCCCACCGTCCCCTAACTATCCCCTGCATATCTATAAGCCTGGGCAAATCTGCACTCGCATCAACCGTCCTCCCATCACTCTTAATAATGAAGGATCATGATTTAGATTGATAATCGCACCCTTGGCTTCAATATAGAGTTTAAAATGTATACATCTGGCAGATTTGACATGAATTCGGTACTTCCAGAATCTTTAAAATGTAAATTCTTCGTGAAATTACACAATCTCAAACTAACTAAAATGGGTACTTGGTAACAAATAAACATACTTATTTTTTTTTTAGTACTTACAATACATGGATAATACCTAGGGTCTGGACAAACTGACATGTTTATGTAAACAAAAGTTGGATTTGTATAGGAATCAAACTCGAGATTAGGCCCGAAGTATCCATTATTGGCCGTTTGACCACTGGGTTCAGCAGTATAAGAAGTTATTACAGAGGAAAACTCACCAAAGTATATTCTTTTTTTTTTATACTACTTCGGGTGGCAAACAAGCATACGGCCCGCCTGATGTGAAGCGGTTACCGTAGCCATATTAACGCTCGCGACATAAAATATCGTTCGCGTGTGGCCACCCCCGTTGCCGACGCAGCATCGCCTTCCTTCCTTTTTGGTAACCTCACTCACTCGCAGGAACACAACAACCCTCAAGGGAATTGTTATTTGGCTGCGGTATTCTGTGAGGTGGAAGTACATTCCCCAGTCGGGTAGCTTACAATTACGCTCCCAACCTCTCTTTTCGCCAGAGCTTCGTTTGTCAGTCAGCATAGTACACCGCGTCCAGGTGAAGTTGGCTTTGGTTCAAAGGTGTTGATGAACCACTTACACCCCAATAGATTCAAACGCATATGCTATATTCGTAATGCATATCCGTAGTACTCGTACAAGCTTTGTTTAGTTTGGGACTACTCGTAGATGGCAGTGTGTTATATTAACGCGTGCTCTAACTTTTCTTATGTATTTCATATATATATTCCAGTCATCTTTCTCTTTATTGACCATCCAATCTGCATAAAACGGTCTAGACCCAAGATATCTTTTGCATATTATGCAAAACATGCCTCGAGCGACAAATCAAGTATCTAAAGAGAATTATAAAGAAAATAAAAGTATGTCTAAACACTACTTTTCAAAATACCTATTATATTTCTGCTTTTTAATAATAATATCAAGAGGATTACAGTTGTCTCGTATATTATGTATAAATACTTCTAAGTTGAAAATGTTTTTCTTAATTTAATAATAGAAGTATTGATTCAATATAGAAGAGCCTTCGTGCGCTGTCATCCTTGCTAAGCATCTTAACACTTTTGGTGGACTCACTCGCAGAAACACATTGATACTAAAAGGTATTATTTGGCTGCCGATTTCTGTGAGGTGGAATGTAAGTACTTCTCTTGGTGGGCTCGATATACCCTACCAAACAAAGGTCAGTCATTTGCAAATCCACAGGGTGAACTGTGTGCAGAGATAGGTTTTAGCTCTTAAAATGACGTTATACCACTTACGCTAAGTAAAAATCGAATTTGTATCTCCTTGTGCAACTATTTTTGTACAAAGGAAAAAGTCTTAAATTAATAAGCATTAATCATAACTATCATCTTCTAATATATAAAAAAATCGTGTCACGTTGTTTGTCCGCGGTGGAATCCTAAACTACTGGACCGATTTTAATAAAATTTTGCGCAGTGTGGATAGTTTATAACTCATCGGACATATTAACGTAAAAATATTTTAAAGCTATACGAAGTTCGCCCGGCCAGCTAGTTATATTATAAAACAAAGTCTCAAGCCTCAAAAGTCTTTGTTTCAATGTCATGTACTTGAAAATTAGGACGAATTTTTATAAACGACTGAGAACGCATTAAACGGGGTGACTCATGACGAGGAAAATTTGGATATATAATTCATTAAGGTTCTGTAAAAATTAGCTAATATAATTGAGAGATCATCTGTTTATCACTTAAACCAATAGTTATATATGTACTTACTTACTTCACTGGCTCAACGATCCAATCCAAAGAGGATTCTGGCCTCCGACGCTAAAAGATGCCATTTGTTCTATCTTGCCACTTCATTGGAGATTTATGGAACGTCACTATTCTTGGATCATAATATATGCAGTGTATTCTGGGATAAAATGTAACCCTGAAAGGAATTGAGATCAGACCAAAAATTATCGATAAAAAATAATTAAAACAATAAAATAAAAAATTCATGAATTAAGATTTTTATTTTTCACTTTTATTTTTCATGTGAATTATCGATTTATTTTAAAGTAATCAGTCGATTTCGTTGAAATAAGATAAAATAATAATACTAGTTAGTAAGCAATGAGAATACTACACAAAAAAAAGTGATTGTCATTACCTAAACCGTGCTTTTAGTCATAAAAATGTTTTTTTTTACTATTTTTTCCAATTTACATAGAATGTTCAATATACATGTTACACGTGCGAAACCGGGTCGAGTCGCTATCATTGTTTAATTTACCGAACAATTTGTAAAAGTAAGCATACAACAGAGTTTCAGAGTTCTCATTTCGTTTAACAACAGTACAACAAATTTAATTTCTGAGAGCAGCCTCACTTTATTGCCTTACATTGAAGTAATTTAAAGAATACATTTCACCACATATACTTCTAATTTAACAAACGCTCGAGGTGGCCCAGATTTATTGCTACCTTACATTTGTTGTTTTAATGTTGAGTAAAATGGGTCACGAAAGGATTTAACATGCAAGCGCGTTGTTTAGAAGCCATATTGATTCCGTAATACCAAAATTTATCCTATTATAATTAGCATAACAGCCTTCACGTAATGATTTTCATTCATTATTTGTTGTGTTTGACTATGCCAAGATTTATTAACTTGTTTGCTTTTTGTTTGTACGAACAGACGCAAGATTTTAGTTAAATACAAAAAAAAAAAATGATTTAGGCAAATAAATTTAGGCGAGTAACATATCATTACAATCTTCATTATTAGATATATGGAATTTTAATTAGAGTATCAATCACTATATTAATTATCTTTTGTTATATTCTATATAACTTTCGATGATATAGGTAGACTATAAAAAATGGAGTGATATTTTTACCATAATATTCATACTTGCAGACTTACATCAAAGCACAAAAATAGTATAAATGGTATGAAGTACCTAAGTGTATCTACATAATACCATGTGTTTGTAATAAAAAAAATATTACACAAATTGCATTAAGATAAACAAAAAGTTTCCCCATTGCTGTGAAAAAACTTGGAAGTTGAAGAAACTTTTTGTTTATTCAACTTCCAAGTCTTTAAACGCGGATGCAAGTTTGCATTCAGAACTGACTGGAGGTCTAAAATTTCCTAACTCTACTGTATGTAGGTACTCATTACTTAAAAGGATTACTATTTTATCCTGTGCGACGACTGGACTATCTGGCCATGTTTTACTTAATCTGCCCGAGGTCGGGTTTACTTAATGATTGATGCGGATACCGACTTCTCATTAAAGTAATTAATGTTTTTATTTGACACCGACCCACCTCGACAGAGATTCGGATCTTGACGTGGAGGTTTCGTATATTTAAAAAGGAATAAGAAAAGTGATGCTTCATTAACGTGCATATATTGATGGCTCGCAGTTTTGCCTTTTAACTTTTTTGTTAACTTTGTAATGGAAAAGAAAATATATGTTGATAGGCACGAGATGCTGTCGATTAAAATGTCGTGGTTGCAAAGAATAAAGTATTATTTTGTAATTTAGTTGTGAAAGATATAGAACTCGTCTTAACATATCTAGCTCCAATTTTAAAAGTCAAAGATTCTAACTATGTACGTAGATAGTTGACATTTATTTTTTCCCATCATCTAAGTGCGGTATACGGTAAAACAAGGAAATACTTTTTTTAATACTAAGGTAACAAACCAGTCTACGACTTGCTTGATGGGAAGCAGTCACCGAAGTCTGTGGATCTTTGTAATATCATAGGTATCACTCAGGTATTGCTGTCTTATCACGGCTTTCTTGAAGAAGCTCTTACTATAGTCTCCTGGGACAAGTGCCCACAAAGGCACAATTTTGTTAACTAGGTACTAGACTAAAGAGTGGAGGGAAAAAAACTTTTTTTTTCTACTCTAGCATATTTGCTTGAAAAAAAAAGGTGTATGTTGAATGACAGAAGTGAAAATTTTATGTCTCGCTCATTTCTCTTAATATTCGCGATCGCTACTTGAAATTCAATTAATATTACCAGTCCAATGAAAGTTAGATCATCACAAGACATTTGGACCGTCACGAGACAATAAAGATTACAATATAAAATGGTCCGACTATAAGAGTAGAAATTAAAGTAATATTATTTGTGATAAAAGATAGGCATTTTTCATACAGAAGTACTTATGGGCTACCATATAAAAACGAAAACGAACGTTTTTACGAATAATGTGGCGCCTGTCTACACTTTTGATTGTATAGTACACAGAGGATGTGTCCTCTGTGTACTATACAACCAAAAGTGTAGACAGGCGTAAAACAACTCCCTCTGCAATAGACTAAAAATACGCTAGCTAATACAAGACTCCTAAAAATTGCTCTCAAACTCATAAATATAATTTAAAATATATACTTCTTAAAGACTATTCAAAGTTGAATCGGTGTTTTCAAAGAAAAGGAGAAAGCAAACCCTAAAAAGTATAATTTTAAAAATAACTCTTTATGAAATTTTGCCTTTATAATAAATTGATGATTGAAATACCCCCGAAATAACTGGCTACAAAAGTGATATGATTGAATTAATTATGAAACTAAGTATTATAAAATGTAACTTTCTAAAGGTAGTTATTAATATTTTTTCAGAATCTTTCTAAAGCCTTAAATGTACTAGGTACTGTTAATAATTTAATAATCAAATAAATTAAATAAATAAATAAATATTTCTGGACAATTAGCACAGCGCCATCTAGTCCCAAATTAAGCGAAAAGCTTGTACTATGGGTACTAGACAACTGGTATAATACTTAAATACTTTTTTTTTTTGTAAATATTTACATACTAGATGACCCCGGTGAACTTTGTTTCACCTACTAAATCTATCTACTTAATAAATATATAGTTACGATCTAAGATCTGTCTCTCTTTAAGAAGATCCTACCCTGTGTGCCCGAACCTGGAGAATGTGCCATTGCAAGACATTTGTTTCCTAACTTGCCGCTTTTCATAAAATTTGACAATACTGTGACTCTCTTTGCCATGTCCGAGAATTCCTGACGCGGTCCTTTTACGAAACATCGCGCATACTGCGTAGCATATTCAACTCCATGAAAGACAACACCAGTACGTGTCGCTCAAGTATTGGTAATCCTTTACTAACTTATAAAATAGTCTAATCTTGCATTTATAGATTTCTCCTTTCAACTTGGCGGAATTTTGGAGTCACAGATGACACTGGTTACCTCAAGCCACTTAGTCCAAGCTACTGAAATCGTGCAGACGATGCAATCCGATGATCGAAGAACAGATCCCAAGTACTTAAACCGTCCGTGCATTCGACCATATTCTTATGTGCACGGTCGTGGGATCTGTGGATTCAGCCCATAGTTCTCAAGTGACCTCTTCCATTAATTCACTCATCGCATCAACTGCATTCGCCATCTTTATCCGCATTCGCCAGTGCAATTATATCAGCATACATGAACACCCGTCGACCCACCGCACAGAGCTGGTTCATGTGGATACATGATACTACTTGACAATTCGCCTAATACCACGAATGTCAAATGAATGAAAAAGCCAGACAACAATGTCTGGTTTTTTCTTAAATATATTTTTTCTTGTAGAAGCTTTTTTCTCGTTCTTCTTTTAGCGTTAGAGTAGGATTTGTATCAGTAGCAGATGTTCTAGCTATAGGTGTATTTTCCAAGACGTCATCTGTATATATTTCATCGTCTCGATACGACTTTTTCTATAATTTTATTTATTTCTTGGCGTAAGTATTGCATCTTTTCTTGGCATGAAGAATGTATATGTACGATCTGTATTTTTGGTTTCATCATCGTACTTTTTTGGATTTTGGAAATAAATAAAAATTTACTTAGTTTTAGCGCCAAATTCTTTATTTGCGGCATCCGCGGATCCGCCCTTGGTATGTGCGGGATCCCGCAGATTAATTAAAGCATCGTGATCCCGCGGGAATGCGGGATCTCGCTTTGCGGGATTGCAATCCCTAGTCACAGATGACACTGGTTACCTCAAGCCACTTAGTCCAAGCTACTGAAATCTCGCAGTCGATGCTATCCGATGATCGAAGAACAGAACCCAAGTACTTAAACTGTCCATGCATTCGACCATATCCTTATGTGCACGGTCGTTCGGGGATCTGTTGTTTTGCAGCCCAAGTACTCGATCTTTCCCGTATTCGGATTCATCCCATAGTTCTCAAGTGACCTCTTCCATTAATTCACTCATCGCACCAACTGCCCTCTATCCGCATCCGCCAGTGCAATTATATCAGCATACATGGACACCTACCGGCTAAGCTGAAGACGATTCCACCGGTGTTTCTGATCACGAAAATCAAACTTCAACTTAGAAGTATGATACTTGTGTTTAGCTTAACTGACAGTAACTCTGGAGCTGTACGGACTAAGCTGAATATGCTTGTCAATAACTTATCGTAAGACCTATTTTTGGAATCAAAATATTCGATGGTAATCGGCTTCAGCTTCGGCGGTAATCCCCCTGGTCCATGTGGATCCATGATACTACTTGACAATTCGTCTAATGTATAAGAAACCACAAATGTTTAATATATAAGAATATATGCCTAATATGAACAAAAACAGACTAAGACTGATCGCTGGAGGACACCAACGTTAATGGGAATTTTGTCTCTCCTCTCCGACAGAGGTCTAAACTATGGATTTGGAATTTCAGTACATGTCTCGGATGATGTCGATATAAAAACCTGGCAGCCCTTTAGACTTCAGTAAGAAAGTTCTCGCCAAATAAATTTATGACTAAATGATAAAATATGATTATATTAAAATTACAGATTTAGGTACTTCAGAAAATAATGAGGATTCGTTTTATTTTGTAATAGGTATCACCTTGGTTAACATGACAGACCTATATAATGTGATGTAGGTCTTACCATATGCAAAGTTATACAACTCTATGTGAATCCACAAACCTCGTTCTGCGTTCAGCCCCCATTTTCTGGTCTATTCGCATTGCTGACACTGGTTACATTTTCTGCAATCATTTTTGTAATTTACAATCCGAGTGTTTATGAAATTTACAAATTTCTATTATTTATTCTTAAGTACTGTACAAAGCATGATTTACCATAAACAGTCACTACATATTTCAACTCCTTTCTTGATGTCTATTAGTATTGTGTCAT
Source organism: Hypsopygia costalis (assembly GCA_937001555.2). Taxonomy (NCBI): domain Eukaryota; kingdom Metazoa; phylum Arthropoda; class Insecta; order Lepidoptera; family Pyralidae; genus Hypsopygia; species Hypsopygia costalis. Next base: position 8,135,412 of record OW443335.2, read on the forward strand.
TTCTATGTCACTTCTGAGAAAGTCATATTTGACAACCAACAAATATGACGTCGATTCTTTGTGACAATGACACTATTGATAGGTAGGTTCGCCATCTTTGCTGTTATGACATTCGACTATAGTAGGAACACTTTGTATGGGAAATTAAAATTGTTGTTTTCACTATCTTTCTTGATTTTTTTCCAAAATTTCTCACCGTTTAAACCTTCCCTGGGCTAAGACAAATATTTTAAAACCAAAATCAGCTAAATCGGCCTGGCCGTTCTCGAGTTTTAGCGAGACTAACAAAAAGCAATTCATTTTTATATATAAGATAATACATAGAAAACGCCCAGGCCAAGATAATCATACATGTTCATGCACACAAATGTTTGTCTTGTGCGGAGATCGAACCCGCAACCTCGGAGTCAAAGTGGCCATTGCTAACCATTCGACCACCGAGCTCGTCAAAAATTGAATACACGATTGCTCTTATAAAATGACGAATTTTTTACGTGTCAATACTTTTGTATTGACACGTAAAATATTAAAAAATGTAAGTATATATTAATGTTAATAAATTAATGACTGTAAATCTTTCTGTTGTGTTACTCGCCTCGAAATAATAAAAGAAAAAGAAATCAACAAAACTCTAAAAAGAATTTCGAGATCTGAATTCATTATACAACTAAATCTCGTGAAGGAAACCTTCTAAAATATAAGTGACGGCACGTGCATTCGGGAGCAAACTCTGTAAAGAGGTCGTTAGAGTTTCTACAACGGTCGATGGGGTCAGGACTCTACCTATATTCGTGGACATCATTATCGTACTTGCAAACGTTTCCATTCGTGAAATGGATAGTGTTGGACATGTGAATATTTGTAATATCCTTAGATAGGAAAACAACCTTTGTCAATATCGTTTATTATTAATTTTAATTGATATTATTCACCGATCGTTATAAATGTAAAAATGGGAGTTAGGGCAGGAATAAATGATTAGTTAACCTAACTAACGAGCGTTAATACGGTTACGGTAACCGCTTCACATCAGGCGGGCCGTATGCTTGTCTGCCACCCGACGTAGTATAAAAAAAAAAAAATATTTTGACGAGCCCGGTGGTCGAATGGTTAGCAATGGCCACTTTGACTCCGAGGTCGCGGGTTCGATCCCCGCACAAGACAAACATTTGTTTGCATGAACATGTCTGTTTGTCTTGTTCTGGGTATTTTCTATGTATTATATGTATGTATCTACAAAAAAAATGTATTTAAATATTATATCAGTTATTTAGTACCCATAGTATAAGCTTTGCTTAGTTTGGGACTAGACGGCCGTGTGTAATTTTCCTGGAATATTTATTTATTTATTTATTATTTATATAGAAATTAATTGACACTCAAAATGTAAAAAATGGGGTGTGGCTGTGTCATGGACATAGCCGTGTATTGTACGTAAATACGTTATATGCACTAAAATTATCTCAAAATGGCAGCGCTTCTCCCTCTTTATAGATAGATATATACCCACTGCATAGATAAAGGAAAAATTCTTTGATCCTTTATCTATCCAGTGGTGTAATTGAATTTTGGATGGAGATGATAGATTGTAGCTGCAACAATAAACTATAACTCCAGATTTTGTTATCATTCGATTTTTTTAATTACCTCCCTTTGGAGGCAATTTTAAAGACGTATTCAAGTCAAAAACTTTATATAAAAATGATATTGCTAAAAGAAAACAAAACAAAATCACTAATTTACTTAAAAATTTTAAAAATATTAATAGAAACTGAAACCGGCACTTACTACGCTATTTACTAAATGACCACGCGTTAAAAACGGTGATCAAGTAAATGCTCCAAAACGCTCGATTGATTCAACTCGGAAAGCGGTTATTTGCCGCTTATTTTGTTGGGAGACCATAAAAAAGCGCCTCGTCGGATATTTCATGAGTTTTAGGAAAGACTATCATTATTTTGACGGTCTTCTACAGTCCCTTCGATTGATTACAGTACCCAGAAAGAAGGTTAGCGCAGACGAGTCCAAATTTTATAAACATTTTTATTATTTCGTTAAGTTTATCCCATGAATTTGAGGCATCACTTATTTAAATTATTAGGTGCCTGCTCATAAAAATATTTTGAAGAATATAATTACACTTGTTCGGTTTCGTACAGTTTGTGTGATGGGACCCGAAGTGTGGATATTTGCAGTAAAAATAAAGCCATATAACAATTTCTTTGAAGGTTGTTGTGTTCATGCGATAGAGAGAGATCACCTCACCAGGAGGAAAGAAGTTCCTAGCGTTGACGGGGGTAGAGCGGCGCGCGAGCAATATTTAACGTTACGAGCGCTTATATGGCTACAGTAACCGCTTCATAACAGTTGCGCCGTATGCTTACTCTCCACCAGGGGTAGTATAAAAAAAGCAATATAGCTGAAAAGATAGGCAAGCAAAAGTGAGCAAATCACATATCTATAAGAATGTTGCGATCGTCCATAAGTTGCGATAACTGCTTACCAATAGGCAGGTCGTATGCTTGTTTGTCACCTTAGTTGTATAAAAACAAATCGACTACTAAAAAAAGAGTGACGATCCCGTAGTGGATGCAGAGTGTGACTCCTCTACTAGCTACAGCGACGACCTCAAGAGAGTCGATGGATGCAGGTTGCTCAGGACCGAGGCATACGGTTCTCTAGGGGGCGGCTTATGAACATATTCTGCAATGGATGAATACGGTCTGAGTTGATGATGATGATGATGAAACCGCAACCGACATAGTATCGTATATCCAAAAGTTTTGTACGATTTGGCAGAGTAGGAACGCAATTTTAAGGATCGGAGTAAAAAAAAAAAAACAAACTCAAATATCACTGTATATTATGTTGTATATAATATATTTACTACTTGCATACTTTTATTGTCCATAGGCAAAACTTGAATCATAATAATAGTTCATTTCAACAATTTACTCGAATTTTGTATTCTCAAAATCTACAAACCCAAACACACGCGAGCTCTTGATTGATATTTAATCGTCGACCGTTTATATTGGCATCGGGACCCGAACACCTTGGCCTCGAAGATAATTTGATCTAATAAAAAATTAAAAGCATTTCAAAAACATCATAATGATAACAACAGCATAATTGCTTAATGGCAACCCAAATTGTGATTCCATATTATTTATTCATGAGTTCAGGCTTGCTGATCCTCCACATGCGATGGACGCTTGCATTGGCTCAAAATTACCTAGACCATTATGTCATCAAGAGTTTTATGAATTTAAATTCTTTATTATATGAATTAAGTATCTTTTTATAATGGCCTGACGTCATGGTTGCTTACACCCTCTAGATTAGCCATAATAAGCATTTAACAGGCTTGGTAATGTTGTAGGTACATTTAGTTTTTTTTATAAACTTACTCATAGAATTAGTCAGAGCCGAAATTCTCACATCATATTCCACGAAGTTTTACTTGATGTTGTTTAATTGAGGGAGTATCATATAGTGTATCATTATTAAGCAATTTGAAATCATTTTCATTACCTATTAATAAAGACTGAGTCATGTCTTTTGATGTTTTAAAATCGATCTCTAGTAAATTTATTTTGTTTATTGTGTTTTACAGAAGAATTAAGATCTGCCATGACATGTAGCCCCTTGTTTCGTTACCAATTAGGGACAGTCAATTAGAATCATTTGGTTTCACTTTATTAAAAAATTAATACAATTAAATTATTGGACCTTAGATCACTCAAATAATTGCATGCTGAATTTATAAATTGTAATTTATATATTAAACACGTAATTGCCTTCCAGATATCATCGTCTGGCATTACTTAAATTTTACTTTCCATCAAAATTATTATCAATAGTTATCGTAAAATACATTATGGTAATTACTTTGATCAAAATATTACCAATCATAGTAAGTTAAATTAGAATGAAATTGTGATATTGTTTAGTAATTTTCGTACGCCTTTCCGAAGTAATGAAATAATTCGTTGAACAATATTAAAAGTTTGATGAAATAGATCGTCTAAAGTATATAATTTTGTTATTGTAGACAAAAGATAGTAATTTAAAAGTTTGTGGGAACAGGCATCAAAATCGACAACGTTGATCGTTCGCCCGTGAAATTAAATGCTAATATCATATGCCATGTTGAGTGTTCTTAACAACATTATAATGAGGGATCTGGGAATAAGATCGCTCGTAGCTACGACTAATTTAAGAGCGTAATGTTAAAGTTTTTTGTCGGATAATTTTGTACACGGATCTATGAAATTAAATTAGGGCAATTCTCTTCTGTTATTACCATGCAGTTTCTGAACTGGCTTACTGGTTTCCAAATACATGTCTATATATATAAAAATGAATCTCTTTTTCCCTTAGTCAGGGCATCACGCGTGAACGGCTGGACTGATTTTGTATTTCTTTTTATGTTGTATTCGGTATTATTAGGAGAAGGTTCTTATGAAAGAAAAAAGTAAAAAAAAAGCGTGAGTATTTAGAAACTTTAAGAAATTGGAACAACCATATCAACTTTTCTAATGTAACTTTATGTCATTTAACAGTAATGTTACTTACTCATTTCACAGATTGCGCGAAATCAATTCGAATTCAATGTTAAATTGAAGTCAGGAAAATGTCTATCGAGTCAACTTATAAAAGTTAAGGAATATATAAATTTTCTGAACTAATTACACATTGCCGTCTAGTCCCAAACTAAGCAATACTTGTACTATGGGTAACTAATAAATTTACTCAAATACATTTTTTTGTAAATACACATATAATACACATCATCTTTAGAAACCAAAGGGCAGGTTGGGCTCTCCACAATTTAACAAAGGAACTCTTGTCTTAGTTTATCAATATAATAAATTGTCATTTAATTATGAGCAAACGTCCTGGAATAGAACTTTACAGAAAATTGTACCAGGAGACAGCTAAGAAGTATGTTTTTTATTTTTAAAACATCAAAGAGCAATAATTTCCTATTTAAAATATCATGCCTGCCACAATATTAAATACCTACATTCTTTGCACTTTTAGAATACCTAATTTTAGATTTAAAGGAACAAATACCACGCTATTTCATGATCTTTCACATGCATTTAATTTATTACCAGGTTTAGTGGTCCACCTTCACTTTTATTGCGTCTTTCTAATCAGTGGATGACATAGTAAAATAAAAAATAATAAAACCTGCATCATAAATATTCGAGCAGGGCTCCTTTGAGATGACTTCGCTTGGACATAAATATTCTGTGCGTTGTGTGAAAGCGTGGAGCATTGAGGTAAGTAGCACGAAGACGGATCGAAATTATTAAGTACTAGCTGACCCGGAAAACGTTGTTTTGACACATAAATTATTCGCTATTAAAAAATAGGGGTTTATGGTAGAAGGCCGAAAATTTGAAGTTGTGTGTATTTTTCAATGCTAAATCATAATAAATAAAAATAAAAAAAAATGTCAATAAAATAAAAATAAAATATTTAGGGTTGTTTGTTACCGGGAATTCCTAACGCGGCCCTTCCATGAAACATCGTGGAAGGGCCGCGTCAGGAAGTCCCGGATCCGATGCAGCTTCATGTCCGTGATGTTGCAGGCAAACTGCAAGAGAGTCGTCTACGCTAGTATGGTCACATTTTATGGAAACCGGCAACTTAGAAAACAAATGTCTTATGCACGATGTTTCGCGCATTCTGCGCAATATATTCATCTCCGTGACACGAAACTCCTACACGTGTCGCTCAAGTATTGGCGATACTTTACTGACGTATATAATGCTCTAATCATGGATTTAAAGACTGTCCTTTCAGCTTGAGCGGAATGTTGGAGTCACAAATGACACTGGTTACCTCAAGCCACTTAGTCCAAGCTACTGAAATCTTCAGATTCAGACCGTAGTACCAACCGCCCCTATCCGTATCCGCCAGTGCAATATCATCAGCATACATGAGCACCAATATTTAATTTTGATCTAATTGTTTCTTCTTAAGCCTAACCAGTTTGCCCGAACCCGGAGAATGTGGAATTGCTAGTCATTCGTTTCCTAACTTGCCGGTTTCCATAAAATGTGACCATACCAGCGTAGACGACTCTCTTGCAGGTTGCCTGCAATGTCAGGGACATGAAGCTACATCGGATCCGATATTCCTGACGCGATCCTTCCACGAAACATCGCACATTCTGCGCAGTATATTCATCGCCGTGACACGCAACCTCAACTCAAGTGACCTCTTCCATTCATTCACTCGTCGCACCAACCGCCCCTTATCCTTGTCCGCCAGTGCAATATTATCTATCAGCATACATGAACACCCATGAAGATGAAGATGTCCATGTGGAACCATGATACTACTTGACAATTCGTCTAATATTACGAATGTCTAATATATAATAATATCTTACTGTGATTTGTATAATTATAAATCTTTGTTAAATAATAAATAAATAATTTGCAATACAAAAATAATGCGACTATAAATTGAGTTATAGACTATAATATCTCTCAAGTTGGATCAAACTGCACATAGTGTGCAAAATTTGATTAAACTCGGTTCAGTAGTTTAGTATTCCATTGCGGTCAAACAACGTGACACGAAATTTCTATATATTAAGAAGATAATACATAGAAAACACCCGGACCAAGACAAACAGACATGCACACAAATGTTTGTCTGGAGCGGGAATGGAACCCGCGACCTCGGAGTCAAAGTGGCCATTGCTAACCATTCGACCACCGAGCTCGTCTAAATAATATCGAGTTAAATAGCACATAGGCTAATGGATAAAATGTTCAGACACCGTGGGGTAGATTTATTTTTAATTTTCCGAGAGCAATCAATTGAATCGATATGATTTATTTTTTACTAGTGGTAGTTCGAAAACTAAATCCAGTTTTTTTTACAAAATAAGAACCTTGCAAAACGTTTACGTGCGGTGCGCGCCCTCCGCAATCTATATTTGAGAAAAAATATAATATAACATTTCATTATATCGTTCAGATTCAGAAATATATTTTCAGTAAATCACAAAGTATTTTTCGAAAAGCAGCTATTACGACTTTGTCTGTGGGGTAGGTAGACTGGTGAATAGAACTCTAATTGGTAGTATACGTGGAACTCTGTCTTTTTCTGGAATCGCTCGAGGGTATGATTGTATTTGTAATACCTAATAAACACCTGAAATAGCGAATCTCACAATTGTTATTATATTTCGAATGTCTGCTGCTCCTCATTTAATATAATAATATTCCATACCCAGTTTGTGGAAACAGTTTTTATGATTAACTGGCTTGCCCCCGACTTCATCCGCGCGGAATAGTTATTTTTTTATCTTTTATTTTAATATTAATAAGAATAAATAAAATTTCTAAAATTTAAAACCGACTCCAAACATTACTCTACGTTTATTCATGTAGATACAGGCTGATGATGATGATGATGATGAAAAAAAATATGGGACCAATCTGGGAAGTATACTCTTTAAAAAAAAAAATTTTTCAAATCGATTTATAAATCACGGAGTGATTATGAACAAACATTATTAAAAAAACCAGTCGAATTGAGAACCTCCTCCTTTTTTGAAATCGGTTAAAAAGTAGCCTAAGTTACTCCTTATTACATCATCATTATCATTTAAAGGCTGGCAACGGATCGGCGACCCCTTGGTGTCGCTGATCTCCATTGGCGGTGGTGATTGCTTTCCACCAGGTGACCCACATGTTCGTTTGTCCCCCTCTCACATATTACATCAGGTATCTGCCAGTGAAAGTCCCGTCAAAATTCAGTTCAACCATTTCAGAGATTAGTCGATCAAACAGACAGACAAAAATTATAAGAAATGTTATTTTGGTATACGTACCGTGTATACATCCATATGCGTTTAGTAAAAAGCAGTTATTTTAATATTACAAACAGACAGACACTACAATTTTATTTATTTGTATAGATTGAAGTCGGGTTAGTATCTGAAGATCTCGGCTAAATGTTTAACAGTCACTTTTCATTTAGGCGATATAAAATTTCATGTTTTCGAAAATTTTGTCTTTACTGAATGCTGTGTTTGATTATTTTCGGTATATTCTTCTACTATAGACTTCCTCATCTTATTCTTCAATTAATCAGCATTTGAATCTAGTTACCTTGCTCTTGTTAGTCCAGCTCGTATAGTCTTTTACTTCTATCCTTGTCTAAGTTATACCTATTATTTGTTAATAATTTCAATGGAGTACTGCCCCCTTACCACCAACTCTTATTGCGATTCAATAACTGAATAGATTGCTTATTCATACCAATGAATAAGCGACTCTATTTGAAATTGGATAGAGTCGCTTATTCATTGGTATGAATAAGCGATCTATTCAGTTATTGAATCGCAATAAAAGTTGGTGGTAAGGCAGCTGACCTCTTTCTTATAAACGCTATCCTTCACGCTATCCAATTGTTTGTTAGATTTCTTTCCTCTTTTTTCGTTTTGTTTATTTTCCGGTCATTATTAGGACAGAAAAAAATGTAATCTTCTTCGATTACAAATTTTGGACGATACTTTTTAGTATAATCAAATATAAATTAAGATTACACAAACATTAAATCTTTATAACGTTATTTCAAAATATGTCTTTAGCAGTAACATACACTTTGGCTACCAAGCTATGTTTAAAGCTAAGTGCTAACCGCCGATTATCCAGATTATATGACTACGGTAAATCATCTAATGCTTAGCCCCTTTCTTTGCCTGCGATCCAGCCGTGTGAACTATGAACTATAAAATTGAAGTATTGCCCTCTATCACACAAAGGGTACATCTCGTTATATTCCCCTAACAAAAGAAGCAGTGTCGTAAAAATTGCAAATAAGCCGGATTTTATATGGCCGGTCTGATGTAATGAGATGGATGGATTTTGAATTTATTAACGCATAAAAAGATTATGATATTCTTTTTTCATCACTAAAATATTGAATTTCTTAAGGTATATTTCTGATTCAAAGTTTTCTTGGTGATTTTATTATTGAGACATGGAACCGAGAGATTGTCTTTTTACTAGTCTTAGGACGAAACTATTTCATAGATTATGAGACACGTTTATATGTTATAGACATTTATTTTTCTATATCTCTATACCACTTAAGTCGCAATCAAAAATATATTATTTAGTAACAGCGTTTTACAGTATCAGAAAGCTCTTAGTAGATAAATCTGGCGAAGTTTCGAAACAATCTCTTACAAAAAAATTAAAACTATATATTCTAAACCTATTTGACGATAGTCTATACATCGAATTAGAGCACAAAAAAACTATTTTAATCAAATCGGATTGTACAAAAGATAATGTGTAAGTCGAAGAAAAGACAACTAAACCCCTTCTGTATATTTTCTAGTATAACTTTGTGATAATTTGTATCTATGTTCAACCTTATGTATAGTTTGCCTGCGTTATCTATAGACAGATGTCTTATAGAATTCAAACGAGACACTTTCGTAATAACTGACTGTTTCCAATTACCGTGTAATACGTAGTCAATCATGGCTGCTTGACAGTTCATTTTCAAGTCGCAATTTGTTGCTTAGCATCTTACTTTATGACTACTCAGGTAACCCAAAAAAAGTAGATAGGTTACAGACGCTCTCAAAGGGCTAATGAAGCGATGTGGGAACAAAACCTTATTACACGTTACATGGGGTTCTTCAAAAAGGGCGTGAATAGGTTTTTATACGGTCGGAATTTGCGTGTGATGCCCCTGGTGTTGCAGGCGTTCATAGGCTACGGTAACTGCTTTCCATCAGGCGGACCGTATGCTTGTTTGCCACTTTAGTGGTATATATATATATATATATATAAAGACATACATACATATGTTACTCACCAGCAGAATCTTGTTCGCCAGCAGAGGTTGGGACTTGAAGCACAGCGTAGTTTCTTGCTCAATTGCTTGCAATGGGAGACGAAGATACAGTACACTGCAAACATCAAAGCGTACAAGCAGCTATTCATACGCAAACATGTTAGTCGAATTTGTTATGGCGCCTACACGATATGTTCTCTGATTGGGTAATATTGTCAACCATGTTGGCAGATATCTATATACATAAATAAAAATGAATGTACGCGCATAACTTCCGAACAACTGCACCAAATTGGATTGGAAAAATAATTATTATTTTTTGTATTCGTTATTATCAAGACAAGGTCTGCTTATAAGAAAATTGAAACAATAATAGAAGATATTTTTTTTTTAATCTCAAATATTGCTGTACCTACGAAGTTCGCCAGGGCAGCTGACGTGACTAACATGGCTAATGTTTGTTAATAAGTGACAGCATTCATATTGCGTTTTAGAACGATGAATATTCCCTGTAGCTGTCCAAATGCTAACAAATATTCCTTATCACATCATTTATTGATGTGGTTTCTTTGTAGTGTACTTACTATTTTAAATCTACGTATGTACTATAAACACACTATCCCTTCCATTTCACCAAATAAAAAGGCAACCACTTTCAGTATGTTTATACCAGTATAAAGAACATTTGATTTGTTATTTTATGATATAAAAATGGAAGAACAAAGGTTTATCCTTCACAAAAAATCTATGAGTTATTAATTATTCAAATGAGAAAAAAGTTACGTAAAACGAAGTTCTATCCAATCTACTTTTTATTCTTAATATCTCTGGTTTGCAAGGAGACCATAGTTTAACCTTAAAGTCGTTTTTGTTATAAATTTTATAGATTTAAAATTGCCACAGAATTACAGGTTTTTGATATGCATCTGTATCTACTTCAATCTGAAATAATGAATGGAATGGTCGAGTTGAGTCCGGTCTCAGAGTATAATATTTTATAGCACTGCATTTAATTTGCTTTGCAGGTTATTGCAGCAGTGAAGCCATAATTTTATTGTTTTCTTTACTGTTGTGCTTGACAGAAGATTTAAAATTTCATTGAAATCGACTCAAGACAAGATTAAAATTACATCAATATTTTACGGCAACGCGCGTGTGATGCCCCTGGTGTTACAGGCGTTCATACGCTACGGTAACTGCTTTCCATTAGGCGTGCCGTATGTTTGTTTGCTTGTTTGCCACTTTAGTGGTAACAGATAAAACACCATACTACTACCACAGTATAAGTAATAGTACTACGTACAGTATGGCCGCACCCTGCTGCTCTCTCTTGTTGACCTCACCTCCCCTCTGAGACAAATCTGGAATAATTTGTATGGCGCCGCATGCACATATACTCATTCCTGCTCTGAACAGTCATTGTTTATGCAGTCGTTACTTAGATCATTGATATAATTTTGTATATGAATGTTACTGATGCGACATTTGTATTGAGTGGTCGGGATGCGCTACTACCTTAGTCTAAAACTAAATATTAATGATGACCTTAATTAACTTAGCCACCAAACTCCATACCGTAACCTGCACCGTAAGATTCCTCATAATTATAATGAGAAACACCTCATTACAATTGCGGAACCCTACGGTACTACATAACAACTAGAATTAGGTCTTATTAGTGCCAAGTGAACCACTTTGTGAGACATCGGTTGTTAGATATTTCTAGCTAGGCTGACGGACATAATGACTAACGAGTTAAATTTAACTACGGTTATTATTCACGTTATTACTCTTTTTAATGGGTAGTTAATTGTGTAATGAATATGGGACAGAAACTAATTTAGACACGCATACAGGATTGTGACCGACGAGCTCGGTGGTCGAATGGTTAGCAATGCCCACTTTGACTTCGAAGTCGTGGGTTCGATTCCTGCACAAGACAAACATTTGTGTGCATGAACATGTCTGTTTGTCTTAGTCTGGGTGTTTTCTATGTATTATATGTATGTATTTACAAAAAAAATGTATTTAAGTACATTTATCAGTTGTCTAGTACCCATAATACAAGCTTTGCGCTTAATTTGAGATTAGTCCCAAATTGTATGGCGCTGTGTAAATTGTCCAGAAACATTTATTTATTATTATATATTTATTGTAGCGTGTGATTTTTAATCTTATCGATTTTTTTATTAATCCCTGCCCCTACTAATATTATTTTCTTCCAACTATGCTTTAATTTCATCACAATCACACTAAAAACTCAGTACAAAACGAGTCTTTAATGCTCTAGAGCAATAAAAATGTATGAAGTTTCATTATTGCACAGTTTTTAGGGTTCCGAACCTCAAAAGGAAAAACGGAACCCTTATAAGATCACTTTGTTGTCCGTCTGTCTGTCTGTCTGTCTGTCTGTCTGTCTGTCTGTCTGTCTGTCTGTCTTTCTGTCTGTCAAGAATTTCTATGTCGAGAATGCGTGGAGGTATCAAGCTGAAATTTGAACTGTATACTCAGGTCTACGGTCCCATGAAGTTAAAAAAAAATCAAACTGCTAAGTTTACGTAGAAAAAAGTTACGGCCGTTTATTCAGCAAAAAACGCATATTTCGACACACTCAAGGGAATCAAAACCTATAGGGTACTTCCCGTTGACCTAGAACTATGAAATTTGGCAAGTAACATCGTTATAGACTACAAGTACAGGAATAAATCTCAAAACTATACATTTGTAAATAGATCTTAAAAAATAGGGGGTCTATATTTTCTATAGGGTGTCGAAATTTCAAATTGAAACTACTAGTTCAAATGGGGTATCATATGAAAGGGCTTGATGTACACATTGCAAAATATATTTTATTTATTTTTTTCGACGCATTATTTCTTATTTATAATGAAAAATATCAAATTTAATAATGATACTACGTACCTACGGAACCCTCGGTGGGCGAGTCCGACTCGCACTTGTCCGGTTTTTTTTTATCACACCAGAAGGTGCCAATCTCAATGGATTAGCTCTATTCAGCCAGCCGATATCAATACTTTTTTTTCGTACGTATTATTCGTTTCTATCCTACTTGTTCCAAATTTAAAAAATGATTGCTGCTAACTCTGAGTTAAAAATGAAAGAAATTTAAAAAAGTGATTTGGCGGGAACTTTGTTAATTTTGCTTGACAATATTTTTGGAAACGATAAAAGTGTGATACTATCTGATTTTGAGTGCTTCGGCTTCGAATTAAAAAGGAATCATCTAGCGACATATTAACTCCGGAAAACATTCTAAAAGAAGCCGACAGTGTTAGAGAAACTTCTATTTTAACTGTTTGATATGAGTGTCTTTTATCTACTATTCCTATAGGTATTAGTTGAAAGAAAAGCAGATTATGCACCTCGCTTTAAGTAATTTATGTTGCCCTCGTGCCTGTTAGATTAGAGCCCTCGCTAACGCTCGGGCTCTAAATCAGGCACTCGGTGCAATAATAAATTACTTTGTGCTCGATGCAATAATCTACTATTTTGTGGTATCAGCAAGTAAAAAAGTCATACAAAATATTGTCACCATGATAACAGACCCTTTAAACTAGAAATGTAAAGTTTCACAAGAACATAAAAGTAAACAGATGGCTAAACTTGAGAGAAAGTGAGAGAGACTGAGAGGTACTTATTCTCAGCCTTTCTCACTTTCTCAAGTAATAGTAAAAAGAAGAAAAGAGAACACAATTGGTGAATTAAGAAAACCAAAAAAATGATATAGTTTGGCGGTGGGAGATGGGGAAGCTTCCCACCGCCTTTCCTAAGCAAAACATATCACTAATATAAAATCAAAACTGCTGAAGTTAAACGTGAAATTAGGACATGATATGAAAAATTAAAGAGAAGAAGTAAAGGATTGAAATTATAATAAACACGGGAATTAACGCGATCATGCATGTAAGGTAGTTTTACATACCTTTATTGGTTGCACCGGCCATGGTCACAGGCTGACTGTGACCACGGCCGGTGCAACCTGGTCGAAACGTCAGGCAATAATAAAGGTATGTAAAACTACCTTACATGCATGATCGCGTTAATTCCCGTGTTTATTATAATTTCAATCATGCAACGCGAAAGTTTAAAAGTTATTATAGAAGTAAAGGATGTTGAGGAAGGAGGTAAATGTTTAAATGATGTATTAGAGGAGGTACAGAATACATAGATGTTCTAGACAGAAGCAGACACAATGAAATTAACAGTACGTTGAGAGTTAGTACAATTGATCAGCCTTCATAAAAACATCAACTTAATTACCATTAACTGTAAGAAGTGGACTTTATTAGCTCAATTAATTAAGCAAAGACAGGCGAACTGGCATCACTTACAATTGTTGCGTGAGACCGAATCAACCAATTAAAAACTACTTTAGAACATTTATCCAAATGACTGTCTTCTTTATTAATGAACAATTAATTACCGTATAAGTAAAAGCAGAAACTCTTACGTATGCTGATAATTATAAATGAATTGCCGTGGAAATTATATGAGAAAGTTTCAAATGAGTTCGTGTGTAAAAGATGTGAGTAGGTGTAGCTATTTAAAATTATATAAAAAAAATCCGGCCTAGTGCGAGTGAGTTCCGTACCATTATCAATAAAAACGGCAAAAAAATCAAGTTTATTGTATAGGAGCCTCCCTTAAATATTTGTTTTATTTTTATTTAATTATTTATATTTTAAGTGAATATAAAACTAAATATTATTAGAGTATTTCAAGCATCTACCTATTGCCGTTATCTATTGCGAGCAAAAACGAGCAAAAAAATTACGTTTGTTGTATGGAAGCCCCCTTAAATAATTGTTTTATTCTGTTTTTTAGTATTTGTTGTTATAACGGCAACAGAAATACATCATCTGTGAAACTATCAAACTTCACGGTTCATGAGATACAGCCTGGTGACAAACCGACGGACGGGACGGACGCGACGGACGGACGGACGGACAGCAGACCCTTAGTAATAGGGTTCCTTTTTAACCCTTGGGTACGGAACCCTAAAAAGTAAGGCAGCGATTTAAATGAAGTGAGGGTGGGTGTTTATTAGCATGTATGTCTCATTTATATTTGACACTGTTCGAAATCCTTGGTCTGTGGTTAGAAGTTTGACTAATACTAAACTGTTTAACCTACCCCTATCTGCCAACCCTGAGACATATACACAACTATATGCATCTAGAGAGACAAGCTTCCAGAGTATTTGTATATGACTTGGTCTGTGATGTATGTGGTGGAAATCTGTAGCACTCCTATAACTATACTCAACAAGTGAACAAACATACTGCTCGTTATAGTGTCACAATCGCAAACTTTGCCCTTTTGTCTGGCGGCGGCCATCCGAATGTACTAATTAGTGTTCCGGCGCGGACTTATTTGTCGATTGCAGCAGAAAGTTGCGAACAGATTGGGTGGCCCGCGGTCACAGACAATTTCAACTGTCCCTTCACCTTTAGTTGCAGTTTGGTCGATCTTCTTTTGTTTTATGGTATCCATATGGATGTATAAATAATATTATTCGTATCTTTTTTTTTTTAACTAGTTACATTGTTAGTATTTACTTAGAATTCTCGCCATTACTTTCAAGTTTTCTATGGTGATTGAAAGAGATTCCTGATGGGAGAGATCTGGCATTGTACGTTTCTTTCTCTTTTACGTATGTTTTATAAGTACAATTAAGTTTTTACAAAAAAAAAATTGGTTGCCTGTAAAGTCGGTATACGGGCGAAAGTTTTACGTGACAACGACTTTGAGTGATAAAATTTTTTCCAGTTGAAAGGACGCATGCCTTTCACTTTTTATGTCTGTCTCTCTCGCTCTTAGAAGGGACGCGTGCCTTTCACTCGCTCTCATTGTAAGCGCATAACGTGAGCCAGTTTCTTGAAGTGTCACCCGGCTAACCAATTTATAAGACGTTGTCACGTCAAAAATAGATTATTATCTCACAGTTATACACAGTACAATACAGCATTTTACCTCATGTTTCGTTATTTAACCACATAGGTTCTTGTACTATTTCACTCTTTCTTAATTTCGTTTTGGCAATCATCAGGAGCTCGATGGCGTCGTTACGCGTGTCAGTCTAATCGATCATGCAAGTTAAGCAGCGTCAACGGTAGCCTCTCCATGGATGGAATTTATCTCGAGCTCCTTCGATACTCCATCACACTTTGCTTAACGACTAATCTAATGACAACAGCCGGGGCCGATGGCTTAACATAGGGTACGTTAAGCCATCATCGGTCCCGGCTGTTGTTGAGCAGCGTGATGGAGTATGTTCTAAACCCCTTCGATTGGGGGGAGGCCCGTATCCCAGCAGTGGTTTCAATAAATAAATAAATAATATTGTCAGACAAATTAGACAGCGCCATCTAGCCCCAAAGTAAGCAAAGCTTCTGTCATGGATACTAGACAACTGACAAACATACGTAAATACATTTTTTTTTTTGTAACTAGATACTTATGTATAGTATTAACTAGTACAAATACTGCTCGTTTAGTAATTAGTATACGTTAGATAGACATACATATGGCCGTGTGGTTTCCGGAAGACTAGAATAGAATCACTCCGTTTCTTCCCGTGGATTTCGTACAAGGCGACTCAGGGAAATACATTATCAAATATCGATCAGGCCTCCCCAACCCGTTGACCAGCGTGGGGAGTGTAGGCCAAATCCTCCTTCCGTCTAGGACGGACGAGAGAGGGTCGTGCTCCTGTAGTGGAGACTAAAATGGACCTGATGATGATGATGATGACACATACATATATACCGTCGTACAATATAAGACAAACTATAATCTCGTAAGTGCCCGTGAGGCAAAACGACATTGACTAGACTAATTCCATATAATTCATTCCCAAATATAGAAAATATTTTTGTACAAGCCAATTTCACACCTGGCTTGTTCCCTCCCAAGTTTCCTATGGGAGCTAGACGAGGTGTTGGGTGTCAGCTAATTAGTACACGCGTTGGCTTGGAATGAGCGACGACGGAACTAATGTAGAGGCGTCGAGTGAAGCCACAAGGTAATACGGTTGGTCAAATTTTGACAGGGGAGTGACAGGAAAAGGAACTTATTAGATTTTACTAATGGGCGCTAAATAGATGAAAAGAACTCATTATCATCTTCTCTAGAAATGTAGCTAATGGCTTTTGTACTATGTGATATTAATTCGGCATCATTATACTGTTGGGATACGGGTCTCCCCTCAATCCAAGGGTTTTAGAGCGTACTCCATCACGCTGCTAAACTGCGGGTTGGCGGAGGCCAGTGATTTCAAGCCACCCAACGGCCACTGACTTGGCTTAACAACTGTCATCTAATGACAACAGCCGGGACCGACGGCTTAACGTGCCCTCCGAAGCACGAAGGAGCTCGAGATAAATAAACCCATCCATAGACAGGCTACGGTCGACGCTGCTTAACTTGCGTGATCGATTTACGTGAACGACGCCATCGAGCTCCTAAATCAATGTGACATTGATATCTCATACTAATGCTGTCCTGTAATAGTGCTTGCATAAATAGTATATTCCAGCCCTCTTACCATCAACTCTTATTGCGATTCAATAACTAATTAGAATGCTTATTAATACCAATGAATACGCGACTCTATTTCAAATTGTATAGAGTCACTTATTCATTGGTATGAATAAGCATTCTATTCAGTTATTGAATCGCAATAAGAGTTGGTGGTAAGGGGGCTGTACAGTGTTCCACAGAGTATGTGCCGCGGCACAATGGTGTACCGTGGTCATTCGTTGGTGTGTCGCAGAAAAATAAGGTTATCAACCACAGAAATAAATTGTTTTTTTATTTCTGTGTTATCAACAAATAAAAACTGATGTTTCATTTATTGTGTACCTCCAAACATGTTCGTTTTCCTAGATGTACCTTACACTAAAAAGTTTGCGGAACACTATTCTAGTAGAAAAGGATGACAGATCAATCAGATCAGAAATTTAACCAGATTCCTAAACTCTTATCAAAATAGTATTGAAATGGTAGCTCCCAAAGTATGGGCCGATTTCATTGCAATGTAAATGTTTATGAGTATGAATGTTTGTATTATTTATGACTATCATGCATAAACTATATAAATATAAATTTGGGGTGTAAGTGGTTCATCAACATCTTTGAACCAAAGCCAACCTCACCTGCGCGTGGTGCTCCCTACTAACAGACAAACGAGGCTCTGGCGATAAGAGAGGTAGGGCATAGCGTATTTTGTAAGCTGCCCGACTGGGGAAGGACCTCCACCTCGCAGGATACTGCAGCCAAATAACAATTCCCTTGAGGGTTGTTGTGTTCCTGCGAGTGAGTGAGGTCACCAGAAACGCAAGAGTTGCTGCGATGGCAGCGGGGGTGACGGCGCGCGATCGATATTTTTTGTTGCGAGCGTTAATATGGCTACGGTAACCGCTTCACATCAGACGGGCCGTATGCTTGTCTGCTACCCGACGTAGTATAAAAAAAAAAAAAAACAGTTAAGCCAATTTCGATTAAATTTAACAGGCAGTGACGAGCCCGGTGATTTCGAATGGTTAGCAATGGCCACTTTGACTCCGAGGTCGCGGGTTCGATCCCCGCACAAGACAAACATTTGTGTGCATGAACATGTCTGTTTGTCTTGGTCTGGGTATTTTCTATGTATTATATGTATGTATTTACAAAAAAAAAGTATTTAAGTATTATATCAGTTATTTAGTACCCATAGTACAAGCTTTGCTTAGTTTGGGACTAGATGGCCGTGTGGAATTTGTCCTGGAATATTTATTTATTTATTTATTTATTCCATCTGCCTGTTAAATTTGATCCAAAAGTGTTTGAAATATATATATTGTGGATAATAACATTTCAAGAGCACCCTGACTCCGAGGTCGCGGGTTCGATCCTCGCACAAGACAAATATTTGTTTGCATGAGCATGTTTGTTTGTATTAGTCTGGGTATTTTCTATGTATTATATATATGCATTTACAAAAAAAAAATATTTAAGTATAATTATCAGTTAACCCATGAGTTCCAAACTGAGCAAAGCTTGTACTATCGGGCTATAGCCCCTAGTACAAGCTTTGCTTAATTTGGGCATGGTGCAACTAAAAAAAAACATACCTATATGATATGATCCTAGCAGTGTGTTCAAATAAGGCAAAACTGAGTGCAGAATCTAGTTATTAATGTGTAGACTTACACACTCGTTTAAAATATGTGCTTACCTATACTAACTTTTACTTATTTTGTTCATGTTCCTATTATATTGTATATAAAACTGTCAAAAACTTTAGAAGACGACAATCAATACTATTAAATGCAAATTAATATACTCAAAGCCCTACCAAATACACGTGCACGTACGTGTATATTAACGATGGATATTATTAGCCACGCATCTATAATAAGGGTGCTATTCTGCAGAATAGCAAATCACTCTCGAAATGTCGCTAAAGCGTAGATAATTCCAACCCAGACCACATGGTTTGTTCCCATCAAATAATAATAATAAAATTGTTACCTAAAAACACAATAGTCAACCCTAAGCCACAGATTGAAATAGTCCTAACAAAATTTGTACCCAAATTGCAGTAAACAAAAATTGTATTAAACAAAATGTATGCTGTGGTGTATTAATAGGGTTGAACAAACAGTGAATTAGGGTAAAGGGGTCAATAGTGAGTCAGATAAAGATGGCTGCAACAAATTGTGCGCTCTCCCGCCTTTGTTATAGGTCCCCGCTCTACTTAATTGTCCTTTTGTCCGCATTAGGGTCCGTCCCGTGATTGGCCAAGCTCTGGATTTGACCTGGGACTGAAATAATATACAACCCAAATGTAATTGATTGTCTTTAGGTTTCAAGTGGGCAGGTATCTGCTGATAACAATAGGCTATTTTCCAATGTTAAAAAATTGTATAAATTATTTAACAATATCGTAAAATACACAAAACTATAAAGATCTGCAAACTTTCATTCTAATATCTTCAGTCAGACTTTTTTTTAGCGTCGATCAAAGTTTGGCGGGAAAGTTCATTTTAAAAGTATGAAATTATTAAAAAATAATATTTCCATTGGAGAAGCAATAAAAAATGCTATAACTTTTATTATGATACTAATTACATAAACGTAATATTTAATATAGCTATCGTACAAATTTCTGATTTAAAAGTATGAAATTATTAAAAAATAATATTTCCATTGGAGAAGCAATAAAAAATGCTATAACTTTTATTATGATACTAATTACATAAACGTAATATTTAATATAGCTATCGTACAAATTTCTGATTTGATGCATACAAAATACAAACCTGTGACGTCATAATTCGGTAGTCTTTTGTATAGAGCGTTTTGGGGCAGTCTAAAAATTGTGATTTTCAAATTAACATATCTCGAGAGATTTTTGTGCTATCGAAGTAATTCTTTCACTTAAAGGTTATATTTCATTAAAGGTTATATTATGGAGACGTCCCTACATATCAAACCGAAAAAAATGTTAGTCAAATAGCCTATTGTACATTTTCATATTCCTTATAGTACAAATAATAAAACAAAATAATAGAGCGCAGGATACTAAATTTATTTATTTAATAATAATCTTCATGTACAAAAATAATGTCTACTGTCGCATATAATGCTTACTGAAATTATTTTAATATACTTACTCCTAATTCGATAGCTTCAAGATAGATTCGCAACCCGCAGTATGAATGAGAGTTTCATAACGATTCTTTCTAAATTTTCTTTCAATATAATAAAGTGAAAGGAAATGATATAGACATATTTTTTCTCTGAATATTATTTTAAGATTATCATAATATATTGATTAACTTTGAGCTAAGGCGACGACTTTGATCAAAATTTCCCATTGCGGATTCTATTCAAATGAAGTTCTATGCATCTGCATTGCTCGCTGTGTGACTCTCATTTGGACAAGTCCACCTGACTCCAACCGTCAAGATTGAAAGCTCATTAGCTGTATATTTCGTTCCGGATTATATGGGTTAGCTGGAACAGATCTTTTATAGAGAAACTCACCTTGTATAAGTAGATATTACTGTTATTAGAAAATAACAGTAATATGTACATAATTATTTATATACAATAAATCTCTACTAATATTATAAATGTGAAATATAACTTCTGCTTAAGCTTCAAACTCACATTGAGTTTGAAGCTTAAGCAGAAGTTGAAATTATAATAAAATCGAAATTAGAGAATACCTCACAGAATACCGCAGCCAAATAACAATTCCCTTGAGGGTTGTTATGTTCCTGCGAGTGAGTCAGGTCACCAGAAAGGAAGGAGATGCTGTGTTGGCAGCGGGGGTGGTGCCGCGCGAGTGATATTTTTAATGTTGCGAGCGTTAATATGGCTACGGTAGCCGCTTCACATCGGGCGGACCGTATGCTTGTTTGCCACTCAACGTAGTATATTAGAATTTCTTAGACATTACCTAAAAAATCTGAATCTCTCTGCTTGTTTAGTTTTACTATAACCCTGTACACTTGCTGCCGATGAGGTCCAAGTATATACCCTTGGGCAGCACTATAACTATTTCGTAGATTAATATAACAAAAGATCGATGAACTATTTTGTACTTACAAACTATGTAGACCAAAACAATTATTACGATATCAAAACAACATCAACACAAAACAATTTCGCCCACATTCATTAATAGTTAACATTTACCACCTACGAAAGGTTAAACAAAATTACACTATCAAGTCAAGTGCGATTGATAATTTAATTTCATAACTTCCTTTATTATGAAGTAATACATAGTTCAACAGTATAGAAGCCATCTAACTTTTCTGGAACTAATAATAAGTTTTGTAATATCAAATAGTTTTTGTTATTTATACTGAGCGAGCGATGTGAGCGAGATATCTAAATGGAGTACGATAGAGTGATGAAATCATATTACATAGGGTTGTCTCAATTTCTATGAGATTAACGTGTACCTACAGGATTATCTAAAAGCCTAAATGGATTTGGTACATCTTCAACAATATTGAGACAACGAGATATCTCAATGCTTGGGGACTAAAGTCTTGAATCGGCGCGTCCTGCCTGCTATGACCTACGGTGCATGACGCTGGCCGCCGTCGAACTGGACACGGACTTACTCGTAAAGTCAAATTATAGACCTGTACAAACGATGGACTTTGGTATGCGAATTTTGTTGCTCGCTAAATTAGATCGCTTGCAAGTTTATCGAATAACATACAAGAGGCGCGAGGGACCTCTGACTCATATCTGAGTTCGCGGACGAAAGTCTTTAGTCAGCGCAGGCCTTATTGAATATCTCGTTCGTACATCTACACCTGTCAAAAAGTCAGCAAATGCTCGTAAGATAACGAGCATAATATAAACGCCTTTACTCTCATAATTATTTCAACATCCACCACAAAACCCTAACGCACGCGTTTCATCAAAATAATATAGGTCCACGAACAAACACACGCTCCCTAAAATCACAGGGAGCATTATGCCGTGATAAAAATCATTTTCGCCCACAGGACACGTTACCACGTGCTCCAATCACGTCCTACACCCTTTTGTCTCCTCAAAACTCTATAAGCACCTATCAGACCGACCCATCTACATACAAAGTGTTTGCTGGAAAATACAAAACTTGCAAAATTCAACTTTAGATTATTTGCAATAAGGGTCCCCTGAGTATAATTGGCATGTAAATGGCTTTTGATGGGGCTAGCTAATCTGTCAGCTGAGCCAGTGGATATCGTTTAAAAGCTGTGTCCCCCTTGTTATTGTTTATTTAGGATGGCGAATTGCTGAAAGCTGGTTTTTGAGGCGTACTCAAATGCGATTGTGAGCAGCTATAGAAACGGAATGATGTGTTCCGATGATACTTGATGGTCATTTTCAAAGGGAGATTGAGATACTAGAATGATAATGGTAACGAGAGTAGTGGTCAGTCATTCCATATGCATATAATAAAATATAAGAAAACGGTGCTGAGTTAATATTGAAACCGAACATCTACAAACTACTACTATGAATTGTATATCTATACCGGATCGACGATTTTTTGAAGTAAATCGTAGGCTATTTTCGCGGAAGGCTGCTTTTATGTCATCTCATTATCAATGTGACACCGTTAATTTTGAACACTGAAGTTAGTAATACTGCTCCATTTGTTTATTGTGAATACAACAACTACACAAACTCCTGAACACTACGGGAAGATTCATTACTATCTATAAGATTGTTAACAAAAATGTAAATTATGTAACAAATATGAACCGTATTGTCAAAAGCATTAGCTAAATTTCCAAAATTCCTTATACATTTATTTTAAACGAAACACTGCACTGTTTAGTTCCTGGCACTATTGCCTATAACGGATTGTCGATCTATTGAGCGGCCTTCCTATGCCGTTTTCGCTGGCAGATTACCAATGTGAAATCGTTAATTTCAAACGCCGAAGTTAGTAATACTGCTCCATATATCTACTGTGAAGACGACAACTACCCGAGCTCCTGGATACTGCGGGAAGATTCATTACCACCCATAAGATTGTTAACAACAAAGTACTAAAACTCAACAAATACGAAACGTATAAAACAAAGCGTACTCGTTAAGTTCGCAAGATCCCCGTGGGACGAGCAGCATATGTGTTTCGTAATAATTAGCGACAATGTTTAGCTTTAACAAATCCCTTTGGGGCGTAAATTAAGAGATTCTGTACGGACGGCTTACGGATACATTTGCGTTAGCTCGTCCCTAAATGTATCCCGAATATGCTTTATGTATAAGTGGTTGTATTTGCCTGCAAGGATAAATCCGTTTTATAATTCTCTACATATATCATTACTTTATATCAAAGAGGCGGAAGGGCGAGATGTCTGAAATCGATGTAGTATATCAAATATAATAAGTAATAAGTATTCCTAGACATATTACACAGCGCCATCTAGGTCCAAACTAAGCAAAGCTTGTACTATGAGTACGAGATAACTAATATTATACTTAAATACATTTTTTTTTTCTAAATACATACATATAATACATAGAAAACACCCAGACCAAGACAAACATACATGTTCATGCACACAAATATTTGTCTTGTGCGGGGATCGAACCCTCGATCCCGGAGTCAAAGTGGACATGCTTAGACATTCGACCACCGGGGTAGTCAAAATATAATATAGAAATAGATATATCAGCTGCAATTGAATGTCTTTGTGTTCCTGCAAGTAGTTGTACTACAGCTACAGTATAAGTAATAGCACTACGTACAGTATGGCTACTCTCTGCCGCTCTCTCGCATTGACCTCACATCTCCTTTGAGACGAATCTGAAACAGTTTGTATATCGCTGCATGCACACACGCTAATTTATGCTCTGCACAGACGCCATTGTTTATGTAGTAGTAAACGGCGCGAGATTTGTACAGAGAGGCCGTGGTGTGGTACAGCACATTGATGTCCTAGAAATTGTCCGACTGAAGAAGTACTTCCACATTACAGAAGAGAGCAGTTCAAGCAATTTATTTTAAATCTTACTATATTATAATATTATCTATTTAGTTGCTCCACGACAACTTAAAACAAAGAAACCTTCACAAATTACTCTATTCATACTTAATGATAAGAGCACACCATTAAATATTTAAGAAATTATATTCATATCCAACCCAAGTCACAGGGTGCGGAATATACGAGCCTGGCTGTCGATTATCTAGCAATAACTACGTTGACTCCGAGGCCGCGGGTTCGATCTCCGTAGAAGATAATATCTAAATAAAGTACGATAAAGTATTCAAATACATGGGGTATTATACACCAAGATAAGTAGACATGTAATGTATTTATAAAAAAAGTATTTAAGTACATCTATCAGTTATCTAGTACCCATGGTAAAACATTGCTTAGTTTGAAACTAGATGGAACTGTATAATTTGTCATATATGTACATACATGGGATAAAGACAAACTACAAATATTTCTCTATTAGGACTCATACATCGTTTCACTTTTGGATATGCTAAATCAATCAATTAATTAATGGGTCAATACTGTAAGTCGCATTTTCAGTAAGTCGGACTGAATATTCATTTATCCATTGGTATATTTCCTCCCTTGGCCGTGTGGTTTCCGGCATACTAGAATAGAATCACTCCGTTTCTTCCCGTGGATGTCGTACAAGGCAACTAAGGGAAATACATTATCAAATCTCGATCAGGCCTCCCCAACCCGTTTGGCCAGCGTGGAGAGCGTAGGCCAAATCCTCCTTCCGTCTAGGACGGACGAGAGAGGGTCGTGCTCCTGTAGTGGATACTAAAGTGGACCTGATGATGATGATATTTCCTCACATTAATTGTAATCGCCCTCCTTCTAGATGGTCCGATGATGATTAAAGAAAGTCTGGAAGCGTCTGGATATTCTGGATGCGGAAGGCGAAGGATCGTATTTGGTGGAAAGCTACGAGCAGTGGGGAGATACAGGAAGATGATGATGAATTGTAGGAATATGAAAACAATATTCTTTTTGCATTTTTTGTGTTACAATGCACAAAAAAAAAACAATTGTTATTATGAAACACTATGAAACATACGATTTAAACGTAGGTTATAAATTAAATGTTTACTTTATAAAATTAAATGTTTACTTAGTAAACCTTCTAACTATGTAGAAGTGCCAATATAACAAAACAAATACCACATATTATTATGCACACTCGTACTAATAATTGTATAAATGTATACGTTTTGGTTTTACCTACTATTACCTCGACGAGCTCGGTGGTCAATCGGTTAGTGATGGCCACTTTCACTCCGAGGTCGCGGGTGCGATTCCCACACAAGTCAAATATTTGTGTGCATGAACATGTCTGTTTATACTGTACAAGCTTTGCTTAGTTAGGGACTAGATAGCCGTGTGTAATTTGTCCAGGAATATTTATTATATTATTATTATTACCGCAACGCGCAAATATATTCAAGGACAGCGAGAGCTGCTCTTCTATTAGTTTCGCACATTTTATGATAATCGATATACACAGATTAAGTACTTACATAAGTATTATTGGCACACGCTTCTGCTTTCTAGATCCTTCATCCTTCTGCTTTCTCAGCTAGAGAGTTCAAGCTCTTAAAGAGAACTAAATATTTTTTATTTCATTTTACTGAAGCAATACTGTAGAGACTATCGACAGTGCAACCATATGCTTCAGTGCAGCTTGCGGTCTGAAATATATAAAAAGACAACTCATCATTGCCTCGTACCGTTCCAGTAGAACAACATCCTTATATGAACACACACACATCGACATAGTTTACATATGTTATCTCGTTTGAATACGATCTCGATTGTCCGCAGGTATTTGCATATTTCTATTGTCCTTAGAACCCTTGCAAATTCACCATGCGTGGGCAACCGACAGATACGTTGTTGCGTATGAAATTGTGTTATAACAATGTTATATAATGAAATCTTCATTATTTAGCAGACCCTTTAGAACGTCCGCGTCTAAATTAAGATCATATGCATATTGACTCAACTGTAGCATAAAGTCGGATCTATATTGTTGATTCATTTTTGTGCGTTTTTATTGGGAAACTAATGTCAGATTGAACGTTATTTGATTCTAAATATCGGAAGATACCTAAATGAGATAGGAAAATTCTAAAAAACTATGTCTGAAGATTTCATATTCCTTATCTAGTCTAGATTAACTCGTTTGTATTCCATGATCTGACTGTGTTTATGGACGAGTTGATATTTTTGTACGCTTGTGTTGGCACGCAAATATGTAGATTGAATTTGAATTTGTATTTATATGAGCTTAAATTACTTGCGTAGAAAATAGTAACATAACTATCACGTCAATTTTTTAGGTCGTCGAAGTCGTCGTCTACAACCCTTATTTCTACCACTGTTGGTTTACGTGTCCCCCTCAATCGAAGTGGTTTAGAGCATACTTCACCACGCTGCTCCACTGCGGGTTGGCCGATGCCAGAGTTTTCAAGCGACCTAAAGGCCAGACTGGCTTAACGACTGACATCTAAAGACATCAGCCGGAATCGACGGTTTAACATGCCCTCCGAAGCATGGAGGAGCTCGAGATAAATAAACTCATCCATGAACAGGCTACGGCCGATGTTGCTTATCTTGCGGTTCGATTAGATCGACACACGCAACGACGCCACCGAGCTCCTCTTTAGCTAGTAGCTCTTTAGCATTTAGATACTTACTGGATCCTAAAATTATGTGTGCTATGTAATGCGTAAAAGATCTAAAATGCAAAAGTTTCTACAAAAATGCTAAACATGAAAAGTGAGATCTTAATTTGAAATTTAAACCATCCAGGGACCTTATCTTTGCTGTGTTTGGATGTTAAAATAATAGGTTGGATAAATTTTCCATTGCGTATTTAAAAGCTGAGTGTTTTGTAAATTAGGGATCCTCTAATACAAAAAGATAGCTAGCGATCGACATATTGGTATTACTTTTCAGTGGTATTAGCGAAACAATATCACAACACAACAGCTAGTGACAAAATTATCGAGAACATGCCCACAGAGAAAATATAATTCTTACGAAAATGTCCCATGGAGTGTACGTGGAGTTGATGACTCTATCTACGAATCCATCGTGGGAGTGTTACTGTTGATTGTGTTGGTGATGAAAAACTAAATGAACTTTCACTAATGAAAATGTTTCCTTTTCATAGAACTCTTAAAGGCAACAAAGCCAAGCGTTCTCCACTAGAGCAGTGTTTCTTAACCTGTGGTCCGTGGACCCCTGGGGATCCGCATTCACGCGTATGGGGTTCCGCCGTCTTATCCATGAACATTTGAATTAATAAATAATGCCAGCAAGACTTGCAAAAAAGCAGCACCAACCTTCACATTAATATAGAATTTTTATTTTTCATAAAAATATAATTCGTTTTCAGTAATAAAATAAATTGTCCTAAATTTATTCCTGTGTTTTTTATTAAGGAGGTCCTTGAAATTGTACTTGATTTTCTAGGGATCGGCGAACCGAAAAAGGTTAAGAAACGCTGTTCTAGAGCATAAATATTAAATAAATGTACATACAATATAAATATTCCTGGACAGTTCACACACTGCCATCTAGTCCGAAAATAAGCAAGCTTGTACTAAGGGTACTCGATAACTGATATTAAATACATTTTTTTTATAAATACATACATATAATGCATAGAAAACACCCAGACCAAGACAAACAGACATGTTCATTCATACAAATGTTTGTATTGTGCGGGGATCGAACCCGCGACCTCGGAGTCAAAGTGGACATTGCTAATTATTCGACTACCGGGCTCGTCGAAATCATTCGAATAAAGAGTCGAATAAAGACTACTTCATCATAGCACTTACATAGAATTATTACATAAAATACTTATTTATTTATTTAATATAAAACAATTGTAATATTGAAATGCTGCTACATATAATATAGTCAATCATTTGACCTTTGAGCCTTATTTATGTCGTTGCAATAGTGATGATATTCGGTTGATACTCGTTTTAATTAACTGATTACGAATAAAGTTTTATAAAATAACATTTTAAAGTATTTTTATAGTAACTAATTCATTTAAAAAAAAACGAAACTGATTAATATATATATACAAAAAATAAGCATTAAAAATTTGCGAGTTACAAAAAGAATCAATAAACTAATTTAAAAGTACATTACCTATGCATTAGAAAAAGGGGACCGACTTATCGGATTAAGTAATGCAGTTTTATATCGAACGTCGACCGTAAACAATGATATTTTAAATTTAATTAAGTATTGTGACTTACCGCAGTCTAACCATAAATTCAATTTTATAATCTTTAATAAAATATAAATTATTTTATTGAATAACGTGCCACGCGCCTCGCCACGTTAGTGATAAGGGGCACACACATAAATTTTACTTACCATTATACTTCGTACTAATCTCCTTAACTTGGGACTTTTATCTAAAAAAGCATAAATTATTTGGCTCAAATGGGCTCAAACTAGCGGCCCTGGGCGATCCGTTGAGAAATAATTTCATGCCCATATGGATTACTTTCTTTTATCTTTACCCTCAGTTGGGTGAGGAATCACATCGTTATTGAATTATCATTTGAATATGATATATGGGGCGTAGGTTAAATCCGGGGTGCGTATTATTGCTGTGAAATTGTTGAGTGGTCTTTTGATTAGATAGAGTGAAATATGGCCTCTCTAAGTATTTGTGTATACAACGACAATGTGGTTATGTAACAACGTGGTTGTTAATGACTAGCTATTATCGGCGACTTTGTCTGTGTGGTTTAATAAACTTTTGTTTTTTTTTGTTTTCATGCAGGAATCCGATATATTTCCGGGATAAATAATATCCGAGACAACACAACACACTCTTAGAATTTTATTTACATGTGAATATAGGAAATTCTTATTGGAGTAGTGTGTTAGTTACTTAGTGGAAAACAATCTAATACCTATAATTTTTACTGCATAAATATTAATACATAAATATTAATTATTTCACTTACCTATTATAAACGTATAGAACCGAATGAGAACAAGAATTAAGAGGCAGCCGGAAGGGTCAAAACTGAAAAAAAAATCACACTTGTTGCCAGAAAAAAATTGCAAAACATCGCCAATTGAGATTTGCAATTTTTTTCTGGCAACAGTCAACCATTGACAAACGTAAATTAATACTTTGGAATATTGTTTACACATAATAAATAAACGTACCCTATATTATTATCGCAGCTGATTATAACATTCTTGAAAACGTGAGTATTGATTTGTTTGATTTACACACAGCTAGCATTTAACAAAGCAAATGGTACGTCCACATTTTTAAACGTCCACGGCTACGAAAAATTTATGAACTAATTAATAATATTCAAATAAGGAATTTCATACTTTCTTTTAGCAAGAAAACGACAGATGGTCGTCAAACTTTTAATTAACGAGATTTTTTTCTACTATTTCGGAATTTCCGAACAAATAAAGAACAAGACGACTATATATTCATTAACGTATTTGGCATTCCGTGGACTCCATTAGGTAGATATTTTAATTGTTTACGTCCCTTCTGAAACTTCGCATCTGGGCCTACCACGGTGAGATATTTATAGACAAATTGCTTTCAAACTGATGTCTGTTTCACAAATACAACGAAATTCTGAGTCGCTTCTAAAATTTAGTAATTTTAAGATGTTTTGTCTTGTCTTGCGGGTTAACTCATGTTTCTGTCAGAATAAAACGTTTTTTTGTTTATTAAAGTATTTCATTTAAATTGTCATATTACTTTCAGAAATTATTTTTGTACTACCCTGCTTAAAATATTAAAAATTGTTTAGAATTGGAATTAATTTATAATATTATATAAAAATCTGTTTATAATAAGCTAGATTCCGCCCGCCACTTCGCCGGCGTGAGTATCGATTATGGCTCCTTTTACTCATGTGTAACATCGCTCGCAAAGACCTCATTTTTTTCGTGTAAAAACATTGATATACAGAATACCCACATCTAGTAGCACATGTGTAAAAAGTATCCCATTATTTCTGAGCTTCTAATATGGTGTATGTATTGCAATTGGTTCATCGTGAAGGACAAACAAACAAACTCACATTCCCATTTATAATATTAGGAAGGATTAATAAAATTACTATAAGGACTAAATCTGAAGACTCGTTAGTCATAACCGGCGTAGTCGATAATATTTTTTATTTTTTTATAAAAAGTAACCGTAATATTTTATGAAACCACATTTTTATTTCTGTAATTATTTATTTTGGTAATCCAAAATAAACAACAGATGTAAAAATCTTTACAATAAAAAGAGAAACAGACCTAGCATTGTTTCGCCTAACCCTATTCCACATAACCCTATGTTTCCACTGAATCCACTATGAAAATAGCTGCTCTATATTACTATAATAAATAAATATAAATGTTTCTGGACAATTTACACAACGCCATCTAGTCCCAAATTAAGAGCAAAGCTTGTTATGGGTACTAGACAACTGATAAATCGATAAATCGAACCCGCGATCTCGGAGTCAAAGTGTCCATTGCTAACCATTCGACCACCGAGCTTCAATGTATATGTCATAATGTATTTGTATTTGCATTTCGTAGTCATTATACCTACTGCAATAATATATTTATATATTTTTATTTCTAAAACCCTTAAATGAAGAAACATAGTAGCGTTAGCAATTTTTAACCCTGTGAAAGTTATTGATTTATGAGACAAAAACAACTTTACCTTGAAACTGACGGAATAGTATCAACTGGCAAATCATAGAGTTGGGGTATCTAGTGACTACGTCCACGTCCAAGTTATTGTTGGTAGCTAATTTTAGTGACGAGATGGTCCTAAGAAATAAAGCGTGGGTAGTATAAATGCCAGGGTCTAACTCCGAAGTTTCGAGCGGAAATTCAGAAATATTCAGACAAGAATTTCATTCGAATCTGCCATTAGTCAGCCAGAATAATACATTGCTTTCGGCAAGGTGAAATAGGCCAAACGATGAACATGAATAGGATTTTTTTTTCGTAGACACGACAAACGTACAAAAGACAAAAAAATATGAACTTTTGACCAAAACTTTAGGTTTTGATTTCGGAGTAGTCGGCTTGGCTCTTTTTGTATTATGTATTTATTACCTAGGTTGAGTGGAAACAAGCACACGGCCCGCACGATGTAAAGCGGTTGCCAACATGGGCATCAAGTATTGCAGCAAGGGGTGCAGCTCGCTTGTTTGATGTATAAAGGAGATGCGAGTAGAGCTAGTGCAATATGTAAGAGTGTAAATGTCGCAGCTAATTCGAAAAATCCGCATAACATGACATAACTAGCTGTTTTACAAAATGGCGGCGCCATTAGGCGAGAATTCGCATGGCGCATCAGCAAGATTGCTATTTCTAATTAGATAATTTTGGGGTGTAAGTGGTTCATCAACATCTTTGAACCAAAGCCAACTTCACCTGCACGCGGTGCACCCTGCTGACTGACAAACGAAGCTCTGGCGAAAAGAGAGGTAGGGAGCGTAATTGTAATCTACCCGACTGGGGAATGTGCCTCCACCTCACAGAATACCGCAGCCAAATAACGGTTCCCTTGAGGGCTGTTGTGTTCCTGCGAGTGAGTGAGGTCACCAGAAAGGAAGGAGATGCTGCGATGGCAACGGGGGTGGCGGCGCGGGAGCGATATTTTATGTTGCGAGCGTTAATATGGCTACGGTAACCGCTTCACATCAGGCGGGCCGCATGCTTGTCTGCCACCCAACGTAGTATAAAAAAAAAAAAAAAAAATATTTAGATTGATTGTTTATTTGTATTAAAGACACACACAAACAGTCATACAAGAATAAATGGTACACATGTAACGTAAAACACAAATTTTAACTGTAGGTGTGTGCAGCGGCAACACAAATGGGCTATAGCTCAGTGAGGATGTTGCACATGCAACGCACTGGTTTTCTGCTATCGCCTAAAGAAGGTACGGTGCGTAAATCACAAAGAAAACACATAATCCATCGTATTATAAAGCGGAGCCGTAATTAAAAGGGCTAGCCATATGCAATGCGGCGGATTTTACGAAGTGACTGCGATATATAAATTATATATATTACTTAATGATTTGGGGTGTAAGTGATTCATCAACTGCTTTGAACCACAGCCAACCTCACCTGCACGTGGTGCACCCTGCTGACAGATGAACGAGGGTCTGGCGAAAAGAGAGGTAGGGCATAGCGTATTTTTTAAGTTGCCCGACTGGGGAAGTACCTCCACCTCACTGAATGCCGCAGCCAAATAACAATTTCCTTGAGGGTTATTGTGTTCCTGCGAGTGAGTGAGGTCACCAGAAAGAAGAAGGAAAGGAAGGAGAATAGGCTGGCAACGGATCAGCAACCTCTTAGTGTTGCTGATCTCCATGGGCGGTGCTGATTGTTTCCCATCAGGTGACCCACATGCTCGTTTGGCATCTTTTTATGTAAAAACAAAATGTACTACTGGTTTAATAAATTGGACAAAATTCTACCTCACTGTTAACAAACCCGCTATTATTTGTTATGCAAGACGGATAGTGTTTAGCGAAAGAGGGCGTTTAATGGAATACTACTTGGTGGTCGACGGCTCACTTAACCGTAACCTGAGAGTTAACCGGCGGGTGAGTTGATGGCCAACATGTTTGTGGAGGAATCGGATACCAAACAGAAGCTCACTAATGCTTTGTCCCGGCTATTTGTTTTGCGTCTGTAAATACTGGGAAGGGTTAGCAGTTTTGCGATATTTTTGTTTATTTTGGTCAATACACTTTAATTGTTGTAGTTAGGGGTGTAACCAGCTTACGACAATCTTCAGAGCCAAAGCGAAACTCACCTGCACGTGGTGCACCCTGCCGAATAGTGAAAGAGGCTCTGGTAAAAGAGAGATAAGATATTTATAGCATTTGGTTTCGTCATGTGGGTAGCAATGTCTACTTTGAGTCCGAGGTCGCGGGTTTGATCCCCGAACAAGATCATCATTGTGTGCATGGACACATCTATTTGTCTTGGCCTGTTAGTTTTCTATTTATTATATTTATGTATTTACAAAAAAAAGTACATATATCATTTATCTAGTACCCTTTAAATAACATAAGCTTTGCTTAGTTTGGGACTGATGGCGCTGTGTAATTTCTCCAGAAATATTTATTTATTTATAAACTGCCCAACTGGGGCACCTCTTACCGCTTGCTTCTACCTCACAGAACTCCGCATCCAAATAACAATTCCCTTGAGGGTTGGTAAAATCCTGCGCGTGAGTGAGGTAAACAGAAAGGAAGGAGAATTGCTGCGTTGGCAGCCGGGATGGCGACGTGCGAACGATATTTCATGTTGCTAACGTTAATATAGCTGCGGTAACCGCATATTATCCTGAGCTGCTCCGTGCCTCGGCAGGCGCGTTAATCCGATGGTCCCGGCTCTTGTCTTTATGAATAATCGTTGATAACAACAGAGGTGTTATAAAAACAATACGAAGAAGCTCAATTACTTGTAATCCTTTACAGTAATTTTGTCCCAACTATCATTCCCCATAAAGTTCTTCATAGCAATTTATAGCTCATTGCGAACAACCTAGTTTAGAATCAAATTGCTAGACGACATGATAACGTTAGTACCTAAGCATGAATAGCAAATTGTACTCTAAATAGAGCATTCCTAGAACTGTCATTGCATTTAATACTACGTTAACTGGCAGCCATTTCCAACAATTAAACGTAGTTAGGTTTTAACGAACTAATTGTCGCTTAAAGGCTATCCATACATTAAAGGGTCCTGTCAGCGATTGAGAACATTTTGAATGAACTTATATTATAAGTTCACGTTAGGGGTATATCTCAATGGCGTGAGAAGCGGCAAATTAAGTAACATCGACCGTAACCTCGATCGTAAGATCGATCGTAACCTGTCTATAGATGGGTTTGTTTATATCCAGGTCGTTCATGCTTCAAATAGCACGTAAAGCCCTCGGTTTCGGCTGTTGTCTTCTGTTGTTTCTGATAATAATCGTTAAGCTAAGTCAGTGGTCTTTGCTCGAATTGAAAACATTGGTCTCTGCAACTTGCTCCCAACCTGCAGTTTGTTCGGAAAATATTAAATTGATTCACAAAAAATACCTGATTTGCATATCAAATCAATCTGATCGTACATCAAATCCTAATTTGATGTGCAATAAGTATTTTTTGACGTGCAAAATAGGTTAGATTAGATTTGCAATGTATTTATTTGAATAATATCCGTTTGTTCTAACAAACAAAAGGCTGATAATAATAAAACTCTTACAATAAATACTTCAGTGGAGTGTGCTCTATTGAGAGGAGACTCGTATCCCATCTGTGGGATGCATATGGATTGATGTAGGAGTATCTAATAGATATCATTATTAAAGGAGTAATGAATACAATCACTAATTATTAT
Source organism: Hypsopygia costalis (assembly GCA_937001555.2). Classification (NCBI taxonomy): domain Eukaryota; kingdom Metazoa; phylum Arthropoda; class Insecta; order Lepidoptera; family Pyralidae; genus Hypsopygia; species Hypsopygia costalis. The sequence goes on from OW443335.2 coordinate 8,170,240, forward strand.
TTAAATACAAAGTTGACTTCGGCCAACTTGTCAGAAATATTTTATAAGTATTTTTAAAATATTTATTTTTATAAATATTTAAAAAATGGAAAAATTCACTTTCCCCGCCTAGGTGGGATTTGAACCCACGACTTCTCGATGACCAGTCGAGTGCTCTTCCAGCTTACTTAGTAGTGTAATACTTAATAGGTAGATGGCGCCACACTGCGACTCGCAGCAGTAAAATATTAAATGCCAAAATTCGCCACCATCACAAACCGTCCTGGTAGCTCAGTTGGAAGAGCACTCGACCGGCCATCGAGAGGTCGTGGGTTCAAATCCCACCTAGGCAGGGGAGGTGAATTTTTCCATTTTTTAAATATTTATAATATTCAGCAATCTCTGACGTAAATTCTTTGTTCCACAATATTACTAACCGCCATCACAGACATGCATGACCGGTTGCATCCGACTCTATTCCTAAGAATGTGTTTGTCCTGTCTGCATTTTTCTGGCCAGTGGCTCGGTATGTGTGTGTTGGCGATACAGTTGGTTCCTGGTTCAAAAAATTATGTTCTTAAGAAAAGAATCAGACTTTTGTCACAGATCAGTAATAGTTACTTCGACATATACTTTTATATGTAAGTATGTGTAAAGTAGTAATGAGTGAAGATGGAGTTTTAAGGCACTGACTGGATATGGAATATGAATTACCCAGAATACTGAATTCTCTAATCCCGAATTGTGTGGATAGTGCCTTATAGAACCCTCATAAGAGCATATACAAGTTGGTTATCCGTGTTCCAATCGTTTAGATTTTAGGGTCGATAAAATTAGACGTTATTGTTAAATCTGCTTACAGGATTATAATAGTATATTGCTATAAAGAATAACAATAGTTATTGTTTGAATGAAATGTTAAGTTGAAAGTGGGTGAGAACAGATGACACAAAAATAACATGGATTGATAAATAAAACATAATATTTAAAACTTTATTTATGTATTTATTCAATATGTGCATTACATGTGTCACTGAACTGCATATGTTTACACGGTACAAATATACACATGTATTTTTTCAGACATAGCAATATAAATACAAAAAATAAATAAATATTTCTGGACAATATACACAGCGCCATCTAGTCCCCAATTAAGCTCAAAGCTTGTGTTATGGGTACTAAACACCTGATAAATGTACGTATTTTTTTTTGTAAATATATACTTATAGTACATAGATAACACCCAGACCAAGACAAACAGACATGTTCATGCACATAAATGTTTGTCTTGTGCGGGAATCGAACCCGCGATCTTGGAGTCAAAGTGGCCATTGCTAACCATTCGACCACCGAGCTCGTCAGTATGCTCTTCAGCTCGTCATATGGATAACTTTCTTCAGTATAAACTATACTGTTTCATCCAAGGGTAGACCTTCTTCAAGTCTAGTAGGGGCCCTCCTTCATATATGGCTTCGGCATATAGAAGTCAAGGTCAAATTAATTATTAGGGCATTTTCTAGGCCCATCGGCAAGGGGAAGGGGGAATCATGGTTCCTTATACCCGCGCCCCGCTCCTTATATCCGCCATTGGTTAAAGCTGACTGCGGCATGCAGAAGTCGTGATGTCCTGCTGTCGGCGATAAAGACACGCGGCAACATCCGACTGGGCTACTGCATGGCAGACTGTCTGGAAGTCTTAAATAGTTGTATATAAAAAAAAAAAGAATTGAAAATGAATTCAAACAATTATACCTGTTTTAATACATTAATACAAAACCTACAAAATAGTCCACACATTGGAAGTGAAGTGCGGGTAATGTTTTGTTTTCCGTATACAGTAGCAACTTTGTTTCTAGCAGGAAAAGTTACATCCTAGGTAAAATACGTGTTTACTCTTCCATTTTACACGACAATTTAATTTTCCAATCCCGTAACTTTGCCGAACAAAACCATTTTAGAGCACGTACAGGTTTTTTTACATATTGGTAATATGCGACTAAGAGTTTATTGTGTTATACTCAGTTAGTTTTACGCAATGTTATAATAAAGCACTTCACTTGTACTGTTCCACGTAATTACATTTATTTTTACCGACCGGTTTCGCCGCTAAGGCATTATCAAGGTAAACAGATGGTGTTTTTGTGTGAAAAAACACCAAGTGCCAACAATCAACAGTATCAACTTTAGTTTTACATACGTACACAGATCTCTCTTATTTGAATTGAGTCCATTTCTACCCTTTTACGTAATAACGTCTTATAAATCGATGACCGCCGGCTGCATGCACGAAAAAGCATGACTTATTGTCACGTTCCGCCAGAGCCGAGCGTGCAAGCGAGAGCGTGGAACAAGCGATAGAGAGGCACGATCGACCTATATTTCTTATGACGTTATGATGTAAAATTATCGTCGGTAGACCGACTTTACAGACAACCAATTTTCTTTTTAAATATATAGAATATGCTTTATTTGCGTAATACTAATTAAAAGTACAGGGAATCAATAAATTATTACAGACTTGTATACTCGTATATGCAACAAGGCGGCCTTATTGCTGAGATCAACCTTTTCAAGGCAACCTTAGGGTAACGAATTGTTAGTCACGCTGTAGGTTTTAGTCTTTTATTTATTTATTTTTTTATGTGAGAGGGGGGCAAAACGAGCATGTGGATCACCTGGTGGAAAGCAATCATCACCGCCCATGGAGACCAGCGACACCAAGGGGTCGCTGATCTGTTGCCAGCCTTTTAAGGAAAATGAAAACTCTGTTCTTGAAGGCACCCATGTCGGAGTTGTAGTCTCTTTCTAAACATAAAATTGCTAAATGAAACAAAGAGATATGCCGCCGGAATAGTTTATGTCACATTATCTGTGTCAAAATAATTTATAGCAAACATAATTCTATCATCTTTATTAATAGCCCTTTTAAGACCATTTACAGTTGTGTTCTACGCTATGACTACATTAATTAAACCCATTGATCGTTAACCCATTTCGTTAAGAAAAGCGGAAGAGCCATTAATAATATGGTTCACATTATACTACATGTATGGACATTATTCTTGTTTGGGCTTACATCACATATTGGTGCAATATATACCACAGAAAACATAATGTTTCTTTAAAAAAAATAGAGTTTATAATAATGTTTGACGAGCCCGGTGGTCGAATGGCTAGCAATGTCTACTTTGATCAGAGGTCGCAGGTTCGATCCCCGCGTAAGACAAACATTTGTGAGTAAGTATGAACATGTCTGTTTGTATTGGTTTGGGTATTTTCTATGTATTTACAAAAAATGTATTTAAGTACATTTATCAGTTGTCTACTACCCATAGTAAAAGCTTTGCACTTAATTTGGGACTAGATGACGTTGTGTAAATTGTCTAGAAATATTTACTTATTATCTAATGTTGTTGAGGGTGTTCAAAAGAGCAAACCAAAAGCCATGTACGCACGAACTAACACGATCTAACATGAACATTTTGGTTTGTACGTATGGACATAAATTTGTTGTTACATAATATTTCTCCAACTTTGTTCAAGGAAGAACTTTATCGACGAACACAATATTAGATGTTCGTTAGCGGTACGCATATGCAAACAAAGTCGTTGCGTATCACGCAACGCAACGCAACAAATTACGTGTGTACGAGATGGCTATAAGAACAAATGAAAATATAGAAGAAAAGTTAGAAATGCAATATTTTAGAGATTTTACGGCCGAAATGGCGAATGAAAAAATAAACTAAAGTTTTATGTTGTAGGACCGCTCGTGTGTTTGTATGTCATAACTGATTTTCTTCGAATCGGCAAAGCCGTTGAAATTTGGCACATATGAATTTTTATGACTGAAATAAATTATTTTATTATAAAAAGGGCAGTCACTTTTGGGAGACAAAATAACATTTTTTTAAACGTAATTATCGTAAACAGTCCCACGTTACTTAACAAATGAAAGGGCTAACTTTGATGGTCTTATATATGTACATATGACTATTATAAATATATTTAAAAGTTAATAGTTTTAAAGTTATTTATCAAAATGAACGAAAATTGACTACCTTATCTCCGCCTACTGCTGCTTGACTTAGCTGTCTTTTTAGCCTGTGCTTCGTTTACTGATCGGCAGAAGGGAATACATGTAGGCAGGTGAACTTAGCGTCAGCTCTCAAGATGGTGGTAGGCCATTACATACCATTACATGCCAGTGGTCGTCAACATTTGACGCAACCAAATGATACTGGGACCGCCCCCAGACTATTAACGATAAGAAATAATATATATATATATATATATATATATATATATATATATATATATATAACTATTAGGTGATTGTGCATTGTCATGAAACCAAAAGAGTGCTCCAAAGTACACCTTAATCGGACAAGAAGAAGCGGGTCAAATTTTACTTGCAATATTTGATTCGATTTTAAAGTCTTTTATTTTATTTCTCGGCGATGGAAACTAAATAAAAGCTTGTAAAATCGAATTTCTGTGGAATGGACTGGATTTAATACGTTGGAGCTGGATAGAACTGGTATAAGAGAGATTATTGTATACCTGCAGATCTTTACTATTACACCCTTTATTATGAGACCAGCTTTCTCCGCTAAACTAAATTGTTTGTTTCGTTTACAAAGTCTTTTATACTTCGTTTTTCATTTCTTCTTGCTTGTTTCTTGTGGCTTTCTGTAAATTTTTCAATAATACCAGTTCTTATCTTCCAAACACTTCAACAAAGCTTCTTGTTTCAATGTTATGGTTTTCAAATATCATACTCGTAATAGCAATTCCCTTAACTCTAGTCGAATGTCCCTATGCCAAATATATCATCTCAATGTAATTTGGTTATTTAACGTTAATAATCAAAATTAAATAATTATTTGAATATAATCTGCACTCCAAACTAATTTCTTTGAGTACCTTAATTACTTTACAGAGATGTTCCAGATTTATTCAGCTTTCAAACATTGTAAATAATTATAAAATTTTCATTCGAAACTTTCGACATATTTCAATAAATGAAGATTTATTTGTAAACAGTGAATATCAAAAAGGTTCTAACATTTATTTGAAAATTCTAGATTTTTAGAAATGTCTGACACCTTTTCACCGAGGCAAATGATATTTGTGTAAGTGGTTGTGTATATCAGTTGAACCACGAAATGGGAGCTTTTAGCCTTTTAGGTTTAGAAGCTTTTTGAAAGAGTTTTTATCTAGCGTATAAATGAATTGAATTAAGTAGACTTATGTTTTTAATTTTAAGTATTTCTGTATCACACATAAACACATAAGTGTGTGCAGTTACGAATTGAAAGTAGGCATGTAGAAAAATTATGTATCAGATTTGAGTTATATATTGAAAGTAGGTATGTAGAAAAATTGTGTATCAGCTTTGAGGCGCAACTGGAGTTTACTTTTTCTTCGTCCTTCTCCCTTTCTTCTTCAATTAGAACAGATAGCTTAACCTTTGGTTCTGACCTGGAACCACAGAATAAATAATAGTACTAGAACCTTACCGCCGAAACAGAATCCGATCCAGATGGAATATTTTAATTTTAAAAACAGGTTGTCGCGCGAATGTTTTGGTCATCCCGCGGGAACAACTTACTTTTTAGGAATAAAAGGTATCGATATCTAATAAAGGGTATTCCAACGGTGGTACCATAATAATTTATATACTTATATATTCTTTATCTACTCTCGTACTGAAATTTAGAGATTAAAAAACTAGACACAGTATCCTAATGACAGTCTTTACGCACAATCTATCAAAATAAATTTAAAAAGTTATTTTTCGATACAGTTGTCGTATGGACAACTGTATCGAAAAATAACTTTTTTTCCATTTCGATACTGCTTCAGCCCTAGATACAGGTATTTTAAACAGGTTGCAATGCAAATACATTGCAACTTTTCAAAATATTTCTACATAACCTGTGAACGCGGCGCCGCGCGGCGCGTCGCACACGCGCACTACGCATGCTCGATCTGCAAATGGATTTATATGTAAGAAATAAAACTGTTAAATTAACTTCATGGTTGTATTTGAAATATTATTATCATATATTTCATGAGATTAGATAAAGTAGTGTATGAAACTGCACATAATTAGGTCTTAAAATACTCGTGTGGTCTATTATAACATTCGCCTTCGGCTCATGTTATAAACTCACACTCGTATTTTAAGAACCCTTATTATGCAACAGTTTCATAAACTACTATTATTACACATAAATTATTATAACATAGTTATATCAAAAGTGTACAAAGGTGAGCTTATCTCTACAACGCTCTATATGCAATAAGAGAAATAGTCACTTGACTGATAATTACAATATGTGCGTACTTATTAATTATTAGGATTTAATCATATAACCTGGAGATATTTTGATAAGGAACGCGACGAAAAATGTGTATATTAAAATACTTACAATAGAAGTTACAATTAGTTAAGTTACAATACAAAAACGAAAATCTCGTTCATTACGCTCGTTAGGTCGAGTAAGTACCGTCAGTATGCTACCAGCGTTTTCACCATCGGCCAAGAAGAAATGCCGAAATAAACGTTTTTCCCTTCTTTTATGATGACAAGAAATCATCTGACAATAAGTTACCACAGCCTAATTGAGCACATAATTCATGCAGCACCGTCAATTTACAAGTAATAACAAAAGGCAGTAATATATCTTATTACATCTGCGGTGCGGTAACGGTTGTGGTTATATAAGAGACATCTTTTCAATTATTATGCGCTATACTAACTGCAATCATTTTATATTATTCCAGCGATCCGACCCGGTTTCGCTCGCTACTTTCTGCTTGGCTTTTCCAAAATATTCTTTTATAAAAACTTTGTCCTCGGAATTACGAACACTACAAAAAAAAAACAACTGACAAATCGGTCCATCTAGTGATACTCATACACGTGGCAATTGATTTTACATATATGTATATCTATAGTATATTTTTGTTAGGTCTACGAACATTTTTATACCTTTACAGTTGCAAACAAATATACCTACTCTTGAGATGTTGGTGTCATTTCGAGAAGGAATTTAGAGCTTATGCTGTTCCACTATGGTACATATTACTATTAGGTATACTGTGACTATGGGTTGTTTTAAAGCTACCAAACGGCTCGTGATTTTAGTTTGACATTTATTATTTAATAATAATTACCAAAATCAACGGTTTAACCCTCTCAAACACAATCACTACATAGTATAAAACAAAGTCGCTTTCTCTGTCCCTATGTCCCTTTGTATGCTTAAATCTTTGAAACTACGCAACGGATTATGATGCGGTTTTTTTTAATAGATAGAGTGATTCAACTGGAAAGTTTATATGTATAATATATGCATAACATAGTAGAAAAACACTGATAATTTAGAGGTTTCTAATGTGATGTCGTAAATAAACACATTTTTTTGCTCTTTCATTGCAAACGCTGGCTGAACCCAACGAGATAGATCAAAATAATGTAGTACAGTATTGTTCACCTTGAAATGGTCTACAAAAAAGTGCGCGATGGTATATGTCTATCTCTTAGTGGTAACACACAATAACCGTTATTTTATCCTTTGCTTTTTACAAGAAATAATGCCTTATTTACGAAGCGATTTTAAGCAATACAGAATTAATCCTTATCCAATTAAGTACCTTAAATACATTGCGCATTTAATATAGATCAATATGGCCCTTCACAGCATGTAATTTAAATGAATAGTTTAGAAGATATTACACATTTAAAATGCAGGGACATAACGGCTGTGGCGGTACCGGCCGCGGAGCCGGCGGCGTGTGCCTATAACTGGGGAAGGACTGGATAGGACAAAGCGCAAAGACCTTCTGTAGTACATTTAGTATCAGCATTGCACCCGTGCGAAGCCGGAGCGGGTCGCTAGTCTATTATAAAACAAAGTCGGGTTTGTTAGAACACTTATAACTCGAGAACCACAGATTTTCATGGTTTTTGATTTGTTGGATTTGTCGCCGTCCCGAATAGCAGAATAACTATTAAAAACATTGGAAAATTGATGAAAAAATAAAATAAGAGAAAAAAAATTGGTTGCCTGTAAAGTCGGTATACGGGCGAAAGTTTTACGTGACAACGACTTTGAGTGGTAAAATGTTTTCAAGTGGAAGGGACGCATGCCTTTCACTTTTTATGTCTGTCTCTCTCGCTCTTAGAAGGGACACGCGTCCACGACACGCCTACAATGAGAGCGAGTGAAAGGCACGCGCCTTTCACTCGCTCTCATTGTAAGCGCATAACGTGACCCAGTTTCTTGAAGTGTCACCCGGCTAACCAATTTATAAGACGTTGTCACGTCAAAACATTTTTCCATACAAATGAAAGTCTCAGTTGAAAAAGGATTGCGATATTTATTGTTTGTCAAATATCAAAATGCCACTTTTATGTCGCGAAAGTTGTCTGTGATTTGATTTGAAAATTGAAAAATGTGAAATCGATTGTGGTGAAAACGCTTGGTCCATGGGGTCGCGAATCAAATCGGAAGTAAACATCAAAAGAAATGACAATTACAAAACGATAAAACCAATTTCAAAACTAAAAAGTAAAACAAAACTTTTTTTAATTTATTGATTAAACAATAAGGAAATCTTTATTTTTATGAAATCATCAGTTTTTATGGATACGGGTCTTCCCTCAACCGAAGGGGTTTAGAGCATACTCCACCATGCTGCTCAACTGCGGGTTGGCTGAGGCCAGTGTTTACGAGCCGCCTAAAGGCCACTAAGTTGGCTTAACGACTGTCATCTAATAATAACAACCGGGACCGACGGCTTAACGTGCCTTCCGAGGCACGGAGGAGCTTAAGATAATCAAATGATAACCACCGGGACCGACAGCTTAATGTGTCTTTCGAAGCACGGAGGAGCTAGAGGTAATAGAAACCCATCCATGTATAGCCTACAGTCGACGTTGCTTAACTTGCGTCTTCAATAAGACTGACACGCGCAATGACGCCATCTCTATTATTTTCTATTATCCATTGTATTAATTCCATAAAATCATACATTTAGTTCAGCTAACACGACATTCATTGACTGTTAGGCGGTACGAAGTTCGCCCGGGCAGCTAGTATTGAAATAAATAAATCCACGCTGTGGTTGACAATGTCGAAATTACTTAAGAAATATAAATATAAAAGGTATGAGATGAAAGCATGATCGTCTGAACAAACAATTTATATACAAACCTGTACTTTCTTCACTACAAGGGAATTTTCACGACTTTGCATGTACATTTCTTAACTTAGATAGGAGGACCACCCCTTAATATGCGACCCTAAAGGGATCCGTCGACTTTAAACGGTGGTAATAAAACTTTATTGATCTCCAAGTCAGATATTAAGAAAAGCATTGCACAAAACTTTATTTGAAATTGGCTCACAATTCTAAGATTCACAGAAATATACTAAGTCCTTTTGAGAATCTGCGCTTTTATAAATCTGTCAACTGAAAAATACTGGCCTCCGCCAACCCGCAGTTGAGCAGCGTGATGAAGTATGTTCTAAACCCCATCAATTGAGGGGAGACCCGTATCACAGCTTTGAGATGAGTAAGGGTTGACGACAAAATTTTACCTTCTTATATACTCATACTAAAAGTAAAAAACAAAAATGGCAAAACTTCTCACAACTTATACGTTTAAATATTTTTGCTATAAATTTGTGACGCTACAAATTTCTCGCGAACTCTCGCCATAACTTAAGTCGATGCTCGGCGGCCGGCGAACTTCAAGACAACATAGCACTATGCAGTGACATCAATTATGTCCCGCCGTAAAACATGGGACACGCCTTTTCTACTTGGTAAGTAGCGGTCACGATACGACAATTTTGTTTATACAACACTGGGTGACAAACAAGGGTACTGCCCGCATAATGTGAAGTGGTATTGCCACGCGAATATGAGTGTAAAGAAAAACTTTGCTTCCATTTGTATATTTTACTGATCATACAATAGGTTGTTCGGATTTTTTCTGTAAACAAATCGCTTGCCAACTGGAAGTTATTTCTCAATGTATGGTTTCAAGTTGCTGTAAATTCTCAAGTTAAAGAATGAACTCCCTGTCGATTTTTTCCCAGGATACTACAGTACTGCTTACCATCAAGCAGACAAAGCCAATATAACATGCACGTAGTGCACTCTGCTGATTAACTAACAAGGCTCTGGCGTAAGACAGCGTAATTATAAGCTACCCAACTGTGGGAATACCTCCACTTTACAGAAGACCGCAGCCAAATAACAGTTCCTTGAGCTCTAGAGAGTTATTGTGTGAGCGAGTGACATAAACAAAAAGAAAGACGATGCCACGATATCAGCGGAGGTGGCAGCGTACAAGTGCGTGCAGGCCACAGTAACCGTTTCATATCAGGCAGTCCTTAAACTCGTCTCCCATCTGTAGTTTTTTTTATACCACTAACTATAAACGCATGTAACACCAGCCGCATCACACGCGGGTTGCCGACCCTGTAAAAACCTCTTCGCGCCCTTTTTGAAGAACCTCATGCTGTATTCTCTTGACATATAAGTATAAAAATATACTACACTCACAACAAGCGGCGTGAGATTTGTCTAAATTGGGTTCCGGATGTCGAAAGATCGGTGGTGGTAATTGCTATATTCCATATGATATCAAGGGCTATGCTGCACAAAATATATAATAACTATGACTCAACTCTTAAATGTTCAAAGAGTGCACTGCTATCGAGTCATGTTATTTAATACACCCCCATGTCCCCCATAAATAAGTCGGGGACATTCGCGTGGTAGGGGCACAAAGAAGTCGATACCAGTAATTATGAATAGTCGCGAGACACGATATCCAACTGATTTATAGTATCTTACACTCGACTATAAATTCGTTACTGTGCGTGTTTTATTTTCCACTAGCCTTAGTTAGTGGGTTTACTTGCTTGTGAAAGTTGTCGTTAAACTTATTTAGACTAACCGCATTTCTTCATTTAAATTCAAACACAAGACAAATATTTGTGTGCATGAACATGTCTGTTTGTCTTGGTCTGGGTGTTAACTATGTATTATATGTATGTATTAAGAAAAAAAATGAATTTAAGTATAATATCAGTTATCTAGTACCCATAGTACAAGTTTTGCTTAGTTTGAAACTAGATGGCCGTGTGTAATTTATCCAGGAACCTACACGGCAATGTTATTTGTCAGACTATCACATAGTTGCAATAATTTGTTCGTCATTCGAGATGTTCTGTAAGGACATTAGTTATAAATTCACGATTTTCTCCGTTTCTCTTGACTAATTGACTATGGCTTTCTTGAGAATCTTCAATATGCAGAATCTCAGTGAGATAGACCTAAATTACTCTGTAAAGCGACTAAATGATTCCACCATGTATCCGACTACAGACAATAATAATTAAACCTTTTTTTTACCGTAGCCCTATTAACTCTCGCAACATAAAATCTCGCTCGCGCGCCGCCACCCCCGCTGCCAGCGCAGCATCTCCTTCCTTTCTGGTGACCTCACTCACTCGCAGGAACACAACAACCCTCAATGGAATTGTTATTTGGCTGCGGTATTCTGTGAGGTGGAGGAACATTCCCCAGTCGGGTAGCTTACAATTACGCTCCCTACCTCTCTTTTCGCCAGAGCTTCTTTTGTCAGTCAGCAGGGTGCACCGCGTGTAGGTGAAGTTGGCTTTGGTTCAAAGTTGTTGATGGACCACTTACACCCCAAAATTATGTTATCTTTATGTTATGTTATCTTATGTTGTTGTCTCGGTATTTGGTTACTGAGATATATATAGATATGCACAGCAAATTTTAAACGCTTACGGCTAGACGTCGCGCTAACATGATTAATCGCAGGATAATGCTAGATTATGTTCGGATTTGTCTTGCTCTTGTATGCTTTAGTGGCCGCAGACATGTTATTAAACTATAATAAAAACGTATAGCATAACAATAGGTCCCATTTGTTAGGTGAAGTCACGGAAACATACAATTCATAGCCAAGTTTCGGAAGGTTTAATATAACTAAACTGCAACAACCCATATTTTTAGATACATGCTCGCTCAGAATAGTGGCTCCGTCTCGCCTGATGATAAGCGAAAACAGGAGCTCAAATTGCAGCAGCAGCTGATTAAAAACTAGATAACAGTGTTCTGTCGGTTGAGACCGCCATGCTGGCTCGCTTCTTTGCGCTTCGTTCGACGGATCCCATATTGTAGGAAGCGTAGGGTGGGACAGAGGTAAGAGTTGCTGAACTTTTTAGTACGCAAAGGGATGTTGCAATCCTGCACGCTTAGTTCTGTGACGGAAGAGGGTAGTATAAGTGTGAAAGAAGAGAGTGGTATTGGGGAAAACAGTTCTTCAGAGCACTCAACATGCTAGAGGCTATAAAGTTCAGCGAGCTAATGTCTTCACGAAGTTGAAAAGGTTCTAGGGTCTTTGGTTTTAACCTCCTCATCGTTGATTATGCGGATAGCCCGTCGCTGCAACTTGTCGAGAGTCTCAAAAAGACATTGAGAGGAACCGCCCCAGAGATGCGAGCAATACTCCTAATAATATTCATCACGCAGTAAAAAAAATACTTATCCTGTTGGACGCCAAGTTGTTATTGCCTGAAATTTGAGGTTTCAGTCAAGTTTTCAATACAATAATCGGAAATTTGATAGTATACACAAAGACATAATAACTAAGACTAAATCATGTATGAAATAACGATGAACGAATAAAAATTGTAGTTGAAAATATTCTTTATAAATAATTTCCTATATTTATATGACGATTTATTTTTTAACGTACGGTTGTAAGTAGGTAGTCGCGCACGCGTACACGCTAAAGTCATTGGCGATACCTGACAAATGTGACTAAGTTGTAAGTGCTTGTACAAGCCTAAGATCCTCTGTACACTTAGTTATGGAATAAAGAGTTTTGACTTTGGAAAAAAAACCTAAGTGCTGCATTTTTTTTGTATATTTTTTTAAGTATTAACAATTATATAAAACATCGTTGGGTATTTATAATACAGGCTTCGAGATACTCTCTTATTACTCCTTAAAAGTCTATATTCTGAATGTGGCACGTTAAATAATGCCCAATAACGATTTCAAATTATGATTTAGTTTTAAACAAACTCTAGAAATATAAACATTAAATATAAACACAATTAATAAACTCACTATAATATAACGTTAAAATATTTACTTCAAAATGCCCAAAGGGTAGGTCTCAAGTGCCTCTAAAACAATTTTAATTTAACGAACATTTAATCAAGTGAAATTTATTAGTAGCCGGGGATTTCATTTGTTTGAATTTTACACAAAATTTATATTATTTTGTGTAATATTCAGACACTTTTTTAAACCCAGTGATTAAGCAATTACCATAATAGATATTATTAATCGAAAATCTGAATAACTTAATTTGCGTAAATCTATTGAGTACTTTTTTTATTGCTCAGCTTGGCCGGGGTAATTTCAACAAAGATTATCGATCGATAAACGCATACAATTGGGCTGGGCAGCTTTTGAAAAGCTTCGGCACATCTTCGCGCAGAGATAATGCTTGCAGACTAAACTCTTCAGTGCCTCCTTCCTGCAAAGACCTATGGTGTAGACACATGGACACTTGGCTAAAGGTCGCGGAACGAACGATGGAGAGGGCTATGCTCAGGGTTTCTTTGAGAGATTGAATCTGGAACGAAGAAATTCGACTGAGAACCAAAGTAGGACTGGTTGCCAAACAAGCATACGGCCCACTAGATGTAAAATACTTACCGTAGCCATATACCGCTCGATACACCGTTGATACTATAGTATGCTGATTGCTTGAGATGCTTACAATATAGGGAGTACTGTTCATTGACACCCCTGCTCTTAATGAAGCTACTCCTTAAATCTGGTATCCTCACACACTAGCAGGAACACAACAATTCTCAAGAGTATTGTTATTTGGTTGCGATCTTCTGTAAGGTATTTCCGCGGTCAAGCTCTACATGCCCTACGTCTCTTACGCTAATCAGCAGGCTACACCATGTGCAGGTGAGGTTGCCTTGCTAAAGATAGTGACGAGCCACTTACATCCAAAAATGTAATATTTAATGTATTTTAAGATCTCAATCTCTACCCCGCACAGAAAAACAAGATCCTATAAATCTTAAATTTAATTATCTCATATGATTAAAATCAAACTGATTCACACACAAAAATACACGTGTTATTGACTATAAGTGGGTCATAGCAGATGCCAAACAGATGTTGTCGGATATCATAGCGAAATTTAACTGCCAAATACGGCCATGATAACCCCTGGAACGCTGCCAACGAGTTCTTTTATTACTTTTAATAAACTCAATTTTGGCCAAACTTTTATTGTGTTGCATTAACGAATTGGGTGAATAAGTGGGATATCGCCTGTGATGCGTTTAAATGAAACAGTGAAAAAAAATATTTCTGGTCAATTTACACAGCGCCATCTAGTCCAAAATTAAGCGCAAAGCGTGCGCTTGTACTATGGGTACTACACATCTAATAAATGTTGTAGTGGTCGACCCTTACTCAATCCACTGCTGGAATACGCGTATCCCCTCAATTGAAGCAGTTTAGAGCATACTCCACCATGACGGTGCTCAATGGCGGGTTTCAACTAATGACATCAGCCGGGACCGAAGACTTAACGTGCCCTCCGAAGCACGATAAACGTACTTAATACATTTTTTTTGTAAATACATACTTATAATACATAGAAAACACTCAGACCAAGAAAAACAGACATGTTCGTGCACACAAATGTTGGACTTGTGAGGCGATCGAACCCGCGTCCTCGGAGTCGAAGTAGCCATTGCCAGCCTTCCGACCACCGGGTAGAAGAAAATTCTACTTTATTAGTTCATTGATGTTTACGTTATTAGATCTGTATGCCCTTAAGAGCCTTAAGATATTGTACTTTTTCTATGGTAAAGGAACGTACTGTACCGTCACAGAGAAGTTTTTACCTTGAGGTGTTAGGATGTGGAATGATCTCCCTGCCATGGTTTTCCCAGTTAACTACAGTATAAGGGTTTTCAAAAAAGGCATTAAGGGGTTTTTGTATCACAAATGTCCATAGCTTTCCATCAAGTATACGTGCGTATCTTATGCGTGTTTGCCACCGTAGTGACTTAAAAAAAACTTTTAAATAAATTCTACACTTCTTTGGCTTCATGCAGGATGAAGTCGTGCTTCAGAAGGTACGTTAGGCCATCGGTCCCGACTGTTATCATTAGATGACAGTCGTTAAGTCAACTCAGTAGCCTTTGGGCGGCTTGAACACTTCCTTCCTTTCTAAACCCCTTCGATTGATGAGAGACCCGTATCCTAATAAAGACATGATTAATAGTGGATGCCGATGGAGTACTAAAGTACTTTATCTACTTTTTTAAATATAATATAGAAAGAAAGAAAGAAAGAAAGAAATTACATTTATTTGCACATTACACAGCACTATACAAACAAATTATATAGACTTAATTTTACATAATGTAAATTTATAGTACTGAGCAATGTCGCAAAATGGTCCCAACTCAGTATAAACCAAAATCTGTAGCAGACCCGGCACTGATTTTCAGTTAGGACCAGTTGCAACATCACGGACATACAAGCTTCTAAACTAGAAGAAACAACAAACGATATACATACTATACACAGAAAAACATGAGAAACTTAAAATAAAATAAAATATCATTAGCTTCTATTGTTTTTATTACTTTTAACTGACTGGCTGACTGTTAATACAGAATAAATAGAAATATTCTGTCAGTCAGCCTGTATAAATATAAATATTCTGCCAATCAAGGCCGGTGCCACCTGATCGAAACGTCAGGCTTTAATACAGTATGGAAACATACCTTACCTTAATTTCCGTATATCAATATAAGCTAGTTATCATCGAAATACAATATTATTATACCAGTAATATCTGGATATTCCAGTGAAACTCTGTCTGTTCTTCGGTCTATTCACCGCCTCACTGGAAGACGTATTTAAGAGGCTGGACTAGAAGACACGGAGCATTAACGTGAATGGCGAATACGCCTTCTGTTTGCCGATAACGTGGTCATAATGACCGAGTCGTTGGAGGATCTCAGTAAAAATGCTACACGACCTTAATGCTTCTTCTCGATTTGTGGGGCTGGAGATGAATTTTGACAAAACGAAAGTCATGTTCAAGGACTTCGTCGCCCCTAGCCTAGTTATGGTAGAGAATAATTTACGGTAGAGAAGTGATTAAGGACTATGTCTACCTCGGGCAGGCCATTGGGCCTTCAGCTTGGTCGGGGTAATTTCATCAAAGAGATTGATAGACGAATTCGACTGGACTGGGCAGCTTTCAAAAGGCTTCGGTACATCTTCACCACACGGGTACTCTAATGCTTGAAGACTGAAGTTTTCAACCAGTGCGATGACCTACGAGTACATAAGCTAAAAGTCGCACAGCGAGCTATGGAGAGTGCCACTTGACTATGCTTGGAATCTCTCTCAGGGATCGAATCCGGAACGAGGAAATCAGACGAACAACCAAAGTTGTCAACGTAACTCTCAAAATCAGTAAGCTGAAGTGGCAGTGGACATTTGCCGAGTCAGCGATGGCAAATGGCGGAGGAAAGTCCTGAAGTTCCGTATGTAGCAACGAAGCGTTGCTTCATGGACCGATCACCTCAAAAAAGTGGCTGGAAGCGGAGGATCGCATATGGCGGAAAGCATTAGGGAAGGCCTATATCCAGTAGTGGATAGATAAGCTGATAATGATGATGATCTGGATATTTGGTGTTAAAAGACCTTCCATATGCATGGACGATTCAACAAAATAACAGATTGACAATTTTATTATTATTTTTAATGTTTTTACTGTTATTTAACCAGTTTACAAAATAGATACTCACGTGTATTTACAGTTAAAGATATGTTACTGATTCACGCGACAAATTGTCAAACATATCAAATACAAAATTCTTACACGCATTATATTATGAGAACGCACAAAATTTCCTCATACGCTAAAAATATCGACGTCGTCGCAAACACGTATCTGACAAAAACATAATTTGCATACTGCAAAAAAGTAACATAATCACATTATTAGGGTTCCGTACTTCTAAAGGAAAAAAGCGGAACCCCTATAGGATCACTTCCTTGTCCGTTCGTCCGTCCGTCTGTCAAGACCCTTTTTCTTAGTAACGCGCGGAGATATCAAGTTGAAATTAATGTCACATACTCAGGTCTGCAATCTCTTAAACCAGTGAAAGAATCAAGGTTCTAAATTGACGTAATCAAACGATACGACCGTTTATGCTCCATTTATAGCGCATATTTTGACATTCGCAAAGGGAATCAAAACCTATAGGGCACTTACCGTTGACCTAGAATCATAAAATTTGCCAAAAAGCAATCCGAAAACCACAATTTTGTAGTTATTTCTCAAAAAAATAATTGGTGAATGTAGCTGCACATCCTACAAGTTTGTACGGAACCCTAGGTGCGCGAGTCCGACTCGAACTTGACCGGTTTTTTGTCTTGTACCTAATATCAAACGTATTAATTGTGTAATCTAACAAGGTGTCTACACGTTTTTAATTTTAAAACAGATATATACTAACTTTATCTTTAATTGATGACTATTGTTACAAATGACAGTAAATAATTACAACAGTGCTATAATAGTCTTTCTTATCAAAACAACGGTTTCGGATGCGGACTGGTTTTGGTTCCAACAATTTTTTTTTGCATACATTAATCTTCTTAGATGTCGACAGCCAACCGTAGAAAATTAGTAATTTATACAATCTATGGACAATAAATTAAACGAATTCTCTACATTTGTCCTGCGCCTCCTACGCACTGGTCGATAGCTTAATATTGTAATAATAGAACTAATAAGGAATTATGACTATCTGTTTGCTTTGGATATATCCGCTGGAAGTCTATTGTGGACTTAATATCCTCATGCGTTGGCGTTGGGCACGAGCTCATCTACGAGTTACTTGAAGGACATTTTTTCTCCAAATTTTGAGGTATACAGTAAATGACTGAGAGAGAAAGGTGAGTGAAGTCTACTAACAAACAAAAAATTGATTTAGTGAGAAAAAATGTTGCTGTATGTTTGTTTATACTGCGCTTATGTATACTGATGTCACGATGACTCTCATACTCATGTTCTGATTTTGATGATATTGGTACGAAATGTAATAGATTATTTAAATTCGTAAAGGGGTTCTACAGGGTCGGCGATGCATCAGTAATGGTTCTGGTATCGCAAGCGTCTATAGGCTATATTATACCTACTATATACATAATCTTCATACATATAATGGCATAAAGATAAACTTTAATTACGGTAGTATTTATATCTATCCAGAGATTAGTCGTCTCATGCTGCCTTTAATAATAATAAATCTTTATTTCGCTAATACAACAACAATGTTACATTACATTCTAATCATTACACTGAAATCCTTTTTATTTTTTATTTTTTTTTATCTTGTATAAATGAGCCCCGACTATCAAACTAGGTCTGACCTGTATCTTGACTTTGACTCAACCGTGCAGGGACGACGGCGGATTATCGCCACTTTCACACATGGATCCTGAGAGAGTCATCATCATGGCGGCAGAGGCCAAGGGATTTCCCATCCTCCTCATCTACTATCATCACAAATTTGGTACAAAGGCTTAACTGATGGGGTTTAGAGCATACTCCACCACGCTGCTCAACTGCAGTTGGCAGAGGACAGTGTTTTCAAGCCACCTAAAGACTACTGACTCGGCATAACGACTCTCATCTACGGAGCGGAGGAAGCTCACGGAGGAGCTCAAGATAAATAAACCCATCCATGGACAGGCTACGGCCGACATTGCTTTACTTGCGTGTTCGATTAGACTGTCACACGCAACGGCGCTACCGAGCTCCTCGTAAATCATCACTCTTCATAAAAAATAATGTGTAAAATAGTAAAATGTTAATATATTTGCTTTGCTAATGTGATATTTTTTTATGAATTCGAATACAGCCTAATAAAGGAACACGGCTAAACCCTATTTACTTGGAAATTATGTTAAGAGGATTAAATAATATTTACTACTATAACGTTTCCGTTTGTATATTTTTATTATGTCATTATTTTATATTTTCAAATGGAAATAAATGTAATTACAGGATTTTTGTATAATTTCTTAATTAACGGTAAATGTTGTCGTTATAACGGTAAATTTTATGTAGATTTTTAAGTGTTTATGAGTAATAATAAAATAAATTGTATAACAAATAAGCTATATACTTGCTTTGAAAGTTTTAGACGTAGAATAATCAAAATAAAAGTCAATCAAATTTTGGGCTAATATTTCTGTATTTAAAACACGTTATACGAGTAAATATCAAAATATAGTGCACATAATATAAAACATAGTGCACACAAACTTATGTGCACTATGTTTTATATTTACTCGTATTATACCAGCCGATGTCAGTATAATACGGTATGATATCGTATTATACATTTCTTACCGTATAACATCCACGGTATTATACAGCCTTTATATCTCTACCGGCAGTAAGATCAACGACTCTATGCCTACAACAATCCCCAAAGAAATTGGTATTTGGCTGCGAAATTCTATGAGGTGAAGGTACTTCCCCAGTCAGATAGCTTGTCTATACGCTGTCCTACCTCTCTTTTACCAGAGTCTCTTTTCCTAGACGGCAGAGTGCACAACGTGAACCCTTTGGCTTTGGGTAAAAGTTCGTGGAGAGCCACACACGAATTTCATGATTTTTTGACCCCTCCCCCCGTCCTTGTCACAGCTGGTCACATTTGACAGACTCCCCCCTCCCTAGTGTGACGTCACATATTTTGCAAATTTACATCTAGAGTTGCAAATGTTTTCGAGTTTCGTTAATAGTTCAAAGTTCGTGTTTTAACACTTAGATTACAATAGATTTTGAAATGTCACGTCACGATATTTACGACCCCTCCCACCACCTTGTCACACAATATCACTCTTCATCGACCCCCTCCCTCCCCCCTAACGTGTGACGTAATTTATGGATGGGTGTATGAGGCACCCCAGAAAACTAGAAAAAAAAATCTAAATATCTTTATTCCTTGGACTTTATAAAGCACTTAGAAACGTCATACAAATTAAATATAAAAACATGTATAAATCATTACTACTCTAAATCCGCAGAGCGTAGATTCACTTTCATCACACTATCTTGAATGTGAAAGTGAATTTAAGTGCCAGTTCCGGCGACGGGGCATCTTGAGAAGAACTGGTCAGAAACTCAAGGCCGACTCTTTTAATTGCCAATATCGTTACATTAAATACAAATACAATCACTAACATAACATAACAAGATCAATTCATTTCCAAATACTTTTATCATTTATGTAATCTGAGATACAATAGTAAGCCTTTTGACATAGTCTAGTTTTGATATATTTCTTAAATTTACCCATGGATAATTTAAACGCGTCATTTGGAAGTTTATTGTAGAAGCGTATACATTGACCTGGGAACGAGTTAGAGATTTTATGGAGCCTAGTAATATGCACAGCGAGTTTGTTTTTATTTCTTAAATTTAATTGATGGAGATCACTGTTTTTCCTAAATTTGGTTTGATTTTTATGAACGTAAATAAGATTTTCATAAATATATTGAGAATGTAATGTCATAAAATTTATCTCTTTAAATTTTTTTCTCAGTGTCTCCCTGGGACTCATCATATAAATAGCACGGACAGCTCGTTTCTGGAGCACAAAAATTGAGTCTACACCCGCGGCACTACCCCAAAGCAATAAACCATATGACACAATGCTGTGCAAATAGCTAAAATAAACTAAACGTGCAGTGTCAACATCAGTCAGTTGACGTATTTTCCTTACGGCGTAAGCTGCTGAGCTGAGTCTATCCGATAACGTTTCTATATGTAGGCCCCATTGTAATTTAGAGTCTAATGTTATACCAAGGAAGATAACCTTATTGACCAATTCCAATCTCTCATTGTCCATAACCACACTGGTTTTTACTTGTTTAACATTTTTTGTAAAAAAATCTAACATATTTGGTTTTTCTACCATTTAAAAGCAGGAGATTATTTACACTAACTTGGCTACTAAAGATGATATAAACATACCCACCCTAATCTAACACTATGTCATTAATTACATATAACCTAACGTAGTATTCCAGTCGCCCATTTAGTATTTTTAGTCACTCAATCTGTTATTTTCCTTATATCAAATATTAAATCTACGCACATACTTTAGTCGAGTAGTAAAATAAAACACTAATTAACAATTTTAGTACAATTATAAGATTACCAATTTACGTAACTAAATAATAACTAATTTAGAAAATATAGCCAAGTACTAAAACTAATTTAGACTTCACCATGTATAAAGGCGAACACACACTTGTGCATTTTTATTAATATTTTACGTATTCCGACAAACAACTAGACGGTCTATCTGTTGTTTATCTGTGCATTACCGTCCTTTCCGGTAACACAGCAAAGTCACAGGACGATACCACTAAAGACTCTATTTTGTAATGATACTCACTCACTCGCAGAAACCCAGCAATTTAATGTAACTTTCTTAACAGCAGTAGGCTAAGAGAGTCTTAGGCCGTTCTACTCTAACCCATACCGTACGCACGAGTTATAGTAAATCGGCAAAAGACTCAGTTACGTATTAATCTCAAAGTGACAAATATGGTGCGCTCTTAGCTGTAAAAAAAACTAAATAAAAAAATGTGATATAACATCCCTGCAGAATGCTGCAATATGCATATGTAATGTCCATGGGGACAACTTAATAATTCCCCATTGTCTTGTAAAATATATTATTATCGCAAATGGCTAAAGGAATCTATTAGAAGATGTGATGGTGGAATAAATAGTATATTATATCACAATATCTATAATAGAAGAATAACTGACAGGGAGTAATGGATATTTACCTACAATAAAAAACATGTTTTGCTAGCGAGCTTATGTCTTTGCGCGATAAATTGTCACATAAAATCGTTCGTTATTTATAAAATCAAGTTACAACAAAGCGTCGAGCGTCGTGTTCATGTTGAGTTCGTAAGGCGGCACGTTAAAACGACTCGAGTAGCAAGTATTAGTGTGTACGCACCTCCACATTTTAACAAGAGTTCGTTCAGAATAAATTAAAAGTACGTGATTTATGTGAACAGTGAGCGTATTAGTTACTTGTTCTCATTTTTTTACAAAACAAAGCCAAGCATGCATCAATCAATGTAACACCAAGATTGATTTCTTTAAACTCATAAAGGCTAATGAACCGAACAAAAAGGGCTGACGTCGCAAATATTTGTTGTAATTAACGAGAAAATATCTGCTTGCCGTGCGTCTATAATGTCGATTAATTTGGTTTCGAGATCTTTGTAGATTAAAAATACTTTTAATAATTATTTTTTTATGTAAGGCGCGTTGGTAAGTAGCTTTTGACATTTCCTATTCACCGATGTCGGTTAATTTTTACTATTAACGATTAATACATTATTAAGAAAAAAAAACAGCTGAATAAATTTAGACGAAATTTAGTACACAGAATATATTCTTGGAAACCTAGTAGCAATTGTATTGCGATAAAACATAAGCTATGACGATACTAGGTCACTTTTTCAACGTAAAAGATATTCTCAACTTCAATATAATGTCATGGTCGTCAACTTTCCGGCCTCACCTGAATCGAAGGAGTTTAAGAGCATTCTCCACCACGCTGTTCAACTGCGGGTTGGCGGAGGCCAGTGTTATCAAGCCGCCTAAAGGCCACTGACTTGGCTTCATGTCTGTCATCCACTGACAAAGAACCGACAGCTTAACTTGCCCTGAAGCACGTAAGAGCTCGAGATAAATAAACTCATCCATGAACATTCTACTTAACGACTGTCATCTAACGACTACAACCGGGACCGACGGCTTAACGTGCCCTTTGAAGCACGGAGGAGCTCGAGATTAATAAACCCATCCATAGACAAGCTATGATCAACGTTGCCTAACTTCCGTGATCAAGCAGCCTGAAAATCATAATAGTAGGTATTATTATTAGAAACAAGAGTAACAATTAAAACAGCAATTGTTTGATCGTAATTGGATTCCAAGAAATAAGACTTGAATTCCATTATTCGCTACATCGTTCAGTATCGAATAAATCTGCAAGATGCACTGAAATTTTAATGATTCAACTCATACCGTTGGTATTTTAAAAGAATGGCCAGGAAACGGGTCTCGCTTTGCTTTTTAATTTTCCGTTCGCCGCCGGCATGGCTTTTCCAGTTTGCGGTTGATTCAATCTTCACTCGACCAAGCTTTTATTGTGTGAATATAATAAAGTGTATTTAAAATGGAGGTGTTTAGAATATAAAAGAAAGTCAGAAGAACATAACAGAAAGTTATACTAGGTACTGGCCCGCAAATACGATACTTTGTATCTGAAGATGTTGATGAACCACTTACACCCTATTCTGTGTATAATTCATTATATTCATAGTATTAGCTCAGTATTGACTCCGCTTCACCTGATGCTAAGCGAAAAGAGGAGACCAAATTAAAATTACAGCGGCATTTCTGTATAATGAATACTAATATA
Organism: Hypsopygia costalis; assembly: GCA_937001555.2. Classification (NCBI taxonomy): domain Eukaryota; kingdom Metazoa; phylum Arthropoda; class Insecta; order Lepidoptera; family Pyralidae; genus Hypsopygia; species Hypsopygia costalis. Next base: position 8,193,888 of record OW443335.2, read on the forward strand.
GATGAAATGATAAAAGGAGTATTAATATTCGTATCTAAATATATCCACACAAACTTGCAACAATCCGAAACCCCTAAAGATTCCAAAGTCAAAGTTAGACGCAACATATAAAGGCGCCCGGGACGAATGTTCCTCTGTAATGAGATTCCTTCGATGTTATCTCGCTTGACAACGAATCCCCAATTTGCGGTCAGTCAATCTTCTAGAGGAGATTTTGCGGAATTCAATTTGCTAAGACAAAAGTAATGTCTCTCTAAAGCGGCCTCAGAAATTATTACTTCGAAAGGAAACTTTTTAAATCCACCGTCTTGCCTCCCATTATTTCGTTGGACGGAACCACAAATTATTACTAATAACATGAGAATTACCAGCGTAACTCAATTTCTTTCCTTAAAAAAGTCAGACAACATTCGCAATAATTCTTTTGAGAATTCTAATGGTAAAATATAAATTTAAATTCAAGACACGACGGTAGAAATAGCTCGGGGACAACGTAAAAAATTTACACCCACCTAATTTTATTGCGTCCAAATAACATCTAAGATGCTTTCACGTACTTAATCGTTTCTACCGGCCACACTTTGCTTAGGAGGTGTTGACGTACACTAATGTCCAATTAATATGCCGTTTTATTCGAAACCTCTCTAATTTATCGTGTAACAACTCGGTATATATTCTCATTAGTTTGACACTCACTGCCTATTATAAGCTGACCGATCATTAGATGCCGCTGATAAATGGCGATACCGAATCGAAATAGAGATATTGACCCTGTCTATAAATTCTTTGAGCTACCGTTGATACGTTATGGTAACATTTTTTATTTTTTTGTTAGCAAGTTTCTTATCAGATGTCTCAATGCAGTTAACTTGTAAGTTTTAAGTGGGAACGAAGCGAGGGAATTTGGGGCGGCGTTTCCTTTTGATTGTAGTCTTTTAGTAATGGATGGTGTGAAACAAAACATTAATGGGTCATTAACGATTGTCATTCCACCTGCCAATGAACCTTCGCGATACAATGGAAACCCAAATGACGTGTTTGTAACTGACCGCCGTAATTTGTTTGCATGTTGATATCTAAATAATATTTCATACGAAAGTTTAGGTACCATTAAATTTTATGTTAGAATAAAACGGACAGTATTACCTACGATCGTTACTGATGGGCTTGTAGTAAATAAAGCAATCGATTTTTATTACCAAAAGTCGTACAGCGGCCGTTGCGTGTCCACTTCGTGCAAGCATCCACGGGGAGTGCCTAGAAAAGCTGTTTTACAAGTAAAAGAGATCCAAAAGACAGAGAAAGAACAGTTTATTTGTTAAATTATTGACGTAATAAAAACGAACGCGGCTATAATGTATTAAAACTGAGGCTGGTCTGTACTGAACGCGATCAAATCGATGTTTATGTTAATATGTTACTCCAGCTCCTTATATTAAGTTGTTGTGTGTTTTATATCGTTTTTGTTCGACATGAGCCCACTGAGAGCCATAGTTTTATTGAGACTTAATTATTTTATTCATAAGCCATATATTTTTTTATTTAAATTGCTCGAGATGAGTTTATGTCTCACCATATCAAAAGTTTTGTAGATATCAGTAGCAATTCGAGTAGTTTATGCGAGTTTTATTAATAGACCAATTCATTGGAATTGTTATCACTTTTGCGAATGCTTATCGTTCAGACTGTACGTGATCGAAATTTTTAGCTAGGTATGTACTTTTGGCGATTATATTTTATGCTTTCAATTATTTGAAATACTAATCGTGTAGAAAGAAAGGAAGGAGTAGGCTGGCAACGGATCGGCGATCCCTTTGTGTTGCTGATCTCCATGACCGGTGGTGATTGCTTTCCATCAGGTGACATGCTCGCTTGCCCCTCTCACATAAAAAAAATGCAGGTACAAATATAGAGCAAACGTACGGCTATAGTAAAAATGTACATGTAACAAATAGATTTTGATTGTAGCGGTGTGTTTGCATTATGTTTGTACTACGGTCGCAAAGCGGCTGATAAATTCAGATGATCATTACTCGCATTTTGATTACTAGCGAAATATTCAAGACTGATTAGTATAATCTACTCTAATATGGGCAGTGACAGCTTCAATCAGGCTCAATGCTAATATAAAATGCGCAAGTATGTTTTATAACTTGTTAATGTTTTTTGTAGTGTACTCTAAATACCAGGCTATGTGTTGCAGATATTTTGTATACAACTAAAGTGGCAAACAAGTATACGACCTGCCTGATCGTCATGAAGGTCGTATGCTTGTTTGCCTTATGTACGCTCGCGAGATATATATAATAATTAAATAGTGAGGTAACAGTTTGTCGGCTAGAACTTTGATACGAGGCGGATTGTGTGCGACACTTTGCTATGGTTATTATCGAACGAAATGTTATTACGACCGATTACAACAAATGGCATTTGTAATCAGGTGCCATAATCGAAGAGAGCCCGTTGTAGGTTAGATATTTTATCTTTTTATTATTTTCTCACTACCTCAAAAATGCCCGTCAAAATTCCTAGCATAGAGTGAACTAAAGTCAGTCAGCATTGACGAGCCCGGTGGTCGAATGGCTAGCAATGGCTACTTTGACTCCGAGGTCGCGGGTTCGATTCCCGCACAAGACAAACTTTTGTATCCATGAACATGTCGGTTTGTCTTGGCCTAGGTGTTTTCGAAGTATTATAATTAATGAATTTACAAAAAAAAAGTATTTATACTTAAATACTTTTTTTTGTAAATAATTTATATATGAGTTGTCTAGTACCCATAGTACAAGGTTTGCGCTTAATTTGGTACTAGATGGCGCTGTGTAATTTGTCCAGAAATATTTATATTTATTTATAGCGTTTTCTGCACAGGTGTGGTTTTATTATAATAAAGTTCTGTGTGTGTGAGTGTAGGCCAAATCCTCCTTCTGTCTAGGACGGACGAGAGAGGGTCATGCTCCTGTAATGGCGACTAAAATGGACCTGATGATGATGATGATGAAAGTTTTGTAACAGATATAATATAATTTCATCTAAAGTTTGTTAGGTACAAAATTACATTCAGTAAACTGTTTTTCATTGAGTCAGTTCTTAGTAACATGTGCTCCTACAAACGCTATACTTGTTCGTGAACACGCGTTGTAGAGATGTCATACTTCGTAACTTCCAAGAGGAACTTTCAAGAGAAAGGAATGTTTATCTCACTACTCAAGTAACTGAACTATCTACTACCGTATATAAAAAAAAGTAAAAGAATATAATTTTATTATATCATGAGATACATAGAATTACCAAAAATATTATTGATAAATTACAATTAATGTCCGTGTAGCGCCAATATGGACTCAACTAAGCATTAGCCTAGATTCGTATCTAGATTAAATTGTATAAATGGTATTATATGTCTCCAATTTAAATATTGTTACCTACTTTTGCATTAATATATCAGGAATGTATTTCTACTTTTATCTTTAATCTTTCATAATAGTGTTGTCATCTTTACATTACTGTATCTCAAAATCCTATTTTAAGTTACCATCAAAGATATGCGTAGATTAGTACAACTAAAAATCTTATTAGTATCAAAATCAAATAAAATGGTTTATATTTTATCCAACCCTTCAAACAAGTCACCAATGATTATACTACCTTTGTACAGTCAAAATATTGCAGACCTTGTTTGTTAATAAATTGTCAGTGGGCAGATTAGACTTTAAATTATTTGATCAAAAAGATATGTTTTTGACAAACTAATTTATAGGTGAACCACGCGCGATCGATGTGGTTATTTTGATACCAACTTCAAAAAGGATTTTAAATTACTTTAATGCGAAAGTGTCTCTGTCTATTTGCTACCTTTTTACAACTAAACAGCTAAACTAATTTTAATTAAATTGGCATGGAAATAGATTATATCATGAGGAGTCTGTGGAAGGATATACGCTATCTTTTGGCTGAAAAGCGGCATTCATGGGGGCGAAGTCGCGGACAGAATCTGGTGATAAATAGGTATAGCAAAACAGTACACTTATATCCATAAATGGTTTGGTTGGTTGGTTAATACTTACAATTCGACAAAGAGATATCTCAAACATCTCAGAAAGACATAATAAGTTTCAATGGATATTATCCACACTTTCTATACAAAACAATAGGAATTCAATTTTGAAAAGCGTGTAACTTACATCATGTAAGTTAATATAATAGTTAAATTATATAATTCTAACAAAAGCGTTTTTGTTTAAATGTTCATCAATCTTTGTTACACATTTTAAACGCTCACAATAACAGAATAGCTTTTATGCGTCACAATTGGGTCATTAAAACGGCTCGGGCTCAGGTAAGAAAACAGTCGCAAGTCCATTTTGTAACAATTCAATTCGCTTCTGTATTTGACAGGCGCGCAGCTACTGTAGAAGCGTTTACTAAGCTAAATGCAACTACTGGCAATTGTTTCACCCTGTGGGATAGCATTCTGTTCTAGGAAGGCTGTAAAATGGCACACAAAGGCGAACGCCTCCGTTTCATTCGCTGCAATAAGTTTTTATACCCGCACTGACGCTGGGATGAGTATGTATTCTTTACCATAGACGTTGTTATAAGGATATTTCGTCGCGTGCTATGCGTGAATCGTCTCGTTTTGTTCTCATAGAACTGTTATTTGAATAAACAATGCGTATGTTTTTATTTTTATTGCAGTTGTTACCTGCGAATAGGCGTTTTATTTTTAGGATCTTAGCTATTTTGACAACAAGACAAAGGCTGTGTTTGGCAAACGAAATACGAATTAAGGATGTTTTTACTTTGAAACCCGTTTTGATATCGAATTTAATTGAAGAAAATTCAATTCAAATGAGCAAAGGCGATTATACTTAATCCTTATCATCCGCTAGACGGCTGTCTTCAAATCACCTGCGAGACACGTCACTGTAATAGGATTAATTTGATGTGACCCAGAAGGAATTCAAATGAGTTCATGTTTATTTTTTATATTTATTTTCTGTTTTGACCCCTATGATTCGAAGTGTCCTCCATAAAAACTTATCTATGTGAGATCTAATCTGAAATATCTATGTTAAGACCACACGTTGGAACCGATTACTGCTGCTACTCGAAAAAATACAAAAAAGTTATTCAAAATATTTCTAGATTGATTGTTATTGCTATTCTCACTCTGGTTATTTTTTTTTTACTATCACCTTACACTTCTTTTTCGATGCTTGCTTTCTTGAGATCAGTTTTTTATACTAAAAATAAAATTCGTCCACTCTATGTATTGTATTACGTTCACGGGTTTGCTTATAGGTATTTTAACAGCTTTTCAAGAACATTTCAATCTATTTAAATTTATGTTATATACGAATTAAATCAATTTATATTAAAATTCAATCAATGTAATTTTTATGATATGATATGATATTATATTATCATCATCATCATCAGCCTGTATCTACCCTCTGCTGGATATAAGCCTTCCCCAATGCTTTCCACCAAATATGATACTCCACCTTCCGCATCCAACCGCTTTCTTAAGGTCATCGCACCATCTAGAAGGAGGACGCCTCCCCCATTTGCCATCACTTACTCGGCCTACTTACTTACTCTCTTAATTATTAAATTTTACAATACAATATAATTTTTTTGTAATCAATACCCGAACCTAGGTACTCCTAGGTTTGATTAATTAACGCTTAAGGTACCTTAACTCCCTCTCCAAAAGCAAATCGTGCCTCGCTCGCTTTGCTCGCTCGGTAACCTAACCTAACTTGACTTGCTTTTAGATTTAACTAGTGTAACCTAGGAGCGACATATCCTCCAGACTTTGCAAGCTGAAATGGCAATGGGCCGATAACATCTTTATCGGCCCATTGCCATTTCAGCTTGCAAAGTCTGGAGGATATGTCAACAACTTTAGTTCTCTGTCTTCTCTTGTTGGATATGTTATAGTCAATACCCAAAATCTAGGCGCTCCTAGGTTACACTAGTTAAATCTAAAAGCAAGTCAAGTTAGGTTAGGTTACCGAGCGAGCAAAGCGAGCGAGGCACGATTTGCTTTTGGAGAGGGAGTTAAGGTACCTTAAGCGTTAATTAATCAAACCTAGGAGTACCTAGGTTCGGGTATTGACTACAAAAAAATTATATTGTATTGTAAAATTTAATATAAAGCATGCAGATAATAGATATAAATTTATATATTATAGATATAAATAATGCTAGAAATAATGTTATTACACGAGTCATAAAATTATTTCTAGGAATTGCTCCAGTTTTATTAGATTTTATTGTTTATAATTGTAGTATAGGACCCGCAGTAATATTTATATGTCCATGTAGCTACAGCTGCGTACTGCGTAACATAGAATTATTGTGTAGTAGACCAAATCACTGGAAATGGCATTCAATTATATAAAAGTGTAAATGTTTATTGTGAATAGAGTTCCGACTCGGAGCTGGTGAACAAATTATAAGTTAAAAGGCTATTTAAAAGTTTTTAGTTCAAAGCAGAACCACGAAATCCGTATGTTCAGAAAGAAAGGAAGGCGTATAGGCGGACAACGGATCGGCGACCCCCTTGATTTTGCTGATCTACATGGGCGGTAGTGATTGCTTTCCATCATGTGAACCACATGCTCGTTTGCTCTCCTTTCGTATAAAAAAAATGTTCTATTACCATTTTAGTATATTTTTACAATAAAATACTAATTTAAACTTATCACTCGTCATGAGTAAGGTTGTGCTCCTTTAGTGCTCTTTTTAAAAGTAGTTTTTAAAAATATTTTTGTAAAAGTTAGACTTTTACATTACCACGATGCTCAAATTTTTTCACTTCCTACCTTTCCAGCATTCTACATCCATTTTATTAGGAGCCCGCCACAATTTACTGACGCAATACTAAGGTGGCGGAGTGCTTGTGATTAAACGATAAATCGTACGGTAGCCCCGCAAGGTCTTAAGAATGGTGCCGCATACGTTTACACCAGGGTTAAGAGAGTTTGTACTATGGAATTTATTAAACGATTTATATTGCCTTCATGCCGAGTTTTGAAGGTCATACGCATATATGGGTAAACATTAGTCCGTATTCGATTATGAACATTTAATCTACAGTTTAGTGCATAATATCATTTACTGATAGATTATAAATAAATATTCCTGGAATTTTCCCGGACAAATTACACATGGCCATCTAGTCACAAACTAAGCAAAGCTTGTACTATGGGTACTAGATAACTTATACTTAAATACATTTTTTTTCTATATACATACATATAATACTTAAAAGACACCCAGACCAACATACAATACATGTTCATGCCTACAAATATTTGTCTTGTGCGGAGATCAAACCCGCAACCTTGCAATCAAAGTGGCCATTGCTAACCATTCTGCCGCCGAGCTCGTTGAGATTAAAATGTTATTTAGGCAACTACTGGTCCTCGCCGAGCCATTACTATGTTTTTTTTTTAAGTCTAATTTTTCAAGCAAATTAATGTTGTTTCAAATCTGTAGAGGCATGGACTATAGTTTTGAAGTCTGTATCAACCACAGAATTAATAATTATTAGTTCTGTGGTAGAAACATTTGTAAGTTTGGGGTGTAATTGGTTCATCAACATCTTTGAACTAAAGCCAACTTCACCTGCACGCGGTGCACCCTGCTGACTGACAAACGAAGCTCTGGCGAAAAGAGAGGTAGGGAGCGTAATTGTAAGCTATCCGACTGGGGAATGTACCTCCACCTCACAGAATACCGCAGCCAAATAACGGTTCCCTTGAGGGCTGTTGTGTTCCTGCGAGTGAGTGAGGTCACCAGAAAGGAAGGAGATGCTGCGATGGCAGCGGAGGTGGCGGCGCGCGAGCGATATTTTATGTTGCGAGCGTTAATATGGCTTCGGTAACCGCTTCACATCAGGCGGGCCGTATGCTTGTCTGCCACCCGACGTAGTATAAAAAAAAAAAAAAAAAAAAAAAAAAAAGTTTCTCGCTCGTTAGGCGCCGGGAAGTGATCAGAGAATAAAACATCAACGTAACCGTTAATTTTTATTTTCATTGAAAAAATATGAGAAGCTCGATATGGCGTCGTTGCGCGTGTCAGTCTAATTCTATGGATGAATAAACCCATCCACGGAGGAATTGTAAATGAATAATCATTTACAACTCCTCCGTGTTCCTAGGCTTCGTGAGGGCACGGCCTCGGCTGTTGTCAATAGATGATAGTCGACAAGCCAAGTCAGTGGCCTTTAGACGGCTTGAAAACACTGGCCATCGCCAACCAGCAGTTGAGCAGCTTGGTGAAGTATGTTCTAAACTCCTAATGAAAAAAGGGATAAATAAAGGTTGGTGACGAGTCTACTACGGTAAAGGCGGGTCCGCAGCGCCAATTTTCTAACAAAACATGTTATCAAAACAAGTTAGCAAAACCGCCCGTCCGCTGCACCTATCGTCATATCGTTATTGTTTTCGTTTCACACAATTCAGTACACAACTTCGTACGAAAATGACCTCTGTTCCTCTAGTGCGCGCGAACACAAAATGCGATATTTCCCCTACCCGCAGGCGACCGCGGGGGATGTTATCCATTCATCTCGGCAAACATGTTATTGTATTTTTGCTAACAAAACTGTTAGGCCAAGTTATTCGGTTAACTAACAATGTTATCGTGTTTGCAAACACGGTAACATGCCGCAGCGGACCCGGCTTAAGATGTACTTATTCGTATTAAAGTCAGTCACGTAGAAATAATTTGGCTGCATAGCTATGGCCATCGCTAGCAATGTCATATTGAGAGTTTGAATAAGGCTCATGCTATGGTAAAAGACCACGTCTCAGTGGCGTATATCATCACACCAGTAACACGTATTGGCCGAAGACATCTTCAGAAGTTTAGGTTTTTCAAACTGATACATTTTTTTTTAAACTCAACATAAACAACACAAAATACATAATTATAAGTTTACCAAAAAAAAAAAAAAAAACTCCAAACAATACTCTACATTTGTGCATGTAGATAAAGGCTGATGATGGATGAAAGGTGATGATGATGAAAAAAAATATGGGACCAATCTGGACTCCCTTTCAAATAAAAAAGTATTTTTCAAATCGGTTTATTAATGACGGAGTAATGAAATAACAAACCTAACAGTGGGTAGATACTTGCTGATGATAATGATGATGAAAAAAATATGGGACCAATCTTGAAGTATACTCTTTCGAATAAAAAAAAGTTTTTTTCAAATCGGTTTATAGATCACGGAGTAAACCTCCTCCTCCTTTTTGGAGTCGGTTAAAAACACTTTCCTAAACCAGAGTTTACGTCATTATTACGTCAATCATAGCGACTGAATCTTGTATGTACCACACCCATCGGTCACTCTACACAGACATATTCCGAATACCGATGAAGAAATACTGTACTTTACTCTAAACTTTATCATACTGCCAAAAATTGCTCCTATTTTTCGTTAAATTAGCGTTAAGATGTAACAATATATCACCCGTGTACTATTTTGATTCTAACTCATTCACTATTCTTAACGACAAAGGCACGAACTTCCACACAAAACGCATAGAAAAGCAAAACACACAATGCACCTAAAAGCGCCAACAATGGAAGAATTCGGTGAAATAAATGGCGTAACAAATGTGCCCCCTGCAGATTCTACAGATTAAAAAAATCTATGTTTTTGTAGAGTCAAAGCGATTCATAATTAATTAATGGCCGCCGAGCGTATCGGACGCATAGCGGGGGCAAATGGGACGGATGGCCACATTCCATTGTCGTGTAACTTACGCACATCGTTCATCAAGTTGACAAGCGTTAATCCAGTTTCCGGGGGACCAACTATTGAGCGCAGTCGATTTCGAATTATTGTCGAATTAGGTCTAATTGTTCAATCTAGGCAATATACATCTCATTCCGGAATACCTGAAAACTCCGTGATTCCCATGATGACGAACTTCATAATCATTTATTTGCAATAATACAGCTGATAATCCTTCCTACGTGCCTAGTATTCTTCAAAGAAGGATAATTTTGAAACTACGAGATTACGATGATCATTGCGTGATATTTATAAATAGACAGAATTAAATATATATATATAGATTATATATATATATATATATATATGTTCATTAAATATCACCCAATCATCTATAAATGATTTAGTCGATGTTTTATCGACTGGTGCCAATTTTTTAAGTCTGCTGGCGAAGCTCGGCGAGATAATCGACCGATGGCGTCAAATGTAGATCGATTGGCGTATGACAAACTGATGATTGACTGATCCATTCTATCATCGATCGACGGACCTTAACAGATTAAGCATCATAAAATATCAACAATAAATCTTAGAATGAATCCAATGCAGCAGCAACAGTGGCACGTCGACAACTATATTGCTTATTAGTTGAGTATACAGAATATACAGTTTTTTAATATATAGGCCGTTACTCCATCGCTGTGAAGTTAAAACCCGATGACAGGGGCAATTTTTTTTATTTGTTTGGAATGAAACAAAACTAAATGTTACGGGAAATATGGTAGAATACATAAGTGAAAACCGTATTCAAATCAAGTTCAGCCGTTTCTGAGGTAATTGTACACAGACACACAGACAAACCAACAATGTACAAAGGACGTACAAAAGTCTATTTTATTTATGAAAAAAAAAACGTATAGACTCAACTCTATTATATAGATTACATTATATACAATTAGTATTTTCAATTACATTATATTCTGACCTAAGTTGCACACTTTGGTTTTTAAAACGGAATCGAAAAAACAGCCAATAGTAGTAGGGACGCTCAAATGTCCTCTCCCCGCTTACTGCCGAATCTCGATGACAAATCGTTGCGTAAATGATAGTGTTCGCTCGTTCGTGCGCTCGTCGAGAGCTCTGTTTTTGTTGTTTGATGTATGCCTACGTTTTGTGCAGCAACCCCGTCTATTGTTCAGTAGGCATGGATTGCACGATTTTCGCGTTCATGCTTCATCAGAACAGCTCGCTAAAAATGAGATCTTTTTTTAATTTAATTTTAAATAAAATTACAAGTTTTATCATTCACGTTATGTTTTAAAAAAAAACCTCATCATCTAAAACCATGTTTTGTTCATTCACTTTGGTTAAAAGTATTATGTTATATGTGCTTTGGAGTAGACCTCATTCAATCAACTACACTCCATTTTATTTTAGTCAGATGAAATCCAGTTGTGCAGCCTGGCGTCTATATAGCTCACTTGTAGGCTTTCTAGCCATCTAAATTTCAAAGCCCTGTTATTTATATATGTCATTTTACAATTTGAAATTATTAAACAAACGGAATGGGGTGTAAGTGGTTCGGGGGTGTAAGTGGTTCATCAACATCTTTGAACCAAAGCCAACTTCACCTGCACGCGGTGCACCCTGCTGACTGACAAACGAAGCTCTGGCGAAAAGAGAGGTAGGGAGCGTAATTGTAAGCTACCCGACTGGGGAATCACCTCACAGAATACCGCAGCCAAATAACGGTTCCCTTGAGGGCTGTTGTGTTCCTGTGAGTGAGTGAGGTCACCAGAAAGGAAGGAGATGCTGCGATGGCAGCGGGGGTGACGGCGCGCGAGCGATATTTTATATTGCGAGCGTTAATATGGCTACGGTAACCGCTTCACATCAAGCGGGCCGTATGCTTGTCTGCCACCCGACGTAGTATAAAAAAAAACTTTATATTTTTCTAAGCCATTTGTTTGATTTGTTATCCCTAAGAGTTACAATTCTATCAATCTTGCCTCCGCTGAACTTTGCACATCCAAAAAAAAATTGCCCTTCCGTAGTGTGGGCATTCTCGTCACCCAGGTCGCGGCGGCGCAGGTGTGAACGGATAATATGCATGGACTAAAAATTCGTGCTTTCAAGTTATTGCTGATCTTCATTTGGAAGGTGAAGTCCTCGTATCCTTCTGCTGATCTCATCATATTGATTTGTCTGGACCTTTCGAGCATCTTGGTTAATAAATTTGTAATAGTAAACAAAAACTTTTTGTTTTGGATAATTTATAATCTATTACGTTGAACAAAGTTAAACGATTTTAAAACTTTTAAGATTATTTATTTACGTCAACATTTTATTAATTATCATTGCATTTTGTAGCTGCATACAATAATACTTATTCTATTTATAAACACAGTGGAGGTAAAGACTATCTTACCTTATATAATTGAAAGTGTGATGTTTGATAACATCGAAGCGTGAAACCTTGGAACTACGAAACATTTTATACATATAAGAGCTCCTAGAAACAAATTTATTTCTTATCTCGATGTCCATTTAAACTCTTTTACGGTGAACAATCAGATAACTGAGCACCTGGCCTAAGATTAAACTGTTGGGAGGGCCGACATGTGGTGGTCCGATGACATGGTCCAAATTATATAATTAATCATCATAAAAAACCCTTCTATAAACGAAGAACGGATATAATGATGTATGCCTGCGGGTGGTTTTTTATATAACCATACGTTTCCTGTTTCTATGTTGCCGACTTGTGTCGTCTATTAATCAATAGACCACAACAAAGAATTTTTTTTTTAATTCGTCTTCAAGTTTTTGTTCTACATATTGAAATCTTAAGACAGATTTTATTGTTGATGATAGTTTTGTTCTCTGTAACTATAAAAAATCTGACTTCGTAAATTATTAAAAAATGTTTTATTGTTATTAAAAAACTTATTAAAAAGTACTTTATTTACTGTATATATACTATTTATATTTTTACAGTATATATGCATTTTGGACGGCACTTGTATACAGACGTCAGTAGTAATTAATTATCAACAAAAATGCAAATTTTTTGTACCATTAAGGTGGAAAACAATCATATGGCCCGCCTAATGGAAAGCAGTGACCGTAGCGTAATGGACGCTTTTAACACCAGTGGCATACATGCGCATTGCCGACCCTGTAAACATCTCTTCACACCCTTTTTGAAGCACCCCATGTGGTAATCTCCTGGGAAAACCTCGACAGGCAGTTCATTCCACACCTTGATAATACGTCTCCCATGTGCTATCAAGGTGTGAAAACCTCTCAGGAACCATACAGTACGTGACCACTTCGGGTCTAACGTGTGATGATGAATTTCCTGGCGATGGCAAGGAATGCGGCTGAGGCCGTGGACATTATGAAAAACACTCCATTGTACAGTCGGTAGAACACACAAAGGGACGCAAAGTCTCATCTTAGACATCACTCTCATCACCAGCATCATCCTGTATCTACCCACAATCTGTACACACACTTAGACATAAAGGTTCTAAACCGCCTGTCAGTCTGAAATCGTCAGCAATCCTTATAGCTCGTCTCTGAATCGAGTCACAAGGTGTAAGGTATCTAGGTGCTTTTAAGATTCTGTAGGAAAACAAGAAACCTTTTAAATTTTGTCTGTTAGCGCTGCCGCGGCGTATATCAATAACTAAAAATATTATATGTATATGTACTACAAAAATAATTACTTTGAGAGATAATTTCCATGAATCGCTCGAATTCGCACGATTTATAAATTGTACTTTACAATGGACCTTCGATCTACCTTCAATTGTGTCAAATTGAGTTTACGAGGAAAAAACTTGAATACAAAATAGTAACACCTCGTTAAAAATTCTATAACAATTTATTCGTCATGTCAAAATATTTTATGAAAACATGTCAAAATTATCAATACAACGAAATAGGAGTTATAAAAAGCCACGAAAAAATCGTATACGTAATTTCCATCAAGGATATTCGAATCAAATTGATTTCCTGAGACAACCTCGAATACGACACTCGAGCCTATTTTGTTAACGAAAAAAAAAATTAAAAAACGTCCTTGTGAGGGTTATTCGGATTTCAATTACCGAACATATTCAGAATTGTGTTTTGCTTTCATTCATTCCGACCGAAATAATCTCTACCGCAAACAACGCTTGTACAGTCGACTTGTCAAATATAATACTCTCTTTGTGTTCCCAAAATCGATTATGGCCTTTTTGTTGTCAAAATTGAGGTTGGAAATTCTCGAGTTTCATAATAGTTGCGATGCTATCGCTGCCAGGTGCGTATGGATTCTTAAACATGTTTTAATTGACTAAGGAATAATATTATGTTGCTTGCCTGTCTGTCAGTGACGCCTGGCGCATACTGAAATATTTAATAATATTATTAATAGATGATTGTGACAACATTGTAAATTAATAAATTAATTTAAACGGGCTAGCCGCGTAAAGGAGACGCTTTCCCGACAGTAATACCATAGAGTGAACCTTATTTGTTCATCAACACAAATATTTGTTCATGCAAATATCGCAGGAAACGAGTAGAAATCTTCGCTCTGTAATTAAAAACCGGCCAAGTGCGAGTCGGACTCGTGCACGAAGGGTTCCGTACCATTATCTATAAAAACGGCAATAAAAAGCACGTTTGTTGTATGGGATCCCCCCTGAAATATTTGTTTTATTTTTATTTAATTATTTATATTTAAGGTGAATATAAAACTAAATATTATGTGAGTATTTAAAGCATCTACCTATTGCCGTTATCAATTGCGAGCAAAAACGAGCAAAGAAAATAATGTTTGTTGTATGGGAGCCCCCTTAAATATTTATTTTATTCTGTTTTTTAGTATTTGTTGTTATAGCGGCAACAGAAATACATCAACAGCGAAAATTTCAACTATCTAACTATCACGGTTCATGAGATACAGCCTGGTGACAGACGGACGGACGGACGGACAGCGGAGCCTTAGTAATAGGATTCCTTTTTACCCTTTGGGTACGGAACCCTAAAAATAAGTTACATAGGCCGGGAACAAAATTAACACTCGTAGCTAATAATACTTTCATTATTCAAGAATATTTAGATTATAAGTAGTGACATAATAAATTTAGAGTTAATGATTAATTTATTTAACATTTATATGAATGTGTATACGCCTGAAAAGGAAGGATCAAGTGATACCTTTTGAAATCAACAATAAGACCAGGTTTTTGTTACCTTGTTTTCAATACACAATAAAGTACTTACTTACTTACCATTTTATTTCATTTAAATATTTTATACTTTTTCAAAGATTAATAGCGCAGCGAAAGCCTTAAACTAATCAATATATTATTTAGATGACATTTTTATATGACAGTGCAGCCTCATTCCAATTTATTTCACAAAATTTGCTTTTAAAAAAGTATTTGGTGAATATATATTAATAACGAGTCGAATGGTGTAGCGTAGGAATCAATGGTTGCAATTTTGCAAGATAATATACAATAGTGTTTCTGATGGCATCCCACTCTCGCAGGAACACCACAACTCTTTAAGTCTTTACAAAATTTGTACTAAATACACTTACACCACAGTATAAGTAATAGTAATACCACAGAATAATGTAATACGTCAGTATAGTTACTCCCTGCCGCTCTCTCGTATCGACCTCATCTCCCCTCTGAGACGAATCTGGAACAGTTTGTTTGACGCCGCACGCACACACGTTACTTCACGCTCCGCACAGACACCATTGTTTATGTAGTAGTAAACGACGCGACATTTGTATGGAGTGGCCGGGATGTGCTTACGTTTCACACCTGAAACTTATTACTATTAGTAATTAAGTACAATTTGCCTTGGCAATAAGTAGTGGCTTCCATAATCAGACGTAGCGTTAAATTAATTACGAGTTGAAGTGAAGCAAATGAACGCCATGGCCCTTACTTGGTCTAGCGGGTAGCGTTACTATGTTTAAGCTCGGCTGGAGATCAACGCTCCGGTTGACTCGTTAATTTTTAGATTTCGTGGATAAAGTATTTGTAAATAAAGATTTCCTTTGTTACTTCAAACAGCTAACCGACAGTTGGCTCTTAGAAGTTCTGTGCTGAAAATGTCTTTATCTCTTGAAAATT
This sequence comes from Hypsopygia costalis, assembly GCA_937001555.2. NCBI lineage: Eukaryota > Metazoa > Arthropoda > Insecta > Lepidoptera > Pyralidae > Hypsopygia > Hypsopygia costalis. Next base: position 8,209,797 of record OW443335.2, read on the forward strand.
ACAAAGGTGATGAAACGATAATTACAAAGGTGATGATACAATTTGCCTTGGCAATAAGTAGTGGCTTCCATAATCAGACGTAGCGTTAAATTAATTACGAGTTGAAGTGAAGCAAATGAACGCCATGGCCCTTACTTGGTCTAGCGGGTAGCGTTACTATGTTTAAGGGTAGCGATAAGCGATTTATTTTTACATTTACTTTGTTCCTCATAATCGTAATTTCTGCCTACTGCTCTCCATAATAATATAGACTCCATTAATTGATTTGCCTGAATGAACGTTACCTGCATTCAACTCCCCGATTGTAAGTTGACGTCAACACATCTCGAAGAGCAACCTACGTTGCGCTTGCATATGTATATTTTTATAATAATAATTCTTTATTACATAACAATAAATACAGAAATGAGTGAATAGACAAGTATACAAAGGTGAGTTTATCTCTTCAATAGATTTCTTCCAACCAACTCTACTGTACATAAAGAAATTTTACATGGCTGGGAGTTAACATTTTTTTTAATAATTACAGAAATTTTGGACCGTTTTCTGCGTTATTTAGTCCAAATTAACATTCTGTCTTAGACAGTTTTTTGAGATGTAGTGGCTCATCACTATCTTTAAATCAGAATCAAACCTCACTTGTACAACAAACAAAGCCGTCTAACAAACGAAAGAGTAGCGGTTGGTAAGAGGGAATAAGTAATACCGGATTAAACGGATGATAAGCAGAAGCGTCATCTCGCCTATCGGAACCGAACTACCGGATTTGCACTACGAACCAACAACTCCTCATAACCCTATGGTCAGAATGTATTTCCACTGCAATGGAATCCTTGCCTTCAATAGAAATATAGATATTTGTCACTACTCATTGCATAAGTTTAGGCGGCAAATAAATACTCGTCTTGAAAAATCTAATTTTTGTGGTGGACGTGCATTTCTACTATCTAAACGTAATATAATATTTCTCAGAAACAGTATATACCTAAGTAACTACAGCGGATTTCAATTTTATTTAAACTTAGTAATTTTATAACCTCAGCTCTTTTGTACTTAATGTACCTAACCCTGACCTAATTAAATCACTTTCAAGCATTTTATAGGAGGGATCCCTTTTGGGATAAGTCCGCCATTGTTTATAATATTCTGTACTTGTAAGTTTTACAAATAAACCTCTCTAGGCATATGTTACTTGGAGTATAATTCACTTCGCTATCGAAGTAAATCATAATCCAAGTAAAGTACCTATATACTGTAAAGAATTTCAATTATAACTGATAGTATAAATAAATAAAATAAATATATCAATCCTGACAAACGTGTTGATTATGGCAAGTTTTAGGGACACAGAAAATATTTTTCTAATGTTTATTGTCATTTGTCTACAGGTATTTCGCTCCGCTCCACTCCTACATCGTTACCCATATAAAGCTGGTTACAGACTAGCCGGGCCCCAACGATGACATGGCGCGGCCGGCCTCTGTCCGACAAAGCTGTACCAATTTGCAGATTAGCTGGTGCGTAAATTGTTGCATTAGCCATACATTCAACGGCATAGGCTGCACCAATTATAGCCGTAATTCGATACTTGCCCCGTGTTATGTACGCACCTTTATATTTGTTCTTATTTTTGTTCCCGGTATTTGTATTTTAGTAAAACCGGCTTTTTCAATTATAACCAACTCTTTTGCTTTATCGTTCTGTAATATTGTTTTTACTTTGAATGTATTAGAATTTTTTCAAACATTTCTGTCAATCTATCCATCTTAATCATATTATGGATCTAGGTGTAACCTCATTTTATGTAATGTTATAAATAATTATTTTGCTATGTTTCTGTATTTATAAAATATAATATAATTATTTTATGTACATAGAAATTGTGATTAAAATATTAAATTATATAATTTAATAAATCAATATTCCTCGATAAATTGCATACCCCCACCTAGTCCTAAACCAATCAAAGCTTGTACTATGGGTGCTAGATAACTGTTAAATGTATTTAAATGCATTTTTTTTAAATACACACATAGGAAACACCCATACTAAGATGAACAGACATGTTCTTGCACACAAATACTTGGCTTGTGGGGAGATCGAACCTCGACCTCGGGGCCAAAGTAACCATTGCTAGCCTTTCGACCATTGGGCTCGTCACAATAATTGTAATAACGATAGAACGATAAGAATTTCACAAACATGGCCATTATATTGGTCCATATATGTTCTAATACTTATTTTTCGAAAGTAAAATCATGTCAAATAAAAATTAAGACTCAAGTTCGGGCCTGCGTGGAGTACTGCTCACATCTCTGGGATGGTTCCGCTCAGTATCTCCTCGAGGCTCTCGACAGATTGTAGCGACGAGCGGTCCGCATAATTGGTGACGAAGAGGTCACCAAGAATCTTGAACCTCTTCAACTCCGGAGAGATATTGGCTAATTGGAGACTAAGCGTATTTTACCGCCTATACCACGGAGAGTGCTCTGAAGAACTGTTTTCCCTTATCCCTTCCTCTCCTTTCCGTCACCGAACAACACGTACTGGCTTGCGGTACCACAAATTCACCGTTGGTATCATTCCGTCGCGTACTAAAAAGTTTGACAACTCCTATCTATGTCGCACTATTAAAAAGTGGAACGCGTTGCCGGCATATGTATTTCCTCAATCATACAATATGGGATCCTTCAAGCGAAGCGTGAAGAAGCATCTTGTAGGCCAACATGGCAGCGGAAACTGACAAGACATCAAGGTCTCTTGTCCGTTGCCGTTGCGATTGGGGCTCTTCTTTTCGCTTACCATCAGGCGAAGTGGAGCCAATATGCAGAGCTAATAAAAAAAAATAAAAAATAAAAATTAATCAATGGCGATGTACTATTGACAATGATATCGGTCTTGCCGAACCAACGGCAGTGACGTCAATCTTGTATAAATCAATATTGATGATTCTTTATTTAATAATTTTAACAAAAAAAAACGACTCCGAACATTACTCTACGTTTTTGTATGAAAAAAATATGGAACCAATCTAGAAGTATACTCTTTCAAATAAAAAAAGTTTTTTTCAAATCGGTTTATAAATCATAGTAACAAACAAAAATACTGCCGAATTGAGAACCTCCTCCTTTTTTGGAGTCGGTTAAAAAGGAACAGGATCACTCGATGGTGATGATGATGATACCATTAAATGATTCAATGGTTAAGGAGAAGATGAAGAATATATGCATATTCATTTATTTAAATAAATTAAATAATTAAAGCTACTGTACAATGTAATACATATAAAAGAGATAGGTAATTAAATTTAAAATTAACGCATATAAACAAGGAATGTATCGACGGTGGAAAGGCAAAACAAAATAAGCGACATTTGGCCAATTGTTCAGTAGAGCTGTTTAAAGATTTTAAAATTGAAAAAAACATCATAACTTTTTTATTTATTGGAGGATATTTGTAATTTTTTGCGTGCAGATTAAACTTGATATTACCTATATACAGTATATAAAATAAAACGATTTTAATCTATATTTTAAGAGATAGTGTCGTTTCATTTAAATGACTTTTCAAGTGAGTAGGGAAAAATACTTTATACGGCATCTAAGAAAAATGGTTAATGGGGTAAATTAATTTATGCGCCGTTTTTTATACAAGTTTTGCCGGGAAAAATCTATGAAAAATCAAATTAAAATTTAAACAAATAGGGATAAACAATTTATAACACTTTAACGAAAAAATTACGAATAGGCAAAAAGTATTATAAACTATGTATGTATCCTTATTATTATACATTGGTAAAACACTTTATCGATCACAAGCAATGTTAAAATGTTATTGCTTTGCCATAGTCGGGACAGGGATTTGATTGATCTGGTTACTTTTCTAATTTGAAAATGTCTTCATTCATATAAAATTGTATTGTAATAGGTCTTATACGATCATTTGTACAAGACCGATTACAATACAATTTTATATCTCTTGCCTTTCATCATCATTAAAATTTCTATGATGAAATTTTAACGATGAAAGGCAAGAGATTGTTAAGTTTTTATAATTTCAGCTTATGCATGTCAACTAGTCATGGATAAAGGTCTCTCACAAAGATATCCACACTGAACGATCAGCTGAACCTCTGAGTATATTGGTGTCTGGCGATCAACAGTCCATTCTGAAAGCCTCCTTTGATTTTATTATACCACTAAAGTAGCAAACAAGCATACGACCCACCTAATGGAAAGCAGTTACCGTAGCCTATGAACGCCTGTAACATCTGGGGCATTATACGCGCGTTGCCGATCCAGTAAAAACCTTCTCACGCCCTTTTTGAAGATTTCCATGCTCTAGTCTCCTTAGAAAACCTCGACAACCAGTTCATTCCACAGCTTAACAGTACGCGGGATAAAACTTTTTTGGAACTCCACAGTACACGACCACTTAGGCTCAAATGTGTGAGGTTGAAGTCCCTGTCGATGACGAGCGGTGCGACTGTAGCATAATGTCAAACAACTCTGAAGACACCCCGTTGTATTGTACAATCGGTAGAACACACAAAGGGACGCAAAATCTCTTCTCAGACTTAAAGATTCTAGACCGTCTGTCAGTTTGGTATCGTCAACAATCCTCACAGCAAACCTTTCCAAATTGAGTCATGTTGAGCACACCTAGTTTCTTCGACGACAGCTTTACCTTCTCCTTCAAATCCGAGAATCCCAATATTTTTGGCGATGGTAAGGAGTGTGTTCTGGAATTGAGAAGCCACACCAAAGGAGGTTTTCTTATCGGTGAACACGCAGACATGTGTCTAAGTAGGGCCGAATTGAACAAAATTCTGTCGCCCCCAATCGGATACATTTTTCAATGTAGTCTCGATTTCTAACACAAGTTGTTCGCGGCTCTACCAGAGAGCGGGCAATATTAGCTCGATCCGTGTAATAAGTGTCCCCGGTGATGTCGTCGGCATAGCAATGAATGCTGTCAATAGATAACGTATCATTGATATGCAGCAAAAACAGCGTCGGGGACAATACAAAGCCTTGCGGGACACCAGCAATAATGTCGATGCCATCGTAGCAACAAAGCTGCTTTCCACAATGGCTCTAATATGCTTGTGCTGGACAGGAAGCTAGCAACCCATTCGCATAAACCCTCAGGTAGACCGTATGCAGGCAACTTCGAAAGAAGACTACGATACCATACCCGATAGAATGCCTTCGTTATATCCAGACTAACAGCCAATGTCTCACCTTGACTCTCCACGGCTGAAGCCCAACAATGTGTAAGATAAACTACACCAGTCGAGCGACCATGACGAAAGCCGTAGTGATGGTCGCTGATCAAGTCGTGCTCTTCTAAGCAATTCAGGAGTCAGGTTGTTAATCAAGCGCTGCAATACCTTGGAGAAAAAGGAGATAACAGCGATAGGACTGTAATTCGATGGGTCTGATCTGTCACCCTTTTTTGGCACTGGGTGCACGTTCGCAGTCTTACACAATGACGGATCTTGTCTGGTAGAATAAGAGAGAGCAACAAGGCGCGTAAGAACAGGACACAACTCAGCAGTACACTGCTTCAGCACCACACCCGGAATACCATCTAGCCCACTCGACTTATAAACGTGGAGGGATAGCAATGCCCGCTGAACATCTCGTTGAGACATATTTTCGCCATGCCACATTAGGAAATAGCACACCGCGGGATGGAAGGTGGTGAAGCGTCTCTGTCGTTCAAAATCGAGTTTGAGGCAAAGAGCTTCCCCAGCAGATCGGCTTTCTCCTTAGCACTGTGGGCCAGACTACCATCCTGTATTCGGAGTGGTAGAAAGAAACAGTTTCCTTCGGCACCCTTAGCAAGCGACCAACAAGAACTTAACTAGGCGCTCACCAATCCTGATGATGCACTCAAATTTCGCCCTGGCAATTACTTTCTTACTGAACCTCGAGGCAGCATTGAACTCGCGTTTCAAGACAGAAACACCAAGATCTCCATTAATACCAGCCGACTACGGCTGGTATTAATGGAGATCTTGGTGTTTCTCCATTAATACCAGCCGTAGTCCAAGCCTCGTATGCAGCTTGCTGGCGGAGTTTGCTTCCCCACAAGACCGATTAAACCACGACTGTTGGGAATAAATAATTCCATTCCAGCCAAAACCCACTCAATCTCTATTCTTAATAGGTAATGAAGAGCCTCTTATCCGGCAATTCAAATTATATTAACAAAATCGGGGGATACAGTTAGTGTTGCAGCTATAAATCTATCATTTCCATACAAAATTTAGTCACACCATTGGATAGATGAAGGCTCAAAGAATTTATTACGGTAAGTTACCATTATGGAACATCGCATCCGGAAATCACTTGATTGAGCAGTCACGTGCTGTGTGCACGTCAAGTTATTGTTGCAACTGGTACCTTATTAATGTGAAACGCCAATTTGATCACACGATATTTATCAACTATTTCAAAAACACACATATGAAGCGCATATGTCGTAAAAAATCATGTAAGGAAAAACAATTGACTCACCAAAATAAAATATATTACAGTTAGTGAAAGTAACTGATAAGACGTTTACAATTAAAAATATGACAGGAAAAACAACTGAAACGCCACTAGTTATGTTTTTCTTGCAAGGAACAATAAGTTATGCGACACGTCTTCATATATGTTAGTAGGGAAAAAGTAACAAAAAGCCAAAGGAAAAAAATACACAGACGGGTAAAATGAATTATATGCCATCGTCGTAAAAAAGTTAGTTAAGTCAATAAATTAAAACACGCTGATGGTATTTTTAGATCCATCATACGACAATGTTAATAATATATGTCATAAAATTGTCGTTTGAAGGGAGTGAAATTTTAAAATGGCCCTGTTTTTACATTAAATGAAACGCCAAATAGTACCTCCAAATAGACTGTAACCCCGACAGATCGATAGAGAATCAAAAATCCTATCGAACTGCATATAAAACTCAATTTCGGTCAAAATGGCGTTTCATTTGTTTTTCCTTTCCACCGTCGGTATTGTTATAATGTTTATATAGATATGCAATTGTTTTACAACTGGTAATATTTTCTAAAATTACGTCTCCATTATGTTATAAGATCAAAAAATTTCTATTTTGGCATGAGTTCGCTTTTCTGTGAGCGAATTTAGCAAAGCCATCCGCCGTAAATCCTGACTAATTTCCTGTGAGATTAATTTCTTAGTTTTGTGTAGGAAAGTCACGATTATGTACCTATTTTATATAGTAGGTACTACTTATTTTCTTTCTTTTTCTTTCTACTACACCGGTTGACAGGCAAGCATACGGCCCGCCTGATGCGAAGCCGCCACCTCCGCTGCCTATGCAACAACTCCTTTCTTTTTGGTGGTCTCACTCACTTGCAGAAACAGAACCCTTAAGGGAATTGTTATTTAGCTGCAGTATTCTGTGAGGTGGAGGTACTTCCCCAGTCTGAGAGCTTACAAAATACCATATTCCCTTCCTCTCTTTTCGCTATGGTCTCTTTTGTCAATCAGTTAGCTTTGGTTCAAAGATATTTATGAACCATTTACGGGGTGTAAATTTTTCTTTTTCTCTCTCTCAAAATAACCTTATTTTGAAAAAACCGGCCAAGTGCGAGTCGGACTCGCCCACGGAGGATTCCGTACGTAGAATCATTATAAATTTGATATTTTTCATTATAAATAAGAAATAATACGTCAGAAAAAATATAACGATGTTACTTGCCAAATTTCATAGTTCTAAGTCAAGGGGAAGTACCCTATAGGTTTTGATTCCCTTGAGAATGTCGAAATATGCGTTTTTTGCTGAATAAACGGCCGTAACTTTTTTTTACGTAAACTTAGCAGTTTGATTTTTTTACAACGTCATGGGACCGTAGACCTGAGTATACAGTTCAAATTTCAGCTTGATACCTCCACGCATTCTCGACATAGAAATTCTTGACAGACAGACAGACAGACAGACAGACAGACAGACAGACAGACGGACAACAAAGTGATCTTATAAGGGTTCCGTTTTTCCTTTTGAGGTACGGAACCCTAAAAAGACGTAGGTCATAGCGTGTCTAGAAGCTACCAGACCGAGGAAAAGGCGGCTCGCGAGCGATATTTCATGTTGCGAGCATTGATATGTAAACAAGCATATCATATAAACGCCTCCCAACATAGTATTAAAAAAAATCACGATCAATGTAGATGACAAAAGTACAACGCCGGCAAGGCGCTTGTGATTCTCCTGGCGATTTAAGTATTTATAGGTTACGATGACTGCTTCGTAAAGTGCTACCAACCTATATTTATTTATTCCACTGCTGGGATGTTGGTCTCCCTAAACTCCTTCTATTGAGGGGGCAATACAAAGGATAAATCCTTTGTACATACAAAGTACATACAATACAAAGGATAAATCCTTTGTATATAGGTACATAGCGCAATACACTCTAAAGAGACTCTTTCTCGGACTCTTTAGAGTGTATTGCGCTACGCTTTTTAACTGCGGATTCGCCAGATTCGTCGTAGTCGGTATCAACCCGTAATTATCCCACTGTTGTGATACGGGTCTCCCTTCAATCGAAGGGGCATAGAGCATACTCCACCAAGGTGCTCAACTGTGGGTTGGCGGAGATTCGTCATAGTACCGTCGTATAATGAAAAAGATAAATACTGATAACTTTATGAATTCTCGTTAAAAGAACTTTCGGAACAACAAAAAAAAATCAATTGAAAACTGTTAATAAAAGAAAAACAACTCAATTAGAATTTAACAGTCGTTGAAATCGGAAAAAAATGTCAAATAGATTATTCCAAGTTTGGTAGCGAATCGCAAAAAGAGCACATCAAATGAACAGTCGTAAAACTAAAGAGTTCGCATAAAATGGTACTATTGCGATGAGTTAAAGTAAAATATCCTTTGGGAGTAGAATTCGACAGCTGTAAATAACATTGTCGAATAAATCACAAGGTGGGAGGATAAAAAACGAAAGTGTGCTTTCAGCTAGAAAATTTATTTCTTTTCTCCACATTTCACTGGTTCTTGTTGAAGTTTTAATTATTTAGCGGATGCTGGCTGACGTCGCTCGGCTGGAGATCAACGCTCCGGTTGACTCGTTAATTTTTAGATTTCGTGGATAAAGTATTTGTAAATAAAGATTTCCTTTGTTACTTCAAACAGCTAACCGACAGTTGGCTCTTAGAAGTTCTGTGCTGAAAATGTCTTTATCTCTTGAAAATTACAAAGGTGATGAAACGATAATTTATTTTTAGCCTATTGAACTTAATAAGTAAATTAAAAAAAAAGAGAATTTTCCATTTATTCACTGACTCGCCCAAATTCAGCAATTTGTGCTGCCAATTAGTAAACAATTTCTGACGAAAAAGAGGTCGGGCATATCGAACCCGATTTGATAAGTAACGTCCACCTTATACAATGAATAATAGAGATATAAAAGTCCTATGTAAAAAAAGCTACATAAACATACACATAGATTAAAATACACCGCTATAAATTAAAATTCCATCCATATCATCTTGATAAGTGGCGATCTATTTCAGAACATTTTTAAGACATTTTCTACCATGACCTATTGTGGTATCAACTTCCCTCAGCAATATTCTGAAATAAATACGACATTCATTCATAGAGCATTCAAGAACTGAGTCAATTTTCCCCTTAAAAGGCTGGAAATAGATGGCAATAATATCGGAAAAATAGATCGGAAATAGTGCGCAAGCCATGAGCAATATTTGTAAGCTACAGTAACAACTTTATATCAGGCGGGCTGTATGTAGCATAGTAATACGACGAGGTAAAAAAAAGGGGATATTTAGCCAACTTATCTCAGTATGCCATCACAATTATGAATGTAAAAAAAATCATAAACAAATTATGTACGCAACAATATAATCCCGCGGTACATTACATTATCGTCGAGAATACCATAACATGGCATATCTTTACATTCCGTGCGTAGAATAAGAAATGGCGGCAGATAACTGATAAAGCTTGCAATGGTCATTACAGCTCGGTATCGGAACGTCTCTATTGCTAGACTGCGTAGGCATTACAGCTATCACCAGATAAAGGATAAGGGTGCGTTTCCATCCGAGTCAAGTAGAACTTACAAATGTACATGCTTGTCATTTGTTTGCTCGAGATGTTCGTTGGCTCTAAGGCTTGCAAATGTTCGAATAATTGTATGGATTCATCATTACTATTATTGGCCTGTAAGTGTCTCGTCATCATTTTGCGCCAAACCTCGTCACCTTCAGTGGTGCTGCTGATTAACAAACAAAACTCTGACAAAAGTACGGTGGAATAAAATTATTACCTGCACGACTTGGGAATTTAGTGGAGGTAAGAACATCCACCACAAAAAAGATCGCAGCCAAATGACTACTTCCTAGAAGCTTAGAGGATTGTTTTGTTCTTGCGAGTGATTGAGGTTGGCAGGAAAAAAGGAGTAGCTTCGATTGCAGAGAGCAGAAATCACCGCTTCACATCAAATGAGCCGTATGCTCTCCTGCCAGCCTACAAAAAGGGCGATGTAGCGTGCGTTAATGCGGAGATAAAACTTAAGTTAGACGAGCTCGGTGGTCGAATGGTTAGCAATGCCCACATTAACTCCGAGGTTGCGGGTTCGATACCCGCACTAGACAAATATTTGTGTGCATGAACATGTCTCTTTGCCGTGGTGTTTTCTGGGTATTTACAAAAAAAAATGTGCTTAAGTATAAATCAGTTATCTAGTACCCATATTACAAGGTTTGCTTATTGTGTAATTTGTCAAGGAATATTTATTTATTAAGTAGTTTTCTATAATATAATCAGAATAGATCTTTATTCCGCTGCCTCGAGACAATGAAATGATTTATTTCATAATATATGATTATACATAATATATATGAGATACTCTATGACGTACGGTACAGATACTTGGGTTCTGACCTTTGGGATGGTCCATCGACTACAGTCGCCCTGCTGCGCGATGGAGAGCCCAATGTTTCGGGTTTCTCTACTTTATTCTGCTTGGAAATACAGCCGAAGGTAATATAATACCATACATCAAAGGAAACATCCTTTGATGTATGATATTATACGCATCATTTCTGAAATTTCGATGGTCCTTTGTTTTTTGTATCTCTTCTTAGGTTCTTAGAAACTTTGACACAAATAGAATCAAATGTGTCCTATCCATAAAATTACTTTTCCCTCTGGTATGTTTAGTTTTAGATACTACCTCGGTGAAAAGTTGTCTTTTCTTTGGGGTGTAAGTGGTTTATAACATCTTTGAACTAAAGCCAACTTCACCTGCAAGCGGTGTACCCTGCTGACTGACAAACGAAGCTCTGGCGAAAAGAGAGGTAGGGAGCGTAATTTTAAGCTACCCGACTGGGGAATGTACCTCCACCTCACAGAATACCGCAGTCAAATAACAATTCCCATGAGGGTTGTTGTGTTTCTGCGAGTGAGTGAGGTCACCAGAAGGGAAGGAGATGCTGCGATGGCAGCGGGGGTGGCGGCGCGCGAGCGATATTTTATGTTGCGAGCGTTAATATGGCTACGGTAACCGCTTCAGATCAGGCGAGCCGTATGCTTGTCTGCCACCCGACGTAGTATAAAAAAAAATGTCTGCGTATTATAGTCGTATATTCATTGGCACTTTTTCAAAGAAACAATTCATTTCACGCCAGCTACAAGCTTTCAAAGATTGCTTAAATATTAAAATCCCTTACTGAAATATTCATCCGGAAGTTCAGGTTACTTACCTTCTTTTCTTTATATTCCTCTTGTTCTAGTAATCCTGGCCCTTGTAGTATTACTATTTTAGGTCAGCAAATATCTCTTTTGATAACATCGGAGGAGCTCGATGGCGTCATTATTTTGGCAGTCTAATCGATCGTTAAGCAATTTCGACCGTAGCCTGTCTATAGACGGGTTTCTTTATCTCAAGCTCATCCGTGCTTTGAAGAGCACCTTAAGCCGTAAGTTCTGGCTATTGTCATTAGATGACACACGTTAAGTCAAGTGCCGGATGTCAGTGTTTTCATGTCGCTCAAGGACATCAGTCAATGATAACAGCTGGCTTTTCCTAAGTCAGCCAAAAATGTAGATGTTAAACTGATATGCGCAATTCGCCATCAAAATTCTCTTTTATCCAAGATCAATGAATGCTGTCAATCCTGGATCTAGTGACAAGACAAATACTTCTGTGACTAAACCCTTTTAAAACCTAAGGCCTTACATACCGCCTAAGCTGTCGATGGTTCTATTCGGATTTTTTTTTATACGAATAACTTCAGCTTAGTAGTAATTGTGTTTAGTATAGCCGCTAGGAACCCTAGAGTTCTTTCGACTAAATTAAAGATGTTTGTGATTAACTTTAACTTAAGTTAAAATCAAAATATTCGAACTGAATCGGAGATTAGGCGGTAGGGCCCCTGGTCTTCGTCAGGGAATAAAGAAAGATCGCGGAGCAGATAAAACAGCTACTCCTAACTCGTACAAGTCTAGTTCAATTGGCTACCCTATGAGGAAGAAAATTTACACAGGTCCCACCAGCGAACAACTCAAGACTCTGTTACAAGGTTTCATTAAAACTCCAGGGAATTATTATGTCGCTGCTCGCTGCAGTCTTCTGTAATGTGGAGGCACTTCGCTAGTTGTGCTACTCTAATTTGAGCGAAACTAGTGGTGGGTCGTCGACGATTTTACAGTCGACGCAACTAGACCGTTTACCGTCGACGATGAACTAGTTTAAAAAACAGTCTCATTTTCGACTAGTTTACGTCGTCGTCGATAAGACTATTTCTTCACATAAGCGATTGCTAAACGTAAACCGGTTACGTCTAATTTTCGACTAGTTTACGTCGACGACGACGTAAACTAGTCGAAAATTAGAATGTTTTTTAAACTAGTTCATCGTCGACGGTAAACGGTCTCGTTGCGTCGACTGGGTAAACGAACGAAAATCTCGTTTGTCAAGTCACTAGACGAGAGGAGACGATCGCGACGCGACGCAACGGACTCATCAACCAGTCGAAGAATAAACTAGTTTATCTGTAAACTGTAAACTAGTTTAATCGTTCACGCACAAAAAACAGTTTAAAAAAACGGTTCGTTCATTCAACGCCCACCTCTAAGCGAAACCTGTCACTCTGCCGTACCTCACTTTCGCCACTTCCTCGTTTGCTTTTAGGCAGCGCAGCATACATAATACCAGAAAGTGAGGTTGGGTTTGACTTATAGATAAAGATCAGTTACTGAGATTCCAAACTTATTTAGCTGCGGTTTGCGATCTGTAACGTAGTGCCTCCATGCCATCGCCAATAGGTCTACTATAACTGGAACGAAAACTGTCGCTCAGCCCTACTTGACTTTGCCACTTCCCCTTTGTTTTTCTGCAGGATGCACCACGAGTGAAGTTGTTTTGACTCGTCAATGAAGGCTGCTTATACCCCATCCTGTTTAACCTCCTCATACAGCATTCTCCAGAGAAAACGTAAACTTCAATGTAGAACCACCTTTATACTTTTGTACACAGACAATGCAGTGTAAACTAAATAATAAAATACAATTCATTCGTATCCCACTACACTTTATTTGCTCAGCTCACAAACAGCTTTGTATTTCACTTTATGAAATTTAAAATCAGTTACATATTGTCACAGAATTGTTTGTTTACATAAATTGCGCTCTTTTAATAAAATTTAAGCGATATTTACACAGGTATTTTGATTAATATTTCCATTCAGTGTAAAAGATATTATATTTAACATTTAATTTTTAAAAGTAATAGTAAAATATGTAATATCTAGCTATGTTTATATTTACATTTACTGTGTGGTAAATTGAAATGGAATAGCAATAGTAACGGGTGTAAGTGGCCTACCATTTTCTTTAACTTAGAACGGACTTTTTTATTAAAAATATTACGTCTCTTTTTTGTGACGTTATTTGCTCAAAAACCTATTTATTAATTATTTATTATTTTATTATTTAATATTTATGTAGATTATGATATTAGTTACATTGGGCTTAATATTATCGTCAATTGACTTTTACACTGTGCTATTCTAATGAATACTATAGAAGCTAGCATAGATTCAAAATTACACGTAACCAATACATTTTTTTTATTAGAAATTATATCAGTTCAGTTCTATGTTTATAGATATTTAATACTATTTTTTTTATATACTACGTCGGGTGCAGACAAGCATACGACCCGCCTGATGTGAAGGGGGTACCGTAGCCATATTAACGCTCGTAACATAAAATATCGCTCGCGCGCTGCCACCCCCGCTGCCAGTGCCGCATCTCCTTCCTTTCTGGTGACCTCACTCACTCGCAGGAACACAACAACCTTCAAGGGAATTATTATTTGGCTGCGGTATTCTGTGAGGTGGAGGTACATTCCTCAGCCGGGTAGCTTACAATTACGCTCCCTACCTCTCTTTTCGCCAGAGCTTCGTTGGTCAGTCAGCAGGGTGTACCGCGTGCAGGTGAAGTTGGTTTAGGTTCAAGGATGTTTATGAACCTCTTACACACCATATTACTAGCTGATCAGCAAGACGTTATTCTGTCTGCTTAACAATGATTATAGAATTCTAATTGGGTACACGCAATAAAATATAAGTTTAGGATATGTTTTATCATAATCAAACATATCCTAAACATCTATCTACATATACAAAATTACATGATATATATAATACAAATACATATATAAACATAGATATGTATATATTTATTTCTATCTTTGTCATATTGAGCAATAAACATATGCTATTCAAGAAGGAACTTGTTGTCCTTCTTGAATAGCATATGTTACTTTTTCAAAAAATTCTAGAACAATGAAGTCTTGACTTCATTGTTCTAGAATTTTTTGAAAAAGTAATTAATTCTATTCCATTCTATTCTTAATAAACATATACTCGTATATGATTAAATGTGCAACCATATTACTAATTGTAGTATTATTACTAGTGTATAATGTGAAATTCCTTTTTTTTTTAATTGCACCCGTCCGAAGACTGGGCGGATCGTTAGTTATATTATAATAATAATCAATATACGTACGAACTTACTAAAGTTTCATTCGATATAATAATGGCACTAGGTCAGCTAAACTTTGTTTAAAATTTAATAGGATACCATACAAATCCGGGTTCGTGATAACTTGGCCTGTGCCAACTTACCACGAGAACAAAGTTTCGAGAAATTGCTGGTTTAAAATAAACTACTTTCATTTTAAATTGACATAACATAAACACAGTAGACCGTTTTTAATGCTAAGTAAACAATATCATAGCTTTATAAGGTATATTTGTACTTCTAAGCTAGAAGCCGTCCGAAGTGTGGGCCATGTTTGTCCAACATAATGGGACCTTTGTTTGATCAAAGAGATTGATGCCCTAATGGATCGATACTCGTCAAAAGTTACCCTCGGACTTCCTTTAGTTAGAAAAGTTGACAGTTATCATATGATCGATGAAGGTTTTATTAATTTAATGGTTTAGAGTTTATACGGGTATCTATCTGTATTAGTGTCTAAAAGAACTTTATATTGTACGCCCTTTTATTTCTTTACTGTGATATATATTTTTTTATGTGTATGTCTGGAAGTCACCATTAATGGAACAGTTTCATCATTTCCCTAATGAATTACCTCCAACTAACATACATACGTAGTATGTAAGCAAATATTTTTTTAGATGCAAAGGCGTCTTCTTTCTAATTATCACATAAACCTTAATCAAATGTGCATTCGATTACAATTCCAGTCACCTAATTTATTTTCTGTTGAATTGTTAATAAATAGGTAGCTATAAATTTTATACTTTTGTAGCTCTTCTAATAGGTATATTTTTTTCGGATTGTAAAAAAAAACACACGTCTCTTTTTCAAAATATAATAAATTCATTTATTATATTTAGTTTTTATAAAATTTGATTGATTTTTCAAAAAAATCTAGAACGATGAAGTCTTGTTCCTTCTTGAATAGCATATGTTTACCCTATTTTACAAATAGTTCCGTAATAAAAATTGGTCTTTATTATTATGAATAATAATACGATTTTTTACTGTTCCTAAATATGTTGCTCGATCTGTTCCACTTCTTAGTATTCCATAGGCTCTATCGATACGTATTAATATTAGTAAACTTTTAACAAGCTCGCCTGCCAATCAAAACAAAGATTGTTATTTTTAAGCTATATGACATGATAATCCTCGAAAGCGGTAGATTTGTTCTTTGATCATCATTATCGGCCTGTAACGCACTGCTATATTTTATATGCTGTATTATTTGACGAGCTCGGTGGTCGAATGACTAGCAATGGCTACTTAGACTTCGAGGTCGCGGGTTCGATCCTCGCACAAGACAAACATTTATGTGCATGAACATGTCTGCTTGTATTGGTCTAGGTATTTTCTATATATTATAAGTTTGGTTTTTACAAAAAAAAATGTATTTAAGTACATTTACCAGTTGTCTAGTACCCATAGTACAAGCTTTGCGCTTAATTTGGGACTAGACGGCGCTGTATAAATTGTCCAAAAATATTTATTTGTTTATTTATTTGTATATGCCTTCTCTAATGCTTTTCACTATATGCGATTTTCACAACCACTATCAGCGACTTTTGGTGGTCATCGGTCTATCTGGACTTCTAGAGAAAGGGGCGCCCTACACAGCACGCTTCATCGCCCCATATGTGACCTCCACACTATGCCTCCACTCTAGTACTTTCCTCCCCCATCTGCATTTGCTGACTTGGCAGATATTATTATTAATTTAACCATAAGGAATATGAACAGGATTATATTTATTATTAATGTTATCAGTATTACATTACCATTATAATTATATCATGCGTAAATGTGTCTGCGGCCCGTATTGCTTGACTTGCGTATTCGATCAGGCATGCGCAACGATGTATTAGAGCTTTTGAAAAAAATCCTAACAACTAAATAATTATGCAGTTATAATTGTAATATATAATTAAATTATACTATATGTAATTATGATATTCTGTACTGAAATGTACTACTTACACTTCTTTTATGTATAAAGTTTATACACACTTGTATACTGTTTAACGGTATTCAAACACTAAATCACATTTAAAGTTGGCATATAAAATAATAAGGGGTTGAATAATAAATATTATGTTAAAAACTAGAGCGTATAGTGTTGTAGAAGATGAAGACATCGATATATCAGCAATTTGAAATTAGGTCTAAGATTAAACTTAGTATATTTCTGTTCATTTTGTATACATTTATAAACAGACAAGATTCTTTTTGACGTAATTTAATTGAATAATAATAAAAATGGCATTCAAGTTCCTGAGTGAACTCCCTGTCAAGGTTTTTTCTCCTGGGACTACAGTATGAGGTTCTTCAAGAAAGGCGTAACGGGGCTTTTAAAGGGTCGGCAATGCGAGCCTTTGGTGTCGCAAGCGTCAATAGGCTGCTATGTCTGCTTACCAACTGACGCGTATAGCCATTCCAGAGAGGTAAAATGTAGACCAGTTTTTAAATGCAAGCGTGATGTGTGAGTGACATCTTTTGGGCTAAACTCGACCTCGCCATGCAAAAGTTTTTAATTAGTTCCAACAGGGGTCCCATGTGCAGTCATAAGTAGCCGATGAACGCTCTACTCATTCTTTTAATCCTGTGTCATTTACTTGAAGCTTGAATACTTTTAAAGAGTGTCAAAGGAAAGGACGTCCCCATTACCACATTTGGTCTTCACCTGCGGTTTCATTTGTCAATCAGGCGAGGTAAAAACACTTTGGCTGACCACGTTTAAAAAAAAATCACGTAATGAGTAAGTGTGGTACCGAGAAAACGTCACACGCATCAGCTGGCCTGGCGGCACCCGAGCATCACTCTCTATTACCATCGTCTGTTACAGAAAGTTATGTGGCTATGAAAAATGCTCAACATAAATGCTTGTTTATCACCTATCGTAATGAATCGAAATATATAAAATACAGTGAAAATATCGACAATGTCAATACCGCGTCTATCGATAGTGTAACAACACTTTACAAAGGCTTAACGAGACTCGAACGAGAATACTTACTCGTTAAAAGGAATCAAAATATTTATTATGAATCCATTTACATAAGCAGCCCACGAAATATGCATGTTTGAGAAACAATACAATATCTTGTTATGTTTGTGTTAAGTTTTTTGTACGGCTTTGTTCTTGCCGGTGAATTACATTTTAATTTTGACTCCGAGAATGATATAATGCTGTTTAAAATGCAGGGCGTATGCACATGTATTTGCGTATGAATGCAAAAGAAAGGTAAATATAAGGAGAGTGCAATATCGCTATGGTAGTCGTATGTTATTTTCTTTGTAGCGTATTATATAACGGCAAATAAGCTTGTGAGTTTTAAATACCAGCAAGGAACTACGCAGCTTCTTATATATATATATAGAACGGACAATTTACACAGCGCCATCTAGTCCCAAATTTAGCGCAAAGCTTATTATAGACTGCTATGTGTACTTAAATACATTTTTTTTTTATAAATACATACTTATAATACATACCAACAGAATACAGAAATATAATAATACAGAAAACACCCAGACCAAGACAAACAGACATGTTAATGCACACAAAATGTTTGTGTTGTGTGGAGATCGAACCCGCAACTTCGGAAGTCAAAGTAGCTATTGCTAGCCATTCGACCACCGGATTAAATAGAGTAGCAGATTCTTTACTGGTATTAAAAGTGTGGGGATATTGCTCGCGGGCAAGACATTAATTGTATTGAATAATATCTATAACTAGCTGACCCGGCAAACGTTGTCTTGCCATAAAATATAGATAACAACCTATTCTCAGACCTACTGAATATGTATATAAAATTTTATATAAACGGTCAAGCCGTTTCGGAGGAGTATTGTAACTAACATTGTGACACGAGAATTTTATATAATAATATATTAGATATAACTCATAGGAGTTGCTTGAACTATGGCTGTAGGGCCCCAAGTCGGGTCTATGATTACTCTCCTTATTATAGAATAGAGAGTTATCATAGAGCCGACTTGGGGCGCTACCGCCGTAGCTGAAGCTGTTTACCATCGGAATATTTGATTCCAAAAATTTGTCTTAGGTTAAAGTTATTGACAAACATCTTCAGCTTAGTCGGTAGAGCTCTAGGGTTTCTACCAGCGGACTTAAACAACAGTCTAATCAGTAGTTCCATTTTCGCATTAAAAAAATCTGATGGTAATCGACTCCTGTTTAGGTAGGGCCTCTGCTCGGCTCCGCAGCGCTGTTGCTGGCCCGTCACTTCGACATAATGCTACCGCGCTAGAACCACGGAATTGATATGAAATGGAAATGGTATGCAGATTTGTATGGCATCAAGCGTGCCATACTTACACAACGACAGGCAAGCGACATGAGTATACTACTAATAACTTCGTGTTGTAATTAATTTGATTACACAGTATTGTGTTATAAAAGTATAAAGTAGATTAAATCATATATATTTACTACAATTTATTACGATAAAATTATACTGATAAAAATCCTTCCTAAGAGAAGCGTTCGGACGCACGCATACAGGTTAGTTGACCTGACTGGTGCAGTACATGGGTTATGGAAATCGCTTGCGAGCGATATTTCATGTTGTAAGCGTTAATATGGCTACTGTAACAGCTTCACATCAGATTGGACTGTATGCTTGTCTGTCACCCGACATGGTATAAAAAATGTCCAATCTTACAGAAGACCGCATACATATAGCACCTTGGAGTATTGCTGTGTTCCTGCGACTGAGTGCGGTTACGAGATTTATTATATAGTGATACTGCGTTAGCAACTGATGTGCCAGCGTGTGAACAATACTACCAGTACTCTCAGCACTTGAGTATAATAAGAATGATCACTTATTGCAGTTTCACTAATTGCACTTATCGCAGAACAAAACCAACTATGATAACCCTGGACACCACTCGGGTTACCTATGCTTGTTTAGCACCCAGCGTGTTATAAAAAAAATATGGTGCGCTGTTTATTTTAATTTCGTTTCAACACAATATATTTAAATAGTCATATCTCAATGAACGCATAGCCTTTTTTGACGTCAACCGTTACTCATCTTACTACTGGAATGAATGAAAATTGGGGCTATAAATGGCAGGGCGAAGACTAGGCATCAGGCTGAATAGAAGGCGATGAGTGGAATGCTACACTCCAAGGAAACCATTGGCGAAGGTGCAATGAGTTGGTACAGACATGTACATAAATATGACAGAAAACGGATGCGTCTCATGCTTGGGGCACTGACAGGCCATTACCTGTCAAGGACACCTATACAAAATGAGACGTGTTGATAGCCCAGAGTGCAGAACATGCAAAGGGTTTTAACGAGTCCATGAAACACTTGATGTGTCAATGTGACGCCCTAGCCGGCAAACGAATGGAAATCCTAGGAAAGGCATACCCGGACCTGGAGGACTACAGGCTCTTCCCAATAAGCGGCATACTGAAGTACATGGAACATGTCTCAAAACAGTCAGGGGAGAGTTATTAAAGGATAAGGGAGAGCACAAAAGATCCATGAAGGTCGTCATGTCACCGGTGCTGCAGCACTGGACCCACACTAAGATAAGATAAGAAGATAAAATACTGCTAGAATACGGGTCTAACCTCAATAAGGGGTTTAGCAAACCACAATACGCTGCTCAACTATATGTGTGTAGGTGGAGTAACCTTTATGACGACCTCTAAACACTCCGTGTATTTCCGGCCTTATTTTCGACAGCTATTTTTCTTTTGTTTTTGCCAAGTGAATATTGAGCTGTCAAATAAAACGTCAGATAAGAGGCTACTATGTAATTACTGCTGTGAATACTAAAGTAAGTAGAAAGCATAAAATTATATGGTGCGACTTCGGCCTAGATCCGTGGCTGTGGAGATTTTCACACGATAAGGTTTTGTTCTAAACCAAATGTCTTTATTGTTTTAAATACAACTTTTGGATACGATGGAAAAGTTCTCTGTGATGCCGCTTTTAATAAAGTGTTAGGTACCTATAAAAATTTCTCAACTATCAAAAACGATTTTATACTGTTTACTAGTATGTAGGTAAGGTCTATTATTTGTTCTGGGTATTGTTACTTTATTCGGCAAGTTCCACAATAAATAGTTAGGTAACATTGATTTTGACTTTTAAGATCGTAGTATCACTTTTTTAGGGTTCCGTACCCAAAGGGTAAAACGGACCCTATTACTGAGACTTCGTTGTCCGTCCGTCCGTCCGTCCGTCTGTTACCGGGCTGTATCTCAGGAACCGTGATTGGTAGACAGTGGAAATTTTCACAGATGATGTACTTCTGTTCCTGCTATAACAACAAATACTAAAAAAACAGAATAAAACAAATATTTAAGGGGTCTCCCATACAACAGACATGATTTTTTGCTGTTTTCATAGATAATGGTACGGAACCCTTCGTACGCGAGTCCGACTCGCACTTGGCTGTTTATTTTTATTTTTAGACATAGGGTGGCAGACAAGCCTAAG
Source organism: Hypsopygia costalis (assembly GCA_937001555.2). Classification (NCBI taxonomy): domain Eukaryota; kingdom Metazoa; phylum Arthropoda; class Insecta; order Lepidoptera; family Pyralidae; genus Hypsopygia; species Hypsopygia costalis. The sequence continues at coordinate 8,231,363 of OW443335.2, forward strand.
GCGCTCGTGATCTGAAGCGGTGACCATAGACCATAGACTGCCTATAGATGCTTGCATCATAAAATATCGCTTACGTGCCGCCACCCCCGCTGCCATTGCGGCTCTTTCCATTCTGGTAACTTAGTTCTCAGCCCAGGACACAAAAACCCTCATCACTAAGTGTTTTTTTTTTTTATACTACGTCGGGTGGCAGACAAGCATACCGCCCGCCTGATGTGAAGCGGTTACCGTACCCATATTAACGCTTGCAACATAAAATATCTTTTTTTTTTTTTTTTTTTTTTATACTACGTCGGGTGGCAGACAAGCATACGGCCCGCCTGATGTGAAGCGGTTGCCGTAGCCATATTAACGCTCGCAACATAAGATATAGCTCGCGCGCCGCCACCCCCGCTGCCACCGCAGAATCTCCTTCCTTTCTGGTGACCTCACTCACTCGCAGGAACACAACAGCCCTCAAGGGAACCGTTATTTGGCTGCGGTATTCTGTGAGGTGGAGGTACATTCACCAGTCGGGTAGCTTACAATTACGCTCCCTACCTCTCTTTTCGCCAGAGCTTCGTTTGTCAGTCAGCAGGGTGCACCGGGTGCAGGTGAAGTTGGCTTTGGTTCAAAGATGTTGTTGAACCACTTACACCCCAAAGTTTGGCTATGTTCAGCACAATGTCCGGCAGCTTAAGAGTGCATTGTGTCTTACTTCTGTCACAGTATTAAGAGTGTCCTTCTGTTTTGCCAGAGCCTCGTTAGTTAATCTGCCAGGTGCAAATACAAGGTTTTTATTTATTATTATTATTCCATTAATTTATTTATTTTTAAAATAGATTACATACCAATATAAGATACAGTCTTATAAGATGACATTCTAAGACAATATTATGAATAGTATTAAGATTACTCTTACAAATTAGATACAATCACAGCATGCTTTTAAAATATATTAAAAGAAGGCTTTTAAATTATGGTAAGTAATTTTCACCACAATGAGATTTTGTGATAAAAATTACTATAATATAATTATTTGTTCAAAAACAAGAAAAAAACAGCGTGGAAATGGTGTTAGCCTTTTGTCCACAATCCCCGAAAATTGTTGGGACAGTTAATATACCTAATGATATTTTTTTCCTGTGTATTTTATTATAATTTTAGTTTTTAATTTAGGTACCTAGTTACATTTTATTTTTAATTTAATTTTCCAGTTATGTATGTATATGTAATTTTAGTTTTTTTAATAATATAGCTTGTTTGTAAAGAAAACACAAAAAGAAAAAAGATTTCTTTATAATATTGCAAGATAAAAGTTTACTTTCTGTATTATTTACGCTTTTCCTTTGATTTGATAACTATATCGTACTAGTTCATGTAAAAAATATAAATCGCCATTTTGTGTTTTGTTTAATTAAAATATATGTAATTGTGTACTTTCACGTGAACAAAACGAACATGCCAAATACCACCTCAGTCGTACACTAGAAAGTGTATGAAATTTATTTATATGATTATAAATCTTGCAAGACATTGAGGTGAAACTAAATAAAAGCTTCTAAAAAATCCTTTACCGATAAATTGAAACAAGACCAAGCCAAGACTCTCTTATTATTAATTCCGTGGCCGAGACAAAGTGACGTGTCCTCAACTTCGGTCTCGATTGCCAAACATGTTTATACAACTTTGAACACAGTTGAAACAACACTCTTTGTTGACAGTTTTCTTTCTACTCTATCCGTGGCAGACTCAAAGGATGCGCTACGAGGCATGACTGGTCGGGATGAGCACATCTGTTATATTAAATTAAATGTCCGCTCTGGAAATAAATTTTATGCGACTCACTTGCATAAAGCTGCGTTTGAATTGGTTAATTATTTTGTGTGCGTGAACGTACTCATATTTTCGGTAACAATAATTTTGAGCTGGTAGCCTAGTATATAATGTCATGGTTAGAGTAATATAATATAAATAATAAAATTATTGATAATAGGTAGCCATGGAAAATTATTATAGAAAATTGGGTACGTAGGTGGTTCGAGTTGTTTTTCGATTGGATAATATTGAACCAAAAATAAGTGCGGGACAACATCAATTTAAATGATGGAAGAACACGCGAGTATAGCAGTACGAGTAGCTATTTATAAAATTGAATTAAAGAGTGGAAGATCGGCGTTTTCTTGTTAGATCTCCACCAACGTGAATGGAGAAGAATCGCAGCAGCTGCCGCTGGTCGTGGCACCCAATTCATAACCAGGACCGCTCTGTCAAAAGCGCATGACTTTAATAAAATTCAATGTAGTTATTATATTACGTAATTATTGATATTAACGGAATTTATTAGTACAATGTCGTCAACTTTTATTCGACCCACTGGTGGGATACGGACCTCTTCTCAATCGAAAGGGTGAAGTGAAGGATCGGGTTTAGAGCATACTCCACCACGCTGCTCAAATGCGTGTTGGCCGGTCAGCATTTGCAAGTCGCCTAAAGGCCTTGGCTTAACGTCTGATATCTAACGACAATAGCCGGGCTTAACGTGCCTTCCAAAGCACAGCTCGAGATAAATAAATCCATCCTTGGACAGGCTATTAGAACATCACTGCAGCAATATTCTATTTGTATTACCGAGGACAATTATTATGCTATCAACGCAACAACTTCTTCCATAGTCAGTACTAGTACTGATGGTTGTAATTTTACTATGATATCAAAGATCTCGTAATATCGGTATATCCCACCTATCGATTATATGACAAATAAATTTAATAAATTTTTAATCATAGGATTTTGTTTGATTTTGATTTTGTAGCGAACATTGCCCAAGACGGGCTCGATATTCCTACCTTTCGCTGAAGCCTCTTCTATTATATCGTCATCAGGCACATTTTATCAGGCAAGGCTGACTTTGGCTCTAAAAATGATGGTCAGCCACTTCCAACCTAAAACCTTATTGCAATGATAACAATGGAATAAAGCCATAAATAAAGTAATATTTGCAAGGGCGAACTTTTATATAAATTATTTATAAAAAAAATATATTCACCTTCGCCGGCTCCAGATGGGACTTGAACTCGCGACCTCTCGACGATGAAACTGTCGAGTGTTCTTTCCAACTGAGCTACCATGAAGGTTTGTGTTGGTGACGAATTCCATTTCTATTAACTGTTGTAAAGTCACAAATATATAAAATTTCTTTTGCCATAACAAACGTTGTTTTGCCATAAAAAATAGATAAAAACCTATTCTCAAACCTACCCGATATGCACGCAAAATTTCATAAAAATCGGTCCAGCCGTTTCGGAGGAGTACGGTAACTAACATTGTGACACAAGAATTTTATATATTAGAGGTTATATCAAATAAAACAACTGTCATATATTACTGTCATATATCTGTCATATAACTGTCATATATTACACATATTGCAATTAATTTATTCGCACGAGATGTGTTATAAATGTGTTCTAAAATATCAAACATCAGTATTTAATTTATTTTACAAACTCAAACACGTGTCTCGCTGTAACGTACATTTTGATACAGAAACTGTTTGAACACGATGGAAGCAGCTACGTCAATATTTAATAATTTTATGAATTGAGAATTTGAAAATTACCTAACCAACAAAATTATGGCAATGGCAATATGTAAACATTCATAACAATAATGCTTTTATTATGAGTTTATTTAATTATACAAAACTTTATCGCCCACAAAACGATGTATTCTTAACTAATGCGAGTGGCGAAAAATACCATTGCAGTTTTTGTGCTTTCTTTGTGTTTGTGTTGCAATGCGGTGTAAGTGATACATCAACATCTTTGAATCAAAGCCAACCTGACCTGCACGAAGTGCACCTTGTTGACAGACAATCGAGGTTCTGGGTAAAAGAGATTTAGGTCATAGTGTTCTAAGCTGTCCTACTGCGGAAGTATCTCCACCTCACAAAATACGCAGCCAAATAACAATTCCCTTGAGGGTTGTTATGTTCCTGCGAGTGAGGGAGGTCACCAGAAAGCAAGAAGTTGCTGCTTTGACAGCGGGGGTGGCGGCGTGTGAGCGACATTTCATGTTGCTAGCTAACCGCTTCACATCAAGTGGGCCGTACGCTTGTCTGCCGTTCTTTGATGACTTCAAGAAAGATATTTTACAGGTTCAGCAATGCGTCACTGATGTCTCTGGTGTTTCTTTTTTCAAGTTCCTTACATGTTAGTTTATTAAATGTTTTTCAAATCCTTTCTGTAAAAACCTATCTAAACTTACTATTTACAAAAAAAATCTCTGGTATTGTAAGCCTGAATATTCTGCTATGACTGATAATCAATATGATTATTTGATAAGAAAAGGTGCTTTAAAAAGCTTCTTAAAAATGCTGGTTATTCCCAGGAGGAGCCATTATATCGGCTATGAGTTATGACAATTGACGAGCTCGGTGGCGTAGCGGTCAATTACGCGGCTTCGACACCAACGCTCGTGGGTTCGATTCCCACATAGGACAAACATTTGTGTGCATGAACATGTCTGTTTGTCTTAGTCTGGGTGTTTTCTATGTATCGTAAGTATGTATTTACAAAAAAAATATATATTTACGTTTATATATTTTATATATTTTATCAGTTGTCTAGTACCCATAACACAAGCTTCGCTTAATTTGGGGCTAGATTTTTTTTTTTTTTTTTTTTTTTTGTAAAGTATTATAACTTTAAAATATTACAATCTAGCTTATGGGCTAATAAGTAATTTAACTTTAACATAAACTTCTAAATATTATAGTCTAAGAATAATGTCCATTGACTTTTCTTAGTGTCTATTAAGGTGAAACACTTTCTTGTTGTGTTATATTTAATGCACTATCACTAGCATTGTCTCACTTATTACTACACTAACTCAAAAGGTTTTGTTCTTTTGAGTCTTCTCACTAGGTCTGTGTTATCGAGAAGTTTGACTACTTCTGGATTCACATGGTGATGAAGTCTAAGTTCATGAGCTTCTGCATATCTTTGTATCACTTTGTCCACAAACTCCACTTTAAGGTCCCGATGGAGATAGTCATTTTTGAAATACCACGGTGCATTTACAATGCCCCTGAGTACTTTATTTTGAAAGCGCTGAATAACTTGTTTGTTACTCTGTTTCGTACAGCCCCATAACTGTACTCCATAAGTCCAAACTGGCATAAGGACTTGTTTATACATCAGTAATTTATTGTGAATCGACAAGCTAGAGTTCCTCCCGAGCAGCCAATACATGTTTTTGTATCGTATCTCTAACTCCTCTCGCTTCTTCTTGACGTGAGCTTTCCAATGTAATTTCACGTCTAGGGTCATACCTAGATATTTGGACGTATTAACATACGGGATCTGCTGATTATTTAAAAACACTGGATGGTAGTGCGGATTTTTGTTTGTGAAGTCAATATGAACCGATTTTGACTCATTTAGTTTAATTCGCCATTTTTGTGTCCAGTTGTGAACTTTTGTGATGGCAATTTGGGTTTTCTCAACTGCTTCTTTGTGTGTGTTCCCAACAGACATTATGGCAGTGTCGTCGGCAAAAGTCGCAATTGTATTATTTTCTAATTTGGGAATATCACAAGTGTATAATAGATACAGGACCGGACCTAAGACACTTCCTTGAGGTACCCCAGCTTTAATTTCCTTTAGATCAGAGTATGCGTCTTCTTGTCTGATTCTAAACATTCGGTGAGAGATATATGACTCTAGTATTGCAGCATACTGCTTTGGCAACATTTTGTTGATCTTATACATTAAACCTTTATGCCAAACTTTATCAAAAGCTTGTGCGACGTCCAGAAATACTGTGGAGCACACTTTCTTTTCTTCCAATGCTTTTTCTATAATATTTGTGATTCTATGCACTTGGTCTATGGTAGAGTGTTTCTCTCTAAATCCAAACTGATGTTGCGGTATCAAACCTTTTTCATCTAGTATGAGTTTTAGTCGTTTGAGCAAAAGCTTTTCAAATAATTTTGACATAACTGGCAATAATGAAATCGGCCTGTATGATGTCGTTTCATGAGGCGGTTTACCCGGTTTTGCTATCATAATTACTTCAGCTACTTTCCAGATATCCGGAACTAATTTTAACCTGAACGCAGCATTAATGAGGTTCGTTAATTTAACCAGAGCCTTATGAGGAAGATTAAGTAGGACTTCTCCCGTTATGAGATCGTAACCTGGTGCTTTCCTAGAATCAATATTGGTCTTTATTTCATTCGCTACTTCTTTTGGTGTTACAAACTTTATTTCTGCCTCTTCTTTCGAAGTATCGTGGCATCTCAGGTCATCAGATCCTTCATTGGGTTGAAAAATTTTTTCCAAGTGCTCAGCGAACCTTTTTGCTTTTTGTTCATTACTTATGGCCCACTTTCCATTTTCTTCCCTTATTGGGGGTATTTGCATAATTGGACTTTTTACAGTTTTAGTAGCTTTCCAGAGAGAATAGTTAGTCCTGCTATCACTGGTTAATTTTTCTAAGCGAGTTTTAAGAGATTCGTCTTTGAAAGTCTCTATCACTTTTCTAAGCATTTTAGTGAGGCTATTCAATATTTGTTTATCGCGAGGCGATCGTGTTTGATGCCAAATTTTTCTTTGTTTCCTTTTTTGAGCTACCAAATTCATAATTTCTTCCGGATATCTGTTTCCTTTGGGTTTTCTATGGATGTCTGGAGTGTTTTGCCATGCCGACAGTTGGATATCAACAGTAAATTTTTCTACTTCGAAATTTAGCTGCTCTTTATTGCGGAGCGGTACATTAAGATTAATTTTATTTTCTAAGTCTATTTGAAAACTCTCCCAATCAGTCCTTCTATTTACTAATGTTGGATTGTTTTCTTTATATATAACTGTATCACTTAAATTTAAAATAATAGGCGAATGATCTGAGCTCATATCATAACCATCTTCCACACTCATATAATTAGTAGATATATTTTTACAGATAAAAAAATCAATCAGGTCTGGAATTTTTTGTGGATCAGTGGGCCAATAAGTTGGCTTTCCAGTCGATAATACGTCACATCGATTTTCTTTTATAGCTTTCAGTAATTCTCGTCCTTTGGTTGTGGTTAGTCTGGAACCCCAGTATACATTTTTGGCATTTAGATCACCTCCAAGGATAAACCTGGTTCCAAGCTTTTGTAAGAAGTTAATATATTGATCTTTTTTCAGCGAGTATCTGGGCGGGCAATATATTGCTGAAACAGTAATCGGGTATTTTTTAGTTTTAATACATACCGCTACAGCTTGTATTTCTCGTTCTTCACACTTGTGGCATTCGTAGTGGTAGAGATTTTCTTTCACGATTATGGAACTACCTCCTCTTGCGCAGTTATCAGGATGTAGTGCGTGGTATATTTTGTATCCTTTTAATTGAATGAATGACTGTTTAGTGAAATGTGATTCAGAAATTAAACACACATCAATTTTTTCTGTATCTAGGACTAACTGCAATTCATTTTGATGTTGGAGTAGCCCATTGGAGTTCCAAGCCATGATTTTGAGAAAATAATTCATGATTTGCTTTTAGTTATAGTCTTTTTAGTACTATTTTCCATCTTTTTAAGGCGGTCATCAAATGATGTCATTAATATGAGTACTTTATTTAATTTTTCTTCGATGTCAGTATTCGGCTGAGCATCATTTACTTTTTTGGCGGTGATTTGAGCGTAAGTCGTTTTTACAGTCTTACTTTTGTCTTGTTGCCATGGTTGTGGTACTGACTGCGTTGCTACAAATGTTTTGTTTTTATTTGTCATAGAGGATTGCTGTTGAGTATGTGGCTTTTTCTTCAAATTCTTGTTTTTGAAGCTTTGTAGCTCTTTGGCAACCACACACCCCCTGTAGTTTGCTGGGTGTTGTTCGCCACAGTGTATGCATTTTGGTTTATCTTGTGGTGACTTTTGGCAATCTTTGGTTAGGTGCTTGCCAGTACACTTAACACATCGTGGTTCTTTAGAACAGTATTTTTGTGTATGACCGTAGGCCTGACAACGTTTACATTGAGGGACCAGCTTCGGTGTCTTAAGGGAGTGGATTTCTACTCTACATCCTAGTATACTTTTTATGTCAAAGATTTTATTAATGTCTTCTTCGTTCTTAAAAGTGAGCATAAACATATTTAATGGTTCTTTATTTTTCCATCTTAATTTGTTTACTGCACTTTCTATTTTATATCCTTTGAACTGTAATTCTTCAACTATTCTTTCTGGCATGCACGTATGGTGCAGTTTTTTAGCGATCACTCTTATAGGACGATCTTGCTTATTCTCATATGAGTGCCATGCACAGTTATTGGAGGTGAGACGTTTCGTGATTGACCTGTATGTTTCTTCATTGTCGGCATTCACTTTTACACTATCCCCACTTAACATTTTTATTGTAAATGGGTCGCCTAATACGCCTTCTACCAAAAAATCATAAAATTTTTGGTAATCTTTAACTCCATCCACAATTATTGGCGGCGGGGACGGTATTTTTTTGTTTATTTTTAACTGGGGCTCATTTGTAATGCCCGGACTAGTAGTGGGGGATGGTGAGTTTATCAGCTTCCTTTTCTTTCTATTTTTTGCACGTACCCAACCAGTTTCTTTAGCCAACTCTTCTTCGTCCGTACAATATTCCGCAGGTTGAGAGGAGTTATATTTAGCATTGGTACTATCATTAGAAGAGATAGGAGGCTGTTCCTGCTCTTTATTTTGCTGCAGTTTCTCTATTTCTCGCTGCAGATTTTCTAGTTGTGTTTGCAAATGATGAACCTGACATTCAAGCTTTTCTCTTGCTGCTTTCTCATTTTTATAGTGAGAGTAGAGAATCATCTCATTCTCAGTAGTCACTTTAATCGTAGTTGGGGAACCACTTGCCATTTTTTTAGATTTACTGAACATATATTATTTTAAACGATATAGCTTCGCCTTAACAATTGTTCGCACAGCGTATTGCGTAAGTGGGTCATCGCGACGCGCACTGCACTGGTTAGCGGCGTGACGGCGGTAGCCGCTGCGTCGACACTTTTAACTAGAGCACTAGCGCCTTGCGTTCGACACGTTTGCTCTGCACAAAATCGAAAACCGAACTCAACTCGGGGCTAGATGGCGCTGTGTAATTTGTCTGACAATATTTATTTATATTTGTAAAATGAAGAAACACGACCCATTCTCATCTTTTACTTGACTTTCGCGGTAGACCCACGAAATTAGCAAAATGAAAATTAGATGTTAAAATAATGTTGCCCTTTAAGGTGTTCAACAAACCGTGAACGAAAATAATAGGTGCTGGTAAAGGAGAGCGAAAATTATATTGTAGTAATTAAGGCGAAACTACCAGAAAATGTCGCGGGCAATGTTTTTCTAAAGCATTGTCGTTAAGTAGTCTTAAAGGAACAGAAGGGCGTTGTTCTATTGGGTTATAAAACTGTTCATTAAATTCCTTATTTATGGGTGCGGTTTCGCTCGCTGCTTTTCCCTTGTTCGGCAGTTGTTTTAGGTAAAATCAAAATGTTTTCTCATCGTGATTTGTGTTTGTTTAATAAATGAGTATGTACATAATTTAATAAGCATACTGGCTTTTGAACCATGACAATTATGACATGACAAGGCGGGAATGCGATATATTTGTCATTTGTATGTTGTTCTTCTGACGATCAATATCTACAGATCGCCTGATGATGCCTTGCGTAAAGGCGAAACACGTGTCGCAGAGACGACCACAACAGTCGGGGCGGCGGCAGTCGCATGTTTCTTCTGTTTCAGATTAGAGTCGCAGAGATGACCGCAGCAGCTGGAGCAGAGAAAACCAAAGCAGCCATGGTAGTCGCATGCATCTACTAACAGTGGTGGGTGGATGCCAGCCGGCAGTAGTTTGCATGAACTAATTGATGGCGGAAGCACGCAAAGTGGTGTAGATCAAATTGCTCTTTATATATTACGCTGGGAAACAAGTAAGCATACAGCCCACCTGATCTGCATCAGCTGCTGTAACTTAATACAAGCTTGCAAAGTAGTGTAGTATTGCTCGAGTGTTATCACGAATACTGTTAACCGAGCAGTTCCGCAGAAGCTTACTCTCATTTTCATTTACTCGCTGAAATTTAGCAACTCGTTAGGTTGCTTGCCAGTTGTTATTTTGTAAGACTACTTATTAATAGACTGTGCTATATCACGCTTTTGCCTAAGTCTGATTTGCCAGTTAGTAATTTTAGTAAGGTGTACCAGCAGGCGGGGTAAACTTTGTCTCTGAAGATTCAAATACCTGACATTAGCGGGTGTATAAGTGGATACTTTTAGGATTGCTAGACAGAGCAAGAGGAATCAAGGTGCACAATATAATGATATAGTAACAATACATACCGTATTGTACAGGTGTTACAACCGTTTCAGGTCAAGGAAAGTCAGATTCCAAAAGCTTCTTACTCCTACTAATTTCTTCTGATTAAATTCGTCATGAGTTTTAAGGCAGCCTTAGTTTTACCCCCGGGACTGCAGTGGACTTCAATATTGATTGCCTTTTTTGGTGGTCACCGCTGTCAATCCTAGTTACACTGGAGACACAGTGTGAGAATGTGTGGTAGGCTCTCGTCTCGTCAACTGCCTGTAGACTGTAATATTACAAGTATAATGTGAAGTAAGTAGCTTACTGTCAGTACTGCTGACTGACAAGCGAGGCAGACCCTCGTTAGCAAAAGAGAAGTAGGGCAACTCAGCGTATTTATAAACTGGCCGACTCGGGCAGTGGCTCCAATCCACAGAATACCGCAGCCAAATAACAATTCTCTTGAGGGTTGTTGTATTCCTGCGAGTGAGTGAGGTCAACGGAAACGAAGAAAAGAGCTGCGTCCGCAAGAGGGGTCGCGTCGCGAGCGATATTTCAAACGTATGCGCTTATATGGTTACGGTAACTGCTTCACATCAGGCGGGCCGTATGCTTATTTGTCGTTCTACGAAGTATAAAAAATGATATGTTTTACATTGTTTGTTGTAGTATGTATGTTTTATGATACGTCACTACAATACAATATACTTTGTTGCGCATATCATCATCATCATCATCATCAGGTCTACTTTATTATTATTTAATGCACATATAAAATACACTTTATAAAAAATATATATACAGTGAAAACATTAAGTACTAGTTCAAAGGCAATATAGATTAGGAGTTACTAATTAAAACACTTTCTAGAATTTTATTATTATGATTAAGTGGATGAGACCATTGCGTGGGTAGATGTTTTTCAGCAGCGAATATGAGTCATACTTTGGTTATCATGTGATATCGATCCCTTGAGTTACTCATAGTCATAGCACTTCACTTGTGACTGTAACTTTTAATATATTTTATATATTACCAGCTGACCCGGCAAACGTTGTTTTGCAATATAAGTTATTCAAAGTATCATTTAGTAGAAAAAAATAGATAACAACATATTCTCAGACCTACTGAATCAAGCCGTTTCGGAGGAGTATGGTAACTAACATTGTGACACGAGAATTTTATATATATTAGGATGATTACACAAAGGACAGGGGATTCCTCCGAACTTATACGACATGCTGCGTCAATAAGTGTCATTTTCTACCTACCGAGGTTTTCCCAAAAGACTACAGCATAGGGTTCTTCAAGAAAGGCGTGAAGATGTTTTACAGGGTCGGCAACGCTTGAGTGATACCTCTGGTATAGCGAGCGTTCTTGGGCTGCGATAAATACTTATCATCGGGCAGCTCGTATGCGACTTTACCACTTTAGTAGTATTAAAAAAACTTACAATAACTTTTATAAATAGATTTTTAATTGATATTATGGTGTGATGTTAGGCCCAGACCCCAGCCTGTAGCTAGCTACTGGCTAATCCTAGGAATAGCCAGCTACTGTATAGTAGCCAGCTACTTGCTACTGGCTAGTCCTAGGAATACCCAGGTCAAACCAGTACACCTGAGGGCGTACATTACAAACCAGTACATTTGTAAGGAGAGGTATGGCTCAAGATCACTTTGAGTCTAAGCTAATCTCACCTACACGTACCCTGCTGACAAACAAACGAGACTATAAAAGAGAGCGAATGAAAGATATGGCAACCCAGCATCGTCTGGATATTTTTTGCGATGAAGATCTCTATTTGAGATCGAAATTAATATACTTTTCAGACAAACATATATGAATGCCCTGTTTAACTTAATTAATTAACTGATGCATGAGTCACTCTTTATTGGCTTTAAAAAAACCTTTCTGATACCGCCTCTGTAACACCTGATCAACTCGCCCAACAAAAACCTAGAGTTTACATAATACACTTGTACGTAGTGTCAACAGATGCACACGAGCAATAACTCATTCGATTAAATAAAACGTAACATTTTACCCCAAAAACACGTCCACACTTCATAATTTATTACCACCTTCCAGGTAAAACGGTGGTGAAAGTCGTCCCGAGTAAACAAAAAAAAAATACATCTCGCGCCATGACCTTTTTAGGAACCATAAAATTATTCTCGTCTCCTCAGACCGTGTTATCGTTGACTAATATTTGGATTTTCCTAACCTTCATTTAGAGGTCGGATTAAAAATTTAGAAAGAGTCGTGTTGAGAAAAAAATAATAAGGTCATGCAGGGTAGCAGCCATTAAAAAAAATGCACGAGTTTAGTTTTTACCTACCTAGTAGGTAACGTAGCGCTATGCTGGATATTTATACCTATTAAACTTTTTTTGGGGTGTAGTTGGTTAATCAATATCTTTTAACCAAAGCTTCACCTGCACGCGGTGCATCCTGCTGACTGACAGACGAAGCTCTGGCGAAAAGAGAGGTAGGGAGCGTAATTTGTAAGCTACCCGACTGGGGAATGTACCTCCACCTCACAGAATACCGCAACCAAATACCAAATCCCTTGAGGGTTGTTGTGTTCCTGCGAGTGAGTGAGGTCACCAGAAGGTCAGGAGATGCTGCGCTGGCAGCGTGGGTGGCGGCGCGCGAGCGATGTTTTATTTTGCGAGCGTCAATATGGCTATGGTAACCACTTCACATCAGGCGAAGGATATATACCTTATGAATTACCACCGGGTATGATAAATAAAAAAAGTAATGAAAGGTTAGACTATATTATAAAACTAATAGTGTTTTGAAATAAGTCTTAGGTAAATCTACATAAACTTACATCTCCTATTTGAAGTATTTTTTAAATAAGGTGTTACTTATCAATTTATACTTACTTAAAGTAGAGGTCTGTATCCGACTAAAAAATATTACCTACTTGAACTCATAGAATTAAAAACATTAATCGAAATACAAACAAATAGTACGGGTTAATAATTGAAATTGCAACTGGGAAAGGACTGGGCAGCCGCTGTGAATACCGATAGACTGCTCTTTAAAACTATTTCCTATTTCCCTCGCCGCTACAAGAGGAAGTCGGGGGGCAAACTATGTAGACGTTCATGTACTAGCAATTGTAGTTTGGAAGATTGGATGCAGAAATACTTGGTTTAATCAAAGTTTGTTACTTTTACTCGTGGATTTGTTTACATTAAAAAGCACGAAGAATTATCAGCCGATGGGACAAAGACCCTATGCGCCAACCTTACGGTTATCAAAGAATTGCGAGTCTCTCGCCCAGTAAACCAACCAGGCAAGAGGACCTTTACCCGACACGCTATCATGCTCAGTAAACCAACCAGGCACTCAAAGGGATTGGTTTGTCCACTTGAGTGCCTGGAGTAAGAACTATTACTGATCTTACACCTCTTTCGCCTGCAAGCAGGCTACTTAGCCACTCTTTCTTAAGTCGAGTAACTCGTGGTGACCGACGCTCGATTTCCCAAGCATCGGAGCTCTACCACCTCTCCCCAATCTCCATGATTGCACCGGAGCTGTAAGGCGAGGTCCCCTAAAGAGGGCGCCCGCTCACTTTCCCGATGCACTATGTATGTAGTCCTAACGTAATGCTACCCACTGGGAAAGTACCTCCACCTCACAGAAGACTGCAGCTAAATAACCATTTCCTGACAATTTCGCATGGTATACCATACAAAATATATTCCTATCTAAAAAATCTCTTAAAAATTTAAAATACATACAATAATTTATGTGCGTAAATCTTTTGATGTAACCTCGATAAATGCAAATCAGCATCTAATTGGAAAAGAAATCGCAATGAAGCAAGTAATAAATTACGCGACCAAATTTTCAATAACAGAATCAAATAGTTATGCAAGTCGCAAATCATAGCCTCGCGCGTGATCGACAGTCGAACTCAATTTAAATACTATAACTTCAATATCTTCATTTTGCGTTACGTAACTACTGACTGATTTATCACGTATCCATTCATTAGACTACGTTAATAACATCAGCCTTAATTACACAATGGGCCAACACTTCATTAAATTGTCACTCATGTGCTTTTCGCAATAAAGGTCATTGTGTGAAAGGGTTTTGGGTGTGAATTACCAACTGGTAATACATTGTTGTAGAGTTTTTTTTTTGTATTTGTCTCTATTATTGTTTGCGCGTAGGTGGCTCTTCATGATATTTACGACCAAGCATTGTGTTTACTTATTTTTTTTATTTTTTAATAAATTGTGTTTATAGTAATTTTTATGACGAAATTTTTTCAGGATTTTTATACGATTAACTGCGCAGAAAACCACAGAGTACAATCTGTCGTTATTTATGGATTTTACGAAAAAGCCTTCAACTACATTGAAACTTGGTTTGTTCTGCGATGCCTACTCGACCATCGATATGTCGGGGTAATGAGATAGCCGCATAGCGCTATAACCACAACCCGGACACTCCATACAAATGCCGCGTCGTTTACTACTACATAAACAATGGCGTCTGTGCAGAGCGCGAATGAGCGTGTGTGCGTGCGGCGCCATACAAACTGTTCCTGATTTGTCTCAGAGGGGAGGTGAGGTCGGCACGAGAGAGGGGCAGGGAGTGCCCATACTGTACGTAGTATTATAAATCATAAATCATTTATTTGCTAATACAGTTTTTACAGGTCTTATTTCAATATATATTATGCCGTGTATTACGCCTGATAGCAGGCATGCAAATATAACATTTGTCATTCGTCATAATACATCGTAGTCATTAAAAATAGTATTAATTACATTTACGGTTATAGTACAAATTTCATGTCATTACTAAAATTTATATATATATAAATCAATGGCACTTTTCGTTGTAATTTTATAACTCAAGAAGGGGCTCACCTATCCAAACCAAATGTTTAGGCTTTGTTTGGACTATTTAGTAGATGGTTTATGTGAAGTTTGCACAAAATCGGTAGAGCGGTTCTTCATTTATCACATTCTTTGTAACAAATGAATTCAATAAATGGGGGATAATTTTGTTAATGGGGATTTTGCTGTCAAATTGAAACATTTTTCAGATGGGGATTGTGCTGTGAAATTGAAAGTTTTTTCAGTGTTGACAGTACAAGCATGTTGTTATGTCAAAAAAAATGTTTATCCAAATGTTTTGGATTAAGTTTTAAAATAGCTAGCAATTAATAAAATATTTTTTGTTTGAATAAATGAATTTGATGTTTCAATATTTTTTTTTTATTATTTCGCTTTATACGTAGCGAAGCACGTACCGGCCCGCTAGTCATTTATAAAATTTAGATAAGATTTCATTATTATTATACATTGATTAATTGAATTTATTTATTATGCAATTTAGAGTGGTCAATGTATTCTTTTATGGAATAAAAACAATGTTCCAATAGCCAGTCAATTTTGTGTTAAGAGCTTTACCATCCAGTAGTTCATGTCATTGGGAAGCAGATTATACAGCTATAAGGACATATTGTAAACATTTCTCTTAAAAATATCTTTCTGCCATGTGGGTTGATACAATTTGTTCATGATAATAGCTCGAGTTTGTCTCTGATTAACCTCCCTTCTTTTGCGCCAGAATTCTGGATGCGATGCCACGAATGTGCAGATGTCTCTTAAATATAAACATGGCAGTGGAAGGATATTTAGTATTACTTATACTGTGCCATAACAATGACTCGAACGTCATCTACAACAAACACCAATGTAAGCCTATCCAACTGCAGCGCGGAGTACGTCAAAGGGATGTAATCTCCTGGAACCTGGGGCCCTACCACCGAAGTTGAAGCCGATTACTAATGGAATTTTTAATTGCGATAATGAAACTACTGCTTAGATTGTAGCTAATTATGTTTAGCTCAGCTTGAATAAACCCTGGAGCTCTTCTGACTAAGCTGAAGATGTTTGTTAATAACTTTAACCTAAGACTATTTTTGGAATTTGAAATGTAATCGACTTCAGCTTAGGTGGTAGAATGCCTGGTCTTGTGTATAATGATTTCACTCTCGCAGCGCAGGAAATATTCAGCGTAAATTTTAACAAATCAGTTTTAGCGCAACTTAGGAGTAGTTTCAGATGAATCAAAATTCCTTTATATTCAAAACCGAAATCATATTACTTACCTGTGATTACGAAGCGCCAAGCGCCTAATTGCCATACTAAACATACTTGAAACGTGAGATAACTCATCAAATTCAAATTTGTACTAGGATTGTTAGACAAATGTGAAATTATTGTTTAACAAGCCTTTTGTTTCCATTACAAGCAAACATGGTATTTTGGTATTTATTATAATAATATATAAGTAATTAATATTCCTGTGAGTGAGGTCATCAGAAAGGAAGGAGATGATGCGCTGGCATCGGGGGTGGCAGCGCGCGAGCGATATTTTATGTTGCGAGCGTTAATATGGCTACGGCAACCGCTTCACATCAGGCGGGCCGTATGCTTGTCTGCCACCCATCGTAGAATAAAAAAAAAATAAAAAAAAATCTACTATCCTAAGTACACGCTTTTCTTAGTTTGGGAATAGCAGTGTATAACTTGTGTAGGAATTGGGACGGGGGCCCACCACACATTCCCACCACTGTATCTCCTGTGTAGCCAGGATTAACAGCGGCGACCGCCAAAAAAGGCAATGAACAATGAAGTCCATTGCAGTCCCAGGGGTAAAACTACGGCTGCCTTGGAACTCACAACGAATTTAATCAGAAGAAATTAGTAGGAGTAGGAAGCTTTTGGAATTTGACTTCCCCTCTTAGCAATGTGAGAGACAGCAATATGGCAAATAAGGCATTAAAAGCCTAAAGAGATGGCTAGTCAAGTGAAGCTCAACTGCCGTGCACCACGGATTTTAAGTTTCTAACACTATTAGGGACCTAAAACATTGAGTTGTTACCTAACACATCGATTCCAATAATATGAATTGCAAAATCGTCTGAACGCTTGGTAATTCTCCCTTGTTGCTACCAAATCTGAATAGTATACTACCCCGGATGCAACTTGCAATGAATTCAACATGTCATCCCGCTCCCGCTGCCAAAGATCACACTCCCAGAGAACATGGTGTGCTGTTTGATCGAATTCAGAATTAGCAGTAGAACATTCGCATAAGGGCGACGGCACTAATTTAAACGAAAAGAGTTTAGCTTTAAAATTGCCATGTCCAGTTAAAAATTGCGCAACGGGGTGGTCGACTTCTAACCACTTTTTCTTTAATCTATCTCTTACCGATTGAAAGAACAGATACAAGTGGCGTCCTTTGGTAGAAGTTTCCCACCTTTCCTGCCATTCAGACAGCAATGTTTCAAATACTTCATTAATAGGTTTGAACAGTCTAACTATTTTTTCACGATCACGCGTTTTCAAGAAATCAGGGACCATATTTTTAGATGTATAGTACATTGAAGCGCGGCGTTGTACTTCTAAGTCTACCGGTAACACACCTGCTAGCACGGGTAGTGCCTCGGTGCTTACAGTTCTATACGACTTACATAAAAATATCAGAGCAAGGCGCTGGCTTTGAAGCAATTTACGACGTGCTGCACCTATAGTAGCCCTATCTGCCCACGCAGGTGAACCGTACGTAACACAACCCAAGTATGTGGCGGTATAAATAGTTTTTAACGTTTTGAAAGTTAATCCCCACGTAGAGGTAGAAATTCGTGTTAAGGCATAGAAATTCTTTTTTGCTTTTTCACCTACTTGCTTCATGTGCTCAATATAATTAAAATTTCTATCCAAAAGCAAACCTAAGTAACAAACCGAACTTCTATTAGCAACAGATACTCCATTAAAATGAAATCGCGGTGAAACCTGTAAATTTCCCCTAAGCAAGAGTTGATATGTTTTATGTGGCGCAAAATCGAGACGATTACGATAACCCCAATCTGAAATTAAGCCTAAGCTAGTGTTGGCTAGTTTCTCTATGCTAGATCTTGAATTAGCATTGATTAATAAGAGACCATCGTCAGCGTAACCAGTTAACGAGCACCCTTCCGGTAAGGGTAGGCTAAAAAAATCATCAAAACCGATATTCCAGAGATACGGTCCCAACACTGAACCCTGGGGGCAGCCCTGCGTGAGCACCTTTGAAGCAACATAATGGCCAAGTTTTAATTTAGTTGTAGCATTCAAAAAGTACGATCGAATGAGAGAGTAGATATTGCTAGGGCAACCTCTCACCTTAAGTTTCAGCAACAACATTGGCCACCAAGCATTATCAAAGGCACCTGAGATATCTAAGAAAATAGCTACAACATACTTGCTCTCCGAGAGTTCAACAACTTTGCGCACTGCGAGCGCAGCATCAACAGTAGACTTGCCAATGGTGAAGCCGTACTGATTTTTATGAAATTGCGGGCCACCGGGCAGCAACCGTGGCACAACCAAGCGCTCAAGCAGCTTACCCAACGACGGTAGCAGAGTAATAGGACGGTAGGACTTCGGATCGTCCGGTGGTTTATCACCGCCTTTTGGTATTATTTTTATAACACCACTTCGCAAAATGCCAGGGAAATGACCTTCTACAATACACCGAGTAAGTATTGTTAAGATAGGTTCAGCGGCTACTTTACAAGCTTCTTTAATCATTCTATTCGAAATCTTATCATCACCGGATGCTTTATTTGTAGGCAAAGCTTTAACAATAGACATAAATTCATCCATCGACGGTACATTTGATATTGGAGTGGAAGGGCACATATCCGCCGCGCTCCTAACCTCACGATGGTAGTCACTGTCACTATCGGCGGAATCATCAGGAATTAACGCATGCAGAATTGTCTCAGCGGTATCTTCTACACCAAGGGTATGTGAATTATTAAATTTTATATTGGATACGTATGCCTGATCAATCCGCCTATTTGCTTTAAATTCGTTATATAGGGGAGACCACGGGCCCTCACTATTTAATCTTTCTACAATACGTTTTAATAAATTACCTTTGGATTTTTCAACAGCAGCGCGATAATGAGATCTAGCAATACACAAGTCACTTAGAGCTGTTTGATAAATTTCTCCCTCGATGTTACGTTTCTTTAATTTTGAAATCTTACGTCTAGCGGCACGGAAATTCCTACGCAACCTAACAAGGGTATCATTCCACCAATCGCATCGTCTGTTATTAACTATAGGTTTTCGGCCTAATGCAACGTCAGCGCAATACACGAATGTGTCAGACATAATTTCAACACTTTCTGTGACTGTAAGTTCACTACGAGTAAAATCTTTAGCGCGGGAAGCGAAAAGTGAAGCAAAGCTTGCCCAGTCGGCATTCTTAGTTTTATATTGAAAACCTATTAACTGTTGCCGATGTAAGCTTTCAACAACTGGGGAGAATTCACATACGATCAGACGGTGATCACTACAAGAAGCTTCAGGAAGAACGCGCCAGTTTTGTATTCGGACGTCTGCACTAGAAAGTGTGACGTCAATAAAAGACTCGCCCATAGGGCTACTAAAAGTAGGTGGTGCTTCAGGGGTATTGTGAATATGAAGATGCATTTCAGCAATGAACTCTTCAACAGCAGAGCGTCTGTCGGCATCGGTCGCTCTCAACTTGCCGTGCCATAATGGTGATGATGCATTTACGTCTGCCCCTATAATAACCTTATGACCGGTAAGAGCATGCAACACTCTTCGTAGGTGATACAAATGCGTATCCACAGGGTCAGAAAATTGAAAATAACAACTGACTACAAATACTCTCAAATATGGAGATGTTACTTCAGCTACCGCACAGTGAGTGGACATTAGGTGATTGATTGATGTTATAGTAAATCCGCCTCTTGGCGCATATATACCCGCGCGCGACTTGTTATTAAGTTGTATAAATTTACTGTTTAATTGCGATCTTTGGTACTGCTCTTGAACTAAAACAAGGTCGAGCTTATAGTCCGCAACGAGCTTATCTAACTCGGACGTTGCAATTTTGTCGTTGTGTAGATTTAGTTGTGCAATTACGACGTTATCCATAGGTAGTATTTAAAATATTGAACTCTAACCGTGCTGCGTATGTGGGACAAGACTCTGACCCGATCTTGTGGTCAGCAGTCTTTTTTTGACGCCTACAAGCTGCGCATGTAGGTTTGAAGTCTGCTTCAGACTTCTTCAGACATTCCCGTGAGTCGTGTGCTTCGGCGCAATGAGCGCAGGTGGGGTTATTCGCAGAGCAGTATTTACTGACATGCCCATATTGCTGGCATTTTAAGCAACGCACGACTTCTATATCGTCCACGAATCTACATGTGGCAAAATCTATAAAAATCTTATCTTTTGTCGAAATAAGGTGTTTGCGTATTTCCGGGGAGATTTCGACTCCCATCCACTTCCTGCCGTAGGCAGTAGGACGACGACGCACGATTTTTATGTCTTTTAGGTAATCCGTAAATGTAATTTTTAATTCGTCCTTTATATTCTGATTATATAACGCGGCTAAAAATTTTGTGTCGTCCATTGTGTCCGGAATATCTTTTATAATAATACGCGGGCGGCGTCCTTTGGGCTTTTCGAGCTTAAGTCCAACCGATTTTATGCTTTCAATTGACTGCAGCTTTTTAATTTGAGCGTCATTGGAAACGCGTACTACTACACCGGATTTCGCAGTTTTCTTGACCCCTACAGTGTGTGTTTGTGTAGGAATATTAATTACTTATATATTATTATAATAAATACCAAAATACCATGTTTGCTTGTAATGGAAACAAAAGGCTTGTTAAACAAACAGTCCGACGTAGTATAAAAAAAAATAAGTAAAAATGTTAGGCTTTGCTATAAATTTAGTACTGCTTTAATCGATGTTACTTTTATACTACTTGTTGTAGGATAATTTGGCATAATTTCGAATCACATAATCACACCATTGCAGCATAATAATATATTTTCCTAATTCCTATTTAACTTCAAATATTAGCGCTAACTTAAAAAAAAAAACATGCGATGTAACAATTTTTCCTTTTTTATGATGTGAAATTATTTCTTATACAATACAACGCAAAGCAATTATTGTCGAAAAATCTGTTTTTTTGCCGTACTGAAAAAAAATATATTACCGACTTATGACTTTTTTCTACTGAGGGTGCGATATGTGATGGATTTTAGTACAATTTTACTTCTCTGTTTAATATTCATAGATATCTAATGAAATTCCATACAACTTTACATCTCGGATATTTGAAAAGGAATAAAGAACAAGTTTATCTCCTATTGTTAGGGTAGAAAGTAGTCAGTACAAATCAAGTGTAAAATAAACTACTATTAATGACGTTTAAATACGTTATAGACACGTTTTATTACGTTTTAATAACGCATCTCTAGGAAAAGCTTCGGTCTACTAGTTCTAATGCTATGATATTGCTATATATATTTTGAATACTTCGATTATTAATTTTGAATAAAACGAATCCATAAAATATACAACGTAGAAGTTTAAACACGATTAAGCTTGACACAAGTCGACATCATTTTATAAACAAGATTTACAATAAAAGATAAAAGATGATCTTTTTATAACTTTTAATCTTTGACCATTATAGTATTAATGATCACAGCTCAGTAGTGATTTATTTTCAAAATAAAGATACCAAGCTCTCATAAAACACATGAAACATCTGAGTCATTGTTAACTCCCTTTGACATAAATATGAGAGATAGTAAACTTGAGCTAAAGGAAGGTAAAGTAGATTCTTGTAACTGTACATTTTCCTTTGTTCCTTTTGTTGTTTCGTAAACGTAACAAAAGAGTCCTGAATTTAGTCATTTTTGAAACTACTAGGTATACTAAGTAGGTTCGTGCTACTTTCTGTCAGTTTTGGACCGAAAGTTGAGAGTCATTGTGTTTATAGGGCTCAATGCTGTCCGCTTTAGCGTATATAGTTGAACTCGCAAGTTAATCTTTAACGATATTGGATATTATCTGGATTTCAGAATTGATTCCATAGTAAAAAATCCAGCACCTCCTTTTATATTACCGGCGATAAAAGCGCCACATTGTAATACTCAGATAGTGAGTGGTCACAAGTTTAGTTTTTTACTTTAGTAACTGCTTCGTATTAGGCAAAGTATGTTTACGACCCGAATAGAGGACAGTTTCTAGCAGTGCGTAAATACAGGCTAATATAATGATAAAGATTATATCTATTCACATAAAAATATATGAATTGTATAGCGGGATATTCAATGCTATTTACATTAATGTACTTTACAGCATTTTACACAAGAGTGAAGTCAGGAGTTTAAAAACTTACGCCCTTGTGTTTTTTTTTTTTTTGTGAGAAAATATATTTAGGTATGAAAAATTAAGAAAAATGACCATAAAAATTTACTTTCATTGCCGGTCTTATAAATACACGTTTCGAGCAAAAAGAGTTGAAAAAACCACAAACAAACGCAATTTTAGTCTTCGTAAATTGAACTCGGGCCGAAAGGAGAATGTCTGGAAAATGGAAAGTGACCTTTAGTCTAAACAAGTTACTGTCACAAACCCACATGTATTTTACGAAACGTCTTTCTTCGCGTCAAAGTCTATTTGCGTAATCATTGCCATGTGCAATATTGAATATAGTCAACTAAACGACCTTTCGCGGCCCACAAAAAGTTCATCAAGAAATCCATTACGCACTTCGAGACATAATAATTAATTTTATATTATACTACAATCAATCATACTGCGACGTAACATTAAAAATCTATTTAAATCGTAAAAAAATACTTGGTTTTCCATGTGTTCTTATACTCTTGGAAACTTAGCAGTTAGGGCAAAATGTCAGAAAGTGCATTGTCGCACTTTCACAGTTTGCATAGAATTATGGAACAAGACAGAACTTCTCAAGAAGTAGAAATATTCTCACTGTCGGTTCATAATATATTTATAAAAACATGTATGCTTGTATCAACTTAACACGTTTCTAAAATTCAAAGACTGTACAACTGTAAATCTTAAAAATAAACATAAACTACGTATACTAATGCATCGACCATAAAGTTAACATATATATATTATCTTCATGGCATCGACTTGCTAAAACCGGTATGTCTTTTGTTGTAAATTGCATTAGATTGTGCACAAATTGCCAGAATCAGTCTTTACCTCTGTTCCATACCTGAAATAAAATTGTGTTCAAGAAATACATCAAAAAGACTAGTGCCCACAAGGACCCAATGGCAGAATAAATAATCTCATTTCATTTTCTCGTTTCGTTTCCTTTAATTTTCAATACACTATGGATTATCCCAATTTTCATGTACGTAAAAATGCTCTGTTGTAAAAATATTAAGAATAATATCTTTAATATACAATAAGATTGGAATTATCCATAACCTTCCTGGAAAATAGAGTTTCGATGTTTCACATCTTTTTCTTTCTTCACGTTCTGCCTATCGTTTTGTGCCCTTGTGAATTGTGGAAAACAAGCATACGACCTGCCTTTAGTAAGCAGTTACCGTAGTCTAGAGACACTTGCAACTCACGCGCTGCTGTGCTCACCGAATAAAATCGCACTTACACCTTGAAGAACCCCATGCTGCAATCTCAAGAAAAAATTTTGGAAGAGAGTTAGTTCCACAACTAGTATTTTTCTAGTAGTTAAGTTGTCCATTACCGCTGTAAAACGGAAGTGTCAACGCGAGATGACATCTTGACGAGAACAAGAGTGTTCTAAACGTCTATAGTTGATAGTATACTCGCTTTACACACAGATACATTTTAGATTCAAGTGCTACTTAAGTAAATTCATGACATTCAGTTAACACTTTTGTGAACTAACGACCTCGTCGATATAATAACTAGCATTTTTGTGTCATCAATCTTCAAAGAAAACTAAAATATTTCGTCTAATTATAGTAATGAAGAATTGAAATATGAAAAATTTTTCTTTTGTAAAACTAAACGAGTTGTCTGGAAGGCTTATTTAGATCAGTAGACACTTGAATAATGAGAATCGTTGAACACGACTCTATCAATTAGATTTTTGAAGTGAAAACTTCTTTAGCGGCGTTGTGCACTTTTTGGGATTGATAAAAAAAAGTCCAAAGATATTTTAAGAATGTTGTTATGTATATGATTAGTATTAAAAATCACGTTAATGTAAATTAGCATTAATTAATAATGTAATTAGTATTTCAGGAATTAAATATTGATACTGATGTTGTTCGATCCCCGCACATGACAAACATTATTGTGCATGAACATGTGTATTTGTCATGCTCTCAATTATCTAGTACCTGTAGTACATACTTTGCTAAGTTTGGGACTAGATGGCGATGTGTAATTTGTCAATGAATATTTATTAATGTATATATTTTTAATGTATTTATGTTATATTGTATTGTAGGTCGAGACGGTGCCGCTGGCAAATGCTTGTACACGTAATAACAATGCCTACAAGATAATGAAATTGTTCTCTAATGCACTGCACTGCGGGTGTCTCGTTGATTAAAGTCCATTTGCGTTTATATGAAGTAATATATGTTGGTCGTGAATCGTTTCATGAGATGGCTAGGTATATGTCGCTTCTGTGTTAAGGAGCCCTATGACAGAGCCTAATCTGTGTGTGCCTCTGGTGTATGTTTATTGTTTGTAGAATAAGTATAGAATACTTGAAGCATTTTTTTAAAGTTTATTATGCGTGGAACGTATCTTGAAATGAGGAAAAATGATGATGATTAGTTCAATAGACATTGACATCCAAATGAACGTCCAGTTTAATACAAATTTCACGAAAAAAGTGTATAAATTTCGCTACATTTATGGAAATACAAAATTTCAAAATTGAGAAGACAATATAACATCAACATCTTGCTTGAATAGTTTTTACAAATTTTCACGATACTGTATGGCTTTATAAAGTCGTCTAAAAGAAGACTAGTGTGCCATTGTTCCTCTTTTTTTGATTTGTTTCTCTTTTGGTTCGGAGACTTTTGAGCGCAGATCCGACGTCTCTAGTAACCCTATAGTCCTTCAAATAAGAACCAATACGCAAAATGGCAAATTGAATGGTAGGTCAATAGACGATATTTTAAAAAGTATTTGCTGGTACCGCATCTACTTTGTTTTCATTAGTTGTTAAATTAATAAATATATTTCTAAAAAGAGGAGTAGTTAAAAATGTAAATCCATTGTTTTAACCATTGTCAGACCGAGCAAACTCTGAGCCAGAGCTCACTTTATCTGCACGTGGTGAACCCTGCTGATGAACTAATAAGGCTCTGACAAAAGAGAAATCAGGCGTCAGGCCACGTCACCATAAAAACTGTCCGATTGGGGAAATACCCCACTTCACAGAAGACCACATTGAACATTAAGTATAAAAATTTTACCCTATATACCTACCCCAATTGCAATAGAATTAACCCAGCGCGTTAATCCAGAGTTGACTGCACTGTGGGATGATGGATATGACTCATTTCTTTATCTCGATATAGGTCAAGTGGGTAATAAAAAGTCCTTCTAATACATCATCTGGCATAACGATGTGATCGCCCTGGTTTAGTTTGCTGTCAGAGATCTATGGTAAAAGTGTACCTAATTTTATTAGCGCGAGCATAATGCTCCTTTTGAAAACAGTTTGTATTTTGTACGCTGGTTTAATAGTTATTATTATATTAATTATAATATATATAAATTTTCGGCAAAATAAATGTTTTTTTTTATACCAATATCAAAGAAAAAAAGCATACGACCTGTCTGTATCACGTATGATGATTTTATAAAAACCCCTTCCGCCTTTCTTGTAGATCCCCATGCTGTAATCTCTCGGAAAAGCTTAACTTTAACACACAGTTACAGAACATGATATTTTTGGTAAAAAAAATAATATTTGGAACCAAACAGCTGGATGTAAAAAGATCAAAAACACATGCAATAAGAGCCTCGTAGTAAATACTGTCAAAATAAGTATATAAGAATAATAAAATAAAACCAACAACTTGTAGTACAGGAAAACGATCAACTTTAATTATAATGTCCATTGTTAAATCCGGAAAAAATGCCGTTCATTTTCAGAAGAGATTTTTAGGAACATTTTGACAAATTTTGGCAATGAGTCATTTGACCCAAGACGGGTTAACTTTCTTACATTCTACAAATACTCGTGTTGTTCTGTAAAATAGTGAATAAAAGATTCAATTACAACAACATGTAAACATGTAAGTATGCGAAGTGTAATGTTGACTAAAATTTCTTGTCATTCAATTGTACCTGGAAGGCGCATTTAAATTAGAAATCATGAACCTCGCCTACCCAGATAAACCCCTCGAGATTTTCGTGGTACGATGTTAATGTAATTATAAACAATGTAAGATTTTTGAAACTAAAGCCTAAAAAAAGTAAACCTTAATTTTTTAAGGCTTATTAAAAATCCGTAAATAGAACTAAATATACAAAACAATCAATAGTAGCCTTGTAAAATAGTTTTCCTGTGACTATGACGGTTACGATAGCTATTATTGGCTACGTAATATCAATTTACAACTCTGTATATGGCCTTAATTTATCACAAAAAGTGATCAAACAAATAATTGCAATTTTTCCCATCATTTACATAAGAAATAATTCTAATTATTTCAAAACTATTACGTCTTAATAATTATTTTGCATAAGTCGTGAAGTAATTATTGCAAGTTGATTATTAAAATAGTTACTTAATTTAAATATTAATAGATTTTATGACAGGCAATTTCAAGAGATCACTTCATCACAGTATAGGAATAGAATAAATAATAACAAAAGAACGTAACATTGTTTCAAAGTAGGACAAGGTCTCAGTACAAAAGGTCAGTAGACTTGACATGATCGGATATTAATTACGTCCACCCGGCGCTATAATATGGTTTCACATAATTAACATCAATGCAATAAATAAATATTCCTGAACAAATTACATACTGCCATCAAGTCGCAAACTAAGCAAAGCGTGTACTATGAGTAGTAATTAACTGATTACATTTATTTTTCTTGAAGAGCTCGATTGCGCGTGTTCATCTAACCGATCACACTATTTTAGCAACATCTGCGTAGCCTGTCTCGGG
Organism: Hypsopygia costalis; assembly: GCA_937001555.2. Lineage (NCBI taxonomy): Eukaryota > Metazoa > Arthropoda > Insecta > Lepidoptera > Pyralidae > Hypsopygia > Hypsopygia costalis. Next base: position 8,258,729 of record OW443335.2, read on the forward strand.
ACGGGGGCCCACCACACATTCCCACCACTGTGTCTCCTGTGTAGCCAGTATTAACAGCGTCCGTCAAAAAAGGCAATGAACAATGAAGTCAATTGCAGTCCCGGAGGTAAAACTGGAACTCACAAAGAATTTAATCAAAAGAAATTAGTAGGAGTAGAAAGCTTTCGGAATTTGACTTCTCCTCTTAGCAATGTGAGAGACAGCAATATGGCAAATAAGGCATTAAAAGCCTAAAGAAATGGATAGTCAAGTGAAGCTCAACTGCCGTGCACCATTGAGTTGTTACCTAGCACATCGATTCCAATAATATGAATTGATAGATAGATAGATAGATAACATTTTTATTTGCACACTGAAACACACAAAATACAGAAACTTAAAATACTTCTAATAATAAAACAGAACTTATATATATTAGAGCTCACAAATTAACCGAAGCCCCATCCCCCGCTCCGTTGTTCAGCGTGTGTTGCAGTGATACAAACGGGCAACAACTCAGTGTTGGACTTGCTCAGAGAGCAAAACACTGATTTTCAGTTATTGCCTTTGAGTAGGTGCTGGGCGCATCCAAACGCCACAGACGTGTCAGCCAAGATACCACATATTTGAAAGACATTATAGTTAATAGGAATACATATTACAGTAAAATTCAGGTACAAAATCAACCCTTATATTATTGCTACCAAATACAAATAATATATATAAAAAATAAATTCCGAATTCATAGTCACCATTACCTAAGCGATTGCACCGAACCGTTTTTTTGATAATCTAACAAAAACAGCTTTAATTGTTTCTTAAAATTTGGTCTTGATGTTAGAAATCTTATTGGAGGTGGAATGACTGGAATACTGACGCTTATGACATTGCCAAAACATTCAATAACTATTTTATAGATAACATAACAGCGAATCCTTATAAATCTAACAAGTGTAACATAAGTAATAATTTAAATTCAATTTTTATGACCCCGACTGTACCACAAGACATTTGCAGAATAATTCAATTATTAAAGAACACGAATAGCACAGGGTATGATGACATAATAACATTTGTAATTAAGGATGTAGCAAATATTATATTTGCCATTAAGCTTTATTATTAATTTAAGCAATGAGAAGGGTATATTTCCGGATAGGCTTAAAATATTAATTATTAAACCGTTGTTTCAAAAAGAAGATAGTACAAACATGGATTGTTACAGACCAGTGGCTAAAATTTCTATATTCGCGAAAATATTCGAGAAAGTTATTTACAAAATTATGTATTCATTCTTTGAACTAAATAATGTTCTCATTCCCCAACAATATGGATTCAGGAAAAATAAATCAATAAACCAGGCAGTATACAATCTTTTGCATAAAGTATATGTAAATATTGATCAACGGAAACCGACTATAGCCCTATACATGGATATGACGAAAGCGTTCGATCATGTGGACCACACCATACTACTAAACAAATTATATGCATATGGTGTTAGAGGGAATGCACAGAAATTAATGAAATCGTACTTGACAGATAGACAACAAACGACACAAATTGATAGAATAAGTATTGAATCAAAAAGTGAAGTACAATATCAATCTGACTATAGAAAATTAAGTTATGGCGTCCCACAAGGTACCGTATTGGGACCTTTATTATTTTTAATATACATTAATGATTTGCCTTATGCAACAAAACAACATATGACATTATTTGCCGATGATAGTACAATTTTATTTACAAATGACAATACTCCTAGCATTGAAAATGATATAAACGAATCTTTAATACAAATAATCAATTGGTTGTACAATAACAATTTGAAAATAAACTTAGAAAAAACGAAATTAATGAAATTCAGCCCAAACACATCTGCAAATTCAAACAATTGTAATATAAATTATCTAGGTAAGAAAATTAATGATACAGAAACAACAAAATTTTTGGGCTTAGTCGTTGACAATAAATTGAACTGGAAAACGCAAATCCAACAAATTTGTACGAAATTAAGTAAATTTTCTTACGCACTATACAATTTGAGCAAAATTGTGAATGAATCGGCCTTAATGACGGCTTATCACGGATATGTGGCGTCTACATTGCGTTACGGATTAATGTTTTGGGGTAACACTACCGACAAACAACTTGCTTTTAGAGCCCAAAAGCGTTGTGTCAGAGCCATGTATGGTTTAAAACAGACTGATTCATGTAAACCGTTGTTTAAAAAATATCAGCTTTTAACTCTGCCCTGTTTATATATTTTTGAATGTGCCTTATTCGTTAAAACTAACATGGAGCTATTTAATTTTAAGTCACGTGACAGACACAAAAATAAAATATTTTCCAAGCCTGCGAGAACGGCTTTATTAAGTAAGAGCGTCTTTTCTGATATACCTCGTATTTACAACAAGATACCAGAAGAAATACGTGGCATTAAGGAAATTACTGATTTTAAAAAGAAATTCCATGCTCTGTTAGTTGATAAATGCTACTATAGCGTTAGTGATTATCAGAATGACAGAACTCTGTATAGTGCATGATTAGTGTTTGGTTAAAGTTAATAATTATTGTATGCCTAAGTGGTGGAACACAGAATGGATCGATATAAACTTGTAACATCTGTAAAACCTGTTGTTCACAATAAAGACAATTTGTTTGTTTGTTTGTTTGAAATGTTATTCCAACATTTGGTCGCTTGGTAACGGAAGCTACCCGTAAAAGTGACAGTTTTGTGCTTGTATACCGCCAGTGGAGGACGTGTCGATCGAAGAACACCAGCCCCATACTTTGTAGTGCAGAACTTTAACTTTTTGTATAAATATTCTGGATTTTTAAATTTGACGAGATCAAACATGAGAGTTGCTAAATGAAAGTGTCTGCGTGAAACCATATTAAGCAGGGATGCTTTATCTAAATAGGGTGAAATATGAGTACGTGGTGGTACATCGTAACAAAACCGACAATACGCGTTTTGTATACGTTGAATTATACGCCGAGTGTTATATAGCATACGTGGCCCATACACTAAGTCACCATAATTAAGCCTAGATAAAATAAGGGATTCGCACAGAGTGATCCTGGCTTTTTCGTTCAGGTAACTGCGTATCTTGTACAACACCTTTAATCGATAAAAACTCCTCCGAACTAAATCCAAAACATGCGCCTCGAAACGTAGATGGCTGTCAAAAATGACACCCAAATTTTTCGCAAGACTGACCTGCTCTATGTTCATTCCCATCATTCTTACAATGGGTCCAGCTTTCATTGTACGTTCGATCTGTTGTTTTGTACCAAGTACCATGAATTTCGATTTCAGTGGATTAAGTACTAAAGCATTGTTAGTAGCCCAATCGGCAACACGATTCAAATCTGCATTCATTCTTTGCAAAGACACAGCAACATCTGATGGAGGTCCCGAAATATACAATTGTACATCGTCTGCATAGCAATGATAATTGCAATGTTTAATGACTCTAGGAAGGTCAGCACTGTATATGATAAATAGAAGTGGGCCAAGTATGGAGCCCTGTGGGACTCCCCGCTTTAATATTTTAGGAGCCGATAGAGCATAAGAACCATTCTGTTTCAAGAGTTTCACCGACTGACATCGCTGGTCCAGATAACTACAAAACCACTGTACTGTCTGGTGATCAAAACCATAATAAGATAATTTCGAAAGCAACAGAGATATTTAGACAGTCAAATGCGCGAGAAAAATCGAGAAGAGTCAAAATTGTACTACGCCCCTCGTCCTGATCTGCAAGTATGTTGTCCGTTACGTCGAGAAGGGACGTGACAGTTCCGCGGCCCCTTCGAAAGCCTGACTGAAATGGTGGCAGAATATTATTGGCTTCAACGTACCGAATTACCTGATTGTAAATCACTTTTTCCAGAACCTTTGACAAAAAAGGTAAGATACTGATCGGTCTAAGGTCTTTGAGGTCATCAGGTTGATTAATTTTAGGCATGGGTGTGACTAATGCTTCCTTCCACTGAGCAGGAAAAATACCAGTAACAATAGAACGATTTATAATATCAGTTATGGCGGCCAAGGTACGTGGAAGAGTAAGCAAAAGCATGTCCCGAGTAATACCATCTCTTCCAGCTGCGTTCGATTTAATCGACATAATAATTTTGGCAACAAATTCTTCACTGACCGTGTTCAATTTAAAAGTATCTACACATTCTTTAAATCGATGATGTTCATAATAAGACAGCTGAGAGATAGGAACCGCCTCAGGACCTGGCACGTGTAAGAAATGTTCATTAATTTTATTAGCATCACTGAAACCATCCGGTTAATTGCAATATCGTCTGAACGCTTGGTAATTCTCCCTTGTTGCTACCAACTATACTACCCCGACTTGTAATGAATTCAACATGTCGTACGTACAAACGTAGCCTGTCTGTGGATCGGTTTCGCTTTTGGCATCAAGGACAGATCCAAAGGGAGGCTAATGTGGGCCATGCTCCTTGGGATGCTGATGCCTAAAGAAACCCTATTAATTGACCGTGCGAGTGGTTTGTCTTCCATATCCCTCCTCCCTGACTCGAAGGCTGGATCCGCGCTTGATTGTAAATAGATGACAGACGTTGGTCTCCGACAACCCACAGGTGAGCAGCGTGGTGGAGCATGCTCTAAACCCCTTCCTTTGAGAGGAGACCCGTATCCCAACAGTGGGATCTTTATGGGTTGATACCATTTCCAAACATTATTTTGGTAAATACATACAATTATATATAGAAAACACCCAGACCAATACAAACATACATATTCGTGCACATAAATATTTGTCTTGTGCGGGGATCGAACCTGTGACCTTGGAGTCAAAGTGGCCATTGATAGCCATCCGACATAATAATTCGCATTAGGGGCTTACCTGCACCTTAAGAGACAAAGCCAATATCTCAAAAAAGAGGAGTCTGGAGTCCCACCAGGTAATTACCTCCGTCTTTTTTTATTTTACGTCGGGTGGCAGACATGCATACGGCCCGCCTGCTCTGAAGCGGTTACCGTAGCCATATGAACACTCACAACATAAGATATGGCTCCTGCGCCGCCACTCCTGTTGTCAACGCAGTAACGTCTTTTCTGATGACCTCACTGACTCGCAGAAACAACAACCCTCCAAGGAATTCTTATTTGGCAGCGATATTATATGAGGTGGACGTGTGGTTCGGTGACGGATGAAAGAAGGTCCCACTTCCGAGACCATGTATTGTGGATTACAGCAAAAGTCCTTTTCATACAGCGGTATATCTTGCGATCGATTTCATTTTATCTACCTATTATCACCCAGCGTACATATTAATTATACTATTATATAATTTTATGAATTTTCTAATAGTGGGTGTAGAGTTCTAATTACAGTTCGCTATTGATTAAAAGCCAGGCGATTGGCTTACTCCTTTTACATCAGAGGTGTACTTTGTTCGAGGTCATAATAACCTAGGAACTCTACACGTGGCTCACCGCATTTACATTGAAACATACCACCATTTGAATAGAGTTTCCCCGATCTATAAAGCCAAAGCCAAACTCGACTGGCGACTAGCGAAAGACAAGAAAGAGGCTCTGGTCAAATAAATAAATAAATAATAAATATTTCTGGACAATTTACACAGCGCCATCTAAAAGCTTGTGTTATGGGTACTAGACAACTGATAAATGTACTTAAATACATTTTTTTTTGTAAATACATACTTAAATATGTACATAGAAACGCCCAGACCAAGACAAACAGACATTTGCCTTGTGCGGGGATCGAACCCGCGACCTCGGAGTTAAAAAGGCCATTGCTAACCATTCGACCACCGAGCTCGTCATAGAGGTAGGGAAGCGTATTTATAAACTGCCTGACTGGGGAAGTACTTCCACGTCATAGAATACCGCAGCCAAATGACAATTTCGTTGAAGGTTGTTATATTCTTGCGAGTAATTGAGCTTATCAGAAAGTAGGTGCTGCGTTAGCAGTGGGTGTTGCGGCGTACGGGCGATAAGTCATGTGCAAGCGTTATATGACTTCGGTAAGCGCTTCACATTAAGCAGGTGGTATGCTTGCCTGCCACCAAAAAATGTAGGCACCCTTATACCCATCATGCTCTTTGTAATAAATTTATTGCTTGATTAAATTAACGTTATGCAATCATTCACAAACTAAGATTTTTAATCAATGTACAGGTTACTTAGCGGCTATAGTCACCTTATATCATCACAGAATATTACTCGTACATACACATAGAAGTCATAGAGCTGCTTATGAATGTGCATTGATCAAATTACTGATTCCCTATAAGTAACCCCTAATAAACTGCAACCTACATAATTAATGTCAGTAAAGATAGGTTAATAATAAAAACACTACTGCTAATGCAGATCCTCCTCAATCTGTATTTATAAAAGGCAACCATTACTGCGAAAGTTCATTCATTCTGGCATAGCGTGTTTTTTAAGCTAGTCAGGCAGCTTAAAAAACACGAAGGAAGTCATCTCATCATCAAGGACCTCGACCTCACAGAATGCCTAAGATTTTATACTACTTCGGATGAACAAGCATACAGCCCGCCTGATGTGAAGCGGTTGCCGTAGCCATAAAAGCATTCATAACATGAAATATTCTCTTTCTCACCGCCAATGCAGCGACTCCTTCATTTTTGGTGCAACCCTCAAAAGAATTGTTATTAGGCTGCGGTATTCTGTGACGTAGAGGTACTTCCTATCATCGGCAGCTTATAAATACGCTTAGTCCTACCTCTATTTTGCCAGACCCTCGTTTATCAGTCAATAGGGTGCACCATATCTATATGAGGTTGGTTTTGGTTCAAAAATGGTAATCAGCGCATTAAACCCCAATTGATCCCGTGGACCATGTGCCATATCCACCTCATTTTTTTTTATATATATATGACAGTTGGGTAATCGAGCATGTGGGTCACCTGATGGAAAGTAATCACCACCGCCCATGGAGATCAGCAACACCAAGGGTTCACCGATCCGTTGCCAGCCTATACTCCTTCCTTTCTTTCTGTTGACCTCACTCACTCGCAGGCGCACACACAACAACCCTCAAGGGAATTGTTATTTGGCTGCGGTACTCTGTGAGTTAGCTACCATTATACTTACCAATACTTACGTTATCATGTAGCATTGTCCAGAACTCGTAATCCTGATCTGAGTTGCCTTCTTACAGCAGTTGGTCCCAGCAGCCCCCTTGAATTATATGCACCAATATCGCTAATGTCAGACTGAATATCTGAAGGTTAGTTATTTCGTGGTATTAGTTTTGCAGTTGAAAAGATAGACATCCTATAATATTAAATGTGTTAAATATATAAGAGTGATAAGAATGTAATAAATAAATAAATAAATATTTCTGGACAATTTACACAGCGCCATCTAGTCCCAAATTAAGCGCAATGATTGTGTTATGGGTACTAGACAACTGATAAATGTACTTTATTACATTTTTTTTTGTAAATACATACTTATAATACATAGTAAATACCCCGACCAAGACAAACAGACATGTTCATGCACACAAATGTTTGTCTTCTGCGGGAATCGAACCCGCGACCTCGGAGTCAAAGAGGCCATTCCTAACCATTCGACCACCGAGCTCGTAATGTGTAATGTGAATCTTTTTGTTGGAAATATTTTGCATGCCAGTAATGGCTAGATGTATGGGTTGCTATTATAAATACTGTAACAACTATATTGTACCACATCTATAGCAAATAACGTTCATTCATTCATTCAATGTCAAATGTGTAATGCTACATAAAGATATACCCTATATAAATATACACGAACATTATAATACATATATATATATATATATATATATACTAGCTGTCCCGGCGAACTTCGTACCGCCTAACAATCAATGAATGTCGTGGTACATATTAGCTGAACTAAATTTATGATTTTATGGAATTAAAACAATGAATAGTAGAAAATAATAGAGAAGCTCGATGGCGTCATTGCGCGTGTCAGTCTAATTGAACACGCAAGTTAAGCAACGTCGACCGTAGCCTGTACACGGATGGGTTTATATTACCTCGAGCTCCTCCGTGATTCGAAAGACACGTTAAGCCGTCGGTCCCGGTTGTTATCATTAGCTCATCTTGAGCTCCTCCGTGCTTCGGAAGGCACGTTAAGCCGTCGGTCCCGGTTGTTATCATTAGCTCATCTTGAGCTCCTCCGTGCTTCGGAAGGCACGTTAAGCCATCGGTCCCGGTTGTTATCATTAGCTCATCTTGAGCTCCTCCGTGCTTCGGAAGGCACGTTAAGCCGTCGGTCCCGGTTGTTATCATTAGCTCATCTTGAGCTCCTCCGTGCTTCGGAAGGCACGTTAAGCCGTCGGTCCCTGTTGTTATCATTAGCTCATCTTGAGCTCCTCCGTGCTTCGGAAGGCACGTTAAGCCGTCGGTCCCGGTTGTTATCATTAGCTCATCTTGAGCTCCTCCGTGCTTCGGAAGGCACGTTAAGCCGTCTGTCCCGGTTGTTATCATTAGCTCATCTTGCGCTCCTCCGTGCTTCGGAAGGCACGTTAAGCCGTCGGTCCCGGTTGTTATCATTAGCTCATCTTGAGCTCCTCCGTGCTTCGGAAGGCACGTTAAGCTGTCGGTCCCGGTTGTTATCATTTAATGACAGTCGTTAAGTCAGTGGCCTTTAGGCGGTTCGAAAACACTGGCCTCCGCCAACCCGCAGTTGAGCAGCGTGTTGGAGTACGCTCTAAACCCCTTCGGTTGAGGGAAGACCCGTATCCATGAACTGAAGATTTCATAAAAATAAAGATTTCCTTATTGTTAAATTTTGTTTAAAAAAACGTTTTGTTTTATTTTTTTTAGTTTTGAAATAGGTTTTATCATTTTGGTGATTTGTAATTGTCATTTCTTTTGATGTTTACTCTGATTTGATTCTTGCGCTCGAACCCCATGGGAAAAGCGTTTTCACCCCTATCGATTTGACATTTTTAAATTTTCATAACAAATCACAGACAACTTTCGCGGCATAAAAGTGACACCAATCGATTTGACGTTTTGATATTTGACAACCAATAAATATCGTAATCCCTTTTTCAACTGACACTTTCATTTGTATGGGAAAATGTTTTTTCTTTTATTTTATTTTTTCGAGAATATTCCAATGTTTTTAAGAGTTATTCTGCTATTCGGGACGGAAACAAATCCAACAAATCAAAAACCATGGCAATCGGTCCAGCCGTTCTCGAGTTATAAGTGTTGTAACAAACACGACTTTCTTTTATATATATAGATATACAAATACATATATATACGTGGTCTTTCAGTTTCTTCTTAAAAGAAAAGATGGACGGACTTTGTCGAATAAGTAAGAGTAATCTAAAGTAAGCGTCCATTCCATAGAGTGTGATGAATGCTTACCATCAGGCAGGTCATACGCTTGTTTGTCACTCAAATCGTATTAATATAGCAGATAAGACGGCATACCTCATTTTTATACGAATAAGCACTAATGATCTATAGATCAGAAGTAATTCATTCATGCAGAACAGTAAAGTAATTCCATACAAATGATCAAAATTAACACACGCCCATACATTTATGTATAGTCAGAGGTCATGTGAATAGTAGCACTCACCTTACCTTTAATTTTACATAAAATGCGCGTTTATTAGGATATTAAAATTTCTTTAAATAAATTTACGGAGAATAATGAGTTTTTCAAAATAAAGTAAAGAATTTTCTAATATAAATGCGTTATTTTTAGGGTTCCGTACCTCAAAAGGAATAACGGAACCCTTATAAGATCACTTTGTTGTCCGTCTGTCTGTCTGTCTGTCTGTCTGTCTGTCTGTCTGTCTGTCAAGAATTTCTATGTCGAGAATACGTGGAGGTATCAAGCTGAAATTTGAACAGTATACTCAGGTCTACGGTCCCACGAAGTTGTAAAAAAATCAAACTGCTAAGTTTACGTAAAAAAAAGTTACGGCCGTTTATTCAGCAAAAAACGCATATTTCGACACATTCTCAAGGACCAAAACCTATAGGGTATTTCCCGTTGACCTAGAACTATGAAATTTGGCAAGTAACATCGTTATAGACTACATGTACAGGAATAAATCTCAAAACTATACATTTGTAAATATATCTTAAAAAATAGGGGGTCTATATTTTTTATAGGGTGTCGAAATTTCAAATTGAAACTACTAGTTCAAATGGGGTATCATATGAAAGGGCTTGATGTACACATTGCAAAATATATTTTATTTATTTTTTTCGACGCATTATTTCTTATTTATAATGAAAAAAATATCAAATTTAATAATGATACTACGTACGGAACCCTCGGTGGGCGAGTCCGACTCGCACTTGTAGGTTTTTTTTTTTAAGTTTAAGGTGAGAGCTACTTGCATTTATGACTATTAAGACCAAAGATCTGTAGCGGCGAGGCAACAGCGGTGTCCGAGCTCGATGCACTAGGATGTTAACGTGCTGCTTTCTATGTCTACTGTGTTGTATTTTCTCTTTATTTTTCATTTCACCTATAATCGCTACGGTTTATTCACACTAGCTGTCTGCGATATCTACCGCATGGGCTTTCATACAAACTTTTATACCCTATTTTAACTGAGGAAATGAATAAAAAAATTGTAACATAAATCATCATCAGCCTCTAACTACCCGCTACTGGATTTAGGCCTTCCCAATGCTTTCCACCAAATACAATTCTGCACCTTCCGCATCCAGCCGCTTTCTTGACTTGACTTTAGTCAATAGACCATCTAGAAGAAGGGTGTTTATTCTACGCGCGGCCTCCACTCTAGTACCTTCCTATACCATCTGCCATCACCTACTCGGCCGGAGTGACCGGCCCATTACCACTTTAATCTAACGTCTCAACTCTGAAGACTTTCACCAACTTTGGTTCTCTGTCGAATTTCTTCGTTCCGAATTCAATCCCTCAAAGAAACCCCGAGCATAGACGGCTCTCTACATCGGTCTCTACGCGACCATCCTAAAACTCATGTTGATAAATTACACATAATGTGTAACATCATCGCAACAACAATTATGGCGGACAAACAACGGACACAGGTTTTATAATAATTATGCTTATCATATTTATTAATTACTAACTTCCACCCGCGGCTTCGCGCGCGTTTATTTATTTTTTATAAAGAGTATCCTATGTCTTTCCTATTTCCTCCTCCATCGTCCTCCATCTTTGAGAATATGTATACAAAGTTTCCTGATGATCGGTTGAGTAGTTTCGGCGGGAAAGCGTAACAAACAAACTCACTTCCATATATATAATATTAGTCGGGATACTTGTATAAACAGATTAAAAAATACCACAACTATAAACCCTCTTTCTCAGATTTATCTAATATTAAAAAGCACAGTTATTACCATTTGCTTAAAATGAATAATATTTTTCTTTATTATGTGAATATAAACAAGTCGCTAGTAAAGATCTTTGAAATTACTTTCCAAATAAAAAAGAAATAAAATTGATAGCGGGTACGCAAGCTAATTAAAACAACTTAATTAGAAATTATTACCACACTCGAGGCGGAATATTTTTCTAATCTCTATTTTATTTTCATCAGTTATATACCAGGAGTACAGAGGTTTGCGAGCGGCTTTCTTTGTAGATAGTCTAAGTACGTGCAATTTAAAATTCTGTGGGCACCTCTAGCTTGCGATTATGATATGAACCGCGGTGAGATGACCGTTGTATTCTTATCACGTATACTGCCCTGGTCTTCGTCAGATTTAGTCGAGCCCAGGTACTGGGACACTTTTACCTAAAATATATTATTACTACGAGGTAGGTATAGGTACGTGTCAGTTGATTTGTTACGACATAAATTTTAAATACCCACTAGAAATTTAAGGTTATATTTTTTTGAAATAAAGATCTAGCTGTTTTCTGTTGGTAGTTTCGTACAGATGTCAATACAGTCATTTCTAAAATTTTACATTTGTCAGTTTGTGTGCATCAGTTGCATCACTAAGTACCTACTAATCAAAAACTACTGAAGGAATTTAGATGAAACAGATGATGATATCTCTTGTCACCATTTAGATTATTTTTTGTTCCGAAAAATAAAACTGGTTTCATTTAAAACTATTCACATGTAACATTGCCAATGATGTTATATTTCTATAGATATGTCACTAAGCGTCAAAGACGAACACCCGTAAAGTGAACCAACTGTTCTCAAACACATTCGCACAAACAAACCAATGAATCTGACGTTGTGACAATTGATTGAAATAAGTAAAAATGCCGTCTCCTATATTTCAAAAATGCATAATTTATGTTGATAAAATAATTCAAAGCCCAAGAGATCACATAATTATTACGAAATTACACAACAATAATTGATTTCAACCCTACTTTCGGTAAATTCATGTTTTTGCAAGAAAAATTGGCGCCATTTTGCGCTCGGTGAGGAAACGAGATGGCAAGTTTATTAAATAACTGATTTGATAAGAATGGCGGTAGTCTGTGTAACTATTTGTAGCTATTCATGCAACAGCAGGAACCGTTTTCTGATGCACATTAGTATGGGTATACTATATTTATATCTATAGAAATATATCAACGTTGTCTTCTATTACTGAGCAAATAATAGTGCCACGCTTCGTGAACAAAGTTTACGAAGCGTTTCCAAATATAAGTTAAAAACCTGTCATCGATATAAAGTCATTGTTTAAAATTTATTGATAAGGACAAACACAAATTTTGTTCTGCAATTGTGAATAGTACCTACTATCTCTCACTGTGTTATTCAGCTATAAATGGTTTGTTTGGCCAAGATTTTTAAATAAGCTCTTGATTTAAACAAAAATGTGGCTATTTATTAATGTTACTATTAATTTCTCTATACAATGTATATATTCATTAAAATCTCTTCGTAGACAGTATGCAGACATACTGAAATGTAGACTTAGTTCTGTCAATTTTCAAGTTTCTTCACTCATAGTAATTTCTTCTAATAGTTTCTTAATAATTAAACTAGTTTGACAAAATGAAACTAAAATAAATTTTAAGTCAAGTAGCAGACTTCAAAGACTAATATAGTGTTATTTTTAAAATAAACCTGCTTTGCAAATAGAATAGGATTTTGTTTCAGTAAAAGTTTCATTAAAACTCTATAAGTATATAGACATCGATCTGTTGGGATAGGGAAAAGCTCCCTTCAAAGGGAAAAGTTTAGAGCGTACTCCATCATGCTGCTCAACTGCGGGTTGACGGACTTTTAATGACTTCCATCCAAAGACAAGGATCAAAACCAACTTAACATGCCCTTGGAAGTGCGCGTTACACCTGTAAGGACCTGTTACACTACGAGGATTGAGACAACCTATCATGATGCCGTCTCGCTATTATTATTAGTGAAGAATAAGCGAAACGATATTGTGATAGACAATCTAAATGGCTCGTCGTCTAATAGGCCCGAAAATGGTGACCCTATAGTGGTATTTTGCTGTAGGTAAATTATTTTACAACAGCACAATGATATCATTCATTAAAATTTATTTGATCGCTTATGTACACTATATAAATGATCACTAAAACTCCCATTTTGTGTAGGAAAATGATAAATTGCAATTTCTGAATACTATTGTTACAAAGTTATTAAAGTAGGTAAACTAAATTTTTGATGATATTCGTAGTGTGCAATAAGAAGATTCAGATGAGTAATTGTAGAATCGACTAATATTTGAAGGAATAGATGTTTTCATACGCCATTCTTTAACCATTATTTTTTTATAAAAGCATTCAATATATCTAAATCTTTTTATATTTATTTATTTTGGCAACTAACTGTCATATACTGAACACAGTAAACATAAATTTTAACTAACACTAACAAAAGACCTAAAACAATACATTATTTAAAAAATAAGTACTTTCATTCAATTTTATCATAAACAATTAATTATGAAAGTAATCCGACACTTTAAATTTTCCTTTTAGTTTGCTCGTCAGTCTAAATAAATTTATGGAAGAATTAATCATGTCGATTATCTAGATATGACGTTATAATAAAAAAAAAATTACATCTATTGATCTACTAAACTGGGACAATTTATGTGTAATACTTTTGGATCTCTAGGTAATTTTAATTATTTAATCGTGTTAAATTTTTCCAAAATGATTACCATTTTGGAAAAATTTAATTCATAAAATATCAAGAATCTGGTAATTAAAAGATAATCTGTAAAGAGTGACTTATGTAATACATAGGATAAACAGTGCCTGTCTATTGTACAAATAAGGATATTGCTTTTTTCTTACAAATTCGCTATCAACAAGAAAACCTTTTGCTTACAATCTAAACAATAGGTAATATTCAGAAACACCAATGTATTTCGTGCCTTACGATACTCTCGGGATGATAAAATAAGAAAGTAATTGGGATATTTATGTAAGCACCCTAACTTTCTATTAAAAACTAAACTGAATTTTTTGATGTTCCTTTAGAGGATATACACAATGTATATTATTGGGTTTCATAACCATTATTCATAATTGAATTGGCTTGAGCAGAATGGTGGTTTCAAAATAAAATAAATGTTATGCAAAAATTATCACAATGGCTTTATTAAAGTATATAAATAGTATACTCGTGACTTATATGGACATTTATTTACATATTATATACAAATTCACATAATATACTACAGCAGTCTTATAGAATGTATTTACACCAACATACGAAACGAACGCCCTTTGAAACGGCGAGAAATTACAAAAATAGATTAAAATCTTAATTATTTGGTAAAGCGCGCGTTGCGGTTAATACAAATATTCACATGAAGCTTTGACTATAAATTATTTGAATATTGATTTCGTAAGCAGACTAGACAAGGTAGGCTTGACCGGAGGACTGAGTATCAATTAGAGGTGGCGGCGGCGGCCAATGCCTAAACTCACGCCGTCTATTCGGATTATTACCGCCTAACTCTAATGAAGAATAATCTGAATCAATTGATGAATATATATGATCTGATGGAGGCCTACCATCAGGTCCATATGAAGTTGGATGAGGTTGCGGCGGCCGCTCTTCAATAAACTCTGGAGTTGAACTCACGCCATCAGCCGACCCTCTTATTTTCTCAGTAAACGAAAAAGACCTCATTGTCCCATTCTGCATGCCACTTCTCATAGTATATGAATTTATGTTATTCCTATAACTCTGTGATTTTGATTTGAATTTTTTATCAGGCATCGCATAACGCAGTTTCTCCCAAAATTTATTCTGGTCCCATCTTATTCTCGAGCTGGTTTTTAAATACGGCCTCAAATCTGGATCACATTCTGCTTCTGGCAATACTGAATTCTCTTCTATAATAACTAAAGTATAAATTCTAGATTTCAATATTTCATGTAGTGCTTGTCTAAACTCGAAACGAGACCATTCAGTTTCTATGAAGTTCCTTGTCAATATTAATATTATACGTTTCGAAGCTTCTGCGGCTTCTACAAGAGGTAAAGTGCATTGCATATATGCCACACCATGTTGTGGTATATCTCTGTAATGTAGACATAGGTGATATGATGGACTTCCATTTTCCAATTCAGCGGCTAACGTTTGAATAACAAAATCATCATCCTTGGGGCTGTAGCATACATAAGCATCGTATAATTTATCAGTGTCGTCGTACGCTCCACTGAATGTAAACAATCTTATTCCACAGCTTGTATAAAACCATATGCGAATCGTGTCTCTAAATAAGAAAATCACAAGGATGACTAGCATGATCAGCATAAAACCGGTGAGCGTAGTTACCATCATAGGCATGTAATTTGAGACCAGCATGTTATCTATAACAGAATCTCCGGCGTAATAGTCGCTGCATATTGTGCCATTAAGGTTGAGTTCTTTCTTTTGTGGCTTCTGAGACTCGGTATTCCAACACCACACGTCCGTTATATCAACAATTTTATTAACATTTTCGGATATGAAAGTTGTAAATCTTTGTAAATATCTACATTTACAGGACCACAGATTATTACCTAATGATAAGGCATTTAAATTATTCTTGTTATTCAAAGCCCAAACGGCAAAATCAATTAGTCTATTTCCATCTAGTCTTAGCACTTTTAATGAATGTAAAGATGAAAAAGTCGAGTTAGCAATATGGCTGATGAAGTTATTTTGCAAATATAGCTCGTTAAGCTGTGTCAGATGTTCAAACTCGTAGCCGTTTAAATGTTTTAGTTTATTGTTTCCAAGATGCAAAATAATGAGGGAGGATAAACCGGCAAATGTTCTATTCTGAATGTTTTCAACTTCGCTTGAATTTACATAAAGCGATCTCATATTTTTTCTGCCGATGAATGCATAATTTTGCAATTCTTTAAAGTCATTTCCGTCCAAATAAACCTCAGTTGCATCCATTGGTATCTTATCTGGTATTTCTGTCACACGCTGGCTGGAGCAATCAACAACGTTTGTGTGCCAAGTTGGATCATGATAACAAGAACAATTATTAGGGCAAGTCATTTGACAATCACACGCGAAATAGTCACAACAGTGGCATAAAGTAAAACAATGGGTTTCGTATGTACATAAGAAATCTGTGGATTTTAAATTACTTAATGCTATGTGAGTAACACCTCTTGCGTGTGTCATGTTACACAAAACATTCTCAAGATCCATTATTCTAGGGTGTTGTCTCATTGCAGTCATATTATTTATCAAAGGCAACCATTCCATCGAACAATCACAGTTAAACGGATTTCCTCCGATATAGAACTCAGGGAGCGACTTATTCGAAGGAACTGGGGACAACCGGAGGCTGTTGATATCTAAATGAGATATCTCATTTGCATAAATATCAACTCTAGTTAGATTGCGTTTCTCCATAAATGTGTTTACTTGGATGTTGTTTATGTGGTTATTGTTTATGAACAACAATTCGACGCTATTTGGAATTGCTAATGTGGAAATTTCTACAATTCGGTTGTGGCTAACATCTAGTGTTTTGATGTGAATTTCGTCTTGAAGTTGGTAATAATTCCCTAAGTGCTCGATAAAATTTCCATGTACGTCAAGCCATTTTAGGTTGCTAGGTATGAAGGCATAATCAAACCATACTAAGTGATTGTCTGATAAATTAAGCCATAATAAACTTAGAACTGCCGAAAACACTCCGTTGATGTCCGATAGGAAATTACCATCTAGCCTAATGGCTTCTAATTGCTTATTTCTTTGAAAACTACCTCTTTCTACTGCTTGTATTTTATTTTTTGCTAAATTTAATACTTGCAAGCTCGGCAAATCCCAAAACATTCCGACGGTTAAGTTTCCAATCTGATTGTCAATTAATCTCAGACCAGTTAGCTGGTCCAAATTCTTAAAAGATCCATTTTTGATGTCTGATATCTGATTCTCGCCAAGATCTAGCGTTTTCAATAGAGATAATTCCCAAATAGCTGAGGGAACATCTGTCAGCTGATTCGAACTCAAATCCAATTCTTTTAAATCTGAACAGTTTTTGAATGCTTTTCTATCTATATTTAGTAGCAGATTGTTATTCAAATTTAATTTACTAAGTACATATAAACCATTAAATAGGAACTCATCTATTGTATGCAAGCGATTTTCTGCTAAATTTAATGTATGTAAATTGTATAATGGAAGAAATGTGTTTTCTTCCACAAAACCGATAGAATTGTTTCTTAGATCTAATATCTGCAGAAAGAACAAGTCCTTGAATGTCTTACCATCTATTCTAGTCAAGGCATTGTTAGATAAATTCAGAATGACTAAGCGTATAAGGCCAATAAACGTTCCACCATCAATATGAGCGCTAGAGAGCTGATTATTCGATAAATCTAAGACAAGCAGCTGTTCTAATCTGTGGAATACGCCTCTGGCTAGTTCAAATAGTAGGTTATTATTCAAATACACTTCTCGCAACTCTTTCGTGTTCGCAAATGTGCCCTCCGGTATGGACTGGAGGTTGTTGTAGGAAATATTTAATATTCGTAACGAAATAAGTCCATTAAACGTTTCACCTGAAATATCGCTAATGTTATTTTGTTGAAGTCTGAGTTCTTGAAGTCTCCGCAACCCAGTAATTTCTGATTCTTCAGTAAGAGACTTAAGTTCATTGTTACTTAAGTCTAAACTCCGTAAACCTGAGCCGCAGCTTTTCCCAAAGCCGAGGCGATCGACACTTTTTATCCTATTATAAGTAATATTCAACACTTGCAGATTGTCCAGTGGGCAGAAAACATCAGACGGTATAGTTTTTAAATTATTGTTACCCAAATCGAGTGTTTGCAATTCCCGCAATCCGTTAAAAGTTCCAAGCGAAAGTTCCAAGTTCTTGCTCGGGCTCCAATCGTTGTTTTTAGATCGGATCGACAACTTTTTCAGTTCACGTAATCCTTCAAACGCGTTGCCTGGTATCCGAAGAAGTTTGCAGTTCTGAAGAGTCAGTTCGGAGAGTGAAGAAAATCTTTGAAAATAATTTGCTTCTAAATAACTTTCAAAGAGTAGCAGCTGGTTGCATTCCACGGTGAGACGTTTAGTGCTATCAGAAGTTGCTGATGTCAAGCTAGATCCATCGGCGTCGAGTGTCCGCACGCGGCACAAGGTGCCACCCTCGTCACCTTTCGGCAGATGATTACAATTATCCACGCCTCTCGGAGCATACGCGGCATTAACACCCAAAGTCACTAACAAAAGAGTCAGCAATTGAAACATTTTCTACACACATTTGTCTTTACCGGTCGAAACTAGACGGTAATTAAAACAATTAGTCACTAATTCACTGAAGTCAATGCGATATTAAACAGACATTATCTGTAATCGTTTTTCACTTCACTGGTTTGTGTTTACGTCGCGGCCCACGTCCGTACGGTGTCGAAGGCGACGCGGACGCGTGCCACCTTCATCGTAGTCGTGTGCGACTGACGAGGCGCGCTGCCTGCCTGTTTAGCGAGAGTGGTGCGCTCATAACCGCCCCTCCGACAGCACTCCCCCCGCAAACCCCGTCTCTACATAGTTACACGTTCCCTCGCATGGCGCCACTTGCGCACCCAACCGCTCTCGCACAATTATGTAATGTTTTCTTAATCGAGCCACCGCTTCGGGTTAAAAAAGGAAACCTGTGCCTTGTCGAGAGAATGATTATAGATACAACATGGTGTTCAAATGACTTTTGAATTGTGGTAATTGTAGTTCCGAATCCGTTACGAAGTCTTTCATTATAAGTTAATTTGTACTTTTATGGTATTCCATTTCATGCTATTACGTTCGTCGTATCGATTAATTTGTAAGGTTTGGTTACAAAAATTGTGGCTTATAGAGACACAAAGAAAACAGCCAAGCAACAATCAAGACGAGTTACTGCTACTACGGTACCCTTAATTCTTCTCGCTGTCACTTATTGAATTCCCAGATCACATACTTTGGCAAAGATACCCAATAAAGCTTGTTGGGTGGCATGTCCCCTCCACATATTTTGTCAAAAGAAACGCACAGAATTTTCAAATAGACAACGGCTAGCGTTTTTGGGGAACAAATTCCGGTATCTCGTACGGAGTAGAAGAGGTGCAAAGTTCGCGGGAGTTGATAATTTGATTTCCTTGTTCGACACGTAAAGTCGTTTACGGGACTAACTGGAAGTTAGTTACGTTCAGAATACGGCTGAAGTTTTGGAGGCAGGCAGGCGTTAGGAATAAAGACGCGTGCAGGCGTTAGGAATAAAAATGCGTCCGTGTTTAGTTTGTCGGCTAAATTATATTTATTGATTACATGAGTACTTTCAATGTATACATGTTTATTACGGCAACCTAGCTCTGTATGTTGCCGCTCACAAAATAAATCGCCAATCTTCCTCAGAATATTATGACAATGTTGTCATATTTTTCTGCTTTCTAGGCCTAAAAATACTTTGTTTTACTCACCAAAGACAAGTTATTAGCGCAGTGCTTGGTTACTAAGAGTAATCGAGGGTTGATTGAACTTGATATTCAAGACAAGCAAAATAGGTAATTTATATACATATTACTAGAATACAGTTTATTTTCTCAAGACTTCAGAATTGCATACCTTGAAATAGATGAGCAGCTCAGTGTGGCCTGATCTAATTAGGAATATTTTAACAATTACAATATTACTTTTATATTAAGAAAATTGTATTATTTTAAGATGAAGAGATAAACTACATAATACAGATCTACCATTACGAATTCACAACAATTTGTTTTGTACTATATGATTTTTAAAACCTGCTTTTTTAGACAAAGTGAACCGTAGAATTAGTTGGTTATCATAGTGTCGATAAAATATTATTTTCCAAATCAGCAACACAAGAATTAATTTTAAATACGAGATAATATTTCAACAACAAAGTCTCGTTAAAGAAAATATTGCCCTAACAACAAAGTGGTATTCCGATGCACAATAGAAAAACTAAAAGTTTCCCTATCTAGGTCGCAGTTAACGGCTGAGAGCAAAAACTCCATAACGTTAAGAGGAAAGTTTGCCGGCTTAAGTGATAAAACACGTTGAGGACATCCTAAAAAACACTTCGAGTGCTATGATATCCTTGTTATTAATGTCTGGTGGCAGCGTATCCTGTATCAAAAGTTCTCACTGTCGAGAGTTCTTAGTCGCTTGATAAATGACTTCTCCCACTTTTGTGAAAGTTGCTCGTGTATTTTTTCCCTCTGTATCTTGAGGCTGGATATCAGCCTGGATAGAACGTGCCGTGACTGCCGATGACATTTCACTAACGCGACCTCGTATCATTTCGCGGGATTACTCGGATCGCTGTCGTTTTTAAACTTGTCTACCTTTATATTCTTGTAGATCTTTGTTTACATTGTTTGCTTATGTATCGTTTTATTACTTATTATGATTTGTGTGGTTAACGTGAGATATATGAATTTAAGTAGTAATTTGATATCTAGTATCTTTACATTCATGCTGAAAACATAATAGGTATGTACGATTGGGGAATCAAGACCTATATACGAGTTCTCATGTACGTAGCTGGCTGCCGAAATTTATAGCCAGATAATCGCTATCAAAATAATTAGAAGAATATATTTATGTAATCTACTCTCTACTTACTTATTCAAAGCAAGTTCACAAATGAATAGAAATTCTATAAAATGCATATCAGTAAGACTAGTAAGATCTTAAAAACTATGCTCTACCCAATCAGCCATATACCTCCTGTAGTATATGGAGTATCAGACAGGCAAGGAAGAGTGACTAATGAATCAGGAAATATACAAAAGATTCAAGAGTGACGAAGTGCCTCCGATGCCGCAGCACAGTATCCATGCTAATGAAAGATTCTCATTTATAGTCTAATTTTATAAATCTATTTCCACGACATAATGTTAACTGAAAATACCAAAGATTCACTACCTCATACCAGCATACATTTCAAAAGGTCTACAACTAGAGATAGACAAAATGCCGGGCATTTACGATAAAATCCTTATACCTACATATAAATGCCTAGCAAATGTTTTTAAGCATAAATTTTATGGAATTTATACGTACTTTCTACCTGGCACTCTGCCCATCTCTATCCACAATATTTAAGTTTCTAATCACTTCCAAGTATCTAAACATGTATTAATAATGTAATGGATAGAAACCAAAAACAATGTCAGATACCTAAATACTTATACTTGTACGCGGGAGATAATGGCATATTTTATAAGAATTGTAATTCCATTAAAAGTATGCGGAACATTTGATGGGCACAATTATTTAATCTTATAAGAAATCTCATGACCCGTACAATGTATCTTAATACTGGCAAAATGCCCGTTCAAGATTTTCTCCGGCCTATTAAGAATAACGACAGCCCTCCATGCATAATTTAGATACGGAAGAGTAATTAAAATACACATTATTTTCCGTCTCGAAGCGAAGTTTATTCTATTGTAATCTTAATCTAAGTGCGTAGGGTATTCCTTTAGACAATCCAGTTATTGGATGCTCTTATCTTCGCGGATATTAACGTACTGCTACCGTATATCAGACATTTGCCTAAGAATATGGAACAAAGAATAAAATGTTTTAACCTATTAAATGCCAATGCAATTAATAATAATCTTTATTTCACTAATACGACAATGTTACATTATAATGTAGTCATTACACTAAAACATTTTTAGCTTATATAAATTAATGGGCTCTGATTCTCAAACTAGGTCTGACCTGAATCTTGAAAATCGGAATTCCTTCTCATTTGTTTTAACTCTATCTTCTTATATTCATATCTTCTTAATTGCACTGGTAAGTACTTGTGATATATATATAAAGAAGAAGTACCTACTTACCAGTGCAATTAAGAAGATTATACGATGTTTACATACCTATTTAATAACTGTAAGGCGAAATGAAACACAACAGATGAAAACAAAGATTTTTTTTATTATTATGGTATTATAAATAAGGCAAACAATGATATAAGAGCAAAAAAAAATATATTTCAATAAGAGTTTGTCCAGGGTGTACTCGTTTGAGTACAACGGCGTCTTACATGCAAAGTGTTTTACAACACTTTTTACATTGTCAGCGGACTTTAGACTGGCAAACAGCAGAACGCAAATTGATTACCCATCTTCTGAGGAAAGACTCCTGTACCATCCTGAGGTCGATCTTCGATTGCTGAAGAAGATGGTTGTGCTCTTTGACGCGACTCTTGCCGAAAATAATATCTAGCGATACTACGTCGAAGAAGAAGTTAGTCCATGGATTCTTCTAAGTCCATGACGTGCAAGCGCCAAACATTCGCAAAAGATTTTACAGCTCTGGTGCCAAGATTGTTTGATTGACCTTCCATGTCATCATTAGCTCCTTTTTTGTCAGTAGTTTTTTGGTTGAGATGGAATATATAACATTAAACAAACTAAAAATGTTATTATGCCCACAAAAAGAATTAATAATAATTAATTAATGAAAATAAGTATATAATTTTCAGTCAATTCACAATTTCATCTCGATTCGGTCAACTTTCATTCCGCGATCGTAACATAATTAAGAGAATTGGCCTTCTGATATCACGTTTCATCCAGCACAGACATCCGACATTTCAATGAACAGTTAAAAGAAGTGAGGTAAATGTTCACTCTCCATGAGCATTATGTCGAACATAGCGTGAAAAATTCGTAAGAACCTTACGTTATATGGAAATGTAGGAGAAAATGCTCTAGTATATATTAACCTTTAAAAAAGGGATTCCCAACCGGTGGTCCGCGGACCAGTGGTCCATGAGAGGTAGATTATGGTCCGTGGTACAAACTTATCATAAAATAGATTGAGCACTATTATACAAAATACTAAATTCTTCAGTTATATAATAATGGATTTATATGACACTCGGAGACCCTACCTCGAAAACCTCTTAGTGGTCCGCGAATAAAAAAAGGTTGGGAACCATGCTTTAGAATCTACATCACGAATAAAAACATCATAATCAGCTAAACTGATTTTAGATGATTTTACGTGGTTTTTACTTCCGTAGTGCATTTTGTAGCGATACGATATGCATTTATAATGCATGATAAATGAAATGCGAATGAATAGTGTCTAACTTCAGTCGGCTCTCCTGAGTGCTTAGTGCGAGTTTTTTTGTTGTCAACGTAAACAAACCGACCAAATAGAGAAGAACTCTCATATTGTGAATTTATAAGACGCGTGTTACGTATCACAATTATGTGGCTTACTTGTTCACATTTTGAAGTGAGCAACCCGGCTAATTTGGATATGGAACACGCGTCTGGTAAATTCACAATATGAAACTTTTTCTCAATTTGGTTGGCTTGTTAATGTTAACACGTTAGAATGTGACCAACCTCGCACTAAGCACTCTGGACTTCTTATTCTTTGCCCTTAGCCGGTTGGTAGTTGCGTGCGCTTCTATCTCCGGCGAGATCTGTTCTAATCGGCACCTGCGGCTCGGTCCGATACAACCCCATTCGACGGCGACAAGAGCCGATTGCGTGTTCTATTCAAATTATGAATCGGCTTTACACGGACCGTTTAGAGATGAATTTTGTTACTTCTAATAATTTATTGTGGTATTTAGTTTCACCGCAATATAACAGGCATAAGTGGTTCGTCTTTAGAGTGAAAGACAATCTGCACTTGATCCCCTGTTTCACTCCAGTCCATTATGTACCTTGATGCTTAGCAACGAGGCTCTAGTGAGAGGAGGGATTAACGAGCTCGACAGGAGAAAGATGTTATTTGACTACGGTATTCTGGGTTAGGTTAGGTTAGGTTAGAATACTCCGGCGAAATATATACATATATATTTTATTTATTTTGGCAACAAACTTTTTACATTGATTTTATACATGAGAGGAATGACAAAGGAAAAGAAGAAAGAGAAATAAAAAATACTAGCTACCGCTAGTATTTTTTATTATTTTAGGACATTGGCAAGTCGCTTATTAAATATTTACTTTGCTACCAAATATGCTTGTTTACTATTATTACAGAATGACGAAAAAATAATAAAAAAATAAAATCTTGATCAAAAATCGTAACGTCTAAAAGAACTTCGATCTGCTTAAGGCGATCTCATAACGCATTGGTATCGGAATCGACAGCAAAATAGACAAAGCAGTGAAATTCAGTACCACATCTATTCAAACGAAGATGGCTGCTGCCGATTACAGTAAAGGTCTTATTGTTAATGGCTGTAACATTTGCTACCGACTGTACTTTATCGTTAACGGAGATTGTTATATTTTCTAAGGTGTTTCCTTGTTTTGCAGGCAGAAATGTAGAATTGCGTTTCGCAGAAAATATTTAATTTTTGCTTGATATATTTTTATTTCAATATATTTGAATATCAAACAGTAGAATTCTTTTGGAATGAAGTTCCTTATGGGGCGTTGCGGAGGAGTACCCTAGCCGGCAAAAAACGTCCGTAACGTTAAAAAACCGTAAGATTTTTATTATGTTTAGTCTATCTATATACATATGATAGGTATGTATGATGATAAACAAAATAATTTTGTAAAGTAGTTTTTTTGGTTTATTTATAATTTTCTTTATTTTTTTTATTTCTTTTCTTAAGCCTATTCATTTCCAAGAATTACTTTTCGGCGTATGTAAGCGTTCCGCTCAATAAGATAGCTCTCAGGATCAGCAGACTGAAGTGGCAGTGGGCAGGCTACGTAGCACGCAGTACTGACGGTCGATGGGGCCGGTAAGTTCTGGAAAGGTGAGACCGCGTAATGAAATCGGCAGCGTAGGACGATGAAAACAGACACAATATTCATTCTAAGATGA
The DNA here is from genome assembly GCA_937001555.2 of Hypsopygia costalis. Classification (NCBI taxonomy): domain Eukaryota; kingdom Metazoa; phylum Arthropoda; class Insecta; order Lepidoptera; family Pyralidae; genus Hypsopygia; species Hypsopygia costalis. Next base: position 8,284,006 of record OW443335.2, read on the forward strand.
AAACTACATAAAGATGCGTTCTACCTGCCTACATTGTGGCAAGAAAAATGGAAGGTTACCTGACATTCACTCTGACCCGCGCCGCTTGCCATTTGCGGCAAGGCTTTAGCGCTAATCAATAATTTTAACAAAAAAAAACCGAATATTAAAATTACCCTACAATCGTAAACACCACTAAAAAGTTACAAAAACTGACATGACAATAAAAATGGAACCAATTTGGAAGTCCATGGAAGTCATGGAACCAATCTCATTCAAATAAAAAAAAGGTTTTTTTCAAATCGGTTTATAAATGACGGAGTAATGAAGTAACAAACATAAAAAAATACAGCCAAATTGAGAACCTCCTTAAAAATTATTATTGAAGAGTTACACTACGTGTAGGTGAGGTTGGTTTTAGCTCAAAGGTGGTGGTGAGCCACTTACACCACACTTAACCACAGTATATATTATAAATATTTTTGAAAATGGAAAAATTCACCTCCCCGCCTAGGTGGGATTTGAACCTACGACCTCTCGATAACCGGTTGAGTGCTCTTCCAACTGAGCTACCAGGAAGGTTTGTGTTGGTGACGAATTTTTGCATCTTATATTTTACTGCGTGAGTCACAGTGTGGCGTCATCAACCTATTAAGTAATTATACTACTAAACAAGGCATAACAGTCCATCGTTACAGATGAAATTCGACTATTTTTTGATAACACCAAACTAATTAAATTATTATTATTTAAATAGTTATCTTGACCAACTTGCCAGAATATTATAAATATTTTTGAAAATGGAAAAATTCAGTTTAAATTTCAATATTTTTCAGTTAGGTACTTCAAATTAACTTAAAAGATCGAAACATACGTTAAATTCTAAGCTTCTAGCTGTTTCTACCACACTTCCTGTCTAGACGGTGTTCGTAAATTAAAATATACGAGCTGTTTTAACTTGAACGTTAAGATCTGTGCTTCACACTTTTCTAACTGAATCAGTTCTACATTTTTCAGCCTTAAAGCTTCGGTAAAAGTTTTCAGTTGTACACAAGAGAGTATCAAGTTTGACATTTAGATTTTTGTACCGTTCGACTCAAATTCCTTATGCTGTAGGTTTAAATTTGGATTGTAATAATATGTTCACTTCACTTGTTCAATTGTAACATGTTGTGATCCTGCGAGTGAGTGAGAAGTCCAGAAAGGAAGGAAATACTGGGTTAGCAGCGGGGGTGATGGGACTTGAGCGATATTTCATATGGCTTTGGTAACCGCTCCACATCAGGCTTGCAGAGTGCGTGTCGTAAAAGAAAAAGAATAAAAATTCTTGAGAGTACTTTCATGAATTTATCGTTATCGTTATCTACCCTTATCTCACTCCCACTGCTGGGGTACAGGTCTCGCCTCAATCAAAGGGGTTTAGAGCATACTCCACCACGCTGCTCAAATGTGGGTTGGCGGAGGTTTTAGCCTAAAGGCCACTGGCTCGACTTAACTTTCTGATGACAACAAACAGGACGATGGCTTAACGTGCCTTAACGAGTTCGAAATAAATAAACCCATCCATGGACAGGCTACGGTCGACGTCGCTTAATATGCGTATTGGATTAGACTGAAATGTGCAACGACGCCTTCGAGCTCCTCGATTAACTTTTTTTTTTTCGATTTGGTATTTAAAGACGTCACAATAATATAAATATAGGTGAATAATTCCTTCGATTGCATAAAAACTTCCCGAGATATGATAACATGAAGATCACCATTTTGGACTATCCCGAAAACGCTCCATACAAAAGGCCACCAGGTTATGACATCACACCTTGCTATTTTATATGCATTAAATCAGAATTTTGTACGACAGCTATGTTAAATATTGCGTTTATATAGCCAGTGCCGTAACAAAGGTTATAGTATTTTTTATTGTTTCTACAGTGGTAATATTATTTTTTTATAATTTCATACCTTTAAAATGGACTTTCCTACCAAACTTTGATCGAACATAAAACACGTCGGACATAAGTTATTAAAATTTTAAGAATGCAGATCGTTCTAGTTTTATATATTTTACATTACTGATAGAGAGTTTTTATAATTTTGTAACATTGGCAACTCGCCTATTGTATAATATCAAATTCTCATACGCCACTAAACCTCAACCAACATGAATTTATACGTCTTGCCGACACAAAACTTTACTAGTATGGCATATAGCATGGTAACTTACGAGTATTGTATGAGTGTGTTACAAGTAGGTACTCCAAATTAACTTTTCTGCATAAGTAGTTTTATATAATCTTTAGAGCCAAAACCAATCTCACCTGTATTGGCAAACTACCCTATTTTTATGAGCAGATGACTAGGAAAGTACAACATCCACTTTACATAAGATCGATGCGACTAACAAATTCCATACAGCATTTTACATGACCTGCGGTAGTGTGATGGCAAACCTGCCCCCTTACCACCAACTCTTATTGTGATTCAATAACTGAAAATAATGCTTATTCATACCAATGAATAAGCGACTCTATTTTAAATTGCATAGAGTCGCTTATTCATTGGTATGAATAAGCATTCAATTCAGTTATTGAAACGCAATAAGAGTTGGTGATAAAGGGGCTGTAATGTCACCTTGACACCGGAGTGGCAGACAAGCATCTCTCTTTTCGCCAGAGCTTCGTTTGTCAGTCAGCAGGGTGCTCCGCTTGCAGGTGAAGTTGGCTTTGGTACAAAGATGTTGATGAATTACTTACATCCCTAAATTTCATATTGTAAATTTATAAGACGCATGTTACATATCAAAATTATGTAGCTTACTTGCTCATATTTTGAAGTGAGCAACCCGGCTAATTTGGATATGTAACACGAGTCTGCTAAATTCACATTATGAAACTTTCTCTCTCTATTTGGTTGGCTTGCAAACGTTAACATGTTCGAATGTGATCAAACAACTCGCAATAATCATTCTGGTCTTCTTATCCTTTGCCCTGAGCCGGTTGGTAGTTGCGTGTACCACTCTGTAGCACTCTGCTGCGCAAACGTGACGTCTCAAGTCACAAATCGATAATCTAATGTATAATAACAAATATATATTCTAGTCTTTCTAATCGCAAACTAAATCCAGACTGATCACAACCTAAGTCTAACTTAATCTGCTACCTTAAAATAAATAAGCCCGCAATGTTACGCCACCGCCTTAAGATGTCGGGTCCCTTGAATAATAAAGTTTAAAACTCAGTGAAACTTTGAACACCTTTAAATTTTAATCTAATACTTTTGAAGTGTGTGTCTATAAATCTTCATCATAAAGTTAAATATTGTTTTTAGTTCATAAATCTTCAGCTAAAGTCGATTTTTGTAACAAGTTTTATTTGTCTTTTATTGAAAATCAAATTCTTGTATTTTTCTTCGTGAAAGGCCAAATACAGCGTAGGTAGAAACAGGCTGATAATTATGAATGATGAGTGTATAAGATATAAAAATTTTTTTGGGGTGTAAGTGGTTTATCAACATCTTTGAACCAAAGCCAACTTCACCTGCACGTGGTGCACCCTGCTGACTGACAAACGAAGCTCTGGCGAAAAGAGAGGTAGGGAGTGTCATTGTAAGCTACCCGACTGGGGAATGTACCTCCACCTCACAGAATACCGCAGCCAAATAACAATTCCCTTGAGGGTTGTTGTGTTCCTGCGAGTGAGTGAGGTCACCAGAAAAGAAGATGCTGCGTTGGCAGCGGGGGTGGCGGCGCGCAAGTGATATATTATGTTGCGAGCGTTAATACGGTTACGGTAACCGCTTCACATCAGGCAGGCCGTATACTTGTCTGCCACCCGACGTAGTATAAAAAAAATCTTTATTCAATATTTGACGAGCCCGGTGGTCGAATAGCTAGCAATGCTCACTTTGACTCCGGGGTCGCGGGTTCGATCTCCGCAAAAGACAAATATATGCGTGCATGAACATATGCCATGTTCATGCACGCATATATTCTGTTTGTTTTGATCTAGATGTCTTCTATGTACATATTATATGTATGTATTTTAAAAAAATAAGTTTAATATCGGTTATCGTACTCAAGGTACAAGCTTTGTTTAATTCGGGACTAGATGGCAGTGTGTAATTTGTTCAGCAATATTTATTTATTTATTCAAAGTTAATTAAAATATTAATAATGCTAATTTGTAAATTCTAGAGTTGCTAGGTTGTCCAAGTTAACCAACTAATACACATTTCCATCGCAGTAAACCTTAACCTTAAGGACGGATGAGAGAGGGCCGTGCTTCTGTAGTGGAGACCAAAATGACCTGATGATGATGATGATGAAATCTTAAAGATACTGTTAAGCACTTAACTTGCTATTATACAACGGTTACAATTAAACAACTAGTCAGACTACAGTTACAAATCCAGACAATAAACAGGCATTCCGCTGCCTACGCGAGGAAATTAAAGACCTTCGTATACACACGTATTGTAATTGAGTTCTCGAGAAGGATATTAGTTGAAGATTGCTCGTCAACTCTAGTTCTCGGTTCAATCACTTCGAATAGTTCCAATCCGGGTACTGGCGTTGATTAAACGGAATGAGTTCAGTGGGGCACTCGTGACGTCACTATGTCACCGTCGATGTTTCGCGTTTTCAAGTAATCGACTGCGATTTAAACAATGCCACCAGGACACTACATATTATGAAAGCCGCATCGTTAATACCTATTACTACATAAACAAATGACATTTTGTGCTTAGGCGTGAGTGAGTATGTGTGCGTGCGGTATTGAGTAAAGGTTACAGAACAAACATAGGTAAATTAGGTAATAGCCTAACACTAGCTTATTAGACTAACGAGGTACTGAGACTATCTAAGTCTTAACGGATGTAACTGATTCATCATCATCTTTGAACCAAAGCTGACCACACTTGCATGTTTGCACCCTGATGACTGACAAATGATGCTTTGGCAAAAGAGTAGAAGTAGATGTAGGTCATAGCGAATTTATAAGCTGCCCGACTGGGGTAGTGCCACAATATAAGTAATAGTTGATACTGTTGATTGTTGGCACTTGGTGGAACATTATTATCATAATGTTATAATAAAGCACGTGTACCTTGATAATGCCTTAGCGGCGAAACCGGTCGGTAATATTAAATATAATAACGTGGAATAGTACAAGTGCTTTATTATAACATTATGATAAGTAATAGTACTATGTACAGTACGGCCTCTCTCTGTCGCTCTCTCATATGACTTCACCTCCCCGCTGACACAAATCTGGAACAGTTTGTATGGCGCCGCAAGCACCTACGCTCATACACGCGCTGCACAGACATCACCGTCTATGTAGTACTCGACGACATAGCATTTGTATGGAGTGGCCGGAGTGTGGTAGTGCCACAGAAATCTAAAAAACAAGACTGTTATTTAGATTTCTGTAAGTACTCTCCAGCTCACAGAATACCGCAGTCGAATGACAATTCCTTTGAGGGTTATTGTGTTATTGAGAGTGAGTTAACTCACCAGGAAGGGAGGAGTTCCTGCGGTGGCAGAGTAGGTGACATCGCGCGAATGGTATTTTATAAATAAATAATGAATAACTTATACCATGAGTACCTCCACTTCACCACCACAGAATACCGCAGTCAAATAACAATTCCCTTGAGGGTTGTTGTGTTCCTGCGAGCGAGTGAGGTCTCCAGAAAGAAGAAAAGGAAGGAGAATAGGCTGGCAACGAATCGGCAACCCCTTGGTGTTGCTGATCTCCATGGACGGTGGTCACCAGAAAGAAAGGAAGGAGTATAGGCTGGCTACGGATCGACGACCCTTCAATGGTGCTGGTTTCCATAGGCGGTGCTGATTACTTACTACCAGGTGACCCACATGCTCGATTGCCCCCCTCGTATAACAAAAAAGTGATGAACAATGCTTACATAATGGACAAATTTCGCAATGTCGTTACTTTATTCTTATGTGGTTGGGCGCTAATCTCTAGCCACAAGCGCCATTTTGATAAAAATGGGTTGAAAGTTTTAACTTTGAAGGAGAATTGTGATTTGTGGTTTAGTATATGGCACGGTATTGCAAAAGAGCAATGAATAGAAGTAAATTATACAACACCACTGTTACGCAATGAAAACTGTAGCTACACATGCTTAGCCTCTCCACAAATAACTTTTTTTTTAATTGAGAGGGGGCAAATGAGCATGTGAGGAACTCTATGGCGACATTGCGCACGTCAGTCTAACCGAACATGCAAGTTAAACAGCATCGACCGTAGCCTCTCAATGGATCGGTTTATTCATCTCGAGTACTTCCGTGCTTCGAAGGGCACGTTAAGACGTCGGTCCTGGGTGTTCTTATTAGATGCTCGTCATTAAGCCAAGTCAGGGACCTTTAGTCGCCTTGTAAACACTGGCCTCCGCCAACCCGCAGTTGAGCAGCGTGCTGGAGTATGCTCTAAAAACACCTTTGATTGAGGGGAGACACGTATCCCAGCAGTGGGATGAATAATGGTTGTCGACGAAACGAGCATGTGGGTCACCTGGTGGAAAGCAATCACCATCGCCCATGAGATCAGCAACACCAAGGGGTCGCCGATCGTTGTCAGCCTTTTTGGGAAATAAAGACTCTGTTCTTGAAGGCTCCCATGTCGTAATTGTTCGGAAATACCGCTGAGGGAAATTGCACTTACCTGGCACTTAGGTCTTTATTTCCTCTTGAATCTAAATTAAACTGTGAATTGACTAAAATGTATGTACTTGATATTATTAATTAATCATAATCAATTCTTATTGTTGGCAAAATAACATAAATACTTTGTTTAATTTTCGGAACTTTGTTTGATATAACCCCACAAAAGTTAATCTTTGAAGTTACATATTTCAAGATATTGTCATACGAGAATACCAAATTTGACATTTGTGAGATCGAGACTGGATCGGAACTGAATTTTCACTACATTTTAATTACAAAAATTGCTCCTCTGTTCGGAAAAAAGTCAAATTTATTAAAATTGGATTCTAGGATCGCTTATAAAGACAGTGTCAATAATATTTACAAAATTGCCATGCAGTATTGTACTTACGTTTAATTTGTGCTGATTATTTACAATTTTATACTAGTTCTCAGGCAATATAATATAATATTTATATTTATTTATATGAAAACGGGACTCCTGTGTAGCCAGGATTAACACCGGCGACCATCAAAATAGGCAATGAACAATGAAGTCCATCGCAGTCCTGGGGGTAAAACTACCGCTGCCTTAGAACTCACAACGAATTTAATCACAAGAAATTAGTAGGAGTAAGAAGCTTCTGGAATTTTATTTCTCCTCTTAGCAATGTGAGAGACAGAAATATCGCAAATAAGGTATTAAAAGCCTAAAGAGAAGGCTAGTCAAGAAAAGCTCAACTGCCGTCCACCATGGATACTACTAATAGTTAGTATATTATACTAACTACAAAATGAAGATTAGTTACCAAAGCTTCACGACCGTCTCCTGTTATCTCTTAGCAGGCACTAAGATGTTTGATCAATCACGGCCATTCACGGAGATCGAACGAAACGCGCCAAAGAGATAGCAAATATTACATTAATTTACGTGTAGGTTAAATTGACCTAGATTGGGCTTGTAGGGTTAATAATGAATACTATTATTACTCGTATATATGCCCACACAGATTTTAAAATTTCACATACATAGTTAGCTAATGAAAATTAATACCTAATAATATTAACGTTTTAATATACGAAACTTTCTCTTATATAATGTATCATGAAATTTCTGAGCTTAAATTCGTAATAAACTTTTTGCACATCAAAGAGCTGACTTGATTTATAAGATGTCGAGATTAATTAAATATTTCAGTTAACTCGGCGATCGAGTTCATTAAAAGTTCTTCGGGACCCTTAAATAAGATATCTGATTGCACAATTTTGTTTACATGTGCGGAACAGATTTTGTTTTGCATGAATAAGATCGCTAAAATGTCGCATTTAGATAATAGCAATAGGCTACTAAAGATATGACATACATTTCTTCGATTTGTTATGTACTCGTAGGTACGTCACGATAATATAACTATAGCTAAAATAGTTACTTCGATAGCATACAAACTTCTCCAGACACGATAACCAAAGCATACAAAAGGCTCGGTGATTATTACGTCGCACTTTGTGTTTGTACATACTGTACGTTTTAAATCAAAAAATTGGTTGCCTGTAAAGTCGGTATACGGGCGAAAGTTTTACGTGACAACGACTTTGAGTGGTAAAATGTTTTCGAGTGGAAGGGACGCATGCCTTTCACTTTTTATGTCTGTCTCTCTCGCTCTTAGAAGGGACGCGTGCCTTTCACTCGCTCTCATTGTAAGCGCATAACGTGAGCCAGTTTCTTGAAGTGTCACCCGGCTAACCAATTTATAAGACGTTGTCACGTCAAAATTTCACGACAACTATGTTAATTATTGCGATTATGTAACTAGTGTTGTAACAAAATTATGTTTTTTTTTAATAATTTTATAACATTGTCAAGTAGTTTTTATAGTAACCTGTAGTGATAAACCGAGCCCTGGTGGGATATATTAAAAAATAGTAGTAAGACTCGAGTTACTTGATAGGATCTGCAGGCTGAAGTTGTAGTGAGCTAGCCCAAATAGGTTGCAGAACTGACATCCATACGGTCAGATGCACGGGCGATTTAGTAAAGATAAAGGGAGCAGATGGTTGCAGACGGCACAAATTCGATCATTGTGGAAGTTTAGGAAGTCTATGTTCCGTAATGAACGTCCTTCGGCTAAATAATAATGATAATATTCAACACCTGGTACTACACGACCAGCCAGTCGCGGGACCAGTCATATAAATTGTTGTTCGGTGCGACCTCCGATGTTTTAGACGGTTTGAAAGCCCGGTGTAGCTGTTATAAACCGCACCGTATTCCAGCAGTCGGATGCACATGAGTTAATGCAATGATGACGATGGAATATCTGCTTATAGCGTAGATATTTGACCAAAATCAACAAAGTCAGCGAGGTTTCAAAATCAAGTCGAGGCAAATAAAACATTTCATCGGATACGTTCTTACGCATGTTTAGAGCTTACATTGCCGGTAATGTACACTCATGAAGTAAATTGCTTTCAAATATGTGCTCTCATGGATGCTCCATTGCTCGCTTACCATAATACTCGTCACTAATGTGTTGCTGTACTAGTCTGTAGTAATGACAGCGAACAAATCATCCTCCTTTTTAGGGTTCCGTACCCAAAGGGTAAAAAGGAACTCTATTACTAAGGCTTCGCTGTCCGTCCGTCCGTCCGTCCGTTCATCTGTCACCAGGCTGTATCTCATGAACCGTGATAGTTAGACAGTTGAAATTTTCGCACATGATGTATTTCTGTTGCCGCTATAAGAACAAATACTAAAAAATAGGATAAAATGAATATTTAAGGGGGCTCCCATACAACAAACGTGATTTTTTTGCTCGTTTTTGCTCGCAATTGATAACGGTAATAGGTAGACGCTTGAAATACTCACATAATATTTAGTTATATATTCACTTTAAAAATAAATAATCAAATAAAAATAAAACAAATATTTAAGGGGGGCTCCCATACAACAAACGTGATTTTTGTGCCGTTTTTATAGATAATGGTACGGAACCCTTCGGGCGCGAGTTCGACTTGCACTTGGCTGTTTTTTTATTATCGCGTACGTAATCATAAGCTTTACGTGTTAACTTTTTTTTATAATACGTCGTGTCGCATACAAGCGTACTGTTCGCCTGATGTGAGCGGTATCTGCAGTCTATGTAGCTTGCTACTTAAATTGTGATTTTGTGCTTGATCTGTAGACAGCAGGGCCGTATCATGCGATCAGATCACCACGGTCAGTTAGTTCATTTTTATGCAACCACCAGGGATCGCCAACTAATACTCGGCTAACTCGTACATGGCGCGTTCACTTATCGACATTTTTTTTACTCATCAACTCAACTCGAATGTTCTGGCCGCTCGAGGAGTCCGAAATTGATCACAGCGAATTGTCATTCACTGCAACTCGAACTTCATTATCGCACAGTGAGAATATCCATTTAAGTTAACATACTGTTCCACGTCTACTATGCCACCAGTATTTCAATTGTCTAACCTAAAATAGTAGTAAACAGTAGTCCAAGTAAGATCACACAAAAGAAGCTCTATCGAAATGGAATTCAATTATTACTTTAGCGTTATTTTATCGCTCATCGAACACGGCGTGCCCTACGAAGTTGCTATTCAGATATTATTTGCAGGTAATTTCCACCGATACCTATTTGAGTTTGTCACCGCTGCAGGTGTTTGTACTTAATTATGGTAATAGACTGCAGTGTAAACAACAGCCTCCGCTTGTCTATTGACTCTGTTTTCGTTACAAATTTCGGTTTTGCGGGATGTCGAAATAATTTTGTGTTACTGCTGAGACGTTTATTTGCTATTGGGGTTGCTGTTAGCTATGACGTTTTCTGTTTTGAATTTTACATGTTACGTTCTTTTGTTTTATTAGCATAGAGTACTTATTGTCAGTCTAGTAAGGACTATTTTATTAAACTGTTTTTTTTATCCCTATGTAGGTACTGTTTTTTTTAAACTGACACATTTTTAATAATCATTTTTATACTGCTTTTGACTGCATCTATCTCAATGACTTATGCACTTGTGTATATTTTTACCTCTAAGTCCCAAGTAGAGGTGGGCTGCGAACGACTTGTGTTAGAGATTGTATTATTCTAGCTACATCTCTTTTGGCAGGGCCTCGTTAGTCAGTCAGCAAGGTGCACTACTGCACTGTGCTGGGTGATGAGCCACTTACACCCTAAAATATGTTAATTGCTCCGAAAACATTGAACCATTATAACATCCATGTATAATATCCATTGAAAATAACATTGTAAACTTACGACCCTACAATTTACTACGATAATATATCAAGCAAAGAATCTATTTCGCTCAAAATAGAGCGATTGTTTGGCGCTATCTCTGAATTCCACAGCTTAATAAACATCTATGAACTAACTCTATGAAACTGCAAGTAAAGTAACAGTTCAAATGAAGGTTTGTCCATCTGTGGCACAAAGTGTGTTTAATTTGAACGATGGTAGAAGCAAAATGAATTGTGATGGACGGCCATAGCGTGCCGAGGTGAAATACTGGCTAGCTTTTGGCTGTGAAGTTTAGTATTGATGGAGGTTTTGACGTGCATCGAAAATATGGCCAGTGTAATTGTTTTCTTTTTGCGTGCCGGTGGCGTTTCAACAAATTAACTTGAATGTTTTTTTTTTCATAAACTGTTATGTTGGACAGTGATATTGAAATTATGATTGATTGGTTTACACCGTTAGTGTATGTACACTAATAGCGACTGTTTGGCTCTATGTACTAGTAAATCTACGATATCATGTTATATATATATATATAGCAAATAACGAATCTGTTACATTTTTGGTTTACTTTATACATTTTTCTAAAACACGCAAAAAATGACCATGATGATACTAGCGGTAGAGGGTGGGTATCGGCAGGCAGAAGTGTGCATGAACTAATAGGTGGTGGAAGCACGCAAAGTAGTGTAGATCAAATTGCCTGTAAATATACATATTACATACCCATGAACCCTGAAAACTTATGGAGCACTCGTGCGGAGGTGAAATACTGGCTAGCTTTTGGCTGTGAAGTTTAGTATTGATGGAGGTTTTGAGGTGCATCGAAAATATGGCCAGTGTAATTGTTTTCTTTTTGCGTGCCGGTGGCGTTTCAACAAATTAACTTGAATGTTTTTTTTTCATAAACTGTTATGTTGGGCTAGTAGCGGGTAGTGATATTGAAATTATGATTGATTGGTTTACACCTTTAGTGTACACTAATAGTGACTGTTTGGTTCTCTGTACTAGTAAATCTACGATATCATATTATAGAAATATATATATACATCAAATACATCAATTGGCCGTGTGGTTTCCGGCAGACTAGAATAGAATCACTCCGTTTCCGTTCCGTTCCCGTGGATATCGTACAAGGCGACTAAGGGAAATACATTATCAAATATCGATCAGGCCTCCCCAACCCGTTTGGCCAGCGTGGGGAGTGTAGGCCAAATCCTTCTTCCGTCTAGGACGGACGAGAGAGGGTTGTGCTCCTGTAGTGGAGACTAGAAATGGACCTGATGATGATATATATAAATAACAAATAGCAAATAACGAATCTGTTACCTTCTTGGTTTACTTTATGTATAATATACACTGTATAATAGACACTGGCTGAACAGTTATATACTCAAATTACTGTCTCTCCTAACAAAAATATAGCTGCGCTAACACGCAAAAAATGACCAATGCAGCCACGGTAATCGCATGCAGATGCATGCGATAGTAGATACTAGCGGTAGAGGGTGGGTGTTGGCCGGCAGAAGTTTGCATGAACTAATAGGTGGTAAAGCACGCAAAGTAGTGTAAATCAAATTGCCTGTAAATATACATATATTACATACCCATGAACCCTGAAAACATATGGAGCACTCGTGTAATAATGATTTTAGCCAAACAAGAAAGTTATATAGATTCCCGTAACAAAGCTGGGTTTGTTTCAAGGTTTTAATTAACAAAATGTAACAGGATCAAAAACTACTATTGTGAAGGAACTGGAACGAGATAACAGGCAATTGGGCGTAGATTATACTTTTAATTTACAAAACATGGGTTGGATGAACATAGACGACTTAATTAAAATAGACGGAACATATTCGGACTCTAGTGAGGAAGTTATTTGAAGTTAAGATCTCAGCGTACATCATTGGCCTATTCTTTTCCTTATTTGGGTTCTTATTTGGGGTCAGTGCAATATGTATTTCTCTTCTATTCACCATCATCACCTTATCAACCTTCATATCTAAAGTAAATCCTTTCTCACCCAATCCAACCACTTTTTTTGGTCTTCCTCTCTCATTATATCCAGGTAAGATCTCAGCGTACATAACGTTGACAACGATCTGAAAGACGGTTTTTCATTAAAAATACTTTATTGTCCTGATAACAACTTTCATAAAAAATACTTTATTGTAACGGTACGGTGATAATACTACGGTACGGTGGTAATTGTAAGAATATTATAAGACAAAAATAGTACATTGTTAACAAAAGGTACGGACCCCGGGTCTGTAGACTGTAATAAATATCAATAAAAAAAAAACAAAAAAAAACGGTACGGTGATATTCTTCCTAAAAGCTAAGGAAAAAAATTTGATTGAAAGTGACTTTTTCATGGCTACGAGAGTCTTGATAATACCATACTACCGCCTCTTTCAGTCGTTATCGAGTAGACGCGCTTGGCTCGTCCCGTCCGAGTTCCCATTATGTATGCTGAGATCTTAATTTTAGCAAACAATTGTATAACATATCTATTAACATGTGTAATAATCCATTTGCCATTTTCTAAGTTTATGTCAATAATACATTGGTAATATTCCTTATGTCAAATCCATATTATATAAGGTGTCCATGGTCGGCAACTATCATATCGAGTGGGGAAATTAGTAGCCTCGGATACTCGGATAAATACAGGCATGGAACGGAGGGAGGGTTTAATTTGTATTAGACCCTTACCTCCCAGTACATTTATATTAGCTAAGCTACATATTATGAGCAAAAACTTCGTAATATGTATAATAATAAGTCGCAGCTAATACGTAGAATCCGCCGTATTACATATCTAACTGCTTAACAAAAGGCGAAGCTACTATTTAAAATCGCCTTTTTTTTTCATAATATCACCCTAGTGAATTGTCACTTGATGATACATCACTAAATTTAAGGAGACTTGTGAAGAGATATTTTTGTTTAATCACTAGCCTAACCTCGCTGAAAGATAATGTATTGACCATCCAATAAAGTTAGCCGTTATGTAATACGGCGATTGATTTGTTTAACACGTGTTCGATTAGATCGATACGCGCAACTATATCATCGAGCTTTTTTATTTAAATATGTGTATCAGTTGTCTATGTAGTACCCATATTGCTTAGTAAAATTTGTCCATGAAAATTTATTTATTTTATTATTAGACGATCAAATAAAATTTAAATGTATTTATTGTGGAACGCAGGTATTATGGTAGTACAATTTTATAATAACAAGTAGTGTGTCACTATACCCTGTCCTTGTGGCCATGCAATTTAAATAATGTATTATTAAAAATGATTTAGCACGTCAATAACATTCCGTCAACTTATCGTCTGAATATTCTTTAACATTATATGTTAGCATTTATTAATGAAAAATAATTTAAATTAATTTTAAATGTCACTAAGTCTAAGTACTTTAAAACTATCTCGTACTTTTTTAAAAATAATGATTCACACAAAGTCTAGAGAAACTATAATCATCAGATTATAGTTTATTAGTGTATTGATAATACAGTGGTAAACAAAAAAACCAACGTTGCTTACACTCAGTTTAGGGAAATGACTAATCAACCGTATCAATTGATTGAACAAAGTTAGCAAATGATTTGTTTATATCCAACCCAATGGCGTATACATTCTGCACTAATATTGGCAAATATAAACCAACTTATAACATTTTAATCACCCGAACAAAATATCAACAAACTTTATACCCTCGTAATAGAACTCTGTTTTTACATAAATCGTTTATCCTAATTGCAAATATTTGCCTGTAATTGTGAATATGCGTGTTATAAAGTTCAATTACGCATTACAATTTTGAAACATGGCGAATACCAATTTGTATTTTAGCGTAGTTAAGGGTAATGAGTATGATATTGTGTTGTAATTTTCATAATTAACATGCTCTACTAAATTATTAGGATATTGTTTTTTTTTTTTTTATACTACGTCGGGTGGAAGACAAGCATACGGCCCGCCTGATGTGAAGCGGTTACCGTAACCGTATTAACGCCCGCAACATAATATATCACTTGCGCGCCGCCACCCCCGCTGCTAACGCAGCATCTCCTTCCCCTCTGGTGACCTCACTCACTCGCAGGAACACAACAACCCTCAAGGGAATTGTTATTTGGCTGCGGTATTCTGTGAGGTGGAGGTACATTCCCCAGTCGGGCAGCTTACAATTACGCTCCCTACCTCTCTTTTCGCCAGAGCTTCGTTTGTCAGTCAGCAGGGTGCACCACGTGCAGGTGAAGTTGGCTTTGGTTCAAAGATGTTGATAAACCACTTACACCCCAAATTGAACAAATATATTTGGCCTATTACTAAGTTTCACCTAGTTTACATTGATAGTATATGTATTGAGAGACGAGCTTGGTGGTCGAATGGTTAGGAATGGTCACCTTGACTCCGAGGTCGCGGGTTCGATCCCCGCACATGACAAACATTTGTGTGCATGAACATGTCTGTTTGTCTTGGTCTGGGTATTTTCTATGTATTATATGTATGTATTTACAAAAAAAAAATGTATTTAAGTATATTTATCAGTTGTTTATTACTCATAGTACAAGCTTTGCTTAGTTTGGGACTAGATGGCCGTGTGTAATTTGTCCTGGAATATTTATTACATATTTATATTTAAATTATGTGTCCCTGTCACTTCGTAGAACCGCTGCATTAGATAACGGCTAACTTTAAGTGGATCGTCTTTATGTTTCCTTTCGGTTAGGTTTGTCTTGTATTGAACTATAAATATAAAAATTGCGGAGTCTTCGGAGGCTCTGAAACCTTGGTGATAATTCATTTGGATGCTAATATGATAATAGGGTGGTTTAAAGTAATAACTCCGCCATTTTTAAAAAGCTAGCCTTTATGTAATGCGGAGAATTCTATGAATTAGTTCAGAGGGTCGTAATTAAAATGTAGTAATACTTCAGTCCAGTCTCGCTCTCACAAATAGAACATTTGTTAATCTCGTAACACAGTATGAAACTTCAAAGTTTATTTAAAGTGTGATTGTATAGAAATATGATCGATCGTATTCAATGGTATTCTGCTAGCTATATGAATTGACATACAGGAATTAATGAAATCAGGTATACAAGTTTCAGTCAATTCATAATTCAATCTCGATTCGGTAAACTTTCATTCTGCGTTCTTATAGCAATTCTGCTGTCAAATAGCACTTTTAAACTGTCATAATTCCTCTGCTACACATTCCAGATGTGTTTTGGATGTTTCGAAACCTCTGATTGGAGGAGCCAATCGCCCATTTAAGTCAATTTTTTCTTCGCGATCGAGTATGTTGGACAGTCAGAATATCAATCAGTCGAACTCGTTCATCGTATTCGACTGTGTAGGATAAGTCTGATCGGCAAAAGCTGAACCAATGGAGTCTTGCTCGCTGTCAGACTCGAATCTACAATCAATCGAATCACAAGTCGACTGAGTCACGAGTATCCTTAGAGATAGTATCATTCCTCCAAGCGAGTGTAACGATGGTGAAATCGAGTTGAACTTGCTCTCGACTAGAATCTCCGATTAGCTGACTACGATACGATTTTTGATTTCGATTCGTTACTATAATCGACTGAAACAATTCTTTCCCCAGAAAAAAAACATTCGATATCATTCGGCAGGTAGACATTAGGTTAAGTTTGAACGATAGGTACAATCGACCGCTTACTGGCACTTCATTTCTTCTTCATCATTTCGTCTATTTGGTCACGTATAGTAACAATGAATGCTTGTTAAATTCCAATGATTTCACCAATTCGGTTCATCTCTTCTTCATCTGTGATATTTCGTTCACATGGTCTACATAACTAAACTTCAATTCTCAATAAACGAAAAATTCTGATTAGATATGAAAAAACATTTTATTATATAGTACCTAAGCTAAATCAAATACTGTGTTTGTTTTACCGTTTCGTTTTGTTACAGCACTAACGTTACATGGTGACCGGCTGCCTGTGACGATGAAAGATTGATTGAAAACTAAATAAATCTACTCACTATTGAAATATACACTTTTTATTCTCCCATTGTACTATTGCAGCAATTTTTGGTTAAAAAATGTAACGGAAAAAAATTGCAAAGAAACCAACAAAAACCGGCATTGATTTTGATAGCCAAAAAAGTTATATCATCCATTCAAAATGCTGTCATCTCAGTATTTTATGTTCCAAAGAGTTTTTACCGTAGTCGCGTCGTCTTGTAACTGCAAAAACGCACAAAAACTGAGCATTGTTTCGTTTCGTTTACAAACAAAGATTCATAAAAAACATTGGCAACCGAAAATCCGGCATCGATATAGGACCATGTCATAATATATCTCAGTTACATGGCTCGTAAGTGTGAAATATACGGATGTTCAATATTTATAGGAATTTTATTTGTATTTATTCACAAGGCACGTTTATCGCCGAGACAAAGGGACTCCACAGCCTGTATACTTTATTTTTGGTATCTGCATTCGTTTTGGTCTTAGGTCATATAAATAATGCATTATCACGCATAGGGTCGCATCTCTCAGGCACGAATGAAATTATTTCCAGGAATTTAACACTTATGACCAAGATTCGCTATCAGTTGTAATATTTATTTCAAATGCGGTACTGTACCTAATCGTTTTATGTGTGGGGAATATTATTAGTTGAAATAATTTTTACCATTTACGGACTGTTATACGAAATAATATTCATGTAATCACAAAAGCCGATATTTTTTTATGATTCGATATATGTAAAGTAATGCGACAGAATTGTGATTACTCGTGAATGTAACCACAGTAAAAATAATAGTACTATGTACAGTATCCCTCTCACTCCCACTCCCTGCCGCTCTCTAGTATTGATCTCACCTCCCCTCTGAGACGAATCTGGAACAGTTTGTATGGCGCCGCACGCAAACACGCTCATTCACGCTCTGCACAGACGTTATTGTTTATGTATTAGTAAACGATGCGACATTTGTAAGGAGTGGCCGGGGTGTGGTGTACATCACTCAATGTAATTTTTAACAATTATACATGTTCACGAATATCTCAAGAATTACTAGTCCGATTTTCATGTATTTCTGGGAAGCCTAGACTGCATCTTCTAAGAAGTTTTTAATGTGTCATCATTGTCCTAAACTATTAATAATCCGAGTTATAGCCTTCGACCTATAACTCTAATTACTAATTGTCTAGGACACATGGATGTTGTAAGAGAGGTAAGGCACAGTGTAATTCTAAGTTGCCCCCATGGGGAAGTTCCTCTGCCTCACAGTATACCGCAACCAAATAACAATTCCGTTGAGGATTTATGTGTTCCGGCGAGTGAGTGAGGTCACTAGAAAGGAAGCGAGCGCAAGCAATATTCCATGTTGCGAGCGTTAATATGGCTATGATAAACGGTAACCGCTTCACATCAGGCGTGTCAGTATGCATGTCTTCCACCTTACGAGTATAAAGAAAGATGTAAGATAGAAAATGATTTAAACTGTTGTTAAATTTTTCGCAAAAAACGAATAAACACATTTCTAATTAATTCAGTCAACTGAATTTAATCTCCCAAAATTTCATATTTCAAAAATAAATAACATAATCTCGCTAAGTAATAAAAAATTTGCTCAACAAAGTTGCCAACAGAGCACATTTTGAACAAAAAAATTTGAACAAAAAGCAGGTAAGCCGAAGAAAGCCATACCAGTGTCTGTTTTAATTAGTATGCAAATTTAATGGCCTAAAGGTATTTACATGTCAATGGGTCCCTAAATAACGCGATTCGAGACACAAAAGACCGAAGCGCATCTATGCCTACCAGCTTTGGCATATTGATCTCAGTATTCTCGGTTTATGGCGCGTCAGCTTCCTATGAATATAAATATTGTCATAAACGTTGACGTGCCCGGGGTCGAATAGTTAGCAATGGTCACTTTGACTCCGAGGTTGCGGGTTCGAACTCGCACATGACAAATATTTGTGTGCATGAACATGTCTGTTTGCCATGGTCTGGGTGTTTTCTATATATGTAACTAGTTGGCCTGGCGAACTTCGTATCGCCTTTAGATATTTTTACGTTAATTTTTCCTATAAGTATAAACTATCCTATATTTCAAGTTGGATCAAACTGCACTCACTGTGCAAAATTTTATTTAAATCGGTTCAGTAGTTTAGGATTCCATCGCGGACAAACAACGTGACACGAAATTTTTATATATTAAAATTATTTATAAAAAGAATATGCATTTATATACCTACATATATCACTTACCTAGTACCCATATATAAGCTTTGCTTAGTTTGGAACTAGGTGGCGTTGTAATAAGAAATAAGAATAATTATTTATTATCATTGTTTTATTTCTAAACGTTTTCGTGTGCTCATATAGAAGTGCTGTTTCATACATACAACAACACATCAAATTGGGGTATAGGTAGCTCACCACCATCTTTTAGCCTAAGCCAACCTCATCTGCATGTAGTGCACCCTACTGTCTGACGAGCAAGGTTCTGGCATTTATAATCTGACCGACTGGAGAAGTACCTCCAGTTCACAGAATATAGCAGCCAAATAACAATTTCCTTAAGAGTTATAGTGTTCCTGCGAGTGAGTGATGTCACCAGGAAGAAAGGGTTGCTGCTGTAGTAGCAGGGGTGGTATGGTACATAAATTCTTTAAAAGATCTACTATGTTTACAATTACGCGTATAAAATAAACTTTGTATTTAAATAATGGTTGGTAGTTAATTTATGATACTAGAGGGTAAGTAGTCTGGTTTCCATACTGCGAGGGAAGCTACAGGGTTCACGTTTCGTCTCTATTAAATCCTAATGAAGATTCATAGGTTAATAGCGATGTAAAAATCTGGTAAGCTTTAAATTTTCTCCTGATTTATTATTATAAGTTCCGCGAAGATTTTTTAATTAAAATTTATTCTGTAGCGAATAATCATATTTTTTATGCTACGTCTGTGAAGCGGGTTTGTAATATATCTGTTTTGGTCAATGTAATAAATTAGTTATTATTCATCACTAATTAGTCACTACTAATACTTAGTCAATGTGATAAATCATGTTTTGGTTACGGTTTTCTTGTTACCTGTCACCGGAACCAGGAGCTCCGCGAAGCTTACGTTCTTTAAAACCATTGTGAGAGCTTAATTCACTGAATTCAGTCGAATTGTCTGCATTTGTTTCCTGTATATAATCCTATAGCTTGAGCACCTGTTTTTCTATGTCTCCTCTTACTTCGTTACGGGCATAGTCATTAACTTTTTATACTGTGTATGTATGTATGTGTACGTATATGTATCTTCTATGTGTACTTATACGTGTATATATATTTATTATATTTGTGAAATTTTCTCTCATCAGCTTTTTATTTCATTTTCTTTGATTAAACTGCGCCATCTACCTTTTTGGCTTTTTTCCCCATTTTATCTACAATATGTAGTCTGGAAGTAATCGCATCACGATAAGGCCGTACTCTAATTCTATTTTTATCGTGGCTACGATAGATTTTCCGTCATGATTTAGTCGTAACGATTTATATTGTTACGACTAAATATCGTTCTACGACTGTCGTGCTAGCCGTTCCCACTGTCATGACAATCTGTCGTCACCGCAAAAAATGTCGTAGACGAGAGTAAATCGTGTCGTTCTATATGTGAACACCTCCATATAAATATATAAGCCACGACACTTAAAACTACACGATTATTTGTCGTCACGACAAAGTGGGAACGCGCCCTATCTCGTCTAATGAATCATTCGCAAAAGATACAATACCCCTTCTACTTTTTTTGTGCGTTATATTTTCATTGAGATGTTACCACGTGAATGTAAATGTTTTAAAGACGACTAATTGACGACGACACCCTACAATGTTTTTGAAATTAGGTTCGTATTTTAAAAGTGTTTATAGTTACATTATTTTTTTATATAAGTTGTTATCTTAAAAAGTATCTTTGAATGATAGCTAATTAATTTCGTTTTGTCTTTTAATGACTGATCATTATGTGAGATCTTCTTTAATGAGTTCAAAGTATTTTTAATGATTCCATGTTGTTGTTTTAGGGTCCCGGTCTACGGTATAGCTCCTACAATCAAACGGTAGAGGAGAGCTACAGAATTAAAATTTAGTTATATTTATGCGTATTGAAACTTAGTTTACAAAGTTACATTATGGATGTAAGTCGTTTATCAACATCTTTGAACCAAACCCAACCTCGCCTGCACGTGCTGCACTCTGCCGACTGACAAACAAAGCTCTGGCAAATGGAGAGGTAGGGCATAAAGTATTTTGTAAGCTGCCTGACTGGGGAAGTACCTCCACCTCACAGAATATCGCAACCATTTTACAATTTCCTTGAGGGTTGTTGTGTTCCTGTGATTGAAGTCACTGAGAAAGAAGGAGTTGCTGTGTTGGCAATGGAGGTGGCAGCGCGCAAGCAATAGCGATTTCTTTTTTATACTACGTCAGGTGACAGACAAGCATACAGCTCGCCTGATGCGAAGCGGTTAGCTTCATCCGTAACCATATTAACGCTCGTAATATGAAATATCTACTGCCTACACTAGCATGGACACAAAAACCCTCAAGGGAATTATTATTTGGCGGCTGTATCCTATGGAGGTACTTCCCCAGTCGGGCAGCTTAGTAATACACTGTAGGTACGCTACCTCTTTTTTACCAGAACCTCTTTCGCGAGTTGGCAGATCGTAGTGAGCTACTTACACCCAAATTACAAAATTACAAAATTCATATATATTTTTTTAATAACACAATATTCAAAATCATACTAAGTTAGCCTCACGGCCCAACAAATCAGCATCCAAATTCAGTCCATTATTTTGTTTTTAGAATCAATACTAATTATTCAGTTCTTAAGTTCGGCAGTCAACATCCAACACCGTTTTATTATAATTTCCATTAGAATTAAAACAAAGCAGCACACCTTAATAAATTACAGAGGTTTTACGAGACACTATATAAATAAAGACATGCGAATGCCATTAGTATTATTACAGTTTTATAGCGGTTTATAGCAGGTGTAACAAATGCAGGGACAGCCGCGATGACGGGAAATCTACATTAAGTACTATTAATGTTCACGTTTTGAAGGAAACTTTCAAGGACTATAACGTATTTTTAGAATTTGTGGTTCTTTTTATACTACACCGAATGGAAGAGAAGTATACGGCCCGCCTGATGAGAAGTAGTTACGAAACGGGATAAGAATTTATCATAGAGCTGATTTCGAGGTTTTGTTGATCAAATTATCATTATTTACAGGTTTGTGGAGCTCGTTGGCGTCGTTGCACGTGTCAGTCTAATCAACACACAAGTTAGGCAACGTCGACGTTGACAGATTTATAAAATGCGTTTTTAATAAGAACCGTGACATATATAATGTCACAAAGAAAATAGCTAGTTATGTTATAAATTACATTAAATAAATAAATAAATATTCTTGGACAATTTACACACTGCCATCTAGTCCCAAACTAAGCTAAGCTTGTACTATGGGCACTGATATTATACTTAAATACATTTTTTTTTGTAAATTCATACATATAATACATAGAAAATACTCAGACCAAGACAAACAGACATGTTCATGCACACACATATTTGTCTTGTGCGGGGATCGAACCCGCAACTTCGGAGTCAAAGTGGCCATTGCTAACCATTCGACCACCGAGCTCGTAAATTACATTATATTATTATGTAATACATGTATACAATCTCTAATATGAACTAAATCATCATTATCATAATCATCATCGTGTCAGTCCATTACTGATCAAAGGCATCCTCAATCGATTTCCTGCGTGAATAATCCAATGTCACCTGGACCCAATGATTCCGCTTAATCCTCAGCAGTTCTTCATTCCATATCGTAGACATCCCACGGTGCACTTGACTGCACGTGGCCTCCACTCCAGGATGATTCTATCTCATTGTATAGGTAATATGTATTTTGAAAAAATATTTTTATTGTTAACTCAAGCAAGACACAATGTGTGTATTCTAACATAATATAAAATATTGAAAATATCTCTCAAATATAACAACATATATAAAAAAAGTGAGTACTCATGTATTGAATTTATTTTTATCGTAATACGAACAAAAACAAAATAAACATAAAAAATCGTTTAGAAACGTATCTTTTTCCTAATCATATTTTTCCACGAAAGGCAAATATGTTTTGATATTTTGTTATATTTCGTCGAAAAGGGATTGTTATACAAAATTACATTTACGTGTTTCAAAGGATAAAAACACAGTATAAAAGGTTCAGCAAACATTGCTGGCTCCAATGATTTAATTTAAATCGAGCAGAAACATTGTTTTTGCACTCCAACATTTGTCTAGGATGTACGAAAAATAAAACTAGAAAACTTATTTAAGAATTCGGTAAGAAATAAATATTTACCTACCAGCCAGGTTTTCAAATATAATTAAGAGGGTTCTCTTGAATTTTGACAATACATCTTTTTTGTATAATATTTTGTAACTTACTGCTAAATTACGAGAATTCTTTTTAAATATTATACTATAAAACGAGGAAATTAATTAAATAATTCACGTATTTTTGTTGGGAAAGCCGGCTAGTTTCGATCTCAAACGGAGATTTTTTCACCAGGGCGAACGTCCAGACGCGCACTCCCTCTTTCTATTGTGACGACTGATAAAGATCTCCGTTTAAGATCGAAACTAATTGGCTTTCTCCACAATAACATGTGAGTGACCTGTTTGATTTAATAATTATTTGACTACAATTTCTTACGTGAGTTTTAACTTTTAATTATTTTATGAATCGACCAATTATTTTACATATGCACCTAATTAATTAAAGAAATTGTATATGTATGTATATGCCCAGACGATTTCGCAAAGGACTCTAACAATTCCAATACAGAAAAATCGATCTAGCCTGGACAATGTTCGTTTTCTCCGAACAAAACATTATAAAAAAAAACAGTGACATAGTCTTCTTTTTATTGCGGAAAAATATGTTATTCCAATTGGAGAAAATTGTTTTATTAAACAATGATCACGCGGGCGCGTGGGTATCAGCTGGTTTGAAACATTTCTTCTGCAAAACAATTATAACACCCAGAAATAACAGAAAAGTCATTAACCGACATGTGTTATATTATAATTATTGCGTTTTTGATACAACTTGGGTGGCAAAGGGCCCATCTAATGTGAGGTGGTTACAGTATTCTTCATCAGTACCTCGCAATTGTGCGCTTTAATATTATGAAAGGCCAAAAAGTATTGACTTGAGAACCTTTTTATATCTATAAAGATGCAAATTAGTATACGGCAGCCAATGCAACTTTTCAAGCCCTCTTTGAACAACCACACGCTCAATCTCCTACTTAGTTGATAGTTTTCCAAATAAAAAAAATAATGTTAAAACGAAAATTTCTAACTTTCTTATTTTCTGCAATGTTCGCAGCTTCAGAAATACCTAGTCCACACAGATTCGATTAAACACAACGATCGCGTTTCCTATTAGCTTCAGTTGCATTGGTTCGTGACGTCACGCGCCTCCCTCCATTCCCGACTTTTTATATTTTTTCCAGAAAATTCTCCCCGATCCTATAGCCGTAATTGGAGAGTGCACTGAATACTGCCGCAAAAAAGTTTAAGGTTTTAAAGTGACGGCGGATCATAAATAACAAGAGTTTTATGAAGCAAACGCTGAAAATTTTGTCGATACTTCCGGTTTAAAAATAAACTGCTGTTTTGCAGAGTTTGATAGGAAAGTTATGATAAGTAGAGCCGAGTTAGTTAAGTCCATGAATTTACGCTTAGAATAGTTGAGCAGTGTTAGTTTAACTCTTTAATAGTTCTTTTATTATTTCACGTGAGGTAGATTTGTCATTATATAAATTTAAGTTTTCTGTTTATGAATGACTATATACACTTTTTCCTGATAGTTTCCATCGCATTCACGCTAGTAATTGTGTAATTTTCACCATATTCAGGTAAGAAAATGAGACAAATTAATACAATTGTTTAATTCGCATTGCGTGCTGGTTTTTTTTTTCAAAGGAGAGCACAATAATATGCGAAACAGCTATAAAATATGAAAATGCTCTATAAAATCTATGGCATTCTCTATCTTGTGTTTGTTACGCCAAATAAAACGTAGCGTGTAGAATAAAAAAAAAGTGTATGGTGTACCGTGTCTATGGTGTAACGTGTCTATGGTAGAGTGCTTCGAAATATATCACGTATTTTTTTATATTAAAAAAGATAAGGAAAGATACTCCCAAGGCCAAATTGCTTATTACTATTCAACAGCGAGACTCATTTGGGTTCCGACCATGAAAAAGGCGTAAAAGTTGACAATCCAAATTTAGAGCTTTCTTCAATGACATTGACATTGAGAAATCTTGGATTACATAGACAAGCCTCTAAATAATTTAAATGAAATGGACTGTTTTACGATCTTCGGTCGTCACAGAAATCAAATCAAGGTTCTATCTGGTTTATAGCACGGAATATAAATCAAAATGTAACTATTGGTTAGTGATAACACTTTTATATCTTGAAGAGAAGTATTTTATTTAAACTCACTCCTTCCACGACAAGAAAATCCAACTGTTCGTTATCCTTTTGGTAGTTACACGGAAAACTCAGAGTGAAATCGTGTGGTGGTTCTTTATTATCCGGCTGAAGAGAAAAGGAGGGTTATATTTTTCTAGTAAGTATCTGCATGTATGAATATTTCTTTGACATGCTCAATATACCGTTTTACGAATTTCAACTTGTGAGTATAATGATTTCAATATGGCGTCCTCGAAAAAAAAGCAGGAGGATAACAACAAAAAAACTTACAATTTTGCAGTCTGGATTTTTGTTTCGGTTTCGGTTTACTGAAACCGTACTGTTTTCTTGTTTAAAGGCATCTATCTATTTGTCTTAGACCTAGAATTTTTTGTTCCATACCTGTAACTTCTTAATAACTAATGCAAACATTTCTACCACTTTTGGTTGATTTGACACTTCGCTTTATGCAATTCGTATAACAATGTAATAATAAAGTAACAGCATATAGTATGGTAAGCGCTCGGGGGATGTAAGTGACAAGAACTAAAGTTAACTACCAAGCGAGGCTCTAGTGAAAGATATCTCGGATATTAAGCCCGACTGGAGAGATAACTCCATCTCACTAAAAACCGCAGCCAAATATATCGAATAATATAAAAATATTGAACTGGTATCAAAATGGGAGATGGCCACAACGGCCTTCTATAAGATTTTTAAATAATCTAACAATTAATTTATCACCCACATTTAATTATCAGACTACTCTGAAATGAAAATGGAGATAACATATTTCATATCCAACAATATGGGGCTCATTGCGTACAATATTTTTTCCCGTCCAATTAAAATAAGTTTAAATTTCATGATTTTCCTTTCATTTGATTCACAATGTTTATTAAAGAAATTTAATACTTATAATTGGCCGTATCGTTGGATGCTATTAAAGCAGAGGTTCCCAACCGGTGGTCCGCGGACCGCCAGTGGTCCGTGAGAGGTAAATTATGGTCCGTGATACAAACTTATAATGAAAGAGATTGATACGAAAGACTCAAATCTCGAGTTATAGAGTAATGGATTTATATGACAATTGGGGACCCTACACGCAACAAAAACCTCGTAGTGGTCCGCGACCAAAAAAAGGTTGAGAACCACTGCATTAAAGTATAGGATATTTTTATTTTTCATTTTTAGCTGGATAGATGGATACCTGGGTATGGATACGAGAAGTAAATTAAAAAAAATGTTTGAATTTAGTTTTGTTTCTTTTAAAAAATAAAGGAATGTTTACTTTGAGTGAAATTTACCATCTCCATTGTTTTAGAGTAGTGATGTTACGATCTGGAATTTTGTCAAACCGAGTTGAATCGGTTAGACAATTCATGCAAGTCGATTCCAAACCGAATCGACGAAATCGCGATTTGAATCGGTTTGAACCGATTTGAATCGGTTTGAAGTCGAGTCGATACTCGACTTTTTAAACCGATTAAAAAGTCGAGTCGTTACTCGACTTTTTAAACCGATTAAAAAGTCGAGTCGTTACTCGACTTTTTAAACCGATTAAAAAGTCGAGTCGTTACTTGACTTTGTAAACCGATTAAAAAGTCGAGTCGTTGCTCGACTTTTTAAACCGATTAAAAAGTCGAGTCGTTACTGGAATTTTTAAACCGATTCAAACCGATTTGAGCATAAACCGAGTTGCGTCGATTAGCGCCTTTACTAAACCGATTTGGCCGAGTCGAAAGCGATGTAACGACTCGACTTTTTAAACCGATTTGAGCATAAACCGAGTTGCGTCTATTAGCGCGTCTTGCGTCTACTAAACCGATTTGGCTGAGTCGAACTTACTTACGCATCTCGCTCGCGTCGCTCTGCGCGCATTCGCCCGTTTGGCCGTTTGCTCGTTTGGCCGTTTGACCGTTTGCTTGTTTGGCCGTTTGCCCGTTTGGCCGTTTGCCCGTTTGACCGTTTGGCTGTTTGCTCGTTTGGCCGTTTGCCCGTTTGGCTGTTTGCGCGTTTGCTCGTTTGGCCGTTTGCTCGTTGGCCGTTTGGCCGTTTGGTCATTTGCCCGTTTGGCCGTTTGCTCGTTTGGCCGTTTGCCCATTTGGCTGTTTGCGCGTTTGCCCGTTTGGCTGTTTGCTCGTTTGCCAAACGGCCAACCGGCCAAACGGTCAAACGGCCAAACGGTCAAACGGCCAAACGAGCAAGCGGGCTAACGGGCAAACGAGCAAACAGCCAAACGGCCAACCGGCCAAACGGTCAAACGGCCAAACGGGCAAACGAGCAAACAGCCAAAAGGCCAAACTTGCCCGTTTGGCCAAATGAGCAAACTAGCAAACAGCCAAACGGCCAAACGAGCAAACGGCCAAACGGGCAAACGACCAAACGAGCAAACGGCAAACGAGCAAACGGCCAAACGGGCAAACGCGCAAACAGCCAAATGGGCAAACGGCCAAACGAGCAAACGGCCAAACGGGCAAATGACCAAACGGCCAAACGGCCAACGAGCAAACGGCCAAACGGGCAAACGCGCAAACAGCCAAACGGGCAAACGGCCAAACAGGCAAACGGCCAAACGGGCAAACTTGCCCGTTTGGACAAATGAGCAAACTAGCAAACAACCAAACGGCCAAACGAGCAAACGGCCAAACGGGCAAACGACCAAACGAGCAAACGGCCAAACGGCAAACGAGCAAACGGCCAAACGGGCAAACGGCCAAACGCGCAAACAGCCAAATGGGCAAACGGCCAAACGAGCAAACGAGCAAACGGCCAAACGGGCAAATGACCAAACGGCCAAACGGCCAACGAGCAAACGGCCAAACGGGCAAACGCGCAAACAGCCAAACGGGCAAACGGCCAAACAGCCAAACGGTCAAACGGGCAAACGGGCAAACGGCCAAACAAGCAAACGGTCAAACGGCCAAACGAGCAAACGGCCAAACGGGCGAATGCGCGCAGAGCGACGCGAGCGAGATGCGTAAGTAAGTTCGACTCAGCCAAATCGGTTTAGTAGACGCAAGACGCGCTGACGCGCTAATCGACGCAACTCGGTTTATGCTCAAATCGGTTTAAAAAGTCGAGTCGTTACATTGCTTTCGACTCGGCGAAATCGGTTTAGTAGACGCGCTAATCGACGCAACTCGGTTTATGTTCAAATCGGTTTGAATCGGTTTAAAAAGTCGAGTCGTTACATTGCTTTCGACTCGGCCAAATCGGTTTAGTAGACGCGCTAATCGACGCAACTCGGTTTATGTTCAAATCGGTTTGAATCGGTTTAAAAAGTCGAGTCGTTACATAATGTAACGACTCGACTTTTTAATCGGTTTAAAAAGTCGAGCAACGACTCGACTTTTTAATCGGTTTAAAAAGTCGAGTCGTTACATTGCTTTCGACTCGGCCAAATCGGTTTAGTAGACGCGCTAATCGACTCAACTCGGTTTATGCTCAAATCGGTTTGAATCGGTTTAAAAAGTCGAGTCGTTACATCGCTATTTTAGAGTACTTTCTCTCCAGTTGGCATTTAAAGATTATTTCCATTATAATTGAATTTAAGTTAATTCACGTACTGATATGTAATATAAACATTGAGATATCACAGTGCGAAGTCAGGCATTAAAATAATATCAACGAAACCCACAGTTGCTCAAAACGACGCACGATAAGCTGAAGCAAAAAGAGATTGCAAATTATACGTCCTCGTATCATATTATTACAACTGTTGAGTGCTCATCTCGACTCGTGTGTGGTAACACTGCGGCAATGGCATTTTTTATATCGCGGTGTTATTAAGAACATGGTTTCTAAGCAAAATGTTCAGTTTGTTGTCTACCCATATGCGCTACACTGCTGGCATACGAGTCTTCCCTCAATCAAAGGAGCTTAGAGCGCACCTTCTACTCCACCATACTGCTCAACTGAATTTGCATCTACATCAACCCATATTCATTCAACTGCTGGGATATGGGTCTCCCCTCAATCGAAGGGGCTTAGAGCATACTCCAACCGATGAAACCGGCCTCGGCTGCCCTTCTCCCCTCCTCAGTAATTTTTATCGAGGTTTTCATTCTCAACGATTCGCAACACAGTGTGCCCCTCACTACATTGAGAAGCGCTTCTCCACTGTGAACCTCACGGTAACCTGTGCTAGCTCAGAGAGATGGGAGGCGCAGACGTCCTCAAGTGTGGACTTCACGTTTTTCTCCTCTGCCAGAACATTAACCAACGTTCAGCAAGTTCTCCCCGAAGAGAAGTTCCCGAAGTTAAGTTGTTTCCCAGGCTGCATCAGGCCCAGGCTGCTACTAACACGTCGTTCCTACCGGATATTACCTACGTCCGGTGTAAAGATAAACGAGCCAACAATAGTCCCCAGCATACGAGGAGGTATTCCGGCCTTAGCATCCTATCGTTTTAAGAGCCTAAGCCAACCTCATCTGCACTTGGTGCACCTTGCGGCTAGCAAGGATCTGGCGAAAAAGAGGTAAGGTATGTGGGGTCTGATTGCGGATGTACTTCCATTTCACAAAAGACCGCAGCTACCTAACAATACACTTTAGAATTGATATGTTTCTGCGAGCGACGAGGCGTAAGGATTTTATTAGTTGTTTTGGATGCAATAAAATACCCAATTGAATGTATTACAATATTTTGCATTTTCTACGCAATTTATAGTTACGAAACAATTTACAACATAGGTATATTTTCTATATTGAATGTTTATGTGCAAATAAAGAATTACATTGCATTTTAAGGAGCCTGTATTCCCATTGAGACCTGGGCAATAGTTCTCGTAAGCGCCTATAGGCCATGGTAACCGCTTTACATTAGACGAATTTATGAAATTACCAGAACGTTAATTACGGGGAATTCTGCAATAGCTCAGAATAGCTCAGCGCAGCCCTCTACGCGTGAAGAGTCCTCATGTCCGCTGCCATGCGTGCGAAGATCGATGGCTGATGAACCGAACGAGGCATGTCGCGATAGAGATAAGAGCCACTCGACCTACCCTCTACCAAAGGGGTCATATGGAGGCAGTATTTGAACAAAACGGCTAGATTTATTTTATTTCTATTACTAGTGCTTGAGACTTTTATTGGAATTATGTTATTATTGTTTTTGCATAGCTATTGAAGAAAGTATATTACGACTTAGTAAGACGTGCGCGGTGGTTGAATGACTTTGACTCCGAGGTATTAATAAAAACAAAATTAAAAATTTTGAAAACAACAACGACGGTTAAAACGTAGTTGAAAAAGGATAAAATAATTTTGAAACCCCCCAATTAAAGAATTTATGCTATGAACTTAATAAAAAAACCTTAAGAAAATCCGTTGGGCGCTGCCATTAAATGAACTAGTTTGGCAGTTTTATAGTAACTTGTTACTTATTTATATTTACTGCAGCGCCCCCTGGTGAGTTGTCACCGTAACACCTATCTAAGAACATGCACCAATCAAATCCGAACCCATAACTGAAAACCGCATCAAAATCGGACTCGTAGTTTTGGAGATAATTGGCAACATTGATTTGCACAAACATCCTAGCACCCCAAACGCATATACCGTCTCCGTTCCGTCGCGGGTAAAAAATGTATTTAATTATATATGAGTTATCTAGCATCCATAGCACAAGCTTTACTTAGCTTGGGACATACATTTATGAAATTTGTCACACATTTAGACACTGCTATAGACTAATAAAAATTGGCGAATTCCAGCAATTAACATACCTACATATGGGTAGAATATAGAAAGATGGTATGTGATAAAGAAGGCTAGAAAATGATAACATCCTTTTTTAAGTCACATAAAACGACAAATACTGTGAAATTTGCGAAAAAATATGTGAGAGAAACAGCGGTATGGGAAACTATTATGCAGTAAAGACTATAGTTGAGATTTTGGCTTAAATTTGTGCTGATAAAATAAGCCAGAAACCTCTTATTCCACTACAAATAGCAGTTACCTCGTTCCCGTTCCGTCAGCAGCGACCGCTGAGACGCTCGAAGCGGCCAGGTTTATCTCAGACTGCTGTAATGAATATTAATTCGTACCAACCGTTTCGTGTATGGTAGTGAATTATCTATAGGTATTAGTCGTCGCTTTGTGTTTGTAAACATGAGCTAGTCTTTTGAAGCGGGTTACGGTTGTTTGAAAATGGTAGCACAGATTTTCTGTTTTTTTTATTTTAGTGAAGTGAAAACTTCTTCAGCGGCGTTGTGCACTTTTTGGGATGGGTAAAAATGTTAAACTCGCGTTAGGACACGTGACCTGATCGAAATTTCGTAAGACGGAAGAAGAGTAGACCGCCGGCGCGGCATAGGAGAGGAAGTAATATCCCTCTCTCTTTCTACCGCGCGGTGAAACTGTATACCTGCTCCTGCTGTTTATTTTTTAAATGTAATTTAAATTGTCATGTTTGTGTACGATAGCGCAATAAATGAATGTTGTATTTTACCACATAAATGATAGTACTTTTATACTGCAATTCGTAATTAAGCAATTCCGTCGAATTTATTCCACCATTCCAAAATATTAAAAAATGCACAAACGTTAATGTTTAAATTTTCACTTCTGCCGGCACTCCCGGAGTCCAACCCGTTTTTTGTTAGATTCGATTTTAGTTCCAAATATTCAGATTCAAAAATTATTTACCAATATGAGTAGTTTTAATGACAAGATTATTTATTCATATTCACCATATTACATGTATGTTTTGTTTATGTTTTAAGGTGTAAGTGACTCTCCACCACCTTTGAGCCAAAACCAATCTCACATGTACGTGGTGCGCCCTGCTGACTGACAGAAGAGGCTCTGGCGAAAAGAAAGGTAGGGCCTAGCGTATTTCTTAAGCTGCCCGACTGGGGAAGTACCTCCACCTCGCAGAATACCGCAGCCAAATAACAATTCCCTTGAGGGTTGTTGTGTTCCTGCGAGTTATTGAGGTCACCAGAAAGGAAGGAGTTGCTGGTTGGCAGCGAGGGTGGCAGAGCGCGACCGATATTTTATGTCGCGAGTGTTAATATGGTTACGGTAACCGCTTCACATCAGGCGAGCTGTATGCTTGTCTGCCACCCGAAGTAGTAAAAACAAAAAAAAACAAAAAATCTTTATCTCAGAGAGATGATGGTGGGTCACTTAGGCTACAAATTACGTTTGACTGTAGAAACTAATTTTTAATAAAACCAGTGTACACACAACACTACCTTTACATTATTCCCTATACCTGACGTATTTGCAGCGAGACTTCGATTTGTCTGAGCCGGGATCCCCGCGGTAAGCATAATGAATATTAACTTCCAGTCAAGAGACGTCTAACAGCTTGTGTTTACGTGTGGAGAGTTGCACGCCCCTGGTATTGAGAGCTCTGTCTATATCGGTACCAGGTTTCAGAATCAATGGAGCTACTAATATGTGTTTTTGTCCGACTACCAAAAAGGGAGGCTAATGTGTTTCGAGCATATGTATGAATGTGAGGTGGGTGGCGTCCTTGCGCGTGTCAGTTTAATCGAACACGCAAGTTAAACAACGTCGAACGTAGCCTGTCAGCATGGATGGGTTTATTTATCTCGACCTCCTCCGTGCTACGAAGGGCACGCTAAGCCGGCGGTCCCGGTTGTTGTCATCAGCTGACATTCGTTTAGGCAAGACAGTGGCCTTTAGGCGGCTTGCAAAGACTGGCCTCAGCCAACCCGCAGTTGAACAGAGTGGTGGAGTATACTCTATGAGGTATAGAGCATACTCCACGAGTTCGACTGAGAGGAGACCCGTATCTCGGCAGTGGGATGAACAAGGGTTGACGACGCTGTATGTATGTATGTCTATTTTATTTTTGGCACTCTCTGCAGTCTAAACCGATAGATGGATTTCAATATAAGAGAAGTATCATTGGATTTGTCTCAGTTGTTGGGATGCTATAGGGTATATGAAAAAGTGGTGGTTAATTGCAATATTTCTTTAATTTCGCGGGGCACCACATTATTTGAATATATACCTTAAGAAACTATTTCAGTAATTTTTTTGAATTTTTTAAATGACATTTAGGGGTCGCTACCAAGGTTTGAATTTTAAATAAAAACTCAAAAACTGTATTTTTGCGTTTCTTTTATTCATAAAGCCTGGACTAAAAAAATATTACGAAAATGATTGTTGTAGTTATGAATTAAGATAATATGTAGATATCTAAATCAATTATTTTTAAGATACAAGAGTTGACTTGTTAGTATTAGGGTATTTCTTCCTATACTCTTTCACCAACTAAAGTAAATATGTATTGCTTTTGTTGTTCATTGGTTGTAATCAATTTATTATATTTTTCTATTAAAGCAACACCACGCTCAGCTATGTCGTTCACTACTCGCAAAGAATGCACGATATTTTTGGCAGCTACATAATCAGTATCTTCGTTCCAAGTTTCCACGTCTGTATTCAAAAAATTGATGAGATACCTAGGATCTGGAAGAATCTTAAGGAATTACTAGTCACGAAGTTATCTATATTTTTTTCGTGGATATGTGTGATATCAAGGGCTTTTCTTTTGAAGCAATCTTCTGTGCCTTCAATTTTCAGTGCTTCTACCATTTTTTTTTTTCTGTTGAACTGAAAGTTCATCATCGAAAAAGGCAAACGAAACTAGCTCTTCTGACAAATACCACAAATGAATCAGAATTTTTTTCAGTGCATCATTAGCTATATTTTTGTTAAAGCTTTCAGAGGCTTTAAGGTCTTTCAATAATTGAAGGTCGTTTCTTGGTGCTGACCATCCGGTAGAGGCTTGAAACCAGTATTTAACATAATCACCGTGAAAATGCATATTTCTCTCACAGCCTGTTCGTCTTTCTTAGTAAGCTTAAACTGATGTTCAAATATATAAATTTTCAAACAGTACAATGCTCTTGCCATCCATCTAGCCCGATGTAGACCAGCAGGTCTCAATAGAACGCCTTTTTCAGGAACACCTAAGAAAATGATAGTCAGATTCAACAGTTCTCTGTAGTCATCTCGAGGTTGATGTACTTGTAGTTGTTGTTCGGCAAAAGAAATCCTGTCTGCGATCACTTCTGCAAGAATATTTGTCTCAGCATCATCAGTTATCGTTTTGTAGTCGCTTTTATCAATAGTGTCCCAATTATTCTCAATTTTTTTAATAATAGTAAATCAGGACCACTAGATGGGGCGAGCGATTGATCCACTACAGCTGACAACATAATTTCCATTATGTGGTGACTGAACCAATTAAAAATTGGCGTCGATTTTTTCGCACTGCTAATAAAAACTGCTTGTCTTCTTCTACAGAGGAGAGGATGGAGGGGATAAGGAGCGATTGTCTATGCGAGTTTCACTTGCACGTAAAATGGTAAACCGCGGTCCTTAAACGCTTTATGTAAAAACTTTGACTGCTGGTAGCGACCTCCAAATCTTAACAAAAAACAAAAAAAAGCAAAATTTATTTCATATTTAGAAGTATATAATCAAATTAGAAAGTGCCCCGGTGATATTTCAAAAGTCGAAAAATAAGGACCACCCTAATATATATATATATATATATATATATATATATATATATATATATATATATATATATATATATATATATATATATATATATATATATATATATATATATATATATATATATATATATATATATATATATATATTGCAATTAACCAGAGAGAGGGCGCCAAGCGAGCATGTGGCAACCTGGTGGAATGCAATCAGCACCGCCCATGGAGATCAGCAACACCAAGAGGTCGCCGAACCGTTTCCAGCCTTTTAAGGGAAATAAAGACTCTGTTCTTGAAGGTTCCAGGTTGTAATTGTTCGGATGTACCGCTAAAGAGTTAGTGTCATTTGAATAATTTCTTGTTAGGGTCCATTCGTCCCTCGACATACATTGGCTGTCGGCATTGGTATGAAAAGCTCGATGGTGTTGTTATGCTTGCCTCATCGATTGTGCAAGTTTATCAACATCGACTATAGCCTGTCTGTAGAAGGGTTATGTATCGTACTTTTGTATTAGGGTGTAAGTGGTTTATCAACATCTTTGAACCAAAGCCAACTTCACCCGCAAGCGGTGCACCCTGCTGACTGACAAACGGAGCTCTATCGAAAAGAGAGGTAGGGAGCGTAATTGTAAGCCACCCGACTGGGGAATGTACCTCCACCTCACAGAATACCGCACCCAAATAAGAATTCCCATGAGGGTTGTTGTGTTCCTGCGAGTAAGTGAGGTTACCAGAAGGGATGGAGTTTCTGCGATGGCAGCGGGGGTGGCGGTGCGTGAGCGATATTTTATGTTGCAAGCGTTAATATGGCTACGGTAACCGCTTCACATCAGGCGGGCCGTATGCTTGTCTGCCACCCGACGTATTATAAAAAAAAAAAACTTCAGGGGGCACATTAAGTCTGGTCCAGGTGGATCTCATTAGATGTCAGTCGTTAAGACAATTCAGTGGCCTTTGGGTGGCTTCAAAACCTTGGTTTGCGCTCATTGAGTTTTAATAATATTAATATTCGTATCCTCAATGTAGCCGGGTTCCGGTTTCCTTATTCCTGTAACAAAGCTGTTCTCAGCGACGTCACAGTTTACTGCGGCAACGTCGATCTCACTGAAATCAGGTTCCCCTGGGGCAAAACATAATGAATATTAATTCTCATGAAGTTACTGCTCGAGAAGCGCAAAGATGCTATACTATGCTTAAAGGAAACATTGTGCATGTAAATGCTTTTATTAATTAAAACTATGTTTATCAGTTTTCTGGTTTGTTTAGTTTTGAACAAGGACATGATCATTATCATCATTACAGCGGAAGGACGTCCATTGCTGAATATAGCATAGTGGGGGTGTAAGTGGTTCATCGATATATTTGAAGCAAAGTCAACCTCACCTGCACGTGGTGTACCCTGCTGACTGACAGAAGAGGCTCTGGCGAAAAGAGAGGTAGGGCGTAGCGTATTTTTAATGCTGCCCTACTGGGGAAGTACTTCCACCTTACAGAATACCGCAGTCAAATATGCGTTCTCAGCGAGGGTGGCAGCGCGCGAGCGATATTTCATGTTGCGAGCCTTAATATGACTATGGTAACCGCTTCACATCAAGTAGGCCGTGTCTTGTCTGCCGCCCGACATAGTATAAAAAAAAATTGCCCTCCTACTTAGACACCACATGGATTGATTTTGTGCCATTTGCATTCCTCGATCCTTACCAGATGCTTGTCTTACACTGCGATTTTCGGTCGCCACCATGAATTAATGGTGATAGAACAGGAAAGAAAGCTTTTTTTCTTGGATAGGGCATTTAGTATTTTTAATGTACAGGTGTTTTACTTATTTCACAACTAAAATACAACTAATTTCTTCGTGATCTAGATGAAGTAACTTGTCTATGAAATATCTAGACTTCAGCAACGTTTCGTATCCAAATAAAACCATAATGTAAAACAAAGTACAGCTTAACGAGTCCTGAAGCGTGTACGGCTTGCTGCACCGAGCGACGACGCGCATTAAAAGAAAATTAACGGCATTTGATGCATAGATTATGCAAATCGACGCATATCCGCATCCTCCCGCCGTTATCACGTACACTAAAGGTCTACTCACACGTCTCTATGAAATGCAGTCAGCTTTTTGTTTTTTTTTTTAAACATAGCCCTCGTAGACGACGACTTGGAGCTCGATGGATGGCGTAGTTAGTTAGTAGTTTAGGAATTTCGATCGTAGCCTGTCTTACTTATCTAAAGCTCCTACGTGCTTCGGAGGCCAGGTTAAGCCGTCGGTTCGGATTTATCAGATGACTCCCAAAACCCATAGTTGAGCAGCGTAGAGAACGGTCCAAACCTCTTCAATTGAGCGAACACCCGTATCCCAGCAGGCGGATGAATATGGATTGATGTAAATACGAGGTATTATCTAGATCGTAATTATAAATTTACCATTTTATATAGAATGTTATATAGAATTAAGAATTTTATATAAAATGTTATATAGAATTAAGAAGGTTATATAGAATGTCATTTCATTTCAATTAATTTATATGCAAATTTTACTAAAATACTCTTTGTTACCGTAGATTATATCTATTGTAATTTTACTAAGTTAATTTAGTTTTTGACTGCATGAAGCGAATCGATACAAATTAAATTCATATTCGTTTGTATAATAAGTTAATATCGCGAAATAATTTTACATGATAATCCTTTAGAAATAAATTACGCCTACCAATTAATTACAAAAAACACATTTCAATAGATTTTTTTTTGTATTTCATCGTTATCAGCATGTATCTACACACTGCTGGATATAAACCTTTTCCAATGCTTTCCACCATATGCGATCCTCCGCTTTCCGCATCCAACCGCTACTAACCACTTTTTTGATGTCGTCGGTCCATCTAGAGATTTTTGTATATACTTTTTATGTACCTAATATATAAAAAATATATACAAAAATCTCTAGATCCAAATATTATTTGTAGATATTTTAGAGATATTGGTATCAATGTGATATCAAAATATTGTGGTATTACTCAGGAAACTCTGTAGATAAATAAATAAATAAATAAATATTTCTGGACAATTTACACAGCGCCATCTAGTCCCAAATTAAGCGCAAAGCTTGTGTTATGGGTACCTACTAGACAACTGATAAATGTACTTAAATATTTTTTTTTTGTAAATACATACTTATAATACATAGAAAACACCCAGACCAAGACAAACAGACATGTTCATGCACACAAATGTTTGTCTTGTGCGGGAATCGAACCGGCGACCTCGGAGTCAAAGCGACCATTACTAACCATTCGACCACCGAGCTCGTCAAATCACGATCATATCAGATAATTAGATAATATCACACTTCACATAACTTCTGTATATTGTAATTTCAGTAGTATTTGAATTCGTCGTCAAACCTTATTCATCCCACTTTATTTTTTATACTCCGTCGGGTGGCAGACAAGCATACGGCCCGCCTGATTTGAAGCGGTTACCGTAGCCATATTACGCTTGCAACATAAAATATCGCTCGCGCGCCGCCACCCCCGCTGCCAACGCAGCATCTCCTTCCTTTCTGGTGACCTCACTCACTCGCAGGAACACAACAACCCTCAAGGGAATTGTTGTTAGGCTGCGGTATTCTGTAATATAAATTATTCTGTAATACTGACTTGACTTAACGACTGTCATCTAATAAACACAGCCGGGACTGACCGCATAACGTGCCCTCCGAAGCACGGGTATTTTAATAATTTTAAATAATAACCGTAATGTCTCATATTTTGAATACCGCAAGTTTTTTAATCTGTGGAAATAAACTAAATAAATAAAGTGTATTTATTTATTGTAATTAAATAAATAAAGGTTTTTAAAACTCTTTAAATTTTCCTGTAGAACTGTGATTAGACCATAAATGAGTTTTAATAGCGCTGACGATACAATTTTCAGTCAGTTCTTGCTAGAAACCACTGTAACAATATGTTAATTAATTCAGGAGAGATTTATGCTGTGCATTATGTATGTATGCATTGTGTATAGAAGTCAAAGCTTACGGCTTAGAGGCTTTAGTTGATAATTATTATGCTACCTAAGTAATTAATTATTGTCGTATAATTAACCAGATTCTAGTGGCGGAATGGCTTCGCGTGAGTATACCAGCGGAATAAAAAGTGTTATGTATACTAATATTATCAAGAAGTAAAGTTTGTGAGTTTGTGTAGGTGTAGGGAGTAATCTCTGGATCTACTGAACCGATTCTAAAATATTTTATACCAATAGAAAGCACGTTATTTGTGAGTAACATAGGTAGGTATATTAACCCAAAAAAAAATTAAAAAAAATTTCGTAAATGCGGACGAAGCCGCGGGAGAATGCTTGTATTTGTTCATCAGGAAAATATTGTCAATATATATCAGTGTGTCAAATTTCAGTGAAATCTGTTATGCGGTTTATGTGCGTTTGAATCACAAATATCATAAACATTAGTTCAATCTGACGTTTACTACTAAAATTAGGTTACATTAGACTACCACAACGGTCGGTTTTGTCTTAGCATTTAACTCCTTGAATGCGTTGAAAAGGATCCCCGCGATCTTTGTTCATCTAGCAGATGATATGGTACTCTGCGTTTTCCGGATCGAGATGGCCATTCCAGAACCTTTTCGCCTTATTGGACATCAGTTCTACGTGCCATCTACTATACGGCCTGCCACTTCGGCTTGCTGATCCTTAGAGCTATGTCAGTAACTCTCTAGTTCTACCACAGTACAAGTAATACATAGTAGTATACTATAAGTAGTAGTATGGCTACTCCCTGCCGCTTTTTCGTATCGACTTCACCGCCCCTCTAAGACGAATCTGGAACAATTTGTATAGCGCCGCATGCACACACGGCAGTCTGCACAGACGTCCAATGGTTTTGTAATAATAAACGATGCAACATTTTTATGTAGTAGCCGGGCTATAGTTCTACTACGGATCTACTAATTCCTGAATTTATCACGAAAAGATACTTTGAAAATAGCTCTCTCCATCACTTTGAGCTATCAAATGAGGCTCATATAGTCATAAACCATCACGTCTCTGCGCCAAATATTATCGTTGGCAACAAATAGTGGTCAAAAACTGTCATCTTGACATTGAGGTGTTTTGGACGAGATGATATTTCGCAATTTCCCGTACTCTGCTCATTCGAGTTGGATTCGACGACGTACCTTTTGCCGAATTTGACTATCCTTAAGCTGACTTATTGAAATGCTTATTGAGGTCACTATTGTAAATACGGGACTTAATGCGATACATTTTTATATTTTCCCGATAATTCGGCGACGTTGCAGACGCCATGGTCACGGGATGACTGGAAACAGCGAGTAGATTGTAACTATTAAGGGCAAACATATCTGTCTACCCTTCGTTTATTGCTAGGCACTTTACACATTAACACAGTATAAGTAATAGTACTAACGTAACACTATACTCACGGTGACTTGTTGGGAATTTCTATGAGTGGTCCGCACACTACGTTTGCATAACTCAATCACTGGATTCCACATACCCGACAACTTAAAGCCGTCTTCTCGAATCTAAAAATATGAAAATAATACAAGAAATATAAAAATCTATCGCGGTAAGTTCCGTATGTACAATAGTGATGTAAATAACTGTGAAAGTTTAAGATTATTATATCTGTTGAGGTCTTCGAGCATTATGCAGAGGTCAACCAACCACAAACATCCAAACATCATCATAAACATCACACAAGGTTTCACATTTTAAATATTACTAGCCTATCTCCGCCAACGCGCAGTTGAACAGCGTAGTGGAGTATGCTCTAAACCTCTTAGATTGAGGGGAGACCGATATTCCAGCAGTGGGATGAATAAGGGTTGTCGACGATATAGCGTATAAAAGCTGAAACTGAATGTCTGTTTGTTACCTTTTGACACCTAAAAGACTAAACCGATTCGAATGAATTTAGGTATGAACATAGATTATATCTCAAGGAAATATATAGATTTTATAATATATATATATATATATACCAATTTTTATGATAGTTAATGCATATTAGTTTACATTTTCATATCCGCTATAATAATATTTACCATTAATTTCATCGATCTGTTTTTATCTGTACATAATATGTACAGATTGGGTAAAAATCGATAGATATTGTCTCTCGATTCTTACTCAATCCATATACGCCATATACGACAAGTTCCTCGCTATGAAGTTGCCTTCAAAAGTTCCTGCCGCTTTGTTGCAAACATGTAAGTTTGTATTCATAATTGCTCTTGTACTTCATAATTATGTATCATAATAATAAACTTCAAAATTTAAGTCTTTTTAACAAGCGACGCGAGGACTAATGCATTCGTTATCTTACATATTATAGCAAAACACAAATAAAGAACCCCTCACCAAAATACAGTATCGTAAAATGATAATTTCGTTTGGAACTCTGCTTTATTTTTCCATTAGGGAGTTCAAATCAACATGCAATGTTATCAAACAGGTATCTATAGCCTGATTTGATAATAATAACTTACAGACGGGAAATGTGGAAATAGGGGGCGAGACTAGGGGTGTGAAAATGTTTATACACTTTCATAATTTTGAGGGGATGATATCGAATCCTATACAATGAGGGGTCGAGCAGGAAGGGCTTCCAACAAAATACTTAATATGGAAAATATGAGGTGGAAAACCAGGTTATTTCTATCCGTGATATTATTTGGTTTCGGTTTGGGCTCGGTGTAATTCAGTGGGATTTGTCCTGAAAACGTATTACCTTATCATTGAGATGCATTTTTATTGTGTAAGTTATTTATATTTATGTCTTTTATCTGCAGTAGTGATAAACAGGAAATGTGTTTTTTTTTTATGTAGAGTAATGAAAACTTACGTGTATGTATTTTATGAGAAAATGTAGAGTAAACAGACAAGAAATATCGCCTCCGGATCAGTAGTACCATTGACTAGTACCATTGATGGTACAAGTGACACAACTTTGTATCTCTAGTACCATTAAAGAAAAGTAAATCGTATGATAACAAAAGTCAATGCATATTTTAAAAAAGAAACAGCAGAGGTTTTTCATAATTGAATAAAGCAGTGTTCGCCGAACAAAATGTGATAAGCGTAACAAAAGCCCAAAAGACTCCGTTGGCTTGGTCTCGTCTCAAACATCATCAGATAAGCGTAGTGTGAATAGACCATATGTGGAGAAACCAGCTGGTCATCATTCTAGTCTATATATATAGATATCGCTGAAGGTATTCATTATATTATGTTATGGTATTTGGGATATCCTATGAGTAAAGCATTCGACATGGTAGATCATGACATTTTAATTGAAAAATGTGAAAGGTACGGTATTAGAGGACCGGCTTTGGACTGGATCAGAAGTTTTCTTTCCAACCGACAACAATGTGTCGAGATTACCCATATAGATGAGGACTTTTTAAGTATGCCATACAGATCTGGATACAAATACAACAGAACAGGTGTCCCACAGGGCGGAGTGCTCTCAACACTCTTATTTCTCCTATACATAAATGATCTGCCAAATATTACGACTGAACAATGCGTCCTCTTCGCAGATGATATTTCTGTAATTATACCTGACAATAACAAACACACTGACTATGAATTAAGAATTAATACTACTTTGAACAAAATAATAACATGGCTAGAATCAAATAAATTATGCGTAAACATACAAAAAACTAAATACATTCAATTTTCAAATTATAACATGCGTAACAAAAATATGACGGTAAAATATCACAATCAGACAATTAGCAAAGACGACAATATTAAATTTTTAGGTCTTACCTTGGACGAACACTGCAACTGGAAATTGCATATAAACAATGTCTGCACAAGAATAAATAAATTTGTGTACGCATTAAAACGATTACGTACTACGGTTGGCGAAAATGCAGCTCTGACCGCATATCATGGTTACGTAGGTTCAATCCTCAGATATGGAATATTATTATGGGGCAACTCGACACAAATTGACAAAGCACTCCTTGCACAAAAAAAATGTATACGAGCAATCTGTGGGATAGGACCTCTAGAATCATGCAGGCCATTCTTCAAAAATCTTAATATATTGACAGTCCCGGCCCTATATATATTAGAAGTAGGTATATTCGTAAAAAAACACCCTGAACTATTTAAAAAAAACTGTATTAATAGTAAATATACCCAACGGGACCCCTTGAGATTACGAATGCTAGTGTGTTATAGCAGTCTCTTACAACGAAACTGCTTATTTAGTACAATTAGGACGTATAATAAGATACCTCAGGGGATTAGAGAGATGCCATTCAACAGATTTAAGATCGAACTTCGGAAGTGGCTTATAGTCAATTGCTTCTATTCAATGAGAGAGTTTGGATGATAGCTGTTATTACATATTTATAAATTCAAACACTGACAATAATATGCATATTTTTATTATTTTGACATAGTAACCATTTCTTCATTTATTGTAAAGACTTGACTGAATTTAATTGTTATTATTGTTTGTAATTTTATAATTTTATAAATTTAAACATGGACAATTATATTATTATTTGACATATTTACTTGAACTTAATTGTATTTGTAAAACATAAATTAATGAATCAATCATCATTATTTACGTAATTGTTAAAATGAAAATTTGCATGCCTCTGTATAAGGTGAACATACTGTAACCTGATTGTAAAATGACATCTAACCAAATAGTTGTATGTTCTGGCAAATAAATGATATTCTATTCTATTCTATTCTATGTATCAACTAGTGAGTTGCTCTACAAGAACTAAAATAAATCGGAGGCCAAGCAAAACATTTTAGTTCATTGAGCCTGCGAAGTAATAAAGTACCTAATTAGGTAAGTGAATCTGAACTTGCTCACTACAAAAATGTATTATTTATATTTATTATATTATAGAGTATAACATACTTCACCAACCCGCAGTTCAGCACCGTGGTGGAGTATTCTCTAAACCCCTTCGATTGAGGGGAGACCCGTACCCCAGAAGTGAGACGAATAAAGGTTGACGACGACGATAACAGACGGTTCACTAATCTTGCAAAGTATAAACCCTCGACTGGTGTAAACAAAGCTTAATCCAAACGTGATATCTACCAAATTCTTTTTTTTAATTAAAAACCGTTGAGCGAAATTGGATCGGCTTTCTTTGTTCTCTGGCCTTAAAGGTATTTATTTGAGTATTTTCTTGCACAAATTATTCAGGCTTATTGAACATTGGATGTCGGGTAGGCAATCTATCACAGTATAGCCAGCGAAGCCTTGTAAAGAAAACTCGACCCGGATAAATGGGTCACAAATCCAATGGTGGACCTTTAAAAATTGGTTTTATTCGTTTTACATGTTTGCGGATTTGGGGGTTGAGATCATTACGTAACGGATTCTGAGAAATAGAATCCGAAAAATATTTGACAAATAAAGATTTCAAAGTAGCTAATATATCTTTTGCACATATTTGTGATTACATAGCTCTATTAAAGCCTTTTAAAATTTCTCGTAGCGTGATTTACGAAAATAACAACGGAATTAACGCGATCATGCATAAGGCTATTTTCATATATTATTGCCTGACGTTTTGACCAGGTTGCACCTGTCTCAGCA
The DNA here is from genome assembly GCA_937001555.2 of Hypsopygia costalis. Lineage (NCBI taxonomy): Eukaryota > Metazoa > Arthropoda > Insecta > Lepidoptera > Pyralidae > Hypsopygia > Hypsopygia costalis. Next base: position 8,328,621 of record OW443335.2, read on the forward strand.
ATGTGCCTCCACCTCCGTTACCGAAGTCGATGAATCTTCATCTACACCAGTGCTGTTCGATATCCATGTACCGCCATATACTACACTCACGACATCCCTATTCTGCCAAATAACCGACGCGTCCGTATTCTGTTTGTTAGACAATGATATAGGTAAGTAAATACCCCTATCTATTAAAGCCTTTATATTAGGGAGGCATACAAACGTACAACTTGCTTGTTGGTACACAGTCATCATAGTCTTGCGTCACTAGAGATCACCTGTACGTTACTGCCGATTCCGGAAAAACCCTTTGCTCTTTTCTTGAATTATCCAACATTGTAGTTTGCTAGGTTATACATTTTGTTCATGCCACATCCAAAGAGCTCGAGGTAGAAAACTTCTCTAAAACTTTATTTTGTTTCTAATCATACAAGAAGGAATTGCCTGCCTATGTTGAATGATGCAAATATAGAAAGATACCTTAAGGGGCCAGATCGTGAAAACTGTGAAAAGAGTGTTACGATTTTTCATATTTAACCTATTTAGATATGATTGATATCAATGATAATTTGTATATATTACAATCAAAGACCAAAAATTATGGTATGCTTATATTAAACTCTTAAAACCTAATAGTTGTTTTATAATAAAGGTCAACAAACGCACAAAATTGAGAAAAATGGCAAAAACATGCCTTCGTATTTTTCAGATTTAACCCAATAAATCAACACAAATTGATAAAAAGAAACACTTTTTGAATACTGAAGAAACCAATAAATATAACATATACTTTTTTTTGTACCTTTACAAACAAAGACTTCCTCTTTTAAAGCCCTAAAATCTAGATATGTTTTACGAAAATTCTCCATAGAAAAATGTATGAAAAATAACGCACATTCCGATATTACGAATTAGTACTCAGCGTCGCCACTAATCGCGCCAGTGCGTTTTTATATGTCAAGGTGACACCACGCATGTCAGATGCTCCAGCAAAATTACGTATTGTGAATTTGTGTTTTTTGTGAAAAACTGTAAGTATAACTAATTTACCGATATAATGAATGTATATAAATCGTAAAAAATACAAAGAATGAATTAGATACTTTGTTGAGTAGGTAATTTTATGAACCTTGTAAAGTATGTATCAATTCAGGCTTGAAACATGATTTCAACATGATAAAGCCAATATCATAAACGTATCTAGTCGGTAATCGAGGGTTTTTTTCGCAGGACTGATTGAATTTGAATTTGCTGAGTGCCATGCCAGGGAAAAGAAAATTTAGTACGCATTATAAAAATATGAAAGCCAAAAGATCTCGGAATAAAATGTAAGTTCCTTCCTACTTATTTATTTATCTGCCTACTTTACTACGTCTTGTCCTAAATACCTACCTAGAAAAAAATTACGAGATTTCTGTGAAAGTGTCATGTAAAAATCCTAGTTTTATTTGTGTGCTTATCCTGTCTAAGTAGTAATAATAATATAATTTATTTGCATTTGAACAGGGTACATTACAAAGCTAATACAATACCTATGTCATATGATTTAGATCGCTTGATTCAGACATATACAATAGCATGTAAATATTGGTTTGTATTGTAAGTAATAAAGTCAATTTCTATAGGAACAATTTTTATTAGTTTTCATGTTCATCATTATTGTCTAAATATCAGATTGAGGAAGTAGGTATGTTTCTTAGCAGAAATAGCACGGGCGCGCGGCTTTGTCGACATACTTACCGCCAAAGAGACGCGACGCGCCTAGGGTCTGGCTTAGTGTTGTACAAAAATTGCAAAATAAATAAAAAGTGGATAATAATGATGAATAATATTTCCAGTATTGAAAATAAAGAAAACCTTCAGGCCGAGACTACGAGCAACACTGCTACGCGCTGTATAGACGTAAGTTGTTATACGTAATTCTTGTAGACTTTTTTTTTTTTTTATACTACGTTGGGTGGCAGACAAGCATACGGCCCGCCTGATGTGAAGCAGTTACCGTAGCCATATTAACGCTCGCAACATAAAATATCGCTCGCGCGCCGCCACCCCCGCTGCCAACGCAGCATCTCCTTCTTTCCTGGTGACCTCACTCACTCGCAGGAACACAACAACCCTCAAGGGAATTGTTATTTGGCGGCGGTATTCTGTGAGGTGGACGTACATTCCCCAGTCGGGTAGCTTACAATTACGCTCCCTACCTCTCTTTTCGCCAGAGCTTCGTTTGTCAGTCAGCAGGGTGCACCACGTGCAGGTGAAGTTGGCTTTGGTTCAAAGATGTTGATGAACCACTTACACCCCAATAGACTTATTACATAAATAAACAAACTACCTAGTTAGTGATGGACGAAGACAAAATCTCAGTAGGGTGAAGTCTCCTAGTATCGGCCTCCTCCTAATATCGGCCTTTGCGAGAAAATGGAATATAGGGTAAGTGCTCAATTGAATGAACCCTTAAGGGCATTCCAAACTTTGAAAATTACAGCCAGCTACTTATGAGATCCTAACCAAAAAATATTTTATTATATTATGTTCACAATTTATTCATGATTGATACAGTATACATATTTTAGCATAAATGCTGATAGTTATTGAGATAATCTGCATTTTATCAAACCCCGGCCACTCACGTGCCTATGTTTGAGTGACGTTCTCTAGGGCTGACATTATTCAATTATTAGTCGGACATGTAAGGGGGTGTAAGTGGTTCATCAACATCTTTGAACCAAAGTCAATCTTACCTACACGGGGTACACCCTGCTGACTGACAGACGAGGCTCTGACGAAAAGAGAGGTAGGACATAGCGTATTTTTTAAGAGCCCGACTGACGAAGTACCACCACCTCACAGAATACCGCAGTCAAATAACAATTTCCTTGAGGGTTGTTGTGTTCCTGCGAGTGAGTGAGGTCACCAGAGAGGATGGAGTTGCTGCGTTGATGGCATGGCGCGAGCGATATTTAATGTTGCGACCGTTAATATGGTTACGGTAACCGCTTCGTAGATATAATAGACGATATGATTACTATTATAATTTCGTGTTACTTGATATTTTATAACCTAAAGAGAACTATCTAACATAATATTAATACTGGATTATTATTATAAAATATTTAATATTATTATTCATCACTTCTATGTTAGATTCTCCTTTCTCTTCTAAACTATTATATTTCTATAATAGAAGATTGGTTCTATATGTCATCATTATTTATTAAAATTTTTTAAGCTTGCATTTTGCTGTCTTTCCATGGTCGTTTTAGCTGAAAGGCACTTCTATGTGGAGATCTTTATTTATTTTATTTAATCAGTTCACTTCGTCTGGTTTTCGTCCTGGGCACAGTACTATTACTGCACTTCTAAAAGTTACTGAAGATATCAGGCTAGGCATAGGTATGGAGGATAAACTGGTAATAATAAAAGAACACCTCGTTCGAATATTGGTCCAAAAATTGACAACCGTTTATAAAAGCTGTGTACAAAAAATTAGCCAACTGCATTAAGGCTAAGATGCCAAATGCTTAAAACTATAAAATAAGTCAATTCCTATGAATGAACCGTCTGTTCATTGACTAGATTTTCTTCAATTTCGTGATCCAATTATCGAACACCCCTATTATTTATTTATGATAATTAAAATTTATGCAATCTGCTTTTTATAAGATAAAACAGTCCTTTTTACATCCTACTACCAAATTTTGTTAACACTATCACACTTATAGTGACTACAAAGTGAATATCAAAATACGAAGTCTCAGCAATGCCCTAAATTCTGCTCCATACCATCAAAAATACGACAGAATACTTTCATTTTAGGCGGTCGCGATTTTGAAACTACAGGTCACAGGCAAACACCTGTGTGTCCAGTTGACGTAATATAATGTTTCGATTGAGAAAAAAAATACTGGCTTGAGTAGAAAAGCTTAGATTTTTTATTATATTGAAAAATGTGTGTTTTGTTCATTCACTGGTGGGTGTTCATTCACTGGAGCACTTACCCTAACTATTAAAATAACCCTAAAATTATAATAGTTTTTATTCAAAAAGCGACTCTATATACGAATAATCCATATTTTGGTGCGGGTGCTTCAATATTTGAACGTTCAGTTGGCAATAGAGCACGTGCCACAACACACTGCCACTAAACGACACAAGTCGGTACCCGACTTGTGTCGTTTAGTGGCAGTGGCGAGTCAAATCCCGGTTGCGAACGCATTGAGTTAGTTAGTATTTCAATGGAACTATGGTATTTTATATTGTTTTTTATTGAAGAAAAACACACGTTTTTACATTTACTTGTCTTTTTTATGAAATAATCGCAGGGTCGAGGTTAGGGATCGAGGATTATTTATTGATAAATCCCAATATCGGCCACCCGGCCGACATTAGGAAAATGCATGAAAACGCTAAACAACATGTTTAGCTATTTTATATATTAACAGGAATATTAATAAGGTTAAAAATGAAACAACCGGTTTTTTTTGTTCACTAAATCCTGACGTTATCCCATAAAATTATTGTCCTAAACCGACTTTACAAACAACCAGTTTTTATTACGTTTATTTATATAAAACGTTCAAGATTTTGATCTAGTGTTATGTGTTTCAAAGATGTATTCTAAGGGAGTTCTTAGCTATATTTGAAGAAATTTGGCCCATTCTTTTTTAATTATTTTTTATAAAAAAAAAATAAAGCCATTATCTTTCTTTACAGGAACTAATTATTGAAAACAGTCAAGAGGGAAAGGTGGATGAAGTGGAAGTTGGGCGTAGAGTAGTAGATATTTCTTTTTTTTTTAAAGCTCTTCAGGCCATAGGGGACCACGGTCCAATGGATTGTAAGTTAAGTTACCTCAGTATAATAGGTGAAGTAAAAGTTGGTCTGGACTCAAAACTCATCATGAAATGTAGTATGTGTAGTATGAAATTTACTGTGTGTTTGGTTGAAAAGAAAGAAGATAGCATGGAAGTGAATCATCAAATTGTATCTGGTATCATATCATCTGGTGGGAGCTACTCTCAGTTAAAAACATTAACTGCCGCAGTAGCCCTACCAATCATGTCACCTTCATTATACAATGAAATTAATAATACGGTTTGCGATTGGTGGGAAAAGACAGCAGCACATTCCATGGCAGAAGCTGTCAAGGAAGAAGCAGAGTACTCAGTGTCTATAGGTAGTGTTGATAAAAATGGTACACCATTAATATCTGTTGCTGTTGACGGTTGTTGGAGCAAGAGATCTTATGGTAAGAATTTTTCCGCCTTATCCGGCGCAGCTGCGATAATTGGCATTAAAACTAATAAAGTATTGTTTTTTGGAGTTAAAAATAAATACTGCGTAGTCTGTGCACGAGCCGCAAAGAACAACAGTCAGCCCCCGGAACACCATTGTTTCAAGAATTATTCAGGATCATCTACCGGGATGGAATCGACCATAATAGTTGAGGGGTTTAAACGTTCCATTGTTGATCACGGTGTAATTTATAATAAATTTGTAGCAGACGGCGATTCCAGTACTTATAAAAAAATATTAGATTCGCGTCCGTACGATAATTTAATAGTAGAGAAAATTGAATGCAAAAATCATCTTTTACGAAACTACTGCAATAGCTTGGAGAAACTGTCGAAAGACACTAAGTATCCTTGCGAATTGCGGAAATTCCTAAAAGAAAGGTATTTGCGTTTAAGAACGGGTGTAAAATGCGCGATTAAATATTGGGCGGATCAAAATCAGTCACTCGAAGAAAAAATAAAAAATCTTAGTGAAGATATCCTAAATGGTCCACAACACGTATTTGGCAATCACCAACATTGCAAGGAGTATTTCTGTAGACCTGATACTCGTCGAATAGAACCTGTTGGATTACTTCCAGCAATTGTTGGATGCGGATTAATGGACGCGGTAGAAATTTTAAGTAAAAGACTGTCATATCATTCTAGAAGTTTAATTCATAATTGCACAAGTAATATAGTTGAAAGTTTTAACGGAGTAATTGCCAAATTAGTTGGGGGTAAGCGTGTAAATTATTCTTCCCGTGGTTCTTATGCGGGCCGATGTGCAGCTGCTGTTGTGTCTTTTAATACGGGATCGATTCATAGTAAAACTCATGAAGTCATATTTAAATGTAGTCCGAATCCTTTGATCGCGAAAGTGGAAAATTGTAATCGTAGAAACCGTTTAATTGCTAAACCTAAATTAAGATTGAAAAAAAGCCACAACGCTGTATCGAAAGACGCTCACTATGGACCAAACTGCGAAAAACCTGATCTGAGTCCAGAATTATATGAGAAAGCCAAGTCATCTTTTCTAGCCGATTTAAAGTTGTCTTGTGCTGAAAGAGAGGAGCTTGAAAGGTCGACCCATTTGCAAAGAAGTAGTGCTGAGTGGATGAGTACAAGGAGAAAATTACTAACCTCATCATCATTCGGGGAAGTTTGTAAAAAACGAGAGAGCACAAGTTGTGCTGCTCTTGTTGGTAAAATAGTTTATGGTAGTAATATCTCCAGTTTGCCTGCTGTACGGTACGGTATCGAAAACGAAGAAACCGCAATTAGACAGTTAGAAATTCAAGAGAATATTAGTATACAAGGTTGCGGTTTGTTCGTCGACGATCAATATGAATTTCTTGGTACTACACCAGATGGCATTTATGCAAACGGTTTAATTGAAATTAAGTGCCCACATTCTTTAGCTGGCATGACTCTTGATGAAGCAATGGCCAAACATACCTTTTGGGTTAAGGACAAGGCTTCCAAGGGTTATGTCATAAATAAAAATCATAACTGGTATTTCCAAATTCAGGGACAGGTACATATTACTAAAAGAAACGTTTGCATGCTTGGCATCTGGTTTGGTGCTACTGTACCTATGAAAGTTTATATTATAGAAAAGGACGACAAATTTTGGAAGGAGAAAATGGAGATGAAATTAGTTAGGTTTTATTACGATTGCCTACTTCCAGAATTAGTTGATCCTCGGCAGTCACGAAGCATGCCCATTCGTGACGCGCCCAGTATCATAGAGGCTATGAAAGAGAGGAAAGAAAGAGCTTTACGTGTTTTGAAAGAGAAAAACGCCTAATGATTTTGAAAGAGACTGAGGTAACTTAACTATCCAGCCGGTCGATTCACGTAAACACGCCAGTCCAAAAGTCGTTTTAACTTAGAAACTTAGAAATCGCCTTTTCGTTTTCTGTTTTAAACGCACTTACTTATCTAGTCTTGGATTGTCATAAATCTTTCAATAGCTCAATTACTATACAATTCCTATATGATTTTGAAGAGTTACCTGGTGTAAAGAATCATCAAAATCGTTTTAAAAATACAGCGAATTGAGAAGCTTCTTCTTTTTTTAAGTCGGTTAAAAGGGCTTAATTTGCAAAAAACGATGTGACATTTTTAAGCCCCTACGCTACGGTTTTTATTACGTGAATCGGGCAGCTGGTAACATTTTAATTCTGATAGGTTTTGCAATAGCAATTGATTTTATCATCAAATTAGCAGAAATCAGAATTTGATCAGTAATCGTAGAATTTTGAACTCATATTTTGTTATTGTTTACTTACTTTTAATTAGTATATTAATAATTTATAAACTTGTGTTTCATTTATTTTTGTACAACCCTAGCACGCTTTTTAGATGGCGACTCATATTTGTTATTGTTTACTTACTTTTAATTATATGAATCATTTTTATACTTTCCTATACTAGCGTAGCAAAAGTGCAAACAAAGTTGAAAAAAAGTTGACATGGCCGATAATTGGTGCCACCACCCTATTTGAGTTTACGCAATAGGCACATTTCCTTGCGTACAGATATACACTAGCGAGGAAAGCTCGATGTTATTTCGACCGTACTTCCTACTGAATTTGCAATTATTTTGTTGAATTAATATTTTACGAAATAAGAATAAACTTTGGTAGTAAAATTACAAAGAAATACATAGTTGGAATTTTTGGTAAGTAGAATACAAAAAGGTCAGTCCGGACCTGCTCTTGATTGTTTAATAAAAATAGAAAAACATAAAAATTGTGTCTCAACTACTCTTATTATTCTAGTAATTAGGATCATTTTATAACGAAAAACTAGTCTTAGAATATTTTACACTCGTCGTTTATTTCCAATTAGTATTTCCATTTTTGTTATGCTGTAAATATTCAACTTCAATAACAATATAACTCAACGTGGAACGTTTGTCGCAAAACATTTTGAAAATCGCGCTGTCTTTGGGTCATTCACCCGCCCCGTCGGTTGTTTCAGTAAACAGTAGCGCTGCGGTCGCTCAAAAACGATGTCGCGCCTAGGCAATCTGGGCCCTTAATAGGCATTATATCAATGAACTCCTCTTACCTGGTTTTTAAAAATAAATTATAGATATAGATATTTACAGGGTTGAAATATCTATATCTATAATTTATTTTTAAAAACCAGGATAGGGAAAATTTCATTTTTCCGTTTCATGAATAAAGTATTGTATAAAATATTGTAAATATTGTAAAATAAGTTGATGCATGATGATGACGATGAAAAAAAACTTATCTTTAATATCACTACAGTTAAAACAAGAAAAATTGTATGTTTTTGCTCCATTTCTAAAAGCATTGAAACGTTTGAATTCGATGTCTCTAGAGATGTTCAGTTCCGCAGTCACCTTGAAGAAAATGTCAAAGAGCTCCAAAGAAATACGGTATGCGCTACAAAGCGTAGCAGTATTTCAGTTTAGGGCCTGTGCTATGACGTTCCTAAATAATATAGTTTTATTACTGCAATAGAAATGTTCAAACGAATGAATTTTCTATTCCCTGCAATACGTGAAAAAAAGACTGCACTACCTTCGTATAAGTATCTTTTTTGTGTTATTTTCCAGGTCACGCTTTTTGACATTGTGCTGCTAAGATATTGGCGTTAGGCCTAAGAGATTGTAGTAGGGGCCCAACTCGAGACAATTATGTTTGTTTAAAGGCACCGATTAATATGGATTACACGCATGCAAAGAACGGTTGCGGAAAAAGACTTCTATGTGTTTACTACGCATAGAAGTCTTTAGTCCCGGCTATTGTAGTTAGGTAAGATAATTGAGTATCGCAACAGTGGGTTGATACCGAACAAATATCTATTCTAATATTATAAAGCTGAAGAATTTGTTTGTTTGAACGCCAGGTAATGTCAGGAGCTACTGGTTCGATTTCAAAAAATATTTTAGTCTTAGATACCCTATATTTCAAGGAAGGCTATAGGTTATGTAACATCACTCTACCTCCAATAGGAGCGGAGCACCAATGACAAATGGGAAAAAAATGTCTTCTGAGGGCATCGTTGCGTGCGCTGCGTAAACAGTTGAAGTTACGCAAAAATCATGTATGATAGAATTGTTCCTCTTTAAAAGTTCTAAAAAAAAGTCCGCGACAGCATATGTCTATCTTTTAAGATTAACTCACTATAACCTTTTTTATTGTAATCAAATTTGTTTGTAATTAATGCATTATTTGCGAAGGAGTAATCCACATAAATATGTTATTAATCAGTAATCACAGGTATTTAATTATGAATAAAATTGTCCTTGACATCACTAGATTTCAATTAACATCTTAGGAGATATCATAATTTATACTTATACTATATTACATATATAAAACTAATATGTTATACTATCTGTACTAATATTATAAAGCTGAAGAGTGTGTTTAGTTGAACGGGCTAATCTCAGGAACTACTCATCCTAATTGAAAAAATATTTTAGTGTTTGATAGCCTATATTTCAAGGAAGGCTATAGGCTATACAATATCATGCTACCTTCTATAGGAGCGGTGCACCTATGAAAAATGTGGCACCAATGAAAAATGGGAAAAATATATGTCTTTTGAGGGCTTTCGTTGCGTGCGCTGCGTAAACAGTCGAAGTTACGCAAAAATCATGTATGATAGAATTGTTCCTCTTTAAAAATTCTAAAAAAAAGTCCGCGACAGGATATGTCTATCTTTTAAGATTGACTCACTATAACCTTTTTATTGTGGATAACTGATATTCACGCGGACGAAGTCGCGGGCAACAGGCAGTCATAAATAATATTATTATTCTAGAGAGTGCCTGTATCTTAGATAAACTAATATTCTAGGAAACACCTTTATAACTATAACAAACCTAACCCTATGTATTAGAAGGTGATAAATTGACATTTGGGCCGTGTGGTTTCCGGCAGACTAGAATATAATCACCCCGTCTCTTCCCGTGGATGTCGTACAAGGCGACTAAGGGAAATACATTATAAAACATCGCTCAGGCCTCCCCAACCCGTCTGGCCAGCGTGGGGAGTGTAGGCCAAATCCTCCTTCTGTCCGAGACGGACGAGAGAGGGTCGTGCTCCTGTAGTGGAGACTAAAATGACCTGATGATGAAATTGACATTTAATCACGATACTTATCTTTTATATAACAACATACAAAAAAATATACCGCATAGTTTATGTCTATTAATATTCACTGTACTTAAGTGTTATTATCTTAGCAATACGTACGAGATTTTTACAAGAAATAGTTGGTGGGTATCCGATTCCATCGCAGGCTTACATGAACCCTCATTTAGTTTAAGTCCTACAAACCCAATTATTACCCTTGTAAAACACAAAACGACGTGTAGGGCAAGGCTTTAGTAGACCAGGTAAGTTCTAAAAATATCTATCCGTAATATTAGGACACGGACCAAGAAACGCTTAATGTCGCTATTCGCTGCGATCACGGGCATTGCTTTTAAATACAATTAATGAAATTTTGCCAGCTAGTTGGCTAAAAGTAAATAAATAACGAATATTAAGTCCCTAAATACATTGTGGAATATGTCCGAGCGAGTGAGCACGATTTTACCTTCCTCCTCTTCCCTTACGCAAAAACTAGCTGCGAATGTCAATTATATATATAAAAAACCGCCGTTTGCTACCACGCGATACGACATTCTATACTTATGAACTTTGTGTTGTCTGTAGTATCATTGTGTGATCTAAGAAAAACATCATATCACCATCACTGTTTTTTCTCTATTAACATACTACACTACGAAGAAGATCCTTTTATCCTGTTTATTGTCTCAATACGCAATCTATTTTTATCTTTCTATGGGAATCGCACAACTAAAAATCGTTCATTTTTGTGGATTACTTCCGAATCATTTCCCAAAAATATTGTTTCTTTTAACGTAAGTCCATTCTTCCGTTCGGAATTGGCTATCTACAGGCCACAGAAGGCTGCCCCCGCTTGCCGGTCATCTAATAAGGGAATAGTTGGAAACAATTTTCCAATCTCTTTGTGCCGGTGGTCGAGGTTCGGCGATAAATTTTATGACAAATTGAAACCCTTCGCTTCTGCCAGATTAAGTCGGTAATAAACCACAAGCGACAGCGATTAGCGAGGTAGCTAAACTTTTATGTAGAACGAGAATATTATCTATATAAACTACAACCACCATACCGTACAAGTAGTCAAAATGTTGACAAGAAGTAAATATGCTATACAAATAATACAACAATACAATACAAAATAATTTATTTTTCTCTCCAAAATGAATTATTACACTGAAACAGGTACAATTAAAATAATGGAGAGAACTGGTGCCTGAGCTAGGTGGATGTGTACCCACCTGTATTACAAGTCACCAGTCCCCTTTTCCGCAAGGAAGACAAATTTAGGTTTGTAAGACCATACAGAGGATTTTTCTAAGGAGACACTAGTGTAAACAATATCAATGTTAATAATAATAATAATAATAAATGCCTATCAAATGACCGGGATTGACCCGTGAATTAAGAGAGATATAATAATAATAATAAAAATGATTATAACAAATACAAATATTCTAAATTCGAAAAAAAAGTTACGAACAATCATACACATCCTCTCAAATATTTGAATTTAATACACAAGTGAAGCTATTTATGATGTTTAATTTATTTTAGTTAAACTTTAGTTAATGCTGCTTCGCTTGGCTGAGGAGTCGATTCTCTCTGTTTTTCATGTGGCAAAGTCCTACCTTTCAATTAATGATCCAATTGGCCTCTGCTCTGCCCCGTGTTAATATAGGCATGGGTACCGTCTGGCCTGGCGTCCGAAATATTGATTTAATCTTTCATACTTAGATACTATTATTTTTTTCTTTGATCGGACAGACTGCCACCAACATCAGGCTATTTTACTTGTCTCTTATTTTGAAATAAAACACAGTTCTTGATATGTTAAGAACTGTGTTTTATTTCAAAATAAGAGATAAGTAAATTACATATACATGCAAATTTTGTGTTGATCTTTATGTTTTTTTTTATATGTCCGTTGGTTTTTTTTTATATGTCGGTGTGATATTTCATTAGCCAACGAGACAATTTGGTGTTATGGCAAAAGTTATAATATTATTAAGTAGAATCGCTTAATTCGTTGTCCTTGGACTGCTGCTACATAAGTACCCGTGCGTGAGTGTAAAATGTGTTTTTCATCTGTTAAACGAAATTTATTTTATTTCTTCGAGTAAGCAATTCCATTTGAAGGCTTCCTTTCGCTGTCCGTGGATTACTTACGAGTATATATTTTAGGAGATGGATGTGATAGCCATAGAAATATGAACGATATGATTCTTAAAGACAACACATGGACGTAAGTAAGTCACGAATCTTAATTACCTTTTACACTGATATTGATTCGATAATTTCATACAATTGGCTAGTCAAAAATCTTTTTTTTTTTCACACACGCAGTATTATAACTGTTGCTGAAGGAATTACTTTAATAGCATAAAAAACTTCTCGAAATATAATAACTTAAAAATTACAATTGGTGGTTTGACTCGGGAAGGACCTCCTTACAGATTACCACAGCCAAATAACAATTCCAGTGAGGCAATAAAAAGGCAATATTCTGACTGACTCATCATCCCCCAGCTCAAACTACTAAGAGCAGTGAATACTCTTCAAGACAATTAATGATGCACATGTGAGTAAAGAAATATGTAAAGAGTTCATACTAACTTAAAATGTAATATGAGTGACTCACCATCATCACACATCCAATCACATTTTATAGTAGAAGCAAATGCTCATTTGTATGTCTTCCTTTTTTTTTATACTACGTCGGGTGGCAGACAAGCATACTGCCCGCCTGATGTGAAGCGGTTACCGTAGCCATATTAACGCTCGCAACATAAAATGTTTCTCGCGCGCAGCCACCCCCGCTGCCAACGCAGCATCTCCTTCCTTTCTAGTGACCTCATTCACTAGCAGGAACACAACAACCCTCAAGGGAATTGTTATTTAGTTGCGGTATTCTGTGAGGTGGAGGTACTTCCCCAGTCGGGCAGCTTAAAAAATACGCTACGCCCTACCTCTCTTTTCGCCAGATCCTCTTCTGTCAGTCAGCAGGGTGCACCACGTGCAGGTGAGATTGACTTTGCTTCAAAGATGTCGATGAACCACTTACACCCCATAAAACCTTATTCGTTACTCTGTGATTTTGTCCAACTGTTTATTAGCTGATTCCTTAAAAAATGTATGCAGCACGTAACAACCTAATTGGTAACCGGCGCGGCACCAAGTTTGCATAAGCCGGGTGAGACAGGGCTTTATTTTTGCACGTACTCAATTTCTCGCCCCACTGGATGTCTCAGGGAATAGATATTAATTTACATGAATAAATAAAATTTGCATTAAAAGCGCCCAAGATGCTGTTACTAGCATCAGAGTGTAGAAAACTGTTTTTTAACTTTAAGTGCACTATATTTTTTTAAGTGGTGTTTTGACACCGTTACCTGGTATTTTTTACTTAAAAGAGCGCAACATTTTAAGTATTTTTGTGTGTGTCTGTCAAACAGAATAAATTACAATGTTGTTTTTTACGCAGCTATTTAATGCAATGGACCAATCATTAATTGTTTTTTTTTAAGCTCCTTGTATGTTGACTTCACTCACTCACAGGAACAGAAATATCCTTAAGGATATCTTTTGTTAATGATTAACAATAGATATCCATCTATAGAAGACGCACAGACAGCCAATTATTGGCTGCACACACAGCCAATAATTGGCTGTCTGTGCGTCTTCTATAGATGGATATATATGACTTTTAGAATTTAGACATTAGACATGTCGAGCCTGATAAAGGCAATATTGCCTTAGTCAGGCTCGACATGTCTAATTTCTCCAAAGCCTCGTTTGCTAGTCTGTAGGGTGCACCACATGCATATAAAGCTGGCTTTAACTCAAAAGATAACGGCGAGCCACTTACAGTCTAGAAGCCAGCTTGCTTGCCAGGCCCCTTTTTATACACCGTACACAACACCCTGTTTAATTTTAATTAAAACAAAAACAATGGTGAGAGGATCTAACAAAAATAAATACAAAAAAGAAAATGGCATTTTTACTCTTAAGATATAAGCAAAAAGTACGAAATTGCATTAGCAAGAGCAAATGCATTAGCATAACTGGGGAAGAGCCGACGGCAGATTGCACTCAAACATTTGATGTTGCGAAGTGAGTTACAAAATTTAATAGTAGAATGGGTATTATATATTCTCAGTAACTTTATACAGACTTCGTCTTAAAGTTTGTCATGATTTTATGAGTCACTTGTCAGTGGCAATAGGTGGCAACCCGTAATAATCTCACTGTTAGGATACAGATCTCCCCTCAATCAAAAGGGGGTTTAGATTAAGTGCGGGTTGGCAGAGCCCTGTGTTCTTAGGCCGGCCACTAACTTAGCTTAACAACTGACAATAGCCGGGATCAATAGCTGGCTTAACGTATTCTCCAAAGCACGAAAGAGCTCGAGATAAATAATCCCATCCTTAGTCAGACTACGGTCGACGTTGCTTAACTTGCTTGATCGATTAGACTGACACACGTGATAAGGCCATTGAGCTCCTGTGTTTCAAAGGCAGCCTGGGTTACATAAAAATAACAATGTGAATTAAACATTAAAGGATACTTAGAAGTCATACGCAAACGCGTATTAACACATACATATTATGTGAAATAAAATTTAAATTCAGGATTTCAGGAAAAAGACAATTCAATTCATTCATTCAATATTATTTATTTTTCGTAAAATAATGTTCGATCAACAGCACGTAAAGCATTACACTTCACTACATAGTATAAAACAAAGTCGCTTTCTCTGTCCCTATGTCCCTTTGTATGCTTAAATCTTTGAAACTACGCAACGGATTATGATGCGGTTTTTTTTAATAGATAGAGTGATTCAACTGGAAAGTTTATATCTATAATATATGCATAACATAGTAGAAAAACACTGATAATTTAGAGGTTTGTAATGTGATGTCGTAAATAAACACATTTTTTTGCTCTTTCATTGCAAACGCTGGCTGAACCCAACGAGATAGATCAAAATAATGTAGTACAGTATTGTTCACCTTAAAATGGTCTACAAAAAAGTTCGCGATGGTATATGTCTATCTCTTAGTGGTAACACACAATAACCGTTATTTTATCCTTTGCTTTTTACAAGAAATAATGCCTTATTTACGAAGCGATTTTAAGCAATACAGAATTAATCCTTATCCAATTAAGTACCTTAAATACATTGCGCATTTAATATAGATCAATATGGCCCTTCACAGCATGTAATTTAAATGAATAGTTTAGAAGATATTACACATTTAAAATGCAGGGACATAACGGCTGTGGCGGTACCGGCCGCGGAGCCGGCGGCGTGTGCCTATAACTGGGGAGTGGGGAAGGACTGGATAGGACAAAGCGCAAAGACCTTCTGTAGTACATTTAGTATCAGCATTGCACCCGTGCGAAGCCGGGGCGGGTCGCTAGTCTAGAATAAAATGATCTCGCGTAGCAATATTCTATGTACGTGTAGTGGTACTTAGATATATTTCAGACACATTGTTCAAATGTATCTGAAATTATTTGCCTTGAATAGCATGGAAATGTTTCTGATATCGACGAAGCAGCCTGGCTGAGACCTACCTCAAGGCGAGTGTCCGACTGCTGCTGCCCTCTATCTAGTTATAAACTAGTATATAAAATAGTCGGCTTTTTCTACGAAGATACGTGAGTGACCCGTTAACTAATTCTTCATCATCAATATATCATCCCGTATTCTCCCACTGCTGAACATAGATCCCTAGACAGCTACACGCCCTGACCTTCAGCGACCTTCACCCGATCTTTCGACTTAGATCTACTGCGCATATCCTTATTTCTGGTCTTATCATGCAGAGAGACACCGATCATAGCTTTACATCGCTCGCTAAGCGATCTTGACCTTCCCCATACAGCCTGCAGTGAAAGACATGAGTTCCATATGTCATTACATTATTCATCATCATTATCAGCCTGTTTTTACCCACTGCTGGATCAATATCCAAGGCCAATGCCTTACCCAATGCTTTCCACCATATGCGATCTTCCGCTTTCCGCGTCCAACCACTTCCAGCTGCTTTCTTGAGGTCGTCGGTACATCTAGAAAGGACGCAGTCCACGCTTCGTTGCCCCATACGCAGTATGTACTCTAGTATCATCCTCTCCCATTCTTCTCTTCACTGACATGAAAGATGTGGCCGGCCCACTTCCACTTAAGCTTGCTGATATTGTGAGCTATGAAACGTAGTTCACACAGTCAATAATAATAAATATTGATGACATAAACGATATGATGGGATTCAGCGGCTTTAGATTACACAACGACGAGTTCATAGATATACAAAAGCACATTCAGTTCATCATCACCTTTAGAACCCAAGCCAACCACACCTGCACGTGGTGTACCCCACTGACAGACGAGGCAATGACAAAACAGAAGTAGGGCAGCGTAGTAAGCTGCCCAACGAGGGAAGTACCTCCACCTCACAGAATACCGGAGCCAAATAACAATTCCCATGAGGGTTGTTGTGTGAGTGCGGTCACCACGAATAAAGGAGTTGCAGGGTAGGCACCGGAAGTGACAGCACGTATATTTCATGTTACGAACGTATATATAGTTAAATTTAGGTAATGCCTTCACATCAATTGGGTCTTATGCTTGTTTCCCATCCGGAGTAGTATAAAAAAGTTATCAAACTCTCTGAATTCCAGCGAAAACTTCAGCGAATTCATACGATTCTCCACAATAGACCTATCACAGAAATATGAAGTAACACTTGTTATCCGGCTCCAACAAAAGTATTACATTATGTAGACCCCTGAATGACTGGAGGAAGTTTTTCCTCGCACCATTTACCACGAAAGGGAATATGAAAAGGGTTCTAGTTAATTGTAATGTCACTTGTCAAATGCGTCGGCGAACTTTTACTAACAGTTTTTCCTCTTAAGGGACAGTGTATATAATTTATTTGTTTTTGTTTAGTAGTCTATATATGGATTATTTTCTTTTTATAGTTTTTGACATGAATCATCATCATCATCATCATCATCATCATCATCAGGTCATTTTAGTCTCCACTACAGGAGCACGACCCTCTCGTCCGTCCCTGACAGAAGGAGGATTTGCCCTACACTCCCCACGCTGGCCAGACGGGTTGGGGAGGCCTGATCGATGTTTTATAATGTATTTCCCTTAGTCGCCTTGTACGACATCCATGGGAAGAGACGGAGTGATTCTATTCTAGTCTGCCGGAAACCACACGACCAATACAAGTTGACATGAATACGTCTTTAAATTTGCTGCCATACGGGGGCAATGCAAAAAATCTAATGATAACAAAATCGTGGGATAAAGTTTGGCGTTGTAGTGTCGAATCTATGCTCTACATCCAAAATTCAATTACCACTCGATAGATGAAGGATCAAAGAATTTATTACATTAGGTAAAGGCTATTGACCATCGCGTGCGTAGGAGGGGGGAGCGCTGCCATTTTGAGATAATTTTAGTGCATATAACGTATTCACGTACAACACACGGCCGTGTCCATGACATAGCCACAGCCCATTTTTTATATGAGGGGGGCAAACGAGCATATCACCTGATGGAAAGTAATCACTACCACCCATAGAAATCATCAAGTGACGCCGATCTGTTGCGAGTAAGGGAAAATATGACTCAGTTCTTGTAGACTCGCATGTTGCATTTCTTTAGAAATACCGCTGAGGAAAGTTGATGAATTAATGGATTTATTTGTCATTTTCTTTTTTTTCCCTTAAGATTAGGGTGTAAGTGGTTCATCAATATCTTTGAACCAACGCCAACCTCAACTGCATGTGGTGCAACCTGCTAACTGACAAACGATGCGCTGACGAAAATTGACGTAGGGCATAGCATAATTCGTAATTCGTAAGCTGCCCGACTGGGCAAGTACCTCCACCTCACAGAATACCATAGCCAAATAACAATTCCCTTAACGAATGTTGTGTTTCTGCGAGTGAGTGAGGTCACCAAGAGTTTCTGCGATGCCAGTGGTGGTGGCGAATCGCACACGATATTTCATGTTGCGAGCATTAATGCGGCTACAATAACCGCATCAAACGGGCCCTTTGCTTGCTTATGCTTCTGTCTCGCGGCGCAATATAAAAAAACGTCTTAAAATTATATTTAAAGCCAAAGCCAACCGCACTTGTGCGTATTACAACCGTAACCTGGCTATATTTCCTACTTCATCATTATTTCCGATATTTGCTGCCTCTATTTCAACAGAACCTCGGTTATTTATCGCCAGGTTACGGTCAGACCTAGACAGCATGTTCACTAAAGACAGCAGCTAAATAACAATACCCAGTATTAAATATAAATATATAGATATTTCTGCACAATTAACACAGCGCCATCTAGTCCCAAATTAAGCGCTAAGCTTGTGATATGGGTACTAGACATTTGATAAATGAGACGAACTTCTTAGCTTCCATGGATTCACCGTGCGGGTGCCGGGTCCATCGTGTGGCAGAGAGAGAAACCCAAGCAGATCCCGAGACTTGTGACACGGGTGTAGGTTTAAGGGGCCCCTTTCCGACGTACATCAACACTCACCTTCACTACTTGTGTTTCTCTCCCTGCCCTGCCAAATCTGGTATGAACCTGCTAATGCAGCTTTAGATACTCGTTCTAGTATAGAACTTACTGCACTTCTGGACAAGCCAAGGTCTTTCAGCAGGTTATAGAGAGATTTTGCTGGTATACCTCTCGCTCCTACTTCTACAGCGTATAGATTAACTACATAGCCGCTTTTTGTTAATTCGTTTAGGAGGTCATAATATTTGTTTTGTTTTATCGCGTGGTCTTTGGGTATGTTAGTTTCCCACGGTACGGTAAGCTCTACAAGTACTATACGTTTTGTAGCTCTGGAGAAAAGGAAAATGTCCGGTCTGGATGTCGAAACAACCACATCTTCTGGGATTTTATAGTGCTTTTCATACGTGTCCATTAAAATAGTCCAGTCAGGTGCTGCACTGAGGATTGAGTAAGGCTTGTTCTTGGAGTTTGAAGTTGAGCCTCCTTTTATAAAGTTAATTTGTCTTTTGTTTGTCGTTAATCCTTTTTGGGCTCTAGCTATTGAGAGGCTTATGGCTTCACGTATGATTTGAAGTACTCTGTCATGGCGATGTGAGTAATGACCCCTATCAAGGAGCACCTTGCATCCCACCAATAGGTGCTTTGCTGTACATATCGCCTCTCCACAGGTATAGCAACATTTTTCAGAGGCTTTTCCCCACCTAACTAAGTTACTCTGGTCAGGGAGGGTCATTTGAAAGGCATTAAGATAGAATTTTAATAAGGCAGGAGACCAGTCATACAGCAAGGTGCGCCACTTCAGAGCTAACGGGATGCAAAACTCGCCTATGGTTAACCACTCACTTTGCATTTCTAAATTCATTTTTTTTTTGTAAATACATACTTATAATACATAGAAAATAACCAGACCAAGACAAACAGACATGTTCAGGCACACAAATGTTTATCTTGTGCAGGAATCGAACCCGCGACCTCGGAGTCAAAGTGGCCATTGCTAACCATTCGACCACCGAGCTCGTCGAGTATTGTGGAGTTGCTGTGAATAAAAGTGATGCTCAGTTAACAGTTGCGAGGCCAGAGTGCAAATAATATTTGTATTGCGAGCACCTATGCGCCGTGGTAATCGCTTTTCATTTTACGGGCCATAGCTTGCATGCCACCTATCGTGATATATAAAAAATAAAAAAAAGTACTTCATGCTACATCACTTAAGTAAAACTTTTACTACTTCTAGTCAGTTAGTTATTCAACAGCACAGTTAAACAACTAAGTCGTCCTTTGATCAAGATGCCGGGTTTGTAGAGTAGAGACTTGTAGATTTAGTCCTTTGAGTGTTTGGCCTTGAGTAGTTAGACCTTTGTAGAGTTACGGGGATCTAATAACTTTTTAGTGTTGTAAGCTTGTGTGTGTTGACAACTTATTTTTAACCTTGATGAAAAATGAGAGGTATTATTATGCTTACTGTATCAAACTAGTAATTTGCACAGAAGTAGCACACCCCAGCCACTCCATACAAAACTCGCGTTGTTTACTACTACCATACTACATAGACAATAAAGACGTTAGGTATTGTGTATGCACGCACGAAGGTAAAAGAAAGATAGATGCGTCACGCTTAGGCCGATCATGCCTCCCTATCGCTTGTTTCGTGCTCTCGCTTGCACGCTCGGCTCTGGCGGAACGTGACAATGAGTCATACTTTTTCGTGCGTGCAGCCGACGTTCATCGATTTATAAGACGTTATCACGTCAAACAACTATAAAAAGAACATATTTTTTTTCTTGACCGTAGGATTATAACATTTTAATTTGTACTTCAGAAAACTGCATTTCCACTATATAGGCAGGAGACATGCATAGCATTTGTAGTACTACGTGAGACCCTTTTACACTGGTGCTGTTACTGTCTACAATTGACACTCTGCACCTTTACTAAATGTTTTTTGGAATTTACGCAGTTCAAGGCAACGGTTCGGCGACTCCTTGGTGTCGCTGATCTCCATAGGCGGTGGTGAATGTTTTCCATCAGGTGACATACATGCTCGTTTGCCCCTCTCTCATAAAAAAAAGTTACCTATTACTAATCGTAGCCTACCTAAAATCATTAATAAAGTTTGTACGTATGCCAATTACTGGAAGTGTAAATGATAATTATTTATGGCAACTTTAAGTATCTAACAAACCCTAACCGCAGATAAACAAGATTAAGGGGTACATATAATACGCTGTCAAATATTGCCCACTGGCAATACCTAACAGATAATTTGGTAGATAGAGTGCACCTCAAAAACATACCTTAGTACACTGTAATAAAGGTGTCTAAGTACTCTATCTAAATAGAAGAAAATGGGGTCCTCTAATGGAGGTATGAAATACGATAGCATCCAAGAGGATGCATTATTCAAATTTAGCAACATTTTTATTATACTCTTGAAAACGTGACGTTGTTTGGAAGAAATGATTTTTAGGTTAAACAACGCAGTCGTAAATAAAGTTATAGTAACTTTTGGGGTGTTTGGCACGTTTAAAAGAGTAGTGGACAACGTGCACCACGTGCAAGCGGCACGTGGTGCTGGACAACGTGCATCACGTGCAAGCGGCACGTGGTGCACGATGTCCACTACTCTTTTCGACATTTGTCCGCTCATGAAGTTTCCTAAACATTAACAACTACATTTTAAGGCACAAATATTCTTCATGATCAATAGAGTTATGCGTAAAAAAAAAATATTTATATATGTATGTGTATGTATGATAGAATATTATGTATGTACTTATTTATGAATGTAATATGTGTATGCTTAGGTATAGTTTATGTATAGTATATTAGTCACTTTTTATGTTTCATATTAAGATAGTTTTAAACCGCATTCGTGGATGTCTGCACTTCCCGAAGGTTGACTGGTAGGGAATGCTTTTAGCATTAAGTCCGCCTTTTGTACCATTCATCTTATTGTGGTCAATAAAGTGTTTAAATAAATAAATTTTAGGACACAAACTTATTCAGCCTACGAACATTTCAAAAGGATAGAGTGCGTGAGGTGTAGAGTTCCTTCAATAACTAGTATAGGAAGTGAATATACAAATTCCGACATCATCGCATGGCGGAGGCACTTTTAGATTTTTCATCGCGAATAGGTACGTATACGTCGTCGTCAATCCTTATTCATCCCAATGCTCAGACACGGGTCATCCCTCAATCGAAGGGGTTTAGAGCATACTCTACCACATCGCTCACCTGCGGATTGACGGAGACCAGTGTTTTCAAGCCGCCTAAAAGCCACTGACTTGGTTGGACTGTCATGTAATGACAACAGCCGGGACCGACCGGGCTTAACGTGCCCTTCGAAGCATGGAGCTCAAGATAAATAAACCCACCCATGGACACGCTACAGTTGACATTGCTTAATTGCTTTTTATTTTTCTTTTTAATATTTGATCGCAAAAAAGATATTTGTATTAAATAGATGTAATAATAATAATATCATTTATTTGCAGACCAAAGATCCATACAGATTGTTCATAAAAAATCCAACACAAAATAAAAATAAAAATACAACATACACAAAATCAATTAAATAATCAATGAAATACATAATCATATTAAATGTCACATAAAATAATATAATAAAACAATAGTATCAATTAATAAAATCAGAATAAAATAATAAATATTACAATATGAAATAATTTTGAAAAATAAATTGTATATAACTATGTAATTAAAATTGTCGTGCTCGCTCTCGAGGCACTGGCGCATGAAGTTGCAGCCAGTGCCTCAGGAACGGGCCGTCCGTCCGTGCTGCGATGACTTCCAGGAGGCCGTTACAACTGTCCCGCATCCTGCGCATCATGGATGCCGCTCGTTTCCGCATTGTAGCGTAGAAGCAGTCAACTCTGGCTTCGGCGAACATCCCAGATGCGCTACAGAAGCGGGGCAGTCGAAACAAAGTCCTGAATGCATTATTATATTGAACACGGAGGGCGCTGTATGCCTTTTGCGAGTAGTGATGTGTTTTATCAAAACTTTTAAATAAAACTCTCTGACGTAACTCTTCCTTAGCCATATTTTGTCGATATTAAACATATCATAAATGTCATCTTAAGATCTATACCTCTGGAAAATAGGACATGTTGAACACCAGCAGAAACGAGTATGCGCGCGAGTATTACTCCATTGTAAGCGTCATAAGCTGTGATAACCGCTTTACATGTAGTGGGCCGTATGATTGTTTTAGCACCCGGGCCATTGTATTAAGACAGAGTGAAGAAATTGTTAAGATTTCATTACAACAAAAAACTTTAAATATTTTTGAAAAATATTTTCAGTGATACTTCTAACGATGGTATGTAGGTTAGTTACACTTATATAATATATTTTTGGTAATTATATTTTTCTTTGATATATAATACTAGAGTTCTAAACTCGTACTTAAATTAACCACACCTTAGCTTTCGCTTAGAAAGCCTGCGAATAAAACTGCTGCGATATGTATAGAGATAGACGGACAGACAGACGGGCAGACAGATATGATAAAACTATAAGAGTTGCTTCTTTCTTCCGCAACTCTAAATACACTCATTTATATTACAACATGTCGGAAAAAATAGTATGCTTTCAACATTTCAGAATGAGGAACGGATTTCTTCCGTCGTCCCATTTTTTCTCACGTCTGTCGTGCGTTTGTCTGTCGCAAACAAACTCTTTGATATCCCTTTGTTTGCCGGCAAACAATTCTCGTGGCGATCCGACACTTTATTACGTCACTCTCATGTTTTCCCATAATTTTAATTGTCTTAGATTTTTCTGTATCCTGTCCACATTGTTTAGAAGTCATACGTAGGTTAACTAACAGGTTAACTGGAGTATAATCTGCATTTTTGATCGTTAACTGTGAGAATTAAAAAAAAACAACAAAGCAATTGTCCGCTATTATGGTTTTCTTCTTCTTTTTACTGAAGCAATAATTCTGAACTCAAAGACTAATTTTGCGATAATAATTTAATAATTGCAAGGAAGGTAATTTTTATGAGTTGATAATAATTTATATTAAAAGAAAAATGCCTTAGTTAGATCGTTCTTAATAAACAAATACATAGTATTTTTACCCGACAGGCTTTGCCTTAGCTGTGAGAGTGGCATAGTTTATATTATTTCAAATTACGGGCGCAAAAAACAACGTGTTGTATATAAAAAAAAATAAAAAAATGTTTCATTGTGTTAAGCTGTGGACAAATGGATGTATAAGGCGAAACTATAAAGATACCTTGTTGACTACACGGAACCCTTAAATGACGCAAGTCCACTTCCGGTCCAAGTATACTTGAAATAAAAAATTCAAGGTATATGTTCTTGATAATGAATTTATCATTTCCTTGTACTTAGTGTTTAGTTTCAACTCTCAGTTATATTCTCTTATATAATCAAAAATCGTAGTTAACAAATTCTACTTGTAACGTTTGCAAATGTCACAAGTGTTTACTCTCTTCTTAATTTGTAGTGCAGAATAGTTTAAGCTCGGCTTTGTGGCACAAATAACTACATTTTCAATTCGGTGGCCATGATTATTTCATTTTCTAACGTTTCCCTCGAGGAATTATCT
Source organism: Hypsopygia costalis (assembly GCA_937001555.2). Lineage (NCBI taxonomy): Eukaryota > Metazoa > Arthropoda > Insecta > Lepidoptera > Pyralidae > Hypsopygia > Hypsopygia costalis. Next base: position 8,353,149 of record OW443335.2, read on the forward strand.
CATTAACTAGGACAACACATGTGTATCTACGATACATGAAGTGTTAAAACTGTCAGTTGATATTGGATCTTATTGCCTTGGAATTAAATATGTAAATTGAAACTTTGTAGTAGTTGACGTTAGTTTTTGTTTCGTGTTAATACGTCGTGATACACACGGTCGTATAGTTTAAGAAGTAACAGAATTGATAGAACATTAATATTTTAGTAAATATCAGAATGCAGTTCATGAAATTTTCGTAAAGGATAGGAAAGGGCGTGTGGAAAAGATTGAAGAGAAACGACCAAGATGCTTGTAATAAAGATATTATTCATTTACACTTTTTCATTACTTTTCTATACCACATATAGTGACATACGAGTATGGTTAATTTAATGCGACTATAGTACGTCTTTTTTTTAACACTTCTGTGACTCTAGCCTTTAGACGCTTTGAATGCGAAGTATGGTTCACGTGTTGCTCCTATCGCTCAAACCAAATCCAAAATAGCAACTTCTTCCTGGCGATGATACCCTATCGCAGGAAAGAATTGAGGTGGAGATAACCTTCGCCAGTCAGGCTGCTACTAATTAAACCACTCTTTATCTCTGTTATCTCATACAACATTATGCTGCCCCGTCGTTCGGAACCAAGGGTATAAAAATAAAGAGATTTTTTGTTTTAGCTTTTTGTTAAGTTCATTTAAAAAAGAATATATACCCAATCCTCGCGAACAGTGTGTCCCAAATATAATTCAGTTTGTCATACACGAACGTATTCCCCTTCGTAAACATTGGTAAGTGTTAATGACATGTCGTTATAAGTGTTTGTTCGTCTGTTTTCCAAGTTCCCGGTCTATTCTTTGTTTGGTATACGAATAATTTCGTGACGAGAATATTTTTTTCGGTAATACGCTGTAGTATTGTTTGGAAAGAAAGAGGAAGGTGTTAGTTATTTAGAAAGATCTTGTAAACATTTTAAGTATCTTGCTAGCTATTTTAATGTTAATTTAATAAACTTAATGAATGATATTTGACAAGAAACACTCTTACTATGTGATAATAGTTTTTATTACGAACAATTTTCCCAAAGGGAATATCATGGAATGTCAGAATAGTCCCCATCAATCGTATAATAATATATTTGTAAAGCAAATCGTTATACAAAATTTTGGAGTGTAAGCACCTTACATCTGTGCTACCAAAGCAAGCCTCACCTGCACGTGGTGCACCCTATCGATTAGGAGGTGATGAGGAGGAAATGAGGCTTTGTTGAATTCAAACAGCAAGTCCTTAGAGGCTTATTCTTAGTTTAGAAATAAGTAAGATCATCAAAAGACTTCTGAAGAGATGCTGCTTAAACAGCGAGGGATATTTGTTGTGTAAAGAGTATCTATAGGCTGTGCTACGGTAAATGAGTATTATAAAATACGTATGCTTATTTGCATCCGACGACGTAGTGTTTTTTATACGACTTGGGTTACAAACAAGCGTACGACCTGCCAAACTGGTAAACAGTCATCGCAGTCTATGGAAGCTTGCGATATCAGAGTCATCACTCACGCATTGCCGCCAATGTAAAAACCTGTTTACGCCTTTTCTGAAAAACCAAATACTGTAGTCCCCTGGGAAAACATTGGCAGGGACTTCATTCCACTACCTGAGAGATAGAGGTAGAAAACTCTTGGAACCGTACAGTACACGCCTAATTTGGTTCTAATGTGTGAGGATGAATTCCCCGTAGGTGGCAAGCGGTGCAATTATGGAAAGAGGCCGTGGGCATCATAATTATGCAACAACTCCTCTGAACATAACCTATTGTACAGTCGATTGAATATGCAAAGAAAGGCAAAGTCTCTTCCCGTACTTTTTGAGGTGTAAGTGATTCATCAACATCTTTGAACCAAAGCTAACTTCACCTGCACACGGTATACTCTGCTAACTGACAAACGAAGCTCTGGCGAAAAGAGAGGTAGGGACCGTAATTGTAAGGGCTGGGGAATGTACAATGTAATGGGAAATGTAATTTTAGCAGTCTATGTATCGCCGCTGAAAACCCTTATTCGTCCCACTGCTCAGATACGGGTCTCCCCGCAATCGAAGTGGTTTAAAGCATACTCCGCCACGCTGCTCAACTGCGGGTTAGTATGTCTACGTATATATGACTTGGAAATCTGTGTATGTATATTTGTATGTTTGAATTCATCCGATTTTTAATCATTTTTAGGGTTCCGTACCTCAAAAGGAAAAACGGAACCCTTATAAGATCACTTTGTAGTCCGTCTGTCTGTCTGTCTGTCTGTCAAGACCTTCTAACTCGAGAATGCGTGAAGATATCAAGCTGAAATTTGAACTGTATACTCAGGTCTACGGGCCCATGAAGTTGTAAAAAAATCAAACTGCTAAGTTTACGTAAAAAAAAGTTACGGTCATTTATTCAGCAAAAAACGCATATTTCGACACATTCTCAAGGGAATCAAAACCTAGGTACTTTTCGTTGACCTAGAACTATGAAATTTGGCAAGTAACATCGTTATAGACAGTAAGTACAGGAATAATACCTCAAAAGGAAAAACGGAACCCTTATAAGATCACTTTGTAGTCCGTCTGTCTGTCTGTCAAGACCTTCTAACTCGAGAATGCGTGAAGATATCAAGCTGAAATTTGAACTGTATACTCAGGTCTACGGTCCCATGAAGTTGTAAAAAAAATCAAACTGCTAAGTTTACGTAAAAAAAAGTTACGGTCATTTATTCAGCAAAAAACGCATATTTCGACACATTCTCAAGGGAATCAAAACCTAGGTACTTCTCGTTGACCTAGAACTATGAAATTTGGCAAGTAACATCGTTATAGACAGTAAGTACAGGAATAAATCTCAAAACTATACATTTGTCATAAAATCTTGAAAAATAGGGGTCTATATTTTTTATAGGAGGTGAAATTACAAATTGAAACTACAAGTTCAAATGGGGTATCATATGAAAGGGCTTGATGTGCACATTGCAAAATATATTTTATTTATTTTTTTCGACGCATTATTTCTTATTTATTAAGAAAAATATCAAATTTATAATGATCCTACGTACGGAACCCTCGGTGGGCGAGGCCGACTCGCACTTGTCCGGTTTTTTTTTGTTTGATTACATCTAACGTGATATAAAATATGATACTTTTTTTGTATTCTGACATTACCTACTTTATCCACAAGTACATATTCAACAAATGAAACAATACAAAAAATACAAAACGCCGTTTTCAATATTATCATTGGCAGATCATAAGAAAACAATAGCGCTTTATGCAACTTTCTTGCATTGTCGTGCTATATTAATGCAGTGCCACGGATCCGATTAGATCTAGCGATAAGCTAACTCTTTGAACCCGGCTTCGCACGGGCTCTATACGGTCTTTTCGGGCATTGTTTCCTATGTTACGTAAAGTAGTTCAGTATACATATGTTTCTAGTTTATCTATGGGAAACTAGTTCTATGGTAAATAGGTGTCTCGTTGAACTGTGATTAATCGAGTGTGCAAGTCACGTAGTTTATATTGGAATATGAACGTTTTGTTCATAGAACTATAGACTGTAATTATATTTCGTAATACATAAATTATTCTCTTGCCAATGATTTTGCCAGCGCTTCCATGAAATATATCATTTATTGAGGTTAGTGAAACATCTAAACATTGTAATGTTTTTTTTCGTACCCAGAGTACACTAATTACACAAAAGAGAACAAAAAATATAGATTTTGTCCTAACTCGCTACGATGGTATTAAAACACTTGTAGTCAGGGTTCTAAAATTTTGACAGAAAGTAACAGAAAAGAAAGAAAGTGCCAAGCCATGATTGTGGGTAGTTCACGAATGTTAAGTAGACTTGACTTGACCACTACACCACCTATCATTTTTGATGGTGAGACCATTCCGTATTCCACTTCTGTAAAAAATCTTGGACTGCACATAGACTCATCTCTAACTTGGCAAGTTCATGTCTCGAGCATTTGTCAGAAGGTGGTAGGATCTTTGCGTAATCTATATCGCTTTAAGAACTTTCTCCCTCTCAAAACAAAGATTTTACTTGTGCAAAGCCTTATCTTTCCCATAATTGACTATGGTGATGTGTGTTACACTGACTTGAACTCGGACCTACTCAACAGGCTTGAACGGCTTCTTAACAACTGCATACGTTTCGCCGTTGGGCTTAGGAAGTATGACCATGTATCTGCTCACCGTTCTCAACTGAAATGGTTACCCATTCGCCAACGAAGAAATGTTCGTATCCTCACTACTCTTTTTTCCATACTTAATGATACCACAGCTCCTTCTTATTTAAAAACGAAATTCCAACCCCTTTGTTCTGTACACAGTAAGAACCTCCGTTCTGCTGACAACCTTCTCCTTTTGTGCCCTCCTCACCATTCTGGGTATGTAGACCAATCGTTCAAGATCCAGTGTATTCGTCTTTGGAACGCGCTACCTGTCGAAATCAGGAAGGCCAAGACTCGGATCTCATTCAAATCGATGACCCGTGCGTATTTTCTCAAGTCTATTCAGGAATAACAGACATAGTTATTTTCTAATTATCTATATGTATGTATTTATGTATATGTGTGTATTTATGTGTATGTATATAATATATATATATATATTCATTTATTTATATGTATGTGTACATCTATCTATACAAGTAAAAATTATTTAATTAGTATGTATTTGCATATGTTTAAACTTTATTAAACCTAAATTAACATTTTAATTTCCAATTATTCTCTCCCTGTGCACCTGCCATGTCTTATCTCTGCATCACCCTATGGTTGACTGGTAGAGAATGCTTGTATAGCATTAAGTCCGCCTGTGTACAATTTTGTGCATGAAGTTTAAATAAATAAATAAATAATTTTCTGTTCCGGCCGTGATAGGTAAGAGGACTCTCATATTTAATGTTACATCATTAATATCATTATTGGGCTGTATCTACCCACTGCTGGATAGGTATATATATGGTAGGCCTTGCTAAATATTTTCCACCACATGTGGTCTTGGTGGTGGTGGCTTTTCGCATCTAGCCACTTTTATGACGCCATGTCATTTTCTGCTCCATAGTTCCAGTGCAAAATTTAGGCTGTTTATGAATGAATTTATTTATTTCGACTTCTGGGCTATTATTGTTAGATGACAGTCGTTAGACTACGTCAGAGGCCTTTGTGCAGCTTGAAAATACTGGCTTCCACCAAACTAAAGTGGTGCTTCAAGTTTTCATATTGCGTAATGGTATAAGTTCTAACTTGAAGTAAAATAAATACCAAATTATTTATAATAATATATTATGTTTAAAAATGAATAGGTAGGTAGTAATAATAAATAATAAATAATAGGTAGGTTTTTTATAAGTTTCTTATGTATTATTTTATAAGATTTTAAAATAAGACTTAACTGTAAATCTTCTTCTTCTCAGTCGGACACTCTTGGCAGAGTGGTAGTGGTCATGAGCAGGTCATGACGAATGGCGGCTCTTATTATATTTTTCAATTTAGTTCTGTTGGAGGCATTGCGGGAGCATACGGACATGGAGGAGGATCTGGTTGGAGAGCGGCCACGGGGTCTCTTGCCTTCCACCCTGCCTTAGACTACAAGACGCTCCATAGAGTTTTCTTTTCGGGTAATATGCCCGAAGAACTTCAGTATACGTATTTGCACAGTCGACGATAACATAAATATGTTTTCTAAATTATCCTAGAAAACGGCCAACAACTTCATTCAGAAAGTTAGTTTAGCGTTTAACTACGGTCTCATAAACAAGATCTCCGCTATAAAAGATATATTATAGTACGGGGAGGTTTAAGCTATACCATGAAGGATGGATTTGCCCGGGCGAAACAAGAGTGGATCAGTAATCGGACAAAGAGTTTCTTTATTCATACAGACAAATACCGTTACAGTTATATTTTCGGTCCAAAGAAATACTAATCTGTGAGAGAAACCATTCACAATAATTCTCGTGACAGTAACATCAAAAATAATGTCAATAACAGTTAGAGATTTCGTTCTCGTTCGCTCTCCCTTTCGTCTCATCACAATAAAGGCGATATTAGGGTTTATAGCGACTACTAATGATACTCGATTAAATGTCGAGTCTGTTAAGCGTTGCGTTGGTGTCTTTTTGCAAAGTTGTTACCTTAAGAATTATTTTAATAAATAGAATGCAAGTTTGCCGAGGAAAACGTAGCTTATTAACTCAAATAGACCGATTTTCTGCCTAGAAAGAGCAAAAGTACGACCAGATATCAATAAGACACAACCAATCTCTACTAGCATCTATCCACTTTGCCTCGCATAGACAGAGTACTTACCTCGATAAAAAAGTATCCTATTTATTAATCCAGAACGTTGTTCTGCACGTATGCCAAATTTCATCGAAATCTGCTCACCCGTTTACCGAAAGGGTAACAGAAATCCATTCATACATTCACACATCCAAATTTTTGCATTTGTAATATTAGCAGGAAGTAGGCTCTTGAACACTTAACTCATTGCAATGATCGATTTTGTTCGAAAGCTTCTCTGCGCCCTTATTACTGGAGAGTTTCCATTATTTTTTTTAATTAAAACGAACAAATGTGATGTGGCGATAGTTTTGCTACAAAACTTGTACATAGTCTTTCCATTTATTATATTATAAAAATAAATAACTGCGTTTATATACTAATTATTATTTATACCTCATTTCAACTTCATTTAATAAGACTAAATTTCGACACTGTCGATAAACGCAGACTAAGTTACTGAAACTATAATTCTAATAACCTTTAATTAGCTGATATGGTCGAAAACGACTTTAATAAAAAATCTTGACTTACAGTGTTTTATGTTTCTGTATTAACCACAACCGAAAGGGTTTCGAGCATATTATACAACGATGCTCAACTGCCGGTGGGCGGAGGCCAGTATTTTAAAGCCGCCTAAAGGCTTAACGACTTGTCTTAACGACTGTCATCTAAGGACTATAGCCGGGACCGACGGCTTGACGTGCCCTCCAAAGCATCGAAAGAGTTCGAGATAAATAAACTCATCCGTAGACAAGCTACGGTCGACGTTGATTCACTTGCGTGACCGATTAGGCTGACATGCGCAAGTTTTCTATGATCGCCAAAATAAAATATTTAAATTGCTATTAAAAATATGAGAGAGAGACTGTCGATACATAGGGGTTATCCAAGGAAATGATATCGAATGAAAATCGCATACAGTATAAATTTGTATAGGAACGAAGGGTCCGAAACTCAAACAAACGACTACTAATAACTTCGTGTTATAATTGGTTGTATAGTATTGTGTCATTAAAAGCATAAAGCATATAAAATGAACTTACCACGATTTATTACATTTGCGACTGATAGAAATCCATACTGAGTTAAGTGTTCGTTCGTTTACTGTTGACACGCATACATCTCATGTCTACTACATACTTGGTCAGTGAGTTAATCAATGAGTTGCCTGCAGTAATATATTAATTTAAATTTAAAAAGTGTTACAATTAAACATCATAATTCAGTGAGAACCCGTAGTAAAATTTTACATTTTATTTTTTCCCATCAGAATGTCGCTGGTGCACTGCAATGGTCCGACAAAATGTTTATGACTACACTAACGGATGGCTTCGCTCACTAATGGGAACGTGATTCTGTTAAATCGCGCTAATTGTATATTGTAAATCAACCAGGAAAAGCGAGATTTCCTTATAAATGAAGTTATTTAGACAGTCTGTAAAAATATTGAGTATTTCGCTATATGATTTTTGATTTTTTTTTATATGAGGGGAGGGGGGGCAAACGAGCATGTTGGTCACCTGATGGAAAGCAATCATCACCGCCCATGGAGATCAGCAACATCAAGGGGTCGCCAATCCATTGCGAGCCTATACTCCATCCTGTCTTTCTTTCTGGTGACCTCACTTACTCGCAGGAACACAACAACCAGAATGCCGTAGCCAAATAACAAAGGGGATTGTTATTTGGCTACGGTATTCTGTGAGGTGGAGGTACTTTCCCAATCGTTCAGCTTAAAAATACGCTATGCTAGAGCAAAAGAAAGATAGACCTTTCTTTTAACTTAACACCTGCTGTAGGAAATATCCTGTGTTACACATGTTATAAAATCAAAATAATGTTAGTGTATATTTTGCCAAAGCTTTCGAATCGGTCTGCGTATTAAATTATTTATAATCTTGTGCATATGTACCTAATATTCTCACTGTTACAGGCTCATCGTCATCTTTAGTGTAGGAACACTGCTGGGAACTCAGGCGAAAGAGACATTAGGCATGTCGAGCTTGATTGGTGAAGTACTCTACCTGACAGAATACAAACAATACCTTTGAACCCAAATAGCAATACCTTTGATGATAGTTGTGTTACAATGGATATTTGAGGTCATCAGATTAGCTGGGGGATGCAATATTTCTCCAATGCGACAGTATGTTTTATACACTTCTAATTTATAATTTGGACATTTGGCTATATTGTGCCAATGTAAACACTGCGGTTTCGTAGTCAAAAAGGAAACATCCAATTGTGAGATTGGATATTTCTTTTTAAATATAAAAAAAAAATATCAAGTAAGAAAAACAAAATATATACATTGACAACAACAAAATATATGTTTTTTTTTTATACTACGTCGGGTGGCAGACTATATACAGACAGTATACGGCCCGCCTGATGTGAAGTGGTTTCCGTAACCGTATTAACGCTCGCAACATAATATATCACTTGCGCGCCGCCACCCCCTACTAATTGCAAAAACAAAATGAGATGTCTTCTATGACAAGACAAATGATTGCTAATCAAGTTTCAAATCACATTTTATGCTAAACATTACGCTATCATCACTTAAAACGAATAGAAACATCAAAGCAATCCAATTGTATGTGTTAAAATTCAGTAACCGTCTCAAACTAACTGTAATATGTCAAAATCACTCAGTCCTCATTAGAAAGTTACGAATTGACTTCTTAGTGTCCTCAATGATAAAGCGCGCCATATGGGACGTTTTACGATACAGCAGTAAAAGTATATGTCGTCTTAAATGAGACGTAAACACAGGGACGTGTAAACGAATGTCGCACATTTATTTTATTAGCATCATTAATTCTTACGCTTTCGTCGCGTCCGAAACAGCTATGCCTTAAGAGTGGACGTGCTTCGACGCAGTTTGGTCTCAACTTAAAAATGTTAATGGTTAATTTGTAAGGTTGTTTAAAAGAAAAGTTAGAGGTAAATTTCTTATAGCATTATGAAATTTCTGACGTAGAATGAATAAAGGATGGTTTATTTGTCATTTATTAGTGGTGACTTACAGATACTTGATCTCTTATTGTGGATATCATTATGATGTAATTCCTCTATGCGATAGATTCAGGAATGAATATGTGAAGGAGAATTGCTGATGCCTGTGAGTGAGTGATCACTTGCAAGAATATGACGACCCCAAGTGAATTGTTATTTGGCTGTTTAAATAGAATACAATATCGCGATTTTATTAATAACAATTTCAGAAAAAAAATATATATATCTTAACATCGATAATATTCACTCACGTTATCGATTGTGAATGAATAGATATCATCGATTTTTAACAAAATTATTCTTATAATTTTGATTCCATTGACTGCACTTGAAGATAATTTAGAGAGTTTAATGAGAGATAAAAAGTTAAAAACTAAGCATTAAATAAAATATTGAGCCTATAAAATAGATCACGACAGCTGCTCTGATCACGCCGATTGCCATGATCACGCCGGTTGCCTTGATCACACCGGTTGTCTTAAACAATGTTTAAGACAATGATGTGAGTTTTCCTGATCACGCCGGTTGTCCTGATCACGCCGGTTATCCTGATCACGTCGGTTGTGCTGATCATCTGCTATAAACGCAGCATCTCTTTACGTCTGAGGACCTCACTCACTCGTAGGAACATAAATTCTTTGGAGATCTATAAAAATCGATAAAAGTATTGCCGCAATCAGGACCGACTATACCTCTGTCACGCCAGAGCTTGTTTAATAGACGGTCGTTAACAGTAACTGATTATTTAATTGCCTTAGTTATCTTGGATTGCTTTCAATAATAAAATAAATAATAAAAAAAATAACCTGATGGAAAGCAATCACTATCGCGATCAGATCAGCGATGGAGATCAGCAACACCAAGGGGTCGCCGATCCGTTGCCAGCCTATAATACTTCTTCCTTTCTTTCTTTCTGGTGACCTCACTCACTCGCGGGAACATAACAACCCTCCAGGGAATTGTTATTTGGCTGCGGTATTATGTGAGGTGGAGGTACTTCCCCAGTCCTACCTCTCTTTTCGCCAGAGCAGTTTGTTAGTCTGCAGGGTGCACCACGTGCAAGTGACGTTGGCTTTGATTCAATGATGTTGATGAACTACTTACACCACAAATTATATCTTGTAAATGAAGTATATTCTACCTATCCATCTAAAACTCTTTGTAAAGTTAACTTTATATTTTTTTCTTCGCTTTTGTAACCAACTTATTTGTCTAGTAAGTATTTTTAATGAGTTTTTGTGCATTACACACAGGTCAGTTTGGCTTTGACTCTAGATATAGTTTGGAGCCACTTATACCCCATAAACATCATCAACAACTGCCACAACCAAGACAGTTCGTTATTAATATTAGGTATCAAAGTAATTGTAGCACAAGTTATAGTAGAAGCATCAAGCTTCAAGCCCGACTAAATTACCAATGAAATTACACGCACACGGAAACATCTTATTATGACTGCAAACATTTCATCCGAGTTACCTGTTATTTCACTTCTATATGAACTAGATATTTTGTATAGTCTAGTCAGTTTCCAGCAATTTTAGCTCAAAATCACAGCCACATTTCTGCACGTTTGGCACGTAGCATACAACGATGTCGGTTTTCTGTATAAGGAAATTTAGTGATGAACTCTGGTATTTATTATTTCATGCCAATATACTTTTTTTTTTTTTTATACTACGTCGGGTGGCAGACAAGCATACGGCCCGCCTGATTTGAAGCGGTTACCGTAGCCATATTAACGCTTGCAACATAAAAAATCGCTCGCGCGCCGCCACCCCCGCTGCCCACGCAGCATCTCCATCCTTTCTCTGGTCACCTCACTCACTCGCAGGAACACAACAACCCTCAAGGGAATTGTTATTTGGCTGCGGTATTCTGTGAGGTGGAGGTACATTTCCCAGTCGAGCAGCTTACAATTACGCTCCCTACCTCTCTTTTCGCCAGAGCTTCGTTTGTCAGTCAGCAGGGTGCACCACGTGCAGGTGAAGTTGGCTTTGGTTCAAAGATGTTAGTGAACCACTTACACCCCAGTCAGTAAAAAAAATCAAATAAATAAGTTTCGATTATTATATAATATCTTTTCAGTAATCTCATGAAAGCCGCCTAAAGACTTGGCTACTTTAACGACTGTCGTTTAATGATATTAGCCGGATCCGACGGCTTATTGTGTCCACTGAAACACGGAGGAGCTAGAGAATAATAACTTAATTCCTCATAATAGCCCGTACTTAGATGGTCATAATATTTCTTAATATTTGTTTCCTTTTTTTTGACCCAAATACATTAAATACAGAGGAAAATATTTAGTCCTACATGATTAACCTTCCTATACCCACGCGTTGGTCTGTGAGACCGGCAGAACACTTATATGAAGTTATTTCTTTTCTCTGGAGCATTGAGGACCCCTTTTTTTGCTAGCTGCCGAATTAGTTGCTAGCTTCATTTTAGTGCCTGTAGCGCGGACACAGGCGATCTACATCTAGTCGTATTTAGCGCCAATCGGTTGTTTTTGTTTGGAGCACACGGTGATGCGGTGATGCGGTGATGCTTATACCTAAGTAAAAGGATGTCATTTATATTTTTCAACATATATATTTTTTATATTTTAGAAGTTTATTATTGTTTCAATAAAGTAAAAATATAATTTATGTTCTGTACTACAAGTACTAAGAAAAAAACTGGAATTTAGAAGTCTGTGTTGCAAGTCTGATTACTGATAAAGTAATAAATAAATAAGTTACTAAATGGTATTTTCTATTTGTGTATACCTTGTACTTAAAATATCTATATTACACATATTGCGTTTCTTGATAAACTTTCACAAACAAGTTTCGGAAATCTCGGTCTGTGAGACCGTGCGCGGGTATAGGTGTCATAAAAATTGACGCGGGTTTTAGGAAGGTTAAACAATTACAAAGTTTAATTTCTTTCAAATACATTTTAAAAGAAATAATGAAGAGCATTTAGTCTATTACTTACGAAATAACTATTAAATAATCTGTGCTTTTACGTAATTTGTCATCTTATATAAAGGCTTGAAAGTATTTCGAAAACACTCTAAAACGGAAATGCATCGATTCCATCTTTTTGTGCAGACTATACGTGGCAGTTTTCGAGTGTGTAAAAGACGGCAAGTAGCGAAATCCGCAAAATCGAGTTAAACTTAGAAATTTACTCGTAATATCCTTATTCTGGAAGTTAAAACTGTGGACATTTTCAATGATTTATTGTATTGGTCTTCTTTTTTTATTGCGATTGGTCCTCTGTTACCCAGCATTTGTCTTAGTTACATTGAATGCGTTCGTTATGGAGCCCGGGGTCCGCTTCCGTGACCGTGAAGACTGAGCGAAGCTGAGAAGAAAAAGCTACTTTGTCTTCGCCACATCGCACGGTAGGGGTTAAAATATGGCCACTTTGTGGCAGTCGTTCTATTGGATTGATAATGATAGCAGTTAGATAATAATCGATCGTAGTCACGCGAACCAAACGAGTGTCCCAAATTTCAGCTTAATCGGACCCGGGGAAGTGTGTTAAATTTAACTTGCAAGATTTTATCACAGACGCCGAAGTGAAGATAAATACATACATATATTATAGTTATAATTATATAACTCTTTTATAAAATAATATATTCTAATCTGTTTTATGCACATCATTACTTTCATCGAAAACTGAAGCTATTAAACTTTGTTCTAACTTTGCCTTATCATTGCCCAATGGCGAATCAAAGTTTGAATTGTACAGATAAAAGTTTATAAAATGTAAGGCGTACACTTTCAACCAGTCTTAAATACTTTTAGATTTTAAAATAAATTTTTGGTGAAAGTCTTTTATTTTCGCTTTTGATGCAAAATTTTGTCATCATCATCATCAGGCTGTATCTATCCACTGCTGGAAATAAGCCTTCCCTAATGTCTTCCACCACATGCGATCTTCCGCTTTCCATATCCAGTCGCTTCCGGCCGTTCCCTTGAGGTTAATAGTCCCGACAATTCGGCACCAAGGTCGAGGTCTCCACTCCAGGACTTTCCTGGTCCATCTGCCATCACTGACTCGGAATATGTGGCTAGCCCACTGTCACTTCAGTTTGAGAGCTATGGCGACAACTTTAGTCATCCGTCGAATTTCTTCGTTCCGGATTAGGTCTCGTATAGAAATGCCGAGCATAGCTCTCTCCATTGTTAGCTGCGCTTCAATGTATGGCCCAGCCCAATGATCAGTGTCTACGTTTCAGCGCCGTGGGTCATTGCGGAGAGCATGCACTGGTTGAAGACTTTGGTTTTTAAAGTTTATGGTATTTGCGTTGTGAGGGTGTGAACAAATGATAAAGGTTAATCTCTCAGGAGTATATAATTGAATTTTTCCTGTAACTTTCATCTTGCTCTTGTATCAAAACTATATTTCGCTCAATGTGTACTTGGTTCATGCTATCGAAATACAATTTTATGTAATGCCCATACCTCCTATCATAGCATCATTAAAAGTAAACTGCCAAATATAGGAATGAGTGTGGAAGACATCTGTAGTAGAAAGAACTATACTTCCCAACAAAGTTCTAATAATCAGCAACCTGAATTTAGAAGTTATCTTTTCAATCTTCTCTATCATGATAAGAGTTGCATTGTCACATTTCACAGAATAAGCCTGTTGGATCACTTATCTACGCGAGCGGAGATCGAAACTGCGCGAACTGATAATACGTTCAACTTGTGAGTGCACTTTGTTCTTAAGCTTTTTGGAAGCTTGTTTAGGTTTCAACTGTTTTAGGAAATGGAAGTTTGATTGTTTTTATATATAGAAGTGACCATTATGTAACTCTTACCTAACAACAAATGGACTACGGTTGTCACCTAAGGGCCGGAGCACCGGAATACCAGTTCGGGCCTTGTAATTCTACTCAGGGACGATTTATAAGAATCATCGATGACTCAAAACCTACACATGGTATTGAACCTTTAAGTCAAAGGACAGACTTTGTCTCTGTTTTTTGTGTTCTACCAATTGTGCAGTAATTTGTGTTCGGAAGAGTTGTTTTATATGATGCCTACGGCCACTTGCTCGTCATCGAGAGCAGTGCCGTAGTAGGTGACCGATGGGCTGGGAATTCATCTTCACAAGATAGAGCCAAGATTGTTGTGCACTGGGAAACGGAAATGATTCTCTTCCGCGAACTCAAAGTTTAGGAATAACTACCCGCCGAAGTTTTCTTAAGGTTCTACAGTATGGGGTTCTTCAAGAAGGCGTAAAGAGGTTATAGGATCGGCAACGCGTGAGTAATACGTCTGTCGTTCTGGTACTGTGAGCGTCTATTTATTTTTGTTCTAGATTTTAATTTTCAGCCAAAAATATTCGCAGTAACCAAAGGACGTCTATCAATAAAATTGTTAAATCGAGAATTACTTACATTAACAAGCTAGCGGGTTCGATCTCCGCGCAAGACATATATTTGTGTGTAGGAACATGTTTGTCTTTGTATTATAAGTATGTAATTATAAAAAAAATGTATACATTTATCAGTTGTCTAGTACTCATAGCACAAGCTTTGTGCCTAATTTGAGACTAGATGGTGCTGTGTAAATTGTCAAGAAATATTAATTTATTGGTTATGGTTTATAATCTAATTTACATACAAGAATAATATTTATAATAAATGAACTATTAACGTTTAAAAAGAAAAAATAGCGAAATAAAGCACGTCGCGTGTTAAGACGGCTTTCGTAGGCGTAGTGGCGTGTTGTTTCACGTTTCATGAACTAAATTCGATCAGACAAAGCGTAAGTTTCAGGGAAGCACGCTTCCATGTTGTTTACTCATAAGTAGATTATATTCTGTTTACTTTAATGTACTTAAAGCTTGTTTTTGAAATTCCTTCTAGTTTTAACTGTTAATTCGACATCTATTATTTTCTTTGAATATCTGTTATTTTCTCTTTCAGTTCTTTTGATTATAAATAATAAATAAATATTCCTGGAAAAATTACACAACGCCATCTAGTCTCAAACTAAGCTAAGCATTTTGACGCGACGGAGACATTTCCACCACTTCACACATCATTTCCACCACTGTGTCTCCCGTGCAGTCTGGATTAACAGCGGCAACAAAATTGAGCAAAAAGGCCATGAACAACGACGTCTACTGCCGTCCTGGGGGTAAAACTACGGCTGCCTAAGTTTACTTACCATATTTATTACCTTTTAACGGTTCCGTAGCCAAATGTCAAAAAACGGAACCCTTATAGATTCGTCAGGTCTCTCTGTCTGTCTGTCCGTCCGTATGTTACAGCCACTTTTTTCCGAAACTATAAGAACTATACTGTTGAAACTTGGTAAGTATATGTATTCTGTGAATCGCATTAAGATTTTCATGCAAAAATAGAAAAAAAAAAACAAAATTGGGGGTTCCTTATACCTACTTAGAACTGAAACTATATATATTTCAATCAGTTTGTAACCACACCCCGGCCACTCCATACAAATATCGCGTCATTTACTACTACATAAACAATGACGTCTGTGCAGAACGCGAATGAGCGCGTTTGCGTGCGGCGCCATACAAACTGTTCTAGAGTTGTCTCAGATGGGAGGTCGACACGAGAGAGCGGCAGGGAGAGGCCATACTGTACGTAGTACTATTACTTATACTGTGGTGTAACTAATTTGTCCCAACAAAGTTTCACAAGAAAAAAGACTTGCTATTCTATGGCAAATATTCATACCGACTGGAGTAAAAAGTAGGTAATAACTAACTTTGTTTTTCACGATTTCATATTAGTCCATACATTCATATTAGTCCGTATGGACTAATATGAATGTCCATACGGACTAATATGAATGTTCTATATAGAAATATTTTTTATTATTATATTTTTCATATTAAATTTTCACGAAATATTTTTTATAAACTCTTTATTCAAACACTTGAATTTTTATAGTTCTCGAAAATTTATGACTTCAACAACTGCCCTAAGTTAATTACAAAAATTACAACACTATTGTTTCAAGTAATTTAAAAGTGAATTACTTTTTTATTATCCCATAATCACGTTATATCATTATAACATACATATAGGACAACGTCGACCTTGTCATCACGAAAATATCAAGAATATAAAATTTTAGGGAGGCTATGTTACTCTACTGTGCATGAGTAGGGCGATTCATGGCATTGTCGAAGGGTAATGCAACACTGTTAGTCAAGTATGATTCTAGGACGATTCCTGTGGTCAACCATCGCTCGAGGGCTCTATTGGTCAATGGACATATGATTTTTTTTTTATACTACGTCGGGTGGTAGACAAGCCTACGGCCCGCTTGATGGTTAAGCGGTTACCGTAGCCATATTAACGTTCGCAACATAAAAGATCGCTCGCGCGCCGCCACCCCCGCTGCCAACGCAGCATCTCCTACCTTTCTGGTGACCTCACTCACTCGCAGGAACACAACAATCCTGGAGGGAATTGTTATTTGGCTGCGGTATTCTATGAGGTGGAGGAACATTCCCCAGTCGGGTAGCGTACAATTACGCTCCCTACCTCTCTTTTCGCCAGAGCTTCATTTGTCAGTCAGCAGGGTGCACCGCGCGCAGATGAAGTTGGCTTTGGTTCAAAGATATTGATGAACCACTTACAACCTAAAACAAAGCAAACAAAAAAAAAACTAGAACGTCTGGACCTGGAGGACTACAGGCTCTTCCCAATAAGCATCGCACCGAAGTACTACATGGGAGATGTATACAGACAGTCAACGGAGTGTGATTTAGGATCGGAGATGGATCGATATGCCACCGATGGTACAGCACTAGTCTCATTCTAAGTGAAGATAAGGTAAGATACTCGTAGAATGACACAAATCAACATCGCATCTCTATCTACTATTATATATTCTATTATATCTACTACTAGCAAAGTACCCGTGCTTCGCTACGGGAACACTCCTGATTTGCGTCTATTTTTGTTAAGATTCCAGATATTTTTCCTAAAAGGAGACACGTCAACTTGATCCACCATTTGTGAAAGATTGAATAAAGAAATTTTTCATTTTCATTTCATTTTTTCCCCATGAAGGACTGTTTCGCATTGACCATTATTACAAACATACCCCATTTAGGTTAATACCTCCCGGTAAACAATATTTTTGGCATTCGCATCAGGAGCGAAAATTGCAAGATTTCCAAAAAGAGGTTTTTACCAATAGAAACCATAGAATCAACACCGATATTGATTTTATGACAATTCAACCCCATCGCACCCCCATATGGTTTTATGTCACGTCGGCTATGTTGGATTATAAAATAATTGTTGTTTTCGTAATCAGCGACCCGATAAACCATAAAAACGATACCCATTACGATTTTCAGACATCTTCACTCCATTTTACCTGAAACACGTCTTTACTCATTTATCTATAGAAGTACTCGTGTAAAGTTTCGAATAAAATTGTCCAACTAATCTTGTTTTCCCATACAAACTTTAGACCCCCGTTTTACTCCCTTAGGGAATGAATTTTGAAAAATCCTTTCTTAGTGCACCTCTAGACGTCATAAGGAACTTACTTGCCAAATTTGGAATGTCTAGGCCTAGCGGTTTGGGCTGTGCGTTGATTAGTGAGTCAGTCAGTCAGTCAGTCAGTCAGTGAGGACAAAGCCTTTTATTAATATAGATTATATATATTCATCGACTATCTCAGTTATACATTCGACATATCAAAATTAGTAACTTGAGAAGATGAATAGTATAAGATCCGATTGTTTGTACTGGTATGGCAAACAATAATTCGACCCGCCTACTACGATATAATTCGAAGCCTTTAGCATAGACAGGGCTTGCAATACATAAATGGTCTATTTCGTGTAAACACCACCATGTTAGTGCAAATTTATAAAGTAATTTTCTCATTACTTTCCTTGTGATCCCACTCGTTCGCAAGAATACTCGTACACAATCTACAAATATTCGAAGAAATAATAAAACCGAAAAACATATATAAATTGAAGACAGGCAATTCTATGTAGCGCCTAATATTAAGTATCACAAGGTCTGTCGTTATTATATGTAGGTACTTATGTATGAAATATAAAGATACATAAAATATGGCTCTCAATTGAAACGTTGCAATAATATAACGTATTCCTCAATGCATAATTTTCTCTCGTAAGTAGTTAAAGTTATCCATATTATATCCATAATACTCATGATACCAGGAAAAACAAAAGAAATATATAGTTTCTTTAGCATTAATATTTAAAAACGGTTCGGTGAACAATATATAACGCGTGACACTTCATAACTCTCCCGACATTGCACTTGCATGATCAAGTGACATTATGCACGAGACTTGTGAAATTTTCCGAACATTTTCACATGATTTTACTTAGTATCTCTGTCGACACGCAACGAGGTAGTTGTCCTGTGAAACATGATAATTTAGCGCGTTTCTGCGAAATTTGCAGACGATTTTATGGCTACTTCGTTTTTTTACTTTAGGTAATTAAGTTAAAATATTCGGCGTAGAATTCGATTCTCTGTAATAAAATAGAAAGTAAAAGGGTTGTTCGCAAACTCATTTAAGTTTTGCTGATGAAAATACTCAAACTATAATCTTGAAAACGTAATTTTATTAAATTTAAAGAGAGGCGAACAATTAAATACATTAAAATAACAAACTTATACTTCAAAAATTTAGATTTTACGACAATGTAATTATACCTATTTTTTTTCTACTTTCCGAAATACCAAAAAACCTACGAATTACCTATAAATGCGTTATACCTTTATAAACATGGTGGTATCCATTGTAGCAAAAAGAAAGATCCGTCAAGGCTCTTGCCTTGACGGATCTTTCTTACGGACGTTAGGGCTAATCTAAATTAATAATTGATTGTTTGTAAAACTTTGTTGTATATAAAACATAAGTACATAATATACAAAAATCATCCCACATAGGGATATCTTCCATTCAACCATAAAATGCGTGAAAGAGAGTTGTCAATTTTGGGCTTTGGAGCAATACCTACATGCATACTATCTAAAATCCACAAAAAACACAATACATAACTGTAGACATTCTAAGAATAAAAGGTACAGGTAGATTCGTAATGTTTCTTCACTTCAAGTTTAAAGGAGTCAAGTGACTGGGACATTCTCACTTTACATAATTATTGAAAAGTTATAGATAAATTGCCATTTGTGTTCACGTTCTTTTGCTTTCTTTACATACTGCATATATACATGCGTAAGTATTAAATATAATATTTTTACTAGTATAAATACGTAGGAGTACTATTTTTTTACGTCTATATATAAAATGTCATAGAATAAAGCCCGCTTCTTATTAAGCAACCATACACTTATTTGACATCTGAGCAGAAAAAAAAACTAATAAACATACGCACAATGTCAAATTTTCCTAAAACATTCCAGATGTCAAGTCAAAGCAATCCCCTAGAGCCCCAAACCACGTATGATGTGTTATGCATATCATCATATTGCAAATAATGCATTATCCTTTCACATTATGACGTGGCTAATGACGTTGAAAAATAAGCCAGGCTTACAATATGCAGGCAGGCCCGATTTTAATAGAGTAGGGTGCGTTACTGATGTATTGCCTGTCATATTTTCCACGTAACGCGCACAGTTACGTAGTAGTGACTTTTCATTTTTAAAAATAATAAAATGAAATAATTTACATACTATATAGGGTGAGATTGAATGAAGAGTGATAAGTTGAAACGTTGTTTATTACGAATTCATCAGCAGTGAGTCGTAGGTTTTCAATTTTGTGAAACTCATCGTGGTAGTTGACACAGAAAATAGGATTATACTAGAATTGAGTTCAATTTATGTGCAAATGAATTACTTTGGAAACAAAATTTTAAATTGAATAGAGTAATTCGTCGGTTATATTTTTTTAGTTTATACCTAGATTAAAATATAGTGAGAAACAATTGAATATCGTGTTATATCGAAAGATATTAAAGCTTGTGTGATTTTAATTATTTTTTTAGGCAGGTTGTTGATTTTAATTATCAAGGTCGAGGTGACCCACGGACTACAATCAGGTGAACAATGAGCCCACATTTGCCGCCCAAGTGGTAAAAAAACATTATCTCACAGTAAAATTCTAAACGAATGACCTAACGAGCATCGCATGCTAATGTCGGTAATTTATGGTCGTGCATTTTTAGTGCCTTAGTTTACAACCTGCGACTTGAAAAGTGAGGAAGTATTGTGGAGTTCCTTTCGTGTCGCGTAAACAGTATATTGTGTAAACGGACGCAAAAACGCAATTTTCCAAAGACTTAAGTGATAATAAATAACATACATAAAATTATATACTGTGAGTGTGAGTATTGATAAGTTGCAAATATACAGTGTACGAGTATGTCATCAGAACAATTTATAGATCGGATATAGAAAGTGAAAATGATGAATTTGAATGTGGATTTAAATGGATATTGAGAAAAGAAAACTGAAAAGAGATGGATGGATTGTATGAAAGATAATAATGATAAGAAAGAAGTAGGTAATTGTAGAGATGATAAATAGATTATGGATGAAAGAAAAAAACAAACTGCACCGATTGTATCAGAAATAATGAGAAAAAGGACAGCGTATGAATGAATTATTGCTTCACTTTTGCCTGGTAAAGTTTACCTTACAATAGAATTAAGACGCTCGTCTGTGTCAGTACAGAAGTGTCAGGCCAAACACAGTTTTTGTGATCGAGATTAACTTGAAGAAGAAGAACGGCTGCGATTGGCGAAAGGAAATGTAAACAAGTGTGGTGACCCCGCAACCCCAGGCCACACAGATGAAATGCTATCTGTTTTTGTAAACTAGGGTGCAATTGTTAATGCAGGGTTTTATAAACGAATGTGTTTTAATTTTTTTTTTACCATAGTCTAATATGAAGCAACTACAGTGGCCTCCATGATCTTGCAACATTAAATCGTCCATGACGCTAACGTACTTCTTTCTTTTAGGAAAGTTTCATAGAGACCACACGCGACTTGACATGCAGGACAAAAAATACGCGAGAGTTTTATTATTGGACTTTGGTATTTTGACAGATAGAATAAGGGTAGAGTGGAGGTACTTCTTCTGCCAGAATGCTGCACAGTTAGCGAAAACGTGTCTTCAGCTTGATGAGCTAAAGATCTTGATCTCCCAGTCTGAATAACTCAATGTGTTCTTTAAAAAGCACATTGAGTTATTCAGACTAGCTCTTGTTGCTTTGGATGATTTTAGGAAGTAATAGATCTTTGGAGTCCAAGTCAATCTCATCTGCACGTGCTTTGGATGATTGATCGACGAGCTAAGGAGGCTCTGGCGAAAGAGAAGTAGAGCATGTTAAGCACGATTGGGAAAATACCTCACCGCGGAGACCGCTGTTTAATAAGAATACCCTGGAGAGTAGTTGTATTTCTGAGAGTGAGGTCATCAGACGTAAGGAGATAGCAGCCAGAGTGCCAACACGCGTGCTATACTCCTTGTATTGAGAGTGTCTCTAAGGCTGGGGTAACCGCTTAATCGTGCCGTATGCATCTTTACCACCCGGAGTCGTATGAAAATAATCCGTATCTACTAGCTGAAGTCTAGGCCTCGTCGACTGAATAAGGCCTAGCCATAAATTTGAGTATACTGATACTTAACGTTTTTGGTATATAATTGCTTTAGTAACTTAATTATATTACTCGTAATGATCACAGAAACTGCATTTTTCTGGTAAATATACTAAGATTTACAAGTAGGAATTGTTACGCGAAAGAGGGTGATAGCCATAATGGCATTGCGGGGGTGCGTCAAGTGACAGTTCTGCTACCATCCATTATATTTGCATCCTTATTCTGGATCTATGTTGAATATATATTTTTATTAATAAGTTATTATTTAGGTACTTATCTCTCATCTCTAATCATTAGACCTATATATGAACACATATTAATTTCGTATCAGTTTGCATAATTCCTTAACTATCTAATCTGTGTAGCCGTTTCATACTATTTGCATGTGGCAATACATTAAATATGTTATATGTAGGTACCTTCTCAGAGATTTTCTGATTTTCTTAGCTTGCCTTGGCTGATAAAATCAAAACAGAGACATTTTCATTGACTGCTAGAGGACGCAGGAGACTCTTCAGTAAATTTGTAAATATGGTAAACTGACTAAATTTCAGAACAAAACTGACAGAGTTTTGTACGATATTATTATGGAGGTACTTCTCTCTCGCCCGGTTGGACAACCTACATATCGATGGAGAGATGCTATGGAAGCAGACCTCCAGGAGGTTTAAGCCATCACCTGGCAAAATATCTCTCTCGTCGCGGAGTCCAAGATTTACTTCGGGTTGTTGAGCCAGCATAGTAAGTAAGTAAGTAAGGTGAGCCTAGTAACATGTTATATATTATCGATCGAAGGGTAATATACCTATATTATTTTCTATAGTAGGGTTATTTGTTCGCAAGTTAGTAATCGGCGCGGCTCTACTTAGGGTAGAGTACTTTTTCACTATTACCTAAATATTTTCATCACACATTATGAACGTGGTTAAACTGAAATAATTTATATATTCAACTAGCGAAGTACCCCGGTTTCAGCCGTGTGGAATTGTAGAATATATATAATATCTGGAACAATTTTTTCGACACCCGCATACACACATATTCCATTTTCAAATTCTAATACGTATTATATCCACGACATTTGTATGAAGTATCCGGGGTATGACGATTACCATGCGATATCCAAAACCCAGAATACGGACATTGAAGACGCAGCGTATACACAGTGCCAAGAGCTGCATTCATTAACTAATGTATAGACTTTGAAAATATTTGCTCATAAATTTTGTTTAAGGAAATGTTGGGTGGAGCTTGGATGAATGGTTCGTGTGGTTCATTCTTTTTATATCCTCTTATTTAAGATAAGAATCTTGAGAAGGTTTTGATTGACATGAATATCAAGTTAATTCTTATTTACATTGCAAAAGTTACTTGTACTATGTTACTTACCTTGCAAAATTTTTAGCTCGATGAGCGTTTGATTATCTGAAAGAGATACTTGGTGGGATAAGTCCGCCATTGTACGACATATTATTCTTACCTGTACCTATTTGCTATTCGAGACGAGCTCGGTGGTCGAATGGTTAGCAATGACCACTTTGACTCCGAGGTCGCGGGTTCGATCCCCGCACAAGACAAACGTTTGTGTGCATGAACATGTCTGTTTGACTTGGTCTGGGCGTTTTCTATGTATTATATGTATATATTTACAAAAAATATATATGTTTAAGTATTATAGAAGTTAATCTAGAACCCATAGTACAAGCTTTTCGCTTAATTTGAGGCTAGATGGCGCTGTGTAAATTGTCCAGGAATATTCACTTATTATTTATTATTGATGTAGTGCAATAAAGCTTTTAATAATAAAATAAAATATTACTGCTATTGGTAAAAATATCGTTTTTAGGGTTCCGTAACACAAAAGGAAAAACGGAACCCTTATAAGATCACTTTGTTGTCCGTCTGTCTGTCTGTCCGTCTGTCTGTCTGTCTGTCTGTCTATCAAGAACCTCTATGTCAAGAATGCGTGGAGATATCAAGCTGAAATTTGAACTGTATACTCAGGTCTACGGTCCCATGAAGTTGTAAAAAAATCAAACTGCTAAGTTTACGTAAAAAAAAGTTACGGCCGTTTATTAAGCAAAAAACGCATATTTCGACACATTCTCAAGGGAATCAAAACCTATAGGGTACTTCCCGTTGACCTAGAACTATGAAATTTAGCAAGTAACATCGTTATAGACTACAAGTATAGGAATAAATCCCAAAACTATACATTTGTAATAAAATCGTAAAAAACCTCAAATTGAAGCTACTAGTTCAAATGGGGTATCATATGAAAGGGCTTGATGTGCACATTGCAAAATATATTTTATTTATTTTTTCCGAAGCATTATTTCTTATTTATAATGAAAAATATGAAATTTATAATGATCCTCCGTACGGAATCCTCGGTGGGCGAGTCCGACTCGCACTTGGCCGGTTTTTTTACTACATACTCGTAGTGTGAAATTAAAGGCAATTATATAAAATTGGAATCTCATCTAGTCAATAATATTCGGGATAGCGTAAGAATCGTAACAATATTACACATTTCAAAATTGGTTGAAAGGTTTGATCAGAAGTAGCAGTGGAATAAACTCGCAGATATATTTTTGGGGTTTAAGTGGTTCATCAACATCTTTGAACCAAAGCCAACTTCACCTGTACGCGGTGCACCCTGCTGACTGACAAACGAAGCTCTGGCGAAAAGAGAGGTAGGGAGCGTAATTTGTAAGCTACCCGACTGGGGAATGTACCTCCACCTCAAAGAATACCGCAGCCAAATAACAATTCCCTTGAGGGTTGTTGTGTTCCTGCGAGTGAGTGAGGTCACCAGAAACGAAGAAGATGCTGCGTTGGCAGCGGGGGTGGCGGCGCGATATTTTATGTTGCGATCGTTAATATGGCTACAGTAACCGCTTCACATAGACGGGCCGTATGCTTGTCTGCCACCCGACGTAGTATAAAAAAAAAAAAAAAAGATATATTTACTTACATGTAAACGGGTTCCTCAAAAAATTACAATATGGTTTAAAATTAGTTATATTTAAAATGTACATTTTAAATATAACTGCCATTTTTAAGTATGAGGAGGGACTTTGCCTTTATTTGCGTATTCTACCGACTGTACAATTGTGTTCAGAGGAGTTGTTTGACCTCTTTCTGTAGTCGCACTGCTCGCCATAGGCAGGGAATTCATCATCACAAATTGGAACCTAATTAGGCTTATAGTACTGTTCCAGAGGACCTTTCTACCTCGAGTTGTGGAATGAACTCCCAGCCAAGATTCTCGCAGGAGACGTATGTGTATAGAGGTTCTTCAAGAAAGGTGTAAAGGCATCACTCACGCACTGCCGGGTAGGCAGTGCGTGAGTGATGCCTCTGGTGTCGCAAGCGTCTATAGGCTGAGATGACTGCTTACCATCAGGCAGGTCGTAGGCTTGTTTGTCACCCTAGTCGTATAAAAAAATTAACATTACTCTCATTTTCTGGGCAGTCGTATTAAAATAACTAATTGAAGTGAGATCATGCGAATGCTTTTTTAAATCCATTTCGATATTCCATAACTAATGGAGGATAACTCTGAAAGTCCCGCTATGGTGCACCCTACGCCCTAGTCGCACAGAATATATAATAGTATAAATACAGTAATTATATGCCTCGGTAACAGCAGTGAGTAACTTGTAATGTAAAACTTGTTTTGCTGGTAATTATTTGATAAGTTACTTTACATGATATTTCATAGTTCAATGAGATCATTTATTTGATAGTTATTAGTACCTTATTAGTACGGCAATTGCAAATGCTATGCCCAGATCATCTGGATCAAGACTAATCATCACCATTAATAGAGAGTAGTTTTATTCTTTTTACACTATTTTCATACTCCAGGGAGTACTCCGAGCATGGAGAGAGGGCGATATGTTGAATATTTTTTTAATATTCTGGTCGCAGTGGCTATATTGACGGTTTTCTCCATGCCTAGTATACTATTCACACTCAGGACGAAACTTACAGACTTTTGCTCCCGGGTCCCTGTATCGACAAGGAATCCGGAACAGCAAACGCAGATAGGAAAAAAACCGGCCAAGTGCGAGTCGGACTCGCGCACGAAGCGTTCCTTACCATTATGTATAAAAACGGCAAAAAAATGACGTTTGTTGTATGGGAACCCCCCTTAAATATTTGTTTTATTTTCATTTAATTATTTATTTTTAAAGTGTGTATATAAATAAATATTATATGAGTATTTCAAGCGTCTACCTATTACCGTTATCAATTGCGAGCAAAAACAAAAAAAAAAACAATGACACACAAAATAATGACGGACGGACAGCGGAGCTTTAGGGTTCCTTTTTACCCTTTGGGTACAGAACCCAAAAAATGGAGTAGTGTTGTGAAGCCCAACAAGATTAAAGTGACCAGGTTTACCTGCTGGACTCTCGCCTATAGATGCCGTGGGTTGAAATGGGGACGTAGTAGTATTGTCATAAGAATGTAGAAAAACAAGATTAATCAATAGAGGTAATGCTTTGTGATAGCTCCCGATTACCAAAACAAGTTCTGACGAAAGAGAGGTAAGGCACGATATTTGTAGCCTAGTGATTAGATGACAGAAAGCCACTTACATAGTTCTTGGGAAAGGATACTATCAAGTACCTACTTTATTATGTATACTAAAGTGCGGAAGCATAAAAATCAACTCAGCAAAGGTAGTTAAAGTTAAAAATCATTCCTATCTACTAATTCTTTCAAAGAACGACTCTAATATTTCATTGCTATTCTTCGCAAAGTTCAGTTAAATGAATCCGTCAGGAGCACAAAGACAAGGTTAACCGCGGTTTTACTTAGATAAAGTCATTTGAGCTCACATTTTAAAACTACATTAATAACCTGAGAGGAAGATGGGAGACAATCTCTGACTTAAAAGTTGATGACATGGATAATGAAATCACCTGGAAGTGTTAAAATTGGAGACAGGATATAAGTTCTAAAATTTTTTTACATCTAGGCTAGTGGTGTATTTTTTTTTTCGTGTATTTGTATTCTGATAGCTAATGTGAGTTACACGTGTAGTTCCACCACTTCCACAATCCACTATTGTATGGAAGGCTTCACTATAAACTGAACTTACTTACAACAGCCATTCTTTCAGCTTTTTTTTTTTTGGATATCCATTGCTTCGTCGTCCCATATGCAATCCTGTTTTGATCGTTCCTGGCAATGTAAATGATGCATTATTTAAATCCGCAATGACTTCGTGAGGAGCTCGGTGGTGTCGTTGCATGTTTCAGATTAATCGATCACGTAAGTTAAGCAACGCAAGTAAAGTTAGCTTCGTAGCCTGTCTACAGATAAATTGCCAGTGCACGAGAGTGTACTCTAAACCCCTTCCATAGAGGGAGACCCGTACATATCCCAGCAGTGTTCATCCAACAAGTTGACGGCGACGACATTAAATGAAATCAGAATATCGCGTATATTTTTTTTATTTAGCACTGACATTTTCTATAAATGAATAATAATAATAAATAAATAAAGTTGATACTGTTGATTGTTGGCACTTACTTGGTGGTACGTTATTATCATTTAGACTACTATTATAAAGAGGAAAGATTTGCATTTTTGTGTGTGTGTATGGTTGTAATGAATAAACTCAAAAACTACTGTGCCGATTGCAAAAACTACTGTGCCGATTGCAAAAATGCCGATTGAAAAAAAGAATTGCGAAGCCAGGACGGGCCGCTAGTAATGTTATAATAAAACACTTGTACTGTTCCACGTTATTATAATTAATATTACCGACCGGTTTCGCCACTAAGGCTTCGCCGCTAAGGCATTCAACACCATCTGTTTACCTTGATAATGCCTTAGCGGCGAAACCGGTCGGTAATATTAAATATAAAAAAGTGTACAGTACAAGTGTTTTATTATAACATTATGAATAAATAAATGTTCCACACCACCGCCACACACGCCGCCATCTAGTCCGAAACTAAGTAAAGCTTGTACAATGCATACTAGATAATTTATAAATTTACTAAAATACATTTTTTTATGTCAACACACACATACATATTAAGAAAAACATAGATACAACCAAGCTAAGACAAACCAACATGTTCATGCACACAAATGTTGGTCTTGTGCAGGGATCAGTCAAAATAGACATTGCTAGACATTCGACCATCATGCTCATCAAATTCTTATAGGATAGGACAACCTTGTTTTTTAAGTACCTAATTGTTTTATTACTTAGAACATTACTACCCTGCCGCATCTAGAAAGTAATGTTATCCCCCCCTGTTCTTTATTTCGTTGGTTGCAACTGCACCGAGACAGTCCAAGTCTAATATCTCAGAGTGTCAGACAGTGGCGCGCAATCACGGAGCATGTCTCACCAGTGTCAGACAGCAGTTGCTTTGTTGCTTGACATTTCTTGTTAACAGCACTTTGCCTGCCTAGTTTTATTATAAACCTATTTTCATTATTCATGGTTATTAATTTATAGATTGAATTTAACTATAGTATTTTACTTAGAAATTATTTCACAGAACGTGACAGACAGTATTTGTGTGTGTATACGGACCTAATCTAAGGGTGCTTACATAAAGAACTTATTATTTACGAACGAATTATTTGCTCATAATCTGTACATGTGATTCTTCGATAATTAGTACTAGGATTAGACGCACATTCAATACTCAAAAAACGTCCTCACCAAAACAGATCCCAAATGACGATCTGAGACCTCTTTTACTTAAAGATATTCGAACGAAATATCTGACATTATTTTCAAATGAATTGTTGTATTTGTCCTAACCTGAATCTATATTTAAGGATATAAAATTCTAAGTCCTGACTGACTGACTGACTGATATATCAACGCACAGCCCAAACCGTTGGGTCTAGAGATTCTGAGAGCATATGGCCCGCCTAATGGAAATCAGTTACCTCAGCCCATGGATGCGTGCTACACCAGGAACATTATTTGGTAATTCAATTCAATTCTTCTTCATGGCGATCTTGGTGTTCCCGCCAATGACAATGCTATTTATTTTATTTCAGCATATGTCTCTGAGTAGGTGACTATGCTTAGTAAGTGAGTCTGCGATGACGAAATGGCTTTGTGAGTTTGCAATTATTAGAGAATTTAAAAAATTGCTAAAATAATTCCAAAGATCTGTTGACATACCTAAAACAAAAGACAAAGACGACATATAAGACAACAAAAAGTGTTAGTTAATTATTTGACAAACAAATTACAGTTTAATATTGTTAGAATTAATAAAGTCACATAAAACATAATACTACACAAGAGGAGTTGACAAATGTCAGGACGGATTTAAAATCCATGGGACGAGGTATGGAAGGGGGAAGGGAATCGTAGAGAGAGGGAGTATATTTAGGACAGTTGAAAAAAATGTGATCTGGAGTACCTTCGTCCATGCCACACTCGCTGGACGCGTACAATACACGTAGGTACGAAATTGGCGCTGGTCGCTAGTAAATTATAGTTTGTAAAAGGAAATAGGTAGATCATATTGTATAAGTCGATCCGTTTACTATTACCTCATGCCATTTGCATTTATTAGTCAAACCAATAACATCAAACATGGTCGCAAAGGAAATTGTAAATCACATCATTGTAATTTACAAAATGACTGATGTCGTTTTAATTGACACGTATTGTGTACATATCCCTTACCGTCAGTTTACATCAAAACCATAGATTTAAAGCAACATAGATACCGCTTTTTAAAATTATATAAAAATCTAGAAAGTCGATTATTCTTGATTTTAATAAGTACCCATAACCCCAAGCATTTTTTATATGTTATCTTCACATTTACGTAAATACAAACTTTTTATTCGCAATGCATCTGCAGTACAGTTAAGTATAGTATTACTTGGATTATACTCGTAACGACAAGTCTTTTCAATACAACTTTTCAAAACGTATTACCTGATTTTCTTTCTATAACTTCTTTATTATCGTGTTAGTTTTTACTTATTATCTATTACATAAACTTACTCATTATTATATTACCTTACTTCTACAGGCCAACTTACCCCATCATGATGTAAGAAAGTTAGATATATTGATACTCTTCTTTGTATCGCATAAAGCACAATAACATTCTTAGAACTATTTCGAACATACGAAACAGTTTTATGACAGCGCTATGTAAAGTCTATGACATTCTATATCTCATGTGTTTCATGCCAATCAGGGTTTTATTAGACATAGTGTATTC
The DNA here is from genome assembly GCA_937001555.2 of Hypsopygia costalis. Classification (NCBI taxonomy): domain Eukaryota; kingdom Metazoa; phylum Arthropoda; class Insecta; order Lepidoptera; family Pyralidae; genus Hypsopygia; species Hypsopygia costalis. Next base: position 8,383,344 of record OW443335.2, read on the forward strand.
TCTGCCTATGATTACATGTATGATTCAAATAAAACAGTATCAACGGTTTGGCGTATCTAGGCCACTTTAAATCTTTGATCTAAATATTGTAGCTTACTTTAATGGTATGTTATGATTACTTGTGATTATATTCTACGTTACATAACGTCAATTAGTGTTGACGTATAAAATGTGTTGTTAATAAAATATGCAAAACAGGAGTTTAATTATTATGGTATCAAAATATATTTTAGAAAACAAGGGGGAATGTAGAAAATGCTTCATTTATAATTTAAGGTGTATTACAACCGAGCATGTGGTTCACCTAATGGAAAGCCGCCGGTTGCCGATCCGTTGCCAGCCTATACTCCTTCCTTTCTTTCTTTCCTCACTCGCAGTGTGTTCCTGCGAGTGACCTCACTCACTCGCAGGAACACAACAACCTTCAAGGAAATTGTTATTTGGCTGCGGTATTCTGTGTGTTGGAGGTACTTCCCCAGTCGGGCAGCTTAAAAAATACGCTATTTACTAGTTCCATAACTTACATTGATAATTAATTGATTGGGATCTTCTTTATCAAACAAACAAAAAAAAAAACTAAAAATAATATTCCTAAGTCTTTGAATCTAAAGTTTATTTATACTTACTTTCAGATTCGCAAAACTAACAAAATAATACTCCAAGCTTCAACTTACATTTCAATTCAGTTTGCTGCAAAATACGTACCTCTATCTTTTCGCAGTCGAATAACCCTTAAGTGCGGATGCGGTCGGGCGGGACTGCACGCCACTGAATGCCACTAGCTGGCAGGGCAGTCAAAGCGCTGGCATTGTCTGTCAGTTGAAGCTAGCGGTGCGGACGTCGTCGTCAGAGGCGCCGCGCCGACGTCCAAAAGGGTTATTTAAAGCTTCATTGTACTTGTGTCCATTGAGAACGAGATTTGACGGTTGATAAGCTTGATTGTTTCGACTGATCGCGTGTCACATTATCCTTTAGTGTATTTGGATGTTTGAATTGATTTTGAGGATTTAGTTGTTATAGTAAAGTTCTAATAGCCATGCGGGAGAAATTCAAACCCTTTCTGTTTGTTTCGGGTAATTTTATTTACAGGTAAATTGATTTTAATGGGATTTTCATTGGAAGGTATAGAAGTCATAAATTCCACAAATGCACGCACGCGATGATCAATAGTCCTTACTTAGCGTATTAAATAAAATAAATAAATATTGTCAGACAAATTACACAGCGCCATCTAGCCCCAAAGTAAGCGAAGCTTGTGATATGGGTACTAGACAACTGATGAACATACGTAAATACATTTGTTTTTAGGGTTCCGAACCTCAAAAGGAAAAACGGAACCCTTATAAGATCACTTTGTTGTCCGTCTGTCTGTCTGTCTGTCTGTCTGTCTGTCTGTCTGTCAAGAATTTCTATGTCGAGAATGCGTGGAGGTATCAAGCTGAAATTTGAACTGTATACTCAGGTCTACGGTCCCATGAAGATAAAAAAAAATCAAACTGCTAAGTTTACGTAGAAAAAAGTTACGGCCGTTTATTCAGCAAAAAACGCATATTTCGACACACTCAAGGGAATCAAAACCTATAGGGTACTTCCCGTTGACCTAGAACTATGAAATTTGGGAAGTAACATCGTTATAGACTACAAGTACAGGAATAAATCTCAAAACTATACATTTGTAAATAGATCTTAAAAAATAGGGGGTGTATATTTTTTATAGGGTGTCGAAATTTCAAATTGAAACTACTAGTTCAAATGGGGTATCATACGAAAGGGTTTGATGTACACATTGCAAAATATATTTTATTTATTTTTTTCGACGCATTATTTCTTATAATGAAAAATATCAAATTTAATAATGATACTACGTACCTACGGAACCCTCGGTGGGCGAGTCCGACTCGCACTTGTCCGGTTTTTTTTTGTAAATGCATACTTATGATACATAGAAAACACCCAGACCAAGACAAGCAGACATGTTTATGCACACAAATGTTTGTCCTGTGTGGGAATCGAATCCACGAGCGTTGGTGTCGAAGCCGCGTCATTGACCGCTACGCCACCGAGCTTATCAAATTAAATTCATTGATCCTTCAACTATCGAGTGGCGTGAATTTTGGATGTAGAGCATTCGAAACTACAATGCCTAACTGTATCCCCCGATTTTGTTGTCATTAGATTTTTTGGATTGCCCGCGTGTGGTAGCAAATTTAAAGACGTATCCACGTCAAAGGAAAATCTTATCCACAACAAAGTTATAGGGGGTCGAAAATTTAATGTATTTTCAGACTTATTTATCTTTCAAAGTAAATATTTGTTGTTTGTTTGCAATGCTAAATTACTAATAAAATGAATGAATGATGATTGACTGAATGAAATGAATGTTTGATAGAACGGGAAATGTGGGTTAGAGATGGGACATCTGAGTTATTGTGTTGTGAGTCGATTGTCGATTGAGTGCGAATGACTGAATTTCGATTGATGGATGACGAAAGAATATTATTATTATTATTTTATTTTGCTTTTAATATTAATTAATGCACCTTCATTTACTTATTTAAAATATTTTTTAATGTATCTGTTTTATGAAGTGTCTAGAATCGTTGTTATCGAGTCTTCTTTGATTTTGTGTGTAATTTGTTTATGTTGTTTCTTTTTTGTTGTTTTATTTTATTTTATTTTTTATTGTGCATGTATGTCCGTGATGTTGCATCTGGTCATAATCAGCGCCGAGTCTGTTGCAGATTTCGATCTTTAAGTTGGGACCATTTTGCGACATTACACAGTACTTTAATACTCTTCTTTTTAATATATTATCTGCTTGTTGTCTTGTTTATGCATAATGTGCTGTGTAATGAGCAAACAGATGTTTTTCTTTCTTTCTTTCTTTCAAAAAGGCCTGAAGTGCTTCAAGAAAAGGATGGTACGGCCGTGCCGCTTTTTGCTCGACTTGGTTACGTCGAGCTAGAACAAAAATGTTTTTTCTCACACTATAACTAAACCTTAACCTACAATAATTCCATTTATTCCGAGGTCAAAAGACACTTTAAACGTCCCCCATCAAACATGTTTAGTGTCAAATTAGCCACAAAACACATCATCACCGAATTGATTTTACCGGCTCATTCATCAATCTTATTGACTTACTGATTGATGATTGTTGCCCGATTGACGGAAAGTAATTAAAAAATGTACGCCTAGTGTTCTCACATAAGTTCGGCTGTCAAGTTTTAAATGGTATATTGAAATTACTTGTTGCAGATAAGGTCTTTTTATAAGTATATTGTGTGTTTAATGTTTCCCATTGGCTATGAATATGAGTGTAGTTTAAATAGGCTTGTCTATGGCCTCGTTATCTATGATAACTGAAATTATATACCTACTCGTGGTCATCAACCTTTATTCATCCCACTGCTGGGATATGGGTATCCCCTCAGTTGAAGGGATTTAGAGCATACTCCACTACGCTACTCAACTGCGGGTTGGAGGAGGACAGTGTTTTTAAAAACAGTGTTTTTAAAAACGATTTTTTTTTCTAGGAAAAATGACCCGACTTTTATGGAAATTTTACGGACTAACTCCTATGTTTTAGTATATAACCCTGTCTTCTTATAGTCTAGAATAGTATAATGTACTAAAGTTTTCCTAGAAAAATATGCAATTGAAGAGCGAAATCAACGCAATCGGATCTGTCCTATGTGAGAAAATCGCGAACATGCACATTGCACATGCATACGGGTCAAACAGAGAAGTTTATATTTTGTTGAAGGCTGTTTAAAATATAATATTTTGAAAGCAATTAATTATTAGACTTAGTGTACACCTTAGTTTTGGTAGAAGTGAAAATCTACGGCGAAGGGCGATTTTGAAAATAATGTTTCAGAACTTCCATTTATGACATACAAGCACCAATATGCTATGAAAACTGGCCATGCTTGATTTTCCACCATAATAATAAAAAAAATATTTTCTAAATGTAAATATGTAAGCGGTCACGCGAAAAGAGACTAGAACGAATATTTTTTTGTAAAAGTATACATTACAACATTATTTTCGAGAATGAAGCCTCCGTATTGAATTTTTATATTGATTTTTACCAACGAATTTATAATTTTTTCAACATTTATTTAATTCTACATAAATAGTACCTACAAGTTTTCCTTAGTTTAGGATTGGATGGCACACAGCCGTCTAATTCCAAAACTAAGGAAAGCTTGTAATTTGTATAGGAATATTCTCTACATAACATGCACAACAGTGGAATTATAGTATATTCTACCCTTTATATTGTAGTGGTTAGCGTCAATAGGTAACAGATGTCGCCACTTGTCCCATTTTACATTACCTTATCAACGTTTTAAAAATATATATATATATGAAGGTAATGAAACATAAAAGAACAAAGAAAGGAAGGTGGATCGAGATAAGACCGAAAAGAAGTCTATAATTTATCCTTCAAGGAACCCAGTCAGTCATTACAATATAAACTAAAGGAACTACAACTAACTAAACTAAATAAAAAGCCGTGTGGTTTCCGGCAGACTAGAATAGAATCACTCCGTCTCTTCCCGTGGATGTCGTACAAGGCGACTAAGCGAAACACATTATCAAACATCGCTCAGGCCTCCCCAACCCGTTTGGCTAGCGTGGGGAGTGTAGACCAAATCCTCCTACTGTCTGGGACAGTCGAGAGAGGGTCGTGCTCCTGTAGTGGAGACTGAAATGTCCTGATGATGATGATGATTAATTATATAAACTAAATATATCCATATAAAGGTGCTTATAAGCCGTCAATGTCAAAATGTGTTAATATCGACTTTGTAATCTTTCATCGCGTGACTTTTAGCCATTTTGTTATGACAGGTTATTTATTTTGCTTGGAACATAATGTGATATTTAGTCAAAAGTTCGAATGAAATCAAATAATAAACAAGTAGATTAATAATAAACGGCAGTATGGTCGTTGACTTGACATTGAAAAAAGACAAAAAGCGATCGATTCGAGTTAGAAATACATATTTCTCTTGAAATCATAAAGTCAGAAATATTTATTTTTAACTTTACAGTTTCAAAATATTTAGATTTAGAAATTAGCTTGACTTCGGTAAAAGCCGTTATTTTATTGCAAATACTTCATAGCCCTACAATAATGGGTCAAGTGCTCGGCCGTGTTCAATTAAACTAAAACCGAGATAACCAGCGTCACGTACTGGTCTGCGGATTGTATCTTGTCACATGTAGTTCTGTACTGAACTGAACGCATTTTAATTAGGGCTCGTATTATGGTGGTCAATAGAATAGTACAGGCAGTTACACGTAGATCAAACATCAAAAATAATTATTTGCTTTAAGTGGTGGTTTTTTCTTTTAAGCATATGAATGCCAGTGTCAGGAGACACCGCTCTTCTTTATATAGTGTTAGTTAGTATATCGCGTTCCAGTTCCAATTAATATTGGAAACTGGGCTATTTTTATAATTGTGAGAATATTGCTTATTTTTGGGGTATAAGTGACTCACCGCCATCTTTATAGATTGGAGAAGTACCTCCAGCTTTAAAAATTGCAGCAATTAACAATACTCTGGATTGTTGTGCGCTAGCTAGAGGCGTCTACATTGGTGTGGTGATCGCTTTACATCAGGCGATGTGTATGGATTGGCACCCGGCCCGACATCGTAAAAAAATGGGCTTTTATTATGAGGTACGCTGACATCCTCGTTGCTAATGCGACATCTCTTCACATCTGGTGATAATTGCCACTTATAAAATGATATTTTTTTTATACTACGTCGAGTGGCAGACAAGCATACGGCCCGTCTGATGTGAAACGGTTACCATAGCCATATTAATGCTCGCAACATAAAATATCACTCACGCGCCGCCACTCCCGCTGCCAACGCAGCATCTCCTTCCTATCTGGTGACCTCACTCACTCGCAGGAACACAACAACCCTCAAGGGAACTGTTATTTGGCTGCGGTATTCTGTGAGGTGGAGGTGCATTCCCCAGTCGGGTAGCTTACAATTACGCTCCCTACATCTCATTTCGCCAGAGCTTCGTTTGTCAGTCAGCAGGGTGCACCGCGTGCAGGTGAAGTTGGCTTTAGTTCAGAGATGTTGATGAACTACTTACACCCCAAATAATGATAATGAAATGAAATTCTTTATTTTGCTAGAGTCTATAAGGACACTTAAACACACACACATATTTACACACCTGTTTTTTTAAATAAAAATCTTATTTATTTTATTACAAAAACATCGGACGCGCAGCATGCGCCACCATAGCGAAATTTATTTATTTTATTTATTTTGGCCACTTTCCCGAATTGATATCGGAAAACCAAGGTCACACATTACTACTTTTTGATGCTATACACGAATCCGAAGTCACAATTTCGAAATTTTGAGTTTCATGGCAACGGACGGACAGACAGAACGACCGGAAGCTCAATAAATTTAGCTGAATATAATTTTTTATATCCATATTTGCAAATTGGGACAATGCAGGAGCTCGGTGGCGTCGTAGAGCGTGTGTTAGTTTTATCGAACACGCAACTTAAGCAACGTCGGCCGTAACATGTCTATGGATGGGTTTGTTTTGGTCTCGAGCTTCTCCGTGCTTCGGAGTCAGTCCCGGCTGTTGACATTAGATGATAGTCTTGACAATACTGACCTCCACCAACCCGCACTTGAGCAGCGTGGTGGAGTACCTACGCTCTAAACGCCTTTGATGAATGTGGGTTGATGTAGTATATATAATATATATATTTAAACAATGTTAAACAATTCGAAGACAATCGGCTTCGGGTTATGTTTTTTTTATGAATATCAGACTAGTATGGATTCTAGCCCAAGGGTCCAAAATCGAGATTGAGCGGAGCGAGTAGATTCGCTGAGTGTATGTTTTCTATTAATTTTAATGGAAAATGTATTTGATGATCATTCCTCATGAGGACATGATCGATCTCAATATTTTTTCGACACAAACCTCAAGCATGTAAAGTTATTTAATAGTGACAAGTTGTATCAAAATCGGTTCAGTGATTTTGGAGCCTATTCATTTCGAAGAATGACTTTTCGGCGTGTGTAAGCTTTCCACTCACTCCATTTAAAGATTCATCAGCAAAATTTTTCATCATCATCATCATCATCAAGTCATTTTAGTCTCCACTACAGAAGCACGACCCTCTCTCGTCCGTCCCAGACAGAAGGAGGATTGGCCTACACTCCCCACGCTGCTGGCCAGACGGGTTGGAGAGGCCTGATCGATGTTTTATAATGTATTTCCCTTAGTCGCCTTGTACGACATCCACGGGAAGAGACGGAGTGATTCTATTCTAGGCTGCCGGAAACCACACGGCCAAATTTTTACCAATTATTAAAAATCCCTGAGTTTATTTCGAATTTTATTGCGAATCCAGAAGATAATATAGATTGTGGCTATCAGAACAAGCTGAAGAATTTACATCAGATCAATTTCAATTACTTCCACTTCTGGGATAGATTAGACTAAGATCTATTATTGCATTCGCTTCCCGATTGGGTACTGAACCAATTGATTGTATCTCATCTAGTTTGCAAGCAAATTACTTATTTTAGATAAAAGATTCTACCAGATTAATGATACTATGGAAATTAATTTGTATATAATGACCGTTTTGTTTTGTTGAGAAGTTGTTATTGTTGAGAAGTTGTTGTTGTTGAGTTAAGCAATGCCGATCGTAGGCTGTCCATGGATGGGTTTATTTATCTCGAGCTCCTCCGTGCTTCGGAGGGTACGTTAACGTTGTCATTAGATGATTTGCAATGATGTGATTAGAATGCGTTGAGGAGCGCGATGACGTTTTTGCGCGTGCCAGTCTAATGGAATGTTTATTTATCAAGCTCCTCCGTGCTTCGGAGAGCGCATTAAGCCGTCTTTATTAAGTTGTCATTAGATGACAGTCGTTAATTCAAGTCAGTGGCCTTTAGGCGGTTTGAAAACACTGGACCTCCGCCAATCCGCAGTTGAGCAGCGTGGTGGAGTATGCTCTAAACCCTTTCAATTAAGAGGAGACCGGTATCTCAGCAGTGGGATACGAGTATGAATAAGGGTTGACGACGACACTAACAAAATATAGAATTTTAGTATTCATATTTTATAAGGATCAAAAATTTTTTATTTTTCGATTTTACAAACAAATCACCATTATTAACACTAAGTATAATCTTAAAAGCTATCAAAACAAATTGCATGGAAGTTACGCCGTGTTCCCGCGGGGTCAACGTCCTATATACATATTTCACCCTCCTACCCGCCCAGCTGTACCCGACCTATGATAAACGAAAATACATGAAATACGGAATAAGTATGGTAAATATTATATCGCGCAGTAACTGATAGCGTCGAAACTATTCGTTCATGGAGAACTGCGACCTCGCTATTGCTTTTCAAATCAATCGTAACATTTAACATCTATTTGACCGAGACGAGTTCGGTGATCACATAGTTAGCATTGGCCACTTTGACTCCGAGGTCGCGGGTTCGATCCCCGCACATAAAAAAATATTGTGTACATGAACATGTGTGTCTTGATCTGGGTGTTTTCTATGTATTACATATATGTATGTATTTACAAAAAACATGTATTTAAGTATAGTATCAGTTATCTAGTACCCATAGTACAAGCTTTGCCTAGATTGGGAATATTTATTTATTTTTATTTGACCAATTATGGTATTTCATGAACATGTAAATTGTACGTTTGCAATAGTACATATAGAAATGCAAAAGATATCGCTTGCACCTGTTAAGTATTAATTAAAAGTTTTTAGACCTTACAATGTTGCATCCAGGTTTATATTACTGTTCATGGCTTTCAATTGCGAGTACGCGATTTTAATCTTCAAGCGACACATGTACTTTTGCAAATGACTGTACATAACCTACCCTTGCATAAAATTTATTTGAAATTAGTTCAACCGTTTGAAAGTACACGTTAACGTGAATATCTAATACAATATACCTACAAAAAAATATTAAAAAGAGCACTGGTTCGGGAGTGACTGTGATGTTTCTTGCTAAGTAAATGCTAGTTAATAAATAATGACGAAAAATAAGAATATTATTTATAAAATGCGTAAGACGTGTCTCGTGTTTATAAATAATATTCGTGCCCACCGGCTGAATAAATAATTTCATTTCACTTCATTTCCAACATCACGTCACTGCTGTATTTCAAAAAAATTATATATACCGTACTAAATACAGCTAATAATAGTTCCAATTTATTCAGTTCCAATCACGTGATGTAACTGCTACGGAAACGCATACCCCATATTATGGTATCGCATTACACAGTACCTATTAATTTCTTTTTAATTTCGTTGATTGCTACTTACTTATATTAATTTGACGACAAACCGGAAATCCCGAGGTCAAAAGTTTAATCTTCCACTCGCTTTTCTTCCTCATTATAATTTTGTATAAAAAAAAACCTTGCAACATTTCGCAAAGTTTTTTTCGCATGTTCTAGCCCGACATCCATCTTTCCAATACACAGGGCATTGTCAAAATTACAAATTCAAATATTATTTGTGAAACTTTCCCAGATCCACTTTGCACGAAAGCCTTCTTTATGGCACGCTACCACCCCGGGGTGGCGTGATTCAGATTTATATCATGACGTTTTTCGATACAATTCAGATAATGCATATCACTCGTAGACTCGTACGAAACGTTTGTATGGTTTTATCGAGGACTAGCTTTTGCTCACGGCTTTGCTTTAACTCATATTTTAAAACAAATTAGTCGATATTTTTTTATTTATTTATATTAAAACTAGTCGATAACGGAAGGGCGGAGGGCGGCAGCGTTGTTGTTTTTTTTATTATTTTAAACTACTAAGTTGCCAACGAAACAAACGTCCTGCCTGTTTAAGCAGTATTCACAGTCTATGGACGCTTGCAACACCATTATTCGCTGTAAAATCGCCTTTATCTTTCGTAATGAGCCCCATGTTATATTCTCCCGAGAAAACATCGAGAAGTTCATTCCATAAGAAGAAAAATCCTGTGGAACCGCTCAGTTCACGACTATTTTAGTTCTAATAATATGTAAGGATGACTTCTCTGCCGATGGCAAACTGTGCAACTTATGGGGTCGTGGGTGGCTTATGAAACAATTGTGTTCAGCAATCTATTGTACTGTCGTTGGAACACTCAAAATGTATGTACTTTCTAAAACTTATTGGCGGAATACTAATGTCTGTTAGCTTGAGAATGTCGACAATTCATAATGCTCCTCTCTGAACCGAGTCACAAAGAGTAGTGTAAGCTGGTATTTGGGTGAACACCCAAAATATTTGGCCGGCACTTCGTCGTCGTCGTCGTACTTGTTTTAAAAAATCAAAAATATTTACCGCAAGGATATTGCTTGTCTCTATCGAGCACACCCATTTCTTTTCATACTAGATTAACCATTCCCCCCATGTTACTTTGAAGCTGGACATCATTGGAGATCTCGACGCCGAAAATTCAAATACTCTTGGCGATGGTACGTACGGAATGTGACTTAGAGTTGTAACTCACAAACAGGGTTTTTTTTTTGTCGGTAGACACGTATAAGTACTTATATTGTGGTGCAGTTAACTTGAGATCACATTGGGATAAATACAAATAGTGGTGTTCATTTGAGATAAACATAATAACTTCTGATTAGAAATTATGGTCATACAGTATATTTAATGTACAAACATACTTCCTTACAGTTTTACTGGTTTTAGGTAGTATATCGATGAATACATAGGTAATATTTTTTCTTTATACTATTCGTGTGACTACCAAACATACATCAAAACAAATACATTTATATTAATTTTGCCATTGGGCTCTTGTGGGTATTTAGACCACGTCATACATTTTTTTTCACTATTCACAAATTTCTATAGAATCAGACAGTGAATCACCGCTAGTAATTCAATTAATAAAACAAGTTATAGCAAAGTAATTTCTTTGAAATCAGTTATTATCCTTAGCATAGTTGTAGTGTGTACCTAGAGTTGAAACATGAAAATATATTTGAAAATTTCTATAGGATACCGGGATAAACACCTCAGCATACAAAGTCGCAAGCAAAAGCTAGTGTGATTTAAAAAAATGAAAAGGAAGTGGCCATCGCTCCAATGTTTGCTGAAGAAAGTAAATGTAATTACTGTTTTTTGAAAACATTTCGAAACTTTAATTTTGACTTGATAATTGTGTATGATCTTGCCTATGAAAACAGGCCCCTTACCACCATCTCTTATTGCGATTCAATAACTGAATAGAATGCTTATTCATACCAATGAATAAGCAATCTATTCAATTATTGAACCGCAATAAGAGATGGTGGTAAGGGGGCAGGATAAAAATAGATTCCTCTAATATTCAGATCACTATTTGCACATACTATCCAATAGATAGAACGATTACCGAATTGCTATAATTAAGAGTGACTTAGATATGAAAAATAGTAATACTGTGACTTAGATTTACGTTCGGTGGGTACGACGCGTTAGCTATAGCCTGGACCTGGCGTACTCTGGGCAAACACGGTCAGTAACTTCTCTTCACGGGTTCTTGGTCACAATTGGATAATGTTCTGGTAGTGGAGAAAAACGTTAACTGGTGGTGGTGTCATGTGGCGGGTCGTCGTATTCCCAATAAAATGGTTGAATGCAGCGATGACTGCCCCATGCATCAACTCGTGAACGGGTGCTGCCAGACGGGACTAGTGTGCCGTGATACGTGGTAGTGTACCTGCGCTGCGCTTTCAGACATCTGTGCCTCCCGTTCCTCTGAGGTGAGGTACACAGTGGAGGAGTGCACGTAAGTGTACCTAGTGCGGGGGTACACTAAAGCTGCACATCGTCGAGGAAGGACATCACGTTAAACAAATACCGGAGGTGAAATCGAGGCCGGAAATATCCATTGACGCCCGGAGTGCCGTTTACATTGGCGCCAAATTGTCGAAGACGAAAACCTCGTTAAAAAATAAATCTTGGTATCGACGTGCCGGACGTCTCCCGATGCGCTACTAATGGAGGAGAGGAACAACCGCCGGCAGGTCGCGAATGTTATGCCTCTACTGTTCTCGTAACCTCGCCTATCTGCGGAGAGAAGGAGATTGTGGGGTTTTAGTCGGTATAGCTGCCACTTGCCAATGGCAGCAGACTTACTGCACTTACTGACTTATCCGACATTCTTGACCGATTTTCCCACGTAAAAAAATGTAAAAAATAAAACGCCAGTGTTTTCAAGCCGTCTAAATTCTTGGCTTAACGACTGTCATCTAACACAGCCGGAACCGATGCGTGACGACTTAACATGCCCTGCGATGTTTATTTACTTTTTTTTTTTTTGTTATTTTAGTTCTTAGCATAACTCCGTTCAGGCAATAGAAATAGTTTTTTTTTAATATTTCAAAGCAGAATATCAACAGTTGCAACGTGAAGCACTCTAAAGTTGAAACCCGCAACGTGAAAGGTGAACGAAATCAAAGAACTCTATTGACTATAAAATAATATTTTCTACAATAAAAGTAATTTTTCCATTATTGTATATTACTTTTTTCGCATACGCAAGCACTGCAAACGCAGTGAGAAAGAAAATACACTGAACTTTGCAATCTATATGCAAAAGAAGCAACAGATATGTTAGGACTCATCGATTGTTTTGGATTCGAGGTGCGAAACGAACATCGGCGTTTCTGTGTCAATTTTAATTGGTGCTGTATTTAAAGGTAAGGCGGGAGTTCGTGCATGTATGCATTCGATTTAACCTTCAGCAATAGTGAGAGCGGAAAGCGGAATTCTCTAGTGTTACATCGGGCCAATGCTTCTGTACGGATGTGAGTCCTGGACTATTAAGGAAGATCTCAGGAAACGTATAGAAGCTTTCGAAACGTGGGCCTACAGACGCATGATATTCATATCCTGGATTAAGAAAGTATGAAATGTCGAAGTACAGTATTAAATGTCGAAGTACAGTATTAAATGTCGAAGTACAGTAAGTACAGTAGTGTTGGCCGGAAAGGCAAGCTTTTGTAAACTGTCAAGCTACGAGTCAACAGATACGAGCTGCTGCAGCTAATAATGATCAGAAAAGTTGTTGGAAGGAGAAGACCTGATCGCAGAAGGAAGTCATGGTTACGAAACATACGGGAGTGGACTGGAATTACGAGTGCCGTCGAACTTTTTCGCTTGGCTCAGGACAAAAACAAGTATGCAGAGCTGACTGCCAACCTTCAACAATTGGAGAGGCACCCCAAGAAGAAGTAGGTTTATAGGAAATAATTTATTACATATTATGTACATTTGGTGAGCAATGAAATCAGTTTAGCATTGCAGAGGTTAATGTGAAATTAAATACTGCGCCATGTCACCCTCGAATCCTTGATTGATTTTTTTGATGAAATTTCGTCGATATGTACGTAATACACAAATGTTCATGGAGCGTTGATCTAGTAGATTTTGAAGTATGAAAATCGTTGTAAAGAAACAATAACGAAATCACAGTTAACTATAAACTACATAACATTTTTTTTATTTCCTATGCCGCTGTGTACCTATTAAAGTTATTTATGTTTATTTACTGAACTTGCCCCGTTTACATATTGATTTTCCGCTTCTGCTTTAAAAATCCGTGCTTGTTCAAACCCTAACTTTAGTACTGTGAAATTTAACTTACGATATCGAGGGTTCTATTGTTCGTTTTCGAATTTCACTGGAACGTGCGTCTAATTGGATGGTAAGGGTTGAGTGAAAAGGTTTTTCATTTGTTTATTGAATCCTTGCTTCTTCATTACGGCGTATATTTTACGTTATTGTACCTTTTATACAAGTTCCTATAATATCCATACTCATAAGGATCAGTAAAAGCTTGTCTTTACTATGTCATAAATAAATTTTACACGTGATTTGAAAGCTACATGATTTAAATACCAGAATAAAACAAAAAAAAAAAAAAAAAAACTGGTCAAATGCGCATCGGACTTGATCAAACGAGGCATAGATAAGTATAGCGCCAACCCCCATTTATAAAACTTTAGCCTATTCATTTATTCCAATAACAATACAATATTGTGTGGGAAAAGATTAAGTAAAAAGCCTATGGTTACGTGGTCTTATATGTAATTATTATACTCACTTAACAACCTCTGCTATTGATTACTCAGACTACCAATAGGCGGTAAAAAGATACAATATGGAATCCTACTCTTCCTATTTTGTTTTTTCTAATAAATATAATAATAATAAATAAATAAATATAGTCAGACAAATTACACAGCGCCAACTAGCCCCAAAGTAAGCGAAGCTTGTGTTATGGGTACTAGACAACTGATAAACATACGTAAATACATTTTTTTTTGTAAATACATACTTATGATACATAGAAAACACCCAGACTAAGACAAACAGACATGTTCATGCACACAATTGTTTGTCCTATGTGGGAATCGAACCCACGAGCGTTGGTGTCGAAGCCGCGTCATTGACCGCTACCGAGCTCGTCAAATACTGAGCCATAGCATCTTACCTCTCCGAAGTACCACGCATCGACGCATCACGCTCCGCCATCTACTTCTGTTTTAGAAGCGCGAATACTGCTCCCCGTCATGTCCAGAAATGATCGGATCTGGGGCCCTACCCGCTAAGCCAAAGCAGATTCCTATCGAATTTTTTGATTGCGCAAATCAAACTTCAGCTTAGATTTATGGCATTTGTGTTTAGTTTAGCTGGTAGAAACTCTGGAACTCTACCGACTAAGCTAAACATGTATGTCAGCAAGTATAACGTAAGACCTAATATAATTTTCGAATAAAAATTTTGGATGGTAATCGACTTCAGCTTCGGCGGTTTTTGTTTTTTAATTTCTTATATAGGTATTTGTGTATTTATTTTCTTGTAGAATATAAAAAATATATATTGATAAAAGTCATTAGAAAAGAGATTGTAAAACTACAATGGTTAACATCGCAAATAATCATGACGATCACCGCTTCACATCAGGCAGGCCATAAACTTGTTTATCTTATCACCCTACATAATAATTGAAAAAAGTAAGTAGTGAACGAGGAGCACGATGGCGTCGTTACGCGTGTAAGTGTAATCGAACACGCAAGTTAAGCAACATCGATCGTAGCGAGCTTATTTAACTGGAGCTCATCCGTGCTTCGGAGGGCACGTTAAGCCATCTGTCCCGGTTGTTGTCATTAGATGACGGTCGTTAAGCCAAGTTAGTGGCCTCTAGGCGGCTTGAAAACACTGGCCTCCGCCAACTCGCAGTTGAGCATCGTGGTGGAGTATGCTCTAAACCCCTTCGATTGAGGGGAGGCCTGTATCCCAACAGTGATCCAGAAGGAGTTTAATGAGTAAATGTACATAAAAGAAGTTTAACAAGAACATAAAAAGCAGCTTATTTACAATCAAATAATAAATTGGTGTGGTAATTTCATTACCCGAAGCAAAACTCAAAAAATACTATATTCGTGCAGATATAAATAAGAAATTCGCGCTATTCAATTACAAAGAAAAAAACTCAACTCGCATTTTATTATCAGAATGCACAATAATACTATCGGCAAAGCACAGGTCAGTCAATGTCGTAATGCTTCCCTTAATTTCGTTTAAGAGGCGTCGAAAAAATCGTGGATCCGATAAACTCTTTGTTCCCGGATACTTTGTATTAACTCACCAATATTAAATTGAAACAATCAATCGAAATTGAAATTTAAAAGTAAGTAATATTGAGTTTCAGTTCCTTTGCATTTCGAATGGGACAGTACAAAGAGATATGCAAAAGTGGCTTAAGCTTTAGCTGTGAAAAAAATCACTGACTGCATGGTGGGAATATATAAATTCGGTTTATCAATATTGGTATAGTGTTGCGTGTTTAAAATATTCAGAGCACTTTCTTAATACTCGCCTTTTTGTTCGATTTAAATTTATGAGTTTGCTTATTAACCTGCATAATTTATTACACTTATCAGGTTAATCTACAACCAATACTACATTTATTTTTCTTCTGTTTTCTCAGGTTGTAATTTTAAGCAAATAAACAAATGTTAACAATTAATGAAAAGGAAGCATGACTACAGCGAGTCACGTGACTTCCGGCGAGCCGGCAGTGGGACGAGGCGAGCCGAGAGCGGCCGAGCAATAGTCACTTCACTTGGGCAGCGACATTCGAGCGTGATGGACAGTTCTCTTAGCATTATTCTTGTGCTAGTTAATTATTTAAATCATTAATTACCTCTTGTTGATTATAACGGTTTTGTTATAGAGATACGTGATCCATTTTTCTTTTTTAAAAAACGAATTACAGTCCTGGATTATAATATCAGAAGTTGGATAGAATTCATTGCCATTTAACCGCCCTATCTTTGACAGTTACAGGTTTTTCATAGATGTCGAACAGTAACCGATCTCGTCATGAGGACGAGGGTCGGCGTCGCGATTCCAGACGCCGGGATCGCACTCCAGACAGCGAACTGCTGCAGGTGATAGCTGCAATGCGATCCCGAATGCGAGCGTTGAAGGAGCGTGCAGGGAGACAGCCTAGGCGGTTGCCAGGCCGTCCGGCGTCCTCGCCGCGCACGCCACCGGCCCGGCGCTGGCCGAGCGTGTCAAACGCGCTACCGCCTTCCCGGCGTGAGTTCAGCGCGCAGTTGCTGTCGCTGCCACCGCATGCAGCGAGCTCACGGCGCGAATCGCCATCTCAGCATGCATTTGGCACGCGGCGCGAGTCATCGTGCCGGCCAGCAGCCCGCACGGCGCTACCACCGCGCAGCGAGCTCACGGCGCGAGTCGCCTTCTCAGCGTGCATCTGGCACGCGGTGCGAGGCATCGTACCGGCCAGCGGCCCGTACACGATGCCGAGCGTCGTCCCTGTCGAGACGACGGACACGGTGGCGGCCCGCCACCAGCGTCCCTGCCGCCGGTGTTGCCGAGCGAGGCGCCCGCAGAGCCTACCCGTGCTGCGGAGTCCATCTCCGAGCAGGCCGTCAGCGATGGGAGCATGCCACTTGGGGTCACGAATTCGACTTGTGGATGCTATTCGTTCCATCAACACCTCGGTGAGATCCAACCAATATTTTTTCTAATTTTGTGTCCGAAAACACCCGATATCGCCAATATTTTATTTGAAGTGATGAGTATCAATTCGGATAGTTATCCCACCTATGCTAATTATGCCCGTCGATCGGTACTTCGACTGCGTATAGTACAGGGGCTCAGCGACGAATTGATTTCCGCTATTGTGATTCACGTTCTAGATAGTGATTCGCGTTCTAGACGTCGTGATTCATGTTCTAGATATAAACTCTCTTCTAGCAATGTATTAACTCAACAAATGCAACAAATTCTAGATCGATTGACATCATTGGAAGGACAGCGTCGGTCGTCTCCACCGCTGCCACGTGAGCTGAGTGGCGTTGCGTCTCCGGTGTTGCCGCTGCTGCAGCCGCCGTTGGCAGAGACTGTGCCGATGGTCCGGGCTGGTACTGCGAGTCGGCACTCTGCAGCTCCGCCTTTGCCGGGGTACTCCGTGAGTGCTACTACGGATCGAAGCCTCAGCACGACTGATCGTACAATGGATGCTATACGATCCATCAATACTACGGTGAGATCTAACCAAGCTTAATATAATTCGAATTCCGATCCTACAATTGGGGTGAATACGTAGAAGTGTTAGTTTTAAATCACTGGCGTGATAATAAGTGTCTATCTCGCATTGGCTATTAAAGCCTCTGTGCCATAAGAAGCCACATATAGCAAACATTTGACATAAGGTCGGGTACCGCCAAGTACTAGTGAAGTTAAGAGCTGTAGTAAATATGTACAGTCAGTTTATGTACTTATGCACTTCTATTGTATCACAGTTATTATAAGTCAAGGTCAGGTACGGCCGAGTACCAGTGAACTTAAGAGCTGTAGTAAATTTACTATTACTGGTAAAAGTAAAGCGTGTTGTTTTGGACCTTGTTAAATATTTGAATTGCTTTACTTCGTATTACATCATTAAGATGGGTTATATACGATTCAACAAGGGATAAGGCTTGAAGTATATATCTCGAAACCGATGCATGGTGATATTTCAACTACTCAAATTTCACTTCTTGATTGGTGTTGAAGGTGATTGAAGGGAGCTTTTTAAGAAACCTTTAGAAACAACGTTTCAAAGTCGTTGAAAAGCGAATCAATGACTACATGGGGTCGAGTTGAAACGACGCGGAAGAACCTGCGAATTTATGCAATGAGAGATTTTGTTATTGTTAGCAAGACTCAAAGTTCCGTTAAACTGATTTCAGTATGAAAGACCCGTGCCGAGTAGTCTGAGAGCTTCTACATCGCCGCTACGAGTTGGAGCCGATAGCGGGCTTCACCGAGAAGCACGCACGGCAGATGCTGCTGAACACATGGTCCAGTGGCGCGATGAATGGGCGCCGGACGCGTGCGCTGCGTTCTTGGGTGGCGGTGAACTGAAGACCGTACGTGTCTGCGTGGCGCTGCCATGGACTGACAACAAGCATGTCTGCGTGGCGCTGCCATGGACTGACAACCAGCATGTCTGCGTGGCTCTGCCATGGACTGACAACCAGCATGTCTGCGTGGCGCTGCCATGGACTGACAACCATCATGTCTGCGTGGCACGGCCATGGTCTCACAACCATGACTTCGTGGCTCTGCCATGGGCTGACAATTACCATGTCTGCGTGGCTTCGCCATGGACTGACGGTATATTTTTAAGTCTGCGTGATACTACCACAGCCTGATCATATTCTTTAGTTAGCGTGGTACTGTTATGGACTGACTAAGTAGTTGTGAGGGGCATAGCGATTGCATAAAAAAAAAAACTAAATGCGTTTGTTATGCGCACAAATGCTAGAGATCCTCTGACATTTGTGATATCATGTCATTTATTATTTTCCTTCTCTTACTATAATAGTGGCTCAATAGTACAATAAATAAATAGTTTGGTCTTAAAGTAATATCGCCCTGCGATAGAGATTGCTGTAACAAATAGATTCATACATTCATTTGAAATGCCTTCTAAACTTAGCTCATAGTTTTACATGCGATGGTTTGAGTGGACGCTTACGATCGTATGATGAAACCAATAGCAATTTTGTAACAAAACGTATATTTCAGAAAATGGTGACTCTGCTGGTAGTCTCCTACAGCCCGAGGAGGTGCTTCCCCAAGATCATGCGGTCGAGCACGCCTCGCAGTCAGGAGAGGCCGTGTTAACAATTAATGAAAAGGAAGCATGACTACAGCGAGTCACGTGACTTCCGGCGAGCCGGCAGTGGGGCGAGGCGAGCCGAGAGCGGCCGAGCAATAGTCACTTCACTTGGGCAGCGACATTCGAGCGTGATGGACAGTTCTCTTAGCATTATTCTTGTGCTAGTTAATTATTTAAATCATTAATTACCTCTTGTTGATTATAACGGTTTTGTTATAGAGATACGTGATCCATTTTTCTTTTTTAAAAAACGAATTCCAGTCCTGGTTTATAATACAAATATATTAAAAAAAAAAATCTGACCTCCGGAATTATAAATGTGTATTTTTTATACTATGACGGGTGGCAGACAAGCATACGGCCCACCTGATGTAAAGCGGTTACCGCAGCCATATTAACGCTCGCAACATAAAATATCGCTCACGCGCCGCCACGCCCGATGCCAACAAAGCATCTCCTTCCTTTCTCCCTTTTTGTTGACCTCACTCACTCGCAGGAATACAACAACCCTCAATGGAATTGTTATTTGGCTGCGGTATTCTGTGAGGTGGAGGTACATTCCCCAGTCGGGTAGCTAATAATTACGCGCCCTACCTCTCTTTTCGCCTAAGCTTCGTTAGTCAGCAGGGTGCACCGCGTGCAGGTGAAATTGGCTTTGGTTCAAAGATGTTGATGAACCACTTACACCCCAAAACGTCTTATAAAAATCTTCACGCTGTTGTATTTTAGTTGTATGTAGGTTTATTTGACACTGACATCTGGCATACTCCGGTCACTTCCTACAAAAGTCGCGTCCGTCGCGTCGTTAACTATTACCACACCCCGGCCACTCCATACAAATGTCGCGTCGTTCCCTACTACATAAACAATTATGTATGTGCAGAGCGTTAATGAGCGTGTGTGTACGACATGAGAGAGCGGCAGGGAGTGGCCATACTGTACGTAGTACTATTACTTATACTGTGCTATTACTATAACAATGACGTCATCAACGACGCAATGGAGAGGTCAATGCGATACTGCAGCTGAGAGTATCCATACATTACCTCAGTCACAGTATAAGTACTATTACTTATGCTGTGATGTGACTTATACTTATTATTACTTATACTTATATAATATTGATGTAAGTCCTGGAATATCAATAAATATAGGTATCAAAAAGGTTTCAAATGTGGGCCTAGAGATACCATGACGTTTATACTCAGAAAGTCCGAAGTTCCGCGATGGGTCATTCGAAACTTAGCTTTTCCAGAATGTCAAACAGTATAAAGTTGCATATCTGTGTCACGTGTTTACCTAGTATGAAAGTTGCTGGAGGAACGAGACCTGATTGAAAAACCGGCCAAGTGCGAGTCGGACTCGTGCACGAAGGGTTCCGTACCATTATCTATAAAAACGGCAAAAAAATCACGTTTGTTGTATGTCCTCTCTTAAATATTTGTTTTATTTTTATTTAATTATTTATTTTTAAAGTGAATATATAACTAAGTATTATGTGAGTATTACAATCGTTTATCTATTGTCGTTATCAATTGCGAGCAAAAACGAGCAAAAAAAATCACGTTTGTTGTATGGGAGCCCTCTAAAATATTTTTTTTTCTGTATTTTAGTATTTGTTGTTATAGCTGCAACAGAAATACATCATCTGTGAGACTGTCTAACTATCACGTTCATGAAATACAGCTTGATGACAGACGGACGGACGGCCGGACCTTAGTAATATGGTTCCTTTTACCCTTTGGGTACGGAACCCTAAAAATGAAATCATCGTTACAAAACTTACGTGAGTTATTTTGGCATCAAAATACCGCATTTTTTTTCTTGCTTCTTGGCATTCATATTATTATAATTTACCATTCATCAACATCGATTCAGTACAAATGAACTGAATGAATGGTTGAAAACAGGTCAAATAAATAGCCTTGCATTTGAATTTCGCCGCAGTCGGTTAAAATATATTACTTATTTAAAAGATACATTATATTTTTAGATAGAGGTACATAAAAATACTAAGTACCTAGTATATATTATCTAAAATATGGATAACATTATTTTTCTTATTAAAGTTTAAGGCAATGCATGCCACTATATTCACAGTACAATTTGAACTTGCTCCATGCAAACTCAGAGAGCCCAGATGTTGCTAGTTAATAAATTGCTAAAGTGCAGCTTAGTTCTTTCTGAATGATGTTCATAATAATGTTCATATTATAAAACAAAGATGGAACAAATTTATATTGATCTAAATAGAGATAATATAAAATAGTACCTTGTGATATCATTGCGAAAAAATATCATTTCGTTAAATGATATTTTTTCGCTTAGACTCACTAGTCTAAGTTCAAAGTGAAATATGCATCAAGTTATTATTTTGAATACAACATTTTACGAAAATCATACAACAAAAGTGATAGAAATAGCACGTAGAGAAGACATAAATTTAATATTTCAATGAAACTATTTAAAATTATTTTTGGGATTTAAAACCTTTCTATTAAAATATTTTATGTCTAAAAATATTGATCATAAATAAAAATCTGTCAATTTTAATATTGCAATGTTATTTAATCGTATGACGCATTTTAAAATCCCATAGTCCCGTGCAACTGTTAAAAACTAAAGAGTATTCTTTTAATAAATTCTGAATAAGAATTAATCTATGGCTCACGGCTCGCCCGCGGACGAATTGTGGCCCTCAGATATTGTGGAAAGTCAAAATTTACGGGTAGTCATGCGCACCGTTCTCGGCAAAATTTATTGGCCGTATCTAGCCACGCTTTTAAGCTATAAAGTGATTTTAAATGGCCACGTTATGAATTTAATCCCGCGCGTGCCAACAATCCATTCTTACATAATTCGAAACAATCCAATGTTTATCGGTAATGATTGGTTAGGTGTCAACACTGCATAAGACGATCGATTTGAATCAAAAATTCATTTGAAAATCCCGCCCAATCTCACTATTCTATTGTTAGACGGCAATTTGTAGAAAACTGATAGCTATAATTGTGGGTATTCAAAAGTATCGATTATTTGACGGACGTTGGAATTTGTCGAAAAAACGGTTATTCGAGTCGAGTTTATTATCGTGTAATCACAGCTTACTTTCGAAACTCGCTGGCAACTTTTCCCGAGGATAATTAGGTTTGCTAGAATAGCCTCCGAGCGACATAAAAGTGAAATATTAGTTATTATAGACATTTTTGCGATGGTTGGCAATTTGCATGGATTTTTATGTTCATTGAGCGTACTCTTCCGATGTAATTGTGCGATTATGGAATCGTACGTAACTATGTTATGATTGTAGAAACTGTCTATTGTTTATTGAATTGGATTTTGTAACTTTATTACTGTTACGTTATGATGTAACTTTACAGTTTGATTGCTATGTACCCTTTATCTTCATTGTTTTGTGTGAACTACTCGCCTAAACAAATTTGAAGGAAATGAATGTTGCTATATTCTTTCACATTTTTCATTGTTAATACATTATTATGGCAATTGTTCAACTTACATCATATCGACGTTATTTTTTCTTTTATAGTGAACCCATTGCTTCATATACTTTAACAGTTACTATGAAAGTGTCCACTACTTTATTTTTATCAGATGATTAAAATATGTAGATTAAATTATAATAAAGATTAAATATGTAGATAGATATAGATAGATGTAGATAGAGATAGATATAGATATATCTTTCTACATATTTAATTTTAAATTCGTACACGAAAAAGTTAAAGTAAATTTAAATTCTTACTTAACTTTTTTTATGCTAATATACGAAATAAAATGTAAATAATATAATCTATGTTTTGTAGAACCAAGTCTATTTGCGAGGCTCACTTTCTATTTTTAATTTCTTCCTTCTTAATGATCTGATGACCTTAAGAAAGCGGCTGGAAGCGGAAGGCGGAAGAACGTATTTGGTGGAAAGCATTAGGAAATGATTATATTCAGCAGTGGGTATACACAGGCTGATGATGTTGACGATGATTCACTTCACTTCTTTAAATCGCAGCTTAAGAACAATTATGGTTGTATTCCTGATTATTGAGCTAGAAATGTATATTTTTTTAAATATATTTTTTTTAAATATAATTTTGTCACATTGGATGAGTATAGCATGTGTATCTAGATTTTAGGTGTATGTTATATGGGTATACTTTGTTGTAGGTACGCCTGTATAATTATAATATTCCTCTTTTAATGTTTTATTGTGTTTTAATCCCAACCCGTCTGGCCAGCGTGGGGAGTGTAGGCCAAATCCTCCGTCTGTCTGGGACGGACGAGAGAGGGTCGTGCTCCTGTAGTGGAGACTAAAATGATGATGATGATGATTAATTTCGAGCCATAATTCTACATTGTAGGTATGTACCAAATCCATATTATTCAATATTATTTTTAATTATTTTTTTTGTTGACTGAAAGAGATCTCTTTATGGCATATTCTTCAACACTTCCACAAGTATATCGAAATGTATATTTTAGACAATAAAGTTTTAAAAACAAACAAATATTTTACTTCCATGAATTATTTTTAGTTATTGCAACGCCCACTGCAATCCAAAGTAATGGACTAACACCAATAACTAATTAGGCAGAATATTAAAATTTCAGCTCGTTTCAAAAGTGACATACGACTAATAGGCTCGGTTCATTTTCCAAGTCGGGAGACTGTTGATTTAACAAAAGCAATTACTGGCGTTTGTAACTTGCCCCTAGTCTCCTGACTATTCTTTAACATGACAGATGCTTCTCCAGATTAATTAGACTCATTTATTAGATGAGGGGAAGAAACGTAGTTGACGTTCTAATGTGTAACACAACCTTTATATGCCACAGTCTAAACAAGCTCTTTATATTTTGTTTGGTAGTCTGGTAGAATTTCTTATGTGTTTAAAGTGTTTAGTTATGCTGTAACAAGTAATAAAGCTTAGAATACATGATTGTAGGCTTCGTAATGTGCAATAACGGCTTTCATTAGGGGAATGCAAGCCATGGTATAGACTCAGTGGTTATTTGTTTTGCGGAAGTTGAATCTAATGTGTGCTGTAACGACGAGGTTTTCCATTACGGGTTAGATGGTTCTCTTAGTCAGCCTAATTAAATTTCATTTGTATCTGTTATGTATAATTGCTTATTTTTACCAAAAGCTATGGGATACTAGTTATTTAAAATGGATAATAATAAATTGAACTGCTAAAAATACTGAATTGGCGACTGGAATATTAAATCGGGTTAGATTATTATATATGTAATGTCATAGGGTTAGTTAGGTTTGGTATGTTTATATCATCTTTATAAATAATAAATAAATATTTCTGGAAAATTTACACAGCGCCATCTAGTCCCAAATTATGCGCAAAACTTGTGTTATGGGTACTAGACAACTGATAAATGTACTTAAATACATTTTTTTTTTGTAAATACATACTTATAATACATAGAAAACACCCAGACCAAGACAAACAGACATGTTCTTGCACATAAATGTTTGTCTTGTGCGGGAATCGAACCCGCGACCTCGGAGTCAAAGTGGCCATTGCAAACCATTCACCACCGAGCTCGTCGAAATCTTTAGTCGTCAAGTTAGTGTAATAGTGGCCCAGTCGCCCAGTTTATAATTTTAGCTGCTCGGTTCATTACTACTCACTCACGTATACTATTAGTTTAATATACCGCACAGATAGAAAAAAAAGATATATCCGTAATTTAGGATTTTTTGGTGAATAATTGATGTGTACAATATTTCATGTTGCGAGCGTTAATATGGATATGGTAATCGCTTTACATTCGGTGGGCTGTATGTTTGTCTGCCACTCGATGTAGTATCAAAAAGTGTAATTATAACATTTTGTAATTAAATTATTATAATACAAAATTAATTCTCATAAATCCATTAGTGCAATCCGTTAAGCCGCTTAGCGCTGCACTGAATAAAAATAAAATGAAAATGAAATTTTTGACAACCTTCATTTTACTCTATTTTGAGTACATTAAATTTGTTACAGAGAATATGAAGTATTTACTTTTACGTCACTTGACGTTTTAGATTTGAAACAGGGAAAAGAATAAATATGTATTCTTGGACAAATAACATCCGGCCATCTAGTCCCAAACAGCGAGACCAAGACAAACAGACATGTTCATGCACACAAATATATGTCTTGTGCGGGGAGTGAACCCGCGACCTCGGAGTCAAAGTGGCTAACAATTCGACCATCGAGCTCGTCATATAGATAGAATATACAGTATATTTTTAGGTATTAATAAAAAATAAATACCGGGCAAGTACGAGTCGAATTCCCACACATACTTGTATCTTCTATCTATATGAGGACTTTTCCGGCTTTTTATTTACTCTGAAAAATAAATAATCATCAGTGAAGTAAAGTAGTATTTAGGATAAAGTAAATAATCTCCACAATCCAATACCTAACATACCAACCAACCACTATGAACTACTATCAACCATTATCCATCACTGCCAGCTAATCATTGAACATCAATTCTAAGATCTGGCCACGACATTATTATTTACATGGGATTCTTTTTGCCGCGGGGAGAAATATAATAATGTGCTATACAGTACGGACACTATGCGGCATTTTTGAGGTAATTCATGCTCGTCTTCTGAGACAAATCTAGGGTTGCCTTGAAAAGATTGCTCTCAGCAATAAGGCCGCCTTGTTGCATATATACAAGTGTAATAATTTATTGTTTTACTGTACTTTAAATTTGTGTTATGCATCATCATCAGCTTCATCAGTCTGTATCTATATACTGCTGGACATAGGCCTTCCCTAATACCTTCCATCACATGCGATCCTCCGCTTTCCGCATCCAACCGCTTCAGGCCGTTCTCTTGAGGTCTTCGCTCTATTTAGAGTAGATCTAGAGATTGTATTATGCAAATAAAGTATATTATATGACGAGCTCGGTGGCGTAGCGGTCAATAACGCGGCTTCGACACCAACGCTCGTGGGTTCGATTCCCACATAGGACAATCATTTGTATGCATGAACATGTCTATTTGTCTTAGTCTGGGTGTTATCTATGTATCATAAGTATGTATTTACAAATAAAATGTATTTACGTATGTTTATCAGTTGTCTAGTACCCATAACACAAGCTTCGCTTACTTTGGGGCTAGATGGCGCTGTGTAATTTGTCTGACAATATTTATTTATATCTATCAAATATTGCGTCAACTCCCACGCGTTGTCGGGCGTTCAAAAAAAATATATTTGCAGAAATGTCCACTTATATTATATCCGATTTAATGATATTATGTAAAATAGAATTAAAACAAACAATTCTTACTCGATATGCCTATCCAATAAAAATCCCTTAAATATTTGTTCGTCCTAAATAAATATTTTCTATTCATCTTTTATGTACAGTTAGCAAAAGAAATAAGTGACACAAACCTGAGGCCCTACCGCCGAAGCTGAAGCCGATTACCATCGGGTTTTTTGATCGCGAAAATAGATTTTAGGTTTAAGTTAATGGCTACCAGCTAAGCTAAACACAATTACCGCCAATTTAAACTAATTTTTGATTTTCGCTATCAAAAAATACGATGGTAAACGACTTCAGCTTCGGCGGTAGGCCCCCTGGGGTCCCACCGGCTAAGCTGAAGCCGATTCCCACCGGTTTTTTTGTTTGCGAATATCAAACTTTAGCTTAGATTTATGACACCTGTGTTAGGTTAGCTGGTAGAAACCCTGGCGCTTTACCGATTGAGCTGTAGATGTTTTTCAATAAAAACGTAAGACCTATTTTTCGAATAAAAATATTCGATGGGAAGCTTCAGCTTCTAATAATAATAATTTTGGTTTAAGATTTTTTTTAAAAGCTATATGTTACATTGTAGGTATAATACAAAACTATGGATTATATTTATATACGACTAGCTTTCGCCCGCGGCTTCGCTCGCGTGACATTCGGGGCAAACACGTGTTTACTCATTAATCAATAGAAGTACTCGTGTAAAATTTAGGATAAAATAGTCCAACTAATCTTTTCCCATACAAACCAACTAATCTCGTTTTCCCATACAAACTTTGGACCTCCGTTTCATCCTCTTAGAGGTAAAATTTGAAAAATATTTTTAAATAATTCGTGTCCACTACGTTATAATTTCAAATCGATGCCATTGTCGTAATAAACGTCCCAGAAAACCATAGAATCAACACTCATATTAATATTATGACATTTCAACCCCATTGCACCCCTACAGAGTTATCACGTCGGCTATGTTGGGTTATTAAATAGTTGTTTTTTTCATAATCAGCGACCCGATATACCATAAAAACAATACCTATGACGATTTTCAGACTTTTTCACCACATGTTAGACATTTCAACGCCATCGCACCTCAATAGGGGATGATGGTCACGTTACCGCCCTATGTGTACAATAAATAACAATAATAGGTAATTTCTGGGATAAAAACTATCTTAGGTTTATCCTTTCCCAGGACTCAAGGTATCTCTCAACCAAATTTCATCTAAATCGGTCCAGCGATTTAAGCGTGAAGAGGTATTCTGTCGCATTTATAATATTAGTATGGATTGGTGTTCCGAAAACCCGTAAAAACGATACATATATATATTGATATATAGACATTTCAACCTCATCGCATCTCAATAGAGGATGATGGACACGTTAGCCAAGTTGAATTTTAAAATTGTTGTTGTTTTCGTAATCAGCGACCCGATAAACCATAAAAACTATGCCCATGACGATTTTCAGACTTTTTCACCCCATTTTACCCTTTTAGGGGTTGAATTTTGAAAAATCCTGAAACACGTGTTTATTCATTTATCTATAGAACTACTCGTGTAAAGTTTCAGATAAAACAGTCCAACTAATCTTGTTTCCCCATACAAACTTTGGACCCCTGTTTCACCCCCTTAGGGGATGAATTTTGAAAAATCCTTTCTTAGTGCACCCCTAGACGTCTTAAGGAACCTATGTGCCAAATTTGGAATCTATAGACCCAGCGGTTTGGGCTGTGTGTTGATATGTCAGTCAGTCAGTTTCTTCTTTTATATATTAGGTTGGGGAAAAAGTCTTTTCGTATTTTATATGAAAATTCAAAACATTTTTTAATAAAGTTTATTTACATTTAACTAAAGTATGTAGGTGCCATTACGTTCGATAACCTTTTGCCATCTTGTAGGTAGAGACATGATTCCATTACTATAGAAATTTTGGGACTTCTGTTCAAAAAACCGCGCCAAGTGGTTTTGGCAGTCTTCTCGTGATGTTAACCTGACATTGCCTAAAGAATTCTTAAGAGACCGAAACAGGTGGAAATCAGAAGGTGCAAGGTCAGGACTATACGGCGGATGCATTAACACCTCCCAGTCAAACTCTCTTAATTCTTGCTGAGTGGCTAAAGATGTGTGAGGTCTAGCGTTATCATGATGAAAAATCACACCCCTTCTATTAATTAATTCCGGCCGCTTTCTTTCAACTTTTTGCTTTAATCTCATCAGTTGTTCACAGTAGAGTTCAGAATCGATAGTCCTGCCTGGCGGTAACAGCTCATAATGAATATCTTCCCTTCCAATCCCACCATACACACAGCATCACCTTGTTGCGGGTTAACCCGGGTTTCGCCAGAGTCTGTGAAGCCTGGCCGGCCTTTGACCACGACCTTTTTATGCGCCAAAACAGTTTTGTGGTCAATTCCTAGTTCTTCAGCTACGTCGTAACTACTGATATGCCGATCTTGCTCCACTTTTTCAGAAATGGCATCCATTTTATCCGTAACAGGGCGACCAGAGCGACGTGCATCTTTGACATCAAAATTTCCGGATTGAAAACGCTTAAACCAAAATTGTGCTACTCTCACAGACACTGCACTAGGTCCATAAACGTCACAAATTTTTTTCGCAGCTTGCGTTGAATTTTTACCTTTTTTGTAGTAAAATTTTAAAATGTATCGAATTTCTTCATTAGATTCACTCATCTTGACAGTAAAAAAAACAAATGAAAATCATACATTTACCTAATTTGAATTTGGAATTATCTTTTTTAAAATTTAAACTTTTTAAAGATATCAAAACCTGCTAGATACAAATGGTATAACCAAAGAGATTTTATTACAAGTTCATGCATACTATAATGCGAAAAGACTTTTTCCCCGACCTATTATTTAGACTAGCGGCCCGCCCCGGCTTCGCACGGGTGGATTTTAGCTGGTGCCCGCGGCTTCGTTCGCGTGGACTTTATGATTCCGGTGTGTTAATACAAATACGAACTAATGTAGATACATAAGAAAATATTTGTGGCAGTATTATACGTTAAAAGTCAATAAATTATTTAAGATAGTAACCATAGTTAAAAAAAAAATGAAGGGAGTCTTTCCTTCGGGAGCTAATATGAAAAGACCTGAAGCGTTACTAACCCTCGATAAAGCCACGTAAAGTTAGCCATGCGAAAAACAACCTCATATTTTAGTTTATTGTCATAGCAAAGCTAGTGGTCACAAAGAACTGTGTACGTTTAAAATTAAAATGGAAAATTGTTGGAGAAGAGTGGTATCATCATCATCAGGTTATTTTAGTCTCCACTACAGGAGCATGACCCTCTCTCGTCCGTTCCAGACAGGAGGATTTGGCCTACACTCCCCACGCTGGGCAGACGGGTTGGGGAGGCCTGATCGATGTTTTATAATGTACGAGTATTTCCCATAGTCGCCTTGTACGACATCCACGGGAAGAGACGGATTGATTGTCTTCTAGTCTGCCGGAAACCACACGGCCATAAGAAGGAAGAGTGGTATACGTGGAATAAATACAGTTTCATAGGCACCACTCCCAGTGAGAATATCAGCTTCAATTATACATATTTCGCTGCATTGACTTTACTTCAGGAAAGAGATCTTTCCCAAATTTTAATATTATTTTTGAAAACTCTTGGGCACGTAAAGTTCTATCTACAGCTTCTACTGCCTTATTGTTGGCCATTTCGTATTCATCTGAAACGATTAGACAGCAATCCTGAAACATATTAGCTTTGTCACAGTTTCGTGTCACAAAGCATGTCTGTGTCGGTGTTTCCGTTCTGTATAAATCGACTAGAATATTGAACATTGTATTTGCGTCCTTCCGCCTAGAAGTAATAGGCTGCAATACCTGGCGATGCTGCTGTGAGATATTATTTTGGCGCCTGATTTCAGCGAGGATTGCTTTCGTCAGGTATGTTTTTCCAGTCCCTCCTGAAGCATCTAAGAAAAACAGTTTCCCCTCGTTGTTTAAAAGACTTTGCATCACAAAATCTTGCTACATAGCATTCCGCAAATGCACGCATTCTTCTGGTTTGTGCGAATATATACCAATCGTTCCATTTCAATTTTAGCGTACACGTCTATAATAAACTGACTAAATAGACCACGTTACCTTTGTAAATAAATAAAACGACTGCGTCTAACTTGTAGCAGGTAAGAATTAAAGTAGCACTGCGCTGTTATTTTTCTTTCAATACTATCACAATATTTTGTTAAACTATTTATTGTTATTTTAAGTAGCTTTTTGAGTTCTATTTGCGATTATAGCGTATTTTTTAAACTATAATTTGTTGCAAACACCATGTTGTTTATGCAAATAAATTTAGCTTTGTTCTGCATCAGGGTTTTTATACCTCAACAAAAAATCATCATCAGGCTGAACAACTTTTGCTAAGGCGTCATTTTTATATTTCTTATAGTTAAGCTGAACCATTATGGTTCTGCATCAGGTGTTCCAAATCTTGGATTTTGTACCTCAACAAAAAATGCTGATCAAGTTGAACAACTTTTGCTAAGGCGTCAATTTTATATTTCTTATAGTTTACCGGAACCATTATGGATCTGCATCAGGTGTTCTAAATCTTGGATTTTTATACCTCAACAAAAAATACTCATCAGGCTGAACAACTTTTGCTAAGGCGTCATTTTTATATTTCTTATAGTTTAGCTGAACCATTATGATTCTGCATCACGTGTTCCAAATCTTGGATTTTTATACCTCAACAAAAAATACTCATCAGGCTGAATAACTTTTACTAAGGCGTCATTTTTATATTTCTTATAGTTTAGCTGAACCTTTATGGTTCTGCATCAGGTGTTCCAAATCTTTGATTTT
Source organism: Hypsopygia costalis (assembly GCA_937001555.2). Taxonomy (NCBI): domain Eukaryota; kingdom Metazoa; phylum Arthropoda; class Insecta; order Lepidoptera; family Pyralidae; genus Hypsopygia; species Hypsopygia costalis. Next base: position 8,414,748 of record OW443335.2, read on the forward strand.
TATACCTCAACAAAAAATGCTGATCAAGTTGAACAACTTTTGCTAAGGCGTCAATTTTATATTTCTTATAGTTTACCGGAACCATTATGGATCTGCATCAGGTGTTCTAAATCTTGGATTTTTATAATCCCTTTATATTATTTATCTTTTATTTTCTTTTATTTTTATAAATCTCTAACTCGTTCCCAGGTCAATGTATACGCTTCTACAATAAACTTCCAAACGACGCGTTTAAATTATCCATGGGTAAATTTAAGAAATATATCAAAACTAGACTATGTCAAAAGGCTTACTATTGTATCTCGGATTACATAAATGATAAAAGTATTTGGAAATGAATTGCTCTTGTTATGTTATGTTAATGATTGTATTTGTATTTAATGTAACGATATTGGCAATTAAAAGAGTCGGCCTTGAGTTTCTTGCCAGTTCTTCTCAAGAAGCCCCGTCGCCGGAACTGGCACTTAAATTCACTTTCACATTCAAGATAGTGTGATGAAAGTGAATCTAAGCTCTGCGGATTTAGAGTAGTGATGATTTATACATATTCTTATATTTAATTTGTATGACGTTTCTAAGTGCTTTATAAAGTCCAAGGAATAAAGATATTTTGAATTTTGAATTTTGAAATTTTATACCTCAACAAAAAATGCTGATCAAGTTGAACAACTTTTGCTAAGGCGTCAATTTTATATTTCTTATAGTTTACCGGAACCATTATGGATCTGCATCATGTGTTCCAAATATTGGATTTTTATACCTCAATAAAAAATACTCATCAGGCTAAACAACTTTTGCTAAGGCGTCATTTTTATATTTCTTATAGTTTAGCTGAACCTTTGTGGTTCTGCATCAGGGTGTTCCAAATCTTGGATTTTTATACCGAGATGGAAAATTCGTGTCAACGTTTTCAAATCGATGCCATTTTCGTAATTGACGTCTCAGAAAACCATAGAATCAACACCCATATTGATATTATGACATTTCAACCCCATCGCACCCCCACAGGAGTGCTCTTGTGTCACGTCGGTTAGGTTAGATTATAAAATAGCTGTTGTTTTCGGAATCAGCGACCCGATAAACCATAAAAACAAAACCCATAACGATTTTCAGACGTTTGCACCTCATTTCACCCCTTTAGGGGTTGAATTTTGAAAAATCCTGAAACACGTGTTTACTCATTTATCTACAGAAGTGCTAATGTAAAGTTTCGTATAAAATGGTCCAACTAATCTTGGTTCCCCATACAAACTTTGGACCCCCGTTTCACCCCCTTAGGGGTTGAATTTTCCAAATTCCCGTCTTAGTGAGCACCTACGTCCTAAAAGGAACCCCCTTGAAAAATTTGACACTCCTAGCACTTGTAGTTTCTGAGATTTCGTGATGAGTGAGTGATTTACTCTTTTATATATATAGATAGGAACTATTACATATAAAAGTATTTAACATGTGCTACTGATACATGTTTATACAGATTTTATGCATATGATTGGTCTAGTGTTGCGAGCACCCATAGGCTGCGAAGACTGTTTTCCATCAGGCAGATCGTATAATATTTATATATTATGATATGTTTTGTTTCTTCACCGCCAATCACAGATTCCTTCAGGGACTAAAAGGTTGACTGGAAGACATCCCTTGAAGCGATAAATCCGCCCTTGTACACAACATTGTATAATACGTGTTAATTAATTAATAATAATATGCCTGATCAAATTACACACTAAGATCTAGTCCCAAAATAAACAAAGCTTGAACTATGGGTACTAGATAACGACGAGACGAACTTCTTAGCTTCCATGGATTCACCGTGCGGGTGCCGGGTCCATCGTGTTTCAGAGAGAGAAACCCCAAGCAGATCCCGAGACTTGTGACACGGGTGTAGATTTAAGGGGCCCCTTTCCGACGTACATCATCAAACAAAACAAACAAAACTTAAATATTTTTTATGTAAATATATACGTCATATAGTTCATAGATGACGAGCTCGGTGCCGGTGGTCGGTTATTTATTATTTGTTACTTGATACTTGTTATTTGTTATGTGCCGATATTGAGGGAGTTGTGAAAAATATATATCTAATTCGCCATTTTGTAGTGTATTTCAAATTAATCATAGTGTACAGTATTCTACTAGTCAAGCCCTTTCATTTGATATCCATCTTGAAAGGGTTGTGAAAAAAATATGTAATCCGTCATTTTGTGGCGGCCATTTCGACCGATTTTCATCAAACATAGCTAAGAACAGTCCCGACTCCTTTCAAATAATAATAGAAAAAAAAACAAAATCGGTTCATCCGTTCGGGAGCTACGTTGCCACAGACAAATACACACACAGACACGTTACAACTTATAACAACCCGTCGTTTTTGCGTCGAGGGTTAAAAACACCCAGACCAAGACATTTTTTTTTTTGTAAATAGATACATATTATGATTCAAATAAAATACCCAGACCAAGACAAACAGACATGTTCATGTACACAAATATTTGTCGTGCGGGATCGAACGAAATTGTTGTTGCAATAAAGTTTTAAATTCTAATTATTGTACCTAGTCATTTCATTTCCTTTGCTGACTGTACATTATTGTACGAAATACTATGACTTTTATGTGACCGTAGACTATAAACCCGGCGCACCATATAGACATAATGGTATCCCATGATTTCGTTTCTGTTTCCTTCATATAAGCACAAGTAATAGTATCTACTCAAATGATAAAATCATCATCATAATCATCAACCATATCATCCTACTGTTCGGAAATAAGTCTCCCTTCAATCGAAGGGGGTTTATAGCAGACTTCACCTCAACTGAAGTTGTCGGAGACTAAGCTTAATGACTGTCATCTAATGACAACAACAAAGTATTGTATTGTATTGTATCGTATCGTATCGTGTCGTAATGTATTATATCGTATTGTATTGTACATTATAATGTACTGCATACTGCTTCGCTAACGGCTTTAATAATAAATGGCATTTATGCAGAATGTGACAACGCAGGCATAGTGTATCTGCGTGTGCTGTCGTGAAATTCCAGATTCAACTTTGTCTTACATAATAAAAGATTTCAATCGAAGTTGACGTCGGATGACAAAAGGTAAGAAATGGGAAAGGACATGGAAAATCTAGCTTGATGCTGCAACATCACCTGGAATCTGACGGAATCTGAAGAATACTTTTGACCAACTTACGACAGATTTTTCGTGTTTTTCTTTAAGAATTTTAGTGAATTGATTATAGATTAATGGTGATCAAAGTCTGAGATGATAGAACAGAATTATTGGTCGGGAATTTCCTAAAATTTTATATTATACTTGTCCTGGACGAGTTCGGTGGTCGAACGTTCAGTAATGGCCACTTTGACTCCGATGTTGCGGGTTCGATCCCTGCACAAGACAAATATTTGTGTGCATAAGCATGTCTGTTTGTCTTGGTCTGGGTATTTTATTTGAATCATATGTATCTATTTACAAAAAAAATGTATTTAAGTATATTATCAGTTATCTAGTAAGTACCCATAGTACAAGCATTGCTTAGTTTGGGACTAGTTGGCCGTGTGTAATTTGTCCAAATTTTTTTTTTTGTTAGTGTTCGTATATATTAATTATATATAATTTTTAAAAATCTAAATAACGGTATTTTTTTATCTAGAATTTTGTAATATGTGCAGTTTCAGTCAGAATTTAAGCAAATACTAGGTAATAATATTAAAACTCACGTGAGACTTTATACTAAATAACTTAAATAAATTCAACGGGTCACTCACATCTTTTTGTCGGGAAAGCCGACTAGTTTCGATCTCAAGAGGTGACCTTCATCAGGGCGAATGTCCAGATACGTCCATCCTTTGTCTCTCGCGCCGGACGCTGCGCGCCAATGCGCGCCGCCCGACTGGAAAGGGTGGTCGGGGGTTGGTGCGTTGATTGGTGGAGCGTTGCCCTCGACGATGGCGTAGTGGTAAATACTAGGTTACATAACTGTAATGAAAAAAAAAAATGTTTTAAATTAAATTAACTTATTAACATTGCCATTCAGCGTGGCAATGCTGCCATCCTTCTGGGCACGATGCCTTTAGACAATGATGCTCAGGATTTTTTTTGACGCCGTTTAGTTATATATTTCTTTTCATATATATATTAATTTTAAGATTAGTTTTAGTTACTTAAGTTTGTATTTTAAGATTAGTTTATTTTTAGTTAATTTAGTTTGTAGTGTAAATTTATATCATAATAATGTTTTGTTTTTATTTTAATTCAATAAATGATCTCATATTAAATGTATTCAAAATTAACTTACTTATATAAAAATACGTATTGAATCTTTTCATATGAGTACATTTCACGTGAGCACCAATTTTCTAAATTGCCTCTTTTCTTTTAAAACGTCCACTTATGTGTGTTTTTTATGTATTCCATTGGAATAAACGAATTGTATGAAATAAATAAGGCGTCTATTTTGAAACACGTCCATATTGCATTTTAGAATAATGTTTCGAACAATTTTCTCGACATATGAAAAATTCCTGAAGTGTTATGGCGCATAAATTATGTGACCCACAGTCATAGGGGCGGTTCAAGTCGTAATTTCATTTTCATTGAGACAAAATATTCATGCTAGGGGATGAAAGCGTACGTGCGTATGATAAGTGCAGAGGGCGGTACTCGGTTAGTGTAAATTTTCAATTCAATTAGAGGAATTAAATTTGCATTACGTGTAATCTATTTTTCACTCCGCTAAGCTGGAAAATATTTTAGAGTCCATACCATTATTTAGAGTCGGCGCAGTATGTCTTTTCCTACCAACAAATAAAAAAAATATTGTCAACTTGAACCCTTATTCATCACACTGCTGGGATACGGATCTCTCCTCAATAGAATGGGGTTCAGAGCATACTCCACCACGCTGCTTAGTTGCGGGTTAACGGATGCCAGTGTTTTCAAACCGCCTAAAGGCCATTGACTTGGTTTAACGACTGTCGTCTAATGACAACTGAAGGGACCGACGGCTTAAAGTGACCTCCGAAACACGGAGGAGGTCGAGATAAATAAACCCATCCATGGACAGGCGACGGCTGTTAACTTGCGTGTTCTAATAAACTAACACGCGCAACGATGCCATCAAGCTCATCCACACACACTACCGTGTCTGAATAGAAAAAAATAAAAATTCTTACACGTTTTTTAGTTTCACCTTTCAGCTTCTGTTTAGTTTCACCGCGGTGTCAAATCTTACAAGTTAAATTTTATGTACTTCCCGGAATTTGGCACACTCGTTTGATTCTCATGACAATGCACGACTGCCTAATTACCGCCATTTTGTATCCAATATGGCGACGTCACAAAATCGTGCAAATGATAGATGTTGATGAGCAAAACAAATTAATAAAATTTTTGTTTATTCTTGTTTTATTCTACACGGGATAGCAGACTTTTATATATTACAATAAATACGACTCCAAACATCACCCTACTTTTCCAAAGTCCACGCAAAATAAATAAACATAAAACCACGTTATCCAACACCAATAACACATGGACGTTGATGTGAACGAATTCTTAATATGAAGAGATGGGAATACTTTAAGGTTGCGTTCATTTCGCGTTCACGTTGCTCGATTCGCGGGAATGGCTCCGCGCCTCTGGAAACGTGACGTGTATGAATTAAGGAGCTCCTGTGAATAACAGACTAAGCTATAGAATGCTACTGGAAGAGGCTACAGAATATTTTTGTCACATTCGAGCGTGGTTTGCAAAAGCATGTCTTCACCCTGTCAGATTGACAACGAAGATGAAAAGTAATGAGAATACCTACCTGATAGTACTTATAGATCTGCTGACAGTCTCCCCTTGATATTTTGTGTTAAATTTCCTAAAATAACCCATGATTATGATACCAAATTATAAGAATATTACATCACTGAAAGCGCCTTCTAAACAGTTTTTCGTCAAGCGACGAGAGTTGATTACTTTTACGTGTGCAAATTTAGCATCCGTATTTTGGAAGCTCTGAACTTCAGCAGAAATGATTCTATGGAGGAAAGGAGAAGATGCTGCAAGATTTAAAGATATCATCAGAATAATACTAGTGATACGATGAAGAATATTTTAATACTTTGACAGATTATCAATAAGATAAGAAAACCAAAGTCCTTACGCAGCTTTAAAGGATTCAGAATGTCTTTAAATTTTGCAAAGATGTGATTAGCATGTGCGACGCCACACGATAGTTTTAACTATACCTTGATTGATAAATTAACTTTCCCTTTTTTATATTTACGAACATTTACAGTTAACACTTCTAGCATAAAACCTTGTAGCAATAACGCCCGTATATTGTGGGGAGCTGTATCCTCATTCTGGAGTCATTACACGAAATAGTATCACCGTATAAAGTCCCTAGGGAGAAGGGAGTGACTTTGTGGTTGTTTGTTTATACACGCCCATATATATTTTGGTTAATTAAGTTTTTGTACGGTCGCGGATTATGGTGAGGGAGATTGGCAACACTAATGGTGATAAATATAGTTAGTGAGCAAATTATATTAATTAAAAATATTTGATACAGAAAAATTCTGTAAGATTAATATAGACATTAGACATCTTTTTGTGTTAAAACATTATTAATTAAGTAAATTCTGAAAAAAGTACACAACTTCATACTTTACGGGAAACGAAATTATATGACGTTTTTTCCTTGTAAAAAGGTGTTGAAAGTATGTTTTCTTTTACAGATCTATGAAGCTCATTACCAAATAAAAGAGAATAACAATGTTACAGTAGTATATGTTATAGTAGTAGAGATATAGTAGTGGCAACAAACTCGCACTTAAATAATTTATATATAGAATATTTACCTACCAAGAAATATTATTATCTGTTGAAACATTAACGAGGTTCTATGTTTATAGAACCTCGTAAACCTCTATACAATATTAACTTCTTCAAGTTCCAAGTCAAGGGCCCTTAGAACGTCTGTAGCTTAACTTCGTTCAGTGTATTCAATATGGTTCATTAAGACAGTGTCTTAATTGCGGGTAACACGACTTTGGTCCTTGGGAATTAGTATTAGTCATAAACTTTGTACGTACGTAGTATTAGCACGTCTTATTAAGTCAATTAGACATGCTTATATTAATCTTTTGAAGCGTAGAAGCCTCTTCCCACCTCCTGTAGAAGGGCCGACGATCTCAAAAAAGCGGCTGGACATGACTGGACGAGAAAGTTTAAGGATCGTATTTGATTGACAGAATTGGGGAAAGCTTACAGTGTCGTGCGTAGATACAGGATAATGATGATAATATTCGCCTTAATCAGACGGGACCTCGAATTCCAAAGCATGTTATCCCTGATAATTTTGTCGAATTAAATTCACTGTGAGTTCCAAGACAGCCGTAGTTTTACCCCGGGGACTGTAGTAAATTTCACTGATCGTCACATTTTTGTTGGTTGCCAATGTCGCCGCTGTTATTCCTATCCACAAATGACGCATCAGATAATATATTTGTCTAGGTATTCTGTGGAAGACACAATTTAGAAAAATGTAAAATAATCAATTTCTGTGCCAAATTAATACAATTTTATTCAGAAATACACCGTCAAGGTTTCAAATTTATTGCTTAGAACATGGATACTACGTACAATAAAAAATTCAGAGTATCGATTGCTGTGTTTCTGTGGGACGTGCTCGAAAGCAACATACATTATGTAAGGCATCGATAGTACATCGGTACTACTACTATCGGAAGTACCGTCTGTGTCCTCCAGACAGCATTGAAAATGTACCTGCCAATGTTAGCATTAAATAACCAATACGTTAAAAGCTCAATAACATAGCAAACAAGTATTTCATCCTAATGGTAAGTAGTTTATCAACATTATCTCGCAGCCTATACGGACGCGTACAATAACAGGGGCATCCTTTGCACGTTGCAGGTCTAGCATAAACCTTTTCACGCAATGTTTGAAGAACTCCATACTGTTATAGTCTCCTAGGTATTTCCTCAACGGATAATTCAGTCCAGCACTAAATAATGCAAGAGATATAAACTTTAGGACCTGAATCACTTTCATATTGCTTATTTCAAAGAAACTTTTATCCACAATTCGTATTGTGTAACTGGGGCCCTACCGCCGAAGCTGAAGCCGATTACCACCGAATATCTTGTTTCAAAAAATAGGTCTTATGTTTAAGCTGTTGCCAAACACCTTCAGCTTAGCCGGTAGAGCTCCATCGTTTCTAACAGCTAAGCTAAACACAAGTAGCATAAATCTAAGTTAAAGTTCCGATGGAATCGGCTTCAGCTCTGCGGTAGGATCTCTGGACTAGAAAGAGGTATAAGAGACTTCTGCTATTTTCAAGGCCACAACGAACCTCACTTGCGCATTGTGGGCACTGCTGACAGTCAAGCGAGATTTTAGCAGAGGTGGTTATATCGACGGGAAAAATACTTTTTCTTCACAGAACATTTACAGCAAAGTAACAATATCATCGATCTTTATTGTATTCTTGCGAAATGATCTCCAGCCGCTTAGGACTGAAAGTCTGTGTAATTTATAAATATTTTGAAAAATGGAAAAATTCACCTGCCTCCCCTAGGTGGGATTTGAACCCACGACCTCTCGATGACCGGTCGAGTGCTCTTCCAACTGAGCTACCAGGAAGGTTTGTGTTGCTGTAGAATTTTTGCATCTTATATTTCTACTGTGTGAGTCACTGTGTAATTTATCAAGGAATTTTTATTTCCTATTATATTATTATATTATTATATTATATTATATTATATTATATTTATGCTCGTATACACAACGCTACGTCTCAAGACGAACAGGTGACTCTATTGAAAGCCTAGTAGTTAAGGGTAGAATTGAGGGCACAAGACCACGCGGCAGATCACCTATGTGATACACCGCCGAAGCTGAAGCTGAATTACCATTGGATTTTTTTATGGCCAAAATCAAACTTCATCTTCGATTTATGGTACTTGTGTTTAGCTTAGCTTGTAGAGAATCTGGAGCTCTACAGACTTACCTGAAGATGTTTGTCAGTAACTTAAAATACGACCTATTTTTTAAGTTAAATTGGTAATTCATTGATGGTTTCAGTTCAATCGACTTCAACTTCGGCGATAGGGTCCCAGATTAGTCTGCTATTGGCGGTCCATTGCATGAGTGTAGCAGCAGTGACTCGAATGAGACGAGATGGTGAGACATCTTGAGGTGAGCGAAGACAGCCCCCACGACGTCTACGACCGCTCCATCAAGAGCGCAACGAAGAAGAAGAAAATTTATCTACAGGCAACGCTTTACATTAAACGGGCAATATACTTGTTTGGCATCCAACATTGTATTAAAAATAGATTTTTAGTCAATCATCGTCAGCATCAGGTCATTTTAGTCTCCACTACAGGAGCACGACCCTCTCCCGTCTGTCCCAGACAGAAGGAGGATTTGGCCTACACTCCCCACGCTGTCCAGACGGGTTGGGAAGGCCTGATCGATGTTTTGTTTCCCTTAGTCGCGATGTTGTATTTCCCTTAGTCGCCTTGTATGACATCCACGGGAAGAGACGGAGTGATTCTATTCTAGTCTGCCGGAGACCACGCGGCTAAGTTTTTAGTCAATCACTTCAGTTCTATTCACAACACCGACGTTATCTCAATGACCATTAATAAATTTCGAATTCAATCACTCAGTTATAAATAAAATAAAAATTCCACCAGTTTTTAAGAAGCGAAAATCAACGAAACCTTGTCTACGTACGTCGTAATTACCAAGTTTCCCGTAACAGATTGAACATCAAAGAAGGCTTAATTAAGCTTTGGAAGGCCCATAAATACCCACCCAAAGTAACACAGGAATATTTACTTAGTCCCTGTAACGTTTTAATTGAGTCTAACGAAATTTCTTATGGTCCCTTTGAACTCAAAATCGTGATAAACGATGTCAGTAATTACAATTTTGTAAATAATCGATATTAATTGATTCGGATTTGATTTTTTATCTGATTATTTATTTATAAGACTGTCATGCATCGAATTCTGATAAGTTTAAGTTAATAAACTTAAACCTATCAGAATTCGAACTCACAAGGAACAAAGTTCACACATAAGAGATAGAATTTAAAATAGAAATTATGTTTGAGTATATAATAGTGTATCGACATAGACGAGCCTGGGGGTCGAATGGCTAGCAATGGCTACTTTGACTCCAAGGTCGCGGGTTCGATCCCCGCAGCAGATGAACATTTGTGTGCATGAACATGTTTGTTTGGCTTGGTTTAGGTTTTGTCTATGTATAATATTTTTTTTTATTTTTTTATACTACGACGGGTAGCAGATAAGCATACGGCCCGCCTGATGTGAAGCGGTTACCGTAGCCATATTAACGCTCGCAACATAAAATATTGCTCGCGCGCCGCCACCCCCGCTGCCAACGCAGCATCTCCTTCCTTTCTTTCTGGTGACCTCACTCACTCGCAGGAACACAACAACCCTCAAGGGAATTGTTATTTGGCTGCGGAATTCTGTGAGGTGGAGGTACATTCTCCATTCGGGTAGCTTACAATTCCGCTCCCCACCTCTCTTTTCGCCAGAGCTTCGTTTGTCAGTCAGCAGGGTGCACCACGGGCAGGTTAAGTTGGCTTTGGTTCAAAGATCTTGATGAACCACTTACGCCCCAAAATATATTTACATATTACATATATAAACAATATTTATGTATTTATAAAAAAAAATGTATTTAAGTATTCTATCAGTTATCTTGTAACTATAGCACAGACTTTGCTTAGTTTAGGACTAAATGGCTGTATAATTTGTGTACGATTATTTATTTATTTATATTACTTATTTACAAAAACAGCTTAAACTTAAATGAGTACAATGTTTTTAAATATATTCACCCGTTTACAGGAGGTTAGTTACTTTATTTTTTATACCACGTAAGGTGCCAGATACTTGATGTAAAACAATCAGCCTTACGAATAATAGATAAATATTTTTTTTTTTTGAAAATACATACTTACGCATACGACCTCACACATCACATCAGGCGGGTCGTATGCTTGTTTGACACCTGAAGTAAAAAAATAAGGTTTTGGGTTAAAAATATGTTGGTGAATCATACACATAAAAAAATATTGTTTCAGTTATTATATTCCATTATCAATATCAGACAGTTACCAGATATTTTTTTTTTTTACAAACCTATAAAAAGTTTATTATATAACAATACATAAAATACAAATGAAACTTAATTAGGTACCTAAAACTAAATAAAAAAAATATATATACTGGAACATTGAAACTAAAACTAAAAACCCTAAAAAATATATAATTTAATAACTAAAACATATTATTAAAAGGAGTCCCTTTAGGCAAGGTTCCGAAGATACTGGCAGCGTTCCCCCTTTGAATAGCTAGACTAATTCTTTGTCCGAGGTAGCTGCCAGCTCTTCGGTCTCCTGTGATGTCGACTAACCTTTTTGCTATTTCCTTAAAAAGCCTTATAGCGCTAGGACCCCACGGACCAAGGGTCTCGACACCGAATGGGACAAAATCATATTCGGAGCCTAGACCTCTATATTTGTATGATTTAACTTTTTCAGCCGCTTCACAAGCCGCACCAGCTCTGTAGTTGGTTCCATGTAGATGGGAAGGGGCCAGCGTGTCTGAACAGGTTGCATCCCATACCAGCACCCGGCCCATCTTCCATGGAATCAAACTCATACCATCCGGTCTCTTGTCATCATCTCTTGCAATACCAGTCGGCTCAAGTAGACTTGGCACGTTGACGGTGGCAAGGGACCGGCGTATGATATCGTTAAGTGCGGCATGTCTCGAGAAGCGGCCTGCACTTTTTTGGCATGACAGTCCGTGATGTCTTAGCTTGTCGACATCACTGCCACAGGGACATTTATGAGGAGCGCAGACCGGGACCCCAAGCCGTAGACAGGTTGCGATTCGAAGCGTGTCAGGCTCAAGAAATGTTCCTGTATTTGACGAAGGGTACGCGTGAAGCCAGTAGCCGGCCTCATGCGTACCCACGGCCAAAAACCTAGCAACGGCCGAACCTGTACTACAACTCAAAAGATTGTCATAAGTCAATTTGCAGTTTATGTCGTCCCAGCTCCTCTGTGAATTTGGAGAAAATGGAAAATTTTGACCTGGGCATGCAATTAAGAAAGCGTTTCTAGCTTCTTCCAAGCCAGCAATCTCAAAGTTTGAAGGGGATGCCCTTAAAATTTTACTTATGAGATTTGCTGAACTATGGACAGAAGATAGGAAGGCTGGTAACGCGACACTGGAAATTTTGCGAATCCCTAAACCACCATAACGGATGGGTAGGGATGCTTGGGTCCAAGATTGCTCGTTCAGCTGCATATTAAGAATCGATTCTAAGCTAATTTTGATTAAGTCGTCTACTTGTGTCAAAAGATCTGGGTGATTCCAAAAGGAGCAGCAACGGAGCACATACGTAAATTTTGGGACGAAAAGGCAGAATTTTAAGATACAAAGTGCATAATGTGGACTAATTTCAAGGAGACGGTTCGGTCGGTTCTTTATTAAATTTTCTCGTTCCAGATAATTTAAATATGTATGTAGGACATAAATGCATGTTTTAGTATTTAACATCCCATATTATTATATTGAATATTATGCTCAAGTTTATTACATTGGAAATTATAAGAAGTTTCCACAAAGGAATAGAAACAGTCTTATGAGTTCCAATACTTTATACAAATCTCAGACAGTGTGTTCAAAGCTTGAATATTGAAGTCGCTCAAAGACACTCATTGGAGCGAAAGAGTTTTCGAGCTAAGTTGCCACTCTTTTAAGTAGAAGATATTCATACAAGAATCTTTGTGTTCAAACTGCTCGGGGCAGTTGGAATTTTATTAAAACTTCTCCCCTTTGAGATAACTTCTGTTTGATAGAAACCAGTGAGGGTGTCAACCCCCCCAAACCCACCCCGACAATTAATGCGACGATTTACGAAATTTTATTTCATTTGCGAATGCGAACTCCCGTTATTTGATTATTAATAAAATGAGTTTTATTTTGTTGGCCATTTACATAATTGTTTCATTTTCAGCTGAATTCGATAAAGTCCAGGCTGGGAATGTCTAAAAGAAATTAAACTTGGTTTCGGGAAAGATTTTTACTATTATGGTCGACTTTTTTTTTCTTTTTTGTAATATCATTATTATCGTTAGCTGGATAGGCCTACTCCAATGCTTTCTATTACATGCAATTATCTGCTTCTTGCATTCAATTACTTTTAGTCACTTGTTTGAAGACATTGGTCGCATCGAGAGCGGTGACTCGGCAAATGTGGTCGGCCTACTGCCACCTCAGTTATGTGATTCGGTGTACTTTGTTGACAAATTTGGCTCTCTATTAAATTTTCTCGTTCCAAATTCGATCCCTTAGCGAAATGAATCCTCAAGCAAAGGTTTCTCCTCTATCTAAATCCTACGCCATTCTAGGTAGGACGCACTGGTGAACTTTTTGTTCACCGGTGCCTTAATAATTGTAGTTATTATGTTGTAGTATCAGGATTATCTGAAATGTCTTCAAAAATAAGGCTTTTATACGAAATGCACCATATGTGCCGATGGAGATAATGATGATGAACTTATCATAATCTACCCACTACTGGTTATACCTTTCCTAATGCTTTCCATCAAATGCGACCCGCTTCGCTCTGATTCCGCTTTCAGCTGCTTTCTTAAGGACATCGGACCATCTAAAATGCTTATACAATGCATAGGATGCCGCGCCCCCTTCTAGATGGTCCGATGACTTCAAGAAAGGTGATGAACTGATCATTGCAAACTCATATACGTAGACATTAGATGTCATAGCATATAAGAGGCATTAACGTACCCCATAAGCAGATGGTTGTCGCATAGTTCGTTTTTAACTGAATCCAAAAAAAAAGGAGGTTCTCAATTGCGCTGTATTTTTTTTTATGTTTATTACTTCATTACTCCGTCAATTATAAACCTACCTGAAAAAAAAACATTTATTATTTTAAAGAGTTTACTTCCAGATTGGTTCCATTTTTTTTTAATATCATAAAAATCAGTTCTGATAGTGTTTTTAACTTTTTAGTGGTTAGCTTACTATTGTGAAGTAATTTTTTTTTTTGTTAAAATTATTAAATATCGAGTAAAAATAATCTAACATAAGCAATCAGATTTCTTGAGATAGTTGCGTAGTTGATCACTTGTATCGAGTTTGTAGTCAACGCCTTGAGCAATGCCTGTTTTCTCTAGGTCATATTTACGTAACACAAAATAATACTATGTTCTAATTAAAGGCTTGATTATATGAAACTGACAGCTGGCCGCGTTGCTATAATTCGTTATTAAAAATAATAATATACACATAGAGGGGCGACCTACCTGCTCGGTCGTGCGGACGCATATACCACAGTATAAGTAATAGTCATATACTTAGACTTTACTTATTTTCTTATTTCTATTTTCAAGCTTTCAACTTGTTAATGGTTGGTTAATTGGAATGATTTAGTTCCAACTAATGTAAGTATTTACACTATAGAAATTTCACTTTTTCTATTCCATTCACGACAACTAGTCATCTTCTTCGCTAGTCATATTTTTCGCAGATGTCAGTTAAATATGTTTTCCTTCTTTCTAATATAGAAAACGTAGGCATTGTCAATATTTATTTGACTTATTGTTAATATCTTTAACATACTAATAACTTTATACGCAAGAAGCATTATATTTTGAAACGCCTTTTACTTCGTTATCAACGGTATTAGCGTATAAAAGGCCCTTTTGTTGAATTTGTCCCTTAGTTCAGATTTCGGACTCATCATCATCATTTCAGCCACAACAAGTCCACTGCTGGACAAAGGTCTCCCTCATAGATTTCCATACTGACCGGTTAGAAGCGATCTGCATCCAGCGCATGTCCGCGACTTGAACAAAGTCGTCCGACCATCTGGTAGGTGGACGTCCCGTGCTGCGCTCGAGACTAGAGAGATTTCGGACATTCATTGAATTATTATCGAATAAAAAAGTTACTACTACTATTGAAACATATTCCGCTAAGCTGGCAAATGAGCATATAAACATAGCAAGCGCTAGGGTCTTACATACAAATCTTCTAGGCTTCACTAAAACATCCAACCATAATATTTTCCATCCAATGAGAGCCTCAAGGCACCATTCCTTACTTTAAAACTATAGGTCGACTAGTCTTTAATGTTCTCTCATTCTTAGGCTTTAACTAAATGGAATTCTAGAAAGATAGACATGTTTATAATCTCTGCACTATATTACGTCCAACTTTCCTAACCCTCAGGCTATCAGAATAATCTACTACGTTAAGTATTAAAGCTACTTACTTAGTTGAAGTTTGTTTCGCATAGCTGTCTTGAGGCTAGTCTTTGAACTAAACGGCTTCTAAGAAAGACGGAGAGGAAAATGTATATAGAAGGGCCATATGCGAATATCAAGGCAGTAAAAATTGGCTAAAAGTGTTTATTTAATACCTATATCTAATAATAATATAATACATACGTAATGTATTTTGTCTGCAACTTGTCAATGATAGTTTTGAAGTTTTTCTTCAATTTTCTCCTTCGCACTGTCATATTGGGATATTTGGGATACAAAATGCCTGCCAAGGGTTCTTCAAAAGGGGCATTAAAACGTCTTTGCAGGGCCAGCAACGCACGAGTGATGCACCAGATCATAGTAAAAATAGAGAAGTAAGGTAACTTCATACAAACGCACCGAGCGCGGTTTGTATGTGAGCGCGCCCGTACGTATGCGTGCGACGGCACACACTGACAACATTTATAGGTGTTTTAGGTACGGCGCAGCGCCGACTGGCGCTGCGCCGCCATAAAACAAACATTGAGATTAGAACATGAGAGATTGGTTGTCGTTTTTGGTACGGAACCCTTCGTGACCAAGTCCAACTCACACTTGGCAGGTTTTTTTGTTACTTAATTTTGTATATAGAGATTGACTAAGTATTTTTGACGGTTGAATAAACTATTAAGCGACAGCCCTACGTGTTTTGGCTATTATCGCCCGCTCGGGGCTTGAGTCGTCTTACTTCTCTATTTTTACTATGCCCTGATATTGCAATCATCCATAGACTGCAATAAACCGCTTAATTTCGAGGGAGAACTTACTATGCTTTATGTGTGTGATAAATGTCCACAAGATTTAAAAAAATACCGGGTTGCATTGCGGGAGTGCCGGCAGAAGTGAAAACTTGAACATTAACTTTGTACATTATTGAATATTTTGGAATGGTTAGGAAATAATTTCGCACGAAATGCTTTATATATCAGAATAAAAGTAACTGCTATCATTTATGTGGTAAAATACAATATTCATTTATTGCGCTATCGTAAACAAACATGACAATTTATATTACATTAAAAATAATCAGCAGGAGAAGGCATACATTTTCGCCGCGCGGTAGTAAAATAGGGGGATATTACTTCCTCCGCCGGCGCCGCGCCGGCGGTCTACTCTCCCTCCGTCTTACGAATATTCGATCAGCTGACGTGTCCTGACGCGAGTTTAACATTTTTTATCCATCCCAAAAAGTGCACAACGCCGCTAAAGAAGATTTAACTTCAAAAAAAGTCACCTCTGTTCACGTAAGTGAATCAATTCCGAGTTGAACAAAGGACTCTACGTATGTCGGTTTATTTAAACTAGGTGATATGAATACAAGGTGATGTGAATATATAAAATTGCACTTCTTTTACCTAGGTGATTATAGTAGAACTTTATAATTATTGCAAAATGGGATGGCTTATTTATCTCGACCGTGCTTCGTAGGGCACGTTAAGCCGTCGATCCTGGCTGTTGTCGTTAAGCCATACAAAAGCAAGCTTACAAAATGTAAAATAAATACAGTCGCCAATACGTACTGTGCTTATACTGTCGGACATACCTTGAAGCGTGCATTCTATCGATTATGCAATGATCTATGAAAGTGCCTAATGGTGCCTTTTCAGAATCGCATCAATATAAGGTGTAAAGTCCAAACAGACGTATGGTGACAGGACTGCATAGGCACACCTGCCCAACAACGAAGCAAGGCGGGCACTGTTGCAGCATGTTGCGCCGCACTGCCTGTGTATGTTTTACTAGACGTCGCTTTTATACATTATAAATGAACAAGTTTTGAAGTGGTACCGCGCTTTTCCCGAGCCTGCGTCATACCTTTAGCGTAAGCCGTCTCTGTGGACTCCACGCCTAACAATTAGTTCCGATTCGTTTAAAGATTTAAAGATTAGTTTAAGTTGTTGAAGTTTCATTTAACAACTTAAACTAATCGGACTCACGGACGGAATCGATTAGAATATGTTGTTGAATGAAACTTAAACAACTTAAACTAAGCGGACAAATCAAGGCTAATTGTTAGGCGGGGAGCCCACAGAGACGGCTTACGCTACAGGTATGATGTAGGCTCGGAAAAAGCAACAATCAATTTTATCTCTCTTAGTCTCTGCTGAGATTTTGTCACTAGATACAAAATACATAGAAAGATTCTTTATAAGATTGGCACCGTACAAACATCGTAAACGATCATAAGCAACGCTACCTATAACCATCAGGAAGACCATAAAAAGTACATTTATATAAAAATCACATTGTCTGTTTCCACAAATATCCTATTTGTAGAAACAGTCTCGTTTCCATATCATGAAAATTACCTGCCATTATAGTACACCAAAGTCTTTAATACCGGTCTATAACAGCTGCATTCACGGCAAGTTAGAAAGGACAGTTTTGCAACAACTAGGCGAGACAGTTACTAAATTAAATTATGTACACCGACTAAAATATGTTAGATAGCCACACTGGCAAAGCCTACTTTTCGGGAAGCCTAAGTTATAGATTCAGACAAGGAATTTGTGTTAAACAATGTGATTAAGTAGCAAGTAGGTGTAAACAATGTGATTAAGTAGCAAGTTGGCCGTGTGGTTTCCGGCAAACTAGAATAGAATCACTCCGTCTCTTCCCGTGGATGTCGTACAAGACGTCTATGGGAAATACATTATAAAACATCGATCAGGCCTCCCCAACCCGTCTGGCCAGCGTGGGTAGTGTAGGCCAAATCCTCCTGTCTGTGACGGACGAGAGAGGGTCGTGCTCCTGTAGTGGAGACTAAAATGACCTGATGATGATAGGTGTAAATTGGTTTAACCAAGATTACTTTGATTTTTTATACTATGTCGGATAGCAGATAAGCATACGGCCGTCTGATGTGAAACGGTTGCCGTAGCCATTTACGCACACATGAAATATCTATAGCGCGGTGTCACCACCGCTGCCAATGCAGCAATTCCTTCCTTCCTGGTGACCTCACTTACTGGCAAGAACACCACAACTCTAGAGGATTTAACTTATACGATATCCTTATCTGATTTAAGTACGTATTTTTTTAAATAATAGCTGCCAAAAATATTTATTGTATGTCCAAATTACTAAGTATCTATTGAGTTTTGTAGGCGTTTTTTTGTTAGGCTGTTGTATTGTTATTTGCTATCTTAGTTGTCTAACAAACAGAGTAGTAATTTATGTACTAAAAATCGCAGTTTTTAATACATAATTTAGATAGAATAATAATAGTCTATTTATATCATTAATCATGCAACTGTCAGCATGGGCTTGATAGTAAGCACTAGCTTACATACTTGTAATTCCAGGGGCATCACCCGTGCATTGCCGATCCTGTAAATATCCTGCTAGCCCTTTATGAAGGACCATATTGAAGTCTTGTTGTTGAGAATTTCTCTCATGAGAGAAATACTCACAGACATAATTTAACATTGATCTATTCAAGCATTAACTGCAAACGGTAAATCCAGTAAATCCTTAGTTAAGTTTCCAATCGCGAATTTTCGTTTAACTATCCATAAGTTAAATGACGACACGCAAAAAGAAACTTAATTAAATTAAGCATAAGATATCAAATGCAGGTGAACCATGGGTCACAGTTGCTATATAGGCTATATGCAGGTGCTGAAATAGTCGTGGTTCTTCATTAGAGCTGCACATCGTACACCGTTACCGGACGCGGCGGCGGAATTGAATCGCATTCACGTTTAATAGCGGCAAACAGCGCTCCACTTCTGTATTATCTATATGGGACCTTTTCAAATAATTATTTTTTATAGAGATGATAATACCACCAAAAATTTGCTCTCTTTAAATCACGCCATGTCCCTAACAAGTATACATACAGTACAGTCTGCTCTTGTATAAAGTAGTTACCGTAAAATATAGACGATAGCAATACAAGAACTCTGTTATTATTCCAGCATCTCTTCGTATCTTTTTCAATTCCGGGTATACGGCAATACTCAGAGGTATCTCCATTTGACTGCGCTTTTATGTATTGTAGATGTATTTCCCCAGGATAGCTCGATATATATTACCTCTTTTACTGTAAAACCGCGTTTTTCTTGGTCGACATAATGCACCACGTCCATATGAGGGGTAGGCTTTGGCTCTTAAAATGGAAGAGAGCTACTATTACATCCTCAAAACAGAAGTTTACTTTGTGACAATCAATTTCGTTTTTACGAGCATGCTTGATATAGATAAAATTGCCTCTTGTTACTATAACACCATGAACATAATTTATATCCATAAGCCGATGATTATAGCGATGTATAATGATAAAAAAAAATTATCAGT
This sequence comes from Hypsopygia costalis, assembly GCA_937001555.2. NCBI lineage: Eukaryota > Metazoa > Arthropoda > Insecta > Lepidoptera > Pyralidae > Hypsopygia > Hypsopygia costalis. The sequence goes on from OW443335.2 coordinate 8,434,457, forward strand.
GTGTCAAGAATTTCCGGAAAAAAGTCTATGGTTTCCTTTATGCTGTAAATATGTAGTATGCAGACGTACCTATACCATTTTGTACCTACACATTGCTGCATGTATTTTTACCTTCCCTGTTGTTCTTTCTATGAAAACACCTCTGGATGTTCTCTTGTACTCCAATCCTTCTTCGTCCCTAATGCTCTAGAATTTGACAAGTTTTTCCCATGGGCAATTCGTCCCTAATGCTCTAGAATTTGACAAGTTTTTCCCATGGGCAATAGAATGAATGGAAGTTTTTTTTTCTACTAAAACATTTTTAAGTTCTCTCAATAAGTTTTCTTTTAAAACAACTAATCAAGAAATTCAGCAAGTATATAAAAAATTCAACTGAGTGCAAAATCATCTGGCCAAGTGTGCATGTGCCTGTTGGTAAGCAGTTGTCTCAGGCAATGGACATTCGGAACACCAGAAGTGTCACTCTGTAACACCCCTTCATGCATTTCTTCAATAACCCCGTGATGTAGTCTCTGTTTGTTTGTTCTTCTTTCACGTAGTAAGGAACCAATAGATTGACATAATTTTTTTACGAGGATAATTTAAGGTCTGGAGAATGACATAGGCAACATTTTACCACGGAAAATCATCTTAATCCCACAGAAAAAAGTTTTATCAAAATAATATCCTCACGGCGGAGCCGCAGGTATCAGCTAGTTAATTCTATCATTAAATCAATATCGCTTATCGTATCTACTCTTTGTCACACTAATATCGTAAGTATTATAAAATCAGCAGCTCTATATAAATCCCTATCATTAAGCGGCCACGGCGGAATGCTGTCGGTTGTTAACTTGTCCTGCTCCGTTTACACATCTGATACCCGATACGCTGCTATCATTGTCTATGGCTACTAACTACCACTAGAATTTGGGTTATAATGAGGAATTTTGTATCTAGACAATTTTTTGGTGTCTCTTACTCTAGAGTCTTGGACCTTACTTCTTTAAAAAAAAATTAAAGAAATATTTTATTTGACTTACTTCGCTTATTCTCAACTGTCATATATACATTATGTCAGTTGTAGGCCTAGTATAGGCATGCGACTGTGTTGCCAGTTATAAACCTATCTTTCTACAGTCGCATTCACGTCCTTCGCGATAAAAATCTACAAAATGATATAGGTACATATGTTGTATGTGCGTCGAAAAAATGGTTCCGATTCAGCATATTTGAAGCATAGCCTCAACGCTGGTTTTCAATTGGAACCATCACGACGACTATACTAGCTCCCCTATGGGGTTCAACGAGAGTACTAAAACAACAGTTTTGTGAAGATGAGGAGGAGCAAAAAGAAGTAGACTTTAGTCTCACTATGAACATTGACACGAGCTTCTTGATGGTGAACTCAATCCGAACATAATGCCTCTTTAGGAAAATATTTTCTATGCACCTGCAATACTTCGATAGTATGCTACTTCTAAAGGCTATGTACCGCCTACTTTCTCCATATCTTTGTGTGGTTTTACATTTTTATATAATAAAAATGTAAAACCACACTAAGTACTATTTTCTTAGCCCAGGAGAAGTAAATACATAGATGAAATTACAGTGCATGTCCAGATTTTTATAATTTGTTGGTTTCCGTCAATGATATTATATTTCTACAGATTCTAAGCGTGATAAACGAACACCCGTAAAGAGAGCCAAGTGTCTCACCTCGCAATTAGTTAGCACAAGCAAGTAATTCTGACGTTTGTAATAATTGATTGAAGTACGTGTTAAAATGTATTATTATTGTGTACTTTGATCTTGGTATGTGATCTCTTGTGCTTGAATTACTATAAATTATGCATTTTCAATGTACAGAAAATAGCACTTTTATTTTTTACCTACCTCACCGAGCACAAAATGGCGCCAATTCTCCTTGCAAAAAATTAAATTAACCAATTAATTTTTTGCAAGGAGAATTGGCGCCATTTCGTGCTCGGTGAGGAAAAAGATAGCAAGTTTATTAAATCGCTGATATGATAAGAAAGGCAATAGTTTGTGTAACTATTTATAGCTAACAATCCATGCAACAGCATGAACCATTTTCTGACGCAATTTAGTACGGGTATACCAAGTCTAGAAATATAACATCATTGATTTTCATAGATACTGTTGAACAATATTGGTACCATAGTGTGTCATAGACCCAAAATGTACATCGTTTGAGCTCGAAAAATGTTCCGAAAGGTCAAACCTAAAAGTTCTATTTAAATTTCTTCCCATGAAATGTCAACTGACAGGATACTAAAGCCTTACAATACAATACTCTTTATTGCACCAAAATAGTAAAGTTTTAACAATAATGACTCAAGCTATTAAGTACAAAAGGCGGCCTTACCGCTTAGCAATCTCTTCCACGCAACCTTTGGGTAGAGGAGACCTGAAATAAAGGTAGACGGCGCAGCATTTACTTCATACCTACTCATCTATATAAATATAAAGACTTAGTATCCTGTCATTTGACATTACCATTAGACATTATAAGGTATTTTTTCCGCCGCCGATCTGAGGTCCTCTTCTTGCTTAAACTAACTAACTACCTCAACTAACATCAAGCAAAGTGACATCAAGCAAATTATTAACTAACATCAAGCAAAGCCAGTGTAATTTAGATTAACTAACATCAAGCAAAGTGGAGCCATTATGCTGAGCTATTTAAAAAAAAACTCAACGAACTTCTCCGCTGACTGTACAGTACCATCAATATTCTGCTAAAATATTTTTAATAAATTTTCTATTCAAGTATCTTGTAAACTATTGTAATCAGGGCATTATTACACGTAAAGCCCACGCATATGTTCATCGGCAGTGTCCTGTATCTGCTATCAGCATATAGCTACACGTGACTGATTTGATAACTCGATTAGGTTGATTCAATGATTAGTTTTGACATTGCTTATTGTACTTATACATGTACGAGTACATGTAACGTACAGCGAAAGTTTAGTAATTTTTGTCTATGGTTAATCTTTTAGTGAAAATTTAAATAGAAAAGGTTGCACAAAAACACCTAATAGTGAAAACTCTTTGAGATTAATCTCACAATCGAGGGAATTCATTGTGTTTTTGATACTAAATGTTAATGAAATATAATCGTCGACAACCCTTACTCATCCCAATGCTGGGATACGTTACGGGGCGGAATCTGCTTATAAGTTTATAACATAAGGCGGGCCATACGTTAGTTGGCCGAGTTAGTTTTAAATATTCGGTAGTATTCAATAATTCAAAATAATAATACAAGAAATTCTATTTCAACACTGTAATTTCCTCGGAAAACCTCAGCATGGAGTTTATTTTTGACACTTGAGAATTCGTGGTAAAAACCTCCTCTGGAACCGCATCGTATATTATGGCCGCTTCAGTTCCAACATGTGAAGATGGATTCCCTGCCTTTTGCGAGCTTTTCAACTATAGAACTGGGCATCATATCAACCAACTCTTCTGAACACAACCCATTGTACAGACGGTAGAATACGCAAAGAGAGGCAATGTCTCTCCTCAGACTTAATGATTCAATACCGTACATGAGCTTGAAGTTGTCTACAATCCATAGAGCTCGTCTCTGATTGCTCCTTGTGATTTGATTCAGAAATCAAATCACAAGGAGCAAGCTTGTATTTGGATGCTTCCGTCCGGAGATGACAACAGTATTCCATGTGAGGTGAGGTTTTTTGTGTGAGTATTATGGAAAGCTTAATAAACATTCACGAATTCATTTTAATTTCTTAATCTGTGACATCAGAATCTGTGACTAATTTGATACGATGAAATTCACCTGTAGTTGACTAATTTAGAGCAAGAAATACAAATGAGTTTATGTTGTGGTTGTCCTTATGTGTTAATCGGTTAAATATTTAGATTTCTGTCAACTTATGCGTGACCGGATGTTGACTCATTATTCTATCTGGTTTAATTAATGAATGTATAAAATTATTATATGTAATACTTTCTACCGTGCTATGGTAAAGACAAAACAGAGTTGTGAGTTCGACTTGTATGTATGTCCATATATGTCTGTACCTCGTAACTGCAAAATGCCCTAACTAATGGTAATGAATTATTATGTCGTTAGATACGATTTTACATTATAATAAAAAAAATGGCGGATTCCTCGAAACCCCACGATCAGAAAGGAATTTAAAAGGCGATCACAAAAAATATAACACTGATATACCTATTTCAAAGTAATTTGAAATATCAATTAATAAACTCAAATAAAATTGTCTGAATGGCCAAAACTGTTATTAAAATTTTTGGTATTCAGATCTGTATATAATGGGTCAGGGTTTTAGACATTTTTTTGATTTTAAGCTTTGCCAAAATGATACCAATATAATAAAAATATATATTAGCTAAAGATAGTAAACGAAATAAGCGACAATCAAGTTGTGTTTATTAAATTAAAAAATTCAATCTGAAATTTAATTTTCAAAAGAAACAAAAGTTTTTCCTCAAAGTGACTTTGGAACAGGATGCCGCTAGAGATCCCGACGACACGAGTTCCAAAATGCTAGGTAAGATTATGGTGTGTAATTTTTTTGCATAAGCTTATTAAATTGTGTATTTGTGTCTGGAAACTTGTAACGCTGTAGTAGATTTCCATATTTTCCAAATATAGGGTATTAAATAATTTTGGGTTAACCAAAGCTCGTACAACGTGAAGTTAATTACACACAGAGGCTGATTATTAGTGGGGGCTGCTGACTTATTAAAACACAATCACCCGTGTTTTACTAAAAATGTAGTCGTGTGACGTTGAATTTACAAACAAACTCGGTCAGACTTATGACTCTTATTATCAATTTGTTTACCTAACGAATGTAAAAGTTGTAAGTATTTTCATTACCGCTAAATAAAATTTGGCGCATAACTATACCTCCCAAATTTTCTCTAAATCGGAGCTCTGTTTCAAGAGTTATCGCGATATGAACGAACATACATATAAACACATAAAAATGTTTTTTTTTTTACTAGTCGTATTATATAACTCAGCACCGTTAGTATTCTATTGATAAATTTTCCTTTCTATTTATTTAAAAATGGGATAAAAAAACAGATATCATCTGTGATCAAAGAAAAAATATATTTTCCACATCTTCCTATTTTTTTTTTATAATCATCACAAGTTTATTATCAAACAAGAAAATTAAAAAAAATGTAAATTGACGAATAATATTCGAATATCATCTCAAAACTCAATTAAGATGAATAGGCATTCAGACACTACGTCTACGAGTATATAGGTATCGTACTCAAATTCGACGGAAGCAAATAAAGAGTACACAGGTTTAAAGTTTTAATTAAAGGGAAGGTAATTAGACACGGTCCGTGAATATGTTAATTAATCCATGAGTTAATTCTTCAAAACACTGCCATTGTTCTTTACGCAGTAAAAATCGCGTACCCTTTACAGAAACGTTTGTATGGAAATAACTTGGAATTCCGGTAGCGTTTTTAAAATTGATGGATCTCGAAAAATTTCTACATTGGAATATTTTAAATATCAAATTTATAATAAAAAGCGATGATAGGCTTAGGTCGCTCATAGATAGGATAAGTCATAAAATATGCTATATGTATGAAAGATAATACATATATCTATGTAAGATCGAAAAAGAGGCATATTCTCAACAATAAGAAGCATTAGTAACTTTTCTTTAGACTTCGTCAGGTGGCAAACAATCATACGGTCCGCCTTAACCATATAAACACTCGCAACATGAAATATCGCTCGCGCGCCGCTATCTCTTGTGACAACAACGCAACTTCTTCCATCCTGATGACCTCAGTCACTCACAGAAACACAACAATCCTCAATGGAATTGTTCTTTGGTTTCGGTATTCTGGGAGGTTTATAAATACGCTACTCTCTTTCGATAGAGCCTCGTTTGTCCTCGTTTCATATATTTTATTTTTATTTTGTACAACTAAGTTGGAAAACATGCATACGACCCGCCTGGTGATAATCAGTCATCGCAACATATGGACGCTCGCTACACCACAGGCATCACTCACGCGTTGCCGATCATATAAACAACTTATTCACGCCTTCCTTGAAGAACCCCATGCTGTATGTGTCTCTTGGGAAAACCTCGGCAGGTAATTCATTTCACAACTTGAAAGTCAGTGGAAGAAAACCTCTCTGGAATACACTGCGACTTAAGTGAAACCATCACCAAGACAAAGTAAAAAAATAAAGTTAGTTCTCTACTAGTTCCAAATGCGAAAAATCGTAAATGAGTGATTCGACTTCAACAGCAGCAGAAAGAATCGACTTATCGTAAGTATAATAATGGCTTTTTCAATGAAATCTCCATTTCTTTCTTAAAGTGTTCACATAGTTACTTTTTTTTTTAAATTAAGTTATGCACTATGAGATTTGCTCGTCCATACTCTTGTTATATTACTTTCTTTGTATTTTCGTTATTTTTTCACTTATCTCTATCCCCGCTGTACAGTTCCGTTTACTTATTCTAGATGCGTTGTTTTTTATTTTAACATAGATATTTAGCTTGTGTGTGTGCTTGTACCGAACCCGAACCCGGCCACTACGTGCCTACATGAAGACGTACATCGTCTTAAGCCCTTCTACAGAGCATAACGCTAATGTGTGTTTGCATGCGACCATTAATAAGCAGTCACCGATACTGTAACTGATAATAACATAAGATATTTTTATTAATTCTTCAGTTAAATACGGGCAGACGTAGGTACCATAGTTGAAAAACACCAGAGCCACCTGGCGTTGTAAGCGTCCATAGGCTATGATTAATGCTTACTATCAAGTAGGTATCTTGCTTCTTTTGACGTTAAGTCATCATTAGGCAGTACACGCGCAAAACATGGTGAACATGACATGATGATGACTGCTTTTTTTTACACAAAGATGTAAGTAAATTACATTAATACAATAAAACACGTCACACATAGCACACACACACACACAGCACAGGTTGGCTAGAAGAGTACTCATAGAAAGATAAGTTCGCTTTTGAAAAACTACAAACTGTTGCATTTTGTATTAAATTATTATTTTTTTATTTTGTATTTGTTTGTAACAATTATGAACTGAAAATCAGTGCCGAGTCTGTTGCAGATTTCGGTCTTTATGCTGAGTTAGGACCATTTTGCGACATTGCACAGTACTTTATTATTCTTCTTTTTAATACCACATTATCTGTTTGTTGTCTTGTGTAAACATAATGTGCTGTGTAATGAGCAAATAAATGTTTTTCTTCTTCTTCTTCTTCTTAATTACACTTGCTATGTATTTTATTTACTTATGTGAAATAAACAATATAATAATAAAAAATAATGGAATATCCACTTTAACATTTCGTATCAAGACTCATAAAGCACAAAGCATTGGAACGAGCGAGACACGGTCGAAAGGGCCTGTTATTGAATTTCGTGTTGTAGTTTATTTTGGTCGTTTGGCGAAATATTAGTAAGGTTATTAATGCGATTGGCCTTCGAAGTAAGTTAATTAAGTACGCTCTCACAGCTTAGCTCGATTGAAAGGAACAAATTTTAGGTTTTTCTTGTTTTTTATACTACGTAGGGTGGCAAACAAGCGTGCCCGCCTAATGTGAAATGGTTACGATAACCATATAAACGCTCGGAATGTGAAATATCGTTGCATGTTGCCACGCCAGCTGCCAACACAGCAACACCTTTCTTCCTGGTGTCTTAGCTCACTCGTAGGAACATAACAACCCTCAAGAAAATTGTTATTTGGTTGCGGTAGTCTAGCAGGTGGATGTACTTTCCTTGCAGGTCTCACCTTACAAAATACGGTCATCATCATCATCAGGTCATTTTAGGCTCCACTATAGGAGCCCGACCCTCTCTCGTCCGTCCCAGACAGAAGGAGGATTTGGCCTACACTCCCCACGCTGGCCAGACGGGTTGGGGAGGCCTGATCGATGTTTGGTCATCCACGTGGACATCCACGGGAAGAGACGGAGTGATTCCATTCTAGTCTGCCGGAAACCACACGGCCAACAAAATACGGTATTAACCCATAATCATCCTACTGTTGGGATACGGGTCTCTCTCAATCGACGGGGTTAGACTCTAACCCCTTCTATTGAGGGATACCGATAGTTAGAGCATACTCCACCACGCCGCTCAACTGCGGATTGACGGAGGCCGGTGTTTTCAAGCCGCCCAGAGGCCACTGACTTGGCTTAACGACTGTCGTCTAATGACAACCACCGGGATCGATGGCTTAACGTGCTCTCCGAAGCGCGAACCAAAATATGCCCTAATTGTCGTTTCACCACAGCCTCGTTTGTCAGTCAGCAGGGTGCATCTCATGCAGGTTGTGGTTAAAAACAAGTTAGTGGTACACCCCACTAACTTTTTTTTTCTTATACCGCAAAGATGGCAACAGATACAGGACAGTAGCATCACCAAAAGGAGAGACGAAAGTCGGACCTGTATAAAAATTAAATCGTTTGATAATCTTAAAATTTTTATAACAGAATACATCATGTTGTGACAATCAATTACTCACTAAGTTTGACGGTTCCAAACTACATTAGTATCAATCAACGTCGATTTAATTGGATCAGATACGCCTACAATGCATGGACCGTATATTTTGCATTTTCATTTGATTTTCGACCTTATGTTATTTATAATAAGTATAATGCGGATCTAATGTCACGTTTGTAGTTCTACAGATGTGTTCTGTTTAGGAGTTCTCGCTGCGCTTACAAACAAAGATTAGGTGCTCTTAGTATTATCTCTACTAAGATGCATGTCCGTTTGTTTATTCGGTTTCCTTTTGTCGGAAATGTCGAGCTTGACATTGATAGCACTAAATTGAGTTAAAAAAATTATAATCAATGATCACAATGTTTTAATCAAATGCTTGCAATTAAATACAGCTAATAACCCGAGGCTCTGATTGAATCACTATTTGAAATATATATTTTTTATACTACACCTGGCAGTGTGGTTTCCTGCAGACTAGAATAGAATCACTCCGTTTCTTCCAATGGATGTCGTATAAGGCGACTAAGGGAAATACATTATCAAACATCGATCAGGCCTCCCCAATCCGTTGGGCCAGCGGGGGGACTGTAGGCCAAATCCTCCTTCCGTCTAGGACGGACGAGAGAGGGTCGTGCTCCTGTAGTGGAGACTAAAATGACCTGATGATGATGATGACCGTATTTTTTAAGGTGAGACCTGCAAGGAAAGTACCTCCACCTGCTAGACTACCGCATCCAAATAACAATATTCTTGAGGGTTCTCATGTTCCTACGAGTGAGCAAAGTCACCAGGAAGGAAGGAGATGCTGTGTTGGCAGCGGGCGTGGCAGCATGTAACGATATGTCACGTTGCGAGCGTTTATATGGATATCGTAACCATTTCACATTAGGCGGCCACGCTTGTTTGCCACCCTTTGTAGTATAAATGGACCTGATGATGATGATGATACTACACCTAATGCCAACAAGCGTACTATCGTAGCTTGTAACCTATCATAGATATATAAAGCGTAATTGATCAAACATTACATACCTACCTACTTAGAAAATCAAACAATTTGCTAATAATAATGAGAAGAAAGTAAGAAGAAGAAAATATATTTTATTAACAACACAACATGAGAAAACAAATTGATATAATACACAATAACATATAACATTTCGAACAACATGTACATAATTATGATGTTAATTTGGCCATCGATTGGCATTAATACTGTGTAATACACACGGCGCCGGTATTCTGCGACAGACAACAGGTGCCGACACGAACCTGATCGGCCGAGGTATGTACCTTTTAAAAAATCGCTACATCCAGGGCCGTCAGGCTATCCAGCACGTATAATGGGGACAGTCCGCACAGCACATACGAAACAGACCGAAGACAGCGGATGGCACAGTATGTGGCACAGACAGGACTCCACAGACAATGTCCAATTGACAGCTTGACACACCACCTCCCCATCCCCATGTCACTGCTTCCCTAACTCTAATGACCATTGGATACTTCCTTTAAGGCTAAAACTATATTTTTATTCACTATTTTTATTATATTACCGAAGCAAGGACGTTGAAATGATGCAAAATAGCTTGTTAGGAAAAGATTAACCTTCAATTGGAAAGTGATCTTACTACCAGTACCAGTTAGTCCTTACTAGTTAATGTGCGTGTTAATGTTTGTACATTAAATACTCTTTCTTCTTCTAATGGATTACATTTTACCATTTCTGTTCCAAAACATACAGCTTGGCCAGGGTAATTTCAACATAGAGATCGAAAGATGCATTCGACTGGGCTGGACAACTTTTCGAAAGTTTCGGTAAAACTTCGCCGCACAAATACCCCAATGCTTGAAGACTAAAGTCTACAACCAGTGCGTCCTCCCTGCAACTATGCACCTATGGTGCAGAGACTTGGACTCTGACCGTCGAACTGATCTTCAGACTAAACGTCGCGCAGCGAGCGATGGAGAGAGCTATGCTCGTGGTTTCTCTAAGGGATCGAATCTGGAACGAAGAAATTCGACGGAGAACCAAAGTTTTCGACATTGCCTTCAGAGTTTGCAAGCTGAAGTGACAATGGGCCGGTAACATCTGCCGAGTAAGTGATGGTGGATTACGGAGGAAGGTATTAGAGTGGATGCCGCGCGTAGGACGACAAAGCATTAGACGCCCTCCTTCTAGATGATCCGATGACCTTAAGAAAGTGGTTGAATGCGGAAAATGGAGGATCGTATTTGGCGGAAAGCATTGGGGAAGTCTTATGTCCAGCAGTGTGTAGATACAGGCTAATGATGATGATAATGATTTGTTCCACATGACATCAAAGAAGTTATAGAAATACAACAAAGTTTATGTAGTGTCAATTCAAATTGCGCGGGGCACGCCCTGTATTGTAAAAGTTGTGTTGCCTGCTACCATTTATATATCTTTGTAGTCTATACTCGATTGCAATACAATTAGTGTCGCTGACGCATTGGTATCGCTGCTGCTGACGCAGCACCTCCTTACACATACACTCAGTTGCAGGAACACGATAATCACCAAAGATACTGTTATTTGACTGCGGTCATCTTTGAGGTGGAGGTATCTCCCCAATCGGGCTTAACATGGCCGACTTTTCTTTCGTCGCATTTGCTGATCTGAAGGGTGTATTATTTTCATTTGAGGTAGGATTAGGCTATACAGATAGTTGTGTGCCTCTTGCTTTGTTTACCTATGAATCCAAAGCCTTGTACATTATTATTCATCATCATCATCATCATCAGCCTGTATTTACCCACTGCTGGATTTAAGCTTTCCCCAATGCTTTCCACGAAATACAATCCCCCGCCTTCCGCATCCAGCCACTTTCTTAAGGTCATCGGACCATCTAGAAGGAGGGCGCGGCGAGGAGGCTTCTTCGTCCTACGTGCGGTATCCATTCTAATATCTTCCTCTCCGATCTGCTATCACTTACTCGGCAGATGTCACCTGCCCATTGCAACTTCAGCTTGCATACTCTGAAAGCTCTGTCAAAAACTTTGTACACTAAGGCACATGGGTAAATCTTAAACTTATACTGCTCCATTTGGATCAGAAATTTATAATATTATCTGATACAACTAGATACAAATGCCATAACTAGTTATAAAATTATAATATTACTTAGGATTACTTAATGTTGGTTGTTATATAAAGTTTAACAGTTAAAGCTGCTCGGTATAAATTGTAGGGAGGTAGTTTGTTAGACTTACAATACAGGTGCATTCATACATCTCAGTGATATATTGTATTCTTTATAATTAAGCAACGGATTTTATTATGAAATAAATAGAGATTGGAAGGACAATGACCTCAGAAATAATCCTATAAGAATTTCCGAAAATGTTTTAACTAATATTTATGGTCCCATCAAGAAACTTTGGGAAAAATAATAGACTTATGAACTTAAAAATAGCATGGTTTCTATATCTGTGGGCCATTTACACCCCAAAACCTACTTGAAAACCTTAAGGTATCCGCTTGGGGTCTGACAAATTGTATATAAATACATATTTATCAATCCAATAGCACAAAATAAAATAATTTAACCACTACAGTGTCAAATTCTGATACAGAACTCTTCTATAAATTGGTCATAAGTTCTCATAGACTGAAGTTGTTTTTTTATACTACATCGGATGGCAAGACCCGCCTGATGTTAGCGGTTAAGGTTGATATATTAACGCTCGCAACATTCATATTCATATTCATATTCATTTATTCACAATGATTTATAACAAGGGGTACATGCACATAGTGGTAAAAAAGATGGTTAATAATGTTACAAATCACCTTAATAAGGCACTCGTGATTTTACATCTGTCGTATTTACATTTTATATTATTTTTATGTCAGTGGAAATACATTTTATTACTACTTAATTCGTCTTACAATAATCGCATTAATAATTCTAGCCATTCATTGCTATTTCAAGATTGTCTATAAGAAATAATCATTATAATAATATCATAAAATTAGTAATATAAATTTAATTAATGAAATAATTTAATTAAATATTGCTAGCCAAATTAAATGTCAATTTGATTAAATATTATACAACAATTGTCAATGATAATAATATATCGAAAAATGTCAACTATATCTCATTATTTAATGTACTTAATGTATCTATGTCACAATTGGATATATCAATTGGAATTAAAATTAACATTTATCAGCATTAAAATTTGTCATCTAAATACTCTTTGACGCTATAGTATGCTTTACCTTGGAGAAATTTTTTTAAAGTATTCTCATATCCACTGCCCTGGAGGACTTTGACGTGTTCGGGTAAATGGTTGTACAGTTTGACAGCCATATAGGACGGCCCATTTTTAAATAATTCAAGCTGCGGTGTAGCTTGACGGAGATCATTACCACGGCGTGAGACATAACGCCTAGACATATCGCAGATCTTTTCGAAAATATGCGGGCGCTTCCTTACAAGTCGACACAGCTCAAAAATGTATATACAGGTTACGGTAAGAATATGTTTTTTTATAAATGTTGGTCTACAAGACTCTCTTGGAGGCGTCGATGTTATTATTCTAAGGCAGCGCTTTTGTAAGACGAACACAGCCTGGACCTCAGTAGAGTTGCCCCATAGTGCAATGCCATATCTTATCCAGGCTCCGGCGTAACTGTGATAAGCTGTTAGAGCGCACTCTTCGTTTGTTGTTTTTCGCACTTCACGCAGTGCATATGTAAAGCTACTAAGTTTGCTTACTAATTCAGTCACGTGAGGCCTCCATGATAGGGTGGAATCCATAGTGATGCCTAAAAGTGTGAATGATTCCACTACTTGAATGAGCTTCCCTTCGTACGTTATATTTAGGGGTAGTGCTGGTCGTTGGTATGGTCTGAACTGTATGATTTTAGTTTTTTGCGAGTTTATAATATTAGCACATAGAGTACTGAAACACGTTAATTCCGCTGTCGAAACTGTATCGGGCTCAATACCACAGGGAAGCGTACTGGGATGTTTATTATTTTTATCTTACATAAACGACCTTCCTACTGCGGTACCATACAAAATTGTACAATTTGCGGATGATGCTATCCTTATTATATCCTGTGATTATAATAATTTACACATATTACACAGCGAAATAACTTCAGCGTTACACAAAATAGCGAAATATCTATTCCCTCTAGATATTTCGCTATTTTGTGTAACGCTGAAGTTATTTCGCTGTGTAATATGTGTAAATTATTATAATCACAGGATATAATAAGGATAGCATCATCCGCAAATTGTACAATTTTGTATGGTACCGCAGTAGGAAGGTCGTTTATGTAAGATAAAAATAATAAACATCCCAGTACGCTTCCCTGTGGTATTGAGCCCGATACAGTTTCGACAGCGGAATTAACGTGTTTCAGTACTCTATGTTCATCTAAATGTCTAATCTGTATAAATTGTTTTCTATTATTTAAGTATGATTTAAGCCACTTATTAGCTGGTCCGCGTATGCCTTGCAACTCCAGCTTTTCCAGTAGAATCTCGTGTATAACCCGATCATATGCCTTGGAGATATCTATAAACATTGCTATGACGCATTTATTTTGGTTTAGTGAATTTAGTATCTCAAGGTTGCAATCGAGCACAGCTGAGCTCGTCGAATGGTTCCTGCGGAACCCGTGTTGATTTCTATTAAATACTTTAAATTTTTCGAAAAACGTGTAAATTCGTTGGCATATTATTTTCTCGAATATTTTTGAATTGACCGGCAATACTGCAATTGGACGATAGTTATTAATACTAAGTCTATCTCCCTTTTTAAAAATGGGTATTATTTTTGTCAATTTTAAACTTTCTGGGAATTCTCCCTGGTCATAAGACTGATTTATTAATATTGTCAACGGAGGTACGAATTCGTCCACACAATAAGCCAGTAACGTGGCCGGGATTTCATCGTGTCCGCATGTGTTGCTTTTCTTTAAACTTAAGATAGCCTTCCTCACCTCCGCCTCCGAGACTGTATCCAAATAAAAGGAATTAGGCAGCGCTTGCTCACCACGTACGTTTTGGTCGGGCTTATCTTTATTATTACTAATGCTAAGATAATATTGATTAAATAAATAGGCAATAATTATTGGACATGTCAGTTTTTCATTTTTATTATCATTCAAACATATATTTTGATGTCTAATTTTCTTTATAGGTTTTGTTTTTTCATTAATTATATTCCACATTGTTCTGTATTTATTTTTTGATGTCAATAACCTTTGAACATAAGCTTTTCTTTTTTCAGCTATAATAAGTTTTTTCAATATCTTACTATATGATTTTTCATATAATTTTAATGTGTTGTTATTGAATTTAGTAGTAAGATACCGCAGTATTCGTTTGTGGCAGCAACATTTTTTTATTCCCTTGCTGATCCATTTAGTTTTTATTGTATTTTTTAGGGTAATATGTTTTCTCGGTATATATCTGTCTAATAAATTCAGAATTAAAGTTAGAAATATATTATAGTTTTGATTTGTATTATTATCTAAGCTTAAAATTTGTTGCCAATTAATTTTACCTAATGCTGTCCGAAAATTGGTCATATTTGTTCGGCTAAAGATTCTTTTAGTTATTTTGATACTAGTATTTTTACTTATGGTCACATGTAATGGGATCTGCCCTACTAGAGTACTGTGATCAGATAGTTGATTATTATGAACTTTCGTATTCATAGCGACATTATCACTAATTATAAACTGATCAATGCAAGTGGAGCTATTTTGCGTTTCCCGTGTGGGCGTATCTATTAAACAGCGCAACCCAAAACTTTTGAGGAGGTTCGTGAATCTACGCGATTGTCTTGTCTCTTGCGTTACGTCTATATTTATATCGCCCGCAATAATGATCTTTTTATTTTTTGCGGTTTTTGTAATAAATTCTAGCATCGATTGCATTTGAGTAAAGAATGTTTCCGGTTCTCGGTCAGAACGGTAAATAGATATAATTAATAAATTATGTTCTGTCACCTCTACTGCACAGAATTCCACCACAAATTCTACTGTGTACGATTGTATGTCTACCCGCTCTTTAGTTTTAATTGACTCCCGCGTAAAGATAGCAACTCCGCCGTGTAAATGATTCTGCCGTAAATACTTTGCACATAGATCATAGCCCTCCAACGAGTAAAGATGAAAATTACTTGGCAATAACCAATGTTCAGTAAGCACAATGACATCAATGTCTAAGTCCGTCAAGAATATGTTCAATTCGTCAACTTTATTTGTGAGAGATTGAATGTTTTGACACATTATGGTGAAATATTTAGTTTCGAAAGGAACAATTATTCTGCACAGATACGGCGGCCGGGTCCTCTACTAAATGACTACTACATAGTGGTTCGTTAGAAATTATAGACATCATTTCACACAAATCACTTACAATAACTTTAAATCCATGGTTATTTATGGCACCACTGTACCTTGAGAACATACGAAAAGAGCATTGGAGATTTTTGTTTGAATCTAACAAATAACAAAACTGATATTTCAGATTGTCTCTGCCTATTAAGTAATTGAACGCTTCGATTCTAGTATTATAAATATTAGCATTATAAGAGTATTTATAAGTAGGTAAACAAAGAATTACGTTAGTAAATTGTACCGATAACAGTTCCTGTCTTAATTCTCGTACTAAACTTTCATATTTAACGGACACATTAAAATCTGACTCACCGATCAATATTACACAATAGTCCTTGAGAGTAAAGTCCTTTAATTTTTGTTGTAAACCACTTAATAATTGTCGTATGCCACCTCCTGGTATACGATAGTGACACACTTCTCTTTCACTTAAACTGTTCCTTATTGTTGAAGACGTTTTGTTCCGATCGATGCTGCTGATTATACATACTTTGCTTTTCGGAAGTACATTCGCATCTGGCCGCGAGATGGCAGTAACAGTAGGTACGCACTCGGAGACTGAAGTCGATGGGAGGTCTCTGTTCATTTTGAGATGCTGTAGGAAATTCGTTAGGTGTTATTTTACGGTATTTTTTCCTGGACATTATTTCTCTCTGTTGTCTGTATTTGCCTAGAGGCGTAGACATGATGTGAGGTCCTCCCTTCCTAACGCTTATGTTAAGGTCATCTATGCTTACGGCCTTGTACAATTTAATTTTTTTTTCTTGTTCTTCGTTTTTGTTTGTCAATTCCCTAATTATCATACTTAAATTTTCTATTTAATTATTGGCAATATTTAATTCGTTTTGTAATTTCCGGTTTTTTTCCTTTAGTTCGTCCATAAGTAAAGCAGTGGTGACATCTGGTAGACTCTGAGAAGTTGTATCAACATCTATTACTCGATTGTCATTCTGCTGTGTATGTGTGTCATTAAGCGACAAAAAGGACGCTGCTATCAATTTTTTTTGTCCTCTTAATGTTATATAATCGTTTTCTTCGTGATCCGTTTGTGTATTGTCACCTTCGGATAAACTTTCGAAAGAATTCTCAGTTGGTATATTTATTTGATACGAAATAGGGGTTTCCTGCTTGTATTTGCATTCGTCACATTGAATATTTTTCTTGTTTTCTGGCTTCATTAAATAGAATAATTTGTTTGACACACTTGTACAATCCAAATGGTAATGCATTAAATATCACTAGCGCGTATCCCCGCTGACAACGTAGCAGCTCCTTCATTTCTGGTGATCTCATTCAATCACAGGAACACAACCTCAAGGGAATTGTTATTTGGCTGCCGGCTTCTGTGAGGTGGAGGCACTTCCCCAGTCGGGCAGCTTACCCTACCTCTCTTTTGTCAGAGCCTCTGTTGCTAGTCGGTAGAGTGCACAACGTGCAGGTGAGGTAGGCTTTAGCTCTAAAGATCGTGGTAACTTTACACCCTAAAAACCTTAGATCTATGACAAGCCTTCTAAAAGTTGTTTAGAAGGCCTGTCACAGATCTGAGGTACCTACCTCATATTATGGTCAATTTGTTTTACGAGCCTGATTTTGACGAGCCCTGTGATCGAATGACAAACAATGGCTACTTTGACTCCGCGGTCGCGGGTTCGATCCCCGCGCAAGACAAACATTTGTGTGCATGAACATGTCTGTATGTCTGGGTCTGGGTGTTTTCTATGTATTATGCGTATGTATTTACAAAAAAAACATGTATTTAAGTACATTTATCAGTTGTCTAGTACCAAAAGCACAAGCATTGTGCTGCACTAGATGGCGCTGTGTAAATTGTCCGGAATTATTTATTTATAACTAAAATAAACGAAATGTTTGATTAGACCCTCGGAATAACAGTTGCGCGACACAGTTTTATTGAGATTTACAGTAATTGTTACAACAGGAACAGACTTAATTTCAGCATTAGATTAATCCTGGCGCCGCGCTCCGTGTACAATGAATTGCGTTAGTTTTGCACTAAAACAGTATTTTGTATTTAGATTATATATCTCAGAAGCTTGTTATATAACACAGCGCCATAAAAATATTCCTGGATTTGTCCAAATGTACTATATTTATTTTTACACGCCTTAGGGCACCTTACGAATACGCTGTTCCCTGCCTCTATTTTTCCAGATCCTCTTTTGCTAGACGGCGGGTGCAAGTGAGGTTGGCTCGATCTTTAGAGCCAACTGTAAAGATCGAGGCGAACCACTTACACTATTTGATAGAGTCTCATAACAACAAATGCTTAACGTACGGATATAAGTAGGTAGTCGTGCGCGCCCCTACAGTCTTTTGCGATACCTGACAAAGGTGACTAAGTTGTAAGTGCGTAAACAAATCTAAGATCCTATGTACACTTAGTTATGCAATAAAGAATTTTGACTTTGACTTTGACTTTGAGTCATGCGTTCCAAGAAGACCGATCTTGTTATTAGGGCATCATTATTTTTGAGAACTTCTGAATCTAAAAAAAAACAACTAATGAGTACTCATATACAAAATAATATTATTTTGCAACTACTTAGAAACGTTTCGGCACTATTCAGTAACAAAAACAACTTTCTACATTTTCAACCCATAGTTGTACAATAATATTACTATTTGAAGTAGCTCTTATGATTGGTAATTAACATCGAAATTTCAATTAAATCTGAGTATAAAGTACCAATAAATTAAACAGTTTTCCAACAATTAAACCTATTACCAATTATCAAGGCAAGCAAAGTATGTCTTTATGATTTATATTAATATCTGAAGAAATACTAGCAAGCGAGTTTAATAATAAAGGAAGGTTAATACCCAAAATATCATCAACCCTTTTTCATAGCACTGTTGGAATGTGGGTCTCACCTCATTCGAAGGAGTTTTTTTTTTTTTTTTTTATTAGCTCGCATATTGGCTCCACTTCGCCTGATGGTAAGCGAAAAGAGTAGCCCCAATCGCAACGGCAACGGACAAAGAGACCTTGATGTCCTGTCAGTTGACGCTGCCATGCTGGCCCACAAGATGCTTCTTCACGCTTCCTTTAAGGATCCCATATTGTATGATTGAGGAAACAATTATGCCGGCAACGCGTTCCACTTTTCAATAGTGCGACATAGATAGGAGTTGCCAAACTTTTTAGTACGCGACGGAATGATACCAACGGTGAAATTGTGGCATCGCAAGCCTGTACGTGTTGTTCGGTGACGAAAAGGGGAGGAAGGGATAAGGGAAAACAGTTGTTCAGAGCACTCTCTGTGGTATAGGCGATAAAATACGCTAAGTGAGCCAATATCTCTCCGGAGCTGAAGAGATTCAAGATTCTTGGTGACCTGTTCGTCACCAATTATACGGACCGCTCGTCGCTGCAACCTGTCTAGAGCCTCGAGGAGGTACTGGGCGGACCATCCCAGAGATGCGAGCAGTACTCCACGCAGGCCCGAACTTAAAGTACCGAGTTTAAAGCAAACTCCACCACGCTGCTGTCATCTAACCGCAACAGTCGGGACCGATGGCTTAATTTTTTTTTTATACTACGTCGGGCGGTAGATAAGCATACGGCCCGCTTTATGTGAAGCGTTTACCGTAGCCATATTAACGCTCATAACATAAAATATCGCTCACGCGCCGCCACCTCCGCTGCCAACGCAGCATCTCTGCTCTCAGCATATCTTTCTTTCTGGTGACCTCACTCACTCGCAGGAACACAACAACCCTCAAGGGAATGGTTATTTGGCTGCGGTATTCTGTGAGATGGAGGTACATTCCCTAGTCGGGTATAATCGGGTCGGGGTAATTGTAAGCTACAATTACGCTCCCTACCTCTCTTTTCGCCAGAGCTTCCTTTGTCAGTTAGCAGGGTGCACCGCGTGCAGGTGAAGTTGGCTTTGGTTCAAAGATGGTGACGAACCACTTACACCCCAAATATGATATAATATTTCATCATGCTCCCTCCAGATAAATAAGCCAGACAGGCTACGGTCAACATTGCTTAACTTGCGTGTTCGATTAGACCGACACATGTAACGACGCTATCCAGCGTAGGACGGCGAACAAATACCACGGTGAAGGTAAACTAAAAGAAAATATGTGTGTACATAGCTTTTGTAGACTTTTAAAGACATAATTTTACCATTGGTACTGCGATACGCACGGCTTGGTACCATCAGCCTCGTGTATATTTTCATGAACTTTAGTGGAATAGATTCACTCATGCGACCTCTAAACGAGCTATGATGTAGGGAATATCAATTGGAAAGCAATGACCGGTTACAAATTTTAGTACATGCCTACTTATCAAAGTTACTAAACATACTTACAGGATGGTTTAATTTAGTTTTAACTATACAAAACCAGTACGATAAGTCTCATACTATTCTATACCTTAAATCAACCTGCGATATATCATCACGTTCAATAATGATTTCGTTTTATAGTAGGTATATTATTTTTAATATCTCTGTTCGTTAGACATAATTTCAAATGTACCTACTTCTTCTACTTTTTTCATGGTTAGGTATCTCTAATGAATTTCTACAGGTGGACAGAGTTTTTGTACAAATCCAATAAAATAATAAACAATAAAACCAAAATAATAATAAATACATTGAAATAGCTCAGATATTTTTTTTTTTATAATAGGCATTGTTATATACTTTATAATATACATGATGCTGGTTTTGTAAGATTACAAATAAATCTTCGATGGCCACCAATGCTCAATTTATATATATATATATCTTTAGTCATTTTCAATGCATTTTGTTATATTGTTGTGTCTCACAATACCAAGAGCAAAGCTTCCTACTCCTACTAATTACTTTTGACTAAATTCGTTGCCAACTGGCATTTTGAACTCCAAAGCAGCCATCAAGGGATTACAGTGAACGTCACTGTTCTTTCTGTTCTATTCTGTTGTATATATTTGGTGGTCCCTAACTGTATTATGGTTAAACAAGAGACTCAATTGAGGGAATGTGTGTTTGGTCTGTCCTGACCACCAATGTTGATCAAACTAAAAATTCACAATTCTTGAATTGGAACAACCTGTATATTTTGTATGAGGCCTAACAAGTCTCTGAATTCTTCGGTCATTTCTTACCGAATATTTCGAAGCTCAGCGAGTATAAAAAGTACATAACCGTCAATATAAAATTGGTTAGCTTACTAATTCCGACTTTGACGATGGTAACATGATCTTAAAGTTACGATAGCATTGCTATGCAAATTTGACTTCATGGTTTACAAATGGCAGGAAATGTATTAAGACGAGATGGTAGCATGTAAATTACTCATATTTTTCTTTTTTTTATGTTCGTAGTACAACATAGGTATTTGGGAAAATCCATGAATGCCATTTTTCTAAATTTATATAACTATTCTGTCTACTATGACCCTAAAATTTGGTTACGTTACGTACGGCATACATTATGCACAAGACAAACACTACAAAAGTACCTACACCATTATTAAAAATAACACGAGGATAGAAGCTAAACACAATAAATCAGCGTCCACATATTGAGTACTCTGAATAAATAGTGTCCACACTAGTTTTTTGTACGCGTTAGTACAGTCCATCGTTAAAATATGGTTCTAGTTGAAACAAATTTGCTATCACAATATATGAATATTCGGTACAAAAACGCAACATTTTACAAAATAAAAACTACGGGCGTAGCCGCTAAAAAGAAAAAGTTTGGAAGAATTTATTAATGGATGTTCTTACTATGTTATCATTACATGGAATATGATATGGGTTGACGTATAGGGTGCTTTATATCAAGGTAGAGTAGCTTGAGTTTTGTTCACGAGAGACGAAGCCACGGGCAGAAACTACTTACAGTGTGACTTAAAATAATAGAAATAGAATTAAATTTAATAGTACTTTCCATTACATTGACGTTTTCATTGAAGAAAGTGGCGCACCATATTTCACTTTTTATTCCACTTTAGGTGGCAAACAACAAACGGCCCGCCAGATGTGATTCTACTCCTCTCAGTTGCAATGTAGTTGTTAAATACTATTTTTTTTTTAAACTTAAAAAAGAGGCCATGAATTTATTTAATATTACAGTTTTATCTGTCTAACTGTACGTTATGTAAACAGTAAAGTGAAAAGGACGCGCACAGGAATCACTCCCTTAACTGGTGTTATCTTGTTTGAGAGGATAAACCTATATTTGCTTAGTGATTATTTGGTGTAATACTGGAAGAATAACCTGTTTTGTTGAAATAGCGGTCACCTGCCTGGGTACTTTTTTACCCGACTGTCGAAGAAGGAAGTGTAATAGTTGGAGCGTTTAGGTATGTCTAATCGCTTATCTGCTGGGATACGGGTCTCCCCTAAATCGAAAGGGCTTAGAGCGTACTGTTACAATAGTTTGTAAGAGTTTAGCAGTTTTTATGTGAATCTTATAAAATTCTACTACGTTATACTGATATACTACATTGATTACCTTTGACTTATACATTACTAAGCAATATATAAATCAATATTGAGTAACGACGTATAAAAAAATGGCATGCTCTATTCTCAAAAAAAGCCAATTTTCGATTCTTAACAAGTACCCGGAGGGTAGCACCGCGTGAATGTCACCCGTTCTGTTACAAACGACCATAAGGCTTACCATATGCTGCTCAATTTAGTGGTTATAAGTTTTCTCACATGTATGTTTATTTGTCACCTTAGGCCATACATGTGTCTGTGATATGCATCAAAGTATGCACCTTATATTGTATCGGTACCTTTGCTGAACCTGTTCTTTATGCATTTTCTGCCTTTACAGTATTACCTATAATTACGTGACTAGTTATTTTCTTAGTTACTGATCTAATGTGACATACATTGTAGTATAAAAAATCTATATAGATATACATAATATACAGATAAATAAAAATGCATATTAACTACGTGAATACGTTATATGCACTAAAATTATCTCAAAATGGCAGCGCTTCCCCCGCACGCTTACTTAGCGTAATAAATTCTTTGATCCTTCATCTATCTAGTGGTGTGATTAAATTTTGGATGGAAATGATAGATATGTAGCTGCAACACCAGACTATCCCCCGATTTTGTTATCATTCGTTTTTTTTTAATTGCCTTACTACGGAAGTAATTTTATAGACGAATTCACGTGAAAACATAACATTGTACTACTAATTCTTTGTTGTGCCACAATAAAACATCACATGCAGTGTACATTTTTCATCGCGACATACACTGAAATACAGCGATGCTAAAATTACTTGATGTAGTGCAGCAAAATTTTAGAACATTTCAAAATAATAACAGCTATTCGAGACATCTTTTAACAACCAAACTTTGGAAGAAAGTCGTAAAACGTTCAACTACGAAACAATGTTGTCTGCAACGTGTAATATAGAAAACAATTTTACACCGAGCATTACTTCGACGAACACTGTGAAGAATTTTTAGGACTAAACTTTGACACTTGGCTCTCACGCTTCCCTTTTTGCATGTTGCAAGTTTCTGTCTAATGTTTTAAAAGTCTATGAAACGTATAAAATAAAATAAAAACTAGCAAGAACTAGCGAGAATCGACCTAGAGTAATATTTCTTAATGAAGTATATTTAGTATGCAGTAAAGTTTTAATTAATTCCAAAGACTGGATTACCATAATGGTGTTTGTTCTATGCATGATGTAGAATGGTGTTTTATTTTCATTATTTATGACATCAATTTCTTGATATTTATAATGGAAAATAATGAATTGAACAACTAAAAATACGCATTTAGTTTTTTTTTTTTTACATCTACCTAAAACATACCTATCTTAACATAGTACTCTTTAGTCGTCCAGTTTTACAGTTTTGGATGCTCGATTTATATATATTCGAATAAAATAACCTTTGTTATAAAGTACATTAAATAAAAAAAAAAAAAACTCAATAATAAAGTCTCACAGCGTTACCAGCAAAATTACTGTGAGCCACTTCCGTAAAAAATCGAGCCTCCAGCGATAATTTGTTATAATCAGTCAGTTTCTTTTGTCCGTTGTTAAACAAAAGTAAATTTAAGTTGAATTTTAAATCACCCATTCATTGATCATCGCATATTTTGTTCAGAAAATATGAATGTAGCAAGGAACATGTTCGCCAGAGATTCACAGGTTTCCACGGCTATGTCTAATAACTTAAACAAATTAAATATTTTTGTAAACTTCATTCATTGACTCAATTAATGAAACCCTTAAACCATCATCGCCGTCAAACAAAAATTCACGAAAATTCATTGGTTCCTTTCATTGTGAAAGAAGCACAAACAAGCAAATACACAAACAAAAATACTTTCACGTTATAATATTAACATAGAAGAGGATGACACTAATAAGTATATAAAACATAAAAGAAAATTGCACCATGACGAATTTCTCCCTGGAAGATTTCTCTTCAAATCAATCTTTGAGTTTCGTTGAAGTAAGATTGACAAATGACTGCAAGGTAGTACAATAAAGTGTGTGAATATGATCAATACCAAAAATACTAATAATATACGTACATCGAATATTCCTTACTTTAGAGAGCACATTAAGCTGTAAGTCGCTGTAGTCATTGTCATTAGATAACCGACGTTGAGCCGAATCTGTAGCGTTTGGGTGTTCCGTCCTACATTTATTGTTTTTAAACCACGAGCGACGGGCCCCAATTATTCAAAAGTCCCGCTTAATCTATAGCGGTTATTATAGTTTATAGACGTATGCAAAATAAAGAGTTTTCCAGGCTGCCATTGCGCTGGCTACAGCTAAGGTACGGTGAATATTATTCTGCAAGTAGTTCTGCAGTCTAGGTCAACATACCATATTGAGCTAGACTGCAGACTCACTCTATCTACTGAGGTTCAATTTGCTATTCGGCATTGTGTCCCCCGTATAAGTGAGACTGGCTCTGGCTTTAATATGGTCACATTTTTGGTTTATTCAAATTAGTTGGCAAGTAAGCATACCCGCTTGATGCAAAAAAAATTGCTCGCACGTCGCCACGTAAGCTACGAATGTAGTAGATCCTCAGGGGTGTACTGGTGAATTACTCGATAGAATCAACGACCATCTCGGTAGTATATTATTTGGCTGCGGTATTCTGTGCAACACGTTTCAAGTCCCTCTTCCAATATCGCTGAGCTTCTTCAGAGCCTTGTCGCAAATCGGAAAGTGTGTCACCTATGGTTGGCCAAGGAATTGGTATATCGTAAATGTTGCTAAGAACTTCAGTTAATTTTAGCGTAAATAGGCCTTCTTAATATGAGAAGTACTTACAAAGTCAATTTAAAGGTAGTAGATCTTATTTGACCCGTTGTATGAGTGAGGTTAGTTTTGGTACAGATGGGGAGCCACTTACGCCACGCTTGTATGATATGTTATTTTGCTGAAATTCCCAAAATCAGGTTTCTCTTGAACACTATTATAAAAGAAACGGTGTATTCAACGAATGACACTAGTGATTACAGTTGCGCAAACTGGAGCTATGCCTTGGGCTGTCCCATTAGCTGACCAATTACGCTTTTCAAAATGTCGAATGATTACATACAACCTACGCCCCGGGCTGGACGTTCACGTTCACGACAGATGCCATTCTTTGTTCAAAGGAAATTTTTGAGATCTCTCAAGGGAATTGGGGACATTTTGCAACAGATGGGGAGCTGTTTTGTTGTGTTATTGAAAAAGTAGGATTTAAATGCCGTAAAGCAGTTACTTGTATGACTGCTGAATATTATAAAGAATGAGCGAGACTGTGTCGATACTTAAATACATGATTATACCTTTAAATTGGAACAGGTCCATTACACAATGTTTCAAATTGCCTGTATTACCAGAATAACATCAATGAACAGTGAAGACCATTGCGGCCTTAGAAAAACTACAACTGCCTTAGAAGATGTTACAATAGGAAACTTTTAATTTGATTTCCTCGAAAGTGATACATGAGAACAATAAACAAATTTTCCGGTGAAATGATTTTCTTTTCAATTTTAATTAAACCGTTACGGTATAAATGTGATGTGTGGATGTGGTTGAGGAGCTCTATGAAGCATCGCGCATGGCAGTTTAATTGATCACGCAAGTCAAGCAACGTCGACCGTAGCCTGTCCATGGATTTGTTTATTTATCTCGAGCTCCTCCGTGTTTCGGAGGACACGTTAAACTGTCGGTTCCGGCCGTTGTCTGATATGACAGTCGTAAAGCCAAGTCAGTGACGTTTAGGGCGCTTGCAAACGCTGGCTTCCGCCATCCCGCAGTTGAGCAACGTGGTGGAGTATGCACTCTAAACCTCTTCGGATAAGGGGAGACCTGTATTCCAGAGACCTGTATTTGGGGTGTAAGTGGTTGATCAACATCTTGGCCAACTTCACCTGCACGCGGTGCACCCTGCTGACTGACAAACGAAGCTCTGGCGCAAAGAGAGGTAGGGAGCGTAATTGTAAGCTACCCGACTGGTGAATGTACCTCCACCTCACAGAATACCGCAGCCAAATAACAATTCCCTTGAGGGTTGTTGTGTTCCTGCGAGTGAGTGAGGTCACCAGAAAGGAAGGAGATGCTGCGTTGGCAGCGGGGGTGGCGGCGCGCGAGCGATATTTAATGTTGCGAGCGTAAATATGGCTACGGTAGCCGTTTCACATCAGGCGGGCCGTATGCTTGTCTGCCACCCAAAGTAGTATAAAAAAAAAATAAAAAAAAATCCAGCAGTGGGATGAATAAGGGTTGACGGGGTATAAATGTGGCATAGGCTTTTTGTTCAAAAAAGATATATTCTTTAAAACAGTTTCTTTAGTAAAGTTATTTATTATCGTATATCTAATAACTGAATCAGATATTCAGATCCGGTAAATAGGACGCCAGTAGATGTCTAATGTTGCCAGAATCCGGATGTCTTGAATTTGGCTTCGGCTGTTCTGAATGCAATCCCTAGTTCGGGTGCATTAGTCTTATCTTGTAAGTTTGAGACTTTATGTTTAAAGTTCTATCTGAGGGCCTACCGCCTAAGCTGAAGCCGATCCCCATCGAAAATTTTGATTCCCAAAAATAGGTGTTACGTTTGAGTTATTGACAAATATTTTCAACTTTGTCGGTAGAGCTTCATGGTTTCTACCAGCGAAGCTAAACCCAATTGCCGCAATTCCCAGCTGAAATTTTGCATCACCTTGGATAGGTAGATGGTAGATGGATGGCACTTAGATGGTAGGGAATGCTTGTATCGCATTAAGCCCATCTGTGTACATTTTTTTATTGTGCATGAAGTTTAAATAAATAATTAAATTTTATTACGCATTAAAAAAAAAAAAACATTTTTATTATTTACATTTCATTACAACAGAGTCTTCTTTAAAAGTCGCTTATGCAATGAATCATAACAAAATAATTGACGTTACATAATTCAAAACCAACTGCGCTTTCTCATTCTTCAAAGAACCACTCCTAAATTAAGTTTCAACACGACTTCAAATAATGCAATTAAAACGATAACTAATTAATATTCGACCGTTACAATTACAAATACAAATTAAGAAGCTCATCGACAGTTTGTGAACATCATTGACCTAAAAACAATCGGTCAAGTGCGTGTTGAGCTACAGTAATTATAGGGTTCCGTAGTCGTAAGTCATAATTTTGGATTCCAACCCAATACGGAATAGCACGGAATAGGTAATAGTACTTGCCTTGGTGCAGTAAATCAACAAGAATGAACAAAACAAAATTACAAGATTTTATCAAATACGTATTAATAAAGAATAATTAAAGTCATTACTTTTCAGCCAAAGGAAACTCATTTGCACGTGGTGCACTTTTCTGGCTAATAACGACCGTATGCCTACAGCTAATGCGCCCCAGTGCACCAACCTTTCGGTTATATCACAGGATTGCGAGTCTCTCGTCCAGTAAACCAACCAGGCAAGAGGGCCTTTACCCGCACCGCTATCACGCCCAGTAAACCCCAGTAAAAGGTGGCAGGTCTTACTCCCTTTTCACCTACAAGCAGGCTACTTGGGCACTCTTAAGTCGAAAAAGACTTAAGAGTGTCCAAGTAGGGTCGTTTTCTGGCTAACAATCGAGATTCTGTCATAAGAAAGGTAGGATACAGCTAGGATATTTAATAGATATTTCTGATTTTGTCCTATATCTACCGATTAAAAAACGATTAGATACAATTGTATATTAAAATTACTTTTTCTGTAAACATCCTCCTTGTTACATGTAACCCACAGACCTTGAGAAACTATTCTTTGTTTAACTACAGAATCCTAAATATATGTTCCCATCCAACGTTACTTAAAGTAATGAGACCGATAATTAATTTTAAAGAGATACAATCGAACATGCCATACCATGCCAGTAGTTCGCGGACTTTTGTAATGTTACTACACAGTTACTACATGTCTACACAAAGGAACTTATAATTTTGTCTTCATCAAGTTGCAACTGGTAACCCGAAATTATGCGTATTGGACGACTATTATAAAGTGTTGTGTAATATGTACAGTTACGTAAATGCGAAATTCGTCAGTTCATTGTTCGTCAGTACGATTTAGATCATTTATTATTGAGCCGTATTCATAAAGGACAGACTTTGTTTATACCAAAATTACTTGCAAAATATTATGGAACTTGTTCTGTTCTGAACCATAGTAATTTACAAATTTAACAAATAGTAATGATCGAATACTAATAAAATGTAATAAATAAAAGTGTGTTTGTTTGTCCTTCTTTCGTGTTGAAAGAGACCAAACAAATTTATTTTTATGATTGATTTTTTACGGGTATTGATTAAAATCTGGAGAGATTTTTTTTCTTTTTTTTATACTACTATGGTGACAAACAAGCATACGGCTCGCCTGATGGAAAGCAGTTACCGTAGCCTATGGACGCCTGTAACACCAGAGGCATCACGTGTGCGATGCCGACCCTGTAAAAACCTCTTTACGCCCTTTTTGAAGAACCCCATGCTGTAGTCTCCTGGGAAAACCTCAACAGGCAGATCATTCCACCGCTTAGTAGTACGTGGAAGAAAACTCCGCTGGAATCGCACAGTACGTGACCACTTCGGTTCCAATGTGTGAGGATGAATTCCCTGTCGATAGTGTGATGTGTGATATAGACTACTTTTCCTCTGTAAAGATCACCAATTACGTACTCGTACGTGTGGGAAAGTAATAGCAAGTATTAAAGCGATGCATAAGGTTAGGCTAGGTTAGATAATCTTAGATCTCCCAGGCGACGGGAACCGTTTTCTGACGCAGTTTAGTATGGGTGTACCAATTGTACCATATCTATAGTAATTATAATATCATTGTGTATGCAACAGACTTTCGTAAAAAATATCTAACTGGAAGTGAAAACCACATCCTAATTCGGTGATATGGTTTAAGAGAAGTTAGCCGATTCAATTGTTGTCCACGCAAAGCCGAGGTAGGTGACAAATGTAAAATCATCATCATTTTCAGACTGTATCTAGCCACTGCAGTATGTTGTATGTATATAAGTTTTCCACTTCCACCTAACCTAATAAAGATTATCCGGTTTCTGCATCCAGCCGTTTCTTATTAAAAATACCTTCCAGTTATTTTCTAACAATATTAAATCTTATTCGTTGAAGCTAAGTTTAAATTTGGGTATATACGAAATCAGGGAATTCTTTTCATCTGTATGTGTCACACGCCTCCGTGCACTTAGCAAAAGTATGAAATCGACTAGAACTAAATTTATTTTACCGAAGTTGCTCAAAAGAGATATTATTAGAATAAGGATGTAAGAACATTTCCTTAAATGTCTTTCTGCGGTCGTTGAACGAGATACCGTGGGCGTATAACATGTTTTATAGATAATGTTGAAAGTTTTTTTATATCCTCTAGCACATATTACCCATAGTAGATGTCCCAAATGAAAATATAATGTTATTTCCACAAACTAGATCAGTCTGATACCTTTTTTTATACTATGCGGCTGCCGGACAAGCTTACGGCTCCCTTGATGTACTTTAATATAGAGCGCTAACACCGGGCAGCAGACCTGCTGCAGCGGGTTGAAACAGCTCTTCTTCTTCTTCTTCTACGGAGCCGCATGTGCTATGTGGCAGACTGCACCAAATTAGGTAGATATGTGTCTTTTTTTCTTATTATATTATTAATAGTAAGGACTATTAAATATAATCTGCGGAGTAAGTGAGGAAAGGGTTCTAGAGTGGAGATCTCGTATATGGTGTCTCTCTAGTCTAGATGGACCGATGCCCTCAAACAAACGGCCGGAAGCGGCTGGACGCGGAAAGCGGAGGATCACATATGGTGGAAGGCATTAGGGAAAGTATAACGTCCAGCAGTGGATAGATACACGCTGATAATGATAATGAATGATAAAAACATATTTCTTTAAAATTTCATTAGACACCGAAAGAACGTTTAATGTCGTCGCAATGTAAGTCATTGTTTCATGTTTTGCTAAGTGATTCACTCCTTGTGCATTTACATTTGCTTCACTGGCTGGTATACTCAAAGCAGCCCTTGATCTTAATTTTTCTCCAAAATTAAAACCGCACATGCAAAATTCATCATACGTGTTATATTCCCACAATAAAAAGAATAATATTTAATACAAACGACACATGTTACCCGACGTTGTCCCACGACATTCCCGCCCTTATGACGTGCCGCAATGATACAAAGCTTAAGACATTATTGTGAGGACATAAAGGCACTACCAAATAGTTCTGGCTAGTGTCTTGTTGTTTGTCTCAAGTTAAAAGATATAAACGGATTCGTGTACTATGAAATGCTAGCTATGAATCAATAGCCACGATTTACTATTTATTTAATAGTTTCAATAGAGAGATTGATTCCACTAGGTATATAAAACCCAGGTACAACCTCGCATAGAATACATTTCGCATCTCTGGGCCGGTGCGCCCCAGTTCTCAAGTGCTCTATTTGACAGCATACAACAAAGAGCAGTGAAATCTCGGATGGACTGGACTGGTCTCTCTCTCTACACGTAGAGATGTTGTGTTTCTTTGCGTGCCATACAAATTATATTATGAAGAGTCCCCGGGTGAACTGTTTGATTTAATATCTGTGGCTCTACCATTCTTTTCTACTCATCCCTAAATTATCAGAAATCTATTATCACTGTCTTATTATACTCATATTAAAAATCCGCTTGTTTCTTACAACTTGTATAAATATATAAGTGGTAATAAAGAGGTGGACTGCCCGCAGCCATTGTTGATCTGTACCACGAAACAGGTTTGGCAGTAACGTATAATGACCTTAGATAAGAATGACATACGTATCTTTTTTGATTGCCCGCGTACGAAGATTTGTTTATGTCGGTCACAATTTTGAAACTGCCCCAGAATAATGTACTAAGTTGTTTATTAC
The DNA here is from genome assembly GCA_937001555.2 of Hypsopygia costalis. Classification (NCBI taxonomy): domain Eukaryota; kingdom Metazoa; phylum Arthropoda; class Insecta; order Lepidoptera; family Pyralidae; genus Hypsopygia; species Hypsopygia costalis. The sequence goes on from OW443335.2 coordinate 8,465,798, forward strand.
TTTGCATTTGTTTGGACATAAAGAATTTTACGTTTTATTACGCTCTTGTTGGGAAATGTTTCTTGTTTAGAATGTTACACGTATCATATCTTCTCTTCTACAATGGATAAGTAGTCATAAAGTATAATAATATTTTTGTGGGTCTATTTTGAATATATTTTCCTTCTTTGGTCATAATTTTTCTCCGCCTCATAAAAGACAGTGTTATTTTAGGTTGTTTGAAACAAATATGATGATTATGAAACAAAAATTTAAATATAGCTAATTATTATTATGTAGAATTAGGCATACGCGAAGAATAAAAGTGGTCAAAATAATGTTTGAGTATCAATCATTAACCTTAATGTCACTTCTCTTAAGGTCTTCAATGTATAGAAAGATCATGACATTGCGAACTAAAGGAATGAAATCTTTGTACATTTGGAAATAATGTAATGCCTCTAGAAAATTTTAAATTAACAAACTTGCTTAAGTGGCCATCTTAATTATATGAAGTTTTATCTAACGCAATATAACTAGCAATAACGCTAATGATTTTACCAATGCCATATTATGTACTTCCAAGCTCTAATGGTGCAATACAATAAGGTAAGACTCTCTTAGACGTCTCCAAAACTTTCTCCCGTTCTCGACTAAAGTCATGCTCAGTAATACCACAGTATAAGTAATAGTACTACGTACAGTATGGCCACTCCCTGCCGCTCTCTCACGTCGACCTCACCTCCCCTCTGAGACAATTCAGGAACACACACACGCTCATTCGCGCGCTGCACAGACGTCATTGTTTACGTAGTAGTAAATGATGCGACATTTGTATGGAGTGGCCGGGGTGTGGTAATACTCTCCTACTTCCCCTCCTCGACTACGCTGATATATGTCATCTTCATGCGAATGAACAGCTCTTAAATAAATTAGAACGCTTGCAGAATCTCGCAATCAGGTTTATATTCGGACTGAAAAAAACTGACCACGTTAGTGAGTACCGCGCCCGGCTCAAATGGTTTTCCATCTGCAGTCGCCACAATTTCCATATCCTGACTTTTCTTTACAAGAGCCTTAATCATTCTTCTGCTCCAGTCTACCTCCGCTCCCGTTTTAATCTCCTTCCCCCTATCTCGCGCCCTCGTCGTCCGTGTCACACCAAAACGCCGCTGCTCCCTACTGCGCATACAATTTTTTTTTACAATTCGTTGAAAGATCACTATTTATCTGATATGTTTAAATAGTATGAATGTATGTATTTATATAGGTATTTATGTATTTAATATGTGTGTACATATGAATATGTATATATGCTTAGATAGATTACGATATACACAATATCGTGTTATGTTATATAATATAATTAATAATTTCAGGCACATAGCTACTTCTAACCGCTACCTAACATACTCTCCCACTGCTGAAGGTTGGTTGGAAGAGATCTCTATTAGAGATAAGCTCGCCTTTGCATACCACTTACGTAAACTCTTGTAACGTTTTCTTTTTTTGTAATGTGCAATAAAGAATAATTAAAATATAAAGGATTTTTTGGTTTCCTTAATAAAACCCATACCCATCCCAAATCAGGAATATGCTATGGTATTAATGAGCTACGTCGTTGCCCGTGTCAGTCTAATCGAAAACGCAATTTAAGCAACGACAACCGTAGTCTATTCATGGATGGGTTTATTTATCTCGATCTCCTGCATCCTTTCAGTCCCGGCTGTAGTCGTTAGATGACAGTGGTTAAGCCAAGTCAGTGGCCTTTAGGCGGTCGAAACACTGGTCTCTGCCAACCCGCTAAGCAGGATAGTTGAGTATGCTCTAAACTCCTTTGCGTGTGGGAGACCCGAACCCGAGAAGTGGGATGAGTAAGGGTTGACGACGGAAGCTTTGATAATAGTTCTAAATCAGGCAGGCTGCCGCATGCTTGTTTACCATCCGGCTTGGTATAAAAAAACGTGTTGTTTAGAGCGTACGAAGTGTGTTAAGTATTTTTGGGGTGTAAGTAAATGAGTCAAAGTCAACCTCACCTGCACGTGGTGTACCCTGCTGACTGACAAACTAGGCTCTGGCGAAAGAGAGGTACAGCATATATTTATAAGCTGCCTGACTGGGGAAGTATCTTCACCTCAAAGAATACTGCAGCCAAATAACAATTTCCTTGAAGGTTGTTGAGTTGCGTGCGTGCGAGTGTTAGCAGCGGGGGTGGCGTTGAGCGAGTGATAATTCATGTTGCGAGCGTTAATATGGCGATGGTAACCGTTTTACATCATGCTGGCCTTACGCTTGTCTGCCACTTAAGTAGTATATAAAAAAAAACAAGGGGTTGCACTCCGGGAGTGCCGGCAGAAGTGAAAACTGGAACATTAACGTTGTGCATTTTTGAATATTTTGGAATGGTTAAGAAATAATTTCGCACAAATTGTTTTATTTAAAAGTATAACTACGGTTATGTACGGTTATGTATGTGTAACTACTGTCATTTATGTGTAAAATACAATATTCATTTATTGCGCTATCGTACACAAACATAAAGTATTCAAAGCAATCGCAATCGTATCGTCTTTGCTTAAAGTTCGATTTTGTAGTCTCGTAGCTTTGTCTTACGAACTGTCAATTTCAAATCATTAAAATATTCAAAGATATTTCAATGGTATCGTCTTTCCTTAAAGTTGAATTAAATAGTTTCGCAGCTTTATCATTCGGATCAGGACACGTGAACCTGACGCGAGTTCGATATTTTTTACCCATCCCAAAAAAGTGCACAGCGCTGCTAAAGAAGTTTTCACTTCAAAAAATTGGTATGTGACTTAGAAACTTTCTGATAAACTAAACTCTACTTAACTACGACGGAGTTGAGGCTGACATGCTTACAATTCATAACTGACGCTGACAATTTCATACAAACTCGTTAAACTTGCGCGTTGTCTTTTGGCTTCATGTTTTACTTAACGGCCACAGAAGTAGTGCCTTGTTGGTAATTAAGTTAATACTTGCTAGTACCTGCGACTTCGTCCGCATGAAATTTCGACCCTTTTATTGATTCTTAACAGGCAAATTTCAATTAGTTAATTTAAATGACAATACATCATACTGGCCTCCGCTAACACGCTGATCAGCGTGGTAGAGGATGCTCTAAACTCCTTCGATTGAGCGAAGGCCCGTATCCCAACAGTGGGATGATTAAGAGTTGCCGACGACTTTTTTTCACTGTCATCTAATTTTAGAAAACAAAGCCTGAATATTGCTCTTAACTGAGCATAATCAATTTGTGGATGCCGCATAAAATCTGCTCAGTAGTTTTAGAGATAAGACTTCATACAAAGAAACAGAAAAAAAGTCACAATATTTTTATCATAAAATTATTAAATGTACAAACACGCGGTTTCTACTGCTTGAATATTTGCATAGACTAGCTGCAAGACATGGGGTTGCCTGGGTGAGAATTTATGCTCGACGTAATAAATCACAATATTAGCATTGATAGAAATGACAAAGACAGGGCTAGTTAACATTTTCTATTTTTTTTTTTGTACAATGCCGTATGCCAAACAAGACGACCCGCTTACAGTAGCCATACAGATGCTCACAATTGCTTGTGCGATGGCACCCTAGCTACTAACACAGTATCTCTTCACTCACTCACTCACTCGCTCGCAGAAACACGAAAATTTTCTGTGGTTTTCTATAAAGTGGAAGTACTTCCCCAGTCGAGCTCCAACATGTAATAGATACCATTATGGTGGTAAATAAGAACGCAGTCATCGAAGCCCATGGCCGCTTATGACACCAGAACTATCACTCACACGTTGCCGACCCTGCAATAGATGAAATAGAAGTAGGCCATAAACACTTTTTTCTTTTTTATACCATGTGAGGTGTCGAACAAACATGAGACCAGCTAGATCCAAACACGCTATCTTTAAGGTGATAGAGTTTATATATTTATTTTCTCATCGAATATACCCCAGGGTATACCGTATACCCCAGGCTATACCGCTGGGGTATATTCGATGAGAAAAAAAAAACAAGTCGGTCTAAATCAAAGAATAGATTCTTGTAATTACAACCGGTAATATGTACGAAGACATAGGCAAAAGTTATTTTAACTATCACAATTACGCAGCAAATAGATATCCTTGTCATTCAAAGGTATTTAATCAATAATTTGCTACCTACTAATAAGTTATCTACACCGATCGAATTTCTAGCCTAGTATCTGTGATCGGTTACGCAAAAAAATTGCTCAAAGTAATTTTTTATAGAGCAGAATTACGACATCAGAAATCTCATGCATTCATGCAAGACATAGCATGTTTTATAAGGGATTACGTGTCAGTGACATTTCATTGCGATAGTGTATTAGCATAAAACTTTAGGGGCGTTATATGTTTGAAGGTGAATGTGTCAAGTCAGTTGTGTATCGCAGGTACTACAAGATGTCAAATGAAAAGAGTTAGATACGTTAGAAGCATTTTGTGTGGTTATATAACTAAATAATCTTAATAGATGTGTATGTATTAGTAAAGCGAAAAAAGAAATGTAGCCAACCTATAATGACCTCTGACTAAGGATTATAGCTAAGATTTATCGCACAACGCTGAAATTACATTAAATATAATATAAATATTTCTGGACAATTAACACAGCGCCATCTAAAATTAAGCGCTAAGCTTGTGTTATGGGTACTAGACATCTGATAAATTTACTTAAATACATTTTTTTTTGTAAATACATAGTTATATATAATACATAGACAATACCCTGACCAAGACAAACAAACATGTTTATGCACACAAATGTTTGTTTTGTGCGGGAATCGAACCCGCGACCTCGGAGTCAAAGTGGCCATTGCTAACCATTCGACCACCAAGCTCGTCCTGATATTGATATTGAGATATTGGGCTGTACGATGTACTCGTATGTTCCGTAGTAAAATTCGTCAATCTCCTATGATCTCATATGAGAAGAGTAACGATTTTTACTAGGGAAAAAACAACGGACGATATTACCATAGCAGTCATGTAGCATAATGGACAACGGCCAGAACTTATACATCATTGTAAACTACACCAACAACTCTTCGACCCCTGGAACCGTAAGCAACTTAGCCCAGTTCAAGATACCCTAATTCTCACATCTATATATTACAAATATGACAGTAGCTACAAAGAAATAAACACGATATATAAACATAATAAATAACCTATCTGCCTCCTTTTGTTTGACATCTTAGCATCAGGTTGTTGTCTTGCAAACTGTCATGTCAGTAGTATTGTCTAAAACCTTGATATAGATACGAAAGTAGTATCTAGTTTAATTTCATCATTACTTTTTCCCAATATTACTATAGGTATCTATAAAAGAAGAAACTGGCAGAGTGACTGACTGACATATTAATGCATAACCCAAACCATTTATATCGAGTTCCTCCGTGCTTCGGAGGGCATGTTAAGCCGTCGGTCCCGGTTGTTGTCATTAGATGACAGACGTTCAGTTAAGTCACTGGCCTTTAGACGGCTCGAAAACAATGGCCACCGACAACTAGCAGTTGAGTACCGTGGTGAAGTATGTTCTAAATCCCTTCGATAGAGAGGAGATCCGTATCTCAGCAGTGGGATGAGTAAAGGTTGACGGATACTACGTCGAGAGGCAAATAAGCATACGGCCTGCACTATGTGAATTGGATACCGAAGCCATATCCCAACTCCCAACATGACTCATTGCTCACGCGCTCGTTGCGAACGCAGTTGCAACCTTCTACCATCGTGACCTCACGTGGGTGAGGTCACGATATATATACATTATGAATATATAACTAAATATTATGTGACTAATTTAAAAAAATAACGTTTGTTGTATGGGAGCCCCCTTAAATATTAATTTTATTCTATTTTTTTGTATTTGTTGTTATAGCGGCAATAGAAATAAATCATCTGTGACAATTTCAACTGTCTATCTATCACGGTTCATGAGATACAGCCTGGTGACAGACGGACGGAGGGACGGACAGCGGAGCCTTAGTCATAGGTTCCAAATCAAATCGGAATATCTTTATTCCTTGGACTTTATAAAGCACTTAGAAACGTCATATAAATGTCCGTTTTAGCCTTTGGGTACGGAACCCTAAAAAGTATATCTAACCCAATTATAATTAACCCACTCGCAGGAACAACAACCCTCAAGAGAATTGTTATTTGGTTGCGATATTCTGGGAGATGGAGGTACGTACTTCCACAGTCGGGTTGTTTCACATTACGCAATGCTCTACCTCTCCTTCGCCAGAGCCTCGTTAGTCAGTTCGCAGGGTGCACGACGTGCAGCTGTGATGACTTTAGCTCTAAAGATTGTGAGTTACTTACAGCCCAGAGGTCGTGGCGAGTTACTTATCCCCTACAGAATTTTTGTTTTACCCCTGCGGTTACCCACATATCCCAGGCTCTATAATCTGAAAAACAGCTTACATTCCAACATAATTATTAATTAACGTAGTATTAAATTACCATATCTTATAATGCTACACCATGGTATAACGACACAAGATGTTCTTTTGCGATAAATGTGGTCACATCTTTTGAACTCGCCTGTGTCATCAGTTTTATTTTGTATGGAAAATGTCAAGTTATGATAACCAAATTTGTGACGTAATCTTGGCAACATACGAGAAGAAATACCTTTTGTCTCTCTACCATGCTTCATACATTTTCTAATAATTATTTGTTAGAAAATTGTATGAAGCTATCTTGGCAACATACGAGGAGAAATATCTTGTGTCTCTCTACCATGCTTCATATAATTTCTAACAATTATTTGTTACAAAATTGTATGAAGCAATCTTGACAACATACGAGAATTTACTAATAAATAACTTTTGCCCTTTCGGTTCGAGTTAATCACCATTGCTGCTGAAATATCTTTAATCATGGAGGTCGATGGCATTAATAATCATTTTGAATTTCACACCGTTTAATAATAATTCTTGGAAATTAAACTCTGGTTATTATTACAAACTTAATAACTCTGATTCTGTACCGAGAATTTGAGAATCTCATATCATTAATTAAACATGAATACAAAATATTCGTATAAAAGCTTTATTAATATCTCGTAAATATTAAGTAGATATTAATAGTCATTTTGTTAAAAATGTGCTTTTGTATTACTTATGAGAATAAATAATTTAGGCAGATTGCTCAATAATAAATATTTTAACAAAGGTCACCTATTTTAACAAATAGATGACCTGTTACATATTCATTCCGGTGCAGAAAAAAAAATTGGTTGCCTGTAAAGTCGGTATACGGGCGAAAGTTTTACGTGACAACGACTTTGAGTGGTAAAATGTTTTCGAGTGGAAGGGACGCATGCCTTTCACTTTTTATGTCTGTCTCTCTCGCTCTTAGGCGGGCTAACCATGCCCGAGTGGAAGGGACGCGTGCCTCTCACTCGCTCTCATTGTGAGCGCATAACGTGAGCGCAGCGTAACGCAGTTTCTTGAAGTGTCACCCGGCTAACCAATTTATAAGACGTTGTCACGTCAAAAGTATTAAATTTTTAAGGAGATTTTAAACCTTATCATACCCCGGCCACTACCTACAAAATGTCGCGTCGTTTAGTACTACATAAACATGACGTCTGTGCAGAGCGACGCCATACAAACTGCTCCACATTTGTCACTTTGTCACAGAGTTGTGCAAGAGGGCGGCAGGGAATTGCCATACTATACGTAGTACCATTACTTATACTGTAGCCTTATGTTAAGTGGTCGTCCAAAACGAATTTATTGGTACTTTTAATTTGTAATTAATATTACAGTTTTTGGTTCATAATAGTGTGCAAATATATTCAAAATTTATGGTACTTATAAATTGAGCTTCACTTGAGTAACCATATCATTGCCATATTCGGTAACTAAATTCGGAATCACGTTTTATTTTTATTATATTCCAGAATAACTTACACTTCATCAAGCCCTTTGGCTGCGGTATTCTGTGAGGTGGAGGTATATTCTCCAGTCGGGTAGCTTATAATTACGCTCCCTACCTCTCTTTTCGCCAGAGTTTCGTTTGTCAGTCGGCAGGGTGCACCGGGTGCAGGTGAAGTTGGCTTTTGTTCAAAGATGTTGATGAATCACTTGCGGGTGTAAGCCAGCCATTGCTATCCCTACGACCATATATACCATCCTATCCATACAACTTGTCTCTCCGTTCGACATTAACAAAAGAGGAAATCAAGTTCCAAAGCTTCTTAACAATTTCTTCTGAGTAAATTCATTGTGAGTTCCAAGGCAGCCGTAGTTTTACCCCAAGGGATACAGTGAACTTGACTGTCCAGTGTCGCCACTGACAATCCTGGCTACACCAGACACGGTGGTAGCAATTTGATGACTCTGTCCAGTTTAGTATTTCATATTAAACATTTTTTTGCGTTGTTCTCCATATTCCTCAAGTATAATTATATAGTAATATTATATTGACGAGCTCGGTGGTCAAATGGTTAGCAATGGCCACTTTGACTCCGAGGTCGCGGGTTCGATCCCCGCACAAGACAAATATTTGTGTGGATGAACAGTCTGTTTGTCTTAGTCTGGGTGTTTTCTATGTATTATATGAAAGTATTTACAAAAAAAAAACGTATTTAAGTATTATATCACTTATCTAGTACCCATGGTACAAGCTTTGCTTAGTTTGGGACTAGATGGCCGTGTGTAATTTGTTCAGGAATATTTATTTATTTATTTATTATATCAGTTGTTTTTTACAAAAATCAATAGTGTACAAACAAGGAAAATCTACGATGTTGTGATTATAGATTCACAGATTATTACATAAGCTACAAAGTTACCCAAGAAACTCATAATAATTTGCATAGATATTCAATTTCAAAACGTGAATAGGAAATTCAGCCAAAGGATTCATCTGTAATTGATCCCTTAATTAATTAAATTAAACTCACCAACATAAGATTAAAAGTAGGATCCTTTGATCCGAAACTTTTCGTTAATAAATATTTTATCATAAAGTTATTATGAACTGGATGAAAGTTAAAGTTTGTAGTAACTAAAGAACAACATTTGTATTAGGCAACTTGTTGCTCACTTGTATAAAGGTAGGCACAGATTGATAACTTGGATCAAAACTTAGTATGACACCACACCCCGGCCACTCCATACAAATATCGCATCGTTTGCACAAACGTCATTGTTTATGTGGTAACATAAACAATGACGTTTGTGCAGAGCGGGAATGAGCGTGTCTGCGTGCGGCGCCATAGAAACACACAGTTCCACATATTTTGTCTCAGAGGGGAGGTGAGGTTGACTAGTGAGAGCGGCAGGGAGAGGCCGTACTGTACGTAGTACTATTACTTATACTGTGATGACACGTAAGAATCTGTACTACAAAAACTTTAAATGTCTTATTTCGTTTATTAATTTGTATGACTGTGTCGGTGATCTGATCTCTGACCGGTTAGACTCGCAGTCTACCCACAGAGATGTCGCCTCACTTTGTGTGGTTTACAATTATATCACGGAGATTACTCGAATGAGCTGTTCGATTTGATTCGAGCTGCTGAGTTCCACCCATGCCACCCTGATGATTGGCTGTCTACCACAGCAAGGTTTTTAAGACATTTTCTACCACGGACAATGAAATTATGGACTCAACCTCCATCAACGGTGTTTCTGTACTAATAGGACTTCAAGAAAAGAGCCTTTATTTCCCTAAAAAGGCTGGCAACATATCGGTAACCCTTTAGTGTACTGATGTCCATTGGTTGTGGTGTTTGCATACCATCAGGTGACTCTCACGCTCATTTACCCCCTTCGTCTATAACAAAATAATCATTATTTTACACGTGATTTCAGCCAACTTGCGAGAATTTAAATAAGTATTTAAAATAAAAATCACCACTTAGTCTCACGTCTTAGACGGAAGTAAAATTTTCGTTTAAAATATTTTCTTTTTAAACATTCAGATATTGTAATCATAATTTCAATAAATAAGAAATCATTTCAAGTTCCAGCAAAAATATATGTAACATAAATAGGTATTATGTACTATTTCAATCCAACTAATATCATAAATGTCAAAAAGATGTAAGTATGAATGTTTGTACTCTGTCATACGCTAACATCTAGTCGGAATTAGATAATATTTTGCATACGTAGAATATTATGTAATTATCTGTCAGTTAGTTTTAACTCGTAAGATAAATTTTATTTGGCTTAGTTCAGAATTATTTCAGACCTTCAGTTGATATAATAACAATCCCTAGAAGGTCCTTATATCCCTGCGAGTGAGGGAGATCACCAGAAAGGAAGGAATTGCTGCGTTGGTAGCGGGGATAGCGGCGGAGCGTTATCTACGGTAACCACTTTACGTCAGGTCGTATGTATGTCTGCCATCCGACGTAATATAAAAAAAACCCTGATATTATGTGGTTGCCCGTGAAAGTTTGAAATACAAGGAAGTAACAAAGATTACAAGTCAGTATCGACCCTAATGAGAAATGTTTGCGTTACTTTGAACAGTTTGAACCATTCTGAACAGCTTCCGAATCTTTCACGAGTTAGATTGAGTTATAAGTTAACTCGTTCGGTTACGTTTCCAAGTATTGACTACGTTATTATACCTACTGTTTCCTTTATAAAGGTAAAATATTATATCGTGATTACATATAGTACCTACTTCTTATATTTTCATGTATCTAATATGTTTCGTGGTCGTCAACCCTTACTCATCCCATTGCTGGGATATGGGTCTCCCCTCGATTGAAGGGGTTTAAAGTATGCTCGACCACGCTGCTAAACTGCGGGTTGGCGGAGACCAGTGTTTTCAAGCTACCTAAAGAAGACTGACTTGGCTTAATGAGTGTCATCTATAATGACAACAGCCGGGCCTCTGAAGCACGAATGAGTTCTAGATAAATGAACGCATCCATTGACAGGCTACGGCCGCTTTTGCTTAACTTCCGTGTTCAATTAGACTGACACAAACAACGACGCCAACACCATTTATATGAAAGGTGGGCAAACGAGCATGTGGGTCACCTGATGGAAAGCAATTACCACCGCACATGGAGATCAGTAACACCAAGGGGTCGCCGATCCGTTGCCACCCTGTAATCCTTCCTTTCTTTCTTTCTAGTGACCTCACTCACTCGCAGTATCACAACAACCCTTAAGTGAATTGTAATTTGGCTGCGATATTCTGTGAGATGGAGGTACTTCCCCAGTCGGGCAGCTTAAAAAAATAAGCTATGTCCTACCTCTCTTTTTCGCCAGAGTGCAGTGTAGTGCAAGTGAGGTTAGCTTTGGTTCGAGAAGATGTTGATGAACCACTTACACCTTAATATTCTTAATACTAATTGATTAGTATTAATACGACTCACTATTAATTTTATTATTAACCCTGCAATAGTAGCAGATCTATAATGTACATAATCCATTTTTTTTTTCGAAAACAGACAAAAGGAAGGGATTAAGGGCGACTTATAACTTTTTACACTGTAGCACAGAATAATTGACTGTAGTCCGATTTTAATAATTATTTTTTGGTTGAAACTTTTTATGGAAGATATTGGATTCTAAATATACTCACAAGGAATACACACTTTGTCCGTAACGAATATTATAATTGTTAATCTTTGCAAATTAACTAAATAAATATATAAAGAGTTAAGTGAATTTGCAATTTATGTTGAAATTCTCATACAGAAAAGTAAATAGTCTAATTAATATTTATAGTACGACCAAAATTTAATGTGGTATTGTGAGCGCGCCTTGCATACGACATTATTGCCCTTTCATTAATTATATCTTTTAATTAATCATACAGAATAATTTGATCACAGGCCGGTTTAAATCGAGCTCTTTATTTGACTATTGCCTCATATTTCATAATTTATTACATCTCTTGACAATACACGGAACTAATTTATATTGTGAGTTTTTACACAAATTTTACTATATTATTATATGTCGCATCTTTAGAAGTATGGAGACCTAATCCAAAAGTTATGAGATTTCGACTTAGATACTTAGATTTGTCACATATACGGTATACACTTATATGAATAGAAGAGTTTTTGTATACTATTTTGTATCACTTTAGTAACTACGACCACTTTTATCCCGCTATTGTATCACTTTAAGTAACTACAATCACTATTGTATCGCTTTTTATCGTTAATAGCGCTATTACTTATAGCACTTAAGTCTACATAAACTGAGCCCTTTTAGATGGCACAGAAGCGATAGAGAAGTTCTCTGTCACTATTGTAGCACTTATCTATGCAAGTTAGGCAATTAAATATATCTTTTATAATCTCTACTATAGCCCTTCTTATAATGCTTGTGTGCTAGTTGGGATGTACATTATTTAAGTATACATATATACATATGTGCGGTATTCTATATAACTTTCTGCTATTCTGATAATATTTTCCAAAGCAGGTTATTAATGATATGTATTATCTATGATTATCCATATATTGAGCTCCTATTAAGTGTCCCTTTGTCCGGTCGTGTTGTTCCGTATTCATGTATGCCATTGTTGATCACGTATTGTGATATATTGACGTGACATTCGATTGAAGATAGGTCGGGACATAATTGATTGCCTCTCTGCTTATACCGTAAAACATAATATCTACTTAGAATTATGTACTTGTGAATGTCCAGATAATTCGCGCTCTCTATAGACTACCGCAGCGAAATAAAAAATGTGTTGCTGCGAGTGAGATAAGTTACCAGGAAGAAAGAAGTTACGGCGTTGGTAATGGGGGTGGTGGGGAGCAAACAATATTTCAAGATGCGAACGCTATGTATGCGAAATGCTTACGCTACGGTAACCATTTCACATCTGGCAGACCGTGTGCTTGTTTGCCACCCTACCTAGTATTATACAGAACTTATAGAAAATTCCACAGTACCCAAGGTTCTCACGTACCCGGCCAGGCTTAGAGTTCAAACTATACATCAATTTATGACAATAAGTATTCACTACACCCACTTAAAGGAGGCCTTGCAAAATTTTGCACATTCGCGACAGGTTCAGTGGTATATTCATATCATATGGAATTATTATGAGTTATTTGTTCCTTCATCGTCATTATTTCAGCCAAAGGATATCCACTGCTGAACAAGAGCCTTTCCCATAGATTTGTAACAATGATCAAATGTGTGCCGTGCATCCATCGGCTACCTGCGATCAATATAAGATCATGGGGCCTAGAAAACACAGCAAAGGACGGTCCTTCAATAGATTCTAGTGGAACCATCCTAAGCAACGTTTTATGGTCCACGGCCGCCATTCCCATATTTTCCTGTTCCATCAGCCATCATTCTGCATGTTACGAGTATGTTGTCTACCCGCTACTGCCACTTCAGCCTGCTGATCCTTAGACCTATGTCGGTCGCTCTAGTCCTTAAAAAATTGGCATATAATAGTAATAGCTATTACGACTGACATAGGCATCCGCTAAAAAAGGATTATTGTAATACCCCGCGGGATTTCGAAATGCGCGTGTACGATATCGTGGGAGCAAGCTAGTTATTGTATGTATTGGTAACACACGCGATAAAGAAATTGAGTACTGTGCCGTTAAAGTAAATTATATTGCTGTATATTAAAGTGACAACCGCGGTGGTTGAATGGCCATATCTACTTTGGTCGCGGGTTGGACAAATATTTGTGTGATGACAAATATTTGCATGAACATGTCTGTTTGTCTTTGTCTGGATGTTTTCTATGTATTATATGTACGTATTTAGAAAAAAAAATGTATTTAAGCAGAATATCAGTTATCTGGTACCCATAATACAAGCCTTGCTTAGTTTAGGAATAGACGGTGCTGTATAATTCGCCAAGAATATTTATTATTATGATCATTTATTTATTTTCTTTTCTTTTTTACAAAAAAAAATTATTTACAACATAATTATAAAATCATAACATTACAAATACAAATGAATATAAAAAGACTTACCGCCGGCGTAGGCTATTATATCAGCGGCGCCGGTGGTCAGGGCGACAGACAGTGGTCTGACGGTGGTCAGGAAGAACCTCCGCACAATACGTGCAGTTCCCAAAATTGCTACCTTCTGTATCCGGCCCTTGACCCAGTCGCCTAGCGAAAGTCTCCTGATGTAAGAAACAAGACTTTTCGCTATGATGCATTTACCGACACGACTATAGGGACAATTATTGTTGAATCAACATGGCGGTAACCTCGTGAGTTAAGTTCAAGTATTTGGACAATTTGTTTATTTCTATCTTTTTTTAATCACGGGTCAAGCCCGGTCATTTGATAGGCATGCGCGGGGATATGGATCCAACGCGTAGAGGCCCCTTTGAGAAGTTTGATGTAATGTTGTACGCCCGCCGTGACCCGCTCCAGGATATGTCAATGGAACGACATACCCATGAGCAGGTCTCGGCAGGCGTTGAGACTATTGCGAAATGTGATGGAAAATAAATGGGCTATGGAGATGAGGTCTGGGTGAACTTAATACCGGGCTATTACAGAAGAGGGACGGACGCCTGCCATAACTGCTTTTATTGCTAGTTATTTGCGGCAGGCGGTGGCTTGCCACTCACTAGATGGGCCCCGAAATGCCAGGAAAACGGCCGGGGGCAACACCGGTGTGAGTGACTCAGGGATGTCGAGAGGTGTGCTGCGCTTTCTCCGAAGTTACTCGCGGCGTGATGCCCTTTAACACTTCCACCCCTGGAGCATATAGCTCTAGCGGCTCCTCTCTGGACGGCCAATGAAGGCAAGCCAGAGCTGAGAGTCCTGCGGGCCTTCTTGTGTTTACACTCCGACCGATGAAGACACGTCGGATACGAAGGCCCTGACCGACTCTCTGGAGACTCGGGTCCGTGGTGTCGCTACTCACACAACAGCTCGCCACACAAGCTGCCCTGCGGACATATATTATTATTACAATTTTTTCAGAGCTGTCAATATGAATACTCCCTAACATATACGCTTAGCACACACTAGCGGGGTATTACAAAGCATCAGATATTTTCAAATCGGAAATGTCTTCAACTACAAGCCTGGATTTATAGCGTCGCACGTAACTTCAATAAGAGCTTGTATAACAGTTATCGCATAGCCATGCGACTCTAAGTATTGTTGGCTTTTGAGATTTATGTTGTGTACTAACCCTTTGAAATGTGAATTGAAAATTTGTGTTTGTATTAAAGGATTTATAAAGTTTAAGCTTCGGCTTTGGCATCTCTATCTTCTTTCCATTTATGTTCAATATTTATTTTATAGAAATAATTTTAAAAAGAGTTTTAGTCTGCGATTCATACCTAAAACTTGTTTGACTCATGAAACTCGATAACTTGTAGTTAGCTCTAAAAACAAAGAAAATATTGTCCATTCGCGACTTTATACGCGCACGTCCCGGTATCCCGTTGGAATTTCCAAAAATCCTTTATTAGCGAATGTCAACTTAATAATATCTAGGTACTGTTTTGCCAAATTTCAACCCGATCCGTCCAGTGGTTTGATGGATCTAATATTAGATTTGATAGACTGGTCCACAGGCTAAAGGTCGCACTGCGAGCGATGGTGAGGGCTATGCTTGAGGGATCGACGAAGAAATTCGACGGAGAACACTGCTAACGCAGCATCTCCTCACGTCTGGTGACGCCATTCAGAATTCGCAGGAACACTACAGTCCTCAATTAAGGGTAGTTGACTTTGGATATTTATGATGTGGTGATACTTCCCAAATTATGCCCAAAATGTTATTCGCCAGAGCCTGTTTTGTTTATTAACAGGATACACCACGCGCAGGCGAGGTTAGCTCTGGCCCAAAGAATAGTATTGAGCTACTTACACCCCAACGTATTTTAAAACGTAATAAATACGTACATTTAAAATATTTTTTATAGATCGAGAGCCACTACCACAGTATAAATAATAGTACTATGTACAGTATGGCCACTCGCTGCCGCTCTCTGTATCGATCTCACCTCCCCCCTGAGACAAATCTGGAACAGTTTTTATGGCGCCGCGTGCACACACGCTCATTTACGTTCTGTACAAACGATAATGTTTATGTAATATTACTTATACTGTGGTGTTAACGACAAAACATATGTATCGAGTTGGCGGGGTGTGCTGTTACTTTAACGTGGTGGTCGGAGTAACGTCCAGTATAACCAAGTGGAATGATGAAAATTGACGATATGTACTATCAAAACCGTCTATTGTTTCGTTACGCCTAGTACGCTTATCGATTTCATTTATATTTAGCATATGTATCAATCACGCTTAGGGCAGACTGAAATTAATATTACAGAATGCAAACGGAATTGAAAATAAGATTCGATAAGAATAATAGAGTACGTGATTATAACCGAAAAGCAAGTAACGATAACAGTATAGGTTTTTTTTTATGTGAGAGGAGAGCAAACGAGCATGTGAGTCACCTGATGGATATCAATCACCACAGCCCATGGAGATTAACAACACCAAGGGCTTGCCGATCCATTGCCAGCCTATACTCCTTCCTTTCTTTCTTTCTGGTGACGTCACTCACTGCAGGAACACAACAACCCTCAAGGGAATTATTATTTGGCTGCGATATTCTGTGAGGTGGAGGTACTTCCCCAGACGGGCAGCTTAAAAAGTAATGCCTTACCTGTCTTTTCGCCAGAGTCTCGTTTGTCAGTCAGCAGGGTGCACCACTTGCAGGCTTTGTTTCAAAAATGTTGATGAACCACTTACAACCCATATCATATTGAGTGGCCGATAATCATAATTTTTGGCATCCACCGCTAATTTTGCGGTAGACGCCTTAGTGAAGTATTTTATTATTACTTAAGGCCGAAAATAATAATGACTTTTGAGAAATGATACCATTTATCATTCAGAAACATGTAATACAGCTCGTAAATCTTAATCCTGTTTAAGACATTATCGACGTAAATATCTAAAACATGATTCATGCGTATTTTAGAGATAATAATAAATGTGTTTTATTCATATTTTGTAACGTATTTAGGGTAACGTATTTTGGCACTGTTTTTATCTGTCAGCTAACATACATAGTATTATATTCGTATTCGTAATGATTCTTATAATATTACTATACTTCTAATTTTCAATAATTTATTTTGATTTGCGATCTCCATTCATAAATTCGTTACCCTAAGGTTGGCCTGAAAAGATTGCTCTCAGCAATAAGGCCGCCTTGTTGCATATGTACATTATACCTTATATTATATAATATTAATTATTACTATATATTACTGCATATATACATTATACCTGTAATAATTTATTAATTTACTGTACTTTCATTTGTATTGTGCAAATAAAGCATATTATATGTATCTATCTATATACATAAAGAACGATATACTACGTATATAGTTCTTTATTGCAATTAAAATAAACATAATACAGTTGTAACTACAGTTATACATCACTAGAGAACTTTTCCAGCTACCCGTACTGGCAGTAAGATAATTAATTATTCTACGGAAGATGAATACATTATGTGTAGTATTGTTAATAATTTCCATGAAATTCAGTTTATGCAAAAACTTAATCTGATTTTGTACTACAATTTTCAACATTTCTCAGAATTGAACATTATAAAGTCGCCTACTTTATGTTGTATCTAATCTATCTATAACTCAAATTGACCTAACTCCCTCAATAGTAACCATTTCGGAAATACCTCGTACACATTATTATAGTAACGTTTATATTAATTGCCCTTAATGTGGGCAAATTGCATCCGCTATGACGCTTGACTGACAGCGGCTGAATAAGATATGCACAGTTCATATAGTTTTATTAAGATAAATACTGTAGAGTAGGGTTTATGTGTTATAATTCATTATATGCAAATGTACATCTCTCGTTGATATCATAATTATTGACAGTAACTAGCTCTATTGTCTAAAAAAACCATAGTTCTCAAAACTAAAAAAAATCTCAAAAATCGTCACTACCACAAACCTTCCTGGTAGTTCCTGGTAGTTCATTTGGAAAGAGTACTCCACCGGTTATCGAGAGGTCGAGGGTTTAAATTCCATCTAGATTGAAGAGATGAATTTGTCCTATACTAAAATGTTTACATAAAGGAATTAATTGTATGTCATGCCTTATGCGAAACTGTCAAAAAGCCAGGCGTAAGTGTCAACACTTACGCCCTTTCCCAGTGTTATATAGCGAATGATTGTAAGATGATTCATCCAAATCATTATCTTTGTAAAACATCCAAATGTTTCATAATTTGCAATTATTGAGTAATGGAATTAATGAATATCAAATCAGTAATGACACTAGTTCTTTCTCTTATCGTCTTAATTATATGTATGAAAACACATATCTTTGTTTCTTATCAATAATAAATAAATATTTCTGGACAATTTACACAGCGTCATCTAGCAAATAAATTAAGCACAAAGCTTGTGTTATGGATACTAGACAACTGATAAATGTACTTAAATACATTTTTTTTTATGGAAATACTTACTTATAATACATAGAAAACACCCAGACCAAGGCAAACAGACATGTTCATGCACACAAATGTTTGTCTTGTGCGGGAATCGAACCCGCGAGCTCGGAGTAAAAGCGGCCATTGCTAACCATTCGACCACCAAGCTCGTCAAATATATAAATATATATATAATAATAATCAATAGAGTGCCACAAACACAAAAACTTTAAACTCTCCATTGATCTGCGGTCAAGAAGACTGAAGCTTACCATATCCATTCCTATTTGATGTTTAATTGTTTCCATTATCTTTTCACACAGTCGGCAAGCAAATTAAAGATTTGTAATTACATGGTTATAGCAACTAACATGTTATTATTTTTATTGTTATTAACTCAGCAAAAATAGAACCGGTATTTTATTATCCGACATGAGGATAGTCGTTGGAGAAATACAGTTTTCAATTTACACTTTGATTTTAAAAAGATGATCCATATATAATGGTATAGCTTTCCTTTTCTGAGTTCGATTTATTACAGAGTCCGTATTTGAAATTTCACCGATTTTGTTAAAAAAAAATAGGAAAGTATACATACTACACTAGAAAGGCCAAAAGAAATATCTAATACTACTCGAAGGTTTCAATTAAACACAATTTCTAATTTAAACCGAGTTGTCGCGTAGTATTACATATTTATTTTTACGGAAACTAATATCAATAATTTTCATTGGGTATTGCTTTTGGTGGAAAGCATTGGGGAAGGCTTATATCCAACAGGCTGATGATGATGATGATGGATATGTATACACATTAAATAGTTATTGAAATGACATTTATTTTGGTGTTTTTTAGAGTTCCGTATCTCAAAAGAAAAAACGGAACCCTTATAAGATCACTTTGTTGTCCGTCTGTCTGTCAAGAACTCTATGTACTACACAACTTTGCATGGAAGCACGCAAAGTTGTGTAGATCAAATTATCTGCCACCTATTAGTTCATGTAAATTACTGCTGGCCGGCCACTACCCGACCGCCGTGACTGATTTGTTCGTCTCTGCTCCGATTGCTGCGGCTGTCTGTGCGACTCTCTAACACCTAAAATCTGGTAGTAATTGGGAGCCGGTTGGAAGTAGTTTGAGTTAACTGGGGACAGAAGCGCGCAAAGATTGCCTGTAAATTTTACTTCCGAAAAATAACACCTGGATCAATTAACAATATTCACTTATGACTATTTTAGCAAGAAACATTATTAGTAATTTTCAAATAACCATTACTAACTATCATAACTATGGAATCAGTAACCATAAAACAATTACGTACCTCTAATAAAATATTGTAATCGTAATAACCCTTTCACAACAAAGTACAAATTTCTAGCGACGGTCACTGGCGCTACATCGCTCTAGTTTCGATCCAAAATTGAGGCCACTATATCTACAGACCATAATTAGAATATATACTACAGGTTTGTTTTGCCTAAAGGTACAATTTATTGGTCTATTAAAATTCTAAATACATCTGTATCATTTCACTTGTGGTCTTCATTAAAATTCTTATACGTTTTTATAACATCAGATAGAACTGTGTGAATCAAATTATTGCATTATAAATCATTGTAATTGTTAAAAAGATTGTTATGTATTTTAATATACAGTTTTAGTTTATTCGAAACCAACAAGTTGTAATAATTTATTCGATTTTATAACGTCGCCTGTGCTATCAATAAATTATTGAGATCGTACGATTAGTAATTGAAATGTTATCTAAAAAGAATTAATTTATAAAAACAAGGATCGATTTTATTACACATTTTTTTTATTTATTTTTTTAACCGGTCGAGAGCCCACCACACATTACCACCACAGTGTCTCCTGTGTAGCCAGGATTAACAGCGGCGATTGCCAGAGCAGTGAAGTTCATTGCAGTCCAGTTTTTTTATATATGAGAGGGGGGGGGCAAACGAGCCTATGTGTCACCTGGTGGAAAGCAGTCACAACCATCAGCAACACCAAAGCGTCGCCGTTGACAGCCAAAATATTATTGACACGTACCGACGCTCGGAAAACACCTACCCCTGGCCTACGATAGGGTAACCGGGCCGACGGAAGCGATCGCCCATCATCCACTTGCTAAGCAGGCAAGTACCTCACTTAGCAGTTGGCTTGGGAAAGCCAGCCGCGCATGAGCGAATGCGGGGTAGTCCAATAAAGCACTAAACACTGGGTCTCGGTAGCATGTGACGATACTGATACTGGCTGTCAACTGTCTAAGATAACCACACATTAGTACTGAGTCACATCACCACCTTACTCAAAACCAAACAACTCCTACGAATAAACAACAGATATGTAAGAAAATACTCTACTACAGCTACATACCATGTGCGCTTGAGCTAGATAAAATGGTTGCACTGGTAATTCGTACTACCAACCGACTTCGGAGGCGTAGATAATTTTATAACCTCTAGCTATATCTAAATAAACTTTCCCTGTATATTTTAAATGTTGGACAAGCGTCGTAAAAATATTTCATTGTTTTTGTGAGAAGACTACTCTTATATAATTTTCATTTGTAAAATCGTTTGAAAACTATGTGTTTCATTCAATATTGACATTAGTTAGCTTGTGTCTTCCTCTTATTGTCATCCTATGCAACACACGTAATATAACCGTATACATGAACATATATATGTTTTTGTATACGCATAATATATACCACGGTGATGTCATAAACGGGTCTAATGTTATCGGCGAAAACGCTGAGCACAGCTCTTAATCCCAGGTGCTAAATATATTGTGACGAAATGTATATTATTGCTTGTATAAAACATTATATTATAAAAAAATGTATATGAATATTCAGAGGCTATCACATTGCAAAATTTGAAAGTATACTATTAAATAGGATTCTATATATTTCGTCATCGATCGAGCCATGGATTGTTCACTTGCGCCATATAAAATTCTGAAGAAAATAAAATGAGAAAAGTCAAAAAATCCAAGATATCAATCACACTTTTTCAAGCCAAAGAGTACCTAGTTATTAAATCTATCTGAATTGCTTTGAAATTTGAATAAAATACTAAGATTAACCTCTTTAACATTATAAAACATATTTAACATTTTTCATTTTTTTTTATCAATGATCGAACGGAACCTCCTTATTTGCATGAAACTAGAACCCCGGTATTCGCGAATTCAATATTTGCGAACTTGTTTCGGAACGCATACCTCGCGAATAACGGGGGAGCAGTGTATATATAAATGTAAGAATATATTTTTTTATTGATAATAATTACAATCTACAGACCCCAAGGTCCATACCTTTTGTTAGCAATCTACTATTTTTATGTCACAAATTTTCTAACAATTTATTAATTGCACGTCGCTATTATAATAATAATCATAGCATTGTTTTCTGATACTTACATAATATTATGATAATATATATAATTTGACGAGCTCGGTGGTCGAATAGTTAGCAATAGCCACTTTGACTCCGAGGTCGCGGGTTCGATTCCCGCACAAGACAAACATTGTGTGCATGAACATGTCTGTTTGTCTTGGTCTGGGTATTTTCTGAGTATTATAAGTATGTATTTGCAAAAAAAAAGTATTTAAGTACATTTATTAGTTGTCTAGTACCTACCCATAACACAAGCTTTGCGTTTAATTGGGACTAGATGGCGCTGTGTAAATTGTCCAGAAATAATTATTTATTTATTTATTTATAATAAATTTTGTGAAGTTCAAATTTTCGCTGCTAACTATCATATCACTTACAAGAATACTAAGACAAGACATACTCGTATGTCTAGACTTAATTGAATTAAAATGGCTTACATAACTCAAGATAGTATCTGTTCGTTACGCAACAATCTTGATACTAGCGAGCAAATAGACCGAAATAGATACAGAGATAGTATCGAGGGTCCTCTAGTAGCCGATAGTAATTAGTACGAAATGTTTATCTTAGCAATCGAATATGCACAACCTTGGTTTATTATTGGCTCATTAAAATTATATAGTCCATTTTGATCATAGTATTTAGAAAGCAAGGTCGATATGATTATTTTGTTGAGTATGCATGGAGTTTGCTATGAGTGTTGGCGCTATTTATAAGCGTCGGCGGTTTGTTTAATTTATTTTAGATTAGCTGATTCTTGTTGCCATTCGATTCAAAAGGAGGTATCGCACGTTATCATATAATTATCGTATGGCATCGTCCATTTAAAGCAGTGACTTTTCAATATTTAACGTAATCTTACAATTTATTTGTATTAATGTTAATATCCAAAATCCCGAAATATTTATCAGTAATTACTATTACATACTTTATGATGTAAAATTTTTAAAATAAAAAAAATCATCCACTGCGCTTAGGAAGAACTTGAACCTATGACCTCTCGATAACCGGTCAAGTGTTCTTTCTACTGAGCTACCAAGACGGTTTGTGATGGTGACGAATTTCTCAATTTCTATTTACTACTGTAAGCTGCAGTGTGAAATAGTCTGCTATTAAATATCACTATTAACCATTAAGAAAAAAATATACTAAAAAATTAAGACTCAAGATGCCGTCGATTTGCTTACATTTCACCTTGTAAGATAATAGAACCAGCAATCGCTTATGCCTTGAACTTGGAACAAGCGCAGTAGTTGTGTGATCCAGATAGAGTCAAGTCACAAAGAGCCGGCAAAGCTTGGGAACTGGAGCGGCAACCGGTACAAGCCACTACACTCGCATTTGTCTTTCTGTAATTCCAAGATGCTTCACTTGCTGTAATTTTGTTACTGAAAAGGCTTTTGCTGTTTGAAAAATACGACATTCTGGACCTATATTTCTTTTCAGTCTTCTAGGTACTCAGAGAACACTAAGAATGGTTAAGAGCAATGTTAGGAATAATTTTACTCGATCATATAACTAACGAACGTATTTGACAGAGAACCAGTCAGGGACTATTACCTGACAGAAATGGAAATGGCCAGGAGATACAGCTAGAATGAACCCAGATCGATGGACGAAAAGGGGTAAGGAACACCGCCCGCCGCGCCGCTTAGCTGGGTGGACGATATCAACAGTCATGCTTGTTGCAGCTGAGCACAGATGACACGGAATAGACCAAGATAAATAAATATTGGGGAACCCTATGTCCGACCATGGATACATCATAGACTCTTGGACACGGGTAGAGTAATATCGGTAAAGTAGCGTTATATTGACTATTGATTTCGTTGTTACTATTCCTCGCCTACTGGTAACTTCGCAATGTACTCGTGCTCGCCTTATTTTACTCTATCTGTACATATCAGGTGCCCTACCGCCTAAGCTGAAACCGATTCCGAATATTTTGATTCCAAAAATAGGCCTTAATTTAAAATTAATGACGAACATATTCAGTTCAATCGGTAGAGCTCTAGTGTTTACCACCAATCTAAGCTAAGTTTGATTTTCGCAATCAAAAAGTGCGATGGTTATCGGCTGAAGCTTCGGCGGTAGCACCCCAGGTTTAAAAGGTGCAATGAATGGATGGATCCCCTAAGCAAGAACTATGCCACACTGAAGAGTTATACCACAGATTGCACTTGTAGTTTATTCTAGCCTTTATATGGAGATTCCGCGTGTGGGTAGCTCCCGGTAGCTAAATGCAAAATATTATGTTAATAAAATGACAGTATCTAATTGAAATTGCGCAAAATGTATTCTGATTTATTCCAACTGTCTCTGTGTAGGTTGGTGTAATTATACTAATGAGTTGTGTTTTATTTGTTTAGCTCTGTATCTATTCTTTGAAATATAGAGTATATTATTTTTTACTCTGTCAAATAAGATTTACTAACTCTAACTATGCAGATGATACGTTAATATATAATCTATCATAAGCGTCTGTCCATAGGCTACGATGACTGTTTCCCATTCACATACATACATTTAATATTCATAATTCATAACAGTAGTGGTACTTAGACATATTTTTAATATGTAGAGTTATAGACAGAGTAAGACCACAGTAAGACTATACTGACGTCTGCAGTATTGAAAATTATAGATACCATTAGACATGTCACTATCAATTCTTATGCTACACATTATTACTAGTCACTTCTATATAATATTACATGTTGTATAGATGTTTTAAACACCACCATACTAATGAAATAATAATGTAATTTATGAAAAATAAAATAGAAATATGTTCTCATACGACTATGGGAAATGCACTTATCGTTGACGACTGCTCAAAGTATATATAAGATAGATAGATAGGTATAGCATATTTGTTTCTTCAGAGACATACAAGAAATTGCTAGCTTGAATAAAAATAAGTATATATAATTAGCATATTCGCAAAAAAAAGCACTTCATGTATGTACGGCAGTAGAAACAAAAGGGACGCAGCCTAGTGCATACAATTGCTCAAGATGAGCAAAACACTGGTTTTCTGCTGCATCCAAAGGTCAGTCACAACACACAACTGCAACATATGAAGTACATACTGTTAAATAATTCAAAATTTTAATATCTTATTCTGAGCAAAAACTGCGCGACTTACCTATAATTTGTACATCAAACGCAAATTTATATTATCGTTCAATTAAAATATAAGAGCCTTCGATACACGGATTAATCAAAATAACAAACTTCTTGACACTTGGCAAGTTAGGGAATTTTATGGCGTATATTTTCCTAAGGTTCTTGTCGTTGACCTAAAATCTTGAAATTTGGCAAGAAGCTATATCCTACATCACAAGTAAAGGAAAAAATGTTTACATTTTTAAATATCATGTAAAATTATAAATGGCCAAATTTTATTATGCATTTAGGTGAACATGCTTAGTTACGCGAATCCAAGGAGCGTGCACATTTCAAACCCAATCAGATACCTGGAATTGGATCAAATTTAAATAAAAGCTTGTGAAAAGAGTAAGTTACGACATCATCATGTAAAAAAATGAGATAGGTTGATACGAAATTCTTGTTCCGCGTCACGTGCTGTTTTTTTCAACTAAAGAAAAGCATCATAATGTGCGAAACAGTTATACGACAGCGCTATAATAAAATCTACGAGATTCTTCATCTCTACGCCAAACCAGCGTCTATAAAACATATTGTTATAAGTCTGTGTAGCAAAGGTACTTACACCAAATATTTCAAGAAGTTATAACAACATTGAGGAACTAACCTCGTCAGAGTTTCAGCACCATTGTGATAAACGTCGCGAACTTGTCCGAGAACTTGTGAGTTTCGGCCAAAGGTGCACTCGTAAACAAAGTGTAGTAAAGTTTTAATTGCACCAGATTGCGCCGCGCAAAGCGCCTGTGAGTTGATGCGAGTCGTTTTAGGTTCGGAAAGTTTCAGCTTTTGCTTTGACTGTTATTACCTAGATTAGTAATGCAATTATGTTTGCCATCAAATACGTGTTTATGTAAACACGTATTTGATGGCAAACTTATTTATTGCGTGACATAATTGCGACAACCATGTGGTTGTATTCAGTTTTTGAAGTAAACCTTCTTTACGCACTCTTGACTTGGGGACTAAGCTGGTGAATGCGTGACGAGAGCGTTACGAAAAGTGTGATCGGGCGAGGCGAACGGAAGTTTATACGGAGATATAAGTTAGTGAAGATAGAAAAAGAGAGAGTTACGGTTCGTACATTACTGTAGGGGCAAGAGAGAGAGAGAGAGAGGTGCGGGCACACATTTTCTTTCTCTCTTTTACTTCAGTTAGACAGTACTAAAGTTACTAGAGTTAGAATTTTACTGCAGTCTTGTGGTTTAAAGCACAATGGTTTTTTTTTCTGCCAATGTTTTTCGTAGGAATCTGCAGCATAGGGTTCTTAAAGACAGGCGTAAAAGGGTTTTACAGGGTCGGCAACGCGTGAGTGATTTTACAATTTTATACATATTTAAAAGAATATAAAATACATTCTTTATTTGAAACAGTGGTACAATTTACGAAACTTAGAGCCCAACGTTGAAAATGGCTCAATATTACTTTAAAACTTAGAAGATATTGCGTCGTATACTGTCTACGGCGCGGCTGGCAAGTCGTTTAAGACTTTAGCAATTTATTATGCTGAATATTTCTATTCAAAGTGCTGTATTTGTTACATTAATGGTATTCGGGTCTTATTGAGTCTCAATTTGTTTTATTGGACATTACCCTGGAATAAGTAAAACTAATAATGAACATTTACATTTATTTAAAAAGGCATCTTGAATTTATTCTACGTAGGGTTATATAGTTTATGAGTGTATGATATATCTAATAATTGAAGACAAATTTCCCCAGAATTATGTAAGTGATATATACTTAGTGCCATCTGCTAAAGTCAAGTAGCTTCCACTATCACTATTATATAATCTATATAAGCTAACACTATCCATAAGCAAGAGGACCTTTATCCTCCTCGGTCTTGCGCCCAACCAGGATCTCAACCAGAGTGAGTTACATTTCAGCTGCAAGCTAGCTGAAGTAAAGTGAACAACAAGCCTATGACTACACCTAAGGCTCCCCTGGTGCACAGGGGAGCCTTACAGGATTACGAGTCTTTCGCCCAGTAAACCAACTAGACACTCAGGCGGATTGGTAGCAGGTCTTTAAGGTAGCAGATAGGAAGTAAAGTGAACTAATTTTATAGCCCTCATATCTCTCAGTGCAGAAAGTGTTTAGTGCTGCTGTAGTGATGTACCAGAAGAATCGGAATTATATAACTACAGTAGTAGTACAATAAGGCCGACAATCTGGTGGTTGGTGGACAAGATGGTACAGAACTTGATAGAAACAACACAAAATAGATATGTGGAAGTTTAGAAGTAATTTATATTTAGTAGACATTAATCGGCTAAAATAATGATGATGTCTCCATAAACAAAATCGATGGATTTATCCGACAAAACAGGAGAGATGTCAATGCAGCGTGTGTATGTTATATTGGAGCGTTGTCTAATCAAATGAAGATAAATAAGCATAGAATTTTGAGTGGTATTATCATAAATTTACCCTAGTCTGAATTTACCGGCTTAATAAATAAAACTGAGTTGTTTATGTCCAAGCTGACAACCTAGCTATTTCAAGTAGGCTATTATTTTATGCCAAATCAGGGACATTGACTTGCCGAGTTAGCCGCGCCTAAACAAACCTTAATTAACATAGTGCGTAGACAGGTTATAGACAGCTCTATCTCTAATTATAGCAGTCATTGTGTATACGCAACACATTGTGATTATTTTTTATCTATGCCATGTCAAGTGGCAAGCGATCAAGGACCCTGCCGCCTAAGCTGAAGCCGATTCTCATCGGAAACATAATCAAAGAGCTATTTTTAAAATTACAATATTGTTAACAATTAATGAAAAGGAAGCATGACTACAGCGAGTCACGTGACTTCCGGCGAGCCGGCAGTGGGGCGAGGCGAGCCGAGAGCGGCCGAGCCATCGTCTCTTCACTTGGGCAGCGACATTCGAGCGTGATGGACAGTTCTCTTAGCATTATTCTTGTGCTAGTTAATTATTTAAATCATTAGTTACCTCTTGTTGATTATAACGCTTTTGTTATACGGATACGTGATCCATTTTTCTTTTTTAAAAAACGAATTCCAGTCCTGGTTTATAATATCAGAAGTCGGATTCACCGCGTGTCTTTTTCCGCTTAGTGGCTTTAGATAAATTTTTAACGGTTTTTATTTTTGATTTGTTTCGACTTAGTGCTAGTGATTTTCGTTTAGTTTGGAGTTAACTTACTAGCGTTCGGTATATTAGTGAGTTTAGTGAGTACTTTTAACATGGGGCGTACTTCTAAATCAAAGAAGAAGCGTCATCATCGCAGGTCACGTTTAGATAGGTACATAAGTATAGTCCTGATAGGAGGCGACGTCACGGCTGTCCACATGGCCGTCGTGACAGTCCTCGCAGACAGGCGTTAGATACTATTATCGGTGTGCGATTGAGGATAGATTGTCTATCTCTTCCTCATCAGTATCAGTACCGTTGTGTCCATCACGTGAATGTCATATGCCTCATCAGCCTGTGTTGAGCGAATCCAGCGGTGCAGGCGGTAAGGCGAAAGAAACAAGCGCGACGGTTTTGCAAAAATCTGCCTCTAACGACGGTAAAGATGTAGCCGACAAGATTGTGGACGCGTTGTCATCTTTGATTCAAGTAAGATCCAACCATTATTATATCTGAAATTTTGATCAGTGTGTTCATGATTTCGATGTTTGGTGTGCTGAGGTAGAACGTGGATGGGAATCGAATCGCTGGGATGACCACGAGTGTCTATCTCGTATTGGCGGTTGTCCTAGGTGTGACGCACGCACGTGGCTCATTGACTGTGTTACTTGTAATCATTCCAGGAGCCGTGATTCACGTGCTAGACACCGTGATTCATGTTCTACACGTATACGTGGACGACGTAGTTGTTTTAGCAATGTATTAACGCAACAAATGCAAAAAAAAATCCAGATCAATTGACATCATTGGAAACACAGCGTCGGTTGTCTCCACCGCCGCCACGTGATCTGAGTGGCGTTACGTCTCCGGTGGGCTGCAGCCGCCGTTGGCAGAGACTGTGCCGATGGTGCTGCCAGCGCTCTGCAGCTCTGCGCCCGGGGCGCTCCGTGAGTGCTACTACGGATCGAGGCCCCAGCACGACTGATCGTACAATGGATGCTATACGATTCATCAATACTACGGTGAGATCAAACCAAGCTTAATATATTTCGAATTCCGATCCTACAATTGGGGCGAATACGTAGAAGTGTTCGTTTTAAATCACTGGCGTGATAATGAGTGTCTATCTCGCATTGGTTATTAAAGCCTCTGTGCCCTAAGAAGCCACATATAGCAAACATTTGATATGAGGTCGGGTACGGCCAAGTACTAGTGAAGTTAAGAGCTGTAGTAAATATGTACAGTCAGTTTAAGTACTTATGCACTTCTATTGTATCAGTTATTGTAAGTCAAGGTCAGGTACGGCTGAGTACCAGTGAACTTAAGAGCTGTAGTATATTTACTATTAGGTACTGGTACAAGTAAAGCGTGTTGTTTTGGAGTTTGTTAAATATTTGAATAGCTTTACTTCGCATTACATCATTAAGATGGATTGAAGGAAGCTTTTTAAGAAGCCTTTGGAAACAACGGGTTTCAAAGTCGTTGAAAAGCGAATCAATGATTACATGGGGTCGAGTGGAAACGACGCGGAAGAACCTGCGAATTTATGCAATGAGAGATTTTGTTATTGTTAGCAAGACTCAGAGTTCCGTTAAACTGATTTCAGTATGAAAGACCCGTGCCGAGTAGTCGGAGAGCTTCTACATAGCCGCTACGAGTTGGAGCCGATAGCGGGCTTCACCGAGAAGCGCGCACGGCAGATGCTGCTGAACACATGGTCCAGTGGCGCGATGAATGGGCGCCGGACGCGTGCGCTGCGTTCTTGGGTGGCGGTGAACTGAAGACCGGCGTACATGTCTGCGTGGCGCTGCCATGGACTGACAACAAGCATGTCTGCGTAGCGCTGCCATGGACTGACAACCAGCATGTCTGCGTGGCGCTGCCATGGACTGACAACCAGCATGTCTGCGTGGCTCTGCCATGGACTGACAACCAGAATGTCTGCGTGGCGCTGCCATGGACTGACAATTACCATGTCTGCGTGGCTTCGCCATGGACTGACGGTATATTTTTAAGTCTGCGTGATACTACCACAGCCTGATCATATTCTCGAGTTGGCGTGGTACTGTCATGGACTGACTATGGATCTGTGCGGGGCATAGCGATTGCATTAAAAAACTAAATGCGTTTGTTATGCGCACAAATGCTAGAGATCCTCTGACATTTGTGATATCATGTTAATGTTATTATTTTCCTTCTCTTACTATAATAGTGGCCCAATAGTACTATAAATAATAGTTTGGTCATAAAGTAATATCGCCCTGCGATAGAGATTGCTGTAACGAATAGATTCATACATTCATTTGAAATGCCTCCTAAACTTGGCTCATAGTTTTACATGCGATGGTTTGAGTGGACGCTTACGATCGTATGATGAAACCAATAGCAATTTTGTAACAAAATGTATATTTCAGAAAATGGTGACTCTGCTGGTAGTCTCCTACAGCCCGAGGAGGTGCTTCCCCAAGATCATGCGGTCGAGCACGCCTCGCAGTCAGGAGAGGCCGTGTTAACAATTAATGAAAAGGAAGCATGACTACAGCGAGTCACGTGACTTCCGGCGAGCCGGCAGTGGGGCGAGGCGAGCCGAGAGCGGCCGAGCCATCGTCTCTTCACTTGGGCAGCGACATTCGAGCGTGATGGACAGTTCTCTTAGCATTATTCTTGTGCTAGTTAATTATTTAAATCATTAGTTACCTCTTGTTGATTATAACGCTTTTGTTATACGGATACGTGATCCATTTTTCTTTTTTAAAAAACGAATTCCAGTCCTGGTTTATAATAATATTTTATTTGTAATGAGTGTATTTTGGCAGCACTGTAGCGTAGGGTCCAATCATTTGTCAATTCATAGCATCTTATCAAATGTCTTGTTAACGTCTTGTGTTGTCTGTTTCATTTTGACAATCTGGACCCGACGCCTACGCGACATCTAATGTCAGAAAAAATATCAAACATCCCCATTGACTCTCTGACCACGCCGACCTCAGCCGGTGCAACCTGGTCGAAACGTCAGGCAATAATAATCATCATCATCATCAGGTCATTTTAGTCTCCACTACAGGAGCACGACCCTCTCTAGTCCGTCCCAGACAGAAGGAGGATTTGGGCTACACTCCCCACGCTGGCCAGACGGGTTGGGGAAGCTTAATCGATGTTTTATAATGTATTTCCCTTAGTCGCCTTGTACGACATCCACGGGAAGAGACGGAGTGGTCTGCCGGAAACCACACGGCCAACTTTTATTATTTTCATCCAAATCCGTATCTATCCCTACATCATTTCATATAAACATTCACTTTTATATTAGTTAGCAATATTCGATAGTTCAACTTGCATAACTAATAATAGGGTAACTGCATTTGAGTATAAATTTTTAAAGTGTAATTTAGTTGATTGGGGAGGCATTTCGTGTTCTATATGTCGGTAGACGATTATTTATTGAAAGCGCACCTGCTATGGATGTAGTAGGGGAGGATTTTTAATCTGTATGCTCCATGTAGTATGTTGGATTGTTGTTCATACTGTGATAACAAGTTATACAGCTGCCAGACAGGTAAAAAATCTCCATCTCACAGAATACCGCAGCCAAATAACAAATTCTGTTCCTGCGAGTGAGTAAAGGGAGGAGTTGCTGCGTTGATAGTAGGGGTTGCAGCGCGCGAGCGATATATCATGTTGCGAACGTTTATAATATATTAATGCTGACTGGGGATTTTTCCTCAGTCACCGTCATCTTACAAAAAACTGCAACTAAATAACAATTTCGTAGTGACCCTAGAGGGTTGTTTGTTTCTGCGAGTGAGTGAGATTACGAAAAAAGAAGGAGATAGTGTGATGGCAGTGGCAGATGGAGGCGCACCTGGGATTTTTATGTTGCAAACCTCAACAGGCTAGGGTTACCGCTTCACATCAGGTGGACCGTATACTATCCTTTATTTGGTCTACCGCTCGGTCTATTGGGCTGTGTTCTGAGGAATTGTTTAATATGATGCAAGCGGCTACTTTCTATAATCGCACTGCTCACCATTGTCAGAGAATTCATCCTCACGTTCTGGATCGTGCAGTGCAGTTCCAGTGTGGATGTCTCCCGTGCACTATTAAATGGTGGCAATGTAGGTATAATATATGTAATATTCATTGACGCGATATTTGTATGGTTTGTCCGAGGTGTGCTGTCGGAAAAAAAACCCCTTACGACCCACTTGCCTTATCAACATCGGAATCGCAAGAAAAATAATGGTGATACATGTAATTCCTGGAATTTGGTGGAATTTTGCCAATATTTAATTGTTAGTAAAATCACTTGTACCTACACCACTCAATTTAATTTACTTTGACTGGTTTCATCTTTACGGTATATAGGAACATTCATTATCAATATATGTATCTAGATGATAATTATATTGTAAAACAATCAGATACCATGCTATATATAACAACTCATGGGGCGGTGGTGATTGCCGATATACATGAACATCATTATTAAAAAAAACAATGACGTGTGACATTTCTAAGTTCTCATTTTGTTTAGCAATGGGTCCTTGCGGGCGGACCCATTGCTAAACAAAATACGACTACAACAACTTACGACCCACTTACAGAATCCACTCCACATAGTTTCTAGGAAAAACCTCAACTAGAGATGCAAAGATGGAATAGACGATGCGATGATAGATAGTACTCGCAATATGACCTCCATAAAGTGTCGCTCAAGGCTTTAGTGGTACGATTTTGTAAACTCCGGTACAGATATATAATAATAAATATTACTAGCACAAATGCCAGCGGTGTCAAACAAGACGTGACAAATAAAATAGCGGCCGCGACTCGATTGAACATAAATTGAACCACCTCTCACTTTCTGTTGTAAACCGGAACGCATATTAGAATATCTTAGGCGATATAGATGCACGACGAAACTGAGGTAGGTGAGAATTAAAGATAATAGGTATAATTTTGAATAAACCTAGGAATACCAAGTTTATTTGTTTTTCTGATAATTATTATCAAAAAACCTTTTTACCAGTCAAACTTTGGAAAATGCAATCTTTTACGAAATTAATTTAAAATTAGTAATTCCCGTTCCGTAAAAACATTTTTTTAAGAAGACAGCTGATTTACACTGGCTAGCACTGGATAAAGAACAAGAAGAAGGATGACCTTCTTGTTGTTTTTCTTCCTGTGCCTTTCTTTCTGGCTAGCTTGAAAGACGCTATCATAAAGTATACACTCTACTAAATTACAGACACTACTTACAGTTGTAAATCAAGATAAGTTAGCCACTTCGCACGTGTACTTGATTTAATAAATCCCCAATAAATTAATTCGCTACGTCCTCAGTCGGTTTTGTTTATAATATCATAACAGCATGGATTACGCTTGCAGTCCGTCCTTCTTCTTGTACTTCTTCCAGTGCCTTTCTTGTTAGAAGCCAGCTGCCTTCTTCAAAAATGAGCTTTTAGTCCGTCATGTTAAGTACAAGCCATATTGTTTAAAGATACAATACCTATTGATATGATAAAAAGACGGGGAAAGACATGGCCGAACCGAAAAAAATTGTTAAAATTCAAAATATTTTATTTAGCAATGGGTCCTTGCGGGCACTTAGACATGTCACACGTCAATGTTTTTTTTTTAATAATGATGTTCATGTATATCGGCAATCACCACCGCCCCATGAGTTGTTATATATAGCATGGTATCTGATTGTTTTACAATATATTATCATCTAGATATCTTGATAACGAATGTACATATATACCGTAAAGATGAAACCAGTCAAAGTAAATTAAATTGAGTGGTGTAGGTGTGTACAAGTGATTTTATTAATAATTAAATATTGGCAAAATTCCACCAAATTCCAGGAATTACCTGTATCACCATTATTTTTCTTGCGATTCCGATTTTGATAAAAGTTATTTATTTTGATGAATAGAATTAATTCTATTTAATATTCACAAAAATAAATTTTGAAATACAACAACAACACTAAGTCAGTCATGTGATAGAAAAAGAAAGCTTTTACGTAATTAAATTATGTTGTAATAAAATATCGTTGAGTTAGTATGAAAGGAACGGTAATAAGCATTTTCCTTGTAACTCACTAATCCCATGGGAAATTTATCATGTTTCTTGATGAAAAATGTACATGAAATTAATGAGTAAAAATTTACTTGATATTTTGTTAGACGGGTTCATCATAAAACGTGTTGTTTATTCAATTTGTATTTTACACATTAAACTAATATAATGAAAGGAAAAGTTCATGCGTTTACATAGATTAATGATATGTGTCCGCTAGGTTTCGTTCTCTAACAATAACTCCATAAATGCGGCAATTCATTGTTTTTATGAAAAAATAACGTTGTCAACACTCTTCAAATTTAAATATTTACTCTAGACTAGAAAAGGGCAAAATGGCGGGCTTTTACGATAAATTCAGAACAAGTACGTGCAAATTCCATTTTTATGCCCAAATACTAGGCATTTATTGGAGTTATAACATAGGATATCGAGACTCTACAACAACAATCTCTAGTTCATCATCCTTGTAATTATACGTAAAATGTACTTATATATACGTATTACATAATATGTACTTCATCATCATCAGATAATTTTAGTCTCCACTACAAGAGCACGACCCTCTCTCGTCCGTCCTAGACGGAAGGAGGATTTGACCTACACTCCCCACGCTGGCCAGACGGGTTGGGGAGGTAAGGTAAGTGGGTAAGTGGTAATCCATCTATAGTCAGGGTGCGGTCAATATTGGTGAACTTGACTGATCGACTAGAACGCTGCACTCATGCATGACTCGAGTTCCAATATATAACTTACCTACTATTCTCTTTTCGTTTCGCTCGTTTCCTCGTCAACGTTTAATAATACATT
Organism: Hypsopygia costalis; assembly: GCA_937001555.2. NCBI lineage: Eukaryota > Metazoa > Arthropoda > Insecta > Lepidoptera > Pyralidae > Hypsopygia > Hypsopygia costalis. The sequence goes on from OW443335.2 coordinate 8,500,830, forward strand.
AACACGCGCATATTGGGTAGACTAAGAGAAACTAAAAAAATGTAACATGTGTATTTATGACCTTATTTTTGTGAATAAACTAATTTTAACATAAAAAAAAACCTTATTCATACCACTGCTGGGATACGTGTCTCCCCTTAATTGAAGTGGTTTAGATCATACAACAAACATGTTAATAGTATGTAGACATTAATCGTTAATATTGTATTTAGTTTTTGAGTACTGAGAGAGTTGTTTTCCGAAGAAAATAAATAAAAATATTCCACAACGCTTCTCAAATCTCAACTACGGGTTGGAGCTCAGTGTACGCTTAGCTTTATGCACCGGTCGCCTTCCAAATGCGATCAATAAATATGTATTGTGTAATAACCGCATAATTTCGATAACCGATTGATCACAAAGAAGTATGTCCCACGAACTTATGGCTTAATAAAATTATCTGATTTACTCGGTTTTGCTACGTCAATAAAATGTCTATTTAGATTTAGACAAGATTGTTATAATCTGACAGGATACTTTGTAGCTTAGTTAAGTTTTATAGAAATTATTTTTTTATTAGATCAACTCGATCGTGTTGCAAATTCATGTATGCAATTTTTTTTAATAATTGAAGGACTTTTCTAAAGTCATTTATATTTTACAAATTATTATGCCAGGTATATAAGATTTGTATAGAGGACGCTAATGATATCGCCACATTTGTATATTCCCAGCATTGTCGCTGTAGTTGTCCCGTTACGGGACTTGTAGTTTATCGAGAATAGAAGGTCGCATTGGAGAAGCAATTCACAAAATGGATTTCGAGAGGTTGGACACTGAACTATAATTGCCCAACCACGATATAAGCTTACGATTGAAATAAAAAAAAAATGGTCATGTAAGAATTTACTTTGAAAATAAATAAATAAAAGGAATAAAGAAAGGAAGAAGTATAACCAAATAACAATTCCCTTTACGGTTATTGTGTTGTGATGTCACCAGAAAGAATGGAAGGAGTATAGGCTGGAAACGAATCGGCGACCCCTCGGTGTTGCTGATCTCCATAAGCGGTGGTGATTGCTTTCCATCAGGTGACCCTCATGCTCATCAGGTGACTCTCATATTAAAAAAAAATATACCTACTATAACTGTAACCTAAAAACTTTTCAATGGATGTCACTGGGGATTATGTTTAGTTTTGTCTAACATGACTTTCATTCGATTAGTGACGGACATTGGGATAAACTCGATTTGTTCAATCTTTATTCACATCATAATAAGGTAATTGATTGTAAACTTATTGTTTTCAAATTAATGTTAAAGTTACGACACGAGTGTTGCAGTGATGGTCAATAATAACGAAAACATAAAAATGATATAAAATATTTAAACCTACGTGCAACTTGCAGTTGAAATTTATTTCAATAAAAATGCCTAAAGTCCAATTTATATGGCAAACAATAAATATTTTAACTGAAAACCACAATTGAGATATATTTTTCATAAAATTATATTACAAAAGTATTGGATAAATGTCACTATAAAATACGCTCACTATTTGACGTGTTTTTAAATTTAATTAGTGAAGGACCTTGAGCATTTGCTCTCCCACAAACTCAATCTGATCAATCGTTAATGCATATTCTCCATAATGAGATAATCGGTTCGAAACTGATTATTACAAAGTTTAGCTTACTGCTGCAGCTGTGGATAATAAAGCACGAAAATAAACTTTGTAGTTCTAGACCAAAGCAAAGACATTAAATATTTATTACAATTATGTTAAATCTCTTTGTTATACACTAAATAAACGAAACATATAAAATATGGTCGAATTTCAGTTCATATTCTTTTACAAAAAATTGGATAAAGGCGAGTTGAAGTCACATGAAGAGAATGGTTCCATATAATATTAATGTAGTGTATAGATAGTGTGATAGGAGGGTGATCTACAAAAAATAGCAACGATTGCTGTTTGGTTTCGAATTTTTGGTTTCTTCTGTTTTTGGTTTCTGTTTGGTTTCGAAGATGCAAACACTGTGAGTAACACAGTGTTTGCATCTTCGAAACCAAACAATCTTGGAGGCAAAAGTGGCACAGTGTTGGCAAAAGGAGGAGTCTCAATTACAAGGTTATAATGGATTTTTTTGATACAACAACCTCTTTGTTTTAGTTCCTGTTATTAGCGTTGTTATAACTTTAGTAAGCGTTAAGGGTAGAGAGACTAGCAGATCCTAAGAGCCAGCATTCCATTCAGACAATAAGGTCGGGATAAGGTTTATATCTGGTTAGGAGTGTTTGAAATTTTAGAAAATTTGCCGTTATACAGGACATTACGAAATGTTTAGTGTAAGTAAAGTTAGATGGTGATTAGTATTGAGCAGTATACTTTGAATAGATTCTGGGCAGCAGACTGAAGACTCCGATACTGACAAATTGGCAATGTTGCTGACGAGATTGGAAATATCACACAGCACATTCTGCATCTTTCTTTTTTCTTTAATTTTCTAATTAGTGTTGAGCTCATAGAAATTCATAATTATGTGTTTAATGTGTTCAGAACTTCAGATGCAGAAAAAAAATACTGTGACAGACTGACTATAGTACACGAGTGTTTATATAAAGGTTTTCTATTTGGACATACGAAACTCTAAAATGTGCTCTACTTCACAAGGACATGACAGTACATAATTATTATAATGGGATATCATAAATTGGTTTTCTCGCTCGGGAGGTCCCGATGAGAAATAAATTGGAGAAAGAGTTTATGGGGCGAATAAATTGTGAGTTTGCGTAAATAGTACCGTGGCGGTGCAAAATTTATCGGAAAAGATTTGTAGGCTGTGCCGATTCTGCAATTTGACTATCGGAAAATATATTTTATGACGTCCAGGGCACTTTGTTCGGCTTAATGGTAGTTCGGGAACAATTTTTCCGAATTTCAGACGTGTTGACGGAGGTCGTGATTTGTTGCCGCTATCTGTTCGGATTTTGAATTATTATTAGTTTTAATTTTGAAAAAAAGTAAATTAGGACTGAAATACGTTTTTTTTTCTATGAGACGAAACGAGTATGTGGGTCACCTGATGGAAAGCAATCACCACTGCCCATGGAGATCAGCAACACGAATGGGTCGCTGATCCGTTGCCAGCTTTTTAAGGGAAATAAATGTCCTTGAAAGATTCCATGTCGTAGTTGTTCAGAAATACCGCTGAGGGAAGTTGATTCCACAATTTCACCGTTCGTGATAATATATTTTATATCTTTTTTAGTCTTAGGAAACGTACTGTAGTAGATCGCCAATTATCAAGATGATATGGATGGAATTAAAATTTATGGCGAGTTATACGATAGTGAAATTCAGCGGCAGGTATCAAATCAAACAGCTCATCCTAGCATCCACCGTGATATAATTTGTATAGAACAGAAAGACTGATACATATCATATTATGTATCTGTCTTACATTCTATATCTAATATTTTCCAAGGTCTCTATGTTTTATAATGTAATCTTTAGGCAGTTCTGATATTACGCATCGGAGCTACAAACGGGCTGTCACTACTAAGATTACGAAAAATAGCACTTTTATCATTTATAATTAATAATCTTTTTCTTCTATTTCTCTTGGTCATAATTTATAAATATAAATAGAACTGAAAACGCATACGTATAATTTAAGACAACAGATATATCTGTTTGTGAGTAGCGACATCTAGTAATGAGTAGCAAAACTTAAATGATATGGAGCAGTCAGTTGATCATCTAAAGATATGGAGTAGTCAATGGAATTTATGGTCAATAGACTGTGTTCTTTTTTTACATTTCTAGTAAGGCATACAACGAAAGAAGATGACTTTAAAATTGTTCAAAAAATAACGTTAAACACTTTAATTTTCCTATAATCACCAGAGTGATACAACATCTTCAGGCCCTCGGGCAAGGCATGTTAAACGCCTAAAATAATAGAAGACATGTGTTTAATCAGAAACCGTAAAAAACATACACAACTAAAGTCTCCACAAAGAAATTTGTCTTTTACTACGACGTCATAAAATTGCATTTTCATTGCGTCCATTCCTCGGTATAGATCTATAAATTTTCAAACGAATATCGACTCTATGTCAAAGAATATGAGGTATTATATCAGAGGGGTGATATGGCAGACTATATAAAGTAAGCAGATGCTGCATACAACCTGTTAATTATGGGCAACTTTTGAAATACTAGTTTCGCGATAATTACTCGGCAGGGCGCGCGACATAAGACAATAAAAAGTTGTAAAAAAACAAACTTGCGCGTCTCGATGCGAAACTCGTTCACTGTATGATAAGTTTGCAGATAGGCCGATGTGTAATTTGCTTTTTTATGTGAGGTTGTACTCGTATATCTATAAATAAACTAGTACATGCCAATATCAATGAATGTTTAAATTTCTTTATAGGTTATTTAATTTGCCAAAACATAAAATGTAAAAAATTCCATAAATTTAAATTCCATCAATATTATCTTGATAATTGGCGATCTGCAGTACACTTTAGAATTAACTTCATTCAGCAGTATTCCCAAATAAATATGAAATGGGAGCCTTCAAGAACAGAGTCAGTTTTTTTCTTAAAAGGCTGGCAACGACTCTATGGTGTATCTCTATGCTGATTTCTATGGGCGGTGGTGATTACTTTCCATCAGGTGACCCACATGCTCACTTGCTCCCTCTCATATAAAAAAAATCAATTAAAATAATTTCAAATTGTAAACTTTCTGTAATTTTAGGCATACTTAAATATTTCATTTCGCTACTTACCACTGCCAGATAACAATGCTACTGAGTATTGTTGTGTTCCTGCTAATGAGTGAGGTTACTAGACGTGAGGTGAAGTTTTTAATTCTACTTGTACACTAAACTTATTTGCTAATTCTAAACTAATTAGTTGGCCACTAACCACAGGCAAACCCAAGCTGCGCGTACGCCCCGGCCCGGCTAGATATTCCCGCCAAACTGAGTTGCGCAAATCGGGACAGACTGTTTCTAAGACCGCAAGCCGAGACCATGGCAGCTAGCCGACACAGCGCTGTTAAGGGTTGCACAATTACTATCTCTCTATTCTCATTACCTGAATTGATCAGTAACAAATAAATAAATAATAAATAAATATTTCTGGACAATTTACACAGCGCCATCTAGTCCCAAATTAAGCGCAGTGCTTGTGTTATGGGACACCTGATAAATGTACTTAAATACATTTTTTATAAATACATACTTATAATACATAGAAAACACCCAGACCAAGACAAACAGACATGTTCATGCACACAAATGTTTGTCTTGTGCGGGAATCGAACTTGCGACCTCGGAGACAAAGTGGCCATTGCTAACCATTCGACCACCGAGCTCGTCATTAATCAATGATACGACCAGAAGATGACAGATTTAATCAGACAGTTACTCACAATATGCTTCACTCGGAGACGCTTGTACAATATTTAATCTTTGCCCTGCATCGAAGGTTGTAAGTAAACTGCATGGCTGGTCAGCTGCCATCAAGTGCAGTAAAATGATTGGAATATCGTAGCATTATTATTGTTTAAACTGGAATAGTACCTCCAATCACACTAGGCCAATTATGAAATCTTTTGTCGTCGACTGTAACACGAAATCATTAAATGAGCTCGGTGGTCGAATGGTTAGCAATGGCTACGTTCATTCCGAGGTCACGGGTTCGATTTCCGTGTAGGTATTTTCTATGTATATATGTATGTATTTAAAAAAAATAAGTATATTATCAGTTACCTAGTACCTACCCATAGCTTTGTTTAGTTTAGGACTAGATGGCAGTGTGTAATCTGTCCAGCCAAGTGTAATTCGTAGCGTAACGAACGTTAGATAAATCACGTGACATTTTGTCAAAATCGAACATTTTAGTATGAGAATTGACAAATGTCACGTGATCTATCTAACGTACGCTACGAATTACAATTAACTAGGGGGGCAGTAATATTTATTATTTAATAAACATGTTATCAATTAGTGAGCATAAGGTACTTGTTTAATTTATTTATTTAGGTATTTTGGCGTCAAGAAATTGTATACAGATAACGAATGCAAGTGAACTGTACGTTTAATTTCACAAACTTTAATTTAGTTTCATCACGGTGTCTGTAATCAAATATTACATGTTAAATTTGACCCACTACCAAAAGGAGCTCGATGATATCGTTGCGCGTGTCAGTCTAATCGATCACGCAAGTTAAGCAACGTCGACCGTAGCCTGTCCATGGATGGGTTTGTTTATCTTTAGCGCCTCCGTGCTTCCGAGGGCCGTTTAAGCCGTCGATCCCGGCTATTGTCATAAGATGCTAGTCGTTAAGCCAAGTCAGAGTCTTTGGGCGGCTTGAAAACACTAACCTCCGCCGACCCGAAGTTGAGCAACATGGCGAAGTATGCTCTTAACCCTTTTGATTAAGGAGAGACCCATATCCCAACAGTGGGATGATTATGGGTTGATGCCGACATATATTCTGCAAATACTGAGTGAGCCGAAGTATCAAAAGACGTGGTAGCGACATAAGCGAAACTTTAACGAAATTAGCTTCGTTTCGCTTCGTTCCCGATGTACCCTGCGCTTTACGTGCGCCAGTCTGACTCGTACTCTACCTTGTTCTGATCACTGTTTGTATGTAACAATATTAAACATCATTCAAAGTTACACATTCTATACTATTATTATTAAAAATAATAAAAAATGGTTGTTATATCCAGATATTACTTTATATTATATACATATATTCAGTTCAAAGGTATTCTACTTCCATTCTCCCTTGTTGCGTAAATTTCCGCATACTATGTTTATTGTGATAATAATTATATATCTCTAGCTACCGAATTCCGCATGTTCTATGCCTAGATTAGAACTAAGCTTACTAAACTGCATAATTTCCATAGCCGAGTATAATCGTAACATTCTAATATTATCATCTATCTGTAATAATGCCTGTATGTATTTTTATTAATCTTGGTTTACGAACTTATCATGTTAAGGATGTCGCATCGTATTCTTAAAACCCGCCGCATTGCATACGACTAGCTATTTTAAAAATAGTTCTGCTTTACAATGTAATGCTTTGACGTTCAGGCGGATTGTCTATAATTTATCGTTAGATTGGGTTTGCTTTGTGATTAATTAAAAATAGGATACGTTTCCAGAACCTTTATATTCTGCCTCAACGCGTACGGTCAGCAGTTCTATAAGGCATATGACATGCCTACAACCATTTTATCTTGAGGTATATGACCAATTCTAACTAACTATAAAAAGGTTGTTATCATCATCATCAGCCTGTATCTAACCACTGCTGTACGACGAACCTTCACCAATGCTTTCCACCAAATACGATCCTCCACCTTCCAGCCACTTTCTTAAGGTCATCGGACCATCTAGAAGGGGGGCAACGCTTCGTCGTCCTATGCGCAGCCTCCATTGTAATACCTTCCTCTCCCATCTGACATCACTTACTCGGCAGATGTGACCCGACCACTTCAGCTTCCAAACTCTGAAAGCTATGTCGATACCGAAAATAAGGATGTGTGCCTTACTAAATTAGAGATTTTTTTTATAGAAATATAAGTATCATACAAATAATGTTTATGTAATTAAAATCCCCACTGGATTGGCAATACACACTGGTTGATGAGTTCGTCGTATGACATTAAGTGTATCGGACCAAAAGATCTTTCTTTATTCCCTGAACGCTGTCCATCTTAGTTGCATTCGAAATCTCTTTGTCGAAGTCGTTTGTCCACTTGAGACATACTTGTCAACTATTTCGAGAATGGAGGAGTTTCCTACTGTAACGGGGGCTGGTACTAGGTGAGTAGAAAGGCCACAAAACCGATTGCTGCAGGCTATCAAGGTCCAAGGATCTTTGTTCAGCAGTAATTGTACGTCTTCCAGCAGCAGGATTGTTGACGATCCCAAACTGACAGACGATTTAGAACCTTTAAGTATGAGAAGAGATTTTGCGGCCCTTTGTGTGTTTGTACAATGGGGTGTGTTCAGAGAAGTTGTTTGACATGATGCCCACAGCCTCCTTCTACAGTCGCACATTGGACCCTAAGTGGTCGCGTACTGTGCGGTTCCAGATAAGTTTTCTCCCGCGTACTGTAAAGCTGTTGAATGAACTGCCTGTCGAGTTTTTGCCAGGAGACTATAGCATAGGGTTCTTCAAAAAGGGCTTGAAGAGGTTTTTACAGGGTCGGCAACGCGGTTTGATGCCCCTGGACTTACAGGAGTTCACAGGCTACGGTAACTGCTTTCCACAGGCTGACCGTATGCTTGTTTTCCACTTTAGTGGTATAAAAAAAGCAGCATGATATTTACATAGAATATATTTAATCTGTCATAGATCTCTGTCAATTCTAAGAATTTCGCCTATCATAAGATTTTCGCTTATGATAAAGTAATGCTGCTACTACCTACAAAATGCTACTGGGTACTTGTTTCACTGCTAATTTTGGATCGTAATTTTGAAATGGGCACACTTTAACAGAAACTTGAATGACTTAAAAATCTAGACAATCCAACAAAAACTTGCTCTACATCACCGGGCACGTTGTTAATCTAGAAATCTGCTTGAGCACCTGCCGCTTATCCAAATGGACAAACAACATTACACTACCGTGTAGCAGAATGGGCAGTTTTTATAGCGGCTACTGGTTAGTGAGCTATTTGCAGGTAAACTCAAAGGACGGTTTACATGCAACGTTTATTACACGTATCAAAGTCGAATTAAAATTTGAAGGATATGTTTATAGTATATATTTGGGGTGTAAGTAGTTCATCAACATCTTAGAACCAAAGCCAACTTCACCTGCACGCGGTGCACCCTGCTGACTGACAAACGAAGCTCTGGCAAAAAGAGAGGTAGGGAGCGTAATTATAAGCCACCCGACTGGGTAATGTACCTCCACCTCACAGAATACCGCAGCCAAATAATAATTCCCTTGAGGGTTGTTGTATTCATGCGAGTTAGGTCGCCAGAAAGGAAGGACATACTGCGTTAACAGCAGGGGTGGCGGCGCGCGAGCGGTATTTTTAATGTTACGAGCGTTAATATGACTACGGTAACCGCTTCACATCAGGCGGGCCGTATGCTTGTCTGCCATCCGACGTAGTACAAAAAAAATATATACTTAGTCACGTTAATACAAATAAACTAATATTATGAGTATAAGTGAAAACATAAAATGAATATAAAAAATATAACTTTAATTATAACCAACAAAAAATAAATAAGGATATCAAATTATTAACTTAATACTATTATTATGATAACGTTGAAGCAACGTCTTTGGATTTTGAATAGAGAATCTAATTAGCACTACTAATCGATAGTACAATTACTAGCACAAAATCTAAGCCGCGTGCTAGAGATACTTTAACCACCTTTGAGGAAACAAATGGAATACATATAAAACTATGCTTCTTTTCAAATGTCAAGTGATAACTCTTGAAATAAGAGATAATTCTTAGGTTATAAAGTTAATTTAGGTATTTGAGTCGTCAACCCTTATTCACCCGACTGCTGGAATACGGGCCTCCGAGGTGAGACCATTGAGAAGTCGAAGAGCATACATACTCCCCCACGCTGCTCTACTGCGGGTTGGCGGAGGTTGGCTATTAAAGACTAACAATATTAATAATCACTTATAGTTACACATTCTATATTATTATGTATCTCTTTTTAATCACGGGTCAAACCCGGTCATTTGATAGTGCGCGGGGATATGGATCCAACGCGTAGAGGCCCCTTTGTGAAGTTTGATGTAATGTTGTACGCCCGCCGTGACCCGCTCCAGGATATGTGAATGGAACGACATACCCATGAGCAGGTCTCGGCAGGCGTTGAGACTATTGCGAAGTGTGATGGAAAATAAATGGGCTATGGAGATGAGATCTGAGTGAACTTAATACAGAAGAGGGACGGATATTATTATTAAAAATAAAAAGAAATCGGTTATTATGGCCAAATATATTACTTTACTATATATACATGTTATGTAATTGATTACTGGTTAATTTTAATTTAATTAATAATTTTAAATAATAAAAATCATTCAAATTGTTCTTGTATTTTTCAAATTATAAATAAACATGAAGAAATAATAACGGAAAATTTGCTCTCAGAACATCAGATCAGATCTTAAAACCTAAACTCTCAGAACAGACACGAAATAGCCTCCTGCCATAGTAATTGATTGAGTGGAGTGCAAGAAGTAAAGAGTAAATAGTCTATAATGGTTAAACGGAGGAAATAAATTAGAAACTTGAGACTTATGAGACGAAGAGAAATATTTATGTTCTCGACACGCGAGAAAATGATGACATTCGCTTTGAATCAATCGAGACGTAACATGTATGGCATTCGTTTGACATTATGCATAAAAAGAAACGGGAATGATGTAGAAACTATCTCGAAATATGCGTTAAGAGTGCCGCGAGGCAAATTATGAGTGCAGCTGCTGCATGCCGCTAGGATACAAAGTCTATCAATGTAAACGTCATTTTATACCGGTCAGTTATGAACGATGGGCAGTCGCAAGACTAACTGGTTGTCACTATGCCAGGTGCCGGTCAAAAATAGATTTTATATATAGATCATAATTGTAAGGTTGTTAATTCACATTTAATAGACAAGCTGGTGCATTCATTAGAGGTAGCTTCCGTCGTGTAGGTAAACTTTTATTAGTTGAACAGAGTTGCAGTTGCAACTCGGTTTTCTGTTGCGACAATTTTATATAGAAGTTTATGATATTAGTGCAATATTTAAAATTAAATTTTAAATTAAGGAGTTTACAGCATACTCCGTAGCACTGTTTAACTGAGGAATGATCACTCCTTTTGAGCTGCTTCAAGGCAATATTGTCGAAAACATATTACCTTAAATGTGACTATAGATTCAGTTTACTACCATGAATAATATTGCACAGATGTCATAATCTACTGTATTAAAATAAAAGTTGTGGATAGTCGTGGCTCCATGCATAATGCACAAATACGCAAATCCATAAATATACAGGATCACATTTGCATATGACTATGCACATTTTTGACAGTTTTATCTTATTTGTTTTATTTGTTGAAGTTGTTTGTGTACAAACAACTTCATTAACAAAGCGCAAAATTATATCATAAAGTACATATACGAGCAGTATTAGTTGATATTTGTCTGTAATATGTCGCGTTTTGGAAAACGTTTCTAACAATTTCGATGTTTATATTATAGAGATTTCGTGTAAGTGTCAGAACTAGTAGAATCATTTTAATATATACGACCATAAAAATATTACACTAATGTCATAATGTACTATGTTAAAATAAAATCCGTGGACAGCTCCAGATCCAGAAATATATATATATATATATATATATATATATATATATATATATAAATATATATATATATATTATATATATATATATATATAGTATAGTGTAATATTTTTATGGTCGTATATATTAAAATGATTCTCTGTAATATATATATATATATATATATAATACAAATATAATTAAAGTATACTTTTATGATTTGCTCATTTGATATTTCTGGATCTGGAGCTATTATCAATATTCAAACAATATAGTGTATATATAATATAGTGTAAATATTACAATAACAATTTTATTAACAAATGCGCTAAATTGTATCATAAAGTATAAAAAAAAACACACGAGCAGTATCTACTATATGTACCTATATTAAAAATTGTGCTCTCAGCAACACTTCTAACGATTTCTATTTTAAATAGTATATTGTAAATATATGTAAAAGAACGATTTAGCTAAGTCTCTATTCCTGGAAAATTCGTTTCTCCTAAAGGACGTCGACTAATATTCGGGAAAAGTGTTTGAACCTTACATAAACCATAAAACAAAGAAATTAATCACAACACTACGCTATGTACACGACCTAGTCATATTTTATTCAATTGTACAAGTTGTGATATTTCCGTAAAGCGCTGTACAACAATTCGATATTTAGGTTACTACTAAAGCTTGTCTATTGTGCAAAGTGAAATGTTCCTGTTTATAGGTTGGCCCAAGTAATAAGCGTAAGCCGATTGTGATATAACAATCTTAATACTGAAAATAGGACTTATCAAATTTGACGGAAAGCCTTCGACGGCCAGACGAAAAATACGGGATTTGGGTTAGCAGTTTAAAGATACAATCATCTTTATACTGCCTGCGTAAGTTTGAGAAACGTGTACGCCATTACTTCGTTTACTGACTGACATATTGTATTCATAAGTTATTTTAGATACAAATATAGCAAGCAAACACGGGTGCCTACTGCAAGACATGAGTCTACATCAATTTCATACATGACAATGTCTGTTTGTCTTTGAATGTGTGTTAAATTTAAGTAATTACTAAAATTGGCTGTGTGGTTTCCGGCAGACTATATCGATCAGGCCTCCCCAACCCGTTTGGCCAGCGTGGGGAGTGTAGGCCAAATCCTCCTTCCGTCTAGGACGGACGAGAGAGGGTCGTGCTCCTGTAGTGGAGACTAAAATGGACCTGATGATGATGATGACTAAAAATGAATGAATTAAAGTATATCTATTGTTATCTAGTACCCATATTACAAGCTGTGTAATATATGTATAATATGTGTAAAATAAAACAAAACTGGTTTTTATTATACCTATATTACCATCATTTTTGCGTTGGTACTACTCGTAAGAGGTACTTGCTCAGCTTCTATATTAATATTTAATTTTTCCGTAGAAATTCAATAGCTAATCTGAAGGATCCACTACATCTAGGTAACGTTAACTTTGCTTCTAAAGATCTAGAAGGTTCTAGAAGATTTATAACAATTACGCACGCTATTCGCTTGTGAGTTGCGCCTATCAGCTTGCTATGTTTTATTCAGACCCGCGACTCGTTAGCGTAGTGCATTGTGGTCGCTAAACAAACCACCACAGCGACCACATCCCAATGCATGCCTGATTTTTCTTTCGCAATCTTGTTTAAACTCAGTTTTGCTTGGAAAGTTAGTGGAAGTAACTCAAGTTCCTGATTAAAGCAGTGCTGAGAATCTTCATGTTAAATTTAATTCAGCGCCATGAACCTTTAATGATCTCGATGTTGAAATTGGAATCTACTTTTAAATTAAAGAGTTTGAGCATACTCTGTAACAGTGTTTAACTGAGGAATGATCACACTTTTTGAGCTGCTTCAAGGCCACAGACTTGGCTTAACAACTAATCCAATGACGACAGCCAAAGCCAACTGCATCTGCTCGGAGTGCATGTGGCTCAAATGATTTAACAAACCATCCTCCATTTTGCTACCACTAATGTCACGTAAATGGCAGCCAAAGCGTTTAATTAATTCATGTCGACACAAAATACTGATTTTGACCTCATAAATTTATTTATATATGTACTTGTTTGGGGTGTAAGTGGTTCATCAACTTCATTGAGCCAAACACAACTTCACCTGCACGCGGTGCACCCTGCTGACTGACAAAGAGAGGTAGGAAGCGTAATTGTAAGCCACCCGACTGGGGAATGTAGCTCCACCTCACAGAATACCGCAACCGCAGCCAAATAACAACTCCTTTGAGGGTTGTTGTGTTCCTGCAAGTGAGTGAGGTCACCAGAAGAAAAGGAGATGCTGCGCTGGCAGCGGGGGCGGTGGCGCGCGAGCGATATTTTATATTGCGAGCGTTAATATGGCTACGGTAACCGCTTCATATCAGGCGGGCCGTATGCTTGTCTGCCACCAACGTAGTAGAAAAAAAACTTGTTTCTCTACAACATATCCTTACAAGTTTAGTACTTAAATACTATACTCGTAACACAGTACAAGGACAGTATGTTTATGACTTGGGAAAATTAATGAATGGTGATGAAATCTATCATAGCTGAAGACTATTTTAGAGACGAACTCGGTGGTCGAATGGTTAGCAATGGCCACTTTGACTCCGAGGTTGTGAGTTCGATCCCCGCACAAGACAAATATTTGTGTTCATGAACATTGATGATTTGTGTTTGGTCTGGGTGTTTTCTTAATAATGAGTAAACTACTGTATGAAATATTTTTTTTTCACAGCGCCATCTAGCCCCAAAGTAAGCAAAGCTTGTGTTATGGATACTAGATAACTGATAAACATACATAAATACTTTTTTTTGTAAATACATACTTATGATACATAGAAAACACCCTGACCAAGACAAACAGACATGTTCATGCACACAAATGTTTGTCATGTGTGGGAATCGAACCCACGAGCGTTGGTGTCGAAGCCGCGTCATTGACCGCTACGCCACCGAGTTCGTCTTATATGTAAGTATAGTAAGTTTCTATGTATTATATGTAAGTATTTAAAAAAGGTATGTACGTATCAGTTATTTATTACCTATACCATAGTACAAGCTTTTGCTTAGTTTGGAACTAGATGGCCGTGTGTAAATGGTCCTGGAATATTTATATTTATATATTAATATTTTTTCGTGATGCGCTTATCAATGTACAGATAGACTATCTTATACGTTATAAAATTCTAAAAAAAAATGTTTATTGACTTCTCTTCTATAAAGACCCCTACAAATAAACAAAGTTATTTTTATAAAAAAAAAAACAAATCTCGTAGTACAGACTTCGACCAGTTAGAAATTTAGTCTTTTATTAATTAGTTAAAAATACATTCTAAGTATAATGCCACAAGAATAAAAATGTTGATTTATCATAGTTGCCAGATTATAGTAGATGCCAATGAAAATTATCTTGTGTTGTTTCATTTCCCCCATTTGTAATAAATAGGCATTAAAAAGTTGACAATTTTCGATGTTCATATATAGCTTGGTAATGATAGTCCTAAGTAATAATTGCAAAAGTTCTGTACATCATAATCATTGACCACAATTTACTACCCTTTAACTCAGGCGTCAACTTTCTTTTATGAAATGAAAACAGTCAAGTGCGCGATGCTACGTAATGCCACAGAGTTCCTTAGTAGATAAAAAGAGATACTTATTTTTTTTAATGCCAAGCCGAGTGCAGAGTAAGCATATGTCTAGCGTGATTGATATATAGCAGGTACAGTAACACATAGGTTGATTATAATATAAGTTTTGCTTGTGCTCTGGTACCCTGCTCTTAACGCCATATCTCCTTAAGTCTGATGTTTCTCGATTAATTTGGAGCGTTCTCACTAGAAAAATGCCTATACCTTGTATGGTATAGTCATTTTTTTTGCATTGATGTTGTGTACAACACCTCAGCCAAATAGCAGTTTGTAGTTATATTCTTGTGAGTAAGTCTGTAAATTTCCTCAGAAATTGCTATATTGACTATGGAGTGAACATCACGCAAGCGACACACCTTAGCTACAACCAAAGACCATAGCCAAAGACGAGAGGTTTTTGTTATTCAATTAAAAGACCCTAATTTGACCACATTTTATATATTTACAACTTTACAAAAACCCTTTAGAAATATTATTTTAATTGTATACGAACTCGTAGTTGAAAATTCCGCAATACGTTACTACAAAATGTACAGATGACGATAAAAATGTTTGTTTATTTTTACACCAGACAATGAAATGGTTTTATAAATCAGAATAAAAAAGGATGTATCGTTGTTACCATTTTTAAAATAGCATTTTAAAAGATTGGAATGGAAATAACTTTATAGTAAAATATTTTTTACACTCCATTCTAGTTATGGAAAATTATTATGGACGTCGAAATATAAATAATCCGGCGGAACACAGTTGTGCCTATTCGGTATAGGTACATGTCATATTTTAAGCACCCGGTACAACGAGGCTGATGCAGATTTTTGAGTAGCAGAGAGCTAGAGATCTAATCTTCTCCAAATATAATAACTTAAAAATCTCAATTTTTTACTTTCCCTTTAATTTGAAATTTGTATGTCACATAGGACAAACAGAACGTTGATCAACTGATCGATCATAAAACAATTCAGACGTAAGATATTAAAGTGAAAAATCACACTTCGCTCTAGTTTAGTGTATTTTACAATATAGTTAAATATTTATACAAATTTAGAAGACAAGCCTTTCATAATAATATCCTATAGTGAATTATTTTTCTCAACGTCTGTACCTGCACAGTTGGGTGATTCAAGAAATGTCCGGCTAATTACACCCTATCTTCCATTACGAGTAATTTGCTTATTCCGGTATGAATGACGGTCACTGGTTCGCCATCTGGAAGCCAATAACATACTATTAATGTTGCTTACAGTGCTTGGCAATTTCTTCCAAGATACATTAAAATCTGAGTTACCTTAATGTGTATTTGTAAGTATCAATTTGACAGAGCAGATGTTGTTTGCTGATCACCCATCTATATGAAAGATCGACACATTTATCAAAAAGTAATTTTAGTCGGAGAAGAGACAATAAACGTTCTAGGTAGTTTTTTGGAGTTTGAGTCTGTCTTATATGTATTACAGTATCTATTTTAACACTAGCTGGCCCGGCGAACTTCGTACCGCCTAATTGTCAATGAATGTCGTGGTATACATATTAGTTGAACAAAATTTATGATGTCTTGAGATTAATATAATGAATAATAGGAAATAATAGAGAAGCACGATGGCGTCATTGCGCGTGTCAGTCTAATTGTACACGCAAGTTAAGCAACGTCAACCGTAGCCTGTCCATGGATGAGTTTATATTATCTCGAGCTCCTCCGTGCTTCGGAAGGTACGTTAATCCCTCGGTCCCGGTTGTAATCATTAGATTAACTCGAGGTCCTCCGTGCTTCGAAGGGCACGTTAATCCGTCGGTCCCGGTTGTTATCATTAGATTATCTCGAGCTCCTCTGTGCTTCGGAAGGCACGTAAGACGTCGGTCCCGGTTGTTATCATTAGATTATCTCGAGCTCCTCTGTGCTTCGGAAGGCACGTAAGCCGTCGGTCCCGGTTGTTATCATTAGATTATCTCGAGCTCCTCCGTGCTTCGGAAGGCACGTTAAGCCGTCGGTCCTGGTTGTTATCATTAGATGGCAGTCGTTAAGCCAAGTGGCCTTTAGGCGGCTTGAAATTACTGGCGTCCGCCAACTCGCAGTTGAGCAGCGTGGTGGAGTATGCTCGAAACATATTCAGTTGAAGGAAGACCCGTATTTAATATTACCCAGCAGTGGGTAAATATTACCCAGCAGTGGGTAAATATTACCCAGCAGTGGGTAAATATTAAGTTCAGTATTTTACTATGTCACAAAATAAAGTACCATGACACTTGACAACCAATTAATATTCATTTTCAAGCATTCATTCATAAACAATTTTCAAAACAACAACGGACACCTTTCGCGACGTAAAAGTTAGACCAATCGATTTGACATTTAATTGAAAATCAATAAATATCCCAATCCGTTTTCAAATTTAATTTTTCGACAATTTTGTCAATGTTTTAATACTTATTATCCTATACCCACATTTCTGAACGCACGCATACATTTGACGTACGCACGTTAACGTCACGTTTGACAGGTCCGACATCCACGAACATTTTGTATGGAAAAATGATTTTTCTTTTATTTTATTTTTTTCGTAAATTTTCCAATGTTTTTAATAGTTATTCTGCTATTCTGGACGGAGACAAATCCAACAAATGTAAAACCATGGCAATCGGTCCAGCCGTTCTCGAGTTATAAGTGTTGTAACAAACACGACTTTCTTTTATATATATAATAGATATATTTTACGGTTGGAGTTAGATTAGATGTAAGTAACGCAGTGTCTAAACTATGCCGAAGGTACGCGACCGAAGTGCAGCGATAAATAAACTCATCGATGGACAAGCTACTGTCGACGTTGCTTTACTTGCGTGTTCGATCTGATGATCTTATGATCAGACTGACGCACTCAACGACGTCATCAAGCTCCTTCTATTTCTGTTCAGTTAAAATAAATCTACTAAAATACGCTTTCAGATCTAGGTAATGAGATTTAGCAAGAGGGCGAACTATTCGGGTTTTTGTAAGTAACGACTGTACTTCATCTCGAGCCCTCGGCCCATTGTTCACCTGACAAGGTTCGCGATAATATTGAAATACCGCACGTGAATAGAGCCTCCATTCATCTGTCTTTCTATCGCCGTAACTTATTTTACACACAGGTATAACGTTCGAGAAGCAATTACAAAATCATCAAGAAGTGTATGTGATTATTTTCAGTTCTGTGAATTAATTTCAATCTCTTCCATATTGAAATCACGAAGACAGTCCCGGAGCAGTGCGCAAGCAATATTTCTTGGCATGGGAAGATATTTTTGTATGGGATATAACCGCCATGTAACGCATAGAAAGATATTATTTCTTAGACGAATTACACACTGCCATCAGTCCCAAACTAAGCAAAGCTTGTACTATGGGTAGTAATACTAGATAACTGTTAACAATATCAGTTATCTAGTACTAGTACCCATAGTACTAGTAGTAAAAAAATCACTTATTCATTGGTATGAATAAGCATTCTATTCAGTTATTGAATCGCAATAAGAGTTGGTGGTAAGGGGGCAGTTCTTCGATCATAGGATAACATCGACTGCGAGATTTCAGTAGCTTGGACTTGAGGTAACCAGTGTCATCTGTGACTCCAAAATTCAGCCAAGTTGAAAGGACAAATCAATAAATCCAAGATTAGACCATTTTATATGTTAGTAAAGGTCTTTCATGGAGTTGAATATGCTGCGCAGTATGCGTGAGGTTTCGTAGAAGGACCGCGTCAGGATAAGTAAATAGATGTAGGTGAAACAAAGTTCACCGGGTCATCTAGTTTTTTTTATAAATAAATACATATAACACCTAGAAAACACCCAGACCAAGACAAACAGACATGTTCATGAACACAAATATTTGTCTTGTGGGGAATCGAACCCGCCTGGAGTCAAAGTGGACATAGTTTGAATGGTATGTGACTACCAAAGCTGCTAATTTATTACTGCTAATTTGATTAACAATAAAGAAATAAGATTACCAGTCTTCCGGCCTGTATGTAGTGTACTTCTATAAGTAGTTCTTGCGACCATATGATTAGCTCTTTGTATACAAGCTACCGTTTAAAACTCTGACAAGGACATCGTAATAACTGCGTCTTGTAACTGAATAGAATTGAATTATGTAACTTGATCGATTGACAGACAGTCATATTATTATGCGGAACATTAGGGAATAATCATATAAGTATTTTGATGATGTATTCAATATTATATTATTGCGTAACTGAATTGAATATGTAAGAAGATTTACTACGTGGGATTGGATTCTAATATTGCAATGGCAACTTTTCCGGCTACCTTTCTAAATAATATGGGCACATATAATATTTTAATACTTCTCTTACTTTCAATGAAAATTTCAAAAAACATATCCCCATTCTGATAGGATTCTAAAAGCAATGGAGTCTCTGATTATAAATATCGAAACAGATTTTTTCCGAGATGGCAGATTTTTTCAAAATGGAGACCAATCGTTGCATGCATTTGGGAGGTTTTTAGCTGAAGTCCCAAATCAAAGTAAAATTTTATATAATTATTTTTAGGAAGATTATGTCTTTCTTTTCTTACCTCTACGGTAATTATGATTAATGCCAGCTGCTCCACTGCGAATATGCAAACACTAGTTTGAAGCATTTGAAAGGATTTGGCAAAACTATCACTGAATGATAGACCATACGCACGGCACATATAATAATAAATAAAATTTTCTTGGATGAATTCCACACTATCATCTAGTCCCAAACTAAGCAAAGCTTGTACTATGGGTACTACATAATATCATATTACTACTCGTAGATATCATACTAGATATTATATTATACTTAAATTCGTTTTTATTAAATACCTACATATAAGACATAGAAAACATCCAGACCAAAACAAAGAAACATGTAGATGCAAACATTTATCTTGGGCGGCGATCGAACGCGATACCCCGGAGTCAAAGTGGACATGGTTAGCCATTCGACCACTAGGGGGCCCTACCGCCGAAGCTTAAGCCGATTAACATCGGATTTTTTATTCGCGAAAATAGATCTTAGCTTTAAGTTAATGGCAAACACCTTCAGCTTAGTCGGTAGAGCTCTATGGTTTCTAGCAGTTAATATAAACACAATACATCATCAGGTCATTTTAGTGTCCACTGCAGGAGCACGACCCTCTCGTCGTCATAGACAAGAAGGAGGATTTGGCCTACACTCCCCACGCTGGCCAGACGGGTTGGGGAGGCCTGATCGATGTTTTATAATGTATTTCCCTTAGTCGGCTTGTACGACATCCACGGGAAGAGACGGAGTGATTCTATTCTAGTCTGCCGGAAACCACACGGCAACAACCAACACAATTACCACCAATCTAAGCTTAAGTTTGATTTTCGCAATTAAAATATCTAATGGCTTCGACCCAGGGGTCGTTGACGACGACGGCCGTATGGATGTGACTGCAGTGTCTGAATAAGACATAATAAGTGTTCTATTTTCCTGATTTTGATCCGGAATATAAATTTTTTATAAGAATAGCAACCGGATCTTACAAAAGCGCACAATAGGAACTCACCTTGCATACACTTTAAATAAGGTTACGTTGACCGATAGAAAAGATAACCATGCCAAGGCTACTAGAATCTGTCTCTATTACAGTCTAACCCACAGTACTTTAAACCTTGAGCAATAAAGGCTATAATCAAACAGCAGGTAGACAATTGAAAATAATGTCTAACCTTCGCTGGTTGATATTTACGAATATATCTTTGTTTGTAGGGAATGGCAATATAGAAAATCAAGCCTAATTGTTTTGTGGTTTTGCTTCTGTTTGTTTCTAGGTTATTGGGTGTTCGTA
This sequence comes from Hypsopygia costalis, assembly GCA_937001555.2. NCBI lineage: Eukaryota > Metazoa > Arthropoda > Insecta > Lepidoptera > Pyralidae > Hypsopygia > Hypsopygia costalis. The sequence continues at coordinate 8,521,690 of OW443335.2, forward strand.
TTTATCACATCAAAGTTTTAAGCCAATTAGTTACGTTTAACTGATGAGAAGTACCTTTTTTGACAACTCAAAGCAGGTACAGAAAGTGTAGAAAAATATACCATTTTATAATATTTTTATTGCCTGCGTTCTAAAATTTGAATTTTTCATACAGTAAATTAAGTGTAACGTTTTAAATTTTCTACGTCGTCAACCCTTATTCATCCCACTGTTGGGGTACGTGTCTCCTCTCAATCGAAGAGGTTTAGACCATACTCCACCATGTTCTCCGCCAACCCGCAGTTGAGCAGCATCTTGAAGTATGCTCTAAAGCCCTTCGATTGATGGGAGACCCGTATCCCAACAGTGGGATAATTGTGGGTTGATGCCGATGCCAACATGCTCAACTGCAAATTGGCAGAGGCCAGTGTTTTCAAGCCGCCTAAAGGCTACTGACTTGGTTTAACGACTGTCATCTATAATGACAACTCCCGGGATAGATGGCTTCACGTGCCCTCCGAAGCAAGGAGGAGCTCGAGGTAAATAACCCCATTCATAAACAGGCTGCGGTCGACATTACTTGACTTACGTGTTCGATTAGACAGACACGCAAAAGCAAGCCATCGAGCTCCTCTTTTAATTAATTTTTCTACTTGATGTTAATCATAGTTGCAGTACAGTTGCTGATAAATGTACAATTAGGGAATAAACAGATTCGGCAAATATAATGCTAAATAATAATAATATATGGACATAAGGTATATATATATATGTGTGTGGGATTGTAATAATAAACAGTGCTTTTCTAAACTTAACTTCTTATTTTATTTAATTATTTCTTATTGAACCCACGCACACGTTAGCTTCTTTCACCGTTTTTTCACCCTCTCCCCTCTTCCCTTCCTCGCCCTCTCTCACACCCGTTACGTTCCATTCAGCACATTATCCGCACATTATCCGCTACGTTCCATTCCCCACATATATATAGAACTCTATAATATAAGGAAAACATTTAATAAATATTTTACCTACCATAACAGGGCCAAAATACTAACAAATAAAAAAAAAACAATTAGCATAATAAGGCTGAATGACAAAACCTCAATAGGTTAGGGAATGTAAATTTTCTATAAAAGATTTAACTTTGCCAATAAAAAAACCTCCCTTTATAATTTAATACCGTACGAAGTCGTGTTTTAAAAATTGCATCTCTTGCAATGAATAAATTGCCTACAATGGAAGCAATAAACGCACACCGCATTAATAAACATGATATGCTATATTTTGCGCGGGTAGATTAAAGAGGTCTCTATGAGACCTCCGGGAGACGTTTAACCAACTTAGCTTGGCAAAGATGAATGAGGTAAATAAAAGGCAGAGGAGGTTATTTCACTTGTGCTGGCATTTGCGAGCGTTTGGACGACATCACTGCGTTGCGACTTAATCTACGTCACACCACAGTATAAGTAATAGTACTAACATAGTCACACTGCAATAATTTTGTACAAAACGTGTAGACTAGTAGGATCCATGTCTCACTAGAAATAATTGAACTAATGCTCAGCGTTTTAGCACTTACATATAGTTTGACAATTGCATATACCTATCGAGGAGCTCGATAGCGTCGTTGAGGGTGTCAGTCTAATCGAAAAGTCAAGTTAAGCAACGTCGGCCGTAGGCTGTCCATGGATGGGCTTATATTATCTCGAGCTCCTCCGTGCTACGGAGGGTACGTTAAGCCGTCGGTACCGGCTGTAGTCATTAGATAGTCGTTAAGCTAATTCAGTGGCCTTTAGACGGCTTGAAAACACTGGTCTCAGCCACCCTGCAGTTGAGCAGTTTGTATGCTCTAAACCATTTCAATTAAGGGGAGACTTGTATCCCAGCAATGGGATAAGTAAGGATTGACGACTACGGGTTGCCGACGATATATAATAAAATCGTAACCAAGCCGTTTTTGTATATTAAATATGAAAAAATATATATTACCCATTACACATTGTACTTATGTTACCGAGACCAAAAGAAAATGTTTTTACATTTTTTGTCTGTTTGTCTACGCAATTGTGCACGCCAATCTCAAACACGTCTTAGCTGATTAGAATGCGGTTTTCACTTCAAGGATGGCAAGCTTTCCGTAACATTTAGTCAGCGTTCGATTCTAATCGATTCGCAAAACAAAAGTTAAGTGTTTTCACCAAACGTCCATGCCGATAGAGACACTAGCACAGCTGTTAAATAATAATCTGACCTTAGACTTAATTATTAATATTAGTAGTAATATTTGTTTTATTTATCATTTTATTTGTTATCATACTCAAACAAGTGATGCATCTCATCTGTTTAAATTTATTCTGTGACGCACTTCCATATTAAGTCTTCCACTTTGCAGAAAAGTCATAAACAGTGCAGAAACAAGTGAATCGTCTCTAATATCAAGAGCAACATTACTTTTGCAATAAAACCATTTTGCGAAAAACTTTTCCTATAAAGGTTTTTTTTCACTCACTGGGAATAGTTAGCATTTATGTACAAAATGTATACAACTTGCTCAGTTTGGGGAAAACACTCAAGTTGATGAAAGCAGCGTTATTAAAAGCTAAGAAAAATTTTGGAAATTTAAAAAAAAAATCAATTTTCAAATAAATTTGGGGTGTTAGTAGTTCATCAACATCTTTAAACCAAAGCCAACTTCACCTGCACGCGGTGCACCCTGCAGACTGACAAACGAAGCTATGGCGAAAAGAGAGGTAGGGAGCGTAATTGTAAGCTACCCGACTGGGGAATGTACCGCCACCTCACAGAATACCGCAGCCAAATAACAATTCTCTTGAGGGTTGTTGTGTTCCTTTGAGTGAGTGAGGTCACCAGAAAGAAAGGAGATGCTACATTGGCGGCTACATATTTTATTCTTCCCCTATCTGCCATCGCTGTCTACATTCCCCCGTCGGGTAGCTTACAATTACGTTCCCTACCTCTCTTTTCCCCAGAGCTTCGTTTGTCAGACAGCAGAGTACACCGAGTGTAGGTGAACTTGGCTTTGGTTCAAAGATGTTGATAAACCACTTATATCCCATGTACCCTTTTGTGTATATATGTACCCTTTTGTTTTTCAATAACTTACAAGAGTGCTCTACGTTTTTAATTATTAAGACTCCTCCGTCACGTTTTCCGCCAACCCACTCATTACCGTCAATTTTTAATAGTCTGTGACATTATAAAAATTTGATCACATGGTCTTTACTTTAACTCCTTCATTTTACAAGCTTCACGGCTCTGGAATGCGCTACCCGATAGCATCAGAAGAATCGCGAATAAATTTAACTTCAGAAATAAAATTCATGCATACCTATTGGACAATTTGCCGAAACTATGAATCATCCTCCTATTCATATGTATGTTTATATTATTATATATGTATTATATACATATTCTGTATTTATGTAATGTGTATGTCTGCATATTTTCTGTTGTACATGTGGTTGTACTACAACAACAATATGGTATATAATACCATATTGTTGTTAATTTATTTTGTATGCCGCATTCGTGCATATCTGCTCTTCCTAAAGGTTGTCTAGTAGAGAATGCTTTTAGCATTAAGACCGCTTGTACCCTTAAATTATCCTTAAATTGCGGTAAATTAAGTTTAAATAAATAAATGGTCTGCAATCAACAAAATGTTAAGAATGACTGCTCTAAAGCATAGTCAAAAATTTTCATATTGCAACAAAGAAATGATTTTGTTTCCTTTAGAAACCGTAATAATGCGGAACAGAAAACCCAATGTGCCTGTTACAATACATACATGGCATTTTGTTGTTATACTACTATAACGACCAAATTCCTTTGAGCTACCACGTCTCCCGGTAGCTACGAAGTTTTAGAAACTAAAGGAGATATTTTAGTTAAAGGGGAAGGTCTAACGATACTGGTTGGTTGTACGTGAGACCATGCTTCATTTGCTCGTGGCTTGAGGCACTAGCACCCGGGCTATTGTTTATAAGAACGGCCAATTATGTCTTTACAACACACTTCTTTCTGTTTTACGGTATTTTTAATAATACATAGTGTATTTTAATTGTGTTGTTACTGTTGGAGATAATGTTGTGCTATTTGTAAATGGTAACTGTGCGAAAGAGTTATTTCAAAACGTCATTATGTGTTAGTGAAACCTACAATTATTGTGGAAATAAAATATTAATATAAATGTATAATTCGCAGCGTGCGATGGAGAGCTAGATGGCGTCGTTGCGCGTGTCAGTCTTATTGGTTAAGTCTTTTTTTATACTACGTCGGGTGGCAGACAAGCATACGGCCCGCCTGATAGGAAGCGGTTACCGTAGGCATATTAACGCTCGCAATATAAAATATCGCTCCTGTGCCGCCACCCCTGCTGGCAACTCAGCATCGCTTTCCTTTTTAATGACCTCACTCACTCGCAGGAACACAACAACCCTCAAGGGAATTGTTATTTGGCTGCGGTATTCTGTGAGGTGAACGTACATTCCCCAGTCAGGTAGCTTACCATTACGCCCCCTACCTCTCTTTTCGCCAGAGCTTCGTTTGTCAATCAGCAGGGTGCACCGCGTGCGGGAAGGTGGCTTTGGTTCAAAAATGTTTATGAACCAATTACACCCAAAAAAGTCGTAATTAAGCAACGTTGACCGTAGCCTCTTTATGGGTGAGTAAGGAACTGGTGGTGAATATATCATCAGCTCTTTCGTGCTTTGTAGGGCACGGGCGTATGACAACTCGGTAGTAACAGACAAGCAGTCGTATTTTGTTTACATGTACTAACATTTTAGTGGCAGTATTCCCACAACATTCGTCCCAGTGGGACAAATAACTGAGTTTATCTTTTTTTCCTATTCCATAAATTTAATATCGGCACCGTGTAAATAATGCGTCTGTTGTTGAAAGCATCCGTAGGCTACGATGATTGCTTATCATCAGGTAGATTAGATCGTATGTTTGTTTATCACCCTAGTGGTATAAAAAAATACTGCCTGACACCGCTGTTCTATTACTTACAGTGTGACGATTCGTGTTTTTATTTATATAAATACTCTACTGTCTAGAGTCTAAAGACACAGGCTCCGGCGCTCTTTCGTATCGATCTCACCTTCGGTCTGAGGCAGATCAGCCCGCTTACCACCAACTCTTACACCCGTATTCACAAACAATACTTGTCTATGAAAACTAACAATACTATGCGAAGTAAGGCATTTATCAGTGCGTTGCACATGGCGAGCCTTTCAATTCATAAACAATACTTTAATGGCACTTGAATAAGCAAACGCACTGCGTTAAATAGAGTCGCGTGATTGGTTAGTTTGTGTTGCGCAGTTCACTTCGTTGACTGATATTTCATTATTCATAAAATTTCGACGAGCTCGGTGGTTAGCAATGGCCACTTTGATTTCGAGGTCGCGGGTTCGATTCCCGCACAAGAAAAATATTTGTGTGCATGAACATATCTATTTGTCTTGGTCTGGGTGTTTTCTATGTATTATAAGTATGTATTTACAAAAAAAAAATGTATTAATAAGTACATTTATCAGTTGTCTAGTACCCAAAACACAGGCTTTGCGCTTAATTTGGGACTAGATGGCGCTGTGTAAATTGTCCAGAAATATTTAAAGTTATTATAACCTCATAAATAAAATACTACCTGAGAACTATTTTTATTTTGTGTTTTGTGTTGACTTTGTAGTAATTGTTGCGTCGATTTGTGTTAGAACAATAATAATCAAAAGGATCTTGGAAATCCCGCATCATTTTTCTAGTGTTTATTCTGCTTCGCTCATTGATATAAATTATCAAACGCTTCTTCGCTACTATAATCCATTGTTAAAGCAACAAAAAAAAATCAAGCAAAACCAAACATGAGAAATGAACATAACCTATCTTCTTGACGCAAACTGGCCACAAAATGACACTATGCGTTGCATAATATAGCTAGCTGGCTCCCTATGCGTTCATTTTAAGGGACGCACAGTGCCGACCGCCACTCAAGTGTTGTCTATGAATAGGTTTTTGTGTACCTGTCCGCGCGCACTGTGAGACCTCATAGTAACGTTTGTGAATACGGGTGTTATTGCTTATTGCTTAATAGAATGCTTATTTATACCAATGAATAAGCGACTCTATTTCAAATATTCAGTTATTGAATCGCAATAAGAGTTGGTGGTAAGGGGGCTGGAATACTTTCTGCGGCGCCGCTCGAACACATGCCCTGCACAGACTGCACTGTTTACGTAATTGTTCACTACGCGACATTTGTATGGATCACTCCATGGTGATCCATACAAATGGCGGTGTGCTTATGGCAAGATTGAATAAGTTTTAAAGTCAAAAATAACTAGTAAAATTATGTTCAAATTGAACGGATCCGTAATAACGTTATCCTGAGATACCCAATTATATTTAAGTGTAGGTATCCAAATATTAGACAAATAATACTTAAAACTATTATTACATGATAATGTTACAGCCCCTACTACTTCGTATCAAAAATATTTTGATTGTAGAATGAATTTAATACTGTTCTTAGTAACGTATAGGTGTGTATAGGTGTGTGTTAGTAGTAAAGTATAGGTACAAAAAAGCGCCAATGAAAAGCAACATCAAATTAGCTGGTATTGGACCGCGAACGATATGTGTAAAAGCGTAGGTTCAGATTGTGAGACTAATATTATAATAAAGTATTTTATTTTATAAAATAAGGGAGCAAACCAGCATGTATATACATACATACTAGCTGCCTGCTCCGGCTTCGCACGGGAAGCAAGTGGTGTTTTATTTTCCTCGCAATTTTTACGTCTTTTCTCTCCTTGAAAGAAAAAAAGGTACCGACCCTAACGAACAAAACTTAGCAGAATTTGTCGAGCCGTGCTCCGGTTTTGCGCTAGCAACATTCATGTTTATTTCTATATAATATCAAATTGAACTTGAAATTTCTAAAGTAATAAGTATTTTGTATTTTGAAGAATTTATAAATTTTAATAGCTTGTCACTCTTACTACAAAATAAATAATTTTGACTTGTAAGTAGAACAAAACAGACGGGTAACTTTTTAACTATATAGAATATTTCGAATCGCATACTTTCGAGATATGTATGTATCTGGAATAGTATGCAAGTATAAAATTGTTACTTTACAAACAGAGGGGATCGCATGTAGATGAGGATAACTTGCTATCCTACCTGTGCCGCTAATGCAGTAACGTCTTACGAGCTTTCTCCTGATTAAGTTGTAGAAAGACAAATATCTCTCTAGACAGTTGTTATTCTTCTATAAGTTGGGACGCGTGGCCCAACAGTCTGCTCCGAATTATGCAACTAATAAAATCTTCCTGTTTGTCTTTAGAGTGTTTTTCATCAAGTAATGTCGGTTTTACTTCTAAAGATATCTATGTAATTGTTTTATGCAGTAGGTTTTATGTAATATTTTGACATTTATTTGTAATTTGTAGCTGTTTTTTTATGAATTGTACTCAAAACGACTAACTTTCACATTGTGAATGATTCTAAAATATATAAAGGATTTATATTTTAGATAATATGATCAAGTAATATGAGCGACTAAAAATTACTAATTGAGCAACTGGAATACTAGGTTAGGTTAGGCTTGGTATGATTTAATCATTTTTAGTCGCCAAGTTCGTTTAATAGTCACCCAATTTTGTAATTTATTGGTTCGGTTTATTACAATCCGTAAATAAATACAGTTTATTATTTTCGTTTTAAAATAAATTGGTCTCCAAATACGGACATCCAAGTCTCACAGAGACTCCACAGTCGCCGCCGGCACAGGAGATTTTTCTAAGTGCGTGTGCAGCTCACACCTTTAGGGGACAATTTACGCGATCACTGAACTGATGTGATTGTTAACTATGGTACAAAGATTATAAGTTATTGATGTTATGGTTGCACGATACTTGCCTGTGTTATGCACCGTTGAGTTACACGTACTCACATTTTGTTTGTGGTACTGTTAGCAACGAAAGTGGATTTACATCTTTCTACTATTCTAACTCGCCTACTTTCTACTACTTACGATTCTTGTTTTACACCATCCCGAAAAGTTATATGAAATATATTTCAGGGGATGTTCATTACACTTCCTATTTATATTTGCTGTCACGTCTAGTAAATCATTCTCCGAGGCCATTGAACTATTCCGAGGCCGACTACTTTAGAAAATGCAGAAACTTTTGGTTTACTTTTTATTCTTCTTTCCATTTCTTTCTATTCTAATAAATAAAATGTCATGTTTTTTGGTGTCTTCTTTTTTTCTCGTCACTGTTCTTTCACTGCTGTCCCCTACACTTCCTGTTATATCTAGTCATGCTTAGTGTTGCCCAAAATCGGTCTTGGTCTTGCAGTCTTGGTCTTGTTCTTGCATTTTTGCAAGACCAAGACCAAGACCGCATAATTTTAGCAAGACCAAGACCAAGACTGACCGTGCAAGATTTGAGCAAGAACAAGACTAAGCCTGCGAGACTCTTGCGTCTTGCAGTTAGTGTCATTTCAGGTAGTATACGAGCTCGGGTATACGCTTAGGGACTCTGAAACGCAAAAAAAAATATGAAAAAATTTGGAAATACCATAAACATACATAGCGAATGAAAATATTCATTAAAAGAAAAAAAAGGGTGCATCCCTAGTTTTGACCATCGGCACTTTGATAGTGCGCGGCGTCTTATTGTCAGATACTGACCTGTCAAAGAAATTTTGCTTGAAAGCTATTCGGAAGTACAAGGTCAAGATACACCCGCCGGCGACTTCTATTGATATCGCATACAATCGTCGCCGCTGCGCCGCACGCACAACATTTTTTTTGTTTGTTTGATTGCCGCCACAGAGTACATGTTCCAAAGAATTATATCCAAGTAATTTTTATAATATTAACTATATGAGTTTATAATAATTATGTACTTACTATTATTATTATTACCTAATAGATAAACATGTTCAATAAGTTCGCTGCAAAACTCGATTTTTGGAAGTGTGTGTTTTTAAAACACAAAGTGCTCGAATATGTCGTCACCTATTTGATAAATATTGTAGATACTTTTGACATACTTGAAACGTGTAAAAAATTTCTACAATGCTAATCGAATAATATAAAAGCGCGTATATAAAATAAAAAGCGTGCAATAAGATCTATGTACTCCTTAGGTACTCTGTTACTTTGTTCTAAGATAAGTAACGTTTAATAAATAGCAATAGGCTAATAGGTAATTGCGAGACTTGCGAGACTCTTGCTGCAAGACCAAGACCAAGACTTGGAGCGCAATACCAAGACCAAGACCAAGACCAGGTGTATTGGTGCAAGACCAAGACCAAGACTGGCTAAGTCTCGTCTTGTTCTTGCATTTGGGCAACACTAGTCATGCTCTTATCAATTTTTCTATTTGTATGTAGGTTTTTACTTGAAGAGCTTGATGGCGTTGTTGCGCGTGTCAATCAAATCGAACACGCAAGTAAAGCAACGTCAACCGCAGTTTGTCCATGGTTGGGTTTATTTATCTTGAGCTCCTCCATGCTTCGGTGAGCATGTTAAGCCGTCGGTCCCAGCTGTTGTTATTAGATGACAGTCGTTAAGCCAAGTCAGGCCTTCAGGCGGCTTGAAAACACTGCCCTCTGCCAACCCGCAGTTGAGCAGCGCGGTCGAGTATGCTCTGCTCTAAACTCCTCCGATTGAGAGGAGGCCCGTATCCCAGTAGTGGGACGAATAAGGGTTCACGACGAGACGACTTATTACAAACTCTTATTTGAACTATGCTATGACGATACCATTTAATCTATCCTTAATTAAAAAAATAATTATCAAATTATGATGAAATTTGATAACTATAAGGATAAATATAGTAACTTTTGAACAAACGAATGATTTTGTGTTAAATTTGAGTTCAAGGCCAATGATTTCTTTGTTGCGAATGTGGTACAGTCGCCACATTCGGACCTTATACTCAAATTTAACACAAAGTTTCGGAATATTTAAGCAATTAATGGATGCAAAATAAAAAAAAACATATGTATTCTGCATAATATGCACATAAATAACAATATCTACATTTATTTCAACAATAATTATATTATAATTATTATATTATAATTATTGTTTAAATAAATGTAGATATTGTTCATCCAAATTAATTACTCATCTATGTCAGATCATATTTCAACGCATTGAATCTGTATTTTATCTGAAAATCAAATCAAGGTCAATATTTAAATAACACTATTAATAAACTATATTAAATAACATAAATGGTATCTAAAAATAAAGACATTTATCATATCCAAACATTTTTTGTCACTCACAAAAAGCTCTGTCGTTTATTATTTTTTGAGTTCCGTCTTCGCGGTGGCTGGTAACCAAATCCTCGTAGAAATCAACGAAAAAGTCCGTGAAATCACTAATCCGACCTAATTTTGAACGCTATACGTCATGTGAATAACGACTACAGGGCGTTAACTTGGAATCTTAATACGAATCATTTTAAAACTCCTGCCTATGTGGATTTAATTTTTGGGACCGTCGCCTTTCTTTGAATTTTAAAAGGCATCAAAAATATATTTTGCTTTCAAGACAATCTAAAAACATTTCAATGTATATTACATTAAAATGGTATAGAAAAAAAAATCGCCTTAGGTAATATGCAAAAAATAGTGCTTAATTTGTTTACTGCAAGTTAACAATTTTATTATACAACAGCCCCCTTACCACCATCTCTTATTGCAATGTAATAATTGAATAGATTGCTAATTCAAACCGACTATGAATAAGCGACTCTATTCCATTTGAAATAGAGTCTTATTCATTGGTATGAATAAGCATTCTATTCAGTTATTGAATCGCAATAAGAGATGGTGGCAAGGGAGAAGCTCCTAATCATATATTGATGTAAGATTGAAGAAGGATTGAATCGCTGATTGTGGACCAATAAGTGATTCAATCCTTCTTCATTAAAAAGTATTTCTATTTGAAAGGAATTTACACATTTTTTTTAATCTACTACTTTGCGTTAGCATTGATATGAATTCAATAAAAATAATATTGGAATTGCGTTCCAATTCATACTGTGCGATATGGTTAGTATAAATATTTATGCCCGGCCACTAGAAAGGAACATCGAAGGATATCGTAAATTACTTCACGTCATGAAAGCGAAACGCTGACAAATGACATGTGTTTGGTCCCAACATTTTATTTTTAGAACGTCCCACACACGCGTAATCAGAAACCGATTGGGGACGGACTTAAACAAATGCACTACTTCATTTCTTTTAAATTTGGAACAAAGAAATTGTTTTTGCAAACTCTTTTATATGCGACTGTATTTCCAAACATGAATTTTATTTTAAGAAAACTTGCACAATTATTTTAGATTCTATAAGTATAACTTAGTCAGTATTTTCAGCGAAATTTATTGAGCTTATAAAATCGTCCGGTCGTTCTGTCTGTCTGTCCGTTGCCATGAAACTCAAAATTTCGAAATTTGTAGAGCATCAAAAAGTAGTAATGTAAAGTGACCTTGGTTTTCCGATATCAATTCGGGAAAGTGGCGAAAATAAATAAATAAATAAAATAAATAAATTTCGCTATGGTGGCGCATGCTGCACGTCCGATGTTTTTTTCTTTGAAATATATAAAAATATTTCGAATTTATATTTGATTTGCCTACTTTTAAATAAATATTACTAATAAGTCGAAGTCAGTAGTCGAATGCCTAGCAATGGCCATTTTGAGGCTCCGAGGTCGCGGGTTCGATCCCTATACAAGTGTGCATGAACATTCTGTTTGTCTTGGTCTGGTAATTAACTGGTCTAATAAAGACATAGTTTTCGTTTGTAGTGCAACAATTTTATGTAAATCTACCAATATACTTTGACCCTCCTTTTTACTTGCAAGTATTACAATGATTATAATATTAGAAGTACCATTTAAGAATGGTCGTAATAAGTGTAATGTTAGATAGCTGCAGGTAAATCTCATGATTAAAAACCATCAAGAGTGAAACGTAGATTCGAGATAAATAAATGGCTGGTAATGACACGTTACAAAATTATTCAAATTCACAGTTGGATTTGAAGGTAAGTGCACAGAAATATTTGTCTTGCCCGGGGATCGAACCCCGGACAAGATAAATATTTCTGTGCATGAACATATCTGTTTGTCTTGGTCTGGGTGTTTTGTATGTATTCAGTTTAGGAGCTATGTATGACAAACGGGGACTTTTTAGCGGTAAACGCGCAAACATGTATCTTTGAGGGATTTAGTAGTATAGATAGAAATATAATTCTCGTAACTTTCTATAAATTTCATTTTAACACTCTTAATTGCGATTAAGGTCATTAATTAAAAAAAAAAGCATATTAAGTATATCCGGTAGAAGACCGTTTAACAAATGGTAATCCAAAAAGGCAATGAGACGCTATTTAGCACGAATTCGCATCGTAGCTATTCGCGTCGCAATATTCTGCGGCGAGAAGTCGCATTGCACTAATTCGCAGTTAAGTTTGCATACATATTTCAGATAGTTATACGTATATGCCTTGTTTAGTAGTGTAATACTTAATAGGTAGATGGCGTCACACTGTGACTCACGCAGTAAAAAAATAAAATGCAAAAATTCGTCACCAACACAACCCTTCCTGGTAGCTCAGTTGGAAGAGCACTCGACCGGTCATCCAGAGGTCGTGGGTTCAAATCTCACCTAGGCAGGGAAAGTGAATTTTTCCATATTTATAATAGTTATACGTATCTATGCGTTTTTAGACAAATTTTTAGACTAACTAGCGCCTATATAAAGACAATGGTGCCTTAATATAAGTATCGTACGTCACTTACATCACTTAAAATGCAATACAGGAAAGCCTTGGGTGAAAGGGTCAAAAAAACCTTTTTGACAAATTAATTTTGATTAATTTAGTTATTACATTCTGTAGCCATTTTTTACTTCATTGATAGTTATTAAGGGATTTTTTTTAACATCCAAAATATTTTTAATAAAAATATTAAACAGCTTGTGTATGCCACTGATGCACGTGCGTAATTACCTACTTCACCAAGAGAATTATTACCATAAACGTTTAATTTTGTCAAAAATTCTCAAGAAAAATAATTCGCACGCAGTCAGTAATCATCAATAAGTGATTTTTCAAAACAACACCTTTCTTGACTTAAATGGATGGTTAACATTTATTTATACCCTAAATGTACCTGCCACAAAATTGTTTACAAACACTTTAAATCCTAACTCTCTTATCTTAAGGTCCGTTATTATTCACCAACCGAAATGACTTTGCCTTGTCGGAATACATCGTCAACACAAAATTTTTAAGTAATAAATACGTAGCTAATTTTAATATTATTATATTTCATGAATAAAATCACATAAAATCCTGATGTTCACTCTATAATCGTTTTATAACAACATCGTTTCACGTATATATAGATTTTTGCGTGTACCCTTGGGCTGAGAGCTTAAATTTAAAATACAAATCCTGTTCATAGACATACCTTATGTCAAAGGCATAAAGTTTAAATTTCTTACTCAGCTGAGTTTTTAGACTGTATTTTTTGTTGTATATTAAATATTTTTGCAAAATGGCGTTCTGAGAACGATTATACAGAATTACACAAGCTCTTTGCTTCTACTTCTGTATGCACGGTAGCGTTCGAGGCTGATCTTTTTAGACATTCATTACCTTGTCGTCCATTTCTTTAAAAGCTTAATAAATTATTAATTAGACGATTTTGAGAACTCTTTGGCTCGCAAAAAGAGGAATAAAGCGGGAATTAATGTGATTCGCGATGCTCCTTTGCAAATAAATATTCAAAATGTAATTTTAAACGCCGTTTAGGGACGGAATTTAAGCACCATTTGCAATATATATTATGTTTATGTTGTATTTTAAACATGTAAAATTGTTCTACTCTAAAATGCAAAGCAATTTATGTTCCGTTATTTTCTGTTGTGTAAAATTGTTGCCACGTAGGTACTTACTTTGTTTTAAATTTTATTCAACGACTAGCGAACTCCTGCAACGTTGTGTATGTAATTTATAATATCATTATGATCCACGCTTTGTATGGGATATCATAATACGAAGAGCTAAAGTGATGCCATGGTTTAACTCAAGCTTTCCAAATAAAAGTATTCTAGGTAACGGATCAATCCTCTGTTTTTAATATTTCGTTTAAGAATATGCAGTAAATAAATTTCCATTGTAATTTGGTGTAGCCGATTTTTTTTCGAATTTATTATAGCTTATTATAATTATTTATTGCGCGTTTAATGATAAATAGAAATCATAGGCTACGGTAACTGCTTTCCATCGGGCAAGCCGTATGCTTATTTGCCACGTTAATGGTATAAGAAAGATGTTTTGGGTTTGGATGCGAGGCATATTTTCAATGCGGTTTTTTATGAGAAATTGTACGATGGATAGTGTCCAAAGTTATTTGACAAGATGCCCAAAGCTTCTTTCTGCAATCACAAAAGTCGGCCTGCCATCAGCAAAAATCATTCTAAATACAACCCCACCACATGTATAAAAAAATGCGTTAAAGTTTTACAAACAGTCTATCTCAATATTGTATCAGGACTATACGGTATAAAGACATGACTCACAGGATCCCATTTCGTGTATTTCTTGACATGGACATGCCAGGTCAATACCTGTCCAAGTTCAAGTCACCACAAAATTTCCACCGGCGTCACGTGTGTACCGACAGTGAACTATCACATCACGCCTTCATTTCACGCGGAATAAGGCAAGGTCACACTAGGTCTGTATGACTGATGTTGACGCGACTCCCCTTTGACTCCAAGTCGCTCAAACGTCCGACTGGCCTGAGGCTCGTTAGCATCTATAGTGTGAACTTAGTTTTTTTTTATGTGCAATATCTGATGGCACCAGTTGCCTTGTAATTGAGCATGAGGAACCGTAGCCCCGTTGTCCGTGTTTAGCTATCTTAATCTAAGCTGAAATAAGTGGTGAATGAGGAGGGGGGTATAGTGCCAAAAAATATTGATGAACTTTACGTAGTTTGTACTACTGTGAAGTGTGGTATAACGGCCACTTATTAGAAAAGGATGTTAAAAACATACATAAATAACGAATCAATATAATAATCAAATTAACACAAGCATACTAAATGCTTAAATGGAGGCTCTAGTAACCTAGTAATAAGCATAGTTTTGTGAAGGAATACAAATATTTTGTGTTTGGTAATTCAAATGGAATTAAAATCCGTTTCTTGGACCATGACAATTACGATTAAAATTGTTTGAATCACAATGGTGACATCGATTTCGATTAGAAATAATTTTAAATATAATCCGAAAATGCTTTTTTATTTAGTAAATATAAAAAAGCATTTTAATTTATAAAAGTATTAATAAATAAATATTTCTGGACAATTTACACAACTGATAAATGTACTTAACTGATATGATACTAAATACATTTTTTTTTTTGTAAATACATACTTACAATACATAGAAAACACCCAGACTAAGACAAAAAGACATGTTCATGCACACAAATGTTTGTCTTGTGCGGGAATCGAACCCGCTACCTCGGAGTAAAAGTGGCCATTGCTAACCATTCGACCACCGAGCTCGTCAACGTAGCAAAAGCTGCAAAACAAACTTTAATATTTATTATAATAATAATCACCTATGTTAAATAGCAATAAAAAGATGTAAACTTGACGGTACCAGTTAATAGTGTAAATATTAATATCTTTTTCAAGGATTAGACTATAGATTGGACCCATCACCCGCAGAGCTCCGCCGCTAGCCATAATGATTCATTAAGTGCTCCGCGGGATTACCTTTTTGTAATTGACCGATGATGCGAGAGCCGTATCACTGCTTCTCTTTTACACGGGACACAAGTCACAAGTGATCGAGAATTACTAGAAAGAAATATTACACACGTTTGGACCAAATGAATACCTAATTAAAAAATACATGATCTTGTATTAGAATGATTAGAGTTTTAACACCTAGCAAGTGACTAATCTACTATGAACTATTCATCTTTAGAGTTAAAGCCAATCTCAATTTTGCTTGTTCGTGGTACGCCCATTGATAAATTAATAGAACTGCCATAGCTTTTGCACAATTTTAAACATAAATTGTCATACAATCATCATCTTCCAATTTTCATTTTGTATTTGAGACTGTTCAAAATGAAGACTAGCTTGTGAGTGTAAATTACAGATAAGTATGCATTAAAACAATAAGCAACGTAGGCCGTAACCTGTCCGTGGATGGGTTTAGGTATATATCTCGAGCTCCTCCGTGCTTCGTATGGCACGTTAAGCCGTCAGTCCCGGCTGTTGTCATTAGATGACAGTCGTTAAGCCAAGTCAGTAGCTTTTAGACGGCTTGAAAACACTGGCCTCAGTCAACCCGCATTTGAGCAGCGTGATCTAAGCCCCTTCGATTGAGGGGACGCCGTATATGGCAGTGGGGTAAATAAGGGTCAATCCTTATTCATCCCACTGCTTATACTTTTTATTGCATCGTCGTATGGGCCAAACAAAATTGACTAAATCCGTTGATTGCTAAATCTGATTGTTTAAACCACTTTAAATTCAACATGTATGAAAAAAATATATATACTACTGTACTCTAAAGTCGAATATTTGCCGCGTGAACTATAGTTCACGCGGCAAATGTTCGACTTTAGACGTTTAGTTTAGCGTTCACCATGTAAAATTACAAATAGTGATGTATAAAACATAAAATAAAACAATCACCGCTTCTACCTTGGGCCAACGCCTAACATATAACAGCGTTCGTTGACCATAACTGCCCGTGACTTTCATGAACATAATACTGCGAAGGACGCAGCAAAAATGCACAACAACCTCATATTTGACGGCTCTTGTCATTTTTTTCATCAAACATTAGTAACTATTATGTTCAATTGGTATATTCACTAATGTTCAGCTATATAAACCTATACCAGCGAAACAATGTTTACATCATATTATTTGATCATAAATTTGTCTAGGAATATTCATTTTGTTTATAAAATGTCATTGAGTATATTATAACTACTATATTAATATCTATATTTATAAGGATTTTACAATTGCGTTCTCGAACATGGAACGCTGACTACATAAACATACTGAATTCATCTGGTCCCGGTCTTAAAAGGGATTTAGAGCGTACTCCACTACGCTGATCAACCGCGAGCTGGTAGAAACTGTGGATTGGCGGATTTTTATATTACAAAAATAAAACACAAATATACGTATATTTGTGTTTTATTTTTGTAGTATATGTAGTTTATTTTTGTAAAGTTTCTACCAACTCGCGGTTGATCAGCGTAGTAGAGTTTGGCATCAACCCATAATCATCCCACTGTTGGGATACCGGTCTCCCCTTAATTGAAGAGGTATAGAGCATACTCCACCACGCTGTTCAGTGTAGTGTAGCGGCCAGTGTTTCCAAGCCACCCAATTGCCTCTAACTTTGACTTAACGATTGTTATCTGGTGACAACAACCGGGACGGTTGTTGGTTGGTAAATAAACCCAGTCATATATAGGCTACGGTCGACGTTGCTTAACTTACGAGGGACGGTATTATATTATTATATTATCTATTACAGTAAATTATTATTATATCTCTCTTAATTCACGGTTCAAGCCCTGTCATTTGATAGGCATACGCGGGGATATAGATCCAACACGTAGAGGCCCCTTTGAGAAGTTTGATGTAATGTTGTACGCCCGCCGTGACCCGCTCCAGGATAAATCAATGGAACGATATACCCATGAGCAGGTCTCGGCAGGTGTTGAGATTATTTCAGAGTGTGATGGAAAAATTATTATTATTAAACAACCAGTTATCAACACCAAAGTACAAGTACTAAGTACTGATAATTCAAAGAGTCCCGGACACCTACAAAGAACTCACAGAAGATACCACTTTACACTTTACACTCCTAATAATTTCCACTTAACACAACACGAGAACGAAATAAATCCATTATACTCTCGCTGTATAAATTGAAATATCAAATTCGAATAATCTGAACATCGTAATGCTTTTTATTTCGATGTACGCACGTATTTGTACCGTGTACGAGGATTAAAGTGTTTTTGAAATGCTTTAAGTTTTAAATCAAAACTTTTATTGTATAATGCAGGTATTTTTGTATACAACTGAATTGGAAAAAAGAGCAAGCCTCCTGTCTGATGGAAAGCATAACTGCTTTCATGAAAGTGTTATTGTGTAGTGTTGCTTTCATTAAAGTAAGACACACAAAATAAGACAGGTTTCTTTGAAATGCTTTAAGTTTTGAATCAAAACTTTTATTGTATAATTCAGGTATTTTTGTATACAACTGAATTGGAAGCGACGTGTCTGATGGAAAGCAAACTTGTTTTCCATCAGTAAGGACGATTGCTTGTGGATCGTAGCCTGTGGACTCTTGCATTACCAGGGGAATCAATCGAACGTTGATGTAAAAACCTTCGTAAACCTTCATATCCTTTTTGAAAAACCCCATGTGGGAAAGCCTCGACAGGGAGTTATACCACACCGCAATATTTCGCATATTCCGCAATATTCGAGTTCGGTAAATAATACCCTACCTTTCTTTCGCCACAGCCTCATCAAAATAGTCGACAGGCTGTATCATACACAAGTAGATTTGGCTTTGTCTCTAAAGATGTTGTTGATAGATACACCCCAAATTGATATGTTGTTTATAAATTCCTTACTCAATACCACTTAAATCCTCCGAATGAATTAAACAACATATCGTAAAATGCCGATTTAATTTAGCAACACCTTTTAACAAACATACTTTCAACTTAAAGGCAAATTAATTTGCATTCAAAAAAAGGCTTTACGCCAATCAGAATGGAGTAAAACAAACCAGTTCAGAATTAAAACATTCGATAAACTTATCTCCAGAGTGGGCTATAAAATGCCACTTAAAATCAAATATTTTGTTTGAGAACATGGAGGCTGTTTGTTAATAAGAAAAAATAAGATTAATTAGGAGCAGTGTACGTGATTAGCATTATATAACTGACTGGTATATATGACTGTACGGTTCTTATCTTCTTTATTTGTATTTACAACTACTAATGCCAACTGTTTCAGTTGTCTAGTGCCCATAGTACCTACAAGCTTTGCGCTTAATTTAGGACTAGATGGCGCTGTGTAAATTGTCCAGAAATATTGAATATACCATTACCATTCTGCGCAAAAATGTATATACAAAGAATTAGTTACTACTACTAAAACAAAAGATACACATTTACGTAGTTTGCCGTACGCATACCATAAGAAATAGGAATTCTTTTTAATTTTAGTAGGGTATACCTACTTGACGCTAAGGAGCTTACACACAGTCGTAAAAAGCATTTGAATAGCAGTTCGTGTATTTTAACGAACTAATACAGATGTCGCGTTAGAAGAACATAAATTCTTCATTTATTACAGCATTCGCCACGTGCGATTATTAATTTGTCATGCTGCGGTATGCATATCGAGCACGTGTGTGGAAGTGCCTTTTTAATATATGTATGTATTTGTTTATGTTTTAGGTACCACTCTCAGAGATCCGTGTACGAGAAATACGGATTTTATCTCGTATCTTTAAGGGCGTAATGGCTGTGATAAAATGTTTATGAAAAACTTTACCTAGATATTTTTATATAGGAAAACGTAACAGCCTACAAATATTACCTACCATGTAATACTTGTAGGCTTACTGAATTTTGCTTTTATATACTATTGCTAATATTTACGTAATATTTGGAAGCAAAGTATTTTTGTTTTATTTTTTTACATCTAAGGTGGCCAGAAGCATACGACCTGCCTGATGTAAGTATAGTCATTGTAGCGTAGTTTTGTTTTTATAAATACATACATATAATATATAGAAAACACCCAGACCAAGACAAACACACATGTTCATACACACAATAACAACACACAAAAAAACAAATGTTTGTCATGTGCGGGGATCGAACCCGCAACCTCAGAGTCAAAGTGACCATTGCTAGCCATTCGACCACCGAGCACGTCAAAATACTTATTTTAGGTAGGTACCTAGTGAATGCATTTTATTTTGAAAAAAAAAACCCGTGCAGTATATCAGAATGAACCTATATTTTCCAGGCAACGAGCCAAAATTGCGTCTACAAAACTTCCTCCAAAAATGTAAAACATTATTAATATACGAACAGGCCTTATGAGATCCATATATGCGCCTTCGCCTTTTGTCCACAACATTTTGCTTTCCACATTTTTAATACAAAGTATCGAAGTGTTGTAATATTTTTAATATGGTGCTTTTACACCAGTCAGAAATTGCGCAATTTATCATACTTAATAGCCAATGTATTCATACTAAATATCCTATAGGACATTTTATAATACTGCAAACACGAACCATCTAACTTTATAGACATTTAATCAGATCTATACGGATATCCCTTTGATATTATCGAAGTGGATATTAAATTTAAACGTACAATAAATTTTTATAACCCGATTTCAAAGGTATCAAGCTGTTTATGACTGTACGTGTTTGGTTAGAATTTTGTGAGGATTAACTGATTGGCTTATAACAAAGATAGTCAAGCCACTGTCGAAGGCTTACTACAGTTTACAATGTTAAATTTGCATCCAATCAAACGTAATTATAATTTTAAATGTCTTACTCGTTTAACATTAGAATTCAAAATCGAATGATATTTTATTCAAATATTTTTTTGTGGGTAAGAGTAAGTTTGTCGATAAGTATTATAAAATTATATGACCTGATGTTTGAAAACACACATCGTTACCTTTTGTGAAATCTCTTTTGTGCGACGTTCCAACAATTTTAATGCCCTTATTAGTTTAACTTTCCAAACACGTAAACAGGATGTAAAATATATTGCTGGCGTCATATATATATGTTTTTGCGGTGCCATGTCAACCGTAGTCAGAAGTTTTTACGCGTTGGACACCAAACAAGCATTTGACCCGTTTGATGTAAAGTGGTTACCGTAGCACGCAGACGCTTATAATAGAAGGAGTATTGCTCGTGTGCTCTCACCTCCACTACTAACACATCAGCATCTCCCATTTGGTAACCTTAAAAATCTAAATGTTAGTTTTATTTGGCTAAGGTAGTAATGACCTATATCTATTGAACAGGTCATCATCGTCATCGGAGCCTATAGGTATTCATCTGCTGCTGAAGTGAAAAACGGCTCCTCGCTAGAGAGCCACACCGATCCTGAACAAACAGCATCAGTCGAATCCCTATAACTTTCTTGAGGTCGTCGTTCCATATACGTAATGGTCATCATTCCTTACTGCATCCACCAGCACGGGGTCATCACTTGTTTATACTTCAAGGTAGATCGGTACTTTAGTAAATCCGCAGAAGTCTGCAAATCCTCATTTCGGATGCTATCACGCAGTGAGTCCGAGCAAAGCTTTCTCCAACGCTGCTGAGCGACTGGAAGCTTTCATATACAAGCCGCAGTGAAAGACAACGTTTCAGTTCCGTAAGTTATCACTGGCAATACACACGTTCAAAGCCCTTTTAAACAGGTCAAGCCTGATAATAATGATGATTTCCGAAATACAAGCAGATAAAAAAGAGAAGAATAAATAAGATTTTGTTTTATAAAAAAAGTGTGAGACTAAACCCTAGACGCAGTATAAGTAATAGTACTACGTATGGCCACACCCTGCCGCTCTCTCGTGTCGACCTCACCTCCCCTCTGACACGAATCTGGAACAGTTTGTATGGCGTCGCACGCACAGAGGCTCATTCTCGCTCTGTACAAACGTTGTTGTTGACCTTGTAAATATCTTTATTGTACAAAAACAGTTGCAGTACACAGAATGATAAAAATGCTGTCATACAATTTGTACAAAGGTGGACTTATCCCTTATAGGGATCTCTTTCAGCCTACCATTGAGAATATTAAATGACAGAGCAAAAATAACAGTTATTGTTTATCTTGTAGTTTTTGTATGGTCATTACGCTACATTTGTATGGACTAGCCCGGGTGCACCTTTAGACTAAAGGCCAACAAAAGCCTAGTAGCAATATAGAAAAAAAAAACATTCCATTTCCTAAAAAGAACGACATATTTTATATCATGATAAATAATAAAAATATCAAAAGAGGACATTAAGACAGATTATTTCTTGAGTAGCAGCAGATGCTACTTTCTTTTCTTAATAAAAAAAAATGTCCAATCTGTTCCAATATCCTCAGGGGACATCAATAAAACAGAGCCATAAAAAGGATACCGTTTAATCCCTTTATTTCTCAGTCAATTAAACTTGTGATATATTACAAATCGAAAACGCACATCGGCTCGGATGGAATAGGAAAAAACTATTTTTTTAGTAATTTGCAGTTAACTACCGTGTCTGTGTTGAACGATGTTAGTAGTTAGTAGAATTTGCTCGTAAATTGTTTTTTGTGAGAAATAAAAACGTAACAAATTAAAAATTAAAAAATAAACCTATAAATAAAATGAATATTCTTGGACAAATTACACACTGCCATCTAGTCCCAAACTAAGCAAAGCTTGTACTATGGTGCTAGATAACTGATATTATTCTTCAATACATTTTTTTGTAAATGCATACATGCATACATATAATACAAAAAAAAAACAGCCAGACCAAGACAAACGGAGATGTTCAGGGATCGAACCCGCGACCCCGGTCAAAGTCAAAGTATAGGCTTGTATCCCATTTTTTTTTTCGATTTGTTATTTAAAGACGTCACAATAATATAAATATAGGTGAAATATTTACTTCGATTGCATAAATACTTCTCGAGATATGATAACTTGAAGATCACAATTTTGGACTATCCCGAAAACGCTCCATACAAAAAGCCACCACGTTATGACGTCACACCGTGGTATTTTATATGCATTAAATCAGAAATTTGTACGACAGCTATGTTAAATATTGCGTTTATGTAGCCAGTGCCGCAAGAAAAGTTATAGTATGTTTTATTGTTTCTACAATGGTAATATTTATTTTTTATAATTTCATACCTTTAAAATGGACTTTCCCACCAAACTTTGACCGAACATAAAACACGTCGGACATAAGTTATTAAAATTTTAAGATCGCAGATCGTTCTAGTTTTATGTATTTTACGTTACTGATAGTGAGTTTTTATAATTTTGTAACGTGGGCAACAAGCCTATTATAGTAAAGGATACTTATTCGACTACTGGGCTCGTCATAAACCTATGGATTAAAGCTAAAAATTGTTTAAAATGGTAAAAATGCATTGAGATGGCACAAGGTGTGCATCATAACACTCACACAGTAAAAACACAAACACCGTCTGCTTACCTTGATTGCTAGAGTGAAATGAAACGCAACCATTTTTAGTTTCTCATTGTGCCGTAGGTGCCGCTACTTTCCATTTTTATTCATTGTGCATCTGTATGTCATTTTTGTTCGGTGCTAATAAAAAGTACATCCATAAAGTTATTCGTTTTAATATCAAACTACGCATATTTTCCTACGTTGATAATGCCTTAGCGGCGAAACCGGTCGGTAAAAATAAATGTAATTACGTGGAACAGTACAAGTGCTTTATTATAACATTATGATAATAATGTTCCACCAAGTGCCAACAATCAACAGTATCAACCTATAGATTAAAGCTAAAAGTTCTTTAAAATATTGAAATTGCTTATTACAACACAAGGGGTGCACCATGAAACCTCGCCAAAGAATCACAAATTAATTACAAACCGCAACTAAAACTGTCAAACCGTTTTAAAAATAAAACAAAGTTTGTGACAAATATGGCGCACAAAACTTATTTACTTTTTATTTTACGTAGTATGTGTAGTATGGACTGAATGAGAAAGTTCCATAAAATTAAAATATATATTTTTTATTATTATTCTATATCAGATGACAGACAAGCATACGAATCACCTGATGTGAAGCGGTTATCATAGAAATATTAACGTTCGCATCATGACATAATGCTCGCGCGCCGCCACCGCCGCTGCCAATTCAAATGTTAATTGGCTACAGTATTCTGTGAGGTGGAGGCACTTCCCCAGTCGGACACACACTTACAGATACGCTGTACCTTAGCTCTCTTTCGCCAGAGTCTCTTTCGTTAGTCGGCAGGGTGCACCACGTGCGGATGAGGTTGGCGTTAACTCTAAAGACCGTGGTGAGCGACTTATTCAATTCAATTTATTTATTATAGATAACAGAGATCTACTTACTTACTTGAGAGACTTATGGGGTCATAAGAATTATTATATTTAAAAAGTTAATAACGCAGGGTGCTAACATAGAGCGACAGGCCCGGTCTCGGCTAAAATAAGTATTTAGAATAAAGTATAATTATTTTTTGAAAAATGGAAAAATTCATCTGCCCCCCCTAGGTGGGATTTGAACCCACGACCTCTCGATGACCGGTCGAGTGCTCTTCCAACTGAGCTACCAGGAAGGTTTGTGTTGCTGACGAATTTTTGCATCTTATATTTCTACTGTGTGAGTCACAGTGTGACGTCATCTACACCTAAGACACCTAAGACATAATGCAATTTTATTGTTGGGAACTGCTTTTGTTGTTTTAGAGAGTTGAAACATATATATTTCAACCACAATAATCATTTTAAAACTAGCTAAATAAAAACCAATCGCATCAAATAAAATGAATAACATATCAATGATTTTAGAAACATACAATTATATATTACGTCAAAAATATCGAACAAAATAATTGAATTAGGTACATTTGGAACATTTCTATCACCTTATAATTTAAATAGAAATTATCGAACGAAACGAATTTCCGATTTCGAAAACCAATTTCTGAATTCTATTTCCATAATCTCTCGGCGACTTTCGGCATGTAATCGTGTTTTAAATCTCACAGAAATAGCTCTTTTAATATTGATAGACCATTACTGTAAGCTGCTATAAGTTATCGGGTCCCTTTGTAAGGTTACACCGCCTTGTCAAATTTTAATTGATGTTGTCAGTCATAGTGAAGGGCCTCGACAATACTGGGTATCCATTTGATCGTCCCTCGGGAATGCTTGAATTAAAACGCTCTTTTTATTGGCCCTTTCAACTATGTTTGTATCATTTTTAAGGTCTTTTAAAATTCTTTATTTTTGACATTGGCCCTTGTGAACCTAGAGTTGTCTTGAACTTTTAAATTGTTTTAATTTTTTTTTATTAGACAGAGTGTTATCTGGATTAACATAGTCTTCGCAGATGTGTCAGAAGACCTTCGCTGTCTCAATAACGACCGATTTTGTGCCACCAATAGATCTTTACCAGGAGCTCTACCGCCGATGCTGAAGCCGATTACCATAGAATATTTTGATTCGAAAAATAGGTCTTACATTTTAGTTATTGACAAACATCTTCAGCTCAGTCTGTACAGCTCCAGAGCTTCTAAGATATAAGCTAAACACACTTCTAAGCTAGAGTTCGATTTTTTCGATCAAAAAATCCAATGGGAATCGGCTTCAGCTTAACCGGTAGGGCCCCAGATCATGTGTCCGTCTAGTGTAAAGATATTCTAAGTTCGTGGTCTCAATTTTTGTAGGACCCTTCTGCCCCAACGAATTAATATATTGGATAATCAGCGAAATTGATTGAGCTTAAGAAATCGTCCGGTCGTTCTGTCTGTCCGTTGACATGAAACTCAAAAGTCCGAAATTCTGACTTCGGATTCGTGTAGAGCATCAAAAAGTAGTAAATACTGTAAAGTGACGTTGGTTTTCCGACAACAATTCGTGATTTCGAAAAAAAAAAAAAAAAAAAATTCGCTATGGTGGCTCATGCTGCGGGTCCGCTGTTTTTATACTGGTATAAGTAGGCGAAACCCCGAACCAGTACTTTATAAAATTAAGGGAAAGTACATGAAATACTGAATTTACAGTTACAGGTAAAAACATAGGATGGCATTATAGTCAGAACAGTAACTAAGTACTCATTCATGTATAACGGGAGGTACACACGGTACGTTAGTCAACAAATCGTTGTACCTACTCCCATATCCTTGAGTAGTTCACAGTAGGCTTAGAATAATTAAATGCAACAAAACTGCAATTCAAAACAAGAAAAACCTCTATATAAGACGTATTCTTTGTATTTTATACCTAACAAAGCTAACTTAAGGATTAAACCTTATGAAGTAAATAAACATTTTTGTATCCCTTTGCACACTATACAAATTATACTACGTGGAGTGCTCGGTTAAGCTATTAGACCTGCCGCTGAGTTCCACTGTCGTACATAAATTAAAATTCCATCTATATACACGTATAGCGTACTTTGGTAGATCGCCAATTATCAAGATGAATTGGCGATCTATCACAGTACGATTTTAGACATTTTTTTACCACTAACTGTGAAACCGCTTGGTAATGCTGATTTCTATGAGCGGTGGTGATTACTATCCATTAGGTGAGCATTATGCTCACTTGTCCCCCTCTCTTATGAAATAATAATATTATATCCTGGAGCGGGTCACGGCGAGTGTATAACATTACATTAAACTTCTCAAAGGGGCCTCTACACGTTGGATCCATATCCTCGCGCACGCCTACCGATTTTATGAGAGCTGATAATATCATTATTTTTTTTTCAAAGTTCCACTATACTGTAACGATAATTTCATAATCTTCTGATAGATATAGAGTTTCAAAAGAAGCAAAATACAATATTTTAAGCTCATAGAAACATACAGTGAGTATTTGAGTTATTAGCCCAACTTACTATTCAGAATGTCAACTGTAGTATTAACTTTTGGCATTTAACGGATACACTTACAATACAATGTCTAAAGTTTTGGCATGTTTATTGCTGTTCCAACGGGACTTATAAATGTCATGGAAATATCTTGATACGATAGCTGTATTTTATCTGTTTGGAAACATACTGTATATTCTGTTGTGTTGAGTAAGCAGAATTAAAACTTTGAATGAATGAAACATTTATTTGTACCTCCAGCACACATATAATTAGTTATTTACAGTTTTATAATAATTATTTATAAGTTACTAGCGGCCCGGTACGTGCTTCGCTACGTATAAAGTGAAATAATAAAAAAAAAATTGGAACACCAAATTCATTTATTCAAACAAAAAAAATATTTTATTAATTGCTCGCTATTTTAAAACTTAATCCAAAACATTTGGATAAACAAAATTTTTTGTTTTTCTATTTTGAGCATGAATAAACAAACGGCTGGGGGACTCTGGAACAGGCAACATAAAGTCGAAGCACGTCCGAAATGAAATGACCTATCAAAATGCCTGTACTGTCAACACTGAAAAAAGTTTCAATTTGTCAGCACAATCCCCATCTGAAAAAAGTTTCAATTTGACTGCAAAATCCTCATTAACAAAATGATCCGCCATTTATTGAATTCAATTGTTACAAAAAAATGTGATAAATGAAGAACCGCTCCACCGATTTTGTGCAAACTTCACCTAAACCATCTACTAAATAGTCCGAATAAACCCTAAACATTTGGTTTGGATAGGTGAGCCCGTTCTTGAGTTATAAAAATACAACGAAAAGTGGCATTGATTTTTATATATATAGATAAGTTATAGTCAAATTTTGTATTAAAAAACACAAAAAGTATTTTGACATAAAAAATAATAACTACAAAATAATATGCGGTCTCTGAGACCAGAGGTAGGTGGTTAAGGGTTAATCCATCCAAAAACTGCTGTCGACGTTGCTGGACTTCAACTTTAATATACGCACGTGATAGATTTATTTAAATATTACAGTAACAAGAAAAGCGCCTTAACGTGTCAAAATATATGAAATGAATAGATAAGCATTTTTACTATTTTAAAAATGCCTCAATTGATAATAAATTTAGTAATTTATAATTTAAGAAATATAGAAACAGTAATTAATACGATTATATCAATATTAATTACAACATAATTTGTTGTAATTAATATTATACATATTTGATACATTTTTAATATTTTATTTTGTAAAACTAATCAAATTACTGTAAATTCATTGATAAAATAGTATTGAATTTGATAGTGTTGGTGAATCACGTGTCCGCGCCATCTTGTTTATGCTATGCTATAAAATGGCCGGAGCTCGGTCGGACACGACACTTGCCGTCTGATCGTCGGAGAGAGCGGAAGCTCTGCCCGTAGTCTGGTGGGCGGGTTGGTGAGACCACGTGCTACTATTGTTTATGAAAGTATAAAGAGAGAGCGGAAGCTCTGCTCGTAGTCTTGTAGACAAGTTCGCCAGTAGGCCACGTGCTGCTATTGTTTATGAAAGATAAACAAGCTAAGTATAATTTCTATAACTAGTAATATAATTTCTAAACCATTTATCAATTATGTTCATAAGTATATAAAGTGTCTAGAAGTATATAATGTTACATATACAGTGTGGGTATATATTGTTATATATGGATACATAAATTATATACTAATAGGTA
The DNA here is from genome assembly GCA_937001555.2 of Hypsopygia costalis. Taxonomy (NCBI): domain Eukaryota; kingdom Metazoa; phylum Arthropoda; class Insecta; order Lepidoptera; family Pyralidae; genus Hypsopygia; species Hypsopygia costalis. The sequence continues at coordinate 8,550,184 of OW443335.2, forward strand.
TATAAGCTGACTGGATGTATATAAGGTCCTATAGGTGTATGATGTTATATATACATATATGGTGTATGTATATAATTTTATATAGAAGCAGAATGATAATTTAAAAACATTACTACGCTGAATTGTGTACAAGATGTAAAATAAAAGTAAATATTGGTTATAAGGATTTATTATTAACTTCAATGTTACTGAAATAGTGTTATTATACAAACCTACAATATACTTTCATGGTTTTATTATATAATTTAAAGACCACCCCTATATACTTATATTTATATATATACCACCAGCATAATTTGACATCAGAAGTGGGATCAGAACTAAGTGGTATTTTAATATATATACATATATATCTATATATTTTCAGATACTGTGTTCTCATGGATCCGTCCGTCGTGAAAGGCTTGTTGAAAGCCATTCGAGATGGAACCAGCGAACTGACGATGTGGCGCTGCCATCGTTTGATCCAGACAAGAAGCAGCTCCATTGCAATATCGCACCGGATCTTAGTTCTCATTGATACTAGTGCCAGCTGTAGTGTAATGAAGGATTCGTCGCCAGAAAAACCGGCTGTAAAATGGTTCCCATGTTCTATAATAATTGAAGGGATAGGCAATGGGAAGCTTCAATATTTTTGCTAAATATTGGTGCCAATCAGGTTTGATGAGATTTGCTTAGAAATCTAATTTAACGAAGCAACGGGCGTATATATGTTACTACCGTTATTAACAACAATGATCCAAAATGTATCAGAACGGCCGAGCTTACTTTGGAAGGTACAGCTGTCCAAAAAACAACAGGATTTAGCCCCATTAGATTGTTGATAGGTAGAGATGGAAACATACAATCTATAAAAAAACATTTCTTTTGAAGAATATCCCTGTAAATTTAAGGTTGATGTACCGTGATAGATATAAAAATGTTATTAAGAATAATAAGTAATATTATATGTGATAGATATAATAATGTATAAGATGTTCTAGTACTATTATGAAAATTATGAAAAATGCAAAATAAACGATAAGTGTAGGTACATGATGTTTAGTCCACAGTTTTGTGAATATATTTTGACACAATTGGCTTTTTGACATTTTCATTTAAGGTGGCCAATTACTACAAAAACAAAAACAAAAAAAAAAAAAAAAAAAAAAAAAACGCTGGTCTATCGCTGTCCTGATGTCAGTCTGTAGATTCATTGGCAGCGTATGAATGACTGATATGCCAAGGACAGGGATACTATAAAAAAAAAAAAAAAAAAAAAAAAACGCTGGTCTATCACTGTCCTGATGTCAGTCTGTAGATTCATTGGCAGCGTATGAATGACTGATATGCCAAGGACAGGGATACTATAAAAAAAAAAAAAAACACGCTGGTCTATCACTGTCCTGATGTCAGTCTGTAGATTCATTGGCAGCGTATGAATGACTGATATGCCAAGGACAGGGATACTATAAAAAAAAAAAACACGCTGGTCTATCACTGTCCTGATGTCAGTCTGTAGATTCATTGGCAGCGTATGAATGACTGATATGCCAAGGACAGGGATACTATAAAAAAAAACACGCTGGTCTATCACTGTCCTGATGTCAGTCTGTAGATTCATTGGCAGCGTATGAATGACTGATATGCCAAGGACAGGGATACTATAAAAATATATAAATGTACTTTGAGAACAAAGTACAATGTCAGTATGGCCGTGATAGATTTATTTAAATATTACAGTAACAAGAAAAGCGCCTTAACGTGTCAAAATATATGAAATGAATAGATAAGCATTTTTACTATTTTAAAAATGCCTCAATTGATAATAAATTTAGTAATTTATAATTTAAGAAATATAGAAACAGTAATTAATACGATTATATCAATATTAATTACAACATAATTTGTTGTAATTAATATTATACATATTTGATACATTTTTAATATTTTATTTTGTAAAACTAATCAAATTACTGTAAATTCATTGATAAAATAGTATTGAATTTGATAGTGTTGGTGAATCACGTGTCCGCGCCATCTTGTTTATGCTATGCTATAAAATGGCCGGAGCTCGGTCGGACACGACACTTGCCGTCTGATCGTCGGAGAGAGCGGAAGCTCTGCCCGTAGTCTGGTGGGCGGGTTGGTGAGACCACGTGCTACTATTGTTTATGAAAGTATAAAGAGAGAGCGGAAGCTCTGCTCGTAGTCTTGTAGACAAGTTCGCCAGTAGGCCACGTGCTGCTATTGTTTATGAAAGATAAACAAGCTAAGTATAATTTCTATAACTAGTAATATAATTTCTAAACCATTTATCAATTATGTTCATAAGTATATAAAGTGTCTAGAAGTATATAATGTTACATATACAGTGTGGGTATATATTGTTATATATGGATACATAAATTATATACTAATAGGTATATAAGCTGACTGGATGTATATAAGGTCCTATAGGTGTATGATGTTATATATACATATATGGTGTATGTATATAATTTTATATAGAAGCAGAATGATAATTTAAAAACATTACTACGCTGAATTGTGTACAAGATGTAAAATAAAAGTAAATATTGGTTATAAGGATTTATTATTAACTTCAATGTTACTGAAATAGTGTTATTATACAAACCTACAATATACTTTCATGGTTTTATTATATAATTTAAAGACCACCCCTATATACTTATATTTATATATATACCACCAGCATAATTTGACACACGCAACGTGGCTATCGAGTTTCTTTATAATAAATCAGTTATAACAAAAACTCAATTAAACTTAACCAACATTGTTTTATGTAGTATCAACATCCCAATTATGTGACCAAACGAGCAAGTCGTATCGTAACCTAGAAATAAATCAAAACAATGCTTGCGTGCCTTTATATCGTCACGCAATGAAAGTAAAAATATTTTATTTCTTGCGGAGGAATTTTCATGGAATATGTGGGTCTTTCTGCTGCAAAGGTGAACCGCAAACCGACGCGTCCGAACATGGTGAGATAAATTTGTAGACACACACGAGCGGTTTACTGCAAGGAGTAGCATAAACTCAGTACACATGTACACATGCTAGAATTTTAAATAACAAAATATTTGAAGTAAATTGTGTTTAAACAGAGGTTGAGTACAGAGTATTTGTACGCTGCCCTACTGGAGAAGTACCTCCACCTCACAGTATACCGCAGCCAAATAACAATTCCCTTGAGGGTAGTTGTGTTCCTGCGTGTGAGAGAAGTTGTGTTCCTGCAGAAGGAGTGGCTGCGTCGGTAGCGGGGTGGTGGTGCATGAGCTACATTTTATGTTGCGGTTAAGGTAACTACTTCGCATCAAGCGGACCGTATGCTTGTCTGCCACCCGACGTGGTATAAAAAAAAGATTATAATTACCTTGTTGCAACAAGAGGCTGCCGGTTTAGTGCCTTTTTTTGAACGGTCTATTAATACAGAAAACAAATGTTCTCTATGAATCTTCTAAACCAACTAAGTTTGGCCTTCCCATAGCTGACATACGATTACTTTTAGGTATACTTCTTGAATGTTTGATATTTAGAAATGAACTTCTTACAAACTCCAAGTTTAGTATAAAGCACCACAATCTCTTTTATACATATAGCACGTTGGCAATTACACTGTATATGAAGACCTCCTTCTATCTTCTATGTTGTATAGTGACTATGCGTTAGAAGACTAGTATGTTGTTAAGAAAAGACTGAAGAATAATGTGTCACTTTTATTTTTTTTCTAACAATCTTCATGTACACAACAGTCAAAAAAAGAAGAATGCTAGCCTGTGATTCGTTAGCCAATCACAGACCAGTGCAGTCAATAGCTTAAAAGAATGGGTTGCCAGTGCGAATAATTTAAATTAAATATTTGAAAATGATACCAAAACTAACAAACTCTAACAACTGTTATGAAGTCTGTAATCAAGAAATCAACCGCCTGTCCGTAGGAAGCTATTAAAAGAAAGTCGTTTGTCGCGTCTGTTCGCCTGTTTATGTGGTAACTCTTCCTAAACCTCGCGATTGAATTTGCTGCGGCCTTCCCTATCGTTCAGGGAATATCTTCCGAAAATTTTATGTATATTTTATTATTCCACATTATTTCATTGAGGAGGGTCTCTTGATTCGGGCTAACCTCAGAATTTTTTTTTTGTTATTTTAAAGACCTTCAGGTTTTTTCATGGCGCGGGTAATAAATAATCGCGCGTTTATAAACCGTTTGAAACTCCAGTTTGTTGCACAAGCCGCAAGTGGGCCAAACTCTAGAACAGATTAAAACTTGTGATGAATCGCTATTTTCGTTTACCCACAGTCTAACTTCTGGATACTGAAGAATTTACAGTTTTCGGTCGTTTACCTTGCACATCTGATACAAGAGAAGAAATATGACTACTTATATTTGGGATTTGGACTTCAGAATGCATGTATTTTTTGCTGTAATAGGTATTTTATAACACAGCCTAACATAAACAACATAAAGCAAGCATGCATATAGCATATTTGTTAAAACCTTTAACCAACCTTTTTGAAAAATATTGTTCATGTTGATGTTTTCTGGAATAGAATTCGACATTCGTTCAGCAACTTGTAGTACCTGTGAAATTTTCCTCCAGGGGTAAATAGCAGGTACAGATTTATTTTATCTTTTCCTAGACTGTTACTTTTTAGTCTGCTCTATTAGGTGTTATTTTCATAAAACAAATTTTTAACAAGCAAGATCTGCGTGGCAATTTAATTTTCAGGAAATATTAATGCATACATTTTAATTTTTATACATTTTTGAGCCCTTGGAGATGGGCAAAATGCCGACGTGTATTTACGATGAATTCTTCAAAGTACATTATAAACGCATGTTTTTTTGTATAAATAGGGAATTCACCATCTCTAATAACTCCTCTCTGTCTCTAGAGCAATAATTCTACACTTATTATTAAAATAAATTCAAATTCGACTATATCCCAACCTTCCTTCTGCATCTATAAAAGGCAATAGTTACGGACTAATCTATCAAAGCGTAAATCAAACTACTGGATAGATCGGGTTGAAGTTTGGTTAATAGATAGTATTATCCCACCAAAAACATTTTCATGTAAAAATGTTGCCAAGACGAGTCTAAATAGCTTACCAGGTGAAAAAGTTATTAGATCTCGTATAAAGCCAAGCTCTAAAGACTACACGCTCCAAACCTACAAGTTCTACACTACACCTTAATCAAAATCTATGAAAAAGTGGTCAGATCTCATGTAGAGCCAAGATTCTTGACCTATGCGCACTTACTTTACCAGGCCTAACTTCACATACTCTACATTTTAGTCAAAACGTGATGCGTGGTCGTTTTATTTCACACACGATGAACGAATGCCTATGAAATCTTCGTAATGGTAGCAAAACTGTTTTTTTTTTCATATATCTAGCTTTTCAATAGTTACTGCATGATTATGTAGTTAGTGCAAATGTAGTGCAAGTCTCATACAAACTTCTACCTCCTATTCCGAGGGGATAGGTTAGGTTAGGTTTGGTTTTTAAATTTTTTTGTTGTCTTTGTTTACATACCAAATTTCAGTGTTCTTGGACTTCAGAAAGTACCTTAAGAATTTTGATGATCAGTGAGTGAGCGAGTGAATCAGTGACGAAATCGGGGGTTTTTAGACATTAATAAAATCTAAAGTATAATAGCTACGACATTCAAACTTTGTATGCTTAATGATTGTACTAGTGTCAATATATCTTGAAATTTTTAACTATTTAGCATCATCCACACCAAAGTTATGAGAGTTCAAAAAAACGACGAAACGTTTCGAGAAAAGGTAGGTAGTGCCCTTGCGCTCCGCTTGGTTCGTCTTGGCGGGGGCACTACCGTGCCCCAAGGCACGGTAGTTATAACTAAGGCTATTAAAAGATTTTAGAAAATTCCAAATAGGATACAGGGATACGCGCGTACGTAGTAACGGCCTCACGCTAGTTATTTTACAAATATCAAAATATCTCATCAGCAAACATAGCTCGTGACTTGAATGCGTGCTAATACAATTGTCTAGTACTGTACTTCATATGCGAAAATGTAAATACGTTAAGAAGTTCGTCGCGTACTAAGGAAATCGCGTCTGCCGAGTGTTGACAGAAACACGTCGGCTTTTCCTAGTGGATTACTTCAATTCGCTAAAGCTATGCGTTTGCTTACGTAAAGGATTAGCAACGTTTGCTTTACAACTTACTGAGCAAGATTTTATCCATGTTTTTACAGCCTAATGGGAGATGCGGTATATGAGGGAGTTTGTTAGTGGGAAATTATGCAAAAGTAATAAACATTTGACTACTATTCGTATTAGAAAACTGAATGATATTAGTTAAAAAAAAAAACATTTATTTAGTCATAAATTGTCAATAAATTAATCAATGTCTCCATCTTTTTATAGTCAAGACTAGAACAATTATCACATTAAAACCTTCCCAGGAAAAAATGCCGGCGAATAGCGAAAACTTCATTTATATCCAATCAGTAGTTTTTTTAGAAAACCCCGAATATACATATATTATATATGCGTGTGCCATTTGCGTGTTTTTAAACCACCTAAATGATACTGACTGTCATTTAATGAGATCAGCCGTGACTGACGGCGTAATGTGCCCTCTGAAGAGCTCGAGATAAATAAAGCCAATCATTGACAGGTTGCGTTCGACGTTGCTTGTACGATTACACTGACACGAGCAACGGCTCCACCAAGCACCATCAACGCCACCATCGATCGAGAAGTCTAAAGAGGAGGTAGGCCTAGGCCAAACATGAAAGGCCAAGTGTATATATTTTGTTGAATATTTATGTAATAATTAAATTATTCTGTACGCCAATGATGGCGGAATTATACTTGCAGTTACTCTGTTGATATCTCTTGTTCAGATCTCTATAACCATTCTATGGAATAAATGTTGATTCTAATTCTATAATAGTAAATAATTGTATGCAAGGAAATGTTTAGGAGCAAAGAAAGTAAACAATAAAGTGGACAACATTGAAAAATGATTTTACCTCGAAACCGTTTTACGTAACACGCTACGCAATCGAAAAGAAAAAACATTGATTGCTTGTGCAGATAAAAAAGTAAACAAATTTTATTGTAAAGTCATAATATGTTGAAATTTTTAACGCAACCTGCAGGTAAAGTACTCTAAACAATGGATATACCAAATTTCACTCAACGGAAACATTCCTTTATTTTTAACCCTTTAAAGCTACAAGGGTGTTTTTACACCCGCTCCCGTTTATTTTAGGTGTAACTTTTTTTTACCTATTTAGCGCAATGCTTTCAAATCTCGTGTATTCTCCTAAATCATAAGGAGCATTCAAAAATCTGGGGATAGGTTGTGGCCACGCGCCGGTTCGGGGATAAATTCGAATACCGCTGTTTTTCACCCATTGTAGTGTTAGTGGACTTTCTACGATAGATGATTTTTTTTAAAATTTGTGATATTAAATCCTTAATTACATGAAATTCATAAAAAATATGAATTTACTACCAGACTGAGATATTGAAATCGAACTGGCATTTGATATGGATCATCAGAAAAAAAAAATTGGAGGAAGCTGGTGTTCATTATACCAATTCTATATCAATTGCTATTTAACGTAGAGTTACCTGTTAATTCTCGTATTTTGTATTTAATTGTTAAAAAAAAATATGTTTATATCCATATGTACGTATATAAGAAGATTTTTTTGCATCTCGTGATAATTAAAAAAAATATATATTAAGTTAAAAATATGCCAAATTAAAAGGTCAATTATATTGAAAGTAAAATAAAATGCTTATTAAATTATAACATTGGTTGTTATTTATTTTCAATTTTTATTTATAGTTTATGAATTTATTATGATTTTGCCGCCCTTCTTTTAAAAAAAAATATTTCTATAATAAAGTAGAAAAGATAATAGTGAATTAATAATAGCGTTTTATCTACCTAGATATTCAACAATATTTCAACAACTTCGATTACTTTTTTCGCAGTAATTAAATCCGGGTGTTTTTACACTTATTCTATCTTAGTAGAATACAATTCATTGTAGCCTTTATGGGTTAGAAAGTAACCCAGCAGCATTCGATTTTTTTTATTTAAAAAAGAAATCGCCTCTCACGCCCGTATATTGAACTGGCTAAAATTAAAAAACATATCCTCGTATTTTTTATGGCATCATTCGATAGACTCAATAGAGACACCGCAAAATAATGATGATAAATTCAACGACGATAATAGTGATTCCACGCTAACAAATTAAATAATTTTGAATAAAGCCGCAAAATATACCACTGTCGCAAGTAACTATAATAAAATTATAACACTGTGTTCACAACCCATTTCCATAGTCTTGAACTCCATATTAGTCTTAAATATCAACATTAGCATACAATTTCATGCGGGTAATTGTATATTTACGCAATAAACTAGGACATATCTACAATATTACAGCAGCATTATTATTTGCAAAAAACATAAATGAAATTATTTTTACCGGAACATAAATATGTTTGGTATTTAAGATACATCTGACTATTATATGCAGATTTTTTTATTTACAGATTACTACATTTGTACAGATATTATTACTTATTTTATATACAGATTTATTTACTAGCGTGGATTTTGTCGTTTGTTTTTTCAGTTTTTTTTTTTTAATATTACATCGGGTAACATACAAGGTTTAACGCTAACAACATAAAACATCGCTCACTTGTCGCCACCCCCGATTCCAAGGAACTAATTATTTTATGGTGACTTCACTCACTCGCAGGAACACAACAACCCTCAAGGGATTTGTTATACGGCTTATGTAATTGTATTCTAGGAGGTAGAGGTATCTTTCGCTAGTCGGCATGATGTCGGCTTTAATTATTTGAGTTTAATTAGGTATTTGTTATCAACACATTTGTTTAATAAAATGTATAGTAGATTATAAACGATTGTTGATCAATTGCAGCTAATTATTTCAGCATCAAATGAAACATACACTATCGCAATTACGTGTAAGGTATGTAAGTTTTTTTTATTTAATTATTTATTAATATGGGTAATTTTGGGCAAATTATTTTGGTTTTACCTGTTGATTTGTCTAAAATAAATATTATATAACGAGCCCCATGATCGAATGGCTAGCTACTCCTAGCTGACTCCATGGTCGTGAGTTTGATACCCGCTCAAGACAAACATTTGTGTGCATTAAAATGATCTTAGCCTGAGTGTTTTCTATATAATATATGTATATATTTTTCTATAGGCACTAGATAACTGATATAATATACATATAGTGCAAGATTTGTTTAGTTTGCGAATTCATTCAGGAATATTTATATTTTTATTAAAGCGGAACAAATATTTTATTTATTTGTTCCGCTTTAATAAAAATATCACTTTCGCATTTATTAGCAAATATGCATATTATTATAATTTTTTTATTAATAGATAGATGTTTATTAATTATGTGTAGTAAATGGTACATTATTTTTGTTTTACTTGATGATTTGTCTAAAATAAACAATATTATTGTAAATTTGTCTAAAATAAACAATATTATTGTAAATTTTAAGTCGAACTCACCCTTAAAGCAGACCGCGTGTAATCCAATCGTATTATACTCTACACATTAGACTCCAGTATTAAAATTGACAGGAATATATGGCTATCTATTTTGCTTACAATACCACATTGAGCGAAAGGAAGCAGCATTAAATAGCACAAAGGTACAATAACATGTAATTGCAAATGATACACTGTCTCATACTGCGTTCGTTTGACTACCATTTACGTCGACCTACGCTCGGCCGATAATATACGCTTGTGTATTAGTTACCTTATTCACATTATAGAAATAAACCAGTAGAGACAGGTCACGTAATGTTGATTACAAATGTGGCGATCGCATGCATCTTCTATTATTTGACGAGCTCGGTGGTCGAATGATTAGCAATGGTCACTTTGACTCAGAGGTCGCAGGTTCGATTCCCGCACAAGACAAATATTTGTGTGCATGAACATGTCTTTTTGTCTTGGTTTAGGTATTTTCTATCTATTATATGTATGTATTTACAAAAAAAATGAATTTAAGTATTATATCAGTTATCTAGTACCCATAGTACAAGCTTTGCTTAGTTTGGGACTAGATAGCCGTGTGTAATTTGTCTTGAAATATTTATTTATTATTTATTTATTTCAGGTTGTGGATATATACTTACATATCGAGTGATGTTCAGTTTTGCAACCACTAGAAGTGCACTGCCAAATTAGCCTCTAAAAAGATTAGCGTCATCAGTAGAACTTCATATAGTTCATATCTGAGCCGATGCGCTCCAGTACTTACTTGCTCTATTTGACCGCATACATCAAAGAGTTCGAAACGTCGCTGACCCTGATGAATGATCTCTGGATAACAATAGGTTGGACTCGTTTTCTACACGTAAAGTTGTTACATCTCTTTGCGTATTATAAAAATTACACCACGGGGAGTGCTCGGATGAGCTATTAGATGTGATACCTGCCGCTGAATTCCGCTATCGTACAACTCGCCATAAATTAAATTCAGTCCATATCATTTTGATAACAGTACACTTTTTAAGACATTATCTACCACGAACTGCGTTCCATATTATGGAATCAACTACCCTCAGCAATATTCTCGAATACAAACTTGGAAGCTTTCAAGAACAGAGTAATTTTAATTTAATTAAAATTAATCTTTAATTTTTTCCCTTAAAAGGCTAGCAACAGATCAACCACCTCTTGGTGTTGCTGATTTCTATGAACGGTGGTGATTACTTTCTATCAGGTGACCCACATGCACGTGTCAATTTATGGCTGGTATATATATAAATATAAGTATATAGGGGTGGTCTTTCAACTATAATAATAAAACCATGAAAGTATATTGTAGGTTTGTATAATAACACTATTTCAGTAACATTGAAGTTAATAATAAATCCTTATAACCAATATTTACTTTTATTTTACATCTTGTACACAATTCAGCGTAGTAATGTTTTTAAATTATCATTCTGCTTCTATATAAAATTATATACATACACCATATATGTATATATAACATCATACACCTATAGGACCTTATATACATCCAGTCAGCTTATATACCTATTAGTATACAATTTATGTATCCATATATAACAATATATACCCACACTGTATATGTAACATTATATACTTCTAGACACTTTATATACTTATGAACATAATTGATAAATGGTTTAGAAATTATATTACTAGTTATAGAAATTATACTTAGCTTGTTTATCTTTCATAAACAATAGCAGCACGTGGCCTACTGGCGAACTTGTCTACAAGACTACGAGCAGAGCTTCCGCTCTCTCTTTATACTTTCATAAACAATAGTAGCACGTGGTCTCACCAACCCGCCCACCAGACTACGGGCAGAGCTTCCGCTCTCTCCGACGATCAGACGGCAAGTGTCGTGTCCGACCGAGCTCCGGCCATTTTATAGCATAGCATAAACAAGATGGCGAGGACACGTGATTCACCAACACTATCAAATTCAATACTATTTTATGAATGAATTTACAGTAATTTGATTAGTTTTACAAAGTAAAATATTAAAAATGTATCCAATACGTATAATATTAATTACAACAAATTATGTTGTAATTAATATTGATATAATCGTATTAATTACTGTTTTCATATTTCTTAAATTACAAATCACTAAATTTATTATCAATTGAGGCATTTTTAAATAGTAAAAATGCTTATCGATTCATTTCATATATTTTGACACACTGTAATATTTAAATAAATCTATCACGGCCATACTGACATTGTACTTTGTTCTCAAAGTACATAGTTTTGTTTTAATCAATATTTTGTTTTAATCAAATACACTGGCCATGACAATGTTATTTCTATCACCTGCTGCACGTGCATTCGAAAATAACATCTGGGCAGTGCAGACCAGCAGAAAAACAATAGCATCTGGCCTTCAACCATATTAGACCTATCACTTGCTGCTAGTGCATTCAGTCTAATATAAGGGCAGTGCTGACCAGCAATTTTTTTTTTATAATATCTCTGTCCTTGGCATATCAGTCATTCATACGCTGCCAATGAATCTACAGACCGACATCGGGACAGAGATAGACCAGCGTGTTTTTTTTTACAGTATCCCTGTCCTTGGCATATCAGTCATTCATACGCTGCCAATGAATCTACAGACTGACATCAGGACAGTGATAGACCAGCGTTTTTTTTTTTTTTTTTATAGTATCCCTGTCCTTAGCATATCAGTCATTCATACGCTGCCAATGAATCTACAGACTGACATCAGGACAGCGATAGACCAGCGTGTTTTTTTTTACAGTATCCCTGTCCTTGGCATATCAGTCATTCATACGCTGCCAATGAATCTACAGACTGACATCAGGATAGTGATAGACCAGCGTTTTTTTTTTTTTTTTTTTTATAGTATCCCTGTCCTTGGCATATCAGTCATTCATACGCTGCCAATGAATCTACAGACTGACATCAGGACAGCGATAGACCAGCGTTTTTTTTTTTTTTTTTTTTGTTTTTGTTTTTGTAGATATTGGCCACCTTAAATTAAAATGTCAAAAAGCCAATTGTGTCAAAATATATTCACAAAACTGTGGACTAAACATCATGTACACTTATCGCTTATTTTGCATTTTTCATAATTTTCATAATTTATTTATTTATTTATTTATTTATCAACATCAACATACAGCTATCATTACAGGCAATACCTAATGCGACAGTGTAGCTATTTTTTAATTAAATTACTTAAATACAAAATCGTAAAGTAAGTCAAATATTAAACAATATCAAAATAAGAGCAATATGATCATGATACCAATATGCAATATTATTATGTCACTTGTAACAATAAATTCGGAATACAAGAATTATACATTAGAACTAATCAGTAAATGTCAATTATAAAATGTCAAAAATAAAATATCAAATAAAATGTCAAAAATAAAATATCAAATAAAATGTCAAAATAAATTTCAATCACAAAATGTCAATAATAAATCGCAATCATAAAATAATATGTATGATGTGCATGCATTATTATGTCATTTTGTAACATAATGTCCACAATGATATCTTTGTGAATTCATCCAGAGTACAAGCAAAGATGTCAATTTCCAAATGAATCATGTTAAGAGTGCGGAGTGCGCGAGTCAACGGCGCCTCCTTCAGGAGATTAGTCCTACAGCGCGGCTCCATCAGGAGATTCGGCCGACGACGACGTGTCGTATACTGATCAGGAACATAAAAATTTAGTATACCTAATATATCCGCGTTAAATATTTTTCCTCTAATAACTTTAAATACGTACAATGCCAATGAATTTTCTCTTCGAACCCTGAGCTGATCATATCCCACCATGCCCAAAACAAATAATGTTGGATACATTAATGGGTATAAAGGGTAGACACCATACTGCTTTAAATATAAATACCTAATATATTTATTCTGTACCCGTTCAAGCATAAGCGTATATTTATCTTCGTGAGGCGCCCAGATTACTGAGTTGTATTCTAACTGACTTCGAACCAGGGCGTTATATAGAACTGTAATAGCTTTGATGTTCCTGAAGTCATGGGCTTGCCTTAACACGAAACCTAAATTTCTAAAAGCTTTTTTACAGCAATTAGTGATGTAATCCCGAAACGTTAGACAAGTATTGAGTTGGACGCCAAGATCTCTGATTTCTTTTACACGAGGCATGGCCACCCCATCAATCTCGTAGCAGTGCTGTAACGGTGTATGTGCTCGAGAAAAACTTATTGTGACGCACTTTGAGGTGTTGAACTCTAGGAGATTGTCCTGACTCCAAGCAACCACTCTGTTTATATCCTCCTGGAGCCTCTCACAGTCCTCCTTGTCTTTTACAGCAAGATATAGCTTGAGGTCGTCGGCAAACAGCAAGCACTTCGCGTTCTCAAGAACATGGGGTAGGTCATTTATCATAATAATGAATTCAAGGGGCCCGAGGTTACTCCCCTGACTTATTCCTGACCTAGTGTAATAAGGTGTCGACATATAACCCTCGTACTCCACATATTGCCGTCTGTCCCGCATATAGCATGCAAAAAATGTTAGTAAATGCGGAGTAAAACCGACGCCTGCCAACTTTCGAAGCAGAACATCATTATTGACTAAGTCGAAAGCTTTCCGAAAGTCAAAATAAGCGGCGTCAATTTGTCCCCCGCTGTCCACTACTGTTTGAGTACCGTTCATGAAGGTTAACAAGTTACTGGTGGTACTTTTAGATGGTCGAAATCCATGTTGACATTCTGATAGTTGGGCGTTGACTTCAGAATAAATGCTGTGGTGTATTGCAGACTCCAACACTTTCGCTGGAGTAGACAGTACCGCCACAGGCCTATAGCAATCTACCGATGTCCCTCCCTTCCCTTTCGGCACTGGAATAACCCGAGTTATTCCCCAGTATTCCGGAAATTCAGGTATTCCTAAACAAAGATTGTACATGTGGAGTAACGGTTTGTCTAGTACACCTCGACAATCCTTAAAAATATAGGGCGGTATACCGTCTGGTCCCGCTGACTTCTTTGGCTTCAGTCGCCGAAGCGCACGCTGAACATCACTCAACTGTAAGTGGTCCAAGTGAATGCGCGCCGCTCCGTTGGCCCCGCCCGCCTCCGTCACAGCTGCGTTTACGTCCAGTTTGGCCTTTTCCGTGCTGTAAACAGAGTGGAAGTACTCTGCGAACTCGTTTGCGCATTGTTCATTAGATAACTCCTGACCATCCTTCCTAAATCGTTTATGGCTTCTGCTACCTTTTTTGGAGTTTACATAATTCCAAAACGATTTCGGATCATTCATAACCTCATTTTCAACCCGGTGCCGATAATTGTTTTTGGTAAGAGCTATCATATTTTTAAGGGTTTTCCTACATTGACTAAATGCCTGGTAATCATATCTAGTCCTACTCTTTTTGTATTTTTTATGAAGTACCGATTTCTGTTTTATACAGTGAATTATTTCGCTAGTATACCATTCAGGATATACATATTTAGAACAAGTTCTATTTTGATTTTTCCTGGGAACCCAAGTGTCTATAATTGTATTTAAAGTATTGTAAAAAAATGACAAACTATTATCTAAATCTAAGTCATAAATAGGAGACCAGTCTACACCTGCAATCGATGAATATAGTGAGAAAAAGTCTGCTTTATTAAAGTTCCATCGGTTAACATTAATACTTGTTACCCTGTCCGCGCTCCGTGTCGCACGCAAACCACATAGTGGCGACGTCAGCGGCGAGCGCGATGAAACTATTTGCACGTTAATTTCGAGCGGCGGGTGATACGCGTCCACGGGTACTAGCGGTATATCTGACTCGCACACCCTTACACTCTCACAGTCGTCAAAGTTGCTTAATACTAGATCTAATTGTCGACCATTACAATTCCCTACGTTGTTACTCTGAATGAACCCACAAAACGTCAGAAAATATTCAAAATAATTACAAATATTCGTATTACATGAATGCAAATTAAAATCTCCTATTACTAATAATTGGCTGTATTTACTACTACATTGCTCAATAATTCTAAATAATACCATGTATTCGTTCTCGCTACTGTTCGGGGGTATATAGACAACACATAATGTAAATAAAAATCTATTTCGCCGGTAAACCGCTGCACAAACCAGTTCAAATGCACGGTCATCGATGTTGACGTCACTCGGGGTCGGTACTCGACGCAGTTCGAAGCGCGGTGTGGCCACGAGACACGCGCCGCCCTGCTTACGGCCATCCACACGGTCACATCTGAGAATTGAATATCCAGGCGGAACCATTTCCGCGTCATGGATAGATTCATTGCAACCAGTTTCTGTGATTGCCAACAAATCTGCACTCGACGAAGAAACCCCCACGAAGAAATTATGTAATTTAGTGCGAAGCCCCCTAGCGTTCTGATAATAAATGTCGATGGATGACTTACTTCGAGTTATAGACTTTGTTTGTTGGTCTACGAAACCATATCCACTCGCAATACTCAATATTTACGGCCCAGTTCTCCGGTCGGCACAGTGTATCGTATTTGCTTTCTGGAACTCCTATAACGAACGATGAGTAATCCCTTTCTGTCTTATGTTGTATTTTATTGACCTTGATATCTGGCCCACATATATTCTTAACATGTTTTTCTAAACTTTCTGTAGTTGTGTCTTTTTGAAGACGCCAAACGTGTAAAAACTTCTTTCGCTCAGTACCCTGTATTTCTGCTGAACTAGTACTTCCTCCTTTCTTTACTTCATTTTTAGAAAATCTATTTTTCTTTTTGTTTACTGTAGTCCAGCTATCTCCGCTTTCATTTTTCTCCTTTTTCTCTTCTCTGTTACTATTATTACGATCCACTGTTTTATCAATGCTGGGATAATTAACTTTACTGTTTTCGTTGTTTGCCAGTGGAGTAGCCGGTTTCGTGGCCCTACAATGTTTTGGTGACATCATTTTGTTTTGTTTAACTGCATTCGTATATGTCATTGGTGTTTCAGCAATTCCTTGGATTAATTGCGGCTGCTCCTTTGCTTTCTTATGCGTATTGTTTTTGAGACATTCTTCTAAATTATCATTTTTCTCCTTCAATATTTTTATTTCGGTTTCTAAGAATTTAACTTTATGCATATTTTCTTCTACTACCTTCATTATGCCTCGCAATTCTCGTAATTCGTATTCTGTGTTTATGTATTTACTCTCTAGCTGTTCGTATGCTCTCGCTTGGGAATCTAGTCGAGATATCATCTCCGCACGAAATTCACGTAGCTCCTCTAGTATTTTGGTGTCGTTTTCTAGTATTGACACTTCATTCATGTTCGAACAACCGCCGCGCCCAGTGTTTACGTAGCAGCTAGGTGTAAAAGTTTTATTCAAAACAGTGATACCTCGGACCGGTGTCTCAGAGTTATCCCGTTTGGGAATAGTGCGAGTGCATTCAGGACATATCCAGGTGCTTTTATACTCCGATGTGAAACTCTCGAATTTTTCCGCTGACAAGGCCAGACACTTCAGGTGGTACAGTTTCTTACACGTTTCTTTTGAGCATTCCATGTATGATATATCATAAATCCCGGCATCACAGCCGTCACATTTCGTAGCCATCGGCACACAGATCACAGAAAACTATTTTTAAATAATTAAAGTGTACACACAGATTCAAAACACGTATGCGCACGCGTAGGGTAGGCGCGAATGTACTAGAACATCTATACATTATCATATCATAGTTCTAGTACTATTATCAGTAATAATAGTACTAGAACATCTATACATTATCATATCTATCACATTTATTATTCTTAATAACATTTTTATATCTATCACGGTACATCAACCTTAAATTTACAGGGCTATTCTTCAAAAAAAATGTTTTTTATGAAACCGTTTTACAGCCGGTTTTTCTGGCGACGAATCCTTCATTACACTACAGCTGGCACTAGTATCAATGAGAACTAAGATCCGGTGCGATATTGCAATGGAGCTGCTTCTTGTCTGGATCAAACGATGGCAGCGCCACATCGTCAGTTCGCTGGTTCCATCTCGAATGGCTTTCAACAAGCCTTTCACGACGGACGGATCCATGAGAACACAGTATCTGAAAATATATAGATGTATATGTATATATATTAAAATACCACTTAGTTCTGATCCCACTTCTGATGTCAATTTATGGCTGGTATATATATATAAATATAAGTATATAGGGGTGGTCTTTCAACTATAATAATAAAACCATGAAAGTATATTGTAGGTTTGTATAATAACACTATTTCAGTAACATTGAAGTTAATAATAAATCCTTATAACCAATATTTACTTTTATTTTACATCTTGTACACAATTCAGCGTAGTAATGTTTTTAAATTATCATTCTGCTTCTATATAAAATTATATACATACACCATATATGTATATATAACATCATACACCTATAGGACCTTATATACATCCAGTCAGCTTATATACCTATTAGTATACAATTTATGTATCCATATATAACAATATATACCCACACTGTATATGTAACATTATATACTTCTAGACACTTTATATACTTATGAACATAATTGATAAATGGTTTAGAAATTATATTACTAGTTATAGAAATTATACTTAGCTTGTTTATCTTTCATAAACAATAGCAGCACGTGGCCTACTGGCGAACTTGTCTACAAGACTACGAGCAGAGCTTCCGCTCTCTCTTTATACTTTCATAAACAATAGTAGCACGTGGTCTCACCAACCCGCCCACCAGACTACGGGCAGAGCTTCCGCTCTCTCCGACGATCAGACGGCAAGTGTCGTGTCCGACCGAGCTCCGGCCATTTTATAGCATAGCATAAACAAGATGGCGAGGACACGTGATTCACCAACACTATCAAATTCAATACTATTTTATGAATGAATTTACAGTAATTTGATTAGTTTTACAAAGTAAAATATTAAAAATGTATCCAATACGTATAATATTAATTACAACAAATTATGTTGTAATTAATATTGATATAATCGTATTAATTACTGTTTTCATATTTCTTAAATTACAAATCACTAAATTTATTATCAATTGAGGCATTTTTAAATAGTAAAAATGCTTATCGATTCATTTCATATATTTTGACACACTGTAATATTTAAATAAATCTATCACACGCTTACTTCCCTCTCATATAAAAAAATACACAGGAAAAACCACAATTAAGCGGCTATAAACTATCGTTAAAATAGTTTCATAGTAGTCCATTATATTTTATTGTTTTGCTGATGACAAAATGTTCAATATCAGGGCAAAATATTCAATGGCAGTAGCAGTTACTGTTCCGTTTCTTTACTCACGTGCTACTACTGTTCTCATTCTCTTTATTGTGTCTTAATCTCAGTTCATATTTTTGTTTGTTTATAGCGCACAGAGCGCGCTTTTATCGGCTTCCCATTTATTGTGTGGTAGGCGGTATTTATTGAACCTTGCTTATGAATTTTTGGATATCTTATTTGTTTTTGGTGCTGGTAAAAATTTAAATATGCCTTAATATATTTTGTCCAGACTGGACATTTTTTTTTTCTTTTATTAGAACCACCCACATTTTACCACACACAAGTTCCCACGCAATTTGTCATTTTATTAAGGAGGTCACCAGGAAGCTTGTAAAGAGGTGCCAACACACCTCTTTACAAGCTAACAATAGCAGCACGTGGCCTACTGGCGAACTTGTCTACAAGACTACGAGCAGAGCTTCCGCTCTCTCTTTATACTTTCATAAACAATAGTAGCACGTGGTCTCACCAACCCGCCCACCAGACTACGGGCAGAGCTTCCGCTCTCTCCGACGATCAGACGGCAAGTGTCGTGTCCGACCGAGCTCCGGCCATTTTATAGCATAGCATAAACAAGATGGCGAGGACACGTGATTCACCAACACTATCAAATTCAATACTATTTTATGGATGAATTTACAGTAATTTGATTAGTTTTACAAAGTAAAATATTAAAAATGTATCCAATACGTATAATATTAATTACAACAAATTATGTTGTAATTAATATTGATATAATCGTATTAATTACTGTTTTCATATTTCTTAAATTACAAATCACTAAATTTATTATCAATTGAGGCATTTTTAAATAGTAAAAATGCTTATCGATTCATTTCATATATTTTGACACACTGTAATATTTAAATAAATCTATCACACGCTTACTTCCCTCTCATATAAAAAAATACACAGGAAAAACCACAATTAAGCGGCTATAAACTATCGTTAAAATAGTTTCATAGTAGTCCATTATATTTTATTGTTTTGCTGATGACAAAATGTTCAATATCAGGGCAAAATATTCAATGGCAGTAGCAGTTACTGTTCCGTTTCTTTACTCACGTGCTACTACTGTTCTCATTCTCTTTATTGTGTCTTAATCTCAGTTCATATTTTTGTTTGTTTATAGCGCACAGAGCGCGCTTTTATCGGCTTCCCATTTATTGTGTGGTAGGCGGTATTTATTGAACCTTGCTTATGAATTTTTGGATATCTTATTTGTTTTTGGTGCTGGTAAAAATTTAAATATGCCTTAATATATTTTGTCCAGACTGGACATTTTTTTTTTCTTTTATTAGAACCACCCACATTTTACCACACACAAGTTCCCACGCAATTTGTCATTTTATTAAGGAGGTCACCAGGAAGCTTGTAAAGAGGTGTGTTGGCAGTGGTTAAAAAAATATTCCTGTACAAATTACACAGCGCCATCTAGTCCCAATCTAAGTAAAGCTTGTACTATGGACATTAGTTATCTGATAACATTTCTGGACAGTGCATGTAATTAGTGATGCTTCATGTATTTAGTATGTTAAGTCTATTCTTAATTAATATCACATTATTCTTTTCTGTTTTATTGTTACCGTGTAAGCGTATTGTACCTAAGTTCGCCATGTTACATGTTTTTCCTTTTGAATATTAAATGGTAGGCTGAAAGAAATCCCATGTCGGATAAGTCCGCCGTACATTTAACTATCCTATTTTTATAACATGTTTGTATTTCTTTGTACAATAAAGATTTTACAACAACAACAACATTTTTTTGTGAATACATAAATAATGTACATAGAAAACACCCAGATCAAGACAAACTTATTTGTTCATCCGCACAAATACTTACTTGTCTTGTGCAGAAATCGAACTAACGATCTCGGAGTCGAAGTAGCCATTCCTAGACCACATCTAGGTTCAACCACGGGGCTTCTCGGTGGTGGTGGCATCGTTAGTTTCGGGCTGTGAATTATCATTAGATTTTACATCATTAAGGATAGGATTTTTCCCATATTAGTATTATAATTTTTTTGCATATATAAATAAATATATCTAAATCATAAATCAAGCTAAATCTGAATCACTTTTCTATTGGTGAAGACATTCACCAATAGAAAAGTGATTCAGATTTAGCTCATCTGAATATTATTACAAATCTAAGAATCATCCGAATTGATCCCTCCATTTGGAAATTATGATGCCACCGACCGACACAGCAATGGACGACAGACATTACCGTCAAACTTATAACAGCTTTCTATTTTCGTCGGAGATAAAAGAAATATTTCGATTATTTTATCTTATGGCCTGACTCTTAACAGTCTTAAGTTTTCTTAAGTCTTTTGTATGGGGCATTTTCGGGAAACTCCAAAATTGTAATTTTTGCTATCGAAGTAATTCTTTCAACAATAAAATAACTTTTGAAATCAAGTTATGTTATTGTGGCCACCTTTCATAACAAATTGAGTTATTGTATTATTATTATCATTTTCCCTTAATTCACGGGTCAAGCCCGGTCATTTGATAGGCGTGCGTGGGGATATGAATCCAACACGTAGAGACCCCTTTGAGAAGTTTGATGTAATGTTGTGCGCCCGCCGTGACCCGCTGGAACATATAGCTCTAGCGGCTCCTCTCTGGACGACCAATGAAGGCAAGCCAGAGCTGAGAGTCCTGCGGGCCTTCTTGTGTTTACACTCCGACCGATGAAGACACGTCGGAGACGAAGGCCCTGACCTACTCCCTGCAGACTCGTGTCCGTGGAGTCGCTACTCACACAACAGCTCGCCACAAGCTGTCCTGCGGACAATATTGTTATGTATTGTATAATATTGTTATATTATTATCAAGAAGGAGGAATTCTGGCGGAAGCGTGGCGTATTTCGGAGATTTCGAAGATGGTTTTACATTTTATTTATATAAGTATATTTTTATAAAGTGGTCATCAGAATGTCGTCACTTCAATTTTCATCATCTTCATTCAATGTCAATCAGAATGTCTTCTTGATGGAAAGCGTAGGTGAAGAACATATGTGGGACCGCCATCACTACAATTAGCGCTGCCCTGGCGGCCTCCCCTTGTCGACCTATGTAAGTATTTTTACACGCTTCGTCTAAATCATCCAGGATTAAAGGAAGTAGGAAATGCATGTGCCGGCAGTGAATTCTATAGCTTTATTGTTCGGCAAAAGAATAAATTTTCAGACGACACAGTCTCGATATACATATGTATAGACCTAGATAACCTAATAAAAGATTTATTTTTGAAAAATGGAAAAATTCATCTGCCCCCTCTAGGTGGGATTTGAACCCACGGCCTCTCGATGACCGGTCGAGTGCTCTTCCAACTGAGCTACCAGCTAACTTCAAATCCCACCTAGGGGGGGCAGATGATTTTTTTCATTTTTCAAAAATATTTATCTGGCAATGGCTCTTCCATTGCCAGATAAATATTTTTGAAAAATGAAAACACTCGACCGGTCATCGAGAGGTCGTGGGTTCAAATCCCACCAAGGGAGGGCAGATGAATTTTTCCATTTTTCAAAAATATTTATCTGGCAAGTTGGCCAAGACAACTATTTAAATAATAATAACCTAATAAAAGATTTACTTATTATTTTTTTATTTTAATATCAAAGAAAACAAAATACACAGAAACAGTTACAAAGAAAAAGTACAAATAAAGCATTTTGCATTACAGAATGTTGCAACAGTAAAATCGCAAAAGCGTCCATAGACGTTATTCCGTAACTTTATTGTGGGTTTAAAATGAATATAACGCTCATAAAACTAGTCCAATTTCAGGAATCAGTAATGCCTCCCGGGTTAGATTTATTTTGCTATAACAAAGCACTTAATATTTGAGTTACAGCTCGACTCAGACATTCAATACTGTACTTTATACAATACTAGCCACCCACCCCAGTTTCGCGCTGGTGCAATTAAAATTTTAAATTGTAAATAATATGACCAGTTACATTATTTAACGATTATAATTATTTTTTTGTATATTTTTAAACTCATAATAACCTCTCGAATGGGATCTGCGACTTTTATAATTCAAAAATTAATATGCATATACTGGACCAATCTTGAATATGAAGTAATTTATCTTGATAAGGATTAACATAATAAAAGTGCGTTTTCTAGTTTTTAAAATAAAAAAGTAGTTATTATGATATAACTATATAGTTAGACTTGCGGCGTCGTAATATTTTTTGTAGTATTGTACAAGGAGTTGTTCTGTCATCAAATAGTTTCCGTAGCGCACGCGATGTAAGCTTATGATCTCTATTTTGACGAGAATACTCTTTAAAATTGCTTCCATGGGGAGGAAATACAAAAAAAAACGCATGATATCAAAATCGGGGGATACAGTTTGGTGTTGCAGTTACATATCTATCATCTCCATCAAAAATTCAATCACACCACTGGATAGATGAACGATCAAAGAATTTATTACGCTAAGTAAGGCTTATGGAACTTCGTGTGCGGGGGAGGGGGAAGCGTTGCCTTTTTGAGATAATATTAGTGCATAACGTATTCATGTAAAACACACGGCCAAATCCATGGCACAGCCCCCCCCCCCCCTTTTTTTTAAATAAAATGTAGCGTATATCACTCAGTGATAAGTAATAACGGAGCATTCTGCATTTTTTTAAAGAATATATTAAGATTATCCAAACTCACAAACATTACATGTTTATATTATTAGTATAACAGTATAGATGTACGGTACTATTACTATTATTGTTGGAACGTTAATTTTAATATACTAATGGCGGTTTAAATTTGTGTAATTGAAATAAATTCAGTGTGAAATTAGTTTGTCTATACTAATTAACATATAGTGTGTCCCAGGATAAAGTGTAACCCTGAAAATAGGTGAAAATAGATAAAAAAATATCGACAAAAAAGATATTTAATCCAATAAAATAATATATATTTTCTATTTTTTTTTTTCATTAATAAAGATTTTTATTTTTCATTAAGAACTCCATGTGAAACATCGATTTCTTTCAAAGTAATCGGTTGATTTCATTGAAATATAAAAATAATCCTGTCAGTTAATAGACTGCAATCGATGCAATGACAATACGATACCAAATAGCCAGCAAAAAATTGACTGTTACTGTTTATCACATTTAAATTAGCATTTGATTATACTCGTACTTTTAATTTTCTGAAAGTCTTTTTTAATTTTTTTTTTTTTTTATACTACGTCGGGTGGCAGACAAGCATACGGCCCGTCTGATGTGAAGTGGTTACCGTAGCCATATTAACGCTTGCAACATAAAATATTGCTCGCGCGCCGCCACCCCCGCTGCCAACGCAGCATCTCCTTCCTTTCTTTCTGGTGACCTCACTCACTCGCAGGAACACAACAACCCTCAAGGGAATTGTTATTTGGCTGCGGTATTCTGTGAGGTGGAGGTACATTCCCCAGTCGGGTAGCTTACAATTACGCTCCCTACTTCTCTTTCTTTTCTCCCTACTTCTCTTTCGCCAGAGCTTCGTTTGTCAGTCAGCAGGGTGCACCACGTGCAGGTGAAGTTGGCCTTGGTTCAAAGATCTTGATGAACCACTTACACCCCAATTCATTCTCAAAAATAACAGAAGATCAACCTCATTAACATTTGCGTTTGTTAGGAATTTTTAAACTGATTAATCTCTCTCTTTATCGATGATATCCCTTAAGTTCCCTAAGGCTACCTACTTTCGAAGTAAGATCAACTCCATTAATTGCAGTTGAGCTAATTCAAATGCGTGAGAACCTCACACTTGTCCACCTTTTATTACCTAAATAAACCGATAATTCGTACGTAAATCGATAGAATTCTAAGCAACCTGTATCGGATGTAAATACCGAATAACCCGAACTATTGTAATAACCCTTTCCCATGAATACGCCACAGTTAAGGCCTGGCCCACACACATTGGTTAAATAGCTTATTTATAGCTCACTTGTACTGACCTTTTGCGGAGGCGAGAGAAGTAGTATAAGTTAATAAAAATATATTTTTTTATTATGTGATAAACTGTCAGATAAGACATGTTCACATTTTTTGGTCAGATTTTGATTACAGCTGCCATAAAATACTCCTAATAAAATAAGCGATAAGTTTTATATTGAAAGTGTAGCGGTTTATAATGAATGATTTAATGCTATTGTTTAAAGACATTATGAAATGACAAAATAATCTGAAATATATTACACACTAGTTCACAATACGTAAAAAAATTCTGTTTTATCGGTTAAATGGAAGTGACGATTTTAAATAATAAAAAAATAGGGCCTAAAAATGTTACTGTGCGCTTTTAAAGGTAGAAATAGAAAACGGAACATTTGTACCTAAGTAAAGCTTATAATATCTGAAAGACTTCTAAACTTCGAGATCTTTTGGTCCAGTCATCAAACCTAGCTTGATCGACAGAATGGACATGTCCATAGTGGGGCGCTAGTTCAATGGCACATTGATTAGTGACAAATTAATCGATGACAGAATTATCGGCTCACAAATCTGTGACGTTTATTACTATGATATTACTTTTATTTACGTTACACTTGATCGATAATACATATAATAATTAGCACTTGAAGTACAAATGCTTAAAAAAAATCATAATAATTTTGCAAGGATGAGCTATGTTATTAATATTTTTAATAAAATAATAAAAAGGAATCTACAAAAGACAGGCATAAAAATTCCTGTCAAGGTTGCCAGCATCAATAATAGATCAAATAAATTGCAAATTTTACTACCTTATATCAATGAACAATAATAGTACACAATAAAAACTTCTAATTACTATTCCTGCGAATTTATATTTAGGTTTTTTAAACTAAATAATATAAAAAGTAAAAATGAGATTTTGTTAGTTGCTTCAGTTTACTCTTCGCCGCAGGGCTAGTTCTAAATACGGTGTGTCCCGAACAATGTATCGGACGGTACGGTATTCTGTTTGCCCTGACCGTTTCGTGTATGTACTGGGAACTGGCGCCACGACGGAAGTTATTCGATACTTTGGCAATAGATTCTTCTGTTTTATTACCGAATGAATCGGTTTTACTGCGCAACTGAGGTGAGTGTTATGTTCTTATTTGAAATGGTAGTTTATTAAGATCTATTTTTTCCTCACTGTTCCTATTTCGTAAGCAATTATGGCTTATTGGCAAGGCAAGGAATGTTACAATAGTACGTTTTATAAACCAAAAGAATTTTTGAATAGTTTTATAGTGTGATTAATACGTTGGTGGTCGGACGATCTGGTACAGCAACAAATCAAATGGCATAAAACCCATCTTTGCGGAAGATGTTCAGAAATAGATGTTCTTTGGACGAAAATATGATGATAGTGATATGTGGTTTTTGAATGTTTATGAACAAGTCTCTATAGAAACAAATAAAACTGACCTAGTCACAAAAAAGAAACACGGTTATTTTATGGGAAACAACTCTTTTAATTTATAACTTTTTTTTTATTAAAGCAGGCATTATAATACACAATTTATGAAATCTTTTGACTTGTTTGTCAGTAAGCAGAGTGCACCACGTGCGAATGAGGTTGGCTTTGGCTCAAAGATGGTGGTGAGCCACTTACGCCTCAAGCATCGTTAAAAAGTATGACGCTACACATGACTTTTTCTGTGAAACCAGTTTCTTAACCCATAAGTTACGTCATCCCGCACATGAGTACATTATCATTGCTTTAAAATAACTAAAGTTTTACGACTCATCCACAACGAACTGTTACCTGCCATTTAAAAGCAATAAAATGGAGTTTCAAACCTTAAGATTTTAGGTGCGTGAAAATATGTTAGTTTAATCGACAAAATTCCTGGACGTAATGGCGTTCATTATTGACCTGAGGCATTGAGTTTATTATATAAAAGTGAGATTGATTTTAGTTAATAGTTTCATTTCTATAATTTCAAATTTCTATTTTTTTTTACATTTCGAAACAGTTCTAGATGAACCGATGAGCTTTAGAAAGCTGCTAGAAGCGGCTGGATGCGGATGACGGAAGATCGTAATTGTTGGTAAGCAATAGGCAAGGCCTATATCCAGCAGTGGGTAGATACAGGCTGATAATGATGATGATGAACGTTAATAAATGAACTTTGAATCCATATTCTATATTATATATATAATAACTTATATAGTAACTTCTGAGGGGCATATTAGGGAGGAAAATACTTATTGTGAGGGTCTATCATACATTTAAATAATGTACATATAAATAATTTTAAAATAAAGATACTTGTGAGTCAATAGAAAAATAAAGTTATTCTTCTGAAAGTTAAACAGGATCATATGCTGATCACATTATTTTTTATATATAAGTTAATCAATCATAAATACTACCAATATGTATTTAAAATCTTCATATAACCCTGAGACGCAGCCTTAACCTTAACCGATATCATGCGATACAATAGCACCGCATTGTGCATGATACACCCACTCATGGTGATGCAGCACAAAGATGCATTTAATTGTTGTACGATATCACTAATGCACCTGTCACGGAAACAAAGGGAGACTAGATAACGCCGAAATTGACCCACGATCTCGCTGGACTAAATGTAAATGTTTATACTTTCTAGTTCGGATCGGTTTTCATCTCGGCCGATATGAAACGCCAGTCATTTGTCGTGATATGGAGGTTGCGCAATCGTTGTCGGAGTTGTTAAATGCCTTCCAAACTCTTGCGAGAAGGCTCGACGAGAGTCTTGCCGAGATATTGGGAGTACTTAGAGTATTTTTTTTTTCGTCCGAGGAAGCGGGTGAAAAAAAAAAACAATATCAGTTTTGAGGGTGTTAGTGCCTCACCACCATTTTTAAAGCAAAGCCAAGACCCACCAGTACGTGGTATATTGTTTTTAATCAAACGAGGCACAGGCGAAAGAAAGGCAGGGAATGTCAATACTAGGAAAGTAACTACGAGCACAATTCACATTATACCGCAGCTAAATTACAACGTTTTTGAGGATTGTTCTGTTCCTTCTAATAAGTGATACTGTGTTAGCAGCGGGGTGCCAACACGCGAACTATATACTCTTAGTATCTCGTGCCTCTACAAGGCTGTGTAATAAGTATATATTTACAAAAAATATATATGAACTTATGTATAATCATGCTTTGCTTAGTTTTGGTCTTTTGATTCTGTATAACATAAAACTAATCTTATGAGGTTTAGGCAAAATCAGAAAGGAATGAGTTGCAGCGTTCGCAGTAATGGTGGCGGTGCGCGAGCGATATTTCATATTGCGAGCGTTAATATGCCTACGATAACCGCTTCACATCAGGGGTGGGCCTTATGTTTGTCTGCCTTAGTATACAAAAAATAATCAGACGGCTCGTATAGAGAATTAAATTAAATATATATGTTAGTTTGTCACACTCAGGTACAGTATAACTATATTTTTAAGTTCTGATGTTAATTTTATAATTATGTTTATATGTTCAATATTATAAGAATGAATTGAAGACGATACCGTGAATATAAATGTGTGCAAAGTTCTGCCAAAATATCAACATACAGCCTAAACTGCTGGTAACAGGCATAATTATAGTCAGGATTGACGAGCCCGGTGGTCGAATGGCTAGCAATGGCTATTTTGACTCTGAGGTCGTGGGTTTGATCCCCGCATAAGACGAATACTCATAACAAGCTTTGCTAAGATTGAGACTAGATGGCAGTATGTAATTTTCGCAAAAATACTGAGAGAATCATTTTCGCAAAAATGATTCTATGTGTATGTAGATACTTGTATAAAATAAGAAAGGATTTTGGAATATCCCACGGGATAAAGGGATACGCATATCCGAAATGCGAGCGTGAATATAACTACTATTATCACATTTTAGTATACCGCTTCTATAGCATCTAATGTATTTTTCTCTAATTTAAAGCACATTTTTTTTTAAATATTTAATTATTCATTTAGATCTCTGCGCCCCATTTGATACTGGCGTGAGGTGTGTGACCCATAGGTGAGAGGCCATGTTGATGTTTCTGAGTAGAAAAAATCTATATATACCTCCATTATATTACTTTACAGCTATTCACATATTCCAAAAAAATTCCAAAGCAAAGTAATAAGGAGCCGCCAGTATCCATAGATGGCCTTTGGAATAATGAGTTAAGATCTCAACGATAAAATCGACGCATGTAGGCAGTTTTGCAGCTCCCTTAATCTTTCTGGGTGTTTAAAGGATGATCCGGACTTTTCTTTTTATTTTTTACATAATTTATTTCATACGCATTTTCACTTACAAGTTTGACATATCGCGATAATTATAAGCTTGGTCTTAGGTACATAAACTACATAAATAATCTCTTTGGTTTTGCAACATTCAACGAGGCGAATATTAATATTATTATGAAAGGGGAATATTAATAAACTTATTAAATATTAGTGACGTGATAATAAATAACTACTAAAAAAAACTGTTTAATCATATTCACATCACATCACATCAGTACATGCTTGGAAGAATTTAGTTTCATATATCCATAGATTTTTTTATGTAAGGGGGAGGGGACAAAGGAGTATGTGGGTCGCCTGATGGAAAGCAATGACCACCGCCCATGGAGATTGGTCGGCAACCCGCGTGTGATGCCCCTGGTGTTACAGGCGTTCATAGGATGCGGTAGCTGCTTTCCATCAGGCCCTGGCGGGTCGAAAGCTTGTTTGTCACTTTAGTGGTATAAAAAAAAATCAGCAACACCAAGGCGTCGCCGATCGGTTGCGTCTGTACATCTCTTCATTCAAGAAATAATATTTTTCCGTGAATTTAAATTTTCTATTAAAGTTAACATAAAAGTTTATGAATATTTGACATTCCAATAATAATATATAACGTTATTAAGCGTATAAAGAGCAAATTTTTCTCAACCTGTAGCTCCCGCCAGTATTTTACGTAATACCATCCTTGCATATTTGCGAACCAAGTCCATTTTTATCCAGCCGATGCAGCACTTCTGCGCTCCCGTAATTGGTTGAAATTATCTTCGTCATTACATCTAGAGTCTTCCCTTTTCCCTGCTTTATTTCTCTCTTTCGTTCGCGACTTTCGTTTGTTTTCATTCAATTACTTTTAATACTCAGTGATTATATCTACGTTGAGAAATTGGTTGGTTTTAATTTTAACTATCGTTGGCTTCGCACTTTATGTCGTAGCAATCTAGATAAGACTCATTTTCCTTTTCTCAAGCGTTGTTTATAAGCCGATATTCTTAAGGACACGACATAATTCATGCAGTATCGTAGCTCGGATCGGTATTTCACTAAATGAACGTCTCACCAATATTTATGGACTTGGTGGACATAATTTAATAAACAAAGCAGAGGAGAGCGGACGTTTTAATGCCACCCCGGGCATAGGATCAGATAATGCGTCATAACTGGTTTCGAACCTTTAGATAGCATTGTAAGGAACTAGTGCTTCGTTACGAGCTCCTGTTAAATGTGGCTCTCATCCAATCGTTAAGGCGAATGCTATCGGTGTATTTTAATAATATACACCACGGTATCTGATATCACCATGAATGCATATTCTACATGCGCCCTTGGCAGAGTTTTGTTATTTTTCATACAAATTGCTTTGACATTTTCTCGTGTCGCATAATTTTTGAATAAGGAAGCTATGGATTTACTTATCGGTTGATCGACAGGGGTTACAAAATGTTTAAGTATTTTTTTTTTTACTGATGTGCATCTTTCTTATATCTTTAATTATTCTTAGTGAGAATTTTGTTTCATTTCTAGCTTACTTTTTTTTTTTCATTTATATCTGTATAAATTTAACATCCTTAAACAGTTGGTGTAATATTGCATATTCTTGCTCTTGAATTATTTTTTGTTACATTATATTTGGAGGCCTGAGCTACAGTTATCTTAAGGTGGGAGAAGTAGTATACTGTATCTTTCTCCAGCTCCTGGACTTATTTAGGATCAGATCAACAGTTTAACTAGAAAAAGGTGATAGGATGGGGTGTAAGCGGTATAAACAATTCCCTTGAGGGTTGTTGTGTTCCTGCGAGTGAGTGAGGTCACCAGAAAGAAAGAATGGAAGGAGTATAGGCAGGCAACGGATCGGTGACCCCTTGGTGTTGCTGAGTTGCAGAGACCCATAGAGATCTATGGGTGGTGGTGATTGCTTTCCATCAAGTGACACACATGCTCGTTTGCCTCCCTCTCCTAAAAAAAAAACATTCCAAAATTATTTTGTATGGTTTTAAGTATAAAATTAAACGTACCTCAGTTATTTTTGCTGTACCGTCAATACTATATAATATCTGCTCAACAAGAATCGTAATTAAATGAATACATCTATTTTATTCTCAACATTATTAGCCATGTAAATCTTCAAATAGATCAAAGTACCAATTCACCCCACGTAATACCTTTTCTGACCTTTATATAACCTCAAATACCATTGATAGACATTTACATAGAATATAAAAAAGAAACAGGTCGGTTTTGATAAGATGGTCACGATTGCGTACTCACTCATATAGACATTTGAGCGACCGGAAAAAGGTTTGTTTCTACAAGCTATGACGACAATATTCGTCCGCTGCAAGAAAGATTTTACGTGTTTTTTTTTTATTGCAAATAATAATCATAGATACGCACGATTTTATAGGCCATTAGCTTTTGCCCGCGGCTTCGCTCGCGTGAAATTCGGGCATTTTAGATTATCCAAGTCAAGACTAACACGCAACGCAACCACCCTCATGTAGCTCCATTAATTATACTAAATACAGATGCAAGAACTTTCCCGATTACTACTGCACCCGTTCCGATCCCGCCGCGGCGCCTTCGTTCGCATATGCACTGATTGACGCCAATATATATTAAAACCCTATTAGTATAACACAAGTCTTAATCAAGCAGCTTAAAAAGGATGAAACAAACTTTAAAAAAATTACACCGACTTCAATTGCCTAACTCCTAACCATTCCTCCTAAGCTCAGCAGGATCACATGATGACTTTCCAGTGCAAATTATGTTATTTAATAACATCAGAAAACTCATCGATTACTGTATCCGTCCATGCCTAAAAATTTCAACCCTATCGCCCGATTTCCCAGGGAGTCCATCACCAGATCCAGATTTGATTAATATGGGACCACTTGAAGAGTGTACCCTCTCAAACAAATAATGATTATTAAAATTGCTGTACAATTGATGGAGAAATCATTATTAAAAAATGCATACGGACAAACATAGATCCGCCCTATAGGTCAATAAATAACAATAACAGGTAATTACTGGTACAAAAATTATCTTGTATGCTTTCCCAGGACTCAAGGTATCTCTGAACCAAATTTCATCTAAATCGGTCCAGCTATTTAAGCGTGAAGAGGTAACAGACATACACTCTGTCGCATTTATAATACTACTATGGATTGGCGTTCCAAAAAACCG
This sequence comes from Hypsopygia costalis, assembly GCA_937001555.2. NCBI lineage: Eukaryota > Metazoa > Arthropoda > Insecta > Lepidoptera > Pyralidae > Hypsopygia > Hypsopygia costalis. The sequence continues at coordinate 8,582,496 of OW443335.2, forward strand.
TAAAAACGACACATATATTGATTTATAGACATTTCAACCCTATCGCACTCCAATAGGGGATGAAGTGATCTTCATCCCCTATTGGGGAGCGATATGGTTGAAACGTTAGCCACGTTGAATTTAAAAATGGTTGTTGGTTTCTTAATCAGCGACCCGATAAACCATAAAAACAATACCCATGACGATTTTCAGACTTTTTGACCATATTTTAGTCTTTTAGAGGTTGAATTTTGTAAAATCCAGAAACACGTGTTTACTCATTTATCTATAGAAGTACTCGTGCAAAGTTTCAGATAAAACAGGCCATCTAATTTTGTTTCCCCATACAATCTTTGGACTCCCGTTTCACCCCCTTAGGGGATGAATTTTGAAAAATCATTTTTAAGTGCACCCTTAGACGTCATAAGGAACCTACGTGCCAAATTTGGAATCACTAGACCCAGCGGTTTGGGCTGTGCGTTGATATATAAGTAAGTAAGTAAATCAGTCAGTTTCTTCATTTATATATTTAGAAGATGACATTTCAACCCTATCGCACCCCCACAGGGGTGATTTTATGTCACGTCGACTATGTTGGATTATAAAATAGTTGTTATTTTGGTAATTAGCGATCCGATAAATCATAAAAAGAATACCCATGACGATTTTCAGACTTCTTGACCCCAGTTTACCCTTTTAGGGATTGAATTTTGAAAAATCCTGAAACACGTGTTTCCTATTTTGGATATTCCAGATAAAATAGTTCAACTAATCTTGTTTCCCCATACAAACTTAGGACTCCCGTTTCACCCCCTTAGGGGATGAATATCCAGCAGTGAATAGATACAGGCTGATCATGATGATGTTATATTTTCAAATCGATGCTATTTTGGTAATTGTCGTCCCAGAAAACCATAAAATCAACACCCATATTGATATTATGCCATTTCAATACGATCGCACTCCCACAGGGGTGATTTTATGTCACGTCGACTATGTTGGGTTATAAAATGGTTGTTGTTTTCGTAATCAGTGACCCGATAAACCATAAAAACAATACCCATGATGATTTTCAGACTTTTTCACTCCATTTTACCTCTTTAAGGGTTGAATTTTGAAAAATCCTGAAACACGTGTTCACTGATTTATCTATAGAAGTACATGTGTAAAGTTTCAGATAAAATGCCAAATTTGGAATCTCTAGATCAAGCGGTTTGGGCTGTGCGTTGATATATATGTCAGTCAGTCAGTTTCTTCTTTTATATATTTAGATATTTTTATGAACAGGTTTGGTAATTATTGGCATTCAATTTTATTTGCGTCTCAAACATGATGTAAGGCAGTGAAATACTAGTACGAATACTAGTAAAATATAGTAAATACTGTTAATTTTAATTTTTGTCTACTGGTAAAACCAACTACAATTTATATTTTTGACTATAACCCCTACGTCGTAATGAAAATGTATTTTTTTTCATGAACTTGTATGAAAAAAGACAAAGAAGCTGTTAATTCGACGATGATAATATTTGTCTATGAAACTAGTAATTACCTGCATTCATATAATATCTGATAATTTTATTTTCGGAAGCAAAACCAACTAAGTTAGTCACCCAAAAAATATTTAGTTATTTTAGTAATATTTTAAGCTGCAATTCTTTAATTTATATAAAAATGAAACTTAAAGTTCATAAAATTTGCTACACAATTACCTGCTCTTATCTCTCAACGTCATGACAAATATGTGAAATCAGGCCACAAACTTTCAAAACCTGTATTATATTTGTGCAAAAGTTGCCGACTTAGTTGATTGTACTTCTAACACGGCGATATATATTTATAACATATTTCAGGTCTGTTTTCGCACATAGCACATAAAGTAAATCGGAATATTGTGAAGTATATTTTCGTTGCTCCATCAAAATCACAGCTTAAAATCCTTATAATCTTGACATTTGCTGGAAATCATTCTAAATGAATCGCGTTCGGATGGATGTGGTGCTCTTTATTTACTTACAAATTTTGTCATTACAGAGCTCAATATTACGGGTCTAATCTTGACCTTTTCGAGTGAATTTATTTCTTTTGACTCAAAGAAAACATTTCTTGGGATTTGGGCGTTCTAAATGTAGAGTTAGATTTAAATTAATTCTTCTTGGAATAAAATTAGGGACTCGATTAAAGATGAGATCCTATAATGCCGGTTTTTCTTAGTCTTATACAAGTTAAATTATATGCGCGAAAAACTGATTAATATCGAAATGCGCTAAGGTGACAAATAAGCGTACAATTTGCCTGATGATAAGTAGTTATCTCAGCCTACAGATGCTTGCGACACCAGATGCATTATTCACGCATTGCCGACCCTAAGCTATTGTTAGTAAATACCTTTATTTCTATCGACAAAAACATTAAAAAAAAACTAAGCGAAAGTCATAACTTACCGCGATTGCGAAAACGTTCACATGTATTTTGTGAACACAAGATGAAACCTAGGTATCATTCAAAAATACTTTTTTGATAAGAAGAACAAGTTCTTTTTTCCAATTACGATTGGATCAATAAAGCGTATAAAAATATTTGTGACTTGGTTCAAATTTAGTTGTCTATTAAACTGATAATTTTAAATATTGTTATGCCAGTTTATTAATTATACTTAGCTTTGTAACTGAAACTAGTCATGAATTTATGCTACATAAAAGTAGCATAAATTCAACTGCAAATGGATTTACATTTCACGCGATTCTACAATTTACCTACTTACCTAAGTCTTATAATCGCTTAACTATTTTAATGTTTCTATTTAATAAAAAGCACATTTCATTAACATATCGCGAGCGTACGATTGTATATTTAACTAGTTTGCGCCCGCAACTTCGTACGCGGGTATCATGGTATCCCGTGGGTATATCCCAAAAGCTTTTTCTTATCAATGGCCTACGTCGTAATGTCTACCTACTTATAATGCCAAATTTCAACTTGATCCGTCCAGTGGTTTGAGCTGCTGCGTTGATAGATCAGTCAAGAACAGTTGCCTTTTATATATTCTACTGTTAATGTTTTTTTTCTAATAGATCGTATTCTAGTTATATAACTATCACGCACACTATCTTTTATTATCCTCCTACTAATATTATAAAGGCGAAAGTTTGTGAGTATGTGTGGATGGATGTTTGTTATTCTTTCACGCAAAAACTACTGTAGGGATTGGGATGAAATTTGGTACACGGTTAGAATATAATCTGGAATAACATATAGGGTACTTCTTATCTCGACATTCCCACGGGAACGGGAATAATGGTACTGAACGTACAATCAGTAAGTACTAAAGGGATTGTGATGAAATTTGGTACACGGGTAGAATATAATCTGGAATAACACATAAGACACTTTTTATCTTGAAATTCCCACAGGAATGGGAATAATGGGGCTGAAAGTGTAAATCACTGACTACTGAATGGATTGTGATGAAATTTGGTACACGGGTAGAATATAATCCGTAATAACACATAGGATAGTTTTTATCTTGACATTCCTACGGGAACGGGAATAATGGGACTGGACGTGTAAATCACTAAGTACGGAAGGGATTGTGCTGAAATTTATTACACGGGTAGAATATAATCTGGAATAATACATAAGGTAATTTTTATCTTGGAATTCCTACAGGAATGGGAATAATAGGACTGAACGTGTAAATCACTGACTACTGAAGGGATTGTGATGAAATTTGGTACACGAGTAGAATAACACATAAGGTACTTTATATCTTGGAATTCCCACAGGAATGTGTAATGTCTACCTACTTCTAATGGGACTGAACGTGTAAATCACTGACTACTGAAGGAATTGTGATGAAATTTGGTACACGGGTAAAATATAATCTGTAATAACACATAGGATAGTTTTTATCCCGGAAATCACACCGGGGACGGAAACAACGGGAATGCGCGGGTGAAACCGCGGGCGTTCGCTATTATTTCAAATAGGCTTACAAAAAGGCCCGCGACAGCATATATCTATCTTTTATGTGTAAACCATCTTCGCCAAAATAGAGAACCATAAATACAATAAAAATTTATAATTTATTTCTAATGCACAATTGGTGGTAATAAATTGATTCATATCAAATTTTTTAACGCTTCTAGTATTTAAATTAGATAAACTTTGTCTTTTACACTACATCATTTGGACACATTTTAATAGTTACGACGATGACAAACGGAGTGCGCGATACTAAGATCCGATCCAGGCGGCGGGCGAAAAAGTGGAAGAAGTCGCTCATCGCTGAGTGTACGATCAGCGACGTCGTTGATGATTGTGTCCGTTTTGCGAATTTTCAAAGCACCAGCAATTTGTTAAAAACGCACTGTACATATATAGTGTAGTAGATATGTATTGGTAGGTATTTTTTTGTGGTTAGGTTAGTTACACGTATAAGAAGATACTTCATTTTTACTTTATTTACATGGGTAGGTATTGTTTCTTTTAGTATCCATTTATTAACGTAAAATAAATTAATAATAGAATAGTACCACGGAGACGTTATTTTGTTTTTCAAATAGCAAATTAATAGTAGTTTATGCAACTGTCATATTATAAGAACACTCGAGTCAACCTATTATCGCATTCGGCTTCGCCTCATGCGATAAACAGACTCTCGTGTTTTAATATCTAAGTTATATGCAGTTTCATACACTACTTTATCTTCACTCATAGGAAAAATTGAAATTAAACAAAGTAGGTAGGTTCTTTTCTGGCAGGAGACTTTCAGTTAACGCCGCCGATGCCGCGTCTAGAATATCTGGCGGAGTGAAAATCTCGCCGTCACTACTTTCTTCTCAAATCATATTTTAATCACTTACAGGATTTTAGTAAACTTTTTTGGAATCCCGAATGCCAAAATACGATCGGCAAAAAAATGTATGGGAAGCGCGTGAAATTAAGTTCAAACTACTCATGCGTGCGCCATTTTTTTCACAGTTCGAACTGCGCATGCGTGCTCCTTTTTTTCATATTCAGCCTAAAACCATAGACTAGTTCAATGAATTAATAAAAAAAAAGATAGCGGTACTATAATGAGTTTTATGATACAGTTGGCGGTACTATGATGAGTTTTATTTTTAATTTTATGTATATGCGTTTTTAAACTGCGTGTTTATAGAACCGTCTTTGAATTCGTAATTCGAATTTTTCGATTTGAGTGTAGATAAAATATTTTTTTGCCTATTAGAATGTAGCTTTAATTTTAATTGAATAGGCAGGTATTGCATTTTTAAAGTATAAAAATAATAACCATAGCTACCATACTGTATTTTTTCGAAGTACATATAGAAAAAGTACTTACTAAGAATTATACCGCGAAAGCGTAAGTCTATTTTTTCCCAAAGCTCTGATGAAGCTCGAGTTATGAAAGTAGTTACACTTAACGAGACGATTCCCCAAGCCGAACTACAAAGGCTTGAACAGGCAGAGCGTAATGCAGCTCACAGAGCTGCTGAGACACCAGAGCAGTCCCAAGCTCGGCGTAGACAGCATGCTGAATATCTGGCATCTCAAGGAGCTGACGAGACACCAGAACAGTTCGAAGATCGACGTCGACAGCATGCGTATCTAGCGTGTCAATGAGCTGCTGAGACACTTGAACAGTCTCAAGCTCGACGTCAACAGAACGCTGAAAGAACTTTTCACTTCAAAAAGTATATACAGTCGAATTGAGAACCTCCTCCTTTTTTAGAAGTCGGCTAAAACTGTTTTTGGGCGCAATTTAAAAACTGTGTAATAAATCTAATTTTCGCGGGTAAAACCGCGGGCACAGCTAGTTACAAAATGAATAAAAAGAAAATTTGTTTTGAAATGGACAATAAGTTTGAGATTTCTTTTGATCAAACGAAATAAAGCGAATTGTGTTACAAATGGCGAAATAAAGTAAATCTGATGTTCAGTTATGACATAATTATATTCTTGTCAATGCTACAGTATGGTTTTTGAATAAAACCTGGTTAAGCAATTCGAAGTAATTCAAGTCGAAAAAAAATGGGGTATGGCTGTATCATGGACAAGGCCGTGTGTTCTACGTGGATACGTTATATGCACTAAAATTATTTCATAATTCTTCCCCTTCCCCCGCACACTATGTTCCGTAGTCCTTACATAGCGTAATAAATTCTTTGATCCTGCATCTATCCAGTGGCGTGTTTGAATTTTGGATGGCGATGACTCGTAGTTATGTAGCTGTAACACCAAATTGTATACCACGATTTTGTTATCATTCGTTTTTTTGAATTGCCTCCAAGGAAGCAATTTTAAAAACCTATTCACGTCAGAACGTTGTTGTCATATAATCATATGTTTTTAAAGAATTTGCCAAAACCAGTGCATCAATATAAATAGCTGGTTGATGTTATAGCATGCGGTAATGCCGTTCAAAAATTCAATCCATGTAGGTGGCTCGACTTATGAAGGCTAAAGATAACCCTGGGTGGGGCCGCATTAATTAAATAATTATGACATATTGTCCGACCATTTCAATGGAAGGGTATATCTGATAAATGTTATAGGTATGGAACCTCTAATTACTTATTCTGAATGCTATGCTACTTTCCAGCTATCTATAGTAATTTAGGTTTGAGGTCGGGGTATGAAGTCTGTTATACAAATATATATCTAATGGCACAATAATATATGTATAGATATGGTATAAAATTATATGTATAGGTATAGTATATACGTAAGTATCATCATCATCAGCCTGTATCTATCCACTGCAAAATATAAGCCTTCCCCAATGCTTTCCACCAAATACGATCCTCCGCCTTCCGCATCCAGGCGATTCCAGCGGTTTCCTTAAGGTTATCGGACCATGGAGACGGAGGGCCACCTAGAGGATACGTATGCGTAAGAATGGTATAATGTAAGCTATGTCGGTGGGGGTAAGATGTAGCGAAAAAGCCCACGACTGTGATATTGTGTGTTGATAGCACAGACCTAGAATTTTTCGCTATAGGTGTACAGGTTGTTAAAAAAATGCGAAGTAAAATTTATGAGAGGGAGAGGCGTATAAAAAAATAATTATGATACTATTTATGACATACGAGTAGATTAAACATTTTATAAAAACATAAATTCATTTTTTGAACCTATGCTTGATGAAAAAACAATTATATATTTATTATAGAATAAAGTACATTAAAGCACAAATTATCACTGCTTGCAAAAATTTTATATCAATATTTTTTTTAGTAAATGTAATTATAATGGTGGCTCTTATGGTAAACATTATTATTTAAAATTTACATACTATAATTAAAACCAAAACTGTTCGTAATTAATATTTAAATTCCAAATGTAAAACCGAAGGACTGCTACGAGTACACCTACAAGACATAATTATAATTAATGCGACACATTTGTCCTTTTTTCACATTAGGATCACAGGCGGTCGCAGAATGTCCTCATTTACATTTTAATTGTTCTCTCAGAGGATTGAAATCAATTCTTGATTATTTTTAGGAGCGCCGAGTGTCATTAAGGAGTTCTACACATTCACGACTCACACTATTTTTATTCTTGATTATTAATATATTATAAAAATAAATAAACTATAATACCTGACAGAAGCGATACCGTTACATGGTGTAACTGCGGGCTTAAGAAAAGAGAAGTTAACGGTGACGGGTACACTTCTTTTAGTTACTCCTCGGTAGTCTAGTGCACAACTACATAAAATTTCTCTACAAAATCTTGGTTGAAGAACACAACATTGAACATTACACAGATGCGATTGAAAATATGTGTACGTGTCTCACCATCATCTTTGGGGCCCTGCCGTACCATCGCATACACATGCGCCAACCCGCTGATTAGCAAAAGAGAAGTAAAATACTACGACGTTGAATTAGGAGTAGCCAGACTGCCAAAGTTACGTGCAATCTAGTACATTATAAACAGCACGGCATTCCCCTCTTATAAAAGTCTGCAACCCAGAGATAAAATAAATTGACAGTATGTTTTTGTGCCGCCCAATGAATCATTAAAAAATGTACGTTAATAATAATATATATGATTATGAAGTCTTGAGAATGTAACATACTGATTAGTAGTAAGTGTGCGGTAATCCTAAAGCACATTAGCTTAAAACACTTTGTTAATGTCTTCATTATTGAACCGGATTCAATTTGCTGGAATTCCAACAATATGTATATGGTTTGTGAAATTCATTGGGAATTTCCGATTCCTTTTATATTTGTTTCCTGGAGCTAATTTATTTTAGCAAAAACAAACTTTGTTCAAAATTCATTAAATAAAAATATTGATGTTTAAGTCGGAGCTTTTAAAGATAAACAACGACGAATACTAATTTTGGGATGTAAGTGGTTCATCAACATCTTTGGACCAAAGCCAACTTCACCTGCACGCGGTGCACCGTGCTGACTGACAAACGAAGCTCTGGTGAAAAGAGAGGTAGGGAGCGTAATTGTAAGCTACCCGACTGGGGAATATCTCACAGAATACCGCAGCCAAATAACGGTTCCCTTGAGGGCTGTTGTGTTCCTGCGAGTGAGTGAGGTCACCAGAAAGGAAGGAGATGCTGCGATTTCCTTTTTGATTAAAAAGGAAACCGATGATATGACGGAAGGATTTATTTGACAATATTTAGTAATGATAGATTTTATCTACACTAAATTCGAAAAATTCTAATTACGATTTCAAAGGCGGTTCTATAAAGACGCAGTTTATAAACGCATATACATAAAATTAAAAATAAAACTCATTATAGTACCGCCAACTGTATCATAAAACTCATTATAGTACCGCTCTTCTTTTGTATTAGGCTGAATATGAAAAAAATGGTGCACGCATGCATAATTGAACTTAATTTCCCGCGCTTTCCATACATTTTTTTCCCGATCGTGTTTTTTGTATTCGGGATTCCTAAAAAGTTTACTAAAATCCTGTAAGTGCTTAAAATATGATTGGAGAAGAAAGTAGCGACGGCGAGATTTTCGCATCGGCATCGGCATCGGCGTTAACTGAAAGTCTCCTGCCAGAAAAGTCAAAAAAATTGTACGACAAAATGTACCAAAAATTTATAGATTGGAAATTTGTTTAATTAATTTTTTTTTTGTGAATAAAGTAGTGTTTGAAACTGCATATAACTTAGGTATTAAAACACTCGAGTCAACCTATTATCGCATTCGGCTTCGCCTCATACGATAAACAGACTCTCGTGTTTTAATACCCCTTCTTATATGACAGTTGCATAAACTACTATTAAACACAGAAGTTCAGATCTAACCATGGTATACGACATTAATAAAATTAAAATGACTGTAGAAAAACCGTATAAGCACCCTCTTTCGAAAGTCTGTTCAGTAACACCGGTGCTATCGTGGAACATACTTTTTTATAATACATTGTGTGGCGAACAAGCAAACGTTCCGCCTGATATGAGGCGGTAACCGTTTCCATATAAGCGCTCGCAACATGAAATAGCGCTCGTGCTCCGCAACCCCCGTTGCCAACGCAGCAAAGCTTTTCTTATTTGCTGGTGACCTCACTCACTCGCAGGACTACATCAACATTCAGGCGAATGGTTATTTACCTGCGGTATTTTTTTTGACGTAGGAACTTCCCCAGTCGGGCAACTGTGAAATACGCTGAGCCCTACCTCTCTTTTGCCGGTTAGCAGGGTGCACCACGAACAGGTGAGGTTGGCTTTGACTTAAAGATGTCAGTGAGTCACTTACATTCCATAAATAAAAAACCAATGTGATTTGATCGATGTTCAGTCTCTTCTCAATAAGCGTCATCTTGATGTATAAAATGGAACATTCCTCCAGACAAGAAGGAGAGAGTAAAAAAGAATTATGGAATACACAAAAGATCCAAATAGGTCGACGTGCCACCAGTGTCACAGCACTGGACCAATACTAAGGTAAGATAGCTCAAACCCGAGTCCAATTTTCGGATTTAAAAACTCGATCAGAGTGAGTTTCAGCTTAAACGGTGACCCCCTGACTTGTCGTTTCGTTAAAGCGATCCACTCTTACTAACCAAATATTTCATTAATAAGTTTATTTACATGAGCATTATTTTTTATTGCGCGTTGAGTAAATTCCCAGCAATCAATAAAAAAAGCAGTAAGCTTAACTCACTACAAACCAATTAAGCCACATTTACTTTCTTGTTTTACATCTCAAGATAAAATCTAGTCCTAATATTTACAATGCCCATGATTCATAGTCCAAGCTCTACCATTAAAATAAATAGAAACAATTTTAAAGCTCATTATAATGTTGCGCGCGTTGATTACGTCCCGCTTGTTGACGGATCACTTCCTCCGACTACCTTGCTTAAGCGTTTTTGAAAACAGTCTTTATGACGTTGAAAATAAGATTGATGATAACTAATGAGTGTTATTAATGTTGGATATGACACGAATCGCTGACGCCACGTCAATGTGACCCCGTCCGCGCCGCGTCTTTGACGCTTTGAACGCGTGCGCGGGTGTGGCTTCACTGTTTGTAGAAAGGCGGACGGCGGTAATCACATTAGCGACTAATTATGTACATCTCAATAGAATAACATTTGTTCAAGTATGCTTACTTGTTCAAAAATATCTTACAGGTGAGATAAATCAATGATTAAACTTCACTTGGTATGTACGCAGTAAATAATTAATCAGTTTTGTTTCTTTTTTTTTTATTTAACTTCTTTTATGATTTACCAAATTGTAGCTCTATATTAAGTAGCTACTCTAGTGTAGTAGATCGCACACCCTGTTTACCAGTTTTACTATAAAATTTACCACTGTTACGACGAGACGTTAAAACAACAGTGAAGGCTTAAGTTATCTCATGGCAATGTGCCAAACGTAATCTGCTACATAGTCAACAGCTTGATTGAGGTTACAAATTCTTTTCTTTTTTTTTCCGTAGTTTATATTACGATCTGTTTTAGACAGACCAGTGCAAAAAATAAAGTGCACTCATTTGATACAAAGGTCATTTGTGATTGTTGGTGTGATAATACTGGTGTGTCAATAGTTAAATTAAAAAAAAGGTAATATTCATTCTTAATTGTTAAAGGTATTAAAGATATATTTAAAGATATTGTTCTGTTTCACTGCATTACCCACTCGTACAAATATAAAGTCCTCTTTTATACTAAGGTTGTCTGGAAGAGATTAATTACAGCAATAACACTGCCTATTGAACTTTGCATTTAATAATATAAAATAAATAAAACAATGTAATGATACGTTTAATTATATTGTTTTTATGGTTCTGTAATTTATTTGGTGCAATAAAGAATTGTTGTATTGTAACACAATATAACATAACACTAGTTATGTTATATTGTGTTGTCTTGTATTGTGTTTTGTTGTGTTGTACGGCATCGCATTGTATTGTATTATATTACTCGTAAATGTTAAAAAATAATGAGGCCTGCTTTTTAATTTGGGACTAAATGATACTGTGTACTATCTCGGATTTTGACTACAATTTAAGAGTTCAAATGTCCGTAAGAAATATTTTTGGTAGTTGTTTTAATAAAAGTAACGAAGAAATAATTTTCAAAATTGCAAAGTAATAAAACAATTATACCATTCCGAAAATTCATTATACCTTTGGTTTAATCCCTTCAGAAGAAAATAATTTTACACTTTCATCTTTGTAAATTTCAGTTTAATGAATATGAAACTAGGGGTTAATTGAAATCCAAAGTTTTAAATAGTTAACAAACTATCCAATCCAGTTCTTGAAATACTAAAGCCATTCTTACCAAAGGCATATAAAGGTCCTTTCATATATTCTACAGTAGACGCGAATTCTAAATGTTGGTGCAAAATTTATTCCCTTTTTTATGAAAGAGCAAAGTGGGTAAGTCACTCCCCATTAAGCTTTCGAATAGTGTTGTATTAAATAGTATATGTGTTCAGACTTCATTCATGTTATTATGATATAAGCATTCAATCACAAAAAACACAATCCTTATAAATCTATTACATTATGTCATTAGCATTTTTAGTATCCATTTATTATCAGATGTATGCTGTTTTCTGCTCCTGTGTACTACTATAAAAAAATCCTTCAATTTGTTCATAAATTTTTAGTAAAGCAAATATTTGTATAGTACATTATGAAAATATTATTATCGTAGTCATAATTCACTTGTTCTTTTCCCATTACATGGTAAGTGTATCTTTTTCTTACTCTCTTTCCCTCTCTCCATCAACTGTTACCTCTGGAATAATCTATATTTTCTCTCCTGTATAATTATTAGAAATAGTTCCATAAAAAATACCCAACTGATACTTATAGGTACATAAATTCTCCAAAAACAAAAAAAACTGTATGCACTATAAACTATTATTTTTTTCTTCAAAAAATAGCTGTTTACTCTTACAGTACTTATTACAAGCAATACACAAATGTTTATTTTGTTGATAGTTTGTAAACGACTATGTAAACATGCTCTTAGACTTATTACTGAGTCTGATGGGTCAGTTCTAGATTTAAAATTCAATTAAAGGCCCATCTACACGTGATAGAATAGAAATAGCTTTTTATAGAAAAATACAATAACAGGAATTAATTGTGGATTCTAAACACATAGCTGTCGCGTGTGCGTTAAATATGTATAAAAAAAATAAGTTTATGGTTGTATCGTTATGAATAGTTAACAGAATTAGTTACTTATGTCTTGCGCTGTTTTTTCTACTCAGTCAAACGACCTTAGCTGCAGTTGAACACTAACTTTTCAGAATGTTTTTATCGTATATTACTTTGTAAGAAAGTCTGACAACTTGTAACTTGACTGTAAGCGGCTCACTGCGATCCATAGAGCGAAAGCCAATCTCCCTTGCATGTAGTGTACTCGTCTCTTAATCGATGTAACTATAATTAAAAAAAACCGGACAAGTGCGAGTCGGACTCGCCCAACGAGGGTTCCGTACGTAGTATCATTATTAAATTTGATATTTTTCATTATAAATAAGAAATAATGCGTCGAAAAAAATAAATAAAATATATTTTGCAATGTGTACATCATCAAGCCCTTTCATATGATACCCCATTTGAACTAGTAGTTTCAATTTGAAATTTCGACACCCTATAAAAAATATAGACCCCCTATTTTTTAAGATCTATTTACAAATGTATAGTTTTGAGATTTATTCCTGTACTTGTAGTCTATAACGATGTTACTTGCCAAATTTCATAGTTCTAGGTCAACGGGAAGTACCCTATAGGTTTTGATTCCCTTGAGAATGTGTCGAAATATGCGTTTTTTGCTGAATAAACGGCCGTAACTTTCTTTTACGTAAACTTAGCAGTTTGATTTTTTTACAACTTCATGGGACCGTAGACCTGAGTATACAGTTCAAATTTCAGTTTGATATCTCCACGCATTCTCGACATAGAAATTCTTGACAGACAGACAGACAGACAGACAGACGGACAACAAAGTGATCTTATAAGGGTTCCGTTTTTCCTTTTGAGGTACGGAACCCTAAAAATAGTAAACATTTTTAGGCATTTTGGGAGATATTGTCGGTGTTTATGAACTAATTTTCAAAATTCTTTTTATGTTCAAAATGCAAAGCTAATCAACAAATTAAATGTATGTATATTATATTATTGGCACCGACTTTAAATGGTTTGCTTTAAATGCTTGTAATATAAAATTAATACATATTGTGATAATTCCTTAATTAAGTTAAATAATTTCTTATTGATGACAATCATTGTAATAATAAAAAAAATTACACCATATTTGATTAATATTTTATCATTTTGATTGTACGCATGCATATTGGCTGCCTTGCCTTTTTGAGTCCGGTCACATTTTTTTTTTTTTTTCAAAAAATAATATAATAGTCTAAAATTGGGGTCACACCAAAAGCGGGACAATTGGCAACGCTGGAATCGACAAACGTATGGACGAAAAAGAACCTGACTTTATTTTCTTTTTTTATGCATATGGCTGTGGCGACATTTCAAAAAGATTACACAGAGAAAAATAAGGTAAAAACACCATTCGTTGTCACTTAATAAAATTAACGATCACACCAAAACTTATATCCGATTGAGTGGTTACTCTGCTAGAGTATCAAGAGGTAAATCACCATACCATTTTGAATCGAGATATCGCTAAGTAATGCAGATAAAGTGGAACAATACCAGGTTCAATGTCACTGTCAGTTTGTACGTTGAAAGCACAATTTAATGAAATAAAAAACAGTAAAGACATTATATAAATTCGTACGTTTGTTCATTTTGAATATGGAGATGTAAGTACAGATTTATTCAATATAATTTAATTAGTAAATAATAGAAAATGTATGCAAATGTAAGTGAAGATATAGGTATCTAATTGAATTTAGTTAGTTAATAAATTAGACTTATACTACGTTAGTACTATTGCTTATACTGTGCTTATACCATAAGATCTAATCTATTCTTATAATTATTCGGTAAGACAAGTAGACTATATTACATCTTCAGGGTACCAAATCATAAATCATACTACGTTGCTACATACCTAACAAAATAATAAATATTAACATTAAAAGTTAATTTTATTGCTATATTTATCATCATCATCATATCAGCCGGCGTTCGTTCACTGCTGTACATAAACATAGGCGTCCCCCCTAGAGAGCCACATGCCCCGATCCTGAGTGATTTGCGTCCATCAACTCCCTCCAACTTTCTTGGAGTCACTCCATTTAGTATAGGGTTAACCTACACTGCGGCCACCAACACAGGGTCGCTACTCGAGAACTTTTTTTCCCCAGCGGTTGTTGGTTATTTTTGTATGTATTTCTATATTACATTTCCATCTTATTACATTACAGACAAAGCAATTTATGTTAAGATTTTTTTATTCTTTCAGACGCCACTAAGGAGAAAAGCGAGCACAGAGAACCACCTCACGGTAAACCGCTACGGAGCCTATTCATGGCATCACTACATAGTATAAAACAAAGTCGCTTTCTCTGTCCCTATGTCCCCATGTATGCTTAAATCTTTGAAACTACGCAACGGATTATGATGCGGTTTTTTTTTAATAGATAGAGTGATTCAACTGGAAAGTTTATATGTATAATATATGCATAACATAGTAGAAAAACACTGATAATTTAGAGGTTTCTAATGTGATGTCGTAAATAAACACATTTTTTTGCTCTTTCATTGCAAACGCTGGCTGAACCCAACGAGATAGATCAAAATAATGTAGTACAGTATTGTTCACCTTAAAATGGTCTGCAAAAAAGTTCGCGATGGTATATGTCTATCTCTTAGTGGTAACACACAATAACCGTTATTTTATCCTTTGCTTTTTACACGAAATAATGCCTTATTTACGAAGCGATTTTAAGCAATACAGAATTAATCCTTATCCAATTAAGTACCTTAAATACATTGCGCATTTAATATAGATCAATATGGCCCTTCACAGCATGTAATTTAAATGAATAGTTTAGAAGATATTACACATTTAAAATGCAGGGACATAACGGCTGTGGCGGTACCGGCCGCGGAGCCGGCGCCGGCGTGTGCCTATAACTGGGGAAGGACTGGATAGGACAAAGCGCAAAGACCTTCTGTAGTACATTTAGTATCAGCATTGCACCCGTGCGAAGCCGGGGCGGGTCGCTAGTTATTTATAAATTAATAAAAATATTGATATTAGCAGACATTTGTTCAATTGTGTCGGACTGCTTACTTATTTGTGTTGTGGTCGTGAGAAGTGGTTGACGATTTGTTGTGTCGAGTGATATCATACCTCATAAATTGCTGTAGACTTTAAACATAGCTGCCACGTCTGCTTTCTCTGCTATGAAAAAACTTTAAGTTACAAAAATACCAAACGGAACGAAAACTCATAATATATATAATTCGATAATTATTTTTATTTGTAAGAAAAGTAGTAATGATGATATTTAAATTATTTGTTTTCTAAAGTTCCAACAATCAGTAACATAGAAGACAGTACTAATTAACTTAAAATTGCAATTAAAAAGTTACGTTGCTTAATATTTTGACGACCTCGGTGGTCGAATAGTTAGTAATGGCCACTTTGACTCCGAGGTTGCGGGATCGATTCCCGCACAAGACAAACATTTGTATGCATGAACATGTCTGTTTGTCCTGGTTTGGGTGTTTTCTATGCATTATATGTATGTATTTACAAAACAAAATGTGTTTAAGTACATTTATCAGTTGTCTAGTACCCATAACACAAGCTTTGCGCTTTTGCGCGCTTTGCTAGTACCCATAGTACAAGATTTAATATTACCGTTTTGCGAGGATGGTTTATATTACACTATGTACTATAAACAAAAAAAAATACATATACAGTTTGGGTTATTGTCTGATTGAGGATTGGATTGGTTTTAGAGTGCATTTGTGACAATTAAAATTAATAAATTAAAAAAAAAACCGGACAAGTGCGAGTCGGACTCGCCCACCGAGGGTTCCGTAGGTACGTAGTATCATTATTAAATTTGATATTTTTCATTATAAATAAGAAATAATGCGTCGAAAAAAATAAATAAAATATATTTTGCAATGTGTACATCAAGCCCTTTCATATGATACCCTATTTGAACTAGTAGTTTCAATTTGAAATTTCGACACCCTATAAATAATATAGACCCCCTATTTTTTAAGATCTATTTACAAATGTATAGTTTTGAGATTTATTCCTGTACTTGTAGTCTGTAACGATGTTACTTGCCAAATTTCATAGTTCTAGGTCAACGGGAAGTACCCTATAGGTTTTGATTCCCTTGAGTGTGTCGAAATATGCGTTTTTTGCTGAATAAACGGCCGTAACTTTTTTCTACATAAACTTAGCAGTTTGTTTTTTTTTTTACTTCATGGGACCGTAGACCTGAGTATACAGTTCAAATTTCAGCTTGATACCTCCACGCATTCTCGACATAGAAATTCTTGACAGACAGACAGACAGACAGACAGACAGACGGACAACAAAGTGATCTTATAAGGGTTCCGTTTTTCCTTTTGAGGTTCGGAACCCTAAAAAACACGAAAATTAATTAGACTGAAATATTTTTCACAGGCAATGAATTTTTTTACCTTAGTTGTAGGTATATACAAGTTAAGTAGGTATATTAAAAATATGTAACCTTTTCTAACGGTGTCCACACTAATATTATAAATATGAGTGTGTTTATTTATTTGTTCTTCTTTCAAGTCGAAAGCAACGACTAGATTGATATGATTTTTTGCAGGGATAGTCTAGGGTCTTGAAAATGGCATATGCTACTTTTTATCTCGGAAATATATCTTATTCCCACGAGAAAAAAATAAAGTTAAAATAATGACCACACAGGCGAAGCTACGTTGCCGTAGCTGATTGACGTAGATGATTTGATTTGACAAAAACAGAAAACCCTTTGAAATCATAATTATAAATGACTGCATCCATATAGAACTACCTAAATTTTGCACACCTTCGCGGTAAACGTATGCACTTTTCATCGTTTTCGTGAATCGGTAATGCAAGTCCTAAATCAGGCAAGAGACAGACCGCATTTGCATATGTGTGAGGCGAGAAAGAACAAAGGATTCATTTTTTTACCTTTTTCCGGGCGAGACCGCTATCGGCGGCCCCCAACGTAAATCAAGCTATCTGTGCATTATAAATAATTATTTTAGCAGTAAATAATAGCGTGTCTTTTATGTCAAGTATTGTCTGAAGTGTTTTATGTGGGTGGCGATATTTGGGTATTTTACCCTATAACGACTTTGTTTTTATACCATTTTGGAAGCCAAACAAGCATACGATCCGTTTGATGTAAAGCGACCTTATAATGATTAGGTTTTTGTACAAAAGTACCGGGTGTCAAATACACAGGCTTGAACACAAAAAGTTACGGCACCGTCGCTGCTGGCGCAGCAATTCCTTATGTCTGATGACCTTACTCACTTGCAGGAACACAACACAATCCTCAAGGACAATATTTGGCTATGATCTTGAATGAGATTGAGGCACTTCCACTGCGGGATCGCCATGCTTTACTTCCGTTTCATTATACCAGAGCCTTGTTTGCTAGTCGGCAAGACGCACCACGGTTCTAAAGGCGGTAATGTGCTATTTTTCATTAACATCAATATCAAAAATATTGTATTCATATTTTATGAGTAAAGCAAATGAATTCGTAATTTTTTTAGGGCAAATTAAATAATTTTTTTCATTAAACACAAGCAACATTAAACACACAGATATTCTATTTATGCATACAAATGTTTGTTTGTAGCCACAGAACTAATAATAGTATTATTAGTTCTGTGTTTGTAGCCCATGTTTTGTTTACAACCCCGACACGGTCAGCAAATAATAATATAATTATTAATTTAATTATTGTATTGTGTAGTGTTTCATTGTGTTGTATTGTAGAAACTTTATTGTACTTAGGTACAAAAGAAAGACAAAGTACTCAAAATCACTATCACTACATAGTATAAAACAAAGTTGCTTCCCTGTCTGTCTGTCCCTATGTATGCTTAGTTCTTTAAAACTACGCAACGGATTTTGATGCGGTTTTTTTAAATAGATAGAGTGATTCAACAGTAAGGGTTATATGTATATTACATGCACAATATTGTAGAGAAACATTGATAATTTTAGAGGTTTCTAATGTGATGTCATAAATAAACACATTTTTTTGCGCTTACATTGCAAACGCTGGCTGAACCCTACGAGATAGATCAAAATAATATAGTACAGTATTATTCACGTTAAAATGGTCTACAAAAAAGTGTGTAATGGTATATGTCTATCTCTTAGGGATAACCACCAATAACCGTTTTTTATCCTTTACTGTTTACAAGAAATAATGGCATTTTTACGAAGCGATTTTAAGCAATACAGCATTACTCCTTGTCCAATGAAGTACCTTAAATGCATTGTGCATTTAATATAGATGAATATGGCCCTTTACAGCATGTAATTTAAATGAATATTTTCGAAGATATTACAGATTTAAAATGCAGGGACATAATGGTTGAGACGGTACCGCTCGGGGAGCCGTTCGCGGCGCGCGTACCATAACTGAGGAACAACTGGATAGGACAATACGCAAAGACCTCCTGTAGTACATTTAGTATCAGCATTGCACCCGTGCGAAGAAGGGGCGGGTCGCTAGCAAAGGATAATCAAACGTACAATATTATTATCTTGCATGTATTCTTCTCTTCTCTGTTTATAAAGATTTTTATATTTTATAGATATAAAAGGCAGCTTTTAGTCAAAGATGCTTTAGTAATGCACAGTAGGTACACACTCAAACCACTTGATGGATGTAGTTGAAGTTGGGCATGCGGGTGCTGACATAGGTATGACAAACATCTTAGCATATATAGGTAGCTATTATGACGTAGGTATCCGTTAAGAAAGGATTTTCGAAAATACCCCTGGGATCATCCGTTAAGAAAGTATTTTCGAAAATCATTTCTTTACGGTGTTTTATTGGGATACACACGTAGAATGTCGCGAGCACAAGCTAGTTAATTCTATGCAATAATAAAAAATTAAGCTATCCTTACTTGCCACCAACTACGAGTAGGTATTCTACTTTTTGTCTTTGAGAAACGGTCGAGAATATTTTAATTAACGAAATACTTCACTTAGCTGAGCATAATCTTAAATTCTTTTGAAAAAAGAAATGCTTTGACTTAATTATTGAAACGAGGAAATGACCGACTTTTGAGAACCTACCCTTTTAGTAATGAGGCAATTATTAAATTTAAGACTACCAAGCGGCTACGTAAATAAAAATTGTTAATAAAATATTCGCGGACAAATTATACAGCGCCATCTAGACCCAAACTAAGCAAAGTTACTAAGGGTAGTATATAATGACAAACATACGTAACGTAAATACCCTTTTTTAAGTTAATACTATGATATAGAGAGCTATCTCGCACTGAAAGAATTTTGCAATTGGATATAGTAGTTCCTGAGATAAGCACGTTTAACATCCAAACAAATAGACTCTTCAACTTTATAATATTAGTATAGACAGATTTTATATAACTTCCACAATTGCGATGAATCTAATGATTCCCCATAATATTAAAATCATAACGGTTTGGGCTGTAGAGCATGCCAAAGAATGAAACTTACATTATATGCAAAAAAAAATATAGATAGAACATGCTTTATTTGCAGTTGATATCACATAGAAAACAAATAAAAATATTATTTGGTTACAAACAAGTAAATACAACGAGACGGCCTTATTGCTAAAAACTTTTCAAGATAACCTTCAGGTAATGACAGACACGTTCCGCTAGATAAAGAAAAAAGACATACAAATTTTCAACAAATGGATTTTTAATAATTCAATTATATACAACTATAAATGCAAGATAAATTATTATATATGTAACAATGTATACATATGCACACACAACACACATAATAGTGTTATTACAGATTACAAATATATTTACTTTTTCGCCAGCCGGGTAAAAAATACAAAGGAAATTATTCTGTGACTTTAGTCTGCCATAAGTTTAACCCATAAACTACATGTGGTGTTAATTAACTTCATTGTCTGCGTTTCTATTTTTACAGGGAAGGGGTGTAAATGCATTCGTTTTTATATTGAATTGGTTAGGATTTAGAATATAAACTTATAATCATTGTCACAGACCTGTAACACAGGGTTATTTATACCTAGCTCAGGCACCAGTCTCTCACACACTCCAGCCTAAAATCAAAGTGAACCTATTTAATAGTTCCTATCAATTTGTTTGTGAGAGAGATTAAATAAAATTATTATTATTATAGTATATTATTACAGTATAAGTAATAGCCTGCCGCTCTCTCGTGTCCACCTTACCTCCCCTCTGAGACAAATTTGGAAAAGTTTGTATGGCGCCGCACGCACACATGCTCATTCTCTGCACAGTCGTCATTGTTTATGTAGTAGTAAACCACGCGACATTTGTATGGAGTGGCCGGGGTGTGGTAATGTAATAGAGATCTTACGAGTAGAAGACGAAAAAATATTTCATAAATAATTCAATTTCTAAAAGTAAAGTTTTCATAAAGGTTAAACCACTATAATAACCAAGTGGTTTAACCTTTATGAAAAATATCATCTTTTATTGTTTTAGTGGCTTTATGCATTAGTGGCTCACTACCATCTTTAGAGCTAAATCCAACCTCATCTAGGGTTGCATTCCCCGGATTTGTCCTAGTTTGGAGGACGTCCGGGCGGGGTTTCATTAGTCCGGCGTTAGAAGTTTTAAATCACTACGTATAACCGTCTTGTCCCGGAATAAAAATAGGACTTGTACGAAAAAACACTTGTTGTTGTTGTACTAAAAAACACAACAAATGACTTGTCCGGGTTTTTAAATTCAAAATCCGGAGTTTTTACTCATCTTGTCCTGGTTGCTAGCGTTTAGAGATGGGAACCCTAACCTCACCTGCACATGGTGCCCCCTGTCGACTAGCAAATGAGTCTCTGTGAAAGTGACGGATGGTACCACACTTCTTTAAGGTACAGGCAAGACGAGCTCGGTGGCGTAGCGGTCAATGACGCGGCTTCGACACCAACGCTCGTGGGTTCGATTCCCACATAGGACAAACATTTGTGTGCATGAACATGTCTGTTTGTCTTAGTTTGGGTGTTTTCTATGTATCATAAGTATGTATTTACAAAAAAAAATGTATTTACGTATGTTTATCAGTTGTCTTGTACCCATTACTTTGGGGCTAGATGGCGCTGCGTAATTTGTCTGACAATATTTACAATTTACAATTTACAGGCACTTCTTCAGTCAGGTTCCCCAGTCTTCTGACTGGAGCCAAATAACGATACTCTTGATGATTGACGAGTGAATGAGGTAATCGGTAATGAAAAAGAGCGGGGAAGAGGCTATGCTAGCTAGCTAGAAGAAGCTAATTGTATTGAAAACAGTGTTGCAGGAAATGACGTAGTATTAAAACACCATTGATGGTATCTATGAGCTACGATAATCGTTTTCCATCGGCCACATGGAATGAAACTTGATTTGATTTTAATTTTGGCATTAATTTTAATTTTATTCTATTTAGATAGATAGATAGATATCATTTATTGGGTCGCTGTTACACATTTTATTTGAACTAAAGAAAATACACATACTTGACTAAATGCAAACAAAGATTGACAGATACGGAACATGATTAAAAGTTCGCATGTGCTCCAATTTATTATAATACCTACTGACGAATTTTCAATATACCTATTTATAAAGAATATAGAAGAGCGGAGTCCTCTACACGAGCAAAACTTGCTCAAAGGAGTACTCCCACCACGAAACTCTGTATTAGCACGGTAAGAAAATGAAATAAATTATTCTTATTATATTAAACTATTTTTGCATTAAAATATTTTGCAGAATTAAATCTTAGGTTCGTAGTAGAACCGTAGATCTAAGCTTATCATTTATAACAATGTTTACTATCCAAAGAGAAAACAGTGTATTGAACACAGGATTTTGCATAGTTACACGGCAAAGTTGCGTGTGTATGTTAAAATAATATAAATCATCGTATAATCGAACCATTCCTGTCTGGGACAATGAAATATGACCAACAGCGACTTTCTGCCACACTACACGCTTTCCGAAGGCAAACAAACGATTTTCAAAACAGACATCATTAATATCGAACTTGTAGATAGACGTCGATGGCATGCTGCCAAGGGAAATTCAATCTTATGGTCTTGCAATACAGGTAGACGACTTAAGGGGGTGGTAAAACTAATGGTCCCTCGGTAACACTTTTCATTCGGTTATTACTTCTTGGCATGATATGAAAGTGCGATCAAGTCCTATTTATCACAACGTGGTTAGTTCTAAGGAGTTTGCATAAGTATATACTATTAATAGTGCTAATAATATTATAACTTCTCAGGCGCACATCACTCATTCTGCGAATCTCGACATAACGATAAAACCGGTAAGTGCGAGTCGGAATCGAGCAGGAAAGGGTTCCGTAGTCGATTACCTCCTCACGACTACCTATGATAAAAAAATAAATATGTGTAATGTATGTGTAAATATACTCGTATGTGCACTACAATACAAAGATGTATCTCAGTGCCGATTACACACAATTTTGTACTAAACTGGCAAATTTCCAACTACGTTTTAAATCAGTCTGGCTTCACTAGAACATTTTGAAAACGGATCTCTAAATTGAAAAATAGTTTTCACCCACCTATCTAAGTTGAGTAAAATGGTACTTATCGTTAATTTTAAACAAATTTAAAGTAAATTTTTTTTTTGGTTTCAGTAACGCATATCGGCGCTTTGACATCAAACCGCATCACGCCTGCAGTATGAGGTCCACGTTAAAGGTTCCACTATGTCGCGGTGACGTCGACGCCGCGATTCATCTTATCAGGCCCAGCTGGCAATAAGTCCGAGTCATAAAGCAGAACCCAATAACAGACAAACAGAGATAGTGACTGTATGAAAATAAAATAATGAATTATTTTACGCTAAGGAATAAGAGTGTCAAACATCATACAACCTATTCGACTAAAATCTTACCATCCCCATTGAGAGCGTGTCTGACAATTCCATGAAACTCGGCTTATATAATTAATGTAAAAAAAAATATTACTTTTTGTTATTAATCTTTACTTCAAAGGAACGTTCAGTTTTCTATACTACTAATATAGCCAACTAGTAAATAACTGCTAATATAAACTTAAAACAGGTGAACATGCGCTTAGTCTAGGGAATATTCTTTGATTTATTACCTCTGAGTAGATGCATGTAAACTTAAGCGATAAAAGCTGAATCATTACTAGCCACATCATAAGGTGAGCTTACTCTATTCTTGCTCACTCGTATACCAACTCTACAAGTAAATATATGTCCAACATATAATAAGTAAATAAATACATATTCCTGAACACATTACACATCACCATCTAGTCCCAAACTAAGCAAAACTTTTATTATGGGTGCTAGATATCTAATAAATATACTAAATACGATGCGATGGACAATGCCGGATCCGTAGGCAAGGCAGCTATGTTACTCTATTCGTATATATATATTCGTACAATATATATCGAAAATTTAATTGTTTATTGTATCGTGTATTAACTTTTTTTTTTAATTATCTAATTTTTATATTCTCACTTTCTTTTATGAACTCTGGAAGAGCAGTCACTCGTAATACAAGCACATATTCAGCTTAGAAGGAGTACTCAAATTTGCTATAAGCGTTCTGTGGGTACTATGCCATATCCATAGTAATGAAAACATCAATGGTGTAAAATGATTTATACCGTCAAGTTATTCTACTAAAGTTGATTGTCTAGAACATTGTTTCTCGGCAAACTTTATCAGTACATTGGTGAATAGTTTATATTGTTAGACAATAATGGACTGACGGGATATTTTATATTGTTTTGTATGGTCGAGTATAAATTATGTATCCCATTATCACTGTATCCTGTACCAGGTTGGCAGTGAAAATGTACTCCTGATAGCGTCTCTAATGTACAGCCATATATAGAATACTTATGCAAATTTGAACAAATAAATCTTTAGCGCTTGGGTATTGCGAAAGGTAACATTAGCTTTAGAAGATGGGATCCCATTGTTTGTGAAGAATTAGATCCAATTACATCTATTTCAGTACCATCACCACAGTATAAGTAAAAGTACGTACAGTATGGCCAAGCCCTGCCGCACAAGGCGACCTCACCTCCCCTCTGAGTCAAATGTGGAACCGATCGTAAGGACTGCCACGCAGCACCGCGTATTACGAAAGATCGTAGTTATATACTACGAACTACGTTATATACTACGAACGTTCATAGACGAAAGTCTATTCTTAAATCTCAGATCTATATTATCAAATGAAATTTTAAACGATAAAATTATTTATTTCTTATTATCTAATCATTTAACTAGGTATGTGTTTTTTCATTAGAAAATTTTAATAAAGATTTTTACATATTGTATCGTCGAAATCGTTGACTCGACAATTCGACGTTTTTGGAAGATGAATGTTGATATTTATTCCACGTTTTCTATAGGCGGTTACTACATTAGATTGTATATGACCAATTACAAACCCACGTGAAATAATTAGTGTATATACGCATATAGCGATATAATGATGATAGTTCGATATAATCCAACTTAGATTAAACTTTGAAATTTCATATTGTGATACGAGAATGTCAGATTTGTGAGATTAAAAACCAAAGAAAAATAAATATCTCTTGAAAACAAATTCTCTCTTTTTTTCTGTTCAAGAGATTTCTTCCAGACAACCCTACTGAACATTAAAAAAATTTACATGGCTAGGAGTCCAGAAACCTATGCTTAACATGCAACCTAGCATAACATGCATATAAGGTCTCCATTTTAACACTTTACGAGTACAAGCAGTCAGTATGTAATTAAATATAAAATTGTCATGGAAATATATATTTTTGAAAATATATAATTTTCGTCTTGATAACTAGACAGCAATGTTGTTCAAATTAGTTTGTCGACTAAAAACCAAGTTTTAATTAACGATTGAAAATGGAATTAGTTTCAGTCGTTTGATGATTGATTTAGTAAAATAATTAACAAAGTTTTTAGTCGTGATTGCTAATTTTAATTGAAATGTCAGCAGGCGTACGTAACTAGAAAGTATTGTAATTATGACAAAACATTAACTCAGTTACAAAATTTTTAGTTTTGCTAATCTAATGACTAAACAAAATGTTGATGTTTTAGATATGTAGATAGTGTATATATATATATATATTATATATATATTTTTGATTTGATATATACAGTGACGAACCCGGTGGTTAAATAGCTAGTAATAGCCACTTTGATTCCTACAAATATTTCTGTGCATGAACATGTTTGTTTGTCTTAGTCTGGGTGTTTTCTATGTATTATATGTATTTACAAAATAATATATATTTAAGTACACTATCAGTTAGCTAGTTTCCATAGTACAAGCCTTGCTTAGTTCCAGTCCAGATGGCAGTGTGTAATTTGTCCAGGAATATTTATTTATAATACTCGTAGTATATCTATTAATATGTTATAGTTGTTCAACTGTAGCTTACATGTCTGTAGCTTACAACTGTAGCATAATGTCTATGGGACTAAGAGGATGGAACTTTGGATGAACACAATACTAACTTGGTTGCTCAATATACATTTTTTATATCACCACAGGTGATAAACAAGCATACGGCCTGCCCGATGTTAAGCAATTACCGTACCCTATGGACACTTGTAAAACAAGGAGTATTACAGCCCCGTCTCTTTACATGCAGCATCATCATCTTATATCAGGTGACCTCACTCGCAGCACAATAAAAACCAAATAGCGTTTTCATGTTCAAACGTGTGTCAATTGGTGGCACGGGACCCATTATTTATTAGCATAAGGCATAAGGTAACCACAAGTTAGCCAAGCGACAGACACAAATAACAAATTAGGGTAACCGTTTCGAATGTGGACCGCACCCCGACCGCTTTTGTACTCGCCCCATTGCTAATTGTGTTTTTGTTTGATATTCTAAAGAGCGAAAAATTCGCAAAATGTAATTTTATGTTTGCATTTTGTCAATTTGTGTAATTACAGTGGCAATAATGAATGATGACAAATAATAGTACTGGATATAGACCTTCCCTCGATATTTTCTACCTTATACGATTCTTCTCTTTCTACAACTTGGCACTTCCGGCTATTTTATTTTTTTGAAGTGATCAATCCATCGTAAACGTTAGCGTCCTATGTGCTGCGTTATGTCACCGAAATTTCCTCCTCCACCTTCCTTCAGTGTCATCACTCGCTCATCCATGATATGACAGATGTGGCTGCCAATTTAGAAACACTTTTGAAATAGCGTAAAATGAATACGTGTGTAAGATGAGTGTTATATTATGAAAAAAAGATTCCTTTTTTTCTAAATGTGCCTGATAAGAACCACGATTAAATCGACATAAAATTATTTAACAAAATTTTGTTACTAAATCTAAATATTTTTCGAGTGTATGTATTAGGTTGGGGAAAAAGTCTTTTCGTATTTTATATGAAAATTCAAAACATTTTTTAACCTTTAAGTATGGACGTCATTTTTTCTTAACACTAATGTGGACGTGGAGTCTCACAGGCTCCTATATGCACACACATTTTTTTTTTGAAATTTGATGTAAGATCGCTTTAAAACTGATTGAATATTAAAGTTATGAGATTTAGCAATAAAATAAGGTGCTTTTATAATTAACTTTTTTTTTTAAATTATAGCAATTTTAAAAATAAAAAAATATGGCACTTTTCAGTTTAAATCTCCATAGATTACATTTTTAGGTATTGAAAACAGCCAAACTTATTCCTATAACAAATATAGTCTTTTTTTCTCAAAATATAATATATAAGAAACCAAAAACACAAAACACCTACTTCAGGTAACAAATATAAAAATTTTTGACAACAGTATAATAACGTAAATTTATTGGCAGTCAGTGCACAAAGGTCTAGAACATTGTAGACACACAGGTTTGTTGCACCCAACACAAACATGAGTAGCCATCCTATGTATTTACACGGGACAGATTCACTTTCATGATTTTGTATCAGTTCGGACTCCAATATAAAAAAAAAATCAATATTCTCTTCAGATCAGATTGATCCGAAGCTAACAACAACCCACTCACTTCTTATTCGAAAGATAGATCTCCTACACGCAAATATTTTCTCGCAGGGCCCTGAACAGAACTTGTATATGTTCGTTTTGATTTAGAACTAGCGGCTTTATTGTTTTTTGACATTTTGTACTGCCAAATCTGAAATAAACATAATCGCCCTTACAAAATGTATCATTGGGCAACAATGGACGTGTAGCCTGACAGGCTCCGGTCAATATTTTGATGGTCATTACTTACGGGATATTCATCGGAAGACGGAACCTCTTCCCTCATTGGTAGTTTTACAACTAAAACAAAAGCTACTGAGCCACTCAATCGCGGGGAGTGGGGGAAAGTAGGTGAAACTAAGAAAACGAAACATCGAGTAGCCTGTGAGACTCCACGTCCATACTTAAAGGTTAATAAAGTTTATTTAGATTTAACTAAAGTATGTAGGTCCCATTATGTTCGATAACTTTTTGTCATCTTGTAGGTAGAGACATGCTCCCATTACTATAGAAATTTTGGGACTTCTGTTCAAAAAACCGCGACAAGTGGTTTTGGCAGTCTTCTCGTGATGTTAACCTGACATTGCCTAAAGAATTCTTAAGAGACCGAAACAGGTGGAAATCAGAAGGTGCAAGGTCAGGACTATACGGCGGATGCATTAACACCTCCCAGTCAAACTCTCTTATTTTTTGCTGAGTGGCTAAAGATGTGTGAGGTTTAGCGTTATCATGATGAAAAATCACACCCCTTCTATTAATTAATTCCGGCCGCTTTCTCTCAATTTTTTGCTTTAATCTCATCAGTTGTTCACAGTAGAGTTCAGAATCGATAGTCCTGCCTGGCGGTAACAGCTCATAATGAATATCTTCCCTTCCAATCCCACCATACACACAGCATCACCTTGTTGCGGGTTAACCCGGGTTTCGCCAGAGTCTCTGAAGCCTGGCCGGTCTTTGACCACTACCTTTTTATGCGCCAAAACTGTTATGTGGTCAATTCCTAGTTCTTCAGCTACGTCGTAACTACTGATATGCCGATCTTGCTCCACTTTTTCAGAAATGGCATCCATTTTATCCGTAACAGGGCGACCAGAGCGACGTGCATCTTTGACATCAAAATTTCCGGATTGAAAACGCTTAAACCAAATTTGTGCTACTCTCACAGACACTGCACTAGGTCCATAATAATCACAAATTTTTTTCGCAGCTTGCGTTGAATTTTTACCTTTTTTGTAGTAAAATTTTAAAATGTATCGAATTTCTTCATTAGATTCAATCATCTTGACAGTAAAAAAAACAAATGAAAATCACACATTTACCTAATTTGAATTTGGAATTATCTTTTTTAAAATTTAAACTTTTTATAGATATCAAAACCTGCTAGATACAAATGGTATAACCAAAGAGATTTTATTACAAGTTCATACATACTATAATGCGAAAAGACTTTTTCCCCTACCTATTATGTATTATATTTCTTTGGCATGCTCTACTGCCTAAACCGTTTGATAGATTTCAACATATGAGCTGATATTCATACACACATCCGTTACCTAAACGTTGTCTTGAAAATATTATTTTTTCGCCTTGTTGCATTTACATGTTTATAAAAAAACCGGACAAGTGCCAGTCGGACCCGCCCACCGAGGGTTCCGTATGTGGTATCATTATTAAATTTGATATTTTTCATTATAAATAAGAAATAATGTGTCGAAAAAAATAAATAAAATATATTTTGCAATGTGTACATCAAGCCCTTTCATATGATACCCTATTTGAACTAATAGTTTCAATTTGAAATTTCGACACCCTATAAAAAATATAGACCCCCTATGTTTTAAGATCTATTTACAAATGTTTTGAGATTTATTCCTGTACTTGTAGTCTATAACGATGTTACTTGCCAAATTTCATAGTTCTAGGTCAACGGGAAGTACCCTATAGGTTTTGATTCCCTTGAGAATGTCGAAATATGCGTTTTTTGCTGAATAAACGGCCGTAACTTTTTTTTACGTAAACTTAGCAGTTTGATTTTTTTACAATTTCATGGGACCGTAGACCTGAGTATACAGTTCAAATTTCAGCTTGATACCTCCACGCATTCTCGACATAGAAATTCTTGACAGACAGACAGACAGACGGACAACAAAGTGATCTTATAAGGGTTCCGTTTTTCCTTTTGAGGTACGTAACCCTAAAAAATATTATTATTATTATTTTTCTATGTGATGTAAATTGCAAATAAAGTAGGTACATTCCAACTATCTATTAATGAGGTGTCATTAATTTGATTTGGCTTAGTTGTGAGAGTGACATAAGGTATATTATTTTAATATGGTGGGCACGAAAAAACATTGGAGTTTATAAGCAATAAAAGTTTGAATTTTTAGTCAGATTTTTTATTTTGATAAGTAACACGATTCTTGTTCTATGAAATACTCATATTTCGATTCTGTAGTTAGTTTCGATTCTGTAGTAGTTCTGTAGTAGTAGACAAAACATCGTTGCGCGTAGCAGTATAATGTGGAGCATGATGGCGTCGTTGCACATGGCTGTTAAGCAACGTACTGTCTATAGATGTGTTTAATTATCTAAAGCTCCTCCGTGCTTCGATTGCGGGGTGATCCATATCCCAGTAATGGGATGAATGTGAATGATGGGTTGCTGCATAGTTACAAAAACAATTGCAACGTCTATATTCGCCACAAATTAGGTAGTTTATATTAATGGCCCTCTCAAGTTGGTCGGTACAATTTTTTCTTTGCGTGTAATTACAGAACACTTTCAAGTTTCCAACCAATGTACCCTGTTCAATACATAATCTATTCAATTATAAGCTCAAATAGCGGCTAAGTCTCGATGGGCATATTGGCAATCTGCGCTAAACCTCCCTCATGTCGCCCATATGCCAAAGCGTTAACAATGGAATTAGTCGTCATTCAAAGTACCGAGCGAAATTCACAACATATCTGGATAACGTGTAGCAAGTGCAGTAGGGGTGACACTTTGAGCCCCTGATACTGACATTATGTGACAAAAGTACAGGGGCTCGCGACACAATGGTCGATCATTGGTACCGTTACCCATTTATGTGAGGGATGAATATGAAATTGAGTTGAATTGGAAAGTTGAATTTTAAATTGACGCGCATGATTGTGGTGGTGTAGATAACAATAGTTACTTCAATACAGTACCGCAAGTTCCCACATAAGACAAAACATGCATGCATAAACATAGCTACCTATGTACGTACGTGTCTATTTACTAACCTACCCGAGGAAATTTGTCTGCGAGCAGTTATATATATTTTTTTAATTTTGCTCCAAAATTGCTCAATGTTGGTTTTATTTCTTTTCTTTTTACAAAGTCTCCTTTAGTCAAAATGTAGTTTGTGTCTTAAATACAGCTCAGAAACTCATAAATAAATAAGTATTCATGGACAATTACACAGCGCCATTAAATACCAAACTAAGCTAAGCTTAAGCTCTGGGTAAACTAAGTTGATAAATCCGTTAAACAGCTGAAAAACATACTTATATAATTTTAACATAGAAAACAATCCGACCAGGGCAAACGACATTCACGAACTTAAATGTTTGTCTTGTGCAGGATCGAACCCAAGGCCCTTTGTGTTGTATTTTTACC
This sequence comes from Hypsopygia costalis, assembly GCA_937001555.2. NCBI lineage: Eukaryota > Metazoa > Arthropoda > Insecta > Lepidoptera > Pyralidae > Hypsopygia > Hypsopygia costalis. Next base: position 8,613,832 of record OW443335.2, read on the forward strand.
ACCAATCGTCATTAATGTACTAAATATTAAATACAGTTACGTTCACAAAATCCGCACACAAAAATTAAGAGTATCGAGAATTTCATTTTGGCATTCACAATGAGGGAAGAAATAAATTCACCCACAAGCACGGCTCGAAATATTCAATGAAGAGATTTTATGAAGAAAAAAAAGCTCATTTGCATCTCAAAGCTACGGGAGTTAATGGGAACGTTTCAGATGCGAAGCACGTTCCTTCCTATTCGACAACCCTTCTACGACACTTCGGGTGCCTACGGTAGCTCAGCTACCCATAGAATAGATGGTGGTAATTGTTATTGTATTTTTATGAGATGTTATGAAACGTTGAGTATTACTGAGGATTAGAGGGGGTGCACCTAGACATTATCATGATTAAATAATCTACATTCAAAATTACATCTACCCCTGCTGAATATATATGCTTTCCCCAATGATTTCCACTATATGCGATTCTCTGCCGCATCCATCTGCCACCAGCCTCTTTATGATACCGGTCATTGATCCATCCATAGAGAATGCACCCCACGCTTGTCGTTCCATGCAAACGCGGCCTCAAGTCTAGGACTTTCGTCCTAGTGCACCTAGTAAGTAACGATAGTTGCACTAAGTCGAGAATAAATGCATTCGAAATATGGTGCTGCGCAAAATGTTATAAATACCATCGACGGCAGGACGCACAAATACCTATGTCTCAACGCACACAAATTCTCGAAGAGTTGAGAATCATCACCCATCTCTCTGCTACATGTATGCAGAGACTCCTCAAGTATTTCGGTCGTATTGCCAAAACAGATCATGATAACTATGACAAACTGATAGTCGCCTCACAATACAGCATCCCAAGGGCCTTTAAACAAGCTACATGTCGTGAGACAAGGAGGAAATTAACTCAGCATACTCATGGTGATGGTCACGAGTCTCAGTCATGAAGAATCGATGAATAAGAGGTGCACGCTACTGTTAAGTAAACCAAAGTCTGGAGAAAGACGTAAAGGCATGTTGAACCTAACTGGAGAAGTATCTATACCACCACAGAAAACCTCAGCCAAATAAGGATTAGTAGTGAAGACGACAGAGAGCAAACAATATTCCTTGTCTTGCAAAAGCATGTATAGACATGGTAACTGCATTACGGGTACATGCTGGTCTGGCACGGTACAAAAAAAAAGAGACGAAATACCTAGTAAGACATCATTATATCAGAAATGACAGCATATAAGTTTTAAAATGTGAGCGTGTAAAATCCAATAACTTTTCTCATAATGATCAGTGCTACATCACCTGTAGCACATCGACCCTTCTGGATCTTTTATACGAGTATGCTTCCTGATCCTTTTGACCGTCCATACTATGTACGGTCAAAAATCCAAAGGACTCTCCTTGGATCCTATGGACTCCATAGGATCCAAGGAGAGTCCTATTAACCGTCCATAGTATGGACGGTTAATAGGATAGTCAAAAATCCAAGGGACTCTCCTTGGATCCTATGGACTCCATAGGATCCAAGGAGAGTCCCTTGGATTTTTGACGACACATTCGATGGACTTCAATGTGCTGCTTATTAGAAATAGTCTGTAGTCTTTGGACTCAGCATACATGAGTGCTTCGCATGGTACAGTAGAACATCGGTCTTGGCTGTAGTCGTTATAGTTATATAGTATAGTCAATACTGTCAACCCGCAATTGAGCAGCGTGGTAGATTCGCATGGAGGACGCTCTAAACCCCCGTTAGTCATGGGGATACCTGCCCCCTTACCACCAACTCTTATTGCGATTCAATAACTGATTAGAATGCTTATTCATACCAATGAATAAGCGACTCTATGCAATTTGAAATTGAATCGCTTATTTATTGGTATGAATAAGCATTCTATTCAGTTATTGAATCGCAATAAGAGTTGGTAGTAAGGGGCTGAGCAATAAGTTGAATATGAATTGAGATAGTATAGTTATCTGGGGCGCCATTATGAAACATCAAGTATTTCATTTTGTTTTTGTTTTTATTCTTACAAATCTACCACTAGTTGTCTGGTCATATTTTGTAAACATCTAAAGAATAATGGCCCGCTGGTATACCTAGGCAATACGCCTGTCCTAGGTATAAAACACGTCTGTATCCCGTTGTACGAGTATTTTTGTACATCTTTGTATCAAATCAAATTGATGATGCGAATATAATTATATTCCAATGATGTGCTCAATTTGTATATTTTTCTTTTTGTATATAGATTGTCTTAAAAATTACTATACAACAATATTTTCATATCACAAAACTCTAAGGTTGCTTATAGGAAAATTGCGAAAAGGATCAATTTTCTGAAACCATTTAAAAAAATTCTATGTACTGTAAAAAACAAATATTTAACGAAACACTAAAAGCCTTTTTCTAAGTACTGGCTTTATATTTTCTCTATTAAATTTAAATACCTAGAGTAAACCCCTAAGAGACTTTAAATACTATAAAAGCTTGTCACTCAAACGACAGCCACAATCAATTTCTCCCCGTAAAGTGTATTCCCGTAGAGCATTTTAATTTGAGCAATTTCAGACGTGGCTTATTGTTTCGTATTTGTAAACCCTGAAAAGTGGCATACGGCTTTTAAATTTGGCCAGCATTTTTAACTCTTCAAGACCCTGTTCCAAATAGAAACGGGAACATATACTAACTTAATAGCGTTTCAAAAAGTACATATTGTACTCGTGTATACTATGATCGTGGCGCAGCAGCAAAAACAACTTTGTACCAATAAGCTCTTTTTTTTCTCGACGAGCTCGGTGGCATCGTTGCGTGTGCCAGTCTAATCGAACACGTAAGTTAAGCAACGTCAGCCATATCCTGTGCATGGATGGGCTTATTAATTTCGAGCTTCTCCGTGTTTCGGAGGGCACGTTAAGCTGGTCGCCCCAGCTGTTGTCATTATAGGTCATCTATAATGACAACAGCTGGGGCTGTCGTTGAGCCAAGTCAGTGCCCTTTAGAAGGCTTGAAAACACTGACCTCCGCCAACCTGCAGTTGAGCAGCTCTGTGGAGTATGCTCTAACAGGGGAGTCCCGTATGTATCCCAGCAGTGGGATGGATAAGGGTTGACGACGAAGCTTTTACTAATACGTTGCATTTGCAATATATACATTTAGTTCTATTTAGAACACAATTATTTGCGTGTTAAAAATACGGAAAAAATTACCAACTTTTTACTTGTGTAGGATTTCTACCAGCTAATATAAACACAATTGCCACTAATATTAGCTGAAGTTTGACTTTTTCTGTCAAAAAAAAAAAAAAAAAATGGAAATCGGCTTCAGCTTTGGCGGTAAGGCTCCCAAATCCATAATATCAGAATATTATGAATTATCATAAAAATATGCCTATTTTCTTTTTTTTTTTTTAATATTTACGAATACTTTATACATTGAATGGAGTACACTACTTTCCTATTATATACTTAGAATTATGCCAAAATGCCGTAATATTGAAATGTCCATGTCGCTGCCGTAGACAGTCGTGTGAGAAAATTACTAGGTAGAAAGTATATAAAATTTATTCAAATCGCATGGCTTCTGATGAATTTTAAGATTGTGATAACCTCATTAATAAATAATGATTAGAATCTTCATAGCCCGGCCATAGGATTCTTACGATACTTATCAGAAGTATTGGCACGGAAAATATTCGACTACAAAGTAATTAGACCTCCGCAAAATAGTAGACATTTTATCCGTTCCAACTTATTTTTGACGTGACAACGTCTTATAAATTGGTTAGCCGGGTGACACTTCAAGAAACTGGCTCACGTTATGCGCTTACAATGAGAGCGAGTGAAAGGCACGCGTCCCTTCTAAGAGCGAGAGAGACAGACATAAAAAGTGAAAGGCATGCGTCCCTTCCACTCGAAAACATTTTACCACTCAAAGTCGTTGTCACGTAAAACTTTCGCCCGTATACCGACTTTACAGGCAACCAATTTTTTTTTTTCTATAAAGCAACTTTAGAAAAAAGTTATAGCATAAATTATAGATATAGAAATAATAAAGAAATAGAAATAAAGAAAAAAATAATAGAATAAATTAGAAAACTTTAGATAAATATTAAAGATACTTTAAAATATTACGATCTAACTTACGGTAATAATAAGTAATTAAGTAATTTAACTTTAACATAATTGGGGTGTAAGTGGTACATCAACATCTTTGAACCAAAGCCAACTTCACCTGCACGCGGTGCACCCTGCTGTCTGACAAACGAAGCTCTGGCGAAAAGAGAGGTAGGGAGCGTAATTGTAAGCTACCCGACTGGGGAATGAACCTCCACCTCACAGAATACCGCAGCCAAATAACGGTTCCCTTGAGGGCTGTTGTGTTCCTGCGAGTGAGTGAGGTCACCAGAAAGGATGAAGATGCAGCTATAGCAGCGGGGGTGGCGGCGCGCGAGTGATATTTTATGTTGAGAGCGTTAATATGGCTACGGTAAACGCTTCACATCAGGCGGGCCGTATGCTTGTCTGCCACCCGACGTAGTATAGAAAAAAAAAAACTTATAGTTTTAAATATTCACACTATCACTATTATTGTCATTATTCGATTCGCTCTACCTAATAAGTAGTAATGTTGGTTAGTATATTATTGGTGAGTACAATTGTTTATATAGTTAGGTATAATAATGTTTTCAAATAGTTTAACCATTTTGCTAAGGTTATCATTAAATCCCGTCATTAAAACTTCTAGAAAGTTCAAACAGACTTCATGAATAAAATGAACAGCTGTACCACAATCCGTCCTTTCAGTACAAAAGCTACAAACGTTGTGTTGTTCAAGTTTCAAATTTGTCTCAGAGGTCGGACTTGGGCGGAATATACAGCTAAGAGCACCTGGAACTTGATACTATGACCTTTGTTCCGTTCTTATGACGTACGTAATAAGAGTTACAATTGCATAAGCTGTGCAAATTACTATTGTATCGTTGTTTTCGCTCATCCAACTGAAGTCGTCATGTATTTTTATAAGTTTCATTCATTAGCCATTTATTTTAATAATCTTACTTATAATTTTAAAAATTCCTAACGTTTTAGAAGTACCTACTTACTTTTAACTTATAAAGGCATATAAAGACTGGCAACGAATCAGTGACCTTCTGGTCTTGCTGATGTCCTTGGGCTGTGGCTGATGGTAAGCAATCATGCTTACCATCAGGTGATTCACATGCTCGTTTGCCCCCTCTGTCATAAAAAATCTTACTTTTATAATAAATCAGTACTATTTAACTTAGCTATCTTAGAAGTTATGATTTGAATGGAACAAGGTATTTTGAAATGTATGAGCTTACCGGTATTATTAGAACCTAAGGCAATCTACGCATAGTAGATTCTGTAATACGTGGGAGACGTCCCTACCGACTCACTAATGAGGCCTTGGCCAAAGGAAGGTAAGGCATGTCGAGCTCATCAGGGAAAGTACCTTCACGTCACAGAAAACCACAGACAAATAACAATTCCCATGAGGATTGTTGTGTTCATGCAAATTAATGAGGTCTCCAGATATAATGAGATGCTGCATTAGCAACGTGTGTGCATAATACATACCAATATATGTATATCTTCTTTATAAATTAAAATGAATATTTGTAAGTTTGTCCTCAATGCTTTCGTTTGCCACTTGCAATGAAACTTTGATGGATTGTTGCTGGGCATGCTGAGTAAGGTTTAGAAAGGACAACATTTTTCGGGTCAGGTAGTTATGAATAAATCTTAAAAGTTTCGTGAACATTAATTTCTATAAGAGACATGTAAGGCATATAGAGAGCTTGACTGGGGAAGTATCTTCATCTTAAAGAATACCGCAGCCTTCTTGAGGATTTGTTCCTGGAACTGGGTGAGGCTACCATGCGAAAAGATGATACGTTAGCAGCGGGACTGCCAGTACACGAGCGGGACTGCCAGTAATAATCCTTGTATTGCAACCGTTTATGGCTATATTATGGTTTGTATAGTTGAGTAAATATATAGTATATGCTGCGCCATCTACCTTTATTCCAGAAAGAGATCGCTAGGAGATAAGGCCACCTTTTATACTTTATATTTTAACTAATTTGTTATTAAAACTTTACTGTTTTTGATGCAATAAAGAATATTGTATTGTCTATGGCGCCGGTAAGTGCTTTATATTAGAGGACCCTATGTTTGTTTAAAGAAAACGCGGACACAAAACTCTACCCTATGGCTTTGCTCTCTTGTGCTTGCTGAACATTAGATCTGTGTGTCAGTCGTAATCTCCGTGTGAGCGAACGTGTGCCTCTGTAAAATTAGCAAGCAGCCAACGCGACGAACTCCAAACGGAGTAAATTAATAGACATTCAAAAGCCCTTCCACGTTCATGTATTTATTCAACAACCCTTTATTGATGTCTTTTTAATCACTGCTGTTTAAATGGTCTGAATTTTAGGTTAAATGCATCAGTGATGATCTTTTGGATTGAGAACATCATTCGAGTGAAGATATATGGGTTACGAGTATACGACACAAAGAGATGCTGTAGAGATATATGTAGTTAAATTCTTGAGCACTTATATCGAAGAATTTCTAAATATTGACGAGCCCGGTGGTCGAATGGTTAGCAATGTCCAGTTTGACTCTGGAGTCGCGGGTTCACCAACCAGCCAACCCGTACTCTCCGCTAAGCAGCATTTGAGCAGCGTGGTGGAGTATGTTCTAAACCCCTTCGATTGAGAGGAGACCAGTATCCCAACAGTGATTGATTATAGGTTGATGCCGATGAACATATCTGTTTGTCTTGATGTGAATGTTTTCTGTAAATTATATGTATGTATTAAAAATGTATTTAAGTGTATAATATCAGTTACCTAGTATAAGTGCCCATAGTACAAGCTTTGCTTAGTTTAGATTAGATGGTAGTGTAATTTATCCCCTAATAAAAAAATATGTTCCTACAAATAAATATACAATAATAATAACAGTATGTAAGTGATAACTCGCAATAATAGAAACTCTTTACTAGTTTATTTTGAATTTAACGTTTAGATTACATCACACATAGCAATGAATAATCAAAACATAAAAGTGATAATCATCACGCTGTATCAAAAAATGTAAAACAACGACATTGATTGCACGAAAAAATTGAATTATGCATACAGGGTGAACATTCGCGGAACGTATAAACTTACCTTTACACAGCACTATAATTATGTAACCGATAGCATCGGTATCGAGCAAGTATCGATACATCGAACGATCGAGATCCGATTCGAACAAGCGGGACCAATTTTATTCACGAAACATTTAGCTTAGATAAAATCTTACGGCCGCTTCGAAATGGCCTAAGCTGATGTTCGAACAATAATGTAAAGATTCAATTCGTTTGTTCGTAGATTGGATTAGTTTACTAACAATAAAGTATTATCATAAGCAAGTAAAAAAAAACACTGGGTAATACAAATCTGTTTATAACACCAATTATGGACCATGTATTGAAATTTAATAAAAACAAGCGGCCCACCCATGCTTTGCTCTCATTTGCATGTGACTCAATCTTTCCGTTCCCAGTTCCTGTGGACTTTCCATACAAATCTTGTCGTAATAATTTCATCATAATTTCTTTTTAGTTAATTTTTCTAATGTTGTTATAGTTATTCTGCTATTCAGAATGGAGATAAATCCAACAAATCAAAAATAATAAAAATGTATTCACTAGGTCTTGTAATATATGCTGTAACTAATCCGACTTTGTTTTATAGATATAAACATAGACTTCAACTCCAACTTGCGGAATAATCCAAAACAAAATTTTTTTTGGTATCAATAGATACAAAATAAATTAATGTTTATTTTTCGACATTATGACAGTTTACGTATCCTTTATCACCTTGAAATCCATTAATGCATTCAGAAGTGACAGTGGATTAAAGAATTCACAAATGTAATTAATAATTACTGACATAAATTCACTTAAAAAATAGTACCTACATGCCTTTTTTGAGCAGTTGTAAATAAAAAGAAATACAAATACTCCTCCACCAATAAGTCGGCCAATATACAAATTGTTAAACTCGAAGAAAAAAACGCCTGTGGTCCAGAAACCTTTTTCGCGATCATTACAGCAAATTTCAAAGATAACGATTTACACGGAAGCGAAATCGGGCCGAGAGATTTATCAAAGAAACTTTGAAAAAATCTTAATCACCACATCAAAATCTGAGGGAGTTCCAATTATTATTAAAATCGTTCACGATAAAATCGAGTTAATGAAGAACGGTACTCGAGATGTCGATCGGCGTACTAACTTTGAAATTGATTTCGTTCCATCGACGCGAGTCGATAGTATACACTGATATAAATCGCGGAAGCGATTCGCTTTTCAATCGAGTATCCTTTGAAGGTTCATTTATAGAAAAAATGATGGATATTCGTTTAACGAAGCGCTATTAGCAGTATCGAAAGAGCATAGAAAAATGAATAACTGTTGAAAAATAAAGAGTTGAATTGTGAGAGCAGTTTGTATTATTTATAGTGATATACACTATTAATAATACAAATAATACTCGTACAATCGCAGTCAATTTGTAGAATCGCCGTATTGCACAACAGCTAGCTGTTTAAAAAATGGCTCTGTTTTGTAATGCAGCGGATGTTCACGTGAACTCTCTTTAAATTATCTTTCAGTTTGGTTAGATTAGCTCTGCTTTGTGATCAATAAAAATGGGCGTTGTAAAGCTCCACAAACTTGTTAATACCACATGTGCTCCAGAGTTGGCTCCGATTTTAACACGCCTATTTCGGTACTCCTACTCACTTGGCGTGGTCCCCTGCTCATGGAAGGAGGCTTTAGTCCACCCGATCCCTAAAAAAGGCACTTGCTCAGATCCGTCCAATTACAGGCCTATTGCGATAACTTCCATATTTTCCAAAATCATGGAAGCTATCATTAACAAACAGCTGGTAGCCTACTTAGAGGATCACCAGCTGATAAATGATCGCCAATATGGTTTCCGCCATGGTCGCTCAGCTGGTGATCTTCTGGTATACTTGACTCACCGTTGGGCGGAGTCAGTGGAAGGCAAGGGCGAGGCATTGGCTGCTAGTCTGGACGTAGCAAAAGCTTTTGATCGGGTGTGGCATAAAGCATTACTTTCCAAGCTTCCTTCTTTTGGGCTACCTGAGAAGCTTTGCATATGGATTGCCAGTTTTCTATCTGAGCGTAGCATCAAAGTTGTAGTTGACGGAGCACGCTCGGACCCACTACGCTTGAATGCTGGCGTACCACAAGGCTGTGTATTGTCCCCCACGCTGTTTCTTCTTCATATCAATGACTTGCTGCTTATACACAATGTTCATTGCTATGCGGATGACAGTACAGTGGACGTAAGATACACTGGCCAATGTAATGTTTCTCGGGATTGCGTCGATGAGTACCGAACAAAACTTGTGTCTGAGATTGAGACGTCCCTTGGACACGTCTCGGATTGGGGTAGATTGAATTTGGTGCAGCTAAATCCCTCCAAGACACAGGTTTGTGCGTTTACCGCTAAAAAGTCCCCATTCGTCGTAGCTCCTAGTTTGGAAGGTACTCCCCTTAGTGTAAGAACTAGCATTACCATCTTGGGTGTCGACATATCGAGTGATGTTCAGTTTCGCGGTCACTTGGAATGCAAGGCCAAACTGGCTTCCAGGAAGATTGGTGTGATTAGTAAAGCCAGGCGGTATTTTACACCCCGACACCGCCTTCAACTATACAAAGCCCAGGTTCGACCTCACATGGAGTACTGTTCGCATCTCTGGGCCGGTGCGCCCCAGTACTTGCTTGCTCCATTTGACCGCATACAACGAAGAGCAGCTCGAATCGTCGGTGACCCAATGATCTCGGATCGATTGGACTCTCTCTCTACACGCAGAGATGTAGCGTCTCTTTGCGTTCTATACAAATTATATCACGGGGAGTGCTCCGATGAGCTGTTTGATTTGATACCTGCCGCTGAATTCCACTATCGTACAACTCGCCATAAATTAAAATTCCATCCATATCATCTTGATAATTGGCGATCTACTACAGTACGTTTCCTAAGACATTTCATACCACGAACAGTGAAACTGTGGAATCAACTTCCCTCAGCGGTATTTCCGAACAACTACGACATGGGTGCCTTCAAGAACAGAGTTTTCATTTTCCTTAAAAGGCTGGCAACGGATCGGCGACCCCTTGGTGTCGCTGGTCTCCATGGGCGGTGGTGATTGCTTTCCACCAGGTGACCCACATGCTCGTTTGCCCCCCTCTCACATAAAAAAAAAAAAAAAAAAAAAAATAATACGCCATCAGGTGACAATTCACTCGGATAAGGATATATAATGACTCCAGCATTTTGTGAAATAGCTAGCCGATGTGCAATAGTGCAGATTCGACGAATTAACTGCGACATATCATGGAGTCTTATCAAAATCATTGTATGCCACTAACAACACACATTTGCTACAAGACAAATTAGAGACATTTAAGCTTTTAACCCAATAATTCAAAAGATCAATTGTGTTGTAATTTTCTATTTGTAATCTTTTAAAAGTTCATAAAAGTCACGAATAAAGTAAGAAAACAATAACAAAATCACCGTGTTTATAACAAACAAATTCCGTATACAATAATTACACTTCCCAACATAACAAACGTACATAATGACGTTATTGATTTTCCAATCACACATTCAATTTGCCGCGATCCCTCGACAGTTGGTGTGTCAATAATAATTCTGTAACTGTACACTGCCGAATAAAATGATTAACCTACGAGCGGGGAACAGTTGACCGGCGCGAGTTTGTCTGTTCTATATACAGGTTGGTGTTTTTGAAAAGCAACAGCAATACAACTATTGTTTTTGTGGCTCTTGTGAGTTGTGGTTTATTTACTTCGGATTGCAAACAATCACGTGGCCCGCCCGGTGAGAAGCGATTACCGCAATATGAACACTCGTAACATAAAATACAACTCGCACGCCGCCACCCTCGCTGCTACCGCAGTAACTAATCCCTTCCCGCTAACCTCACTCTTTCGCAGGAACACCAAACCCTCCAGACTTCTATGAATTGTTATTTGACTGCGGTAAAGTCTTGCAGCTTACAATTACGCTGTATCCTACCTCTCTTTCGCCAGAGCCTCGTTAGTCAATCGGTACACCACGGGAGTTTGGCCTAGGCTCAAAGATGGCAGTGAGCCACCTACACCTCAAAAATAATAATAAGAAAACCGGTTACGCAATTATTTCCAATATCGGAGGTCAAAATAACTATTTTGGTCTCCGATATTCAATTGAAATAACGCAAAATATAACAATACAACCGCCTGTATTGTCTAATGGAAATGTCAACATTGAACTTGGATGTCGCGAACATTTCGGGATATGACATAAATTTAATGTCAACCCTCGTTGGGTGAATGAAATGAAATAAAGAGCATATGTATGCCGGTTCAAGTTACGTCGGCCTCTGCTAATTCCCTAACTGTTTGTGTGGTGCAAATAATAAAATCTAGCGAATTTAAATGTCATTCTATAATGAGTCCTGGTCTAAGTGCAGCTAATATTAAATAGGAAATAACAGGACTATATACTATATATTCTGCAATCTATCCCGACTGCTGGGATATGGGTCTTCCTGCAGTACAAGGGGTTTAGATCGTAGTTCACGCGTAGTCGACTAATGCAGAAAAAATAAAATATGTTAGTAATCTCTTTACATCTTTAGGACTCGATTTACGTATTTTTCTAATTAATAACATTAAAATTACTTTAATAATTTCAAATCAGGTCTTCACATTAAACATCTATATAACGTACGGTACAGTGTACAAGAAGTTGTTTTACCATTCTAAAACGCCGAGAACAGTGCGGCTGGTATTTTAATATGACGTCATCTGATTGTGGCAGCAAAGAAATCTTCCAGAAACATGCATAGTGATATGAGGTGCCATCTATTTTAAGATAGATAATATTATAATTAACTTATATAATATAACAATAACTTGTATCATTACAGAAAATGCATTTTTTACTGAAAAAAAACGATGAGCTGATTCGATCATCAAGGTACTTATTATGCAGGGTTTAATAGATACAAATGTAATAAAAATAATGGCATATCAATAATATTTTACTGTTCAACTTACAGTATCCCAACCACTGAATAAATAATGTTACAAGACCAAGTAATGGTGATCGAAGCCAAATGTCTAACAATTACCTAGAGTTTTATCTCTAATTGTGACTATACATACTCGCGTTATGTAGAGTCACAATTCTTATGTTGCATTGATATGCGCACATCACAATGCTTATGTTACATGCGAATGATATTTCTTGTGTTGAAAATGTTTGTTGTCCACCGAAATACCTATAAAAATACCTTTAAAACCGCTACAGCTTATGACTTATAACTGTAAACAGATACAAAACAGATATCAGTACCATCGCCATCATTGCTCTGAACTTCTAGTGACAGTTCATTGTGGTGTAATTATATCTCATTGTTGGTTTATGTTGCTCGAATATTGCTAGTTTCAGCGTTTATATACTAATGACTACTTTGCGCCGGTGACTTCTTAAGCACATTTCCTGGTGGGATACCAGGATCAAAAAGTAACTCGATCCGTATGTAGTTTGAGCAGTGCGGTTATAGATCAGTCAGTAACGGCTGCCTTTTGTACAGGAGCAGTTATGTCATGTATTTTTTTGTTATTATGGTCGTATTTACACATAGACAAACTTTACTATCTTTTCGTTATTGTATGGTTAACTGTACGAGATCCCATAGATAAGTTCACTATTGTACAAATTTGTTCCTTTACTCTGTGTATGTTGCTGTGTGCAATAAAATGGTACAGACAAACAAAAAATACATGAGTTTATCACTTGTATTTTCTTATGTATTTGTAAATCTATGCAAGTTAAATGAGAGTATTTGTCAGTAACAATAACTAAACAGACTTTGATTATGTATCTTCCGCTACTAGCTTCCGCCCACCGCTTCACCCGCATGAATGTCGGTTGTATTACGTTAAAGTTAACCTAAGTAATCCCCGAAATATAATCTATGTCCATTCCAAATTTTATTTAAATCAGGTCAGGCTTTTAGTAGTGAAAATATAACAAAGTTATTAACAGATATACTTTATATTACTATGAATGCACATAACTTGAAGCCTAGTGAAGGCCATAGTTAACTTTTTTGTCTATCTGTTCTTTTGTTTGTCTATGCAAATATCATACTGTTTACATACCAAATTTTAAACGTCTCAATACGTTTTAAATTTGGTATGTAAACAGTATGATCTCTGTGGAAGGATAGTAGTTTGCCTCTGCATGAAAGAGCACATGGGCAGAAAAAAAAAATTTAGTAATCGCCTATCAATTAGCAAACAAGACTCCTTCGATCATTAATACTAGAACCAAGCTTTCTGGCGAAAAAGAGTTAAATTAGAATATAGTAACTGTCGCATAAGGGATTTATATGACCATAAAAACTACAAAGATCCATCAATTTATTTTTTCAATTGACAATGGGTCGCAAAGCAGTCCGTATGGGGGAATATGCTCTTATTCGGTCCATTCGAGCTGCTGAACTTACAGAAGATCGCAGCCAAATGTCAATTCATTAAAGAATTGTTGTCAATTCTTTAAATGATTCTTACGGATCAACAAGAAATTTCTACAGAGGTACACATTAGCCACAAATTTAATTATATTAATACTTTTAAAATACATATATTGGACCCACTGAAAACAGCCATGTCATGACTAAGGGTGTGTTTCCATTGAAGCGGTGAACCTGGCGAAGATTTGCTGTGTATTCGTGTATTTTACATCGTAAGTAGAATACAGCGAGTTGTGGACTGTATGACAACGCAGCTCAGCTGTGCCCAGCTCCGATTTCGTATAAAACCGCCCTAATAATCGGTACCCACAATAGACACTGCTAAGTACTGCTGGATAGCCCTCAGGTTGATTATGAAGCAATTTCTTTTTAATAGAGCTGAATCGTAAAAACTAGTCAGTTGTAGCCAACCAACTTCTACCTCTCGATTGCTTTTAAAATAAATTTTGACATCTCAAAAACTACCAAACCGTATATATGTGAATGGTGTTTGTCACCAATACGCAATTGAGCAGCATGGTGGAGTATGCTCTAAACCTCTCCGATTGAGGCGAGACTCGTATCCCAGCAGTGGGATAAATATGGGTTGACGACGATGCACATTATCTAGTTTCATAACAATTTTATTAACGATTTTGAGTAACAATATTTTCACGCGCATTGTCAGTATCACAAAAACTAAGCGGTTTTTGTTATCCAACGAATTTAAAAATTGTGTTTAAGTTTCTTACATTAACTACCAAATTCAATCAAATACGGAGCACATGTACAATTGTATATATACAAATTTGTTACTCTAACTCGGTCTCTACTACTCCTAAATGAAATTCGAGATTTCTGGCAAAAGTTTATAATTTTTCTAATATGAACTCCCATAGATTGGGCCGGTTGACGTGGACTTATTTATCTAGCTTTTATCTAAATAACACAATAAATATGAAATATTGTAATTTGTTTTCTATTTAGCATTACATACAAAATGTATATAAATAATGTCAAGTTTTAGCCAAAGTTCATATTTTGATTTCGTAGGCCTCTCTACCTAGCTCGTTTCGCTCGCTCGGCCAATAAACAACCGGACTACCTCACTCCGGTCGCTTCGCTCATCATTAGAACTTTTCTCCGCTGCGATAGAAGTCTGCAATATTTTCACAAAAACAAACAGTAAATGAACACGTAAATCGCAACACAATTCTATCAATTGGCCGGTGGTGCAAATGCGACGAATCGCTGATCCGGTATTATCTGTGAATTAATGACATGGATATAAATAACCTAGATGCGTAAATGACGGTTATTCTTATGATTTGGTTGACGGTTTATAAGAAATGCTAGACATAGTTGGCTATCATTTCTTCTATACTTACTACATCGCGTTCTAAACAAATATATCCACCCACATAAAGTCGTTAACATACCATATAGGCCATCTTAATATGTTTAGGCTATGTTATGCTAACCAATTTACATCAGGTGGTTCAATAGGTGCTGGAAATACATTTCCATCATCTTTAGACGCAAAAGTAAGGATTGGCAGAATGGATTATTATTTCTGAAATAATGCGTACGTCAAAATCCTTTCCAATTCCAATCCTTTGTCTCTCGCGCCGGACACTGACGGAGAGACAAACGGTGGACGTGTCTGGACATTCGCCCTGATGAAGGTCTCCTTTTGATATCGAAACTAGTCGGCTTTCCCAACAAAAAGACGTGAGTGACCCGTTTAATTAATTTAGTATAATGTCTCACGTGAGTTTTAATAATATTAATGCGTATATCTTTCATAATATGAATATTGAAATATGCATATTATGCATTGTCTTCAATCCCCATTCATCCCACTACTGGGATACGGGTCTCCCTTCAATCGAAGGGGTTTAGAGCATACTCCAACGCGCTGCTGGTTGGTGTTATTTTTTATTTACCATGGCTATAAAACTCCTTAACACCTGTCTTGGATAACTCTTGAATTTGTATGAAAATAAATTGAGAAGGCAAATAAATTGGCAGGTTTCGTATTATAAAATACAATAGAAAAAAAGTTCAACGTTTTTTAATATAATTTAAACAGTAAAAACAAGAATAACAAAATTGTTTTTTTTTTTAAATAATAGGCTTGTATCCCATTTTTTTTTCGATTTGTTATTTAAAGACGTCACAATAATATAAATATAGGTGAAATAATTACTTCGATTGCATAAAAACTTCTCGAGATATAAAATAAAATAAAATAAAAATAAAAATAATTTATTTCAAGCATTATAGCTCATATGTATAGTGTTAGTAACAATTTTCTTTTGTATATTAGTAACAATTTTCACTTATAACTATATTAGTAGTGTTAGTATCTATAATTAGTGGTACATTTTTATTTTTATTTTGCCGTGCCTATAACAATTCCCACCCAGTGTTTCTGTATGGGACAATCGAACCTAGCCGCTATTGTTTTCAGGATGCTGTTGTTGCTGCCGCGAACACGGTTCAGTAGTGAGGCTGTTTTCTTCCTTATAATTGCGTGGAAGCCATCAGTGCGTGAATCCGCAAACATCCCGGATGCACTACAGAACCTCGGGAGCCTCAACAGCATCCTGAATGCCTTATTATATTGCACGCGCAGGGCATTGTAGATGCGCTGCGTCCACCCATAGGCCACTCGAGTAAAAGGATTGATAGTACGCTTTAAAAAGCGTAACCTTCACTTCACTCGTACATCGAGTGAACCTACGAGCGAGCATATTGCTTCGCACCGCCAACGCCCTGCGCTCCCTCTCTATGTCTTCGTTATCCTTGAGATCACCCGTCACTATGTGGCCCAAGTACTTAAATCTATCGACAAGTTTCAGGGGAACACCGTTCAGGAGTAGAGGCGGTACCTGGGTGGGTTGATGTTTTCCCGCTTTAAATATGAGTATTTGGCTCTTTTCCGAGTTGTATCGAAGCCCATGTACCTCCGCATACTCCTGACATATAGACAGTAGTGTCCTTAACCCGTTGATCGAGGGGCTCAGCAGCACCATATCGTCTGCATAGCTTATATTATTAAAACTTATATCGTCTATAAAGCAGCCGACATGTGTGGCACTAAGCTTCTCGATCAGCTGGTTTACATATAAATTAAACAGTAGAGGTGAACTTAACCCCCCCTGTCTCACCCCACACTCCGCGATATACTCGTCTGAGTACGTACCGGCCCATTTCACCCGATTTCTCTGATTAGTGTACCAGTATTTTAGGAGTGATATATACTCTGGCGGCGCGCCCGTACTACCAAGTTTGTCCCACAAAAGGTCATAATTTACAAGGTCTAATGCTTTTGACAAATCGAGAAAGCACGCGTACACCGGTGTTCTCCTACTCGTATAATAATTGACAGCGTGCTTTAAGCTCAGGATAGCAGCCTCAGTCGACAGCCCCGCTCTAAACCCAAATTGGGCATCATGCAAATCGATACATTTTGTGAGACTGCTATTAAGCAGGCTGTCAAGTACCTTGGCGGCTATGGTCGCCAGTGAAATGGGTCGATAATTTGTTTTGCACGACGTATCGCCTGACTTGTTTTTTACAATAGGTACCACAGTAGTACGCATCAGTTCAACTGGTAAGTAGGAGTGCACCAGACACAGATTAAAAAGCATAGCGAGCACTCTAGGCAAATGCACCCCCGCGTGTTTAAAGTGTTCGATGCTGAGACCATCATGACCTGGTGATTTTCCAGTTTGCATATTTATTATCACCCTTGAGATACTCTTAGCTGTGAAAGACGTTTTGCAATCGGTCACAACGGTCACAGCACCGCTCACCTCTCCAGATGATGACCTCAAGGACGAGTGCACGGCAAAATGTTCCCTAAACAGGTTGGCAATCATTTTTTGATCCTGTACACCGTCGACGCTCACAGGTAGGCCTGATTTCTTATTTAATTTATTCGTATTTTTCCAAAACGTTTTGAAGTCTTTAGCCAAGTGATTTGAGCTCAGTTGATCCATCTTTAACTGTTCTTGTCTGTTTTGGCACCATTTTAATTTAGATTTAAATACTTTACGACTCTCTGACATTTCAATAAAAGTTTGACCACTGGTAGGTTTCCCAGCCCATACCCAACTATGAAACTTTTCTCTGGCTGCCCTGTGAGCGCCGGCCACGTACTTATTCCATCCTGTCACATAGCCTTTGTGTCTAGGACATTTCTTTACTTTACTAGTATTTATAGCCGCTCCCGATATCACTTTGATAACATCGCTATATAATTGGTCTATAATTAAATGATGTTCTGCGTTATTACAATAAGAATCACAACATCGGCTTAGTTCGTGCGGGAAATCAAGTTCACGGAGACCAGCATGGCATCTCCTGTGATACTCATCTATTTGAGCCGCCTGCCTATCCCCCCAGACTACACGATTCTTACATGTATTCTCAAACACACAAGCTTCAGCTTTCATATTTAACTTGTTTAAATTGCATTCAATGATAAGAGGGAAGTGGTCAGACCAGTACACGTCATGCTTTATTGATACATTTTTAATTGACTTTAATGCTGACTGGCTTACTATGCAGTGATCCAACCACCTCTCACAACCATGCGCCTCGCTGCGAAAAGTGTATGCATTGACATTTCCCAGTCCCAGTACATCAACATCTGCGCACGACCATAAGTGATCACTACAAAAATTCATGAGCTCAGAATAAAACAACTCAGTCGGGTGGGCATTAAAGTCTCCAATCATATAAAAAGCCTCAACGCCGTCGTTTTGTTGAACTTCAATAATAGACTGTATCGCACTTAGGCAGTCCGTAAACAATGGAATATTGTCACTACAGTTTGTGGGCATATACACACTAAAAATGACTACATGTCTATTACTTACAGTTATCTTGATTCCCGCGATCCGAGCGTTATCACATTCTATCACTGACACTGCCTGAAATGCACTTTTCCTCCACAACAATGCAACCCCACCATAGGGTCGCCCGGTGAGTAACCCGGCGGACGTGTCCACAGCAGACGTGCCCGTCGCCGCGAAGTCTTCGTGAATGGTGCCGAGTGTGGGCAGCTCATGCGGGAGCAGCCAGGTCTCCTGCAGGGCCACCACATCGGCGGACTGACACAGCGCCCGCACTCCCGGCAACGAACGTTTGATGGATTTGCAGTTGAAGCTGATCACTTTACTATAATTTTTATTGTCCTCACTATCCATCAATTATATATTATATTTTTCTTAGCCACATTATCAGAGTCTATCTTATTTTCCTCTCTTCGTTTAAAGTTAATAAATCGCCTAAAGGAAATTCCAGAAGGCCACAGGCTGTCATTTAAAAATATATCTAATTTATATTTCGTTACAAACATTTTGTATGCATTATAATTTCTTTGATTCCTCATTTTTATCTTGACAAGGGATACTACCTCATTTGTTTTCTTTTGTATATAGTCTATTATATCCTTTTCACACACATCGGGGTGTATATTTGAGATGTACATTGGGATTTTAGTTTCTGCCGCCTTAAAATTCTCGTTTTCCATAGGATTTGACGTTGCCTTCCCCCTTTTTGCCAAAAATCTGCTTTTCGACTTCTTTTTCTCAACTAAAGTCCATTTTTCTTTATTCGAACTCATTTCACTTTCAACGATCTCAGCAAAAGATAATTTATGCGCCGTCTTATCACTCAGCTGTTCGCTTTTGTCATGTGTTTCATTAAACGCGGTTCTCTCACTCGCACCTCTTTGTTTAGACGTGCTCTCGCGTTGTATCCTTGTCTCACCGGTGTCTGCGGCTGCGGCGGGTGCACCGGCGGCGTCGTGAGTGATCGGGTTAGGCGCGAGCGGGAAAGCGGAAACATTCGTCACTTCTCCAGAGCGGAATGGACTATCTTCGGTGACATCATGATAAGCCTGTTCGGTCGGTGACGTATCGTTATTACCGCCGAACATTGAAAGCGCCATCGGCCCGCTACTCAACATGGATTTGTTCATCATATACCCTCCACGTGTAAAATTTATATTTCGATTTTCGACAAATGAAGGTGACGAAGGTGATTTATTGTTACTGGGCAAATAATTCACAAAATCATCTTTAGTAACATAATTTTGTTGAATCTTTTCAATACTGTTTTCCATCACAAGCATTTTTTTCAGCAACGGCGTCACATCGATGTGGTCAAACGACACTGGGGGCAGCTTGTTCAAATCTTTGGCCACGAAAACTGGTATTTTTTCGGGATCTGTATTCTTCAGAAGCGTAATCATATCATCCAGGTTACGTTGAGTTTTCCCCTGGCGTTTTCGTGTTGTGGTTGTCTGTTGCAAAGACTCAAAAAGCAACGACTTTGCCTCTTCGATGTCCTCCGCACTGTAGTTACTTTCGCAAATGCGAACAATGCTCTCCTCATCCATAACATCCAGCTTATGATTGATGTATGCAAGTACTTCACATATCACAATATTGCAGTTAACGCACTTTAACTTTTTCGACGAAGCCATTTTTTTTTTTTCTAATCGCAAGGACACTCGACCTTACGCACGCGCACTCACACGCACGACAGTGACGCGACTGATATGATAACTTGAAGATCACAATTTTGGACTATCCCGAAAACGCTCCATACAAAAGGCCACCACGTTATGACGTCACACCGTGCTATTTTATATGCATTAAATCAGTAATTTGTACGACAGCTATATTAAATATTGCGTTTATGTAGCCAGTGACGTAACAAAAGTTATAGTATTTTTTATTGTTTCTACAATGGTAATATTTATTTTTTATAATTTCATACCTTTAAAATGGACTTTCCCACCAAACTTTGACCGTACTTTAAAACACGTCGTACATAAGTTATTAAAATTTTAAGATCGCAGATCGTTCTAGTTTTATGTATTTTACGTTACTGATAGAGAGTTTTTATAATTTTGTGACATGGGCAACAAGCCTATTTCATCTAAAGAGTATCATCCCTCGCGCCATACACATTCGTGGAACTAGTGGACAGTATTCCGTACATAGACGTAGCATCTTTACTTAAACGTATCAAGATTGCAGCCAATATGGACTTTTCACTTCACATGCGATAAAAAAAATATTTTTGTAATATCTAATCGTTGAATTCTAGGTAAACGTCCATCCAATTATCCCACCGCTGTCATTCACAATAATGTGTACATACTTTAGACAAAGTACCCATCTAGACATTTTTAAATCAATGTAATGTGTGCATTAAAGCAATGCAGGAAATGAGCACGTGGATTCGGACCGCTTTATGCAACCTATAAAACAGTGCGTATAATAATCCTTTTAATTATTGCTTGTTTGGAGATTAATTTATGAGAGCTCACATCCTGTCATCGCTTCGTTGAAAATTTGACATATTATGTACCTATTTAATAAAGCAGTTACACAAATGTGTGAACGCATTATTGATATCGATTTTTTGGTTTTATGGTATTGCAGTTCAGTTACAAGTAGGTTCATCGGCAATCCTTATTTACCCACTGATGGGATATGGGTCTCCCCTCAATTGAAGAGGTTTAGAGCAAACACTGCTCTCAACTGCGGGCTCTCAATCGGCTGCTCAATCTCATTCAATAAATTGTATGGCTCTCAATCAATAAATTGTAAAAACAGTCTCCTAACGTACCCAACCTACCTATTACAATAACAATGTTGGTATCATTTACATGATAAATATTAAAAGGCAAACTAATTTTGTATCGAAATGTAAGCGATTGTTAAGAAACATTTAGTTATTTTAATAACTGGTTAAAAAACACATTTTAATAACAACTATTTATTATATTGTAATAAACACAGGTTATTTAAGTGGAATAACAAATGTTTCGTTTAATAAAATATGTATATGTCCAAAAATACCTTACATTTTGTAAGGAAACTAAGGAACCTTTTAAATCAGGGGTTACGGTGACTGCCTTCCATCGGGCTGTATGCTTGTTTGCCACCTAAGTGGTATAAACTACGTGCTACGTAGGATAACCTATTGAAGTTAACTCAATTTTAACTTGGAACGCACACAGGGCACAAATACAAAGAAACGTTAATTTTTATATGTAAAGAATATGGCTAGTGGTTGTGAACAATAGATTAATATTATAAAAAATATTTATCAGTTTACAGTTTATAATGAATTTAGCGGTTGGATTTTTGAAAGAAATGTTTATTTGTCTAAAATAATATATAACAAGCTACTTTTAAACTAAAAAAAAGCGTGCTAAATTATATAGAATGTGTCCCTAGACAGTCAGGGGAGAGTTATCAAAGAATAGGTAGTGCACAAAAAATCCAAGAGGGTCGACATGCCATCGGTGCTACAGCGCTGGAGCCATTTTCAAGATAACTTACTCTAACCATGTAACATTGTGATAGTAAAACATTAGATACAATATCATCCATTATCATCAAAGAGATGAAACAGTACAAACGTATTTAAAATTACCAACTTATCAAAACAAATTATTTTTCCAGCTCAATTGACACTCACTCAAGCGAAATCAAAACAATTTGTAAATGATTTACATGAATAAAACAATTGGTATCGCTATGCATAACTCCCTGTGAGAGACGTCAGCTGCGTTCGCTCGATGTATCAAGCGTGGCGTTTCGCAAACTGTAAGTGCGTTCGAGAATTAATAATTTGCAATGCAAATGAGTAGAAGATAAATAAAAATGGTGAACGCAATATATTTAACCAGAATTTTTATTAAAATACTAGAATGTTCATCAATAACAGGATAATGATAAAATAGGTAGCAATAGCAATTTAAAATTTCTTTTCAATTACATTTTGAACTTGGTTTGGTGGCTGGCTTCAGCCTGTGTAAGTCGGATTAGTGACAACAGCATCTGAAAATATTAAACAAGTGTAAATTATATAATTGGAAACACAGTTATAATAATTAATTTTAACTTTTCTTGAATATATCTATTATTATATGTACATATTCCAGCATTTGATCTAAATTTTGGTCTCCTGCCCCGCGGTATATAGGCGAAAACGACTTAAAAGAGATATATATTGCTTTATAATAAGGTGTATACGTTAAAGAAAACCCAAATAAATACTAATGTATACTAAAAAATAAATAAGTCAGACATCAAAGATGCAGCATTAGACATTTTTGTTAAAAACATGTTAGCATTTTATATTCAATAAAAATGTACTTACGAGAGGTTACGAGATCGGTTAACATGCATGTTAAATTTAATGTACTTTTTTTGCTTACATTTACCGCACTAGTGTTTTATCTTTGTAGTTTTATTATTTTTTATACAATACACTATATTGCATCAAAAGAAAAGAAAAATACATCTGTGAAAACATTAAGTAGTAGTACAATGGAGGTCTTATACAGGTCCAGACAATCTTAGAGGACAATAAAATTCATCTGAAATTAAGGTAGGTGGTGCCGTGCATTATTATTTTTTACTGTAAATAATAAATTACATATACTTACATACAGGCATAGATATATAGTAAAGGTTTTTAAAAATTCTTGACCAAAGGACCCTCGCCTATGGTACAAAGTTCATGTCTTTTTCTTGTCTATTGTTGAACTGGTTCCGCCAATCCACAGTTGAGCAGCATGGTAGAGCACGCTCTGCCATGCTGCTCAACTGTGCCATGATGCAACCCCTTTCTATTGAGAAGAATAGACAAGTAAAAACCAAGAAACCCAGCAGTGGAATGAACATGTGCATATTCCCTTATTTACATCCACTATACAAAACTATGTAGGTCTCGCTGACATTGGTAACATGTTGCATAAATTGACTAATTGAGTTCTTACATTATGATTACGTAATATAATCCTCATTATAGGTACAATGGTTTATGTGTAATACCGTGATCCAGGACTTAGGAAGGATTAAATTTACCATTAAAGACGATATATCAGAACCATAATATCATAATCACTTGTATCAAGTATCTACTTTAGAAGTGTATACTCCATATACTATACTCTGTATATCTATATAAATATACTGTTAGTTTTTATAATATAGGATAAGTTTTATTAATGCCCCAGGGATAAACTGTATGAGTATCTATTTTCTGTACTTGCTTTATAATGATATACTCGTATGTGTCAGTCGACATGGTCTAAGAAAAAAATATTGTAATCTAAACAATATATATATCTATTGCTTACACTTACTTTATTGTATCCTAACACAACAGAATAGTCCCTACATATTCACTCACTTGTTAGATAGCTAACATTAAGTTCGATTTCTCCATACTAAATAAACACGGAGATTCTCACCTATCCCTCGAAGCAGACCGGCTGATTTCCCAAGACGGTCGGCTATTGTAGTACACTACAATGAAATATGCAAGCGTGACATACATGCGTAAAATTACGTTCTATGTGGTTCTGCATCAACCCTACGCAGTTATTGTGTGTTGTTCCATTTTTGGATACGTCACGTCACGATTCTCAGTGTGTCTCACATTTATCTGAAAAGGTAGAAGAAACGAAAAATCAAGAAGAACGAGTTTAGTAAACATATAAAGTTAAAATCGTGTCTTACTCATCATTATTTCTAAAAGATGGCAGATGACGACGGAATACATAAAATATTGCAGAGATAACAGCTCTTAATATTATGTAAAAAAGAAAATAAAATAGTGTTTAATTACACATACTCGTGTGTATATTTACATATGAGATTATTACTTACGGGGTCAATTAAGTTGTAGAATAAACTGCCTTCCCAGGAGACCACAGCATGGGGTTCTTATAAAATTTAATTATTTTTTTAAGATTATGGGCAGCCTGAATTCGTATCGTATTATGGTTGTAATTTTATTAAAGTGTCAATATGTCAGTTCTTGCATGAATTAATAAAATTTACTGTGTAAATATTATTCCCAGTATTTGAAGAGCCATATTTTTATGGCTTATATAAATTACAGTCATAAATCATAAAAAGAAGCTAGTACCAAAAATTAACTGAGGAAGATTAATTTTAATTACACAAGTAGGGAAATTGTTTTCTATATTCATTTTTTCATTTCATTTTGATTCGTTATTTTTTTTTCCATTCTGTTTCATTTCATTTCTATTTTCTGAGAATAACAAAAAGTATTATCAAGAAACCTCCACCACCACCGAAAATTAACTTTTTTTGCTAAGGGTATGTTTAATCTATATTCTAGTAAAAACAAAATATATCTTTGATATAATGGAGACGTTCACTTCGCTTTGCATTGACGATAAAGTCTTGATATAATTTTTTGATATCGTCAGAGGGGGCGCTTTGGCACTGTTGTAACTATCGATAAATTCGCATCTAAATCCAATATCTCGTTAATAAAACGCCCTTTGCATGGCTGAGGCACCAAATTTGGAAATAAATGTTAGGTGCTTTTCTGCAAGTTCAAAATAACTATTTATTGACTTGTTTGTATAATATTTTTTATATCGTAATATTAAGAAACCATTTCGAACCCTCCAAAAATATAAGTATTTTTTTTAGTTTAGGAAATTACATGATTGGAAACATTAACTCTTGTCTGTTTTTTTTTTTGTGTGAACTTTGAAGTGCTTCGGCTATGGAAGGATTAATGTGGAGTAGACTTATTTGAAAAATATATCTGCTGCGTATACAAAACTATTTCCTAATATATTAATTCTTTTGCGTATACCTATCTAAAGTTATCTTGATAGCTGGCAACAAAACGATCCAGTGGGAACTATGGCTCCCGAGTGTGTTATTCCAGTTCAATGTGGAGTACACCTACTTGAAAAAATTGTCTACCCCATACTGATAAGGTCACAGTCACAAACTCCATCCCAATGATTTATTTTAACAATTGGCTCTGGTCTCGATAACTAATAAAAAGATCCGTTGGAAGCTGGAGCTCTAGCGTCTGCATTAATTAGTCAAGTAAGCCATATTGAGCTAGCAAGCTCAACATGGCTTACTTGATAAAATATATCTGGTCCGTACATTGTCATCATCATCATGGTGTCTCGAGAACATAACATTTATATAGGCCCCTATCCTCCTTCTCCACTCATGTCCAACTCATCGTGGCCTCATCCGGTCATGAAATCCATATTTTTTTCATACCCTTAAAGTGACATACAAGCATACGGCCCAAATGAAGGAAAACAGTTACCGCAGCCTCAAAACTATCTCCTAACGAAATGTTCTATTGGGAGCTGCAATGCCACCAGCGTAAGCCATTTGTCTCCTTCTGCTAAAAGCGTCAAGCTAAATGATATGGTAACTGCATTTTATCAGGTATGCCTTTTTTGTTATTCCAGTAGTATATAAAAAACATATTATAAACAATAATCTCCAAGCAATTTCCTGAAAATAAACATGCAATCGGCAGTTAGCAAATAAAAATAATTCTAGCTTTGCTTTTGCACACGCAAAACAATTTTCGTTTACTGCAAGCCACTTCATATGAAACGATAAACAAAGCAGAACTAGAGGTGAGGTAATGAAATGCAAATATGGCCGCGGAACCACTTTGCCTTAGGATTGTAAATAACAGGCGACTTCTTGATAGCGCTTGTCTGGGGAAGGCACTTTAGGAAGTTATTACTTGAGAATACATGTGCGCACTACATAATAATTTAGTTTCTGTAATAGGTATTATAATCAGCTGGTGTTTTACAGGATTATTTAGGACAGCCAACAGCAGATCATTCTCGATAGTCACAATGCGATCGCTCTTATTGTACGTAAGTTTTACATAAGAACAATACAAAGGCCTTATTATATGCTCTTGGTTGTACATACGCGACACTAATTTATTCGACTATACTTCTAAGTATTTTTTGGTCTATGTTGAAATTAGAAGTTTTTAGAATCTTTTCTTCAGACGTCGGGTATCTAACAAGCATACTGCTCACCTGGGTTAAAGGTTACCGCAGAATATAGATACAAAGTATATTTTGTGATTTACTAGTATTTGCTCAATATACAGAGCAATGTTAGTGCAATGCCACCCCTACTATTAACGCAGCATCTGCTGGCATCTGGTACCTAATTTACAAACAAGAAGATAAGAATCCTCAAAGGTATTGTTCTTTGGCTATGGTCTACTGTGACTATGGGCCCAGAATACATAACTTGGGGTAAATAATTGGAGAGCCAACCCCATCTAAACATAGGAAATCTAGAAATAGGTAAACAAGAAGTACTCATCGAAACACGAAACGAACACGAATTCTTGGTTAAGAAAATGTTATTTGAAAATAACTGCATGAAAAAAAGAAAATTACATTATAGTATTATTCATTATGATAAAGGCGAAACCATCAATGTACTTGCAACGATATTCTCGATTTTTGTTGTCAAGTCATATCCAATTAAATCTATAGATGTGCTTTTTTATCTCCATAACATCTTAGCTTTGAGGTGTAAGTAATATCTTCGACATCTTCGAACCAAAGCCAGTCTCACCTGCACGTGATGTACCCTGCTGACTGACAAACAAAGCTCTGGCGAAAAGAGAGGCAGGGCATAGCTTATTTTTTAAGCTGTCTGACTACGGAAGTACCTCCACATCACAGAATACCGCAGCCAAATAACAATTCCCTTGAGGGTTGTTGTGTTCTTGCGAGAGAGTGAGGTCACCAGAGAGAAAGGAAGGAGTATAGATTGGCAACGGATCGGCGACGCCTTGGTATTACTGATCTCCATGAGCAATGGTGGTTGCTTTCCATCGGGTGGCCCACGTGCTCGTTTGCCCCCCCTCTCATATAAAAAAAACAGCTAAAAAAATGGTAATGAACCGGCCACATCTGTATAGTCAGTGATTGCAGATAGGGGAGGAAGGTGGAAATTAGGCAGGAGACCGCGCATTGGACGACGAAACGTTGGACGCCTTCTTTCTAGATGGTCCGATGACCGATCAACTCAAGGAAGTGACTGGCAGCGACTGAATTTGAAAGGCGGAGGATCGTGGTTGGTGGAAAGTATTGAGAATGACCTATATCCAGCAGTGGGTGATGATATTGATGATATTAAAAAAATACATATAAACAAAATCTGTATGCAGAAAATAAGTGAATTAGTGCTATGAATAAATAAACTTACTAGCCCGACATCCTAACAGTAAAGTATCTCAGAGGCATTTCATCCCAGTATTAATTACGGATCTATTAAACGAAGCAAGGCATTTTCTAGTGTACAGTTAGTAGTAAACGGGGACTCTGTGTGGTCTGTTTCTAGTACTATTAACCTGGTACATTGAAGACTGATACTTTTCCGTCCGCATAAATTACTATTCATTATGTAAGCGAATGTTTTATGGGCAGGATGTCGTGATGAAGGCATACACTTTAAACTGGCAGGGTTATTTTTTAGAATGTAAATTCTAATGCTTTGTAGCGCGCGAATTCCTCGTTTTCTTCTAATGGAATGGGATTGTTTCAGGCCCTGTTGTTTTGCGTTACCAACTCGTATCGTTACCGACATTGTTTTATGCAAATACTAAGATATTTATTATTCTATTTTTAATTTTTTCTTTAGATTTATGGCCTTTGGTATTTCCTCGACTGTTACTTATTTATGTTACTTCAGATTTTATTCATGTTGTTGTTTTATTTTTGTTTCGTTTGAACTGTGATAGAAACAATAGACCTTTACAATTATTGATGTAATCTAAGTCTATTAAAGACACTTAAATATGTGGCAGTTATCTTAATGCCCCTGGAATCTCTTAATTTTTTTTTACAAAATGCGTTACTTGGTATAAAACACGAGAAAGCAGTAGTAATTAGAAAGTAACAACAGTGTAGCAGGGTATACATAATTCCTTCGTTTGAACACCTTTGCATCTGTATGCAGTAATAAACCAGTATTATTTAGGAACGTACACTACAGGCCCTGGACCCATCGTATTACAATCTCTTAAAACAGCATTTTTTTTATATGTGAGGAGGGCAAGCGAGCATGTGGGTCACCTGATGGAAAGCAATCACCACCGCCCATAGAAATCAGCAACACCAAGAGGTCGCCGATCCGTTGCCAGCCTTTTAAGGAAAATATTGACTCTGTTCTTCAAGGTCGTATTTATTTGGGAATACTGGTGAGGGAAGTTGATTTCACAACTTATTATAATAATAACAAAACAAACAAAATTCTGTAAGTAGAATCATCCCAAGCACAAATAATTTTTGATGATAACTTGTTACCTTTAAGATCTTGGGAGTGGATTTAACAAAGTATTAGCTACATGGTAGATAGTTAACTCTGGTGAGAAATCTCACAGCTTGAAGCTCGTTACTTCACGCGAGCTTGGCACGATTTGGGTCGCGAATGTATTCTGACGTCAAATAAGTGGTGTCTTGCACTTCCAATGTCCAATTTACGCGCATTCGTTTCACCGACGTAAAAGGAAAAATATAAGAAAAATATTAAGAGGAGAGTTTATTTACAAGAAGTATCTGCTGTTTTATGATCTAACATAAGATTTTAATAAGATGAATTTCTTCTAATTCATTGTTTAATAATTAATGAACTATTTGAATAATACTCGTAGTACTCAGTGACTCTTAATAGATCAATACGAAGTCAAAGTTATTACAATGAATGAATGAATGAATGAATATTTATTAAATTAAGTAACAAAGAATCATGTTGTTAGTAATGCTTATAAACTATGTTAGTATAATATAATATAAGATGTTAAGCTGATATATTAATTTTAAAGTGGCCATTCCTGCACCACTCCCCTCGAAATGGCACAGGAGTGGTTGACATATATGCAGTCTAATCTGCCAGCAATCATATTCAGGATGCTGTTACCACTCGCCCGCACCCTGCGTACAAGGGACGCGCACCGTTTACGCATTGTTGCGTTATATATACAATGTAGATATCAATTTTTTTTAAAATTCATCATCAACATAACGTTCCACAGAGCAGTTAGGATAGGGAGGTCCCATAACTGGTAAAGGTTTAGATTTAGAGTATACTTTGCCACGGTCTGCTCTACACACTTCGTATTTCCAAGTCGCTAATAGGCCACTGTCACTGACCTGGATTTGGCCTATAGGTAAATATTATAATAAAATATGTATTGTCATCAAGAGTTCATATACATTATCATATATCATTAGATGATAGTCCGTAATAAGGACTATCCTCTATAACAAAAGACGAGATAGATAGCCTAAAGTGCTATAAAAAACTCTAAATATTATAAATATCGTTCGATAGATTACCATGCGCAAGGACGCTATTAAGCTCCCAATTTATAAATTTAATATTAAGCTCAAAAATAACTGAAGATGAAAATGAGTTATGTTATGAGTTCTCACACTTTTGAAGACACTTTTATAATATACTAGCGACCCGCCCCGGCTTCGCACGGGTGCAATGCTGATACTAAATGTACTACAGAAGGTCTTTGCGCTTTGTCCTATCCAGTCCTTCCCCAGTTATAGGCACATGCCGCCGGCTCCGCGGCCGGTACCGCCACAGCCGTTATGTCCCTGCATTTTAAATGTGTAATATCTTCTAAACTATTCATTTAAATTACATGCTGTGAAGGGCCATATTGATCTATATTAAATGCGCAATGTATTTAAGGTACTTAATTGGATAAGGATTAATTCTGTATTGCTTAAAATCGCTTCGTAAATAAGGCATTATTTCTTGTAAAAAGCAAAGGATAAAATAACGGTTATTGTGTGTTACCACTAAGAGATAGACATATACCATCGCGAACTTATTTGTAGACCATTTTAAGGTGAACAATACTGTACTACATTATTTTGATCTATCTCGTTGGGTTCAGCCAGCGTTTGCAATGAAAGAGCAAAAAAATGTGTTTATTTACGACATCACATTAGAAACCTCTAAATTATCAGTGTTTTTCTACTATGTTATGCATATATTATACATATAAACTTTCCAGTTGAATCACTCAATCTATTAAAAAAAACCGCATCATAATCCGTTGCGTAGTTTCAAAGATTTAAGCATACAAAGGGACATAGGGACAGAGAAAGCGACTTTGTTTTATACTATGTAGTGACAATAACATAAAACAATTTCGAAATAAAAACTAAACGAATGAAGAAAATCTAAAAAAAATAAACAATTCAAAATAAAAATGAACAACGACAAAGAGCAAGTAAAACAATAATTCAACATTGACAGTACAACTAACCAGCTCTAAGAAAGAGAAACAAAACGGTATCTGCAGCGTATTAAAGTGCTAAGTAAATGCTTTTATAATATTAGTGAACATTTTCAAGCGAATATCTAAAGAGTATTTATCTCAATGAGAAGACTTCTCATTAAAACAATAAATGCTTTAACTTTTGATGCCACTAGCGGGCGCCCGCGACATTGTCCTCGTGCACTCCAGAAAATTAACAATTATTGTGAATAACTCAAAATTTTATAAATTTAGAGTTTTGTAAATAGTTCACTTTCAAGCTTTCTTGGTTGACTGGATCCCTTCTGGGATAAGTCCGCCATTGTTTATAATATTCTGTACTTATAATTTTATGTCTTTGTACAATAAATTTTCACAAACAAACAAACAAACTCCTCTTGTATTCGACGTATTCCTCTATTATTACAACTGAGAAAATCGCATCAATATTCGTACAATAGTTTTTGCGTAATGCGAGTACAAACTTACAGACATACAGAAATTTTAAACATATTTGGCTTCGACTGCTCTTACGGTTATGTTTTTTGTGCCGCTTTTGGAGTTACATATCTATGTATGTAATGTAGATTTCATTGACACCCTATGCAGCCTGAACTGCTTAATGAATTTCATCATATGAGATGTCATTAGATTCGCCTAAGCTGTGGAAGTGCCGTAGGATATATTATTTCAAGATGGCTTTCGAGAATAAAAAAATAAGGATAATAACGAAAAAAAAATTAGAATTTTGCAGTTTGGTTTTTTGTTTCGGCTAATGTTTCTTGTTCCGAATTATTTATCTAAAGGTCAGACACTTTTGAGCGGAGAAGACCGACGTCCATTGAAGGATATGTAATTTGTTATATCAAGATTAGTATTAAAATACAGGCTTTACTTTCTATATAGTCTGTTTATGCTTCGTCGTCGCATCGATTTTATCTGTACTCATATTTCAGTTCAGTACATTGTATTCTAAAATAACGCGGTGTTGACACGCCGAGCTGATGTGGGAGATAGCGTAAAATATTCTGACGTGAAAGCCAATAAAGTGTAACAGATATAAACGAGATGAGATGTAAGTTGCTACGCGAATGAAAATATAAGAACATACCTTGGAGTGTATATCTATAATGTTGAGGCAATTGCATATTCATAGGATATATTCATGGGATTGTATCTCTCTGTGCGGGGGCCTTACCGCCGAAGCTGAAGTCGATTGCCATCGGATTTTTTGATTGTCAAAAACGAATTAAAACACCGCGTTATTTTGGGGTGTAAGAGGTTCATCAACATCTTTGAACCAAAGCCAACTTCACCTACACGCGGTGCACCCTGCTGACTGACAAACAAAGCCCAGAGCTTAACGGAACGAGAGGTAGGGAGCGTAATTGTAAGCTACCCGACACCACCTCACAGAATACCGCAACCAAATAACAATTCCCTTGAGGGTTGTTGTGTTCCTGCGAGTGAGTGAGGTCACCAGAAATGAAGGAGATGCTGCGTTGGCAGCGGGGGTGGCGGCGCGCGAGCGATATTTTATGTTGCGAGCGTTACAATGGCTACGGTAACCGCTTCATATCAAGCTGGCCGTATGCTTGTCTGCCACCCGACGTAGTATAAAAAAAAAAACAACTTTAGCTTAGATTGGTGTTCAATTGTTGCAGCTTAATTGGTGGAAACCACAGAGCTCTACCGAATAAGCTGAAGTTGTTTGTCATTTTACTTAAACCAAAGATCTATTTTCGCAATCAAAAAAATTACCATCGGATTTTTTGATTGCCAAAAAAACTCTAGATTGGTGTTCAATTGTTGCAGTTTAATTGGTAGAAACCACAGAGCTCTACCGAATAAGCTGAAGTTGTAGGTCAGTAACTTTAACCTAAGTCCTATATTTGGAATCAAAATATTCGATCGGAATCGGCTTCGGCTTAGCTGTAGGGCCTCAGGTAGTAGTACGAGCTGGTCTATGAAATTGTTCAACTGATGTTGGAGTTGTTTGATATGATGCCCAGAGCCTACTGCTACAGTTGCACCGTTCGCCATCGACACGGAATTCATCCTCACATATTAGATCCTTAGTAGTCATGTACTGTGTGTTTCCAAAGAAGTTTTCTTCCTACTATCAAGCTGTGAAATGAACTGCCTATCGATGTTTTCCCAGGTGACTACAGCATGGGGTGGCGTGAAGAGATTTTCGCAGAGTCGGCAACGCTCGTGTGACAAGCATTCACAGGCTGCGGTAATCAGGCAGGCCGTAGGCTCGTTTGCCAACTAAGTGATATAATTTTTTTTTTCTAAAAAAATAGTATGATAATGTTTGAGATGTAAAGGGCTCAGTAACATTTTTAGAGCCTACTTCTTCTTTAAGTATAAGCTTACATGAATTCCTGTAACATTTTTTTATACTACACCGGATGGCAGACAATCATATGGCGCACCTGATGTGAAGCAGTTACCGTAGCTGTAATAACGCTCGCAACATGAAATATCACTCACGCGCCGACACCCCCGCTGCCAACGCAGCAACGTCTTCCTTCCTAGTGACCTCATTTATTCGTAAGAACACTGTGAGGTGGAGGTATTTGCCCCGTCGGGCAATACGCTGTATCCTGCCTCTCATTTGCCATGGCTTCTTTCTCTAGTCGGCAGGGTGCACCACTTGAACCAGCAGGCGAGTTTGACTATGTCTAAAAATCGTGGTGAGCTACTTATATCCCATACATACGCATTTTTAGGGTTCCGTACCTCAAAAGGAAAACCGGAACCCTTATAAGATCACTTTGTTGTCTGTCTGTCTGTCTGTCTGTCTGTCTGTCTGTCTGTCTGTCTGTCTGTCAAGAATTTCTACGTCGAGAATGCGTGGAGGTATCAAGCTGAAATTTGAACTGTATACTCAGGTCTACGGTCCCATGAAGTTGTAAAATAATCAAACTGCTAAGTTTACGTAAAAAAAAGTTACAGCCGTTTATTCAGCAAAAAACGCATATTTCGACATTCTCAAGGGAATCAAAACCTATAGGGTACTTCCCGTTGCCCTAGAACTATAAAATTTGGCAAGTAACATCTTTATAGACTACAAGTACAGGAATAAATCTCAAAACTATACATTTGTAAATAGATCTTTAAAAAAAGGGGGTCTATATTTTTTATAGGGTGTCGAAATTTCAAATTGAAACTACTAGTTCAAATGGGGTACAATATGAAAGGGCTTGATGTACACATTGCAAAATATATTTTATTTATTTTTTTCGACGCATTATTTCTTATTTATAATGAAAAATATCAAATTTAATAATGATACTACGTACGGAACCCTCGGTGGGCGAGTCCGACTCGCACTTGTCCGGTTTTTCTATATAAAGTATCTACCACTCCCGACTTCGCCGATTATGCCAGATATACATAAATTATATATTTATCTTGTTTATTCTCACAAATTATGTGAAGATAATACCGACAGTTGTAATAAAACAAATGTTAGCAAGTATAAATTAAAGGCAAACAAGTGTAAAGAAAATAAAAGTACACTTCATAAATATTAGAGAAAGATTTTAAAGCGAAAAGCAAACTTATCTAATAAAATACTTTTGGCTAAAACGATTTAAAAAGTTAAGAAATATGGTCTCCGGAGCACATTATTGAAAAAGAAACACAAAATTTGTTTTTTTTTTTTGAGATTTCAAAAGAATGTTTAGATAAACTGAACGCAATTTGTCATTGTAGTTCTTATGACCTCATATTTTAAATTATATTTGATCTTTGTTTGTAGAACAATACTCGGATTAGCTAGAACATACATAAATCTTATTCCACTCAAATTTATTGTAATACTTCAGAGATTGTTTTTATCTTTAAAAACTTTGAAGAAACGGTAACAGCCAGAAGTTTGTTCGTTTTAAGCATCTTAAAATGTGAATTAGTAAAATAGTGATTATTTAATTCAGTATAGGTATTGGGGTTTAAATGGTTCACCGCCATCATATCCATAACCAACTTTACCTGCACGTAGTACGTGTCCCACGGACTATCGAAATACGGTCTGGCGAAAGAGAGGTAGGGCGTGTCGAGCTGATTGCGGAAGTACCTCCTTATAGAAAACCTCAGCCAAATGACAATACCCTTGTTGATAACAATCCTAGCCATGAGGGTAATAAAGCAAAAGGTTTTCTGTGAATGTGTGAAGTTACCAGATATGTGGAAACTATCTATACTAATATTATAAAGCTGAAGAGTTTGTTTGTTTGTTTGTTTGTTTGAACGCGCTAATCTCAGGGACTACTGGTTCGAATTGAAAAATTCTTTTTGTGTTAGGTAGCCTATATTTCAAGGAAGGCTATAGGCTATATAGCATCACGCTACGACTAATAGGAGCGGAGCACCAGTGAAAAATAGGAAAAAAATATTGCTTTTAAGGGCTTACGTCGCGTGCGCTGCGTAAACGGTTGAAGTTACGCAAAAGTCATGTATGACGGAATTGTTCCTCTTTAAAAGTTCTAAAAAAAAGTCCGCGACAGCATATGTCTATCTTTTAAGATTAACTCACTATAACCTTTTTTTACCTACTTACTCCTATTGATTACCGTGAAAAAACGTTATAGTGTGTCAATCTTAAAAGATAGACATATACTGTCGCGGGTTTTTTTTTAGAACTTTTAAAGAGGAACAATTCCGTCATACATGATTTATGCGTAACTTCAACCGTTTACGCAGCGCACGCGACATAAGCCCTCAAAAAGAATATTTTTTTCCTATTTTTCACCGGTGCTCCGCTCCTATTGGTCGTAGCGTGATGTTATATAGCCTATAGCCTTCCTTGAAATATAGGCTAAGTATCTGACACTAAAATATTTTTTCAAGTGTAGTTCCTGAGATTAGCGCGTTCAACCAAACACACTCTTCACCTTTATAATATTAGTATAGAATTAGATAGTATAGATTAATTTTATATATAAAACTAGCTGTTACCCGCGGCTTCGCCCGAGTGGTCCAGGGAAGCCTGCTGCCATTGATTTGTGTATATTTTTCTTTTGTTGTATTTTTTTTACTTCGTAGGATAAAAAGTAGTACCAGTATGTACAAATTTTAATGATGATCGGCTGCATAGTTAAGGCATGAAGAAATAACTATCAAACGAATTTACTTTAACACTTATAATATTTGTATATAATATATTAACGCCCACACTGAAGAGAAAATAATTATTCACCCCATAAATGTTTGCCCTCTTTATTTTTCCTTCGAATAAAATATTTTTCCTGGATAAAAAGTAACTATGTCACTCTCCAGACCGGAAACTATCCCCTGTTAAAACATCACGTCAGTACTTACATTCCTTTCGACGTGATAGAAGGACAAAGGATTACAAAGTTTATTTTTTCCCATGGGATTAAATTGTTTTTCCGGGATAAAAAGTAGCATATGTCACTCTCTAGATTACCCTATTAAAAATTCATGTCTGTACTTAGGTTTCTTTTGACGTGAAAGAAGGACAAATGAACTTTATTTTTTAATAACGTACGTTTACGGTATGGAGAGTGGCATAGGCTACTTTTTATCCAGGAAAAACATTTTATTTCTACGGGAAAATACATACTTTGTAATCATTTGCCCTTCTTTTAAGTCGAAAGGAACCTAAGTACCGACATGATTTTTTTTTAACGGGATAGTTACGTAGTAGAGTACGGACATGACTTTTTAAAATGGGGATAGTTTACTATTTGGAAAGTGACATAGGTTACCTTTTATCCCGCAAAAACATCTTAATCCCATGGGAAAAAATAAACTTTGTAATCATTTGGCATTCTATCATGTCGAAAGGAACGTAAGTACCGACATGATTTTTTTAACAGGGGATAGTTTCCGGTCTGGATAGTAACATAGGCTACTTTTTATCCAGGAAAAAACATTTTATTCCCACGGAAAAAATAATTCGATCCCCGCAGAGGGCAATCTACGTGGTGAACAATTTTTTTTTGTCTTGATCCATACTAATACTGTAAGTGTTAAAGTAAGTATTCGTTTGTTTGTTATTTCTTAACGCTCTATGTAGCCGATCATCATTAAACTTTGTACCTATTTTTCTTTTGTTGTATTTTTTTACTTCGTGAGATATAAATAGTAATAACAAACGTTCCTTAAATAGTATTATCAATATTATATAAATAGTAATATCTCACGAAATAATAAAAAAAATACAACAAAAGAAAAATAGGTACAAAGTTTAATGATGATCGGCTACATAGAGCGTTAAGAAATAACAAACAAAAGAATTTACTTACTTTAAAACTTATAGTATTAGTATGGATCAAGACAAAAAAATTGTTCACCACGTAAATGATTGCCCTCTGCGGGGATCGATTTTTTTTTTCCGTGGGAATAAAATATTTTTTCCTGGATAAAAAGTAGCCTATGTTACTATCCAGACCGGAAACTGTCCCCTGTTAAAAAAAATCATAGATTACCCTATCTAGAGAGTGACATAAGCTACTTTTTATTCCGGAAAAACAATTTAATCCCATGGAAAAAAATAAACTTTGTAATCATTTGTCCTTCTATCACGTTGAAACGAACGTAAGTACTGATGTGATGTTTTAACAGGGGATAGTTTCCGGTCTGGAGAGTGACATGTTATTTTTTATCCAGGAAAAATATTTTATTCGAAGGAAAAATAAAGAGGGCAAACATTTATGTGGTGAACAATTATTTTCTCTTGAGTGTGGGCGTTCCATCCATACAAATATTATAAGTGTTAAAGTAAATTCGTTTGTTTGTTATTTCTTCATGCCTTAACTATGCAGCCAATCATCATTAAAATTTGTACATACTGGTACTACTTTTCATCCCACGCAGTAAAAAAAAATACAACAAAAGAAAAATATACACAAATCAATGGCAGCAGGCTTCCCTGGACCACGCGGGCGAAGCCGCGGGTAACAGCTAGTAACATAATATTTTCCAATCATATATCTTCAGATTCCATATATCTAGATGGATCCACCAACCCGCAGTTGAGCAGCGTGGTGGAGTATGCTCTAAATCCCTTCGATTGAGGGGAGACCCATATCCCAACAGTGGGATGATTATGGGTTGATGCCGCCAGATATCTAGATGGACCAATGACCTCAAGGGAACGGCCGGAAGCGGTTGGATGCGGAAAGCGGAGGATAGCATGTGGTGGAAGGCATTAGGGAAGACCAATGTCCAGCAGTGGATGACAGGCTGATGTTGATGATGATGATGTATATACTTATTTCATTTCTTTCTCCTTTTATAATATTTTCTCTTCTAAATAATAATAATAATATTTCAAATTACTATAAAAGATTAGATCTCTATTTTTCATCAAACAACTTCTGGCACAAATGATCGTGTTTATCTGATAACAAGGGTAAACTTTCCTCATTCGGTGGCAGCTAAACAGTTTAAGTAGAAACTTTGACGTAATATAACTTAAGTTACCCCTCTCTGACGTCACAGGTATAATTAATAAATGATTGACTTTAGTATCTGAAAATTTACAAGAAGTTATTGAGACTTAAGAGCTTGATTGAAGTTTAAATGAACACGAAAGTTAAGCAACGATAACCATAGCCTAACTATAGATAGGTTTTTTCATCTCGAACTCCTCCGTGCTTTGGAGAGAATGTCCCGGTTGGTATCATTAGATGACAGTCATTAAAGTAAACCTTTGGGTCATTAATGATTCAAATGTTATTTTGCGGAAGTCAAATTTATAGGCATTTAGATATATTTTCATGCATACTTTACGAGTATTCGCCACCAATGAGTTCATGACTGGAGCTCGATGGCGTCGTTGCACGTGTCAACCTAATCGAACACGCAAGTTAAGCATCGTCGGCCGTAGCCTGTCCATGGATGGGTTTATTTATCTCGGGCTCTTACGTGCATCGGAGGGCACATTAGGCCGTCGGTCCCGGCTGTTGTCATTTGATGGCAGCCGTGAAGCGGCTTGAAAATACTGGCTTCCGCCAATCCGCAGTTGAGCAACGTGGTAGAGTATGCTCTATACTCCTTCGATTGAGGGGAGACCCGTATCCTAGCAATGGGATGGATAAGGGTTGACGACGACGAGTTCAAGTAAACTACTGGCCGGCACCAACCCACTACTATTAGTAAATGGAAGTGACTGTAATTACCATGCAGACTTTGCATGAACAAACTGGTGGCAGGAGCACTCAAGGTAGTGTAGATCAAATCTAAATATATAAAAGAAGAAACTGACTGACTGACATATCAACGCACAACCCAAACCGCTGGGTCTAGAGATTCCAAATTTGGCAGGTAGGTTCCTTATGATGTCTAGGGGTGCACTAAGAAAGGATTTTTCAAAATTCATCCCCTAGGGGGGTGAAACGGGGGTCAAAAGTTTGTATGGGGAAACAAGATTAGTTGGACTATTTTATCCAGAACTTTACATGAGTACTTCTGAAGATAAATGAGTAAACACGTGTTTCAGGACTTTTCAAAATTCAACCCCTAAAGGGGTAAAATGGGGTCACAAAGTCTGAAAATCGTCATGGGTATTGTTTCTATGGTTTATCGGGTCTCTGATTACGAAAACAACAACTATTTTATAATCCAACATAGCCGACGTAACATAAAATCACCCCTGTGGGGGTGCGATGGAGTTGAAATATATAAAAGAAGAAACTGAGTGACTGACTGATATATATCAACGCACAATCCAAACTGCTGGGTCTAGAGATTCCAAATTTGGCACGTAGGTTCCTTATGATGTCTAGGGGTGCACTAAGAAAGGGTTTTTCAAAATTCATCCCCTAAAGGGGTGAAACGGGGGTCCAAAATTTGTATGGGGAAAATAGATTAGTTGGACTATTTTATCCAAAACTTTACACAAGTACTTCTATAGATAAATGAGTAAACATATGTTTCAGGATTTTTCAAAATTTAACCCCTAAAGGGGTAAAATGGGGCGAATAAGTCTGAAAATCGTCATGGGTATTGTTGTTATGGTTTATCGGGTCGCTGATTACGAAAACAACAACTAATTTATGATCTAACATAGCCGACGTGACATAAAATCACCCCGTGGGGGTGCGATTGGGTTAAAATGTCATAATATCAATATGGTTGTTGATACTATGGTTTTCAGGGACGACAATTACAAAAATGGCATCGATTTGAAAATATCAACCCCTAATAGGGTAAAAGGGGGTCAAAAAGTCTGAAAATCGTCATGGGTATCGTTTTTATGGTTTATCGGGTCGCTGATTACGAAAACAACAACGATTTTAAAATTCAACGTGGCTAACGTGACCATCATCCTCTATTAAGGTGCGATGAGGTTGAAATGTCTATATATCAATATACTAGCTTTCACCCGCGGCTTCGCCCGCGTTTACTTCTTTTTAATTGAAAGTATTTTATGTCCTTCCTAATACCTTTAGGAATATGTATATAAAATTTCATGAAAATTAAACACGCGACCATGTTCATGTAGCATCTTTAATTGTACTAAATATGAATGCAAGAACTTTCCCGATAACTACTACACCTGTCCCGCTCCTGCCGCGCCAGCCGCGATCGCATAAGCACTGATTGACGCCAAATACAAATTTAAGAACCTATTAGGATAACACAAGTCTTATTACATCAGTATAAAAAGGATAAATCAAACTTTAAAAATTTTTTACCGACTTCAAAAATCTCAGGAGTTGGTTTATATTTTTCGCAGCTTCGCTCCCGTGACATTTGGGGCAAACACGTGTTTACTCATTAATCAATAGAAGTACTCGTGTAAAATTTAGGATAAAATTGTCCAACAAATCTCGTTTTCCCATACAAACCAACTAATCTCGTTTTCCCATACAAACTTTGAACCTCCGTTTCACCCTCTTAGAGGTAAAATTTGAGATGTATTTTCAAATCGATGCCATTGTCGTAATTAACGTCCCAGAAAAACATAGAATCAACACCTATATTGATATTATGACATTTCAACCCCATGCACTCCTACAGAGTTGTCACGTCGGCTATGTTAGATTATTAAATAGTTGTTTTTTTCATAATCAGCGACCCAATATACCATGAAAACAATACCTATGAATATTTTTTTGACTTTTTCACACATTTTAGACATTTCAACGCCATCGCACCCCAATAAGAGATGATGGTCACGTTGGCGGTAACGGTACGGGTACAATAAATAACAATAATAGGTAATTTCTGGGATAAAAACTATCTTAGGTATGTCCTTTCCCAGGACTCAAGGTATCTCTGAACCAAATTTCATCTAAATCGGTCCAGCGATTTAAGCGTGAAGAGGTAACAGACATTTTGTCGCATTTATAATATTAGTATGGATTGGTGTTCCGAAAACCCGTAAAAACGACACATCTTCTAAATATATAAAAGAAGAAACTGACTGACTGACATATCAACGCACAGCCCAAACCGCTGGGTCTAGAGATTCCAAATTTGGCAGATAGGTTCCTTATGATGTCTAGGGGTGCACTAAGAAAGGATTTTTCAAAATTCATCCCCTAGGGGGGTGAAACGGGGGTCCAAAGTTTGTATGGGGAAACAAGATTAGTTGGACTATTTTATCCAGAACTTTACATGAGTACTTCTGAAGATAAATGAGTAAACACGTGTTTCAGGACTTTTCAACTTTGGCTATCTTGAAAACAATCCTAGTCCTACTGATATAAATATGAAAGTTTGTGAAGATATAGGTAGGTCGAAGAAGACCTACATACCTACCTACATACACTATACTACTACATACCTACAAACTTTCATATTTCTATTGGTATGGACGTATGGATGTGTTGAAGATTTTTGCTCTTTCCCGTGATAAACAGTTGAACAAATTTGTATGAAATTTGGCATACATATTACATACGAGTATAGACTATATTTTGGATTAACACTTAGGATACTTTTATCCATGTATTATAATGTACTAGTAGAAAAATCATGGGACCGACTCGAAGAGAAAACGGAACCTGGATTTTAGTCTCCTTCCTTAGGGACGAACCAATACATTTGAGATCTGGCGTCCGAGCCCAATATCATCGGAGGAGTTAATGCAACTAGACTTCTAGTTCAGCGAAGTCTAGTTGCAGCGAAGGCTTCGGACATAATAAGAATGGAGGAAGATCGTGCTATCCAGAAAGCATACTTGAGACGACCTACTGACCTTCGGCCGGTTGGAAGTCCCA
Source organism: Hypsopygia costalis (assembly GCA_937001555.2). Taxonomy (NCBI): domain Eukaryota; kingdom Metazoa; phylum Arthropoda; class Insecta; order Lepidoptera; family Pyralidae; genus Hypsopygia; species Hypsopygia costalis. Next base: position 8,655,846 of record OW443335.2, read on the forward strand.
GATATCGCTGGAAGGATGAAGTACTGAAGTTCGGAGTTGGCTCACCAAGCTCAGGGACCCAAAGCGGGACTTGGCCTTCGACACCAAAACGACGCTAGCTTTCCTGTATTCCCGTGCTAGCTAGTGGAATACAGGAAAGCTAGCGTCGTTTGGTGTCGGAGGCCAAGTCCCGCTTTGGGTCCCTGAGCCAAGTAGGAGTAAGTACCCCTGCGTGAATATAATTATTATTATCACGGAGGACAAAACCACGGGAAGAGCCAAGTAACTAATATTCCCAGAGTTGCATGTAGAATGACTCACCTATGTTACAGACGATAATGCTCTTGTTCTCAGCGCCATATTAATTTGCAACTTGTTGATGATCTAAGCTCGCGTATATCGTGCGCGTCACGGCAATCCCCCCACACATTAATCACGTGACCTCACCTCGAAACAATCAAAGAATAAATACCAAGTGACAGATGAGCAATAATTTTGTTAGATGCTTGTAACTGCAATAGCGCTGCTATTGAGAAAAAATCATAGCTCGTAATCGGGAATTGTAAATTTTCGCGCTCAGCGGGACAGATCTTTTGGAACAGTCATTTCCAGCCAGGTAACTTATAATCAAGCTATGCTCTACCTCTCTTTTGCTAGAGGCTCGTAAGTTAATCAGAAGGGTACTTCTTTATATATAACATATATTAAAACTTTAAGCAAAATTTGTATTGTTTGAATTTTTGTGTGTCTGTCTGTAGGTTTGTACGCGTATCACACTAAAATTACTGCACGAAATTGTATACGGCTTTGTGGAGGTTCGGCTTAAAATTTGGTATCCTTTGATAGGCCAAATAGAAGCGGAATTACTATTTTTTTTTTTCTATTTATTAATACTGACAAACTCAGTAGTCGAATTAGCTAACATTGGCTACTTTGACTCGATGTCGCGACTTCGATCCCCGCACAAGACAAATATTTGTGTACATGAACATGTCTGTTTATCATAGTACAAGCTATGCTTAGATATTCTTGGAAAAATTACGTGCTGCCATGTAGGCAGCCCGTATTTTTCCAAGAATATAACTTCTTTTAGTAAATTGCTTGTTTGTCACCTTAGTGGTATGAAAAAAAATATGACGTCTACGTGGATGAAGCCTTTGGTGGCCACTAGGAAAAGATAAATATGTTTAAAAAACTTATACCTTCTCTGCATAAATGTTTAATCATTGACAGTAGCGACGTCATTTCACCCTAAGGTGAGACGCGACGGCTTATTAAGGGGAACCTAGAACTTTGGGGTCGAGTTTGCCGTACATGGGGGACATGGGAATATGTTTACTCGCTTCTGCTCCTGTACCATGACATCTGAAATTAACATGTCTAACTAAGAACACTGTAGCTATCCCAGTCATTATAGTTTTGTTAGAAAGAGATAGTACTTGTTATAACTTACTTAGAATAAGTGATATAGTCCCATGTTCGTGATACAGAAATGCCTCAGGCTCTAGGGGAAAATGTTTGGGTCTAAGTGGGGGTGATTCGTCAATCAGTATTAAACTGTTAATGCTTATCATAGATTGCCTATTATCCATTTGCCACAGTATTTGTATTAAAAGTTTTATATACTTTTTTTTATACTACGTACGGGAGGCAGACAAGCATACGACCCGCCCGATGTGAAGCGGTTCCCGTAGCCATATTAACGCTCGCAACATAAAATATCGCTCGCGCGCCGCCACCCCAGCTGCCAAAGCAGCGTCTCGATACTTAAGGTAAATTAAAAATCTAATTATATCATTAAGTACATAAACAGTCTATTAGTCAACGTTCTAAAAAGCATGTCTAAATAATGTCTACTCCTAGTCTTAATTGATAAATCCCTTGAGCTTGCTAATTGTTACCTCTCTTTCTTTATATACATCATCTCTTTGTTATGCTCGGATGATCTATCTTTTTTTAACCGACTTCCAACAAAAAGTGGTTATTAATTAAAAGTGGATATTATTTTGTATATGTTAGTTTATACGAGCTTCTAAACATATGTACCAAGTTTCATAAGTGTATGTATGTATGTGTGTTTGTCCGCAAATATCTCAGAAACTTTAGGTCAGATTTCAAAAACTATTTTTAGTTGTACTAGGTACACTTCAACTTTAATGTTTTTGTTAACGATGCAAGTTTCATTTAAATCGGTGTAAGTAGTAGTTTTCGGGAAAGACAGTTCAGCGTGTATGTAATAAAACACATGTTTAATTATGCATGTTGTAATTAATTATATAAATTAAAATACAACTGATATTAAAAAACATAAGAAATAAATATATATTATAAAAAAAATTAAACGGACTTCAAAATTGTAATTTACTACTAGGTACTAGATAACTAAAAAAAGGGAGAAATACAATGTTCTTCATTTAAAGAATCTAGAGTAACTATGTCAACTATTATTTTGAAGTCGATGCTAGCCGTAGTGTATAATATTATACAATTTGAACCATTCACTGTTGTTTACATCACTATGGTATATACGGGACCTACCGCGTTCATTTTTTTTTCCCGATATTTCGGCGACGTTGCAGACGGCATGGTCCAAATTATTAACGTACTCTGTACGCTTGTCTTGGCTTTATGAGCCATAGAAAATCACATGCATTTTTATTAATACGCTTTGATTAGGTCGACTTGTACGAGTATGTAACCAACTATGTAATGGAATCTAAGGTAAGTAATTTAACCATCTTCCAAGATTCGTAGCGTAATGAAAATTGGCAGCTGTATGTAGTTCTGATGACAATACAATAATATGGTACTGTCGAACTGATCTGATGATGGAGCCGGAAGATATGAACTGGAACTTCATGATGGAACATCGTATCATAGCTGTTTTTGGATTTCAAAAGTCTTGTAATGAACTTTGATGAGGATTAGGTTTCAAGGTCTGATGATGAAGCCGGAATCGTATCATAGTCGTGTTTGTACTTGTGAGAAAGGCCACGTAATGTTCTTTGAGCACGATCAGGTTTCAACAAACCTATTATATATTGACTTGTAAATATTGAGTGTAAATTTAGGGGTGTAAGTGGTTCATCAACATCTTTGAACCAAAGCCAACTTCACCTGCACGCGGTGTACCCTGCTGACTGACAATCGAAGCTCTGGCGAAAAGAGAGGTAGGGAGCGTAATTGTAAGCTACCCGTTAGTTTGATGTGCTTTAAAAGCGTGTTTTTTTAGTTTTTTACTATATTTATTTATTTGAATTATTTTATTTAAGTTAGTATTTTAGCATTCGTGTTAGGTGTGGAGTTCATTCCTTTTTTTTTGTTATCCAATTCATTGGAAGACAATCATGATTATATTTTCCGAAAATTCAAAAATAGATTCAGTATTCCACTGTTACTGGTAAGTACTCGTACATGCTAGTGTCTCCAAATTTCCTGTGGGAGTATAGAACGTAGTAAGTACGAAGTTACTTGCGTGACAACGGAAAACTATATCTCTAGTTTTATTACCTCCAACTTGAATGACCTACATACAACCGTAACTTTCCTATACGATCAATGAATCAACTGCCTAAACGGGTATTCCACAGGGCACAATCCTCGGTCAATAATCATTATACCCACAATAAGACAAGTTAATCGAAATATATATAACACACACATGGCTATGTTTAATCTCCCAAGACGATACGCTACACCGCTCACATGGCATGAACCATTAGATCCAAAGGCAGGCGTATTAATATCGGATCATTATTATTAATAAATCATAGATGAGAGATAATTTCACCACAAATAAACCGGAGCTAATAAATCTCCTATTTCGTAATGTGGGTTTGCAATATGTCTTTATCGTCATATATCAACTAGTGGGAACGATCCAGCTTTGCCTGGACATATCTCGTTATCCCGGGAGAATTTTTAAAGACTTTCATGCACCTGTCCGCAAAGGGTGAGATTTTTATAAAATTATTTCATATTCAAAAATGACGAAATTTTATATTTTTTTTCGTTCCCTAATATACCCGCTTATGAATGAATTTTCATAAAAAGTAAAAATAAAATGTAATATTTTCTGTTTAATATTCTATGAAATTGGACTCAGTAGGTACCTAAATACCTACTTGTACGTTACTTAGAAGAACCAAGAAAGGCAATTTTCTTTGTATAATATAAATAGTGCTAGCTATTACCGTTTGTTCACATCGTTTTTATTTTAATTTTAATTTTAATTTTGTTTCTCTGAGTTGTTTTTCCGGGATAAAAAGTAACCCATGTCACTCTCCAGACTGTATCTTAACTATCCCCGTTAAAATTCGTGTCAATCTATTGCTTCCTTTCGACGTGAAAGAAGGACAAACAACAAACAATGAAATACACACATTATCACATTTACAACATTATATGGATAACAGACAATTTTTATTCAATTATAAAATATTGTTTTAAATTATTTACTATTATTATATTAAACAAAAACTGTTGACATGTATCAACCAGCCATATTAATCTTATTAAATTTCGTTGACAATACAGATAATGGCGACACAACCGAATCACATATTCAGATTGGTGAATTAAATTTGCATTCACATAGCCGCAAATGAGCTGCCTCACACAGAATCTATCCAATTATAAATAATTGTGTAAGTCATTAGGGGTTGTTTCTTTATGGCGTGACTCGTTTACGGAAAAAACTGTATGAATGGCTTGTTAACGTTTTCCATTTGGTCTCAAGAGTGCAGACGTAATATAAGGCGAATTTGCTAAGAATGCAAGAAACTTGTGGAATGACCCTCTTTTATTTTTAAAATTATGTGTAAACAAAATTATACTGACAGGATCTGAAATAGATTTTAGATAATAATAGACAACTGATATACTTTTTGAATAATATTGTTTTAAATATAATAAAACAACAACAATACAAAATGCCTGTCTAATTTGCAACAGCTTATTTCTTATTTCATAAAAGTATGTGCTGCCGTATTTGTTACTGACACAATACTGCAGTATGATCTTTTAAGTGAACTCTCTTGTAAAAAACAATGGTTGTATGTATAGTCGGTGTACGGACGACAATTTTACATGATACCGTCATAAGAAACATAGGCTGATGGAGTGGAAGACAGATATATGCGACACAAGCCGAGCTCTCGCTTGCACGCTCGGCTCAGGCGGAACGTGACCATGAGTCATGCTTCTACGTGCGAGCAGCCAGCGTTCATCGATTTGTAAGACGTTATCACGTCAACATGGTTTTGTCAATATTTTTATTTAATAGATATAGTATCGAGATCTAACTCATTTTCTCCAAAACATTACTCACTATTAAGTACTAGCTTTTGCTCGAAACCTGATAATAGTATAGTCTCTAAATAGATTCGATGACAGCAATTTCAGGAAAATATTTTTGTTTCTAAACACTTCTCAAAGGCTCCATGTTTGAAAACATCACAGATAATTTGATTATAAAATTCAAAGTTCAAAAAAAAAAAAATATCTGGTTCTGAAATTGTGTAGTAATAAGAAACTTATGTACGTAGCTGCTAACACAAGTAATCTTTCTACTTTTGAAAACTTTAGTCATGGAGGAGCTCGATGTCGTCGTTGCGCGTGTCAATCTAATCGAACACGCAAGTTAAGGAACATCGGCCGTAGCCTGTCCATGGATGGGTTTGTTTATATCGAGCTTCTCCGTGGTTCAGAGGGCACGTTAAGCCGTCGGTCCCGGCTGTTATAATTAGATCATAGTTGTTAAGCGAAGTCAGCGTGGTTGAGTACGCTCTAAATCCCCCTCTCCTTCGATTGAAAGGGAGGTATCCCAGTAGTCGGATAATTATGGGTTCACATAGTAGTCTTAGATTACAAAACAGCAGACTAATAAGCGTTTAACTATGTTATTAATTTAGATTTTAAAACTACTAGTTATTAGTATTAAGCTAACAAATAAAGATAAACCTAACCTAGTAATCTAATCGCGAACATATTATCTGCTTGATTATTAATAAGAGAATCAATATACCTATTGATTGATCTTCAACCTTTTTATCTCGCAGATCAACAAAGAAATTGATTATCCACGGCACTCGAAAAACATTAACTGCACCTTCAGTTAAACAACCAAATCGAAAACAAATCGTTCCTTCTTTCTCCCTGTTTGCACCCTAAGAATAGCCATAATTTTCCATCGTAGAAGTCAAAGGGGAGCTAACATTAGAGGGTGAACGCAATGGGACTCATACATTGAGACATATTTTTTGTACTACCAAATAGGTGTGGGGGTTTAACGACCTGCCAATTCGGTCGGCTATTCCCTGTAGATGTTTATTGTTATTATAATTTTGCTGGCTTTTCGCTTACTTACTTTTGTTATTCTATTGCTAGCTAATTTATTTTATTGTTAACTATTGGGACTAGGGACTAATTTAATGTTATTTTGTTTTACGTCTGGAGCTTTGCTTGTCTTATGAACGAAGTCGCTAGTGTAGCTTTTTATATAGATTTACGTTAGTACTATGTTTGGGTTTATGCCTATGATTTATATTGAAGCATAGCGGAATATGTATTTTTAATATCAGAATACTTGCAAAATGTGGACGAAAATGTACATATTACTACAGCAGTATGCCACACAACATTATACATACATACATATATAACTACATATTATATAAAGATATAAACATATACATACTATATACACATGCAAATATGATATACCCATTGTTTCGATTGACTCAATACCAATGATTAATAGATTTGACAAGTCGAGCCTTAAAAGAATCTACTGAAGTATTTAACGAGGAGCATTTAGCAATATGCTGGCTGAGGAGCTCGGTGGAGTCGTTGCGTGTGTCAATCTAATCGAACACGCAAGTTAAACAACGTCGACCGTAGCGTGTCCATGGATGGGTTTATTTATCTCGAGCTCCTTCGTGCTTCGGAGGGCACGTTAACCCGCGTTCGCCACTGTTGTTTTTATAGATGACAGTCGTTAAGTCAAGCAATGACCTTTACGTCGCTTGAAAAGACTGTCCTCCGCCAACCCGCAGTTGCAGCGTGGTGGAGTATGCTCTAAAACTCTTCAATTGAGGAAACACCCATATTCCAGCAGTGTGATGAATAAGGGTTGATGACGAGGCTGAAATATGATCATGTTATAAATAAATAAATATTTCTAGACAATTTACACAGCGCCATCTAGTCCCAAATTAAGCGCAAAGCTTGTGTAATGGGTACTAGACAACTGATAAATGTAAAACTTAAATACTTTTTTTTTTATAAATACATACTTATAATACATAGAAAACACCCAGACCAAGACAAACAGACATGTTCATGCACATATATGTTTGTCTTGTGCGGGAATCGAACCTGCGACCTCGGAGTTAAAGTGGCCATCGCTAACCATTCGACCACTGGGCTCGTCACCACACATGACGAGGCTGAAATATGATCATGTTGAAATGTTGGAGAAAATAATGCCGTCCGGGAGCTTTATAGGCCTTACTTACAGTTTACTTTTTTATAAGCTTTACTTCACAGTGCGCCGCGTGAATAATAAGATTTTTTTCTATCCATTCAAAGTAAAATTCTTAAAAAGCTTCCTTCGTCTACGAATTTCTTCTGATTAATTTCGTTGTGAGTTCTAAGGCAGCCATAGTTTTATCCCGGGACTGCAGCGAAATTCATTGTTCATTGCCTTTTTAGTGGTCGCCGCTGTTAATCCTGGCTACACAGGAGACATAGTGGTGGGAACGTGTGATGGGCCTCCGTCTCGTTACCCATACGAAGCTAGGGCCCTACCGCCGTAGCTGAAGCCGATTACTATCGAATATTTTGAGTCTATTCGATAGGACTTACGTTTTAGTTATTGACCAATATATAGAGTTCCAGGGTTTCTATCAGGTAAGACAAACATAATTACCACATTTCTATAATAAAAATTTCTATAAAAAAAATCGATGGGAATCGGCTTCAGCTTCGGCGGTAGCGTCCCTGGTCTCTAGTAAATTATAAACATGTATAAGTACTCAAAACTAAGCTAATAAAAATTTGCATGGTAATAAAAGACGAATAAAATTAGAATAGCAAATCAACAATCAAGCAAAAGTGAGAATAGAATCAAATATGGAAATTAACGGTGTAAGTTTTGTTTATGAAATTTATGTTATTTATAGAGAGTGGGTAGACATTATTAATCCATAATATGACCATTTCTTAATAATGAGCTTGACTGATTGAATAAAATTGCCTATAAAACGTAGACAGAGAAAAATATACACTAATTGATTGTTTTCATCGCATTCACACAAGAAACGGAGTAACTTACGCCATCTTGTAAGGAAATGGGGTTTAGACCCCATTTCCATACATTCCTTACAAGAATATCGAGCTTAGGCTCGATCTTAAGAATCAAAGCCAACCTCGGCTGGACGTGGTGCATCCTGCCCACTAGCGAAAGATGCTCTGACAAAAGAAAATACAGATACAAATAGAAATAATATATTTGCTAGCAAGCACCGTACATAACGCATATTTAGTCGCATTTGTGTTTTATTTATAAGGTTTTTGATATTTACAAAATATTCTGGTCCGTTTGACCTAAGCACAAAAATCATATCAATCCTTTAAAACTCGAATAGACACACGCTGTCATTAAAATTATTGAAGTTAATATGATCAGGAAGTTATTTCATCAACTATATGTAATAATGGAAAACAAGGAAGAAAAACGATTGTAGTGTCATGGATAATGAGTTAATCCACGGGTAATTTTGATTTGGGAGTCGGATCAGCCAATGAGAATAGTAGAGTCACGGGAAAGAAAAAAATCCCATGACACTACTGATAGTGCCAAGCAGTAGTGCCAAGGGCAATAAAGGGAAAATAAATATAAATTAATGGTCTTAAACTATTTCTCAACTCTACAATCTTGTTCTACAACTGTACCAAATTATATAGCACGTATGCATTCTTGCTGAGAAAAAAAGGTACCACAGTCTTACCATAGGATTTTCTTTGCCATGTTTCGAGCGAAATCCTAAAAATAAGTCATCGCGCGAACTCGTATTTTTATCTATGTATTTGGTAGATACTTCATCTGTGATGTTGGTTCTGCTATCGTTATGTAGATCTCGTTATAGATAGCTGAAAATTGCCGATACTGAATGCGGGTATATACATGAGATTCTCGTATGATAACAAGCGGATTGACACCTCATGGATGCTTCATGTAAGCCGAACGTTAGGCTAACGTTAGGTTTTGGGGCGTAAGTGGTTCATAAACATCTTTGAACCAAAGCCTGCTACTCATCTGCACGTGGTGAACCCTGCTGACTGGCAACACTGGCTCTGGCGAAAAGAGAGGTAGGGCATAGCGTATTTTTAAACCCGCCCGACTGGGAACAGACTGGTGCCGCACCTCACAGAATACCGCAGCCAAATGACGATTCTCTTGAGGGTTGCTGTGTTCCTGCGAGCGCGTGAGATCACCGGAAAGAAAGTAAGAGTATAGGTTGGCAACGGATCGGCGACTCCTTGGTGTTGCTGATCTCCGTGAGCGGTGGCTTTCCATCAAGTGATCCACATGCTCGTTTTCCCCCCTCTCATATAGAAAAAAAATGGTTATAGATATAAAACAAGATAGGTTCTAAATTTTTATAGAATATAGTTCAAGCCGATTAACTAAGTGGTTCCGTGCTGCGGAGGGTATATTAAGCCGTCGGGCCCGGCTTTTGTTGTTAAGACAACACAACACTCGCCTTCGCTAACTCGCATTTGTGCAACGGGATTCGACCGGGACGACCTGTGTCTCAGTATTGGAATGAATTTGGGTTGATGTCCATCTAAATACTCAACTAAATAAAAAGAAAAAAAACCGGACAAGTGCGAGTCGGACTCGCCCACCGAGGGTTCCGTAGGTACGTAGTATCATTATTAAGTTTGATATTTTTCATTATAAATAAGAAATAATGCGTCGAAAAAAATAAATGAAATATATTTTGCAATGTGTACATCAAGCCCTTTCATATGATAACCCATTTGAACTAGTATTTTCAATTTGAAATTTCGACACCCTATAAAAAATATAGACCCCCTATTTTTTAAGATCTATTTACAAATGTATAGTTTTGAGATTTATTCCCGTACTTGTAGTCTATAACGATGTTACTTGCCAAATTCCATAGTTCTAGGTCAACGGGAAGTACCCTATAGGTTTTGATTCCCTTGAGTGTGTCGAAATATGCGTTTTTTGCTGAATAAACGGCCGTAACTTTTTTCTACGTAAACTTAGCAGTTTGATTATTTTACAACTTCATGGGACCGTAGACCTGAGTATACAGTTCAAATTTTAGCTTGATACCTCCACGCATTCTCGACATAGAAATTCTTGACAGACAGACAGACAGACAGACAGACAGACGGACAACAAAGTGATCTTATAAGGGTTCCGTTTTTCCTTTTGAGGTACGGAACCCTAAAAAGAGAAAAATACACGCGGATAGTTTCTATTTTGGTCAAGTTATTAGACCTTATATTGTTACGAATTTTGCGGATAGTTTCTATTTTCGTCAATATAAGGTCTAATACCTTATATTTACGAATTGTTAAAACATCATAAGTCAAATCAAGCTGATAACAAATAGGGGAACAAATTGGAAAGGAAGAGATCTACAGTACTTTATTAGTATAGACGTACAACAAAAAATCAATGATTTTATATAACTTCATCCAACATTTGCTATCACGCTGTGTCTTCACGTCGATCAAGCTCATAAAAAATAAAACGGTTGAGTTATATTACTTTGTAAATGAGTTTAATAAATTTTGACAGATGCCATAAAGTGTACCGAGGAGAGTGAGTTAAAAACAAATGTACACCGCAGGTGTCATTGACGACATGATGTCAAATCGGTTATAGGCGAGAACGTGAATCAACTTCTTTATCTGGGTCCCGTTGGATAATAAAGAAACCTTTATATTTTCTTTTATATTTTGGTTGATGAGCTTATACAATGTATTTATGACAAATGACCCATAACATTTTTTAAAGTGGTGGGGTTACGATGCATGAGTAGATAAGTATCTTTATCAATCGAAACAAATATAAGACGAGACATTATACTCTTTGTGTGTATATCATGTGCTAATATTATTTATCTTATTAGAGGGTGCTTTAATTTCGTTACAACTAAACCACCAAATAGTATTTATTAAAACTAAAACACCAAATAGCACTATTTTTGTAAAAAATCATTAACTTTCAAATAAATGATGAAGATTTTGACGAGCTCGGTGGTCGAATGGTTAGCAATGGCCACTTTGACTCCGAGTTCGCGGGTTCGATTCCCGCACAAGACAAACATTTGTGTGCATGAACATGTCTGTTTGTCTTGGTCTGGGTGTTTTCTATGTATTATAAGTATGTATTTACAAAAAAAAAAAAAATGTACTTATGTACATTTATCAGTTGTCTAGTACCCATAACACAAGCTTATACGCTTAATTTGGGACTAGATGGCGATGTGTAAATTGTGCAGAAATATTTATTTATTTATTATTTATATTTATTTCAAGTCTATATTCGTTTTGACGCAAAAATATCGACGTCAACCCTTATTCATCCCACTGCTGGAATATGGGCCTTCCCTCAATCGTTGGGGGAGGTTAGAGGATACTCCACCATGCTGCTTAACTGCAGAGTGGAACTCCTAGTCCCACTGGGAGGCCAGTGTTTTCAAGCCGCCTAAAGGCTTGGCTTAACGACTTATCTTCTAATGACAACAGCCGGATAGCCAGGACTGATTGTTTAACGTGCCCTCCGAAGCACGCAACTCCGAAGCAAGCACAAAAATATAAACGACAAAAAATAAAATCAAACACTGCAGCTGTCAAAACAGGAAATATCTATTTATTACTTGATCATAACATCTGTTCTAAAAGGATTTCGAACTAACGTGTTAATTACATTTTAATATCATACGGGACCCTTTCACTCGCCATTAGCGGCACACCTCGTATTGTTTTCATTTTTGTCTCGTCCCCACTCGCCACCTGCCGGGAAGCCATTACCACCGGTACCAAATTCACGACTATCGCCACAAATAAATATAATTTTGTTTTGATTGCTTTCTCTAATGTTTATTTTGCGCTAGATTATTTTGTCTATGTGGGCTTTATAGTGAAATGTCTATGTGTGTGTGTGTAGTTTGTACGATTTAACAAGTGAGATTTTCTTAAAGTTGACTTGAGAAATCACAGTAAATTTACTAATTATATTGAATGGGTCACTCACGTTCGCACAGTGCTCGTCGCGATGGAGAGACGGAGTGCGCGTTTGGATATTCGCCCTGATGAAGATCTCCTTATAAGATCTCTCGTATTTTTGTTGGGAAAGCAGACTATTTTCGATCGAAAATAGTCTGCTTTCCCAACAAAAATACGAGAGAGGCCCGTTTAATTCCTTTCAGTACGTCGGTCAAAAACCTGGGATTTATATTTGATATATTCTATCCATGTACAACATTTATCTCAAATCTGTTCCTTCGTATACAGCAAACAAATGAATTGAGTATGATATTTGATCTGATTGATCAATCAGACATCTGATTGATGTCTGATTGATCAATCAGATCAAATATAAAACTCACCAGAAAGAAAGGAAGGAAGGAGTATATATAGGCTGGCAACGGATCGACGATCCTCTGGTGCTGATCTCCATGGGTGGTGGTGATTGCTATTTTGCCCCCCTCTCATATAGGTACCTATATAAAAAAAAACTTCGGCATAAATATTCACAGTTATAATATCAAATGGATTAAATTTCCAATATTACTATTTGATTAGATAAATCAAGAGCAATATCAGTTTAATGTCATACTGACATTAGCTTTTTATGCCTCTTTTCTTACTAACTCGGCGCTCTAACAAAAAAAAACCTGAGACTTATGTACGTACATCTTTCACTCGTTATGCTTCTCATATCTCATAACATTACTCACTCAGCCATGCGACACTTTCCTTAATACCACTTACTGATACCGTTAATTAATTTGATTCTAACCTTGTTTAGATCTTGACCCAAGATTGACTCTATGTCACATTTCGTATCATATTACTGTACTTACCGACAGATCCTATCACTAAATACTATGGGTACGCTGTAGTATTTGACAAAAAGAATTATATTCTGACTACAATTTATATATATAGCATATAATAAATCTTGGGTTCCGGGAAATCGGCAGAAGAGTCTTAGGCTAACTAGAAAAGACTCGTAGGCCATAACTATGTGGAAAATATTTTAATAGAAACGTTTTTACATTTCATTCGATATATGGCCCAAATACTATACTTATATTTACTTTTATATAATTATCCAAAATTTTATACGTAATATATATAAATGACTGTATAATAGTTATGAATTGAGATACATATGCACGCCTTTTGAAATGATCCAAAACTTAAAGTCCATGTTGTTCTAAACTCTTAATTCTTAAAATCAATGCTGAAACCACAAAACAATCATAACATAATTACGTTTGAATGCAAGAGCAAAATTTGCATTTTTTTGTCTAACTTTTAACGCTACTTACATCTCAAAGACTTATATACTACCATTGTATGTATATAAACAAAATTTTGATCATGAACGCACCGACTTATTAGAAACCTATTCGGGCACTTACGAAGAGCCCTATATTGTAGTCTCCTGAAGAAAATGTAGAATAGGAAGGAGTGCACTCTACAAATTAATAGGTCGCGAGAGCACTCGATCCTATTTTGGTAATTAGAATAAAAAAAAGATAAGAATAAACAATGTTTACATTAAACAACAAATGACGAAGATAAAGGCCAAAGTTGATCATAAAGTATCGACTTACTCATGTTTACGACACATAAACCATTCTTATAGTTTTAAGTTTAGCATCTCGGCTCACAAATTGTGTTTTATTAGCACATGTGCTTTTACGACCTGTGGGTTATGGGGAGAGAACGTAACGGAAACAAAGTAGGTTCCTATTTGGCAAGAAAAATGTTTTATGACCTATCAACTCTTATTAAGCAATTCGCGAAATATATGGTTTGTGAGCGACAAGATGACTGGATTATGACATACTTCTATGTTCTTATAAGAATTTATTTTAACATTGTCTTATATATAAAGTTTTATCTACTTATGCCACTAAACAGCAAATAAAATACGGCGGGATAGCACCATTTTCACGTAATGTTTCTATATAGCAAGAACACGGCCATAGTAACAAACCTGCCGGCAATGACGTTCGGTAATTAAATAAAAGAGACAGCTTCGCGTCAGTATGATCTGACGCGAAGCTGTCTATTTTATTTAGCCACGCATTTTTGTATATTAACTTTTTTTTAAAATGAGAGGGTGGCAAATGAGCAAACCTGATGTAAACCAATCACCACTACCCATGGAGATCAGCAACACCAAGGAGTCTTCGATCCGTTGCCAGCCTATACTCCTTCTTTTTTTGTTTTTTTTATTTTATTTTTTTACTTGTACTTAAACTTTTATAATATACTACTTACTGGTTACACTGAACAGCAAATAAAACATATCTATAACAACTTAGACGGAATAGCACAACTTGAATGTGATGTGTCTATCAAGCAAGAACATAAACTCTAGTTAACAAACCTGCCTGCAATAACGTTTGGTCATATTGACGCGAAATGTCTATTAACTTTACTCAAACCATAGTGCCTTTTTATCCACGTTGCTGTTAATTGAGCTGAACATATAGTAGGTACCAGCAATCCAAACTGTTGAATAAAAGCATGTTAGATATAGGTGCCCTTAAAATTTTAATAATTAAATTGATGTAACCATTTTTTGTTCAGTATTCTGTGCACATACAGTGAAATATTTCTGAATAAAATTAATTCTCTATCATTTTGAGTAATAAAAATGTCATATAAAATACATGATATGTTATCTGTATCGTGTTTTATAGTATAATAATTATATTAGGAACACATTTATTTAACTTAATATCTTATTTAATACATTTTTAAGTTATAATAATTATTACCAATAAATATTTCAAAATGTATCATACATACAAATCTACAGTAATAGTGTTTCGAAATTTCACTGTTTATTTTGAATATTAGGATTACTATTTCAATGATTTATTACTTTTATTGCATTCTCAACAATTCAAAATTATAGTCTTGTATTAAAACAAGCATGTAACAAATGATTTTAGTTACAAAAATAACCTTTTCACGTCTTAATAGCTCAGTGTTATTGTTCGACTAATTATGTTTAGTTCATTCACTTCAAGCTACTACAAATACCAAATTGATTCCAAATAACTTTAATTACCATAATCAAAGTTGTAATTGATCACTGTAAAAATAGTGCGTAATATTTTCCAATATTCTATATTTGACGAGTCCAGTGGTCAAATGGGTAGCAATGGCTACTTTGACCCGGAGCACGCGGGTTCGATCCTCGCACAAGACAAACATTTGTATGCGTGAACATGTCTGTTTGTCTTGGCCTGGGTGTTTTATATGTACTACATGTCTGTATTTACAAAAAAAAAATGTATTTAAGTACTTTGCGCTTAATTTGGGGCTAGATGGCGCTGTGTCTTATAAAAAAACACTAGTAACTATTATTAGCCGTGTTATAATTAAGAACCAGAACCGTATTGCCACTTATTTCAACAATGAAACACGCACATATTGCATCTACAAAAAATCACTTACCGTGTAATAGTTGACCAATCGCAACGCCCATATGGAAATCAAATGGGAGCTAAAGCCATCAACCTTTTTATGGAACCCAAACTTGCATCTTTGCGACTTACTTAGATTACATGGCATGGGCCGCAGTATCTCATTACGTAGGAAATGCTTACTAATGTACATGGAGTACAAAATAATAGACAACGCTTTGCTACGCAGTACATCTACAGATAGGTTTTACATTCGTGGCGGGCGCAAGGAATGTGACTAGTATTCCTTCAGTAACCGAGTGCATTTAATCCTTAATGTATATAGATATAGACAAGATGTAAAGATGATATTATTATTATTTCGTTTTAATTCGGATTTGACGAACTACTTTTTGTGAAATGTGATTTTATTATGGTATTTAAAAAAAAGTTTATTATATCTTTCACATAAACTACATGCCGCCATTTTATCCTAAGCAAAACATAGGTATTACTACATTATAAACATATTTTTATAAATCCATTATGTCCTCAATACAAATAAAATAACCAAACTAAAACTAAAAAGATATATCTTGTACATAAAAGTTGGCATTATGCAGAAATCGAATACATTTTCTCTATATGTTAACAATACATGTTTTTCAATTATTTAATTATAAATTTAACGATACGTAAAAAGTTCATCTCTAAATAAAGTTATAATAAAAATTCAATGTTATGACAACAGCGCGCTCTCCATTCTATACACTCTACGCTAATGCATCCGATTCTCTATTTTCTAAAATTATAGGCCATGGAGGTAATACTACGAAATGAGGTAATAGAAGTGAGAGTTGCTCGTGAGGCTTTTGGTGGCAAAATGACGGAATGATATTCGCGTGGAAGGTGAAAGTTGTACGTAATCAGATTATTAGAGGCATTTGATATTTGAGTAGGCACTTTTGAAACTTATTTTCTCATTAACGTCCAATTTACCTTGTTCAATAGATTATAATGTTTTAGATGGTATGTATTATTTGAGATGGGTAATAACCATAATAACTAGTTATTTTTTTTTTTGGTATGGTGTATAACACCATAATACTCTGTATTGTATGACTATTAGTTTAAGTGTTTAGTTAATTTGTTGTAAAGTTCAGAACATTTTGAAGATAACTAAACAACAAAATATAAAAATAATATAAAAGCATGTATACATTAGTATGTTACATGCCGTTAAGCTATTATGACACACTTCGAAATTAATTTATAAAAATAAATCATATAGTTTTGCTCCCTGTAATTTGTTGCAGTTTATTTGAAATCAAAAAATATAAACATACGTCTAACTTTTTAGACAATAGGTATTTTATTCTGACAATATTAATAATAATTTATTTCAAGTAATGTTTACATTTAAAACCATACACTCATTATACTTAAAAACTAACCTATATACGAAATATTTCAATAATACGTACCTTAACACACATAATAAAGTATTTTTAAAAAACTTAAAACTATTATTATTACAATCGCTGCTCATAGTAATTGTTAATATACTAGCTGACCCGACACACAGACGCAATTTGTCAAGTGACTGACAGTTCTATCAAACGACATAAAGTTACATTAGAAAAGTTAATATAAGGTCCTTTCAAAAAAAATCTTCTACCGACAATAACAAATACAATAAAAAAGAATTAGCGAAATTAGGGACTCATTTAATTATAACGTACATTCCTTTCATCCTTTCCTTTTGAGTATGAATCTCTAATGATACAAAAATCAAAATAACACATCCAAAATTAAAATAAATATTCTCACAACATGCTTTAGAATATTTAGGACAGAAGGTACTGTATTTTAAAAATAACTCTACTATTTTCATTAGCATACAAACACTACCGCAGATATGCGAGATAAATTGTCTAGATAAGGTCTCGGTGAAAGACTCGCAGACGTTAGTAATTACAGGTCAGTCGTTAGGTGTGAAAGACCTCGCCAATAGTCCTACTGTTAGAACTGCATTGTCACTGTTGTTTTGAATAAAAAGAACTATAAAAAGTGACGTCATTGCGCTAGCTTAGAGCAGTGAAGTTTATTCATTATAGTCTAAGATCCGGGATTAGAAAAATATACCCTCATCATTTCATCCAATTAACAGTAATTGGATGAAATAATGTTTTGTAGGCTGATTTCAATGTAATGAATTTATATAAACAACCTCTGCCACCATAGGTCTGCTACAATTAATAGTAATTAATTAATGGAGGTATCCCAACAGTGGGTTGATTATAGATTGATGCTGATCGATGTTATATTTTTATGTATGTTATTATAGTTTTTACTAACTGCCCCGACAGACGTTGTCCAATCTGCTTAAAATGTGAATATTGAATTCGAATTGGTTTCGCGCACTCACGCAAACGACATAAAGTTACATTAGAAAGGTTAATATGGTCGTTCAGTTTTCTTAAATTTTTCGAATTTTCCACGCAACTTTCTTATTTTTTTAGGGTTCCGAACCTCAAAAGGAAAAACGGAACCCTTATAAGATCACTTTGTTGTCCGTCTGTCTGTCTGTCTGTCTGTCTGTCTGTCAAGAATTTCTATGTCGAGAATGCGTGGAGGTATCAAGCTGAAATTTGAACTGTATACTCAGGTCTACGGTCCCATGAAGTTAAAAAAAAATCAAACTGCTAAGTTTACGTAGAAAAAAGTTACGGCCGTTTATTCAGCAAAAAACGCATATTTCGACACACTCAAGGGAATCAAAACCTATATCCCGTTGACCTAGAACTATGAAATTTGGCAAGTAACATCGTTATAGACTACAAGTACAGGATAAATCTCAAAACTATACATTTGTAAATAGATCTTAAAAATAAGGGGTCTATATTTTTTATAGGGAGTCGAAATTTCAAATTGAAACTACTAGTTCAAATGGGGTATCATATGAAAGGGCTTGATGTACATATTGCAAAATATATTTTATTTATTTCTTTCGACGCATTATTTCTTATTTATAATGAAAAATATCAAATTTAATAATGATACTACGTACCTACGGAACCCTCGGTGGGCGAGTCCGACTCGCACTTGTCCGGTTTTTTTATTTTTTTCATAAGAACCTTCTCCTGACAATAACAAATACTATAAAAAAGAATTAGCGAAATCAGTCCAGCCGTTCGTGCGATATGCCTTGACCAAGGGAAATAAGGATTCATTTATATAAATATAGATTACAATGTTATTATATTATGTCCAGTGCAACCCTTGCACGCTGTCCCTTTTTTGTGCATTCCATTGCCTTTATTTATAATTCTTTTACTTTTTATCAGATGAATGAATGTATGAATGAAACATTTATTTGTATTGTATTCCAGCACACACATAATTAGTTATTTCCGGTTTTATAAGCTTAAACCAAATTTAGAGTAAAATAAAAAATAAAATACTGGCTCCAACCAGTGATTAGCCGCAACACTAGTAAATATGAGAGAAAAAAACTGGTGAATAGTTCGAATGAATACGAAGAAATATCTTATAAAATACGTGTCTGTAAAGTGTGTTTTATGTGGGCACATAACGAAAACTACGTGAAACCACTTGAAACTACGTAAATGAGATAAAAAATTGGTATAATGTTATTAAATATTCAAATATTTTATTCCAATATTTTTGCCCACATAAAGGTCACGAAACAAATAGATCGTGCGTGCCTATAACTATCGAGTAAGAATTATTTATTAGGTAAAGTTTAGTTTAGGTAAAATTCTGTTTACTTAATACAAAAATTCTGTATTCTTTATTGGAAGAAAATTTACTGTGACACGTTCTACTTACTATGAAAAGACCCACCAGAAGAATAGTTGTTAAAATTACAATAACCACGGGAATTAATGCGATCACGCAAGTAAGGCAGTTTTACACGCCTTTATTATTGACCTGACGTTTCCACCAGGTTGCACCGGCCGTGGTCACAGGCTGACTGTCTCAGCGGTGTCACTTTGTCTCCGTTGTCTAGGTCGATGAATCTTCATCTACCCCCGTGTTGGTGAATCCATATTTGAAAAATCACATGCTAATGAGACTATGGAACAGCCTGCAACGTATTATATCGGTAATGCTACGCTAGATGGCACCACTAACAGCATACCGCAGTTATCGGATGGCGAAGAAGATGATCAAATAACATCCCTTAAAATAAAATATCGCAACTCACAGATAAATTGAACTGTGCTTCCACAAAAATTACAGAATTATGCATGGAGAATGAAATTTTGAAAAAAACTATTTTAGAATTAAAAACTAAAAAAGTTTTTAATTCTCTTATACATATTAGTTACGTAGTAATATACCTACCGACTGTGGTCGGTGAGGATTTACAGTGTCTAGAATACTATTAGGTTGGGGAAAAAGTCTTTTCGTATTTTATATGAAAATTCAAAACATTTTTTAATAAAGTTTATTTACATTTAACTAAAGTATGTAGGTGCCATTTTGTTCGATAACTTTTTGCCATCTTGTAGGTATAGACATGATCCCATTACTATAGAAATTTTGGGACTTCTGTTCAAAAAACCGCGATAAGTGGTTTTGGCAGTCTTCTCGTGATGTTAACCTGACATTACCTAAAGAATGCTGAAGAGACTGAAACAGGTGGAAATCGGAAGGTGCAAGGTCAGGACTATACGGCGGATGCATTAACACCTCCCAGTCAAACTCTCTTAATTTTTGCTGAGTGGCTAAAGATGTGTGAGGTCTAGCGTTATCATGATGAAAAATCACACCCCTTCTGTTAATTAATTCCGGCAGCTTTCTCTCAAGTTTTTGCTTTAATCTCATCAGTTGTTCACAGTAGAGTTCAGAATCGATAGTCCTGCCTGGCGGTAACAGCTCATAATGAATAATGTCCTTCCAATACCACCATACACACAGCATCACCTTGTTGCGGGTTAACCCGGGTTTCGCCAGAGTCTGTGAAGCCTGGCCGGCCTTTGACCACGACCTTTTTATGCGCCAAAACTGTTTTGTGGTCAATTCCTAGTTCTTCAGCTACGTCGTAACTACTGATATGCCGATCTTGCTCCACTTTTTCAAAAATGGCATCCATTTTATCCGTAACAGGGCGACCAGAGCGACGTGCATCTTTGACATCAAAATTTCCGGATTGAAAACGCCTAAACCAAATTTGTGCTACTCTCACAGACACTGCACTAGGTCCATAAACGTCACAAATTTTTTCGCAGCTTGCGTTGCATTTTTACCTTTTTTGTAGTAAAATTTTAAAATGTATCGAATTTTTTCATTAAATTCACTCATCTTGACAGTAAAAAAAAACAAATGAAAATCACACATTTATCTAATATGAATTTGGAATTATCTTTTTTAAAATTTAAACTTTTTAAAGATATCTAACCCTTTCAGATACAAATGGTATAACCAAAGAGATTTTATTACAAGTTCATACATACTATAATGCGAAAAGACTTTTTCCCCTACCTATTATTTAAATTTGTTAAGGATGAAAACCATTGCTTAATAATGCTTGGATAATCACTTGTAACGTATTGAGTGGATATGGATATGGATTTCATCTATCTTATATCAACCTATCTTCTTTCAAAATCAAGAACCCTCCCGCCTAAGCTGAAGCCGACTCAGATCAAAAATTATTATTCCAAAAATATGGCCCAGGGTTTAGTATGACAAGCATCTTCAGCTTAGTCGGTAGAGCTCCAGGGTTCCTACCAGCTAAGTTAAACGCAATTACAAATAATCTACGCTTAAGTTCGATTTTTGCATTCAAAAAGCCCGATGAGAACCGTCTTCAGTTTAGGCCGTAGGCCCCCAAGCCGATTACCATGGGGTTTTTGATTGCGAAAATCAAATTTCAGTTTACATTTATAGTACTTATGTTTAGCTTAGCTAATAGACACCCTACAGCTCTACAGAATAAGCTAAAGATGTATGTCAATAACTAAAACGTAAGACCTATTTTTCAAATCAAAATATTCGATGGTAATCGGCTTCTGCTTCGGCGGTAGGGCCCCTGGTTAGCGAGCTCAAAGCAAGTCAATCAATAGTCCAAAGAAATTCAAATTATTTTATACCATACATACCTTAAGATACATTTCGGAAAAGTAATTCACATACCAGAAAAATACTGTTAAAACATTTCTTATACGCCAATTTGCACCCATTGCGTTAAATCATTCGTTAAATACATAAAAGCACGTTCCGAAACGCTTCCACTCAAAACGTGAATTAAAAGTGTAACGAGTCGAAACCTTTCGAAAAATAAATCGGATCGCTGTCAATTAAAGGTAGACAGGGAATAATGGTCCATTTTGCGTATATCGACCAACGTTGCATCGATGCAGATTCGATCTTGATACCGTTATCTTGAGTGACGTCCAAGTAACACCCAATTAAATGAGCGATACATTAAACGCGATTTCGACGTATGAATCGCAGGTTCGCGTGTTCATTACTTAGTATCTGTCTTTTTCACACTTATATGATGTGAGGGAGATATCGGTATGTCAGCCGTAATTACAGGCAAGATGATAGGCTAACTTCGAGTGTTGCTGGGGCGAAGGATCTGCAGGCATCAGTAGGCACTATAATTTGGATCACGGATTGATGTTCGCTATAATGGCAAAGAAATGGAATTTAAAAGAAAAAAAATATTGATTTTGATACATTATTGTTACTTAATGTTTTTAGATGTAGCTACATGATTTCTTACTGTCAAAGTGCAGTATCAGCCACTTTACCTTTAATTTTATGTAAAACACCGTATTTCTTATGTAATATTTCCTTAAAAATTTATTTTCTAGAAAACAACCACAAAATGAATAATTGAATAATTTATTTCCAAAACTAGCTGACCCTCGCAATTTCGTCTGCGTGTGAGAGGGTTAAGAGTGGAGCGTAGGATTATCATTGAAAACGTTATAGTGAGCCAATCTTAAAAGATAGCTATCAACAAATCCGTCATGCATGATTGTTGAAGGCTAAATATAACTGCGTAAACGGTTAATTACGCAGTTATATTTAGCCTTCCTCATTATGGTATGGAATATCGAAAACTAAAAAAAAAATCAATTCAAACTCGTAGTTTCTGATATTTGCGCGTTCAAACAAACAAACTCTTCAGCTTTGTAATATTAGTATACGAGCTGACCCGGCAAACTTTGATTTGCCATATAAATTAATGAAATATACCTTACGACACATTCTCAGACCTCTCAACTATGTATATGTTACAGTTAATGTAATAAATTGTTCATTATTTATAATGGCTGGCCAAAGTAATAAATTGTCAATTATTAATAAATAAGCTTACTTG
Source organism: Hypsopygia costalis (assembly GCA_937001555.2). Taxonomy (NCBI): domain Eukaryota; kingdom Metazoa; phylum Arthropoda; class Insecta; order Lepidoptera; family Pyralidae; genus Hypsopygia; species Hypsopygia costalis. The sequence continues at coordinate 8,678,889 of OW443335.2, forward strand.
GCACCACATCATTCATCATCTAGGTTGCCTATTTCCGGTGACAGGACACAAGAAAACCCTAAGCTAACCAAAAATCAACTCAAATCTAACCAAAATATGATTTATCACATTGACCAAGTATTAGTCAGTATGAATAATAACAAATTTATTACATTGCCCATGACATATACATAAAAAACCATAAGTAACGGCGGAATGCGATTACAAACACCGTGACACTAGATTTTTATATTTAAACAAGTATATACGTGTTTACATATAGAAACAAGAACATAAGAGTTTATACCGTTTAAAACTGTTATAAAGCTAAAACAAACAAAAACTTAATATCAACTTAATAATTGCATATCATGTTTAACGTTTTGGAAACGGTCCCAAATTGGTCCAATTATGGACCGGTTTTGTCACAGCCTGGTTACTTGTGTCGCTTTTGTAACTGTCACATCGTCATAGGTATAACTTGAACTAATTGTGATTGCAAAGTGGAGCTATTTTATAATAAAGACTAAATCTGTACCAATATTATAATAGTAGTTTATAAAACTGTTGCTTATTAAGGGTTCTCAAAATACGAGTGTAATAATAGCGTCACACGAGTAACTTTAAGACCTAATTATGTGCAGGTTCATACACTACTTTATCTAATCTCACGAAATAGATGATAATAATATTTTAAATAAAACCATGAAGTTAATGCCTAAGCGTTCGGCTTGTGATGTGATCATATCTGTCTTCCACTCCATCGGCCGATATTTTCTGATATATTATGACGTTATCACGTAAAATCGCCCGGAAATCAACTTACAACTATTTCTTACTTATAAATCCATTTGAAGATCGAGAATGCGCGGCGCCGCGTTCACAGACAGAGATTATGTAGATTTTTTTTGCAAAGTTGCAATGCATTTGCATTGCAACCTGCTTGCTGCTGTATCGAAATGGAAAAAAAGTTATTTTTCGATACAGTTGACAATAAAGAGCTGTATCAAAAAGTAACTTTTTAAATTTATTTTTATGGCTTGTGCGTAAAAAGCTGACATTGAGATTCTGTGTTTAACTTAGGTTTTTAATCTCTAAATTTTACTATGACAGTAGATAAAATAACTTTTAAACTTTCGTGTTGCATGATTTATGAAAGTAACAACGGGAATGAATGCGATCATGCATAAGCATACTTACATAAGTACGTTTATTATTGTAATAAATAAATAAAACCATACTAAAGGTATGTAAATATCCATAAGGATATTTACATCCGCCGCGTGTGATTAACGCGATCATGCATAAGCATGATCGCGTTAATCACACGCGGCCATCTAGTCCCAAACTAAGCAAAGCTTGTACTATGGGTACTACATATCTCATAACATAATATAATAACTTAAATACATTTTTTTTAGTATTTACATAAAGTGTTTGTATTTACATACCAATATATAATAAATAGAAAACACCCAGACCAAGACAAACAGACATGTTCATGCACACAAATATTTGTCTTATGCGCGGATCGAACCCGCGGCCTCGTAGTCAAAGTGGCCATTGCTAACCATTCGACCACTGGGCTCTTCAATACTAATTAATACTAATAATTCTCGTTATTATTTTCACAATATTATAAAGCTGAAGAGTTTGTTCGGGTAGTTGAAAAAATATTTAAATACTAGAAAGTCTGTTTAGCCAGGAAAGCTACAGGCTTTCTTGTGATATTTAAACAAGAATTATATTAGGCAGACTTATAAAGTTTGTTTGTTTCTTCAACGAGTACTTAAGATCTAAGCTTTTACAGGAATTTGAAATGTACCCCATACCCCATATGTAACCCATATCATCCCACTGTTGGGATACGGGTCTCCCCTCAATGGAAGGGATTTAGAGCATAGTCTACTACGCTGCTTAACTGCGGGTTGGCGGAGGCCAGTGTTTTCGATCCGCCCTAAGACCACTGACTTGGCTTAACGACTGTCATCTAATGACAACAGCCGGGACCGACGGATTAACTTGCTCTCCGAAGCAATGAAATAAACCCATCCATAGACAGGCTGCGGTGGACGTTACTTAACTTGCATGTTCGTTTAGTCTGACACCCGCAACGACGCCATCGAGGTCCTCGATTGAATCGAAATCGAATAAAAAATATACCACAACGAATACCGATACTATTTACGCTCGTAAATAATACCATCAACTACTTACTCGATCGATCGCTCGATTTACGAATCCATGCCGTTACATATCACAAATCAGCCTTAATCCGATTACTACAAATTCGAGATGACGGATCTACTGATATTCATTTATCATTGCGTCACACATCATTGCTCGTCAGTGTCCGATCCGGATTAGAACTTACATACGTAAGCCGATTTCAGCTCTGGTTTACTTTGTAACGGTTAAAGTTTTAATAACGTGATTTTAACTGGAGCGGAGAGGGTCGAAAATCTAGGGCTCGAAGACATCACAAATATACTATTGGAAATAATTGTAGAGATAATAGTTTTCATCGAATGACAGGCAGTCAAGTCAATGGACTTTGGGCATCTTGAAAGCCATGGTATACGCCAATATGCAGTTGAACAGCGTGGCCTACCACGCATAGTCTAGTACACTCTAAACGCTTTCGATTGTGAGGAGACCCAGATGTAATAGTAACTCCATTATATTGAAGGTGGCTGTAACTACAGTCACCTTCAACATTTATAACTATAAATACTATTATATTATATATAATATATATATTATTTATTATATAATATTTATAACTATAAATATTAGCTTCTGCTCGCGGCATCGCCCGCATGATGGTGGGTTGTCACGAGGAACCTCAAATTTTTTTCGAGTTGAAAGGTAACGTATTATTATTGACTCGAAACCGAATGCTATAAATTTTCGCATATGCCATAATGCAGGGTTGAAAAAAAAAACAGTTTCTTTTTTATTTTATAAAACAAATGGTTCAAAATGTTAAACAAGTGTTTTTTTTATGCTTTTATTTTTAGTTTGGGCCACTAATTTCAAATCAATTCTATCTATAATATTTCATTTATTTCCAATTCGCCATAATAAATATTTACAAAAATCAATAAAAGGATATTATACATTTTATGTTGCGTATCTGTAATCAAATATTCAATAAAACGTTAAACGTTTCTCGATTAATCATCATCGGCCTGTATCTACCCATTGCTGGATATAGGACTTCATCATTAGCAACAGTAAAAAACTCTTTTTCAATTTCACTTTACAGCTAGTTTCGTAAGTTCTTTGTTCATACTCATTGTAATTAAATAATAGGCACACATGCAATGAAAGAACCCCTAAATGTCGTATCGATAGAAATCAAAACACAAAAACAAAGTTGACGCAGGTGTGAGATAAAATTATATTAGCCAGTCAAGTGCGATGTTTCGTCACGTATATTAATTTACCTAACACCCTATAAATATAAATTAAAAGCATCGAAACCACTATGAAATTTTATACAAGTGCTACTCATTTGAAGACATTCGGAACTTGATTATTAGGTGCGGTTTCACTAAATCGTTTATTCGACAAAATATAGTACCGCAAGTCGCAATTAGTATACACTGATGTATTACTGCATCATAACAATAGTAAATTAATAGGTCTCATTTCGATGAATGATATACGACATTGTAAATACAGGTTTGCGGGTTATAACAATCTAGGTCTTCATGGTTGAAAACACGTCTGTCGGTATGTATTTATAACTCCACTAGGGCACCGGGTTTCTAGAGAATAAATTTCACTGAATGTCAAAAGGACTACTATTATTTTACGTCTAGAACAATATAAAGTCAAAGAGCGAAAAGCATCTGGGTCGTTCTTCTTTTTAACCTACAATTTGATACCCCATTAGCTCAATTTCGAAAAAAAATATTTATAGCTTTCTCGTCAGTATATATATATATTTTGATAGCAGATTTTCTATTCTATCGGAAAAAGTTATTGGCCGAGAAGTTTACAGATTTTTATACGATTTTCAAGACCTGAAAGATGGATACGACAAAAAAATGTACACCTTCGTCACGAAATCTTTTATTTTATTCCATCGAATATTCTTCGTCAAATAACTTGTTCTTTTGTAATACACTAATTAACTAAAGGAACTTTTAGAAAACATATTAAAATAATACATTTGTATTTATAAAATATGTTTCTTGTATGATTTTATACCACTCTGTCACATTTTCTGCTAATATAAAGTATGTTTTTGTTATAAATCAATTTTTACTACAATTTATAAGTAATTACGAATACCACAGACGGAAATATCATCAACTATTATAAATATAATTTTTCCAATTTTGCACTAGTCATAAGAAAATATATAAACGACCAAAACTATTTTCCTACCAGGAGACAACATCGTGACAGAGTAGTAACTTATGTGACAGAGTTGTTATTCTAGGGGATACCAGGCGTTGTTTTGGAATAAAACAAGTTTATTTTTATAGAATTATTGGATTTGTTATAAATCATTATCAATCTTCAATATTGTCGTAAAAAATAACGAGATCGAACTTAGATAAATTAATGAATGCACATTTAAGAACCTTCAGAATAAGAGATTCGTATTTTAGTAAATTAAATGACTACTCATCATATGTAAATAAAGATTCTAGTCTAACTTGACAACAAATTAAAATTCCCAAAAACATAAAATAAAATATCATCATCATTAATATTATCACAATCTAGCAACACAATATTTCAATTTCGAAGCTACTGATAGAAAGTCTTATTTTTAGAATACTGACTGTATGTCTCTTGAGTGAGTGGCTCTTCGAACTGGAAATATTGCCTCTTTCCCTTTTTAATAACATTCCGAGCCGGTATGATTTTAATCAAACCATCAAAAAGAACATCCGATACGTCATTCTCCACCAACTTAAACAGCCTTCCACTACCATCGACTGTTTTTAGACATTAGCAAGACATCGCCTTCTTCATCGACGTACGTGACAGTCTCCTTCTTACCAGCTGTAGCTCTCGTTACATCATCCCGCAAGAAGACTGACGAATTTTCCGTAAAAGATCAGTATGTTTTGGTAGAACGCACTTGTATGTTAAAGGGCGGTCTACACCTAATGTGTCTCTTACCAATTCGATCTGCATTCTGGACTCTTTTACGACACGTGTTTGAAGTACCAATTGTATGAGGCGTTTTTCTTCTCGACTTTTGACAGTTTGGTATCGTTCTTTAATGGCATTAGAAAGAACGTTGTACTTCTTTGTATTCTGACTATTACTTTCATCTTTGTTCCTGTTCCTGTCTTTTTTTGATTTTCTTTGCAATCTCTTCTTATATTTTCGAACTTTTTTCTCTAACTGATCTATTTTTTCATCAAACTTAATATTATCTCTGTATAACTTTGATCTATCTCTTTTCACTTTCTTTCTTCACCTTGGAGTACGAGTAGATACTTCAGGGGGAGTCGGTGTTGTTGATGGAGTCATTCGTGGGGTTTCTGGTATTGGTGATGGAGCGGGCGTGTTTAAAAGTATCTCTTCAAGCTTATTTTTCTTCTCCATTATTTTTTTATTTCATTCTTGCTATATTCGCTCTTTGATTCGATTGATTCTGCTGGTGTTAATGTCTTCTTCTTCACCAAGATGGTATCTGGAATTAGGAAATAAGTTATAAGTACTAAACATACATAAGATAGAAAAATATTTGTAACACTTTGCGTAGGAATAATTATCATAATAACGAGTGTATCTATTTCATTATTTCTCAGAATCAGCATAAATATAAGATGAATATCGTTTATTTTACCTCTCCGTCACATACTTTACCACTCCATCACATTAACAATGTGACGGAGTTGCCCGTGACGGAGGGGTAAAACTTTGTTGCAAAGTCGATAACATTTAAATGTTGACATAGAATACATAATTTACACGTTGGCAATAAAATATTTCTTATAACGTAAGAGTAGACAACGAAAAGTAACAATAATAATTATATTTTGAATCAATTACTTACGTGACGAAGCAGTAGGCGAATAAACACACGCACCTCATATCACAGCTTTCGGGCGACTGACGCGCTGTCTCTTGATCTCAGAGGGGAAATCGTTCCAATGGAGGAAGGGGGTCTAAACCTCCAATTGCAGGCCACAAAGACGATCGGCACAAACGCGTATTTCGAAGGACAACCCACGTGACAGAATTTACAAAATAAAACATCAGGTAGTAGGAGACACGTATTTGAGATTTTTTTAATATTTTATTAAAAGTGATAAAAAATAATGGTTGTTATTACATGATAGGTAATATATTTAGGATTTATAAGATATTTTTACGTTTTGTGTCATCATATAATTTTTTCGTAATATTATGGATTATACGCAGGCCGAGGTAGCGGGAGACATCTGTCATTAGTATGAAATACACTTCTGTCACGCGGATTTACAACTCTGTAACATACTTTTTACAATGAAATTATTCAATAATATGTTATATAATCGTGCACAACCATTATGTGTACAGTACAGTGCACGTTGAAATACAATTAAGAAAAAATAATGGTAATTTCCTTGTTTTTCTTTTTACTGACTGGTGGAGACACCTTTTTGTAGGTTAAAAAGAAGAACGACCCATCTGTTTGTAATCAGTGAATTACGTTTGATCTTCCAAATCATGAAATTTCACCTTAGACGTCTTCTTATTACAAACTTTTGTCTTAGTTCAGATTTAATGAAAAGTTATATTATTGAATCAGTATTTATTGAAAGACATTGAAATGAAAAAATAATAATCTATAATTAATAATTCTAGTGCGTAGCTTTGTTTTCGAGACAGAAACTTAAATTTTTAGGGTTCCGTACCTCAAAAGGAAAAACGGAACTCTTATAAGATCACTTTGTTGTCCGTCTGTCTGTCTGTCGGTCTGTCTGTCTGTCTGTCTGTCGGTCGGTCTGTCTGTCTGTCTGTCTGTCTGTCCGTCTGTCTGTCAAGAATTTCTATGTCGAGAATGCGTGGAGGTACCAAGCTGAAATTTGAACTGTATACTCAGGTCTACGGTCCCACGAAGTTGTAAAAAAATCAAACTACTAAGTTTACGTAAAAAAAAGTTACGGCCGTTTATTCAGCAAAAAACGCATATTTCGACACATTCTCAAGGGAATCAAAACCTATAGGGTACTTCCCGTTGACCTAGAACTATGAAATTTGGCAAGTAACATCGTTATACAAGTACAGGAATAAATCTCAAAACTATACATTTGTAAATAGATCTTAAAAAATAGGGGGTCTATATTTTTTATAGGGTGTCGAAATTTCAAATTGAAACTACTAGTTCAAATGGGGTATCATATGAAAGGGCTTGATGTACACATTGCAAAATATATTTTATTTATTTTTTTCGACGCATTATTTCTTATTTATAATGAAAAATATCAAATTTAATATTGATATATATAATAGGGTTCCGTACGTAACGGAACCCTCGGTGGGCGAGTCCGACTCGCACTTGTCAGGTTTTTTTATATAGGCAACAATTTTCAGTCAGTAAAAACTACTCAACACTAAATCGCGTGACATGTACCTTTGCTTAAAGTTATTTTGTAAATTTAATTAAAAAATTGGTAGGAAAAAAATTGTGTGTTCGATTATGAAAATATAGCTTAAGAATACAGAAACAAGTATTCGAATCACACGGTTGTCTAATTCGATTAACCATATAATTATACTAATGCGTTATAGCTGCCAACTGAATTCTTCACAAGATTTCACAGTCTACTGATCTAATTAAGGCATCCCTCAAAACAACGAAATAATTTTATTCAAAGAAAACTTATTAGCTTGAGCTTTCATTCGACAAAAAATATTCTAAATAGCGAACTCAGGTTACTATCTAAAGGGCATAGAGTACAGACGGCTATTAAATGAAATCTAAATATGACTTATTTTAATTTATCATCAAAAATATAAATACTTATTAAATAAACAGTACTTTGAATTCTTAGATATCTAAAAATAAAAATTCCATCAATGAAATTGTATGAAGAAATCGTAATTAATAAAACTGAGGCTTAAATAGCTGCATATTTTTTTAAATACCTGCTGTTATTTTCTTGGGCATGTATATTAATATGCACTAGCACAGATTATAAAATGAATATTTTCAGCTAGAATTTAAACTGATACTACTTACTATGAGTAATCATGAATGGTTGTGGAATGAATAGCATGTCGAGATTTTAAGCGGAGACTACACAGCATAGAGTTCTTCATAATAAAAACAGTAATTTAAAAAACTAAAAAACCCGACTGCTTTTCTGTGTAATTTGGAAATGAAAAACCCCTAAAACAAGAAAACATGTAGCAGTCGGGACCCATTCTAGAAATGGAGGCTTAGTGAATTTAGAGCACATGTAGGGTTCTTGTTTTAGGGGTTTTTCATTTCCAAATTACACAGAAAAGCAGTCGGGTTTTTTAGTTTTTTAAATTACTGTTTTTATTTTATGTTTTTTAGTTTTATTTATTTTGATATATGCAATGTCGCTCTCACAGGAAATACATATCTAATGACACCCGTCGAGCTAAAATCCATCGAGCCGTCCAGACTGCGGCGCACATTTGCATTTGAACTTGGCGCCAGAAATCCGCCATTTTGATTTTTTTTATTTTGACGTACCCAGTGTCACTCTCACAGCAAATACGAATCTAACGACACCTCTCAAGCCAAAATCCATCCAGCCTTTCGGGCTGGAGAGCGTGCCAAACAATTATACATACATATACATACATACTCTCGAAAAACATCAAACACCCTCCTTCTGTCGCAGTCGGGTAAAAAGAGGTTCTTTTTTTCTCGATGGTCGGATCCTGATGCTCTGGGCCCTACCACCGATTGCGAAGCAATTTTAATTTTAAGCTTTTTTTATTGAATAGGCTATAATTTCAAGCTTAGTGCCCATCCATATAAGCTGTGAACGTAAGCCTAGAGTCCTACCATGTAAGTTGTGAATTTTAAGCTTTTTATTGAATAAGAATATAATTTCAAGCCCAATGTCCATCCATATAGCTTTGAACACAAGTCTAGTGTCCTACCATGGAAGTTATGTACGTTTAATTTTATTTATCTGCCTTAGGTTAAGCTATTAAATAAAAACTTCTCAATAAAAAAATACTGAAGATGTGAACTTTAAAACTAGCCAACTAGCCATATTGAAGCCAGCCATGTTAACTTCAATGAAATCGGCTTTTTTATTGAAAAGTTTTTCCTTTTATACATATATTTACATTAAGGGTAATTTACACGTATAACATTTCTAAGTCAATAAAAGGGGCGACAATTTGTTAAGGGTAAGATGTCATGCGGGACAGTCAGTTGCCCGGAAAGCTATTGTCAAGCCCTCTTAGAATAAGCTTACATGGACACACGGACTTAAGATGCGACATTTAAATCGTTTGAACCCGGATATGTCGCAGGAATAGGCTTAGTCCTTTGATATATGAATAATGGTGTAGGTATCTCTAACATGTCAAAATTATTTGAAAGTGCTTGCAATTTTTTTATACATAATCAATCATTAGGATCATGGTAGAAAGACGCAAGGCATGTTTTTTACCGACAAATGTGGCCACGTAATTTGAACTTGCCTACGTCATCAGCTGTATTTTGTATGGAAAATGACAGATCCTAACAACCAAATTCGTGACGTGTACCATGGTTAGAATGGCATTTTATATCATAGCTGACCTTAATGCAGTCACTGATAACATGGATAAGGGCGACGTACCGTTGCTACATAGTTTAAAATTTTTTGATTCACATTGTTAACTATATTCATATGTTTTTATAGCACTCAGGCTGACAATCAAGCATACGCCAGATGTGAAGCACTAGCCAAAAGTACAGACTCACGTATCCAAACGCAATCCATTACGTAGTCTGCCCATGTAATACAATGCATAGGCAGTTCATGGTCATCCTCAGTCTCAATACGGCAACTTCTTCCTTCCTGGGGGTATACCGCTTAATAACTCTTACCGCCTAGTATCTATTGCCACAGCTTTCGATTTTACAATCTCATTATTTTATTTACGCGATTACAGTTTATGATATCAACAATTATTTTAGATAAATTATGATAGATATAAAAGCCTGTAGCTAAAGCTATTTACAAAATAATCAGCTTGGAGAAAATGAGAGAGCTATAAGCAAGAGTGAAAGCAATTGCGTTAGGCGATAGAGGTATCGGTATCCTCATAGCCTGTGGTCTTCTTTAGGGTGGAGGTAATTGCACTACTGTTCATATAAATTACTGCATTCAATCTCTCTTTCACCTGAACCTCGTTTCTTTATCAGCACAGTGTACCACATAGAGGTAAGGTTGGCTTTGGCTCCAAAGATGGTTGTGAACCTCTTTTATCCCAAATATTACCTTTTTCGTCGTCTGCCAAGTCAAAGTAAATCAGGATCGAAGAGGCGGTATCGGTATGGTCTGAAAAAGATCCTAACCACTGCCGGCGATTTTTTTGAAGTAACCAGTTCATTTAGCAAATCCTTAGCTAGTTGGGCGTCTATCTTTGTTAATATTATGTTAGATGCCCAATGCTTTGTAGTAGTGAAGCCTTCAATCTTGTTTTTCTTTTTGAAGTTACATAGCCCTAATATGCATTGTGGGGTGCGCTTCCGGTCATGATAAAACGAACATAATGCCAATGTAGCAAACACCACATCCGGCATAAGCGTGAAACAGACCATCCTATCTGTTAATTACTTAGTAACAATATATTCAGGTTAAGAACCTGCTAAATTAAAGACCAGAAATGGCGGCTTAATTGCACGACCGACGTGACTCCCAGTCTTAACTACGAATCGCACGATAAGTAAACTTGACGTTGAATACGAAATTGTTCATTACACCGAGTCCTGCCACCGGTGGTCATTTTATACAAATTATTTCGTAAATTTAAGTAGTTAAGTTAATTAATGTCTTAGGTAGACCTGCGGTTTTAAGTGTTATTTAGGATATGAGTTATGACTTCTACGAGCATCTATGTTGAATGCCTCTGGATATTTACATAACTATAAATCTTTCTGTTAGCTAACTTGGTTGATCATGAAGAAGATCATATTGTAAAAGGTACATTGATGCTTTAACAAAACGTATAATTTAATGACTCACCACAAGACAAGCAACATACGTTAAGAATGCCTTGTTCACGATCTACTTACCCAGTTAGCGAAGTTGTCATTCCTCAGCCTAATCGATGGTGTAAATCAAGCAGTGCTGACTATATCCTGTATATATTATATATGTTAAATTATGTCAAATTTCTTTAAAATGATATGAATGATTCCAATTGTAATTTAATTTGTTTATTCCAGTACCAGTTGTTAGATTGTAAGTCAATGGTTGCTGCTTAAAAAGTGTATTAATCCAATTGTTGTTTATCTTTATTTCACTTTTAATACAACTCAAATTACCATGAAATTAATAAAAAATAACAAATAGCCTTATCTATAAAACAAGAAAACTAGCGAAAAATTAATGCGCGGTTTAAAATTTTAATACAAATAAGAAATGTGGTTCATCAACATCTTTGGACCAAAGCCAACTTCACCTGCACGCGGTGCACCCTGCTAACTAACAAACGAAGCTCTGGCGAAAAGAGAGGTAGAGAGCGTAATTGTAAGCTACCCGACTGGGGAATGTACCTCCACCTCACAGAATACCGCAGCCAAATAATGGTTCCCTTGAGGGCTGCTGTGTTCCTGCGAATGAGTGAGGTCACCAGAAAGGGAGATGCTGCGATGGCAGCGGGGGCGGCGGCGCGCGAGCGATATTTTATGTTGCGAGCGTTAATATGTCTATGGTAACCGCTTCACATCAGGCGGGCCGATGCTTGTCTGCCACCCGACGTAGTATAAAAAAAAATTAAACTTAATTTCTGTTATAATCTTTTTATCCAAGTTTATTCGAAATTTTCTTATATTCGTAAAAATTTGAAATGTGGAATATATCAGGCACAATTAGAAATAATAAAACGCCGTCACCCAATGCCACACAGGTGCCTCAGTATATTTCAACTACAGTAAAAATCGATTGTAAAGAATAAACAGGAACAGTTCACATCCGCATCACAGCGTCAAATGTAAACAAAAATTAATCGAATGCATTAACCCACTATCGTATCGATGCGATTTGATCCAAAGCGATTTAATTAAGGCTCAGCCCTAGTACGACAATTTATAGTTGCTTTACATTGCGCCAGTACTTGTACTCGCAGCGTACAGGTTTGTAAAAGAAATAAAGTGAGAAAAGGACAAAGAAAAATTTCTGTATGAGGGTTTGCATCCTTCTGTGTGATTTTCTGATTAGTAATGAGGTGCATTAAGTTCATAGGATTTTATTGCCATGATGCCCATGGTATCCTTCAACAATTGCCTAGTTTGCCATTGGTAGAGAATTCGTCCTCAAACATTAGAATCGAAATGGCCACGTTCTATGCTTTTCCAGAAAAGCTTTCCTCGACCTATTATCGAGCTGTAGAATGATAAGGTATAAAAATACATTATCAACAAATAATCGAAACTAATGATGATTGCGATAATTCTGCCCTTAGAAATGATATCATTGTTACCCTCGATGAGATGGCCCCTTTCAAATAAATAAATTCAATAGATCTTCAACCACCTGAAATTTTGGATGAATTATTATCCAAAACCTGGGCAAAAAAACGCGCTTGGAAACTTAGTCACACAGCAGCAGCCCAAATGCAAAACACGAGAATAACAACATCAAGCATCATATCAGCTCACATACTACGTGCACAAAGAACGATTCTGGACCGAAACCCTGGACAACAAACTCGAAAATCGTAAAAAGTTATGGGTCATCCAAAAAACTAATAAAAGACCTCCTAGGTAACTACACATATACCGAATTGTAAACGCGAGTTTTAAATCATCAATAAACTCATCGATGCGGCCAGTAGAGAATTTTTCCTGAACCACTCAAATCAAAACTTGAAGGTACACGAGAGAAATAATCTCTGGTTAGAACCTCGTAGTCGTCTTATTCAATAGCTGCCTGTCAAGGACTGGCGAGGAGGAGGCGACTACAGTATGAGGTTACTAAAAAAAAGACTGAAGAGGATCGGATAGATAGAGGATCGGCAACACACTTGTGATTCCCCTGATGTAACAGGCACTTACAAGGTGTAGTAACATTTTTTCCATCAGGCGAGCTGTATATTTCCACCTGAGTGGTTCTTAATGTGTTATTACCACAACCACGTAGTGGATTTTATTAAATATTTCCTTAGTTTCAAGGAAATAGCTATTAAAATCCACTACATGCCTATACTGTTCTTATATGCATGTAATACATTTAGGATTGAAAACCAATTTGTTTAATCGACTATATTAAAGTCATTGCAAACGAGGCTACTGTCAATCCTTCGATCACGACTCATTTTAATCGTTTCAAACGCATCAATACACTCATACAGCGGTATTTAATGTCCAATATGTAATCCAACGTATCACTTCTCTAACAAATCATCTTAGTTAGAGAAGCAATGCGTGGTTTAGCCAAGTTGTGTTTTTTTTTTTTGTATGAGAGGGGAGCAAACAAGCAGTCACCTGATGGAAAACAATCACCACCGCCCATAGAGATTAGCAATATCAAGGGGTTGCCGATCCGTTGCCAGCCTATATTCCTTCCTTTCTTTCTAGTGACCTCACCAGGAATACAACAACTCTCAAGGGAATTGTTATTTGGCTGCGATATTCTGAGGTGAGGATATTTCCTCAGTCGGGCAACTTAAAAACTATACTATGACCTACTTCTCATTTAGCCAGAGCCTCGTTTGGCAGACAGCAGTGTGCATCATATGCAGGTGAAGTTGGCTTGGTTTAATGATATTAATGAACCATTATAGCAGTAAAATAGTTCAACGAATGCTGCGGAGACCATGGTAGACACCAGGTATGTTATTTACTGACAGATGGTGCCACGTGATGTGAACTTGCATACGTCATTAGTTGTATTTTGATGACGAAAAATCGTGACGTAGTCTTGGCGATATACCTATCTGTCGCCGGAAGATCATACCTGCTTTTTGTTTTCTATCATGATATTTCAGAAGCTCAATTGCAGAAGAAAAATTTCGCACAGCTCAAACCACTGGGTGAATAGGGTTAATATTTGGCATAATCATCCGCTAAGATTATTTTTTTTGAAATTCCCACGAAATATCGGTTTGGTGCGTACAAAGTCAAGAGCGCAAGCTAGTATCGAAAAAGATAAAATTTCCTACTTCAGCTAGTAACATATAAATTTACTTCAGTAAAAATTGTCTACAAAGCATGACAAAGCGCTTGTTTAAACTATATATTTATATAAATACGCTTGTATACGAGTACTTACAATACGCAAAGAAGGCAAAATATGTGAACATACAGGTAAGCATTTTACCTACAGCTTTTCAATAGTTGTTTTTGGTAATCAAAAACAACTATTGAAAATTTAACATCTTGACGCATTGGTAAACAATGCCGGCACAGAGTGACTGCCGGGCAATTACCTAGTTTCTTTCCAGAATAGAGGCATGTAGGACGCATCTAGGTTCTTTACCTTCATATCTTGTACTAAAAACGAAATACTACACGTACAAATCTCAAAACACGGTATAGAAACATTCCTACCAGTAGAATCACAAAATGAGAATCGAAGTCGGAAATCAAATCCAATTTGGTTCATTTGCTCGCCAGCAAAGTTCACATCCAACTCTTGAATTGAACGGATTACCTTCTGAAATGAAGTTCGTACTGCGCTCGTAAACTTTATACTGATAGTTTTACCTATAAAAACATTACGGTTTTATTTTTTTGTTTGTAAAAGGATTCTAGCAGATTGTACTTGTAGGTATTTTGCTGGTTTGAAATGAAAATTTAATTATAGATGCCGAGGAAAAGTCACAGTTTATATTAATTTTTGTGTGTTTCTGATCTTCAGTGAGGTGATTTAATTACCCTATGCTTTTAAAAGAGCTAATCTTGTAAACATAATATAATTATGTCAAGACGATCTCGCAAATGACTCTAACAATTTCAATGAAATTTACAATATACGAGAATGCAGGGACGAGAATTCGATTCTCGCTAAGTCTCGTCATCAATAGCTCTTATTCATCCCACTGCTGGGATATGAGTCTCCCCTCCATCGAAGGGGTTTAGAGCATACTTCACGACACTGCTCAACTGCAGGTTGGCGGACTGTTTTCAAGTAGCCTGAAGGCCACTGACTTGGCTTAACGACTATCTGACAACAGCCGGGACAGAATTTTTAACGTGTCCTCCAAAGCACGAAGGAACTCGAGATAAATCGAGATTCATCTTTGACGCCTCAGTCTGACCGTCAACTTTGTTTAAATACGCTCTGTGTTATACATTCTATTAATCGGTTATAATATCATTGTTTGCAAACTTAAATAATATTTGTGACTATCATTTTTATCCCGGGATTTATTATTCATAAAGTGTAAAGTGATAGATTGCGAAATAAAGTGATAATCCGAGTGAATTCTTTGTCAAGTAAAGGTAGTAACGTGTCAAGTCATCGACATACCATTGCATACTCGCACGGAAAACTCGCGGCTATTGTAACTGCGCAAGGGCTATTTCGGCGTATTCTGTGCGCCTGATGTGTCATAGCTTCGACGGGTTCAAAGAGTAAACTACTCGGAAGGGCATTTTCTGTGATTGTGCTTCCGTGAGGCCGGATAACTTGGTAATTATAATTGCACCTTAGCCTTTATTATTTCATAAGGATGAAGTGTTCTGGCTGCCTGAAGAATACTAGGGAAGCTAATTCTATTCGTTGTACCGGTTGCGTGGGCGTTTTCTGCTCTCTGTGCATAAGCATAACTTCTCTCTCCTCGGAACGCAAGAAAACTTGGAAGTGTCCTACTTGTTGTGCTGCACAGAAGGCCGGAGGTGATAATAGTCTTACGCCTGTAAGACCCGGTGGTGGTAATGAGCTCCAAGGTGAAGCAATTCGCACAAAATCCGATTGCTCATCCGTGGACAATAACTCAGATACGTATAAAAAACCTTACGGAGCAGTTGCGCACCGTGTCTGCGAAGCTTGAGGATGTTACTAAATCTCTCAATCATGCCCATGAACGAATGGAGGAACTGGTGGCCACTATAAAGGCTAATGATACACGTATGAAATACTTGGAGAAAAGGGATCAAGAGTTAACATTATTGCAATCGACAGTAGAACAACTTCGAGGCGAAATACTTGTGCAGCAGCAGAGTAGACTCCTAAACGAAATGGAGATAATTGGTGTACCTGAATCGGAAGGGGAGAACCTACATCATACAAGTTGCAGCTCGAAAACTTGGAGTAGAATTGGATGACAGAGAGGTGGACTGGGTCACTAGAGTAGGTCCGCGTCGGTCTCCAATACCCTACGAGGAGCTGCCAGAAGGAGGGAGCACGATGCCACGGCCCATAGTTGTGCTACTGCTACGGCGGTCCAAACGTGACCAAATGATAAAAGCATCTAAATCACCTAGAATGAACAGTGCTGACTTGGGTGCCTCTGGTACCCCTCGTAAAGTGTTCTTCAATGAGAGACTAACCAAGGAGAATAGGAACTTGTTTCGAGATGCTAGGCGTAAGGCGAAGGACGAAGGATATTCGTACTGTTGGTGCCGGCAAGGCGCTATATATGTCCGACACCGCGAAGGAAAGTCAGCTGTGCTTATACGATCGCAGGGTGATCTGGATCGCTTATTTAATAATAGTGCTGATACTGTCAGCGCTGAGGAGGAAAGTAATTGTTCTAAACTGTCTGTTTGACTGCCCTCATATTGTACTGAATTGCGATTTGTACAGTCGTTCGTATAGTTGTAAAGATCATTTTCATGGTCTTCTCCACAAATGTACTATATACCAGAGTCAAAAGGCCGTTGGCATTGTTGTTATAATTATTGCTGCAATGTGTTTTGTTTATTTCTGCAATTTTAATGTGTTTCTACTCGTGGAAAATTTGAAAAAATATTCTGTATCATATGACTATATCTTTATGTCTAATTGCTGTGTTATATTTTGTGTACTAAAAATTGAGATAGTAGCTTGTGTGCTTGTTCCTAACGTACTGCAAGGTTTTGTATCCATTTTTATATTTAGTGTAAATTTGCCTGCCAACCAAACAACTTTAATTTCGCGTATTGGACAAAACATGTACATTGTTTGTATTTTCTATCGCCTAATGATGCAATACATAATCTCAGGAATCGGTATAATTGTGAGTGTTCATATCTCCAAGAAAGAATATTATCGCTGGCAAAGTGTCGTGGTTACTTGAGCAACGCTCACATATCAATATTGGACAGAACATCATATATCAAGACCACCACTTTGTTACGTCACACCTCTTATTCTGCATGCATTAACTCAGAAAACTGTACGACTGCTATGTATAATATTGTATTTTTGTGGCTGATGCTGTTAGAAACGTTATAGCATTTTTTGTTGTATTTCTAGTGGTAATAATTTTTTTTTTTTTTTTTTTTATTTTAAATAAACCCATCCATGGACAGGCTACGGTCGATATTGCTTAACTTGCGTGTTCGGTTATTCTGACGCGGGCATAGACGCCATCGAGCTTCACAATTCTAGGAAAATTTGTAGTTCCCTAAAAAACGCGGAGCCGGTCTCCCAGATGCTAATATTGAATAAAATCTGACCGGGACGGGATGCAACTATTGTGTGTAAAAACTACCAGCCTAACCATAGAAGTATGAACTCTTAAGTCACCGTATATAATAATGTGTACTATGCTTGAGTGAGGAGCTTGATGGCGATGTTGCGAATGTCAACCTAATCGATCACGCAAGTTAAGCAGCGTCTACCGTAGTCTGTCTATGGATGCGTTTATCTATATCGAGCTCCTTGGTGCTTCGTAGGGTACATTAACCTGTCGATCTCGGCTGTTGTCTATAGTTAACTGTCGTTAAGCCAAGACAGTGGCATTAGCTTGAAAACACTGGCATCCGCCAACCTGCAATTAAGCAGCGTGGTAGGGTATGGTCTAAACCCCTTCGATTGAGGGACGACCGACATACTTAAATGCTCAAATCACAAACTGATTTTATTTACATAAACAGAGAATAAATATTCCAGAATAAAGTACTCAGGGGCATTGTAAATGCACCGTGGTACTTCAAAAATGACTATCTCCATCGGGACCTTAAAGTGGAGTGATACAAAAATATGCAGAAGCTCATGAACTTAGACTTCATCACCATGTGAATCCGGAAGTAGTCAAACTTCTCGATAACACAGACCTAGTGAGAAGACTCAAAAGAACAAAACCTTTTGAGTTAGTGTAGTAATAAGTGAGACAATAGTAGTGATAGTACATTAAATATAACACAACAAGAAAGTGTTTCACCTTAATAGACACTAAGAAAAGTTAATGGACATTATTCTTAGACTATAATAGTTAGAAGTTTATGTTAAAGTTAAATTACTTATTAGCCCGTAAGCTAGATCGTAATATTTAAAGCATCATGCTTTATAGAAAAAAAAAAAAAAAATACATAAAGGCTCTTACTTACCCATATCTAATAGCTATCATAAATATAACCGAGTACAAAGATAAAAATAAATACATTGTCCACAGAAACGTACATTCCAGCGCTAAAAATGTTTGAGTGCATTCTGCGCAACCCAAAAACAATGTTACAGAATATTTCACCAAGAATGTTATTCTAAAAATGTTGGACAGAAATCTGCATTTTTACGTAGGTATATTTTTATTTGAGCAGTGGACTTCATTAGAATTGTTATTCTTTCGCAATGTTCGGTTTAAAATTGGGTCTTTGGTGTCTTTATTTATAGAAACAGTTACTAATGTTACGATGTTAAGATGGTTTCACATAACCAAGGGCCTACCGTCGAATCTGAAGGCGAATACCATCGAATTTTTTGCTTGCGAAAATCAAACTTCAAATTAGATTTCATCTACTTGTGTTTAGCTCAGCTGATAGAAACGATGGGACTCTACCGACTAAGCTGAAGGTGTTTGGCAATACCACAGTATAAGTAATAGTACTACATACAGTAAGGACTCTCCCTGCCGCTCTCTCGTATCGACCTCAACTCCCCTCTGACACGAATCTGGAACAATATGTACGGCGCCGCTCGCACATGCGTTCATTTACACTCTGTACAGACACAGTTGTCTACGTAGTAGTTAACGATGCGACATTTGTATGGAGAGGCCGGGGTGTGGCAATACCGTAAACGTAAGACCTATTTTTCGAAACAAACAAAATAATCAGTGGTAATCGGCTTCAGTTTCAGCGGTAGGGCCCGGATTAGGGAACATATCGTCTCGTCCATAGAATAAAGTCTGACCTGTATTATTGGTAGTTCACATTCGTGTCGTTTTATGGAGAGCTAATGTCTGTTTGAACATATTCGATTCCAAATATTGGATTTATGGGATAAGAAAATTCTAAAAAAAACTATGTCTGTAGAATTCATATTCCTTATTTCGTCAAGCTTTCTAACTCGTTTTTCACGATCACTTTCGTCTCTGCGACTTAGCGGAAGCCAGTGTTTTCAAGCCGCCTAAAGGCCACTGGCTTAACGAGTGGCATCTAGTGGCAACAGCCAGGACCTCAGATCACTCATGATATAACGTGTCCTCCGAAGCACGGAGGAGCTCGGGATAATATAAACCCATCCATGGATAAGTTGCGGTCGACGCTACTTAACTTGCGTGTTCGATTAGACTGACACGCGCAACGACAGCATCGAGCTCCTCCTGTATGAGATATAATAAATTTATGAACTCATACCAAGTGTGTATTAGTCTTTACAAAAACAAAGCAGTTTATACGTTAGAAAAAACCGCAAGGAATATTTTCACACTAAAGAGAAAGGCTATAAAACCGTCTTCTCAGTTTTAAACTTAAAACGCTGTTAACATTTTGTTTCAAAATAAGTCACGGAGGAAAAATAATAAGTTACCGGCTATCGCGGTTATGGCTCCCTCGAGACGGGGAAAAACTGAATTTCTGACTGAAAACTTTTTAATAAGCATATCATTTTTGTTATTCTGTCTCGATTCTATTTTGAAGGGATGGAATTCAGAATTAGATATATGAGATATTGCCGTTAAAGTTGAAATAATAATGATTTGACAAACTATTTCTAGTAGATTATCTATCAGCAAATATTCCTACCCTTGACCTAGAAAAGTTAAATCTAATACTTCTCAAGCAAATAGCACTCTCGTCTCCCATGGGACCGATAAGTGGCATGATGCCTTCGATTCCAATAAAAGTTCGATACCGCGACAGACCGATTTCAATATCGGTAAATCAGAGTTTTATTTACATTTCATTTGTTCAGATAAGGACTGCTGTGTGCGTCTCACTGAATAATCGAATAAATAGGTACATTTTTTTATATTATAAATGTGGTTCAATTTATCTTCTGTATTTTCGCTTTTCTAAAAAGGGGTTGAATTTTGATTCAGATGTTGTTTATTTTGGTCTTTTTTTTATACTACGTCGGGTGGCAGACAAGCATACGGCCCGCCTGATGTGAAGCGGTTACCGGAGCCATATTAACGCTCGCAATCTAAAATTGCGCCGCCATCCCCGCTGCCAACGCAGCATTGCCTTTCTGGTGATCTCACTGACACGCAGTAACAAACATTTTGCTTTCGAATGCATCGAATTATAAGACGTTGTCACGTCAAAAATGATTTTTTTTCGTGTTTCCATGCCTATGATAGAGGCGAACATTTTGTACGATATTCGTAAAAACTACACCACCTGTTATTGTAACCTAATTCTTCTTGCAAATAAATAAATATTCTATTCTATTTACAAACAAATATGTATTTAAATATAATATCAGTTATCTAGTACTCATACTACAACCTTTGCTTAGTTTGAGCTCATAGATGGCGATGTGTAATTTGTCCAGAATACATTACATATTTGGGGTCAGCGAAGTATTTATTTTAATTGTTTAATTTTAATTATAAATTTTAGTTTGCAATCTGCCACATAAATGTTTTGGTTTACATACTGTAAATTTATATGTAAATTTAATAAAGAAATAAATGTCTTTTATAGATGTTTTAAGCAAGTATTACATGCCCATATCACGAAAGGCGATTTCCTCTCATCATATCCGGCACAGGTGCTACTTTCAAAGTTTCTCAAATACAACTATTTCTTATCTTATACATTCTAGTCACGCCACACATCCATCTCAACTTTTAGTTAAATATAAATGTTTTTCTATAATTATATTATGATATAATTTAAGAAAAACATTTATATTTAACTTATTTATATTTATATTTAACCGGGATCGTCCGAAAATATTGGGATCTTGGTGTGCCAAGATCACAATATTTTCGGACGATCCCGGTCACTGTGAAACGCAAATTTGTGCGATAATGTTTATCTCGAAGGGAGAATAAGGTAGTCTGATGAGACAGGTAGCGAGTGATTATACTATAGACTGCTTTTTATGTTCATCATCATCAGCCTGTATCTACCCACTGCTGGATATAAGCCTTCCCCAATGCTTTCCACCAAACACGATCCTATGCCTTTCGCATCTAGCCGCTTTCACGCGCTTTCGTAGGTCATCGGTCTATGTAGAATTCTAGAAGGAGTTCAATGCTTCGTCATCCTATGCGCGGCTTTCACTCTAATACCTTCCTCCCCTTTTGTCATCACTTACTCAGCTGATGTGACCGACCCATTGCCACTTCAGCTTGCAAACTCTGAAATCTATGTCGATAACTTTGGTTCTCCGTCGAATTCCGGATGCGATCCATCAAAGAAACCCTGAGCATTGCCCTCTCCATCGCTCGCCTTTAGTCTGTGGACCAGTCCGATGCTCAATATCCAAGTATCTGCACCATAGATCATTACAGGGACACACTGGTGACACTTTTCATGTTTGAGTATTTATGACTCCTGTGAAAAAAACAAAGATTCAAAAAGAACCAACTCCCTGTTCGTACAAGAATTGGTAAGTTGTGCATATAAAAGTTGTGCCCTAGAAAATGACATAATTATGTGAAGCTATTCGCTTTACGCTTCGCTGGGTTGAAAAGTTCACGTTGTGTCTGCAACTATTAAGTGGTTAACCGTTGTTAAACAAATTGTACGAGCATAAATAAAATGTCAGTACAATGCGATAGCTACCCGTATTTTAAAATAGTTTTATGACAAGAAAATGGTAAATTGAGTGGTTATTTTAATTTCAATTTTAAATATTAAAGTTATATAATATGTTTCTATTCTCGTTTTTTACCAGCTTTTATGTAGTTTCACCGCTTTAATCAGATCTTTAATCAAGTCTTTCAAAGTCAAATTTGATCCCCCACCTTTTCCTTGAGGGTTGTTGAATTGTTCTTTGGCTGCAGCATTCTGTGAGGTGGAGGTACTTCCTCAATCGGGCAGCTTTCAAATACGCTCAACCGGCAACGCTCAAGTCGGCAGGGTGCACCACTTACAGGCGAGCCAAATCCAACGCTTTGGCTCTAAAGAACGTAGTGAGTCAACTATACCCCCAAATTGAATTTCACCAAAAATTGAATAAAATTGAAATTTTACCTAAAATTGTGTACTACCAGATAAAGATCGGTAATGAAATAAAATGTTTTACTGGCAGATGTGAGATAAAAAATATTAAAACGTTTATAACACCTACCTGTGATACATCTATGGTTATTAGTAGCATTTAGATGTGAAGATAACGTCTGGAATGATGAATGACGACTTTTCGATGACCTCCGTGGTCAAGAAATAACTCCCACTCAAGGGTAACTAGGAGACTCGATTCAAATGTTTCATCAATTGTGTTGTAAAAGACACTTCACATTCACACATTCGCATGCCGCGAATTCTAGCACTGTAGGTACTAACGCTATGTCCACCATGGGCCCGTGGCACGCGAGGGGTTAATAGTGTTGAAAATATTTTTTTTACGTGATAACGTCTTATAAATCGATAAACGCCGGCTGCACGCACGAAAATGCATGACTCATTGTCACATTCCGCCTGAGCCGAGCGTGCAAGCGAGAGAACGGAACAAGCGATAGAGAGGCACGGTCGGTTTAAGCGTTCGGCTTGTGACGCATCTATCTCTCTGCCACTCCATCGGCCGATGTTTTCTTATGTCGTTATCATGTAACATTATCGTCGGAAAACCTACTTTATAGACAAGTATTTTTTTGGAAGGAACGATTCCGTAAAGTTACCTAAAAATTTTAAGTTTAGAAAGTTTCCAAAAAAATATTTTTACTTACCCTAACAATGAATTCGTGAAATTGGCAATTAAAAAAGCGAAAGGTCACTCAGTAACATGCACAATATATTTTTAAGTAATCCATCTGCAATAGACTGACGTCTATTCGATCAATTGAAACGAAATCGACTGTACTCTATCTACAAAACAGTTTATTCATCTCGAACTTCTCCGTGCTTCGGAGGGTACTTTAAGCCGTAGGATCTGGCTGGTGCTATTCGATGACAGTCGTTAAAGTAAACCTTTGCAAAACAAACCTAACCTAACCGAAAGATAAACTAAAGATAGTCCTAAAGTTTGCTGTTCCGTAATACGGCGATTCTACGAATCTCTAACAATTGTAAATGCTCTAACAATTTTGATGAAATTTACTGTATATCTGTATATTGCAGTATAGTAACGGGGATTTAAATAAAAAAAATCAATCTAGCTAAGAAAGTTTGTATTCCATAAAAAACAATAAAAAGCACACGAAAATAAAATCTAAGAAAGGATAAATAAGTAAACTTTAGCTTTAACGGTCGTGAAAACAAACCCATTTCAATTAATGAAAGTAAATTATTATAAACAGACGAACAAATTTGGAGCACGCTTGATCATGTGGGGAGTCGAAATGTTCAAAGAGACGCATCAAGGGTATAAGCCGACGGCTTCATTTTTAAATTTGTTGACGCTGCAGTCACGTTTCAAGGATTTCGGGAACTTTAATACGCTATTAGGTCGATCGTTAAACTTCGGATGAGTGACATCTTTAACTGAACCATGTTATACCTTCATCCAGAATATTAAAGCAGCTGATATTGATTCTTAACTCCAAAACATTATAGTACATATTTGGATGACTGATTCAGTTGAGTGTAATTATTATTTTTGTGTTGGTAAGTTGTCGACTGCACTGTCACATTGGACTTTTTGGGTCGTCATTCGTATTTCATGTGTTTTGAGAAACGATTCAGATTAATTTTAGTTTTAATAGGAATCCCGTGACGAACGTTTGGATGTGTTAATAACTTGATGGAATTATTAGCATTTTCTCGTCACCCTTCTTTACTTATAGGTACGGGTATGGGACCCTTCAAGAGAAGCGTGAAGAAGCATCTTGTAGGCCAGCATGGCAGCGTCAACTGACAAGACATCAAGGTCTCTTGTCCGTTGCCGATGCGATTGGGGCTCCTCTTTTCGCTTACCATCAGGCGAAGCGGAGCCAATATGCTGAGCTAATATAAAAAAAAAAAAAACAAAGAAAAAGAAAGGTATCTAATTGGGAAAAAGATAGATAATTGTGTATGTGGATAAATAAATAAATAATAAATTATTGTGAGTGAGACATTTTTTTCCTTTTAATTGATAGCTACACCAATGTAATGTAATGTGCATCGACCTTAAAAATATTGATAGCAGAGACAACCTTTTCTTTTTTAGGGTTCCGTACCCAAAGGATAAAGAGGAACCCTATTACTAAGGCTCCGCTGTCCGTCCGTCCGTCCGTCCGTCTGTCACCAGGCTGTATCTCATGAACCGTGATAGTTGGACAGTTGAAAATTTCATAGATGATGTATTTCTGTTGCCGCTATAACAACAAATACTAAAAAATATAATAAAGTAAATATTTAAGGGGGCTCCCATACAACAAACGTGATTTTTTTTGCTCGTTTTTGCTCGCAATTTATAACGGTAATGGGTAGACGCTTGAAATACTCACATAATATTTAGTTCTATATTCACTTTAATAATATATAATTAATAAAAATATAACAAATATTTAGGGGGGCTCTCATACAACTAACGTGATTTTTTTGCCGTTTTTATAGATAATTGTACGGAACCCTTCGTGCAGGACTCCGACTCGCATTTGGCCGGTTTTATTTTAATTTATAGACAATGATGGCATGTAATTGTGCATGAACCTTAAAAGTACTGCTGGGGGAAAGGTTCCCTTTGCCTTTGGGGGAAAGGTTTATAACGGCCAGTCAGCGCTCTCAGCGGGCATTATTATGATAGGGTTCTTGGTGATGGCATAAGGTTTGTCTGAATATGTAATCACCACATGTGCAATATTGCAGCAGTATAATAAACGGTAGTGAAGTTGCAGTAAATCTTTTGTAATTAATTACCTTCTGGTGGTCTCATCCTTACCTATTCACGATTTGTTCCCAGTTTGAGAAACGATGGTAGAGACTTGAGATTGAGGGTTTGTCACGATAGAAAAACAGAGTGCGCGTATGGACATTCGCCCTGATGAATATTTCCGTATGAGATCGAAACTAGTCGGCTTACCCGACAAAAATACGTGAGTGGCCTATTTAATGTAATTAATTAATTGACGTTATTAGATACTACCAGATAGTCTCTACTATCGTCAATTAATTGACAACAGACGAGTTATACAGATAACACTAGTAGAACCTAATAAGCATATCCACGTACCTTTAACAGCATGTATCTTTTGACTCACTGCCGGACACATCAAGGACATACCGTCACCAAAGCTTTTCACTGTAATTATGATATCCTCCACTTACATATACTTGGCCGTTTACTCTAGGATGTTCCTTGCCATCTACCATCACTGACTGGACAGATGTCTTGAGAATCGCGTTTCTTTCAACGGCCTCTTGAGATTTGAAAACAGCCACAAGTCACAGGTTTATAATACAATAAAAAGCCAGAACCACAGGAATCTTCTTAATTAGCCAAATAATAAATTAAGTGTGATGAATGTGCAAGAGGTTTGACTAACGACGTTAATCAAAACCACCTTTAACTGACTTATACAGTCAAAGGTAGTTCTGGCCGAGAACATTGGTTAAGTTAGGATAAGCATTTGACACAACAAAAACCGTTGGAGCGAAGCGAGAAGGGCTCGCTTTGCCTTCGGAGAGGGAATTGAAGTAACCAGAAAAAAAACCCGAGGTTTAACTAGTTCAACCTAGGAGCGCTTAGATTTCGACGAACTGGTGGTCGAATGGCTAGCAATAGCTACTTTGACTCCGAGGTCGCGGGTTCGATCCCCACACAAGACAAACATTTGTGTGCATGAACATGTCTGTTTGTCTTGTTTTCTATGTATACATCATCATCATCATCAGGTCCATTTTAGTCTCCACTACAGGAGCACGACCCTCTCTCGACCGTCCTAGACGGAAGGAGGATTTGGCCTACACTCCCCACGCTGGCGAGACGGGTTGGGGAGGCCTGATCGATGTTTTATAATGTATTTTTCTATGTATTATAAGTATATATTTACAAAAAAAGTATTTAAGTACATTTATCAGTTGTCTAGTACCCATAGTACAAGCCTTGCGCTTAATTTTAGACTAGATGGCGCTGTGTAAATTAACCAGTTTTTTTTTTATTATTTCTATTTCGGGTATTGATTGATATAATAACGCCTTTCAATATCTAGAGTAACTAATAAATAGATTGTTCAATAATTACATTTTTTTCTTTAATATCGTCTCATACTTAATACCTATAACAGAATTTCTCACGGCTACTATGTCCTCACAGCAAAACACTTGAAAATTAAAAAATCACTATTGATTTACGCCTAGCCTACCGGATCTATAAACCCACGCCTTAACTAATACTTGTAAAATAATGCTTACAATATCCCGCGGGGCCGGCACCGTGGTGTACGAGTTTTATTGCTTAATCTCTTACAGGCCATATCAATAAATAAACGCTATGAAAACAAAGTTAAATAAAAAAAATGGAGACTATGTAGATCATAAGTGTATAATATGTTTCTTTTTGTATCATTATTACGTATTTACTGTTTTTATCCGTGGGGGCTACTAGTTAAAATGTAAATGCAAAAAAAAAAACAATATATCCCTCCGAATCAGAAGGTTTAGGAGATATATTATTATGAATTCATCGCTATATACATTTAAAAAAATCACCATATCGATACAAGTATTCTTGAGGGCGCTTAATAACTACTTTGCTTGCGTCCGCGCCTTCGTACGCGCGAATCCCCGTGTCCCGTAGGAAATTTTAAATATTGTATAAAATAGTGGATGCCCACGTCATATGGCAATTTCAAACCCGATTTGTCTAGTGGTTTGAGCTGTGTGTTGATAGATCAGTCAGTAACGGTTGCTTTTTATAGATACGGACTACTTAGATGGTTTAATTTATCGAGAACTTATGTTTTGCACTCTGTAATACAGTTTTGTTGATATCAAATGGGAACCATATAATTTTCTGGGACGTATTATAAAATGACAAAAAAAAAGAAAAACATTATTCATAAAAAGTGCAAGACGTGTCTAAGTGCCCAGAAGAATCCTTGGGCTCTTCTGGGCACTATAATGTAATATTAAAATGAAATTAAATTTTATTTATTCAGCCATTGGGCTGAATTTGAAAAGGAGTTGATACTTGCCGCTGAGTGGCACTATACACTAATTGACGATCTACAGCAGTATGCCTTTTAGGACATTTTATGCCACTAACTGTGAAATTGTGGAATCAACCCCTCAAATGTATTCCCAAATAAATACGACATGAGAGCATTCAAGGACAGGGTTAATTTTTCCCTTAAAATACTGACAAAATATAAAAGTGGTGTATTTAAAAAAAAAGATGTGCTTTGAACTACATGACTGAAGTCAAACTTCTTTAGCTCTACTAACTTATATTTCTTCCCTTTCAACTTCCGCTAACCTCGCCCGGTCACACTTTTCGTAACGCTCTCGTCACTCATTCACCAGCTTACTCTCAAACTCAAGCGTGCAGAGAAGTTTTAGTTCAAAAAAATCGAATGTTATATTATGTTTAAAGAATTCTTATTGGTTTCATACTGGTTATAATCATCATCATCATCATCAGGTCATTTTAGTCTCCACTACAGGAGCACGACCCTCTCTCGTCCGTCACAGACAGGAGGACTTAGCCTACACTCCCCACGCTGGACAGACGGGTTGGGGAGGCGGGTTGGGGAGGACTGGTTATAATATAAAACCATAATTGTCAAAGTGCAAATAAAGTGATAATAGATGATATTGCCACCGCAACTCTTAATCCTTTTAATTGGTTATTTAGCATAGTAAAATAAAATGACACCGGTTAACGATCCAGTCAGGATCCGCGGAATAATATTATTAATTTATAGCATAATTTTAAAGTTTTTTATGAAAATGTCTTTAATTACGCCATTAGGCGTATTTAAATTTTAAGATTATCATTAAAGTTTATAGAGTCATATTTTAAACTATAGATCTTTAATTGTACCTTCTGTATTTTTTTATACCACTAAAGTGGCAAACAAGGATACGGCCCGCCTGATAGAAATTAGTTACCGTAGCCTATGAACGCTTGTAATACCAGTGGCATCATACGCACGTTGCTGGCCAAACTTTGTATTTTTACTTTTTACTAGATACTTTTTTTTTTCAAACATATTTGCATGTTGCTACTTAGCTACGAGAAAGGCATGAAGGGTATTGATAGGTCTGGTGTTGCTAGCGGTCACAAGTTGCAATAACTGGTTGCCATCAGGTGAATCGTATGATTGTTTGCTACTTTAGTGCTATAAAAACAAAAATAGTAAATAAAATTTAAACAGATGGACTTTACAACATTTCAAAAGGTTTATCCAGTTTATCTAGATTATTCATTACTCATTGGGGTATAGCACAGCAATATCTTTAGATCCAAAGCTATACCTTATCTGCATAAGGTACACCCTTCTGACTAGTTTCGAGATTCTGGGGAAAAAGAGGAAAAAGAAGTAACTTCGACTGGGAAAGTACTTCACCTCACAGAATATAGCTGCCCAATAACAATATCCTTAAGGATTGATATGCTCCTGCGAGTGAGTGAAATCACCAAACGTAAGTAGATATTTCGTTAGCAGCAGGGGTGCAACCCCGCGAGGAATACTCTTTATATTGTAAGAGTCTATAGGTGATGGTATATAACGGGTAACAGCTTTACATCAATCGGGCCGTAAGCTGGTTTGAGAACCGGCGTCGTAAAAAAAATTGGTTTGTTAAGTCAGTTTACAGACGATAAGTTTACGTGATAACGTCTTATGGAAACTTCGGCCGATGGAGTGAAAGAGAGATAGATGCGTCACAAGCTAAAGGCTTAGGCCGATCGTGCCTCTCTATCGCTTGCTGTTGTTGTAGCTCAGGCGGAACGAGACATTGAGTCATGCTTTTTATGCATGCAGCC
Organism: Hypsopygia costalis; assembly: GCA_937001555.2. Lineage (NCBI taxonomy): Eukaryota > Metazoa > Arthropoda > Insecta > Lepidoptera > Pyralidae > Hypsopygia > Hypsopygia costalis. Next base: position 8,708,423 of record OW443335.2, read on the forward strand.
GGCGTTCATCGATTTACATGACGTTATCACCTCAAAATGTATATTAACGACCAGTATATACAATGAGTTATATCTAAGCACATGCTTAATAATAATAATGCTTTTCAAGATTCAGAATAGTTACCTAGTACATACTAGGTAACTATTCTGATTCTTGAAACAATAATTACTGCTAGCTGCAAACCCGCAACTGCATTGAATATATTAGTAATTACATCGACTGTATTGCAATACAGTTCTGTCCGATGGTGAATTGATACACTAACGTAATACATGTAAGATATCACATAACAGTATGTTATGTGCTACACAACTATTTTATACTGACCCAACAGACGTTGTCCTGTATTAGGAAACTATGAATATTGAATACGAATTGGTTTCGCGCACACTGGCAAATGACTGACAGTTCGTCTGACAGGTCGATCTGTCAACGCCATTAAGTTACATTAGTTAATATGGTGGTACAGTTTTCTTAAATTTTCTAATATTCCTCTCAACTTCCTATTTTTTTTTTAATAAGAACCTTCTCCAGACTATAATAAACACTAGAAAAATTTTATGACTGAAAATGCTCCACCCGTTCACGCGTGACCGATGGAATGGATGACCAAGGGAAATATAATATATATATAATATATGTTGTATTTTATGCATGTGATAAATAGAATGACTTAAGGCTGTTCTTGGTGACTTGATAAACTCGTATGTCGGTATTTACCCACCTAGATAAAGTAATAGGCCTTATAGCTTTCGGGTTAAGCCACTTACTTAGGCTTGAGGCTTTCTGCCAGCGATGTGTGCCCCCAGATTTAAGAATGTCATTGATTCTATATTCAAATCCATTTTTTTTTACACTACGTCGGGTGGCAGATAAACATACGGCCCGTCTGATATGAAGTGGTTACCGTAGCCATATTAATGCACGCAACATAAAATATCGTTCGCGCGCCGCCACCCCCGCTGCCAACGGAGCATCTCCTTCCATTCTGGTGACCTCACTTACTAGCAGGAACACAACAACCCTCAAGAGAATTGATATTTGGCTGCGGTATTCCGTGAGGTAGAGGTACATTCCCCAGTCAGGTAGCTTACAATTATGCTCCCTACCTCTCTTTCCGCTAGAGCTTCGTTTGTCAGTCAGCAGAGTGCACAGCGTGCAGATGAAGTTAGCTTTGTTTCAAAGATTACACTAGCCTAACACACTACACTAGCCGCTTACACCCATAACTATTTCTTTTGCTAAAAACATACATACAAAGTATACGTGTTGGTATGAATACAATATCCATTTGTTCCGCCTTTTTCAACAATTTAGGCATGCAAAATGTCAAAATTAATAGCAAATTTAATTAAAGTAGAGGAAGATAGTATTTAATTAATTATAAATGTCAGGTCAAGTAATTCTGACAGTCAAAGGATATTTCTTGTTACAATTATTAATTTATGTCAAATTGTAGAAATTCATTAAGAGAGTAGATACATTTGACGATTAGCCAATTAGGCAATTAATTTTTGAATTGTGCGAATCGTGTTAAAAATTTCTATCGGCATATAGAAGGCGTTTTTATTAACTATACTTAATTTCTCTCCGTGTACACACAGCTTATTGCCAACTCTACTTATTTACAAAAATACAAAATATCTTTATTGTGAACAATAGGTTTTACAGATGTTACAAGATTATACCGCTCCATTCTGTGTTCTACCAGTTAGGCATGCAATAATTATTCACACATTTGAAACAAAACAATGTCATGCACTATATAGATTCTTGTCATTTTGATATTTACTAATGTTTGATCCCTTGTACGAACATCTTTTCTTTTTGGAAAGAATTCGGGGTTTTGCTTTGCAAATATTTGTTTTAATACCAGTGTCAACAGTTTCAGCTTCTTGACTGGTGGTACATGAAGTGGCCATGAAGTCAAGTACTGTGCACCATACATAACTCTTATGCATCCTTTTAAACTATAAGCAGTTTTTGTATATTTGTAAAATGTCCCCAGAGTATTAAACCATCTTGTAATGTAATATTTGAGTAATAGAGCTGTATTCTATATTTTTATAAAAATCTAGCTATATCAATTTTTCGCTTGTGAAAACTCTTGTAAATTTCCTTAAAACCATGATTGCCTTTGGCCAGTCTGTGGTATGGTGGTATAATATAATAAACAAAGAGCAAAATTCATTTAATCGTATATCTAATCTTACGATTTTAAGGTTACAAAGTTTCTCATTTAGTAATAGGTAGTACAGAATTTTACCTAGGGTAACGAAAACAAAAAGTCATTAGTCTAACAGTGTTGATCGCCACAAACAGGTTATAAACAGACTATGTAAAGTTTTACAAAGATAAACAATAATAACAATACCCCCTCATCATCATCATCATCTTTATTAATTTTCTTACATACAATGCAATAGTTCCAATGCCTGCCGAAACCCGCTCATTGGTATATCATTCCATTGATATATTCTGGAGTGAGTAACGGCGGGTGTACAACATTTCATCAAACTTCTCTAAGGGTTGGATCCATATCACCGCGCACGCAAAAGACCGGGTTAAACACTCGTATTTGTAATAGATACAATACTAATACTGAAGGTAGTAGGTACAGTTGAAGCTGGACGTAAAAAAATAATTACAAAATAGTATTCTGAAAAAGAATATCGACTTTTGGACCCGATATACCGATATACTTTGCATACTATTAATTTTTATTCTAAAATTTGTCCTTATCTTAAATGGTCCTCGACTCCTCGACATCAACTAATTAAAATATAAAAAAAAAAAACAATACTAAAATTGAAGCTGGCAAGTTAATTCGACTAGATAAGCTTATTTCGATGGCTTAAGGCTAAGCGAAAATATTTGCATCAGATAACGACCTCGTATAAAAACAAACATCAAGATATTTTACTTTTTCTATCCAACTTAAAACATACTTTTCGGATTAGTGTGTTATAAGCAGTAAAATTATATGACACAGCTCTCCAGCATATTCAAACGAGACCCCGCTTGGTATCTTTAACGACTTTATCTTTGGAATAATGCCTACTTAAGTATACATTTGGATTCGTTGCATACTTAACTATATTCAATTTATGAGTATAAGGCATCGGGCGTCTAAAATTGTAAAGATTCCACAATTTATTGCCTTCCTCCAGCGATAATCGGCTTATGTCCAGTAACTTATTAAGTGTGGGTATAAATACTGATATATTTTTTCCCTTTTATTTGATTTTTTTCCAATTGCCCGCTAAGGACATAATGTAGGCGTATCGTAAGTTGGCGTTATAAATTATAAGGCATTTGCAATTTGCGATTTTATATACTGATTGATTAAAAGAAGTAGGGAGTTTTATCGATAATCTTGTTTCTTTTTTTTTATTTATTTATCAAGTAAGGTCTCGCTACTATCTTTAGAGGCCAAGCATTCTTTTTTTTTATATGAGAGGATAGCAAACGAGCATGTGGGTCACCTGATGGAAAGCAATCACCACCGCCCATGGAGATCAGCAACACCAAGGGGTCGCCGAACCGTTGCCAGCCTATTCTCCCTTTTTTTGTTTTTGTGGTGACCTCATTTACTCGCAGGAATACAACAACCCTCAAGGGAATTGTTATTTGGCTGCGGTATTTTGTGAGGTGGAGGTACTTCCCAAATCGGGCAGCTTAAATATACGCTATGCCCTACCTCTCTTTTAGCCAGGGCCTCGTTTGTTTGTCAGCAGGATGCACCGCATGCAGGTGAGGTTGGCTTTGGTTCAAAGATGTTGATGAACCAATTACACCCCAAAATCTCTCAAATCTTCACTTGCATGTGGTGTAACCGCTTTGCATCATGCTGTCATATGCTTGTTCACTATCTCCAGGCAACTCTCAGCATCCATCATTGGACTCACGTCTCCAGTTTCTTTTTTTTTATTGGGAGACGGCATGTGACAACCAGCGCCTACCTGATGTGCCGCAGGACACTGGAGTCCAGAAATGAACGCGACGAAATTAAACGCCTCATGGTCATCACCTTGAGTCCACTATGTCTTACTGAAATGTACTGTATAGGACTCGTTAAAATAAACCAAATTAACTTAAAGGGCTTACTAGAATAATTGATAACTGATAAATATACTTCAATACATTTTTTTGTAGATACATACACATTATATATAAAACAGTGTTATATTTTTTACTGTATACTGTGAAATGTACAACAAAGTTCTTCAACAACAACAACAAAATGCAAAATGGGCTCACACACGAATGGTAACGAGCCAGTACACAGAATTTCAAACAACATTGAGCAAACAAACCACGTTTTCATCTCAACTGGTAGGCCGTGATCTCATAAGTAAGCAATAGTTCAATTAGCTAATACGACACCATGATTAGATTTCTCGCTCAAGTGACTTTCAAACTGGCCTTATTTCTTCAATCCGTGTCGAAAACACCGTGTCTCTTAGATTTCTTGGCACTAATGAATTGTTACAATGAATCTTATCTACTACCAAAATCAACTTCGCATTACTTAAATTTATTATTTCGATTATTATATTACCTGAGTGTTCAAGATTAGCTCGGTATTCTGTTAAACGAGGAGCTCGATGGCGTTGTTGCGCATGTCAGTCTAATTGATCACACAAGTTATGCAACGTCGACTGTAGCCTGTCTATGGCTGGGTTTATTTATTTTGAGCTCCTCCGTACTTCACAGGGCACGTTAAGCCGTCGGTCTCAGTTGTTGTCTTTAGTCGACAGTCGTTAAGCCAAGTCAGTGGCCTTTGGGCGGCTTAAAAACACTAGCCTCCATCATCGAGGTATGTGCTCGATGGCCTCCATGAACCCGCAATTGAATCGCATTGAACCCGCAGCGTGGTGATGTATGCTCTATACTCCTTTGACTAAGAGGAGAACACTGAGATTATTATGGGTTGATGACGATATTTTGTAAAATTACATTTTCTGCAACTACAAATTTCGTGTATTAATAAAAATTATCAAAATGATTTTGCAAAATTGTATAAAATTTTAGTGTGTTGTGTTTTATGTTGTTGTAAATTACAGTTTTGCATACATATAATTAGAACTGTATATTCACATATAACGTAATTTAAATATACAAGAAGTATTCACTTAAAACATAAAATATTGTTTGCAATAGTTAAGAACGTCACTTGTATGATATTCTACCGTTTCATGTAATAAACCTACTTCGTATAAATATTTATAGCGAATAGTTTCGATATATATCGAAACTATTCGCTTTCTAAAGGACTATTACGCTTTTAATTAAACCACAAAATTTTATCATTTTCACCACCATAAAATTAGTTTTAAACCCAACATCAAAATAAAGATCAACACATAAAAGATGAATTCGTTATGTTTACTTTGCATGTCAATAATTGATTGCATAGTAGTATTCAGACACTGCAATAGTATCTGGATAAATTGAAGTTAATGAGATATATTTTTAAAATAAAATTTTGTGTATATAATACAATCTTTCAATAATATATACAAAATTTTAAACATTACAGAAAAATACTTACATATAAATGCCGTTTTGTAGTGTACTGTCATGAACTTTAGTAATCAAAACACAGATTTACAAATAGAAAAACGTCCTATTCAAAAATATTCAAATTTATTCGTACAACAACAATTCACCGCAACGGTCATATTGAAATGCCAACGAGATATTGAGATAATAATCAGCGCTAAACGGTGAAGCTGATTATCTATCAAAGCCGAAATGACGAATTATAAATATAATTTAGGAAGTAACTCTAAGATATCTGCCCGAGGAATCTGACTGCTCATCGTTAGAAGATTAATATCAAACGCCGATGATCGCATAAACAAATGATACAGCCAACGGTCAACGAACCGAACTGTCAGATAACCCACTCTTGTACTCCAACAGCCAACAATAGGAACCTATCTATCGAATAATAACTCATTGTCTTACTTTTTGTTAAACTAATCACTTTATTGTTTCACTCTTATAATCAATTACTCGATTAGGTTTCATATAAATGACGGCATCGATCCTCTCGGATATCCAAAGTCATTCATTAGTCGGTCGCACATATATTTCAACTACGCATCATCAGGTTTCGTTTTGTCTTTTTAAATTACTTTGTTATGTTGTTGTTCCAACATTTACATCATTAATAGTTTAGTAATCGACTTCAAATATTCCATTTGAATGCTTACCGAATTTATTTGACTTTAAGTCAGTAACGACTTTAACAAGTTTTAACGATTTGTGTTTTCAACGAGTGAGCGCTACAATGATGGAATGGCCCAGCTGATTTTTTAATTGACTCGCTGTTTCCATTTTTTGACCTGGTTTTTGAACCCTCAAACGTTTCGGTTCGGACTGCCCACGTTGTTAATACGTTTACAATCTTTCCGCTCATTAACCGCCAATTCTGTGGCGATTAAGTCGTAACGTGTTTTATAAAAGTTAGTTTGTGTGCACCAATTAAAATTTATTCTCTATAAAGAGTCTCACGCCTGACCCTGAGATACACATCTATACGATAGAAAAAGAATTATGTGTGTGTGTTTCATAATTGCCTTTAATGCCATTTGTAACAGTAAGTAGAAAGATTTTCGAAGAGATATGGCCCGTTGCGCAAACATCCATATTTTGTTGACGTTCAAGAATGATTGATGGTACCAATTCCAAGTCTTTGTTTCATAAACAAAATAATTAAGGCAAAATTTTCGAAGACAGCTTGATGTTTTAGGAGCGGTGCGATTCTTAAAAATAATCGCTGTTGACTTTCAATTTTTCAACAGACAACGCTTAGTCAGGGTTTTTAAGGAAGCGAATATAAATTCGTGGAATAACTGTCCTGTAGGCTATTCCTTTTTTCCTTTTCACTTTCTAGGTTTCGCCGCAAGATTTCTTTTGCGTTTGTCGATTTGTAAACTTCGTCTTTATCCGTCTCTGTTGCTTGCATCTTAAGGTTTAAGTTTTCATTCGTTTTGTTTCAGACAATTGTAAATTTTTAGTGGTATAGCTACAAGTCGAAAAAAGTGTCAAATTTATTGTGTAGTACGGTCACGTCCCAGCCCATGGAGTCCGGATCGGAAGTCGTTCTGTGTAACTAAACCAATCAGACGCCAATTGTCTCAGATAATATCCATGTATCGGCTTGTAGGCATTATTTTATTATTATAAACCTCTTCATTATTCTGATTTTACGTATCATTACGGCGAAAGTCTTTTGTTCGACATCGATAAATATTAATGAAATGTAACAATAGACACGTGTTTTATTTTTATCAATGATATACGAGTAGAATGGTCATTATCTTCGTAGGATCAATGTCTTATTTGCATTTGTGCGTCTTGAATGTATCGCGATCTTGGATAAAGTTAATGTAATATTTTATCGGAACAATCTTATATTTTTGTCGCATATTGAGTATTTTTAATGTGGTTATGCTTGAAACCATTGAAAACAAATATAAATTAAAACAGGATAATAAACAACCTGTGCCTACCATTATATTTGCTTTGAAATAATGAAATCACACCGCTGTCGAAATTGCAACCCGTTTCCGATTTACATGCCACCAACAGACATACAGATGAATATAAGTTCTAGACTTATAAATATTCCTTTTTGAGATCGAAGGAACTAAAAAAATTGCATGCAAAGACAAATGATTGTAGTAATTTGTATACCTATCTAAATACATTAATGAGAATATTCGTTGCAGGCAAATTTGATTGTTCAAGCAAACTACTACTTACCATTATCCGTCTTTATTAGCTATGCATGCGGTTACCATAGCTGCTATGGCCATCTCTGTTCCAGCTACTGCGGTCTCTGAGAGACGTAAATTTATGTTCCCCAAAATTACTTTGAATTAGGTACATACATTAATTAATATAGTTAAATTAAACGCATTGAATTTTAATAACTGTTTGGGTATATTTTGTTAAATATATAATGTATTATAAAATTAATTATTTTAAAGTGTACATCTAAAATTAATATTTACTCTTTTTTGATGGAACAATTCTTTTCTCAAAATAATAAATATATTCAATAATAATAAAAAATATATATAAACTAAAAAAACTACTTTACAAAATTATCTTAACACCTTTATTTTTTTTGTCATCATACATTTCTAATGTATAGTCTATCTGTGTATTCTTATTATTAAAAATCTTACGGTTATTTATGACATAACGGACGTTTTTTTTAACGTTCCGGACGTTTTTTTAACGTTACGGACGTTTTTTTGGCAGTAACGCCACAAAAGGAATTTCGTTAAAAAAAAAACGTGAAAACTGCCCTTTTTAAACTGAAAAGCCGAAAAGTATTACTGATACAGCAATCTCCATGAGAAAAGTAACGATGACAAACTATTTAGATAGGTACCTAGTTCGATGCACCATGTGGGCGTCTGTTATTCGAAATTATCATGCAACGCTCATTGAAGACAGGAGACAAATGCTATTGTTTCATTATCTTGTATCTGCATTTATTACACGATTTCCTTTAAAACATTCACTTGTCATTTTTTACTGCAAATACTTGTACGTTTCTTGGTAGCATTTATTTAATGGATAGGTAGCCGAAACTCGAAACTACGCTACTAAACTGGGAGTTGGCTGAGACCAGTGTTAAGCCTCTCAAAGTTTAATCATTATCAACGATGTGATCCAGGAATATTTATTTATTTAATAAAAAGTACATCGCCATCTAGTCCCAAACTAAGCAAAGCTTACTATCTGTACTAGATCACTGATATTATACTTCAATATATTACATATTTACGTTATAATTTATTTTGTGAATGTATTATTATAATACATAGAAAACACCCAGACCAAGACAAATATACATGTTCATGCACACAAATATTTGTCTTGTGGAGGGATCGAACCCGAGATCCCAGAGTCAAAGTGAACATTGCTAGCGATCGACCACCAGGCTCGTCATAATAATACAAGTAATTAAATAAAAGACACTGTTACGTAAAAATTTGTGGTAACTAATTCTTAATTGCAGTTCACATAAGAAAAATTAAACGATCACTTATAACACCCCATCATGTTATCGGTAGTGACAATCGCAAATTACGCATGTCTGTCGCATTCAAAATGTAGTGCAGGGAGGTCATCCATCCATCCACCTTTCCTGCACTGCATATCAAATTTAAAAACAGAGTGGTGTAGTGAAAATGACATTTTACTTTTTCTTACGTGAACCGCTGTCCATCTAAAAGCAAACTACGCTTGAGACTTGTTGTTTGAGTACAATTCCTATTGCATAACAAAAAAGTTATAGTTTGACGTACTCTTAAGAGGATGCAGTGCAAAACGCAGAGCATCCACAAATTTTTAGATTTGTAAATTCATCAGTAATAGCTGTTTCTACATCGATTAGATGTCGGTGTGAGATTTCTCACTGTCATAAAACCTTTATAATTTGGACTAATCTTAATACTGTAAAAAAATTTGTTTTTATAAAGCATTTTTAAAACAGAAACTTTCAGAATCCTTCATGCGAAAAATTTATTACGAAATGGAAGAAAAATGTTTGATGGTTTGATGATATTATATAAGTATTATTTCTTTATTGTGTACCTATTTATTTCAAATTCCAACAAGCGATTTTATGCGAAAATTGCAGTAATCTACACAAGTTGGCTGTATTTAACTAAAAATGCCCGTTTTCACATTTCTATGCAGGACCTTCTTAATTGTAGCCTACGCAAATCTGTCTCGCACTTGGCCTGATTTTAGGTACTCCGTAGATAAGTCGGCGCGACCGTCAGCTAATTTAAACACTTCGTGCTTCCGACTGTTTATAACCGTTCCTATTTTAGTAAAAGCTACATAAAATTACTTCCCTAAGGGACTGAGTTATTTTAAACAACTATAAACTGTGACTATACCCATTCCGTCAATAACAATAGGAGAAATTACTGAGCGAACGACTCTAGAGTTATTTTATGTCTCATTTCATGACACATAATTTGAAGTAAATAGTGATGTGCTCTGAATAGTAAAAAGTATCGTGAGTTCGGGAAGACTGATTTTTGTTACGTACGATTATTCCGTCAAACATACGTAAGTAGGAAGGCATACGAGATATCGTTGTCAAACATACGTAAGTAGGAAGGCATACGAGATATAGTTATCGTTGGATAGGTTTGAATATGTGACTCTATATTGTATATCATTCGGGAGGCATTCAACCATACCGGTAGTAAGCGGTTACATAATGATATATTTACTTACGTACTTACTTTTTTACTCTAGTGTAGTAACGTTGGTAGTTCAAACTTGAATCGAACTGCTTAGAATCGACCAAGATATTACAAATTTTTGGACAAAAAACGTTTCCCAAAGTATCACATACCAAAGTATGTTTCCCAAATTTTCATTTGGCAAAACAACTTTTCGCAATTTTACAGTTAGCAATACTATTTTCGGCAATTGATTGTTAAACAAATAATTACATGGCAATGTTTCATTTTACCAAGTATTATGTAGACAAATGTGTTTCGGCATAACATGCTCTTCCCAAAATGCTGCATTTTGGATTTCGAAAAAGCTAGTATTTCAAGTTTAAGATCCAATTTTGAAAATATACTGCTGCATGGATGTTTGTTTTACCTTGGACAAATAATTTACAGGTAAGAACTTCTATAATAATTAAGTATTAATCTATAATAATTAAGTTACTAAACAAATCAATTCCTCTGTTGGGGTCACAGTTCTAACCTAACCTAACCCACTTTTCTTGCAGTTCTAATCTAGCCTAAATTATTTTATTTATTTATAAATAATTATTAATTAAGTTTTGGAATATATTTTTTTACAAAATAAAGCATTTGCTTAATGTATATTTGACTTAATAAAACTTGAGCAAGTAAAAAGTTGCCAAATGAATATTTGACCAAATGATTAAAATGCGAAATATAAATTTGCTAAAGATTCTTTTGGGAAATGAAACTAGCGCGATAAGTTTTTTGGGAAGTAAAATTTGACGAAAAATATTTTGCCAAACGGAAGGACCCCGCGTTCCTGACTTTGGTGGTGAGTTGGGCGGTGGTGAGTACCTTCATCAGGTGACCCACATACTCGCTTGCCCCTCTCACATACAAATAATAATAAGCACCACAGGACAAATTAAGTTATTCTTCACGGGCATTTGATAAGTCAAGTCTTGAGATGGTTAAAATTACTCTTCTCTACAATCCCACAGTAAAATGGTGCGATTATTTTTTACCACTAAGGTGGATTTCTTCACTATGATAGTTACGTACCAAACAATCTACAAAATATCAACTTTACAGTGCTACTACTTTACATTTTTATTACAAAAAATTACCTTCACGTCGATTAAATTAATAAAACTTTTTTTGCGTAGATACTGGTGTTGCGAAAAGTTAACAATTTGTAGATACCGTATGGTGCTTAACCGTCGATAGAAAACCTGTATTGTACTATGGATACCACAACATAAGTGGCATCACTAGTGCCTAGCGACTAGTGCCTAGCGACTAGTGATCGACTTCATAAAACTTCTAAATACGTCTGAAATACGTACCTACATGATATTTCGTGTAACTACCATTTCATCGATAAGCTACTTACAACACTAGCTTCATATCACTATACCAATGGCTTTAACAGCAGTTGCAAAACATAATGAAAATATAAAGGTCATTAAATAAGAACATATCCGTTTTACGAGATGAGGTCCACATTTTGGAGGACCGTTTTTGTTGACGCAGATTTCTATCTTTCGACGACTACCATGAATACGTCGGAAATTGGAAAATCAGCTTCAATTCACTGAAGCTCGGTGTACATTGAAGCTTTACGTGATTGTATTATTGTGTTTTAGAATGTAGATAGCAATGTATGTGGAATGAAGTAGAGTTTCATGTGCGTAGATCCTTCATTGTAAACTGTTTGATGCCCTCTGGCTGCTCATCCACGATTTTATTGTTTAACTCGTTATGAACGGACATTTGACCCAGAACAAGATTGTGATTGCTTTGTTATCTACATAGCTATCTATGTTATGGATAGTGTTCAAAATATTTAGTGTCATTGTTTTCCCCAACCGCCGCAAAACAAGACAAAACAAGGTCAATTCTGGTCATGATCATAGATCATACTCTGGTCCTTAGTCATTTCAAATTCCTGGAGTAGATTCTTTTCTATGATATTTTGACCACTAAGTCAGACTTGGTCAGCACAGTCATTCTTTAGAAGTTTGTTAATTTTAGATACATCTTAATATATATAAAATTCTCGTGTCACAATGTTAGTTACCATACTCCTCCGAAACGGATTGACCGATTTTTATGAAATTTTATATACATATTCAGAAAGTCTGAGAATAGGTTGTTATCTATTTTTTATAAGAAAACAACTTGCTGGGCCAGCTAGTAAGTATATGTATATACATCAGCTGCATACATAAAAATGAATTGCCAAATACGTTGCTAAGCACAAAACTTGAACCGACCAATTCAGGAAATTTTTGTTTTCATATTTTCATTAAGGAATAAGGAAGGTTCTTATGGAGAGAAATAATATTAAAAGTCCGAGGAAAGCAACTTTTGTGTGTTTATCTCTTCTACTCGTGCGAAGTCGAGGAGGTCGTAAGTTTTATATTATACCAGACTACTACCATATACCATAGTCTACAGATACTGCAACACAATACATACAAGGAGTATTGTTCGCACGCTAGCATGCCGATAAGAGAGCATTTTCTCACGTCTTGTGACTTCACTCCCTTTATTTATACTAGATAGACCCTATATCAAAATTTGGCGTGGGCCCTACTAACCGAACACATTAGAACCGGAGAGTCTCCTATCTGCTCATACCGAACACACCGAGCCTCTTGCAGCTCAAAACCAGTATCATCGATACGACTTTTACGGCGATAGCTAAACCCCTGCGTCACTCACTTCCCAGAATACTACAATCCAAGAGTATTATTACTTGACAGCTGTCTTCTTTGAGATGGAGGTACTTCTCTGGACTTTATGCCCTAGCTCTCATTTGACACAGTCTCATTAATTGCCACGGTGTACCACGTCCTATTTTAAATGACTTTGGCTTTAAAGATAATATTGAGGCCACCCCTGAGCTATTTACACCCGTAACTGCTGTAACACTCCCACACCTGTAAAACTGTACACCTGTAAAATGGAAAATCATAGTCTATAAACACTATAATAAACCCTTTTAACATACAAGAATCGCCTACATAACAGACTGCAGAATTTTAAAAGTGCTCCCGGGATCCTATGCAAGGGGCTGTAGTGAAAATATCAATAAACAAGAACTGACAAATAGCGCGATTTTCCTCGCCAAGTTTACCTAAGTGCCGACCCATTCGATATAAGCGCAATATGTAGGTTTATTTACAGGATACGATAGTCCGTATTAGAAGGGAAGTGTAGAAACACTATACGAGTAGCTTTTGTGCGATTTGATTATATGAAATAATAAAGGATGAGAATCCATTAGAAATCCTCCAGTAATTTCATTTTCAAAAATAATAGTCTAGCTATACAATAGACCTAGGATTCTTTACTGTTAAAATTATCATCTTAATCTTTTGTTTTTAGTATTAGCTTGTATATATTGTTTATGTATTTACAGTGTGTACATTTTTTTTTATAAAATAGGGGGCAAACGAGCATGTGAGTCACCTGGTGCTAAGCAATCACCACAGCCCATGCACGCCAGAAGATCACTGATGATTTGAATATTATTATTATTTGTTCTCTTGTAGCTATTAATGTTTGTCATTCGAGTACGTCTGTGTTTCCCATTTTGTAGTATCGATATTGACTAGTAGATAATGCCTTTAAAATTAAGCCTATTGTAGTCAATAAAGTTTAAATAAATTGTTACTTGGCAAAAACAAAAAAGGGCAAAAAAGGACCACTATGTGCTCTCCTGATGGTCCGATCACTTCCCATTTGTTCGACATTGCCAAGTCAGCGGCGACATTGAACTCGGCCACTAGGTCTTCTATTTCAGCGTTCTTTTAGATCCTTCTTTTTAAAATTATGTCTTTTTAAAATAATGGTGGCTATATTAGAAATTTGAAAGATTTAAAAACACATCACACCTCTATAACTGTTTTCATACAAGGTGTGACCGGTTGCGATAACAATGTTTCTGTAAACAATTAAATGAACAAATTGATCAATATTTCTATGTACGCGTATGTTCGATTTTTTATGTACTATTAACACTGTCATAAATTTGTTCGTTCATGCGTCCATACGGTCAACAGTAAGTGTCAAACGAGCCAATTCACACATCAACACCTATTTGTCAAACTGTTAACTGAAGTGAGAAGTGTTGTGTCATCTTCGCTTTAAATTTGTCGTCTGCGTACTTTGTAGGAGCCATTGAACCAAGAAAATGATAAGAAATAATACTGTTTTTATAATAACTGTTTTAATAACAGTTGAAGCGTGATCTCGGTTGTGTTTGTCTTTTTTTTTTTTTTGCATTGTTACCGAAATGCCGGTAACGTTGAATAATATTATGACAATAATGTCAATTTTTACTGCCGTAATGTTCGCTATATATCACGGTAGTAAAATTTTGCTACAAACCGCTTACACATTTATGCATGCAGTACGCAAAGAAAGAAAAAGAAAGTAAACAGACAGGAAGGCATTTTAGCTACAACAATTTTTACGAATTGTTACTAACTAGCGCTAACATCTGACCTTGCAGCGACGGTAAATGTCGCGGGATTGGGCAAATGCCGGACAATTGCCTTGCAATCTTATTGCCACAATGGAGGCAGGTAGAACGCATCTATAGGTATAAACATCTCAGAAATAATACAATAACTTTGGCTCGTGGTAAATAAATTATTAGTAATGCTCTTTCTATTGATAATAAACTATTAATAAATATTACCCTCCGACTAATATTACCCTCCGAGAAATACTACCCTCCGACTCGGAAGTGTACGGACGTGTTGCTTATTCGTGACGCGAAAATAATAACGAAATAATAGTTACATGGTATAATAAACATGGCAACGAAGTGTAAAGGTTGTGATAATGTTATTTACGACATTTCATTTATGGAGTGTTCGCAAAATACATGCAAAAAACTGTATCATTTGAAATGTTTGGGGTTCACATCCGAAAAATTTGAAGCGCTTACCACTGATCAGAAGTCGCAATGGATATGTCCAGAATGTGTGAGCTGTATTCCAAAACGGGACAATACGAATACGCCGATACGAGGAAGCATTCTGATGAACCAAACATTCACACCCACGAACTACGTAAGTACTGAACGCGGCAATCGCCATTACACTGGCGATATATCAGTTATGATGATGGACAACGAACACAAGATTTTGGAGGAGCTACGAGAATTTCGCAAAGAAATGAACCTCCGAATGGATGAACAAGCGAAGGAGTACACTATACTTAAAAATAAGTTTATTAGCAGTGAAATTGAATTGCAGGAATTGAAAAATACATTGAAGGTAGTTCAAAATAACGCAAGCCGTGTAGAAGAACTTGAATCAGAAATTAAGTTGTTGAAAGAAAAAAATGAACATTTGCAGTGTTGTATGAAAGGCCAAAATGTTGAAAGCACTGAAAAAGTTATTAAAAAAAATAACCAGGAGCATCAGAAACAATTTCAGTCTATGTCGTTTGCGAAGGTAGTCAAACAAAATCAAGAAAATAATACCTCCAACGTTACCATTAAGACTACTAGTAAACAAAGTGGGGCCACGAAAACTAACTGTTTAACGGACAGCGAACAGCAATCACTAATATTGGTAAAAAAACATAGTGAAAAAATACTGTCTGAGACATCTGAAAATGCCGAAGAAAAGGAATCTGAGCAGAGGAGGGAAGAAGGATGGAAAACAATAGAAAGGAGGAAAAGTAGGTACCCAAACAGCAAAGTGGGAAAAGGGGGTAGTACAAGCCGCTTAGAAATTCGGGGAACGGAGAGGAAAAAATACTTGCATGTGTGGCGGTTACATGTGGAAACCACAATAGAAAGTCTTGAGAATTATGTAAAAAGTATATGTGGTGAAGAAGTATCCGTAACTAAAATCAAGCACAAGACAGAAAGAGATTACGCATCCTTCATAATAGGCGTACCAGAAAGTAAATATGAAACATTAAGTAAACCGGAAAATTGGGCAATAAACATAGAATATTGTGAATGGATCTGGTTTCGTAACTCAAAAAAATCAGACTCAACCCCCTACTCAAGTAAATCGTAACAACTTAATAGAGATTTACTATCAAAACGTAAGAGGACTAAGAACCAAGTTAGACACATTCAATGTGGGTATTTCATCTATGAACTCAGATTTGTTCGCAATTACGGAAACAGGATGTAATGAATCCATTCAAAACGCTGAAATCATTCCACCGGGATTCAATATTTTAAGGTGTGACCGCGCGGACGGGCGCAAACAGGGAGGTGCGTGTTTAGTGGCCACACCGCGCTTAGAGATACGTCATGCACCGATACTGCATGACGTAAACATTGATTATCACGACTTCGAACTAGTTTGTGCGACTGTTTACCTACATAATAGATTTTTATTTTTATGTTGCGTGGTGTATATACCGCCAGGTAGTAATGATGAGGAATTTATGTTATTGTTTAGAATTATTGAATTATATTGTGATAAATACGTTAAGGTTTTAGTTTTAGGCGATTTTAATTTACATTCGTGTTCTAGTAATATCAAGAACTATTTCGAGTACTTTTTAGCTTATTGTGGATTCACTCAGTATAATAACATATTAAATTGTAATGATCGATGTTTGGACCTAGTGTTAAGTACAATGGGTGAAGGTGATAGTGTAAAGGTGTGCGCGTCGTACGGGCCGTTGGTGCCGGTGGATTGTCACCACCCGCCGCTCGAGGTGGAAGTGCTGCTGAGCTCATGTCGTCCAGGCGCTGAGCGGGGGCCAGACACTGGAGCGTACTCACATCGAGAAAATACCAACCAGGTACATTTACAATGGAATTTTAATAAGGCAAATTTCCCATTATTATATTCGCAAATAGCAACCGTAGACTGGTCTCCGATGTATAGCTTAGATGGACAGGCTAGTTTGAATTACTTTTATGACACCATGTATGCGATCATAGATACATATGTTCCTAGGAAAAAACCGTACAGTGGAGCATCGAGGTACAATTACCCCGAATGGTACACTAGTATTATCATACGGGACATAAAAACAAAAGCTAAACTTCATAAGCGGTACAAGCAAACTACAGCAAGTACCGATTATGAAGCATTTGCACAGTGTAGGGCCAGGGTCAAAAAGGAGATAGAGAGAGCCCATAATGAGTATCGTGACCGTGTTCAGTGTCAACTGATGATGGATCCAAAGGCTTTCTGGAATTATATTAGGTCTAAAAAAAATAACAATAACAGTCAGAATATTATGAGGAACGGGCACGTTATGTCAAGGGAAGAATGCGTTAAAGAGTTCGCTGAGTATTTTCATTCGGTATACAGTAAGGAGGTAGCCGAGCTTAATGTTGTTAGGGCGATAGCAGACGCAGGCGGGGAGAATAGCGCGGCGAGAGTACACCTGGAGCGGTTGGAGTTAGAAGACGTACAAGGTGCACTCCGACAGCTCAAGCCGAAGAGATCAGCAGGGCCAGACGGCATTCCACCCTACATCTTAAAGGACTGTCGTTCCGTGCTGTGCGAGCCCCTACTTCACGTATATAATAAACACCTGGAAGCAGCGGTAAGCATTGAGAGGTGGAGCATTACCAGAGTTATCCCGGTGCCAAAGGCTGGAGGGGTAAGCACACAGGTTGATGGATATAGGCCGGTCGCTGTACTATCTAGTCCAGCAAAAGTACTGGAATCCGCAGTGCGCACCAGTATATACTCACAGATCAGGGAGCAGCTATCGGATGCTCAACATGGATTCCGACCGAATAGAGGTACTACCAGTAATCTGTTGTGCTACATTACTAAAATAACATCTGTGATGGATAGTGGGGGGCAGGTCGACGCCGCTTACTTTGACTTCAAAAAAGCATTTGATTTAGTCAATAACGACGTGTTGCTTAAAAAGTTGGCCGGTGTCGGTTTCACCCCCCACTTGTTAAAATATTTTGCTAGCTATATGCAAGGCAGGAAGCAGTATGTGGAATATGAAGGTTGCAGGTCGGAGCCGTATTTCACGCGATCTGGAGTAAGTCAGGGAAGCAATCTTGGACCCCTGCTGTTCCTGCTGATGGTAAACGATTTACCTACTATTGTGGAGGACGCAGAATGTCTACTGTTTGCTGATGACCTCAAGTTGTTTCTCCCCATAAAACGTAGAGAGGATTGTGAACGGCTACAGCGTGACATAGATAGGGTGATATCGTGGGGCAGAGACAATCTCCTGTATTTTAACATCAATAAATGCTCAACTATAACTTTTACTCGAGCGCACACGCCTATACAGTACGAATACAAAATTGGCGAAGTACCGTTAAGCAGAGTGGTTAGGGTAAAGGACCTGGGTGTTTGGTTTGACGCAGACTTGACATTCAGGCAGCACATAGAAAGCGTCTGTAAAAAAGCGTACAGGAGCCTAGGTTTTGTGTTACGCAGATGTAACCAATTTACAAATATTAGAGCAATCATAGCGCTTTATAATGCTTTAGTCAGGAGCCAGTTAGAAAATAACGCGGTTATCTGGGCTCCGCATGAAGATAAATATAAGGTTATGTTGGAGCGGGTACAAAACAAATTCATAAGGTACTTATACATGAAACAGTGTAAAGTTTATCCATTTTTCCCGTTAATGTATCCAACTTTATTCATTCTAGGTATGGTTGGTTACAACGAACTTAGGGTTAGAAGGGAGATGCAATTACTTTGCTACATAATTAAAGTATTTAGGGGGAAGATATTTAATCCTGCTATTTTGGAACAAATAGGTCTCTATGTTCCTAATAGGTATGTGGAAAGACGGCGACAGCCACGGTTACTGGCGGTCCCTCAAGGCAGAACAAATTTGTTGCATGAGGCTCCTATGACGCGCGCGCTTCGCACTGTCAACCTTATGGCCAACGATTTGGATCTATTTATGTGCAGTCTGAGTGAATTCACAAGGGTGGGACTATATGTTGTTAGTTATAAGGTGTAAAAAATAGTCAATTTATTTTATTATACAATATATTTGTATCATTAATTTTCTTAATTTAAGTAGTTTATTTGTGTGTTTTTTTGGTAGAACAAATGTTTACGTTACTACACTGTCGCATTAGGTATTGATACCTGTAATGATAGCTGTAAGTTCTGATGAATAAATAAATAAATAAATTTCTGTTACGTTTTTTGTGAAGACTTTATAGAGTAACATTAACTTTTTACAAAAGTGCGTATTATCGTATTGGGGTGTAAGTGGAGTGAAAGTTTACCTCGCCTGCACGCCGTGCACCCTGCTGATTAACTAACGAAGCACTACCAAAAGAGTGGCAAGGCAAAGCGTAAATTATAAGTAACTAGCTTTCGCCCGCGGCTTCGCTCGCGTGAAATTCGGGGCAAACACGTGTTTACTCATTTGTCTATAGAAGTAGTCGTGTAAAGTTTAAGATAAAATAGTCAACCAATCTCGTTTCCCCATAAAATTTTTGGACCTCCGTTTCACCCTCTTAGGGGTAAAATTTGAAAAGTCCTTCTAACTAATTTTATGTCCACTATGTTATATTTACAAATCGATGCCATTTTCGTAGTTAACGTTCCAGAAAACCATAGAATAAAACCCGATCGCACTCCCACATGAGGTGATTTTATGTCACGTCGGCTATGTTGGATTAGAAAACAGTTGTTTTTCCGTAATCAGCGACCCGATAAACCATAAAAAGAATACCTATGATGATTTTCAGACTTTTTCACCCCCTTTTAGACCTTTCCATTCCATCGCACCCGCACAGGGTCAACACGTCGGCTATGTTTGATTAGAAAATAGTTGTTATTTTCGTAATTAGCGACCCGATAAACCATAAAAACAATACCCATGACGTTTTTCAGATTTTTGGGACCCATTTTACCCTTTTAGGCGTTGACTTTTGAAAAATTCTGAAACACGTGTTTAGTCAATTATATAGATGTTACCATGTAAAATTTAGGATAAAATAGTCCAACTAAACACGTTTCCCCATACAAACTTTGGACCTCCGTTTCATCCTCTTAGGGTTAAAATTTGAAAAATCCTTTTAAGTAATTTTTTGTCCACTATGTTACATTTTCAAATCGATGCCATTTTCGTAATTGACGTCCCAGAAAACCATAGAATCAACACCCATATTGATATTATGACATTTCAACCCCATAACACCCCCACAGGGGGGATTTTATGTCACGTCGGCTACGTTTGATTAGAAAATAGTTGTTATTTTCGTAATCAGCGACCCGATAAACTATAATACAATACCTATGACGATATTCAGACATTTTCACCCCATTTCACCCCTTTAGGGGTTGAATATTGAAAAATCCTGAAACACGTTTTTACTCATTTATCTATAGACGTACTCGTGTAAAGTTTGGGATAAAATAGTCCAACTAATCTCGTTTCCCCATACAAACTTTGGACCCCCGTTTCACCCCCTTAGGGGATGAATTTTTAAAAATCCTTTCTTATTGTACCCCTAGACGTCATAAGGAACCTACGTGCCAAATTTCGAATCTCTAGACCCAGCAGTTTGGGCTGTGCGTTGATATATCAGTCAGTCAGTCAATCAGTCAGGACTTTGAATTTCATATAAATTTTTTGTCCACTATGTTACATTTTCAAATCGGTGCCATTTTCGTAATTGACGTCCTAGAAAACCATAGAATCAACATCCATATTGATATTATGACATTTCAACCCCACAACACCCCACAGGGGCGATTTTATGTCACGTCGGCTACGTGTGATTAGAAAATAGTTGTTATTTTCGTAATCAGCGACCCGATAAACTATAAAACAATACCTATGACGATTTTCAGACATTTTCACCCCATTTCACCCCTTTAGGGGTTGAATATTGAAAAATCCTGAAACACGTTTTTACTCATTTATCTATAGACGTACTCGTGTAAAGTTTGGGATAAAATAGTCCAACTAATCTCGTTTCCCCATACAAACTTTGGACCCCCGTTTCACCCCCTTAGGGGATGAATTTTTAAAAATACTTTCTTATTGTACCCCTAGACGTCATAAGGAACCAACGTGCCAAATTTCGAATCTCTAGACCCAGCGGTTTGGGCTGTGCGTTGATATATCAGTCAGTCAGTCAGTCAGTCAGTCAGTCAGTCAATCAGTCAGGACTTTGAATTTTATAAAATTTTTTTGTCCACTATGTTACATTTTCAAATCGATGCCATTTTCGTAATTGACGTCCCAGAAAACCATAGAATCAACACCCATATTGATATTATGACATTTCAACCCCATAACACCCCCACAGGGGGGATTTTATGTCACGTCGGCTACGTTTGATTAGAAAATAGTTGTTATTTTCGTAATCAGCGACCCGATAAACCATAAAAACAATACCCATGATGATTTTCAGACTTTTTCACCCCATTTTAGACATTTCCATCCCATCGCACCCCCACAGGGGCGACTTTTTATCACGTCGGCTATGTTTGATTAGATAATAGTTGTTATTTTCGTAATCAGCGACCCGATAAACTATAAAACAATACCCATGACGATTTTCAGATATTTTCTCCCATTTCACCCCTTTAGGGGTTGAATATTGAAAAATCCTGAAACACGTTTTTACTCATTTATCTATAGAAGTACTCGTGTAAAGTTTGGGATAAAATAGTCCAACTTATCTCGTTTCCCCATACAAACTTTGGACCCCAGTTTCACCCCCTTAGGGGATGAATTTTGAAAAATCCTTTCTTAGTGTACCTCTAGACGTCATAAGGAACCTACGTGCCAAATTTCGAATCTCTAGACCCAGCGGTTTGGGCTGTGCGTTGATATATCAGTCAGTCAGTCAGGACTTTGAATTTTATATTTATAGATAATTCTTATAAGCATAGAGCCTTAGAGGGTTGTTGAGTTCGTGCTAGTGTGTAGTTCGTTTGATGTAAAGCGGTCACTGTTGTCGGTCATCCGACGTGCGTAGTATAAAAAACTTTTTTGTTCGTTTGCCGAGCAAATTTCGTTTGTTTGCCGGGCAAATGTCTAATTCTGTTCTAAAACAATCACAACAGTGTCGCTATGCGACACACATACATAGCAGCTACACAAACCCTAAGCGAATGTTTTTACATTATTACATTGTGTACATAAGTTAGCAAACAATCATACGACCCGCGTGATGGAAAACACACATCAAGCCGCCTGTAACACCAGAGGCAATCAAGTCAAATATGTGCTGCCGACGAAGGTATTTATATCATTTACATCAAAAAATTAAATTATTTACATCAAAAGGTACAATGTGAAGTTATAAACTTTTTAGTTTATAACTTCACATTGTACCTTTTGATGTAAATCATTTAATTGTAATTTATATCAGTTTCATAAAAAATGTAATTAAAAAAATAGTTTGTATTGAACGAAAATTTGCCAAAGCCAATTAAGATTGTAAATTGCTTAATTACACAAAATATTTTTCATCGTAAAGTGTAAACAACCCTCGAACCACTCGCATTGAATGGCTACATATTGGCTCATATCGAATGGTGGGCCGCGGCACCTCAAGTCTAAATTTGTACCATTCCGAAATACGCTTATACGGACGCATTATCCCATTTTATGACCTATAAAAGTCAGCCGAAACGTACTACATTTGTGGCGCTGCCCTTATTTTCAGAACTTAATATAGCATTTTCTTTATTGGCTCCCTCTCCAATATTTTATTGGGAGCCATGCATAGATTTTTTACCATAGCGATTTGTGTATTTTACCGCTCACCAATAAAATTGTGTTTATGTACGTATTTTATTATTGAAGCGTGACGATTTTGCTAATATGCAGCTTTTTATTATAATTCATAAAAGGTTTAGTATCGCTAAAATTCTTATATGAAAGCGAAAACAACCTTTTCCTCTATAATCATTTATGTTCGTATAAAAAATTGGTGTAAAACTGCTTCTTTGTTTTAGGCTGAAACAAAATTATGGAGGCTGTTACGGGTTATCAAACAATAGAGGGTTTACAACATAATTCGATTTTGTATTATCTTGTAAAAGTTTAATTGTATAATTTATACTAACACTCTTAATATATATTTGAGATTTGTGTATTGCAGAAACTTAAATAACAAGGCTATTATTTAGATTTTTTGGGTAAATACTTAAAGTTGGTTTAGATTGGACCGAGTAGCCTAGACTCTCTTTCTTGTCACTGAGATGAATATCGTGCACTAAGTTACCTTACATTATTTTAATTCTTTATACTACGTCATGTCACGTCGTGAACCCTTATTCATCCCACTGCTGGGATACGGGTCTCCTCTCAATCGAAGGGGTTTGAGCAGCGTGGTGGAGAGCATACTCCATCATGCTGCGCAACTGCGGGTTGGCGGAGGTCAGTGTTTTCAAGCCGTCTAAAGACTTGACTTGGCTTAACGACAGTCAACCAAAGACAACAGCCGGGCCCGACGGCTTAAGATGCCCTTCGAAGCACGGAGGAGCTAGAGATAAAAACCCATCCATGGACAGGCTACGGTCGACGTTACTTGACTCTATACTACATCTGGTGGAAACTAGTATACGGCTCATTTAATGTGTAGCAGTTACTATAGCCTATTGAATATTCGTAATAGATTGTCAAGTAACAACAAACACCGTAGTATTTTGTAAACGAGTACGTATGATTATTGTCAGAGCTCCGTGCTAGACATTGCTCAATTGACAATATACTAGCAATACTTATTATGTTTTTGATTTTAGTTTAGTTATAATAAATAAATATTCCTGGACAAATTATACACGGCCATCTAGTCCCAAACTAAGCAAAGCCTGTACTATAGGTACTAGATAATTGATGTTATACTTAAACATTTTTTTTTGTAAATACATACATAGAAAACACCCAGTCTAAGACAAACAGATATGTTCATGGATACAAATATTTGTCTTGTGATCCCTCACAAGACAAATATTTGCAGGATCCCCATCCTGTCATCTCGCAGTCAAGGTGGCCATTGCTAACCATTCGACCACCGAGCTCGTCAAATCACCCGAGCTGTGAATATGTAAAAAAAGACTAACGCATAGATAGATTCCTGTGTGGTTTCTCATACACTCGCAGGTACACAACAACCCTCAAGAGAGTTGTTATTTGAGTGCGGTATTCTGTGAGGTGGAGGTACTTCCCCAGTCGGGCAGTTACAAAATACGGAACGCTCTACCTCTCTTTTCGCCAGAATCTCGTTTGTCAGTTAGGAAAATGCTACACGTGCATGAGAGATGGCTTTGGTTCAAAGATGTTTAATGAACTACTTATACCCAAAAAGAAAGTACTAGTCTGCTGTTTGTATACATCTGCCACCCTTAGCATAAGACAGAGCCGACACAATAAATTGCTTTATTACCTAACTCAACCCTCACCCGACTATCCCAAACTGACGCAGTGTCGTATTATATTACTTTCTAGTTTCCCTGTATCTCCATAACTCATCTCCGCTTACAAATTAAACAACATATTTCTCCTGAGAACGACCGGATTTCAGGTAACGTGAAACAAGATTATTCACCTGTTATAAATCTCCCGCTGCTAAGTAACAACATCTGTTTACGTCGATCCTCACTGCGTAATTTAATTATGATTTTTCAGGAGTTTTGTTGGAAAAAAATTAGTTGTATAAAGCTCATCAGGACATGTGGTGCACCGTGCCGATTACCGAAAGAGGTAATGGCAAAAGAGACTGCAGTAACCAGACGGTACCTGGAAGGATTCCCACACTAAATCAGCCAAATCTGCCTGAACATATGGAAGTCGAGCTGAAAAGGTGGGTACGGGGAATCTGTTCAGGTTTGACTAATCTCGTCTCGCCTCCTGGTTCTTCTTTGTATCAGCTTATAACTGCAAAGTTGTTAAAACCAGCTGTGCATCTGAGGATGCCTTGAATGCGGATATTAATCTCATCGTTTCGTTGACTGATGTTTGTAACGACACACATTGCGATAATATAAGGCGAAATATATTTCGTATAAAAGTAGTTTATCTTGTAAAAACAACACACTGTTATTTTGTAAGTTAGCTAGACTGTGGAAATATGCCTCCGCCTCTACCTTTAAAAAGGTCCCAACAATCCAAAACTCCTGTAAGGTTGTTATAATTGCCAGTAAATTCTTGCCGAGTACCTAGCGGCGTCAAGAGCTGAGTTAGCAATGTACGAGCGATACTCTTTGCTTTACAAGGTTCCGTAAACTTATTGTTCTTTTTTCGAGGTATTTAGACACTGAATTTATGATATTTATCGGCGTAACAAATAATATCTAGGTAGTTACTTTTTAATGTTTAATTGTAAATATTTTATCGTTACATTAAATTGTCCTTAATCTTATTTAAAGCCTCCCGATGTTTCTTTCCTTAATTTACAAGAAACTCTGTTGTTCCCCTATTTTTTAATGTAATTTGTAAGTAAAGATCACTAAATTAAAAATTTACGTAATACTTCGTCTTTTTTTCTTTGTTTTAACTGTGAAGATAAATCTATATAGTTGTTTTTCGATATGGCTATTTATTATTTTTATTTCTAAGATTGTTTGCTTTTAATGTTAAATTGGACTTAGCAAAGCATCATGTGTACATCATTACCATCGTCATCCTCTGACCGCTTTAAATCAGGTGGGTCATTTGCTTTAAACTATTAGACATAAACCTGGTTCATTTACTTGGCAAAGATATAAACATCACCGTGTATTAACGTTAATTTCAACAATCTCATTTACCGAAACACGAAACAGCTTAAAATCGCTAAGCAAATGAAGCTATTAAACCGTCGCCATCACGTCAAACTTAACCCTTCATTGGCGTACAAGCGTGGGAATGCAAAAACGACCACCGTCTCTCGTGCTCACCTGATTCATTCACGAATTTCCTGCACGCAATGAAACCGCAGAAGCGCACTACCTGCAAGTAGGGTGGCCATATTTAAAATAAAATAAATGGTGTGTGTTTGACCACACGACAGAAGTGAAAACTGCATCTGTAGTTCCATCTCGTTCCCTTCCTGCCGACTTTACGCGACCGGTACACAGCTGAGCATGACGCGCTACATACCCGGACGTGACGTTCATTACCTAGCCACAAAATAAAATGATCAGCACGCCAAAAGAAGTTACCACTCCAAACCGTAATAGGCAATTGAGGGTTGTATTTCTGCGAGTGAGTAAGATCACTAGAAAAAAAGAATTTGTTACGGTGGTGCGGTGCGCGAGTGGTATTCTAAGTTGCGAGCGTTTATATGGCTATGGTTAACAGCTCTACAATATACGAACTATAATTTATGTTTATTTGTTTATTGTCAAGGCCACTAAACTTTACGACCGTCAACTAATTATAACACCTGAGACCGGTGGCTTAACGTACCTTGCGATTTTTCATATCAATTTTTTTTTTCATACTACGTCGGGTGGCAGACAAGCATACGGCCCGCCTGATTTGAAGCGGTTACCGTAGCCATATTAACGCTCGCAACATAAAATATCGCTCGCGCGCCGCCACCCCCGCTGTCAACGCAGCATCTCCTTCATTTCTGGTGACCTCACTCACTCACAGGAACACAACAAACCTCAAGGGAATTGTTATTTGGCTGCGGTATTCTGTGAGGTGGAGGTACATTCCCCAGTCGGGTTGCTTACATTTACGCTCCCCACCTCTCTTTTCGCCAGAGCTTCGTTTGTCAGTCGGCAGGGTACACCACGGGCAGGTGAAGTTGGCTTTGGTACAAATATGTTGGTGAACCTCTTACACCCCAACTATTTATATATATTTATTTAATATTTTAACGATCCTGTTCCTAAATATCATACACATAAGAGACCGAGCTCACAAATACTCACGATGCCACCGTCTTATAAATTAGACTAGTTTCTGACTGATGCTTTGGGCAAATTGTCATAAATTGGATTATCGATGTAAAAATCCCAACAATGGTTAAAATGGATGAATAATGATTTTTACAATTTTTGCGTGATTAGTGAGCAACAAAGTAAAAAACACTACATGTATTTAGTATGTTTGGTCGTGGGAAGACAGCCAAAGAACAAAATCTTTAACCGTTAAAAGTTTAATCAGGTTTTCTATACTCCATTATAGTCACCCTACAATGAGGGCATATGTATGAGTATACACTATTTGTGATTTATTCCTCAGTGGGGTATGAAAGACCTGAGTCGGAACTTGAGGGCTTTCCGAATCTGTTGTGTAAACATGCGGTATAATATTACGCTTTAATAGTATACTTACTTTGTTGAATAGAAAATATTTTCATAAAAGAAAATGACACTGTAACATTTTTTTGTGAAAGTTCTTTGATATCAGTGCGAATAAAACTACTACGTCGAGTGGTAAACAAATATACGGCCCGTATGATGTGAAGCGATCACTATAGCACTACCGCTGTTGACGCATATCCCCCCTTTATGGTAGCCTCATTCTATCGCGGGAACCCAATAGCCCAAGGTTTTTGGAAACTGTTATTTAGCTGCGGTCTTATGTGAGGATGAGGTACTTTTCCAGCCTAGGGTAGATACTTCTTTTTTCGCCATATTGTTGTTTATCACTAAAACTAAAGGCAACCCATTTAGTTCAAAGATGTTGATGAACTACTAAGAAATTTTCCCGTATACAAAGCGAAAAATACCTGAAACTCTATCCTCATACTCAAAGGTAAGCTTACCTTTCGACAGCTGTCGATAAACAAATCGAGGTCTAATCTCGTAAGTACAGCATTACAATACCGTTGCAGATTTTTTTTACTTTCCTTATATTGTAGAAGAAGAATAAACACATTGATTGCTACATCAGTTAACACTACAACATTTTATAAGGTAAAACTTAAACATATTATTATGAAAATTTTGCTATAAATTGCTTTTATACAAATGAACTCTGTTATGCGGAATAGATCCAACCGAAATTTAGTTACTTTTAAGTTGTTATTAAAATTTTAATAGAAATAAAAATATAACGCAGCATATGTTTGGGAAGCATATTAAATAAATATTTAAATATTTCTGGACAATTTACACAGCGCCATCTAGTCCCAAATTAAGCGTAAAGCTTGTACTATGAGTACTAGACAACTGATAAATTTATATACATTTTTTTTTGTAAATACATACATAAAGTACATAGAAAATACCCAGACCAAGACAAACAGACATGTTCATGCACGCAAATGTTTGTCTTGTGCGGGAATCGAATCTCGGAGTCAAAATGGCCATTGCTAACCATTCGACCACCGAGCTCGTCCAATGAATATTTTCGTATAGAATTTGAAGATATTAGAATTAGAAAACCATTCAATTTATGTCATTTGATCACACAAATGTTTGTCATATAGGGGATCGAACCCGCGACCTCGGAGTATTGTCGACAAAGTGACCATTGCTAACCATTCGACTATCGAGCTCGTCAAATATGTCATCAAACTGGTAGAATCTATTGCGAATATATAAAACTCGATTTGAAGTTTCTCGCTATGTATATCTCTCATTTGGCATAGTTTGTTGATTGGATCTTTTCTGCATAACAGAGTCCA
This sequence comes from Hypsopygia costalis, assembly GCA_937001555.2. Classification (NCBI taxonomy): domain Eukaryota; kingdom Metazoa; phylum Arthropoda; class Insecta; order Lepidoptera; family Pyralidae; genus Hypsopygia; species Hypsopygia costalis. The sequence continues at coordinate 8,737,206 of OW443335.2, forward strand.
AGTGTAATATGTAAATTGTAAGAAATGAAACATAAAGATAAAGTTTGTTAAAGAAATGTACAATGCTGTTAGGTAACTTGTTGTTCTAGGAAGAAGAAAATACAAACAATTTCTACAGAACACAAGATTACTCTGCTGACTTTCTTGTTTGTTTCCCTTATAAATATATCAGAATTGCAATTTACTGTTGTTTTCTTGTTGGAATTGTGTATTTTTACTAAATGACATTAAACAACTTATTCCTTTTCACAGTTTGCTAGCCTTTTAGGGAAAAATTGACCCTGTTCTTGAAGGCTCCCATGTCGTATTTATTTGGGAATACTATTGAGAGAAGTTGATTCTACAATTTCACAGTTCGTCGTAGAAAATGTCCTAAAATATTATGGTAGATTGCCAATTATCAAGGTGATATGTATGGAATTTTAACAATAGGCAAATAACAATATAATTAAATCTAAAAACAAGTTTTTGTCTATTTGTGTGCCTTATTTGTGGTATTGGTGGTTAAAGAGTAGCTGCGTTGACAGGGGGATGGCAGCGCTCGAGCGATATATCACGTCGCGAGCGATTATATAGTTACGGTAATCTCTTCACATCAGGCGGGCCGTATGCTAGTCTGCCATCGAACTTAGTATAAAAATGCTCATCGCGTTTCAAACCGCCCGATGAAATAAATAATAATAAATAAATAAATATTTCAGGACAAATTACACACGGCCATCTAGTCTTAAACTAAGCAAAGCTAGTACTATGGGTACTAGATAACTGTTATTATACATAAATAGGTACATTTTTTTTTGTAAATAACAAACATACATATAATACATAGAAACCACCCAGACCAAGACAAACAGACATATTCATGTACACAAATATTTGTCTTGTGCGGGAATCGAACTCATAACTTCAGAGTCAAAGTGTCCATTGCTAACCATTAAACCACCGAGCTCGTCAAATGTAATGGAAAAAATAATAAGAATTATATAAAAGATCATCCCAACCCATCAAGATCTACGTAGTATACTTTTCAATAGTACTGTCAGATGAACCCACTGTTGGCAGTTAGCTATTATGTATTACAAGATGAATAAAATGTTAATTAATCCACGAGTCCGACGATAAAGGTCATATCCTGCTACAACTATGATGAATTTGACTTTTTATCGTTCACTTATATTCACCTGCACATATCGTTGTACCTAAGGCTTGGCGCACACTATCCTGTACCGTATTGGAATGGTCAATTTAAAGATCTACGAGATGAATATATATTTGTTTTTTGAAAAAAAAAAAAACACTTGTGATTTTTATTAATCAATTTGTAAAATTTCTTACGTAAATGAAACATAATATTCTATATAAACTACTTAAATTAAAATAAAAACTAAATATGGCTAACTATATATATACAAACAGAACGGAACAAAAACTAATTAAGAGTAATAAAATATTGTGATCTAAATGGCGTCAAAAAGCCCTCTAAAAAAAAAAACACGTGATTTTTATTAATCAACTAGCTGTCCCGGCGAACTTCGTACCGCCTAACAGTCAATGAATGTCGTGATGTACATATGAACAAAATTTATGATTTCTTGAAATTAATACAATGAATAATAGAAAATAATAGAGAAGCACGATGGCGTGAGGCACGTGTCAGTCTAATTGTACACGCAAGTTAAGTAACGTCAACCGTAGCCTGTTCATGGATGAGTTTATGTTATGTCGAGCTCGTCCGTGCTTCGGAAGGCACGTTAAGCCGTCGGTCCTGGTGTTTATCATTAGACGGCAGTCCTTAAGCCAAGTTAGTGGCCCAACCCGTAGTTGAGCAGCGTGTTGGAGTATGCTCTAAACATCTTCGGTTGAGGGAAGACCCGTATCCCAGCAGTGGGTAAATAATAAGTTCAGTACTTTACAAAGTCACAAAAAAGTACCAATTGACAACAATAAATATTTCAATCCACAAAACAAATCACAGACAACATTCGCGACGTAAAAGTGAGACCAATCGATTTGACATTTACATAACAATCAATAAATATTCCAATCCGTTTTAACTGGCACTATTTGTATGGGAAAACGTTTTTTCTTTTATTTAATTCTTTCGTCAATTTTTCAATGTTTTTAATACTTTCCCGACCAAGACACGACATTATTTTATATATTATATAGATTTATGGAGCTTGATTTAAATTTCTGAACGCACGCATAAATTAGAACCAATAAATCAGCCTGGCGCAACTCAAAGTAAAAAAACGACTCTATGAATCGGAAGCGAATGGTACAAATTCTGATTGTTTTCGCTTCCATTTCATACATATTAGAATTACGCTATTTGTATGGCACATCATCCGTCTCTTAAAACGTAGTGGTTACATTTTTTTTTTTTTTTTTTTTTATATTAGCTCAGCATATTGGCTCCGCTTCGCCTGATGGTAAGCGATAAGAGGAGCCCCAATCGCATCGGCAACGAACAAGAGACCTTGATGTCTTGTCAGTTGACGCTGCCATGCTGGCCTACAAGATGCTTCTTCACGCTTCTCTTGAAGGATCCCATATCGTATGAATGAGGAAATACGTATGCCGGCAACGCGTTCCACTTTTTAATGGTGCGACATAGATAGGAGTTGCCAAACTTTTTAGTACGCGAAGGAATGATTCCAACGGTAAACTTATGATATCGCGAGCTTGCACGTGATGTTCTGTGACGGAAAGGGGAGGAAGGGATAAGGGAAAACAGTTCTTCAGAGCACTCACCATGATATAGGCGGTAAAATACGCTTAGTGAGCCAATATCCCTGCGGAGCTGAAGAGGTTCAAGATTCTTGGTGACCTCTTCGTCACCAATTATGCTGACCGCTCGTCGCTGCAACCTATCGAGAGCCTCGAGGAGATACTGGGCGGAACCGTCCCAGAGATGCGAGCATTCTCTTTGCAATAAATATTTAAATCCACAAAACTGTTTTCAAAACAAATCACAGCCAACTTTCAAGACGTAAAAATGAGACCAATAGAGTTAACATTTGTTTTTAATCTATGACATTTGTTCTATAATGAGCTTAATATACATTTCTGAACGCACGCATACATTTGGCGTACGCACGTACGACAACGTCACATTTGACAGCTACGACAACCACGAACATTTTGTATGGGAAAATGTTTTTTTCTTTTATTTTATTTTTTCGAGAATTTTCCAATGTTTTTAAGAGTTATTCTGCTATTCGGGACGGAAACAAATCCAACAAATCAAAAACCATGGCAATCGGTCCAGCCGTTCTCGAGTTATAAGTGTTGTAACAAACACGACTTTCTTTTATATATATAGAAGATTTGTAAAATTTCTTACCTAAATGAAACATAATATTCTATATAAACTACTCAAATTAAAATAAAAACGAAATATGGCTAACTATATATATACAAACAGAACGGAACAAAAACTAATTAAGAGTAATAAAATATTGTGATCTAAATGGCGTCAAAAAGCCCTCTGGTTACATTTAAATTTACTTCTTGAGTTACATTTAAATTCGTTACTAAGCCTATAAAATATCTATCTTGAATTTGGGCGAGGTATCAGGACACCCTGGTCATTTCATACAAATGCCGCGTGGTTTACAATTACATAAACAATTTCGTCTGTGCAGAGCTTGGATGAGCGTGTATGCGTGCGGCGCCATACAAACTGTTCCAGATTTGTCTCAGAGGGGAAGTGAGGTCGACTCGACACGAGAGAGCGTCAGGGAATGGCCATACTGTAGGTAGTACTATTACTTAGTACTTATACTGTGGTAAATGTAATAGACAGATCACAAACATTAATAGGATATTGTCAACATGACTGATCATGTTGATGATGATGAGTCTGATAAGTATGATGTGTCTGAACACATCATACTTGTATACGAAATTTTATTGAATGAATGAATGACTGAATGAAACATTTATTTGTATCTGCAGCACACACATAATAAGTTCTTTCTAGTCTAATAATAATTACATATAAACTTAAGTGCAATATAGTGTTAAAAAAAACACAAAAAGAATCATATTTATTCAATCGTATTATATATGTATTTAAATACGACGGGACGAGCCCGGTGGCCGAATGGCTAGCAATGTCCACTTTAACTCCGGGGTCGCGGGTTCGATCCCCGCACAAGACAAATATTTATGTGCATAAACATGTCTGTTTGTCTTGGTCAGGATGTTTTATTAAATGTATGTATTTACAAAAAATATATATTTAAGTATAATATCAGTTACCTAGCACTCATAGTACAAGCTTTGCTTAGTTTGGGACTAGATAGCCGTGTGTGATTTGTCCAGGAATATAAAGAAACATATATAAATAGCTCAATTTGATACCAATTGTCAAAATACTGGTAGAAAAAATGTGCGCAATGAGAAAACTTACTTTTTAAAACGTGAAAATCATATGTCCTGCTGAAAATAGATCTATTTTGACACTTTCATGTGTTTGATTCTAATACGTTGATGTTTGGAAGAATATTTTATTAAACAAACGTTTTGGCTTAGATGCAAATAAAAGTATTTGTTATTTTATTTATGGTCAGGCTTGATAATTTAGCTGTATATTGCACATCTGTCTAATAATGTATCTATGAACGAATCCAACGACAAATAAAGTAACTTGAAATAGAAAAAAAATAAGGTCAATTTACTAGTATGGAAATACGAGATGTATCAATTAAAATACCCATTATTTCAAAATGGCCAGTACGTAACTAGCCTAAAACACGATGGACGTAATTTGCGATAACCGGTTACAGTGTCGATTAACTGTCACCTTCCTTTTTGAAGCAACGCCCACAACAGCTGACATTCGGTTGGCCGAGTTTTTGTAGGAATTGGGCCCCGAAGCTACTACGGCTTGAAGTACACAAATTATGTTTAACGACTTTTTCTAGGTGACAAAATGAATCGACTTTTTTGCTGTATAGTAATATTTGCAAGTTTCGATTTAGCAAGTTGCCATAGAGTAATGTTCTTCGGACAGAGCATACAGCTGGGCCGGGGTAATTTCAACAAAGAGACTGTTAGACTGGGATGGACAGCTTTTGGAAAGCTTCGGCACATGCTGACCGTAGATAACCCCAATGCTAAATACCAAAGCAAGTTGCCATGAAGTAGTATTTCAATTTTATTACTCTAATGTTCTTCAGATAAGCCATCTATACAACTGGGCCGGGGTAATTATAATAAAGATACCGATAAACGCATTCAACTGGGCTGGGCAGCATTTGGAAAGCTTTGGCACATAGTCGTCGCATAGATACCCCACTGCTTAAAGACTAAAGTCTTCAACCAGTGTGTCCTCCTTGCAACGACATATAATAATAATAATCCGGAACGAAGAAATTCGACGGAGAACCAAAGTGTTCAACATAGCACTCATAGTCACCAAGCTAAAGCGGCAGTGGGCTGGCCACATCTGTCGAGTCAGCGATGGCATATGGGGAGTAAAGTCCTAGAGTGGAGGCCACGTATGGGGGGACGAAGCGTAGGGTGCCCTTTTTCTAGATGGACCGAAAAAGTGAGTGGTAGCGATTGGATGCGGAAAACGGAGGATCGCGTATGGTGGAAAGCATTGGGAAAGGCCTATATCCAGCAGTGGGTAGATACAGGCTGATAATGATGATGACTACAATGTGGGCTCAGCGATCTAAACTAAATCTTGGCCTCTGAAATAAAAGCTCGCCTCATTCTTCTATTTTGCACGATCTCATGCTACCCGATGGTTTACGCTTGCAATGCAATGAGTACTTATTGCCCAACATTATTTTTTTTTGCTTCGAAATACCTATAATTAAAGAGAGGTACAGCGTACAGCGTATTGTAAGCTGCCCGACTTGGGAAATACCTCCACCTAACAGAATCGATTGTCATCAACCCCTATTAATCCCATTGTTAGGATATGGGTCTATCTTCATTCGAAAAAGTTTAGAGCGTACCCCTCCACGCTGCTTAACTGCGGATTGGCGGAGGCTAGTGTTTTCAAGTTGCCTTAAGACGAACTGACTGAAATAACGACTGTCATATAATGACAACAGCCGGCACCGGCAGCTTAACGTACCCTCCGAAGTACTGAGAAATAAACCCATCCATGGGCAGGCTACGGTTGACCTTGCTTAACTTGCGTGTTCGATTAGACTGATACGCGCAAAGACGCCATCAAGCTCCTCATTAAAAAAAAAATATATTTACAGCTAAGAGCTTTCGATCTTGAACAATCACATTATGACTGTCAAACATGATACGCTCTTGGCCTAAGCAATATTCTAAAACTTTAAACACAAATAATATCTTTTTATTTTTTTTTTTTATGTATAAAACACACACTTGTTTGTTGTTATTTAATTTGAACTGCAAAATTTTGTTCATTTGTTCGTGACAGCTTAAATCTGAATCCCAAATTAAGAATGAAAAGCCACCCTTAGGGCGGCACGAAATTGAAGTCAGGGATTTACAGCGTAAGTAAAAAAATCATTTATGTAATCCCCTTGTTACTAATTTCCATTATTCCACAGAATATAAACAGTTACAAATATTTTAAATACGTAAAAGCTAGTTTTGTATCATGGAGCTGAAATTGTAAAGCGAGAGCTAGACTTGTAGAGTTCGTAGTTATCCTACTAATACATAATATATTGTAGTTATACTGATAAATGATTGATATTACGGGTTTTCACTTTTTTTTAAGACTATAACAATATAAAGAACACATCGAACACATTTTTTTTTCTTCATTTATTTACTGTTCGTGTGGCACAGCTTTAGAACTAACTGCCTGGGCATATTAGAGATAACTGTACTGTCGAAACTTTTAAAAAGAGTCTAAAGGCACCTTACTCACGAGGAGTGATAAGTTTAACTGAATTTTATATTGTTTGTGTATCAATTATTATCTATTCTTATTGTGTTCAATTTTCGATCATACGAGTATTTCGATATAATCCCACTGTAATTAAATTTTAATTTTAAATTTCTTATTGTGATACCTTACCCAATTTTACGTTTATGGGATCGAGACAGGATCGAAATTGAATTTTGACATTTTAATTATGAGAATTGCTTCCCTATGGTATCATTCCGCAGGTGTTGCTTAACTTGCTGGTTCTATTAAGTGTGATAGTCTGGCATTCGCGACGAGCTCTTCAATTCAGTTTGTAAACTTCATAAAGTATATCCTAATGTATACGTATTTTTGACGAGCTCGGTGGCGTAGTGGTCAATGACGCGGCTTCGACACCAACGCTCGTGGGTTCGATTCCCACACAAGACAAACATTTGTGTGCATGAACATGTCTGTTTGTCTTGGTCTGGGTGTTTTTATGTATCATAAGTATGTATTTACAAAAAAAAAATGTATTTACATATGTTTATCAGTTGTCTAGTACCCATAACACAAGCTTCGCTTACTTTGGGGCTAGATGGCGCTATGTAATTTGTATGACAATATTTATTTATTTATACTTCATCTAGTGCCTAATAAGAATATTGTCTGACTGATTTCATTATCCGTAAGCTATACGTTTGCAATGTAATGTATTTGCAACACAAGGAGCATTGCTCGCGCTCTAAAACCACCACGCCAATGTTAACGTAACATCTTCTCACTCACTCGTAGGAAGTAACACTACAGGAAGGAAAGAGTTGCTGCATTGGCAGCGAGGATTGCGGCGCGCGGCGCGCAAGCGATATTTCATATTGTAAGCATTTATATGACAACGGTAATCGTTGGATGCCCTCCTTCTAGATGGACCGATGACTTTAAGAAAGCGGCTGGAAGCGGCTGGATGCGGAAGGCGGAGGATCGTATTTGGTGGAAGACATTGGGGAAGGCTTATATCCAGCAGTGGATAGATACAGGCTGATGATGATGATAATGAACCGCTCTCACAGGCGGGCCGTATGCTTGTCTGCCAACCGACGTAGTAATTAAAAAAAAACAATCGTGCAGAGTATTGTCATTAGGTCTTATGCTTTTGCAGTCAGCCTCAACATGCCCTATCTCTATTTCGCCCCATGAAAGGTGTACACCATGTACAGGAAAAGTAGGCTTTCGTTCTGATGGTCTATAATTATAACAAAAAAAAAAACAGACTCCATACATTACTCTACATTTACGTATGTAGATACAGGCTGATGATGATGTTGATGAAAAAATGTGGTACCAATCTGGAAGTATACTCTTTCAAATAAAAAAAGGTTTTTTTTTTTAAATCGGTTTATAAATAACGTAGTAATTAAGTAACAAACATTAAAAAAAAATACAGCCGAATTGAGAACCTCCTCCTTTTTTGGAATCGGTTAAAAAATGATGGTAACCCCCTTACGCCTCAAAATTACATTACTGATTCACTAAACAGTTTTAAAACTGCAGCCACATTCAGTTCGCAATTACTGAACACACCACCTGTCAACTGCACCCGATGTCGCCGCGTCGCCGCGTCGTCGCTCCCAAGTAATTACGAAACGGAGTCGAAACAAAAAATGGCGTGAGCGTCACTAAACTCGATTTAAATTTTCGACATTTTATAAAACCTTCGATACAACTGGTTCCAGTAACAAATAGCAAAGTTTTTAAACATACGTAATACGACATAAATTACTAGCTATGCTCGCGGCTTCGGCTGCGCATAATAGTCTATGACGGAAACTAAACGAGGGTGTAAGAATGAAAATAACAACGGGAATTTTGGGGTGTAAGTGGTTCATCACCATCTTTGAACCAAAGCCAACTTCACCTGCACGCGGTGCACCCTGCTGACTGACAAACGAAGCTCTGGCGAAAAGAGAGGTAGTGTGCGTCATTGTAAGCTACCCGACTGGGGAATGTACCTCCACATCACAGAATACCGCAGCCAAATAACGGTTCCTTTGAGGGCTGTTGTGTTCCTGCGAGTGAGTGAGGTCACCAGAAAGATAGGAGATGCTGCGTTGGCAGCGGGGGTGGCGGCGCGTGAGCGATATTTTATGTTGTGACCGTTAATATGGCTACGGTAACCGCTTCACATCAAGCGGGCAAGCATACGGCCCGCTTGATGTGAAGCGGTTACCGCGCGACGTATTATAAAAATAAAACCGGCCAAGTGCGAGACGGACTAGCGCACGAAGGGTTCCGTACCATTATCTATAAAAAACGACAAAAAAATCACGTTTGTTGTATGGGAGCCCCCTTTAAATATTTGTTTTATTTTTATTTAATTATTTTTAAAGTGAATATATAACTAAATATTATGTGAGTATTTCAAGCGTCTACCTAATACCACTATCAATTTTTTTTTTTTTTTTTTTATACTACGTCGGGTGGCAGACAAGCATACGGCCCGCTTAATGTGAAGCGGTTACCATAGCCATATTAACGCTCGCAACATAAAATATCGCTCGCGCGCCGCCACCCGCGCTGCCATCGCAGCATCTCCTTTCTTTCTGGTGACCTCACTCACTCGCAGGAACACAACAGCCCTCAAAGGAACCGTTATTTGGCTGCGGTATTCTGTGAGGTGGAGGTACATTCCCCAGTCGGGTAGCTTACAATAACACTCTCTACCTCTCTTTTCGCCAGAGCTTCGTTTGTCAGTCAGCAGGGTGCACCGCGTGCAGGTGAAGTTGGCTTTGGTTCAAAGATGTTGATGAACCCCTTACACCCCAATTGCGAGCAAAAATGAGCAACAAAATCATGTTTGTTGTATGGTAGACCCCTTAAATATTTATTTTATTCTGTTTTTTAGTATTTGTTATTATAGCGGCAACAGAAATACATCATCTGTGAAAATTTCAACTGTCTAACTATCACGGTTCATGAGATACAGCCTGGTGACAGACGGACGGACGGACGGACAACGGAGCCTTAGTAATAGGGTTCCTTTTTACCCTTTGGGTTTGGGACGGACGGACGGACGGACAACGGAGCCTTAGTAATAGGGTTCCTTTTTACCCTTTGGGTACGGAACCCTAAAAAAAAGAATTAAGGCGATCATTCATAAGGATATTTACATACAGTCAGCCTGTGACCACGGCCGTGCAATGTGGTCGATACGTCAGGGAATAATAAAGGTATGTAAATACCCCCCTTATGCATGATCGCGTTAATCTCTGTTGGTATTTTCATATAATAATATCATGCAACGCGAAAGTTTAAAAGGTTGTAAGAATTTTTGACTTTGGATGAGTTGTTTCATTGTACACTTTGTCGTTTTTAGGATTCCGTACCTTGATTGGCTTGATGTGCACATTGCAAAATATATTTTATTTATTTATTATGAAAAATATACAATTTCAGGAAAAGTTCGGAAAAAACTGCGCGATTAGATTCCTAAACTATTTATAATGATCCTACGTACGGAACCCTCGGCGGGCGAATCCGACTCGCACTTGTCCGGTTTTTTTCGGTTGACATCACAAAAGCTATTAAACATTATTGCACAAATTAATAATAATGTTATTATGACAAGTTTTGTAACATAATATATATTGTCTATATAACATGTTATATAACAACGGACTATAACATATTGGGTCTTTAACAAAATTCCAAAATTTTCGGCAAACCTTCGAATACCCATTTCAGAGTAGTCCTCCAGATATTATAAATATTAACATAATCCAAACACTTGTTTATCAAAATACATTACGTACCCGAAATCCGTATCTCAATAAATCCAAATTAATCAGTGATTAACTGCAGTGATTGTATAATTAAAAATGTGAATTCTTGCATCGCTAAGTAACATTCGGTGTAGTAATTTGCGAGCTGAAAGAGAAAAATCGAGCGGTCCCGGTTTAAAATATGTTTAATTTGCTGCTATTAATAAAGACGAAGGGGACTGATTTGCCGTCTGTTGATACCACGTGCTGTAAAAAAAAAGTAATTCTGAGTTCGGCATCAACTCATAATCAACTGCTGGGGAACGAGTCTCCCCTCAATCGAAGGCGTTTAGAGTATACTCCACCACGCTGCTCAACTGCGTATTGGCGGTGGCCAGTGTTTTCAAGCCGCCCAAAGACCTCTGACTTTGCTTAACGACTGTCGTCTAATGACGACAACCGGACCGGCGGCGCGGCGGTTTAATGTACCCTCCGAAGCACGAAAGAACTCGACATAAATAAACTTGCGTGATCGATTATACCGACGCATGCAGGGACCCGTCGAGTTCCTCATTATTCTGAGTATGTTGACTATGTTTATCTAAATATGTCCTTACTCATTTCTTGTTATGTCACTTAAGGACCTATGTTCTATTTAAAATAATTATAATTATATTGATTGACATAAGTTAATGTATCAACTCCTAACTAAGCTGACTGTATCGCTGAGTAGGAATGGGAACTTGAAATTTCAACAATGACAACGTACTAATCACGGAGTTCGTTTAATACTATCAGTTTATTGATCACTTTATATTAAAGTAAAATACGAGAAAGTAACGTTTAAAATGTGACAAATACATTTGCCTCTTTTTGTTTCTACAGTCTGAACAGGCAGGACACTTCTTGCTGCTCTCTCGAACCGATCTCATCTTGCCTCGAGTGGAATCTGGAACAGTTTGTTTGACACCGCACTCACACACGCGCCATCTCGTTATGCACCGACGTATTTATGTAACATTTATAGTAGTAGGTGGTAATAGTAGACGCGACAATTGTATAGAATGGCCGGCATGTGGCAGTGTTAAAAGATTTAAAAAACAACGGGTTGCACTCCAGGAGTGCCGGCAGAAGTGAAAACTTGAACATTAACGTTGTGCATTTTTGCATATTTTGGAATGGTTAGGCAATAATTTCGCATGAATTGCTTTTTTCATTAATAGATGCACTTTGTTCAATTTCCATATTTTAAACAAAGTACATACACGAATTTTACAAGTATACAGACGCTCAAGCCATCAGCAGTAACCATATGTGGATGCGCGTAGCAGACTGAAGAACAAACACATATGCACACTCGCGCAAGCGTCCTGCGCCGCACTAAAATTTACTTTATGTGTTAAGTATTATGTTCTAATTTCTTTTAAATGTAAACGTCGTTCTCGAACGATGTGACACTACGTATTTCATCATTCTATTATAATTCTTATCGTCTTTTCTTAAAGTTGAATTTTGTAGTTTCACAGCTTTATCTTACGATCAGGACACGTGATCCTGACACGAGTTTAACATTTTTTACCCATCCCAAAAAAGTGCACAGCGCCGCTAAAGTAGTTTTGTTCAATTTCCATATTTTAAACAAAATACATACACGAATTTTACAAGTATACAGACGCTCAAGCCATCAGCAGTAACCATACGTGGATGCGCGTAGCAGACTGTAGAACAAACACATATGCACACTCGCGCAAGCGTCCTGCGCCGCACTAAAATTTACTTTATGTGTTAAGTATTATGTTCTAATTTCTTTTAAATGTAAACGTCGTTCTCGAACGATGTGACACTACGTATTTCATCATTCTATTATAATTCTTATCGTCTTTTCTTAAAGTTGAATTTTGTAGTTTCACAGCTTTATCTTACGATCAGGACACGTGATCCTGACACGAGTTTAACATTTTTTACCCATCCCAAAAAAGCGCACAGCGCCGCTAAAGTAGTTTTGTTCAATTTCCATATTTTAAACAAAGTACATACACGAATTTTACAAGTATACAGACGCTCAAGCCATCAGCAGTAACCATACGTGGATGCGCGTAGCAGACTGTAGAACAAACACATATGTACACTCGCGCAAGCGTTCTGCGCCGCACTAAAATTTACACATAAAGTGTTAAGTATTATATTCTAATTTCTTTTAAATGTAAACGTCGTTCTCGAACGAGGTGACACTATGTATTTCATCATTATATTATAATTCTTATCGTCTTTTCTTAAAGTTGAATTTTGTAGTTTCACAGCCTTATCTTACGATCAGGACACGTGATCCTGACACGAGTTTAAGGGCCCAGATTGTCTAGGCGCGACGTCAATTTCGAGCGACCGCAGCGCTACTGTTTACTGAAACAACCGACGGGGCGGGTGAATGACCTAAAGACAGCGCGATTTTCAAAATGTTTTGCGACAAACGTTCCACGTTGAGTTATATTGTTATTGAAGTTGAATATTTACAGCATAACAAAAATATTGAATAATTGGAAATAAACGACGAGTCTAAAATATTCTAAGACTAGTTTTTCGTTATAAAATGATCCTAATTACTAGATTAATAAGAGTAGTTGAGACACTATTTTTATGTTTTTCTATTTATAATAAACAATCAAGAGCAGGTCCGGACTGACCTTTTTGTATTCTACTTACAAAAAATTCCAACTATGTATTTATTTGTAATTTTACTACCAAAGTTTATTCTTATTTCGTAAAATATTCATTCAACAAAATAATTGCAAATTCAGTAGGAAGTACGGTCGAAATAACATCGAGCTTTCCTCGCTAGTGTATATCTCTACGCAAGGAAATGTGCCTATTGCGTAAACTCAAATAGGGTGGTGGCACCAATTATCGGCCATGTCAACTTTTTTTCAACTTTGCTTGCTTGTAATTTTTGAGTTAATAACTTTTGCTACGATAGTATACGAAAGTATAAAAATGATTCATATAATTAAAAGTAAGTAAACAATAATAAATATGAGTCGCCATCTAAAAAGCGTGCTAGGGTTGTACAAAAATAAATGAAACACAAGTTTATAAATTATTTATTAATATACTAATTAAAAGTAAGTAAACAATAACAAAATATGAGTTCAAAATTCTAATGTTTTTTCATTTTAACGATTACTGATCAAATTCTGATTTCTGCTAATTTGATGATAAAATCAATTGCTATTGCAAAACCTATCAGAATGAAAATGTTACCAGCTGCCCGATTCACGTAATAAAAACCGTAGCGTAGGGACTTAAAAATGTCACTTCGTTTTTTGCAAATTAAGCCCTTTTAACCGACATAAAAAAAGAAGAAGATACTCAATTCGCTGTATTTTTGAAACGATTTTGATGATTCTTTACACCAGGTAACTCTTCAAAATCGTATAGGAATTGTATAGTAATTGAACTATTGAAAGATTTATGACAATCCAAGACTAGATAAGTAAGTGCGTTTAAAACAGAAAACCGAAAGGCGATTTCTAAGTTAAAACGACTTTTGAACTGGCGTGTTTACGTGAATCGACCGGCTGGATAGTTAAGTTACCTTAGTCTCTTTCAAAATCATTAGGTGTTCTTCTCTTTCAAAACACGTAAAGCTCTTTCTTTCCTCTCTTTCATAGCCTCTATGATACTGGACGCGTCACGAATGGGCATGCTTCGTGACTGCCGAGGATCAACTAATTCTGGAAGTAGACAATCGTAATAAAACCTAACTAATTTCATCTCCATTTTCTCCTTCCAAAATTTGTCGTCCTTTTCTATAATATAAATTTTCATAGGTACAGTAGCACCAAACCAGATGCCAAGCATGCAAACGTTTCTTTTAGTAATATGTACCTGTCCCTGAATTTTGAAATACCAGTTATGATTTTTATTTATGACATAACCCTTGGAAGCCTTGTCCTTAACCCAAAAGGTATGTTTGGCCATTGCTTCATCAAGAGTCATGCCAGCTAAAGAATGTGGGCACTTAATTTCAATTAAACCGTTTGCATAAATGCCATCTGGTGTATTACCAAGAAATTCACATTGATCGTCGACGAACAAACCGCAACGTTGTATACTAATATTCTCTTGAATTTCTAACTGTCTAATTGCGGTTTCTTCGTTTTCGATACCGTACCGTACAGCAGGCAAACTGGAGATATTACTACCATAAACGATTTTACCAACAAGAGCAGCACAACTTGTGCTCTCTCGTTTTTTACAAACTTCCCCGAATGATGATGAGGTTAGTAATTTTCTCCTTGTACTCATCCACTCAGCACTACTTCTTTGTAAATGGGTCGACCTTTCAAGCTCCTCTCTTTCAGCACAAGACAACTTTAAATCGGCTAAAAAAGCTGACTTGGCTTTCTCATATAATTCTGGACTCAGATCAGGTTTTTCGCAGTTTGGTTCATAGTGAGCGTCTTTCGATACAGTGTTGTGGCTTTTTTTCAATCTTAATTTAGGTTTAGCAATTAAACGGTTTCTACGATTACAATTTTCCACTTTCGCGATCAAAGGATTCGGACTACATTTAAATATGACTTCATGAGTTTTACTATGAATCGATCCCGTATTAAAAGACACAACAGCAGCTGCGCTCGGCCCGCATAAAAACCACGGGAAGAATAATTTACACGCTTACCCCCAACTAATTTGGCAATTACTCCGTTAAAACTTTCAACTATATTACTTGTGCAATTATGAATTAAACTTCTAGAATGATATGACAATCTTTTACTTAAAATTTCTACCGCGTCCATTAATCCGCATCCAACAATTGCTGGAAGTAATCCAACAAGTTCTATTCGACGAGTATCAGGTCTACAGAAATACTCCTTGCAATGTTGGTGATTACCAAATACGTGTTGTGGACCATTTAGGATATCTTCACTAAGATTTTTTATTTTTTCTTCGAGTGACTGATTTTGATCCGCCCAATATTTAATCGCGCATTTTACACCCGTTCTTAAACGCAAATACCTTTCTTTTAGGAATTTCCGCAATTCGCAAGGATACTTAGTGTCTTTCGACAGTTTCTCCAAGCTATTGCAGTAGTTTCGTAAAAGATGATTTTTGCATTCAATTTTCTCTACTATTAAATTATCGTACGGACGCGAATCTAATATTTTTTTATAAGTACTGGAATCGCCGTCTGCTACAAATTTATTATAAATTACACCGTGATCAACAATGGAACGTTTAAACCCCTCAACTATTATGGTCAATTCCATCCCGGTAGATGATCCTGAATAATTCTTGAAACAATGGTGTTCCGGGGGCTGACTGTTTTTCTTTGCGGCTCGTACACAGACTACGCAGTATTTATTGTTAACTCCAAAAAACAATACTTTATTAGTTTTAATGCCAATTATCGCAGCTGCGGATAAGGCGGAAAAATTCTTACCATAAGATCTCTTGCTCCAACAACCGTCAACAGCAACAGATATTAATGGTGTACCATTTTTATCAACACTACCTATAGACACTGCGTACTCTGCTTCTTCCTTGACAGCTTCTGCCATGGAATGTGCTGCTGTCTTTTCCCACCAATCGCAAACCGTATTATTAATTTCATTGTATAATGAAGGTGACATGATTGGTAGGGCTACTGCGGCAGTTAATGTTTTTAACTGAGAGAAGCTCCCACCAGACGATATGATACCAGATACAATTTGATGATTCACTTCCATGCTATCTTATTTCTTTTCAACCAAACACACAGTAAATTTCATACTACACATACTACATTTCATGATGAGTTTTGAGTCCAGATCAACTTTTACTTCACCTATTATACTGAGGTAACTTAACTTACAATCCATTGGACCGTGGTCCCCTATGGCCTGAAGAGCTTAAAAAAAAAAGAAATATCTATTACTCTACGCCCAACTTCAACTTCATCCACCTTTCCCTCTTGACTGTTTTCAATAACTAGTTCCTGTAAAGAAAGATAATGGCTTTATTTTTTTAATAAAAAATAATTAAAAAAGAATGGGCCAAATTTCTTCAAACATAGCTAAGAACTCCCTTAGAATACATCTTTGAAACACATAACACTAGATCAAAATCTTGAACGTTTTATATAAATAAACGTAATAAAAACTGGTTGTTTGTAAAGTTGGTTTAGTACAATAATTTTATGGGATAACGTCAGGATCTAGTGAACAAAAAAAGCTGTTGTTTCATTTTTAACCTTATTAATATTCCTGTTAACATAAAAAATAGCTAAACATGTTGTTTAGCGTTTTCATGCATTTTCCTAATGTCGGCCGGGTGGCCGATATTGGGATTTATCAATAAATAAAGATCCCTAACCTCGACCCTGCGATTATTTCATAAAAAAGACAAGTAAAAGTAAAAACGTGTGTTTTTCTTGAATAAAAAACAATATAAAATACCATAGGTATGTTTAATTCCATTGAAATACTAACTAACTCAATGCGTTCGCAACCGGTATTTGACTCGCCACTGCCACTAAACGACACAAGTCGGTACCGGCGCGTGCTCTATTGCCAACTGAACGTTCAAATATTGAAGCACCCGCACCAAAATATGGATTATTCGTATATAGAGTCGCTTTTTGAATAAAAACTATTATAATTTTAGGGTTATTTTAATAGTTAGGGTAAGTGCTCCAGTGAATTAACACCCACCAGTGAATGAACAAAACACACATTTTTCAATATAATAAGAAATCTAAGCCTTTCTACTCAAGCCAGTATTTTTTTTCTCAATCGAAACATTATATTACGTCAACTACAGGTCACAGGCAAACAGGTGTTTGCCTGTGACCTGTAGTTTCAAAATCGCGACCGCCTAAAATGAAAGTATTCTGTCGTATTTTTGATTGTATGGAGCAGAATTTAGGGCATTGCTGAGACTTCGTGTTTTGATATTCACTTTGTAGACACTATAAGTGTGATAGTGTTAACAAAATTTGGTAGTAGGATGTAAAAAGGACTGTTTTATCTTACAAAAAGCAGATTGCAAAAATTTTAATTATCATAAATAAATTATAGGGGTGTACGATAATTGGATCACGAAATTGAAGAAAATCTAGTCAATGAACACACGGTTCATTCATAGGAATTGACTTATTTTATAGTTTTAAGCATTTGGCATCTTAGCCTTAATGCAATTGGCTAATTTTTTGTACACAACTTTTATAAACGGTTGTCAATTTTTTGACCAATATTCGAACGAGGTGTTCTTTTATTATTACCAGTTTATCCTCCATACCTAGCCTGATATCTTCAGTAACTTTTAGAAGTGCAGTAATAGTACTGTGCCCAGGACGAAAACCAGACGGAGTGAACTGATTAAATAAAATAAATAAAGATCTCCACATAGAAGTGCCTTTCAGCTAAAACGACCATGGAAAGACAGCAAAATGCAAGCTAAAAAGAAATTAATAAATAATGATGACATATAGAACCAATCTTCTATTATAGAAATATAATAGTTTAGAAGAGAAAGGAGAATCTAACATAGAAGTGATGAATAACAATATTAAATATTTTATAATAATAATCCAGTATTAATATTATGTTTTAAGCATTTGGCATCTTAGCCTTACGGTCTGCCCGAGGGGCTATGCGAATGGGTTGCTAGCTTCTTGTCCAGCAGAAGCATTAGAGCCGTTGTAGATGGCAGTTGCTCCGATAGCATGGACATCAATACTGGCGTCCCGCAGGGTTCTGTATTGTCCCCGACGCTGTTTCTGCTGCATGTTAATGATATGTTGTATAATGACAGCATTCATTGTTATGCGGACGACAGCACCGGGGACACTTATTACACGGGCCGCGCAAATATCCCTCGTTCTTTGGTGGAGGAGAGCCGCGAACAACTTGTGTCGCAAATTGAGAGCACACTAAGTAGAGTGTCCGACTGGGGGCGACATAACTTAGTGCGATTTAACCCCTCTAAGACACAAGTCTGCGCGTTCACCGCTAAGAAAACCCCATTTGCTGTGGCTCCACACTTCGAAAACACACCCCTCACCATCGCCAATAGTATTGGTATTCTAGGAGTTGACATCTCCAGCGACGTCCAGTTTCGATGTCATCTGGAGGGGAAGGTCAAGCTGGCATCGAAGAAACTAGGTGTGCTCAACAGGGCGAAACATTACTTCAACCCGCGGCAAAGACTTATACAAAGCTCAAGTTCGGCCGCATATGGAGTACTGTTGCCATCTATGGGCGGGAGCGCCTAGATACCAGCTTGCACCCTGTGACTCGATTCAAAGGCGTGCTGTGAGGATTGTTGACGATCCCAAACTGACAGACGGTTTAGAACCTTTAAGTCTGAGAAGAGATTTTGCGTCCCTTTGTGTGTTCTACCGTTTGTACAATGGGGTGTGTTCAGAGGAGTTGTTTGACATGATGCCCACGGCTTCCTTCTACAGTCGCACCGCTCGCCATCGACAGGGAATTCATCCTCACACTTTAGAACCGAAATGGTCACGTACTGTGCGGTTCCAGAGAAGTTTTCTTCCACGTACTATCAAGCTGTGGAATGAATTGCCTGTTGAGGTTTTCCCAGGAGACTACAGCATGGGGTTCTTCAAAAAGGGCTTGAAGAGGTTTTTACAGGGTCGGCAACGCGCATGTGATGCCTCCGGTGTTACAGGCGTCCATAGGCTGCGGTAACTGCTTTCCATCAGGCGGACCGTATGCTTGTTTGCCACCTTAGTGGTATAAAAAAAAAATGTTAGATAGTTCTCTTTAGGTTATAAAATATCAAGTAACACGCAATTATAATAGTAATCATATCGTCTATTTAATATAATAAAAAAATATATATATTTACAATAACAATTACCCGAAATAAACTCTTACATAATAATTTATATATAGAACTGATATATAAAAGTGGTAGTTCATTCAATGGGTTTCAAAAGGTTTATTCACTGGATTTTTTGTTCATTCTCTGGTGATTTGTGTGTTCAATGCTGATAGTTATTGAGATAACCTGCATTTTATACAAATATACCCCATATTTGTATAAAATGCAGATTATCTCAATAACTATCAGCATTTTTGCTAAAATATGTATACTGTATCAATCATGAATAAATTGTGAACATAATAAAATAAAATATTTTTTGGTTAGGATCTCATAAGTAGCTGGCTGTAATTTTCAAAGTTTGGAATGCCCTTAAGGGTTCATTCAATGGAGCACTTACCCTATATTCCATTTTCTCGCAAAGGCCGATATTAGGAGGAGGCCGATACTAGAAGACTTCACCCTACTGAGATTTTGTCTTCGTCCATCTCTAACTAGGTATTTTTTTTTTATACTACGTCGGGAAGCAGACAAGCATACGGCCCGCCTGATCTGAAGCGGTTACCGTAGCCATATTAACGCTCGCAACATAAAATATCGCTCGCGCGCCGCCACCCCCGCTACCCCCGCTCGCATCGCCATCGCAGCATCTCCTTCCTTTCTGGTGACCTCACTCACTCGCAGGAAGACAACAGCCCTCAAGGAAACCGTTATTTGGCTGCGGTATTCTGTGAGGTGGAGGTACATTCCCCAGTCGGGTAGCTTACAATTACGCTCCCTACCTCTCTTTTCGCCAGAGCTTCGTTTGTCAGTCAGCAGGGTGTACCGCAAGCAGGTGAATTTGGCTTTGGTTTAAAGATCTTGATGAACCACTTACACCCCAAGGTAGTTTGTTTATTTATGTAATAAGTCTACAAGAATTACGTATAACCAAACCCCGGCCACTCCATACAAAAATGGCGCTTTTGCATGTAGTAACCAATTGACGTCTGTACACGTGCCTATGTTTGAGTGACGTTCTCTAGGGCTGACATTATACAATTATTAGTCGGACATGTAAGGGGGTGTAAGTGGTTCATCAACATCTTTGAACCAAAGTCAATCTTATCTGCACGGGGTACACCCTGCTGACTTACAGACGAGGCTCTGACGAAAAGAGAGGTAGGACATAGCGTATTTTTTAAGCAGCCCGACTGACGAAGTACCACCACCTCACAGAATACCGCAGTCAAATAACAATTTCCTTGAGGGTTGTTGTGTTCCTGCGAGTGAGTGAGGTCACCAGAGAGGATGGAGTTGCTGCGTTGGCAGCGGGGATGGCAGCGCGCGAGCGATATTTAATGTTGCGAGCGTTAACCGCTTAACTTTTTTTTCTTCACTACGCCCACCTGATGGGCGTAGTGAAGAAAAAAAAACGTGTGACACTCGGGGACTGCCGCGGTAAAGCTATTGCATAGGATTTTTTATCAACTAATGCTCGTTTGCTCGTTCATCCATCCATCCATCCATATCCATTCATCCATCCATACATCCATCCATCCATTCATCCACCCATCCACCCATCCATCCACCCATCCATCCATCCATCCATTCATCCACCCATCCACCCATCCATCCACCCATCCATCCATCCATCCATCCATCCATCCATCCATCCATCCATCCATCCATCCATCCATATATCCATCCATCCATTCATCCATCCACCCATCCACCCATCCATCCATCCATTCATCCATCCATCCACCCATCCATCCACCCATCCACCCATACATCCATCCATCAATCCATCAATCCATCCATCCATCCATCCATCCATCCATCCATCCATCCATCAATCCATCCATCCATCCATCAATCCATCCAACCATCCATCCATCCATCAATCCGTCCGTCCGTCCGTCCGTCCGTCCATCCATCCATCCATCCATGTTGAGACATCCATCCACTGCACAAATAACTCTCATCTTTTACATACTCGCATAATATTTTAAACTGAATGGAGAATAAAATACAAGCGACGTCAATTCGTACGTTGTGGCATTCCTTGCGAACGGTTCCAAATCGGTTCCATAGGGGAGGTGAGGTCGACTAGTGAGAGCGGCAGAGAGTGTCCATACTGTACGTTAGTACTATTACTTATACTGTGGTATAACAACTTACGTCTATAGTGTGTAGTCTAAGCATAGCAGTGTTGCTTGGAGTCTCGGCCTGAAGGTTTTCTTTATTTTCAATACTGGAAATATTATTCATCATTATTATCCACTTTATAATTATTTTGTAATTTTTGTACAACACCAGACCCTAGGCGCGTCGCGTCTCTTTGGCGGTAAGTATGTCGACAAAGCCGCGTGCCCGTGCTATTTCTGTTATGAAACATACCTACTTCCACAATCTGATATTTAGACAATAATGATGAACATGAAAACGAATACTAGGTAGAAATTGACTTTATTACTATATAATACAAACCAATATTTACATGCTATTGTATATGTCTGAATCAAGCGATCTAAATCATATGACATAGGTATTGTATTAGCTTTGTAATGTACCCTGTTCAAATGCAAATAAATTATATTATTATTACTACTTATACAGGATAAGCACACAAATAAAACTAGGATTTTTACATGACACTTTCACAGAAATCTCGTATTTTTTTTCTAGGTAGGTATTTAGGACAAGACGTAGTAAAGTAGGCAGATAAATAAATAAGTAGGAAGGAACTTACATTTTTTCCGAGATCTTTTGGCTTTCATATTTTTATAATGCGTACTAAACTTTCTTTTCCCTGGCAAATTCAAATTCAATCAGTCCTGCGAAAAAAACCCTCGATTACCGACTAGATACGTTTATGATATTGGCTATAGCATGTTGAAATCATGTTTCAAGCCTGAATTGATACATATTTTACAAGGTTCATAAAATAACCTACTCAACAAAGTATCTAATTCATTCTTTGTATTTTTTACGATTTATATACATTCATTATATTGGTAAATTAGTTATACTTACAGTTTTTCACAAAAAACACAAATTCACAACACGTAATTTTGCTGGAGCATCCGACGCGCGTGGTGTCACCTTGACATATAAAAACACACTGGCGATTTAGTGGCGACGCTGAGTACTAATTCGTAATATCGGAATGTGCGTCATTTTTCATACATTTTTCTATGGAGAATTTACGTAAAACATATGTAGATTTTAGGGCTTTAAAAGAGGAAGTCTTTGTTTGTAAAGGTACAAAAAAATTTTATTAGTTATATTTATTGGTTTCTTCAGTGTTCAAAAAGTGTTTCTTTTTATCAATTTGTGTTGATTTATTGGGTTAAATCTGAAAAATACGAAGGCATGTTTTTGCATTTTTTCTCAATTTTAGTTAGCTATTATGTATTACAAGATGAATAAAATGTTAATTAATCCACGAGTCCGACGATAAAGGTCATATCCTGCTACAACTATGATGAATTTGACTTTTTATCGTTCACTTATATTCACCTGCACATATCGTTGTACCTAAGGCTTGGCGCACACTATCCTGTACCGTATTGGAATGGTCAATTTAAAGATCTACGAGATGAATATATATTTGTTTTTTGAAAAAAAAAACACTTGTGATTTTTATTAATCAATTTGTAAAATTTCTTACCTAAATGAAACATAATATTCTATATAAACTACTTAAATTAAAATAAAAACTAAATATGGCTAACTATATATACAAACAGAACGGAACAAAAACTAATTAAGAGTAATAAAATATTGTGATCTAAATGGCGTCAAAAAGCCCTCTAAAAAAAAACACTTGTGATTTTTATTAATCAACTAGCTGTCCCGGCGAACTTCGTACCGCCTAACAGTCAATGAATGTCGTGATGTACATATGAATAAAATTTATGATTTCTTGAAATTAATACAATGAATAATAGAAAATAATAGAGAAGCACGATGGCGTGAGGCACGTGTCAGTCTAATTGTACACGCAAGTTAAGCAACGTCAACCGTAGCCTGTTCATGGATGAGTTTATGTTATCTCGAGCTCGTCCGTGCTTCGGAAGGCACGTTAAGCCGTCGGTCCTGGTGTTTATCATTAGACGGCAGTCCTTAAGCCAAGTTAGTGGCCCAACCCGTAGTTGAGCAGCGTGTTGGAGTATGCTCTAAACATCTTCGGTTGAGGGAAGACCCGTATCCCAGCAGTGGGTAAATAATAAGTTCAGTACTTTACAAAGTCACAAAAAAAGTACCAATTGACAACAATAAATATTTCAATCCACAAAACAAATCACAGACAACATTCGCGGCGTAAAAGTGAGACCAATCGATTTGACATTTACATAACAATCAATAAATATTCCAATCCTTTTTAACTGGCACTATTTGTATGGGAAAACGTTTTTTCTTTTATTTAATTCTTTCGTCAATTTTTCAATGTTTTTAATACTTTCCCGACCAAGACACGACATTATTTTATATATTATATAGATTTATGGAGCTTGATTTAAATTTCTGAACGCACGCATAAATTAGAACCAATAAATCAGCCTGGCGCAACTCAAAGTAAAAAAACGACTCTATGAATCGGAAGCGAATTTGGTACAAATTCTGATTGTTTTCGCTTCCATTTCATACATATTAGAATTACGCTATTTGTATGGCACATCATCCGTCTCTTAAAACGTAGTGATTACATTTTTTTTTTTTTTTTTTTTTTATATTAGCTCAGCATATTGGCTCCGCTTCGCCTGATGGTAAGCGATAAGAGGAGCCCCAATCGCATCGGCAACGAACAAGAGACCTTGATGTCTTGTCAGTTGACGCTGCCATGCTGGCCTACAAGATGCTTCTTCACGCTTCTCTTGAAGGATCCCATATTGAGTTGCCAAACTTTTTAGTACGCGAAGGAATGATTCCAACGGTAAACTTATGATATCGCGAGCTTGCACGTGATGTTCTGTGACGGAAAGGGGAGGAAGGGATAAGGGAAAACAGTTCTTCAGAGCACTCACCATGATATAGGCGGTAAAATACGCTTAGTGAGCCAATATCCCTGCGGAGCTGAAGAGGTTCAAGATTCTTGGTGACCTCTTCGTCACCAATTATGCTGACCGCTCGTCGCTGCAACCTATCGAGAGCCTCGAGGAGATACTGGGCGGAACCGTCCCAGAGATGCGAGCATTCTCTTTGCAATAAATATTTAAATCCACAAAACTGTTTTCAAAACAAATCACAGCCAACTTTCAAGACGTAAAAATGAGACCAATAGAGTTAACATTTGTTTTTAATCTATGACATTTGTTCTATAATGAGCTTAATATACATTTCTGAACGCACGCATACATTTGGCGTACGCACGTACGACAACGTCACATTTGACAGCTACGACAACCACGAACATTTTGTATGGGAAAATGTTTTTTCTTTTATTTTATTTTTTCGAGAATTTTCCAATGTTTTTAAGAGTTATTCTGCTATTCGGGACGGAAACAAATCCAACAAATCAAAAACCATGGCAATCGGTCCAGCCGTTCTCGAGTTATAAGTGTTGTAACAAACACGACTTTCTTTTATATATATAGAAGATTTGTAAAATTTCTTACCTAAATGAAACATAATATTCTATATAAACTACTTAAATTAAAATAAAAACTAAATATGGCTAACTATATATACAAACAGAACGGAACAAAAACTAATTAAGAGTAATAAAATATTGTGATCTAAATGGCGTCAAAAAGCCCTCTGGTTACATTTAAATTTACTTCTTGAGTTACATTTAAATTCGTTACTAAGCCTATAAAATATCTATCTTGAATTTGGGCGAGGTATCAGGACACCCTGGTCATTTCATACAAATGCCGCGTGGTTTACAATTACATAAACAATTTCGTCTGTGCAGAGCTTGGATGAGCGTGTATGCGTGCGGCGCCATACAAACTGTTCCAGATTTGTCTCAGAGGGGAAGTGAGGTCGACTCGACACGAGAGAGCGTCAGGGAATGGCCATACTGTAGGTAGTACTATTACTTAGTACTTATACTGTGGTAAATGTAATAGACAGATCACAAACATTAATATGATATTGTCAACATGACTGATCATGTTGATGATGATGAGTCTGATAAGTATGATGTGTCTGAACACATCATACTTGTATACGAAATTTTATTGAATGAATGAATGACTGAATGAAACATTTATTTGTATCTGCAGCACACACATAATAAGTTCTTTCTAGTCTAATAATAATTACATATAAACTTAAGTGCAATATAGTGTTAAAAAAACACAAAAAGAATCATATTTATTCAATCGTATTATATATGTATTTAAATACGACGGGACGAGCCCGGTGGCCGAATGGCTAGCAATGTCCACTTTAACTCCGGGGTCGCGGGTTCGATCCCCGCACAAGATAAATATTTATGTGCATAAACATGTCTGTTTATCTTGGTCTGGATGTTTTATATATATTAAATGTATGTATTTACAAAAAATATATATTTAAGTATAATATCAGTTACCTAGCACTCATAGTACAAGCTTTGCTTAGTTTGGGACTAGATAGCCGTGTGTGATTTGTCCAGGAATATAAAGAAATATATATAAATAGCTCAATTTGATACCAATTGTCAAAATACTGGTAGAAAAAATGTGCGCAATGAGAAAACTTACTTTTTAAAACGTGAAAATCATATGTCCTGCTGAAAATAGATCTATTTTGACACTTTCATGTGTTTGATTCTAATACGTTGATGTTTGGAAGAATATTTTATTAAACAAACGTTTTGGCTTAGATGCAAATAAAAGTATTTGTTATTTTATTTATGGTCAGGCTTGATAATTTAGCTGTATAATGCACATCTGTCTAATAATGTATCTATGAACGAATCCAACGACAAATAAAGTAACTTGAAATAGAAAAAAAATAAGGTCAATTTACTAGTATGGAAATACGAGATGTATCAATTAAAATACCCATTATTTCAAAATGGCCAGTACGTAACTAGCCTAAAACACGATGGACGTAATTTGCGACAACCGGTTACAGTGTCGATTAACTGTCACCTTCCTTTTTGAAGCAACGCCCACAACAGCTGACAGTCGGTTGGCCGAGTTTTTGTAGGAATTGGGCCCCGAAGCTACTACGGCTTGAAGTACACAAATTATGTTTAACGACTTTTTCTAGGTGACAAAATGAATCGACTTTTTTGCTGTATAGTAATATTTGCAAGTTTCGATTTAGCAAGTTGCCATAGAGTAATGTTCTTCGGACAGAGCATACAGCTGGGCCGGGGTAATTTCAACAAAGAGACTGATAGACGCATTCGACTGGGATGGACAGCTTTTGGAAAGCTTCGGCACATGCTGACCGTAGATATACCCCAATGCTAAATACCAAAGCAAGTTGCCATAAAGTAGTATTTCAATTTTATTACTCTAATGTACTTCAGATAAGCCATCTATACAACTGGGCCGGGGTAATTACAATAAAGATACCGATAAACGCATTCAACTGGGCTGGGCAGCATTTGGAAAGCTTTGGCACATAGTCGTCGCATAGATACCCCACTGCTTAAAGACTAAAGTCTTCAACCAGTGTGTCCTCCTTGCAACGACATATAATAATAATAATCCGGAATATCATAGCACTCATAGTCACCAAGCTAAAGCGGCAGTGGGCTGGCCACATCTGTCGAGTCAGCGATGGCATATGGGGAGTAAAGTCCTAGAGTGGAGGCCACGTATGGGGGGACGAAGCGTAGGGCGCCCTTTTTCTAGATGGACCGAAAAAGTGAGTGGTAGCGATTGGATGCGGAAAACGGAGGATCGCGTATGGTGGAAAGCATTGGGAAAGGCCTATATCCAGCAGTGGGTAGATACAGGCTGATAATGATGATGACTACAATGTGGGCTCAGCGATCTAAACAAAATCTTGGCCTCTGAAATAAAAGCTCGCCTCATTCTTCTATTTTGCACGATCTCATGCTACCCGATGGTTTACGCTTGCAATGCAATGAATACTTATTGCTCAAACATATATATTTTTTTTTGTTTCGAAATACCTATAATTAAAGAGAGGTACAGGGTACGGCGTATTTGTAAGCTGCCCGACTTGGGAAATACCTCCACCTAACAGAATCGATTGCCATCAATTCCTATTAATCCCACTGTTAGGATATGGGACTACCTTCATTCGAAAATGTTTAGAGCGTACCCATCCACGCTGCTTAACTGCGGATTGGCGGAGGCCAGTGTTTTCAAGTTGCCTTAAGACGAACTGACTGAAATAATGACTGTCATATAATGACAACAGCCGGTACCGGCAGCTTAACGTACCCTCCGAAGCACTGAGGAATAAACCCATCCATGGGCAGGCTACGGTTGACGTCGCTTTACTTCCGTGTTCGATTAGACTGATACGCGAAACGACGCCATCAAGCTCCTCATTAAAAAAAAAACCGGACAAGTGCGAGTCGGACTCGCCCACCGAGGGTTCCGCATGTACGTAGTATCATTATTAAATTTGATATTTTTCAGTATAAATAAGAAATAATGCGTCGAAAAAAATAAATAAAATATATTTTGCAATGTGTACATCAAGCCCTTTCATATGATACCCCATTTGAACTAGTAGTTTCAATTTGAAATTTCGACACCCTATAAAAATATAGACCCCCTATTTTTTAAGATCTATTTACAAATGTATAGTTTTGAGATTTATTCCTGTACTTGTAGTCTATAACGATGTTACTTGCCAAATTTCATAGTTCTAGGTCAACGGGAAGTACCCTATAGGTTTTGATTCCCTTGAGTGTGCCGAAATATGCGTTTTTTGCTGAATAAACGGCCGTAACTTTTTTCTACGTAAACTTAGCAGTTTGATTTTTTTTTAACTTCATGGGACCGTAGACCTGAGTATACAGTTCAAATTTCAGCTTGATGCCTCCACGCATTCTCGACATATAAATTCTTGACAGACAGACAGACAGACAGACAGACAGACGGACAACAAAGTGATCTTATAAGGGTTCCGTTTTTCCTTTTGAGGTTCGGAACCCTAAAAACATATATTTACAGCTAAGAGCTTTCGATCTTGAACAATCACATTATGAATGTCAAACATGATACGCTCTTGGCCTAAGCAATATTCTAAAACTTTAAACACAAATATTATCTTTTTATTTATTTTTTATGTATAAAACACACACTTGTTTGTTGTTATTTAATTTGAACTGCAGACTTTTGTTCATTTGTTCGTGACAGCTTAAATCTGAATCCCAAATTAAGAATGAAAAGCCACCCTTAGGGCGGCACGAAATTGAAGCCAGGGATTTACAGCGTAAGTAAAAAAATCATTTATGTAATCCCCTTGTTACTAATTTCCATTATTCCACAGAATATAAACAGATACAAATATTTTAAATACGTAAAAGCTAGTTTTGTATCATGGAGCTGAAATTGTAAAGCGAGAGCTAGACTTTTAGAGTTCGTAGTTATCCTACTAATACATAATATATTGTAGTTATACTGATATGTCGAAAATGATTAATTTATATAATCAACAGCAAGTACACTGAGTCAATCTTAGCCTTTGCTGACGACCTTGCAATACTTACACGTAATCCCAAACAGTGTCAGGAGTTGTTAAATGAAGTCGATGAGTTCTGTACATGGACGGAGGGATTGAGGGCGAAACCAAGTAAATGTTATTGTTTATGTCTGGGTAGACGAAATACCAAATACACTTCTTACGACCCGGAACTCTCCATAAGCGGCCAAAAAGTTGCTACGATTGCAGAAACAGTGCCTTTCAAATTTCTTGGTAGAAAGATAGATTACAAAGGACGCACACCATCATTGGGGGAAGTTGTCGAAAATTTCATTAACGACCTCAATAAGGTAGACCAACAGCCTATCAGTAATATTAAAAAAGCATGGATATACGACAACTATCTCACATCACGTCTCACTTGGCCTTTCCTAGTATATGACTTCGATAAAACCCTCTTGGCAAAGTTAGATGCTAATGTCATAAAGATATTAAAGTCATGGTTCGGACTGGCACATCCAACTGATCCCTCGACTCTATTTAGGGATCACAATAGTTTTGGGCTGAAATTAAAGAAACCTTCTGAACTCTATAAACACCTGAGAGTTACAAAAACGCATGTTTTGCAAAAGTCGCAAGACGAATTAGTTAAATCTCTCCCAAAAGACAAAAATGCCACAGACCTTGAATCTAGACTTCAATTCCACAAACAATTTATGGTAGGTGCACAGGCAAATAGAGCTGGGTTGGGCGCGAGAAAGAAAAGGGAAGACCGAGACATAGTAAAAACCTTTCTACAACAAGACGAAAATGACAGTTACAAAGTGCACGCTATGAATTTAGAAATGCAAAGTGAGTGGTTAACCATAGGCGAGTTTTGCATCCCGTTAGCTCTGAAGTGGCGCACCTTGCTGTATGACTGGTCTCCTGCCTTATTAAAATTCTATCTTAATGCCTTTCAAATGACCCTCCCTGACCAGAGTAACTTAGTTAGGTGGGGAAAAGCCTCTGAAAAATGTTGCTATACTTGTGGAGAGGCGATATGTACAGCAAGGCAGGTGCCTTGCTGTACATATCGCCTCTCCACCTTGGCACCTTGCATCCCACCAATAGGTATTGGTGGGATGCAAGGTGCTCCTTGATAGGGGTCATTACTCACATCGCCATGACAGAGTACTTCAAATCATACGTGAAGCCATAAGCCTTTCAATAGCTAGAGCCCAAAAAGGATTAACGACAAACAAAAGACAAATTAACTTTATAAAAGGAGGCTCAACTTCAAACTCCAAGAACAAGCCTTACTCAATCCTCAGTGCAGCACCTGACTGGACTATTTTAATGGACACGTATGAAAAGCACTATAAAATCCCAGAAGATGTGGGTGTTTCGACATCCAGACCGGACATTTTCCTTTTCTCCAGAGCTACAAAACGTATAGTACTTGTAGAGCTTACCGTACCGTGGGAAACTAACATACCCAAAGACCACGCGATAAAACAAAACAAATATTATGACCTCCTAAACGAATTAACAAAAAGCGGTTATGTAGTTAATCTATACGCTGTAGAAGTAGGAGCGAGAGGTATACCAGCAAAATCTCTCTATAACCTGCTGAAAGACCTTGGCTTGTCCAGAAGTGCAGTAAGTTCTATACTAGAACGAGTATCTAAAGCTGCATTAGCAGGTTCATACCAGATTTGGCAGGGCAGGGAGAGAAACACAAGTAGTGAAGGTGAGTGTTGATGTACGTCGGAAAGAGGCCCCTTAAACCTACACCCGTGTCACAAGTCTCGGGATCTGCTTGGGTTTCTCTCTCTGCCACACGATGGACCCGGCACCCACACGGTGAATCCATGGAAGCTAAGAAGTTCGTCTCTATAACAATATAAAGAACGCATCGAACACATTTTTTTTCTTCATTTATTTACTGTTCGTGTGGCACAGCTTTAGAACAAACTGCCTGGGCATATTAGAGATAACTGTACTGTCGCTACTTTTAAAAAGAGTCTAAAGGCACCTTACTCATGAGGAGTGATAAGTTTAACTGAATTTTATATTGTTTGTGTATCAATTATTATCTAATCTTATTGCTAACAAAATACCATTCTTAATGTGTTCAATTTTCGATCATACGAGTATTTCGATATAACCCCACTGTAATTAAATTTTAATTTTAAATTTCTTATTGTGATACCTTAATACCAAATTTTACGTTTATGGGATCGAGACAGGATCGAAATTGAATTTTGACATTTTAATTATGAGAATTGCTTCTCTATGGTATCATTCCGCAGGTGTTGCTTGACTTGCTGGTTCAATTAAGTGTGATAGTCTGGCATTCGCGACGAGGTCTTCAAGCTCTTCAATTTAGTTTGTTAACTTCATAAAGTATATCCTAGTGTATACGTATTTTTGACGAGCTCGGTGGTTAATGACGCGGCTTCGTCACCAACGCTCGTGGCTTCGATTCCCACACAGGACAAACATTTGCGTCCACGAACATGTCTGTTTGTCTTGGTCTGGGTGTTTTCTATGTATCATAAGTATGAATTTACAAAAAAAAATGTATTTACGTATGTTTATCAGTTGTCTAGTACCCATAACACAAGCTTCGCTTACTTTGGGGCTAGATGGCGCTATGTAATTTGTATGACAATATTTATTTATTTATACTTCATCTAGTGCCTAATAAGAATACTGTCTCACTGATTTCACTATCCGTAAGCTATACGTTTGCAATGTAATGTATTTGCAACACAAGGAGCATTGCTCGCGCTCTGAAACCACCACGCCAATGTTAACGTAACATTTTCTCACTCACTCGTAGGAACACAACAGGAAGGTAAGAGTTGCTTGATTGGCAGCGAGGATTGCGGCGCGCGACGCGCAAGCGATATTTCTTATTGTAAGCGTTTATATGACAACGGTAATCGTTGGACGCCCTCCTTCTAGATGGTCCGATGACTTTAAGAAAGCGGCTGGATGCGTAAGGCGGAGGATCGTATTTGGTAGAGAGCATTGGGGAAGGCTTATATCCAGCAGTGGATAGATACAGGCTGATGATGATGATAATGAACCGCTTTCACAGGCGAGCCGCAATGCTTGTTTGCCAACCGACGTAGTAATTTAAAAAAAAATAATCGTGCAGATTATTGTTATTAGGTCTTATTATGCTTTTGCAGTCAGCCTCAACATGCCTCTCAACTCTCAACATGTATCTCTATTTCGCCCCACGAAAGGTGTACACCATGTACAGGAAAAGTAGGCTTTCGTTCTGATGGTCTATAATTATAACAAAAAAAAAAAAAACAGACTCCATACATTACTCTACATTTACGT
Organism: Hypsopygia costalis; assembly: GCA_937001555.2. Taxonomy (NCBI): domain Eukaryota; kingdom Metazoa; phylum Arthropoda; class Insecta; order Lepidoptera; family Pyralidae; genus Hypsopygia; species Hypsopygia costalis. The sequence goes on from OW443335.2 coordinate 8,769,537, forward strand.
ATGTAGATACAGGCTGATGATGATGTTGATGAAAAAATATGGGACCAATCTGGAAGTATACTCTTTCAAATAAAAATAGGTTTTTTTTTAAATCGGTTTATAAATAACGGTGTAATGAGATAACAAACCTAACAACGGGTAGATACAGGTTGCTGGTGATGATGATGATGATGATGATGATGAAAAAATATGGGACTAATCTAGAAGCGTACTCTTTCAAATAAAAAAAGTGTTTTTCAAATCGGTTTATAAATCACGGAGTAATTAAGTAACAAACATTAAAAAAAATACAGCCGAATTGAGAACCTCCTCCTTTTTTGGAATGGGTTAAAAAATTGTGGTAACCTCCTTACATCTCAAAATTACATTACTGATTCACTAAACAGTTTTAAAACTGCAGCCACATTCAGTTCGCAATTACTGAACACACCACCTGTCAACTGCACCCGATGTCGCCGCGTCGCCGCCGCGTCGTCGCTCCCAAGTAATTACGAAACGGAGTCGAAACAAAAAATGGCGTGAGCGTCACTAAACTCGATTTAAATTTTCGACATTTTATAAAACCTTCGATACAACCGATTCCAGAAGCAAATAGCAAAGTTTTTAAACATACGTAATACGACATAAATTACTAGCTACTTATTCTGGTCTTGACTTCGGGTGACCAAAGGGCTAGCCAATATCTAGGCCAAAATATTTCCATCGCTATACAGCGTGGAAATGCGGCTAGCCTTTTGGCCACAATCCCCGAAAATTGTCGGGACAATTAATATGGTAATGATATTTTTTATTTTTTCTGTGTATTTTATAATTTTAGTTTTTAATGTAGTTGTATTAATTTTATTATAAATTTAATTTTAAGATATTTATAAATAATTTTAGTTTTGTAATTTAATTAAGTTTTCTATAATTAGATTGTATTTTATGAGTATTATTGATGTTTAGAAAATCAGGAGTTTTGTAGGTATATTTAGGACTTTCGATAGTTAACTGTAAGAAATTGTATTAGCAATAAATAATAATTACTAGCTATGCTCGCGGCTTCGGCTGCGCTTAATAGTCTATGATGAAAAAAAAATAAGAATTAACGCGATCATGCATAAGGATCTTTACATACAGTCAGCCTGTGACCACGGCCGTGCAATGTGGTCGAAACGTCAGGGAATAATATAGGTATGTAAATACCCCCACCTATGCATGATCCCGTTAATCTCCGTTGGTATTTTCATATAATAATATCATGCAACGCGAAAGTTTAAAAGGTTGTAAGAATTTTTGACTTCGGATGAGTTGTTCCATTGTACACTTTGTCGTTTTTAGGATTCCGTACCTCAAAAGGAAAAACGGAAGCCTTATAAGATCACTTTGTTGTCCGTCTGCCTGTCAAGAGCCTCTATGTCAAAAATGCGTGGAGGTATCAAGCTGATATTTGAACTGTATACTCAGGTCTACGCTCCCATGAAGTTGTGAAAAATCAAACTGCTAAGTTTACGTAAAAAAAAAAAGATTCACGGCCGTTTATTCAGCAAAAAACGCATATTTCGACACATTCTCAAGGGAATCAAAACTCATAGGGTACTTCCCGTTAACCTAGAACTATGAAATTTGGCATGTAACATCGTTATAAACTACAAGTACAATAATAAATCTCAAAACTATACATTTGTAATTAAATCTTAAAAAATAGGGGATCTATATTTTTTATAATGGGTCGAAATTTCAAATTGAAGCTACCAGTTCAAATGGGGTATCATATGATAGGGCTTGATGTGCATATTGCAAAATATATTTTATTTATTTATATATTATGAAAAATATAGAATTTCAGGAAAAGCTCAGAAAAAGCTGCGCGATTAGATTCCTAAACTATTTATAATGATCCTACGTACGGAAGCCTCGGCGGGCGAGTCCGACTCGCACTTGTCCGGTTTTTTTCGGTTGATATCACAAAAGCTATTAAACATTATTTCATAAATTAATAATAATGTTATTATGACAAGTTTTACATAGTGTCTATATAACATGTTATATAACAACGGTTTATAACATATTGGGTCTTTAACAAAATTCCAAAATTTTCGGCAAACCTTCGAATACCCATTTCAGAGTAGTCCTCCAGATATTATAAATATTAACAAAATCCAAACACTTGTTTATCAAAATACATTACGTACCCAAAATCCGTATCTCAATAAATCCAAATTAATCAGTGATTAACTGCAGTGATTGTATAATTAAAAATGTGAATTCTTGCATCGCTAAGTAACATTCGGTGTAGTAATTTGCGAGCTGAAAGAGAAAAATCGAGCGGTCCCGGTTTAAAATATGTTTAATTTGCTGCTATTAATAAAGACGAAGGGGACTGATTTGCCGCCTGTTGAGACCACGTGCTGTAAAAAAAAGTAATTCTGAGTTCAGCATCAACCCATAATCAACTGCTGGGGAACGGGTCTCCCCTCAATCGAAGGCGTTTAGAGTATACTCCACCACGCTGCTCAACTGCGTATTGGCGGTGGCCAGTGTTTTCAAGCCGCCCAAAGGCCACTTTCTTTGCTTAACCACTGTCGTATAATGACGACAACCGGGACCGGCGGTTTAATGTACCGTCCGAAGCACGAAAGAACTCGAGATAAATAAACTTGCGTGATCGATTAGACTGACACACGCAGCGACCCGTCGAGTTCCTCATTATTCTGAGTATGTTAACTATGTTTATGTAAATATGTCCTTATTCATTTCTTGTTAAAACACTTAAGGACCTATGTTCTATTTAAAATAATTATAATTATATTGATTGACACAAGTTAATTTATCAACTCCCAGATAAGCTGACTGTATCGCTGAGTAGGAATGGCAACTTGAAATTTCAACAATGACAACGTCCTAAGCACGGAGTTCGTTTAATACTGTCAGTTTATTGGTCACTTTATATTAAAGTAAAATGTGAGAAAGTAACGTTTAAAACGTAACAAATACATTTGCCTCTTTTTGTTTCCACAGTCTGAACAGGCAGGACACTTCTTGCTGCTCCTCGAACCGATCTCATCTTGCCTCGAGTGAAATCTGGAACAGTTTGTTTGACACCGTACGCACACACGCGCCATCTCGATATACACCGACGTATTATATGTAAAATTTATAGTAGCAGCTGGTAATAGTAGACGCGACAATTGTATAGAATGGTCGGCATGTCGCAGTGTTAAAAGAAAAAAAAAACAACGGGTTGCACTCCGGGAGTGCCGGCAGAAGTGAAAACTTGAACATTAACGTTGTGCTTTTTTGCATATTTTAGAATGGTTAGGAAATAATTTCGCATGAATTGCTTTTTTCATTAATAGGTGCACTTTGTTCAATTTCCATATTTTAAATACTTTACATACACGAATTTTACAAGTATACAGACGCTCAAGCCATCAGCAGTCACCATACGTGGATGCGCGAAGCAGACTGTAGTATAAACACACACGCACACTCGCGCATGCGTCCTGCGCCACACTAAAATTTACTTTATGTATTAAGTATTATGTTCTAATTTCTTTTAAACGCAAACGTCGTTCTTGAGCGAGGTGACACTACGTATTTCATCATTCTATTATAATCCTTATCGTCTTTTCATAAACTTGAATTTTGTAGTCTTGCAACTTTATCTTAGTATTTTAATGTCAAAACTATTTCGATTCAAACCAATCTCAATCGTATCGTCTTTGCTTAAAGTTTAATTTTCTAGTTTCACAGCTTTATCTTACGATCAGGACACGTGATCTTGACGCGAGTTTAACATTTTTTACTCATCCCAAAAAAAGTGCACAACGCCACTAAAGAAGTTTTCACTTCAAAAATGTGACTAAAATCCGTCATAAATTAGATCATCGATAATTTTAAGATTAGTTGTCAAACTATTGTGATAAAGTGTTAAAACACCATGTCAAATCATCAAAACGAGTGGATATTTTAGTATGAATAAAGATTACAGATACTAGATACGATATCAGAATATCACGCATATCTTGTCAACTAAAAGTACTAAGACTTTATTCCATACCTCTTACTCAGTATAAAGATCTTCTGATTTCGATATTTGTATCCATTTATCTTCAATATCCTTTTTAGAAATCGGATATTTCAAAGAAATACAGGATCTGTCAAACATGAATATGATTACGTCATATACGGGACGAATTGTTGATCAACTTATATCAACAAAACGATGTAAATGTTCTGATAGGAATTTTACACATACTTTAACCCTATTCTAATTTTTATTTTAAAATTTATTTATTTGTTTCCAAATGCTGCGGCATGCACCATTCGTGTATGGTGTCTTCTGGACGTTATATGTATTACTGTCTTTCTTTGCCTGAACGTGGTAATCGCATTTGATAGCTCAATTCTTGAAGAAGGAAGGCTATTTAACATTACTTTACGACCTAATTGGAATCAAAACGGCAGATGGAACCGCGGAGCACAGCTGTTAAAAATGTACTTGGACAACAGTAGCGCTAGCGATTGGGCAAATGTCATGCATTATACCAAAATGTTTTCTAACGCCGCTGTTATTGCATCAAATAACCCAGATTCTATTATCATAATTAGCTTGTCCTTTTCCCTATTTGGGGTTGGTCTTTTTCTTCCACTCATCCTTATTATTTATTAAGAAAGGGGTAACAGTAGATGTGACGGCTAGTCACATCTACTGTTACCCCTTTCTTACCCATCTCTCATACAATCCAACCACCTCTTTTCTGGTCTTTCTCTCTCATTATATATCCATTGACATTCAAATTCATCATTCTCTTTGTCCTTCTCTTTCATCCCTCCGCATTACATGGCCATACCACGAACGGAGTGTTCCTCTCATCACTTCTGTCAAATGTCTCATTTTTTAGGGTTCCGTACCTCAAAAGGAAAAACGGAACCGTCCATCTGTCTGTCTGTCTGTCTGTCAAGACCCTCTAACTCAAGAATGCGTGGAGGCATCAAGCTGAAATTTGAACTGTTTACTTCATGGGACCATGAAGTTGTAAAAAAATCAAACTGCTAAGTTAAAAAAAATATGGCCATTTATTCAGCAAAAAACGCATATTTCGACACATTCTCAAGGGAATCAAAACTCATAAGGTACTTCCCGTTGACCTAGAACTATGAAATTTGGCAAGTAACATCGTAATAGACTATAAGCACAGGAATAAATCTCAAAACTATACATTTGTAATAAAATCTTAAAAATAGGGGGTTAGATTCCTGAACTATTTGTAATGATCCTACGTACGGAACCCTCGGTGGTCCGTACGTAGTCTGACTCGCACTTGTCCGATTTTTTTCAACTTAAATTCCAATAATAACCCAATTTCTATATTAGCTCGAATTCAAAATATCTTTGAGACTTGATAATAACCTAGACCTTATTGGTTCCAAACATTGCTACAGATTTAATAGCATAGAATACTCATTTAACTGCAATAAAACACGATTGCTACATTTTATAACCCCCATCAACCTAAAACTTACCAAAATACAAAGGTCACTTAACTGACCCAAATTCTATTTATTTAAGGACTGCTCCATTGGGCTGGCTTATCTATGGTGGTGGTAATAAACTTTAAGCACTCCGTAGTGTTCCATTCCTCTGAAAATTGATAGACGCAGAGTTATCATTTGACAGCGTGCGTGCCGTATTATTTTGTCACGCAACGCTTTGGCTGATGCCGTGCCCTAAACGGCATAGAATAAAAAATATTATAGATGCTTGAAAACTAAAATGTATTCTACATACATTTAAAAAAAAATCATAGACAATCTAATAGGATTATGATTTCAAACAAGAAACCTGATATTTAAGTTTTTTTTTTTTTATACTGGAGTTCGTTTGATCGCATATGGACTATGGATTCACCCAGCAACATTTATATAGTTAGGTATCCAAAGGATGCCAATGGTAAATCTATTACTAAGATTCCGCTATTTCTTTCGTCTGTCAAAAGAACATTCCCACTATTGATCCTAAATAAACATTTTAGTTCTTTTAAAAGAAAGGCAAGCAATTAAACTTACTACGAGTAGTTCATAGTAAGCTATTGCTTGCCTTTCATATAAAGATATTATGAGAAAATGTCCATTTCACAGCCAAATCAAAATAGTTTTATTCAAGTCAGGTGACTTGTCACAGTCAGGGTTCGTAACCGTCATAGTCTGTTAATCACAGTTTACCTTAGTAATTACAACAATATAAGTTTCGTTCTCATGCACAAATTAGCTAATTTCTTTTGCCGTCTGTATTATTCTATTCTATGATACAGTGTCGTTCTGTTTACGCCCTATTCGTCAACATGTCGTACGTAATAAAACTCGTTCTACCCGTCAGCAGGGCAAAGACCCTACTTTTATGTTTTTTTACTTACACCCCTTCTGGGCATTAAAAGGTCATATTGTCGAAATGGCTTTTCGTCTCATAAGAACACCATTCAAGGTAGGATAAACAGTACAGGGAACATTGATATGTATCTGTACATAATTATTTATTTAAAAACGGTGTCATGTATGCCATAAATAGTTCTTTCATACGAGCATTATTTTATACACTTATACACATTACTAAAGTTACTTACCTAAAACAGTAGGTAGGTAATATAAAAACTAAAAATAGAAAACTAAAGAAAATCGTGCTCATGCGGCCGCGGCAAGAACGCTGGCTGCATTTCCTCGCTGAATAGCAATGCTTATTCTTTGCGCGAAGAAAGAGTCCCCGGCGGCAATGATCAAACGCGAAGAGATTTCTTTATGGAATCTGTTTGCATTCGGACCCTATGGACAGAAAGCCTTGACTCCAAACGGAACTAATATGTACTCTTGTGTGAGAGATTTATATTTGTGCCGTTGATTCCCATACTAGACCTGCTATAAGTCGCGTCCCTTACTAACGCCCTCCCGTGCTCTCAGTTAGTGAATATCATACCATCGAGTCTCTCCATCATCAAGCATTATCCCACGAGATTCCAAAGTGCACGGAACATTGATGATGGTAAGAGCTTCTCTAATGATATAATTTAGAGAACTTTGACTGGACATCCTATCGGCAATTATTTGACAGTTCAGACCATAAAGTCCGCTTCGATCAACTTCGCTACCACACGGACAACGATGTACCTAAATAGGTACTTTATCGCAAGCTAGCCACATCGTTGTGTTGTTAAAATAAATATTTTAACAAAATATTTTTTTTTACATTGTAGTGTCATGTAAAAATGTAATAGAGGCATTGTTTTAACATATAATTTGCTGACCCTGCTTGTTTCCAAATGTTTCTATACTGTTACTTATTTATTATCGGTTCTCCGAATCCCAATTGGAAATTGACCAATTGGACTCTAAATGGGAATACGTGTTTCTATCGTAGTATCAACTGGGTTACTTGGACACTTGAACTACTTAAAATACTTCGATGAAAGAAATGCACTTTGTTGTAAATATTCTAGTTTAAATTTGTTTAGACTGCAGTCATGAAATCACAAACCCAAATTAATATACAATTGTTTCCATAACATATAATTGCAAATTGATTCAATTTTTAATTTCGAAGAAATATTATTATATATTTCATAGACATTATTACATTTCATAATAAATAGGGAATATGGGAAAAAAATTAAATTATTAAATTAAATTAGAAAAATAGGAAATAATAAATAATATAAATTTCTTGGAAATTGAACATTGAATCATTATTTATATATTTTATAACAAATTCTTGTACATACTATAAAATGTGACATTACTAATTTTATTTATGCTAAAATTACTTCAAAATTAAGAACTTTTTATACTACTAAGGCAGCAAATAAACATACAACCTGCTTGATGGCAAGAAGTCATCGTAGCATATAGATTCTTACCGTAAAAAATCCTTCACGCCTTTTTGAAGAAACCCATCTTAATGGAACAACTCTACAAAGAATTTGTAGGTGAGTTTATAGGAGAAAATCTCTCTGGTACCATGGTACCGAAAATCTGGGGGCACGGCAGTGCCCCCGCCAAGTCGGGCGCGTTCTAATTACAGAAATACGATTAGAGTGTAAGTAGTTCACCACTATCTTAAGATCCGAAGCCGACCTCACTTGCACTTAGTGCATCCTGACATTAAGCAGACTATGGCGAAAGAGAGGTAGGGCATATCGAGTTCCACTGGAGGACTAGATCCTCCTCCTAGGATACCGCAGCCAAATAACAAAGCACTTGACGATTGTTGTTTTCCTGCGAGTGAATAGGTTACCAGAGGTAAGTAGATACTGCGTTACCAGCGAGTCTGCCAGCGCACAAACAACATTCCTTGTATAATTTCTTTATGGCTACGGTAACCGCTTTTCATCAGTCGGGCCATAGGCATGTTTCGATAAAAAAACTGATTTCCCAAATTTTCCAGTTGGCAAAAATTGCTTGCGAAGGTGCAGCCAATTACATTATTTTTATATAATTAAGAATTCAAACTGTCACCACGACAGGTCACGCTCGATAGCGTGTTGGTTACTCTCCAATTAGGTCGGTTTCTTATAATGCTATAAGTACAGTTAGATGCATATAAAGCTATAGTGAGGCAGAAAGGTTTTGTCATTACAAATATATTGTTGTGTTGGTGTTCAACCGAAATATGCTAAAAGTTTGTTTTCATACAAATAATAGCTTCATCTATTATAAATTATAAAGATATATATTTTATATTTTCTTATAAGAATTGGGCAAAGATGACGATAGACTTAAATTTCAAGTGGATATTGAAATAAATGGCACGACATTAATTACATTTTTTGACGTGACAACGTCTTAAAAAACGATGAACGCCGGCATGAAACGGCACACACGAAACAACATGACTCATTGTCACGTTCCGCCTGAGACGAGCGTGCAAGCAAGAGCGCGCAACAAGCGATAGAGAGGCACGATCGGCCTAAGCGTTCGGCTTGTGACGCAGCTATCACTCTTCCACTAGTTCCACTCCATCAACCGATGTTTTCTTATAACGTTATCATGTAAAATTATCGTCCGTAAACCGACATAAAGACAATCGACAATATATCAAAAATATTTCTGTACTATCTCAATATATAGTCTATTAGTCTGATTATAGACAGAGGTGATTTGACTCTTTGATTTGGTGAGGTCTGATTATAGACTATTCACTGTAGCTAGTTGAACAGTTACAGATTATTACGGCTTTTTACCTACTAGCATTTACACTGTCATTTATCAAAGACTATTTATTCAGTGAATTTTAATACCATATTTATGTGCCGAACTATACGCGACCTTAGGGCTAAGCCCATTCAAATTCAATGCGATTTATTTCCCTATCAAATAACTTATTATTTTATTCATGAGATATTTGTTATACGCTCAAAATATTTGTACAATTAATCAGTTTTATAAATATTTACAGTTAGTTACTTTCTACTGAAATAATGTTAAGCATTTGTTTTAATTTCAAATCAATAAGTAAACATACCTATTTAGTATAGAGTTTTTTGGTCATAAGTGACTTACCACCATCTTGAAGCAAAACCCAACCTCACAAACGAGGCTTTGACGAAAAGGGGTACGGCGACTTAGCAGTTTTTTTTTTTTGCAGGGTTGACAATGCGTGACTGATACCCCTGGCGCTGCGAGCGTCCGTAGGCTATGATAACTGCCTTCCATCAGGCCGATTGAATGCTTGTTTGCCACCTGTGTTATATAAAAAATGTAAAAAAATAAGTAATGGTTTTTTATTAAAAATGCAAACAAAAGACTGCCAAAATTAAGGTCAGCTGTACCACGGCAGGGTTAAAAAGCATATGAATTTGTTATTACAAAACTATATCTAAACTAAAAATCTTGAAAATGAAATTACACGTTATTAGTCGAAAACTAAAAAATGGCCGGTCAGCCGGACTGTAATTTGACAACGTACAATTAACTACATGCCATTATTTTATATTGCACTGTGTAACTTTCATGTATATGTATTACTTATTCGGCATGAGTTCATAATTACCCTACTGTTGAGATACTGGTCTCCCCTCATTCGAAGGGGTTTTAGAGCGTACTTCACCACGCACCTCAACTTCGGGTTGGCGGAGGCCAATGATTTCAAGCCGCCTAAAGGCGTTGACATAGCTTAACGACTGTCAGTTAACAACAACTGCTCTAATATCAATTATTACTGTGTGTTTTCCTGTGATATGACTGTGATCTCTTGCTCGTGCGAACCAATTAACGACGAGGTGACACAATTGGCTCACTTCTGGGGTGTGCGTTTTTTTTTTAATGCTTAGTGGCATATCTATAGAAATAGAAATATGACATCATTGACATATTACATACTTAACATTACAATGTCACTTATTATAAATCATATCTTATAACCTTGTAAAATATTATAAGGCCTGAAGGCCTTTGAAGTATTTTATAGAGCTAATATTTAAAGACTTTAATCATGTAAAGTCACAAGCACACTAAGCTTGATACTTGCAGTTTGATGTTAAGAGCGAGGCCACATCACTGCGTTGCGACGTCACACTGTAAGCTCATAGCACGACATGGTCCATGGCTCAATAGAAACTGAACTAATGGTCAGTGTTTTATCTTAAAAGGTCTGCGTTGTAAGATGTAGTTTTTAACTCTATGTGGCCGCACCCTAACTGCTATTGCTTTTTAAATAAGAACGGTACAAAGGTCAAGTGTCAAAAGCCAAAAGCAAAGGTATCATATCCTAACAAGCCTTATGATAAAGAAGACCATGGTATATTTTTTATTCCACCCACGCACTCCCGGACATTTTAAGTCGTTTCCTTTTAACGCATTCTAAAAAGGTCTCTGCAGGCGCAAATAAAAACAGAATAACCCTTTTGAACGGCTCTCCCGTTGTTCTATTATCATTGCTTGCTTTTTAGAGGGGAATTTTTTCGCAACGAAAAAGCAACCGGATATGGAAGCCATTCTCCATCTGTTTTATGAAAACTGCGATATTGATCTCATCGTTTGTTCAAAGCGATGCGATTTAATTGAATGATCCGAGTCGACTCGCAGCCACGATTGTTTGATATGTTGATATCCAATTGATATATTGTCGCTATAACTTACCGTTGGCAACGCCTACTGAAATACTCTGATGATTGGTTTCGCTTATCGATACATCGATGTTATCCCTTCGATTCTCCTCAGCGAGATTCATTTAACTCGATACAGAATGCCTTCTGATAAAACAAAATAAAAACTTAACTGACATGAGTAAATATAGGTCTTTGAATGAGCACTGCAAAAGGCTGCAAGTGAATTCTTGAGCGCAAAAAATTCAGAGCGAATTTCTTGTTGGGATAAAAACAAAGGTTATTTACAACTGATTCAATCAATTACGGCGACCATCAGATGGTCACCTTTGGAAAATATGGGCACTTGACATACAGAGATGAGTTTGGGATGCCGCAAAAAATTCCCCCGTCGCGAAGTAAAAACCGTGGACAGTGCAGTGGTTGGACATAGCAAAAACTGTGGGGACGAGAATGCGGGGAAAAAGTGAGTGACTACTTGAATGGATGCGGTATTTTGCAATCCCGCAATTACGTGAAACCAAGTAATTTAATATTTGTAGACGTATAATTGCAGGTGTTATTTTACCGTATAGGGGAGCGGTTACCCGCAATGTCTAATTTAAATGTCTCTGCTATTATTTGGTCCTCAAATGTCAGGTTGTTTAAAGAAAAAATAATATACGTATTTTGTTATGTACTTCTAGTTATTAGAACAACAAGGAAATTACAAAATTACAGAAAAATAATGTATCGATTTGTATACATAATACAATAAAATTATACGCAATGCTTGATACAATCACAGTATAGTAGTACGTATTGTACAGTATGCTCACTCCCTGCCACTCTGTGGTGTCGATATTTGCGGTGGGGGGTCATTTGGCTAGCCCCCCAGATATGGCCCCTCTGAGACAAATCTAGCCAAATGGCAGTTTGCGAAGTAGAAAAGCGTAGGGATCGCTAATTTGAACTGTGGAGCTCATACTAAAATGTCACGTGATCTATCTAACGTTCGTTACGCTACGAATTACACTTGGCTAAGGGGGCTGGAACAGTTTGTAGAGCGCCGCACGCACACACGCTCATTCACGCTATGCACAGACGTCATTGTTTATGTAGTAGTAAACGACGCGATATTTGTATGGAGTAGCCGGGGTGTGATTCAATGATGCATAGAAAATGGACTCGGCAATCAGTGCATACATGGTATAATTAAAATATGAGTATTGTTTTATACTTACCACGTCGGTACTTATGGTGCACGATGGAAAACAAGCATACAGCTAGTCAAATATGCAGCGCTTTCGTCATAATTTACCCCATAATCGCCAGCGCTAAAGAATTCCTAGGGCAGGTCCTTCTACCTTGACAACAAACCTCCAGAGAATGTTGTTGTACAGTATTTAAATATATTATAATTGTTTACGATTTTTCGGAGTATAGAGGAGAGAGACCACAAGAGGATTGTTCGGTCAAGTAAGTGGTCTATAAGTTTTGAAATACTTCATTTTCTAATTTAATACAAATTTTGCAAATACAGATCTACCTGACTCGCACAACATTGTCCGCGTGTAAGAGAGGGAGGGTTGAGAGTAAAGCGTAGGATTACCATTAATGTTATAATAAGCCAATCCCAAATATAAATATAAGTATAATATCAGTTATCTAGTACCTATAGTACAAACTTTGCTTACTGCAACGACATAGTCAGAAGTTTGTGTTACATCGCCGCATGGCGGGTTATGTACACATGTTATTCAGTACATAGTCTATGTACCCCGCCACGGAATGCACGAACCCTTAAATAAGTTACGTGACCATATACTAAAGTGTATCTTTATAGTCAAAATAAACGACGATTATAATTCGATACCTCCAATGAACACTACGCCAACTCAAAACACATCCAGATACACACCGCTAATATGAGTTATACGAGTACATTTACTTAGCGATTTGTATTTTTCGATTTTGTTGTGTCTGTGTGTCTTTTATAAATAGGATTCAGGTAGCATAATGTTATTGAAGTAATGAATCGATTTAGATAAAAAAAGGAAAACTATCGAAATTTTAGTTGGCGTAGTGTTCGTTGGAGGTATCGATTTATTCCGTTTTTAATACTTATTCACATCAACACATCACCTTCGAATATCTAGGGAAGAGACTATTCAACAGGACTCTAAGGCGGTGCGTAATTTGTCCCGGACTTATTACCTACTTATTTGACTCACTGTATACAGCGCATTTTTTTTTTTTTTTATACTACTTCGGGTGGCAGACAAGCACACGGCCCGCCTGATTTAACGCCGCGGTTACCGTAGCCATATTAACGCTCGCAACATAAAATATCGCTCGCACGCCCCCCCCCCCCCCCCCCCTGCTGCTAACGCAGCATCTTCCTTTCTGGTTACCTCACTCACTCGCAGGAACACAACCACCCTCAAGGGAATTGCTATTTGGCAGCGGTATTCTGTGAGGTGGAGGTAATTCCCCAGTCGGGTAGCTTACCATTACGCTCCCTACCTCTCTTTTCGCCAAAGCTTCGTTTGTCAGTCAGCAGGGTGCACCGCGTGCAGGTGAAGTTGGCTTTGGTTCAAAGATGTTGATGAACCACTTACACCCCATATATCATCAGACAAAGTTATTCAGTATTAGACATGATTTTTCTGTACAGTATAGATATACAGATACGTAAAGTATTTGCTACAGTGGAAGATCGATGGGTTTCGTCACACATATGAAACTATTATTTCTTCCTACATCCAGTTGAAAACTAATGAAATCTTGTCGGTACAGCAAACAAGTCGGCGATCGCATCAAAAAGCGCTTACCGCGCGACGTTTTTTGCTCTAATTGTGAGTTATTCGGCATGGCTCCTGGGCTGTACTTTATATACTGATTGTAGGAACCTTCACACTCATGTTTCTTGAATATGGTCCAGCGAACGAGTAGAGAATCAATACGGAACATATGTTTCAAGCACACGTATGTATAATTAGAGATATATGTAATTCACTATTGTATGTGCTGGATTTATAGTGATCAATTTATCGCCGTCTCGTGACCATGGCGTCTGCAACGTCGTCCAAATATCAGGAAAATACAAAAATTGGTCGCAGTATGTCCCGTAGGACATACTGCGACCAATTTTTGTATTTTCCTGAACGTCTATGTATATATCATTATCTATTGTATGTACGCATACAATAGATAATGATATATACATAGACGTTTACATCCATATAATGATGTAAACAACAGTGATAGTTTAATATATATATATTAGACTTTAGTAATAATATAAATAATCCGTCCCTCTTCTGTAATAGCCCGGTATGAAGTACACCCAGATCTCATCTCCATAGCCCATTTATTTTCCATCACACTTTGCAATAATCTCAACGCCTGCCGAGACCTGTTCATGGATATGTCGTTCCATTGACATATCCTGGAGCGGGTCACGGCAGGTGTACAACATTACATCAAACTTCTCTTAAGGGGCCTCTACGCGTTGGATCCATATCCCCGCGCACGCCTATCAAATGACCGGGCTTGACCCGTGATGAAAGAGAGATACATATAAATAACCGCTTTTTACTATATGCATTTGGATGTATATACGGTACATATACCAAAATACCATTATTTTTTTTTTACAATTTTAGTCTGTTTGTTGCAGTTAATCTCTAAAACGCCTGGGCCGATTTTGACGGGACTATCAATGGAAGATAGCTAATGTAATAAATAAAGAGTAACTAGGGCTACTTTTATTTTATACATTTTATTTATTTCAAAATATAAAGGGCAGGACTGTATTAGGACTGTAGGAAAGAGAAGACACGTTATTAATAGGTGGGTTCGAGAACAAAAAAAACATATTTATTTTTTAATTTCATTGCGGATTCGATAACCGAACATTTATTATAGCTCTTTCCGTCGCTCACTGTGTGTGCCCTATGAAACCTTGAAATACGCAATAGTATAGACAATACAAAAAAACTCGTTCGTTTGCCATGATTTCTAAGAATTCTTGTTCGTAAAGTTAGTGCGAAGGGACCCTATGTGCTACTGTCTACTGAGTTAAACTGATTGGGTATTGAATCCAGTACCATGTGGAGAATATACGAACTTAATAATAAAACTGTAGCTGTAAAAAAATTATGATTGGGAGGGAACTTTGACTTTGTAAAATGCTAGACTAGACTACATAACACTACGATGTTAGGCTGCGTTATCATATACATATATTGTTATCATTTAGTTATAATAACTTTCTACAGATAGCACATTATAAAAATAAACTGCGAGCATGTTTGTTACCTCTGTTCATCCCTCAGATGTACAATACATAATACATACATCTATATTATATCAGCTATTTTTCATTCCAAGAATTGATTTGAAATAGTCTTCTTGAAATATAAATCAATTCTTGGAATGAAAAATATAACAGAGAATGCTTTTAGCGTTAATACGTAAAAAAATATGTAACTGTATTTGCAAATATATAGAAAGACAAAAGTCTTTGTGTATATTTCCAAATATAGGAAATGAAAAATTTGTTGACTTATAAATTTTGCATTCTCTGGGGCAATAAAAACTAAACAAATTAGACTTTAGAAAATATCATTGATATATGACATACTTCATACATCAATGATATTTTATAAAAAAAAAGTGGCAACTGACAACTTTTTGCTGCTGCATTGTGCAAAGAAATAAATGTGCATTTTCGATGTGAAACTCATACGATGTAATAACTGCATCCATAATTGAATAGATCTCATAAATATCCATCGATATTAAAGAAACTTTTTAGCTACCGCTGAATATTTGCTCGGATAACAAATTTTTTCAATCATACAATTTTTAACGGACTTATCTGTATGCAAGAACTATTCGCTGATGAGTATAGGCTAAAAAAACATATTGGAGTACGTTTTAAAACTCTTCCAACCAAATACAGACTCATATTCCAGAAATAAGATGAATATAGGTAGCCGAATACAGATAGGAGATGAGGAGCTCGATAGCGTCGTTGAGCGTGTCAGTCTAATCGATTACGCAAGTTAGGCAACGTCGACCGTAGCCAGTTCATGGAGGGGTTTATTTATCTCGAGCTCGTCCGTACTTCGGAGGACACATTAAACCGTCAGTCTCGACTGTTGTTATAACATGACAGTTGTTAAGCCAAGTTAGTGGTTTTTAGGTGGCTTGAAAACACTACGCCAACCTACAGACAGTTGAGCAATGTGGTGGAGAATGCTCTCAATCCTTCGATTGAAGCGCAGTTCGTACCCCAGCATTGGGATGAATAAGAGTTCACGACACGATACGATGAATACAGATAAAAAACTTAAAGATTGAATTGGAAAGCCCTAATTATTTGGTGGCATATTGCTTTTGGCACGGTACCAAATAATGCGCGTGTCATTGTTTCGCAATCCCTAATAAACATCACAGTCCGTCAGTCAGTGATCCGACGCGAATCTACCCTTGGACATTTCGCATCAAATTTAAGTTGCTGATATGCATTTTTACAATAAAATCAAAGCGGATTGTTACTTTGCGTTCCTTGCCCACAAGGAACGCAAAGTAACAATTGATTAACCCATTAAAACTAACTAATAATAATAAATGATAGAATCTTTGAGTACAAGGTTAAAATACAACTAAAACAATCATTGTGGTGTAAGTGGCTCACCACGATCTTTAGAGCCAAAGCCAACCTCATCTGTACGTGGTGCATCTTGCCGACTAGCGAAAGAGGCTCTGGCAAAAGAGAGGCAGGGTACAGCGTATTTGTAAGCTGCCAGTCTGGGGAAGTATATCCACGTCGAGACTTCCCCGAGAATTCCTTTGAGGGTTATTGTGTTCCTGCGAGTTAGTGAGGCCACCAGAGAGACAGAATGGAGTTGCTGCGTTGGCAGCAGGATTGCCGGCGCGCGAGTGATATTTAATGTTGCGTTGCGTGCGTTAATATGGCTACTGTATCCATTTAAAATCAGGCAGGCCGTATGCTTGTCTGCCACCTGACATAGTATAAAAAAAACCATATATATACACAAAAACCTCGTCATATACTATATAAATCTATAAAATTCATATACTATAAACGAGAACCTGGATTTATAGGATGACATAGGAGTGACATAACTCAGTGAAATTTTCATTGAACTTTTCTTGAAAAATTAATTTCTTTATTTGGTGCTAAATCACCCCTCTATAAAACTCATATCGAGCCGGAACAGTGGGTACTAAAACAAAAGTGACTCGGCATCCGCACATATATCATTCGGTTCCCGGTGGGCGGCAAATAGCCCGTACTGGTAAATCGTGCGTCCAAACGCCCGATATCAATAGCCTGGTAGCGTCATTACCACGACGCTCGATTGCGCGCACGCGTCGCTCTTTGTTCTTTTGCAGTAGTTAGAATAGTTAGAATGTGTGGGGTGAAATTGAAAATGCAAAATTGATACTGAGTGTATTTTTTTTTAACGAACGTGATAGAATAGATTGTGGGGGTGAAATTGGCAGTGCTAAAATAGATACTAAGAGTTTTACATAAAACGTTTTTGGCCAACCGTTTTTCGATAGCTAAACGTTTTAGGGTGTAAAATGACTCTTGGATATGGAGCTTACTGTTCCTTTACTAAGAAAGCTCTGGCAGTAGAGGTAGTGATAATTAAAGGCTGCTTGACTGGAGAACTGCATCATACAAAAGACCGCAGTTAAATGACAATTTGAAGACAATTTCTTAAATTTTTGTAGTGTTTCTGTGAGATTCAAGCAAGAGCGATTTTTTCTAGGCTAGCTGTGTTCAACAGTCTTTATTAGAATTACTCGATACGTTCGTGAATCTATTCTACTAAACTATTTCGCAATCCCAGCACTTCACACAAAAAACCACTTTGTTCACATGTTGAAGAAGAATCTTAACTGTTTTCACGCAAAATAAAATAAAAGTACATAGAAATAGAAAAAAATATTCCTTAATAGCTATTGTACAAATTAATGTCATGAATGATTATATTGTAATTTTACAATTTTGCATCCAGATGTATAATATTTATAAAGAAAATAATGTTTCAAACTTGTTACACTTTACATTCCCATATACACAGACCCTTATTATGTAAGGCTTAGTATAGAGTAATAGAGTTTATTTCGTTCAGCATCAACATTTAGACCTTTTACAGCACCTATTACCATAACATTTAATTGCGTCCTTTCTTTGTACTTGAGTAGTGTTAGAAACGAAAAACACTACATAGTATAAAACAAAGTCGCTTTCTCTGTCCCTATGTCCCATTGTATGCTTAAATCTTTGAAACTACGCAACGGATTATGATGCGGTTTTTTTTAATAGATAGAGTGATTCAACTGGAAAGTTTATATGTATAATATATGCATAACATAGTAGAAAAACACTGATAATTTAGAGGTTTCTAATGTGATGTCGTAAATAAACACATTTTTTTGCTCTTTCATTGCAAACGCTGGCTGAACCCAGCGAGATAGATCAAAATAATGTAGTACAGTATTGTTCACCTTAAAATGGTCTACAAAAAAGTTCGCGATGGTATATGTCTATCTCTTAGTGGTAACACACAATAACCGTTATTTTATCCTTTGCTTTTTACAAGAAATAATGCCTTATTTACGAAGCGATTTTAAGCAATACAGAATTAATCCTTATCCAATTAAGTACCTTAAATACATTGCGCATTTAATATAGATCAATATGGCCCTTCACAGCATGTAATTTAAATGAATAGTTTAGAAGATATTACACATTTAAAATGCAGGGACATAACGGCTGTGGCGGTACCGGCCGCGGAGCCGGCGGCGTGTGCCTATAACTGGGGAAGGACTGGATAGGACAAAGCGCAAAGACCTTCTGTAGTATATTTAGTATCAGCATTGCACCCGTGCGAAGCCGGGGCGGGTCGCTAGTGTATTATAAAGTAGAATTAAGAAATGTGCTTTTTCGGCAATCGTAGAATGTGGAGCTAAATATTTATTATTTATGACCGCATAAAGTTAAATAATACGGTAGCTATAGAGTCTGGCATATAATTACCCTATATTTTTTACGAAGTAATTAAATGGTTTAAAATAATTTTAATAATTAAATAATTTGTTCAGCGCAGACTAGGCTGACTGGAGGGTGTCTTTCATTGTCTTTTTATTGAAGAGTGAGAGAAAGGCAATGAAAATTAATATTTTTGGAAAATTTAAAAATTCAATATAAGTTGGTGAGTCATTTACACCCTAAAACGTTTAGCTATCGAAAAACGGTTGGCTAAAAACGTTTTATATAAAACTCTTAGTATCCATTTTAGCACTGCCAATTTCACCCCCCACAATCTATTCTATCACTCGGTGGTCGAACGGCTAGCAATAGCTACTTTGACTCCGAGATCGCAGGTTCGATCCCCGCACAAGACAAACATTTTTGCACATGAACAGGTCTGTTTGTCTGGGGGTTTTATATGTATGTATTTACAAAAAAAAATATATTTAAGTACTATATCAGTTACCTAGTGCCCATAGCACAAGCTTTGCTTAGTTTAGGACTAGATAGCGTTGTTCTAACTAATTGCCGGTATTGGCGATAACAAGTATTCATTTCTGTATTAAGGGATTATGAAGAACGTATTTCATAGTATAAATACGTAGCATTAAAGAAATTTCTGATTTTAAAAAGAAATTCCATGATTTGTTAGTCGATAGATGCTACTATTATCAGAATGACCAAAGTCTGTATAGTGCAGCACATGATATTGTATTATTTCAAAAGTACAGATGGGAGCTGTCTGATCCTGTTGCATCTATAATGCCTGTTGTTCACAATAAAGATAACAAATAAATTTTCCTGAACAAATCTGAAAACTTGTCATTCAATTTAAGTTTTCATATACCGCAAATTTTATTACCGATACCGGATACGGGAGGCTTTTGGTACATTTCGAAAAGAGTAGGTACTTTAAAATAGTAAATTAAAAAAATATATGTTTAGGTTCGATCCACGCATATGACACACTTTTGTGTGCGTGAACGAACGTTGGTCTGGGTGTTTTCTATGCATCATATGTATCTTTTTTTGACGAGCTCGGTGGTCGAATATCCGAGGTTGCGGGTTCGAACCCCGCACAAGACAAATATTTTGTGTGCATGAATATATCTATTTGTCTTGGTCTGGGTGTATTTATGTATTACATATATGTATATTTTTACAAAAAAAAAATGTATTTAAGTATTTTATCAGTTATCTAGCACCCTTAGTCCAAGCTTTCCGTTCTGATAGCGCTGTATTATTTGTTCAGGAAAATTTATTTGTTATCTTTATTGTGAACAACAGGCATTATAGATGCAACAGGATCAGACAGCTCCCATCTGTACTTTTGAAATAATACAATATCATGTGCTGCACTATACAGACTTTGGTCATTCTGATAATAGTAGCATCTATCGACTAACAAATCATGGAATTTCTTTTTAAAATCAGAAATTTCTTTAATGCTACGTATTTATACTATGAAATACGTTCTTCATAATCCCTTAATACTGAAATGAATACTTGTTATCGCCAATACCGGCAATTAGTTAGAACAACGCTATCTAGTCCTAAACTAAGCAAAGCTTGTGCTATGGGCAATAGGTAACTGATATAGTACTTAAATACATTTTTTTTTGTAAATACATACATATAAAACCCCCAGACAAACAGACCTGTTCATGTGCAAAAATGTTTGTCTTGTGCGGGGATCGAACCTGCGATCTCGGAGTCAAAGTAGCTATTGCTAGCCGTTCGACCACCGAGTTCGTTACAACATCTTTATAACAACATCGAACATTCAATTTAGTTTTCTTTTATTTCCCATCCCATTGTTTTCATTTCCGTCAACGAGCGAAGAAAAACATCCATACAAAAGCTTCGTCGCTAAAGGGCTATTCGAGCGTAAACCTTTAGGAGCTCTAGGGTTACCCATCAATTAAAAAAATACAAAAAGATTTATTACTAATTGATAATTTTTATATTATTTTAAAATTATTAAATATCGCTAAGTACTTATTAAATAAAGTACCTATCTCACCGTGTTTTTCTGTCTCAATGCGATAAGCTCAAAAATTGCTGAACAGTTTGTAATACGATTTTTATTAGTTTACAGAGAGATTCCGAGAAAGTTTCAGATATATAATTTATTAATGTTTTGTGTAAATTGATTGAAATATGACGATGCATAACTGCAACAGGGAGATTTTACTAAATTTTAAATTAATAGAGTTCTACTCGTGTGAAGATGCAGATCACTAGTATTATTTAAAAATACCTATTTCAGGTACATTACCTTTATTAGCTTAATTTTTAGCTTCAAGTTAAAAATAATATTACTACCGCTAGACACGCATAACCGCGCTTTCAAACTCCTCAAATCTTTCTAAATATGATACAACCAATGCATAGCTGTTCAAAAACTACAAGATGACAGCCCTTGATAATCATGTCATAACATTGGAGCTTTTGTAAAGGCTGACTCTTGTCTTGGCTTGACACAATACAATTCCTTAACTAGCCCCTTCCTTTTATTCCGCTAATGACCGCAGCTTCGTTTCTAGACCGACCTAGTTATATTCTTTGTGCTAGACTCCCCCATTTTTGCTCTCGGAGAAAAATAAACATGTTCTAGTTTTAAGTCGCTCTGTTTGTTGACTGTCACTTGTGAGATTTCTGCGGTCCGCGGAGTTTCTAAAGGCACTTGTTTATAAAGGTACGTTTTTGAGTTGAATATTTATTCTTGGTTCCGGTTAGTATAACAAACGATTCTGATATTTATTTGTGTATTTATTTAATCACGCAATATAAGTTTAAAATTATTATATCCGCATAATATCTTTACTAACATACTTTATTAACAACATGAGTCTTTGTTACTTAATTAAATAAAAATATTCATTATTTTATTACTTCTATATGTATGTATGAACGTCGGCTAACGCGGCAAATAAAAGGTTGCCTATGTCTTTCCTTGGGATGTAATCATGCCCATGCCAAGTTTCATCCGAATCGGTTCAGCTGTTTAGGCGTGAAGAAGTACAACCAGATATTCTAGCGTGCCCGCGGTTTCGTTCCCATGACTGTCGGTTATATCATGCCAAAAGGTAGCATGTATCCTTCCTCAGAACATAATCTATGTCCACACCAAATTTCCATGAAATCGGTTTAACCGGTTAGTAGTGAAAAATCAACAAACTTGTCAGTTTGTTAAAAATCAACAGTTAAACCGATTTCATGGAAATTTGGTATTTCATATTAATATTATGAAATACCAAATTTCCGATTTCATACTAATAATATAAATGCGAAAGTCTGTCGACACAGACTTTCGCATTTATAATATTAGTATGGATCTACAGGTTGATAGATAAATCTACACATGCAGATAACTTTAGCTGTTCGTTCATGACGATGAGTCACGAACACCCCAAAAAACTTTCAAACAACCTAAAATTTGAATAACCAAAATGCTAAAATAAAAATATGAGATACACGAACATATTTTTTTAGCAAATGCCCTACCGAATGATTGTTGACCATGACGCGAACACTTAACAAAAAGTCAGCAAGCCGTTAAATTCTAAAATTTATTGTTGAAATGGTACACTTTATTGTTAACATATTCACTTTGTTTTCGCGCGGAACGGCAGGGGGCGCGAGTATACCAATAAGTTAAAATTAATATTCTGTCAGCAAATCCGATTTTCGGTACCGTATTTTATGATATCGGCTTTGATCGCGACTCGACGTATGATTTCGAGTGTATCGCAAACAATTTATCTGCAAGTTTTGTGTGGAGAGCTCTGTGTTTGATTTGGACTCGTATCGCCTTTATTGTTTAGAGAAGGAAAATTTTTCGCATACAATATCCGGAGTTTATTTTGCGACTATACTCATGCCTGGAGCAATATTCGGTGTATTTATACAGGGTGTATCAAAGGAGATTCTATTCGTCGATATCTATACTAATGTTATAAAGCTAAGAGTTTGTTTGTTTGTTTGGTTGAACTCGCTACTATTAGTCCAAATTGAAATAAATATTTTAGTGTTAGCCAATTTATCGAGGAAAACCATAGGCTTACGGGGGCCCGCCATACATTACCATCACTGTATCTCCTGTGCAGCCAGGATTAACAGGAGCGATCACCAAAAAAGTCCACTGCAGTCTACTACAAACTACGGTTGCCTTGGAACTCACAACGAATATAATCGGAAGAAATTAGTAGACCATAGGCTATACAATATCCCGCTACGACCAATAGGCGCGGAACACGAATGAAAAATGTTGCAGAAATGGAGAATAATATTCCTTTTGAGATCTTCCATTGCGTGTGCTACGTAAACGGTTAAAGTTACGCAATCATGTATAACCAGTATTACGGTAATAGAATAATAGGATCAATGATTCTGACAATGTGACATTTTATTTAAACTTAGAGTCTTATTTATAATAGTTTCGAATTGGTAGGAGTAGTTCGTAGCTCTCTGAAGGAAATCCGGAAACAGGCTAAAACTTTGCAGACTTCAGAGCAAATTCCTGACTGCTATTATAAACATACAATATGTTTATAATAGCAGTCAGGAATTTGCTATTTCTAACCGTTAAATACAAGATTCAATACAATTTGTGCTAGTACATGCAATTTTAATAACAATATATTTTATGCATGCAGTACTCACTACAAAGAAATTTATAAAAGTTGATTGACGTGATGTCCAAGCCAAATTTCAGACAAATTGGTTCAGCTTTTAATTTCCAAACATATTTTTCTATGGATACTTTAGAATCGTTTATGTTAGCCATTTGACAAAAAATGCACTACATGTGGTGAGATGTTTTCTAAAAAAACCGGACAAGTGCGAGTCGGACTCGCCCACCTAGGGTTCCGTAGGTACGTAGTATCACTATTAAATTTGATATTTTTCATTATAAATAAGAAATAATGCGTCGAAAAAAATAAATAAAATATATTTTGCAATGTGTACATCAAGCCCTTTCATATGATACCCCATTTGAACTAGTAGTTTCAATTTGAAATTTCGACTCCCTATAAAAAATATAGACCCCCTATTTTTTAAGATCTATTTACAAATGTATAGTTTTGAGATTTATTCCTATACTTGTAGTCTATAACGATGTTACTTGCCAAATTTCATAGTTTTAGGTCAACGGGAAGTACCCTATAGGTTTTGATTCCCTTGAGTGTGTCGAAATATGCGTTTTTTGCTGAATAAACGGCCGTAACTTTTTTCTACGTAAACTTAGCAGTTTGATTTTTTTATTACTTCATGGGACCGTAGACCTGAGTATACAGTTCAAATTTCAGCTTGATACCTCCACGCATTCTCGACATAGAAATTCTTGACTGACAGACAGACAGACAGACAGACAGACAGACAGACAGACAGACGGACAACAAAGTGATCTTATAAGGGTTCCGTTTTTCCTTTTGAGGTACGGAACCCTAAAAAACACCGTATATGGTGTAAGTGGTACTTCAAGATCTTTGTACCAAAGCCAACTTCACCTGCACGCGGTGTACCCTGTTGACTGACAAACGCAGCTCTGGCGAAAAGAGAGGTAGGGAGCGTAAATGTAGGCTACCTGACTGGGGAATTTACTCCACCTCACAGAATACCGTAGCCAAATAACAATTCCCTTGAGGGTTGTTATGTTCCTGCGAGTGAGTGAAATCATCGGACAGAAAGAAAGGAAGGAATAAATGCTGGCAATGGATCGGCGACCCCTTGGTATTGCTGATCTTCATGGGCGGTGGTGATTGCTTTCCATCAGGTGGTCGTTTGGCCCCTGTCATAAAAAAACAATATTGAATACAATAATAATTCTAATTAGATGTAAATTCCATAATACTATTATTTGGCCTGGTGGTATTACCAACAAGAATCACAATGAGATTGTAAAATACAGACTCCGCACCAACGAAAGCATTGGTAGTTCTTAAAATAAAATAAAATAAAAAAACTAAAAAACAAACAGGTAATGAAATTTTAAATTCGCATCAGAAGTCCCTTCGACCGAAAAACATGGCGTCAAAATGTGTTTATAAAACAAACAATCTCACACGAGATACATCGATAAGATCTTTCCCCGCCTTATAATTATGCGATTTCTTTTAAATTCGCTGAGAGATTAAAATTCATTCGGGAACTCGGTGAGCCCTTAAAACTAATGTGCTAAGATGAATGTTTTAGATAAAGGGCTTCATGCCCTTCTTAGAATGCTTTTGTTCTTTGAGTTTAGTGTAGAATATAAAAATGTGTCGCTTTAACAAAAATGTGACTGTTGTTGCTCTTGTCGGATTTGATTTATATTTATTTTTAAAGAAAATGTATTCGGGGATACTAACATTATAATAAAACAAATAATGATAATACCGTTTGAAAAAAATGATATTAGAAACCTCAATGTCATTTTTGAAGACCTATCCATAGATACACCACACGTATGGGTTAGATGAAAAAAAAAATGAGTTTCAGTTCTGAGTATGGAGAACCCCCAACATTTTTTGTTTTTTTTTTTGTGTGAAAATCTTAATGCGGTTCACAGAATACATTTACTTACCAAGTTTCAACAGTATAGTTCTTATAGTTTCGGAAAAAAGTGACTGTGACATACGGACGGACAGACAGCAGACAAACATGACGAATCCATAAACCAAAAAGTCAACTGCCACGTCTATTTGTTTGTCAGAAAGCGATAAATTCAAAAACTATAAGTTCAAATTCAACTGAATAGATTTTCTTACGGGTATAATTTAAGCTATCGCCAATTTAATTAGTTTTGTGTTTCTTAACTAATAGGGTTTGCCAGCAAAATAATAGATTTGTCACCAAAATGTAGTCACCAAACAATATAAAATCGATTCCACAATAAATCACCTAAAATCACATAAATATTTTTGTATGTATTATATTGTCAATTATTAATAATTAAGCTTACTTGGCACCACATCATTCTTCAACTGAGTTGACGGAGCTCCGCGAAGCGGAGCTCCTATTTCCGATAACAGGACACAAGAAAACCCTAACCTAACCAAAAATCAACTCAAATCCAACCAAAATATGATGTAATAAGATTGACCAAGTATTGGTAAGACTCGTCAGTGAATATGACGCCAATTTGACTTCGCCCCTATTAGCCATGTTTTCATAAAATTAAGGAGCTGATTTATTTATTTGGTGACAGATCTATTATTTTGATGATCAAACGAATTAAATGATACTAATAGTTTGTTAAGCTGATGATTTATATTTAGAGACAGATTTGATTAAAATGATGACTAATATATTTCTTGGGGATAGATATTATTATTAGGGTACTGCAGATTAGTGACACATCTAAACTTAGGTGACAAAAAAAAAATGTTCCCTTTTCTTACTATTTTTAACAATAGAAGGAGTCATTCACGAGGACGGGGGGCCAACCACACATTCCCACCACTGTGTCTCCTGTGTAGCCAGGATTAACAGCTGCGACCGCCAAAAAAGGCAATGAACAATGAAGTCCATTACAGTCCCGGGGGTAAAACTACGGCTGCCTTGGAACTCACAACGAATTTAATCAGAAGAAATTAGTAGGAGTAGGAAGCTTCTGGAATTTGACTTCCCCTCTTAGCAATGTGAGAGACAGCAATATGGCAAATAAGGCATTAAAAGCCTAAAGAGATGGCTAGTCAAGTGAAGCTCCACTGCCGTGCACCACAGATTTTAAGTTTCTAACACTATTGGGGACCTAAAAACATTGAGTTGTTACCTAACACATCGATTCCAATAATATGAATTGCAAAATCGTCTGAACGCTTGGTAATTCTCCCTTGTTGCTACCAAATCTGAATAGTATACTACCCCGGATGCAACTTGCAATGAATTCAACATTTCATCCCGCTCCCGCCGCCAAAGATCACACTCCCAGAGAACATGGTGTGCTGTTTGATCGAATTCAGAATTAGCAGTAGAACATTCGCATGAGGGCGACGGCACTAATTTAAACGAAAAGAGTTTAGCCTTAAAATTGCCATGTCCAGTTATAAATTGCGCAACGGGGTGGTCGACTTCTAACCACTTTTTCTCTAATCTATCTCTTACCGATTGAAAGAACAGATACAAGTGGCGTCCTTTGGTAGAAGTTTCCCACCTTTCCTGCCATTCAGACAGCAATGTTTCAAATACTTCATTAATAGGTTTGAACAGTCTACCTATTTTTCCACGATCACGCGTTTTCAAGAAATCAGGGACCATATTTTTAGATGTATAGTAAGTACATTGAAGCGCGACGTTGTACTTCTAAGTCTACTGGTAACACACCTGCTAGCACGGGTAGTGCCTCATTCACGAGGAATGTAATCTGTATCTATAAAAAGCCACCGTTGCTGAGTGATCTAAGAATGCACAGCTCAAATCACTGGACGAATCAATAATCACGACTGGTAAAATGTGGCTTACAGGTAGTTATTATCCTCCATTAGGCAAATATAGCCATTAGGCTATATTTGCCTAATGGAGGATAATAACTATAACATCTAAAAGATATAAGGCAAATAATTATATTTGCCTTATATCTTTTAGATGAAGCTCATGTAATCAATATTTATTCAGTCAGCGTCCAAGTGTCTCCATCGTAGGTTACTGATGAAGATGGGGTATTTGTGTGGTAGGAACGGGCAGATAATTTCCAGAAGATGAATAGTACAGTCCATTTATTCCTATTTCGGCCCTATTTCCATGTCCGTCCCAAAATCTAGTTGCTTCTGTCTATCGTTCTCTGATGAAATTACCTTAGCGAAGCCATCCTTTAAATACACCGATGGCCTCAAAAAGCGACTAGAAGTGACATACCAACATGAAAAAATCTAAGACAGTTGTTTTTAACTAAATTCAATACTGACTAAATAGCAAATTAGTATGTAAGGTATGTATTTTATAAATATAAAATAATTAGTTTCATCAATTTATTCTGCAAGTTACATGTCATTTGCAAGGCAG
Organism: Hypsopygia costalis; assembly: GCA_937001555.2. Lineage (NCBI taxonomy): Eukaryota > Metazoa > Arthropoda > Insecta > Lepidoptera > Pyralidae > Hypsopygia > Hypsopygia costalis. The sequence continues at coordinate 8,797,659 of OW443335.2, forward strand.
AATGATATGTACCTTAGTTCACCTGCAATTTTTTTCTAACTGTAAGGCCGATACGCACTAGGCAATCATGGTCACAGCGACCAATAATGTATGTGATTGGTCACGTGACCAGCTGGTCGCATAGAGCGCGATAGATAGATGGTCGTGCTCGTGGTTGCCTAGAATAAATGATTCGTTACAGCCTCCGTACAAAAGCAGTAAGGATTCATATATCAAACCTTGGGATTCCTGGGCGCTGCGCATCCGGCGCATTTAATTAGGTATTTGCACATTAAATTGTAAAATAAAAAATAGCGTCTTCTCTAAATGAACTTATTCATCCCACGATTTTTTTCTCAAGATAAACGCGGCCGTGCGAAAATCTTTGTTTCGTGGAAAAAATCTTTGTAATTAAATATGGGATGTTTAATGGCGAATTAATTTAGATCCAATCAGGGCCCTTAATTTGCCAACTTTATATGTAATTTTAAATACGTAAAATACTACTGTATTCTTAACATTTTCGCACCCATATATTTTAGGCTGTTAACCAATTACTCCAAAAGTTTTTATCTGAGTCAATTTAAACGTTGTCTTGGATATATCTCAGAATTCTTACCTTAAGATAAAATAATTTTGTTAGTTGAATCACGAAACAAGATGTTTTAAGGTCGTAACCTTAAAAGGTACGGATACCTCAAAAGAAAATAAAAATAGAAGAAAAAAAAATACGGTTATATTACAAATTATAGGTAATGGTGATCCAGATAATGTGCTAAATGCTAAAAAAAAAAATAAGTACGTCCTAAGCACCAGTCATCGCGCGACTCTCCTAGGCCAAGGCATTTATCAGAGTAAAAGATAAAATCGTGGGGTTCGTGATATTTATATCAGCATTCAACAATAAATGCTACATACATAATTATCTGGGTTATTCTACGCCCTACTAACAATATGTATAACTTATATCTATCTGGAATAAATTAATTATACCTTTCACTTCAATTAGCGAACTAATTTTTTCAATAGATGCAGGGATTCTAGACCTTATCTTCTACATACGTACTCTAAACTCACAGCATAAGCACTCTATATTTTAAACATTCGTTTAGAGCACCACTATCCTTAGGGCGTAGACTAACGAGGCTTTGGCTGAAGAGAGGTAGGGCATACTGAGCTCCACTGGGGAAATACCTCCACCTCACAGAAGATCGCAGCAAAATAACAATACCCTTAAGAATTCCTGAGAGCGAGTGAGGTAACCAAATATAATTATCATTTAAGCCAAAGCACGTCCATTGCTGAACATGCCTTCCTGGATTTCAATGTCTTCCCCAATGATCGATTCTGTACTATTTGCATCCATCGGCTCCCTGCCGTCATCAGGTCGTCGGTCCATGTAGTGGTGGGCCACCCTACGCTGCATTTTTCCATCTGCAGTCACTACTCCATAACCTTCTAGCTCCATCAGCCATCGGTTCTGCTATGTACCCTGCCCACTATTACTTCACCCTGCTGATCATTAGAGTTATGTCTATGCTAGATGCAAGGAAATGTTAAATGTTGCATTTACCATTAGTTTCAGTGTGGAATTGTATAAAAAAGGCGTAATAGGGTTTTTAAAAGGTCTGTAAGTCTTGATGTCTTCGATGTCCTAGCGTCCTTGGGCTGCGATAAATGCTTGTCATCAGGCGGGCAGGCCCTTGGTTGCCACGCTATTGATATAAAAGAATCTAGTAGCAAAACTTATAATGTGGAACTCCCATTCGATTTGATATACAATTTATACAATATACAGTCTGTATAAATCGGACATTCGTTTTATAAATGTCTCTCCATGTACTGCGTTCAGAAAGCTTACCAAGGAGGAAGTGGGCGTTTCGCTAAAGATCGTACGATACCGTGGGTAATAATTAAAAGGTCTGACATAGCAATAAACCAGACGGAACCAAGGCATACTTTCCGGTAGTTTTGTCCTTGAGCGGTTTACGTTACGATTTTTTATTCTTTCCGTGACATGGTTCGTGGGAGAAATATCTACTCGTATTTGAAAAATTTTGTACCATTATATATTATATCTCAATTAAGCTAAGTACTTTAAGCTGAAAAATAAATAAATAAATATTTCTGGACACAGCGCCATCTAGTCCCAAATTAAGCGCAAAGCTTGTACTATGGGTACTTACTATACATACTACTGATAAATGCACTTAAATACAATTATTTGTAAATACATACTTATAAAACATAGGAAACACCCAGGGTACCGCCGATTACCATCGAATATTATTAAAACTAGGTCTTACGTTTTCAATCTAATGGTAATGGGCTTCAGCTTCGGCAGTAGAGCCCCAGGTCTTGATCATGCACTCAAAGTAACCATTGCTAGCCATTCGACCACCGGGCTCGTCAAAAAAACTGGACAAGTGCGAGTCGGACTCGCCCACCGAGGGTTCCGTACGTAAGATCATTAGTTCAGGAATCTAACCCCCTATTTTTTAAGATTTAATTACAAATGTATAGTTTTGAGATTTATTCTTGTACTTGTAGTCTATAACGATGTTACTTGCCAAATTTCATAGTTCTAGGTCAACGGGAGGTACCCTATGAGTTTTGATTCCTTTGAGAATGTGTCGAAATATGCGTTTTTTTGCTGAATAAACGGCCGCATCTTTTTTTTACGTAAACTTAGCAGTTTGATTTTTTTACAACTTCATGTGACCGTAGACCTGAGTATACAGTTCAAATTTCAGCTTGATACCTCCACGCATTCTCGAGTTAGAGGGTCTTGACAGACAGACAGACAGACGGACAAAAAAGTGATCTTATAAAAGTTCCGTTTTTCCTTTTGAGGTACGGAACCCTAAAAACAAACAAAATATGTCGAATTGGGGAAGTGAAGTTACTATAGAAGACCGCAGCCATATAGAAATATCCACGAGGATTGTTGTGTTCATTTGTAACTAAACCAAAACTTAACGGAAACTTCTATAGAAGCAATATTATAATATATATTTATATATATTTTCTTATGTGAGAAGGTGACAAACGAGCATGTAGGTCACCCGATGGAAAGTAATCACCACAGCCCATGGAGATTAGCAACACCAAGGGGTAGCCGATCCGTGGCCAGCCTATACTCCTTCCTTTCTTTCTTTCTGGTGACCTCAATCCCTAGCAACACAACAACCCTCAAGGTAATTGTTATTTGTCTGCGGTATTCTATGAGGTGGAGGAACTTTCCCAGTCAGGCAGCTTAATAAATACGCTTTGCCCTACTTCTCTTTTCGTCAGGGCCTCGTTTGTCAGTCAGCAGGGTGCACCACGTGCAGGCGAGGTTGGCTTTGGTTCAAAGATGTTGTTGAACCGCTTACATCCCAAACTGTAAACACACCCCGGCCACTCCATACGCGTCGTTTACTCCTACATAAACAATGACGTCTGTGCAGAGCGGGAGTGAGCGTGTGTGCGTGCGGCGACAAACTGTTCCACATTTGTCTCAGAGGGTAAGTGAGGTCGACTGGTGAGAGCGGCAGGGAGAGGCCATACTGTACGTAGTACTATTACTTATACTGTGCTACAAATAAAGTTACTTATGTTTATGTAAAATACATTATTAATTCTGCCTGGGCCAAAAACACCTATTGTCTGTAGTCTGCCCTCATACATTCATTAAGATAATAACTTTTTAAGCGTATTTACGTAGATATAACATTTAATTAGGTTCAAACAATAGCAGATTGTTATAATTCCAAACACATTGCCACAAAACCTTTACAAACGTATTGTACAAATCTTTCCTTATCTCGGTCCAGGCGATATTCTATTGTTTTCTGTTATATATTATAGGTACTATCATAGACCAGGAGCTAGTATTCAGTAAGAGATGTAAATTATGTAATATGTATAAATTTTTATTCTTTAAATTGTTAATCAAAGGTATGAAAGTGATCAATTTTATTATTCCCCGAAATATTTACGTCACACGAGCGCAATGAATTCGAGTATAATTCGTAAATGAAGCCGATTACTTCCACCCAAATTAAACACTCTGTATGCACAGGGTATAACATTGTATTAATTACTTGGTTCTTTTGTTTTTTAAATACCACTGTGCAAGTAAGGCCCGCCTGATGGAAAGCAGTTACTGTAGCCCATGGACGCCTGTAACACCAGAAGCATCATCATTGCTCCTGTAAAAACCTCTTCATGCACTATTTGAAGAACCCCATGCTGTCTCCTATGAAAACCTTAGCAGATTTCCCCATTTGGTAGATTTTTCTTGCAATAAACCCAATACTGTCGCTAATAATTGAAAAAAAAAAAATACTTAACTTATTTTTCGATCTATTTGACGAGCTCGGTGATCGAATGGTTAGCTATGGCCACTTTGACTCCGAGGTCGCGGGTTCGATTCCCGCACAAGACAAATGTTTGTGTGCATGAAAATTTCTGTTTGTCTTGGTCTGGATATTCTCTATGTATTATAAGTATGTATTTACAAAAAAAATGTATTAAAGTACATTTTATCAGTTGTCTAGTACCCATAACACAAGCTTTGCGCTTAATTTGGGACTAGATGACGCTGTGTAAATTGCCTAGAAATATTTATTATTATTATTTTGTTTAAGTAGGGTTTATTTCTTACAAATTAAATTGTGCGATTTTTTCCTTAATTATTCTCATATAGTATGGCTAGTTAGTGTTATTTTTAAAACCACACCTATACTAGTGCCAGGCTGCCCGACTGATGTAAAATTCAACTAAAGTATATTGCTCGCGTGACGACACCCCGCTATTTATTTATTTACTTTAACGGCATTCCACAAGCTATGCTGTACAAGCTTTAATTACTTGTTGTTAAGGCGATGATTAAAAAAAAGATGACGGAGGGGCATTATTATTCGTGTATTGCCACCACAATAAAGTATGACGTCGATATTAATAGAATTTGTTCCATTTTACAGTAATTATGACTTTATTTATTAATGGAAGTATCATTTTCATTCAGATAATATCTAATATATATAAATTTCTCGTGTCACAAATTATAGTTACCATACTCCTCCGAAACGGTTTGACCAACTTTTATGAAATTTTATATACATATTCAGTAGGTCTGAGAATCGGCTACTATCTATTTTTCATACACCTAAGTGATAAGGGTTGTAACATTTTTTGTCAATTTTTTTTTTATAACGTGGCATTAAAAATACCTGCATCCCTAAATTTTCACCTTTCTACCATCAACCTCTAAATTTATATGGCAAAACTCGTTTGGCGGGTCAGCTAGTAATTATAAAAAATACTTCCCGAATTAAATAGATTAAAAAAAATACTTTACAGATCTGATGCTACGTTTCTTGGAGGTTTAAAAAATCAGATTTGTGAAGTGATAGCTACTCGTATGTAATTCTAAAAGAGTATGACACGGTTTTAAAGAAAAGACCAATAATATATTACATTATAATATTAAATTATATATGATATTACATTAGAATAGATATAGAGTAGTAGAAATAATTTGTTTAGATAAATAACTGACCAACGTTCCTTTGCCTAAACACCCAAACAAGAAACATATAGAAACATGTCATACTCAACAAAGGAATTTAAAAAGATGCCGCCCGAAGTCGGCCCTTTTCGATTCATTCAATGCAGTTAGATCTAATTTGTTATTAAATGGCCCATTATGCCCTTACATGGGCCGGGGTGGGCCTTCCAAAATGAATTTTAACCTGTGTCGCAAACATTTAAATATTTAAAATGGGGTTGAAATGCTTCCGTTGCATTCAAGGGATATTTTTTACATATTTTATGGCAGGTATATCGAAAGGTATTTATAGTCATTATTTTTATAAAGGACTGGCCAACCAAATATTCCCACTGCAGTGATTCCTGTATAGCAGATTAATACCAGCAAACCCCCCAAAAAAATTAGGGTTGAAATTCATTGCAACTCTGAAGAAAAAAGAAACTAAGATTACAATTCGCAAAGAATTTAATCAAAAGAAATTAGTAGAATGTGCTTTGAAATTTGATTTCCCCTTTCGCAATAAGGCAAAAGAGATGGTTAATCAAGTGAAGCTCAACTACCGTGAATCACGATGGGCAATTGAGAACCTGTAATTGGCTGTTACTTCACATATTGATTACAATATTGCAGGATATGTAAACGCCTACTGGTTTTCCCTTGCAACCAACTCAAAATAGTAAATCACTCTCGACAAATGAGTACTGAATTTGAATGTACATTTTATATTATACCTAGGAATGCGCCCGCAACTTCGTAGGTATGTGTGCATCCTGGTATCCCACGGGAATTTTCTAAAAGTCTTTCTTAGCGCATACGTTATAATACCTATCTACCCGTATGCCGACTGTAAGGATGCCATCGATCTCCTTACGCCATCGAACTCCTCTATCAGATCAGTCAACAACGGTTGCCTTTTATAAGTACTTTGCCGCTTATTAGCAAGTAGAAGATTTGAGATCCTCACGCAAAGTCACTTAATTAGATATTGTAATGTTACAATATGTAATAACAATATATTTAATTCTTTATTATTAATATTTTATCATTTGTCTTCTAAAGTGAATCCTATATACAGAATTCATATATTTAAGTTATACGTACGGTATGTATGCATATCTTAATATTAGTCGAATATTGAATATTGCATGCCCTATGTACCTATGTATGTAAAGCGCGTATTTGGATCACAGAAATTCATGTGAACACAATAATTGGTCCAGTAGAATAAGAATAAATTTTCTGTGACAGACTTATATCATAGTATAAATAGAGAAGTAAGATAACTTCATACAAACGCTCCGAGCGCGGTTTGTATGTGAGCGCGCCCGTACGTATGGCCGTCGCACGCACACACTGACAACATTTATAGGAGGTTATATGGAGCGCCAGTCGGGGTCGGAGCTGCGCCGTACACAAAACCGCGCAAGATTCGCGCCTGCGCTGACGCTCGTTAATAATTTGAACATTTAGGTACCTACCTACGTCGTATATAACTACAAATTCGTTAAAGATGGCTACAAAGTCGACTAGCCATAAAAAACATTGCAGTGTTCATGGATGTCTCAATAACAATTTGTCGGATACCCTAACCATTCGGCCACCGACACTCCTATTATTCACATGATAAGTGTGTAAATTAAAAAGTATTAAAAATAGTTTAGTGTAAAAAATAATATATAATAGGTACTTAATAAAAATATATTTTCATATATAATTTAGATTATTTGAATAAATATTATGATTCAGTAAAGCTACGTTAATTAATCCTATTCTTATTTAGACCGTAATTTTTCAAATCACTAAACAGATAACATGAAGTAGGTTTTATCAAATGGTAGGAGTCCGCCTGGGTGAGGACCACTGCCTTATCTATTTCTGCCGCCAAGCAACAATGCTTGCATTGTTGTGTTTTGTGTTTCGGTTTGAAGGACAACGCACCTGCGATTCTGCATTTTTGTTGCCAACAGCTTGAATGCGTGAATCGTGGATGTTATGGGCGACAGTTACCGCTCACCATCAGGTGGGCTATCTGCTCGTTTGTCACTGAGTAAGCATGCATTAAAATGTAGGTAATGAAAAAATTGCAGTCACTCCTGGTGTATGTACAAAAATATTTTTTTTTATTCTTTTTAGATTTCCACACCTAAAGGGTAAAAACGGGACCCTATTACTAAGACTCCGGTGTCCGTCTGTCTGTCCGTCTGTTACCAAGGGCTGTAGGTATCTCATGAACCGTGGTAGCTAGACAGTTAAAATTTTCACAAATGATGTATTTCTGTTGGCGCTATAACAACAAATAATAAAAACAGAATAAAATAAATATTTAAGGGGGGCTCCCATACAACAAACGTGATTGTGTGTCGTTTTTGGTACGGAACCCTTCGTGACCGAGTCCGACTCGCACTTGGCCGGCTTTTTGTTACAGATCCCTAACACTTACCCTACTTAATTTTGTATTTTGTACCTTACTTAATTTTGTATAATAGAGATTGACTAAATATTTTTGACGGTTGAATAAACTATTAAGCGACAGCCCTACGTGTTTAGGCTATTATCTCCCGCTCGGGGCTTGAGTTCTCCTACTTCTCTATTTATACTATGCTTATATTATTTAAATTTAATTTAAAATTGTTTATGACATATTAAAGATATAGGAATATGGAATGAATTAAAACTGCAAAAAATTGCGAAAGAAGCCATCCAGATAATCGGTTAGATTTACTGAAATTTATTACCCTGCATTACAATTGTGTACAAAATTATTATAAATGAACAGTATCAATAATATGTCTACAAAGAATATGTACATTGTAATAATAAGGAATAACATATTGCTGGAAATAGACTAAGCTTAAAGTAAAGAAGCGAAAATAGGTAGAAAGTAAGAAGTGAAATATTTGGATAAAACTCGATAAAATGATTAGATTTAGGTTAATATTTGGAAACATAAAGTGTCAAATATAAGCCACTAAATATTATAGGAAACTTAAACAAAGGCTATATCCATCATAGATGAAGTATTGATTTAAATAACAATATATTTACAATAACTATGTATGCAAAACATGTAATTATTTCTTAAACCATATAGATGAAAAAGAAACATGCAGGACCTAACTGATTGTAAGCAGTCATTAAAGCCCATGCTACAGTTTCTAGAGAAAAGCTTGGAAAAAAGATATATTTATAGGGAATGCTTATGATATATGGAATGATATATATTGAATGAATTTATTCTTTAATACCAATTTAATAATAAATAAATTATTCCAATGTATTTAACCTCTATATTATCATAAGTATGAAATATGCATGACAATTACCGTCAAATTAATGCTGTGATTTGGCATATTGGCCAAGTTTCAGCTAATCAGAGCGTTGGCAAAGTAGCTATCTCGCTTTGTAATCACTTTGGCGTTAGTACGAATGCGATTGACAATTTGTCGCTTACCTACATTTTTTTTTATGTGAAAGGGGGGCAAGCGAGCATGTTTGTTTATGGCTAGCATCTATCCGCGGTTTCGCCCCACATACATTTGCTACCGCAGGATATATAATACTGAATAAAAAAGTATCTTATATGTTAATTCAGAATATACCTATTCTTTAATTTAACGAGCACGGTAGTCGAATAACTAGCCATGCCCACTTTGACTCCGGGGTCACGGGTTCAATCCCCGCGCAAGACAAATATTTGTGTGGATAAACATGTCTGTTTGTCGTGGTCTGGGTGTTTTCCATATTTACGTATATAAAAAATAAGTATTTAAGCATATTATCCAGTGCCCATAGTACAAGCTTTGCACAGTTTGGGCTTAGATGGCAATAATATTTAGTAATTCTTCCAATAATATTTATTATTTATTTATGAATTATCTATTCTGTATGAATGTCAAATTTCATTCAAATCTGTTTAGATTAGCCGTTTCCCTGTAAAACATACACTCTTAAATCTTTAGATCTATAAATATATGGGCACGAAAGAAGGAATTGCTGCATTGGCAGTGAGGGGGGGGGGGGGATATTTCATGTTGCGAGCGTTTATATAGCTATGGTACCCGCTTCACAGCAGTCGGGACGGCTTGTTCACTACCCATTGTAGTTTTGTTTTTCCAAATTACACTCACATAACAAAATGTTACGAAAGTTACATATGCTTAAGTTACTCAATATACCTACTTACAAGGTACTTAACAACTCTGAGTTAAGTATTCTTTGAGTAGTTTGCTCTGGAGTCGCCACACAAATGTTATCGCAACCGCATCGTACGGAGATTAAGGTTGTGGCAGCGAATGCATCGTCATGCCTCTGTGTGGATTTTTTTTTTTTTTTTTTTTTTTTTTTTTTTTTTTTTTTTTTTTTATACTACGTCGGGTGGCAGACAAGCATACGGCCCGCCTGATGTGAAGCGGTTACCGTAGCCATATTAACGCTCGCAACATAAAATATCGCTCGCGCGCCGCCACCCCCGCTGCCACCGCAGCATCTCCTTCCTTCCTGATGACCTCACTCACTCGCAGGAACACAACAGCCCTCAAGGGAACCGTTATTTGGCTGCGGTATTCTGTGAGGTGGAGGTACATTCCCCAGTCGGGTAGCTTACAATTACGCTCCCTACCTCTCTTTTCGCCAGAGCTTCGTTTGTCAGTCAGCAGGGTGCACCGCGTGCAGGTGAAGTTGGCTTTGGTTCAAAGATGTTGATGAACCACTTACACCCCAAAATATTGGATGGTGTTATTCATAAGTGGACTATTTGTATAAATTTTAATACTGCTTGTTTTTTTTTAATATACATATAATAAAATTCTAACTGGCCAATGGCATCGAATATATTTAAGTATTAATACAAGAAGTATTTATAAGAGCAACAGAAGCCAAAATTTTATATTTTTAATGTATTTTGTCAGCCTGTCTGTGTGTTTAAATGAGCATCACGAAAAACTATTGAACCAAATTGTATAGAGTTTTTAAAGTTATTATTGGTCTAACTTAAAGACCCGCCAAAGTTTTCCTAAGAGATTACAGAATGGGGTTCTTCAAGAAAGGCATAAAAGATTTTTTGCAAAGTCGGCAACGCCTGCTGATCAAGTTTATGGCTATCCTCTTCTCTTCTCCTTCCTCAATTTTTTGTGTAATTATAATGCAATACACGGTTACTCCGGGGATGATGAATTAGCTTTAATTTACTGGTACTTGTAATACGAATCGGTCAATTATGCTACTTGTACCATAAATTCAGAGAAATAAAAGTAACATATCGAAACATTCAAAAACAGAGATTTACACCTATTTTTGTCATCATTTGGTCAATAAAATATTTTGTGTCTACTTAAACTTATGACATCTATTTCGCCCTATTAGGAAAAAAAAATTGAATAATCAGTTCATATTAATTTTATGTAATTAATTTCAACCATTTCTGTTCGACTATTATGAGTCACACATAATTTAAATTTAAAAAATTCGTCAATTGCTTCATTGGCTTTAAAGGCAATGCATTCGCTGAACACTTAAAACTTAACCCACAATGTTAAGATGCTCTAAGCCTCAGGGAATGGAGAAAATAAAAATGAACATTCTCCTTGTTGCCTTATCGGAATAGATTACTTTTTTCAAAATGTCCTCAAGGGGAGTAGTTTGACTTCGAGAGATTTTATTTTTTTCCAAGCCGTTACATTTGAAGACAGATTTGTTAAGCTTTTTGGTTTCAGCGATTCTTCAGAGAACATTTGTTGCTTAGAAAGCGAAAGGTTGATTACAACGATTTCTATCAAAGGTTAAAACAGAATTCTTACGTGACAATTTTCTATCGAAACAAATTGTTTCTCGTTTTTCTTTTTTTCGTTAGAGCACGTACCAACCGTTGCGTGTGGGCGCGTTAAAACATAATAACCTACCATTTTACAAATGCCCCTAACATGCCTACCGCACGCAGTGAACAGTCACATTTTGAAGTATCAACTTAAAATGCCATAGTTATTTTTAATACCGATAGTGTTTTGGAAGGCCATTGTTTTCTTTGGGACATATTTATTTTTGTAGCTGCATCGATTTGCTTCTTTTGTTTTAGCTACTTTATTTCATGTAGCATTAAACGCCTTTGAAACAAGTTTATTTAATATTTTGTTTTTTCTTTCATTGCGTTTTCTACAAAAATGATTTCAATTAAAATTATCTATTATAAATCAGTAAAAAGTTTATGAATAGGAGTTTTATTAGCATAGGTTTTTGCCCTACCATATGATAGAACATTATAACTTCATTCGTTGTATCATTCTTTTGTACGGTTTTACCTCATTATAATTCGCCACGGGATGCCAAACACGGATTTGTCTATTACATAGCAACAAAGAAAGCAACTAAATTGTTTTAATAGTCTCAGAGATCGGAGAGTCATTATGCATTGTTGAGTTAAAAGCTATCATCCCCTCTGTTCATAACACCTGGTTTTGAATTAGATTGTAATCTCTGAGTGTTATAATTAATATCGTGAAGGTGTGGATATCCGTTTATATTTTGACATAAACTATTGGCGGCTTATCTGTGTCACTTACTAGAGTTTCCAGATCAAATATATTTAATAATATTTTTAACCGTAATGGGGTTATCTGCATCGGAAGTATTTTTAAGTTTTTATAATTTGGATAATTTTTCCTCCCCAACCCATCCGGCCAGCGTGGGGAGTGTAGGTCATATCCTCCTTCTGTCTCTGACGGATGAGAGAGGGTCGCGCTCCTGTAGTGGAGACTAAAATGACCTGATGTTGATGATGATGATGATAATTTGGAAAAAAAAATATGTTACCATAATTTTTAGGGATAAACTTAAATATTTCGGGACAACAACGATTAAAAATTACTAAAGACATTACTGAAGTTTAATTTAGATTAGTCCCAAGACATAAATTCCTAATTGAAAGAGGTTCTAATACATTCGAAACTAACATTAAAATGTACGTATCAGAGTTCAATGACATCAATCATCACCATCATAGTATTAGTCGGAAGATTAAGGTGGAAACGTTCCCTTTAAATTAGCTACTGGACTGAAAGGGCAACTTGATAATAGTCTATTGCAATTTTGATAATAGTCTCCAAAGTAAAAATTTGGTTTTCATGTCTAGAACTCGCTCAAAGTTTGAGGAGTTTTAATTTTATAGATACGTTCATACAACATGTTTTATTATTATTATTATTTTTGTTAGGGGTTTGAGAAGGAGGCAAATGAACATGTGGGTTACCTGGTGGAAAGCAATCACCACCGCCAATGGAGATGAGCCGCCAGCCTTTTAAGGGAAATAAAGACTCTGTTAAAATGTAAAAATCAAGTGATCTATACGAAAGTCATAATTATCAACACCTAAAAATTCCATTAAAATAATCTTACATTTCTTTAGTCTCGCTCCACCATCGGCCTATAATATGATCACACGGAACTGGCGCTTTCTCAGCGACTTGTCAAATTAAGTGTAATTTCTCTAACCACTAACCTTAATACCGGTAGCGGTTTCATTTTCTATTTGCTAATTTGCCATTAAACATCGTAAAACCGCACTTTTGATGTTACAAGGTCAACGATTATAAATACCTTTTTTTATACCAATAAAGTGGCAAACAAGTATACAGCCCGCCTGATGGAATGCAGTTACCGTTGCTTATGAACGCCTGTAACACCAGGGGCATCACACGCGCGTTGCAGACCCTATAAAAATCTTTTCACTGCCTTTTTAAGAACCCCATGCTGTAGTCTCCTGAGAAAATCGCGACAGGCAGTTCATTCCACAGCTTGAAAGTACGTGAGAGAAAACTTTTCTGGAATCGCACAGTAATACCTATAAATACGAGTACATACACATTAGGTATGTAACCATACCTCTCAACTAATTAAACTCCCATCTTTCATTGAGTAGAAATGGTATGTTGTCGAAAGCCGCTGCAACTTGTGACAATTGGTTGAAGTAGATAAAATGCTGTCTTCTATATTTTGAAAATGCATATTTTATATTGATAAAGTAATTAAAGCTCAAGATATCACACGAAAGTACATAATAATAACTAATTATAACTCATACTTTCATATTTTTGCAAGGAAAATTGGCGCCATTTTGCGCTTGGTGCGGGAAAGAGATAGCAAGTCTATTACATAGCCGATATGATAAGGATGGCGATAATTTATGCCCCAACCTACGTAACTAGTTATAGTTATCTCTCCATGCAACAGCAGGAATCATTTTCTGACGAAATTGATTATGAGTCTCTCAAATTTAATATCAGTGCATAAACAATAAAACACGCCAAAAATTCTTCTGAAGAAAAACAGTTTTAACCACCAAAATTAAAGCAAAGCAGAGTCATTATTTACCAGCCCTTTCTGTGATACCTTAACATCTATACATGCGTCATGTACATGACCACATGTATTCACCAATGGTATTACAAGCTCCAGGCGCTGTGTAAAGACTTAGAGACAGGCTTACTTGTTCCCTTTACGAGAAACCAGTGGACGGCGAAATTGCCTCAAGACAGGTAAGCGGCTTTCTTTGATAGATGCTCGAGACTTTCTACTATTGACAGAAGACTAGTACTCAATATTGGAAGTCACACAACGTAACAGAAAAGCAATTTGAAATGGTTACGGCAGTGAAAAGGACATGAATTCTTGAAGGAACATATAGGTTTTCCCGGACTAATAGATTTAACTTTACGTTCGAATGACTAGATAGATAGGTTATTACAAAAAGTTTATAGTACATAGTTATAAGTAATAGTGGGTTCAAATCCCACTTAGGCGGGGGAGGTGATTTTTCCATTTTTAGGGTTCCGTACCCAAAGGGTAAAAAGGAACCCTATTACTAAGGCTCCGCTGTCCGTCCGTCCGTCCGTCCGTCTATCACCAGGCTGTATCTCATGAACCGTGATAGTTAGACAGTTGAAATTTTCACAGATCATGTATTTCTATTGCGGCTATAACAAGAAATACTAAAAAACAGAATGAAATAAATATTTAAGGGGGCTCACATACAACAAACGTCATTTTTTTTGCTCGCAATTGATAACGGTAATAGGTAGACGCTTCAAATACACACATAATATTTAGTAATATATTCACTTGTAAAATAAATAATTAAATAAAAATAAAACAAATATTTAAGGGGGGCTCCCATAGAACAAACGTGAATTTTGCCGTTTTTATACATAATGGTACGGAACCCTTCGTGCGCGAGTCCGACTCGCACTTGGCCGGTTTTTAAAATATTTATAATACGTTTATAGCAACGCTATTGAGGGTTCCATGTCGATAAATTTAGTAAAAAGTCTCATAAAATTATATTTGATTTGACGATAGCGCTTTGCTTAGTGTTTTTTAGAATTATTAAAACGAACTTTATCATAATTTGGACAAAATATTTTTTTTACTACTTTAGGTGGCAGATAAGTCTACGGTATAAATAAATAAATAAATTTGTCCCAGTTGTGAATATCTATGCATGTATGGTAGAATTATGTAACTTATAATATTACTAGCGACCCGCCCCGGCTTCGCACGGGTGCAATGCTGATACTAAATGTACTACAGAAGGTCTTTGCGCTTTGTCCTATCCAGTCCTTCCCCAGTTATAGGCACACGCCGCCGGCTCCGCGGCCGGTACCGCCACAGCCGTTTGCTGTCCATGTCCCTGCATTTTAAATGTGTAATATCTTCTAAACTATTCATTTAAATTACATGCTGTGAAGGGCCATATTGATCTATATTAAATGCGCAATGTATTTAAGGTACTTAATTGGATAAGGATTAATTCTGTATTGCTTAAAATCGCTTCGTAAATAAGGCATTATTTCTTGTAAAAAGCAAAGGATAAAATAACGGTTATTGTGTGTTACCACTAAGAGATAGACATATACCATCGCGAACTTTTTTGTAGACCATTTTATGGTGAACAATACTGTACTTCATTATTTTGATCTATCTCGTTGGGTTCAGCCAGCGTTTGCAATGAAAGAGCAAAAAAATGTGTTTATTTACAACATCACATTAGAAACCTCTAAATTATCAGTGTTTTTCTACTATGTTATGCATATATTATACATATAAACTTTTCAGTTGAATCACTCTATCTAATAAAAAAAACCGCATCATAATCCGTTGCGTAGTTTCAAAGATTTAAGCATACAAAGGGACATAGGGACAGAGAAAGCGACTTTGTTTTATACTATGTAGTGATATATTTGTTTTTTCTTTATGTTTTGATAAGTAGATTTTTCGCATAAAGCTATGTTATGTCTATTGCAATAGCAAATATTTATAAAAGAGTAATAACTCTTTAACGAGTCGAAATATCATAATTGTATTGTTTTTTAATTCTTCTTCTTGTTATTTTTCTTTATTAATAGTACGCACATAGTGTAATATCCGTCAAGTGACTCTTTCTCTCACTGCCTATAAGGTCGGCTGGAAGAGATATCTTGTAGAGATAAGCTCACCTTTGTACACTTATGTTTTAACTATGTTATGCTAATTTATGTGCAATAAAGAATATAATAAATATTTATTTGTATTTTTATTTATTTAATGCAATAAAGAATATTGTATTGTACTGTAATGCACATATTTCAATATAACGAAACAATATTTTAAAAATGTATAATGTTACTCTGAAATTCCAAATACAGTGGTAAATAAACTAAAACGAGATTACTACTAAATAGGAATGATAATATTGCTTAAGAAGAAAATTAGAAAGAATTCACGAGATCCCAAGTAAGGATTTACTAATATCCGATACTAAAACGGCAAATAGCTAACTTGTACACGCCTACACTTAGATTAGATTAAATCCGACCAAATAAGAAACTATTTGAAGGGATAGAGTACGTAACGGAAGGAAGTTCTGAGAAAGACAAACAGATATTGAGAACATTGCTTTCGAGCCTATAAATAGGAAGCTACTAATTCAAATTAATGGTATTGTTCCAATGGTGGGTGTTCGGAAAGGTTAATCAAATTGACAAAAGTCTAAAATAAGTCAAAACTGAGGAGTAGGGGTTAAGCTGAAACTGATTTAATCGGTTTTTTTTTTATATAGAACCACAGCATAAGTAATAATACTACGTATAGTATGATCACTTTACTGCTCTCTCATGTCGACCTCACCTCCCCTCTGAGACAAATCTGGAACAGCTTGTATGGCGCCGCATGCACATACGCTCATTTGAGCTCTGCACAAACGTTATTGTTTATGTAGTAGTAAACGACGCGACATTTGTTTTGAGTGGCCGGGGTGTGATAGAACATAGCGTGTATATCTTAAGCGCTAGGGATCCTAACGCGCTACCACAGATTACATAATAGTTACTACGTAACAAATACTTCACTCAGTAGAAAAAATCCAATACCTACTGCTATAATAGCCTACTCCGTCGCGTCAGCAACCGCTGCATGCTAAAATGTGCCTAAATGCTCAAGCGTACAGTTGTGATTGCTTTGCACCTCGCTATCCCACAGCAATCGCAGGGCCTGAATTTGGTCCGCAAACGGCCCGAGACCGCTCGGCCGGGCGGTAGGTAATTACAGCGCGCAAGTACATGGAGTGATGGAGGCCTGGCGCTACCATCTAAACCAGAGTAGTCAAACTCTGCGCCGTGAGGCGCTCTTCTTTACCATTTTCCGGAAACTAAATTATTTCGTCTAGCCAGGTAAGGCTCCGGGACTTAATAATTAACCAAGTAAGTGCTCCGCGGGCTGAAAAAAAATTACAGTACCTGCTGCTGTTTGCTAAAAATAAATAAATAAATGTAAATCTCGTCCCAAACTAAGCAAAGCTATGGGTGCTAGATAACTGATAAATATACTAACTTATACAAAATATTGTTTTTTTTTTTGTAAATTCATATAATACATAGAAAACAAGGAGACCAAGACAAATACACATACATGTTCATGCACACAAAAGTTTCTCTTGTGAAAAAATATACAGAAATATTTGGTCCGGTTGTGTCCAATATATTACAAACTAGCTACTAACCGCGGCATTGCCCTCGTGACCAAGGTGTTACAATAAAAAACTATGCTATTTCTATCTATGACAGCTATTTACACGTTCTTGAGTATCAAATATATAAATCTTTTGATTACATTCGTTGTGAGTTCCAAGGCAGCCGTAGTTTTACCCCTGAGACTTCTTGTTTTGCCTTTTTGGTGGTCGCCATTGTTAATCCTGGCTACACAAGACACACAGTGGTGGGAATGTGTGGTCCCCGTCCCGTTACCAAATATAAATAATCACATTTTTATTGTTATTAGGATATAAGTTTGTGTTACGTCACGACTCGTAAAAATACATGATTTGTTATAAATATTTGCAGAGTACATTGAGTTTTACCCCCGTAACTGCAGTGGCCTCCGCTGTTAATCCTGGCTACACAGGAGACACAGTTGTAGAAATGCACAGTGGGCCTAGCTCGATTCCGCAAATAAAATTCATACCGCACGCGTATCTCCGTAGACCATAAAAAGATATCAATTATTTCTAAAATCATCGTTAGTAAAAATAAATTCTATTCCATATTCCATATTCCAATAATCCAACCAACAAGATACCTACACGTGTCACCGTTTATTCTTGGAGCTAGTAATTAAACTTTGCCCAAAATAATTGATATGAAAACTTTCGTACATACTTTAGAATTATAAATTGTGTAAGGAATATCAATATGAATATAATTTCTTGGCCATTAATAAAATTTATATTCCGAAGCGATATTGTTGAATATTCTTATTAGAACCAATAGTAGGTAATACTGATATCTCATTCATCATCTTAGCAAAAATCTATATACGAATAACAGTCTTTTTATTATGCTACGTTGGGAGACAGACAAGCATACGGCCCGCCCGATGTGAAGCGGAAGCAAGTCGACGAAACTGACGTTTGTGACAATTATTGAAATAGGTAAGAAAGCTACTTTATATTACTCACTCAGCGAAGGAAAGAGTTAGCAAGCGCCGAGATGATAAGGATAGCGATAGCCCATTTCGAAAATGATTAGAACCGTTTTCTAATGGTTCTAATCATCTTCCAGACCGGTCATCGAGAGGTCGTGGGTTCAAATCCTACCTAGGGCGGGCAGGTGATTTTTTACATTTTTCATAATATTTATAAAACGTTTCTTATTATTTATTTAGTATTGGTATGCCATTTCTATAGTATTTATAACATCACTTTTATACATTTGTATCTAGACTTGCTAAAGGATTATTTCTTTTTTGGATTTGAAGTTTGTGGTTCATTATCGAAACCAAAATTTTTTATACTAATTTGGAAAGCAGACAGGAATATGGCTGGCCTGATTTCAAGGAGTTAGAATTCTTTTACAGAAGTCTACGGATGCTTGCAATACAAATAAATATTCCTGAACAAATCACACACCACCATCTAGTCCCAAACTAAGTAAAGCTTGAAAGCTTGTACCATGGGTACTTGATAACTAATATCGACGGTTAAAAGGTTATAGGGTATAAGCGACCAAAACCAAATTGTTCAGGAAAGTAGTTCAAAGTTTGAAATTGCAGAAAAATGGATATAACTTTTTTATTTATTATCTTTTATTGATAAAACCAAAACAGCTGTAGAATAAAAATATAAAGGTATAAATGGGTACTTTTATTAATATAATTATACGTTGTTTTATGTGGTTTTATGTCGCTTAGATCAATTGATTTTATTTTCCTCGTGAGGTAATTCAGCATAAGTTACTTAAACATGTAAAAATACCAAGAGTATAGAAGACTTAACTACATTTGATATCCTCGTACCAATAAGTAATAGGGCATAAACAACATGACTATATCATAACTTAATTGGGTAGAGGAGGACAAGTTAATATTCACATAATTGCGTCAAAAGTTAATAAAGCATGAGATACAGAGCTTAGCAATAATATTGTGAGGTTATTAGACATTAACGACACTGGTAGATGAATTAAAAAAAGGTAATGTAGTACTTCCACATTATCAAGATTTATGTACCCTATGGAAATCGAGAATATCCAACAATATAAGCAGACGTATCTCTATAATATGAGCTCATTTGAAGCGATCATTAGCTAAAATGTTTTTCCTCTGATTTTAGAATCATTTTGTAATGTTTATTTAAGTACTACCGTTGATTTTTTTTTCGAGGGCTATATGTGAAACCTTTTAATTGGCCATCAATACCACTATAATGTTAAAATACACTTAAGCTAGCTGTAAGTTTACTGAAACTCCTTAATAATATTAATGTGAAAGTGTGTTTGTTTGTTTGCTTGTTGTTTGTCTTTCTTTCACGTCGAAAGTAACAAACGGATTGACATGATTTTTTTGCAGATAGTTTAAGGTCTGGAGAGTGACATAGGCTACTCTTTATCCCGGAAAAACATCTTAATCCTATGGTAAAAAATAACCTTCTCTTACGTCGAAATGAACCTAGATACCAACATGATTTTTTAACAGTGGATAGTTTTCTGTCTGGAGAGTGACGTAGATTACTTTTTATCCATGTTATTCCTATAGGAAAAAAGTTTCATTAAAATAATGACCACGCGGGCGAAGGTGTTTACAGCTAGTAAAGAAATAGTAACGTGGATTAAATGTCAGGTCTTAAAAATAATAGAACAACAACCAACACGATTCTGTTTTAAAACAAGAGTTAAGTAACTGGGTACATTTAAAGGGTTACCCATCACTATACTGTATTATATAAACTCATTATCTATCGAAATACAAAATTCTTTATTGCATATTAAAAATTGAGTTACAGTAACTTATTTCAAACTTAATCTAACGAACAATGGGCGGCCTTATTGCTAAAAAGCAATCTCTTCTAGACAACTTTAGGATAAATGATTGGAGAATATTACTGAAGTTTACCGACCGAAAGATTTAAGCCGACTGATTTTATTTTTATTTAAAATTTCATCGTCATCAGGTCATTTTCGTCTCCACTACATGAGCACGACCCTCTCTCGTCCGTCATAGACAGGAGGATTTGGCCTACACTCCACACGCTGGTCAGACGGGTTGGGGAGGCCTGATCGATGTTTTATAATGTATTTTATGTATAATGTATTTAAAATTTATTGACCACAAAATTACATAAGGGTACAATAGGTGGACTTAACGCTAAAAACATTCTCTACCAGTCAAACTTTTGGAATAGCAGAAATACACGAATGCGGGTCTAAAGCAGATAACAAAAATAATAAAATAGAACAGTGTCTACGAAATAGATATAATGTAATGACTATTCAACTTAGAGAAATAAATAGAATAAACGATATTACTCATTCAAATACAATAAACATACATAAGAATATATCACTATTATAAATATACATACAGATACATAGATAGATAATATAGGAAGATGATGATTCTGTTCTTTGTTAAACCGTGCAAAAGATAAGCGTGGATTTTCTTTTTAAAATTGAATTTATTTGAGATCCTTCTAAGTCATTCAGGCAGCTCGTTCCATAGACGTGACGCTTGCAGTGTGAAGGAATCAGACTTGAAGCCAGAATGGTAAAGGAGAATGTAAAGCTGACGAGTATTGTCAGAACGAAGTGGAAGGCTGTGAGAGTCACAAATTGAAATTTACATTTCAAGTATTCCGGAGAGAGAGGACTAGTTAGAATAGTGAGAAGTATGCAGAGTAATCTCTGTTGCCTCCGTTGATGAACAGGAAGCCATTTAAGTTAAGACCGATATGAAGAGATATGATCAAATTTGCGAAGACAGTAGATAAAACGAATAGCGTTGTTGATAAGTCGGTCCAATTTATTGAGATCTACATTTAGATCTGGAAATACATTACACTACATTTAGACCTAGGTTTTATTGTAATGAAGGTAAAGGAAGAAAATTCCTAAACCGATTAAGGAAACTCAATGCCGATATGACCGCACGACTCATCTCAGCTATTTGCGAGGTCCAGCTAAGAGTGGAATCTATATAAAGACCTAGGTTTTTGGCAGTATTATTGAACGAAATGACTGTATATTCAAACATAACAGGCTACACAGAGCTGAAATCAATCATGACACACATTTAGCTGGTTTTACAGGTATACCAAAATCTCTAGACCAAGAGCTGAAATTACATTTAATTTTTCAATTGCAGTGTTGTTCACATTCTCTGTCGTTGTCTGCACATATATTTGGAAATCATCAGCATATAAGTGGTAAGAACAACTGAGCGAAAGAGACAGGAGGATTTAAGGTATAAGCGACTTGCTGAATAGCCGCTTGAGTACAACCAAGTAATACAAAATATCGCAAGCGACGGAGTTGTATGAAAATAGCAAATGGAAGTGGAATAATAAACGACAATAGTATTGAAATATTGTAATTGGTAGTAAGGTATAATCGACAGTTCAATATGAACTTAGACTTTAGTAATTACGTATAAGCGACAACCATATTGTTAATTTGTAAATAGTAGTAAGGCATAACCGACAGTTCAATAACAAATGAATTTTAGTAATTGCGAATAAGCGACAACTGTATTGTAAACAAAAAAAAAGTAGTAAGGTATAACCGACGCCTATTAATTTTAATGAGAAAGGTAAAGGAGCATTAGTTCCAGGTTTCAAAACAGGGGCTAATAGTAAAGATCCGTAAGCGCCCAGAATGTCTACTCAAGTTAAAAGTAAAAACGCGTTAGCGACCGTCAACCAAAACTGAAACCATTTTTGCAGGGGTACAAGCACCTTAAGGGCAAAAAAGGCCTAGAATTTCGTCGGTTACTCCGAGGCATACTTCGAAAACGCTGTTTTTTGCTTTGGCATAAACGACAAAAAGTCATCGTAGAGCCATGGGAGTAAGCGCATTAGAAAGAACGGAAAATTTTAAGTAGGATGGCATTCATAACTCATTTTCGATCAAAATGTCGCTTATGCCCTAGTACCTTTTAACCGTCGATATGTATATATAAAGTATCACTCGTACGTTGCCTAGCCCGCAACCGTCTCAGCAACTACTTCTCTGGTCTAGTGACCTCACTCACTGGAACAAAACAATCCTCTAGGCTTCTGAAACATGTTCATGTACACAGATATTTTGTCTCGTGCGGGAATCGAACCCGAGACCTTAATCAAAGTAGCCATTCGACCACCGGGCTCTTCATCACGTCATCGAAACTAATAATATTGAACATGCAGTATTTATTAAATTGCTTACTATCAGTGCATTAGTACTTACACTTGCTTTGGTACGATACCGTAAGTGAAATCATCATCATCATCATCTCAGCTCACTCTCTACCATATTGGTATAGGCCTCCTTCAACCTCCTCCATCTCTTTCTGTTTTGGGCCTTTTTGATCCAGTTGATGCCCACCAGCTTTACGATGTCGTCTTTCCATCGCATCTGTGGCCTTCCTACAGGTCTTTTGTATTGCCATGGCCTCCATTCCAGAAAAGTTTTACACCACGAGTCCGACTTTCTGGCTATGTGTCCGGCCCACTGCCACTTGAGCTTCGCCACACGGTGTGCAAAGTCCGACACCTGACTTTGTTTCCGGAGCCATTTGTTGGTTTTCCTGTCCTGAAGTGTCACTCCAACCAATTTCCTTTCCATTGCTCCTTGTGCAACTTCCAGTTTTTCATGTCTCAGTTCCGTATGTAAGTACAGGTAGGACGCATTGGTTAAAGATATTTGCTTTTTGTTTTGCAGTGATGTTCATTTTAAATGCAAAGCCAAGTTTTGCGAATGCTGCCGAGCCCGAACGAATCCGCCTATCTATCTCGTTCCCTTGGTTATCTTTACCCATCTTTATCTCTTGTCCTAGGTAAACGTATTTGCAGACTTTTTCTAATGGTATATTCCCTACTTTTATAACCGTGGTGTTGTTGGCATCTGTGGTCATGACCTTTGTCTTGTCTAGATTCATGTCTAGGCCAACTTGATAATTACTAAAATTACTAATAAATAAAGTTGGCCTAGTTGACCGTGAGTGACAATAATAAATAAATATTCCTGGACAAATTACACACTGTCATCCAGTACCAAATTATGCAAAGGTTCTACTATGGTAGATAACTGATACTATAATGATTTTTTTTTTTTGTAAATACATACATAACACCCAGACCAAGACAAACAGAAATGTTCATGCACACACATGTTTGTGTTGTGATCGAACCCGCGACCTCGGAGTCTAAGTAGCGATTGCTAGCCATTCGACCACTGAGCTCGTCTCAATCTTTATTCTTTACATGACAATCTTTATTTCAGTAGTCAATTATAAAATATCCTCATAGATCCACCCATGCCTGCGATGTGTCGAGCACTCACATATTACACACTCACATACAATACTAACGTGTTATAACGCAAGTCATAATCAGAAAGCGGATTTAGGTAAAACAATTCTAATTCAATAAAGGTAACCAGTAAAATGTAACCCTATTTTAGACTCAATAAATAGGTCAAATTACATTCCATCTATTTTTAGAATTCCGAAGTAAATAACCCTTATAGTTTCATGTCCGTCTTTTTTTATTCTACATCGGGCGGCAAGAATACGGCTCGCCTGATGTGAAGCGGTTACCGTAGCCATATTAATACTCGCAACATAAAATATCGCTTGCACGCCCCCGCTGCCAACATAGCAACTCCTTTCTTTCAGGTGACTCACTCACTGGCAAAAACACATCAACCTACAAGGGAAGACCCTCCACCTCATAGAATACTATGAGGTGGAGAGACTTCCCCAGTCGGTTAGCTTACAAATACGATGTACTCTACCTCTCGTTTACTAAAACCTCTTTAATTAGTCGGAAAGGTGTATCAGGTGCAAGTGGTATTGGCTCTAAAAATCGTGGTGAGCCGCTTACACCCGCGTGCTTAACTCAGAGTCTATAGCACTAGAAAGCTCAAATTTGGTATGGATATGTAATATGTATAAATGATAACAATATGACCGATTCAGTCGAAATAATGTGACTGGCAACTACAGAACCTTAATACTGTCGGTGGCCTAACACACACTTGACCGGGTTGTTTTCTTCATAGCATGTGATCTGACATTTTGATACAAGACGATCTTCGTCTTTTCAGTCTCCTCAAAGTCTATTCTTCTATCTAGATTTTTCCTGATTTCCTCGCTTCTTTTTTCTTTTTCTCCTCAGAACAATAAAAATGTTGATTCTTATTCATTCTTTTTCAAAGCTTCTCTTGCTTTAGATTTTGTTAGTCGTAAACAGTAAAAAAACCGGACAAGTGCGAGTCGGACTCGCCCACCGAGGGTTCCATACGTAGGATCATTATAAATTTGATATTTTTCATTACAAATAAGAAATAATGCGTCGGAAAAAATAAATAAAATATATTTTGCAATGTGCACATGCCCTTTCATATGATACCCCATTTGAACTAGTAGCTTCAATTTGAAATTTCACCCCCTATAAAAATATAGGCCCCCTATTTTTCAAGAATTAATGACAAATATATAGTTTTGAGATTTATTCTTGTATTTGTAGTCTATAACGATGTTACTTGCCAAATTTCATAGTTCTAGGTCAACGGGAAGTACCCTATGGGTTTTGTTTCTCTTGAGAATGTGTCGAAATATGCGTTTTTTGCTGAATAAACGGCCATATCTTTTTTTCACGTAAACATAGCAGTTTGATTTTTTTACAACTTCATGGGACCGTAGACCTGAGTATACAGTTCAAATTTCAGCTTGATACCTCCACGCATTCTCGAGTTAGAGGGTCTTGACAGACAGACAGACGGACAACAAAGTGATCTTATAAGGGTTCCGTTTTTCCTTTTGAGGTACGGAACCCCAAAAATCAGCAAGGATGATTGTGAAGGAGTGTATGGTAGATTCTTTAAATTACGAGGTTTTCAGACCGTCTTTTATGATGTTGTTTCTGTAGTATTATTGAGATGTTTGCATGACGTCGTCATCGAATAGGCCCTATTTCCATCTGTTTGAATCTCTACCAAGTCTTATTACTCGCACCATACTCCTTGATGTCTGAATGACGACGTCCGCCTATAAATAGGTGCAATCGATGAGACAATACTGTTCAATCTACAGAGAACAATACCGACAAGTAAATAACTGGATCACTCCACCATGAAAGCAAAGAGCATGCATTTATAAAATAGAAAGATCGTTTTTATTTCTTCGCATTCATGGTGAATAGTAAACAATTAGATTTTAAATTATTAATTTTTTGGTCGAAAGATAACAAAACTACCTATGCTTTACATTTATAACAATAAATATATATAAATATTTCAAAACAAATTCCATACCGCTATCTAGTCCCAAATTAAGCTATGGGTACTAGAAAACTGATAAACTTACTTAAATACTTTTTTTTGTAAATACATACGTGGATACATAGAAAACACCTAGAATAGGTCAAACTAAACAATATGCTAGGTAATAATTTATATATTTTGAGAACAATACAAATTTACTGGAAATTGAGATTAAACTAGATTAATTTGACCTAACTCCAACAGTATTTTCTGCAAAAATCATTATCATCATTGATGATATTGTACTTTAAAATTTTAGGAACCCTTTCATACATTGCTGCACTGAAAAACAGAGCTGAGGCAAAGCATAGTAATACAACCAGTACTTTAACTTCATACTAGCGCCCAAATCGTTTGGGCGCTAGTATGAAGTTAAAGTACTGGTTGTATTACTATGCTGTGGCTGAGGTCCCTTTGTGATCCAAGCAATGATATCTGAAAGTGGTCAAAGCTTCAACATCACATCCTATTTCTATTATGTTATGTTCGTTGTATAAATTATATGTGTGAAGTTAAATAATAGGTATTCCAGAACAAATTACACAGCACTATCTAGTCTTCAACTAAGCAAAGCTTGTACTATGTTAAATACATTTTTTTTAATACATACATACAATACATAGAAAATACCCAGATCAAAACAAACAGACATGTTCATGCACACAAATATTTGTCTTGCGCGGAGATCGAACCTACGACCTCGGAGTCAAAGTAGTCATTTCTTTCATTCGATCATCGGACTCGTCAAAGTAGAAATAAATATTTTTGTTTCTATTTCGTTGATTCCTTACCTAAAAATTTTCACTGAAAACGTTGCTTACCGCGATAAGATTGCCTTGTAGGACATATAAAGTTTTGTTAACAATTCAGTTCTTAAATGTAATGTCTGTACCCCAATAAAATATAATCTATTAGTACAGTTATAATGGAAACGATACAAAATTTTGACTAAAAGGCGAACTTTCTGAAATTTTATTCAATAAGATGAATTTTACGTCACTCACTCTTTGAAAATATCGCATTTTTTATACTACTTTGTTTGGCAAACAAGCATACCGGCCTGATGTGAAGCGGTTATGGCAGCCATATTAACGCTTGCGAAATGAAATATGATCGAGCGCTGCCACCCCCGCTGCCAACCCAGCAATTCCTTCCTTTCTGGTGATCTCACTCACTCGCAGGAACACAACAACCTTCAAGTGAAGTCGGGCAGCTAAAATTATGCTATATGTATATATAGCATAATTTTTAGCTGTATATATATATATATACGACTTCTGTTTAAACTTTATCTCTTTTAAAAGAGTTTTGTAATACATATTTTAAAAAGATACGATAATTTCAAAGGTTTGGTGTTTAAAATTAAATATTTATATAAGAGGTGACTGAGAAACTTGTCTAGCAAAGTTATTTTCAACTACGTTTGCTTCGAAAGATACAAGTTATGTGTGAGTACTATTTATGTTAATGGCGGCGTATTAATACATAACACTAACTGACTTGTGAATAGTATGTCACTCATATTTTAAGTATTTTCAGTCTGACATTTGTTTACAAGTGGCCTTTAACCGATCTCACCGTTACAACTAAGAATATATTTTTGGATTATTATTTTTGCTTTAATATTTTCTTCATTCAATACTGAAAAGACAAAAAAATACATTAAAATAAAAACAAAATTAAAAATTTTGAAAAACCCACGACGGTTAAAACGTAGTTGAAAAAGGATAAAATAATTTTGAAACCCCCGACTTAAAGAATTTATACTATGAACTTAATAAAAAAACACAAGAAAATCCGTTGGGGCTGCCATAAAATGAACTAGTTTGGCAGTTTTATAGTATTTATATAGTATAGTACTTGTATACTTATTTATATTTATGTTGAAATTTAAAATAGTGATGGCAGCAACTTTTTAGAGAGCAAGCATAGGTATTACAATTGAAAACCGCATCAGAATCAGACTAGTAGTTTTGGTTTTGCACAAACAAATGTTTACTTCAGCGCCCTCTGGTGAGTTGTCACTGAAACACCTATCTAAGGACATGCTCCAATCAAACCCGAACCCATCACTGAAAACCGCATCTAAATCGTACTCGTAGTTTTGGAGATAAATAGCAACATTGATTTGCACAAACATCCTAGCACCCCAAACGCATATACCGTCTCCGTTCCGTCGCGGGTAATAAGAATATTCGTTATAAAAAGTATAAAATGTGTACAAGTGCCCACAAGTGCCCAATGGCTGAATAGATAATATCATTTTATTTCATTTAAAAGACTTTGTCGCATTCGCGATTAGGTATATTGCTCCACAAATTATGTCGTCGTCAGCCCTTAAACGATATTCCAAAGCACGGTGCAAAACAAGCATATGGCCCACCTGATGAAAGCATAGTTAGTGTAGCCTAGAAACAAGTATTGCTCGCATGCAGGGTACTGCTAACAAATAACCACATTCACTGGCAGGAACACAACAATCCTCATTTAAGTCTTTTGGGAGGTGGAGGTACTTCCCCAATTGGGCGGAACATACCCTATCTCTCTTTTCGCCAGGGCCTTTTTAGTTAATTAGCAGGATTCACCACTTGCAGACGAGGCTGGCTTCAGCCCTAAACATAAAGATAAGCCCTTGATACCCCAAAAAAGTACTCGGTTAGTCCAATACCAAAATATTTTTCTAAACATAAACAACCATATGGCATGGTTTAAAATATATTTATAAAATAAAAATACTAACACTTTAACAGTAGCTTATGAATTTTTATTAGTGACAGCAGCCAAGAATGGTACGTCAAAACGTCAGGCCCTTATCACGAAATTTTAGGTGCTTTTTTATCCTGAGTTTTTTCTGTCGATGTCACCCCTCGGTTACTTGCGAGTTATTGTAATATATTCACATGGGAATTGTCTTGAAGAAATTATAGACGAGGGCTTTTTAATTACACGTTACGAGTATCAAATATAAAGGGTTAAATAATTTCATTTTATGAATAAACGTTTAACATTACTATAGATACGTCGAAAGGAATGATATTATATCTGTCGTGTCTTATTTTTACCTCATTTTTATTTGGCATAAACAAAAACAAACATGAGTTGCCGGAGCGACATAGGAGGTTCCCTATTTCACATGTACGTAACAAGTATATATCCTTTCATTTTTCTTAAAAAGCTACTAATCGAGATTTGGATAGGGTTTTTCACTTTCGACATATTTTTATGGGAAGGTATTTTTCTATATGTGTTAAAAATATATATTCTTCCTTCTTTCTCTTAAACTCGCTAACTACATTGTGTATTGGTAATCTGTTTAAGTAAAACAGCTGTACGAATTTGAATAAAATTGGACACAGTAGTGAAATTTGACATATTAGTAGTATTCTATGGCACCTATAACCTAGATTAACCATTGCCTTTTAATACTAATAGTTAACACAGGTGAAGTAGTGGGCTGAAGCTAGTCCATACTACCATACTTCCATATCCATACTAATATTATAAAGTGAAAGTTGTTTGTACGTCCTTCTTTCACATCAAAAGGAATCAATGACTTTTTTCACGGATATGTTCTCATGAGGGCAAAAGTTTTATTAAAATAATGACGTCGCGGGCGAAACCAGGCATAACAGCTGGTTGTAAATAAAAGAAGCGAGTAACATGAAATAGAAACAATGGCTGTCTTTACGTACGTAAATATTTGCGCGATAGAATCGAAGTAGGCAAACAAAGGGTGGTCGCACCCCGGGGCACTGCCACTATACAGTTCCTATCGCCACGGTATAGTTACCATGGCGTTCTTGTTACAGAAATGAATTTAATGGAGATTGTACTCTATTTCATCATCATCATTTTTTTAAGTTTAACTTCTTTACACATACGGGCTCGGTGGTCGAATAGCAATGGCCACTTTGATTCCGAGGCCGCGGGTTCGATCCCCGCACATGACAAACATTTGTGTGCATGAACATGTGTGTTTGTATTGGTCTGGATGTTTTCTATGTATTATATATATGTATTTACAAAAAAATATATATTTAAGTACTATCAGTTATCTAGTACCACAGTATAAGTAATAGTACTACGTACCCATAGTACGAGCTTGGCTTAGTTGGGGATTAAGATGGCAGTGTGTAATTTGTTCAGAAATGTTTACTTATTTATTGACATATTTGACTTGGGGAGTAAGCTGGTGAATGCGTGGCGAGAGCGTTACGAAAGTGTGACCTGGCCAAGCGAACGGAAGTTGAGAAGGATAAGTTAGTGAAGTTAGAAAGAGAGAGAGTTACGTTTCGTATTCTGTAGGGGTAAGAGAGAGAGTTGCGAGCAAACCTTTTCTTTCTATCTTTTTCTTCAGTAAGAGTTTAGATGGTAGTAGAGTTACTAGAGTTAGAAGTTTTACTTCAGTCGTGTGGTCTAAAGCACACTCGTTTTTTTAACCGACTCCAAAAAAGGAGAAGGTTCTCAATACAGCGGTATTTTTTTTTAATGTTTGTTACTTAATTACTCCGTAATAAAACAAAAAAAAACTTGTTTTATTTGAAAGAGTATACTTCCAGATTGGTCCCATATTTTTTTCATCATCATCATCATCAGCCTGTATCTACATAAATGTGGAGTAATGTTTGGAGTCGATTTTGTTAAAATTGTTTTAAATCAAATCCAAAATTATTTAATCACAAATTGATTAACGTATTGATTTAGTTAGGTTGCCAAAAGAGTAAAACTTGATAGAAATATGTTATACCTTATAATTACCGTTTTTATTTATCTCGAGCTGGAGGAGCTTTATAGCATCTGTGCGCGAATCAGTTTAATCGAATACGCACCTTAAGCAACGTCGGATGTAGCCTGGCCATTGATGGGTTTGCTTGCTTCGGAGAGCACGACATAACACGATTTACCTACATGTTTTCTCATCTGGGCAGAAATTTACGCTTATAATATGTATAAATTTACTTACAGTATGGCCACTCACTGCTGCTCTCTCGTATTGACCTCACCTCCCCTGTGAGACGAATCTGGAACAGTTTGTATAGCGCCACACCCACACACGCTCATTCATGCTCTGTACAGACGTCATTAAGTAGTAATTAACGATGCGACATGTGTATGGAGTGGCCGAGGTGTGCAACATATAAAAACTAATTGGAATACCAAATTGAAATGCATTTTCCAGCTACATAATTAATCCATTGTTATTTTGTCGAACAAAATGTCACACCGTTCCAGTTATTGGTCTATATTGGAATTAGACTTCTCAATATATAGAGGTATAAAAGCGGTTTCGGTTTGATTACTATTGGTTCTCGATCAACTAAAGCAAATTCTTTATGCATTGCTAAATATAAATAAAAAAAATAACAAAATTATTTATATATATTTTTTGTTATAACACATAACGTGTCTAAAGTTTTTGAGGTGTTTCGTCGTAACAAATTACAAAAAACTCAGCTGTCATAACTCGGTCTCCCCTCAATCGAAGGAATTTAGAGCATACTCTATCACGCTACTCGAATGCAGGTTACCAGTATTTTTAAGCCGCTTATAGGCCAGAGATTTGGCTTAATAATGACTGTCAGTTAATGACAACCGTCGGGATCGACGGTTTAACGTGATCTCCGAAGCACGGAGGAGCTCGTGGTAAATAAACCCATCTACGGACAGGCTACGGTCTACGTTGCTTAACTTGCGTGTTCGATTTGACTGACACGCACGACGACGCCATCGCGCTCCTCCTTATACAGGCAATCATCATCAAATAATGCGACCAATAATGCGACCTTGTTGCTGAAAGCAATCTTTTCAAAGCAACCAAGGGGGAGATCGATGAGTGAACATGATTTTGGGGTATAAGGTACATCAACATCTTTTAACCTAAGCCAACTTCACCTGTACGCGGTACATCCGGCTGACTCACAAACGAAGCTCTGACGAAAAGAGAGTTAGGGAGCGTAATTGTAAGCTACCCGACTGGGGAATGCCTCCACCTCACAGAATACCGCAGCCAAATAACAATACCCTTGAGGGTTGTTGTGTTCCTGCGAGTGAGTGAGGTCACCAGAAAGGAAGGAGATGTAGTATTGGCAACGGGGGTGGCGGCGATATTTTATGTTGCGAGCTTTAATATGGCTACGTCAACCGCTTCACATCAGGCGGGCCGTATGCTTGTCTGCCACCTGACGTAGTATAAAAAAAAAAAAAAAATGTGAACGCTTTTTTTAAACGGAGTGTCCAGGGTAGGAATAAAACATGTAAACTTTAAAAAAAATAAAGAGTGAACGACTTCTCGTAGTACCGAATAACTTCCTAAATTATTCAAAGATCAACCTTTGCTAGTTTCTATCACACTAAGCCACTCGTTCAGTTATTATTTGTGATTACCAATCGAACAAATTGCTTTAGCCCTGCCTTATTAATGTGGGTGTGGGTTGTTCAAATTTGTTGCGATTATATTCATAGATAATCTATATAATATGGATCTCGTGCCACGATTTTGTTGTTGGTGTAAAGTCTTTATTGTACAAAATGAATTCCATAAACATGATGATAAAAATGTACAATGGCGGATTTATCCCATAATGGATCTCTTGGAAGAGACCATTCAATGTCAACCATTCAATGAGTTAAAAAAATTACATATTTTGGCGAAAACTTAGGTACAATCTGATTATACAAATTCATAGTAATAAAATAAAAACAATTATAAAATAAGACTAATTATGACAACAGTGAAATTAAAGATTGAAGATATTACTCTATGTATATTTATATATATATATTACTGCAGCTGCAATACATATTATATATAATATACACTACGTATATATTATATATCCGTGGCACACGGCCATATATATATATATATATATATATATATATATATATGGCCGTGTGGTTTCCGGCAGACTAGAATAGAATCACTCCGTCTCTTCCCGTGGATCTCGTACAAGGCGACTAAGGGAAATACATTATAAAACATCGATCAGGCCTCCTCAACCCGTCTGGCCAGCGTGGGGAGTGTAGGCCAAATACTCCTTCTGTCTGGGACGGACGAGAGAGGGTCGTGCTCCTATAGTGGAGACTAAAATGACCTGATGATGATATATTATATACACTACTGCCGCAGTTTTAATTAAGTCTAAGGTATATTTGCAAGGTATGAGAATAGGTGCTCCCTTTCTAGATGGACCGACGCCATCGACCTGAAAAAAGTGACTGGTAACGGTTAGACACGGAAAACGGAGCATCGCATATGCTGAAAAGCGTTAGGAAAGGCCTATATCCAACAGTGGGCAGATACATACTGATGATGATGATGAGAATAGAAGTTTCAATTCGTACTTTTCATACCGCTTGAAATCATTAATATGACAGAACAACATTTGTCGAATCAGCTAGTATTAATATTTTTTTTTTTTTAATACTACGTCGGGTGGCAGACATGCATACGGCCCGCCTGATGTGAAGCGGTTACCGTAGCCATATTAACGCTCGCAACATAAAATATCGCTCGCGCGCCGCCACCCCCGCTGCCAACGCAGCATCTCCTTCATTTCTGGTGACCTCACTCACTCGCAGGAACACAACAACCCTCAAGGGAATTGTTATTTGGCTGCGGTGTTCTGTGAGGTGGAGGTACATTCCCCAGTCGGGTAGCTTACAATTACGCTCCCTACCTCTCTTTTCGCCAGAGCTTCGTTTGTCAGTCAGCAGGGTGCACCGCGTGCAGGTGAAGTTGGCTTTGGTTCATAGATATTGAGGAATCACTTTCACCCCAATATAAATACTAGTTTCTACTCGGGGCTTTGCCCCATATCAACTCAATACCGGATAAAAATATGTGGCAATCTAAATATTTTTTTTTCCAAATCCGTTCATATAGCGAGCTATATGGCTTGATTGTAGTTTAGTGGTATGATAAAATATATAATACAGCGTACTGATACTGAAATGGGCTGAAATTGACAACCGAACAGCCAATGTTACCTTGTTCTAGTAGCTTTGTTTTTAATATTTTGTAACTTCTTGCTTTCTTGACTAATAGTCAAGAATAATTATTTTACTATTTTTCTTGACTTTTTAAATTTTTATTTTCGAATTATACATGAACCTGCGACTTTGTTTACACGAAAATTAAGTAAGTACCTATCTCAAGTAAACTTAAAATTTTGAGTTTGAGCTGTGGTTTGAGTCCGACTACGAAGTTTTTATGAATTACATTTAGAAACCAATCAGTGGGCTTTACGCAATGATTTTAGAAAAAAAATGAATTGTCTGTAAAGTCGGTTTACGGACCATACTTTTTCGTCATAACGTCATAAGAAAACTTCGGCCGGTGGAGTGGAAGAAAGATAGATGCGACACAGATAGGCGCATCTCTATCGCTTGTTCCCCGCTCTCGCTTGCACGCTCGGCTCAGGCGGAACGGGACAATGAGTCATGCTTTTTCGTGCGTGCAGCCGTTCATCGATTTATAAGACGTTATCACGCCAAAAATTAACAAGTCATGATTTTATCATATTTATAAATAGATAGCTTTAGAGATAATCCTATTTTGATAAGTAAAAATACGTGATTTCAACAACACTTTCATTAACATATATGGCGTCAGTTAAACAATGGAACATTGAATGAAATGCATCACAACTCGACGGCTCAATAACAATATCAAAACAATATTGTTTATTACCACTCCAAAACACCATAAAACATTAAATCAATGAACAACACCAGGCGTATAAAAGGCGGAACAAATGTATGTTTTGATTGATTCAGGTGCACTTACATAAGTATGGGGGAGGAATAATTTGTAACCTGAATGCTTCTGGGATACAGCGTGCTCTGTGGAAGGTTAGATTAGTGTAGATCTGGGTTTTATTTTACTATAGGACTCGGAAATAGCAGCTTAGAATAAGGTGTTGGCATAGTTTATTTAATTATTATGTATGCTTACAGTAAATATTGTTAAAATGTTTGAATTGTATTCGGAGGAGAGTATTGATATCTGCAACACAGTTCTTTACTACTGCAGATTTCATCGTTTCAATGTTGAATTGTATGTACTTAATAACTGTGATCCAAATAAAGTATTGTTATTAATAAAAATTTACGGTAATTCATATAATTTATTTATTTATTTAATTTTCATACACATTAAAACAATGTACCTATGAACAAAGGCGGACAGTTAAATGTAAAACAGCTTAGGAAGCATTATAAATTAATAGTAATTTACAATATAAATACATAGAGACCTTAATACATGACAGATAAAATACATAATATACATAAGAATACTTAAATATAATAATTTAGCTGTCTTTCAACCAACCTATATTGTCAGACAAATTACACAGCGCCATTTAGCCCCAAAGTAAGCGAAGCTTGTGTTATGGGTACTAGACAACTGATAAACATACGTAATTTACATTTTATTTTTTCTAAATACATACTTATGATACATAGAAAACACCCAGACCAAGACAAATAGACATGTTCATGCACACAAATGTTTGTCCTATGTGGGAATCGAACCCACGAGCGTTGGTGTCGAAGCCGCGTCATTGACCGCTACGCCACTGAGCTCGTCATAACATATACCTAATAAACATTTTTTTATATGATGTGATGAGTGGATACCGGCGTTCTGGCTTAGTATTTGGAGTGTAAATGGCTCACTATTCTTTTGAGTCAAAGCCAACCTGCACGTGGTGCACCCTGCTGTCTATTTATTTATTCATTACTAGATCATCCGACAGACGTCCTCTCTTCTTAATCTTTCGCGCGCCGCGGTCCCACGGTGGGCTCAGCATTGGTACAGCGCTTGGTACAGAATTAACAGGTCGCGGCACGGCAATTAGAATTGGTTTCACGCAATCTATCAAATGACTGACAGTTCTGTCAAACGTACGTAATAAAAGTAAATTACATTAGTAAAGGTAATGTAGTAGTTCAGTTTTCTTAATTTTTTTCTAATTTTCTGCTCAACTCTCTTATTTTTTTTCTTTTGTAAGAACTTTTTGCTAACACAAAACAAACAAATTTCCTAAAAAAAACCTAACAAATCAACAAAAATAATTAGCGAATCTGTCCAATCGTTCATGCCACATAGGATGCGGTGACCAAAAGAAAAAGGGATTTTTTTTTTAAAATAGATTTATTGCTCTATATTCTTAGCAAAACTTTGATTGTAAAATAGTCATGAACTCCAAATTGTTTTAGCTTAATAAATTGTCGGGCCTTTATTACCTAAATAAATGTCACTATCACTCCAAGACTTGATTTCCCAAGTCGCTCGAAATTTGGTTTACGCGCACGTAACTTGCAAACTTCCATAATTGTCCTGCATGGTAACTTTGAAGGGCGTGAACTGTAAAGTGGATTGAGACTAATAAAAACTTCTTTTATGTATATGTTTTTGTTGCCAATAACAGTCTAAGAGACAAGTTGCAGGTAATTTTGAACGTGAACATAAATATGTAAATTAAAAAACATTAAACGTTGATGCGCATTTCAAAATGGCCTACGCATTGCAGGACAACCATGGCGTATAGCTTCCTGCAACATGTGTCCTGCAATGTTTTCATAGCAGTTTTCATACGCAGGCTTATGTTATGATTTTGACGCAATTTCATAGGTAGGAAAGTTTGGACAATTCGTTAGGTTTTTTTTTTTTTAATCAGCGTCGTATAATAAAAGCAATTGAACTTCTATTACAGAACAGCCATATTGATCCATAACAATCCAACTTACTATCAAGTTGTCGTATACCGTCCACCATTCCCAATACAGTATTATAGCAAGTCATCCCTCGAGCCTGAACCAAGACAGGCTTACATTATTCAAATGCATACATTTCAACAGTAACACGTTTTGACAACATCAAAAAAGTTACTTCCTGCTCTTTAACCCATTGTGATTGGGATCAAAATCGCATAAATAATGGTTCTGATAAATGCAGATTGTTTGTCGTGTGCTATGACTAGAATCATAACAAAAGACGAATGTTGAAACATAGCTTTAGCAAGAAGGTGTTTCGGTTATGGTAATTCCTTTTATTAAATGAATAAAGTGGGGTGTAAAGAATATGTGTGGTCTTTTATATACATAATTGTGTAAACATCGTCAACTCATATTTATCATGTTATTGATCCCAATATGGGAGAAAGCAATTGAACTCTGTCACCTGTTCCCTGAGATTAAACTATCAGTTGATGCTCCCTGTCACCTCAATCGAAGGGGTTAAGAGCGTTGTCTACTACGATACTCAACTGCGGGTTGGCGAAGGCCAGTACCTCCAAAAGCCACTTCTTCTTCTTCAAGTGCCATCTACCGGAGGTTGACGATCATCATGTCGACCTAGATTTTGTCCTCAGCCGTTCTGAAAAGGAGTCTGGTACTCATCCTAAACTGCCTAAAGTTTTACCATTAGGTTTCTATTGTACCTACTACTAAAGTGGCAAACAAGCATACGGTCTACCTGATGGTAAGCAAGTACTTCAGCCTATGGACAATACCAAAGGCATAATACGCGCATTGTCGATTCTGTAAAAACCTCTGCACGCCCTTTTTGAAGAAGCCAAAACGGCAACCCTGAATTTATCCCTGTTTGATTAATTCCCAAAGACTATTTTCATTCCGCATTATATGACTTAAATAGTGTTTATAACAACTGTCTTTTTGTTCATTTTATGTAGTGCCGTTCCATTGTGTACCTCCGTTCAATATATCTATAACATTCTCCTCTATACCCACATCTCGAATGTCTGTAAACTCTTACACATTACTTCCGTAAAACTCCACGCTTCAGCGCAACTAAAGATGTTTTCACTCTAAAAGTGTCTAAGAATTAACTGCGATGCCAGCACGAGTGATAATTCTAATATTGTACGTGTCTACTCAAATCACCACTCAAAAAATCTACAGAGTCCGAGTCATATCCATAGTATCCTGACTTCGTCATTGGGCATCGGACAGTTTGGACAACCTATGCGATGCGTATTCGAAGTCGAGTTAACGTCAAGCCCTTGGAAATTCGCCTGGAATTCATTTGTGTTGTGCACTTCCCTTACTTGTTTATTAAATGGCCAGAGTACAGGAATAGAGACGAATATCTGGATATCTGAAATACCGCAACAAGAATAAGAAAAAATATTTTAAAGTAAAGTAAGATGTGAGAAGAGTCTCTTTCAGCAGAGAGGTACCAGCACAAGGAATACTACTGTTATTATAATATAATCGTAACATCTATAGATATTAGACTATGGTAACCGCTATGTATCCGACAAGCTCCGGAAGTCCATCATCATCATCAGTCAGTACCATCGTTGTAAAAAAATACTGGTGGTGAAGGTCATGAGAAAGCGACAAGAAAGTAGGAGGCAGGAAGAAAAAAATACTCTACGCGTATTTCAGGATAATACAACTATTTATATCTATAATTTTTATTAGAAGTGAAGGCTATTTAAATATTTATAAATAAGTGTGCAACCAGTGTCATATTTATATTCAAACTCTCTTTTAATAAATTCAAATAATAAAGCTTAATAAACACAACGCATCTAGAAATCGTGTAACAATTTCTTGATGCGTTGTGTATTTAGATGCACAAATTTATATACGCGTCTTCATGAATAATTACTGTTATTTCTAGTTGGATAAAAAAAACAAAGTAACATGTTTAATATTTTAGTAATACAAGTTCAAGACTGCATCCCATAATCACTTCTTCAGAAAACCTTTAACCCATGTAATCACCATGATAACTTTATCTAGCATATAAAAACCTATAAGATATTAAACGGATGTGACAGCAGCATTTAAATACTATAGTAAACACCTACGAGTACATTGGTTTAACTTGAGCTCGATTTTAAAATCTCGGATAAAATTCCTATACAGACGTAAAGTAGATAAGCTGAGTTTATAAAGCGTTTAACTCTGAGATTAAACTATCTTACCATTGAGCGGTTAAATAAAGGGATTTGCACACCAAAAGTTGTGACAATGTTGAGGAAGTCGGGATCGGGACGTATCCACTGAGACGTTTAATTATTATGACTACAGACAGAATGTTAATGACATGATTAACGTATTTGATTTTTTATTATTTATTTTACTACTGAAGTCGCCGTATAATATTCCATGCATTTATTCATAGCATAAGAAATGCTGATGTTTGTTATTCATTGTTACAAAAAAAAAATCATATATGTATTTATGCCATGATTAAAATTGGTTAGTATGGCGTATAGTATATACTTTAAGTATTCAACCGTTGTTAGGTTAGGTTTTTTTTTTCGAATGCCAGACAAAAATATAGACCGACTGTGGATCGAATACTATCTATTTCCTATATAAACACTCGTAACATAAAATATCGGTAATGAAGCGATGCTATAGTTTATGCTATTGAATTTTCCAATCACATTAACAATAGTGCAACTTATTAGTTTCTGCACTCTACTAAACTAAATAATTGTCTGCAATTCTGTATATGTATATACAATTCTAGTAACAAACATGCACTTACACATATAACGGTTGGTATACTTAGTTTAAGAGATAGAGAGATATATCAACTTGAAATTGGCACGGAACTTATTCCGACATGGCGACAGCTGCAATTTGGTTCAATCATTCAAAATTTGCTTTGCCGAATGCATAATAAATTTAATAACATCTATTTTGACTATCAATCTGTTGATGTGTCGAAAAAAAAATTAAATGTTGATTTCCTATGGAGCAAAGAGTTAGATTTGATTTTTGCATTTTTTTTTCACTAGTAATTATAAAGTATTATAACCGCAGAAAACTGATCATTGTTTAAATCTATGAAAGAGAGATGTCTTTTGGTTGAAACGACGATGATTATAATTCGGCAACATTATAGTTGCTATATATCCTGTACAATGTTACATAGCATCTCATTCAGTGTGCTAAACACCTAACATTATCAACCAGTTCCTAATAACAGAGGCTTAAGAGACCCAGACTTAATTACTCGATTGGTTTAGATTGTGTTCATGCACGTCTCCATTAGACTCATTGAGGATAATTATACGTGAATACGTTATAATTAAACAGAGTAAATTAAAGAAATATTCCAGTTAATTGCAATTATATAATTTCTATCGCATGTGAGAACATGATATTATTCAATACATACTTACCTTGAGAATATTGCATAAGCAATTTTTAATAGAAAAATATGTCACACTAACTGCATTTAGAAGGAAGGATTCTAATGTAAATAATTTAAATATTCCTGGACAAATTACACACGCTCATCTAGTCCCAAACTAAGCAAAGTTTGTACTATGGGTATTAGATAACTGATATAATACTTAAATACATGTTTTTTTTTTTAAACCTATGCATAATATAATACATAGAAAATACCCAGACCAAGACAAACAGACATGTTCATGCACACAAATATTTGTATTGTACGGGGATCGAACCCGCGACCTCGGAGTCCAAGTGGCCATTGCTAACCATTCGACCACCGGGCTCGTCTAATATTATATATAAAGTGATTACGTCATCGATTTCATTATTGATGAAAACTTTTTTGGGTGTTCCTTTTTAAAGAGGATGTGTACTTATTATGTCTATTAGCTCTTTGTGGCACATATTTTAGACTTGTGATACGTATTTCGTGTTCTTGAAAGAAAAATACAGACCATAGTTTGTTACCTAATCTCTTCCTGTTTCTTTCTCCGGCCTTGTTCGATGTTTATTGGGGAAATCTGTTCTGAGTCGTCACCTTTGACGACCTTTGTCCATGTCTTATCATCTAACATACCTAACTGTTATTTGAAAAGACTTATTCAAGCCTTTTTAAATAATATGTTATGACAGGTGTTATAAACTGAATGATGTAATAGACTTGTACTACACCTAATCTTAAGAAAAATCTTTACAAAAAAAGGAATGTTTAGAATATCGTGACGTTTATAACAGTGGAGATATTAAAACATAAAAAAATTTAGATTACAGTACCGATTCTCCATAGCTTATTTTGCTATAATAATAATATTATATTATAAACGTAAAACTGTAGAAATATGTTATACATGAGTCAACTGGAAATTCAAAGTCATTTTTGATATTATGTTACATTTTCATTAATAAATAAACCCTACCCTAGTAGTAAAAGTACCCCTAATTTAGCATGGAAATAAAGTATCTATAAAACAATTTTACGATAGAGAAATAAGACAGAATAAGAATCTTAGACAAAATGTAATGAAATGCATAGATTAAAACGTTTACTTTACGAAAAAAACAATACTTACAAGAGTACGTAAATAAATATGTTACAGTGAAATGTTTTATTAGCCCGTTCTCTAAAATTAAAAGAGTTTACTTTCAAAACAAAAGCAAATCATAAACAACAAAGTGTTAAGTTACAACAAAAGTAGGTCAAACGCTATGACCGCAAAGATGGTAAACAATGGAAGTTGTTCTAAAAAAAGGCCCATACGAAAAATAAGAACAGATGAGTCGATGACAGAGCTGCCAACCGCAGAATACTAATCGACAGATTTGCCAGTAACCGCAAGCGAATACCGATGGTTGATCTCGATTTATCGATGGTTCTGTATCGTTTAGTCATTAATGTAAGCGATTTATTATCAAAGCAGAAATATAGGAATTATTATGGATCTAGATAGACAATAAAATAAGTTATTTGTTTCTTCAGTTGCATAATAAAAATCTTATATATATTATTATGTATATATGAGACGACCCCGGTGGTCAAATGACTAACTATGTCTACTTTTACTCCGGAATCGCATGTTCGATTCTTACACTAGACAAATATTTGTGTGCATGAACATGTATGTTTGTATTGGTCTGGTTGTTTTCTATGTAATAAATAATAATAATAATATAATAATAAGCCTTTCAATTTCCGGCTGGGTACTCTGTACATTGTCTATGTAATATGTATTCTTTTTTTGCTATATAATATCCCGCAGCTCGGTGTGCCTCTTGGCATAGGCCTCCTCCAACTCTCTCCATTGAGTTCTATCCTCAGCTACCCGTGTCCAGTAAGGCCCCAAAGTTAGTTAAATATCATCTGCCCATCTGGTTCTCGGGCGTCCCTGTTTTCTAATACCGTTTCTGGGGTACCACACAGTCACTTGTTTGCTCCATTTGTTTTTGGTACATCTCAGCATGTGTCCTGTCCATCCCCATTTGAGATGGTCTATGCGAGCTATTATGTCCATGACTTTGGTTTTCCTTCTCATCTCATCATTTCTAATTTTGTCCCTTAGTTTGACTTCCAGCATGCTTCTTTCCATCGCTCTTTGACATTTTATTAGCTTTTCCCTTAAAGCATCTGTAAGCGACCAAGTTTCGCAACCATATGTTAAGCACGGTAAAATGCATGTGTTAAAGGTCTTCTTTTTGATGTGTATGCCTAGATCTTTGCTTTTCATAATTTTCTTCAGAGACCTAAATTTCTTCCAACCACAAGATATTCTTTTGTTTACTTCCTTGGACATTGAGTCGTGAGGAGAAATAATTTGCCCCAAGTATGTATACTCACTCACATATTCAATGCTGGTTCCCTTAAGGTCCATGTTTATTTTTATGGAGTTGGTCATTAGCTTTGTTTTGCTCAAGTTCATTTCCAACCCCACTTCTTTGCTTTTTTCTGCTAAAGTTTTTATCATGAGTTGCAGTTTCTTCGGGTCTTCTTCGAGCAATATGATATCATCTGCAAATCTCAGGTGATTTAAGTGGCTACCATTAATATTGAGACCATATTCTTCCCACTCCAATTGTCTGAAGACTTGTTCCAGCACAGCATTGAACAGCTTGGGTGATAATGGGTCGCCCTGTCTGACACCCCTATTTATGGGAAATGGATCTCCTTTTGATTCGAGCTTTATACAGCTATTGCTCTTACTATAGATGGTTTGAATTATTTTAATGTATATTCTTTCTACACCTTGTTCTATTAGACTTGACCAAATTTGTTTGTGGTTTAGGCTGTCAAATGCTTTGGAGTAGTCGATGAAGGCCATATAAACAGGTTTCTGATACTCGTTATACTTTTCTAGTATTTGTTTTATTGTATGGATGTGATCAATGGTGCTGTAGTTCTTCCTGAAGCCTGCTTGTTCAATTGGTTGGTTATCATCCAGAGTTTGTGTTATTCTGTCTAGAATAATTTTTGCAAACACCTCATAAATGTTTGATATGAGGCTGATTGGTCTGTAGTTTCCAATTTCTTCTTTGTCACCCTTCTTATGGAGAAGAATAATATATGATTTTCCCCATTGATCCGGAATGGTCCCCGAAATTAAAATATCGTTGAATAGTTTGGTTAGGATTGGGCATAGCTCTTCTATTGTACCTCTCATCAGCTCATTGGATATATTGTCTGGACCTGTGGCTTTGTCAGTTTTTTGAGATAGGATTGCCTTGTATGTTTCCTGTACTAGTATTGGTGGGACCTCTTCGTGTTTAAGTTTAAGTAATGGGCTTTCATATGTTGTGATTCTGGACTTCCTTTCGTTACTGCTGTATAGAGTTCTGTAATAGTCTGTAGCATGTTTCTGGATTTCTTTTCGTTTTGTGACTTTTTTGGCAATGTTATTTTTTCTTTTTTTGGTATTTAGCTTAGAGATCCATTCCATACCGTGCTCTCTTAGCTCCTTATATGCTTTTTGGTTCCGCCCGTTCTTTGGATTGTATCTTCTAGTTTTTTCATTCTACTCTTTTTTCTATCTTTCCTAATGTTCTCCCTTATTTGCTTGCTTAGGTCTGATATTAGTTTGTGATTTTCCTTAATGTTTTCCTTGTACTTTATAAGTTCTTTTCTTTTATCCATTAGTTCTAGGGTCTTTTCGCTAAACTTTGTACTTTGGACTGCTGTTGTTGGTGTCTTCTGTGATGCTGCTAGGTGTTTGTCGATGTAATTGTATTTTTCTATGATGCTTTTGTTCGAGTATACCACTTTTTCCAGTGCTTTGACATAAGCGGGGTCAATAACTTTTGCTTGTTGCGGTGGTGGGTAATTTATGTTTCTTCTGGTTCTCTTTATGCCCTGCATTTTCAGGCAACAGCGTACCATACGATGGTTAGTGTTGAAGTTTAGGTTTTGTATGACATGTGTATTGTTGAAGAACTTTGGTTTGTTGGTTATTATGTAATCTATTTCGTTTTTGTATTTCCCATCAGGTGATATCCATGTCAATTTTGTTTTAGGGTTCCTTTTAAATACTGAATTGAGCAGCGTGAGGTTATTTTGAAGTAGGAATTCCGTTAGTGTGTACCCATTTTTACTTCTTTGACCAAGACCATACTTTCCCATTATCATATCTTCACCATCTTCTCTGGCGCCAACTCGAGCATTAAAGTCGCCCATGACTATTAGGTGGTTGCTTTGGTACTTTCTGACTATGTCTGACAGGTTGTTATAAAAGTCTTGA
This sequence comes from Hypsopygia costalis, assembly GCA_937001555.2. Classification (NCBI taxonomy): domain Eukaryota; kingdom Metazoa; phylum Arthropoda; class Insecta; order Lepidoptera; family Pyralidae; genus Hypsopygia; species Hypsopygia costalis. Next base: position 8,841,941 of record OW443335.2, read on the forward strand.
ATATCCTTTTGGCATGCTTGTTCTGTTGGTGAATATACTTGTATAATCGTCCATGTCTTCGAATACCCCGGCAAGTTGATGTTAAGTATTGCTAATCTGTCGGAGATACCTATGAGCTCTTGGATATGTTTTTTCAGATATTTCTTAATGAAGAAACCCACTCCTCTTTGACCTGCTGTTTCTCCCTTATGATACAATATGTAATTGTTGTTCTCTACCGTTTTTTCACCCATTCTCCTCAATTCGCTTATGCCTAGGATGTCATAGTTTACTTTTTCTAGGGCCCTTTCGAGTTCCAGTAAGCTTTCCTGTGTTCTTGGTGTTCTTGTGTTTAATGTTACAATTTTCAATGTTTCTTTACTTTTTGTTGGACGGTTATGGTCTAGTACTCCCTCGATGACCAGTCGTATTGGGAGACGGTTTCGTATGTTCAGTTTGTGCGATTTAAGTTTTTTCTGTTGTTGGCTTTTTGATTCCGTTTGCTGTTATGAGTTGTTAGTTTTTTGGCATTTCTGGCAGAGAAAAGGAATTTCTACGTTGGATGTAACCAAGGATGCCAGGTTGGACCACTTCTTTTGTTGCCGTTCTGCCTGTTCTCATTTCTGGGCTGCTCTGCGAGTTGCTTTTCTTATGTGATGATGTTTGGTTGGGTGAGTTTGACTCCCCTCTTTTCCTTTTGTTTTTTTCTTGTTGGGATGGTGTTTTTACAATTATTTTGTCGTATTTAAGAAATGCTATATTTCCTTTCTCTTTCTCAGCCTCGACTTGCTGCTGGAGTTCCTTGCGTTTTTCCAGTACTTGTTTAGGGTAGTCTTCTTTGACGTAAATCCCCGTTGGCTTTTTGTTTTTCATTATTAGGTGTTTTTTCCATAAAGTCGTGAATGAGACTACTACCGGACGATTTTTGTTGTCGTCATTTTTTCGACCGATTCTATAGATTTTGTTGATCTCTTGGCTATCCAAAGCCACTCCCATGTCCAAAATAATGTCTTTCGTGTAATCAACGAGTTCGCATTCTGTTTTTCCCGATTCCTCCATTCCATAAAAGACGAGATTATTTCTGCGCTTCTCTTGTTCCATATAGTTAAATTTTTGTTCTAGCTCTGTTACTTTGGTTTTTAACACTTTATTTTCCTCCACAATGTACTTTAACTTCTCATCTATTGCTTCCAGTACATTTTCAGTTACGGTTTTGGATATGCTTATAGTTTGTTGGTTCAGTTTTTCTTCAAGTCTGGATAGTAAAGTTTCCATGTCTAGGTCCATCTTGTTTGTTCAATCTATCAGTCAACCTTTCAGTTGTCAATGTCACTTGACGTTTGTTGGTAGCACTGATTTCTGTTGATTCTAGAATGTTGTCACTAATGATCGGGAGTGTGTATTGTTAAGTTGGTATGGTACCGTCGCAAGATGACAAGAGTGATTTTGCGATTTGATAGTTTTTTTTTTAGGTTATCGAAACTATTTATTCACTTTTGAGTTTCACAAAATATCGTAAGCCTTATGATTTTGGTCTCAAAATATGTCTTTTCGGGAGTTGTGACCGATTTTTACTAGATTTACACTTGTAATTCACTTTTTGCACAGTTTTATGATTTATTTTCGCGAGGTGCACTAACACGGGTGTTCACTGTTTGGCAACCGGAACCGGAACCTGTAATAAATGAATGTAATAAAGGAAAATGTAATAAATGAATGTATTTAAAAAAAAAAGTATAATATCAGTCATCTAGTGCCCATAGTACAAGGCTTTGCTAAGTTTTGGAGTAGAGGCAGTATGTAATTCGTCGAAGAATGTAATAATATGTAAAACAAAGTCTGGTAACTTTCGCTATTTATAACACAAAAAGAACTGGACCGATATTTAGGATCTTTGATGTTTTGGACTTGTCTCCATTGTGAACAGCAAAATAGCTATTCAAATATAAAAAAAAAATATGAAAATAAATGATGAAAATTCAATTTCATAAACATTTTGCGAATAATTTCGTTTCAATTGGCTTCAATTATTTTTTTTTTCTTAGATGCTTGAATTTGTCAGGACAAGGTTGGTATTTATGTAAATCCACAGGAATGAGAAGAGAACAGGAAGATTAAGCCACAGCGACCGCTGGGCGGGTTGCTAGTACTATAAAAATAATAAATATTCCTGGACAAATCACACAGCGCTATCTTGTTCCATACTAAGCAAAGCTTATACTAGTACTACTAAATATAAGTACATACATATTATTAACATAATACATATTCACAAACAGGTAAAACATGTATATGTGCTAATACAGAATAAAAAAGGATGCAACTAAATACTCTATAAACTATAGTGTATTTGTTGCAACTCAGTGTGCAGAATTGCTCACTGGTTTTCTGCTGTGCAACTGAGATGATAAGCAATGATCGGAAAACAGGATACAAATACGACAAAGCAGTGAAGCGGCTTTTAAAAAAATATATTTAATAAAAAACGGTAATTTAAAAAACTAAAAAACCTGACTGCTTTTCTGAGTAATTTGGAAATGAAAAACCCATTCTAGAATTCTTAGTGAATTTTTAAATTACCGTTTTTTATTTTCTATTTTTTTTAGTTTTATATGAGTTTGTATAGTAACCTATACCACACCTTTTGCCAAACATTTGAATTTGGCGCCAAAAGTCTGCGATTTTTTTTTTATTTTGATATACCCAGTGTCACTCTCACAGCAAATACGAATCTAACGACATCTCTTAAGCTAAAATTCATCCAGCCGTTCAGGCTGCAGAGCGTGGCAAACAATTAAACATACATACATACTCTCGAAAAACATAACCCTCCTTCTGTCGCAGTGGGGTAAAAAGACCCTAGATCCTGTTTGCATATTTAATCAGGTGCATATAAAGGGTGGAGACCGATGGCGTTGTTGCGCGTGCCAGTCTAACCGTACCGTACACACAAGTTAAGCAACGTCGACCGCAGCCTGTCCATGGAGGGGTTTATTTATCTCGAGCTCCTTCGTGGTACGGAGGACACGTTACACAGAAACCCGGCACACAGAAAAACGTCACACAGAAAACCGGCGTGAAGTAGTAGCTCGCTATTGCGTTTCGTGCGGTGAGTGTTGAGACCCGGAGCCCAATCCAAAAACCTCAACTCTGGATATGGCAGTGGCATTAGGAAGAAGAATACCCCAGGAGGGTACCGTCACCGTTGGTGAAGGAGAATCCCTCCCTGAGTTTCACTACTCAGGCCGCCCGACGTATTCTGGGGCGGGCACTATGCCACTCTGTATCTCTGCCAGGAGCAGGCGTAGGAAAAGGACGGTGGCACGTTCCCCTGAGCTCTATATCGAGCTATGTAACATAAGGGGACTTCACTCCAACCTGAATGCCGTCCACCAGCATCTTGAGACGGCTAAGCCAGCCTTGCTTTTTTTGACTGAGACACAGATATCCCCACCATCTGACATCTCGTATCTGCGCTACCCAAGGTACAAACTGGAATACAATTTTGTGCCACGAGCCGGTGTGTGCGCGTACGTTAGGGAGGATATCTGTTGTCGACGTCTTGGCAGTCTTGAAGAGCGGGGCCTGTCAATTATGTGGCTGCGCGCAGACTTCGACGACCGCATTCGTATCTACGCGTGCCTCTACAGGTCCCACAGCGGTAACGCCGAAACGGAGTGCCTTGTTGAGCACATCCAAACGACGACTGACAGTCTACTCCAGCAAATGCCCTCTGCCGAAATTGTGGTTATGGGTGACTTTAATGCCCACCACATCGAATGGCTTGGGTCACGCTCAACTGACCATGCTGGAAGATCTTTTCATGACTTTGCCTTGGCATATGGTCTAACGCAGCTGGTCTCTTCACCTACACGGGTACCGGATGTGGAGAACCATGTGCCATCCCTTTTGGATCTTCTGCTGACCTCCCACCCGGACAACTATCGCGTGTCTGTTGGCGCCCCTCTTGGATCCTCAGATCATTGCCTGATAGAATGTGTGGTGCCACTCATACACCAAAAGCGACCGCATACAGCAGGTATCCGTCGTGTGTGGCATTTCAGGTCAGCAGATTGGGATGGGCTGCGTGACTTCCTGGCTTCCTACCCCTGGGGGCCAGTTTGCTTCTCGCTGGATGATCCCAGTGGCTGTGCAAATGCTGTCGCTGATGTGGTTCTGCAGGGTATGGAACTATTTGTTCCTAATTCTGCGGTGCCCATTGGCGGCAAATCTCGACCATGGTTCGGTGGGTCTTGCAGAGCCGCGTCGCGTCAGAAGCAAGATTCCTACCGTGCCTGGTCCAATGCTCGGGCCACTGGAGATCCAAATGCCGGCGTACTCAAAAAAAAATACAACGCTGATTCCAGATCGTTGAAGGGTTGTATCGCGAAGGCAAAGTCCAGATTTATAAGCGAAATTGGTGAGAGACTAGTGCGCTTGCCATCTGGGTCTCGTGCGTTCTGGTCGCTCGCCAAAGCCGTTCAGGGTAACTTCTGTCAGTCGTCGTTTCCACCACTGCAACGGATAGATGACTCGCTGGCCCATACTGCAAAAGAAAAAGCCGATCTCCTAGGGTTTCTTTTTGCATCTAACTCGACTCTCGATGACCAGGGAGCCACACCACCTACCATCCCTCGGTGTGAGAGCTCTATGCCAGAAGTTAAATTCACGCAAAGAGCCGTGCGTAGAGCGCTTTGCTCCCTGGACATCCATAAGTCGAGTGGGCCGGATGGCATTCCGTCCGTTGTTTTGAAAATATGTGCCGCGTTAGCCCCAATTCTAGTCCGCCTTTTTCGATACTTGTACTCGCTTGGCGTGGTCCCCAGCTCGTGGAAGGAGGCTTTGGTTCACCCGATCCCTAAGAAAGGTGTTTGCTCAGATCCGTCCAACTACAGGCCCATTGCTATAACTTCCTTGTTTTCCAAGATAATGGAAAATATTATCAACCAACAGCTGATAACATACCTAGAGGATCACCAGCTGATTAATGATCGCCAATATGGCTTTCGCCACGGTCGTTCGGCTGGTGATCTTCTGGTATATTTGACTCATTGTTGGGCAGAGTCAGTGGAAAGCAAGGGCGAGGCTTTGGCTGTTAGTCTGGACATAGCAAAAGCCTTTGATCGGGTGTGGCATAAAGCGCTACTATCCAAGCTTCCCTCTTTTGGGTTACCCGAGAGACTTTGCACATGGATTGCCAGCTTTCTCACTGGGCGGATCATTAAAGTTGTGATTGACGGTGCACGCTCGGATCCATTACCTCTGAACGCTGGCGTGCCACAAGGCTGCGTATTGTCTCCTACATTGTTTCTTCTGCATATCAATGACTTGCTGCATGTATGCAGCATCCATTGCTATGCAGATGACAGTACCGTGGACGCAAGATACAGTGGTCTATGTAATGTTTCTCGGGATTGCGTCGATGAGTACCGGGAAAAACTTGTGTCTGAGATTGAGACGTCTCTTGGACACGTCTCTGATTGGTGTAGACTGAACTTAGTCCAGCTGAATCCATCAAAGACACAAGTATGTGCGTTTACTGCAAAAAAGTCCCCATTTGTCGTGGCTCCTAGATTGGAAGGTACTCCCCTTACTATTAGCTCCAGCATTGGTATCTTGGGTGTTGACATATCCAGAGATGTACAGTTCCGTGGTCACTTGGAGTGCAAGGCCAAATTGGCTTCTAGGAAAATTGGCATCATCTGTAAAGCCAGAAGGTATTTTACACCACAGCATCGCCTTCAACTGTATAAAGCCCAAGTTAGGCCTCATATGGAATACTGTTCACATCTCTGGGCTGGTGCGCCCCAGTACTTACTCGCCCCATTTGACCGCATACAACGAAGAGCTGTTCGAATTGTCGGTAACCCAATGATTTCTGATCGGCTGGAGTCTCTCTCTACACGCAGAGATGTTGCATCTCTTTGCGTTCTATATAAATTATACCACGGGGAGTGCTCGGATGAGCTATTTGATTTGATACCTGCCGCTGAGTTCCACTATCGTACAACTCGCCAAAAATTAAAATTCCATCCACATCACCTTGATATTTGGCGATCTACTACAGTACGCTTTTTAAGGCATTTTCTACCACGTACTGTAAAGTTGTGGAATCAACTTCCTTCTGCGGTATTCCCAAATAAGTACGACATGGGGGCCTTCAAGAACAGAGTCAATATTTCCCTTAAAAGGCTGGCAACGGATCGGCGACCCCTTGGTGTTGCTGATTTCTATGGGCGGTGGTGATTGCTTTCCATCAGGTGACCCACATGCTCGCTTGCCACCCTCTGTTATAAAAATAAAAAAAAAAAAAATCGTTAAGCCGACGATCCCGACTGTTGTCATTATTTATTTAGCTATGTGATATTACTAAACATCTAATTGATACTTTACTAATCGTAACTGTCGCATCGATTGTAGTGACCACAATAGAGATTCGAAAGTGATCCTACATGAACACAACCACTTTGTAAAGAGTGACTGTTTAAGAATTTTTTCTTAGCGTCCCATACATCTAAATATATAATAGTGGAATGTGTAAAAGTTAACGAAAACAATGAGACTGCATTTATTTATAGCAACTTTATTAGGTAACATATGCAACAGTGACCGGATTACAATTAACAGATTTGATATTAAAACAAGACGTTATCAACTAAAACAAACAACCTGACTGAAAATACTAATATTTTTTTCCTTCATTTTTTCGATTACACATTATTATAAACTTTTTATGAATGCCACATTAACTTAATATAACCTATCTCACCTTCACAGCTGAGGCTTAGCCTGTAGAGCGTGACTGAAGAAATATACATACTTACATATACTTGAAAAATAACCGTCTCTTCTTCGTCAGTCGGGTAAAAATATATATTTTTCTTTTGTCCTTACTTTAGGGCTCGAAAAATTACACAAGAATGCTTTCATCACTATAAACTGACTGCCACAAAAACCGCATCATTTACGGCTTTCACTAAAAGAATTTTAACAAAGAGTTTTCAATTTGGACAGCCATTTTTTGCGGATAAAAAGCGAGATTTGTATGTTCAATACAGCTTTATAGATTTAGTGCTTAACACTATATATAACAAAAAAGATACATTTTTATTTTTATTTTTAGAATAAAAAACATTTTGTATAGGTATATCATATTTGTTTAGAGTTTTGGCGTCATTGGCATTACATTGATGTGTCATGGATATAACGGAATAATCATGGAACTATGATAGAAAACGTAAAAATTAAGAATGATATGTCTTTTATTCATGACACAATAACTTCATAGACAATATACAAAATATGACATGCAATAAAAAGGATATCAATCAAAAACTTCAGAAGGCCAAATCTCATAATATTTTTTCCGAATGAATCTTTCACCGAATCGAGATCGAACTATGAATTTAACTGAAAATAGTATACTTGATTTCATTAATTATTTAATATTACTTTTTATTAAAGTCAGCATACCATTCTGAGTTTGTTTGCTTTTCAGTCATATTTAGATTTAAATCAAGCTTTAATAAAGCATTTGAAGCTTCATATTGTGCTACGAGAATACCAAATGTGTCATTTTTGGAATCAAGGATGAAATTAGACTTAATTTAGACTAAATTTAAATTACGAGAATTGCTCCTCTGTACTGTATATTCTGCCAATGAAATTCAAACAAGTTAATTATAACTAAATATTAAACGATAAAGTCAAAGATCTTAATAATCTTTGACTATTACTACACATCGTTGCTCACATATTATATTTCGTTTACATTTCGTTTAATTTATCTAATTTAAGTATCTATATTTTCTTGTAAGAAACTCATCTTACGTTAATGTAGAGATTAACTTCTAATTCACAGGTAGGTATCACAAAATTATCTCAACATTTGTGTAAAGAGTTACGAGGTGCATGCATGCAACATACTCAAAAATGTCATTATGGCCAAATAATTCAACATGCACAATAATGATATTACAAATAAACTGTTACACGTCACATTTGGATATAATTAAGAAAATTACTATTACTTGCCTTACAGAAGTGTGAACTAAGAAGAGTGAATAAAAAATTGAAACGCATGCTTTGAATGTTTGAATACAATACAATACACTATACTTTATTGCACCAAAAGAAAAGAAAAATATACAGTGAAAAACATTAAGTACTAGTACATGATGGAACAGGAAAAACAGAAGTGAGTGTGTGATGACAGATAGGAGGACCGTAACTAAGACGAATGATGTAAAAATTTGTAAAATAATGTAAAAGAGTAAAATGTTAATAAAAACGAAGATTTAAAAGTGTAAATTACTTTTGATTGTCTCTCATTCCTACTTAAATAAACATATAAATCTATATACCAATAAATAAAACCGTAAGTACTGGCCTAGTCAAATACAAAATATCACAAAATAAATAAATAAATAATAATAATAAATAAATATTTCTGGACAATTTACACAGCGCCATCTTAGTCCCAAATTAAGCGTAAAGCTTGTGTTATGGGTACTAGACAATTGATAAAATTAAATATACTTAAATACATTTTTTTTTTGTAAATGCATACTGTCATACATAATGGTCATGGGTGTTTTCAATGACGTATTATATATATAGAAAACACCCAGACCAAGATTTTTAGACTAAAGCGTGGCTAAAAATGTTATACATACAATACTGTGATTCGACTATAGTAAGTAATACACTCAAAATCCATTATAAATAACGCGAGAGACGATCAGATAAGTGTTTCACAATGGAACCGAGACATAAAGACATCATATCATTCCTTAACAATAAATTTAGAAAGGGCGGTTTAGTATAATACACAAAAGGTTGAGGTTTGGGACGAAACCAGAGTTTTTTGAGTGATTCCCCTTTGTGCAATGTTCTGGGAACAAGAGGAGTGATCAAAACACGGGACAGAAGTTTAAGTTCTATAATTTATGGGTTTCCACGAGAAGGGTGAAAAGTATGAGAAAAAGAATTATTTTTCCTTGAGTAAGTATTAAATGTATGGGAAGGGATTTTTCCTCGAAACGTAGGGCTGATTTGAGGTAAAATATATGAATTTTGGTATATTTTCCTTAACTAAGCATTAGTAATGAAATTATACCTCATAATAATACTATTTCTAATTCATAAGAATATCTCATATGCATAATATAAATTATACTGAGCATCGGTGTAATGTAATTTTTTTTTTAGTATCAATTAATCAAAAGTGCAACCAAGGCCTTTATTTGTTGAATATAAGAGACGACAAACTTTCTAACGAAACTAGACAATTGATTTGATGTAAGAAATTAAGAAAAAATGTTAACATAGTTAGACAGACTTACAGTGACTGGTGATCTCGATGATCAAGAGATATCTTGATCATCGAGATCACCAGACGTACGATGCTTTATGTTCTCGAACATCATCATGTGAACGATTCCTTACTTTCACGATAATATACATTAACACAATAGTGATGATGATGATACCAATGAGAAAATAATTGCACCAAAGACAAAAACAGATGCAATGTTAAATAACACAACCAAATGAAATATTCTCAAAATCTTGTGACTGTTATGAGACAAAAAAAAACATAGCCCCAACCACACAGATACAGTTGTAGATACTAAAATATTGTGACGGCACCATGCTGTGATATATTTGCCAAAATGTGGGTATCTTATCAAGATGTGGCATCGACAATCGATGCAGCTGACGTTATTGTTACTGCACAAAACGCACATTGCACTGTGGCCAACGTTTATAAAGCCATATCAATGTTTAGAGTCTTTTAAAGTAGTAACAATAGTCAGTAGTTTATCATTTCACGTCCCGCAGCCATTTTCAAATTATTGGTCTATTGATTAACGGCTATAAAATTTTATTGGAGGGTTTGATCATTAAAAAATCTGTGCTGGTAGTTTTAACATTAAACTCATTTTTAAATCCATTGTATTTTTTCACAATTGATTGAAATAGTAATATACAATAAATAGTATAAAAGTAGAACCAATAATAATTATATAGAAATATATAAATAGAATCATGACTGCGTATCGATGTAAAAAATAGCGAGTAAGTAAAACACGCACTAAAAATTTTTAGACAGACATACTAGCTGTAACTAGCGGTTTTGCCTGCATGGACATTATTTTAATAATCCGGGGTTAAATAAAAAAAAATGTCCATTCGTTTTGACGTGGATGAAGGACAAAGAAACAAACATACTTTTATCACACCCCGGCCACTCCATACAAATGTTGCGTCGTTTACTACTACATAAATGACGTCTGTGCAGAGCGTAAATGAGCGTGTGTGCGTGCGGCGCCATACAAACTGTTCCTGATTTGTCTCAGAGGGGAGGTGAGGTCGACACGAGAGAGCGGCAGGGAGTGGCCATACTGTACGTAGTACTATTACTTATACTGTGCTTTTATACAACTAAGATACTTATTTATTACTTTATTGTTAACTTTTAATACAAAGGCGAATTTCTAAAAATCTAGATTACCTATAGCAACATACTATGTTGATTGTTAGGTTACCGTGGTCATAACAGAAGCTTAACGCGTCCTACGTGACCCATTCAAAGTCATTATCATTTCGACCCAAAACATTTTCCCTAGAAATCTTCATCTTTGATTAAAAAATTCTCACACTAAAAATAAATAGACAAGTTTTAATTCAGCGAACAGAGCAGACGTGTAAGAATTTCTGCCTAGAGCCGTAGAGTGTCAAGATAAAAAACATTATTTATTATAACCGTCCATTTACACGCGATCTAGACAAATTAAACCAGTAACTTGATCGTAGCTTTGGGAAGGACAATGGCATTTTCTGAGAAGTGAATTTTTAATTTTACTCTGTAATATATTGGGACAGTTATGATTAAATGAGATGAGGTGGTGTATCGTTTTATAAAATAAAATACCTAATACTAATATGCCATTATCATATTAATGACATTGTGGATTGTGATCAAATGACATAAATTGAATGGTTTTTTAATTCTAATATCTTCAAATTCTATACAAAAATATTCATTGGACGAGCTCGGTGGTCGAATGGTTAGCAATGGCCACTTTGACTCCGAGATCGCGGATTCGATTCCCGCACAAGGCAAACATTTGCGTGCATTAACATGTCTGTTTGTCTTTGTCTGGGTATTTTCTATGTATTATAAGTATGTATTTACAAAAAAAAATGTATTTAAGTACATTTATCAGTTGTCTAGTACTCATAACACAAGCTTTGCGCTTAATTTGGGACTAGATGGCGCTGTGTAAATATAAATATTTATTTATATTTATATTTATTTATTTATTTATATTTTCTTTATTTACATTTTGCTTTAATACATGCAATATTAATTAGAACATGTTTTCATGCTCTGAAGATATCGGAACACACATATGATACCTATGTTTATACAATAATAATATTAGTACGTTTCCAAAATCAGTAAAATACTTAAAGCACCCGCAATCACTTTCCAGACCGCACTTAAACTCGAGCACGGCGCAAAAACTGAATACACGCCTTAAGCATACTTCAACGAGAAAAAAACACCAGGTGCCTACCAAAAGAGCTCATTGTTCCACCGAAGAGAGATTAATAAATCTTTAGAGAGAGGAGTATATCTGAGGACGATCGCGGGATGCAAGCATTGGACCAGGACGTGTTATTGCAAGCCCATTCACATGCCACAACGCAGACTAAACAGCCTTTTGTGATGACAAAGGTGTCGCGCGAAGAAAAAGGGGCCCTATCGACGATCTACCTTATCAGATCCAGTTCCCTTCCGAGAGGTCTCAATAGGATAGCCGGAGTTTTGAATGCGTAGGATCTAATTCCCCCGGCCACAATAACGTACACGAATTCCAATTTAGTTGGGACATCGAGAAATAAAAAGAGTCGCCTCGATCGAGGATATGTTATCAGGCATCATTTTGATAGCTTCTATTGTATTCGGAATGGTGTTTCGTGATAGACTGTTGTTACTTTGAATGTTTGCTTGAGTTTTTACTTGATTATGACTGTGTATGTTTTATTTTACTAATGCATAAACTGCATAGATCTCTGTAAATATCACTTAATGTCGACATTTTGCACACCTGTCGTTTTGCATTGTGTTTTATAGTTTTAAGTGCCTTTTCTTTACACAAAATGACACAATACAATACCGTGGCTTGAACAACATGATGTATTTATGTTTCTCTTTCAAAGATTTATTATGTATTGAAAGATTTCATAAAATATCTGTTTGTGATCTATCGAAATTAACAGTTTAACTAGTCATTTATGAAATACAAAAAATACTTTTACATTTCTTTGTATCATATCAATACGAGCTTAATATGGCATTTTAGCTTCGTTTCCTCAAGATCAACAAAATTAACCTTTACTAAATAACGGTCACAAAACTTTTGTGCGAGCACCGGCTGTCAGTCAAGCGCAAAAAAGCGAACACCAAACATATACACCTCATTACAAATAATTTCCCATTGATCATGCTCTTAAAACCGATGGATTGGCCGAAAATGACTAGACGTCCAAAATGATTGATGCATGTCCTCCAATCCCGAATTCCCGCTACACACTCTACGCTTATTAAACTTGTTCTTTTCGCTTTCTAAAAACTGATGGTAAACACAATGCCAACAATTGGTCCGATCAAACGGAATATTAAGTTCGCTTGTCATTTTAACGATACATCTTTCTCTTTCCTTCCCTATGAATGCATTAGCAAATATTATATCTTGTTTCTTACGTGTTACGTCTTTATTTCGTTTAGCAGAAATTTGGTCTAGGAAGCGATGTGAAGGAAAAAGGTTATTGTCAGCCGCGTTTTATGGGTTATGATTTATGACCGATGACTCCCAACGGGTTCTGGTCTCTTGATAATCTTATTCAAACGCGCCTCTTGTGAGGTTCACAATGCTACTTAAATTAGCTATAGCTATCATAGTCAGTTTGATGTTAAAAGTCTCTCCGGTACCCATGTGTGGCATTCATGTACAAACAAGGTCTCTTGTCATTTTGTTTATGTAGTGGGTTATTTTGAGTCATGATTATCACTTTTAGAATGTTGAGGTACGCTTCGTTTGGATTAATGATTATTTAATGAAGTAACTCAAATTTTCCCATAATGCTGCGACCTTTTTGGACCTCGTTATGTGAAGTAATAGATTATAATCCCACCATACTTTTTTAGAGAAGTATCAGCATTTTTTTATTCATTCCGCTTTTGTAAGTACCTTACCTGCTCGTTATGCAGTAGGTATAACGATCAGCGAACGATAGTTTGGGAAAATAAAGATAGTATACGTACATAAGTACAGCCTATTGCTATTTCTTTTCTGTATTTCATTAGCGGCTGCCGCATTACTGCAGTATAACATCTATCCTATAAGACCACAGCCAAAATAACAGTTTACTGAAAGAATGTGAGTTCATCCCCTGGTAGGAAGTAGCGTGCTAATAATATGCTTGTGTTAGAATTGTTGCTAGGCTAGTGTAGTCACTTTATATCAGGCGGACCGTATGCTTGCTTGCCATGGTGTATTAAGAATGTTGCTATTGTTTTCAAAAAAGTAACGCAAAAATAATTTTAAAGAAAAATATAATTATTATTTTACTTTATCTATAAAAATAATTTATATTCTAATTTCAGTAGTTTTAACTAACTCAATCTAACTAGAGACTTGCTTAAATTTATCTTAGACACAAGATAAAAGTACTCTGACTGAAATTAAATTATGTTCAAGAAGAAGCAAATTCAAAGGTTTTATAATAATTATTCTCATGAAATTATACCAAAACAGACAGTACCTAATGAATTCTCTAACAATCATTCTATATATGATAAACGTTTAAATATTGACACTGTTTATTTCATATGTTTATTTATGTACTTAACTAAATATGTTGCACTGCCTGACCCGAGGACATAGTAAACTTAAAAAAAAATCTGATGGATAGTTCTCACATCAGATAATAAATCATACCGAATGACGTTAAGTTTGATAATGTGGTATAAACGACTCTTTAAAATAATAATATTTTTGGAATAACATCCATCGATATCAAAAAATACAACACAATAAGATACACTAAAAATACCCAAAACGGACTACCGCGACATTTTAACCACAACCTCAATTCGTCATACGAGACCCTGTTCCCATACAAATAAAATAGAAAAAAAATGTCCCATTATCCCAACCCTTCTATTGTACTATCAAAGGTCCTCCAGAGATTAGTTCTCGTTGAAGGGGATAAAATCTTAACGATGTGCCACGCAACGGTAGGTTGAATCATTCTTCATATAAAGATTTTATTGATAAGAATATAGGAGTCATTTATAAAAGTAGCTTAGTTGGAGATTATTATTAAGAAATGATTAGGACTGCCTACGTAAATGTATTTTGATAAATAATAGAATCACAGCCTTAGTGTTGGGCACAGATATTTGGCTATTCTCCAAATTGTTCTTGAGTTTGGTACCGAACTCATTCCAAATTAAAGCAAGTAGGGATTTAGAAATGCCTTGATATATACTGGGTCAAACAATATTAGTATCTGGTGGGGTAGGAGAGAGGGAGAGAGACAGTGGGGAAATAAACTGAGGTTTTGCTGTGTTGCTGTGCAGCCCTGACAGCCCAGGTAGTCATGCTCACTAAAGTGTTCCAACTGGTAGTGGTGTCGTGTGGCGGGTCGGCGCATTCCCAATAAAATGGTTGAATGCGCCGATGGCTGCCCCATGCATCAACGCGTGAACGGGTGCTGCCAGAGGGGACTGGTCTGCCGTGGTTCTCATAGTTGCAAGGCATACTATAGGAGGTTTTAGATAAGTAGTATTAGACAATAGTATAATTATTAGCACAGCAGCGAAGTGCAATTAATAAATTGTAAGAAAATTGTTACCAAAAAAAAAACAGACGATTGTTAACAAATGGTACGGACCCCGGGGTCTGTAGATTGTAATTATTATAAATTTAAAAAAATGCCTTTATATTCGATAGCAGTATATTCCTATACTGCTATGGAATATAAAGAAACAAAATAAATAAACTGCTTCTCTATAACCCCGTGTGAATTTTGAATTAGTTTTTCCGCGGGGCCGCCGAAAAAAAAAAGTCGGGTAAAAATGCACCATTGAAAAGAAACCGTTTTCAATTGTGCATTTTTACCCGACTTTTTTTTTTCGGCCCGCCCGATGTGAAGCAGTTACCGTAGCCATATTAATGCTCGCAACATAAAATATCGCTCGCGCGCCGCCACCCCCGCTGCCAATGCAGCATCTCCTTCCTATCTGGTGACCTCACTCACTCGCTGAAACACAACAATTCTCAAAGGAACTGTTATTTGGCTGCGGTATTCTGTGAGGTGGAAGTACATTACCCAGTCGGGTAGCTTACAATTACGCTCCCTACCTCTCTTTTCGCCAGAGCTTCGTTTGTCAGTCAGCAGGGTGCACCGCGTGCAGGTGAAGTTGGCTTTGGTTCAAAGATGTTGATGAACCTCTTACACCCCGACTGCCGAAGAAAGGACCGTAATGTTTTCGAACATTTATTTGTATCATTGTGATTAGAGACAAGGAAATCATTATAACGCTCTGGATTAATGTGAGGATAGCTCATTTTAGGTTTTCAGACTAGCGTTTTTTTCTTTAGGTTTATTTTCCTTTTTTTGTGCGTGTATAGGCACCTTAAGTGTGAGAAATAGTATAGAAGGGCAAACGAGCATAGGAATCACCTAATGGTCAGCAATCATCACAATACATGGACGTCAATTACACGCGCAACTAGTACAATTGGTGCGTTTATAGTTTTTATAAATTAAGTGCAAGCCGGGAATGACCCTTTTCAAATCCTAATTCAGCCGCTAAGTACAAAATGCTAATCAAATTACCAAGTTCATACCAAAAGCTCCATTAATTTACATAGTTGGGTGTTTTATTTTCGAATTGTTATTACTATTTTATTCTTTTGATGTATATCTTTTTCTTCTACCCCTTTTTTTTATACTACATCGGGTGGCAGACAAGCATACGGCCCGCCTGATGTAAAGCTGTTACCGTAGCCATATTAACGCTCGCAACATAAAATGTAGCTCGCACGCCGCCACCCCCGCTGCCAACGCAGCATCTCTTTCCTTTCTGGTGACCTCACTCACTTGCAGGAATACAACAACCCTCAATGGAATTGTTATTTGGCTGCGGTATTCTGTGAGGTGGAGGTAATTCCCCAGTCGGGTAGCTTACAATGACGCACCCTACCTCTCTTTTCGCCAGAGCTTCGTTTGCCAGTCAGCAGGGGTGAAGTTGGCTTTGGTTCAAAAATGTTGATGAACCACTTACACCCCTTTCTTAATGCATTTGTCTCGATCTTCTAATTTGTGTTAACTTCAATGAAGCCAGTTTCTCTTCTTTATACTTGAGATTCTTAAAAGCATCAAGATTGAATACCCAATACTGTTTGACTTAATTATTTCCCAGTGTAAACGGATGTCTTAATTTACCATAAAAATTCCTTTTATGGGCTATTTTTTGTTTATGTGTATTTTGGGCGATATGCTTAATTAGTAGCGCGTTCGATATTAAACTTGGAACATTGTTGCCGTCGATTCACTGTTCTTGTTTGTTTTATTTTTTATTTTCATTTGAGTTTTTAGAAGTATGGTAGGTTTATATGGTTAGTTGTATGTGTGCCGAGAGTAAGTAAAGTCCTTGGTGGTCGACACTATTTATTGTGTTATTCACACAATAGTTCAAATAATTTCAGGTACACAGAACTACTAATATTTATGACAATATGTAAATCCAACCTATATTCGTAATGGACTCGGACAGACTGGCGAGATTGGCCGGGAATACATCGCAATATGATATGCAATATGCTGATGTCGCTAAAAGTTTATACGGGGTGGTTGAATTTTTTTCGTCAGTGCTCAGACCAATTGATGGTTATAATTGAAACACTTAATTCTACTTAACATAATCTACTTCAGATACATTTTGTATTACTTTGAGTGATTTACACCATTTTTTGCACACTATCATCATCAATCTGTATCTACCTATATACATAGACATAATTCCCTTTCCTAATACCTTCCACTTTATGTAATCATCTATGTCTAACGTCAGACACCTCTGTCAGTTCTCTTGAGAGGAAACTTAATGCTTTGTGTTCCTAAAAACGGTTCTCACTTTAGGACTTTTCTCTAGTATCTGATGTCACTGATTCGATAAATGTGATAAGCTGCAACTACTATCTATTGATTATGAGAATTTAGAAGTCCCTAAATGCTGCCATAAATTCAAGCTTACTCCCCAGACCTTACTACTGAACTAGATTTCAGACAATTTTCATTCTAACTTTATCTTTTGCCATATATCCTTTTATCGTACTCTCGTCTCTCCTGTCCCACTCTTTCTTAGCGTACATAATTTTTTACTGGTAATTAAATTCTTCAACACATTTGTCCATCTGCCTATATAAATTTTAATGTGTTAATTCGATGAATTATATTGCGTCGGTCAATTTAAATTAGTGACCGATACAAATAATAACCCTATCCTTTATAAAGACTCCAAACATAATCATAATTCCAAGTATGGCATGATATAAACATCTGCAATACCAAAAGGTGACCAAAAATGTAGAGTCTGAATGCACCACAAAAGCTGAGAAAACAAGCGTCAAGTTTGTTGAGGCAAATTGAGCGCGTAGGAGCGGGCATACTCGTATATTGAACTTGAGTTAAGCGCATAACTCCACTTATCTTACCGCTACCGGTTCCACAGCGGCACTGGTGTGTTTGTGGACATGATATTTATTGTTTTAATAAATTTCTGAGATACGTCTAAATAATGTAGGTGTCCTTTAAAGAACAGATTTTGAATCTGATTTGAAGGCAGTTAATAGAATAGATTTGAACGTGATTTTAATTGCATAAGTTTTATATAATCGTACAACTTTCTATATTTTATCAAAGGTATGTACTTGACCAATTTATTTAGATGGAGCTATATTATAATATATAATGGCTTGAAAGAAAAGCGCGCTTCATACAATTTGATTTGATCGCCAATTAAATTTGAAGAAACGATCTAATCATATGGTTGTTCAGTTTCCTGTAATAAATATACTTTGTATAGACCACATTCGAGGCACTATCATGTAGCCGAGATACCTCCCGAAATTCACAATCTCAATTCATAGAAATGAAAATAAATAAGAGAGGCATACTTCCTATTTCTGAACACTTAATATCGGATACGACAAAAAAAATCTTTCGTCATTTTCTTCCACATTTTTATCCTTAGACACATTATTTCCAATAAGAAAGACAATAATAAAATTCATCTTATCCACAACATTCAAACGGTCTATACTTTCTCACATAGCATCACCTCATCTCAGGTTCCGTCCGGTCCGCGAGATGAGCACTGAGATATTGACTTTTTATTTATTGACATTTTCTAATGTACCTCTACAGCTATAAATCATTCTGGCCCGATACGTAAGCTTCTGATAACACACCTCATTGTTTGGCATACCCGTAATGGATTATTGATAAAACATGTGGGTGTCCCTAATCTGGTTGAGGTAAATCTAAAGAAAATATATTAAGGTAATGAATGATCGTGGTTAGATATTAACTGGACACGATTTATCGTGGTTTTAAGTGTAAATACGGTACTATTTGTCGTTTCTACGGCTAGCGTTCAGTAAATAGTTTGTTCATATCACATTCCGATCAGTGTGACTCTGAAGACAGTATATTTATGACTGTAGTACTTCACTGCTTTCTTTTAGGTCAGCAAACAAAAAAGATCTTTTGCCTTTAAAGCCATCGTTCGTGTCTGCCATCTGACACTAATTCTGCTTATTCCACTGCAAGCAATATGTCTGTAAATTCTAATTCACTTAATTTTCAATTTACCTATCAACTTGAACACCACCTTCGAAGTCCTCTGACTCCGAGTATAAATGTGCTACTTAATATTATCTCTTATAATAGGCTAAGAAGGCTATATATAGGCATAGGCTACGAAGAAGTAAAATTATGTCAAATGTTTGAAAATTTGCAGAAGTTTATTATAGCTAGGGTAGATTGAAAGGGGTGTAACTAGCTCACCACGATCTTTAGAGTCAAAGCTAACCTCACCTGTAACACGTGGTGCAACCTGCCGACTAGCGAATGAGGCTCTGGCATATTTGTAAGCTGTCCGTCTGGGGAAGTACCTCCACTTCACACAATACTGCAGCTAAAAAACAATTCCCGTAAAGATTGTTGCACTCCTGTCAGTGAGTGATGTCGCCAGAAAGGAAGGATATTGTGTTGGCAGCGGGGGTAGCGAAGCCAGAGCGATATTTCATATTGCGGACCTTCATATGGCTGCGGTAACCGCTTCACATCACCGCCACCCGATGTAGCATAAAAAAAGGAACTTCTATTTTTTGTTAAACTGTTTTTTTTTAAATTATGCTATTACTAACAAATATACCCATTACACTACAACATATAATGTAATCATTACCTTGATAGTGAAGTTATTTTTCCAATAGCACATGATTCATATAAGAGTCGTAAGAACTTGTAAGAAAACATTTATCACTGTAACCCGCCGGTTTCTCTAGATTAGCCTACCGACATTTAAAGCCAATTTGTAATTTTATTTTTTCTTTGACTTACAAAGGTTAAAGGTGAGAATTTGTCTTTGGAGAATATTAATCTACGATAAAAATGAAATAACTAATCTTTTGATTTATCACGTGAATTTGTAAAGAAAGTTTTGTGATATCAAAGAATATTGCGTGACAGAATATTGATTTACTGAGATAACTAAGATGATTTTAAAAAATTGTAGTTCGTTGCGAACTGAGACCTTGTGATTTGCAAATCAATTACGTTCGCTCAAAAATTTGCAGGGGTGATTCCTTCTGAACATGTAAATTGTATGTTAACAGATATGAACCCATGGCCAAGAATTAGTATAATGATAGAGGTAAATAAACGTTGTAAGTATACAATAGGATACCGATTTAAAAATATTCATATTATCCCGTTCATGCAATTTTGAGAAAGCTTGATTTATAACCTGTGTTATTTTCTGTATAAGCTATTTTCTGTAAAACGTATCTCTTTTACTGAAAATAGCTCACTTATCAACAATAGGTTACCAAGTTTTATCATCAATATTGAATCATCGGTTTTCACGTAGTAGCGCATTAATATAAAAATAATTGAAAAAATATTCCCATATTTTCCAGTGTGTACTCCCCGCTTTTAGTTATGGTGTAGAGACTTGGACACTGACCATTGGAATGGTTCACATCACAAGCTAAAAGTCGCACAACGAGCTATGGAGAGAACAACTCTCGGATTTTCTCTCAGGGATCACATACGGAACGAGAAAATCAGACGAAGAACCACAGTTATCGACATAGCTCTCAATATCTACAGTGGCAATAGCTAAAGATATAAAGTGGCAATGGGCCGGTCAAATATGCCGAGCAGAAGCTCAGTATGCCGTAACGAAGCATTGACGCCTCCCCCTCCTTCTAGATAGACAGATGACCTCAAAAAAAGCGGCTGGAAGCGGATGGATGCGGAAAGCGGAGAATCGCATATGATGGAAAGCATTAGGGAAGCCCCCTCTAGAGGTCCAACAATGAATAGATTCAGGGCGATAATGATGATGATGACCCTAACTTACGACTGAAAATACTACAAATTTTATGCATATATCAATATATAAGATGGTATCGTGTTCGACGTTACTCAAAATCTTTTGTGTATATAAAAGACAACCGTTACTTTCTGATCTATCAACTCACAGCTTAAACCACTAGACGGATCGGAATTGAAGTTTGGCATACAAATAAATAAATATTTCTGGACAATTTACACAGCGCCATCTAGTCCCAAATTAAGCGCAAAGCTTGTGTTATGGGTACTAGACAACTGATAAATGTACTTAAATGCATTTTCTTTTTGTAAATACATACTTATAATACATAGCAAACACCCAGACCAAGACAAATAGACAAGTTCATGCACACAAATGTTTGTCTTGTGCGGGAATCGAACCCGCGACCTCAGAGTCAAAGCGGCCATAAAGTAACTATTGTGACGTAGGCATCCGATATGAAAGGATTTTTTAACATTTACTCGAAATATCTGGACAAGCGTGTACGAAGTAGGGCGCAAGCTAGTCATTAATAAATGTGTATAATGGGGCCATTCAATATTCTCAGAAATAGAATAGTAATAGCCTCTGCAACAACAATTTGCTACGTAAAAGATATAACTGATCACAGATCTATAAATCGAAGTCATTTATATGCGGCACCAACCTGTTTGTCACCCGTCCGACAACCAGTCTTACCATAATTCAATAAATCGCAATACGGTATCTAATTTCAGAAGCATAAAGTAGCTACTTTTTCTAAGAAGGTAAAGACATGCAGATTTTAAGTTTTTGAAAGATTTATTTGAGCAATTAAATACTAGTTTGACATTTGCTAGAATAAAAACTAAACTGCTACTAGCTGAACGTGTACCACGCGCCAATCCCAAAAATAAAAAATAAAATATGAGAAAAGAAATACAGACTGTACAACAAATTCTGCAGATTTATCAATTTGAAAACCAGTACAAAAATTAATAAAGGAGAGGCTGGATGGAATCCAATATTGCCGAGTCGCAAGGGTGAAGTTTAAACCGAAGTCGGCCGAACTCATCGTAGATTTCCCTGAAGCAATTATCGAAACAATAAACCTAAAATTGCAGCGTCCTGTAACGGGCTCGGTCAACGATCCACGACTTTCCACCAATTATGCGACTTTCCGACCTACTTCGCAGAATGGGAATTCATTAAGAGCTATTCAACTTATCACAATATGACTATTAGCGTTCCATTCAGTTTTTAATTAATCTCGAGACGAAACCCTTGACGAAAAAAAAAAAACTATGGCGGTGCAACATTGCACAGCTACTACTGAGCGGTTTCCCCGAAGGAACTCTTTGATGTTCCCTTTTATTGCTAGAATTGCAGACTATTTACGTCCCGTTTTATAGGAATTTATGTGCGAGCCGCGAAGCGCGAAGCTTGTTACGTGTAAAGGAGCCGAATGTCAAAGACAGAGAAATAATAAACGTGACCAAACGCTTTCCATATAATGAAAGGAAGATGGGGCTTTATTAAATCATGAGTTATGTAATATGACATTAACATCAAAAGCATTTATTATGACTGAGAAGTAACATGCCCATATGATTTATAAGATGCATAAATAAATGACACGCTGAAAGATTTAAGAAATAAATAAATGGCAGATATAATTTCAACTGTTGCTGATCTAGTAAATGTTACAATATCCAAGAATGTAAATTAAGTTTTCAATTTCATTCCACAAGGTAACAATTTCGATGTAAAATTGGTAGGTGCAGATGTTCATGAGCAAATAACTTACGTTGGTTGGAATGAACGTTAAATCTTCGCCGGCTGGATGGGCCCGCGCCAAGAATTGAATTTGCTCATACCCACACAATGTGTAGTGTCTTAGTACGAATTCGGTTTCTAGTTCATGAAATTATGTGTGCAATAAGGGAACTTTAAAATGTTCTTAACGTTAGTACGCTACTACTGTCGTTTTTTTGTACTTTTGTCTTAAATAAAATTTAGTTTGAATTTCAATGTGTTTTTTATGTGTTTCATGGTTGTAAAATATTCTATTATCAATTTTTTTATACCACTAAGGTGACAAACAAGCATACGGTTCCTGATGGAAAGCAGTTACACATGCGCGTTGCCGACTCTATAAAAATGTCTTTACGCCCTATTTGAAAAATCCCATGCTGTAGTCTAATGGGAAAACCTCAAAAGGCAGTTCATTTCACAGCTTGGTTTGTTTGTTTGTAAAAACTTTATTGTAATACAGCAATAACAAATAAGCATATGCAAAAACATGTTGTACAATGGCGGACTTATCCCATCAGGGATCTCTTACAGTCAACCATGGAATGTTCACAGGAGTTTACTAATTTTGCAAGGTAGATATATGAAAGCACTTTACAATTTCTTTGTACAAATATTTTTCTAGGAACTTAAAAACAATAATATATATATATATACAATACATACTATACATGAATAATACTTACACAATACAGTACATAATTAATAAATACGATACAATACATACATATAATACATACATACATACACAATAAATACTAGTTTAATATATATCATTAGCTTGACACGTCCGAAGGTTCAGTCCAGAGCTTCAGCAATTTAGACTTGAAAGATTGAATAGTTTGGGCCATCTTCACATCAACGGGCAGAGAGGCTTGGTATTACGTGGAAGAAAACTTCTCTGGAACCGCACAGTACATCTATTCAAAAAGACCCTGTTTGTTCTACGTTAACAGGGATTAAAATAGCGTTTTAAATTCTAGGCACTAACAGTGATTTGAATTATTAATGTGGATATTTTTTTAGTAAAATTTCCAATCACCACAGAGATCAATCACAAACATTGTATGAATAAATCACAGCCTATATAATAAAGCGCGCGGTGAATTTGCTAAATTTAAAAAAAAATGTTACAAAATAAAAAACGCGCGAAATACATTCCGCCTTCGTTCATAATTGTACTCAAAATCATTTTTTTTAGTTTTATAAAAAAAATGTGTATGAAGTAGTGAGTATGAAAGTATTATTCTTATTATATTCAATTCATAGTTGCATTTACTTAAAAAGGGTGATAAAAAGTAGAGTGTCCACTTCGGTGTAGTGTTGCTCACTATTTAAAAGCTCGAGCAACATACTTTATATCCCTTTCTGCGCTCAGGATTCAACTTTAGGATCGTATGCTATACTTGAGATTCTACGCTAGAAGAAATAGTTCTCTGCTCCCTTAGTAAACAATCTACTATAATAACTTTTAAACTTTCGCGTTGCATGATTTATGAACTTCATTCATGACACTTCATATGATTTATGACACTTCATTCAGATCATAAAGAGCCTGAAATTGGAGCCTGGTGATATTATGGTGAGTTTTGATGTGGAATCACTATTCACTAATGTTCCAGTAAAGGAGTGTCTGAATGTCGTGAAGGACAGACTTGCAGACAGCGAAATGCCGTTCAATTATATTGATCTACTTGAACACTGTTTAGATGGCAACTTCTTCCTTTTCCAAGGGCAACACTACCTCCAGATCGATGGCGTAGCAATGGGAAGTCCTGTAGCTCCAGTACTTGCTAATCTCTGGATGGAACATTTTGAAGAGAAAGCATTGAGCCTCGGCCCGCAGACCATTAGGCTCTGGAAAAGGTATGTAGATGATATTTTTAGTATCGTCAGAGGAAGCAAACAGGAAGTGGATCAGTATATTCAACATCTCAATTCCATTCATCCCAAAATGAAGTTCACTTATGAAATGGAAACGGATAGATCGTTGTCCTTTTTGGATGTAAGGATGTCCGTAAAATCAGATGGGTCAGTGGCACACTGTGTATACCGCAAGCCTACACACACGGATAGGTACTTACATGCAACATCCCACCACCACCCGCGACACTTGCAATCCGTTATGACATCTCTAAAGAACAGAGCCTACGATCTCTGTGACCCTGAACATTTAGAGCAAGAGTTGGATCATGTTCAGGAGGTACTTAAAAGAAACGGATATAAAGTGAATGGACGACTCAAGAAACCGGCAAGGAGGCTCAGGCATCCAGAGGTGAAGAGACAACCAGCCCACATGCCCTACATCAAAGGAGTGACAGATAAGGTTGGCTCGGTATTAAAGAAATATTCCATCCCAACCGTTTACACACCGAGTACAAAAGTCAACCATTTGGTGGGTTCACCGAAAGATAGCTTGCCACTACAAACTCCAGGCGTCTACAAAATAAACTGCAGCTGCGGTAGTTCTTACATAGGGCAAACGAAGCGAACCATCGCTGAAAGGGTCCGAGAACACATCGCCGCTGTTAAGAACCGCCAGACAAGCAAATCAGCGATTGCAGAACATATACTCGAAGCAGGCACGAATCACTGGATTGAATTTCATCGTACGCAAGTCCTCTCTACAGATCGCCACTTCTTCTCAAGAATTGTGCGGGAAGCGATTGAAATGAAGAAATATACTAATTTCAATCGAGAAGATGGATATAAGTTATCTGCGACATGGAACCCAGTGATTAAGATCACTCAACCTCGTTTTGATTTGCAGTCGGGTAACAGACAGAATATGGACGCGTCGGTTAGCTCGCAGAATAGGGATGTCGTGAGTGTAGTATGTCGCGGTACATGGATATCGAACAACACGGGGGTAGATGAAGATTCATCGACCTCGACAACGGAGACAGAGTAACACCGCTGAGACAGTCAGCCTGTGACCACGGCCGGTGCAACCTGGTCGAAACGTCAGGCAATAATAAAGGTATGTAAATACCCTTATGCATGATCGCGTTAATTCCCGTTCTTATATTTCATAAAACAATCTACTATTTTTTCACTTCGGATCAAATAATCCCAGTCTACTGTAATGTCTGTCGTAACTCGATAGAGTTGGAAGGTTTTCTTAGTTTGTTTATAATAATCAAGACATAATATTAATATGAGTGTTATTATATTAGATGGTATACGTACTAAAGAATATCTCCTAATATCAATATTAACGTTATGAGACAATATGGAGTAAGCTCTCAACCCTTCATTTGATGGGAGACCCGTATCCCAGCAGTGGGATGAATAAAGATTGATTACGAGACAATATGTCCTATTTTTTTTTGACGCCCGACGCGCGCTGTCGCACCCCCCAGCTGTGCTGGAGGGAGGCGGAAAATCCTCTTCGACACCCCCTCAGCCTGGTTGCTACCAGACTGACCTTTAAAGGGCGAATCAGGCTTTTAACTGACTAGAAACCGCCTGCCTAACTACTTTTAGC
This sequence comes from Hypsopygia costalis, assembly GCA_937001555.2. Taxonomy (NCBI): domain Eukaryota; kingdom Metazoa; phylum Arthropoda; class Insecta; order Lepidoptera; family Pyralidae; genus Hypsopygia; species Hypsopygia costalis. The sequence goes on from OW443335.2 coordinate 8,867,905, forward strand.
CACGATGGCTTTAAAAGTGCAAACGAATATAGCGCAAACTATATTTTTAAAAGCATTTCAGTTTCACGACGATGCCTGTAATCAATTCTTACAAGTTAAATTGACCCATTTCTCAGTGCCCTCTGGAGCTGAAATTTGACACTCGTTTCTCTATTATTTAAATTCTATATTATGTTATGCGTATCAAATAAAAGAACCTGGTGAGCGAAATACAGTAAGTAAAGTTTTTATTACTTACTTTTTTATTTTTATTACTTTTTTTTATTAGCTACTAATAAAAGCTTATTATATTTTAAAAAAAATAGTTTTTTATAAGTAATAATACATATATATATATATATATATATATATATATATATATATATATATATATATATATATATATATATATATATATATATATATATATATAAATAAATGAAAAAACTGACTGGCTGACTGATCAATCAACGCACAGCTAAAATTATTGGGCTGAAATGTGGCAAAGGTCATGACATAAATACCCGTATCTGCAAACAAAAGATTTTTGAAAATTTTCAAGGGATACCTATGCGCGAAAGCATTCGCGGACGAAAGGTAGATTTTTGTCAATTTTTAATATATCATAGGTACGATTTCTATATTTCAAAAATTCCCATTTTAGTGTTCATTATTTAATATAACATAAATTTTATTGATTTTCAATAAAATTTATGTTATATTAAGTAATGAACACTAAAATGGGAATCAAATATCGCACCATCTTAAATTCATTTCCAATCCCATAGCAAATGCTCTTGTGTTGATATTGGCTTCAAGCATTTTAAGTATGTTTTGAAATCATTGAAATTCAAAATGTACTCTCATCATTCTTATAAAAACATCATTATCAACAACTCGACTACTAAAATAAATGCAGACAGACATTTCGACATAGGCACAAGCTAGTCGCAACTTGAATTAAGCACTCTTCTCTATTCACTAGAGAGGATGTTAATTAAGCCTCTGAAAGCATTAGTAAAAAGAGCCTTGTGAATAGATTTCGCGGAAGCGAGGCTAGGTTTAAACTTGATGAAGCACGTTTTAAAATTTTACAATTTGTAGGTGCGCTCGTATGAATTTTTAATAACTGACTAGCTTTATTGAAAACTAGCTGACTCGCGCAACTTCGTCTGCGTGTGACAAAGCGTTGAGAGTGAAGCGTAAAGATTATATTAAGCCATAGTTTTCATTGGTGCTCCGCTCCTATTGGTGGTAACGTGATGTTATATAGCCTATAGCCTTCCTCAAAAAATAGGCTATCTAACACTAAAATATTTTTTCAATTCGAATGAGTAAGTTCCTAAGATTGGCGCGTTCAACCAAACAAACAAACTCTTCAGCTTTATAATATTAATATAGATTTCATTACTCTAGATTTTTTAAATAAAATGCATTAATGGTCATCATAATTACAACTATGTTTCCATTCAAACTATCACAGTCCTTTCAAAAAGCCCGGTGGTCGAATGACTAGTAATGGCTACTTTGATATCCGTATAAGACAACAATTTGTGTGAAGATATGACCATGTGATTTTGACTTGGTCTGGGTATTTTATATGTATGTATTTACAAAAAAAAAACTTGTTTTATACAATTTATCAATTATCTATTACATGGAATACAAGGTCAGCTTCGATTACTTTATCGAACATTAACCCAACAATTAAAACTTTTCCTGTTTTAATGCCACAATCGGCCGTCTTCAGCTTTTATGAGTTCCCTGTGTTACATTAAAGGTTTACATGTTACATAAAGGAAGGAGATGCTGCGTTGGCAGCAGGGGTGGCGGCGCCGCGCGAGCGAAACTTTATGTTGCGAGCGTTAATATGGCTAACCGCTTCACATCAGGCGGGGCGTATGCTTGTCTGCTACCCGACGTAGTATAAAAAAAATAATGTTTGATAGGTAGTCTAACAATACTTATTATATACTTATTATTAACTAACTTTCTATTCAGATAATTTTAGATAGTAACACTAAAGTCCAACTAGAACTTATATAAATTACTTAGATAAATTCAAGAGTAGTAAGCGGTAAATCGAATCATAAAATCCAAGATTGATTAAAGACTCCAAGTTTGAACTTTGCCAATAACTTTTCCGGTCTAGGTACATAAACCAATCCAAAGTAATCCTCTAAGATAAATGAACAAGATCCATACGTAGAATCAGAACTGAAATGAAAATTGAGGCAGCGAAATGAAAGGCAAGAGTTAATTATGATCCTAAAATAACATTTCGTTTTGGATCCAGATAAATTGGTTTCACTTGTCCCGAACGTAAGTTGTTCATTAGCGTTTAAATAAATTCATTAATAAGCCTAGCAAGAGACAAGCAGTCAACGCTCGAATCTATAAATCAAATAGTGAGGGAGTGTCAGAGACAAAAGGACGATACCGTGACTTCGCAGTTATACACATTACCGTAGAGAATGTCTGACAAATTGTCGAACATCTCAGTCGAACATCCATAACAATCTTGATCTGAACTTGAAGTTAATGATCTTGTGTATCTACAAAAGGCAATCGTTACTGACATATCAACGCACAGCACAAAACTAGATGGATCGGATTTCAATTTGGCATATGTAGGTCTTAATGACGTAGTCATCCTATCATCTAAAAAAGAATATTAAAAATTTCCACTAGCTACAGAGTTTTTTATACGACTCCAATGTTACATGCATATGGCATTAACGTAAAGCAGTTACAAAAAAAATATTCGGTAAAAGCACAAGTTTCTAACAGATGTCCTATTTTTTTATTTGTATATCCAAACAAATAACAAGTGAAATAATCAAATAAACAAAATGGGTTGAACAGAAAAATATACGGCTAACGAAACTGACTACATAACAATAACATTAGAAAATTTTATTATTTTGTTACCATTAATTTACAAAAAAGGTAGTTCACAAAAAAAAAAGGAATTGCATCTTTATAGTTCATTTAAAAAATAGGAGCACTAAATATATATTTTTTAAACATGTCATGTTAGAAACTCTACGAAGTTCGACAATCTCGGCAGCTGTGAAGTCAAAAATTTCACTCCATAACCAAAAGCGGTTCCCACAAAGATCTTTCTTCACATTCGATGTGGAACGCACATTAATCTAGGTAACGGTCGCATATACAACACGAATGCACGCCTTCACATCTCTATCTATTGTTACTGGTACATTGACAACTTTATTCATTTCCCTTTGTAAATTCTTCTACTGATTGCATGACGTCATTGCTATTTCGATTGCGTGCTGAGAAAGTAACATGGTAGAACAGAAAATGTTACAATGGTATGTAGAAAATATCGATGATAAAACCACGTTAACATCAGGGGCAAAAATATCCTTGTACAGTTCTGCAATATCTTCTCACGCCTAGTGACTTCACTCAGTTGCTGAAGTCGCAGGTACCATAATTATCCTCACGGACACTATTTGGGCCATCTCTTCCGTGAGGTGGAGGTCCTTCCCAGTCAGGCTATCACTACCTATCTTTCGCCAGAGTCTCTTTTATTAGACGGCAGGGTGCATCACGTGCAGATGAAGTATGTAGATTGTCGTGAGCTAGTGAGTAGACCTTACACTGACTATCATTTAGATACCAAAATCATTCATTAATGCCCTTAAGGCTTTTCTCTGCCTAAAATAGAATCTGTTAAAACATCTGACTTTATTTTATTTTGTCTCAATCTATGCTCATCATTGAAGAGTATGCCCACCTATATTCTACCCAGATATTCTTTGGTACAAAGCATTATAGTAGGCATATATCCTGCACTGTCCAGCAGTAAACAGACACAAGCAGATGATGATGCTCATCAACAAACAATAAAGTCAAGTTGTCACAACAAATTCTCCTAACCAATACACATAGTTACCATAATCTTATCACAATCATCCTTTAAAGGCGACACTCACACACATACGCGAAATCACCTTAACCCTAAACTGATTCCATACCAAAGGTCGTTAAGGAAGGCAATGTACCGGAGTCTTCCGACCGATTTATCTATGTTAGCGCACCCGCGCCATCTACGCTACGTTAAAAATGACAGCTTCATGTTTTCTATAAGGCGCATTCAATATCTCGCTCGTTTACATATTTTTCAATTTAGGAACGTGATAGAGCGGCTTTGCTGCGCTTACAAATAATACTTTAAGAAAAGATTTGTGGAGATTTGAAAGCGTGCAAGGCTAAGGCATAGTCTATAACATATATGATATCATAACCACATTAAAGTTTAGTAAACTAACCCGCCAACCCGCAGTTGAGCAGCGTGATGTGAGCATCCCAACAATGGGATGATTATGGGTTGATGCCAAGCCAATGAACTAAAACTATTTATACTTAACACCAGTCAGGATTGACTGGTGTAAAGCAGTTATCGTAGCCTATTCTGAATTGCAAGGAGTTTTACTAGCGCTCTAGAACGCATAGATTACTTACGCACTTTCCCATACTTATCCCATACTTGCCTGCTACAGTTGACCACACACATGGAAGATCAGTTCAAATCGTCGGTGACCCAATGATATCACATCGACTGGATTTTCTCTCTCTATCCGTAGAGATGTAGCGTCTCTTTGCGTTCTATATAATTATCTAGTACAAGCCATGCTTAGTTTAGGATTAGATGGCGCTGTGTAATTTGCCCAGGAATATTTACTATTTATTATTTGTTCAAATATTTGTCAATTAAGTAATTTATTCGTTGCGGAGAAGCTCGATGGCGACGTTGTGCGTGTCAGTCCAATCGAATACGCAAGTTAAGCAATGTCGAGTGTAGCCTGTCGTGCTTCAGAGGGCACGTCTTTACGTGGTAAAAGGCGGGACCGATGCTTTCATCGGTCCCGCCTTTTGTCATTAGATGACAGTCGTTAAGCTGAGTTAGTGGCCTTTAGGCGGCTTGAAAACACTGGCCTCCGCCAACTCGCAGTTGTGCAGCGTGGTGGAGTATCCTCTAAACCCCTTCGATTGAGAAGAGGCCGGTATCTCAGTGGAACGATTAAGGGCTGACGACGACGACGAAGTAGTTTATAAATGTTTTCGATTATTTATCCTATTCCAACCTTTACGTTGAGTGTCATCGATGTAGAGATTTAACGAAGAATGTTTTTATTCGTGGAAAGGAGCTAAACCGAGCGAGGAGGGATTAGCAAGAGCGGATATACGTCCTCAATAACTTTAAATTTAAAAGAAATATCGTTGGAGCTACAATTTATGAGATGAGGAGAATATAAAGGGGTTCAGTTTCGATATATTACTTTGAAATAAGTCTACTTTATGTTATCTTTCGTTTCATAGGTGAATAGCATTTAACTGAAGATGATTCATATTACAGATCGATGATATGTTAACGCAGTATGGTAACGCTTACTTATATTTTTTTAAATTTAATTTTTCACTAATATACTCGTAATTTACATCATATAATTGAATAATTATTATAATCAGAGAAGTATTGTTATCATTATAATTATTATTCCGGTAATCGAGTGTCTTTTATAGCGATAGATGAATGTATACCTACCTGATAAACTATGTACATTACATTCGGATATAACTTGTGAGTGTTTATGGAAATTAGAAAAAAATATTCTGAACTACAGGTTCGATCCTCGTACAGGACAAAATTTGTGTGCATGAAAATTGTCAGTGTAAACGAAGTATAAAAAAAACTACTTTGGCGCACTATGTCCTTTTTGGGGGGGTTGTTGGTTCATTAACATCTTTGAACCAATGCCAACTTCACCTGCATGCGTTGAACCCTGCTGACTGGCAAACGAAGCTCTGGCGAAAAGAGAGGTAGCGAGCGTAATTGTAAGCTACTCGACTGGGGAATGTACCTCCACCTCACAGAATACAGCAGCCAAATAACAATTCTATTGAGGGTTGTTGAGTTTCCTGAAATTTATAATGATCCTACGTACAGAACCCTCGGTGGGCGAGTCCGACTCGCACTTGTCCGGTATTTTTTATACAACATCGGGTGACAAATGAGCATACGGCCCGCCTGGTCTGAAGTGGTTGTCGTGGCCATATAAACACTCGCAACGTAAAATATCGCTTACCCGCAGCGACCCCCGCTGCCAATTCAGCAACTCCTCCGTTTTTTCCCGGTGACATCACTCACCCACAAGAACACAACATTTTTATTTTGCTGCGGTATTCTGTGAGTTGGAGGGATTGTAATGCACAGTAATTTGTTGTTATATACTTACGAAATCAACTTTCGCGTGACAAATGAAAAAAACAACTTAAAATAAGAGTCGTTGTTTATAAAGATAGTGTCACTGTTTTGTTCTCTATTGCCTTTTAAGAACGTGGCGTGAACAAAGTCAATGTAATAGGAACTTATCTAAGATCTGGTCACGATTGTAAGGTGCGTTTGTAAGCTGTTCGAGAGCAAAGTTTTGTTCAAATTAAAGGAGATAACCCGATAATAAGGTGGCTTGATGAGAATTCGAGGAAATGATTGTTTCGAATTGCTAAAACTTGCAGTAACACTTATTTTTAGATAGTCAAAGTTTATATGGAAACTTTACATAGGTACTGTGGTATAAATTATAATCATCATAGATGGAACAAAGTATTTCGTAGTTCGTATCTCTATACGAACTACGAAATACTTAGTTACGGAGTTATAGTTGTTGTTATAGAGGAGCTCGATGGCGTCGTTGCGCGTGGCTGTCTAATCGATCACGTAAGTCAAGCAACGTCGACCGTAGCCTGTACTTGGATGGGTCTATTTATCTCGAATCTCCTCAGTGCTTCGGAGGGCAAGCCTTTAGGCTTTGAAAACACTGAACTCCGCCATCCCGCAGTTGAGCAGCGTGGTGCTCAACTGCGGGATGCTCTAAACCGCGTCAATTGAGAAAAGAGAGAAGAAAGAGAGAAAAGAGGACTAAAGTAAAGACCAGTGCTTCCTCACCGCTATGACCTTCGGTGCAGAAACTTGGACACTGACCGTCGGGCTAGTTCACAAGCCAGTTCTTCTCAAGAAGCCCCGTCGCCGGAACTGGCACTTAAATTCACTTTCACATTCAAGATAGTGTGATGAAAGTGAATTAGCTTAGATTCACTTGCGGATTTAGAGTAGTAATGATTTATACATGTTCTTATATTTAATTTGTATGACGTTTCTAAGTGCTTTATAAAGTCCAAGGAATAAAGATATATTGATTTTGATTTTTTTTTATTTTTAAGCTAAAAGTCACACGCATGGAGAGAGCGTTGGAAGCGGGTGGATGCGGAAAGCGGAGGATCGCATATGGTTAAGAGCATTATGGAAGGCCTATATCCAGCAGTAGATACAAGCTGTGATACAAGCTGATGATGATGATATAGTACTATAGCTTGCACCTGCGATTTCGTACATGCGTCCGGGTATCCTGCAGGAATTTTCAGAAATCCTTAGCTCGTGAGTTTTTAATGTTTGTCGTTTGCATACCGAGAAATGCATGGTGACAAATCTTTTTGTTTTGTAATGGATAATAGCTATGAGAATATGAATAGAGAGATTTCAGATTTGCAAAATCAATAAAATAGATATTATTTGATTATTTCAAATAAAATTGGGTTATCAAAAACTATTACACAACAGTCTTACTTGTAAAATTGGCTCACATTTCGCCTTTCATTACATTCTCCCTCGAAGCTATAATAGCTAGTGACTTGACAGTTCCGATATTAGTTATGATATCTTTACGTAACTAGCACCTAACGCCATTTCTGACCCAGCGTTAACCATCGCTTTTGTTGGGAAACGTGATGTAGAAAGCGAATTTTACGATTGGTTATAATCTTTATGCGGATCTCTAAATTCACTTCGCACAAAGAAAGCAATTCCAAATGAAACTTTGATAAACGAAACTAAAAGTCAATGAAGCCACAGTTATTGGCACGAACTTTGGAATAGACAATTTGGTCACGTACAAATGGCGCGTGGTAAACGAAAGTGTTTTACAAGCACATAAATGTGATCTGTTTGTGATGTAGTATTAGCGAATAGTTATGTCATGATAGTTCAGTAATGATTGTTTGAGATGTGGAAGTTTATCTTATAAAATATGTCTGCTGCAACAGATGTTGAATGCTGATTAAGTGAGCTGCGCATTACATAACATTCGCGTGCGTACTCTAAACGTTCGCCTTTTGAACCTGTGCGGAGTTTGAAATGTAAGTGGCTCATCAAGATCTTTAGAGCCAAAGCCAAGCTCGCCTGCACATGGTGCATCCTGCCGACTAATGGAAGACTCTGGGGTGTAAGTGGTTCCTCAACATCTATGAACCAAAGCCAACTTCACCTGCACGCGGTGCACCCTGCTGACTGACAAACGAAGCTCTGGCGAAAAGAGAGGTAGGGAGCGTAATTGTAAGCTACCCGACTGGGGAATGTACCTCCACCTCACAGAATACCGCAGCCAAATAACAATTCCCTTGAGGCTTGTTGTGTTTCTGCGAGTGAGTGAGGTCACCAGAAATGAAGGAGATGCTGCATTGGCAGCGGGGGTGGCGGCGCGCGAGCGATATTTTATGTTGCGAGCGTTAATATGGCTACGGTAACCGCTTCACATCAGGCGGGCCGTATGCTTGTCTGCCACACGACGTAGTATAAAAAAAAAAAAAAAAAAAAAAAAGAGCCTCTGGCATAAGAAAAGTAGGGTACAGCGTATCTGTAAGCTACAGAATAACGCAGTCGAATAACAATTCCCTTGAGGGTTTTTGTGTTGCTGCGAGTGAGGTCACCAGAAAAAAGGAAGATGCTGCGTTATCAAAGGGATGACCGCGCGCGATCGATTTTACATGTAGCGAGCATTAATAAGGCTTAGGTAACCGCTTCAGAATAGACAGCCCGACGTAGTATGAAAGTAGTTATAAAGTCTTCCGATTCCGAGCTGAGGTAATTCAATGGAGAACAAAAGTTGTCGATAAATATTTCTCAAAATAAGCAAGCTGAAGTGACAGTGGATCGATTTCACTTACTGAGTCACCGATGGCATCATAGATGGAAGAGGGAACTTCTGGGGCAGAGGTAGAATATGGGCCGACGAACTGTTGAGTGCGTTGGGGCTAGAACGACTTCAAAAAAGCAGCTGGAAGAGGCTGTATGCTATGCGGATTGCGATGAATGAATTACGGTGAAAATCATTGGAGAATGCGGAAGATTAGATGGTGTATGTTTGTAAGGACACATCCATATGTGTCCCTACGATTGAACTTGTAATAACAGCTCACTGGTCCCTATAATCAATCTCAGATATATAATAGTGCAGGGCTCATACTGACAAAGAAAGAAGATATATACAAAATTCCTCACATCAGTAATAAATCGATGCACTTAGGTGGGTTATGAATGTGCTTAGGGTCAATCTGAATGATAAGGTTCAGAAATGGGCAAAACAGATGTTGATATATCGATGCTCTTTATTCGCCATTCTCTATCCCATTTATAATTTCAATGGTCGAATATTTTAAAGTTTATATAAAATATACCATCTTCTGAAAAGTATGATAGTTGAAGTGTATAGGCAAAACAATACTAGTTCAATGTGAACATTAACAATTTCTGTAACCCTGTCAAACTTTAAGACAGACAATATTTTGTATAACAACAAGCACATATCACAAACTTTTTGTTTTTTTTCTTTGTATATGATTTACGTAGACGGCGCGAATTCAAAGACCCTATATTGGTGGCAGAAGAGGTCTCTTGCTCAATGATTTATACTGTGAACTGGAAAGAGGTTCCGCCGTTCCGTTTAATATCTTTGATTTACGATAGAAACTGCGCGCATAAGTGCCAGTTCCCTCGATGATATGTGGCGTGCCTGTTACGATTCACTCCTTTTTTTGTTCCAAGAATAATGACATAGTATAGCTGCTTAATAACCAGCCTTGTAGAACGACGGTCGTGGCCTAAGGCGCGAATTTTACATCGATTTATCTTTGTATGCATTTTATTTACCGTCTCTAAAGATTGAGTGCTAATGTCGGTGAAAAGTAGCGCGGCAATTAAAGTTTTGCTTCTTAATTGTTCAATATATTGGTATAGGCCGTAATGCGGAAATACTTCAAGAATTTCAAAGTAATAACAAACTTCAAATATTTGTCACAAGACATTATTATATATATTTTTGTAATACGCATCATTTCAGGAAGAAACGTTTTTATCGTTGCTCAAGTATAGAGGCATGAAATGATAATACATATAAAGGATGCTGAAGTACTTGTTGTTGCCCCTAAAATTGTCACTGAAATCCGCCGATACGTTTCGGAGATTATTTAAGTCAAATGATGGACAGATTAATATTTTAAAAACAGCCATTTTAGATTAAACATCATTTTTTAATTTGTCATTTATTTTGAAATCGTAAACAGATTCTTCAATTTAATATATATTGGTAAGTAAGTATAGTCTATAACCATAGAATATGTGGAACAATTTATTGTAAATATCATTATGAAATAAATTACGAATAAAAGCTGTGAATGACTCAGTAACACCAAGCATATAATAACAAAGAGTAGCCAAAGTTTCCAACCGTCCATTTCAGTGCCAGTAATTACATTAGTCTATTGCTCCGTTATTTTGACGTGAGAGATAAACAAATGAACAAACATATACTTTGGCATTTAATTATGATTTAGATAATAAAACGAACGTGATGTTCCATGTTAACTCGCCTTAATTAACTTTGCTATAATTTTAAAATTTAGAGATGCATGCGGGGTATGAAAATTCAGTTTCAGATTCGTAACTTGCACTCTAATGCCTTAACTAATACGAATTGTTTGTTTGTTCGTTATTTACAGTTAAAGCTGTGAAATTTGATATGAAGATAGCTAGAACGAATCTTGGAATTTTTAGGATAGCCAGCCGTGATCGCAAGTTCATAATAAAGTGTCAGCTAAAAAGTAAAATTGAATATTGGATGCAGCAAAGTTGATACATGAACAGTCGTGACTTGCAGACGTAGAGCAGTGTTCGAGGGGACAGTGCAATAACTCATCTTCCAGCCAGAGAAAGCCAGCAAGTTATTTCCAAGACAAATAGTTTTGATGTCACTACGAGAGGAGCCCATCGATTGAAGAGCTCAACATGTGCACGTTGTTTGAAATCTCCTTCAAAGACAAACATAAGAAAAACATGGTTATTATTTCGAGTCAAGATGATTAACGGTTCAGGAATTGAATTTTATAGGATTTTCGACTTTATTTCTATTTGTCAATGGCAGATACACTTTTCGAAAACATAAAGTGTGATCTTAGTTTATTTACAAGATTTTTCTTATTGCATGACGTTAAATTTAACTTTAGAATACAAGCTTATTATCTTTAGCGTCTATTGTTGAATGTTTCAAAAACACAGTGCCTAGAATCTATGGATTATTTTTAAAATGCCATATGCGATAACAATATTTATGAAGACGTAGAAGCTGTATTTATTTTGTAGATTAAAAAATAACTGCTTACATTTTGTGGGAAAGTGACATTCATAGCCACACAAAAGGCAAATTGCAAAGGATTGTTTACACAGGTCCGTGCAAATCTTCCGTCAGATTAAGTTAAGCAAAAGTAAATGACACAAAAGCTTATCGTTTATTCAGAATTTGAGGTACCTATGCCTAAAAAAACAAGGTTTTTAACGTCACCAACCAAATTAAAAATAATTGCGACAAGAGAAGGACTTTACTGTTAAGACATAAAGTTGAAAATGCAACATCGAACATTGTAGTAACTTTGTTGAATTCTACGTAATCCTTTTTGTAGCTTTGTGATGCCTGTCAAAGTTGCCAATTGTCTACAGCTTCTTTTAGAATAGCGACAGCAAATGACAATCTTTTGTATCTGTCTTTATACAAGATAAACACCATAAATTATCGACTTGTACACTTTTGTCTAGGATGCCACACAAATAGATTTTGGTATTGTTATAGACAAATGTATTGTAATTAAGAATTTGCGTGGAAAACTTGAATGGATAAGGATATGATGAAATGAAATGAATGGAACTAGATGTCAAAAAGGATAGACATAGTATTATTCATTTGTGGGAAACATAATATTTTTGTTTTTTTTTGTACTTACTCAAATTTTGTTTCTTTTAGAAAAAAGGAAGGCTTTGTTTCTTTTTAATTGTTAAACCCTTAATTTGTAATTAACTTGCCGCTAGTAACAGACTGCCTTGTTATTTTACCACAAGTACATAATTCCTGTGAGTCAATCATATAGGAATTAGGTAAGTACCCGCTTAGTATTTTACTATAGGAAATCGACGTCCCCTACGTAAACATCGAAAGTAATTTTTAGACACTTTTCAATATAGCGTTACAAAGTTAGATTATGGCATTATTACTTAAATAGGAAATGTATATTAACCCTGCTACATATAATAATGATAATAATAATTTTCAGATACAGTAGGTGGTTCTTCTAGACACGGCCCACATCGTGAGAAGGTTGCTCACTCTAGAGCCCTAACCACCGATAACTTGGGTCTTTTTCTTTATATGATTTATTTATGAAAATGTAAAAAATTGGAGAAAGATGAACAATAAATGAAATCATAATTATACCACTTTGATTACGTTATACACATTATACACGCGTATATATGGAAGTTTTTTGGAATTTAGACTTCATGTTTCGATGATTTAATTGGAGACCGTCGAAATACTTGTATAATAAAAATATGTACTTTATATTTGTGCTATGTAATTGAGATGTTCATACTTAATTTAACAATTAAGCTGGGTCTTTCAGTATTCCCTTTCACGACTATTCCACATGAAAAGAACCCCTGTGTTTTAGAGAAGAGTTATATATAATAGGTAGGGGAAAAGTCTTTTCGCATTATAGTATGTATGAACTTGTAATAAAATCTCTTTGGTTATACCATTTGTATCAGGCAGGTTTTGATATCTTTAAAAAGTTTAAATTTTAAAAAAGATAATTCCAAATTCAAATTAGATAAATGTGTGATTTTCATTTGTTTTTTTTACTGTCAAGATGAGTGAATCTAATGAAGAAATTCGATTCATTTTAAAATTTTACTACAAAAAAGGTAAAAATGCAACGCAAGCTGCGAAAAAAATTTGTGACGTTTATGAACTTAGTGCAGTGTCTGTGAGAGTAGCACAAATTTGGTTTAAGCGTTTTCAATCAGGAAATATTGATGTGAAAGATGCACGTCGCTCTGGTCGCCCTGTTACGGATAAAATGGATGCCATTTTTGAAAAAGTGGAGCAAGATCGGCATATCAGTAGTTACGACGTAGCTGAAGAATTAGGAATTGACCACAAAACAGTTTTGGCGCATTTGAAAAAAGCTGGGTACACTAAAAAGCTCGATATTTGGGTGCTTCACGATCTCACTGAAAGAAACCTAATGAACCGTGTACTCATTTGCGATTCTTTACTACGACGTAATGAAAGCGAACCGTTTTTGAAGAAGCTTATAACTGGTGATGAAAAGTGGATCACGTACGACAAGAACGTGCGAAAAAGGTCATGTTCAAAGGCCGGTCAGGTTTCACAGACTCTGGCAAAACCCGGGTTAACCCGCAACAAGGTGATGCTGTGTGTATGGTGGGATTGGAAGGGTATTATTCATTATGAGCTGTTACCGCCAGGCAGTACTATCGATTCTGAACTCTACTGTGAACAACTGATGAGATTAAAGCAAAAAGTTGAGAAAAAGCGGCCGGAATTAATTAACAGAAGGGGTGTGATTTTTCATCATGATAACGCTAGACCTCACACATCTTTAGCCACTCAGCAAAAATTAAGAGAGTTTGACTGGGAGGTGTTAATGCATCCACCGTATAGTCCTGACCTTGCACCTTCTGATTTCCACCTGTTTCGGTCTCTTCAGAATTCTTTAGGCAATGTCAGGTTAACATCACGAGAAGACTGCCAAAACCACTTGTCGTGGTTTTTTGAACAGAAGTCCCAAAATTTCTATAGTAATGGGATCATGTCTCTACCTACAAGATGGCAAAAAGTTATCGAACAAAATGGCACCTACATACTTTAGTTAAATGTAAATAAACTTTATTAAAAAATGTTTTGAATTTTCATATAAAATACGAAAAGACTTTTTCCCCAACCTAATATATTTAGAATACCTATTATTCTATTTCTTTAATAAATGTCCTTAAATTTTCTCAGTCATATAGGTTCATTAATTTAAACCAGATCAAGCTTAAAATAACAAGTTAATTTCATTACCACATACCTACTTTAGAAATAAAAGTCATTTTGCGGAAACATAAATTACAAATTTTATGGACCTCATTAATTTGGTGTGAAAGTGTAATGAAAATAATAGATGAAATGAATGTGATATAAAACGATCAACGCTATTGATAGTCTTATAAGTGGCTATCAAACTTTTTAAATATATTGTTGATATGAATTACAGATTTACATACAATACTTAAAAGAAAAACATTGGCCATACGTTTATTTCCACATCGTCGTCCCTTAACGAACCCTTACTAATCCCACTGCTGGGATACGGTTCTCCCCTCAATTGAAGGCGTTTAGAGAATACTCAACCATGCTGCTCAACTGCGGGTTGGCGGAGGCCGGTGTTTTCAAAACGCCCAAAGGCCACTGACTTAGCTTAACGACTGTCATATATTGACAACAGCCGGGATTGACAGCTTAATGTGCCCTCCGAAGCACGGAGGAGGTCGAGATAATTTAAACCCATCCATGGACAGGCTACGGTCGAAGTTGCTTAACTTGCGTGTTTGATTAGACGACGCCATCTAACTCCATTTTTTCCACATAATTGTTTCTTATATGTGCAATAACATGTACAAACGACAATGGACAAGCAACCAAACCCACTTAATGTAAACTAAAGTCAATTGGCATAATACAAATACTCTTGCTGGCTCGTTTGGCATCACTACTGCAAACGGAGCATCTCCTCGGGTATAATGACCTTATTCCCAGGGATGCAACAATCCTCCAGGGGTTGTTCGTCTGCTGTCTTCTATGAGGTGGAAGAATTGCGGGAGTCGGGCTGAAAATTGCGCCACACTTTTGTCAAAGCGAAAGAGCGATACAGCAAACGAGGTTATGACTTCGTTTGTGAGTCGACAAGGTGCAGCAAGTGTAAATGAGGTTATCTCATAGATGATGGTGATCCACTTGTACCCCACCTATTATTTACTGTTTTTAATAATTACAATAGGTAAGGCAAGAGAAAGCGTATGGCGGAAGATCATACTTGGTGGAAAGGAATATATCCAGCAATAGGTAGATACAGACTGATGAGTATAATGATAATCGATAATCGGATGTTTTTATCGAGCGGACTGTATGCTTGTTTGCCACCCCAGTAGCATAAAAAAACTAATCATAAGACGTGTTTAGACACAAACTATTCACTGAGTTTCTGGGCATGGGCATTTAGGAGTATTCCTTTCTTTCGTCAGAGCTTCGTTTGTCAGTCAGCAGGGTGCACCGCATGCAGGTGAAGTTGGCATTTGGTTCAAAGATGTTGATGAACCACTTGCACCCCAATATTCTTATTCGAGAACATAAATGAAATATTCTCAAAATCTTGTGACTGTTATGAGACAAAAAAAAACATAGCCCCAACCACACAGATACAGTTCGGCAGTCCCCAGTCGGGCAGCTTAGAGATACGCTGTAGCCTACCTTTCTTTCACCAGAGCCTCTTTCGCTAGTTGTCAGGGTTCCTCAGTGCAGGTGAAGTTGGCTTTGGCTAAAAGATAATTGTGAGCCTTTCACACCTCCAGATGATATTAGTTAATAATTATTTTTGTTACATTAAGAAATCCTCATGGTGTATCTCTCCACTTCAAAATGAGCGATTTTTACATACTATAACTACAGTAGAGCCTAAATACTCACTCATTGACTTGATTTACTACCATAAGAAACTTCGGAACAACCGATATCGTTTCTCGTTTTATCCGAAAGGTTACATCAGACACAATAGAAATAAATAAATCATACACTAAGAAAAGGAATCAGGGAAGTTTCCGCAAACTTGAGGATAAAATATAGTAAACAATCAGAGGGTAAGTAAACCTCTTACTAACACATTTCGTTTTATACGCTTTTAGGGCAACACCGACGATGTGATCAATAAACGATTGTATGTTTTCAGACCAATAAAGAGTTTTCTATTTTTAGAGTTTTCGTAGTAAAGGGTTGTGTGCCATTCGAGATAAAGATAATAATTTTATTTTTTATTACTTCTATCTTCAACATATTTCTTAATTATATAAGTATTTATGGAAAATTACAGCGGGAATTAACGCGGTCACGCATAAGGGTATTTACATACCTTTATTATTGCCTGACGTTTCGACCAGGATTCCGATAGGACAGGGGACATCCCACTGCTGGGATACGAGTCTCCCCTCAATCGAAAGGATTTAGAGCATACTCCACCACGCAGCTGAACAGGTGGAGGCAACCGACTGTCATCTAATGGGCGGTGTCAATCAGAAAGAAACAATAACAGACGAGACCGACGGCTTAACGTGCCCTCCAAAGCACGGAGGAGCTCGAGATGATATAAACTCATCCATGGTCAGGCTATATCGACGTTGCTTATGTCATCGAGCTCCTCTTACTTTTTTCAACATAGTTATAATTTACTTTGTACATATATTATTTTAATTTAATTGTTTATTATATTTGTTACAACTTGTAGGTTATTCCAAGATAATCTTACACGATAACATTTATCATTCGTGCCCGCATATAGCACCCACATGTTTGCAAATGTAATGTCGTGCTACAATGCAGCAACCAGCCACTGATAGTGTTATGAATGACTACATAATACGACCCTTAAATCACAATACAGCAACATTTACACATTTACGTATAAGCACAGTATAAGTAATAGTACTGTATAACTAAGTGTAAGTAATTACGTTTAGGTGGGGTGTAAGTCGCTCACCAAGATCTTAAGAGCCCAAGCCAACCTTACTGCACGTGGTGCACCGTGCCGACTAGCGAAATAACCTCGTATTGTAAGCTGCCCGATTGAGGAACTACCTTCACCTCACAGAATTACGCAGCCAAATATCCATTCCCTTGAGGATTGTTGTGTTCCTGCGAGTGAGTGAGCACACCAGAACGGAAGAAGTTGAAGTGTTGGCGGTAAGGTTGCCGACGCGTGGGCGATATTTCATGTTGCGAGCGTTAATGATACATTAACTGCTTCACATGAGGCGAGTCGTATGCTCATCTGCTATCCGATGTATAGTAATATAAAAAAACAAGCGTAAGAAAAAGAAATTATTTTTCTTTTCATCTTTTTTTGAAGAATGTCAATAAATATCTAACAAGTCCATGTGAATGAAAATAGAAAGCATAACCGATATACAATCAATACATACATTCTCATTCTGACCTTGATAAACAGAGTTATATGACAAACCGCTTGACGGAAATATAAATTACTTTGAAATTGAAAGTTTATCCAGCACCTTTGAGATATCGATAACCTAAATCTTCGGTTTAGCTCCAATATAAATGCCTGAGAAAAAAACACATTTACATTCTCCATCTCGTTCTCGCCTCGGGCACTCTAGCTAGACGGTAGGAATGAGTAATGACGGTAATCCGCTTGTGGTAAGCCTTAAGCGAAGGGTTAAGGCTCCTGCAAGCTATAACTTTTATATTTATTACGGCTAACTCGTGTCGGCCTAGTGAATCCGCCAGCCGAATGGGAAATAATAAAAACTCTGCTCTCGTAGCCTGTATGTTTTATCGAAATCCAATGATATGTTGTTTTAAACATAAACTTTACAATTGAAGGTTCTTTATTACTTTTCATATTTTAAATGTTTTAATTTATTTCATGGTGATCGGTTGAGTAGTTTTCGCGTGAAAGCGTAACAAACATACGAACATTCACATTTATAATATTAGAAGGGATTAATAATTTCATACTTTTTAAATGTACTTTTTCGCCAACTTTAATCGACCCTAAAATAAATAAGTCGGACGGAAGATATTAGAATGAAAGTTTGCAGATCTTTATAGTTTTGTATATCGATGCCTTACAGCCGAAAAGGGATAAGCGGCATATTTCAAACTTTACAGGAGAGTGATTTAAAGTTAATTTTTTTTGAAAAAAAATCATAAAAACTATAGTTTAGTTCCCGAGAGGCTGGAAATGTGTTTATGTTGTATTTAACATACTATCTATTGAATTACAGTGTTATTTTTTTATAATTCAATTTGCAACCCCTATTTACTGTCGATAATCCTCAAATGATCTCATTTCACAAACAGGCAAAATGTCGTAAATGAAAATACAAGAATTATTCGCTTCCAGCAAAAATGATATTATTATATGATATTGTTAAATAATTTAATAAATTATTAAACAATATATACCTATACAATTTTTGAACGTTTTCAAGTAGCCTATTGTCATTACTCTCTACCCTCGCAAAGGCGAGGTGATTTGGATGTCAATTTTAAAACAAATCAGCATACCTCGCGAGGTTACGTAAAAACCTTTAAAATTAACGTTCGCGGGGGCCGATTTTATACCAGACACTCAATAGCGCGTTGATTTTGAAGGTAAACTTGGCGACAAATAGTTATTTACAGGCAATTTGATCTACACTACTTTGCGTGCTTCCGTCACCAGTTTGTTCATGCAAATTACTGCCGGCCGGTACCTACATATTACCGTTATTAGATGCATGCAACTGCCGTGGCTGCTTTGGTCGTCTCTGCTCCAGATGCTACTATCGTTTCTGCGACTCCCATGATATAATTATTTGTTTTTATTACGACGAGCTCGGTGGCGTAGCGGTCAATAACGCGGCTTCGACACCAACGCTCGTGGGTTCGATTCCCACATAGGACAAACATTTGTGTGCATGAACATGTCTGTTTGTCTTAGTCTGAGTGTTTTCTATGTATCATAAGTATGTATTTACAAAAAAAAATGTATTTACGTATGTTTATCAGTTGTCCAGTACCCATAACACAAGATTCGCTTACTTTGGGGCTAGATAGCGCTGTGTAATTTGTCTGAAAATATTTATTTATTTTAAAAATTAACGCTCAAATCTTCTAAATCGCCAAACTATAGCTGTTCTTATCAAAACAAACCGAGACTTCTGACAATTCCGTCTACAAATTAGCTTTTTTAGAGTTGACAAAAAACCAAAAGTATTTGATAATAACAGCGTAAAACATGAAGACGTCCAAACATCCCCTGCATTAGAAGGCGACCGCATTCTTGCTTACCAAAATGGTAGGGCACATACCAACGATTTGTTAGTAGAGGCAGTGATTAATACGACGTCTTTCGTTATTCCAATCGAGTTAATTTTACCCTGAACGTGGACTATAAATAAGGGAATGCTTGCGACATTTGTCATTTTGAAAGATTGCGATCTGATTCGGTAGTTCCGGAGTTTGAGGTTAAGATGCAGATAAAAAGTTCGATTTTACTGCTGCCAATGTGGTAAGTCAGTTAAAAAGTATAGTCTGAATTATTAATTAGAATGAAGATTTTTAAGGACATTGTTTATCTGTCCATGGCTTCGCTATCATGATTACAATACTTCTTTATATATAACATCTTAATATATAAAAATTTCGTGTCACGTTGTTTGTCCGCGATGGAATCCTAAACTACTGAACCGATTTTAATAAAATTTTGCACACTGTGTGCAGTTTGATCCAACTTGAGATATAGGATAGTTTATAACTCATCGGAAAAATTTACGTAAAATTATTTAAAGGCGATACGAAGCTCGCCGGGCCAGCTAGTATATCTATAAAAATGAATGGCTATAGATTTCCTTATGTCATCGCATCGCGTGAACGGATGGAACAATTTCGCTAATCCTTTTTTTGTTGTATTTGTTGTAGTTAAGAGGGAGGGAAGGTTACTATGAAAAAAGAAATAATAATAAAGTGGCGCTAAATTAGAAAATTTAGCAAAACTGAATGACCATATTAACTTTTCTAATGTAATTTTATATCGTTTGACAGAACTGTCAGTCATTAGATAGATAGCGCGAAACCAATTCGAAATCTATAATTCATTGTTATGAAGACAGAACAACGTCTGTCGCGTCAGCTAGTATTTGATAATAGTAAGTATGTAATTTTCGCCCCGGTTCTGACCATTTCGGTTAAAAATTGGACCTGGTATTAAAGATTTTGTGTCATTCGTCATTGTATACAACAACTTTATATCTTAGTACTACAGTATCTAGCCGAGGATCGCTGAGAATATCTAAATTTTAAAGCTCAAATGAAAAGCAAGCTGAAGTGGCAGTAGAGTGGCCACACAGACATAGCTTAAAGAACCTGCTGCGTGGGGAACAAACAAAGGTCCTCGAATGACGACCCCGTGCCTGCGGACGGAATGTGGCACCATCTCCCACTGAATGGATAGAAGACCGACGAAAGCTGTAGAGTATCGATGGATGCAGATTGCTCAGAGGCTACGTTGTCTAAAGTCTCCAGGCGTTTGGTTCTCTAGAGCAGTATTTTTCAATTTTTTTCATGGCCCGACCCCCTAAGTGTACAGAAATCTTTTGCGACCCTTTACCGTCCAAGGTTCCTAATCTGCATGTATTTTATTAAATTACAAATATCAAGTACGTACATTTTTATCATTTTCATAGTTAGATATCGGTTAACATAATAAATAATGAAGTGTCTATCCGTCGATTACGTTCCGAAATGAACATTTTCTTTTTAAAACAACACTGTAAAAAGCTCAAAGGGGGTCGCGTAAGATCGCGACACTGTAAAAAGTTACAGTATCGCGATCTTACGCGACCCCCTTGTAGAGGCTAGGGGATCCCCTATGAATTCCCGGCGTTTTTTTTAAAGTGTGGACTTTAAAAAAAAACTGCTCTAAAAGGCTACGTTAGGCTTACGTTCAGAAGTGGATAAATATAGGCTAAGATGATGATGATGATAAAATAATTTAAATTCTGGATTCGATGACCTCGTAGTAAAAAGTGCAGATAAGTGCAGCAGTTAAAATGTACGTCCAAATTTAATTACAATGTTGCTCGAAAGTTTTATACTTGTTTCGACAATATTAATTAGGGTTATTTTAAGGCAGACCAATACGATAAAATTAACCTATTTGGATTGGACCAAATTTGTTCATAAATTAGTGCTAATGAAAAAATATTTTTAGTGTACTATTTTTAGTATCCGCGTCATAGCAGTATTGGTCCAGTAAATAATTCAAGTAGGAAAATTGGTCATTATCTTAGAAAACTAGACTGTGGAATGCCTGGCAAACGAATATTATGTACTTTTATACATATATGACTCGAGTATTTTATATATATATATATATGACTCGAGTACCGTTTGGTTAGGAGTGGGTCATAAAACTTTACAAAACGATTTGTTTGCAGATATCTCATTTGTTTACATATTCGTACATCATAATGTTATGAAAATAACAGGTATTGCATTCTTATATATTTTGTTATTTAAATAACACAACGTGACAAAATCCACGGGAGTAAGACCGTAAAATTTTGACAATTGTGAAAAAAATATATATTAGAAAAACTAAACACGTGAAGTACATAGGTACCTACTCTGTAAATAATTTTGGTGTTACAGGCGTTCATAGGCTACGGTAACTGCTTTCCATCAGGCGGGTCGTATGCTTGTTTTCTACTTTAGTGGTATAAAAAAAAGAATTGTCATTTTATTGGCAACAGCCAAACATTCGATAAGTACCAAAATACGTATTAGATTTAAGCCCAAGAAGTTGCGATCATCTAAAGAAATAATAAGTATTAATTTAATTATCTAATGTTACATCCGCATATTTACAAACATGAATAACATTTACGCGAAGAAGACCCGTTTCTCATTATACATTTAGATATCAATAGCATTGATAAAAGCTGACATAAATCCAATCTATTAAAACAATGCGATACAAGCTCCGACTGAACAGACCCAGCCTTAAATCACGTCCTCCGATGACACCAATAAATTCTCAGTCTAATTATTCCAGAAAGATATGCCGACAAATAAAATAACAGCGCCCGGAGCGTTCGGAAATTGAGTCACTCTAACTTTATTAAGCCCCAAATTAGTTTATCGGGACCAACCCAAATTAACACTTTTTCCCCTATAACGAAAATTTTAATTAAACACAATTTATTCGATATAAAAGAGAAATTCGAATTACCATCACGAGGAAACGTAAAGGAAAATAATATCCCAATTATAATTTTAATTATAAAAAAATAAATATCAAAGACTAAGATGTTGCTGTTGAATTTATCCGCGAGCATTTCGGCTCTAAGCATTTAATTTGTTCGCCATTGTATCCGGGAGAAGAGACCGACGAAATTAATTACCGTTTGCTTATTTTTTAATTAAAATTAGATTTTATGAAACGACCGTCTACGTAATCCTTAATATTTCATAAAAGATGGAAATTCTAGTGGCGCCATATTGTGAGAAAAGGCATCCATTTCGGCTATATTTTGCATCTTCAAGTGGATTTATTTCACGGATAATTTGACCTACTTCCATGGCTTTTGTAACATTTGTTTCGTTATTTCATTCCGCTACGATCTTTATTCTATTCATGATAAATTTATTTTTATCATTTCTGACTTTTAATAAATGGCCAATTTCCAGTTTTAGCGAATTCTCTTTCCTTTTCATTTTTCCTGTTAAGGATTCAAAGGAATAGCTGATTTCTTTAGTAAAAATCTTCCAAAGGCGTATATTATTAGAATATTTTTAGATTAAATAATTTTCAATTATAAATCCAGTAATGCGTAATTCTTAATACAAAAATATCTTATTATTTATTTTGTGCTCCACATAATAATTTTCTAAGGAGTGAATAAATTTTCGTTTTCCAACAATTTGTAAACATTGCTTCGCTGTAAGCAGTCCCGGTACTATGAATTCAAAACACGCTAACACATCAGAAACCCAATCACTTAGTAGGTCATATCGGTTCTCTCGTAGCGGGTAAATTAACATATTTTCCCTTATCGACGAATATGGAGGTCCGACCCGGGCTTATCATGGACGTTTTAAACGAAAGTATAAAAATATACAACAAGGGTGAGTCCATTCTTCGTTTGGAACAAATGCGCCTACGCCCACAAGAGGAAAGATTACGGCATGTTTAGATATAAATCTTACGGGACAGTCGAGTACATTTTGTGGCCAGCTACAAATAAATGTCGTTGTTGCTCCCCTAGCCTGGTTTGGCCGCACCCCACGCCATCCGCGACTTGCACGAAACGATTTGTAAAACTTTAGATGGCTTTGTTAGATTTCACTTGGATACAGTGAAAATACTACTGGACAAAATTAAACATAAAATATTTTTGGCACATTATAATAAATGCAAAAAATAAACGTGTATATGTATTTGAAAATTTGTCTCGAAACTCTGAAACTAAATTGACTCAAAGAGTTTACATAAAATTTTTAGTCAATAAAATAGGACTTTTATTTTCTAATTCATCTAACCACAAAGTATGCAAACCTTGTACTGTCGTTACCTAGGTACTAGGTAACTGATAAACATACCGATAAATTACTTTTTTCTAAATAAATTTCTTATATATTATAATAGAAACACCTTGTCTTGAACTTTGAATCCTTGCTGTCAAGGTAGTCCTGTTTTGCCATTCGACTTACATAGGTCATCTTTCATGTCTATTTCATTTTGATATTTTTTTTATACCACTAGAGTGGCAAACAAGCATACGCCCCGCCTGATGGAAAGCAGTTACCGTAGCCTATGAACGCCTGTAACACCAGGGGCATCACACGCGCGTTGCCGATCCTGTAAAGATATTTAGGAGGGTTCAGAAAATATGACGCGAGTGACCCCGCGGGCATAATCTAGATTTTAAATTAGACTTGTTCTTCTCGTGCAAAATTCTTCTCATTAATTCGATATCAAGAATCCTTAATACGAATACCACCCAGGCGAAGTTAAAACAGGTTTGTTAGTTCAAGAAAAATAAAACATATCAAAAGTTCAATGCAAGACGACCGTAGTAATGTTTTATGATAAATCAATCACGTCGTTAATAACTAAATGATTTAAAGAGAATAATCTAATACGAAGTTAATGAATATTGCAACATAGAGCTGTGATGATCATCTCAATGAAGCATCGCATCATTCGTTTAAGGAAACTTCTGTTATGTATTTTATTTGAAAAAAAGTTTTAAGTAGTAACATAGACTGAGAAGATTGTACGAATGGTTTTGCGTTCAAATGATTTTGAGTACTCTTGGAATCGATGTGTTAGGTAACAACTCATTGTTTTAGGTCCCCAATAGCATTAGATATTTAAAATCTGTAGTGCACAACAGTTGAACTTCACTTAACTAGCCATCTCTAGCTATCTCTCACATTGCCAAGAGGGGAAGTCAAGTTTCAAAAGCTTCCCTCCTACTTCTACTAATTTCTTCTGATTAAATGCATTCACAGCGAACTTAATTGAATATTGCATTTTTGGTGGTCACCACTGTTAATCCTGACGACACAGGAGTCAAAGTGGTGGGAATGTGTGGTAGGCTCCCGTCTCAAATCAACTTAGATTTCATACGCACCATCAAGCCTCATTGTTAAAAATATAAAATTCACAAGTTCAGGTAAGGTTGGCTTTAACTCTGGAGCTAACGGTGACCAGTTATTATAATCACACGCAATACAACATACGACCACAGTAACACACGCGAATATAATGGGGATGTCATAATTCCATCTCATGTTGTTATTTTTCTATGAGCACCGATTCTTTCCCTATTAATATTTAGATTTATTTATACTGACCTTCGCCCGCAGACTGAAATGAAATTATCATTGAATAGTGACTATAACAATTCTGTGGCCAATGCAATTACTGTTCCGCTTTACACCCCAAAATCTCATTCCCGATGATTGCATCAATTGTCTACAATGCGGGTGGCGACAGCTCGTTGGTCTCGCTATAAATTGTAATATTATTGAAATATCACGTATGGATAATGATCAAGCCACACGCGATCGACTACAAGCAATTTTGCTTTATGACAGGCTATCTGGGTTAGTGATATGCGGCATGCGTTGTGTCAAAAGTTCCGTAGTGTCTTGTATATATGTATTTGTATATTTTTATAACTGCTGTTATGGTAATATACCAGATCGTTACTGGATATCTTTTTACGTAACGAACGCATTGTTGACTATTGTTTAATATAAAATAAATGCTTATTTTTATATTGGCCGTGTGGTTTCCGGCAGACTAGAATAGAATCACTCCGTCTCGTCCCGTGGATGTCGTATAAAGCGACTAAGGGAAATACATTATAAAACATCGATCAGGCCTCCCCAACCCGTCTGGCCAGCGTGGGGAGTGAAGGCTAAATCCTCCTTCTGTCATGGACGGACGAGAGAGGGTCGTGCTCCTGTAGTAAAATGACCTGATGATGATGATGATGATGAAATGCTTGTTATTTAAATAGTTGATTTCAGCCAACTTTCCAAAATATTATAAATATTTTAAAAATCGAAAAATTCATCTCTTTCACCTAGGTGGGACTTGAACCCACGAAATAAAAAAATTGAATTTGTTTAGTAGTGTAATAGTTAATAGGTAGATGGCGCCACACTGCGACTTCAGAGCAGTAAAATATAAAATGCAAAAATTCGCCATCATCACAAACCTTCCTTCCTAGCCTACCTACCTGCCTGGTAGCTCAGTTGGAAGAGCACTCGACCCGTAATCGATAGGTCGTGGGTTCAAATCCCACCTAGGCGGAAGAGGTGAATTTTTCCATTTTTAAAAATATTTGACGAACTCGGTGGCCGAATGGTTAGGAATGGCTACTATGACTCCGAGGTCGCGGGTTCGATTCCCGCACAAGACAAACATTTGTGTGCATGAACATGTCTGTTTGTCTTGGTCTGGGTATTTTCTATGTATTATAAGTATATATTTACAAAAAAAAACATGTATTTAAGTACATTTATTTATCTGTTGTCTAGTACCCATAACACAAGCTTTGCGCTTAATTTGGGACTAGATGGCGCTGTGTAAATTGTGAAGAAATATAAATATTATATATTTATATTTATAAAATAAATGCATTTGAAACAAAATAACATTATATGTTCAGCTGCGACTGTGGAATCTATATTTTATTAATATTAAAATTTTAAAATGTTTATGTAAATTTTAAAATCTATACTTAATATTTTAAATGCAAATGTGTGTATATCTGTTTGTTACATTTTCACGACACAGCCGAAATTTGATACCTATTATGAACATAAATTATATCCTGAGGAAGGACATTAGGCCACCTTTTGGTGTATTATTACTAACATTCATGCGTGCGAAGCCGTGGTAGTGATAGAAATAACATAATTAAAAAAATATAAAAAACTTGTCCAGCTTTAGTTATACCCCTTCCAGCTTACTGCTAACGCGGCGCAGCACTTTTCCTTTATGATGATCTATTTCATTAACAAAAACGATAAATTACTTTGGACTCATATTATGGCCTGCTTTTGTGATTAAGGTCTCCACCTAGTAAGGAGTCAGGTTAAAGCGTAAATATCGCAGCAGCTGTGTCCTACTTCTGTTTCGCCAGAGACTCGTTTGCTAATTCACGAGCATTTACAGGTGAGACCGCCTTGGACTCAAAATTATGAATTTTTTTTTCCAAATTTCATAATTTACATTTATTAATTGAGGGTTGTTCTTTAATTCGCGAGCAGTAACTCGTCTTAGATCTAAGATGAGACCAACAAGGTCTCATTTTGTATCAATAACCAGAGATATAATCCAAATTTTTAATGCCACTCATTACATACATGCATATATATTTTGTACCATTTCGTACCAATTAGCCCCTTGCAGCCACTTACTAGTACGTAGTTTAATTTAATGGATACAGTTTCCAATTGGTCTAAAATTCAAAATTTTCTCATTAATCTTGGTCTTATATGATAATCGTTTTCCAACAAACTACCTAGTTAAGCCCCTAACAAAGCAACAAAATTTGAAAATAATTGAAATATTTCTCGTGTCCTAATGGATTAACCCTAAAATACCTCTTCGGCTTATCAAATGATGGGGGTCGTCTTGTCCAAATGAAATGTCTCATACCGTTGCCTGTTTTTTGAACACTATCTGTCTCCTTCTCACAAACGAGGAGTAACCACAGAAGAAGGGAATAGAAAATAATTTGAAGAAAAACATAATGTAAGGTTAGAAGCCGTAGATTTCGTGTCACCCCTGCAGGTAGATCAATAAAAACGGATGTTTCATTAACTTTATGTTTGACAGCACTTATAAAGACATTAAAAAGCTCAGCTTGGACGGCGGCTAATGCGTCTTTACCTTCTATATCTCGTTTGCCCCTTTTTTCTTATGTCGTTATCTTTTTACAAATTCAACCCATAACAGACAAGGAATCTTTTTGTCGCGTTAACACTGCCGCAACAATTTTTACCTTACGATTGCGAAGAAAAACGTTGTTTGTTTTAACTGCAATGAGATCAATTGCTTCAATGTTTTACGAGTAATCACTATCAGATCCCAAAGTACAGATTAGATACAAGCACGATATAGTGTTCTGCGCACATCCACTAATGAGACGCCACGACTGTATAAAGCTCCGTTAAATAATGGAACTGTAGCGAAGCGTAATAAATATGATCAAACAAAACGTGGTATAGAGGAAGTAGTCCGTTGCATAGATAAACGGCTCGCTTTGCACTCATAAATAGGGAGCCGGGTTCTCAAGGTACGAAGCTGCATGTTCAGTATACGTTAGCTACGTAATTGGCAAGACGTTGTTCTTGGCTTTAGTGTCACTAAATGTATTTCCCAGCGGAGGATGTAACGACGTGTGGGATAATGTATCATTGAACGGTGGGGTTTTAGATTAAAATGAAGCATGCTGACTAGGAACAATATTTTAATAAAATTTTTGATAAATCTGGTTTGCTTAATAAAATGTTACAAAGTTGCTGCAATCAAATTATTTTGATTATGCAAAGCGCTAATACAGCTTGCTTTTGTTCGTTATTTTTTTAGTTGTGTGTAGGTATGAACAGAGATCGAATGATGCTTATTAACCTACAGTTCAGGTATTGGAATGATACGGTAAGTAGGTACTATTGTATAACAGAGCTATTAATACGTCCCACTGCTGAAATACGGGTCTCCCGGGTTGGTGAAGACCAGTGTTTTCAAACCGCCAAAAGGCAGTTGACTTGTCTTAACGACTGTCATCTAATGGCAACCGACGGCTTACCGTGTCATCCGAAGCACGGAGGAGCTCGAGACAAACAAACCCATCCATTTTCAGGCAACGGTAGATTTTGCTAATTAGTTGTAACATACCTATAATAAAATCGCTTTGCATATGTAAATTAACACCCAAGTAAATACTCTCAAACCATGCCCCGCCACTCCATACAAATGTCGCACCGTTTACTACTACATAAACAATGGCATCTGTGTAGAGCATGAATGAGCGTGTGTGCGTGCGGCGCCATACAAACTATTCCAGGTTCATCTCAGAGGGGATGTGAGGTCGATACAAGAGAGCGGCTACTACGTACTACTATTACTTATACTGTGCCCAAACTATCACAACTAAACTAATATTATAAAAACTGAAGAGTTTGTTTGTGTGGTTAAACGCGCTTATCACACGAATCACTGGTTCGGATTGAAAAAAAAATTCAGTGTTGAATAGCTCACGTATCGAGGAAAGCTATCACTTACGAGTATATAACATCACGCAACGACCAACTTGATTCGAAAAACAGGCCTTACGTTTAATTTATTGCCACCTTCACTTAGTCGGTAGAGCTCCATCGTTTCTACCAGCTAAGCTAAACAGTGGTGTAAGTGGCTCAATACCATCTTCGGAGCCAAAGCCAACCTCACCTGCACGTGGTACACCCTGCAGATAAACGGACGAGGCTCTGGCGAAAGTCGCCAACCCACCTGCCCAGCGTGGCGACTCAAGGGCATTTCTCTCCAACACAAGAAAATATATGGTGGAAGACTAAACTCTTCAACTAGTGCGTCCTCCCTGCAATGAACTATGGTGCAGAGACTTGGACACTGACCATCGCAATGGTCCACATGCTAAAGGTCGCGCAGCGACAATGGAGAGGGCTATGCTCGGGGTTTCTCTGCGGGATCGAATCCGGAACGAAGAAATTCGACGGCGAAACTAAAGTTGTCGACATAGCCATCAGAGTTTGCAAGCTGAAGTGGCAATGGGCGGGTCACATCTGCCGAGTAGGTGATGGCAGATGGGGGAGGAAGGTATTAGAGTGGAGGCCGCGCGTAGGACGACGAAGTGTTGGGCGCCCTCCCTCTAGATGGTCCGATGACCTAAAGAGAGTGGCTGGGAGCGGCTGGATGCGGAAGGTGGAGGATCGTATCTGGTGGAAAGCATTGGGGAAGGCTTATATCCAGCAGTAGGTAGATACAGGTTGATGATGATGATGAAGCTAAACACAAGTAGCGTAAATCTAAGTTGAAGTTTGATTGTCGCAATCAAAAAATCCGATGGTAAACGGCTTCAGCTCCGGCGGTAGGGTCCCCGATACTCGGCCATGACACTACCTAAGTGCCGAAGAAATTAAGAGACACATTTCATAGAATTCGATAGTTTACAGCTATGCTTTGTCAACGTCACGCCGAACCCCTTGTCTCATGATGTCTTAAACCTTGAATCGGCTTTGTTTTGAGACAATAACCTCTCTTTGTTACTGAAGTGGTATCTGAGAGATTTGGAGCCGTCGTTTTGAAACTCAATGATGAATGGTAGAGACGTAGAGTGTTCTTACGCCTATTTACGGAGTGTTTCATTTGTCTAAGCACCAATTATTGTTTTTTGTATAAGGTCAATGCAGTTAAATTGAAAATTATTCAATGTTGTTTACTTAATTGACTTTATAAAGCTTCCTACTGTAATATCATCGCCACTTGTATATTTTTTTTGACATGATAACGTCTTACAAAATGATGAACACCGGCTGCACGCACAAAAAGAATGACTTATTGTCACGTTCCGCTTGGGCCGAGCGTGAAAGCGAAAGCGCGGAACAAGCGATAGAGAGGCATGATCGGCCTCTTAAGCGTTCGGTTTGTGACGCATCTATGTCTCTTTCGCTCCATCGGCCGATGTTTTCTTATGACGTTATCACGTAAAATTATCGTCCTTACAGACGATAGTCGGTTTGTCTAAACAGACTTTACAGACAACCAATTTTCTTTTATATATATGAGATCTCCATGGGCGGTAGTAATTGCTTTCCATCAAATGACCCACATAACGTTTTTCCCTCAATGAGCATGTGAGTCACCTGATGGAAGGCAATCACCACCACCTATGGTGATCAGTCCAAGATCACACCAAGGAGTCGCCGATCCGTTGTCAGCCTATACTTCCTTTCTTTTATTAACTGATTCACTGAACACATAAAACTGAATATTTGGGGTGTACGTCGCTCATCATCACCAAGAGCCCAAGCCAACCGTACCTGCACGTGGTAAACCCTGCTGATTTACTAACGAGGTTCTAGCGAAAGAGTGGTAGGGCACAACGTAATTTTAAGTTGCTCGATTGGGGAAGTGTCTCCACCTCACAGAATACCGCAGCCAAATAACAATTCCCTTGATGGTTGTTGTGTTCCTGCGAGTGTGTGAGGTCACCACAAATGTCACGTAAATGTCATTGATTTAGATCAAATCGGAGGCATTTAGGCGACTTGAAAACACTGGCCTCCGCCAACCCGCAGTTGAATAGCGTGGTGGAAAACTCAACACATTCGACTGAGGAATGGCCCGTATCGCAACAGTGTGATGAATAAGGGTTTACCACGATTAAGGAAAGTAACACGGAAAATAAATGTTGAAATAATTTAAACTTTCACGGTTGTCTACTTTACTCTTGTCTACATATATCCCGTATATACGGGACTTACCACTATCGATTTTTGTTTTTATTTTTAACCGACTCCAAAGAAGGGGGAGGTTCTCAATTCGGCTGTATTTTTTTTTATTGTTTGATACGTAATTACTCTGTGATTTATAAACCGATTTGAAAAAAATCTTTTTTTATTTGAAAGAGTATACTTTCAGATTGGTCCCATATTTTTTTCATCATCATCATCAGCCTGTATCTACATACGTAAATGTAGAGTAATGTTTGGAGACGGTTTTTTTTTGTTAAAATTATTGATCGAGAAAATACAAAATTACCAAAAGATGTTAAAAACTTGCCAAATAGCAAATTTAAGAAAGAGCTACAAAAATGGCTAATCAATCGGTGTTTTTATACTGTCCAGGACTATTTAGCATATCGCCGATAATAATTGAAATATTTAGGTACTTTAATAATATAAATTAATTAATTGTAATTACACTAATTATTTAAATTGATCAATTGTAATGACATAAAGATATTGTGTATTCTATTGCATGTCAGTTATGCTGACTATATGTGTGAAACAATTAAACACTGCTATGTATGTACATCTATATACCACATTTAAGGCAATAAATAAATTCCTTCATTTATTAATTCATTCATTTAAAAAAAAATCGCAGTAAGTCCAGTATGTGTGCAGTATATGGGTACAGTAAATCAAAAATATTTCATCAAGCATACGAATATTTTTTTCAACTAACTCGACATATAGAGATTGCTCGCTTCGCTCGCTTGGTGAATTACTGTGACTGCTGCTGAGTATTCTGAGACTATGAATTCAATAGCCGCCCTAACATTATTCACTGGCCTTGTTTATTAAATCAGTAATATAATATGAAACGTACAAACTGATATATAGTTTCTAGGATCTCAGAAGATTTATTTGACAGGAAACCTAGAAGCCCTGTAGTTAAATCATTCAAGTTATCAGATAACATCGTTCGGTTTCAAATATTTTTTAACCGACTTGAAAAATGAATTCGTTTCTCAATATGACTTGTTTTTTTTATGATACATCGGGGGTAAACAACCATATATCCAGCCTGATGTGAGGCTGTTATCGTAGCCATATTAAGTTACTAACTCTCGCAATATGAAATATCGTTGGCGCGCCGCCACTCCAGCTGCCGACGCAGCATCTCTTTCCCTTCTTGTGACTTCACTCACTTGTCACAACACAACAACCCTCAAGGGGATTGTTATTTGGCTGCGGTATTCAGTGAAGTGGAGGTACTTCCCCAGTCGGGCAGCCTACAAATACGCTGTACTCTCTCGCCAGCCTCTGCCGCTAGTCGGCAAGATGTAGAGCTACTAACCATCATATACCTTTATTCATATCGCAGGAATTTCAATTAGCTAATAAAATACTTAGTGCTTTGCTGATTCGCTCTTCTTCAAAGGTACTTTATATCTTAGGTTACTTTGCATAAAAAAAATAGTCTAGACATCAAATTGGAATACGTTTAATTGAAAAAGATCCGATTTCTCACCAAAGATAATTTATTATATTTTAATATTAAAATAATTCTTAGGTTCTATTTAGTTTTATCGCCCAAATTTAATTTTAGAGAAAATCCATATTCAATATTATAAATGTGAAAGTGAGTTTGTTTGTTTGTCCTTCTTTCACGTGGAAAGTAACGAACATGATTTTTTTTTTGAGATAGTTTAAGGCCTGGAGATTGTCACAGGCTACTTTTTATCCAGGAAAAACATTTTATTCCCAAGGGAAAAAATAACGTTTATAATCATTTGTTTTTTCTTGGCTTCTCCCATGGCCTATATGTGGCGTGTTCGCGTGTGTCCAATGCCCAGAATTTGTACATTTTACCAGATACAAATGGAAAAACATACAACATTGTTTACAATAGCGTATTGACGCGTTTTGTGTATTAAACGCAATAGTAGTTTGTGTATATATATATATCACGTATACAACACATTATAGCGTATTCTACACAAACTACTATTGCGTTTAATACACAAAACGCGTCAATACGCTATTACTAGTCAAAAAATTAGTTCACCACATAAATGTTGACTTTTTTTTTTACAAACAGCATAAATCTAAGCTGACTTTTTTTTTTAATATCTGGCAAGTTGGCCAAGACAACTATTTAAATAATAATAATCTAAGCTGACGTTTAATTTTTGTTATCAAAAGTCCAGGAGAAGTATGAAAATCGGATTCATTTAGCCGGTACGGCCTCTAGACTGACAATTGGTACATAGCTAGGTTACTTTATACGTAGATACTGTTTTCACGCGGTGCGAAGCTGCGGACAGAAGCTAGTTACTAATAAGTACGTGTGGCACCCTGTTGACTGATCAACGAGGCTAGCTAACTGACTAGAAAGAAGTAGCACACAACGTTATTTAAAAGCCTCCACCTCATAAATAAATAATAGTAAGCGAAGCTTGTGTTATGGGACAACTGATAAACATACGTAAATACATTTTTTTTTGTAATTACATACTTATGATACATAGAAAACACCCAGATCAAGACAAACAGACATGTTCATGCACACAAATGTTTGTCTTGTGTGGGAATCGAACCCACGAGCGTTAGTGTCGAAGCCGCGTCATTGACCGCTACGCCACCGAGCTCGTCATAGAATATCGCAATCAAATAATCGAGAGGGTTGTTGTCCTGTGAGTGATTTAGATAACCAGGAAGGAAGAAGTTGCTGCGATGACATTGGATCTAAATTGATATTTCATGTTGCGATTATTTATATGGCTACGTTAACCGCTTCACATCAGGTGGGCCGTACTTTAGATTTTTTTTATACTACGTCGGGTGGCAGACAAGCATACGGATTGCCTGATTTGAAGCGGTTACCGTAATGTGAAGCGGTTACCGTAGCCATATCAACGCTCGTAACATGAAATATGCCACTCGCACATGCTGAGAACACAGCAACTCCTTCCTTTCTGATGAACACTCTCACTCGCTGGATCACAAGAAGCCTCGTGCCTATGCTTGTTTTGCTACCCGAAGTGGTGTATAAAAAACGCAAAGCGATCAACCCGATTCTAAAAACAATCGCGAACACCTTTTATTAAAAAGCCATTATTTACTGATACCTCTGCAATCCGTGTACCCACAACAGTACAGTAAAAAACGTACAAAACGAATTTATGTCTCTTCTGGGACGTCGGCCGGTGTCCATTACACGTTATCCTGGTTGATTTATTAACAGTAGATCTCGGCGAATAATATAAAATAATACTGTGATATCCTGTAATGAAATGTGGGGTCGTCTTGTCTGTTTGAATAAATGAGACTTTCTGTTCAAAGTGAAGTTACGCGGTTTTTACAGTGTCGAATCTTAGTGGTATTCTCGCGATATCGAGTCGTATTTATAACGGATATATTAAGCAAAATATTTGTCGTTTATTGGTAACTAGATGATGACCCGGTGAACTTCGTTACAACAAACTTCAAGGGAATTTTTATTTGGCTGCGGTATTCTGTGAGGTGGAGATCTTCCCCAGCCGATCAGTTAAAAAAATACGCTATGCCTTACCTCTCCTTTTACCAGAGCCTTGTTTGTCAGTCAGCGGGGTGCATCACGTGCAGGTGATCTTGGCTTTGGTTCAAAGATGTTGATGGACCACTTACAACCAAATCCGTTAGTTAACCATGTAAACTGAATTCCCACACTTTTGGTTTATTCTTTTACTGTATCTTTCCATATGACATATGTGACAATACTTCTAAAACATATCATTATATACACTGAAATCATCTAGTGTTGCTACCAATTCGTATAATTTACTTAGCACCTAATTTATGTGTGATAATGGTATAACAGCATTAAGATTAGGGGTTTGGTACAACCACAATTCTAATGTGCCATATGTTTTACACCTCTACGTCACCTACTAATTTGATTTTGATAAATACGTCGTAGCATTATAGGGTAACTACAAGAATTACCATTGTGAATAAACTCACTCACACATTTAGTTACTTGAAATAATATTTTCATCTGATGAGATGTCATGATTTCTATACTGAAGTAAGTGGTTCATCAACATCTTTGGACCAAAGCCAACTTCACATGCACGCGGTGCACCCTGCTGGCTGACAAACGAAACTTTGTCGAAAAGAGAGGTAGGGAGCGTAATTGTAAGCTGCCTGGCTAGGGAATGTACTCCACCTCACAGAATACCGCAGCCAAATAACAATTCCCTTGAGGGTTGTTGTATTCCTGCGAGTGAGTGAGGTCACCAGAAAGGAAGGAGATGCTGCGTTGGCAGCGGGGATGGCGGCGCGCGAGTGATATTTTATGTTGCGAGCTTTAATATGGCTACGGTAACCGCTTCATATCAGGCGGAGCGTATGCTTGTCTGCTTTCCGACGTAGTATAAAAAAAAATATTGGATCATGTGCTCCCATATAAACGGTACAACGGCAGTATTGACCAGAAGGCCAATTCTCGTAATTATTTTACGATCGCTGAACGAAAGTTGACCGAATCGATAATAAATTGTGAATTGACTAAAAATATAGACTTGATTTCTTAGTTTGTTGAATTTTCGGTCATATTATATTATATATGTGATACAAGAATACGAAGATATTTATAGAATAACTAATTTATAGAACCCGGCAAACGTTTTGCGATATAAATTTAGGGGTTGATGTTAGAAGGGTGAAAATTTTAGTTGTATGTATTTTTCAATGCTAAATCATAATAAAATAAAAATAAATATTTAGAGGTATGAAAAATATATGTTGGCCGATTCTCAGACCTGTCCGATTCACAACAAATAAAAGCACACAAAATTACATAAAAATCGGTCCAGCCGTTTTCGATTAATTTGGTATCAAACACCGCGACACGAGAATATTATTAGAAGATTGACATTTGTGAGATCGAGACGGGAACGAGGGAAGAAAAGAGAGATTTTTCAACTCACATTCCATTACAAAAACTCGAACAGTAGGTCAAGTTTGTGAAAACCATAGTAAGGGAAACTTAATGTTGGTGTTCACGCTTGAAGCATGTGTTCAATGTTAGAGCGTTTCAATTGATTGACGTGATATCTGTTTTCTCAGTCATAAGTAGTCGACATATGTTCGAATATACACTGAGTTATTCATTGCAGCTAGTAAAAATAGTAATAGTTTATACAGAAGTGGTTGGTAAGGATTATTGTTCACTAGCTGCCATCCGCTGCTTCGCTCACGTGAATAGATAATTTAGTAAAAAGTATCCATCCAATTACACGTGATATAATTTGATTGATACTTTTTACAGTTTGAGTCGTAGGTGACCCAATGATGTCATATCGACTGCACTCTTTCTCTACACGTATAGATATAGCATTCTATACAAATTATATCACGGGGAATGCTCGAATGAGCTGTTTGATTTGCTACCTGCCACTGAGTTCCACTATCGTACAACTGGCCATAAATTAAAATTCCATCCATATCATCTTGATAATTGGCATTCTACCGCAGTACGTTTCCTAAAATCCGAGTCTATATATTTCCAGAAAAGGTTAGCAATGGATCGGTGGCCCCTTGATGCTGCTGATCTCCATGGGTGGTGGTGAATGCTTTCCATCAGGTGATCCACGTGCTCATTCCCCCCCCCCCCCCCCTTCCACTCATATAAAATAATTTTCATTCCGGCCCTCATCTCGTGGAAATCTAAATGCGGCACTCACATCGGTGTTGCCTCCCTAATGTTTTGTGACATTTTGGGATTAATACATATAAAAAATATATGATTATTTCAAAATTCAAATTACACTGCATTAATAATAACGTAATATTATCTACATCAATGTGGTATTAATTAGATTCCAAATTGGCGTGATATCAATGCATATTCAAATCAATTAATAATACAAATATTCGATCACTGTTGGCTAGTAATGTAAATATTAGGTTAACCTATTGAACCTATTGAGGTTCAATATGTTAACCTAATTATTAATTGTAATAATGGAGAAAAAATATAATTATGGCAACATATGTGTGGTGTATATACTGTTACATGCGTTCATAGGCTACTTACAGTTAGGCGCCTTAACTTTAATGATACCTTTATATGACGCCGGGTGCCAAACAAGCATATGGCCCGCCTGTTGGAAAGCGGTTGCCTTACGCTTCTAATACAAAGAGTATCGAATAGTTGTAGGGGTAAATGTCTGGATCTACTGAATGATTTTAAAAATCTTGTTACTAATAGAAAGCCACGTTATTTGTGAGTATCATAGGCTATATATTAACCCGAAATATTAAAATATTTTTTCAAAAACGCGGGTGAAGACGCGGGCGGAACTAGTGTTAAATAATTTATTTGATTGAACGCTGCTGAACATAGGTGTTGACAAGTCAGTACCTACGTATTGAAATTCCTAAAATGTACTCAAAGATCGGTATTAGTTGTTATAAATATTTTAAAAAATGGAAAAATTCGCCCCCAGATCTGGGTGTTTTTTATGTATTATAAATATGTAAATATTTACAAAAATATTTAAGTACATTTATCAGTTGTCTAGTACCCATAGTAGAAGTTTTGCGCAAATTTGGGACTAGATGGCGCTGTGTAAAGTGTCCAGATTTTTTTGTTTATTTATCTTTTACCATTTTGTTTCTAAATAACAATATCGTTAAGAGTTACCTTATACCACTTCTTTGAAGTGTCCTTTTAAATATATTTTTTTGGCTATCGTCAAAGGCATAAACTAATTTGAAATTCAAATAAAACCAGTCACTCACACATAATCTAATAACAGGTACAAGCGTTATGTTACGCACTCAAGGGGCAATACAATAGGTCATACAAGTCTACACACCACCGTGGGTGGCCGGTATGCACCTTGCACAACGGACCTTCTGTACCCTGTGTACTCAATATATGCTATTGAAGTCATTCGTTCGGTAGAAATATCTTATTGCAATTATAAAAATATTGTGTGGGTTATTCCTTATCTGTATTATTTTTAGAGTGTATACATATACAATTTTTTTTTTATTACGTGGGATTGCAAATAAGCACCTGGCCCGCCTGCTGAAAAGCGGTAACCATAGCCACATAAACGATCACAACATGACATGTCGCTCGCGCGCCGTGATCCCCGCTGCCAACGCAGCAACTCTTTCGTTCCGTCTTTGACCTCACTAACTCGCAGGAACACAACAACCCTCAAGGGTGATGTGGCTGCTGTATGAGGTGGAAGTACTTTTTCAGTCGGGCAGGTTATAAACACACTGTGTCCTCTCTTTCGCCTGAGCCTTGGTTCAGGTGTACTACGTGCAGGTGAGGTTGGCTTTGGCTCAAAAGATGGTGATGAGCCACTAACGCTCCAAATATAATATCTGCTATAAGTATTATAAATAAAAACTGGAGTGTTTATTTATGACATCGAGATAACTGTCTTCTACCACGCTCACATGGTTATTTTTGGAGGATACGGTTAGGTCTATTTTTTTTTAATATAATATAGCCCCCATAACACAAGCTTCGCTTACTTTAAGCGAAGCTTGTGTTATGGGTACTAGACAACTGATAAACATACGTAAATACATTTTTTTTTGTAAATACGTACTTATGATACATAGAAAACACCCAAACCAAGACAAACAGACATGTTCATGCACACAAATGTTTGTCCTATATGGGAATCGAACCCACGAGCGTTGGTGTCGAAGCCGCGTCATTGACCGCTACGCCACCGAGATCGTCTATATAATAACAATAATTAAAAAAAATGACTTTATTTGTGAAAAATAAATAAATAAATATTCCTTATATATTCTATGCATTATATGCATATGTAATGCATAGAAAACACAAACACCAAAACAAACAGACGTATGAACACGCCTGTATATAAATGCTCATAAATAATTGACTTGTGTGGATCGAACCTGCAACGCATATACATTTTTTTTTAGAATTCTTATCTGTTCACCTATCTGCGTATTTAAAACATGAAGAAACGGCTTGACCGATTTCAAAAAATCTTTCTGGTATAAAATCATCATTTTCTATAAAGTTCAATTATTAATGGTCTTTTTAGAGTTCCGTTCTCAAAAGGAAAAACGGAACCCTTATAAGATCACTTTGTTGTCCGTCTGTCTGTCTGTCTGTCAAGACCCTCTAAGTCGAGAACGCGTGGAGGTATCAAGCTGAAATTTTAACTGTATACACAGGTCTACGGTCCCATTAAGTTGTAAAAAAATCAAACTGCTAAGTTTACGTAAAAAAAAGTTACGGCCGTTTATTTAGCAAAAAACGCATATTTCGACATTCTCAAGGGAATCAAAACCTATAGGGTACTTCCCGTTGACCTAGAACTATGAAATTTGGCATGTAACATCGTTCTAGACTACAAGTACAGGAATAAATCTCAAAACTATCTCAAAACTATACATTTGTAATTAAACCTTAAAAAATAGGGTGTCTATATTTTTATAGGAGGTCGAAATTTCAAATTGAAGCTACTAGTTCAAATGGTATTAAGGAGTAGAGGACTGTATAATGTAAAAATGGAAACACGTAGATATATGTACAGTAAGAGAACGAGTTTAATAAGTTGATATTACTTGCTAGCACAAATGGAGCAGACACAATGAAAACATGGAAACCGTAACTATGTAAAACAATTTAAAAAATATGTCAAATACAAAATAATATTATTTATAAAAGATTCTATCCAGCCAGTCGCCAACATCCTGGACCCCTGTGTGTCACACTAGCTGTTGGTGGCGACTGGCGGGGGCTCAGCATCAGCCTCAATTAAAATAAGCTTCCGGAGCGGTCGGCGCAGCGTGCCGCTTCTAGTGCGGACGTCCACTACGCGAACCGCTCCGTCAGGACCTCTGTAGGTCTTAACTACTCTCCCTAACGGCCATAAACCGCGAGGCAGAGTAGGGTCAGCGGTAAGCACCACATCACCCTCGCTTAATGTCGACACGTTTCGTGAATAGCCTCTTGGTCGGAGCGTTGGTAGGTATTCGTGTAGCCATCGTGCCCAAAAATGATCGGCGAGGCGTAATACTCTCCTCCAGTTACATCTACGTGTTAAATCTGCATCTGTTAGCGAGCATGTCCACGGTGCTACTGATGAAGTCCCTAGAATGAAGTGAAATGGCGTCAATGCTTCAGGTACATCTGCTGAAGATGGTATGTACGTGAGTGGTCGTGAATTGACTATTGCTTCGGCCTCTATCAAAAACGTCATTAGTACATCTTCCTTTAATTTTTCATGAAGACATGATCTTAATGCTTTTTTTACACATCGCACAAGTCTCTCCCAGGCTCCTCCCATGAAAGGGGATGCAGGTGGAATGAAGCGCCATTCAATTTTGTGATTTGTTGCGAATTCTTCGACTGACTCGTCATGTAAAGATCGAAGTTCACGCGATGCGCCGACGAAATTAGTGCCATTGTCTGAGAATATGGTAGATGGAGAACCTCGGCGTGCAATGAAACGTCTTAAAGACATTATAGCGGCGTCAGATGACAGAGATGTGACTATTTCTAGATGAAGGGCTCTCGTGACCAAACACGTATAAAGAGCAACGTAGCGTTTCTCGTGGCGTCTAAGCACGGAGATTATTATTGGGCCAAAGTAATCTAAGCCTACGTGAGTAAACGGTCTTTTGTGGTGGTCTAATCTTTCCAGAGGTAAATCGCCGGTCTGTGGCGTAATTGTTTGGCCTTTCCATCTTCGGCACCTAGTGCAAGCCCTCGCTACGCTGCGGATTGCGCTTCTTGCTTTTATTATCCAATATTTTTGTCGCAATTCGTTTAGGACAAGCTCGTTGAAACAGTGGGCTGCTTGAACATGGTGATGAAGGATCAACAAACGTGTTATATGGTGGTGTCCATCCAAAATTATAGATGATTTGGCGTTTTCAGTGACTCCTGGAGCAGATTTAATTCGTGTATCTAGGCGAAGCAAATTGTTGTTGTCGAGTACTGGTGCAAGTGCTGCTATACGACTTTTATTGGGCACGGGCTGCGTAACTCGAAGGGCTTTCAGTTCTTCAGGAAAGCTGTCCATCTGAGCTTGTTGTAGAAGCATCGTTTCGGCTTGTATCATGTCTGACGCACGAAGCTGCGAGGAGGATGTGGCGCCATCTGTATACAATTTAGAATTTTGTGTTATAGGCCGAGATAATTTAAATCGAAAGATTCGCGCACCCCGGAGAATCTGGGCGGTTGTGCGTAGCAAACGCAACCATGAACTAAATCGCGTCGGATTTGGTACCGGAAGATCTGGAAATGGGACGTGAATGAGCAATCCCACAAGTTCCGTCTTTATTTCGGAATCTGGTGAGGTCTCATTCATGTCAATTATTTGCTCGGTCGGCCAATTACATAGTGGCTCTAACAGAAACGGTGGTCCACAAAACCATCTATGAGACGGAGTCAAATGCAGTTTTTTAGGTTTTGTTGCATCATCAGCAACGTTGAGAGAGGTAGGGAGCCACCTCCAATTGGACGGGTTAGTGGTCTCCAATATCTCTCCCAACCTATGAGCTACAAAAGGTTTAAATTTCCGCGCATCACTCCGTATCCACTTTAGTACGGTGGTTGAGTCCGTCCAAAAAGTGGTTGCGGAGGGCTTAAGACGATGAGCAAGTAAAATAGTTTGTGCGAACCGCGAAGCAATAAGTGCCGCTTGTAGCT
This sequence comes from Hypsopygia costalis, assembly GCA_937001555.2. Classification (NCBI taxonomy): domain Eukaryota; kingdom Metazoa; phylum Arthropoda; class Insecta; order Lepidoptera; family Pyralidae; genus Hypsopygia; species Hypsopygia costalis. The sequence goes on from OW443335.2 coordinate 8,909,614, forward strand.
CCAAGCGGGGAATAGATAGAGGCTTCAGTGGAGCAACTCGTGCTTTACTTCCTATAAGAGATGTGGATACAAAGCCATTATCGTAGCTAAAACGCCAATATGCTACACAGGCATACGCTTGCTCACCGCCGTCAGCTATTAAATGTAGTTGAATATCCGCGGGATCGGACTTGCTTAAGTAGCAACGCGGAATTTTAATATTGGCGGCATTCTGTAATTGAGTAAACCATTCATTACATTCAATAAGAAAGTTATGTGGTATTGGTGTATCCCAGTCAATACCCGCCCGCCATAATTTCTGAATTAAAATTCTTCCCCAAATAATTACGGGCATTAGTAGACCTAGTGGGTCATACACTTTCATCACACTCGATAATAAACTTCGTTTAGTTATCATACTGGAGGATATATCGGGTCCTGGACGGAATCGCAAGGAGTCTTCGGATGGATTCCATTTGATTCCTAGTACTCCAACCTCACTATTATGTGGTAGACAAACGTCTGAACTCGCATTGTTTCTGAGTTCTTTAGGGACAAGGGTAAGTGCCTCAGGGAAGTTTGAAGTCCAAGCTCGCATTTCAAAACCGCATGATTTGTGAACTGTTACTATATCGGCGGCTAGCTGTGCGGCATCAGCAACGTTAGGGTGGCTGCCCAGATAGTCGTCCATATAGTGATCCTCAAGAATCGGTTTACATGCGGTAGGACACCTCACCTCAAACTCTTTAGCGTTATTGTTTTTTACATGCATCGCGATAAATGGACTGCATATCGCACCAAAAATTAAACAGGTCATACGATACTCCATAATGTCGCCGTCTTTGTTGCGCCAGAGAAAACGTTGAGCATCTCTGTCTCTCGGTGCTACTTTCACTTGAGGAAACATTTCCCTGATGTCTGCATTCAGAGCTACGACACCTTCTCTGAAACGAAAGAGGATACTTAAAAGAGAACACAATAGGTCAGGACCTTGCAAAAGCAAGCTATTAAGGCTAATGCCTTTGGTAGCTGCGGCTGCATCATGTACAACTCTTAGTTTCCTTTTTTGAGGGTGGAAGACGCCAAATGTGGGTAGGTACCATCGAATAGTGCCGTCTGGGTTAACGCAAGAGACATTTGGTGGCATCCGTTTATAATAAGTCTGTGGATTACACTCTTCAGCGTAACCTTTCTTGACAATATCATTAATAAAATTTTGGTACGCTGTAGCAAATAATGGGTCTTTTGACATTTGTCGCTCAAGGGATTTGAAACGTGACAATGTTTGTGGGTAACTGTCCGGTATGATAGGCAAATCTCTTTTCCAAGGTAGACAAACCTCGAACCGACCGTCATTGAGTTGACGTGCCGAGGTGTCAACAATATCTACAGCCCGCTTATCATCTTCGTTGGGTCGGGGTGTGCTCTTTGTAATGCCTAACGAATCAATTTCGTATTGACTTTTTATTAGAGCATCTAGATTTTCACATACGTTATTTATAAATTCGAGCGGTTTGGACGAAACTGATAGAGCGCCGTGAAGCACCCAACCTAATAAAGTTTTCGAGGCGACAGGTTCGTTCCTATTGCCACAACGTACTTCGCGGCTCAAAGATAAATGCCAATCGGGGGCGCCGATAAGGACAGTAGGAGTTACGTTAGTATATGATAGTTCGTCAGCTAGATCAGACAAGTGTGTAAAATCCATAAAATTTACTATATGTGGATTTTGAACACGTAGACCCAGAGGTTGAATAGCACGCGCATGCTCTACCAAATATCGGTTGGGTAAATTACGCCCACGAATAAAAAATTTTACGTAACTTACGTCAACGTCTTTTGTCATACCACCTACGCCTTCAATACGAAGCCGTTCTTGAGAAGTGGTGGTAGCTCCAATACGCGCTGCTACCTCGCCGTCGATCAGCGTCGCCGTACTGCCCTCGTCAAGCAACGCCGTCGTTTCAAAATTGCCATTAGGGCCCTCCAGCACGATCGGCACTGTTTTCAGTAGACCAAGTGGACGTGAATACGACTGCGACCCTGTCACATTAATTAAAATATCAGAAGTGTTCGTAACTTTAACGGTTGGTTCAATGTTGTTCGCACCACCGCTTTCGTCACTAGTAATAGTTGACACATTTGAAGGTATTTGGGTTATACTCGTATTACATTGTGTAATAGGCGTCGGAGTTACTCCTGTATCAGCAGTTGCCGTGCCGTGAAGTAGTGAATTATGTCGTCTAGTACACCCTTTAACACCGCAATGCTTAGCTCGACAATTGTTCCAAGTATGTGGATTTGATTTGAGACAGCGGTAGCATATTTTACTATCTCGAACCCAGCGCCATCTATCGTCTATTGCAAGAGACAAAAATGCTTTACACATTTTAATATTATGAGGCCCTTGCTTACAATATGAACATTGAGGCGATTTGTCACTTGAGGTAGTAGCATGTACATTAATCTCTTTCTTACTAAACGATTTTAAGAAGTGTGTCGGGTGTTGCGGTTTAGACGTACAATCGGATATGAAGTTATACCTTAGTTGCTTGTCGGCTTCGATCAGTAGAAACCGCGATAACAACTCTAATTTTGCAACATTCTGTTGCACAGGTATGTAAGTAGCTGCAAAGTCGGTAAAACGAGCTCTAGTGTGTTCGCTTAACTTAATTAAAATAGTGCGAAAGAGCTCTGGTGAGTAAAGGAATTCACTTTGATTTAATAATTTTAATGTACTTACAAAATTCCGTAATTTATTGGCCAGGAAGTTTAAATCTTCAGGAGAACTTAACTTTGTTATGGCGCGCAGAGCAGCAACCTCGCGCGTTACAAGTACTTCTGGTCGTGCATAGGTTTGTTCCAAGGCGTTCATCACGTCTTGGGGATCGCAGGAAGTCCAGAATAGCGAAGCCACAGACTCGTACGCCAAACCACGAACAGCATTGTTAAGACGTGATAAGTTCTCTGCTGCGGAAAAATAAATTTTAGTTTTGTCGTAGCTAGTTTTAAATGCCATCCATTGATTTATGTCTCCTGAAAAAGATAAAAGCTCTTGTTTCTTTGGGCGGTCAGATAGGGTATTAATGGCTTGGGCCAACTGAGTTATTGGGTCTAAAGAGGGAAGGTTAGCCTGTTGTCGCTCATGTTTGTTTAAGCCGACATTTACGTTTGCGGGTTTCGACTGGTTGCCATGGTTGACATTTTGTGCATTGTAAAATGGTACCGCGTTGGCGGGGACAGACTGCTTTGAACATACTTCTTGTGTGTTGTTCAAGATGTCAGCCGGTGTCTCGCCAGGTATGTTTTTTGCATGTGTCGCCATGGCCACATTTTGTTCGGAAACCCAGGTCGTGACGCGTTGCCGCTTGGAATGGTAAGAACTAGACCGAGATGACTTATCTGATGCTTTCAATCCAACAAGCTTGGCTTCCAGATCCCTTTGCTCTGCCTCAGACTCCAAATGAGCCAGTTCGCGCTCACGCTCCGCCTGATGTTGAGCGAGTTCGCGCTCACGCTCCGCCTGCTGTTGAGCGAGTTCGCGCTCACGCTCCGCCTGCTGTTGAGCGAGTTCGCGCTCACGCTCCGCCTGCTGTTGAGCGAGTTCGCGCTCACACTGCAATCGATGCCGCAGAGCCTCCGCCTCGATAGATAGCTTCTTGGCACGAATAGACGCGGAAGAATGTGAAGCATGTGAATGTTCGCTTGCGGACTGCATACTGCAAATACTACGTTCACTCCGAGATGGTGTTTGGACATTGTGATCGTGATGTTGACTAGTACTGCCACTTGGACGTTTGCCGGAGCGAGGATGTGCCCCGGAAGAGAGGGTGGCGTCCACAGGCTGTGTGACAGAACTAGCAGGCAATGCTAAAACACCATCCGTTACTGCTGCTGCAGTCGACCGGACACCACGCGGTGATCTTACGTATAGATCGCGCTGTATCTGCTCGACTTGCATAGCTGTCGCCAGGTTAGCAACCGATTTGCTCTTACTACGTGTCTCCATTATGGACGAAAATATGAATGCGTGAAATGAAATGAAAATGTATGACGTGAAAAATTTTGAAAATTTTTCGAGAAGGAAATGGTTTTTTGTTACTTACGGCAAGAATGGACCAAATATTAAGGAGTAGAGGACTGTATAATGTAAAAATGGAAACACGTAGATATATGTACAGTAAGAGAACGAGTTTAATAAGTTGATATTACTTGCTAGCACAAATGGAGCAGATACAATGAAAACATGGAAACCGTAACTATGTAAAACAATTTAAAAAATATGTCAAATACAAAATAATATTATTTATAAAAGATTCTATCCAGCCAGTCGCCAACAAATGGAGTATCATATGAAGGGCTTGATGTGCACATAGCAAAATATATTTTATTTATTTTTTTCGACGCATTATTTCTAATTTATGATAAAAAACATCAAATTTATAATGATCATACGTACGGACCCCTCGGTGCGCGAGTTCGACTCGCACTTGTCCGGTTTTTTTAATTCATATTGTTTGCATTGGGTACTGCTCACTTTTAAAGACGCAGCCAAGCAATTTTAAACTGTTTTTAAATTTCAGCATTCCTCTTAAATCCGGTATGGTCTAGTGGCTAGGATACCTGGCTCTCACCCAGGAGGCTCGGGTTCGATTCCCGGTACCGGAAGTTTTTTTTATATTTTATTTTCACTCATATAAACTTTTTGCTGTTATTTCCTCCACTAAACATTTCTAAAAGATCAACAAACTATGTTTAATTTATATTGAGCCTTACAGATATATCCAGTGCTCAATATTGGCTAAACATTGATTTATATATACCTATATTAAATATTACATATTGACATAATACACATTACATACAATTATATTTAAATACATTATTAAGCATAAATTATTATATATTACTTTCGACATATTCTACAACCGCTCTGTGGAACTGTACCTTAGTTACAATAGAACAAGTCGACTGCTGATTTGCTCACAATTATTAACTTTACGATCGAGCTGACATTAAAAGGTGAATCTCCCATCTTTCTACACAATAAGTAAGAAACACAGAAATTGAACAAGAACAAAGGGTCTTCCGTGATAAGAAGTAAGAAATTTAAACATTTTTGCGATTGTTTCTTGTGAAATGCATTGTTGCACGCGACGTATGATGCACCGAAGTAAAAAGTTTAGAAAGGAATAGCTTTCTTTTCTCAGGAATTCATAGTGTGATTAAATATCGATGTAAGTTATTTTTTTGAAAAAATATATGACCGTCTTCTAGAGCCAAGGCAGCCAATATGCACACTCTGAAAATCTTAAAATAATTAAAATCCAGTACGGTATAATTTTGTTTTACTACAATTATTACCATATACCATATAACACAAGATAACTGATGAAGGAGTTATACCTTCGCTCATCAGGTCTTCTGAAAACTGCTTTATAAATACAGATAGCAGTATAGCACTTGCCTTTAATATTTAAAGAATTATCCCTTAAGTCCTAAGCTATAAGATGTAGATAAAAGCTAAAATATAATATTTGGTCCACTATTTTGACACTTATGGCATGAGTCATGTTCACACACTAAGACTTCGCTGCGGGCGGGACACCTCGTTTTTGACAATTTACACAGCGCTACCTAGTCCCAAATTAAGCGCGAAGCTTGTGTTATGTATGGGCACAGTATGGGCACTAAACAACAGATATATTTTTTTTGTAAATACATTTATAATACATAGAAAACACCCAGACCAAGACAATCAGACATGTTCATGCACACAAATGTTTGTCTTGTGCCGCAATCGAACCCGCGACCTCGGAGTCAAAGTGGCCATTGCTAACCATTCGACCACCGAGCTCGTCAAATTATAATCGAGGATATGAGATTTATAATACAATAGGAATTATTTTTGAACTGAAGACTTCTTTAGCGGCGTTGTGCACTTTTTGGGAAGGGTAAAAAATGACAAACTCGCGTCAGGACACGTGACCTGATCGAAAATCGTAAGACGGAGGAGAGTAGACCACCGGCGAGGCATAGGAGAGGAAGTGATATCTCCCTCTCTTTCTACCGCGCGGCGTAAATGTATGCTTGCTCCTGCTGTTTATTTTTAACATAATATAAATTGTCATGTTTGTGTACGATAGCGCAATAAATGAACATTGTTTTTTACCACATAATTTATATGTTGACATCACCCTGCGCTAATGCAACATCTTCTCAGTGCTGCTAGTTGGTGCTCAATTTAATTTTTATTAAAAAAAAAACAATGAAAAAGTAAACGCAATTTCGGCGGCGAGCCAATGTAAGTCATCTTTTTGCTAACAGGTGATGAATTGATGATTTGATAACTTTTTAAATATTTGTAAAATATTGTGTTGTTACTTGCGTACCTACCGCTCCGCTGATTTTGATTAAACTTATTTTTAACCCTCGACGCAAAAACGACGGGGTATTATAAGTTTGGCATGTCTGTGTGTGTGTTTGTATGTGTGTATCTGTGGCATCGTATCGTGTCTGTCGGTAGCTCCCGAACGGATGAACCGAATTTGATTTTTTTTTTTATTTGAAAGGTGAACTAGTCGGGAGTGTTCTTAGCTACGTTTTATGAAAATCGGTCCTAGATGACTGCCATAAAATGACGGATTACACATTTTTTCACAAACAACCCCTTCAATATTTGTATCAAGTGAAAGGGCTTGACTAGAATGTCGGGGTTTTTTTATTTTTTAAATTTAATTGTAGTGTATAGGCAGGTATTCAATTTATATATTCATCGTAATCGTGTTTTTTATCTAATCTACTAGCGGCCCGACCACGCTTCGCTGTGGCTCAATCTTTTCGTTTCCATCCATTTCCTTAGAGATGGCGCTGTATGTGAAAAAAGATTTTCCCGCTTTTCTTTTCAAATTTTTCCAGAATTTTCTTTGCTATAAACCTCACGGAGCCCGAGACCTTTCCAACGAATGCAAAACCGTGGAAATCGGTTCGTGCGTTCTGGAGTTATAGCGTCAGGAAGGAAAACCCGACTTATTTTTATATAGTAGATTAATTTGAACTTAATTTGAAAAAACAATCTCGAGGTCTCACTTCGCGGCGAACGACTAGTATAAACTTCGAATCTAATTGCGACATTCACAAACCAGCTTCTAAACAAGACTTTGATTATAAAATAAAATCGCGTCAATGAAAATAACATGCTCAATCGAGATAATAAGCAGCCCCCTTACCACCATCTCTTAATGCGACTCAATAACTGAATAGATTGCTTATATATAGATTGCATACCAATGAATAAGCGACTCTATTTCAAACGGAATAGAGTCGCTTATTCATTGGTATGAATAAGCAATCTACTCAATTATTGAATTACTATAAGAGATGGTGGTAAGGGGGCAGTTCATGTTTCTTGATAGGCTTACGTACGTAAATGACCACTGTAAGAAAATACAGGATTGTGTTTATTTTTGTACTCTTCTCCTTTGCAGATGAGCTTTCATATTAGATACTTTAAATAGCCATACATAGAGTAAATAATGACCGATATTTAATTATTGTAGTTAACAATAACTTCTCATATTAATTGTTATTGCAAAAAGTCAGACAAAAAGAAAGACAATACAAAATTTTGAGAAACAGATAGTATTTTCTTTAATAATAAGTAGGGTAGTCATATTAACGCTCGCAACTCGGAATATCCCTCGTGCGCCGTCACCCCCGCTGCCATCGCAGCAACTCCTTTCTTCATGGTGACCTCACTCGCTCGCAGGAACACAACAACCCTCAAAGGAATTGTCTACAATATTCTGTGAGGTAACAACCCTCAAAGGAATTATTATATGGCTACGATACTCTGTGCAGCTTACAAATACGCTGTACCCTACCTCTCGATCGCCAGAGCCTCATTCGCTTGGCAGGGTGCACCACGTGCAGGTGAGATTGGCTTTAGCTCTAAAAATCGTGATGAGCCACTTACATCTCCAAATTTGATTTAAAAAAAAAAACAATATTTACATGTGATTCAACTCGCGAATCTTGGATTAGCGTTCTGAGAATGTTACTTCCATCTAGATATAAAATAAGAATGACAATAAGAAACGTCGCCAACTTTTATTTTTATACCCTGAATCTTCGACACCAATATCCCATACCATTGTTTTTATACCCTTCATCGGCGCCACATCTATTCGGTCGTCGAAATATTCAAAATTCGTCTGCCGTAAATTTCTTTGGGCATCCGAATGCATTATGCTAATGCAACGATTTCCTGTTACCCGAAACAGTCCAATGCACATAAAATTCTTCGCGTGTCAATAGTTCATTCAGATATTTTGGATACATTTTCTCAGAATAGTGTCTAAGATTGCAAATTTGCATAAACCTAAGCGGTTTAAAAACGGAATATTTCAAATTTCCCTTGTCAAAAGATAATTTAGATAGGTCCTTATTTTATGATAGTATTGTAATTTGAAATTCAAAGAATTTATTTCGTCGGATGATTTAAGGATATTAAATATTTAAATCTTGTGGTCCGCTCTAAGATTGTTAATCTCCGATTAGTCATTAATTGCTTTCTGATTGGTAATCTTTGTTATGTCAAAACATATTTAAGAAATTATTTAGTCCGTAAATTTTAATGTTCCTGTTTTTAAAACATTTTTATCTTACATTTTTTTAGTCGTTACTAAGATCTTTCTCTTTTGTATATTCCACTTTAACGAGCTCGGTGGTTAAATGGTTAGCATCGGAATCGAACCCGCGACCTCGGAGTCAAAGTGGCCATCACTTAGGGATAAATCGCTTTAGGAAATAATAAAAAAATAAGTTAGTATTTTTGTTAGATTGTTAATTGCTAGTTAAATTATAAACATTAAAAAAATGTGTAAAAATAATTACACTACAACGTTATATATTTTGGTATCTATAGGCTACTTGTCATTTTTATTTCGATTTGTTATGTAAGGACGTCACAATAATAGTATAACTGTGGTGAAGGGCTTGCTCCGACAGCATAAAAACTTCTCGCGATATGACAACTTGAAAAACACAGTTTGACCACTTTGGCTCCGAGGTTGCGGGTTCGATCCTCGCACAATACAAATATATGTGTGCATGAACATGTCTGTTTGTCTTGGTCTGTGTGTTTTCTATGTATTATAAGTATTTACAAAAAAAAAATGTATTTGTGTATTTAAGTATATTTATCAGTTATCTAGCCCTTATAGTATAAGCTTTGTTTAGTTTGGAACTAGATGGCAGTGTGTAATTTGTCCAGGAATATTTAGTTATTTATACATATAAAATATCCAGACCAAGACAAACGGTCATGTTCATGCCCACAAATATTTGTCTTGTGCAGGGATCGAACCCGCGACTGCTAGCCATTCGTTCGAAAAGGAAAAGGTATATATATGCATTTACAAAAAAAATGTAATTAAGTATAATATCAGTTATCTGATACCCGTATTATGGTAAACTTTGCTTAGTTTGGGTCTAGATAACAGTATATACTTTGTCCAGGTATGTTTGTTTATTTATTATTATTATAATACTTTCCATCTTAATTAATCAACTGTATCAACATTATCATTAATCACTTGTATTGATGTGCAACATGAAACATTCGCAGCATCGTTACATTATTATGAAAATGTTCTAGTTCAGCAAATATTCAGCAAATCGTTCACAAAAAAAAATGATTGTCTGTAAAGTCGGTTTACGGACGATAATTTTACGTGATAACGTCATAAGAAAACATCGGCCGATGGAGTGGAAGAGAGATAGATGCGTCACAAGCCGAACGCTTAGGCCGATCATGCCTCTCTATGGCTTGTTCCGCGCTCTCGCTTGCACGCTCGGCTCAGGTGAAACGTGACAATGAGTCATGTTTTTTCGTGCGTGCAGCCGGCGTTCATCGATTTATAAGACGTTTTCACGTCAAAAAAAAAATAACAGCTACATTTTCCAGGAACAATTTATAAAGTAGGTACACCATATGTTATCAATACAGTTTTATGGCGAGGTGACTGTTCGAAGAAATAGTTCCAACGAACTAGATCACACGAGAGCTCAGAAAGTAAATCTTTATCATTTTCTGCACGCATTTCCTTTACTAGACCTGTTTTGCCACAACAGAGATATTTCTATCTGATGTTTGCTTTGCTACCAGTAGACCGGTTTTGTTGGACATTGCTGTCGTTGTTTTACTGACTTTTTATTATGCAATAGGGTAGATAACACCTCAAATTAGTTACTTTTTATTAACTGTCGAAACAACAAATTTGTATGGAAAATAGATAGATAGAAAATACTTCATAAATAGATAAATATTTCTGGACAAATTTCACAACGTTAACTAGTCCCACGCTAAGTACTAACCACTATAGATACTAAATAACTGATATACATACACTGTTTTTATAAAAGCATACATATATATAGAAAACACTCAGACCAAGACGAACAGACGTTTCTTTTGTAAAAACTTTATTGTAAAATAAAAATTATGTAAAAAAAACTTTTAATTTAAACGGTTTTATTGAAAATAGTGTACTAAAAGCTAAAAAATAATTCGGTAGGTCGGAGGTTTCAGTCATCACACCCCTCTCCCTCATCAGTCTAAGGCATTGATCAGACAAAATAATAAAATCGTTGGGCGTAGCGTAAACTGAGTTGACTGGATGGAAACAAAATATTGAGGTAGTCGTGACAAAATTTGTAAATCGCCATTTTGTAGAGGCGGCCATCTTGGATTTTCATTTTTTTTCATGTGAACTGTATTCTTCTAGTCAAGCCTTTTCATTTGATACCCATATTGAGGTAGTCGTGACAAAATTTGTATACCGCCATTTTGTAGCGGCAGCCATCTTGGATTTTCATTTTTTTTCATGTGAACTGTGTTCTACTAGTCAAGCCCTTCCATTCGATACCCATATTGAGGTAGTCGTGACAAAATTTGTAAACCGCCATTTTGTAGCGGCGGCCATCTTGGATTTACAATGAAACAGAATTTATTTAATTGTATTGTCACCAGAACTAAAGGTGTATACCAAATTTCAGATCAATCTGTCAACAGGAAGGGGGTCAAATTTCAATTACTAGATTTGACCCAAGAATAAATAATAAATAAAACAAACGGGGTGAGCTAAATAAAACCGTTCAAAAAAGTAATTTACAATAAAGTTTTTAGCGCCGTGTGGTTTCCGGCAGACTAGAATAGAAGCACTCCGTCTCTTCCCTTGGATGTCGTACAAGGCGACTAAGGGAAATACATTATAAAACATCGATCAGGCCTCCCCAACCCGTCTGGCCAGCGTGGGGAGTGTAGGCCTAATCCTTCTTCTGTCTGTGACGGACGAGAGAGGGTCGTGCCCCTGTAGTGAAGACTAAAATGGCCTGATGATGATGATGAAATAAAAGTAATACACACATAGTGTTATTAACATTTTTTGTACAATGGCGAACTTATCCCATTAGGGATCTCTCCCAGTCAGCCATAAAATGCCCATAAAATGAAATTAAGAACAATAAAGACATTAAACAGACAGACTTAGATTTCTTTCAAAGCAGCGATATTAGTGTTTGATCTCAAATTCACATTACAATTAATGTTTACTAGTAAAAAAAACTTTGAATACTAATGACAAATGAGTGCAACGTCCCAAATTCTTCACAATTTATGTAACAAATATGCGAAGAAAATCGAGCTTCAATGTCTCGCCGAGCACGACACGCGACCAATTCATCACTAGCGTTATTTTTCGGAAATCCAACAAAAGGTTTGACGCTAAACACTGCCATTATTGCTTCTAAAATAGACAAAGCATCGTTGTTCGAGACAATACGACCAAATAAAAGGTTGTCGCCATTAATTTTTACACTTCTGACATTTGTAACGGTGCATTCATTGTGTCGAAATGAACAAGTTAACCCCGCGGAGGCGAAAAATGGATGCACAGCGTGAGTGTTATTTGCAGACAAAATGTCAGTTGAGAATTCTGACGTTTTTGCTTAACACGTTTCCCTTTCTGTATTTCGTTTTTTCACAGTCAACGCCCGAAATTAGTAACGCTAGTATCACCTGAGCCGACAAGGAATAAAAATGCGTATTTTGGTTCCAAAGCATTCACTTTATAAAATATTATTGGACCGCTGCGGACCCCACGGGAACAGAGACCCACCAAAGAAAGTTTTTTATGTTCGTTCCTCACCTTATAATTGTGAATTACGATGTTTTGGTAATTATTTACGAGCTTTGTATCTAGAGAATGTAATTTATGAAAAAGTCTTGTCGGTAAATACTACATTCGTACGGTATCTTGTTACTTGTAATTAATTAAGATTTTTTCAATTGGACATAGGTTGAGTTGAGTTAAAATACAAAAGTTATAGGTATAATATTCTTCTACAATAATATTTTAGAAAACACTTTTACATTATTATTTTAGCGAGAAATGAATATTAATCAATTAGATAATATGGTTTATTCAGAAAAGAGAAGAAATTTGTAAATTTAGCTTAACTAACAATTGAACAATAACTGTGCCAATTTTTTTCTACATAATTTTTCTTCATACACTAAGTCATTCTCAGACGTTATGTTTTCTTTTTCCATGCACAAAATGCAAATATGGAACAACTTCATCCAAAAATGGTTTGGACACAATTAAATTTGTTACTTTACATAAAGTGAAGACACACAAATGAAGTGATTTCCCCTTAATAGAGACAGTAAGAAATGGTCCGATGGAGTAATATATTTTATCTAATCTCATACTGAAATTTAGAGATTAAAAAACTAAACACAGAATCTTAATGCCAGTCTTTTACGCACAAGACATCAAAATAAATTTAAAAAGTTACTTTTCGATACAGCTCTTCTAAGGACAACTGTATCGAAAAATAACTTTTTCTCCATTTCGATACAGATTCAGCCCTGGATACAGGTGTTTTAAACAGGTTGCAATGCAAATGCATTGAAACGCCGCGCGGCGCGTCGTGCATGCGCACCACGCATGCTCCATCTGCAAATGGATTTATAAGTAAGAAATGAAGCTGTAAAATTAACTTCATGGTATTGTTTAAAATATTATTGTCATCTATTTCATGAGATTAGATAAAGTAGTGTATGAAACTGCGCATAATTAGGTCTTAAAATACTCGTATGGTCTATTATCACATTCGCCTTCGGCTCATGTGATTATTTTAAGTATTTTAAGAACCCTTATTATGCAACAGTTTCATAAACTACTATGTATTATAAATCTAGACCAATGTTCGACTCAACAAGCTCTCATTAAGCAAGATTGTAATAATATGCTTAAATATAAAAAAAAAAATGGTAAAATATTCGTATGACTCTCAACATTAATTGAATTTGAACACCCTATTTACTACCCAACAGAAAATAAACCAATTGTAACAGTGCGTGACTGTAATACTTGCACAGGACGTAACCTAATAGGTTCAAGAGTTTATGAGGTGCTAGTGCATACAGACCGACAGAGCTCGTAACAATCTAAAACGGCCCCAAACGATCCCTTCGCACGAACTCCTAGGTACATTGCCTACATACGTGCAATGCCAAGTTTTGGAATTTAGATCACATTTGTATTGAAATATGTAAGCGCGGCTCATGTAATCACGTCCAAGGCACTAACTTATACCCGAAACCATTTAGTTATGCCAAGGAATTTTTTTCAGTATTTGCCAGCCAACTCAAATAGAAGGCAGATTCTCAAAGATTCAAATCCTATGTGTAGGTATGAATCAAATCATTATTAGTTTTGCACCATTTAATGCATTCGTGGATGTCTGCACTTCACGAAGGTTGACTGGTAGAGAATGCTTTTAGAATTAAGTTCGCCTTTTGTACCATTGGTCTTACGTGGTCCATAAAGAATTAAAAATAAATAAATTTAAGGAATAGGATGTCATTTTGCTAGGAGGTTCACAATTGAATAATATTGATTTATACGTCTATATGTTGCAGTGAAATGAGGAAAACCGGTAAATCTCGAAATTTTTTAAGCATATTAATATTTCGGTAAAAGTCGAATACTCTTTTTTATTACATTTACTTACTAAAATGTTTAGCGATATGACAAATTCCTGTCCTAGTTTATTGAAATGATGAAATAGATCATTTATTGAACATTATTTAATTCAAGAATTAATTACTTCTAGGTTAATTTAGACAAGTTAAAGTACTTTTAGATTAGGTAAATGATCTATTTCATTATATGACTAAACTAATTTGTCATATCACTAAATATTTTTAGTATGAAGACGTAAGTAACAAGAATATTCATCATTTACCCGAATTTCATGGTATTCCTAGGATTTTCGTAAATCCCTGGTTTGCTCCTTTTCCTGCAACATATATACGTAACTGCGTTTATTACCTACATTAATGAATGGTGCTTAGTTTTTTTTGTGGCTTCAGAGCATACAGACAATGACATATTTACAACTTTTATTATTGAATTCTGCCAATTCTTCTATAGATACCATTTGTATATATCCCTTTTATATTATAATCTTTACATTTTTTTATATAACTACTATTTTATAAATACATATATTGATAGAAAACACCTAATCAAAACAGACAGACACAATATTGCACCCTAATATTTGTCTTGTGAGGGAATCGAACCTGTGGCTCTTAGTGTTGACATATCCATTACTCGCTAGTCGACAAACGTAACTGGTCAAATTTCTTAATTTAGACCTGAAATTTTGAACGAAGAGTTAGTCGCAAAAAGAAATTACGTTAAGTTGCTGTTCAGTTAAAGAAAAAACTTCGTAGTTACTGTTGCAGTGCCTACTGGACCGAATAGTCATGCATGAATAATGCAGCAGGCGTTTATAAAATAAATTCTTCCAAAGATGTTGGGCTATCGGAAACGTAAATAAGAATGATCTCAAGCCGCAGTAATGGATTCTACAGTTTACGACGTGCTAAACTCACCGTGTGGATGAAGTAATGTTCATAACCCAACGCTGTCGGAACAGCGAATAGCTCTTCCACTTGTTTACGAGAACTATTAGTCAAATACCTGTAATGTTTGATTCGTAGTCAAAAGTTTAATGATTTGTGTTCACGTAAATAAATATACACAAATGTAAATTACTTGAATACTTAACGCGTTACATATCAAATCGCAGACAAAATTGTCTTCGGATAAATTCTTATCACGTATACAAAATTTGGTCCTTTATTTCTATCATAGTTAGCATAATTTCATGACTTAAATTCGATAAAAGATTTACCCTTTTCCGAGTTTAGAAAGCAAAAAGGAAATGATTGCAAATCGCCCTTGCTTCATTTTTACATCCCGCTGGGTGTCGTTGACGAAAGGCGTCGTGGGTACAAGACACACACAGTGCCAGTACAAAGCGAAGGAAACGCTTAACGCACACATTCTGGAGATCAAAGAACGCGCAATCTGTGTGAAAAAAATAACGTTTTGGTCCCAAAAGGGCGGACCCGTTTACGCGACCCAATTCACGCGAACGGTTCGGACGCCGAAGAAATTGAATTGAAGTCAGCCCTAACAACAAATTCAAACGCGTATCGAATTGTTTTACGTTTGACGAATTCGCTTTTTGAAATTTTTAAATTCGCACAATAGCCCATAATGATGCAGCCTCGTTTCTTTGTCTGCGTCAGAATGTTGTCGGACATAAGGAATTCATGATATGTAGCATTAACAAGTGAGCTTCGTTTTTAAACCTGATTGCCAAACGGGTGTCGATAGAATAAAATCGACGACATTGTTTTTGTGTATCCAACATGAATGTTCAAATTGGCTTTCTACAAAGTAATTCAACCTCAGGCAAATATTCACCACATACCATTATGCCTCTTCTTTATTGCATTTATATCTTTCGTATAACTCAATGTCGGCTCCTTAAACTACATTAATCATATCATAAGGAGAAAATTACCTTTCAAGATCAGCGTTCATTTTCTTACGATGCTATCTCGTGATGCTTCCAGCTACCATTTGTTAGTGTCTTGTTTAGAAAATCACATCTGCTAAACTTTATTAGCTCGCCTTTTGACAAAGGCCAGGTTGATGGAGGGTGTATCAAATCGCGCGATTCAGCGCGCTCCTTAGCGCAGCTGGTCGAGGCGAAACGAATCATTTTATTTATTGTTCACAGATCTTATGCGTTATTTATGAAAATCCAAAGTCATTTGCCGAGAAGCTACCCAGGCGGGCTGGCTTGAAGAAAGTGTGTCACCTTGCCTAGAATTTGTTACGCGTTCCCAGCTGATGTTATGGTCTTCGATCATGATTTACATTGTAAGTCGAGCTTTTTATTCGTGATTGAACTTTTAATATTTATCAGTAAGGTTCAATGAAATTCTATTTGTGTACTCAATACGATCTTCTTGACAAGTTAATCATATTTTAGATGTCTACTCGTAAGTATCTTGAAATGAAAGTTGTCTAAATGATATGAAATTTCTGAAATTAAGCGACTATTTGCAAATGTGCTATGAAAATGTAAAACGAAAGCTATCGCGAGTTGAAAATACGCTATCTTATTACGTTCGTCGACTTTGCTCCGTCCGTTACGTCGACCGCGCGCATCCCGAAGTTTTTTGCTGCACGGTAGCCGCACCGATTTGATTGCTCCACTTTTTGCTCTCCTTTTCAAATAAACCGAAGTAATTGTTTGTTTTAAGTCCCGTAGATTGCGTCCGCTGTAGGATTTGTTACAGGCCTTTTTAGAAAATAAAGACTTCAAAATGGTTGAGTGACTCCGACATTCGTTTTCTCGTAGGCTTAGATGGTTCGTTATTGCGTTTCTAATATCTACTAACATCGTGTTTTGATTTTAAATGTGGGATTAATTCAAAATTACTGAGATGCGTCTTTTTGCTCCAGAACAGGTAACAGGAAACGGGTTGTCTGACGTTAATCCCAGAACAGGCACGTGTGTGCATTGCGTTGCGTTGTGTAATCTCAGTTTGTGCGTGCGAGTGTGGCGGTCGCTTAGTTTTTATATGGAGTTGGAAGCCGCGGGCATATCGAGTATCGTTCAACTAATCACATTATAACTCTATCCTTCTCACACTATTTATGAAACACGAGACAGAAGTTTTATAATCTGCACGCTATCATCTACCATAACATTATATGTTTCTACACAACATATCATATAGTTGCCTGTGCCCGTTCATCAGATCTTAGCAATGCTTAGAATGAAATTTTATGATTGAATTCCCTAGAGGCCTTTCTCAGGCTACCGACACTGGTTCGTTTCCGTCATGGCTAAATATGGTGTTCGTGCTTGCACATAACATTTGAGAGCAAGAAATATGGCAACATTGTTGTTACATAATTATTTCAAACTACTACAAGAAACAATTAGGAAAACGATTTCTAAATCTATGAACAGGGACGTGTTACATAAATATGTAATTTCTTTAGCGTAGACATGCAAGTAAATATAAGCGGGTTCTTTGTTATATATATAACAAATTAATAACATATTAATTATAACATAAGACAATATTTTGTGATCAAAATACATGAGTTTATAACATAAACTAAAATTCTTCTTCTCGCTAGTGATATCTGCTTTTCCATTTCTCTGGGTTTGGTAGCGGTAGCGATTCCAAAACATTTCGTAATGGGACACTGCGTGATAAAATAATATGGACAAATTACACAGCACCATCTAGTTCTAAGAGTCTCCCCTTAATCGAAGGAGTTTAGAGCGTACTCCATCAACACAATTGCGAATTTAACCAAGCCACCTTTTTGGATACCTCCTCCGTGCTTCGGAAAGCACGGCTCGAGATAAATAAACCCATCCATAGACAGGCTAAGGTCGACGTTGCTTAACTTGTGTGATCTCCATCGGGCTGCTCACAGAGCAATGTAACCTATAAATTAAAATTTAAAAATATATCATCAAGAACAAAATTACAGTTCCTAATTATATAGAAGTAACTCGCGTTACAAACCATTTCTATCAACACATTGTCGATTCTCCTCAAAGTTTCCCTAACAATTTACTAGCCCGTCATTTGCTTAATCATCCCAAAAAGTGATTAAATTTTAAGCCTCAAATCGGTTTCCGCAACAGCGACCTAATAATCCTCTGAATGTGGCTGGGTATGAGTAAAGTCTGTCAAAGGCCGATTAGAGGGAGAGCCGTGTGTTAAATCCTGGCCCTTACCTGTCTACCTCGTTATCGGCATCGACATTTGCCTTACTGGCATCTAGTCTGGCTTGAAGGGGTTCAGTTTGAAACTTATTTTTGAGATAAATTGTATTAGTAAGTTGTTTGTTTGCTGCGGTATAATAGCATTATCCTACTTACTATTGTGATGATTGTCGCACAGCCCTTTCGCCGCACAGATAGAAATACCCCAACGCTTGAAGACTAAGTCTTCAACCAGTTCGTCTTCTCTACAATAACCTATAATGCAGAGACTCGGACACTGACCATCAAACACAGGCTAAAAGATAATTTTAACAAAAAAAAAAACCGACTCCAAACATTACTCTACATTTATGTATGTAGATACAGGTTAATGATGATTATGAAAAAAATATGGGACCAATCTGGAAGCATACTCTTTCAAATAAAAAAAGTTTTTTCAAATCGCTGAGTAATTAAGTAACAAACATTAAAAAAATAAAGACGAATTGAGCACTTCTTCCTTTTTTGGAGTCGATTAAAAAGAATTGGAAAGCATTGGGGCAGGCCTATATCAGCATTGGGATGATGATGAAGCTAATGTTACTTTCATATGGTGCATATTGCCGACTAGCTAACGAGGCTCTGGTGAAAGGTAGGGCTCAGCGTAATCATAAGCTACCCAATATATGAGCAAAATCGTTTAAAGAGAGAGCCGTGTGTTAAATCCTGGCCCTTACCTGTCTACCTCAACCAACCCGCAGTTGAGCAGCGTGGTGGAGTATGCTCTAAAGCCTCTTCAATTGATGGGAGACCCGTATCCCAGCAGTGGGACGAATAAGGGTTGTCTACCTCGTTATCGGCATCGACATTTGCCTTACTGGTATCACAGTATAAGTAATAGTACAGTATTGCCGCTCCCCGCCGCTCTCTCGTGTCGACCTCCCTCCCCTTAGAGACAAATCTGGAACAGTTTGTATAGCGGCGCACGCACTCACTCTCGTTCGTGCTCTGCACAGACGTCATTGTTTACGTAGACCGTAGCCAGTCCATGGATCGGTTTATTTATTTCGAGCTCCTCCGTGCTTCGAAGGACACGTTAAACCGTCGGTTCCGTGGGATGAATAAGGGTTGACAATGAATTGTTAAAATAAATAAAGAACAAATAATTATTTGTACGTAGGTATTACAAAGTAGATAGCAGAATAACAATATTTCTTAAAACATTTTACTTAAATTTTCATAGACAAGTAATGTATTTTAAAGCTAATTTACAATAAAAACGATTAGAACTACTAATTATAAGGTTAAAGTAAATAAAATTAGGTTAAATCATAAACAATTAGGGCGTGTATCGTTCTATGAATCAATGATTAAGATCCCCAGGTAGAGTCACAATGTGTCGTAAAAAATAAGGGAATAAAATTAGAAATAATTTCGAAATTGCCTTTCAAAGCGTGTTTACTGTATAATTAACATAATGATCCTAATTTTCGGTCAGTTCCAATAAATTCGCCCTTTTTACCTGCCTTCAGTTGATTTGCTAATGACTCTACGCGGGAAATAACGCCGTGTTCCTTTTTTGTACAATCCCTTCCCGTTTTAAGACCGTCGTTCCCAGGGTCTATCTGTTTTTTACCCGATCTTGCTTATCTTTCTACTAATAAAAACCTTTACTGTTTAGGTTACAGATGTTTTCATGGGAAAATATGTTTTTTAGGGTTCCGTACCTCAAAAGGAAAAACGGCACCCTTATAAGATCACAATGTTGTCCGTCTGTCTGACTGTCTGTCTGTCTGTCAAGACCCTCTATGTCGAGAATGCGTGGAGGTATCAAGCTGAAATTTGAACTGTATACTCAGGTCTACGGTCCCATGAAGTTGTAAAAAAAACAAGCTGCTAAGTTTACGTAAAAAAAAGTTACGGCCGTTTATTCAGCAAAAAACGCATATTTCGACACATTCTCAAGGGAATCAAAACCTATAGGGCACTTCCCGTTGACCTAGAACTATGAAATTTGGCAAGTAACATCGATAGAGAGTAGTACAGGAATAAATCTCAAAACTACACATTTGTAATTCAATCTTGAAAAATAGGGGGTCCTTATTTTTCATAATTTCAAATTGAAGCTACTAGTTCAAATGGGGTATCATATGAAAGGGCTTTATGTTTACATTGCAAAATATACTTTATTTGTTTTTTCCGACGCATTATTTCTTATTTATACGTATTATTCCTACGTACGGAACCCACGGTGGGCGAGCCCGACTCGCACTTGTCCGGTTTTTTTTAAATGGGTAGTTAACTATATCATAAACAACACGAGATTCCCTTCAATCGAAGGGATTTAGGGCATACTCCACTACGTGTTCTGTTCAACAGCGGGTTGGCGGTAGTCAATGTTTTCAAGCAGCCCAAGGGCTCAACTAACTTGGCTTAATGACTGTCATATCATGACAGCCGGGACCGACACGGTTTAACTTGCCCTCCAAAGCACGGAGGAACTCGAGATAAATAAACCCACCCATAGACAGGTCTTCATCGACGTTGCTTAACTTGCGTGATCGATTAGACTGATACATGTAACTACGCCATCGAGTTCCATTAAAATATATATCCCAAAAGATCTGAAAATCTTACTCTTGAGACACCAGAGGCACCACAAACACGTTACCGACTCTATAAAAGTCCCTTAGATCACTCTGTTATATCTTTCGTAGACTTCATATTTAAAGTAATATACTCTGTGGCACACTTTTTGTGGCAAGTTGTGGCACTCCAATAAATCTTGTCATTAAGTTGAAATCCGTCTTACGACTCCGATGTACCGAAAATAAACGTACACTAAGTTTTATATTGTGACTCTATTACTACATGCACACCAGCCCCCTTACCACCATCTCTTATTGCGATTCAATAACTGAATAGAATGCTCATTCATGCCAATGAATAAGCGACTCTATTCGCTATATTATAAAGTCGCTTATTCATTGGTATGAATAAGCATTCTATTCAGTTATTGAATCGCAATAAGAGGTGGTGGTAAGGGGGCAGAACTGCTGATCGGTATAGATCGGGATAAAATTTTGTACAGAGATAAATATAATTATAGCCTGAAATAGCACATACACAACTTTTCATCAAGAGTAAATGTTTTATTTCCACAGAAATGAAGTGCCAGGTGGCAGTTAGTGCCTGCATATACTCAAAAATCATCATCCTGAAGATATATTGTCAGAAACAGGTGGTAAATCGTCACAGTTTTTATCTTTATACACAGCATTATAACAACCTCGTATGAAATCAATATTTGCTGAACAAAATAAACAGCACGGGCGGTTCGTTCGTTGTATGAGAATTTGACAGCAATCTAACAACTTTATCAAACCTAAACAACCTTAGTGGGCTTGTGTCTTTATATCGACTGAGAATAAATGTGCGACACTTCTTTTAGATCATATAAGTGAACGACTTCAACTTCAACATGTAGCTATTAGCCATTTTTTGTTACTGCGGCACAAACATGATTCTTTTTGTATTTTTTTTAACACTATATTTCACTTAAGTTTATAAGTAAAATGAAAATTATAGACTAGATAATAGGACTAGAAAGCACTAATTATGTGTGTGCTCAAGATACAAATAAATGTTTCATATTTCTTGCATTTATTTATTCATTCTTTCAATGCTTTGAAACATCACGTAAAACCGTCGGTCCCGGCTGTTGTCATTAGATGACTGTTGTTAGGTCTTTAGGCGGCTTGAAGAGCCCCGTATCCCAGTAGTGGGTTGCGTGATGGTTGACGACGATCTTTAGTGCCAAAGCCAACTTCATTTGCATGAGAGACGACCTGCTGACTAGCGAAAGATAGTCGCCGATTTGGGTACAGTGTATTTGTTAACTGCGCGACTATGGAAGTACTTGTGGAAGTACTGAGGTGGCTCACAGAAACTGCAGCCCAAATAACAATTCCCTAAAGGGTTTACAAACAATAATGTTAAAAAACGTACTAAGGATTAAAAATTATGAATTATTATGAGTATAAATTATTTTAAAATTATCCCTTTGCAGCTTGGTACAAACGAGTATAATAAAAGGCGGATTATAAAACGGTACATCTACACAATCCGATGCCTTTTAGATATTTGTTATGGTAAAAGATTCGCGTAAACATATGATAATGATCTTGAATAAAAAAACTTTTTGATATTCTAATGTAATTTTTTTTCTTTGATATTGTAATGTAATGAATATAATATTTGCATCGTTCTATAATAAGAATTAAAGTAGGCGACTATAGTGGTAGGTAGGTGCTTCTATTTAAAGTATGACTTAGGTTACATATGACTAAGATGGTGTAGTATATCATTCTTCTTACAGTGCCTCTCCTTTACTGGAGGTTGGCTGTCAGCTCGTATATCTCTCCTTATCTCTTGCCAGACGAAACAGTTCTTTTACGCTGGCAATACCAGCTCACTTTCTGATATTTCGTAGCCACGACTTCTATTTATTTATTTAAAAACTATATTGACCACAAATTATAATAATAGTACAAAAGGCGAACTTAATGCTAAAAGCATTCTCTACCAGTCAACCTTAGGGACAAGCAGAAATGCGGTTCCGAAGAAGAAAAACAAAGCATTTAAATAATATTACAAATAAAATAAACATACGAAGCTTAATTACATATTTAATAAACATACACTTCTTCCTTCTCCCGACATGTCTTTGCCCCTCAATCTTTCCCGTCATTATTATATGAAGAAGAAGATAACGTTATGTCCTAATACATGTCCTAGATAGGTAGGTTTAGTATATACTAAAAACTATATTGTTTAACTATATTGTTGTATACATATATAGATAGATAGATAGATAGAATATGCTTTATTTACACTATACAAACTACAGAAACAATTCAGTCGGCATACAGAAAATATTCACTTATAGAGTAGGTATGTATGTGCAACAAGGCGGCCTTATTGCTAAAAGCAATCTTTTCAAGGCAACCTTAAGGTAACGAATACATTAAAATGAAGTAGGTAAGGTTCGCAAGACGGAAAGATTAAAATACAAATTATACAATAACTAATAAACATGATATGGTATTTACTAATACACACATAACATACCTATAATATGATATATACATACATATACACATACTTACACATATATATACATATACATACACACACATACACATATACATACATACATAATACACATATTTAATATAATTTCATGTCTGCGCTACGATAAATAAGAAATCAAAGACCAAGAAAATGATTTTTTACTTGTCTCTTAAAAATGTCTATAGATTTAGCAGTTCTGATAGCGACGGGTAAAGAATTCCAAAGTCTGATAGCCTGGACAGTGAAAGATTGGTTGAAAAAGTTTGAAGAATGAGGCGGAACGGAAAGAGTACAGTTTTCACATGAACGAAGCGAAAGACCATGGACAGAAGAAGAGAACTTGAAGCAATCTTTGAGATAAGTTGGTGAAGTACGAGCAAAGAGTACAGTATACAGGAAAGAAAGAATGTGCATATCCCTGCGCTGGCGTATGGAAAGCCATTTGAGCTGATCGCGATAACTGGTTATATGATCGTACTTACGCAAACCAAAGATAAATCTAATACTGAGATTTTGGAGTCGCTCTAGCTTGTTTAATAAGTCGACATTCAGATCAGGATATGCAATATCTGCATAATCAAGGATTGGGAAGAGGATGGATTGTGCTAAAACAATTTTAGTGGCAGTAGGTAGAAAGTTCCTAAGACGTCTAAGTGATGCAGATGCGGCAAACATCCTCCTGCTTACCTCGGCTACCTGAGGTCTCCACGATAGTGTAGAATCAAAAACTACTCCAAGGTTCCGGACCGTTCCACTGAAAGGAATACAGATACCATCAAATACAACCGGCGGGATTTGAGTGACGTCAATTCTTGAAATAAATGCTGGGCTACCTATGACAATTGTTTGAGATTTAACAGGATTTATTTTCAGACCAAAGCGCCTACACCATGAGGATATCAAATCTAAATCAGAATTGGTTCGATTAATGGCTTGTATAATGTTATCAGGTAGGACGAGGAAAGATTATGAGTAACTGAACTGATGAAAATAGCAAATAACAAAGGAGATAGCACGCCACCCTGCGGCACGCCAGCGGTTGTATCACACCAGGCAGAGTGTGATTGATCAACTTTGACACGTTGCCGGCGCCCGTACAGGTAATTATGAAACCAACCAGACAACAACACTGCTGGAGATATGTTAAGAGAAGACAGGACTCCCAACAAGATATCAAAATCAACACTATTAAAGGCGTTGCTAAAATCGAGTAGCGTCAAAACTGTGAGCTGCTGATTATCCATGCCATACCTAATATCATCGGCTATCTTGACCAATGCAGTAGCCGTACTATGACCAGGACGGAAACCAGACTGGAAAGGGTTATGGAGATATATATAATTCAATCATAAAAAATATTTAACAAAACATGATTGAATTATCTTAAGATTTTTTTTTTTACTTTTTAATGTAACATAAAGTATAATTAAGTGCTATTAAGTAAACATCCTTTTGGGGTTTACATCCCATCACCATATTCACCACCATCTTTACTTAAGCCAACTAACCCATACATATGATGCACCATGCATACTAGCGAACGAGTTAACGAGGCTCTCGCGAATGAGACCAGTAGGGCATTAAGCCCGAATAGGGAAGTAACTTCACGTCACAAAAAACCATTACCAAATAGCAATACACTAGATAGTTGTTTTCCTGTGAGTGAGTGATTTCACCAGATGTAAAGATTTAGCGTGAGCAGTACTAGTTGTATTGCAAAACAATGAAAGTTTAACGTAATTGTTAGAGTGTTAAAAAATAAGTTAAATATTTAGACATATTTTTGGGCACCATCATTGAAACATTTTTTATTCATCGTCATTCTCAGCCCTGATAATAGCACCACAAATTCCGAACAAATTTCGGACAAACCCATCCAAAAACTATAACGACATAATGACAGCGGACGACTAAGAAGGCGACTTCTATCCGGATAGCTCTGGATTAATGTCGATTTAATTAAACCTGTATAATTTTGATCCCGCCCGGTGTAGGGGCAGTGTACCTAAATCTATACTATTTTTAAATTTGGAGAAGGCATGATGATTAAAAAAAATAGAATTATAATAACCGACGTAATGACCGACTGGAACGATGTATTCTTCTACATTTTATTTATTAAAGAACGCGACAAGTGCAAGTTGAATTCGCATGGAGAGTTTTTGCTCTTCTATCATTTGATTTGTTTAGGAGATGTAGTTTGAAAAATTCGTTGTCATTAATAGTTCTTAATCATGACATTATGTTCCTGACATTTCTTTAAATTGACATTGTGATAAAAATGGCATTGATTTTTTTCTCCTTTTCATACAAAGCCGGATGCCAAACGGGTGACCTGATATAAAGCGGTTATCGTAGCTAAATAGTTTACATTACAAGGAGTATTGGTCGCGCGCTGCCGCCCTCGCTTCTAACGCAGCTTCTCCTCTGGTAACAACATTCATGTGGATTGTTGTGTTTCTGTAACTGAATACTCACAGAAACACAACAATCCACATGAATGTTGTTATTTGTCTACGGTCGTCTGTAAGGTGGAGGTACTGCCCCAGTCGGACTCGACATGACCTACTTGTGTTTCGCCAGAGCTTCTTTCGTTACTCGGTATGGTGCATAATCACTACCACCACAAATATGTACCAGTTTTCATCTATCTTATACTAAAAAGTAAAATTTCTATGACTATTGCATAAAACATTAAGAAATACGAGTACCTAAAACGTTTTGATTTGACACGACAAGCCGACAAGTGTCACAAACACGTCCACAAAATTCGTAGCTCCATGACTAGATTGAAGGCTGCGTGGGTTCACCCTCAAAGAAGGTCCGTGTTGTAGGCGGGTCGACTTTATCAAATTACAACCTGTGCCGTTTTGTTCGCCGACAAAGGGACCGATATTCTTTAGTCCATCTTTTGAGATAGAACTACGAGTGTTGCAACTCGTCGCACGTCTAGGCTTTTGGTGACTTGTGAGTTTCAATGCTCTTTTATTTCTGTGGCAATTTGAAGAGTTCTATGGCCTCTTTACGTGTGTTATTCTCGTTGCGTGCAAGTAAAATGTGGGTAGTATGTGATTAGATGCATGGATTTCTTTTTCTGAGTTTACACAATCGAAGTCAGATTCAAAAGTCTTCCTACTTGTACTCATTTCTTTTGATTAAATTCGTGAGTTTTTGGTGATCGCTGTTGTTAATCCTGACTACATATTAGATACAGTAGTGAGTTGAGGGCCCCTGCCCCGTAAAAAAATTCATTGATACTATTTTGTTTACATTATTTAATTAAATAATAATATTTTGCTAAGAACTTCTGAAGGTCGAGTAGTGATGTCTATAACACAGGTTTACCCAGCTATAGATTCCTTTCAACGATCGAATAAGCATAGGTATGACACTTATGTAAAAAATAACTTAAAATCTGTGTCTCTGCTTGTAAATATAACAATGTCGTTTACGAATAAATTATAATAATTATTAATGTTATTACGTTATATTACCGCCACAGTAATCATTCTCATAAAAGTACGCAATTAAAGGAGTTTAGAGCCACGCAGGCCAAGGTATTTAGGTCGTCCGTAGGTTGATTGAAATGGTGATATGGGTTTAAGCATCAGAATAAATATATATTTCTGGACGAATTACAACCTACCATTTAGTCCCAAACCAAGCAAAGCTTGTGCAATGCGTACTAATATTAATATAAAAATACATTTTTTAAATAAATAAATAAATAAATAAATAAATCTTTATTTGCGTAAAACATGGTATAGTTACAATACGATCTTAAATGCTTAAGTAGGGCGCTCATGTTTTGCCAATAATTATTCTAGCATGCAAATATTAATTTTAATTTACAACTTATGCTCAAGTAGTGCATTAATGCTGTAAAAATTTTTGTCGTTAAGCCATTCAAATAATTTCTTTTTGAATTGACTAGTATTTAATTCTTTGAACTCGCCGGGAATTTTATTATATATAAAAACACACATCGCTAGGCAGCTTTTGACATATTTAGCTGATCTCGTAGCTACATCCTTTAGTACTAATCTACCAGGATCTCTCTGCAGTCTGGCGTTTCTATCACCTGTTTCTATAAACAGTTCTTTATGTTTAATAACAAAATTACAAGCTTCGTATATGTATAATGAAGGTAGTGGTAATAAGCCAAGGCGTTTAAATATTGGTTCACAAGATTGATCCGGTGGGATACCACATATAGCTCGAATGCATTTCTTTTGTGCAATGAATGCCCTATTTACTTCCGTGCTATTACCCCATATGACTAATCCGTAGCGTAGGATAGACTCGACGTAAGCACGATAGGTAGTAATAGCAGTTTTGACGTTAGTTGTATTTTTCACTTTATTGAGAGCATAAATGAATTGATTTATGCGTCTACTTAGATTGTCTACCTGTATTTTCCAATTTAAATCGTGGTCTAAAGTTACGCCTAAGAATTGTGTGTGTGTCATTTCCTTTATTTTATCAACAGCAAGAGTAAAGTTATATTTGGAATGTTTTGATTTATTAAATTGCACATAACTTGATTTCTCTAGGTTAATTTTTAAGTTATTAATTTCTAACCATTTAATTATACTGTCAATTGTTTTATTTATTTCATTTTCATGGTCAATTATTGAATTATTTTTTTTATTTGATGTCACATTTTATTGTAAATACCTACATATAGTACAATGAAAATACCCAGACCAAGACAAACTAACATATTCATGCACACAAATATTTGTTTTATGTGCGAGGATCGAACTCGGAGTCAAAGTGGCCATTGCTAGCCATTCGACCACCGGGCTCAAAGAATGTTGTCTATCAATAGCTCAATCTACATCAACAGCTTAAAATACCCAGCCGAATGAGATATTCTTTCTTAACTAATTCGTTATAGTCAACATAGGTCGACTTGCGTGTTCAATTAAAGTGACACGCACATCAACATCTACAATATCGAAAAGTCGTATAGTTATCATGGAGTACAAACATATTTCCAATCCGTTCCGTTTATTTAAAAACACTCATAGCATTTTTCTAATTTGTGAAGGTGTTTTTGATTAGGGTTTTTATTAAAATTATTAACGCCCTTATTAAATAAGGCGCAATTTCACACAGACCTCACAAATTTAACAAAGGCACCGTGACTAATAATAAACAAACAGAAAAAAATCACACCCAATTCAAACTATTATAACAATCAAGAATCCCCAAATTTCTTATTAAAACAGAGACCGCCTACAAGAGTCCTTCGAGCCTACGCAAATAAACACTTTATTGCAGTTGTCTGATCTTTTATTCTCAAGTCTCTAAAGTTCTGATTCGCTCGATGTAAGAGCACAATGCGGTATCATAGGGTAATATTGGATGTTGACCTAGAGTTGCAGTCTTAAGATAAAATTTACCCTCACGATAATAATGTGAAAGCAACTGCTATCGTATTATGCGTCAATGTGAGCGCTTGTTAGCTTAGTAAATTAAATGCGTGTTTATAAATAGTTTTACTACTATATTGTTGCCCAGAATATAACTATAATTCTTATTAATTTTTAACAAATAAAAATAGATTTCATTTATTTGTTATATTTCAAAGTTAATGGTTCTTGTTTCATGAAACATAAACGTACTAATTATACCCTTCAATCAATAGAATATCATTGTTAACATCACATAACACTTCAATATACTAAAAGGGATACGTATGCATAGCATGTGTTTCACAAGTATGCACGGGTATTCTTATGTTTTTCATTACAAATTATAATATAGCATATACGTAACGTATTATAGCATCTGTGTATGTAGCCATGGACCAATTACAGTAGTCGATTTGACGTTGCGCGTGTGTATGTGTAAGCTTTTGCTTATTACTTTGTATGTGTAATGAAAACAGGTCTAGAATGCTGACATTGGTATCATAGGAAAAGACCAACGATGGCCTTTCTAACTCTATTAAGTATTCTGTGGTTTACGCTATTTGTCTGTGATTTAGAAAAACTGCTATACGATCTACGGCTACGGCCAATCATAAATGTACATTTCTAATTTTTTTTTATGTCTCCCTATTTGAAATTTTGTTTTGAGTAGGCTCCTAGGATCTAAAATCTAAAGAGGAATATTAACTCTTTATCGACATCTTCTATGATTGTGTTCGATAATACGAACGAAAAAAATATTTTCAAAGTACCTAAAATTCAATTTAATAAAAATGTTTTGTAGATATTATTGTTGGTGCATTATTACAAAAAAAAATGTTCATCCATATTATAATATGTTATGTAAAACCACATTCAGCGAATCAAAGCGACTCCTTCGTAAAATAAAGTCTGATCTGCATTGTTGCACTTTCGTGCATTTTTATGGGGACCCAATGTCAGATTGAACGTTATTTGATTCTAAATATCGGAAGATAAATGAGATAAGGACATTGTAAAAACGTATGTCTGAAGAATTCATGTTCCTTATCTAGTTCAGCTAACTGAAAATGTTTGTGACGATCACATTCTCTGTTCTACGAATTAGTCGGAAGATACAACGCCACTATTCTAAATAAATAGTTAGAGACACTGCCACACGAAACACGGATTTGTTTGACTTGAACAAAATCCTAAACGGAACGCAAACTACAAAAATAGTAAGTATTTTAAACTTATTGTAAACCCCTCTTCACTTTTCAAATTTCATCAAGCTCTAAGCCCCTACAAAAATCTCAGAAGAGAGCTAGAAGATTCTATGACGTGGTCGTTACATTTTTTTTCCCATAAAATAATAAATCCCTAGCATTGTTATACCATAAGGTGTCCAGCTCGAGACTTATCATGTAAGTTTACCTTTTATCTCTCGCTTCCCGTGAAGAATTAATTAAAAGAGTGCATAGCATTTACATTTGTGTGCACACCAAACATTCAACATGATTGTGGTAATGCATAGAGCACACATGCATTTAGGATGAACGGAAACTACATTAGAACAATGTGTCTTTATCTTGCCATCCGTTCTCGGGAATGCTCTAAAGCGCTTAAACTGTTTAGCAAAGTTTTAGCAGCAATCTAAGTAATATTGCAACATATAATTTGTACTAATACGGTAAGGCAGTAAATGGGTTTTAAATTTTTGTGAAATGTTTAATCAAAGTTTTTATAATATAGTGATAAAATTAAGAATTATATAGAATTTATGCAATCTGTGACGTGATAGATAACCCTCTAAAATCTAAATAGTATATGTAGAACATACGTAAAGCCTACTGTCATTTACTCTGTTGCCTGTCGTCGTCCTATAAACATTCCAAATTGTTCATTATTTAATTTTATTAGACGATAAGGGTATATTATACCAGATTCACCCTCAAATAAAACGATTTTATAATAAATAATTTAACTCGTGACATATCTAAACCACAGTATAAATAATAGCACTACGTATCTAAACTATATATATTTTTCGGGATGTAAGTGGCTCACCTCGATCTTTAGAGCGAAAGCCAACCTCACCTGCACGTGTTGCAGCCTGCCGACTAACAAAAGAGGTTCTAGCAAAAAAGAGGTAGGGGCGTATTTGTAAGCCGCCCGACTAGGGAAGCACCACCACTTCACAGAATACCGAAGTCAAGCATTGAACTATTAAGTCAAGTAACAATTCCCTTGAATAATGTTATGTTCATGCAAGCGATTATGGCCACTAGTAAGTAGTTGCTGCGTTGGCAGCGATGGTGGTTTCGTCGTCAACCCTTATTCATCCTACTGCTGGGATATGGATCTCCCCTCAATTGAAAGGGTTTAGAGCCTACTCCATCACGCTGCCCAACTGCGGTTTGGCCGAGGCCCAAGGCGTCAAATTAATAAAAATGTGACGTAAAGATTTTATTGTGGTACTAGCTGCCCGCTCCGGCGTCGCACGGGTAAAAAGTTGTGTTTTATTTTCCTCGCAATTTTTTAAGTTTTTTTTCTGCGTAATAACCATCCTCGTACTTCAAGGAATATTCTAAAAAAAGGATTAGAATTAGTGAAATCGGTTCAACTGTTCTCGAGATTTGCGCTTAGCAATACATTCAGCGATTCATTTTTATATTATAGAAGAAGATTTAGGTTAGGGTTCTAATGTATGGAATAAAAACAGGGAGGGTGTCGAAAAATTGTTGAAACAATTGAACCAAGAGTACAGTCTCCATAATAATGCTGCTTACTGACTGAATATCGCTAAGTAGTCACCAACAAGCTTGATAATTATTTGAAACTCCATAATAAAGAGAATACGAGGAAGCAATAAGTTATCTAAGTACTCAATTGAAGCAGTACGATGCAGTCTACTGGGAATCAAAGCTACGTTTTATAGATAGCTTGAACTCTGGTCACGAACCTCAATTACTAATAGACGTCGGGTAGAAAAATATAGCTAAATGTATTTTTTCTTTTGCCGGCTACGTATTCGATTTTGAGAATGCTTGTACATACTTTATAGATACGAACTTCTGCCTGCCGCTTCCCACGTGTCAAGTCAATGTCAGAATAAAAAGTAAGTTACGTGTTAAATTAATTCAGGTTATAAACAAATTCTATATAAATTCAGACTTTTTAAGTGATTTGGGGTGTAAGTCGTTCATCAACATCTTTGAACCAAAGCCAACTTCACCTGCACGCGGTGCACCCTGCTGACTGACAAACGAAGCCCTGGCGAAAAGAGAGGTAGGGAGCGTAATTGTAAGCTACTGGGGAATGTACATTTCCCAAGGAGATGCTGCGTTGTCAGCGGGGGTGGTGGCGCGCGAGCAATATTTTATGTTGCGAGCGTTAATATGGCTGGCTTGTCTGCCACCCGACGTTGTATACAAAAAAATAAATAAAAAAAAGATTTAATAATATTAACACATGAAGTACCTATATGTGTAATATGTCGTCGTACGATGGCAGTGTCTTATTCGCCATGCGTGATAAAAGTTCAGAAATAAAGTATTTTGGGGTGTGCTCATCACGATCTTTAGAGCTAAAGCCAGCCTCACCTGCACGTGGTGCCGACTAGCAAAAAGGCTGTGGCAAAAGAGAGGTAAGGTGCCGCGTATTTGTAAGCTGCCCGACCGTAAAATCCGACGGTAATCGGCTTCAGCTTGGGCGGTAGGGTCCCAGACTTACCTAATCATCTAGCGATTTAGTCATACCGTGCATCTAGTCTTATCGAGAACTAGTCCAAAAGCTTCTAACCCAATCTAACTCCCTATAAGAATATAAACACACGAAAATGAACAATCAACAATACAGCCCCCTTATATTACCACCATCTCTTATTGCGATTCAATAACTGAATAGATTGCTTATTCATACCAATGAATAAGCGACTCTATTTCAAATTGGATAGAGTTGCTTATTCATTGGTATGAATAAGCATTCTATTCAGTTATTGAATCGCAATAAGAGTTGGTGGTAAGGGGTCTGTACCTCGACTTCACAGAATATCGCAGCCATATAACAATTCCCTTAAGGGTTGCTGTGTTCCAGCGAGTCAGTGAGGTCACTAGAAAGGAAGAAGTTGACGCGTTAGCATCTTCTGCCTACTGCGGATATTATTTTGCTTAGTTTTTGTACGTCAATGTGCATCTAGTTCTTTTAATGATCGAAGAAGAATCACAACTATATTACCTTTTACTATTACACGCATAAATTACTGCCTTCAAACTGATGTATTCGTAAGTAGACCATAACTCAAGACATTCAATTTTCTACTTCAATTTTATTAGACGTACATAGCTCGGAGCAGATAATACCACTCATTTGGACCGTAGAAAGTCTCAATCATATGGGAACGAGAATGCAATACTAATTAGTTCCAAACATCTGCTAAATAAATTCAGGGCGCACTTGTTACGATATAATGCAATGTGTTTTGTGCATCGGTTTATGCATTGAATGGTGTACTGCAGTGGTCGTCAATCTTTTTTTTATATGGGCCAACACAGACGATGTGAAAGAGTGCGAGGGCCGCGTACCTAATACATGTAACTACATGTGCATCCAACCAACCAACCAACTGGTTGGTTGGTTCCAAATAATTTATTTTTAAAGCACAACTTGGTGTTGATAATTGTGCGTCTTTTGTTATAGCTACTATTGACAGGACATAAGATTTGTAAATCTACTATGCACCATTTCACTTGCATTTATAATATGCAAGTACCAACCTTTATTTCTGTATATAATCACTGCATCTACAGGCCACAAGCGGCCCGCGGGACGCAGTTTGACGACCACTGGTGTACAGTCTGTATCGATATCTTGTAATTAAACTCGAAAATCTTATGTTTATGTACTACTCGAATATCTTTAAAGAGCTTTATGTAGTCTCATCGGTGGAGTATCAGTACATTACAAAAGAACCAAATAACAATAACCTAGCGCGTATGAGAAGTTAAATTAGAAGAAGGATTTCCCTGAGGAGGTATAGCTGCAAGCTATAGATGATGTAATTCAGTTAGTCAGATCTGATGAAACATTCAGTAGATAAATATATATTCTTTTTTAAACTACGTCAGGTGGTATACAAGCACACAGCCCGGTTGATGTGAAGCAGTTAACGTAGTCATAATTAACGCTCGCGACATGAAATATCGCTCGCGCAACGTCGCCACCCCTGTACCAACACAGTAACTCCTCCCATTCTCGTGATCTCAATCTCTCACAGGAATACACATAAGGGAAGTGTTATTTGACTGCGATATTCTGAAAAGTGGAGGGACTGGAGAATCAAGCAGCACCCTACCTCGCTTTTTCCAAAGCCTCTTTCGCTAGTCGGCAAGGTGTAAAGTTTGCATTAGGTCTAAAGATCGTGATGAGCCACTTACACCCCAAACTTGTTCTTCACTTGTTTCTTCATTAGAATATATTTAAAAAAAGAAACAGTTTGTTTATTTGTTTGAACGTACAGTTCATTAAATCTACTAAATATATTAGACAAATACTTTATTAATTGAATAACTCATTTTTTTATGAAGAATACCTATGCGTTATGTGATAACATCATAATTACGTTTTAAGGAGCCGAAATGTTTCTTTTTAGGGGGCTCACTGGAAGAGATCCCATATAGGGATAAGTCCGCGGTGTTATCTGGTACACTTTGTCTTATCACAACAATCTGTGTTATATAATATTTAATGCAATAAAAATTTTACAAACAAATAAACAAAATGTTGAATAAAACAGCGAGGCATAAGTAGTTTTCTAAATAGCTCCTACAGTTCATTCGTAGTCACTCTTAGACAACATAAAATTATTACTTAACCATGGTATTAACGTATGTACACGATGGAACGTATCAAATAAATAATATAGAGTTAATTATACCACAAAAAAATAATATAAAAATTAAGCGTCTTCATAAAAGAAGATAAATCACTAATATTCGTAATAAGCAATAACTGTCATGTTTGATTACTAACGCATAAAGTATAAGCAAGAAAATTAAAAATACATCAATTTATAAAACAAGTTTGCTAACAACGGTATATATTTTTTTTTCCAACTTGATAAATTATTGTAGGTATTGAATATTAGTGATTATGTTGTCGAGGAGCTCGATAGCGTCGTTGCGCGTGTCAATCTAATCGAACACGCAAGTTAAACAACTTCGACCGTAGCCTGTCCATGGGTGGGTTTATTTATCACGAGCAGATCCGTATTTCGGAGGGTATGTTAAGCTATTGGCATTAGATAGAGTTAAGAACCCTATGGTGTAGTCTCCTGAGAAAACTTTGACAGGCATTTCATTCCACAACTTGATAATACGTGGGAGAAAACCTCTCTGAAACTGCACAGTACGTAAGTATCTATTTTCTTTATATAAGAGAGGGATAAACGAGTCACCTGATGGAAAACAATCGCGACCGCCCATGTAGATTAGCAACATCAAGAGGTCGACGGTCCGTTGCTGTTTAGTAACCCGCGTTACATACAAACATCGGCTAACGGATTGAAATGAAATTTTGCACCCATATCAGAATTAATATTAGGATACTTTTAATCCCAGTAATGTATTGTAGATGTAGAGGATAAAACTGCGAATATAATTTAGTACTTATAAAACATTAACGCAATAATCACAGATAAAGAAAGAAAGGAATGAGTATACCCTGGCAACGGATCGGCGACCCCTAGGTGTTGTTGATCTAAATCATAAGGTGACCCACATACTCATTTGCCCCCCCTTACACATAAAAATACACATACCGGCTACCTGAAAGTAGGTAATCGGACTCTTTATGTAAGTACCCTCAGGTTTAAAGGAAACATTAAATGTAATCTGAACGATCTATAATAAAGTAACGCATCTTGAACAAAGCACTGTATACATGTACATCTATGCATGCATGCTTGCTTAAAGGCAGTTTCTTATACATAACATCGTATTTACCTAAATGATTCTACTATCACCTACTAAGAAACGTCAGTCAGAAAGAAAACAGAATCTAATTTCTGACAGTGGTTCTTGAGACCTTTGAAACAGACCATAGCTATGAGTCAGACACATGCTGAGTTTTTGATACTGTTTATATGCAAGCAAAACCCATTAAATTTCATTACGTGTTATCATTCGACCCTCATGATACGGTATTAATTAAATACACCGACTTTTATCAAGAGGTTAATAGTCACCAATGAGCTTGGAGTAATTAAGTAGATGAAGTTGGGTGCGCGGGCGCAAGTAGTGGGGAGACGAGCAATCAAGGTTAGAGATGAAAAGACGTAGAGGTGTTCGTAGGCATTTAAATCATAACTTAATTTAAAACTAATAGATGTTGGGACAGGAAACTGTATCTAATTCTCCGGCATAAACGTACGAGTATAAGGGCCTCTTTCACCACTTGCTGATAAAGTCTCTGATAGCCTATCAGCAGGTTATCTGACAGATAGCCTAAACTTTTGTGTTTCACAAGTTGCTGATTGCGCTAAAGATATACCTCACAGAATACCGCAGCCAAATAACAATCCCCTTGAGGCTGTTGTGTTCCTGCGAGTGAGTGAGGTCACCAGAAAGGAAGGAGATGCTGCGGTGGCAGCGGGGGTGGCGGCGCGCGACCGATATTTTATGTTGCGAGCGTTAATATGGCTACGGTAACTGCTTCACATCAGGCGGGCCGTATGCTTGTCTGCCACCCGACGTAGTATAAAAAAAAAGACCAAAAAGACCAATAGTCCAAAAAGACCAAAAGGACCAAAAAAGACCAAAAAAAAAAAAGTCCAAGAAGACAAAAATACCAAAAAAAGAAAAAAAGACCAAAAATACCTAAATAATGCACCTACTTACTGAATAAATAGGAACGCAACAATTGAAGTATGCAATAATATGTGACGTTGCCGTTCCGACTCCCTGTTAACTCGCTGATAGTTATCTGTCAGATAATATATCAGATACTTGGGGTGTGAAACACAAAAATATTATCAGCTAGATTTATCTGGTAGATAAGTTTATCTGTCAGCTTTTACTATTGTATTGTATAAGCAGTTACTATCTGAAGCTTTATCAGCAAGTGGTGAAAGAGGCCCTAACAGTTCTAAATTTCAATAATTTTATTTCAGCAATTGTTTTAGGGGTAGGGACTCGAGATGATGCAAATAAAGATAAAAGCGAAGACCCTTCCAAAGAAGTTTAAAAAGTCAGAGACTTTTAAAAGAAATATAGTTTTAAGAACAAATGAAGAGTCTACGAGTACTGTACTTACTTCTGATGATGATATAAAACTGCATACAAGTCTTTCTATGAAAAACATTTTCGCAGGCAAATCTGAGTGTGAAGAGTGCACTGAGAAATAAAAATATATAATCCAATCGCTAACAAAAATATATTACTTGTAAATGTGTTCATCATCATCATCATCAGCCTGTATCTATCCACTGCTGGATATAAGCCTTCCACAATGCTTTCCACCAAACACGATCCTCCGCCTTCCGCATCCAAGGCTATGTCGACAACTTTGGTTCTCCGTCGAATTTCTTCATTCCGGATTCGATCCCTCAGAGAAACCCCGAGCATAGCCCTCTCCATCGTTCGCTGCGCGACCTTTACCCTGTCCAGTAGTCAGTGTCCAAGTCTCTGCACCATAGGTT
Organism: Hypsopygia costalis; assembly: GCA_937001555.2. Taxonomy (NCBI): domain Eukaryota; kingdom Metazoa; phylum Arthropoda; class Insecta; order Lepidoptera; family Pyralidae; genus Hypsopygia; species Hypsopygia costalis. The sequence continues at coordinate 8,946,988 of OW443335.2, forward strand.
ATTGCAGGGAGGACGCACTGGTTGAAGACTTTAGTCTTCAAGCACTGGGGTTTTTGCGGTGAACATGTTATGTGTAAATGTGTTATATGTTTTTAAATATTCCAATATCCCTTACCAGTTTGGTGAAGTCCCAGAAAGTTATTAAAACTGTTTCCTTCAAATTGAATAAATTCATAATATGTTATTTGCAGGATGACACAGAAATCTATTTATTTTACTTACATATATTTTAATTTGAATCGCAGCTCGACATCATTGCGATCACACTGGAACAGGAGTTTGTTTTTTACCTACGATATGATAATCTTTGACCAACTCGCAGGAGGCGGTCTCTCGCGTGCTTGTCGTGTGCCACCCAAGCTACCGAAGATGGCTCATAAGATACACCTCCGTCTGACGTAATTTGCTCTTTGGTGTCAAAAACCTGTCAATATTTGCCTTATTTTGCGTGTTATGTCGTCAGCTTATATGAATTTGATTATCCAGTTTTATCTGACTGTGGATATTACATTCATCCGTTTTATTATTAATATCGAAACCGGTGTCCGGTCTTGATTAGATTTCTGCTGAGAGTAGAATAAAAAATACAATAACTTGAAGAAGAATATCTTTTGACACTGAGTAATAAGTATCATCATTATCGTCTGCCTGAATCTATCCACTGCTGGATATAAGCCTTCACCAATGCTTTCCACTACATGTGATCCTTCACCTTCGACATTCAGCCCCTTTCAAATACTTTTGTAAGCTCATTGGACCATTTGAACGGGGTATAGATAAACACTCGTTTAGATTTATACTATTAGTCTTTGTACTATGATGAAATCTTAATAGACTGCCAACATAATTCACGGAAGCTTTTAGACGGCTATATTGCCTACATTAGTTTTCAAGATATTCTAATCTAAGTCTATGCCAGGGTTAACTGAACGTACTCAATGTTGTGATAACCACTGTCTCATTGTAAATTATCAAAACATGTTAATCTGTAACGTATTATCAAACGGACCATATGCATGTTTATCACTTGACTGGGGGAAAATTCTTAAACAGTCATGAACCTACTCAGACTTGCAGTAAGCTCTTGGAAATTATATAAAACCATTCTCAATTTATCACACAAAGTAGATCACTAAGAAAACGGCTAATCAATAACCCTTAGGGCCCGAACTACTTAAGCTGATTGCAAACATAGACCAACGAGGCAACTCCGCTTAATCATAATGGGTGATTCAGTTTAATACCTTTATTGGGCACCTGCGTCGGAGGTGGTCCAGGAAGATAAATCTAGGCCATATCTGATGCTGCGGTGAATTGAACCTGTGTGGACGAATGTATAGTTACTGGCATGTCTACATTGTATGTCTGAATAGCTATTTTTACCATGAAGCCAGAATGCGACTCGGCCAAAGAAGTGTTTGTTGAAAATGATACTGTTTTTAATCAATAATCTATTTTAAAAAAAAATACTAATTTTAAAATCTAACGGTTCCGTCCTTAAACTTTGTCTTTTTTAAACTTCAATGAATAGTTGACACTATTCATTGAAGTTTAAACCATACCGTAAATACATATTTTGAATTTTCTTTAATTACCTCTATATTCTTCTGTATTATACAACAGTATTTACCTGGTCAATAGATATCCTGAACTCAAGAAGTACTCACCTGTAACCACCTTTTATGCGCCTTTTATAGCGTAATGCCTTTACAGGGGCTATCTGGTAACATAACTCACAGAATCAGTAGTAAGGAAGTATGTAATTGTTATTTTGATACGATTTGCTGTAAGAATATACTTCTCTGGATATAAAAATTAAAACTGTGTAAAGATATTGTGTAGTCATTTACAGAAACAATATTCTTTCATTTTGTCGCCGACTTTGGGTTTGGGCTATTTAAGTTCTTTTAGTTCTCTTTCTTTCTTCGGCCTCCGCTTTCACTTCGGTTTCAGCCAATCAATATACAGTTGTCAATGTCAGGGATGATAAGCAACCTGGATTAGCGGATTAGGTTTTTTTTTTTCATTCGAATTATATATATTTTTCTTAATCAGTAAATTATTTTTATAGTGTTATATTAATTATTTCCTGATAAAAAGTCAGATTTACAACAGCTTTAAGCGATTTAAATCGAATTTTTTTATTGCGAAAATCAACTTCAGTTTAATTTAGTTATGTTTAGTTTAAACCGTTTAGCTTAAGTAGCGACTATTGTGGAATTTTTAACATAAAATTTTAAACCTTTTTCTATAAAAACAGTTACAAATCTTCCTAATCATAATATCTAAAAAATGTAATATTACGTAAAAAGCGTTACTAAAAGCGTGAAACTTAATGGAATTTTTATTTAATTAATATTCTGCCGAGCTTTTTTGAATCTTAAACTATTATTATTTCAAGAGAACTGTTTGCACCAGACAGTGTACTTAGGGTAAAATTTTCTCTTCAGCAAAAATTCTTAGGTTTTCATTATTTTTATTTCTAGTATTATCATATTTTTACTATTTTAGTCTGCGTTTTGCAATGAAGTTCAAAGTGATATTGAAGTGACTTTAAAGGACATCTTTGAGGATAAGTGTTTTATATAATGTAGGTACAATACGTATAAATAAATTTATACCACTAATTTCAAAAAGAACCGTTTTTGATAAAAAAAAACTTCAAAGAAACTTATATATATGTACTTAATATAATTATGTGAAGTTACATACATTTTTTTTTATGACTTGACTCCGAAGTCGCGGATTCGATCCTCGCACAAGTCAAACATTTGTGTGCATGAACATGTCTGTTTGACTTCGTTCGGGTATTTTCTATGTTATATATGTATGTATACAAAAATGATCGATGGATCGACGTCCGACAAAAAGAAAGCTTAATCATCAACTCTTATCCATCCAATCCGAGCAGATTGGAGGAAAAACACAACTTACGGGCACAAACTAATTTATTTACATATTATTTTCATTATTAATCACATTCATTTCATTATTAATTACATATTATTAATCACAACACTGTTGGGAAACGGGTCTCCCCTCTATCGTAAGGGTTTAAATCATACTCCCCCACGCTGATCAACTGCGCGTTGGCAGAGGCTAGTGTTTTCAAGCCGCCCAAATGCCACTGACTTGGCTTTACGACTGTCGTCTAATAACAATAACCGTGACCGACGACTTAACGTACCCTACGAAGCATTCAATATTGGTAAAGCACTGGACCGGTCATCGAGAGGTCGTGGGTTCATATCCCACCTAGGCGGGAGAGGTGTTTTTTTTTTTTAATATTTATAAAATTCAATAAACTTGCTTATAGTGTTAAATCTCTTTGCTACCAATAGATCTTTGGAAGCGCAAAGTATGTTTATTAACTTTAAAAATAAACAACATAATATTATTATGTCCACTAATCGCATTCCGTCACATTTGGCACCTGAACGTTGTCCGTGTCACCTTACTGCCATTCAAAATAATGAAATCAATACGACCACACAAGCTGTATTTGATTAAAATGATTCCAAGAGCTACGACATTATATAACTTTTAATGGCGATAATTCTATTTCAGTGTCTATCACTACACAGCACTAGTGATTGGCCACGGTTGCGTCTGTGTAGATAAATTTAAACAGTTATTATTACTACATATTACATGTGTAGATAATTTTGCAATTCATATTATTGGAATCGATACCTAACACAGGTAACAAAGTCACTGTTAGATCCCAATAGCGTTAGATATATTTTAAATCTGTAGTGGACGGCAGTTGAGCTTTACTTGACTAGCCATCTCCTCTTATTTGCCATAATGTTGTTTCTCACATTGCCAAGAAAGGATGCCAAACTCCTAAAGCTTCCTACTACTACTAATTTCTTCTGATTAAATTCGTTGTGAGTTCCAAGGCAGACATCGGTTTACCCCCGGAACTGCAGTGGTTTTGGTGGTCGCCTCTGTTAATCCTGGCTACATAGGAGATACAGTGGTGAGACTGTGCCTCCCCCCCCCCCCCCCCCCCCCCCCTCTCCCGGAAATATTACATATGTAGATATCTCTCGTAACCTGTTTCTGGTCAAGATAAATCTAGCTATTGTGAAAAAAGCATCTATATTTGGTGTAATGGTTTTTGCGTGATGTATGTGCATACAAATGTAAAATTGTAACTAAATGTTCATAGTAAGATAGGTGGAATTTAAGAAAAAAATATTATAATAGAGCTATATGGTTATAAGAGCAATAAAAGATAATACAATTGTGTTTTGAATTTTGTCTCTCTATCTCTCTGTATTTCTGGGTAATCCCCGCTGGCAACGCAGCAACTCCTTCCTTTATGGTGACGTCACTCAGTCATAGAACAACAACTTTCAAAAGAATTGAAGATACTTCCTTAGTTGAGCAACTAACAAATACGCTGTACATTTCCATTCTTTTGCCAAAGCCTCTTCAGCTAGTCTGCAGGGTGTACCATATGCAGGTGATGTTTGCTTTGGCGATATTTGGCGAGAAGTATGTTTGTCAATCCAGGCGTTTAACAAAACAAGAATGAACATTTTTAACCGACTCCAAAAAAGGAGGAGGTTCTCAATTCGGCTGTATTTTTTTTAATGTTTGTTACTTAATTACTCCGTGATTTATAAACCGATTTGAAAAAAACATTTTTTATTTGAAAGAGTGTACTTTTAGATTGGTCCCATATTTTTTTCATCATCATCAGCCTGAATCTCCAAATACATAAATGTAGAGTAATGTTTGTAGTCGGTTTTTATTTTTTTGTTAAAATTATTTTAATAAAAGCTTTTATTAATTGTTAATAAAAAAAGAAACTATAAGATAGGCTTACTGTGTTTCGCTCATAAACCCCTGTCACCCATGTCGATAACCATGTCATAGAAGTTAGTACAGCAAATTATAAATCGACATTTTCGTTGGCTTAAAAATAGCAGTAAGTATTTAGGAATTTGTCTTTTGTCACGAGAATCAAACGATTGTGCCAAAATTTGACTTGCAAATATTGTTTACAACCACTGTAGTAAAACAAAAAAAATAGTGACATGGCATCAATATAACCCAGTTACTCAGTTAGTATGATAATATGACCATAATGATACTTTTAGAATTCAAATACAGCACTTATATTCATAAAACAAGTCTGTTAACCATATAAGCCATATCTGGAAGGTCTCGACCGTTCCGTTACACGAGCGGGGCATGTAAAGTGGTGGCGCAAATTGCAAACGGTCACATCATAACGGAGTACAATGGTGACCATTCCTAGAAGGTGACATTAGAAAATGGTTACTTTGAACTTCAGAATAGGGTTAAGTAAGAAAATAAAGTGGGCTGGAGTTTTGGAGAGTGGGATTACATAGCCTGTTTAGAACCAAAGCCAATTTGCATGTTTAGGTGGAACAGGCACCCAGCCGTCCAAATAAGGCTGTTCTTCCGTAAGTGCCATCTTCTCATTGAAGGTCGGCAATCATCAACGTAACCAGTACTTTCGATACAGCTGCCCGAAACAAGGATCGCGTACCTACTGCTTTTTTTATACTGTCATGTCGATCATTTCTCCTGGGAATAATTAGACGACGGTCTTCCTTTTGTCTTCCGTATATATTTAGTAGGTGAGGTGATGAATTCCCTACATCTAACCCGACTGGGGAAGTCTTCACTTCACTGAAGACCGAAGTCAGAAAACAATATCCTAGCTAGACGGTTGTTCTGTTCTCGTCGAAACTCGACGTGCTGCGTTAGCAGCGGGAGTGTCAACAAGCAAGTTATATAAACCTCTCGCGCTGTTAGTGACGACACATTTATTAATACGAAATCTCGAAAACTTAGTGACCTATGATTCCGGAATTTTGCAAATAGGAAATTAGGGAGTTTATGGGTGAATGACAACTAATAACTAATTTTTTGCCAGGATCGGGATAAAGATAAAGAAAAGATAAGATATTAGAATATACTTATCTCTAAAAACTCATACAATTATTTCTAAGAAACTAAATTAAAAACTAAATTAAAAATAAAAATAAAACTACATATTATCTAAAAAAGGCCCCCGTGGCATTGTACCGAAGATGCTGGCAGCGTTTCCTCGTTGTATAGCAATACTAATCCGTTGTGCGAGAAAGCCGCCAGCTCTTCGGTCACCAGTGGCTTCGACCAGGCGCTTGGAGAGCTCATTCATGAATTTAAGCGCATTAGGACCCCACGAACCCAGGGTCTCGACTCCAAAAGGCATAAAAGTGTATTCCGAGCCGAGACCATTAGATATTCGGATTAAAATGTTAATTAAATAGATAGATACTCGTACATCGTTCTTGGTATATATATCCTGTAATGATAACACAATGCAAACTTTTAAGTTTATGGGTCCTAAACAGATTAATTCTCACCAAGATTTAAAATTACCCTATTCTGAACCAAACGACAGTCAGGAAAATAGGAATTATACTTTTGAAATGTGCTCTTTAGCTTCTTCATGAGACCATAACCCCTTTGTTGGTATCTGAGTTAGCCATAAAACACGTATCAACGCGTCTATTTAGGAGCTATGGAGTGTCAGGAGTCGGTAACAGCCTAACTTTACTGTCTGCCACCCGTTTAACCTTTACTGCACGTGATGCGATTGCCTATCTCTGAATATGGCTGGTTTATAGACGCGGCGAATGGTAGTCCCTGAACTCGCCCATTTTTATGGGAAACTAGTGAGTTTTATGACCGAGGCCGCAGGTAAGTCAAAGTAATCTTAAATGGTTTTTCCTTCTATGACGTGAATGAAGACATTGTATTAAGAGTGAAGTGCTTACTTGCAAACAGTTTAAAGTAAGTTTTTTTTTTTACTACGCAGACAAACGTACAGCCAGCATGATGTGAAGTGGTTACCGTAGCCAAATTAAGGCTCGCAACATGAAATATCGCTCGCGTGCCACCTCTCCCGCTGCAAATGTAGCCTTCCTTTCTGGTGACCTTACTCACTCTCGGGAATAATGCTACGCATGCAGCTGTACAGTACAAATACGCTGTACAGTACTTCTCTTTTCCCAGGGCCTCTTTTGCTGTCGGCAGGGTGCACCACAGCTGGTAGGTAGCTGGATTCTGTTGTCGATACTTTAGGAATAGATAGTGTTACTACAAAAAGGTAATAATCATTCATTTAAGACAATATACCTATCTAAATCTTAAGTAAATATCTCAAAAATTACAAAACCGATTTAAACGCGTAACAAGTGCAAAAACACAATTTTCTACATATTTATTAATTTTCATCAAATTTCGACAGTTGGTTTACGAGTTATTGCTACACAAGAAAACATACTTATTTGAAAACAGAAATATGTATATTAGCGCGCTTCACTGGCTCAGTCAAAAATAAACTCTACGTATAATCAAAATATAATGGTTCAATTTATGCTTCTCAGAACTATGACAATAGAAAATGAAGTAAAATATTTTTTTTATTAACTAAAGATATTGGACATAGTAGTACTACGTATGACCCCACACTAGGCTAGGCCTGTATCGGCATCAATATCAATACAACATGACTTCTTCTCCATAATCTCAAATGTTCGCTCTTGATAGAGCGGTCGTGGTTATGGATTGGGTGTCACTACCGGCAGCAGCTGCCACAATTCTTCTCCATCTCTTTCTGTTAATAGTTTCACGAGAACACTGAATGAGCAAGCAGCCAATGGCGAACTTGATGACATCTGTCCACCTTGTTGGAGATCTACCTCGAGGACGTTGACCTACCAGACCCTGCGCCACAATTCGTTCCATCGAATCGACATTCCGAGAGACATGTCCAAACATTTTGAGGATTCGTAGTTTCATCATCGACGATAATCGTTGTTTGCTCAATTTTTAGGGTTCCGAACCTCAAAAGGAAAAACGGAACCCTTATAAGATCACTTTGTTGTCCGTCTGTCTGTCTGTCTGTCTGTCTGTCTGTCTGTCTGTCTGTCTGTCTGTCTGTCTGTCTGTCTGTCTGTCTGTCTGTCTGTCTGTCTGTCTGTCAAACATTTCTATGTCGAGAATGCGTGGAGGTATCAAGCTGAAATTTGAACTGTATACACAAGTCTACGGTCCCATGAAGTTAAAAAAAAATCAAACTGCTAAGTTTACGTAGAAAAAAGTTACGGCCGTTTATTCAGCAAAAAACGCATATTTCGACACACTCAAAGGAATCAAAACCTATGGGGTACTTCCCGTTGACCTAGAACTATGAAATTTGGCAAGTAACATCGTTATAGACTACAAGTACAGGAATAAATCTCAAAACTATACATTTGTAAATAGATCTAAAAAAATAGGGGGTCTATATTTTTTATAGAGTGTCGAAATTTCAAATTGAAACTACTAGTTCAAATGGGGTATCATATGAAAGGGCTTGATGTACACATTGCAAAATATATTTTATTTATTTTTTTCGACGCATTATTTCTTATTTATAATGAAAAATATCAAATTTAATAATGATACTACGTACCTACGGAACCCTCGGTGGGCGAGTCCGACTCGCACTTGTCCGGTTTTTTTTTTTGTACTACGTCGTATGGCAGACGAGCATACGGCTCGCCTGATGTGAAGCGGTTACCGTGGCCATATTAACGCTCGCAAAATAAAATATCCCCCCCCCCTGCCCTCGCAGCATCTCCATCCTTCCTGGTGACCTCACTCACTCGCAGGAAAACAACAACCCTCAATGGAATTGTTATTTGGCTGCGGTGTTCTGTGAGCTGGAAGTACATTACCCAGTCGGGTAGCTTACAATTACGCTCCCTACCTCTCTTTTCGCCAGAGCCTCGTTTAACAATCACCAGGGTGCATCGCGTGCAGGTGAAGTTGGCTTTGGTTCAAAGATGCTGATGAACCACTACACCCCAGAATTGTATATAAAAATGTTAGTGGAATGTGCATTCCAGTTTACTCTCAGCAGTTGTCTCCAAGACCACATCTGTAAGGCATTATGCCTTACAATTTACAAATTGTTTTGCGACGATCAGTAAATGTAAACAAATTATGATAGATGTATGAACAGTACTGCTAAAATAATAGAGTTCAAATTATATGATCATCGGATCTCTCGAGATATCATTACACTTCGGCTTAAACATTGCAATAGTTTATGGTTATTGTACTCAGATATGACGGCTGTAAACCATGTAAGTAACCTGAAACACGTGCTGAAAATATTACTTTACGATGGACAATGGCTCTTTACTCGGAACAGAAGCACCGACGATTATTGTTAGTCCAGGAGCCAAGAGTTATATAATTTAGTTATATCTATCCGTTTTTGTGTAAGTAAATTTTTCTTTTTAAGCAGACTCCAAAAAAGGAGAAGGTTCTCAATTCGGCTGTATTTTTTTTAATGTTTGTTACTTAATTACTGTGATTTATAAACCGATTTGAAAAAACTTTTTTTATTTGAAAGAGTATAACTTCCATATTGGTCCCATATTTTTTTCATCATCATTATCAGCCTGTATCTACCCACTGTTAGGTTTGTTATTTCATTACACCGTCATTTATAAACCGATTTGTAAAAAACTTAATTTATTTGAAAGAGTATACTTCCAGATTGGTCTCATATTTTTTTCATCATCATCATCATCATCAGCCTGTATCTACAAAATTAAGTAATGAAGAGTAATGAATGTTTGAAGTCGGTTTTTTTTTTGTTAAAATTATTAAAAGTTTGGATTTTAAATTGAGAATCTTAAAATGGGATTATAACAAGCGTCAAAATGTGAGTTCAAAACTACTAATACATCTGGAGAGATGCTGCTGCATGCAGTTGCTACGAACTTGTATCTCATGTGAAAGAAAAGTACTTATAATAGATCAATATTTTTTTCTTTCTAAGATAATGAAAGTTTTTATGCTTTACGTTTCTATTACATATTATAATTGCGACAAAAAACTAATATTATGAATATAACGCTTTAAAATTAACACAATTTGTTTAGATGCGCCCAATGGCGTCATTGCACGTATCGTTATAATCAATCACGTAAGTTCAGAAACAACAACCGTAGTATGGATGGATTTATTTATCTCAAACCTCTCCGTGTTTCGCAGAGCAGTTGTCATTACATGAGAGCGGTTAAGCTAAGTGTGTTACTGTTGGATTTGAAAACACTGTCCTCTGCTAACCCGCAGTTGAGCACCGTAGTGGAGACGTAGTACGTTGTAAGCCTCTTGGATTGAGGGGAGACCCCTACCCCGGCAGTGAAATTAACATTATGTTTGATTTTTGATTGATGACTATTGTTTTGTTTTAAACAAAAATCTAAATATTTTAAAACAACTCCAAATGAACTGAACGTTTACCTGGTATTTGATAGTCACACTCCTACACTAACATATTAATAACAAGCGCGTCATGTTTGTTTGTAATTAACGACTCGTGCTGCTTAAAGAACATTGTCTTAATGCCCCACCGTGCATCCAGACTCGATAAACAATCCGCTTGTGTGGTAACCTGATCCCTGACGTCAGCCACTCACTTGGAGGAATTGTGGACAATCGACGATTGTTTCGAGCGAACGACATAGCTATAAAAATATTGTGCGTCGGCTCCTGGCCATTAATTGTTTTATAATTGGTTCTACTGGTAAAAAATATTTCAACCTGGAGTTTAACCGACTGAGTAAAAGAAGCATGCAACTCTTAAATTTTAGGTTATGTGATACTAGCGATTCATCTCGGCTTCGTTTATGTAGCACCGAACACAAATTTATCTATAGCCGGATGATTTCTGGCTCGCACTGACTAGCCCCGCTAAGCACTTTTTTATACGACGCTTGGTGGAAAACAAGCATATGGTCCGCCTTATGTAAAGTTGGTACTCTAGCTATAAATTAATACTCACAAGTTCACAACCCCACAACTCGCTGACAACCCCACAACTTTTCATATCTCCAAGGCCATATTGATTTCTAAAAGGCGTTATTTTGAAAAGTGTAAGTACTTCCTCAGTCGGGCTTAACATCATCGTTTGCTTAATGCGTATCATGAAACGCAACAAATTTGTGCATACATGCGTACACGGCTTTTCAACGATATTCGATAAACTTTACGTAACAACAAATTTACATCCTTACGTAGAGACCAAACATTCGATGTTCGTGATATTCGTATTCGTTCATGCGTAGACGGTTTTAGGATACATTCAACACCAGGTTCACTTGAGCATTGATTGCACTCTAAAAACCTCTTCAATCTACTGCGATGATGACTAATAATTTACTAAGAAATAGTTAACAATGAATCAACATCAAAACTCCTTACTTATAATCGAGAAACTGCAAACAAGTAAATGCTGATTACCATGCACAGCCGAGTTGACTGTAAGCGGTATCAAGACATTGCTATCGAATAATACCAGGTATTACAAAACGGTAAGTTCGGGGACCTTGGTTATAATGAGCTGGTATCTAAGAACGGGAATGTCTGGCTTGTAGTGCCAGCGAAACACGGTAATTCCTTGTCATTATAGTATTATTTATAACCGGAGCTCAGGCGCACCGGTGGAAAGAAGCCGTGCACTACAACACATAGATTAAGCAAGACAGATATGACACGCGTTTTTACTAATTTTTTTCTACTCTAAGTCTCTTACTATCATCTCTGCGTCAACCCGTTTTGGGGTGTCAGTGGTTCATCAACATCTTTAAACCAAAGGCAACTTCACCTGCACGTGGTGCACCCTGCTGACAAACGAAGCTCTGGCGAAAAGAGAGGTAGGGAGCGTAATTGTAAGCTACCCGACTGGGTAATGTACCTTCACCTCACAGAATACCGCAGCCAAATAACAGTTCCCTTGAGGGTTGTTGTGTTCCAGCGAGTGAGTGAGGTCACCAGAAAGGAAGGAGATGCTGCGTTGGCAGCGGGGGTGGCGGCGTGTTGTTACGGACCGTATGCTTGTCTGCCACCCGACGTAGTTTAAAAAAAAAACCATATTCATCCCATTGCTGGGATATGGGTCTCATTCTCATCTTAATCCAAGAGGAGCTTACAGCATAGTCCAAAGTGTCCAAACTCAAATGCGGGTTGGCAGAGGCTAGTGTATTCAAGCCGCCCAAATGCCACTGACTTGGCTTCATGACTGTCATCTAAAGACAACAACCGGGACCGACCGGTACCTCTTGACTTGAGACTGGCCAAGTAAAGTAACATATAGTTACATAGCAAATTGTGCGTTTAAAATGTATTATGCGAATTTTATTGAGATGTCATAATTAAGATACCAGGTGTAAAAGATTATGAGAAGTCCGGCGCCTGAGAATGTTTCACACTTTAATAGATAGTTTGTAAATAGGAATAAACTAAAAATATTTTGTTATTAACAAAAAATAAAAGTTTACATACTCTGTTTCGCGAGAAGCCCTTTCATTTGGAAATAATAAATTGTGGCGGCCGCCATATTGTATTTGAAATGGTAAAATTTAGGTGTATGTAGTCAAGCATTGTTACGAGAACCAAGCGAGTGTGATAAATTTCAGCTGAATCGTACATTGGCCGTGTGGTTTCTGGCAAACTAGAATAGAATCACCCCGTTTCGTTTCTTCCCATGGATGTCGTACAAGGCGTCTAAGGGAAATACATTATCAAATATCGATCAGGCCTCCCCAACCCGTTTGGCCAGCGTGGGGAGTGTAGGCCAAATCCTCCTTCCGTCTAGGACGGACGAGAGACGGTCGTGCTCCTGTAGTGGAGAAAATCGACCTGATGATGATGATGTACATTGGGTAAAATTTTTACTTGCAATATTTACAGACACCGCGGTAAAACTAAATAAAAGCTTGTAAATATATTTTTTTTTCAAAGCTGGGTGGTAAACAAGAATACGACCCGTCTGATGTTAAGCGGTTACCGTAGCCTATTTACACTCGTAATATGAAATATCGTTCACACGCCGTCATCCCCGCTGCCAACGCAGTAACTCCTTTCTGGTGACCTCACTCACTCGTAGGAACACAATAATCCTCAAGATAATGCCAAACCATTAAACATTTTGAACAATGAGAGTCATTTATCATCCTTATCCTTTAATGCCTACACCAAACGCATCTCGCGTACACCCCATCTCGTTTTAATCTTTGATCTTTCGATCCATCGTAATGCCGCCGGCGAACCAACCTGTTCCCTTGGAAAGCAGTCATACGTCATTGGACAGACTTAAAAATTATTCCTGCATTATATAATAAATCATAGTAAACCGGTAATTAAGTCAGTCATAACCAGAACCTCCAAATAAAAAGAGTTTAATTTTTTCACATTAAATAACCATTTCGGCCTCAGAGCTCTGCCTAAACGATCATCGATAAAGGTTTTTTTGTTCTATTTTATTCTATGTGGTCTGTATGTTTCCTGTAGCCTCATTATAAATGATCACATTTGGATTGAGGCTGTAGCAGAATGTACTCGAATAGTTGATTACTATTTGATATCTATTAATTAAACTTTAAGTATATATGATGATAGTAAGGTAATAGGAATATAGTACACAATAGATAAATTAAGCAGCACTTCCAACTTCTATACTCGAAGACGACGCATACGCATAGCGTAGCCACAGTCCTGGAGATGATCGAATTGACATTGACAATTCTACGTGATGAACAATCGCATTTGATCGTTTAGCGATGCAATTAACGTGATTGCCAATTGCAACTTCGTGGTAGAAGGCAAGTATTAAAAACTTTGGCTGGCGCTCATTAACGGTGCCATCAAAGGTACCAATAAAATTGTTCGTCTCAGTATATTATCATTGACAATCGCAAGTACTTAAAAAAAGGAATAATCAAAAACGAGTCGATTGAAGCAGCATCAACTTCATTCCAACTGACAAAACGTAAACACATTTATTGCGAAACTCGCTTATGATCGTTGTAACAGAATATGTCTATGTATTAATGCGTTGATTTTTAACATTTATTTAGAATGTATACTCCTCTGTATGTCTAACTGTGCTATACAGTACATTATATCAACTGAAAGATGTAGAGACAAAGAAACAAACGACAATTTCATCCTCGCTCGTTGGTCAGCATTTAAAAATAAACGAATACTTATTAGTAATGCATGGTATGCCATTGCTAATATTCGTATTAGGGCACATTATGTATGTAGACAGTACAATGAGATATCACTAAAGTAAAAAAAAAAAATTGGTTGCCTGTAAAGTCGGTATACGGGCAAAAGTTTTACGTGACAACGACTTTGAGTGGTAAAATGTTTTCGAGTGGAAGGGACGCATGCCTTTCACTTTTTATGTCTGTCTCTCTCACTCTTAGAAGGCACACGCGTCCACGACACGCCTACAATGAGAGCGAGTGAAAGGCACGCGCCTTTCACTCGCTCTCATTGTAAGCGCATAACGTGACCCAGTTTCTTGAAGTGTCACCCGGCTAACCAATTTATAAGACGTTGTCACGTCAAAATGTCAAGTAATACCTATCATTGTACGATTATCGTGGTACAAGAAATACGTCCGCATAACTTAGCAAGCAACGAGTTGTAGACAGATTTGTTCTGCGAACACGCAGGTTATGCGTTAAAACTTATAATATGTATACGTTATTTTATGAGTAGGTACTCACAAGTAATGTTTATTTTAGTTTATACGCTCCTGAATTTTACGTCTTATCTGATGCATTTAAGTTATCAATTTAATATAACTCATTATGTAAATTGAAACAGTCGTAAACCTGTAGGTACGTAAATTTCCGCTTAGAGCTCCATTGCAAACCTATTTTAAGTCATAAAACACTATATTATACAGAGTTATAACAATTAATAATTCGAGAGGCAGGTGATATGGCTGCCGCTATAAAATAATTTAAATTTATGAAGTACCATTTACAACTGGGAAATATTCAAGATGGTTTTAATTACATACCTAACATCATTTATTAAATTAATAACGATGTTGACTCTGCATAAATTTAGGTACATCCAAAGTAAGAACTGCTGCTGCTTTGGATGTGTCTTTTAGTCATCAATAGGTACTACAATAATAATAGTAGCTAGCCATGTGGTTTCCGGCAGACTAGAATAGAATCACTCCGTTTCTTCCCGTGGATGTCGTACAAGGCGACTAAGGGAAATACATTATCAAATATCGATCAGGCCTCCCCAACCCGTTTGGCCAGCGTGGGAGTGTAGGCCAAATCCTCCTTCCGTCTAGGACGGACGAGAGAGGGTCGTGCTCCTGTCCTTTGTGTTATTCTTGCTCTTTGTGATATCTTTAGTTTATTTAAATTTCCTTTCTCTGCGATCTCCTCACACCCTCACTCATTTTGCAATCCTGTCAAATACTCAAATGTTGGCCCACCTTCGTAAACGATTATCTTGATTTGGGCCTAGATGGCATATGTAATTTTACAGGAATTGTATTTTTATTTACGGAATTTAACAAACCACAAAAGCAACACTCATTCATGTGTATACTAGATATTTAACATCATCATCATCATTACAGCCAGACGTCCACTGTCGAACATATACTTCCCTCTTAGAACTTCTACAATGATCGGTATCAGTATGCGTTTTACCTCCATTGACTCTCTGCTATCTTTTTCGGTCCATCTAGTAGGGGCCATCCTACGCTGAGTTTTTCGATTCTGCTCTATTAACCGTCAGTTCTGCGTGCTATTGGCTCTGCCCACTGCTATTTCAACCTGCTGATTCTTAGAGTAATGCCGGTAACGCTATTCATTATTTACCACGGATGTACTCATTCCTGGTTTAATCGCGTAGAGGTACTCCAAGCGTAGCAATGTCTATCGCACGCTGCACGAACCTACCTACCTTTAAAGTCTTTTCACACTTTCGAAGAGTCAATTTTGGAAATTTCAGTTCCGATCCAGTCTCGATCTCACAAACGTTAAATTTAGTAATCTGGTATCACAATATAAAATTTCAAAGTTTATTTAAAGTGGAATTTTAACGAAATATAACCAAAACTTAAAGTAAGAATGGAATTTTGTTAGCCATAAGAATTGATAATAATTAATGAACGAAATACAGGTACGTAGGTATATAATTTTTAGTCGATTCACAATTCAATCTCGATCCGGTCAACTTTCATTCTGCGATCGCAAAATAATTATGAGAATTGGCCTTCTGGCCTCGGTGAGTTTGTATCACTGGCAGCTCACATTGGTCAAACGGTTTTGTCTTCTATCATAGATTATGATAATTAACCTATACAGATGGGTCAGTGTCAATTTGCGACCCATATTGTGGCATAGATGGTCAGCGCAAGTCTAGTATATAAGAACTCATTTATGCACATTTCTAGAATGTTTTTTCTAATTCAGATTTAGTTGCCGTATTAAAAAATATTACTTTATCTTTAGACCAATTTTATTGCAGTCCAAATTATAATAATAATCCATCACACCAAAGTGCTTAGTGCGAGATATATGTTCGCGTTTGATCATATCAACGAAAACAAACGGACCAAATAGAGAAGAACTCTCATGTTGTGAATATATAAGACGCGTGTTACATATCAAAAACTGTGGCTTACTTGCTCACGTTTTGAATTGAGCAACCCGGCTAATTTCAATATGTAACTCAGGTCTGGTAAATTCACTATATAAAACTTTTTCTCAATTTAGTCGACTTGTAAACGTTAACACGTTCGCATGTAACCAAAAACTTGCACTAACCACTCAGGTCATCACATTGTATAGGAATAATAACGATAATGGTGTACTGTACCGCAATTATAACGATTAATATATTCAACGATATGCAAAGGCTACGTTGTAGAATACGATACCTACTCCAAAGAAAACATAGTAAAGTTGGCTCCAAAATAGTTCTTGCTAGATAGAAAAAAAAATGAAGAGTGCCGATACAAATGCAGACTTTATTGACGTGATAACGTCTTATAAATTGATGAACGCTGGCTTTACGCACGAAAAAATATGACTCATTGTCACGTACTGCCTGAGTCGAGAGTGCAAGCGAGAGATCGGAACAAGCGATAGAGAGGCACGATCGGCCTAAGCGTTCGGCTTGTGACGCATCTCTCTCTCTTCCACACCATCGACCGATGTTTTCTTATGATGTTATCACGTAAAATTATCGTCCGTAAACCGACTTTAGAAACAACCATTTTTTTTTTAGATAATAATTAAATTTATCCTTGTATCAAAATTACTATAGTCATATATTTGTTACGAAGATAAAACAAAAATATAAGCGATTAATTAAAAACCCGTGCAATAATCATGTCAATGCCCATAGCAATTAAATTTTTAAATTCGATTCAACTTACCGAGTAAAATTGCGATTTATGCGCATAATAAAAGAAACGCTCCATTTTATTATATTGTCGATAATCCTAACAATTTAAAGATTAAAGGCGGTAGGAAATCAAACGATGCCTCATAAATCATACAACTAATTGACTGCAACACAGAAGCTACAATTCTAGTAGCCGACCTATACCGCCTACCCAACTCTAAAACGCATTACACACCATATTGATTGTACCATTCGGTCTATGGTAATTTGCCTTAATAACTTTAAAAACTCATTAGGCACGTTTTCAAATCGCTCCACAGCCATTACGTGGTAGAAACTAGTTACAGTCATATGGTATAAAGTCATTTTTTAAATAAACATAATGGATATTGAAGAAAGTTTTGGTGACGTTAGGCAATTGTGACATAAAATTTTATTAGTAGCCGTGAATCAAGCGATAAAATTTTAGTCGCCGTGACTAATTTTAAACATTCCAATTAATACGGTTCTTTGATGTTTTTCAAGGATAAGCTGAAGGTTGTAAATGTCAATTGTTTCACGCAGGCACGTTACATAATGTTGTTTACTTACGAATAGCTAATGTGAAAATGTAGGTTAGATTTTTAGGTGTAGTGGTTCATTTGGGGTGTTAGTGGTTCATCAATATCTTTGATCCAAAGCCAATTTCACCTGCGCGTGGCACTCTGCTGACTGACAAACGAGGCTCTGGCGAAAAAGAAAGTAGGAGTGTAATTGTAAGCTGCCCGACTGGGGAAGTAGCTCCATCTCACAGAATACCGCAGCCAAAACAATTCCCTCGAGGGTTGTTGTGTTCCTGCGAGTGAGTAAGGTCACCAGAAAAGAAAGAGTTGCTGTCTCGGCAGCGAAGGTGGCGTCGCGCGAGCGATATTTCATGTTACGAGCGTTAATATAGCTACGGTAATCGATTCACATCAGGCCGGTCGTATGCTTGTCTGCCATTCGACGTAGTATTAAAAAAAAAATACTCACTGAGCTACAAATGACGTCCAAGCCACAGATCCAGTACATTACGAGATATTCACACATTCTATCACGGTATTGTCTAGCTAGTATTAGTGAGGTGTAAATGAGACGATGCGACAAACGGTCTGATTACCTCGTCATCTAATAGGCCCATAAGTATGGATTTATAGCTGGGTGAGGGTGACGTCACACCCATATATGATTTACCTATAGGTACGCATGAGTAGCCTAGAAAGTTCATCGCGTCCCATCGCACACTTGACCTGCACAAAAAAGCCTTATATGTCAATCATGCGCAAGTATGCCAAATTTCACACTAATCCGTTTAACCGATTTCAAAAATAATGTTTTGTTGTTGTAGATAAAATTTATATTATTTATTATTATTTATTTATTTATTATATACCAATACTATTTTGTATGGGCAAAACGACGCGAGACCCCTGCGTAAATTGCAAAAAATATCTAAAAAAAACTGTCAATGTCTCATCAGATAATAAATATATAATAATAAATAATTAATATTGTCAGACAAATTACACAGCGCCATCTAGCCCCAAAGTAAGCGAAGCTTGTGTTATGGGTACTAGACAACTGATAAACATACGTAAATACATTTTCTTTTTGTAAATACATACTTATGATACATAGAAAACGCCCAGACCAAGACAAACAGACATGTTCATGCACACACATGTTTGTCCTATGTGGGAATCGAACCCACGAGCGTTGGTGTCGAAGCCGCGTTATTGACCGCTACGCCACCGAGCTCGTAATTGTTAAAAACGTCTATTTTGTAACATCCGATATTATAAATTACAGTAATTTACAAATCGCGTGGTTACAGTTGCAATTTAGGTGCTAATTAGAACTGTCTTTGGAAATTTTATTTAGAAATCTCATAAAATATTTCACAATATCACATCGGCGAGTCAGAAACTATAATTTTAAAGATGAATGTAAAAATATTATTATGTAATATATACTTTACGAAAAAATAACTTACTGAACGAATTGTTATACTATTTCCAACACCTTTACTCGATATATTATATTCTGTAGCAAAAGGATTCATGCATAATTAAAAGAACATTAAGGATGAAAGCAGCTTTTACTTAAAAAACAGATGTCCCAAGACATTTATTGAGTAAAAGTGAGCAGTTAACTCAAAGTCCGAAAAATATCGTAAAACAAAGAAAAAATAAATGGGAGAACCGTTCGAAAGTAGGCATAAGTTTCAAGGCCGAGACCGTTCAGATCCTGAATAAATTAGTTTTCGGAGCGGTCCGAGCCAATAAAAGTTTTAAACAAAAGAATCATAAAACGAACAACTCGAATTCGGTACCAAGCAACAGGACTACTCCAATGATTTACTACGAAATTGCGATAGAATTGCTCCAAACTTTTCGAATAAACTAGCAATGAATAGAGAAACATGTGTTCTATGTTGTACTATTGTTTAGAATTCGTTTAATGAGGTAGTTTACTGTCGGGCGGGACGAGCAAAAAATAGACAATGGCAAATTAAATTTTATTTGATGTCGCCCGAAAGCTACCGAATGGTTTCGGGACGAGTGGGTACGTATGGCATAAACAGGACGTCGCGATATACGCTACTGCATAATAAAATATGCAGGGATGTCACAATAACGCAATAAACATTATTTATATTGTTTTTTTTTTAGGTTTTTCGATTTTAGCGATACTTATTTCACCTAATGCTACTAACACACATAGCTAGTAAACGGAGTTAAAGATAAAGTTGTTTTTAAAATTGATAGACTGTTGGTATAGCTTATTTGTAGAGACAGTTTTTATAATTATTTAGATTAGTCAAAATAGTTCAAATACTGCCATATGAAATCTTTGTGATAATACTGAAATATTTTCATCATTCAGCCGATAAAACGCCTCGGATGTTTTTGACGTCAACTTTTGATTGATACATAAAGATATAACTTTTGATTGATACATAAAGATATAACTATATATAATCATTTATATATACATAAAATTTGAGTGATTAGGCGAAAAATAAGGGACTTAATGGGATTAGTAAGGTTTCTTTTTACATTATTTTTGATTGAGTGGATTTTTTATGTGTGTTTTTCAGCTTTGTTTTGACCAAACTTGATTAATAATTTTTCCTTGAAGCCCCATTTCGCTTAACCGCCCACAAATATTATTATTTTTGTATAACATGTAATTGTCATTCATAAGATTATAAAAATATTTTAAAAATCATCAAACAATGAAAAATAAAGTATTTTAATTTTGGATCCGTTGGTAACCCTAACTTTGTAAGTTCACACAGTTCTGCTTCGATGGTTGTGCACATGACTGTATACGACCGTGTTTACTGAAATGAGTGTACAAGTAATTTTAACTTTTTTAGTAATCAGCGTCGTTTTAAATTAAGATACGGCATTTTACTACCACCTTATCTATAGATTAAAGATAATAAAGTAGTAAGAGGGGATGAGTTTGTATTGTTTGGCATTCAAAAAGTAAATTAACACTGAATATGCATTTTTTTTTATGATCTTGGGAGAATGTGTGATATTAAGGATGTTATAGCATACTAATGCCAAAATAGCAAGTAGTCAACTCGTGAATGTAGACTAGAATGTAAATTATGAAATGAAATGAAATTATTTATTTTGTCATTGGGCCCTTGTGGGCACTTAGAAACGTCTTACACATTTTTATTAATAATATTCTTATGCTCGATATCGTGGTTCAGGAAGACAATAAATTATTATTTATCGCACTTGCTTGTAATTATAGTGGAATTACACACAAAAAAGTACTGTTTTTTTTATAATATCTCAGGTAAAGTCTATGAAGTAAACTTTGCTCTGCCATCACAGCAGCATCCTTTATGGTGACGTCACCCACTCCCAAGAACACAACAACCATCAACGGCATTGTTATTTGACTACGGTTGTCTGTGAAGTGGGGGTACCTACTTCCCCAGTTGGTCAGCTTACAATTACGTGCCCTACCTTTTTAAAATCCATCGATTCTCACAAACTTTCACTATTATAATATTTGCAGGGTAATCGTCACACCATATTTATACTATTGCAGAGGCCATAAAGGTGTGAACAAACATTTTGATAATGTTCTTGGCTATGTGTGATATATAGCTACGAACTGATTAAGTATTCAGAAATTGCCCCGAAGTCATCAACTTGAACCACCTTGAACTGTGCTTGACTTGATTTATCGTGGACACGATACGATAGAGCAGGTTTCAACGACTTTTTAATATTTAATTCTTAAAAATACGAAATTACTACATATGTAGTTTTCTTACATGCCTACATATTATTTTATACAATATGCGCCCATTTCGATCGCTCGATTGTCGAACAACTAAGTTGGCAACAAGTATACGACCTGCCCGATGAGTAGTTATCAGCCATAGTTGCTAACAACACCAAAAGCATCACTCACGCTATTACCAACCCTGTAAAAATTCCTTTTACGTTTTTCTTGAAGAATCCCATACTGGCCTGATTTGTTTAATTATTGATTTGAAAGCCCTTTGGTATTCAGTGGGAAGTTTAGCCAAAAGCTTCATTAGAATCCATCAAGGGTGACTTGAATATCTTATATATTTATTTTTACCAATAACATGATACATTTACCTGATTGGCGAAGAATTTTAAAATCTATCAAGTCATCGTGCAATACAATTTTGTTGGTATCCCATGGGAACCGCTTTCTTTTCTGGGATAAAAATACCCTAAATGTTGACGCGGGATGTAACAGATCAGTGCCGATCCAGTTCACAAGATATTGCACGTTATTTTCTATAGCATAAGAGTTTTGCAATTTTATTTTCCAAGTCATAACATAATTTAATGATCCCTACTGAATATAGTTCAAAACAAGTACAATAAAAAGAAAAACAACTATTTTATGACGGAACCTTCGTAGTCTAACATTAACTTTATACAGTTAAGCTGAAAGTCGGCAGATATAAAAAAAAGTGTAATATCACACCAGTACCACAATCTAAATAGTACAGTCATAAACAAAATATTGCTGCATACAAAACATTTCCGAATTTCACTGTGATTCGGCATGCGTGCCGACACCAAATATCGCCGGATTGCGTTTAGTTTTAGTTCAGAAATATCGATTGTAAATAATACTTAATGGTTAAGATAAGTGATTGCAACGTATTAAAATGCCCATAAACTGAAAAGTTTTAAATCGGTTACATGTGCCAATTTAAAAAAAAATGCAACATTGCCCTTATCTCTGCTTGTGTAGAGTCTTATAAAAGTACATTTATTTTATACGTATAATGTTACATAGGTATAAGTTATTTTTACAGAGTTATGGAAATGATAGATATAAAATCAATTTAACTTCAAATAAACTTATTAAAATACAGACATCTAACTGACTTAGTTCCAAGTTTCCAACAACGTGTTCGTGCCGGCTAAGCTACGCAAAGAAACTATTGTTACACAAAAATACTCCAAATTTAGCTAATTTTCAATACAAATACAGTGCAAAAGTATGGCAGACAATTGTGTTCGCCCATTATGGAACAGGAGCCGAAATAACCATTGTTGCACACAAAAGTTGCCGAAAGAAAAAAAAACTCATGCGACAATGTCGTAATAAAGCATACTGACTTTACAACCCAAATATTTCTGCGACGGTAGCTATAATGCTATTGTCTTAGATCCGACAGAGTTTATGGCCCATTTCGCCTTATTCTTTCATGGTGCCAGCTATTTTTTGTCGTATCTCTTAAATAAGACATAATGTTCTAAGAAACGGGACATTAGAATGGACCGGGCTTTCTCTTTTTGTTGGGACACGTAGGATTTTATGGTCAATTGTTTTACTTAGCTGTTGACGTGGCAAAAAGACATAGGGCGTAGTTCGTGTTCTGTGCTTGTGGAGATTGAAAATTAAATGTTCTGCTCGAATAGATCTTTTGTGATGATGGTTATTATTTTGAGTCCATAAAATTTAATATTATAGGAAACGTTTTAATCATTTGACGAGGCGAGTATAGTATTTAAAATTAATTAAAATATATACTTATTATCTGCGACTTTCAAGATTGCTATAAAGGGACGCTTTTGATACTTTTGTGTCTTTTATCTGAAAGTTCGTATAATATTTTCTGAGATTAGCCCCGAAAATAAAGTTTTTTTTTTTTTGTTTATTCTACGTCTAGTAGCAGACAAACATACGTCCCGTCTGATGTAAATAGGGAATTGTTATTTGGCTGCGGTCTTCTGTGAGGTAGAAAAAAAATCCCAATGACATGAGTCCTATATATTTTGTTAGAAAAAGCTGCTCAGTCGCGAGATTGCTTGGCGCACATAAACAAAATACAAAACTTCGTTACTTAATCTCCTTTTCTCATAGTTTATATAAATTATAATAGTTATTGTCCGAAATGTTACAATAGAAAATGTCGCGTCAAAAATTAATATTTTGTGGTGAAAGTAATTCATATGAATGGTCCTATTGGACCGTGACGAATAAGTAACGTCTTTATAATGCGTGGTTTTAAGTTTCAGAAGCCGCAGAGTGAAAGCGTGGTCCACATATTATGAGAAGTTTAGTTAATGTAGAAATTTGGGGTGTAAGTGGTTCATCAACATCTTTGAACCAAAGCCAACTTCACCTGCACGCAGTGCACCCTGCTGACTGACAAACGAAGCACTGGCGAAAAGGGAGGTAGGGAGCGTAATTGTAAGCTACCCGACTGAGGAATGTACCTCTACCTCACAGAATACCGCAGCCAAATAACGGTTCCCTTGAGGGCTGTTGTGTTCCTGCGAGTGAGTGAGGTCACCAGCAAGGAAGGAGATGCTGCGATGGCAGCGGGGGTGGCGGCTCGCGAGCGATATTTTATGTTGCGAGCGTTAATATGGCTACGGTAACCGCTTCTCATCAGGCGGGCCGTATGCTTGTCTGCCACCCGCTGTAGTATAAAAAAAAAAAACATAAGCTAACCGTTAATACTATCACTATCTTATTGAAAGTAATTGCTATCCTTGTTTTGTTAACAGGAACTGGTTTTGGTTGTCGTCGACAACCCTGATTCATCCCACTGCTGGGATACGGAGTAGTTTGCATGAACTAATTGGTGGCGGAAGCACGCAAAGTAGTGTAGATCAAATTGCCTGTAAATTTTACTTCCGCAAAATAACACCTGAATCAATTAACTATCTAGATACGGATCTCCCCTCAATCGAAGGGGTTTAGAGCATACTCCACTACGCTGCTCAACTGCGGGTTGGCGGGTCCAGTGTTTTCATACCACCTAAAGGCCACTGACTTGGCTTAACGACTATCATCTAATGACAACAGCCTGTATTGACGGCTTAACGTACCCTGCGAAGAACGGAGGAACGAGGAGAAAAATATATATGAGTTAGAAATCGGGCTGTTTAAATACTATCTAGTACCTACCTAGTACATGTTGCTATATGTACTATATACATGCTTTCTTTACCCCCGACTGTACTTAAGTGGTATATAGCCTATAATCTGAGGCCTTACCGCCTAAGCTGAAGACGATTTCAATCTTTTTTTTTATACTACGTCGGGTGGCAGACAAGCATACGGTCCTCCTGATGTGAAGCGGTTACCGTAGCCATACTAACGCTCGCAACATAAAATATAGCTCGCACGCCGCCACCCCCGCTACAACCGCAGCATCTCCTTCCTTTCTGGTGACCTCACTCACTCGCAGGAAGACAACAACCCTCAAGGGAATTGTTATTTAGCTGCGGTATTCTATGAGGTGGAGGTACATTCCCCAGTCGGGTAGCTTACAATTACGCTCCCTACCTCTCTTTTCGCCGGAGCTTCGTTTGTCAGTAAGCAGGGTGCACCGCGTGCAGGTGAAGTTGGCTTTGGTTCAAAGATGTTGATGAACGACTTACACCCCTTAATTAAATATTTTGATTCCAAATAGATCTTAGGTTAAAGTTAATGACAAACTCCTTCAGCTTAAGCAGTAGAGCTCTAGGAGTTCCACCGGCTAAGCTAAACGCCGACATTTCTGTAAATTTATGATAGTTCATAAACGAAGAGATAACACTTTTTAAACATGGAATTCATCACAATGACAATAAAATATTTTTAGTTAAAGCTGGAAACCCATACAGACTGAGACCAGGTCAACGTCAGGGTCGGCAACACGCATGTGGGCCTGGTTTTGCAGGCGTCCATAGGCTACGTTAACTGCTTTACATCAGGCGTACCGTATGCTTGTTTTCAACCTTATTGGTATAAAAAAGGCAAAAACCATAACATATTTTTTCTATATTTTTTATAATCGCTAACCAAACACAAACATTGGTAAACAGTCAAATTTGCTATGTCATGGTGAATATTAACGACTAACAAACAGTTGCGCAACATGCTTTTGTAGTTAAATCAGTATATAGTTATTTAAGAACCTATTTAGCCCTTGTGCCTTTTAAAAATACTTAATTTGACATTTATTAATGACCTTCAGCATTGCTACCAACTTGACCCAGTGTTTATATAGTTTGCCAGAACTGCATTGGCATCAGTAGTCCTAGGTACCGCCCAAGTTAAAATCTATTCCCATTGAATATTGTGATTCCCAAATATACGTCCCCTCCTCTAGATGGACCGATGACCGCATAAAAGAAGCGGGTGGATGCAGAATGCGGAGGATCGCTAATGGTAAAAAGCATTAGAGAAGGCCTATATCCAGCAGTAGGCCCATATTGATAAGTTTCTTTCAAGCATTTCTTCTTCGCCAATGATCAATACCGAAATGCTAGTAGATATAATGATTTAAAAAAATAAATAAAAACCGACTTCAGTTGGCGAGTGCAGCTTATTGGTGGAATACCCCGGGAGTCGCTGCTGCCCGTCTTCGGGGAGAAAAGTTAATGCGTTATACAAGATTCCTTAGTCGCCTTGTCCAGCGCAGAGTAATAGAGTGGCGCAACTCTATTCTGCCGGCAACAACAGGGCAAATTCAAAGGTTTCCCTTAATTTCTCTAGGATCCCATCATCAGATCCTGACTTGATGAATATGGGACCACCTTGCACGCATACCCTTTCAAATAAAAAAAGAATTATGGAAATCGGTTCACAATTCGCGAAGATATCGAATAACATACATACAAAAAAAAAATCAGTCGAATTGATAACCTCCTCCTTTTTTGAAGTCGGTTAAAAAATAATGACTATGAAATAAGAATATTATTAATAAAAATGTGCAAGACGTGTCTAAGTGCCCCCAAAGGCCCAATGAGAAATTAAATAATTTCATTTCGTTTCATACAGGCTAATAATAATAACAATGATGAGGATCGAACCCGTGACCCAGGATAATAGTGGACATGGCTTCGTCCACCGGGCTCGTCATATATTGTTTTCTAGTTTATCTCCCTCGCCGGACAATAATGTATTAAGCTATGCAGTATCACAGTATAAAATAGTGCATACTATGTAACGCCTCTCCCTGGCGTTCTCTCGTGTTGACCTCACCTTCCCTCTGAGACGAATATGGAACAGTTAGTATGGCGACGAACACACAAACACTCATTCACACTCTGCAAAAACGTCATTGTTTATGTAGTAGTAAACGACGCGATATTTATATGGAGTGGCCGGGGTGTGGCAGTATTAAGCATTAATCCAAAAAACAAAATTGGGAGTCCGTCCAAGTTCAAAAGGGAGCTAATAATGTATTAAGTATTCAGAGCCACAGAGGTCCGTAAAGCCGACAGTAGAGCTACTCAAATCACGCGCCGCGGCGGATACAACGTCCGGCGACTTGTGTACTTACTTATTATAAAAAATCTACATGCCATTGTATTGTTTATTTTATAGTACTACTACTGTCAATACGAAGTGCATTTGAATAAGAACTGCCTGATAGTAGCGGTTATCCCAGCTTTAATGGATGCTTGCATTCTGCCGGCTCTGCAAAAATTTCTGTGTGCCCTTCGTATTTCGAATCCTGATCTAACGCGTGACGAGTTCTCTTTTTTATACTACGTCGGGGGGTAAATAAACGTACAACCCGCCGGATATAAAGGGGTTACAATAAACATATAAACTGCTGTCTATTTATAAGTTGTGCTGGCTGGAGAACTCCACCTCACAGAATAGCGCAGCCAGATAACAATTCCTCTTAGGGTTGTTGTGTTCCTGCGAGTAAGGACACCAGGAAGAAAGGAGATGCCTCGATAGCAGCGGGGATGGCGGCGCGTTTATATGACTCCGGTAAATGCTTCACATCAGGCGGGCCGTATGTTTATTTATCACCAGACATGGTATAAATAAAGGTACAAAAGGCGGTCTTCTAGCTAAGCCATCTCTTCCAGACAGTCTTAAGGTCTACCTTAAGGTTGCCTGTTTCTTTAGGAAACGAGAACGATACAATTTTTACCATACCATTTGGTCCCACACCTCTGATTATTAATGTGTGAATGAGTCATTGTAGCAAGTATATAGTATGAGTAGTGAATCTCGACAATACTAACCGGAAAGAGTCCAACTGGCTACTCGCCAAAGTGTATTTCCGATTATATACTTGTATGGGAATGATCCTACTAACAATATAGAATGAGCTTTATTATTATTTTATGCTTGGAAAACTCTTTACACTTATTTTATAAAACAGCGTAGTGCGTTTCTGCAACGTGTCAAAAACGAATAACCAAAATATCTTCAGTTTACTTGCAAGACATATATAACATATATATTCCATAACATAACCATTTGACCACCGATCTCGTCAATATTATAAGTATTGGGGATGGTATGTATTCAGTAATGGATAGATAGAGTCTGAAGCTGATGATATTTTGACCTATATATGAAGCATAAAAATATTCATAATCACGTTTTATTGCAGATTAAATTATGCATATTCCGAGACTAAATATAAACTGTAATTGCCAGGTAGTCATAAATTATTGTAGTATAATTTCAAGTTAATTTGTAAAGTTAAACAAGAATGAAAATGTTGTTTGAAAAGACTAAATTTAGTATTCAGTACGTAATTTAGATTCATTTAATTGAAAGTGTTTAACAAAGAAATGTCGTGTACACTGCTATAATTACTGAAAGTCCATGAAAGAGAGATTTAAATTATTATTAAATATAAA
Organism: Hypsopygia costalis; assembly: GCA_937001555.2. Classification (NCBI taxonomy): domain Eukaryota; kingdom Metazoa; phylum Arthropoda; class Insecta; order Lepidoptera; family Pyralidae; genus Hypsopygia; species Hypsopygia costalis. Next base: position 8,975,409 of record OW443335.2, read on the forward strand.
TAAATATATTTGGACGAATAACAGTCTGCCATCTAGTCCTAAACTAAGCAAAGCTTGTACTATGGGTACTAGATAACTGATAATATAATTAAATACATTTTTTTTTGCAAATATTTACGTGTACTACATAGAAAATATTAGTCGGGGTATTATTAAATATTTTAATATAGGCAATTGAGATATTTCGTTTTATATGTCCCGCCATTCACGCGCGGCTTCGCCCGCGTTTTTTTTACTAAAAATCCTATGTCGTTCCTATTTATATGCCTTTACCTTTGAGAATATGTCTACAAAGTTTTGTGATGATCGATTGAGTAGTTTCGCCGTGATAGCGTAAAAAACAAACTTACATTCACATTTATAATATTAGTAGGGATTATGTTTATCTGTGTAAATTAAACCAATATTTTATACAATACAAAACTATAACTCAGTAAACTGGTTTGATGTATTGTTAACGACTTCTTTCTGCAATCATACCGCAACATTTTGGCGATAATTATAACGAATGCGAAGTGTTCGGTACTGTAGTCAGAAATTTAAACAATAATAAAGTTCGGGTTAGATGGGACATTGACGGGAAGTGCTCAATAATAGATGTTGATATCATAAATCCTGCAAATGACGAAACTGGTAAGTTTTTGACTTAATACAATTTTATTTATTACTCTGTTTTGTTTTATCTGTAGTGATTTTATATACAAACGCTTTCTATATTTATGGATTATAGGACACGAATATATAACAACAGTGTAAATTATTTAAACATTATGGTACCTATTTGTGTAACTTACTTAAAAATAGACTTCGAAAATGATTAAGTAGGTACATACTTTATTATTATTCTGTACTAATCGAAATCATATTTAAGGTGAAGACTTTTGTATGCTTTAGTGATGTTTCTTACTCAATCCCGTTTATTAGCATTTTGTGTATACAAAAATAACGTTACTATATTATTTTCAGGACGCGAAGACACCATACAGCTCCAGCTTGAAGATGCCGATATCGAGGAGCTAGAAAATTCATATTCTTCGTCGTCATCTCAATCGGAGTCGGAAGATGACAACAATTTAGTAGGACCTTCTTCTATGGAAGTCGATCAATCAATAGCAACTGTAACGTCCGGTGGTATATATGTTGACTGGCTAATGAAAATAGATGTTACCATTGATAATTATAAGAATATCATGTACAAGCCACATCTACAAATCGACTTGAACCAAGCAAACATCCGAGAAATAGATATCTGGCTCTTATTCTTTCCTTTGGACAAAATAGATGACATCTTGCGGTATACAAATTTAAACGTAGGGCGAAGTATTATACGAGCCCAAGATATTTTAAAATTTTTTGGTATACTCTACGCCATGTGTATAAATGTTTTACCAGAAAGGCGAGACTATTTTGGTCTACTAATGAAGACGGAGTTTTTCCACCACCTGCATTTGGAACGCGATTTGGTATGAGCAAGCACCGCTTCGAAGAAATCTTAAGGTAAAGTTCCATAATCAAGTGCCTATTACTTAAGTACAAACAATTTTTTAGGAAAATTATAAAAGATTGATTATAATAAACACTGAGTTTTATTTTAATAACACCTAGGTACCAAATATTGACAACTAGTGGAGACTTCGTGTACAAAGTTCAAGGTCACCGTCCTGCTGGAAGGACCTGAAGAAATTTCATACAAATTACGTACTGCTAGCAGAACTCAACTCTATCTTCCGGCAGGACGTTTTGAACAGAAAATCTGTCCTACCAGAAGAGCTTCCAGCAGGGCAAGTCATCGGGCAATCTATGATTAAGTGGATGAGCGATATACTCGAATGTGTATACAATAAATACATATTCAAATAAATGATGTATGTTATTTGTACGATTATGTATATAAGTATAACATATAAATATTAATATTGTACAACCAGAAAAATATTAACACAATGATGATTATTGTCTTGACAAATTGTTCTTTTTTGTTATAAATTTAACCTGTGGTTAGTATTTAATAATATTTATGTACATAGTTAGTACGTTAATTAAAAACTCATCGTAAAATACACGATTTGTTTGATATTTCAAGTTGCGAACGTTAATATGTCTAGGATAACCGCTTCACATCAGGCAGGCCGAATACTTGTCTGTCACCTGACGTAGGGAATATAAAAAATACTCTGTATATTTTTTTTATTAAATTGGGATACACCAAGCTCTATTTTGTATATTCTAAATAAATTTGTATATGTATACATACATAAAATTAATGCTTCTGGGAATTCAAAATTAAAACTTTTTATTTGTTTCAATTGCATTAAAGTTACAAATTGCTTCAAAATAATTAAACATCTGGAAAATACCACATGTAATTCAGTGTATTTGTTTTGATAGTTTTAAATGTCATCACTACATAGTATAAAACAAAGTCGCTTTCTCTGTCCCTATGTCCCTTTGTATGCTTAAATCTTTGAAACTACGCAACGGATTATGATGCGGTTTTTTTTAATAGACAGAGTGATTCAACTGGAAAGTTTATATGTATAATATATGCATAACATAGTAGAAAAACACTGATAATTTAGAGGTTTCTAATGTGATGTCGTAAATAAACACATTTTTTTGCTCTTTCATTGCAAACGCTGGCTGAACCCAACGAGATAGATCAAAATAATGTAGAACAGTATTGTTCACCTTAAAATGGACTACAAAAAAGTTCGCGATGGTATATGTCTATCTCTTAGTGGTAACACACAATAACCGTTATTTTATCCTTTGCTTTTTACAAGAAATAATGCCTTATTTACGAAGCGATTTTAAGCAATACAGAATTAATCCTTATCCAATTAAGTACCTTAAATACATTGCGCATTTAATATAGATCAATATGGCCCTTCACAGCATGTAATTTAAATGAATAGTTTAGAAGATATTACACATTTAAAATGCAGGGACATAACGGCTGTGGCGGTACCGGCCGCGGAGCCGGCGGCGTGTGCCTATAACTGGGGAAGGACTGGATAGGACAAAGCGCAAAGACCTTCTGTAGTACATTTAGTATCAGCATTGCACCCGTGCAAAGCCGGGGCGGGTCGCTAGTAATTAATAAATGACGATATATCAGTTTGTATAATTCCAGTTTTAAATTAAATTTTTATGTTACATGAAGGTTCAATCTTTTATCATAGTAAAATAAAGCAGATCGAATAAACCTTCAGATAAAGCTTATAAGCGTATTATAGGTGTCTAGCGGGCATAGCATCAAAGCGTGACGCTTGACCGGATCGTTTTACCTGTCAAATTATTGACATGTATTGTCTTTCGTTTGACAGGGTAAATGCTGACTCATGATTATGCCCATCGCTATGCAATGTTTTGATTTTAGAACAAAAAAAAGTCCATCATATAACAGAACTTTTATTATGTTTTTCCTGAACGAGACTATATACATATATGGGCACAGTAAAGGTAAAAGCTGATTTTAAATCAGACTATGTCGTATGTGACATAAACATATGGTCTATCTTTTTTTGATATAACATACATATTAGCATTCATATACAATCTAAGTACACATGTATAAACTACACCTATGAATGAGGATGAAACTAAGCCATTTCTAGCGTGACACATGAACAATAATAAAAATAAATATTAAAAATTATTATTACGTATGTTTGTTTCAATATAATAGAACATTTAATTAAAAGTATAACGTTTGGTTTACTTAAGAAACAAGGTAACTAAAGAAGAAAAGCAAAAACAAGATTTTATTTTAATTATTTTTTTTTCCTGTCGATAAAAACGGATCTATTTTATTAATTTCATTTCTGCTCTTTACAAATTCACCCACACTGTATAATAGAATGATGATTGAAATTATGAATGAAATTGATAAAGCCTAGCCGGAATAATATACCCATTAATAGCAAGTTAAATTGAATGAATATACTTATTAAGAAAGACTTAAAATTATTTTGCTTTGTAATCAACTCTATAGTCTCGAAAAAATATACTGTTTCAATGTTGTTAATATTCAAAATTGCAATTTTACTTCTACATACTCTCAGCCTAAATAAATTTCTTTAATATACTGCATAAAAACAATATACGGGGAAAAAATGTCAAGCTTGATGTTGAATACAAACGATACAAAAAACTGTCTTTGTTTTTGAGATCTCAAAGTTGCTTCTAGATTAAAAAGAGAGGTTGCAAATAACAAACTTGGCTAGGGAACCTCCACCTCTCAGAAGATTCTTCATGGAGTCTCATGTCTTTACATCAAATTTATCAAAAAGCGTCATGTCATACTAATTTGAATTTGGAAATACTAACATTAACGGACCATATACTTATTTAGCACCCATGTTAGATTATCTGGATATACAACGACATGTATACCTCTTCTAAAAATATTTTAGTGATTAAGCGATAGTTTGTAGAATAATTAGAGATGATTTTAGAATTCAAATAATAAAAGTATCAATATCTATCAATTGAGTGACTAGCAAATTATCTTATTTATTATTCCTCTTATTCTAAAATCTTCTCTAAACCATAAAAAGCATTCTCTAAAATTGTACTTAAATTATACGACAGTTTCACAACAATTCGAGGTAATATTAGAATTTAAACATTAATAATAGAAGTAACGATTTATCGACTAGGAAATTGTTTCAATTATTACAAAACCGTCTCTAAAATGTAAAATAATGTTTGCTAAGCTCTCTAAAAATAATACTTTGAATTCTAATATTATCTCATTGTTGAAAACTGTTAAAATCATAAATAAAACGTAAAACTGTACTTTTGTATAAAAAGAAAGGGAAAATGCAAATGGGGGTCTTTTGATGAACAACTGTCGAAGTGAATAGAAGTGTTATCTGCAAATATAGTTATTACAACGTTACTCTGTTTGATTGCTACCCGAATCTTATATCAGAAGTGGATTTGGAAAATTAGAATGGTTAGTGATAACAGCAGCAGAGATCATGAACGTCGCTCACGCGCCCGCTCAAGGCATTCGCGGCGGCGTGGTTATAAGCGCCGTCGCCGTTACAGTACCAGCTCGGAGGATAGTTCCTCTTATTCAGAAAGAAGTCGTGAAACTAGAAATCGTTATAAAAGCAAGAAGCGTCGTTCGCGGCATTCTAAAATGTCACAGGGTAGTATAAATCGACAGCTTATTACAGGAATTGATGCAAATACAGTGCAGGCAAGTATTCACCTCTTTTTGATTTTATTTCTTGGAACTAATTTTTTTTTGTTTCTTTCCTTCGTTATTATTACTATATCTTTTTTTTTATTTTTTCTTATTGTTATTTTAAAAATAATTTTTCGATTCATTGACTATAGACTGGTAGCTTACAGGAGAAAATCAAATTTTTTTTTAACCTTTGAGCAGTTTCAGTGTGGACTACCAGTAATAGTAAAAATGTAATATCGTGTATGTGTGGTGTATATCATATGTAGTATATGGTATGCTATATATACGCATATGGTATATAGTGTTTGTATAATGCATATATCTGCGCGTTGTGTATTGGTCCATATTATATATATAATATGTGTGTATATAATATATATATATTATATATATATATATGTCTCTTTATAGTTCATTTTAAAGGGTACTTCCTATCCGTGTGATTTCAATGGTTCAAATACATATTGCACTATTGTGTATTTTCCAGGATAGACAGTTAACTTTAACGCCAGTGCGAGTGCCGCTGAATTTGCCAGCAGCTGTCGTACCAGTGAGTGCAGAGCTACTTCAAGATACGCCAGCGATGAATGCAGAGTCGTCTCGTCAGCATCGGGCTCCGGCGCTGGATGCAGTGCCACTACGAGCGCCATCAGTATCAAGGCAAGCAACACATGCAGAATCATCACAGCAGTCTGCCCTAGAGTCTGCAGCTCCAGTTGAATCGGATACCAGTAAATGTAATTTGTCTCTTAATATTAATGATCTTGCACAATTAATTCAAAATTTTACACGACCTAATTCTCAAATGACTTATGATAAAAATATTATACCTACATTTGATCCTGTACAGAAAAATCAGCGCATTGAAGGGTGGATAGCCAAGGTTAATGAATGCGCGAAAATTTATAATTGGTCTGACGAACAGACTGTTCATTATGCGTTACCCAAACTAGGCGGCCATGCTAGGAAATGGTATGAAGGTCTTCAAACCATACTCCTGACATGGACCGAATGGCAGGACCGACTAATAAGAGCCTTCCCGTCCGAAAGCAATTATGGTGCATTATTAACAGAAATGTTAGAACGACGCATGAGACTAGGAGAATCGGTTGACGAATACTATTATGAAAAAGTCATGTTATTAAATTCATGTGGTATTACAGGCAAAAAGGCAGTTGATTGCCTTATATTTGGGATAGACGATAGGATGATTAGAGCTAGTGCATCTTCTGCGAGATTCCAGGATCCGGAGAATTTACTTAAATTCCTTAAAGACTTATGTAAAGAAACTAACACCCGCTTGTTAAAACGAATAGGTAATGGGACCGCTCCCAACGAAATCACATGTTTTAAATGTCACAAAACTGGACATCGTAGTAATCAATGTCGATCAAATCTAACGGAAATCTCTTGCTTTAATTGTAACGAGAAGGGTCATACATCTAACAAATGCACTAAACCTATAATAAGATGCGACTACTGCCACCGGGTTGGTCATAAAGCTAGTGATTGCTTCAAGAACCCTAACCGTAATAATAACAAACCTTCCGATAAGAAAACTATGTTCACGCAAAAAACAAGATCGGATTCTAAATATTATAAAACTGCATCTATAAATAATTCGATCAAAGTTAGTAGTTACGTAGATTTTGGAAGCGAATGCACGTTGATTCGACATGATATTGTAGAGAAATACTCTTTGCCCAAATATGAGAATGACATCCCTCACATTCGCGGTTTTGGCAATGGCTCCTCTACTCCCTTAGGCAGAACACGGTTGAATTTGTGCATTGATGAGATTGAGGCAGAAATTGACGCTTACATTGTAGATTCCTCGTTACTTACTGAATCCTTATTAATTGGTCAAGATTTCACAGAAAGGGAAGACGTTCTAGTCATTAAAACTCACGATAAGTTAAATATATTAAAAAGAAAACTTTCGGACGACTTAACTAACCTACAGACTGAAGACAAATGTAACGAAAAACTTGTATTAAGAATTAAAATGAATACTGTTGTAGATAAATTTGATTTTATTAAATGCATAGATGACTACCATTCTACTTGTGAAGTTTACATAGAAGATAGCTTTAGGAAGTTAGAAAATGCAAATTACTATGTCATGGGAGGTGTTTATAGTGTTAAAGATGGGAAATGTCAAATAGCTGTTTGCAATTTTTCTAAAGCCCCTATGTTTTTAAACAAGGATGTTATACTAACACGTGGAGATAAAATTGGCCCAATAAGACCACCACAAAGTTGTCCTAAGTTAACCTGTAGGCAAATTACAAGTAGTAACAATATAGCGACACCTATAACAATGTCGGAACTTAAGATTAATTCTAACTTAAATCAACAACAGCAGCAATCAATCCTTGAATTAATAAATAAGTACAGAGACTGCTTTGCACAAAATCTGTCTGAGCTTGGATGCACTAATACAACCGAAATGCATATAGAATTAAATGATACCACGCCTGTTGTTTACCGCCCCTACAGGCTAAGCTATGCAGAAAGAGAAATAGTCAGAGATATGGTTAATGAACTCGTACAAAATGATATTGTGGAAGAGTCAAACTCCTTTTATGCCAGCCCTATTATACTTGTAAAAAAGAAATCAGGTGGTTACCGTTTGTGTGTGGATTTCAGAGCACTAAATCGTAGGACAATAAAGGATCATTTCCCAATGCCAAGAATAGATGATCAACTCGACATGCTTAACGGAAATAAATATTATACAAGTCTCGATCTAGCTAGTGGTTATTATCAGATTCCCATTAGAGAAGACTGTAGACATCTTACAGCATTTATCACCCCAGACGGTCTTTTTCAATTTAAGAAAATGCCCTTTGGGCTGGTCAATTCTCCAGCAGTATTTCAACGAACAATTAATCACGTACTAGGTAATTCCAGGTTTGATTCCGCTCTTGCATATATGGACGATATACTTATACCCGGAAAAGATTTTGATGAGGAATTTGAACGGTTGGAAAACTGTTTTAAATTACTACGGAACGCTAAACTTACTTTAAATCTACAAAAATGTAATTTTTTTCAAGAAGAATTAGAATATCTTGGTTATGAGATAGGCGAGCACGGAATCAGACCAGGAAAAGCAAAAATTTTATCTGTAGAACAATTTCCAACGCCCTGCAATGTTCACGAAGTCAGACAGTTTATCGGTTTGGCAAGTTATTTCAGGAAATTTATATATAATTTTGCGGTTATAGCTAGGCCACTCACAGACCTAACGCGAAAAGGTATAACGTGGTGTTGGGGTACGGAACAACAGGAAGCATTCGTTAAACTTAAAGAAAAATTAATCGAACGCCCTGTATTAGGTATATATGATCCGAAAAATGAGACCTACTTACATACAGACGCCAGCAAAAATGGTATAGCTGGAATATTACTGCAAAAAACTAGCCATAGTGATAAAATAAACCCAATAGCATATTTCAGTCGAAAAACTACATTAGATGAACAGAAATATCATGCATATGAGTTGGAAACACTGGCAGTTGTAGCATCACTCCAACGATTTAGAGTGTATCTCTTAGGGATTAAATTCACATTGATCACTGATTGTGCTGCTCTGAGGTCTACTTTCACTAAAAGGGATCTAATACCACGAATTGCACGCTGGTGGATAGCAATCCAAGAGTTTGACCTTGACATAGAGTATAAACCTGGCCACACAATGTCCCATGTAGACGCTCTTAGCCGAAATCCACAACCTTATGAATCGAACGATGATCACGATGTTGTCCCTTCGATTCTTAGAATAAGTCAAGAAGACTGGTTACTTACGTTACAGTTAGAAGATTCAGAATCCCAACGAATTAGGAAAATCTTGGAGGATACCGAATACTCGGAGGTTAAGAAAAATTATGTACTTAAAAACAATAAGCTCTTTCGAAAGGTTGGTGACCAGCTAAAATGGGTAGTACCAAAAGTTGCCCGTTTTCAGTTATGTAAATTAAACCACGATGACATTGGCCACTTTAGTGTAGAGAAAACAATAAATAAAATTACAAATGATTTTTGGTTTCCAAAAATGAAACGATTCATTAAAAAATATGTTCGCTCTTGTTTAGAATGTGCATATAGCAAAGAACCTTCAGGACCTAAAGAAGGACTGCTTCATTCAATTCATAAGGTTGATAAGCCATTTGACACTGTACATATTGATCACTTAGGACCTTTTGTCAAAAGTGCGAAAGGAAATTCTTATCTTCTGGTGATAGTCGATGGTTTCACTAAGTTTTGCCTACTCAAATCTTTAAAATGTCTTAAATCTGCCCCTACTATACGAGCTCTGGAAGAAGTTTTCTATAGCTTTGGTTTTCCTAATAGGTTGATATCAGACCGAGGAACATCGTTTACTTCCAACGAATTTAAAAATTTTATCGAGGATTCTAAAATAAATCATATTCTTAACGCTGTAGCCTGTCCACGAGCCAATGGCCAAGTGGAGAGATATAACAGAACCGTGTTAGATGCTTTGACCGCATACACAGATAAATTAGGAGAGAAACATTGGGATCAAGCCTTAAATAAACTACAATGGGGATTAAATAATACAATGAATAAAGGAATAGGTAAAACGCCGTCGAAAGCACTCTTCGGTATAGAAATGGTGAGCAAGGGAGATAATATATTCAGTTCAATTTTAAATGAAACGCGACAAATTGATGAAATAGACGATGTAAGAAAACAAATAAGTGAACACATTGAGAAAGACCAAATAAAACAAAAGATTAGGTATGATAAAAATAAGATTATGGCAAAAATTTATAAGGTGGGAGACTTGGTCAAAGTCTTAAAACCCGTTCCACATAATGAAGGGAAAAGTAAAAAATTACTCCCAAAATTTACAGGACCCTTTAGAATCACTAATGTTCTCGAAAATGATAGATATGAAGTATCAAGCATACCTGGTACAAAAATAACATATAAAAACTATAGTAACGTTTGGGCAGCAGACCGCATTAAACCTTGGATATCGACTTACAATGATGATGGTTCTGAAAACAAATGCAGTAGTAGTAGTAGTAGCACTGAGACAGAAACATAAATGGTTACGATCGTATATTATAAAATAAAATCAATAAGTGGCTAAGGGTATAATGATTGAAACACTGATAGAAAACAAATATGTATTACGATATATATACTAATGAATGTAGGTACTATGATAATATTCTACGTTATAAGTTACTTAATTTTAATATAAAAAGAAATTGATTAATTAGACTATATAGGCGTTACATAATATTAAAGTGGTGATTGCTTTCAAAAACGTAATGTATAAATTAATGAGAATAAAATATTTGATATTGACAAATTGATCTTTTGTTACGACTAGAAAGTAATTTAACTAATGATAACTTGGTTTTGACAGGATAAAATACTTGGTTTTGACAGATCAATCGGTATTTTGTCTGTGGTACTAATAAAATATTCGATGTTGACAGATCCATCGGTATTTTATTTGATTCGAAAATTATGAGTATGTAGAGATAAAATACTTGATTTTGATAGATCAATCGGTATTTTATCCCTAAGTGATAATAAAATATCTGATGTTGATGGATCCATCGATATTTTATGTCAAATGAATGTGATCAATTTTAAATAGGATACGATACTTGATTTTGACAGATCAATCAGTATTTTATCCTTATGTGATAATAAAATATCTGATGTTGATAGATCCATCGATATTTTATTTGTCTTGATTATTTGACTCTAATGTATGAGGAATTATTGTTATTTAGACTTATAACAAGATAAAATATTTGATTTTGATAGATCAATCGGTATTTTATCTTTAATGGAAATAAAATATTTGATGTCGATAGATCCATCGGTATTTTATTTCATCGGTATTTTATTTAACTCGAAGGTTCACTAACATTTAAGTAGTTAACATAAATTATTTTCAGTTGTATTCTTAATCTGTATTGAAGTTTGAGGCCAAACTTAATGTCAGGAACGGCCGAATGTTAGATTATCTGGATATACAACGACATGTATACCTCTTCTAAAAATATTTTAGTGATTAAGCGATAGTTTGTAGAATAATTAGAGATGATTTTAGAATTCAAATAATAAAAGTATCAATATCTATCAATTGAGTGACTAGCAAATTATCTTATTTATTATTCCTCTTATTCTAAAATCTTCTCTAAACCATAAAAAGCATTCTCTAAAATTGTACTTAAATTATACGACAGTTTCACAACAATTCGAGGTAATATTAGAATTTAAACATTAATAATAGAAGTAACGATTTATCGACTAGGAAATTGTTTCAATTATTACAAAACCGTCTCTAAAATGTAAAATAATGTTTGCTAAGCTCTCTAAAAATAATACTTTGAATTCTAATATTATCTCATTGTTGAAAACTGTTAAAATCATAAATAAAACGTAAAACTGTACTTTTGTATAAAAAGAAAGGGAAAATGCAAATGGGGGTCTTTTGATGAACAACTGTCGAAGTGAATAGAAGTGTTATCTGCAAATATAGTTATTACAACGTTACTCTGTTTGATTGCTACCCGAATCTTATACCCAGAACGGCATAAAAAGATGCTAAATTGTTCTTCTCCAAGTGCCGCCTCCTACCGGAGGTTGGCATCATGGTGATCTTGATTTTATCCACCGCCGTTCTGAAAAGAGATCTGGTACTCAACCAAAACCACCGTCTAAGGTTTTTCAACCATGAAGTGCGGCGTCTGCCTGGCCTTCGGCAATTTTGATTTTTTTCCTGCGTGGTCAGCTGTTAAAGGCTACGTTCCGTTGTAATAATAAATATTCTAATAATAAATAAATATTCTTGGACGAATTTCACATTGCTATCTAGTCCCAAACTAAGCAAAGCTTGTACTATGGGTACTAGATAACTGGTATTATACTTAAATACATAGAAAACACCCAGACCAAGACAAACAGACATGTTCATACACACAAATATTTGTTTTGTACAGAGATCGAACCCGCGACCCTGGAGTCAAAGTGGACATGGTTAGCCATTCGACCACCGGGTACGTTGTGACTAACGTATGAATAAGTTGTTGAAATAGTTCAACTCTGTAACGTTGAACTATTTCAAACCTGATTAAAGCGTAGTTTTAATTCCATCACATTGTAATTTCCACCGCAAACATTTATATCACTTATAATAATTTTATGTTAGCACAGAGTGCAAATGAAAATGAAGTTATAAGCATATGAATATGTAACATCAGTGCGTGTGGGGCATAATATTTCACCGTGTTTCATGGCCAGTGTGTATTTTCATAAATATGCAAATCCTGTTTGCTTTTGCCATATCATGATTAAATGACCGAGGTTTTTATGATTAAAATATCTGCTTTGATACTGTATTTCTTGTTAAATGTGATTTTGGTTAGTGTTTTGTTTTAATAGTGGAAATCACACAATAACAATGTTTTATTATGCGAGTGATAACTCTGGTGTTATCGCAGCCTACAGACCCTGCACGGTTCTGTATTCTGCGGTGACTGCTCTTCATCAGACAGGTAGTATGCTTGTTTGTCACCTTAGTGATTATATAGAATTTTACAGTAGTCATTACATAAATAATATAACATTGCATTGCAAATGTTTAGTTAATATAAAATTATCCATATACAATTGTGCATACCTCATTAAACTTATTATATAATTGCTATAAAATTCATCATAACCATTTAGAAGTTAGAATTTATAAGAAGCTATCTTACTGATAAGAAAATATTTTTAATTTATTAAAAAGACCTGGATGATACACAGTAATGAGACAATTACGTGATATAATTGTATTCTATTCCAAATAAATAAGAAAATATAATGTGATTTTTAATTTTTATTATACGAGTATTACATATTTTTTTTGTGCACAAAAGATCCAAGAGGGTCGACGTGCCACCGGTGCTGCGGCGCTGGACCCATTTCAAGATAAGATTATATAATTTTTATTAATTATGAACATCTCTCAAAGCAATGAAAATATATCGACTCGGCTATAGAACAGAGTCCGATGTGATCATGGAGTTAATTAGCTATTGATTAATTATTATAGGGAACCAGAGGCCCTACGGCCGAAGCTCAAGCCGATATTGGGTTTTTTGATTGCGAAAATCAAACCTTAGTTTAGATTAGCTGGTAGGAACAGAAACCATTGAGCTAAGCTGAAGATGTTAGTAAATAACTTTAAACTAAGACCAATTTTTGGAATCAAAAAATCCGACGGTAATCGGCTTCAGCTATAGCAATATATATAATATTAAATCATTATTATATATACATAATAATGATTCATTCAGGTATTACTTATTATAATTCTAGATATTTATAACGCAAAGATCTTTACGTAAAATAATCCAAAATTATTTTTGTATTTTTTTTATACCACTAAAGTTGCAAACAAGCATACGGCCAGCCTGATGGAAAGCAGTTACGCCTATGAACGCGTGTAACACCAGAGGGATCACACGCGCGTAGCCGTTGAAATTTACAGTTTATCCGCTTGTAAGAAATGTAGAGACCAGTGTTAAATCTCAATGTGTGTTTCATTAATCATATTGAATTTTATTATCAACTCATCCGTAGAATAATGTCCCATCTGTATTTTTAATAGTTCACTTCGTGCCTGTAAATGGTAAGCTAATGTCAAGTTCAAGTTTTCATTCAAAACAATTTAAATTGAGACTGAAATTATCAAAATATACAGTAGACAGTAATAACTTTTAAACTTTCGCGTTGCGTGGTTTATGTAAAATAAGAACGGGAATTCACCCGATCATGCATAATGGTACTTACATACCTTTATGACCTGAAGGGCAATTATCATAATTTTTCTACGAACGCAGATTGAAAGTTGACCAAATCGAGATTGAATTGTGAATTGACTAAAATTATATACTTGATTTCATTAATTAATTATTATCAATTCTTGTTGTTGGCAAAGTAAGTTTGTTTAATTTTCACTCATATTTCGATATGATAAAGTTACATATTGTGTTACGAGAATACCAAATGTGACATTTGTGAGATCGAGACTGGATAGAAACTGAATTTTGACTATATTTTAATTACGAGAATTGCCCCTCTGACGTTTTGGCCAGGTTGCAACGGCCGCGGTCACATGCTGACTGATCCTGAATGAACCTGGTCGAAATGTGAGGCAATAATAATGGTATGTAAATACCTTTATGCATGATCGCGTTAATTCCATTTCTTATTTTTCATAGATTAGACAATTTCGATCCTGTCCCTAATTCCTAATTATAATTAGTCAGATTGAATGTTATTCGATTCTAAATATCGGATATCAGAGACAAGGAAATTCAGAAAAACGTATTATGTCTATATATTTTATATATAACATAATATATTTTGTACATAATTAATGAAAATTATTAATATAATAAAAATCACATTATACTTTCTTATTGCATTGGAATAGAGAACAAATATATACGTATCACGTAATTGTCTTATATCACTGTGTGTCATTTGCGTAAGGGTAATAATTTATAGACATCGGATTACGTTGCTATCGGTTCTAAAGGAATTGCAAAGATATATAATTATAATCTATGGGGCAATTCTTGTAATTAAAATGTAGTTAAACATCAGTTCCGATCCAGTCTCGATTTCACAAATGTCACAATTAGTATACTCGTATCACAATACGAAGCTTCAGAGTGTAATTTAAGTGAGATTATATATAGATGATGAATATGACTGAAAATTAAACAAAATAAGATGTTAATTTCCTAGCAATAAGAATTGATAATAATTAATGAATGAAATCAAGTATATCATTTTCACAATCCAATCTCGATCCAGGCAACTTTTATTCTGTTAAAATTCACTTTTAACTCAATCATTCTACAACAAACTAATCATTGATAAATTTTGTTATTAGAATTATAACTGTTTAAGATATTTTTTACCAAGTTATAAATTAGTTACAGTTCTTACGACAACAAATAATTGGGTATTTTTCAATAACAAAATTCATTCAATTCAATTGTCTGTCATATACACGATTATGTGGTATTTAAAATATGCAATAACGCTATAAATATCGCCTTCCATGCATTTACATATCCAATCGCATATAATCCGATGTCTAATTATGAATATATTTTTGTGAATAAAAATCAGTTTTATAAATCATCATCACTTTATTTTTATTTGTATAAATAATGCGTATTACTGATAATATTCTATGATCACTTGTTTTTGCTATTTACAGTAACATATACTACAGCAGTCTTTAAAATTTTATTACATATCTATACACAGGATAACGAACAGGCATTAAAAGTTCAATTACATTTGGTATAGCACTTACTAACTAGTAATTACAATATTTACAGCATTCTAATTTAAACATCTACATATATACAGAGTTCTGACTGGAAGGAAGGATCGCAGGATCCATCTAGACTAGGTAAGCTTGCACGGAATTGCCTGTATCTACTAAAGGTGGTGGCGGGGGCCACTGACGCATATCCCTCCGTCTACCAGGAGCCATACCGTGCTCTAACGATGAATAATCTGAATCTATAGAGGAATAGATATGATCTGAGATAGGCCTTCCATCTGGCCCGTATGCAACTCCTTGCGTCTGCCTCATAGCAGACGGTGACTGCCGCACTTCACTGCTATACTCAGGTGGTGCACTCGCTCCTTGCCCTCCCATAACAGGAGATTTATCAGGGAAGGGGAGCGTTCGATTCCCACCATTAGGCACAGAAGAGTCTAAGGTATAAGTATTTATATTCTTCCTATAATTATGGCTTCGCCCTTTATGATTACTATGTGCCGAATCTGGCATTATATATCTCAATCGCTCCCAAAATCTCTTCTGGCCCCATCGCAATCGTGACCCCGTTTTCATATACGGGCGCAAGTCATGATCACACAAAGCATCAGCCACTACAGTACAGTCTTCTATTAGCACTAACTTATAAATGCAACCTTTGAGAGCTTCGTGCAGTCCTTGACGGAATTCATATCGGGACCATTCCGTCTGTAAGAAATTTCTCGTTAGCACGATTATTATTCGTTTCGACGCTTCCGCGGCCTCCACGACGGGCGGCGCGCATTGCATGTACTGAGCCCCGTGGTGAGGAATGTCTCTATAATGAAGGCAAAGATGGTACGATGGATTCCCGTTCTCTAATTTAGACGCTAACGATTGTACGACGAATTCTTCGTCTTTCGGACTGTAACACACGTAAGCATCGTATAGTTTGTCGCTATTCTCTTCAAAGGCGCCGGCGAATGAGAAAACACGTATGCCACAGTTAGTATAAAGCCAAACTCGGAGCGAGTCTCTAAAGAGGAAGAGTACGACGAGTGTCAATAAAATTAACATAAAGCCGGTGAGCGTTAAGACCATCATGGGAACATAGTTCGACACCAACATATTTCCGATGACTGAATTATCGGCATAATAATCGCTGCAGGCAGTGCCGTTCAAATTGAGCTCTTTTTTCTGTGGCGGTTTGGCCTCTCCGTTCCAACACCATACATCGGTTATGTCGATGATTTTTTGTGCATTCTCAGCCAAATATGCAGTTAATTCCTGCAGGTAGCGACATTTACACGACCACAAGTTGTTTCCAAGCGACAGAGCTTTTAAATTAGCGTTGTTATTAAAATTCCATATACCAAAGTCGACTAATCGGTTGCCGTCAAGGCGTAATGTTTCCAAAGATCTTAAAGAAAAGAACGATATGTTTGCGATATGGCTGATAAGGTTGTTTTGTAAAAATAGTTCTTTCAAATTGCTTAACTGATGAAATTCGTATCCTTTCAACTCTTTTAACTTATTGTTGCCGAGGTGCAGTATTTGTAAAGCGGTTAAACCAGCAAAGGTTCTGTTTTGTATGCTGTCAACGTTACTGTTATTCACGTACAACGATCTCATTTTCTGGCGTCCGATAAAAACATGGTTCTGTAATTCCCTTATGTTGTTACCATCTAAAAACACCTCTGTGGCGTCCATGGGTATTTTTTGGGGTATTTCCATTGAGGATTGACCGGAACAATCTACAACGTTTGTATTCCATAATGGATCGTGATAACAGGTGCAATTTTGAGGGCAAGTCATTTCACAGTCACACGCATCGTAGTCACAGCAATGACATATGGCAAAACAATGGGTCTCGTACTTACAAAGGAAGTCTGTAGTTTTCAGGTTAGTTAAGGGCACATGCGTTCCACTGCGAGTGTTTGTCATTTTGCACAGTACATTTTCTAAGTCCATCACACGCGGATATTGACGCATGGCGGTCATATTGTTTATAATAGGTAACCATTCCATTGTACAGTCACACTGAAAGGGGTTACCACCAATGTAAAACTCAGGTAAACTCTTATTTTCTAACACAGTAGATAAACGTAAGCTATTAAGGTCTAAATGCACTATTTCATTCGCGTACATGTCCACACGAGTTAAATTCTTTTTATCGAAAAACGTATTCACATGGATATTGTTCAGAAAGTTGTTATTAATGAATAGAAGTTCAACACTATTAGGTATTGCCATGGGTGATATTTCCGCTATACGATTATGACTAACGTCTAATGTCTTTATACGAATTTCACTTTGTAACTTATAGTAATTACCTAAATGTTCGATAAAGTTCCCGTGAATGTCTAACCACTTTAAATTACTAGGCACAAACGCGTAGTCGAACCACACTAGATGATTTTCTGATAAGTTGAGCCACAAAAGGCTCGCAAGCGTCGAGAAGACGCCGTTGATGTCGGACAGGAAGTTGCCATCCAATCTTATTGCTTCCAGTTGTGTGTTCCGGCTGAATGTCCCTCGTTCGATCGATTGAATTTTGTTCTTGGCGATATTGAGCACTTGCAAGCTTGGTAAATCCCAAAACATGCCGACGGAAAGATTTCCAATTTGGTTATCAATCAATCTTAAGCCTGTTAATTGATTGAGGTTTTTGAAGGAGCCGTTTCGAAAGCTAGTTATTTGATTCTCGCCGAGGTCGAGTGTTTTGAGAAAAGACAATTCCCAAATGGCATCGGGTACTACTTCCAGTAATTGATTGGAGCTCAAGTCTAATTCTTTTAAGTCGGAGCAATTTTTAAACGCCTTTCTATCAATGTTTACGATCAAATTGTTATTGAGTGTCAATTTGCTTAAAACAAATAGGCCATTGAATAAGTTTTCATCGATTGCGTGAAGTCGGTTTTCTGCTAAGTTTAGTGTATGTAGATTATATAATGGCAAAAAAGCGTTATCTTCAATGTAGCCAATTGAATTATTCTTCAAATTTAGTACTTGTAGAAAGAATAAATCTTTAAAAGTCTTTCCATCAATTCTAGTTAAAGCATTGTTGGATAGATTCAGGACAATTAATCGTATCAGTCCTCGGAACGTCCCCTCGTCAATGTGATTACTGCTAAGTTGATTACTAGATAGATCCAAAACAATTAATTCTTCTAAGCGATGAAACACGCCTCGAGCTAACTCAAAAAGCGAATTATCATTCAGATATATTTCCCTTAATTCTCTGGCATTATTGAACAGTCCTTCTGGCAATATTTGTAGATTGTTATGCGATATGTTTAATACTCTCATATTTAAACTTAAAAGTCCATTAAAAACTTCACTTGATATGTCACTGATATTGTTATGTTGTAGATATAAATATCGCAAACTTCTCAATTTGTGGAGCTCCGAGTCTTCTGGCAAAGTTTTAATTTCGTTACGGCTCAAGTCCAAGCTATGTACGCTTAAGCCGCATCCTTGACCAAATCCAAGTTGACCGACGGTCCTTATTCTGTTATGTGTCAGGTTCAATGTCGTTAAATTTCCTAATGGACAGAAAACACCCGAAGGAACGAATTTTATGTTATTCTGGGCGAGATCAAGCGTTTCTATCTTCGGTAGTCCATTGAAGCTATTCAGAGATAGCTCTAGATTTTTAGTAGCACTCCATTCATAGTTTTTGGAACGAATCTTCAGCCTTCTTAATTTACTCAAGTCTTGAAACGTGTTGTCTGGCACATGGAGCAACTTGCAGTTGGTTATTGTGAGGTCGTTGAGACCCGCTACTCGAGAAAAGTAGCGAGCTTTTAGAGAGCTTTCGAATAGTAGTAGGTGGTTGCACTCGATGGACAGGCGGCTAGTATCAGATGACACTGAAGCGATACTTGCGCCGTCACCATCAAGAGTCCTCGTTCTGCAGATTACACTGTTTTCCGAGTCCCTATCTGAAACCCGGACACACTTGTCCGAGCCGTAAGGCAGCACCGTCCAGCCGACTTGCACTAGTGCACAGAACGCAACCAGTATCGCGTACATTATCACAGATTTTTCATTTCACTACAAAACGTCTCATAAACACTCCCCGTGGGTCGATATAACCATTTCCGAAACAAAGTACGTGGTACACTCGCGCGCTGAAGAAAAACTTGTTAGCATTTCACTGCACTGTAGTCCGTGTTGGGCGGTGCGGCAAGTCCTTGAGAAAGTTGGCCGTTGATTATTATTGTAGTTGTAGAATGTCGATTGAGATCAATTTTCTGTAATAAATATTTAGTGCGTGTGGCGGGCGCCGGCGCGAGAGGCGACACGTGCTATGCGCAGCGCGATTGCGTTGTGACTGTCAAGCGTAGCGCTCGACTTGTGGAGGTGGCACGGCAGTGGGGAAACGAGACATGCCCCGCGCCGACACCCCCCGCGAAAGCTCGGTGAGACGTTAGAGGAAAACACTTAGCGACATCTTGTAGCTAGTAGCTGAACTGCTCAGTTCAATTAAATGAATATACTTCGTTTATTCTTTTGATTTTGATATCTGTAGTGAGCACCGATTTACTTCCCAAAATTAACTGCTACAGTTTCTCTGTTAAATTGTCATAGATACGTTTTTTTTTTTACAAATATCTACTTAGCTACTGAGTAGTAAGTAATTGACCTGCTCGGTTGCTTAATAGCTGGGATCGTTGGTTCGATCTTCTTACAAGACAATAAATAAATAAAATATCTAGTACCTACTCAATTAGGTACAATTTTCGCTTTTTTAGGCGACTAACCCGTGACTTTGGTCAAAGTGGCCATTGCTAGCTATTCGACCACCGACCTCGTCATTTACATTTTTCTCCATGTTATGTAAGGACGTCACAATATTTTTCGATTATAATAGTTGAAAAAATTATAATAGGTGAAAGAATTACTAGCGTTAACATAAAAAATATTGAGATACACCTTGAAGACCACAATTTTGGACTTTCCCGAAAGCGTTCCATAAAAAAGGGATCTAGATTATGACGTTATACGTACTAACTTTGTATGCATTAAATCAGAATTTTGGACGCCAGCTATGGTAAATATTGCGATCATGCACCTAGTCCCGTAAGAAAAGTTATATAGTATTTTTTATTGTTTTTAAAATACAAGATTATTTATAATATTTTGGGAATTGGACTTTCCCACCAAACTTTGAACGACCATCAAATAAATCGGGCATATATTATTAAAATTATAAGATCGCAGATCGTTCGAGTTTTAAACAAAATACGATACTGAGAAGTACTTTTAGAATTAGAATATTTTCAAGTAGCCTATTAACAAAATGACCACGCGTATAGTATGGATAGTAGTAGTTCTCTGCCACTCCACAACAGATGGCGTTAGTTTCTATGCGCTTACAATCCGTTGCAATGTTTCATTATTTGCAATGTTTCTAAAGTGTGTTTGTCCCCAAAGGGAACACAATGGAACAGTCTTGTTGTCTGTATTGACTTATTGGGCTGTCGAGTTTCAAATAATTTTAAGGTGTGATATGACAATGTGTGTATTATATTGTTCTATTTTAAATTGACTAAACATGATATACTTGATTTTATTAATTATTTTTTATCAATCCTTATTGCTAACAAAATACCTGTCTTAGTTGTTTTTTTTTTATAATATATATGAGGGGGGCAAACGAACATGTGGCTCACCTGATGGAAAGCAATCACCACCACCCATGGAGATCATTATTTGGCTGTGGAATTCTGCGAGTTGTTAATCTTCGTTAATTTTTCGATTATAATCGCAAATTTTCTTTAATTATACATTGAAATATCATAATTATACCGCATCAATACCGCATTGCATTAATACCGCAGCCAAATAGCGATTCCCTTGAGGGTTGTTGTGTTCCTGCGAGTGAGTGAGGTCACCAGAAAGGAAGGAGATGCTGCGTTGGCAGCAGGGGTGGCGGCGCGCTAGCGACATTTTATGTTGCGAGCGTTAACATGGCTACGGTAACCGCTTCACATCAGGCGGGCCGTATGCTTGTCTGCCACCCGTCGTAGTATAAAAAAAAATATTGTGGCACGAGAATACCAAATATGACATTTGTGATATCGACACTGGACCAGAACTAATTTTTCACTACATTTTTCTTACGAGAATTGCCCCTCTGTACGTGGAGCACCCTGCCGAATATTTAATTAAATTTATATAGTTTAGTATAGTATAAAAAATTACAAAAGCTATCGCTTTACAGGATATTATGTCTTGTTTAGTATTTGGTAACATTTCTTCTGGCCTTTATAACAATATTTAATTTTAACGTTACATAAAGAATAATATTCCTCCTATCTACTTATATATACATATATAAAATGTAGGAGTGAAATCCTACCTTCCCACGGTCGCAAAAAATATGGGCCCATCGCAGAACGCCTAGCAAGTTTGATACATCAAACCTTTATTTTATTTTTTTTATACTACGTGGGGTGGCAGACAAGCATACGGCCCGCCTGATGTGAAGCGGTTCCCGTAGCCATATTAACGCTCACAACATAAAATATCGCTCGCGCGCCGCCACCTCCGCTACCAACGCAGCATCTCCTTCCTTTCTTTCTGGTGACCTCACTCACTCGCAGGAACACAACAACCCTCAAGGGAATTATTATTTGGCTACGGTATTCTGTGAGGTGGAGGTACAATACCCAGTCGGGTAGCTTACAATTAATTCTCTCCCTACCTCTCTTTTCGCCAGAGCTTCGTTTGTTAGTCAGCAGGGTACACCGCGTGCAGGTGAAGTTGACTTTGGTTCAAAGATCATGATGAACCACTTACACCCTTTATATTATTTTAGCTAAGCTTTGGAACTCCTTTTCATCTGATGTATTTTTATTTTATTTATTAAGAAAACCAACAGCTTACATAGGTATGGTTAAATTTAGGTACATGTATTATGAGATCGTAATGCTAATGATAGGTTTTCCTATTATAATATTAATCAACATTCAAATATTCTTATGATGTTAAAGTTTAAAACGCTTGTTGTAGTTGGCAGTAGAAAAATAATGTAATCAAAAAAATGTGTTTGTCCCTAGTAGGTTAGTAATCCACTGCGTGTGAAGATATCAATAAATCAAGCAACGCAATAATCGCTAGTGTTACAAGCTAACAAACAAGAGCTCAATTTAGGCCTAATGAACACGCGTACTATATCCAAATTAGGAATAGAGCCGAATGTCTTCTGTTATAGACCTGAATCAGTCGGTCAGTTGCCTAATTGCTTGGTAAATTATTTATTGTTTACATAATGCTTATAAGTGCTGTGGACTGAACTCCCCGCCGATGTTTTCCCTACAGACTATAACAACATGCTATAACGTCGCCAACGTGTAATACTCCTGTTGTTACAAGCTTCCAAAGTCTGCAATGACTGCTGACCAACAAACAGGTTGTATGCTTGTTTGCCAAACTAGTGGTATATAAAAAATACATATCAGCATCATCGCATAATCATCCCACTGTCGGGACACGGGTTTCTCCTCAATCGAAGACGTTTATCGAGCATACTCCACCACCCTGCTCATCTGCGGATTGGCGGAGGCCAGTGTTTTCATGCCATCCCAAGGCCGCCTTTGGTTTAACGACTGTTATCCAGTGAGAACAGACGCGACCGACAGCTCCGACAGACGGAGGAGCTCGAGATAAATAAACCAATCCATAGACAGGCTACCGTTGACGTTCCTTAACTTGTGTGATCGATTAGACTGCCACACGCATCGACGCCATCGAGCTCCTCATATAGATACACAGATATCGTTGCTTCTAATTCAGTAAAATCATAGTTATAATAGAAGTAATATTACCTAAACATTTCACAATTAATGACACGCTTAAATAATTTTCTCATACAGTTTCTCAGACTCATAATTATCATAATGGTAATGTGATTTTTTTTAACAAATTGCGTAATAAATTCGTTATTGAATGCCATATATTTTTTTAAATGAATCATACAGGTATCTGTTACGATGTTTAATTAATAGAAATACTTATTAGTTATGTAACCTATTGATAATATAATCATAATCATAAAATAGGTAGAGTTTCTTTGTAAATTTCATAATAGACATTTGTAAAATTGTAATCGCAATTTGATTTTTTTAATACCTCTCAAATTCTGAAATAACAATTCTACAATGGTGTAAAATTTAATAATAACAAAGTCCAAAAATAAATAGGCAATTCGATTTATACTACTTTGCGTAGATCAAATTGTCTATTGCCGTGGCTGCTTTCGTTCTCTCTGCTCTCCTGCAGCCGTCGTCTCTGCTCTCTAACATCTGAAACAGAAGAAACATGCGACTGCTGCCGCGCTGCCTCGGCTGCCGTGTACTAACGGTAATGAGATGGTGCCGGCGGTAGTTCGTATGAACTAAGTGGTGACGAAAGCATGCAAAGTAGTGTAAATCAAACTGGCTGTGAATTTTACTTCCACAAAATAACACCTGAATAAATGAAGAAGTAATAGGGGTTGACGAATAAATAAAAGATGTTGGCCGAAGTATTAACTTCGGCCAAGTGCGAGTCGGACTAGCGCACGAAGGGGTCCGTAAAAACGGCAAAAAAATCACGTTTGTTGTATGGGAGCCCCCTTAAACATTTGTTTTATTTTTATTTAATTATTTATTTTTAAAGTGATTATATAACTAAATATTATGTGAGTATTTCAAGCGTCTACCTTTTACCATTATAAATTGCGAGCATTCATGTTTGTTGTATGGGAGCCCCCTTAAATATTTATTTTATTCTGTTTTTTTAGTATTTGTTGTTATAGCGGCAACATAAATATGTGTGAAAATTTCAACTGTCTAACTATTACGGTTCATGAGATACACAGCCTGGTGACAGACGGACGGACGGACGGACAGCGGAGCCTTAGTAATAGGGTTCCTTTGTACCCTTTAGGTACGGAACCCTAAAAATACTGCCGAAATGAGAACCTCCTCCTTTTTTGGAGTCGATTAAAATAGTATTTTTGGACCGCATTAACGCGTATATTGCCACAATTCTCTCAATCGAAGGGGTTTAAAGCGTACTCTACCACGATGCTCAACTGTAGCTCATAACCCTTTGGGTACGGAACCATAAAAACTTAATACATATTTTTGATAGTTAATCAAAAAATACTTAGTACTTATTTTTGATGGTTAATCAAAAATAAATACTAAGTTTATGGTCCAACACAGTAATGCAGTGCCCTGCGCTACTAAAACATGTTATGAGGCGACAAGTTATTAGCCTGCGGACCGCAAAAGCGTCTGTCGCCTATAAACTCAGCCGCAGGCGAGTGGTTACTAAATCTCATTTCAGTCGTTTACACAGCATTTACCTACGTATAATAAATGTAACTATGTATGTCTGTGCGGTGCCCGCGAAACAGCCAGCTATACTTTTTTTTATCAAGATAAAGGATTTGTTCAGTAAAAGAATAAAGGATTTTTTTGGGGTTCCATAGTAACAAAGAACCTTATAGTTTCGTCATATCCGTTTGTCTGTCTGTCTGTCCATCATCCGCAGCTTAGTTCAGAGACTATTGGTACTAGAGAGATAGATTTTGGCGTGGGTAGATATGACGCCGATAAAACGGGTAAAATAAAATCTAGAAAAAACAATTTTATTAGGGCCATCCCCACGTTACGTGTCCCCTACACGTAATGTGGGGATATTTTTTTAACCTTGTCTATCATATTACTTCGACGAGCTCGGTGGTCCAATGATTGGCAATGGCCACTTTGACTCCGAGGTCGCGGGTTCGATTCCCGCACAAGACAAATATTTATGTGCATGAACATGCCTGTTTGTCTTGGTCTGGGTGTTTTCTATGTATTATAAGTATATATTTACAAAAAATTGTATTTAATGTACGTTTATCAGTTGTCTAGTACCCATAACACAAGCTTTGCGCTTAATTTGGGACTAAATGGCGCTGTGTAAATTGTCCAGAAATATTTATTTATTATTTATTTATATGGTGTGGGCTATCGTCGGATAGGTCTCTCAAAGATATGTTATGTATAACTCTTTATTGCACATAAACAATTACATAACATAGTGGTATCAATCGTATACAAAGGAGAGCTTATCTCTACAAGAGATCTCTTCCAGCTAACCTAGTGTCCACCCATATTTTTGTATTGTGGTTTCTCATGACATGTGACTCATGACGGCCGCGTATCCAACCAAACATCTCTTTCAGGGTGTAAGTAGCTCACCACCATCTTTAAGCCAAAGCCAACCAACTTTATTCCATTTGAAATAGAGTCGCTTATTCATTGTTATGAATAAGCATTCTAACTGAATAGAATGATTATTCATGCCAATGAATAAGCGACTCTATTCCATTTGAAATAGAGTCGCTTCTTCATGGGTATGAATAAGCATTCTATCCAGTTATTGAATGGCAATAAGAGATGGTAGTAAGGGGGCAGGAGCCGAAATCGCATCGGCAATGGAGAAGAGACCTTAGTATTCTCAATTGACATTCCCACGCATCCCGTAAGATAATACTTCACACTTCGCTTGAAGGATTCAATAATGTAAGTTAGTAGTTTGCAAAGTTAGATTATAAAGCGTTGGCTCTTTGTGAGATCTAGAAGAAAAATCTTTTGACTTGAATATATCTTTGAAATTACGAGTACTGCCATAGGGAGGCAAATCTGAACACGAGTGATAAAAAAATCGGGGAATACAGTTTAATCTATCATCTCCATCCAAAATTCAATCATACCACCGGATAGATGAAAGATCGAAATTTATTACGCAAAGTAAGGACTATGGAACATCGCGTGCGGAGGAGGAAGCGCTGCCATTTTGAGATAATTTAAGTGCGTATAACGTATTCACGTACAGTACACGGCCGGGTCCATGACATAGCCACACCCCATTTTTTAGGGTTCCGTACCCAAAGGGTAAAAAGGAACCCTATACGAGTACTATGGCTCCGCTGTCCGTCCGTCCGTCTGTTACCAGGCTGTATCTCATGAACCGAGATAGTTATACAGTTGAAATTTTCACAGATGATGTATTTCTGTTGCCACTATAACAACAAATACTAAAAAATAGAATAAAATAAGTATTTAAGGGGGCTCCCATACAACAAACGTGATTTTTTGCTAGTTTTTGCTCGCAATTGATAACGGCAATAGGTAGACGTTTGAAAATGAATAATAACCCCTGCACATATAAATAATAATGCCTTAAATATTGCATGAGTTAATAAATGAAAAAAAGCTAAATCTGGTAAACCTATTTACTTACATAATATTTAGTTATATATTCAATTTAAAAATTAAAAATTAAACAAATATTTAAGGGGGGCTCCCATACAACAAACGTGATTTTTTGCCGTTTTTATAGATGATAGTACGGGACCCTTCGTGCGGGAGTCCGACTCGCACATGGCCGGTTATTTTTAACAATGAAAGCATTATGAGCTCGTGAGTCTTGCGAACCTATTTTTTATAACTTGTAGTTCTTCCTATGTAGACTACGGAACGGATTTTGATGCAGTTGTCACTGTCATATATTTTTACAAGTACAGATAGGTATTTTTACAGAAGATTTGTAAATTACCTAAGCTTATATATAAATGAAAAAAAAAAACAATATTTTCTAACCAAGTCCTTAAAAATTGCAGTCGTGCGAAGCTGGGGCGGGGCGCCGGTTTATAATTAGGTGCTTAAACCCCAAAATGCGCTAAAAATGCAAGTGTGAAAAGAGCTTCGCTATCGAAGATGACATCACTTGACAAGTCGGTAGTATATTTTTTTCGTCGTCTGCACAGCCCTAACAATAATTTACAAAAAAATTACACAAAATATCAATGGGAATTCCCTTGGCGCCAACCCTTATCTCCCTTCTTTTGTCCAACCATATACTTTAACCCGTCATTAGCACTGAATTTTAAAAATGAAAGTAAAGGATTTGTGCAGGTAACTTATATAACCAATGTTACCAGTCAATAAACATTCCATAACTTTTTGCGGTTAACTTCAAAGGATAAATATTTTTAAAGCAAAAAGAAGTGTCAAAAGCAGGCCTTTGTCATAAAGTAGATAAAGGTTTGAATGAAGCTATTTCAATTTTTTTTTCATGTTTAACATCTGATTCAACGAGAAAGTTCATCCAAAAAATCCTACAAAATAACAAAACAGGAAATATTAACATTAACCAACTTCTCGTACATACATATCTGTAATCAATTACAACTTGTTACATGCTTATATTCATTTAATGTTGGCCGTGTGGTGTCCGGCAGACTAGAATAGAAACACTCCGTCTCTTCCCGTGGATGTCGTACAAGGTGACTAAGGGAAATATGTATACATTATAAAACATCGATCAGGCCTCCCAAACCCGTCTGGCCAGCGTGGGGAGTGTAGGCCAAATCCTCCTTCTGTCTGGGACGGACGAGAGAGGGTCGTGCTCCTGTAGTGGAGACTAAAATGACCTGATGATGATAATGATGATAATTCTTTTAATGTAAGTCTACAATATTGAATAAGGTCCATCCTGCACATGGTGCATCTTGCGATGTCTTAGTTGCAGAGTAGGTGAATCAATGCCACGCGTGGCAGTAGTGGCATGCCCTTAAATAATTATCTGCGTAAAAGGGCATATTATAGAATTGATGATGACCAAATTGACAACGATGTGTGGAATGAATCAGCTTGGGCATGTAATAAATAGCAATATATTAATTAGTAAGAAATGTATGTACGCATACAAATTATATTGTAATTGTTGTATTGCCTAACCACTATATTACTAACTATATCACTAGCCATTATATACTAAAAAACCATATTGGCAAGTTTCTTTATTAGAGCATGAAAAAATAATGAAAATAAATATTCTTGAACAAATTACACAGTGCCAGTCACAAACTAAGCAAAGCTTGTACAATGGGAACAAACTAACTGATATAATACTTAAATACAGTTTTTTTTTGTAAATACATACCTAGAATTCATAGAAACACCCAGAATAAGACATACAGACATGATCATGCACACATTGGCAAGTGAGTAAAGTAATGAGGGGTCCGATAGCGTCGTTGCGCGCGTCAGTACAGTCGAACACGCAAGTTAAGCAAGATCGGTCATAGCCTGTCTATGGATGGATTTATTTATCTCGAGCATCACTGTGCATTGACGGGCACGTTAAGCCGTCGGTCTCGGCTGTTCATAGTCGTTAAGCCAAGGCTGAGGTTTTAGGTCCGCTTGAAAATAGTGGCCACCACGAACCACTACTTTCACAGTTTTCAGGTGGCCACTATTTTCAAGCGGACGGAAGCGGTTGAGCAGTGTGATGGAGTATGAGTCTAAATCCCTTCGATTGAGGAGAGTCCCGTATCCCAACAGTGGCATAATAATGGGTTGATGCCAAGATAAGCACAATGCACGAACGATACTTTATGTTGCAAGTCTATAGGCTACGGTAAACGCTTCACATCAGGCGAGGAGTTGTCTGCCGTGGTATAAAATAAAACCAACTGGGATGTTCGCTTCACTGTAGGTAGACCGTAACTGCTTATTCGTCGCCCAAATGGTCCAAAAAACTCAAATAAATAAATTTAATTAAAAACTAAACACCAAAAAAAAAAATGAGCAAGATATTACGACTGAATGCGGTACACGCAAACTGAAAACCGAAAGTACCGAATTTAAGTACTATTGTGGCCCAAACACACTCCCGTAGACACGCCCGTAATGTGTTGACATCATTACATCCCCGCAATAAGAGAACAATGCAGATAACATCCGTGTTTGGATTCGGTGGGGTTGGATTTTGTCGGATACACTTATATGGAGAAGCATTTTTTATAAAAGAATCTCACCAAAACCATAAATGATAAAATGGGAGCCAAGTTCAATATTATGATAATTATTTGGTAGGTCGACTTCACCCTGTGGCGTCGACTTCACCCTATACCATGTGGGATCCGTGGCTAATTCATCAGATGGGGCCCCACCCGTTAAAAAAAATTTGACGTTGTATACTACAACATCACAAGTAGTTACCAACAGTATAAGTATATAATATAAGTATATAACTATTTTCGATATGTACCGATCTATTATATATACCTATTCTCTTTCTCGCGCTCATCGTTTTGAGCGTAATTATTATTCTTTAATATTGTCAGCTAGATGTCTTCGAATTTTCAATTTGGTGTACGCCCTCTGGGGCCCCATTAGTCCGGTGGCCCGTGTATTTTGCTCACGCTGCCATCCTAAAGTTACGCCACTGCTCATCGTAAAAGACTTGAAATCTAAATAAATGCAAATTCTATAAAATTCCTGAAAAATAACGTGACAAATGGGGTATCAATTTAAACTGCTTTCACCTTCGGTCAGTCATTATTGCTGAATTGCTAGATCTTAATCAATTGTTAAATAGTCTCAATGCCGCTTCTCGATTCGCGGAGCTGGGTATTTTGATAAGACATTGGAACTGCTTTGTTATTCCTAGATCGGTAATCGTAGGGATTGCAATGAATGGTTGGTTAAATAAATCAATAGACGTATTTGACTGGGCTTTACACAATAATTAATTTTAAAATTCTGCCTATAAACTACAGCTACTATTACTTATACTGTGCTATAGTCGCTGCTTTGCGTAGGGTACGCCGGATGCTTGTTTGCCGATTATTGATGCTATAAAAATACTGTAACTTGGCACATGCTAACTACATTTATATTAATTAAGTAAAACTTAATTGCTAAAAATCATTAAATAACTTTATCTTTTTTCATCTATTTATTTTATAAGTACTTTAGCAAATGATAGTACATTTAATAATCTTTGGAATGAACATAAATATGAAAAAGTATAGCCTACTCCATACTTTGTAACTTTAGCCAACCGAAGCCACGTACCGTCTCTTCCCCGCATCTTTCGAAAGCGTTTCCTGCTCCTTTCTGGAATATTATTATACTCGAATCACAATACATCCCCCAAGACATAACGCAAGAAACAGTCTATCGAGTTTGCTGCCTACCCTTAAATGGACTTAATCTACTATGTTTTATGGCAGTAATAATAATAATTTATAGGTTTAAGGGGTCAATTAACATTTCAGAGGTTACATTGAAAATTACCTCGTGGAACGTTATTAACTAATTATGAAGTCAGTATGTTCTTCAAAATTTAGTATCTATATTATAGTCAATGCCCGAAATCTAGACGATCCTAGGTTTAACTAGTTAAACCTCGTATATCTTCTCTCCGAACCACTTACGACTGCAAAAATTGGTCAAAATAGACTTGATTTTTAATGTCCTTAACATTGGTCAAAACCACTTTTGACAACGTATCTTTGAAAAAACAACTCGATTAGATTTCTAATACTGTTACAAATAATAAATAACACAATAAGAGCAAAGCTAAGGGTA
Organism: Hypsopygia costalis; assembly: GCA_937001555.2. Lineage (NCBI taxonomy): Eukaryota > Metazoa > Arthropoda > Insecta > Lepidoptera > Pyralidae > Hypsopygia > Hypsopygia costalis. Next base: position 9,006,364 of record OW443335.2, read on the forward strand.
GATACAATGAATGAATGAATGAATGAGTTTATTTGCATTGAATGAGGTAACATAGATACAGGCTGATAATGATGATGATACAATAAAATTACTTAATTGAGTAGTTAGAACTAGGGAGGTCTTATGTGCCTATTCTGTACATTTTTTGTAGATCCTATGTCTGTCACATTTTTCATACAAAATCATAATTTTGACAGGCGACAAAAAGTGGCATGTCAATTTTCTAGTATCAATGGTCGAAGATGTCAACATTCTTATTGTATTGTACGTGCCACATTCCCATGGCGGGTACAGCGTTTATACAGCGCTAAAATTCGCGAAGGGATATAAGTCTATAAATTGCTCTATTATTGAAAACCCAACGTGTGAAGAAAGTATAAAAACAATAGAAAACCAACATAAACTGAGTAATCAATAAAACCACAAATTCTGTCTCAATAATTTTCATTGGCCGTGTGGTTTCCGGCAGACTAGAATAGAATCATTCCGTCTCTTCCCGTGGATGTCGTACGAGGCGACTAACGGAAATCACTACATAGTATAAAACAAAGTCGCTTTCTCTGTCCCTATGTCCCCATGTATGCTTAAATCTTTGAAACCACGCAACGGATTATGATGCGGTTTTTTTTAATAGATAGAGTGATTCAACTGGAAAGTTTATATGTATAATATATGCATAACATAGTAGAAAAACACTGATAATTTAGAGGTTTCTAATGTGATGTCGTAAATAAACACATTTTTTTGCTCTTTCATTGCAAACGCTGGCTGAACCCAACGAGATAGATCAAAATAATGTAGTACAGTATTGTTCACCTTAAAATGGTCTACAAAAAAGTTCGCGATGGTATATGTCTATCTCTTAGTGGTAACACACAATAACCGTTATTTTATCCTTTGCTTTTTACAAGAAATAATGCCTTATTTACGAAGCGATTTTAAGCAATACAGAATTAATCCTTATCCAATTAAGTACCTTAAATACATTGCGCATTTAATATAGATCAATATGGCCCTTCACAGCATGTAATTTAAATGAATAGTTTAGAAGATATTACACATTTAAAATGCAGGGACATAACGGCTGTGGCGGTACCGGCCGCGGAGCCGGCGGCGTGTGCCTATAATTGGGGAAGGACTGGATAGGACAAAGCGCAAAGACCTTCTGTAGTACATTTAGTATCAGCATTGCACCCGTGCGAAGCCGGGGCGGGTCGCTAGTACATTATAAAACATCGATCAGGCCTCCCAAACCCGTCTGGCCAGCTTGGGCAGTGTAGGCCAAATCCTCTTTCTGTCCGGACGAGAGAGGGTCGTGCTCCTGTAGTGGACTAAAATGACCTGATGATGATGATGAATTTTCACATGTGTAAAATAACTGTCTGTCTATATATCCCCTCAGGTGCCACTGTCCCATGGTGGGTACAACGTTTCTACAGCGCTAAAATTCGCAAAAGGATAAAAGTTTATAAATTGCTCTATTATTGAAAGCCCAATGTGTGAAGAAAGTATAAAAACAATAGAAAACCGACATAAAGTGAGTAATCAATAAAACCACAAATTCCCTTTCAGTAATTTTCACATGTGCGAAATAAATTGTATACACACAAACACATCTACCAACTGAATACAAATACACATATAAATAAGTGTCCATCGGTTTCGCTTTACGATAATGTGGGTGCACCAGAAATTTGGGCTTTCAACGATAGAGATAGTCTTTATTGCAAAGTTGTTAAGGTTAAAAATAGAAGGACGTAACGTGAATAGATTTAACCGAACACACGCTGTCGGAAAAAAGACGGGAATTTCGTTATTGGAAAAACATAGTAGTGAGCCTCCTACCGGCGGTATTTGGTTCCTCGTATATAAATTCCGATTGAACAAAAACACGTCTTTTGTTTAGAATACAGGACAGTGTTGTTCATAATATTTGGAATCAAAATTGTCAAATTGATACCTAAATTCAGATGGTCCATTCTATGACTGCATGTCCAATGTATAGAACGACAGATTTAATAAAGTTCTCCAGTTCAAATCGATTTCTTTAAATCTATAATTGATCAACCCTGGAACCAAAGAAGTCATCTATTCATCGTTCAATATCTATCAATTTCATTGCATTTACCTACTAATCCTTACTAATATTATAAATGGGAAAGTGAGTTTGTTTGTTCCGCTTTTACATCTTAACTACTAAAAGGATATCTATGATTTTTTCCATATATCATGTTAAAAGTTCAGAATAAATAATAATTGACATTTATCCCGAAACTGTTCCCGTGGGAAGTCCAAAAGTTTGCGCGATAACCGACATTTAGGTGGGCGAAGCCGCGGGCGGAAGCAGGTATTAATAATATATAACGAATAAGGACCTTTTAATAACTGTAATATTCAAGCCTTATATATTCGTTAATTAATTATAATATGCGCGATAATTAAAATACGATGTTATACCACAACAGCTGTACATATATCCAGCAGTGGGTAGATACAGGCTGATGATGATGATGATGTTGACCACAACTGTAGCGCTTAATAATAAACATTCAAGAAACAATACAAAAGTTGTGAGACTAATTCTCACTTGTATTTATTTTAAATTAAAATGCAACACTTTCCCCTATCTAAAAACTTAATTAATCAAGATTAATTGTCAGTTTAGCACTACAACCCCAAGGAATAGTAATTAGTTGAAGCGAAAATTGTATACTTTTTCCACCAACATGGAGGGAAGGAGCAGGAAAACAAAGAAACTCGATTTAGAACCCTTCAGAGGCCGTAGGGAGCGTATTAAATTTGCATTAGACGAAATTGAAATTCGCCCTTGGATCAGTCGTTACGAGGGAAGACTAATAATGTCGTCAATTCGGAAGATCTTCAAAGTCACGGTGCGACTATTTGATTAATTGAATCATTTTTTGTGACCCCTCCGTGAGACATCAAGAAGAATTTCGCCAATTGCCAATGACGACATCCGTATTGGGATTATTGGGCTATTGAGACAAGTGCCTGGGTTGAGGCTTGTACCCTTTTATCGATGTCATTTACCACTACTAATCAATTCAATACAATAAATACATTATTTGCAAAACGTACAATGGCACTCACACAAAATCTATACTAATGTATATAATATAATAAACATGTCAGTTTCTTTCTATGTTTCTTTATATGTATGTTTTAAGTTATATTTATAGCTAAGTATTGAGGCTTCTTCTTTCATATTTTAAGGCGACGATTGTAAAAACAAATTAAAGCCATAGTTAAGTATTTTTAAATCATTTAACAAACTTTTCAAATATTTAAAAGTACCATTTACGGCCGTTTTTAATATTTTTGCTTATTTCGATCCCTGTGTTTTATTTGAAATGTTGGATAACAACTTGAAATATACATTTCAATGCTGTGAAAAATTGGTTTGACACCTTTCGTTTTTATATGGTGGTGTTAGTTCTGTATAGAAATCGCCTTAATAAAAATATATTCCCAATTTATTTTTTATTATAATTATTTTAGTTGATGAAATTGAGATTTCTAATTTGAAACATAAACCATAAAGGTTAGTGAAATTATTCGACTCCACTGAAAAGCGAGAAATATTTTTTGAACGTACAATTTTATTTTCGCTCGCGCCCTACATTTTCCTAAGCAAAAGTTTTACCGCAAAACCGCAAACTTCTAAACTGTTGCAATAAACAAGAATGAGCAAAAAATGCAAATCCTATTATCCATACAAAATGGACAATTGCTATACGGCTGCTCCAATTTAAAACATAGTAAGATGCATTTTATGACTGATTTTTTTTATTTATCGGCGAGTCGTTCGTCTAGCGCCAGTCGAGGTTTTTTTTAACATGAAATGCTCATTTAGACATGTTAGTTATTTAGCTACCATGTTTTACACAATTAATAAAAAAGAAAAATTAAAGCCCGGTAATGCAGCTTATTTGTTACCGTAACGGCAGGGCAGTACTTACAGCAAGCTTTGTAAGTTTTATAACAACTAAGATTGGGTGTACTTAAATATAAATTTTGCATAATTATTGTATTTATCGCACCCGACACTTCGTCGCTTAGGACTTTTCTCACCCATCTGCCATCACTGACTCGGAAGTTTTGCGGTTTATTATTATTATGTATCTCTTTTTAATCACGGGTCAAAACCGGTCATCTGATAGGCGTGCGCGGGGATATGAATCCAACGCGTAGAGGCCCCTTTGAGAAGTTTGATGTAATGTTGTACGCCCGCCGTGATCCAGGATATGTCAATGGAACGATATACCCATGAGCAGGTCTCGGCAGGCGTTGAGACAATAAATGGGCTATGGAGATGAGATCTGGGTGAACTTAATACCGGGCTATTACAGAAGAGGGACGGACGCCTGCCATAACTGCTTTTATTGCTAGTTATTTGCGGCAGGCGGTGGCTTGCCACTCACTAGATGAGCCCCCGAAATGGCAGGAAAACGGCCGGAGGCAACACCGGTGTGAGTGACTCAGTTATGTTGAGAGGTGTGCTGCGCTTTCTCCGAAGTTACTCGCGGCGTGATGCCCTTTAACATCGATCATGCCTCCCCAACTCGTTTGGCCAGCGTGGAGAGTGTAAAATAAACAACTATATTATTATTTTTTAGGCCAACTCCTCCTTCTGTCTGGGACGGACGTGAGAGGGTCGTGCTCCTGTTTTGGAGACTAAAGTGACCTAATAATGATGATGATGATGAAATTAATTAAAATTCGCCTGTTAAAAATACTTAGCAAAAGTCATCAACAATGTCGAAAGCGTCGAAAGGTCACGCGGATGAGACGTCGCGGGCACAAGCTCTATTTAAATAACTGAGTATAACCATACCAATTACCAATTACGAAAGGCCTCACTTTCCCTTCGTATGTTTTGATCATCATTCTATTCAATTTGACAAAAAACGTCGGTAGCAGGCAGATCTACCCTGTCACGATGTTGACATGAACGCAATCACGTGCCGTGTACGCGGCCGTCCGTGTATCGTGCATCAATCTATTTTTTTTTTTTTGTAATTTAATTTACGTAACTATTGTTACACTAAAGTAGTTGTCATAGATTATCAGGATAAAGTGTTACATAACTGATGTATGTTTTTGATGCAGTACCAGGGCAACGGACATTTGGTGGGCATTTTGACGTAAATACGTCTTTAAAATTGCTTTCATAAGAAGGCAAGCTGCAACACCAAAGTGTTGCAGCTACAAATCTATCATCTCCATCCAAACTTCAATCACAACACTGGATAGATGAAGGATCAAAAATTTATGGGCAAAAGCTTACCTTTTTAATATTTTTAATTTTGTTAAGTATTGTCATTGATCGCACGGCATCAAAATGTTTTGTAGAAACGCAAACACCATCTGTTTACTTTGATAATAGACCGGTCGGTAAAAATAAATTTAATTACGTAGACCAGTACAAGTGCTTTATTAATAACAAAATGAGAATAATATTGTGTTTAATCGAATAATGGTAAATTTACAAAGGCGTACGCGTACAGTACGTCTACTTCCTTTAGAGTGACATTCGTTTAATTTTATCAAATAAGAAGGTCTATTTTCGTTCTTAAAAAGAATAGAAAAGCAACCTCAGCAATGTTTTCTTTTCATAGGAAAATTTGTCAAAAATTATAGACCACTTTCTTGGTCGACTGTACATATCGATTATTTTCTTTAAACTAGTTATGATAACAATCATTATTAAAGTTAATTTGTCATTCCAAACAGATTAAATTTGATACTCTAACAAAGCTATCTTTTTCTAGCGGTCAAGGTTATTATAAGTAAAATAAATGTTTTTCTCTTATATATAACCTTGACCGCTAGAAACTTTCCTCAGAAGCTTCGGCTTTCAGTTATTCGAAGGAACGCCACATTCCGTCTATAAACTGAACAAAATTCTAGACATCGTAATATACAGTTTCTATTAGAGACTAAATCATTTAATTATACAGTTGCTAAAATTGCTGCCCTAGTTACGAACGACGAAAATAGATATTGTAACTATCTAAATTATAATAGTATTGATTAGTACATATAATATTTATAAATTTCGGGGAAGCTCTAAATAACAGTGTTGGGAATATTTATGACCAACTATTTCCATTATCTATACATAGTCTCTAAACGATTTAAACATAGTCATACATACGGTTTCGTCCATAATTTTTAATCAAATTCTTTAGTACTATAAGAGTGGAAGATCCAAAGGTTCCTTGTATTCAAACAATCAAAATAGACAATGTTATCTATATTAATAAAAGGCTTTGTCCTCACTGACTCACTAATCAACGCACAGCCCAAACCGCTGGGCCTAGAGATTCCAAATTTGGCAAGTAGGTTCCTTATGACGTCTAGGGGTGCACTAAGAAAGGATTTTTAAAAATTCATCCCCTAAGGGGGTGAAACGGGGGTTCAAAGTTTGTATGGGGAAACAAGATTAGTTGGACTATTTTATTCGAAACTTTACACGAGTACTTCTATCTATAGATAAATGAGTAAACACGTGTTTCAGGATTTTTCAAAATTCAACCCCTAAAGGGGTAAAATGGAGTGAAAAAGTCTGAAAATCGTCATGGGTGTTGTTTTTATGGTTTATCGGGTCGCTGATTACGAAAACAACAACAATTTTATAATCCAACATAGGCGATGTGACATAAAATCCCCCCCGTCATCATCATCATCATATGGGGGTGCGATGGGGTTGAAATGTCATAATATCAATATGGGTGTTGATTATATGGTTTTCTAGGACGTCAATTACGAAAATCGCATCGATTTGAAAATATAACACAGTGGACACGAAATAACTTAAAAGGATTTTTCAAATTTTTCCCCTAAAAGGGTGAAACGGAGGTCCAAAGTTTGTGTAGGGAAACGAGATTAGTTTGACTATATATAAATGAGAGAGAAATTCAATCCAAAAAAAAAGGAGTAAAATAGGGTCAAAAAGTCTGAAAATCATGAAGGATATTATTGGGTCGCTGATTACGAAAACAACAATGATTTTATCGATTACATGGAATGAGAGTTGTGTGTTGACTGAAGTGTTATCGTAATAGGTTTTTAAATTTGTATTTGGCGTCAATCAGTGCTTATACGATCGCGGGCGGCCGGCGCGGAGCGGACGGGACGGGTGTAGTAGTACTTATCTGGAAAGTTCTTGCATCCGTATTTAGTACAATTATAGGTGCTATATGAGGGTGGTTGCGTTGCGTGTTAGACTTGAGTTGGATAATCTAAAAAGCGCGAACTTCACGCGAGCGAAGCCGCAGGCAAAAGCTAGATAGTAAAAGGCTTTGTCCTCACTGACTTGACTGACTGACTCACTAATCAACGCACAGCCCAGACCCCTGAAGCTAGAAACCTGAAACTTTGGATATGTGTTCCTTATACAATGTAAGCGCGCACTAAGACGGGATTTTCCGAAATTTCACTCCTAAGAGGATAAAATAGGGGGTTGAAAAAAAAACCCTCTTCGAAACCGATTCACCTACGATTTTGAGACTTGGTGGAATAGTTGTTTATAAAAAAGGGGATGTTTATGGGTAACTGATTAACTTTTGACCAGCGCCCAGCCAAGAAATGTCAAAAAATGTATCTTATCACTAGATGGCGCTATACCTAGCATTTGTATAGCGCGCTATGGTTTCGTTATTAAGGAAAGGGTATATACGAGAGATTATTTCAAACCATGGGGTTATCCTTGACGGTTTATCACTCACCTCATTCCAGTAGTTACCCCCGGAGGTAATCCATCGCGCGCGTAGGGCGTAAAAGAAACTGCGTCCTTCAAATGAAGCTACATCTGGTGTCGAAAACTAATTGAAAAACCTATTCTAAGTACCGACTTTATGGGATATACCTACTTAATTTAAGAATTTCGGTATTTTTCAAACAATGAAGTCAAGATTAACAAAATTTATATTTGTGGAAGGTGTGATGATGCCCCATACCATTATAGCTTTGGAAGGTGATGGAGCTGGCCTGTTCCGCTCCATCTCCTACCACTTGCATGGAACGGAGGTGTATCATCATGATGGTGGCACACCATTGTTCACGTATTAAACAACTGGAACGATGAGTTGTTGAGTGAGGACAGTAAAGGATGCGCTGTTGAGGAATCTCTCTTGATAACCCGCATTCCCATTATTCCATAAGACCACCCAGTTCAATTTAAGAGACTTCACTTCAATTTCCCGTAAAGATGTTTCGCTATGACCATTAACAAAGCTCAGGGGCAGTCTCTAAAGGTCGCTGGGGTTGACTTGAGACAGGACTGCTTCTCTCATGATCAGTTGTATGTAGTTTGCTCAGGAGTAAGTTCTCCTGGAAGCATTGCAATTTTGGCTCCTGGTGCGAATGCCAAAAATATTGTTTACCGGGACGTCTTAACCTAAATGGTGTATGTTTATGATAATGGTCAATACGAAACAAAAATAAACGCAAATCAGGAGGGATCCCGTAGCGAAGCACGGGTACTTTGCTAGTCGACAATAATAATCTTTTTGGGGAATCCATTGCCACTCCTTTGTGCCACTCCACTGTATTTGAATCCTTGATTTCAATGGATTCAAGCGAAGAAAATAGTAATCAAGATCCATCAAAAACCCATGACAAAGTTAATGAAGAGCAACAAGACGATTTTGTAAATTAAAATCATAGATTTAGCGGTGTATGAACTACGTACGAATTATAACTAATTCTTATCCCTTTAAGGCGACTGCTGATCCTTGTAAACTACTTAAACCTTTATTTACTAAGCTATATTTAAACCGTGGTTATAATACACTGCATGTTTTGGGTTGGGTTTGTGTTGAAGGACCGCAAACCTAACTCAAAACATGAAAATGCAAAATAAGCGTAGGTATTCCGTCACGAGCTGCTCTACTGTGAGCTGACGAGGGCCAGCGCTAAAAATCGTTTGAAAGCCACTACTGTCTAATGAAAAGAACTGACTTATCGTCCCATTACGTAACGAAGCACATAATTTATAATAGGACCTCAGAAAATTATAACGGCATTAACATTTGTCGCTATAATTATATAAGGACAAGATGGTTAAGTGTGTCTATCTAAGGACCCTACGTTCATCATTGGACGCCTGTTTTTTTTTTTATACTACATCGGGTGGCAGACAAGCATACGGCCCGCCTGATGTGAAGCGGTTACCGTAGCCATATTAACGCTAGCAACATAAAAAATTGCTCGCGCGCCGCCACCCTTGCTGCCAACACAGCATCTCTTTCCTTCTTTCTGGTGACCTCACTCACTCGCAGGAACACAACAACTGCGGTATTCTGTGACGTGGAGGTACATTGCCCAGTCGGGTAGCTTACAATTACGCTCCCTACCTCTCTTTTCGCCAGAGCTTCGTTTGTCAGTCAGCAGGGTGCACCACGTGCAGGTGAAGTTGGCTTTGGTTCAAAGATCTTGATGAACCACATACACCCCAAACGTCCTTTGATGTTTGGCTGAAATGATGATGATGTAATTCCAAGGAGCTAAAGAAACACAGTGAAAGGAGAAGCATATGATAAGACTTAAGGTTTTTCTCACCTATGTATTCCAAATTAACTATCTAGATCAGTGTTTTTCAATCTTTTTGAGTTCGCGACCTCTTTACAGGTGGAAAAATTCTGGCGACCCCCTTGTGCCATAGACAGACAGTCATAAATAATAAACCTCAATGTGTAAAATTTGTTAGCGATATTTTATCACGTGAGTAAAAGCTTTTGCGGCATCTTACAACCAAGCATTAAAAAGAATCTAGTAAGTTGTTGGATTTCTTTGAATGAAAGTTGAAATCTCTTAGTCAGCAGCAAAATAGGTACATAATAACATGATTCAGGTAAAAAAGTGTTGTCTTCGTCTCAACGTCTTTACAACACAAAGATGTTGAACTGATTCATCGAATAAGTTTCTCACTAAAATTGTGTTTTTATTGTAGTATCGACACCTTGCCATTTTCTCTTTACTGACGACCCCCCTGGGGGTCGCGAAGCCAGTCTCGGGGGATTAAACGCAGATTGAAAAACACTGATCTAGAATCTAGATCAGTGTTTTTAAATCTGCGTTTAAGGGTGTTCATCTAGATTCTAGATGAACACCCTGACATACCTCATTCGTCTCTGTTTCAAATTTTCCTTCACCAAAACCCACAAATCTACGCAGCTTCAAAACAAGAATAGGTATGTCCATAAATCGTGCGTTACCTCTATTTGAGCTTATCTGATCGCGAGTTGCGTAAGGGCGTGTCTGCGCTGCACCGACGGCTATCGACGTCACGTCCGTAGCACGTGCTCTAATCACGGCGCGCGTGTCACGCTGTAACTGGCTTCATTTGTTGACCATACCTCTGTAGGTCATTGGCATAATTCTCACAATGATATATGTTGGAGGCGGTTCATTATAATTTCGACTGGATTGGCAGATAACGTGATTTATAGCACAAATTGCCTCTGTTTTTGACATAAATTTGAGAGAATGCTTAATTAGTCTAACCATTAGTGCTTACCTGTCTACGTTATTTAAGGTGACTGCTAAATTCGTGCCCGATGTTTACCTAAATGAATGGTTCTGCGTAGCAATATATTCTACTTCTCATTAGATTAAATTATATGTATAAATAAATAATCTATGACTGAGTTATGGCGTGGGGGGTAATTACGGGAATGGTTCCATATTGTTGATTGCTTTGTTCTAGAACTTATATTTTGACGTGATAACATCTTATAAATCGATGAACGCCAGCTGCACGCGTGAAAAAGTCTCTGAATGACTCATTGTCACGTTCCGCCTGAGCCGAGCGTGCAAGCGAAAAAGAAAGTAACGCGTCTATCTCACTTCCACTCCATCGACCGATGTTTTCATATGACGTTATCACGTAAAATTATCGTCCGTAAACCGACTTTACAGAGTATCAATTATTTTTTCTTGCAATTATTTTGATATCGGGTCCGTTTTTTCATTTTTTTTTATACTACGTCAAGGCAGACAAGCATACGGCCCGCCTGATACCGAAGCCATATTAACGCTCGCAACAATAAATATCGTTCGCGCGGCGCCACCCCCGCTGCCAATGCAGCGTTTCTTTCCTATCTGCTGCCCTCACTCACTCGCAGGAACACAAAAACCCTCAAAGGAATTGTTATTTGGCCGCGGTATTCTGTGAGGTGGAGGTACATTACCCAGTCGGGTAGCTTACAATTACACTCCCTACCTCTCTTTTCGCCAGAACAGCCTTGGTTCAAAGATGAGGAACCACTTACACCCCATACATTTTTTTGTACATCACATTGAGTTAACATTACAAATGATTTTTATACACATTTTCATGCAATTTAAAAGTATACCTTTACATTGAAGCCAAATTTATTATTTTCAATATATTTTTTATCCAAATACAAAAATAACCTGTGTCACTCAAGTCCTCAACCCTCACCTTCACGGATGATGCGTTAATGAACAATATATTTTCGGCGGTCCCGTCGACGACTGACAAACGTTGCTGTAGGTAATATGGCGACTTAATGACGCTTTCCCCATAATTCCCTAGATGATTTTTAAGAGAAATGTCATTATTTATGCCATTTTAGACCTTATTGCTGTATGAATAGAGCATAAAGATATTGGAGGGTACACAGATTTCCTGTTAAATGATTTATGCTTCCCGTTTTTTTTTTATATCATTCACTACACGTTTTTATATAATTGTCAATTGATTTGTTTCAGTCATGTTATTTTATATATTTTATTAGCATCATTCAGTCGCAGGAACACAACAACCCTCAAGGGAATTGTTATATAACTACGGTATTCTGTGAGGCGGAGTACTTCCCCAGTTGGGCAGCTTACAAAATACTTTGGCAATACTCACGCGTCGAAAAAACAAAAAAAGTAGAAAAGATTCTTTTACTTTCTATCAATCCGGAAATAATTCTAATATATGGGGTGTAAGTAGCTCATCGACATCTTCCGAGCTAAAGCCAACCTCACCTGCACGTGGTGCACCCTGCCGACCAGCTAACGAGGCTATGGCGAAAGAGAGGTAGGACGCAGCGAAGTATCATACTGTGCTCCCCTTTCACTGGTCAAATTGGGAGGGGGGCACAGTGCGGTCGTTCGCTCCAGGCTTGGCCAGCATCCGACTGGGGAAGTGCCTCCACCTAGCAAAAAACCGCAACCATAATGGCTATGCTGTGTTCCTGCGAGTGAGCTAGGTCACCAGGGCTTTTTTACAGAGAAGTTGTTATGCTGACGGCAGTGAGACCAGCGGCTGTCGAACCGCCGTTAGCGGTGTAGGCGCGATGTGTTGGCGCGGCGGTCAGGGAGACCCGGTGAAACGGCTGTCCGCTGGCCGCCCGCAGGTCAGTAGGGTTCCCGAACCCGGGGATCACTTAATCTCCGCCCCGGGAGGCTGAACCGCCAGCCTGTGTAAAGTCCCTGTTGTAGTAGTCGTGCCGGAGGAGGAGACCGGAGTGGACCCGGCTGCTGCAGCAGGGGGGGACCGGGGGCCCTTCCGCTCGCCGCGCCAGCAAACCGCACAACCTACGCTGTACTGCGGGGGTAGACACCGCGCTTTTTTGTCCCTCGTGTCGTCAGTGAAACAGCTTCTCATAATCCTCTGACACCTTTTTTATGGCCATGAAGAAAAAAAGAAAGAAGTTTTCTCCAGCGGCATCCCCTTCCACACTTAACGTGGATTTCTGTAATATTAGGGGACTTCACTCAAATATAAACGCAGTTCACCACCATCTTGAAACTGCAAAGCCGACCCTACTTTTTTTAACGGAGACGCAGATATCTTGCCCGGCCGATACTTCTTACTTATTATACCCCGGGTACAAACTTGAACATTCTTTTGTACGTCGAGCCGGGGTATGTATGTACGTCCGGGATGATATTTGCTGTCGACGTCTTCACGGCCTTGAAGACAGGGACCTGTCAGTGTTGTGGGTACGCGTGGATCAGGGCGGCCGCACCCGTATCTACGCGTGCCTTTACAGGTCTCATAGCGGTGATGCAGACACAACTCGTTTGATCGAGCACCTGCAAATGACGTCTGACAAAGTCATTGAAAAGTACCCCTACGCGGAGTTAGTGATTTTGGGAGACTTTAATGCCCACCATGCCGAGTGGCTTAGCTCTCGGTCCACTGACTTCGCGGGGAGGTCTGTTCATGATTTTGCTCTGGCCTATGGTTTCTCACAGCTGGTTCATTCTCCAACGAGAATACCAGATATAGAGGACCATACCAGCTCTCTACTGGACCTTCTGCTGACCACACACCCGGATGGGTATACAGTCTCGGTGGATGCGCCACTTGGCTCATCGGATCACTGTCTCATCCGGACACAAGTGCCATGCGCTAGCCCTGTCGCACCCCGGTCTACCGGTTGGCGTCGCATGTGGCACTATAAGTCAGCAGACTGGGATGGATTGCGTGAATTTTACGCATCGTACCCGTGGAGGCAGCTCTGTTTCGAGTCGGAACATATAGACATCTGTGCATCTGCTGTAGCTGAAGCCATTTTAGCTGGAATGGAATTATTTATTCCAAACCGGCGGGTAGCTACTTCAGGTGCTAAGAAGCGGCCGTGGTTTAATCGGTCTTGTAGGGAAGCTAAACTCCGCAAGCAAGCTGCTTACGAGGCTTGGACCACGGCACGTATTAACGGAGCTCATAATGTTTCTGACTTGAAACGCGAGTTTAATGCTGCCTCGAGGTTCTGTAAGAGAGTAATTGCCAGGGCAAAATTCGAGTTCATCGGCAGGATTGGTGAGCGCCTAGCTAAGCACCCATCTGGGAGCCGTGCGTTTTGGTCGCTCGCTAAGGCTGCCGAGGGAAATTTTTGTCAGTCGTCCTTTCCACCACTTCGAAAACCGGATGGTAGTCTGGCCCACAGTGCTAAAGAGAAAGCCGATCTGTTGGGGAATCTCTTTGCCTCAAACTCGACTTTGAACGACGGGGGTGCTGCACCGCCCTCCATCCCGCGGTGTGGTGATTTAATGCCGGAAATCTCATTTTCACAACGAGATGTTCGGCGGGCATTATTATCCCTCGACGTTCATAAGTCGAGTGGGCCAGATGGCATTCCGGCAGTGGTGCTAAAGCTGTGTGCTCCTGAGTTGTGTCCTGTACTTACGCGCCTTTTCGCGCTCTCTTATTCCACCAGGCAAGTTCCATCATCGTGGAAGACTGCGAACGTGCACCCTGTGCCCAAAAAGGGTGACAGATCAGACCCATCGAATTACAGGCCTATCGCTGTTACCTCCCTTCTCTCCAAGGTAATGGAGCGCATCATTAACATCCGGCTCCTGAAATACCTAGAAGAGCACGATTTAATCAGCGACCATCAATACGGCTTCCGTCATGGTCGCTCGACTGGTGATCTTCTAGTGTATCTTACACATCGCTGGGCTTCAGCCGTGGAGAGTCAAGGTGAGGCATTGGCTGTCAGTCTGGATATGGCGAAGGCGTTCGATCGGGTCTGGCACCGTAGTCTTCTTTCGAAGTTGCCTGCATACGGTCTACCAGAGGGTTTATGCGAATGGGTCGCTAGCTTCTTGTCCAGCAGAAGCATTAGAGCCGTTGTTGATGGCAGTTGCTCCGATAGCATGGACATTAATGCTGGCGTCCCGCAAGGCTCTGTATTGTCCCCGACGCTGTTTTTGCTGCATATCAATGATATGTTGTCTATTGACAGCATTCATTGCTATGCGGATGATAGCACCGGGGACACATTTTATACGGGCCGCGCTAATATTCCCCACTCTCTGGTGGAGGAGAGCCGCGAACGACTTGTGTCGGAAATCGAGAGCACACTAAGTAAAGTGTCCGATTGGGGGCAACAGAACTTAGTGCGATTCAACCCCTCTAAGACACAAGTCTGCGCGTTTACCGCTAAGAAAACCCCTTTTGCTGTGGCTCCTCACTCCCAGAATACACCCCTTACTGTCGCCAAAAGTATTGGGATTCTAGGCGTTGAAATCTCCAGCGACGTCCAGTTTCGATGTCACCTGGAGGGGAAGGTCAAGCTGGCGTCGAAGAAACTAGGCGTGCTCAACAGGGCCAAACAGTACTTCAATCCGCGGCAAAGGCTTCTGCTCTACAAAGCTCAAGTACGGCCGCATATGGAGTACTGTTGCCATCTGTGGGCGGGAGCGCCTAGATACCAGCTTGCACCTTGTGACTCGATTCAGAGGCGTGCTGTGAGGATTGTTGACGATCCCAAACTGACAGACGGTTTAGAACCTTTAAGTCTGAGGAGAGATTTTGCGTCCCTTTGTGTGTTCTACCGTTTGTACAATGGGGTGTGTTCAGAGGAGTTGTTTGACATGATGCCCACGGCCTCCTTTTACAGTCGCACCGCTCGCCATCGACAGGGAATTCATCCTCACACATTGGAGCCGAAGTGGTCGCGTACCGTGCGGTTCCAGAGAAGTTTTCTCCCGCGTACGGTTAAGCTGTGGAATGAACTGCCTGTCGAGGTTTTCTCAGGAGACTACAGCATGGGGTTCTTCAAAAAGGGCGTGAAGAGGTTTTTACAGGGTCGGCAACGCGCGTGTGATGCCCCTGGTGTTACAGGCGTTCATAGGCTACGGTAACTGCTTTCCATCAGGCGGGCCGTATGCTTGTTTGCCACTTTAGTGGTATAAAAAAAAAAAAAAAAAAAAAAAAATATTTTTTTTATCAACAACATTTGCTTTTTACAGTGTAATTAGATAAACAGCTATAAAACCGACATTATAAACTTCCGAACGACAACGGATGTCAAGATGTATTTATTAATAGTCTAAATTGGGTTGATAGCACTTCAAAGGCATTTTCATATCCCGAATGTAGAGTTCAAAAAGTTGGTTTATTTCAACGAATTATTAATGTCTGAATAAGTTTATTTTATGGAGGAGCTCGATAGCATCTTTGCGCGTGTCAGTCTAATCGAACACGCAAGTTAAGCAACGTCAACCGTAGCCTGTTCATGGATGGGTTTATATTATCTCGAGCTCCCTCTGTACGTCGGAATGCATGTTAAGCTGTCGATCCCAGCTGTTACCATTAGATGCCACTAGTTAGTAGCCTTTAGGCGGCTTGAAGACACTGACTTCCGCCAAACTGCATTGAGCATCGTGGTGGAGTAAGCTCTAAACCCCTACAATTGAAAGGAGACCCGTATCCCAGCAGTAGGATAGTTAAAAAGCTAAAATAAATTTAAAAGACGAGAAGACCTTATGGAGTTTAATAAATAGATTAATTAAAAATTATTTATAAAAAAAAATAAGTTAAAAAAAAGTAAGTAGATTATGGGTTGATAACGTATACAAGAATTATTTATTTAACAGTATTTTTTTTTTAAATAATTTATTTTGCCTTTTTTGAAAATGTAATCGAAAAGGCATAAAACATAATGCGTATTGCGAGAGAGCTGGATTGCTTGAAACGTGTCGAATAAAAATATTTTGTCCTCGTGTACAATGAAAGGCATGCAAATAAAACAGATAACATCAGAATAAAAACGGAACAGTGGGCACTGATTTAAAAGAAAAAGATTACTGGATGCACGATTTGCTATTAAAATAAAAAGTATACTTAGAACGCCTCGCTGTGTGAAATGTTGGTCAAATTCTTGCATATGTTGAAACGGCTTCAGATCGCAGGTACACATATTTATTTTATTTTTTTATACTACGTCGGGTGGCAGACAAGCATACGGCCCGCCTGATGTAAAGCGGTTCCCGTAGCCATATTAACGCTCGCAACCTAAAATATCACTCGCACACCGCCACCCCCGCTGTCAACGCAGCCAATGCAGCATTTCCTTTCTGGTGACCTCACCCACTAGCAGGAACACAACAATCCTCAAGGGAATTGTTATTCGGCTGCGGTATTCTGTGAGGTGGAGGTACATTCCCCAGTCGGGTAGCTTACAATTACGGTCCCTACTTCTCTTTTCGCCAGAGCTTCGTTTGTCAGTCAGCAGGGTGCACCGCGTGCAGGTGAATTAGCTTTGGTTCAAAGATGTTGATGAACCACTTACACCCGAAAACAGTGTGTAAATTTTAATAGTGAAGTAAAATAAGGCGGGCCGTATGCTAATCTGCCACCCAACGTAGTATAAAAAAAAAGCGAATCACATATCACACGCAAGTACACAATCTATAGATCTATAGATATAAAACATCATTGGGTAAACTATATCGTAAATTGCATTATTGTAAAAAAATAAAAATATAGAGGTAAATTTAATTGAAATATTGTCATCGTAAACATTTGTTCCTATAAACCTCGAGAAAAATGTCTATGTAATTAAAGTAACGCCATCTGTTAGCAAATAGCAATATTAATTATTTGATAGCTATATCTACATGTCACTTGGCACAATTACATAAACCCCGAGCACAGATTGGTTCTCCATGTAGCTACTAAAGTGGTTAAAAAAGAAGTAAATATTAAATTAATTATACTGAGATATTTAGTTTTTTCGACTCCTTCAGTTGTTATTTATACATAGGAGTCGGTTATAGAAAAAGGTCCACACTAATGTTCGGATGTTCTTGCCTGGCGGTGATAGCGGTTTCATCATCATCATCCTGTATCTACCCACTGCTGGATATAGGCCTTCCCCAATGCTTTGCACCAAATACGATCCTCCGCCTTCAGCATTCCAGCCGCTTTCTGAAGGTCATCGGACCATCTAGGAGGGCGTCAAACGCTTCGTCTTCCTACGCGCGACCACCACTCTAATACCATCCTCCCCATCTGCCATCACTTACTTAGCAGACCAGACTTGGCACCGGCCCATTGCCACTTCAGCTTGCAAACTTAGAACACTACGTCGACAACTTTAGTTCTCAGTCGAATTTCTTCATTTCGGATTCGGTTCTTCAAAGAAACCTCGGGGTTTCTTGTTTCGATGCTCTCCAGCCTAATCGAATGCGTCTATCGATCTCTTTGTTGAAATTACCACGGCCAAGCTGTATGGAATGTCCGAGGTAGACCTAGTATAGAACTACGCAACATAGTTTTAGAACATTACTTTCAATAACTATTTTTTTACTAACGCCTTTAATTATGCTATTTTAAAAATTGTTAAAGGCAATTACGAGTATTGATTCGGTATAGAATCAATAATAGAATGGAATATTTCTAGAGATTTGTATAAAAAAAAAATACAAAACGATGCTAAACTATATTTATTGGTGTAAAAAAATTAAAAAGCAATATTTGCAAGATTTGATTTGACATAACGGCTTCCTTGATTTTAGACATAAATAGGTCCAAGGAAACATGAGTGATTATATAGCACAAATCAAACAAACATGAAACCAATTATTTATAAACTTAAATCTAAAACACAGTCAAGCCTAAACAACAATTTGTATTTTATATTCTTGTTTTCTAAAATGTTCACATGATACAACAGTCTAGACTAGAGTTGATCTGAACGGTCTCAAAAGTTGACTAAATAACTTTTCTATATGTAGACTCCAGACTTAGAAATATTTTTTTCCCAACTTTTCAGTTAATATAGCCCGTATTGATTCTTAACCGTCGTTATCTATCTTATATCTGTATATAAAAATGAATGTCTATTTCCCTATGTCATCGCATCACGCGTGAACGGATGAAACAATTTCGCTATTTCCTTTTTGTTGTATTTGTTATTACCTAATAATAACAAATACAACAAAAAAGAATTAGCGAAATTGTTCTTCTGAAAAAAAAAGAAAGACGAGCGGAATATTAGAAAATTTAAGAAAACTGAACGGCCATATATAACTTATTTAATGTAACTTTATGCCGTTTGACAAAAACTGTCAGACAGAGGCCGCGAAACCAATCCGAATCCAGTATTCATTGTTAAGAAAACCGAACAACGTCTGTCGTGTCAGCTTGTACATCATAATAAATTCCTATAGTACCTACTACTTACTTAACGGATGTCATTAAATGCGTCAATATAATTTATATCTCAAATTATTTCTCTTATATCTATCCATACGATTAATTTTACAATGTTCGGTAGTAAACATGGTTTTTGAGTGGTTCAGTTTTATTACAAGTAGCTTCGGTATAATTTAATTAATAGATATAACTGGTTTATTTTATGAGTAACAACAATATTTTGATTGCCACTAAAATAAATGACGTAGGACAATTATAAATACACGACTTTCTCGCATGATATCTTGCACTGTAAAGAAAATATTATATTTTAAACATGTACATAAAATTGTATATTTTTTTTCTTTTATACTAAGTAGAGCGGCAGGCAAGCATACAGCCCGCCTGATGTGAAGCGGTTACTACGGTAGTATTAACGCTCGCGCGCCGCAATCCCCGCTGCCAACGCAGCATCTATTTCCTTTCTGGTGACCTCACTCACTCGTAGGAAGGAGTATAGGCTGGCAACGGATCGGCGACCCCTTGGTGTTGATAAAAAAAAATAAGACGAAGAATTTTATGTAGGTACTAGGTAGCTATTGAAGTGAGTCTTGCTTCGGAAGGAACGTTAAGCTGGCGGTCCCGGCTGCTGTCAGTAGATGACAGCCGTTAAACAAAGTATGTGGCATTTAGGCTACTTGATAACTGGCTTCCGCCCACCCGTAATTAGGCAGTTTGGTGGAGTATACTCTAAAGTATAAACTCCTTGGGTTTGGGGGAGGCCCGTATGATGTGTGTTGGGATGTGAAGTCTAGTGGGATGAATAAAGGTTGACGATGACGGCGACGGTGAAGCAAATTGTATTATTTTTAGGACGCGGTAATTCTCAGAAATTGAACATCCATCACGTTAGCGCACCAACAGAACTGCGTTTCGCACATCTGTAACATAATCTAAGCGCAATATTCATCGTCATCATCATCAGGTCATTTTAGTCTCCACGACCCTCTTTCGTCTGTCCCAGACAGAAGGAGGATTTGGCCTACACTCCCCACGCTGGCCAGACGGGTTGGGGAGAAACGCAATAATCAACAAATATGCACTTATGACACTTTTAAGCGTGATAACGTTCAATTGCAAACTGTGAATTTTGAAGTGAATACGTCTTTAAAATTGAAGAAATAAAAAAGTGAGGCAATTAAAAAAAATCGGCCAAGTGCGATTCGGACTCGCGCACGAAGGGTTCCGTACCATATCTATAAAAACGGCAAAAAATCACGTTTGTTGTATGGGAGCCCCCCTTAAATATTTGTTTTATTTTTAATTAATTATTTATTTTTAAAGTGAATATATAACCAAATATTCTGTGAGTATTTCAAGCGTCTACCTATTGCCGTTATCAATTGCGAGCAAAAACGAGCAATAAAATCACGTTTGTTGTATGGGATGTCTCTCGTAAATAATTATTTTATTCTAATTTTTAGTCTTTGTTGTTATAGCGGCAACAGAAATACATCATCTGTGAAAATTTCAACTGTCTAACTATCACGGTTCGTGAGATACAGCCTGGTGACAGACTCCATCTAAAATTCAATCACACCACTGGGCACTGGATAGATTAAGGATCAGAGAATTTATTACACTAAGTAGCGACTAATTGAACATCGCGTGCGGGGGAGGGGGAGCGCTGCCATTTTGAGATAATATTAGTGCATACAACACACGGCCGTGTTCACAGACACACACCATTTTTTAACAATAGTAGTGTCGATACTTAAGCATTATTATTCTCTTAACATCTTAATTGACATCTTATATTACGCAAGTTAAGCAACGTCGACCGTAGCCTGTCCATGGATGAGTTTATTTATATATCGAGCTACTCCGTGCTTCGGAGGGCACGTTAAGCAGTCGGTCCCAGCTGTTTTCATTAGATGACAGTTAAGCCAAGTATGTGACTTCGAGGCGGCTTGAAAACACTGGCCTCCGCCAACCCGCAGTTGAGCAGTAGTCTATGTATTATATGTATTTATTTTACAAAAAAAATGTATTAATGTGTACATATGTCAGTTATCTAGTACCCACGATACAAGCTTAGTTTGTGACTAGATGGCGCTGAGTAATATGTAAATTCGGATATAAATTTGACCGGAAAGGCACTTTTAAAATTTTGACTACATATAAACCTCAGTCTAAAACAGAAAACTTATAGAATTTCTAATCATATCCCTTTATTAGATCTTAGGTCATAAACTGGTATTATAAAAAGCATTACAGATTAAATATGGCGGTTGGATCCTCTAATTTCATGCCGCGTGGTCTATTCAACGGTCGATTACGGAAGCGCAAATTGGACCATTCATTGCTTCTGCTAGCCTCCGGGAGCGTCTTGCTATTGTTGGAATGGCATTGCTACTACGTATAATCCGGTTCAATGTTCTATAGAAAATTCCAGGCGATAAGTATAAATGTTATGGCTGATATTTCCAGTTCCAGCCGGTATTACCCAGTTGAAGCAAAAGCCGATTACGAATGGATTTTATGATTGCGAAAATCTAACTTCACCCTACATTAGTGCTATAGTAATAAGCTTAGCCGGGAGACACTCTACTGATTTAACTCAAGATATTTATTACAAATATAAACAGAAGTCCGATTTTCGTAATCAAAAAACCCGATGGGAATTGGCTTTAGCTTCGGCGATAGGGCCCCAGTTGTGACTTCCATAGAGTTAGCAATTGAAGTTATTTTCCGTGTACAAGGCAAATAACAAGGAACTACGACAAGTCAGAACATATTGTTTTATACCATCATCAGCCTGCATCTACCCACTGCTCGATATAAGACTTCACCAATGCTTTCCATCAAATACGATCCTCTGCCTTCTGCATCCAGCCGCTTTCAGCCGCTTTCTTGAGGTCATCGGACCAACTAGAAGAAGGGCGTCACATGCTTCGTAGTCAACAGGAGATTTTTAGCACCCTGCTGGAACCGATACCGCCACCGTGGACCAGGGTAGCAGAGCTGCCAGGTACTGGAGGCCATATATTATGTATACATTGGAGAGTAATGCCCTCAAGTCGCTGGGCAAGCGGGTTGGCGACTGTCGCCAGAGCCTCGTAAACTTATCTTCAGGATGTGCCACGTGCCGATCCTGTTAAAACGCCCTCATTTTTTTTTTGAAAAATTCCTGGGGAAATAATGGTGTTAACTACAACTTCTCAAGTTTCACAATTCATCTAAACTGTTAGAGCCCTCTCATCATCACCCATTGAGATCATTTGCTGATCAATAGGCCGCTGATCCGTTGTCAGCCTATACTGCTTCCTTTCTTTCTGGTGACCTCACCCACGCAGCACAACAAATCTCAAGGGAATTCTTATATGGCTGCGGTATTCTGGGAGGTGGAGTTGAAGGTATATCCCCAGTCGGACAGCTTAAAAAATATGTTATGCCCTACCTCTCTTTTCTCGTTTTTCGTGCTCGTGGTGCAGTCAGCAGGGTGCACCACGTGCAGGTGAGGTTGGCTTTGGTTCAAAGGTTGAAACATTTATTTTTATTTTATTATGGCTAAGCATTGAAAAATACATACAACTTCAAATTTTCACCCTTCTACCATCAACCCCAAAATTATATGGCAAAACAACGTTTGCCGGGTCAGCTGGTTTCTAGATAAAATCCGAAGAGCTCGATGGTGTCAGTCAAATCGATCACGCAAATAGTAACGTGTACCGCCTGGCTATTGATGATTTTATTTATATTAAAATAAAATAAAAAATATTAAAAAAAATATTTAAAGCCTAATAGGCTATATATACAGTGTGATTCTTGATAAAGTGCACATATGAAAATGAGATAAAATAGAACACTTTTTATCGACAAAAATGATATTTAAAAAATTTTAAAAATTTTTTTTTGGAATTTAGAGCCATTTTAATTTTTTAAATTGCTACTGTGAACCCCATGTAAATAACATTTTATAACTCATGAACCAAGTGACGTAGAGCGTTAAAACAAAAAGGGTGATGATTCTAGATAATAGCCAGAGCTGATAAAATAATAATTTACGACAAAATTAATCTCTATTTATCGAAAATAATTAAATGTATAAAGAAATTATTATAATTTTTGTGCATTTTTTTCATTAAAAGTCAAATTTCTTTAAAAAATCACTTATTATTATTATTTTATTATTCATTTATGTTTATCTGCATCGTATTAGCTATCTAACAAAAAAATAACCACTTCTCTAACCCTCACACAACATTTATTATGAGGCGTTAAACAATGGCACTCCGGATGTACCGTACATTATTTGCTATAGCAATCTAAGGCTGGCTCAAATTATTTAGATCATTGAATCAACTAAATAAAAGAGGTTTTTTTACTAACAAATTATTATTTATTTCTGAGTAAAATAACTTAATTTTAATGAAGTAAATTTTCAAAATGTACGGTAATAATGTACGGTTCATCCGGAGTGCCATTGTTTAACGCCTCATAATAAATGTTGTGTGAGGGTTAGAGAGGTGGTTATTTTTGGGTTGTTGTTCATTCGTCACAAAGTAAATTCGTCACAGAAAAAAGTATCTGTAAATTCGCCACAGTTCTATTTTTAATAAGTAAATTCGTCATATATTAATTTTGATTATTGTATATTCGTCACATTGGGTTTTCCAGTACAGACAGCAGAAAAATCTAACATAACTAAAATATAAAAGTTACTTATTTATTTTTCGTAATCACAGCAATTTCAAGAAGTTAACCTTACGACTACATAAAAAACACAGTACACAATTTTAAGACCTGCCCTTATTGAGCAATTTTAAGAATTTCAGCTTACGTCTACATAAAATCACTTTATTACTTTAGCAAGAAGTCTTAAATTGGAGTGTGGAAGGGTTGGAATCGCGCCACCGAGTGAACTTCAATTCCTTTGTGGTGAGGGTTCCAACAGAACATCTGTCGACCTTCACAAAGGAGGAATTCTGGCCTTCAGGTGTACTTTTTCAACGCTTTCGTGGCCGGTTACAGGACACCGCGCGGAATACGCTGCCGACGCGACAGTGCCGACTTTGCTTGCTTAATTATAGAAGTTTTTTATATAAATATGTATGTTGGTTTATAAAGTATTATTTATAAATGTAAGCATTGCCTGAAATAAATTATTATTAAAAGCGATCAAAACCCCACAATTTTTAACCGACGAAAAAACGGAGGAGTTTCTGATTTCGACGCGTATATTTTTTTTATGTATGATCACACACTACTTTTTATAGAGTATTCCGATTTTGAAAATTCTTTTGTTATTGGAATGGGTATACCGCGAAGTTGGTCCCATATAAATTGGGAAAAAATATTCAAGCCTAAGGGTAGGAAAACAGAGGATGATTGATTGTTCATTCACTGATTGTAATGTATGACCACACATAACTTTTCACAAAATTGTCCGATTTTAATAATTCTTCTTTTATTGGAAAGGGTTATACTCCAAACTTGGTCCCATATAAATTTGATAGAAAATGCAACCCTAAGGGTAGGAAACCAGGAGATGATTTATAGTTCATTCACAGATTTTAATGATGAATTGTGTATTAAAAAAAACCTCACGAAGAATGAGCTTCAGACTAGCTATTTTAAAAGTAATCAAAAATTAAGCATGTAGTAATTAGTACATTATAGCCACAAAAAAATATAAAATAAAAACTTTTAACAAATAAATTAAACCGCCGAAAAAAATGAAATGCCAAAAATAATGAACTAATAAATTATAAACATCATTGCAGGTGACTGATTTGCCTACAACTTACATTTATAAATTTCGAGAGAATAATTTTATAAAATATCTTTAAATTCGAAAGCTACTAACCAATTTTTTTTTTTTTGCTTACAGTACTTTATGCAAAAATGGCGTAATATGAAGACTTGTGACAAATTTACAATAACCCTTACCTACCTATGACGAATTTACATATATTTTTTTATGCAAGTGACGAATTTACTTCTAATGTATGGAGTGTACAAAAATGTGACGAATTTACTTTGTGACGAATGAACAACAACCCTTATTTTTTTGTTAGAAAGGTACTACGATGCAGATAAACATAGATGAATAATAAAATAATAATAATAAGTGATTTTTTAAAGAAATTTTACTTTTAATGAAAAAAATGCATAAAAATAATGATATTTCTTTATGCATTTCATTATTTTCGATAAATAGAGATTAATTTTGTTGTAAATTATTATTTTATCAGCTCCGGCAATTATCTAGAACCATCGCCGTCTTTGTTTTAACGCTCTACGTCGCTTGGTTCATGAGTTATAAAATGTTATTTACATGGGGTTCACAGTAGCAATTTAAAAAATTAAAATGGCTCTAAATTCCAAAAAAAATTTTTTTTTAATTTTTAAATATTATTTTTGTCGATAAAAATTGCTCTATTTTATCTCATTTTCATATGTGCACTTTATCAAGAATCACACTGTATATAACCATAGATGAAAGAATTACTTCGATAGCACAAAAATCTCTCGAGATATGTAAATTCGAAAATCACAATTTTGGACTGTAACGAAAACGCTCCATACAAAAGGTATCTGAGTTATGACGTCACAGGTTTGTATTTTGTATGCATCAAATCAGAATTTTGTACGACAGCTATGTTAAATATTACGTTTATGTAATTAGTATAATAATAAAAGCTATAGTATTTTTTATTGCTTCTCCAATGGAAATATTATTTTTTAATAAACTGCCCGCCAAACTTTGATCGACGCTAAAATAAGTCGGACGGAAGATATTAGAATGAAAGTTTGCAGATCCTTATTGTTTTGTGTATTTTACGATATTGTTAAATAATTTATACAATTTTTTAACATTGTCAAATAGCCTAAATTAAGCGCAAAGCTTGTGTTATAGGTACTAGACAACTGATAAATGTACTTATATACATTTTCTTTTTGTAAATACATACTTATAATACAACGAAAACACCCAGACCAAGACAAACAGACATGTTCATGCTCATCATCGAATCCGCGACCTCGGAGTCAAAGTGGCCATTGCTGACCATTCGTCCACCGAGCTCGTTAATACTACATTGCAAATATTACACTATTACATAGGACTTTCCACTAATAATTTACATGAACACAGATGTGTAACCACAATAGAGATTTAGTATTTCACATATCTTACTTGTTAAATTAAATAAGCCAGATATTACGATATATGTGATTTATTTGTCCTCTAGACAGATTTAATTGATGTCATGGCATTTAGGGTCAAGATAGATCAAAATATTTCCAATCAAAGTTATTATCAAGTAAAATTTTAAAGTTGTAATAAACTTTAAATGTTTAATGTCTAGTTTCTTTCAATACCGTTAACTAGTGTAGTTATAAATTTTCCAAGCAATTTCTTCTTAATTAGTCGAAGAAATTTTAAAGAGACTTGTATATTGTTTAAGGGCATGATAATTGTAGCTTTTTAGGGTTCCCTATTCAAAGGTGCCAATGGGACCCAATTACCGCACCCCGGCCACTTCATAGAAAAGTCGTGTCGGCAACTACTACATATTTGTACAGAACATGAATAAGCGTATGTGAGTGTAGCGCCATACAAACTGTTCCAGATCCGTTTCGTCGTTGTCTCTCCGTCTGTCGGATAACCACATATCGATACAGCACGTCTATCTATTTCGTTTTTTCCTGAACTATTTTGAAAACATTACGCACGGAACCCGTCATATACGAGTCCGACTTGTTCTTGATCTGTGTTTATTAATGCCAGTAGCTCTGCTTATGTGTGGCTCAAAAAAATCTCTGTTATTTCTAGTTAAAATTCGAGGAGTTGAATGGTGGTATTGAGCGTGCCAGCCTAATCGATCACGCAAGTTAAGCAATATGACCGTAGCCTGTCTATGAATGGGTATATTTATGAATGAGCTTGACTCATTTGTGCGTCGTAAGGTACGTTAAGCCGTCGGTCTCAGCTGTTGTTATTAGATGGCAGTCGTTAAGCCAAGTCAGTCACCTTTGGCGGCTTGAAAACATTGGCTTCTGCCAACCCGCAATTGAGCAAGAGTATACTCCTATTATACATATCTCCTAAAGTATACTTCTATATTGAGGAGTATACCTTAAACACCCTTAGATTGATAGGAGACCAGTGTCCCAGCTGTGACTTGAATATTGGTTAAAGCAGAAACATACATATAAAGTAATAAGCGCCAGGTGTTATCATCAGGGGCATCGCTATGATTGCATCAAGCAGTTATCACAACCTATGCACTCTAGTGACACCAGAAATATCACTCACATGTTATCTATGCATCTCCCTAATTCTTTCAGATTTCTTTTCATAAGTTCTTATGGTACATTATAGGTAATTTTGAATTTAGATAGTTAACTAATTCAGGTTTTGCGGAAGTCAAATTTAGTGGCAAGTGGATACTTGACAAATCTTACACTTTTTTATGAATCAAAATCTATTTTTTTTTTTTCTTTTTTCTCGTAACATTAATACTATAGATATAGATTATGGCACAAGCCATAATCTTTCGGCCATGTCTTTATTGTAGAAATAACACACTGAGGTAAAGGTACAAAACCTAAAGTTCGTGACCCCACATAAATAAGGAGGAGCAATCACACTCCGGATCGGATCCGGAGCAAGAGCAAAATAACTGGGCCAATTAAAATTGACACAGGCAGCTCCCAGAAAGAGCCGTGTCCACATCACTCGCACGCGATCTCTAGAGGACGCCTGTTAATCGATACCATTAATTTTATTCTGTCGGATGTTTGCTCAGAAAATTTTCTTGAACGTTTTAATGAAGTGAATTCGATTATCGAAATTGTATCGATACGTATCTCAAATTCTATTTACAAACATGTCGTTTAACTTTTCGACTTATTAAGCTTCATAAGTTGTACTTTTAAAATTATAATTAGTTAAGTATATTTTTATAATTACAATTAGTAATAATGTATTAAAGTGCTTAGAGTAAAATCTTTTATTAAAAGTGTGTAGAAATGCTTTTTTTGGTTTGAAGCACCAAAAAAAGCATTTCTACACAATCAATCAATTAATCATATCATATTCAATCGGCAATTAAATTTGCAGTAACGATTTCGAATTTTGATAGTATATTTTATTATTAATTGATTAAAATTCCAAACATTCGCCTATTTATAAATGAATATTTAGAACTTTAATAAATAAATGATATATATTTAAAATTCGAAATCAACTGATATATAAAACTAGAAATCGATACTGCAAATTTTATTGCCTATTGAATATGATATGTTTGACTCAAATAATAATTGTTTCAAAAATTAAGACTGAAAAAACCACGCAATGGTTTAAACGTAGCCAGAAAATTGACATAAAATTATCTATTATATTTATTATTTATAACTATTTCAAGAAATCAATGAAATAAGTACGAAATCATGCTCCTATTTTTTCGACAATGTTCTCATTGCTTCTGCGTAAAAAAAAACCTAAAAATTAAGAATTTAATTCAATTAAAAGTTAATATTATTACGAGTAAGTATCCGGAATAAAAATACAAAATAAATATTTTAAATTTTTGGTAATTGGCAGGATAAAACGAAACAAAATTAAATTCTATTTTTAAATTTGAAAATTAAAACTGTTAAGGGGTAGATAAATATTGTGTAGGGTGCGTAATTAAAATACACGCGTCGGGCGACAGTCGTGAGGTGCATGGTGTCTTATCGCCTGGGTTTTAATTTGAGGCTGGCATGAGACACGCGAGGCGATCACGCGACCGGGCCCATCCAATGTACGGAACAATACACGTTTTCATTTAAAAAATTAAAATGGTATTCTTTTGTCATTATCAGTGTATGTATATGGCCCGGTCGGAGACATTTTGTATTTTAATTGAAGAGTTGCTAAGTTGTGAGACACAATTTAAAACTGAGGAGTATGCACGCAAGCTACTACAAGATTTAAAAATAAAAAGGCCAGCATATTTGAAGCAAAACATACCTATACACAATGGTGAAAAAAGTACAGCCAACTTTTCGGGTGCGAAAATTGATCTTAGGTTTAAGTTAATGACAAACATATTCAGCTTAGTCGGTAGAGTTCTATGGTTTGTACCAGCTAAGCTACAACTACCACCAATTTAAACTAAAGTTTTTCGCAATCAAAAAATCCGATGGTAATCGGCTTCAGCTTCGGCGGTAGGTTCAGATTCGAAAAATATTGATAAAAAAAATTAAATCACACGGAACAAAACATACTAAATTATTTAGTTAATTAATAGGTCACTAAGATATTTTTGTCGTTAATACCGCAGTGTATTTTTATCAGAAAAATTAACCGTCGAAAGTTCAAAGCTAGTTTGGACAGTTAGTTCTGCCAAAGAGCAAATATATACCTATGTGATCGGAATTATTTCACTATATGCATGCAATATGAAAAGAAAAAATGGTTATTTAAACGAAGTATCAGTGGTTACCTATCAAAAAGGCGATACATTTATGATACAATTTTTTATGTACCGAAAACGTTTAGCCTTTGTTTAATTTCCGTATTTTCGTTTTTTTTCAGCTTTTGGTCAAGCGCTAGCTGAATAGCAAGTTCAAACGTAAGATTTTCGCTTAACGTCTCCGTCACGCAGTATCGATCGAAGTAGTAAGACAATATTCCCTGTCAAAAACTCCAAAGCTTCATAATGTCACGATTCAATAGACACTTATCAATCGTAGGTTACGAAACTACACACAAGGGAACCCTTTTATTTGTTTTTTACACAACGGGCACAAAGCAAACTTGGGAAATGAGATTTCATGGAATAGTTTTTTGGGCCAAAGTTTCGTTGCGTGTCGGATTGTAAATAATTAGCTTATTGAAGCGACGATATCGGGACACCGTCGGCGTCATTGTTTATTTAGTAAGAAAATTGTTGAAAAAATAACGTCTTCCTTCGATCGGCGGATGCTTACCCATTGATTGAATAAAAAGTGGTAATGATTACCGCTTCTCAGGGCTGATTGCACTTGGTGTTAATTACTTTTATGCTCATATCACTGCCTCTGTTACGGTGCTGGACCTTCAAGGAAGTAATAAAAAACAAATATACATCCATATCGTGCTTTGGAGGGCACATCACGTGTATAGATGAGAGTCTATCCACGTAATGTGCGAAGCCAAGTCAGTGGCCTTTAGACAGCCTGAAAACACTGGCCTTCCCTTGGCCAAACCCGCAGTTGAGCACCGCGGTGAAGTACTCTCTACACCCCTTCGATCATTAATCCATATAAAAAGAAAGCTTTTCAAATATACTCGTAACACTCCCAGTTCTAACTAGGTACATGGCAACAGATTAAAAGTTTACCAGAGATATGAGCATAGTCAAAAACAAAACTAAACCACATAGATGTCATGAAGAAACAAACGACAATAGACACTAGATGGACACACGCAATGATATTTACTACGTAGAATAAAATAATGAAGCAACACCATCATGAACTACCAGAGATAGAGAAATAAAACGCTGTAGGCAATTTGAATGATGGTCCGATGAAATTAAAACTGTAACAGGAAAGACATGATCCAGATTAGCATTATCAAGAGAAACATGGTAGGAGTTGGAAGAAGCTTTTCTCAAATATAGACAAACAGATACTACTAATAATTATTTTTTGCAAATTAAATACCACATAAAAGTCATGTATTGGATTGGTCTGAATAAAGGCGTATTATTATTATATTATCTGCTTCTATTTTTACTTTGATTTGACTTACGCGTCAAATGTAACTAAAAATGGAGGCAAATAATAAACGTAAATAATAAGCGAAATATTATGAAATGTTTCGTCCCGTGCCAATGCAATCTTTTAAGAGCTTTCTTATCGGCATCAATATATAATCATCCCACTGTCGCGATACGGGATTCCCCTGCTGCTCAACTGTGAGTTGTTGGAGGCCAGTGTTTTCAAGCCGCCCAAAGGCCACTGATTTGGCTTAACGACTGGCATCTAATGATAACAGTAATAGTGACTTAGCAAAAAATGATTCGCATGATGATTATTTTCTGTTAACAATTCAAAATAGTAAAGAAATATTTTATGCCTTCGTTACAGAATTCAAATAGCGGAAAGTTTAAGGCTATCCACGCGACCGGAGACTTGTTCACCAGCTATTTACTAATAAGCCTCAATAAGCCTCATAAAGTTAATCTTTGCGGTAAGAATTTAGCAAAAGACAATTTATTGGTTCATTGGAAGTTTCCAAGTCCGTCATTAATTGAACATTCGCCGCAAGTCAGATACTCCAAGTTTAGCAATATTTGAGCCCTTATTTGTCGCTTCATTGATTTACAATAACTTAATAATGACAGCCCTTTTAAGGACCTATATTAGTTTGGAAACTCGATATTATTTAGGAAAGTTGGTGGTAACTTTGCCGCTATCTGTATTAAACTAATATATTCGGGTTCGAGTGACATCACATATAATCCTATCTGATGAATATACTAAGTGGTATAAATCTATATATGTACCTCCAGCAAAATTACATGTTGTTGTAGGTTAAATTCGGAGGTTCCCAATCTATTTTATACGAAACACTCTTTCAAAAGTAGATATAGTGCTAAGATTTACGTCCAATGTATTGCTCCACATTAATATTAAATAAATTGCGTTTTATGTGTTTTATAAGACCATAGCCGGGTTAGAAGCTACTATAATAAATAAGGAGAAAATTTACAAACTATTTATAAACAATACCACTCAGTGGATACGAGTGAATATCAAGTGGGCACTGGAAATAAGACGGCATTAGTTCCGCTACTCGCTCCTAAAGAATCTAATATAATAGTAGTAATTTTTTTTTTTTTTTATACCACTAAGGTGGCAAACAAGCATACGGCCCGCCTGATGGAAAGCAGTTACCGTAGCCTATGGACGCCCGTAACACCAGAGGCATCACGTGCGCGTTGCCGACCCTGTAAAAACCTCTTTACGCCCTTTTTGAAGAACCCCATGCTGTAGTCTCCTGGGAAAACCTCAACAGGCAGTTCATTCCACAGCTTAGTAGTACGTGGAAGAAAACTCCGCTGGAATCGCACAGTACGTGACCACTTCGGTTCCAATGTGTGAGGATGAATTCCCTGTCGATGGCGAGCGGTGCGACTGTAGAAGGAGGCCATGGGCATCATGTCAAACAACTCCTCTGAACACACCCCATTGTACAATCGGTAGAACACGCAAAGGGAAGCAAAATCTCTTCTCAGACTCAAAAGTTCTAAACCGTCCGTCAATTTGGATTCGTTAACAATCCTCACAGCGCGTCTTTGGATTGAGTCACAAGGTGCAAGCTGGTATCCAGGCGCTCCCGCCCATAGATGACAACAGTACTCCATATGCGGCCGTACTTGAGCTTTGTAAAGCTGAAGCCTTTGCCGCGAGTTGAAGTACTGCTTCGCTCTGTTGAGCACAGCTTCTTCGATGCCAGCTTGACCTTCTCCTCCAGATGACATCGAAACTGAACGTCGCTGGAGATTTCAACTCCTAGAATCCCAATAGATTTTGTGATGGTGAGGGGTGTGTTTTCGAAGTGTGGAGCCACAGCAAATGGGGTTTTCTTAGCGGTAAACGCGCAGACTTGTGTCTTAGAGGGGTTAAAACGCAATAAGTTTTGTCGCCCCCAGTCCGACACTCTACTTAGTGTGTCCCCGATTTCCGACACAAGTTGTTCGCGGCTCTCCTCCACCAAAGAACGGGGAATATTTGCGCGGCCCGTGTAATAAGTGTCCCCGGTGCTATCGTCCGCATAACAATGAATGCTGTCAATTGACAACATATCATTAATATGCAGCAGAAACAGCGTCGGGGACAAAACAGAACCCTGCGGGACGCCAGCATTAATGTCCATGCTGTCAGAGCAACTGCCATCTACAACGGCTCTAATGCTTCTGCTGGACAAGAAGCTAGCAACCCATTCGCATAATCCCTCAGGCAAACCGTATGCAGGTAACTTTGAAAGAAGACTACGGTGCCAGACCCGATCGAACGCCTTTGCCATATCCAGGCTAACCGCCAATGCCTCTCCTTGACTCTCCACCGCCAAAGCCCATCGGTGCGTAAGATACACTAGAAGATCACCAGTTGAGCGACCATGGCGAAAGCCATATTGTTTGTCGCTGATCAAGTCGTGATCCTCTAGGTATCTAAGGAGCCGGTTATTGATTACGCGCTCCATCACCTTGGAGAGAAGGGAGGTAATAGCAATGGGCCTGTAATTCGATGGGTCTGATCTGTCGCCCTTTTTAGGCACTGGGTGCACGTTCGCAGTCTTCCACATAGCCGGAACTTGTCTAGTGGAGTATGAGAGCGCGAACAAGCGCGTAAGTGCAGAACACAACTCAAGAGCACACACCTTTAACACCACTGCCGGTATGCAATCTGGCCCTCTCGACTTGTGAATATCGAGGGAGAGCAACGCCCGCCGGACATCTCGCTGTGTAATCGAAATTTCCGGCATGGAGTTACCGCACCATGAGATAGTAGGTGGTACGGCGTCTCCCTCGTTTAATGTCGAGTTGGAAGCAAAGAGATTACCCAATAAGTCGGCCTTCTCCTTAGCACTATAGGCCAGACTGCCATCCGGTTTTTGCAATGGTGGAAAAGACGACTGACAGAAGTTTCCCTCGGCAGCCTTAGCGAGCGACCAAAAAGCACGACTCCCAGATGGGTGCTTAGCCAGGCGCTCACCAATTCTGCCGACGAAATCATACTTTGCCCTAGCAATCACTCTCTTACTGAACCTCGAGGCAGCATTAAACTCACGTTTCAGGCCAGAAACATTCAGATCCCCATTTATACGAGCCGTGGTCCAAGTCCTGTACGCAGCCTGCTTGCGAAGTATAGCTTCGCTACAAGACCGATTAAACCACGGCCGTTTTTTAACACCCGCGGTGGCCACCCGTCGATTTGGGATGAATAATTCCATCCCATCCATAATCGCCCCAGCCACAGCGGATGCACAGGAGTACGGTAATGTCTTCCGACCCGAAGCAGAGCTGCCTCCACGGGTACGATGCATAGAATTCACGCAATCCATCCCAATCTGCCGACTTGTAGTGCCACACACGACGCCATCCGGCAGGCCGGGGCGCGTCAGGGCTAGCGCAGGGCACCTGGGTCCGGACGAGGCAGTGGTCTGACGACCCAAGGGGAACGTCCACTGTGATCTTATACCCATCCGGACGTGTGGTCAGCAGAAGGTCCAGAAGAGAGCTTGTATGGTCCTCGATGTCCGGTATTCTCGTTGGAGAGTGTATCAGCTGGGAGAAACCATAAGCCAGAGCAAAGTCGTGAACAGACCTCCCCGCGAAGTCAGTGGATCGAGAGCCAAGCCACTCGGTGTGGTGGGCATTGAAGTCTCCTAAAATCACTAACTCCGCGGAAGGATACTGTTCCATGGCTCTGTCAGTCGCCAGTTGTAGGTGCTCGATCATCCGAGTTGTGTCTGAATCACCGCTATGAGACCTGTAAAGGCACGCGTAGATACAGGTGTGGCTACCCTGGTCCACGCGCACCCACAATATTGACAGGTCCCTGTCTTCAAGGCCGTGAAGGCGTCGACAGCAAATATCCTCCCGGGCGTACATACATACCCCAGCTCGACGTACAAAAGAATATTCGAGTTTGTACCCAGGGTATAACAAGTACGATGTGTCAGCCGGGCAGGATATTTGCGTCTCAGTCAAAAAAAGCAGGGTCGGCTGTGCAGTTTCGAGGTGTTGGTGAACTGCATTAATGTTTGCGTGAAGACCCCTAATATTACAGAAGTCCACCTTGAGTGTGGAAGAGGATGCCGCTGGAGTAAATCGCTTTCTATTTTTCTTCACGGCCATAAAAAAAAGATGTCAGAGGAATTATGAGAAGTCGCCTCAATGACAACACGACAGAAAAAAGCGCGGTGTCTACCCCCGCAGTACAGTGCAGGTTGTGCGGTTTGCTAGCGCGGCGGGCGGAAGGGCCCCCGGTCCCCCCCTGCTGCAGTAGCCGGGTCCACTCCGGTCTCCTCCCCCGGCACGACTACTACAACAGGGACTTTACACAGGTTGGCGGTTCAGCCTCCCGGGGCGGAGATTACGTGATCCCCGGGTTCGGGAACCCTACTGACCTGCGGGCGGCCAGCGGACAGCCGTTTCACCGGGTCTCCCTGACCGCCGCGCCAACACGCCGCGCCTACACCGCTGGCAGCGGTTCGACAACCACTGGTCTCCGCGTTGTCAGCATGACGACTTCTCAAATAAAAGCCGTGGTGACCTTGCTCACTCGCAGGAACACGGCAAAGCCATTATGGCTGCGGTCTTCTGCAAGGTGGAGGTACTTCCCCATTCGGATGCTGGCCAAGCTTTGAACAAGAGACCACACTATGCCCCTCCCCCATCAGAAATAATAATAAAAGCGAGGCACAGTACGATCTCTCATTGCGTCCTACCTCTCTTAAAAATAAAATAAAATAATAAAAGAGAGGTAGGAAGCGTAATTGTAAGCTACCCGACTGGGGAATGTACCTCCACCTCACAGAATACCGCAGCCAAATAACAATTCCCTTGAGGGTTGTTGTGTTCCTACGAGTGAGTGAGATGATCAGAAAGGAAGGAGATGCTGCATTGGCAGCGGGGGTGGCGGCGCGCGAGCGACATTTTATATTGCGAGTACGTCTATATTGTCTACGGTAACCGCTTCACATCAGGCGGGCCGTATGCTTGTCACCACGCGACGTAGCATAAAAAAATCAAAGTTATAGCTACCGTCATCTGGGGCGACTTTCAATTCATGGGGTCTTTTTAATTATTAATATTTCATTATTAAAAAAAAATTGTATCTTGTCCTATAACTGGATTAAAATGAACACAGCGGTGATTTATTTTTTATCTGGCAACTTGCATTTTGGCTATCTTGTGAGGTGAGTGCCACTGCCTCCACGCACTGTTTTACTTTTTTGAACAAAAAATGAACTACATTCCATGGTAAATAACGTAAGATATGGATGTATATATAACTTTACTTCCACAGACTAGACATTTATACCCAGGGACATGATAATCACTTACAATATTAATGATCTCATTGGCAATAAGAAACGATTTCAGTTTTCACAATCGTCCGCCATTTTTATTTTTACGTAATTGTTTAGTATTTGGGGTATGTATTCTATATATATATTTTGGGCAATGTAATTATCAAAGTATCGCCTCTGGGGATTGTAACTGTAGAGTGGTTGCTTTTGTATTGATTATCAATTTCACCCGATTTTATTTTTAGGTTATAACTAGATGAATCTGGTACAATATTTTTTGTATACAACTAAGGTGGAAAAAGCATATAATCCGCTTAATGGTTAGCAGTCATCGCAGCCTATGGGTATCTCGCTCTACCTATGTATATCGTATAGCTCGCTATACCAGTAGTATCACACACGCGTCGACACTGTAAAAACCTCTTCACGCCTTTCTTAAAGAACCCCAAGCTGTTGGGAAAACCTCGTCAGGTAATTCATACCACAACCTGGGAGTCCGTGGAAGAAAATCTCTCTGGAACCGCACAGTTCGCGACCATCTTGGCTCCAATGTGGGAGGATGGAATTTCTCGATTAAAATGATGTTACAAGAAACCGAAGATTTCACGGATTTATAGATTCTTCTCGGAGAAGACATTACAAGAAGCTCTTCAGACAATCACTGATGGTGAAATGGATATAAACGCAGCTCCAGCTCAGTCTACAAAACTTCCATTTGAATCGCACGTTTTAAATAATCATTTTTAAAAAAGCTTTCAAATTTGGGAACCACTGTTTTATAGCATTTACTAAACTATGTACGAGTACTAAGATCTGTACGTGCAATCACCAGTTCGTTGTAGTTCAAAAGTGTTTCTTTTGTAAACAAGAAAACTATTGGTTTTCTACCACCAAAAACTATGCACTTTATGGCTATTGAAATATGAGGTAAATTCGCGTGAATAGCAAAGCAAATTAATAACTGAAGTTGAAACAAAATTTCCAATAATCGAACGGCAGATGTCAACAAAGAAAGCAAACTTTCAAAAGAGTTGGAAAATAATATTGTTCCCACCGTCATAGTATAATATTATTCAGTTGGATAACTTTCTAGAAATGTACTGTGCTCTTATCTGGGTCTATTTGATGACTAGTCTCTTTACCTGGCTAATTTGTTTGTATAATTATTATAAGGTTTCACGGTTCTAGAAAAAAAGTTCTTCAGAGCCTGTCTTTGTATTATTTTTTCATCTTATTCCAGGCTTCATGAACACGCCGAAAAACAATTTTACGAATCTTTTTGTGCATCAGATCAGTTACTCGCTCAACAAGTTTCTGCCAAAAATTGGACGTATATATAATGTATAATATATGTTTAAGATGACAAACATCTTCAGCTTGGACGGTAGGGCTCCGACGGTGACGCTGGTGCTTGCTAGCTAAGAACTCTCAATTACTATTACATATTTTAAGATGAAGTTTGATTTGCGCAATCAAACAATCCGTTAGCAATCGGTTTCAACTTAGGCGGTAGGGCCCCCGGTCATACCGGCGAAGATCTTTGTGATATCTGTACTGTAATCAATAGAAATAAAACCTTAGTACTTACAAATGTGTTACTCTATTTTATTTAGTGACTAAATATTTTTATCAAATTTGAACCAAACTATGTGTAGGTACAGAGTGAGTATACTACATATTGTTATACTGTGTTAATATATTTCTGGAGTTAATAGTAAACAAGGGGGCGTTTGATATACTTGTAAACTAATAAGCCGCCCGTACGATCTGTAACTCTGTATTAATAAACAATAGACAAATACGCTGAGACATTCGATCTCTGAGGGGAGGATTAATTGATTTTGATGGTTGCTACCTACTAGACATCGTCATTCTCAATTGTCTATTCTTTTATAAAACTTGTCCAAATATAGCTTTCTCTGTTTACGTATGTACTAATCATTCCGTACATTTAATTTTCTAAGTGCTTTATAAAGTCCAAGGAATAAAGATATTTTGATTTGATTTATGGGCAAGTGCAGCTAAAGCTGTTCAACCTCGAAACTTCGACCTTTGTACCGTACTTGTTTTAACAGTCATACTTTAGTGGACTAGCATGAAAACCCAAGATAGGCTATCTTGTCGCCGTAGGAGAGCCGACCCCACTTAAAGTGGGATAAGGACAAGAGAAGATAGAGCTGGGATATGGGTCTTCCCGCAACTGAAAGTGTCTAGAGCGTACTCCACCACGCTGCTCAACTGCGACATGGAGGAGACCAGTGTTTTCAAGCCGCTCACTGGCTAAACTTAAGGACAGTTATCTAAAGACAACAGCAGGGACCGAGGGTATCACGTGCCGTCCGAAGCACAAAGAAATTCGAGATAAAAAATACCCACTTATCGACAGGCTACGGTAAACGTTGCTTAACTGGCGTCATCGATTAGTCGGATACGTGCATCGACGTTATCATAGACTTCCTTTAAAGTTTCATATCTTTGGGAAAATTATCACAAGTAAAAAACTGTCGCAAGCGTCAATAGGCTGCGATGACTGCCTTCCATCATATCAGTATCAGGTAGTTCGTACGGTTGTTGTCACTCTAGTGGTATAAAATAATATTTTGTCTTCCAATTTAGACCAAAGGGGCAATTCTCGTCACTAAATTGTAGACAAAATTCATTCCGATCTCTATCGATAGTCAAATTTGGTATTCTCGTATCAGAATAACGAATTTCAAAGTCTAATTTAAGTGGTAATATATCAAAATATGACCGAAAATAAACAACTTAATAATGATATTTTGCCAACAATAATAGTTGATAATATTATTTCACGAAATCAAGTAGATAAGTATATAATTTTTAGCCATTTAACAATTCAATCTCGATTCGGTCAACTTTCATTCAGTGATCATACAATAACGAGAAAAATTAAAACGACCTATAAATTAAAAAAAAATGGATAGAGGTTGTGTCCTGGACACGGCCGTATGTTGTACGTGAATACGTTATATACACTAAAATTATCTCAAAATGGCAGCGCTTCCTCATCCCCAGCACGTGATGTTCCATAGTCCTTACATAGCGTATCTTTTATCCTTTATCTATCCAATGGTGTTATTGAATTTTGTATGGAGATGATAGATTTGTAGCTGCAACACTAAACTGTACCCCCCGATTTTGTTACCTACCATTTGTTTTTTTGAATTTAATTTGCCTCCCTATTGAAGCAATTTTAAAGACTATTTAGGTCAAAACAAAGAGAACAAAATGCGGTAAGGTTTATTACGTACCGTGGTGCTATAACAGTA
Organism: Hypsopygia costalis; assembly: GCA_937001555.2. Lineage (NCBI taxonomy): Eukaryota > Metazoa > Arthropoda > Insecta > Lepidoptera > Pyralidae > Hypsopygia > Hypsopygia costalis. Next base: position 9,045,653 of record OW443335.2, read on the forward strand.
ATTCACATTTCCATGATATACGACGTGCGTCACATTGCGTCGCATTTTACGAGCAACCCTGCCAACTAATCTTCCAAGTATTGGCTTGTTAGTACCACATACTGGACGTTTCCTAGTGTTATGATGTCGTTGCTGAGAAAAATAAGAACAGAAAATCTAGGGCTGTGGCAACCGCCTTAATAATATACCAACAGACCGGTATTTTACGTAGGCATTTATTACCTCGTAATTAAATACGTATACACCCTGAGGAGCTCGATGGCGTTGTTGGGCGTATCAATCTAATCGAACACGCAAGTTAAGCAACGTTGACCGCAGCCTGTCGTGTGCTGTGTTCCTACATGGGTTTATTTATCTCGAGCTCCTCCGTGCTTCAGAAGACACGTTAAGCCGTCGGTCCCGGTTGTTGTCATTAGATAATAGTCGTTACACCAAATCACTGGCTTTTAGGCAGCTTGAAAACACTGACCTCCGCCAACCCGTAGTTGAGCAGCGTGGTGGAGTACGTTCTAAACCCTTTCAATTGATGGGAGATTCATATCCCAGCAGTGGGATGAATAAGGGTTGACAACGACGATAACGGCGACATCTTTTATGTATAGTTATGCAAGTAACTATATATTTTCTTGGTTGTTGCTGAGGAGCGCGATGGCGTCGACAAGCGTGTCAGTCTAATCGATCACGAACCATAGTCAGTTTATAATATAACCACTTTCCTTACGAAAACATTGAATTACCCTCCATCCAATACAACTTTTTTCTTTAACTCATTTACTGTTCGTGCACTGCACTGGAATAAACTACCAGTGGTAATACCAGACATCACTGTGACCACTTTCAAAAAGAAATTAACAGAGCAATATTTTACTCAAGTTAGTTGATTATTAATTATAAGTATTTGATGATATGCTTTAGATAAATTTTATTGCTTTAAATAAATATATGCATATTATTAGCTGACCCGGCAAACGTTGTTTTGCTATATAAATTTAGGGGTTGATCGTAGAGTGGTGAAAATTTGGGGTTGTATGTATTTTTATATGCTATATCATAAAAAAATAAAAACAAAAAATTATGTCTAAAAAATTAAAATTAAAATTTAGGACCACCCTTAACAATTACGGGGAAAAATAGATGTCCGATTCGCAGACCTAACCGACATGTGCACAAAATTCATAACATCTGTATACAACACGTTTGCATATTTCGCCTACCAGTCAAATAATATTTTTTACTATTGTTAATGTTGGCTTGAAGAAATCTCTTTTAAACAGATAAGCTCACCCTTGTACACCTTGTTGTTTACGCTGTTTTATTTAACCATGTTATATGTATGGGTAGAAACACAAACACCATCTGTTTACCTTGATAATGCCTTAGCGACGCAACTGGTCGGTAAAATTAAATATAATTGGAACAGTACAAGTGCTAAGATAACATTATGATAATAATGTTCCACCAAATGCCAACAATCAACAGTATCAACTTCATGTCATGCAATAAAGAATATAATATTAATGGGTTTATTTATCTATCTGGACTACTCTTTCCGGGATTCAAACTATCTCTCAACTAATGTAGAAAAAAACTCTTTCTCAATTATAACATAGTTAAGAATGATAGACAATTTTAACAACAATCCATTGTAAAATAAAAATAAAATAAAGTTATTATTAATTTATTCAGGTAAATTATGTTACACTTAATAAACAGGTGTTGGAGTCCACTTTTAAGTTATAAAATACTTGTACCCGTAGGCTCCGCTCTTCCGTATCTATTCAAATGCTTGAACTTGAACCTGAACAATAATTAAACTAGACAGAGTAAAGAAAACAAAAAAAAAACCGGACAAGTGCGAGTCGGACTCGCCCACCGAGGGTTCCGTAGGTACGTAGTATCATTATTAAATTTGATATTTTTCATTAAAAATAAGAAATAATGCGTCGAAAAAAATAAATAAAATATATTTTGCAATGTGTACATCAAGCCCTTTCATATGATACCCCATTTGAACTAGTAGTTTCAATTAGAAATTTCGACACCCTATAAAAATATAGACCCCCTATTTTTTAAGATCTATTTACAAATGTATAGTTTTGAGATTTATTCCTGTACTTGTAGTCTATAACGATGTTACTTGCCAAATTTCATAGTTCTAGGTCAACGGGAAGTACCCTATAGGTTTTGATTCCCTTGAGTGTGTCGAAATATGCGTTTTTTGCTGAATAAACGGCCGTAACTTTTTTCTACGTAAACTTAGCAGTTTGATTTTTTTTTAACTTCATGGGACCGTAGACCTGAGTATACAGTTCAAATTTCAGCTTAATACCTCCACGCATTCTCGACATAGAAATTCTTGACAGACAGACAGACAGACAGACAGACAGACAGACAGACAGACAGACAGACAGACAGACGGACAACAAAGTGATCTTATAAGGGTTCCGTTTTTCCTTTTGAGGTTCGGAACCCTAAAAAGAAAATAAAATGAATGAAAAGAATAGCGTGTGTGTCTTCGTGTGTCTGTTCCTGTGTGTTTATGCGCCTGTGTGCGCGTATGTGGATGTGTGTGTGTGTGTGTACTAGTTGGTGTAGTAATACCTCTGCAGTGTTAAAATGGCATTAATCACAAAGCAATTCATCACTAACAAGCAGTATTAGTGATAAAACTCTCCAATTCATCATAGGTTAGTTCTTTAAGCGAAGTTGTTACTGTAGTGTACAGTAGCTGGATTCTCAAAGGAATTAGCGCGAAAACCACATATCAAAATTACACCCCCTTAATCCCATATTAACGCACGCGTAGTTTAATTAAACTGTTAATTCGAGCCGTTAGCAGTGCTCCCCTCAGTACCTCACACCGTCTCTATACCACGGTACGTTACGTTTTAATGTTCTGCCATAAGGTACTGCTTTCTGCTCCTGAAATATTGTATTATGTGCTAATTCCGAGAGAATATGGCTTACCATCAAATTTAAAACGTTATAAGTATACGGTTGATGCAACCTGTTGATTAACGTCTCAACTGCATGGAAGGTTCACGGGAGACTTAAGTATCTAATACTTAGATTTATACTACATCGTGTAAAAATCAAGCATACGGCCCGCCTGTTGTGAAGTGGTTACTGTAGGCATATAAACGCTCGGAACATGACTTATCGCTCGCGTTCCGCCACCCTTACTACCAACACAGCAAGTCCATTCGTTCACCGCTGGAACGCAGCCCTCAAGAGAATCCTTATTGGGCTGCGATATTCTTTGCGTGTTTCCCCAGTTGGACCAGCATATGCATACGCTGTGCTCTACCTCTTTTTGCCAGGGCCTCTTTTCCCAGTCAGCAAGGTGCACCGAGTGCAGGTGTGATTGTGTTTAGCTCAAAGATGATGATGATGAATACCTACACTCCAATCTGTAATTCATTCTCAATCCTAATCATATAGCGATTATCATTATAGGCACTAGCCATATACATTATACGGATTATTACCATTTAGTCGGTAGGGCTGGTGTGGAAAAATGAGTTTCCGTAACTTGCCGAAATTTCCTAAGAAAGTCATCGATGTAAGAGAGAAAAAAAAATGATAAAGATTTATGTTACTAATGCTTGCATTAGCAAAGTGCCATCCAGCGCCATCTTTGATGCTGATCATAAGATTATAATTGACTTCAAACATAGCGGCGAGCTACTTATACCATTAACGGTAACAGTGTACCTTCTCAGAAGCCTCAACCTCCGAAGAAGAAAAAGTTAATTAGGTAGAAATTTTGGATGTGCAACTGAAATTTTGCCCTTTTAATTTCAGCTGCATTATAATGTAGATCATCAAAAACTAATCAAAGCGGATAGCTAGCTCATCGTGCCAACGAAGTAATTGCTTACAACGCTCGGCGTAATAGCAGCAAACCGCATGACGGCGCTGCTCTATGAAGCCGTTCTTTGACACTTGGAAGTGTTCGCGAATTTCACTTGACGTTGGAGCAATACAGCATATCGATAGATAGGTATCGATAAATTGCTAACCAAAAATGCAACAAGCTCGTAATTACACTCTCAGTATCAACTAAGTTATTTCAAAAACTGAACAGTAAGAAAGTAAAGTAAATGCAAATTTTTAGAAAACGTTAACTTAACTTAACGTAATAAGCTCACTCATGTATATTTGTCGGGAAAGCCGACTAGTTTCGATCTCAAACGGAGACGATAGACCACACAAAATAAAGATTTTGTGCCTTCCACCCTTTTTCTATCGCGATGAGCACTAATTTTACACAACTATTTTTTATTTGTTATACACAAATATAAGTGACTTGCCCGTTAAATTCTATGTATTGATTTTCTATAATGTTTCACGTGTGTTTTAATAATAACGTTAACGTAATCTTATGTATGACTATTTTATTTTGACAGAAGCTCAAATGTTGCAATTTAGTCCCTTGATACTGTTGGTATGTGATGTGGTTTAAGAAATATGTTTTTTTATGAACATTTTTATGAATCCGCTCATATCCTTGTTCTATACATAAAACGAAATGGCAACTAGATTACATGGAAGTTAATTTTCTTTTTTTAATTTTATTGGTTAAGCAAATAAAGAAACTAAACATATACTTACATCTCTTATAAGGCAAATTAATATTTAAAAAGTTAAAACCACGACAGCTGTAATAAATTTAATATTGTTTTCTATAAATCTAAAATTTATTAAATTATATACTTTGATCGAAATTTTTACATTAGAACTGTAACGTTAGAGAAATAACGAATTTTATGTTTGCTGTTTTTTTTTACTGTTAATTGAAAATGATATATTAAATTAACACAATTTAATTATCCTATGACACTTAGTATGACTCAAATTTTAGTTCAAATATCGATAAACAGTATAGTGCAACACTAGCCCCGACTAGATTGACGCGTTGTTTGAACCTCGCCAGCCAAGATGTAATGAGTTCGCAAGCAGTTTGTCAGCCAATTAAACACCTTTGCTTTATTAAGAAGCCGCAGCGAGTACCTGAACCGAATCAAAAGGCTCTGTTCTTTAGGGATGTTTTCTGTCTATGGTTTTTGATAACGAGTTCATGATTTTATTGCGGAAGTAATTTGGAATAGCGCGTTCATTCGTGATTTTGGTAATTGTGCTAGTCACTTTGATCTTTTAGGGTTTCGGTTTTGGTATTCTCATCACATCACTCTATCCGTCCGCCATTTTATGCAAACCTAAAAAAAACCGTTCAATAAGAAAGTAAGCAAAACTATTGTACTATGGATAGTTATCTAACAGATAATCATCCCTATTGCTTATGGTAAAAAAAAGTTTGTCACGACGTTTGTATATTTGTGACTAGCTGTGCCCGCGACTTCGTCCGCGTGGAATAGTGTCTTTGGGCAGCATTTTTAAATATTTCGGCTAATTATTTTACAAATAAGACACATACGTATTATACTTATATGAGTTGCAGTGTGCCATCTAGTGCTTATATAGCTCTTTTGTGGAACACTGTACATTCATCCCAACCAACAGCTTACACTGCTGCAACTTTCTTCCGCGCTCACTGCTTTTGCTAATGTTACATACCGGCATGTCCTCATCAGCTAAGTTCAATATAAATAGAGAATTTATAACTATTTTTTGGACATTTATTGTAAATGCCCGGCATTTTGCCCATCTTTAGTACGGCGCGATGCTTGGCAAGTTTTTTACTCGCGTTAATTTCAGTTTCTCATTTTGTAATGACTGCGTAGATGTTATCTACATCAGGATAGCACTAATATTTTGTCTCTTGTCGCAAACTTATAAAACATTCACTTATACCTTACATATTTCCATACAAACTTTCATCCCCTATTCCCTATTGTTATTTTACCCCCGTGTGGGTAAAACTTTTACAAACTTTGAATGTCATATTTATTTATATCGAATCAACAGCCTAAAAAATAAATTTCAAGCTTCTAGCTCTAAAAATAACGATACTTCCATACAACCTTTCACCCCCCCTTTTAACCCCTTACAACCCTTTTTTTGCATTAAAAAGTAGCCTATATCCTTCCTCAGGCTCTAAACTATCTGTGTACCAAATTTCATTTAAATCGGTTCAGTAGTTTTGCCGTGAAAGCAGGACAGACAGACAGACAGACAGACAGACAGAGTTACTTTCGCATTTATAATATTAGTAAGGAAGTAAGGAAGTAAGGATTAGTAAGGATTAATGTTAAATTTATTAATGGTTTTGCATAAATTACAATAAAAAAGTACCTACTTAAGACCAGCTTCAGTCCGCAGCATCGCTCCACGTGAACAAATTAGGAGAATAAAATAGTATTCTCTTTTTTATACCACTAAGGAATCAAACAAGCATATGGTCCGCCTGATAACAAGCAGTTACCGTAGTACCTATAGACGCATATAACACCAGAGGCATCATATGCGCGTTGCCGACCTTAAAGGATTTTGAGTCCCACTCTAGTATTTTCTAAACTAACATAGTGGACATTAAAAGTATTCTGTACGAGTATGTATATTAATCCAGAACATAAAGCTAGATGTGTACGCTGAAGTTTGTCTTAAATATATAGGCAAAACCAAAAATAAATTACACCCGAGCAAAAGTTGCAAATCTAAAGCAAAATTGTACAGAAGATTATATTCGTCGTCGTTCGTCTCGTATCATAACAAATTTTACGATAAATATGATTACTGCAAAAATATAGCAGCATATATACAGCCGCCGTAAAAATAACTAAAGCAAGACCTATGTCATACCTATGTGTCATAAAAGTAAGCAGCTAGAACTATATCTCACGACTTGATTCCACTAATAAAGATACATAGTTACAAAAGACATAAAGATCGCTGTTAAGGACGACCCACACAGATTTTTTCATCCGAGATATGAAGACATTGTCCAAGCCATTCATACTGGCTTGAAATAAAGGACTAGACGAAATGAAAAGGATTATTGTTTTAGTTTTATCTTAATCTAACGATATAAGCGTTGGTGTGGGACGACGCGCACATAAAAGTTATTGAGTAGCATTTGAAACATTAATATTTTTAATAATTATTTCAGTTCAAATTTTATTATTAGCTTTAAATAGTAATTCAGTATAAAACAAAATTAGTATTGTTTTATTTTTCTTTCGGACATTATTGTCAGAATTGTGCTGTATCATTATAATTTATTTAATAATCACAACACAAATCATTAAAGTAAAACTGACGTACATATTCAATAAATGTATTAATTTATTAACTATTTCATCATCATCATCATCAGGTCATTTTAGTCTCTACTACAGGAGCACGACCCTCTCTCGTCCGTCACAGACAGGAGGATTTGGCCTACACTCCCCACGCTGGCCAGACGGGTTGGGGAAGAGAAGATATTAACTATTTATGTTGTATAAATTAACCATGTCTATATTATTATGTCCATATCCATGTACATACTATGTTACAAGTTGAATACATGAAATTCATCAAAAGTTATCCAGGTTCACGGCAATGTGTTGATGAAGTTCTTTTCATACAAACTAATCTACGTCGGAAAAGCTGACAGAACACTAATGCTAGATCGTTTACGTTTAAATCTAGAAAACGTGTGTCTTTTCTGAATCTAGAAAACGTGTTCTTGAGTTTCTTGCCAGTTCTTCTCAAGAAGCCCCGTCGCCGGAACTGGCACTTAAATTCACTTTCACATTCAAGATAGTTTGATGAAAGTGAATCTAAGCTCTGCGGATTTAGAGTAGTGATGATTTATACATATTCTTATATTTAATTTGTATGACGTTTCTAAGTGCTTTATAAAGTCCAAGGAATAAAGATATTTTGAATTTTGAATTTTGAATTTTGAATTTTAATATAGGTAAGTAAGTAAGATCTAGAGGGGAGGCCTATGTCCAGCAGTGGACTTCCAATGGCTGAGATAATGAAGTAAGTAAGAGACGAGAAAAGATTTTCTGTTAACTAACGTATATCGCACAGCTTGAAGGCATGATATAAAATATTTTTTTAATGATCATCTTGAAATTGGGATTGAATTACTGCTTACACATCGACTTAAGGATTTGTGAGTCTCATTCTATATTATAGTATTTTTTAAACTAACACATTGGACTCCGCACCACTCGCTGTTCCGCCGTCACTTCACCGTCACAAGATGGCGACATTTCGTAGTCTCCGTCATTAATTATACGTAGCTCTTTGTCTCTCAAGCTCTCGGTCCATTGTGACAATATTTGGGTCGCGCCTTTCAAAGTGGGACCAACAATGGTCCCTACATAGATGGATCATCGCGGGAGAAGGCTACAGGTAACAGTATAAGATTATTTCTTTTAGTATTTGATTTGGTTGTTCGGATGTTTAAAGAATTATGATAATTTTGTTTGAGAAAGAGTTAATTTAATTAATAAGGCTTTCGTTTAGCTTGATTAAAATTCAGAACGTGGCCGTCTTCGTTAAATATAACACGTCCTGTCCACGGACCTGCGAAACCATGTTAATTTATTTTGCAACAACAATGCAGAGTCGTCATATTCTTTCTTTCACATTGCCAAGAGGTGGAAGTCAAATTCTAAAAGCTTCCTACTTCTACCAAATTCTTATGATTAAATTCGTAGTGTGTCCCAAGGTGTCCGTAGTTTTACCCCGGAACTGCGGTGGACTTCCTTATTCATTACATTTTTAATCAATTTGGTCACCGCTGTTGATCTTGGCTACACAGAAGACACAGCGGAGGGAATGTGTGGTGGGCCTCCGTCAAGTCGTATTTTTCTTAGAGTTAATTATATTTATAATTTGTATCAAATATGGTATGCATTTTATTTTTGAGGTTTCGTACGAAGAAAACGAAATACGAACGATATCTTTACAGTACTCGTATGTTTGTCCGACCATTTGTCACAGCCAATTTTCTCCAAATCTACTTAAAGTACACATATTAATAAAAAGCCAAACACGAGTGTGTAATACAAATAAATAAATAAAATAAATATTTCTGGACAATTTACACAGCGCTATCTAGTTCCAAACTAAACAAAGCTTGTACTATGGGTACTAAATAACTGATATTATACTTGAATACATTTTTTTTTTGTAAATGCATACATAATACTTAGAAAACACCCAGACCAAGACAAATAGACATTTTCATGGACACAAATATTTGTCTCGTGCGGGGATCGAACCCGCGACCTCGGAGTCAATTGCTAGCCATTCGACCACCGAGCTCGTCAAAATGAATTATAGTCGTAAAAATGAATTTTGGATACAAGAGCCAATTTAAAAAAAAAATGAATATAAATGAAATGGTTGGTAAAAGTCACAACATTTTTTATAGATTCAAAATAAATAATAGTTTAAATTTTATTTAAGAAAATAAGGAGAAAATTAACCATTCGTGATTCTTTTATATATATTTCTGGCATAAAGACCTTGTATGTATGTGAATTTCTTAGGCACGACCACGCCACTAGATTTATCTTGTGCCAATAAAATCTAAATACATAGGTACACTCCTAAAACATTATTTAACCTTTCATCTCGTCAGTCGGATAAAAATCAATTGTCTATAATTAGTTCTGAAGAGAAGCAATTATTTGTCTATATTTCATATAAATAATAGAAGCAATAAAAACTTCCATATTAACAGATACAAGCTGGTCCAACTTTCTGAAGTATCGGCTATTGACTTATTGTAATGAATATAGGAAATATCTTCTTTCATTTATGAGAAGCAAACTTAGTCATTTCATTATAATATATCTAGATTAAGACGAAGAGAGGCTAGTACGGAGTGAGCGAGTCAGTAAGTAATTAGTAGAGATCCCTCTAAGGGATAAGTCCGCCTTTGTACTACTTTATTTTGCATTTGATCTCTTGTTATTTTATTTTTTATGTACAATAAAGTTAAAACAAACAAACAAATAGTACGTAGTTAATTGATTTAAACGAAATTCTTTACAGGCAACTTGATCTTCACTGCTTTACGTACGTGGTGGACGTACGTAAAGCAGTGAAGATCAAGTATCACCAGGTAGTTTATTTAAACTACTACTGGCCGGTACCCAGCTTCGTTTCATAGGAGTTCTTGCATGCGACTGCTATAGTTACTTTGGTCGTCTTTCCCCAGCTGCTGCGGAAACCGTTGTGAATCAGGCTGCCGTATACGGCACCCAAGTATACTTGGCACGCGACCATATGCTTGGTATAAAAAAAGATTTTTTTTATCACATATGGGCTGAACATACAAGGCTGGGACTGCGTTGGACAGCTTTTGGACGGTGTCGGCACATCGTCACCGCAGATATACGTAATGCTTGAAGACTAAAGTCTTCAATTTATGCGTCCTCCTGGCTATGACCTACGGTGCAGAGACTGGACCCTGACCGTCCGCGTCGGGCTGGTGAACAGACTAAAAGTCGCACAGCTAGCGATGGAGTAATAATTGAGTTTTCTCTAAGAGATCGAATCCGAAACTAATACATTCGACAGAGAACTAAGGTTGTTGACATAGCTTTTGAAGTCTGTAAGCTTAAGTGATAGTGGGGCGGCCACTTCTGCTGTGACAGTAATGGCAGAAGGGAGTCGAAGGTTCTAAAATGGAGGCCACATCTGGGGTGACGAAGCGTGTGGCGCCCCCGTCTCTGGATAGACCGACGATCACAAGAAAGCGGCTGAAAGCGGTTGGACGCGGAAAGCGGACGATCGCATATGGTGGAACGCATTAGGGACGGCCTATATCTATCAGTGGATAAATACTGGCTGATAATGATGATTTAAAAATATATTTAATTGATACTCAAGAAACTAAATTACTTCCTTAAACTAAATCCTTTCTTTATTTTATGACCATATATAACGGGTTGTTATCGTCAATCAATATATTGGTAAACGACCAGTTATTATAGAGCTTTCCCCCTCTGTCGTGATAACAAAACAATAATGTATAACAAGTGTACCGATCATAATTTCAAGGGTCAAGATATATTGGCGTTTTTGGTATACAAAGCACGTTGGACAATTAACTCGGCCTGGACCTCCCCTTCATTAGAGAGCACGATTTGTGTGTACATTCAGTAAGCTAATTAATTGTTCGTGCGTGTTTTGCAATAGTGCACCTGAATTATTGTACTCTGGGGCCAAATTGTCATTTCATAGAGCAGTAAAGTTATTTTGTAAAATTTATCTAAATTAGAAAATATGCATGTTTAAATGAATTCGAAATGCAACTTTGACAGAGAAATAATTAAGCACATGTAAATAAAATAGAGTTATTTTTGAAAAGTAGTTGCAGGAACACTACAACCCTCAAGAAAACTGTTATTTGGCTGCAGTATCCTATGAGGTGGAGGTACTTCTCCAGTCGGGCAGCTTAAAAAGCTTTTCCCTAGTCTACAGGGTGCACCGCGTGAGGTTGGTTTACACCCCATTTAATTTTATTATTATTCAAATTCATCAGAAAACTTTGTCTTTAACACCTGGATATCCGTTTTTAACACGGGTATAAAATAAAATCCTCTAAAAACACTTCCTAGTCACGTAGTAAACTTATGACATGCAAGGCGCACCTCGGACTAAACTAGGTCAGATCGTATTGAACGCCGTAACAGTTTTTATTCACTCCTCATTAAAATATTCGTTAAGTGCATGAGTGGGGTACAAACAAATATTTTTATTGCCCCTGCCGTTTCAATTTACAATCAGGTTTATTTCAGTTTGCTATTCGGGTTTTATTGTTAGTGCGCAAACGTGACGTGTTCTATGAAATTTATTTGTGGCTTGTTCGATATAAATTTAAACGTTTCTAGGTTTATTTCAAGCTTTTTTACTGTCCACTGTAATTCTAAAATTCAGTATCAATTCAGCCTTAAAATCAATTATATTTAAATTGCCTTGGGATAAGCTCTTATATCAGCCCCCTTACCACCATCTCTTATTGCGATTCAATAACTGAATAGATATTTATTCATACCAATGAATAAGCGACTCTATTCCATTTGAAATAGAGTCGCTTATTCATTGGTATGAATAAGCATTATATCCAGTTATTAAATCGCAATATGAGATGGTGGAAAGGGGGCAGTTACCATTACACAAATTAATTTAGAGTAGGAGGGTGAGGTGCTCAATGGCATCGTTGCGCGTGTCAGTCTAATCGAACACGCGAGTTAAGCAACGTCGACCATACCCTGTCTATCGATGGGTTTACTTATCTCGAGCTCCTCCGTGCTTCGGAAGGCGCGTTAAGCCGTCGGTCCTGGCTGTTGTCATTACACGACGAGTTTTGTTATAAATAGATAGGTAGTAGGCTGTGTAGTCACTTTAGTTTAGGAGTAACTAGCCATGGGTTTATGCGGCGCACGCCAGTAAATATTTTTTCCAAACTACAAAAAATAATACGGTCTAAATTTAGAACCTCAAAAACCACTAATAAATCTTTGCAATGCCTAACAGGGTTCATATACATTGTACGTAATATTCTGTATACTGTATAAAACATCTTTATAACTATGTACTATAATATAGAATGCAATAAAGATATTGAGTATTGAGTCAGGAAGTAAAGAAACTGCTATAAAAAAACAACGGGTTGCACTCCGGGAGTGCCGGCAGAAGTGAAAACTTGAACATTAATGTTGTTCATTTTTGAATATTTTGGAATGGTTGGGAAATCATTACGCACGAATTGCTTTATTTATCAGTATAACAGTACTATCATTTACGAGTAAGTGGTAAAATACAATATTCATTTATTGCGCTATCGTACACAAACATAAACTATTCAAAGCAATCTCAATCGTATCATCTTTGCTTAAAGTTGGATTTTGTGGTCTCGAGCTTTGTCATTAAACTATCATTTCGAAACTAAATATTTCAATTCATTAAAATATTCATAGAATACTCAATCGTCTTTACTTAAAGTAGAATTTTATAGTTTCGCAGCTTTATCTTACGGATTTTCGATCAGGACACGTGATCCTGACGCGAGTTCAACATTTTTTACCCATTCCAAAAAAGTGCACAACGCCGCTAAAGAAGTTTTCACTTCAAAAATCAAAATTTTGTCAACGTCTTCATACTGTCCAATGCTGCGGAGGCATCCCCACATGTATAGCCACACGTCCCAATCCTGAGCGATCAGCATTCCTCCATTCAATATAATTTGTCTTAAGGTCGCTCTACATCTAGGAGAGAGTCACAACATAATGGGTCCATACGGCATCGCCGCTTGGCCGTTCTTTCCGTTTGCCACCGTTAGTTCTACAAGCTATATGATCAGCCCACGTCCACTATATAACACTATATTATCTTGCAAGCTATGACGATTATTTTCTTTCTACTGCGGATATTCTCCTACATTTTGGATCAAATTTATCCGCGTAGTAGACCAAAACCTGATCCAATACCATCTCCGTACAAATTCTTATCTATATATTAATACGTGAAAAACTTTGTACCTCCTTTCACGAAAATTGCGCGAACGGAGGAGTATGAAATTTCGAACACCTATAGGTTATATAAGGGAGTGCAGAACGCTAATATTTTTTAAAAATTATGCATAAAAATAGATTAAATCAATAAAAAAAAATATTACACATTCTTTATTATATATACTCTTTTGTTTATTGTTAAAGTCATATTAAATTAATTGTGGTCGAATTAAGAACACTAGGCGATCACTAGTTATAATTAATCCAGTATTCCATAACATCACATAATAGAGAGATAAGTGCTTTCGTATTTTATGCATGAGTAATTTTTGCATCGTTACGCCAGTTATAACACTATTTTCACGTTCTTTCAAACAGAACGTTTACCAAAATTACAGTCTATGAACACAAAATGTTATCGTGAAGAATACAGGAAAATTCAGCGTTTTACTCCGAAACAACTATCGCTGCGATCTGGCACGCAAACTTGGCCCTACTTTTATAAAATCTTGTGTATTCAGAAAATTGATTTCAAGCCATTACGAAACGGGATCAAAAATAATACCTGGCTAATTTATTCTCATAAAATGGCGCATAATTGTACTCTGTGGTTTTCTGCACAATCTGTCGCATTGTATGTCCTCGGTACTGTAGCCTGTACGAAACCCGGCCTGCTTATATGATAAAGGTTATGTTAATAATAATAACGAGTGCAATTGAGCAAGTATTTGGCAAGTAGGTTCCTTATGACGTCTAGGGGTGCACTAAGAAAGGATTTTTCAAAATTCATCCCCTAAGGGGGTGAAACGGGGGTCCAAAGTTTGTTTAACCGACAGGCGAAGAATGGAGGATTATGTTAAAAAAGAGCTTGAAGACATTTTTACAGAATCGGCAACGCGCATATGATGCCCCTGATATTATAGCCGTACATAGGTTACGGTAACTGCTTTCCATCAGGCGGGCCTATACTTGTTTCCCACCTTAGTGGTATAAAAATATGTTTTTCGTATGAATGTATGTATGTAGGTTTATTAGGCACGCTCTACAGCTTAAACCTCTTGACGAATTTCAACATACTATGAGGTGTCATTCAATACGTCTCGGCTGTAAGTGATTTATTATTCCAATATGACATCCGCGAACAAAAATTCCAGGATGATAACAAAAATAACATAATATAGAATTTTCGTAGTAGGATTTTTTGTATCGATTGATAATCTTGTTTCTTGTACGACTGGTTGATTGATACAGACGCTTGCAATATTAGGAGCAGGGACTCTATAAAAACCTCTTCACTTCTTTTTGAAGTTTTCCATTTATAGTCTGATATGTATGGATGGCAAGTGGCCTCTGGTAAGTTTTGAGATCATAAGCAAAATTTTATGAATTTATTCCTGAACATAGTCTCTTTCATGATCTGAACCTAAGCTTTTTACCATATTCATCGATTGGCAAAACGAGAAAGGCACGGCTATGTTAAAACAGAAAGAACTTGACTGGCAAATCACGGATATGATTTGCCAGTCAAGGTTGATCACCTTACAGAAGATATATGGGCATATAACATTTCCCTACAGGTTTGTTGTATTTCTACCAGTTAGTAGAGCAACAAAACGCCTGAGGAGATGTTACGTTAGTAACGCAGAAGCCAGAAAGTGAGTAATATTTTTTGAGCTACTAATGCTGCAATTAACAAGGCTTATTACACCTTTATATCAGACCATTAGACCAGTGTCTTAGACCTGAGACAGTCAGACCATTTTCATCAGGTTTGTCGTCAACGGCTAAGCCTAGCAACAAATTTTTTTTTATATCACATCAGGTACCAAACAAGCGTAAGGCTCGTCTGACTTGAAGCAGTTACAGTAGCCTATAGGTCGAGTGCCCCTGCTGCTTAAAGTAGCATCTCGAGTCAAAAGGCGTTCACGAAATTTGCAAAATGCGGCTCCCTGCGACCAGAATTCTTTCACGCATGTCGAAAGGATGAGTTGGAACTCTCACCACAAAATAATTTAACAAAAAAACACTTTGTGGCCTGACTCCAACCGCTCGATCCTCAATGTAAAGGTGGTCTTCATCCTGACGTAGGCTACGACCTCCTTGAACAATGCAGTCTAGTCACGTAGAGCTGTATCGCCAGTGTTTCACAACGAAGCAACTGTTCCGGTCCACATGATGGGATGTCGTAGTGGTTGCAGGTGGAGGGTTTCTTCTTCTTTCTTTCTGTTTTAATAAGCCCTTCCTTTTCGTTCGTTATTCTCATCCTAATGGGGAAGTGGTCGCTCAGCCTTGCGAGGCTCGCATGCATTAGAGAAAGCATGCTATGCTATTTTATCGAGTAGATGTATTTTGAAATCACTAAACCGCATTTTTCAATAATAATATAATTGCTAAGAAGGGAAGTCAAATTCCAAAAACTCATTAGTTTCCTACTAATTTCTTCTGATAAAATTCTTTGTGAGTTCCAAGGCAGCCGTAGTTTTACCCTCGGGACTGCAATGGACTTCACTGTTCATTCCCGTTTTTGGCGGTCACCGCTGTTAATCCTGGCTACACAGAAGACACAGTTATGGGAATGTATGGTGAGCCCCCTAAAAACAATTATAATAACATAATTGATTTTTTATATCAAAAAATTCAGAATTTATTTGTACAATTTCGTTTAATTTTACTGAAACTTTATTTTGACTTTGGGCCTTAATATTAGACACATAAATTTACAGATTACACCGGCGAAAAAGTCATAAACAACGGTCGTTTAGTTTTTGATCAAAAAACTATACGATAAAATGAAAAAATATGTAATTTTTTTGAGTAAACTTATAAAAATAGATGTAAGGGATATCTTCTGTATATATCGAGTACACTTACAGTATAATCATACCGGGTTAACGTATAAACTAAAAAAATAACTTCTATTAATTAGTAGTTCTGTTGTAAGTTCTTTTGTTGTTCCTCTCTTATATCGCCAGGATTGTGAGTAATTTCCGTATAATATATACGTAGTTATTGAAAAATTAAGCGTACAACGATTTATCGGGTTTCCTTCGTCCACATTAATTTACAAAAACAAAACAAAATAAACTCTCAGCATCAAACCGTATTTATCCTAAATTATCCTACGTATTTATCCTACTACTGGATACGTGCATCCCTACTATTACATTCGATTGGGTGCAACGATTGGATGTTCATAAAGCAACCACCACGTCGCTAATCTGCGGGTAGACGGAGCCCTATATTTGCATTGAAGCCGCTCATTTGACTTCACAACTATCATGTAATGACAACAGCCGTGATCGACCGTTTGACGTTCAAAATAAATAAACTCATCTAAAGATAGACTACGTTTATAATTACTTAACTTGCGTAATCGAGTAGACTGACATGCGCAATGACGTCATCTAGCTTCTCAAAATGAACTAGGAAGTGAATAATCGAGACATAACAATTCTACATAACACAAAATGTCTGGTTCCTCCACAAAATTTAAATTCGGGTAATTCTAGCACTATGTATGTTCCTAACGCAATTCCAGTTGCAAGGTAATTCTCAAGAAAGCATCCATTTTATTTTTCTAACAACGTCTATTCCAGAAATACCAACTTAGAGACGTTAACTAGTAAAACCGGTCCTCAAAAAGGATACAAGCACTTACTCCATTTAATCCCTTGGTCTGAGAACAATTAGGGACGAGCTGAACCTCTAATCCTTCATTGTATGAAGCATTTAGATAATCAAGCTTCATAGAAGCGTTTAGACGAATAACAACAAAAGGTCTGTGGCATGTAACGACATCGTGACGTATTCTTGAGGAATTTTATAACGCTCACTAACTTTTGAGGGCATTATCGTGATTTTAATCAGTGATGCATCAAAATAGAACCACACACGACGCGTGAGTCCTTGTGAGCAATTAACCTAACCAAATCTATCTTTTAGGGCGTAAAAATAACGTTATGTTTTGATGTTGTCTTCTCGGAACATTTTGTTGTAGTCGTAAACCCTTTTGATGTTTGTGCTGTGTTTTATAACATTAAGATTGTCAATAAAGTCTTGTCTATGGTACTGCTGATAATGTATGGGACCGTCGTAAATGTGGACAATTTGTTTTTAGTGGGATGGATAGCCTTGGCCTTGTCTTGTTAGATACATTGTTTACTTTCATATTTGAATATATAAATTTATTTTCCTTATTGCACTTTTGCTGGTCCCGACTATAAATGATTATTATCATCGTCTATCTACCCATTGCTTTTCACCATTTGCAATTCTCCGCTTTCACCATTAAACCGCTGTCAGCCTTTTTTTTATATTTTTCAGTCTCGCTTGTTTTCGCTCGCCGGATTTCCTCGTTTATCCCTACATCATAGGTAATACTTAGCGAGGAGGATGCAGTAGTTAAAGACTAGCCTTCAAGTATAGAGTTGTCTGTATAGTGTGAATCATTTAACATTCAACTGTGATCCTCCTAGCCATTATGACTACATCATCAGCAACCAAAAAGAGTGAGAACCAGCAACAACCCAAAGATGTGAAATGTATTCACCATTCACATGATATAAAAATGCCCCATGTCTTTCAGTGCAGCGCTGAATAGTTTCAAAGAAAGGACACATAATTATGTACAATTAATTTAAACCATCCAAATAGGTGCGGTGGTTCCGGAAATTACCCCATATAGTGCAAACTCAGAAAAATTACTCCCTTTCTTTAGAATATTAAGTATAGATAACCACTAAAGTGGTAAACAAGCTTACGGTGCACATAATGATAAGCAGTTACAGTAGCCTATGGACACCAGCAACACCAAGCGCATCACACGCGCGTTGCCGGCTCTTTCAAAACCTCTTCAGAGCGTATATGAGTCGATGTTGTAGTCTCTAGGGAAAACCTCGAC
This sequence comes from Hypsopygia costalis, assembly GCA_937001555.2. NCBI lineage: Eukaryota > Metazoa > Arthropoda > Insecta > Lepidoptera > Pyralidae > Hypsopygia > Hypsopygia costalis. The sequence continues at coordinate 9,063,983 of OW443335.2, forward strand.
AGGCAGTTCATTCCATAGCTTGATAGTACGTGAAACAAAACAACTCTGGAATCGTATAGTATTCGTCCGAGTATCTATGGGATCCCATAGATCACTTGGGCACTAATGTGTGACGATAAATTTCCTGTCGATAGCGAGTGGTGCCATTGTAGGCCGTGGGTAATCATGTCTAACAACTCCTCTGAACATACCCCATTGCACAATTGGCAGGACACACTAAGTCGTCACATTAACTGTCTCGATGCAAGACTTTGTATTACAACTAGCCAACTATAGTGACCACATTTCACCAGAGAACCTGTGTGCTCCTCGGGCACCCGCCAAATTGTAAAAAAAAACCGTCTTTACTTACGTAACCCCAGATCCTAAAGATAGCATCACGACAAAAATGTAACACACAATTGAATCCATCTGCAAAAATGTAGTCACAAGTCAAAACACGTGCCCAGAGATTTTCGATAACTCACTCAACAAAAACATTTTCTACCTCAAAATAGAGTTTATCCGCTTTGATCTGGAATCTGTTCGGTACACATTTGTGAGTCTTTGTGGTATTCTTATCATCCGGATTAATCACTATAAGAAAGCTTTGGGTCCCGACCGCTGTTTTTTCAAGTATGTCCCTTAAGTAAACCTTCATATATTTGTTCAAATAAAACGGGTATTTACGAAACGGACTTTTGGATGTCGTTAGAAACTGCAAATCATGGTTGCTTCTTGATCTCTGGGCAAAGATAATTTTAGATAGGTGTAGAAATAAACCGAAGTTATGTTGTTAAATTTATTGTGATTATATTGTAAAATTTATTGTTTTATATATATATTATATATAGCTGGTGGGCACCAACTGGACTAAAGTGACCCAAAACAGAAAGAGATGGAGGAGGTTGAAGGAGGCCTATACCAATATGGTAGAGAGTGGGCTAAGATGATGATAATGATAGATACATTGTTAATCGTTTAACAGTATTATACTACGGTGAGTGCAAACAAGCTCACGGCCAATCCAGTCTGATGTAAAGCGGTTGTCGTACGAGTAGCTACGATTTGCAGCCTAAGAATTCAAGAAATATGTATTAGCAAAAGTTTAATAAGTAGCGCGACCACAGAGGCTAACGTAAATTAAGTTTACTACTAAATTCAACACACTTACAGTGGTTGGGAATTGCTACACAACTATGGTCTGTAGGTACGCATGTATGGTAAAGTTCTATAAGAGTAAGAGTTTTACAAACTTGCGCCTGCGACTTCGTACACACACAATTCAGTATTTCGTTTGAATTTTTCGTCTGAATCATAATACCTTTCTTAGTAAGAACCTACGTCATAATGAAAGTGTATTACTCACATAGTGCCCTGTTAGCGCTCCCAGCGTGAAATGTGTCCGTTTCCTATCCAGTTACTTTAAGTATTTGTACCAATTGACGGTACCTGTGTCAAGTTGCGTTTTTAAGTGCCGTATCTCTCCTTGCATCCTGATGACATAGCATTATCACATATTGCTAATATTGTCATGTACTTTGGTTTGCATACATTGGAGAGTAGGTACCCTTAAGTCGCCACGCTGGGCAAGCGGGTTGGCGACTGTCGCCAGAGCCTTGTCCGCTTATCTGCAGAGTATACCGTATACAGGTGAGGTTGGCTTTGGCTCCATAGACGGTAGTGAGCGACTTACACCCCTTAGGACGATAAGGCGTTAGACTCCCTACTTCTAGATGGTCCGATGATCTTAAGAAAGCGGCTGGATGCAGAAGGCGGAGTATTTGGTGGAAAGCATTGGGGAAGACTTATATCCAACAGTGGGTAGATACAGGCTGACGATGATGATACAGGCTGATGATGATGAGAGACTTACAAAATATTCATGACCAATTAGCATTCTGCCTGATCTCTCTCTTGCCAATTCCAGCAAGGCCTATAACAGATACAAAAACAAGACAGAAAAGAAGACAACACTATTTATGTTATGAAGAGGACAAAACATGTTCATAGTGTGTGTATCTTGTATTAGTTTTCATACACTAATCCAATTAAAGTCTGCTCTAGTAGTTATGGCAAAAGAAGAGAAAATAAAGAAATTAAATAATCAGTAATGTAATGAATCAAAACTCTCGACTGTATAGCCGATTTTTATTAACTATTATAATTTTTATTAACTGTTATAATTAAAAATATATTTATGTAGGTATATAAAACTTGTAAAAAAATTATAACAGTTCGAGTTTTTCAAGTTGCAGACGAAGCCATGTAAATATTAAAAAATACGTTCTTTCTTCATAAACCAAAACAAAATTGGTTTGTTCTTTAATAATTACCAACATGACTGATTATTTTTTACTGACATTTTAAACAATAATATCAAAACATAATTGGAAAACACGAAATTTTATATTTACCTCCCTTTGTTTCGAATTTAAAGATCAAAGAACGAATTCCTTTTATTCCTCGTATCCCAAACCCAGGATTGATTTACTGTATTTCAATACAACGTCCCTGTACAAAAGTGGGCGCATGTTATTTAAAACATTGTTGTGATCATTGCTTTATTGAGAAAAAAAAAATGCTTTGTGCATCCTGTGACGTGTATTCTGGCATTCACAAACAATTGCTCATTCCTTTGTGTATGAATGTGACGGGGATAAAAATATTTTGCTGTTTTATTTGCGTATTTTGTAACATTTTACTGTACATTGCATGGTAGAAATCGAATTGAATATAATTTTGTTATATGATTAAAATTGTCGCCATTTATTCTGTTTCTTTTTTTATATTACATGGTTAACTTTGTTTTAGACGCTTGTTTTAGAGTAATGTTATACATTTTTATTTTACTGATCAATAGACAATACTACAGTAGATATATTTATTAAAAGCGCTAGCGGGACTATTTTGAAGTTCATTTTGAATTATACACATCTGATAGTTAATTGATTGAAGATTATTTTGAGGAAGTCAAATTTACAGGCAATATGATCTACACTACTTTTTGTGCTTTGGTCCTCAATTAGATCATGCAAACTATTGCCGGCCGGTTATACACATCTTTACGAATTATATGCCCTAAACCTCTGTTGGTAGATAATTTTGAAATATTATATTATTTGTCATTAATTTAAAACAGGAAATGTATTTCATCCCTCCGAATTACATGCCCGTCCTACCACGAAAGGTATTTCTTCGAATCATTTATCTCACACGAGATAAGGAATGATTACATTAGACAAAGTTTGAAAGTAACAGTTTCAAACATTCTCTAATGTAATCATTCCTTATCTTATAAATTCTTGTCACGCCACACTTCCATCTCAACATTCGCATCTCAGCTACAAGCGTTCTTCTTTTATCCTTCCATTTCACGATCCATATTGCGATCCATAGAAGAGAACAATATTATAAATGCGAAAGTGTCTGTATGCATGACTAAACGGCTAAACGGGGATTTGAATACTTAGATTATTTCATAAGGAAGAACATATGATAAGTAGGCCATCTTTTCAACCGGACGAAACCACGCGCGTAAGTAGTAGTCTTATATATTTTGTCTTTAAATTTAAGTGGTAGTAGAGAGTTGCAATGTAATTTCCGAGGCCTGTTTGTGACACTTAATTTATTAGGCGACATTAACTTACTCGGTTTGCTTGATTCGAACTGTTGCTAACTCTAAGCAAAGCAACCAAACAATCTACTTGCCTCTGATCTGAGAATGCCTGTGGAATCATTGGTGGAAGAGCGGACAATCGCAATTGTTTTTGCTCATCCAAGTGGAACTATCTGTAATCCGTCTCGGCCTTTATAAATCTTCCGAATGTATTTGTGTAGTGTTATTTATGGTCACATAATACTAGCTAATTTCTTAATTGAAAATTTTGGCGGGCTATAGATATACAAAGATTTGTTGAGAAGCTCTAAATTTGTTGACATAATTTACCTTTTCGTCAAAATAGCAAACCCTTATGATAGAGAAAATATAGTAATATTGTAGATCAACCTGATTTATGCAAGCGGCACCATACCTAAATTTTTTTCCGTGTGTACATCACGTGTTCCCGAAATGACCATCGTTGATTGGACTCCATTGGCATTAGGATTAAATTTGTATTACAATATATGTAGTTTACAATAAATTGCGGAATCCCATTAAATGTGTCGACAAAACCCATGCTTGTTGCGAGATGATGTGTGGCCTACGACATTGTTTGATAATCCCCCCTGGGTTTGAGTTGTGCAAAAAATTGTGGGAACTACACTGCTGCGGTGTAGTGATGGCAAAGTAGTTCCTCGTAATTTATCGATATGTTCCAGAATTTCGGTGGGTTCGGCATCGATATGTTCCAGAATGACTGTAAGTAATTAAAATGTTTAAAGGCTACCAACGGATCGGCGATCTCTTAGTGTTACTGATTTAGAAGACAGATAGATGTGCGGTGGTGATTGATCAGGTGATCCACATGCTCGCTTGCCCCCTCTCATATAAAAATATCTATAATGGTATGTGCACTTTCAAAACCAAATAATATACACACAAGGACAGATTTCCCGAGGATTAGTCCGAACTTGAATTTTCTTTGACTTTTATACATTTTGTGCTTTACGGGTAAAAACAGGATGGATCACTAATTTTAATTAAAAAAATTGAGATACCTAGTATGTTACAATACCATAATATCGTTTATGAGTTAATTATTTATTTTCAGAATACATATTGACATTAGTTGCCCATAACTTTTGAGTCAGGTGTATAAAAATATTTGACGATAGCAAAACTATAGCAGACGGGAACCTTAATCGCAGAATAAGTATTGTTTATGTAATAAGTAACAACGCGACATTTGTATGGAATGGCTTCTGTGCGACCTAATGTAGAAAACTATCTCAAAAAATGTAACCATAAAATTGTTCCATAAAATCGATTATCGATAAAATACCGAAAATATTCACGCACTATATCTACCTACCCTGAATGTGGCCAAAATGCAACGCCTGAATTCACCCGATGAAATAATGACGTGCCCACCTCTGTTCCCCATTCATGCCTATGGCGACAATGGCATAGCAAATAGCCATTATTGATGTCGTGGGGCTCTATTAATATGATAGACTCTGGAGGCGTATATTGTACGCTAACGTGCTACAGGCTATGTTATGATGGAATAATAATATCATGTGCCAAAATATTTAACTGGCTATAAATTCAACGAGCTGATGCATGCTGCGTTACTGGTGTGTGATCTGGATTTTATATATACTATGTCACTCTTCTCTCTCTCTGTGCAAAAACTTGTGAAAAATCCGTTGCACCATTTTGACATGAAAAAGTACAGACGGTCACAATTTAGCACTTTATTTATTTTTTTGTTTTCGATCCTTTTTACCTTACCGCAGAAGAAGCGAGTGTAATGTTTTCTGTCAGTATACATATATGTCAGTACGAATATATGTATGTAATGTAATGTACGCTCTACGGCCTGAACCGTTTGACGGATTTCATATACATATGATATGTCATTAGATTAGTCTTGATTATGGCAATAACATAGGTTATTCAAATATGGCGTCCGCGAAAAAAGTTTGAGGGAAAATTTTAAAATAATCAACCAGTATTTTCTAACTTTTAAATTCGAATACGGACGAATTTTTTATTCCTTACATTTCATATAGACAAATAAATTCTTGTTTCTTTTTGCAATTAAGTAGGTATACCATTCCATATGGACAAGGTAAAAGCATGTAAAAGGTAGCACTAATATTATCACAAAACATAATTGTCAATTTTACTGGCGAATTTCACTTCACTATGATTTCGTTAATTTGATATGCTATTGCAAAATAGCATAACAAACTAACGAAATCATATCACTTAATAAGGAAAAGGCCAATAACAAAAGTCAAGCTTACTAACTACAATATGGATAAAGGACTTACTAAAATAATTATGGATAAACCTACTATGTATAAGGGAAAAAAAATGTGCCTATCTACGTATAATGTAATCTAATATGTAGGTTCTAAAATATACTTAATCAAATTTCTTAAATTTTTCTATATTATAATCATCGTCGTTTAATGTATTTTTTATAAACATATTCCATTGATTTCAATTTCCTACAAAGTAAGTACGTAATTTCATCGTTACATGTCACATCTAGCAGCCTAGCAGCACAGTACGCTTTTACATTTTCCAGTTCCAAACGTTGTAAATAGATGGCGCTGTTTACGTGTTTCTCTAATAATAAATAAATTAATCAAATCACACAAAAAAATTAACATTGTTACAAAACATGTCTTTAAAAATATAGTGCATACTAAAATCCATACCATGGAACATCGCTACACTTCTAATATATATAATATTGAAACCATAGTTATTATAAATATTATATAATTATAACAAACATGAATGGAACGAGCGATACTCCCAGTGCTCCCAAGACTTGCATAACGATTACCTAGATTTTGTAAAGGAAACAAAGAGTTAACAAGAATATTAATTTTATTATGTACGGATCTTAATGAGAATTTATTTGTAAATCTCATTTATTTCTTTTTTTTTTAAAGAAAATATACTTTGAAAGTGCTAAATGTAAAATGTTCACGGCCCATTGGCTGGCGGTAAAGGTGAGCAAAATGGTGACTTTTAACGTACGGGTTCAGCCGTCCGGTATCCGGAACAATATTAAATTGTTCGTAGAGGATAATCATAAAGTTGGCTGCGCAAATGGACCGTAGTAAAGGGGAGCAGTGAAAACAGTAGAGTAGCTCGAAATAGATTGGAAAAATCATATTCTTCAATTATTTATGTAGCTTATGTAGTGATACAAATTACTAAGTCTGTTATTTTTTATCCGACTTAAAAAAGGAGGAGGTTCTATTATACTGTATGTATGTTTTCCTTTTTTTTGTGTGTATTACGATTTCACCGCTAATTGTGAACCGATTTTAAAAAATATTTTTTTTATTCATAAGAGTATAATTATACTCCTGAGGTGGTCCCATTGTCGCCAAGACGGGATCTTATAATGGAATCGTAGGGAACTCGAGGGCAACCTTCAAATGTTATAGGCACTTACTTTTCATTTATTTTCATAGCATGGCGTGCCCGAATGACTACCAGTCATCATATCATTTTTATGAATTTTTTTTCTCATTCTTTTCTTTTTGCCAATAGTCTTCAACACTGGCAAATATACATAAAACACATGTACAATTGCCCCACGTTGAATATAAAAAAAAAAATAAGTTGTCACACCTGTTGTTACCGCTACAAACGTTCACCTAAGTTTCTTATTTAAATATATTTTTTTAAATATCTACTATGTATCAAACTAACTAATAAATGTCAATAATAAGAGTTACATGACAATGGAGGGCTTATGTTCTTAAGCAATCTCTTCCAGTCAACCGTTCAAAGGAATAAGTAGTTCAAACGAAAACATAAAAGAGAAAGAAAAGAAAAGTGCAGGTTTATTCGAGTACTCGTTGGTAATATGTCTGTTTAGACATTTTACCTCACTCACTTACAGTTTCTGTCTACGGTATTCAGACACTGTGAGTGAGTTTACCTGACGTGAAGAAATGATGCGATAGCAGCACTCTTTGTATCATAAGCGACTATAAGTTCCCGCCAAGGTGCAAATGACACCAGAGGCATCACTACCTATGGTGATACCTATGGTTACCAAGTCAAAGTGTATGTATGTATACCCTGCCTATTATATGACCGATAATAAAACCAAAGTACCTAAATATAAATACATTTAGGAAAAGGTTTCAGATAGAAATTTGTTTTTGTTGTAGATGTTTCAAGTATTTCTCACACAGAATCTACTAAGGCCACCTAGTTTATAATAATTACGTAATCTATGCATTTTGTCTATATATTTCGGGTTGAAAATGTACTAAGTTATAGCATAACCTCAAACTCAGTTTAGTTAGTATATCAGCATTTGCTTGCACTGTTATCTCCGCGTATATATATATAATGCATAATATTCTTGACTCCACGGAGTTCACTGTGCCCCAGCATCTTGCAGCTAGTCCGTAGTCTCCTGCAGCGCAGATCCCAGATTATTTGACGCCGCGTTTGTTCCGATAGCGAGGCAATCCGCCCGAATTACGACCAAGTTTATTATACCCCAATACCGGCGCCAGGTAATGTTAATGGACGATATTTATTTAGTTAATGCTTTGGAAGCGTAATAAAAAATGCAATTACTGATTATTGCTGATTTATGTGTTAAAGTTATGAGTAATTTATAAATTTTTAAGCTTAAACAAAAGGTTTCATTGGCATAGCTTCGTCTTCATCTAGTTGCACTATATTTTTGGAGGTTCCATGGCTGTGGAGCCTCAGATATGCGAATTCGTCTCTTTGTTTTGTCCTTCAATTCCCGAAATTCCTCTCCATTCTTGTATATTCCTCAACTATGATTTTTACGTTTCTATTTTGCCCATTATTATTTTTGAATTCCATTTGATCTAATCACATCAATTAGCGTGGTAGTAAGCTTCTAATATTTTGATTTTCAACGAAATGACCTTCACTTCTATAATCAAAAGTATGGGCATAGATTGATAATCATAGGCCTAAGACAGGACAATCACAGCAAACTGCTACAATGCTGGGAAACAATTTTCAAACAAAACTATCGCCACAGAAGTAGCGACTCTTTTAGTATGCGAAATGCTCTGAATATGCTAGGCATTGACATTCGCTGCAGTCTTAACCAAAGGCGCTACATCGAGAGCCTCATCTCAACTACTTCCATAAAACTCGGAGTCTTGAACAGGGTGCGTCGGGTCTTAGCACTGGACCAGCTTTCTCTTCTCTATAAGAGCCAAGTTAGAGCCGGTGTGCAGTATTACTCGCATTTCTGGGACGGTTCTCCACAATATCTTCTTGAGGCTCTGGATAGGTTGCAACGACGGGCTATCCGCATATCAACGATGAGGATTTCACCAACCTGTTCAACTTCGTAGAGACTTAAGCTCGCTAAGCCTGCAGGGTTGCGATGTCATTATTCCACTGTAGAGAACATCTTTTCGCATACTAAAACATTCGGCAACTTCTACCTCAGTCGCAACGCCTTGCTCGCACATGTGTTTCCTCCTTTCTACAACATGTGATCCAACAAACAAAGTGTGAAGAAGCACCTTGCGGGCCAGCATGGCAGTGTCAACCGACTGAATATTGCTGTCTAGTCTTTAGTCGATTGCCGCTGCAACTTGGGTCCCACTTTTCGCTTACGAAAAAAAGTAAAGATATCGATTAGATAATTTGAAAATACATTTTATCACAGTTCTATCATTGACGTGCCAAGAAGCCATCCTACAAAGATACTAAACTTAGGCTTTGAATTTTTCTACCCAAGTGCCTAAGAAAAGAACTTAGACAAAGTGGCAGTAGCTAAAATAAGTGTTTATTCTTATCATAAAATATGGAAAGGCGAACTTCGAAGTTTGCAACTCAATTTACCAGAATATTTACTACACTTTAGAATACTCTTTATCTTTATTAATGGTTTCTGGAGTCTAGACAAAGTTTAGCTGACCACAGATGTTGCAAATTAATTTATAATAATAGCCTATTAAATTTTATATGTACATTCTTTATTTCAGAAAATGACTATACTAGGTACTCTAAATAGTTATATGAATTGAAATTATTACTATTTACACTTGGGTCTGATTTAATCATAGGTACTTAATTTATTTATATCTTTTTTTTAAAAGCTTTTATATATTTTTTAGGGTTCCGTACCTCAAAAGGAAAAACGGAGCCCTTATAAGATCACTTTGTTGTCCGTCTGTCTGTCTGTCAAGAATTCCTATGTCGAGAATGCGTGGAGGTATCAAGCTGAAATTTGAACTGTATACGCAGGTCTACGGTCCCATGAAGTTATAAAAAAATCAAACTGCTAAGTTTACGTAGAAAAAAGTTACGGCCGTTTATTCAGCAAAAAACGCATATTTCGACACACTCAAGGGAATCAAAACCTATAGGGTACTTCCCGTTGACCTAGAACTATGAAATTTGGCAAGTAACATCGTTATAGACTACAAGTACAGGATTAAATCTCAAAACTATACATTTGTAAATAGATCTTAAAAATAGGGGGTCTATATTTTTTATAGGATGTCGAAATTTCAAATTGAAACTACTAGTTCAAATGGGGTATCATATGAAAGGGCTTGATGTACACATTGCAAAATATATTTTATTTATTTTTTTTGACGTATTATTTCTTATTTATAATGAAAAATAACAAATTTAATAATGATCCTTTTTTTATATCGTGCTTAGAACCAAATCAAATCACATAGAAAAACGGTGCAGAGACTTGGATGCTGACCGTTGGGCTGGTTCACAGACTAAAAGTCGCACATTGAGCGATGGAAAGAGCAATGCTCGGAGTTTCTTAAGGGCTTGAATCCAAAAGGGAGAAATTCGACGGAGAACCAAAGTGATCGACATAGATCTCAGAGTCAGCAAGTTGACGTGGCAGTGGGCTGGCCACATCTGCCGAGTCAGCGATAGCAGATGGAGGAGGAAAGCTCTAGACTAGAGGCCGAGTATGAAGCCCCGAAGCGTAGGGCGCCCTCTCTAGATGGACCGACTACCTCAAAAAAGTGTCTGGTAGCGGTTGGATGCAGAAAGCGGAGGATCGCATATGGTGGAAAGTGCTGAGAAAGATGACGAGTACCAAATAAGCATACGGCTCGCCAGATGTAAAGCGCTTACCGCAGCTTATAGACGCTTACATCACAAGAAGTATCATTCACACTGGCGAGAGAGGGCACGTTACCAAAGACTATTCTTAGTTTATATTATACTAGCTGCCCTGGCGAACTTCGTACCGCCTAACAATCAATGAATGTACATATTAACTGAACTAAATTTATGATTTTATGGAATTAATACAATGAATAATAGAAAATAATAGAGAAGCCCGATGGTGTCATTGCGCGTGTCAGTCTAATTGAACACGCAAGTTAAGCAACGTCGACCGTAGCCTGTACACGGATGGGTTTATATTACCGAGAGCTCCTCCGTGCTTCGAAAGACACGTTAAGCTGTCGATCCCGGTTGTTATCATTAGATTATCTTGAGCTCCTCCGTGCTTCGGAAGGCACGTTAAGCCGTCGCTCCCGGTTGTTATCATTAGATGACAGTCGTTAAGCCAAGTTAGTAGTAGCCTTTAAGCGGCTCGATAACACTGGCCAACCCGCACTTGAGCAGCGTGCTGGAGTATGTTCTAATCCCCTTCGGTTGAGGGAAGACCCGTATCCATAAAAACTAACGATTTCATAAAAATAAAGATTTCCTTATTTTTTAATTAAAAAATTAAAAAAAAAGTTTCATTTTTTAGTTTTAAAATCGTTATCGTTTTGGTGATTTGTAAATGTCATTTCTTTTGATGTTTACTCCCCAATAGATTTGACATTTTACAATTTACAAAACAAATCACGAACAACTTTCGCTACATAAAAGTGACACCAATCGATTTGACATTTTGATATTTGATAACCAATAAATATAACAATCCTTTTTCAACTGACACTTTCATTTGTATGGGAAAATGTTTTTTCTTTTAGTTTATTTTTTCGTCAAATTTCTAATGTTTTTAATAGTTATTCTGCTATTCGGGACGGAGACAAATTCAACTAATCAAAAACCATGAAAATCGGTCCTGCGGTTCTCGAGTTAGTTCGAGTTCTCGAGTTCTTCGAGTGTCGAACAAACCCGACTTTGTTTTATATACATAGACTACGTCTTTGGGGGGCAATCAAGCATATGGCCTCACTCATTCGTAGTAACTCCTACCTGGTGAGTTCACTCACTTTTTTGACTGCGGTATTCTGTGAGGTGGAGGTACTTCCCCAGTCACGCAGCTTAAAACCAATCTATGCTCTACCTCTTTTTCGCCAGATCCACGTTAGTCTATCAGCAGGGTGCAACCACGTGCAGGTGAGGTTGGCTTTAGCTCAAAGATGGATATACCCCAAATACATGTATGTACAATAAAAGTTAAAATAAATATTCCTTGACAAATTACACAGCTCCACTAGTCCCAAACTAAGCAAAGCTTGCACTATACGTACTAGATAACTGATATGTGTACATAAATACTTTTTTTTGTAAATATACACATATAATACATAGAAAACACTCAAACCAAGACAAACAGACATGTTCAGGTACACAAATGTTTGTCATGTGCGGGGATTGAAGCCGCGACCAAAGTGACCATTGCTAGCCATTCGACCACCGAACTCGACATCACAAAAAATTGTCTAATATTTGGTGGAAGAACCGAAGTAATTATGTCATCAATCATCCCACTGCTGGGATATGGATCTCCCTTCAATCGAAGGGGTTTAGAACATACTCCTTTTTATATACACACAAAATATTTTCCTACTTTTTATATACACACAAAATATTTGTATGCCTACACGGCAATAGCATAGTGAGACTATTTGTATTTATCAAAACACCTGCTGTATCCGAACACCTATGTTATACAAATAAATGATATTCTATTCTATTCTATTCTATTCTCCACCACGCTACTCAAGCAGTTACTCAAGCAGTTGAGGGTTGGCGGAATCCAGAGTTTTCAAGCCGCCTAAAGGCCACTAACTTGGCTTAACGACCTTCGTCTAATGACAACAGCCGGGACCGACGGCTTAAAGTTCTGAAGCACGGAGGAACTCGAGACGAATAATCCATAGTCGAGATAAATAAAAAATGCTGCGGACGACGTTGTATAAATGATTTATGGTATTTAATATAATCGTGATTTTTACTTAGCTGAACATATTAATCCTATAAAACATTCCAACTTTCATTGGACCGCCTCCAATTTAATTCCCCAGAACGACAATACACATCGTCAGTGTTACAACCCACTCTAATTTAATTAAAAATCACGGGTTCACATAAAGAGGAAAGTTCACGTAAAAAGATAACACGCCTAAATGTATTTTCCCGAACAAATTCAGCCGAAATCTGATAAAACTCCAGCTCGATCCATTTCGGCAAACTTTCCTTTTATCTGCACCACCGAGAGAGGCCGAAAACACCTAAATTTGTATACGTTTATCGCCGAGAAACTTGGTCAGATTCTATTTATATTCAATCTTTCAGTCAGTGCATGCCACTGATAACAGTCCCCACTTTTTCCCGTAAAATTAGTCAGTATTATCTAAATTAGACTTCGTAATTCTTTGGCGTACTTTGTTTAAACATACATATCTTTAAATAAAGTACCTACGCCGTACTTATAGAGATTCTTTTGACTTGATAACGTCTTATAGAACGTCGGCTGTACACAGGAAAAAGCATGACTCATTGTCACGTTCCGCTTGAGCCGAGCGTGCAAGCGAAAGCGCGGCTTGTGACGCATCTATCTCTCTTCCACTCCATCTCATGTTTTCTTATGACGTTATCGTAAACCGACTTTACAAACAATCATTTTTTTTTTATCAATACTGGGATATTAGTCTTCCGTCAATTGAATTGGTTTGGCACATACTCTACCACGCTTCTCGATTGCGCGTTGACGGAGACTAGCGGGTTCAAGCCGCCTAAATGCCACTAACTTGACTTAATTACAGTTATCAAATGACAACATTTGGACCGACGACTTAACGTATCCTCGTGCCAGAACTATACCTTTTGTCAAACCCCGGCCACTCCATACAAATGTCGCGTCGTTTACTACTACATAAACAATGATGTCTGCGCAGAGCGGGATGAGCATCTATGCGTGCGACGCCATACAAACTGTTCCAAATTCGTCTCAGAGGGAAGATGAGGTCGACACGAGGAAGCGGCAGGGAGTGGCCTTACTGTATGTAGTACTATTACTTATACTGTGCTTTTGTATAACAATCGTCTATAAGCTATGGCAACCGCTTTACATCCCATTCAACCCGTTTGGCAAGCGTGGGGAGTGTAGGCCAAATCCTCCTTCCGTCTAGGACGGACGAGAGAGGGTCGTGCTCCTGTAGTGGAGACTAAAATGGACCTGATGATGATGATGATGAATCGTATGCTTCTTTGCTGTGGTATAAAAAGTATACACTTGATGTGCTTTAGGTCAGTTACATTACCTTACCTTCTTTTTTTTTTCGAAAGGTTAACCTTTGCTTCATCTACAGTAAAAACTTATTACCTGCCTATATTTTCTGTGCGCATAATTTATTGTTTATATGCATCATCATCATTGGTTTGTCCTTTTCCCATTATTTGGAGTCGGTGCAGTATTCCTATACTTTCATTCAACTTTATTAACCGTAATATCTATAGTTACCCCTTTCTTACCCATGTCATCTCCCACACAATCTAACTACCTCGTTTTTTATCGGAAGATTTTTATCGGATCATAAATTCAAATTCATTATCATACATTATCAAATATCGATCAGGACTCCCCAACCCGTTTGGCCAGCGTGCGGAGTGTAGGCCAAATCCTCCTTCCGTCTAGGACGGACGAGAGAGCTCCTCTAGTGGAGACTAAAATGACCTGATGATGATGATGACTCTTGGTTCAATTGTTACAACAATTTTTCGACACCCACCCTGTTTTTAGTCCTAACATAAATTAGAACCCTTACCTAAATCTATAATATAAAAATGAATCGCTGCTTGTGTTGCTAAGCGCAAATCTCGAGTATAGCTGAACCGATTTCGCTAATTCTTTTTGGGCTGATGATGATGATGAAATTCAAATTCATCGTTTTCTTTGTCATGCGTCTTTCATCCCTCCGCATTACATGCCTATACCAAAAACGGCGATTACCTCTCAACTAAAAAAGATGAAGTAAATAATAGATAATTATTTTTGAAAAAAGTCGAATATTATTCTATATATCGCTATTTTCGGAGTAGGCGAGGTTAAATTGCAATAAAAAGCACAAGAGAAATTATCAATACCAATTTTATTTTTATTTTTAACGTTACGCTTATTGAGTTGAGAGAAAATGTATCAGGAATAAAAGTGTGTAATCAATAATACAGCATAAACTTGTAGATTCACAACATCCTACGTATAAAACTAAGTTAAATACTTACATTTTTCGCCACCGATTCTCGTGCGCAAATCAACGTGAACAAAGCCAATACAAGCGCCAGTCGGCGCGATGCTGACTTGGTGATTCCATGAATTCTCTAGGTAAACATACTAAATCACTCACGTTTTTGTGTTTCCATGCGATGCAGAAATGTATATATTTTAGATCTTAGACTTGATAGTACAAAGACTTGATTAACTTGTAGGACAGTAAATCTTGCTCTTTACAATGATAGTATGAGCATAGCACGGTAGTCACCGTTGTGTATAGTATAATGATACTTGCACAAATTTTTGTAGTTACTGTGATGCCCGTACTGTTAAACTACTGTTTTGTTGAGCCAAGTGGAGTACTTTTGTGGGATATAACTAATATGTTAATTATAAATACATATTACGTACATTCATATAATAAATAACACAACATTATAAGTGAAGAATACAATAAACATTCTGCAAATTTAATAAAATTATATAGTTTTAGGGGGGTTCAAATCAGGATTCGGCAAAGAACCTTCTCAGTGCTGACAAATAAAGATGGAGCTCTCCTGAACTGAAATTGATTTCAATAAATGAAATTGAGAGTGTGCCCGAATTTTGGCTTTATATAACCAGTAGCAAAGTACCATAAGAACGGAGTCATAAATTATTATTTTAATTTGTAAAACAGATATAGGAAACTTCCATACAAAAAAAAATATCAATATTCATTCATACAAAATACATACCTACTTGACAATCCTATTCCGTGATCGATTCCGAGAATTCTTTGAAACTATGAATCAAATAATTTATTTGTTTTGATCATTCTTAACATTATAATGTTATTTATGAGAACAAAGTTTACTTTATAAAGTAGGAAGTAGGTAACCATTAATTATTTTTGTGTACTGATTAGATAATTTAATGAACCAGTATTATACTGCTTCATTAAATTGTGTCAAGTGTGTTTGTGTCAAGGTTAATGTATAAATTTAAAGTTATTTCTATAACTTTAAAATTATACATTAAATAAAATAAATAACATTGATGATACGTAAGGGAGATTATTTTTTTATTTGTACACTGTATCCGACATAAAAAATGAAAGGATTAAATATGAGGATATCAAATAAATAATTGAAAAATAATTTGAATTTATTTATTAAAATTGATGAACGTTAACAATTTTCCTACTTTAGCTAATAGTTCTTTATATGTACCTATCCCTACTAATATTATAAATGTGAATGTGAGTTTTATTGTTACGCTTTCACACCGAAGCTACTCAACCGACCATCATAAAACTTTGTATACATATTCTCAAAGGTATTATAGGAAGGACATATGATACTTTTTATAAAAAAAGTAAAGGCGGGCGAAGCCGCGGATGAGCGGAGGCGCTAGTATGTAGGTGTAATATCTTAGGGTTAATGTAATAAATTAGTTGTTATTCATACTGACCAATACTTGGTCAATGTAATAAAACATGTTTTGATTAGATTCGAGTTGATTTTTGGTTAGGTTATGGTTTTCTTGTGTCCTGTCGTCGGAAATATTGACTATAAAAAACATATATAAATAATATAAGAAGTCTACAGTCTGGTACGTAGAAACTTACAATTGCTATTAGATGATGAGTATGAGAGACCAATGATAATGTATTAAATCGTAAACTATAGGGACTACTTTAATTTAATTAACTACTTTAAAATTCAATATAAAATATCACAAATCTCGAAAAAAATACCTACCTACGTGTTTTATTTTAAAATGAAAAAATGCACTCTAAGGCCTCTTGTACATGCTAAGAAATTTCACCGTGTCTACTGCAGATAGGACCAATTCATCATGTACACAACAATAATTTTGTCGGATCTAGGCACGAAAACCACCGCACCGCAGCAAAACGTCGCGCGTCATGTCTAGCGCAGACAAGATTATTTTTCTTGGTCAGCGCGGAAGCAGTGTAACACAGTTCGTGTGTAGAAACGACACGAATTCTTGCATAGGCCCGGCGACTTTTATTAGCGTATACAAGGGCCTACTGTCATCCGTTACAATCCGTTACAATGCATATTGGTTCAATTAGGTAATACAGTACTCCCATCAATCGCATCTCGTACATACATCATCGTATGGAGGGTTCCATACGATGATCTCGGCATGAGTTCAACTCGCATTTTGTCCAGTTATTAGTGAATACTGTCTAATTCTGAACCTCTTTTCTGTAATTGAATATTCCAAATATATATTTCACATTAATAATTTTACATTTCATAATTACTTATTTCCGTATCTTGATAGGGTGTATTGAAAATTAATATGCATATACATGAAATTTTCTTTATACTTAAAAACGTAAGTAAACGTTACTTCGTGTCCTTTTTGGTTAAAAAAACATATAAGCGTTTGCTTTGACCCCTCTGTACGATTTATTATTACACACATTGGTCCGAAAAATACGCCAATATAAAAAAAAATGATTATTATTGTCTGCATAAAAAGTGACTAATGAATATAATATTATTTCGACCTAAGGGTCAAAACTTACATACAATACAAGTCTGAGTTTTTTTAAACATAATGTTTGCCCTTGAGATGGCACCTTCTTGTTATTTTTGCAAGCGTCGATACGATACGATACGATGCTTATTTTAAATTTAATTAATTAATTATTTCACAGCCTGAGATTTTAATTCTTATTTTTTTAAGGTTATAAATTTTTAGCGAAGGAAAAAATACTAAAATATTCGTGACTTGTTTTCTCTTATGTAATCGTTGAGTTTATTTTATGTCGATTTTATTCTCGCTTGTACACTTTGGCTAATTTATTTCCAAGAATTACCAAAAACAACAACACTTTATTTGTGTTGTGCTATTGCCAATAGCCACTGTATTTATTCTATATTCTTTTCGCCAGGAGTTGATAGAAAAAATTGGTTGTCTGTAAAGTCGGTTTACAAATGATCATTTTATGTGATAACGTCATAAGAAAACATCAGCTTTTAGAGTGTAAAAGAGATAGATGCGTCGCAAGCCGAACGCTTAGGCCGATCGTGCCTCTCTATCGCTTGTTCCGTGCTCTCGCTTGCAGGCTCAGCTCAGGCGGAACGTGACAATAAGTCATGCTTTTCAGTGCGTGCAGCCGGCGTTGATCGATTTATAAGACGTTATCACGTCATAAAAAATAAACAGGGTTTCCTAAACTCAATACAAGTGCGCTTGCGTTGAAAACATCAGTGTGCTTCGTACCAAAAACAATGCGCGCGCTAGTGACGCACGTGATTTCCCGTCATACAATATGCGGTAGTCGCTATTCAGTAACTTTTCGTATTTTTTATTACTTTTCGTATTATATTATATTTTCGTATATTATATTTCGTATATTTATCAACCCTCGGCGAACAAACTGAAAAAATAAAAATGTCTAATATTGACACAGGTACCAGTTATAGATAACTAATTAGGAAAGAACTAAATACAATGTAGTAATAAATGCTTTCTTATTAAGTAAAATTAATTACTTTACATGAGATCTTACAACTTTTCACGGCGCGGTGGCGTAGGGATGGCGTTGCGAAGTTTTGCATGTTAGTGAGTAAATTTAAAGTTTTTTAATATTTCAGAATTAATGAAACGATTGTGCAGTATGTAATTACAAGGCAAAAAAAGCTGATTAATAGCTTTATACGAGCCTACACCATGGGGTTCTTCACAAAGGGCGTAAAGTGGGTTTACAGGGCCGGCAACGCGCGTATCATGCCTCAGGCGTTCATAGGCTATGGTATGGTATGGACCGTATGCTTGTTTGCCACTTTAGTGGTATAAAAATATTACAATTATAAAAACAAATAAGCGGCAACTACACAATTAAAATCCGTGATAATAAATGGATCAAATACAATAATACAACTTGATACTTATCATATTTTCTCGCTTCGATTTGCTTTTTAGCTAATTCAATATTCACAGAAACTGATTTTGATCAAACGCAACTAATTAATCCGTTAAACTTAAACCATAATTATTTTTATAATTGTTATCCCCCATTTTTTCGACGACGCCATATTGAATTAATATACCTACCATAAGTTACTCTGACATCTGATACGAAACAAGTGACACCTCATTATGTTGAAATCCGTCAAGTAGTTTAGGCTGTAAAGCGTGTCGAAAAAATCGACATACATATACTTGAAAAATATAACCCTACCTTCCTCAGTCGGGTAAAAGATAGCTTTTAAAACTGTCTGCAAAGAGCTTAACAAGATTAAAAGGGAAAATGGCACATATAAGAAGCGAATGTTCAAATGAGAATGCAAAAGTGCAATTTTTATTAACTTTTTTACATCAACTTCAATGCAATAGTTGAAAGAAAAGTGGATTCTGAATCTCGCTGAAAAGAGTTTATCATCATGAATTCCTTTTTTAAATATAAATCTATAATCTGGTTTACCTTCAATGTATTATTTTAGTGGTGGTGTGTGTACGGTACAGCCTTACATATTTGCTGCATCAGCGAATTGCCGAGTCAACCATTTACATGATTCGTTTAGGAAAATAATAATATGAATTGATGAACTTACTAAATGAGCAACTAGACTATTAGGTTAGATTAGTTTTGGTATAATTTAATATTTTTTTTGTTGTTATGTTAGTTTAGTTGGCATCGGTTTATTTTTTTAATTTCAATTAACTAGTTAACACTTGACATTGCATAAATTAATTTTTGACATTCATTTCCATTTCTAAATTAATTTATAGATCTATTTTAATGGAACTGAGCTGAGTACAAAATTTAATTCATTTCAATATTTAAAAAAATATGTAATTGTGAATTGGTTATGTATGGATTTTAATTATCTGAAACAAAGTATTTTATTTATTTATTATTATTTATTACTATCCATTCATTTATAATTTTGTAAAGCAGTTCACATTTTGTACCTCATTGTGTCAGTGTATGTCATAACTGATATATACTTAAATACATTTTTTTTTTTCAAATTAAACAAAGTTTGTACTATGTATGTATATTGTGGCCGTGTGGTTTCAGTCCGTCTCTTCCCGTGGATGTCGTACAAGGCGACTAAGGGAAAATACATTATAAAACATCGATCAGGCCTCCCCAACCCGTCTGGCCAGCGTGGGGAGTGTAGGCCAAATCCTCCTTCTGTCTCGGACGGACGAGAGAGGGTCGTGCTCCTGTAGTGGAGACTAAAATGACCTCATGATGATGATGTATATTCTAGGTTACCCTAGTACCCACAGTGCAAGTTTTATTTAATTTGAGACTACATGGCGCGGTGTAATTTGTCCAAGAATATATATTATTATTTCTTCTGCGGTATAAAAAACTATAAATGATCTTGAGATTTTTCTTCAACAAAACATTGCAGAAGACAAATATCACGTGCAACGAGGCCAAAGGTCTTTGTTTAAATATTTTAAGTAATTTTTTTGATATTTTTCGAAAATGTTAAATCATGATAAATATTAATGATTGATAATTCCAAGAGAACCTTACATGTTTTTTTTTATATTTTTATATTAACCGCACGTGGTAATCGAAGTTCTGGCGAAAGAGAGGTAGCGAGAGCATACCGGAGTTACACTGGAGAAGTGCCTCCACCTCACAGAAGACCGCAGCCAAAGAACAATATAGATGAAAATATAACGCTGTATATGACAAATGTGTGGAGTTTATGATAGATTTTGACAACCAAACTCGAGTTGGCAATACATGGAAAGAGAATATATTTTTTTGTTGTACAGCGCTTCAACCTTGATAGTTTGACCTTTGTACCAAGAACGGTACGTAATAAGATACAATCGCATTGTCACTGTCAAGCACGATTTGTTCTTAGCTGTACCAAGATCGTGCTCTTCAATGTACGTAGGAGCACAAGAGATATGAAATGTAATGAATATTTATTTGACACTGGACCCTTGTACTTAGGTGTACTCTCAGACACATTAGAATGAACAAACCCATCCTTACACTGGCATGGGCGATGTTGCTTAACTTGCATGTTCCATTTGTTAACCTGACCTGTGCAAAAACACTTTCGTCTACAGGTCCAATACAGATTGACGGTTCGATTTTATTGTGTTATTGTCACAAATAAATTAATTGATCTATCTTTATATTATATCATTGACCATAAATAATAAATTGACCAGAGGGCTCTATAGGCTATGGTCATGACTACAGATCAGGCGGATCTTATACTCGCTTTTTTACCCTACGTATTATAAAAACATCTTCTTGGCAACTATAGGTAAATTATCTTTGCGTAAAAAAAAAATATCAAGTTAATAATAATTCGTTTGTCAATTAGCAGGGTGCGCCGCGTGCAGTTGAATTTGACCAATTACACCCCAAAATTGTATACTATGGATCCCTGAAATGAATAGATAACATCTTAATTTATACAATGATTGGTATATAATTTTCTATGCTGCAACAACGTCACAAAGAGTACAATGCAAGTAAATTGTCGATTCTAATTTACATAAAATGAAAAATAATAACATGAGCCACAAAAAATTACAAAATGTTCGACTGGAATATTAATCAGATGAAGTTAGACTTTGTACGCGAACGAGGTTATTTACATTTTCCTCTCTGTTAGCAAGTGTTTAATACACGTCCTTACGTCTAAGATCATGAACAAGTAAAAAGTTTACGGCCAAATATATTCAAAAAACGCTTAAGACGATGGCTGACTGAACGAGTTTTTTATAGCATATAGGAATATTTAGACTGCACAAATTTTGACATTTAAAGATTCTTGACGGAGTAATTGACATTGTATTATTAATTTAAATGTAATTATTAATTGTATAATACTGAATTTTATTGACTTATATTAGAATTATATTAGAATTGACATAACATATTATATTTAATAAAATCTAAATTATATTGTTGTAATATTTTAACTGGTTGCATATAGTGTAATTGTAATAATTATAATTTTATTGGGATTATTAATAATTATATTAATTCTGTAACAATATTTGTACGCCGGAATGGCAGAATTCAGTCCAGAACTATATATTCACTTTTAAGATCTTATTGTATTCATACCTGTTTTCATACAAATAAAAACTGATTGATTGATTGATTGAAAGAATAAAGCCGTTTTAGAGTTCCGCACTTAATTGGAGAAAAGTTAGGCTAAAACTTTTCCGAAAGTTTACATAATTTATACTCACATGTTATTTGATGATTGAAAGCAATCATCGCCGCCCATGGAGATCAGCATCACTAAGGAGCCGCCGATACAACGCTCGGTTCAGGCGGAAAGTGACAATGAGTTAGGCATTCTCGTGCGTGCTGCCGGCGTTCATCGATTTGTAAGACGTTATCACGGCAAAAATAAATAAATATTATCCGACAAATGACACAGCGCCATCTAGCCCCAAAGTAAGCGAAGCTTGTGTTATGGGTACTAGACAACTGATAAACATACGTAAATACATTTTTTTTTGTAAATACATACTTATGATACATAGAAAACACACAGACTAAGACAAACAGACATGTTCATGCACACAAATGTTTGTCCTGTGTGGGAATCGAACCCACGAGCGTTGGTGTCGAAGCCGCGTCATTGACCGCTACGCCATCGAGCTCGTCTGTTAGAAATATGTTATTCGGGTAGGTATCCACTGCGTCGAAGCGCAGAAATATCAATCTATTTATTTCTGTTACCAAATATTTTATTTAATTAATATTTTTTATTATAGTTTAGCTCATATGGGTATAAAAAATACCAATCCAATAAACACATGAAAAATTTAATTTATATAAATCTGCTCAATTCGATTTTAAAGTCACTTTCTCCAGTGGCATTAATTTTAAATACTTATTAATATTTTTGATGATATTTCTAATAGTAGCAGTAAATATCGATAGCTGGAACTCGTGTGCTACTTCTTTCTAGTTTTCGTTGGCGAATTTCACGACTACGTCAGCTGAAAACATAATCGTTTTTAATGTAACCATACCAACATTTTTTTATACAAGTATACGCCTTTTTTAAATAGCATAAGTATAATAACTTTTTATTTTCGCGTTGCATGATTAAAATTATAATAGACTCAGCCTGTGATAAGGATAGCGATAGTCATAGATCTCCCAGGCGACGGGAATCGCTTTCTGAAGCAATTTAGTATGAGCATGCCATATATGTACATAATATAGTGTTTATAACATCATTGAATAACATCGAGAGAAAATCTTAAAACTGTAAGTTAAACATACCGAGATCCTTTTGTCCATTAAATAAGTTTGTAAAATCAAACGTGATGGGTTCTATTGGTTCAAGATGAAAAATATTAAAATTTTTGATGCTAATATGTTCAATGCCATTGTCATTTATGCTCTTTTTAAGCGTTGCATTTATACCCATTTCATATGCATCTAAAACACAATAAAAAAACTTAAGAAAAATGTATCGACTGTATTTGTATGTCTTAGCCTATTGCACTTAGTCGCTACACCCGCGTGGTCAATTTTTGACGTGATAACGTCTTCGATGAACGCCGGCTGCACGCACGAAACAGCATGACTCACTGTCACGTTCTGCCTGAGCCGAGGGTGGAAGCGAGTGCGCTGAACAAGCGATAGAGAGGCATGACCGGCCAAAGCGTCCGGCTTGTGGTGCATTTATCTCTCTTCCACTCCATCGACCGATGTTTTCTTATGACGTTATCAAGTAAAATTATCGTCCATAAACAGAATTTACAGACACCCAATTTTGTTATGCATTTTTTTTTTCTCCATTGGAATAATATGCACCTTTGCCACGAATGCTTTCTAGCTATAATAAAAGTTTAACTTTCACTTTTAAAGTTTAAGCGAAAGATTCAGTTGTTTCATGGCGCTTGTTAATTGTTATGGGATTGTCATGATTGTTGACAATTAATACTGTTATATTTGTAGGATTACTTTTTAATTTTTAATTTTGTTAATTTCTTGTGAAAGTTGTGTTCACCTGTAATTGGGTTGCATGCTGGGCCCAGATTTGTACAATTACTTATATTGATTATAATCATGTAACCTGTTGGTGTACCTTAATAAATAAATAAAAGATGTTTTTTTCCGGGAAAAAGAGTAGCTTATGTCACTCTACAGAACCTTAACTATCCCCGTAAAACAAAACATGTCCATTGGTTCCCTTCAACGTAAAAGAACTATATAGACTAACAACCTGAGATCGTGTTAGCGTAACACGACACACGACAAAGTATTCATCAAAATATACAATAATAAAAAAAAACATAATCTATTATGTTATAGTGATAGACCCATGTACATTTCGTCTGAAAATAAAACATGCAAAAACATTTAAGAATAAAAAACAAAATAAAATACAATAATTAATCAAATAAGTACTTATTTAAATTGATTGATTACATATATATATCAGCCAATTACATCATAATATAGCAAATTCCACAAAATTATGCAATTTAAATAGGATTTCATTATTATTCTATGAATTATATTATTAATTCAGCCCATATTCAGTATGGTGCAACAGTATACTATTACTTACTTGCAAATATTTTGTATTCGCCATTTCCTTGAACTGGAAAAAGTATAAGTAGTCCGTTCATTATATAATCACCTGTTATTGTAAAGTGCGGACAAGAGATATTTAGACTTAAACTCAATTCGTCCAACTTCAATCTGTAAATAGTAAAACAAAATAAATATTATCAAGATAAACTAGGACGCAGTCTGGATGAAGTCTTTGCGCGTGTCAGTCTAATCGAACACGCAAGTTAAGTAACGTGGACCGTACCCTCTTCATTGATGGGTTTATTTATCTCGAGCACTTTAGGATTTCGGTCCCGGCTGTTGTTTTTTTTTTATACTACGTCGGGTGGTTGACAAGCATACGGCCCGCCTGATGTGAAGCGGTTACCGTAGCCATATTAACGCTCGCAACATACAATATCGCTGATATCGCAGCATCTCCTTCCCTTCTGGTGACCTCACTCACTCGCAGGAACACAACAGCCCTCAAGGGAACCGTTATTTAGCTGCGGTATTCTGTGAGGTGGAGGTACATTCCCCAGTCGGGTAGCTTACAATTACGCTCCCTACCTCTCTTTTCGCCAGAGCAGAGAGTCAGCAGGGTGCACCGCGTGCAGGTGAAGTTGATTTTGATTCAATGATGATGATGAACGGCTTACACCCCAAAAGTCTGTATCGCTTTTGCATTGACTTGATGCATTGCTCAATGTCTTACTGTGATTAATATACCAAATAATACTTACTTTATACTTCGAATATTACAATTTTTATACCCGGTAACAATAGAATTGGTATAATTGAAATGCAGTGTCGATAGTGTGCCATCTATTTCATCTATGTATATTGGGTCTGAGGGTGGCACTCCGAGGGATGGATCGCCAACTACTATCGCGTTGAAAGCAGCTCTCGATGACTGTAGTATGCAGTCATCGTCATTATGTCTACATGGAATTATTTGACCTGAAATGATCATCAACACAGTTATCGCTCCGGACACCCCTGGCCATATCCCTGAGGGTAGGGTAGGATTGACTGTCCCATACCATCACATATCTAGCAGTGTTGTTCTTGGTGGGATTTGAAAAATTAAAAACTTCGCATAGAGGGAAGATCCCGGGGCCGCCAGACGTCACCTTTGATGAATAAAATGTGCATGGTAAGGTTGGTTTTGGCTCATAGTTAACGTGTTAAACCCCTAAATATAATATTTGCCATATTATAACATTCGCTTACCTTGACAGCACGAGCAAAAAAATATCACCCAAAATAAAGTTAATAAACACATTATGTCGTAAAATTCCAGACAGTACTAAATTTCCAAATAGTAGCCAAATTAATAAATATAATGTCAAAGGCGTCTCATTATACACTTAATATTTAAGGAGCAGTTCTTTTCAGCGTACTTGTTTAAATTTAAATGTTTGTCAAAGTTACGTATAAATTTTGCCCTTGAATTTATTTTAGACCCTATCTACTATATAAAAATAAGTCGGGTTTTTCTTCCTGACGCTATAACTCCAGAACGCACGAACCAATTTCCACGGTTTTGCATTCGTTGGAAAGGTCTCGGGCTCCGTGAGGTTTATAGCAAAGAAAATTCTAGAAAAATTTGAAAAGAAAAGCGGGAAAATCTTTTTTCACATACAGCGCCATCTGGTGGCGAAACGGAGTTCGCCGGGTTTGCTAGTTGTATATAAAATAAAGTGAAGTACCTAGTTCCTATTGATCTAAAATCATTGAATTTAGCAAAAAGTTTACCGTTTAAACTTAACCGTTTCGAATATCATTAATAGCTATATAATAGTAGTTTATGAAACTGTTGCATAATAAGGGTTATTAAAATACGAGTGTGAGTTTATAACATGAGCCGAAGGCGAATGTTATAATAGACCACACGAGTATTTTTTTTAGCTATAGCTGTTAAATTAACTTAATGGTCGTATTTAAAATATTATTATCATATATTTCATGAGATTAGACAAAGTAGTGTATGAAACTGCACATAATTAGGTATTAAAATACTCGTGTGGTCCATTATAACACTCGCCTTCGGCTCATGTTATAAACTCACACTCGTATTTTAATAACCCTTATTATGCAACAGTTTCATAAACTACTATTATAGCATGGCCAGCAATGGCACTTTGACTGAGGTCTCGGGTTTGATCCCCGCACAAGATATGCTTTTAGCCAGATGACTTTGAAAACGAAATGTATTAAAATAATCTAGTAAGAGGAAAGGGAGGGCAAACGAAGGCGATGGTCAACCTAGCTAAAAGAGACTTCTAGCAAAAAGACCTCGCGAGCGTAGGGATCCCGGCACTAAAAAGAGATCACCAAGGAGGAGTCTCCATAGAGCGATTGCCTTCCTGCCACGGTGTACACTCTGTGTTGGTGGATTCAGTTTAAAGTAAAAGACCTGAAACCATCTTATAATGGAAGTGTAGCGACGCACGCTTAGCCAAAACTGTCATATTCATACCTCCAGAGTTCGTCCCCTTAACTGTACAAATTAATGGTTATACAATTATATGTGAGACATAGGCGGTAACTTTTATGACAGGTGTAGCACATGGGCTATGTATTTTACAAATATAAAGGAGCAGGCTCATCATCGACATTAACTCGAACTCATAGTGCTAGGTTATAGTACTCATTTCACATCACAGTACTTGGAACATGCTTCACCACGCTGCTCAACTGCAGGTTGGCGAAGGCTGTTGTTTTCAAGCCGTATAATGGCCACTGACTTAACGGCTTTCATCTAAAGACAACGAGATCTATGGCTTCAGCGCAGTTTGATGCGTCATAAACTTTTTTTATTTCTAGAACGGTTTGGATATGATTTTAAAAGTATCATATTTTCGTATAAATATCTATACAATAAAAAAATATATTATTACAAAAATAATTTTATCTAATCTAATGTATTTCTGTTGCCGCTATAACAATAGCGGCAACAGAAATACATTATCATACTATCACGGTTCATGAGATACAGCCTGGCGACAGACGAACGGACAGCGGAGTCTCAGTAATAGGGTCCGTTTCACCCTTTGAGTACGGAACCCTAAAAATTCTTTATAGAATGCACAAATTGAGTCAACATACTCTTCTCCTTGCCCGGGATGCATTGCGATGACAAATACTATGGATTTGTCATTAGCAGGTTGTTGTTCTATCTATAATAGTAGTTTATGAAACTATTGCATAATAAGGGTTCTTAAAATACGAGTGTGAGTTTATCACATGAACCGCTGAGCGCGCAACGCGCCGCTCGGCGCCGCGTTCACAGATTATGTAGAAAAATTTTGCAAAGTTGCAATGTATTTGCATTGCAACCTGTTTAAAATACCTGTATCCAGGGCTGAAGCAGGATCGAAATGGAAAAAAGTTATTTTATCTAATCTAATACTGAAATTTACACATTAAAAAACTAAACACAGTATCTTAATGACAGTCTTTACGCACAAGCTATCAAAATAAATTTAAAAAGTTATTTTTCGATACAGCTCTTCTTTGGACAACTGTATCGTAAAATAACTTTTTTACCAGGTTGCAATGCAAATACATTGATTCACATACTATGCAAAATTTTTCTACATAATCTGTGAACGCGGCGCCGCGCGGCGCGTCGCGCATGCGCACTACGCATGCTCGATCTGCAAATGGATTTATAAGTAAGAATTATAGCTGTTAAATTAACTTCATGGTTGTATTTAAAATATTATTATCATATATTTCATGAGATTAGATAAAGTAGTGTATGAAACTGCACATAATTAGGTATTAAAATACTCGTGTGGTCTATTATAAACTCACACTCGTATTTTAATAACCCTTATTATGCAACAGTTTCATAAACTACTATTTCGATACAGTTGTCCTATCAAAATAAATTTAAAAATAACTTTTTAAATTTATTTTGATAGCTTGTGCGTAAAAGACTGTCATTATGATTCTGTGTTTAGTTTTTTAATCTCTAAATTTCAGTGTGAGAGTAGATAAATATATGAGGATGCGGACATGCGAAAATCACGGCACCCACGGTAGCATAAATACTTAGTTTATTTTTCTGTTTCAGTTTCGGTTGGAAAGGCATACTTAACATTTAGGGCTTCGTCACAGCTTGGGATAAAGACGACTTCTTGGAAGAAAGATAACAAAACGCATTTAAAAAATTGGACTTGAGGATTGTCGCGTTCTTGCGCGTGAGTGAGGTCAACAGAAAGAAAGGAAGGTGTATCACTACATAGTATAAAACAAAGTCGCTTTCTCTGTCCCTATGTCCCTTTGTATGCTTAAATCTTTGAAACTACGCAACGGATTATGATGCGGTTTTTTTTAATAGATAGAGTGATTCAACTGGAAAGTTTATATGTATAATATATGCATAACATAGTAGAAAAACACTGATAATTTAGAGGTTTCTAATGTGATGTCGTAAATAAACACATTTTTTTGCTCTTTCATTGCAAACGCTGGCTGAACCCAACGAGATAGATCAAAATAATGTAGTACAGTATTGTTCACCTTAAAATGGTCTACAAAAAAGTTCGCGATGGTATATGTCTATCTCTTAGTAGGTTAGTTAGGTAACACACAATAACCGTTATTTTATCCTTTGCTTTTTACAAGAAATAATGCCTTATTTACGAAGCGATTTTAAGCAATACAGAATTAATCCTTATCCAATTAAGTACCTTAAATACATTGCGCATTTAATATAGATCAAAATGGCCCTTCACAGCATGTAATTTAAATGAATAGTTTAGAAGATATTACACATTTAAAATGCAGGGACATAACGGCTGTGGCGGTACCGGCCGCGGAGCCGGCGGCGTGTGCCTATAACTGGGGAAGGACTGGATAGGACAAAGCGCAAAGACCTTCTGTAGTACATTTAGTATCAGCATTGCACCCGTGCGAAGCCGGGGCGGGTCGCTAGTATATTATATATCGGCAAAGGATCGGCGACTCCTTGATGTTGCTTGATCTCTATGCGCGGTGGTGATGCTTTCCATCAGGTGACCCCACATGCTCGTTTTGCCCCGCTTTCATATAAAAAATAATAATAACTCGGAGGTAATAATATTCACCCGGTATTTATTTCTTTTGAATATCGTAGTTATTGCATCAAATACAAAATTATTGAATTATGAATGAAACACACGCCACGAGATATTTTTTCTACTAAATTGAAAGTTAGTAACCGCGCTAATCCAAATTACGTGGTAGATAAAAAACACATCATCACCAGCCTACCTACCAACTGCTGGATATAACCTTTCCCTCATGATTTCCACCGTATGCGATTCTTTTTTGAGTTCGTCGGTTCATCTAGATCCTTGGTTCCGAACCTAGGCGTATTTACCCCCGCAGGGGTAAAATAGGAATTCTGTAGGGGAAATCAAGCTAACAAAAGATAAGAAATTAGTTCATTCCAATAAGACCTAAGGAGGAGGTGAAATCAGTTTCCATTATTGGTCATAAGGGTAACAACATTGAAAAGGTTAGGAAACGCTGATCTAGATGATAAAAATCATGCGGTTGGCTTAAGAAACCACTTCTCTTTATAGTAATACTGGTAATACTGTGTCTTTAGTAACCAGTTTTTGAAAAGGAATAATGAAGTTGCTGTTCGTTTTTCTTTAAATTTGCATAATAAGTGAAGGTTATTGTGCAAAAACATGCTTTTAACAATGAAAATAATAAGTACTTAGTTGTTACATCACGCGTGAATACGGGTGACATTTATGCGCTTTTTGTTGCTAAGCAACAAAAAGCGCATAAATGTCACTTATTCTTATTACAAAGTGTAAGCGGGAGACAAGCATACGGCCCGCCTGATGAGAAGCTGTTGCCGTAGCCATATTAACGCTCACAACATAAAATATCGCTCGCCCGCTGCCAACGCATCATCTCCTTCCTTTCTGGTGACCTCACTCACTCGCAGGAACACAACAACCCTTAAGGGAATTGTTATTTGGCTGCGGTATTCTGTAAATTGGAGGTACTTCCCCAGTCGGACGGTTTACAAATACGCTGCACCCTACCTCTCTCTTTTGCCAGAGCTTCTTTCGCTAGTCGCCGAAATTGGCTTTGGCTCTAAAGATTGTGGTGAGTTGGTGACTTACTTACGGGCTAAAACTCTTTTTAAAGAGTAGTTCTAGCTATGGTAGATTCGGCTCTGCGTTGATAAGTTAGTCACGCTAAAAAGATTTTTCCCCTATAAAACATTAAAGCGCCCCCATCCCGTCCCGAACGAACACTGTGTCTCCTATGTATCCAGGATAATCAGCGGAGACCACCAAAAATGGTAATAAACAGTGAAGTCCATTGCAGTCCCGGAGGTAACACTACGGCTGCCTTGGAACTCACAACGAAACAAACAGAAGAACGGTTCGAACCCAAGTGTGGCAAGCAAATTTTCGAAAATCTTTGAATGCAGTTTTCTTTGTTATAAAAAATAAAGGAATGTTTTCTTTGAGTGAAATTTTCTATCTACAGTATTAAGAGTACTTTCCCTAAAGGTGGCATAAGAAAATTCCACCCTGTATATACTTACTAAACACCAAAAAGTAGGCTAGAGTAGACAGTAAGTATATGAAAGAGACCTAGATATCTATATATATATATATATAGATAGATACATATAGATATCTCTCTCACACTCAAGCGTACGAATAATGACCTCGCGGTCATACGCATAGCGACAATTCGTGTGTGTCTGGAGGGATGTTGACACCTCCAATTGGTCTGGCTGCTGACCAAAAGTATTGAAATAGTTCCCTGAGTATCATAATATAAAAATGAAGACTGAGATTATAAGTAAAGTTACTTTTTTTTTGGAGCTTTAAAGCGTCTGGTAAGAGTAAGGGCCGACGAAAAGCGTCTGGTATATTAATTTTTAACAATCACTACATAGTATAAAACAAAGTCGCTTCCCCTGTCTGTCCGTCCTTATAATGTATGCTTAGCTCTTTAAAACTACGTAACGGATTTTGAAGCGGTTTTTTTTAATAGATAGAATGATTCAAGAGGAAGTTTATATGTATAATACATGCATAATACAGGAGAGAAAGACTGATAATTTTGAAGGTTTGTAATATGATGTCGTAAATAAACACATTTTTTTGCACTTACATCGCAAACGCTGGCTGAATCCTACGAGATAGATCAAAATAATGTATTACAGTATTGTTCATCTTAAAATGGTCTACAAAAAAGTCCGCGATAGTATATGTATATCTCTTAGATATAACCTACAATAACCGATTTTTATCCTTTACTTTTTACGAGAAATAATGGCTTATTTACGAAGCGATTTTAAGCAATACAGCATTATACCTTATCCAATTAAGTACCTTAAATACATTGTGCATTTAGTATAGATCAATATGGCCCATTGTGCATTTAGTATAGATCAATTACAGCATGTAATTTTAATGAATATTTTCAAAGATATTACAGATTTAAAATGCAGGGACATAACGGTTTAGGCAGTACCGGCCGGGGAGCCGGTATCTGTATTGCACCCGTGCGAAGCCGGGGCGGGTCGCTAGTATTCTCTAAAATATATGTAAAAATGAACCTTGAGACTAAGAAAAGTGAGTACTGTTTTTACCTACCTTTACCACCTGGTACCTATGAATTGGCCGTCACGTCGGCCCAAACTAGCAGGTATGCACATAATCAATGTACGTAGTGACACTACTTTCTTTTATACATGGTCCCATCACCAAGACGTACCACATTGGGAATGAACTCACTCATATCTCGGATGTGCAAATTAATAAATAAGTGGTATAAACGCTGACTCAGCAGCTAGTTTATATTTTGAACAGGGATTCTATTAAACCCGTCAAAAAACACTAAAAAAAAAATCTCATCGACAAACAGCGCGATAACAGCAAGTAAACATACTTATTATTAGATACATCAATACACAAGGCTTCGTTTGTATATATCAAAAAACTGCTCTTGAATTTTATCGTGACTCAATATGGGAAAATTGGATATTTTTTACAAAATGATACTGAAAAATAAAAAGTATTTGTCATTCATTAACCCATTGTTTCACTTGTCAATGAGTATTCTATTGTCGTCATTGGAAATACCATTAGGGTCAGACCAGACTGACGAAATATGAGCAGTTACATATATAAAATTTGCTAGAAAATGTGTGAAAACAATCTCAAAAACTACTAATGCCTGGCACTCTAACTTGCCAGGCGAAGTGACCCTAGAGCACAGTTCGATGCGTTGGTCCGATCTATATTGTTTTTACCTATACATGCGTTTTACCTGCCGTTATTGTGGCAAGAAGAAAACAAGGTAATTGCCCGGCATT
Source organism: Hypsopygia costalis (assembly GCA_937001555.2). Classification (NCBI taxonomy): domain Eukaryota; kingdom Metazoa; phylum Arthropoda; class Insecta; order Lepidoptera; family Pyralidae; genus Hypsopygia; species Hypsopygia costalis. The sequence continues at coordinate 9,096,945 of OW443335.2, forward strand.
CGTACAGTTAGCGCTAATCAAAACATTTGTAAAGTTGTAGATAAATGCCTTTCCTTACTTTAACTAACTATACTGCTGCCGTGAGAGGTATATAGAGATATAGTTTGAGTAAGCGCTTTGTCGCTACTTTTTTGTGCCCAGAAGTTCGCCTATGATTCGTCTGTAATGTTATTTATTATGATGATATTATGATTAGGTTCGATTTATGCTCAGAATATCCGTCTGCAAGGCCTTTCATACTATGCTGTTCGCACGAGGATCAAACGGATATGGCACGAGGATTACAAGAGGTCAAGATCCTCGTCAATGGAAAATATGATATGAAGAGGAAACAATCATTAAGATATGATAATATCTTAAAGATTATAGGGCCGTTACTCGTCAGAAATTGCAGTGTATTATGACGAGAGAAGTAACTAAATAAATGGGGATTTCTGCAAATATAAGGGGACTACGCACCAACCTTAATTCCGTCCATAATCATCTAGAAACCGCACAGCCGACTCTGCTATTTCGGACTAAGGCGCAAATATCTTGCCTTGCCCGACCGATACATCTTACTTGCTTTATCCCCGTTACAAGCGCGAACATTGTTTTGTGCGTCGTGCCGGGGTATGCATGTAGGTACATCCGGAAGGATATTTATTGTCGTCGGCTTCACGGCCTTGAAAACAGGGTGCGCGTGAATCAGGGCGACCACACCCGAATCTCCGCTGTGCGCCTTGCACAGCGGAGATGCGGACACAACTCGCCTATTCGAGTACCTGCAACTGGCAGTGATAAAGTTATCAAGCAGTGCCCTCTGTGGAGTGGGTGACTTTAATGCCCATTACAGTGAGTGGCTTAACTCTCGGTCCACTGACCGCGCGGGGAGATCTGCCCCCTTACCACCAACTCTTATTGCGATTCAATAACTGGATAGAATGCTTATTCATATCAATGAATAAGCGACTCTATTTCAAATTGTATAGAGTCACTTATTCTTTGGTATGCATAATCAATGTATTCAGTTATTGAATCGCAATAAGAGTTGGTGGTAAGGGGGCTGATCATGAGTTTGCCCTGCCCTGTGGTATCTCATAGTTGATTGATTCTCTAACGAGAATACCAGATATCGGGAACCATACTTGCTCTCTATTGGACCTTCTGCTGACTACACGTCGGATGGATGTGAGATCTCAGTAGATGCGCCGCCTTGGGTCATCTGATTACTGCCTCATCCGAACTCAGATGTCATGCGCTAAGCCCGATCCTCCACTACCTGCGGGATGGCGTCGCGTATTACAATTGAGCAGACTGGGATGGATTGCGAGAATTTTATACATTGTGCCCGTGGTGGCAGCTCTATTTCAAGTCAGAAGACATTAACTACTGTGCATCCACTGTGGCTTATGTATGGGATGCAGTTATTTATTCCCAATAGGCTGGTGGCTACCGCGAGTGCTAAAAAACGGCCGTGGCTTAATCGATCTTGCAGAGAGACTATGCTCCGCAAGAAGGCTGCATACGAACCGAGGACCACGGCTCGTTCCAATGGGGATATTGATGTTTCTGATTTGAAACGGGTGTTTAGTGCTGTCTCGAGGTTCAGTAAGAGAGTGATTGCCAGGGCAAAGTTTGATTTCGTCGACAAAGTTGGTGAGCAACTGGCTAAGCATCCATCTGGGAGCTGTACTTTTTGGTCAAATTTTATTGAATATAATTTGGTTAAATTATATTCAATAAAAGGGTCTACGCACACTGGGATGGGATGGCAGAGAACTGAAATTTCTTTTCTTTATTTTTATAACGTATTCATACTAGACGAGTATGAATGTCCTTTGATAAAAATTTAAATCCTTTTCCATCCCGTCCCTGTACGCGTAGACCTTAAAACAACGCTGTCTTATAAAGCCCGGTCGAATCATGATAATGCGGGATTTACAATTTATCGATGACATCCATCTATCGTTACGTATTTTTTTGTTAGTTACTAACCATATATAAATAGTTACTTGACATTTTCTTTTAAAGTACAAATTTTCCTCGAGTTGCTCGGTCGTGCTTTAAATATTTAATAAAAAATGAGGAATAATATTTTATTTTTCGCGTGTGCATACACGTTAGTGAGTGTAATAAGTGCCGCTTCCAGTATGTTTTTCTTTATTTTTATTTAAAATTATTTAACATTATCAAATATTTTTTTAATGTAAATTAAACAATAATAATTATGAATAATATGGGGTTCTTCAAAAACGGCGTGATGAGCCAAGCGAGTGATACCCCTGGTGTTACAGGCGTTCATAGGCTATGGTAACTGCTTGCCATCAGGCAAGCCATATGCTTGTTTGCTACCATAGTGCTGTAAAAAAAATATTATAACAGTAAATAGCACTATTGTCGATTTTTTTTATTTTTGTAAATGATTTATTACTTCTATACATTTCGAAAAAAAATACTTTAAAGAACTTTAAATAAAATTAAATAGTAACTTATACAATATAAAGTCACTTAAAATACGGGTAAATTTTTATTTAACCGAAAATTAAAATTTACACACGCACACATATAACTTTTTATTTTTTGACTTTATATATCGATACAATATCAAATAAATACACACAATAAATACAAGCTTTGCACTAGTTTCTATACCATAAAATTAAACTTTTACAAAATATTACCTACTGAAAAGTTAAAAAAAAAACTAACTCATTATCTAAAAAAAATGCCCTCAACACATCACGCGCTGTTCCAATAATCCTTATGCGAAACAATAGTTCCTGAAATTTGCACATTCAACCAAACAAACTCGTTAGTTTTATAATATAATCAAATTTAATTTCAGATGATAGTATGCACCGTCTCAAAACATATATATTTTTTGTTTGATATTTATATAAAAATACAATATAATTATATCGTATTGACAGACCTTCAACTTAGTCGGTAGAGCTCTATATACAAGATAAGCTAAACACAACTACCACCAATCTAAGCTAAAGTTTGGTTATCGCAATCAAAATATCCTATGGTAAATGTGGGCTTCGCCTTCGGCGGTAGGGCCCCAGCGGCTATACCACCCAAGCTCAAACCGATTACTATCGGATTTTTTGATTGCCAAAATCAAACTTCAATTATAAATAAAACAAACGGGGTGAGCTAAATAAAACCGTTTAAAAATTAGATTAGCGGTAGTTTTGCTTAACTGGTAAAAATCTTAGAGCTCTATCAATTAAGCTGAAGATGTTTGTCGTTAACTTTAACCTAAGATTTATTTTTGGAATAAAATAAATAAATATTTCTGGACAATTCACACAGCGCCATCTAGTCCCAAATTAAGTGCAAAGCTTGTGTTATGTGTACTAGACAACTGATAAATGTACTTAAATTTTTTTTTTTTGTAAATACTTACTTATACTGTTTGTGTTGGTCTGGGTGTTTTCTATGTATATATAATACATAGAAAACACCCAGACCAACACAAACAGACATGTTCATGCACACAAATGTTTGTCTTGTGCGGGAATCGAACCCGACCTCGGAGTCAAAATGGCCATTGCTAACCATTCGACCACCGAGCTCGTCAAATAAAAATATTCGAATCGGCTCCAGCTTAGTCGGTAGGCCCCAGAGCAGTATAAAAACACGCTATGCGATTCCGCAAATTTTGTGAATTATACGATACGTGCTTAATGTGATTCTATGTACTCTGTGGCTTGTGGCATAGACTTGTAAAATTAATATATCATAGTACTTTCAGTGCCTGTTTTTTAATAAAACATTTAAAGACTAATAAAAATCAATGATAAAGATTTTTTCTCGCTGGCTCTGGTGAACTTCACATTTAAATAAGCAAACTTTTTTAAGTTTCATGCCTTTATATCACTAGCTTTGTTAGTTTTATTATTGCTTAGTCTTTATTATTTATTATTGCTTACTAAGCAAGCTTCAGCCAAGATTTGCCAATCAATACAGTCCAACGATAAAAAGAACTTTAGTTTTTTTCTGTAGATGTTTGATTTTAGCGCTATGTTTACTGCCGTTGAAAGTGACACTTTTCTAAATGTATTGAAAAATGTATTTTCTGTTCCAGTTCCACCTATAAATAAATGTAAAGCAGAAGATTCAAAATGCCTAAAGAAATCATCGCAGGATTTAATACCTACATTCGCCGAAGGGCTTCCTGAGCTCGGAGTAGGCAATATGAATCCTGTACATTTAAAATCATTGGATGCATCATCACCAAATCTAAAGTTGATCGTCACTGACCTGAATGTTTCTGGATTAAAAGAATGCATCGTTAAAAAAGTACAGTAAGTATTTTTGGTTCTTTATTCGTCTCGTTGTCAACCCTTATTCAGCCCACTGTTGGGATATAGATCTCCCCTTAATTGATGGGGTTTAAAGCATACTTCACCACGCTGCTCAACTGCAGGTTGACGAAGGCCAGTGTTTTCAAGCTGCCTAAAGGTCACTAACTTGGCTTAACCACTATCATCTAATGACAACGGGCCCGACGGCTTAATGTGCCCTCCGAAGCACGGAGGAGCTCGAGATAAACAAACACATCCATAGACAGGTTGCGGTCGACATTGCTTAACTTGCGTGTTCGATTAGACTTGCGTGTTAGATTAGATTAGACACTCGCAAGGACGCCATCAAGCTCCTCAAAGTATTTTTAACACGCTTATATTAGCTTCACTTGTATGTTTGCTTGTTTGTCAGTTTGTAACCGACTTCTTTGAACTTGATTTTGATCCACTTTGAACGGTCAGATAATTTAAACTTTGTATACTTGTCAAGGACCGATGACAATATAATGATTTGATAAGTTTATTTAATTATCCTAGTGAGGATCGCCAGGATTAATTAATTATCTCACATATGATATGACATCGAACTAAAAAGTGGAAAAAAAAATAGTTGAAAGCATGTTTTTTACTAAGCAAAGCTTGTACCACAATATAGTAATACAACCAGTACTTTAACTTCATACTAGCGCCCAAATCGGCGCACGCACACAGCCAAGCGTCATTTACACGACCGCTCAGTTGTTTATTCTGCTTGTACTATGGGTACTAGATAACTGATATAATACTTAAATACATTTTTTTGTAAATGCATACTTATAATGCATAGAAAATACCCAGACCAAGACAAACAGACATGTTCATGCACACAAATATTTGTCTTGTGCGGGGATCGAACCCGCGACCTCGGAGTCAAAGTGGCTATTGCTAACCATTCGACCACCGGGTTCGTCAAATGAATCTCTGCTAGATGGCAGTGCGTATTTTTCCTGGAATATTTATATTTTGGAATATTTATCTATCGTTATTTAGCTGTGCTTTCCCAGTCCGGCTCTACATGCCCTAACCTTCTCGTCAGAGCATCTTTTGCTAATAGGCTATAGGACCAATCTTTGTTTGTCAAGTAAGTACGTCACAGTAATATAATAGGCGAAATAATTACTTAGATAGCATAATAAATTGAAAATTACAATTATAGACTTTATCGTGGATTATTACAATTATGGACTTTGGCCGTGTGGTTTCATTCATCACTCCGTTTCTTCCCGTGGATGTCGTACAAAGCGACTAAGGGAAATACATTATCAAATATCGATCAGGCCTCCCCAACCCGTTTGGCCAGCGTGGGGAGTGTAGGCCAAATCCTCCTTCCGTCTAGGACGAACGAGAGAGGGTCGTGCTCCTGTAGTGGAGACTACAATGGACCTGATGATGATGATGAGACTTTATCGAAAACGTTCCATGTAGAAGGCTACTAAGTTTTTATATGACGTCACACCTAGGTTATTTGTATGTATTACGCCAGCTATGTTTAAATATCACGTTTAATCACGTGCAAGTGATTTGATTCGGTAGAACAGCCTCAATTTTCACGAATTTAGTACGATCGATTCAGTACATTTTGCTTTACATAATGTTACTAGCTGTGCCCGCGATTTTGTCTGCACGGAATAGTTATTTTTTATTTATTTATTTATATTGAAAAAATAAACAATATTTCTAAAATAAAAGTAGCCTAAGTTACTCCTTATTACATCAGCTATATGCCAGTGAATGTCCAGTAAAAATCGGTCTAGCCGTTTCAGAGATTAACCGGAACAGACAGACAGACAGACAAAAATGTTATGTCGGTATATGTACCGTGTATACATCCATATGCATGTAGTAAAAAGGTTATTTTAATATTACAAACAGACACACCAATTTTATTTATCTGTATAGATATTTTGATGACTCAAGTTATCCAATGCAAAGCATGGCTGTTTAACAACAAGGATCAACACGACTGTTGCCACAGGTTCGACTTTTGTGCACGAAGATATCTGACTACCTTATGAGTGCTAGTTAGGTATATAAAAATGATGTAGGTATGACAATAACTGTTATTCTACGAGCTAACGTAGTAGTATAACCACAGCATAGTAATACAACCAGTACTTTGACTTCATACTAGCGCCCGCCCGCGCAGCGTGCGCCGCGCACCAAAACTTCCTGAGCGGTCGTGTATCGTGTGTCGTTGGCTATGTGCGTGCGCCGATTTGGGTGCTAGTATGAAGTCAAAGTACTGGTTGTATTACTATGCTGTGGTATAACATTTCCAATATCATGGTCCCGCGTAGCACTGCCTATCTCGTTGCTACACGAGACCTTATACCAAAAATGTAACGCTCTCTATATGGTTAACCGTACAACAATGTAATGTATGGGGTGTAAGTGGTTCATCAACATCTTGAAATCAAAGCCAACTTCACCTGCACGCGGTGCACCCTGCTGACTGACAAACGTAGCTTTGGCGAAAAGAGAGATAAACTACCCGACTGGGGAATGCTGGTTGGGGGGTAAGGAATTGTTGTGTTCCTGCGAGTGAGTGAGGTCACCAGAAAGGAAGGAGATGCTGCGTTGGCAGCGGTGGTGGCGGCGTTAATATGGCTACGGTAACCGCTTTACATCAGGCGGGCCGTATGCTTGTCTGCCATCCGACGTAGTATAAAAAAAAACACGCTGTCAGAAGTTAAAATTGAGTATTTTACCCACAAATATTACCCACAGATATAAATAAAACTCAGGTGAACCCCAATGATGTCAAAAAATAGTTCAGCTTTCAGTCTAATTTCCAGACCTCCATAATTTTATTCCCATTACCCTTAGGCTACAACTTCCTTACATAAGTTACTCGGAATTCCCACGACATCTAAGTAAAGTAATATTTTCAACATTTGAAAATATAAAAGCAAAGTTTTAAAGGACGTAAAAAGGTTCTATATAAGTTCTTAGTAGCTAAATTAAAATTTTATTGTTCTTTGTATACCTTAAAACCCCGTCCTTACACAAATTTTATAAATGTGGATGCGGTCGGCAATAATGTTTTGGCTTATTATGCGAAACAAGCATACGGCCCGCCTGATGTAAAGCGATTACTGTAGCCATATAGAATGAAGTCTTTTGAGAACAAAGTGTCCTTGGATGTCTGTGATTAACGTAATATCCGGAACTCTCAGGAAGGTATTTTCTGGCCGGTATTTCCGTATTGAGAAAAATTTCGCACCGCCGCCATTGCCTTATATCTAAATCGCATTGTTTATGTTATTTATCACTCATATTATTTCACTGGTAGTAAAATAGTAAATAACTTGTTGGTTTCATTTTAACAATCGCATATACAAATATATACAAATAGAGTTGAAATGCTTATTACTGGAATTATCGTTATTTCAAAGTCATAGTCAAAACTCTTTATTACATAACTAAGTGCACAGACGATCTTAGACTTGTATAAGTACATTACATTACGTTAGTGTACTTATAACTTAGTCATAACATTTCGTCATATAGATATGAGAAGTCAATATAAAAATAAAATTTTTAACTGCAATATTTTATATAACTCAATTAAACTAAAACTAATCTAACAACCTATATCTATATATATAAAAGAGAAAATCACTCACTCACTCATCACGAAATCTCAGAAACTACAAGTGCTAGGAGTCTCAAATTTTGCAAGAGGGTTCCTTTTAAGGCGCTCACTAAGACGGGAGTTTGGAAAATTCAACCCCTAGGGGGGTGAAACGGGGGTCCGAAGTTTGTATGAAAGTCCTATGTTTTTGAAGCAAGAAACTTGAAATTTAAAATGTATGCTCTATAGATGGTGTGGAGGTGTACTAATAATGTATCTTTGGAAATTAACCCCTTTTTGAGGTTAAAACGGGGGTTGGAAGTTTGTATGAAAGTTCTATGTTTTTGAAGTAAATGACTTGAAATTTAAAATGCATGCTCTATAGATGGTGTGGAGGTGTACTAATAATGTATCTTTGGAAATCAACCCTTTTTTGGGGTTAAAACGGGGGTTGGAAGTTTGAATGAAAGTTCTACGTTTTTGAAGTAAGAGACTTGAAATTTAAAAATAAAATGTATGCTCTATAGATGGTGTGGAGGTTCACTAATAATGTATCTTTGGAAATCAACCCCTTTTAGGGGTTAAAACGGGGGTTGGAAATTTGTATGAAAGTTCTAGGTTTTTGAAGTAAGAAACTTGAAATTTAAAATGCATGCTCTATAGATGGTGTGGAGGTGTACTAATAATGTATCTTTAGAAATAAATCCCTTTTTGGGATTAAAACGAGGGTTGGAAATCAAAGTTCTATGTTTTTGAAGTAAGAGACTTGAATTTTAAAATGTTATAGATGGTGTGGAGGTGTACTAATAATGTATCTTTAGATATCAACCCCTTTTTGGGGTTAAAATGGGGGTTGGAAGTTTGTATGACAGCTCTATGTTTTTAGAGTAAGAAACTTAAAATTTAAAATGTATAGATAGTATGGAGGTGTACTAATAATGTATCTTTAGAAATCAACCCCTTTTTGGAGTTAAAACGGAGGTTGGAAATTTGTATGAAAATCCAATGTTATAATATCTTCTGCCATAATTATTGAAGTTAAAGTAATTATGGCAGAAGGATTTTAAATGATATTTAAATATAAAAAATAATGAAAACAACTACATTCTTACTATTATAAGGAGGGATGTTTAATTATAACAATAAAAAGTACATTAGGTTTTACAAAGAGGTTTTAAAAAATAATATCCGTCGACTTCATTGATTTAAAAAAAAAAATTAAACTTTTTTTATTTTTTTCCTTTCATTAGGTATTTAGCTTTTTCGAATGTAATTCAAAATTATTTGCAAATAACTAACTCCACGCGTACGAAGTCGCGGGCGGCCGCTAGTATTTTATACAAGACTCATGTAACGTACCGCACCAAGGCTCGTCCCAACTTCCAGGTCACCAGAGCCATTCCATCCGCCCCCTTACCACCATCTCTTATTGCGATTCAATAATTGAATAGATTGCTTATTCATACCAATGAATAAGCGACTCTATTCTATTTGAAATAGAGTTTGGTTTATTGGTTCGAGACGATGGCAAGAGACCTGCCCCCTTACCACCATCTCTTATTGCGATTCAATAGATTGCTTATTCATACCAATGAATAAGCGACTCTATTTCAAATAGAATAGAGTCGCTTATTCATTGGTATGAATAAGCATTCTATTCAGCCAATGAATAAGCGACTCTATTTCAAATAGAATAGAGTCGCTTATTCATTGGTATGAATAAGCATTCTATTCAGTTATTGAATCGCAATAAGAGATGGTGGTAAGGGGGCAGGTATCTTGCCATCGCCTCGAACCAATAAACCAAACTCTATTTCAAATAAGCGACTCTATTTCAAATAGAATATAGTCGCTTATTCATTGGTATGAATAAGCATTCTATTCAATTATTGAATCGCAATAAGAGATGGTGGTAAGGGGGCAGGTCTCTTGCCATCGTCTCGAACCAATAAACCATTAGGTTCTAAAATGGCTGGAACGCAATCACTGACAAGAGCCCATCGAATTATGTCGTTAAGGCCGGCGTGACGTGACATACGTCCAGCGCTTCTGCTGCATGTGAGGCAGTGATGCTGCAATTATTATTCATCCATCGTTATTTATCATTATTTACCTAACTCTTTTTTGAAAGCGGAGCGTTTTCACATTATCCGATCCGATATCGGTGTAGGACGACGACAGCCGACACCATGTGCTGTTTTCACATATTTCCGACAAAATCGTTCCGATACGGCCATTTGCTCGATATCTTAGAGCATTTTATATCCTTTTTAGCAAGCTTTTGTAGCTTGCTAAAAAGAGTATAAAATGCTCCCACCTAGAAAGTTTTTTAAATACTTTCAACTATTCAACTACACACAGAGACAACATAGATACACGTATAGCACACATACAAACATTATCGTCCGACAGCCCACGGGCGTCCGATGGTGCCGCCAACATATCGGTGTCGGCTCCGATATCCGATATTGGGCCGGACAATGTGAAAGACAGGCACATATTCCATACATTTTATTTAAAATGTATGATACGATATCGGGGTATTTGCCCCGATATCGGATCGGATTATGTGAAAACGCTCCTAATGTCTAATTTCAGGCGAGATGTTGTTAAGTCAAAGATATCACTAAAATTCCAATGTGCGACAAAATTGGAAGGGAACTACGATATGCGAGGGCAGATTCTGTTTCTTCCCATGGAAGGCAAGGGAAAAATGCATGGCAGCATACGTAAGTATACAATCATTTTTTATATGTTATATGTATGGTTGAGAATGTTCTTAGCATTAAGACCGCTTTTTGTACCCTTATTCTATGGTCAATGAAGATTAAATAAAATATTTTGCTTGTTGCCAACCCTGGCTACTAATGTACAGTGCGATAAAATAAAGTCGTAAAGGTACTTATAATTTTAGTACTAGCAACATTCACTTTTGCTTACAATAATTTAATTACAATAAATATTGCGTGCAAAAAAGTGTAAAAATATAAAAAGAGTGTAAATAAAAGAGGTTAGTATTTCTACATGTCCTACTAAAAATGCTAAACTGCCAATTTGGCACTTTTGGAAAATGAGGACTAAGATTAGCTATAGATCTTGTGTTTCAAAAATACCATTGCTGGTTTAATTTCTTTTTAAGGTTCCGTACCTAAAGGGTAAAACGGGACCCTATTACTGAGGCTCCGCTGTCCGTCCGTCCATCTGTCACCAGGTTGTATCTCATGAACCGTGATAGATAGACTGTTGAAATTTTCACAGATGATGTATTCTGTTGCCGCTATAACAACAAATACTAAAAACCAAAATAAAATAAATATTTAAGGGGGCTCCCATACAACAAACATATTTTTTGCTCGTTTTTGCTTGCAATTGATAACGGCAATAGGTAGACGTTTGAAATACTCACATAATATTTAGTTTTATATTCACTTTAAAAATAAATAATTAAATAAAAATAAAACAAATATTTAAGGGGGGCTCCCATACAACAAACGTGGTTTTTTTGCCGTTTTTATAGATGATGGTACGGAACCCTATGTGCGCGAGTCCGACTCGCACTTGACCGTTTTTTTTAACTGTCGCCAAGATTTCAAAATTTGAGCTTTTTTTATATATTTTTTTTTATATATAAGACTCGCCGTGCAATATTGTCGCACTGCTACGATTAGGATAGGATAGGATACCCTAAATCGGAGGTTAGAGCATACTCCACCACGCTGCTCAACTGCGGGTTGGAGGATGTTACAGCCCATGTGCTATATATGTTGGACTCTTTTAATGCTAAGGAAGGAAAATATACTAAACAATGGCTATAACGAATTTGCCTCAAAGAAATGGTTCCTTAAATTAAACCACAGTCGCTTTTAGCACCCGCGGTAGGCACCAGCCGGTTGGGAATGAATAACTCCATCCCCTTCCATAATCATCATATACTTTTCGTGTCAAACGAGCTTACGGTCATAACGTACCGTATGTTACGTTATGCCTTTATGATTGGTTAAAATATGAGTCATTTTTGTTGCTATATGAAATAAAATAATAAAAGGAATTTCCTTATTTATCTTGTTGATGCTGTTGATTGTCGGCATGAACATTATTAACATTTTGTTATTAATAAAGCACTTGTACTGTTCCAAGTAATTACATTTATGTTCACCAAGCGGTTTCGCCTTAAGGCATTACCCAGGTAAACAGATAATGTTTTGTAGAAACACAAACACCATCTGAAAAACCGGTTGGTAAAAATTGATTTAATTATGTGGAACAGCCGTTGTCGTCAACCCTTATTCATCCCACTTCCGGTATACTGCTCCCCTCAATCGAAAGGGTTTTAGAGCATACTCCGTATGTGGAACAATACATGTGCTTTATTAATAACAAAATCCTTGTTTATCAGTTACTTCTTGAATAAAATTATATCATGTAGGAAGACGTAAAAATGTAAATTAGCTTAAGGTGGCAACGTTCAAGTTCAAGCGTTAAAAACAAAAAAACAAACAGCCTTGACGTAGGCTAAGTGATGTAATTATTATAATTAATCAAGTCAAGGTTCAAATTCTAACTGGTTGTTATATAGTATCTAATCGCTTACGCGAAAGTATACGCGAATTATGCGGGAAGTGTTATGTGGCCTTGTTGCTAGGTCGAAAACGTGTTAAGCTTTGTACAGTATATTCATTAGCATAATAATCGTAGCTTATAAACAAAGTTAAGACTGTAAACTTTGCTTTATAACATCCCTCGAGAATATAAATAATAAATATTTTTTTCTGGACAATTTACACTGCGCCGTCTAGTCTCAAATTAAGCGCAAAGCTTGTACTATGGCTACTAGACAACTGTTTTGACAAACATACTTATGTTCATGCACGCAAATGTTTGTGTTTTGTGGGGATCGAAGCCGCGACCTCGGAGGCAAAGTAGCCATTACTAGCCATGCCATGCAATTCGACCACCGGGCTCATGAATATAAACAGTATATAAGAATTTGGCTATTAGTATAGTTCTATAATCAAAGTCAAAGTCAAAGTCAAAATATCTTTATTCCTTGGACTTTATAAAGCACTTAGAAACGTCATACAAATTAAATATAAGACATGTATCTAAATCATTACTATCTACTTAAATCCGCAGAGCTTAGATGCACTTTCATCACACTATCTGTGAAAGTGAATTTAAGTGCCAGTTCCGGCGACGGGGCTTCTTGAGAAGAACTGGCAAGAAACTCAAATCGTGCTAATTATATACGATATGTAGTGTTTAGATTGGGGTGTAAGTGGTTCACCACGTTCATTAGGGCAAGTCCCAACTTCACCTGCACTTGCTGCACCCTGCCGACTAGATAAAGAGGCTTTGGCAAAAAAAGGTAGGGTATAGCGTAATGTTAGCTGCCCGACTTGGGAAGTAGGTACTTCCGCCTCACAGAATATCCCAGCCAAATAGCAATTCCTTTGAGGGTGGTTCCTGCGAGTGAGTGAGGTCACCAGAAAGGAAGGATTTGCTATGTTGGTATGCGATCTGCGATCGTTAATATGGCTACGGTAACCGCTTCACATCAGACGGTCCTTATGCTTGTCTGCCACGAGATGTAGTATAAAAAAAAGATTTTTTTTGATAATTTTATACCCTTATAAATATATACAACATCATAGTGTTTGTCCTACTGAGCTTAAGAGATAAGTTAGTTTTAATCAATTGAATTTTTTTAACAAAGCTCATGGATAAAAAAAATTGGTTGTCTTTAAAATCGGTTTACGGACGATAATTTTACATAATAACGTCATAAGAAAACATCGGCCGATTTAGTGGAAGAGTTATAGATGCGTCACAAGCCGAACGCTTTGGCCAATCGTGCCTCTATCGCTTGTTCCGCGCTCTCGCTTGTTCCGCGCTCTCGCTTGCTCGCTCAGCTCAGGCGGAACGTGACAATGAGTGATGCATAGTTAATTTCGGCCAACTATTCAGATTATTTTGTTCACCATCCCTATTCAAGGTCACCTTTGCCACCTATACCAGTATCCCAAAGAGCATAGAACGAGTAGTAATCATTGATGATGAAAGAAATGATGATAAATGATTAAAAAGCCTGTCTGCATGTTGATGTGATGTTTATTTAAAGGGGTAGAAATACTTTTTACCGATCCGTTGCCAACCTTTAAAGGGAAATAAAGACTCTGTTCTTGAAGGCTCCCATGTAGTAATTGTTCGGAAATATAGCTGAGAGAAGTTGATTCCACAGTGTTACCGTTCGCGGTATAAAATCTCTTTGGAAACGTACTGTAGTAGGTTTTCTGACATATCAATGCAAAACCCAAATCGCTGGGAAAGAAGTTGAAAAGAATGTAGGTTGAGAAGTCATGTACAGTATACTTTCAAGTATCCAAACTCGCACGGGATTCCAAAATATGCTCTACCGAAGAATATGATTTATGTACGGGTCATTTATTTATTTATTCTTTATTTCACAAAATCCATTAACTTGTTACTTATAAAAGGCGAACTTAATGCTCAAGCATTGTCTACCAGTTTACCTTTCGGACATGTATGAGTTTTGAAGGAGGGTGCCTTATTTTACGGAATACAACAACAAGTATATCTCGTACATACGAGTATACATACTATAAGAATTATTATATATGTATATAGTCGTTCGTGCACATAAGTCTATATAAGTATCCAATTAATAAACATATTTATATAATTTTCTTTTTTTTTATTAGCTAAAATGGCAGTCAGCATTGATGCAGATGTCGGAGAGGTTGTAAAAGACGGAGTGAAATATTGGTCAATAAAATCATGGAAAAGTGTATTCGAGCTCAAAGAAAGGTCTACATTGGAATTCGAAAACCTATTCAATGGAAACGAACTCTTAAGTAAGTATATTTATTATTTTTCAGGTGTAAGTAGCTCACCACTATCTTTAGAGCCAAAGCCAACCTCACTTGCACGTGGTGCATCATACCGACTAACGAAAGCGAGGTAGGGTACAGCGTATTTGTAAGCTGCCGGACTGGAGAATTACGTCCACCAAATAACTATACCGCAGCCAAATATTTCCCTTGAGGAGTTCTCTAGAGGGTTGTTGTGTTCATGCGAGTGAGTGAGTTCACCAGAAAGGAAGGAGTTGTTGCATTGGCAGCGAGGGTGGCGACGCGTAAGCGATATTTGATGTTGCGAGCGTCAATATGCCTATAGTAACCGCTTCACATCAAGCGCTCCATATGCTTGTCTGCATATGGAAAAATACCCGACGTAGCACAAAAAAAAATGTTGTACAGGGCCATCTAGCCCCATACTAAGCAAATCTAAATCAGTGTGCACAAGTAAACACAGTGCAATGAGTTAAGTAAAAACTCTACGTGATAAAATCAGAGATAAATACTACGTAGTAAGACTAGAACTACTGAATAACTACGGCTTGCAACGATGTTAATGCAAGTGGTACTGGTGTAGTGGGCAAGCTAAATGACACACAGGATCTTTCTGATGCTGGAGCAGTGTATCTCACCTACTCCCTTGCGCGCGTAGCTGATGTTCCAGATTCATTTCAGAATGAAGATTAGGTCGTCTTGTAAAACAGTCGGAGAGCAGTCAGTCTGTACCGAAGTACCATCTCTTAAACCAGGACTCCACCAAAACGGAGATGTGCGGAGTGGAAATATGTTTTCGTAAATTACACGCCTCGCTGAATTTCGCTTGACGCCGCATGTGGCGTCAAATCACCAGATACGATCCTCCACCATCCAGCTGCTTTTATGGATATACATAACACAAGCTTCGCTTACTTTGGGGCTAGATGACGCTGTGTAATTAGTCTGACAATATTTATTTATTTGTTAAAATTATGACCATCTTTAATTTGCGATACACAAGATGAATATGAGCCTATAAATATATACTAATCATTGAATCTTTTCAGGTCGTGCTTCGACAGAACTCATTCGTTCTAGCGCCAATGAAATTATTATGGAAATCGGCGCGCCCATAGTCAACGGCATTGTAGGAAAAGTTGTTGAAAATATAAGTCATTTCTTCAACAAAGTACCAATCAGTGAACTTACTTTAGATGTATAGATTGTTTGTACTGTCTGTCTGTCTGTTTCATGTTCTACAACAGTGTTCTTCTATAGAACTCTGGCTGTATTAATACGTTGTTGGGTATTTATTTATTGTTTATGTCTGCGCTGAATTTTTGACTTAAATTTATGACTTACATCTTTGAATTGACGACTTTTAAAAATCTTTGTTTCAATGAAAATATAAATGGTTTCAAATTAATGTTTAAATGACTTTGTTCTCATTTATTACAGTAATTTATTAAATAAAATATTAGTCTAGAATTTGTATTATTTATATTCAACTTTTGATAATAGCCTAAACAAAATAGTTGCTGTTGTTGTTGTTATAAAGTCTTTATTTTACAATTGTGCTTGGGGTGTAAGTGGTTCATCAACATCTTTGAACCAAAGCCAGCCTAACCTGCACTGGACCCTGCTGACTGACAAACGAGGCTCTGGCAGAAAGAGAGGTAGGCATAGCGTATTTCTTATGCTGCCTGACTGGGGAAGTACTGGAGGTACCTCACAGAATACCGCAGCCAAATAAAATTCCCTTGAGGGTTGTTGTGTTCCTGCGAGTGAGTGAGGTCACCAGAAAGAAAGGAAGGAGTATAGGGTGGCAACGGATCGGCTTCCCCTTGGTGTTCCTGATCTCCATAGGCGGTGGTGATAGCTTTTCATCAGGTGACACACATGCTCGTTCCCCCCCCCCCCCCCTCATATATAAAAAAACAAAAGTAAGTAATAACAGGCTACAGTTGATATTGCTTAACTTATTTGATTGATTAGACTGACACTCGCAATGACGCCATCAGCTTCTCTGCTACGTTATCTATTCGGGTGATCTTCTGGATCTTCTGTTAAGCCATCGGTACCGGCTGTTGTCATAGTGGATGTCAGTAACCTTCGGGCGACTTAAATGCACTGGCTTCCGCAAACCGGCAGCTGAGCAGCTTGGTGGAATACGCTCTAATCCCCTTGTAATGAGTGGAGACCCGTAACAAAGTACGTATGTACAATGGGATGTATATGAATTGATACCTATCTTTTGGAATGATGATGATCATGATGCTGATGATGATTTTTTAATAACGTCCATACTAATTTATATATTGATAGAATATGTAATTACAAAAAACATTTAGATAACCTTTTCATTTAAAATTTAATTACACGAGGTTATCTTTTTAGAGTTCCGTGTCAAATTGGTTTCTTTCTTTTTTTCTACAGCAATTTTAAAATTAGTCAACTTAATAGAAATATAGAGAAGACACGAGCAACCCGACCGGGGGGGGGGGGGGGGGGGAGCCAGGACTATCAGCGGCATCCACCAAAAGAGGCAATGAACAGTGAAATCTGTGAAAATGTGGTAAAACTACGGCTGCCTTGGAACTAACAAAGAATTTAATCAAAAGAAATTAGTAGGAGTAAGAAGTTTTTGGAATTTGACTTCCTTTCTTATCAATATGAGACAGCAATATGACAAATAAGGCATTAAAAGCCTAAAGAGACGGCTAGTCAAATGAAGCTCAACTGCCGTGCACCACGGATTTTAAGTATCTAGCACTATTGGGGAGCTAAAACATTGAGTTGTTACCTAACACTACGATTCCAATAACATGAATGAATTACCCGACCATTAGAAGATGCGTGAGTTGAGACGTTGTCGGTTATATTCGAGCTAGAACAACATATTTAAAGCTTTAGATATTTCATTTCTCCGAGGTGGAATATAATTTAATTGATAGGGTTGTAAATTATTAGAACAGTTTCTCTTAAATACCATTTTGTAAATTACACATATAGCAGTGGGTAGATACAAGCTGATGATGATGATGACATATAGCAGAGATTCACAAGGAACGCACCTGCCTAACCTTTTGATTTTTAATTTCTCCAAGATGCAATATCGTTTAACCCTGCTGACTAACAAACGCGGCTCTGGCGAAATAAGATTAGGGTCGGCAACGCGCGTGTGATGCCCCTGGTGTTACAGGCGTTCATAGGCTGCGGTAGCTGTTTTCCAGCAGGCGGGCCGTAAGCTTGTTTGCCACTCTAATAATATGAAAAAAAAAATAAGAGGTAAGGCATGGCGTATTTTGTAAGCTACCAATCTCCACCTCAAAGAATACGAAGCCAAATAACAATTCCCTTAAGAATTGTTGTGTTCCTGCGAGTGAGTGAGTTCACCAGAAAGGAAGGAGTTGCTGCGTTGGCAGCGAGGGTGGCGGCGCGCGAGCGATATAACATGTTACGAACATTAAAATGGCTATGCTAACCGCTTCAAATCACGCGAGCAGTGGGCTTGTCTGCCACCCGAGCGACGACGTAGTATAATAAAATTATTATTATTATACAGGTGTATCGATCGACCCATATTTATCCCTCTGCTGGGATATGAGTCTCCCCTCAATCGAAGGGATCTAGAGCGTACTCAACCATACTGCTCAACTATGGGTTGGTGTGTTGGAGATAAAGTATAAATAGTATCCATAAATGTTTGGAAATTCCTGTACTATTGTATGCAGGTTAATCTTAATTCTTTTTTGTTAGAAATAATGACAGAACCCTTGGTATGTCTGTGCGACTCAGTCTTTTTTTTTGGTTATCGTTTTCCTAGTATATATTTCACGTAAACACAAATAACATTAAAGAAGTTGGATTCATCAACTAGCCGTGTAGATAATAAATAAAAAAAAAACGACAATGACCATAAACATATTACGGTACTTTTTTGTTATTATGTGTGTAGTGAATATTACCACAGGTAAGTTAATAAATAAATAAATAAATATTGTCAGACAAATTACACAGCGCCATCTAGCCCCAAAGTAAGCGAAGCTTGTGTTATGGGTACTAGACAACTGATAAACATACGTAAATACATTTTTTTTTTGTAAATACATACTTATGATACATAGAAAACACCCAAACCAAGACAAAAAGACATGCACACAAATGTTTGTCCTGTGTGGGAATCGAACCCACGAGCGTTGGTGTCGAAGCCGCGTGATTGACCGCTACGCCACCGGATTTTGCAGACACTCGTCAAAAGCTTGATTCGTCAAACCCTTAACTCGTCAAATACGTGATTCGTCAAATCAGAAACTAGTCAAAACCTTAACTGGTCAAATACGTGATTTGTCAAATTAGAAACTCGTCAAAACCCTAAACTTAACAAACACATTGGATTTTAACATATAGTCTTTATTTTTTCTAACTATTGTTAATTCAAGTACCTACTGGTAAATTCCTTAATAGTCTCAGTGGCGCAGTGGTAGTAATCAATTTGCGATGCTAAGGTTCCCCTATGGATTTTGCAGACACTCGTCATATGAGAGATGCGAAGATAGAGAAGATTATTGATAATCTATTGAAAGGAAAAATAACGCCTTTTCAGTGCCTCAAAAAGTTTTCCAAAATAAAATTAACACATATTGAAATATACGATTAGTGTGAAGAGCGCTCGACTCCATAACGCATGAGACGTGGTTTGATCGCGGCATATACCAATGAGATTTTTCTTACGTATATTTGTTAATAATGATAAGATAAGATTCATAATTAAAATTAGTAGCTAAAAGCATCTTTTTTAATTATCTAGACCGCTAGTTAGTTCTTATTCAACCAAAGCGTAATATACCAATAGCGAATTTGTTGGGTTTAAGGTTTTGACTAGTTTCTAATTTGACAAATCACGTATTTGACCAGTTAAGGCTTTGACGAATCACGTATTTGACCAGTTAAGGTTTTGACGAGTTTCTGATTTGACGAATCACGTATTTGACGAGTTAAGGGTTTGACCAATCAAGCTTTTGACGAGTGTCTGCAAAATCCGCCACCGAGCTCGTCAAAGTTATCAAATTTCCTTTTTAATCTTGATACATATGTACACAAAACTCTAACTAATCTCAATACATTAGTATTAGGATGAACTTTAATTATAGCATAACCTTGTATGGGGTTATAGAACAGGTCATTTGCAACAACTTTGTATAATATGAACACCTATATACGAAAGTCAAACATTTCTGAGATATTTCAATTTTAGAGTTTTAAAAAAATATGTGATAACCTGAAAATTAAAAAATATAATAGACTTGAATTATATTTAATCTTTTTAGGGTTCCGTACCACAAAAGGAAAAACGGAACCCTTATAAGATCACTTTGTTGTCCGTCTGTCTGACTGTCTGTCTGTCAAGAATTTCTATGTCGAAAATGTGTGGAGGTATCAAGCTGAAATTTGAACTGTATACTCAGGTCTACGGTCCCATGAAGTTGTAAAAAAATCAAACTGCTAAGTTTACGTAGAAAAAAGTTACGGCCGTTTATTCAGCAAAAAACGCATATTTCGACACACTCAAAGTCAAAGTCAAAGTCAAAGTCAAAATATGTTTATTCCTTGGACTTTATAAAACACTTAGAAACGTCATACAAACTAAATATAAGAAACATGTGTAAATCATTACTACTCTAAATCCGCAGAGCTTAGATTCACTTTCATCACACTATCTTGAATGTGAAAGTGAATTTAAGTGCCAGTTCCGGCGACGGGGCTTCTTGAGAAGAACTGGCAAGAAACTCAAGGCCGACTCTTTTAATTGCCAATATCGTTACATTAAATACAAATACAATCATTAATATAACATAACAAGAGCAATTCATTTCCAAATACTTTTATCATTTATGTAATCTGAGATACAATAGTAAGCCTTTTGACATAGTCTAGTTTTGATAAATCTTTTAAATTTACCCATGGATAATTTAAACGCGTCATTTGGAAGTTTATTGTAGAAGCGTATACATTGACCTGGGAACGGGTTAGAGATTTTATGGAGCCTAGTAATATGCATAGCGAGTTTGTTTTTATTTCTTAAATTTAATTGATGGAGATCACTGTTTTTCCTAAATTTAGTTTGATTTTTATGAACGTAAATAAGATTTTCATAAATATATTGAGAATGTAATGTCATAATATTTATCTCTTTAAATTTATTTCTCAGTGTCTCCCTGGGACTCATCATATAAATAGCACGGATAGCTCGCTTCTGGAGCACAAAAATTGAGTCTACATCCGCAGCACTACCCCAAAGCAATAAACCATATGACATAATGCTGTGAAAATAGCTAAAATAAACTAAACGCGCAGTGTCAACATCAGTCAGTTGACGTATTTTCCTTACGGCGTAAGCTGCTGAGCTGAGTCTACCTGATAACGTTTCTATATGTGGGCCCCATTGTAATTTAGAGTCTAATGTTATCCCAAGGAAGACAACCTTATTGACCAATTCCAATCTCTCATTGTCCATCACCACACTAGTTTTTACTTGTTTCACATTTTTTGTAAAAAATCTAACATATTTGGTTTTACTACCATTTAAAAGTAGGTTATTAGCACTAAACCAGTTTACTATTTTTGAAAGAGCATTGTTTACATCGTCAATTTCTGATTGTTGTCTATTTACCTTAAAAATTAAAGAAGTGTCATCTGCAAACAATACTATTTCGTGATTATTCTTTACAAGATGAGGTAGATCATTAATGTACACGAGAAACAGGAAAGGGCCCAAAATAGAGCCTTGTGGCACCCCCATCGCTACAGTTGATCCATGTGATCGCTTTCCATTAACATCTACGAGTACTTTCTGAACCCTATCACTCAGATAAGAAGTAAGAAGATCAAGAGCGATGCCTCTTATACCATAGTGGTGTAGTTTTCTGACTAGAGTTTCATGCTGCACACAATCAAAAGCCTTAGATAAGTCACAAAATACCCCATAGGCGTCCCGTGACTCCTCCCAAGCCTCATATATACATTCTAGTAATTTTACCCCAGCATCACATGTTGACCGTCCATGAGTGAAACCGAATTGTTTAGTGTGCAGCAGATTATTTTCATTAAAGTAATTAAGTAACTGAGCGAGAATTAGTTTTTCAAAAATCTTACTAAATGTAGGTAGTATTGATATTGGTCTGAAGTTTGTGGGGTCTAATGTACTACCTGATTTAAACAAAGGAATAATTTTGCTTAATTTCATCAAGTCAGGAAACACACCACAATCAATACATCTATTAAATATCACAATTAAGGCGGGAGCAACAATGTCAAATAAAGATTTTATAATATGTACGGAAATGCCCCATAGATCAGCCGTTTTCTTAATATTAAGTGATTTAAATGCAACTTTTAAATCAGACCCATTAACATGACGGAAATGAAAATCGTTATAAAATTCAGGCACATTATCTTTAATTAATGACTCTGCAACGGAGGTGGAAGAGCCCAAGGCACTAGTTAAAGTGACAGGGAAAGCAGAAAAAAATCTTTCAAAAGCATTGGCAACTTCTAAATCTGACTTGGTAACATGACCATCGATACTTAATTTAAACTCTGAATCCTTTGTCCTACCCTTCCCAAGGGAATCAAAACCTTCTTCAAGGGAATCAAAACCTATAGGGTACTTCCCGTTGACCTAGAACTATGAAATTTGGCAAGTAACATCGTTATAGACTACAAGTACAGGAATAAATCTCACAACTATACATTTGTAAATAGATCTTAAAAAATAGGGGGTCTATATTTTTTATAGGGTGTCGAAATTTCAAATTGAAACTACTAGTTCAAATGGGGTATCATATCATATATTGAAACTACTAGTTCAAATGGCTTGATGTACACATTGCAAAATATATTTTATTTATTTTTTTCGACGCATTATTTCTTGTTTATAATGAAAAATATCAAATTTAATAATGATACTACGTACCTACGGAACCCTCGGTGGGCGAGTCCGACTCGCACTTGTCCGGTTTTTTTTCTTTATTATTACTCTTCGATCGTTCTAGTGTTAATGATCAAAGAATTTACTTGTATAGAAAATGAATTCTTTTTTTTTTTTAATTTCTTTTGATTAAATTCGTTGTGAGTTCCAAGGCAGCCGTAGTTTTACCCCTGGGACTGCAATGGACTTCATTGTTCATTGCCTTTTTTGACGGTCGCCGCTGTTAATCCTGGCTACACAGGAGATACAGTGGTGGGAATGTGTGGTGGGCCCCCGTCCCATTTTGTATAGAAAATATAGTTCTACTATTTACATGAGTTTCCTCCTTCTTACAAAATCTTGGTTCCTTCAAGCGAAGGGTGAAGAAGCATCTTGCGGACCAGCATGGTAATGTCAACTGACAGGACACTAAGGTCCTTGTCCATTGGCTTATGCGATTTGAGCATCCTCGCTTATCATCAGGCGAAGTGGAGCCAGTGACGTGTCCGGTGGTCGAAAGACTAGCAACGGCTACTTTGACTCCGAGGTCGCAGGTTCGATCCCTGCATGATACGAAATATTTATGTGCGTTAACATGTCTGTTTATCTCGTTCTGGATGTTTTATATGTATGTATTTACAAAAAAAAAATAGTTAGTACCCATAGTACACGCATTGTTTAATTTGAAACTAGACGGCGTTGTATAATTTGTGCAGGAATATTTATTTTATTTATTTATTATTGTGCTGAGCAATTATAAAGAAAAAAAAACAAACAATCTCCTAGCCTAGTTCATTTAACGCAGTTACTTTAAAATAATATACACAAGGAGTATTGCTGATATACGATATTGCAAAACAAAAATCGTCTATGCATTTTTTATTGCAGGGAAATTGCCCATATTTACAACTGGTATACCGGGACTAGGCGTAGTAAAGCTGGATCCCGTGTTATTTAAAGAGATTGATGTGCCTTTATCTAATAATGTTAGCGTGATGTTCTACGATGTCAAAATAAATGGCTTGTCAATGTGCTCATCATATAAATCTTTGTGAGTTACTTAAATATATATATATATAAACAATCTAAATATTTAAACAAGAAATTATTTTAAATTTGTTTTTATTCTTCCATTTTTTTTTTTCGAACCTGAAATTGAAATAATTTTACCCTATGTCACTCTCACAGCTGGAACAAATCGAATGACACCTCATATGTAAAAATCAGTCAAGCAGTTTAGACAGTAGAGTAGAGTATGAAATACATCATAAGTATGGAAGAACCTCTTCAAACCTTTTGGGTTGTCCACCAGTCTACATTTGTTGTTGAATTGTTTTTTGGGGGATGTTCGCGCACCCAGGTTCGGCATGAGGTCTTGCCAGCCTGCACTCTTATTACGTTCTTACACTCGAAAGGTGCATTAATAAATTTCATCATAATCAGTTCAGCAATTTCAAAGATTAACTCGGAGCACCTATATATAATATTTACTACATATAAGATATAGTACCTAGGTAGTAGTTTACAGATAAGTTACAAGTTTCTCCTGTGTGTCCATATTTTCCGCTCTTGTATCACTATATCCACAACGCACTATAAACTCAATTAGCTTTCCTACCCCAGTGCGGAAAAACTCTTTAGTTTTTTTAACAGTACGTAATGTCCAATTTTCGAATCATGCTTATAAAATTAGATTTTTCGAGCAACTTAAACAAAAATATTAAACATACATTTATATTTGTTTATATATAGAATATAATATAGATTTACTCACAGAGATAAATGCTTTTCGTCTACATGCAGATTTGTCAATGGGCAATTCAACTATCATTTTATTTGCAAGCCATGTATTGAAGGATTTTATCAAATTAAAAGTGAACCACCAATAGAAGCCAAAGGAGAATTCCACAGCCATCACCGTAAGTAGAGATAACTCATAACAAATGAAAGAAAGCCGCCGTAGATCATCACGTCAATCGAAAGATATCCATACTAATCAGAAAGCTTCTTTCTTTCTTTCGCCATCATTCAATGACAGAAACGAGTAGTTTCTGTCATTTGCATTTTACACATCCCTGAATCTGCATTACCAGATGGATGGTTCGTCTAGTGCAGCCATACTCAACAAGCGGCCCGCGAACCACTTGCGACCCACTAGCCTCTTTTACGCAGAAGCCAGCATTTTCAGAATAACTGTAGTATTTCATTATATCGGTTATTTTTATCTTTTCCTGAGTTTTCCTACAATATATAACGATACAAAAATGTATAAACTAACCTCTAGATGTAGTGGCAATTATGTAGTGGCTAGGGGAAAAAAGGTTGAATATGGCTGGTCTAACGGAAAATTACTTATGTTACATTTTCTAATCGGTGAGCGCCATTCGTAAGCCTGTCTGAGGCAACGGCCATTGGTTCAGCACACTTTGCAGTACCTATCACTTTGAATTGCTAACCTGAGAGCTATGTCAGTAACTCCATTGCGCATGTACACGGAGGCCCAATAACAAGTACATTATTTTTGCCTCCTTTTTTCTGTCACTGACCTTCTTACAATCCAGAATAATATGGTTATATTTCTAAGGGATATTGTACAATCCTAAAAATTAAGAGCTCATGATGGGGTCATTAATTTAAAATGTGTAAATAATACTAGTATAACGTCGGTAATAAGGCCCATAATAAACTACCGTAGATGGCATGGTACAGTAGTACCATTAGGTAGGGATAGGTAAACTGCATCCTGGTTGCATTCACCTCAGATGAAGTTTGACATTACCGTAGCCGGTGTTGCTTGTTCTATAACGTGTATCGATTGCACGTTGCTCCTATTACTTACGTCACCAGTACCAGTGCCAGTCGCGCACCAGGGGTATTCCGTTTTTCGTACTTATAGAAAATAACAATCATCTGGGTATTATTTGGCTGCAATCTTTCGTAAGATACTTTCTCACTTTTACCTGTCTGTCGCCAATACGTCGTTCACAGATCTTCATAGGCTATTGAGCTTTACTTTAACTCGGACAATGATGAATGGCCTTTATAAAATACACCTACATTCGAAGTTTTGGTTCTGATATAAAAAATCTACATTTAATATTTACAGGCAATATCCGGATTGACTTACAGTTCTATGCAGATGAAATTAAAGGCTTAAGAGGAAAAAAACACTACAAAATCAGAGAGCCCAGTTGGAAGTACAGCATTGATTTAGAAAAAGACATTAACAAAACCGACTCTAAGAAATTTAACGAAGTCTTAGGCAAGTAATCGTGACAGTAGTTCATTCACTAAATATAATTTTCATACAAAGGCTTAGATAGTGTTAAGAGTGTGCATCGCTCGAGGTGCTAGGCGAGAACCATAAAATAATAGCATAGGAGCAATTTGTGCTTACTCCCGAGGTATCTATAATAATACTATTGTATACTATACTGGCAAGGAATATGTAGTAAAGAAATTGGTCATATTACTGAGTACGATTGCTTCTTTACTTGTCTGGATTTTTAAGCTATTGCATAGCTTCTATCGCGGGCCTTGAGCGCGGGGACCGAATCCAGAAATTCCGTAACGAAAAGACCTCACGCTCCCCACGTCATCGTCTAACGTCGTTTCAGTTCGGCAGTCTTCGACTAGACATGCGCAAAACAGTACTTTGAAACGTACTGCCATATGGCATGACATATCGTACCGCGTCATATGGCATTATAGCAGTACCCCGAACATGACACATGACACATGATTAGACGTATTGTACGACTCTACGAAACTCGTTTTATTTATTTAATAATAGAAAAATTTGTTTTCTTATCGGTCACCACGCTCAAAAAGTGTAACTTGAATTAATATCAAAGAAAAAGCAATACTGCATGAATAAAATAAATAAATACAATTATAATTGCATAAGTTGATACAAAATGCTATGCAATAGCTTTACCGCGGCAGTCCCCGAGTGCCACACGTCTTTGTTTTAGTAATGTCTTGATCATATTTCAAAAGGGTGATTTGTTGACTCAAATTAGATTTTGTGATCGGGAAAATCAAATTTAGATGCAGGTTAATTGTGTTTAGCTTAGTTGGTAGACCCTGAAGTTTTAACAACTAAACTGAAGATGTTTGTCAAACTTAAACCTAAGCTGTTATTCAAATCAAAATATTCCATCTGAATCGGCTTCTGTTTTAGCTACCAACTAGGGATCCTAAAGGTCAGCCATTATCATATAAATTAACTTCTATTGCAGGTGAAGTAATCACGAATTATTCTCCCAACCATGATATTATTAATGACTTAAGTAATCATATTTTAAAGAACGTATTACGTCAAATTTACGAAAATTTGGAACGTTACTTTTATGTTCTACCAAGTGATGATATCTTTCTATAACGATTATATAATAAATAATAAGCGACGAAAGATCACTGTCAGCAAAACAAATCAAATTAAGTCATTGCCATCTAGTTTCGGTGTATTAAGAAAGTATATGAAGAGGAATTTAAATACAAGAAGAGAAAGGAAGAGGAATACAAGTCCAAAATTAACCATTCGAAGAAACCCGCTGAATCGAAAATATAGATCAGTAATATGAAAAAAAAAAATACTTCTGACTGTGTCCTAAATTTAATTAAAATAAAAACTTAATTCTCAAATTTATATTGCGACATAAAAGTGTAGCGTCACTTAATTAGTACACTAGAAAAATCTTTTACACTATGCTACCTAATTTGTGTATCGATAAAGTCAATATTAATAATAAATTTATGTCCGAGACTACCTTTTGTGTCGCAAAACAATTATTTGCTATGTAAAACCTTGTTGACTAATATTATTTGGAATAAAAGTTTATTTTCCGAATAAGTAAGTTCTTATTTCATGGTAAGTACATAAAAGGGTCTAGATCTAGATCCCCTCTGGATGGGCCTCAAGGAAACAGTCGCAAGCGGCTCGATGCGGAAAGCGTATTATCGCATATCTTCATCATCATCATCATCAGGTCCATTTAAGTCTCCACTACAGGGGCACGACCCTCTCTCGTCCGTCCTAGATGGAAGGAGGAATAGGCCTATACTCCCCACGCTGGCCAGACGGGTTGGGGAGGCCTGATCGATATTTGATAATGTATTTCCCTTAGTCGCCTTGTACGACATCCACGGGAAGAGACGGAGTGATTCTATTCTAGTCTGCCGGAAACCACACGGCCAATTTTAAATTATCGCATATGGTGAAAGGCATTAGGGAAGACCTATACCCAGCAGTGGATAGATACAGGCTGATGATGATGATGAAATAAGAGGGTGCCGATTACTTTGCGACTGAATATAAATATACCACATTAGCTATAAAAATCAAAGAAACTATGAAATACTGCTATATTATTAAACTATTAATATCAATTATTTATTAATATAATTACTATTAATATCGTTACTATTTTAAATTACTCATTATGTACACTAATTTTATTTAACGTACTTATTTTATGAACTTTATTCAAAGAATATAATTAGCAGTATCCAACCGATGGTAATTGAAAATGAAACAAAAATAAAAATTGAAATACCTGGGCATTAATGGATTTCACAGTTAATACGTTTTTACGGCTCTGATTCTGAATATCAGAGATATAAAAATGTAAATCCACGTGCGTAAAAATGGGGATACCTGGTATATTAACTGCTTATCTTTTTTTTTCTATACTACGTCAGGTGGCAGACAAGCATACGGCCCGCCTGATGTGAAGCGGTTACCGTAGCCATATTAACGCTTGCAACATAAAATATTGCTCGCGCGCCGCCAGCCCTGCTGCCAACGCAGCATCTCCATCCTTTCTTTCTGGTGACCTCACTCACTCGCAGGAACACAACAACCCTCAAGGGAATTGTTAATTGGCTGCGGTATTCTGTGAGGTGGAGGTACATTCCCCAGTCGGGTAGCTTACAATTGTAAGCTACCCGACTGGGGAAAGCTCTGGCGAAAAGAGAGGTAGCCCTACCTCTCTTTTCGCCAGAGCTTCGCTTCAATGCACCACGTGCAAGTGAAGTTGGCTTTGATTCAAAGATCTTGATGAATCACTTACACCCCACTATCTATCTATATTATCTAAAGCAAAGTCTGAATTTCAAAATACAAAATACCGTGGCAGCGTATTGGTGTTAGTGAAAAGCTTGTAGAGAAAGCCTTCATTTTTAATCCGTTCAAAAGCCCTACCTACCTTGTCTAAATCCTCGATATTGGAGCGGCCAAGGTGGAAGGGAGGAGGACCTCGCTGGTGTGTTGAGGTGTTCGCGTAGTCGCTGGAACCATCTGGCTGGTAGGCGAGGAAAGTGGAATTACTAACGTAAGAGTTTTTAGGTTATTTTTTTCTTCACTTTACTTTTTCTTTCACTTCATTTTTTTTTTTGCGCTTCACTTTTTCCGGTTTTTTTTTTTGGTGAGCTAACAGGAACAAAATTTGCTGTAAATATCTCCTCTAATTGTTTAGCTAAAATCTATGCTGAAGCGCAAATCACCAGTAAAGTGTAAACGACAACTGCCGGTTAAAATTGTGAAAAGTTTCATTTTCACTCACTTCAACGTCGATGTCAGCATCCCATTATATTCCTTTCCAAAACTTCACCTTCTCCGATATCTACGTGCTTGCGAAATATTCTAAAAAAAAAACAAAATGTTAGATAGCGAACCTTCAATACTATTATGATAACGTTCGTTGGGGACGTTTGACGACCCATGAAGCTATTGATTTCCCCCTGATTTGACAAATTGATATATTAATAAATCACATAAATATTATTTTTTGTACACTCATAATATAAAAGAACCAGTTCTTTTAAATTATGAGTGTATTATTAGTTGCTAGAGTGGCTTTACAACTTCTTCATCTTTATAATTAAAGCTCAATGCTATTTATTCCTAAGTAAACCTATTCATTGTTATGTTGAATATTACAGTTATGTTGATGTTGATTACGAAGATCTAGTCGGCCTCGGTACTGCTAATCAATAACAAATAATGATGCAGACGCTGTCAATTCCGTTGGTAACGTCAAGGTTGCCTGTTTCTGTATATGTTTGATTGCGACTGTACATATTATTTGTATATTTATGGTCATCACCATTTGTAAAGGCAAAGTCAACCTCTAGCAAACATAACTCGTAACGAAAGAGAGGACATGACACGCCCGACTGGAAAATTTCCTCTACCTCACAGAAGACAAACAAATAGCCACCAGACAAATAATTAGAGCCTTGAAGAATTGTGTTCCTGCGTGTGAGTGAGGTTATCAAATATGAGAAGAGAAGATACACAAGCTCTGTAATATTACTCATGTATACTCACTCACTCCCTGGCCCTCTCACTCTTTCCAATCGACCTTACCTCCCCTCTATGTCGAATCTGGAGCAGTTATTGCGACATCCTACGCACACACGCTCTCTTACGCTCTGTACAGACATCACTGTCTATGTAGTTAGTTAACGATGCGACATTTGTTTGAATTTACCGGGGTGTACCTAAGGTAAGATGGATATAGTTCAAAACGAAAATCATACAAGACACTAATTATAAAATAAGTATTATTACTCAGATATCAAACATTATTTTTATCACATAATACGAATAATACCTATTATTCGTGTTATGTCGTAACATAAGTTTAGTACCAAATTTGTTACTCTTAAGATATCATATCATGAGGTTACGTGTTATTTTGGGCAATTCTGTACTGAACATACGGTAATTGAGATTTATTAGCCATAATAATCTTCGAAGACCGTACGAAATTAACTTTTTGCTATTTATGTCAATAGACACAAAGTCGTCTGCTTTCATAGCTGTAAAACACAAACTGCTTAAAATGGGACAGTAATTCGTTAAGAGGTTGACAGTAAATAGAAAACCCTAACCTTTAGCATCCGTTGAGCTATATACTTACGAGTAGATGTGTTTATTTAATAGGCTTTAGGGTTTTTTTTACAATTGTTCAGCACAATAATAAATAAATAAAAATAAATATTCCTGGACAAATTACACACGCCCATCTAGTCCCAAATTAAGCGCAAAACTTGTACTATTGGTAATAGACAACTGATAAATGTACTTAAATACATTTTTTTTTATAAATACATACTATAATACATACTATAGCACACAAATGTGTGTCTTGTGCGGGGATCGAACCCGCGACCTCGGAGTCAAAGCAGCCATTGCTAGCCATTAGACCACTGGGCTCGACAAAAAGAAAGAAAAAGAAAGACACAAAGTATGTTCATTAACGCAAAATGTGGTCATGGGACGGGATATCAGCTGTACGAGTATGCTGTATGGAAAGTAACAACCAAATTCGTGACGTAGCCTTGACATAACAAGGGAAAAGCATACCTTATGTCTTTCTACCATGAAATATAGTGTCTTAACTTACAGGTACTATACCAGTATTTCCCGCTGGTACACCAACAGGCGGTGGTGAAACGCTGGACCCAGTTTTAATTGACCATGTAGATATACCTAATATACCGAATATTGAAATGCATAATATCACAGTTCCAGATCTAGCAAAGTGTAACTCTAAAAAACAACTGTAAGTATTTTTAAGAATGCACATCGCACAACCAGCATGGATGTGCGATGTGTAATCATGCTAAACAAAAACCGAAATTTCTTTCACCATAGTTTGATTTTTCATAGCTCCAAGGGATTACAGACCTAAGTATTTGATATTAATTTCAACTTGATTATGTCCACGCGTTTCTGAGAAAACGAGTCTTGACTGACGGACAGTCATACGGACAACAAAGTGATCTTGTAAGGATTTCTTTTTCCTTTTGACATACACATACGGATCCTAAAAAATAAATATAAATCATTTCTTTTCACACAATCCTCATACCATTTCCCTTTAATATGTTCGATAGTAGTAGTAGTATGTTCGATTTTTACTGTATCAAACACGATACAATATTTTCCCATCAACCCATTAGATGAATACATCCAACTGCTTAGATGTATCTAAATTTATAAGGGGAGACCTGTATGTCTCCTCTTAATCGAAGGAGTTTTGTACTTATTCCATCACACGCTCAACTGCGGGTTTAAGGTCAATGTTTTCAAGTCGCCTAAAGGCTTGACTTTGTGATCGTCACCTGATAACAATAACGCGGACAGATAGCTTAACGGTAGGTACCTGCGAAGCACGAAGAAGCTTGAGATAGATAATCCCATCCATAGACTGGCTGTGGCCGACGTTGCTTTGCTAACTAATTAAATATATATTTTTACAACTTTCTCAATATGGGTAATAAATGAAAGGGCTCGACTAGGTCGGAGAAATTTAAATTTTAAATTTATTTGTTTTGCAATAAATAGTAGTAGCGATCAAAAAATAACTATAATATTAGGTACATTTTACAGGTATGAAAATGAAGAACTGACATTTGAGTTTCTCTGTAACACTGTCATACGTGGTCATTATTCTGTGCGAAGTACGACAAATCCAAATGAAAGCTGTAACAATGACTTTTACATCTTTTTGAGTAAGTATAATATAAAATATAGATATATACAGTATAAAAAAAATGTAAGTAT
Source organism: Hypsopygia costalis (assembly GCA_937001555.2). NCBI lineage: Eukaryota > Metazoa > Arthropoda > Insecta > Lepidoptera > Pyralidae > Hypsopygia > Hypsopygia costalis. The sequence continues at coordinate 9,129,250 of OW443335.2, forward strand.
TTTCTAGTTATAGTTTGTTTGTTTGTTTGTAAAATCTTTATTGCATTAAATATTACATAACATAGATTGTAGTGATAAGACATAGTGTACAAGGGCGGACTTATCCCTATAAGGGATCTCTTCCAGTCAACCTTTGAGTCCCTGAAAGAAAACTGTGAATTGGCGGCGAAGATAATAAATAATTGTATATATATTATATAATTATTTATAGTACATACGTAATATAAAAAAGAAAAAAAAAAAAAGATTAAACATATATCTAAAACAGATAAAGTATAAAATATTATTATCATTTGTACATTCGTGGATATTACGATATGGATAATTATATAGATTATATATAGATCAAACACTACGAATTTACTCGATCTCGTAGTCATGTCGGATTTGCTCGGGCAGTTGTGGGCTTCGAAAAGAATTTGGTAAGTCGTGTCTTGAACGAGTCGATAGATGGTGACAGTCGTAACTCTAAAGGTAATGAGTTCCATAGTCGCGCAGCCTGGACCTCAAAAGAATTAAATAGAAAATTGGTACTACAGGTGGGTATAACTAGCAACGGCTCACCACTGCGACGCAGTCGCTCATCTACATCACGAAACCTGAACCTTTCTCGAAGATACGAGGGAGCAGAGGGGTTAAAAAGTGCATTAAAAAGAAATGTGAGGATATGGATGTTCCGACGCTGCCTAATCGGGAGCCAGTTGAGCTGCTGGCGAAAGTGAGAAATGTGATCGTACTTTCGTGCACCGAAGATATATCTAATACATTGATTTTGCAATCTTTCCAATTTGTCCAGCAACTCCTCTGACAAGTCGAGGAAGGCAACATCACCATAATCTAGGAGGGGAAGAAGAAGTGATTTAGCTAACATCACCTTGGTGTTTATGGGCAGAAAGTTTTGCAATATATATATATTATAATAGGTAGGGGAAAAAGTCTTTTCGCATTATAGTATGTATGAACTTGTAATAAAATCTCTTTGGTTATACCATTTGTATCTAGCAGGTTTTGATATCTATAAAAAGTTTAAATTTTAAAAAAGATAATTCCAAATTCAAATTAGGTAAATGTGTGATTTTCATTTGTTTTTTTTACTGTCAAGATGAGTGAATCTAATGAAGAAATTCGATACATTTTAAAATTTTACTACAAAAAAGGTAAAAATTCAACGCAAGCTGCGAAAAAAATTTGTGATTATTATGGACCTAGTGCAGTGTCTGTGAGAGTAGCACAAATTTGGTTTAAGCGTTTTCAATCCGGAAATTTTGATGTCAAAGATGCACGTCGCTCTGGTCGCCCTGTTACGGACAAAATGGATGCCATTTCTGAAAAAGTGGAGCAAGATCGGCATATCAGTAGTTACGACGTAGCTGAAGAACTAGGAATTGACCACATAACAGTTTTGGCGCATAAAAAGGTCGTGGTCAAAGACCGGCCAGGCTTCAGAGACTCTGGCGAAACCCGGGTTAACCCGCAACAAGGTGATGCTGTGTGTATGGTGGGATTGGAAGGGAAGATATTCATTATGAGCTGTTACCGCCAGGCAGGACTATCGATTCTGAACTCTACTGTGAACAACTGATGAGATTAAAGCAAAAAGTTGAGAGAAAGCGGCCGGAATTAATTAATAGAAGGGGTGTGATTTTTCATCATGATAACGCTAAACCTCACACATCTTTAGCCACTCAGCAAAAATTAAGAGAGTTTGACTGGGAGGTGTTAATGCATCCGCCGTATAGTCCTGACCTTGCACCTTCTGATTTCCACCTGTTTCGGTCTCTTAAGAATTCTTTAGGCAATGTCAGGTTAACATCACGAGAAGACTGCCAAAACCACTTGTCGCGGTTTTTTGAACAGAAGTCCCAAAATTTCTATAGTAATGGGATCATGTCTCTACCTACAAGATGACAAAAAGTTATCGAACATAATGGCACCTACATACTTTAGTTAAATGTAAATAAACTTTATTAAAAAATGTTTTGAATTTTCATATAAAATACGAAAAGACTTTTTCCCCAACCTAATATATTGCATATTATATATATTATATGCATTGCATATTATAGTTTTACCCGGTCCTCCAAAAGTTTAGCAGAAGACGGTACTAGTTACGAAGTATCGTGGTGTTTGTATGTTTGTTTTGTGTCAAACTTTATTGTATATAAATCATAAGTACACAATATACAAAAATCATACAATGGCGGACTTATCCCAATAGGGATCTCTTCTAGTCAACCATAGAATGCTTGAAAGAGAGTTGTCAATTTGGGGCTTTGGAGCAATACATGCATACCATCTCAAATCTACAAATTAAAACTAAACAAGATCCTATACACACAATATATTAACTGTAAACATTCAAGTATATGCCTCACAGGTTTGGAATCCACAGCACCAGGTATACAAATCTCGTATTGAAGGCATCCAAAAACGGTTTTTACGATACCTCGACTTTAAAGCCCATCAAATATCTGCAGGTTATGTTCACCGATGTAAGCGTTACCACTTTCTACCTGTAGAGCTGCGACGTCAAGTCACGTCAAGTGAGTGATATTTGCTTTTACCTCAGTATAGCCAACGGATCCGTAGATAGTCCTGAATTATTATCGAAAGTGGGCTTACGTTGTAGTGGACCTCGTATGAGACATCGTGTTAGTGTTTTCGTGCCACCAGGGCATTCAAACTATAGACGTAACTCATTTATACCTCGGACATCAACAGTAATTAATGATTCGGTTCTAGATATTGACCTGTTTTGCACCAGCAGCAAATATATAAAGAGCAATATAGCCAACAGCTTCTTTACAGCAGCATAGACGATGCATTCACTGTTTACCTCTTGTTGTGTCTATATATGTTAACATACTTAATTGTTATCTTCTAAGCTTTTATTTTGTCTTGTGTAACAGTTTTTATTTTTCTATATATAGGTGGAGACTTGTTATTGGCTAATTGATAGTTATTGTAATTGTGCATGTAATTATTGAGCTGTAAGACTTCCAAATATACATAAAGAAATAAAGACAAAGAAATAAATGTAAGAGGCAGACTCATAATGTTTCTTCACTTGTAGTTTAAAGGAGTCAAGTGACTGGTGTTAGTAAGTAAATTGAATAATTGCGTGCTTGTTTAATAGCGTAATTACTTAATAGGTAGTTAGCGGAACACTGTGACTAACGCAGTAAAATATGTAAAAATTCGTCACCAACACAAACGTTCCTGGTAGCTCAGTTGGAAGAACACTCGATCGACTCGAGACATCGAGAGGTCGTGGGTTTAAATCCTACCTAGGCGGGGAGGTGAATTATCCATTTTTTTAAATATTTATAATACTCTGACAAGTTATTCGAAATAACTATTCATTGGGGTGTGTGGTTCGTCAACATCTTTGAACTAAAGCCAACTTCACCTGCACGCGGTTCACCCTGCTGACTGACAAACGAAGCTCTGGCGAAAAGAGAGGTAGGGAGCGTAATTGTAAGCTACCCGACTGGGGAATGTACCTCCACCTCACAGAATACCGCAGCCAAATAACAATTCCCTTGAGGGTTGTTGTGTTCCTGCGAGTGAGTGAGGTCACCAAAAAGGAAGGAGATGCTGCATTGGCAGCAGGGGTGGCGGCGCGCGAGCGATATCTTATGTTGCGAGCGTTAATATGGCTATGGTAACCGCTTCACATCAGGCGGGCCGTATGCTTGCTGCCACCCGTCGTAGTATATAAAAAAAAACTATTAAAAAAAAGTCATTATGGAGTGGTGGTGCAGCTTCTGCTCTAGAGTCTCGACGTTGCTGATGTTTACATGCTAGAGGCACTAAGAAGTTTTTGCTTTTAGATACGTTCTATTATAACTCTAACACCGCAGTTTTTTATTTAAAACTTGCTGGACGTAGGTAGACAATTTTTGGTCACGAATTATCTAATAATAAAAATTGAATTTCATGTTTTTCGATAGCATAGCAAATGGGGTGGGTGTAAATGGCTCACCGTCATCTTTGAGCCAAAGCCAAACGCACGTGGGGAACGGACTAACGAGTCATGCATCATCTGTAAAAAAAAACATACAAAAAGTTGCTCTAAATGAATCATACTGCCACTACATACTTTGTTTTATAAAAAACTACATTTCGACGTGATTCTATTTTACAGCAAATTTCACGATCGATCTCCAGTACTTTGTCGAGGAAACGAAAGGAGAAGATGGTCAGACATACTTCAAGTTAAAAGACAGCCCATACAAATCCAGCTTGACTTTCGACAAGAAAGGACAAGATACGAGTATCTCCTTGGTGGACATGAATGAGTATATAGGTATGGCTTCAACCTATAATAACCCCACTGTTGGGTACTGGTCTACCTCTCAATCGACGGGGTTTAGGGCATACTCTACCACACTGCTCAACTGCGTGTTGGCGGAGGCCAGTATTTTTAAGCCGCCTAAAGGCTACTGACTTGGCTTAACGACTTTCATCTAATGATAACAGCCGGGACCGATGGCTTAACGTACTCTCCAAAGCACGGAGGAGCAAGAGATAAATAAACCCAATCCATGGACAGGCTACGGTCGGGTTTCCGGTCAATCAAAGGAGTTTCAAGCATACTCCACCACGCTGCTCAACTGCGGATTGGCGGAGGCCAGTGTTTTCATGTCGCTGTAAGGCCTGCTAACATAATTATATTTGACTAGAAAGCCGATTAGTTTGATCTCAAACGGAGACTTTCATCAAGGCGAGTGTCCAGACGTGTCCGGTCTCTCTCAATCGCGACGAACACTTTTATTAATAATGCTGTTGCTTTTTCAGGACAAGTTCTTACAGAGTATTCTAAGGATGATTACGTATTATCAATTATAAGCAACATTATCATGGACGAGGTGTTCAAGAAGGTTGAAGTGAATCTTAAACACTATTTTGAGAACATGCCAATTAAAGATATGAAAATATAATGTTTTAAATTTTATTACACTTATTTCTTTTAACTTATTTTTTTCTTCTGTGGTACTCAATCTGAAAAAAAGGTAACTTCCTGTTACTGTTTAAACGATTTAATGCGTTTTTTTGTTAGTGTGTAGCAGCACTAATTAGTGTAACAAAAAATATTAAATAATTAACAACCAAACCGAATTTTATTGGTCTACGACCGCTTTTAATACTTTTGACGAGTGCCCGGTGCCCGGTGGTCGAAAGGCTAGCATTGGCCCTTTGACTCCCGAGGTCGGGTTCAATACCCACACAAGACAAACATTTGTGTGCATGAACATAACTGTTTGTGTTGGTCTGGGTATTTTCTATGCATTATAAATATGTATTTACAAAAAAAAATGTATTTAAGTAGTTGTCTAGCACCCATAGTACAAGTTTTGCGCTTAATTTGGGACTATATGGTGCTGTGAAAATTGACCAGAAATGTTTATTTTGCAAAAAAATCTAAGGGCACGGCAGAGCCACCGCCAAATCGAGTGCAAAGCAAAGCAAACAATACCGTAATGTCTCTCCTGGAACCATTTCAGTACACTTTCATTTATTGTTTAGCCGCCCTAAGGCCACTAACTTGGCTTAACGAGTGTCATCTAATGACAACAGTCGCGGTCGACTCTTACGGAAGCACAAAGGATATAATTAAGCCCATCCATAGGCTACAGTCAATCTACTTCCCTTTCGAGGGGTAAACGCGGATTATCAGAAGGCTAAGAGATATGCCTTGTTCAGTGGCTCTAGATTCTATAGATATTCTCTGCCTAGGTGGGATTTGAACCCACGACCTCTCGATTACCGGTCGAGTGTTCTTCTAATTTTATAATATTTATAATGTTCTGTCAAGTTGGCCGAAAAGAAAATGTTTTTTCTATTATTTTATTTTTTCGTCAATAAAAACTTGTTTAATCGATTAGACACCATGATACAAAACGTCTCACATCTGATAATTCACTCACTGGAACGATTACAACCTCAAATATTTGTACTGTCAGGATTTGTCAAAGCCTCTTTACCTATCGCTAGAGATTCGTTTCCTAGTCAGCTAGGTTCAGCACGTGCAGGTGAGACTTTGGCTACACCCTGGCTACTTTATACAAATACCGCGTCATTTACTCTAAACAATGACATCTATGCAAAGCGGCATAGCGCGTGTGAAAACGTGTCGAAGAAATTGTTCCAGATTTGTATCATGGGGAGGTGATGTCGTATGGAGAGACCGGCAGGGAGTGTTCACACTGTATGTAAGTAGTATTTATACATATGTACACTGTAGTATGAATTCCAAGATCACCCTATAAACAAAATTATGACTACCGTGCACAAAAATCTGCATATAGCCATAATGTACTCGTAGGTGACGCGAAAAAGAAAAAAACCGGACAAGTGCGAGTCGGACTCGCCCACCGAGGGTTCCGTATGTAGTATCATTATTAAATTTGATATTTTTCATTATAAATAAGAAATAATGCGTCGAAAAAAATAAATAAAATATATTTTGCAATGTGTACATCAAGCCCTTTCATATGATACCCCATTTGAACTAGTAGTTTCAATTTGAAATTTCGACACCCTATAAAAAATATAGACCCCCTATTTTTTAAGATCTATTTACAAATGTATAGTTTTGAGATTTATTCCTGTACTTGTAGTCTATAACGATGTTACTTGCCAAATTTCATAGTTCTAGGTCAACGGGAAGTACCCTATAGGTTTTGATTCCCTTGAGAATGTCGAAATATGCGTTTTTTGCTGAATAAACGGCCGTAACTTTTTTTTACGTAAACTTAGCAGTTTGATTTTTTTACAACTTCATGGGACCGCAGACCTGAATATACAGTTCAAATTTCAGCTTGATACCTCCACGCATTCTCGACATAGAAATTCTTGACAGACAGACAGACAGACAGACAGACAGACGGACAACAAAGTGATCTTATAAGGGTTCCGTTTTGCCTTTTGAGGTACGGAACCCTAAAAGTTATTTTATTTATATATTTCGAGTTATATTTCGTGTTATCTTCCTATATTGTTATTTAATATTGAGTCATTAAGTCTGAGGAGAGACTTTGTCTCTCTTTGTGTATTCTACTATCTGTACAATGTCCATCATGTCAAACAATGACATGATACCCACGGACTCTTTCTACAGTCGCATCGCCCGCATAAGCAGGGAATCGATCATCATCTTGGAACTTAAATAAGCGCGTACTGTATAGTTCCAGAAAAGTTTTGTATCTTCAGCTGTCAGGTTGTGGAATGAACTCCCTGCCATGGTTTTCCCAGGGGATTTCAGTATAGGGTTTTTCAAGAAAGGCGTTAAGGGGTTTTGGCAGGGTCTGCAACGCGTGAATGATACCTCTGGTAAGACAAGCGTCCATAGGTTGCAAGGCTGCGATGTCTGCTTTCCATCAGGTGAGTCGTAGGCTTGTTTTCCACCCTAGTGGTATATAAAATGACTAGGTACTGGCTGTAGTGAAATAAGACATATTGAGCTTGATTGGAAGAACCACCACGACATAGTTTATAAGTAATTATTATAAGACTGGAAAGAACTAATTATGTGTGTGCTGGAGATACAAATAAATGTTTTATTCATTCATGCACATAGAGCACAGACAAATAACAAAACCAAGAAGAGATCCTTTATGGGATAAGTCCGCCATTGTACATGTAACTCTTTAATTATCATGATTATGTAACTTCTTTTGTACAATAAAGACTTTACAATAACAACAACAACAACAATACCTTGAGGATTTCTTACGAGGTGTCATCAAATGTGACACTTGAAAGATTTGTATCTGTATGTTGCGTTACAGCAAATGTAACTAACACGCGAGCGACAGTCATTGTACAGCAATCGCCTATAATCTACGGTAACCACTTTCCAACAGGCGTGGTATACATGTGATACGTACAAAAAGAGTGGAATTTTTCTTACGAAAAAAAGTACAGACCACCTAATCGACTCGGTGAAACTATCTAGTCTTTTTAATTTTATTGAGATCTGTACACAATTTTATTTTAACAAATTAAGTTAAAAATAATAACAGTTTAATCATTAACCACAAGTTTAAAGAAATATTCTACTTCCAGTTCGCCATCTTCAGGGAGATCTGTACAGTGTACCGCATTATATATCAAAGTTTTCCCATACTGAGCTCGAATAGAGTTCGGATATAATTGACGACACAAGTCAGGATCTCTTGGTCCACATATTTTTCTGAATTCACACACAACATTTACACTAGGGTCAACTGCTTTTACCTCTAAGGCAATACATTTACCTTCAGCTAAGTGAATACACATTGACTCATACTCAGGCAAAACTCCTTTATATATTTCATAAAATTCTTCAGCATTAGCCAATTTCATTGAAAACATTGCCATAGCTGATATATAGAATTTTCCTGATGTTGATATCAGTTCCAGGATCGAACCCACATTGCCTTCTATGATAGCATGTGGCTTTATAACACAACAAGTACAATCTTTTAATGTTGCACGGAACGGGATTGTTGATATGCCTTGAACAGATCCAAAAAACTTCGCCAACATTTCTGTTGCATCTTCAAGTGTGTTACAACCGTGTGCAACATTTTTAAGTTTATTTTCACCATAAAGTGCCCTTAGGGTACCGGGTTTTGCATCGCGAGGATCGGTAGCTCCTAAACAACTTCGCCATTTAGTGACGGCGTTAGGAGCAACTAATTCTAAGCCAATGACTTCTCCACCAGTCACGTAATCAATAATAATTGGAAGCATGCTATTTCCAGCAATGCTTTTGTAAAGATCCATAGCAAAATCTTTACTGATTTTACCATTCTTCATACGAACTATGCGAAAGCCTTTCTTCATGATGAACGTTATAATTTTTCCGTGAGCACTGGGCGAAACAGGTTTTATCATTGCAAATGTACTTTCCACATTTTTGAATAATGTGTCTCGTGTAGCTGGAGCACAATCAACTATATGAAGTAACTTCGAGAAAATATTTACAATGTTACCTATTTGCAACATTTCTAATTTCAATGGTAGTAATTGTACTCGTTTCAGTAGATTTTTCGCTTTCTTGGTATCAATGACTTGTACGGAATTATCAAATGGGAAAAAATTCAAAATCAGTTCCTTCATTTCATCAGCGTCTTCGTCAAACATTTCGCAAAGGAACGTATATTTGTCAAAGTAATCGTATACCATTTTAATATTTTTCTATGTACACATTCACTTGACCCACAAATTTCAGAAAAGCTGTGAAATCTCTTGATATAAAAGAAAAAATCAATATTATTTCATAGTTTATATATAAAGTTCATAAATAACTTTCGATTGATGACTTTGACAATACGTGACATCTTGGCGTGACTTCTTGATCTTTTTTATTGAATAATAGGTAAATAAAATAGGTTTTACTAAAAACAAACCGCATTTTATAAAAAAATGTTGGTATAAACCACTAAAGTGCCAAACAAGCATACGATCCGCCTGACGAAAAGCAGTCACCGAAGCCTATGGACGCCTGCAACACCAGAGGCATCACATCTATAAAGACAGGTAAAAACTTCTTTACGCCCTTTTTGAAGAACCCCGCAATGCGATATTTTACACACCATGGATCAAATCGTGGTCGAACTAAACACACAGAACACCTCTATTAAGTGTTGTATGCACAGACCTATCTCTGGCGAAATTGATTTAGACATTAAAAATTATTAACAACTAATGAGTTCGTATGCACATTATCTACATATTATCCTGGATCCATCAATATTAGATCAACTTATAATAGTAGAATATTTATAATCATATTGATATCAATTTCTCAAAGATCGATTTCTATGGCCAAAGATTATCATCAAAATCGGAGTACGCGTTCAAAAAGTACAGCTTATTGTTATTGTTATAAAATAATAAGCCTCTTTGATACTCACATAATATATTATTCAGTCATATCAAAACCCTCTTAATACATTTTAGTTAACACATCTTCACATGCCTTTCTTTACAAAAACCAACACAATATAAAACCAAGAGAAAATAGCTTCATTTACTTAGAAAAACTTCCACACGAATGAATTAATAATGACTTTTCTTTTTATTCCATGTCATTTTGAATTCGAAACTTTTCCTTCAAACAGAAAGGAACCATAGACACAGAATTGCATAAAGGTTGTATAATTATCAATAAAATTTACCACCAACATCCCCTCTCAATCCTATGACTATTGTTCCCTTTCTGTTAACAACACACAATCAAATCAATCATTAATTAATAGTATTAAATACCCACATAAATAATAATCGTTATTACACATATACTAACACTAACACTAGTTTTCCCCTCTTGATGCACATCAATTAGTATATCCGGATATTCACTACCTTTGATATTAATATAATTGAGCTTCTCTAACATTTGTTCGATATATGATTTCTGAAAAATTTTAACACAATTTTCTTTAACTGTGATATCGATTCCTATAAATTTTTCAATTTTGTCAAATTTTCTAATTTCAAACTCTTTTTCTAATTTCATAATAATATCATTTAATTCCAACTCATTATTTCCTATCAATATTCCGTCATCAACATAAATCGCTACATAAATTTATTTTTCCTTGCAAATAAACAAACACGGATCTTGCTTTAATTGAATAAAACCTAAATCCTTCAAATAAGTAGTTAATTTAATGTTCCACATAAGTGGTGCTTGCTTAAGACCATACAAACTCTTCTTAAGCTTACAAATTTTATTTTTCTCATTAATATAACCTAAAGGTATTTCCATATAAATATCTTCATTTAAATCACCATATAAGAATGCAGTCTTCACATCGAACTGTTTAATTCTGTAACCTCTTTGCCCAGCAATTGCCAACAACAGACGTACACTCGTCGTATTAACTACTGGACTATAAGTTTCTTTGTAATCAATATTATATTTTTGCATAAAACCTCTTGCCACCAATTTTGCTTTATATCTGCCTCCTGGTTTAATATTAAAGATCCATTTACTTGTTATAATTTTCCTATTTCTTGCTTCAGATCTATCAACAATTTCCCATGTATTATTTTTCTCCAACGAATCTTGTTCCTCTTTTATTTCCTTCTGCCATAAATATTTTTCCTCACTCTCCAAAACTTCATTATATGTCAAAAACGAGCTCTCCAAATCATAATCCTTTAAATTTGTTGGTAATCGTCTATTTCTTTCAGGTAGAATTCTTCTACAAATTTGTTCACCTTCAGCTTCAATTGCATCTTCAAATATATCCCCTTCATCAGCTGATGCATTTTCATTATTTCTTCTGTCAACTTGATTATTAAACATCTGATCAATACTTTCTTCATTTACCAACCCTTGACTAGTATTGTCTTCAATCTTCTCATTAACATCTTCATTACTATCTTCTAAATTTTCCATAACAATGTTCCTTTCTTGACCTTCCCTCTCACAGTTCCTACTTACTTGACATTCCCCTTCAATGTTTGAACCATCTTCAAAGGTATGCTGTAGCGCATCATTATCCTCCAACGTTCCCTCTTCTATAAACAAATCTGATAAACCACCATTGCTAGTACACACACGACTATCTCTCAAAAATCTACTAATATCTTCAACATTATTATTAAAAACTACATCACGCGAATAACAAATAACATTGTCAACTGGATTCCAAATCTTGTATCCATTATTCGTATAACCCATCAGTAAACCCTTTCTACACCGTGAATCCAATTTGTCAACTTTCGAATTTATTTTAAAATAAGCCAATGAACCAAAAATCTCAAAATGTTTTACATTCGGAACTCTACTAAACCAGAGCTCTGCCGGCGTTTTGTCTACAACCGTACTAAAACATCTATTACTTAAATATGCAGCAGTTAATACCGCCTCACCCCATAAAACCTTAGGTAACTTAAACTCAAAAAGCAATGAACGTGTACGTTCCATGATCGTTCTATTTAATCTTTCAGCTTTTCCATTGTGTTGAGGTGTATAAGGTATTGTATAATCGACATAAATACCTTTGTCATTACAAAATTGCCTAAATCTACTACTATTATATTCTCCCCCATTATCACACCTAAAAGTTTTAACTTTTGAACCAAAATGGTTTTCAGCTAAGTTAATATAATTTAAAATTTTTGAAAAAGCTTGATCCTTTGTTTTTAATAGAAATATTTTGACAAAATGAGTATAATCATCTAAGAAAGTCATAAAGTATTTAAATCCATCATAAGTCTCAGTACCAATAGGGCCACATATATCACTATGAACTATTTCTAAAGGTTCCTTGGCCCTATTTCGAGTTTCTGTAAACGGTTTTCTACACAATTTTGTTTTGATGCAGACCTCACAAGTACCTATCTCCTCTTCTGTTTTAAAATTCATTCCTCTAACCAAATTTTTCGTTTTTGAAACCGGTGTATGTCCTAAAGCACGATGCCAAAATTTTGAGTTATGCTTAGCTAAATTTACATTTTCAACATCAACTGACCTTGCACCCTGCACAGCATACCTGTTAACCAACAACTTCACGTAGAAAAGTCAGTCTTCTGCCTTCCTTCCTATAAATATAGTGTCATTGGTGTAAAAATCTCTGACTTCACACGTGTTTCTGAAAAATGTAATTTTAAAATTATTTTCTGTAATTTTTGAAGTTGAAATCAAATTTTTCTTCATTCGTGGTACATATAGTACATCATTCAAAGTTATATTATTTCTACTACATGACACTTTTCCTATTTTATTTATTTCATGTGTGTTTCCATCAGCAGTCATAATCTTATGAGAACACCTTTCAATATTTGTCATGAATTCTATAGAATTGATAATATGACATGTTGCTCCTGAATCAATAACAAATTCCACTTCTAGCTGGTCATCTGTAGCATAATTAAAATCACTTACTGAATTAATATTCTTTTCAATTAAGCAGAACTTCCTATAGTGACTATTATTTTTGCACATATTACAACTATATTTCTCTCTGCAGTCAGCACTCCTAAGTCCAACTCTCAGACATTTATAACATTGCATAGTTCCTATTCTGTCATCCGATCTATTTCTATTTTTGTTGAATCCATTTGTGAATCTGCAGAATTTAGCAATATGTCCCTTCACTCCACAATTATAGCATGTTTTTACCACAACAAATGTGTTATAATTATTATCTTCACTTGTTTTCAATTCTTCTGCTTTCTGATTTTCATTTGTTTTTTGAACTTTCACCTGTCATTTTTTCCATTTTAGTTTCTAATATAATCCGTGATATCAAATTTGTAACATTTTTGTCTGCCTTCGATGTAGACTCCCATGCTGTTCTCAGACTTCTCATTTCAGAAGGCAGACTACATAAAATCTTTGACATCACTTGTGTATCATTGATATCATCATCATCATCATCAGGTCATTTTTAGTCTCTACTACAGGAGCATGACCCTCTCTCGTCCGTCACAGACAGGAGGATTCGGCCTACACTCCCCACGCTGGCCAGACGGGTTGGGGAGGCTATCATTGATATCAAATCATTGATATCATTGATATCAAATCCTAATATTCTTACTTTCATTACTAAATTTTCTAACTCACTAATATCCATCATTATATCTTTCTTCGTAAATTTAAATTTATAAAATTCTTCCAAAAGTTGACAAATTTGCGTTTCTTCATTACCCAAAAACATTTTATCTAATTTTTCTAACATGCATGTTTCTGTTTCACAATTTAAAATGTAATTTATAAATTTTTCTCCGACCGCATTTATCAAATAATATCTCGCTTTTACGTCAACTGATCTATTCGTTTCCTCATCTTTAGACTTTAAATTTAATTTCTTGTATTCAAATAACAGATTGATTTTCTTTCTCCATATTCCATACTCATGTTCATGATTTAATTTAGGAACATTAATCTGTTCTTTATCATCCATTTTCTCAAACAATAAACTAAGCCATAACAATCAAGCTACCCCCTTATTCAAAATAAGGACAATGAAAACTTCCTGGGCCCATAACCTGTTATTGTTATAAAATAATAAGCCTATTTGATACTCACATAATATATTATTCAGTCATATCAAAACCCTCTTAATACATTTTAGTTAACACATCTTCACATGCCTTTCTTTACAAAAACCAACACAATATAAAACCAAGAGAAAATAGCTTCATTATCTTAGAAAAACTTCCACACGAATGAATTAATAATGACTTTTCTTTTTATTCCATGTCATTTTGAATTCGAAACTTTTCCTTCAAACAGAAAGGAACCATAGACACAGAATTGCATAAAGGTTGTATAATTATCAATAAAATTTACCACCAACACTTATTAAAATTACAAACGGGAAAATATGTTTGTGTAATCGATTAACTTTGAAACGACTGAACGAAATTTAGGTATGTTACTGATTAAAACTTTCAATTCTTTCAAGAGAAATCTACATTATCCAGAAGTAACCGCTATGACCTACGGCAGAGAATTGGGTACTGACCGTCGGACTGGTTCTATTCAAGCTATAGAGAGAAATGATCGGAATTTCTCTGAGGGATCGAATCCGGAACGAGGAAATCAGAAGAAGAACCATAGTTCTTTTTCGCTATTTGGTAATAGCTCTCAGAATTAGCAAGCTAAATTGGCAGTGGTATCTGCCGTCAGTCAGTGATGGTAGATGGGGGAGGAAAGTCCTGAGGTGAAACCCCGTATGTAGGAACAAAGCTTTGGGCGCCCCCCTTCTAGATAGACCGATAACCTCAAAAAAGCGGCTGAAAGCAGGTGGATATGGAAAGCGGACGACCGCATGTGGTGGAAAGCATTAAGGAAGGCCTATATCCAGCAGTAGATACAGGCAGATAAATGATGATGATGATATGAAAGGTTCTTATGGAGAAAAAAACCTAAAAATTGTGTTGTGTTTTGTTATTCTACCTGTGTTAATTACGGTATAGGCCGCTAGTTTTATATAAAATCATTGAACTGTATACTATAGGTATATTACGCTGACGAAGCAGATACAGTTAGTAAAACCAAACATTTTATAACTGTTCAATTTAATTAACTGAAGTAAATAATTGGTTTACTAGACGATTAATTTGTCTATATTTAACTTTTATGATCGTCGTTGTTTTACAAATCAAACAGAAATAAACAGAACCGATATACGAGTATGTATGATGTAGTATAATAAAACTTGTAGAGAACTAGTTTTGCGAGATTAGTATGTAATATGGTAAACCTTACCAAAAATATTCCTTATATTTATAGAGAATTCAGTGGATAGATCAGTCGTCAATAGTCGCGTTCGTCTAACAAGTTCGCGGAAGTTGAAACAAATATATGGTAATCATAATGAACGGAAAATTACTGGTTTGTGTGATATTTACTGTTCACATATATGTTACAAACGGAGGTAAGTTTTTAATAATATTTTAAACACTTTAATATATTAAAAGAATGAGAAAATAGGTATTAAATGAAACTACAGACCTAAAATTTCGCTATATACTCGTAAGGGGAAAGGAAAAAAAGTATCACTGCGAAAAATTTGCTTCTTTACCACAGTTAATGTTAGATTTTTTATTGCCTTCTTTATGCTAGGGCCTTGTTGAAATAAATTAACCCAAAAGTATGTCACTCCCGTAGTTGAGTTGTATAAAGATCTGTTGAACGGTCTAGCCAGCCGAGCACTGATTGCAAAATTATTTGTATCGCTTCCTAGGAGGCGATTTGAGATGCAAGGGGTTTATGAGATTTATGTAAATTCACATATGTAATAGGGGCAGTGGTTCTATGGAAATATATAAGCAAAATGACTACGAGACAAAAAAGTTCAGGGAACTTCTGCTCTAGAGCATGCTAAATAATTGTGCGAAATAAAGAAATAATAAGAAATGTGAATGTTTTAAATTATAATATAACTAACCATTTTTCTTATTATTTTTTTCAGTTTGAATATTTTTTTATTATATTACAAAATTTTTAAGTTTACATACTTAACACAAAGTGCGTAAAGCGCTTTCCCTTCGTATGATATATCGAATTATACGCGAAACCGCAGGCTTAGCTATTCGTACTAAATTGCGCCTTGTTAATATTAGCATGAATTTTTATCGCTCTTATGACCGTGACTTTATATTAGGAATTATTTTTTATTAATCTGGAGTAGTATAAAAAAGTGGTTTCACATTAAAATTAACATTTATTCTTCGCTTATGCTAAATGGGTTTAATCTGGTGTGTATCGCTAAATTAAATGGGTCCTAAAAATGCAAGCTTAGTATTTAATAGATAGATATGGATACATAGATTAGAGTGGTCCAGTTGTTGGACCCCTCTAATCCATCTGACTAACTAACTGAGAGGTGCTAACGTGAGTGATGCCACTGATGTCCCAAACGTTATGCCTATCATTACAATACCATTGCAAGAGAGGTAGAGCATATTGTGAATGTTTTTTAAGTTGGCCAACAGGGGAAGTACCTCCACCTTACCGCAATACCGCAGTCAAATAACAATTCCCTTGAGGGTTGTTGTATTCCTGCCGGTGAGTAACATCATCAAGAAAGAACGAGTTACTGCGTTCGCAGTGGATATTTCATGTTGTGATTGTTTATATGGCTACGGTAACCGCTTCACATCATGCGAGCTACATGCTTAGTATAAAAAAACTCATAGACCGGGTTCCGCTGTATATTACGTTTATTTGCATCACTTTGGCATCTGCATCAACCCATATACATCTCACTGCTGGGATACAGGTCTCCACTCAATCAAAGAGTGGGTTTAAAGCATACTCCACGCTGCTCAACTTAGCGGAGGCCAGTGTGTTCAAACCGCTCAAACGCGACTGTCTTGGCTTAACAACAATCATTTAATGACTACATTCGAGACCGACAACTTAAAGTTGTCTGCGACCCGCTTAATCCACTTAATGTTTCAGTTCCTTACATCACAAAATGTAGAGCGGAGGATTCAGAATGTCTTCAGCAATCAGCTCAATCGGCAATTCCAATGTTCGCCGCTGGTATACCAGAGTATAAGATGCAGCCCTTGGATCCACTTCACATAGACAGAATCGATAGTATTTCGTCAAATCTTAATTTCAGCAGTACTGATATCACCGTTACCGGGATGAAGGACTGTATCATTGAAAAAGTTGTGTAAGTTTAATTATTCTTCTTTTTATTCTGCCGTGCCTTATCCCTTTACTTGGGGTCGACCTCCTCATTTTATTGCGCCAAGACAGCCAGTATTGGATTGTCTGCTCATTTACTTGAACCTGTTCTATGTTCTTAGCAACGATTGACAAGTGGCCTGTGGTCGCCCTCTCTTTTTGTCCGGGATGGCTAGAGCCTTCTTTACGGCATTACTTCTGTCCCATCGTATTACATGAACATACCATCACAATTGGTTAAGTTTAATTATATTTCTTCATGTATTAAAAAAAGTATCTTTATCTTATCTGAGAGTGGAACCAGTACCGTTGCTCGTCGGCCCTTCTGGGTTTAAAAAAAATATCGTTCCACGCGTAACGAGTGATAAGGTTACTAGTTTCGTAACTACTCGTACATAGCTATTGCTACTATAAATAGTTACGATACATACACGCATCATTATCAGCCTGTTCCCACTGCTTTCTCCAATGCTTTCCACCATATGGTGGAAATGCTGCGAAAATCGGAGAATAATGCGATTCTCCGATTTTCGCAGCCACCCTCTTCCAGCCGCTTTTATGAGGTCATCGGTCCAGCAAGAGAGAGGCGCCTAACACTTGGTTGCTCCATACGGAGCATCCACTCCAGGACTTCCCCCCTGCTACTGCCACTTCAGCTTACTGATTTTTGGATTGGAGGATGCACTGGTTGAAAACTTTAATCTTCAAACATTCACCCCCTAAGTATCGCTATGGTGAAGATGTACCGAAAGCTGCCCAGCCCAGTCCATTACGTCTATCGATCACTATGTCGACACCCATAACTAACTTGTATTTTGTTCCTTTAGTTTTATATGCGACGAGTTCAAGAGTTCGAGTTCAACTCGTCCTGTCTGGAACGAGAAAAATCACGTTTATCTTTGGTATTCTTTTCAGACGCAATGCCGCCATGTTAAAACTAGATGTGACTGTTATGTGTGAGCAACTAACGTACACGAGTCGGTACGAAGTGCACGGGAGCATATTAATAGTACCGTTCGAAGGAAATGGTGATTTGCGTTTGGTGCTCAGTAAGTACTTCTTAGATCCAGTAAATTTATGATTAGGGTGCTTGTATACGGTGCATGTGGCTGGAGCAAGTAAAGATGCGGGCTACATGCGTCAGCAGTATATTCAAGCATGTGTTTGTATTTTAGTGTACACTTCTGTGCACGGTGGTTTATCCAATGCATGTAACCTGAGCAAGTGTCTCAACATGCGCAAACTACATGCACCGTTTACAATCCTTGTGCGAGAAAGAACTGATTTTGTGGAAACATGTCATTAAGATGTTGTACGAAGACGGAGATAGCAGCTGGTAATTTGGCCTTGAATATTTATTTTATTTATTGTAGTATAGTTGCAGCATTTCTCATTCCAAATTATATTCAAACGTTTTTTTTAAACCCATTATTTCAATATTCTCACCAATAACAAAGGTGGCATGACCAGTTCCCAAGAATTCAAAATTCAAAAATGATTGAGCAACCTTGCTGAAGAGCGCGCCAAAGAGACATATAAATAAATAAATAAATATTTCTGGACAGTTTACACAGCGCCATCTAGTCCCAAATTAAGCGCAAAGCTTGTGTTATGGGTACTAGCCAACTGATATGTACTTAAATACATTTTTTTTTGTAAATTAAATACATACATATAATACAAAGAAATACATAGATCAACAAAATATAGACACGTCACACGTATATATCTTCCTCCCTTTATTCGTCAGTCAGCTAAAAAGTAAACCTTTTATTTCTCAATTTAATTTCAGGAAAGACAAGAATACGAGTTTATTCCGACTTAGTTGAAAAAATGGACAAACAAGGGCGGAAACATTGGAATATAAAAAAGTTCAAATATGATTACGAACTGAATGGCAAATCTGAAATCGAAATGACCAACCTTTTCGAAGGAAATGAAATTTTAAGTAAGTATTTTTTATTATTCCTCACCGTTTTTTTTTTCAGGTACCCGGCTTCGCCCAGGATTATCCCTAATGTTCCTAATATAAATTGTTTAATGCATCTATTAGATACATCTTTGTTTTGTAAATACATACTTATTATATATAGACAACACCCAGATCATGACAAACAAACATGTGCACGCACACAAATGTTTGTCTTGTGCGAGGATCGAACCAGCGGCCTCGGAGTCAATGTAGCCATTCGACCACCGGGCTCGTCCTATTCCGCAACATTCAATTAAAAATACAGAAATATACAATACTTTTCCAGGTCGCGCTGCCCATGATCTAATCTCTACCAGCAGCAATGAAGCCGTACTTGAAGTCAGTCCACCGGTCAACAAAGTAATCATCGAGAGAATCGTGAAATCAATCAATCAGTTCTATCACGCCGTTCCCCTTGATGAGTTAATTTTGGATTAAAAAGAATTGGTTGTCTGTAAAGTGGTTTACGGACGATAATTTTACGTGATAACGTCATAAGAAAACGTCGGCCAATGGAGTGGAAGAGAGATAGATGCGTAATAAGCCGAATGCTTAGTTCGATCGTCCCTCTCTTTCGCTTATTCCGCGCTCTCGCTTGCACGCTCGGCTCAGGCGGAACGTGACAATGAGTCATACTTTTTCGTGCGTGTAGCCGGCGTTATCACGTCAAAAAGTTTTATACAATATTATGTTATTAATATTACAATATTACTGTATACAATATTACATAAAATGTAATATTTAGATACTTATCCTATCTGAGTATTATGAGTTTTAGGGTTTTTATTCACTGTTATTGGTAATAAATAAGTTATTAAGCAAATACCTGTTCTGGATATCTCATTCTCCTTTATATCTTTTGGAACATAATCCACTCTTGTAACAAGTTTATAATTAAGTTGTAACGGATGTATGCATACAATGTTGTCCGTCCGATAAAATATTACTACTTAAGTTTTTTGATCATTCGTACATATCTCCGACAAACAATCTAGACTACCAGTTAACTACGTTTTCGCCCGCTTTTGTTGAAATAATCTTGTAATGGAATTATAATAACCACGGGAATTAACGCGATTATGCAGGCTGACAGTCAGCCTGTGGCCACGGCCGGTGCAACCTGGTCGAAACGTCAGGCAATAATAAAGGTATGTAAAAATACTTTACATACATGATCGCGGTAATTCTATTATATTTTTAATCATACGACGCATATTACGATAGTTTAAAAATTTATATTTTAATGTATAATTTTATTTCATCACCTCCAGGAACTTTTTGCGATTAATTAACCCGTCTAACGTCCTAGGCGGTTAATTGTGTGTCCCGTGTGCGTAAGAATTGTCTCCCGTCCCGCGCCTAGCTCCCTCTAGGCATTTTACCGTTGACTGCCCAGGGCCAATCGGACGTTTTTTTTTCGCGCACGACCTAACTATTTTTGTTTATATTTCGTAAAATGCATTATGTAATCACTTGACACGCTACCTACGTGAATTTTATGAAATGTACCATAGTCTTAATAAAAAATTAGCACCTAAATTACTAACCTTTCGATGAAATCAGGAAATTTAACACAGCTCACGGCATTTTTTACACATTTACTTCACATTGCGCACATAGCACAACTTTTTTTTTCACTTTATACAAATTCCTCTTACATTTGGCACACACTAACACAATAACTCATTATTTTTCACAATAAACTACTAACTTATCATAAACTACACTACTGAAATACGATAATTACTTCACAATTACATTTTCAATCAACGTAAACAAATGACGCAATAACACAAAAATGGCGAACTGGAACTGCCCAGTTCGCTTTTTTTTCGTTCGTCTAATTTCGTTCGGGAACCATATACAAGAACTAGGGAAAATGATAGGCTATTAACGTACTTATCGTATTAAAATTTCATTTCGTACACTCCACATTTCCGAACGGCCCTATGAAACGTTCATTCTGCGCAATTTCTTAGGCACACCGGTAACCGCCTTGGACGCTACCCGCATCAAATTCTTACGCACACCGGTAACCGCCTTGGACGTTAGACGGGGGTAATGCCTAGAGGGCGCCGGGCGTGCGACAGGTTAATAGCCTATGTGTAGCGTAATAAACTTTTTTACGGCCCAGTGCAAGTTATATTAAAATCGGTTTAGCCATTGCGAAGATTTCACCAAATAAACAAATCAACTCAACAATTTTATTTGTGTTAAACTTTGAACTAACTTTATAGCAATAGGTAACAGCGTAACAACATGGTTTACCCAAACGGGAACAGAAGATACTTATGAAAACGCTAAATGAAACCCCCGGTAATTCAAAAAGTAACCAAAGTAAGTTAAGGTAGCGTTTTCGAATAATTGTTCTGAATAACATGAAGATAAAACTGCCGTAATGATACCTATAACCTAACCTAAAAGTATTATTTTTTGGGAGAAATAATATATTTTCTTGTTTGATTTCAATTTCATTTTACACAACACTTTTGATAAAAAATAGGAGCAAGGTTTCCTAAATTTACCTTAATTAATAATAGATTGCGATTAATATTTCGCTTGCGCGTATACCGTGGTAATTTTCAAAAAGATTTTCTTAACAAATGTCTACGTCACAAATGGGCGTATCCTGGTATCCTGTGGGAATTTTCAAAAAGCCTTTCTTAACGAATGCCTACGTCATAATAACCTATATACGAGACCAAACAATCGGATCCGTCCATAGGTTTGAGCTGTGTGATAATAGATCAGTCACTAACGGTTGCCTTTTATTAATACCGGAAAACAAATTACAAAAAAAAACAGGATTATTTTTGTCTGTAATCGATAAACTCTGAAACTATAGAATCGATTTAGTCATTCTTTCACCATTAGTGGGCAAAGCTACAGTCGCCCGAAATATTGAAAATAATAAGCCGCTACATATTAGCAAAACTAGTAAAGTATCAAACATGATTAATTTATGCAATTAACCTGCTTCCCAAAGTAATAATTTATCTGTATTCAGTTTTGATTTAGTTTTTGTTATACAGACTCAAACAAAAATAAAAAGTAGCAGCGAATTATAAAAAACTTCTAAAGAACTAGTTAGGCGAGATTAGTAAGTATTTAAAATGTCGATATTGCCTATAATATTCTTTATATTAAAAAAAAGAATTCGATGGATATATTAGAAATCTTCGCATTGAATTTTCTGCACAAGCTGCGCATGCTCACTGATATGGAGTTAAATACAAATTATAATGGACAGAAAATTACTGATCTGTGTGATACCAATTTACTGTTCATATTTATATTACTAATGCAAGTTTTAAACAGTAATAATTCAATGTATTGCCTCGAGTTTAAAAAAAATCATACGACTATCAGAGCCTACACTTGCAATTCGGACTATCGTTTGTACGCTAAGGCCTGCCACCCTCACTGCTAGCTATTCGCTCAGTTCACTGCATCAATGAGTTGACACATTATTGCAAAATATGTTGGCGAAAAGCGCAAGTGTCAAAACCCAAATAATCTCTTACTTTCATTAATCTCTCAGTCGCTGAGCTACATACTTGGATTCACGCGCAAAAAGAAACAAATTTCTCACGTCAATTGATACGCCCTACCAGCGAAAAGGACTTGAGGTGTTTATTAATGTGGTTAGTAGCAGAGGTCGCACGTGTTCGTCTACCTGACCAATCAAGCTACTATGACTCTGTCGGTCAAGGCCTAACTGTTGCCGGATGCTTATTAAAAATAAATACTAATATCACACTAATATAATGAAGGCCGACGGTTCAACAGAAGAGATTCTTCCGCTAAAATTGTGACGTAAGGCTATAGTATGTTAATACAAAATGTCAATAAAAGTTAAGAAGCCTTTTCTTGATCACCCAAACTGGAGTTTAGTATGCAGAAAAACTGTTTCTAAAAAGTCATCAAAAATAATTGATTTTTGAAATTGAAAAAAAATATTACATAAAATATCATTTTATGTAATTTTTTTTTTCAACAATTTTTTTTTGTTTTTATTTTCACTAAATAGCTATAAGTATCTTTAATTATAAGAAACAATTGGATATTTTCAATAAAACAATGATTAAAATTGTTGTAAAGCATTTGTTCAGTCCATTTACTCGATATCTAAGGGAATGGGGTATAAAAAAAATGGACAAAGAAACTTCCTGGCAACATTCAGAATCATAATCTACAAGCTTTTCTGAATTCAAAACTGTTTAAAGAATGCGGTCCTCATATTTTGCACACTCAACTCCATACAGCGCCCGCTCTATTGTCAGTAAAAAGCATTTTCTTGATCACCCAAAGTGGAGTTTAGTATGCAGAAAATCTATTTCTATAAAATCACCCTGAAAAAAGTCATCAAAAATAATTGATTCAGGTGATATTTTCTGGGAACCAATTTACAGGCAATTTCGTCTACACTGCTTTGCGTGCTTCCACCGCCAGTTACTTCGGTGTAAACTACTACCCGGTCGGTAGACATCCTTCTACTACCGTTAGTAGGACGTAGTAGAGTTAGACGACTGCAAACAAAGTAGTGTAGATCAAATTCCCTGTAAATCATGAAAACATGCAAAATTTGCATAATAATAATAACATGATAACACGGTTTTTGTTAGTAAATAGATAAAAAAAATTAAAAATCAATTCTCAGTGCTCGTTGATACATTTTTTTTTTTTTTATACTACTTCGGTTGGCAGACATGGTATACTACGTCAGGTGGTAGACAAGCATACGGCCCGCCCGATGTGAAGCGGTTACCGTAGCCATATTAACGCTCGCAACATATTATCGCTCGCGTGCCGCCACCCCTACTGCCACATCAGCATCTCCTTCCTTTCTGGTCACCTCACTCACTCGTAGGAACACAACAACCCTCAAGGGGATTGTTATTTGGCTGCGGTATTCTGTGAGGTGGAGGTCCATTCCCCAGTCGGGTAGCTTACAATAGGCTATTTTCCAATGTTTAAAAATTGTATAAATTATTTAACAATATCGTAAAATACACAAAACTATACAGATCTGCAAACTTTCATTCTAAAATCTTCAGTCAGACTTTTTTTAGCGTCGATCAAAGTTTGGCGGGAAAGTCCATTTTAAAAGTATGAAATTAATAAAAAATAATATTTCCATTGGAGAAGCAATAAAAAATGATATAACTTTTATTATGATACTAATCACATAAACGTAATATTTAACATAGCTGTCGTACAAATTTATGATTTGATGCATACAAAATACAAACCTGTGACGTCATAATTCGGTAGTCTTTTGTATGGAGCGTTTTGGGGCAGTCTAAAAATTGTGATTTTCAAATTACCATATCTCGAGTGATTCTTGTGCTATCGAAGTAATTCTTTCACCTATGGTTATATTTTGGAGACGTCCCTACATATCAAACAGAAAAAAATATTAGTCAAATAGCCTATTACGCTGCCTACCTCTCTTTTCGCCAGAGCTTCGTTTGTCAGTCAGCAGGGTGCACCGCGTGCAGGTGAAGTTGGCTTTGGATCAAAGATGTTGATGAACCACTTACACCCCAAATATTTAAATGAAGAATTTGCCTTGTACCTTATTAACATCCAATTAGGCAAATACTGATCATATCAATAACGACCTATTATCACAACGAGTTGTACTTGAATATACAAATCCGAAGTCTATGTTTACTTTTTTTTTATTTTTTAGTCTTTATTGTTTAATAATGAGAAGCTAATGTTTACAGAGTACAAACTAAACTAAAGTAGCTAATTATAAAAATAAAGTAACCTTAAAATTACTTAAAAAGAAAACTGATAAAAAAAACACTTAACTTTACTTAATAACTTGTTCCTAACATTTGAAAATATTATTTGAAAATTATATGAGGTATTTTTTATTTTTCAATAAAAAATGGATGTGTGCAGTAATTTGAAAATTAATTACGAGGGCGAGAAAAAAACCTTGTAGATATACCTGTTTGGTGGGATCTGTGACTAGCTTGAGTAAAATAATAATAAAACCAACAAGGTTACTTTATAAGACGCGACGGATTTGAATGATACGTCAGTATCAAGGTATTTTGATCGCAAGTTGGTGTTGTAAATTTTAAATTATGATTCAGAGAACATTGTTATTTGTTGTGAGTCTCGCCGCTTGCATTTATGAGAATAGTGCAGAACCAGGCAAGTCTTTTATTACTTGATCTAATTTTAATTTGTGCAATATTTTAGATTGTAGTGTCACAATTTCTTATTAACTCCATGTAGAGTAACGGGCAGCAAAATTCGAAAACGGAAATGTCTTTTGTGTTAAGTATATTTTTTTTTTCAATATATTGTATTTGTTGTGTGTATTTTTTTAAATATAACTTTTAATTCAACATTAAGAGCTATTAATTATCTGTAAATTATTTTTATTGTTTTGGTTAAGCATGCTTTCTTGATAACTGATAATGTTGCAAACGTTGTTAAAAGGACTAGTGGAAAAGGTCACAAAATAAATGGTTTTATAAACATACTACATTGTTTTCTTTATACCACTGGAATGGTGAACAAGCATTCGTACTGCCTGATGGTGAGCAGTGATCGCAGAGAATGACATACTTGCGACAATAGAGTCATCAAACATGTTCAAGCTATTTGTTAAAACCCCTTTTAAGTTAAAGTTACAGCTCAGTCAAATCAGTCGTCGTCGTCGACCCAAATTCTTCCCGCTGCTGGGATATGGGTCTCCACTCAATTGAAGTGGTTTAGAGCATACTCCATCACACTGCTCAACTGCGGGTTGGCGGACGCCCGTGTTTTCAAGCCACCTAAAGGCCACTGACTTGACTTAACGACTGTCATCTGCAGGGACAGACGGCTTTAATTGCGCTCCAAATCACGGAGACAAATCAGTAACACATAATAATTTTATAATTATTCTTACAGTTCCATTCATAAATAAATGTAAGTCAACTGACTCAGCATGCGTAAAAAGGGCAGCACAAGCAGCCATCCCAATGTTTGTTGGTGGTTTACCGGAGTTCAAAGTTGAGTCACTGGATCCGCTTCGTATGGATAAAGTCGACGGTAGCAATTCAGATTTAAAATTGAGTAGTACTAATGCTGTTGTTACTGGTCTTAAGGATTGCATCGTGGAGAGTATTGAGTAAGTATACTTAAGAAAAATATAAGTCATCATCTTATTCCTGCGACTTGTCCTATCTCAGGATCCCGAAGGAATTTCCAAAAAAATCTTTCTTAATGGATGCCTACGTCATAATAGATGCCTGCATGCCAAATTTTAACCTACCGCGGAAGCTGAAGCCGATTACCATCGTGTATTTTGATTCGAAAAATCTCGTACATTTTTGTTACTGACAAACATTTTCGGCTTAGTCGGTAGAGCTCTAGGGTTTCTACCAGCTAAGGTTAAAGACAAGTACCTTAAATCTAAGTTGAAGTTTGATTTTTGATTTTTGCAATCAAACATACCCGATGGGATTCGGTTTCAGGTTAGGCGGTAGGTCCCCTGAACCGTTCAGTGGTTTGAGTTGTGCGTTCATAGATCAGTCAGTAAGGGTTGCTTTTATATAGATATAAAAAAGATTCCTTCACCACATCGTTAGATTCACATAGACGGGTGCCAAATAAACGAACATTCCGTCTGATGTGAATTAGTTGCCGTAGCTTCCGCATTCGCGACATCAGCTAAATGCCCTTGGTCTTTTATTAAACTTTAAAGTTTATTATAATTTTTGTCAAAGATTTTATTAAAATTCAAGTTAATTAATCTAGGTCAATCAATAATTATCTAAACACCGCCATTTACAAATCCAATTTCGCGGCCGCCACAAAGCGCAGGCGAGCTTAGTTTTTGCTCAAAAGATGTTTATGAACCACTTACACTATTACATAGTGACATTCGGAATAATGATCGAAGGCGTCATAGGAACAAACATTTTAAACTTGTACTCGTATCCACACGAAGAGAAATCGATTCTTATCATGTGCTTGTGCCTCAACCTAAGCGGTGTTTTAGCTTGAGGATAAAAAATACAACCAATTGACAAATTTTATAAGTTGTAACGTGTGGCCGTGTGGTTTCCGACAGACTAGAATAGAATCACTCCGTTTTTTCCCGTGGATGTCGTACAAGGCGACTAAGGGAAATTCATTATCAAATATCGATCAGGCCTCCCCAACCTGTTTGGCCAGCATAGGGAGTGTAGGCCAAATTCTCTTTCCGTCTAGGACGGACGAGAGAGGGTCGTGCTCCTGTAGTGGAGACTAAAATGGACCCGATGATGATGATGATGATGATAATGATAAGTTGTAATAATTGCCTTTTTTTCAGCATTGAAAATCTTACAAAGCTGACTATGAGTATATTATGTGACGTGACTTACAAAAGCCAGTACGAGATACATGGGAGAGTATTAATAGTCCCATTTGAAGGCGATGGAGACCTAATTGTCGTGCTCAGTAAGTAGATAGATAGATATTATGGTCGAAATCCATCTAATATTTTTTACATCACTAAAGTATCACAAACAACCATACGAACAGTCCGGAGGTATCATATCTTCTAGAATCCCATATTATTATCTGCAGGGATAACCTTTGCAGTGAGTTAATATTACATGGCCGTGTGGTTTCCGGCAGACTAGAATAGAATCACTCCGTTTCTTCCCGTGGATGTCGTACAAGGCGACTAAGGGAAATACATTATCAATTATCGATTAGGCCTCCCCAACCCGTTTGGCCAGCGTGGGGAGTGTAGGCCAAATCCTCCTTCCGTCGAGGACGGACGAGAGAGGGTCGTGCTCCTGTAGTGGAGACTAAAATGGGCCCGATGATGATGATGAATAGTACATGACAAAAAAACCCTCTGCAACCACACAGTATGCGACTATTTTGCTTCCGATATAATGTTCTTTATTCTTTATTGCACATTATAAAAAAAAAAAGGTTACAAGAGTTTACGAAAGTAGTATGCAAAGGCGAGCTTATCTCTAATAGAGATCTCTTCCAGCCAACCTTCAGCAGTGGGACAGTATGTTAAGTAGCGGTTAGGTAGCTAAGTGCCTGAAATTAATTATATTATATAACACGATATACACTTAAACATAATTACATATTCCCATATAATACATATTATACACACATACTAAATACATAAATACTTATATAAATACACACATACATACATACTATCTAGACATATTAGATAAATAGTGATCTTTCAATTTTTTCCTAAAAGAGTAGACAGATGGGCTGTTTCGAATTTGTAAGGGCAATTTATTCCATAATTGTGAATGTTCATGAATTCCGTGGATAACTCTATGGTCCTAGAGTGGCGCGACTTTAGACCTAGACCGTAGGCTGGTAGGCACTATGCCAAATACCTCGTCGAAACACAGCCAATCACAGTCGGTATCTCTTATCAAAGAGAGACCAAGTCTCTCCTCACATTTAATAACTTAGTACCGGTCGTAAAGTTTGACAATGAGATCGTATCGTTTATTTTTGAGGTTTCAACTTATATCATGTGTTAGAAGACAAGGTAGTAATTTGGTGTTTCTGCCCAAAGATGACCACAGTAGGTACTCAGTATGCAAATTCGCACTTGAGTTTTGCAAAACATTAATCGCGAGCTGGTCAACTTTCTCCTAAATGATAACTTTGGAACTGGGCTTCGCTCTGCCCTTGGCAATACTAAGTAGTTTGTCCTGGAATAGAGAAGTCAGAGCAAATGGCATTTTCTTTGACTAAACGCGCAGACTTGTGTCTGTAATTTCAGCTTATAATAGCTGCTGGGATATGGGTCTATGGGATATGGTCTCCTCGATGGGAGGGGTTTAAAGCAAACTGAACCATACTACTCAACTGGGAGTTGAGCCGGTATTGAATTTCAAGCCACCCAAATGACTATAAACTTAACGACTGTCATCAAGTCACACTAGCCAGAATCGATAACTTAGCGTGCACTGCAAAGTACCAAGAAGAATAAGCCTACATAAACTAATTTATAGTCTACGCTACTTAAGTTACGTATTGTATTAGAGTTTGACATCTGCAATGGACCGGGTGTGAAATTTGGCTCTTCACTCCTATTTATTAATTTTAAATATTTATTTGCAGGAAAACTTCGAATAAACATAATTGGTGACTTGGGCGAGAAATCGGACAAGCAAGGACGCAAACACTGGACAATTAAAAGCTATAAATATACGTACGAGCTGGTAGGCAAATCAGAAATTGAGATGAGCAACCTGTTCGAAGGCAATGAAATCCTTAGTAAGTATATAATATTTTAAAAGTAAGTGAAAGTGTCTTTTTTGTATTACATCGGGTGCTAAACAAGCTCACAGCCCGCCTGCTAATGAGAACTGACGAGAAGCGGTTACCATAACCATATAAATCCTCGCAATATGAAATATCGCTCGCGCGCCACCATCCGCGTCGTAGGTACGGAACCCTAAAAATGGAATACCTAGGAAGAGAAAATTGTGATAAATTGTGTATATACTCGTATGTGACAATTTCGTATACGAAATATTATTTGAAATGTTACATAAAATTATTTCTCCTTTCAGGTCGTGCCGCCCATCAGCTGATCTCAACCAGCAGCAATGAAGTCGTTCTTGAAGTCGGTCCGCCGATCATAAAGGCTATTGTTGACAGAATCGTTAAGGCTGTCAATCAATTCTTCCGCGTTGTTCCTTTAGAAGACCTAATATTAGATTGAATTGTACATTTAAGTATTCAAAGTTGAAGTTTAAGTAAAGCTGTATTCATTGCATATAGTTTCTAATGTGGAAGACAGAATCACATACCTAGAAGGACTATGGCGCGCACGTAATAAATTTCTTATATCTGTCTTAAGCAAAGATCATCGGTACGGGCTTTGTTCGGCGCCTTCTTTACTTACTTATTTTTATTTTGAAACTTTAGTATGATCAATTTGGGAATGTCCTAGTCACCTAATTTTAAATTACTACTGAATCCGTACACTGTAGAGAGTCAAAAATTGCCCGCGGCACAAAAGAGCCTTAGAGCACCGGTGCTGCGCGCATCTCTCGCGATTCGGCTCATATGACCGCGAGGTGAGCCATGGGAGGTGGTGGGTTAGATGATTCCGTACACTCGCCATGCACTGCAACTCACGGCAAAGACAAGACTCAAGTACTGTCGCATATGGAGATTATGGAGTACTGTTGTCATCTATGAGGGAAGCACCTAGGGTACACACAGTACACGACAGTACTTATACTAGATACGAGCTTGCATCTTGGTAACTCGATTCAAAGGCGTGCTGTGAGGGTTATTTACGATCCCAAACTGACAGATGGTTGAAAACCTTTAAAGTCTGAGAAAAGATTTTGAGTTCCTTTTTGTCTTCTACCGATTGTACATGAGATGTGTTCAGAGGAGTTGTTTGACATGGTGCCCACCAACTCCTTCTAGAGTCGCACCCCCTTCGATAAGGAATTCATCCTCACACATTGGAACATAAGTGGTCGACTACAATGCGGTTCCAAAAGTTTTTTCCCGGGTACTGCTGTGGAATGAACTGCCTGTCGAGGTTTTCCCAGGAGACTACAGCATGGGCTTCTTCCGCTCTTCAAAATGGGCGTGAAGAGGTTTTTTACAGGGTCTACAACGCGCGTGTGATGCCCCTGGTGTTGCAGGTGTTCGTAAGCTGCTGTAACCGCTTTCCATCAGAGGGGTCGTATGCTTTTTTGGCACCTTTGTGGTATAAAAAATGTGGCTTTTGTGCTTAAATATTTGCAGTATTATGCAGTCATTAGTATTATTTCTAGCGCATATGGTATGTATACATTACATCAGACCTTAGAAATTTGATTGTTCCCTTTCAAGCATTCTATCGACTGGCCGAGATTTCTATTGGAATACATCCGCCATAGTGTATTTAATCACATTTTATAATTCCTATGTTCTATATACAATAAAGTTTTACAAACAAACATACGTACGGTATGTGTGTTTGTTTATAACCTGACAGACCCGTAAACTCTGGTTATTTTTCTATATGATTTTATGTTAAGAAATTTATATTGCACATAATTTTGTCATAAGAATATGTTAAGAAAATAAAAAATGGCGTATTTATTAATGTTTGTTTTTTTATATTACAATTCATTATATTAAATTCCTCTGATATCTGTTAGATAAAACTTTTTTTAATTGAAAATGATACGAAGTATAGGCCCACGCGTTTGCAAATCTATTATTCGAAAGCAAGCACAATGCGGATTTCGGGATAGCTGTCAATAAATAAATATTTTGGACAATTTACACAGCGCCATCTAGTCCCAAATTAATCGTAAAGCTTGTACTATGGGTACTAGATAACTGATATAATACTTAAATACATTATTTTTGTAAATACATACATATAATACATAGAAAACACCCAGACCAAGACAAACACACATGTTCATGCACACAAATATTTGTCTTGTGCGGGGATCGAACCTGAGGCCTCGGAGTCAAAGTGACCATTGCTAACCATTCGACCACCGGGCTTGTCAATAAATATGGTATAGATCTAATCTATTTCCCTTACAAAGCTGTCGGGCAGCTTACAAATACGCTGTAGTCTTCCTTTCTTTTGCCACAGCCCCTTTCGCTATACGACAGCGTGCACCACAGGCAGGTGAGGTTGGCCTTGGCTTTAAAAATCGTGGAGAGCCACTTAAATCCCTTGTTCATCATCATCATCATCAGGTCATTTTACTCTCCACTACAGGAGCACGACCCTCTCCCGTCCGTCCCAGACAGAAGGAGGATTTGGCCTACACTCCCCACGCTGGCCAGACGGATTGGGGAGGCCTGATCGATGTTTTATAATGCATTTCCCTTAATCGCCTTGTACGACATCCAAGGGAAGAGACGGAGTGATTCTATTCTCTGCCGGAAACAAAACGGCCTTTGTTCATACTTAAATTAAATATCAAACGCATAAACTGCACGTAAGCAATAACTAATGCATAGAGCTATAAATTTTATTATCTGCCCATCAAACTGTCATCTGCTGACTAAACACCCCGTTGGTAGCATAATAAGTCGTAAAAAAACAATTATTTTAGATCTTCACACGAGGGAGCCACTAAAAATGTCAACACTAGTGAATATTTAAAACATATGCTGCCGACTGTCATTTTGTTTATTTAGAAACAAAAGGGTGATTTGGAAATGAATTAGATGGTAACAAATCACTTTATGGTGCGTTTTGGTATTTATTTTTCGATTATCAAATATAGCATTGTTGACGTGACAACGTCTTATAAATTGGTTAGCCGGATGACACTTCAAGAAACTGGCTCACGTTATGCGCTTACAATGAGAGCGAGTGAAAGGCACGCGTCCCTTCTAAGAGCGAGAGAGACAGACATAAAAAGTGAAAGGCATGCGTCCCTTCCACTCGAAAACATTTTACCACTCAAAGTCGTTGTCACGTAAAACTTTCGCCCGTATACCGACTTTACAGGCAACCAATTTTTTTTTATACACCGTCGTCGGGTGGTAAACAAGCATGGTCCGCTTGCTGTAAAGCGGTTACCGTAGCCAAATAACCGCACGCAACATGACATTTCGGTTGGGCGCCTGCCAACCCCCGCTGCCGATGCAGCCACTTCGCCCTTCCTGGTGACTTCGTTACTCGCAGGAACACAACAACCCTCAAGGGAATTGTTATTTGGCTTCGGTATTCTATGAGGTGGAAGTACTTCCCCATCAGGCCGCTTGTAAATATGCCGCCTACATCTCTTCTCGAGGAGCTCGATGAACACGCAAGTTAAGCAACTTCGGCCCTAGCCTGTCCATGGATGGGTTTATTTATCTCGAGCTCCTCCTAAAGTCTACTGACTAGGCTTAACGATTGTCATCTAATGATAACAGCCGCGACCGACGGCTTAACTTGCCCTCCGAAGCCCGGCGAGCTTATTCCAGTTAGACGAGAAAACCGTATAATGTATGAAAAACGACCAGTCAATTTATTTATCAATTTAATAATATTGAATTTTATACTATTTTTAGGCATTTTACAAATTGTCGGAATTTTATGCGTAATTTTAACAACAAAAGGAAGGATATCCTGATCGATGAGAAATGAGTAGAGGTTCTCACTGGAGGACTCACTCTAAACGTGACTGCAACCTCCATCACATCTGCTTAAAGCACAAATTATTGCTGATTGCAGATACAACTCAAAAGAAAAAAAAAATATACAACAGAAGCGAGCATATACTCGTAGATGCTCGTATCTTTATTCAATACAGGTCTAACTGTAGGTACCTGTCGATGTTATAGTAACAAATAGATGATTACCTCTTGATATAATCTGTACTGCAACCTTTATAATACAACGTAGTGACTCGGCGGAATGTCAGTAACGATCCTATGTTTTATCTGTGGTATGACTATGACGTTTCGGCTGTCGATCTTTGAAAATATTCTGATCGCTTTTGATTGTTTAGAAAACATCTGCAGATAACTTAGATAGTGAACACCGAGAAAGATGTATAGTGGATATTTTGGAAACATATTATCAATAATTGAATTTCGTCATCAACCCTTATTCATCTCACTGCTGAGATATGGAGCTCCCCACAATTGAAGAGGGGGAGGAACGTTTTAATATTCAATTAATAATATAAATAAATATTGTCAGACAAATTACACAGCGCCATCTAGCCCCAAAGTAAGCGAAGCTTGTGTTATGTTACTAGACAACTGATAAACATACGTAAATACATTTTTTTTAATACATACGAGTACTTTTAATACATAGAAAACACCCAGACTAAGACAAACAGACATGTTCATGCACACAAATGTTTGTCCTATGTGGGAATCGAACCCACGAGCGTTAGTGTCGAAGCCGCGTCACTGACCGCTACGCCACCGAGCTCGTCAATATATAATTGACTATTCAAGAAAAAGTAACTCAGATACTATTCATGTACACACCATACTTCAAACGAATACCTATTACAATTTTTTTAATATTCAACTTACAAATTTATTTTTTACTAATCCCATTAGTCGATACTAACATTGAACTCACCCGGAAAAAACACATCTATACTAATATTATAAAGCTGTAGAGTTTGTTTGTTTGGTTGAACGCGCTAATCTCAGGAAGTACCTACTCATTCGAATTGAAAAATTGTTTTAGTGTTTGATAGCCTAATTTTCGAGGAAGACTATATAATAACACGCTACCACCAATAGGAGCGGAACACCAATGAAAAATGTTGCAAAAATGGGAAAAAATATTCCTATTGAGAGCTTCCGTTGCGTGCGCTGCGTAAACGGTTCAAGTTACGCAACAATCATATACGACGGAATTATTAATCTTAAAGAGTTCTAAAAAAAAGTCCGTGATAGCATATGTCTATCTTTTAAGATTGGCTCACTATAACCTTTCAAATGGTAACTATACGCTTCACTCTCAACGCTTTGTGACAAACAGACGAAGTTGCGCGACTCAGTTAGTATAAGTATACTTAGTAAAAAGAACTGTAAATTATGAGACTTCGTATTTTCATTTAGAATAAACCCATCTCAGACTGACTTTGGTTACGCCCCTTTTCTGATGATTTGTCCACCAAAACATGTAAAAATGTCTCCCACATACATTACCATAATGTGCAGTAACCCCAATATCGTGGTTCGAAAATTA
Organism: Hypsopygia costalis; assembly: GCA_937001555.2. Taxonomy (NCBI): domain Eukaryota; kingdom Metazoa; phylum Arthropoda; class Insecta; order Lepidoptera; family Pyralidae; genus Hypsopygia; species Hypsopygia costalis. Next base: position 9,164,056 of record OW443335.2, read on the forward strand.
CCGAGTAAATGAATTAATCGGGGCGGTACTAACTGCCAATCAATAACACACTGATTTATTCCCATAGGGCGCATATCGAGGAAAAACCATTAGGTTGCAATTCTGTCATAAGCTTAGCGGATTGCGAAATATAGAAGGATATGAAATTTATTTCTCCTCTTGAAGCTACATAAACCTGAGACCCACACAGAGATGTAAAATTTTACAACATTCTTTATTGCATAACAACAATATAGAAATTAGTGAACAGACATACAAAGATGAGCTTGAAGAGATTTCTGCCAGCCAACCCTACTGAGCAAATGAAATTTTATATGGCTAAGAGTCAAACAAGCTATGCAATGACATCTTAGTATCATAGCTTCTTTTTTAAAAGTAGTGCCAGTACAGCTCTCTAATATGTTTATTATTTTAGATAGTTACTAAATAAAAACAGACTATTATATTTATTTATGAGAGCGGTGTGACTAATTATTTTAACCTTAATAATCAATTACGTAAAATGAGTTTTTTTTAATTGTCATAGAAATAAGAATAGAGCAACAATAATGTTTATGTGCATGACTTGGAACAAAGCGCAAAAAACATACTATTATACTGGTATGTACATAACATTGTCTCTTTGTTTTGTGTAGCAGGGACTAGACTAGATATTCGTTTGAATGTCATTATTACAGTCATATAACAATATTGTTTTGGAACTTCAAAATACAGGTCCAGATTACAAAACGAAAGACAGTAATAATTCATTAGTATTATGTAGCGTTTTATCGATTATTTTATTTTGTTAAATAACAATCACAAACAGCTTACGTCTTGTCTTGTGCCCGACTTCCATCTCCATCTTCAGGGGCCTACCGAGCTAGCTGAAGTCAATTACCATCGGTTTTTTGATTCCTAAAATTGGTCCTAGATTAAAGTTAATGACAAATATCTTCAGCTTAGTCGGTAGATCCATAGGATTTTTATCATCATAAATATATTTACCAATAATCTAAGCTGAAGTTTTATTATATCAACCAAAAAATACGATGGTAATCGGCTTCAGCTTCGGCAGTAAAACCCCAGAACAGCTAGATATTGTCATCTTATTGTATTATCATCGGAACTACGTATACCTACCAAGTTTTGTGATAACATCACAATTAGAAACGGGTGACAATTGGTTCCTAACATTCCATTACATACTTAGTTATTTAGATGCACGTCATTCTTATAATAAAATCGTGTTAAAAACGTTTCCTCTTCTACACTGGCCTCTTCCTAATATTAGACTTGTTACTGTAAAGAGCAAACGTTTTGCAGTAATGTAGAGTATGATATGGGGTACTGACACGTGGCGATACCATTTGCGTGACGAGATGTACCCTTGTAAAACTAGTAACGAATGATTTGATGCTGTTTGGGGGACTGAGGTTTTAGACTACAATTTTGGGTAAATCCCTTCGATTAGGTGTATAAAGTTTATTTATTTATTTATTGACTACAATAAGTCGCCACAATAACAGACATACATTAATAGTCGATGTGAACTTTTATATGTTAATTGATTAAATATATACAAAATTTTGTGCAAATTAAAATAACCGCTTGCTGTAAAGCGGTTACCGTAGCCAAATAACCGCACGCAACATGGCATTTCGGTTGGGCGCCTGCCAACCCCCGCTGCCGATGCAGCCACTTCGCCCTTCCTGGTGACTTCGTTACTCGCAGGAACACAACAACCCTCAAGGGAATTGTTATTTGGCTTCGGTATTCTATGAGGTGGAAGTACTTCCCCATCAGGCCGCTTGTAAATATGCCGCCTACATCTCTTCTCGAGGAGCTCGATGAACACGCAAGTTAAGCAACTTCGGCCCTAGCCTGTCCATGGATGGGTTTATTTATCTCGAGCTCCTCCTAAAGTCTACTGACTAGGCTTAACGATTGTCATCTAATGATAACAGCCGCGACCGACGGCTTAACTTGCCCTCCGAAGCCCGGCGAGCTTATTCTAGTTAGACGAGAAAACCGTATAATGTATGAAAAACGACCAGTCAATTTATTTATCAATTTAAGGGCCCAGATTGCCTAGGCGCGACATCGTTTTTGAGCGACCGCAGCGCTACTGTTTACTGAAACAACCGACGGGGCGGGTGAATGACCCAAAGACAGCGCGATTTTCAAAATGTTTTGCGACAAACGTTCCACGTTGAGTTATATTGTTATTGAAGTTGAATATTTACAGCATAACAAAAATGGAAATACTAATTGGAAATAAACGACGAGTGTAAAATATTCTAAGACTAGTTTTTCGTTATAAAATGATCCTAATTACTAGAATAATAAGAGTAGTTGAGACACAATTTTTATGTTTTTCTATTTTTATTAAACAATCAAGAGCAGGTCCGGACTGACCTTTTTGTATTCTACTTACCAAAAATTCCAACTATGTATTTCTTTGTAATTTTACTACCAAAGTTTATTCTTATTTCGTAAAATATTAATTCAACAAAATAATTGCAAATTCAGTAGGAAGTACGGTCGAAATAACATCGAGCTTTCCTCGCTAGTGTATATCTGTACGCAAGGAAATGTGCCTATTGCGTAAACTCAAATAGGGTGGTGGCACCAATTATCGGCCATGTCAACTTTTTTTCAACTTTGTTTGCACTTTTGCTACGCTAGTATAGGAAAGTATAAAAATGATTCATATAATTAAAAGTAAGTAAACAATAACAAATATGAGTCGCCATCTAAAAAGCGTGCTAGGGTTGTACAAAAATAAATGAAACACAAGTTTATAAATTATTAATATACTAATTAAAAGTAAGTAAACAATAACAAAATATGAGTTCAAAATTCTACGATTACTGATCAAATTCTGATTTCTGCTAATTTGATGATAAAATCAATTGCTATTGCAAAACCTATCAGAATTAAAATGTTACCAGCTGCCCGATTCACGTAATAAAAACCGTAGCGTAGGGGCTTAAAAATGTCACATCGTTTTTTGCAAATTAAGCCCTTTTAACCGACTTAAAAAAAGAAGAAGCTTCTCAATTCGCTGTATTTTTAAAACGATTTTGATGATTCTTTACACCAGGTAACTCTTCAAAATCATATAGGAATTGTATAGTAATTGAGCTATTGAAAGATTTATGACAATCCAAGACTAGATAAGTAAGTGCGTTTAAAACAGAAAACCAAAAGGCGATTTCTAAGTTTCTAAGTTAAAACGACTTTTGGACTGGCGTGTTTACGTGAATCGACCGGCTGGATAGTTAAGTTACCTCAGTCTCTTTCAAAATCATTAGGCGTTCTTCTCTTTCAAAACACGTAAAGCTCTTTCTTTCCTCTCTTTCATAGCCTCTATGATACTGGGCGCGTCACGAATGGGCATGCTTCGTGACTGCCGAGGATCAACTAATTCTGGAAGTAGGCAATCGTAATAAAACCTAACTAATTTCATCTCCATTTTCTCCTTCCAAAATTTGTCGTCCTTTTCTATAATATAAACTTTCATAGGTACAGTAGCACCAAACCAGATGCCAAGCATGCAAACGTTTCTTTTAGTAATATGTACCTGTCCCTGAATTTGGAAATACCAGTTATGATTTTTATTTATGACATAACCCTTGGAAGCCTTGTCCTTAACCCAAAAGGTATGTTTGGCCATTGCTTCATCAAGAGTCATGCCAGCTAAAGAATGTGGGCACTTAATTTCAATTAAACCGTTTGCATAAATGCCATCTGGAGTACCAAGAAATTCATATTGATCGTCGACGAACAAACCGCAACCTTGTATACTAATATTCTCTTGAATTTCTAACTGTCTAATTGCGGTTTCTTCGTTTTCGATACCGTACCGTACAGCAGGCAAACTGGAGATATTACTACCATAAACGATTTTACCAACAAGAGCAGCACAACTTGTGCTCTCTCGTTTTTTACAAACTTCCCCGAATGATGATGAGGTTAGTAATTTTCTCCTTGTACTCATCCACTCAGCACTACTTCTTTGCAAATGGGTCGACCTTTCAAGCTCCTCTCTTTCAGCACAAGACAACTTTAAATCGGCTAGAAAAGATGACTTGGCTTTCTCATATAATTCTGGACTCAGATCAGGTTTTTCGCAGTTTGGTCCATAGTGAGCGTCTTTCGATACAGCGTTGTGGCTTTTTTTCAATCTTAATTTAGGTTTAGCAATTAAACGGTTTCTACGATTACAATTTTCCACTTTCGCGATCAAAGGATTCGGACTACATTTAAATATGACTTCATGAGTTTTACTATGAATCGATCCCGTATTAAAAGACACAACAGCAGCTGCGCATCGGCCCGCATAAGAACCACGGGAAGAATAATTTACACGCTTACCCCCAACTAATTTGGCAATTACTCCGTTAAAACTTTCAACTATATTACTTGTGCAATTATGAATTAAACTTCTAGAATGATATGACAGTCTTTTACTTAAAATTTCTACCGCGTCCATTAATCCGCATCCAACAATTGCTGGAAGTAATCCAACAGGTTCTATTCGACGAGTATCAGGTCTACAGAAATACTCCTTGCAATGTTGGTGATTGCCAAATACGTGTTGTGGACCATTTAGGATATCTTCACTAAGATTTTTTATTTTTTCTTCGAGTGACTGATTTTGATCCGCCCAATATTTAATCGCGCATTTTACACCCGTTCTTAAACGCAAATACCTTTCTTTTAGGAATTTCCGCAATTCGCAAGGATACTTAGTGTCTTTCGACAGTTTCTCCAAGCTATTGCAGTAGTTTCGTAAAAGATGATTTTTGCATTCAATTTTCTCTACTATTAAATTATCGTACGGACGCGAATCTAATATTTTTTTATAAGTACTGGAATCGCCGTCTGCTACAAATTTATTATAAATTACACCGTGATCAACAATGGAACGTTTAAACCCCTCAACTATTATGGTCGATTCCATCCCGGTAGATGATCCTGAATAATTCTTGAAACAATGGTGTTCCGGGGGCTGACTGTTGTTCTTTGCGGCTCGTGCACAGACTACGCAGTATTTATTTTTAACTCCAAAAAACAATACTTTATTAGTTTTAATGCCAATTATCGCAGCTGCGCCGGATAAGGCGGAAAAATTCTTACCATAAGATCTCTTGCTCCAACAACCGTCAACAGCAACAGATATTAATGGTGTACCATTTTTATCTACTACCTATAGACACTGAGTACTCTGCTTCTTCCTTGACAGCTTCTGCCATGGAATGTGCTGCTGTCTTTTCCCACCAATCGCAAACCGTATTATTAATTTCATTGTATAATGAAGGTGACATGATTGGTAGGGCTACTGCGGCAGTTAATGTTTTTAACTGAGAGTAGCTCCCACCAGATGATATGATACCAGATACAATTTGATGATTCACTTCCATGCTATCTTCTTTCTTTTCAACCAAACACACAGTAAATTTCATACTACACATACTACATTTCATGATGAGTTTTGAGTCCAGACCAACTTTTACTTCACCTATTATACTGAGGTAACTTAACTTACAATCCATTGGACCGTGGTCCCCTATGGCCTGAAGAGCTTTAAAAAAAAAAGAAATATCTACTACTCTACGCCCAACTTCCACTTCATCCACCTTTCCCTCTTGACTGTTTTCAATAATTAGTTCCTGTAAAGAAAGATAATGGCTTTATTTTTTTTTTATAAAAAATAATTAAAAAAGAATGGGCCAAATTTCTTCAAATATAGCTAAGAACTCCCTTAGAATACATCTTTGAAACACATAACACTAGATCAAAATCTTGAACGTTTTATATAAATAAACGTAATAAAAACTGGTTGTTTGTAAAGTCGGTTTAGGACAATAATTTTATGGGATAACGTCAGGATCTAGTGAACAAAAAAAACTGGTTGTTTCATTTTTAACCTTATTAATATTCCTGTTAATATATAAAATAGCTAAACATGTTGTTTAGCGTTTTCATGCATTTTCCTAATGTCGGCCGGGTGGCCGATATTGGGATTTATCAATAAATAAAGATCCCTAACCTCGACCCTGCGATTATTTCATAAAAAAGACAAGTAAATGTAAAAACGTGTGTTTTTCTTCAATAAAAAACAATATAAAATACCATAGTTCCATTGAAATACTAACTAACTCAATGCGTTCGCAACCGGGATTTGACTCGCCACTGCCACTAAACGACACAAGTCGGTACCGGCACGTGCTCTATTGCCAACTGAACGTTCAAATATTGAAGCACCCGCACCAAAATATGGATTATTCGTATATAGAGTCGCTTTTTGAATAAAAACTATTATAATTTTAGGGTTATTTTAATAGTTAGGGTAAGTGCTCCAGTGAATGAACACCCACCAGTGAATGAACAAAACACACATTTTTCAATATAATAAAAAATCTAAGCTTTTCTACTCAAGCCAGTATTTTTTTTCTCAATCGAAACATTATATTACGTCAACTGGACACACAGGTGTTTGCCTGTGACCTGTAGTTTCAAAATCGCGACCGCCTAAAATGAAAGTATTCTGTCGTATTTTTGATTGTATGGAGCAGAATTTAGGGCATTGCTGAGACTTCGTGTTTTGATATTCACTTTGTAGTCAGTGTGATAGTGTTAACAAAATTTGGTAGTAGGATGTAAAAAGGACTGTTTTATCTTATAAAAAGCAGATTGCATAAATTTTAATTATCATAAATAAATTATAGGGGTGTTCGATAATTGGATCACGAAATTGAAGAAAATCTAGTCAATGAACAGACGGTTCATTCATAGGAATTGACTTATTTTATAGTTTTAAGCATTTGGCATCTTAGCCTTAATGCAGTTGGCTAATTTTTTGTACACAGCTTTTATAAACGGTTGTCAATTTTTGGACCAATATTCGAACGAGGTGTTCTTTTATTATTACCAGTTTATCCTCCATACCTATGCCTAGCCTGATATCTTCAGTAACTTTTAGAAGTGCAGTAATAGTACTGTGCCCAGGACGAAAACCAGACGAAGTGAACTGATTAAATAAAATAAATAAAGATCTCCACATAGAAGTGCCTTTCAGCTAAAACGACCATGGAAAGACAGCAAAATGCAAGCTTAAAAAAATTTAATAAATAATGATGACATATAGAACCAATCTTCTATTATAGAAATATAATAGTTTAGAAGAGAAAGGAGAATCTAACATAGAAGTGATGAATAATAATATTAAATATTTTATAATAATAATCCAGTATTAATATTATGTTAGATAGTTCTCTTTAGGTTATAAAATATCAAGTAACACGAAATTATAATAGTAATCATATCGTCTATTATATCTACGAAGCGGTTACCGTAACCATATTAACGGTCGCAACATTAAATATCGCTCGCGCCATGCCATCAACGCAGCAACTCCATCCTCTCTGGTGACCTCACTCACTCGCAGGAACACAACAACCCTCAAGGAAATTGTTATTTGACTGCGGTATTCTGTGAGGTGGTGGTACTTCGTCAGTCGGGCTCTTAAAAAATACGCTATGTCCTACCTCTCTTTTCGTCAGAGCCTCGTCTGTCAGTCAGCAGGGTGTACCCCGTGTAGGTAAGATTGACTTTGGTTCAAAGATGTTGATGAACCACTTACACCCCCTTACATGTCCGACTAATAATTGAATAATGTCAGCCCTAGAGAACGTCACTCAAACATAGGCACGTGAGTGGCCGGGGTTTGATAAAATGCAGATTATCTCAATAACTATCAGCATTTATGCTAAAATATGTATACTGTATCAATCATGAATAAATTGTGAACATAATATAATAAAATATTTTTTGGTTAGGATCTCATAAGTAGCTGGCTGTAATTTTCAAAGTTTGGAATGCCCTTAAGGGTTCATTCAATGGAGCACTTACCCTATATTCCATTTTCTCGCAAAGGCCGATATTAGGAGGAGGCCGATACTAGGAGACTTCACCCTACTGAGATTTTGTCTTCGTCCATCACTAACTAGGTAGTTTGTTTATTTATGTAATAAGTCTATTGGGGTGTAAGTGGTTCATCAACATCTTTGAACCAAAGCCAACTTCACCTGCACGTGGTGCACCCTGCTGACTGACAAACGAAGCTCTGGCGAAAAGAGAGGTAGGGAGCGTAATTGTAAGCTACCCGACTGGGGAATGTACGTCCACCTCACAGAATACCGCCGCCAAATAACAATTCCCTTGAGGGTTGTTGTGTTCCTGCGAGTGAGTGAGGTCACCAGGAAAGAAGGAGATGCTGCTTTGGGAGCGGCGGTGGCGGCGCGCGAGCGATATTTTATGTTGCGAGCGTTAATATGGCTACGGTAACTGCTTCACATCAGGCGGGCCGTATGCTTGTCTGCCACCCAACGTAGTATAAAAAAAAAAAGTCTACAAGAATTACGTATAACAACTTACGTCTATACAGCGCGTAGCAGTGTTGCTCGTAGTCTCGGCCTGAAGGTTTTCTTTATTTTCAATACTGGAAATATTATTCATCATTATTATCCACTTTTTATTTATTTTGCAATTTTTGTACAACACTAAGCCAGACCCTAGGCGCGTCGCGTCTCTTTGGCGGTAAGTATGTCGACAAAGCCGCGCGCCCGTGCTATTTCTGCTAAGAAACATACCTACTTCCTCAATCTGATATTTAGACAATAATGATGAACATGAAAACTAATAAAAATTGTTCCTATAGAAATTGACTTTATTACTTACAATACAAACCAATATTTACATGCTATTGTATATGTCTGAATCAAGCGATCTAAATCATATGACATAGGTATTGTATTAGCTTTGTAATGTACCCTGTTCAAATGCAAATAAATTATATTATTATTACTACTTAGACAGGATAAGCACACAAATAAAACTAGGATTTTTACATGACACTTTCACAGAAATCTCGTATTTTTTTTCTAGGTAGGTATTTAGGACAAGACGTAGTAAAGTAGGCAGATAAATAAATAAGTAGGAAGGAACTTACATTTTATTCCGAGATCTTTTGGCTTTCATATTTTTATAATGCGTACTAAATTTTCTTTTCCCTGGCATGGCACTCAGCAAATTCAAATTCAATCAGTCCTGCGAAAAAAACCCTCGATTACCGACTAGATACGTTTATGATATTGGCTTTATCATGTTGAAATCATGTTTCAAGCCTGAATTGATACATACTTTACAAGGTTCATAAAATTACCTACTCAACAAAGTATCTAATTCATTCTTTGTATTTTTTACGATTTATATACATTCATTATATCGGTAAATTAGTTATACTTACAGTTTTTCACAAAAAACACAAATTCACAACACGTAATTTTGCTGGAGCATCTGACATGCGTGGTGTCACCTTGACATATAAAAACGAACTGGCGCGATTAGTGGCGACGCTGAGTACTAATTCGTAATATCGGAATGTGCGTTATTTTTCATACATTTTTCTATGGAGAATTTTCGTAAAACATATCTAGATTTTAGGGCTTTAAAAGAGGAAGTCTTTGTTTGTAAAGGTACAAAAAAAAAGTATATGTTATATTTATTGGTTTCTTCAGTATTCAAAAAGTGTTTCTTTTTATCAATTTGTGTTGATTTATTGGGTTAAATCTGAAAAATACGAAGGCATGTTTTTGCCATTTTTCTCAATTTTGTGCGTTTGTTGACCTTTATTATAAAACAACTATTAGGTTTTAAGAGTTTAATATAAGCATACCATAATTTTTGGTCTTTGATTGTAATATATACAAATTATCATTGATATCAATCATATCTAAATAGGTTAAATATGAAAAATCGTAACACTCTTTTCACAGTTTTCACGATCTGGCCCCTTAATAATATTGAATTTTATACTATTTTTAGGCATTTTACAAATTGTCGGAATTTTATGCGTAATTTTAACAACAAAAGGAAGGATATCCTGATCGATGAGAAATGAGTAGAGGTTCTCACTGGAGGACTCACTCTAAACGTGACTGCAACCTCCATCACATCTGCTTAAAGCACAAATTATTGCTGATTGCAGATACAACTCAAAAGAAAAAAAAATTATACAACAGAAGCGAGCATATACTCGTAGATGCTCGTATCTTTATTCAATACAGGTCTAACTGTAGGTACCTGTCGATGTTATAGTAACAAATAGATGATTACCTCTTGATATAATCTGTACTGCAACCTTTATAATACAACGTAGTGACTCGGCGGAATGTCAGTAACGATCCTATGTTTTATCTGTGGTATGACTATGACGTTTCGGCTATCGATCTTTGAAAATATTCTGATCGCTTTTGATTGTTTAGAAAACATCTGCAGATAACTTAGATAGTGATCACTGAGAAAGATGTATAGTGGATATTTTGTAAAAATATTATCAATAATAATTGAAATTTCGTCATCAGCCCTAATTAATCTCACTGCAGAGATATGGAGCTCCCCACAATTGAGAGGGGGAGGAACGTTGTAATATTCAATTAATAATATAAATAAATAAATATTGTCAGACAAATTACACAGCGCCATCTAGCCCCAAAGTAAGCGAAGCTTGTGTATGGTACTAGACAACTGATAAACATACGTAAATACATTTTTTTTAATACATACGAGTACTTTTGATACATAGAAAACACCCAGACTAAGACAAACAGACATGTTCATGCACACAAATGTTTGTCCTATGTGGGAATCGAACCCACGGGCGTTGGTGTCGAAGCCGCGTCACTGACCGCTACGCCACCGAGCTCGTTAACATATAATTGACTATTCAAGAAAAAGTAACTCAGATACTATTCATGTTCACATACACACCATACTTCAAACGAATACCTATTACAATTTTTTTAATATTCAACTTACAAATTTATTTTTTACTAATCCCATTAGTCGATACTAACATTGAACTCACCCGGAAAAAACACATCTATACTAATATTATAAAGCTGAAGAGTTTGTTTGTTTGGTTGAACGCGTTAATCTCAGGAAGTACCTACTCATTCGAATTGAAAAATTGTTTTAGTGTTTTATTACCATATTTTTCGAGGAAGACTATATATAACACGCTACCACCAGTAGGAGCGGAACACCAATGAAAAATGTTGCAAAAATGGGAAAAAAATATTCCTATTGAGAGCTTCCGTTGCGTGCGCTGCGTAAACGGTTCAAGTTACGCAACAATCATATACGACGGAATTATTAATCTTAAAAAGTTCTAAAAAAACGTCCGTGATAGCATATGTCTATCTTTTAAGGTTGGCTCACTATAAGCTTTCAAATGGTAACCTTACGCTTCACTCTCAACGCTTTGTCACACACAGACGAAGTTGCGCGAGTCAGTTAGTATAAGTATACTTAGTAAAAAGAACTCTAAATTATGAGACTTCACATTTTTATTTAGAATAAACCCATCTCAGAGTGAGTTTGGTTACGCCCCTTTTCTGATGATTTGTCCACCAAAACATGTAAAAATGTCTCCCACATACATTACCATAATGTGCAGTAACCCCAATATCGTGGTTCGAAAATTACCGAGTAAATGAATTAATCGGAGTGGTACTAACTGCCAATCAATAACACACTGATTTATTCCCATAGGGCGCATATCGAGGAAAAACCATTAGGTTGCAATTCTGTCATAAGCTTAGCGGATTGCGAAATATACAAGGATATGACATTTATTTCTCCTCTTGAAGCTACATAAACCTGAAACCCACACAGAGATGTAAAATTTTACAACATTCTTTATTGCATAACAACAATATAGAAATTAGTGAACAGACATACAAAGATGAGCTTGAAGAGATTTCTACCAGCCAACCCTACTGAGCAAAAGAAATTTTACATGGCTAAGAGTCAAACAAGCTATGCAATGACATCTTAGTATCATAGCTTATTTTTAAAAATAGTGCCCGTACAGCTATCTCTAATATGTCCATTATTTTAGATAGTTACTGAATAAAAACAGACTATTATTTTTATTTATGAGAGCGGTGTGACTAATTATTTAAAAGCGCAAAAAAATATACTATTATACGTACATAAAATTGTCTCTATTTTTTGTGTAGCAGGGACTAGACTAGATATTCGTTTGAATGTCATTATTACAGTCATATAACAATATTGTTTTGGAACTTCATAGTACAGACCCAGATTACAAAACGAAAGACAGTAATAATTCATTAGTATTATGTAGCGTTTTATCGATTATTTTATTTTGTTAAATAACAATCACAAACAGCTTACGTCTTGTCTTGTGCCCGACTTCCATCTCCATCTTCAGGGGCCTACCGAGCTAGCTGAAATCAATTACCATCGGTTTTTTGATTCCTAAAATTGGTCCTAGATTAAAGTTAATGACAAATATCTTCAGCTTAGTCGGTAGATCCATAGGATTTTTATCATCATAAATATATTTACCAATAATCTAAGCTGAAGTTTTATTATATCAACCAAAAAATACGATGGTAATCGGCTTCAGCTTCGGCAGTAAAACCCCAGAACAGCTAGATATTGTCATCTTATTGTATTATCATCGGAACTACGTATACCTACCAAGTTTTGTGATAACATCACAATTAGAAATGGGTGAAAATTGATTCCTAACATTCCATTACATACTTAGTTATTTAGATGTACGTCAATCTTATAATAAAATCGTGTTAAAAACGCTTCCTCTTCTACACTGGTCTCTTCCTAATACTAGACTTGTTACTGTAAAGAGCAAACGTTTTGCAGTAATGTAGAGTATGATATGGGGTACTGACACGTGGCGATACCATTTGCGTGACGGGATGTACCCTTGTAAAACTAGTAACGAATGATTTGATGCTGTTTGGGGGACTGAGGTTTTAGACTACTATTTTTGGTAAATCCCTTCGATTGGGTGTTTAAAGTTTATTTATTTATTTATTGACTACAATAAATTGGTACAATAGCAGACATACATTAATAATCGATGTGAACTTTTATATGTTAATTGATTAAATATATACAAAATTTATTGCAAATTAAATTATTTATGACAGCTCATTTTATTTAGTCATGTGTGCTAAAGGACGATGTTGCATATCCTCGATCGATTGGGTTTAGAGTAAACTCTACCACGCTGCTCAACTGCGGATTGGCAGAGGTTGTTTTCAAACCGCCCAAACGCCACTAACTTTGGCTTAACGACTGTTATCTGGTGACGACGACTGAGACCGACTTTAATGCACGGAGGAGCTCGAGGTAAATGAACCCATTCATAAACAGGCTACGGTTAACGTTGCTTAACTTGCGATTAGACTGACACGGGCAACGACGCCAAGAATATGAACGCTTAATTAGGATATATTTATATAGGTATAACAATTCTTTAAAAAAAACTATGAAATCCAAAATCACGTGACTTTTAAACTTATTTAGCATGCTATGTAATCCAACAAAGCAAAACATGAACGCTTGTTGTACCACTATTATTATATACAATGTAACACCTTCACACCATGTTTTATACAAATAAATTATTATCATTTCATTTACCATTATTTTTTTGTTTTTAAACAAGAAAGTTAAGACATAGAAAAACAACTATAAATTAATAAAATATTAGTTTTTGGATTTAAAATGCCGTATCCGTAAACTTATTATTTTTATCAATGTATATGTGGGTATATAGCGGACGTGCGACTGTGTGCGTGCGTGGGCGACTCAGAGACTAACCGGCCATTGTAGTGAATCGACGCGGAACATTTCTGGCTATAATATCGCCGAACCGATATAAATCACGCCTGGAAACGTTTTGATTTTTTATATCGCCTGACCGAAACCTTACATAATTTCTACAATACTTTAATGATCTAGTAAATAGGGTGGTAGGATAATTAGTTTAAAATATATATAGAAAAAAGTAATATGTTTTTTTCCTAAACAAATTATGACTTATTTTGTAATTAGCTAATTACACTGGAGTTCAACACCGTACACGCTATTGTGGGAAATTACAGTTATTTTTTTCAATTATCCCTTAAGTACTATATATTTCCATACTAAACCAGTAATGTTTTTTTTTATACGACTTATAGAATTAAATAGTTTACATTCTTCCATTATGTATCTATACAGTTTTTTTTCCTTCCTATACCCGCGCATCGTCATGATTCGACGTATTTTTTGCTCCTATGTGATTTGATGTAATTTAGAGGGTCCAAATGTTCGGTAACTGGCTAATCCGATGATAGATAAAACTAATTGAACCTAAGTGATGAGGAAAAAACGCTCGCAAGAAATTTCTTTAGTGCCGAAAGTAAATTAGACTCGAATAATATTGAAGATGTTCAACTAATAGCTTGCAAAGGAGTCAATAATGTACAATGTTATTTGAATTTATTTATTTCTTACACTAGCTGCCGCCCTGGCTTCACACGGGTAGAAAGTGGTATTTTATTTTCCTCGCAATTATTAAATCTTATATCTCCATAAGAACCTTCCTTATACCTTAATGAAAATATAAAAACAAAAATTACCAGAGTTGGTCGAGCCGTTCTCGAGTTTAGGCTTAGCAAACATTCATTTTTGTTTATATAGAAGAAGATAGATTAATTTCAAATTATAAATAAATGTAAATATTCCTAGACACATTACACACCGCCATCTAGTCCCAAACTAAACAAAGTTTGTACTATGGGTACCAGATAACTGATATAATACTTTTTTTTTCTAAATACATACATAGAAAACACTCAGGCAAACAGACATGTTCATGCATACAAATATTTGTTTTGTGCAGGGATCGAATCTGCGACCTTGGAGTGAAAGTCGCCATTGCTATCCATTCGACCACCAAGCTCGTCTCATCGAATTGGTTACAGGGCGTTATTTTGTAGTTGTATATTAACTATAGCAATTCTGTTTACCTTTACAGAACTTTCAACCACTCTATAAGTCCACTGGCAATTAATTTTGTGACTCTTCAAAACTGTATAAACAAGTAATGTTTTTAATTTTTCTTGTTAACTAAAAAACCGCCTGATGCAGTTACCGTAGGCACATAAACGGTCGCAACTTAAAAATTCGCTCGCGAGCCCACACTCCCGCTGCTAACGTAGCAATTTCTTCCATTCTGCTCCCCTAGACAAGTGTAATTCGTAGCGTAACGAACGTTAGATAAATAACGTGGCATTTGTCAAAATCGAACATTTTAGTATGAGAATTGACAAATGTCACGTGATCTATTTCAGTTTCGTTACACTACGAATTACACTTGGTTAGGGGGGCTGGTGACCGTACTCATACGCAAGAATACAACAAACCCTCAAGAGAATTTGTAATTTAGTGTAGAGGTATTCTGTGAAGTCGAGGTACCTTCCCTGTCGAGCAGCTTTTAAATACGCTGAACTCTACCTCTCTTTTATCAGAGCCTCGTTTGTCAGACAGCCAGCAGCCCAATTACTTGTTCTACTTACTTAATTAAGTTAATTTGTAAATAATCTGAAACGTCAGCCTTTTATCATGAAAAAAGGAGGAGATACGAGTTTGGAAAGCGTTATCGTGGCAATAATAATGGCAAAAAATCACGTGGACGATCACCAGCATCTTGTAATACCGCTAGAGTTACAAACAAGCATACGTTCTGCCTGATGGTTAGCAGTCGCAGCTGCCTATAGAGGTCTTTGGGAACTTTTATAAAAAGATAGTTTAGTAGTGTACATACAAAATATGAACGAATTCTGTACATACTTTGTACATACAAAGTATGTCGAAAATTACAGCAATACTGGAAGCTCGTGCTAACACAGAAACTCAACACAAATTTAGTTATAAACAACAAACAAATTCCTAATACACAATTTCAATAAAATCTACCGTAAAAAAAAACAATTAACAATAAGTTCCCGCGAAACAATTCAAAATGGCAGCCTACGTGACATTATAATAGCTCTAATTTGTTCCTAATTAGATATTTATTTTCAAACGTAACTTATGCCGATTGGGAATTGCATGTTGGGATTTAATTGCAGCAGAAATACATTGCAAATATAACCTTAACACTATGTTGTTAAAGTATAATTTGTACCGTTGGAAATAGTTTCAGTTAGACCTCTTTTTATAATAATTGCACGTTGTCACAGCAGTGCATTTCATGTGCATTAGTGGCACGAACATTGTGATTAAATTTTAAACGTGAAATGTTAGAAATATATTCTAGAGCGCCGCGTGGAAGGGTGGGCGGTTGTATTGCACGGAAGTGCAGTCATTAACGAGTATGTACTTATTAAATATTATATAGCAGCCATTTATAAACATGCATTTGTAATTATGAAAATAATATTTATTCAAGTAGCCATTAGAATTTGAGTTTTTGACGAATCTGACTTATTGCAAATCGTAAATTACTATAGTGTTTAGTTCCAACCTTCCATTCTCGACTAAATCAGGCAGTGGAATGAACATGAGTTAGTGCAGATATCAAAGTTGTTTATCCTATAGCTTCCTATAGCTAGCTTTTTGGTGGAACCTGCAAAGGGGAGTTAGTGGTTCATCAACATCTTTGAACCAAAGCCAACCTCACCTGCTCTTGATGCACCGTGCTGACTGACAAACGAGGCTCTGGCGAAAAGAGAGGTAGGGCATAGCGTATTTTTTAAGCTGCTCTACTGGGGAAGTACCTCCACCTCACAGAATACCGCAGCCAAATAACAATTCCCTTGATTGTTGTTATGTTCCTGCGAGTGAGGGAGATCACCAGAAAGGAAGGAGTACAGGCTGACAACGGATCAGCGACCCCTTGGTGTTGCTGGTCTCCATGAGCGGTGGTGATTGCTTTCCATCAGGTGACCCACATGCTCGTTCGCCCCCCCTCTCATCTATACATATAATAAAACAGTAAAAATAATGTGTCTGTACATTGAAGATATTTACAAAAAAACAATTGGAGGCGATGGAGATATAGTAATAGAGTAAGAATTTAAAAAAAAATGTCTGTCTGTTTGTCTGTTTGTCTGTATGTCTGTATGTCTGTATGTCTGTATGTCTGTTTGTCTGTTTGTACACGCTAATCTCTGGAAGTACTGGACGGATTCGAATGAAACTTTTTTTGTTATATAGCTGTTAAGCCTGGGCAAAATATAGGGTATAGTTGATTCTGGAAATTGGAACACCTGATGCAGCACCATAATGGTTCAGGTAAACTATAACAGATATAAAAATGACGCCTTAGCAAAAGTTGTTCAGCCTGATGAGTATTTTCTGTTGAGGTATAAAAATCAAAGATTTGGAACACCTGATGCAGAACCTTAATGGTTCAGGTAAACTATAAGAAATATAAAAATGACGCCTTAGCAAAAGTTGTTCAATCTGATGACCATTTTTTATTGAGGTATAAAAATCCAAGATATGGAACACCTGATGCAGAACCATAATGGTTCAGGTAAACTATAAAAAATTTAAAAATGACTCCTTAGCAAAAGTTGTTCAGCCTGATGAGGATTTTTTGTTGAGGTATAAAAATCCAAAATTTGGAACACATGATGCAGAACAAAGTTAAATTTATTTGCATAAACAACACGTGTTTACAATAAATTATAGTTTAAAAAAAAAGTAAAAAAAAACACGCTATAATAGCAAATAGAACTAAAAAAGTTACTTAAAATAACAATAAATAGATTAACAAAATATTGAATGTATCGTAAAAAAAAACCGCGAGCTGCTACTTTTATTCTTACCTGCTACAAGTTAGACGCAATCATTTTATTTTATTTACAAAGGTAACGTGGTCTATTTAGTCAGTTTATTATAGACGTGTACGCTAAAATTGAAATGGAACGATTGGTATATATTCGCACAAACCAGAAGAATATGTGCATTTGCGGGACGCTATGTAGCAAGATCAGAGTTTATTTGATTTGGTGGTGGAAAGTGTTTTAAGTAACGAGGGGAAACTGTTTTTCTTAGATGCTCCAGGAGGGACTGGAAAACATACCTGACGAGAGACAATCCACGCTGAAATCAGGCGCCAAAATAAGATCTCGCAGCAGCATCGCCAGGCATTGCAGCCACATTATTACTAGGCGGAAGGACGCAAATACAATGATCAATATCATACTCGATTTAAACAGAATTGAAACACCGACATGCTCTGTGAAACGAAACTGTGACAAAGCGAAGGTGTATCAGGATTTCTGTCTAATCGTTTGAGATGAATGCGAAATGGCCAACAGTAAGGCACTAGAAGCTGTAGATATAATTTTACGTGCCCAAGAGTTTCCAAGAATATTAAAAAATTTGGGGAAGATCTCCTTCCTGAAGTAAAGTCAATGCTTGGCAGCGAAATATAATTGAAGTTAAGATTCTCACTGGGAGTGGTGCCGGTGAAACTGTATTAATTCCGCGTATACCACTCTTCTAAAAAAAAAATCCATTTTAATTTTAAACGTACACAGTTCTCTGTGACCACTTGCTTTGCTATGACAATAAAGAAATCACTAAAATTCGCTGGTCAAGCTTAGGACTGGTCGTTTTTCGCATGGCCAACTTTACGTGGCTTTCTCGAGAGTTGTAACGCTTCAGATCTTTTTATATTAGCTCTCGAAGGAAAGACTCCCTTAATTTATTTTATATATATTTTTAAACTATGGTTACAATGTTAAATAAAAAAAAAATTTTCTTACGTATCTAGATTAGTTCGTATTTTTATTAATACGCCGGAATCATTAAGTCCACGCGAACGAAGTCGCAGGCATCAGCTAGTATAAAATAAAATCTAGTTCCTAAACTTCTGATTCAGAAGTTTTGGAACTAGATTTTATTTTATATTAAAATATTATTCAGAAGTTCTGAATAATATTTTAATATTTGACCTCACTAAAAGCCTTTCACGGCTAGCTAACGGGATGAAAACTATTTTAAAAATGTTTTCACTAACTGACCGAAACGACACAGAACTCTGGCATTTTTATAGCCAACCAAATTATAGGAGCGTACAAAGAAAATAATTCTCGAGCCGAACGTTTTTCATTTCAATTAGTATTACAACACTCGCCTTAATACTTTGTACGGAACAAAAGGCATTCTGCAAACAGCAAACGTAACAAGAGGTATTCGAATGTAAAAATCTAAGGTCCAAGTTTCAAGCGTCTGGGTACGAAGTAAATAATTAGCCAAAGGCAGTGGTAAGACTTAAAGACTTCTTAAATTTCAAGTTCGTTCCACCCTTCCAGTCCATTAGTCTATTGTCCTTTTTCCTAATTCATTTTCTTTTCAATCTTGTCAGTCTTATAGTTCTTTGTCGGTGGCCAGAGAGCTGAGTGTGAGCTTTTCATTCACGTTCGATAATGTCAACGTAAACAAACCGACCAAATAGATAAGTACTTTCATGTTGTGAATTTATATGATGCGTGTTACATATCAAAATTATATAGCTTACCCGCTCACATTTCGAAGCGAGCAACCCGGCTAAATTGTATTTGTAACACGTGTCTGGTAAATTCACAATTATCTATTTGGTCGTTTTGTTTACGTTGACAATACCGAACGTGAATAAAAAACTCGCACTCAGCACTCTGTTGTGAGGCTGCCTACTAAAGAGTCTGCAACAAGCAGAAAGCAATTTTAGGCACGTTTAAACACGTATCACATTTAAACGTGGCAAGTTGTGCCAAGTTTATATAGGTAGAGCTCACTCGCTTATGGTTTACAAGCTTAGACTGGCAATTTGCGAATAGTCTACTTACTATCTTTTTAAACGTTTGACTTTTCCGATTCATTTGTTATACCGTTAAAAACATACAAATATACATACAACATTCCTAATGTGTAAGCACTAAGCAGTAACTATGGACGCCTGTAACGCCCGATGTATCAACACATAATGTGGATCCTGTAAAAAAGTCCTTTACGTCTACTAAGAACTTCGTCTGTCGTTTCAAATTAAAACCTCGGCAGGAAATTCATGCCACAACCTGGGCGTACACGGAAGAAAACATCTCTGGAACTACAACATTTGGACCAAAGGATAAATAGAATCACTAAAATTGTGCCAATCTTACTACGGTAAGTAAAACACTATAGTACAGTAGTGACTCGATGGCGTCGTTGCGCGTAGCTGTCTAATCGATCACGTAAATCACGCAACGCAATTGTAGTCTGTCCATGGATGGATGCATGGATGGATGGATTTATTTATCTCGAGCTCCTCCGTACTTCTTTAAGCTGTCGGTCTTGGCTTGACCTCTGGCAACCAACAGTTGAGCAGCTTCGCGGAGAATGCCCCGTCCATTGAAGCTCCCTCATGTTCTCCACCCGTATCCCAGCAGTTTTTTTTTTTTATACTACGGCTGACAAGCATACGGCCCGCCTGATGTGAAACGGTAGCCATAATAACGCTCGCAACATAAAATATCGCTTGCGCGCCGCCATCCCCGCTGCCAACGCAGCATCTCCATCCTTTCTGGTGACGGTGGAGTACATTCCCCAGTCGGGTAGCTTACAATTACGCTCCCTACCTCTCTTTTCGCCAGAGCTTCGTTTGTCAGTCAGCAGGGTGCACCGCGTGCAGGTGAAGTTGGCTTTGGTTCAAAAATATTGATGAACCACTTACACCCAAAGCAGTGGAATGAATAAGGCTTGACGGCGAAGTAAAACAGTAATAAGCTTATAACTTACTCCAAGCCAAAATAGGAATGTAATGAAAAAACATATCCGCCTTTACCCCTTTGTTTCGCGCGAGCGGAAGGGAACAATTAGGTGTTTTGCTTCCCGCGGCTAAGCACCCCAAGCCAACACCCTCAATTGTCAGATGAAATATTAAAAATCCCTGTATGCGTTATTTTGAATGAATATTAAGGCAACCGGCCAAACCACAGTGATATTTGCGTTTGAGTAGGGTTATTTGCAAGCCTACTCTCTGAAGCAAAACGATCCATCGGAATTGGAATTTCATACTCTTGAACCGCGAGAGTAAAGCCACACTGGGGCCCTACCACCGAAGCTGGAGCCGACTACCATCGGATTTTTTTAATTGCGAAAATCAAACTTGAAGTTAGATTTATGCTACTTGTGTTTAACTTAGCTGGTAGAAACGATGCTGGTAGTACCGACTAAGTTGAAGCTGTTTGGCGATAACTTACATGTAATACGTATTTACCGAAACAAAATATTTGATGGCAATCGGCTTCAGCTTCGGTGGTACAGTGGTACCCTGGTCACAGTGGTATTGGATTAGTTCACAAATTGTCAAGTAAATGCTACTTTATTGGAAGAAAAATGCCATTGAATTGAATTTCATTGTAATTGTGGCGAACTACCGATGTATAAGGAGAAAGTTTGAAAGAACATACATAGTTAAGTGAGAAATTAACGGGCATGTTACATAACGAGTTAGTTTAGTCTAGTGTTAGTTAATTCCAATATTCTGATAAAATAATGACCACTGCAGGAATTTCATGCAGTGCAATGACGGATTTATCCTTTAACGATATCTCTGCCAATCAATGTAAAAATATAAAAAAAAACATGATCGCAATTATTCGGTTCACAAGTATTACATCAGCGGTACAAGACACAGGAACTACTCTTTGGTTTTCTTTTTTTTTTATACTACCTCGGGTGGCAGACAAGCTTACGGCCCGCCTGATGTGAATCGGTTACCGTAGCCATATTAACGCTCGCAACATAAAATATCGCAACCCTCAAGGGAATTGTTATTTGGCAGCGGTATTCTGTGAGGTGGAGGTACATTCCCCAGTCGGGTAGCTTACAATTACGCTCCCTACCTCTCTTTTCGCCAGAGCTTCGTTTGTCAGTCAGCAGGGTGCACCGCGTGCAGGTGAAGTTGGCTTTGGTTCAAAGATGTTGATGAACACACTTACACCCTAAAACACACTTACACCCGGACTGGTTTCGACGACACAACCCCACCTAATCCATAAACGCAATAATTATTCTATTTATTTGTTACAGTCATGTTTGTATATTTTTATAGTTTCTGAATAATAAAATATAGAGAGTGAAATAATAACTATAAAATAACAATCTCGTTGAGGATTGATGGATTGCAAGTGACGGAGATCATCAGGAACGAAGGAGTTGCTGCGTTGGCAACAGTTGTAGCTGAGGGATACTTTATATTGTAAGCGTCTATATCTGGTGACCGCATCACATCAGGTGAGGGGTATGCTTGTCTGCCACCCGACGTAGTATATTACAAAATGTTCTCAAGACAGAACTGAATTTTTCAGGTTTAAGCGAATCACTTGTACCTCTATCGTGATATGTATATATTAATACGTGAAGCAAAAACTTTGTACCTACCCCTATATACGAAAATTGCACAGACGGAGTAGTATGAAAATTCGTACACTTATAGTTTATATACAGGAGGAGTTCAGAATGCTAATATTTTTTAAAAAATTATGCATAAAAATACATAGAATAAATTTAAAAAAAAATCTTTTGTTTATTATAAATATTTTTGAAAAATGGAAAAAATCCATAATACAAGGCATATAGCAGTCCATCGTTGCAAATGAAATTCGGCTATTTTTAGGGTTCCGAACCTCAAAAGGAAAAACGGAACCCTTATAAGATCACTTTGTTGTCCGTCTGTCTGTCTGTCTGTCTGTCTGTCTGTCTGTCAAGAATTTCTATTTCGAGAATGCGTGGAGGTATCAAGCTGAAATTTGAACTGTATACTCAGGTCTACGGTCCCATGAAGTTAAAAAAAAATCAAACTGCTAAGTTTACATAGAAAAAAGTTACGGCCGTTTATTCAGCAAAAAACGCATATTTCGACACACTCAAGGGAATCAAAACCTACAAGTACAGGAATAAATCTCAAAACTATACATTTGTAAATAGATCTTAAAAAATAGGGGGTCTATATTTTTTATAGGGTGTCGAAATTTCAAATTGAAACTACTAGTTCAAATGGGGTATCATATGAAAGGGCTTGATGTACACATTGCAAAATATATTTTATTTATTTTTTTCGACACATTATTTCTTATTTTTCTTTATTTGCCTACGGAACCCTCGGTGGGCGAGTCCGACTCGCACTTGTCCGGTTTTTTGATAACACCAAACTAATTAAATTATTTGCTACCAGAAAGGAAGCTCAGTTGGAAGAGCACTCGACCGGTCATCGAGAGGTCGAGGGTTCAAATCTCACCTAGGGGAAGCAGGTGAATTTTTCTATTTTTCAAAAATATATACAATATTCTGGCAAGTTGGCCACTACTTAAATAATAATAACTCTTTTGTTTATTGTTAAAGTCACAATTTTAATATTTATGGTCGAATTTCGACTAGTCAATATTAAATTAATCGACATAAAACGACGCGATACTTGACATTTAAGTAGATACTCACGATCGTGTTCCTCGTATAATGATATTTATCTGTAAGACATTTTATTCGTTGACTTCGTTCAAGGCAACTTTATGCACAAAGAATCATTCCATTATGCTTCGAGCTTTGATGTGGGCTAAATTTGTGATTTGATAAGACAAGTAAGAAAAAAATATGGATAAAGATAACGAAAATAAACAACCAGTTTCTAGTCAAGATAAATTTGGTAAACAATAATCAGGGCGAAAGAATCAAGCCCTAGCAGAGCATATTTGTGGTTTTTTTTACTGAAAAATGATCACGTCTATAGTTTACACTTTACTGAAAAATGATCACGTCTATAGATTTTTAACATCGGACGCGCAGCTTGCGCCACCATAGCGAAATTTATTTATTTATTTAATCTGGCCACTTTCCCGAATTGATATCGGAAAACCAAAGTCACTTTACATTACTACTTTTTGATGCTCTACACGAATCCGAAGTGAGAATTGCGAAATTTTGAGTTTCATGGCAACGGACGGACAGACAGAACCGACGATTTTATAAGCTCAATAAATTTCGCTGAACATAGTAATTTTAATTCATATATGATGTGTGTGACCTGTGAAAAAATATAATTTTAAAACCATTAAAAAAAATGAATTTAATAATTTTGTATTCATTGGATAGAATATTATAGTACTACTAGCGCCATCTGTTACGAAACCAAACAAGGACGGTGCTGTCAGTTTTTAAAAGTTATTACCAGGTAGAAAAACTACGCGAGCCCTCCCAAAGCCCCGCTTGTAGGTAGTAATAAATAAATAATAAATATTCCTTGACGAATTACACACTGCCATCTAGTCTCAAACTAAGTAAAGCTTGTACTATGGCTTCTAGCTAGCTGACTAATATCCTTAAATACACTTTTGAGACTACACAAGCATGACAAACAGACATGTTCAAACAAATGTGACACAAATGTCTGTCTTGTGTAGGGATCGAACCCGCGACCTCTGAGTCAAAGTAGCCATTCGTCCACCGAGCTCGTCAAATTAATATACCTATTTTATAATTAATATTATTAGGCTTTCGTTTCCATAGAAACTATTGACAAATCGTTTATTACACAAGTGGAAGGAGGCTGTTGGACAAATTACGTGTTCAAAAACATTAACATCTCTCCCTTTTTCTGTTTCTTTCTAAATACCCATATAAGACAGAAAAAACAGACACTGCAATCTCTCATTTACCATTGTTATTTCTGTAATCGGACAACTCTTTCTAAATAGCTTAGTGTAGGACTCTCTTTAAGTAGGAGGTTTGAAAACACTATCCTCCGCCAACCCGCAATTGAACAGCATAGTGGAGTATGCTCTAAACCCCTTCGATTGAGGGTAGACCCGTATCCCAATAGTGGAAAGATTATGTGTTGATGCCGACGTCATCAGGTATGTTTTATATTTAATATGCCAAATTTTTACAACCAATCTCGAAAAAAGTTGATGAAGAAGACGAAGAATAAATTGCCGGAACCCTTGGTATGTGGATCCAACTCGCACTAGTCCGGTATTTATTTAACACTAGAAATGAGACAGCGCCATCTAGTGAGTGAGAAGAGGCAATGATTATAAACTTAATTTTTACCTGTGGGAATAAGTTGTTTTCCGGGATAAAGAGTTGCCTATGTCATTCTCAAGGCCAAAACAAATCATGTCAGTCCGTTTGTTACTTTTGACGTGAAAGAAGGACAAATAAACAAACAAACACACTTTCACATTTATAATATTATTATAGATATAGATACAACTGGGGTACTCACGTAAGAAATAATCTAAGCATAACACACAGTTCATCAGCCTGGAAGCACAATCTCTACATTTGGCATTGATTGAACGCAGTACTGTTAGGGTGCAGCTACATGCAACGTTTCGATTGGCTATAATTTTAGCTGTCTTTTGAAAACTTCTGACCAAATGTATATGAAATTTAACTTGTAGAGTATTTTCTGATTTAATACATAGGATACTTTTTTATACCAGTCCTGTATTCTCGCAAAGCGAACACGCGGGTAGTTCCTAGTAGACTAGTATTTATGAAATGATATAAATACCTTTTCATTAATACCTTTGTACCAAAGCCTACCTACCTGCACGTGGTACACCCTATTGACTCACAAACGAGGCTCTAGCGAAAAGAGGGATACGGCATAGCGTACTACCTTCCAATGGTTTCAGTATAGAATATACATTTTTCATGTTCCCCTTCTCTGTTTATAATGCATAATTTATTTTATTTTATTTTTTCCTTATATTGCCTCTAAGCAATGATTTAAATGTGTACAAATGTGTATGTGTGTGTGTTTTTCTTTTTTCATTTTGTCTTTATTTTGTTTACTCCACCTACATTCTTATATGTTTTTTTTCCGATACTTAAATTGTGCCTGGAAGAGATTTCGTATAGTGATAAGGCCGCTGTAGTACTATACAATTGGTTGTTACTGCATTGTTATCTTATATTTGGTGAAATAAAGAGTAACATACTGTATA
Organism: Hypsopygia costalis; assembly: GCA_937001555.2. NCBI lineage: Eukaryota > Metazoa > Arthropoda > Insecta > Lepidoptera > Pyralidae > Hypsopygia > Hypsopygia costalis. The sequence continues at coordinate 9,189,915 of OW443335.2, forward strand.
CTCATATTGTACTCTACTATATGAATACTCGCCAATATATAAGTATCCTTTCAGGTTTTCTATTGTTGCCTGAAAGAAATCCCTTATGAATGAGTCCGCCATTATACGTTTTATATTAGATAGATAGATATTCCTGGACAAATTACTCATGGCCATCTAGTTCGAAACTAAGCAAAACTTGTACTATGGATACTAAATAACTAATATTATACTTAAATATATAAATTAAATAATTACATCTAAATTAAAACTAATTATATATCATAAATAAACGCTAAAAGCAAAACTAATCTAATAAACCGCTGCCCATAAGCAAATTATACATACATATAATAAATACAAAACACCCAGACAAACAGACATGTTAATGCACACAAATATTTGTTTTGTGCGGGGATCGTACATGCGACCTTTGACCGGACTCAAAGTGGCTATTGCTAACCATTCGACCACCGAGCTCATCAAAACATCTATGTTGTTGTTATGAAATCTTTATTGTACAAAAGAAATACAAACATGTTATAAAAAATATATGTACAATGGCGGACTGAACCCGCGTGGGTTTTCTTTCAGTCAACCAGTTAATACTTATTGAAAAGGAAAAATATGTCTAACATGACGAATATAGTAGGCTAGTTTGCCATGTTACAAAATTATAAAAACTCTCTATCAGTAACGTAAAATACATAAAACTAGAACGATCTGCGATCTTAAAATTTTAATAACTTACGAGGAGCGTTCAATAATTTATCTACCTAAGCAAGAAAATGGCAGTGTAGTAAAAGGATTTTATTTTTATTTTTCAATGTAATATCCGCTAAGCTCAATACACTTGGTCCACTTCTCTTGCAATGAGTTTAAACCCTTAGAAAAAAATTCTTTTGATTGCTCGTCGAACCAAGTGGCCACAGCTGACTTGACCTCTTCATCACTAGAAAATCGCTACCCACGAAGGAATTTTTTTAAGTTTCGGAATAAGTAATAATCCGACGGGGCCAGGTCAGGGCTGTAGGGTGGGTGGTTGAGTTGCTGAAACCCGCAGTCACGAATGGCAGCCTGTGCTTTTCACTGCTCTGCTCCTTCACGACAATGCTCCGGTGCACTCATGTGCACCGGAGCATTGTCGTGAAGGAGCAGAACGTTTGATGTGAGCTTTCCGCGTCTTTTCTCCTTGATAGACTCTCTCAATACTTTCATGGTGTTAGCGTAGGTGTCTCCCTTTATAGTAGTCTTATGTGGCAAAACTCTAACAGTAAAAGTCCTTTCTCATCCCAAAACACTGTGGCCATGACCTTGCCTGCAGATTTTTCGACTTTAAACTGTTTAGGAGCGGGTGACAACCTGTGCTTCCATTGCATGGACTCCATTTTGGACTTGGGATCTCTGTGGTAAACCCACATTTCATCCCCTGTCACCAACCGGCGAAAAAAACTTGCTGATCGCTGCTCTAAATCGAGCATTTTTTTAGTAGGCTCGGTCATCGATGCACCTGCCATGCTTCCACTCAGAAAGTACTAATCTCACTGATTTGAAATTCCGTGCGCGTCACACGAAGAAACATAGCTACATGCATGAACATGTCTCGACTTGTTCAGCGGTATACCAAACTCTTTGGTAGATAAATTATTGAACGCTCCTCGTATGTCCGACGTGTTTTATATTCGGTCAAAGTTTGGTGGGAAAGTCCATTTTAAAGATATGAAATTATAAAAAATCAATATTACCATTGTAGAAACAATAAAAAATACTATAACTTTTGTTACGGCACTGGCTACATAAACGCAATATTTATCATAGCTGTCGTTCAAATTTCTGATTTATAATGCAAATAAAATAGCATGGTGTGACGTATAACGTGGTGGCATTTTGTATGGAGCGTTTTCGGGATAGTTCAAAATTGTGATCTTCAAGTTATCATATCTCGAGAAGAATCGAAGTAATTATTTCACCTATATTTATTATTTATATTTTATTATTGTGACGTCTTTAAATAACAAATCGAAAAAAAATGGGATACAAGCCTATACACTTACATGGTATTTATGGTAATTATTTTCCCTTATTGTACAATAAAGTGTTTACAATACAACACATTACATTAATTAAAATCGAAAAACAATTGCCGCGCATAAATCGAGATGTAACAACTAAGATAGAGTTTTGCGTGACTGTATTTTATTAGTCCTAATAAAACGATCGGTTTAGAAATAAACCCCCTTAGACATAATTCAGTGCTACAACTGCAAATCTAGATAAGAGCAGTGACAGGTCGCGTGCAACTAGTGATGGGGTGTATATCGCGTATGTCCTATACATTGAATGCGTTGTAAAAATGTTCGGTTTAATTTGACAACCACGATAGTTATCAAATTGGAACGAGGCATGTTTCTGAAGGGTTTATCGATAAAGCAGGATATTTTATGTATTTTCAAACTTCGAACAAAATTTAGGGGTGTTGTAAATTACGCGTGTATCTATATACAGATACGCGTATATCTGTATACACATAGATCATACCACACTAACTTGGAAGCTGGTGAGTGGTTCTGGCAGCTAAGGCAGTATATCTAGCTGATAAGTAAGAAGGAGTATGCTTATGTGTTAGACTGGCAACTGAATAAGATGAACTGCTTTTGATCCAATTAATTTTATTTTATGTTACTCATGTATCTATATATTGGCCGTGTGGTTTCCGGCAGACTAGAATATAATCACTCCGTCTCTTCCCGTGGATGTCGTACAAGGCGACTAGTGGAAATACATTATAAAACATCGATCAGACCTCCCCAACCGTAGCCAGCGTGGGGAGTGTAGGCCAAATCCTCCTTCTGTCTGGGACGGACGAGAGAGGGTCGTGCTCCTGTAGTGGAGACTAAAATGACCAGATGATGATGATGTATCTATATACATATAGATCATAGCGCACCGGCTTGGAAGCTGGTAAGTGGTTCTGGCAGCTAAGGCAGTGTATCTCGCTAATAGGTGGAAGAGTATGTTGAACAAAATTGAGGGGTGTTGTAAATTACGCGTATATCTATGTACTTATATACACATAGGTCCTATACATACAGATACGCATGTATATACTCGTACACATAGATGATAGCACACCAACTTGGAAGTTGGTGAGTGGGTCTGACTGTTAAGGCAGTATATCTAGCTGATAAGTGGAAGGAGTATGCTTATGTGTTAGACTGGCAACTGAAAAGGATGAACTGCTTTTGATTCCATTAATTTTCTTTTATGTTTGAAAGGTGACTTATCGAGAGTATTCTTAGCTATGATTCAAGCAAATCTTTTGAAAGAGGTTTAGGACAGCGTTATTATTGTAAGCGGTTTTGAAAAAAAAAGGTGCCCAACTGTGGGCAACTCCACCTCACAGGATACTGCAGCCAAATAACAATTTCTGGAAGCCTAGAGAGTTATTATGTTCCAGCGAGTGAGTGACGTCACCAGGAAGGAGTCCTGCGTTGGCAGCGAGAATGGCGGCGGGCGAGTGATATTTCGTACTGCATAACGCTTGCATGTTGATGTGGCAACGGTAACCGCTGCACATTTGGCCGGCCGTATGTTTGTTTGTCACTCGACGTAATGTATAAAAAAATTAAATCTGTCCAGTCATTTGAACAACATCAGCTGTACTCCTTAATCCACTGTATCTATATTAAAGCAACCATCAGTAAGACAATTAACAGTAAAGTCCAGTGCAGTCCCGGGGGTAAAACTACACAAATAATATATGTATATATTGGGGGTAACACAGAATATTATTAAAAAACCTATGCACAAACAGTCGCCACTATGCACGGCTCCTTAGACATTGAACCTGACCCACAGAGCCCGCACAGCGGTGCCCCCGTTCGACACCCGGGCATAGATCACCCAAACATCTCGTAATCGACGGTCAACGGACTCTCTGATTAATGATGCTTTCACCCGTTACCGCATAATCGGCCGCTTGCGTTAATATTAACAACTTTACTAAAACTATGAGCACGGTACATATTTCCTATTGCTATAGACTTATCTACATTCATTAAATCTGAGGGCCAATTCTCCTAATTATCTTACAACACATATTGAAACTTGACTGAATCGAGACTGAATTATGAATTGACAGAAATATGGTATTCTGCTCTTATTTTTAACGATCTAATTTCAATATCATTTCGGTTCAGTTTCGATTCGGTCTCGATTCAGTCTCATGACGATCAATTCAAAATCCACTTTCGATCGCGTGCCACATTTCAACAGACACAGAATAAAATATACAGCTCGTTAAATAATCATAGAGATTAAAAAAAAGAACTGTCAAAACTATACCCGCGAAAATTAAAGAATTGTCAAACTTGCCTTGTCCATTTAAAACCTTTGACAGAAAGTTAATTTTGTCGCATTCATATATAGTTATTTATAAAGTCGAAAATATATCATTATATATAACCAACAAGTTTCCCTGCGTCAATTAGAGCTACTGCTTGTTTTTATGGAACAGCATCGCACATCGGTTGTTGGCAGAGTGCGGGCAAAAGAGGGAAACGCACTCTCAAAACGCCACTAGCAAGAATGCACACAAATCTTAAATTCAGAATTTAATGGTGCCCATAAAACTGCAAAGGAACGGAAGAAAGTAAGTACCTATATATTGTGATTAACTTGTAGTAGTTATGTATTTTAAATCTGTGCTAAATTAGTTAATACAACCTTGTTTGCAGTATTATAACCAATATACAAGCGCAGAGTACCATTATGTGAACATTATTAACCATGAATTTAAGTGATTTTATTAGGTAATCCCTAACTATGCCCCGGCACAGATGATGTTAACATTGCTGTCTATCAAAAGAAAGGCCATTATCATATTCATGGTCAATAATGTCTACATTAAGTTACTCTACTCTTGTATTGATTATAATACTGCAAACAGGTAAGGTTAAAATCTTTCTTAAACAATTGTTGTTTTAAAGAAAACACATAGGATTAAAAGAAAAATACTTTAGATTTGTATGGTAGCAGTATTTATTAATATTCAAACTTTATTGGCCCACAGAGTTCAGACAAGAGCATGTAGCACAGCTCTGCCCTGCAGCTATAGCGGCAACAGGGGAAGCGACCAGCAGGATTGCTTCGATGAGATGCTGCTGTAGTTGCAACCTTCGCTATTCCTCCTGTTGACACTGCGACAAATCTTAGACTCTCAGATGGAAGCGATTTGGGATGTTGTACACAGCAAGCATTCATAATTTTTGCTGCCATTTCTGGTTTGTACTGTAGCAGACTACTAAACAGACATCTGCAACAATTAAAACTTAATTATATTATCTATTGTTAATTATTCTAATTGTGATTCTTGATAATTATATTGTTTGTTGAATGCTACAAATACATAGGTAATTATATTTTTTTGCAATCCATGTGATCATAAATATGTGATGCCTAATAAAAGTGATTTATAGTGATTTTAAGACATTGCCTTTTTAATATACCATGTTGTTTGTATTATAAATATATAATTGATTAAGTACTTAGTTGATTCTTTTACAATACCTATCTATATTTGAATTCATTACCTGAATCTGGCTAAATCAAAACTTCTATGATCCTTTCCACAACATTCTGGCCTTTGACTCGAATGTTGTAATAATGAGCATCCAGGCTACCCTCTGCCATGTTTAAAATTAGTGTTAATAATTTTTTTCTTAAAGGATATCCACTATCACCTGTAACAACAAATGTTTTTATAAATTTAGACTGTCATAATTTCATGTAGGTATTATAAACTTGAGAGATGACAGTAATGATGCATATGCCAGTGCTCGCCTGATGTGAAGCAGTTACCGTAGCCATATTAACGCTCACAACATGAAATATCGCTCACACCCCCGCTGCTAACGCAGCAACTCCTTCCTTTCTGGTGACCTCACTCACTTGCACAAACACAACAACCCACAAGGGAATTGTTAATTGGTTACATTATTCTGTGAGGTGAAGGTACATCCCCAGTCGGGCAGCTGATACACTGTACCCTAACTAGCTTTCGCCAGAACCTCTTTCGCTAGTCGTTAAGTGTACCACATGCAGGTGAGGTAGGCTTTGGCTCTAAAAATCGTGGTGTAACGTTTATTTAACGATGAGTATAGTTTGTAGACAATTATACAAGTTGTGAAACATCTCATACCTACCTAAAAGAAAATTGGCTTCTCCATTCTTACTTAAAATTTATAAATAATTATTGAGAAGATGGTCTCTAGTCTCTACACGTTGTGGAGTCGTGGTTGCTCCCTGGACTAGAGGGGTCCACACATAAATTGTGTAGGACGGCATCGCAAATCTGGAAAATAAATTATATTTAACTTAAATTACTATGTACATATTAAAACAAATTAGTTACTATTATTTCTTTACATTTACTATCATCACATTAAGAGAATGGTATCCCTTCGTACAATAATATGCCTCTTTGCGTTCTAAGAGCTTCATGATACAAACATGTATACCATCTATGTAGCCAATGACACCAAGCATTCCGACTTTTGAATAAAACCTTAAATTAAGGCACATTGTTATACCTAAAAACATTAAAAAATAGGTGATTGTTTCCTAATACAATTTCATGGACAGACCGATCATGCTTTGAGAACAGTGAATCAATAAAATTATGACAGACTTGTATAAGCAATAAGGTGGCCTTATTGTTGAGATATCTTTTCAAGGCAACCTTAGGGCAACGAACTGAGCATGGAGTGTACAGGATTCACAAGTCAAATGAAATAAATGAAAATTATAAATTTGTAAGAATCATTATTATGTATAGACAAAGATGTGCAACTTTTTACTGATAAATAATTTAACAATAAATAAATGAAAATACATACACTACATATTTATTCTATTAAATGCCACTTTACTTACTATCTCTTATTTATTTCCAGAGTGTCCGTTGTTAATGTGAGCTGAATGTATTTTATAAATATCCCTGCCATGTTCAGTGCACCAGTAACTTGGTTGAGATACATCAGATACAGCATGACTGGTATTATATGAGTTTGACCAACCAAAGTTTGGTATGATCCACTTGCAAAAAAATGCAAGTGCTGTGAAAACCTAAAAAAATCAAGAATATAATTATATTATACAATATTTAGGACTGTGTTGACTTTATTACTACGTTGCAGAGTATAATTATTCTGGGGAGTATTGTAGGAACATAAATGATAAATTTATAAGTTGAAACTTACTTTGGTGGTACCGCATTTAGCCCGCCTCGTCGCTTCTCATTACGGATGTAGGACTATAATTCCTTTATTAAAATTTATCCTTATTCCTCCTATATATTATTATTCCTCTATTGTTTGTTTTCGTTAACCGATAAGTTTTTCTAAACTCCCGGTCACTCATTTCGAAGGCGTACAACGAGTCGGTGTTGCACAGAGCGACGTCATCTTGTTCTTGCAGCTCGTTGAGTAATTACTAAATACCGCCAGCAATGAAGACAATTCATTTTAATGGTTTATTTAATCTAACACAGTGCGGTATGTTCGTTGGAACTAATAATTTACAGCTTTGTATCAGTCACATTTCGATCAACTTTCAATCTCATTGAAATGTCAAAAATGACGTATAATTAGACAGTAGAATACCGATGATAGTTTCGTTCAAATATCAATATCACGCAAAGTGCTAGGGGAATGCCGTTTTAGTTTGTTCAACTTTCGATCACATTCCAATTTCAAACCACATTCAGTGTCAATTCACGTTGTATTTTGCGTTAGTAGAATACCTTTTGTGACATTTGTGAGATCGAGATTAGACTGAGACTGAATTTTGACTGTATTTTTGTTACGAGAATTGGCCCTCTGTGTACATATGTGACTTTCCCAAAGATTTACTGGTAACATTAAGTCAGCCTTTTATATCCTTGTTTTTTGGTCAATAAAATTTGAACAAATGACATCCTTTAGGGTGTAAGTGGTTCATGAACTTTTTTTGAACCAAAGCCAACTTCACCTGCACGCGGGACATCCTGCTGACTGTTAAACGAAGCTCTGGCGAAAAGAAAGCTATGGAGCGTAATTGTAATTGTGGAATGTACTTCCTACTCACAGAATACCGCAGCCAAATAACAATTCCCTTGAGGGTTGTTGTGTTTCTGCGAGTGAGTGAGGTCACCAGAAAGGAAGGAGATGCTGCGATGGCAGCGGGGGTGGCGGCGCACGAGCAAATTTTTATGTTGCGAACGTTAATATGGCTACGGTAACCAGTTTACTGCAGGCCGGCCGTATGCTTGTCTGCCACCCGATGTAGTATAAAAAAAATCCTATAAATAATTTAAACTTATGTAAATATTTGCACACCTGCATGCAGGTTGATTACTACGGTTATACTCGCACATTATCTTACGTGTGTATATAATACTATGTGACTAGGTAAGTATTCTTGCAAATAAATAAATTGATTGATTGATTGAATAAATAAACCAATATTCATCACACTGCTGCTGGGATACTGGTCTCCTCTCAATCGAAGGCGAGGTGGAGACATTCCCCAGTCGAGTAGCTTACAATTACGCTCCCTACCTCTCCTTTCGCCAGAGCTTCGTTTGTCAGTTAGCAGGGTGCACCGCGTGCAGGTGAAGTTGGCTTTGGTTCAAAGATGGTGATGAACCTCTTACACCCCTTTTTATTTTTTAAACAACTTTTAGCACCAACGTCAACCTCTCATGCACGATTGTACGAGGCGAGATGTATACCATTAATAATGAGCTTTTGAAGGCGACGATAACCGCGTCACATATAACGTGCCGTATGCTTATTTGCCGCATTAGTGATAAAAACAACTCCTTTTCCTACAAAAATCTTATAACCGTTCGTAATTATCCGTAAAAAATGAGCAGAAACCATAAACATTAGTAATTTTATGCAGAATGATTAGTCATTGATATATAAAAACTAATAAAAGTCAGCAATTTGCAGATACATCACCTTTGAATCAGTATCATCATGACCGACAATGATCAAATTAAACTCTGATAGACGGTAATGTTGCATGTATTATGAAGTAAGTGAATAAAAATGAAAAGTCTAATTCTAAATAATAATTTTAATGTGCGTAAGTTGAAAAATGCGTAGTAAAACCACACCATGCATATTTGGTTTATGACAATTATTACACTGTACCAAATAAATTAACCATAAAACTCAATAGTTCTATAGCAGACGGAATATAGCAGAGATATACGTGTATAAATTCATAGTAATTTTATTGACATCATAGTTGATCTACTCAAGCAACTGCCTAGGCGTTTAATCACAATATCCATTCAACACAATATCAGTGACGAGCATTACCACCTTAGCCCACACACAAACTAATTTATCTTGTATTGTTTTCCATCAACACAGATCCTTCCATCTGTTCAATATTCGGCCTTACTGATTGCTTCATAACGTTTAATTGGCGTATTTCCCATACAGTTAGGTCGAGATACAAATCAAATAACGGCACCGAAATCAACATTAATTGTTGAGGCCGTGATATCGACCAAAGATGCCAAACTAAAAGACGTAGATAGGTTATAGGCACTTTCCAGGAGAACGCTAAAACTTTATCAATCTCGCGATGACCGAAACATAGTTTTCTCTACATGTCTCCATTCCATATTATAATACATTCGTATCTGTTCTAATTACACTCCGTACCTACTTTCGTGTGACATTTTCATGTCTTAGTCATACTGTGATACGTACGATCAAAGTGAGAAAGTCCCAGTCACTTGAGTCATTTAAACTTCAAGTGAAAAAATGTTACGAGTCTGCCTCTGACATATATTCTTAGAATTTCTACAGTTATGTATTGTGTGTATAGTTGTTATTTAGTTATATTTGTAGATTTTAGATGGTAAGCATATATTGCTCAGAAGCCCAAAATTGACTACTCTCTTTCAAGCATTCTATGGTTGACTGGAAGAGACCCCTATTGGGATAAGTTCGCCATTGTATACATTGTAATGATTTTTGTATATTGTGCACTTATGTTTTATATACAATAAAGTTTTAGAAACAAAGCAAACTGTGCTCTCAGTATTACCACAGTATAAGTAATAGTAATTATTATTTAAACAGTTGATTTCGACATACATGCCAAAAAATATTATAAATATTTTTTTTAATGGAATGTTTACCACCTCCACCTAGGTGGGATCGATATGTTTCACATCCTACCCAGGCGGGGGAGGTGATTTTTTCCATTTTTATAAATATTTATAATAAGTAATAGTACTGCATTAATACGTATATAAATGGCGTACATCACTATTACGTGAGTGCCGTTGTAAAACATAACTTGCCTTGCACTGTTCATATCCTATCTACTATTACCTTCTAAACATCTTTGTATCAACAACTAAATGATAGCTAAATTACAAACATATGAAAACATACTTTAATACCAAGGCATTAGGAACTTAAATAAATATACGTATTAATATTGCGATTAAATCGTGCAGTCGATTGTACGACGCCTCATCAACGCCTTTAATTCTCTCTAAATGAGCCTAAAGAAAAAAGGTATCGGCTATGAATAGCTTGCACAACCACATGTTGATTTCAAAATAAATCGATTAATTTTCCAACGCGAATACTGATTCGTCATTTTGTTTTTTGTATAGGTACGAATATTTTGTACTTTGTTATATGCAGGTATCGATTCAAACAGTCTACCTACGGTCTATTTTATGATCGTTAACTCGAAAGAGACATTGTACTATTCGATGTCGCGTTGGATTCGAGCTCGCATTCTTACATCGCTGACATCTTTACTGCTACCGCAGCATCTCATCAATTAGTGATACTTAAAATCTATGGTGCACGGCAATTAAGCTTCACTTGACTAGCCATCTCTTTAAGCTTGTAATCCCTTATTTGCCATATTGCTGTCTCTCACATTGATAAGAGGAGAAGTCTTCAAAAGCTTCTTACTCTTCTTTCTTCTGATTAAATTAGTTGTGAGTTCCTTCAGACTTCACTGTTCATTGCCTCTTTGGTGTTCGCCGCTGTTAATTCTGGCTACACAGGAGACACAGTGGTGGGAATATGTGGTGGACCCCCCGTCCTATCTCTTTACATCTGATGACCTAATTTACTAACAGAAATACAACAATTAACAAAGGTATTGCTATTTTGTTACAGTCTGCTGTAAGGTAGATTCTGAAGATAGGTCTTGCCCAGTCGAGCTCGATATTTCCTATTTTTACCCGACTGATCAGGTAGGGTTATGTTTTTCGAGTGTATGTATATTTATTTGGCACTGCAGCTTAAACCGTATAATGGATTTCAACATATGAGGTGTTATTTGATTCGTCTTAATTGTGAGAGTGACATAGTTATTTCAATATGAATAAAAATGATTAGAATTTTCTGTCGGGATGTTTGTTTCATTTAATAATTTCTTGTTTCAGACCTTAGTTTGACGAGCAACTATGCAGGGTGCATGATATGCTAATACCACATAAGTTATTTATCTCGTTAGTTAGTTTTACCTACTACAAAAATCATTATATTTATAGCTTTTCCGCAAAATAATTCAAAAGAAATTAATGACATGACATTAGTTATGTTCCCTTAGTTTGTAAAAACAAATAAATTCATTTAATATGTAGTATAGGTATGCCGCAGTGTAGTGACATGCACAAAGCACTATTCGCAAGTTAGCAGCAATCACTTACGGCCCGTAACTGATTGCATGCGGAGCGACAAACGATTAAATGGCCGTTCATTTGTTAGTTTATGGTCAATGGGGATACGAGGCGTTTAGTGTTTATGACGAGGCCAATGTACACACGGAGTTCACGATCTACGCCTGACTAATAGATGTTAGATGGTAGTTTGATTACCAGTTGCACTCATTGGGGTGTAAGTGGTTCACCAAGATCTTTAAACCAAAGCCAACTTCACCTGCTCGTAATGCACCCTGCTGACTGACAAACGAAGCTCTGGCGAAAAGAGAGGTAGGGAGCGTAATTGTAAGCTACCCGGCTGGGGAATGTACCTCCACCTCACAGAATACCGCAGCCAAATAATAATTCCCTTGAGGGTTGTTGTTGTTCCTGCGAGTGAGTGAGATCACCAGAAAGAAAGGAAGGAGATGCTGCTTTGGCAGCGGGGGTGGCGGCGCGCGAGCAATATTTTATGTTGCAAGCGTTAATATGGCTACGGTAACATTAGTCTTAGTTAGTATCTTACATTCGATTTTTTCATTACTCCCAACTATACATGGCGACCTATTATGAACAATGAAAGCACCATCATTTTGGCATAAACCATTTCTCCTGCTAATGACAGTTAAACTCTATGTATTTTGTGGTTAAACCCATCAACAATTAACGCAAACTTTACAGCGTTGTAAAAATCACTTAGCTCAAAACAAAGCGCTTTAGCGAACACAAAAACAGAATTTGCCTAGCAAAACCACTGCAAACGCTGGAATTAATCTCTCTTTTGTTCATGAATAAATTATGATAATAACCAAAGATATACAGAGTGTTAACAAAGCACGAGCCAAATTATTGGAATCATACAGAATGGAGTCAATAAAAAGTTAAAAGTAAATATTTAATGCTAGCCCGCAACTTAGTATGCGCCTGGTCTCTAGCTGGAATTTTCAATAATCCTGTCTTAGCGTATTGCGGGTATCTACTTATATGCCAAATTTCAACTCGATTGATCCAGTAGTTTGAGCTGTACGTTGATAGATCAGTCAGTAACAGTTGCCTTTTATTGATACATATTAAAAACTATTAAAAATTTAATTAAAAAAACACAATAAACATATTAATTAGTATTAAGATGACACTATAGACAAGTTTTTATTCATAATCAAAATTAATTTCGCCTTTCGCCGAGTAACGATCGCAGAAGATATGCATTTTTGGTGTTTTCTTTTTTTTACTTAAGCACATTAGTTAGCTATTATTTGCAGACCGTACAGAATTCGATACTGGCGTTGGAAAATGGATCATCCAAAATCGAATGTTAATTACAGGAAAAAATAAATGTTTTATATTAATCCAAATTCGAATGTTAATTATTTATGATTTTGATGATCTATTTTCAAACGCCTGTATCGAATTCTGTATGGCCTGCGAGGTTTTTGCCTCTCTCCACTCTCTGAAGCGACTTCAAGCTTTTCTCCCTGTCAATACCAAGGCTTTATTGGCACGTAGTCTTCTCCTTCCACTTATAGATTATGCGGATATGACTTATTTGGATCCAACGGAGGAGTTAATAATAAGTTGGAACGCATTCAAAACATGTGCATAAGGTTCGTTTTTAGTTTGTGTAAATCTGTTCATATTTCTGAATATCGTGCGCGTTTAGACATTTTACCAGTAAGGGAACGAAGAATCCTCCACATCCTTTCCTTTCTCTTTCATGTGCTTTTCAATCCTTCGGCACCCTGTTATCTACGTGACTGTTTCCAGTTCCGCACTATAGATGATCGTCTTCGATCTAGCAGCATTCCGTTATTAAATATTCCTGTCCCAAACTCCTATTCCTATACTAAATCTTTTACTGTGCAAGCAGCACGTCTTTGGAATTCACTTCCAATTGATGTGATGATGTCGCAAACTATAACATCATTCAAGCTGCACCTGAGGAAGCATTTAGGTGGTGCTACAAATGTCCTTAGACTTAATTAGAGCTGCAGCTGAAGTGTATATAACATATGTATTACAGCTGAAGTGTATATAACATATGCACCCTGCTGACTGACAAAGGAAGCTCTGGCGAAAAGAGAGGTATGGAGCGTAATTGTAACCTGGGAATGTACCTCCACTTCACAGAATACCGCAGCCAAATAACAACTCCCTTGACGGTTGTTGTGTTCCTGCGAGTGAGTGAAGTCACCAGAAAGGAAGGAGATGCTGCGTTGGTAGCAGGGGTTGCGACGGGGATTTGATTTTATGTTGCGAGCGTTAATATGGCTACGGTAACCGCTTCACATGAGGCGGGCCGGATGCTTTATTTTTATACTACGAAGGGTGATTTTTTTATACTACGACAAGCATGCTTGTCTGCCACCCGACGTAGTATAAAAAAAAATGGCTAGTACTTTTGTTATCACGCTGTATAGAACTTATTACTAATGATTTATATTCCTCCTTGGTGGTTCCGTTGCTACTGCACTTGTATTCAGCCAATGCATCATTCGGCGGACGAACGTATTAAAATATTTCTGCGACACATAAATTCATATAGCGGAATGACTTCTTGGAAACGATTTGTCTGGATTTGTATTGCGACTGGCTGTTATTAATTCTTGGCTGTTTATTAAAAGGATAAAATAGATTAATTACTCCGATTTTGCATTAAATTAAGCTTTTAATTGATCGATAAAGATACCACTTATAAAATGAACTTTATATTATATTATAATAGGTGATGTCTTCATCACTGCCAAAAGTAATAAAAATACCTACATAACATCTACATGGATATACTTAAAATGTTTGGTATTTTTCTTCGATTGTCTATTGGATAATAGAGGACTATTGGATTTAACCCATCCCAGCTGTGCACTGTGGGCTTCGGCATAATCATCCGTGTGCATAATGATGGTAAGCGAAAAGAGGAGCCACAATCTCATCGGCAACGGATAAGAGACCTTGATGTCTTAAGAATAAGAATAAGAATAAGAATAAGAATAAGAATAATTTATTTGTTAAACATAGGTGTTTGATGTTCACAATGGTGTTGGTTTATATTATTAACAGATCTCTATGTTTTGCCCACAGGCATACAAATGTTCATAAACATAATACTTTACAAAAGTCAGGCTTTGTGGATATAATATTGTCATTATTAATTAAATTTTCATACAAAATTGATTTATACACAGAAATGTCACAAAATTCCATGCACAGTAATCTTTGTATCAAATAATTATAATAAATGTATGTCACAATATATAAAAAATGTCAAAAAAATAAAAAATTATAGTAATTAATTAATAACCAATTATCACATTGTTGTATCATTTAGAAAATCATTAATAGAGTAATAACATTTGTCGATAAGTATAGCAGACAATCTATTCTTAAATATTTGTAATGGTAATGGTCTTATCAGTCGACGCTGCCATGCTGGCCTACAAGATGCTTCTTCACGCTTCGCTTGAAGGATCCCATATTGTATGAATGAGGAAATACCTACGCCGCCAACGCGTTCCACTTTTTAATGATGCGACATAGATAGGAGTTGCCAATTTTTTTAGTACGCGAAGGAATGATCCCAACGGTGAAATTGTGATATCGCAAGCCTGCACGTGACGTTCTGTGACGGAAAGGGGAGGAGGGACAAGGGAAAACAGTTCTTCAGAGCACTCACCATGGTATAGGCGATAAAATACAGTATGTAGCATCATGCAGCCAGCACCATTTTTTATCTGTTTGTCTTTAAATGAATGAGTACCTATTAGACTCTAATAGATTCATTTAAAGGGAGAGGCAACCGTTACTGACTGATTTATGAACGCACTGTTCAGACTATTGGACGGATCGAGTTAAAATTTGGCTTACATACTTATTACACGAAGGCATCCACTAAGAAAGGATTTTTGAAAATTCCCACAGAATACCTGAATACGACGTCCCAGGCGCAAGTTAGTTATCTTACAAATAAGTTACAGTGTTGCGTTATTTTTTTTTTATATGAGAGAGGGGCAAGCGAGCATGTGGGTCACCTGATGTATAGTAATCACCACCACTGAAACAAGATTTCCAGGAATCCTAAACATTTACAGAAAGGAAATATATGGCTGACCTCCAAATCATATACTCTACTCGCAAATGTCTGCAAAATTACATAGAGGTTACGGAGACATTTCTTTCACTACAATTTTGGAAGTTCTATATGCAAGTTTTAGCACATGAAATACATATATATGAATTTATATTTATCTATCACCCTTGATACACAATTTTTTTTCTCATTTCTGGAAGTACTGGTCCGAAATCTCCTTTCTAAGTCCAGACTTGTAAATCCCACTTTGAATAATCTTGTTTTTATGTGGTAGGTATCAAAATAATAGCTGCATGTCTAATTAAGATAGACTTTTCTATAATTATGAATACCTATGACGCACGGAATAGAAGTTGAAATCGAACCAAGCATAATCTGAAGTTAACTCTACTCCATTTTCATAGAATAGACCAGCTTAATTATAACAATTTAACTCGCCCTTAATAAACCAAGAATATCGCAGTAAATTTTTAAGATGCGCTTAACTAGGATCTCATATCTCGGCCCCTCTGTTAGGCCCCTAGATTACCGGGCCCCACGGAACGTCATTCAATGATACTCGGTTATAAATGACGAGAGGGTAGATAAGGGCTGGATTTGCGAAGAAGCCTGATACCTTTCATTTCATGGTGTAAATACTACTTGACGGGAGGTCTATTTCCTAATGAGTTTTTGTGTAGTAGCTGGCATTGAGTGATGTTTTATATATCACTTTATCAAAAGTTACAAAACTTCTGTCATGTACAATAGTGGCTTTAATCATGGTTTAAATGATTACATATGCAAGTATTAGCCGGCGATGGCGTGTAGCTTCCTAATGGGAATATGAGGAAGCTAAGCAACTCACCGCTCAAAAAATCCTACGGTTTCTTATAGTAGTCAACCTGGACAATAAACTATATTATGTCAAAATGTGAATAGTCGCACATAAAAGTGTACAGGCATTTTCGTGAATTTGAACATTAATTGAAGGTCATTCACGGACATACGAGTACTAACAGTATTCCTCTACAACTTGTCATACTGATGACGAGCTCGGTGGTCGAATGGTTAGCAATGGCCACTTTGACTCCGAGGTCGCGAGTTCGATTCCCGCACATGATAAACATGTGTGTGCATGAACATGTCTGTTTGTCTTGGTCCGGGTGTTCTCTATATGTATTATAAGTATGTATTTACAAAAAAAAATGTATTTAAGTACATTTATCAGTTGTCTAGTACTCATAACACAAGCTTTGTGCTTAATTTGGGACTAGATGGCGCTGTGTAAATTGTCCAGATATATTTATTATTATTTATTATACTTGCAATGAATATAAATAGTCTACTTGTGATCACCGACTACAATACTTTCGATCCCCTGTTGGTTCTATGGTTGACTGGAAAGCTCCCTGATGGGATAAATCTGCCATTGTACAAAAATTGTTATTAGCACTGTGTGTGGTACAATGCAGCTTTTACACTTTGACGAGCTCGGTGGTCGAATGGTTAGCAATGGCCACTTTGACTCCGAGGTCGCGGGTTCGATCCCCGTACATGACAAACATGTGTGTGCATGAACATGTCTGTTTGTCTTGGTCTGGGTATTTTATATGTATTATAAGTATGTATTTATAAAACATAATGTATTTAAGTACATTTATCAGTTATCTAGTACCATAGTACAAGTTTTTCGCTTAATTTGGGACTAGATGGCGCTGTGTAAATTGTCCAGAAATATTTATTTATTTACAAACAAAAAACCCTCAAAACAATCATTATTTGGCTGCAGTATTCTGTAAGGTGGTGGTATTTGCTCAGTTGGTGTTGTAATACCATGCTTTACATGTAGACGTTCAACAATGCGGTGACCCTTATTTATCAGTTCACGTTAACTGCCTTAACCTACATTAAACCTTCCAGTAACTTACCGCTTGCTTTAAATGCTACACAGATGAGGAAAGATATGATCATCATAACATTTTTTATGAGTTGTTATTGCAGTTTTTTTTATTATTTTTACCTCTTATTTTCTAGTAAATTGTGAATATAAAAAGTATAATTTAAACATTTAATAATACCCATGTCACAATGATGAGGGTTGGGTCATAATAATTATGTTTTGTATTTATTTATAAGTTTGGGTTGTTGTTAACATACAAAATGTTTTTACTATTCATTACTTAGTTTTTGCACTTTAAGTATCATCAAGAATCTTTATGTTTATGAGTATTATCTCAGATCATCCATATCTGAGCTTATATCCAGCAATGGGTAGATACAGGCTGATGATGATGATGATCTCAGATCACCCTTGTTTGCTGTGATCTGAGAGTATTATGATGTGTTTAAACATTTGACTAGCTCGGTGGTCGAATGGCTAGCAATGGTCACTTTAACTCCGCGGGTTCAATCCCCGCACAAGCCAAACATTTGTGTACACAAATGTCTGGCTGTCAATGCACATGTCTGTTTGTCTTGTCCTATTTAAGTACTTAATATTTAAGTAGGTTAGTATCAGTTATCTAGTACCCATAGTATAAGCTTTGCTTAGTTTGGGACTAGATGGCGCTGTGTGTATTTTGTCCAGGTATATTTATTTATTATCTATTGTATGTAGCACAGAGTACAGATCCATAGCTTTATAAACATTGTTGTGTGGTGACACTGTGATAAGGGAAATAATACTAACAAGCAAAAGTTTCAAAGCTTGCTCTAATGTTTTCTTATTTTTTATACTACGTCGGGCGGCTGCATATGGCCCGCCCGATGTGAAGCGGTTCCTCGAAACATAAAAAAATCATCCGCGCGCCGCCACCTCCGTACCAATTTCTTTTTTGCCAACGTAGCAGTTCCTTCCTTTCAGATGACCTCACTCACTCACAGGTACGCTACATTTGTTATTTGGTTACGGTATTCTGTGAGGTGGAGGTAAGTACCTCCACAACAATTCTCTTGAGGATTGTAGCGTACCTGTGAGTGAGTGAGGTCATCTGAAAGGAAGGAACTGCTACGTTGGCAAGAAAGAAATTGGTACGGAGGTGGCGGCGCGCGGATGATTTTTTTATGTTTCGAGGAACCGCTTCACATCGGGGAAATCCCGACTGGGGAAGTCCCCAGTCGGGCAGCTTACAAATTAGCTGTACCCTACGATGACCCTACGTGTTGGCTTTACGAGAGATGAGCCACTTACATCCCAAAATAGACTAGGCTATTTATAGGCTAGACTAGGCGAATAAATACAACTTTCGACTTTAAAATTGCCAATCCGTAATAGACACATAGAAGTCGACTGAGTTATTCGACTGTTTAATTTTAATCAAATAAATAATAATAAATTGAGGAGCTCGTTAGCTCGAGCTCGTAACATCGTTACGCGTGTCAGTCTAATCGGACACGCAAGTTAAGCAACGTGGACCGCAGCCTGTATACTCCACCGACAACGCTCAACTACGAGTTAGCGGAGGACAATGTTTTCAAGCCAACTAAAGGCTACTGACTTGGCTTATTGACTGTCATCTTTAATGACAACGGCTTAACGTGCCCTCCGAAGCACAGAGAAGCTCGGGATAAATAAACCCATCCATGGACAGGCTACGGCCGATATTGCTTAACTTGCGTGTTCGATTAGACTGACACACGCAACAACACTACCAAGCTCCTCGGTTCACACACAATTAAGTAGTTTTATCAAAAGAAGTTCTATATGCTTCTTGTCCCAAGTTTACAAATCAAATTTTCGGTTTAGTTGTTCAAGTACAGCTAAATGTGCTCGTCTAATAGTAAAGTTGTATCAAAAATATCTACAAATTGTTGAAAGGTATCTAAAACTATACTGAGCCATTTTTCTTCAAAGGTCAGAGTCAGACGGCAGAATGATTTACTTCTCCGATATTACAGCAGGAGTCAGGTGGTAGCGGACACCGGAATTAAAGTACGGCGAAATATGGCCGACCTTTATCCAGGACAAGGAGTTAAGAATTTATGGACGCAGCATTAAATGGGTATTTAAGTCATGCCGTTAGAGACCCATGTAGAGCCGCTAGAAAACAAGTTGTAAAGCAGCAGTAGGTAAGGTAGAATTAAATGATATTTTTTTTACTTAAAAGTCAATTAAATTATTACAAACAAACGTGAACGTAAACGTATTACATAATTTAAGCTAATACCTATTACTTATACTGTGCTAATACAGCTTAAATTCTATGATAAAGGGTTTCATTATAAGACCGAAACTGTCAACTGTGCTGGCTTAAAGTATTATCACAGGAAAGGTATGTACTACAAACACACACATGCCCCCATACTCATTATTTAGGTTTTAAAAACATTTCTGGAAGTAACTTTTATTATTAAATTACTCCTCAATTACTTACTCTTGATTATTGTTAGCTCCGTGTAATTTTTGATAATATTTTGCAATAAACCCAGGTTTTATTAACTGTACTTCCTTACATTGTATGTTTCCTTATTTGTCTATAAAATTGTGTTATCGTCGAAGTTTTTTTAAATTAAAAAAAAGAACAGTAATTATAAAAATAAATTAATGTATTGTAGTAAGGAAGTCTTTAGATATTATCATGATATCCAAGATACATATAAATGGACTTGTCAATTTATTTATCCAGGCAATTTATTATATATAATATTTAAACACATTTTATTCGTAATTAAATACAAAAAAAATCCATGTTTGTTATGATGATGAAAAAAGAATTCCGTAGCGTGCTACGGAAATAATAGGCTCGTGAACCATTTTTTTTACGATTTCGTACGTAAGAACGTCACAATAATATAGCTAGAGATGAAAGAATTATTTCGATAGCATAAAAAATTCTCAAGATATGATAACTTGGAAATCACAATTTTGGACATCCCGAAAAGGCTCCATACAAGAGGCTACTATCATTATGACGTCACACCTTACTATTGTATAAGCATTAAATCAGAATTTTGTACGACAACTATGTATATTGCATTCGCAGCCAAATAACAATTCCTTTGAAGGTTATTGTGCTACTACTAGTGAGTGAGATCACCGCAAAGAAATGAGTTGAAGGAAACTGCGTTGGCAGCGGGGGTGGCAGCGCGTAAGTGATATTTCATGTAACAAGCGTTAATATATAAAAACAATATATAGATCAAGTGCCGTAACAAAAGTTGTGGTATATTTTATTGTTTTTTCAACGGTAATATTTTTTTAACAATGTGAAATGTACTTTCCCACAAAACTTTAAACGACAATAAAACACGTTGGAGTTTATAATTTTAGACCATTGGCAAGTAACGTATTATTGTTGCTTCTAAAATAAACAATGTAAACATTAATTTCCCGACGTCAAATATATAAATAATGCTCAAAAAAATAAAAAAAGGAAGAAAGACAATTTCGTTTTATAGCTTCCGCCCTTCGCATTATGAAAATGAAGTTTTTATGGTCCAGAGGTGCAGGCGCCAAGGATTCCAGCCACGGACGGCACGGTTAAATTAACACCAAAAACATTTGCCTAAATGTTTGTATGGGCAGGGTTAAATTTACTTACACTAAGAATTATCTAACTCAGCCCTAGCAAGCCTTTATTGGTTATTTTTTAAAAATAAAAAAATTTTAACAAAATAAAACATATTTATTTTTTACGTTTATTGATTCAGGTGTTATTTTGCGGAAGTCAAATTTACAGGCAATTTGATCTACACTACTTTGCGTTCTTCCGCCTCCAATTAGTTCATGTAAATTACTGCCGGCCGTCTCTGCTCCAGCTGCTGCGGTCGTCTCGGCGAATCTCTAACATCTGAAACAGATAAAATGTGTGACTGCCGCCGCCCCGACAGCCGTGGTCGTCTCTGCGACACGTGTTTCGCCTCTACAAGAGCATCATCAGGCAATCTGTAGATATCAACATCTAGCATGAACATCTTTGCATGAACTATTTGGTGGCGGAAGCACGCAAAGTAGTGTAGATCAAATTGCCTGTGTATTTATTTTGTATCTATTCGACCATAATCATCCCACTGTTTGGATACGGCTCTTCTTTCAATTGAAATGCAAAGCGTACTCGATCACGCTGCGCAACTGCGGGTTGGCGGAGGCCAGTGCATTCAAGCCGCCCGAAGGCCACTGACTTGCTTAATGACTGTCATCATTGGACAAGGGAGCACGAAATAAATAAACCTATCGATAGACAGGCTATGGTCGACGCTGGTTAACTTATGTAATAGTAATTAATTAGACTGAACACCTCAATCCACTGGGGCCCTACCATCGGATTTTTTTATTTCAAAAATTGGTCTTAAGTTGAAGTGTAGTCGGTAAAGCTCTAGGGTTTCTTCCAGCTAAGCTAAACATAATTACCAACAATCTAAGTAGTAGGTAGTTTAATTTCGCATTCAAAAAATCTGATGGTAATCGGCTTCAGCTTCGGCGGTAGGATCTCTGGTCGGGTTGAAATTTGGCATATAGGTAGCTATTATGACATAGGCATCCGCTAAGAAAAGATTTTTGAAAATTCCCGCGAAATATATAAATGTGTGGTGGGCCTCCATCTCAACATGAAAAAAACTACAAATTAACTGATTGGGTTATCCTCGCCTCGCATAAAAAGCTACACCAGTACAGACGCAGACGAGAAAAAACAATCATAAAGCTGTGCAATTAAAAGTTTTAATTAGTGTGCATTGCAGTTGAACAAAGGGAACGTTGCAATGAAATGCTAGAAATTGCTGAAACATCCTCAGTATTTAATACGATTGTGCGATTGTGCATATTTCTCACGAAAACCACACTATACATATTATTATAGACCACGTCACACTTGACACTGCACTTCAATTTTAGCTTTTATTACGTGTAGTAAAAGACTCATTCAAGGTAATTGTACAAAGAGGATTTTTTTAATACTGGCCAATACAAAATGGCACATATTGTTAAAACCAAGTATGTGGAGCAATAATTAGTATTGCACCAAAACCGTACGATTACTCTATGACCTGATAATGAAATTCAACAAATCACTATCTGAGCAAATCCGATATGAATATGAGCTCAAGTATATTCGTAGTGTTTGACCTATGTGTAATCTATATAATTAATTTATTTAACGTACTTGCCCGGTTACCTATTAATAACATTATTAAAATTGTTTAAGTACTGTATACTTAGGTCGGTATTTCTTCATGTTCTACAAGAATCCGAGAGTAAAAGAAATAATTTCATTTCAAAAGACATAGTAGTTAATTTAATACAATTTGTATACACTTGTTTAGTAACACTAATAAAATGGGATAACTTTGTTTCTTAAACTTTTTCATTACGTCGTAATTATACTCATCTACTGACAGAAATCTCAGACTGTCTCAGAGCATAAAAACTTAATACCTAAGCCTAAGTTAAGTCTAGAATAACTCTCCCACAGTTACGCCTAAGAATTTCTCTAATTGCGACAAACGAACAAATGGATATGTAATTTCTGTCCTCACGCAAGCATTCACAAGTACGAGTACACCTTGTTACCACATGAGTGAAGAAGTTACGAACGACAAAAAATACTTTCATTAAGTGTACACTGTAATTTAGTCAATTGACGTAATTAGATTTTTTCCGGACAACCTTATAATATGACTACTCTTTTGTTGATGTGAAATGTGTAATGCGAACAGCTGAAGCCGATTACCATCGAATAATTTGATTCCAACAAGTTATAAGTTAATTAAAAAAATCAAAAACCCGACTGCACCTACAACAGATTTATTAATGGGTATCATTTAAGCTATCACCAATTTAATTAGTTTTGTGTTTCTTAACTAGTAGGGTTTGCCCGCAAAATAATATATATATATTAAAATAATAGATTTGTCACCAAAATGTAGTCACCAAACAATATAAAATCGATTCCACAATAAATCACATAAAATCATAGAGATATAGGGTCTAGTACCAAATAAATGTTTTTGTATGTATTATATTGTCAATTAGTAATAATTAAGCTTACTTGGCACCACATAATTCATCATCTAGGTTGACGGAGCTCCTATTTCCGATGACAGGACACAAGAAAACCCTAACCTAACCAAAAATCAACTCAAATCTAACCAAAACATGATTTATTACATTGACCAAGTATTGGTAAGACTCGTCAGTGAATATGACGCCAATTTGACTTCGCCCCTATTAACCATTTTTACATTAAATTAAGGAGCTGATCTAATTATTTGGTGACAGATCTATTATTTTGATGATCAAACGAATTAAATGATAATAGTAGTTTGTTAAGCCGATGATTTATATTTAGAGACAGTTTTGTTTAAAATGATGACTAACATATTTCTTGGGGATAGATATTATTATATTATTAGGGTACTGCAGATTAGTGACACATCTAAAATTAGGTGACAGAAAATATTGTTCCTTTATTAATCACGCGTAACAATAATATAATTCCATACAAGCAAAGCCGCAGGCAAAAACTAATATATCAAATATATATTTGAAATCAGGTCATCGAGACCTTTATTTTGATACCCATATCGATATATTAAGAAGAAGAAAAAAATTACTGCAACGACAATTTTGCGGCTCACAGCCGCCATATTGATTTTTTTTATATTTGATGTAGCCTATGTCACTCTCACAGCAAATACGAATCTAACGACACCTCTCAATCTAAAATCCATCCAGCCGTTCAGGCTGCAGAGCGTGCCAAACAATTATACATACATACTCTCGAAAAACATAACCCTCCTTCTGTCGCAGTAGGGTAAAAATAAGTCTTACGTTTTAGATATTGGCAAACATTTTCAGCTTAGTCGATATAGCACCAGGGTTTCTATCAGCTAAGCTAAACACTAGTACCATATATTTAGACAGAGGGGCAATTCTCGTAATTAAAATATAGTCAAAATTCAGTTTCGATCCAGTCTCGATCTCACAAATGTCACATTTGGTATTCTCGTATCACAATATGTAACTTCAAAATTAAATTTAAGCGGGATTATATCGAAATATGAGTGGAAATTAAATAAATTAAGAATGTTACTTTGCCAACAACAAGAATTGATAATAATTAATTAATGAAATCAAGTATATAATTTTAGTCAATTCACAATTCAATCTCGATTCGGTCAACTTTCGATCTGCGTTCGTAGAAAAATTACGAGAATTGGCCCTCTGAAGTTTGATTTTCGCGATCAAAAAATCCGCTGGGAATCAGCTTCAGCTTCGGCGGTAGGGCCCCAGGTCAGGCTGGCTGTTTGCATGGCGACCAGTCGCCACATACGTCGCCGTGCGACTACTGCCCATTCGGCTCCGCATCTTCCGTCTCGTTCAGACCTATTTTCTTTGCTAAATTCAATCTTTGACATCTGCCAGGCATAAATTATAATACATTACGTACTTTGCCAATATAATGTAAATGGACATGTCACAAAAATGTTGATTTTGAAATGAGATCCGAAATAACTAGAAAATTTTGTGTCTATTTAGGGTACAGTCATTTGTAAAGGTAAATACACAATAGTAGCTGAAAGGTAAAAATGGGATCCTCGTAAATAAATATTTGTATATGTTAATTGTAAATATCAACAGGCTGAAGTGGCACTAGGCACGCCAAATAGAACTCATCACTGACTACCGAAGTTCCTGGAATAGCGACAGCAATCAGAAATAGAATATCGATCGACAATCTGATAAGATCGTAGGGAGGATTAAAGGGATCGCCCTTGTTCTTGTTCCTCGTGGACAGTGGCACAAAACCGACCGTCGTGAAAGTCATGAGGCAGACCTATGTTCAGCAATAGACGTCCTTTTGCTGAAGTGATGATGATGTGCAAGATAAATGGTAATAAACTTTATCGTAACATATACTCGTAGATTGGTGTACGCCAATCTTTTCCTTTTTTATTTTGGATTTCTCCTCTCTCACGATATATACCTTTATATGCAGTGTTGTTGTGCACTAAAATAGTTTCTATGTTACACATCCGCCAGGTGTCCTGCGACGGATCAATCTGTATCTATAAAAGGCAACCGTTACTAACTGATCTATCAACGCCCAGCTCAAACCATTGGATGGATCGGGTTGGAATTTTGCATACAGACAGCTATTAGGTATGCCGTATTCCGCAAACTTTTTGTGTTAAAGGTACAAGGAGTGTGTATGTGTGTGTTTAAGGAAGAAGGATGGTGTACGAGTACTTCCAAAAATTTTCACACCATAAACACCACGTACATCATCATCAGGTCATTTTAGTCTCCACTACAGGAGCACGAACCTCTCTTGTCCGTCACAGACAGGAGGGTTTGGCCTACACTCCCCACGCTGGCCAGACGGGTTGGGGAGGAATTTTTTTATTTGTGTAAGTATTATTCGTCTGTCCGTCAATTTAGCTTTATAAGATAACCTTATTTTTCCGAGGCACACCAACTAATGACCATGGTACACCAGTGTGCCGCGACACACACTTTGCGGAACACTGCCGTAGGCAGGATTAGAAAGGATTTCTGAAAATTCCTAAGACATACCGGGATATACGCGTGCTTTGGGGTGTTAGCGGTTCATCATCTTTGAACCAAAGCGGCAACCTGTGTACCTGGTGCACCATACTGACTGACAAACGAGGCTCTGGCGAAAAGAGAGATAGGGCATAGCGTATTTTTTTAAGCTGCTCCACTGGAGAAATTCCTCCACCTCACAGAATACCGCAGCCAAATAACAATTCTCTTGAGGGTTGTTGTGTTCCTGCGAGTGAGTGAGGTCACCAGAAAGAAAGGAAACAGAGGAAAGAGTATCGGCGACCCGTAGCTGAAGTTGGTATGTGTGTGTGTGTATGGTGGTGGTATTAGTGTTGCTGATCTCCATGGTGATGGTGTTTGCTTTCCATCAGGGGACAAACATGCTCCTATGCCCCTTTGCCAAAAAAAATGAAATCCCACGATTTCATTTTTTTTTGGTTATTTTTAGCTATATATATATTATTTATTAGCTAGTTTTATTTTTAAAATTAAAAACTCCGCACCAAATAAAAATCATTATCCGGCTTAAATTGTTAAGCCGCATAATGATTTTTACTTGGTTTTACAATACTTTTATTAAAGCATATTAAAAAGACTTTCCCCCACATTTCATTATAAATTATGTATATTAATTTATACAACATTGTTTTAACATCTAGCATTAAAATGTTAATAAACATCGGCTTTAAGTATAATCAAAAAAACAATAAAAACTTTTACCGAACATCGTTTACTTAGATCCCCATTGCGGCTTTTATTTTATGATATTTTAACGATCCTATAAATATAAAAGGCGAATAACAAAAATAATATTTAATAGAATTAGGGTTTATCGTAAAACTGAGTTATAACGACCCTTCTCGTGGACTATTAATCATTTAGTTAACACTAAGTTAAGTTTTATATAAGCTCTTGAAATGTTGTTATAAAGTCATAAGAAAACTGTAAAGTCTTAGTGATGAGATCCTTTGCGAAAGACCGAGGGTGTGAAGAGACGTGTGTGATGTTTGTGATGAAACGTGATTGGTGATTGCTTGCCATCAAGCAGGGGCTCTACCGCCGGAGCTGAAGCCGATTATCATCGAATTTTTTGATTGTGAAAATAGATCTTAGGTTAAGTTAAGTGACAATGACAAATACCTTCAGCTTAGTTGTTAGAGCTCTATGGTTTCTACCAGATAAGCTACACAATTACAGCCAATCTAAGCAAAAGTTTGATTCTCGCAATCAAAATATCACCATCGGATATTTTGACTCTTCAATTCTTCATTGGGATGGCTTCAGCTTCGGCGGTAGGGCCCCAGATCGTGAGCTTGTTTACCACCTATACTGTTAAATATAAAGAAAAAATTATTTAACTTCATTACATTTGTGAGGATATTTCTTTTTATTATTACGAGTATATACGAAAACATATTAATCGTATGTAGTTGTTAATGTTACCCCACTGGAATTAGTTTTTGACTATAGTTTGTTTTCCAAAGAAAATAAAATAAAATAAAAATAAATGTTGGGTTCCATGGGGTTCCATTTTGTTCGAAAAAACATTCATCAGTTATCAGGCTATTATGCTTGTCTGCCACCCGACATGGTATAAAAATATATATATTAAAATCCGTACAAATCAAACAGGGTTATGTGTTTGATTATCAGACGCACTTACGAGGATATCCTTTTGTGCTTATCCGCAGTAAAACAAAACATTCTCAACTCTTTTTCATCTCCATTTTACAGCTAGCACCAGCAGTAACCTAGTCCTTAATAATTAATTAGCAGCCCCATTAGCCCAAGCGAGATAATCTTCTCACTGTGACACATTAAATCACAACGACGCTTTACCGAAAGATATTATCGTCTTAATGTCGCCTTTTAGTCAAAATATCGCCTTTTCGCCAGATAAGTATGATGTACGTCGTGCCTTGTTGATTGTGTTAATGTGTCTTAATGATGATCGATCTCTTAGGAGAGTCCGTGTTTATATCGTCTGGTTACACTTAACTTAATTTTTTGACTACGAAAATTAAACTTCAGCTTAGTTTAGTGGTAATTTAAGCTAAACAGCTTAGCTGGTAAAAACCATGAAACTCTAACGACTAAACCACAGCATAAGTAATAGTACCTACTACGCATAGTATGGCCACTCCCTGCTCTCTCGTGTCGACCTCACCTCTGTGACAAATCTGGAACAGTTTGTATGGCGCCTCATGCACACATGTTCATTCGCGCCCTACACAGACGTCATTGTTTATAGAGTAGTAAACGACGCGATATTTGTGTGGAGTGGCCGGTGTGTGATTAAACTTAATATGTTTGTTAACTTCAAAGGTGAATTGACACCGAAGTTACTTTTTTTACCGACATTTTGCAACATGATAACGTTAAGTTACATCCACACTGATGTTTTTTTTTTTTTGTGAAATAACATTACTGGACAACAACGGACAACAAAATATATTCAAGTGGCCACAAAAGGTATATTCATTTTATCATGTTGCAAAATGTTACTAAACAAAAAGTAACTTCGGTATGAATGCATCATAAGACATATTTTTGGAGTCCAAATATTCATTTGATTTGTGTTCAGTTTTTTCAGTAGGACCCCTAGACTATCATACTTCATATTACGAGTAATATTATAAACTAGCTGTACCAGTGACTCCGTCCACATGGACGTTCACTAAGAGCGATGATATTTTTTTTTACTGTACACCGATTGGAATAGAACCAACAGTAAATGTTATGGGGAACTTGCAGATACATATTTAGTGAAAAGTGCATACAAATCAGCTAAGTCATTTTTGAGATTATTTTGCACAAAATTCCAAATATTAACAAATAGTTTCAAAATATTAACAAAATAACAAATAGTTTTGGTATAAGGGTGATACGTTTTAGTGCTGACTATTTAATAATATTTTTTATGTAATTAGATTCTAAGTTATATTTTATGATTTATGTAATTTGCACATGTCTCAAAGTAGATAAAATTTATATGAAAAAATAATATATGTATGTCTCCTTATGTAACTACATTTTGCGCAAATAAATCAACATCGAATTTGCGACTACTAGTAATGCGTCTGAAAAGTTTTGTTGCTTAATTGGCCATATATTAAAGCAATAATATCCAGAATATTCGTATCGTCTATAAACTTTTTGGTAATATTATAAATACTTTGAATATTTAGTTTCTATCCGAATTACTTTTTAATTTCTATTAGGTAAATTATATTCATAAAGTTGATATATAAACTGATCGGATCAATTAAATAATCAGAATTTAAGAAGAACTATTAATTCTCGAAATAAAAATTAATAATTAAATTATTCTGAAGTTTTGTTGAAATAATGTTTTACATTTATATTGTGTGTCTATTGTGGTCAAGAGACAAGACAACTGAAGTGATAAGACAACTGACGTCTTCATCTCACCTCCACCTCACAGAATACCGCAGCCAAATAACAATTCCCTTGAGGGTTGTATTCAGGCGTGTGAGTGAGATCATCAAAGGAAAGAGTTGCTGCTTCACATCAGGCGGCCGTATACATGACTTCCACCCGATGTAGTATAAAAAAAGTCAAGCGTAGAGGCTCTGGCGAAAGTGAAGTAGGGAATGCCCTTGAGGGTTGATGTGTTATTACGATTAAATTAAGTCACCATACCTGAGAAGATCCAGCAGGGGTGCCAGCGTGTGCGCAATAAATACTCCTTGTATTGCGCGTATATATATATATATATATATATATATATATATATATATATATATATATATATATATATACATATATGGCTACGGTTGGAGTTAATACGTGGAGCTAGATGGCGTCGTTGCGCGTATCAGTCTAAACGAACACGCAAGTTAAGCAACATCGATCGTAGCCTATCCGTGGATGGGTTTATTTATTTCGAGCTGCTCCGTGTTTCGGAGGGCATATTAAGCAGTGGATTCCGGCTGGTGTCATTAGATGGTAGTCGTTAAGGTAAGTCAGTGGCCTTTAGGCGGCTTGAAAACACTGGCCTCCACCAACTCGCAGTTGAGCAGCGTGCTGGAGTATGCTTTAAACCCCTACAATTGAGGGAATACCCATAGCCCAGCAGTGAGATGAATAAAGGTTGTCGACGATATTGCTACGGTAACCACTTTAAATCAGGCGGTACATGTACGTTTGATTGGTACACGGTGTCGTTTAAAAAAATATGTTAACATTGTTAATAAGACTTTTCACGAAAATGAGCCATCAATGCACGTTGATTTGTATTCTAGGATTTATTATATGATTAGGATATTATAGTGGCAGAGATCATTTAAATTAGATTTTTGTCATATCTTGTGAACTTTTTATATTTTTGAACATAATATCTTTGGTTTGGGTTTTCCTAAAAAATGTTTATGCAAATCTCACAAGTACGAAAACAAAACAAAAAAAAAATCAGCCGAACCGGTCGAGTCTCAATTTTCATTCTCCATTATACTTATGAGAATTATTTTTTATATAACGACAAACTTCAAACTTGTGAGAATTAAACCTTTACAATTAACACCACGAGTAGGTATATTACTTATTCTGTGCTATTAACATGTAATTACTAGATCTAGAGTTAAACATAACTATATAGTATATTTAAACATATTAGCTTAGGTCCGAACGGGATGATAACACTAACTTACATGTAAAACTTTGACTAACTTAGCAAAGGAACTGAGCTTTCCGACCTCAAATTTGCTCCTTAATACTGTTGCATATAGCGTAAGTTATAATTAGACTTGTGTCTGAACCGTGTCCTAGTTCCTACTAATATTAAAAATGCGAAAGTTTGTGTTTATCATCTTTCTTTTTTATACTACGTCGGGTGGCAGACAAGCATACGGCCCGCCTGATGTGAAGCGGTTGCCGTAGCCATATTAACGCTCGCAACATAAAATATCGCTCGCGCGCTGCCAACCCGCTGCCAACGCAGCATCTCCTTACGTCATCATTATCAGCCTGTATCTACCCACTGCTGGATATAGGCCTTCCCCAATGCTTTCCAACATATGCGATCCTCCGCTTCTCGTATCCAGCCGTTTCCAGCTGCTTTCTTGAGGTCGTCAGTCCATCTACAGACGGGACATGCCACTCTTCGTCGCCCCATTCGTCCTACTTGACGAGACGACCCGGCCGTCCTCTAGCTTGAGCTTTGACAGTTGCGTCCTCCTGGAGGCTGTGAAAACCAGACGAAAAGAATTTTGATATTGTCCGAAAGTTTAGAAAAGGTAAAGGGAACGTGTATTCGTATAAAAATAATATATTGATTAGGAATGTATTTATTTAAATTATTTTTATTTAAATAGTTGTTTTCGGCCAAATTGCCAGAATATTATAAATATTTAAAAAAAAATGGAAAAATTAACCTCACCGCCTAGGTGGGTGGGTAGGTGTTTATTAGTGTAATACTTAATAGGTAGATGGCGCCACACTGGGACTCACGCAGTAAAATATAAAATGATATATTTATCCCACTCTTACAAATATTTTTACATGTGTCAAATCTAATACAATGGTGCAACTACATTTATTTTTGACTGTTATAATTAGGTAGTTGCATGTAACTTAATAATATCAAACGCATTGAGAACATAAAAACAATGCATTTATCTCTGCTATTTAGCGCATAGCGCGCAGTAATAACAAAAATACTTGCTTTCATTGTTTTTGGTACGGAAAAAAATATTAACTTAAATTTTAAAATAGTAAATTATCTAAATGGTATAAATAAATGGTAAAAAAAGAACTACATAATTACCAAATTACCTAAAGAAACGACGAAATTTTAATGCTTAACGTACGGATGTAATGTAAGTAGGTAGCCGCGCGTGCGCCTAAAGTTTTTGCGATACCTGACAAAGGTGACTAAGTTGTAAGTGCTTAAACAAGTCTAAGATCCTCTGTACACTTAGTTATGCAATAAAGAGTTTTGACTTTGACTTTGAAAGCTTTTTTTTCATCTTGTAAACCAAAATTCCTGCAAGTACACCGGATGGCGCCATCCAAATAAACACCATAAACCCAAAACAAAAAACGTTCACACCACAAATAATTGCATCAATTATATTATCATCGGCATCTCTTCGAAAAAAAGGAAAAAGCCTAATATTACCCCAATTAACACCAGGCGGGCGAAATGCCCGCGTTATCTGCCCACCAGATAAGATTTGTATTGTTCCGCTTCTAACTTCAACTGGTGATAAGGGTCTTTTAAAACGACCGCACCATTTTGTCGCCTCTGAAACAGGTGCCCAATGCTCAATATACTGGACATAACGATATAGAGTATTTTATTTAGTTGACAGAAGAGCTTATGGGGTTCCACAATGATAAAGAAATTAATGAATAATGTTAAATTCTCTCCTATTTTTCGTACAATGTGTTTTATTACTATCATCATAATTATAAATAAAACTACACACCGCCATCTAGGCCCAAATTAAGCAAAGCCTATGGGTACTAGATAACTGATAGTAATACGAAAATTTTTTTTTTTTTAAATAACATAGAACACCCAGACCAAGACAAACACACATGTTCATGCACACAAATGTTTGTGTTGTACGGGGATCGAACTCGTGACTATTGCTAGCCATTCGACCACCGGGCTCGTCATAATCATCATCATCAGCCAAAGTACATCTACTGCTGCGCCGGTCCATCTAGTGAAGGACCCCTTTTGACTATTTTCCGCGGTGGACATTCCAGGACTTTTCTGCTACATCGGCCATCAGTTGCATGCATATGTGCCGATTTTTACCTCAGCCTGCTGGTCGTTAAAACTAAATAAATATTCATATTTAGAATTACCGGAATCATCTAATTATTCTGTTATTTCAATTACCAGTATTCAGTATCAGCTTAAAAGAAAGGTACGTCCATTATCGGGCCTGATTGTAGAAGTAGCACCTCAAAGAAGATCGCAACCAAATAACACTAACTTTGGATTAGTATGCGAGTGATAAACAAACGAGAAAATACGAGTATGCTGCTTTAGCAAAGGGGGTACATGGGTCTGTAAGCTAATAGATTTGTTTGGCCATTGTGAAATGGAAAAATGAGACGTCTCAAACGCAACCTCTTAGACATTCCCAACGCCAAGCCGATTCTTATCAATATGAAAAAGCCTCCCTGCGACCATTAGCTGCAAGGTATTAAAGTCACGGTACTTATCCCCCCCTTCTTCCACATCTATGTTTATCGACATTGCGTCATTCCCCCGAGAGTCGTGAACTGTATCAATACCTGTGACACCGACACCTGCCCTCGGATTTCGGCGTAACCGTTTTATCTTCATTATTGCTTTTGTGTGTTCGTTTATATACGCACCTTGCCTTTGTTTCCAGTATATTAATGTACCTAATACGTTCCGCTTCATCCGTTTCTGTGCGGTGGGGTCGGATTTCGATCTTTCGTGAATATCAACGACAAGACATTGACAAGGAATACTTTTTATGCAGATGCGATTATGATTTACATCTAACTAAACTATCGTTGAAGCTGACGGCTAACCAGTAGTGGAGAACGACTAGAAGACGATCTGACTAAAGCACTTAATAGAAGAAAAAGATTTGAAATTTGACAATGTTTTGGAAATGTTTGGCATTAATGGACTAATAAGTTTTTTTGTTAGTTCAAACGCAGCAGTAGTTTGTAGTTATAGCAGCATTGCCGTTATAGTACCTTCTGACACTGTAATGCACTTCAATGATGATTACCTTTATAGTGTTCGCTGCTGTTAATCCTGGCTACATTGTAGGACACAGTAGTACACACGGACTCCGAAGGGACAGACACAACTTAGAAGATTTTGACCTGTCAATTCCGGTTATTGTCTTCGAATGATTGACCTTCGGATGATAGGGAAAATCAACGGACATCCTAAAACAGCTGTACAGCATAAGGTAGAATCCGCTTTACAGCTCTCACGATTGAAGATAAATCTATAGCGTCTGAAGATATTACTAAAATTTCCAAATACCGCGAATTCGCCCGCGGGGATTATTCTATCAAAGGTCCGTTGATGGTTGGATGTCTCGTTATAAAGTTGTATTCTACAGACAGACAATAATAATTTTAAAAACTACTGTTTGATTTCTATGTTGATAATATAACCATGCAATTCGTCTATGTGTGATATACATTAATTACTAGCTTCCGCAAAAAACAAACTCCTGGTCATCCCTCCACTCAGGGACAGCTCAATTTTTCGGGATAATAGATATCCTATTATTTATTCTGGACTTGTAATGTGATGAATGCATTTAATGGGCAATTGGTTTAGTAGTTCAGGCGTTCGTGAAAGTGAAACAAACAAACTCACTTTCGCATTTGTAATATTTGTAAGGATGTAAGGATTTCCATTGATGTCATATTTTACAATTATTATTAAAATTTCAATAAAACCATTAATACAAATCCAATTATTATTACAAATACAGAATCAATGCACTCCTAGTTTTTAAAGAGTGCTTGAGTCGTTTCAAAGAATCACCTAGGCAGGGTATCTATCTGTCTCCTCAATCATCCTATTAATTGGAAACTAAATTCAATCAGAATTGTACGAAAATTTGCAAAATCACGAAAACAACGTTAATACAGTAAATATTGCAGCTTACGTAGAGTCATTATGAATGTATTATGAATGTACGCAAGATGCGAATATTATAATAAATAAATAATAAATAAAATATAATAACAAAAGTTTATCTATAGAAGAGAACAGATACGTATAAGGCGTAGTTTTCCCTTACAGTTATTTCTTTCAGTCGACCAATGCCTTGCAGTATCTGCTGGTAATTGAGAAGTTTGTTACATTTTTTGTCTTCATTTACCTACATAGGTACATCATCATAAAAAAAGTAATAAAAATTGTTGATCGAAGTAGAATAGAATCACTCGTTCAGCTTGATGCATCCTTTCGTATATATCTTATAAATAAAAGAACAATACGTCATGTTACGTGCGAATCATAAACACTACACCAGAAAGCATAGAATGGCATAAAACTCAAATTATAAGAATTCATGGCACATGAAGACATGATAAGTTTACCAAACGATTGGATTTATTAGGATATATTTAAAAAAATATTAAAAGAAGTGATGAAGTCATAGTTTTCATACCACATTAAGAAACAAATACCAGTCGATATGAATGAGTAGTGTTAACGTCATTTTGAAAATAGCGAAAACACAAATATCTTATATGCAGAGACATATATTGGGTGTTACCCGCGTATTCGGTTATCATCCCCTCCATCCATTGTCATGATTTTTTCTGGGGGAATAAAATGTTTTTCCGGTATAAAAAGTATCCTATGTTCCTCTCCAGACCTTAAACTATCTTAACAAATATATTAATCCACTGGTTCTTTAGGACATGAAAGAAGGACAAATAAACAAATACAGTTTCACATTTATCTTGGTTAACAATTACATTTCAACGGCATTCATGCCTACATACTCCATTATACATACAGCAACGCAGCAAACGTTTCATGTTTCGTTCAACAGACATTTCGTAAAAGATTTTCCTTGCATATGGAAACCCTACTCGTATATCGTGTTCTCCAGTTTTTGTCAACGAATGGACCAGTTTTGAAGGAGCCGACGACATTAATACGAGCCCCTTACTTCCCTTAAGAAAATAAGGTACTTTCGTACAAAGAAGCTCAGCTAAGTTGGTTTATATGGTCTGAGAATTCAATATCAGGATTCTAAGCAGGTGTGTTTTAAAACAAAACACCCTTATTCTCGCGACATACGGACTGTTTCAAAGTAAGAAATAAATTGCAGAATACAGTGTGGAAGTTGGAATATTACACAACTGCATATTACACAACTACATTACACATGAATTCCTTTTCTTTCTTTTTCATCATCATAATCATCCTTTGTGTACCCACTACTTGATAGAAACTTTCCGTAATGCTTTTACCTTATGCGATCCTTCTCTTTTATAGTCCAGTCAATTTCGGTCGCTTTTTTCATCGTCCATGTAGAGGAGGTAAGCAACCCTTCGTCATTCATACACGACCTCTACTCTAGGGGTTTCTTCTCCGATTAGACTTCTTTGACTCTTTGACTGGTAGATGTGGTCAGCCCACTGCCGCTCCAGCTTATTGACTTTGAGAGTTATGTTAACATACTCTCTTAATCCCTCGCTGTGCAGTTTTATCAGCCCGATGATTAGCGTTTCTGCACTGTAGTTTCTGCGAGGGTGGGTTGAAAAATAATAATCATCAGGTCATTTTAGTCTCCACTACAGGAGCACGACCCTCTCTCGTCCGTCCCAGACAGAAGGAGGATTTGGCACTCCCCACGCTGGCCAGACGGGTTGGGGAGGCCTGATCGTTGTTTTATAATGTATTTCCCTCAGTCGCCTTGTACGACATCCACGGGAAGAGACGCAGTGATTTTATTCTAGTCTGCCGGAAACCACACCAAAAAAAATTAACAAAAATTTACAAGACTGATATTAATATTTCTTTCTCACAGAATAATTTTTAAGAATTACTTTGGCGGCGACATACGATTAGCAGCCATTGACTTTTGTTGAAATGTTTGTAACATTAGGTAGATACTCTACTAGAAATCAATACCTCACCATCACTTCTGTTGCCGAACTCTCTTTGTTACGCATTTAGTCACATTATATCAATTTCGATCTTCATCGTTGAATGTAGCTTAACAAATAACTTTATAAAAGACTATTAATACGTGGATTAGTATTTATTGTTGATTGGATGCCAAAATATTTAAAATTCCTAATGTTATTGTTTCGAGTTTATCAGCCTCTTTTAGTAGGCACATGGACAAATATAGTTTGATATGAGCTACTTATTCTACTACAAGTTTTATACGTTTACTATTTTACCTACCTACATTACTATAAAAGAAAGACATGTGTCTCTAAGATCAAGTATGTATGTTAGCATTTCTCTTATTAAGCTAGCCATACAACACACCCGTATGTCCGAATCGGCAATAAAAAAACGTCGCGGTCGCCACTGCACTGGCGCGTTGTCGCTCGCTTTGTCGGCACTTTTTGTTCAATACCCGTGACTGTTTTAGTAATCGGATAGTGATCTGTTTGAGTAACCGATGAAGGTGAACAGGTAGCAATGAAGTAATATGATTGAATAAAAAGTCGGGGAGCGATCGTAAAATTTAATTTCATAATTCGGATGGATGGTCCGTGCGGTGATGGAGTATTCATAAATCTTGCGATAAATAAAAGTGAGGCCGTGGGTACAGTAGCTAATAGCACGAGGCCTCCGTGTACACTGCGTGTGCAACTATGTGTACACAGCAAATTCAGTAAATAACTAAAGTACTAATAAAACCTAACTAAAAAAAAAAAAAATATACAATTAAAACTAAATTTGGCTTACTATATATACAAACAAAAAGAATTTGACATGATCTAATTAAAGGTAATAAAATATAATAATCTAAATAGCGTCAACAAATTCTTCCGCATCGCCGTCAAAGGGTAAAGTGGCTAGAAGGCTAGCAGCATTGCCACGCTGGATGGCAATGTTTATTCGCTGAGCGAAGAGTCGACCAAACGTTTGGAGATGTCTCCAAATAAAATTATTGCGGTCGGACGTCGGACCCCAAGCGTTACAACCTAGCTACTTTTGTGGAAGTAAACTACTCGTCAAGTCAGCTACTCGTGATCTGAAAGAAAAAGTGAAAACTGAAAAGTGTTACTTATACGAAGGCTAATCAAAAATAACATTTGTTAAAACGGAAAGTTTATCCTGCTCTGAAATGATTCAGCAGATTTCAATAAAAAATTAAAACACAAGCTTTCACGTTGAATCTTTTCATATTTCATAAAGATCTTCGTAAAATATTAGTAGGATTGAATAGAAT
This sequence comes from Hypsopygia costalis, assembly GCA_937001555.2. Taxonomy (NCBI): domain Eukaryota; kingdom Metazoa; phylum Arthropoda; class Insecta; order Lepidoptera; family Pyralidae; genus Hypsopygia; species Hypsopygia costalis. Next base: position 9,228,107 of record OW443335.2, read on the forward strand.
TCTGGATGTATACACACATTTTAAAGTTAGACGTCTAGCGTGACGTGATATAAGGATTTTGTCGTAAAAGTATCGTCGCAGAGTAGTCAATTGTACTGTCACGTATAATATAGACATGGCATGACATTGAAGTGCAGTCACGTTTCACGTGCACGTTACTCCTGAGTCTTGTATGGGTGAAACCAATAGACAGTGAACAGAAGGGACACAAACCCCTTACCGCAAACTGAGAAAGACTTATTGATGATTTCCATCAGATTCGACGAGCTCGGTGAACGAATGGTTAGCAATGGCCACTTTTTGGTAGCGGGTTCGATCCCCGCACAAGACAAATATATGTGTGCATGAACATGTCTGTTTGTCTTGGTCTGGGTCTTTTCGAAGAAGAAATGCTTGAAAGAAACTTGCCAATACGAGTCTTTTTTAAAAATAAGTACATAATACAATGTCGAAAGTGTTTGTATACATATTATTACAATATTATGTATGTCAAATAATTACATGTTATATTGTATATATGTACACACAGTACAACACATGCTACATAATAATACGCATTATGTATTTGTTATGTATTTGTAAACACAAATCGACGCCCATTAAGCACGTCGTACGCCGATTTGGTTGTCGATACAGAACTCTGCGCTTGACATCACGCATTGAAGTTTTGCCAAACATTTTTTACATTCGTGTAGTCGTCTGTTCAGTGGTGTTTTTTTTTAATCTATGCTGACCTGAGTGGTCCTTTCAGCTGTACTATTTATAAGTACATGAAGTTTATTTACTGTTTATATAATAACTTGCGATGTTGTAGTAGATACTTACGCTTCGAATTGCTATTCCTTCATTAAGTAGTCATGAATTGCTAGAACTATTTTAAAGGCCAGTTTACAGCTTCGTTACGTATTCTATGTGTGTATTGGCAATAATATTTCCACTTACGTACGTGTTGATGTGTTTAATAGTTTCAACGTAAATATTAGAATCATTGATTATACATTGTACCTACATTATTTTTTTATAACTTCAGTAACGATGTTTGTGTATGAATTTGTATAATGTGTAGAATGATTGGGTTTAATGTAGATTGTGGAATTCGGACTACATATCGGCAAAATTATAGCCACTCTTGAAGAAAAATTCGTAATGCAACTCATAAACACTACAACATTCACGAAACGAAGTTTTAGTTTGCTATCAATAACACACTATTTCTAATTTAATCCGAGTTTTTGTGTAGTATTTGATATTTATTTTTACGAAAACTAGTAATATTTATATTTTCTTGTTTTGCACATAAATAGTCATTAAATTGCCATTTACTTTTGTATTTTTTATAAGATATTGCTTTATATAGCCAAAAAAGCCATAGCTTTTGCGCCGACTTTTCGAAAATTTAGCTGTGTTAGCTATTTATTTTTGTCTTGGCAAATTTGTATGAAACGAATTTAAACTTACTGATTTGTTCACTTACAGACTTTTAAACAATGGTTCAGTAAAGTCAATCTTTTTAAGGCGGGGTGGTACCAGTGGTACTGCAAAATCCACAATTTTGAATTCATCTTTGAAGTAATAAACAGAGAATTAAAATCTAGGATAATTATATTAATATTGTTGAGGATATATACTAGGGAATATATCCGATGGAAACATGATTTGATGAAGTTGACTCGATAAAATAAATTCACAAAGTTACCTCTTTTTGTGTCATTTTATCTTCTATTTTCGGTTTTATTCTTAAAATAAGTAATTTGACATTATAAGTCATGTACTAAAAGAAAGGTCATAAATAACTGGAGGATAAATAAATAAATAATGAATACCCGATAGATTTTTTTTATTACATCTTTAAAATTTTTAATCGATTATTCAATAGAATTTCAGCTCGCCAGAGTCGCCAGTGTCTCGCGGAATTGTCATATTGTTTCTAGCGCTGGCTCACCTCGCCTTAAGTCCGCACACCTCGCCACATATCAAAAATTTAACACGTAAAAGTATGAAGCGTCCGACGATCGAGCCTAGTAGTGCCATCTGTTGTCGAATAGTCAACATTATTATATTATTACATGTAAATTTAAACATTTTTACCAATATTTTGCATTATTTCTATTAATAATAATAATATTTGAATATTATTTAGCTTTTACATGTAGGTACTAAAATATTTTTATTTTTTTTATGAAATATTACAAATGAAAGACTGGTAAAGGTCGTGGTTATACTCATATTTTAAATATAAATATCTAATAGTATTCTTTGATACTGTCTTTTTTTTCAGGTTTGGTGTCATCAATAAGAGAAGCTCGATAGCGTCGTGGCGCGTGTCAGTCGAACACGTAAGTTAAGCAACGTCGACCGTAGCCTGTCCATGGATGGGTTTATTTATCTCGAGTTCTTCCGTGCTTCGGAGGGCACGTTAATCTGGCTGTTATCATTAGATAATAGTCGTTAAGCCAAATTAGTAGCCCTTAAAATCACTGACCTCCGCCAACCCGCAGTTGAACAGCGTGATGTAGTATGCTCTAAACCCATTCGATTGAGGGGAGACCTGTATCACAACTTCATCCCATAGGATGAAGGGTTGTCGACGACGACGACTAAATAAGCCACGTGACAAGAAAAGTCTACGTAGCTACCGTAGCATAGATGGCGCACTCTGCCATTTCATGCTACACCCAGCCGTCTGAGATGTTACGGACTAATGGTAAGCTAATGGTAGCTGTATAGCCAAAGCAAACTTCGCCTTCACGTGGTACCTGCCGGCAAGTAAACAAAACTCTGTCGAGAGGTAAGGCATGTCGACTCTGGAAGTACTTCCACCTTTAGTATGGTTATTACGTGACAAATTTAAAAATTCGGAAGATAAACCATGATTTCCTTTGAAAACTCCTAAGATTTTGTCTCAGTTTGCACATTTCTTGCAAACGTAATTAACAACTTTGACGGACAATGAAAAGAACAGTGTTTTTTCAATTTGTACTTAAATAAGAAGATGTAATATTAAATAAGAATATCTAATAAGTATAGAAAACTTAAAAACCTGAGATTTCCAATCCGGCCGCAATCCAGAGAAGAGTCTAAAAATCGTTAGGTTTCAAGACAAATCCTGACAAATGTTAACTCTAACCTTCAGGATTGTTGTGTTCCTACGAGTGACGTCACTAGACGAGAGATGATGCATCGGCAACGGGTGTAAAAATCGTTTGTTGCACACGCGATTGTTTGTTTGGAAAATAATAGATAATATAATGTTACTGTATCTCGAAGTAATTTATAAATTTATACATATTTTTAGTGCCATGTTTAGTGAATGTGTTTTTCCTTTCAGTGACATTTAAAGAAAAAAATTCAAATCAAATGGTTTATTTGTAGAAGCAGCTACTTACAATAGGTTTTACAATTAATAAAATAGTGAACTTTTTGAAAATACTATCCTCTGCCGCGAAGACTTCTATGTGGCAAAACACATATGTTTTAATTGCCTTCTGGCGGTCTGTAGTAGACATATAAAAAAAAGCCTTTAGTCTATCAATCAATCCGCAATTAAGCAGCGTAGTAGAGTACTTTCCCAATCGAGGGGAGGCCCATATCCTAGGTTTGGATGGATTGATACCGTAAATGGTAAATGATGTATCTTTTAAGGTCTGTAGAGATTTTCGTCTGAAACCACAGCAGGGATTTTTTGATGAGAGCGTGAAGAAATACTTAAAGAGTCGGCACACGATAAGTGATGCCCCTGAGGTTGCATGCTTTCATAGGTTGCGTTAGTCGTTTTAGGCGAACATACGGCTCGCTCGCTTGCCATCTTGATTGTACAAAAACTGTATCGGCACATTATGTTAAAAAGATAAATAAGTATATTTAATTTGTGACGTATACGTATTCCTACGAAAAACAGTGACGTCAAATGAAAATTGCAAATATACTTAGAAACAAGTATCTCTCAAAACGAATATTTGGCTTAGAAGAAAGGCTTTAAAACCCCGACATTGTTCAAAATAATGATACACACATTAAGATCCCCATTTATAAAGTAAACACTGCCTTTTGTGGACGAAACCACGGATTATACGCACGCGAAACCATTTTCTAAGCCCGACATTTTATTATAGCGAAGATCAAATGCTATTCAGAAATCCACGACTATATATTCTAATAAGAACATCGTTAATGCTTGTGCTCTCATTAGTTACTTGTTCGTTATCAATGCCAACGGCAAACACGCGTATCTCATTTTAACCCTTAATTACTCGCGCTCACCAACACGTGGGGACAATGTGGACGCCATCTTTAGAGCTAAAATAAATCTTTTATCTGTAGTTACTCATATATTTTATTATATATTATACTAAAGTTTTTTCTTTAAATCAACACAAAGCTAAATATTGAGTATATATAAAACCAAACTAATTAAATTGTCTAGACAATTTATACATCACATAACCAAATAGTGTGTTTTCCCTTCCTTCCAAAATAATATAAAAAATATTAACATTTTCTATTTTTGGACTAAAACAAATAAATCGACTCAGGGGGCCAAACATGCGCACGGCCCCCATTATTAAAAGCGGTTATTGCAGCAATGTAGACGCTCAAACAAATATTTCTAGCGTGCTGGAACTCCCTCTGTTAATGTTGCATCTGGTGATACTATTTTAATCCAACAATTAGGACACTAAAGCTAGCTGCGATTATTCTTCTCCAATAAGACTCGACATGCCCTATCTCTCTTACGCCAGAACCTCGTTAGCTAATCGACAGGGTACACCACGTACAGGTTACGTTAGCTTTAGCTCCAGAGATGGCGGTGAGATCCTTATACCAAAAAAATTTAAAAAGAATAAAAATGGGACTCCAATCGTACAAAACAGGAGCAACAGATGTCGCTCGAAACTGTTTTCTAACGCGGTGAGTGTTTTAGGAAACTACTACGCGCGTGGTCAGTGTGCCTTTAAAGGTAATCATAATGTACAGTGGAGTCCAAATAGACCATTAATTAAGGGTTAATTAAAAATTCTGTATAAATAATTTTTTCCCACTGCTAGACATTCGCAATCACTGGATAACAAAACATAATATGAAAGTGTGTTTGTCAATTGTTTGTTTGTCCTTCTTTCACGTAGAAAAGAACAAATAAAAGTATTAATTTAAAAGTAAAAATTTTGGGGTGTATGTGATTCATCAACATCTTTGAACCAAAGCCAACTTCACCTGCACGCGGCGCACCCTGCTGACAGATAAACGAAGCTCTGGCGAAAAGAGAGATAGGGAACGTAATTGTAAGCTACCCGACTGGGGAATGTACCTCCACCTCACAGAATACCGCAGCCAAATAACAATTCAAGGGAATTGTTATTTGGCTGCGGTATGTTGTGGGGTGTTGTGGTCCTGCGAGTGAGTGAGGTCACGAGAAGGGAAGGAGATGCTGCGCTGGCAGCGGGGGTGGCGGCGCGCGGGCGATATTTTATGTTGCGAGCGTTAATATGGCTACGGTAACCGCTTCACATCAGGCGGGCCGTATGCTTGTCTACCACCCGACGTAGTATAAAAAAAAATAATGAATCGCTTCGAGGAAAAAATTGGGCGAAGCCAGGGCGTCTCGCATCTATACATTTAGTGCAATACGTCTTAAAAAGAATAATTAATACAGCGTTACCAGATAATTTTTAATCAAAGCGGAATTTAAATCTTTTGAAAATAAAAAGAAAAACGATACACATTTATAAAATGGAGTATAAGAAAAATACTAGTGTATTTTTCTTATAGTCCAGATAGTCCAGATTTTTAACTAATTAAATAGAGATTTTTTATAGAATGAACGAATAGTTGTTTTGGTATAGTGTACATAATCAAAATATTAAGAATATTTCAGTGCTGTAAAATATATGTATAACGTAAAAAATATGAAATTTTTAAATTGCAATTTTTCCAAAGATTCAAATTCTGGCATTCCGTCCATTAATTTCAGTTAACGAAATCATATTTTTAGCAATCACCAAAAGCATATTAAACATTACACTTTCGCCTAAAAAAACAGGACGTCCCGCCAATGTTGGGACGTCTGGCAACAATGAATTAATAGCAAAAATGGGCTTCATATTTTTAACGACGATTACATATCAAAACTCTGGATAAAACCATGTACGTCACAATTTAAAGACCAATTAAATTGAAAAGTAAAATTTAACAATACAAATTTCATTCATTTTGTTTCTGTAAAGTGAAACAAAAAGGAACTCCATACCAGAGCATTTAAAGTGACTGGCAATTCCGAATATTAACAGATTTTCAATAAGCGTGAAGAGTGGAGACAAAATGTAAGCAAATAGGGAGAAATATTTTATTGTGAGCAGAATGGACGGATCGGGGAAAGATTCCTGTAACGCGTTCGTCCTTTATAAAGCCGCCTGCGGGATAGGTCGCATTGCGGTGACAACATTTTTGTAAAAAGTTTGTACTTTTAACATGTTCCAATATTAAAACATCCCCTTTAGTTTGGTCAATGAATGCTCACAAGGGGAGTGTGGATGGAAAAGTCGAAAGCAGAAATTTTGACTTAGTTTCTTTGTTTGGACTAGTTAGGAGATAAACATACTAAAAGTCCTTACCCCTCCGAGGTGAGCCCGAGGGGGGGGAGCACAAAGAAGGTCCCGTTTTTTGGTTTTTTGCATACTTCTCGAAAACGGTGTTTCGTACGAAATTTTGTTGTACTACATAATAAAAGCTAATTAAATTCTCTACAACTTTGTCTTTTGCACTTTGAATCTATCTTCTATCATTGCCAAGCTATGAGCTTCTAAAAGTGGTCGATTTTCAAAAGTGTATTTTTTTCTCTGGAGCACATTGTAACAGTGCAGTACAAATTTACCAAAATCATTTCTTATTTTTACTTGATAGTTCTGCTTATAGCAAGGACTCCACCAGACCATGATATTATCTTTGTCAAGCCTAACAGAGGTAAAGTACCTACCACCTATTATTCAAGTCAGGAATTGCAACAGCTAGGCCTGAAAGACATATTATTTCTACACGCCTTCACGGGATGCGACACTACTTCTACTGCAGTTCGGAGAAGCAAAGTTGGTTTTTGTAAACTGTACTTGAAAAAACCTGAGCTCCGTCAAGCCGCAGAGGTGTTTTCGAACCCCACTTCATCGCATGCTGACATAAGAGAAAATGGAAACTTATGCTTTTTAAGTTGGTATGGAGCGAAACAAAAGGAGACCTCTCTTAATAACTAAAAGAGTGTAGAACACATTTTTGAAAATTGACCACTTTTAGAAGCTCATAGCTTGGCAATGATAGAAGATAGATACAAAGTGCAAAAGACAAAGTTGTAGAGAATTTAATTAGCTTTTATTATGTAGTACAACAAAATTTCGTACGAAGCACCGTTTCCGAGAAGTAAGCAAAAAACCAAAAAACGGGACCTTCTTTGTGCTCCCCCCCCTCGGGCTCACCTCGGAGGGGTAAGGACTTTTAGTATGTTTATCTCCTAACTAGTCCAAACAAAGTTCCTAAGTCAAAGTTTCTGCTTTCGACTTTTCCATCCACAAATTATTCGTTGACTAGGCATGTGCAGGATTCAGTATAAAAACTTTTACATAATGTAAAAGTTTTTATACTTAATCCTGCACATGTCATGTTTTAAGGGCCTAAAAGCAACTCATTAGCGTCGCCATTGCAAAAGAAATCCGTAGCTTGTAAACAGAGTTAAGATCTCTTATCTGTAGATAAGATGCCCTGTAGGGCATCCCATAATCGCCTTGGGAAGGGAGGGGCCACATGGAGGGGAAGTATTTTAAATCACATCTAAAACGAATGATAGGTACAAATCCAGCTACTGCAGTCGTCTCTGTGACACATGATATTTCACCTCTACGTAAAATATCTTGAGGCGATCTATAGATGTTGTTGTGTGTATACTATTGTTCTAACGATCAACACCTGCAGATCGCCCGAGGACGCCTTACATAGATGCGAGACACTATTTTTCTATGACCTTAGCAAAATGTGTCGCAGAGATGATCACGGCAGCCAGAGTGGCGGCAAATGCCCGTATCTTCTATTTCAGATGTTGCAGATGCGCAGAGACGAAAACGACCGCAGGAACTGGAGCTGAAACGACTAAAGCCGCCATGAAAATCGCATAGTTCGCGTAGTTTTCATGAAAGAAGTCATTGGAAGAAGTACGAATAATAGTGTAGATAAAATTGCCACTACATTTGTTTCCGTAAATTTTATAACTTTTCTCACGGTAAGGCATTTTTTATTAGTTGTGTAAAAAATATTTGCTTCATTTTTTTTTTCCATTGGAGAGGCGTGTGAGTGAGTGTTATAGTAGGAACTATAGTAATTCAATTACATACTTCCAACTAATATTATAGGTCAATAAATTATACACACCGTACCTGTTATTAGTTCATAAAAGTATGGTAATATATTATGTCTTAAATGTCCCGATTTTATTATCTTCCGTATATCCACCACAGCTATTGCCAATATTACTGTTGGGCGACCCGTTCAAACCCCGTCGATCCCATCATCCCTGCTCCGTAGACTGATGTTTACCTTATATCTTCTCCAAATTACTTATTCAAATCTCGATCCCGACCTAATTTCGTAACGTGTACTTGCTTGTCTCGTAAAAAATATCCATTCTGTTTATATGCCCAATATTTGAGCAAACATTTGATGTAAATATAATCTTTCATAGGTCGTGTTTGCTTTTAAGTTATTGTTGAATTCTTTGGAACATTCTACGAATTTTAGTTGTTTGATATTTGGTGTAAATTGCTCATTTAAGTTTAAGTGCTTCTTCTAACTATGCAAGAATATAATTTACATTTGTCTTGTTTGCTCCATTTGACAGCACACAACGTAGAACAGTTCGAACTCTCTCTACACGTAAAGATTTTGCGTCTCTTTGCGTGCCATACAAATTATATCACGGGGTGCTCGGATGAGCTCTTCGATTTGAAATCTGTCGGTTAGTTCCACAATCATATAACTCGCCATAAATTTAAATTCCATCTACATCGCGATATTAGGCGATCTTAAGATATACAATGCGTTTCTTAAGATATTTTATACAACGTATTGTTTCCGAACATTTACGACATGGGACACTTCAACAACAAAGTCTATATTTCTGTCTCTTTAAAGGACGGCAACGGAACAGCGACTCCTTGGTGATGCTAATTTCCATGGACAGTGGTGATTGCTTCCCATCAGGAGGCCCAGACCTAGTGTACTGTAAAAGAACATCGTACTTGCATCTTTCTTACTCCACACATTAACAGAAACATTATCATAATTTCAGATTCGTCAAAAAGGCTGTGCATTGTCTGTCAGTCAGAATTTTGTCTTTTAAGATACTAGCTCTGCCCTGTGGTTTCATTCCCCGATCCGGCTCCTAATTGTCATATGGTAAATTTAATTATTATAATAAAATTAAATAAATTTAATTGCCTCCCCAACCCGTCTGGCCAGCGTGGGGAGTGTAGGCCAAATCCAAGGAGGATTTGGCCTACACTCCCCACGCTGTCTGGGACGGACGAGAGAGGGTCGTGCTCCTATAATGGAGACTAAAATGACCTGATGATGATGAAATTTAATTAGATTATAATCCTTCATAGGGCTATCAAATACAAAAAGGATTTTTCAAATCCGACTGGTAGTTCCATAGATTAGAGTGTTCAAACAAAACAAACCATCCAGCTTCATTATATTAGTATAGATAGTTAACCCGGCTTTCCCCCAGTTCTCTTAACGTGCCATACACAAATTTAACCCTTATTACAGAACATTTAAATGCAAACCTCGGAACACTCGCAATTAACCTGAAGAAATGCACTGAAAATATTCTTAATTAAAAGTCGCGCTTTAAACAAATTTGTGACCACTTCTCGCCAAGAAATTTCAACTGTCGTATTTTTGAGGTATTTACTTTTAATATGGGGTGTATCTAAGTAATTTTCGCATAAGCAACTTAAAGCCTAACTTTACCTAAATGTGTTGCACTACATCCCATTCAGTAGCAAACGTGGCTCTGGGGAAGAAAAACGGCTTGGGAGTCTTCAAGAAAGAAATAAGTAAATATTGAATATTTAGAAATATTCCACCTAGTTCCAAACTAAGCAAAGCTTACTTTGTCCGGTGTTCGAATGGTTAGCAATGACCACTTTGACTCCGAGGTCGCGGGTTTGACTGCTAGCCATTCAATCACCGAGCTCGTCGAAAAGACTCACTATTTCCCTAAAAAGGCAACAGATCAGTGTCCTTTTAGTGTTCTTGATGTCCATGGGCTGTGATGATTGCATAGCATCATGTGACTCTTATGCTCATTTGTATCCCTGTTTTATAAATATGTGAGATCCATCACATCAAGACCAATTGTGGACATACTCACTGAGGACTCTAATAACAACGCTAAAAAATATGAAAGGTCAAGGTTTTTTTTTTTGTTTTAGATGTTTGTTACTTAATGTTTGCACACACAGAAAACAGTTTGAAAGAGCCAAGGGTTTTTTAAATTTATTTTGAGATCCCCTTTATGCCGGTAATGTGTTCATGTTTCGTGCTTCGGAGGGCATTCGCTGTCACTAGATAACAATTAGATAACCTTTTTTCATTTGTAGGTTGTTGTTCTAACGATCAACATCTACAGATCGCCGGAGGATGCCTAGCGCAGAGGCGAAACACGTGTCGCAGAGACGACTACGGCAATCGGGGTGGTGGCAGTAGCATGTTTCTTCTGTTTCAGTTGTTGGAGATTCGCCGAGACGACCACAGCAGCCTCTGCTTCAGCGAGCAGAGACGACTAAAGCAGCCACGGCAGTCGCATGCAACTACTAACTGTAGTAGGTGGGTGCCGGCCGGCAATAGTTTGCATGAACTAATTAGTGGCGGAAGCACGTAAAGTAGTGTAGATCAAATTGCCTATAAATTAGATAATCCTTTGACGAACTGGTAATATTGACGTCCACCAACCCGCATTGAGCGTGGTAGAGTATGCAATAAAGTCCTTTGATAGAGCGACGTCACATGAGTAAAGAACGTCCCTTTACTCATGTGGCGACGACGTCCCGATCCCAACATTAGTGGGATGAATATGGTTTGATGCCGATTGCAATCACACGTACAAAGCCACGGTCGATAGTACACGATAACAAAATATTACAGATATGTCCGACACACGTGTAAGAACCGTTCAGTGTGTTTTGTTCACAAGGTGGGTTGTTTACTTTCAGTAAAGGTCACGTTTGCAATTCCCAAACGTATATGAGGGCGTCACATTACCTTGGTCTTACGTACTTATTAGACCCACGTAATGCGACGCCCTCATATTTCTCTTTATACCACTATTCTATTTAACCTGGGCGCCTACCGCTGAAGGTGAAGCGGATTCCCATCGGGATTTGACATGAATTTCAAAAACATGAACATGATTTGACATGAATTTCAAAAACATGAACATGATTTGACATGAACAAAATCGGGGGATATAGTTTGGTGTTGCAGCTAAAACTCTATCAACTCCATCCAAAATTCAATTACACCATTGGATAGATGAAGAATCAAGGACTATGATATCGCGTGCAGGGAAGGGGGGAGCGCTGTCATTTTGAGATAATTTTAGTGCATATAAGGTATTCACGTACAACACACGGCCGTGTCCATGACACAGCCACATCCCATTTTTTTTAATGCGAATATCGGATTCCTTTTTAAATTTGTGGTAAATATCTATTGTTTATTCGGTAGCGCCTCCGGCCCTACTGGACGGAGGCGCTCTAGGAGGAGTCCTAGAGTGGAGGTCACGTATGCAGCCACGTATTGATATAACCCGAGCCCAGAGAAGGTCCAATACTAAAATAATATACATGCGCATTTTTGGTGCGTGATTTTAAATGATGTGTAGTTCTGTAGTTTGCTAGTTCTGTACCAGAAAACCACCGACCGCCTTTAATAGATTCCTTATTTAGGGACTTGTGTCACCGCAGCACTCAAACGTCTATTTTGTGGTAAGCAGTCATGATGTCTATACAGTGAATAGTATACACGCTCGCAAGACCAGAGGCATCCACTCTTTTCCTCTGTCATCTACATCATTGAAGAAAACAAAATTTGTAAGAGATTCATCAACATCTTTGAATCAAAGTCAAACTCCTGCACGTGGTGCACCCTGCTGACTGACAAACGAGGCTCTGGCGAAAAGAGAGTTAGGGCATATCCTCTTTTTAAGCTGCCCGACTGGGGAAGTACCTCCACCACACAGAATACCGCAGCCAAATAATAATTCCCTTGAGGGTTGTTGTGTCCCCAGTATGTGAGGTCACCAGAAAGAAAGAAAGGAAGGAGTATAGGCTAGCAAAGGATCGGCGAACTCTTGGTGTTGCTGATCTCCATGGGCGGATGTCCATCTGATTGCTTTCCATTGTGACCATGTGGGTCACCTGATGGAATCACAAGCTCGTTTGCCCCCCTGTCATATAAAAAAATAATGTCTATAAATGCATATATTATTATTTTTTTAAATAGTATTGGGTAAGTATTTCTTGTGGCAACCCTACTGAACCAGTTGGCATAGATAGGTTTCATTTTTACCGATGGCTGTTACTGATATCAAAATGCTTTCCTACTAAGAACTATAATTAACATCGACGTAAAAATAACCCAACATTACGTTCTAGATCTTAACGATGGATATCAAAGCCTTTTCTACTGAATTAGAAACACGCAGTTAATCATAAACCTAGGTAATCTTATCTCGATCGTTTGACCATGATATTTGTAAAAAACTAGTTTTTTTATACCAAATCGGATGTCAAGCAAGCATAATCGAACTGCCTCGTCGTCAACCCTGTCCACTTCATTCCACTGTTGGGATATGGCCTCCACTCAAGCGAAGAGGTTTTAGAGCACACTCCACCTCGCACGCTCCGGGTTCGCAGAGGCCAGGGTTTTTAAAGCCGCCTAAAGGCCACTGACGTGCGGGGACCGAACCCGCGACCTCGGAGTCAAAGTGACCATTGCTTTGACTCGATTTGATTCGACCACCGAGCTCGTCATTGTAAATGCAAAAACACATTTTTTTTTTTTTTTTTTTCAAATTATGTCTCAAAGAACACCTTAACGGATTTATTATACAACTCCTTACTCGTCACTTAAAAGATTGCTAAGAGGGAAAGTCAAATTTCAAAAACTTCATACTCCTACTAAATTCGCTGTGAGCTCCAAGGCAGCCGTGGTTTTTCTCCCGGGACTACAATGGACTTCACTGTTCATTGCCTTTTTTGGCAGTCGCCGCTGTTAGTCCTGGCTGCACAGGAGACACAGTGGTGGGAATGTGTGGTGGGCCCCCGTTCCGTAGCCACTTAAAAGAAAACATTACCTCAGTATTCGACATCTGAACAGCAGTAATAACATCCTATAGAGTCTGACAGCCGCGGGCAACACTTCGGGAACGCATTAAAAATCAGCCGGCACCATAATTAAAGACTGTACGTGTTACCCATTGTTTATACTCAAAATAATTACTAACTTAATTTTTCATACACGTTGAACACGTGATTTTTAAGTGATTTCAAATGTAAGGTACGTTTCGTCTGTTCTACATTGAACTTGACATGGTAGAAAGACGGTAATATTCTTCAGCGTTTCAAATGTCATGCTGTATAACAATTATAATTATTAATATTTATATGGACAAGACAATTAAATAAAAAAATTAAAACCACCGACCGTCTTTATTTATTACCCATATTGAGGGAGTTGTGAAAAAAATATATTTAATTCGCCATTTTGTGGTGGCGACCATCTTGAACCGATTTTCATCAAACATAACTAAGAACACAAAAAAATTAAAATGGGCTCATCCGTTCGGGAGCTACGATGGCACATACACACACACACACACACACACAAAATGACAGATTTTGACAACCTAAATCGTGTAGTCTTAGCAACATACAGGAAGAAGATACCTTGTCTTTCTACCATGGAACTTGAGTCATTAATAACAAAATTTTGTCAGCGACTTAGTACGTATGTATTTCCTTGTATCCCGTCCGACTATTAGATGATGACCGGGACACCGTCTACGCATATCACTGGTCTCACGGTGGTAATTTCTAAAAGTTAAAGTCGCCGCAAAATTTTAGATTTGACCCAGCGATTTCTACTGCGAATAGACGTTAGCTAATCAATCAATTTCTTTTATTTGTATACACAAACACAACGAATTTAATTACATCTTTTATCAACCATGATTTCTAAAAAAGCTTATATCTCAACACCAAAAGCCCGGCGTTATAGCAATAGACATCGATAAATGAATAGCACAGTGGAAATCTCGATCGGTAATAGGTGTTCCGTGCCAATAGGGTGTGAAACACCAGAACAATCATTAAACAGAATCGAGGGAGCGGAAGCAGGCCAAGACGTGCCAAGACGCACAGCTGGTTGCATAGCTATTTGAAATGAACACAGACCTAAAATTACAGACCTCTGAGCGCGTCTAGCAATGCAAATTAAATTCAACAAATATGTTGAGTGTCTAAGCCCCAAGGGTCTACCTTTTGGAATACCAAGGAACTGGTACACGCAGAAGTATATAATTTTAATAATAACACCGTTGATCTAGTTACAACTACAAAGTAGCATATATCATTGCCAATGTTTGTTCGTGTTGGCACTGTTATAATTATTGCCTGCTTATCGATGTCATTGGCTCTGCCAATATAATAACCGAATCGAATCGACGTCAACCCTTACTTATTCCACTGTTGGGATAAGACTTCTCCCCTCAAACTAAGAGGTTTAGAGCATACTCCACGACATTGCTCAACTGCGGAATGGCGGAGGCCAGTGTTTTCAAGCTGCTTGCAAATGCCACTGACTAGCGGCTTAACATGCCATCCGAAGCACGGAGAAGCTCGAGATAATATACCCATCCATAGACAGGCTACGCTCAACGTTGTGTAACTTTCGTGTTCGATTAGAC
Source organism: Hypsopygia costalis (assembly GCA_937001555.2). NCBI lineage: Eukaryota > Metazoa > Arthropoda > Insecta > Lepidoptera > Pyralidae > Hypsopygia > Hypsopygia costalis. The sequence continues at coordinate 9,243,114 of OW443335.2, forward strand.
TGATACGCGCAGCGACACCATCGAGCTCCTCAATGCAATGATAATCTCTATATAATATAATCATATTTAATCAATATTATTATTATTATATTATTATATAATAATTATTACTATTTATTTATATATTTATTTTGGTACAAATTTTACACATGAATATGTTAGTAAGTAAAGAGTTCCTAGCCAATACATACTAATTCAAAGCAGCCACAACATAAACATTGAATGCAGGTCTGATAAATTAAAAAAATATGATCACAATTTTATAAAATACTAGCAAACCCGGCGAACTCCGTTTCGCCACCAGATGGCGCTGTATGTGAAAAAAGATTTTCCCGCTTTTCTTTTCAAATTTTTCCAGAATTTTCTTTGCTATAAACCTCACGGAGCCCGAGACCTTTCCAACGAATGCAAAACCGTGGAAATCGGTTCGTGCGTTCTGGAGTTATAGCGTCAGGAAGGAAAACCCGACTTATTTTTATATAGTAGACTAGCAAACCCGGCGAACTCCGTTTCGCCACCAGATGGCGCTGTATGTGAAAAAAGATTTTCCCGCTTTATTTTCAAATTTTTCCAGAATTTTCTTTGCTATAAACCTCACGGAGCCCGAGACCTTTCCAACGAATGCAAAACCGTGAAAATCGGTTCGTGCGTTCTGGAGTTATAGCGTCAGGAAGGAAAACCCGACTTATTTTTATATAGTAGATTAATAACAATCTTGCACATAGAGACAATTTAAAGTAGTTTTAAAACAATGACTTCGAAAATGTATCTACTAATGTACTCCTAGCTGCAGTTCAAAATATAGGATAAAACATTTTATTTTTAATATTTATTTAATTCCATAGCTTATCTTAGTTTACGTAATTCCATCAAGATCCCTTTGACACACATAAAAGTTAAAATCAAATCCATTAAAGCAAAGGTTCATTCACACATTTTAGAAGCTTGTCTTTAGCTTCGTCTTTTATCCTTAATAAAATTTTATAAGATAGCTATGACTCTCCGATATTTCATTAAAAATCATATGAACTCATATTCAAACAGTGAACATCGTTTTTTGAAGTCAGTTAAAATCTAAAATAACCGAGATTAAATACACAATTCTTATAATTTTATTGTTTTAATTAATTAGAAATACAAACAGGATCGAGGATTGGCCGTGTGGTTTCCGGCAGACTAGAATAGAATCACTCCATCTCTTCCCGTGGATGTCGTACAAGGCGACTAAGGGAAATACATTATCAAACATCGATCAGACCTCCCCAACCCGTCTGGCCAGCGTGGGGAGTGTAGGCCAAATCCTCCTGTCCGGGACGGACGAGAGAGGGTCGTGCTCCTGTAATGGAGACTAAAATGACCTGATGATGATGATGACAAACAGGATAATCTCTATCCTTGACCTGATACATAACAAGCGTAGGAAAGAACACCCAAGAAACCAGGCCACGCCATATCTAGAACATCAATCTCGAAAATAGACATTTATATAATGTTACAAAAAAACTGCCACAGAGATGATAACGAGAAAGATTTAGTGATGTGATAAATTCAACATTGTTAGTTTTGTCCAAAGCTATGGGCCCAAACACATAAGTCACTCGGGTCCCTTGGGAGGTCGCGACCTTACTGAACTATATTAGGGCTGCGTCTCGATCAGGTAACTACATGATAATTCACGCCCTATAATTACATTACTATTTACGAAATTGTATGGTTTTTTTTTAGGTAATTGAACGTTATTCTAGAACATGTCATAGTTTTAACCTCAAAGTGATTACAGCAGTTTTATGTCGCGATGCAGGCACCGCCTATATTAGCTCCGCTCTAGAGCTAGAGGATCAGGCAACATTGTTACTGCTATACTAATTCGCATACCTAAATAATGTTGTTAAATCCCCATATCTCCATTCCATTCCAGGCAGGTAGACAAGATACTCAGGTCATACCTGATAAGGTGGAAGGAAATGGGACCGGACATCTCTGCCTAACTCCCCATTTTTTAAACCTGGGCGCCCAGGCAGACAGGCTTAAAAAAAGGAGAAGCCACTAAATTATATTAATAATACCTAGTGTCAATCAATTATTTTAGTGGAAAATTGAGAAAGGTATTTTCGTTCAACAGACCTCAATGTCAAACCGGGAGTTTTTAACCCACAAGATTCCACAGCATGCGATAGCGAAAGATACACTCGGAGTCTCTCCAAGTGATAAACTCAGTAATGATAATAATCTATAATAGAACTAGAGTTATTGACATAAAAGATTGTTGTACCAGGCTACATAGTTCGAAAAACTTGAAAGCGCACCGCCGAATGCCCCCAACGAATTAGATGGGTTGACTATCTAATAAACATAGTAACGGATGATGAGAAGAACACCTATATTTAGCAATAACTGTCTACTGTCTGGGATAATGGGTCAGGATTAGGAAAGACTGTTGCTCAACAGTGAACACACACACATAAAATAAAGTTCCAGATTCGAATCATACGATAGTCAATTATTTTCTGCCAGCCCTAACCCACAGCGTACTAACTTTATTGCTGAAGATACCTTCTCGATAGAGCGACATATAAAATTTCGCTATACTATATACCTCTTTGTCATAATGAATTATTTTTATGCATTGAATTATGCGCGCTTCCGTATTCTTTCGATTGATTTACAGCAAAACTTTTCAATAATACTAAGTGAAATCGTTCGGGTTTTCCCAATTTCGTTTAAAATAAAAAACTGGCTTACTTTTTTCTTCTTTCTGGTGTCTTTGGTGGTGTAGTAGCTAATAATACTATAACACCAAAGATACAGATTCGATTCCCGAACATAACCGCATAAATATGTTAACTGGCTTGATATCAGTATTTTCTATATATTTAAGAGGGTTCTGTATCATTACAATTTGTTGGTACAAATCATAACTATATTACTTCCACCCAAAATTTAAAGATTTTGTGTGAAACGATAAGTAATTTTTATTTGACGTGCGCTTTGGTCAAATGGCTAGCAATGGCTACTTTGACTCCGAGGTCGCGGGTTCGATCCCAACACAAGACAAACATTTGTGTACATGTGAACATGTCTGTTTTAGTTTGGATGCTTTCTATGTATATGTATGTATTTATGAAATACAAAAAAGTATTTATACTTATATACATTTATCAGTAATTTAGCACCTAATAATTTACAAGCTTTGGTTAGTTTAGGCTCTGTGTAGCTCAATGTAATTTGTCCAGGAATATTTATTCCGAATGACATTCAAAATTGTCAATTTTTTTTTTTTTATTTACTTGTGCTGAAAATTTTAGCTTGCTTCACAAATTTCATCGTTTCAGCATTCACATTGAATAAAAGAATTGAAATTCTTTATATTGCCCTTTCATCAAAGAAAAAATATAGGCATTTCAAGCCTCATTACAGTATTTCTCATAACTTATTAATAGATACTCGTGTAGAGAAATGTAAATTATTCAGAAATTTCGAAGTGCCTATTATACTATGTTCCCAGAAGGGTGACACTGTTCTCGTCACCCCTCAAACTGATGAGTAATCAATATTCTAAGTACAAAATAAATATTTAGCCGCGTCATCAATTTCTGTTTCACTCAAATAAAAAGCAGATGTATTCAGAATCTGCATAAGGCTTGATGGTACCAGTAACGTTATTCGAATGCAGTATTACGTACGAAGTTGCAAGTGGTATGTATTAACTAAATTGATAAATTAAAATATTATTATGATATCCTTGATTATTTTCAAGTTTTTCTCTTTTAGGAGTTCTCAGGGTCAGTGTACATACACCTTTACTCATAGACTTTATAAAAAAGCGACTGAAAGCGGCTGGATGCGAAAAGCCGAGTAAGTATCGCATATTTATTGTATTGGGGATGGGGACTGATGGAGACTGCCTTATGTCATCCTATTAAACTGCAAATTAAGACGACTAACTAAATCAACAACCAAACAATACTTCTCAATACCTACTCCAAAAATACATTTCAAACAAGCGTATACCACCTACTGAGCGTCTCAGTTCTAGCCGACTGCCCCTATTCCTGACAAAATACATTGGAGTTTAAATTGGACTTCTCGTTTCACAGCCAATAAATTTAATAGACCCCGACCGAGCTTAACCGATGCGATTTGGGCCTATTGCAAACGGTGATATAAATCGTCGCACATTTCGCCTATTTCTTGAGGAAGAAATTTTTATTAAAACAAATTCAATTCAATTAATACATTTAATTCCCAATAATTAAGACATTTAAACTCAGTCATTTCTGACTAGATGGATTGACCAAAAGAGAGAGAGTTTTATACTGACCTCATTCATTCGCAGGTACACTGTCCAAAGAGATATCGTCATTTAGCTGCAATTTTCCGTGAGCTAGAGGTGCTTACTTTAGCAGTCGGGTTTGACATGACTTTCATGTTCAGAGCTTCGTTTACTGCACGTGAAATACGCTGTCATCTAACAGCGTATTCCATGTCCAGTTTAGGTTAGGTTGGCATAGACTCTAATGATGGTGGACGGCGGTTGTCTCTTTCTCCGAGAATGCTACGACAACACAAGGAAGCAGATAGTCTCTCAGTACGCTTTGTGGCGACTAGTTAATATAGCCGACGAGAAAACAGCCTTGCTAGCTTACCATGGATATGTGGCGTCAAATCTGAGATACGGTATTCTAACATGGGGCAACTCAATAGATCTTACTAAAGTTTTTATCGCCCAAAAGCAATGTATTCGAGCAATTTACAATCTGTCCCCCAGGACAAGCTGTAAAGATTATTTAAAAAAAACCGCCCAAGGCGAGTCGGACTCGCGCACGAAAGGTTCCGTACCATTATCTATAAAAACGGCAAAAAAAAATCACGTTTGTTGTATGGGAGCCTCCCCTAAATATTTGTTTTATTTTTACTTAATTATTTATTTTTAAAGTGAATATATAACTAAATATTATGTAAGTATTTCAAGCGTTTACCTATTGCCGTTATCAATTGCGAGAAAGAACGAGCAAAAAAATCATGTTTGTTGTATGGGCGTCCCCTTAAATATTAATTTTATTCTGTTTTTTAGTATTTGTTGTTATAGCGGCAACAGAAATACATCATCTGTGAAAATTTCAACTGTCTAACTATCACTGTTCATGAGATACAGCCTTGTGACAGATAGACGGACGGACGGACGGACAGCGGAGCCTTAGTAATAGGGTATTTTTTACCCTTTGGGTACGGAACCCTAAAAATGAAATTACTAACGGTGCCATGCATATATATTTATGAAATGTGTCTATTTGTAAAAACACATTCACTCCTTTTTGAAAAACGCTGTAATGAAATAATATAAAGATAAAATAAACATCTGCATGTATGAAAATACTGAAAGTGTGATTCTAAGGATTATATATAATTACACCATTATGTACAACTTTTAACGCAAATAAATTCTATTCTATTCTATTTATTCTATTCAGCGGGTGATAGAAGGCGTTATTCTCTCCTACCCGCCGCAAAAGAATCGGATGGAGACTGTGGGAAGAAGACATCTTCATCCGCCCTAAAGAGTGACTCCGTAGAGAACGAGGAGGGAAACCTGCCGTCCAATTATCTCGATCCAAATATCGATATTGGCAGAGATGAGCCCGCAACCACATCTGCGCATCTGCAAGCTCTCGTAGACGGCGCCGCAAAGGTGATAACAAAATCACACCCGCAATCCCGCCACATAGGCGGAGAGAAGGAACACCGGTGTCTTTTTTAATCGGTAGATCTGTCCGGTGGAGTCCACTAGAGGTCTCGTGCACGCTGAACTAGAATCTACTGTTCCCACGACGTCATTGAAATTTGAAACACAGAAAGTTTTTAATCTAGATTAACATATAGAATACTTTTTATCCCGATAATATGTACATGTAGAGTAAGGGCGAAGCCGCAGAAGTTAGCAAAAAAAAAAAAGATTTCTCCATTTATTTCAAAATGTGATCGGTAAAAAGTGAACATTCTCGCTAAAACAAATTACAGGCGCGGCCGAGCTATGAATTTATGAGGGCACATAAATTTTAAATGGCTTTAATTATTTCAAGCCAACAAAAGATTGGATCAGTTCAAGGTGTTTTGCATAAATTCCATTTTAATGTATGCATCTCTGCGCGCCCACCGTCCGGAATGAATGACTTAATGATAATCTCATGTCTTTATTGCTGGAGATACGCTCGTTAATATTTTTATTTTAATTTTTCATACAAATCCCTTGATATCAGTTCGTTTTTGCTTTTTTCTTTACTATACTAGTTGTGCCTACGGCGCTTGCTATTGCATATTTTATAAGTTTATATTAAATATAATGAAATATTCCCGGTCTACAGATTTAACGCCATCTATGGACAAAGAGTATAGATATTTACCATCATCTGATTGGAAGTAATTATTGTAAAGTTTCTTAAAAGATTTCTTTACTCATTTCAAATGTTCTATATTCTTGCCAAAGTTTTCCCAGCAGACTAAAGCATGGTGGTCTTTAAATAATCCTGTTTCTCTCTTTTTGCCCTGAGAATCTCTTCCGTCTCTGCTGAATCTCTAGGGAATCTTCCAGAAATGGCTTACAATCAGACTATAGTAAGCAATTATCAATTTCTGTGCCTCTTTGTTATAGATGGCGATAAATGTGTGAATGTAGCGCGGGTACAAGTAAATCCAGTTAATTTTACACATATAAAACGTCATAACAATAGACTTTAATAGGCGATTGATATCCCAAATGTATTGTTACTTACCGGTCGTATCCAAGATCAGCCCTCTAAACTCTAAGCCTATCCTATCCAGCAGCATCGTGGAATACGGTAGGGAAATATATATAAATAATCTCCCCGAAATTATTCACCACTCCGCTGGTCGACATATTCAAGGCGTTGCATTGCACTGGAAGACATGTGGAATCAATGTCAAGGGAGAATACATCTCACACCTTCGATTTACATATAAACGGAGTAAATAAATAATATTAAACCAAAACTCTGAGAAGCAAATCTGAGCCATCATTAAATATTTATTGGAAGTACTTAAACCTATTATACGTGACAGACATCGCAGCTGATCCAATAACCAATACAAGATACCTTCCCTTGTATAGAAATTAAATTCGTATTCTGATCGAGTAATCAAGACTGACATTGCAACCAGCACATCTGCGGCTCAGGCGACCCTTACAAACATAAATTGTAACACCGCACGATCAATATTAAACTTTATGCCCCTGAAATAACATTTAAAGCAATCGCTTGAAAACTTTTGTACGCCAGTGTTAAAAGGATTAGGTCAGATCCACACGAAGATGACTCGATAGCACATTAGCAACGTAGTAATTCTGGTCTCATTTGTTCGAATGAGTATAAAGTGTCAGTGCAAGGGGTGAGTAATCCGAAAGTGTTTTGAAGGGTCCATGACAAATGGTATTGTGAAGTTATCTGACACTTTAATAACTGCTATAGTGAATAATGGCTGTTTTATAAGCTTAGACATTCCACTTTCTACATATAAAGTTAAAGCTTATGTTTTATGCATTTGCTTAACAACCTTTTCTGTTATTCATAAAGTCTGCGCCCTTTAAAATAAATATCTAATGTAACATCACGTATTGATAGAAGTCAAATAGCTCTCTAAATAACTGTGTTGAATGGTGACAAATTATTTTTTTTAGAGTTAGGTATTTTTGAAGTTAAACTTCTTTACGCACGCTTGACTTGGGGTGTAAGCTTGTGAATGCGTGACGAGTGTTACGAAAAATTTGATGGGATGAGACGAACGGAAGTTGAGAGGTAGATATAAGTTATAAGCAAGTAGGGGCAAGAGAAAGAGATACGAGCACACATTTTCTTTCTCTCTTTCTCTCATAGCCAGTTACGTTTCGTATATCTAGGACAGTACAGGCCTGTAAGAAGTTTTACTTCAGTCGTGTGGTCTAAAGCAGTGTTCCGCAAAGTGTGTGCCGCGGCACCCTGGTGTACCGTGGTCATTAGTTGGTGTGCCTCGGAAAAATAAAAGCTAAATAGACGGACGGAAGAAAAATATTTACACAAATAAAAACTGATTTTTCGTTTATGGTGTACCGACAAAAATTTTCGTTTTCCTAAATGTACCTTAAACACAAAAGGTTTGCGGAACACTGGTCTAAAGTACACTCGTTTTTTATTTATTTAATAATAACTTTACAAAGATGAACTACGTCAGAAAATTACATAGATGAATTTAGGTAGCAGTGAAAGTATTTTTAATAAAGTTTTACGATCAATGCCATCATATTATACCATAATACGGCGTTCTAAATAAAGCGAACAACGCAATCTTGAAATACAACAATCTCCCTTTTACTATCACACTAGAACAATAGAATGGAAAGTACACTCCCGAATTCTAAAATAGTCATATCTCTGTACATCATAATCAAAACATAGCAACAGCGAGAACAATTATGAGGGTCCGTTGAAAAGATGTAGATCAGATAAAAGCAATCTAACCCGTCCGTTTTGGAACAAATAAAACAAGGAACCTTTCAACTGTCGCACTCCCCAACGAGATATTTTATAGTACCCCTTTGATCTGAAGATATTTCGCTGACCGCAATAAATGCCTCGCTTAAAGAGATAAAAAGTCGAACTGCTTTGTGCTGAAAGTCGGTCAAGTGAGTTCAAATGTAATGAAAATCTTTAGGTGCGCTAAAGAAATTTATTTCCGCCAATAACGTACCTGTGTTCTACATTACGCTGGTGCTGGATTTAATCTAAGTCGCTGAACTAAATTACTTTATTTGGAACTGTTTTAGGCATCTGTTTCAGTTGTTCTTTAGTGTAATAGATTGTTGTTAGATTTAATTCCGATTAAGTATCATTATGAGGTTTTGTAACGATGACAAATTCGAGCTGAGTGCCTAATGCGAGTTTTTTTTTCACATCCGAACGTTTACAAGCCGTCCAAAATGAGAAAAAGTTTCATGTTGTAAATTTAACAGACGCGTATTACATTATACAAAATAACAGGGTTGCTCACTTCAAAACATGAGCAAATAAGCCACATAATTTTGTTATGTAACACGCGTCTTATAAATTCACTATATGCGAGTTGTTCTCTATTTGGTCGGTTTGTCTACGTTTATATGATCGAACGCGAACAAAAAACACACCTTAAGCTGAACCCACTGTTACCGGGCACTTCCATTGTATTTTAATACATGTTACTCTTACATCAACTTAGTTAATTGAAATAATAAGATGTACTAACAAAAATATTCTTAGAACTCCATAAAAATATATATTCTGAATAATGAAAATAACTGAAGGCAAAAAGCCAAAAGCAATGTCAATATGATTGACCGAAACCCGATATTCGGTTACATTGAATAAATACATCTTCTTTCACAAATTACATCCATTCAAATGAAATACAAATGATACATCCGAATTCATGATATGAATTGGTTTGTGCCAATACGTATTCTAATACGAGTATAAGCCGGCCATGCATTATAAACAGTTGCCAAATAGGAGGTCGGGCTTAAAATCTGGACTAGAAAATTGATCGGTTAATGTTATTCAAGCCTTGTCTCCATGTAGCTTCATATGTTCAGCTAGATTAACTACATAATTGACTTTATTATGAAAGTTATTATGGAGATAGAAAAGGCTACATTTTGTTCTACTTTGTAGCGGTAATTGTGCGCTATAGGGTTAATTGAACATGGGAACGGGCTGGCGTTTGACCTATTATTAGTTAAACTGAATATCTCATCGATAATTTAAGTAATAATAATTATGAATTGAAATATTAACTTGCCCGTTTTATTACACGTACATTACACAACAACAATATAGTAAACGCTCATTATATTGAACAATAATGTGCCAACCCTCGTATCAAAAGCTATTTTATAATTAAGTAAGTACTCATAATATGTCTCTGGCTGTGGCGAAAAGATACATACATGACATAGCGTATTTTTTAAGCTCCCGACTGGGGAAGTACCTCCACCTCACAGAATACCGCAGCCAAATAACAATTCCCTTGAGGATTGTTGTGTTCCTGCGAGTGAGTGAGGTAACCATGAAAGAAAAGAAGGAGTTGTAGCGTTGGCAGCGGGGCTGGCAGCGTGCTAACGTTATCTCATGTTGCGAGCGTTACTATGGCTACGATAACTGCTTCACATCAGGCGTCTGTCTGCCACCCGACGTGGTATGAAACATAATCACAGAAATTTCCATAATTTAATATATAGATAGATAGAATATGCTTTATTTGCATAATTCAAATTTAAAGTACAGTGAATCAATAAATTATTACAGACAGTTGACTTGTATATATATGCAACAAGGCGGCCTTATTGCTGAGAGCAATCTTTTCAAGGCAACCTTCAGGTAACGAATTTGTGCATGGAGTGGGCAGGAATCGCAAATCAAAAAAAAAATTATGAAAAATTATATGTTATATTATATGAATCATTATTATAAGTATAGACAAAGATGTGTAACCTATTACTGATAAATAATTGAATAACAAAAAAAATACATACACTACCTATTGTAAAATATATAATAAATAAATATGAATACTATAAAATGTCAGTTTACTGAAGTAAAATTAAATTATATAATAGTCCTAACTTAGCGTAATGAATTCTTTGATCCTACATCAGTCTACATCAATTCTATACAGTGGAACACCACTGGATAGAATTCAATGACACCTCAATGACAATCGAATTCTGGATGTAGAGCATAGATTCGAAACTACAACTCCGAACTGTATCCCCCCATTTTGTTATCATGAGATTTTTTGGATTACCCCCTTATGGTAGCAAATTTAAAGATTTTTATCACGTGAATACGTCACGTGAAAAAAATTACAGAAACTTTTTTTTTTTTATACTACGTCGGGTGGCAGACAAGCCTACGGCGCGCCTGATGTGAAGCAGTTACCGTAACGCTCGCAACATAAAATATCGTTCGCGCGCCGCCACCCCCGCTGCCATCGCTGCATCTCCTTCCTTTCTGGTGACCTCACTCACTCGCAGGAACACTACAGCCCTCAAGGGAACCGTTATTTGGCTGCGGTATTCTGTGAGGTGGAGATACATTCCCCAGTCGGGTAGCTTACAATTACGCTCCCTACCTCTCTTTTCGCCAGAGCTTCGTTTGTCAGTCAGCAGGGTGCACCACGTGCAGGTGAAGTTGGCTTTGGTTCAAAGATGTTGATGAACCACTTACACCCCAAAAACTTTCGTAGTAATTTTAAGTATATAGAAAACTCACAGTTAATTTACTTTATTAAGACCTTTTAGTCAGCTCATGGCAGTTATATTAAAACAAAACACGACTAAGGAATGGTAGATTATATTCATGTGCTAGATAAATATAAATATTTCGTTCATAAATGCGGTTACAGCGGCAGCATTTCATATGGCTTAACAAAATCGCTTTGAAAACCTTTCGCTTTCTGTGATTCATTTCGCAAACACGAAAAGTCGACCGCAAACATGATGGGTATTCCACCAAATGCGGTCACTGTCAACAAAGTGGAGCTTAGATATTTGTGGTCACGCGAATATGTCAAGACTCAAAGCTGTGTGGTTGACTGTTGGATATTTAGAGGCGTGTAGTAGACGTATTCGAAAATAAAATACATTTTTGTTGAATATGTTTATATAGTAATCACTAATAGCATGAATAGCTATCTATTCATGCTATTTTGCCTTTATCTAGCCTTTATCTATATAAAGGCTAAAATTATTTTCGAATGAAAATGTATTCAATAAAAAAAACAAGGAACAAGCCCTGTGTTTTCTCCGATAAGATGTGGAATGAACTTCAAGTTGAGATTTGCCTAGAAGGCGGGAAGTGGCTTATTATACCGTATAATATATGTACATAAGTATCTACTCGTATATATTTATACTACGTTGGGTGACAGACAAGCATACAGCGCAACCTGCACGTGGTGCACCGTGCCGTCTAGCAAAAAAGGCTCTGGCAAAAGATAGGTAGAGCTCACAGAAATAAAAAGTCAAATAACAATTCCGTTGAGGGTTGTTGCGTTCCTGCGAGTGATTAATGTTACCAAAAAGGAATTTTGCTGCGTTGGCACCGGGGGTGTCAACACGCGTGCGATATTTCTATGGCAACTATATACCTACTACCTACGTAAGTATAAAGAAGCCAGAAAGTGCTAGTTATTACTCGGGGTCTCGCCCGCGTTGTCATTATTTTAACGAATCTTTTAGTTTTGTCTGGGAATAAGATGTTTTTTCATTTGTTAACATCTTATCACGAATTTCAAACTATCCCCATAAAAAAAATTACGTCAATTGATTTGTAAAACATGGACAAACAAACAAATACACTTTCATATTTATCAATTAGTAGGATGGTATTAAAACTGATTAAAACTGTTCAAGACGATTTGTAGCCAAAAGCTATTTGAAATTCCTAACACACGAAATCCTTTTTTTTGTACCTTTATTTTAATTTAGGTAAGTATACATAATTATTATTTAAATAGTTGATTTCGGCAAATTTCCCAGAATATTATATATTTTTTTTCAATGGAAAATTCACCTCACCCGCCTAGGTGGGATTTGAACCCACGACCTTTCGATGACCGGTCGAGTGCTCTTCCAATTGAGCTGCCGGGAAGGTTTGTGTTGGTGACGAATTTTTGCATTTTATATTTTACTGCGTGAGTCACAGTGTGGTTATTCCATTTTTCAAAATAAGTGCAAAAGAAGAAGAAGAAAGATATTTTACTGCTGTGAGTCACAGTGTAGCGCCATCTACCTATTAAGTATTACACTACTGAACAAACCAAAAAGTAAAGTATACACAATTTGAACAAGCTATTTATTTCAAAATACACAGAATCAATTACGTCAGTCTGACTCACCTCAACCTAATAAAAAGTAGCTCAAAGTAAAAATAAAAGAAAATACGGCGCCTTATCTTAGGAAAGTTTCTGTTCGTTCGATTCCCATCTTTATTGCTTAGCTTTATGAGTTAATTTAAGGTTTACTTCAGAACTTTGATGCAACTAATTTGGGTTTAATATCTTTCTGATCAATAATATAACTAGTAGCAGGAGGTCGATAAGAAACAAAATATATAGTTTCAAAGTTGTATATAGATATTATATATTGTAGACTAACTTGCGCCAGCGACTTGATACGCGCGTATCCCGGTGTCCCATGGGAGTTCTCAAAATATTTTCTTATTGTATGCCTACTTCATAATAGCTTCCTCTATACCAAATTTCAACCAGAGGCCCTACCGCCTAAGCTAAAGCGATTCCCACCGTAAGTTTCGATTGCGAAAATCAAACTTCAGCTTAGATTAGCGGCAATTGTGTTTATCTTAGTTGACAAAATCCATGAATCTCTACCGACAAAGTTATTTTTTTTTTAATACTACGTCGGGTGGCAGACAAGCATACGGCCTGCCTGATGTGAAGCGGTTACCGTAGCCATATTAAAGCTTGCAACATAAAATATTGCTCGCGCGCCGCCACGCAGCATCTCCTTCCTTTCTTTCAGTGATCTCACTCACTCGCAGGAAACAACAACCCTCAAGGGAATTGTTATTTGGCTGCGGTATTCTGTGAGGTGGAGGTACATTCCCCAGTCGGGTAGCTTATAATTACGCTCCCTACCTCTCTTTTCGCCAGAGCTTCGTTTGTCAGTTCAAAAATCTTGATGAACCACTTACACCCCAAGTTAAATGTTTATCAATAACTTAAATCTAATACCTATTTTTGGCAAACAAAATATTGAATGGTACCTAATGGGCTTTAGTTCAGCTTAGCCGGTACAGCCCCTGATCCGTCGAGTGGTATGAGCTGAGGGTTGATAGTGCGGTCAGTAACTGTTGCCTTTTATAAATACGGAGTAGCTATCAGAATAAAAGATACAAACACCTGAAAAGTTAGCTTAATTGTCACACCTAACACTCTCGCTAATGTCGCACAAGCAAGCCGACGAATCTGTCTTTTGACGACGACAATTAACACAAAAAATAGGCAATAATGCCGTCTTGTGTATTTCGAAAACGCATAATTTATGTTGATAAAGTAACTAAATCCAAATAGATCACATGTTCCATGAAAGAACACAATACTAATTGATTTTAACACGTACTTTAGTTAATTTCATAATTTTTGCAACGAATATTGGCTACATAAGAAATAAGTTCTCTAATACATAAGAAATAAGTTCTCTAATACATAAGAAATAAGTTCTCTAAGTATCTAAGCCGAAAATGAAAGATCCTTGCAAACGTGACAAAGAAGACATCGGTACTCTTTCGTATTTTTTTATACCACTTAGGTGGTAAACAAGCATACGGCCAGCTTTAATTATGGAAAGCAGTCACCGTAGCATATGGACGGTTGAACACCAGAGGTATCAGACGCGCTTTACTTCTCCCCTCCTGGGAAAACCCGAACAGGCAGTTGATTCCACAGCTTGACAGTACGTGAAAGAATTTTTTTCTGTAATCGCACAATACGTGACCACTTCGGTTCTAATGTGCGACGATGAATTCAAATAGCTCCTCTGAACACACCCCATACAATATACGTCATAGATCTTAAAGTTTTTACCAAGGACATTACCAATAGGAAGTAAATATTCAGTACAGCAACCATAAATCACAATATGCTGTTATGTATTTTTAATATCATTTCGCACAAGACGCGCCGGCATAAGGACAGATCGTCAAATTCGCAGGAAAGCTCTGCGACTCGGCGATAAAACGCTTAGTCGGAATAGCTGCGGTTCGTCTGAAGCAAACTCGGAGTTTGTGGAGAATCGCTGCGCAACCTTTGCTCGATGGTCCAAGGTACTAGCGGGTAAGATAATCGTATACGGAATTAATAGTACATTATAGTACAAGTGTGTAATGTTGGTGATTACCGCTGAGGGGTCATTGAGACCCGAGCCGTAGGTGAGGATCTTAAGAGAGCCGAGGACGGTAATCATCAATACACACGTGTATCATACCACGTTTTTCAACGCACTTGTGAAGACAATACTAAAGAACTATAAAGCGAGTTGTGTTTTTTTTTTTTGCAATGGCGGGAAAAATTATACAGTTTTCTTATGCGCGCGCATCTAACAATGGCGATCGGCCATAGACTAAAATAATAAGGTTTCTTTTTTTTTTTCTTTTCGCGGATAGCGTTTTAGCCGTGTACAAAATGGGGAATTTAAAGTTTTCTTTATTACAGAGAAAACAAAAGTTATATTTGAGTGAAAGATTTATTTATACGTGTTTAACGTACAAGTTGAAATTTTTATGAACTTCGTATATCCATTTAAATACGAAGTTCATGAAATGAACAAGCAATAGATACACTTGATATTATTCAGAAGTGAGTTATAGATTTATTTTATTTTAATGCTTGAGTTGCTTTTTTCGTTAATGTAATAAATTCGATCGTATTCAAAAGTAATATTAAATTAATGTACATTACTTTATTTGTACTTTTGAATACTATATTTTTTGTAAAATAAAATAAAAATCTATAACTCACTTCTGAATAATAGTAATGAAAAAGTCACCCTTTTCACATTATGTGCATAGTTGCGGTGAAATTAGAACCACTTTATGAGCAAGTGTGTTGAAACTTGAAAATATGTATCTTTACCGTCATATTCTTATATTTCTGTAGAAATTTGTAATCTCTCAAACAAATATTACGGGAAGAGGGGGGAGAAAAATGGGAGACAGAGAGAGAGCAAAAACTGTTACTGATTTAAAACCATAAATCTACTAAAGTTAGATTTAAAATTGAGACATAAGACAATAGAGAAAACATAAGAAGGGACAATTGAAGGAGAGAAGTATACTCATATAACTAGGAAGGACGACAGCAGTAGTAACACTAGAGTAGAGAGTAGTAGTACTAATAAAGAGTAGAGGAGAGTAGACGAGATAGGGTACAGCAAAAGATAAGCAGGATCAATGAAATTTATGTAAAATGTACGTGAGCAAAGCAATAGTGTGGAAAGCTACAGTTTTTTGTAACTTGAAACTTGGCACACACGTTTGGCTTTCGTGACTATGACATGCCGACATTTTTAATCCAATACGAGTATATCGGCTGCCGCGAAATAGTGATTTATAAATTCCTCATTACCCCTGTGATATGAATACCAAATCAAATGGTTTCATAATCGAAACACAATAAATATTTTTTTTAGTTCTTCATTATTAACAAATAATAAACACGTGAGTTTTAATAATATTATTAACAAAAGTTTATTTCAAAATAAATCTGGTATATTCTATTGTATTATTATTAATTTATGTGTACATTAATTTAATTTCTGTTTTAATCAAATATCTCACGTGGTGGCTTATCAAATAGTAATAATTCATAATATATAAAAAATATAAGACAAGTTTTTACAAATATTATTAAAAAATTTCATAGTTCGTTGTCTGCCGTGACTTACACCACCCACCTGTCGGCACCTCTTCACTCGTAACAGCTTTGTTGGCTCGTTACGTCTTTCGTGCAGCAAGCGAATAAAGTTTTCTTTGACGTATTTGCATTCGCCATATCGCTCAACTCCTTTAGATTTCATGCTGTGAACGCCTTTATTGCCCGAATAAGTCAAGTTTCTTCACCAAGCGAAAAGTGGTTGCTAAAGAAATCTGTAAATCTGTATTGTAAGTGCTATAATGGATACAGTTTTTGAATGTTTTTATTTCAGTCACGTCGAATGGCAAACAAGCATTCCGGGCCGCTTGAGGTAAAGCGGTTACAGTAGCCTATTGACGCTAGGATTACAACACTACGATATATTCCTGGAGAAATTACACACTGACATCTAGTCCCAAACTAAGCAAAGCTTTAACATGAGTACTAGATAACTGACAAATATACTTAAATACTTTTTTTATTTGTAAATAAATAGGTATAATAATACATACATAGAAAATACCCAGATCATGACAAACAGACATGTTCATGCACACAAATGTTGGACTTGTGCGGGGTTAGAACCTGCGATCTTCGATTCAAAGTGACCATTGTTAGCCATGCGACCATCGAGCTCATCAAAATTATTGCTATAAATTAATTACTATAAAGCTATTAAGATGTTTCTTGTACGGTGACATCCCCATCATCATCTTCTCACATCTGATAACCTCATTCACTCACTTTATTCACGCAACAATTCTCAAAGGTAATGAAATGATTTATTCTGTCATTGGACTTTCGTGGGCACTTAAACACGTCTCACATATTTTGTAAATAATATTAATTTTTTTGACATGTTTCATCTACTAGCAATTCGGTATTGACCATTCACGAAGAAGAAATGAATGAAATTAGCAAGTTTCGCCAATATGTTTATTGTAACAATCAAATAATACAACAACTACAATGTAATTTGAAAATACCTTTCGTAATTAAGAGCCCTAATACATTTGCACGCTGACGAGCTCTCGCACATTACTAAACACAGTGCATCGTTTTTTGTAGTAATTTTGAAGTTATATTTATCGTTTTTATTGAAATAAGATATTAAATCAATGATATTTCAAAATTCCGAGGCCGCTATGTACTATACGACTATATAACAAATAACATTATATTTTTTTATTTCATATGTTTGGAACAGTAGTACAATCCAGGAGCTCAAAATAGTGAATAAAATGCGCGCTTTTATGAAAATCTTTCTCTGCAATTTTGGGTTTATTTAAAAAGTCAAGCAAAATTTACAAAAAGCGAGGCCGCTACGTACTATGCCAATAGCTATTCTGTACGATTCAATAAGTCAACATTGTTAATGTATTTTTGTTTCCGAGATCAAGAACGCCGAAATTGGCCATTTTACGCAAAAATCACAGTCAAAATGTAATATGGCTCTTAAGGTATCAAGTATTTGATTTATTGTTTTGGTATATAAATATACAAGTAACAATTATATTTAGTAATGGCACAGTATACTAGTAATGGTATCCAGCCGCGGTCTTCTGTGAGGCTCAGAGAGTGCACTTACCCATTGCAGTCGGGATCGATATGCCCTACCTCTCTTGCGCCAAAGCCTCGTTTGTTTATCGCCACTTCGCCAGAGTGCACTACGTATAAATGAGATGAAGTCTGGTTTTGAATCCGCGTCCGCCGAGTCTGGAGGCCTACTCCGAAATAAAAACCCAAAATTTTGGGCCAAAATTCAAAATTTTTCAAATACGAATTTCATTCGTTTGGTTTGATAGAAGTGAACTTTTTAATCATCATGGCCTAAAGTATGGTTTAAAATAAAACTATAAACATGATAAATATTGGTTTCCTCATTACCTTACAAAATATTCTATAACTTCAGATTATCATTTCGGAGTCCTATCGAAACATACCTATTATCTGCCATACCGAAATTAAAAAATAAAATCGTCCTATGGATTAGCAATCAATGACGTCCCGGCGAGGAGAGAATAAGCCATCTAACTCAATTAGAAGTACCAACGTGCTTCCAACTTACAGAAGATCGCAACAAATTCCATATAGCAATTCCATATATAAATCACTAAAGGAATCGTTAAATTAGTAGATAGTAGATTATATGGAGAAGAAACGGCTTAGACGGGTGGTAAAGGCAGCAGGAAGTGTCCGTACTACTTACATGAACGTAAGTAAGTATACTGTGTCAGCGCTCAAGAGTTACGAGTACCTAGACTTAAAAACTTGAGATCCTTTTAAAGAGAAACTTCTTGGAACAAAACGAACTTCAGAATCATAATGCTGACGTAAAAATAAGAAATATTAATTTTACACTATCCACTTACAACTCGACATATCTATATATATAAAAGAGTAAATCACTCACTCACTCATCACGAAATCTCAGAAACTACAAGTGCTAGGAGTGTCAAATTTTTCAAGGGGGTTCCTTTTAGGGCGTAGGTGCTCACTAAGACGGGAATTTGGAAAATTCAACCCCTAAGGGGGTGAAACGGGGGTCCAAAGTTTGTATGGGGAATCAAGATTAGTTGGACTATTTTATACGAAACTTAATTTGAGCACTTCTGTAGATAAATAAGTAAACACGTGATTCAGGATTTTTCAAAATTCAACCCCTAAAGGGGTGAAATGAGGTGCAAGCGCCTGAAAATCGTTATGGGTATTGTTTTTATGGTTTATCGGGTCGCTGATTCCGAAAACAACAGTTATTTTATAATCTAACATAACCGACGTGACACAAGATCACTCCTGTGGGGGTGCGATGGGGTTGAAATGTCATAATATCAATATGGGTGTTGATTCTATGGTTTTCTGAGACGTCAATTACAAAAATGGCATCGATTTGAAAACGTTGACACGAAATTTCCATCTCGGTATAAAAATCTAAGATTTGGAACACCCTGATGCAGAACCATAAAGGTTCAGCTAAACTATAAGAAATATAAAAATGACGCCTTAGCAAAAGTTGTTCAGCCTGATGAGTATTTTTTATTGAGGTATAAAAATCCAATATTTGGAACACCTAATGCAGATCCATAGTGGTTCAGCTAAACTATAAGAAATACAAAAATGACGCCTTAGCAAAAGTTGTTCAGCCTAATGAGTATTTTTTGTTGAGGTATAAAAATCCAAGATTTAGAACGCCTGATGCAGATCCGTAATGGTTCCGGTAAACTATAAGAAATATAAAATTGACGCCTTAGCAAAAGTTGTTCAACTTGATCAGCATTTTTTGTTGAGGTATAAAAATCCAAGATTTGGAACACCTGATGCAGAAACATAATGGTTCAGCTAAAATATAAGAAATATAAAAATGACGCCTTAGCAAAAGTTGTTCAGCCTGATGAGTATTTTTTGTTGATGTATAAAAATCCAAGATTTGGAACACGTGATGCAGAATCATAATGGTTCAGCTAAACTACAAGAAATATAAAAATGACGCCTTAGCAAAAGTTGTTCAGCCTGATGAGCATTTTTTGGTGAGGTATATAAATCCAAGATTTGGAACACCTGATGCAGAACCATAATGGTTACGGTAAACTTTAAGAAATATAAAAATGACGTCTTAGCAAAAGTTGTTCAGCCTGATGAGTATTTTTTAATTGAGGTACAAAAATCCAATATTTGGAACACCTGATGCAGGACAAAGCTAAATTTATTTGCATAAACAACATGGTGTATACAATAAATTATAGCTTAAAAAAATAACTAAAAAACACGCTATAATAGCAAATAGAACTAAAAAAGCTACTTAAAAAATCAATAAATAGTTTAACAAAATATTGATTGTATTGTAAAAAAATAACCGCGCAGTGCTACTTTTATGCTGTAGCTATACCTGCTACAAGTTAGACACAATCGTTTTATTTATTTACAAAGGTAACGTGGTCTATTTAGTCAGTTTATTTTAGACGTGTACGCTAAAATTGAAATGGAACGATTGGTATATATTCGCACAAACCAGAAGAATGCGTGCATTTGTGGGACGCTATGTAGCAAGATTTTGTTAGATGTTTCAGTTTTCATTGTTAGATGTAACTGTTTTTCTTAGATGCTTCAGGAGGGACTGGAAAAACATACCTGACGAGAGCAATCATCGCTGAAATCAGGCGCCAAAATAATATCTCTCAGCATCATATTACTTCTAGGCGGAATGACGAATGGCGGAATGAATTTTTAGTTGTTTTTATTTAGTACTAATTTAGGGATAATATTTACAATAAGAATATTTACAAATAAAATATTTACAAAGAGGTAGAAAAAAAAGGAAGAAAAGAAATAAAACAAAAATTATAAATAAATATTATACTCGATTTAAACAGAACGGAAATAACGACATGCTTTGTGACACGAAACTGTGACAAAGCGAAAATGTTTCAGGATTGCTGTCTAATCGTTTCAGATGAATGCGAAAAAAAAACAATAAGGCAGTAGAAGCTGTAGATAGAACTTTACGTGCCTAAGAGTTTTCAATAATATTATTAAAATTTGGGGAAGATCTCCTTCCTGAAGTAAAGTCAATGTTTAGCAGCGAAATATGTATAATTGAAGCTGAGATTCTCACTGGAAGTGGTGCCGATGAAACTGTATTTATTCCGCGTATACCACTCTTCCTTCTTACGGCCGTGTGGTTTCCGGCAGACTAGAATAGAATCACTCCGTCTCTTCCCGTGGATGTTGTACAAGGCGACTATGGGAATAGTTTTTGTCCCAGAAATTATTATTGTTGTTTATTGTACCTGGTTCTATTTTCGACTGTATGTATTTTTTTAAATTCAATCATTTCTCCGTCAATTGTACAGCAATTTTAATAATTCTTATTCGTTTGAGAGGGTACACTCTCCAGGTGGTCCCATATTAAAATGAATGTTGCTAAGCGCAAAACTCGAGAACGGCTCGACCAATTCTGCTAATTTTTATTTTAATATTTTCGTTAAGGTATAAGGTTCTTATGTAACATAAAAATTGCGAGGAAAAGAAAACAACACTCTCTACCCGTGCGAAGCCGGGGCGGGCAGCTAGTAACAGTATATAACTTGATCAGCCGAAGTAAATTCTAACATGCATATACAGCATAATGTAAGTATACAATACTAATTGATTTTAACACGTACTTTAGTTAATTTCATTATTTTCCGAGGGAAATTCGGCTACATAAGAATTAAGTTCATCTGCATGAAAGATCCTTACAAAGGTAATGTATGCACAAGCTACTAGGATCAATCGCCTTTAGGCATATAATTTATTAAGGTCGTCATGTAAATTTGTTGAAATGTCACGATAATTTTAGATGTCGAAAAAACAACTGACTGCTACTGACTTAGTACTTTATTAGCATAATACTGTCGTAAAAATAACAAATATAAATTTTACACTATCAGCTTACAACTCGAAATATAACAGTATAACTTGATGAGCCGAAGTCAAATCTAACATGCATATACAGCATAATGTATTCACATTGAGTCATGCGGTATCAGTTAAGGCGGCGATACATCACCCAACGGAGTGCGACACGGCACACGGCACGCCTCATGATTACTCGCTGCACTACTCGATGGCTATCTCCAGACCGTTCGCTACCGACTGAATACGCCTCCCTTCAATCTAACGCAAAGAAAAATAGGTAGGTTTTTTTTTTTTATATTCAACGATGTAGATACTGTTTTATGACGAGAATACGTCTTTCAATTTGCTACCATACGGGAGCAATCTAATGATAACAAAATCAGGGGATACAGATTGGCGTTGTAGTTTCGAATCTATGCTCTACATTCAAAATTAAATCACACCACTGCCCCCTTAGCCAAGTGTAATTCGTAGCGTAACGAACGTTAGATAGATCACGTGACATTTGTCAAAATCGAACGTTTTAGTATGAGAATTGACAAATGTCACGTGATCTATCTAACGTTCGTTACGCTACAAATTACACTTGGCCAGGGGGGCTGGATAGATGAAGGATCAAAGAATTTATTACGCTAAGTAAGGACTGACGTGCGGGGAGGGGGAAGCGCTGTCATTTTGATATAATTTTAGTGCATATAACGTATTCACGTACAACACACGGCCGTGTTTATGACACAGCCACACCCTTTTTTTTTTATTAATCGAGGTTATCTAAAAGAAAAGGCCCTGTACGAACGGTGAAAATACTTGTTATGCACAATGGTACATATGCCTGGTACTTATTATGATAGGCCGCTTCCGATCTCAATGGCATCATTGCGCGTGTCAGTCCAATCGATCACGCAAGTTAAACAACGTCGACCGTAGCCTGTCTATGGATGGGTTTATTTATATCGCCGCAGTTGAGCAGCGTGGTTTGAACTGTTACGTTATCGTAGCGACTTAGTCGCTGAAGCTACATATATTTTTCATACCTTTAGATAAGAGATGATTTCATCTCCGGACTTCTGGAAAAATGATTCTTCTGTAATGCTCGGCAAGGAGGGAGTGAGACATGTAGTTTTACTTCTATCGTGTGCTCAAGCACACACCGTTTTTTTTAATATATAAATGAACAAAAATATAATAGAGATAATAATATATAAACCTAGAAAGTCATTCAGTTTGTGTTGTATTTTTTATTTTATATATACATTATTAGCGTATGAAAATACATTATAAACTAAAAAAACTAATCTTATAATTACTTAAAAATAATACTAATTAAATAAAAGAATTGTAATTAAAACTACGGTTCAAATATCTAACACACTGTCAACACTGTCTAGTAAAGTTCTATAAATACCCTCTTAATATTTTTATTTTTAATAAATCAAATCAATCATTTTATCTGCATAGAATAGGTTAACATATCTTAAAATAATATAATGTAAGTGTTCTATTCTGCTAACATACATTAACATGCAAAACTTTTAAGTTTAATAATTTAAGAATTAATGCACACTATAAATACAGGAAGTTATAAGCCACTGTTTTAGCTTCTTTTATACATGAGTCTCGAAAGGTCTGTCTTATACATTTCTGGTATTTTATTGAAAACTCTAATGCACATACTGTAACAACTTTTAGTAAATAATGACGTTTTTGGAATAAAATCTAGTGCAAGTCTATTAGAATTTCTAGTATTTCTAGGATGTACTTCTCTGGCCGTTTTAAAGAGATGAGGATGTTGTTTTACAAATTTAAAGACTTCGAGTATATATACATTCCAGGCATAGTAAGTATTCCCAGCTTACGGAATAAAGGCTTACAACTTTCATATGGTGCTTGACAACATATAGCCAGAACACTAAATTAAATAATCATCTGTCATAGATTGCAAGGTATCTACCATAATGTTTTGGACTATAACACCTGTTTGTTTACCTTGATAATGCCATAAGGCGAAACCGGTCGGTAAAGTAAAAATAATTGACTGGAACCATACAAGTGATTTTACTAATAAAAAACAACTGTGCCATGTGGGATCAGTTAAGGCGGCGATACATCAGCTACACCTTGTGATTACGCGATACGATGGATATCTCCCACTACCAACGGCAGACAGCACACGCCATCAACCCCATTGTGCAGTGCATTTTGTATCGACGACTTTGTAATAGTTTGCTATTATTAATAACTAGCTACCCGCCCCAGCTTCGCACGGGTAGAACGTGGTGTGTGTAAATTTTTACGTCTTTTATAAGAACCTTCCTTATAACTTAACGAAAATATGGAAACAAAAATTAGCAGAACTGATCGAGTCATTCTCGAGTTTTGCACTTAGCAACATTCATTTTTATTTATGTAGATTTACTTTTTTATTTTATTCTTTCTTTTTTATATGTAAAGAATAAGTAAAACACCTTTAATGAAAATAGCTATGTCAATATTTAATCTAAAATAGGTACTTTCCCTCAGTTTCAAATTATTTTTTCCGTCCTTCACACATACTCATAGTACCTATATATTTTACATTTTAGCCCTCAATACACAATGTAAAACATACACAACACATTTTACAACACATATTTTAAACTTTAAATTCATTAACCCATTTCAATCACCCACCACATTACAGCGAATATGAACACTTAAAGTTAAAAATTAATAAACAAATTATCATCTTTGTCATCATCAGTGTGAATCTAAGTACACACTGCTTTTTTTATATATACTACGTCGGGTGGCAGCTTTCCATCAGGCGGGCAGTATGCTTGTTTGTCATCTTAGTGGTATAAAAAAAACAATTATCAATGTAGTAGGTACCTCAATCTATTTTGTCATGTATTAAGTTTTACATATTTTATATTTTGCATTGTGTTAGACAATGCAATGTATTGTTCAATGTATTTTTTTTTTTATATATACTACGTCGGGTGGCAGACAAGCATACGGCCCGCCTGATGTGAAGCGGTTACCGTAGCCATATTAACGCTCGCAACATAAAATATCGCTCGCTCGCCGCCACCCCCGCTGCCAACGCAGCATCTCCTTCCTTTCTGGTGATCTCACTCACTCGCAGGAACACAACAACCCTCAAGGTAATTGTTATTTGGCTGCGGTATTCTGTAAGGTGGAGGTACATTCTCCAGTCGGGTAGCTTACAATTATGCTCCCTACCTCTCTTTTCGCCAGAGCTTCGTTTGTCAGTCAGCAGGGTGCACCGCGTGCAGGTGAAGTTGGCTTTGGTTCAAAGGTGTTGATGAACCACTTACACCCCAAATGTATAGTTTGAGTACAATTATGTATAGTTTGAATAATTATGTAACAAACAATACATGTATAGTTTGCAGGCGGGGCCGTATGCTTGTCTGCCACGCGACGTAGTATAAAAAAAAAAAAACAACCTTTAAGGTTGGCTGGAAGAGATCTTGCAGAAATAAGCTGACCTTTATAATCATCTGTGTAACATCAATTTGTTTTGTATTAGTACGTAGTACTATTACTTATACTGTGGAGTACCACATTATATATTTTCTTCATTGCATAACTAGTAAGTTATGCAATGAAGAAAATATATAATCCTGCATTAGAAATACACCGTCTATATCAGC
Organism: Hypsopygia costalis; assembly: GCA_937001555.2. NCBI lineage: Eukaryota > Metazoa > Arthropoda > Insecta > Lepidoptera > Pyralidae > Hypsopygia > Hypsopygia costalis. The sequence continues at coordinate 9,268,622 of OW443335.2, forward strand.
CTTAACGTAACAGATAACACATGTACATAAATCCAGTAATCCTAGGAGACTTGTAGTTATATCATCCAGTTCTCTACTAACCGAAGACAAAGTTTCGAATCGACAAATGTACTTGAGCACTGTTCCGCGAATACATTTTTGAAATGTTACATCATATTTTATGTCAGAAGTTGTAACTCTCAACATTTCTTGAAAATGTATAAATGTGAAAATGTATGAAATATGGTATCGATGTAATCCATTTTCGGATCTATTTTATTTTAGTCTTATTGAATGGTTAGTAATGGCTATTATTTCTGGTTATGATTCTTTAGCGACAAATGTAAGTAAAATGTAATGTAAATTGACGAGCTCGGTGGTCGAATGGTTAGCAATGGCCACTTTGACTCCGAGGTCGCGGGTTCGATCCATTGGTCACACAAGGCAAACATTTGTGTGCATGAACATGTCTGTTTGTCTTGGTCTGGGCGTTTCCATGTATTATAAGTATGTATTTACAAAAAAAAATGTATTTAAGTACATTTATCAGTTGTCTAGTACCCATAAGATAAGCTTTGCGCTTAATTTGTGACTAAATAGCGCTATGTAAATTGTCCTCAAATATTTATTTATTTACTTAATGTCACATGAATTGAACTTTTTTCTATATGAGAGGGGGTCGAACAAGCATGTGGGTCACCTGTAGGAAAGCAATCACTACCGCCCATGGAGCAACACCAAGGGGTCGCCGATCCGTTTCCAGCCTATGCTCTTTCCTTTGTTTCTTCTTTCATTCGCAGGGACACAACTACCCTCAAATTTGGCTGCGGTGTTCTGTGAGGTGGAGATATTTCCCCAGTCGGGCACCTTAAAAATACGCTGTGCCCTACCTCTCTTTTCGCCAGAGCCTCGTTGCAGCATTATATATACAAAAAAAATATTTTATTATAATATCAGTTACCTTGTACCCATAGTCCAAGCTTTGCTTAGTTTGGAACTAGATGGCAGTCTGTAACTCGTCCAAAAACATTTATCTATATTTATGTTCATTAGACTAGACGGCCGCGTGTAATTTGTACAGGAATTTTATTTATTTAATATACATCCATTCCCACAATATTTCTTTATAATGTTAAAGCTAACAATATATCTGCGTATGAACGTGTTGACAATCATGTTGCCAGATATTTTAATTGACAACATGACCAACACGGCTTACATATTGGTTAATGTATGGCAGCTTTTAGTAGGATCGAAGGACATCAATGCTCGGTGTACCAAGCTAATCTACCTTTTTTTTACATACAAAAACAAGATATAAACTCACGTGAAAATATGTCTGTTATTAATACATTTATTAATTGTTTCTCTGAACCCAAGATTCCTATGCTCAATTCCAAACGTTTATCGCAGTAATATGCGGCTTATTAAACTTCACCACAGGAAATATAATTTTTTTGTTTTCACTTCTAAAATTACAGTAGAGCAATTCCGCTAGCAATTACATGGACGCAATTAAAAGTGCCTCTGTTACACCGGCATCCCGGGAATCGCGGGGATCCCGGGCCGGGAATTACTCAGTCCGCAAGTATGAACTGACCCTAAACTGACCCCACCTCAGGTTACGGTTGAGTGAACATGTGTTTTGAGATTTAGCTGGTACTCGCTGTACCCGCGACTTCGTTCGCGCGAAATAGTTTTTTCTTATTATTTAGTTATATTAATAAAATATAAAAGTAACCTAAGTTACTCCTTATTACATCAGCTATCTGCCAGTGAAAGTCCCATCACAATCAATCCAGACGTTTCAGAGATTAGTCGCAACAAACAGACAGACAAAAATTGTAAAAAATGTTATTTTGGTATATGTACCATGTACATATATTAAAAAGCGGTTATTTTAATATTACAAACAGACACTCCAATTTATTTATCTGTATGGATGGAATTTTGGCTGGGATGGAACAATTTTACTTACGAACACACCCCATAAATTCTTGAACAAAACGAAACTGAACTACATCGTAATAAAAGTTTAGGAAACATAATTATGATAAAAACCAAAGAAAACCGAGAAGTTCTTGAGCATTTTAAAGTAAAGGAAGTGGTTTTACATGTAACTACTAATACTATTTCTTATTCTGTGATATAACAATGATAGATTCATCTTATTTTGAGTATATGTACAAGCAGTCCGTAGATAACAAAATACATATTATGTAAAATAATTTTGTGTTTTTATAAATAATTAAGAAAACTTTAACATCTATTTTACTGGGTTCACGATATTGTTGAGGAGCTCGGTGGCGTCGTTGCGCGTGTCAGTTCCATCAAACATGCAAGTTAAGCAACGTCGATCGTAGCCTGTCCATGGATGGGTTTAGTTCCTTCGTGCTTCGGAGGGTGCGTTAAGACGTCGGTCCCGATTGTTGTCTTTATAGATGACAGTCGTTAAGTCAAGTAAGCCAATAGCCTTTAAGTGGCTTGAGAACACTGTCCTCCGCCAACCCGTAGTTGAGCAGCGAGGGGGAGTTTGCTTGCTCTAAACACCTTCAATCGAGGGGAGAACCATATCCCAGCAGTGGGATGAATAAGGGTTGACGATTCGTCGTCAACCCCGATATTTTTACCCGACTGCCGAAGAATCTAGAGTTTTTGATCATATCTATATGAAGTATGTGTAATTCTTTGGCTGTGGCAAGCATATAATATGGGATCCTTCAAACGAAGCGTGAAGAAGCATTTTGTATGCCAGCATGGCGGCGTCAAGTGACATCAAGGTCTCTTGTCCGTCGCCGATGCAATTGGGGCTCCTCTTTTTGCTTACTATCAGGCGAAGTGGAGCCAATATGCTGAGCTAATATAAAAAAAAATATAAAAAATAAAAAGCTGTGCAAAAAACTACCTGTCAAAGCTTTCCCAAAAGACTACAGATTGGGGTTTTCAAAAAGGGCGTAAAGAGGTTTTTACAGGAACGGCCACGCGCATGTGACGCCCCTGGTGTTACAGCCGTCCATAAGTTGCGATAACAGCGGCGGTACGCGTGTTTACCACCTTGGTAGTGTAAAAAAGGGGTGTAAGTAGCTCATCAAGATCTTTAGAGCCAAAACCAACCTAGCTACCGTGGTGCACTCTGCCGATTAACGAGAGAGACTCTGGCATTAGAGAATTAGGATAAGTATTTGTAAGCTGCTGAAGTACCTCAATCTCATAGAATACCGTAGCCAAATAACAATTCACTTGAGGATTGTTGTGTTTTTGCGATAGAGTGAGGCCACCTGAAAGGAAGGAGATACATAAAGGCAGCGGGGATAGCGGCGCGCGAGCCAGCCCCCTTACCACCATCTCTTATTGCGATTCAATAATTGAATAGATTGCTTATTCATACCAATGAATAAGCGACTCTATTCCATTTGAAATAGAGTAGTTTATTCATTGGTATGAATAAGCAATCTATTCAGTTATTGAATCGCAATAAGAGATGGTGGTAAGGGGCTGGTTTCATGTTGCGAGCGTTAATATGGCTACGCTTCACACCAGCGGGGCCGTATGCTTGTCTGCCACCCGACGTAGTATATAAAAAAAAATCTGCAATCTACAGCTAATCGCTAGATGGATAACATAGGTTACTTGCTATGTCATTCGTCTTTGATTTTCTCTCTAGTGGAAATTTCGTCTCTAGTTGAAGTTACATAAGGCATATTATGGGATATAAAGTCAGAAATGTTATGTATACGTCTATGTAGGACGATAATAACAAACAAACAAAATAATAGAATTTTGCAGTCGACTTTATTATTAATCGTTATAAAACGTAATTTTCAAATAAATTTTATTTTCCTCATAATATAATTTTAATTGGACGAACTCCGTGGTCGTATGGTTAGCAATGGCCATTTTGACTCCGAGGTCGTGGGTTCGATTCACAAGACAAATATTTGTTTACATGAACATGTCTGTTTGTCTTTATTTAAGTATAATACCAGTTACCCAGTACCCATAGTACAAGCTTTGCTTAGTTTGGGACTAGATGGCAGTGTGTAACTTGTCCAGGAATAATTATTTATTTAATTAAACGATGTACTTTTCTAATATACGAGCTCGGTGGCGTAGCGGTCAATGACGCGGCTTCGACACCAACGCTTGTGGGTTCGATTCACAACATAGGAAAAACATTTCTGTGCATGAACATGTCTGTTTGTCTTAGTCTGGGTGTTTTCTATGTACCTATCATAAGTATGTATTTTCAAAAAAAAATGTATTTACGTATGTTTATCAGTTGTGTTGTACCCATAACACAAGCTTCGCTTACTTTGGGCCTAGATGGCGCTGTGTAATTTGTCTGACAATATTTATTATTATTATTATTTAATATAATTAATTTTACATACCTACCTCCTAACTATTTTGCTTACGTTGAGTTTTATTTTAATTCAGCGTAGAATACCTTCCCTGGTGTAATCTTCATAATGGAGTTTGCACGTAGAAAATTTTGCTTTCCGAAGTGAGAAATTCACAACAAAGATTTACTTCTCAAAACCAAGAGAGGATTCGCTTTATACATGGAATTTAAGTTTCTTGGTTCACCACTACCATTGTACTTACGGAAAAGCAAATTAAAAATAAATAAAAAAATATCGTATAGATTTCTTTACGATATTTTTTTATTTATTTCATCATCATCAGGTCCATTTTAGTCTCCACTACAGGAGCACGACCCTGTCTCGTCCGTCCTAGACAGAAGGAGGATTTGACCTACAGTCCCCACGCTGGCCAGACGGGTTGGGGAGGCCTGATCGATATTTGATAATGGAAATACTTTGTCGCCTTGTACGACATCCACGGGAAGAGACGGAGTGATTCTATTCTAGTCTGCCGGAAACCACACGGCCAATAAATTAAATTTATTTATTTATTTAAATAATCATAATAGCTTAGTACATCGTCAACCCTTATTCATCTCAATGCTGGGATACGGGTCTCCTCTCAATTCAAGGGGTTTAGACCATACTGCACCACGCTCAACTGCGGGTTGGTGGAGGCCAGTGTTTTCAAGCCGCCTAAAGACCACTGATTTGGCTTAACGACTGTCATCTAATGGCAATGGCTGGGACCGACGGCTTAACGTGCCCTCCGCAGCACGGAGGAGCTCGAGATAAATAAAACATGGACTGGCTACGGTCGACGTTGCTTAACTTGCGTATTCGATTAGATTGTCACGCGCAACGACGCCATCGAGCTCCACAATATATTAGTACGAATAAGTGGAATTCGCTGTAACTTGTAAGTGAAGAAAACAAGTGGCCTGCTCCGAAGTGAAAAACCGATGTTTCGGACGAATGTCCGGAATTTGTTCGATACGAATTTCCTTCGTTTGAACCGTGGCTATGAATTTTTAATTCAGCAGAGCCAAATTTACTGTCAAAATAACATAATATATAAAACGCTCGTGGGTTCGATTCCCACACAGGACAAACATTTGTGTGCATGAACATGTCTGTTTGTCTTGGTTTGGGTGTTTTCTATGTATCATAAGTATGTACGAGGGCGGGATGATAAGTAACTAGCCTAATAAGAAAACACTTAACTTTCCGTGTTTAAATTAATTTTATTTTTCGACATAGTCTCCGTGAACCTCTACGCACTTATTCCATCTTCGTTCTAAAGCAGTAATGTCTTTCATAAAATGATTTCTTTCGAGGCCTGCAATATATACAATATATGCTCTTCTATAGCGGCTATGACTTCTTCATTTGTGGCACATTTCTGTCCGCCCAAAAAAGTTTTGAGCTTAGGGAATAAGTGGAAGTCTGATGGCGCTAGATCAGGTGAACAAGGTGGGTGGGGCAGCAAATCATACTTCAATTGGTTGATTTTTGCCATAGCTCTAACACATGTGTGAACCCTAGCGTTGTCTTGGTGGAAGATGATTTTTTTTTTCGCCAAACCTGGTCGTTTTTGCTGAATACATTGATGAAGCTTATCTAGAAGATTAGCGTAGTATTCTCCATTAATTGTTTGACCTTTAGGAAGGTAATCTATCATAAAGATCCCATCCTACCATCAGCATCCCAAAAGACGGAAGCCATCACTTTTCCAGCCGAGTTTACAGCCAAGGCTTTTTTTGGAGCCGGGCATCCCGACTGAGTCCATTGTTTTGTTTGATTTTTTGATTCTGGCGTGTAATGATGAACCCATGTTTCATCTGTTGTTACAAATCGACGTAAAAAAACGACCTTATTACTCTGAAAACGGTCCAGACATACTTTTGAGTTTTGCACCCGAATCCTTTTTTGATCGTGCGTAAGCAATCGCGGCATCCAACGGGCCGATAACTTTTTCATATTTAATTCCTTACTTAGGATATGATGTACTCATTCTTTTGAGATACCTGTAGTGTCAGCTATTTCAGATAACTTCAATCGTCGATCTGCTAAAACCATATCATGTACTTTCACGACCATTTCCGGAGTCGTGACGCTTTTTGGACGTCAGGGGCGGGCTTCATCTTGGACACATATACGACCGCGTTTAAACTCAGCCACCCAGTTTTTTACTGTGGCATGAGAAGGAGCACATTCACCCAAAATATTATTTAACTCGTCATAGATATCTTTCCCCTTCATGCCCTTCATATGAAGAAACTTTATCACCGCTCTTTGTTCAATTTTATCAATTTTGAAAACAGTTGACGAAATATATTTTCAAATTACAAAAAATCAATAAAATTTTCACGCCACCAAATTCAAATCTAGAACACAGGTGTCCAGAGATACGAATTTAAAAATGACATATATATTTTTTTTAATTTTAACTTTTTAAATAGCAGTGGCTAGTTACTTGTCATCCCGCCTACGTATTTACAAAAAAAAATGTATTTACGTATGTTTATCAGTTGTCTAGTACCCATAACACAAGCTTCGCTTACTTTGGGGCTAGATGGCACTGTGTAATTTGTCTGACAATATTATTTATTTATTTATTATATATTTGTGTTCTCGAACTCTTTATATTAAGATAAGGGAAAATTTGTCAACTTTGTACTATTTATTCCATTTCACTAAATTTATTTTTACCGACCGGCTTCGCAACAACTTTTTTTCAGTCTTTTTGAAATACCTTTATTAAGTTGTAAAGGCAAAACGGGCTGGTAAAAATAATTAATTTAATTAGGGTGAGGCCAAACGAGCGTAATTTTGTGAGTTGTGAGTCGCGTAAGTCACGTCGTTTTCATATAAATGTACAGTGGCGACGCAAATGTATCCACCATTTGTATGAAACTGACGTTAATTACACGACTCACAAGTCACAAAATTACGCGCTCGTTTGGCCTCACCCTTAGCACCCCTTAGGTAGAACAGTACAACCGATTTTATTAAAATCACAAGATTTTTTTGTGTATTCGCAGTTTACGTGAAAATATACAACGTAACTACCTACTCAAAATACTGGTATACGCTTATGTGCTTACTAAAATTGGTTTAGTAACTTGTTCACAGCAAATGGATGTTACCTCACTGCACAGTACCAATAGCAGTAAATAATGGTATCTAAGCCAGCCATAAAAAGTAGGTACATCGATAAAGTCTACATACCAGCCCCCAGCCAAGTATAATTCGTAGCGTAACGAACGTTAGATAGATCACGTGACATTTGTCAAAATCGAACATTTTCGTACACAAATGACAAATGTCACGAGATCTATCTAACGTTCGTTACGCTACGAAATACACTTGGCTAGGGGGGCTGGTTTTTTAACAATTTTTTCGACACAATTAATTCTTGTTTGTCCCCCTAGTGGTATATAAAAAAATTTAGTGTCAGATGAGTTCCGTTTTCGTCCGCGGGAGACGCTTATGCAGAGAAGCTGCCCTGCCGGGGGGGCTAGCCAAATGGCAGTTTGCGAAGTAGAAAAGCGTAGCGATCGCTAATTTGAACTGTGGAGCTCATACTAAAATGTTCGAATTGACAAATGTCACGTGATCTATCTAACGTTCGTTACGTTACTAATTTGTTGGCTAGGGGGGCTGATCTGTTTGGTCAATGATTCATTTTAAATATCATTTGAGTTTAATTGAGAATGAATTTGAGTTTAAAATGAATCCGGGTGGAGTAATTTTATTGAAATTATAAGATGTTGTCGACCATCAGGTTTTATAAAATCCGTCCACAAAGCAGAATTCCGTCCTTAGCTATTGCAAACCTATGATAGAGTTAAGTTAAGTGTTAAGTGATTTTTTTTTACTTGTCGCTTGATACAGCTCAAGTATTTTGTGGTTCTTAAACTTTCTACGATCGGACTCGAATGTTTCAGAACGCACTGAGTTGTCGGAAAGTTGATTAGCTGTCAAATGGCAATGATGACATTTGGGAATTATTGTTTGTTAACCCGATAAATTTCGATATGATTAGATAAATAACATCTAAAGGAGCGAATTTGCCTGATATCGAGGAGAATTTCTTCACGAGGCACCCTACCCGCGGAAGTCGCTTGCGATAGCGAGAATCGTCCGTTTTACCCCGCGGTAGCTGAGTGCCAACCCCGCATTATAAAAAGTAATTGAAATATTAAACAGATACGTTTTATTTCGGCGAAACCATATTAGACACGTGTTCACCCGACTAGGAGCTAGAAAGTATATCTAAACCGGTGATTCGTGGGTCTATGAGCAATTGTAACACGAGACACGCGCCGAATAAGTCGCTGGAGCTAACCATAAGCAGCATTGATTGCTTACCATCTACGCAGGCATAGGCAGGTCGTATACTTGTTTATCGCCTTATTTGTATTAAAAAAGAAGTTATATATATTTAGGGATGTTAAAAAGTTATATAAGAACTTCGACTGCCGCTCACAATGAGTTTATCAAGCTCCTGTTGTATGAGAAAAAGCTCCTCTTAAATCCCTTAATTCTCTGTGTTTATGTGTTTCACATAATGAACCAGCAAGCACTGCAATTTAAACAACTCTGACAATGTTCTAAGCGAAAATATGAAGGCGAATACGAAACCCCAAGTAGGGATGCATGTCAAATGCCTACTCGCAAGTCTTGAAACTTACACAATTATACTTGAATGCTAGCGCCGAGACATCCTGCTCCCCAAGGATCGTGAGAAAATACCTCGAGTGTGGAAACGCTAAAGCGGTAAGCGAGCGTCATAAACGACCTCTCACCACGCTGGCAATGCAAAAGATTTTCGTGTATGCATCAAAATCACATTTCTACTTATGGTATTGAATATTTAAGTTATTTTGCACATATTCTGTATCTTTATTTAGTTTTAAATGCTAAGTAGTTTGTTTGTATTTGTTTACCTATAATCGCCAATAGCAAAATGGCAAAGTCCGTGTGGTTTTCGGCAGACTAGAATAGAATCACTCCGTTTCTTCCCGTGGATGTCGTACAAGGCGACTAAGGGAAATACACTATAAAACATCGATCAGGCCTCCCCAACCCGTCTGGCCAGCGTGGGGAGTGTAGGCAAAATCCTCCTGTCTGGGACGGACGAGAGAGGGTCGTGCTCCTGTAGTGGAGACTAAAATGACCTGATGATGATGAATCGCCAATCTATAAGTTTATGGAAGTAAAAAAGTAAGTTTTAAGGATCTCGATGGCGTCGTTGTGCGCGTCAGTCTAATCGAACAATGTGAAACAACGTCGACCGCAGCCTGTCTATGGATAGGACTATTTATCTCGAGCTCCTCCGTGCTTCGGAGAGCACGTTAAGCCGTCGGTCCCGGCTGTTGTCATTAGATGATAGTCGTTAAGCCGAGTCAGTGGCCTTAGGGCGGCTTGAAAACATTGATTTCCGCCAACCCGCAGTTGAGCAGCGTGGTGGAGTATGCTCTAAACTACTTCGATTGCGGGGAGACTCGTATCCCAACAATAAGATGATTATGGGTTGACGAAGAACAAGATGAGTTTATCGAGACAGAACATTTATATGGCAACAGTAACCGCTTGACATCAAGCGGGCATATACCTGTTTGCCACCCGACGTAGCATAACAGTAGAGACCGTGTATACGCCGTCGAAGCATTGTCATTTGCGAACATACAATCGCAGAAACTAATATCGTGAAAATATTTCGTAGTTCCCTATTTTCACGATCTAGAGCCGAGACAATCCTTCATCACTTAATGAATGAATTCACGCTCATTACGCGCCAACCGCATTAAAATTCACAATTCACTTATACAAGAGACTACAGTTAAACTTTAATATAGCAGGTGGCGAATTGAGTAAAAGTTTCTCTGTGAGTCACAGGCTGTGTGTAATTATATCGGAGGGAACTCCAAGTCGGATGCTGCGCCATGAATATTCTATGCTAGGAGAATCGTGAGGGAACTTGGAACTAGTATCAGTGTCATGTAGAGAGTGTGTCGTGTCTCTAGTGCCAGTAATTACGCCCGTCTTCAGTTTCGTACTGCTGCGAGTCGAGTGGCCTATTCGATATTAACAATTTGATCAGTCTACGCACCTTGGAAATAATATATGTGACTAACAGCAGTTTGTCTTTATACGTGAACATTTTTGTTTTTTAACCTCAAGACCTATTCCCACCTCTGTGTCTCCTGTGTAGCCAGGATTAACAGCGGCGACCACCAAAAAAGGCAATGAACAGTGAAGTCCATTGCAGTCCCGGCGCGTTAAGATTACGGCTACCTTGGAACTCACAAGGAATTTAATCAGAAGAAAATTAAACAAGTAAGAGTATGAGTTTTTAGAGTATGACTTCACCTCCTAGCAATGCAAGAGACAGCAATATGGCAAATAAGGCATTAACAGAATAAACAGATGGCTAGTGAAGTGTAGCTCAACTGCCGTGCAAAACGGATTTTATGTATCTAATACTGACACTTCAGTCGCCAGATAGGAATGAGTTGCTGCGTTGCCCGCTCCCAACTCAGTAAGTTATGATCGTTTATTCCTACGGTAACCGCTTCCCATCCGTCGGGCCATATGCTTGTATGCAACCTGATGTAATATAAAAAAAACATACAAACTTATTGATTGACGTGTGTATAACAAATCACTAATACTACAATATACAATAACTGGTCTATTTTCAGCATCAAAACTTTGTTGCTGCATTCGTGGTGAAAATACACTCGCCTGTTGTACTGTAAATAATTGATAGCCTCCCTGAAACCAGTTGTTTGTGTTGAAACAACTACGTGTACTCGACGTGCCGTGCAAATTCTGGCCACTGAGTCTCCCGAGTCGAACTTTAATTGCTTACGCACACAAGAGAATACTCCGTCTATCTACAATTCTACATACACTACTTTAGTCAATAGTATACTCTCCAGTAGAATAATAATAATATACCTTTATCACAGCATAAGTACAGTATGGCACCTCCCTGCCGCTCTCGCATGTGGACCTCGCTTCCCCTCTGAGACAAATCTGGAACAGTTATATGGCGCCACACGCACACACACTCAATCACGCTCTGCGCAGACGTCATTGTTTATGTGGTAGTAAACGACGTGACATTTGTATGGAGTGGCCGGGGTATGCCTTTATAAGTACTATATTTATGTAATGAATAAAAGTATTCATATTATATTTATAATATAGACGTCCGTCCCTCTTTTGTAATAGCACAGCATCTAATCCTCGCAAATCATTTTCATAGCCCATTTATTTTTCAACACATTTCGCAATAGTCCGACACCTACCGAGACCTGCTTATGGGTATACCACTCCTTTGACATATATACAGGTCACGGTGGGTATACAACATTACATTAATGTTCTCAAACGGGCGTCTACGCGTTGGATCGATATCCCCGTGCACGCCCTAAAATGACCGGGCTGGACCCGTGATTAACAAGTTTTAAGTTAATTAAAAAAATCAAAAACCCGACTGCACCTACAACAAATTTGTTAATCACGCGTAACAATAATATAATTCCATACAAGCAAAGCCGCAGGGAAAAACTAATATATCAAATATATATTTGAAATCAGGTCATCGAGACCTTTATTTTGATACCTTGAACTGTAAAAATAAGAAGAAATCTGGTATTCGTATTCGTTATAATACCAATTGATACTCATCACTATAGTATCGTTATGTTACTCGTTAATATAATGAATACAAATCAAATCAAATCAAAATCAAAATATCTTTATTCCTTGGATTTTATAAAACACTTAGAAACGTCATACAAATTAAATATAAGAACATGTATCGAAGAGCTTAGATTCACTTTCATCACACTATCTTGAATGTGAAAGTGAATTTAAGTGCCAGTTCCGGCGACGGGGCTTCTTGAGAAGAACTGGCAAGAAACTCAAGGCCGATTCTTTTAATTGCCAATATCGTTACATTAAATACAAATACAATCATTAACATAACATAACAAGAACAATTCATTTCCAAATACTTTTATAATTTATGTAATCTAAGATAAAATAGCAAGCCTTTTGACATAGTCTAGTATTGTTATATTTCTTAAATTTACCCATGGATAATTTAAACGCGTCGTTTGGAAGTTTATTGTAGAAGCGTATACATTGACCTGGGAACGAGTTAGAGATTTTAGGGAGCCTAGTAATATGCACAGCGAGTTTGTTTTTATTTCTTAAATTTAATTGTGTGTCATTGTGTGTAAACAATTTTGATACAATCGAGTCCTGCCGCATACAGTACGACTTTGTTCGTATCTGGTTAACATACGGAAAGAGTAACGAATTGATATTCTATATGTTAAGTCGCCGTCATCCCTTATTCGTACCACTGCTGGGATATGGATCTCCCATCAATTGAAGGGGTTTAGACCTATCCACCACGCTGCGCAACTGCGGGTTGGCGGAGGCCATTGTTTTCAAGCCACCTATAGGCCACTGAATTGGCTTAACGAGACTACCTGCGCGTCTTTTGCTAATCAGTCCCCTTGCTACCATCTCTTATTGCGATTCAATAATTGAATAGATTGCTTATTCATACCAATGAATAAGCGACTCTATTCCATTTGAAATAGAGTCGCTTATTTATTGGTATGAATAAGCATTCTATTCAGTTATTTAATCGCAATAAGAGATGGTGGTAAGGGGGCAGGGCTCTTTTGCTTATCAGAGGCAACCTGAACTGGAAGAGTTGATGCGGTTGACTTGGCTTTTAAAGACACCATCTTTAAAGGCCAAGTCAACCTTATCTGTTCACAAGAAACCCCAAACATTTAACAGTGAAGAAAGAAAGAGATTAATTAACGATTTATCGAATGATATTTTTTACTCTAATTATTTTTGCTAACGACACGTGCCAAATAAGTGTACGGCACGCCAGATAAAAAGCAGTTAATGTAGCCATAAGAGGCTTGCGATATTCTGCTGCTTGCTTGCTTGCACCCAAGCTGCTAACGTAGCAAATCCTCAAGAGTACTGTTATTTGCTGCGGTCTCTTGCAAGGTAGAGGAACTTCCCCAGTTCCCCTCCTCTCTTTCGCCAGAACGATTTTCGCAAAACGGCAGGGTGCTGCACGTGCACATGAGGTTGGCTTTGACTCTAAAGATAGCGTTAAGCCCCTATACCCCAAGTTATTTTCTAGTTAGGTACATTCACAATAAAACCACATTTTTTTTTAAGTAACAGATTACACATGTTAATATGTAAGATTATATACCTATAGCAAAAAAAGTCTGCAGCATTTAAAAAGCACAGCTTAGAAAAGATCTCTTTGACGACACCCTCACATGTAAGTTAAACATTAGTAAAAACTTTCCGAATAATTATAATGCGTTGCAGCGGGATCGAGAAGTGCACTCCAGAATAATGACGTGCCAGACCAGGGGTCCGTGCCAAAGATCTGCGAGATATAGAAACTGTCATCTAGATATGATATTTAATTACCGCATAGGTAGGGTTGGTAGATGTCGGGCTTTTTGAGACCATGTCCGTACAAATATTTATGTTTTTTTGACACGTACTAAACAAGCTTACGGCACGCCTGATGTAAAGCGGCAATTGTAGTCATAAAAACGTTCAAAATATGAGCAGTATGCTCTACCCACAGGAATCTAAATAACAATGACTTGTTATTCAGATTTCTTTGGCTTTACTTCTGTGTCGCTAGAGCTTCGTTTGCTTAACGGAGGGGTGCACCACGCGCAGGTGAGGTTGGCTTTGACTCCAAAGATGGCGGAGAAACAGTTACACTCCATAATCCGTCAATAAAAATAAACCACACGTCGTGCGCACACTAAATAATAGTATTTAGTGTGCGCACGACGAAACACTTTATGTAATTAATGAATGAAATAAGATAGCACACAGATCGGTTTTTTTTTTGTGAAAGTCAATTTTGTTTTTAAAAACATTATTTTTGCTACAACGACACGTGCCAAATAAGTGTACGGCACGCCAGATGTAAATGGAGCCATAAGAGGCTTGCGATATTGCTGCTGCTTGCTTGCACCCAAGCTGCTAACGTAGCAAATCCTCAAGAGTACTTTTAGTTGCTGCGGTCTCTTGCAAGGTAGAGGAAATTCCCCAGTTCCCCACGTCTCTTTCGCCAGAACGATTTTCGCTAGTCGGCAGGATGCTGCACGTGCACATGAGGTTGGCTTTGACTCTAAAGATAGTGTTAAGCCACTACACCCCAAGTTAATTTCTAGTTAGGTACATTCACAATAAAACCACATTTTTTCGAAGTAAAAAAAAAATTATAATCAGAAATCAGAAAAATGTTGGGCCAAATCCGGATATTTCTTAATTTTAAGACCTGATAACTTTAGACTTTATACTTTAACTTAGCATTCGTTTTACTACTTAGCGTTTCCGATACATCCAATTTTTATGGTTGCGGTATTATGTGCGACTATTAAAATAATTATAATTACTTCAACTTTATAGTACAATAACTTTGATAAACTCCATTAAAAGATTCATCCCGCAAATCCGTATAATGTCTATGTACACAATTAGGGCTGCCACAAATGAGATTTAATTCCGCAGCCTCGTTGACACGTCTAGCACGTATATTTTATTCAAGGCTCGTGACCGGAATCATGTAACGTGCCGACAATCGCGCGGGGATGTATCCCAAGACACATTGTATTTAGCAACCCCCGGGATGCTTACAAAATCGATACCACTCTAGGAATGAAGTATACTGTACATACTAGCGATTGTACAGATATCTTTATGGTGCATCATCATTATCAACCTGTTTTTATTCACTGCTGGATATCAGCCTTAAATTCTTTCCACCTTGATTGTTGAGGTCATCGGTACATCTAGTGAAAAATGGTCAATCTACTGCCATTCCAGCTTGGCTAACACTGAGTCGACAACTTTGGATCTCTGTCGAAATTCCTCGTTCCCAATTCAATACCTTAGAGCAGGGTTTCCCAACCTTTTTTACATCAAGGCTCCCCGGATCACAAATAATATTTTCATGCCCCCCTAATATTTTTTTCAGTAAGTACTTACAATAAAAATCGCATTATTTTAACATTTATTTTTATGTAATTTGTACAAAAAGAATCACAAAATGAACTTTGACTAAATTAAAACGTTTTTATCAACCAATCTATAAGAGTACTATAGTGACAATACTAGTGAGATACTTGAGCTTGCATTCGCCCTACAGTGTTTACTTCATTAACGCATTGAAATAATTTTTCTATTAAAAACACAAACGTCTCAAGCCCCCCTTGACATCCCTCTACGCCCCACTAGGGGGGCGCGCCCCCCTGGTTGGGAAACCCTGCCTTAGAGAAACCTTGAGCATAGCCCGATAGGTTTAGAGCGACTTTTCTATTTTTTATTAGTGTACAACAAGTAAGCCAACAATTACGTAACAGGTAACCCATAAAGAAGTACGATTAAGACTAGCTCGAAAAAAGTATTAAAGGTACGTTTTTTTATCGTCTCGATGACGATTGGCCTCATTTATATTCAAGACTGTCTTTGTAATTAATTAGATATTGGGGGACGAGTAGTCATCGGTCGCAGCGACCACTCATTTATTTCTTTTTCTTTAAATGAGAGAGGCGCAAACGAGCATGTGGTTCACCTGATGGGAAAACAATTACCACCGCCCACGAAGATCAGCAACACCGAGGGATCGCTGATCCGTCAGCCTTTTTCTTTTCAGGGAAATACAGATTTTGTTCTTGAAGGCTCTCATGTCGTAATTGTTCGGAAATACCACTGAGGGAATTTGATTATACAAATTCCCAGTTCGTGGCATAAAATGTCTTAGGAAACGTACTGTGGTAGATTGTGAACGTATTGTGGTAGATATGGATGGAATTTTAACTTGTGGTGAGTTATACGATAGTAGAACTCAGCCGCAGGTATCAAATCAAACAGCTCATCCGGGCACTCCCGGGGATATAATTAGTATAGAACGCAAAAAGACGTTATTTATGTTAATATATAACACTGCCGCACTACGCGGCCAATTAGACGCGCGACCAGTCATAATAAGTTGTTCGTCGCTGCGACCATAGTCGCGGTCGCAGTCGCCTAGTGTGCGGAGGCCATTAGGTTTCAAGACTCAATCACATGAGTAAATAAACGGTACAGAGATAAAGCTTCATTCAACCGCGGTGTTTAGGTACACTACTACAAGCATGCGTGGCCTTGTGTGCGTGTCCACTGGCCGCTTGTCGCCTACACGCCGCGGTTGGAAAAAACTGGTTCAAACTGACTCCGCCAGTGGACTAGCTCAGGACCTGCGCGTTGCACGTATAGGTGTTTGTGTTCGCTCCACGTTTTTTACCGAGTAGGTATGAGAATAAAAGTATTGAACATATGTTAAAAATAAACAATAACAGGAAAAGTAAAAATATTTCGTATTTTAACTATCCCAAGGATTCAACTAGGTAAGTAGATATTTGATTAATTTATTTATTACAATTTGCACACTATTTATAATCTATCGGCCTGCTAATGTATTAAGTATTTAATAGACTGTAATTCAATATAATCTAATTCTTCATATTAAATTAATTGCAATTTCAATGTAGTGAATATTAATTTTATCGATATGATACACTTTTGGTTTCTATAAGTAAAGAGTACCTATGTAAGTGATCTGGTACTCTGTGATGTAAGAGATATTATTCTGTGGTAAGAGTAAGAAGTCACGATAGCCTAGGAGTGGAATGGAACATATCAACCCAGTAGGGGAGAGAGGGGCTAAAAGTTATTTTTTTTATTCAATTTGCTATCATTATATTATTGATATTTAAAAACATTTTTGTATGTTCATGCGTAAGTTTTTTATTATTAATATAACACAACCTGAAGTCAAAGAACTGCCGTTGACATACCAGTAAAGATTTTTTTTTGCTACGTCGGGTGGAAAACAAGCACATGACCCGCTTGATCTGAAGCGGTTACCGTAGCTACTTGCAACACAAGTAAGTAAATGCCATAGTTAGTAATTTAAATACGTTTAATAATAGAGTTGGTAATTTAGCATTTACTTAGTTTTTAGAACAAGTACATTGTATTTTAGATATTAACTTTAGTGTAGGTACGTGTGTCGAATACATTTTATTAATGTTCATTTATTTTTATTTTTTCCCCTAGCCCTTTCGTACGAGCAAAAGGTGTCAACCCTATGAGAATAGGCACAAATTTTACAGATCTTAGACAGCTTTCTCTCTGTTCCGTTTATTTACTCATGTGACTCAATGCCGTAAGTTAGGGTCTCATCAACAATTTTGGTAGTTCTTAATCAAGCTGGTATCCCAGTGATATAACTCCATGGGACTTCGAACTTGATACTAAAAATAGAAGTGTCTATTCGTGATGCTATCTTTTTTTATATTACATCGGGTGGCAGACAAGCATACGATCCGCCTCATGTGAAGCGTTACCGTAGCCATATTAACGCTCGTAACATAAAATATCGCTCTATCTCTGTGCATACTCGTAAATCTGTTTTTATTACTAACAAATCCCTTCAAATATGCGATCGTGCTTGTTGCAGTTTTTATAGGATTGAATACGTGTTGCATTGGGCGCTGCACGTATCAATAACAATCATCTAAAAATATATGAACACTAGCATTCGTCCGCGACTTCGTACGTCGTATCGCAATGTCCCGTGAATAACAAAAATTCGACCCTGATTTTCAGATGCATTTATAACACGGTAATGCTACAAACATTGTACGTATAAAAGTACTACGTAGTACTTATATCTCAATGGCTATAAATCGGTTTTGATGTTTAGTATTTTCCATACCTCGAAGGTAGAAAACAACAAGTAAATAAATATTCCTGGACAAATTACACACTGCCATCTAGTCCCAAACTAAGCAAAGCTTGTACTACGGGTACTAGACAACTGATATTATACTTAAATACTTTTTTTTTTTCTAAATATAACATAGGTATAATAAATCGGAAATATCTAGACGAAGACAGACTTGTTCATGAACAAAAATATTTGACTTATGCGGGAATCGAACACGCGACCCCGAGGTCGCGGGTTCGATTCCCGCCACGCCGATAGGCCACTTTGACTCCGAAGTTAAAGTGGCCATTGCTAACCATTGGACCACCGAGCTCGAAATGTAGAAAGCTTTCGGCATCAACCCATAATCATCCCACTGTTGGGATATGGGTCTCCCCTCAATCGAAGGGGTTTAGAGCATACTCCACCACGCAGCTCAACTGCGGGTTGGCGGAGGTAGAAAGCTTGCCTGATGGTAAATCACTGCCTTAGGGCGGCTTGAAAACACTGGCCTCCACCAACCCGCAGTTGAACAGCGTGGTGGAGTATGCTCTAAACCCCTTCGATTGAGGGGAGACCCATATTCCAACAGTGGGATGTTTATGGGTTGATGCCGATTTGATGCCGAGATAAAAAATTTATTTGCGTATTTTTTTTATATGAGAGGGGGCAAACGAGCATTTGAATCACCTAATCGAAAGCAATCACCACCACCTATGGAGATCAGCAACACCAAGGGTCGCCGATCCGTTGTCAGCCTATATACTCCTTCCTTTCTTTCTTTCTGGTAACCTCACTTACTCGCAGGAACACAACAATCCTCAAGGTTTTCTGGCTCAATTATTATTTGGCTGCGGTATTCTGTGAGGTGGAGGTAATTCCCCAGTTGGCCAGCTTAAAAAATACGCTATGCCCTATCTCTGTTTTCGCCAAAATCTCGTTTGTCAGTCAGCAGGGTACACCACGTACCGGTGAGGTTGGCTTTAGTTCAAAGATGAACCACTTATACCCCAATTTACCTTCGCCTATAACACAATATATCTTTTCACCGATTTCAATCCTAACCATTACAATATTTCTACTACTAGTATAAAAAAAAAAATTCCATTAGTATAAATCTGTATTTTTTTCTATAATTTTATTATACATCTTAGCTCTCGACTTTCCTCACTTTGCAGTCGACAGCAAAAAACGTTCACTTCGTAACGAGGAAAATTTTATTCCATTCGACCGAACCCAGGAACTTCTCATGGGACGGGTTCGGGACTTGTCCACGATGTGATTTTTTTCTATACATATTTATAAATACATCGCGCAGTGCCAATGTTAAAAAAATCAGTGTATACTTTTTACATGACTTTGGGCAAAGGGAGCGGTCAGAATGAATGTATTATTTAAATATATCTGTATGTTTCTTTAATTTAATTTTAAAAAAGAGAAGATACATTAGAGCTTCTGAATTTTTTAACCGATATCAAAGTTTGAGGTATTATCACCATTATCAGCCTGTATCTTGAGTAGATAGGCCTTACCCAATGCTTTCCAACATATGTGGTCCTCCGCCTTCAACATCCAAACGATAGCAGCCACTTTTTTGAGATCGTCAGTCAATCTAGAGAGGGGGCACCCTACTCTTCGTCGCCCCATACGTCGCCTCCACTCTAGAACTTCCCTCCCCCATCTGCCATCACTGTCTCGACAGATGTTATAATCCATAAGAAATCAAAATTCTGTGGTTAGATTTTTTTTAAATATAATACCGAGTGAATTTATTAAAATATCCTCAGTATTCGGTCCCGATATTGTTGAGGATCGGGACTCCGACGCAATCTAGTCACAATTACTCTCCACCTATGTCGATCTTTTGCCAGGTGGAGGGCCGTATTCATGAGCACCATTGATTCATCCAACGTCTAGGGCTACGTTCTCATGGTCTTTTACCCTCCACCTTACTCTACCATTAAAATAAAAATATAAAAAAACTTGTAATAAAAAACGCCATCTATGGGACTAGACTTACTTTTTTATACTAGTTACATCGGGTGCCAGAAAAGCATATGGTCTACCTGATGAGAAGCGGTTACCGTAGCCATATAAACTTTAGCAATATCGCTATCGCGATTAGTAAAGTATACTGTTGACGTTTTTACATCCCGCCCTATTCTTTAATTGAGATCTTTAAAATGTAATTTCAAAGCGGTGTAATGAAAACCTTGTAATATTCTAATGATAGTGACGTGGTTGTGTATAATATGTACATAATTTTTAAATATGGGCGTACATTGTGAGGTCCAGCAACGATTATCGTGCGGGCGCGCGGCGTGTCCAAGGCATTTGTATGCAAATGTACTGCCACTGTACGCTGGAGCTACGGACACAACCGACTACCTAGATACTAACGGAGAATATGTTTTTTTTTAATAATATAGTAATATTTTACTGCCTATTAGAAGATGCGAACTTTGCAGAAGGCTGCAACTACCAAACGCACAATTTATTGTTCATATCGTACATGGTCATACACATTCACGACTTGAAATAAGTCCGCCCTTGCAAAAAATATTATATGTATGGTTTGTTTCCATTGTATCTATATATTGTAATAAAGTTTTATAAACAAACAAACTTGTTACCAGCGCATTCTTACATATCTTGGTCATGTAGCACGTATACAACTAGATAATTTGGAGAAACTGGTTGTGGCGGGGAAAGTGAAGGAAAAAGACCACGTGGGCGTTCACCCTCCCGATAGTCCGACACTTCAGAAAGTCCACTTCAAAAATATCACTGACCAGTGATCCCTATCCCCTATCCCTATAATCAACGCTTTGAGGCAGGCGGAAGATCGGACAGCATGGAAAGAGCTGGTTATCCGTTCCGTAGAATCCTCTCAAGATGAGCACGTCCTTCAATAATCAAGAAGAAGATATTTATGTATTTACAAAAAAAGTATTTAAATGAATCTAGTAAATGTTATCTAGTACTAAATGGCGCTGTGTAATTTGAACAGGTATTTTTAAATTTATTTGTTTATACGAGTATATATGGTCACAAAGGTTGAATTTTCGAGTTCCACTGTTTTAAACAATCTACCAAACACGATGCAACTTAAAACATGATAATTAGACTGCGCAGAATTTTAAATTTTGATCTGGTGGTGAATCCGCAAGCAAAGGTTATATAAAACAATAGGTTAGAATAATAATTCATATAGATACCACATAAGATCAGTCTGAACTAGTTGAAGGAAACTTCCACCGGTATGGTACCGATGCTTACTTAGAGCAGACCGTTGAATTTTGTATGAAATTCTAGATGCACTCGTACCACCGAAGATAGATGATATTTCCTTGCAGAGGCACTTAAGTATTAGTACCTCCTGTATAAAATACGTATTTTATTGGCCCGACATATTGCGGGCCAGATGTCGAAGTTTGCTATTTTATTTTTATTCTATCCGCGATAAAAGTAGCGCCAAAATTATTATAGTACATGATTGTACTATGTACTGTTAAATATGTCATTACTATTATCACAGAATAAATACACGAAGTAGTATGCTATTTTATCTTAACTTTTGCCATTTTTTCGTCGATGCTTTTGAGGAGATAGAGCTCGCTGACCTTTATTTTTAGATAAACTATACTAATATAATAAATATTAAAATTCTTTTATTTCTTTGGCCTGCTTTCTTATCGAACTGGATTAATATGTTTTTTTACGAGGATAGTATAAGGTCTAGAGAATGACAAAGGCTTTCAAAATTTTAACCTAGGAAAACATGCTTTTAACACGAAGAAAAAGTTTTATTGAAAGAAACAGCATGCGGGTAAGACCGCGGGTATCAGCTGGTGATCTTAATTATAAATAAAACAAAACTAAGTTAATACTACACGCAATATTATATTTATTACACAGTGTCTGTGGTAGGCGATCTTGGTGTGGACGAGAAGCGGTGCGGCGCGCGGCAACGCGGCGGCGCGGTGTGGCGCGAAAACAACAAACAGTCGCCGCCTATTGTAATGTCCTACATGACCAACGTACTCGGGTTATTCAAAGCGTTTCGCGAAACGAAGCAAACGCCATCAGTTTTATATGTATTTGCTTTTGACCTACTTATTTCATCGATGCTTTGGCAAAAACATTTAGATTAGAGCTCACTGCATTACTTTTTAATCATCAATATCATGTCGACCTTTGTTTGAAACCTGGTGACTCGCTGAACTACAAATTTGGAATAAGTCGGTCATTGTACATAAGTATTTTATTGTCATGTTATGTTATTTTCTTTTGTACAGACATAAGGACTTTACAACAACAACAAAATATACTTGTGGTAAGGGGCCATCCATAAATTACGTCACACGAATTTCATGATTTTTTGACCCCTCCCCGTCCTTGTCACAGCTGGTCACAATTGTGAGACTCCCCCCCCCCTCCCTACTGTGACGTCACATATTTTGAAATTTTACATCTAGAGTTGCAAATGTTGAGTTTTTCGTCAATAATTTAAAAATCGTTAGATTATAATAGATTTTGAAATGTTACGTCACAAAATTTAGGACCCCTCCCACCCCCTTGTCACACAATGTCACACTTTGTCGACCCCCTCCCTCCCCCTTAACGTGTGACGTAATTTATGATTGGCCCCTAAGTATTCTATATACCTAATTCTATATTTATTAATTCCCATATCGAGATTGACATAATTTAATTAAATTTTAGGATAGCCCCCTATTAAGTAGCCCGACGATCTGATAAAAATCGAAGTCAATGAATGGAAATACCACAGGACCTAACATTGTGAAACTTTAAGGAGAACCCTATGATCTGCAGTGGACGTTCTTTGGCTAAAACTATGATGATAATACCCATCTACTTCAGCGACTTAAGCTGTCAGTACAACAGACATTTCAGTTAGCTACTTAGATAATTTGATCTCAAAAACTAACATAATACACCCCAAAATTCACGAGACACGAATGACAAACAAAAGTTACGCCACTTAACTAACTTATACACTGACCTGACTAGACAAAGTTAGGACTTAGCACTAACTTAATACACTCTCCATTCTCGTTACTTGACTTTTGTATACTTAATAGTCAAGTTAAGTAACGTAACGTAAAATATTACAAAATTTTAAATGAAAAATGTAATAAACTTTTTTTATCAAAAACACAGTTTCATTACTTGTTTTACTCTTGTGCCTACTTGTTTGAGAAGCTCAGCTTGGCATGGTATGGCGTCGTTGCACGTGTCAGTCAAATTGAACACACAAGTTAAGCAACGTCGGTCGTAGCCAATCCATGATTGGGTTTATTTGCCTCAAGCTCGCCCGATTACTAACACTGGTGTCTCCTATATATCTTAATGATTTGTTTGTAAAAAGTTACCGCTTGCGAAAAATGGAAGATCACATATGGTGGAAAGCAGTGTGGAAGGGCTGTAACAGCGCGTAGATACCGGCTGCTAATGTTGTTGATGATGACGAACAAGTCATCGCAGCATGTACTCGTACATTACTTGTTATATATATAAATATGGCAAGATGCAATATGGTCCGATGCAAAATGCTGAATAATTAAGTATTTCTCAATATTCTGACAGACTTCAGACTGACAGCTTCAGTTTATATTGAAATTAAAAGGTTCTGCGTTGACATTGCTATTACCCATGATACACATCTTGGATGTTGACCATCTAAATAACAAATTTAGATTTCTGTGACGATGACCTTCTGGCTGACCCACGGGCTTAGTGTCAAACCACACTAAGCCCTATATTCCGCACTAAATTCCTTATTTATTTGATTAAGATTGCTATGTAAAAAAATTGGTTGCCTGTAAAGTCGGTATACGGGCGAAAGTTTTACGTGACAACGACTTTGAATGGTAAAATGTTTTCGAGTGGAAGGGACGCATGCCTTTCACTTTTTATGTCTGTCTCTCTCGCTCTTAGAAGGGACGCGTGCCTTTCACTCGCTCTCATTGTAAGCGCATAACGTGAGCCAGTTTCTTGAAGTGTCACCCGGCTAACCAATTTATAAGACGTTGTCACGTCAAAACGCAACGTAATTTCGGTCAAATTTCGGTCAAATGACGCCGAACTTCGGTAGCGTATCTTCGGTATAGTGTGTTTAGATACAACGAGCGATAGAAAGAGCTACGCTCGGGGTCTCTTCAAGGGATCGAATCTGAAACATATTATTTGATATTATCACTCATGTATTGCCGACCATCATTCTGTCATAGTATTGAAGAATTTGTGAGTTAATGAGTACGCCTATTGCTGCCGTGTCATGCGTAAGTCACGTAAGTTGAGATACGTTAGTTACGCTTAACAACGCTTATTAGTCTTTTAAAATGTTTTTCTACCTGAAGAGAAACTCACATTTTAATTTAATGCATTTTTTCATTAAAAACACCGATAGTAGAACTAACGTATTAAAGTTTTGTGAGAGCAATTGTAAAGGATATCGCGGTATTTCGGTTACGTTAGATAGGTCATACAAGTTTTCAACGCGTAGTCGAGATAATCAAATAAATCAATAAAGCCATCAAATATAAAAACCTTTATACTCAATATAATAGTATAGTAGTATAGTATATAAACTGATCCGATAGGACCATTCTGAAGTATTATTACACATAAAAAGATAATTTCATTGAAAATGTGTATTTATATGTACGTGTATTCCTTTCCAAGTCACAAATCTTTTTCAGAGCATATTTACCGTAAGTAAAGATACAGGATATAGGCATTACATAGTTTTGGACAGTTTATAAAACATGACATGCACAACTAACGTATTTATAGATACGCAACTTCGTATTGCACTAAATTGTATGAGTTCAAAATTGAAGAAACGGTGATTATTTGATACTGGTACTTCGTAATTTAATAAAATTGAAAACATAGTCTCACAATAATATGTCTAACCTACAAATTCAATTTCAAAATCATAACTTAAATATCTAACGAGTAATGAGATGTGGTTTTCCGAAAACTTTGAAAGCGTTTTTCTCAAAACGTTGTTTTTTGAGACACGTGACATACGCGTGACACGGCAGATTGCAGTGCTGCATGGAGGGGTTGATGGTTTTCTTGACGTTTACACGGCACAATACCACTTCGAATCAGGCGGGACGTATAAGGTTTTATCAATTGCATAGAAAAAGGATAGTAAATTAGTCCAGAGAGGAGCCGCTAGAGTTATATGCTCCAAGGTTGGAAGTGTTAAAGGGCATCACGCCGCGAGTAACTTTTGGATTTTTGGATTAAAAAAACTCGATGGTAATTGGAATCAGCTTCGGCAGTAGGCCCCCTGGTTGGAGAACGGCCACGGTGTCTCTTGCCTTCCAAGGCAGGGTTGGACTTTGAAAGTAATAATAAAGAACAAAAAAATAAAGTAAATACGTCATACAAACTTGGAAGCTCCCGCAGTCATCAATCTAAACAGCTATCTATTAGAACGATCGATCAATCGGAGCGAGAGGCGAGTCTACCGGAGATTCTTAAATCTTGCAACAGATTTAATACGTTTCAGACACGAATTAATTTGTCCAAGTTTTCATTCATTCGAAGAATTGTTCAATTGAAATTCTTGAATTAATTGTTACGATTTTTTTACAATAAGGTTTTAATTAATGAAGTGTGAAGGATTTTCAGTGTTTGCACTACTACAAGGTACACCTACTGATAGCAGCAAGAGTTACAAAGAGTAATACAATACAAAGAAGAGCTGTCAAAGTTATTTTTTTGATGTGAAACGTCTTTATAGTCACTCCAATACGTACGGGTACCTGCCCCCTTACCACCAACTCTTATTGCGATTCAATGACTGAATGAAATGCTTATTCATACCAATAAGTAAGCGACTCTATTTCAAAATGGAGTCGCTTATTCATTGGTATGAATAAGCATTCTATTCAGTTATTGAAGCGCAATAAGAGTTGGTGGTAAGGGGGCTGCTCAGAAAAGTGGACTGTAACGAATTGGTCTATATCGTCTTACCTTAATAATTACATAACTATAAGTCATAGGAACATGAATTGCATGTCATTTAGCGTATAGAGTCAGCTCGTTACCAAAACCTTAAGTTTGATTTTTATTTTCAATCTTTAACACTAAAAGCGACTCGCTGGCATATAGACGTTTCACGTTAACCAACGACCGTGTGCACCAACACAGCCCCACCCGATTTTTTTGTCTTAGGGGTATATTACATTATGGCGTTTTCAGACAGTCCAAGGTGATGTTACATCTCAATAAAACCAGCGAGACGATATCATGCCATATAGTCCCAAACTATGCAAATCTTGTACTATGGGCTATATTATATATTATTTAATAGGCTTTTTTTTTATATTAGCTCAGCATATTGGCTCCACTTCGCCTGATGGTAAGCGAAAAGAGGAGCCCCAATCGCAACGGCAACGGACAAGAGACCTTGATGTCTTGTCAGTTGACGCTGCCATGCTGGCCCACAAGATGCTTCTTCACGCTTCGCTTGAAGGATCCCATATTGTATGACTGAGGAAATACATATGCCGGCAACGCGTTCCACTTTTTAATAGTGCGACATAGATAGGAGTTGCCAAACTTTTTAGTACGCGACGGAATGATACCAACGGTGAATTTTTGGTATCGCAAGCCTGTACGTGTTGTTCGGTGACGGAAAGGGGAGGAAGGGATAAGGGAAAAGAGTTCCTCAGAACACTCTCCGTGCTATAGGCGGTAAAATACGCTAAGTGGGCCAATATCTCTCCGGAGCTGAAGAGGTTCAAGATGCTTGGTGACCTCTTCGTCACCAATTATGCGGACCGCTCGTCGCTGCAACCTGTCGAGAGCCTCAAGGAGATACTGGGCGGAACCATTCCACTAATATACACAAGGCTAATATACTCTTGTATATTAGCCTATTAGATAACTGATAGACGTTCATTAATCCTTTTTTTAATACATACAAAACACATAGAAACTTCCAGCCCAAGATTAACAGACATACACACAATGTTTGTTTTGTGCGGGGATCGAACCTTTGGTGCCAAAGTAGCCATTTCTATCAAAACGTTCACCAGGCTCATCGAATAGGAATGGAATGGATAGAAAACTCGAATAAGCGAATACATTTTCGCAATCATTATGTAATATTAGTAACTCAGTTATGACTCAACTACTAATATATAGAAAGTCTACAATCAGTAACATACCTGCATGCAAATCGAACTCATCGAACTATCCAATTCATGGACGGAACGTGCCTAGCCGCCACAAAGCGACGTACCCCGCCCAACATATATGGATCCCTCGCTCTCGTTCAATATACCCTTTAGATGAGAATAAAATACAGAAGAACCGGAAGATCAAATTATGTTGGTCGGCTCTTTACATAAAATCTTTACCTTGTTACCGGACCGAATGTAAGGGATTCTAACATTACTGTAACGTTATGATATATTGAATTAAATAGGGCCTTTGGTAAATGGTTAAAATTTCCAAAATGAAATCCATATTAGTATGAAGTACACAACACGAAGCAGCAAGATTGTTTTTATTTAGACTACGCTGGGCGGCAAACTAGCATACGGTCCACCTGATATGAAGCCGTGATTAGCCTACTGATGTTTGTAACATAAAATATTTCACGCGCGCCGCAACCCTCGCTGCCGTTGCAGCAAATCCTACCTTCTTATTCTATTGTTGATCGAAGTTCTTAGTAGTTACTAAGAAGATTTCGTACGAAATACCCATCTAGGTCTCTAGGAAATTCTTCTTAGGCTGCGGAGTATGCTCTAAACCCCTTCGATTGAGGGGGTATCTATATCCCAACAGTAGGATGATTATGGGTTGATGCTAACTTTCCCACTTGTACACCGTATAATTTCGATGCCTCCAATGAACACTACGCCAACTCAAAACATACACATCAAAATACCGGAGGTTTCTTCTTTATAAGTGACTAATTTTATAAGTGCTCAGCAATGTTTTCGGTAGTCACTGATTGTATGCGAAGATAAAAATGAATACAATAAAAACTATGTGAATTATAATGTGAACCTTGATGCGAGCTATATATAACATTTTATAGGTGATGAAGATTAGTAAGATTAGAGTATTTCTGGATTGTAGACATAGCTAGTTGAGATTTGAGATACAATTATTATAAAATGATTCGTTTTGTGATTTTATATTTTTGTGTATTGCTTTTGGATTCCGATGCCGGAAGAGGTAAAGGATTTATTATTATTATTCCGTTAGATAAAAATGAAGAGCTTGATGGCGTCGATGCGCATGTCAGTCTAATCCAACACACAGGTTAAGCAATATCGAGCGCAGCCAGTCCATGGATGGATTTATTATCTCAAGCTCAAGCACCACCGTGCTTCGGAGAGTATGAAGAGGTATAGGATTTCTGAAGTAAAACTTCTTTACACACACTTGACTTTGGGAGTAAGCTGATGAATGCGTGACGAGAGCGTTACTAAAACTGCGAACGGAAGCTGAGAGGGAGATATAAGTTTGTAGAGCTGAAGAAGTTTTGCTTCAGTCAGTGTGGTCTCAAGCACACCCGTTTTTTATTATTATCATTTCACTTTTTACTTTAAAAAATGTAAAAAATAGAATATCTATATATTCTATTTTTTTACATTTTCAATATAAATCATTTTAAAAAAATACTAGTCGTCAGAGTGCGCCGCGTGCAGGCGAGGTTAACTTCGGCTCTAAGGATCGTGGTAAGCCGCGTACACCCCAACTTTGCAGCTTCGGTTTATTAATATTTTGTTTGGTAGTTTTATATGATTTAAATTTTTACCGAAGCTAAGCTGCTAAGGTGACGATAGGTCCTAAACAAATCCAAGCGACACTGACGATATCAGAATATTTACTTTAATTATTATCTCATTTTTATTATTATACTTTTAATCAATTGCTTTAAAACCATTCATGTTGCAGTTCCCTTCGTCAAACCCTGCAAGGCCAGTGACGATGCCTGCCTGTTGAACTCTGGCCGTGCAGCGTTACCATTCCTCGCAGCTGGTATTCAAGAACTCGGTGTACCTTCAGCAGACCCTATTTACCTCGACAGCGTCAACGGCAATGTTGAAGACCTAAAACTGACATTCATACATATGCAAATTGTGGGAGTCAGTCAATGCAAGATTACAAAGTTACAGTGAGTTATTACTCGTATCGGAGATTTTCATAAATATATTAATAGTAGATTATTTCATATTATTGACTAACTGTACGAGGTACCTTGAGTGGCTTCAAAACACAGGCCTCCGCGAACTCGCAGTTGAGCAACGTTGTATATACAATATAACGGATTTTTCGGATCCAATGACTAATCTTACAAAACGAGCGGATCATATTTTTTTGATATTTCATCAAAATATTTCCAGTGTCTTAAAAAAACTAAATGAACTTGAATTAGATGTTATTTTCGGTTGGACGCCGCTTATGGGGCGACAAAGCGTGGGACGTTCCCTGTAGATTTTTTTTTATACTACGTCTGGGTAAGATGGGCCATCAATTCAAAAAAGCGGCTGGAAGTGACTGGATGCAGAAGAAAGGTGTGTTGCAGAAGAAAGGACGCAAAGGGTGGAAAACATTGGAGAAGACCTATATATATCCAGCAGTGAGAGAACTGGTACAGGCTGATAATGACGAATGATAATTTCCTGTACTCAAATACGTAGCGATTTCCTACGTCTCCAATATAAATATAAAATCTAATTTGTATTCCAGATCGCAGAATGGAGAGGCCTATCATCTGGAGCTTGAATGCCCTGTCACAGCAACAGGACAGTACACCCTTGGTGGAAAACTCTCTGTGGTGCCAGTTGAAGGAGACGGTGATTTTGAAATCAAAACAGGTAAATAAAGAGAAATATCAACGCTTTCACTATACCACTCTATTTTACGACTTCTTCCAAGTTTTCTTACAATGTAGAGTTAACTGGCAAAGATACACGACGAATTGAGTCAAATGTTGTAATTTGTTTTTTTTTTCTGTATTGTTCTTTAACACAATGTCATCAAATCTATAGATTTTTATTCCACTAAAGTAATAAGCAAGCGTATGGTAAAGGTAGTGATGTGGATGGCAAAGTGCCATCTTATGCTAGGCAGTCATTCCAATTTATGAACATGGTGATAAACCACTCGTTGTCGATCACAAAGCTGCAAGAGATCTGGACTTGACCGAGATCTCTGAAGTATGTCGGAATTAGAGATAAACCTACCTTCACCACTTAACTTCTAAATTCACTCTATTAGCAAATTACATATACAACATTGTAGTTAGATCATTTATAGCTATCTTATGGGCAACTATGGCTGCTATTATGGCAACACCGTAATCATAGAAAACTAGAGCTTCAGAGAATACCCACTAAGACTAGAAGAAAAAAGATCTAAACTGTTTAGTTAGAAGAACGCTAGAGATATGCGTTCTTCTAAACAGTTTAGATCTTTTTTCTTAAATTCCTAGTTAGATCTGCAGCCGTATACACAAACAATAGATGTTTGGCTACACTTGTCTATGACCTGGGTATTTCTACAATCAGACTTCTTCCAAGTCCTTTAATAACACCTTGAGGAATAAGAAATTATATTTTCAATTTATTTACAGATAAAATCAAGATAATTGTAGATTTTGTTCTCGCTGAAGTAGACGGCCACTGGAAAATTACTAGCTACCAGCCCAATTTTGACCCCATCGAGAAATTTTACATAAAATTAGGAAATTTATTCAATGGAGACCGGAAAAGAGGTATTTGTAAATGAATCTAGTCTCTAGTAGTAGTATATCAGAGACGACCAAAGCAGCCACGGCAGTCGCATGCATCTACTAACGGCAATGGGTGGGTGCGGGCCAGCAGTAGTTGGAACGAACTAATTGGCGACGGAAGCACGCAAAGTAGTGTAGATCAAATTGCCTGTAAAGTGCAATATCCCACGCGGGACACCACATTTCCCTCTTTTCGCGGCGGACGCCAAGTATAATTATTTCGTCAACTGAAATAGATGGATGGATCTTTTGATTAAATAGTCCACACATACATCTTTTGATAAGCACTTGTCCATTCACTCTATAAAAAATAAATATGTATTTTTTTCAAACATGTCCGCTTCTTTTTGACTTTAAAAAGTTCAAAATCCTACTTTGATTTAAATTAAATGTGACAATACTGGTCGCCAGACACATACAAATTATGCCAGATTTGTCTGAGAGGAGGGGAGATAATATTAATGCGAGAGAGCGGTAGGGAGTGACCGCACTGTACTTTGTACTATTACTTATACTGTGCTTCAGCTTCGGCGGTAGGATCCTTGATCATCATAATCATGGCGAGGAATTCTTTCCATTGTTCACATTTTTGTAAATAAATTTTACACCATTTTGCAAAATATTTACAGCCGAACCAGTTTTGAGAATTTTGGACAACGGTTGGAGGGATCTGGTTACTGAAATCGGTAAACCCATAATATTTGAAGTCATCGCCAAGGTGTTTGATGGAGTCTCCAAATTCTTTGAAGCTGTGCCGGTTAACGAATTAAGATTAGAATAATAATACCTTATTCTTGTTCATACATCCATTATGTAATCCAATACCATTCAACGAGCTGTTATTGTATATATTTTAATAAATATATATATATGTAAATTTATCCATAAAGTTAATAAATAAAAATGTGAAAGTGTCTACTTATTTATTTATTACCTTTTCAGGACTAAATGGCTAAACTAATCTGTATTAAATTTGGTATGGACATCTCACTAACTAAACACATATCTATCTATCCCACGGGCACCGTACATTATCCCCAACTATAATCTATGGCTGTGCTAAAGTTCCTCCAGATTCGTTCAGCAGTTCTGGCTTGATTGATGACAAACATCCGTGCATTTATAATATTAGTTGGATTATTGATTTAATAGAGCTCATAAAGCTCTTCTAGGATCAGGGATCAGTTTTTCAATATCTTGTATAGTTTAGAAACTAACCAGTTATCGTTTCCACCCTTTACATTGCACTTATAAATATTCTGCTATTACTACAATATACATAAAATTAAATAAATACATCTAAATTAAAATTAATCACAACATAAACACATAATAAATAAAATAAATGCAAAACTAATCTAAATAAACCGCTGCCTGTAGGCAAAGTTCCCAATAGGCTGGCCCCGTTGCCTCGTTGGAACGCAATACTAATTCTTTGCGCAAAGTAGAAGCTAGGATTTTGGTGACGAGATATTTCGACCAAATGCGACAAAAGTTCATAAAATGTATAAAAAATATAAAAATAATACATAAAATGTACCACAATAACAATATTTATATATTGTTATTGTGGTACATTTTATGTATTATTTTTATTTTAACAATATTTATATATTGTTATTGTGGTACATTTTATGTATTATTTTTATATTTTTTACATAATCATTTGTTTAATATCTACTATCGAATTTCTAATATAAAGAAAATTACAGAAACGCGGTGGCACGATCCCCATTCGCACTTAGCAGGTTTTATGTACCCGTATCTCTATACAAGTTCCTTCATTTGAAAAACCAAATTAACCAAAGTAAACATACCAACAATTTATGTTTAATAATCAACATAAATTTAAAATTATTTTGAACATAAATTCCATTGGGAGTTTATTAATTAAACAATTATAGAATTGTTTATACGTCTATAAGTAGCAGGTAATAAAACTGAAAATTAATATACCTCGCTCCCGGTAGGTGGCGCCGCACGCCATCAAATCGAACATAATTTATTTTTTACCAATATTTATGACTATTTGATTGAGCCATAAACATTTGTGTATACAATTAAAATACCGTAGGTGTGTTTAGCTACTGAATACATCAATATGATGTGTTTATAATATTAAATTTTATTTTGGGGGGTGTAAGTTGTTTATCAACATATTTCAACTTTTCTTCATTCAACATACTTCGACCGTAGAACATCCGTAGAACAATCAGATGTGATCATGGAACAAAAACGAGTGTAGAAGGTTTACCTTCTAGAATAAGAAAGATGATGATGGGGTGTAAGTGGTTCATGAACACCTATGAACCAAAGCCAACCTCACCTGCACGTGGTTCACCCTGCTGACTGAGAAACGAGGCTCTGGCGAATAGAGAGGTAGGGCATAGCGTATTTTTTAAACTGCCCGACTGGGGAAGTAGCTCCACCTCACAGAATACCGCAACCAAATAACAGGGATGTGTTAAGGGTTGTTGTGTTCTTGCGAGTGAGTGAGGTTACCAGTAAGAAAGGGAGGAAGAAGTATGTATAGGCTCGCAACGGATCGTCGACCGCATAGTTCTGCCGATCTCCATGGGTGGTGGAGATTGCTTTCCATCAGGTGACCCACACGTTTGCCACCCTATCATATAATAAAAAACCGGTCAAGTGCGAGTCGGACTCGCCTACCGAGGGTTCCGTAGGTACGTAGTATCATTATTAAATTTGATGCGTCGAAAAAATTAAATAAAATATATTTTGCAATGTGTACATCAAGCCCTTTCATATGATACCCCATTTGAAATAGTAGTTTCAATTTGAAATTTCGACACCCTATAAAAAATATAGACCCCCTATTTTTTAAGATCTATTTACAAATGTATAGTTTTGAGATTTATTCCTGTACTTGTAGTCTATAACGATGTTACTTGCCAAATTTCATAGTTCTAGGTCAACGGGAAGTACCCTATAGGTTTTGATTCCCTTGAGTGTGTCGAAATATGCGTTTTTTGCTGAATAAACGGCCGTAACTTTTTTCTACGTAAACTTAGCAGTTTGATTTTTTTACAACTTCATGGGACCGTAGACCTGAGTATACAGTTCAAATTTCACCTTGATACCTCCACGCATTCTCGACATAGAAATTCTTGACAGACAGACAGACAGACAGACAGACAGACGGACAACATAGTGATCTTATAAGGGTTCCGTTTTTCCTTTTGAGGTTCGGAACCCTAAAAATATGAATTCTTCAGACATACGTTTTTAGGTTTTTCTTATCTCATTTATCTTCACATATTATTTAGATACAAATAACATTCAATCTGACATAACGTTCATTTAAATGATTATAATTGTTTTCAAGGAATACTTATTATACCTACTAAAAAAAACAGTATCCGACGGCTTGCCTCGACGACGACATCCCAAAATATCCCTTACGAGAGTACAATTCCAATCACACAATCTAATTTCACATGAAATTACGAATGCGAGATCCGCCAAATCGAATTAAACACGTGAAAATAGGTTTCACCCACACGACTTTTAATGAAAAACTAGCTTGAAACTTGACGAAATATGTACCAAATCTGTACAACCCTACAGCTTAGCTGGTAGGTCCCATATAGCTCTACCGACTAAACCTACCTTCCTAAAATTACCTTCGTAATTGTCATTACCTATGATCTATTTTCGCGGTCAAAAATCGGTTCCAGCTTCGGCGGTAGCGAATAATGATAAAATTTTAAAATTTCCACTGAGCCATGAACATCTCGTTTTAGTTGTAGCTCCAATTATCACCCTTTTATTTTCTACTTTATTTAAACTTCGTTGGGTATCACTCCGGCCTGCCTGATATAAAGCAATTACCATTGCCATAGAAATGCTTGCAACATGAAATATCGCTCGAGTGCCACCACCGCCGCTACCAACGCAACAACTCCTTCCTTCCTGGTGACCTCATTCACTCGCGAGAACACAACAGCCCTCAAGGGAATTATTATTTAGCTACGGCATTCTGTGAGGTGATGGTACTTCTCCAGTCAGGCACTCTGTGCCCAACCTCTCATTTGCAAGAACCTCGTTTTTCGATCAGTAGGGTGCGTCAGTTGCAGGTGTGGTTGGTTTCGGCTCTAAATACGATGGTGAGTCACTTACTCTCCTCACTTCCTATATCACAAATATTTAAATATTTAAAATAGATATTCCACAAGCCTTATTTATTCTTGACTTCCCCCTCCCGCGCTTGTGCGAGACGGTCGAACTAATCTGTCTGTGCGATTTGATATTGCAAATTAAATAATTCTCTTAATTTGTTTCGTTAAGTGTGTGGGCATTTCGGTGAATTTTGTTCATCTGATCTAAACTTATCATTTCCGCGTTAAATTTTGATCATATTTAGGTTTTATTTGTAAAAAAGTTGATACAGTGATTATTATTCGCAAACTAGTAGGTACAACAACAAAAATTTTTTGTGCTGCTTCGTGACTAACTACGGCTGCATCACTCGTTGTAAAACAGGTTTGGCCCGTAAAAGGTACGTAATAATTTCATATTTTGTTATTATAATACTGGTTTTTATTAGTGTTAATTATATTAAAACAAAAGAAATACGTAAATCTTTCAGTGTTGTCACTTTATAAATTTACCCCAGAATCGGGGAAAATTTTATTTTGATAGGTAATAGGATTTGGTTATAAAAACAAAATGTCAAGTAATACCGATGATCCTGGTGGCACGACACCAATTTTTGGTCGTAGTAATTTGACGCCGCGATCACCGCCGGCAACTAATGCCAAGCGAACATTAGGCGATATATCACCAACCCACTTATCACCTGATGAAAAGCGACTACAGCGGTCAGCAAGCACGGAAAATGTAGACAACTTAAGCCTTAGCACCTCGGCTGAAATCCTTGATTCAAATATTGATTATGTTGAATTTGTTCGCGAATCTTCGGAATGTCTGGAAAAAATTAATGAGATAATTATCGGGCAAACCTCGCGAATTGGTGTAGCAAATAAATCGACAATAATGGGCATGACCGTTGGGACCGTTGGGTCAGGGTCGGGTTGGGTGGCTGACTTTATGGCTAGCATCGATATTAGTGAGGTAACTCGTTGGAGTTACCTCACTAATATCGATGCTAGCCATAAAGTCAGCCACAGCGGAAAAATACCTCGCCATTTCTGAAAAAAAGCTCGCGATTGTCGAACGGGATTTATTATCCTTAAAATTAGAGTCCAAAAATAACCCCGTTGCGCCTGTAACTAAGGCTAGCGAGTCGTACGCCGAAAAATTGAAACTTCGCTTGCCAAAGCAAATTAAGCCGGTTCAAACTCGCGAGCCTGTGCCTTGCATAGTAGCTTATCCAACAGAAGAACGATTCGCGGAGTTAACAACATCCGAAGCTACTAAGGAGGCACTTATGAAAGCAATTAAGCCATCCGATGATGGGTTTCAAATTGTAGGAGTCAAGAAAACTGCGAAATCCGGTGTAGTAGTACGCGTTTCTAATGACGCTCAAATTAAAAAGCTGCAATCAATTCAAAGCATAAAATCGGCTGGACTTAAGCTTGAAAAGCCTAAAGGACGCCGCCCGCGTATTATTATAAAACACATTCACGATACAATGGACGACACTAAGTTTTTAGCCGCGTTATATAATCAAAATATAAAAGACGAATTAAAAAATTACATTTTCGGAATACCTAAAAGACATAAAAATCGTGCATCGTCGTCCTACTGCCTACGGCAGGAAGTGGGTGGGAGTCGAAATCTCCCCGGAAATACGCAAACACCTTATTTCGACAAAAGATAAGATTTTTATAGATTTTGCCACATGTAGATTCGTGGACGATATAGAAGTCGTGCGTTGCTTGAAATGTCAGCAGTATGGGCATGTCAGCAAATACTGCTCGGCAAATAACTCCACCTGTGCCCACTGTGCCGAAGCACACGACTCCCGGGAATGTCTGAAGAAGTCTGAAGCAGACTTCAAACCTACATGCGCAGCATGTAGGCGTCAAAAAAAGACTGCTGACCACAAGATCGGGTCAGAGTCTTGCCCCACATACGCAGCACGGTTAGAATTCAATATTTTAAACACCACCTATGGATAACGTCGTAATTGGACAACTAAATCTACACAACGATAAAATTGCTACGTCTGAGTTGGATAAGCTCGTTGCGGACTATAAGCTCGATCTTGTTTTAGTTCAGGAGCAGTACCAAAGATCTCAATTAAACAGTAAATTTATACAACTTAATAACAAGTCGCGCGCGGGTATATATGCGCCAAGGGGCGGATTTACTATAACATCAATCAATCACCTAATGTCCACTCACTGTGCGGTAGCTGAAGTAACATCTCCATATTTAAGAGTATTTGTAGTCAGTTGTTATTTTCAATTTTCTGACCCTGTGGGTTTGCATTTGTATCATCTACGAAGAGTATTGCATGCTCTTACTGGTCATAAGGTTATTATAGGAGCAGACGTAAATGCATCATCACCATTATGGCACGGCAAGTTGAGAGCGACCGATGCCGACAGACGCTCTGCTGTTGAAGAGTTCAATGCTGAAATGCATCTTCATATTCACAATACCCCTGAAGCACCTACTTTTAGTAGCCCAATGGGCGAGTCTTTTATTGACGTCACACTTTCTAGTGCAGACGTCCGAATACAAAACTGGTGCGTTCTTCCTGAAGCTTCTTGTAGTGATCACCGTCTGATTGTGTGTGAGTTCTCCCCAGTTGTTGATAACTTAAATCCGCAACAGTTAATAGGTTTTCAATATAAAACTAGGAACGCCGACTGGGCAAGCTTTGCTTCACTTTTCGCTTCCCGCGCCAAAGATTTTACTCGTAGTGAACTTACAGTCACGGAAAGTGTTAAAATTATGTCTGACACATTCGTATATTGCGCTGACGTTGCATTAGGTCGAAAACCTATAGTTAATAACAGACGATGCGACTGGTGGAATGATACCCTTATTAGGTTGCGTAGGCATTTTCGTGCCGCTAGACGTAAAATCTCAAAGTTAAAGAAACGTAACATCGAAGGAGAAATTTATCAAACTGCTCTAAGTGACTTGCGTATTGCTAGATCTCACTATCGCGCTGCTGTTGAAAAATCCAAAGGTAATTTACTAAAACGTATTGTAGAAAGATTAAATAGTGAGGGCCCGTGGTCTCCTCTAT
Source organism: Hypsopygia costalis (assembly GCA_937001555.2). Taxonomy (NCBI): domain Eukaryota; kingdom Metazoa; phylum Arthropoda; class Insecta; order Lepidoptera; family Pyralidae; genus Hypsopygia; species Hypsopygia costalis. The sequence goes on from OW443335.2 coordinate 9,306,793, forward strand.
ATAACGAATTTAAAGCAAATAGGCGGATTGATCAGGCATACGTATCCAATATAAAATTTAATAATTCACATACCCTTGGTGTAGAAGAGACCGCTGAGACAATTCTGCATGCGTTAATTCCTGACGATTGCGCCGATAGTGACAGTGACTACCATCGTGAGGTTAGGAGCGCGGCGGATATGTGCCCTTCCACTCCAATATCAAATGTACCGTCGATGGATGAGTTTATGTCTATTGTTAAAGCTTTGCCTACAAATAAAGCCTCCGGTGATGATAAGATTTCGAATAGAATGATTAAAGAAGCTTGTAAAGTAGCCGCTGAACCTATCTTAACAATACTTACTCGGTGTATTGTAGAAGGTCATTTCCCTGGCATTTTGCGAAGTGGTGTTATAAAAATAATACCAAAAGGCGGTGATAAACCACCAGACGATCCGAAGTCCTACCGTCCTATTACTCTGCTACCGTCGTTGGGTAAGCTGCTTGAGCGCTTGGTTGTGCCACGGCTGCTGCCCGGAGGCCCACAATTTCATAAAAATCAGTACGGCTTCACCATTGGCAAGTCCACTGTTGATGCTGCGCTCGCAGTGCGCAAAGTTGTTGAGCTCTCGGAGAGCAAGTATGTTGTAGCTATTTTCTTAGATATCTCAGGTGCCTTTGATAATGCTTGGTGGCCAATGTTGTTGCTGAAACTTAAGGTGAGAGGTTGCCCTAGCAACATCTACTCTCTCATTCGATCGTACTTTTTGAATGGTACAACTAAATTAAAACTTGGCCATTATGTTGCTTCAAAGGTGCTCACGCAGGGCTGCCCCCAGGGTTCAGTGTTGGGACCGTATCTCTGGAATATCGGTTTTGATGATTTTTTTAGCCTACCCTTACCGGAAGGGTGCTCGTTAACTGGTTACGCTGACGATGGTCTCTTATTAATCAATGCTAATTCAAGATCTAGCATAGAGAAACTAGCCAACACTAGCCTAGGCTTAATTTCAGATTGGGGTTATCGTAATCGTCTCGATTTTGCGCCACATAAAACATATCAACTCTTGCTTAAGGGAAATTTACAGGTTTCACCGCGATTTCATTTTAATGGAGTATCTGTTGCTAATAGGGTTTCGGTTTGTTACTTAGGTTTGCTTTTGGATAGAAATTTTAATTATATTGAGCACATGAAGCAAGTAGGTGAAAAAGCAAAAAATAATTTCTATGCCTTAACACGAATTTCTACCTCTACGTGGGGATTAACTTTCAAAACGTTAAAAACTATTTATACCGCCACATACTTAGGTTGTGTTACGTACGGTTCACCTGCGTGGGCAGATACTATAGGTGCAGCACGTCGTAAATTGCTTCAAAGCCAGCGCCTTGCTCTGATATTTTTATGTAAGTCGTATAGAACTGTAAGCACCGAGGCACTACCCGTGCTAGCAGGTGTGTTACCGGTAGACTTAGAAGTACAACGCCGCGCTTCAATGTACTATACATCTAAAAATATGGTCCCTGATTTCTTGAAAACGCGTGATCGTGAAAAAATAGTTAGACTGTTCAAACCTTTTAATGAAGTATTTGAAACATTGCTGTCTGAATGGCAGGACAGGTGGGAAACTTCTACCAAAGGACGCCACTTGTATCTGTTCTTTCAATCGGTAAGAGATAGATTAAAGAAAAAGTGGTTAGAAGTCGACCACCCTGTTGCGCAATTTTTAACTGGACATGGCAATTTTAAAGCTAAACTCTTTTCGTTTAAATTAGTGCCGTCGCCCTTATGCGAATGTTCTACTGCTAATTCTGAATTCGATCAAACAGCACACCATGTTCTCTGGGAGTGTGATCTTTGGCAGCGGGAGCGGGATGACATGTTGAATTCATTGCAAGTTGCATCCGGGGTAGTATACTATTCAGATTTGGTAGCAACAAGGGAGAATTACCAAGCGTTCAGACGATTTTGCAATTCATATTATTGGAATCGATGTGTTAGGTAACAACTCAATGTTTTAGGTCCCTAATAGTGTTAGAAACTTAAAATCCGTGGTGCACGGCAGTTGAGCTTCACTTGACTAGCCATCTCTTTAGGCTTTTAACGCCTTATTTGCCATATTGCTGTCTCTCACATTGCTAAGAAGCTTCCTACTCCTACTAATTTCTTCTGATTAAATTCGTTGTGAGTTCCAAGGCAGCCGTAGTTTTACCCCTGGGACTACAATGGACTTCATTGTTCATTACCTTTTTTGGCGGTCGCCGCTGTTAATCCTGGCTACACAGGAGATACAGTGGTGGGAATGTGTGGTGGGCCCCCGTCCCAAGCCTTATTTATCCCACTTTAGGTACTTAGGGTTTAAAGTCTAAAAATCAACTCGCAGTTGAGCAGCGTGTTGGAGTACGCTCTAAACTTTAGAGCGTACTCCAACACGTTGTTCAACTGCGAGTTGGCAGAGGTCACTGTTTTCAAGCCCCCTGAAGGCCACTGACTTGACTTAACGACTGTCATCTAATAACAACAGCCGGCACCAACGACTTAACGTGCCCTCCAAAGCACGGAGGAGCTCGAGTAAATATACCCATGAGACGCTCAATGACGCCATCGATCTCCTCAAAGAATTTAAATGTTACCACAGTATAAGCACAGTGTAAGTAACAGTACTACATACAGTATGACCACTCCCTACTGCTCTCTCATATCGGCCTCAACTTGCCTCTGAGACAAAACTGGAACAGTTTGTATGGCGCACTACTCACACACGCTCATTCACGCTCTGCACGGACGTCATTGTTTATGTACTAGCAAACGACGCGACATTTGTATGGAGTGGCTACGGTGTGATGTTACAATACAAAACCCTCAATTCGTTAGATCCGATTTGTACTGATCGTTTTATTTAATTCTTCCTGCGATAAATCGTATGTGCAGGTCTTTAGCGCGTCCAAGATTGAAGTAGAGGCCATCAAATGAAACTAGAATCTATTTTCGCAGAGTACTAAATCCGTGTCCGCTTGGTCAATATTCAGAGGATGTCACCCGAACTCTAATTAGAACAGAACTGCCAATACTAGGTGACATGCCTCTGGACAAATGACGCTACCGGATAATGGAGTGTGCGACGTAATTGCTCGCAATACGTGTACTGTTTTAACAATCGCGCTGCGGATTCTTTGACGCTAATTATCTTAATTGTGGGTTAAAGAAAAGAATAATGCGGTTCGTTTGTAGGTGTAGCCGGGCTCAAAAGCGAGACGCTCTTGGAAAAATTCTGTTAGTTTTACGCTTTGTGATATAAATATCACAAAGCGTAAACTAACTGAATTTTTCCTGACTAAAGTCTGATTCAAATTTTATGAGAGATTGAAAAGTAAATTAATTCGAAATTAAAACCGTCTTATTTAGAATATGACGGTCTTTCGGATGGTCGTTGTAAATCATCGTTTATTTAGATGTAGTCTCGGGTTTAAAGTTGTTTGGTTTCTAGGTGCCGCCGGGCTCAAAAGAGAGACGGTCTTGGAAAAATTCAGTTAGTTGTACGCTTTGTGATATTTAGTCTGATTATATTTTTAGAAGGCATTGAAAAGTTAATTAATTTAAAATTAAGACCGTCGGGTGCCAAACATGGATAGGTAATAATGTCCCCAGGACGTAGAGCGATTATCGCAATTTTATTGTGTCCAATACAATAGACCTAAGTGAAAATCAGAAGCTTTCGGTTCTTATGCTGCACAGAATTTTTTCTTGTATACTATTTGTGTCTGTTTAACTTGTTTATACACGCAGTGCTGTGTAATGTGCAAATAAATGTTTTTCTTCTTTCTTCTTCAATAATATGAGGAGTATTGCTCGCTCTAGATACCACAACATACCCTCAAGAGTAATGTTATTTGGCTGCGTTAAATGTGCTTCCCCAGTAACTAATCACTAAGGTTTATTTCTTGCAAGGATCTCATTTCCAAATCGGTAAGTTGCACCAAGGGCACCACGTGTCTTTCTAAGGGCACCAAGTGCCGTTGGCTTTGACTAAAATCTTTACACCCCAAAATACTTCAGGCAGGGTGCTTCAACAACTGATTGCATCCTATGCAACGCAGTCTCCCATTTAGAACTCGGCTGTACATTGTTATCTATTTATTTATTATTTACGAGTACATGGTCGTCTTCTATTTATGTAGAGATTTAAATGATATGATAATACTGTATTTACAAACATGTGTTTTTTATACTACGTCGGGTGGAAAACAAGCAAGCATGCCTGATGTGAAGCATATGCATACCTACATATAAGTGTTACCATATCCTTATAAACTTGGCAAAATGAAATATCGCTCGGGTGCTGCCATTCCCACTGTCGACACAGCAACTCCTGCCAAACTTTTCCGAATCAAGAAATTTGATCATAAATTGTTTAAAACTCTATTTTCTGTATAGAAAACAACGTATCCACATCTAAATTACCTAACCAAAATATCCGAACAGAAATTGTCTAATAAAACTCTTTCTGTGGAGAACATCATTTTTATTACCTTGACCTGTTGGTCGGTAAAGAACCCCATTTTTAACGGTACATAATTTCTTCAACTGCCAACCCTTTAGCTAAAATTGCTAATATCAGTAACCTATTTACTGTCCCTCTGACATTTCTAAATGAAGAAAATTCTTGTTTTTCAAATGTCATAAAATGTCAAAGGTATGTTTTGTTGTGAATTCACCGGCGGCCAGCTACGCCATTGTCTTCGGGAAGAAAGGCGAAGTGCTAATTATAAAGTTTGAATGATCAAAAAAGTAGGTAATTAAGAATCTAATTTAGCCTTACTTTAAAAAAAATAATACTGTGTAATAATAATACTTTAAAAAAAAGTTTAGGGTAGGATCACGATTTACGACTAAACCTTATACTTCGACGTTGACGTCCAATGTCCCCTTAAAATTAAAATTAAGCATAATAATTCTGTATATACGAAAATCCATAAAAATATACTGCTAGGTAGGTATATTAACTATTTATGCGTAAATCGAAAAACTTCAAAATACTATTTTATGATGAAAATTTTTGCAAATTTTTCTTTATTTTATATTAACTTTGTGCGAAAATCAAAGACATTCAAAATATTTATGATGAAATTTATTTGAATTTACCCACGCTTAGTGGCTCAACCTTTCTGTTCCCATCACATTACAGTGGATTTCCCACACAAACCTTGTTCTGACAATCTCATCATACACTGAGCGGCACGGAATGTGGCCCAAACATAAACAAAGCGATAAGAAGTCAAATAGATGTCGTATATCAAAGCTTTATGCTACAATTCATCAGTAAGTTTGTTATTATTCGTTTTAGAGGGTTTTTACAAGAACATGATCGTTCATTTAAATTTTATGACATTTAAACCGCATTTCTGTGTGACAACGCAAAGAACAAAGGTAAGTTAAAATTCAATATTAAAATCTTAGTGGGTTTAATCTTGCTTTTTCTTTTTTTTTATTAATCTATAGGTTATTCTTGTTTCCAGAATTGGAAAATATTGCCCATGACTCCAGCTCAGGTTGCACAAGCTGTATTGTTGAGAGAACAAGGCCGAACTCGGCGAGAAATCTCTGAAACTTTAAATGTACCCCGTAAAACTCTAAGGTATACCTTGACGAGGTACCACCAGACTGGGCTCTATACGAAAAGACCAGGAAGTGGTGGAATAAGGTGTACTTCAGCGGGCGATGACCGTTTTATTGCCCTTGCAATTTTAAGAAATCGGTTCCTCGCCGCGGTCGAAATGCGACAACGCCTACAAGCGGCCAGGGGGGTCAACATTAGCGAGCGTACAATCAGACGGAGGATAGAGGAACGGGACCTGCGTACTCGCAGACCAACTCGAGGTCCTGAACTCCTCCGGCACCATCGCGTAGCCCGACTTCGCTTTGCCAGAGAGCACGCTGATTGGACTCATAAAGAATGGAGAAAAGTTCTGTGGACAGACGAATGCAGAGTGGCCTTAAGGACACCAGACGGTCGGGAGCGTGTGTGGAGATGGCTTGGAGAGCGATATAAACCAATTACTACCACTGAAACAGTCAGTTTTCATGGAGGGTAAATCATGGTTTGGGGAGGAATCAGTTCTGAAGCACGTACTGAGTTAGTAGAGCTTGAAGATCGTTTAACAGCAACACGATACATTGAAGAAATTCTTCAAGATTATGTTTTACCATACTAGGGGTTCATCGGTCGTGAAGAACTTCTTCTAATGCAAGACAATGCTCGACCTCACACAGCGCGTTGCGTAAATGATTATCTTTTGGATGTCGGGATACAAAAACTCCAGTAGCCAGCCAGGAGCTCAGACATGAACCCAATAGAGCATGTCTTGGACATGTTAAAAAGGAAATTCCGAACAAGTCATAACCCTCCACCGACTCTTCATGAGTTAAAAATCGAACTGCTGGCTGCCTGGGAAGAAATGCTTCAAGTAGAGGTTAAAAACCTAATCCACAGCATGCCTGATCACATGCAGGCGGTCATCAGAGGCAGAGGTAGATATACCCGATATTAATTTTAAGTCTGGTGTCGTTTTTTTTTTTTTATTAAAATTTTATGTTCAATGTTGTTTTTTGTGTACAATGTCTTTAGTTCATAAATTGTTAAAACTCCATAAAAATCCCAGTTTTCTGTACATTATACTGATTAGCCATTTGTCAAATTAATAATTACACACATTTAATCAATAACTTCATGCACTTTTATTGTTATTGTGAGTAAAATCTCTAAAAAGCGCTTGGGCCACTTTCCGTGCCGCTGAGTGTATTTTATTTTCGTTTTTTTTTTATATATATAAGTAGCTATTCTGCTGTTCGGGATGGAAACAAATCCAACAAATCAAAGATCATTAAAATTGGTCCAGCTGTTTTTGAGTTATATATGGTGTAACTAACCGAACTTTGTTTTATATCGATATAATAAGGCTAACATTTCCATAACCAGCGTCATAAAGGATGAAATAATTATAATTAACATTGTTTATTTTGCATATAAAGTACCTACATTGCCCTTTGCTTAACTTGAAATTCAAGACATAATTATCGTTATGATTACCCAAGTTATTAAATTTTACATATTAATTATTTTAATGACTGCCCTATTACAAAGTATTCTTGAAAGGATACTCGTATCTATTTTAATCACAAAAACAAATATACATACATACAGGGGGCGGCCACTGTTTACTAACCATTCGACATCTAGGTTTGACTAATTAAACCTAAGGTACCTCATCTTCCTCCCCAAAAGCAAGTCGAGACTCGCTCGCTTCTCATTGTCGCGAGTGATCGACTTTTGTTGATCACAAGTTTAACCTCGACTTGCTTTTGGAGAGAGCGGAGTAGTGGTATAAAAATGAGCGCTGAGAGTCGAGTGTTGAGCGCTGAGTAGACGCTTGTGAGCGTTGAAGACTTGAGCGTTAAACGCTCAGGCTCGAATTGTGGATCGAAGCGTCGAGTTTGGACGCTTTGAATGAGTTTTATTTCTAAAACGCTCTAGCCACTGCTCGAGAGTTTTAGGTCCGACTCGAGCGCCGACTCAAACATTTACAAACTGCTCGAGCGCCGACTCGAGCGTTTTTACAACACTAGGGAGGAGAGGTACCTTAGGTTCAACTAGTCAAACCTAGTAGCGCCTAGATTTCGGGTATTGACTATAACATATGCAAAGTCAACCTTTGAGTGTAACATGTGAAAGCAAACTCCATAAATTCAGTTAGTTACGAAATTTATTTCAATGATAGACATCCGGAGACTTACAATTTGTCACCGAACCACAACACATTGATAACTCACGGTGATTAAACTAACGACGAATATAATAATTATGTACACTGTACTTAACTTAAATACAACTGTTGGTGAACCTCTCGCTGCGACTGCACGTAATCGAATGCCCAAACGCTCCTCAACGACCACTGAGCTGCCATCCCCTCTACCCGACCGTATTTCTAAAGCGGAAGTCAACCGCCATTGGTGCGCTTTGCGCAGCAATGCTTTGGTGATCTTTTAGTTTGATAATTATTCAATAATGTTCTACTATAATTTAAAAAAGTGTAATAAATTAAAATAACATTTTTAAGATCACCAACATCACCCTACTACAAACGTACTTTTTAAAAGGAAACGGAAATTGAACTGTGAATGGCGCGCTTGCGCGGCAATACTTTGGACGATTTCTAATAAAATCGATTAAGATTTATAAAGTTGCTAACAGCTCGGCCATCCTGTCACGAGCGAGTCCCATCGCGAGAACAAAATAAATAATATTTCATTACTTACAATAAAGCATAGAAGTATGAAGAAATAGAACAAGATATTTCAACGAGCTGTACAGTCATAGCTTCGAAGTACTGTGATATACATTATGATTATGATAATATACTATACACAAATATATTCTGATCGACAAAAAAAATAGACTACAGATTGTACATTTATGCATGAAATTGATATAGTATTAGGTACATTATTCTATTAACTCGTTCTTACTTTACAAATTAACTCTAATTTGAAGTAAAATTATATTTTTATTACATTGGTTATTAATACTAACAGTTAAAAATACAATAACAAAAATAAATTATCAATCTTTGTCACTATCGCAATCTACTTTAAATTCTAAACTGCTATCGATATTTCTATTAAATATTAGCCATACTCTTAACTTGTCTAGTGCTACTATGCTTTCATACCTATGACTACCAAGCTTTCCTGTCAAGGGTGTACTATAAGAAAACGGTCATTAGACAACACTTGAAATGCGATACGGAACTTGAAAAATTTAACAGCACGTCACGTTTAACGTTTAAGTATTTAATGTTTGTAATATATTTAAAATCAAACTCGATCTTGTCCTATATATATATATATACACGAGTATATATTATAATAAAAAGTTTTTGCTTGGGATTTTTTTTTTTCGAATATAATTTGGTCTGGTTTTATGAAAGAATGACCTAGGAGATAGGTTGTTGAATCATATTCTCGTTAACAATAAAGATTTCGACGTTTTTCTACATGCCCTGAACACTACACCTTCCTAATGGATAAACGTGAAGACCATCTACGCCCCGCAAAGCGGGTAACTCGTGCGAGTCACTTTTAAATTTAGTTTCAGTTTATTAGCCGCGATACTATGTAAGAAGGTACATTAACTCCCTACGTCTACCTGACAAAGCATTCGTTTATTATTGACTAAAATTTGAAACGCATACTTTGTTTCAGCCTTATCAAACTGATCAACTACCGATACCTACTTTTCCATTTTATCAAGTGTTTCGTTACTTTGGGCATTTAACTGCCTTTGTCTATAATAAGCATAATAAGCAAGCAAGTGACCTAATCTATTACATACTGCGCATATATTAGGCGGTTTTGTACATTTAAAACTTTTATGGCCTTCTTCGTTACAGTTGTGACATCTTAAGGCTATTTTGGTTATACGATTGCGATAAAGGTTTTCTTTCTAGTTTATGTCTGTCTCCGTTTTCCTTTGAACTAACAACCCTAACCGTTTGCAAGTATTTTAGCACGTCTTCAGAACAAAAACAAAAACAAATTGGTTATTCCAAAACATAGACTGGGGAAGGTCAATAATTCGTTTGTCGTAAATTGCACCCGCTACTACAATAAGTTGCCGGAGTCAGTCCTGATTTTACCCGACACTAAATTCAAACAGCTTATTAAGACCACCTTATGCAAAAAGGCTTACTACAGGACCGACGATTACCTTAATGATAAAAATGTATGGCAAATTCTCGGCACAGGATGTGAAGCACAGGCGTCTTATCTTTACAAGTAGTATTGTGGATATACATATTTAGACTTTTATACAATATGTATATACACTCTATACTATGATTTTTTATATTTTTTTTTTTTTTACTATTTTATTTTACTCAATTTTTTTTTCTCTTATTTTGGTTGAATACCATTTTTTTTATTGTATTATGATAATATTGTATGGCTATTTAAAAAAGACCTATATTGACAGAGTTTCTTTCGGCATTTCTTCTCGTCAATGGTCATTCCGAAATGCTGGTAGATAAAAAACTATACCTAATTGTAAAAGACGTGTCTAAGTGCCCGCGAGGGCCCACAGAATAAAGAATTTTGACTTTGACTTTGACTTTGACTTTGACTTCAGGTTCTCGATAACAGGCTGCTTAAGCACCTACTCGTACAGCCCTATCCTCAATACCATGTAACAAACAGCCCTACGTCTAACGATTCACCGTAACGCGCACGCTTGGCTAACATATCGGTAAGTAATTCTGCATAATCCTGCCTACAAGGGAACGACTCAATAAGCTTTCGTTTCCATTCAGTCCAACTATACAGCACAGTATTCAATCCTTGATACCATGATCTTGAAATACTAGTTTAACAAGAGCGAAGTGAATAATTTCGCGTTCATTCCAATCGTAAATTTCGGCACACTCTTCAACTTTAGTCAGCCACATGACATCAAACTCAGGGATTACATTGGGAGTAGAAAGCTTAGAGATCGACTGCCCTTTCACATCAGTTAAAATGTCTACAAATTTATTTAGAATATAGTTTGTTAAATAAGACAGATTTCTGGATTCACTATCAGAATAACACGTACTGTGGGGGGAAGGCGACCGCTGACGGTGCTTCGGAGTGCTGGACGACTTTGCGTCTTCATCGTATAAATTACTGATGTGCTGCTCTCCCCCCATTTTACGAGCTATATTGTTTCGCAATTTAAACACCGGTGAACTACTATGGATACGATGACCTTCAGTTAAGAGACTACAACTGCGGCCGCGTTGTCCTCTTCTTACAGATTGAGATTTTAGTATAGGGCTTTGTGATCGCCTTACGACTCTTGACGTTCTTAATTGGTCCCGAGACCATTCATTATTGGAGTATTGCTGTCTATTAAGTTTATTTGTCGTACCAACGACAACGCCCTACTCCGTAAATCATGTAAGTGCTTGTGGATTTGCCTATCGTGATGGCTCCCATCCACTCCCACACTCTTATTACGAGAATTAGAAGAGTGTTTACGGACTTGCCTATCACGAAGGCTCCCATCCACTCCCTCACTTTTATTCGGTGAAATATTAGAAAAGTGTTTGCGGACTTGCCTATCACGAAGGCTCCCATCCACTCCCTCACTTTTATTCGGTGAAATATTAGAAAAGTGTTTGCGGACTTGCCTATCACGAAGGCTCCCATCCACTCCCTCACTTTTATTCGGTGAAATATTAGAAAAGTGTTTGCGGACTTGCCTATCACGAAGGCTCCCATCCACTCCCTCACTTTTATTCGGTGAAATATTAGAAAAGTGTTTGCGGACTTGCCTATCACGAAGGTTCCCATCCACTCCCTCACTTATTCCGTGAATTATTAGAAAAGTGCTTACGGACTTGCCTATTACCGCTCCCTCACTTTTATTATTCAAATTATACAAGCGTTTGTGGACTTGCCTGTCACTATGGCACCCATCCACTCCCTCGCTTTCAATAGACTAATGCTGCAGAGTCTGCCTGGCGTTACTGCTACCAGGCTCACACTCCGTCAAGCAGCTCTCATCGCCGTCTGACTCCTCAGCAGGTATCGGCGCATTATTTTCCATCACACAACTGGAATATTACATAAATCTCGTATTAAACACTGATATGCATTCTTAAGTAGCAACCAGGTACTTTGATTATCATATAATGTGACCACCCATCATAACTGCAATATGGACCGCTTGTGATTTTCACTAATGATCAAGATTAGCCACCCGATATAACATCGGGCAGCCAAAAACACGTTGCGTAGTGTTAAAAAGGCTAGTACTATAACTTAGGCCGGTTTATAGTCTGTCTTTAACGGAAAGAAAGTGGTATTAATATGATGCAATGAACTAGGCGGTTTTATAATTTAATACCTATATTAAAAGAAGAAAATGAATAAAAACTAAGTTTCGGAGCATCTGATTATTTGAGGTAGTATACTATTCTTCCATAATAGAACAATAATTTATTTCTGGTCTAGTTATGTAGTTTCCAGATTATTTAAATTTTAATATGAACGTAAAAAAACAAGTAGGTATATAAATATCATCACGCATCAAGAGCACGACCCTCTCTCGTCCGTCCCAAACAGAAGGAGGATTTGGCCTACACTCCCCACGCTGGCCAGACGGGTTGGGGAGGCCTGATCGATGTTTTATAATGTCTTTCCCTTAGTCGCCTTGTACGACATCCACGGGAAGAGACGGAATGATTCTATTCTAGTCTGCCGGAAACTAGATGGTATATATATATATTTAATAAATATTATTGTCCAATAAAAAAAATATATAGAGGAAAGATTTAAAAAAAAATAGAAAAGAAAAAAAAAAGAACATTAAGCTTATATACCCTTTATATACATAAGGTATATAAGACTAAGCACATCATGTATACACCATGAGTATATACCATGGTTAACATGCACACCCCAAGTATACGCATAATTCCTGAATGATGTATCATTGATATAAATAACAAGTATAAGTAATCTATGGAGCTTCCTTCGGAGTTTTAATTATGGCGCATTTAAAATTGTCGTAATACTAATGGCATCGACAGAACTAAACTGCAACGGGGCTGGGATTAACGGATAGAAAATATCTGATCCGCACTTTCCACTTCTGAGATGAAAGCAAACTCCATAAATTCAGTTAGTTACGAAATTTATTTCAATGATAGACATCCGGAGACTTACAATTTGTCACCGAACCACAACACATTGATAACTCACGGTGATTAAACTAACGACGAATATAATAATTATGTACACTGTACTTAACTTAAATACAACTGTTGGTGAACCTCTCGCTGCGACTGCACGTAATCGAATGCCCAAACGCTCCTCAACGACCACTGAGCTGCCATCCCCTCTACCCGACCGTATTTCTAAAGCGGAAGTCAACCGCCATTGGTGCGCTTTGCGCAGCAATGCTTTGGTGATCTTTTAGTTTGATAATTATTCAATAATGTTCTACTATAATTTAAAAAAGTGTAATAAATTAAAATAACATTTTTAAGATCACCAACATCACCCTACTACAAACGTACTTTTTAAAAGGAAACGGAAATTGAACTGTGAATGGCGCGCTTGCGCGGCAATACTTTGGACGATTTCTAATAAAATCGATTAAGATTTATAAAGTTGCTAACACATGAGTGTAATTTTAATAAATTCCAACCAATAATTACACAAAATACAGCTCTTGCTTTTTTCAGTCAAGAAAAATAAATATATAATTTTATGGCAAGAAGTAACTGAACATAAATTAACTCGTAAAAGTAATGCTTATATTACAAGAACAGTCGTAATTAGTTTGGTTTGGTAATATAAGCAGACCAACTTTTGAAAGTAAACTTGGGAACTCATAAAGTTGGGGCTGTAAACGGGAAATTTTTAAGTTGTTAAACTTTGGTTGACCGCAGTGAGTTAAGTTTAAAACTTGCCACCTTCATTTTAGATTTGTTTGCAGCAGTGCACTTATAAGGAAATACATTAAGATTGACGAGCACGGTAGTCGAATGGTTAACAATGGCCACTTTGACTCCGAGGTCGCGGGTTCGATCCCCGCACAAGACAAACATTGGTCTAGGTATTTTCTACGTATTATAAGTATATAATACGTAGAAAAAAAATGCATTTAAGTAAATTTATCATTTGTCCAGTACCCATAGTACAAGCTTTGCTTAATTTGGCACTAGACGGCGCTATGTAAATTCTCCAGAAAACGTTATTTATTATTTATTTATAAAATACACAGAAACGAATATCATTATATTAAATGTCCCGGCGATTTTCGAGGATTGCGGCCTGGCCGCATTTCCACGCTGTATAGTGCTGGAAATATTTTGACCTATAAGATTATTATAAATATTGGCCAGCCCTTTGGTCACCCGAATCTGATATTAACACATAAAACTAATATTATAAATGTAAAGTTTGTTGTTCTTTCATGGATGAACGGCTGATGAAATTTAACATACATATTATAGAATATGTTTTAAATTGGCGTATATTAAAATGCTCTTTGTTCAAGTACTGTGTCCATACAGGGCGTAACAGCGGATAGAAGCTAGTTAGTTATAACACTTATAACGTACAGTAGAAATATTTCATTCGACTTGGTCAAACTCAATGCATTATTGATTCGAAAGAGGAAAGGAAATTCCCTTTCCAACTACATATGAGTGCATTTAGAAATGTATTTTTCATTGGTATGAATTTTTGCTGCTACGAAGAGCATTCTCGCTTAGAAAAAGAACTATAATAGAAACATATTTTGTCCTCGGACAGTCATGTCCAGCCGATACTGGATGGAATAAGCATATTCTCGTGTTATAATAAGTATGATTACTTACACAAAATTGTGCATTGAACATGTCTCCAGACAGTCAGGGGAGAGTGACTAAAGTATTATGGAGAGCACAAAAGATCCATGAAGGTCGACGTGTCACCGGTGCTGCAGCACTGGACCCACTCTAAGGTAAGATAAGATACCTAAAATTGTACGTTGACAATCCTTATTCATGCCGGGATACAGGCCTCCCCTCAATCGAAGGGAAACTGCTGGTTGGCTGAGACACAAAATTATACACAGTAAAAACCGCATCAAAATACGTCATGGTTTAGGAGTTATTGGATAAAAACGAGGAAAGCTACTTTGTTTTATAGTAGAAAAAGAAATAGACACTTAGATAGTTAATTGATTGAGGTGTCATTCTTCGGAAGTCAAATTTACAGGCAATTTGATCCACAGTACTTTGCGTGCTTCCGCTACCAGTTAGTGTATGAAAACTACTGTCGGCCGGTGGCGGAAGGACGCAAAGTAGTGTACATCAAATTGCCTATAGTAGTTGTAGGCAATTTGATCGACACTACTTTGCGTGCTTCCGCCACCAATTAGTTCATGCAAAATACTGCCGGCTGGCACCCACCCACTACCGTTAGTAGATGCATGCGACTGACGTGGCTGCGTTGGTCATCTCTGCTCCAGCTGTGACGGTCGTCTCGGCGAATTTCCAACATTTGAAACAGAAGAAACGTGCAACTGCTGCCGCACTGACTGCCGTGGTCGTCTCTGCGTCACTACTCGAGGCATCCTCAGGCGATCTGTAGATGTTGATGGTTAGAACAACAACCTACAATTTGACAAATCTATCGCGTTACCGCCCTTTATATAAAGTTTAAAGTGGAGGGGGTAGGGGATTGCCAGCAAATTTGACTTTCGCAAAATAACACCTGAATCAATTAACTATCTATAGTAGTTGTGCCATGGGTCAAGAAGGACTATTAATAGCAAATATCAGTATGTAATAGTATACGCTTGTAATACCTAATATGGCATATAGTATGCATGTAGGTCACCCTATATGTATGCACACTATATGCCATAATTCCGGAAGAAAATATACGTATATCATAGAACACCGAACTACGTCGCATAATGCACAAAATACATAAATATCAACTAGATTAAAACGTTTGGTATCTACTATTTCTTCCTAAGTATTGCCAAAGATTTACCGACCATACCGATTGCATAAATACGAAATAGTTCGGAAAACTGGTGAATAAATTCACAGATACCGCATGCACTTAATAAAGTAAAGTCCAGTTTCACTCGACGCGGCAAAAAGTAGAAAACTTGTCAAAGTGCAAACTGCATAGTAGTGCAGTGGAAAAAAATCGCTTTGTCTCGCAATCTCTTAGTTCCCGTCGAGTGAGTCCGTTCTGTCAGTGCAACGTCAAACTTAATACTTGTGTTCAGCCATTCACAATTTCCGCTTACAGTTTTATGGCTCATCTTCTCGCTTCGTTTGTATTACAGTATAATTTGAAAAAAAAAAGTTTAGGGTAGGATCACGACTTACGACTAAACCTTATACTTCGAAGTTGACGTCCAATGTCCCCTTAAAATTAAAATTAAGCATAATAATTCTGTATATACGAAAATCCATAAAAATATACTGCTAGGTAGGTATATTAACTATTTATGCGTAAATCGTAAGACATTCAAAATATTTATGATGAAATTTATTTGAATTTACCCACGCTTAGTGGCTCAACCTTTCTGTTCCCATCACATTACAGTGGATTTCCCACACAAACCTTGTTCTGACAATCTCATCATATTTTATTTTCGTTTTTTTTTTATATATATAAGTAGCTATTCTGCTGTTCGGGATGGAAACAAATCCAACAAATCAAAGATCATTAAAATTGGTCCAGCTGTTTTTGAGTTATATAATATGATGTAACTAACCGAACTTTGTTTTATATCGATATAATAAGGCTAACATTTCCATAACCAGCGTCATAAAGGATGAAATAATTATAATTAACATTGTTTATTTTGCATATAAAGTACCTACATTGCCCTTTGCTTAACTTGAAATTTAAGACATAATTATCGTTATGATTACCCAAGTTATTAAATTTTACATATTAATTATTTTAATAACTGCCCTATTACAAAGTATTCTTGAAAGGATACTCGTATCTATTTTAATCACAAAAACAAATATACATACATACAGGGGGCGGCCACTGTTTACTAACCATTCGACATCTAGGTTTGACTAATTAAACCTAAGGTACCTCATCTTCCTCCCCAAAAGCAAGTCGAGAGAGAGTTCAAGTTAAGCAAAGGGCAATCCTTTGCTTAACTTGAAATTCAAGACATAATTATCGTTATGATTACCCAAGTTATTAAATTTTACATATTAATTATTTTAATAACTGCCCTATTACAAAGTATTCATTAAAGGATACTCGTATCTATTTTAATCACAAAAACAAATATACATACATACAGGGTCGGCCACTGTTTACTAACCATTCGACATCTAGGTTTGACTAATTAAACCTAAGGTACCTCATCTTCCTCCCCAAAAGCAAGTCGAGACTCGCTCGCTTCTCATTGTCGCGAGTGATCGACTTTTGTTGATCACAAGTTTAACCTAGACTTGCTTTTGGAGAGGGCGGAGTAGTGGTATAAAAATGAGCGCTGAGAGTCGAGTGTTGAGCGCTGAGTAGACGCTTGTGAGCGTTGAAGACTTGAGCGTTAAACGCTCAGGATCGAATTGTGGGTCGAAGCGTCGAGTTTGGACGCTTTGAATGAGTTTTATTTCTAAAACGCTCTAGCCACTGCTCGAGAGTTTTAGGTCCGACTCGAGCACCGACTCAAACATTTACAAACTGCTCGAGCGCCGACTCGAGCGTTTTTACAACACTAGGGAGGAGAGGTACCTTAGGTTCAACTAGTCAAACCTAGTAGCGCCTAGATTTCGGGTATTGACTATAACATATGCAAAGTCAACCTTTGAGTGTAACATGAGTGTAATTTTAATAAATTCCAACCAATAATTACACAAAATACAGCAATATTATAAATGTAAAGTTTGTTGTTCTTTCATGGATGAACGGCTGATGAAATTTAACATACATATAGAATATGTTTTAAATTGGCGTATATTAAAATGCTCTTTGTTCAAGTACTGTGTCCATACAGGGCGTAACAGCGGATAGAAACTAGTTAGTTATAACACTTATAACGTACAGTAGAAATATTTCATTCGTCTTGGTCAAACTCAATGCATTATTGATTCGAAAGAGGAAAGGAAATGCCCTTTCCAACTACATATGAGTGCATTTAGAAATGTATTTTTCATTGTTATGAATTTTTGCTGCTACGAAGAGCATTCTCGCTAAGAGATCTATAAGAGAAACATATTTTGTCCTCGGACAGTCATGTCCAGTCGATACTGGATGGAATAAGCATATTCTCGTGTTATAATAAGTATGATTACTTACACAAAATTGTGCATGGAACATGTCTCCAGACAGTCAGGGGAGAGTGACTAAAGGATTAGGGAGAGCACAAAAGATCCATGAGGGTCGACGTGTCACCGGTGCTGCAGTACTGGACCCACTCTAAGGTAAGATAAGATACCTAAAAGTGTACGTTGACAACCCTTAATTACCCCTCTGCCTCATGCCGGGATACAGGCCTCCCCTCAATCGAAGGGGAACTGCTGCCAACCAGCAAAATAAATAAAAAATAAGACACAAAATTATACACAGTTAAAACCGCATCAAAATACGTCGCATGGTTTAGGAGTTATTGAATAAAGACTAGGAAAGCGACTTTGTTTTATAGTAGACAAAGAAATACACTTAAATAGTCCATTGATTTAGGTGTTATTTTACGGAAGTCAAATTTAGTATATATAGTAGTAGTTGCAGGCAATTTGATCCACACTACTTTGCGTGCTTCCGCTACCAGTTAGTGTATGCAAACTACTATCGGCCGCATGAACTAACCGGTGGCGGAAGGACGCAAAGTAGTGTACATCAAATTGCCTATAGTAATTGTAGGCAATTTGATCGACACTACTTTGCGTGCTTCCGCCACCAATTAGTTCATGCAAATTGATGCCGGCCGGCACCCACCCACTACCGTTAGTAGATGCATGCGACTGACGTGGCTGCGTTGGTCGTCTCTGCTCCAGCTGCGACGGTCGTCTCGGCGAATCTCCAACATCTGAAACAGAAGAAACGTGCAACTGCTGCCGCACCGACTGCCGTGGTCGTCTCTGCGTCACGTGTTTCGCCTCTACTCGAGGCATCCTCAGGCGATCTGTAGATGTTGATGGTTAGAACAACAACCTACAATTGACAAATCTATCGCATTACTGCCCTTTATATAAAGTTTGAAGTGGAGGGGGTAGGGGAATGCCTGCAAATTTGACTTTCGCAAAGTAACACCTGAATCAATTAACTATCTATAGTCGTTGTGCCATGGGTCAAGAAGGACTGTTAATAGCAAATATCAGTATGTAATATCAATATCAATATGTATACGCTTGTAATAATATAGCATATACTACTTACTACACTATATGTCATAATTCCGGAAAGAAAATATACGTATATCATAGAACACCGAACTCGAACGTCGCATAATGCACAAAATACATAAATATCAACTAGATTAAAACGTTTGGTATCTACTATTTCTTCCTAAGTACTGCCAAAGATTTACTGACCATACCGATTGCATAAATACGAAATAGGTCGGAAAACTGGTGAATAAATTCACAGATACCGCATGCACTTAATAAAGTAAAGTCCAGTTTCACTCGACGCGGCAAAAAGTAGAAAACTTGTCAAAGTGCAAACTGCATAGTAGTGCAGTGGAAAAAAATCGCTTTGTCTCGCAATCTCTTAGTTCCCGTCGAGTGAGTCCGTTCTGTCAGTGCAACGTCAAACTTAATACTTGTGTTCAGCCATTCACAATTTCCGCTTACAGTTTCATGGCTCATCTTCGCGCTTCGTTTGTATTACAGTATAATTTGAAACGCATTTTGAGGTTTTAAGTAGTTTTAAGCGTATTTTGTCTTTACGCCGGACTCTTGGCGCGGTCATATCTTTAATTATGTGCTTCTTTGCCGCTCTACTTTCTGAAAGTGTGGATTGTGCCCTATATAATGCCGTAATATAACCAATACCAAAAGAAACATAAATTATTATGCATGTAACGTTTTGTATGATTGTATAAGATGTTTGTTTAAGTACCATATGTAGATGGCAATGCGTAGGTATACGTTTCTTTAGAAATGTAACGTACGTAACCTACGACCTTAGAACCTCTGTGCCCACCGTTTTTAACCGACTCCAAAAAAGGAGGAGGTCTTCAATTCGGCTGTATTTTTTTTTATGTTTGTGACTTAATTACTCCGTGATTTATATACCGATTAGAAAAAACTTTTTTTTATTTGAAAGAGTATACTTCCACATTGGTCCCATTTTTTTTCATCATCATCATCATCAGCTTGTATCTAGATACATAAATGTAGAGTAATATTAGGAGTCGGTTTATTTTGTTAAAATTATACTCAGACTCAACGTTTTGATTCGTAGCATGACAGCAAGATTTTTTATGTATTTATTTTCCGTTTGTGGCATTTTGCGTATTTTGTAATTCACTTATATATTTTTCTGATTCCGGGAAATGCCAATTGAAATTGATATTTTATATTTGTGGTATTATGCGTCAAAGATTCCTAATACCGCAGGTTATTTATATACCTAATACTATGCAGTAACATGCTGCATAGGCTTTCTGTAGTCAGTGATGACTCAAGGCATATACATTGTTCAGTAGTCAGCTTCACACGAGTAGGATTGACTAAAAAAAATTACAAAGAGTATATATGCGTGTGTACGCCAAATACATAGTGTGTGTAATGTTTTTTATTGATTAATTCACTGTATTCTATATGCATTTTTTTTTAATATTAGCATTCTGCACTCCTTCTTCACTATATAAACTATAAGTTTGCGAAATTTCATACTCCTCCGTCGGCGAAATTTTATTAAAAAGGGGTACAAAGTTTTTGCTTTACATATTAATACATAGAAGATAACGCACTATACTTATATACTGTATGTTACCACATGCACCAGCATACTCATTACAAAAATAACCTGTAAAATGATTCACTACTGAATTGATTGACGATCCATAAATTGCATCAGACCGGTGCACTGTCCCATAAATGCCCACGTGGTATGCAATCTTGGGTTATTGCTGCACTCATTACTTGCATGGACAAATTACACGTGGTACTGCATCTGTAATATTCTGTAATTAATTTGTAATCATTGACTGAGCCTCTGGTTTTGATAGTTCATTATTTCACTACATGTAATTTAAAATAATTTGAGTTGGGTATGTATATTGAAATTGGTATATGTCATACCAATCTTATTAATCTCGTTTGGCATATTTAGTGACATTCATAAATAAAGAATAAATCATCATCATCATCATCATCTCAGTCGTATTCTTACGTTTAACGTAGAAAACACACATCGATCCTGAGCGACCTGCATCCATCGACTTCCTACAACTTTCTTGAGGTCGTTGCTCTATCTAGTGGAAGGTCGTTCTACACTGCGGCTATGAGTACGGGGTCGGCAATGGAGGACCTGTCGTCCCCAGCGTTTGTCGGTTCTACGACCTATACCTATAAGACCGGCCCACTGCCACTTCAACTTGCCTATTCTTTGAGCTACAATATCGGTTACTTTAGTTCAACTGCGGATATCCTCCTTTCGGATTCTGTGTCGCAGAGAGACCCCGAAAATATCTCTGTCCAGCGCTCACTGAGCGATCTTGTGCCTTCCCATACGGCACGCAGTGAAAGACCAAGTCTCATCGGCAATACACACTGCTCGAAGACTTTTAGTCTTTAGATTTTGAACAAAAAGCACGTATTTATATTGATACTAGCGGCCCGTCCCGGCTTCGCACGGGTTTTTTTATATTTTTATTTAGCAATATATACAGCCTATGTTACTCGAGGTGAATGTAGCTTTCCAATGGTGAAAGAAAATTTGAAATCGGCACAGTAGTTTTTGAGTTTATTCATTACAAACATACACACACACAAAAATACAAATCTTTCCTCTTTACAATAGTAGTGTAGAAGTGTAGATATCAAAATTTCCGCCAATTATTTTTCAGGGAATAACTAGACCAAATAAAATGAAGAAAGTTTGAATATCCTTATTCAAATTTAAATATAAGGTAGGTGGTGGCTGTACATATGAACCTTGACTGCATACAAACACAAAAATCGCTTTTTATCACAACCCTTTGATTTTTGAGCGAGCAAAGCGAGTGTAGCTTTAAAACTACACTCGCTTTGCTCGCTCAATAAATATATATAATATAAATCAATATAATAATCAATCCCTAATAAAAATATGAATGTGTTTGTTACTCATTCACGCCGAAACTACTCTTCCGATCACCATGAAACTTTGTACACATATTCTCAAAGGAAGGACATAGGATACTTTTTATTTAAAAAAAAGGAAACGCGAGCGAAGCCGTGGGTGGAAGCTATTACATCATAAAAGGCCTTTACGATTTTCCCATTCTGAAAATACTCTTATTTTAAAGAGTTGTATCGATGCAAAATTGACATAAAAGTTCCCAAACAAATTCGTTTCAAAATCGGAAAACGATTATAATAATATTTTATAGCCAGCCGGCCAACTTATTGCTGACTTAGGTTTAATAGGAAAGCTTTTAGTAGAAACTCTAAAATAACTGAATAAACTAAATCCAACAGTATTTTGAGTTATAATAATTACTCGCGAACACCCAACAACTTCGCGTGGCTAATTGGCAAGACCAGGCAATCATGACCCCAATATTGTATAAGACCCTGTCGTGTAGAGAGCTCAAGCTGTCACGGTCGATCTATTCTATAGACCGAACTAAAACTTATCTAACCATTTAAGTTAGACTTGTTGTTATATTGATAAGAAAAATCCATTAAAATTGATCAAACTGTTTTTTCTTCTTGATCCTAAATCCCAGATCAACTTCATGTTTTAGGTATCGGCTACATAGGTCAAATCTCTCTAACATCATCACATACGCATATCTATTTATGACGAACTCAATGGTTGAATAGCTAGCAATGGTTACTTTGGCACCGAAGCTCGCGAATTCAAGAGAAACTTTTTTGTGTGTGATCATTATGAATATGTAGACGTATTTGCTCAGTTTTTTCTATGTATTTGCTATATGGTAATTAACGCGATCATGTATGTAAGGTACTTTCGATACGTTTATTATTGCTTGACCAGGTATCGACCAGGGGCCCTCCCGCCCAAGCTGAAGTCGTTTTTTTTATACTGCGTCGGGTGGCAGACAAGCATATGACCCGCCTGATGTGAAGCGGTTATCGTAGCCATATTAAAGCTCGCAACATAAAATATCCTCCAAAATATCCTAACTCCTTGCTGTCTGGTGACCTCACTCACTCGCAGGAACACCACCCTCATGGGAATTGTTATTTGCCTGCGGTATTCTGTGAGGTGGAGGTACATCCCCCAGTCGGGTAGCTTAAAATTTCGCTCCCTACCTCTATTTTCGCCTGAGCTTCGTATGTCAGGCAGGGTGCACCGCGTGCAAGTGAAGTTGGCTTTGGTTTAAACATATTGATGAACTACTTACACCCCATTCTGACCCCATTACAGTCGATTACCATCGGATTTTTTTGATCGCCAAAATAGATCTTAGGTTTAAGTTAATGACAAACATCGACATCTGTTAACAGCGGCGATGCGTTCTTTGACCCTTTCAGCTAACTTGCTTCAATGATTTCTAGCTAACTTGAGGAATTCCTCAGAACATTTTTTTTTTCAAGACATCATATCATCCAAGAAGAATTAACCAGCCATTACGAAGCATATTTATTGCAAGCACTCGCCAGCAATAAATAGTTCACATTGAAATATGGTAATAATTTGCAACAATCTTCCATTACACTTCATCCGAAGCGAACAAACCCGTCATCAATGCCTGCTGTCAGGAATGACGTTTGTAATTAAAGCGAGTCGGTCCGACCAAGTTGGCACATAAATATTCAACCTAGGCTGAGGGGCTGAGGGGGAAATAGGAGGCATTCCTTGGACGCCGCAAGGCGACATTGCCTGTTCGAATATTCTTGACCAACAGTACAATTTGAATTTAGATCTGGCGAAGCGTGATTGCGGAATGTTTTGGTCAATAGACATTAAATGTAATTTAATAGACATTGTTGTTCGTCTAATAACAAATGAAAATCTAATTTGACAATAATACCAAAGCCAACCTCAATTGCACGTGGTGCACCAAGGCGACTAGCGAAAGAAAAGCAGGGCATGTCGAGTCCAACTGGGGAAGTACCTCCACCTTACAGAAGACCGCAGCCAAATAATACTCTTTAGAATTATTGTGTTTCTGCCAATGTGTGACACTACCAGATGTAAAGAGATACTGCCTTAGCAGTACGGGTGTCAGTATGCGAGCAATACTCTTTGTATTGTTAGTGTCTATATGGCTACGGTAACAGCTCTACATCAGACGGGCCGTATGCATATTTGCCACCGGGCGCCATATAAAAAAAAACTGCAGTGGACCCCTGTCAACTAGCTTACGAGGCTCTGGCGAAAATGTACTACCTCCACCACTATCAATGCGATGGAAACTATCAATTTGTCTTATCTGTCTACGGTTGCTAAGATTGATCTTCTATTATTTTAGACCTTCCTAATAAAAAAAAACCGGCCAAGTGCGAGTCGGACTCGCGCACGCTCGTTGGTTCTGTACCATTATCTATAAAAACGACCAAAAAAATCACGTATGTTGTATGGGAGCTCCCCTTAGATATTTGTTTTATTTTTATTTAATTATTTATTTTTAAAGTGAATATATCACTAAATATTATGTGAGTATTTCAAGCGTCTATCTATTACCGTTATCAATTGCGAGCAAAAACGAGCAAATAAAATCACGTTTGTTGTATGGGAGCCCTCTTAAATATTTATTTTATTCTGTTTTTTAGTATTTGTTGTTATAGTAGCAACAGAAATACATCATCTGTGAAAATTTCAACTGTCTATCTATCACGGTTCATGAGATACAGCATGGTGGCAGACGGACGGACGGGCAGCGGAGCCTTAGTAACAGGGTTCCTTTTTACCCTTTGGGTACGGAACCCTAAAAATACAATAACTATCACACTAATTGACACACTGGGGTAAGAACCTTTGGCTTTGCTGGATTTCCTGCATATCTAAGATTGCCAACCGTAATGTATAGTATTGTACTATATTTTGGCTCGCCATACTATATACTAAAGTAGCTTGCATGCTACCACACCCCGGCCACTCTATACAAATGTTGTGTCGTGAACTGCTACATAGACAAAGATGTCTGTGAATATCAATGAGCATGTGTGCGTGCGGCGCCATACAAATTGTTCCAGATTTGTCTCAGAAGGGAGGTGAGATCGATTCGAGAGAGCGGCAGGGAGTGGCCATACTGCACGCAGTGCTATTACTTATACTGTGATGCTACTGAAAAAAACGCAAGATGCGTTACTGCCAAAAGAATACAATTAAGGATCGTTACTTTTTTGGCAATGACGCGAAGGCTATCATGTGTAAATAACTGTCTATGTTGCTAATTTTATTACTCTACACTATATCCACTACACGAAGAAAATACCATATTTTATTAAAGTGTACTATATTTTTATAACATATTTTGGAAAATACTGTAACCCGAAAAAAATGTGTGGGTACCCTATGCGTATCCCTTTGTTGTCTTATGACATGACATGTTGAAAAGGTTGGCTAAAAGGGTATTTTAAAAATTGATCTTTTATTATTAATTTATTTTGTACAAACTAAGCACTTTATCCATTCTGTTCTAAACTACTAACTAGTCACGAGACTCATACGAGATACAATCGGATTGGTCAGAACAACAGGATAAGAGATAGACTATCTAATAGGATTGGATTGGTACTCTTCCGATTCAAAGCCGAGATTGTTGAATCTGAACGTTGTATTTTCAATTGTATTTTCAGTTAACACGTTTAGAGGGTAAATTGACTTTTGTAGCCTTTTGTGAAAGTAAAGTAAGTTTAGCAATTGTACTGTTTCACGTTTGCGTTAGTTGGAATGGATTGAATAGCTACGAGTATATTTTTACGGTATTAACTTAAGTACCTAGCTGATGATTTAAAAGGGTTCTTTAGAACATAGACTTTAGTGACAGCACATAGTATGTACTATGCTTTAATGGATTTTTGCATAAAGACACAAATAGCCAAGAATAAAATAACAGGATGTCAAAAGAACCACAGTGGAACGATAATGAAATTTGTATTGCTATGTCTCGAAGTCTCTATCACTCGTGTATGGCTGAATTGATATGGACGGAGTTTGGCGTGCATATAAAAAAGTTCTTGAACAATACAGAAAATACTATATATGTTTTTTTTTCTTTAATTTTTGTGGTCATCTATTACTGGCTTTATCTATTGTAGATATAATCTGTATCTTATTTGTGCACGACAGAATAAATTAATTAGAGTAATAAAAACAATTATGTATACATAGTAAATATAGCGCAAGTCATATAAAAGTATAACCAAATACCTAAGATAGGAATAAGTGTTTTCGTTTTCGTTTTTGTATTAGATATAAGTATATGTTAAAATATGTAAATGTTATAAGTATAACTGTAAACTTGAGAAATAAAGAAATTGAAGCTTCGTGTAAATTATTACCCCATAGAGGTGTGAACAGCGCGGCGGCCGCGTAACACTGGCAGCGAGGGACTCACGTCAGGTTATATTTATAACCTCGCATACGAGTAAAAGAGACTACGAGCCCTCGCGCACAGGCCGACCGCCTTAGTGTGATAATTAATACATAAATATGGAAAATAGATTAAAGTTAATAACGTAGTATAAGTTAGAATAAGTAAAATGTATTAGTTATAAGAAATATTAAGAAATAAATAAACGATTCGCTGAGGGGTGGGGGAATGCAGGCGGGGGCGGAGGTACGCCTCCGCCCAGTATAAATATAAGATCGAGTCGCCGTACAACACACTCGAACCATTCTGCGCCCGACCACCGACCGAGACGGACCTGCCCACAGCCGACGGACCTGCTTGCAGTCCCGTCGTCTCGTGGTCTATTTCGTTTCGCACACGTGTTCGCTCGCCGTTCTTATTTCCGATCTATTTTGTGTTGGCCACACGTGCTTCGTTGCGCCGCCGTCGCGTTCGTTTTTGGATTCCCGGAATCCATCGCCCGCCGGCTGAGAAATCGCCGCGGGCCGCGCGCGTTCGCTGCCTTCAGCGCTGCACTTCAGCCGTAAGCGCTTGAAGCCGCGTGTGGTCGTCGTTCTTTTACAGTGACGTCAGTGCTGTTTCACGGAGTGCTCGTTCAACCGCGCGCGTTGTGTGGTTTTTGTGTATAGTGCGTTTTGTCCGTGGCGGGCCTTCGGCCCGTTACTGCCCTCGCCCACAGGGCTTGTGTTAGTGATTAGTGCTAAGTGTTAGTGCTTGTGATTATTGGATTGTCTGTCCCCTATTCAGGGCGACTCTGGTGAGTCGTATCACTTACACCTTTAGTATAAAGTAGTTTATATTAGGTACTCACCCCTCCCTGTTTTACAGGGAGGGACCGTACACCAACACAGGCACCTGGGTTCGAATCCCGGGTGCCTTACTCCCGTAAACCTCTGCCTGCTCTGCCGCCACGATGGCGCAGAACAATT
Organism: Hypsopygia costalis; assembly: GCA_937001555.2. Lineage (NCBI taxonomy): Eukaryota > Metazoa > Arthropoda > Insecta > Lepidoptera > Pyralidae > Hypsopygia > Hypsopygia costalis. Next base: position 9,333,974 of record OW443335.2, read on the forward strand.
TAAGAGAATTCTTCGACTTCCTCAAAGTCAATTTTCCAAACGTTTTAGAGGCGTTCGATGCCTTTAAATCGCGCTCATCTCAGCCTCCCTCAGAGGCTTTAACCGCCCCCTCAGGGCAAATCGCTTCCGATTCCCCTCTCTCCCCTGACCCTTCAGGTCAGGTTATGGAGACGGACTTGGCCCCTCTGGCCAGCCAAAACTCAATCGATGAGGATGGCTTCACCACTGTCGACCGTACGCGCAAAAATAAGCGCCACGCCGATTCGGGCACCGCTGCCCTTCCGTCCAAAGCCCCTAGGGCTGCTGAGGGCGAATCTCGCCCATCTCAAACTAATCCGTCGCAGGCTCCTTCTGAGCATAAAAAATCAAAATCTCCTCCCCCAATTGTCATCCAGGATAAATCCGCCTGGGTTCCAATCCATGCCGCTTGCCAACAGCGCGGCATTAAGATCTCCCCCGCGAGGGACTCCGCCCACGGCCTTCGCGTCTTCGCCGAAACGGTGAATGATCACCGTGCGCTCTCGCAGCTACTGCGCGAACGCAAAATTTCCTTTCACACATACGCCCTCGAAGAGGAGCGTATGCTCCGCGTAGTCATACGCGGCGTCCCCAAAGAGATAGGCGAGAAATATATTCTCGCTGATCTCAACGATCAAGGCCTTCCGATTTACGAGGTACACCGTATGTACCGAGCGCGCACACGCGAGCCCTATAACATGGTGCTCGCCATTCTTAGCCACTCTCCTGAGGGCAAAAAAGTTTTCAAGATCTCGAATGTCTGCGGTCTCCGCGGCATCAATGTGCAACCCCAGCACAAAAAGGCTCCCGGGCAGTGCCATCGCTGCCAACTTTACGGGCACTCGGCCCGTAATTGTTTCGCCCGCCCCCGGTGCGTTAAATGCACGGGTGATCATGGCACAGAGTCATGTCCCCGCGCCCCGGGCACGCCTGATCCGCCGTCCTGCATCCTGTGCGGGGCAGTGGGACATACCGCCAACTATGGCGGTTGCCCCAGGGCTCCGCGCAGGGTAGGGCCGGTGGCTCGCAGCGTTCCCAGAGCGCCTCTTTCTAGGCCAGCGCCTCCCCCGTTAAGGGGTTCAGCCTTCCCTGCGCTGGAGCGCAGGCCACCTCCGCCACCACCAAACGCGTGGGTTAAACCCCCACATATCTCGGCTAAGCCGATATCTCAGATTCCGCAAGCTCCACAACAACCGTCGCGGCAGGACCCGCGTCCCGCCGCCCCCGCTCCCCCCGCTTCCTCCGCGAGCTCCCACCTTAGTGTCGTGGTGGATTACGCACGCCACATCGGCCCCCACATGGGGGAAATTAGGTTATTAGCTGAAAAGCTAATTAGGTTCGCGAACTCGCCGGAGGACCGGCTCGCAGCCACCTGCGAACACTTCGCAGTGCTGGAGTCGGTGTACTCCTACACCGTACCTAAACATTTCCGCGTTTAGATGGGTTCTACGGCCCACAGGTCCAAGCCATCCTCATTAAACTTTGCATTTTTTAATGCAAACGGCATCGCCCGTCAGCGTGACGAGGTGGCGGTCTTTTTAGCAGATCACAATATAGATATATTGTTAGTACAGGAAACGCGACTTTCACCTTCGCATCGCAATCCTAGGATTGCTAACTACAACATAATTAGATCAGATAGGGACAGCTACGCCGGTAGCGGTACCCTTATTTACTATAAAAGATCTCTGTACTGCGCGCCGATACCAACACCCGCGCTCGAAAATATGCAAGCCTCGGTACTACGTTTAGGAATGACGGGCCATCCGCCCATCACCATAGCCTCCATCTATCAGCCCCCAAATAAAGTTTTGCTAGAAAGAGACCTCCAGGCTCTCTTTTCGTTAAGTAACGCCGTCATTCTGGCTGGCGATTTTAATTGTTTTCATACCCAGTGGAATAGCCACTCAAACTCGACCAACGGTATAATCCTGGAGAATCTGAGTGATTCTCTTGGATTTGACGTTATTGCTCCAGCTTCCCCTACCTTCTTCCCAACAGTTGTAGGATACAGACCTAACGTTCTGGACTTCGCGCTGCTAAGGAACATAACCCTCAGGTTATGTTCGTTAGAAGTGCTATCAGAACTTAGCTCTGATCACAGACCTGTCCGAATGCAGTTCGGACCTCCCGCTGGCCCACTGACTGACCCGCCTAAGACGGTGACGGACTGGTCCAAACTCGAGAAAGCTCTCGAGTCGACCTCCTCACCGGACTTAGACAAAATCCCCGACAAGATAGTTACCTCCGAAGATGTAGATCTGGCAATCGACGCCTTCACCAGCCACTTGCAAACAGTCATTAAGGACTGCTCCAGGGAGCCACCAGCGACGGACGAGATCCGACGTTGGCGGCTGCCTGAAGACGCGAGACGACTGCTGAGGGAAAAGAACGCCGCCACAAGAGCATACGATTCATACCCCTCTGAGCAACACCGGATCCAGCTGCGTACTTTACAACGTCAAGTAAAGACTCGCATGAAGGAACTGCGTGATGAACGGTGGAGTAACCTGCTCAGCGACATTTCGCCCTCCCATACAGCTTACTGGCGTGTCGCTAAATCTCTCAGATTGGACCAACAGACTGACATACCCCCCCTGACGCGTCCCGACGGGACCATTGCTTTTGACGATGACGAAAAAGCTGAATGCCTGGCAGACAGCCTGGAGAAGCAATGCTCTCCTAGTCTAATACAAACTGACTCAGACCATATCCTAAAAGTAGATACCGAGGTGGAGCAATTCTTCTCCGCCCCTCCGGCGACTCAAATCACCCCTTTCACTCTGGAAGAGGTTCGAGAGGTCATATGTTCGTTAAAAGCCAAGAAAGCACCGGGTGCTGATGGCATTTCAAACGGCGTATTCAAACGCCTACCCGAATTCTTATTGCTACTTCTGGTTGCCATCTTCAATGGAGCCCTCGCGAATTGCAAATTTCCGGCCGCCCTGAAAAATGCAATTGTTATAGGTATCCCCAAGCCAGACAAAAATCTGGCGGACCCCGCTAGCTACCGTCCGATTAGCCTTCTCTGCGTAATAGGGAAGGTATACGAAAGACTTCTTATCTCGCGTATGCGGGATTTCACCGATTCAAATAACACTATCATAGATGAGCAATTCGGTTTCAGAGCTGAACATTCTTGTGTTCATCAGGTGCACCGCATCACGGAGCACATCCTTTCCGGCTTCGCGAAAGCCCAAGCCACCGGAGCTCTATTTTTCGATGTAGCGAAAGCCTTCGATAAAGTCTGGCATAACAGTTTATTATATAAACTCACAAAAACAGGTATGCCTGACAGTCTCGTGCACATCATTCGAGACTATTTGTCAAACAGGACATTCCGTTACAGAGTACACGGCACTCTCTCAGAGCCCCACGCCATTAGGGCAGGGGTCCCGCAGGGGTCAGTGTTAGCCCCTTTCCTTTTCTCGTTATACACTAACGATATCCCCAAGACTAAATACGTCGAGTTAGCGCTCTACGCCGACGATACGGCTCTTTTTACGTCATCTACTAGCAAATCACTTATTTGCAGTAGACTCCAAAAGGCAGCTGATAAACTCAGTGCCTGGTTCCGTCTTTGGCGCATTGAGGTAAATCCTCAAAAAAGCGCCGCCGTGTACTTCACGCGCGACCCTAATGGGATCGACAAACCCGATAGGAACAATCACGTACTACGTCGGATTACAATGTACGGTGACCCCATTCCGTGGGCGAATCGTACAAAGTATCTAGGAGTCATTTTAGACTCAAGTATGACCTTCGGACCTCACATCTCCAGAGTTCGCAACCGGGCAAAATTCTACCTTTCCCGGCTTCACTGCATGATCGCACATAAGAGTATGTCACTTCGTAGCAAGTTGACACTCTACACTGCATGCATACGTCCCGTTATGACTTTTGCAAGTCCGGTTTTTGCCCACGCGGCAAAATGCCATCTTATTAAGTTACAACGCGTTCAGAACGCTTTTATGCGTAAAGCCGCGAACGACCCGTGGCTCCTCAGAGTAGTTGATCTGCATAAAGATTTTCAACTCCCTTCGATCGCGCACTATATGAAGGAAGCGTCTAGGCGTTACTTCGAAAGTGCGCAAAACCACCGCAACCCCCTTATTGTCAAGGCCGCCACCTACAGACCGCTCGGTAACCACCAGCGTCGTCGCCACCTCAGACGCCCAATACTTGCCGTCTCCGACCCAGACGACTGCATCACAGTCGCTAATGCTTGGACTCTAACGGACCACGTGAGGACTTCATCCACACGCACACACGTAGTTCGACACCGCGCCCGCCGGCGGACGCGACGTACACACACACACCCGTCTGCGCGCTACACCAGGTACAGACATGTACCTGGGCGCTTCTCTCCAGCTATCACATAACCATCGTGGGATAGTAGGTTCGTTTACACTCACACAGTGACACCACAACTCTTTTCTAGCATAGGTTAGAATAGGTCCCCGTTTCCCCCCGCGGTCTCCATTGGCTTCAGGCCGGCCAGCGTCGCTCACACCTCAGCCTGCTGGGGTGTGAGCGGCGCTAGTCTTCAGTACCGCTTTTTATTTTTGTATGTTCACAGGGTTCCAGCGCCGCTCCGAGTCGACCTCGCGCACAGCCTTGATCGCCAGTAGGGTTAGGATAATAGGGTTAGGGCTCCGGGTCTAGGTCTATAAATCTTTTCGATCGCGATGTGTACTCTGCGACGACCTGGAAACCGCTTCGCGGTAGGGTCCTCTCGGGGACCCTCACCAGATCCTCGCAGACTACATACCTTCTCAAATCTTTTCCTCTAGCGTTCCGTTTGCGCTTTTAAAGCCATCGTGGCTAAAAGTAGTTAGGCAGGCGGTTTTTAGTCAGTTAAAGCCTGATTCGCCCTTGAAAGGTCAGTCTGGTATCAACCAGGCTGAGGGGGTGTCGAAGAGGATTTTCCGCCTCCCTCCAGCACGGCTGGGGGGTGCCCCGGCGCGCGTCGGGCGTCAAAAAAAAAAAAAAAAAAAAGCCGTACAACACACAACCGATCGAGACTCCGAGCGAAGCAGACCACTAGAAGAAAATAGAAAAAAGAAATCAAGAAAACTAGAAAACTAGTCTACTGACTGCATTCCTCAACCTAGCGGCGCTACAAAATTAAAACGGTGTATTGTTTCTGACACCGCACCACCGCATCGGTGTATCGTTTCTGACACCGTTACGGCTCACCTCACCAACGTCAAAATTTATACAGTCCACTCTTTAACATCGAAGGCCCACGCTACAACCGCAACATTGTTTGGTCCTTCTGGAAGCCGGATCACTGAACTAGAAGAAAGAAAATTACAAGATGGTCGTCACTAGAAGCGAACACGGAAAGAAGACTTCAGCTTCAGCTACGTCAGGCAGCGGCGACACCACAACGACACCTGAAACAGACGCAACAGCGACCACGTCGGGCACTGGCACCACGGCGACCTCGTCAGGCACGGGTACTACGGAAGCTACGGCCGGCACCGGCACAACCACAAACACCGGTGCAACGGCCTCATCCACCGGCACGGCGAGGCCACCAGACACGTCGGATATCAAGGCAACACCCGCCGCCAGCACCGCCACAGTCGTCGAGCGTCAGCAAACAGAATTGATGCCGCCACCAGCAACTACGGAAACGCTAAGGCCCGCTCGGTCACGCCGATCTGAAGCCTCCCGCAAGAAGCTCCTCGCGGAGTTGGAGGCTAAGGAAAGGCTGGCTGAGTTAGAGCTGAAGCGGATCCGCGCCGAAGCAGCATTAGAACAAGCCAGACAAGCCAGACTAGAAGCTGAATCTTCATCGGAGTCAGAAGCAAGCGATGACCTAGCGCCGCAAAGGATATCCGATTGGTTCGAGAGGCAGCCCACACAGAAGAAGCAGCTGCCGCCCGTGGAAGAGGCTGACAACGCACCGCCGGCAGAAAGAGACATAGCGATAGAGCTACATCCAGTCAACGAATTTGAAGGAGGCCTGGCTGCACGCACATACACAATGCGCGAGCAGCAGAACAAAGAAGCACAGACCCGTCAAGTTTCATCGATGGACGTTACGTCGCTGGCCGCCGCGTTAACAGAAGCCATCCACACCAGCAAATCGAAGAGGAATTATATACCGGACTTGCCTCAGTTCGGCGGCCTAACTACAGAATGGCTGCCGTTCAAGGCGAGTTATAGCGAATCCGCAGCGAGCTTCACGGCGAGCGAGAACGTCGCCAGAATAAGAAGAAGTCTAAGAGGAACCGCTTTGGAGGCAGTCAGTGCCCTCCTCATCAGTCAAGCCCACCCCGAAGTCATCATAAGCTCGCTGGAGAGAAGATTTGGAAGACCTGACACATTACTTATGTGTGAAATGGAGAAGATGAAGACTCTCCCTCGACTCGCGGATAGCCCGCGAGACCTGTGCATCTTCGCAAGCCGCATCGCTAACACCGTAGCTACGATTGAATTACTGAAGCGGCCGCAGTACCTACACAACCCCGAGATACTGCGACTCATCGTCGACAAATTGACGCCTATACTACGGAACAAGTGGTACGACTACGCAGCTACGAGCGAAGATACACCAGAATTGAAGAAAATAGCAGAATTTCTCAACAACGAAGCCGACAAATGCGCCCCTTACGCAGCGCCCGAGTCGACCAACGAGAACAGAAACATAAGAAGAAAAGTTGAACGTGCTTACACCGTCACTACAGAAAACAACGCGGAGCCTACAGAAGAAAAGACTTCATGTGCCTGCTGTCAGGGGCATCACCGGCTACCAGCGTGTCCGCGATTTCTCAAAGCGGACACGAACGAGCGCTGGGAGATCGCGAAGAAGAGTCATATATGTTTCCGCTGCCTCGTCAACAAGCATCGCCGCTCCGTATGCCGCGCCAAAGCCTGCGGCCACAACGGCTGCCCTATGCGCCATCATCGCCTCTTACACCACGAGAGACCACCAGCAAACGAAGCAGCACAGCCACGGCCACAAGACAAAGCCGAACAAGTCGTCGCGTCGGCGATTGAACAAGTAGCAAGCAACAAGACGAAGGCAAGCCGCGCGTATCTGAAAATCACACCAGTTACGCTGCGCGGCCCGCAAACTACAGTTCAAACCTACGCGCTACTCGACGAAGGGAGCACCGTGACTATAATAGATTCTTCGCTAGCCAGCACGCTCGGCCTTGATGGACCTACAGAACCGATGTGGGTACAAGGAGTGAGCGGGACAGAGATAGCACACGACAAAAGCAAGAGAGTGAACGTCAGCATAAGGGGCAGACACACCGACAACGAGCTGCAGATACAAAACGCACACACCGTCGCAAGTCTGGACTTCACTACTCAGTCAGTGAGCGAGCAAGAAATAAGGGGCTGCTCACACCTAGAAGATATCAAGCACGAACTATTGTACATCAACGCCACACCCAAGCTGCTGATCGGGCAAGACAACTGGGAGCTCATCGTATCGCGCGACATAAGACAAGGACGGCGCGATCAACTCGTCGCATCGAAGACTCTTCTGGGATGGGTGCTACACGGCTGCCGTACTTCACAAGCGGCGCCTGTAGCATTCTGCTGCACTCACCTCACACAAACCGAGCGTGCAGATCCCATAGAAGAGATGATGAAGAGGTACTTCGCTCTGGAGTCGCTGTCTATCGAACCAAGGAAACAGGATAGCGACCCCGAACTACAAGCGCTCAAAATATTGAAAGAAAAAAGCCGGCGTCTACCCGATGGCAGATACGAGACAGGACTACTGTGGCGCGAGCAAGTTACCAATGTGCCTAGTAACCGACCGGACGCGCTCAAACGTCAATACACACTCGAGAAGAAACTTGATCGCGATGAAAACCTAAAGAAGAAATATGAAGAACAAATTACCAACATGCTGTCGTCGAACTACGCCGAACAAGCAACAGCACCACCCAACGAGAGAACCTGGTACCTGCCGCACTTCGCAGTCTGCAACCCGGAGAAACAGAAGATACGAGTGGTCCATGATGCTGCGGCTAAATCACACGGCCGCAGCCTCAACGACATGCTCCTACCCGGGCCAGACCTACTGCAGTCACTACCAGGCGTCATCATGAGGTTCCGTCAACATGGCATTGCTGTATCGGCCGACATCAAGGAAATGTTTATGCAGATCAAGATCCGAGAAGAAGACAGAGACGCGCTCCGCTTCTTGTGGAGGGGCGGCCGGCGAGAGGGCGCACCGGAGGAGTACCGTATGACTTCCGTCATATTCGGTGCATCGTCGTCGCCATGCACGGCACTCTACATCAAGAATAGAAACGCACAAGAACACGCGGCCGAATACCCAGAAGCCGCGCGAGCGATAGAAAGAAATCACTACATGGACGACTATCTCCAAAGCTTCCAGATGACGGGCGAAGCGAAGCGGATAACTAGAGACGTCGACTACGTGCACAAACAAGCCGGTTTTCAGCTACGCGGATGGTCCACAAACAACAAAGAAGCTGTCAGTAACGTCGCAGACTGCGTAGAGCGAGAGGGAACTACAGTCGCCATCGGCGGGAGCGAGATTGAGAAGACACTCGGCTTGCTATGGCACACGAAAGAAGACTGCATTCGCTTCAAACTCAATGTACGCAGAGCTCCGCCCGAGGTGCTGGATGACTTGCGCCCTCCGACGAAGAGAGAAGCCCTCAGCATTATAATGTCGATTTTCGACCCACTGGGCCTCATCTCGCCTGTTACCACGCCGGCGAAGCGCATCATGCAAGACACGTGGCGCTACAAGACAGGCTGGGACGACACAATTCCGGAGGAGCTACAAAAAAGATGGAGTGATTGGCTACGACAGCTACGTGACCTAGGAAACCTAGGCATACCCAGGTGCTACGACTCCGAGCCAGCAGCCCGCTACGAGCTACACACCTTCGTAGACGCAAGCGAGGAAGCCTACGCCGCCGCTGTCTATTGGCGGGTGACGCGAATGGACGGCAGTATCAAAGTCGCGCTTGCAGCAGCCAAGAGTCGGGTCACACCTACGAAGCTCGTCTCAGTACCTAGGCTGGAACTACAAGCGGCAGTCCTCGGCGTTCGTCTCGCTAGAGCGGTAGCGGAAGAACACGATTACGAGATAGCGCAGAAAACGTACTGGAGCGACTCACGCACAGCGCTAACGTGGATACGCGCCGAGCCCCGCACATACAAGACGTTCGTAGCTCACCGTCTCGCCGAAATTGAAGACTCCACCAAGAAGAATGAATGGCGTTGGCTGCCATCGGCTGACAACGTAGCGGACGACGCCACAAGGGCGACACCGGCGAATTTCGACGCGCAACATAGATGGTACGACGGGCCGCGATTCCTGTATCAATCGGAATCGACTTGGCCCGTAGAGAACAGAGTCGAAATTCCTGCGACCGGCGAAGAAAAAGGACAAGGAAAATGCAACACACTACAGCGACAAGAACACGGTCACATACCCGACATCGAACGATTCTCCCGATGGACAAGGCTACTACGAGCGACCGCGCGAGTTCTGTAATTCGTCGATCTGTGCCGCGGCAAGACCAACGATCCGGCGAGACAGCTGATTGCGGCGGCGAAGCGAAAACGAACCCGAGCAAACGAAGAAAAAGACGGAAAATGGAACGAACCCGCACCTCGAAACCGCAAGCCGGCCAAACCAGCCTCCGCGCCTGAAGGGAAAAATAAGTTTCTCACGTTGGACGCGCAGTACTTGGTCGCAGCAGAACAATTATGGATCCGCGCCTCGCAGGAAGATAGCTATAAGGGCGAGAAAGAGAGAATAAAGAAAAACCAAACGCCGACTAAGAATGATCGTCTAGCCGCGCTGAGTGTGTACATCGACGAGAATAATATAATACGCCTCAATAGCAGAATAGCAGCGGCCAACGACATACCTCAAGAAACGGCGCGCCCGGCTGTGCTACACGGCAAACATAGCTACACCAAGTTGTACATAGCCTATGTACATGAAAAGCTACACCACGGAGGATCGGAGATAGTCGTGACCGAGCTGCGCCAACGTGTGTACATCATGAAAATAAGACCAGCTGTGAAAGGAGTCATCGCCCGCTGCGCCGTCTGCCGTCTGAAGAAAGCAAAGCCTGCGGTCCCTTATACCGGGGATCTGCCGGCCGCACGATTAGCTCATCATGTACGACCTTTCACCTTCGCAGGCCTAGACTATCTCGGACCCTTCGAGGTAACAGTGGGCCGTCACCGAGAGAAGAGGTACGTCGCGCTCTTCACGTGCATGACTTCGAGGGCGGTTCACCTGGAGGTCGCCGCCTCACTCAGCACCAGCTCCGCCATCTGCGCCCTCCGCCGCTTCATTGCCAGGCGAGGGTGCCCTACCGAGCTGTGGAGCGACAACGCCACAGCCCTCCGAGGTGCAGACCGCGAGCTCACCGAGGCGGTGAAAGAGGAAGCCGCAGCGCGCCGCATCAACTGGCGCTTCCTGCCCCCTGCCGCTCCATTCATGGCAGGGGTCTGCGAGCGCATGGTGCGCACGGTGAAGGAAGCCCTACGAGTCACGCTGCACGAGCGTTACCCGAGCGACGAGACGCTGCAAACACAGCTGGCCGAAGTAGAGATGACGGTCAACTCTCGACCGCTCACCCACGTTGCGGTGACCCCCGATGACCCACCGGCGCTGACCCCGAACATGATCCTGCTCGGGCCCGACTGCCACACGCCCGGCCCCGGCACTTTCACCGAGCACGACGGCAACGCGCGCCAACACTGGAGGCGCGCCCAGCTGCTCGCCGACACCTTCTGGCGACGCTGGGTGCGCGAGTACATGCCGCTACTCCAAAACCGGCGGGAGCCTCACAGCAGCGGCGTCGGTCCAGTCGTCGGAGACGTCGTGATCATCTGCGACTCCAACCTACCTCGCAACACGTGGCCACGGGGACGCGTAACGAAGACCTACCCTGGCAGCGACGGCGTGGTACGCGTCGTGGACGTCACCACCAGCAAGGGACACATTCTGCGGCGGCCCACCAAGAAGATCGTCGTGCTACCAGTGGGATCGCAAGGCGACGGCGGGAGAAATGTGCACGACAGAATAAATTAATTAGAGTAATAAAAACAATTATGTATACATAGTAAATATAGCGCAAGTCATATAAAAGTATAACCAAATACCTAAGATAGGAATAAGTGTTTTCGTTTTCGTTTTTGTATTAGATATAAGTATATGTTAAAATATGTAAATGTTATAAGTATAACTGTAAACTTGAGAAATAAAGAAATTGAAGCTTCGTGTAAATTATTACCCCATAGAGGTGTGAACAGCGCGGCGGCCGCGTAACACTGGCAGCGAGGGACTCACGTCAGGTTATATTTATAACCTCGCATACGAGTAAAAGAGACTACGAGCCCTCGCGCACAGGCCGACCGCCTTAGTGTGATAATTAATACATAAATATGGAAAATAGATTAAAGTTAATAACGTAGTATAAGTTAGAATAAGTAAAATGTATTAGTTATAAGAAATATTAAGAAATAAATAAACGATTCGCTGAGGGGTGGGGGAATGCAGGCGGGGGCGGAGGTACGCCTCCGCCCAGTATAAATATAAGATCGAGTCGCCGTACAACACACATTTCTGCGCCCGACCACCGACCGAGACGGACCTGCCCACAGCCGACGGACCTGCTTGCAGTCCCGTCGTCTCGTGGTCTTTTTCGTTTCGCACACGTGTTCGCTCGCCGTCCTTATCTCCGATCTTTTGTGTTGGCCACACGTGCTTCGTTGCGCCGCCGTCGCGTTCGTTTGTGGATTCCCGGAATCCATCGCCCGCCGGCTGAGAAATCGCCGCGGGCCGCGCGCGTTCGCTGCCTTCAGCGCTGCACTTCAGCCGTAAGCGCTTGAAGCCGCGTGTGGTCGTCGTTCTTTTACAGTGACGTCAGTGCTGTTTCACGGAGTGCTCGTTCAACCGCGCGTGTTGTGTGGTTTTTGTGTATAGTGCGTTTTGTCCGTGGCGGGCCGTCGGCCCGTTACTGCCCTCGCCCACAGGGCCCGTGTTAGTGATTAGTGCTAAGTGTTAGTGCTTGTGATTATTGGATTGTCTGTCCCCTATTCAGGGCGACTCTGGTGAGTCGTTTCACTTACACTCGTAGTATAGAGTAGTTATTTTAGGTACCCACCCCTCCCTGTCTAACAGGGAGGGACCGCACACCAACACAGGCAACCGGGTTCGACTCCCGGCTGCCTTGCCTTCCCCGTTTTCTCGCCTGCTCTGCCGCCACGATGGCGCAGGGCACAATGAATGAATTCGTTGAATTCATACAGTCAAATTTCCCCGACGTTTTGAAAGCCTTCAGCGCTTTCAAAAACTCAAGGTCCGAATCCCAGCCTCCCTCAGAGGCTTCAACTGCCCCATCAGGGCAATCAGACTCTGAATCAGATTCAGATTCCCCTCTCTCCCCTGACCCCTCTGGTCAGGTTATGGAGACGGACATGGCCCCTCTGGCCAGTCAAAATACAATTGATGAGGATGGCTTCACAACCGTCGACCGTTCGCGCAAAAATAAGCGCCACGCAGATTCGGGCACCGCTGCCCTTCCATCTAAAGCCCTTAGGGCTTCTGAGGGCGACTCTCGCCCAATTCAAACCAACTCCCAGTCACAGGCTCCTTCTGAGCACAAAAAACAAAAAGCCCCGCCTCCGATTGTCATCCAGGACAAATCCGCCTGGGTTCCTATACATGCCGCTTGCCAACAGCGCGGCATTAAGATCTCCCCCGCGAGGGACTCCGCCCACGGCCTTCGCGTCTTCGCCGAAACGGTGAATGACCACCGTGCGCTCTCGCAGCTACTGCGGGAACGCAAAATCTCTTTCCATACGTACGCCCTCGAAGAGGAGCGTATGCTCCGCGTAGTCATACGCGGCGTCCCCAAAGAGATAGGCGAGAAATATATTCTCGCTGATCTCAACGATCAAGGCCTTCCGATTTACGAGGTACACCGTATGTACCGAGCGCGCACACGCGAGCCCTATAACATGGTGCTCGCCATTCTTAGCCACTCTCCTGAGGGCAAAAAAGTTTTCAAGATCTCGAATGTCTGCGGTCTCCGCGGCATCAATGTGCAACCCCAGCACAAAAAGGCTCCCGGGCAGTGCCATCGCTGCCAACTTTACGGGCACTCGGCCCGTAATTGTTTCGCCCGCCCCCGGTGCGTTAAATGCACGGGTGATCATGGCACAGAGTCATGTCCCCGCGCCCCGGGCACGCCTGATCCGCCGTCCTGCATCCTGTGCGGGGCAGTGGGACATACCGCCAACTATGGCGGTTGCCCCAGGGCTCCGCGCAGGGTAGGGCCGGTGGCTCGCAGCGTTCCCAGAGCGCCTCTTTCTAGGCCAGCGCCTCCCCCGTTAAGGGGTTCAGCCTTCCCTGCGCTGGAGCGCAGGCCACCTCCGCCACCACCAAACGCGTGGGTTAAACCCCCACATATCTCGGCTAAGCCGATATCTCAGATTCCGCAAGCTCCACAACAACCGTCGCGGCAGGACCCGCGTCCCGCCGCCCCCGCTCCCCCCGCTTCCTCCGCGAGCTCCCACCTTAGTGTCGTGGTGGATTACGCACGCCACATCGGCCCCCACATGGGGGAAATTAGGTTATTAGCTGATAAGCTAATTAGGTTCGCGAACTCGCCGGAGGACCGGCTCGCAGCCACCTGCGAACACTTCGCAGTGCTGGAGTCGGTGTACTCCTACACCGTACCTAAACATTTCCGCGTTTAGATGGGTTCTACGGCCCACAGGTCCAAGCCATCCTCATTAAACTTTGCATTTTTTAATGCAAACGGCATCGCCCGTCAGCGTGACGAGGTGGCGGTCTTTTTAGCAGATCACAAGATAGATATATTGTTAGTACAGGAAACGCGACTTTCACCTTCGCATCGCAATCCTAGGATTGCTAACTACAACATCATTAGATCAGATAGGGACAGCTACGCCGGTAGCGGTACCCTTATTTACTATAAAAGATCTCTGTACTGCGCGCCGATACCAACACCCGCGCTCGAAAATATGCAAGCCTCGGTACTACGTTTAGGAATGACGGGCCATCCGCCCATCACCATAGCCTCCATCTATCAGCCCCCAAATAAAGTTTTGCTAGAAAGAGACCTCCAGGCTCTCTTTTCGTTAAGTAACGCCGTCATTCTGGCTGGCGATTTTAATTGTTTTCATACCCAGTGGAATAGCCACTCAAACTCGACCAACGGTATAATCCTGGAGAATCTGAGTGATTCTCTTGGATTTGACGTTATTGCTCCAGCTTCCCCTACCTTCTTCCCAACAGTTGTAGGATACAGACCTAACGTTCTGGACTTCGCGCTACTAAGGAACATAACCCTCAGGTTATGTTCGTTAGAAGTGCTATCAGAACTTAGCTCTGATCACAGACCTGTCCGAATGCAGTTCGGACCTCCCGCTGACCCACTGACTGACCCGCCTAAGACGGTGACGGACTGGTCCAAACTCGAGAAAGCTCTCGAGTCGACCTCCTCACCGGACTTAGACAAAATCCCTGACAAGATAGTTACCTCCGAAGATGTAGATCTGGCAATCGACGCCTTCACCAGCCACTTGCAAACAGTCATTAAGGACTGCTCCAGGGAGCCACCAGCGACGGACGAGATCCGACGTTGGAGGCTGCCTGAAGACGCGAGACGACTGCTGAGGGAAAAGAACGCCGCCATAAGAGCATACGATTCATACCCCTCTGAGCAACACCGGATCCAGCTGCGTACTTTACAACGTCAAGTAAAGACTCGCATGAAGGAACTGCGTGATGAACGGTGGAGTAACCTGCTCAGCGACATTTCGCCCTCCCATACAGCTTACTGGCGCGTCGCTAAATCTCTCAGATTGGACCAACAGACTGACATACCCCCCCTGACGCGTCCTGACGGGACCATTGCTTTTGACGATGACGAAAAAGCTGAATGCCTGGCAGACAGCCTGGAGAAGCAATGCTCTCCTAGTCTAATACAAACTGACTCAGACCATATCCTAAAAGTAGATACCGAGGTGGAGCAATTCTTCTCCGCCCCTCCGGCGACTCAAATCACCCCTTTCACTCTGGAAGAGGTTCGAGAGGTCATATGTTCGTTAAAAGCCAAGAAAGCACCGGGTGCTGATGGCATTTCAAACGGCGTATTCAAACGCCTACCCGAATTCTTATTGTTACTTCTGGTTGCCATCTTCAATGGAGCCCTCGCGAATTGCAAATTTCCGGCCGCCCTGAAAAATGCAATTGTTATAGGTATCCCCAAGCCAGACAAAAATCTGGCGGACCCCGCTAGCTACCGTCCGATTAGCCTTCTCTGCGTAATAGGGAAGGTATACGAAAGACTTCTTATCTCGCGGATGCGGGATTTCACCGATTCAAATAACACTATCATAGATGAGCAATTCGGTTTCAGAGCTGAACATTCTTGTGTTCATCAGGTGCACCGCATCACGGAGCACATCCTTTCCGGCTTCGCGAAAGCCCAAGCCACCGGAGCTCTATTTTTCGATGTAGCGAAAGCCTTCGATAAAGTCTGGCATAACGGTTTATTATATAAACTCACAAAAACAGGTATGCCTGACAGTCTCGTGCACATCATTCGAGACTATTTGTCAAATAGGACATTCCGTTACAGAGTACACGGCACTCTTTCAGAGCCCCACGCCATTAGGGCAGGGGTCCCGCAGGGGTCAGTGTTAGCCCCTTTCCTTTTCTCGTTATACACTAACGATATCCCCAAGACTAAATACGTCGAGTTAGCGCTCTACGCCGACGATACGGCTCTTTTTACGTCATCTACTAGCAAATCACTTATTTGCAGCAGACTCCAAAAGGCAGCTGATAAACTCAGTGCCTGGTTCCGTCTTTGGCGCATTGAGGTAAATCCTCAAAAAAGCGCCGCCGTGTACTTCACGCGCGACCCTAATGGGATCGACAAACCCGATAGGAACAATCACGTACTACGTCGGATTACAATGTACGGTGACCCCATTCCGTGGGCGAATCGTACAAAGTATCTAGGAGTCATTTTAGACTCAAGTATGACCTTCGGACCTCACATCTCCAGAGTTCGCAACCGGGCAAAATTCTACCTTTCCCGGCTTCACTGCATGATCGCACATAAGAGTATGTCACTTCGTAGCAAGTTGACACTCTACACTGCATGCATACGTCCCGTTATGACTTTTGCAAGTCCGGTTTTTGCTCACGCGGCAAAATGCCATCTTATTAAGTTACAACGCGTTCAGAACGCTTTTATGCGTAAAGCCGCGAACGACCCGTGGCTCCTCAGAGTAGTTGATCTGCATAAAGATTTTCAACTCCCTTCGATCGCGCACTATATGAAGGAAGCGTCTAGGCGTTACTTCGAAAGTGCGCAAAACCACCGCAACCCCCTTATTGTCAAGGCCGCCACCTACAGACCGCTCGGTAACCACCAGCGTCGTCGCCACCTCAGACGCCCAATACTTGCCGTCTCCGACCCAGACGACTGCATCACAGTCGCTAATGCTTGGACTCTAACGGACCACGTGAGGACTTCATCCACACGCACACACGTAGTTCGACACCGCGCCCGCCGGCGGACGCGACGTACACACACACACCCGTCTGCGCGCTACACCAGGTACAGACATGTACCTGGGCGCTTCTCTCCAGCTATCACATAAACATCGTGGGATAGTAGGTTCGTTTACACTCACACAGTGACACCACAACTCCTTTCTAGCATAGGTTAGAATAGGTCCCCGTTTCCCCCCGCGGTCTCCATTGGCTTCAGGCCGGCCAGCGCCGCTCACACCTCAGCCTGCTGGGGTGTGAGCGGCGCTAGTCCTCAGTACCGCTTTTTATTTTTGTATGTTCACAGGGTTCCAGCGCCGCTCCGAGTCGACCTCGCGCACAGCCTTGGTCGCCAGTAGGGTTAGGATAATAGGGTTAGGGCTCCGGGTCTAGGTCTATAAATCTTTTCGATCGCGATGTGTACTCTGCGACGACCTGGAAACCGCTTCGCGGTAGGGTCCTCTCGGGGACCCTCACCAGATCGTCGCAGACTACATACCTTCTCAAATCTTTTCCTCTAGCGTTCCGTTTGCGCTTTTAAAGCCATCGTGGCTAAAAGTAGTTAGGCAGGCGGTTTTTAGTCAGTTAAAGCCTGATTCGCCCTTGAAAGGTCAGTCTGGTATCAACCAGGCTGAGGGGGTGTCGAAGAGGATTTTCCGCCTCCCTCCAGCACGGCTGGGGGGTGCCCCCGCGCGCGTCGGGCGTCAAAAAAAAAAAAAAAAAAAAAAAAAAAAAAAAAGCCGTACAACACACAACCGATCGAGACTCCGAGCGAAGCAGACCACTAGAAGAAAATAGAAAAAAGAAATCAAGAAAACTAGAAAACTAGTCTACTGACTGCATTCCTCAACCTAGCGGCGCTACAAAATTAAAACGGTGTATTGTTTCTGACACCGCACCACCGCATCGGTGTATCGTTTCTGACACCGTTACGGCTCACCTCACCAACGTCAAAATTTATACAGTCCACTCTTTAACATCGAAGGCCCACGCTACAACCGCAACATTATTAATGTGTTATGCTGTAGATGTTTCGAATAAAGAAAATAAAAAAATTAATGAATACCTATCCTACTCTACTCTGTTCATGCGAGGCGAGGAACCACGCGCAGAAGTTGGTCTTACTTCATATTGTGAAAGTTTTTGAGTATGGATGTTTGTCACATTTTCACAAGTAAACGGCTATATGGATTTAGATGAAATTTGGATTATGTTGTGCTCTACAACATATTGCAAATTTACCTCTACCGACTAAGCTCAAATCGTTTACCATAAAATTGGATAGCGACTGAATCGACTTCAGCTTAAGCGATAGGACTCCTATTTTTGGAATCCAAATATTCGATCTGAATCGGGTTTAACTTGCACGGTAGGGCAAGGGCCCTAGTTAGGTAGGTAGGGTAGGCCCTTGGTTTGCCACATAGTATAGTTTTTATCCTGGTACTCGGCTCTTGTGGGTTGAAGCTAGACTGAAATAAAATAGAACTAAAGTACCTACTTAACCACTAAAACTATAAAATATTACTTAATCATACATAACAGCAAAATTATTTAAGCTCTCGAGATAAATACACCGAAAAACTAGTAGAGACCTTCCACATTCAGACGGCTATTAATATCTCCCAACGATAAGGGCAAAGAAACGGCAACGCTTTCCACGAGTGTAAAAACTCGAGTATCGATTGCGCTCAAGACTTGATGCGACACGCGTTTTGTATCTGCTATCTTCAAGTCGCTCGAAAATCGAGAAACGATGATCGTCAGATTCTATGACTGTAGATCGTCCAGGTGATTTTTTTAATAATGAAATATTTTAAAAATATATAAATTTACCTTCATTTATAATAAACTAGCTGTCCCGGCGAACTTCGTACCGCCGAACAGTCAATGAATGTCGTGGTATACATATTACCTGAACAAATTTTATGATTTTATGGAATGAATACAATGAATAACAGAAAATAATAAGACAAGCTCGATGGCGTCATTGCGCATGTTAGTCTAATTGAACACGCAAATTAAGCATCGTCGACCGTAGCCTGTACACGAATGGGTTTATATTATCACGAGCTCCTCCATGCTTCGAAAGACACGTTCAGCTGTCGGTCCCGGTTGTTATCATTAGATTATCTTGAGCTCCTCCGTGCTTCGGAAGGCACGTTAAGCCGTTGATCCCGGTTGTTATCATTAGATGACAGTCGTTAAGCCAAGTTAGTAGTGGCCTTTAGGCGGCTCGAAAATACTGGCCTCCGCCAACACGCAGTTGAGCAGCGTGGTGGAGTATGCTCTAAACCCCTTCGGTTGAGGGAAGACCTGTATCCATAAAAACTGAAGATTTCATAAAAATTTAGATTTCTTTATTGTATAATCAAAAAAATTAAAAAAACGTTCTGTTTTAGTTTCTAGTACCTATTGAAATCGGTTTTTGGTGATTTGTAATTGTAATTTCTTTTGATGTTTACTCTGATTTGATTCTTGCGCTCGGACCCCATCACCCCAATAGATTTGACATTTTTCAATTTTCAAACAAATCACAGACAACTTTCGCGACATTTGACAACCAATAAATATGGCAATCCTTTTTCAACTGACACTTTCATTTGTATGGGAAAATGATTTTTCTTTTATTTTATTTTTTCTTCAATTTTGCAATGCTTTTAATAGTTATTCTGCTAATCGGGACGGAGACAAATCCAACAAATCAAAAACCATGAAATTCGGTCCTGCGGTTGTCGAATTATAAGTGTTCGAACAAACCCGACTTTGTTTTATATATATAGATATTTTAAAAATGGAAAAATTCACCTCAGCAGTTTTATCGGGAATGACAAAAAAAATATGACTTTATTTCATTTTTAGAATATTTATAATATCCTGGCAAGTTGGCCGAAATCAACAATTTTTTTTATATATACTACGTCGGGTGGAAGATAAACATACGGCCCGCCTGATGTGAAGCGATTACCGTAGCCATATTAACGCTCGTAACATAAAATATCGCTCGCGCGCTGCCACCCCCGCTGCCAGTACAGCATCTCCTTCCTTTCTGGTGACCTCACTCACTCGCAGGAACACAACAACCCTCAAGGGAATTGTTATTTGACTGCAGTATTCTGTGAGGTGGAGGTACATTCCCCAGTCGGGTAGCTTACAATTACGCTCCTTACCTCTCTTATCGCCAGAGCTTCGTTTGTCAGTCAGCAGGGTGCACCGCGTGCAGATGAAGTTGCCTTTGGTTCAAAGATGTTGATGAACCACTTACACCCCAAATTATTTATAACATTAACCCCTAGACTAAATATGGAAAATAGATTAAAGTTAATAACGTAGTATAAGTTAGAATAAGTAAAATGTATTAGTTATAAGAAATATTAAGAAATAAATAAACGATTCGCTGAGGGGTGGGGGAATGCAGGCGGGGGCGGAGGTACACCTCCGCCCAGTATAAATATAAGATCGAGTCGCCGTACAACACACAACCGATCGAGACTCCGAGCGAAGCAGACCACTAGAAGAAAATAGAAAAAAGAAATCAAGAAAACTAGAAAACTAGTCTACTGACTGCATTCCTCAACCTAGCGGCGCTACAAAATTAAAACGGTGTATTGTTTCTGACACCGCACCACCGCATCGGTGTATCGTTTCTGACACCGTTACGGCTCACCTCACCAACGTCAAAATTTATACAGTCCACTCTTTAACATCGAAGGCCCACGCTACAACCGCAACATTATTAATGTGTTATGCTGTAGATGTTTCGAATAAAGAAAATAAAAAAATTAATGAATACCTATCCTACTCTACTCTGTTCATGCGAGGCGAGGAACCACGCGCAGAAGTTGGTCTTACTTCATATTGTGAAAGTTTTTGAGTATGGATGTTTGTCACATTTTCACAAGTAAACGGCTATATGGATTTAGATGAAATTTGGATTATGTTGTGCTCTACAACATATTGCAAATTTACCTCTACCGACTAAGCTCAAATCGTTTACCATAAAATTGGATAGCGACTGAATCGACTTCAGCTTAAGCGATAGGACTCCTATTTTTGGAATCCAAATATTCGATCTGAATCGGGTTTAACTTGCACGGTAGGGCAAGGGCCCTAGTTAGGTAGGTAGGGTAGGCCCTTGGTTTGCCACATAGTATAGTTTTTATCCTGGTACTCGGCTCTTGTGGGTTGAAGCTAGACTGAAATAAAATAGAACTAAAGTACCTACTTAACCACTAAAACTATAAAATATTACTTAATCATACATAACAGCAAAATTATTTAAGCTCTCGAGATAAATACACCGAAAAACTAGTAGAGACCTTCCACATTCAGACGGCTATTAATATCTCCCAACGATAAGGGCAAAGAAACGGCAACGCTTTCCACGAGTGTAAAAACTCGAGTATCGATTGCGCTCAAGACTTGATGCGACACGCGTTTTGTATCTGCTATCTTCAAGTCGCTCGAAAATCGAGAAACGATGATCGTCAGATTCTATGACTGTAGATCGTCCAGGTGATTTTTTTAATAATGAAATATTTTAAAAATATATAAATTTACCTTCATTTATAATAAACTAGCTGTCCCGGCGAACTTCGTACCGCCGAACAGTCAATGAATGTCGTGGTATACATATTACCTGAACAAATTTTATGATTTTATGGAATGAATACAATGAATAACAGAAAATAATAAGACAAGCTCGATGGCGTCATTGCGCATGTTAGTCTAATTGAACACGCAAATTAAGCATCGTCGACCGTAGCCTGTACACGAATGGGTTTATATTATCACGAGCTCCTCCATGCTTCGAAAGACACGTTCAGCTGTCGGTCCCGGTTGTTATCATTAGATTATCTTGAGCTCCTCCGTGCTTCGGAAGGCACGTTAAGCCGTTGATCCCGGTTGTTATCATTAGATGACAGTCGTTAAGCCAAGTTAGTAGTGGCCTTTAGGCGGCTCGAAAATACTGGCCTCCGCCAACACGCAGTTGAGCAGCGTGGTGGAGTATGCTCTAAACCCCTTCGGTTGAGGGAAGACCTGTATCCATAAAAACTGAAGATTTCATAAAAATTTAGATTTCTTTATTGTATAATCAAAAAAATTAAAAAAACGTTCTGTTTTAGTTTCTAGTACCTATTGAAATCGGTTTTTGGTGATTTGTAATTGTAATTTCTTTTGATGTTTACTCTGATTTGATTCTTGCGCTCGGACCCCATCACCCCAATAGATTTGACATTTTTCAATTTTCAAACAAATCACAGACAACTTTCGCGACATTTGACAACCAATAAATATGGCAATCCTTTTTCAACTGACACTTTCATTTGTATGGGAAAATGATTTTTCTTTTATTTTATTTTTTCTTCAATTTTGCAATGCTTTTAATAGTTATTCTGCTAATCGGGACGGAGACAAATCCAACAAATCAAAAACCATGAAATTCGGTCCTGCGGTTGTCGAGTTATAAGTGTTCGAACAAACCCGACTTTGTTTTATATATATAGATATTTTAAAAATGGAAAAATTCACCTCAGCAGTTTTATCGGGAATGACAAAAAAAATATGACTTTATTTCATTTTTAGAATATTTATAATATCCTGGCAAGTTGGCCGAAATCAACAATTTTTTTTATATATACTACGTCGGGTGGAAGATAAACATACGGCCCGCCTGATGTGAAGCGATTACCGTAGCCATATTAACGCTCGTAACATAAAATATCGCTCGCGCGCTGCCACCCCCGCTGCCAGTACAGCATCTCCTTCCTTTCTGGTGACCTCACTCACTCGCAGGAACACAACAACCCTCAAGGGAATTGTTATTTGACTGCAGTATTCTGTGAGGTGGAGGTACATTCCCCAGTCGGGTAGCTTACAATTACGCTCCTTACCTCTCTTATCGCCAGAGCTTCGTTTGTCAGTCAGCAGGGTGCACCGCGTGCAGATGAAGTTGCCTTTGGTTCAAAGATGTTGATGAACCACTTACACCCCAAATTATTTATAACATTAACCCCTAGACTAAATATGGAAAATAGATTAAAGTTAATAACGTAGTATAAGTTAGAATAAGTAAAATGTATTAGTTATAAGAAATATTAAGAAATAAATAAACGATTCGCTGAGGGGTGGGGGAATGCAGGCGGGGGCGGAGGTACACCTCCGCCCAGTATAAATATAAGATCGAGTCGCCGTACAACACACAACCGATCGAGACTCCGAGCGAAGCAGACCACTAGAAGAAAATAGAAAAAAGAAATCAAGAAAACTAGAAAACTAGTCTACTGACTGCATTCCTCAACCTAGCGGCGCTACAAAATTAAAACGGTGTATTGTTTCTGACACCGCACCACCGCATCGGTGTATCGTTTCTGACACCGTTACGGCTCACCTCACCAACGTCAAAATTTATACAGTCCACTCTTTAACATCGAAGGCCCACGCTACAACCGCAACATTATTAATGTGTTATGCTGTAGATGTTTCGAATAAAGAAAATAAAAAAATTAATGAATACCTATCCTACTCTACTCTGTTCATGCGAGGCGAGGAACCACGCGCAGAAGTTGGTCTTACTTCATATTGTGAAAGTTTTTGAGTATGGATGTTTGTCACATTTTCACAAGTAAACGGCTATATGGATTTAGATGAAATTTGGATTATGTTGTGCTCTACAACATATTGCAAATTTACCTCTACCGACTAAGCTCAAATCGTTTACCATAAAATTGGATAGCGACTGAATCGACTTCAGCTTAAGCGATAGGACTCCTATTTTTGGAATCCAAATATTCGATCTGAATCGGGTTTAACTTGCACGGTAGGGCAAGGGCCCTAGTTAGGTAGGTAGGGTAGGCCCTTGGTTTGCCACATAGTATAGTTTTTATCCTGGTACTCGGCTCTTGTGGGTTGAAGCTAGACTGAAATAAAATAGAACTAAAGTACCTACTTAACCACTAAAACTATAAAATATTACTTAATCATACATAACAGCAAAATTATTTAAGCTCTCGAGATAAATACACCGAAAAACTAGTAGAGACCTTCCACATTCAGACGGCTATTAATATCTCCCAACGATAAGGGCAAAGAAACGGCAACGCTTTCCACGAGTGTAAAAACTCGAGTATCGATTGCGCTCAAGACTTGATGCGACACGCGTTTTGTATCTGCTATCTTCAAGTCGCTCGAAAATCGAGAAACGATGATCGTCAGATTCTATGACTGTAGATCGTCCAGGTGATTTTTTTAATAATGAAATATTTTAAAAATATATAAATTTACCTTCATTTATAATAAACTAGCTGTCCCGGCGAACTTCGTACCGCCGAACAGTCAATGAATGTCGTGGTATACATATTACCTGAACAAATTTTATGATTTTATGGAATGAATACAATGAATAACAGAAAATAATAAGACAAGCTCGATGGCGTCATTGCGCATGTTAGTCTAATTGAACACGCAAATTAAGCATCGTCGACCGTAGCCTGTACACGAATGGGTTTATATTATCACGAGCTCCTCCATGCTTCGAAAGACACGTTCAGCTGTCGGTCCCGGTTGTTATCATTAGATTATCTTGAGCTCCTCCGTGCTTCGGAAGGCACGTTAAGCCGTTGATCCCGGTTGTTATCATTAGATGACAGTCGTTAAGCCAAGTTAGTAGTGGCCTTTAGGCGGCTCGAAAATACTGGCCTCCGCCAACACGCAGTTGAGCAGCGTGGTGGAGTATGCTCTAAACCCCTTCGGTTGAGGGAAGACCTGTATCCATAAAAACTGAAGATTTCATAAAAATTTAGATTTCTTTATTGTATAATCAAAAAAATTAAAAAAACGTTCTGTTTTAGTTTCTAGTACCTATTGAAATCGGTTTTTGGTGATTTGTAATTGTAATTTCTTTTGATGTTTACTCTGATTTGATTCTTGCGCTCGGACCCCATCACCCCAATAGATTTGACATTTTTCAATTTTCAAACAAATCACAGACAACTTTCGCGACATTTGACAACCAATAAATATGGCAATCCTTTTTCAACTGACACTTTCATTTGTATGGGAAAATGATTTTTCTTTTATTTTATTTTTTCTTCAATTTTGCAATGCTTTTAATAGTTATTCTGCTAATCGGGACGGAGACAAATCCAACAAATCAAAAACCATGAAATTCGGTCCTGCGGTTGTCGAGTTATAAGTGTTCGAACAAACCCGACTTTGTTTTATATATATAGATATTTTAAAAATGGAAAAATTCACCTCAGCAGTTTTATCGGGAATGACAAAAAAAATATGACTTTATTTCATTTTTAGAATATTTATAATATCCTGGCAAGTTGGCCGAAATCAACAATTTTTTTTATATATACTACGTCGGGTGGAAGATAAACATACGGCCCGCCTGATGTGAAGCGATTACCGTAGCCATATTAACGCTCGTAACATAAAATATCGCTCGCGCGCTGCCACCCCCGCTGCCAGTACAGCATCTCCTTCCTTTCTGGTGACCTCACTCACTCGCAGGAACACAACAACCCTCAAGGGAATTGTTATTTGACTGCAGTATTCTGTGAGGTGGAGGTACATTCCCCAGTCGGGTAGCTTACAATTACGCTCCTTACCTCTCTTATCGCCAGAGCTTCGTTTGTCAGTCAGCAGGGTGCACCGCGTGCAGATGAAGTTGCCTTTGGTTCAAAGATGTTGATGAACCACTTACACCCCAAATTATTTATAACATTAACCCCTAGACTGTCCTAGATGTGATGTGAGGAAGTAAGAATATAATTATTTTTTATTATTACTTTTTATTATAATCTATAAAAGGTAAATTATTTATTTTCATTTTATTATGTTGCTACACTGTCGCATTAGCTTCTCATCTGTAAAGATAGCTGTTTTGCTTAATAATAATTTAACCTTGAAACCCTCGCCAAAGACAGAATATCGTGCGATTCAATAATAGCACACCATGGCAGACACCGCCGGCGGCCTCTTGCGTGCTGTCAAGAGGACACTTTAGGGGTAGAAAACCCCGCTTTATAAATTGCCTCGCTATCTAAATCTGAGAGATAAGTGCGCCTGAACTTTCCAATTTCGCTACACATCAATAACAGTGACAACGCTGGGGATAACAAATCAAAAATCCATGTCTTATGGGGACCCGTGACGAATAGTGTACGTGACGGACGTACGCAATAGCAAATGGTTTTCTGTCTCTCCGCGGATATTCTTTGAATTCCCAATGGTGAAAAATCATGTTCGACTAATTGTCTGATGTCAATTTTGATAAACAGAAGTGTATACCGTATGTTTTTCTCAGAGTTACAACATATTGTATATTTTTTTACAATCTATGGAACAGTATAAAAATTGCGTGAAATATATTCTTATAAATCCTTCATCCTACCCTTTTAATATTTACACTCGATGTAAAATGACCGTATACATCCCAAATCGGCAATGGAGGAGAATTTTTTAATTTACCTTAGTGAATATGGCTAAATCAGGGCACTTCCTTTAATTAGCTCTTGCTGCCGTTCGGTGAAACACATGAAATTTGTGCAAAGACTTTCTTTTGTGATGTCAATACGCGCTATCATCTATTCATTTTTTTTTTCTAAATCCCGAATTGATATAGGAAAACCAAAGTTACTTTACAAGGTTACTTTTTGATGCTCTACACGAATCAGAATTTCTAAATTTTGAGTTTCATGGCAACGGACAGACAGAACGACCGGACGATTTCATAAGCTCAATGAATTTCGTTGAACATGTGACATAGGTCGGGTGAATCTAAATTTGGTGTGAATATTCTACATAATAAATAAACATTCCTGGACAATATACACATCGCTATATAGTACCAAACTAAGCAAAGCATATTCCGTGGGAGCGAGATAATTGACAAATGTATTGAAATACATTTTTTGACGTGACAGGAGCCGGCTGCACGCACGAAAAAACATGACGTATGCGGCGTTACCTCGCTCTCAGGCGTTCCATTAAAATTTTCTTTTGAAAAATGCAAACATTCCATCAGTATTTTCCTATGACGTTGTCACGTTCAACTATCGTCAGTAAACCGACTTTACAGACCACTCTTAATAGGAAACAATCATACTCAGTGCAAGAAATTCGTAGCGCATTGGCAAAAATAAACATACAATTAGGCGGCGTCAATTTGGAATATTATTATGATCAGTTAAATGAACATTTTTCGAGATTATTACGTTATTATCGTTAAGTGCAACAATCAATTATTAAACATGTCACGATGATTCTGGGACTCTATTGCACAAAATTAACCAAAAATTGCACCTTATATTCACAATATAAATACAGACAGATCCCATTTTGATCGTGTTGATAAGTGCAGACAAATTGTCAAACGGTACCTAAAAACAGTTCTAATTGGATGTATCTTTTTCTACCATACAGTGAGTCAGCTGGTGATATCTCGCTCGCTCAGCCGTTTGTTCCTTTATTCCGCTAGGTATATTAACTTTATGGGTTGAAGGCATTGGGAGAAGCATATGTCCAGCAGAGGATAGATACAGGCTGATGATGATATTTATATTACATACGTTTTTTATATGAGAGTGCCCCTCTCTCATATAAAAAACGAGACGAGCATGTGGATCACCTGATGGAAAGGCCATGGAGATCAGCAACACCAAGGGGTCGCCAATCAGTTGCATTCCTTCCTTTCATTCTTTTGCCGTAAATGCTTTTGTCCCTAAGTTACTTAGTATTTTGCTTTTGTCGTAAATGGACGATTTACATCCAACGATTTTCTAGGAAATATATTGATATAGACTATAGAGTATATGAACAAATTAATACTACCAATAAATTACGCACAGCGCAGCTATAATACAGTCGAGTCAGATGACCGTTTCCATTTGGATGGGTGCAATGAAATCATAATGAAATTAATTTAACACCGCGCCTGATCCATGACAAGCAGGTGACACCTAGCAGAATGACGAGGGTAGGCATAACACAGGGTTGACACGCACTTCCCAGTAGGCCCCAGTTGAAATATGAGAAGTATGCAATGAAAAGCTAATAATGCATTTATGAGTGCTTGCATGAGTTGACTGATTGCCTTTTGAACTTATTTATTTTTAATTTTGTAATTTTATTAAATGTTTATTATTTATTATATTGTGAGTGAGTGAATGCATGTGTGCATTCATGATAATGTCTCAATCTATTATGTATATTATTATATCGTTTCTTTATCTTTTATTACTCAGTACTAGTTTTCAGGCTTTGCCCCGCGTGAACTTTCCTAGTTCTATATATATGCCATAATTTCATACAAATCCATAAATATATCCTCACAAACTTTCACATTAATTAATAATAATAGTAGGAGTAACATTAATACCACATAAATACTCATTGGTTATGATGAGCAACCTTTTGTACCACCATAGCTAGAGTTACTAAGTTTCCTAAAGGATTCCTTTATATACCGAATGTATTTACTATACAATACATTAGCTAATTTGATTGAATTAAATTTTTACTCTTATGACTAAAGAATAAAAACAAATGTGTATATGTACTGTCAGCCCTACATTACACACACGTCATGAACTGCTTAATGACAAAATTCCAGAAGCCTGTACAAAGCGGACTATTAACGCATTAAAATACTAAATGAAAATGCTCATTAAAATATTATTTGCGAGTGCCTTATTAGAGAAAACTCGCATAAATTCTATTCCTACGCATTCATCGTGGTGATTTTACCACGCGTCTGCCAGTAGTGTCTACGAATTAGATGAGCATTATTACCAATGATCTTATAAATACTATAGATATGCCACAAGTGTACAAAAACGTATACATGTATAGTAGGTACATACTTTTTGGGTGTACACCCAAAAAGTGAGGTAATTATCTTACCTCGCAATTGCTTCGCACAAACGATACAAATACAAATGCCGTCTTTATTACTACACAAAAATGAACAATTGTCTTGATAAAGTAAATAAAGCTCGATTACACATTCAGCGAGAGAAAGAGATAGGAAGTATATTAAAGCGCCGAGATGATAAGGACAGATAGCGATCTCCTAGACGATGGGCGACGGGAACCGTTTTCTGACGCACTTTAGTATGGGTATTCCATATCTATATGATTTCTAATATCATTGTTTACACCCCAAAATTACTTATAGGTTTGTATCAAAAAGTTGTGAACGAAAGATAAACAAACAGATTATCCTACATATATAAAGAATGCTACTTCGAAATAAGAATATTTCAGTCAATTTTCTAAACCACCACATTTTTAGACCACAAAAACGACTTTCGTAAAAGTGATAATTCCCCGAAGAAAAATTTTCAAATACGTTTTTGTTACTTAATCCCTCGACAATACCGCTTTGACGGCGTCCAAGAGAAATAATATTTTATTTCGATAAAAGAGCAAAGTGTTAATATAAAACCGATGGATCTTTGAGGTTTATTTCGAAATCAAAAAATACGTGTTTGTGAAATGAAGATTAATTTACATTATGAACTACAAAATTCCACAGATGACATTGTCTCACCCCAGCGCCGCTGCTGTAGGACCGGACCGCACTCTGATACTGGTGGGTGAGGATGCTTTTACTTATTGCTGTCTAAATAGTTCTTAGTATGAAATGGTTTTTGAAGTAAAACCTCTTTACGGACGCTTGAATTGAGGAATAAGCTGGTGAATTCGTGACGAGCGCGTTACGAAAACGGCGAACGAGATATTAGTAGTAGAGCTAAAAAAGTTTTACTTCAGTCGTGTGATCAAATGCACACACGTTTTGTTAATTCTAGATCTTTATTTGTTTCTAGAATAATTACCTTCTAAATACCTAGATTTATTTATAATAATAATAAATAAATATTCCTGGACAAATTACACACGGCCATCCAATCCCAAACTAAGCAAAGCTTGTACTATGGGTACTAGATAACTGATATAATAGATAAATACATTTTTTTTTTAATACATACATATAATACATAGAAAATACCCAGACCAAGACAAACAGACATATTCATGCACGCAAATATTTGTCTTGTGCGGGAATCGAACCCGCAACCTCGGAGTCAAAGTGGTCATTGCTAACCATTCGACCACCGGGCTCGTCACCTTTATTACATTTATGCCTGTTCTGTGGCAAGTAAACATCGTTTCACATCAGGCAAACAGTATTGCCTGATGTAAAACGGTGACAGTAGCCTGTAGCAACGCTTGCAGAACAGAGTATCGCACGCGCGCTGCCTACTTACAGCATCTCCTTCCTTTATAGTAGCTTATTCACTCGCAGGTACACAACAACCTTCCAGGATTTATTTATATGGCTGCGGTCTTCTTTGAAGTGAAAGTATTCTCCGCCAGTCGGTCTGCTTATAAATATGCAAAGCGCTATCTCTCTTCTTGTGACCCGGCAGGGTTCATCACGTGTAGGTGTCCTCGGCTTTGGTTCTAAATATAGTGATGAGTCACTTACACCCCAAATTTTTCATGACTTACATAAATTGTATACATATTCCAGTACATAAAGCGCTCTTTTCCATTAGTGACGAATATTAAAAAAACCTCTTCACAGATGTTCACTTGTAATTATTTGCTTTGTCAAATACTCACATCGAAATAAATTAGAAACACAATGCTTCACACAAAGAAAATTAAGGCTACAAACATTCTATTGCTTTGTGTCAAATAACTTTTTTAATTAATTATATGCTCTGACATTATTGAATTTGCTCTTTTGTTAATGTAACGAACAAATGACTTTATAAAGGTTGGGTGCTGATTTTGAACGCTAGAATTTTATCTGCTTCTCGAATAATTACCTGCCTACCTATCGTATGGCAAGTGTACAGACCTGCAAATGAAGCTGCGATGACCAGCCCTACCGCCAAAGCTGAAGCCGATACCATCGGATTTTTTGATCGCCAAAATAGATTAAGATCTTTTAAGGTTTAATTTAATGATATACATCTTCAGCTTACTCGGTAGAGCTCTATGGTCTCTGTCAGCTAAACTAAACACAATTACCGTCAATCTAAGCTAAACTTTGATTTTCGCAAACAAAAAATCCGATGGTAATCGGATACAGCTTCGGCGGTAGACCCCCGGGCTGAAAAAGTACCCAGCCCCCTTACCACCAACTCTTATTGCGATTCAATAACTGAATAGATTGCTTATTCATACCAATGAATAAGTGACTCTATTTCAAATTGAATAGAGTCACTTATTCATTGGTATGAATAAGCAATCTATTCAGATATTTAATCGCAATAAGAGATCGCAGTAAGGGGGCTGTCCGCCGTAGCTGCTCGCTTGATGTGAAAACGTACTCGTAGATCGTAGCCACCGTATAAGTAATGGTCCTACGTACAGTATGGCCACACCCTGCCGCTCTCACTTGACGACCTCATCTCCCCTTTGTGTCAAATGAGCAGAATTCATCTCGTGCAGGAATGGTAGCCACTTACACCCTATTACACACTATTTTATAGTACCTGCTTTTCACATAACCATTGGAATCATAAATAATAAGATAGTAAAGGAATCCACAGACTTACAGTTTACCGGCTGACATTTGCCTATTGTTGTATATTGTGTTTCATCCCAGTAATGTGATTACGCATAGCAGGCAATGACGTGGGTGCGTGTCATATATATACGTTGTGTTTGTGTAAAATATATAAAACGTTTAGAGAACTTTCGGATATTTAACATATTGAACAAACGGACTTTTCATACTACATTTTCATAGTTTTATATATGTTACCGGCCAAACCCGATTTCAGGACAAACTAGTTTGGCCTAGGCTAAACTAATTTTTCCTATTACGCGATTCCAGATAAGTTAAGGTATTTTTTTTATGACCACCTAGGTACTTCATGTGACAAAGTCCCCAGTAGGTTAAGGTATTTTTTTTAAGACCACCTAGGTACTTCATGTGACAAAGTCCCCAGTAGGTTAAGGTATTTTTTTATGGCCATCTACTCCCTATTTAAAGGAAGAACAAGTTTTGCCTAGGCAAACCCGATTTCAGGACAAACTAGTTTAGCCTAAGCCAAACTAGTTTGTCCTGAAATCGGGTTTGGCCGGTAACATGTACATAAATAAACAATAAATAATTATTCCTGGACAAATTACACATTGCCACCTAGTCCCAAACTAAACAAAGTTTGTACTATGGGTACTAGATAACTGATTAATAATACGTAAATACATTTTTTTGTAAAATACATAGAAAACACCCAGACCAACACAAATAGACATGTTCATACACATAAATGTTTACCTTGTGCGGGATCGAACCCGCGACCTCTGTCAAAGTGGCCATTATTAACCATTCGACCACCGAGCTCGTCGATTTGATACACACAGTTTTATTTGAAAGTTTTTTATTATTTCAATTTATCACTCGCTCTGTTTTTCGCCGTTCTGTCCCGTGGGAATATCGCAAATTCCTTTTTAGTACACGCCTACGCCATAAATGGAAGTTGTTGTAGAAAAATATATCATCTATTTTTAGTGATTTTATAAGTGGGCGATGATGAATGAATGGAGTTTTCATGTAAATGTTCATGTAAATACATTGCCTTTGTCTCAAAAGATAGAAGCGACATTATAGAAATGTTTTTAAATTACGTACACTATGATGTTATATTTCTTTAGATATTTTGTTTGTGACAGTTGATTGAAGTAGGCAATAATACCGTCTTCTGTAATTCTAAAATGCATAATCTATATTGATAAAATAATTAAAACCCAAGAGATCACGTCATGTCGTACGATAGTACAGAACAATAAGTGATTTTAACACGTCCTTTAGTTAATTTCATATATTTGTAAGGAAAATTGGCACCATTTTGCGCTCGATGAGAAAAAGAGTTAACAAATATATTAAATCGCTGATATGATAAGGATGGCAATAGTCTATATCCCAACCTATGTAACTATTTATAGCTATCTATACAATAGCAGAAACCGTTTTCAGACGCAAGTTAGTATGTGTATGACATATCTGTAAAAATATAACATCATTGGACGAGCTTCGTGGTCGAATGGTTATCAATAGCCACTTTGACTCTAAGGCTGCGGTTTCGATGCCCGCACTGGACAAATATTTGTGTGCATGAATATGTCCGTTTGTCTTGGTCTGGGTGTTTTTTGTGTATTATATGAATGTATTTACAAAAAAAAAATGTATTTAAGTATAATATCAGCTATCTAGTACCTATAGTACAAGCTTTGCTTAGTTTGGGACTAGATGGCCATGTGTAATTAATTTGTCCAGAAATATTTTAAAAAAAATATAGAGGCATAAAAAAAATGGAAATGAAAATATACAAATATATCATAAAGCGACTTCTGTGCCACACCGTAGCCCAGTTACGCTGTGTTCACATTCACGGTCAGATGGTCACAGTCGCCATTCACCGTCCGAAATTCACCGACCGAACTTCACCTGCACGCGGTGCAGCCTGCTGACTGACAAACGAAGCTCTAGTGAAAAGAGAGTTAGGGAGCGTAATTGTAAGCTACCCGGAATGTACCTCCACCTCACAGAATACCGAAGCCAAGTAACAATTCCCTTGAGGGTTGTTGTGTTCCTGCGAGTGAGTGAGGTCACCAGAAAGGAAGGAGATGCTGCGTTGGCAGCGGGGGTGGCGGCGCGCGAGTGATATTTTAATTTTGCGAGCGTTAATATGCCTACGGTAGCCGCTTCACATCAGGCGGGCCGTGTGCTTGTCTGCCACCCGACGTAGTATAAAAAGAAAACTATTAGAATAAGAACTTTAATTATTGTTACTGTTCATTTTTTTTTCTTTACTGTGTGTATATCTCCTAACACAGGTATTATATACTTAAAAGGAGACCCCGGCCACCCCCGGCCACGATATAATTTAACTATATTGTAATTTACTGAATAAAGCATTTGTATTGGTATATTTTTATTTTTGGGTTAATAAATACTTCTTATTCTTCTTCTTCTATTACTTTGAATTCTTTCAAATGTGGTTGGCGGTGCCACAACATTATGTGAACATAGCCTAAATTAAAACACTATACTCTATGCATGTTCTCATCTGAAATAGAAGATACAATGCTCTTGGAGCTGTCTTACCTAAGCAATTTTTGCATTATGTGTATCATCCTTTACCAGGCTGACCAAATATTCCTGTAGAAAGATTTTGAGCACGTGGCTCATCGCTCGCATATATCGAAATCAGTATGGTCATTGGATCGAAGGGCCCTGAGGCCATTCTGATTTTCCAGCAATAGGCTTTCACCCCCATTGCTGGAGAGTCATATGGTTGAGACCATATGACTCTCCAGCAATGGGGGTGAACCCGGGACCATTTTTCGTCTAATTTTGTTGTTTCGCCTATATAGCTTTATTAATAATACACACATGCCTACATAGCTTTATTATTATTGACTTTATGCCTAGACGCTCTTTAACGTAAACTTTTTACAAACAAATACCATAATTTAATAAAATAAATAAATAAATATTCCTGGACAAATTACACACCGCCATCTAGTTCCCAACTAAGCATTGCTTGTACTATGGGTAGTAGTTAACTGATATAATACTTAAATACATTTTTTTTGTAGATGCATACATAAAATACATAAAAAAATACTTTCTTTGACGAGCTCGGTGGTCGAATGGTTAGCAATGGCCACTTTGACTCCGAGGTCACGGGTTCGATTCCCGCACAAGACTAACATTTGTTTGAATGAAGATGTCTGTTTGTCTTGGTCTGGGTGTTTTCTATGTATTATAAGTATGTACTTACAAAAAAAAACTGTATTTAAGTACATTTATCAGTTGTCTAGTACCCATAACACAAGCTTTGCGCTTAATTTGCGACTAGATGGCGCTGTGTAAATTGTCCGGAGATATTTATTTATTTATTTATTCTTCTTGTTAGTCGTGCACTCTTGACAGAGTGGTCGTAGTCACAACTCGGTCGATTCATGTGTAACCGCTGTTCTTGCGATTCGCCGCCATGCAGTTATATGTTACTAATCGGAACTAGAGCAAGCAAAAAAATACCTAAACCAAGAGAAATAGACATATTCATGCACACTAATATTTGTCTTGTACGGGGATCGAACCTGCGACTTCGGAGTTAAAGTGACCATTGATAAGCATTTACCAACCGAGCTCGACATAAAAACAATCAATTAGCTTATTTTTATTCATGGTATTCATAAAACAGGTCGAATTTTTAGGTCAAAGGGCTTAATATACCGAGGGTCATCTTCTAAGCCACTTCATTCATATCCACATAATTTATTCACGAAGATCGATTCAATAGCACTTATGGTAATCAATAGACCAGCTATGAATATCTATTTCGATAACTCAACATTATTCTGTGACTCAACAGCTGAAATACTCGTTTATATTATCGACGATCCAGATCGGTTATTGTTTTTTATGACTGGGACCAACCAAATAGATGATACTGTTTTTTGATTTAAGAAGGTAGGATATAGTGAATATGTACTGCAATAAATAATAAATTAATTAATATTGCCATAATGCTGTCTCTCACATTGCTAAGAGGGGAAGTCAAATTCCAAAAGCTTCTTACTCCTACTAATTTCTTCTGATTAAATTCGTTGTGAGTTCCAAGGCAGCCATAGTTTTACCCCCGGGACAGTGGCGGACTAACAGTGGGGCGGAAGGGGCGGCCCGCCCCGGGCCTCCGGTCTTGGGGGGCCCCCAAATGCCTCCGCGTTTCCCTGATCAAATCCTAAAAAAGACTTTAAAAATGTGCTTAAGTAGTACCTACATAATTTCATCAAGATCAAAACACTACAGCCATCTAGCCTTTTTACGCGGTACTAATTTTCTTGCTACTACTTATACTTGTACTAATAATTGCTGACAGCTTCCAATACGTTTGGGGATTCCCCACGGGATCCCCTGAATGAATGAAGTGCAAATAATAATGATCAAACGACCTTCTGTGTGAAGTTCGATCACTATTATAAGAGTAGCTTCATTTGAAGATATGTATACGTTTTAATTACTGAAGTCCCTTTAACCTGCCGGCAACATCATCGCACGTCTTGGGAGTAGTTCAGTTGACTAAAACAAAACTATCATTCGCTCAGCTGTCAGTATCAACGGCTCATGTTCCTCATTTTTAGGGTTCCGTACCCAAAGGGTAAAAAGGAACCCTATTACTAAGGCTCCGCTGTCCGTCCGTCCGTCCGTCCGTCTGTCACCAGGCTGTATCTCATGAACCGTTATAGTTAGACAGTTGAAATTTTCTCAGATGATGTATTTCTATTGCCGCAAATACAAAAAACCGGAATAAAATAAATATTTAAGGGGGCTCTCATACAACAAACGTGATTTATTTGCTCGTTTTTGCTCGCAATTGATAACGGTAATAGGTAGACGCTTGAAATACTCACATAATATTTAGTTATATATACACTTTAAAAATAAATAATCAAATTAAAATAAAACAAATATTTAAGGGGGGTTCCCATACAACAAACGTGATTTTTTTGCCGTTTTTATAGACAATGGTACGGAACCCTACTAAAAGAAAGAAGAAAAGAAAGTTCTAAAAGAACAAAACTTTTCTTATCGATTTATTATGGCTTAATTTTCAGTCATTCGAGTTTACAGAAGTAATTGAGGAGTTCATGAAGGCACGAAAACACATAACACGCTACAAAAAAGAAAAAACCTAGGTATTTTTGACATTTTGAAAAATGGAAAAATTCACCCAGTCTATCGTTGCAGATGAAATTCGGCTCTTTGATTTATTTTATGTATTTTTTTTTGTCGATCGATTCGTATTTTATTTTCCTTACTATTCTATCTATTCCATTCCATATTATATGTATGTACCTATGTTTATTTAGTTTAAATAACTTAAGTCGAATTTAAATTTCACTTGCCAGATTTTAACGAAATAAACATAAACACATACAAATTTCAATCGATTAAAAAGCTTGTAAAACTACATTTTTTTTAAAAGCTGAGGGGCCTCATTCAGGTTTTCCGCCCCGGGCCTCTGACGGACTTAGTCCGCCACTGCCCCGGGACTGCAATAGACTTCACTGTTCATTGCCTTTTTTGGCGGTCGTCACTCTTAATCCTGGCTACACAGTGGTGGGAATGTGTGGTGGGCCCCCGTCCCGAAAAAAAAAAATATATATTCCAGAACAAATTCCTGCCATCTAGTCCCAAAATAAGTAAAGTCTGTGCTATGGGTACTTGATGACTGATAACAAAACTTTAATTTTATTTTTATTTTAGTTAACTGATTCAGGTTTTATTTTGCGAAACTCAAATTTACAGGCAATTTGATCTACACTACTTTGCGCGCTTCCGCCACCAATTAGTTCATGCAAACTACTGCCGGTCGGCACCCACCCACTACCGTTAGTAGATCTACTTCATTACATACAGCTTAATTGTACAATGAATTGGAAAATGAGTCAAACTTAACTTGCAAAATAAACAAAAACATGAAACTAAGTAAAAGCATGTCAAAACCTTTTTTTGTCATGTGGTCCCAACCATATAATTAATATAAATATAGGAATAATAATCGAAGATACAAGTATTTACGAGTTGAGATAATTTGAAAACCTGCATTGAAAGACGTGGGTTCTCACTTAAATGCAACATTAACTACAAAGCACTTGACTATAACATAGTACAAATAAATAAGTAGGATAACTTCATACAAACGCACCGAGCGCGGTTTGTATGTTAGCGCGCCCGTACGTATGGCCGTCGCACGCACACACTGACAACATTTATATGAGTTTAAACGGAACACGGAACGCCAGTCGGGGCTGCGCCGTTCGTAAAACAGCCCGCTTCCACGCAATATTCGCGCCTGCGCTAACGTTCGTTAATAAATTGAACATATAGGTACCTACTAGTGATGTAACGAATGTCAATTTCTAGACATTCGCTAAAGCGAATGCGAATATCTGCCGTTGATATTCGCGGATGCGAATGCGAATACGAATATTGACTTTTGTATTTAGCGCCATTTGTCTATGGCTTTGTTTTGACAGCTAAGTTGGCGCGCGAGTTACACGCACACATTTGTAATTATTTGCATCTACTTCCGAGCATTGTCGAGCCGATCCGAAGAAGGCCGATTGCTGTTTGATTTACGAGTGATGTTTATTGTTTAGTTAACAAAAAATCCTAACAGAAGATAAGGTTTTGAAATAAATATATAAGAAGTTAATACTTATTTGACGAGCTCGGTGGCGTAGTGGTCAATGACGCTGCTTCGACACCAACGCTCGTGGGTTCGATTCCCACATAGGACAAACATTTGTGTGCATGAACATGTCTGTTTGTCTTAACCTGGGTGTTTTCTATATATATCAGAAGTATGTATTTACAAAAAAAAATGTATTTACATATGTTTATCAGTTGTCTAGTACCCATAACACAACCTTCGCTTACTTTGGGGCTAGATGGCGCTGTGTGTAATTTGTCTGACAATATTTATTATTATTTTATTTATCTTTTTGTAATTGAAAATCTTAATTATTTTTAGGACGTTCATATTCACAAAACATTCGCATAAAATTGCGATTGCGAATGCGAATGTCGAGAAATATGCGAATATTCGCGAATGCGAATACGAATATTCGTTACATAACTAGTACCTATCTACGTCGTATATAACTACATATACATTAAAGATAGCTACAAAGTCGACTAGCCATAAAAACATTGCAGTGTTCATGGATGTCTCAATAACAATTTGTCAAATCCAGAATTGTCTTTCTTCTTTTTTTCCACACCCAAAGGATAAAAAGGAACCTATTACTAAGACTCCGGTGTCCGTCTGTCACCAGGGGCTGTAGGTATTTCATTAACCGTGATAGCTAGACAGTTAAAATTTTCACAAATGATGTATTTCTGTTAGCGCTATAAGAACAAATAGTAAAAACAGAATAAAATAAATATTTAAGGGGGGCTCCCATACAACAAACATGATTGTTTGTTTTAGGTACGGAACCCTTCGTTCTACTTAATTTTGTATTTTGTGCCTTACTTGTATATAGAGATTGACTAAGTATTTTTGACGGGTAAATAAACTATTAAGCGATAGCCCTACGTGTTTAGGCTACTATCATCCGCTCGGGGCTTGAGTTGTCTTACTTCTCTATTTGTATTATGACTATAACCAGCACGGCACTTGGCTATGACGAGCTCGGTGGCAATGGTCACTTTGACTCCGAGGTCGAGAGTTCGATTCCCGTACAAGACAAACATTTGTGTGTATGTACATGTCTGTTGTTTGTATTGATCTGGGTGGTTTCTATGTATTCAAAAAAATATATAAGTATATATATATCAGTTATCTTTATGTAGTTCCCATAGTACAAGCTTTGCTTTGTTTGGGACTAGATGGCGCTATGTAATTTGTCCAGGGATATTTACTTAATGGTTTCCAATGTTTCTAATATGCATGCCTAATAAATTGGCGAAACATGTCATTAGTTACTTACTGTAATGTGCCACCTGTATTAAACATGTGTCGACCAAATAAAGAATTATTATTTTATTTTTATTACTTATTATTTATTATTTAATTTACTAAAAAGCACTTGAATCTACTCTTGATATTTAAGTATACAGTCTTGCTTCAAGAACTAAAAAATAGAATAAGAGACATACCTTTAACAATACAAAAGGATTCAGCACATATAAAAATAATTAACAACAGTGCGTTAACCGTCTTTTTATATGGCAAAGATATAAATTATAAAAGAGTGAACGAGGCATCGATTAAAGCGGACACAGGCTCAATTCCAAAGAAAGTCCTGCGTTTTGTTTTATTTACTGATGCTCTCATTTACAAACAATGCAATCATCCCGAGAGCGAGATCACATCACCGATTATATCTCGTGCTGCGTACCTACCTTGTTTACTTTTTGGAGTTCCCTAGACAAATGGCGAAAACAGAAACATAAAATACCAAAAATATATTATTATTTTCATACTAGCAAACAACCTATTTAGATAAGAAAGTCCTGTATGCTGATTCTATCCAAATAGTGATATAATGAAGTGAGGAGTTCTTTTGATTTCTTATATGTACTCGGAAAGTGTTTGTTTGATCGAGTAGCGGGTGGAAGACGGGGGAAAAACGCTAAAGAAAGATAGTAATTGCAGGAATGAATTTTAAATATAGAACTAAAATCAAATTGGTTACTTCGAAATATATCGATTAAAGTAAAAAAAAAAGTGTATAACAGCCAGTGTGTTCCATATTTAAAATTAAATAAAGACAATAGATCGATAGCGGGATATTAATTCTGTAAGTTGTACCAAAATGTCGGTTTTGTAGACTAATTTTATTGAAATGAGTTCAAGTGATTGTGAAATGTAGACATTCTATTTCGAAATAGAGTCGCTTATACTTTGGTATGAATAAGCATTCTATTCAGTTATTGAATCGCAATAAGAATTGGTTGTAAGGGGGCAGATTCGATTAAAGACGAGGTAAAAACAGTAATCGAAAATCTTTAGCTTTAACTACTATTTTTTACTTTCCTTATATTCGAAATGAAAGTCATTGCACGTGTCACTCTAATCGAATACACATGTTAAGCCGTAACCTGCAATGGATGGGTTTATTTATTTCGAGCTCCTCTGTGCTTCGGAGGGCACGTTAAGCCGTCGATTATCATTAGATGCAGTCGATAAGCCAAGTTAGTGGCCTTTAGGCGATTGAAAAACATTGGCCTCCGCAGTTGAGCAGCGCGGCGGAGTATGCTCTAAACTCCTTCGATTGAGGGGAGACCCGTATCCCAGCAGTGGTATGAATAAGGGTTGACGAAGAAGAAGAAGAACTATGTAACTAGTAAAAAAACGGGTTGCACTCCGGGAGTGCCGGAAGAAGTGAAAACTTGAATAATTAACGTAGTGCATTTTTTAATATTTTGGAATGGTTAGGGAATAATTTCGCACGAATTTCTTTATTTATCAGTATAAAAGTACTATCATTTATGTGTTGAAATATATATTCTAATATATATTCATTTATCGTATTTATCGTACACAAACATGACAATTTTATTTATATATCACTTCCTCTCCTACGCCGCGCCGGCGGTCTACGCTCCCTCCGTCTTGTGTCCTGACCCGAGTTAAAATTTTTTACCCATCCCAAGAAGTTTTCATTTAAAAAAATAACAAGTGCCTTAATAAGGTGGTTCAAAACATTATAATTTATTGTCCATCTTCGTTACCACTTTGTGCTTGTGCTTGTACCCCGTGTCATGAGTTATTGTGAATAAATGAATATCAATAACACGCGTGAAATTCATCAATTCGTACTCGAACTATAGTCTCAATATCTCATAAGGGAATTGATTCCTTTCGACCCTCGTATAACAATCTACTATTGTTCGGCTTTTTATTTTGGGGTGTAAGAGCTCACTATTCTTATCTTTGCAGCCAAAGCGGTGCGGTGCACCCACATAAATAACATACCTTGTTAACGAAATTCTAATTTCGACTGAGGAAGATATTTTTTATTTTTAAATTTAGTGGTGGGTACACATGCTTATATATATGTACATACATATATGAGTATGTGTGTATATGTAGGTCATGTAGGTCCCACATGTAGTGGGAGATTTTAATTGCCACGTCGATGTTTTGAAATCTTTTATTTCGGACACTCGAATGTACACATCAATCAGATTGTTTGATGTGTACATTCGAGATTGATTCTTCCACATCATCTGCATCAATTCACACTCGTTTTACATACATAAACAAACACACAAATGTAACACCAGCTGTGTCTATTGCGAAACATAACAGAATAGTTCCCTTGCTCTGCATCTTGGTACGCCCAATGTGTAATGTTGTTTTTACCTTCTTATGTTCTTGTGTTCAGAA
The DNA here is from genome assembly GCA_937001555.2 of Hypsopygia costalis. Classification (NCBI taxonomy): domain Eukaryota; kingdom Metazoa; phylum Arthropoda; class Insecta; order Lepidoptera; family Pyralidae; genus Hypsopygia; species Hypsopygia costalis. The sequence goes on from OW443335.2 coordinate 9,375,506, forward strand.
CAGTGTGTATAATTAAATACATATTTTATAGAATTTTTTCTCTGAATCGGTCGGTTGATAAACAAGCGTGAGACCCACCGGAGCCGCGGAGGGGCAATTCTCGTAATTAAAATGTAGTCAAAATTCAGTTCCGATCCAGTCTCGATCTCACAAATGTCACATTTGATATTCTCGTATCACAATATGAAACTTCAAAGTTTAATTACGTGGGATTATAATTGAAATATGAACGAGAGCTAACCAAACTAAGAATGTGTTATTACCAACAAAATTGATAATAATTATTGAATGAAAAAAATAGTATATATATACTTACTTGATTTTTAGTCACTATTCAATCCCGGGAATATCCTACCTCTCTTTTGCCAGTACTTTGTTTATACCAGGGTACCCAGGCTTTGGCAAAAAGGTACAGAATAAGTAATAGTACCAACATGTCAAAATTGATAAGCAACACTCAAAAAATCTTAAAATTACTCTTTTTATCAAAAAAATATTTACAATTTTCTTACAAATCGACGGAACCTACTGCCCAACATGTTCGATACGCTTTTAATCGCTTTTTTCACCAACGAGGACGTTGGCAGAACAAAGAGATAATGATTGAATTTGCGCTAGTTTATTTGGACTGAGAGAAAGCGTTTCCAATTCAAGATAACAGTCGGCTGTAAATAAAACAAAGGCTAATTTGTGTTGGACTGATTGAGATATTTCAACCGATCTAATGATAGCTCTGGTGAGCTGAGTCTATCTATTGATAGACTCACCACGCGTCGTGATTTAGATCCATTGTGTATTATCACAAACTACTAATAAAAAAAAATTCAAACTCTCCGGAAAGCACAAACATTTTGTCTTAGATATTTTAGAAAAAAATCCAGGTGGGATTTGAACCGACGACCTCTCGATGACCGGTCAAGTGCTCTTCGAACTGAGCTGCCAGGAAGGTTTGTGTTGGTGACGAATTTTTGCATTTTATATTTTTACTGCGTGAGTCACAGTTGGAAGAGCATTCGACCGGTCATCGAGAGGTCGTTTGTTCAAATCCTACCTTGGGGGGAACTTTTCCATTTTTTTAAATATTTATAATATTCTGGCAAGTTGGCCGAAACAACTATTTAAAATAATAATAATTTTGTCCTAGACTCTGCACCCTATACGAAATTTACCGACTTGGCTGAAATTTCTGACAGACTATGCACTGATAAGGGCGTGTGTGTGACGGGCGGACCGTCGATATGATATGGACCTATGAAGAACGCCAGTATTTTTCGATTAAAAAAATCTGACATTATGTTACTTTATACAGTTTTGTCGTAGTTTCAAACAACTACGGTCCCGAGACCTCGGCTAGTTTCTTATTTAATCCAGATATTGTTATAACAGCTTTTTTTTTTTTTTTATTTATACTACGTCGGGTGGCAGACAAGCATACGGCCCGCCTGATGTGAAGCGGTTGCCGTAGCCATATTGACGCTCGCAACATAAAATATCGCTCGCGCCCCGCACCCCCGCTGCCAACGCAGCATCTCCTTCCTTTCTGGTGACCTCACTCACTCGCAGGAACACAACAACCCTCAAGGGAATTGTTATTTGGCTGCGGTATAATAAACTTATAGAAACACTCTTAAAAGGTTTTCACCTTTATACGAGTATATATACGTACCTTAATATACGTACTCATACATAGTATCCCTCTTTCGCAGCAGAGCTTTAAAATGTTAATTACTGCAGCAAACTTTTTCACAGCAGTTTAAAATTAGCTGCATAAATGCAAAATACTAGGTCGATCACTTTACGTATTCTTCAATACAAAAGCTTTTTTTAGCATTTTTTTTATATGAGAGTAGGACAAACGAGCATGTGGGTCACCTGGTGGAAAGCAATCACCACCGCGCATGAAGATCAGCGACGCCAAGTGGTCGCCGATTCGTTGCCAACCGTTTTTCTTTGCCCTAGCTCTGCTCTTGTCCCAGTTCCTTGTGATCTGTCCGATTAACAAATTCATCATCAGGTCATTTAGTCTCCACTACAGGAGCACGACCCTCTCTCGTCCGTCCCTGACAGAAGGAGGATTTGGCCTACACTCCCCACGCTGGCCAAACGGGTTGGGGATTAACAAATTATTATATAATAGTTAGCTAAATAATTACGTAACCATTGATAAGAAAGTTTTAGAATGGAGTGCTCCCATAGATACTAAATAAATGACCTGACTTAGTTTTAGATTAGACCTCAAAACCTTTTTAGGTAGAAAAACCGCATTGTCATTTTTTCTTTTTTATACTACGTCGGGTAGAAACAAGCATACGGCCCGCCTGACATGAAGCGGTTACCGTAGCCGTAATTAAGCAGGGCAGCTTATGATTACACTCTACCTCTCTTTCACCACGTGCAGGTGAGATTGGCTTTGGCTCAAAAATTACGGTGAGCCACTTACATTGGTACACCCCAAAACCATTACACGATGTATTTTGAAAATAGGATTTGTCTTCCGGACCACAATATTAAATTCCTAAAATATTTGTACTTTTGTAAGGAATAAACTAATTAACATAAGGACTGTCATCTGTTGAAGCTGGAGATAATTACGACAGGTGCGCTCGATAATTGCAAGATCGATCTTACCATATCTTAACATATAAAATATTCTCAGCAAGAAATGATTTGTGATAATATCATAAAAAATAAAATCAAAAATTCTTCCCACCATATCCTTTGTTACTAAGAACAGCGTCATTCATCACAATATAATAAATGACCTGGATCTGAGTGCCGGCCACTAGGTAATAAGTTTCCTAATTAATTGTTATTGCCGTCTGAGAATTTATAACCTTATTGGGATTTACAGCTTCAAAGAGGCCACAATGTGGTTCAGAGAGTTAAAGAGAAGTTAGTCGTTCAGAACGACAAACTTCTAAAGCAGTCTAAAACTTTATTGCGATTATTATGAGGAACGCAAACAATGATGTTGATCAAATTGTGCATTAATTTGCTCGTACATTTTATATGAGAGATAAATTGTCGCATTAAGGTTAATTTGTGGATCTTTGTTGGAAATTTGAAATGAAAATGGTAATATAAATTTTAATTAACATCATGTGAGTATTTGTAATATCTCGTCCTATTTTGTTCAGTGTCCTGTCCACTGCATATTGCAATTATATTCCTAGATGTAATTAAAACCATTGGAGTATACGTGTTTATATTGGTTTTTAAAAAGTTCAGAATTCATACCTAAATTCTAATCAAGTAACTAAGAAACAACCTATATATAGCTAGCGCCTGGTAAATCAGGGTAGCTTAGAGTTGAGATCACTCATGAGATGGACCGACCAAATAAAGTCTGATGAGGGCGGCCCATTGCATGAGTAAACCAAAAGTGCCTCGAATTGGACGAAATGGCAAAAAAGGCGAGCGACGACAGCCACCATACCAGCCGTGATGATGACCACGACCGCTCTGTCAAGAACGAAACGAAGAAGAAGAAATGAGAAATGCGATTAAATATTTTCCGAATATTTTAAGGCCCAAGACAGGGGGGTGGCGAAACATACTTTACACTTACTTCACGTAGCGACAGTTAATATGGCTATGATAACCGCTCGGCATCAGTGCCAGGGCCGTATGTATATCTGCCACCCGGTGTAGTATAAAAATATGGTACTTCTAGCATCGACGATTTGCGATTAACATCGATGGTGCATACATTTTTGCGACTTTGTGCGTGCGGTCGCAGTAACGTAAAAGCGCGATTCAGCGACTGTATCGATGCTGCTTCGGGCTTTGGCGATTGGTTGTTGCGTTTGACTTTTCTTTTATTATTGTTTGACACACTGAGTCATGTTCCACCGGTGCTAAAACTAAAGTTGCTGCGACTGACATCGCAAGTCGGTCGGCCGCTGCATCGACCATCCAAAATTAGCTGCGACCAACATTCAAAGGTGTGCGGAGTGTAGGTGGATCCTACACTCCGCACACCTTTGAATGTTGGTCACTGAATTGAGCAACTCGATTGCCGCGATCGGTATTTTCATGTGTGCGGTGCGGAACGTTCGGTCGCCGCAACTAACTTCCGATAAGCTGCTAAATCGTCCATTGCCGATTCTAAAAGTAACAAGTTTGCTTGGACCGTTACGGCTAATAAATCTAATTCTAATTTCAAACACTAACTAAAAATAAACCGTAAACATCTTATACGTTAACGATCTTTTGTCTAAAATGAAAAAAAAATTGGCCGCCTGCTTGTCGCAGAACAAACTATCATAAATAAGCGTTGCGCTGCTTTTATTTCTTAGTTTTAGCTACGAAGCTCCCAGCTAAATATGAATTATTGGTATTTATGAGACACGCGAATGGTCTAAATGAGTAATATGTTTTCAGCGTTACTTTATAGGCGCCATAAACTCGGCTCAGCTGAGTTCAAGGAACACTCGTTAACTTAAATATTGTCTTTTATATTACGAGGGATGGATCTCATGATTCATTTAGAGATGTCATGGTAGTAAGTTATTAGCTATAGCAAATTGATTATGACAATACTGATATATGTTTCAATATTGTGAAGCGTGTATTTAAAATGTGGATCCATTGGCGATTGCCGCCTCGGTAATTTCCAATGACAGCATTATTCATAGCAGTGCACCGCGGGCGGCCAAATAAACGACTCAAAATTCCAATTTAACTTTAGTCAGCGAGTGGAGCGAAAACCACAACTTTTGAACCACTGTTTTATTGGTGTTCTAGCCAATCCATATGCGGTTCTAGTAATGTTGGATGAAAGCCTGAAAATATTTCATAGATTTGTTTGGACTTGTTTGCCGCTGAACTCGTGAAATTGAACTGTTTATTTATTCATAGTAGTAGGTAACACAGAATAAGTAATAGTACTGTTGTAGATACTATTAATACCAGTAGGTAATTACATTCTTTTCAACCAAAGGACGTCCATTGCTGGTCATAGTTTCTACTTGTGCAATGGTTGGTTTTGTGCCGTTTGTGTCCTAAGATTGCTGATAAAGATCGCAGGGAGGGTAGTTACCCCCCCCCCCCCCCATCCCCCCGCGCGATCTTTACAGATAGTCAGATCATCTAGAGTAGGTTGAGTTGTTCCAGACTGATATTTTCAGTCCGTGGACGTCGTTCCAGAACCTTTCGGACCATTTTAACCAGTACGTTGGTGACTGTATCTATCAATAAGAAGATCCGTAGACGAACCAAGGCTGCTGACATAGCCGAGAGGCTTAGCAATCTAAAGTGCCAATGGGTGTGCCACATACTACGAAGATCGGACGGCCGATGGGGCATAAAGATCCTAGAGTGGAAGCCACGTAAAGGCAAGCGCAGCGTGGGACGGCCGCCTACGAGAAGGACTGACGACCTACGGAGGATTGCGGGGAGTCGTTGGATGCAGGTAATATTGGACCAGTCACACTAGAAATCAAATTAATGAGGTTTTTGTTTAGTAGTGGACAGCAATAGGCTGAGATGATGATGATAACTCTAATTCTGCTAATGATAACTCTAACTCACATTTTTCATCACGTAGAGATATTCTGAGCGTAGTTCTTTCAAATGAGGTCACGATTACCAATTTGGCTTTCGATCAGGACTCTTAATAGAAAATTCTATTTCAAGTGCTAAACACGCAGTCAATTATTACTTGGATCGTAAAACACCAACGCTTGCTTCGACGGCTTATCGATAGCTTTTGACCTGATTTCATATGACGTGTTACAGAAAATTGAGGTTCAAAATAGAAGCCATTGCTTTGATGAACTCATTAACGTAAAAAGATAATATCTTTTTCGATATACAAGGCCGGGTAACAAACAAGCGTACGGCTCGCCTCATGTAAAGCGATTATCATAGTCATAGTTCGCATAACAAGAAGTATGCTCGCACTTTGCAGCCCATGAACTTATCTCCTCACATCTTGGTGACCTTACCTACTCACAACAAAACGATCTTCAAAGGACTTGATATTTGGCTACGGTTTTCTGTGTGGTGTGTGAGTGTACCTACTTCGCCAGTCGGGCCGCTTACAATTACGCTCGTCCTACCTCTCTTTCATCACAGCCTTGTTAGGGTCCGTTCGCACAGACTGGCTCAGAGAGGAGAGCAGATTTTGGTGGCGTTTAAAATAGAGTTTTAAGTCATAAGGTTTATTTTTTTAATTCACTTCTTTTGTTATATGAGAATGCACGAGAGCCGATGTGAATTTTTAAAGTAAATCTTATGCCAATGACACAAAGCTCTTTTTTAAACGCATTCAAAATCTGCTCTCCTCTCCGAGCTGGTTTGTTTGAACGGACCCTTAGTCCGTTAGCAGGGTGCACCACATGCACGTGAGATTGGCTTTAGCTCAAAGATGGTGATGTGTCACTTTCAGCCCTTATATTTAAGTACTTACCTTAGCTATCCACGTTATTTCATACTCCAGTTAATACACGTATTGTTAGAGATGCCTTTCTTTTGACAGAGTCTCATTTGCTTAACGACGGGGTGTGCCACGTGCAAATAAGGTTGGCTTTGGCTAATAAGATAGTGAGGAGCCACATATATGCCAAATCTGTAATCACATCGAAGCATCATCATCATCATTATCATGTTCACCAGTCTCCGGGAAAATATATGTCGGAAATTAATTAAATCAATAGGGTTGGTAATAAAGTCACTCAATTGACTATTGGTGCCTAAAATGCAAGTTACCGGCTTGGATGGCGGCTGCGACGAGGTGGGCCGAAGTGGGGCGAACACAGATAAAAGCAGACGGAGCGCCCGGGTCTAGGGCCTCAGGGCCTCGGTTCTATAAATTTTTTTCGATCGCGATGTGTACTCTGCGACGACCTGGAAACCGCCTCGCGGTAGGATCCTCTCGGGGACCCTCGTCAGATCGTCGCAGACTGCATACCTTCTCCACTCTTTCTCCTCTAGCGTTCCGTTTGCGCTTTTAAAGCCATCGTGGCTATAAGTAATTAGGCAGGCGGTTTTTAGTCAGTTAAAGCCAGATTCGCCCTTGAAAGGTCAGTCTGGTAGCAACCAGACTGGGGGGGGTGTCGAAGAGGATTTTCCGCCTCCCTCCAGCACGGCTGGGGGTGCACCCGCGCGCGTCGGGCGTCAAAAAAAAAAAACCAGATGTGGACAGTCTGCGCTGCGCGCCCACCTCGAGTACGCTCATTTGTTCTGAGCATATTTTATATAGTCATTGTTTTTGAAGTAATAAGTGCAACGTGTTTTTCTCTTATCTCGTGCTAGACCCTTTGTTATTCAATATGGACAACGATACGCCCACAGACGAGAGGAATCTCTCTCTCTCTCTGGATTCGACATATACATTTATATCCGTTCGCAGTTTCGCACTAACTCAGAAATATGAAATGTCCCATAATACCTACCTACCGAAATAGTAAATTGTAACTCCGCTGACCTAGTTGGTGTTTGGGACAAACATTAGTTCAATTTGGAGTACACGGAAACGGAAGCGATCAATCTCCGCGGTGACAATGGCAATGTACACTTATTACACGGATAACCGGCATTATTTACATACAGTGTAATGTATTGTATTAATTGTCTAAAAAGTATAGAAGAAAAATGCGTGTGTAAGTTCATAGTAACTTTTTGTAAGTTGTGTACCGAAATGTATGAATTTTCACGATATGTACGAGTATGGGGTGTGTTCAGAGGAGTTGTTTGACATGATGCCCACGGCCTCCTTCTACAGTCGCACCGCTCACCATCGACACGGAATTCATCCTCACACATTGAAGCCTAAGTGGTCGCGTACTGTGCGGTTCCAGAGAAGTTTTCTCCAGACGGTCAAGCTGTGGAATGAACTGCCTGTCGAGGTTTTCTCAGGAGACCCTAGCATGGGGTTCTTCTAAAAGGGCGTGAAGAGGTTTTTACAGGATGGCAACGCGCTTGTGATGCCCCTGGTGTTACAGGCGTTCATAGGCTTCGGTAACTGCTTTCCATCAGGCGGGTAGTATGCTTGTTTGCCACGTTAGTGGTAGTATAAAAAAAAGTATATGTGGGAGATTAATAAAATAAATTACCGATCCCGACTTCATGCAGGTCTTGTCTGCCCAATACTAGAATGTTATCCAAGCCCAGAGCAGCCGTCCGCTGTAATGAAGGGAAAGCAACATGTGAGTGAGTGAGAGAGGGGTGTAAGTAGTTCATCAACATCTTTGAATCAAAGGCAACTTCACCTGCACGCGGTGCACCCTGCTGACTGACAAACGAAGCTCTGGCGAAAAGAGAGGTAGGGAGCGTAATTGTAAGCTACCCGTCTGGAGAATGTCCACCTCACAGAATACCGCAGCCAAATAACATTTCCCTTGAGTGTTGTTGTGTTCCTGCGTGTGAGTGAGGTCACCAGAAAAGAAGGAGATGCTGCGTTGGCAGTTATTTTAGGTCGCGAGAAGAAAAGATATTTTATGTTGCGAGCGTCAATATGGCTACTGTAACCGTTTCACATCAGGCGGGCCGTATTCTTGTCTGCCACCCGACGTAGTATAATTAAAAAAAAATGTGAGCAGCCATTGCTGCTTCTTTCATTGATCTTCTCAGCTCCACCATTGTGGAGCTGTGAAGATGAGCAGGAGTACCTGCCCTTCATTACGCAGAATCGGAACGATGTAGCGCCGGATACGTTGCATTTTTTTTCTATTTATTGCACAATAATTTGATATTTTTCATTATAAATAAGAAATAATTGCGTTGAAAAAATTAAATAAAATATATTTTGCAATGTGTACATCAAGCCCTTTCATATGATACCCCATTTGAACTAGTAGTTTCAATTTGAAATTTCGACACCCTATAAAAAATATAGACCCCCTATTTTTTAAGATCAATTTACAAATGTATAGTTTTAAGATTTATTCCTGTACTTGCAGTCTATAACGATGTTACTTGCCAAATTTCATAGGTCTAGGTCAACGGGAAGTACCCCATAGGTTTTGATTCCCTTGAGTGTGTCGAAATATGCGTTTTTTGCTGAATAAACGGCCGTAACTTTTTTCTACGTAAACTTAGCAGTTTGATTTTTTTACAACTTCATGGGACCGTAGACCTGAGTATACAGTTCAAATTTCAGCTTGATACCTCCACGCATTCTCGACATAGAAATTCTTGACAGACAGACAGACAGACAGACGGACAACAAAGTGATCTTATAAGGGTTCCGTTTTTCTTTTTGAGGTACGGAACCCTAAAAAGGAGTAAGCGCAATAGTAGCAACGTCTACTGTGGTAGAAGACCTAACGTCTACTGTGGTAATACAAATACATACATGTATTTCTATGTAATAGACCGATTGCAGTAAAACAGTATTTGTATTTCAAATGATTACAATAGCAAACTGCATACCTGAAATCACCCAATAAGGATTTGTGACGAACATTAGCTCAATTCGGAATACACGAAACGGGAAGCTATCAATCATTATGTTGACAAAGGCAGAATAGATACACATGTTAAACGAGACACGAATAACCGGTATTACGTGTAATGTATTACTTAATTAGTCCGGCCGTATACAATCACTCATTATCATTGCAAATCGTCGTTTAAGTTCTATCACCACGTAAGTCATTTTTAGTAACTTTGCAGGAGAGACATAAAATAGATTAGTTTAATATAGACATGGGCTTCCGTGCTGTTACTTTTCCGTAATTTTAAAGGTTCTTTCTTATTGGTCATATCTTGATTCTGATTGGGCGAAACGACGCGTCTTTTGATTCTTTGCCGATTGGCACCAAAATGTCAATAGGTACCGCCAAAAAATTACTTACGTGGTGATAGAACTTAAACGACGAAATGTCATTCTTACTGACGTGTGCGTTTTCATTTATTATGTGAAGCTGAGAAAAAGTTAGTAAAATTAGTCCCAAAAACAATGTTCTTTTTTCCTCGTTTTTTGTTTTAGTATCAGTTGGCAGATAAAAACACCGTAACTTATTGACATAAAGTATCGCTCACTTGCGCCTCTCTATCTGCCATCGCAGCAAATTCTTTTCCTTGTAACTTCACTCATATCGTAGAATCATAACAACCCTCTAGGAATTGAGAAAAGTTCCCAATATTCCTATATCGTCGTTGCCAATACATATATAAAAAAGCATTTTGTCAATTAGATAGTTAATTAATTCAGGTGTTATTTTACGGAAGTCAAATTTACAGGCAATTTGATCTACACTACTTTGCGTGCTTCCGCCACCAATTAGTTCATGCAAACTACTGCCGGCCGGCACCCGCCCACTACCGTTAGTAGTTGCATGCGACTGCCGTGGCTGCTTTGGCCGTCTCTGCTCCAGCTGCTGTGGTCGTGTCGGCGAATCTCCAACATCTGAAACAGTCAATTTCTTCTAAAGCAGGTGCTTTAATTTTCATATTTCAGACATGTAAGATAAATAAATACATAAGGGTATTAAAGTTTTTTTTTTCTTACATGTCTGAAATATGAAAATTTCGATGAGTACAAGAGGAAATCACAGTTAATTTAGATAGAGAAATCATAGGTAACTTATACGATATTAAATATATTGCATTGCATTCATGCGACGACGTTGCCTTAAACATGATAATTGTTAAAGTTCCAAAATGTTATTCTCCATTATCGACATATTTACGTGTATGTACTATTCTTTTATATCGCATGGTATTCCATACATAACTATTTAACTGGCGAAAGAATTCCAAAGTCAATTTTTCCAGAAATAAATGGCGCATCTCTAATTCTTTTGCAGAAAAACGACCGATTTCCTCTCGCACAATATCTCAACGTTTTACCGCCAACTTTACGCGAAAAACAAAAGAAACTAGAAGCGAATATTCCCAGGAAACAATAACACATATACATTAATTCCTATAAATTTATAATCACACCGGCGCTGGCCTGCAATTCGAGCTGCTAATGCCCGAATGGAAAGGATACATATTTCAATACTACCTACGCATTATACAAACGAACGCATCTTTTGTTTATTCTGTATAATTGTTGGGAAGTGTGTAAATCCTCAGCAATAACACGGGTTTAAACCGACAGCTACAGGTGTCAGCTTACCGTTTTTGAAGAGTTATTGCGCGAAATAACTGGGATAAAATAAAACCTTGTAAAGCTGGTTTTCCATCGGTTAGGAAAAATAGTACATGTGTGGAAAGGTTGTACGTTGTTTTGTAGACAATTATTTCATAGAAATTCGTTTCACATAAAATGTTTCTCATATTTTCATTTCATAGAATAATCAGTACACAGTATACTTTCAATACTTTTGACTCATAGATTATTGTTACAAATAAAATATTATTTTTAGATTTTCATATAATATTGTTTAGTTAATATAAAACTAAAAGTACCAAGAAAAATATTTTACCGAGAACGAGTCGTTTTCCAGTGGGGGCGCAGTGTTCTAACCTAACCTAATATTCTGATAGCAGCTCGTTCCTGATTTCTAGTAAGATCGCAGTTTTAAACCTTTCATTGAAATAAAATTGTATGAAACGATACACCGAACAAACAATATTCTTTAAAAAAAAATCTACAGTTTGATTATTTTTGAAAAAAAAAATTTGTAATATTATTTTTTTTTTTCGGATTTTTTATTATGAGAAAAGATTCTATGAAATTAATAATCGTTAATACAATAATGTTTGAAATGAAAATACAAGAACATATTTACTTAAACATTTTCTGCGAAACGAAACTCTACGAAACATTTTGTGAGAAAAGAAATTCTATGAAACTTCTGACTGCGAAACAAGGGAACACCTTATTGAAAACTATACTAGATTTTTACAATCATACCTTTTAAAGCTTTACATTATAGCACGACATAACAAGAATATAATAAACTTTTGACAGCAGGTTACCGTTTGGCTATTGTGTCGATTAACATGCCTACTTTTAACAACATAAATACTTTAGCGAGAGAATACCGTCTGACATTATGTTATATCGTCGGTCCGAGATCTTGTATTGGAACATACAAATAGCAAATCATTTTGCACTTTTTGATTAGACATGGTCAGACTTGTTCTAATTCTTACCCGTCTCGCCATTTTAGTTAGTGGCATTTGAGCTTAAGGGCTTTGCATGCTTTTAAAATTTATGGGCCGACAATGTACATAGTTGCCTGCCTGAGCGTGACCAGGATGCCATGATCTGATACAAGGGCCACGGTAATGCTTTTCTCATGCAAATTGCTTTGTGCAAATATGTCATACAATTTTACTCGCATGCAGTAAAAAGTCGGCACGTGATTCATTATTTAATAAATTATAAATTAATGTGTCTTTGGTTGTACCACGAAGGTGAAGAACATAAGCGTAGCCCCTACAAATGCAAACTTTATATGATACTAGCTGACCCGGCAAACGTTGTTTTGCCATAAAAAATAGATAACAACCTATTCTCAGACCTACCCGATATGCACACAAAATTTCATAAAAATCGGTCAAGCCCTTTCGGAGGAGTATGGCATTAGTTGCCGTGCTCCTCCGGCACTTTATTGTGACACGAGAATTTTATATATTAGATTTGACTATAGTTGGACGACCGGTGGTCAAATGATTCGCAATATCCACTTTGGACTCCGGAGTCGCGGATTCGATCCTCGCACAAGACAAATATTTGTGAGCATGAACATGTCTGTTTGTCTTGGTCTGGTATTTTCTATGTATGATATGTATGCATTTACAAAAAAAATGTATTTAAGTATCAAATCAATGATCTAGTACCCATAGCACAAGCTTAGCTTAGTTTGGGTCTAGATATCGCTGTGTAATATGTCCAGGAATATTTATTTATTTATAGTGGGGAACATACACAATTAAAGTCACATGCATTGTAGATTAGAAACGTGCCACGTATTGAATTCGTATTTGTAATGAGGAATCCAAATTACTTATATAAAAACCGGCCAAGTGCGAGTCGGACTCGCGCATTAAGGGTTCCGTACCATTATCTATAAAAACGGAAAAAAAACACGTTTGTTGTATGGGAGCGCCCTTAAATATTTGTTTTATTTTTATTTATTTTTTAAAGTTAATATATTATTATAACTAAATATTATGTGAGTATTTCAAGCATCTACCTATTACCGTTATCAATTGCGAGCAAAAACGAGCAAAAAAAATCACGTTTGTTGTATGGGAGCCCTCTTAAATATTTATTTTATTTTGTTTTTTAGTATTTGTTGTTATAGCGGCAACAGAAATACATCATCTGTGAAAATTTCAACTGTCTAACTATCACGTTTCATGAGATACAGTCTGGTGACAGACGGACGGACAGCGGAGCCTTAGTAATATGGTTCCTTTTTACCCGTTGGATACGGAACCCTAAAAAGTATCACGTGGCCTCCACTAGTAGGTAATTGTTGCCATTCAATTCTAAAATCGTTCCACCGCAACGGTTATCGTTTTTAAAAGATGTGTGGCTCACTGCATCTTACTTATAGTCCAGTTTGGTTATTTTTGTTCTAAACGTGTATATAGACGAATTCGTGATTATAGAACAACAAGCTGCTCGACATTTTGATATAAGCTCATTATTATACAAGACAACGAGTGAATTGGTGTAATATTTTATCAAGTGAAGACACGAGTTTTATATTTCAGCTACCAGTAAGAGCTCCAACGCTATATTGAATATATCATAATGTAAATAATTGGTCACTGCGATCATCTCAGCCTCTAAATTTAACAATTTTAAAATTTACTTATTTAGATTTGTTTTATGAATGGTAATAATATTATGAATTATAGTAAATTATTTAAAAAGCTTATAAATTAGATCATAATATTGAAGATATTAAGGAGATTAATTAATATCTTTATATATTTATAAAAAATAAATTGTTTTATTTTATTGCATTGGTTTCGACTTTCTATCGTGCGACTTTTTGGTCGCCCAGCACTCGGCACCATACATCATAGCAGGGCAAATTGCCGTTCTATATATAAACTTTTGATTTTGTACCATGCTACCAGAGTATAAGAAATAGTGCAACGATAGATGTCGATAACACGAGATGGGCGATTTCCCACATAAAACACAGTAATCTGTGTTAATACTATCTACGTACAGTCCAAAAGTACGGGCTTAAATTAGTAGCAAACCATTGTGTAAAATTTTATGTGATTCCAACTCCTTTGTGCTTTGATCAGTTTAGTTCGCCAGTTTGAAACTGAGCAGGTGCCGTCGATCGGCGCGAACGGGGCACCTAACTTTAGGAAGGCACTATTTTTGGGGAGTGGAACAGCTGGGCTTTTATCTAGCTTCAACTGTGCTAAACTACATTTAAATAAGTGCTTTTGTATGCAGTTCTTAGACGATTGTGTAGTGTAAATGTTACTTTATTACTGTAATCAGTTTGTTAAGTAATCGCATTTTAATTTTATTGTTATTAAAAATAAAACCCAATATTAATAAACTGACATGCACGGCATGCGGCAGTCGAACTATTTCTTTAAGTAATTGACGGACTTGTAGAAATAGTTTTCGACTTGTCATACTCAGATACCCTTGATCTACTTAGAAATGACAGAAGGTTTTAGAGCAGGTAAAGGACGACCTTGGTTGTTTTTGAACTTCCTTTCCTAAACTTGCCAGCCACACATCCATTATATTAAACAGCTTCGGTGGTATGGCCCTAGGTCATACTCTTGTTTGCCACCTTGGTGGTATGAAATAAGTTAAATCAGGAATTACATAAAAGTTCTAGTTAATTTATGTAATACTAATGACACTACAGTGCTTTAGTCACATAATATGAAACTAATGATTGCAAGAAAGTGATGAAATATATATTATGTTCAAAACCTATTTTTGTTTTATGGGTATTTTTTAATTTTTTTATTATTATTTTTATTCAAAACCGATTATTAAAAATCTCGATTAATAAATAAAATATTACCGATATTTTTCGTTAATAATGTGATAATGAATAATAGCATAAAAAAATCATCATCCATTTTCATTTATCGATTCATTACGTCACATGTTAATGAATATGACGGATTTTCCCCACGCGTTTTTAGGGTTCTCAAAAGGAAAAACGGAACCCTTATAAGATCACTTTGGACAACAAAGTGATCTTATAAGGGTTCCATTTTTCCTTTCTGTCCGTCTGTCTGTCTGTCTGTCTGTCTATCTGTCTGTCTGTCTGTCTATCTGTCTGTCTGTCTGTTAAGACCCTCTATGTCGAAAATGCGTGGAGGTATCAAGCTGAAATTTGAACTGTATACTCAGGTCTACGGTCCCATGATGTTGTAACAAAATCAAACTGCTAAGTTTACGTAAAAAAAAAAGTTACGGCCGTTTATTCAGCAAAAAACGCATATTTCGACACATTCTCAAGGGAATCAAAACCTATAGGGTACTTCCCGTTGACCTAGAACTATGAAATTTGGCAAGTGACATCGTTATAGACTACAAGTACACGAATAAATCTCAAAACTATACATTTGTAATTAAGTCTTAAAAAACAGGGGGTCTATATTTTTTTATAGGAGACCGAAATTTCAAATTAAAGCTACTAGTTCAAATGGGGTATCATATGAAAGGGGTTGATGTGAACATTGCAAAATATATTTTATTTATTTTTTGCGACGCATTATTTCTTATTTATAACGAAAAATATCATATTTATAATGATCCTACGTACGGAACCCTCGGTGGGCGAGTCCGACTCGCGCTTGGCCGGTTTTTTTTTTTAGTTCAAACTACGTGACCAAAGCAGAGCGGGGAATCCTTACCACCTTATTGGTCTAGATTGAATAAATAATATTAATAAAATTTAAAATATATGTATAGCACTCCACCATCTCCCGTTAAAAGAGACAGCTTTTTCCTTTTCATTGATTGATACAGCAACCACGTGAGAGCGCAAGAGATGGGCCAAAGGATAAATAATACCTACTGTGACACGGCCCACGACTGTTATGGTGGTATAAATAACCTGCTTTTACTACGTCTAGGATTTTATAAGTGCCGTGGATTACTAGAATGTAGATACTTAGGACAAAGGGCTAATAATGTTGTCTATTATCGTGTCCTACTATGAAAACAAACTGTAGTTAGCATTACATAATTAAGGGCCCAGATTGTCTAGGCGCGACATCGGTTTCGAGCGACCGCAGCGCTACTGTTTACTGAAACAACCGACGGGGCGGGTGAATGACCCAAAGACAGCGCGATTTTCAAAATGTTTTGCGACAAACGTTCCAATTGTTATTGAAGTTGAATATTTACAGCATAACAAAAATGTTGAATTATTGGAAATAAACGACGAGTGTAAAATATTCTAAGACTAGTTTTTCGTTATAAAATGATAATAAATATTAATTACTAGATTAATAAGAGTAGTTGAGACACAATTTTTATGTTTTTCTATTTATATTAAACAATCAAGAGCAGGTCCGGACTGACCTTTTTGTATTCTACTTACCAAAAATTCCAACTATGTATTTATTTGTAATTTTCCTACCAAAGTTTATTCTTATTTCGTAAAATATTCATTCAACAAAATAATTGCAAATTCAGTAGGAAGTACGGTCGAAATAACATCGAGCTTTCCTCGCTAGTGTATATCTCTACGCAAGGAAATGTGCCTATTGCGTAAACTCAAATAGGGTGGTGGCACCAATTATCGGCCATGTCAACTTTTTTTTCAACTTTGTTTGCTTGTAATTTTTGAGTTAATAACTTTTGCTACGCTAGTATACGAAAGTATAAAAATGATTCATATAATTAAAAGTAAGTAAACAATAACAAATATGAGTCGCCATCTAAAAAGCGTGCTAGGGTTGTACAAAAATAAATGAAACACAAGTTTATAAATTATTAATATACTAATTAAAAGTAAGTAAACAATAACAAAATATGAGTTCAAAATTCTAATGTTTTTTCATTTTAACGATTACTGATCAAATTTTGATTTCTGCTAATTTGATGATAAAATCAATTGCTATTGCAAAACTTATCAGAATGAGTACCAGCTGCCCGATTCACGTAATAAAAACCGTAGCGTAGGGACTTAAAAATGTCACTTCGTTTTTTGCAAATTAAGCCCTTTTAACCGACTTAAAAAAGAAGAAGATTCTCAATTCGCTGTATTTTTGAAACAATTTTGATGATTCTTTACACCAGGTAACTCTTCAAAATCGTATAGGAATTGTATCGTATCGTATAGGAATTGAGCTATTGAAAGATTTATGACAATCCAAGACTAGATAAGTAAGTGCGTTTAAAACAGAAAACCAAAAGGCGATTTCTAAGTTTCTAAGTTAAAACGACTTTTGGACTGGCGTGTTTACGTGAATCGACCGGCTGGATAGTTAAGTTACCTCAGTCTCTTTCAAAACCATTAGGCGTTCTTCTCTTTCAAAACACGTAAAGCTCTTTCTTTCCTCTCTTTCATAGCCTCTATGATACTGGGCGCGTCACGAATGGGCATGCTTCGTGACTGCCGAGGATCAACTAATTCTGGAAGTAGGCAATCGTAATAAAACCTAACTAATTTCATCTCCATTTTCTCCTTCCAAAATTTGTCGTCCTTTTCTAAAATATAAACTTTCATAGGTACAGTAGCACCAAACCAGATGCCAAGCATGCAAACGTTTCTTTTAGTAATATGTACCTGTCCCTGAATTTGGAAATACCAGTTATGATTTTTATTTATGACATAACTCTTGGAAGCCTTGCCCAAAAGGTATGTTTGGCCATTGCTTCATCAAGAGTCATGCCAGCTAAAGAATGTGGGCACTTAATTTCAATTAAATCGTTTGCATAAATGCCATCTGGTGTATTACCAAGAAATTCATATTGATCGTCGACGAACAAACCGCAACCTTGTATACTAATATTCTTTTGAATTCCTAACTGTCTAATTTCGGTTTCTTCGTTTTCGATACCGTACCGTACAGCAAGCAAACTGGAGATATTACTACCATAAACGATTTTACCAACAAAAGCAGCACAACTTGTGCTCTCTCGTTTTTTACAAACTTCCCCGAATGATAATGAGGTTAGTAATTTTCTCCTTGTACTCATCCACTCAGCACTACTTCTTTGCAAATGGGTCGACCTTTCAAGCTCCTCTCTTTCAGCACAAGAAATCGGCTAAAAAAGATGGCTTGGCTTTCTCATATAATTCTGGACTCAGATCAGGTTTTTCGCAGTTTGGTCCATAGTGAGCGTCTTTCGATACAGTGTTGTGGCTTTTTTTCAATCTTAATTTAGGTTTAGAAATTAAACGGTTTCTACGATTACAATTTTCCACTTTCGCGATCAAAGGAATCGGACTACATTTAAATATGACTTCATGAGTTTTACTATGAATCGATCCCGTATTAAAAGACACAACAGCAGCTGCGCATCGGCCCGCATAAGAACCACGGGAAGAATAATTTACACGCTTACCCCCAACTAATTTGGCAATTACTCCGTTAAAACTTTCAACTATATTACTTGTGCAATTATGAATTAAACTTCTAGAATGATATGACAGTCTTTTACTTAAAATTTCTACCGTGTCCATTAATCCGCATCCAACAATTGTTGGAAGTAATCCAACAGGTTCTATTCGACGAGTATCAGGTCTACAGAAATACTCCTTGCAATGTTGGTGATTACCAAATACGTGTTGTGGACCATTTAGGATATCTTCACTAAGATTTTTTATTTTTTCTTCGAGTGACTGATTTTGATCCGCCCAATATTTAATCGCGCATTTTACACCCGTTCTTAAACGCAAATACCTTTCTTTTAGGAATTTCCGCAATTCGCAAGGATACTTAGTGTCTTTTGACAGTTTCTCCAAGCTATTGCAGTAGTTTCGTAAAAGATGATTTTTGCATTCAATTTTCTCTACTATTAAATTATCGTACGGACGCGAATCTAATATTTTTTTATAAGTACTAGAATCGCCGTCTGCTACAAATTTATTATAAATTACACCGTGATCAACAATGGAACGTTTAAACCCCTCAACTATTATGGTCGATTCCATCCCGGTAGATGATCCTGAATAATTCTTGAAACAAAGGTGTTCCGGGGGCTGACTGTTGTTCTTTGCGGCTCGTGCACAGACTACGCAGTATTTATTTTTAACTCCAAAAAACAATACTTTATTAGTTTTAATGCCAATTATCGCAGCTGCGCCGGATAAGGCGGAAAAATTCTTACCATAAGATCTCTTCCTCCAACAACCGTCAACAGCAACAGATATTAACGGTGTACCATTTTTATCAACACTACCTATAGACTGCGTACTCTGCTTCTTCCTTGACAGCTTCTGCCATGGAATGTGTTGCTGTCTTTTCCCACCAATCGCAAACCGTATTATTAATTTCATTGTATAATGAAGGTGACATGATTGGTAACGGTCACTGCGGCAGTTAATGTTTTTAACTGAGAGTAGCTCCCACCAGATGATATGATACCAGATACAATTTGATGATTCACTTCCATGCTATCTTCTTTCTTTTCAACCAAACACACAGTAAACTTCATACTACACATACTACATTTCATGATGAGTTTTGAGTCCAGACCAACTTTTACTTCACCTATTATACTGAGGTAACTTAACTTACAATCCATTGGACCGTGGTCCCCTATGGCCTGAAGAGCTTTATAAAAAAAAGAAATATCTATTACTCTACGCCCAACTTCCACTTCATCCACCTTTCCCTCTTGACTGTTTTCAATAACTAGTTCCTGTAAAGAAAGATAATGGCTTTATTTTTTTTTATAAAAAATAATTAAAAAAGAATGGGCCAAATTTCTTCAAACATAGCTAAGAACTCCCTTAGAATACATCTTTGAAACACATAACACTAGATCAAAATCTTGAACGTTTTATATAAATAAACGTAATAAAAACTGGTTGTTTGTAAAGTCGGTTCAGGACAATAATTTTAATAAAAAAAGCTGTTGTTTCATTTTTAACCTTATTAATATTCCTGTTAACATAAAAAATAGCTAAACATGTTGTTTAGCGTTTTCATGCATTTTCCTAATGTCGGCCGGGTGGCCGATATTGGGATTTATCAATAAATAAAGATCCCTAACCTCGACCCTGCGATTATTTCATAAAAAAGTCAAGTAAATGTAAAAACCTTGGTTTTTCTTCAATAAAAAACAATATAAAATACCATAGGTATGTTTAATTCCATTTAAATACTAACTAACTCAATGCGCTCGCAACCGGGATTTGACTCGCCACTGCCACTAAACGACACAAGTCGGTACCGGCGCGTGCTCTATTGCCAACTGAACGTTCAAATATTGAAGCACCCGCACCAAAATATGGATTATTCGCATATAGAGTCGCTTTTTGAATAAAAACTATTATAATTTTAGGGTTATTTTAATAGTTAGGGTAAGTGCTCCAGTGAATTAACACCCACCAGTGAATGAACAAAACACACATTTTTCAATATAATAAGAAATCTAAGCTTTTCTACTCAAGCCAGTATTTTTTTCTCAATCGAAACATTATATTACGTCAACTGAACACACAGGTATTTGCCTGTGACCTATAGTTTCAAAATCGCGACCGCCTAAAATGAAAGTATTCTGTCGTATTTTTGATTGTATGGAGCAGAATTTAGGGCATTGCTGAGACTTCGTGTTTTTTATATATTCACTTTGTAGACACTATAAGTGTGATAGTGTTAACAAAATTTGATAGTAGGATGTAAAAAGAACTGTTTTATCTTACAAAAAGCAGATTGCATAAATTTTAATTATCATAAATAAATTATAGGGGTGTTCGATAATTGGATCACGAAATTGAAGAAAATCTAGTCAATGAACACACAGTTTTAAGCATTTGGCATCTTAGCCTTAATGCAGTTGGCTAATTTTTTGTACACAACTTTTATAAACGGTTGTCAATTTTTTGACCAATATTCGAACGAGGTGTTCTTTTATTATTACCAGTTTATCCTCCATACCTAGCCTGATATCTTCAGTAACTTTTAGAAGTGCAGTAATAGTACTGTGCCCAGGACGAAAACCAGACGGAGTGAACTGATTAAATAAAATAAATAAAGATCTCCACATAGAAGTGCCTTTCAGCTAAAACGACCATGGAAAGACAGCAAAATGCAAGCTAAAAAGAAATTAATAAATAATGATGACATATAGAACCAATCTTCTATTATAGAAATATAATAGTTTAGATGAGAAAGGAGAATCTAACATAGAAGTGATGAATAATAATATTAAATATTTTATAATAATAATCCAGTAATAATATTATGTTTTAAGCATTTGGCATCTTAGCCTTACGGTCTGCCCGAGGGGCTATGCGAATGGGTTGCTAGCTTCTTGTCCAGCAGAAGCATTAGAGCCGTTGTAGATGGCAGTTGCTCCGATAGCATGGACATCAATGCTGGCGTCCCGCAGGCTTCTGTATTGTCCCCGACGCTGTTTCTGCTGCATGTTAATGATATGTTGTATAATGACAGCATTCATTGTTATGCGGACGACAGCACCGGGGACACTTATTACACGGGCCGCGCAAATATCCCTCGTTCTTTGGTGGAGGAGAGCCGCGAACAACTTGTGTCGCAAATTGAGAGCACACTAAGTAGAATGTCCGACTGGGGGCGACAGAACTTAGTGCGATTTAACCCCTCTAAGACACAAGTCTGCGCGTTCACCGCTAAGAAAACCCCATTTGCTGTGGCTCCACACTTCGAAAACACACCCCTCACCATCGCCAATAGTATTGGTATTCTAGGAGTTGACATCTCCAGCGACGTCCAGTTTCGATGTCATCTGGAGGGGAAGGTCAAGCTGGCATCGAAGAAACTAGGTGTGCTCAACAGGGCGAAACATTACTTCAACCCGCGGCAAAGACTTATACAAAGCTCAAGTTCGGCCGCATATGGAGTACTGTTGCCATCTATGGGCGGGAGCGCCTAGATACCAGCTTGCACCCTGTGACTCGATTCAAAGGCGTGCTGTGAGGATTGTTGACGATCCCAAACTGACAGACGGTTTAGAACCTTTAAGTCTGAGAAGAGATTTTGCGTCCCTTTGTGTGTTCTACCGTTTGTACAATGGGGTGTGTTCAGAGGAGTTGTTTGACATGATGCCCACGGCTTCCTTCTACAGTCGCACCGCTCGCCATCGACAGGGAATTCATCCTCACACTTTAGAACCGAAATGGTCACGTACTGTGCGGTTCCAGAGAAGTTTTCTTCCACGTACTATCAAGCTGTGGAATGAATTGCCTGTTGAGGTTTTCCCAGGAGACTACAGCATGGGGTTCTTCAAAAAGGGCTTGAAGAGGTTTTTACAGGGTCGGCAACGCGCATGTGATACCTCCGGTGTTACAGGCGTCCATAGGCTGCGGTAACTGCTTTCCATCAGGCGGACCGTATGCTTGTTTGCCACCTTAGTGGTATAAAAAAAAATGTTAGATAGTTCTCTTTAGGTTATAAAATATCAAGTAACACGCAATTATAATAGTAATCATATCGTCTATTTAATATAATAAAAAAATATATATATTTACAATAACAATTACCCGAAATAAACTCTTACATAATAATTTATATATAGAACTGATATATAAAAGTGGTAGTTCATTCAATGGGTTTCAAAAGGTTTATTCACTGGATTTTTTTGTTCATTCTCTGGTGATTTGTGTTATGCAGGTTATCTCAATAACTATCAGCATTGAACAATGCTGATAGTTATTGAGATAACCTGCATTTTATACAAATATACCCCATATTTGTATAAAATGCAGATTATCTCAATAACTATCAGCATTTTTGCTAAAATATGTATACTGTATCAATCATGAATAAATTGTGAACATAATAAAATAAAATATTTTTTGGTTAGGATCTCATAAGTAGCTGGCTGTAATTTTCAAAGTTTGGAATGCCCATAAGGGTTCATTCAATGGAGCACTTACCCTATATTCCATTTTCTCGCAAAGGCCGATATTAGGAGGAGGCCGATACTAGAAGACTTCACCCTACTGAGATTTTGTCTTCGTCCATCACTAACTAGGTATTTTTTTTTTATACTACGTCGGGTAGCAGACAAGCATACGGCCCGCCTGATCTGAAGCGGTTACCGTAGCCATATTAACGCTCGCAACATAAAATATCGCTCGCGCGCCGCCACCCCCGCCACCCCCGCTGCCATCGCAGCATCTCCTTCCTTTCTGGTGACCTCACTCACTCGCAGGAAGATAACAGCCCTCAAGGAAACCGTTATTTGGCTGCGGTATTCTGTGACATTCCCCAGTCGGGTAGCTTACAATTACGCTCCCTACCTCTCTTTTCGCCAGAGCTTCGTTTGTCAGTCAGCAGGGTGTACCGCATGCAGGTGAATTTGGCTTTGGTTTAAAGATCTTGATGAACCACTTACACCCCAAGGTAGTTTGTTTATTTATGTAATAAGTCTACAAGAATTACGTATAACAACTTACGTCTATAGTGTGTAGTCTAAGCATAGCAGTGTTGCTTGGAGTCTCGGCCTGAAGGTTTTCTTTATTTTCAATACTGGAAATATTATTCATCATTATTATCCACTTTATAATTATTTTGTAATTTTTGTACAACACCAGACCCTAGGCGCGTCGCGTCTCTTTGGCGGTAAGTATGTCGACAAAGCCGCGTGCCCGTGCTATTTCTGTTATGAAACATACCTACTTCCACAATCTGATATTTAGACAATAATGATGAACATGAAAACGAATACTAGGTAGAAATTGACTTTATTACTTATAATACAAACCAATATTTACATGCTATTGTATATGTCTGAATCAAGCGATCTAAATCATATGACATAGGTATTGTATTAGCTTTGTAATGTACCCTGTTCAAATGAAAATAAATTATATTATTATTACTACTTAGACAGGATAAGCACACAAATAAAACTAGGATTTTTACATGACACTTTCACAGAAATCTCGTAATTTTTTTCTAGGTAGGTATTTAGGACAAGACGTAGTAAAGTAGGCAGATAAATAAATAAGTAGGAAGGAACTTACATTTTTTCCGAGATCTTTTGGCTTTCATATTTTTATAATGCGTACTAAATTTTCTTTTCCCTGGCAAATTCAAATTCAATCAGTCCTGCGAAAAAAACCCTCGATTACCGACTAGATACGTTTATGATATTGGCTATAGCATGTTGAAATCATGTTTCAAGCCTGAATTGATACATATTTACAAGGTTCATAAAATAACCTACTCAACAAAGTATCTAATTCATTCTTTGTATTTTTTACGATTTATATACATTCATTATATTGGTAAATTAGTTATACTTACAGTTTTTCACAAAAAACACAAATTCACAACACGTAATTTTGCTGGAGCATCCGACGCGCGTGGTGTCACCTTGACATATAAAAACACACTGGCGATAAGTGGCGACGCTGGGTACTAATTCGTAATATCGGAATGTGCGTCATTTTTCATACATTTTTCTATGGAGAATTTACGTAAAACATATCTAGATTTTAGGGCTTTAAAAGAGGAAGTCTTTGTTTGTAAAGGTACAAAAAAAAAGTATATGTTATATTTATTGGTTTCTTCAGTGTTCAAAAAGTGTTTCTTTTTATCAATTTGTGTTGATTTATTGGGTTAAATCTGAAAAATACGAAGGCATGTTTTTGCATTTTTTCTCAATTTTGTGCGTTTGTTGACCTTTATTATAAAACAACTATTAGATTTTAAGAGTTTAATATAATCATACAATAATTTTTGGTCTTTGATTGTAATATATACAAATTATCATTGATATCAATCATATCTAAATAGGTTAAATATGAAAAATCGTAACACTCTTTTCACAGTTTTCACGATCTGGCCCCTTAATACTTAGTTCTCGTTCGTACTGCAATAACGCGGTGACGGTAGGGCTGCCACAATTCCTAGTATACTGGGTCCAGCTTGAAATGATACGTCTCCATGCTTCTCTCGCCTCTCTCAGTAATTCTGGTCGCATTTACTAATAGAGAGACCGAGTATGTAAATTATATCTATCTTAGTACAAATACACGGAAAAGTCTTTCATACAGTAATCACTATCCGCCATATTGATTCTATCCACGATTACCAAACTCATACGGACGAAAGTGCGGCCACAGCTAATTGTGATTTCAACTAAAATCCTACCTTTGTTAATTTTGTACCAATATTCTTTTGATTGATTTTTTCATAACAAATAGCTGTTAGTCGAACAGATACAGCACCCACATTGCCACGTGCGTCTTTTTCATTGCATCAATGGTTTAATGGAAATTCAGAAAGATTTTAGAAAAATCTGTGCGTTGCATACTCTCGCTAAATATTAACAATTTTGGATTACATGGTAGATATGGTAATTTAGATTCAACAAAGAGATCGATAGATGTTTTCGATTGGGCTGGACAGTTTTTGGAAAGCTTCGGTACATCTTCACACAATGATTGAAAACCAAAGTTTTCAACCACTGAATCCTCCCCATTATGACTTACGGTGTAGAGACATATACGCTAATCGTTGGAATGGTTCACAGACTAAAAGTCGCACTGCGAGCGATGAAGAGAGAGAATACTTGAGAGAAACCACAAGCATTGCTCCCTCCAGAGAAGAAATCTAAGGGATCGAATCCGGAACGGAGAAATCGGGCGGTGAACCAAAGTAGTCGCCATAGCTCTCAGAGTCAGTAAGCTGAAGTGGGAGTAGCCTGCCTACATCTGCCGAATCAGCGGTAGCAGATGGGGGAGGAAAGTCCTATAGTGGAGGCGATGAATCGTACGGCGCCCCCTCTCTAGATGGAACGACGACCAAATGACGACAAAAAAAGTGGTGTGGTGCTGGAAGCGGTCAGTTGCGGAGGACCGCATATGGTAGAAGGCATTGGGGAAGGATCCAGCAGTGGGTAAATACAAGCTGATAATGATGATGATGGCAAACATATCCTATCCCAAATGACCCGGTCAGCATTCCAATATTTTGTGGTAACCCTAACTCGACAACGTTCGTTGACAATAAGTAACTGTTATTATCATTTGCAATTTGCATTTATCAATTAATGCTTTTAAATGGTTCTCATACAGGCTATGCGCAAACATTAGGTGTACAGGGTGCAATTATATCAAATTGCACCCTGTATAATTGGGTTTTAGGTGCAATTATATTATATCAATAATCTTCTCAGGAAATAAACGTATAACATAATAAGTCGCATGTATAAACTTTATCGATTTACAGAACCTCAGTGGAAGTTATCGGAAATATGAACTAATAAGTTGCTAGAGTAAGTAATCAGGAGTCTGGTGCATGTAGGTAACTTCTACTTTAGTACCGCACTAGTTTTAATTTTAACTAGTATTCGCCCGTGACGTCGTACCGTACATATATACATACATATGCTAGACTCTCGTACAATTTTTCAAAATCATTTTTTGTTAAATGCCTATGCCGCGATGCCGTAACTCGAAATGCTGCTTACGTTAGGGAAATTGAGTAAGTCTATCACGTCCGAAATTCCTCAATACCTATCTCAAGAGTCAAGACGAACGTCTTCATCCAGTGTGCATTTGCAGTGATGACATACTACATAGACATGGGCGACATGACCCTTATACCTATGGGTCTCATACGAAAGAACAAATTACAGCGTGCATTTAAGAGACCCATGCGCAGGCTATCTTTAAGTCGTAAGCTCAGAAATGACTATATGTATAAATCTAAAGTTTCAAATAAATCATCTATCAGGATCAGCAAACGTTCTAATGTTTCTCATTTTCATTTTTTTTTAGTTAGCAAAATAGCGAATAGAACTTGTCCTAAGTTCTATTCGCTATTTTGATAACTAAAAAAAACTGTACATATTTTTATATTGACTACGAAACAGGAAAGATCTTTTGACAACTTTTACTAAATTATTCGAGCACGAGGAAAAACGGGTTCTATCCAAATGTTGCACGACACATCTTTTTTGACTTGAACACGTCTTTAAAATTGCTTCCATAGGTCGGCAAATCAAAAAAACGGGTGGTAACAAAATCGGGGGATACAGTTTGGTATTGCAACTACATATCCATCATCACCATCCAAAATTAAATCACACCACTGGATAGACGAAGGATCAAAGAAATTATTTCGCTAAGTAAGGACTATGGAACATCGCTTACGGAAAGGGGAAGCGCTGCCATTTTGAGATAATTTGAGTGCATATAACGTATTCACGTACAACACACGTCCGTGTCCATGACACAAGCCCATTTTTTTTTATTCTGTCAGTGCTTGATAGCGTGATATGTATTACGATGTTTTGACATTTGTGTCATTTGGCACAAAGGCCGTAAAGGCAACGCGACATTATGCCATCGACGCGATTTACGCCTGACTTACGTTTATTTATCGGCAAATTTTCATGAAACATGCGAAAGAAGCAATAACAATGTTGTTTCTTTGTTCAACTCGTGTAATAAAATAACTGAAAGTATACCTTTGAGAAATGCGGATAAGTAAAAATATCCTTTGATGTTTGTCGCTTAATAAATAACTAGCAACCAAACTAGAATTTCTTCCGTATGGAACTACGTAGGTATATTGTATAAATAATATACATATAAATCGATCCTGTTTACTTGATATAATATACCTTTCAAATGGTGGAAGTATTTTAGTTGTTCCAGCCTCGACTTTCACTATTAGAAACGGCAACACGCGAGTGATGCCTCTGGTGTTACAAATTTTCATAGGCTACGATGACTGTTTAGCATTATTATTAAACAGGGCTAATTACTGGCTAAGCTGAAGCCGATTCGTATCAAATTTTTTGATAACAAAAATTTTACTTAAACTTAGATGTATGGTAGCTTAGCTGTTAGAACCCCTGGATTTAACTGAAGATCTTACTCTACCGAGTATGATCTTATCTTACAATATTAGTTCAAGATCTTACTCTACCTACCCGGTAAACTCTTCAGCTTAAACGGTAGAGCTACCAGCTAAGTTAATGATAAACTCCTTCATGTTTCTCATTATCTTGAAGAAGTAAACAATTATATATAAAAAGATTATAACGTAACCTTACCGAAACTCTACTAAAATTTATTTTCTAGGAATTAAATACAAGTTCTAGATTTCATGAAAATATAAAACACATGTATACATGAAAGCCTGAACTGTAACAAAATAAGGATCAACGTTTTTAGACAGGTCGTATCACCTATGGTTTCTTCTTGAAAATTGGACCTATTGGCTCTTCAGTCCTCCATGTCCAGAATACATTAATTAAGTCCTGCCAGGAAATCCGGTAGAACCGTAATATTAATTCTACCGCAATCAAATCATCTAGAAAGCAACTTTTACTATCAAATTGTCCGTACTTACCGCAATCATCGCAAGCCGCAGATTTATTACTCAAACATACCAGTAGTTGATTGGTCAAACCACAATCTTAGACGCAAAAACTGCACACTATTGCCTACCGCAAATTAAGGACCCATTTGCTTCGAAAGAGTTTTTGCTGCACAAAGTTACAATTATTATTTTAATAGTTGATTTGTGCAAACATTTAAAATGAAAAAAATCACCTCGCCCGCCTTGGTGGGATTTGACCTTTCTATTATCGGCCGAGTGCTCTTTCCAATTGAACTACGAGAAAGGTTTGTGATAATGAAGAATTTTGCATTTTTGTTTACTGCTGTAAAGTTGCCATGACGCTGACGCCATCTACCTATTACACTTCTAAACAAAATTTACAATTTTTAAAATTGCAGGTTTGCGGAGTCCAGTGTTTTGAAGACCACAGACTTGACTTAGCGACTTTCATCTAATAACATCAACCGGGACCGACGGCTTAACGTGTCCTTCAAAGCACAGAGGAACTCGAGATAAATAAACCCATCCGTAGACAGTCGACGTTGCTTAACTTACGTGTTCGGTTATACTGACACGCAAAACAACATCGAGCTCCTCATCCTTTCCTCTTATCGTCGTCAATGATAACAATAAAAAACATTACAAAACATTATTGTTTAATGCTATTACTACTGTTTAATATGGTTTGAATTTTATTCGTGAGAACATCTGTAGTTCGTGTCCAACATTAGAACAGGTAGGAAAATTCGCGCGACCAATCTATGGCTGTATTATTAGAACGGCATAGGGGTGGCAGACATCGTAACATAAATAGTTTCGATTAAAAATAAAACAAAACTCTCAGCGTCAGAAAAATAGATGTCAGATGATATTTCTAAATACGTAAATTTTGTATCAGTGAAAAGTGATTCAACTCAAAAAACCATGTTTTAAAAAAATCTAATTTTAAGTTTAAAAAAATTTTGGTCTCTTCTTTGAGGGATCGAATCAAAGAAATTCGACGGAGAAACAAATTTCCTAGATCATCTGATGACCTTAAGAACGCGGCTGGATGCGGAAGGCGGAGGATCGTATTTGGTGGAAGGCATTGGGGAATCTACCTGTATCTACCCACTGCTGGATAGGCCATCCAGCAGTGGGTAGATACAGGCAGATGATGATGAAACTCAAAAATTTTCGAATCAAAAGTTTATTGAAGTCGTCGTGCTATGTCACATCCAAATTAGGCATTTGTGAACTGTCACTTTCACTCGCATATCCTTTCGGTCAAATCGAGTTTTCTAAATTTAAGATCAGTATAAATATACGACACATGTGGCAACCCTAATGTCAGCAGCAATCGAACTTGTAATGAGCCAGTTTAATTGCGCGCGCGCAGATTTAAATATATCTAGCTAAGTGCATTGACCGCATTCGAGTGCATTTCGGTCGATCGCCTAGAGAACTGGACCGTGTAAATAGTATCTGATCCTTTCTACTTGCCCTGTATAATTGCAGGTTAATACAAATAAGTTTTGCTAGATATTAAGAGCTGGCCATGACATAGTTGAGTATTCAAGACAACCAATGAACACAGCCTCAATTTTCTTTGTTTAATCGACCATCAAAAAAGGCAATGAACGGTCAAGTTCATTGCAGTGTTAGGGTTCAAATTACAGCCAGGAGTAAAAGTAAAGGGGCAGCCTTAGAACTCTACAAATTTAATAACCAAAAGTTTGTAGAAACTGTTTTAGACTTTGATGATTGAAGAATGGGAAAACGGAAAAATAAAGTATATGAGAAAGCGAAGCATTAGGCATCCTCCCTCTAGAATAGATGGTACGCCATGTACGATAAGACACACAAGAAGAAAGCTAAGTGTAGGAGTTGGACTGATGTACCGAAATAGACGGCGTGAGGTGGCTGGATGCGAAAGCAAATACGCTTATACCGGACACCTTACCTATTTACATATTATGTATATATAAGGGTTCGAAAATATATTACCTAACCTACTGACAGCTGTAGAAGACGCGACGAGATGAAGTTTTTTCTCTTTATTTAGTTAGTTAGTTACTTAGATACTTTGGTCTTAAAAAGACGTGTCAGTCTCATCGTACCTTATCACATATTTAACAATTTAGTTTTCATACATACAAATATACAGATGAGATGAAGTGAATTGTATGCCATTTCGTGACTTTTGGTCGCTTCTGCTCTTGAACTTCAATACCTTGCGGCCCATAAGCACTGGGTGTCACATGTCGCATCCCAATAATAAAGAAATCCTAACAGTAATAGCACAAGTAATAGTCAACAGCGAAAATAAAGATGAAATATTTATGTGCAAATCCAGGGTTTTAAAACCTGTCGACACTCTTTTTCTGTTTATTTGAAATTCACTAGCAGGAAGATAAACTCGTAGACTCCTCGGGGATTCAATGGGTTTCAGTGTTTCAGAGCTGTTCGTATATTGATAAATGTGATGTAGATAAGTGCTAGATCTCTGCGCTACACTTTCTGCCAATGGAAGATAATATTCAATCTTGCAAAAATATATGTCAGGAAATGGGAATAATATACGTTTGCTCACATGTACTCGATTGCAATAAAGAAGGACAGTTCCATTCACAATGAAATTTTGCTAAGGATTTATTTATATAGCCTTTCTTATCATTTTCCGGTCTGCGGACCCCTAGAAAATCAAGCACAATTTAATGGACCCCCATAATAAAAAGCACAGGAATAAATTTAAGACAACTTTATTTTAATACTGAATTACATTTTTATAAAAATACTTAATTAAAATGAAGGTTGGTGCTGACTTTTTGCAAGTCTTGTTGATATTATTTATTAATTTAAATGTTCATAGATAAGAAGGCGGACCCCAGGTGTCCGCGGACCACAGGTCCTAACACTGTTTAGTCCATCAGAAACATGTAAATTCCTAGAATGACTTAAAGGAATTAGTGCATTCTACAACGCAAACGAATCTTTATGATTTAACTCAACGATGTATATGTATTTAAGTCACAGGTAATGAAGTATATTAATTCAATTACTCCATGACCTATCCATTTAGAATACATTACAGAAGGCCAATTCTCGTAATTTTTCTACGAACGCAGATTGAAAGTTGACCGAATCGAGATTGAATTGTGAATTGACTGAAATTATATACTTGATTTCATTAATTAACTAGCTGGCCCGGCGAACTTCGTACCGCCTAATTGTCAATGAATGTCGTGGTATACATATTAGTTGAACAAAATTTATGTCTTGAAATTAATATAATGAATAATAGAAAATAATAGAGAAGCACGATGGCGTCATTGCGCGTGTCAGTCTAATTGTACACGCAAGTTAAGCAACGTCAACCGTAGCCTGTCCATGGATGAGTTTATATTATTTCGAGCTCCTCCGTGCTTCGGAGGGCACGTTAATCCGTCGGTCCCGGTTGTAATCATTAGATTAACTCGAGGTCCTCCGTGCTTCGGAGGGCACGTTAATCCGTCGGTCCCGGTGGTTATCATTAGATTATCTCGAGCTCCTCCGTGCTTCGGAAGGCACGTAAGACGTCGGTCCCGGTTGTTATCATTAGATTATCTCGAGCTCCTCTGTGCTTCGGAAGGCACGTAAGCCGTCGGTCCCGGTTGTTATCATTAGATTATCTCGAGCTCCTCCGTGATTCGGAAGGCACGTTAAGCCGTCGGTCCTGGTTGTTATCATTAGATGGCAGTCGTTAAGCCAAGTGGCCTTTAGGCGGCTTCAAATTACTGGCGTCCGCCAACTCGCAGTTGAGCAGCGTGGTGGAATATGCTCGAAACATATTCAGTTGAAGGAAGACCCGTATTTAATATTACCCAGCAGTGGGTAAATATTACCCAGCAGTGGGTAAATATTCAGTTCAGTATTTTACTATGTCACAAAATAAAGTACCATGACACTTGACAACCAATTAATATTCATTTTCAAGCATTCATTCATAAACAATTTTCAAAACAACAACGGACAACTTTCGCGACGTAAAAGTTAGACCAATCGATTTGACATTTAATTGAAAATCAATAAATATCCCAATCCGTTTTCAAATTTAATTTTTCGACAATTTTGTCAATGTTTTAATACTTATTATCCTATACCCACATTTCTGAACGCACGCATACATTTGACGTACGCACGTTAACGTCACGTTTGACAGGTCCGACATCCACGAACATTTTGTATGGAAAAATGATTTTTCTTTTATTTTATTTTTTTCGTAAATTTTCCAATGTTTTTAATAGTTATTCTGCTATTCTGGACGGAGACAAATCCAACAAATCAAAAACCATGGCAATCGGTCCAGCCGTTCTCGAGTTATAAGTGTTGTAACAAACACGACTTTCTTTTATATATATAGATTATTATCAATTCTTGTTGTTGACAAAGTGACATTCTTAGTTTGTTTAAGTTTCACTAATATTTCGATATAATCCCGCTTAAATTTAATTTTGAAGTTACATTGTGTTACGAGAATATCAAATGTGACATTTGTGAGATCGAGACTGGATCGGAACTTAATTTGACTACATTTTAATTACGAGAATTACACCTCTGGGCTAACTAACAAAAATACCTTTTAATACAATTTAGATAATTTTTAGACAATGTTTTTTTATTCTGTAATAAATAAATATTTCTAGACAATTTATACTGCAATATCCTAGATATTGCAGTGTAAATTTTTAAATTTGTAAATTTGGGACTAGTCCCAAATTAAGCGCAAAGCTTATACTATGTTATATATTTTTTTTGCACCTACATACATATAATACATAGAAAACACCCAGACCAAGACAAACAGACAAGTACATGCACACACATATTTGTATTGTGTGGGGATCGAACCCGCGACCTCGGAGTCCAAGTGCTGCTTTGGACATTGCTACCCATCGCGGCACTAATTGAGGACATTAATCACTTTCACATCACAGAATATATATTCCAAATATATATCCGAATATTATATCCTGTGATTTGAAGCTGAAATATATGTATATAAATATATGTATTCGTACAATGTATTCCAATATTGCTGTCAGCTACGCAATAAGAACAATTATAACTTACAACAATTAACTAAAAAAGATATGTCTATAAAAATATTGCCAGAAACCTTCAAGCATATAAAACCACATGCGACTAACAAAAAAGTAAGATTTAATCGCGGCCGTGGCCCATTTAATGAGGCAATTTATACAATTATTCAAGTACAAAGGGCCATTGTCTTACCAACACCTGTCCCTCCGCAATTAACACTGGTTAAAATAATTGCTATAATCTTTACACAGTCGTCGTGACATCAGCACAGATACCATAAAAACCCCTGGCGTGGAACTATTTAATTTTAAAAACGTGCAATGAATTTCTGCGACTATTCCGAAGATATCAATTTCCAGTGCAATTGTCGCGGGCAAAAACTAAATTCAGTCTACCTAAAAAATGTGATGACAATCAGTTCCAATTACAGTGAAGGATTTATAATTACAAGTTTGCGTGCGAATGTACAGATGTAACGTAAAGGTTTAAGATGTACTCACTGAATTTAAGATTATTTATTTATTATTATTCTTTTTCTCATGTCGTTTTACTACCATTTTGGCGTGAAGAAATAGTCAAACTGTTTAATGATGAAACATTAAAATTAACATTATACCTAATAACGCGTATTATTTGTGTATTGTGTATAAAATATTAAATATATCAGTGATGTCACAACTGCGGGGCTAGCCAAATGGCATTTTGCGACGTAGAAAAGCGTAGCGATCGCTAATTTGAACTGTGGAGCTCATACTAAAATGTTCGAATTGACAAATGTCACGTGGTCTATTTAACACTGTAGTATGAGTTCTTTATCATAAGTTAGCGTTCGTTACGAGACGAATTACACTTGGCTAGGGGACCTGGGGCCCTACCGCCGAAGCTGAAGCCGACTGCCATTGAAATATTTGATTGCCATCATCGCACTTTGGCTTAGTCTAGTAGTAATTGTGTTAAGCTTAAAGCTCTTGGCTGAGCGGTCATCATTAGGGGAGTATAATGAACGTCGTCTGCACCTTTAGGGAAGTATGAAGACGTCGGCGTTCACCTCACGATGTTCACGCCATCTCGCCCAATTCGAGGCATTTCTGGTACACTCATACCAATCGCCTATATGTAGCAGCGGCGTTAGGATAGGGCAGAGTTGGGCGACTGCCCAACATAAAGAAGCGCCTAGAGCACCGCATGCCGCCGGTAGAAATCTTTACCCAGGAGTTTATCGTACGTATCAATGCCCAGGTTACATGTAATGCTAAAACCGGACTATGATGATGATGGAATATATATTATGTGACGCTACCCAACTCTACTTAATTTAGTTAGTACATTATTATTATTATTTTTTATTTATTTATGTCTAAGAAAAAACAAACGATACTCATAAACATTTTTATAGCTGTGGAAGTATCAAATAGCAATTCTCTCCACTTTGTCTAAAAAGCGTTTTATTTATATCAGATTAACTATATAAATGTAGAGTATTTTGTTTTAAATGCCAGCGATCGAAAACAATGAAATTTACGATAATAGACATCGACAAAGATAAATTGGCCGTATATTATGGAACCGAATGAAAGTACTCGACATACAAATGAATTTTGAATCGATATTTCATCGAGGGGTGTCTCTAAAGGACTGTGTACATGCACGGTATGCATCTAAAATTATATTGAAAGCCCCTTCCGTAGTTGGCTTTATCTTTACACAAATAGTGATGAATCAGCACTTTACACGCGATATTAAAAAAATATATATTCACTAAGATATTTCATTTTGTTAATTGTATTATGTTGCTGAAATATGCAGATCCGTCGTCTGGGTCGATGGATGGCTATTGGCTTGGCGCCCACTAAAAAAATAGAAAAAATAAATAAATACGTTTGAACAAATTAATTATACATCGCCATCTTTATTCTAGCCCACGGGGCCAAAATCGAGGTTGAGTGGAGCGAGTAGATTCGCTGAGTGTTCCCCAAGGACATGATTGATCTCAATTTTTTTCGACACAAACCTCAAGCATGTCGAGGTCTTTAATTGTGACAAGTTTCATCAAAATCGGTTCAGTGGTTTTGGAGCCTATTCATTTCCAAGAGTGACTTTTCTATTAGCGTTATTTTATATTAGCATTCCACTTTCTCTACTCAATTAATAAATATATATTTAAACTTTACAAATGGGTAACAATACGATGATATAAAAAAATCAATGACCGATCGATTTATCGATGATGTTACGTAATAACCCCACTGACTGCATATCAGTAAAACAATCTTTTGATTGACGATTTTCCAATTACAGCCTGGGCTAGTGCATAAATATTCCATTTGTTTTGCATACAAGGGGATTGGAACACGTATTGGGTTTGAACCTTTATATCAACGTACATATTTAGATTGCTCTCGTGAAAACCACGCCACAGAGTACAGAAATCCTTTGTAAATGTAATATTAACTGGCCAGTATGATAATACGGACGGATGAAATATATTTCGAATGCGAGTGTGCGATGTGTGTAGAGACATTAATAGCTTTATGCATTGAAGCCATTCAGTTGTATTGATTTATGACCCATCTTTGAGTGGGCGGTGATATGTGCGCACTGAGCTATTTCCCTCTCATAACCAAGGGAATGTTAGGTCTAATTTATTAAGGACAGCGCCACCCATGTATCTGGGGTACCTTTGATGCAACTAAGTAGATTGGAAATGGGGTCAATTAAGGCGACGTAAGTTGGTAATTTTGGATTTTTAAACCAGATTGGAGCTCGATGGCGTCATTGTGCGTGTCAGTCTAATCGAACACGAAAGTTAAGCAACGTCGACTGCAGCTTGTTTATAGATTGGTTTATTTCTCTCGAGCTTCTTCGTGCTTCGGAGAACTCGTTAAGTCGTCGATCCCGGCTGTTGTCATTAGATGACAGTCGTTGAGCCAAGTCAGCAGTTGGCCTTAAGGCGACTTGAAAACACTGGCCTCCGCCAACCCGTAGTTGAGCAACGTGGTGGAGTATGCTCTACACCCCTTCAATTGAAGACAGACCAGTATCCCAACAGTGGGATGATTATGGGTTAATAATAATAATATTTATCCGTGTCGTAAAATATACAAAATTAGAACGAACTGCGATCTTGAAATTTTTATAACTTATGTCCGACTTGTTTTATGGTCGATCAAAGTTTGGTGCGAAAGTTCAATTTAAAAGGATTTATTATAGTATTTTTTGTTGTTTTTTCAAAGTTAATATTTTTTTTAATGATTTCATCCTCAATTTTGTTACGGCACTAGCTACATAAACGCAGTATGTATTTAACATAGCTGTCGTACAAATTTCTGTTTACAAAATACTGAAGTGTGACGTCATAATTCAGTAGCCTTTTGTATGGAGCGTTTTCGGGGAAGTTCAAAATTGTAATTTTCAAATTATCATAATTGTAATTTTCATATAATTACGAGTAATTCTTTCACCTATAGTTATATTATAATGACGTCATTACATAACAAATCGAAAGAAAAAATGACATCTAGCCTATTATTTTGATATACAGTTCATTTACTAAAAGTAAACACCAGGAAGAAAACGAGAAATAGTTTTGAAATAAATAAAGCTAATCATATAACTAATCAACTAATAAAATACATACTAGGTGCTCAATTATAACATTTTTTTTAATTATTCACTACATATAGATGTCGAAGGAACTTTTTATTTAATTTAAAAAAATCCTGTTTAATAAACCCAAAATTACGACCTTACGTCGCCTTAATAAATAGATAGCTAGATATATTGTCTTAACTGGCTTTTTCGTCTGCCTTTTTTTTTTCAGTTTTGGACTCTTTATTGATCTTGTCTTATTAATGTTTGAAATTATGTTATGTGTTCTATGTACTTTTGCAAAGTTGTCTAATAATGTATGCCTATTTGAGCTTTATATTTTATTGCATGTTAAATGGCAAACAAGCATCTGCTTGTTCACATCAGGCATGAAGCGATAAACGTAGCCTATGCTTGCAACATGAGTATTGCTCGTGGCTCGCCACCAGCTCTGCCGTATCAGCAAGTCCTTCCTCGTACAATGGAAGATCACATTAAAATTTTTGTTTATTTTCGCTGCCAACACGTAGTTAAAATTCTCAAGCAGACAGATTTTGCCAACGATTTCGGACCAACATTAACCACTTGCAACATTGCATGCAATGAGTTCTCTCTTGAAGCGATTTCGGGGGTGTATACTACGATCATTATTAAGCCTTGACAATGTTCATGCTAAGTAATGGGCTAAAGGCATATAAAGGAGACGGGGATTTTTGGGCCTGGTTGTAAAAGGTTGCGATATGGCCTAAAAATTAGAATATATTTTTTTATTTCAAACTGTAAATTATCAGCCTGATTGACAATCAGGAATTTGAGAAATCTTAAAAACAAGTTTTTGTAACGAGGAAAATCGATTTAATTATAATCTTCGATTCGATCTGATTTTCGTTTGCTAATCGATTATACCTTTAAAAGTACTTAAGTTTTAGTCTGTGGGCTGACTGACACTTGACTTGACAGCGATCCCAATATCAAATGAAGTTAAATTATTTATTTCATTTTAATTTCAAATTATTCAAATCAATCTACTCGTGCGTTTTGAGTATTCCTTCCAATTTCTTGGACGACCACGGCTTTAATTCCCGACATCTATATCTTATTGATCTGATACGACCCTGGTTAACCTACTGGACATGAAGAATATCGTCGGCACTCGGCGACCACTGCTTTCATTACGGACCTAGGGAGAATTTCG
The DNA here is from genome assembly GCA_937001555.2 of Hypsopygia costalis. Taxonomy (NCBI): domain Eukaryota; kingdom Metazoa; phylum Arthropoda; class Insecta; order Lepidoptera; family Pyralidae; genus Hypsopygia; species Hypsopygia costalis. Next base: position 9,413,727 of record OW443335.2, read on the forward strand.
GCACGTACGCACATACGGTTTGGATTTTTCTACTGGCTTATTGGAACAATTCAATATGGATAGCTGTGTAAATTGTGGAATAACGACAAGTCGCTGTAATACATTACGCCGACGAACCTTAGACGATGAAACGACATTTTCCGTGATTCGTCAATGGTGTACACCACGGCCTGTAAGTATTCACCTCCTGTTTGTTAATTAATACAATCTTATCAGCTATATATTTACAGGGATAAGCGCTACTCTGTTTTTCTTCACCATAATACTAATAAAATAAAGTAAACCAATCATGAAAATTCTCTAATTTGCCTGTTCATGGAATACTTATATTGTTTACATTTTTAAGGACTCTCTGACTACCATAATAAATATAAATAAATATCATGGAACTAATTACACATTGCCATGTAGGCCATACCTAAGGAAAGAAAAAACAACATAGCTGAGAAACATACTTATAAACTTGTTTTGTATTTACAAAAATTATAATACATAAAACCACCCTGTCCAAGAGGAACATGTTTATGCATACAAATGTTGCAGAGATCTAATGTTGGATTCTCTGTACTTAATAAGCCATTGTTGAACATCGGTACAACTGAACCATATAACCTGTCTGTTTGTACACAAAAATTAGAGTTTAACTTAATACATAAACTAACCATAACTACAACACAGTTGCTATTTTATTATCATTTGTTTTTATTATCATGGATGTCCACCGTTGAACACAGGCATCCCTAGACTTTAAGAGAGTTTGATGCAATACTATGATATATATATATATATATATATATATATATATATATATATATATATATATATATATATATATATATATATATATATATACTATGCAATACTAGTAAATCGTGATTTAATGACATTTAACATTTTTCCCGTCTTTCAGATAAACAGCCGTGAGTCCGTTTGACAAGCTTACTGGGACTTGGCTCCAAGAACGCTAATTTCTCTTGTATCACGAGTCAGTTATCTACTTCACAATGGGTCTCCTCATGAACTGAGAGTTTCTAATGTTGAACATGTAAGAGGAAATGATGGAAGTGTGCAGTGAAGTCAGAGGCAGCCTACTTCGTGAACTGTGAGATTCGAATACCTCATTACTTAGAGGGCAAATACAGTCGAGACATAAATTGCAAAACTTATTTTATACTTTAATCAACAGTTCACACAGAAGTAGTCAAGCAATCCTTAAATATTATTGCACCTGCTTTGTTGGCAAACAGACAGTAGACTACTGCTCCCATGTCATGTCTATAATATGGTACCTTAGTTGGGCTATGTACCAAGATAATACAGTACCCCCTGCACAGTTCTTAGACGATACTTTAATCATAATTGAAGATGAATAAAAAATTGTTTTAAAAGAAGTGATTTTATTTTTTGATACCTCACCCCATGACCTTATCTATGAATTGTGTATGCCTAATATTCTTTTGTTCTACAAATGATAGCTACAAATATATGTATATATATTTTTTTATACCACGTCGGGCAGACAAGCATACAGCCCGCCTGATGTGAAGCGGTTACTTTAGCCATATTAACGCTCTCAACATAAAATATCGCTCGTGCGCCGCCACCCACACTACCAACGCAGCATCTCCTTCCTTTCTTTCTGGTGAGCTCACTCACTCGCAAGAACACAACAACCCTCAAGGAATTGTTATTTGGCTTCGGTATTCTGTGAGGTGGAGGTACACATTCCCGCTTTTTACATTTTCGCCAGAGCTTCGTTTGTCAGTCAGCAGGGTGCACCGCGTGCAGGTGAAGTTGGCTTTGGTTCAAAGATCTTGATGAACTACTTACACCCCAAACTAAAAATATAACGTTCTGTTAAAAAAAACAAATATTATTTCCTCAAAAAGCTGTTGGTACATACAGGTTGACACATAACCTCACTTTTACTAAATCTCTAATAACTCGGCTCCCTGATTGCCAAAATTGGCAGAATTTTTACTAAGGTTGTGATAATATTAAGGCTATTAAATGACACCACTTTCATCTTATTACACTCAGGCCCAGAATTGTATGAAATCGTATCCGTCTCCTTTGGCACAATGCCACATTTGTGTCACATCAGTAGAAAATATCTACCCACTTATACTGAGGCGTCTAATTAAATTATAAAACAGTATATAAATAGTCTAAAAGGGAGATGTTATTGGATGTGTATTTTCGTCCAATTTCTAAATTGTTGACCCTTCACCTTTTCCATTTTGTCTATATATAACGCGATCCATTTTTCATTACTAGGGCTGTGCGTGGTTTATTTAATATTTATTTATGATTACGAAGGCGTTTGACCTGATTGGTAATTTATTTTTGTCCTGTACATATTTTTAGCCGATGAAAAACAAACGAAGCAAACTATTAGCTTAGTGTAGTCAATCACCCCACTACTTCTAGTGTAAGATGACCCCGCGGAGCCAAGAAACGTCGGTAGCATCCATAGCGCTGCACAAGTCATTACACTGGAAGACTAAAGCTCTAGGCGCGGTTGATCGTACAGTGTTAAATTTCACTACATTTTTCTATACTCTTATTAGAAGGATGTTGACCTTAACACTGACTATCAGGAATGAGAGTAGTAGTTTGTTGATACCATCGTGTAGTTTTGCATAGAGTCCTAGACTGACACTATTAGCTGTTATGCATGGCTTTACATGAGTGAAATATCGTTGCCCCGAATCTGCTGAATCTGAGGAAGGGTAGAATAGTGATGTTACGATCTGGAATTTTGTCAAACCGAGTTGAATCGGTTAGACAATTCATGCAAGTCGATTCCAAACCGAATCGACGAAATCGCGATTTGAATCGGTTTGAACCGATTTGAATCGGTTGATAGCGATGATCGGTTTAAAAAGTCGAGTCGTTACTCGACTTTTTAAACCGATTAAAAAGTCGAGTCGTTACTCGACTTTTTAAACCGATTAAAAAGTCGAGTCGTTACTTGACTTTGTAAACCGATTAAAAAGTCGAGTCGTTGCTCGACTCGTTTGGCCGTTTGACCGTTTGGCCGTTTGACCGTTTGGCCGGTTGGCCGTTTGGCCGTTTGGCCGTTTGCTCGTTTACTTGTTGCAAACGGCCAAACGAGCAAACGGGCAAACGAGCAAGCAGCCAAACGACCAAACGGGCAAACGGCCAAATGAGCAAACAACCAAACGGCCAAATGAGCAAACGGCCAAACGGGCAAACGCGCAAACAGCCAAACGGGCAAACGGCCAAACGAGCAAACAGCCAAACGGCCGAACGACCAAACGACCAAACGGGCAAACGGCCAAACGAGTAAACGGCCAAACGACCAAACGGGCAAACGGCCAAACGGCCAAACGAGCAAACGGCCAAACGGGCAAACGGCCAAACAAGCAAACGGTCAAACGGCCAAACGGGCGAATGCGCGCAGAGCGACGCGAGCGAGATGCGTAAGTAAGTTCGACTCAGCCAAATCGGTTTAGTAGACGCAAGACGCGTTGACGCGCTAATCGACGCGACTCGGTTTATGCTCAAATCGGTTTGAATCGGTTTAAAAAGTCGAGTCGTTACATTGCTTTCGACTAGGCCAAATCGGTTTAGTAGACGCGCTAATCGACGCAACTCGGTTTATGTTCAAATCGGTTTGAATCGGTTTAAAAAGTCGAGTCGTTACATTGCTTTCGACTCGGCCAAATCGGTTTAGTAGACGCGCTAATCGACGCAACTCGGTTTATGTTCAAATCGGTTTGAATCGGTTTAAAAAGTCGAGTCGTTACATTATGTAACGACTCGACTTTTTAATCGGTTTAAAAAGTCGAGCAACGACTCGACTTTTTAATCGGTTTACAAAGTCAAGTAACGACTCGAGTTTTTAATCGGTTTAAAAAGTCGAGTCGTTACATTGCTTTCGACTCGGCCAAATCGGTTTAGTAGACGCGCTAATCGACTCAACTCGGTTTATGCTCAAATCGGTTTGAATCGGTTTAAAAAGTCGAGTCGTTACATCGCTAGGGTAGATGTGCGAGGTTTGATAAGATTTCTTTTAGAGAATTCTAAAATTCGTCCCGGTTCGGTCAGCGCTTTTGGCTCGGATAAGTTCACCTTTAGGCGACTTCAAATCACATAACCATATTTTGCAGAAAGGAACATATGTGGTGTTTTTCTACCATGGCCGAGCCGTGGGCACAGAGTTGAAGAGAGCGGGCGCGTGGCGAAATGTGGATACTCCAACAGCAGCCCTAACCCGCGCCCTTAGATGTTTCACATCTAAACTAATATTATAAAGAGGTAAGATTTGTTTGTTTTTTTGTATTTTTGTTTGTTTGTAACGAATTGGCTCCGAAAGTACTGGACCAATTTCAAAAATTCTTTCACCTATAGAAAGCTACATTATCAGGGAGTAATATAGGCTATATTTTAATTTCGAAAAAAATAGGGAATAAAAATCTTTCTTGACGTGCGATGTGAAAACTGTTAATGTTATAACAAAACAATGTATTACGGATTTATAGGCCATAATCTACAAAAAAAAATGCAAGAATATATTTAAATCACAATAAGAGGTTTTGTGTTCTATTTTTCAATTAATGTTCCAACAAAAACAAAAGTGGGTCAAATTCCTCTCAAGATATCCAAATATATAGTTTCATCATCAAGGGTATCTATCTAGAAGTAAAATCCTTTTTAATTCATTAAAATCGGAAGCACTGTTTAAAAGTTATGACGAGAATTGCAATATTGTATAAGTAAACGTCTAAAGTATTAAAAAATCAAGTCATCCTTTGCTGTCGCTGCAAAAACTATTGATGATAGAATAATACTACTGATTTGTAGACATTATTGTAATCTACTAAAAGTCCGTGACACCATATATTGATGTACGTATTCTAAAATTTGATTCGATAGACGCTGGCAAAAAGAGTTGGTTAAATTGAGTTTAAAAAATATAAAAATAAAACAACAAAAAAAAAACAAGAAAAAATGTAAAAAAATAAAAAAAAATGGCTACCCGTGCGAAGCCGGTACGGGCTGCTATAATAATATTATAAAGAGGAAACATTGTATTTTTGTATGTTTGTTACGAATTAACTCAAAAAGTACTGGACGGATTTCGATAATTCTTTCACCATTAGAATGCTACATTATCCCTGAGTAATATAGGCTATATTTTTAACTAAATTGTCCACCCGTGCGAAGCTGGGACGGGCCGCTAGAAAAAAATATGATTCAAAGCCAAGTGTCGGTCTGTGACAAATCACCTCGGGAATATCAAAAATCCCGTGCAAAAATGCTTTAAATTTTGAATGTAATATTGCCTTAATACAAGCATGTCGTCCCCGTAGGGCGAAAAGTCAAAAAGGGTCAAAATGGTTTATAAATACCCAAAAATCCCTTTACTTTTATGCTTATTTCAATGTTACTTACTATAATTTACGTACGTCATATAGTTTTTATTTTAATCTTATTTTTAAAACATCACATATGATAAAATCACGATTTTTTCAAGAACTAGGTATTGCCTATTTGTGCTATTATCATTATGTATTTTCTATTTGGGTTATTATACATACAATAAAGTTTTAAAAACAAACAATCCATTGTCAAATTAAAGTATTTTTTTCCTTTTGTATTCTTTGAGACATCATATTTCAATTTATTAAATTTGTACTTAATGACTTTTCGGTCTACTACGGCGACGACATTTCGTTTCTACGAACTTGTTATTTCAGGTGAACTTAATACAAACAAATATTAATTTCGTTTCTACGAACTTATTATTTTACATTGTTAGCATATCTGACCCATTAAAAACTGATTGATTTAAAGACGTGATAGCTTTTCCAGAAACATTCAATGTAAAACAACGAGAGGTAGATCGGTTCAACGGGTTCAACATTCTGCAAATTCAACATTGCGGTCCGGAACGTTTATAGCTGTCCGACTAGATGATTCAACCTCACAAAGGCAGCCTAATAGCAATTCCTAGAGGGCTGTTGTGTTCCTGCGAGTGAATGAGGTCACCAGAAAGGATGTAGTTGCCGTTTACGGAGAGGCAACTCGCTACTGAAAGACAAACCAGTGGTTTTGTTTATGTAGGTGCACACATACAATTCGTCCGCCGCGGCGCCCACTGTGTCTACCGCTGCTTTTTAGCATCCTGCCAATACTACTTGTTCGCATAGCAACGTCATTAGTTATGTCGCCCCTTGATTCATCTACTGCGTACTCCGGTGCGTCGCTCACCGCGTTCTTCGCGGGGTCGTCCGTCGCTTCATTCGCCACGTTCTTCGCGACGTCGCCCGTCGTATGCGAAGCTACAATTCAAACAAACAAACAAACACTAGCAAAAACTCTTCTCCTTGAACGCTCTTTACATTTCTATATGTTTGTATTTTGGGCGCACACGACACGCCTCTTTGAACGAGGCATACTCATAAACACAACTCTGAATAGATTCAAAGGTGTTGCAATATCTAAAATACCAGCCACTCCTTTCATCCGCGGCTATTATATCCATAAGTAACAGGTCATTATAATTAGATGTAATCTACAATCAAGTACTAGCCAGGATGTTATCAAGGCTTGCCGGTCAACCCTTTGTTGCACAGTTGCGAAACAGCATTACATACAATGATTCTGCCTACATCACTAACAGTCCGGTTTCATAATTACATACACTGCCATTCACAGCTATTGTAATATACGAGTGTGTAACGACTACAAACATAGGGCCATACTACACGGGCGGTTCTCCCGCAGCGTTCATCCGCTCGACAAAGCTGCTGCAGACCATCAAACTACACCGAACGCGGTTTGTCGCTGTCTTTTCATTTCAACATGGATCATTCAATATTGACGCAATAGCGGGAAACCGCCGTGTTTTGAAGCGGCGGTTTGACGGTTTGGCGGTATTTCTCCCGCCTGTGAACCGCAATGGGAAACCGCGCAGTGTAGTATGCAGCATACAACTTCCATATTTGATTGTGTCTAGAGCGGTTTAGACGCGGATTCCCGCTGCAGGAGCAACGCCCGTGTAGCAAAGGCCCTAGGATTTTTAGCTACGTATAATAAAACTCAATGGTTCTTGAGGACACCACTTTAATATCTAAGTAGACAGTATGAACTTGTATATTTAAGATACTTATAATCTATAGCAACTTCAACTAGGCACTTGTTGCCTCCAGCACGCTTCGAACAAGATTGATTTAAAATCACTGACACAGTCTAGAAGAGGATTTTACTAGTCAAAACAACAACCATTATTCAACTGATACTCATTTAAAAGCAGCTGAAATACATCCGGAATACAACACTTGATTTGACTATTAAAAACCTCTTTTTATTAACAATTTATTAAAACAGGAGTACATTACCCGTTTATAATTAAAATAAAATATTTAGACAAATTGCACAAAAATGAGAACAATTTAATATAAAACGAATTACTTTTTATTATCGGAAATGAATCACAACACTCGGCCGTCCTATTAGCGGGCTATCTCCGGAGCACGCAACTAATCACAACACTCGAATTACAACTAGGTAAGTAATTTTGATTAAGATAAAAAATTATATTGTTATTATCAATATACTTATTATTTCTACCATTTATTTAGGCAGTAATCATAGTAGTATATGTACTAAAATTAAAGCGTATCTAAATTATGTAAGTACTTATATAATATACACGTAACAAGCAATTCCAATTACAGATTTATTTCGTAATATCAAGAATATCTCTCAGACTGATAATACAATATTAAACTACGTATAAATCAGGTATAATCTTATATATCATCAGTTAAATCTTATATCACAACACATTTATTTGGTCTACATACATAATTGTTCACATAGATTGACATCAATTACATATTATTAGAAAACATAGTATTTATTTTTCAGACTCTGCACTACTGCTGTCTGAATTAGACGAGGATTCGGAGCCAGAAGATTTGTTCAACTCTAGTGCCTGGACATGAATCCAGGGTCGCATTCTATCTGCCGCAACAACACTATCATAGCGCTTGGTATTGAATCCAGGCACATTGGTAATTTGGTAGCGGTCATTGCCCAAAGATTTTGCAACCTTATATGGGCCAATGAATTTGGGCATCAACTTTTTACTCTTTCCGTCATTATAATAATTAGTTTTTGTTATTTTCACTAAGTCACCTATAGAGTACGAGACTGCGGGGTATCTATTCAAGTCATAATATTTTTTCTGCCGTTTTTGACTTTCATTTGTGTTTACTGCCGCTTGATGCCTGATTTCATCTATGTTCGCGGATCTAGACGAAATATTAGTTAGGGAATCGGAATCATTCCGATGCCCAACCTCACCCATGCCCGCAGACACAGACGAAGTATTAAGCAAGGAATCGGAATCGTTCTTATCCCTACCTTCCTGTATGTCCTCAGGTACAGGCGAAGCCAGGGGATCGCAATTACTCCGTTCATTAATGACCGTCAACATGTTGTCAGTGGAGTCGTTTAACCTAATACCGAATAGTATCTCTGATGCAGACTTTTTCGTGGTGGCATTTATTGTATTATTTATACCCCACTGAACTTTACCCAGTTGCTGATCCCAGTTGCGTTCATCTTTTCCTGAATTTTGGGTAGACAGAGAAGTAAGAATAGTTTGATTAAATCTCTCTGCCTGACCGTTCGCTCTGGGACAAGCAACTGCGTTAAGCACATGTCTTATGCCGTTGCTACTACAAAATTCCTTAAATAGTGCTGATGTAAATGCAGTTCCCCGATCAGAGACTATCCTAGAGGGTATGCCGAAATCATTAAATATATTTTGTAATATTTTAATAACATTCTTGGACTTTGTATCTTTAACTGGTCTAGCGAAAAGATATTTTGTGAATGCATCAACTATAGTTAAAATATACATGTTACCTAACTTGCTTTTAACGAATGGGCCTAAATGATCTAAGTGCAACGTATGAAATGGCTTCACGACCTTTACAATAGGATGTAAAAGCCCCCTGCGTATCTTTGCTGCATTATCTTTATTATAAGCGCAATCGATGCAAGCAGCCACATACTTTTTAACAAAACGACGTAATTTAGGAAACCAATATTGGCTTTGGATACGTTCTAACGTTTTTGCCAATCCAAAATGACCGATATCATCATGGTTGGCTCTGCAAATCTGCCACCTTGCGTCTTTAGGCACGACTAATCGTAGATCATCATCAATTTTCCTGTACAGTGTATGATTCTTGATTGCATAATTTTTCCTAATCTCCGAATTATTTTCATCAGTATTTGGCTTTAAAATTTGAATTATTCTTTGCAATTCAGGGTCGGCAGTTTGCAGAGTAACAATCCAATTACCAGTACTAATACTTAATGTCTTTAAGGAACTAGCCAAATCTGTAAAAGATGGTGGGTTTCTGCTAAGAGCGTCAACGTGACTCATGCGACAGCCAGGACGATATTCGATATTGAAATCAAATTCACTAATTTGCAACCACCACCGCGCTATGCGTGGAATTAGGTCCCTTTTGGTCAATGTAGTCCTGAGAGCATTGCAGTCAGTGTAGACTGAAAATTTAAGTCCTAGGAGATAAGGACGAAACTTTTTAAGAGAGCAAACTACAGCCAGAGTTTCTAACTCATAGGAGTGTAAATGTTTTTCTTCTGGCGTAGTTTGTCTACTGAAGTATGCTACTGGTTTCAAGACCCTAGGATGGGATTGCCATTGCATAAGCATGCCTCCTAATCCTAATGAACTTGCATCGGTATGCAATTCAGTGTCCAATTTTGGATCGTACAATGCCAAAATCGGGCGTTCTATTAATCGGGCTCTTAACGTTAAAAATGAGTTTATCTGGTCTGACGACCACTGCCAAGGTACATCTTTCTTGAGAAGTTTAGTGAGAGGCCTGGCAATTTCACCGAAACTCTTAACAAACTTTCTAAAATAGCTTGCCAGACCTAAGAACTGGCGAAGTTCGTGTGTGTTTGTGGGGACAGGAAAGTCTTTGACTGCCGTAATTTTTCGTTCACTAGGTTTAATGCCTTCGTCTGAAACCTCGTAACCCAAATATTCTATTGTTTTGTCAAAGAATCGACATTTCGACAACTTTAGGGTGAGACCAGCGTCCTTAAGCAAATTTAGAATGTCCTCCAACTTTTGAAATCCCTCATCGATCGTAGCAGATGGAATAAGGAGATCATCCATATAGGCCAAAACAGAGTTAAATCTACGTGAGCCTAGCAATTTATTGACAGTCTTTTGAAAAACTGATGGAGCATTTGCCAACCCAAATGGGACCCTATTAAATTCGTAGTGACCATCTGGGGTGACAAATGCCGTAAGGTGCCGACTACTTTCTCCCATGGGAATTTGGTAATAGCCAGAGGCCAAATCCAAAGTTATAAAGTATTTATTGCCGCTTAAATTTGAAATTTGATCGTCTATAATAGGTAGAGGATATTTATCTTTAATAGTTTTATTATTTAAGGCACGATAGTCTACACACAGCCTAGGTTCTCCGTTTTTCTTTTTAACAATAAGTATGGGGCTAGCATAATTTGACTCCGATTCTTGGACAATATCGTTCTTTAGCAACTCATCAACAATATCCCTAACCGTTTGTCTTTCACTGTAGGATAACCTATATGGCCTGTATACAACAGGATTTTTATCATGTAGCTCAATATTCATTACAGTATCTTTAACGCATCCTAATTCACTGAGATTCTGAGCAAAGCATACTCTATACTTTTGTAGTAGGTTGCAAAGTCTTTCTAAAGTGTGATGGTCGACGTCTTTGCCAATTTTAATATCCGATTTGTTGAGAGGTGAGAGATCTTCGTTTGTTTTATAGCTAGTGTTTATTTTGAGAGTCTTAGTTTCAGTGGCTGGACTTACTCTTGCTATTAGAGTGCCAGTTTTAAATATCAAAGGTTTAGTAGTTAAAGACGTTACAAATACGAGAGCCTTATTATTGACAATCTTGTAACAACCTTGATGGAGATGATATTCCTGATTGGGATTCAAGCTAGTACTTCCATCACAATAAACATCACCTGAGAAGGATTCCTTACAATGCACTTCTACCAGACCTCCTTTAATTATGATAGTATCCTTGTCAACATACAAGCAAATAGTGGTACGAGAACAAGGATTTTCTGAGGGGGTGTGATAAAAGAATAAAGTATGCTCGTCTTTCAAAACTGTTACTGATGATAATTCTGTGAAATTTTGTCCTATGAGAAGTGGAGCTGGTAGAAATGCATCATCAACAACCAATACTGTCAATTCTGTTTCAACTTCATCTACTTTTACTCTAATGATCGTGCGAAATTTAGGTTGTATCGTAGAATTGCCGAATCCTCTAATTACTGGCAAATCTCTATTATCCTCAGCAAGGCTCAATAATTTGGCAATTGAAAATTGAATGAGACTGCAATCACTACCAAAATCAATATATGCCTTAAAAGAAGAGTCATTGACAGAAATATTTTTGTAATATTTACTGTTTGTGTCTGGTGAAATTTTTAAAGTTTGAGATATTTTGGGACTTATGGGATTACATTTATCTTTACTATTAGCCAGATTTTCTAAGGAACCTGAATCTAAGACCTCAGTTTGATCATTAGCTGTTATCTTAAGAACCTTCTTATTTGTGGTTTGTTCTGCATGGCTTGCATTATCGTAGGAAATTAGAGGTTTCCTGTTGCAATTGTCAAGATTATGGCCTATCCTACCACACTTTGTACATTTGACTAATGGCTTGGAACAGTTATCAAAGGAGTGACCTCGTTCCTGACAATTGAAACACGTTATACCTCTACTTGGATAAACTACTGAACTCCTATTTTGATTAGAAAAACCGCTGCGAATATCTCGCTTCCTATAATAACTATTGCTAGATAGTAAAGCATTACTGCGCGGATTATATTTCAGGTGATTACCCTGTTGTGATGCTAAATAGTTGAGCAAATCTTCCGGTTCATTACAGCTAAGAGCCTGTGCACCATTACGAACAGAATTGTCGGAGATTCCATATATTATACAATCAACGGCCTTACGGCCTTCGATTTCGCATCGACTTAACAACGCAAGCTTATCGTAAAAATAATCCCTAAGAGTTTCGTCTGACCGAGATTTCCGATTCAGCATCTCTTCTAATAATTTCCCAAAGTTTTCATCGTTAGGGAAAGCCTTCTTCAGTTTACTTTGCCATTCTTGCCACGAAAAGCTTAGCGATGGAAGGGACTCATACCATCTTTTTGCTAGTCCACACAGCTTTTGAAGGGCATAGTGTATAATTTGTTTTTCGTCCCATTTATAAATGACAGCACATTCATTTACTTTTCTCAGCCATCTTTCAACATCCTGAGATCTATTATTGGGGTCGAACTCAGGAATGACATTAGTAGTGTTAATGTTCTTACTTGAACTCTCTTGTAGCGTTGTGATGATTTTCAGCAGGTCATCAGAAGTCAGGCCTTTTGAAGATTGCTTCCGTTTAGCAGGTACTTCATCTGCTTCGCTCTCAGTTGAAGACTGACGTCGGCGTCGACGTCTCGTTCGTTTTGGAGTACCCTCCTCAGTTCGGTCGCCTGGAATGCATATTTAGCGCACATCATATCCTTTCGTATTTAATTTTTATATCATAAATTTAATAAAATAAATATCAAAAATTGTATGTATTGTCTTTTATTTTTAACTCTGATATTACGTTTATATATAATCCAACTTCATTATTATGACTAGCTAACAATGTCTATGTACATGCCTAGTGCATGTCAACAATATTTTAAAATGTCGATATTTCTCTATATCGACAAAATGCTTATATAAAACGTTGGTCACCTACATGATCTAGTCACTCGACTGGCATACATGGTAGCTATTACTTATGTACCTACATAACCAACTAAGTCGCACACCTACATGGTGATATCATCATTCTTAAATATATATCTATATATAGATAGATATAGATTAAATATATGCTTTGTCAAGCACATATATACAGTGCTTTTCATGACTACATACATAGCTCACTAAGCCACACTTGTGTGGTATAGTACATTTCAAATCTTGAATATAAGCAAGCCACCTACAAGATTTGATATGGATCACCTACATGACTTTACTATACAAGACTGTGCGCCGTGTACATGGTAATACTATTCGCGATTCATTAGTCAATTTACTCAGTCAGGTGCGAATACATTGGCACTTTTTATGGCTACCTACATAGCCAACTAAGTCATACATACGTGGCGATGGACAAAAGCAAGCCATCTACATGGCGATACTTCTGGCATACATTACAAATCTTGAATCAAGTCCCCTACAAGACTTGATATAAACCACCTACATGGTTTTACTATTCAAGATTCACGACCACCTACATGGCATTACTATTCAAGATTAATCAGTAAATTTACTTAGTCAAGCGCGCATACACAGCGCTTTTCATGGCTACCTACATAGCCAACTAAGCCATACATATCGACGTGGCAATGGACATGAGCATGCCACCTACATGGCCATACTTATGGTATACATTTCTTATCTTGAATATAATCAAGTCACCTACAAGACTTGATATAAACCACCTACATGGCTTTACTATTCAAGATTCACGACCACCTACATGGCGTTACTATACAAGATTAATCATTAAATTTACTCAGTTAAGCGCACATACATAGCGCTTTTCATGGCTACCTACATAGCCAACTAAGCCATAATATACATGGCAATACACATAAGCAAGCCACCTACACGACTTGAAGTAAGCCACCTACATGACTTGAAGTAGGCCACCTACATGGCTATATTATTTGTGATTATTTAGAAATAATAATTTGTTTGAATTGGACTTCGTACCATATAAGCACTACTTGGCCATTTTATTCGCTACTGTTCTACTGTATCTGTACTAATACTAGCCATATAGCGAAGTCCACTTGGGTAATTTAAATGATCTGTATGATTTATAATATTAACATTTGCATACTCACAGTTTGTCCTCGGCATGGCTCGCGGGTAGTTGTCACTTCTGAATTATAATAAAACTCAATGGTTCTTGAGGACACCACTTTAATATCTAAGTAGACAGTATGAACTTGTATATTTAAGATACTTATAATCTATAGCAACTTCAACTAGGCACTTGTTGCCTCCAGCACGCTTCGAACAAGATTGATTTAAAATCACTGACACAGTCTAGAAGAGGATTTTACTAGTCAAAACAACAACCATTATTCAACTGATACTCATTTAAAAGCAGCTGAAATACATCCGGAATACAACACTTGATTTGACTATTAAAAACCTCTTTTTATTAACAATTTATTAAAACAGGAGTACATTACCCGTTTATAATTAAAATAAAATATTTAGACAAATTGCACAAAAATGAGAACAATTTAATATAAAACGAATTACTTTTTATTATCGGAAATGAATCACAACATACGTAACAATAACCTGTGCGATTGTATATAAAATTCGATAACACATCTGCACTTGTACACTAATACTATAAAGAGGAAGGCCTTCCAATTTAAGATGATACCCGCTGCGAAAATGGCGCCTCTTTTTACAAAAGAATATTTGTAGTGTCATACCCCGGCCACTCCATACAAACTGTTACAGATTCGTCTCAGAGGGAAGCTCTGCTACTACGAGATTAGAGATACTAGGTCGATACTGTTGGAATAAGTATACAAAAATAAATCTATCTCGCTCTGTTTAATAGACATCTGTCTTAGTCACACAGTATTGTTTATAATATCTTTAAACAAAGGGCTGCATTGTTAAATGCTCTGTATGCCTTAGTCAGCTAACCAAGCTGTGTGGTCCAGTAGAAATTATATTCCAGTTCAGTATCGTACGACTCCTTTGTAGTAGAACACACCTTTCTAAGAGTGCATAAAATAAATTTAATTATTATAATTTGCACTGAACGAATCTTTTATTTTTGGCTTCCTAACCTAACAGGTTATGGGCCCAGTGTACAGTACAAAGTGGACTTTTAAGTGATTGAAAGAAACAGACTCTTTTTTAAATACGATAAAAAACGCTTTAAGTGGCAACGTTTAAGACTTGTGATTTTTGTAGTTTTGGTAGAGAAACTATTTACGTATTCTAAGTGACTTTTTGTGTTATTTTCTAACTGTAACGATGGACGGTTCAAAAGTAAAAAGAAATATTAGACTGTTTGACGGCGAAAAGTATTCTTTATGGAAAATTAGAATACGCAGTTTATTAAACGAACTTGAAGTGCTGCAAGTAATTGACGAAGAGCCTCCTGTACGCATCAACAGTGATTGGACGAAGAAAGAAAAGATAGCGAAAAATACCATCATCGAATATTTATCAGATTCTTTGCTGGGGTTTGCTAATGAAGAAACAGCAAAACAGATTTTCATAAAACTCGACGCAGTGTATGAAAGAAAAAGTATCGCATCCCAATTGGCATTGAGAAAAAGGTTATTGAATTTGAAATTAGAAGACAGAGAAAAATCGAATATCTCAGGGTTTGCTTTCATGGTTGGAAACGAATGCTATTCTGAAGAAGGCAACAGCACCAATAAAATTACATTCATATTAGACTCTGGTGCCTCAGATCATTTAATTAACAGAGAAGATCTAACACGTGGGTTCATAGAACTTCAGTCTCCAGTAAATATTTCTGTAGCTAAAAACGGAACGTTCATTAGTGCGACAAAAAGAGGCACTCTATCTATTACCACTGATACGGGAATGAGTGGATTGCTACAGGTGTTCTTTTCTGCTCAGAAATTCCATATAATTTGTTATCGGTCAAAAGAATGCAACAGGCTGGAATGACCATAATTTTTGGTCAAAATGGTGTACAAATACTCAACAAAGAGGGTAAGATGGTAACAAAGGGTGAGTCTTTGAATAATTTAATTGGTATTAATTTCATGCTTAATAAATGTGCTTTGAATTGCTCATCAAATAGGGTCATGAATAGTATCTATGATTTGTGGCATCAAAGATTGGGTCACATGGGCAAATCTAAGTTCTTGCAAATTAAAACCAAACAAATGTTTTCTGATATTGATCGATTACATAATATTACACCCAGTGAAAGTTTATGTGAAGCTTGCATATATGGAAAACAAGCAAGTCTGTCATTTCATAAAAGTAAATCTAAAATTATTAAACGACCTCTATTTAATGTGCATTCCGACGTGTGTGGTATGATCACTCCTTCGACACTTGACGGCAAAAACTATTTTGTGATATTTGTAGACGAATACACTCACTACTGTGCGACATACTTAATAGCTCATAAATCAGACGTTTTTGCTGCTTTTCGAGATTATGTTGCTAAGTGCGAAGCTCATTTTAGTTTGAGACTTGTCAATTTATATTGTGACAATGGTGGCGAATATTTATCGAGTGAAATGAAAGAATACTGTATGCAAAAAGGTATAACCTACCATTTAACAGTGCCGCATACCCCTGCTTTGAATGGTATTGCCGAACGTATGATAAGAACGTTAACAGAACGAAGTCGAACTTTAATAGCAGGTGCTAAGTTAGACAAGTCGTTCTGGGGTGAGGCTGTGTTAACTGCTACTTATCTTATCAATGTCAGCCCCACAAAAGCACTGAAAGTAGATAACACACCGTTTGAATTGTGGCATAATAAGAAGCCGCAACTTAAGTATTTAAAGGTTTTCGGTTCAACTGTGTATTTTCTTAACAAAAGTAGAAAAGCAAAATTCGATGAGAAATCCTTGAAAGGGATATTGGTTGGTTATGAACCGAATGGTTATAAGGTGTGGAATGTGGTAGAAGAAAAGTTTGTAAGAGTCAGAGATGTAATTGTTGATGAGATTAATTTCTTGTCAAGTAGGCCAGTGAAGCCTGAAGGTATTGTATCTGAAAATACCAATAACTCTGACGAGCACATGTGTAGCAGGTTGTGCGCATCTGATAATATAAGATCAGATGATGTGAAACAAACGGGCAGTGTACCCTGCGCATTAGGTCCACCACCTAATAAATCTGTACGCAGTGCAGATGGGCATACATGCTATGATTCATTTCAAGATAAATTGACTGGATCTCGGAATGAAGTAGCTTCTAGTAGTTCGAGTGTTATTAGAAGAAGTGATCGAATTAAAAATTTGCCTACAGTGTCTTATGATGAAAACAGTAATGATATTTCTGTGAACTATTTATTATACGCAAAGTCTTTAATATGTACAATTCCTACATCGTATACCGAAATCCAAACCAGGCATGATAGGCTTTTGTGGCAAAAAGCTGTTGATGAGGAAATTAAATCACTTATTGAAAATGACACTTGGACGCTTGTTCCGAAACCCGAAAACAGAAATATTGTTGACTGTAAATGGATATTTAATATTAAAAATGATGAGTTTGGCAAACCTTTGAAATATAAAGCGCGTTTGGTCGCTCGCGGTTTTAGTCAAGAATATTTAATTGACTATGACGAAACTTTTGCGCCAGTTGCAAGAATTTCAAGTTTTAGATTTATATTAGCATTTGCAAATCAATTCAATTTGCTTGTTCACCATATGGACGTCAAAACGGCATTTTTGAACGGCAAACTAAAAGAGGAAATTTACATGAAAATTCCTGAAGGAATTCCAGACGCAAACAACTTAGTTTGTAGATTGAATAAAGCTTTATATGGTTTAAAACAATCTGCACGTTGTTGGTTTCAAATGTTCGAACAAACTTTGATTGAAAAGGGTTTTCAATACTCATCAGCTGATCGTTGTATTTATTTCCTAGATGCCGGTGACATTTCAAAAAATATTTATGTTGTACTTTATGTCGATGATCTTGTTATTTCGACTGCTGATATAAATACCATGAATAGTTTCAAAACTTATTTAATGAAAAAGTTTAAAATGTTAGACTTGATGGAGATCAAATGTTTCTTAGGAATTAAAGTGGAAAGATCACATGATACAGTTACATTAGACCAAGCAATGTACATAAAAACGGTCTTAGAAAAGTTTAACATGAATGACTGTAATTCTGTCAGTACACCTTTGGAAAACAAAGTAGACTTTGACGCTTTGAGTGCAATTGAAACAACAAAAGCTCCATGTAAAAATCTTATCGGGTGTTTGATGTATGTTATGTTATGTACTCGTCCCGATTTAAGCTTTGCTGTAAACATTCTAAGTAGATTTGGTAACAGAAATAATAACTCACTTTGGTCACATTTAAAACGAGTGTTACGTTATTTAAAGGGAACTACTGACTTGAAACTAACTTATAAGCGGAATCCAAATGTTTATAATAACATTCTCAGTGGCTTTGTTGATTCCGATTGGGGAAGTGATGAAGTTGATCGTAAAAGTACAACAGGATACTTGTTCAAATTGTTTGAACAATGCACAATTTGTTGGCAAACAAAGCGCCAGTCAACAGTGGCAGCGTCATCTACTGAAGCAGAGTATATGGCTTTGTTTGAAGCCGTGAGAGAAGCTCTGTGGTTAAAGTCATTAGTGACTAGTATTCATGTAGAAATTTCAAATCCGATTCCTATTTTTGAGGATAATAACGGATGCATAAGCATTGCAAGTAATCCGACAAGTCATAAACGGTCGAAACATATTGACATAAAATATCATTTTTCTAGGGAACAAGTTGAGAAAAATGTAATTAAAATGATTTATGTGTCCACAGGTAATCAACTGGCAGATATGTTTACAAAGGCATTACCAGCCGCTCGTTTTTCGGCACTGAGAGAAAAACTCGGTGTATTATAATTTAATGTTAAAGTTCTGTCTAATGAAAAGTGTGTAGTGTAAATATATACTGCAAATGAGATTACATAAGAGTATAATTAAGTTGACTTGGTCTGATTAGGTTTTACTGGGGTTTCCCTAATCCTGCGCAACGAATGTTGGACCAAGATATTGATGATTGTTTCCCCAGACAAAGAATGGTGTGTTCATAAGTTTGATATTGTAAATAGCTTGTGATAGATATTTTTTATTATTATTTATTTTTGAGGGGGCGTGTTGGAATAAGTATACAAAAATAAATCTATCTCGCTCTGTTTAATAGACATCTGTCTTAGTCACACAGTATTGTTTATAATATCTTTAAACAAAGGGCTGCATTGTTAAATGCTCTGTATGCCTTAGTCAGCTAACCAAGCTGTGTGGTCCAGTAGAAATTATATTCCAGTTCAGTATCGTACGACTCCTTTGTAGTAGAACACACCTTTCTAAGAGTGCATAAAATAAATTTAATTATTATAATTTGCACTGAACGAATCTTTTATTTTTGGCTTCCTAACCTAACAGATACTACGAGAGAGCAGCAGGGACTGGCCAGACAGTAACGTATACCACAGTATAAGTAATAGTACTACGTACAGTATGGCCACTCCCTGGCGCTCTCTCATGCCGATCTTACCTCCCCTCTGAGACAAATCAGGGTCAGTTTGTATGACGCCGCACGCACACACCCTCATTCCCCACGCAGACGCCATCGTTTATGTAGTAGTAAACGACGCGACATTTGTATGCAGTGGCAGGGGTATGCTTATACTGTGGTAGCGTAAAAGATAAATATAAATACATAGTAAACCTATGTTCAGTTTGTTACCAAGACAATAATTTATACCAGTACTCAAAATGTTTCATTTTAGATATACGTAGTAGGTACTATTGTTTATACTGTGGTAGTAGAACTAGCTACTATTTCATTTTTCAATTACAAATAAACATACGGCACGCCTGATGTAAAGTGGTTACCGTAGCCTTACAAACGCTCACAAATCGCAACATGAAATATTGCAAATATCGCTCGCGTACCGCCACCCCCGCTGCCAATGCACCAACTCCTTCCTTGTGTCCACACTCATTCGCAGGCACGCAACAACTCTCAAAAGAATTGTTATTCGGCTACGGTCTTTTGTGAGGAGGAGGTACTTCCCTAGTCGGGCAGCTTACAATTACGCTCGCCCTACCTCTCTTTCGCCATAGATTCGTTAGTCAGTTAGCAGAGTGCTCCAAGTGAGATTGGCTTTGGCTCAAAGATGGTGATGAGCCACTTAAACCCCCGACTATTTACTTTTATTTAGCAACATCACTTAGACCTCCCCGTTATTTCATACTCAAGTTAATACACGTATTGTTGCAAACTGCATTTCTCCAGCAATATTCGCTGCAACTTTACGTGCGTTAACGGAATATAATGCAGCTTGCTCTTGTTATAGAGATTCATTATTAGTTAGAGTGGCATGCAAGAGCGTTGCAACTTCAACGTCATGTGCTCTATGTATGTTGCAATAAGTAACTTTCAAGTAGTTAAACTTGCAAGATGATAAGAAATTGGATCAAGTTGGATTTTAGGGCCACTATGTTCTGGAAGTAGTATGCTCGGGTGACTCGCAGAGTTACGTTACGAGAGACGTGTCGTCACGGCCACTGCCGCCAGCCTGGGCTCTACTGCTGTAGCCGATTTCCATCAGTTTTTTGTTTGTTTGTTTGTTTGTAATATCTTTATTGCACTAAATAAAACAATAATAATATAAAAGTTTACATAGAATAAAAGTACAAAGGCGGACTTATCCCTCTAAGGGATTGTTTGATTTTTGATTGCAAATATCAAACTTCAGCTTAGATTGGTGGTAGGTAGTTGTGTTTAGCTTAGCTGGTAGAAACCATAGCTCTACTGACTAAGCTGATTATGTTTGTCATTAAATTAAACCTAACATCTATGCGAGGTCAAAAAATCCGATGGTAATCAGCTACGCCCTGATACGCAACTTTTGCTTTTTTTCAACGTCGGGTATGGCCCGTATTAAGTAAAATTGTTATTATAGCCATATAGATCTTGCAACTGCTGGTGCCTCCGCTGCTAACGCAGCATCTCCTCACATCTGGTAACCTGACTCACTCGCAGGAACACAACATTCTTCAAGGGTATTGTTCATTGGCTGCGGCCTTCTGGAAGGTGGCAATACTTTACCAGCCGGGCTCGACATGCAGTAACCTCTCTTTCGCCTTGCGTTAGTCGGCAGGTTGCAATACGTACAAGTGAGGTTGAATTTGAATCTAAAGATCGTGGCAAGCCACGCCCCAATTACACGCCATTAAATATTACTCTTCAATAATTAACCATTCATAAAACTCTTGCCAATGAGTTCCGTAGTAAATTCTAGTCATCCTACTAGCGACCCCGTCTTCGCGCGGTTTTGTGGACTTGGTTATAAAATAATATTTTTATTTACAATAAAGCTTTATATAGTAACATTGTATCACATAGGTACAAAACTTCTGAAACAATTACAGTGAAAACAGCGTGTAAATCCGTCGCGTAGTTTAGAAGGACAGATAAACAGACTGATAGTCGCGAAAAACGACTTTGTTTTACACGATGTAGAGGTGTACATCTTTAAAATATATATTTTATACAATGTGCCACACAAAAACCTAAGTACTAAATCTGCTAAAACTACTCAAATACATTTTAATTTAACGAAATAATAGGCTCGACACACTTATTGTTTCCACCGTGTATACTGAATTGCCGAAAGTAGGTCACACTTTCTCAATAATGAAACTTGACCTACGATTGTATAAGCACACTGTCTCCATTTTGTGTAGCTATAAATTAGCGTACACAGATTATAGTCTAAGGCCTACCGTGTGCCGGTAGCCGAGTTATTTATTCTGTGTGAAATGTCGGTTAGGTGGCCGGTTAATTTGTATGCAAATAGCCAGCCGGAGCGTGGCTCGTTATGACCACCGGCCACAACGGTGTTGCCAACTTGAGAATTTCTCTCAAATCGGGAGAATTTATGAAAAGCGGATATTTACTTTCATCTATCATTTGGAATACCTACGTGGTTCTCCGAGCGCGCCAATTGAATATGAATTTCGTTTACAAAATATAGAGCCAGGTCGTGTGTTATGGCGATTGTTTAGGAAAAATATGTTTTAATATAAAGATGTTTTGTCAGCAGCAGTAGGTACTATTGCTACTGACAGAAAATGTAGCTTTTAATTAATTGTTAACCATGATTAGTTAGCCGTGGATTGTCTGATACATGTATATCACGACACTGAAAAAAAAAAACACAAATTTTATGACGATAAAAATGCGCAAATATGTTAATTTGTTTCGCTTCGAACATGCACTAAGGTGGACAAAGGAGGTGTTGTGTCTTCTTTTCCTGTTGTCTTCATTTATAACCACAGAACAATTCAGACTTTTCGGACTTTTGTAGTCGGTAAGTCCTAGATTTCGTACTATGGTAGATATGTTTGCTGTCGCTCCCAGACACGAGGGTTTTCATTCGATGGCAGTCGTTAAGCCAAGTCAATGGCCTTTAGGCAGCTTGATAACACTGGCCTCTGCCAACAGAGTATGCTCTACACCCCTTCGATGAATATCAGTTAATGAAATAAGGTTTTACTTGTAAATTCTAGGATTTACCGCAACTCGAGCTTTGACTTGAAATTACTTACAGGTATTTATATATGTATAGATATTTATAAATATAAATCAGTTGTCAAACAGCCCACCGCCAGATGTAAAGTGGTTACCAGAATCTAACTAAAGACACTTGCAATACAATGAATCACTCTACCAGGAACACAATAATCCTTAACGATATTGCTATTTGGCTGCGGCCTTTTTTAATTTGAGGTGCGTACACAGTAAGGCGGTCGATATCTGTACTTTTTTTTTCACTCATACCTCGTTTGCTTTAGCCACTTTAGTCACATACTTATGCAAGTGTTGGCAAATCACTTGTACCGTAAATTACACTCCATTTACTATTTTCAAAACTAACTTTCATAACTGGCAACACAGTGTAGCTACCGAGCGGCAGCTTGTACTGTTTTGGGCATTGATTAGAAAGCAGTTGGCGGCTTGGCGCTGCTCTATGGGTATAGAGTACAATAGCTGTTGTGACTGGGTCGTAACGCTCAAGTGCTCATTATACTTACTTGAATAAACGACAAATTCTGTTATATATGTATACGTCCTAGTCGTATTGATACACTAGCTCTCGCCCGTGGCTTCACCCACTTGAACTACACCCATAAAACGCAGCTGTCAACAATTAGTGCAAATCCGCTCACTCGTTTTTGTGTGATTGAGTATCAAACATCCAAACGTACATTTAAAAGTAATTTAGTTTGTTGTCTCACGAGAGTTTTCATATTAATTCTGTGGCATTAATAATATTATAGCTACAGTTTTAGGGCTCCGTAACGAACAAGGTATCCGTACGATTTCACCAAGTTTGTTTGTCTATCTGCTGTAACGTTGGTGAGAGAATCTTCGCTTAATATGCACTTATTTTCGTGCAATAAAATTGAGATAATAAAATAAAGTCTTAAAAATTTACTGTACCGTTAAGTTTAATCCCGATCGGTAGCATAAAACATCATAAATATTGTAAAAATGGAAAAATTCACCTCTCCACACCCTTTAAAGGCGGGGAGGTGAATTTTTCCCATTCATTTATAATATTCTGTAAGTTAGCCGAAATCAATTATATATAAATAATAAGTATAAAACATAAACTCTTAAGAACGGTATTAAAGTCCATTTTAAGCAAAGGACAGTGACCATTGCGGTAGCACAAAACTGGCACGATAAACACAACAACAATAAAACCTAACATTCCATTCATATTAGTCACAACAATATGCACCAAACCTAAACACCTACATTGCAACACAGTACACAAACATTGTTAACCTTATCATTTCACCAAACACAATCACGACATATAACTCATGAACTCAAACATGATGTCTCCGCACTCAATATAAGGTCGCAAGTACACACAAATCGACATCACCGCGGCATTATGGCATGACGCGATGGCCTCATCAATTCCCTTTATTGGCACTTTCTTTCGCCATCAACACTATCTGCCTTGGGTGCGGCATTAAATTTTACGACCTCGACTCATTTGAGAGACGCAGAACTCAGTCATTTTCGATACAACTCAATATTCACGGCTCGTCTGCATACCCCGTATTTATCATTTGGTCTAAAGTTCATAAGGACTAAAGTAATAAAATGACCGTGTTAATGTCAAAATGTCTATTTTTGTTTATTCACTATAAAACATTAAAATAAAGCATTGTACAAAAATCCATACTACTATTATAAAATGTGAAACTGTGTTTGTTAGTTTATTGCATTGTTTGTCCTTTCTTTCATGGGGAAGAAACCAATCAATTCACATGATAGTTAAGGCCTTAAAAGTGATATATTATTATGCCACTTTTTATAATGGAAAAGCATCTTATTCCCAGAGTAGTTAAAAAAAAGTTTTATTAAAATAATGATCACTAGGGCGAAGACCGGAGTAATACCTAGTTGAGTAATAAAATAAGTATAGATAGTACCTACTGAACCCTTTGTATGACTTGCATAGCTCGGACTTCCCCGACTCTTTTGATTGAGTTTGATGACGTATTTTAAAAATACGAAAAAGGTTTATTTATTCTTTTCTCAATTGGTATTATTTTCTAATTCAGTAGTAGTAGTTCATGTCTCCTAGCGTATAGCCATACTAAATTGTCAGCGATTGAAACAGCTACATTTATTTTTTACATTTTAGACCTAATTTGATAAGAAATAAATAATGATAAAAAAATACATTTTGATACTAAGTATGTACATTTTAATACTTTAGGACTTGTGAACCCAAAAAATATTCCACACATTTATAGCTACGTCTCCAGTGTGATTACTCATCTATGCCATAAAACTGTCGTAACGGCTCGATTACACCGAAGGCAATTAGCAATTGTTTCTTGCTGGATCCCCACTTATTGCAACAGAATGCCTCCTACACACAGATCCGCTTAATTGACGTTGTTTGTTACTTGCGGTCATGAAAGCTTTGGATATTATTTATTGTGTATTCGTTGGCATTAGTTATGTATCGGTTTATGATCGAATATATTATTTATATGAAAAACTGAGACTGAAGAGTATTATTCATCTTGTCTTCAACAATCATGAGTATAAGTGGCTCATCACTTTAGAGCCAAAGCCAATCTCAGCTGCACGTGGTGCACCATGCCGACTAACGAAAGAGGCTCTGGGAAAAGAGAGGTAGGGTACAGCGTATTTTTAAGCTACTCGACTGGGGAAGTACCTCACAGAATACCGCAGTCAGATAACAATCCCTTTGAGGATTGTTCTGATCCAGCGAGTGACTAAGGTCACCGGAAAGGGAGGAGTTGCTGCGTTGGCCCCGGGGGGTTGCGGCGCTCCAGTGATATTTCATGTTGCAAGCGTTAATATGTTTACGGTAACCTCTTCACATCAGGCGGGCCGTGTGTTTGTTTGCCACTCGACGTAGTATAAAAAAAATGTTAAATAAGGAAATAGTGTGAGATGTTATCTTCGACGAATAACAGAACTCGATAAATATAATAAGAAAATAGTGTATTAATAATGTTAACTTTGAAGAATAGCAGAATTCGTCTCAGAGTTGAAGTTATTCTGAACAATTGTATCGAAAATGACTCTAAAACAAAGACAATAAATAACCTAATAGTTAAAGTAATTTGCACTAAAATTATGCCGTACTTATAATGTTTGTCTGCGGTCTCGCCTCGCCACTGTGAACAATTATCGCGATAAAAGACACCTATACAAAATGAGACGTGTTGATAGCCCAGAGTGCAGAACATGCAAAGGGTCTAACGAGTCCATGAAACACTTGATGTGTCAATGTGACGCCCTAGCCGGCAAACGAATGGAAATCCTAGGAAAGGCGTACCCGGACCTGGAGGACTACCGACTCTTCCCAATAAGCGGCATACTGAAGTACATGGAACATGTCTCCAGACAGTCAGGGGAGAGTGACTAAAGGATTTGGGAGAGCACAAAAGATCCATGAGGGTCGACGTGTCACCGGTGCTTCAGGACCCACTCTAAGATAAGATCGCGATAAAAAGTATCTTTCACGTTAATCCAGAATATACACTGTATGTGCCAAATTACATTTAAATTTGATGTTTCTTGCTCGAGCTATAAAGACTACTTAGGACGTCCTATTATGTCCCTATAGATTTCCCTACATTATTGTCCTTCCATACCACAAACAAGCACGACTACCATATTTCATTTAAACCCCACTTTACACCATTTACATTTTAACTCGCCTAATGAAAGCAACGAATGTAATGACGACATTTAAATCTAAATTATCTAACTCGTCCTCGTCGTCTCATTAAAAATCCCTTCAGCATTCAAAAATATATTTTTGCATAAAATTTGTAACAGTTGCTACCGAAACGGGTTCCTCGAACGATCTTATCTTTCATCTTTGAGGACGTAACCACAATCAGCCAGAAGTAGGTCACGAACGATGCGCAAGGATTAGGTAAAATTTAAGGAGCGGAATGATTTAAGAACGCGGTTAGAGACGTCACACCCCACAAAGTTTTATCTGGCCGGGAGCACAGTGAACGCCTTAACGGTAATCCTAATTAATTAGTAGACGGGATGTGGTCGCAGACATTACACAAACCGTACAAAGATACAAAGTTAACATCCGATTATTCGAATATGAAACGTAACGCAACGGCAAAAGGGCCACGGGCGAGAGTAACTTATTTCGATGGAAATAGGGCGTAGCGGCGTCCAGCAAATGTACCACAACAAGCCGTCAAGTGAAGGTCTATAAAGTCAAGTGAGATACGTTTACTAATGCGTGGGTTTCGCTATGCGCGTTGCCATTGCTTCGTGTACCAGTGCTAACTCAAGACAGCTCCGTTGAAATAAGGTGTGGTGTACGACCGTTTGTGTTTGCTAACTACTCGTACTTAAATCCCGAGAAAACGGTTCTCTTGAAACTAGAAACATTTCCAACTACAATCTTGCCCGCAAATGCATTTGGAATCTTTAATACAATGACGTTGCATTTTCCACAACAGAATGTATGAATAAAAATGCAATCCTCGTATCAAAGCTAAATTTAAATATGATGTAGTTGGAAAGCATCATGCACTATATTGGAAACTGCAGCTAAGAGAATTGCAAATATTGAAGCTTGCGTTGTATTTGCTCTTTTGGTTCATTGAAACTGGACAGCGCTATAAATATAATTAAACTAGCTGGACCGGTGAAATTCGTATCGCCTTTAAATATTTTTACGTTAATTTTTCCAATGATAAACTATCCTATATCTCAAGTTGGATCAAACCACAGTATAAGTAATAGTCATCAAACTACACACACTGTACAAAATTTTATTAAAATCGGTTCAGTAGTTTAGGATTCCATCGCGGACAAACAACGTGACACGAAATTTTTATATATTAAGAAGAAGATGTTACATCAATGCGTAAAGATACGATTCTCCATCTGGTGTTTCCGTAAATAACACAGCAATAAATAAAACATGATTATATTGTCTCTTGTTTGTTTTGTAGACCATTTGCCAACGTATCCGTCTATTTCAATTGCAGTTAGTAAATCATCTCTGAATAACCCTTCTCCTGTGATGCCTATTATAGGCCTACTGAAATATCCATTCCTCGTCTTGCCAGCTGTTTCTAGCTAGTTTCTAGATAAAAATATATATTAAAGACTAGCTGACTCGCGCAACTTCGTCTGCGTGTGATCTGCAGAACGTTGAGAGTGAAGCGTAAGGTTGTGGTAAGGTTACAGTTTGAAAGGTTAAAAGATAGATACTGCCAATCTTAAAAGATAGACACAGCTATCACGGACTTTTTTTAGAACATTTTACGATGAATAATTTCATCGTATGTAATTGTTTCGTAACTTGAACCGTTTACGCAGCGCACGCAACGGAAGCTCTCAAAATGAATATTTTTTTCCCATTTTTGCAACATTTTTCGTTGGTGCTCTGCTCCTATTGGTGGTAGCATGATGTTACATATAGGAGCCTTCCTCGAAAAATAGGCTATCTAAAACTAAAACAATTTTTCAATTCGAATGAGTAGTTCCTGAGATTAGCGCGTTCACCCAAACAAACAGTCAAATCAACCCTTCAGCTTTATAATTTTTTTTTTTTTTTTTTTTTATAACAGAGGGTGGCAAGCGAGCATGTGGGTCACCTGATGGAAAGCAATCACCACCGCCCATAGAAATCAGCAACACCAAGGGGTCGCCGATCCGTTGCCAGCCTTTTAAGGGAAATATTGACTCTGTTCTTGAAGGCCCCCATGTCGTACTTGTTTGGGAATACCGCTGAGGGAAGTTGATTCCACAACTTTACAGTACGTGGTAGAAAATGCCTTAAAAAGCGTACTGTAGTAGATCGCCAAATATCAAGGTGATGTGGATGGAATTTTAATTTTTGGCGAGTTGTACGATAGTGGAACTCAGCGGCAGGTATCAAATCAAATAGCTCATCCGAGCACTCCCCGTGGTACAATTTATATAGAACGCAAAGAGATGCAACATCTCTGCGTGTAGAGAGAGAATCCAGCCGATCAGAAATCATTGGGTCACCGACAATTCGAACAGCTCTTCGTTGTATGCGGTCGAATGGAGCGAGTAAGTACTGGGGCGCACCAGCCCAGAGATGTGAACAGTATTCCATATGAGGCCTAACTTGGGCTTTATACAGTTGAAGGCGATGCTGTGGTGTAAAATACCTTCTGGCTTTACAGATGATGCCAATTTTCCTAGAAGCCAATTTGGCCTTGCACTCCAAGTGACCACGGAACTGTACATCTCTGGATATGTCAACACCCAAGATACCAATGCTGGAGCTAATAGTAAGGGGAGTACCTTCCAATCTAGGAGCCACGACAAATGAGGACTTTTTTGCGGTAAACGCACATACTTGTGTCTTTGATGGATTCAGTTGGACTAAGTTCAGTCTACACCAATCAGAGACGTGTCCAAGAGACGTCTCAATCTCAGACACAAGTTTTTCCCGGTACTCATCGACGCAATCCCGAGAAACATTACATAGACCACTGTATCTTGCGTCTACGGTACTGTCATCTGCATAGCAATGGATGCCGCATACGTGCAGCAAGTCATTGATATGCAGAAGAAACAATGTAGGAGACAATACGCAGCCTTGTGGCACACCAGCGTTCAGGGGTAATGGATCCGAGCGTGCACCGTCAATCACAACTTTAATGATCCGCCCAGTGAGAAAGCTGGCAATCCATGTGCAGAGTTTCTCGGGTAACCCAAAAGAGGGAAGCTTGGATAGTAGCGCTTTATGCCACACCCGATCAAAGGCCTTTGCTATGTCCAGACTAACAGCCAAAGCCTCGCCCTTGCTTTCCACTGACTCTGCCCAACAATGAGTCAAATATACCAGAAGATCACCAGCCGAACGACCATGGCGAAAGCCATATTGGCGATCATTAATCAGCTGGTGATCCTCTAGGTATGTTATCAGCTGTTGGTTGATATTAGACTATTACTTATACTGTGATATTAGTATAGATATGTTTAAATTTATGTACTCGTAAGAAATGCAAGCTTCGCTTAAAGCTAGAGAAACATTTCCATGAAAATATGGAGATACAGATATTTCATTATAAGTGAATACTTTATTTGCAAGTCGCGAGTCGGTATTTGGGATATTTTAAAACTTGCAAAGATAATTTTTCCTAGACATGCCATTCTTAGATAAAAATATTTTGTAAACTGAAATGTTTAAGAATGGTAAAAAAGATAGAATGTACTTGGTCGTCGGCATCAACCCATAACCAGCCCACTGTTGGCATGCGGGTCTCCCCTCAATCGAAGGGGTTTAGAGCATACTCCACCTAGTGTGGTAGCTCTTCTGACTTGACTTAACTTAACGTCTGTCATCTAATGACAACAGCCGGGACCGACAGCTTACGTGCCCACCGAAGCACGGAGGAGCTCGAGATACATACAGCCCATCCATAGACAGGTTGCGGTGGACGTTGCTTAACTTGCGTGTTCGATTAGGCTGACACGCGCAACGACGCCATCAAACTCCTCGAGAAATGTACACTTGGTGGTAGATGCAAATTACCACAGATAAACAATATGTAGTCTAGAATATAGACTGGAAGAAGCGCGAGATAGAGAAATCTATAGACAAATTGATAGTTTCTATCGCATTCACACAAGAAAGAGAGTTATTTACGCTATTTAATGTGTAAGGTAATCTAATAGATTAATACGAGTATGATTTTTTGTGTCGCGTCTCGTGGTGGTTATTTTAGGAAAGCAAATAATGTGCGCAACAGCTACATGACAACGCTAAATAAAATCTACGACTCCATTTTATATTTTACCGTGTAAATATTTATAGATTATGTGTGGCAAGTATCTCGAAATATTAATTGTATGCATGACTTCGAGACAGAACGCCGCCGCCGGCTGCGGCCCGGGCAAGAAGGACCTGACTCATTTTTCATTCAAAGGATTACAACCCTGCGCCTACTTATAAAAGGAGGAAAGAAAAAGATTTTGCGACTAGAATAATGATCACCCGGATTCATAAACAATATTTTATTATACCTAAACATAGTGCCACTTAAAAATTAAACCTATTTTTAAGAATATATAATTTAGAAGGCCACTTAATTATTTTTTTAGAGTTCATGGCTTATTTGCTAGATGATCAATATAATGACTGCTTGAAAAATTTTATTTTAATGAAGGATTAAAATTAATGATGAAACTCAAAAAAAAGATAACGGACAATAACGTTAATATTATACCTGACAAACATCTTATATATTACATAATATCGTCAAATAACAAGCAAGAACTTAGCACATACATTTTTTAATTATCACACTCTTTGCTCCGAATTGTTTAGACTACAAAGTGAAATCGAACATGAGTAGAAACAGAATACTGTCAGAAGAAACTGCTGGTAGATTCTGCCGAAAATGTGGCATCTAAAACTGTTTATTTATCACAAGCGATCCGTCCAGGCTTCGCTCGGGTCACCTACAGGGCTTATTATATCATCCGGCTCAACCCCGACTCAACTTGGAAATTAGCAAAAATTTGAATATATGTATATAATATTGGTATATATATCCCACGGTATCAACCCATAAGCATCCCACTGTTGGGATACGGGTCTTCCTCAGTCGAAGGGGTTTAGATCATACTCCACCTCGCCGCTAAACTGCGGGTTGGTGGAGTCCAGTGTTTTCAAACCGCCCAAAGGCCACTGACTTAGCTTGACGACTGTCGTCTAAAGACAACAACCGGGACCGACGGCTTAACGTGCCCTCCGAAACACGGAGAAGCTCGAGATAAATAAACCGACAGACTGGCTACGGTCGACGTTGCTTAACTTGCGTGATCGATTAGAGTCTAATCGATTAGACTGACACGCGCAACGATGCCATCGAGCTCCTCAAAAAAAATCCACAGAATATGAATCTTTATATATATAATAATTCTACTGTGCGTGTGTATGTCACTGAACTCCTACACGGCTGGACAGATTTGAATGATATTTTTTGTATGCGTTTGGGTGGTGGCCTGGATGGTTTAGATTCACAAATCAGCCCGGCAGATGGCGCTGCAGTAATGGGAACGGGAAGATTGAGCCACACCAAAGCGTGGGCGAGCCGCTAGTATTATATAAAAAATGAGGTCCTTTTACCCCGGACTTAAATTTGGAAACAGGTGAATCTCCGTTACAAAACGATTAAATGGATTTTAGACACAGTTCTAATGACTCAATCCTACTGCATTAATAGTCAGTTCAAGGTATGCTGATCGAGAAACACTGTGTCGCCATAAAACACGGTACAAATGCAATTTATATTTACCGTGATCGTCTTATTACGCTTGGGCTTAACTATAAAAGATATCTTTCCGGGGTCATTGAATCGTGTTCCAGTCATGGACACCCACACACATTAACAGATGTAGCTTTAAGTCAATATGCATAATGCATTGTTTGCATTAACTTTCTATGAGTTTTTATGATTCCAAAACCAACCTGATCCGTGAGTCACTTCACTAGTAGTACCAACTGTGACTCATTAATGATAAGCATGTTAATTTATTTCGCAATAAACTTTATTTTAGCTTTTATCTCTTTAGCGATAAAGTCGAAATCTATACTGATAAATAAAATTGGAGGGTCTGTTTGTAATATTAAAATAAGCGCTCTTAACTAAATGCATAATAATATGGATGTATACACGGTACATATACCAAAATAACATTTTTTACAGTTTTTATCTGTCTGTCTGTTTGTTCGATTAATTTCTGAAACGGCTGGACAGATTGTGTAAAGAATAGCTATTTCAATGGCAGATAGCTGATGTATTATGAAGTAACTTATGGTACTTTTATATTAGAAATTTTATTTATTTTTATGAATATATAAACAATAAAAAAACAGGTTGCACTCCGGGAATGCCGGCAGATGTGAAAACTTGAACATTAACGTTGTGTATTTTTGAACATTTTGCAATGGAATTCCGCAGAATTGCTTTATTTATTAGTATAAAAGTACTATCATTTATGTGATAAAATACAATATTTATTTATTGCGCTATTGTACACAAACATGACAATTTATATTACATTAAAAATAAGCAGGCATACATTTTCACCGCGCGGTAGAAAGAGAGGGGGATATTACTTCCTCTCCTACGTCGCGCCGGTGGTCTACTCTAGCTCCGTCTTACGAATCTTCGATCAGTTCACGTGTCCTGACACGAGTATAACATTTTTTACCCATACCAAAAAGTCTTACGAATTTTCGATCAGGCCACGTGTCCTGACGTGAGTTTAACATTTTTTACCCATCCCAAAAAGTGCACAACGCTGCTAAAGAAGTTTTCACTTCAAAAAAGTAACTACATATTCCGTGCGGACGAAGTCGCGGGCACATCTAGTAGGAAATGTAATGGGTTAAAAATAAGATTTTAAGGATGTACGTACGTTGCAGGGGTGTCACGCGATCGTAGGCGCCAGGCCGTGTAACCCGTCTCTAATGACAAACAAACGAATTACCGCTACATTTTTTGGCTCTATCAAACTGTATAAGAGAAAGTAGGATAAACATATTGTTAACTGCATTTCAACAAGTCCCCTGTTGTATTGATTCCAATAGTCAGGATATTAGTAACGTAATAGGGTTATAAGGTGAGGGTAAAGTTAGTAAAGGGCATGCAATGGCGAATGTTATATTAATTCTGTAGAATCCAAGTTTACTGCGCCCTCAAGTTTTACGAGTATACTATGAGCAATATGTTGATTTATTAGCTTTACTTCCCACGGTGTTTGTGCTTTCTTGGAATATATAAACAACCCTAAACAATATTAACCTGCCGATATATTGGTTGAGTAGGTACCACATATAACAAAGGGAACGTAGCTAACTGGTTGAGGAGGTGAAAGTTGGAGAATCTAAATTCAATTCAAATCAGTATTTTTTTAGAAAATCTTCTTGTATTTGAAAGTATTCCTTGATAGAGAGAGAACATTTGAACACGGCGCCTATAGTCTGCATATTAGCTAAATATTGTGAAAATCTCTTTTGAATCTATATTGATTAAATATTGAGAAAACTACTTAATTGACGTCGATGCTCATCATCAGACATCGTTGTTTACACGTAAACACGTCAATTATGTTCTTTTATAACAATGTACCTACCTAAGTTTTCTCATTTGATTCCAAAAAGTTCAATTTGATAAATTGAACCCTCTGTTTATATTTGTTTATCGCCCTGTATTGTTTTTAAATTATTGTTTTTAAATTTATACAGGTACCATATAATTCGACCGTTGGTTTGTCGTAGGTAGCTACATATTTTCAGATTCTCATTTAAGTCAGAAACATAACTACCGCTTGGTGAAACAGCGCCCGCTGGAAAGTATGCTTCTTGGCAGTGACAGATTCGTTACTCTTTTCTCGTAAATCAACATATGTAGTACATGTATTTTCTATTTGAGGTACTGCATTTCGTATAGTAGTCTATTCGACGTCATTCCTCGGCTAGAAAATATGACATTCTGAATCAGTCTTCGCTTACGCGGTAGAGGTTCTGATGACGGAGCCAGAAAATAGTTACTAGAACTCACTACTAGATT
This sequence comes from Hypsopygia costalis, assembly GCA_937001555.2. NCBI lineage: Eukaryota > Metazoa > Arthropoda > Insecta > Lepidoptera > Pyralidae > Hypsopygia > Hypsopygia costalis. Next base: position 9,447,780 of record OW443335.2, read on the forward strand.
ATAATAAGCTATTTATACTTGATCGTAGTAACTACCACTTCTATAATTAAACGAAACTTTTTTTACTAATGAGGCAATACATAATTTAGTGGGGAAGCGGTCTAACGAGTTCCCGTTTTACGCGACCCTCGAAATAAACGAAACAGCGCGAAATGAGAACCCACCGACACTGGCATCCGAAAATACCTCCCTCATGGTACACAGGTGTGGCTCAGTATAAATAAATAATCAAATTTACATCGGGCGCGACTTGCGAGCCGCCGAGACGTGACACTACTGAAAAGCTCTTTATTTAATTCAGTCGATCGAGAAAATAGAATTATTTGACTCGAATGTCACTTTAATTTGGTATTTTGTTCTTTTATGTCTCGTTGTGGTTATTTGTGATGTGATGTGGCTTTTGATTTAAACAAGATTAGGTAAACTATGAAACTGAATAAATGCTTTTTTGAAACGGGTCGATGGCCCATCACATATTCCCATCTCTCATCGCTGTGTTTCCTGTGTAGCCAGGATTAACAGCGGCGAATACCCAAAAAAGGGGGTAACATTGCGGCTGCCCTGGAACTCACAACGAATTTTATCATAACAAATTAGTAACAGTAAGAAACTAAATACAAGCTTGTAAAGGCAAAAGATTTTCATTTAGAAGTATTTTAAAAATTATGTGAAGTTATAATAAAAAAATACATTACTAAATTTATCTGCTACAAGTAAAAATACATAGTAACTATACCACTAACTTTTATTCACTTCTATCATTTATTTTGAAAATTAATATTTAAAGGGATAAGCTTTAAAATAAATAATTATAATAAAAAATGAATATGAAATGAAATTTTTAGAATTTATATTGTTGAATAAATTATATTTTTTCTAATTAGTACTGATGGTCTGAATCACAGCCCAATCATTCGCAAATATTGGAACTGCATTCGAAGCAGATTGTATCGACCCAGCTGACGTAGACGTCTGCGAAATTGAAAAAGTCGATCTTTTGTAGACGGCGCCGCTCGACATTTCAAGTTGATATCGATATATTTTGCACTTATGTAGATTAATCATTGACAGAGTCCAATCAATGTATTAAGATTTTGCACTTGTCTTTCTGAGCATTTGTTATCTTCATTCGATAAATACACATTCTCTTATTTTCTCTTACTACAGAAGGTGGAATTTAGCCTTTTAATTTAAATGTTTTTTTGTTTTCAATTTTGCACTTATGATTTTGGGGTGTAAGTGGTTAAAAACGATCTTACCAAAGCCAACTTCAATTTCACGTAGTGCACCCTGCCGACTGGCGAAAGAAGTTCTGGCAAAAAAGAGGTAAGGTACAGCGTATTTGTTAGGTGCCCGACTGGGGACCTCCACCTCACAGAATACCGCAGCCAAATAACAATTCCCTTGAAGTTTATTGTGTGCGAGTGAGCTCACTAGAAAGACAGGAAAGAGTTGCTGCACTGGCAGCGGGGTGGCGGCGCGCAAACAATATATCATGTTGCGAGTAAGTAAAGCGCTTCATATCAGGCGCACCGTGTGCTTGTCTGCCACTCGAAGTAGTATAAATAAAATTATATGAATATATTAATATGAATATCTATTCTTTTATCTTTCAGATATCGGAAATTCGGAGCCAGAGCTTTTGGCTGAGGACTAAGTTGTCAACACGCGAATGCACCTACGGTTTAAAACTGTATGACACAACAGAAGAAGAAAATACTGAAATATACTACTTTCTACCAATAATAAATAAATATTCCTGGACAAATTACACACTATCACCTAGACCCAAACTAAGCAAAGCTTGTACTATGAATACTAGGTAACTAATGTTATACTTTTTTTTTTTGTAACTACATACATTATAATAGAAAACACCCAGACGAAGACAAACAGACATGTTCATGAACACAAATATTTGTCTTATGCGGCAATCGAACCCGCGACCTCGGAGTCAAAGTGGCCATTGCTAACCATTCGACCACCGAGCTGAGTGAGTTCTGAGGATCGATTTGTGGTTGAATGTATTAATGGATGTTTGCTTGTTTCTCTTTCCCGGGTGATGCTGAACAGATTTGTATGAAGTGTGGCATATATAAGAATATGTTTTGGATTGACATAATTATGCTATACTTTTTATATATTGTTAATTTATGAAAGTATTGAAAAGTAAATTATTTATTCGGACGTTGGGTCTTTGTGGGCACGTCTTATACATTTTTATTAATCTATATATATAAAAGAGAAAATCACTCACTCACTCATCACGAATTCCCAGAAACTATAACACCTACAAACTTGAAATTTGGCAGGTAGGTTCCTTATAGGGTGTAGACATCCGCTAAGAACGGATTTTACGATACTTCACCCCTAAGGGGGTAGAATGGGGGTTGGAAGTTTGTATGAAAGTCCTATGTTTTTGAAGCAAGAGACTTGAAATTAAAAATGTATGCTCTATAGATGGTGTGGAGGTGTACTAATAATGTATCTTTGGAAATCAACCCCTTTTTGGGGTTAAAACGGGGGTTGGAAGTTTGTATGAAAGTTCTACGTTTTTGAAGTAAGGGACTTGAAATTTAAAATGTATGCTCTATAGATGGTGTGGAGGTGTACTAATAATGTATCTTTGGAAATCAACCCCTTTTTGGGGTTAAAACGGGGGTTTGAAGTTTGTATGAAAGTTCTATGTTTTTGAAGTAAGAGACTTGAAATTTAAAAAGCATGTTCTATAGATGGTGTGGAGGTGTACTAATAATGTATCTTTGGAAATCAACCCCTTTTTGGGGTTAAAACGGGGGTTTGAAGTTTGTATGAAAGTTCTATGTTTTTGAAGTAAGAGACTTGAAATTTAAAAAGCATGTTCTATAGATGGTGTGGAGGTGTACTAATAATGTATCTTTAGAAATTAACCCCTTTTTGGGGTTAAAACGGGGGTTGGAAGTTTGTATGAAAGTTCTATGTTTTTAAAGTAAGAAACTTGAAATTTAAAATGTATGCTCTATAGATCGTGTGGAGATGTATTAATAATGTATCTTTAGAAATCAACACCTTTTCGGGGTTAAAACGAGGGTTGGAAGTTTGTATTAAAGTTGTATGTTTTCGAAGTAAGAGACTTGAAATTTAAAATGTATGCTCTATAGATGGTATGGAGGTGTACTAATAATGTATCTTTAGAAATCAACCCCTTTTTGAAGTTAAAACGGGGGTTGGAAATTTGTATGAAAATACAATGTTATTGAAGTTAAAGTAATTATGGCAGAAGGATTTTAAATTATATTTAAGTATAAAAAATATTGAAAACAACTACATTACTATTTTATGGAGGGATGTTTTATTATAACAATAAAAAGTACTTTAAGTTTTACAAAGAGGTTTTAAAAAATAATATCCGTCGACTTCATTGATTCTAAAAATTCGTCTAGATATTGATTGTTTTTAACTTTCTTATTTTTTTCCTTTCATTAGGTATTTAGCTTTTTCGAATGTAATTAAAAATTATTTGCAAATAACTAACTTCACGCGTACGAAGTCGCGGGCGGCCGCTAGTCTATATATATAAAAGAGAAAATCACTGACTCACTCATCACGAAATCTCAGAAACTACAAGTGCTAGGAGTCTCAAATTTTGCAAGAGGGTTCCTTTTAGGACGTAGGCGCTCACTAAGACGGGAATTTGAAAAATTCAACCCCTAAGGGGGTGAAACGGGGGTCCAAACTTTGTATGGGGAAACAAGATTAGTTGGACTATTTTATCTGAAACTTTACACGAGCACCTCTGTAGATAAATGAGTAAACACGTGTTTCAGGATTTTTCAAAATTCATCCCCTAAAGGGGTGAAATGAGGTGCAAACGTCTGAAAATCGTCATGGGTATTGTTTTTATGGTTTATCGGGCCGCTGATTCCGAAAACAACAGCTATTTTATAATCTAACTTAACCGACGTGACACAAGAGCACTCCTGTGGGGGTGCGATGAGGTTGAAATGTCATAATATCAATATGGGTATTTATTCTATGGTTTTCTGAGACGTCAATTACGAAAATGGCATCGATTTGAAAACGTGAACACGAAATTTCCATCTCGGTATAAAAATCCAAATTTGGAACACCTGATGCGGAACCATAATGGTTTCGGTAAACTATAGGAAATATAAAAATACCGCCTTAGCAAAAGCTGTTCAACCTGATGAGCATTTTTTGTTGAGGTATAAAAATCCAAGATTTGGAACACGTGATGCAGAACCATAATGGGAACCATTATGGTTCTGCATCACGTGTTATACTATACTATAAGAAATATAAAAATGACGCCTTAGCGAAAGTTGTTCAGCCTTTTCCTTGTATGGGGAAACAAGATTAGTTTGACTATTATATCCGAAACTTTACATGAGTACTTCTATAGATAAATGAGTAAACACATGTTTCAGGATTTTTCAAAATTCAACCCCTAAAGTGGTAAAACGGGGTGAAAAAGTCTGAAAATCGTCATGGGTATTGTTCGTATGGTTTATCGGGTCGCTGATTACGAAAACAACAACTATTTTATAATCCAACATGCATACATACACATAACATCCGACATGACATAAAATCACCCCTGTGGAGGTGCGGTGGGGTTTTTTAACCCCACCGCATATTGATATTATTTTTGTCATAATATCAATATGGGTGTTGATTCTATGGTTTTCTGGAACGTTAATTACAAAAATGGCATCGATTTGAAAATATCAACCCCTAAAAGTAGTAAAATGGAGTCAAAAAGTCTGAAAATCGTCATGGGTATTGTATTTATGGTTTATCGGGTCGCTGATTACCAAAACAACAACGATTTTAAAATTCAACGTGGCTAACGTGACCGCCATCTTCTATTGAGGTGCGATGAGGTTGAAATATCTATATATCAATATATATGCCGTTTTTACGTGTTTTCGGAATGCCAATCCATACTAATATTATAATCGCTAAATCGCTGGACCGATTTAGATGAAATTTGGCTGAGAGATACCTCGAGTCCTGGGAATGGACATACCTATGATAGTTTTTATCCCAGAAATTACCTATTATTGTTATTTATTGTACCCGTAGGGCGGTAACGTCACCATCATCCCCTATTGGGGTGCGATGGCATTGAAATGTTTAATATGTGGTGAAAAAGTCTGAAAATCGTCATAGGTATTGTTTTTATGTATATGTTAGTTTTTATGTATTTTATGGGTCGCTGATTACGAAAAAAAACAAGTATTTAATAATCCAACATAGCCGACGTGACAACTCTGTAGGTGCAATAGGGTAGAAATGTCATAATATCAATATGGGTGTTGAGTATTAGGTTTTCTGGGACGTTATTTATGACAATGGCATCGATTTGAAAATATAACGTAATGGAAATAGAAACGAATTACTTAAAAAGATTTTTCAAATTTTACCTCTAAGAGGTCCAAAGTTTGTAAGGGTAAACGAGATTAGTTGGTTTGTATAGGAAAACGAGATTAGTTGGACTATTTTATCCAAAATTTTTCACGAGTACTTCTATTGATTAATTAGTAAACACGTGTTTGCCCCGAATGTCATGCGAGCGAAGCCGCGGGCGAAAGCTAGTATCTATATATATAAAATTCAAAGTCCTGACTGACTGACTGATATATCAACGCACAGCCCAAACCGCTGGGTCTAGAGATTCCAAATTTGGCACGTAGGTTCCTTATAACGTCTAGGGGTACTCTAAGAAAGGATTTTTCAAAATTCATCCTCTAAGGGGGTGAAACGGGGGTCCAAAGTTTGTATGGGGAAACGAGATTAGTTGGACTATTTTATCCCCCGAATTTCACGCGAGCGAAGCCGCGGGCGAAAGCTAGTCACAGTATAAAATAATAGTACTACGTACTGTATGGCCACTCCCTGCCGCTCTCTCGTATCGACCTAACCCCTCTGAGACGAATCTGGAACAGTTTGTACGGCGCTGCACGCACACACGCTCATTTACGCTCTGAACAGACGCCATTGTTTATGTAATAGTTAACGACGCGACATTTGTTTGAGTGGCCGGGGTGTGTTAATATTAAAAATTATATAATTTTTTGAAGTGAAAATTCTTTAGCGGCGTTGTGCACTTTTTGGGATGGGTAAAAATGTTAAACTCGCGTCAGGACACGTGACCTGATCGAAAATGCGTAAGACGGAGGGAGAGTAGACCGCCGCCGACGCGGCGTAGGAGAGGAAGTAATATCCCCCTCTCTTTCATGTAATGAATGCCTGAAAATATAATGCCTGCTCCTGCTGTTTATTTTTAATGTACATAATATAAATTGTCATGTTTCTGTACGATATTGAATATGATTAAATGTAATATAATAAATGAACATTGTAGTTATTTTACCACATAAATGATAGTACTTTCATACTGATAAATAAAGCAATTCGTGCGAAATTATTTCCTAACCATTCCAAAATATTACGTTAAAGTTCAAGTTTTCACTTCTGCTGGCACTCCTGGAGCTACCGCTCCTGCAACCCGTTTTTTGTCATTTTTTATCTAGCATTTAGATATTAACCATTAGCGGAGAAGATTTTTTGATTTATAAAGATACAAATCTCGAAATAAAATCACGCAACTCAAATACTGAAATTAATTACATTTCAACTTATCAATGTTATTATCGCAAACGAAGTGTCATAATTCAGTAGTGTCCGGGCCATTAGTACAGATAAATGGTATCTCGAGCGCCCCCTGGCGGCCGGCCAGCGGTGCACTGTGTCTAAACACGCGAAAAATTGCTAACAATTTCATTATTATGACATTCGCGGATATTTGTTCGGTTTCGAACGTAATTGGAATTCTTGGTATTTTCATCAATTCCGACCTCTGAAATATTGACTTTATTACGCGACATGGAATTTACATAAAATACGTGTTTACACACAGTTGCGTGGTCAAATAATTGAATTAACGGGACATACACGTCTTTTATCGGTAAACTATTGACTTAGCCGTCGCCGTGATGTTTGAGATCAAATCTGAGCTTTAGTGATTAAAAATAAAAAATAAAGGAAGGCGATGCTGAGTTGAGGATGGCGGCGCGCGAGTGATATTTTATATTGCGAGTGTTAATATGACTACGGTAGCCGCTTCACATCAGGCGTGCCGTATGCTTCTCTTGTTGGTATTCCGTTGCAGGGGTGCAAGCCGTGAGAAATACTCTTTATATTGCAAGTGTCTATAGACCACGGTATATAAAGCACTAGAACGACTGCTGCAGCTAGCGCTCCGATCAACCGAGAGCTGCGACTGCTCAATGCATTAGTATTGAAATACCCAGCGGTTGACTTATTCGGTTGTACCATAATACAAATAAAGTTGTACTAGGTACAGTTCCACAGAGCGGCTGTAGAATATATCGATAATTCTATGTAACAATTTATGCTGAATACGGAATGTACCTAAATATAATTTTATTTGTGATATAATTGTTTGTAATGTATGTCATTATGTATGTTGTTATGTAATGTTGAATGTTATCAATGGGCAATAGTGCGCACATTGGATTTTCTGTAAGGCTCAATATATGTATGTAAGAATAAATAAATGCATAAATAAATATTTCTGAACAATTTACACAGCGCCATCTAGACCCAAATTAAGCGCAAAGCATGTACTATGGGTACTAGATAACTGATAAATGTACTTAAATACTTTTTTTTTGTAAATATAAATAAAAAAAACCCAGACCAAGACAAACTGACATGTTCATGCACACAAATGTTTGTCTCTTGCCAGGACCGAACCCGCGACCTCGGAGTCAAAGTAGCGATAGCTAGCCATTCGACCAACGGGCTAGTTTGGTGGTAGTATATGACGGGTAACTGCCGTAAGAAGGTTCGTTTGTAGCAGGTGGAAGCGCAGAGCAAACTCCTTGTAATGTAAGCGTCTATACGATAACCGCTTTATATCAGGCGGGCTATCTGCTTGTTTGGCACCAGCTCATGTTATAAAAAAAACTGTTATTGTTAGAGTCTATTGTTGTCCACCTACTCCTGGTTAAAGGGTCCCCAATCGATTGTGACCTGACCTGACCTGGGTACATGTACCCTCGAGGGGTACGTACGGACCTCGAGCTATAGGCGTAAATTTGGAGCCGCTCTAGCGCGGCACGGCGTGCGAGAAGCAGGTCGGTCACTGCGGGGTTAATTTTAGCCACTTTAGGGCTGAAAGGGTTGAAATATTTAAGGTAAATTAAGAAGTGTAAGGGACATATAAACAAGCAACTTTCTCCTATGCGACGCGGATAGAGTTCAGTAGGGCTTGTCTGGGACCTCAGTCAACCAGGCAAAACCCCAGTGTACATATAGGTACTATGTGTATGGACGTATACACCCCTAGAGATGTATACGTTGCGCGACTTTTTCGTTGCGGTTCAGTACCAACTGCACAGAACGACTCCTTGCGATCTTCATAGCTTGTCCACGGATGGGTTTATTTTATATATCTCTAGTTCCGTGCTTCGTAGGCCACGTTAAGCCACGTAAAGCGGGGGATACAGTTTGGTTTGCAGCTTTGGTTTGGACAAGCTTCGACGGATGGGTTTATTTTATATATCTCTAGTTCCGTGCTTCGTAGGCCACGTTAAGCCACGTAAAGCGGGGGGATACAGTTTGGTTTGCAGCTACATATCTATCGTCTTCATTCAAAATTCAATCACACCACTGGATAGATGAAGGATCAAAGAATTTATTACGCTAAGTAAGGACTATGGAACATTGCGTGCGGAGGAGGGGGAAGCGCTGCCATTTTGAGATAATTTTAGTGCATACACCGTATTCACGTGCAACACACGGCCGTGTCCATGACACAGGCACACCCCATTTTTTTCGTGTATATTTGGAACAGCCCCCTTACCACCAACTCTTATTGCGATTCAAAAACTGAATAGAATGCTTATTCATACCAATGAATAAGCGACTCTATGTAAGTTTAAATAGAGTCGCTTATTCATTGGTATGAATAAGCATTTGGTGGTAAGGGGGCTGGGTATATTTTAATTATATCCGGTAAAGAAACAGCATAGTTTTCACCATAGCTTACTGAGCGTCTCTGAGTCATTAATTAATTAATTATTGCGTTGTCTCAAGCAAGTTTTAATATGATTCATGTTTTAATTATACCTACGTACCTACGTGATTCTTTGTATAGTTTTTTAGATATAAAATCTTTTAGGAAAGCTTCGGTCTTTAGCTTCTCTCAAATGGAATTCAAAAAGAAATTGCGCGCCTATATTTTGGAACCTTTATCAGAGCAGTAATCTTCATCAGTTATGTAGTGTAATGTATGCATCGATACGGGATAAGGTATACGAGATACGGTCCGCCTGATGTGTGACCATACTTTCTGGTGAACTCAGTCACTCGCAGGAACACAACAACCCTCAAGGGAATTGTTATTTGACTGCGGCATTCTGTGAGGTGGAGGAATTGTTATTTGACTTCCCCAGTCGGGTAGCTTCCAAATACGCTACCATTCCTCTCTTATCTCGAGATGTTTTGCATATACCCTATTATTTATACCACACATTACTCGTTACATGTTAAGTATACTTTTGGACATACGGCATATGAATATAACTATAATGACGGAAACCTACGTAAAAATAACGACTAAATAATAATATGTAATTAGTAGCAAAAGGTGTAGATATCGTACGTAGTGCTCGCTAACGAGCCCGCTGGTCGAATGGGTAGCAATGTTCACTTTGACTCCGGGGTCGCGGGTTTGGTTCCCGCAAAAGACAAGTATTTGTGTGCATGAACATGTCTATTTGTCTTGGTCTGGGTGTTTTCTATGTATTATATGTATGCATTTACAAAAAAATGTTTTTATGTATAATATCAGTGATCTTGGTACCCATAGCACAAGCTTTCCTTAGTTTGGAACTAAATGGCGGATGGCGATGTCTAATATGTCAGGACTATTTATTTATTTATGTAAAAATAATTTGCTATGTATTTCGCACACTTATCGCTTCAGTCACACTATTCAAAATTCAACAAATTGTTAAGTAAAGTTTACCTACGTAAAGTGTAAAAAATGTTAAGTAATGTTAGTTATTTTAACACTCTCTATGTAAAATATTAAAAATTAACACATATTTTTAACCGATTTCAAAAAAGGAGGAGGTTCTCAATTCGACTGAATATTTTTTTTGTATGTATGTTATTCGATATCTTTGTGAATTGTGAACCGATTTTCATAATTCTTTTTTTATTTGAAAGGGTATGATTGCAAGATGGTTCCATATTCACCAAGTCAGGATCTGATGATGGGATGCCAGGGAAATCAAGGGAAACCCTTAAATTTTATAAGTACGTATGGTCAAATTCATTTTTTTTATTTCCAAGGGTATTGCGAGGTGGTTCCATATTCACCAAGTCAGGGCATGATGATGGGATCCCAGAAAAATCGAGGGAAACCCTTAAATTTGCCCAATGGTAGCCGGAAGAATAAAATTGTGCCACTCCATTGCTCTGCGCTGGATGTCGTACAAGGCGACTAAGGAATCTTGTGTCACGCGATAACTTTTCTCCCGGAAGACGGGCAGCAGCGTCTGCCGGGGTATTCCACCAATAAGCTGCGCTCGCCAACTGAAGTCGGTTTCATTTTTTTTTAAATCAACTTTTTTATTTCTTTTAAGGCGGGGTGGTACCAGTGGTACTGAAAAATCCACAATTTAGAATTCATCTTTGAAGTAATAAACAGAGAATTAAAATCTAGGAAAATTATATTGATATTGTTAAGGATATATACTAGGGAATATAACCGATGGAAACATGATTTGATGAAGTTGACTCGATAAAATAAATTCACAAAGTTATCTCTTTTCGTGTCATTTTATCTTCTATTTTCAGTTTTATTCTTAAAATAAGTAATTTGACATTTTAAGTAATGTACTAAGAAAAGGTAATAAATAACTGGAGGTATTATACCCGATAGATTTTTTTTATTACATCTTTAAAATTTTTAATCGATTATTCAATTGATTTTCGATCACCAGAGTCGCCAGTGTCTCGCGGAATTGTCATATTGTTTCTAGCACTGCCTCACCTCGCCTTAAGTTAAAGATACATGTCACGTTAGCATTTTAACGCTGTTTAGGTAAAATATACCTACATGCCATGTCTCTGTACCTGGCCAATGATCATGGCCTACGGTTTAACGAATGCACTAAAAATTAGTTCTATATTTGTTTTATCGATTACATATAAGACGTAATTTGTTCTGTTTTAGTATTCATAAAAGTTTCCTTCAACTGAAACGGTTAGCCAGCGATGTACTTTCAAATTATATTCTTTAGGAAAATTATCTACCTGGGCGATTAGTTCTATGTCAACACTAATTACATAATTACTTTTTACTCATTTAATTCATTACATTATCAAAATAAACAATAGAAACAAAATGAAAGCTAGCGATGTACCTACTTCTAAGTAAATTAATTTCGCTCGCTCAGTATGGGGATAGATTTATGTCTGCATGACGATTATGAATTAAGAAGTTTTGGTTATAATTTTTTATTTCATTAATATAATATGTGTTGTAGTTCACTTTTTTTTTTATACTACGTCCGGTGGCAGACAAGCATACTGCCCGCTTGATGTGAAGCGGTTACCGTAGCCATATTATTATTATTATTTCCAAAGGGGACGCCAGTTGTCGGGCGGGTGATCCGCCTTGCCTGAGGCCATTTCACCCATTTCCCCTGGTCCTCCCTTTTGGGGGAGGATGTGGGTTTATCCGGCAATCACGGCGTTCCGTCGAACCTACCTGTTTCCTTGCAAAACCTTACGATCTGTTCCACCTTCAGGTCTTCCAGGTTTTCTTTGTCTAACGTGTCCACCCCCATGGTCTCCCATCTTATCAGTGAGTACATGGGTCACTCGGCGAGCAGGTGGAAGCTTGTTTCGTTGTCATCCATGCACTCTGAGCATTTGGGGTTGGTTTTCACGCCTATTAGTGTCAGGTGCCTGTTCAGTCGGCAGTGTCCTGTTAACACTTCTATGACGAGCCTCATGTTGCCTCTGGAGAAACTCTCCAGAGGCAACATGAGGCTCGTCATAGAAGTGTCATCAGTTGGCTGGTCCTTCTTTTGTCTAGGCCTTTGATGAAGATCTTCGACTGTCTCATGTCTGTCGAGGACTCCCATCTTTGGTCGGTCTCTACTACTGTTCTTCGGCTGACTCCCTTTGTTATTTTGTGGGCGATTGGTAGCCTTGGCTCCGGGCCCACCTGGTTTTCGTCAGCCCCTTTCCTGGCCAGTTCATCAGCTATTTCGTTGCCCGTGTTACCCTCATGTCCGGGTACCCAGGCAATCGTCACATCAGCTGTTCTGGACAGCCTTTCTAATGCATTGTTGCATTCTTTGACAATTGCTGATGTTGTTTCTGTTTTTGCAAGTGCTTTCAGCGCTGCCTGGCGGTCGCTCTAGATGGTGACTTTTTCTGTGTTATTTAGGGAGCCTACCATTTCTGCGCATTCCATTAGAGCGAAGATTTCTGCTTGGAAGACACTTGCATACTTTCCTAGGGGTATTGACCTATATGTTCCGTATTCACATTTTATGTGTACTCCGGAGCCAGAGAGCTTGGTTGTTTCCTTTCTGGAGCCGTCTGTGTAGCAGATGGTGCCACTGGTGTCCATATTCCAGTCGTCTCTCGGTCCTATGTGTATTCTATATTTCTTGTCAAAGATCCTTTCCTTTCTTATTAAATCGTTGTTTGAAAAGATCATTGAGAGCTTTCCTTCGTAGTCTTGACTGGTCTTTGCATGGCCCTCATCCATGGTGTTGCCAGTCCAGAGACCCGTGCTTCTTAATTTGAACCACTGTTCAGTGGCGCTCTTTTTTGCTTCTAGGTCCAAGGGGTTCAGGCCCAGTATGGTCTCCAGCGCGGCCGTAGTCCTCATCGCGCCGGTGGTTATCAGGGCTGCCAGTCTTTGAACTTTATCTAGTTCTTGTTTGTTTGTTCCTCTGTATGTCGTAGGCTTTATGCCACCATACCAGGTCACCATGTAGGATTCTCGGCATAATGATTGCCTTGTAGATCCATAGTGCTGTGGTTGACTTCATACCCCAGCTTCTTCCTATTGCTCTTTTGCATTGCATCATGGCTATTTTTGCTTTTGAGCATTACTTATGTGAGTCTTGAAGGTCAATTTGCTGTCCAGTGTAACTCCCAGATATTTGACTTCCTTTACTACTTCCAAGTCATAGTTATCTAGTCGTACCGGTTCAGTCCGTCCTATTTTCCTTTTCTTAGTAAAAAGAACTAGTTTGGTTTTTCAGGATTCAGGTTGAGACCTTTGTTCCTGCACCATTGTAGTGCTACTTTCAGACCCCTGTTCATGATGTTACACATGACACTGATGACTTTGCCTGTGATCAGAAGCACACCATCATCAGAGTATACCTGTGTGTATATGTGCATTCTGTTAATCTTGTTAACTAGTTCGTCTATTAGCAGGCACCATAGTAGTGGAGATAGGCATCCTCCTTGTGGGAAGCCTCTTCTTGCTATCACCGTGTGCTTTGTCCCTGCTATCTCTGCCTGTATCAGCCGGTGTTTTTTTTTTTTTTTTTTTTTATACCACGTCGGGTGGCAGACAAGCATACGGCCCGCCTGATGTGAAACGGTTACCGTAGCCATATTAACGCTCGCAACATAAAATATCGCTCGCGCGCCGCCACCCCCGCTGCCATCGCAGCATCTCCTTCCTTTCTGGTGACCTCACGCACTCGCAGGAACACAACAGCCCTCAAGGGAACCGTTATTTGGCTGCGGTATTCAGTGAGGTGGAGGTACATTCCCCAGTCGGGTAGCTTACAACTACGCTCCCTACCTCTCTTTTCGCCAGAGCTTCGTTTGTCAGTCAGCAGGGTGCACCGCGTGCAGGTGAAGTTGGCTTTGGTTCAAAGATGTTGATGAACCACTTACACCCCAAACATACAATCTAGTTCTTTTTAGCATACATTTCACCCATTCTGATATGTCTTTGTCTATGCCTTCACGATTTAGGGTTTCCTCTATCGAGGCCGGGATTGCTTTGTCGAAAGTGCCCTCAACGTCGAAGAAACAACCCAGTGCGTATTCTGTGTTACTTATTGATCTCTGTTAACCAAGTTATGGAGTGCTGTCTCAGTCGACTTGCCGTCCATGTATGCATGTTGGTTGTTGTGGAGTGGAGATCCGCTGCTGGCTATTTGTTCTCTTATTATTCTATCTAAGATTTTCTCTAGAGTCTTGAGTAGAAACGAAGACAGGCTAATACATCGGAAGCTTTTAGCCGCTTGGTATGTCGCCTTGCCTGGTTTCGGTATGAAGACTGCTCTTATTTCTCTCTACTTTTTTGGGATGTATTTCTTCCTGATGCTGCTGTTGTACAGGATCAGAAGATCATCGCTTATGTACTTGATGGCTATTTGTAGCATTTTCGGGAAGATCTCGTCCGGTCCTGCTGCCTTGTATGGCTGTGGGATTCGTGTCGATTGGCGTTTCGTTACCTTTGTATGCTTCGCATTCTGGAAAGTGTGTATCCAGCATTACTTCCAGTATCTTTCCCGGGTCCGTTATTAATTTGTCTCCGTTCTTAATACTTCCTAGTTTGCAGGTGTTCGTTTTGGAGAACATTTTCACTAGCCGTGCTGCGTCAGGATATTTTTCTACTCCTTCGCAGAATGCTTTCCAGCTGTTGTTGTTCTCCCTTCTGCATTCTTTCTTGAATGTGTTTCTTTCTTTCTTGTATATAAGCCAGCTTTCAGCGTCGCCCTTTTTCTGGGCCGTCCTGAGAGCTTGTCTGGTCTTTTTCCTTTTCTTTTCTAGTACCTTTGTCCACCAGGGTTGTCCCTTTCCTGGTCTGATCTCCTTAAGTGGACATGCCTTGTGGTATGCCTCCCTCATGGCCTCCTCTAGACGGTTGGCTACTCTTTCGATGTCTGTGGTATCTTTTAACGAGTTATGGTCGCCTGGACTCCACTTTTTAATGTGCTGTTCATATACCGTCTAGTCGGTTTTCCTCGCGTTTCTAAATAGGGTTTTCTCGATTTTGGCTCCCAGACTGAAGTTTATTCGTCTGTGATCCGACTTGGAGTCTCTTTCGTCTACTTTCCAGTCAGTGATGTGCCGGCTTATACTGTCTGTTGCAATAGTGATGTCCAGCAATTCTCTTCTGGCTTCGGTTACGAATGTAGGTGTATTTCCTACACTCAGTATGTCTAAGCCTGTTGCGCTGATAAAATCTAGAACTAAGAAGTAGTCACCTTTTTTATTGCAGTCCGTGCTGCCCCACACCACGTGGTGGGCGTTGGCGTCACAACCTAGAATAATAGGAATGTTCTTACCTTGGTATTTTCTTATTAATTCTTCCATTTCTGGCGATGGTGGTCTGTAGTCTTTTTCGCTTGGTAGGTACGCGGAGACCAGAATCACCCTCTCTTTTTTGCCTGTGTTGAGCTGTATTGTTGCTGTGGCGCTGGCAAGGTCACTGTAACAATCTGCTTTAATTATTCCTAACGATCTTACCCTACTGCTGGCATATATGCATGCCCTAGGAGTTGACTCACCCGTTTCGTGGTAGATGATCTCTCCTCCTAGGGAGCTGAGCCCTGAGATTCGTCTTTTTACGACGTATGACTCTTGCAGTAGTGCGATATCTATTGTTTCATCTACCACGTGTCTGCAGAACTCAATCATGGCATCGCGGCAGTGATGAAGGTTAACTTGAACAATTCTTATTTTTTGTGTGTGTGTTTGTGGTGTGTTTCTGTTTGTGTTCATGTGTTGGTGTGAGTGTGCTTGTGTGTTTGTGAGTGTTTGTGCTCTCTCCCTATCTACTCGTCGCGTTGCTCTGGGCTCTTTCCCATCCAAGACGGTTGCAATAATGCAACGCTTGGTGGGGGAGCCAGGTCGCTCCGTGTTCGTAGAGATAGGGTGTGTTGTGCCTTGTTGTTCTGGGCGTGCCTGTCGGTGGGGCGTTTGGCTTGCGGTCGTCCCCCCCCCCCCCTGCGGGGTTTCCGTCCGGTGACCGGTGGCTCCACCTTCAGGCCCAGAGTTTATTGTGTCGGGCGCTTGTTGTGTGCTGCTTGGGGTGGAGCTCTGTAGGTACGGCCTGTCGTCGTCAGTTGTGCCCTCCCTTGGGGCAACGGTCGCGTTACTACCGCTTTCTACGAGCTCACTTCCCCGTGTCCTTTTGTGTGGGTGGATTGGGCATGTGCACTTTCTGTGTTCTCTGTTGCTGGATTTGCTTTCCCCATGACCTTGGCCTATACTTGTGTGGCTTGGTAGTTGAGCCACACATGGTCTTTCGCTGCTTCCTCGGGGACTCCCACCACAAGTCGTGTTCCCGATGGCAGGACCTCCTTGCGGATTAGAGTCCACTCGGATATTTTAAACTCCACCCTATGACTATTCTGGATCCGGATTAGTTCCAGGGGGTCGATACAACGACCTCCGCAGTTGCCCGGGAGCCGGGGCCACTCGCGCCGTTAAGTGCGGCTTCTTCGATTTGGTCCACCAGCCGTTCTCTAATTACAGCGGCCATAGCATCGTCCACTTCACCCCCATCCTCCCTTTGTATTATTACGGAGACATCGCTTTGACCTGTGGTGGGTCTCCGCGGTCCTCCGTTTTTTGGGGTCGTGTACGCTCTTCCGGGTCTGTGCCTTGTCTCTTTATTTTTGTTGCCCTTGGACCCGCCTCGCTCCTCGGTATCGTCGTCGCAGTATAGGTCAACGTACCGGGTGCGGTTTGCTCCAGCTTCCTTCGAGTTCTCAGCCTCCTGCGTTTGGATTTGGTGATCCATCCGCCTTCTCCCTGCTGAGAACTTGAGCTTTGTCGTCCCCGAGACTCTCCGAGATGGATCTTACGGGACGTGTCCTTTCGCATGGTTTCTTGTCCGTTCTTTCGGTGCTTTCTTTTTTGGTGTTTGGCGCCAATGTGCCCCCCCCCCCCCTCCCGCCCCAGAGTACGTGGAGCAGCCTGGACCTCTAGGTGGTCCAGGGAGGGATTCTCCGGCTTGGCCGGTGCCCTCCTGGGGTATATTTACATTTTCACTTGCGCTCTCTTTTGACGGTTCCGGGGATGCCGGATGAAATTGGACGTGGGTGAGGGAGGGGGGGGGGGGGGGGAGGAGTACCTTGTGCCTGTGCCTCACTCGTGAGCGGCGCACAGGTACAATGCTTGAGGATGGGGTGGGGAGGGGGGGAATAGAATTGTCGGCTAGAGCAACCACGTGAAGGGAACGCTCTAGCCTTGCCCTGGGGATCAACACGACTGTTGCGCTCTCCCCCAGAGCCTTTAACCAGACTCAGCACTGGATGGATGCTGAGAATAGGGCTTCACCAACTCTGACGCAATATCCCATGACTTGGATACGCCCCGCCCAAATTAACGCTCGCAACATAGAATATCGCTCGCGCGCCGCCACCCCCGCTGCCGACACAGCATCTCGTTCCTTTCTGGTAACCTCACTCACTCGCAGGAACAACAAACCTCAAGGGAATTGTTATTTGGCTGCGGTATTCTGTGAGGTGGAGGTACATTCCCCAGTCGGGAAACTTACAATTACGCTCCCTACCGCTCTTTTCGCCACTGCTTCGTTTGTCAGTCAGCAGGGTGCACCGCGTGCAGCTGGAGGCTTTGGTTCAAAGATTTTGATAAACCACTTACACCCCAAAATTAAGAAGTTCTGGTTATTATTTTTTTATTTTATTTTTGTAATATGTGTAAAACAAATTAAAAAACCACAGACCCTGCAGTTCCCGCAATCTTCGGAGGCATTGAAAATGAATTTAAGAATAATTTAAATTTAAAACAAATCTTGTGAAAATATATATATTTTTTTTCAATGCAATAATAATTTTTTTCACGCTCGTAAAGGCACACCTACAGGACTAGCACACCCCGGCCACTCCATACAAATGTCGCGTCGTTTACTACTACATAAACAATGACGTCTGTGCAGAGCGTGAATGAGCGTGTGTGCGTGCGGCGCCATACAATCTATTCCAGATTCGTCTCAGAGGGGAGGTGAGGTCGATACGACAGAGCGGCAGGGAGAGGTCATACTGTACGTAGTACTATTACTTATACTGTGGTTCTAGTCAAATTTCGATCTGAGTGACATATTCCTATGAACCAGGCATACATAGCCTATACGAGTCAAAGCTTAATGTCAAATATTGTAAAATTATTTAGTGCAAAATATATTTATTTTCTACAAAATCCTAAAAGTAATGTTTCCGTCGACTTACGAGTTACGCATCACAAACGCAGGTGGCCAACGGGCAGACGTGTGTACAGAAAGGACAAGTAAGAGTTATCTCGATAGCTAGGTGAGCAAAAAGTACGAATATGCTATGATAGCCGGCAATCCATTACGTTCATGTGACACAATCTCGGCCGGGATCGAAGCCTTCAAGGCTGTACCTTGAAGGCAGGTCTTTTCTTTATCACATACACGCGCAATGTGCTCACTAGAGGCTTCTCTTATAAGCAAGTTTTATTTATAACTATTGTAGTACTCAAGTACGCAAAGACGTTCAATATTTTTTTCATACCACTAAGGTGGAAAACAAGAATACGACTCGCTTGATGGAAAGCAGTTACCGCCGCTTATAGGTGCTAGAAGATGGTCGAATCGTGTCTTCTAAGCCAGAGATCTTCGCAGAGGTGGAGAGATTTTATGGTAAACTCTATGCTGCACATGCACCTGTCCCTACATCAGCTGCTCGTGTAAGTGATCGCCGAGCCCCGCTAACCCGACACGAAACCGAGGATATTCCAGACATCAGCATGGGTGAGATTAGGATAGCCCTTGAACAGCTGAAAAATGGTAAGGCTCCCGGTGAGGACGGAATTACAACAGAACTGTTGAAAGCTGGAGGAACTCCGGTTCTAAAGGAACTACAACGTCTGTTTGATTCCGTCATTCACAATGGGACCGCACCAGTCGCGTGGACCAGGAGTTTGGTTGTCTTGTTCTTCAAAAAAGGTAACAAAACCTTATTGAAGAATTATAGACCGATCTCACTCCTGACCCACGTGTATAAGCTGTTTTCAAGGGTTATCACGAATCGTCTCGCTCGAAGGCTTGGTGACTACCAGCCACCGGAACAGGCTGGGTTTCGTAAAGGCTACAGCACCGTAGACCACATATATACATTGCGGCAGATTGTGCAGAAAACCACAGAGTACAATTTGCCGCTCTGCGTGGCTTTTGTGGACTACGAGAAAGCCTTCGACTCCATCGAAACTTGGTCTGTTCTGGAATCCTTACAGCGATGCCAAGTCGACCACCGCTATATCGAGGTGCTGAGATGGCTATATAGCGCTGCAACAATGACCGTCCGCGTCCAGGACCAGCAGTCTAAGCCTATCCAGCTGCAGCGGGGAGTACGTCAAGGAGATGTCATTTCCCCAAAACTATTCACCGCTGCTCTGGAAGACGTATTCAAGACGCTGGACTGGAAAAAACGGGGCGTCAGTGTGAATGGCGAGTACATCTCACACCTTCGGTTTGCCGACGACGTGGTTATAATGGCTGAATCGCTGGAGGATCTCAGTCGTATGTTGGTCGATCTCAATGCTGCTTCTCGACGTGTGGGGCTGGGGATGAATTTCGACAAGACGAAAGTCATGTACAACGAGTATGTCATCCCTAGCCCGGTTATAGTAGAGAATGCCGCTATTGAAGTGGTTAATGACTATGTCTACCTCGGACATTCCATACAGCTTGGCCGGGGTAATTTCAACAAAGAGATCGATAGACGTATTCGACTGGGCTGGGCAGCTTTTGGAAAGCTTCGGTACATCTTCGCCGCACAGATACCCCAATGCTTGAAGACTAAAGTCTTCAACCAGTGCGTCCTCCCTGCAATGACATATGGTGCAGAGACTTGGACACTGACCAACGGACTGGTCCATAGGTTAAAAGTCGCGCAGCGAGCGATGGAGAGGGCTATGCTCGGGGTTTCTCTGCGGGATCGAATCCGGAACGAAGAAATTCGACGGAGAACTAAATTTGTCGACATAGCCTTCAGAGTTTGCAAGCTGAAGTGGCAATGGGCGGGTCACATCTGCCGAGTAAGTGATGGCAGATGGGGGAGGAAGGTATTAGAGTGGAGGCCGCGCGTAGGACGTCGAAGTGTTGGGCGCCCTCCCTCTAGATGGTCCGATGACCTAAAGAGAGCGGCTGGAAGCGGCTGGATGCGGAAGGCGGAGGATCGTATCTGGTGGAAAGCATTGGGGAAGGCTTATATCCAGCAGTGGGTAGATACAGGCTGATGATGATGATGATGATGATAGGTGCCTGTGCTTCGGAGGGCACGTTAAACCAACGGTCCCGGCTGTTGTCATTAGATGACAGTCGCTAAGCCAAGTCAATGGCCTTTGATGATGAAGATGGCCTGAAACACGGGCCACCGCCAACACGTAGTTAAGCAGCGTAGTGGAGTATGCTCTAAATCCCTTCGATTGTGGGGAGATCTGTTACGCCAGGGGCATCACATGCGCGTTGCCTACCCCGTAAAAACCAAAAAACCACTTCACGCACTTTTCGAAGAATCCCAGCTGTAGTCTCCTGAGAAAACCTCGACAAACAGTTCATTCCACAGCTTGATAGTATGTGGGAGAAAACTTCTCTTGTACCGCACAGAACGTGAACCCTTTGGTTCTATTCTAATATGAGGATGTATTTCTTGTCGATTGCAAGCGGTGAGACTGTAGAAAGAGGCAGTGGGCATCATGTCAAAACACCCTGTTGTACAATCTGTAGAACACACAGAGAGCTGCATATAAAGTCTCTTCTCAGACTTAAATGTTCCAAACCGCCTGTCACTTTAGAATCGTCGACAGTCCTCACAGCACGCCTCTTCAAGAGTCACAAATTGCAAGCTGATGTGTTCGTAAAAAAAAATTACTCAAATAAAATTTTGATCGTAAGGAGAAAAAAATAAAAAAAGGTTAGACCACAATTATATTGAATATTAATACATTATAAAAAGTAATATACAGGAATTGGAAAGGAATATAGAATACATAATTTTAATGATAGAAAACATAATTTTAATAGTTACATCATACATAATAATACATTCTTCTTCTTATCTTCAAAACAAAAAGTAGATAACATATCTAACACGTGTACTGTTGGGTAGAAATTACACAAGGTGTAATAATATTATGAACTCAAGAGGCGTCTCACATTCACATCACACACCGCAGTGTCGCGATGCAGCGTCGAATTACAAAAACGAAGGCAACCGGAGCTCTTTAATTAGCTGACAGCTACACAGCTAAAGCCAACATCACAAACTAATTTCCCAAAGTATACCCTAATTCGTGTTAATACAATCCAAATTCCAATGAGCCCTTTTAATAAAAACTACGAAAGCAGACACACACATAAGAAATTCATTGAATTTGTGAAGTTAGTCGTATCGTATCAAATCGATTACTTCTGTCTGAAATCGATAACTTTCCAATGCTGCCAAATGACCTTTTCAAGCGAATCAAATTTAGAAAACCTTCATCCTAATCGATTAAACCTTTCAAAAATCATAGTGCACGGTAACAGCACCTTCATAATAAAACATTCCCACAAAATGAAAAACTTGGATGCTAATTTTCAATATTTTGGAATATTTTATTTATAGTATAATAGAAGCTAAGAAGACACTTTCATAAACACATCTATTGTCATGTCAACAGAAAACATAATGAACACCCGAAAAATCACATCGAACATTTATTAAATTCTATTTAAATAAATGCAAATTTTTGCATTGTCCTTTATTTGACCAAGACAAAAATTTCCAGCCACTTCAGAAATGGTATTAGAATGATCGGCCAGACCATACAGGACATTTTATTGCATGAAAGTACATAATTCATGAATACATCATGGAAAAACGTTACAAATATATTTGTATCATGCATGAATTTAAGCAATATACAGTAAACAAACAAATATTTATTTTTATATGTATATGTATTTTCTATGAAGGGGTATAAGGAGTTCATCATCCTCTTTGAGCAAAAGTCAAATAACAAAAAGCACGTGGTGCACCTTGCTAACTGCCAAACTAGGCTCAGGCAAAAGACAGTTAGGGCGTATTTATAACCTGCCCGATTGGGAAAGTATCTCGACCTCACAGTATAACGCAGCTAAATAAGAATTCCCTTGAGGAATGATGTGTTTCCACGAGTGAGCAGGATTCGCACCGCATAAAGTAAAACATAAAGTTGGAGGGCCTTCTCCAACTTTATGCTTTACTTATGCGATCCTCCGCTCTCTGCACCCAGCCGCTTCTAGATGAATTTTTGAGGCCCTTGTCATCCCAAACGTACAATTCATACAAAAAGTTTAAAATAAGAAAATATATCTTGGCACACTAATGGATAACTTGATTAACACCGCTGATTCAAGCTAATATTAGAACAAGAACTGATTCAACCTTTTACAATATAATATTAGTCAAAAGTCGTTTAAATTCCAATCCGAAATGTAATATGTAGAACATTGAAACGTCTTTAATCGAATGGAATTCGTTTTAAACATCGATACATTTATACAGCCAAACTCTATCTTAGACGAGTGAGCACCAATTAACGCTTTCTTTTATCTCCGATGTGCCATTTCATTTGATTTACTCGCTAGCGTTTAAGCGAATGTAATTACTGCTAAGTACTCGTATGCCGACACCCTACTCTCTCTTTGCGACGGGAGGTACGGGGTCATTCTGTACCTATTTGCACCGTACCTTGGGTTTAATTAGAATTGCGTCTTCATTTGTTTTGACGAGTGTGAAATTACACGTTTACGTACAGCAAATAATATATCTGTGAATGCACGTGTTATTACTACTGAGCTATGATTAAAGTCATGTAGAAAATTATATTTTTATCCCAGCAATTTTACCTTTAGCTCTACATTACTTATACTGTGGCTCTACTATGAAAACTCGCTTCAACAAATATTTAATTATTTATCTCCGCTTACGAAGGAGGCCTTGGTTCAGCCGATCCCTAAAAAAGGTTTGCTCAGATCTGTACAACTACAGACCCATTCCCATCACATCCTTGTACACCAACAAACAAACTTGGTAACGCGCGTGTGATGCCCCTGGTGTTACAGGCGTTAATAGGCTGCGGTAACTGCTTCCCATCAGGCGGTCAGTATACTTGTTTGCTACTTTAGTAGTTTTCCAAAATAATGAAAACTATCAACAACCAACTGGTCTTAGAAAATCACCAGCTGATTAATGATCGCCAATATGGCTTCCGCCGTGGTCGCTCGGCTGGTGATCTTCTGGTATATTTGCCTCACCGTTGGACGGAGTCAATGGAAAGTAAGGGCGAGGCTTTGGCTGCTAGTCTGGACATAGCAAAAGTCTTTGATCGGTTGTGACATAATGCACTATTGTCCAAACTTCCTTCTTTTGGGTTACCCGAAAGACTTTTCACAAGGATAACCAGTTTTCGAGCGAAGCATTAAAGTTGTAGTTGATGGAGCACGCTCGGATCCATTACCTCTGAACAAGGCTATGTATTGTCCCCCACATTGTTTCCATTGACATGCGTCAATGACATGCTGAATGTACGCAACATCCATTGCTATCAGTATACAAAATTTCAACCCGATCCGCTCAGTGGTTATTGTGCGTTGACTAATCAACCAGTAAGAAACGGACGCCTAATTATAGATAGAACCTTTCTATAATAATAGTGTACTGACCTATCTGTAATAATAATGTACTAACAGACCGTAGACACTGGAAAAGATCTCCGAAACCCGTTAGTTATAAAACGGTCTTCTTCCGTTTTCTCTCAGGTAGAAAACAAGCATATGACAAATCTTTGCATCCTTTCTCAATGTTTCTACATAGAACGATCCACTAAATAGCGAAAAAAAAATGCTGCACTCATTAAAATATATTATTACCTTAATAGCTTCTTACTCCTTCTGATTAAATTCGTTGTGAGTTCCAAGGCAGCCGTACCCACGGGACTGCAATGGACTTCACTGTTCACTACCTTTTCTGGCGGTCGCCGCTGTTAACCCTGGCTACACAGGAGACAGAGTGGTGAGAAGTGTGGTGGGCCCCCGTCCCGTTACTACCTTAATAAATACATATTTATTATTATTATTTTATATATAGGGAAGGGTGACCCACCTGATCGCTTGATCATGTACCTGATGGATAGTAATCACCACCGTCTATAGAAATCAGTAACACCAAGGGGTCGCCGGTCCGTTGCCAGCCTTTTAAGGGTAATATCTGTTCTTAACAGCTCCAATGTCTTATTTATTTGGGAACTGCTGAGGGAAATTGATTCCACAATTTCACAGTTCTTCTAAAACGGAAATGTCTTAAAAACCTTACAATACGTGGTAGATCGCCAATTATCAAGATGATACGGATGGAATTTTAATTTATGGTTGTACGATAGTGGAACTCAGCGGCAAGTATCAAATCAAATAGCTCAACCGAGCACTCCCCGTGGTATAATTTATAGAGTACGTAAAAAGATGCAATATCTCTACGTGTAGAGAGCGAGTCCAGCCGATCAGAGATCATTGGGTCACCGACGATTCGAACTGCTCTTCATTTTATGCGATCAAATGAATCAAGTAAGTACCTACTGAGGCACATCGGCCTAGAGATGTGATTCCATATGAAGCCTAACCTGGGCTTTATATAGTTGAAGGCTAGTATGATGCAGTGTAAAATACCTTCTGGTTTTACTAATGACGCCAATATTTCTAGAGACCAATTTGGCCTTGCACTCCAAGTGACCGCAAAACTGAACATCACTCGATCTGTTAACACTTAAGATACCAATGCTAGAACTAGGGCCTTAACCTGAACCTTCTAATCTAGGAGCTACGACAAATAGGGACTTTTTTGCCGTAAATGCGCAAACTTGTGTTTTCGAGGGATTCGGCTAGGCCAAGATTAATCTACCCTAATCGGAGACCCTAAGAAACGTCTCCATCTCAGACACAAGTTTTGTTCAGTGCTCATCGAAGCAATCCCGAGTAACATTACTTTAACCAGTGCATCTTGCGTCCACGGTACTGTCAACTGCATTGCAACCGCAACGGAGATATCCGCTAAAGAAGAATCTTTGAAAATTCCAACCGAATACCTGGATACGGGCGTACGAAGGCGCAAGCGAGTGTCATTATAAAAGAGGAAAGGTAACTCCAGTAGTGAACCATTGACCATAAATTTAATTTGACCGTCGGCCTCCAGTTCAGACCAGACGGGGAGCAGCGTATGCAACTGTTCACTAAAAATCTATAATTTGGGCACCGCCATTAAAATTCGTCCAACCATTATTTTCTGGCGCGGTTGAAAGCATAATAACATGTCATTACTTCATCCTTTTCTAAAAGCCTTTACGAGGCAGGCACTAGTTACATAATTCATGTTTTTATAGTTTCTACAATTATTAGACATCTCCATAATTTGACTTTTAAATACTAAATGCATGCATACTAAATGAGTTCCTAATTATTTTTGGAAAAAGAAGTCTAATCTAGTATATCGATAAAACTTTTAATATCAATTTGTTGGAGAACATATAATTTAGAAATTGACACGTAAAAATTATCAAGTAGACAATTTTTAAAACTTTTAAAGAACTTTTTTGTAACGATGAGTACAAGTATAATTAATTTTAATGGATTTAGAATAAATGGAAAAGAATTACCGACGCGACGACGCAACGCAGCAAAACTCAGCCGTATCTTACATTAGATGTAGGCATTAACGACGCATCATTTGTATGGAATTTGCCAGATTGTGGCATACGTTAAAACACTACCACAACACAAGTAAACTAAGCTACCACCAATAATAAAGCTATTGCCTATAATGTTCCTATTAGAAACAATGCTCTCCGTAAGCGGTGGAGCGCAGAGCACTCTCTATTGAAACAAGTCACAACTTTTGTTTCTTGACCTGTATTGTCCCCACGATTTTAACGTCATCCAACATGTAACTTAAATACAAGGAGTTAAAGTAGCATTTCTAACAAGTTATAATGCACATTGTTGCTACTGGCTGTTGCATATTCTGTTAACCTGTCGTGGGCGTCCATATTTCCTTTTTTATCCCAGGATATAACGGAGTCATAATCAGCGACACGTTACAATGTATATTGTAGGGAAGTAACAATCTCTTTTGTCTAGGAGTAATTTTTTTTAAGCCTTAACATAATATTAACGTAACGTAATATTGGGGTGTAAGTAGTTCATCAACATCTTTGAATCAAAGAATGGTGCACTCTGCTAACTTACAGACTGGGGAAGTACCTCCGCCTCACAGAATACCGCGGCAAAATAACAATTCCCTTGATGATTGTTGTGTTCCTGCGAGTGAGTGATCACCAGAATGGAAGGAGTTGCTGTGGTGGCAGCGGGGATAGCGGCGCGCAATCGATATTTCATGTTGCGAGCTTTAATATGGCTACGGTAACCGCTTCACATCAGGTGGGCCGTACGCTTGTCTGCAATCCGACGTGGTATAAAAAAAATATATACAACGAGTGTAACGAAGGCTGTACTTGTTCCGCATTACACTCGCCCGGCTTCAAAAACTTTTCGCTTCTAGTTATTATAGGACACAAGAACAAAGTCCATTCAGCTGATGTAGAGATTACCTCGTACAAAGACACGGCTAACTTTGTTTAATAAATTACATGCATCACTGCATTTTATAGAACAAAGTACAAACACTAAGTTAAGACTTCACATGTGCCTTCATCCCACGCATATTGGAATCGGAAAAATCGTCTGTCCTTAGCCTGGATTCATTCGTCAGTCACTGAAACATCGAAGTGAGTTAAACACATTTTAGCAATATTTTTGTATACTACGTGTGGTGCCAAACAAGTATATGCCCCTCCTGATGTACATCGGCTAGCGAGCGACGTTACTGTAGCATACAGACAATTGCAAAACAACACTCTTCAGCACTTCGATCTGGAGGACTGCAAAAACCAGTCTTGCCAGTAGCATAATTATCTACATCGAGTTGGGCCGAAAAAACATTTGTGTATGTTTGTATGTAACACGCTAACTCTCGAACCACTGGGTCGATTTTAATAAAATTTAGTAAGTTTATAGGTACATACATTTTTTAAAATACAATTTAAGTTCGTTTGGCAACGGCCCCATGAAATCGGATTGGTTGTTTTTGAGATATTGATGTTAATGCGAAAATAAACTACAAACGCTAACCCGATTTTGTTGAAACTTAGTAAAAAAAGTAGGTCATATACATAAAATTATACCTGGTTTTACCATCGCGAGGTCTCAGCGAGCGATTAATTAAGTACTTAGTTAAATCTAATAAAGCATCAAAATAATTAATTAGGTTCGTAATTGAACGATAAAATATTTAATACTAGCTGACCCGGCGAACTTCGTACCGCCTAACAGTCAATGAATGTCGTGTTACTTACGTTACAATGAATATAAAATAAATATTAAGTCCAGTACTTTATTAAGATAATAACAAAAAAATATAAAAATACAAAAATCAACTATTTTAATACCAATAAATATGTTAATCCACAAAACAATTTTCAAAACAAATCAGAGATAACTTCTGTGACCAATCCAATGTTTTTCTGTGAAAAATAAATGGAGTGAGACCAATCGATTTGACTTTTTTTTTATAAATTAAGTCATTTCTCATTAATTTGTTCTATATTTAAGGAGCTTGATAGACATTTCTGAACGCGCGATTTGGCAACCAATATATATCTCAATCCTTTTCCAACTGACACTATTTGTATTGGGAAATATTTTTTCTTTTATTTTAATTTTTACGTATATTTTCCAATGTTTTAATAGTTATTGTCCCGAGGAAGACAAATCCAAAAACACAAAAATCATAAAAATCGGTCCAGCTGTTTTTGAGTTACAAATGGTATAACTATAGATACAGTTCGATCTTAGTAGTTTCCCGTTTTAAAAGTTTCGTTCGTTTGATATCGATCAATACCCTTCATTCGCGGAATAAAACGGATCGCAATAAAAAGTTAGGCGTTCAAATGACCGATTAAAAGCACAAACATCGCAATCGTAACGTTCCGCGCTGACGACTGCGTTAATTAATAAAATTCTTAATTACGCTCTTATTGATTCGGGCGTCAATTTACTTCAACCTTCGATCATTAATACTAAGCGAAAACTTGAAATGAAATGAAATGCTTATTCTTCGTCTGTAATAATACGTCAAAAGACGTCTATCAGCAATGTCTTTATTTTTTATTTTTTTTTTACACAGCGCTATCTAGTCCCAATTTAAGCGCAAAGCTTGTGTTATGGGTACTAGACAACTGATAAATGTACTTAAATAAGTACCTTTTTTTTTGTAAGTACATAATTATAAATCATGTTAAACATAGAAATCACCCAGACCAAGACAAACATACATGTTCATGCACACAGATGTTTGTCTTGTGCGGGAATCGAACCCGCGACCTCGGAGTCAAAGTGGTCATTGCTAACCATACGACCACCGATCTCGTCAAATTTGTGTATTTATGCTATTACATACTAGCAAAAAGTATAGTTGTCAACCCTTAATCATCTGCTGGGACACGGCTCTCCTCTCAATCGAACGGGTTTAGAGCATACTCCACCACAATGCTCAACTGCTGCTTGGCAGAGCTATCTTTGAACCAAAGCCAACCTAACCTGCACGTCGTGCAGCCTGCTGAATGACAAAAGAGGCTCTGGCGAAAAGAGTAGTAGGGCATAGCATATTTGTAAGCTGCCCGACTGGGGAAGAACCTCCGTCTCACAGAAAACCGCAGCCAAATAACAATTCCTTTGATGGTTATTGTGTTCCTGCGAGTGAGTAAGGTCACCAGAAAGAAAGGAAGGAAGGAGTATAGGCGGGCAACGGTTCGGCGATCCCTTAGTGTTGCTGATCTCCATGGGCGGTGGTGATAGCTTTCTATCAGGTGACCCACATGCTCGTTTTCCGCCCTCTCATGTAAAAAAATGTAGCTAGTTCTACGTGTGAATATACCAGTACTCGTATATCTATACCAGGTTCAATAGTTTTTCAAGTATCGAATAACCATCGCGAGGTCTCAGCGGCGAACGACTGATTAATTAGTAAAAACTAATAAAACATCACATTGCCGTGTGGTTTCCGGCAGATTAGAATAGAATCACTCCGTCTCTTCCCGTGGATGTCGTACAAGGCGACTAAGGGAAATACATTATAAAACATCGATCAGGCCTCTCCAACCCGTCTGGCTAGCGTGGGGAGTGTAGGCCAAATCCTCCTTCGTCTGGGATGGACGAGAGAGGGTCGTGCTCCTGTAGTGGAGACTAACGACAACAGCCCCCTTACCACCAACTCTTATTGCGATTCAATAACTGAATAGAATGCTTATTCATACCAATGAATAAGCGACTCTATTTCAAATAGGATAGAGTATCTATATATTCTATATTATCTATCTATCGATAGAGTATCTCTATCCTATTTGAAATAGAGTCGCTTATTCATTGGTATGAATAAGCATTCTATTCAGTTATTGAATCGCAATAAGAATTGGTGGTAAGGGGGCAGTTGGAAGCGATGGCTTAACGTGCTGTACGAAGCATGGAGAAGCGAGCCAATGTTTTTCTGCTGTATTTTGTATGTAAAATTACAGATTTTGACAATGAAATTCGTGACGTAATCTTGGCAACATACGGGAAGAACATACCTTGTGTCTTTCTACCATGAAGTAAATGCTAGCAATGGCCAACTAGCTAGCTAGCTAGCAAAAGCCACCTGTTTGATCCCCGCACAAGTCAAACATTTGTGTGCATGAACATGTTTGTTTGTTTTGGTCTGGGTTTTTTCTATCGATTATAACTATGAATTTAGAAAAAAATATATATTTATGTGCATTTATCAGTTCTGTTGTCTTGTACCTATAGTGCAAGCTTTGCGTTTAATTTGGGACTAGATGGCGCTGTGTAAATTGCCCAGAAATATTTAATATAAACAATTAATCATAATTAAAACATACAAACATCCCTAGCGTGTGATAAAGTAGACATTAATCGATTTCCGAACAGTGCCTCTGTTGGCGATGACTCGTCAGTTCAACGCCGTCCCATTGTTATGCAATTCGGAACCAATGGCTGACCTCGGGCGGGAGACGCAATTTGATACAACATCCATGATAACTAATTGGTAACGGCGATGCGTAGCACACACCACAAAAAATATGGTAAACTAAATCCCACCAAAAACATAAATGTAAAAAAGGAGAGCCAAGTTCAATACAAAAATTATGCTTGGCTGTGGGCTTCGCCGCAAAAAGAATGGAGATCTAAATGAGTGCCAAGTTCTATGCAAAATCCAAATATGTATTTATAGGAACAAAGTATCATTATGAACAAGTATTAAACTCTATTTCTTTGCTTTATTGGATACCTATAACAATTTGCTGTTATTAATAAGAAAACCATGCAGCGGAAACGCAACTTGTTCATAATGATACTTTGTTCCTATAAATACATATTTGGATTTTGCATAGAACTTGGCACTCATTTAGATCTCCATTCTTTTTGCGGCGAAGCCCACAGCCAAGCATAATTTTTGTATTGAACTTGGCTCTCCTTTTTTACATTTATGTTTTTGGTGGGATATCATTACTTTTTGTAAAGAAAACTACGTAATGAGATTTAATGTTTTATCTTGCGTTTCCGCTGCATGGTTTTCTTTTTTATGCTATTGTCTACATTCTCTTGAATGTTAGAGATAATAGTGCGCATTGGCATAGGCATAGCAGTCCATCGTTGCAGATGAAATTCAGCTATTTATCTACTTTAGTAGTGTAATTACTTAATAGGTTGATGACGTCACACTGTGACTCGCACAGTAGAAATATAAGATGCAAAAATTCGTCAGCAACACAAACCTTCCTGGTAGCTCAGTTGAAAGAGCACTCGACCGGTCATCGAGAGGTCGTGGGTTCAAATCCCACCTAGGGGGGGCAGGTGAATTTTTCCATTTTTCAAAAAATATTTATATGGCAAGTTGACCAAGACAACTATTTAAATAATAATAAGTTTGTATGAAGCCACATATAACATACGCACATTCATGCTTTGGACAGACGTCACTGTTTATATTATAATAGTTAACCACGCGACATTTGCGGTATTTGTATCGAGTGGCCGGGGTGTGCTATTAGTCCTAAAATTTTACCCTTCTAAGTGTTGTACGTATCCGTGCAATAGAGCCTATCCTCCGTTATGATGCTTTTATTATATATTTTTCAGAACTAACCTTTAACTTAAAATAGTAGATTGTGTACTAATAACGCAGAGAAATATTTTAAAGGTGAGAGCGTTTTTGTATCCAGATCGGAGCAAGGGATTCTAGAGTAGAATCCCGAGCGCAGGAGGGATTTTAAAGTAGAATCCTGAGCGCAAAGAGGGATTCAAAGTATGTCGCTCGAGCTTTAAAATAGTGTTGCTCCCAAGGTGTCTTTATCACCCTCTATGAGAAAATAAGTAAATGCAACTATGAATATGTAACAATAATATTTTCATTCTCACTACTTGAGGAAGACACATTCATTTTTAAAAACTAAATTCGAATTCCGAATTTTTATTCTTTCGCCAACTTTTTTTTTAATATGTCAGGCGTGTGGACGTTCTTTGAATATCGCTGCGCTCAAAAATCGGCAGTTAGATTCAAAAAAAGAAAATACAATATGTATTTTCAACTTTCTCATAAATTATTTCAAGATATTTTGTATAGAGATTGCAACCCGGTATGTTTTCCAACCCGGCCGGGTCCGGTAACATTCGCCGCCAACCCGGCCGGGCCCGCCGGGTTGGCGTGTTAGGATGAAACCTTTAAAGTATTTTATGAAAATTTGCTTTATTTGGAATAATATTTATTTAAAACCAGCAAATCAACAATAATCAGTCTCAAAATCACGAGTTTTTAATACAGAATTAGTTAGTTTAACTTATGAACGGAATAGTAACATTAGTGTTACTAATTAAGTTTAAGCAAGCATTAGTATTCAGTAATTAGGTTTAGGATAGAAATGATCTTCCACGCGCTGATGAAATGCCTTGATTTAGAGGATTTCGAGAAAAAGAGAGTTTGGAAAGTAGTCAGATTATTTAAGAAGTCGCCCGCAATTTAATTGCTAATACTCTACAGAGTAAAGAGAAAGACCTGCTTGCTTAAAGTTAATTACTAATACTAATGTAACTATTTGAAAACATAGTATTAGAATAAGAAACTCGCGGTTCGCAGCGCTTGCCATGCCAATTTTCTACAAGTTGGGGCTTCCGTGCCGCAGTTTCCGTACCTACCGGGCCCGGTATGAATGGCCGGGCCCGGTGGATGTCTAAAAGGGCACCGGGCCCGGCCGGGTCCGGCCTGGCCGGGCCCGGTTTGCAATCTCTACTTTTGTACTAAAAAATGCTTTTAATATTCTGTCAATTCGGTTTCCATATTTAGATATCATACATTTTTTCGACACTCAAGGGACGTCAAATTAACTGTAGAAATGACGCACGAATACCTACACAATCCTATGAAATTGATACACGCCCGCACGCATACAACGGTACATAGCTCACTGCCGAAAGTGAATTAACACGAGGAATAAAATAAGTTACTGTTAAACGGTTGACATTCAATTTTCTGACTGATAAATCGACTAAGTTATCGACTCGACTCGCGTTTCGATACTCTCAAACGGATGGTCATTACTTTAAATCGTGGTGTGCAATAAAGAAGTCCACAATGGACCTTAAATTTGCTGGAGGTCAGACGGGCAATGCTCCCATAGATTCCGCTTAGTCAGCCGCTCTAATTATATACTGCTAACAATAGATATCGCTTCTTGCATCTCCTTTTGTCAAAATACGGTTTTACATTTACAATGGTAACGAAATGTTGGCTAGCTGGCTGGGTATTTTGACTAAATTGCATGTGAACACTTCTAATACGTATACTACTCACTAACTCTCATTAGGTACTGACAATTACAACTATACGGAAAACATTGCCTTTTTGACGGCCGCCGCTGTTAATCCTGGCTACACGGGAGACACAGTGGTGGGAATGTGTGGTGGGGTGGAGTGGGGGGCACCTGATAAAACAATAATAAATAAAAAATATTCTTGGATAAATTACACACTGCCATGTAGTCCCAAACTAAGCAAAGCTTGTAGGTACTATGGGTACTAGGTAACTGATACTGTACTTAAATACATTTTCCTTTTTTGTAAGTAGGTACATACATATAATACATAGAAAACACCAAGACCAAGACAAACACACACAAATATTTGCCATGTGCGGGGATCGAACTCGAGACCCCGGAGTCAAAGTAGCCATTGCTAATCCTTTAACTACCGGTACGTTAGTACTATTACTTATACTGTGCTACCGGGCTAATTAATAACCAAATATTTTTCTTGATATTTGTTATTCTACATATTGTTTGTAGATTGATCAAATATTTTAATTTACTGTACGCCCATTCGCTACACATGCGATGGAAAGACGACATCGTAAAGCTGGTGGGCATCAACTGGATCAAAGTGGCCCAAAACAGAAAGAGATGGAGGAGGTTGAAGGAGGCCTATACCAATATGGTAGAGAGTGGGCTGAGATGATGATGATGATGATGTACGCCCATTAAGTAAATAAACGGTGTCATTGTTATGATAATAATTTATACACTTATTTTTACACACAGGAAACAGCAGGAGCAAGCTCAAGGCTCAAATATTTTATGTAACAATTTATATTCTTGGAAGTAAAGAATTGAATTGAACAGAACTGTGTACAGAAATTACCTACTAGGTATACAATGCCTATCAATAATGCAAAGATATATTACAAATAAAATATTCAATGTCTATGTCAGATAACGTTAAAGTCTTTCAAGATAAAGCACCAAAATCATATATGTAAGTGTACAACAGCCCCCTTACCATCAACTCTTATTGCGATTCAATAACTGAATAGAATGCTTATTCATACTAATGAATAAGCGATTCTATTCGATTTGAAATAGAGTCGCTTATTATTAATAAGCGATTCTATTCAATTTGAAACAGAGTCGCTTATTGTTAATAAATAAGCTATTCTATTCAA
The DNA here is from genome assembly GCA_937001555.2 of Hypsopygia costalis. Classification (NCBI taxonomy): domain Eukaryota; kingdom Metazoa; phylum Arthropoda; class Insecta; order Lepidoptera; family Pyralidae; genus Hypsopygia; species Hypsopygia costalis. The sequence goes on from OW443335.2 coordinate 9,481,982, forward strand.
TTTGAAATAGAGTCGCTTATTATTAATAAGCGATACTATTCAATTTGAAACAGAGTCGCTTATTGATAATAAATAAGCGATTCTATTCAATTTGAAATAGAGTCGCTTATTGATTGGTATAAATAAGCATTCTATTCAGTTATTGATAGGGTTTGGGTCCCGGGACGTCTCGAGTCTCGAAGTTCCGGGACTTTTCTTAATTTTAGTTGTCTCGAGTCCCGGGACTTGAGATTCGAGACTCGAGACGAGACAAGATTATCGAAATTCATTTTTATTCTCAAATAATTGAAGGAGCATAGCGCCATCTGTAAGTTTATTGAATAACTATGTGGTCTTGGTGCACAAAAGATCCAAGAGGGTCGACGTGCCACCGGTGCTGCGGCGCTGGACCCATTTCAAGATACGTGGTCTGCTAAGTAACTACAGGTTAACTAATGGGCCTTTTCATCACAACTTTTTTTTTATGCGCATGCGTTAGCATCAGCCATCTTTTTCGTACTGTTTTTTGTAAACAACCATACTAAAGTACCCGCTACCCGTATCAAAAATTAAAACATCGGACGCGCAGCATGCGCCACCATTGCGTTTTTTTTTTTTCGAAATACCGAATTGATTTCGGAAAGCCAAGGTCACTTTACATTACTACTTTTTGATACTCTACACGAATCCGAAGTCAGAATTTCGAAATTTTGAGTTTCATGGCAACGGACGGACAGACAGAACGACTTTTTTTTCGAAATTCCGAATTGATATCGGAAAACCAAGGTCACTTCACATTACTACTTTTTGAAGCTTTATACGAATCCAAAGTCAGAATTTCGAAATTTTGAGTTTCATGGCAAAGGACAGACAGAACGACCGGACGATTTCATAAGCTCAATGAATTTCGCTGAATATTAATTAAAACCATCATTATTTTTTGGAAAAAGTGGAAAAAAGGGATGTTAGGATAATTGACTTTTTGACTCTGAAATACATTTGAACTTTCATTGGGTGTATTTAAGATATTTAGCCATTTCCCCTTGTCAACTGTTTGGTCCACTGGCACATTATTCTTAATTGCATTTTTGACTCTGTAAATATCATAAATCTTTTATATATTATCTCATATTAAACATTTCCTTTATGATAAAACCTACTAAACATATTAAATTCAGCATTTACATTTGTCTAATTAATAACCTCAAATATAGAGTATAGCCCCAAAATATTAATTACTTATTTTATAAATTATTTACTCCCATAAATAATACTCAAAATATATTTTCAATTCTTACAAATAAATTAACATTATTAATAAGAATAAAATTGTAAATATTAATTTCGTTTATAAGTTTTAAGCTAGTACACAACTGTTGATGCCCAACTACTCAAATAGGTCACTTTTCGTTTAATAACTTTAAGTAAACATTTAATTTTCTGTATAATAAATGTTGATTTTTTACAAAGAATTGGCTTTTTTTAATAGGTACAATTTTAAACAAAAAACTAACTTAATTATAATTTTACGAAAGCTCTACTAAAAAAAAAACAAAAAGTCTCGAAGTCCCGGGAATTCCCGGGACTTTGACTGTAGGCTGTCTCGTGTCCCGGGACTTTGAACTTGTCGGGAATTCCCAAACCCTAGTTATTGAATCGCAATAAGAGTTGATGGTAAAGGGGCAGGATGAGGAACTCGATGACATCGCTTGGCGTGTCAGTCTAATCGAACACGCAACCTCGACCGTAACCTGTCTATGGATGGGTGTATTTATCTTGAGCTAATCCGTGCTTCGGAGTGCACGTTCAGCCGTTGGCCCCGGCTGTTGTCTTTAGATGACAGCCATTAAGCCAAGTTAGGGGCCTTTAGGCGGCTTGAAAATACTGGCCTAAGCCAACCCGCAGTTGAGCAGCGTGGTGGAGTATACTCTTAACCCTTTCGAATAAGGGGAGGCCTGTATCCCAGCAGTGGGATAAATAAAGGCTGACAACCACGACGATAAGATGAAGTTACGAATCTGGATTTCATAGTATATATGTATGCTATCATACTTATGTAAATAATAAATCATTGATCTATTATAGTCATTCATGTAAGCGAGTCAATTTAAACTTAAATTGACTTCTCTTGCTTTAATTTATTATAGTAACTCGATCATATAAATGTCGTAAACGGTTATGACATGTGAGAATCACGTCTGAGTTTCTGCAATCAATTCTATCATCGGGTCAACCGTTAGAACTTCACCAACATGTACATACATTTCATACACCCACACAAATCATCCAGTTAATATACCACCATTTTGAAAATTATAACCTCCAATTAATAATTTTTACGCTGCGTTATTTATGATGCATAACTGTATGTAATACGAGAAGATTACACGGGTCGTATATAATTATTAAGAAGTTATTGATTCTACAAATCTTTTCAACATACGAAGAGGGCGTAATGATATCATAATAAAATCCACTTTGAATTATCATATAATTCCTTCTATTGCAAATGATTCTAACGTGTTATTTAATAAATGAACCCTGTTATGCAGAATAGCTCCAACCAACAAGCTATGGCAAATTGTATCATCATCATCATCATCAGGTTGTGTTAGTGTCCACTACAGGAGCACGACCCTCTCTCCTTGTACGACATCCACGGGATGAGACGGAGTGATTTCTTTTCTAGTATACCGGAAACCACACGGCAAATTCAGTGATATACATAGCGAGAAACTTCAAATCGAGTTTTATATATTCGCAACAGATTCTTGTAGTTTGATGACATATGCTTCACAAAACTTCTACTGCATTTTTTTTATACTACGTCGGGTGACAGACAAGCATACGGCCCGCCTGATGTGAAGCGGTTACCGTAGCCATATTAACGGTCGCAATATAAACCGCTACCCCCGCTGCCAACGCAGCCTTTTACTTCCTTTCTGGTGACCTCACTCACTCGCAGAAACACAACAACCCTCAAGGGAATTGTTATTTGGCTGCGGTATTCTGTGAGGTAGAGATGCATTCCCCAGTCGGGTAGCTTACAATTACGCTCCCTGCCTCTCTTATATTTTTATTCCTATTAAACTTTAAATAGCTTTAACTTAAAAGTAACCAAATGTCGGTTGGTTCTGTTCTGCATAATAGGGACCAATTTGCTTTGAGGCGATCTCCAATCCGTTACTTTTGCTTATGGTCACAGATTAGTCTATGGTATGATCGGGTTAGGTCTCATGCCATAGCAAATAGGCGGCACGAATGTTTATTATGAACGCAAACAAAAACTTGTACCTGAATACAACCGGAAAATAACGAAATATTCTCTTGAGAAATTACGAGTTCATAACCAATAAAGTATCGAGAAACTATAAGTACCTAAGCTCTAACAGGCTAATTACCTGAGTATGTGCATGGCGAAAATTTTACAAAATTACCTGGATAAATAAGCAATACTGTTCTGTAAACTATAGAATAAATAAATATATAAATATTTCTGGACAATTTACACAGCGCCATCTAGTCCCAAAATAAGCCTAAAGCTTGTTGGGATGCTAGACAACTAGGGATTGCAATCCGGAAAACCGGATCCGGTAATCCGGCGGATCCGGCATTATTAAACGGTTACCGGATCCGGTACTAATATACCGGATCCGTACTACGGATCCGGTGCTAGCAATTTTTGGCAAAATAATAGATCTCTGCATGAGTAGGTACTTTAAATGCATTGCGCGTGGTGTCACAATTAACACTATTTATTTTCTACGATCCTTTTTTCAAAATAAAAATGATTTTCGTATAATATACCTATAATGAATATTAAGACAATTATTACTTAAAATTCTACTTAAAATAATTATTTATCGTAAGCTGATTAAACTAAAGAGTTGTAATTATAAAACAAACTCATTATTGTGATAATTGTGCCATTCTTTAGACAGATTCAAAGTTACTTACTAAAATAATGGATCTATCTGTGAAAGTGAAATCTAGGAAGACTGAGCTATTCGTTAGTCGATACATCGTTAAAATTTTACTGGTTACCTGTACTACTAGATTTTAATTGTTTGCTCGTTGTCTAATCTTACCATTAGATTAGAAATAAAATTGATTTTATATATTTTTTATAAACTACCTATATAAAGTATGTACATGACACTTGATTCACTTACTAACAGTTCATTTTGAATTGAAAAGCGAAAATCATTCTGATTTTATCAATCCGGCCGGATCCGGTCGGATCCGGCCGGATCGATGGGAATCGGGTCGGATCCGGCCGGACTGAAAATGATGCCGGATTGCAATCCCTATAGACAACTGACAAATGTACGTAAATACATTTTTTTTGTAAATACATACTTACAATACATAGAAAAACAAACAGACATGTTCATGCACACAAATGTTTGTCTTGTGCGGGGGTCGAACTCATATTCTCGGAGTCAAAGTAACCATTGCTAGCCATTCGACCACCGGGCTCGTCAATATTGTATAAGGATAAACTAGTTTATTTTTCGACCGATACGATCATAATTCCAGCACTTAGCCATATCGTACCGTGCAGTTCCACATCTGAGCGGATCTCCAAATAATATTGCTTTTGCGTAAGGCACATACTATCCACTAAACAATAAACACCTCTAGATCACAAAATAATTATAACAAACTAACTTATTCTTGATCGATTGAAATACATCTAGCCCAGAAAATTGATGATTTACTGACCTACAATAGCATAAAAATCACCGCTGCTCAGCCAATGTAATAGCAGCAGTGTAGTAAGAAATTATCATATAACAAGAATAAACCAAAAATCTTTTTTTTGTTATTAAGTTTACTTGCTGTGGAACACAGCAAGTAAACTTAAGTAGTTCGTAGTTCATCAAGCCGTTTCATTTAATACCCACATCACACGGGTTAATGTAGAAATTATATAATAAATACGCCATTTTGTGGTAGCCGCCATATTGGATTAAAAATGGCAGCATTTATTGTAATCGGCCATTGTCATGAGAACCAAGTTACTATGCCAAACATTGGCTTAATAGCACACTGGAAACTAGATCACATTTAACTTTGATTTGATTACTGAAACCGCGATGAAACTAAAGAAAATCTTGTAATAAAATTACGTCGAATTGCCGAAAACTTCCTTTGCTGTAATTGGTTTTACAGTTCAATAAGCAAAGAGCCATTTATTAACCAGGCACTCGGATCACACTGAATAATAAATCCGAATTTGTCTCGTCTAATTGGGAGAACTGGGCTGAGCGCTCCTGCTGGGAAATTGCACCACTCTTCCAACGAGGGCACTCGAGTACAGCACTGCGTGCCAAATTGGCCAGGACTATTATTAAATTGAACTACATAATGTCTTGTCTATTTACCAAATTATGCCTTGAGAAGCTCGCGAGTGGAGGAAGTGGGTAATATTTTCATATAATGTGTTTCTGAGCGCAACTGGGTTGTAGGTAACTTCTTTTTAGACGGCAAGAAAATTACCGGACTAAGTATATCGTATTTTTTTTATATACTACGTCGGGTGTCAGATAAGCATAGGGCCCGCTTGATGTAAAGGGTTCCGTACCATTATCTATAAAAACGGTAAAAAAAACACGTTTGTTGTATGAGGGCTCCCCTTAAATATTTGTTTTATTTTAATGTAATTATTTATTTTTAAAGTGAATATATGTATAACTAAATGTTATATGAGTATATCTAGCGTCTACCTATTGCCGTTATCAATTGCGAGCATTTTTGCTCGCAATTGATAACGGCAATAGGTAGCAAAAAAAATCACGTTTGTTGTATGGGAGCACCCTTAATTATTTGTTTTATTCTGTTTTTTAGTATTTGTTGTTATAGCGGCAAAAGAAATACATCATCTGTAAAAATTTCAACTGTCTAACTATCGCGGTTAATGAGACACAGCCTGGTGACAGACGGACGGACAGACGAACGGACGGACGGACGGACAGCGGAGCCTTAGTAATAGGGTTCCTTTTTACCCTTTGTGTACGGAACCCTAAAAACATGCTATGAAATTAAAAGTACGAGTATGTCGCGCGATACGCAATATACTTACTCAAAACACAAGGGTATAATTTAAACATGTGTTTCCTTAACATAAATCGTATAAAAATGAAACCGAATCATCTTCTATCGTGCGTACGCACGGAGGTACTGAAGGACCTTCATAAATAACGGTTAGGCCCGCACCTGTCCTCCGGAAAAACGTTCGTATTGAAGCAATATTGCACTCCTATTTGTTTGCTCGCCTCTGTAGAAATCTCAAAGGGAAACGAGTCTGTATTTATAGACATCATCATCATCATCATCATCATCATCAGGTCATTTTAGTCTCCACTACAGGAGCACGACCCTCTCTCGTCTGTCCCAGACAGAAGGAGAATTTGGCCTACACTCCCCACGCTGGCCAGACGTGTTGGGGAGGCCTGCCCCCTTACCACCACCTCTTATTGCGATTCAATAACTGAATAGAAAATGCTTATTCATACCAATGAATAAGCGACTCTATTTCAAATTCGCTTAATTGTAAGAGTCGCTTATTCATTTGTATGAATAAGCATGCTATTCATTTATTGAGATTTCAAAAGAGGTGGTGGTAAAGGGGCTGATCGATGTTTGGTAATTAGAGCGGGCGCTGTATGGAGTTGAGTGTGCAAAATATGAGGACCGCATTCTATAAACAGTTTTGAATTCAGAAAAGCTTGTAGAATATGATTCTGAATGTTGCCAGGAAGTTTCTTGGTCCAATTTTTTTTTATACCCCATTCCCTTGGATATCGAGTAAATGGACTGAACAAATGCTTTACAACAATTTTAATCATTGTTTTATTGAAAATTTTCAATTGTTTCTTATGATTAAAGATACTTATAGCTACTAAGTGGAAATAAAAAAAAATTGTTGAAAAAAAAAATATTACATAAAAGGATACTTTATGTATTTTTTTTTTTAAAAGAAATGATTACATAAAATGATTAGAAAAATCTTATCGATCGACCTATACGATCCTCTTTTGAAAAAAAAAAAAGAATTCTGCTCTGCCGTGTTACTGGACATACAAACAGCCTTTGATAAGGTGTGGCACAAAGGCCTCCTGTGCAAGACAAGGACATCTCTACCCCATAGCTATTATCTACTTATAGAGTCCTGTCTCGCAAATCGAATATTTCAGGTGAGAGAGGAAGGAGAACTGACTGAACTCCTACTATTATATCCATAATATAATAGTAGGAGTTCCACATGGATCAGTGCCGACTTCCCAGAAACACTGATGTAGAAAATAAATCAAAGATCAAATGTAAATGCCAATCACTTTTATAATAAGGAAAACAAAGGAGTAATTTATAAAATGCACTTGAATGTACAATAACGCATAAGCAAAAGGAAGTTGAGTATGCAAAATGTGAGGACCGGCAATACACTTTCCATTTTTAGGAGAATGTGTATCTACATTTTGCATAATAAGGATTTGCATGTTTTGTTAGTATTATTATGTATCTCTCTTAATTCACGGGTCAAGCCCGGTCATTTGATAGGCATACGCGGGGATATAGATCCAACACGTAGAGGCCCCTTTGAGAAGTTTGATGTAATGTTGTACGCCCGCCGTGACCCGCTCCAGGATATGTCAATGGAACGACATACCCATGAGCAGGTCTCGGCAGGCGTTGAGACTATTGCGAAGTGTGATGGAAAATAAATGGGCTATGGAGATGAGATCTGGGTGAACTTAATACCGGGCTATTACAGAAGACTGAAAACTGCTTTTATTGCTAGTTATTTGCGGCAGGCGGTGGCTTGCCACTCACTAGATGGGCCTCCGAAATGCCAAAAAATCGCCGGAGGCAACACCGGTTTAGATGTGGTTTTCAGTGACGGGTTTGGTTTTGATTGGTGCATGTTCTTAGATAGGTATTACAGTGACAACTCACCAGGGGGCGCTGCAGTAAACATTTGTTTGTGAAACCAATGTTGCCAAATGCCAATAAATATCTCCAAAACTACGAGTCCGATTTTGATGCTTCAGTTTTCAGTGATGGGTTCGAGTTTGATTGGTGCATGTTCTTAAATAGGTATTACGGTGACAACTCACCAGAGGGCGTTGCAGTAATCATTTGTTTGTGCAACCAATGTTGCCATTTATCTCCAAAACTACGAGTCCGATTTTGAAGCTGTTTTCAGTGATGGGTCCGAGTTTGATTGGTGCATATTCTTAGATAGATGTTACAGTGACAACTCACCAGAGGGCGCTGCAGTAAACATTTGTTTGTGCAAAACCAAAACTACTAGTCTGATTCTGATGCGGTTTTCAATTGTAATACCTACGCTTGCTCTCTAAAAAGTTTGAAATAAAAACAAAATTAATTTTTTTGAAAAAACACACGACGGTTCAAACGTAGTTGAAAAAGGATAAAATAATTTTGAAACCCCCGACTTAAAGAATTTATGCTATGAACTTAATAAAAAATCCAAGAAAATCCGTCGGGGGCTGCCATCTCTATTTTAAATTTCAACATAAATATAAATAAGTATACAAGTTACTATAAAACTGCCAAAAACGCATATACCGTCTCCGTTCCGTTGAGGGTAAAAAAACAAACTGTACAAATATAAATGAACATTTTTGATTACTTATGTAAAAATTTCCTTTTATGTTTTTTTTTTCAGCAATATTTGTTTAATTTTTTTTTTGTTTTTTTTTTTATTTCCACTTAGTAGCTATAAGTATTTTTAATCATAAGAAACAATTGGATATTTTCAATAAAACAATGATTAAAATTGTTGTAAAGCATTTGTTCAGTCCATTTACTCGATATCCAAGGGAATGGGGTATAAAAAAAAATTGGACCAAGAAACTTCCTGGCAACATTCAGAATCATAATCTACAAGCTTTTCTGAATTCATAACTGTTTATAGAATGCGGTCCTCATATTTTGCACACTCAACTACCTGTGGCGCCTGCACTAAATGTATTTCCCTTAGTCGCCTTGTACGCCATCCACGGGAAGAGACGGAGTGATTCTATTCTAGTCTGCCGGAAACCACACGGCCACGTTTATAGACATGCTGATTAGAAATATATGATTCCAACGAAACTCATTATTCGTACAGTATTTTAAGACATAATAAGTAGTAGAAAAAAAGGTATTAACTGGGGGAGGACATAATTTAGAAAGTAGTTGAATGTTGGTACTCGTAATACTTCTTAAAATCGTTCTAATTTAAGAGCTAATTTGAGACCTATTCAAATGACAAGCTTTATTTAGTTTTCAAATGAAAACCAAGTACAATTTCTATATAAGAGAATATAAGTAACCAAAATGTGAACTCGGATTATAACCAAGACACTGAGTTCATAATGATAACTTATTTGTATGCCGCCATAGAAATTATATTACATTGATATTACAATGCAGTTAAGTGTAGTATTAGTACCGAGTTTTTTTTTATATAGGTACTACGTCGGGAGACTGACAAGACTACGGCCCGCCTGATGTGAAGCAGTTACAGTGGCCATATTAACGCTCGCAAGCTGAAATATCGCTCGCGCGCCGCCACCCCCGCTGCCAGCGTAGCAGCTCCTGCGTTTCTGGTGACCTCACTCACTTGCAGGAATACAACAACCCTCAAGGGAATTGTTATTTGCCTGCGGTATTCTGTGAGGTGGAGGTCCTTACAAAATATGCTATGCCCTACCTATCTTATCACCAGAGCCTCGTTTGTCTGTCAGCTGTGTGTGTGGCTTTGGTAAAAAAGATGTTGATGAACCACTTACACCCCTAGTGTAGTTTCTTACAATGCAGACTGCAGTTAATGTAAAATAATATGCAAAACAAATAAAAAGCCACAAAAGATCGTTCTACTATCAAACCCGCATTATATCCGAGCCGCCACAATTTACTATATGAAGTTTTCATAGACAAAAACAGAGCATGTTTACCGCCAACAGTTACCAGTTTCACTGAAGACAGTTCTTGTAAAAAACGAGACATAATCTATCTTACGTCCTTTTCACTCGTACATGGCTTGATGAATAGTGGAGAAAAAGTCACAAGATATACGAGTATTGTCGCTTTTGTACTTACCATACTCGCGGTACGTGTCGCCACAGACGATAAATTCTTGTAAACTCTGTAGGTTGACTCAATGAATGGAAGGCCTTTTAGTATCAAAGTGTCCGACCATAGTATATAGAATTGGCTGTTATAAGCATTACGTGTAGTATTGAGGTATAGTAATAGCGATAAACCATATTAGCAGTACAATGAGAGATTATGTCTAATTGCAAGTTAATTTTATAATCTAAACGAAGAACAGTTTAATTCACAGTTAGTTAAAATAACTGTGAATCCTCAGCTAAGGCTAAAGCTTTATTTAGATTAACGTATCCATCCTACATAACAGAAATATCTGGCATATAAAAGGTACCTTATAGTCGAAGAAAGTCATCTATCTAAATATATGGTTACTAACGGGCTTGCCTAAGCTACGCTAAGTCAGACCGATGGTCTGATATCTTGGTTTAATTTGAAAATATTCATTGAAATCATTATCGACTCATTACTGATCCTCTATTTCATTTTATCTCTTATCGTCTTAATCCCACCCCTTTCTCGCTATCCTACACAAAAAATCGAAGTGTCCTTTCTCTCTTCTGCTTCTTCTTTTTGTTCTTTTTCCTGCTCTTCCATTTACTTCTACTTGTTGTATTTCTAACGTAGGTACTATTGAAGTTTAAGTCTTAATTTTCCTCGCCCTTTTTCATGTCACTTACGTACCAATAAAATCGACTTTTTACATCCAACTCTCTTCCAAGCCCCGAATAATGATGAGAATAATAGAGAGGACTTTCTCTCATCATCGTTATTTCCCAATACTACTCTTCCCTGCACCATACTTTTGATATTCTACAATCTTCGTGGAATCTCCCTCGCTGGGTAAACTAGATGGAACGGGAGCATTCCTAGTCTAAGTTCTCTTATTTACTCCAAACTACTATTCACATTTTACTCATCACTGACACAGCAGTTTGTGGTATAGTATTAGCACACCCCGGCCACTCCATACAAATGTCGCGTCGTTTACTACTACATAAACAATGACGTCTGTGCACAGCTTGAATGAGTGTGTGTGCGTGCGGCGCCATACAAACTGTTCCAGATTTGTCTCAGAAGGGAGGTGAGGTCGACACGAGAGAGCGGCAGGGAGAGTCCATACTGTACGTAGTACTATTACTTATACTGTGGTATTAGGAAGAATATGGGATACTTTTTACTAAAAAAAAATTGTTGTCTGTAAAGACGATAATTTTACGTGATAACGTCATACGAAACGAACGATCGGGCGATAAGTAGAAGAAATATAGATGCGTCACAAGCCGAACGCTTAGGCCGATCGTGTCTCTCTATCGCTTGTTCCGCGCTCTCGCTTGTACACTCGGCTCAGGCGGAACGTGACAATGAGTCATGAGGCATTTTCGTACGTGCAGCTGGCGTTCATCGATTTATAAGACATTATCACATCAAAAAAAAGTAAACGTGGGCCAAGCCGCGGGTGGAAGCTAGTATAATATATTTATTAACATCATTGATTGAGTATGACTGAATTAGGTCAAACAGTAAATTATTATCACGGCACTTTTTACAGTAGGTAGCTCTACACAATGATTCATAGCTCAAACTTCAAAATATTTCTATTCTCGAGCTCGCTATCGATCTCAGTAGCATCTCGGATGTTCTGCTTCACAATGGACGAGCTATTTAGATCATCAAGATAAAACTGGACTGTGTCAACAGTACTGCCACAAACGGTGTAGATACACTTCGTTAATTCACGTGCCTATTATTCCATCTAGCACAAAGTCTGTGTAATATTCGTTTTTACCATATAGGTAGTATACGAGTACATCAGGGGTTCCCAAACTTTTAAGGTACGTAGTAGAACACTAATCAAAACTCATTTTATGGAGCTTTGATGGAACCCCACATCAAATAATTACAGATATGCAATCCTTAAAAGAAAAAAAAACGGAAAGCCTTCCCTCTCATAGCACAGGATATCCTGGTTTGAGAGGATAGGTCTTGATTTTCATTTTTTAAATAACGTATAGTCTTGATTGAATTATAGTACTTATTAAGAAATTAAATGATATATAATATGTGTTTTAAATAAAAAGGCAAACCGGCATTATGTTGTTTCACGGAACCCTAGCGACTTTTCCACTCACTTTGGGAACCTTTCGGAAATACAATACTATATACATATAAAATAGCATATTAAAATGGTGTCATTTAAGTAATGGTGCGTTGTTAGGACAAACAAGCGAGTGTACCTAATTTCAGCTTATTGTCAATCAAAAATCGGAAAAAACCTGGTACAAATATGTACATATCTGCTATTTCATAGAACGGTGCTAATTTTTTTGGTTTACATTGTTTTAATCCTAAAATTATTCCGTATACATACATACCTACAATTTATGATTCCCGCAACGCGACCTTCTACAAACACATACAAAATGGCGCGTGCCACGAGGCCAACATGAATGATCGCTGACATAATCTTTTTGTTAGGCCACCAACGTTTTCAACGGCCCACGATATGTGCATGAATGACAATAACTCGGCTGTGTGATATGAATTGCTTACCGCTCGTTTCGTAGTCTCAACAAGTCCGACAACGGTTATATCGCCCATTATGCAGTCTTCTGGTACCCATAATGGACATTTAAATCCAAATATTTCTAAGTAGTCACTGTATTTATATAATGGAACCGGCAAAGTATATAATTTAGTCAATGTATAGTCATTCTCTTAAAGGAACTTCATATTAAAGAAAGGTTATCGTAGACTGTGCAAATATGTATACTGAAGTTCTTCGCTTCGCGCATATTACCTGAAAAGAAAAGTCAATGGAGCGTCTTGTGGTCCAAGCCAAGATGCAAGGCAGGAGACTACTCCAACTAGATAGGGAGATTTAATCTATGTCTCTCACAAAATCCTCCATGTCTGAACGCTCCCGCAATGCGTCCAACAGAACCAAATGGACAAATATAACAAGAGCCGCCATTCGTAGTGACCTGCCCATGACCACGACCACTCTGCCAAGAGTGTCCGACTGAGAAGAGAAGAAGATAGTCATTCTATAAAATACCGGGTTTGTTTAAGCAATGTATGAAATAATTTAAGTATTTATATAGCTTATACACTTTACCTATGTAATCTATACGTTATTATTTTACATAGAATTACCCCAGTTGTATAGCCAATGTTTATACATTTTCTAGGCATTTGTCTAGGCTGTCGTGGCATTTCGGGGTGCACCCCGAAACTGAAAAACAAACCTTGCACCGGTTTGCTTGCATCTTGCAATAATAAATATATTTTTTCTGAAATTTATTATTAACACATTGCCTGCAATGTCATTGACAATATCTGAATACTTTGCCTTAGAAATGTTAGGCATTCTTTATAATACTATAGATTGCCGATAAATAATATGAGCGGTGTTCATAAGAGCAATTAAATCCAAAACTTTTTGTTTCATCCTTGTCTGTTTGTATGTTTGTAACCACACCACGCAAAAACTTACACGAAATTGGATGCGGTTTCCATAGATTTATTTCTAAAGGTCTAACTTAAAACCTGGTGCATGTTTCAGCTTGATATAATGTAGAAGCGGAATTATTAATTATCATTATATTAATACGTGAAGCAAAAACTGTGTAAGTACTGCTTTTTACAAAAATTGCGCGGACGGAGGAGTATGAAAATTATATATATAGAATTCAGAATGCAATTTCTTTTATTATGCATAAAAATACATTAAATCAATAAAAAAAAAAGCATTACATACACTATCATGTATTTGACACATACACGCAGATATATACTCTTTTGTTTATTGTTAAAGTCATAATTTAAATTAACTATGGTCGAATTCCGACCACTGTGCGACTACTAGTAACTGTTTACATTACGAAGGCCACGCAAATGGTGTTCCAAATATTTCTTAGTAGTCACTGTCTCGCTCCACCTTTATATTTTGATTCATACTAACCAGCACAAGAATTCAATTAATTTATTCAATCAAACGGTATGTTTTTAAAGATTGCCGTTAATAGCCATTAATATATCGATACCATTGCAATTTGATTCTAATCATCTATCCGCCGGTAGTTAGTTAGCAATTATAAGAAAGCTAATAAAAAAAATATTTTATAGATTCATAAAAGTATAGCTGATCCCGCTGAGGTATTCTAATAGGGTACCAATACTGTTTCCCACGAAGGTTTTTAAAATCAAGATTTATCTAATCTAAGCCATGTCAAGTTTATAGCCGCTTGTAAAACCAGGGGCATCATTTTTTTTTTATACCACCAGTGTGACAAACAAGCATACGGCCCGCCTGATGGGAAGCAGTTACCGTAGCCTATGAACGCCTGTAACACCTATCATAAGCGTTACCGACCATCTATTGTGTGTGAAACCTATTCATCGCTTTTTGAAGATCTCTGTTATAGTCTTCAGAGAAGAAAACGTCATCAAGCAGATTATTCCCTAGTATGATGGAGCATGTGAGAAAAGTTATTCGGAATCGTTTGTGGTCATTCCGATTCTAATTTGTAAGTATGAATTTCCTGCCGATGGCAAGCAATGCGATTGTAAAACAAAACTGTGGGCATCACGTCAAACATTTTTTTAACTCAACTCATTGTCTCCATTGTGTGTAACAATGGAGACAAAGACTCTCCTCAGACTTAATGGCTCTGGCTGTAAGCTTGAGATTCCCAACAAACCTCACAGCTAAACCGGTTCAAATACTAATCCGGGTGCTCCCGCTAAAAGACGATAACGGTGTATGGGATTGCACTACTTCGCTCTATATGTATATAATATATGTATCGGTGGTCGAATGGTTAGCATCGGCCACTTTGACTCCGAGGTCGCGGGTTCGATCCCCGTACAAGACAAATATTTGTGTGCATGAACATGTCAGTTTGAAGATAAACTGGCATGTTCATGCACACAAATATGAAAGAAAGAAATATTCTAAAAATAATTGTTTATTTCTATTACTCTTATAATCCGTCATATATATTTTTGACGTGATAACGTCTTATAAATCATTGACACGTTCTGCTCTGAGCCGAGCGTGTAAGCGAGAGCACGGTACAAGCGATAGAGAGGCACGATAGGCCTAAGCGTTTGGCTTGTAACGCATCTATCTCTCTTCCACTCTATCGGCTGATGTTTTCTTAAGAAGTTATGACGTAAAATTTATCATCCGTAAACCGATTTTACACACAACCATTTTTTTCATAAATATCTGCTATGTACAGACATCGTCCAGTTATAATGTTGTTATATGTATATTGTCGTAAGTTATTTATTATTTGTCCAAAACAAAAGGTTAGATATGAAACATAATATTCTTGCCTAAAACCTTATTACTGGAGAATCAATGTCGTCGCCTTTATCCCTAATAGTTCACTGAAGGGACACAAAGGAATGCTGGATTTCAGTAATGAAGGCGGCGACATCAAGCATCCCGGAAAGGTCTCGGTCACAGAGAGAAAATATTGTAGACGATTTTTTAGTATGCTATGTGTACTGTGGACAGCCAAAGGAACAAATCAATAACTACTCGACTTTCCTTGCACACAAGTGGTTAGAAGTCGATCACCCCGTTTCGCAATTTTTAACTGGGAATGGCAATTTTAAGGCTAAACTCTTTTCGTTTAAATTAGTGCCGCCGCCCATATGCGAAAGTTCTACTGCAAATTATGAATTACATCAAACAGCACACCATGTTCTCTGGGAGTGTGATCTTTGGCGGCGGGAGTGGGATGACATGTTGATTTCATTGCATGTCTCATCCGAGGTAATAGACGAGGTACTATTCTGATTTAGTAGCAACAAGGGGGAATTACCATAAGTGTTAAGACGATTTTGCAATTCATATTATTGGAATCGATGTGATCAATGTTTTAGGTCCCCAATAGTGTTAGATACTTAAAATCCGTGGTGCACGTAGGGTTGCCAACTATACTGTTAAAAACAGTATTATACTGTTTTTCACTGCATTATACTTTTTACTGTTGAATAAAGCATACGAGATAATGTTTTCAGCCTCAAAATTCTTAACAGTATTAGACTTAGACGTTCATAGATTTTTTTTATTTAGTCATTAAAAGCTTATATAACTATTAAGTTAATAAAAATGAATTTCATTTATTTTAATTTTAGTTATAAATGTGGGGAGGCCTATGAAGTTTTTAAAAAATTCTGTAATTTAAGTTGTGCGAGAAGCTCTAAAAAAGATGTATTTAAAACATTAAATAAGTAAAGTAAACTACATGTTGTTAATATTTTTTTCTTAAATACTCTTTAATATTCTTGTTGGATCTAAATATATTTTATTTCTTGTAAAAAAAAAGTTGGCAACCCTAGGTGCACGGCAGTTGAGCTCCACTTGACTAGCCATCTCTTTAGGCTTTTAATGCCTTATTTGCCATATTTCCGTCTCTCACATTGCTAAGAGGGAAAGTCAAATTCCAAAAGCTTCCTACTCCTACTAATTTCTTCTGATTAAATTCGTTGTGAGTTCCATAGCAGCCGTAGTTTTATCCCCGAGACTGCAATGGACTTCACTGTTCATTGCCTTTTTTGGCGGTCGCCGCTGTTAATCCTGGCTACACAGGAGACACAGTGGTGGGAATGTGTGGTGGGCCCCCGTCCCGTTTTTCCCTTGCACACTAGAATGTTTGTAATCAGGAGATTATAGTCTATTTTTTTAAGTCAGAGAATCACATGATCTGATGAAACTAGTTGTTATAGCAAAAATATCATCTATACATTGCAACCAATCATGTCGTTGCATTGATTATGAACAATTAATAACGGATGCCTGAATCAAAACATTGAAATACATATATGAATATTTCAATAATAATGTTTTGATTCCACTGAATGACGAGGCGTCATTCAGTGGAAGTAGCGTTAATTTTACAAGTACAATTTGACACGAGTCTTTCTCAAAAACTACATGTTCTTAATATTAATTTATTTAGAACATCTATTTGCAAAGTGGTCTAAATCGACCACTTGGTAGAGCCGGTTTAGCTATAGAGCAAATTAAACGATTGTTTAGGACATTACGTCTTGGGGGGCACCGGTCAGAGCGCCAAAAAAAATATTTTTTGCTCGCACATAAAAGGCAAAGGTGTTTGAAAATCCGCGGATTTTAAATTTACTAGAAGAATAGAGGACTGACGTGTCCCCGTTCCCCGCTTGCTTGCTCGCTTCTGATAAACCCCTCGGTTACTACGCTCGCTCCATCAATTATTACAATACGATACAAAAATTTACAAAAATATACGAAAGTTGATGAGTATCGTCATCAGGTCCATTTTTTAGTCTCCAATACAGGAGCACGACCCTCTCTTGTCCGTCCTAGACGGAAGGAGGATTTGGTCTACACTCCCCACGCTGGCCAAACGGGTTGGGGAGGCCTGATCGATATTTGATAATGAAAAAAATATATTACCCTTAGTCGCCTTGTACGACATCCACGGGCAGAAACGGAGTTGATGATTCTATTCTAGTCTGCCGGAAACCACACGGCAAATATAATATTTAATGGCAGAGCATTCTGTATTGTAATAAATACGTTTTTATAAAGTACGATATTAGTTTACGAATGGGAAGAGGCACATAGACATGGATTGCTTAGGGCATACAAGTAGTCTTAAACCGGCACTGCTACCGGGGGTCGGTTCGAACTCGAAACCACCTGTGAAATTCATATTTACTGATTTATATTCATATATTATATGTCTGCGAAAATCATAAAATACATATAATACGCCAGGAATCTATGAAACAACAAAGTTTGAAGATCTAGTTTTTGTTTTCAATATTTTAATGTGTGTGTCTACTTTTATTCGTACGTGAGGCCAAAATCAAGCATCGACGATTAAGCCAATGATCGTTACTTTTTAAGTAGGTACCTATTACTTGTAATTCCTAATTTATAATCTGTCTCCACCCAGTCATTCCACAAAAAGAATGTTACGTTATCCCACCAAGATTACGAACAATGCTAGCACGTAATTTACAACGAGAAAGAATGAAAAAAGCATCCGCAGCGAAGCGCAAAGCTGAACTTATTTATAAAACATGAAGCGATGCTGGCTCGTTTGTTTGGTTACCGTATTCGCTTTAATTACGTTGCGCGAACACAGAAAATTTTATCTCTAAACAATTTTGTTCCGCCGCCGCCGCCGTGCCTACAATAATCTTGATTTGGAGTTAGCATGTCTTACAAGTAGTAATCTGCGTTCGAGAGTACTTGCCTTCTGGTCATTTCCCTATTTATTTTAAAAGCAACTTAATTGCTAGAAATTACAGAACATTTCTCTACTGAACAGTGTGCTCAAAAGGTAGCAACCAGTGACCTCATCCTATGGATTCTTGTAACATCAGGAGCATCACAGCCGGGTTTCCGAGAAGACTACATGGAATTCTAGAGATTTTTACAGAGGTTGATACTCTGTAAAAATCTTTAGAATCCCATGTAGTCTTCTCGGAAACCCTCGAAATGTTCATTGATGGCACGCGAGGAAAAACCTCTCTGGAACTCCCTCTTTTTAGCAATGTGTGAGGATGAATGAATTATCATCAGCCTGCATCTACCCAGTGCTGGATATATATGGGCCTTCCGATAGTTACTTACTTAATTGCATACATATGAAACCGAACGCAAAACGGTACAAATACTCTCTACGCCGTGCTTTTGACACAAGTTGTTCGCTGGTTCGCGTCTCAAAGGAAACCGAGGGATATTAACGCGGCTCATGTAATAAGTATCCCCAGTGACGTCGTCCGTATAACAATAATAATAATCATTTATTTCTCCCACCTAGTAATACTAAAGTATGAAATAAAGTATAATACATATGAAGAAGTTTAAAGGCTAATATAGGTACTTAACAAACAAAAGATATATCATGATAGGTGCGTTAGATAATTTTTAATTTACACATTATGCGGGAGATAGGAGCACCTAACCTGTATTACGAGCCCCTGGGTCCACCACTACTGGGATTTTTTCACAAAATATTATACAATAAATAGAAAATGCAATGCAATGACTGCGTTTTTTGTTTAATATTCTTCTATTTCTATGTAGTAAATGTAATGTGTTATTGTATAGCCAGCAAAGGTAGGTAACCTAAGCTGGAACAATTATATTAAAGATATCTTAAGCCGTGTATGCATGATCGATTACGAACTTCCAATACGAACATTTGGTTTGTAATGACGCAAATATGTTATTATATAACATTTATATTTATCAAATAACGTTAATACGAAATTACATCAGGAACACAAAGTTCGTTAGCAGTACGCATATAAAAACTTAGTAACGTCACACCCCGGCCAATCCATACAAATGTCTCGTCTGTAACTACTACATAATGACGTCTATGCAGAACGCGAATGAGCGTGTGTTCACTGTTCCAGATTCGTCTCAGA
Organism: Hypsopygia costalis; assembly: GCA_937001555.2. Classification (NCBI taxonomy): domain Eukaryota; kingdom Metazoa; phylum Arthropoda; class Insecta; order Lepidoptera; family Pyralidae; genus Hypsopygia; species Hypsopygia costalis. Next base: position 9,501,527 of record OW443335.2, read on the forward strand.
GCGGAGGTGATGACGATACGAGAGAGCGACAAGGAGTCGCTCTCTATGTGTGTGAGTGGCCATACAATTTGTACTGTAGTATAGCTATACCACGCTATACTGTGATATCGTATCGTATACAGTTGAAGCAAGCCACAGAAAGAAAATGCATTCATTTCCGAATTATTGTCTGTACCTTTCTGTTTGATTCCAGTTAGTTATTGGTTCGTGATGATGGCGGTTGGCGATAGCCCTTAAACATTGCATGTGAACTAAAATATTGTAATAAAACCATGTAGTGTAACATTAATTATTGAAGAAATCTTTATGCCTACTACTCCGTATGAAACTTAAAAGAATACTTAATTATATGGGCATTGCCGAGAACGGAATAGGACGTTTGCAAATGAGCAAAGTAAATTATACGTTATTGCAGTTTAGCACGACAATATTACCTTATATTTTTTTTCCTGTATATTTATAGAGTTTTATATTTGTACATTTTATTTCTGGATGCATTGATTAGTAAAGTCAACTCACTTAGATACAGAAAGTACCTACACACAACAGTACTGAAAAATTACCAATATAACCTTCTTCAACTCATAATACATGGGAAGATTTAGGTAAAAAGAGGCAGGAGAACATCATGGTTTAACAACTTACGCCAGTGGTATAAAAAGAGCACGTGGTCCCTGTTCCGGGCAGGTGTATCCTAAATACAGATTACGCTGATGATTGCCAACCTTCGACGAGAACATAGCACTTAAAGAAGAAGTAAACTTTATTAGAGTTATGCAGACTAAGCAAATTTTATTAAATAAGCACTAAACTGTCTGGCCGATGCGTTCGTGCGTGCGTTCGTCAACACGCCGCAATACGAGTACCTACACGTAGAGAATTGATCAATACATAGTTGTTTGACTTTTAAATTTTAATCAAAAGTCAATCGTAGTGGATTTTATTTTTAGAACAACAATTAAGTTGGTTGAATGCGCAACTTCATTATTCATTCATTTCCATAGATTTTGGACATATAAGTAAAATAAATAATTGTTTGATCAAAAGTAATACAATTATTATTATACACATTGCCTTAGTCTAAATAGTATAATTTCATGGCAAAATTAATATACGTTTCAGCCCTTTGAGCTTGATTGTGTCAAATACCCAAAAATAATCACAAACTTTCACATTTGTTAGACTAATTGATACTAAATAATACCCAATTAGGAATTTATTATAATGGAAAGTAGGAACTGAAAAGTATAGTGGGATCATTAGTAATTTGTATATTATGTTTGATTATTTGAACTATTCAGTTTTAGATTTTAATGAATGTAGATAAAATGAGCAGCACCTTATGTTTATCAATGTAACAATAAACAGTCAAAAAGTTAACCTAATAAAAGTTTTGGCAATGGAATGATTTTTTACATTAAGAGCAATTTTTTTGGAGGTTTTTTGTTACATTTCATATTTATTGTGTACATACTACGTGAAAATATATAGGTAGGTACATTATTACACCTTCCATGTATGCGATGGTTCTGAATCGTCCAATAATGTCTACCTCTCTTTTTGATTTAATACCAACGACGCGTAATTGTGTCTAAAATGAATTATACTTTAATGAATAAAATGTAATGTAAATACCTTCATGGGGTATATTTTACCCCAGTGACAGAAATGATGACAACAGTGCACTGTAAACGTAGCGGTTTGCCAAAATTGTCCACTGGGTTCGAAATTTATCACATGAATGTTATATCTATATATATAAAAATCAATGCCACTTTTTGTTGTAATTTTATAACTCAAGAACGGGCTCACCTATCCAAACCAAATGTTTAGGGTTTATTCGGACTATTTAGTAGATGGTTTAGGTGAAGTTTGCACAAAATCGGTAGAGCGGTTCTTCATTTATCACATTTTTTGTAACAAATGAATTCAATAAATGGCGAATCATTTTGTTAATGGGGATTTTGCTGTCAAATTGAAACTTTTTTCAGATGGGGATTGTGCTGTCAAATTGAAACTTTTTTCAGTGTTGACAGTACAAGCATGTTGTTATGTCATTCATGCGGTCATTTCATTTTGGACGTGCTTCGACTTTGTGTTGCCTGTTCCAGAGTCGGTACCCCCAGCCGTTTGTTTATTCATGCTCAAAATGGAAAAACAAAAAATATTCTTTATCCAAATGTTTTGGATTAAGTTTTAAAATAGCTAGCAATTAATAAAATATTTTTTGTTTGAATAAATGAATTTGGTGTTCCAATTATTTTCTTTTAATATTTCACTTTATACGTAGCGAAGCACGTACCGGGCCGCTAGTTTGCATATATAAATTCCGCTTTCATTTTCGCCAGAGCACTGATTAGGCACACCCCGGACACTTCATACAAATGTCTCGTCGTTTACTACTACATAAACAATGACGTCTGTGTAGAGCGTGAATGAGCGTGTGTGCGTGCGGCGCCATACAAACTGTTCCAGATTTGTCTCAGAGGGGAGGTGAGGTCGACACGAGAGAGCGGCAGGGAGAGGCCATACTGTACGTAGTACTATTACTTATACTGTGGATTAGGTGAGAATTTTACTGTAGTGTTTGTTTTTATATACAAGCAAGACGTAATCTGCAAGTCTACTGTTCATTCATAGTCAGACTAGCACGCACTTTTGTTATTTTGACCTCGCTACGAGTTTCTTTATGTTATTGTGTTAATGTGTATTTGCATTAATTTATTTCCAATTTTCTGTACTCATATCGCAACATAAGCGAACCAGTTTGGCATCGCCGTATAATCACAAAATGAAGGTGCATTTTATTAATGTCATATAACCGTTATTCCGACGATCTCAAGGTAGCTCTAGGTCAATCAACTATGTCTGTATATCAATGGCCATAAATGTACATGAAAGCCGACATTTTAGCAAAAGCACATTTTATAAAAAACAGTCATTGTGTCCTAGAAGGTTTAGAAAAATTTAGTTCTAGGACACCGGGGTGTACTTGCGACTTTTGCTCTCCTTTTCTTTTGACTCCATACAAAACCCGCGTCGTTTACTACTACATAAATAATAGCGTCTGTGCAGAGCGTAAATGAGCGTGTGTGCGTGCGGCGCCATACAAACTGTTCCAGATTCATCTCAAAGGCGAGGTGAAGTCGATACGAGAGAGCAGCAAGAAGTGGCCATATTGCACGTAGTACTACTACTTATACTGTGGTTCCAGAGTCCATAAAAAACTAAATAGGAGTAGTTTACTGAGCCCTTGACACCCAACCAAAGTCAATGGCTACTTTCCTGCACCTAATGCAGTGGTTCTTAACCTGGGGATAATTTTCTCCGCAGGGGTAAAACAGGGCTTTTAACCTGGGGGTAATTTTACCCGCAGGAGTAAAAATAAAGCTGACAAAAGATGAATAATAAATTTTAACAAACATTATCTAATTTAGAGCGGGAGTAAACTCAATTTCTTTATTGGTCATGAAGGTAACATACATTGAAAGGGTTAAGAATATCTAGTGTACCTCAGCGGTTATCATAATATGTGAGAGTTCACGTGATATCTATCACGCACATATTGTAAAAGAAAGTAACTTAACTAAGAATAAGGCCTTAATTTATTACCAAAATTTTAACATCGTACTGTATATTCTACTGACATGACTCGGAATGGAGTCAACGACAGTCGGTACACAAAACAAAACATATATATTCAGTACTTTTTTGGCCTCAGGACTACAACGTCTACAACGTTATCAACCCTTTTTGCTTCGTAAAATAACAAATTCTTTAAATATTATTTCCGCCAGTTATTCGGTTACACGTTACTTGTTTAAAACATCAATCGCAGCGAGCATCAGAAATGTTGATCATCATCATCATTTCCGGATGTTGTTATCACAGTTGTTAAGCCAAATAAGTGTCCTTTTGGGAGGCTTGAAAACAATCGTCTCCGCCATCCCTCAGTTGAGCAGTGCGCTAGAATACGAGATCCTTCAATTAACGGGAGATCGTATCCCAGCAAATCAATGCCATACAATTCAATACCGATACTTCAGAAGCTTTCACTCTTTTAGACAAAAAATTGGTCGTCTATAAAGTCGGTTTACGGACGATATTTTTACGTGATAACGTCATAAGAAAACATCGGCCGTTGGAGTGGAAGAGAAATAGATGCGTCACAAGTCGAAGGCTTAGGACGATCATGCCTCTCTATCGCTTGTTCCGCGCTCTCGCTTGCACACTCGGCTCAGACGGAACGTGGCAATGAGTCATGCTTTTTCGTGCGTGCAGCCATCGTTCATTGATTTATAAGACGTTATCATGTCAAAAAATTTCCTCACAGCGTATATAGTATTTGATACGTGATTTTTGATATATTTTACACACATGTCATGTCCTTTCACAAGATGAGTTATTACTCTTGAGCCGACCCCTGAAAAAGCAACGCTTTTATCGTAGATGGCAACCTTTATTTAAAATTTGATAGTCTCTAGGCTTTTACGACTCCATAGGGTCTTCGACGTCCCTGGCTCTATATAGGCGGTAGTAAAGGATACAAAATTCTAAATAGCTTTAGTAGATTACGATCAATGATGGTAGAGCCGATTTTGAGGGTAATTTTAGATGGCTTTAAAATTGACTATCAATTTTATATAAATTAGTAACATCTACTTTGAGTGTTGAAATGTTTTATTTCAAATTGATTTTACTTATCTTTTTTGACAGGTATGTAAGTTTTTTTCACAATTTCCATTCTGAATAACCATTAATGGAAATATTGACACTAGTTTTAGGTGTCCTTTGACTCGTCTAAAGGTGTTAGTCCTCATTTTATTTGAATATCATTAGTCTACACTGACAGTAAGACAAGTATTGTCTAGCCAAACTAATGTTTACCGACTATTACAGTTTGACCTAAAAATCGAAAGTCATAATTTTAGTGCCTAATATTAAATGTATGTATGTAGCGTTTTGAGGTAATTTGACCATCTAAAGTGGGCCCCTTAATATTGACCGATGGCCTAAAAAAACGGCTGAAGTCAGACCTCAAAGACCTCAAAAAAACGACATATTCGTCGCTGGATGCATCGTCGTCCCACAGGCGGCCTCCACTCTAGATTCTTCCTCCTCTATGTAGCATCGATAACTCGGCAGATGTGGCCAGCCTACTGCCACTTTAGCTTACTGTATTTGTGAACTATGTCGACAACTTAGGTTCAAGGAGCAACTTGAAAAAGGAGTTTAAATTTGTGATAATCATGTTCAGTGTAATCGGTAGAGCGTCTCCGTCCCTACCGGCTAAGGTTATCACAATTAGCACAAATTTAAGGTTGACTTATATTTTTGCAATCAAAAAATCCGATTGTAATCGGCTTCAGCTTCGGCGGTAGGCCCCCTGGCCAGCTAGCGATACTGATACATATTCCAAATATTAGTTCTAAGACAAATAGGTATGTACTTTATTACACAAATTACGTTACATCAACTAAATACTTAAAAATAAACAATAATAATAAAAAAGTTTCAGTTAACCCTGGGGCATAGTGCCCATTACGCTGGCGGCGTTACCTCGCTGGATCGCAAGGCTTAGCCGCTGAGCGAAATAGGCACCAGCTTTAAAGTCGCCTGAGGCGTGGACCAGTCTGGTGGAGATGTCCTTCACGAAAGTTCTAAGTGTTAAGTAGACTTTGTTATATTATTCTATTATTTTTATCACCGGTCAAGCCCGGTCATTTGATAGGCGTGCGCGGGGATATGGATCCAACGTGTAGAGGCCCCTTTGAGAAGTTTTATTATTATTGCAGTATTATTGTACATTATAATATCTGCACTCGGCATATTTTACTTTTTTGACTATTGTAAAAACTGGTTAATTGATTCAACCGTTATTTTACGGTAGTCAAGTCTACAGACAATTTGATCTACACTTTTTAGTTTAGTTAGTTCATGTAAACTACTACCGGCCGGCACCCACCCACTACCGTTAGTTGGTGTAGTTAGTAGATGCATGCTATTGTCGTGGCTGCTTTAGTCGTCTTTGCTCTAGCTGCTGCGGTCATCTCTGCGACTCTCCACCATCCGAAACAGAAGAAACATGCGACTGTCACCGCTCCGGCTACCGTGGTCGTCCCTATGACACGTGTTTCGACTCTAAAGATGAAAAAGTAAATGACGCAAAGTAGTGTAGATCAAATTGCATATTGTAAAAACTATCAATGCTATTTGCCTCAAAATTAAACTTAAACGTATTTTGAAATGATAGTAAGAGTTTTAGCAATAATTAAAAGAGCTAAGCGGACGGGACGGTTAATTGCCTCTGAGTGTACATTGGTACACACATTTATTACTTCATGCCGCCATCTTGTCGTACAAACCTGCAAAAGCAAAGAATAAAATACCTTTTTTTTGTAGTGAATGTAACATTCACTACAAAAAAAAGGTATTTTATTCTTGTTGCATAGTTGCATTTTAAATGGCTCTAGCAAGGTTTGCGTCTAAAATGTATATAGGTTGTTCAGAATATCGTTGAACATACAAAAATGAGGGGGTAGGCTCATCAGGGGTCATGTGCTACTCAGCCCCAAAGATTTGACCTAGCCCCCAAGATATTTTTTGTATGAAAGCACATGACCCCTCCTACCCACCATTTTCGTATGTTCAACGATCTCCCGAATACCATGTATTAATCATCGTTTATCACGACTTGCTCAGTTTGTCATTAGTGAATCTTCAGGTGTATCGTTAATTACTAAGTGCGATGAGATTCCACGTCAGGCAACATTAATATAAGACATTAGCGAATATCATCGTTCTACATTACAAAAGATTATTATGATATGGTTTCGTAACATAATGCAGGCGGAAGCCCACCCCAGCTACTCCACACTAATGTCGCATTATTAACTATTACATAGACAATGTCATCTGTACATCTGTCTGGGGTGTAAGTGGTTCATCAACATCTTTGAACCAAAGCCAACTTCACCTGCACGCGGTGCACCCTACTGACTGTCAAACGAAGCTCTGGCGAAAAGAGAGGTAGGGAGCGTAATTGTAAGCTACCCGACTGGGGAATGTACCTCCACCTCACAGAATACCGCAGCCAAATAACAATTCCCTTGAGGGTTGTTGTGTTCCTGCGAGTGAGTGAGGTCACCAGAAAGAAAGGAAGGAGATGCTGCGTTGGCAGCGGGGGTGGCGGCCCGCGAGCTATATTTTATGTTGCAAGCGTTAATATGGCTACGGTAACCGCTTCACATCAGGCGGGCCGTATGCTTGTCTGCCACCCGACGTAGTATAAAAAAAAAACATCTTTTGCTGAATCGGTAGTGTTCCAGGGATTCTACCAGGTAAGCTAAACACAAGTACCTACCATAAATCTAAGCAGAAGTTTGATTTTCGCAACCAAAACATCCAATGGTAAACTGCTTCAGCTTAGACAGTAATATGTGTGTGCGGTGCGTAGTACTATTACTTATACTATGGCGGCGACCAATCTATATATGCTCGTACATATAAAAATTTATTCCTATTTCTCTTGGTCACGGCATCACGTGTGAACGGCTAGACCGATTTCGCTATTTCTTTTTATGTTGCATTTGATATTATCAGAAGGTTCTTATGAAAGACAAAAATAAAATTAAATAAGTTGCGCCGAAAATTTGAAAATTATTTTTCTTTTCTAATGTAACTTTAGGTCGTTTGATAGAACTGTTAGACATTTGACAGATTGCGCGAAAGCAATTCGAATTCAATATTTATTGTTAAGAAGACAGGACATCGTCGGGTCAGCTAGTGATGTTATAAATACTATAGATATCAACAAGCGTCGAAAACGTACTTACATACGAAAAGTGAGCCAACTGTCTCACCTCACAATTCGTTCGCGCTATAATAGTAAGTAAACCGATGAAACTGACGTTTATGAAAATTTATTCTAATAGGTAAAAGTGCCGTCTTCTGTATTACGAAAATGCACAATTTATGTTGATAAAGTAAATAAAGCCCAAGGAATCACATGTCACACAAAAGTACACAATAATATTTTACGCTAACGAGTATTTTAGGATAATTTCATTTTTTGCAAGTAACAAGACAGCGTTGCGCAGATTACGTACTCAGTGAGGGATAGAGATAGCATATAAATTAAAGCGCCGAGATGAGAAGGACAGCGATAGTTATAGACCTCCCAGGCAACGGGAACCGTTTTCTGGCGCAATTTAGTATGAATATACCATATCTATGGCATTTACAATATCATTGGTGGCGCCATACAATATGAGGCCCTACCGCCGAAGGTGAAGCCGATTACCATCGAATATTTTCATTCGAAAAATAGGACTTAAGTTTAAGTTATTAACAAACATCTTCAGCTTAATCGGTAGAGCTCCAGAGTTTCTACAAGCTAAGCTAAACACAAGTACCATAAATCTAAGCTAAAATATTATTTTTGGCAATCAAAAAATACGCCGTGTGGTTTCCGGCAGACTAGAATAGAATCACTCCATCTCTTCACGTGGATGTCGTACAAGGCGACTCAGGGAAATACATTATAAAACATCGATTAGGCCTCCCCAACCCGTTTGGCCAGCGCGTGGGGAGTGTAGGCCAAATCCTCCTTCTGTCTGGGACAGACGAGAGAGGGTCGTGATGATGAATCAAAAAATCCGATGGGATTCGGCTTCAGCTTCGGCGGTGGACCCTGCTCCATATTCAACTCAGATGGGAGATGAGGTCGATATTTTAATCCATATCCATAGCAGCAGGATCGCGATACTAGTAAGAGACGACATGTCTCTACATCACTACTAGTTTCTATGTTTATCTTATACTACGTCGGATAATAGATTAGCATATGGCCCGCCTGATGTAAAGCTGTTATCGTAGCATATAAATGCTTACAACATAAAGTATCGTTCGAGCGTCGGCACCATTACCATCCCAGCTACAGAATAGCGCAACAGGAAAACAAAGCAAGCGTGTTATCGTCGACGGAAAATTAAAAGCCTTCCTTCGTATAAAATTCATATATTTTGCTTTCCCGTTGGAGCGTGACGGTAAAATGGTGGAATTCATGACGTACCGTTAAAACGCCCATTCAGGTGTTATCTCGCCTTTCTTCTCTTTCGCCTATAATAAAATAAATCCGTTATATATAAAGTGATATAAGTCTACGAAGAAATCACTCAATTTCTATATAGGTTACAGTTCAGTCAAATTAAAATTACCATAGATTATATGGGTATAATGAGTAACTGATTATAATTGTGCTCAAGATAACAAACAACATATATTTTTCCTTTCGGATGACATAATAATTTAGTAATCAATATCTATGAGCTTTAAGCTCAAAACAATATGAAAACTAGAAATGTCACAATTTTTTTTTCAATTGGAAACCAATATATATAAATAAATTATATATATATAAATTATCTATGATAGTTTATTAAAAATGTAAACAGATGGCTCCCAAAAGTCAAAGTTACTACACACGCTTATCTCAATACAAAATAATATACTTCTAAACTTTTAATTTAGTTTTTCTCAAAATCTTTTCATTAGGACATTCCCTGTTCTTTGCCTGTACTCTTCATCATCATCATCAGCCTGTATCTACCTATGTATGTATGTAGATGCGATCCTCCGCCTTCCGCATCCAGCCGCTCCCAGCCATTTTCTTAAGGTCATCGGACCATCTAGTAGGACGGCGCCCAACACTTCGTCGTCCTACGCGTGACATGAACTCTAATACCTTCCTCCCCCATCTGCCAACACTTACTCCGCAGATGTGACCGGCCCATTGCCACTTTAGCTTGCAAACTCTGGACTGTACTCTTCTTATGATCTTAAAAAAAAGTGAATTTGGAAAAATCGTTCATTATCATAATAGGTGTATTTGTAATTATCAGAATCATGTTCACGATCATTTGTGTAAGTAATATTCCTATTATCTTCGTCGATCTAAGTAAACGAATTCGTGAATAGAAGTATTCGTGTTACAGTTAATTTGTGTCCTACTGTGTGCAATATAATAATAGGTAGGGATGTTACACATGTCATCAGAGACAACAGGCTCGCCATTAGTGCGGACGTGACCGAGTAAATGGACAAAAACATTATTTTCCGAGCACTTATGAAGCACTTCGACGTTTAATCTGTGGAAAATGCGAGATTAAAATAAGAATGGCCTACATTTACCTCATATTTCCACAGTAGGACAAAAAAACAATCTCAGTATTTTGAGACGTGTGTTATTATTAATGTTGAAAACGCAAGATTGGAAGAGGTTCTGATTGCGTAAGCAATGAGTATCTATTTACTTACACGGAAAGGTCACAGCGTATTTTTCTTCGTAATTATATTTCATAATTAAATACTTGTATTATTTGTAAATAAGTACATTATTTGTAGATACGGGTATAGCATTACGTATTCTTCTAGCTAGAATCTCATAAAGTTCGCCGAATTATGGGCTAATTCATAGTCGTTACTATCATTACATAGAATATTTCTTTTAATTACGAGTAGGTAGGTAGGTACTATTAATAAATTGTTGAAAAAAAATTGTATAAAAATTACATTGCATTGAATTGTTATATTCATATTAAATTATGTAGTATAAATAAAATACAACTCAAACAATGTACGGATTGGGGAACTGTCAGGAAAGCATTCATTCAAGTCATAACAACATTTATCGACAAGAAATATGTTTCAATTTATTGAGTGAAGCGAGCTGAGCTAGTGGATCGCTATATACGCCGAAAAGACATTCTTGGAAATGAATAGGCTCCAAAACTACTAAATCTGTTCTGATGAAACTTGTTACAATTAACGACTCGACATGCTTGAGGTTTGTGTCGAAAAAAGATAGGATCGATCACGCCCTTGAGGAATGAGCATTATAAACATTTTCCATTGAAATCAATGGAAACATTTATGTACACTATCATTCTACTCAACCTCCGGATCCGGCCTAATTAGGAATTTTAATGCCATTTGACGAGCTCGGTGGTCAAATGGTTAGCAATGTCATTGACTCCGAGGTCGCGGGTTGGATCCCCGCACAAGACAAATATTTGTGTGAATGAACATGGCTGTTTGTCTTGGTCTGGGTGTTTTCTATGTAATATATGTATGTATTTACAAATAATAAAAAAACGTAATTAATTATTATATTAGTTATCTAGAATCCATAGTACAAACTTTGCTTAGTTTGGAACTAGATGGCCGTGTGTAATTTGTCCTAAAATATTTATTTATATTATTATTTATTTATTATTCATTTTTTGGGGCCGTGTACAATATGCTCTTCTGTATCAGAGTGGTACTTTGGTAAAACGAGTTGATTTCTTTGAGCTAAACGCGTTTCTTCTTCATAATGTTTAATGGCGTCAATTAAATAAAGTATATATTTGGTAACTGTAGTAACCAAGACGCTCTACTGTTCTATTCTAGCCGGTATTCACATTGAATACTTAGGGTGAAGCAATTGTTAGCGCGTGGCTGAAGCGTGCTTTGTTTTGCAAATACCTAAACAATAGGAGTACATCAGCATACAGCCAAAATGTTATGTGTTCGGGAGGGAATGTACACCGATACACGCAGCGTAGCTACTCAGCTAGGAGATATACATGTTACACTGAATGTAATAAATTAGTCATTACTTATAATGGGCGGCGTAATAAATTAATGGCCGTGTGGTTTCCGGCAGACTAGAATAGAATCACTCCGTCTCTTCCCGTGGATGTCGTACAAGGCGACTAGGGGAAATACATTATCAAACATCGATCAGGCCTCCCCAACCCGTTTGGCCAGCGTGGGGAGTGTAGGCCAAATCCTCCTTCTGTCTGGGACGGATGAGAGAGGGTCGTGCTCCTGTAGTGGAGACTAAAATGACCTGATGATGATGATGATGAATAATTAAGCTTACTTGGCACCTCATCATTCATCAATCTAGGTTGACGGATTTCCTAACGGAACCCATTCCCGATCACAGGACACAAGAAAACCCTAACTAACCTAACCAAAAATCAATTCAAATCTAACCGAAACATGTTTTATTACATTGACCAAGTACCGGTCAGTATGAATAATAACTAATTCATTACATTGACCATAACATATACACTAAAATGTTGACGATGTTAAGTTTTTGTAATACTTTTATTGGCAATTTGATCTACACTACTTTGCGTTCTTCCGCCACCAATTAGTTCATGTAAACTACTGCCGGCCGGCACCCACACACTACCGTTTGTAGATGCATGCGACTGAAGAATTGCTGTTGAAGGTATAGAATGTTGTATAGCATTAAGTCCGCCTATGTACATTTGGCCGTGTGGTTTCCGGCAGACTAGAATAGAATCACTCCGTCTCTTCCCGTGGATGTTGTACTAGGCGACTAAGGGAAATACATTATAAAACTTCGATCAGGCCTCCCCAACATAGCGTGGGGAGTGTAGGCCAAATTGCTCCTCCTTCTGCCAGGGACGGACGAGAGAGGGTCGCGCTCCTGTAGTCGAGACTAAAATGACCTGATGATGATGATGATGTACATTTACATGAAGCTTAAATATTTTTATAGTTACAATATAAACTCTATGGCATCGTTGCGCCTGTCAGTGTAATCAAACACGCAAGTTACGCAACGTCAGCCATAGCCTGTCTATGGATGCGTTTATTTATCTAGAGCCCCTTCGTGCTTCAGAGGGCACGTTGAGCCGTCGATCCCGGCAGTTGTAATTACATGACAGTCGTTAAGCCAAGTCAGTCGCCTTTAGGCGGCTTAAAAACACTGGCCTCCGCCAACTCGCAGCTGAGCAGCGTGGTGTAGTATGCTCTAAACCCGACCAGTATCCCAGCAGTGGGATGAATAAGGGTTGGCGACCACAAAATAAACTCTCATATAAAAATAATACGCAGCGCACATTATACACCTATCTAAACTTTTCTCATGAATCAATCCGTCCATTGGTACAACCCCTTATAAAAATCTGTTGAATAGTTTTTGAATTGTATGCGCTCAAACACACAGACAGTTGTGGCGCTGGATCTCCAGTGTAATCTGGTGGTGGATCTGAGGGTGTAAGTGGTTCAGCAACATTTGAACCAAAGCCAACCTCCTCTGCGTGTGGTGCACCCTGCTGACTGACAAACGATGCTCTGGCAAAACGAGAGGTACATAGGGCATAGCGTATTTTGTAAGCTGCCTGATTGGGGAAGTGCCTCCACCTCACAGAATACCGCAGTCAAATAAATATTCCCTTGAGTGTTGTTGTGTCCTGCGAATGAGTGATGTCACCAGAAAGAAAGAAAGGAAGGAGTATAGGCTGGCAATGAATCGTCGACCCCTTAGTGTTGCTGATCTCCATGGCCGGTGGTGATCGCGTGGTAATTGACCCACGTGCTCGTTTGGCCTCCCTCTCATTTAAAAAAAGAGTCCTAGATTCCAAAGCCCCTACTAAATTTAAGTAAAGCTAATATTTTTAGTGTGCGTCCTCGTTAGCTTGAAACCACACAAAAAGAGATTGAAATGTGCCTTTGGAAATTATTTCTCAGCAAACTATTTGTTATAATAACCAGTGATCGGAATAGGTAGAGCTGTAGCGATACGTTGTAATAATATGAGAACTCCTGTAATTCTGGAATTTAAAACATACATTTTTGAAGTTGAAATTTACCTACTCTGTAAAATTCATGGCCTTAGGGAGAGGTGGGACCTTTCCTCGCGCCTTTAGTTATAAATTCGACACTTTTAGGGGAGTGATATAAGCATAAATTGCATTCTTTAAAATATACGAACGAAAAAAGCTCTACCTATACCGATCTCTGGTTATAACTAATAAGTATATATAAATAAGTATAAATACCATAAATTAAAATTCCATCCATATCATCTTGATAATTGGTGATCTACCACAGTACACTTTTTAAGAATTTTTTTACCACGAACTGTGAAATTGTGGAATCCACTTCCCTCAGCAGTATTCCCAAATATGACATGGGAGCCTTCAAGAACAAAGTCCATTTTTCCCTTAAAAGGCTGGCAATGGATCGGCGATTTCTATGGGCGATGGTGATTACTTACCATATGTAATCTGGGTTAAAATCCGTGGTGCACGGCAGTTGAGCTTCACTTGACTAGCCATCTCTTTAGGCTTTTAATGCCTTATTTGCCATATTGCTGTCTCTCACATTGCTAAGAGGGGAAGTCAAATTCCAAAAGCTTCCTACTCCTACTAATTTCTTCTGATTAAATTCGTTGTGAGTTCCAAGGCAGCCGTAGTTTTACCCCTGGGACTGCAATGGACTTCATTGTTCATTGCCTTTTTTGGCGGTCGCCGCTGTTAATCCTGGCTACACAGGAGATACAGTGGTGGGAATGTGTGGTGGGCCCCCGTCCCATGTAATCTGGGTGACCCACATGCTCGCTTGCCACCCTCTCTTATAAAAAAACCATTACCGAACAATAGGCTAGACGACAACGATCTAAAATTTAAAAAGATGAAATTATAAAAACAAAAATTTTACGAGCTCGGTGGTCGAATGGTTAGCAATGGCCACTTTGACTCCGAGGTCGCGGGTTCGATTCCCGCACAAGACAAACATTTGTGTGCTTGAAAATGTCGGTTTGTCTTGGTCTGGGTGTTTTCTATGTATTATAAGTAACTATGTATTTACAAACAAAAAAGTATTTAAGTACATTTTATCAGTTGTCTAGTACCCATAACACAAGCTTTGCGCTTAATTTGGGACTAGATGGCGCTGTGTAAAAATATTTATTTATTTATTTATTTTTATGCTGTCAAAGTAATTCTTTCGCCTATAACTATATTATAATGACGTCCTTACATAACAAATCGAAAGATAAAAATGGCGACTAGCCTATTACAATCCAAAGCCGGGGGGCAAATCTTACCGCATATATAATATTTAGACGGCAGACTAGAATTGGCCGTGTGGTTTCCGGCAGACTAGAATAGAATCACTCCATTTCTTCCCGTTGATGTCGTACAAGGCGACTAAGGGAAATACATTATCAAATATCGATCAGGCCTCCCCAACCCGTTTGGCCAGCGTGGGGAGTGTAGGCCAAATCCTCCTTCCGTCTAGGAAGGACGAGAGAGGGTCGTGCTCCTATAGTGGAGACTAAAATGGACCTGATGATGATGATGATATAATATTTGTCTTCCAATACTCATTTGCTTCAAATACAACAAAAGAAATGCCGATCCACCTTTCCGTTAGTAATAAACGTCGTCGCAGATTCCATTCCATTACGCACAGGCCTACTAGAAAGATAACAGAACACACAAGCACAAAATTACGACGGAACAATAAAAATACGCTCATTTAGGAATTGTAAAAATAGAACACCCCACTGCTTTATTACACGGTAGGTACAGCAAATAAAACTTCCTGAACATATACATAGGTAGTAAATTCTAATATCAATATTTCTCAACTTGCCGTCTTGGTTATTCAATCGTATGGAGTTACAAATAAGGTTCCTTTTGAATTGGTGTTTTTTTTCATAACACAATACGCTGTGCCTGCACACCCGTGGCGCCACTCACGCCAGTGAAGTAGTTAAGCTAACACAATAAAATGTAACTCTAAATTAGCTCCTCGTTTTACAAGTAATAAATTTAATAGTCCCACACGAGGGGTGCGGTGCCTTAAATTTTAAATTGGCGACAATTTGGTTATAGGGCGCACGTCCAAAATCATGTAAGCCAATTGAATTGATTGACTTTTTAATATCATTGCTAATACGCTACTGGACGATATGTAGTGTTATAAATATTAAAAAAAAATCACCTCTCCACCTAGTAGGATTTGAACACACGACCTCTCGATTATCGGTTGAGTGCTCTTCCAACTGAGCTACCAAGGGTGGTTTGCAATGGTGAATTTTTGCGTTTTATATTTTACTACTGTGAAATCGCAGCGTGACTCCATTTACTGCACACATATTTAGGCCACAAAGATCAGTTCAGCAAATAAAAGTTCGGCAACTCATTTCTCTGCATAACCTAACCTAACCACCATTCACCTAACGTAACCATACCAACCATATTGTTGTGGGATTCACTGCCGGCACACGTATTTCCCTCTTCCAAACCCAGGGTCGTTTAGACGAAGCGTGAAGAAACACTTACATGGGTCGTCAAACGGTGGACCGCCAGCGCAGCGCTAATCGCAGTGATGGCGGTCGTCACATTAGTCTTCACTTGTGCTTTCAATCAGGCAAAGTGACCGACCACATTAAAAAAAAATCGGTTGTCTGTAAAGTCAGTTTACTGACGATAGTTGAACGTGACAACGTCATAAGAAAATACTGATGGAATGTTTGCATTTTTCAAAAGAAAGAAGAATTTAAATGGAACGCCTCAGAGCGAGGTAACGCCGCATGCGTCATGTTTTTTCGTGCGTGCAGCCGGCTGCATCGAATTATAAGACGTTGTCAATATCATTGCGTTGTCACGTCAAAAAAAATTGCAATTTTTTAATAAATTTTCAATATAAAGGTTTACGGGGGCGAGAAATCGGTCTTGTCTTTGTCTTGTCAGGGGAAATTCGTTTATTTCTAAAATATAGAGAGAAAAGGTCGCCTGATATTCAATATAAGCGCGTCTGATAACAATATCAGTTAATAAATACATGTGTTCGCAACTGGACTATAGATGAATAAAAAATGAGTACCTAGTGGTTGTATCATGGATACGGCCGTGTGTTGTACGTAAATACGTCATATGCACTAAAATTATCTCAAAATGGCAACGTTTCCCCCTCCCCCACACGCGATGTTCCATAGTACTTTCTAAGCGTAATAAATTCTTTGATCCTTCATCTATCCAGTGGTATGATTGAATTTTGGATGAAGATGATAGATTTGTAGCTGCAACACCAAACTGTATCCCCCGATTTTGTTATCATTCGTTTTTTGAATTGCCTCCCTATGGAAGCAAATTTAAATACTTATTCACGCCAAAAAACACCGTGAATGAATTAGTAGTAATTAATATCCACACATAACTAATTATATTTTAAAGTATTTAAAAATAAAACTCTTAGTCACGTTTACAAAAAAACAGAAGCCAATTTACAACAATGGTTTGTCTATTTGTCACAGTGTCAACCTTGAAACTAATTGGCAAAATGCGTGACTTAAACTTAATCTTACCACTTCTAAAACTATAACATTATTTTTACTAGTCCTGCACAATTACATACGATAAAATATACGGAATATGTTTGTCATTTCAATGTGAAGCGACTACCATAACCATATTTAACGTTCGCAAGATGAAATATCTCTCGCGCGTAGCCACCTACCCGCTGCCTACGCAGCAACTCCTTCCTTTCTGGTGACCTCGTTCACTCGCAGGAACACAACAACCCTCAAGGGAATTGTTATTTGTCTGCGGTATTCTATGAGGTGGAAGTAGTTCCTCAGTCGGGTAGCTTACAAATACTCTGTAGTATACTATAATATACTCTACCCTCTTTTGTGTTTAGTATACTATACTATACTCTACCCTCTTTGCCAGAGCCTCTTTCGCTAATCGACAATGTGCACCACGTGCGGGTGAGATTGCCTTTGGCTCTAAAGATCGTGGTGAGCAACTTAAACCCCAAAACCTTACTAAAAGTTTCTAAAAGATAACACGGAAATGCCGGCGATATTTTCTTTAAAATCTTCGCCTGCAGTTCTAGCAGTTCAGTAAACTAATTACATCCCGGTTCCGTTATAGGATAAAGTTCGTTTTTACTTAGAAACTTGACAATGACTCGGTGGTTCCCTTGATGGCGTAATTTGGGGCGTCCATCCGGCCATCTAATTCAATATAACAGTGTACCTACGTAAATAAAAAGAATTTACTATAAATGGACGATAATGGATATCCATCGTACCATGAATAGATAATAGGTCAGCCGGTACTCTGTCAAGTGAATCTATCTAAATCAACATGGAGTGGAAACAGAATTTGTTGGTAAAAAATGTTTGTTGAAAAATGTAGTTATGTTTTTTATTAGATAAGCACTCTATTATTTCAGGTAACATTTATTCACTATACTTATTGTATCATGTAATGGAATTTTATCAATGGAAGACCAGCTCGATGGCGTCGTTTTGCGCGTCGGTCTAATCGAATACGCAAGTTAAGCAAATTCGACCGTAGCCTGTATGGATTTATTTATCTCGAGCTTCTCCATGCTTCGTAGAGCACGTTAAGTTGTCGGTCCTAACTGTTGTCTAATGACAACATCTAATGATGACAGTCGTTAAGTCAAGTCAGTGGTCTTTAGGCGGCTTGAAAACTATGCCCTCCGCCAACCCGCAGTGGAGCAACGTGGTGGAGTATGCTCTAACTCTTTCGATTGAGGGGAGGCCCGTATCCCAGCAGTAGAATAAGGGTTGATGACGACGATATCGTTATGAAGACATCTGATTATCTGACGACAACACAAATTATACATATTTATGTTTGAACTTCACCCTCCTCGATGACGTCATAGACAGCACTGAAAAATTCGCTCTAGCATCAAAACTCCTTATTGCATTCAGTGATCCGCTAATAAACCTAATTAGAAATCATCGAACCCACGAAAAAAAATAGCGATAAATACTTATAGCCCGAATTATTAATTACTTCGATTTATTTTTCTAGTAGATGAATAAAAATAGATAGCTAGAATATGCTTTATTTGCATAATACGAATTTAAACTACTGTGAATCAGTAAATTATTACATACTTGTATATAATGCAACACGGCGGCGGTCTTATTGCTGAGATCTTTTCATAGCAATCTTAGGAACATTTGCAAGAACATTATTTGTTCACAAGAACATTATGCAAGCATACAACCATTTCTGGGACGTTAGAGTTAAGATGATAAGTCGATTATGTAGAGCTTTAAGCAAAATTCACGACGAAGACGAAGAAAAGAATCGATGTGAGCTGGGCGGCAGGACAAAGCCGAGATGTGAGCCGCGCTTCGCATGCTGTCGACTGGACGCAGCGGAGACAAGAAGAGATGTAGAGATGGGCGTTGAATGAACGAACCGTTTTTTTAAACTGTTTTTTGTGCGTGAACGATTAAACTAGTTTACAGTTCACAGATAAACTAGTTTATTCTTCGACTGGTTGATGAGTCCGTTGCGTCGCGTCGCGATCGTCTCGTCTCGTCTAGTGATTTGACAAATGAGATTTTCGTTCGTTTACGTTTACCAATCGCTTATGTGAAGAAATAGTCTTTTCGACGACGACGTAAACTAGTCGAAAATTAGACTGTTTTTTAAACTAGTTCATCGTCGAAGGTAAACGGTCTCGTTGCGTCGACTGCAAAATCGTCGACGACCCACCACTAAAGAGATGTGTGCGGCGTGCAGTGAATTCAATGAAGTGCATTCATCTTAGTAAACATCCGACGCTCGATGTCCTACCGCCGAAGCTGGAGCCGATTCCCATTGGGATTTTTGAATGCGAAAATGAAACTACTGCTTAGATTGTTGCTAATTATGTTTAGCTTGGTTGATAAAAATCCTAGAGCTCTACCGACTAAGATGTAGATGTTTGGAATCAAAAAAAACCAATGGTAATCGCTTCAGCTTCGGCGGTAGGGTCCTTGTTCCGCTCTGGCCAGCACACACGTCCGCTTTTCTCAGCACAGGTTCGGTGGATACAGCCCAGCTCAGTGATTCTTAATCTTTTATTGACAGCGGACAATGTAATTAAATTTTTATAACGTCACGGACCACCAAAAATTTGGCGGTAATGACGGTGGAGGTGGGGGGGGGGGGGGAGTCATAACTATTTCAAACGTTAAGCGAACAATCCTACTCTCGTAAGCTATTGAAAATATAGAAAGGTAAAAACCACTGCCCTAACTGAAAAACATCTCTTCTCGTTTCCGCATCGGACATCTCGGCTTTGGTAGAATGGCCTTAACCATAATGGATGAATAAGTAGATTTAATTTCTACCTCTCAGAGGGCAGAACGACAAAACACAGCGAGTGTCGTTTACCTTTATTTATCATAAACAAAGTCATAAAAATCATGGCCCTCTTTGAAAGTAGGTTAAACAGACGAAATGTTCGACACTCGAAATGCAAATTTATAGCCAATACAATTCGTGTCGAATAATAAAACAAAAACTGGATTACATTGTCATTGAGTAACCTTTAATGCTCCTTTTATGTTATACTATAAAACCTACACTGGTGTCTCTGTGCTACTCCACCCACTTTTATTGTAAAGAGGCTTGCTTTTGTTGTGGATTAAATTGCAAAGTACGCCGTGGTATAGGTACAGACTTTAGCATATTGAATTGAGTACCAAGGGCCCTACCGCCGAAGTTGAAGCCGATTACCATCGGTTTTTTTTTATTCCAAAAATTGGTTAGGTTAAAGTTATTGACAAACATCTCCAGCTTCGGCGGTAGGAAGGGTTCAGGAACCCTACCGCCTAACTAGACTACATTATGATCATTAAATGTTTTAGTGCCAAAAATCGGATTTGCACAATCGGTAGATCTCCATGGTAAGCATACCGCTTAAACTACATAAAATGACCTAAGCTAAATTGTATTTTTGACGTGACAACGTCTTATAATTCGATGGAGCTGGCTGCACGCACGAAAAAACATGCGGCGTTACCTCGCTCTGAAGCGTTCCATTAAAATTTTCTTTTGAAAATTGCAAACATTCCATCAGTATTTTCTTATGACGTTGCCACGTTCAACTATCGTCAGTAAACCGACTTTACAGACAACCGATTTTTTTTTTATCTAAACATCAGATATGAATGTTTTACGTAGGAGCCGTCGATTCGATTTGTCTTGTACGGGGATCAAACCCGCGACCTCAAGTCAAAGTGGCCATTGCTAGCCATTCGACCACCGAGCTCATCAAACTTTCAATGTTTGCTAGACAGAGAATACCAGAGTACTACTATTCATTGTAGCATGAGCATTGCAAAAAGACAAGCGCAGTTTGTCTGTGCCTCCACACAAAATACAAACGATATTTCCACGAACGCCAGCTCTTTGTAACTTTTCAGCAGTTACATGTCATTCCCATGCATTTTCAGCTTTTTGTTTTCATTATTCACTGAACTGAAAGAGACTACCTAACACTGTTTTAAATTTGAGGCTCTATAATAGCGCTTTTAGTTTAGTAGAACTTTTTGTACTGAAATTCTGGTGCAATTTCCATTGTTTAACGTTCGATTGGATTCGGGCTTTTGTTTGAATATATTGTGTTAAATTCAGATTTATTTCTGCTGGTTTATAATATTTATAATATATCATTGCCATGTGTTATGACCTTATGACTTGACTTGACTCTTTTTTATGTTATAATATTTTATATAACGACATTGAATATATCTATCGCGCCATACATGTTTTGTTTTTTTTTATACTACGTCGGGTGACAGACAAGCATAGGGCCCGCCTGATGTGAAGCGGTTACCGTAGCCATATTAACGCTCGCAACATAAAATATCGCTCGCGCGCCGCCAGCCCCGCTACCAACGCAGCATTTCCTTCCTTTCTGGTGACCTCACTCACTCGCAGGAATACAAGGGAATTGTTATTTGGCTGCGGTATTTTGTGAGGTGGAGTACATTCCCCAGTCGGGTAGCTTACAATTACGTTCCCTACCTCTCTTTTCGCCAAAGCTTCGTTTCGTTTGTCAGTCAGCAGGGTGCACCGTGTGCAGGTGAAGTTGGCTTTAGTTCAAAGATGTCGATGAACCACTTACACCCCAAAACTTTTTCAATCATCAATGTTAATTTAGTTTTAATATAATATTTACAAAATAGTGATATCATTAAGCAATTACCACAAATACGTCTGACCCTAAGAATAAAAACAAAATATTTATGACTCATTTTGTAAATAGAAAAAAATACAATCAAATTGCCTGTAATGTATTTATATCGCATATATTCTTTTTTTACCGAAATACCTGCAAGATCTGCCCCCCTAGCCAAGTGTAATACGTAGCGTAACGAACGTTAGATAGATCACGTGAAATTTGTCAATTCCCATAATAAAATGTTCGATTTTGACAAATGTCACGTGATCTATCTAACGTTCGTTACGCTACGAATTACACTTGGCTAGGGGGGCTGGCAACCTTAATTACATAAACGCATGGCGCGCGGCGTAGGTTAGGAATAACGTGAAATTTTATAAAATACTTTTTCGATACATACCTCGACAATTTTATTAATAAAAACATCATTATATACCTACCCAACTCTACCTAAGTTCATTTGTACGTAAATCACTTGTAATACCTGTCATGTCATTGTTTTGCCAGTGATTCTCCTGTCGTGAGATCGTCCGTGTATATAAAACAACTCCTCGTTTTGTTTCTCATAATGTGCCATATGGTGATCACTCGTTTGAATTCATATCAACATATCTTTGACGTCATATATTGCGTCATAATCGTCTTCATAAGTAGATATGTGGGTAGATTCTTTTTGAAGTATTATTTGTGTACGAGTATACATACATATGTGGTACCTATATACCTACTAAAAAAGCCTGACTATGTATTTTTGGTGGTAGCAAGGCAGCTCTGTATCACTTATTTTTGAAGTGAAAACTTCTTAAGCGGCGTTGTGCACTTTTTGGGGATGGGTAAAAAATATTAAACTCGCGTCAGAACACGTGACCTGATCGAAAATTCGTAAGACGGAGGGAGAGTAGACCGCCGGCGCGGCGCAGGAGAGGAAGTAATATCCCCCTCTCATTTCTACCGAGCAGCGAAAATGTATGCCTCTCCTGCTATTTATTTTTAATGTAATGTAAATTGTCATGTTTGTGTACGATAGCGCAATAAACGAACATTGTATTTTACCACATAAATGATAGTACTTTTATACTGATAAATAAAGCAATACGTGCAAAATTATTCCCTAACCATTCCAAAATATTATAAAATGCACAACGTTAATGTTCAAATTTTCACTTCTGCCGGCCATCCCGGAGTGCAACCGTTTTTTTTATTTATGTGTAATGTAAAAATACATTTTTTATTTATCATAGCGTAATTTCCTCATATGTACCTACCAACCTATACACCTACCTACGCAATTCTAAAAAAAGAATGTTACATTTTCTTATACATCAAAAGAGAATATCGGCGTATAAATACATTGAAAGACGGTCAAATCGAAGAGATCGAATCGCTTCTGAGACAACTTATAAAATTTATGGGATTTATAAACGAACTTTTTTGATACATACTGAATAGTGAAAGGGACCGTTCGGTCTAACTGTAGGTAGGGAAAAAAACGTCAAATCGATATAATGTTTTTTCTTTGACTGTCGTTAAATTCGTGGATACTGTCTGTCTGCGGCTTTGATCGAGTGATTTAATCTAAGCAAGTTTGTGTCCTATTTTTGCTATTAGTATATATCCTATGCTCAATTATACTATTTGTATGCTATCACTGCAATGCTCCCCATTGATTAGTTTTAACGTCAAATCGTGTATTTTTTTGTTCAACAGAAACAGAAAATAAACCGACGTGCATTTGCAAAATTTTTACCTATATGAGGAACTATTAATTGTCCACTATTTTTGTTTTTGAGAAACCGAAGACACAATACCAAATAATGTCTGTGATCAATAAGTGAATATCTACATAATTTTCGCTATTTATTATACACAGTTATCTGCCCTGAATCCGTTGGGATTTTGTCGCTCGAAGTGGAGCTATTGCTTGCTTTTAAGAAATTAAAATCGACCAACAACTCTTAGGAAAAAGTTCAATTTACAAGGAACCGTTAAGTGTCGAGAACATTAACGCTAATTTACTCTTGGATCTTAATTTGGCAATAAAATGGAAGTAAATGACTCGATTAGATAAAAAGTATGTGGCCAAAGCGGATACTGATACTTATACAGTTTATGTAGTTGTTATGGATATCAAATACAAGTCAATTAGGCGGCAGGTTTACTTTCTGCACTAATGCAAAAAGGTACCAGAAACCTGTTGCTGTGCCTCTTAAAAAAATGTGAACAAGTTTTAAGCTGCTCCTTTGAGACATTCCTGTAGAAGTAATACCAATTGCAAAGAAAGTGTATACGAGAGCTTACACTAACACGCCACACAGATGCATTTCGGAGCATAGACATGGTGGATCGGACGCGCTTCGACTCATTTTTATTCTGTTTACACCGGCCAGCTGCTCCATATCTAGTCATGCTCGTAAAAACAGAATTGAAAACGGAATAAAACATGTATTTTTAATGCTGCTCGCGCATTTTTATTGCTCAGTTGACATAATAGCATCCGAAAAGGGGAATAAATTACATTAAAAAACATATTTATCATTCGTAAACTTCTTTAATTACATACCTATACAAACATCAGCCAATTGAAATACAACTACACAATAATTTACAGTCTTTCCAATCAATACTTAAAACTTTTTTTATTTAAAAAAGTAATAAATACGAAGAAGCATATCGAAATGCGAAAATTTGGTATCATTGTACAAAAGTTACATAATTAGAAATAGATTATTAAGTTCTATTATTTACAATGTCGGACGATTTTCGTCTATAACAAAACAATGTTTTAGCGATCGCCTAAGGCTATGTCTAAGGCTTTACAGATCAATTATTGGAGATCGTTCGGTTTAATGTTTACTGAGGTCCTCTATACCAGGTACGTTTGAACGGTGTGCTGTAGAACCACGGACTGCGGCTGATTGTTGCGGCCGTGGAAATCGGTCGACGAGTAATCAGAGTCTATCGTTGAGTAGATATGTTCGGAGAGCGGACGGTCGCATGGCGAGCGTTCCGCAGAGTTTGCTGACTTGCCACAAAGTGTCTGACAAGTACTATTCAACACAGACGCGTCCACAGTATAAGTGTTAGAATTCCTTCCATAATTGAGTCTTTTCAACTTCTGTCCGTGACGCTTCGACAGCGGCATCGCATAACGTAACCTTTCCCAAAATCGTTTCTCTTTCCACGTTATCTCCAAACCCGTTTTGAAATACGACTTTAGTTCCGGATCTCGTGGGACGAGCCCTACAGCGACTATTATTAATTTATGTGGATTCTTTCGAAGCGCTCTCTGTAGGGCCTGTCGGAACTCTATCTGCGACCACTCGGTCAAGATAAAGTTTTTTGTGAGGACTACTATGATACGCCTCGAGGCTTCCGTTGCCTCCACAACCAAATCAGGAAACTGTGCGTATGTCGCTTCAAATTGTGGTACGTCTCTATAATGAAGACAGAGATGGTAAGACGGGTAACCGGTCTCGAGTTCACGAGCCAGTGATTCTATAACGAACTCCTCGTCTTTAGGACTATAACAAATGTAAGCGTCGTAAAGTTTATCAGCATCCTTAAAGGCACCGGTAAGAGGGGATAGCTTAATGCCACAATTCGAGTACAGCCACATTCTACAAGCGTATCTGAATGTGAATACTAAAGCTAATATTAATAAAATAAGCATGAACCCAGTTATAACAGACGCCAATAACGGCAAGTTGTTAGAAACGAAAAAAGCGCTTATCATAGATGTATCGCTTATTTCACTGCAGACAGTCACATTTAAATTCAATGGCTTCTTCGCTGGGTTCATTTTTTCATTTATACACCATAAATTATGGATATCGATGACTTTTTCGACATTCTGCGTCACATAAGTTAAAAAACCTTGTAAATATTTACAATCACACGCCCAACGATTGCCGCCAATGAATATTGTTTGTAATTTTTTGTTATTGTCTAAATGCCACAGTCCGTAATTCACAAGCCTGTTTCCATCCAAGCGCAAAATTTCCAAAGCACTCAATGAGGAAAATGTTTCATTCGAAATATACTCAATAACATTACTCTGGAGATAGAGTTCTTTCAAGTTGCTTAGCTTAGAGAACTCGAGACCCAATAAACGGCTTATTTTATTGTTATCTAAGTGCAATATTCTTAAAGCGCCGAGTTGATTAAATGTATTGTTGCGAATATTTAAAACATTACTCGAGTTCAAATATATAACAACTGCTTTACGCATTGAATTAAATACAGTCTCATTGAGATCATTATAAACATTTCCATCTAAATATATATGTGTAGCGTCCAAAGGGAAATCATGAGGTATTAACCGAAGTTGTTTTACAGAACAATCAATGACGCTCGTTGTTTTTGTAGAGTCGTGATAACAAGAACAGTTTCTGGGGCACACAATTTTACAATTACAGTTAATGAAATCGCAACAATCACAGCTGTCGAGACAATAAGTATCAAATTTACATAGAAAATCTTTTACTAGTAATGAACTTACGGGGAGATATTTGACACCGCGTACATAAGATTCTTTGCATATCACATTTTCTAAATCCATAACACGTGGGTACTCTCTAGAGGTAACCGAATTGATTAGTAAAAGCCATTTCATTGTGCAATCGCATCGGAAGGGATTACCGCTAATGTAAAACTCTGGCAACGCTCGATCGTCAGGCACTCTCGAAACACGCAAACTATTTATATCTAAACTTTCAATATCATTGGCATACATATCAACTCGAGTTAAATTTCTCTTGTCTAAAAACGTATCGGTTTCTATGCCCGTTATAAAATTATTATTTACAAACAGGAGCTCAACACTGTTCGGTATAGACATTGCAGATAAGGACACCAAGCGATTATGACTTGCATCTAATGTCTTCACGTGTAGCTCCTTTTGGATTTTATAGTAATTTCCAAGAATTTCAATAAAGTTGGCGTGGATGTCCAGCCATTTCAGACTTCCCGGTATAAAAGCGTAATCAAACCATACTAAATGGTTTTCGGATAAATTCAACCATAACAACTTTGTCAAAGCTACAAACACTCCATTTATATCAGAAATGAAGTTGCCGTCGAGCCGAACGGCTTCCAATTGCGTGTTCTTTTGAAAGGTTTCAGTTTCAATCGACTGTACTTTATTTTTTGCCAAATTGAGCACCTGCAAGCTAGGCAAGCCCCAAAACATTCCCGCAGTAAGGTTTCCGATTTGATTGTCAATTAAACGCAAGCCGGTCAATTGTGATAGATTTTGGAACGTACCGTTTGTTATCTCTGTCAACAAATTCTCCCCCAGATCTAATGATTTCAAAAACGGTAATTGTGCAATGGCTTCAGGTATCTTCGTTAGCTTATTCGAACTTAAATCTAATTCCTTTAGATCAGAACAATTTTTGAATGCATTTTCACTAATATAAGATAGTACATTGTTATTCAAAGTAAGCTTATTCAATATAAACAGTCCATTAAACATGTGATCTTCTATGGTATGCAGTTTATTTTGGCCCAAATTTAAAGTATGTAGGTTAAAAAGTGGTGAAAATGCATTATCTTCAATTTGTCCAATAGTGTTATTATTTAAACTGAGTATTTGCAAAAAGAACAAATCTTTAAACATGTTACGAGTGATGCGTACGACCGCGTTATGCGACAGGTCGAGCACGATTAATCTTATTAGACCACCGAACGTTTCATCTTCTATGTGGTCGCTCCTCAATTTATTCGCCGAAAGATCTAAAACGAGCAATTGTTCCAACCGATTAAATATTCTCTTGGGCAAAGTTTCCAGCTCGTTATTCTGCATATAAATTTCTCGTATTTCTCTCGTATTGTAAAACAACCCTTCTGGTAAATAATTTATTGCATTATCGGAAAGATTCACTACTTTTAATGAAAGCAAATCACTGAAGACATCGCCGGGCAATTCACTTATTTTATTGTTTTGCAAGAATAACTGGGTAAGCCTCCGTAAATGCAAAATTTCCGAGTCTGCCGGCAGTGACATGATATCGTTGAAACTTAAATCTATTGTCTGCAGTGTCGACCCACATTTATGGCCGAAGCCCAGTTCATCAACAAATTTGATCTTGTTACGCGTCAGGTTAAGAGAAATTATATTTTCCAAAGCACAAAACAAGTCCGACGGTATCTTGCGAATGTTGTTAAAAGCTAAATCTAGGGTGTGCAGTTCTCTCAACCCATTAAATGCGCCTAAAGATAGCTCCAGCTCTTTGTTACTACTCCATTCGGTGTTCATGGAGCGTATCTTCAAAGTCTTCAGGCCACGCAAACCCTCGAATACGTTACCAGGAAGACGGAGGATTTTACAGTTAGTTATAGTGATCTCCGCCAAACCTTGCATCCTGCCGAAGTGATGGTCCCGCAGCGTGCTCTCGAGGAGCTGCGGGCTGCAGCGAAGCGCGAGCCGCTCCGCGCCGTCCGAGTGCATCGAACCGACCACGTCCCTGTCTGACGACAACGTCCGTACATTGCACTCCACAGCACCATTCTCACCGGACACACGGAAACAAACATCTGCATCGTCAGGCGCTTCCGTAAGCGCCGCGCCCATCACTAAACAAAAGAATATCGCGTTGATTATCATTTTATCCCGCACTGTGTCCATTTCATTTTTGTCACTTGTCCAATTTGATGAATGAATGTATAATTTGCAGTCGCCGCGCGGCCATACTCAGCTGTTTGCGGTGCGAGTACTATGAGGAAACGTTCCGATAACAATGATTATGCACGGGATTGTAAATAGAGCAGCGTCGACGCGTGTGGTGCGGCATGGCAAAGCAAGCACGCGATCCCCCCGCGGAGGCGAGGCCGCGACTGCCGCGTACAATGAAATGCCATGAATGCGCGCCGGCCACCGCTCGGAGGGACAAACCCGACCGCACCATCGCTCGTAAGCCATACGTACCATTTCTATTGCCGCATATCTAATAAGTAACCCCTGTAGTTTTCGACTCTTGTACAAAAATGGAAACCGTTTTAACCGTTACATGACTCTATTACATTAAAGTTATTAAATGATTACTCTGGAACTTCATTAAAGGCTACTTCGCCTTTATACTTAGATACAATAAATTGTACAAAGCATAAGCATGCTTTGTTTTCTTTCATAAATAGGAAAGAACTGGACACCAAATATGATTTCCTCTTACATACGAATAGTAAGTTATAATAAATTCATAGGAAAAAAATCGAGATTGTGCAAAAGATTCCATATCTTTTGTTTAATTAAAGATGCAACTGGACTCTACTATCCATTTGGAAGCCAAAACAGTCAGTTTTGAAATTGTCTGAATGAATACTGGGACCTTTTTCGGATAGTTCGATCGAAATACATCAGGGTCAAAAATGTCATAAAATAAGACATCATTACCAATAACAAAAATAGTTTAAAGAGTTCTATTTATCGTCATGTCCATTTTAGGTTAGGTTATGACTAACTTAAGTTAGGCTATTATTTTATCTAAATGTCTAAAGCACCACATTGCCGGAAACGCTCCTCGTTTTTTTTTTATATACTACGTCGGGTGGCAGACAAGCATACGGCCCGCCTGATGTGAAGCGGTTACCGTAGCCATATTAACGCTCGCAACATAAAATATCGCTCGCGCGCCGCCACCCCCGCTGCCAACGCAGCATCTCCTTCCTTTCTGGTGACCTCACTCACTCGCAGGAACATAACAACCCTCAAGGGAATTGTTATTTGGCTGCGGTATTCTGTGAGGTGGAGGTACATTCCCCAGTCGGGTAGCTTACAATTACGCTCCCTACCTCTCTTTTCGCCAGAACTTCGTTTGTCAGTCAGCAGGGTGCCCCGCGTGCAGGTAAAGTTGGCTTTAGTTCAAAGATGTTGATGAACCACTTACACCCCACAGTATTTTCGGGACTATTGTTTTACTCGTTTTTCTTACTGTCCGGTGAGAACCACCAACTCCAACCAAGTCCGAACCTGGTGCGCCCAGGGCCTGAGCAGTCAGTTACTTCTCTTTTCGAGAATTATTATTAATTTATATAAATACTCTCTATTGCATCAAAAAGACATAAATAAACAAATACGTAAAGACTAAAAATCTAAAACTTATCGCTAAAGCAATCACTTCCAGATAACCTTAATGCCAGAAGAGAAACAATAACAAATAATATGGTAAGTGGCGTAAAACAAGGCAATCAATCCCAAATTCAAACATGTAAATTACAAGCTTGACATGAGACTACAGGAAACAACACTATCTTCGTACGGTTATGATGGAAACGAAATATTGTATTTGCTAACTCGAGAGGTAATGAGATTTAACTATATGGACCTATAAAGGAGTATATAGATTGTGCATTGCGGATAGTACTTGGCAAGGCATTGGTCTCATGTACAGCCTGTGTCAGTGAGGAGCGATGGCGTCGTTGTCGTGTCAATCTAATCAAACACGTAAGTTAAGCAACGTCGGCCGTAGCCTGTCCTGGATGAATGGGTTTATTTACTTCTAGCTCCTTCGCGGTTCGGAGGGCACGTTAAGCAGGCAAGTCAGTGGCCTTTAAGCGGCTTAAAAACACTGGCCTTCGCCAACCCGCAGTTGAGCAGCGTGGTGAAGTATGCTCTAAACTCCTTCGATTGAGGGGAGACCCGTATCCCAGCAGTGGGATGTATAAAGGTTGTCGACGATACAGCCTGTACCGAGAACGATTTAGTGTATTATTAATTAGTAAATAATTCGGTAAGAGACGAAGGGGAAGAATATTACGCATACGTATTCTAATCATAGAACCGTCTATCTCTATATCGCTCATTAGCTGCAACAACGTCATAATTAAAGTCAACATGCATTTTCCAAACGTTATATTAGTATTTATTATGATATACTGTTTCTACTTTCAGAGTCTTCTTAATAGGTTTATAACATTTTAAAAGTGCCTAATTATTTTCTTATCTTATTTCCGTTGCAATTAGTGATATACGTACAACAACGACATAAATGTACGCTGTGACCATATACTTTGAGTTGATTTTTAGGGTTCCGTACCTCAAAAGGAAAAACGGAACCCTTATAAGATCACTTTGTTGTCCGTCTGTCTGTCTGTCAAGACCTAACTAACTAAACTAACTCGAGAATGCGTGGATGTATCAAGCTGAAATTTGAACTGTATACTCAGGTCTACGGTCCCATGAAATTGTAAAAAAAAATCAAACTGCTAAGTTTACGTAAAAAAAAGATACGGCCGTTTATTCAGCAAAAAACGCATATTTCGACACATTCTCAAAATAATCAAAACTCATAGGGTACTTCCCGTTGACCTAGAACTATGAAATTTGGCAAGTAACATCGTTATAGACTACAAGTACAAGAATAAATCTGAAAACTATACATTTGTAATTAAATCTTAAAAAATAAGGGCTTAGATTAACTAATGATCCTACGTATGGAACCCTCGGTGGGCGAGTCCGACTCGCACTTGTCCGGTTTTTTATGAAACGTAATGCGTCTGGACTCTACTCGAAAATAACTACTATATATATATATATATATATATATATATATATATATATATATATATATATATGTGTGTGTCTGTTTTACAAGCACCACTCGAAAAGTATTTCTATATTCCTGAACAAATTACACAAACACCATCTAGTTATTTATAACTAGGACTAAACAAATCTTGTACTATGGATAACTGATAAACATACTCAAATAAGTGTTTCTTTATTACCATAAGTCATAAAAACATGATCACACAAATGTTCGTCATACATCGGATAAAAAAAATCGGAATACCTATGGGATGTAAGTAAATGTTATAGATCTTTCGTTTGTCGCATCTCTAAATCTAAATATTTTTTATAATGTGATCGAAGATGGCAGCGAGTTTCGATCACGAGATAATAAATCACATAACTCTTAGTAAATTGTCTACTTTTACCAACTCCGAAGAGGCAGTGATAGCGTTCAATCAGCACGTAGAAAACATGCCTTCAGATACAGGGCCTCCTGTTTTAAAAAATGGTTCGATCGAATGAAAAAATGTTTAAAATTTAAAGGAGAGTATTTTGAAAAGCAATAAACATAATATTTTGGTTATAACATGTTGTTTTTTTAAGTTACGCAAAACTTTTAGTGTGTCACGTATACAAAATATACAATAGGTATACATATAAAATACCCAGACCAAGACAAACAGACATTTTCATACACACAAATATTTGTCTTGTACGGGTTCGAACCCGCGACCTCGGAGTCAAAGTAGCCATTTCTAGCCATTTGACCACCGGACTCGTCAAAAAGTACAACTGTATATCTTAATTTGAACAAAAAAATAGTTATTTGTTATGCAAGGCTGCAAAGTTAATTTTTGGCGCGAGTACCTTGTATTGAAACCTGAGCAAGCGAAGGATTCTAGGATTGAGCCACGAGCGAAGCGAGTGGTTCAAATATAGAATCCTGAGCGTAGCGAGGGTTTCAAAGGTACGAGACGCTAAATAACTTTGCTGCCGAGCGCAACACACAACTTTTCACCTCACTAAAGCGAGGAAAATGTTAGGTGCAAGAAAAACAGTTTTAATAAATAATCATTAATGGACTGGCTGCAGAGAATATAAACTATTACGAAACCAATGAGGTTCTATATATATGTAATTTATTGTACGAAACCTTTATTGAATAAAAATATTCGAATTTTAAAAACACTTTCCACGCTAGCGGATAAAGTGCGATTTTCCACGCAGATTTCGAATGATAAACAGAGCTTTTACGAGCTAGTGAGGTGAAAACAATATTACAGGCAATTTCGATCTAGTATTTTATATGCGCAACCAGTTTTCCATGCAAACTAAAAACAAATTCACAAACAATTTAGAGATTTCAATTTTTACAAACAATTTTCGTACAAAATCCATGGATGATTTATTTTGTAAAGTCAACCGCAAACCAAACGTAACATATTGACCTTTATATCTTGTTCCTCGTAATAAATAGTCTTTGTTTTCTAGCGTAAATTATCTGCAGTTGTGCAGTCAGCATATAGCATACATTTTTTTACAGGATTTGTTTGCAATGTTTGCAGGGGCGTAGCTACAGCGGTATCACCCGTACCAATGATTTTTTTGTACTGAATCGGGTGGCAGACAAGCATAATGCCCGCTTGATGTTGAAGCGGTTACCGTAGCCATATGTTCGCAAAATGAAATATCGCTCACACGCCGCTAGACAAACACAATTACTACTAATATCAATCAAGCAGAAGTTTGATATTTGCTTACAAAAAGTTCGATGGAACTCGGCTTCAATTTAGGCGTTAGAGCCCCTAAATCGATATCAAGGATTAACATGTGTGTGATGAGATTTCATTACATCTTTGCCCATTGGTTCACCAAGATCTTTAGAGCCAAAGGCCCTCACCTGCACGTGGTGCACCCTGTCAACTAGCGACAGAGGCTCTGACAAGCGAAGCAGGGTATATTTGTAAACTATTATTAGGTAGGGCGTATTTGTAAACTACCCTACTGGAGAAGTACCTCCGCCACAAAATACCGCAGCCAAATAACATATGCCTTGACTAAATTGTGTGTTCATCAGAAAGGAAACAGTTACTGCGTTGGCAGCGGGAGTGGCGGTTCGCGAGCGATATTTCATGTTCCAAGCGTTAATATGGCTATGGGAACCGCTTCACATCAAACGTACCGTATGCTTGTCTGCCACTCGATGTTTTCAAAATCAAAGTTTCATACAAACATGTCATAGTCAAACTTTAAAGCGGTTATAAAATAGTAGTTTATGAAACTGTTGCATAATAAGGGTTCTTAAAATACGGGTGTGAGTTTATCACATGAGCCGAAGGAGAATGTGATAATAGTTCACACGAGTATTTTAAGACCTAATTATGTGCAGTTTCATACACTGCTTTATCTAATCTCATGAAATAGATGATATTTTAAATAAAACCATGAAGTTAATATAACAGCTTCAATTCTTACTTATAAATCCATTTGCAGATCGAGCATGAGTGGTTCGCATGCGTGACGCGCCGCGCGGCACCGCGTTCACTTAACTTTTTGTTTTTTGCACCACTTGCGTTTTTTAATCTCTAAAAATTTTTATATGAGAGTAGATAAATCATATTAAACTACATAACGGGATTGCATTGCATTATCAATACCCTGTATAGGTGAGCAGGACTGGCTTTGCGTCCCTTATTTTAATTCACCTTTTTAATTACGCATCGACCGAAATAAGCTTATTTCGGCACAGCCCACTCGGGATCTATTAAACTACAAAACATAGCGAAGATATGATTTTCCCCAGAATTAGTCGTCAATTTGTCGAATTCAGACACCAAGTATCAGAATTAGTCGACCTCCCGTTAAATAAGCCTTATTTCGGCAGTGCCGAAATAAGCCTTATTTCGGCACTGCCCAAAAAAACTACACCACCTAGCGAAAATCTGATTTCACCCAGATGTTGCCTTGAATTTGTCGAAATTTGTCGGATATAAAACACAACTGGTCGATGCGTAATTAAAAAGTTACACGCATTTTATTAATTCTCATAGTAAATATAGTCGGAGATCTTGCATCAAAATTATATCATGCACAAAATGCAACAGTAAACGTTTCATTTCCTTCCTTTTTCAGAGTCTGGCAAAGTTTGTCAATGCATGCAACTGTTTTCTGATCTACGAATGCTTTAGGTGTTCTTTAGCACTACATTAGTTGCTTTTTACGATAGCCATATGTGAATAGGGTGGTGTTATTCTACTCTGCCTACGTTAGGCTCTCTGACTACAACGCGAATTATTAAAATGCGTGTAACTTTTTAATTACGCGTCGACCAGTTGTGTTTTATTTCCGACAAATTTCGACAAATTCAAGGCAACATCTGGGTGAAATCAGATTTTCGCTAGGTGGTGTAGTTTTTTTGGGCAGTGCCGAAATAAGGCTCATTTCGGCACTGCCACAAAAAAATACTTATAACTTTTTAACGGGAGGTCGACTAAATCTGATACTTGGTGTCTGAATTCGACAAATTGACGACTAATTCTGGGGAAAATCATATCTTCGCTATGTTTTGTCGTTTAATAGATCCCGAGTGTGGCAGTGCCGAAATAAGCTTATTTCGGCACTGCCACAAAAAAAACCTTATAACTCTTTAACGGGACCCCGACAAATTTTTTGCTTTGGGCGACAAATTTCGACAAATTAACTTTGAAATTAACGACTAATTTTTTGTCTGGTTAAAATCAAGATCTGAGACCTGGGCAGTGCCGAAATAAGGCACACGACAAATTCAAACCCACATCTGGGTGAATTTAGATTTTCGCTAAAATAGGTGGTGTAGTTTTATGGGGTTGTGCCGTTATAAGGCTTATTTCAGCACTGTCTTTTTAACGGGAGGTAGAGTAATTCTGATACTTGGTGACCGAATTCGACTAATTAACGACTAATTCGAAATCATATCTTCGCTATGTTATGTAGTGTAATACCTTTTTTCGCATAAGGACAGATTCTCAAAAGGACAGTAGATCCCGAGTGGGCTGTGCCGAAATAAGCTTATTTGGACACTGCCACAAAACATACCCTTATAGCTCTTTGAAGGGACAGCGACAATTTTTCTCCTTTGGTGACAAATTAACGACAAATTTTCTGTCTATTAAAAATCAAGATCCGAGACCTGGGCTGTGCCGAAATAAGGCACGCTCTAAACTCCTTTGATTTGCCCGCATCTCTGCAGTGGGATAAATAAGGATTGACGACAGTATACTAATACACGTTTATTATATCATTTTAATTTAGCAGGTATATGGTCATTCTGGGATTTGGACATTCTGAGATATGGACATTTTAGGACATTAAGAATCTAAAGAGCACGAATAATAAGATAAATAAACCCATCTATAGAACATAGCCTACGTTCGATGTTAAGTTAACGTACGTTAAGTTACGTAATTTTACGTAACGTGTTCGATTAGATAGGATGCTCAACATCGGGAAGTCAAACAGAGAGAACATCTGGATACAAGTTTGCAGACAGTCATGGCCAGCAAAATGATCAGGATGGTCTGCCATTTCAATTCATTTCATTCGATTCATTGACCAATACAGTATGAATTCTTACAATAATACTGTAATCAACCATAGATTTTAAAATTATAAATTTAAAATAAACATTCAATATGTACCTGCTCAACATGACGTCAAAATAAAACAACACTTTTATAATTTTACTTTTATTTGATCATACTTAAACTTACGAATGAAGTATTTACATTTAATCAGTTTAAGCAGTACACAAGATATAGTAAAATCATAATCAACCGGAAGAGTAGTTTAACAAACCTCTTATTCTAATGATATTGTTTATTTAGAAAGTTGTGATTCAAGAAAATTTGGAAAATATTTCATATCATATCAGATTACTATATTTTTCCTGATGCCGCTTTAAAAACAAGTCTCTATTGTACGTATAATTACTATAACGCCATATCAAAGTTAGCAATTATGATAATATAAATCTGAGGCACAAAAAATACAATGAAAAAAATCTCAATTATCTGAAAAAACTTATTTCATTCCGTCACAGCAAACTATTTACAAAATAATTAACTAAAAATTACTTATATACAAAAAGTTTTCATTTAATTCGATGCGAAACATAATTATGGCTCTTACGACAAGAATCGCTGGGTAAATCATGTTTTAAACTAACAAACTTTAAATACTACAACTTGGTAAGCATAGCCATATTTAATTTTATCATACTATCACAAGTTGCTTAATACATCCACATGTCGACTAAGAAGGAAGTCACCCTCATAGTGACTAATAACTGAAATTGAACTAATGAAACGCAATCGTCGGTAGTCAGCGTCGTCGAGATAATCAGTCTTACATAGGCCCAGAACTGAATATGAAGAATTATTTGTAACAAACAATTTATATACTTACAATTTAAGTAATATTATTTGAAAACTTTGGCAGACTGCATATTTATTCCCCTCAACTGTTTATGAGTAAAATTTACAATAACAACCTAAAATATACCTATTGCAACACTGGGAATAAACAATAACTTTAGCTGTCAATTCATTAACATCTGACCACAAAAGCGAATTCAATTACCTTGTATTACATTTACTGTAAATACAAATATTGTATATCATGCAAACAGTTTATCTAATCTATAGGCAGCCACAAAACATTATTGCATGTAAACACTAATAAAGGCCACAATACTAATTACATTGTATATGTTATTGCTTCAAAAATATATGAATCTCTTTTCTATCAATATGGAAACAGGATTTATAAAGCATTAATATTACAACCAGTGAGACTAAAGCTAGTCACTGCCGCTAGCTTGCTAGAAATCTATATATTGTTATTTGTCAATACAGATTCAAATAGTATCCATCTTGAGTCAAACAGGTTATATGATTTGTCCATTCTAATTTACATTAAGAGAAGTTAAAAATGTAGTATATATTTGTTAGCATTTGACTAGAAAACTGTCTAAAGAATACTAACCTTTTATGAAGTCATGTTGGAATAAGTATACAAAAATAAATCTATCTCGCTCTGTTTAATAGACATCTGTCTTAGTCACACAATATTGTTTATAATATCTTTAAACAAAGGGCTACATTGTTAAATGCTCTGTATGCCTTAGTCAGCTAACCAAGCTCTGTGGTTCAGTAGAAATCATATTCCAGTTCAGTATCGTCCGACTTCTTGTAGTAGAACACACCTTTCTAAGAGTGCATAAAATAAATTTAATTATTATAATTTGCACTGAAGAATCTTTTATTTTTGGCTTCCTAACCTAACAGGTTATGGGCCCAGTGTACAGTACAAAGTGGACTTTTAAGTGATTGAAAGAAACAGACTTTTTTTTTTTAAATACGATAAAAAACGCTTTAAGTGGTAACGTTTAAGACTTGTGATTTTTGTAATTTTGGTAGAGAAACTATTTACGTATTCTAAGTGACTTTTTTGTGTTATTTTCTAACTGTAACGATGGACGGTTCAAAAGTAAAAAGAAATATTAGACTGTTTGACGGCGAAAAGTATTCTTTATGGAAACTTAGAATACGCAGTTTATTAAACGAACTTGAAGTGCTGCAAGTAATTGACGAAGAGCCTCCTGTACGCATCAACAGTGATTGGACGAAGAAAGAAAAGATAGCGAAAAATACCATCATCGAATATTTATCAGATTCTTTGCTGGGGTTTGCTAATGAAGAAACAGCAAAACAGATTTTCATAAAACTCGACGCAGTGTATGAAAGAAGAAGTATCGCATCCCAATTGGCATTGAGAAAAAGGTTATTGAATTTGAAATTAGAACGTGATACTCCATTGATAAAACATTTTCAAAATTTTGAAAATTTGATTATCGAGTTAGTGGGTGCCGGTGCAAAGTTAGAAGAAGTAGATAAAGTCACACATCTATTTATGACTTTACCGAATTCTTATGATGGTGTCATCACAGCAATTGAGACATTAGCTGAAGATAACTTGACCTTATCTTTCGTAAAAACAAGGCTTCTTGATCATGAAATTAAATTATTAAACGAAAGGCGCGACAATAGTTTAAAAGTCCTGCAAGCAGAAACCAGTGGTTTCAAAAACCAGCAATGGAATTTCTCTTCAAAACGCAAGCCAAATCAACTTACTCATAATTATAAACAAAGAAACAATAAAGTTAAAAATAGAACATGTCACTACTGTGGAAGGAAAGGGCATATCAAAATTAATTGCTTCTTCTATAAGAGGGCGAAACCAAATTATGAAAACCGCAAAGCGCTACAGCAAACTGAAAACCAGAGAACGCTTCAATCTATAAATATTGCAGACAGAGAAAAATCGAATATCTCAGGGTTTGCTTTCATGGTTGGAAACGAATGCTATTCCGAAGAAGGCAAAAGTACCAATAAAATTACATTCATATTAGACTCTGGTGCCTCAGATCATTTAATTAACAGAGAAGATCTAACACGTGGGTTCATAGAACTTCAGTCTCCAGTAAATATTTCTGTAGCTAAAAACGGAACATTCATTAGTGCGACAAAAAGAGGCACTCTATCTATTACCACTGATACGGGTATGAGTGGATTGCTACAGGATGTTCTTTTCTGCTCAGAAATTCCATATAATTTGTTATCGGTCAAAAGAATGCAACAGGCTGGAATGACCATAATTTTTGGTCAAAATGGTGTACAAATACTCAACAAAGAGGGTAAGATGGTAACAAAGGGTGAGTCTTTGAATAATTTAATTGGTATTAATTTCATGCTTAATAAATGTGCTTTGAATTGCTCATCAAATAGGGTCATGAATAGTAACTATGATTTGTGGCATCAAAGATTGGGTCACATGGGCAAATCTAAGTTCTTGCAAATTAAAACCAAACAAATGTTTTCTGATATTGATCGATTACATAATATTACACCCAGTGAAAGTTTATGTGAAGCTTGCATATATGGAAAACAAGCAAGTCTGTCATTTCATAAAAGTAAATCTAAAATTATTAAACGACCTCTATTTAATGTGCATTCCGACGTGTGTGGTATGATCACTCCTTCGACACTTGACGGCAAAAACTATTTTGTGATATTTGTAGACGAATACACTCACTACTGTGCGACATACTTAATAGCTCATAAATCAGACGTTTTTGCTGCTTTTCGAGATTATGTTGCTAAGTGCGAAGCTCATTTTAGTTTGAGACTTGTCAATTTATATTGTGACAATGGTGGCGAATATTTATCGAGTGAAATGAAAGAATACTGTATGCAAAAAGGTATAACCTACCATTTAACAGTGCCGCATACCCCTGCTTTGAATGGTATTGCCGAACGTATGATAAGAACGTTAACAGAACGAAGTCGAACTTTAATAGCAGGCGCTAAGTTAGACAAGTCGTTCTGGGGTGAGGCTGTGTTAACTGCTACTTATCTTATCAATGTCAGCCCCACAAAAGCACTGAAAGTAGATAACACACCGTTTGAATTGTGGCATAATAAGAAGCCGCAACTTAAGTATTTAAAGGTTTTCGGTTCAACTGTGTATTTTCTTAACAAAAGTAGAAAAGCAAAATTCGATGAGAAATCCTTGAAAGGGATATTGGTTGGTTATGAACCGAATGGTTATAAGGTGTGGAATGTGGTAGAAGAAAAGTTTGTAAGAGTCAGAGATGTAATTGTTGATGAGATTAATTTCTTGTCAAGTAGGCCAGTGAAGCCTGAAGGTATTGTATCTGAAAATACCAATAACTCTGACGAGCACATGTGTAGCAGGTTGTGCGCATCTGATAATATAAGATCAGATGATGTGAAACAAACGGGCAGTGTACCCTGCGCATTAGGTCCACCACCTAATAAATCTGTACGCAGTGCAGATGGGCATACATGCTATGATTCATTTCAAGATAAATTGACTGGATCTCGGAATGAAGTAGCTTCTAGTAGTTCGAGTGTTATTAGAAGAAGTGATCGAATTAAAAATTTGCCTACAGTGTCTTATGATGAAAACAGTAATGATATTTCTGTGAACTATTTATTATACGCAAAGTCTTTAATATGTACAATTCCTACATCGTATACCGAAATTCAAACCAGGCATGATAGGCTTTTGTGGCAAAAAGCTGTTGATGAGGAAATTAAATCACTTATTGAAAATGACACTTGGACGCTTGTTCCGAAACCTGAAAACAGAAATATTGTTGACTGTAAATGGATATTTAATATTAAAAATGATGAGTTTGGCAAACCTTTGAAATATAAAGCGCGTTTGGTCGCTCGTGGTTTTAGTCAAGAATATTTAATTGACTATGACGAAACTTTTGCGCCAGTTGCAAGAATTTCAAGTTTTAGATTTATATTAGCATTTGCAAATCAATTCAATTTGCTCGTTCACCATATGGACGTCAAAACGGCATTTTTGAACGGCAAACTAAAAGAGGAAATTTACATGAAAATTCCTGAAGGAATTCCAAACGCAAACAACTTAGTTTGTAGATTGAATAAAGCTTTATATGGTTTAAAACAATCTGCACGTTGTTGGTTTCAAATGTTCGAACAAACTTTGATTGAAAAGGGTTTTCAATACTCGTCAGCTGATCGTTGTATTTATTTCCTAGATGCCGGTGACATTTCAAAAAATATTTATGTTGTACTTTATGTCGATGATCTTGTTATTTCGACTGCTGATATAAATACCATGAATAGTTTCAAAACTTATTTAATGAAAAAGTTTAAAATGTTAGACTTGATGGAGATCAAATGTTTCTTAGGAATTAAAGTGGAAAGATCACATGATACAGTTACATTAGACCAAGCAATGTACATAAAAACGGTCTTAGAAAAGTTTAACATGAATGACTGTAATTCTGTCAGTACACCTTTGGAAAACAAAGTAGACTTTGACGCTTTGAGTGCAATTGAAACAACAAAAGCTCCATGTAAAAATCTTATCGGGTGTTTGATGTATGTTATGTTATGTACTCGTCCCGATTTAAGCTTTGCTGTAAACATTCTAAGTAGATTTGGTAACAGAAATAATAACTCACTTTGGTTATATTTAAAACGAGTGTTACGTTATTTAAAGGGAACTACTGACTTGAAACTAACTTATAAGCGGAATCCAAATGTTTATAATAACATTCTCAGTGGCTTTGTTGATTCCGATTGGGGAAGTGATGAAGTTGATCGTAAAAGCACAACAGGATACTTGTTCAAATTGTTTGAACAATGCACAATTTGTTGGCAAACAAAGCGTCAGTCAACAGTGGCAGCGTCATCTACTGAAGCAGAGTATATGGCTTTGTTTGAAGCCGTGAGAGAAGCTCTGTGGTTAAAGTCATTAGTGACTAGTATTCATGTAGAAATTTCAAATCCGATTCCTATTTTTGAGGATAATAACGGATGCATAAGCATTGCAAGTAATCCGACAAGTCATAAACGGTCAAAACATATTGACATAAAATATCATTTTTCTAGGGAACAAGTTGAGAAAAATGTAATTAAAATGATTTATGTGTCCACAGGTAATCAACTGGCAGATATGTTTACAAAGGCATTACCAGCCGCTCGTTTTTCGGCACTGAGAGAAAAACTTGGTGTATTATAATTTAATGTTAAAGTTCTGTCTAATGAAAAGTGTGTAGTGTAAATATATAAGAGCATAATTAAGTTGACTTGGTCTGATTAGGTTTTACTGGGGTTTCCCTAATCCTGCGCAACGAATGTTGGACCAAGATATTGATGATTGTTTCCCCAGACAAAGAATGGTGTGTTCATAAGTTTGATATTGTAAATAGCTTGTGGTAGATTTTTTTTATTATTATTATTTATTTTTGAGGGGGCGTGTTGGAATAAGTATACAAAAATAAATCTATCTCGCTCTGTTTAATAGACATCTGTCTTAGTCACACAATATTGTTTATAATATCTTTAAACAAAGGGCTACATTGTTAAATGCTCTGTATGCCTTAGTCAGCTAACCAAGCTCTGTGGTTCAGTAGAAATCATATTCCAGTTCAGTATCGTCCGACTTCTTGTAGTAGAACACACCTTTCTAAGAGTGCATAAAATAAATTTAATTATTATAATTTGCACTGAAGAATCTTTTATTTTTGGCTTCCTAACCTAACAAGTCAGGCATAGTAAACAATTGTTTAAAACATTACATAAATTCCTAATCTAAGAGTTCCCACCTCCGTTTGCTAACAAAGTTCATATATCAGTCCTTAGTAAGTCAATTATCTTATCCAAACACTCACACAAACCAGACAAAAGATATCTATTGAATGCTGATCAACACAACATTTTTGCAATATGTTTCTCATGCAGTAGTATAACCGAAATGTAAACATTACAGAAACAAATCATCCGTTTCACATGACAAACTGTATACAATTCATTTACTTCATAAATGATATTAATCCACGGGCACAAAATTTACACAATACATGTTGAACCAGTTGAACTCTACATAAAGAGATGATAGTCGTACATGTAAATGAACATGCTAGTCCAGCAACTTCAACCATAGCCTGTCGTTACATGGGTATAATTATCCCGAACTGTCGACGCATGCAAAGGCAAAACAATTGTTAAGATAGTGGTATATAGGCAGCTGGGAAACTAATGAGTTAATGTTACACAGTACTGCTCTCTGGTAAACAAATTTGTTGCACAATGAAAATATTTGAATTTAGATGTTGGACTGAACAAAAGTACCTAGAAAAAGTAGAGAAGATAAGTATTAGTAATTATTTTCATATTTTTAACAAAGAAAAATTAGTTTAAAAGAATATGTGTTCACACATTCATTTAGACATGAATCTGTGAGCCAATCATCATAAACATGTAGTAATGTGCAAAAATTATGCATAGGAACTGACAATTTAGTGGAATAAACATTAACTATTGAAACATCACCAGACCGCACTGTTATGTATCATCTACACTCAACGACACTCCTTAAACCCTATTCCAGAAATAGGCCACCATAGTATAACAGCTCACTTCACTTTTATAGTATTGATCAGCAGCCACTATTTAACACTTAGCACCACCGGCGTTTCTTAGCAGTCCACTCACTGTCCTCACGGGTGGGCCTCGTCTATTTATCCAGCGCCTGCACGTGGTCGGGGCGGTCGCCGCGCGCATATCGCGCCCACATCCTCGTGTATAGCATCTCGAGCCCGGTCGCGTACGCTTTGCAATCGAAAAGCGGACTGTCCGTTCGCGCCGTCCATACCTTTGCTCGTATTCCTTTCAAACTGTTGGAAGAAAAAATATGAACATAAAAATTTGAATAACCTCAACACTCTATTGTCAAACATAGAAGCATAGCTCAAGAATCCTCGACAGTGGTTTCAAGCTCCTCCGTACTTAATAGAAAACATACATTAGTGTTGAACACTATGCGTCGCGACGATGCAGACAGAGCTGATATTATTTTATGAATTTATATTTATAGGTGGCAATGTATTTTAATCCAAGATCCCTAAGCCGCCAGACGTCACTTATTTTCTGATGAACAAAATGGGCACGATTGAGTAGTGTTAGGGTGTACTATGATCGTATGACTACCTGCTACCTTGGCCAGATGGCCATTCTCCAGGTATCAGGTAATCAAAACAC
Source organism: Hypsopygia costalis (assembly GCA_937001555.2). Classification (NCBI taxonomy): domain Eukaryota; kingdom Metazoa; phylum Arthropoda; class Insecta; order Lepidoptera; family Pyralidae; genus Hypsopygia; species Hypsopygia costalis. The sequence goes on from OW443335.2 coordinate 9,545,504, forward strand.
ATAAACACTACTCACCTCATCTAAGTTTTGATAGCTGATTTTTACATATATGTTACACAATACTTTTAAAAATCAGTAATCAATACTCTCAGACACTTCCAGTCGGCAGTATTACCTTACAGACACTTGTATATACACAAATCTGTATAGATTAAATCAATATTGTAGCTTGAGTAAACAAATGAGCGGCACTACACAGTAGTGCAATTAATTTTTCGCCTCACTTTATTGTGTGATTGCCAATCTTTTCTATTCTACATATAAGGTACAGACACAAGGACCGCTCGTTTAATAGTTTTATATAATAGACAGATGTTCACTTACTATTCCCTATCTGTTCCTAGTCTTACAGCTATATCTTGATACTCCTGCCTTGTCCTGGCTATTAATTCTGGACAACCAAGGGTGTTCAGTTGAGATGCAGCCACCCTGTAATTAAAAAAAAATATGATGATGAGTTTCTAAATTACACAAATATCAATAATTACGTTTATTCATCAAACACAAATACGTAACTTCGTATGTCCAAATCGGCAGATTAAAATTTCTGTTTATAATAGAATGGTGAGTGTTATTCTAATGCATGTTTCGGGTGAACATTTTTCAACGTTCGTTTACCAGTGTAAAAAAGTGAGAAAGCAAATGTCGATATTTCATGTATTTTGTATGTTGTGGCCACGCTCGATTAAAGTCCCTATGCGTCGACCGAATCGATGAAAATCGCATCTCGTCGTCGAATCGACAAAAAATCGTAATATTTCGTATATTCGTAATATCGCCTGTAACTCAACGCCCAGATTTTAACTTCGGCATAAGCTACTTGGTTTTTATGGTATACGTTAAAAAAACTTATTTCAATATACCGCCACCGCTCTCAAATTATAACTTAAAGAAGACAACATTAGAAAATATCTTGATTGCATTTTCATATTTGGTAACATATTATCCGGGCGAAGTGTGAACAAACAATGTCCTTCACATGCTCACCTGGAGGCCAACGTCTCCCCGGGCAGGGTGACGACAGGCGTGCCTGTCCACAGTATGTCCATGCTGGTGGTGTGTCCATTGCACAGCGGCGTGTCCAGGCACACGTCCGCGAGCTGCCCACGGCGCACGTGCTCCTCTTTGGCCGCCACGTTCGAGAAGATTATGCGCCCAGGCGGAAGACCTGTAGGTAGTACGAAAACATTCTAAACATGGATACTTAAAAAATATATACCAATAAACCTATTTTTACATCCATGGACGTGAACTCGACACCACTTTGGCATAGATAATCATTCATTATTTAGATTAGATGTAAAACATAGAAAACACCCAGACCAAGACAAAAAGACATTGATGCGCATAAATATTTGTTATATTCTGTGATGTGGAGGTACGTCCCCAATCCGGCAGCTTATAAATACGCTGTACCCTACCTCTCTTTTGCCAGAGTCTATTTTGATAGTCGGCAGGGTGCACCACGTGCAGTCGAGGTTGGCTATAGTTCTTAAAATCGTAATGAGTCACTTACACCCCATATATCTTGGCTTATTTTATTATATTATTCTGAACCCACAACTGAGGCGTGCCTAGACGCCATAGTTGTGTACTATTTTAAATTGATACTTATAAAAATTCTTACCTAATTGCTGTGCAGTCGATTGAATATTAGGTTCACCAACTGCCGGAAACCTCAACAGCCATAACACACTATTGGGTACATGTTTCAAGATGTACACCCACATGTGAAGCGTCAGCGGGTCGATCTTGTACAGCTGGTTGAAGTTGCAATACACAACCGCGTCATCTGGTAAACCATACTGTTGCCGGGTCGTTATTACTATAGACTGTGGCACTTCCTCGCCTGTCGCCGCCTTATTGTTTGTCTGTGTAGTGGCCAAGCCGTTCTGAAGAATCACACCGTTTACTGATGTCTGTAAAAAATATAAGATGTTAGAATCCCATACTTACCAATAACACTTTCCACTTAGTATATAATTGAGTGGAGCAAGCACAACGCTTATATACACCGAAAAGTCAATCTTGGAAATGAATAGGCTCCAAAACCACTGAACCGACTTTGATGAAACTTGTTCCAATTAAAGACCACGACATGTTTGAGCTTTATGTCGAAAAAAAATTGAGATCGATCATGTCCTTGAGGAATGATAATATCAAATACATTTTCCATTGAAATCAATGGAAAACATACACTCTGCGAATCTACTCGCTCCACTCAACCTCGATTTCGGCCCATGGTCTAGAATCTGGCCTAGTAGGTATATATTAGGTTGGGGAAAAAGTCTTTTCGTATTTTATATGAAAATTCAAAACATTTTTTAATAAAGTTTATTTACATTTAACTAAAGTATGTAGGTGCCATTTTGTTCGATAACTTTTGGCCATCTTGTAGGTAGAGACATGATCCCATTACTATAGAAATTTTGGGACTTCTGTTCAAAAAACCACGACAAGTGGTTTTGGCAGTCTTCTCGTGATGGTAACCTGACATTGCCTAAAGAATTCTGAAGAGACCGAAACAGGTGGAAATCAGAAGGTGCAAGGTCAGGACTATACGGCGGATGCATTAACACCTCCCAGTCAAACTCTCTTAATTTTTGCTGAGTGGCTAAAGATGTGTGAGGTCTAGCGTTATCATGATGAAAAATCACACCCCTTCTGTTAATTAATTCCGGCCGCTTTCTCTCAACTTTTTGCTTTAATCTCATCAGTTGTTCACAGTAGAGTTCAGAATCGATAGTCCTGCCTGGCGGTAACAGCTCATAATGAATAATACCCTTCCAATCCCACCATACACACAGCATCACCTTGTTGCGGGTTAACCCGGGTTTTGCCAGAGTCTGTGAAGCCTGACCGGCCTTTGACCACGACCTTTTTCGCACGTTCTTGTCGTACGTGATCCACTTTTCATCACCAGTTATAAGCTTCTTCAAAAACTGTTCGCTTTCATTACGTCGTAGTAAAGAATCGCAAATGAGTACACGGTTCATTAGGTTTCTTTCAGTGAGATTGTGAGGCACTCAAATATCGAGCTTTTTAGTGTACCCAGCTTTTTTCAATTGCGCCAAAACTGTTTTGTGGTCATTTCCTAATTCTTCAGCTACGTCGTAACTACTGATATGCCGCTCTTGCTCCACTTTTTCAAAAATGGCATCCATTTTATCCGTAACAGGGCGACCAGAGCGACGTGCATCTTTCACATCAAAATTTCCTGATTGAAAACGCTTAAACCAAATTTGTGCTACTCTCACAGACACTGCACTAGGTCCATAAACGTCACAAATTTTATTCGCAGCTTGCGTTGCATTTTTACCTTTTTTGTAGTAAAATTTTAAAATGTATCGAATTTCTTCATTAGATTCACTCATCTTGACAGTAAAAAAAACAAATGAAAATCACACATTTACCTAATTTGAATTTGGAATTATCTTTTTTAAAATTTAAACTTTTTAAAGATATCAAAATCTGCTAGATACAAATGGTATAACCAAAGAGATTTTATTACAAGTTCATACATACTATAATGCGAAAAGACTTTTTCCCCGACCTATTATTTTTTTATTACCTGAATTTGTCCTGAAGCAATCATAGTCTCGATCGGTGTAGTTGTTGGCAATTCAGCAACTTTCAGTGATATCTCGACAGGACGAGCAGCCCTGACAACTTCCTTGATCTCTTTGATGTCCGTGTTTTCGACGAGCGGCGATAGATCAGTAGCGTTGATCACCGCTACGTTATCAGCGACGCTGCCCAAGTTATTATGAGATTTCACCTTATCACTCAGAATTAGACGTTCTTGCAAATGAGGAAACATTTGCTTATGATCTCCGACGAAATACGTTTGCGGCATGTATGCCAACTTCTCGCTATACTGACTCGCTAGCTCCACAGGTGACGTCACCGCGTCTGTGACCAAATAGTCCATGTAACTGGCTCCGCTGGTGCCCGGATAACCAAGCCACATAACTTGGACTGGCGCCGGTCTCAACGCAAATATCTCGTTCCTCGCACCCTTAGTATAACCGTTCATATTAACCAGAATGTGAATACCATCCGCATATATTTTATCCGCTGCTTTTCCATTGCAAGGCATTTGAGATAGGTCAATGAAATGTTCAGCTTCTCGGGCGATCTTCGAGCGGAAAGTGGTTCCATCATCAGGGCTGAGAGCATAACAGAAGATCTCTACTTTGGTACGGTCGTGTAGACCCGGCACCGATTGCATCAAGTGAGAAGTCGGGTGGTTACCGAAATCACTGCTCACGTAACCGATGCGCAGACGGCCGAGCAAGTCGCGAGCGAACTTATAGGCGGGCTTATGGAGAACTTGAACCTTCTCCAAGCATAAATTGGCATGTCGAGCTGCGATTGCCTTCCTAAATTCATGTGTTAATGGATACAGCATGGAGTGATGTGGATGAACCGACGGAAGTCTGTTCTTATCTAGTTGCTCAGCCACAATACTCACTAGCTTCTTCATACGGGCTTCGTAGTCTGTCCAGTCGCACACTATTTGCAAGCAGTGAGCCAAATTGCAATACGCATCTGGAAAATCTGGTTTAAGTTTCAGTGCAGTCCTGTATGACTGTATAGCTTCGGGAATATTTCCAGAGTCCTTATGAATACTGGCGAGGTTGCTGTGGGCGTCGGCAAACGCAGGATTGATCTGAATAGCCCTTGTATAGCATTGTAACGCCCCAGCGACGTCTTGCATTTCTTTAAGGGTATTGCCCATATTACTGTAGGCATCAGCGAAGGTCGGCTGTATACGAATAGCCTCCTTGTAATGCATGAGGGCTTCATTGAGTTTGCCCTGCTGTTGTAAAACGGAAGCGAGATTGCTGTGAGCGGCAGCGAATTCTGGGAATACTTCCAATGCTTTTAAATACAATCGCGTCGCTTCTTCGATATATCCTTGTTCGCGCTTGATGTTCGCTAAGTTGTTGAGAGAATCAGCGTGCGACGGGCAGAGACGTAGAGCCGTATTGTAGCATTCTTCAGCGTCAGCAACTTGTCCTTTCTCTTTCAACGCGTTAGCTAAGTTGCAGTACGCATCAGGGAAGTTTGGTTGCAATTCAATGGCCCTTCTGTATGTATCGATGGCCAAGTCTATTAATCCTTGTTCGTAGTAGACGCAGGCTAAATTGCCGTGAACGACGGCGTTGTTGGGAGATAAATTCAAAGCACGGAGGTAGGCAGCTACAGCCCTGTAGGTAAAAAACAAAAGAAATGTTATTAATCAATCACTACTAGGATATTCCGATCCATAAGGTGTAGTTAAGCAATATTTTAACATAATACAATTTGTAATTAGTTCAATTAAATATTAAAACCACCTGGTTTACGTTGATGATAAAACCTTTTTACAGGCTGGGATGTCTGCTTACCATCAAGCAGTATGTATGCATACTCTAGTGGTGTAAAAAAATAACGTTCGTATTGTCACAATTATTGATATTACCTGTCAAAAATCCTTGCTTCTTTCAAAACATTCCCCAAATTGATGTAAGCGTCCAAGAAATTAGGATCCAAGGCCACAGCTTTCTCAAAGTGATGAATGGCCAACCAAATTTCACTCTGTGCGTTAAATACGCATCCCAAGTTACTCCATGCGACCGCAAAGTCTGGCCTTGTTTCGATGGCTTTCAAGTAACATGCCTACACACACGGAAAAATAACATGTTAAAAACGGTCGACAGCTCTATTTTAGTGATGAAGTTCTGAAATGTTCGTTACGCCAATGTCACAATTACACCATAGCATTGATTGATGCTGGGAGTTCGATGCAACAAATTACCGAGCACCAATCGCGAGCTGAAGAACAATCTACGCCAATTGCGCCCTATGAGACACGAAATCTACGCCGACGGCCACACACATCAGTAGGAAATGCAAACGAAGAGTTCTGCACAACGAGCCATACACGTCCGAATATAATCGAACCCTGTTCTGCAGAATAGATCCAACCGACAAACTATGCCAAATTGACAGATACATAGCCAGAAACTTCAAATCGAGTTTGATATTCACAGATAGATTCTGGCAGTTTGATGACGCATGCTTCCCAAAACGTATACCGCGTGGTATTTTTATTCCTATTAAACTTTAAATAGCCTTAACTTAAAAGTAACAAAACGTCGGTTGGATCTATATTGCATAACAGGGTCGATAAAAATAGGAAACGTAACGAGCGATATATGAAACGCTTCCACTTCCTATCCGATGAGAGAGGATGGACACGACAATGATAATTCAAAGAACACGACTTGTATCCGACCTGTTCGTAACGTTTAGTTCTTGCAAACCTTTTCCACTTTACCTGCGACAGACCAGGCGTCATCGCGGCGGCATAGCGCTGTACCAACCGTTACCCAGCTAGATACAGCGGCGGGCACACCTACTGTCTTACCAGACAACACCTTGTGAAAATATAACAGAATTAGTTGATTTTGAGTCAAACTGTTCACCTGATGTCGACTTTATTATAATACAAATCAAAATGTTTTGTGCTTCGAGAGGATCTCTGTCGGCTCACACTGTCTTCTAGCAGAGTATTGCGACAGGCATGATATGGATGACCAAATTATATTTTACAAATAAACATAAGTCACTACGTCATACCACTAATGAAAGAAACACTACTGACTCTTTTTGATCCTCAATCGAAATGTAACAAGAGAACACTACAAGCACAAGGTATCAATGTGACTAAGTAGTGGTGAAGGTAACAGGACGGTGAGAGGTAACAATTGTAGTTAAAACATGAACATTAGTGTAATCTCTCTTTATTTCACTCGATAACTTTCCACGCGGTTTGTTTTATATGAAACGTGAAAGAGAATAACAAATAATATTTACATATGACAAATTACAATATCACAATAAAATACCGCGGGGAAAGTTTAATTTTTACGCATCATGCTGGACGCAAAATATTGAAAAAGAAACTCTGATACGTTGGTCAATATTTTACGAATACGATGTACTGTAGACAACATAGAAAATAATAATTTAGGCCAGGGGTGTCCAACATAATTTAGTGGAGGGCCAGTTTAATATTTTTATAACAGTAGCGGGTCAAAAGGAATGCCCACCGATAGCAAAATAAGCTTTAAGTGTAAATATAACGTACATATAAAACATGTTGGTATTAATTGTCGACAATCGAGGACAATTTATCGCATACATTTAATCGCATGTTGTAAAGTTTTGACTAGGTCGCGGCCCGGATGAAGGATTTATGTTGGGGCCACATGATGGCCAGAGGGCCGTATGTTGGACGGGTCTCATTTTCTATTTTGTTTACACAGTAATGGCTTAAACAAACCAAACGTGATTGGCGTAATAGATAATATAGAAACAATAAACTTGTTGAAACCATTATGAGAGTTTTGACGCTATGCTCAAAAGAGTTGTTACGCAGTTGCTTTGTACGCTGGCGAAACAGAGACTACACTAATTTTTTACAGTCCAAAGGTAAAACAGTCTAAGAATCCTGTTAACTTCGGAGAAGACTAGAAAAGAGGTTGACGAAATCTTATTTACCTTAGCCTCGTCCAATCGTCCCAGCGCCTTGAGCAAATTGCCCAGGTCGCTCCTAACGCAGTAAAGATCCTGCAACAAAACATTGAATTTAGCATCTTACAACAGTTTGCGTTTTCTGTGGTTTGCCTTGTCTGTATTTAAAAAATACAACGATATAAGTAGAGAGTCGGCGACAAGAGCGTCGCCAAGGGGGGGCAGGGAGGGGCAGCTGCCCATAGAGATTCTATTTATTTATAACTTTTATTTATTGTACAGTCAAGAACTCGTGAAACTTTACACGTTGTACTCTGTACCGTTATTATTACAATCGCTGTAGATGTAAGGCTCGTACTACAAGTGAAAAGCTTCATGAGCTCTCGACTTTACCTAGGTACAATTCATACTTTTCTCATTCTCTATCTTGGTCGGCGACTCCTTGGTGTTGTTAATTTCCATTGGCGGTGGTGATTGCTTTCCATTATCAGGTGACTCACGTTTGACCCCTCTCATCAGTATATATAAAAATAAATCCCTATTTTTTTGGTCACGCTATCACGCGTAAACAGCTGGACCGATTCGCTATTTCTTATTATGTTGTATTTGTTATTGTCAGAAGTTTCTTATGACAGAAATAAAGAAGAAATTAATGAGAAAAATTAAGAAACCTGAACGACCATAATTAACTTTTCTAATGTAACTTTATGTCGTTTGGCAGAACTGTATGTCATTTGACAGAATGTGCGAAACCAATTCTAATTCACTATCCATTGTATTCGACAGGACAACGTCTGTCAATTAAGCTAGTATTATAAAAAAATCAAGAGTTTTGGAATATTATTTTTTGCGTAAAATACGCCATAATCTACAAAAGGTGTAAGGCAACTGTTACTGTTAGATCCAAACAAAACTGACGCGCGTTTTCAATTCGCCTAGAGTCTAGACACATAGTTCATGTGAATGACTCTAATGAATGAGTACAATACACTCAACTGCAGAGGACTGAACCACACATGTTACGTTTATTTTTGTCAATGGGACATAGCCTTATACAGCCCTTATAAAGCACTAAAGCATCATATTTTTACTTAGGTATTTAATCTTGTAAATAATAACAAATAGTACAATTGGCTAATACGATTTTAAATAAATCGTCCCATACTTAGTGATATCCCATTTAATTAACTATTCCCGAAGTCAATATGTTTTGTACTGAGCCAACGCCTAGCCTGCATCAATATCGGATATCGCGCCAAAAGATAACCTATGTCGTTCGTAGAAATATAATCTATGTCCATGACAAATTTCATCCATCACTTCAAATAATAAAAATACTTAATTTCAGATAATTAGATTCCATACAATAATTCATAATTACATTTTTTTTTAATTATTACAATGAATTAAATTTAGTACAAAGCTCAGTGCTAATTTTATCTATAACTTAATTTAATAATCGGATTGATTGTCAAAATTAATTTATGCGATGTCAAGTGTACTTATTTAATTCATGTCAAATAAATTTTATCTATAATTTAATTTAATAATCGAATTGTGAAAAGTGACGAACAAACACACAGACAGACACACCATCACATTTATATATTAGCTCAGAGGAATAAGCACAAATTAATTATTACTCTGAGTATATTAGTATGGTACTCAAAGCCTCGAACAGAATCTCTCCTAACCGAATAAAGTATGCATACTGCATAGTTCAATTTATCTGTATCTAAAATACTCAAGAAATTAATATTTTTTTTTTTTTTTTATATACTACTTACGTCGGGTGGGAAACAAGCATACGGCCTGCCTGATGTTACCGTAGCCATATTAACGCTCGCAACATAAAATATTGCTCGCGCGCCGCCACCCCCGCTGCCAACGCAGCATCTCCTTCCTTTCTTTCTGGTGACCTCACTCACTCGCAGGAACACAACAACCCTCAAGGGAATTGTTATTTGGCTGCGGTATTCTGTGAGGTGGAGGTACATTCCCCAGTCGAGTAGCTTACAATTACGCTCCCTACCTCTCTTTTCGCCAGAGCTTCGTTTGTCAGTCAGCAGGGTGCACCACGTGCAGGTGAAGTTGAAAAATAATATAAATAAATATTTCTGGACAATTTATCTAGTCCCAAATTAGGCGCAAAGCTTGTGTTATGGGTACAGACTCTGTAAATGTACTTAAATACATTTTTTTTTGTAAATACATACTTATAATACATAGAAAACACCCAGACCAAGACAAACAGACAAGTTCATGCACACAAATGTTTGTCTTGTGCGGGAATCGAACCCACGAACTCGGAGTATAAGTGGCCATTGCCAACCATTCGACCACCGAGCTCGTCATTTCATCATTAATGGTTATCATATTTCATTATCACTATTTTGTTTTATCTTAAATCATAAACATAAAAGTGTTATGCTAATAAAATCATCGTCATAACAACAAAATCTCTTAATCAACTAGTCGAATCAAAACACGGACATTTTTTTAACTTAATATCACGTATTAGTTTGTTATATCCATCACAGTTCAATGAGATACCTCCCTTTGTTCTAATGATTGGGCTATGTTCAAAGAAGTTGTTTGATATGATGCTAACGGCTTTCTTCTAGAATCGCATCGTTCGCCCATCGGCATTGAATTTATCATGATATTTAATGTTGTGAACGTTCATATGGCTACGGTAACCACCACCGCCACCCGACGCAGTGTAAACAAAAATAATGTGTTCTAACCAAGTAAGCTTTTATTTAAAAAAAAAATTGGCCGTGTGGTTTCCGGCAGACTAGAATAGAATCACTCCGTCTCTTCTCGTGGATATCGTACAAGGCGACTAAGGGATACACATTACCAAACATCGATCAGGCCTCCCCAACCCGTTTCGCCAGCGTGGGGAGTGTAGGCCAAATCCTCCATCTGTATAGGACGGACGAGAGAGGGTCGTGCTCCTGTAGTGGAAACTAAAATGACCTAATGATGATGATGATGAAAAAAAATCTTTATCTGACATTTTTATCTTAATTCGTCCAATGATGATTTTCAAAACCCGTGCAAATTTCCCCCAAAAAACCGTCTAAAATTCATCCTCTACTTTGTGAAAGAGATTGCTCGTAACGATAAATCCGCCTATTGTACTGCAATTCTGTATTGCAGTTGTGCAATAGAGCGTATTGTTAGAAGTTGGCAAATGAGATGCCATTGTTTGGAACCGCAAGTGAAGTATAGACCACAGTACCCGCTTGATTCATAAAATATCTACAAACAATACAAAACGCGTAAACATACTAGTAGTGAAACGAAGCGAGTAAAATCATAAGGGAAAAGTTTTGGTCTATTTTTTATTCAATTGCGTGGAACCAAAAAACGAGTTATGTATTTCATTCGTATGCGGCAAAATGTTCTCTTTCGTGAACTATATACCCTGTCATTAGTTTCATCTTGAGTACTTCTATGTTTGATATTAAGATTTGGTCTCTTAATCGTAACGCATAAAGATGCGGTATACAGCATGCGGTGCCGGACACATAAATCGTATGAAAAACGTCTAGAATGATCTGTTGTTCCGTCGCACTATGCGTCAGCGTCGAACAGTGTCGAACGTCGCACTGCGCGGCGACGTTCTCGTTCATCGCTGCGGTGTCCGTTATGGGTTGATAATGGATTTGTTTGATGATAATTTAATAGAATTACTCCGAAATTATCCTTCTGTATATAAAAATAAGGACAAAAACACAAAAATTTAACAGTCAAAGAAAATTGCTTTAAATTATTCATGTTGACACGTCTACTTTGGTAGCTGCGGCAGAATCGACAGACCACTTCTCCGCAGAGACGGTAAACGCTGCGTCGTGATGCTACGTTTGAGCTGCATAACGCAGCGTTGTGCGCCACGATCAAGAGACCAAAGCTTTACACGAGTCACTAACATATTTTGACTTACATACATTCACCCAGACAACATTACACTCCTATTTATGCCAGTTGTGTAAAAATATGTGACACAGTTCGAATGACTCAAATCAATTATCGAGCTTACGTCACTCATGGTTTGACAACATCGTATTGTAGATACAGGCGATTGCTACAAAAACATACAGTGGAATGTTTGGACTCTCGAACGACCGACTCGTACAACAGTAATTATTATAGGAGGAAATTAGTATCACTCCATACAATTTATATACAAGGTTACGTTTTATCTCCGCTTACTCGTAAACAAATCGCTCTTTATCTTGTCGAGATCCGTTAAATAAAATCCAGATTTTTAGATTTCGACATTGAAGCTTGTGGATAATTACCATGCCACCTCCACGAGCGCGCGTATGACATGCTTGAGCGTTAAATTGTTACAGAATCGACTCGGAGAGATAAGGTCGATGCGGGAGTGATAGGGAGTGGCCATGCTGTACATTAGTACTATACATATACCTACTGTGATTTAATTGAGAATCACTAGAATAAAATCACGACGATCCGTGGATCCATATTATTGCATTCTTGTGTCTAGATATCAACTTGTGTCCATGTCTTTAAGGGGACCACAGACACAGACGTCAATATAGAAGTGAAGGGTTTAACGATTTTTGTCGTAACATAAGTTATTTTGCTTTATCACTACATAGTATAAAACAAAGTCGCTTTCTCTGTCCCTATGTCCCTTTGTATGCTTAAATCTTTGAAACTACGCAACGGATTATGATGCGGTTTTTTTTAATAGATAGAGTGATTCAACTGGAAAGTTTATATGTATAATATATGCATAACATAGTAGAAAAACACTGATAATTTAGAGGTTTCTAATGTGATGTCGTAAATAAACACATTTTTTTGCTCTTTCATTGCAAACGCTGGCTGAACCCAACGAGATAGATCAAAATAATGTAGTACAGTATTGTTCACCTTAAAATGGTCTACAAAAAAGTTCGCGATGGTATATGTCTATCTCTTAGTGGTAACACACAATAACCGTTATTTTATCCTTTGCTTTTTACAAGAAATAATGCCTTATTTACGAAGCGATTTTAAGCAATACAGAATTAATCCTTATCCAATTAAGTACCTTAAATACATTGCGCATTTAATATAGATCAATATGGCCCTTCACAGCATGTAATTTAAATGAATAGTTTAGAAGATATTACACATTTAAAATGCAGGGACATAACTTAAGGACTTTCATTGCAAACGCTGGCTGAACCCAACGAGATAGATCAAAATAATGTAGTACAGTATTGTTCACCTTAAAATGGTCTACAAAAAAGTTCGCGATGGTATATGTCTATCTCTTAGTGGTAACACACAATAACCGTTATTTTATCCTTTGCTTTTTACAAGAAATAATGCCTTATTTACGAAGCGATTTTAAGCAATACAGAATTAATCCTTATCCAATTAAGTACCTTAAATACATTGCGCATTTAATATAGATCAATATGGCCCTTCACAGCATGTAATTTAAATGAATAGTTTAGAAGATATTACACATTTAAAATGCAGGGACATAACGGCTGTGGCGGTACCGGCCGCGGAGCCGGCGGCGTGTGCCTATAACTGGGGAAGGACTGGATAGGACAAAGCGCAAAGACCTTCTGTAGTACATTTAGTATCAGCATTGCACCCGTGCGAAGCCGGGGCGGGTCGCTAGTTATTTATATTAATCTACAGGATACTAGCATAGGAATCATTTTGGCTGTTTTTCAGATAATTTCGTTAAAGTTAATTTCAAAATAAATACAAAGTTAAGTCAATTCAATTCAATCCTTCTTTGAGGCGTTCTCGCCAATGACAATGTTTCTTATGATGTTCTCGCCAATGACAATGTTTCTTATTCTGTTTCAACATATATTTATAACTAAGGAGGTGATTATGCTTCTCTGCGATATAATTGGCTTTGTGATTGTCTAATTTTCGCCAAAAATCCAGTTGTAACCACGCGATTTGCAAATTACTTTACTTTTTAATATTTTTAATGTATTATTTTTTTATTAATTAAAAAGTACAGTAATTTACAAATCGCGTGGATTAAAAAAACTGGACAAAATGTCTACCTCTAGATTTTACGAAGCCATTTTTCCAGATTTTTTTTCTAATATTAAAAAGGTTTTTTTTAATTCGAAAAAAAATACGTATTATGAAACATTTCGTCGCATGCTTTCCCCATAAAAAAATGTACTGGCATATGACATCCCCTTAAGTCCTTCGGCTGAAATGTTGTTTACTCACAGGGTTATACTGCAAAGCAGTGACGTATGCCTGTACTGCCTGCTCCATGTCACCAGCGGCGACCAGGGCCGCAGCCAGGTTAATATAGCCATCAATGAAGTCGGGCTTCAATCTGACAGCGTGTCTGTAGTTCTCCAGGGCCTCCTGGAGTTGACCGCGTTCCTTGTACACATTGCCTAAGTTGCTGAAACAATCAAATTCATATTGTGGAAACTAAATCAGCCTGGTGTAGGTACAACCTAATCTGTGGGCCTACTCCAAAGTGCAAACCCGAAGTTTCTGGCGAAAGTTCAGAACTTTTTAATTACGAATATCATTCGATTCGATCGATAGATGCGGATATTTTCGGCACGGCCTAATTTATTTTCTAAATGGCACAATAAACAGAACATCCAATTTTCGATATTTGTTTTTATCGTATTGACAACATAATCGACGTACTGCTTAATATGCCTCGATTTGTGTTTGTAAATACTTTTGACATTGCATTCATTCATTATAATATATATACAAAACTAAAATGTATGTTTATTACGGCTACGGCGTTTCATCTCCGCAAATGGTCAATACCGAAATGCTAGTAGATAAAAAATAATAATAAGAATATTATTAATAATTATGTGTAGGACGTGTCTATATGTACCCACAAGGGCCCAATGACAGAATGAATAGTTTCATTTCATACACCAACAAAACGTATTCGAACAAAAATTTTTCGAACAAAACTTTTGACCGAAACTTCGAATTTTCATTTCAGTGTATTCTTCTCCAATAGATGATTCGAAAAAGAACACTTAGAACTGCCGGCAGTGATTGGTGGAAATATAATCATAAACTAAAAAATAGTATTGTACAGAAACATACCGAAACAAACATTGAACGAACTTTGATTTCTTTGAACAAACATTGTGTTATAAAGAGTTATAATATAACACAATGTTTGTTCAAAGAAATCTTCAATTTTGTTAAAAATGTCTTTGGTTTTGCTAATATCCTCTCTACCAGGACTGTTTAGGAGGAGCATATATGTATAATCAAGCAATTTGATCTACTATAATTTAATTACTACTACTATAATTTAATTGATAATATTTTAGCATAGTATTTTCCATAAAGGTATAATAAAATTTTCTAGAATAAACTTCATTTTTCTTAAAAATACTTTATACGCGGAATTCTGGATTTTGCAGCTAGTAAAATAAAAATATACTATTGGGTTGGGTCTGGTAAGGTAAAAAAAATAATTCCTTATTAATTTAACAAGTTTCACACATAACTAAAATACATTTGAGAACATAATTGCTATCAAATTCTACATGACGTTTACCATATTATGAATCAAAATATTAAATAACAAAGGCTTTAAAAGGCATATTAAGATGTGCAGGTATAATATACATAAACAGATTACATGAAAACCCTTGACATTGCAAATGTTTGTTAACATACAAAAACATTCGCCGATAAAATGCTTTGTTTCATTTGTTCATCATACTACATACATGTTATTAATAGATAAAGAAAAATATCATTTTGTCTGTTATCTTCAAAGAAATTGTAATAACTTTCACATACACATGAAATGTAATTAGCATTTTTATCATAATTATACCTTATAGCAAGTAGATTTGTGATGAAATATCACGAAGAAATTATAGGTAATACAGAATATTGTAAGACATTTTAAACCACGAACGATGAAATTGTGGAATCAACTTCCCTCAGCGGTGTTTCCGAACATTTAGACATGGAACCTAGCCTTCAAGAACAGTTTATTTTCGTTAAGGTGACGTGAGTCCAGGGCTTGGCCGTTTTCGAGGGGGTGAGGTGCGGGGCTTGAGAGGAGCCGGCGCGGGGTACTCGCTTACAAGCGCGCGATCGCTGCCGAGACGCCACAGTATAGCGAAGCGACTATCTACACCCGTGTAGTATTACACCTACACCCGTCAATACAATAGTTAAAAGTACTTACTGGAAATATAATTATATGAAAAGAAATAAACCACATGTAAAAATACATTTTTTTTATTAATGAAGTATATTATATTCAACATGCAAACAAGTGATGTTTTGGTATATTATGAAAAAGTAAAGAATTCAAAATAAAAAGAAAACTATTCAATAATTCTTTTATATTCAATTATATTTATTATTGGTCAAACTAAAATAGGTACATACTTAGACTAACTAACTATCACGCGCCAGCATACACTATTCTTCATCCTTCTAGGAATCGATATGTGCCGTAACGTACAGCACGCGTCTGTCCCTAGCTACTATGCCCGAGCATACAGCGGTATTGATATTAACAGTATTTATATTTGACAACCCCGGTGTTCCAATGGCTAACCATGTCCAGTTTGATTCCGAGGTCGTGGGTTCGATCCCCGCACAAGATACGAGTAATATTTGTGTGCATGAACATGTCTGTTTATCTTGGTCTGGGTGTTTTCTATGTATTATCTATACTAATATTATAAAGCTGAAGAGTTTGTTTGTTTCTTTGTTCGAATTGAAAAAATATTTTAGTGTTAGCCTATATTTCAAGGAGGCTATATATAGGCAATATAACATCACGCTAACACCAATAGGAGCGGAGCACCGATAAAAAACGGGAAAAGATATTCCTTTTGAGGGCTTACGTTGCGTGCGCTGCGTAAATTTGCGCATATGCCTATCTTTTAAGATTAAATCACTATAGCATAATATAGTTAAATGGTTGTTTGTCCTTCTTTCACGTCAAAAGTAACAAACGGATTTACATGTTTTTTTTTTGATATAGTTTAAGGCCTGGAGAGTGACATAGGCTACTCTTTATCCCGGAAAAACATTTTATTCCCACGGGAAAAAATAAAGTTAATCATTTGTCCTTCTTTCACGTCAAACACGAACCTAAGTACGGACGTGATTTTTTTTATGGGGATAGTTTACGATCTGGAGAGTGACATAAGCTACTTTTTATCACGGAAAAACATCTTAATCCAATGGGAAAAATAAACTTTGTAATCATTTGTCCTTCTTTTACATCGAAAGTAACCTAAGTACCGACATGATTTTTGTTAACGGGGATAGTTTACGGTCTGGAGAGTGTCATAAGCTACTTTTTATCCCATCAAGTAAAAAAATGACAACAAGAAAAAAATATACACAAATTAATGGCAGCTTCCCTGGACCACACGGGCGAAGCCACGGGTAACAGTTAGTATGTATGTATTTACAAAAAAAAATATTGATTTGATTTCATGATTGATTAAGAGAATTGTTATTTGGCTGCGGTATTCTGTGAGGTGGATGTAATTCCCCAGTCGGGTAGCTTACAATTACGCTCCCTACCTCTCTTTTCGCCAGAGCTTCGTTTGTCAGTCAGCAGGGTACACAGCGCGCAGGTGAAGTTGGCTTTTGTTTAAAGATGTTGATGAACCACTTACACCCTAAAATATTAATGATCCAACGTCCTAGCTCCTACACCAAAAAAATATTAAGCGTAAGTCGTGTCCTACACCAAAAACGTTGGTGGCGGAAGCACGCAAAGTAGTGTAGATCAAATTGCCTGTAAATTTGACTTCCGCAAAATAACACCTGAATCAATTAACTATCTACCTACTAATATTATAAATGCGAAAGTATGGATGTCTGTTTGTTCCACTATCTTTGGGGTTATCACTATATCTGGGCTGTAAGTGGTTCATCAACATCTTTGAACCAAAGCCAATTTTACCTGCACGCCGTGCACCCTGCTGACTGACAAACGAAGCGCTGGCAAAGGGAGGTAGGGAGCGTAATTGTAAGCTACCCGACTGGGGAATTTACCTCCACCTCACAGAATACCGCAGCCAAATAACAATTCCCTTGAGAGTTGTTGTGTTCCTGCGAGTGAGTGAGGTCACCAGAAAGGAAGGAGTTGCTGTGTTGGTAGCGGGAGTAGCGGTGCGCGAGCAATATTTTAAGTTGCGAGCGTTATTATAACTACGGTAACCATTTCACATCAGGCGGGCCGTATGTGTTTACGGCCCGACGAAGTATAAAAAATAAAAATTATGACGCCTAAACGGCCAAACCGATTTCGATGATCGCGTACCTACATGTATGCGATAAACTCAATCGCTACTGAACGAATTTCAATGTGGGTTTACAGATATTCCAAGAAAGATTTATAATAAAGTTTTCCGAAGAAACATTGCTATATTATATATATGTTAGCATGAGAAAAGAAAACCGGGTCTCAGTAAAAAAATAAATGTATCATCATCATCGTTGTTTTGTTGTCTTACTGATATTCCTACACTGTGTTTATTTCAACGTGTTTATTGACAACGCGTTGAACGGACGCGCGGCACAGGTCCTACCTCGAACGCAGCTCCTAGAGCACTGACGTTGAGAGCGATTGAGAATCGGGGAGGGTGCGCGACCGCAAATCGTTATTCTTTTAATAATTTTATTTAAATTATTTTATTTTTAAAAGTAATAGCATAGTGCTCTCGTAATTAAAATTATGAAAATTTTGGTATAATTTCCTTATAAAAAAATTGTATTAAATAGTTATAATTTTTACTTAGTGCAAATTTAGAGAGTAAGTTCGCGATTTTTTTCTATCGAGCCAAAAATTATTAATTGTGTTTTCAATAGCTTTGTGCCCTGCAGAAAGGACTTAAGATTTCATAGTTAAATTTCTAGGAACCAAATTGAAATAGTTTAATAGAACTATTCTTTCAATAAGCGTGTTTCCTGGACTCACTTCACCTTAAAAGGCTGGCAACGGATCGGTGACACCTTGGTGTTGCTGATTTCCATTTCTTTCCATCAGGTGACCCACATGCTCGATTGCCTCCCTCCTCATATAAAAAAACTGATACTCTTTAGTTTACTGATATTCTTTAATAATGTCTTGTAGTGTCGCGTTTAAAATAATTCTGAAGCTCATATAATTTGAATGCAAATTTAGTTGTGCTAAAACTTCAGGGTGACGATACACTAATAAAAGTCAACATTGATTTATTATAGAAAGATTAATGATCTTCAAAATAGTCTTAATTGTTAATGGCATGTTTGTGCCAAAATGTATATATGTTATGATCAATGTGATAAATTAGTTATTATTCATACTGACTAACTAATACTTCGTCAAAGTGATAAATCATAATTTTGGTTAGATTTGACTTGATTTTTGGTTAGGATAGGGTTTTCTTGTGTCCTGTCCCCGGAAATAGGACCTCCTATTTCCGGTGATAGGATGGTTCCGGTTCCGCTAAGCGAAGCTCCGTCAACCTAGATGATGAATGAAGTGGTGCCAAGTAAGCTTAATTATTAATAATTGACAATTTGTTACTTTGGCCAGCCATTATAAATAATGACTAATTTATCACATTGGCTGTAACATAATTATACACATAAATTATTTTAGAAGCCTAGTACATGTCTAATATTGATATACATACAGTTTCTTTACATGACAATTTGTGGACCATAAGACTGTGATATTAAGACTACGTAAGTTCGTAACTTCGTATTTTTAAACCAGGTTCATTTGATAACCTTAATATATAACGTACTGAAGCATACAAAAAATATAATTGAGCACCTGATATATCTTATTCCTCGATTCGGTACATGATTAGCTTTATTTTGTTCGATAGAAAAATATCGCGATCATAGGTCAATTTTAAAACTATTTCTCGTTTCTTTCCTGTTAAATGAAAATTATATCTATCAAAATAATTGTTACTAGCTGTTAATAGCTGTGCGAGTACATCTGGTCGTCAATTATTAAATCAAATAAATATTCGTCACAAGGTTACGTAAAAACCTTCAAAATCAACGCGTGCGCTACTGAGCGGCTGGTACAAAAGCGACCATGTTGCTCTAAGCCCGCGGGCGATATTAAGCTATACTAGCAAGCGCCCAGGTTTAGCGCATGTAAAACTATATTGGTTTACTGATCCCAGTTGGCAATACTATTTCAACCAAATTACTCAAAACATTAATGAAATATATATCTAAACCTACCTTATGTATCATCACTCTATCCGTTGATGAAAACTGTATGAAAATCCGTTCGGTACATCCGCCGCGTATTTTATTAGGTATAGATTAGTTTAAATGGTACATACTTTTCAGTACAGTTATTTTTTCTCAACATATTATGCTAATTCAGAAAGTAGGTAGCCAAATGAAAAACAAATTTACACATTTGCAAAAATAGGAGATGTGTGCTACATAACACAAGTATCAATGACCTCAAATTGGTAAACAAATATATTTTTTCTAGCAAGATCAACATTCTTCTAGTACGTAAAATATGTTTAAATTCAGTTTGATGAACAGCACAAATAGGAACATGTTTAGGAAACACTGAAGCACTTGTTATAATATGAGTTATTGAGACTGTCTGAATAATGTAAAAAAAACACTGCATGTATTATATGCAGTGTAGGACGCAGTTAGGGTTGCCATCCGTCCGATGTTTCCCCGGATTTGTCCTAGTTTTGACGGCATCCGGAGACCGTCCGGGCGGGGTTTCATTTGTAGTCCAGGGTTAAAAGTTTTCAATTACTACCGCCCGCCCCAAGCTGCGAATTAGCATCTTGTCACAGAATAAAAAATACTAGTACACTAATAATAGTACTAAAAACACTTTGACATGTCCGGGTTTTAAGATTCAAAATCCAGAGTTTTCATGCTTCGTCCTGGTTGCTAGCGTTTAGAGATGGCAACCCTAGACCCAGTGAGACAAGTCAGAAAGTCTTAACAACATGTGCAGTGTACGATTTAGTATAATAAGCGCCTGATTCTGTCCTATTATAGAATATTCGAAGTTACATATCGACAGAATAATCAGTGTATTGTATAGATAATGTAGATAAACACTATTGTTTAGTTATATTGAGTAGCATTTTGGAGTAAAATAGAATGTCTCTGGCTATCAAACATCACATATAAAGAGTAGATTAGAGTTTCTAGATGTCCGATTGGAATATTATTTGAGATGTCAGACATGTAACTGAACTTAAATTCAGACAAAAATACATTTCTACAATTCGCAAAGACTAAAGGCGCGTTTCCATTATGCAAGTAGCCTGCATGCAAGGTGCAAGTTGCATACAACTTGACTAAGAAACGTAAACATGCATGCACGACGCGGGTTGCATGCGGGTAGTTTCGAACTTGTAACAAAACGTGCAACTGACGACGCGTTTATACAAGTGTTATGCTACATTGCATGCGAGGTGCAAATTCTAGCAATCATGTTTCTCAAGTAACTTGCTTGCAAGTGTGACATCAAACCTGCATGCAAGTACTTGCATAATGGAAACGCGCTTTAAAGCCTCTTGGATGTCGGTAGAGTAAAATTGGTATATTAAGTGTTACATTGTCATTCTTCTTAGCATGCTGGTATATCTCATAACATACCTGTAAGCCTCCGCCAGTAGAGGATTTTGTTTAATTGCCAATGTGGAGAAGTGTGCTGATCTGTCCAAGCGGCGACATTGGAAGTGGATGGATGATAGCAACAGCAAGACACCTGTGTTGGTGCCATCTTGTCGCCATAGCTGCATACAGTGCTGCTCAGCACTGTCATAGTCGCCCGCCTGGTATTCCCGATGCGCCAATTCCAAAAGACCTGACCGTACACACATTAGATCAGTCTTTCATAGACATTTCATAGATGTTATCTATAGACTCTAAACCAAATTGGACAATTAATAACCAATTATAATCATTTACTACAATTGTGACATTTCTATAAATATGGTAATTATAGTACATTATGGTACAAGTGTGTAATTTTGGTGATTACCGCTGAGGCGTCATTGAGACTTTTTAAGAACAAAGTAACCCAATCAATAAAAATAAAAAAAATCATAACTCACTTTTCAATAATAGTAATGAAAAAGTCACAGTTTGATTAGAAGTGTCATTATGTGCCTAATTGAAGTGAAATTATTGTCATGTAAAAATATAACATTTGTGCTATTTATTTTAATTACTGTAATTTATTCTAACATAGAACCTGTAGCTTTAATATTTTTATGCCATTGAATATGGCTGAACATCAACATGCAATGTATTTGCCCAATTTAAGTGCAAATAAAGAACAAAGAATTTCTCAAGGTGACAAGTGGCGAAAACACCCCTTTAGAGACACTAAAGGACCTCAATAGATGTAGATAGACTATTAAATATTAAGGAGCCCTAAGCAATCTATAATAAAGAAATAATTAATGGATGAAATGTTGTTTTCCTGATATCTATAATATCCAGAGTTTGGATTAGGTCATTTTCATTGATTTCAATTTGCACTAGTCTAATCATAAGAGTAGGCTAGTGCAAATTGAAATCAATGAGATTAAAAAAAAGTAAATATATTTAAAAATGCTTATAAACATTATATCTAAAGAGTGTATTTCCTACCATGTCAAAATCCATTTCTTAAACCTCGCATTCCATAAATGTGTCCGTTTTTAATTTTACATTGTATGTCATTTAAATATGCTTTAGGGTCAATGAATCTGTATTGTACTACCTTATAAGATAACTGATAATAACAGCACATGACATGAGTTATGAACTTTCTACATGCTCTAGAAAATTTTAGTCTTAAGTTGGCAGTGAGTGAATTAAGTTTGTGAACCTATATAATAGATCACCAATAACCCGCAGTTGCCCTACAGCCTTATGGGTGGTTATCTATAAAAATATAATAAAGCAGTAGAAACGGTGGTGTGGCTGTACATATAATAAATTTATCAAAAAGTTAGTGTGGGTGATAAGAAAATGAGTAACAGAACATAAAAGAGATTAACTACTAAAAATCGCATGTTTTCTTTTACATGATATATTTCATTTATCAAATCTTGTCATATATGTGATATATGAGGTGCGCGTTCAAAGGGTTGTTGTTCATTCGTCACAAAGTAAATTCGTCACATTTTTGTACACTCCATACATTGGAAGTAAATTCGTCACATGCATAAAAAAATATATGTAAATTCGTCATAGGTAGGTAAGGGTTTTGTGAATTTGTCACAAGTCTTCATATTACGCCATTTTTGCATAAAGTACTGTTAGCAAACAAAATTATTGGTTAGTAGCTCTCGAAATTAAAGATAGATAAATAATGGCACAAAGCAGTCACAATATTACTATGATTTTTATATTAGAAGTGAAGTAGTTAAATTATTAAACTTATTTAATATCTTTCGTCATATTGCAGGCAAATCTACAATAAATATATATTTAATTGTAAGCAGAGTTGTGATTTTTATTTACATCTATAAAAGACGTAAATACAAAATTAAAAAATGTGATTATTACTGTGATGTAATTACATGAGAGATTTTATTTTTAATTTTATTATCTTGTTTTTCTTATAAATGTAAATTGTAGGCAAATCAGTCACCTGCAATTATGTTTATAATAATTTATTATTTTTGGATTTTCATTCTTTTCGGCGGTTTAATTTATTTGTTAAAAGTTTTTATTTTATATTTTTTTGTGGCTAGAATTTACTAAATACTACATGCTTAATTTTATATGAGACCAAGTTCGGAGTATTTTTTTTATGCTACGTCGGGTGGCAGACAAGCATACGGCCCGCCTGATGTGAAGCGGTTACCGTAGCCATATTAACGCTCGCAACATAAAATATCGCTCGCGCGCCGCCAACCCCGCTGCTAACACAGCATCTCCTTCATTTCTGGTGACCTCACTCACTCGCAGGAACACAACAACCCTCAAGGGAATTGTTATTTGGCTGCGGTATTCTGTAAGGTGGAGGTACATTCCCCAGTCGGGTAGCTTACAATTACGCTCCCTACCTCTCTTTTCGCCAGAGCTTCGTTTGTCATTCAGCAGGGTTCGCCGCGTGCAGGTGAAGTTGGCTTTGGTTCAAAGATGTTGATGAACCACTTACACCCCAAACGAGTATACCCTTTCCAATAAAAGAAGAATTATTAAAATCGGACTATTTTGTGAAAAGTTATGTGTGGTCATACATTACAATCAGTGAATGAACAATCAATTATCCTCTGTTTTCCTACCCTTAGGCTTGAATATTTTTTCCCAATTTATATGGGACCAACCCTTTCCAATAACAAAAGAATTATCGGAATACTCTATAAAAAGTTGTGCGTGATCATACATAAAAAAAAATATACGCGTCGAAATCAGAAACTCCTCCGTTTTTTCGTCGGTTAAAAATTGTGGGATTTTGATCGCTTTTAATAATAATTTATTTCAGGCAATGCTTACATTTATAAACAATACTTTATAAACTAACATACATATTTATATAAAAACTTCTATAATTAAGCGCGCAAAGTCGGCACTGTCGGCAGCGTATTCTGCGCGGTGTCCTGTAACCGGCCACGAAAGCGTTGAAAAACTACACCTGAAGGCCTAAATTCCTCCTTTGTGAAGGTCGACAGATGTTCTGTTAGAACCCTCACCACAAAGGAATTGAAGTTCACTCGGTGGCGCGATTCCAACCCTTCCACTCTCTAATTTAAGACTCCTTGCTAAAGTAGAACTGTGATTTTATATAGACGTAAGCTGAAATTTTTAAAATTGCTCAATAGGTGCAGGTAGGTCTTAAAACTGTGTACTGCGCTTTTTATGTAGTCGTAATAGTGTCCGACCGAATATTCGGTTTCGGTTTCGGTTTCGGTCGAGTTTCGGCAAAAATAACGAGTTTCGGTTTAGTTTCGGTTTCGGCGGCAAACCTGCCGAAACTACGACCGAAACCGAAACTTCATTCGGGAGCTCCCGCGCTGTGCTCGATCATGTTCGGCACAGTAAATTCCATCCAAATGACGAAGACATTTTTCCGCGTCCACGTGCCTAATCATGTCGTGATTTGTTTGTGTTTACAGTGCGTTTTGTTTGTTGTTTGTGAGTTTTCGTGTGATTTGTTTTGAATTCGGTAAGTTTTATCATGTGATTTTGTATTAAGGGTAGGTAGTAAACATAATAATTTAGTATAACAAACTTTTTTTTTTATACTACTTCGGGTGGCAGACAAGCATACGGCCCGCCTGATGTGAAGCGGTTACCGTAGCCATATTAACGATCGCAACATAGAATATCGCTCGCGCGCTATCACCCCCGCTGCAGACGGAGCATCTCCTCGCCTTCTGGTGACCTCACTCAGGAACACGACAACCCTCAAGGGATTTGTTATTTGGCTGCGGTATTCTGTGAGGTGGAGTTACATTCCCCAGTCGGGTAGCTTACAATTACGCTCCCTACCTCTCTTTTCGCCAGAGCTTCATTTGTCAGTTAGCAGGGTGCACCGCGTGCAGGTGAAGTTTTTTTTTTTATACTACGTCGGGTGGCAGACAAGCATACGGCCCGCCTGATGTGAAGCGGTTACCGTAGCCATATTAACGCTCGCAACATAAAATATCGCTCGCGCGCCGCCACCCCCGCTGCCACCGCAGCATCTCCTTCCTTTCTGGTGACCTCACTCACTCGCAGGAACACAACAGCCCTCAAGGGAACCGTTATTTGGCTGCGGTATTCTGTGAGGTGGAGGTACATTCACCAGTCGGGTAGCTTACAATTACGCTCCCTACCTCTCTTTTCGCCAGAGCTTCGTTTGTCAGTCAGCAGGGTGCACCGCGTGCAGGTGAAGTTGGCTTTGGTTCAAAGATGTTGATGAACCACTTACACCCCCGAAAGTTGGCTTTGATTCAAAGATGTTGATGGACCACTTACACCCCCAATTATAAGAAAAGTGTAGGTACTTTTCTTATAATTGGGGGTATAAGTGGGTGGGTGTAAGTTAAATAATTGTTTAGTAAAAGTTTCGGTTTCGGTTTCGGTTTCGGCCGAAACTGAGACTGTTGCCGAAATTCGGTTTCGGTTTCGGTTTCGGTCATAAAAACCAGTTTCGGTCGGACACTAAGTCGTAAGGTTAACTTCTTGAAATTGCTGTGATTACGAAAAATAAATAAGTAACTTTTTTATTTTACTTATGTTAGATTTTTCTGCTGTCTGTACTGGAAAACCCAATGTGACGAATTTACAATAATCAAAATTAATATATGACGAATTTACTTATTAAAAATAGAACTGTGGCGAATTTACAGATACTTTTTTCTGTGACGAATTTACTTTGTGGCGAATGAACAACAACCCGGTTCAAAAGTGTATGGTCAAATTGTGAAAATTTTAAATATCTCACAATCTACTTAAAAAAGTGACTGGCCCGAATGGGAACAATATATTCATTGGATTAGCTATCTTAAACACCTGAATTTGTAGAAATTTGATTAAATAACTATAGTAAACAAAATATATATATGAATGTCCTATCCATGTAAGTTTCTACTATTTATTGTAAAATTTACAAAACTACTAATAAACATAACTTATATCTTATTTAAAATAATTAACATAATCCTTTTAAAAACTGCAGAGCAAGTCACTAATGGTCGAATTAATCTGAGGTTGAACAAAGTGCTTGCAAAACAGTCTTAGATTTTAAATTCCCATACCTTGTATGTGTACTGACACTTCTGACAGGTACAATCTAATAAGTAGTTTTTAACCTCCTATCTATGGAACGAACCTGTGGTTCGAACTTTTATGAGCCAGCTAAGAATGTACTTCAGTGATGTTTGTGACAGTTCATTTCAGTGTATCTACCTAAATTATGTCGTAGTGTAGACCACAGTTGTGTGCATTACCACACCCCGGATACTCCATACAAATGTAGCATTGTTTACTACTACATAAACAATGAATTCTGTGCAAACAGTGAATAAGCGAGTTTGCATGTGGCGCCATACAAACTGTTCCAGATTTGTCTCAGAGGGGAGGTGAGGTCGACACGAGAGAGGCAGGGAGTGGCCATACTGTATGTAGTACTATTATCTCTAGTCTTACACTGTGGTATTACTAAGTGTATTTGGCTAAATTTGTATTTGTAATATCTGCTTTTTTATCTACTGTACTGTGCCCAACCCTGACCTAAAAAGTTCCTTATAAGCTTTCTTTGGTTGACTGGAAGAGATCCCTTCTGGGGTAAGTCCACCATTGTTTATGATATTCTGTACTTGAAATTTTATGTATTTTTACAATAAAGTTTTACAAACAACAAACAAAAATATTACGTAATGAAGAATATTATGGAGTTATTTTTCTACAAATATGTGCCAAAATATAATGAAAGCTTGCCAGCCTATGTTCGCAGTATTGAGAATCTGCAAAAGCTAGCCCCACATGCAGATTTTGACATGTTACTTTACATCGAACCAGTGAAATCAAATGGTAGAGAGAGTTATAAATTGTTCACTCCCTTTCTTACATTCTGGCCTAAAGAGTCCTATGCAATAGCAAGTAACTAAAGTGTTTCCAAGCCACCAAAAGCCTGTCACATAATGAGCTTTTGAACCACTTGTAATGCAAATGTGCAACAGATAAGTAAACAAATCGAATCACACTTATGTTTATAATTTATTTTGCAATAAATGATGAATAATAAAGCCCTACTATAAAAACGCTAAGGTACATATATAGGTGTCAACAAGATAGCTCGCAAGCGTTTGTCCAATATGTGCAAAAACATTTAGTCACATTTAAAAATAAAAACGTATGCATGGTTGTGGATACAGTAATGCAACCTAAAAAAATATTTAACTTTCTGCAAGCAGCCAGTACAATGCTACTCACAAAACGTTTATCACATAATACAAACATACGTTTGGATGATCTGATGATAATTGCATTTTCTAACCCGAATACACACTACACCTACAAACTTCTTAGCGTTTGGAACGTGCCATAGGAAAATTACCACCAACGATGAAGAAAATATGCCAAAAACAGCATTTTCTCAATATGTCTACAATACAATTCACTAACTAAAATACTCACCTACGGTGGATATTTGCTGGATATCAGACATTTTTAGGATTACGGCATTGGCAGGAACGCCAACTATTTGTTGAGACTGCGTCGTGACAGATTGAGGCACGGCAACATTAGCTTGAGGCTGCATTTTGGTTATCATATTTCAAATTGTCACTTAATAATTCGAAACACCCATGAACAATAATTATTTCTCATACACTAATATAAAACACATGTATCTAATTTTGTTTCAGCCATCATAAAAACAGGACTGCAATGCTCACACACATTCAGAAACCAAAACCAACCAAACAAAACCAAACCAATCACAATCGTTTGACGCGGCAAATAACGGAAGTATTTTTATTTTTTGCTATATGATATTTGCACCAGGCAAGATAAAAGTGTATAGAATTTTATTCTCTATCCTATAGCGATACGTGCTATATTGTATTAGCTACAGAACACTAAATTACGTCAGACTCCGTGAATACGAAATCTATGGTGTTTATGGTTGTATTTTTTTAAAGGTTGGTAATGCAATTCTGAATTTAATATTTCAGCATATTTTATTAAATTAAAATCAAATCAAAGTGGTTTCAATACAATTACGCAATTGTTGAAATATGCAAAATATTGATTTTTAATTATTTACACTATCCGGGGAACTCAATTGTTGAAAACTTGAAATGACTCCACAAAATCCGCAATGTCTATGACACTATGAGCTAGAGCAAATAAATTGACAGTCCTCTTGCGTCGAGCGCGAAATTTAACTTTTGTATTCATCTGGGTGGGTTCCAGGCCACAGTGGTCTCCCAGGTAATGAGATGGCGGAACCTTGTGTTAGGGACGCGATATAGAAAGGTTGTGATGCCCCGCGATGTACATCATATCCGTATGATCTCGTCCCGCTCGCCCAATCCAAGTTGGCTGCGAGTTAGCAAAGGTTGTAGCTTAAGTCCAACACTGAGAAGAACAAATACTACGTCTCGGTCCAAGATGGTATACTAACTAAGCCACGGTTTTTTAAACACCGCAACGTAAACCAACGGACAACCTCGACTATTTACCGTCTGAGAGTAGGTCATGCCTATAGTATTTTTGGCAAAAATCCGGGTGAGAGATAGCTCACTATGTGAATGTGGTCTCGACCACTACTGACCACATGTTTTTTAATTGCTCCAGAAATACACCTTTCCTATATAAATGACCTACTTCCTCCATCTATCACCCGCCCTATTGATTTTAGATCCTCCTCGGATTTATAAACTCCGCCCCCTTTGTACATCTATCTATCAATCTATATATACCCATAATAGAGAAAGTATGTATGTATGTTCCGTATAGACTCCGAAATGGCTGGACCGATTTCAACGAAATTTTCAGACAATCTTTAGATTGATCCAGCGGATAATCCTGCACCCCTGGACTACGCGGGCGAAGCCGCGAGTAACAGCTAGTATTTTATATGACTTTATTAACGTCAAGAGTTCGTCGTATCCTATTAAAAGTATTATTAGTTTATGTACAGTGATTGTACATAAACTAATAAGACTTTTATTAGGATACGACCAACTGTTGAAGGGCAATATCACTTTCTCAGATAGCTATGCTATAGATCAGGGATGTCCATGGCACGGCCCGCGGGCCGCATGCGGCCCTCGGCATGTATTTGTGCGGCCCGCGACGTGTTTTTCATTTAACAGTTTTTATACGATTTTTACCGCTACGGGTTTTGTACAACGAATATTACTGAAAATTATATAGGTATTTTAAAAGAAATATATAACTAACTGGTTATTACTAAAGCTTAAAGTTGTTATTCGTTTCTGCGGCCCGCTGATCTATTTAGTAATTTGTAATGACCCGGTATTGTATATAGTTTGGAACTTTGGACAGCCCTGCTATAGATTACTAAAAGCATTGTCATTGGCGAGAATATTTTTATTTTTCAAAATGAATGATCATTGTAACTAATCAACAGTGTTAGTCTGTTACTGTGTTCTTCTGCGAGGAAATGGTGCTTGATTGATTTTACACATCATCATCGGCCTGCATCTACCACTGCTGGATTGACTATATAAATAAAAGTGAAGGTAATGTTTCCAACCTTACCTTGCCTCTTTCGCTTATCGCCCGGGTGTACCACGTGAAGGTGAGATTGATTTTGGTACTAAAGATAACGGTAAAGACACTTACTCCCCAGTGTTAAGGAAGGCATTTACACTAGTGTTAAAAGTAGGTACTGTACATTGTTTTATGACGTGAACTCCCTGTTGAGTTTTTCCCCCGGGACTACAGCAAGAGAGTGGGTCTGAAGGGGTCCATCCCTTAAGCAATTGCCTTCCATCAAGCGGCGCCGTCTCCGCCAACCCGCAGTTGAGCAGCGTGGTGGAGTATGCGCTAAACCCCTTCGATTGACGGGAGACGCGTATCCCAACAGTGGGATGAATAAGGGTTGATGAAGAAGAAAGACGGGGCCGTACGCTTGTTGGCTACGTTAGTTGTTTAAATAAAAACCGGCCAAGTGAGAGTCGGACTCGCGCACGAAGGGTTCCGTACCATTATCTCAAAAAAACACGTTTGTAGTATGGGAGCCCCTCTTAAATATTTGTTTTATTTTTATTATTATTATTTTTTTTTTTATAACAGAGGGTGGCAAGCGAGCATGTGGGTCACCTGATGTGAAGTGCTGATGTGAAGCAACACCAAGGGGTCGCCGATCCGTTGCCAGCCTTTTAAGGGAAATATTGACTCTGTTCTTGAAGGCCCCCATGTCGTACTTATTTGGGAATACCGCTGAGGGAAGTTGATTCCACAACTTTACAGTACGTGGTAGAAAATGCCTTAAAAAGCGTACTGTAGTAGATCGCCAAATATCAAGGTGATGTGGATGGAATTTTAATTTTTGGCGAGTTGTACGATAGTGGAACTCAGCGGCAGGTATCAAATCAAACAGCTCATCCGAGCACTCCCCGTGGTACAATTTATATAGAACGCAAAGAGATGCAACATCTCTGCGTGTGGAGAGAGAATCCAGCCGATCAGAAATCATTGGGTCACCGACAATTCGAACAGCTCTTCGTTGTATGCGGTCGAATGGAGCGGTAAGTACTGGGGCGCACCAGCCCAGAGATGTGAACAGTATTCCATATGAGGCCTAACTTGGGCTTTATACAGTTGAAGGCGATGCTATGGTGTAAAATACCTTCTGGCTTTACTGATGATGCCAATTTTCCTAGAAGCCAATTTGGCCTTGCACTCCAAGTGACCACGGAACTGTACATCTCTGGATATGTCAACACCCAAGATACCAATGCTGGAGCTAATAGTAAGGGGAGTACCTTCCAATCTAGGAGCCACGACAAATGGGGACTTTTTTGCAGTAAACGCACATACTTGTGTCTTTGATGGATTCAGCTGGACTAAGTTCAGTCTACACCAATCAGAGACGTGTCCAAGAGACGTCTCAATCTCAGACACAAGTTTTTCCCGGTACTCATCGACGCAATCCCGAGAAACATTACATAGGCCACTGTATCTAGCGTCTACGGTACTGTCATCTGCATAGCAATGGATGCCGCATACATGCAGCAAGTCATTGATATGCAGAAGAAACAATGTAGGAGACAATACGCAGCCTTGTGGCACACCAGCGTTTAGGGGTAATGGATCCGAGCGTGCACCGTCAATCACAACTTTAATGATCCGCCCAGTGGTAAAGCTGGCAATCCATGTGCAGAGTCTCTCGGGTAACCCAAAAGAGGGAAGCTTGGATAGTAGCGCTTTATGCCACACCCGATCAAAGGCTTTTGCTATGTCCAGACTAACAGCCAAAGCCTCGCCCTTGCTTTCCACTGACTCTGCCCAACAATGAGTCAAATATACCAGAAGATCACCAGCCGAACGACCATGACGAAAGCCATATTGGCGATCATTAATCAGCTGGTGATCCTCTAGGTATGTTATCAGCTGTTGGTTGATAATATTTTCCATTATCTTGGAAAACAAGGAAGTTATAGCAATGGGCCTGTAGTTGGACGGATCTGAGCAAACACCTTTTTTAGGGATCGGGTGAACCAAAGCCTCCTTCCTGGGGACTGGGGACCACGCCAAGCGAGTACGAGTACCGAAAAAGGCGGACTAATTATTTATTTTTAAAATTTAGGATTTAATTAAATTTAGGATTTAGGATTAAATTTTTAGGATTTAATTATTTATTTTTAAAGTGAATATAAAACTAAATATTATGTGAGTATTTCAAGCGTCTATCTATTGCCGTTATCAATTTGCGAGCAAAAACGAGCAAAAAAAAATCAAGTTTGTTGTATGGGAGCCCACTTAAATATTTATTTTATTCTATTTTTTACTATTTGTTGTTATAGCGGCAACAGAAATACATCATCTGTGAAAATTTCAACTGCGACGGCGACATGCAGTCGGGTTCATTTATTTATTTATTTGTTTGTTTTCAATTATCTCTTTTTAGGATTCCTAACCTCAAAAGGAAAAACGGAACCCTTTTAAGATCATTTTGTTGTCCGTCTGTCTGTCTGTCAAGAATTTCTATGTCGAGAATGCGTGGAGGTATCAAGCTGAAATTTGAACTGTATACTCAAGTCTACGGTCCCATGAAGTTAAAAAAAAATCAAACTGCTAAGTTTACGTAGAAAAAAGTTACGGCCGTTTATTCAGCAAAAAACGCATATTTCGACACACTCGAGGGAATCAAAACCTATAGGGTACTTCCCGTTGCCCTAGAACTATGAAATTTGGCAAGTAACATCGTTATAGACTACAAGTACAGGAATAAATCTCAAAACTGTACATTTGTAAATAGATCTTAAAAAATAGGGGGTCTATATTTTTTATAGGGTGTCGAAATTTCAAATTGAAACTACTAGTTCAAATGGGGTATCATATGAAAGGGCTTGATGTACACATTGCAAAATATATTTTATTTATTTTTTTCGACGCATTATTTCTTATTTATAATGAAAAATATCAAATTTAATAATGATACTACGTACCTACGGAACCTAAACTCGGTGGGCGAGTCCGACTCGCACTTGTCCGGTTTTTTTTTTATATGAGAGGAGGCAAACGAGCATGTGGGTCACCTGATGGAAAGCAATCACCACCGCCCATGGAAATCAGCAACACGAAGTGGTCACCGATCCGTTGCTAGTTTATACTCTTTCCTTTCTTTCTTTCTGGTGAAGTCACTCACTCGCAAGGAACGCAATCACCTTCAAGGGAATTGTTATTTGGAGAAATCGATTGCATAATCAATGAATTAGAATCATTTCTTTATTCATTTATATGTATATCATATATAAAAATTATCACTTTAGAGTATATTCAGTACTTTATAACATTGATATTGGACGGATAAAGTTAAAGCTTAAATAATAATGGACGTAAGTACAAACAACAATAATAACATCTGTAGAAAAATACTTAGGTATAGGTACACACATATACACATTCGTTACAGAGGTATGTATAGCTTAGAGATATATTTATAGGAAGACGGAATGGTTGTAACTTGTATCTAATAAGTGACATACGGCGGGTGGATTTCAATATAATATTCTTTAAAAAAAACACCCTTACGCTAACATGAAACTTAAAAAACAGGACGATTCACACATATCAGCAAAGTCACAGTTCCAACACAGTAGGTACCACCACTATAACAATTGGACCCTGTTATGCAGAATAGATCCAACCGACATTTTGTTACTTTTAAGTTAAAGCTATTTAAAGTTTAATAGGAATAAAAATAACACGCAGTATAGGTTTTGGAAGGCATATGTCATCAAACTGCTAGAATCTGTTGCGTGTATAAAAACTCGATTTCGATACCTCCAATGAACACTACGCCAACTCAAAACATACACATCCAGATACACACCGCTAATATGAGTTATACATTTACTTAGCGGTTTGTATTTGTCGATTTTGTTGTGTCTGTGTGTCTTTTATAGAAAGAATTCAGGTAGCATAATGTTACTGAAGTAATGAATTGATTTAGATAAAAAAAGAAAACTATCAAAACTTTAGTTGGCGTATTGTTCCTTGGAGGTATCGATTTGAAGTTTCTAGCTAGATAATCGACGGTCCCTACGTATAAAGCGACATGTCATGTCTGCTTATACTACGATATAGTAATTAAAGAACATTATTATTGGACAAATGAGTTAATTTCTTACTTTTTAATTATATATACAATCAATAAAAAAAAAGGAAATATTTTTTTTACGGATAATTCTATAGCAATTTATGCAATAAAAAAATTGCCATTTTTGACATGTCGCTTTATACGTAGGGACCGTCGAAATATATCTCTCAATTCGGCATAGTTTGTCGGTTGGATCTATTCTGCATAACATGGTCCAATTATTCATCATTCATACATTGTCTATGAACGCCTCTATATATGTCAATGTTATCATTGCTACTTCCTTACTATTAAACACTGCAGCCTACAAACAATCACGCCTCAATAAGGATATTGCACACGTTTTGCCCGAAGATCCGTGAACCGACGTCACGCATTTCCCGAACTGCGATTTCACTGATGTGTGAATCAGCCTTAACACTTGTGTGACTAGTGCGCTTTTAGCCTAAAGACGATTGTCAACTATTATCCTTTAAAAAATTGGGCCGTCGCGAGACGCGTGGCTGATGTGATACATCAAATCTATTTTGTATAGAAAATTGTGAGAGTGGAGAAGATACATTTATTACTTATTAAATTTTAAATACAGTGCCACATATCGCAGAGATTTATAAACTGACCATATTATTTTTTTATTTTGACGAGCTCGGTGGTCGAATGGTTAGCAATGGCCAGTGACGTCGAGTACATTTAAGTACATTTATCAGGTTGTCTAGTACCCATAACACAAGCTTTGTGCTTAATTTGGGACTAGATGGCGCTGTGTAAATTGTCCAGAAATATTTATTTATTTATTAGTTAGACTTTATTACATAATGAAAACGTGCATACCACGTTCATCACGTGTATCACTTTATCCGTAGTTATTCACCCAGTTATATTTCAGTTACATTACAATGTATAATTGTCACGTTCGGTTGAATACAATGGTTCTTATGTGAATGAGTGTTTAGTAATAAAGCAAAATAGTATACGTGAAAAATTCGATTCGAGTGAACAATCATCGTGTGGAAAGCCTTCAATAACTAAAATCCCTACGATATCGAACGGTGGAATATTGCGGGAATTGGATAACTATTGGTCCGCTGCATCAGATATTTCACATCAAATACAGTGGTAGTGAACAACCGCCTTGAAAATGTTTATGTCAAGGTGTCCGAAACGAATTACTAAAGATTCAACCGAAAGTTAAAAATTTTCTACTAAATATAGTAGAATCGCATTTACATTATTGTAGAACGTACATCTACATAAGTAAATGCGATTATTTTAAATTTATTGTATAATTTAATTTATTCGGTCAAGCTTATAGAATATTCGTACCGAAATTGTTCAAATGAGATTCTTAACACTAAAATAAGAACTTTAGGTCGAAACTAAAGATTTACATTTCGGAGTAGGCCTCGCCAAATTCCTTGTATCATGTTATTTTCCTTATTAAATTAATTATAACAACAAGAGTATTTGTTTTTGTACACAACCACACAAAACAAGAGCATTCCTTCCTATTCGGACGATTCGGCTCGTATAGGGTGTGCGAGGTATCATAAGATTTCATATAAAGAATTCTAAAATTCGGTTAGTTCGGCGCGTTCCGGCTCAGATAGATGTGCGTTCAGCTTATATAAGTTGCTACTCCAAGTACGAGAGAAGACATGCGACTTCGGTAAGATCTTGAGGGACGGATTCATGGTAGCATAGATATAATTCCCGTGGTTCAGGCTCGCTGAAAACTCGGCTAAAACAAAACGTAAAATATAAGATAAGTGTAAAGACTAGACCACACGACACAATTTGATAGGCAATTCACTCTTTATTTCCCTTAAAAGGCTGGCAATGGATCGGCGATCTCTTGATGTTGCTGATCACCATGGGCGGTGGTGATTGATTTCCACCAGGTAACTCATATAAAATTCTACTCGAATAATCGGTAACTCGAATAAAATTTACAATTTTTTTTATACTACGTCGGGTAGCAAACAAGCATATGGCCCACCTAATGTGAAGTGTGTTACCATACAAACACTCGCGACATGAAATATTGCTCGCGCGCATCCACCTCTCTTAATTTCTGAACTGCCTTTCTGGTGACTTCACTCACTCGCAGGAACACAACAAACCCTCAAGGGAATTGTTATTTAGCTGTGGTATTCTGTGAGGTGAAGGTACTTCCCAGTCGGGCAGCTTACTAAATACGCAGAACCATAGAACTTTCGTTTGTCAGTCAGCAAGGTGCGCCAAGTGCAGGTGAGGTTGACTTTGGCTGAAAGGTGTTGATAAACTACTTACACCCAAAGTTAATGAAATTATTTCATATGAAGAGCAGCTCCCGATAAATCTAAGATTGAAGAAAATTTCTGCCTATTTTAAATTCGGCCCAATCAGATTGTGAGTTGTCGAAGCATTAGCGCCACGTGAATAAGCAGTTAACATTTTTTGCGTGGGATTAACCAGTCTTTATTTCGGTCTTTATGTTCTTTACACTACTCAGTCAAACAAGCATAAGGTTCAAATGATGGCAAGCGGACAATAATTAATTATTAGTGAATTGATATTTGAGATTGTACCATAATTTTATAACAATTTACACAGAATTCAATTGCCAATCAAATCGTATCGTATAAACTAGACTTAAGATAAAATATATCATTAAAGATTTACATTGGCGAAAGATGTATCACTGCAAAATAAATTAAAAATTACCCGACAACCCAAAATTGAAAATTCTCAGAACTCTTCTTGTTTAAACCGCATTGGCTTAAAATGTGGACAGGCGCTTGAAATAACATTCCATACTCTTTGACTGCAATCAGAATTTTGTTAAGCGGATTTGATGGTGTTTTATTTGTCTTGAATCTGTAAATAAAGATTGAAACCAATCAGAAAATGACAAAACCGACGCATTTTTTTTTTATACTACGACGGGAAGACAAGCATACGGCCCGCCTGGTGTGAAGCGGTTACGGTAGCCATAGCTCGCAACATAAAATAACGCTCGCGCACCGCCATCCCCGATGCCAACGCAGCATCTCATTCCTTTCTGGCGACCCCATTCACCCGCAGGAACACAATAACCCTCAAGGGAATTGTTATTTGGCTGCGGTATTATGTGAGGTGGAGGTACATTCCCCAGTCGGGTAGCTGACAATTACGCTTCCTACCTTTCTTTTCGCCAGAGCTTCGTTTGTCAGTCAACAGGATGCACCGCGTGCAGGTGAAGTTGGCCTTGGTTCAA
Organism: Hypsopygia costalis; assembly: GCA_937001555.2. Classification (NCBI taxonomy): domain Eukaryota; kingdom Metazoa; phylum Arthropoda; class Insecta; order Lepidoptera; family Pyralidae; genus Hypsopygia; species Hypsopygia costalis. The sequence goes on from OW443335.2 coordinate 9,582,535, forward strand.
AGATGCTGATGAACCACTTACACCCCAAATTGAACATCTCATATTGAACTACACTAAATAATAAATATTTATATTTAACCGGATATCACAATTTATCTGTGAAAATAACAACGGAAATTATCGCGATCATGCATAAGGGTATTTACATACTTTTATTATTACCTGACGTTTCGACCAGGTTGCACCGGCCGTTGTCACAGGCAGGTATGTAATACCCTTATGCATGATCGCGTTAATTCTCATTGTTATTTTTATAAATCATGTAACGCGAAAGTTTAAAGTTATTATACCAATTTATATGTTAAGTGGCAAAACATTAACTTTTTTTTTTCACATTATAATAACGTCGCGTCGCGTCGTACATCAGGAGCGTGCCTTTAGACGTCTCGTAAAACGGCTCGATCTCCAAACGCACACTCCAGCCCCCCTAGCCAAGTGTAATTCGTAGCGTACCGAACGTTAGAAAAATCACGTGACATTTGTCAAAATCGAACATGTTAGAGAATTGACAAATGTCAACGCGCGTAAGGTACAAATTACACCAGTCCCCATAGCCAAGTGTAATTCGTAGCGTAACGAACGTTAGATAGATATCTATATAGATAGATATCTAACGTTCGTTACGCTGGGATATGGTACGCTGGGGACTGGTGTAATTTGTACCTTACGCGCGTTGGTGTATAAACTACTATTAGCGTTGAACAACAACACAAAAATAAATACGAATATTACGCTACTAATACTTTACCTGACACTATGTTGCAATAATTCGTGTATTCTTTTACAAGCACCTCTAAATGTTTTGACAATATATGAGTACAACACATTATTAGCTTGTATTTCTATATTTTTCACGGGTGCTATTAGAATTCCTTTCGCAGAATCTAACTGTATGAAATGGAATAAAACGTTTTCATCGCCTGCTGTGATTCTGAAATTTACAAAAATATATATAATAAAAAATAGCATATGCTTAGAATAAGACACTGCTATACGCAAGAAAAGAAAGGCATTATATATCGGCAATAGTCTCTCGCTCTAAATATATATTATATTCGCTGAGGTGTTTAAAATTGCAATTTCTCATTTGATAAACAAGTCAATAAATCAAAAAAAAATATAAAAAATCTGGAAATATGGAAAATGGTAATTATGGCAGTTCTTTTTTATAGGTGATACGGACTATGCTATATTTCATGCGACCAGTGTATCACTGTAACAATTTTACTGAAATTTTCTAAACTATTTCTATTGTTAAGTTGCTATTACGATAGGACCGATTTTGGGGATAATATACTCAAGTACATAGCCGCCAACAGCGTGCAGTTGAGCAGCGTGGTGGAGTATTCTCTAAACCCTTTCAATTGAGGGGAGACCCATATCCCAGCAATGGGATGAATAAGGGTTAACGTCGACATACACACATACGGAAAATATTACCCTTCAGGGGTAGCCCATTCCAAATACATATATTATTATGGAATTGCAAGAATTTTAACTTTACGAAAATAAAATAATACTTACCTATGTGTAGTTACCCGGTCTATTTCATTCAATAGAGATTTTCGTATATCTGACGTTTCGATAGTACTACTTGCTCTGCTACCGTCCTAAAAGATGAACATAAGAAAACCTCAATATTTTAAATCTAAATATAACTTAGGTCACAAAGGTTATTACATATAATAACTAATGTCCGAGACCACCATCACCTCACATCACCCGCGTGTAGTTTGGAACAGTAGTTTTTGACTTTTCTTAGAGATTATGCTATATCCGAGGTCTTTTTTCAGCTCATCTGATCAGGATTCAATTCAGCATGGCAGGAAAAAATTTAAAATTTTTATACCATACGTACATACTATATACTAGGATCGTAATGCCTATTTTCGTTACTTGACTGGTGCTTATGAAATGAGCTATTCAAATTGGAAATATTTTAAAATTCTTATGAACAAGGATTTTATTTATTACAGACATTCTGCAGTACATATCTAGTACGAGTACATATCAAGTTGGGTGTAAATATCCCTTAAGAACATATTATTATGTTTGTTGCAATATTACTCGCTGGTGTTATAGAGGCAAATCCGTTAACTAACCGTTAATACCTACGAGTGTTAAATTGAAAACATGTAGAAATTTCACGATATATTCCTGGGAATTCTGAAATACTGACGTAACGCGAACCTTCACTCCCTCCTCTCCCCACTTACCACGGTCTTCGTAACGCCTAGTTGCTTATGCCCATATACATATAATAATATGAATAATAAACTAACCTGTCTGTCCCAATCAGAATCTGACCCAGACGAGTCACGACGATTCTTTTGCTCCCTGTCTGCTCTTCTACCTTGTACACGATCATCACTAATTTCACTGAAAAAAAAACACATGAAATTGATTTGTATGTATGTCCTGTACAATGACTTGACGCAAAACCATTATAGTAGTTTATGAAACTGTTGCATAATGAGGGTAATTAAAATACGAGTGTGAGTTTATAACATGAGCCGAAGGCGAATGTTATAATAGACCACACGAGTATTTTAATACCTAATTATGTGCAGTTTCATACACTACTTTATCTAATCTCATGAAATATATGATAATAATATTTTAAATACAACCATGAAGTTAATTTAACAGCTATAATTCTTACTTATAAATCCATTTGCAGATCGAGCATGCGTAGTGCGCATGCGCGACGCGCCGCGCGGCGCCGCGTTCACAGATTATGTAGAAAAATTTTGCATAGTTGCAATGTATTTGCATTGCAACCTGTTTAAAATACCTGTATCCAGGGCTGTAGCTGTATCGAAATGGTAAAAAAGTTATTTTACGATACAGTTGTCCATAAAAGAGCTGTATCGAAAAATAACTTTTTAAAATTTATTTTGATAGCTTGTGCGTAAAGACTGTCATTAAGATACTGTGTTTAGTTTTTTAATGTGTAAATTTCAGTATGAGATTAGATAAAATACTTTTCATTGCATCAGGTCTCTTTAGAATTATTACTACAGCTGACACGGCGTACTTTGTACCGCATCATAATCTGTCAGTCTGTTCTCGTGATATCAAAAAGTCGTTCCATACAAAATCTATGATAAAATAAATGTAAATAGTTAAAATGTTAAAAAGACTTAATGCTAAACGCATTCCCTACCAGTCAACCATTGGTGCGTTCGTGAGGATTGCAGAGTATCACGAATTGCGGTTTTTACAATTTATGGTACAACCATAAATATGTAAGTTATCAAAATACTGTACAAAACAAAACAAGGCAGAATCAGATAAAAATAAATATTACAAATTTCTAAATATCCCCAAATTACAACTGCGCGCCCTCTCATTTACCGCGTGAGTGAGGGAGACGAACTTAGTACATAAATCTTGAAACTCACCTATTACTTTTCAAGCTATTTGAATCCTCTGAATAGCTGACATCCAAATTACTAGAATGTCTTTGCTGTTTTTGTGACCCACTGTACCACTGATTGTACAGATTGTGTTGGCTTCCAAAGTTACTTGAAGAGATATCGCTAGCGTTCGACGCATTGATATGTTCCGAAGAATTATGGCGCTTTTTCGCATCATTTTGCGATTTTGTTAGTTTCAGGGTTGACAATTTTAATGTTGCATCTAATTTTAAAGCTACAATATAAAAAGAAATAACTTGGATTATTAAAACTGCAAAAGAGAAATAACTTAGCAATTACAATATATATATGTTTTTTTTCCTTTTATACGACGCTGGGTGCCAATCACACACCTACCTGATGTAAAGCGGTTACTTATCTGTCTATATAACCACAGTATAAGTAATAGTACTGCAGTATGGCCCGTCCCTGCCACTCTCTCATGTCGACCTCACCTCCCCTCTGAGGCAAATCAGGAACAGTTTGTATGGCGTTGCAGGCACGCATGCTCATTCACGCTCTGCACAAACATCATTATTAATGTAGTAGTGAACGACGCGCCATTTGTATGGAGTGGTCGGGGTGTGCTATAACTTCTAAACATGGAGTCCCTTTCGCCCTGCAGTCCATCAAGGTTCCATGGTTCCCTCTTAAGTATAATTTAGAACAAAAAATAATATAAACCTACCGTTAATCTCTCGCATTTTCTTCCCGTGTTTTGTGAGACATTCTGGCGATGTTTCGAGTTGAGGTTGAGTGTTGGAAGAGAACCATGAAACTAAATATTTATTCAGCCCAACTTCATATAACAACTCTATACAACTCTCACATTCCTCTACATAAAATGGCGAAGGAGGTGTAACACCGACAGCCTGAAAAAATTAATAAATAATATGTAAACAAAAAGTTGAGGAGCTCGATGGCGTCGTTGCGCGTGACAGTCTAATCGATCACGCAAGTCAAGCAACGTCGACCCTAGCCTGTCCATGGATGGGTCTATTTATCTCAAGCTGCTCTGTACTTCGGAGGGCGCGTTAAGGCGACGGTCTCGGCTGTTGTCATTACATAACAGCCGTTAAGGTCAAGTCAATGGCCTTTAGGCAGTTTGAAAACACTGCCCTAAGCCAACCCGCATTTGAGCAGCGTGGTGGGGTATGTTCTAAAACCCCTTCGATTGAGTTCGAATTCGATCCCAGCAGTGGGATGACGAGAGAGATGTAAACAAAAAGAAATTTTACTCGTGAAGACATTTTAATTAATACTAGCTTTCGCCCGCGACTTCGTTCGCGCGTATCTCGGTATCCGTTGGGAATTTTCAAAAATCCTTTCTTAATGCACCCCTAGACCTCATAAGGAACCTACAAGCCAAATTTGGAATGTCTAGACCCAGAGGTTTGGGCTGTACGATGATATGTCAGAAGTTTTGGGGTGCAAGTGGTCCATCGACATCTTTGAACCAAAGCCAACCTCACCTGCATGTGGTGCACCCTGCAGACTGACAATCGAGGCTCTGGCGAAAAGAGAGGTAGACGATAGCGTATTTTTTTAGCTGCCTGACTGGGGAAGTACCTCCACCTTTTTTTTTTTTTTTTTTATACGACGTCGGATGGCAGACAAGCATACGGCCCACCTGATGTGAAGCGGTTACCGTAGCCATATTAACGCTTGCAACATAAAATATTGCTCGCGCGCCGCCACCCCCGCTGCCAACGCAGCATCTCCTTCCGTTCTTTCTGGTGACCTCACTCATTCGCAGGAACACAACAACCCTCAAGGGAATTGTTATTTGGCTGCGTTATTCTGTGAGGTGGAGGTACATTCCCCAGTCGGGTAGCTCCCTGCCTCTCTTTTCGCCAGAGCTTCGTTTGTCAGTCAGCAGGGTGCACCACGTGCAGGTGAAGTTGGCTTTGGTTCAAAGATCTTGATGAACCACTTACACCCCAAAACCTCACAGAATACCGCAGCTAAATAACAATTCCTTTATGGGATGTTGTGTTCCTGCGTGAGTGAGGTTGAGTTGCTGATCTCTATGGGCGGTGGTAATTGCTTCCCATCAGATGACCCACATGCTCGTTTGCACCTCTCTCATATAAAAAAAATCAATAAGTTTCTTCTTTTATGGATATACATTTTTGATTAAAAAAAAACTAGCATTTCAGATAGACTCAAAGTTTCATATACTCTAAATTGGTGCATAAAAGCGGGAGCACATTAAAAGCATGATATTTTATTTCTATAAATTATGATTCTTTTCGCTGTGTGTTAATAGGTTTAGAAGATTTTTTTTAAAGAATAAATACAGATAAACACTTACGTCTTCTGTACAACCACCCGCCTCCATTAGAGTAGCCAATATAAAATGGCCTTTACCAACAACAAGCAGAAACCATCGCCCATCTGGAATTCTAAATATTGTTAAATTAGAAACATTTTTCCCTCCTTATACTTTTTACGGTGTTACTGATCACGAAACAATTAAACAAAATTATAACTTAAAAATCATCTAAATCAAATTAGTTTTTGTAGTATCTGTCATTTTAACGTATACTGTAATGTTGATAACCCACTGAAAGCGGTCACAACGGAAAGCGCGCAGAGGACGCATGCGCGACAACCCCACGTGTAAACTTGAATACCTACATAGTAAACTTGAATCTCGGAGATAAACAAGAAATCTTTTGATAGGCATGCCGCGATTATGGTTGATTACTTTTTGGGTTTTTTATTGATTCGTGATTAAGAGGAAACACAACGGTCGTTTTTTCATACAAACGTAGTCCCCTGTTTACTTCCTGGATAATGCCAGTAGACCAATATTTTTTTTTCAAAAAAATCTATGGCCACTATTGGCATGTCCCTATGTTTTCCTTTTTTTCATATTGTAATTATTAAAAGAGATATGAACATTCAAAAACCTAAAAAAATGCCCATATTTTCCGTTGTGTTCAAACACCCAGAAAACAAGTTTTACTAGATTATATAAAAAAAGGAAAACATAGCAACACGGCCAAAGCCTTTCTTTATTTTACTATAATAAAAGTAGTTAAATCGGTTAACTTTTGGAGAAGGAATCAGGGGACTACGAATCGTTGATTTTGTGTACTTTTAATAGGTATTTTCGGTCCAAGCTGCAGTTGTCTCTATCGCGCTCTGCAGGGGGAGGTATGAGGTTGGGAAGGCGCGGACTAATATGTATACACTCGTGACGTGACATGTAGTCGATAATTTTATCGACATCCTAGTGTTGTTCGTCGATATCGATATTTCTAATTAGAATAATTTGCGTGAAGTGTATAATAGCGTAATAAGTAACTAATAATAGTAGTTTATGAAACTGTTGCATAATAAGGGTTATTAAAATACGAGTGTGAGTTTATAACATGAGCCGAAGGCGAATGTTATAATAGACCACACGAGTATTTTAATACCTAATTATGTGCAGTTTCATACACTACTTTATCTAATCTCATGAAATATATGATAATAATATTTTAAATACAACCATGAAGATAATTTAACAGGTATAATTCTTACTTATAAATCCATTTGCAGATTGAGCATGCGTAGTGCGCATGCGCGACGCGTCGCGCGGCGCCGCGTTCACAGATTATATAGAAAAATTTTGCAAAGTTGCAATGTATTTGCATTGCAACCTGTTTAAAATACCTGTATCCAGGGCTGAAGCTGTATCGAAATGGTAAAGTTATTTTACGATACAGTTGTCCATAGAAGAGCTGTATCGAAAAATAACTTTTTAAATTTATTTTGACAGCTTGTGCGTAAAGACTGTCATTAAATGTTTAGTTTTTAAATTAAAGTGTTTAGTTTTTTAATGTGTACACAGAATCACACACACATATATATATATATACATACACACAACACACTATAGCGTCTTATACACAAACTACTGCGTATAATACACAAAGCGCGTCTATGTTAATACCCTATTGTAAACAAAGTTGTATGTTTTTTCCATTTGCATCTGGTAAAATGAACAAATTCTGGACATTGGACACACTCGAACATGCAACATATAGTTGGTCATGGGAGAAGCCAAGAAAGAAGGATAAATGATTATAAACTTTATTTTTTCCCGTGGGAATAATAGGTTTTTCAAGGATAAAAAAGTAGCCTAACTCTCACCGTAAACTATCCCCATTAAAAAAATCATGTTCGTACTTAGATTCCTTTTGCGTGAAAGAAGGACAAATGATTATAAACTTTATTTTTTCCCGTGGGAATAAGATGTTTTTCCGGGATAAAAAGTAGCCTATGTCACTCTCCAGACCGTAAACTATCCCCGTTAAGAAAACATGTCGGTACTTAGGTTCCTTTCGACGTATAAGAGGGACAAATTATTACAAAGTTTATTTTTTCCCATGGGATTAAGATGTTTTTCTGGGATAAAAAGTACCCTATGTCACTCTCCAGGTCTTAAACTATCTCTAAAAAGAAAACCACGTCAATCCGTTCGTTATTTTCGACGTGAAAGAAGAACAAACAAACAAACACACTTTCACATTTATAATATTATAGTATAGTATATAGTATGGATTATCATCTATTTCATGAGATTACATAAGGTAGTGTATGAAACTGCACATAATTAGGTGTTAAAATACTCGTGTGATGCTATTATAACATTCGCCTTCGGCTCACGTTATAAAGTCACACTCGTGTTTTAAGAACCCTTATTATGCAACAGTTTGATAAACTACTATTTTGACAAATTTTTATTATAATACAAAAAATTACTGAACCTGGTTCATTTCAATCCCACTAAGACACAAGTCTGCGTGTTCACCGCTAAGAAATCCCCTTTTGCTGTGGTTCCTCAATTCCAAAACACACCCCTTACCATCGCCAAAAACATTGGGATTCTTGGAGTTGAAATCTCCAGCGACGTCCAGTTTCGTTGTCACCTGGAGGGGAAGGTCAAGCTGGTGTTGAAGAAACTAGGTGTGCTCAACAGGGCGAATCAGTACGATCCGCGGCAAAGACTTATGCTTTACAAAGCATAAGTACGGCCGCATATGGAGTACTGTTGCCATCTATGGGCGGGAGCGCCTAGATACCAGCTTGCACCTTGTGACTCGATTCAAAGGCGTGCTGTGAGGATTGTCGACGATCCCAAATTAACAGACGGTTTAGAACCTTTAAGTCTGAGAAGAGATTTTGCATCCCTTTGTGTGTTCTACCGTCTGTACAATGGGGTGTGTTCAGAGAAGTTGTTTGACATGATGCCCACGGCCTCCTTCTACAGTCGCACCGCTCGCCATCGACAGGGAATTCATACTCACACATTGGAGCCTAAGAGGTCCCTTATTATGCGGTTCCAGAAAAGGTTTCTCCCGCGTACTGTCAAGCTGTGAAATGAACTGCCTGTCGAGGTTTTCTCAGAGGACTTTATCATGGGGTTCTTCAAAAAGGGCATGAAGAGTTTTTTACAGGGTCGGCAACACGCGTATGATGCCTCGGGTGTTACAGGCGTTCATAGGCTACGGTAACTGCTTTCCCTCAGGCGGGCCGAATGCTTGTTGTGGTATAAAAAAAAATACACTAATATTAATAATATTTTAGGTGAATCTAAAGTTTGGTAGGTAAATAACTATTCCGTGGCCAATAATTCTTTCCTCTATCTTACTGCTAAATTTCGTGGTATACGACCGTCGATTATTTCTGGTAACAGGCACTCGCAGACGGGCGAGGCGGGCGCGGGGCGCGGTGTATCACACATTGACAGTCCCACTCACACATTAATAGCTCGTTTGCTCGGGCACTGCGCGACAGCAATAGATTTTACAAATACCTATTTTTCAATTCTCTAGCCCTTGCTGTTTCCTCTTAACACTAACAACATAATCGTCCCCTTGAATTTGACCAGCCTTTAAAAATATACCTGTATATCGCTACATAATGGCGATTTATAATTTCCAAATTAACTCAATCAATTATAAAATAAAATTAACTCATCAAATTAATTATGGGTATCAACTGTAAGTAAACTCTTCTAGTTCTTTTTTTATTATTAAGTACTAATATAAGCTTGTCCACTGATCATCGGGCTAGCCCACAGGCTAAAAGCCGCTCAGCGAGCGATGGAGAAGGCTATTTTCGGGGTTTCTCTGAGGAATCGAATCCGGGGCGAAGAAATTAAATGGAGAACTTTGGTTCTCGACATAGCCGTCAGACTTTGCAATGGCAATGGGCCGGTCACATCTGCCGAGTAAGTGACAGCAGATTGGGGAGGAAGGTATTAGAGTGGAGGCCGCGCGTAGGACGACGAAGCGTTGGACAGGGCGTTCTAGATTTTCCGATGACCTCAAGAAAGGGACTGGATGCGGAAAGCGGAGAATCGTATTTAGTTGTAAGGATTGGAGAACGTTTATATTCGGCAGTGGGTAGATACAGGCTGATGATGATGATTTGACACTAAAGTTTGAGAAGCCATAAGACTAAAAATTTTTCATAAGAAACAATAACCCAAGAATAATGTACAGGAAGGTACAAAATATAATAACATACACAAATATAGACAGCTACATTGTCAAGAGTGAGTGAAGCTCCTAAACATGAGGATAGTTGCCTCAAACAATATAGCCGTAAAAAATATTACCTGAATTCATTCCCATCTTGCTTACTATATTTTCTATGCTCATTAATAAAAACCTCTTTCCAAATTACAAGACTCTCTATTTCCTTTTCTACACTGAGCCTGAGTACGCCATTTAATTTTAAGTAAGCATTTATTTCTTTCAAATCTTCATCTTGTAAATGGGAGCTCAGCAAATGACCTGAGTAATATAAACAAGCTCCAATCACAGTGTACAATCTTTGGAAATTTTCTACATCATCTGTCTGGAAAAAAAGCAGTACATTGCATAGACTTAGTATTTTCCGCTACCACAAAGGCGGAAAATAAGTTATTATAAATTATGTGACATTTTCAAACCTAATTAAATCTTATATCGCATGGAATATGTGCTAAAATCATTTTTAGGAGTGAAGCTTGACACACATACACTTAATAAAAAAAAACAATTACAAAAGCATATCTTAGAACACACACTCCTACATATATGTGCATTATATTTTTAATAACGTCACATTAGAGATGAAAGAATACAAACCCATTCACGATAATCAGCTGCTTCTAACTCCGTAATGGCATCGTCAATTTGTACTCGCACTTCCAATGGCATAGCAACTGCATGAGCAGCCAACAAGCTCTCAAAGTCACACACACTAATACTAAAATTGCCATTAGCAACGTCCTTATTACTGCTAAATAATAATGACACAAACACTCTCGAAAATAAACCATCTAACTTATCAACGTTGTTTGGTTTCGTAAAACAAGACTTCAATGAGCCATAAAGAAATTCTAATACTCTCACGATTTCTCTAATAACTCGCTTGGCAGCAAACAAATCTATGTTTCTATTTGGCAGAGCAACCAACAACAAATCTCCATGGTGCGATGCGTATGTAACATTAACTAGGGTATCATTGTAAAGAACTGTTGAAGTAACAGGTTCACTGGTGTTTAGTGCTTTAGATGCCAAATGGCATAAAGTGACATAGGCTCCTCTTGTATTGTACAAAAAGTTTTGATTGTAAGGCCTGGGGTAACAGTATAAAACACCCTTATCGTCGTTACTGTGGTATTCTATATCATTACAGCAAATATACAGTATAGAACATAACGAATCTCGAAATATTTGCACCAAGGAATTATCTATAACATTTTTCGGTGCCAGCAATTTTGTAAAATCAACATATACATCTTCAGTGGGAGCTTGGAAAGTCAGTTTCGGATTGAAAGGATCTTCGGCAACCCTTTGAAGGACATTGTTGATATTGTAAGAATTAACTTCAATTCCATTAATTTTATATAAATAGTACCCTTTCTTCACTTTAGGTGTATATATGGCTCTAGCTTCAACTAAAAAATCTTGTACAACTAATGTCTTGCCATTCAAGTGGGTGTCTAAACTTATCCCGAACATCTTCTCTATTTGACAATTTTTTTCACTGCTGAATATCATGTTTTTGCTGACCTGAAATATAAGAGCCTAAATAAGAAAGTCATGTGAACAATCGGTTTTGAGGTGTGTGGCTCTGCGTGATCATAAGAGCCAATGAACATCTCGCTCACATGTGGCACCGCCTAAGCTGAAGCTAATGGAAATTGTTTAGATTCCGAAAATTAATTAAAAAAAAATAAAAAAAAATGTATATATTGACTTTCCACAAAAAAAAAAAAAATTTAACTTAAAGCTAGAAGCCTGTGTGTGAGTGCCTGTGCCAGGAAACTCCACTCTTCTTATCCATGTTTCTACATGTATTTTGTGGTTTTACATTCACAACATATACTTTATTAATACATCCAATTGGACTTCAATTTAAGTTAGTGACAGACATCTTCTAGCTACTAGAGCTTCAGTGTTCCACCCTGTCGTCTATTTATGCTGATAATAATTAACCAACGCTAATCTAAGCCGAACTTTGATTTTCGCAACGATACGCAACACAACGCAAAAATCCGACGATCTGAATCAGCTTCTGCTTAGGCAGTAGGGCTCCAGTTCTAGCAAAATAAATGGCAGCTTATTTTTGCCAGCACATAGGGCTGCTTAGTTAGCTAGGCAATGTGGATGAGGGAAGTATCTCCACATAACAAAAGATCATAGTGAAATAACAGCAGCCTTGATATAATTTCTTCAATTTATTTAACACTATAAAGGAATAAATAAATCAATAAGGAGGTTTTATATAAAAATGTGAAATGTTACCAGGAAATAAACAATGGTTTTAAGTGTTGTTATAATCGTCAAAAACTAAGAGCACTTGTAAAAGTTGTTGTTGAATAAAATTTATTAATACAATTAATTGACCAGTATGTTACATAGGGATAGCCCTAGTGGTAGAATGGCTAACCATGTCCACTTTGACTCTGGGGTCATGGGTTCGATCCCCGCATAAATATGAATGCATGAACATCGTCTGTTTGTCTTGGTCTGGGTGTTTTCTATGTATACTATGATCTGTTTAGAAAAAAAAATGTATTTATGTATAATATCAGTTATCAAGTACCCATACTTCAAGCTTTGCTTAGTTTGGGACTGTGTGTAATTTGTTCAAGAATATTTATTTATTTATTTAGATTATAATGATAAAAAAAATAATTACCAATATGTTTATAAATTTATCATCTTTCAGAGGATAACTCTTACTAGCACAAGGTAGTGATGCACTAGGCAATTCTTTCTTCTTTCCTCCTCCATTATCTACATTTTTTGCTTTATGAACTTTCAATGCTTTGAATATACCTGGAAAGTGAAACCATGACAATATTTATTATATATACATACGTTTTTAAATATTTATAATATTCTGGCGAATTGCCCAATCAACTCTTTAAATAATAATGTACAGTTCACATACATTTATATTGTTAATGTTGCCTTATGTGGTTAGTGGCGTATAAAACATTGTAAGTAGCTAATAAGTTTTGTTCGCATAATAACTTTTACCAACTTATACCAATAAACAGAAACAATAACTAGATTTGTGTTTAACGTGCACCCGTTTTAACTGAGTGCAGACTCTACCTAACTATCTACTTCAACAAACCACCATCCTATTTACAACTACTACATCATTTTTGGTCCTTCGAGCCAGATATGCACCAGTGAGCTACCAGGAAGGTTTGTGATGGTGGTGAATTTTTGCATTTTGTATTTCACAGCTGTGAAGTTGCAGTGTCACGCCATCTACCTATTAAATATTACACTATTAAACAAGGCATAGCAGTCCATCGTTTCAGATGAAATTCTGCTATTTTTAGCTAGTTTATTGCTTTAGCTATATGTCAAATTTCAACGCATCCAGTATTAAAAACCAGTTAGTAACGGTTGCTGCTATATACTGTACTCCTGGTAGTATATTACAGTATTAAAATATTGTAACTCCCAGCTACTATATAATAGTTGCCTTTTATAGATACAAATGTATTATTAAATAGCATAATACCTTTTGTAGATCGTCTACTCGATGACCTCTTAAAGTTGTTTCTAAGTTTAAATGTCTCACAGTTTTCCAGCAATGGCGTTTTAGCATCCTCTGTGCATTCATTATTGACTTTGACTTTTATATAAACTAGCTCTCCATCTTCCCCAACATCAGAGTCCCACTCTGGCACTGAACTGCAAATCATTGCATGCATATTAAAAAAAAAATTATTTTAGATTTGTAATTAAAAATGTATTCAACAAAGTTTATATGTGTAGTACAACAATGAGTCAATAGTGTAATCATCTCAACAAAGGTGAGGCGCAGATGAATGAAATGTTAAGTCTGTTAATGCACCTAGTTTATGGTTGCAGATTCGATACCCGCAGATGAGCTTAGTGATCAACTAGCCACTCAAGACAAACATATGTGTGCATTAACATGACTGTTTGTCTTGGTGTGGGTATTTGCTATGTATTATAAGTATGTACATACATACAAAAAAAAATATTTAAGTACATTTATCAGTTGTCTAGTACCCATAGTACAAGCTTTGCTCTTAATTTGGGACTAGATGGCTCTGTGTAAATTATCCAGAAATATTGGTCAGTGGGTAGCTTTCGGGGCGAAATGGACCTAAGTTCAAAGAAGTACCAAATGAAAATAACTATGAATGCTAACTGGTATTGTATGTTTATAAAGTAGTTCAACCAAATACATAATCTTTAATTCCATTTTCAAAACTTAATAGCAAAACATAAATGATAGGCAAAATTACGTAAATCCTGAGTTACCTCTCTGAATCGGAATACTTGGAACTACCCGATGAAGTCCAGTCATGGTCAGAATCACATGGACTATCATAATTGTCTTTTCCTTTAATAATATTCATTTTTTATTTCAAGCGACATGTCCATTATCAAATGAATGATTATTATAGGTACCGTAATTAACTGTGGCTTATAGCAATAATCTAACACCAGAGGAATGTAAACAAAAAAAACCTGTTTTTGTTTGACGAACCAGTGTAATCATCTACTAAACTGCCAAAACTACCACCAAAAACTGTCAATATTCCAACTATATTAAAGTGTAATAGGTCTATTAAAATATAACATCATAATGCATTACAAACTTGTATAATTATTATCATTTTGAACTCACGAATGACTTGGTGGTGATTACTGGTTTCAAACTTGGCGATGCTCTTTCTAGTCTTGAGTAGTACATGTACGATGTACTAATAGGTGACGGTACTAGACACTGTACTAAAAGAAACGTTACCAAACGCGAACTCTAATTCGGACCTAATCGGACTATTCGTACACTCGTACAGTGTACTAGGTTATCCAAGCCCGAAACACTTATCTGTCTGTGGTCTGTCCGTGAGACAAAGAATAAAGCGTCTTGCAATGTTATCGTAAGAGTAAGCGAGATAGGAGGTAAGCGCACTGCACTGGTATAAATCGCTTTCAGCGCCGCACATACAGGTATTTGAACGATCTAGGCGGTCAAAAGTCGATAAATTGAAACACCAAATACTTGCAAACAAAGGACTACCTGTGATAAAGGACCCTTCCAGGAAAAAAACCCCCCTCCCGTCTGCCACCTCCCGTGCATCTGGCCCCCGTATCGTCAGTCGGAATTGGACCGTGTTACGTCGCATAAGTTATCTGTTCTCGGCGCTTTTGAAAAGCAAAACTGTGAACGTGGTGTTTTATATTACTGAGATTTAAAGTAACGGAATAAGTTATAGTTTCTAGAAGTACAGGTATGTAACTATTATAATTGAATAAAAAATTGTCATTAACTTATTGGCGTATTAAATTTCGGAGCGTCAAAGAAAGGTCTTTTCTTTAAGTATTTTTTTGTAAAAAAAATAATAATTTAGTGTAATTTTCATATTATCCTGATAGATCCGGTAGAAATTTTAATAACACTGTAAAGGTTAGAGTTTCATTCACGTATAAATCAAATAACTTGTCCCGGATAAGCCCGGATAGGGTACATTTTGGTGCTTTGAATATTGTAGACAAAATTATATGAAAAATTACTTTTTTGTTTTATTAATTTTAACGTAACGTTCCTTTGTTTTAGGTCCACCAGGTACATCGGGAGCAAGGATTGTGACCCGAAAATATTTATTCGATCGTATGATGAGGGAAAATCTCCCCAATTTGGAAGCCAAACTTAATTATTTAAAAGAACAACTTTTGTTTTGTGACCATTATACATAAGACCAAATATCTACCCTAAAAAGCAGTTTTGCACATTTTAAGCATGAAATTAAACGAAGATGGAGCAAAGCTGATAACAAGGAAGACGTATTTCGTCAATACAATGTTCAATGGCTTGAAGGAACCTTCGAACTTCCAGTAGCCGACAACCCCCAAAATCGATCTGACCGACCAAGCAAACCTTTTGATCAATTGAGCGAGAGAAGTAAAAGGAGAAAGACTGAGGAGCTCCGCTCTACCTTTGAAGAGGATGTGATGCAGCCCAGACACAGTTAAGAAAAACAGGGAAGCGAGTTGCTTAAAATGTGCTCAAAGACATTGTCATTACGCCAACTCGGGTAACTGAATGTAGAAAGGCATATTATTATCGCACAAAATCGTCAAAAAATAAAATAAATCCCTTGTCGGTCAAGGAAGCAATGCAAATGTTCGTAGATGACCCAAGAACAATGCGAAATTATAAGAAGGACTAATAAAAATGTTTTTCCGTATTATAGTCAACAAGAAAAAAAAATATGTCACCCACCACCGAAAGCATGCACGATAACGAGCACTAGCGCGGAAGCTCAACTGCAGCCTTTGATGGACCTTACCGTTAGGCGATTATCGGAGTCCCTGGAAGAGACTTTCATGAGTAGTCTGAGACGGAAAAAAGAAAATCGAATTCTTTCTTATCAGAAACGCTGGAAATGCTATTGTCTGCGAGCCTAACCTAGTGTGTTCTTCCGAAAGTGAAGACGAAGATACTTTTGTAGACGAGAACGTCTTATAAAAAATGTTGTTTAAAATATTTCTTACATGTTTTTTTTCATGATTTGTGTAAATATATACTTTTAAGCAAAAAATCTAATGGGTTTCATTTAGTTACATAGTTTAGCATTAATTAAAAATGAAAAATAATTTTGACCGCCTAGATCGTTCAAATACCCGTCTGTGCGCCGTGTGTTTTATTCATAGAAAATCTTATACAGCGCTGTATAGTGCTTGTAATTACCAAATTTACATTGTTAAATGATTATATTGTCGTCTACATTTCTGAGTACTAATAGGTACTAATAGTACTATTAAGGTGTACTAGTACATTAATCGGACTGTACTATTACAGTGCGCACCTAAGAGTGTCCGATTAAGCACAAGACTAGCTCTTTCACCAGTGCTCTTCTGACAAATTCTTACAATTAACAGCGAGAGTTACCGTCCGTTCCGAGTATAAAATGTTCCACGAAATTGAGAACGCCGAATGCGTTGCATCCATGTCTATTATTTGGCTATTACTCACTTAGTAACATATTATTAGGAAGTTGAATGTTATAATATGAATTTAAGTCCGTATAGGTATTATGTTACCTGTTATGACTATATTAGTCACACTTCTAGCATCAAGTAGTCTCAATCCGGGGCACTCCGGCACATTATGTGTATCTTTATGTATGTTTATCTTTATAACAAAGTTAATAATAAATAGGTATAAGAATCGGTGATGTATCATTAAGTTTCAATGGTTATTGTCGTTTCAAATTGCCGATAGGGAACGTTGTCGCAGTCGCAAGTACAACAATGGAGAATGTTAACTAATTTTGATTATTAGCACTCCATATTCTCTGTCAAAAATAAAAAATACTAGTGAAAGAATTACTTCGATATATCAATTAGTTTCCGATTTAGAAGTAAAACAAGTTGTAACCGTACGACGCGGGCTGTGTGACGTCATCGTACAACAGGCTGACTCAGTCCGCTCGCGGTCGCGCGCCCGTGCCGTTGAAATTATACCTAAATGCTATAATTACAATTAAATAATTAATTAAATACTATAATAATTAATTAAATTTTTGATAGTTTTTATTAAAAATAATTTTATTATAAATTTATTTTAAATTTTAATTACTATAATAAATAATTAAATACTATAATTAGAATGTCACATCCCTAATACTGAGCGAGCCGTGGCCGAGGCCCGCGCGATGCGTTGTGAAATGAATGCCTATAAAATCAAAACTACTAGGTATTTTTGACTACAACAAAAACTAGTGTGTTTGTATACATACAGGTTTCACTGAGACAACATTTCAAGCGATTTGGCATACCTAGTAACATTCTTCATTTCTCCACCGGCGCGGCAATTTGAAAAGAGTGAAAGGGCTAATTTCTGCCAAAATGGCAGAAAACTGCCACATACGGTCACACTGGTTTCAGTGGTTTCTTCCTTGCTTCAATCGAGTAAGATGTCAATCTGTCGTAATGACATTTTAGTTTCTTTCTTTGATTTGTTTGGCAATCACTCATCAATGATTATTTTGGCCATTACGAAATTTATTTGCACAATTTCATCGTACGGCATCATGATATACCAAAAAATATGGTCAGGCATTTATTAGTTCCTGAATATAAACTAACAAATAATAACTCAACATCAAAATCGTGCTCATAGTGGCAAATAAATATAAAGTGAAAGTGATGATAGATTGCCAACAGCCAAAATAGAAGTGGTGTCAAATAAATGCCAAAATTTACAAAGGCACAAAATTCAAAAATGGCAAAGTTAAAAATTTTGTAATTTTTCCACTATAGCGACTTGTATATGAAAATTTTTAACACGTAAAGTCTTTAATCTTTCATCACTTCCCCCAAGTTACATTTATTTCCACTACGTACATAATTTCAATAATAGTATCAATCTTTTTTTTATTACAAATGGATAATAATAATTTCGAAGAAGATAACTCGTCTTTTAAGTCTATTCCTAGTGACGACCTCAGCGAAACCCCGGAAGGGATATTTATCAGAGGAAATACTGATCAAGCGGATACAGATATACAGATTAAGTCAGATAGTTCTTTTGATCTCAACTCAATTTGTCCAACACGTCCTGCATCGTGTATCAAACCAATACCATTATATAAAGTCGACGAATGTAATGGTTGCAAAGTTGACGATAAAGAACCTTTTTGTCATGTAAAATTGGTAAGAACTATTTTCTGATAGGTATTAGATACCTACATAAGAACGGTGACCTTTTTCTGCAATAAGTATTATTTGTAAAATCGTCCACAAGATAACTAGGTATCACAAATATAATGTTTATATCTCTGTGCTAACTGAAAGTGAGTGAAACTACCTTTGAATTAGCTTTCAAAAGCTGGCTGATCATATTTACCGGGTCAGTGCCTTCACTGATACCTAACTGACTACTACTACTGAAGTACTGAGCCGTACCCTTGTACGGCTGAAAAGCCGACTTAATCACGGCCGATGGGGGAGGAAAATCGTAGAGGAAAAAAATTAACAAACCTCTCCTCTCTTTCTGGAGAGATTCCGAGCCTTTTCAATATTCTTGCCCTTATGACCGCAATATAGGAAACATTTACCCCGTGCCTAGATTAGATCTTATGGACCAAGCAGACATGCTACTTTTAGCATCGGCGGCGATCGACAACAATGAAAATAAACGTAAGTAGGTAGAAAGACGTTTTACTTTATAACGAGGTCTTACCTCGTCTCGTCGCTATCCATATTCTATCCTATTTTGTGTATTTTAATAGCTACCACGTTTATGTGTTTCGATAGAATTATATTCTTGTTATGTTACAGAATTCAATTTTAAAGTTAAAAGAAAGTACAAAAAAATTGCTATGTCTGCTAGAAGAAATACAAGCAAAAACCATTTCCAAGAAAACAATCAATAATGATGAAACAGTTAATTTTACGAGTAACACGTTAAAACCTATGCTAGAGACGAGTGATGTATATTATTTTATTTCGTTCATTGTTGTATTGTTTTTTTTTTGTGTTGATGATTTCTTGTTTTTTTTTCATTTCTAGTTACTTTCGTTCACGGACTTATTAAGTGCTGGTGGATTAAAAAAATTGGAGTCTCAAACTAATAATTTAGAAGTCATTTATGTTCCGGTAATATTCACCTTTTATACTGTTATTACATTATTTAACAATTAGGGTCTGGTTACATTGCCCGCGGGACATGAGCGAGCTGCGAGAACGTGGCGTGATGTGACAATTAAGCGGTAGAAGTGTGGCAAGGGCACGCTTAACACAGAACTAATAGTGCTTAGGTATCCCTACCGCCTAAATATCATGCTATCGTACATTAGAAATAGTTTACGAAATGTAGGTCTTATTATTTTTTGAGTTACATTAGTTAAGTAGATACATGCTACCTCTCACATTTTTGTTTTACGTAATAAGTGGAAAGTCAAAACAATTGTTGAAATCTGTGATCGAACCAATAGATAAACAATGAGCCTGTGACGTCAGAAACTATAGCATTATTATAAGTGTCCGTTAAACCATAGACCCCCAAGACGGGACAATGTGGAACGGCGGCGTAGGCAGCGCAATCGCGGTTGCCTGTCACAATATAAGTCGCTGCCTGCAAACACATTAATTCACGCTGTGCCTAAAGCTCACAATTTTGTATGTAATAATATTATACATTAACGATATGACATTTGTTGAGTTGCAAAGGCTTACAATTTGACAACGCGGCGTTTACGCATGTGACGGACCTGCCCACACGCAGTTCTCTTTCCGTAGTTCTCATATATGGCAATAGAAACTACTTCGGTAAAATGACTTTTATGTCTTATTCTCTCGTACTACTTATTAATATATTAATGATTTTTGTTCTCGGTGCTGCAATTTACTATTGTTTTTCAGGACGAAGACGATGACTGTTCCATCTATAAAAGATTAACAAGAAAATGTAATTGTTTAAACAAACAAGATTATAACGATTTTATTATACATTTTAACGAAGACATAAAGTACTTTACAAGTAACTTTGGGGAAGTGATAAAAAATATGCGTATACTCAAAAAGTTTTTATACATGAACGGGGACTATACTAAACGCGCACTGATGTTTTTAAATGAAGTAAGTGATTATTCCATTTTACGTTTATGGAGACTGGCAGCTGTGGTATATCCAACATGAAAAGTAGTCAACTATTAGAGATTATTCGACTAATGATATTTTAAGTTCTTTCTTTTGTTAGACTTTAATGTGTGCAGTGCAGAATCAAGTACCATAATGTTTAATTTGTCTTTGTCTTGAAAATCGCCTTTGTTAATTTTAAAACAGGGACTTTCTGAATCATCACATACCGAAAAATTGGAAATTATTCAAGGATGCGCCTACGCTGATATGTGTAATGTATTTGACAACTATTCAATAGCAATTATTTGTATATCTTGGCCATGTACGTATTACAGCTACGGAGATTCAGAGACACAAGTTAGTAAAAAATTATATAGTTAGCATTATTTTTAACGTATATAATAATGATTATTAATAATGCTGTTGTTTTATTTTAGGTCATGACAGCAACGTTTTTACATAAACTCTCACAATTAGAGGAAGGGAGACGTTATATAAATTTTAGCTCGAAGATTACAAACGATATAAAAAAAATATTAAGGAAAAAAGTATCGAAACTCGATTTTAGCGTAGTAGACAATTTAAATGCAACTTTGAATCTGTTACACCCTCCAATATCTCATTACACACATGTGACATATTACTGCAAACCTGTTGATGAAGGTAAAAAGATTAATAATCTGCCGCAAAGAGTTTAGTATCAAAGCCCATACACATATTATGTCTTAAATTACAACAAGGCATTCCAAAGATTATTTTCTGGAATAAAATTTGAAATATTTACTTAATTACAGAATCCTTTTAATGGGTTTATTTTTTAGGACAGACCATAAAAAGAACAATCAATGCTTTAGTGCAATATAGACAACATATAACCTTAAACGAAGTATTAAATAATTTAGAACTGTTAGACAGCTGGAGTAACAGAGACCAAGGAAAAACGGAACTAACACTATATCTGCCAGCTCTCTTGGACCTATTTAAAAATATGCTGATTGAATATGATCACAGTCAAATGAACATTATAATAACGAGTATACTAAGTAATATTGTAGCAAACAGTATTCTAAAAGGAAATGAACCAGAATTGCCTAAAACTATCGTAATTGCAAATACAGCAACTGAGGTAACTAGATAAATCTGTACAACACCTAATTTCACCATTAGTAAACATGGGGTTGCATCATCATCACTATTCATCACCCTTTGACTATGAAACCTTAATTGATGGATTCTCTCAATTAAACCGGCGAACAATCAGAGTAGTAGAAAATGATGAAATGGTTAGGTTCATCAATTGGAACATTTTTACTGACTAACTACGTAACATAACCAACATCGTTATTACAAAACGTCTAGTTACGTATAAAATTATTATATTTATTATTCATAATATTTCTTAGAAATAAAAAATCCATAATATATTTCCGAAATTTTAATTGTAAGCTACCCGACTGGGAAATGTACCTCCACCTCACAGAATACCGCAGCCAAATAACAATTCCCTTGAGGGTTGTTATGTTCCTGCGAGTGAGTAAGAAAGGAAGGAAATGCTGTGTTGGCAGCAGGGGTGGCCGCGCGCGAGCAATATTTTTTGTTGCAAGCGTTAATAAGGCTACGGTAACCGCTTCACATCAGGCGGGCCGTATGCTTGTCTGCCACCCGACGTAGTATAAAAAAAAAAAGAGCAAAGGAAACTTACAGATTATGAAAGTGACTAAGTTTTCTTAAAAACATGGGTCGCAAATTGTAAAAGTGGTTGCAATTGTATTACTGTGGAATAAGTTGGTTGATGATGATATTGATAAATGGTAATGTTTTTTTAAATTTTAAGCCTGTCCAAATGAAAAATGGATACAACCAAATACCACCAAAAAAGCAGCGGAAAAATTATAAAACTAATTTGGGACTTGGTCTATCTCCTACCAAATATAGAGCACCATCAAAACGTAAAGGTATATCAAACATGCATATTATATAATTAACAAAGGAGATAATTAATCAGGGCCAGAGATAATAGTAAATAATTTATGAATATCTGTGAGACTTTGTAAATGTATAAATTTATGCACTAAATTGAAAAAATGTGTTATAAATCCAATCATCCCCATTTTCTTCATTCTTATTTGGCGGGTTACTTATCTCCTTGAGTGTACGTACCTATATAATTTATAGTAGTAATAACAACGCACTCATACGACCGAATACCTATTTCGCATTTAAATTATCCAACCTCCGGCAAAAAAAATATCCAGCTTTTATTTCCATGGCCCGTTACCGCCGCTTGAGCCCGGAAGAACGATAGCGCGGCGCTCTTACGTATCTCTCTGATATGAATTATACAGACTCTATGGCCTGGCGGTACCAAACACAAATATAAATAACAAGGCACGTGCCTTGTTTATATAGATTTCTGAGGAGGAGGTACCAAACAATTGCTTGTTCCGTCATGTCACGTAGCGTCACACCGCTACGCGCTGCACCGGCAATATAACCGGGCCCTTAAATAATTGTATTTAGGTATGTAGCTTTTAAAATAATGATATGAATTTCTAAAATTTATTTTATATTCGAACCAGTGTCTTCTGGCTGGGAACCATCTGGCATTCTCAATAAATCGAAGAATTTTGGTAAAGGTATGTTATTTATTATCCTAATGTAAATGCTATTATGTAGTAGTTTGACAGGATGAATATTTGGATATAATATAGATGTAAACGGATTTAGAAGAAATTTGGCTTATGTAGGTAGTACAGCCCCCTTACCACCAATTCTTATTGCGATTAAATAACTGAATAGATTGCTTATTCATACCAATGAATAAGCGACTCTATTTCCAATTGAATAGAGTAGCTTATTCATTGGTATGAATAAACATTCTATTCAGTTATTGAATCGCAATAAGAGTTGGTAGTAAAGGGGCTGGACAGGCGTGAGCGCTGTCACTTCGGTAAACGCAGCAAACGCAAATATGTACCTACATCCAGGGCCTCTCTCACGAGAACCCCCCCACTCAGCTCTCAGAAACACAATAAGTACCGATAGAATCTTAGACCGTAATTAGTAATAATACAGTAGGCCGTAGTAGCAGGGGCGTACTTAACTACCGCTGTATCAGCCGTATCAATGGAACGAGGCTACAAGGGCCCCCCGTGTTCGGTTCGGGTTGTGGTTCGGGTCGATAGAAGACCCCCCGGCCCTGATGCGTATGGGTAGAAGGTCCCCGAACAAAATTTTTATATGGGCCCCGCCTAGCGTAAGATACGCCACTGCATAGTATGTACTTATGTGCAGACTTTTCTCCAATCGGGCTGATCTTATCACTTTGCCCTAAGTTAAGTAGGAACATTAAAGTTATCTGTCTAAATACTTATTTACATTAAAGTTATCTGTATAAATACTTTCGATGTCGAAAGAGTATTGATCAAAGCTACTTAGCTTTGATCAATACTCTTTCGACATCGAGCACATACTTCGATGTCTTTCGACAATCAGCGGAGTGTGCCACGTGCATCGAGCACAGTGCTCGATGGCCACGTGCCACGCGCTGGTGGTAAAATTGGCTATGTCTTGGAATTTATGAAGCACGACAATTTCTCTGTGATCACGATTAAGTTGATCTTATCACTTTGCCCTAAGTTAAGTAGGAACATTAAAGTTATCTGTCTAAATAAGTAGCTTTGATCAATACTCTTTCGACATCGAGCACATACTTCGATGTCTTTCGACAATCAGCGGAGTGTGCCACGTGCATCGAGCACAGTGCTCGATGGCCACGTGCCACGCGCTGGTGGTAAAATTGGCTATGTCTTGGAATTTATGAAGCACGACAATTTCTCTGTGATCACGATTAAGTATATCCATATTTTATTAGCAAATATGTAGTAAAATCGGGACCGGGATCCACCACACATTCCCATCGCTGGTCTCCTCTCCTGTGTAACCAGGATTAACAATGATGACAACCAAAAGGCAATGAACAATGAAGGTCACTGCAGTCCCCGAACTTGCAACGAATTTAATCAGAAGAAATTAGTAGGTGTAAGAAGCATTTGACTTCCCCTCTTGGCAAAGTGAGAGACATCAATATGGCAAATAACCAGATGGCTAGTCAAGTGAAGCTCAATTGCCGTTCACCACGGATATTAAATATATTTTTATTTTATAGCAAAGCCAAAACCTATCGAACTTTATTTTATAGGAAAGTTGTTTTTCAGTTAGGCAGGTAAGTGTAGTTTAGTGCTGCAGATCACACGACGACCAGCTAGAAGCCCTACTGAGACTCCGTCGATTGGTGCTGTGCGATCAAGGGAACTATTTTGGTTGATTATATATAGCTTTGATGATTACCAGTAGCGTTCGTCCATTATTATAAATTACTGTTATTATTTCGTTAATATAATAATTATTCTACAATGATATGCCCAAAATGACAAAGCGGCGATTCAGTAGGTACCCGCCATATTACATTACAGCTAAAAGTAACGTGTTTTAGCCACACCTACTTCCATAAGTAGGTGTGGCTTCCATATTCTATATATAATTCCATAATTAACGAACACGAAGTTGATTTAAAGCTTCTAACTTAAGCTAAAGATTTAAGGCTGCCTTTCAATTAGCCATATTACTATCGAGCTAATTACCCCAGCGTTACTTGGCGATCCGACCGCTACATTTACAAAACGGTGTCATTATGTGAAACGGTTAAGAATCGTAGAAGTGCGGTAAATTTACAAATTGCACAAATGTTTGTCTTTTGTGGGAATCGAACCCGCGCCCAATTGTTGTTAAATAGCTGTGGCTAAGACGATCGCCCACTTTAATCATCTCACAAAAAAAAATTAAAATGTAAGATACATACCTCTCTAAAAAATATTTAAAATGTCTCTTACCTCTCTAACCAGTCTCTTCAGGCAGAGAGTCATCTGGCCTCCTCAACAAATCAAGGAATTTTCGAAAAGGTATGTTATAACCAATAACAAAAATTACTAGTTTTTCGTCTGCGGCTTCACGTGCTGAGCTGAGATCACCGGAAAGAAAGGAGTTGCTGCTGCTGCTGCTGGCAGCGGGGGTGGCGGCGCGCGAGCGATATTTCATGTCGCGAGCGTTAATATGGCTACGGTAACTGCTTCACATCAGGCGGGCCGTATGCTTGTCTGCTACACGACGTGGTATAAAAAATATGTATTTAAGTATAAATATACGTACGGCCTCACACAGTTAAGTAACAACAAACGTGCGTCGCTTGACGCAATCGTATCCCTTTAGTAAACGCCCTTCGAGTAAGTAAATCCGCATGACGCTATAGAACCAATAATTCTTTATATCAAAATAAGTGTATGGAATAAATTACAGTTTGCCTTATTATTACATAGAATATTCATGTACTGGCTAATTGTAAGGAGGTAATCAGGCTCCTTATGTAAGCACCCTAAGCCACAGAGTACTTTGTAATATACTGAAACCCTAAGCGCCGCCACCCACCTCGGACATGATGATTGCGTAGTCGCGTACCTAGTTATGTAACTACCACTACTAACTAGTCCGATTCTATTCTAAGTTCGTATGTAAGCTCTTTGCTTCTTTAAAACCGGATCGGATCGGATCCGTATTTGATAGGGTGTTTACATTAAGAACTCGATTACATACTTGCAGGTAGCCGCTTCCGCTTCTACGCTACGCTGTACATTATTGCATACACTCTTTATTTTACCATAGAGCTTTAATCAGTCCCTAATAGTTTGCATTCTAGCAATCTTTGTTTCAATTCCGTGCTTGAAAATAGAATCGGACCAGTATGTATGGGGCGGCAGTTAGTCCCTGTCAACAGCCCTTTTATAGGGCTCCGTACCCAAAGATACGTAAAACGGACCCTATTACTGAGACTCCGCTGCCCGTCTGTCATCAGGCTGTATGTATCTCATGAACCGTGATATTTGAATTTTTTACAGATGATGTATTTCTGTAGCCGCTATAACAACAAATACTAAAAAACAGAATAAAATGAATAAATATTCGTGCGCGAGTCCGACTCTCACTTAGCCGCTTTTTTTTTTAAGTACAGCCGCACCCCAGCCTCTCCATACAAATGTCATGTCGTTTACTACTACATAAACAATGAAGTCTGTGCAGAGCGCGAATGAGCGTGTGTGCGTGCGGCGCCATAGAATCTGTTCCAGATTTATCTCAGAGGGGAGGTGAGTTCGACAGGGAGTGGCCATACTGTACGTAGTATTATTACTTATACTGTGGTAGAGCATATCACACTTAATACTGCAGTTTGATTTTAGCCTCAAAAGCTTACGGCATAAGAACGCTTTCAACATCAAACTGTTGACAATCTGTTAACAGTACCAACCATAAATTGAATCCATACTTTTCAGCTGCAAGAAGTACTGTTATAGTAGTGCCAATAGAAGAATAATGAAGAATAACATTTCTACAATAAAAATATTTTATTACAAATTATAAAATATAACCATTTAAATAACATAAAACCACCATCAAAAATATGAGATATAATGACATAGACAGTTACTTAATCACTCTGTGGGGTAAATAACATGTAATTTATAAATTATAACTATTTATTACATTAAAAATATCATAATATTGATTTTTTCTTTTCTTCTGTTTATATGACCAATTAAAACTAACTGAAAGCATACATTACAAATAGTAAATGCGATAATGTAAAGTTATCATTTTAATATGGGTCTTAAAGGTCTCACAGCTCCACTATCACAACAAAATATTGAATTAATAATGCAAATGATTATAAATAATTCCATGCAAATTACATAAGTACTACTTACTTCTGCCCAAACTAAGCAAACCTTTTTATTATACATCTTGTATCACATTTTTTTAGTAACTGTATATAAATATATATTTTTACTCATGTGGTGCTAGTGTGCATAGGGAGACCTTGGATAAAATATATGTACTTCTCAAAAAGAAATAGGGGTCACTAAGTATTTTTGCACTACCTACTGTGAAAATAATGATGTTAATACATTGTTTAACTTAGATGATTGACAATAAAACGAAGTTATTGCTTAACATTAGTGTTTTTTCATAATAATTATATTTTAAATTCTTATAAAACTTGTTAGGTACTGTAAATTAACAAATTTTATAAAAAAATATAATATAATTATTATGATAAAAAAACTAAAACATAACATTGTTTTTTTAATTATTACGTCTATTGATAAACAAGAGTACTGCTTGCCTGTTATAAAGTATACTTACTTTTCAAGCCTGCCTGACAAAACATTTATGGGCTACAATAGTTAACAGCCTATAAATTCTTGCATCCAAAGCGGAAAGTTACATTTGCTCACTATCTCTAACCCTACAGGGGTTCAAATAAGAGAGATTCCAGATGAGGCATTTAAAGAAGAACACACTTTCCAAACTTCAAAAATGCATGGCCAACAGGGAAAGTGATACACATTCAATAATAAGACAAAGTATACAAAGGAAATGCAATGTTTTTCTGTGAGTTGCCTTTGTTAACATTATTCATAAAAAAATGTAATTAGTAATTATCCTTATTTCTTATCACATAAGCTGTATTAAGACGGCACATAACGAAAATTAGCACTGCCTTGATAATGAAAACAAAAATCAGTTCAAATAAAAACAAAATGTTTTTGTTGTATTTATACAACAAAAACATTTTGTCTTTTGTTGTATTTATACAACAAAAAAATATAATCCTTGACCATAAACATCAAACAAATTGATTCGTTTTTTAAAAAAATCAATTCAACATGCTAGTTTTGAAGAGCCCTTAACATGTTTGATTTCATAGTATTGCCAAAATACTTGGTAA
Organism: Hypsopygia costalis; assembly: GCA_937001555.2. Lineage (NCBI taxonomy): Eukaryota > Metazoa > Arthropoda > Insecta > Lepidoptera > Pyralidae > Hypsopygia > Hypsopygia costalis. The sequence goes on from OW443335.2 coordinate 9,610,938, forward strand.
CCCATAATTTCTTTTATCTAGTATATTTTTAACTAGCTGATGCCCGCGACTTCGTTCGCGTGGACTTTATGATTCCGCCGTATTAATACAAATATGAACTAATGTAGATACATAAGAAAATATTTGTTATACGTATAAAGTCAAAAATTTTTTTTTGTTTAACATTGTAGCCATAGTTTAAAAAAAAAATAAGGGAGTCTTTCCTTCGGGAGCTAATATGAAAAGACCAGTCCTAAGCTTGACACCAGCGAATTTTAGTGATTTTTTTATTGTCATAGCAAAGGTCACAGACAACTGCGTACGTTTAAAATTAAAATGGATTTTTTTTGGAGAAGAGTGGTATACGCGGAATAAATATAGTTTCACCGGCACCACTCCCAGTGAGAATCTCAGCTTCAATTATATTGCGCTGCCATTGACTTTACTTCGGGAAGGAGATCTTCCCCAAATTTTAATAATATTCTTGTAAACTCTTGGGCACGTAAAGTTCTATCTACAGCTTCTAGTGCCTTACTGTTGGCCATTTCGCATTCATCTCAAACGATTAGACAGCAATCCTGAAACACCTTTGCTTTGTCACAGTTTCGTGTCACAGAGCATGTCGGTGTTTCAATTCTGTTTAAATCGAGTAGGATATTGAACATTGTATTTGCGTCCTTCCGCCTAGTAGTAATGTGGCTGCAATACTTGGCGATGCTTCTGCGAGATCTTATTTTGGCGCCTGATTTCAGCGTGGATTGCTCTTGTCAGGTATGTTTTTCCAGTCCCTCCTGAAGCATCTAAGAAAAACAGTTTCCCCTCGTCGCTTAAAACACTTTCCACCACCAAATCAAATAAACTCTCATCTTGCTACATAGCGTCCCGCAAATGCACGTATTCTTCTGGTTTGTGCGAATATATACCAATCGTTCCATTTCAATTTTAGCGTACACGTCTATAATAAACTGACTAAATAGACCACGGTACCTTTGTAAATAAAATAAAACGATTGCGTCTAACTTGTAGCAGGTAAGAATAAAAGTAGCACCACGCGGTTTTTTTTTACAATACATTCAATATTTTGTTAATCTATTTATTGTTATAATAAATAGATTTAAAAAAAGTAAAAAAACACGCTATAATAGCAAATAGAACTAAAAAAGTTACTTAAAAATTTTTTTAGTTCTATTAGCTATTATAACGTGTTTTTTTTTTCCTTTTTTTGAAAAATATAATTTATTGTAAACACGTGTTGTTTATGCAAATAAATTTAACTTTGTTCTGCATCAGGTGTTCCAAATCTTGGATTTTTATACCTCAACAAAAAATGCTCATCAAGCTGAACAACTTTTGCTAAGGAGTCATTTTTAAATTTCTTATAGTTTACCTGAACCATTATGGTTCTGCATCAGGTGTTCCAAATCTTGGATTTTTATACCTCAACAAAAAATGGTCTTCAGATTGAACAACTTTGCTAAGGCGTCATTTTTATATTTCTTATAGTTTACCTGAACCATTATGGTTCTGCATCAGGTGTTCCAAATCTTGGATTTTTATACCTCAACAAAAAATGGTCTTCAGATTGAACAACTTTGCTAAGGCGTCATTTTTATATTTCTTATAGTTTTCCTGAACCATTAAGGTTCTGCATCAGGTGTTCCAAATCTTGTAATTTTATATCTCAACAGAAAATGCTGATCAGGCTGAACAACTTTTGCTAATTCGTCATTTTTATATTTCTTATAGTTTACCTGAACCATTATTGTTCTGCATCAGATGTTCCAAATCTTGGATTTTTATACCTCAACAGAAAATGCTCATCAAGCTGATCAACTTTTGCTAAGGTGTTATTTTTATATTTCTTATAGTTTACCTGAACTATTATGGTTCTGCATCAGGTGTTCCAAATCTTGGATTTTTATACCTTAACAAAAAATGCTCTTCAGGTTGAACAACTTTTGCTAAGGCATCATTTTTATATTTCTTATAGTTTACCTGAACTATTATTGTTCTGCATCAGGTGTTCCAAATCTTGTATTTTTATATCTCAACAGAAAATGCTGATCAGGCTGAACAACTTTTGCTAATTCGTCATTTTTATATTTCTTATAGTTTACCTGAACCATTATTGTTCTGCATCAGATGTTCCAAATCTTGGATTTTTATACCTCAACAGAAAATGCTCATCAAGCTGATCAACTTTTGCTAAGGTGTTATTTTTATATTTCTTATAGTTTACCTGAACCATTATGGTTCTGCATCAGGTGTTCCAAATCTTGGATTTTTATACCTTAACAAAAAATGCTCTTCAGGTTGAACAACTTTTGCTAAGGCATCATTTTTATATTTCTTATAGTTTACCTGAACCATTAAGGTTCTGCATCAGGTGTTCCATATCTTGGATGTTTATACCTCAACAGAAAATGCTCATCAGGCTGAACAACTTTTGCTAAGGCGTCATTTTTATATTTCTTATAGTTTACCTGAACCATTGTGGTGCTGCATCAGGTGTTCCACTTTCCAAAATCAATTATACCCTATATTTTGCCCAGGCTTAACAGCTATATAACAAAAAAAGTTTCATTCGAATCCGTCCAGTACTTCCAGAGATTAGCGTGTACAAACAGACAAACAGACATACAGACATACAGACATACAGACATACAGACAAACAGACAAACAGACAGACATTTTTTTTTAAATTCATACTCTATTACTATATCTCCATCGCCTCCAATTGTTTTTTTGTAAATATATTCAATGTACAGACACATTATTTTTACTGTTTTATTATATGTATAGATGTCACTTTATATGGAATGTATGAATAGAAATTATCTGTTGTATTTGTATATCCAGTTGTAAAGCATAATGGTTCATACATAATCTTTGAAACAATTTTAACTTTGGTAAGTCCATTGCATAACATTACTATTAAATAAGTTTCATGTATGAAACGCAGAGATCCATTACTTTGATGCCACTGAACTCGTGCTCTATGCAGACGATTTGCATTTGGATTACAAGCCAGCTGCCTAAGCTTAAATAAAATATACATTTTGTTCAATCAAAATTTCTATCGTTGTAGTTTGAGTCATAAGTGCTACTATGCCTCGGTCGCTGATCATATGTCAGTGGTTGTCTTTCATATCTTTTATGTGATGGAGGTGGTGCACTTTGTTTAAAGAACATTGCCAAAAGTATGTAGAAACCTCCCACTATTTTACTCATAAAGTCCAATACACCTAAGAACATAGGTGTTGAAATTTTTACTAAGATAGACATTTCTCTAATCAGAGCTAACACAAAATTACCAAGAAAATTGATAAACGCAGTACTCCCAGTAAATATTGCAATTATAAATGCAAACAAAAATGTAACAAATTCCTTAACATTACTAATAGAAAGTGCATCTCTAAGGTTTGCCATTATTTCAGCATAAGTTTCATTTAGTGATACTGTATTATTATCAGGTTTAACCTGTGCAGTATCCTTGATTTTCTTGACTCCTCCGCTGCCTGTCAATATAGGCTCTAATTCTAAAAAGGCGTCCGTTATGTGTCTTATACATTTCAGAATGACAATAATTTCATGGTCTCTGAATTTAACTGCTTTTATTTGAAACCAAAAGGGACCAAATGGTTGGTTTTCAATTTCCGTCCACAAACACACGCCACCAGAGTTGTGTCCCACAATTTCGGTATCTGTTATACCAATCCAATGTTCACTACATGCTGAGCGGAGCTTATGTTGGGCTTCTAGTAAATCTCTTTTTAGATCGGTTTCGGCGGCGCTAACAAGGACTATATCACGATAGCCGACACTTATATTGACCAATCTGCGTTCCATATAACGACCCAAGAACAGCCGCGCCTTCAACAATTCCTTAACGTAATTTTTAACTTTATTTAGTTCCATGTTGACATATGAATCCACTTGCGATGAAGCCGCTGATGAATTGAACGATGGACTCTGCGTTTTATCACTCATTGTATTTAATTTTTGTATTAATAGTGGAATTGTCCAAAATATTGTCACAGCTCGAGTATCACCAATATTTATTCACACTCCTAACTATTTTTATAGAATACAATGAAATTAAGTTCTGTTGTGGGTCTGTTTGTTTTATGTCTTGTATGTTAATATTGTTATTTGTTACGTGATGGATGAATCATGAATGAAATCAAACAAACAATGAACAATACAGTCCAATTCAAGTTCAAAGAGAAAATACGTACAATATTTATTTTCCCACAATTTTTTATTTATCTAATAACTTTACGGCTCTGGAATCAACATCCTTTAGCGCTTGTCTTTGTATTATTTTTTTATCATATTTTCGACTTCTGGGACCACACTGGGACATGGACTGGAAGACACGGAGCATTATTAACATGAACGGCGGGTATTGGCGAGTTTTACCGATGACAAGGTCATAATGGCTCTGGAGGATCTCAGTGGAATGGTAAACGACCTTAATACTGCTTCTTGCTTGATCCGTGGGGCCGACGATGATTTTTTACAAAGAGAAAGTCATGTACAATGACTGTCGTCCCTAGCCCAGTTAGAGAATGCAACTATTGAAGTGGTCCACGACTATGTCTACCTCGGGTTGGCATCTTCATCATACGGATACTTCAATGCTTGAATACTAAAATCTTCAATCAGTGCGTCCTCCACGCTGTGACACGGTGCAGAGACTTGGACACTGACTGTCGGGCTGATTTACAGGCTAAAAGTCCCACAGCGAGCTATAGAGATATTGACTTTGAGAGAGATTGACAATTGACATATATAGCGGGCCGGCCACATGAATGGGGGCCCGTATGCCCCGTTGCTCCCCCCCCCCCCCCCTCTCGGCCGACCGACGACCTCAAAAAAAAAAAGAGTGCTTTAGACCAGTGTTCGCAAACTTTTTGTGTTGAAGGTACATCTAGGAAGACGAAAATTTTTGGAGGTACATAAATGAAAAATCTGGTTTTATTTATGTAGATAAGTATTTTTCTTCTGACCGACTATTTAACTTTATGAGATAACCTTATTTTTCCGAGGCACAATAACCTAATGACCAAGGTACACCAGTGTGCCGCGGCCCCCCTTACCACCATCTCTTATTGCGATTCAATAATTGGATAGATTGCTTCATAAATAATATATATATATATATATATATATATATATATATATATATATATATATATATATATATATATATATATATATATACATATAATATAAGAATAAAGTCGCTTATTCATACCAATGAATTATTATTCCATTTGAAATAGAGTCGCTTATTCATTGGTATGAATAAGCATTCTATTTAGTAACTGAATCGCAGTAAGAGATGGTGGTAAGGGGGCGCGGCACACACTTTACGGAACACTGCTTTAGACCACACGATTGAAGTAAAACTTCTTTAGCTCTACTAACTTATATCTCCCTCTCAACTTCCGTTCGTCAATTCCGTAAAATCTCTTCACGCATTCACCAGCTAACTCCCCAAGCCAGCAGTGGATTCTCGATTTCTTTTATACAATACAGGAGGTGAGGGCAATAGGTGCATTTACCATGTATGTTAGAGAGGTGTGATGCTTACTATACACAACAAAGGACTAAAACTTAATATTAGAAATTAGAAATAATTAAACATATCAATGAAATTCCTTAAATTAATAAACAATTTGACGTCAATATTTCTCCTATCCTTAATACATTTTATATAATCTCATACTGAAATTTAGAGATTAAAAGACTAAACACAGAATCTTAATGTCAGTCTTTTACGCACAAGACATCAAAATAAATTTAAAAAGTTACTTTTCGATACAGCTTTTATATGGACAACTGTATCGAAAAATAACTTTTTCTCAAATTCGATACAGCTTCAGCCCTGGATACAGGTATTTTAAACAGGTTGCAATGCAAATGCATTGCAACGTTGCAAATTTTTTCTACCTAATATGTGAACGCGGCGCCGAGCAGCACGTCGCGCATGCGCACCACGCATGCTCCATCTGCAAATGGATTTTTAGATAAGAAATAAAGGTGTAAAGGTAGGAAAGACAGTAAATAAAAACAAGTTATTAATTTATAAAATTTGTACAATTTATTTATAAGGATACAGACAATTTTAAAAGGAATTATGTACCTCAAGTATGTAATAAAATATGTTTTGAGTATTTACAAAGTGACTCCTAACTAAATAGTAAATATTTATTGAGATTGAGATGCTATAAATTATAAAAATCATTACAACTACGTTCATTTTTAAGTAAACTGAATATACAGTCTAAAGGCTAAACTATTAATACTTTAATAAAACTTACATAAATAATGATAACAGGGCAACGACACATTAATCGGAAAATATGTAAAACACAAAATTCAACAATCTGTTGATCGGTAGTAGCCGTAAATATAGACCGTTAAGTTAGAACGTAAACTCTTTTTCTGTAAAATATAACTAAACTTATTATTTATTTTTTTAGTACCTGGACGACCACGCTTTACCTGGCGTTTTTTTCTTTGTTCCGCCACCATATCGGATCTAGTAACATTTAATATCATTTAAGTATTATCAAGTATCTAATATACGTATCCCCGTTACATAAAGATATAGAAATCATAAAGTATTCCACTGCTTCATCGTCAAAATATCTTACTGCATTTCCATCAGGTCAAAAAATATATAAATTGCCTTATTGATATAAAGAACAAAATGACAAATCATCAATCAATTTATATAAAGGAGTAATTGATAACATTCTGCGTTAAATGTCATTTTTAATGGAAATATTACGGAGTGTAACTGCCTTTCCATCATCTTGAGAGTCAAATCCACTCTCACCTGCAAGTGCACCTGTCGATTAACGATCGAGCGAAACAGATACATCCGCCGATCCCGACTGGGGGAAGTACCTCTGCCTCAGAAAAGAGGGCAACCAAATACCCTTAAAAATTATCGCGTTCCTGCGAGTCGGGGAGGTCAGTAGAAATGAGGACATGTTGTGTTAGAAGCGGAAATGCGGTGTCCTATCCTGTCACCGAGTGAAGCTCGGTCATCTTGGTACTAAGTAATAATATATAACATGTACTCCGTACGGCAGTCGCTCGGTCTCTAATGATTCCTTAATTTTTTAAGCCCCACGTCGCGTCGTTCCGTCAGGTTTGGCCGTAAAATAAATTAGCACTTTCCATACGAAACCGATGCGATTTAGTATTAAATAATAATATTTTGTTCAATGCGTCGCCCTATGAAGCAAACTTAACTCGGCTTTCTACATAAACTTAAAATTACTTATTTAATCTTCTTTAAAATATTCTCCGTCCAATGTGTCGATATTTTACACTTAGTTTGATTCGTGTTACATAAAACATAACATTGGGACCGACCACAAATAAGGATTCTGTCGATATCTGTTAGAAGATAACTGAAAGTGCTCTACGAATACATTTGATAGGTACAGATAGCAACAAAATCATCTCCGTCCTTTTATCAACCAGATATTATGGTTTTCAAACCTACCAAAGTATGTGAAGGTTTGACAAAAATCAACGTTTTCTCTGGACGATAAAGTGCACTTTCAAATGTTCTCATGAAAGTACACCTCATGTAATCTGGCTATACTAGAGCCCAAATTTAATCTGAATTTTGACGGATCATTGTCCAGCTCCGATTGGTGCACTGTAAAACATGTAATTTTACACATTATCCAACAGAATACTTGTGGTGGTGCAAAATAGTCGTATATAGAATTAATCTGCGTACACATAGAACTGAATATCTACCCTGATTCAAGGTGATATATTTAATAGCAAACAAAATATAAGGACGCATTACATTAATTTCAGGTACGTCTATTTATAGAACAATATGAAAAACAAGTTATAAAATAACAATAAAAAAACATGTCTGGATAACGATGGTCGCAGTACTGTGTCATAAATATGATCTACCGGTTTTGTGACGAGATCTCTTGAATTACTATATAAGTAATATTAATCTGAGCAGTATACTACCGAAGATAAAAATGGCCAAAACAATATTAGATATAATAATATAAATGAATAAATTCGAAGGGAGATAATCGAAGAAAACATGGATGGAATGTATGAAAGGTACATCAAAAAAAGAAGAAAATCAATGAGTAACATAAATTATAGCAGCAAGAACATAAGCACCAATCGTAAATAGTCTAAATAGGTATATAATGATATCGGTCACAGTACTATGGCCATAATAACTGACTAAAGTTATCTTAACTCATAGGTACTATACAGGAAAAGTTAGTTTGCTAAATGCTAATAAATTAGTTCATTGAGACAATGTATAAAACTGAGCACACAATCAACCCAAACTCTTTTTAATAACTCTCTATTAATTGGCAAATACTAACTGTATTATCTTATTGTTCGCTATAAAGCCGATTCCACACATGTTTTAAATTGGTCTAAGATCATTGTTGATATTCACAATTGCCATTACGTCAACAATCATGAGTTCCTTGATAATCAATTTGGATGGCCGGGAACTACAAATTGGTTTTATATAGTCATTTACGAACAGAACCGACGTTTTAAGGATTATCTCGATTTAATTTTTATCCATACCATTTTACAGGTAAATTTTCTATCAAAAATTATTTTGTGTGCCTATGAGTGAGTGAGATGATCCCATTTCGCCAGGTTCGTATACCTGATGTGAAGCGGTAAAATATATAATGGTATTTTGGCTTATTTGCCACCCGATAAAGTATAAAAAGTCCTTTAAATACATATTCAAATATTATTATTATATTTGTTAAAATATTTTTACAACGCTAGATGAATTTTATCAATTTTATGCGCGATATAAAAATTTGTTAGGCTGATTTGGCCAATCATTCTCCATATTACTCCAGTTCCACATAAATACGCAAATTCAAAGAGAATTTAAAAATATTTTAATACTAAAAAATTCATAAAGCACATGTGTGGTGCCGGCTTTAGAGTGAGAGAAGTCAGTGCGGTATTCATATATCATTTTGTTCAGTATACGAAACACAAATTCTAATTTGAAATACACACCTTTGAATACAGAAAAATAACTGGTTGTATAAATATCTGAATACAATATTTATATTTTATGCGTTTCACGTACTTACCTTATACTAAATTGGCAAACAAGCGTACGTCCTGTACGATGATAATAAATTAGCAATTATTATAGATTATGGAATTGGGTTACTAAAAAGTTGTTTTAATATATGGATTTCCATTAGTTCAATCAAGTTTCGTTATTATGACAAGAAAAATTATAACAAATTGAAAAATAGTTTTTAAATGGCGTGTAACGATTCAAGTTTCTACATACATATTGTGAAAGGCTGAAAACCTTGAACGTCACAACATTTACGTAAATCTTGAATAGTTAGGAAGTAGTTGTATAAATTTTGACGGTCTGTAAGAAGCCCGCGCCCAACCAAAAACAAACGCCGATACACGGTTTTCTATTGCCCTTTTCGCACGAACGTACGTGTCGAATTAACTTTTACTTAAAATATTGTGATGACATGTCACAAAATTTTTGTGAAAGTTGAACTGTTACACGCACTCAAATTTTTTTCAGAGTTTCGGTACTGAGTTCAGATGTGTTCGCAATGTCTTCAGCACTGAGTTCTAAAAATTAATTTAAAGTTAAATATAACTTTTCTAATCATAACAAAAAAGTACAAAAATTAGCAATGTTATCAGGACTGAGTTCAAAAATTAAATTTAATATAACTTTACTAATCATAACGAAAATAGTACAAAAAAAATAAAAAAAAGATTAATAACCCATCTGTTCGATTTACCGAACTAAAAATATAAACCACACAAGGCTGCCAATCATACTTTAAACAGTACCTATCTAACGTTGTTTCTGATGCCTAAACTTTTGAATAGCAACAAGCATAATTAATAACTGTTATAACTATAATGGTGACCCTACACTAACGTCCAACATCAATTCCATCTGGCCCAATTCCCAATCGATCAAAACAGACTCTCTATACATACATAATTGTCAAACAATCACGAACTGTCTCTACACGTGGCATATTCAATGAATGCCTATTGGACGATAGTGTGGTACCGGCATAAAGTACAACATGTAGTTCATTTCAACCCATTACTACGGAAATATACAAACGGTACAAAAAATACTTTACCTATACGGTACTTCAATAACAAAATTATTCACCCTTCTTGAAATCACTTTTAGATATTTTATCTCACGATGCAATGAGCTTTTCTCAAAATTGAAGATTTGAGTATTGTGCCAATATGTATATATATATATATATATATATTGCCACAATTTTGAGAATATATATATATATGCAATAAATGTAGTGTGCATGTGAATCTATGCACGGACGAGACAACATACAAACAAGATTTTTTATTAGCACTATTGTATATACGGGACTTACCGCGAACGATTTTTGTATTTTCCCGATTATTTTATACATGTATGGAGTTTGCAACGTCACCAAAATATTGGCAAAATACAAACATCGATGACGAGCCCGGTAGCCGAATGGCTAGCAATGTCCACCTTAGACTCCGGGGTCGCAGATTCGATCCCCGCAAAAGAGTAATATTTGTGTGCATGGTGTGACATATCTGTTTGTCTGGGTGTTTTCTATGTATTATATGTATGTATTAATAAAAAAGGATGTTAATCAGTTATCTATTAGCCATAGTACAAGGTTTGCTTATTATAGATGGCATTGAGTAATTCGTTCAGGGATATTTATTATTATTATTTATCGATCGCGGTATGTCTATGGCGCATATATACATTAGTGATGTTCTTTAGCACACCGAAATATGTAGATCTATGGTTGTATTTATGATCGAATAAATAAAAATAAATAAACCCGCATTCGTGAGATAAAAGATTTGTATATTTAATTAGTCGTAATAAAAAAAGTTGGCCACCCTAATTACCGCACCCACAACTCAAGTAACATAAACATAGCAAATTACAGGTACATTCTACGAATAATAATAGACCAGAAGCGATTGCCAACAAAAGTAACAAATACAGATTCTAAAAGTGTCTTCTTAAACGCACTCCGAAACGACCGTAATGCACAGCCTATATTAATTTTTGTTGCTATTGCGCTTCTTGCCATTTATTATTCGTATGGCACATTAAATAAATTACTGCATCCGAAATACGAATCTAAACGTGGAAGTACATACAATTTCTACAATAGATTTAGTGGAGGAAACATTGAATCGAATTTAATAAGACGGATTAAAAACCTGCAATAAACATGTAGAATGCTTTTGACCAGCAATTACAGAGTTAAATGTGATTTCTACAGCAGCGACATCTGGCGCGCTGCGCTACAGCTGTGCGATATAGATCCCTAAACAATGAGTGAGCGATCTCAGCGATCTGATAAATATAAATAAACATTGCACGTTTTGTCATAGGTACAGACATTTTATGATTTTTGGTATAAGTTCATATGGTAACTGTAGATAAAGTTGCGTATCCTATTTGTTAGAACTGAAGCGGGGGACGGCTTAGGCGGCGATGGAAGAAAAAAAAAGGGAGTCACGTAAATTGGTTTATTGCGACCGCAACACTGTAGAAAATAGGGGCTCGTGTCGTCCTCACAGTTGCTTATTATGTGTTATCGCTCTGGTGGCAGAAATTTGAACTAAACTAGACATGATTGTAGAGGGCGCTATATTAAAAAAAGTTTATCGTGTCGAGCTAGCTGCAAGAGAGCATGTGGCAACACCATTGTTACAATAAGGTATTATGTAAAACTCTCGTGTGTGCGATACTAAGGAACTCAACTTCGCTTCGCTCGGCTTTTTCCATAAATTTACCTCATGATGATGATGATGATGAAAATCTCGTGTCACAGTTTTATTACCATACTCCTCCGAAACGGCTTGACCGATTTTGATGAAATTTTATATCTATATTCAGTAGGTCTGAGAATAGGTTGTTATATATTTTTTTCTACTAAAATAATCCTAGGAATAATTTATATAGCAAAACAACGTTTGCCGGGTCAGCTAGCTGCTGCTATAAACTGCTGTAATCGTTGGTCAAACGCAAATGCTTAACGTCCTCATAAAATGTGTAAACTCAATAAGTTTACAAACAGCATAATAGAAATCACAATTCACCTAACTAGCCGTAAGTACATTTTACCTAATCTAAGAAATATGTAATACCACAGTAAGTCATCTATGTCTGCACGTTACACATTCACAACCTCATTAGATAAATTAGCTTTTTTTCGTTGTGAACATAAGATGAGATACGTAATTAATGTCAATAATAAATTTAATATTAAGACTCAATACTAGTATGGAAATGAAACCCCTTGCGTCGATTCTGAACGTTGATCGTCTCGTCTCATTCAGCCAGACACGTTCCTAAATCACCTTGAGAATTGTCAGTATTAACATAATATCAATTTAATAATAGCTTTAACACAAATTAAAATAAGGATCGCATGCAGAATTTGCTGTGCAAATCAGGTTATTTTAGTAGAACAATTTAATATTTTCCTTAAAATAACATAATCACCGTATGTTGATATAGGTAGGTAAGTATTTTGACATAGTTAGTACATCGTATTTTGATAGAGGAACTCGATGGCGTCGTTACAAGGGTCAGTCTAATCGAACACGCAAGTTAAGCAACGTCGACCGTAGACTGTCCATGGATGGGTTTATTTATTTAAAGCTCCTCTGTGCTTCGGAGGTGCACATTAAGCCGTCGGTCCCGGCTGCTGTCATTAGATGACAGTCGTTAAGTCAAGTCAGTCATTTAGGCGGCTTGAAAACAATGGCATCCACCAACCCGCAGTTGAGCGTGGTGGAGTACTCTCTAAACCTCTTCGATTGACGGGAGGCCCGTATCCCAGCAGTGCGGTGAATAACGGTTGTCGACGATATAGGTAGGTGCATAATTTTTATATAATTAGTTCGTTGGACGATTCTGTTTGCTGATGCGGAATAATTCTAAACGCCACGCAGTATGAAACTTGGCTAAGCTGATATTCGAGAAAAGTTAACATAACTTTATAGTTTCATTTCCATAAATGTATTAATCGTACGCTAAAATCCGTTTTCACTTCCCAAGCGCTGCCTATTTAATGGAATAGATTTATCTTTTAGGCAGTACGTAGTTAGTAAAAACTGGTATAAGTCGTAAAATGAACTATGTTTCAACTTCACAGTCGAAAACAATTTAACGGACGAAACATTTTTACATGTAATTCATCAGGCGACTGTGAAATAGCCTCTTATAACTTTAAAGGAAGATTTCATAAGGATAGCCAGTCATTACGTTGGAGTCACAAAGCACCCTGTTTATGTGTTAGGCCATATCGTGAGTCACTGCACAGACTAGTGGCAATCCCACAGAATGAAGTACAAGGAAAGAACAGCATATATGGTCTATATATTATTGACGTATATATATATATATATATATATATATATTGACGAGCTCGGTGGTCGAATGGTTAGCAATGGCCACTTTGACTCCGAGGTCGCAGGTTCGATCCCGCACAAGACAAATATTTGTGTGCATGAACTCTTTGTCTTGGTCTGGGTGTTTTCGATACGATATTAGTTATATCATTAATATTTTGAATAAGTTATATTCTCGTTAAACATAGTATCAAAACACACTATGCCGAAGACGCACGAAAGAAGTTCGGCGTGTTTACTACTACAACGTTTTCTTCTTCGGTTTTTCAATTACTTAGCAACATACTCTCTCGTTTTTATATAGCACCACTTAAACACGCTGAACTTTGGTAACTACACGCGTACTTTTGGCATAGTATCGCTAAATACGTACTTAATAATTTCGATTAAATTTGATATGTCATTATTGTTTTTAAATAAGCTGACAACGCTCCGATGAGGGTCGAGCCATTGATTTCGTAAGTTAATTGCCTAGACAATCTGACCGGATACCTGATATGACGAATTACTCCAATGATTAATTGGACGAAAAGTTGACAACAATTACACAGTCTGCACCAAAATTACCTGAGCAGTCAAATCTGCTAAAATGTTTGCATATTTGATCAAAAATCAACCATAAAACAAGACATCGAGGCATTGAACTTTATATTCTTAGTACAATTTAAAGTACTCTATAGAATACACGGGCAGGTTTATTACTCGTTAATTTCGCTGGGCCAAGAAATAAAGAAAGCTTCAGCCCGAACTGAATGCCATAACTTACATCTAACTTAAATTTAAATCTAACATTAACTTACCAAGTTTGGCCTTCCCGTACCCAATATGCACGACCTTAAGATGCACTTCTTGAAGGCTTGATTTTTAAGCCACCTTTAGAAGTTCCTTGCCCTACATCTAAAATACCACCATCACACTATATAACGCTTATCAATTCCGTTGACAAATGTGATGCTGTGTTTCGTATCATACCAAATTCATCGGCATTTCCGAGGCGGCTAATCTAATTATGCACAGAATATTGAAACTATTTAGTAAAATCCCAAAGGAATTGTGAAAAACCCGACTAAAAGTACAAATTAACAATGTAAAGAAAAGGAGAGGCCGCCCTTCCCGTCGAATTTACCAAACACAGCCAAGCGCCGCCGAGCACTATTAAAGCGTAATGCGCCAACTAAACTTGTTAAGTTTCTCCATCATACACGTTAAAGTGCATGTTAGACAACGTGAGTAACGTTCGTTTAAGTAGTAACATGCACTTTGAGTCAAGGTTGATTTTTTATGAAATGTTTCGTTCAGCAAGTTTGTAAGCTCAGATCTTTTCATGCTGACTGTACCACAGACATTGGCCGACAAAACTAAGTCACTACTATTATTGGCAACGTACTTGATGTCAGGAATCACAGCGCATAAGCGCCTACCTTTCCTTTAATTTTAACTTTGAATAAAACTCACATTTATTAGGATGTTGAAAAACTCCTTAATTTGTTGAGAATGACTAGCATTACAAAGTTATAAAGACAAAATAACACGGAAACAAACGCTTGATTTATTCAAATTAAGGTAGTTAAAAAATATGTATGTTTTCTTAAAAATACTCTCTTTGCTTTTTGAGAGCCTACATGTATCATATAATCTGTTATTTTAATGTTGCTTTGAAGAGATTGTTTCCAGTTATAAGGCCGCGTTTATGCATACTTATACATAACAACTTTTAAACTTTCGCGTTGCAGGATTGAAATTATAATAAACACGGGAATTAACGCGATCATGGATGTAAGGTAGTTTTACATACCTTTATTATTGCCTGACGTTTCTACCACATTGCACCGGCCGTGGTCACAGGCTGACTCGAGTATTTTATATTTTTTTATAATTACATACTTATACATGTCATGTTTGTTAACAAGTTATTTTAAATTGTATTACTGTATATTTTTATCCATCTACCTGATGTAGATTCTGCTGCACTTATGATTCTTGGCTACACAAAATCCTCTATAACGTTTCCCCTGTACTTCATTCTGTGGCGATACTCCCATATTGCCTAATATAACGAATGACGTCACTAGCACTAAAACACAATAGTGTTTTCATAGCCCAGAACTGGGACTTTAAATATTACTAGAGTACGCACTAAAATCGCACATGCAAAATAATACACGAATAAGTCTTAAGTCCATTTGGTTCACATTCAATCACTACAATGAATTATAAACAGATTACGCACCATAATTATAAGGAAAAAGCCGACTAGTTTGTCGTCAATCCACGGTAGGGACGCCTACTGACAAAGGTGATAAGAGAAAGAGCGAGAAAAAGAAAGCGAGTGAGAAAATTTACTCCATCCCGAAGTTCATTGAGGTTTAGTCGCGGTTTCTGTGTTAATTCTTTCAAGTTCAAACCGAACATTTGACTTAGTTTCACACGAGAAACTGGCGATTCTTTCGACTTGGGGCTTGTTCACACGAAGCAAACCGTCGAATGCCATTGTTAACCAACAACACGCTTGGTGTAAAAAGCTATACGCGAATATTAAGATTTATAGGCAGCATTATTTGTAGACGCGTTGAGAATAAATTGCAAGTAAGCTTGCTTAGTATAAGCGAAACTTTAGTGAACCTACGATTCTTTGCCGAGTTCTACATACTGCCATGTTCTCCTTCGAATTAGCACTCCTCCTTGTATTCATAGTGCGTACATTAGTGCATATTACAGATATTTTAATACACAAATTTATCAATCAGTAACTTACTAATCTGTTATCGCGCAAGCTCCTTTAAACATCAGTCTTTCAAAGACAATTGGTGTAATCGGAACTCTCAGTTGCCATATACAATTAATTTCCACAGATAAAATAAAAAATTTAAGTTATTTTACAATAAGGAAGCCGTGTACACTGGCTAGGAATTTATCGAAGTTGTCTTGAAAACGGAGTTTGTGTGGTCTGAGACCATCGAAAAGTACGCCGTTGGTGAGAACTCCGAAGGCTTCTTCGAGTCTCGGTACATTGGCCGGGTCGTTGGCGGCGAACGCTTCGATAAGTTGCCTCGCCAAGCCTTCTAATAAGGCTGGTTTTACACAAGTCAAGGCGTAGATAGCCGCTCCGGCTGCAGGTATGGAGTCCGGAGGTATTTCCATTTTGATGATAAGCATCAGCAGTAGTTCAGCGAGTGTGAGTAGTGATAGCGAGTAAGGGTTGTTATCGGCGAGGATACGAGCCTTGTTTGAGAGTCCCACGATCGTGTCGCAGCATAATGTAGATACGTCACACGATACCGCTGTAAGACCGACGCGTAACGCTGTTACTACCATATTGAAGTCTTCTATGGGGAGTTTTGTGATCTGGAAGTCGAAAATTATTATAACAATTAAACAGGATGAAACTAAACCAGCCACACCTGCACGTAGTTCACCCTGCTGATTATCTGATCAGCCTCTGGCCTGCCTATAGTGAGCAATAACTGTAGCCTATAGAATATTGTTCGAGCGTTGCCACACGCATTACCAATGTTCTAAGTCTCTAGGAAACGAATATTTGGCTGCTGTGAGGTGGAGGAACTTCCCCAATCATGGATTGATTGGGGAAGTTCCTCCACCTCACAGCAGCTGAGTGATATTGCTCACTATAGGCAGGCCGTATGCTTGCTTCGACGTAGTATAAAAAAACAAAAATGGGATTCGAATACACATTAATCTATGATCTGGAAATCAACAAAAAAGCAGGGTTCACAACATACCCACTTTTACGTCTTTTTACTGTAACTACATAATAAGGAAGGAGATGCTGCGTTGGCAGCATAGGTGGCGGCGCGCGGGCGATATTTCATGTGAGCGTTAATATGACTACGGAAACCGCCTCACATCAGGCGGGCCGCATGATTTTCTACCACCCGACGAAGTGTTAAAAAAATAGATACTGTTGATAATATCATCGTCGGCAATCCAGAAATCAAGCACTGCTTTTTATGCTATACTTCACCAATCAAACTTGCACTTTAAATATTTTAAAAATATAAATATTGGTACATATATTTGGTTAACAGCTACCTACATGTATTTAAAATACATATATGACAACAATAAAAGTGGTTTCATTGCTAATTATTTAAAACAATTTAGTTTAGAAATTGTACAGCGTTTTTTAGAGAAAAAGAATGGATTATTCATTATTTTACTAGATAAACAACTACTATACCTGATCGGCTTGGTCGAGATCTCGCAACATTCTATAAGCGTGATGCGCCAGAGTGGGCAAGGCCAATAACGGCGGAGTAATCAAAGGCAGCAAGATCCGCAGCCCTCTGGCGCAAGTCTCCCCCACGCCTAGTTCGGACCCGCAGCGAGCTATACTGCAGATTAGCTCCATTAACGCGCAAATATCCTGAAACGATGAATACATATGTTGATTGTTATGTTATGTTAATGATTGTATTTGTATTTAATGTAACGATATTGGCAATTAAAAGAGTCGGCCTTGAGTTTCTTGCCAGTTCTTCTCAAGAAGCACCGTCGCCGGAACTGGCACTTAAATTCACTTTCACATTCAAGATAGTGTGATGAAAGTGAATCTAAGCTCTGCGGATTTAGAGTAGTAATGATTTAGATACATGTTCTTATATTTAATTTGTATGATGTTTCTAAGTGCTTTATAAAGTCCAAGGAATAAAGATATTTTGATTTGATTTGATTTGACATATGTTATGTTGATTGTATATGTTGTGTAGACTATGCAACAGTGTGTGTGGTAGTAATGTTCTTCATATAATATATGTATATACTTTGCTATCCGTTATTTTACAAACCATTCCACAGCACAGGATAGCTGGAAGAGATCTCTTAAAGAGATAAGCTCGCCTTTACATAACTATATTATGTATACTACTTGTTCTGTATAATTTATATGCAATAAAGAATTAAAAATACATTATTTTTATCATTAAGTAAATCTTTCGTTTTGTAAATAAATGTCAGTGGATACTGGTCCATTTCATTTTAGTTTAGAAAAAACGTACATATAATTTTTTCAGTAGGGTAATATTGAGAACTTTAAAACACGTTTCCTATCCGTTCTCTCGCTCTCTTAGAGCGATTTTTAAAGTTCACAATATTTTGCCAGAAAAGTCACACCTGAATCTCCTTTAGTTTTCTAGGGCCCTCAATAATACTGGTAGACAAAAATAACTTTGATGAGATTACATTACTGGTCGCAATTGCGGTCGCAGTGCGTTTGAACATTAAATGTTAACATGGGATAAAATTTCAAAATAAGTAAATAAAGAAAGATATACCTGATACGCCTCTTCTTCTGCATCTTGTGGAATACTTGATATTTTTCCCGAGTTCCATCTAACATACACTTCAAACGTTGTATTACATACTTCGAGAAACCTGAAACATGTTCCATATGTGTATAACATACTTTTCTCCCATTTCACGCCTTTCGCCTATAGGATCCGACAAAAACTGGTACGTCAGATGCACTGACCCAAATATAGTTCGTCATTGTCAACCCTTATTCATACTGCTGGGATATGGGTCTCTCATCAATTGAACGTGTTTAGAGCATAGTCCACCACGCTGCTCAACTGCGGGTTGGTGAAGAAAAATTAATAAAATCAAATTTGTTGGAGGCAAATTTAATGAAACCAAATATACTTGCTTTCGTATAATTGATTAAAGGAATTAATTTAAAAAATATCAAAAAAGTTTTACCAATTGCAGGATTTAAGTGGCTCACAGTCTTGATCTTTGAGCTAAAGCCAACTTCGCCTGCACGCGGGTAACGTGGCTTTAAAAATAGGAACGTACGGCAGTGTAATTATAAGTAGTAATTCTACCTCATCGAAAACCGCAGCAAAAATAAAATACCTAGTAATTGAATGTCGGCCAACCCATATCCCGTTGTTGGGATACGTGTCCCCTCAACTGCCGGTTGGCGAACGCCAGTATTTTCAAGCCGCCTAAAGGCCAATGACTTAACGACAGTCATCTAATGACGAAAACCGAGACGGACGGCTTAACGTGTCCTTCGAAGCACGGAGAAGCTCGAGAACAAACCCATCCATAGATAGGCTATGATCGACGTTACTTAACTTGCGTGATCGGTTAGACTGACACGCGCAACGACGCCATCGAACTCCTACATGAATTAAATACACAATACATACACGGAATTGAAAGTAAATTAAATTTATAATTATAAACTTACTTATTAACGTTGTGCAATTGTACTGAATGTAGCATCCTCTTAGCGCTCTTGGCGAGCAAGTTGAGAGCTGGCAACACCACGCCAGGATAATTGTGATACCTAAACACAATTCCGGGTATTTTATCTAAGGCACCTATTAACAGCGTGAATTGCTCATCCATGGCTCCCACCTGTTGACAATTAAATAGGATTTTTTAATCTACTCTATCAAATTATGGTTGTTACAGAGAGAGTGGGGACAGCGAGCATGTAAATCACCTGGTGGAAAGTAATCTCCACCGCCCATAGCAATCAGAAGGCAAGAGAAATGCAAAAGTAAACCGTACGTTTGTGTGAAAGTTTATTGTGTTTTTAATATTAACCCTGTACTTAATATTTACCCCAGGGCAGGTTCCACAATTAGTATGGTATTACTTCATATTTTCATCTATGAAAACAAATCAAAATGACTTAGCGGAGGACGTTATGGCGGGATTGTGGTTCAAATTTTTATACTGATATTGCTTCGAATAGTGTATTAAGTTGCAAGTGATCATTAAATTATGTGTATTAATGGAACGGTGAAGCCATTAAAATCTAAAGTCACGATAAAGATGAAGGAATGAATTATAAAAAACTGATTATAAAGGATGCGTATCCAAAGCCATAAAACGATTAATAAAAGCAGTGGTTCTAATTTCACAGTTAACAACCTCCTTAGGCTTAAAACCCTAGGAGCCATCAAGAAATAAGCTCAATACAAGTTAATTAGTATTTTAAGCATGTCAGAAACATCGAAGTGGGAGTACTGTATACTTTACAATATTAAAATAAGCTTACTAACATAGTGTATAAGTTTCTCTATAATTTTTTTACTAACACGATATGGATGGTGATTCCGAATTAAAATGTCTTTATTTTTATTTATTTATTTATTTATTTATTTATTAATGTGTGGCGCAAAAGAACTACGAATTTTGTATGGACCAGATGTATGTACTTACCTCGTGGACACCTTCAGTGATTCCAATAAAACAGTCCAACGTGTCGGCCAGCATATTCCGAACCGGCTCGGTGTCAGATTCCATGTTTATAAGATTCATAAGCTTCTCTTGCAACGCCATCGTGCTTACGAGCAACCGACTTCTTACTTCACCTGCCACACAACACAAGGACCATTCTTAATTACGTATGGGTCAAAATCTTTACTTGCCTAAGGGCAATCCCGAGATAAGTCTCGGGAGGACTATTATATAAGAAATGTGCGATATCTATTGGACTTCTAAAATAATGACAAATTATGAATTTTAGTACAAATGACGCGGGACAGGCATAGGGTAGTTTAGGAGAACAAATAAATAAATTTGTAATTGTTTTTTTTTTTCTCAAAACGAGAAGCCCTACCGCCTAAGCTGAAGCCTAATCCGATCGAATATGTTGATACCAAAAATATGTTTTGGGTTAAAGTTAATGACCAACAATGTCTGTCATAAACTAGAGCTCTATGGATGAAGTTGAAGATGTCAAAAGAGCTCTAGGGTTTCTATCAGCTAAGCTAAACGCAATTACCGCCAATCTAAGCTGAACTTTGATTTTGTAATCAAAAAATCCGATGGTAATAGGCATCACCTTCGGCGGTAGGGCCTGATCTGTATATGGAGGAAGATTTGTTCGAGAAACATTTATGAGCTTTTTCATGAGGGTAGGGGGGTCAAAATGGCCAAAATCGTCTTTACGTAAGGAGTGTAGCGTGGTTGTTCAGCGTGAAAGTGGAGTAGTAGAAATTTGAAGTCAGTTATCTTAAGTAAATCGTGTTTATTGTACTACAACTTACATACAAGGTATGTTGCCCTAACAACCCTTACATTTCGAATACTATGTTCCGTTTTAAATATCTTAAGGGTCAGCTTTCAATACAAATAGTCAATATAAATTACAATAAAAAAGATTCAATAACTCACAAAGAGAGCACAATAGATAACGGTTTTAAAGTTATAATAGATTTTAGTCTTACCTTCGGCATAAGTAGCGGCTATGGCAAACGCTCTATGTAATTCCTTCCTCTGTTCTCCAGGAAGATTGCTGCCCGAGGCTTCCCACGCGACTAGAGACAAGAATTCGTCGCAGGTAGCCAGAGGGTTTTGCCTGTAAAATGGAAATAAGTGAACATTCTAAAGGTAATGATGCTATATGAAGCTATAATATAGCGTCGTATATATGAGCCAGTGTTGCCAACAGCTGCAATTCTGGCGCTTATCCTCGCCTTTCCGGTGGCCATTGCCACCACCGCTGCCCTTCATTTAAGCAGGGGAGGAGGCTGCTCTCACTCCGCGCCTTCGGGGTAAGAATAATCTAGTATTGGGCACACAAGTATGAGTAAAGTCGGGGTCGGTACTCCCCGAGTCCCCAAAATAATCCAACTAAAATAATGCAACTAGGCGTGTTGTAACTGTTTTTTTTTTTATTAATAGATTTGAATTTTATTTCAAATGGTTGCATTTAACTCCGAAGGTCAATTAGTTACAGCAAATATACAAATGTACAAAGTCATACTTGTGTTGTACATAGGCGAGTGTTGCCAGCAGTTGCAATGACTGTGTGTTCGCGGGCGGCAGTGTATGAATAGTAACAGTGGTTTTACCACGGTTGGCATTGGACGCTGAAGGTCAGTTAGTTACACCCTAAATACAAAGGTATAATAATACAAAGTCATACTTGTGTTGTACATGGGCGATTGTGGCCAGCAGTTGCAATGCCTGCGTGGCCGCGGGCGGCTGAGTGTACAGATGCCGCAGCGTGGTCGCGGCGCGGCCGGTCAGGCGGCTGCAAACCCACACCGCGCCGCGGCCGGCTCGACCGAACGCCACCTCCAACACCGCTGACATCTACACACAAATAAAACAAGTAAAGTTAATTAAAAAATAAAAAAACCCGACTGCACCTACTGATTTATTAATCACGCGCAACAATAATATAATTCCACACAAGCAAAGCCGCAGGCAAAAACTAATATATCAAATATATATTTGAAATCAGGTCATCGAGACCTTTATTTTGATACCTATATCGATATATTTAGAAGAAGAAAAAAATTACTCCAACGACAATTTTGCACAGCTGCCATATTGATTTTTTTTATATTTGATATATAAAAAAATATAGCCTATGTGACTCGCGTGATTAAGACGAATCTAACGACACCTCATATGTTGAAATCTGCCAAACGGTTTAGGCTGTAGAGCCAAAGAAAATAAAGTCGAATTGAGCACCTTCTCCTTTTTTGAAGTCGGTAAAAAAGTTTGTTTGTTATATATTGTAAATCAAACGGGGTACAAACAGTATACAATAACAAAAGAGAAAGTGCAAAGGCAGAGTTAACACTGAAGAGATCTATTTCTTCCAGTCAAACTTAGGACATTGAAGATAAACATTAATCCATAATCATCCCACTGTTGGGACGGGGGGTCTCCCCTCAATCGAAGGTGTTTAGAGCATACTCTTTAGAGGTTAGTGGAGGCCATTGTTTTCAAGCTGCCCTAAGGCCACTGACTTAATTTAACGACTGTCATCTAATGACAACGGCCGGAATCGACGGCTTAGCATGCCCTCCAAAGGAAGGTGGAGATCGAGATAAATAAACCCATCCATAGACAGGCTATGGTCGCTGTTGCTTAACTTGTGTGTGATTGAAGATAGGCCATGCTACAAGATAAATACTTTCACGTTTCTAATTCTAAATAAATGTAAGAATAGAATACACTTTATTGCACCAATTTTACAAAGATACATACAAGAACATGCACATTGGCCATGTGGTTTCCGGCAGACTAGAATAGAATCACTCCGTCTCTTCCCGTGGATGTCCTACAAGGCGACTAAGGGAAATACATTAATTAGCAAACATCGATCAGGCCTCCCCAACCCGTTTAGCCAGCGTGGGCAGTGTAGGCCAAATCCTCCTCCTGTCTGTGACGGACGAGAGAGGGTCGTGCTCCTGTAGTGGAGACTAAAATGACCTGATGATGAAGATGACATACAAGAAACTTACAAAAGGCGGTCTCATCGCTTAAAGCAAGTATCTAACTATATAAAATACAGATAAAAATATAACAGCTTACCTCTGAGTATATAGCCGTCTGTTGCATTAGATACGAATTGGACCATATCTTCAGTAGCCACGATATAGTGGCAGACAACTCCGGGCTAAATACAGTACCGAGGCCTGCTTCTAACGCGGCGCATTCCCACGCGCTAATACGAAGAATTTCGCCGATCAATCTGAAATTATCAAATCGTCGTCATCACATATTCATTCCACGATCATTCTCTGATGAGATTCATTGATCAATGATGATTCATTTCAATAAAAGGAAGTCCAGTGATGTTTAGGCTTTGATAAAAATCGGTTATGTACCGTTTTTTTTAATAAATAATAAATATTTCTGGACAATTTACACAGCGCCATCTAGTCCCAAATTAAGCGCAAAGCTTGTGTTATGGGTACTAAACAACTGATAAATGTACCTACTTAAACACTTTTTTTTTGTAAATACATACTTATAATACTTAGAAAACACCCAGACCAAGACAAACAGACATGTTCATCCACAAAATTGTTTGTCTTGTGCGGGAACCGAACCCACGACGGAGTCAAAGTGGCCATTGCTAACCATTCGACCACCGAGCTCGTCATGATGGTTTACAACCATCGACTACCAAACTCCCCGTTATCTTTATTAGATTGCGAGTCGTCAGTCCATATACTGTGTTGACCGTCCCAGGCAGCGTTTTTTGGATCGATTGAACGGTCGCTATACCAAAACATTTCAATCAGAACTGCCGTCAATTCTGCTATATAACTCTTTCTACGAACTAGAAATAATATGGAAGGAACCTAGACCCAAAAACATCGAGCACAGAACCGTATTTGAAGAAGAATGGAAACCTACTTGGTTTGTTATTAGATAGTATCCGCCCGCATGTATGTCGGTTGTAACGCGCCAAAATCCTTATGTCCTTCCTCGGGATATAATCTATGTCAATTCCAAATTTAATTCAAATTGTTTCAGCTTAAGCTAAAGTTAACAAAGAGAAAGCCAAACAATTTTTGAAAAATGAATAAATAACCTTAAAACACACACAAAAGTATATGAAGAGACGTTCTTCGGTGTTCAAAACAACAATAGGTACCTCTACATAACAATACCTAACGTAACACTAAGATCATGTGATAACTTAAGATTGACGTTAGTTCAAAGTACATGAATAAAATATTAGTGTTTTTGTGTGTTTCCAAATAAATTATTCAAGAGACTCGTATCCATGGAAGGACAATGTCTGACATGTCTTTAGAAAATAAATTCAACAACGTATCTTGTGTACGTTTATCAAAACAATCGAGAAAATGTAAAATATATTTTACTTGTTTGCACACGCGGCTTCGCCCGCGTTTACTTTTTTAAAATAAATTGTATTTTATATCCTTATCCCTATCCCTATCTAATCCTAACCTAATCTATTTGAGAATATGTGTACTAAGTTTCATGATGATCGCTTGAGTAGTTTCGGCGTGAAAGCGTAACAAACAAACTCACATTCACAATTATTATATTATAAGTAGGGATTAGTATCCCTACTTATCCGTCACCATTTATAACGTACATGACGTATATATAGTTAGATACGTCATGTACGTTATAAATGGTGACAGAAAATCGTTATAATTTTGTATAGAACTGATATATATATATCAGGAAATGAAAACTTTATTGGTTCATTAATAGGAAGTCATAATCGGCCGCCTAGTAACATATTTTTTATACTACGCCGGGTGGTAGACAAGCATACGGCCCGCCTGTTGTCAACCAATTAGGTACCATATCCTTATTAACGCTCGAAACATAAAGTAACGCTCGCGCGCCACCCGCGCTGCCAAACCCTCCGGTTCTTTCTTTCAGTGACCTCCTCACTTACTCGCAGGAAGAACAACAATCAAAGGAATTATTATTATTTAAATAGTTGTCTTGACCAACTTGCCAGATAAATATTTATGAAAAATGGAAATTTCCATTTTTCAAAAAATAATCAAAGGAATTGTTATTTGGCTATGTATTCTGTGAAATAAATACCTTAGTTCCCCAGTGAGGCAACTTATAAATATTAGGTTGGGGAAAAAGTCTTTTCGTATTTTATATGAAAATTCAAAACATTTTTTAATAAAGTTTATTTACATTTAACTAAAGTATGTAGGTGCCATTTTGTTCGATAACTTTTGGCCATCTTGTAGGTAGAGACATGATCCCATTACTATAGAAATTTTGGGACTTCTGTTCAAAAAACCACGACAAGTGGTTTTGGCAATCTTCTCGTGATGGTAACCTGACATTGCCTAAAGAATTCTGAAATCAGAAGGTGCAAGGTCAGGACTATACGGCGGATGCATTAACACCTCCCAGTCAAACTCTCTTAATTTTTGCTGAGTGGCTAAAGATGTGTGAGGTCTAGCGTTATCATGATGAAAAATCACACCCCTTCTGTTAATTAATTCCGGCCGCTTTCTCTCAACTTTTTGCTTTAATCTCATCAGTTGTTCACAAGTAGAGTTCAGAATCGATAGTCCTGCCTGGCGGTAACAGCTCATAATGAATAATACCCTTCCAATCCCACCATACACACAGCATCACCTTGTTGCGGGTTAACCCGGGTTTTGCCAGAGTCTGTGAAGCCTGACCGGCCTTTGACCACGACCTTTTTCGCACGTTCTTGTCGTACGTGATCCACTTTTCAACACCAGTTATAAGCTTCTTCAAAAACTGTTCGCTTTCATTACGTCGTAGTAAAGAATCGCAAATGAGTACACAGTTCATTAGGTTTCTTTCAGTGAGATCGTGAGGCACCCAAATATCGAGCTTTTTAGTGTACCCAGCTTTTTTCAATTGCGCCAAAACTGTTTTGTGGTCAATTCCTAATTCTTCAGCTACGTCGTAACTACTGATATGCCGCTCTTGCTCCACTTTTTCAAAAATGGCATCCATTTTATCCGTAACAGGGCGACCAGAGCGACGTGCATCTTTCACATCAAAATTTCCTGATTGAAAACGCTTAAACCAAATTTGTGCTACTCTCACAGACACTGCACTAGGTCCATAAACGTCACAAATTTTATTCGCAGCTTGCGTTGCATTTTTACCTTTTTTGTAGTGAAATTTTAAAATGAATCGAATTTCTTCATTAGATTCACTCATCTTGACAGTAAAAAAAACAAATGAAAATCACACATTTACCTAATTTGAATTTGGAATTATCTTTTTTAAAATATAAACTTTTTAAAGATATCAAAACCTGCCAGACACAAATGGTATAACCAAAGAGATTTTATTACAAGTTCATACATACTATAATGCGAAAAGATTTTTTCCCCTACCTATTATGTTGTACCCTACCACTCTCTTTTGCCAGAGCCTTTGGTGGGCCCCCGTCCCGTCGGTCTTATAGGCCAATACTACTTACAGAATAAGTATACATTATTATTTGACGAGCTCGGTGGTCGAATGGTTAGAAATGGCCACTTTGACTCCGAGGTCGCGGGTTCGATTCCCGCACAAGACAAACATTTGCGTGCATGAACATGTATGTTTGTCTTGGTCTGGATTTTTTCTATGTATTATAATGTATTCACAAAAGAAAATGTATATAAGTACATTTATCAGTTGTCTAGTACCCATAACACAAGCTTTGCGCTTAATTTGGGACTAGATGGCGCTGTGTAAATTGTCTAGAAATATTTATTTATTATACATACTTGAATACAGAGTCAACGTTTTCTGTATCGCTGCTCTCGCCGACCAGGTAGCGGAGTGACGCGTCAATATTAGCATTCTCTCTGATACTGTATGTGATTATCTCCGGCGGTATCATTACTGTCTCTCCCTCCGTGCAATCCACTGCTAGGAAGTGACCTAAAACATGAAAAATGTACACACCGGCTGTTGTTTCTCAGTTCTTCTTAAAAATTATGCCTATTATAAAATTTATCACATTATGCTACTTATAACAACTACGGTCAATTGACCAGCTCGGTGGTCGAATGGTTAGCAAGACTCCGAGGTCGTGGGTTCGATTCCCGCATAAGAAAAATATTTGTGTTCATGAACATGTCAGTATGTCTTCGTTTTCTATGTATTATATGTATTTACAAAAAAAAAATGTATAATATCAGTTACCCATAGTAGAAGCTATGCTTAGTTTAGAACTAGATTAGGGATTGGGCAATGTGTAATTTGTCCAGGAATATTATTATTTTTTATACCAGTCGGGTGGCCGACAAGCATACGGTCCGTCTGATGTGAAACGGTTACCGTAGCCATATTTAACATAGCAGTACAACAGGCAGCCTTCTCAACGCAGTCTCTTGGCCGAAACACACAACCGCGTTGCGTCACCGCACCGCGTCGCCAAGATTGGCAGTGCAGCCCGCCGCTACGCAGAATTTTGCCGTGTGCAGCGTGCCGAACGCAGTATACATAAAGTAACAAAATGTAAACGTTTAAACAAACTTTAAAGTTAACAAAGCGTAAATTTTTTTGCATTTTTTTTTACATACATTCAAAAATCACAAGAAAATGGTTGGCCTACAGTACGACAGCAGAACGTTTTGTTTTGCGCCGCCACAACGCAACGCTCGGTGGTGCGTTGCGTTGCGGACGCGGTTATGTGTTTCAGTCGTTATAGGCAACCTTTGTATAGAGTGGAAAATACACACCAGTGATCATAAGTATCCAGTGAAGATCTTCAAATAGGTTGACAAGTTCTCCTCCGCTGCTCACAGGCAGCCTCCCCATATGCATCAGCTGCAACTGAGACTCCAGTCTGCATGACAATAATTGTTGTTTGTTACAGTAAACCGGTGAAGCAACGGTAATTAGAAACAACGGTATAGGGTACGGTATGGCTACGGTATCCTATTGACACTCCTCGGCGACTCCAAACAAATGTTGCATCGTTAACTATTACACTAGGCCGGGTTCTAGCCCACGGGGCCGAAATCGAGGTTTTGTGGAGGGAGTAGATTCGCTGAGTGTGTTTTCCATTGATTTCAATGGAAAATGTATTTGATGATAATTCCTCAAGGACATGATCGAACTCATTGTTTTTTCGACACAAACTTCAAGCATTTCGTGTTCTTTAATTGTCACAAGTTTCATCAAATTCGGTTCAGTTGTTTTGAATCCTATTTATTTCCAAGAATGACTTTTCGGCGTAAGCGTTCCGCTCGCTCGACTCAATTAGACGTCGACAGTAGCCTGTCTATAGATGGGTTTATTTATCTCGAGCGTCTCCGTGCATCGGAGGGTATGTTAAACCGTCGGTCGCAGCTTTTATCGGTAGATGACAGTCGTTAAGCCAAATCAGTGGCCTTTGGGCGGCTTGAAAACACTGACCTCCGCCAACCCGAAGTTTAACAGCGTGGTGGAGTATGCTGTAACCACCTTCATTTGAGAGAAGACCCGCCGTGAAATATCGACACAGGCCACAGGCCAGTGTTTTCAAGCCGCCTAAAGGCCACTTGCATGGCTTAACAACTGATATCTAATGACAACAGCCGGATGAACCGGAACCGAAGGCTTAACGTGCCCTCCGAAGCACGGAGGAGCTCGAGATAAATAAACCCATCTATGGACAGGCTACGGTCGACGTTGCTTATCTTGTGTGTTTGATTAGACTGATACGCGGAACGACTACATCGAGCTCCTCATGGATCTGTTATTTATTATAATGAAAACAGCCGGTTCCGAAGGCTTATCGTGTCCTTTGAAAAAAGCTCGAGATTGCATTGTCTGAAATGCACGACACGCGACGCCATCGAACGGCTCAATACCTTCGTAATGTTTATACTTTCAATTTCACTCGCGACATGCGACCTAAGAAAATCAATTATTTTATAACTATACTACGAAATAAATAACAGTTCATCGATGCTATAGAAAATAGTAACAGTTTGCACGGAAACCTGTGGTACGTGGTCCCCCAGGGGTCCGCGAATATGTGTATGGCTGTTCGCTGTCTTATCTATAAACATTTGAATTAATAAATATAATGCCAGCAAGACTTGCAAAAAAGCCAACCTTCACATTAATAAAGTGTTATTAATTTTTATTAAAATGTAATTCGTTTTCAGTCCTAAAATAAATTGTCCTAAATTTATTACTGTGTTTTTTATTAAGGGGTCTTTGACATTGTGCTTGATTTTCTAGTGGTCTATCATCTAGAATATCGGCAATTCGAACGTTCAAGCTAATTACTTCGAGAAATAAGCCACCTGGCACATAACATTTGAAACCAAGCAGCAAACTTAATAAGTTCATATTACACCCAATAAATAAGTAAAATAAAATAACCCACATTTAAAATCGAATACATAAAGTTCTAGCTATAATACCTCTTGCTCCTATCTTGAAGCAGCGTAAATAACACGTGGCAGCAGTGAGCGGGCGCTTTCCTCGCAATACCGCCAATCGTTATCAAGACATTGCTGTGCAGTGTTCGTTCATCTTCTTCTATTTCGTCTTTAATATCTTCTTCCACGTTTTCCGTACCCCTAAGAGATCAAATTAAATAATGATAGACTGACATATTCATGAGAACAAAGCACTTCATGGAACTTTATAACTTTGGGCAACTGAACTGAGCTCTATGTTTTAAGCCCCGACAAAATAGGAGATATTGACGAGCTCGGTGGCGCATGGCGTAGCGGTCAATGACGCGGCTTGGACACCAACGCTCGTGGGTTCGATTCCCACACAGGACAAATATTTGTGTGCATGAACATGTCTGTTTGTCTTGGTCTGGGTGTTTTCTATGTATCATAAGTATGTATTTACAAAAAAAAAATGTATTTACGTATGTTTATTAGTTGTCTAGTACCCATAACACAAGCTTCGCTTACTTTGGGGCTAGATGGCGCTGTGTAATTTGTCGGACAATATTTATTTATTTATTTTATTTAAATATTTCTTAACATTATTTATTTATTTTATTTATTATAACTTTAATATGTACAATCTGGATATCTGAGTGTCTGTCTATGTCATAATAACTTTCAGATGGACGATCAATTATGACTCAGATTTTTTTGTTGGAAAGGACTTGGGTAATCAAGAGTATTTTTTAGCTACGACTCAAGAAAATCTTTCCAGCAGTTTAAAGCTTATTAGTTCTTTTATTATTCTATGAAGGGATATGACGATATGAGCCATGGGTCAAATCAAAATTTGACAAACAACATGATAACCTGGATGTGATGATGAACATCACCAGGAATCAGGACACTCAATTTCTCAGAATCTTACAGCAGAGGTAACATGTTTGGGCTCATTGAAATAGTAGCAAAGAACACGTGATAGATAATTGGTGAGCTTATGATATTGCAGGAAAGAGTTTTTCTTTTTTGTCCAGGAGTGTGAAATCTTTTATTACAAGTCTATTTGTACTACAGTAGCTACTCAACCATGCAGGCTGTATACTTGTTTCCCAAAGGAAATTAAAAAAAAAATTAAATATATGACATACCGAGTCCCATCTGGTGGAGCCAATCTACACTGCAGGTAGGTATTAAATATTTCTATACACGGATTTAGCAAGGTCTCATCTGTGTAACCGTCATGGACTATGTCATGGACTATTGAGCTCCAAGTGTGAAGAAATTTATTCAATGACTCTCGCCATACAGTGTCATCGTTTACCTAAAAAAATATTTATATTAAATGTACCGAATATTTAAAGTAACTGAAAAATATACTCTAAAACTGCAGAGAATAGTTAAGAGTGAGAGGGGGTGCCCTTGCCTCACTTCTCTTTCTATGTTGAATTCATACCACTCTCTTAATTCATCTTCACATAGTGCTAATATAATCGTTCCAATTTTCACATACTAGTACTAGTAATGGAAAATGCTACAAGATAAAAAAAAATACAAAAAATAAGAATACTATTTATAAAAAGTGCAAAACCAAGCCAAATGGCTAAATAAATAATTTCATTTCATTTATTCGAAGATAAGACTGGATTATTTATTACATATGTAAAAAATGTAAAAATACAAATTAAATACCTGTTTTCAAATAGACACTTAAACTTGTGCAAAAGCCAATTTTAATTCTAAATTTTAATAAATTTAGATTACACACTTTTATAATAACTAAAGTAAGACACATCAAGAACTTGTAAAAATACAGTAGGCATTCCATTTTGTATTTGTTCAAATGAAGAATTATTCCTTTTTGAAAAAATGCTCTTATTTAGTCTATTTGAATATTCTGAGAATGAAGTGGGAATGACTTTATTCTGTATACACAGGAAATACCTTAGTAATATGAATAAAAATACTTACACCTTCTTCAATAATAGATCCTCTAATGCAATGACAGGTCAATGTCGTCAAATTTTGTAAGAACGCTGGAGGTGTTGCAGCTATCATGGACGGTGAGAAGAACTGAATGAGTCTCCTGTAGATATCTGCGATACCCAGCATCTCCCTTTCAACAGGCTGTATATACGCCATTATATTCAGAAAACTTTTTACATAGTTTTCTAAATACTGCTGTTTAAGATTACTAGCAGATACAACAACACCACTCAAACTCGCCAGTTGCACAAGGCAAGTCAATGACGGACTAGCTAACTCAGGATTAGACCTAACATACATGTGAATTTCAAAAAACAATGATATAAGCTCTGGTTGCATAATTGTATCTCTCCAATTGGCGCTTAAACGTAATGCGGGTGCCGTATCACTTTCGTAAATAGCTTCAAATGCACCAATTAACCTCTTCGAAAGCAATGGAGACACGTGACTCCAACATAATACTGTTTCGACAATAGTCAGGAGCTGCTTCGTCAATAATGCTTGCTCCCCTTCAGGGCGGTGACCTGAACGGACTATTTGCTCTAAAACCCCTACAGTAAACCTAAATATCCTCTTCAAATCTAAAGCTTCAAATGACTTTTTCAGTCGGAAATGGACCTCCCAGATCATACCCACATCAGCAGACTTCACAGTGATGGCATATTCTTGCATTATTGCCAATATAAGTGAACATGCCAACCTCTGCTGGCCTATAGGAGAACTAAGAATTAATTTCTCTAATTCACCAAGTAATGCCTTCCTTTCTCTGCCTCCATCATCAACGCTGCCTCTTTTAATAATTATTGCAATAGTCTGAAATAATATAAAACTTACTGGAAAAAAGCTAATTTTGGTCACATACTTATTGACAATTTAATTCATGCTAATGGTTGTCACAGGCTAAGATGCGCACAATACTGTGTGTGGAGTTATTTTTAAGTTATAATTAAGTGAAATGCAATGTGCCCAAACACTGAAAGACTATGTCTTCTAATTGTATTATTTCTTGTGCTTATAATAGCATGTGTCACCATTTTTTTTTATTTGAAAGGGGGGCAAGCATGCATGTCGGTACTTAGGTTTGAAATTATAAGCCATTAGTTAGGACATTATTTATACCCAACTGACGTAGACGGGTTCTTTTACTAAATATTATTACCTGTAATAGTTTCTCTCTCAAAAAGGGAGGTGTGTCCTTCCTCAATAAATAGTTTAATAAGTACTCTCTCAGAGATGATATATCATTTTCAGATAACAAACTCCATTCTCTTATAAGTGCTGATTTTATTAAACCCGCTGCTTCGAACCTCACTTGGTCAGAAGAGGACTTTTCTAATATTTCCCGGCACAATTGATATGGATTCTTACTGT
This sequence comes from Hypsopygia costalis, assembly GCA_937001555.2. Lineage (NCBI taxonomy): Eukaryota > Metazoa > Arthropoda > Insecta > Lepidoptera > Pyralidae > Hypsopygia > Hypsopygia costalis. Next base: position 9,644,381 of record OW443335.2, read on the forward strand.
TACGAAATTCGAGGAATACACTTTCTGCTTGGTGTCGCTGCTCTGAACTAACCAGATTAGGCGGCGCCTATAAAGATGTATAAAAATAATAATAAAATATATTGTTATGTCAATAAAAGTCAGTCTGCATCCAAGGTTACATATTGTTTATTTTTATATTTTAGGAGTTTTATGTATTTTAATCAATTTTTTTTTGATATTATATTTTAACTAACTATTTATTCATCTCACCATGAGCATTTGAGCTGCAGCCTCCAATGTTTGTATTGCAGAATCGTGAGCAGAGTTATCCATACTTTCTTTGGTAAAGATGCGCAGTTTAATCTAAAGATGAATGAGATACTCTACATTCACTAATTCTGAATATTTTTTTAACTTTACCGAAATATTATTCACATATTCCAGGAAAAAATAATAAAATTTAGATTTTACGATTTTTATGCAAACGACATGACATGACAATTGATCAGTGTTGCCAGAGTGAGCTGAGCTTAGTTAGTTCATTTGCAAATTTACCTTTCACTGCAAAAATCCGAAAAATTCATCTTTTCAAAAATTCCCTTTTGTCAGGCAGCAAGAGAGCGTAGGAGCCACATTAGTCTTTAAATAGACTCTAATGTGGCGCCTACGCTCTCTTGCCCCCCACAGGTTCCAGTCCCTAGAGTTGTTTTGTTGCTTTAGTAACAGAGGCATATCTAGATACCTATTAATAATTATTTTACCACATCTTTGAGTATAAGTCGATTTATACTCAAAGTACCACATACATAAGGTAAGACTTAAAAAGTCCGCGAGTGATATTGGATAAATAAATAGGCTATTTTCAGCTATTTGACAATGTTCAAAAATTGTATAAATTATTTAATTTAACAATATCGTAAAATACACAAAACTATAAAGATCAGCAAACTTTCATTCTAATATTTTCCGTCCGACCACAGTGTCCGACTTATTTTAGGGTCGATCAAAGTTTGGCGGGAAAGTCCATTTTAGAAGTATGAAATTATTAAAAATTATATTTACATTGGAGATGCATTAAAAATACTACCTATAACTTTTAACTGTCGTCATAACTCTAGTAGCCTTTTATGGAGCGTTTTCGAGAAAGCCAAAAATTGTGATTTTCAAATTAACATATCTCGAGAGATTTTTGTGTTATCGAAATAATTCTTTCACTTATGATTTTATTATTGAGACATCCTTACATATCAAACCGAAAAAAATGTTGGTCAAATAGCAACGCAATTGATTAAGAATGTAGGTACTTACCTGAATTTATTAGGTACCTACTTAATTTTAATTTATAATTAACTATGATGAATTTTATTTAATTTAATTAAGATGAATAACAATAAATTATCATTCCATTAATGATTCCAGTGATCAATGTGAAGGTTTTTTTCTCTATACTGCCCAGGTTTAGCATATCGAAAGTAAGTCAAATCGTGAGCATGTACCTAATTGCACATGCCACTCACAGCACAGAGTAAATTTCATGTATTCAAACTTGTTACCTGCACGTGTACAGCACCGAACAGTAGACGAGGCTCAGGCTTGGCCATTGTATATAAATAAACATGGCATGTTCTTCCCATGACAGATAAGTCACGGTAATTTTTATTTGTTACGTTGTTATTGGGGTGTAAGTGGTTCATCAACATCTTTGAACCAAAGCCAACTTCACCTGCACGCGGTGCACCCTGCTGACTGACAAACGAAGCTCTGGCGAAAAGTGAGGTAGGGAGCGTAATTGTAAGCCACCCGACTGGGGACCTCGCAGAATACCGCAGCCAAATAACGGTTCTCTTGAGGGCTGTTGTGTTCCTGCGAGTGAGTGAGGTCACCAGAAAGGAAGGAGATGCTGCGATGGCAGCGGGGGTGGCGGCGCGCGAGCGATATTTTATGTTACGAGCGTTAACATGGCTACGGTAACCGCTTCACATCAGGCGGGCCGTATGCTTGTCAGCCACCCGACGTAGTATATAAAAAAAAAACGTCATCAATTGTATCAAGTATGGCAAATGCCAGGCTCGTCGTCGTCAACCCTTATTCATACCACTGCTGGGATATGGGTCTCCCTTTAATTGAAGGGTTTAGAGCATACTCCACCACACTGCTCAACTGCGGGTTGGCGTAGGCTTTCTAGCCGACTAAAGGCCACTTGACGACTGTCATTTAATGACAATAGCCGGGACCGACGGCCTAACGTGCCCTCCGAAGCACGTAGGAACTCGAGATAAATAAACCCATCCATGGACACGCTGCGGTGGATGTTGCTTAACTTGCGTGTTCGATTAGATTGTTGCGCGCAACGATGCCATCGAGGTTCTCATAAAGCTCAGAGTAAATGGGTAAATTACAGGTTTGTCAACCAAACTACCTACGGTCTTTAGCAATATGCGGTAAGAGTATATCCTCCGGGACTTCTTTTATTATAGCATGGCCCCAGGCGCAGGTCGCGTAGGAGAGATAGATAGGGTACAGCAATATTTATTTACCCATGGTAGAAAGACACAAATATTTTTCCTGTATGTTGCCAAGACTACATCACGAATTTGGTTTTTAATGGACGGGGGCTACACATTTCCACCACTGTGTCTTCCGTGTAGCCAGGTTTACGCGATCGCCAAAAAAGGCAATGAACAGTAAAGTCCATTGCAGTCCCGGTAGTAAAACTACGGCTGCCTTGGAACTTACGAATTTAATCAGAAGAAATTAGTAGGAGTAAGAAGCTTCTGGAAACAAATTTGTTGTCAAAAATCTGCCATTTTCCATTTAAAACACGGCTAATGACGTAGGCAAGTCAACTTACGTGACCACATTTATCTCAGAACATACCACGTCTTCTTACATGTATTTACTTAGTTAGAAACTTCCAATACTCCTAGGGGGCAGTATACCTCCCCTTGTGGAGGGGAGGTATACTGCCCCCTAGGAGTATACAGAAACAAACGGCCAAATAACGGTTCCCTCAGGGGGTTATTGTGCTCCTGCGAGAGTCCAGCCCCCTTACCACCATCTCTTATTGCGTTTAAATAACTGAATAGAATGCTTATTCATAAGTTCGCGCGTTCCCAATGCATCTTCTTTTTAGGGTTCCGTACCTCAAAAGGAAAAACGGAACCCTTACGGATCACTTTGTTATCCGTCTGTCTGTCAAGACCCTCTATGTCGAGAATGCGTGGAGGTATCAAGCTGAAATTTGAACTGTATACATAGGTCTACGGTCCCATTAAGTTGTAAAAAAATCAAACTGCTAACTATACGGAAAAAAAGTTACGGCCATTTATTCAGCAAAAAACGCATATTTCGACATTCTCAAAGGAATCAAAACCTATAGGGTACTTCCCGTTGACCTAGAACTATAAAATTTGGCATGTAACATCGTTATAGACTACAGTACAGGAATAAATCTCAAAACTATACATTTGTAATAAAATCTTAAAAATAGGTGTCTATATTTTTAGACGAGGTCGAAATTTCAAATTGAAGCTACTAGTTCAAATGGGGTATCATATGAAAGGGCTTGATGTGCACATTGCAAAATATATTTTATTTATTTTTTCCGACGCATTATTTCTTATTTATCATGAAAAACATCAAATTTATAATGATCCTACGTACGGAACCCTCGGTGGGCGAGTCCGACTCGCACTTGGCCGGTTTTTTTTTCTGGCGACCGGCGGCACACACTCGCAGGAACGCAACAAACTGCAAGGGAATTGTTATTTTGTTTATTCTGTGAGGTGGAGGCACTTCACTAGTCGGACAGCTTACTAAATACACTAAGCCCTACCTCTTTCTGCCAGAACCTTGTTTGTCAGTTAGGGTGCTTCACGTTCAGTTGAGGTTGGCTATGGTTCCACGATGACGATGAACTACTTACAACCTCAAACCTATGACCAAACGTAATGTCTGATGATGACGTATTTGGCGTTTTTTTATAAGACATCGGGTGACAAACAAGCATTACGACCCGTCTGATGTGAAACGGTTAATGTTATATTTTATCACTCGCAACTCAACGCAGCAACTCGTTCCTTAATTTTAATAATATAGTATAAAAATAGTGGTGGTTTCCGGCAGACTAGAATAGAATCACTCCGTCTCTTCCCGTGGATGTCATACAAGGCGACTAAGGGAAATACATCGATCAGGCCTCCCCAACCCATTTAGCCAGCGTAGGGAGTGTAGGCCAAATCCTCCTTCTGTCTGGGACGGACGAGAGAGGGTCGTACTCCTGTAGTGGAGAATAAAATGACTTGATAATGATGATGAGGATGATGAAGTATAAAAATACACATTATGTAGGATAATAATAATCCTTACAGATAGCCCGGTATTAATTTCACCCAGATCTCATCTCCATAGCCCATTTATTTTCCATCACACTTCGCAATAGTCTCAACGCCTGCCGAGACCTGCTCATGGGTATGTCGTTCCATTGACATATCCTGGAGCGGGTCACGACGGGCGTACAACATTACATCAAACTTCTTAAAGGGGCCTCTACGCGTTGGATCCATATCCCCGCGCACTCCTATCAAATGACCGGGCTTGACCCGTGATTAAAAAGAAATCCTTACAGTATATAAGTCAACCGGTTTAAAAAATAATATTAAATGAACCAATACATAAATGAGTCGTCAAGGCTAATAGCACATATAGAAGGCAAAGTAGGTATAGGATAGGTATCTATTAACAGGATACACATAACTTATTTTATTGATATCGATAGTTAGCAAAACTCGTTTTATATTAATTAAGTCAGCGCCTTTGTAGCCTGTAGCTCATAACGCTATAGCGAAGTAAATTGGGGTGTAAGTAGTTCATCACAATCTTTGTTCCAAAGCCAACCTCATCTGCAAGTGGTGCACCCTGATGACTTACAGACGAGGCTCTGGCGAACCTACCTCTCTTGTTAGGGCATAGCGTATTTCTTAAGCTGCCCGACTCGGGAAGTACCTCCATCTCACAGAATACCGCAGCCAACAATTCGCTTGAGGGTTCTTGTTTTCCTTCGAGTGAGTGAGATCACCAGAAAGAAAGAAAGGAAGGAGTATATAGGCTGGCAACGGATCGGCGTCCCCTTGGTGTTGCTGATCTCCATGGGCGGTGGTGATTGCTTTACATCAGATGACCCACAAGCTCGTTCGACCCCATGGCCCCCCTCATATAAAAAAATCTATTAATATGTCGGTCGCCAGTATATAAAAAACTTCCTTCCCAGGCGGCGATCGAACCCGGTTGTCAGCATCGTGTTGTGGTTTATGTAGTGGTTAGCGACGCGACATTTGTATGGAGTAGCCGGGGTGTGATAATAATAGTAATTTAAACTTCCCGACTTGCGAGTGAGGTTACCTGGAAGGCAGGAGTTGCTGTTATGATGATACTACGTGTTGCTAACTATGTATGGCTATACAGTGACCACTTCAGATCAGGGGAGCCGATGTAAAATTTGATAGCAAAGGAGGTGACTTTGCGCTAATAAAGGGGCGACGACGCTGATGTTAACTGGCCCGCTGCTGAATCCCCAATTTTTGGTCTATTTTTTAATCTCCGACGCAGATGTCGGTCTTGAAAGCTCAGACACAATGTTGGTCTGAGAATAGATTTGTCACTTTTTATGTGTACTACTGATTGGAAATAAGATTCTGTTCGACAGAACGCCACCCACAGCATCCTACAATCGCTCTCCTCGCCGTCGTACCGTTTTAGAGAGGGTAGCATCTTCCCACTACTATAACGTTCTAATAATGAACTGCATGTCGAGATTTTCCCAAGAGATCAAAGAATTTAGGTTTTTCAAATATGAAATTAAATACGGAAATGCTAGTAGATCATTAAAATGGCTAACAATATAAGAATATTATTTACAAAAAGCGTAAGACGTATTTAAGTTCCACATTGGGTGAATAAATAATTTCATTTCATTTAAGGACAGCATAAAGAGCGTTTTATAGGCATTTATTTTTACCGCCGTGCGTACCAAGCATGCATACGGCCCGCCTCATGTAAAACGGCTACCTGCTATGGTAACCGTAGCCTATAGACACTAACAATACAAGTCTCGCGTGCTGGGACGCCCGGTGCTGATGCAGCATCTTACGTCTGGTGACCTCTCTCACTGCAGGAATAGAACAATTCTTAAGAGTATTGTAATTTGGTCCCCTGGGAGGGAGAGTCACTTCCTCAGTCGGGTTCGACAAGCCCTCTCTTTCGCGAGAGCCTCGTTAGCTAACCGACAAGATGCACGTCGAGCAGGTGACGTTAGCACTATAGATGAGCCCCTTACACCTGCGGCAGTATAATGCGAGTTGTATGTCTGTTTATCACCTTAGTAAAAAATATCTTTAAACCAAAGATACAAAAATTACAGTAGCCGAGTGACCAAGCTTCGCTCGGCGTTTTTTGGGCGAAAACAAATTTTCACAGAATTGATTGATTGATCGACTTATCTAGATCTATTTCTCGTTAACTCGCTCTCGTTAACCCCTTTATAAATTTCATGGAAATTGTTATAGCAGTTCATATATACAGACTCCCCAACCCGTTTGGCCAGCGTGGGGAGTGTATGCCAATTCCTCCTTCTGTCTGTGACGGACGAGAGAGGGTCGTGCTTCTGTAGTGGAGACTAAAATGACCTGATGATGATGATATTTACAGACAGAGCATATATATTTACATACATATTAAATACGAGTTTGACATTCACGTTTAATACTAAGCTGTGCATAACTATAACAATGAACTTTGTTCTCTTATGTAGGTAGGTAGGTAGATTCTGTTGTTTTTCTTGTTAAAATGAGTTAGTTATAAATTACACAAACTATTAACGAAAAATGAATAATATAGGTAGTGAATGGGTTATGTATGATTTTTAGGGGATGTGAATATATTTCAGGTGGTTATTGTACATAGAGCTTAAATATTAAGGTGACGTGAGTCCAGGGCTTGGCCGTTTTCGAGGGGGTGAGGTGCGGGGCTTGAGAGGAGCCGGCGCGGGGTACTCGCTTACAAGCGCGCGATCGCTGCCGAGACGCCACAGTATAGCGAAGCGACTATCTACACCCGTGTAGTATTTTACACCTACACCCGTCAATACAATAGTTAAAAGTACTTACTGGAAATATAATTATATGAAAATAAATAAACCACATGTAAAAATACATTTTTTTTATTAATGAAATATATTATATTCAACATGCAAACAAGTGATGTTTTGGTATATTATGAAAAAGTAAAGAATTCAAAATAAAAAGAAAACTATTTATAAAAAGAAAAATATTCTTTTATATTCAATTATATTTATTATTGGTCAAACTAAAATAGGTACATACTTAGACTAACTAACTATCACGCGCCAGCATACACTATTCTTCATCCTTCTAGGAATCGATATGTGCCGTACGCGTCTGTCCCTAGCTACTATGCCCGAGCATACAGCGGTATTGATATTAACAGTATTTATATTTGACAACCCCGGTGGTCCAATGGCTAACCATGTCCAGTTTGATTCCGAGGTCGTGGGTTCGATCCCCGTACAAGATACGAGTAAATATTTGTGTGCATGAACATGTCTGTTTATCTTGGTCTGGGTGTTTTCTATGTATTATCTATACTAATATTATAAAGCTGAAGAGTTTGTTTGTTTCTTTGTTCGAATTGAAAAAATATTTTAGTGTTAGCCTATATTTCAAGGAAGGCTATATATAGGCTATATAACATCACGCTAACACCAATAGGAGCGGAGCACCGATAAAAAAAACCGGACAAGTGCGAGTCGGACTCGCCCACCGAGGGTTCCGTAGGTACGTAGTATCATTATTAAATTTGATATTTTTCATTATAAATAAGAAATAATGCGTCGAAAAAAATAAAAATAAAATATTTTGCAATGTGTACATCAAGCCCTTTCATATGATATCCCATTTGAACTAGTAGTTTCAATTTGAAATTTCGACACCCTATAAAAATATAGACCCCCTATTTTTTAAGATCTATTTACAAATGTACAGTTTTGAGATTTATTCCTGTACTTGTAGTCTATAACGATGTTACTTGCCAAATTTCATAGTTCTAGGTCAACGGGAAGTACCCTATAGGTTTTGATTCCCTTGAGTGTGTCGAAATATGCGTTTTTTGCTGAATAAACGGCCGTAACTTTTTTCTACGTAAACTTAGCAGTTTGATTTTTTTTTAACTTCATGGGACCGTAGACCTGAGTATACAGTTCCAATTTCAGCTTGATACCTCCACGCATTCTCGACATAGAAATTCTTGACAGACAGACAGACAGACAGACAGACGGACAACAAAGTGATCTTATAAGGGTTCCGTTTTTCCTTTTGAGGTTCGGAACCCTAAAAACGGGAAAAAAATATTCCTTTTGAGGGCTTACGTTGCGTGCGCTGCGTAAATTTGCGCATATGCCTATCTTTTAAGATTAAATCACTATAGCATAATATAGGTAAAAGGTTGTTTGTCCTTCTTTCACGTCAAAAGTAACAAACGGATTTACATGTTTTTTTTTTTATATAGTTTAAGGCCTGGAGAGTGACATAGGCTACTCTTTATCCCGGAAAAACATTTTATTCCCACGGGAAAAAATAAAGTTAATCATTTGTCCTTCTTTCACGTCAAACACGAACCTAAGTACGGACGTGATTTTTTTAATGGGGATAGTTTACGATCTGGAGAGTGACATAAGCTACTTTTTATCACGGAAAAACATCTTAATCCAATGGGAAAAATAAACTTTGTAATCATTTGTCCTTCTTTTACATCGAAAGTAACCTAAGTACCGACATGATTTTTGTTAACGGGGATAGTTTACGGTCTGGAGAGTGTCATAAGCTACTTTTTATCCCATCTAGTAAAAAAATGACAACAAGAAAAAAATATACACAAATTAATGGCAGCTTCCCTGGACCACGCGGGCGAAGCCACGGGTAACAGTTAGTATGTATGTATTTACAAAAAAAAATATTGATTTGATTTCATGATTGATTGAGAGAATTGTTATTTGGCTGCGGTATTCTGTGAGGTGGATGTAATTCCCCAGTCGGGTAGCTTACAATTACGCTCCCTACCTCTCTTTTCGCCAGAGCTTCGTTTGTCAGTCAGCAGGGTACACAGCGCGCGGGTGAAGTTGGCTTGGGTTTAAAGATGTTGATGAACCACTTACACCCTAAAATATTAATGATCCAACGTCCTAGCTCCTACACCAAAAAAATATTAAGCGTAAGTCGTGTCCTACACCAAAAACGTTGGTGGCGGAAGCACGCAAAGTAGTGTAGATCAAATTGCCTGTAAATAACACCTGAATCAATTAACTATCTACCTACTAATATTATAAATGCGAAAGTATGGATGTCTGTTTGTTCCACTATCTTTGGGGTTATCACTATATCTGGGCTGTAAGTGGTTCATCAACATCTTTGAACCAAAGCCAATTTTACCTGCACGCGGTACACCCTACTGACTGACAAACGAAGCGCTGGCAAAGGGAGGTAGGGAGCGTAATTGTAAGCTACCCGACTGGGGATTTTACCTCCACCTCACAGAATACCGCAGCCAAATAACAATTCCCTTGAGAGTTGTTGTGTTCCTGCGAGTGAGTGAGGTCACCAGAAAGGAAGGAGTTGCTGTGTTGGTAGCGGGAGTGGCGGTGCGCGAGCAATATTTTAAGTTGCGAGCGTTATTATAACTACGGTAACCATTTCACATCAGGCGGGCCGTATGTTTTTACGGCCCGACGAAGTATAAAAAATAAAAATTATGACGCCTAAACGGCCAAACCGATTTCGATGATCGCGTACCTACATGTATGCGATAAACTCAATCGCTACTGAACGAATTTCAATGTGGGTTTACAGATATTCCAAGAAAGATTTATAATAAAGTTTTCCAAGGAAACATCTAGCATGAGAAAAAAAAACCGGGTCTCAGTAAAAAAATAAATGTATCATCATCATCATCGTTGTTTTGTTGTCTTACTGATATTCCTACACTGTGTTTAGTTTAATCGCAGCTCCTAGAGCACTGACGTTGAGAGCGATCGAGAATCGGGGAGGGTGCGCGACCGCAAATCGTTATTCTTTTAATAATTTTATTTAAATTATTTTATTTTTAAAAGTAATAGCATAGTGCTCTCGTAATTAAAATTATGAAAATTTTGGTATAATTTCCTTATAAAAAAATTGTATTAAATAGTTATAATTTTTACTTAGTGCAAATTTAGTAAGTTCGCGATTTTTTTCTATCGAGCCAAAAATTATTAATTGTGTTTTCAATAGCTTTGTGCCCTGCAGAAAGAACTTAAGATTTCATAGTTAAATTTCTAGGAACCAAATTGAAATAGTTTAATAGAACTATTCTTTCAATAAGCGTGTTTCCTGAACTCACTTCACCTTAAGTCTAATTAAATACATACATCTATATATTAATGCAAAATCTTTGTACCCTTTTGTACGAAAACTGCGCGGACGACGGACTGGACTATGAAATTTCGCACATTTTTATAGTTTATATAGAGAAGGAGTGCAGAATGCTAATATTTCTTTAAAATTATGCATAAATATACATTAAATCAATAATAAAAACATTACACACATACACGCATATATATACTGTTTTGTTTATTGTTAAAGTCATAATTTAAATTAATTATGGTCGAATTTCGACTGCGCGACTACTAGTATATAACTAATACTACATTTACCATAATGAGATGTAGATCGTAATACCATTGTTTTTTAATCACTTAGTGGGTACCTATATTTAATTCATTGTTATTTCTAAATTCCACTTTATCCTAAAAGTAATAGTAACAAGAAATATTACATCTTCATCGAACTTCTTCTTCAATAAGCTGAAGCCGCCTATCAAGTATTTCTTTGTTTAATTTATGCATACATAAAAATTTCCCATTTAAGAATAATACTGGTATATCATGCCTATATAACCTTAACCATCTTAAATTTCCTTTTTCTGTTACATCAATTTTTTCAATGACAATTCTGTTTCTGTATGGTTCTAATTCTTCCATTACTATGTCACATAGAGGACAAGGGTTTTTTGTATAGAATGTCAGTACAGGTGGGCCCTCTATAGCTTGAGGTCTGCAAAAGAATTGAAAATGTCTCAAGCAAAAATAAACAAATGATTTATTTTTACAATTCACACAATATACCACATATAAAAATCTTATTTACAGGAGCAATATACATTTCATTTTTTAAATGTTCAACAATCATTGATATATATGTTACACATAACTCAATGTCAACAATTCATAATAACTTTTTTACTTAAAGCTTAACTCCTACACACAAACATACATTAACTGTTCAGCAAATTAATTAAAAAGGCACAAGTCGAGACAGTGAAATAAATTCGTTGAAATAACTTACAATTTTTCAATCATAATAGATGATGCACCACCACCTCCATTACAAATGGATGCTACACCCTTTTCCCCTTTTTTTAAAGCGTGGCACAAGTGTACCACAATTCGAGCACCTGACATTCCAATTGGATGGCCAAGGCTTACTGCCCCTCCGTGCACATTAACCTTAGACGGATCCAAGCCCAAAATTTTTTGATTTGCAACGACTACAACACTGAATGCTTCATTTATTTCCCAGAGAGCAACATCATCTTTCTTGACACCAGTTTGCTCTAGCAATTTTGGTATGGCTACTGCTGGTGCAATAGGAAAGTCTATCGGGTCACATTCCCCATCAGCAAATCCTACAACTCTAGCAATAGGCTTCACATTTAATCTTTGAGCAGCATCTGCAGTCATCAACACGAGCGCTGCAGCACCATCATTCAATGTTGAAGCATTTCCAGCTGTAACAGTTCCATTTTCTTTTTGGAATACGGTAGCTAACTTATTGAATTTTTCGAAATTTACCCGCTTATACTCTTCATCCTCTGCAAATATAACAGGTGGGGCTCCTCTTTTCTGCGGCACAGGCACGGGGACAATTTCATCAGCAAATGATTTTGTATCATAAGCGGCACTGCTACGTTTATAGCTGGAAATGGCATAATCATCTTGTTGTTGCCTTGAAATGTCTAGTTTCTTTGCTGTGTTTTCGGCACAGTTACCCATATGGAATTTATTATATACATCTGTTAGACCATCAAAAACTATGCCATCAACCAACTGCATACCACCATAGGAAGTTTCCCCCCTCTTTAAATAGAAAGGTACATTTGACATAGACTCCATACCACCCGCTAGGATAACATCTTGGGCTCCTGTTTGTAAGCCCTGTGCAGCTAGCATAATTGATTTCATTCCTGAAGCACAAACTTTATTGACTGTTGTACATATTGTGCTCTTTGGAAGACCGGAAAATATAACAGCCTGCCTTGCAGGAGCTTGACCCAAGTTAGCACCACACACATTGCCAATATATACCTAAAAAGAAAAAGTAATTTTGTAAACCAATAGCTGCATCGAAAATTTTAAAACTTTGTACAACTAGTCAGTTACTTAACATAACTATTTTATATTTTATTTAGTCTATAAAATAAAATAAAAATATATAGCCATTAGGGAGCTGTCATACAATTAAATTTAATCATTAGATACATAACAAACGACCTATACACACTTAGACAACAAAATATATTAAATTATATAATCACATCTGAAATAAGTACTTATCATATGTGTTACTTGTATAAAATTATGATGACATCACACATCACTAAATTGAAAATCTATATTCACTTGAAAACTAAATGTGCTATTTTTTTATGTAAATATTGCCAATTGACTAACGGTAAAAGCAGAATGTTAACTGTAAATCACAAGATTATGGTGAAAGTGGATGCTAACCTCTTTAATTTCTTCGTTGGGAATGCCGGCTCTTTCGATGGCTGCTTTTACAGCGACCGCTCCAAGTTCCGTAGCTGACAGACTTGCCAGGCTCCCTCTGAAGGATCCAATTGGTGTCCTGACCGCAGATGCAATTACCACCTCATTGAGGGATACTTTTGTCGAATACGCAGCCATCGCTTTAAAAATCTGTCGAACAAACGGTAGTCCAATCAGGGATATTTTCTTACTTTTTAAGTGAAAATATTCGTTTACACTTGCGTTAAAGCACAAATAAGTTAACCAACCAAATCAACTACTGGTTAGACAGCCAGCATATGTTAAACTGGACTGACTGACTGACGACGAAATGAAAGAAAAAGTTTGAAAAGATATACCTTGTTTGTTGTGCGCATTTTGATGCTAAATACTCTACTTCCTTTAAGCAAAATCATAATTAATTCTTTTGAAAAGATCTATGTACAACACGAAATGCAAATGATTAAAAACTGGCTCGCAAAATGTTACATTTATCATTCCAATTCATTGAAAAAAAAATATTTACATAGAGATAACCGAAAGTATAACCAAACGAATGTAAATGTTATCATGTGATAATAAAGATGAATTTACGATGCGAAATATTTCCCACTTTGAACTAATTTGAACTTTGGTCTTTCCTCCCACTCCTCTTCCCGCCCAAGAAGGCATGTACACAGTGGGTCGAACTCATAAATATTGGCATTCATAGACAATAAACTAAAACTATCTGCCTCCTTACCACCATCCCTTATTGCGATTCAATAATTGAATAGATTGCTTATTCAACCAGTGAATAAGCGACTCTATTCGATTTGAAATAGAGTCGCTTATTCATTGGTATGAATAAGCATTCTATTCATTTATTGAATCGCAATAAGGGATGGTGGTAAGGGGGCTGTTCTTCTTTAACTACCTATGTATACAAATACATAAATACAACATAGGTACAAATAAAATCGCAATGAAATCAGTCAAAACAATTTAATTTTTGTCTGTTTATCAGTTTGTCTGTGCGTTTGCGCTTCTTAGAAACGGCAATAGACTAATGTACAAGTAATAAAGCAACTTAATAAAATTATCAGTCAAGTACATTTATACTTACAGGCTTTCTGTATATGTACATATACAGAAAGCCTTACTTACTTAATACCTTTGTACCAAAGCAAACTTCCTGCGAATTGAAATTTTACTGGTCTTGGCTGATAGTTTTAATAAGTCGCTTGAATCTTTGTACTTTATAACGCGATCGTAAATTTGGAAAAGGCCTATGTAGTACAGTCAAATTAGATCAAATTTTGACCAAACTTGTACATTTAAAATTACTAAGCGGGACCTTTTGGAATATGTTCGGACACCTTCAAGGATGACGCTCGCGAAAGTCCCAGGCTTTCCCTAGTGGGATAGCCGGGATATCCTGGAAAAACTGGAATTTCAAGAAAAAATCTGGAGCGGGCTTAAAAACGTTCCCTTTCGAACAGGTTCTCGCATTGTCGTGGCGGGGAGGGGGGGGGGGGACTCAGTATATTTGGATACCTTCTGGGATAACGCTCAAAAAAGGCCCTCCCTAGTGGGGTAGCCGGGAAATCTTGGAAAAACTAGAATTTGAAAGAAATTCCTGGAGCGTGCCAAAAAACGTTATAAATAACGCTTTTTTTTTTTCATTTGGTCAAATTTTTTTACACACAAGACATCTGAAACTTTCTTTTTCTTCTTCTTCTTTTGAATTAAATGGCTCCATCGTTTTTGTTTAACGATGATTTTGCCAATGTCGAGGTTGAGAAAGACACAATGAAATCAATGTGACTATTGATCGGTACCAAATAGCGGGGGTCCAATGAGTGATCTAAAACAACACAACACAAACATTAAGTTAGTACCCAGACCAGACGTACACAGGTTAGTATATATAAAGGAGAAAAAAGAAACATAACATACACCTAAGACAACACAACATTATCTGAAACTTTAAATTTATTATCCAGTACATTCCAGTGTCAAAAAACCTGGAAAAATTGGAATTTCATGAAACTGGGAGGAAAAAGCTAGGATTGGTTGAGAGCAATAGTAGGACGCCGTTTTTTTAATACTAAACGACTTTCTATTTTTCATAATGATGTTAACGTTAAATATTTTCAGTTCCAGGATTCCAGGGCACCGAGAATTTACCTTGGAGCGAGCGTAAAATAGTAAAAAAATAAGCTACTTTGATAATTTCGTTGGAATTTTTTGGGCTCTACGCAACCATTGCGCCTATATTACTCAGATTCAGGCCCATGCTTATTGCAGTAAAGGATTCCTGGAAATCCTTGTTTGTGATGTTTATTAACTTTTCATATTACAGGATACTTATTATTCGTCTGAAATGAGTGAGGAATATAATGAAATGATATTTTATTGCAAGTACAAGTATTGTAAGTAAATTCACCTAATTCCAAATGATAAAAATATTTTTTATCACCGCGAGCAGAAGTCTTCAGCACGGCTGAGTTCCATATCAGTTTCTGAAACAAATAAGATAAGTATATTATAGAGAAGTATTAGAAAAAAATATTAACACATCCTGTAATAGAGGAAAGAGAAGCGACTATGTATGTTCGGTGACGTACCAGAACCCGGGATCGGCACAAGGTCTCCGTCCGGATCGTCGTCATTGTCCTCGTCTTCTTCTCTTAACGTATTACTCCATGCCCCGCGCGGTGGTCGCAGATGTTCGAGCATACAATCTTGTGTCTTCTGCACGAACAGTTTCTGGTTTCGCACCCTTGTGTGGGACTTTTTTGAGCGTTATCTTAGAAGGTATCCAAACATATTTCAAAAGGTCCCGTTTAGTAATTTTAAATGTACAAGTTAAAACCTAATTTGACTGTACTAATGATAGAGTGGCGAGGAATGAATGGTTCAGGATAAACACAGGCATCATTATTTCTGTTTGTAATAGTTAACGACGGGACATTTAGCGCGTTTTTATTTAGCGTTCTAAACAACTCTGAATGAGCGTTTGTTCGAGTTGTTAGTGAATGCTCAAAGCAAATGCTCCGGAACCCGATTCCTGTAATGTTCAATTATTATATTACGGGAATATATATATTACGAATTCCGTTAATGTAATAATCGGGATTATTACATTAACGGAATTCGTATTTAATCATTGGAGCCATTTATTTGCGTTCACACGACGACTATTAGATTTGAATTTTTCACGTATACTATTTTTCCCGTACCTTTAGTTAAAACTCATAGAACAGCCTTTCCATACGTTATAATTGTATGTTACTAACCCCACGACATCGTAAGGATTGAATATTTACAGGAACGAACGCTCCCTTCGTTCAGCGTTAAACGCGCTCAACAGATATCTGATTTTAACGAATAAGTAGTAGAATCAAGAAAAACATTCTTTCATAAAATTTTACGTCCAATACCGTTTTCTGTTCTGTTTGTTTTTACACTTGCGTTGCGTGCAAATGAACGAATGCTCGCTCAGGGCTGTTCAGGGACGATAGATGAAAATGCAGCATGTATGCAGCAACCAATATGAGATTGGGCCACTGTGCGGCGTAGATTTGGTTCGATCATGTCTGAATGTTCTTGCATCAGGTTCATTCGTTTCATTTCACGCATAATTTCACCCATATATGACAAAGAAAATTACGCAAAATAATATTATTAGTGACATTAATCGCAGATATTACAGTTTAATACATTACACTTTATAATAATTAATAGCATATTTTTAGGTTAATTTATCAGATTTTTATTTCTTTCAACATGATAAAATTTTACTTAATGCTACTGATTGTTTTGCATGATTTCTAGCATTTCGATAGCGAGAGTTTATAGAGCGACCGAAAAGAGTGATAAAATAAATTAACTTGGAACTTATCACATCTGACAACACTTACAATTCCGCCAAAATTTATAAATATTTTGGTTTATGTTGTTGTTGTCGTAATAACTTTATTGTAAGATGAAACAAAACTTATACATTTTTAACAAAATTCAAATGTTGTACATGGGCGGACTTATTTCTAAAAGAGATCCGTCTAACCAACCCAGAACAGCTGACACAAGACAAATTTAGGGCGCGAAAGCCTCGAAAGCACACGTACACAAACTCTTTTTTGCAAACTTATCATTTACACGCTGTTAGCGTGTAAATGTACCATCGTTGTATGTAATAAATAACGTTCAAACTAACCTACCCAGTGCCATATCGATAATGGCTTACCTAAATAAATGAAAGTAATTGGATTGTTAATTTTGTAGGTAATGCCTTATTAGCATTGGCCCAAGCCCAATAAATAAATAAATAAAAATCTCTATAGTTGTTATCTTGGTTTGTCAAACTTGTGTGAAAGACGTTTATCAAAGTGTCATACAATTGAGAACTTAAAATAGTGTGTACTTAAAATATGAGCTCATATGGCGCCATCTATTATCAGAACGGAAAAATATTATGTGCAAAGATGATAAAATATTTATATTTTAATATTTTATTTGATCCAAAATGTTTACACTGACTTATTGCTAATACAAAATGAGCATTGCAAACACGTACAATATAGCTGCCGGTGCTCAAATATTTTTTAAAATGGACATATTGACTCAATCATAAATAAATATTATTACATTAATAAAAATAAAAAATCGAATAACACGTAAGATTTCTTTTTCAATTATTTAAAATAAATACAGGATTACTGCTACTACAGGGGTTTTATGGTAATTTTGGGGAAATGAAAAAAAGATAACACAACGATGAGCCCGTTGCTCGAATGGTTAGCAAATACAACTTTGTATTATTACTATGTGTAATAATTTGTGTTCATGAACTTGTATGCTTGTCTTGTTCTGGGTGTTTTCTATGTATTATATATATGTATTTACAAAGAAAATGTATTTAAGTACATTAATCAGTTTTCTAGTACCCATAGTATAAGCTTTGCTTACTTTAAGTGGCAAATAATAATCGAAGAGCATATTAGCGCTGCTAAGCGCGTATCGTATTTATAGACTATCTGAAATACTTGTGTAGTTCAAATAGACGGCAGGGCAAGGAGCTACACAAATGTAATAAAATAGTTATTATTCTAACTGACTAATACTTGATCTATGTGATAAATTATGTTTTGGTTTGAGTTGATTTTTGGTTAGGTTAGGGTTTTCTTGTGTCCTGTCACCGGAAATAGAAGCTCCGCAAAGCGGAGCTCCGTCAACCTAGATGATGAATGATGTGGTGCCAAGTAAGCTTAATTATTAATAATTGTCAATTTGTTACATTGGCCAGCCATTATAAATAATGACAAATTTATTACATTGACTGTAGCATATATACGGTACCCTCTATATATGTTTCATAAGGACCTGACCTCCCCTCCACCCCGGACAAATATGGAGTCTCAAGAGAGACTTCATATTTTGAAACTTGATTTTCATCTAAAAGAGGCTATCAAAATTTTAAATGTAAATATTTCGAGAACTATGCGTTTCCGCGCGAGGGGAGTTGTGTCCCCTCTCCCCCCTCTCCCTTCCTCGATGTAATGCATAGCGTTGTAGTATGAGAACACGATAATAGATGTCGCTACTCGGTAAATTGAGCTATCGAATTATTCGGCGAGAAGGCTCTCCTTTCCTTTTGGTCTACTCATAAAATTATTTACTCTGTGCTGTTGCTGTAGCGTAGAATAAAATTGGCTTGCATGTTTGGTCCGTTTTGTGACTTTGGCGTGTTGTCTAGAAAATAAATATTTATTTTTCTTCAGTTGATCTTTGAAATATTACAGTGTAATAGTTTTGTGCGTCAGTGCCGTCAGTTATGGATACCTGAATGCTTGTAAACTACATGTAAGTCTGGCTCGTGTTGTATTCCAAATTTTATCCACCGTCTCGTTCTGTGTAGCATTACAGATTTTTTTTTATTATTTTATTAATTATATGCATAATGCCCTATAAATAACTGGTCAGATTCTAGAAATTTATTTATTTGTAATTAATATTCAAAAACCTCCACGATTGTATTATCAAAACGGTATTCAAGACGTTGCAAATAGTTGATTTGTTCATGTCTTCCTGTTCTTGTAAGCGTTGGTGGGACACTTATTATATTACTATTTAAATAAACCTTATTATATTAATTACTATATTAGATAAATATTCTAGGACAGATTACTCACCGCCATCTAGTTCTAAATTAAGCAAAGCTTGTACTATGGGTACTAAATAACTGATAATATAACTTAAATGCATCTATGTAATGCATTTCTCTTGTGCGTAGATCAAATCTGCGGCACTCAGCACTCAGGCACTCAGCCTTTTAAGCTGCTATGCTATTTTTACTAACAACAAAATCATCTGCAGCAAAAAGAAAACCTATTTGCGTGCTACGAAGACAATCTTCTGACCTCTGACCATTAGATCATATTTCTCATTAATTTTGCTTACTATGTTCTGTCGTATTTAAATGTATAATTGTTATTTTGGTCATTAAATTATTATTATTATTCAATGAATACACTAAATTAAATATCAATAATGACACTTTGGGTTACCACTCACAATTTTAAGTCATAATAATAATTCTGCTATTATTCACATTTCCTTAGTGACATCACGTGGGATGTAAGAGGATGTATACTTGTTGTCCATCCGACTTACGGGGCAACCTCCCTGCTTTAGAAAAGCAACCGACTATGACATATTTACTAAAGGTCTTAGGCACTCAGCCTTTTAAGCTGCTATGCTATTTTTACTAACAACAAAATCATCTGGAGCAAAGAGCAAATCTATTTGCCTGCTACGAAGATCTTCTGACCTCTGACCATCAGATCATATTTCTCATTAATTTTGCTGGCAGCTGATACTTACTATGTTCTGTTGTATTTAAATGTATAATTGTTATTTTGGTCATTAAATGATTATTATTATTTTTATCTCTCTTAAATCACGGGTCAAACCCAGTCATTTGATAGGCGTGCGCGGGGACATAGATCCAACGTGTAGAGGCCCCTTTGAGAAGTCTGATGTAATGTTGTATGCCCGCCGTGACCCGCTCCGGGATATGTCAATGGAACGACATACCCATGAGCAGGTCTCAGCAGGCGTTGAGACTATTGCGAAGTGTGATGGAAAATAAATGGGTTATGGAAATGAGATCGGGGTGATAGCCCGGTATTTAGATCACTATTTAGCCCGGTATTTAGAAGAGGGACGGACGCCTGCCATTATTATGATTCAATGAATACACTAAATTAAATTTCACTAACTAATGGCACTTGGGGTTACCACTCACAATTTCAAGTCATATTAATAGTTCTGCTATTATTTATATGTGATAGCAAAGAATAAGGATAATGTTTGACAATTGCAATGCGATAATTCTTAATGCATCTAATAGCATAAAATAGTACAAAATTCAAATTGTCAAGGGAAATACCTTAAACATGTAGAAACACCTGCATAAATAAAAAGATACAGTATAATAAGTTAGTTAAGAAAACTATTACTAAGATTTATTGGAAAATGTACTAATATTATAAAGCCAACAAAATAGATAGAATATAATAATAAAATACTTTATTTCAAATAATTAAAATCCATACATAACCAATTCATAATTATATAATTTTTAAAATATTGAAATGAATTAAATTTTGTACACAGGTCAGTTCTATTATAATGTATAATTTAGTTTAATAATGGAATTGAATGTCAAAAATTAATTTATCTAATCTCATACTGAAATCTACACATTAAAAAACTAAACACAGTATCTTAATGACAGTCTTTATTCACAAGCTATCAAAATAAATTTAAAAAAATATTTTATCTAATCTCATACTGAAATTTACACATTAAAAAACTAAACACAGTATCATAATGACAGTCTTTACGCACAAGCTGTCAAAATAAATTTAAAAAGTTATTTTTCGATACAGCTCTTCTATGGACAACTGTATCGTAAAATAACTTTTTTACCATTTCGATACAGCTTCAGCCCTGGATACAGGTATTTTAAACAGGTTGCAATGCAAATACATTGCAACTATGCAAATTTTTTCTACATAATCTGTGAACGCGGCGCCGCGCGGCGCCGCGCGGCGCGTCGCGCATGCGCACTACGCATGCTCGATCTGCAAATGGATTTTTATGTAAGAATTATAGCTGATAGATTAACTTCAAGGTTGTATTTAAAATATTATTATCATATATTTCATGAGATTAGATAAAGTAGTGTATGAAACTGCACATAATTAGGTATTAAAATACTCGTGTGGTATTATTATAACACTCGCCTTCGGCTCGTGTTATAAACTCACACTCGTATTTTAATAACCCTTATTATGCAACAGTTTCATAAACTACTATTTCGATACAGCTCTTAGTTGGACAACTGTATCGTAAAATAACTTTTTTACCATTTCGATACAGCTTCAGCCCTGGATACAGGTATTTTAAACAGGTTGCAATGCAAATACATTGCAACTATGCAAAATTTTTCTACATAATCTGTGAACGCGGCGCCGCGCAGCGCGTCGCGCATGCGCACTACGCATGCTCGATCTGCAAATGGATTTATATGTAAGAATTATAGCTGTTAAATTAACTTCATGGTTGTATTTAAAATATTATTATCATATATTTCATGAGATTAGATAAAGTAGTGTTTCATACACTACTTTATACTGCACATAATTAGGTATTAAAATACTCGTGTGGTCTATTATAACATTCGCCTTCGGCTCATGTTATAAACTCACACTCGTATTTTAATAACCCTTATTATGCAACAGTTTCATAAACTACTATTATGCAATGATTGTAACTAGTTAATTCATGTCAAATACATAAATATATAATTAAATTGAATATGCTTTATTTGCGCGATAATAAGTACAGATAGTACAATTAAAAGTCAAAGAGTTTGGTTGAAGGAACTAGGGTTTTAAATTTAAAATTATTTTTATTGTTGGATAGCTCATATATCGCGAAAGACTATATAACATCATACTATGACCAATAAGAGCCGAGCACCAATGAAAAATGCTGCAAAAATGGGAAAGATAAATTCTCTTCTGGTATGCAGACGGGTGCGTTCCCACTATGTCGTAACGGTTAATTTATCGTCGGACGACTATCGTTTCTAGCTGTTCCCATTATAACGACTGTATGTCGTCAAAATTTTTTATTGTTTACCGACTATCGTATCTAGCTGTTCCCATTGGATCGCAATGACATTTTATCGTTTTACGGCAGTCGTGTCGTTTACACATCATTAGCAACCTACAAATCTAGAGTCGCCACTACGTTCTCGCAACGACGAGACTATATTTTTTTCGTGGCTACGATAAATTTGCCGTCACGGTTTAGTCCGACTAAATATCGTTTTACGATTGTCGTGCTAACCGTTCCCACTGATGACAATTCGTCACCGCAAAAAATGTCGTAGACGACAGTAAATCGCGTCGTTCTATATGTGAACACCCCCATATAAATATATAAGTCACGACACTTAAAACTACACGATTATTTGTCGTCACGACAAAGTGGGAACGCGCCCTAAGTTGCATGAGTCAGCTGGTATAATAATATACTGATTGTAGTTCTCTTTATGTCTGAGTTTGTTTGTCTGTCAGCAGGGTGCACCTTTATTTATTATTAATTTATTATTATTTTCATAAAATATATAGGTACCTGATATCCATTTTTGTTTCACACTATTTTACAATACAGAATCAGCTTTTAATTATTTAATTGAAAATTTATTACATTGTCAGCCATAATATTGTAATATGTTTACAAAAACTTTTGACATGGCATTCCTTTCAGTATAATATAATATACAAACTAAATTGTAATTGTTGTATTATCTGATAATAAAAAAAAAGAACAATTTTGGCAAGTTTCATTTCTTCGTCAATGGTCAATGAAATGCTAGTCAATAGAAAAAAATGCCAATAAAAAAAAGAATATTTTATTAATAAAATTGTATTGACGTGTCTAAGTCCTCACAAGGGCCCAATGACAATAAATAATTTAATTTCATTTCATTTTTCAATATTTGCTTCGTGCTGCATTCACACCCGTGATCCTTAGTGGGAAAGTATCCAACACTTACTTGTATGTATCTACATACAATAATTTCTATAAACAAACTATATGTGTTCAAAATGAAGGTAGCAATTATGTGGAAATTAAAGATAAAAAAAAAATAAAAGACTGATTTGTAAGCACTGTGAGTGCCTTATCTTGTGTGTGGCCACACATCTTGTGATAAGTGATTTTGAAATTAAATAACTGTTTGAGAATATCACACATAGAAGTATGTTGTCTGTATATGATCGGTACCTCTTGATAATTAACTGTTTACTTCTTGTGTGAAAAAATTTCATGTGAGTGATCACAATGCCATCGTCTTTGATGCTTAGTAATGTTGCGATCGGAAATTCGGCATCTTGCTCCTCTGTGTCCAAAGCAAAGCAAGCAATTTAATTTTCACTTTTATTTCAAGGTTTTCCCAGGAGACTACAGTATGGGGTTCTTTAAGGCGTAAAGGGGTTTTAACAGGGTCGGCAACGTGTACCCTTAGAAGTCATGTCTCTGGTGTCTCAAGCGTCCATAGGCTGAGATGTCTGCTTACCATCGGGCAGGTCGTACGCTTGTTTGTCACCCTAGTCTGTAAAAGAAATATTGTTTGAATAAGTTAATGCTCAAGTCAATTTCGCTTTAAGCTTTTTACCTTATGCAAACTGATGCAATCTCTCCTCGTACTTCATGGTTCAATACCGTCCGTGAGCTTAGAATCATATACAATCCTCAGAGCTTGCCTCTAAAGTCTCATCATTCACCAGCATCACTGCTGGTATGCCGCCTGGCCCACTGGACTCTAGGGAGAGTAGCGTGTTCGACATCTCGCTGCGTAATAGAGACCTCCGGCTTGAGCTGCACTGCACCACAGGATAAGTGGCACGGCGTCACCTTTATTCAACGTTGAGTTAGAGGCAAAGAGCTTTCTCCTTAGCACTATAGGCTAGACTGTCACCCGGTTTTCGCAGTGCTGGCAACGTCGACTGGCAGAAGTTTCTCTCAGCAGATTTGGCGAGTGACCATAAAGTACGGCTCCTAGAAGGGTGACTTGTAAATAGCTTATCAATCTTTGGCTCTCTTTTACTGAATTTCGAGTCGGCATTACATTTGCGTTTCAATTAAATCAGAGACATTAGGATCCCCTTTAATAACGAGCCGTGGTCTAAACGTCGTCACGCAGCTTGCTTGAGGAGCCTCGCTTCACTGCAAAGACGATTAAACCACGTTTTTCAGCCCTCGCAGCTAAGATTACGTCAGTCACTGCGGTTGCGCAGGAAATCCTACTGCCTCCACATGTACGATGGGTAGAATTCATGCAGTTCATCTCAGTCTGCTGACCTACCACATAAGACGTTATCCAGCTGGTCGAGGTAGATCGGGCTTAGCGTAGGGCACTTAGGTCCGGATGAGACAATGGTCCGATGTACTTCATTACATTCATTAGGGAGGCATTCGCGTGTGAGGTCATCGCGTTAATAACCCCCGCCGCTAGCTCTTTCTTTTAGCCTTTTAATTGCCACCTCGACCTCATGAAGAAGGATGTCCGGCTCATAAACTTTAAAGTCCCTCCTATCTTCAGTAGCAAGCTGTTCAGTTTCGCTATATAACTGTTGGCTTGGCAGTAACTTCTCCATCTCTCCAACACGGCGTCTTTTTCCATGATCAAGGAACCCTGTGCGTCCACTATAGTCCAGCTCTTACATTTGAAATCCTTGGTCAATAGCTTTACCTTGCGGAACATATCCTTGGGATGGCCATGGTTAGAGTTCTTTTCTATTTCGTCACAGATCGAATCTATATAAACGGTCTCGTCTGCATAACCTTTGAACCTTACGGTGCAGTTGTTTGTATACTTGCATCTGTGTATCAGATGCAAGTCCCGATTCCTTACAAGCTTTTCGTTCCAGGATAACAGACCATGTTTCTTCAGACATCCAAGCGAAAAAGAACACGGAGTAGTTTTTTAGGATTGTTTTTTAAGTAGGCGCCAGCTGCCAGTACTATTTTGTATGGGGGTATTATTGCGAATCGTCTGCGTACATTGCAAATTATGTTTCATAATTCACAAAATTTATCGAATTAAAACAAAATTGAATTGAATTGAAAGATGACTTATCTAGGGAGAGTAGCGTGTTCGACATCTCGCTGCGTAATAGAGACCTCCGGCTTGAGCTGCACTGCACCACAGGATAAGTGGCACGGCGTCACCTTTATTCAACGTCAAATAAATTAACAATATCTAATTTTGTTTTAATTCGATTGACAATTGACAATGACAATTGACAATGACAATTGACAATTACAATTGACAATGACAATTGACAATGACAATTGACAATGACAATTGACAATGACAATTGACAATGACAATTGACAATGACAATTGACAATGACAATTGACAATGACAATTAACAATGACAATTGACAATGACAATTATATATATATATATATATTGACAATGACAATTGACAATTGTCATTGTCAATATATATATATATAATACTATATGATTACTGTGAACCTACATTGTATGTAAAAAGAACTAGTGTCCGACCGAATGTTCGGTTTCGGTCGAGTTTCGGCAAAAATAACGAGTTTCGGTTTAGTTTCGGTTTCGGCGGCAAACCTGCCGAAACTACGACCGAAACCGAAACTTCATTCGGGAGTTCCCGCGCTGTGCTCGGTCATGTTCGGCGCAGTAAATTCCATCCAAGCGACGAAGACATTTTGCCGCGTCCACGTACCTAATCATGTCGTGACTTGTTTGCGTTTGCAGTGCGTTTTGTTTATTATTTGTGAGTTTTCGTGTGATTTGTTTTGAATAGGCTATTTGACTAACATTTTTTTCGGTTTGATATGTAGGGACGTCTCCGTAATATAACCATAGGTGAAAGAATTACTTCGATAGCACAAAAATCTCTCGAGATATGTTAATTTGAAAATCACAATTTTTAGACTGCCCCAAAACGCTCCATACAAAAGACTACCGAATTATGACGTCACAGGTTTGTATTTTGTATGCATCAAATCAGAAATTTGTATGATAGCTATGTTAAAAATTACGTTTATGAAATTAGTATCATAATAAAAGTTATAGCATTTTTTTATTGCTTCTCCAATGGAAGTATTATTTTTTAATAATTTCATACTTTTAAAATGGACTTTCCCGCCAAACTTTGATCGACGTTAAAAAAAGTCTGACTGAAGATATTAGAATGAAAGTTTGCAGATCTTTATAGTTTTGTGTATTTTACGATATTGTTAATTTATTTGTACAATTTTTAAACAATGGAAAATAGTCTATTCGGTAAGGTTTATCTTGAGATATTGTATTAAGGGTAGGTAGTAAACAAAAGTCTGAAAATCGTCATGGGTATTGTTTTAAAACAATAACGATTTTGAAATTCAACGTGACTAACGTGACCATCATCCTCTATTGGGGTGCGATGGGATTCAAATCTAAAATGGGGTGAAAAAGTCTGAAAATCTTCATGGATATTGTTTTTATGGTTTATAGGGTCTGTGATGACGAAAAAACACTATTTTATAATCAAATGTAGCCGACGTGACATAAAATAACCCCTGTGTGGATGCGATGGGGTTGAAATGTCATAATATCCATAGGGGTGTTGATTCTATAGTTTTTTGGGACGTCAATTATGAAAATAGTATCGATGTTAAATATACTGTAGTGAACACGTAATTACCTAATAAGATTTTTCAAATTTTACCCCTAAGAGGGTGAAACGGAGGGACAATTGTGGAAAGAATTTGTTTGTGGAAAGAAGATTAATTGGACTATTTTATCCTAAACTTTACACGAGTACTTCTATAGATAAATGAGTAAACACGTGTTTGCCCCGAATTTCACGCGAGCCGCGGGCGAAAGCTAGTCTAAATATATAAAAGAAGAAACTGACTGACTTATATATCAACGCACAGCCCAAACCGCTGGGTCTAAAGATTCCAAATTTGGCAAGTAGGTTCCTTATGACGTCTAGGGATGCACTAAGAAAGGATTTTTCAAAAATCATCCCCTAAGAGGGTGAAACGGGGGTTCATTTCAGGATTTTTAAAAATTCAACCCCTAAAGGGGTCAAATAGGGTGATAAAGTCTGAAAATCGTCATGGGTATTGTTTTTATGGTTTATCGGGTCGCTGATTACGAAAACAACAACGATTTTAAAATTCAAAGTGGCCGTATCGTGACCATCATCCCCTATTGGGGTGCGATAATAAGCGATCGGCGCTCACGCCTGGGCCATGAGCCACCTTTCACTACATCAGCTGAAGCCCTTTCCACCAACATATAGATTTTTTTTATCTTCGAATAATTGCGTTAACTATCATTTAACAAATTTTCAGTCGGAAGGAAATGACTGAAAATATTTTTTTTACGTGATTAAGAGTATATCGCTGCCCAATCCACCTACGGAGCGGCAGCTGACGTTTACCATACGGCATAATACAACTCTCTGAAGTATTTCACGAGTTATCGCTTGAGAGGAAATGACTGACAAAATTTACTATCTCCTCGTGAGATTTACTCTCCTCCTAATATATGTGAGTCGGTTGTGAAGAAGCACATTCGGTTGACTAATAGACCAAGGTGATCACGGTTCCGGGGGTATTTAACCGTGACACTTCGTTTACTGCTGATTCGCGCGTTAGATTAGGTACCTAATCCCTACTAATATTACAAACGTGAATGTGAGTTTGATTGTTATGCTTTCACACCGAAACTACTCAACCGATCATCATGAAACTTTGTACACATATTCTTAAAGGTATTAGGACATAATATGATACTTTTAATTAAAAAAAAGTAAACGCGGGCGAAGCCGCGGGTGAAAGCTAGTTTAGTATAACAAACTAATGCATAGATTATAGTAGAATCAAGTCTAACATAACTATCTGAATATTTTGTGGGTAGTTTAACTCATTCGGTAATGCTATACGTAAATAAACAATTAGGTACTTGGTACTTACTAAAGTGCATTAGTGGTGATAAAAGATTTAGAGTTTCAATTTAATAATTATAACCAAGTATCTAGCAATTATAACGTAACGTATTTTTTTTTATAATACGTCGGTTGGCAGACACGCATACGGCCCGCCTGATGTGAAGCGGTTACCGTAGCCATATTTACGATCGCAACATAAAATATCGCTCGCGCGCTGCCACCCCCGCTGCAGACGGAGCATCTCCTCCCTTTCTCGTGACCTCACTCACTCGCAGGAACACAACAACCCTCCAGGGATTTGTTATTTGGCTGCGGTATTCTGTGAGGTGGAGGTACATTCCCCAGTAGGGTAGCTTACGCTCCCTACCTCTCTTTTCGCCAGAGCTTCGTTTGTCAGTCAGCAGGGTGCACCGCGTGCAGGTGAAGTTGGCTTTGATTCAGAGATGTTGATGAACCACTTACACCTCCAATTATAAGAAATGTACCTACATTTAGATAATTGTTACGTAAAAGTTTCGGTTTCGGTTTCGGTTTCGGCCGAAACTGAGACTGTTGCCGAAATTCGGTTTCGGTTTCGGTTTCGGTCGTAAAAACCAGTTTCGGTCGGACACTAAAAAGAACACGGAGTAGTTTTTTAAGTAGGCGCCAGCTGCCAGTACTATTTTGTATGGGGGTATTATTGCGAGTCGTCTGCGTACATTGCAAATTATGTATTCACAAAATTTATCGAATTAAAACAAAATTCGATGACTTAATAGACTTAACTGTTGAACTTATAACCCGTTCATTTACGAAATGTCTGTTACAACTGGATTTTTAGTGCTAAATTGAAAATGAGATTCTTTTTCAATTTAGCAAATTGAGATTGAAAGAGAGAATTATTGTAGAAAATTCTCATGAAGTATTGTAGAAAATAGCTTTGATGAGTCTAGAGTAATATTTTTATGGTATGTCATTTACAATGTAGTAAATGAAAGGAAAAAATATGAGTAGGTACATAAGTACCTACTCATATTTTTTCCTTTCATTCCATGTGACAGATAACTGTCACAAGGAATGAATGAATGAATGAAACATTTATTTGAATCCACAAGCGATCCTTAGAACATCTGAAAGGATTTCGCGAGTAGACATGTCGAAAGATTTAAGAGTGGTAGGATACAGTGTATTTGTAAGCTGCACGACTGGGGAAGTACCTAGACCTCATAGAATTCCACAGCCAAATAAATATTCTCTTGAGGGTTGTTGTTATCCTATGTGTGAGTGAGGTCACCAGAAAGGAAGGAGTTGCTGCGTTGCCAGCGGGGGTAGCGGCGCGCGAGCGATTTTTTATGTTGCGAGCGTTAATATGGCTATAGTAACCGCTTCGCTGATGCGAAGTGGTTACTATAGCCATATTAACGCTCGCAACCTTACACTTACGTACCTTACGGGCGAGCCGCATGCTTATCTGCCACGCAAGGTATTAAAAAAAACACGTAGGTATTAAAAAAAAGTTGAGTACCAAACATTTGTGTGATAGAACAAAAATTTACAGGATCAGTAACATGTGAGTGATGCCTCTGGTGTTGCGAACGTCCATAGGCTGCGATGACAGCTTACATGCTGTTTTCTGTTGATTTAGAAAAAAAAACGAAATAAGTTGTGACTATGACTAAACGGCTGTAATAGATAGTATCTATTGTCATCGCCCTAATGGTTATGAAATAACTTAATAAGGCTTCCTACATATTTTCATTCTTACTTCACTTCGTTATTTAATTTCATAAAAATCCTCTAATGATCTAAAAATAAAATCCTCTAAAAATATATATTTCAGCTATCAAAATACCTACCCATATGATAGAGGTTAATGTGGAAATTGTAAATAGCCATTTTGCGGCGTATTGGTATATTGGTCGGCATATTGGTTTCGAAATGGCCAAATGTACTAATAGAGTGAATACAGCTAATACGAACACTGCGAATAGGGTCAAATTTAACTTGCAAGATTTGATTACACACACCACCATGAAACCAAATAAAACCATGTAATTAAGTTGTTTTTATATGACGGGGGGGACGGGGGGGGGGGGGGGGGGGGGGACGAGCCTCATGGAAAGCAATTAACTACCGCCCATGGATCATCTCCATCACTGCCCATGGATCATGGATCAGCAACACGAAGGGGTCGCCGATCCGTTGCCAGCCAGCGCATCCTTCCTCTCTTTCTGGTGACCGCACTCACTCTCAGGAATACAAAAATCCTTAAGAGAATTGTTACTTGGCTGCGGTACTCTGTGAGATGGAGGTACTTTTCCAGTCGGGTAGCTTAAAAATTACGCTATGCCCTACATCTCTTTTCGCTACTTATGTAACTTTAATCAAAAAATTTGAAAGGGAAACACTTCGACCTCAACACATTTTACTGACATTACTCAATACTCAATACTCAATATCTTTATTGCATTTCATATGTAGTACATAGTTATAAGGATGTTAATACAGTATACAGATTATTACATACATATGAACCCTGTTGGGCATTGCAAAGATGTGTTAGCGGTTTTTGAGGTACGGCAGATGGATTTAGGCGTTTCTCTGATTATTACTTTTTATTAAAAAAAAAATCATAATATGACAATTAATCTTATGTATATGTAAAAAATGTGTTTGAGAAAAAAAAATACATTTAGAACAAAATTAAAATAAGTTTTGATGTCAATCATTGTCTATTCATTGTTAATATTAATATTTTGTCTATTTATGTAGGTATTATATGAATGTCTATAATTTATAATAATCATATTATTTTAGTCATAAAGTATGTTAATTTAATTTCAATGATATGTCAATAATAATAATATTTCATTAGTTTATAAAAATATATTTGAATATTCGTATGTCAAACAAAATTATTTGGTCATGTTTAATAGTAGTACTAATGTTTATTTATTTACATAATTTTTTGTCTTTATCGTTTAGAAATTCGTCTAAGGAATAATAGCTTTTCTGTGTTAAAAACTGTTTCAGTTTATTTATGAATTGCTTCTGGTTGTCTTCTGTTTTGAACTCGTCCGGCAACGCATTATAAATTTTTATAGACATAGACAGTGGACCTGAACAGACTAGTTTGAGTTTCGAAGTTGTTGGTATTAATTTGTCTTTGTATCGAGTAGGATAGCGTCGGGGTAAATCTCCTATTTTTGTGTAAAAATGAGGATACTTTTTTACGAATTTACAGGCTTCCAAAATGTACATGCTAGGTAAAGTTAATATTTTTAATATTTTGAAATATGGTTTGCAGCTTTCTCTGGCTTCAATATTTTCTATTATTCTAATACATTTTTTCTGTAAAGTAAATAATGTGTTTGTGTCTGTACTATTACCCCAAAGAATGACTCCGTAATTAAGCCACGCATAGGCATAAGCGAAGTAGGCTGTGATTGAGGTTTTTTTATCAGTGGATTTTTTGAGTTCCCTAAGTGCATAAATAAATTTAGACAGTTTCATTGCTATGTTATCGACATGAACCTTCCAATTGATATTACTATCGAGTGTTAATCCAAGTAGAGTAAAATTTTCTACACACTCGAGTTTGATCCCGTTATACTTGAAATCGACATTAAGAGCCTGCTTTTGATAAGGTCTGTATTGCATAATTTTTGTTTTTAAAAAGTTAATTTCTAAATTGTGGTCTTCTAACCAGGCTACTATTGTGTCCAAGATGTTTGTAAGTTTTTCGTCAAAATTATCGGTCATTGAATAAGGTGTCAGTATCGAAATGTCGTCTGCAAAGAGAACACTTGTTTGGTTTATGTTCTTTGGGAGGTCGTTTATGTAAAGTAAAAACATCAAACACCCAATTACGCTACCCTGAGGAATAGAGGAATTTAAAGTTTGTAACTCTGATCTTACTGTCATTATTTTCCCGGTCTTATGGTCATAGCTTTCTATTTCTACGTATTGTCTTCGGTCTTGTAGATATGATTTAAGCCAATCGTAAGCTAAGCCCCTTATTCCCACTCCGTATAATTTATTTAACAAAATATTATATTGCACTTTGTCATAAGCTTTTGTCATGTCTAGCAAGATTCCAATTGCATATTTTTTCGCTGGTACTAATGACAATGACGTCGACGTTCTCGGATCAATATTGAGTGTATAAAAAAATTAATGTGGTGCACCCCGTGCCCCATGCACATTGCATCTGCGGGAATGCAGGTAATTTTGATTGGGTCTGGTAGATAAGGTAGATACATTATTATTATTTATATAGTTGTCTTGGCCAACTTGCCAGAAAAAAATTTTTGAAAAGAAAACCTTAGTAGTGTAATTACTTAATAGGTTGACGACGTCACACTGTGACTCACACAGTAGAAATATAAGATGCAAAAATTCGTCAGCAACACAAACCTTCCTGGTAGCTCAGTTGGAAGAGCACTCGACCGGTCATCGAAAGGTCGTGGGTTCAAATCCCACCTAGGCGGGGCAGGTGAATTTTTCCATTTTTCAAAAAAGGTAGATACATATTCTATCTGTTGCAAAAATTTTTTTTATGCCTATTTGGTTTTAGTACGTGTGTGACCGACTTTTGTTCGGTGTTTGTGTGTGTGTTCAGAGAAAACAAATTTTCCCTGAAATGAAATCTGACTCGATCGGTTTTTTATTGCCCCCGTAAACTCCTATATTGTAAATTTTGACATATATGTATGTATACAAGAATTGCTGATTAATATTATTGGATACGGCTGTAAAGAAAATTAACCCAAAATTAGTTATGACCAGAATATCAAACCGTTTTATGCTAAAACGGACAATGTGTATGAGCTAGTGGTGCTACTATAATTTATGTAACGAATTACGTAACGAAGACATTAACTTTATGGGAATCAAACACTTTGGAACTGTTACCATTGTTCCGAAACTCAGACTTGTATACGAAAGTGACTCTTATGTCACCTTTATAGTTGTTAACTATTAAGCTTCTATGAGTCAGCTCAAATGACTTCACTGTAGCTTTATCAGTTTCAATGAAACTCTGTATTATTATGTAGATAGTATGAGCCAGCGATCGCCCGAGAACTGAGTTGCACATAGTTGGCAGTACAGTGTTAATATTTAGTCATTTTCACAAGCGTTTATACTAATTAACCGTATTAGTTGCGCGGTTCTCTTGTTAAACCACAGCATTCATATGTGTTGTTCAACATGGACAAACTGTGGAAAATTGTCACATCAAAACATTGTGCGTTTCTTCTACTTTAACATATTATTCCACTCTCATATGAATTTTTAATTAGTGTAGCGTTTTGAGGCCATTTACATTGTATATTTGGAAAGACAAATAGTTATTTTCAATCTCACATTCAGTGCCTAATGGTTGTTAAATTGTGTCTCCGATATTAGACAAAAAGTGTTATATTGCAAAGTTTTCTTAATAAATAATAATTTACAGGGTTCACACCAAAAAGAGCGGGCTATGACTTAGGACGCGCAATAAAAATGGAAGTGGTCCAAGATGGTCGCTATGAGCAGAGAGAAAATCTGCCTGGGAGCAGTGCGGACAGCGACGCATCCAGCAGCGTGTTCGAGAGTAATGACAGCAGCGAGGACTTGGACAAAACCTCTGACGATGAAGATCTAAGAGAGGACCTCCAGAAAACCATCCCAGAATGCTATAAATCCGATTCTAATTTTTCATCACAAACTCCGAGCGATTTCAACGATGACGAATTTCAAGCAACAGCCCTGTGCCAATTTATGGACATATTAAACGATTTAGACGAAGTTTTAGACAAGTCCCTATTGGCTTGTCTAGACGATGGCACCAAATGTTTTGACAGTGACGAAGAAGATCTCATTTGTAAGATTAAAGAATGCATTGGTGAGTCGGCTGAATTGCCAGATAATTCGGAGGGCCCTAGCTCTATGGACGATAATACTCAAGTGGTAGTTGCACACGTGCTGCCATCGGCACCATCGTTAGAGGAAGTGGATACTGAGGAGGCTCATGAGAGAGTGAATCTCACTAATCTCGGTCGTTCTAAGAGTTTTACAGATTTATCAGATAGTCATAGACAAGCTTTAGTGTCTTTAGAGCGACCGGGTACTACGACCGATAGTATACGTAATTCTATGAGAAGACTTGATCCTATAGTTCTACCGGCGATATCGACTGAAGATGCTTGTGAACCTTTAACACTGCCAGTGATATTGTTTTTGGAGCATCATGTGAATATGAGGCCGACAAGCGCGCCAATACAATTACAAGTTACTGCTGCAAATCTTAGTAGTGAGGGTACTTCAGGGCCGCTGATCGTAGGGCGCCGTGCTTTGCTCATGAATCGGACTCTTTCGCTACCGTCTCCGGGGGAGAGTGACGTCACCACGGGGGATTGGACAGGACGAAATACTGCTCGAAGCATAGATAGTACAACGTCTAGTACCTCGACGGGGTCCTTAGACGCAGTTCCGGCTGTGAATCAACCTACTGGTGTCACTGAAGAGAGGTAAGATTTAAAAATGTAGGTTGACTTAAGGCTACGACTTGACGATTTTGAAGACAGGGATTTGGATTTTTGTCAGCTATTATAAAACATACGAATGTAATTTTTGATTATCTGATATTTGATGGAATGATCTTTATTTTGTAAGTTGCCGTTACATGATTTTTTTCATGAGGAATGAACCAAGAGCAGCACGCCTTTTCTTATGATATAGGTATCATCAGTATGGAATATTTCGTTCATATTCTTTATACTACGTCGGGTGCCAGACAAGCATAAGGCCCGCCTGATGTGAAGTGGTTACCGTAGCCATATCAACGCTCGCAACATGAAATATCCCTCGCGCGTTGCCACGTCTGCTTCCAACACAGCCTTTCTGGTGACCTCGCTCACTCGCAGGAACAAAACCACCCTCAATGGAATTGTTATTTGGCTGCGGTATTCTGTGAGGTGGAAGTGCTTCGCCAGCCGAGTATCTTACAAATACGCTGCACCCTACTTCTCTTTTGCTTCTTTCTTTGTCTTCTTTCGCTAGTCGGCAGGGTGCACCACGTGCAGGTGAGGTTGACTTTGGATCTGAAGATCATGGTGAGTCACTTGCACCCCAAAATCGTTTCGATCAGTTTATCAATGCGTCACCTTAAATTTCGAAAGTGATTGCCTCAAATATCTTTGAGTGATGTCATTGTGATTCATATAGTCATTAACATTGTGATAGTTTAATCCCGTTAATTTACCTTTTATTGATTTTTCTCAGAAATGAGGAGACTGAAGAACCTCCTTTTGGAGTTTGGCCTCATCGCATGAGCGCTATGTTGGCGTGCCTGAGTTGTACTGTAGGAATATTTAACATTTCAAGATTCGCAATGTTCAGCGTTCATTTTGGAGGTAAGAATCTCATTAGGTAGCTTTTATCACTTCTGCAGACCAATTCTTCAATTATTGTAATTAGTAAGTTGACCGAATCGAGATAAAATTGTGAATTGATTAAAATCATATATTTGATTTCATTGATTAATTATAATCAATTGTTATTGTTGGTATTTATAAAACAAAAGACCCATATTGGCAAGTTTCTTTCAAGCATTTCTTCTTCGACAATGGTCAATACCAAAATGCTAGTAGACAAAAATATGAACATTACTAGTAAAAATGTGTAAGGCGTGTCTTAAGTGCCCACAAGGGCCCAATGACAGAAAAAATAATTTCATTTCATTTCAATATATTCTTAGTTTGTTTAATTCTCGGTCATATTTCGATATTATTCCTACTTAAATTAAACTTTGAAGTTTCATATTGTGTTACGAGAATACCAAATTTCAAATTTGTGAGATCGAAACTGAATTTTCACTATATTTTATCTAAGAGAATTGCCCTTCAGGTTTTTGAATTATCCATCTGAAAAATCTCGTCTATCAAAGTTTTGTTTTGATATTTGAGGAGACACAAAATACATTAGCACTGTATTGGGTGATGCCCTGCATTCCCTTTAGAAGCAGGTTCAGGAAAACAAACAAATTTTACTGTGGGAATCATTGTCAAATTTAAGTACAAAATGGGCATACCTATTGTACTAGAATATATGGAGTAACAGATTGACTGCTAGTCCTTATAATAAAGATTGTTTGTTTTCGTGTACTGATATCGTTCTTAAAGAATGCAGTAATTTCCTTTTTGAACTTTGTATACCGTTATTTTATGTTACTTGTAAAATATTTTATTTTTTGTTTCAGCGAGCTTCATAATACAGTTCTTTATATTGTCGTTTTTGATTGGAATACCATTATTTACTCTGTACTTATGTTTGGGCCAAGTATTAGGCTCTGGTCCCGTGGACATGTGGAGAATATCGCCGATATTCCAGGGTGTTGGAGTATCGCTTCTCATCACCCAGGCTGTTATTGGAATGTACAGCATAATTGGACTGTCGTGGATATTCGTGTACTTGCGCGACTCCTTCATAACATCCGACGATAAATACAAATGGGCATTGCCACACGAATTTGGATTCGAAGGTGAGTTATGGACGTGGTAATTTAAATATTTGTCCAACAAATGCTGACCAAACAATGAACAAATTACCGGAAATGTGATTGAAGGCCGTCGATGCGACTGTCAATGTAGTCAATTACTGTTTTTGTCGATTTACTCTCAGACGCGTAGAGAGTTTTATTGTAACCGTCATCTCAAACAATACTATTTTATTGTAGACAATTTTTTAAATGATGTAGAAGTTTTGTTACCTAATTATTTATGTCGGTTTGATTGAATGGTCAGTACAGCACTGCCAGTTTAATTCAACCAGATTTAAGTTTCTTTTTTGCCGAAAAATACAAAATTACCATTTATTAGTAAATTTCTTATTGATTAATATTATATTAGCAAATTATGAACTTTACGTGTAATAGGGTTTAATTGATAAATCATTGCTAAGTTCGTAAAAATACGTTAAATCGTTTTTAAGACATGTATTTTGTCAATAAAAAGTAGTTCAAGAGTAAAATATCAAAGATTGTTGTTGCATTTTTATTTGTGCTCTGTTTTGCAATTCTATTCATAGCAGAATTTTATTCACCAGCAGCAACAGCTCTATCTTACGAGCTCGATGTATAATCAATTATTTAATGAACTAAAGTAATTCCCGAAAGAGAGTATACATATATTATACGTCGGATGGGATATATTGTAAAATACACAAAAATAGAACGATCTGTGATAAAATTTTAATAGTTTACGTCCGATTTGTTTTCACGGTCGATCAAAGTTTTGGTGGAAAGTCCATTTTTAAAGGATGAAATTATTTTACCGTTGGGTAAATAATAAAAGTGCTGTTTTGTCACAACACATTTTAGATGAATGCATATAAAACATGTATGAGACGTCATAGTCTAGTAGCCTGTGTTATAGAGCAGACTGGAGCGTTTTCAGAAATACAACGGGAAAGTCCAAAATTGTGATTTTTAAATTAAATATTTCCAGAAGTTTTAAATTTTATGCTATCGTAGTAATTTTTATACATATAGTTATATTACTGTGACGTCTTGATATACAAAAAAAAGTAAATGCATGTACGTTTAAGTAGTCTATGCCACTATCTGACCTTCAAACTATTTTTATCCAAAAAAGCACATCGATCGATTGGCTTTTGACTTCACGGAACGATAAATGAAGTTATTTCATACAATTATATGTTATTATTTCCAGACCCTGCTTTAAAAAACACGACTATAAAAATACAAGAGACGTTGCCCCAGTATTTCCACGGCGAAGTCCTTCAAAGGAACCTTGGGACTAATTCCTTCGGCACAATAAAGTTCCAAGTTGCATTCGACTTGGCCGTTGTGTGGATGATCGTGTTCGTCTCGCTGAGCAAAGGATTGAGATCTTACGGCAAGGTAAAGTAATATAACAATTTAAATGTTGTTTTCAGAACTTTTCTTCTGTCCGTCACATTATCAGCCCCCTTACCACCAACTCTTATTTGCGATTCAATAACTGAATGGAAAGCTTATTCATTTATATCACTCTATTTCAAATGGAATAGAGTCGCTTATTCATTGG
Organism: Hypsopygia costalis; assembly: GCA_937001555.2. Classification (NCBI taxonomy): domain Eukaryota; kingdom Metazoa; phylum Arthropoda; class Insecta; order Lepidoptera; family Pyralidae; genus Hypsopygia; species Hypsopygia costalis. The sequence goes on from OW443335.2 coordinate 9,682,356, forward strand.
TATGAATAAGCATTCTATTCAATTATTGAATCGCAATTAGAGATGGTGGTAAGGGGGCTGGAGTGTACGTTGATCGGGCTTTTATTTGGAAGTTTTTTTTTATGTCATCGGAGGACAAATACGGTAGCTTTAAAGACGCTTGCAGTACAAGGAGTATTGCTCGTGTATTGGTACCGCCGTTGAACGTCGTATTCTTAACTGCAGGGCAACGATAGTGGTGAGCCACTTATATCCCATCACGTCATATACAATGACAGCGTTGACATACGGTCAACGCTGTCATTGTATATGTTGACATACGGTCCAATAAGACCTAATCTAAGGAGGGGGTAAAATCAGTTTCCTTTATTGGTAATAAGGGTAACAACATTGAAAAGGTTAGGAAACGCTGCTAGATGGTCCGATGACCTAAAGAGAGCGGCTGGGAGCGGCTGGATGCGGAAGGCGGAGGATCGTATCTGGTGGAAAGCATTGGGGAAGGCTTATATCCAGCAGTGGGTAGATACAGGCTGATGATATACGAGTACATTCATTTGTATATAGTTGAAACCTCCACAATTTGAAGTTCAAGATTTTCAGTTTCTACAATATATGTGACAAGAAAATGTTTAAAATCAAACGACATATTAGATAGTTTTTTATTATTTATTTATTTATATAATTAGGGGCGTATGTGGCTTACCACGAGGGGTGTAAGAGGTTCACCACGTAAAGACAAAGCCAACCTTGCCTGCACGTGGTGCCGCCCTGCCGACTAGCGAACAAGGCTCTGGCAAAAGAGAGGTAGTGTACGGCGTATTTGTAAGTTGCCCGAGTGGGGAAGTCTTCCACCTCGCAAAATACCGCAGCCAAATAACAATTCCCTTGAGGGTTGTTATGTTCCTGCGAATGAGTGAGGCCACCGGCGGGGGCGGCGCGGCGCGCGAGCTATATTTATTGTTCTATGCGATAATATGGCTCTGTCACCGCTTCACATCAGGCGGGTCGTATGCTTGTCTGCCACCTGTCGTAGTATAATAAAAAAAAATATTCAGTTATAATCAGGTGAGTTTGGCAAGCTGTATTTTCTTTCAAACACTTGGCCAAACCTGTTTATGCATTGTATACATTTTAGTATGGAGGAGCTCGATGGCGTCGTTACGCGTGGCAGTCTAATCGATCACGTTAATCAAACAACGTTGACCGTAGCCTGTCCATGGATGGGTTTATATATCTCGAGCTCCGTGCTTGGGAGGGCACGTTAAGCCATCGTACCCGGCTGTTGTCGTTAGATGACAATCGTTAAGCCATAAGGCGGCTTGAGAACACTGACCTCCGCCAACCCGCGGTTGAGCAGCATGGTGGAGTATGCTCCAAACCCCTTTGATTGTGGGATGAATTAGGGTAGACGAATAAGAAGAATACATTTTATTGGTGTAACAACCATTGGTGCTGCTAATCAATTTTTTTTTTATACTACATCGGGTGGTAGACAAGCATACGGCCTGCCTGATGTGAAACGGTTACCGTAGCCATATTAACGCTCGCAACATAAAATATTGCTCGCGCGCTGCCACCCCCGCTGCCAACGCAGCATCTCCTTCCTTTCTTTCTGGTGACCTCACTCACTCGCAGGAACACAACAACCCTCAAAGGAATTGTTATTTGGCTGCGGTATTCTGTGAGGTGGAGGTACATTAGCCAGTAGGGTAGCTTACAATTACGCTCCCTACCTCTCTTTTCGCCAGAGCTTCGTTTGTCAGTCAGCAGGGTGCACAACGTGCAGGTGAAGTTGGCTTTGGTTCAAAGATCTTGATGAACCACTTACACCCCAAAAATAAATATACCATTTTGTTTGCAGGTGGTTTACAGTTTTACATTTCTACCAATATGCGGCACACTCGTCCTATGTACGAAATTGCTCACTCTCATACCGTACGATACAGTTATAAATATATTCTCGGAGACCGAATGGAGCGAGTTCTTTATGAACAGTAACGTAAGTATCACTAATTAGTACTAACAGCATTGTTTTAATAGCATGTTAATAGCATTGAGGAAAGGCTTACCATTAAGTTGATGTATGCTTATTTGTCACTTTAGCTGTATAAACATGTATATATTTAAGGTGTTTTTGCACTAATTCGTTTTCAATTACTACTTGTACCTTATGGACGTAATCGCCTAAAAATACTAAATAAAAAAAAGTTTTACTTTTTTTTTTTAGAACTTAGAAAATTGAAATTATGCACATATTTTCTATTTATCATGTAGGCAAGTAGTTTCCTAACGAATCCATGAGCGTGTGGCGCAGCGTTGCCAGATTTTAGATCAAAACGGGATTTTAAACTTGTAAAAGTGGGACACGTTTGAAAAAAGCGGGACAATAAATAAATATAGTTTTTTTTTATAGAATGAATACGCAGTACATAACTCTTTACCCTAAAAAAGCGGGACGTCCCGCCAAAATCGGGATGCCTGGCAACACTGGTGTGACGTCACAATGTCTACTACACAGATCCAAATTTTACGTAAATATTGTGATGTCGCACACGTTCGGATTTGTTAGGGAACTGAAACGTTAACTTTTCCATTCAAATTCAAAAATAATTTTCTGGGAATTCAGTAATTCTACAATTTACACTTCACCCTGTACAGAGTTGGGCAGCGGCCGCTCAAGAGATCTTCCTCACATGGGGGCTGTTAGGCGCGTGTATAATGCAGCTAACTTCGCACAAAAACGCTAAGAGCAAAACCAACGTAGCGCTGCAGAAAGAGAGCGCGTGTATAATCGCCTTTACATTCGCTGTGCTTCTACTCGCTTCGTTCTTGGCCAACACTTGCGTGCAGATACTGAAGAATTATGGATATTTTTATTTACCAGGAAGCTTTGGTAAGTACCATTATAATTATGGTAGGATTTTTTTTTATATATGAGAGGGGGACATACGAGCATGTGGGTCACCTGATGGAAAGCAATCACCACTGCCCATGGAGATCGGCGACACCAAGGGGTCGCCGACCTGTTGTCAGCATATACTCTCTTTTCGCCAGATTCTCTCCTCGTTTGTCAGTCAGCAGAGTGCACCACGTGCAGGGGTTTAGTAGCGAGATGCCTACTATCGGACTTGGTTGACTGTTTTACGTTTTCATACAATTAGTAGCATAACGACTGCTTCAGAAAACCTCCAAATACGTTGCCGCACGCGCCGGGGGCTTCCCGGACTCCCAAAGCCTTCGTAGAGGTGACGAAGTCTGAAACGAACGCAGGTCTTCAGTAACACGATTACAAGATGACGACGAACGAACCGCTCGAGGAATTCGCTTACCATTGCGCTGGGGAATCTCCAGCTTAGGCGTGGAATCGCAAATGCGCGACGTACGAACTGGGTGCTTTTGGTTGGAGAGACGCTTCGACCTGGAAAAAAGGGCGATTCTCTTGGAGGAACGGTTTTGTTGTCTCCACGAATCCCCACTCCAAACCACCATCGAACGTTCTCCAAACTTAAAAACACCTCCACTAATACATAAAGTGATATGCATCGACCGCCATCCCAAACGAAAAAGTAGGCATAGTGCTACTACGTGTTTGGAGGTTTTCTGAAGCAGTCGTTATGCTACCAATTGTATGAAAACGTAAAACAGTCAACCAAGTCCGATAGTAGGCATCTCGCTACAAAATCCGTGCAGGTGAGGTTGGCTTCACAGGTTTTTCTTAGTTTGGAGCTGGATGTTACAATATGATTTTATTTATCTAGGAATATTTATTTAATAATCTAGACATTCATTGCTGAGTTAGCACCGACTTCGCATTTTTTTAAATCAACTGTAAATAATAGGTAGGGGAAAAAGTCTTTTCGCATTATAGTATGTATGAACTTGTAATAAAATCTCTTTGGTTATACCATTTGTATCTGAAAGGTTTTGATATCTTTAAAAAGTTTAAATTTTAAAAAAGATAATTCCAAATTCAAATTAGGTAAATGTGTGATTTTCATTTGTTTTTTTTACTGTCAAGATGAGTGAATCTAATGAAGAAATTCGATACATTTTAAAATTTTACTACAAAAAAGGTAAAAATTCAACGCAAGCTGCGAAAAAAATTTGTGACTTTTATGGACCTAGTGCAGTGTCTGTGAGAGTAGCACAAATTTGGTTTAAGCGTTTTCAATCCGGAAATTTTGATGTCAAAGATGCACGTCGCTCTGGTCGCCCTGTTACGGATAAAATGGATGCCATTTCTGAAAAAGTGGAGCAAGATCGGCATATCAGTAGTTACGACGTAGCTGAAGAACTAGGAATTGACCACAAAACAGTTTTGGCGTATAATAGGTAGGGGAAAAAGTCTTTTCGCATTATAGTATGTATGAACTTGTAATAAAATCTCTTTGGTTATACCATTTGTGTCTGGCAGGTTTTGATATCTTTAAAAAGTTTAAATTTTAAAAAAGATAATTCCAAATTCAAATTAGGTAAATGTGTGATTTTCATTTGTTTTTTTTTACTGTCAAGATGAGTGAATCTAATGAAGAAATTCGATTCATTTTAAAATTTTACTACAAAAAAGGTAAAAATGCAACGCAAGCTGCGAATAAAATTTGTGACGTTTATGGACCTAATGCAGTGTCTGTGAGAGTAGCACAAATTTGGTTTAAGCGTTTTCAATCAGGAAATTTTGATGTGAAAGATGCACGTCGCTCTGGTCGCCCTGTTACGGATAAAATGGATGCCATTTTTGAGAAAGTGGAGCAAGAGCGGCATATCAGTAGTTACGACGTAGCTGAAGAATTAGGAATTGACCACAAAACAGTTTTGGCGCAATTGAAAAAAGCTGGGTACACTAAAAAGCTCGATATTTGGGTGCCTCACGATCTCACTGAAAGAAACCTAATGAACCGTGTACTCATTTGCGATTCTTTACTACGACGTAATGAAAGCGAACCGTTTTTGAAGAAGCTTATAACTGGTGATGAAAAGTGGATCACGTACGACAAGAACGTGCGAAAAAGATCGTGGTCAAAGGCCGGTCAGGCTTCACAGACTCTGGCAAAACCCGGGTTAACCCGCAACAAGGTGATGCTGTGTGTATGGTGGGATTGGAAGGGTATTATTCATTATGAGCTGTTACCGCCAGGCAGGACTATCGATTCTGAACTCTACTGTGAACAACTGATGAGATTAAAGCAAAAAGTTGAGAGAAAGCGGCCGGAATTAATTAATAGAAGGGGTGTGATTTTTCATCATGATAACGCTAGACCTCACACATCTTTAGCCACTCAGCAAAAATTAAGAGAGTTTGACTGGAAGGTGTTAATGCATCCGCCGTATAGTCCTGACCTTGCACCTTCTGATTTCCACCTGTTTCGGTCTCTTAAGAATACTTTAGGCAATGTCAGGTTAACATCACGAGAAGACTGCCAAAACCACTTGGCGCGGTTTTTTGAACAGAAGTCCCAAAATTTCTATAGTAATGGGATCATGTCTCTACCTACAAGATGGCAAAAGGTTATCGAACATAATGGCACCTACATACTTTAGTTAAATGTAAATAAACTTTATTAAAAAATGTTTTGAATTTTCATATAAAATACGAAAAGACTTTTTCCCCAACCTAATAATATATACGTCGTTTTCCAATCTCGAGCATAATATGTAATCTTCCTCCGCGACTTCCTTGGATTAACTGTTGCAATGTGACTTCTTTCTTTGTCTACTTATTATTTACTCTGTGGTTTTGACTGCAATTTCAGAGACAATAAAATCATCACAATTCCTGTGGCCGATGTCAGAGCCGATGCCAGGAAATGCGGTGTCCACTCCAACTAGATACATGGGGCACTACGGCAGTCTCGTAGGGATTACAGTCTGGCGGACTGGCAACACTGCGCGGGTGTTTAGTGGGTGGCAGCCCTTACAACTGGCAACACAGATCGTGCCGGCTACCTTGGCGGTCTTGCCAGCTAATATAGTGAGTTTGTATTAATGTTATTAACATGAAGTAAAGCAATGTATATTAAGAAAAGTTATTGTCATGACTTGCGCTATTTATTTAACTACTTAGGGTACTAGTCTTCCTCAATCGAATAAAGGCGTTTAGAGCGTACTCTGCCATAGGGCAGAACTGCGGGTTATCAGAGGCCAGTGTTCTCAAGTAGCCTCAGCTTAAGGGCTTTGAACAAAACACAACATCCGTCGGCCACCAAGGGTTCTTCAAGAAAATCTTTGAAATGAAGGGGTTTTTACAGGGTTTAAGCTAGGAATGTACCTCCTCACAGAATACCGCAGCCAAATAACAATTCCCTTGATGGTTGTTGTGTTCCTGCGAGTGAGTGAGGTCACCAGAAAGGAAGGAGATGCTGCGTTGGCAGCGGGGGTGGCGGCGCGCGAGCGATATTTTATGTTGCGTGCCTTAATATGGCTACGGTAACCGCTTCACATCAGGCGGGCCGTATGCTTGTCCGCCACCCGACGTAGTATAAAAAAAAGGTTACGCTAACAGACAGGCCCTAAGGCAGCGTTTCCTAACCTTTTTAATGTTGTTACCCCTATGACCAATAAAGGAAACTAATTTTACCCCCCTCCTTAGATTAGATTTTATTGATTTGAACTAATTTGTTATCTTTTATCAGCTTGATTACCCTTACGAATTCCTATTTTACCCCTGAGGTAATTACCCCTAGGTTCGGAACCAAGGCCCTAAGGCTATAAAAATTGTTACAATAAAAATATATCTCACACTAAAAAATTGTATGTCACAGACTTAGACTGTGACGAATGTCCATACAAATCATATTAGGTATGCCTCTGTGATGTAAGTGAATGACGATAATGACGTCATACGATGTGCGTTGAGCACAACAAACATGTTGCCAAATATGCGTGTCAAATAAGCTTACACGCGCCATTATTATGTTAACACAGTAAACAAACTGCTGTATAGGATTGCCTATTAGAAAATGTTGGACTAAGATAAGGAGAATAAACGATATTTTTTATTAGGTTTGATTTTCCGCTAACTGAGAAAATAATCAGTAAAGTCTTACTTTTGAACGATTCATGAATATTCACGCAGTCTCGCCATATTGAAAATACGTAATTTTTATTGAAATTAAAATGAATATTTTTTTGACTACAGATTTTCCGCCACCTTGTAGATCAGTTAAATCTTGCTTTTGAAACTAATGATTCATGAATATTTACGCAGTCTCGCCATATTGAAAATACGTGATTATTATTGGTAATAAAATGAATTTTTTATGACTAATTTCTATAAATTCATTGCAAGAAAAAATTACCAATTTTAAAGACTTTTATGAAAACATTATTTAGTAGGTTATTCTTTTGTAAACGTATTTTATCTTTATTATGCGATAAGCAATCCTATACTAATAAACGAGAAATTTGTTTTCACTGAATAACGTCGTCAACCCTTATTCATCCCATTGCTGGGATACGAATCCCATCTTAATCGAAAGGGTTTTAGAGAAATACTCCACCACGCTGCTCCAATGCGGAGGCCAGTGTTTTCAAGCCGTTTAAAAGCTACTAGGAATATTTAATTCATCATCATCAGCTGTATCTAATCACTACAAGATATAGGCCTTTCCCAATGCTTTCCGCCAAATACGATCCTCCACCTTCCGCATCCAGCAGCTTCCAGCCGCTTTCTTAAGGAGGACGCCCAGCGCTTAGTCGTCCTACGCGCGGCCTATATTTATGTATTATTTATTTATTAGCGGGTTAAAACAAATAAAGAAATAAACTCGCTTTATGATATGAATATAGTTATGTTGAATATGTTATGATTGTGTTGTTTGTTTTCCAGCTCTCCCCGGCTTGGGCAGTGATATTCTACTTCATCTTGATAATGTTCGGGATCGCGCAACAGCTCGCCATCTGGCACTGCGTCATCACCGGTGTGATGGCGATCAACGCCGAGGCCCTCAAGGTCTGGGAGACGACCATCACGTTCCTGAGTTGCGTATTCGGCCTCGCTATGGGGCTGCTGCTTAGTACTGATGTAAGTCTGAAGAGTGTGAGAGACGCATGTAATTAGAAACAGTAACTTTTAAACTTCGCGTTACATGTTTTATGAAAATAGCAATTGTATATTTTTTTCAAACACGCAATATGTTTTTAATGAAAATCTAAAAATTCAGTTGAATAGGTTAAAAGTGTGAAGTCCAGTTGATTAGATTTAAAGTGTGACTTAAAGACCAGAAACATTATTTATCAAATAGCTTTACGGCTCTGGAATCAATGTTCTTTAGAGCCCGTCTCTGTATCATTTCTTTATCTTGTTCCCGGCTTCAGGGGCATGTCGAAAAATATCGTCAGGAATCTTGTTCTCCCATTACTTGCAATAAGTCAACAGTAAAACCGATAGTGCAATTTTTCTGCTGTTTTGCACGATTTCTTGGAATGAGTCAACAGCTCCGATTCAAACACTTTTAACCATTGATTCTACTCATTTTATGCACTCAAATGATTGCTTGCACCATAATATACTCTCTATTATGAAACAATATCGATATACATTAAATTATGAAAACGAAACAGAACTGCGCTCAATAACTTCGCTCCTATAAGTCAGACCAGAAACACTAGCTTCTTTTTTTTTTTAATTATTATTATTTAAATAGTTGCCTTGGCCAACTTGACAGAATATTATAAATATTTTGAAAAATTGAAAAATTCACCTGCCCCTCCCACCTGGAGGGGGACGGGGGCGCATTTTATTTTTTCCATTTTTCAAAATATTCTTTTTTTTATTTACTCAGGCGGGCATCAAGATAGTGCACTTCATAGACTACGCGTGGGTGGGCGCGTGGTGGCAGTGCGTGGTGCAGACGGCGCTGGTGGTGGGCGTGTTCGCGGTGCGCGGCCGCCCGTACTCCCCCGACGCGGTGGTGTCCGCGCTCTTCTCCACGCGGCGGCGGCTCTCCGCTGCCTTGGCCACATTACTCAGTTTCGCCTGGACCGTTGTTCTACCTGTACTGCTTTGTGTGAGTATACTTTACATACTAAATGACGAGCTCGGTGGTCGAGTGGCTAGTAGCAATGGCCACTTTGACTCCGAGGTCGCGGGTTCGTTCCCCGCACAGGATAAATATTTGTGTGCACGAACATGTCTGTTTATCTTGGTCTGGGTGTTTTCTATGCATTATATGTATGTATTTACAAAAAAAAAATGTATTTAAGTATATATCAGTTGTCTAGTACCCATAGCACAAGCTTTGCGCTTAATTTAGGACTAGATGGCGCTGTGTAAATTGTCCTGAAATATTTATTTATTTATATGTCACCAAACTGCTAGAATCTGTTGAATATATAAAACTGGATTTTAAGTTTCTCATATATATATTTCTCATATGTATATCTCTCAATTGGGCATGGTTTGTCGGTTGGATCAATAGATGCATCATCATCATCAGGTCCATTTTAGTCTCCACTACAGGAGCGCGACTCTCTCTCGTCCGTCCTAGACGGAAGGAGGATTTGGCCTACACTCCCCACGCTGGCCAAACGGGTTGGGGAGGCCTGATCGATATTTGATAATGTATTTCCCTTAGTCGCCTTGTACGACATCCACGGGGAGAAATGGAGTGATTCTATTCTAGTCTGCCGGAAACCATACGGCCAATATTCTGCATAGCAGGGTCCAATTTATGTTGATATAGTAATTAAAGCCCAGAAGATCATATATATATTTTGACACTTATTTTAGTTAATTTCATGTTTTTGCAAGTAACATTGCCACCATTTTGCGCTCAGTGAGGAATAGAGATAGCAAGTTTATTAAATCGCTGATATAATAAGGACGGCGATAGTTTATATAACTAATTATGCATGCATGCTATGCATGCAACAGCAGGAACTGTTTTCTGATGCAATTTATATAAATTGCATCAGAAAACAGTTCCTGCTGTTGGCATAACCATATGGTTATGCCATATCTATAGAAATATAACATCATTAATAACATCCCATTTAATGAAATCTACTTTTTTTATCAGTTCATCAATGACAAATTTGGGCCCAAGTTGTACTATTTCTTATTCTGTGTCCAGGTCCCAAATTACATTTTTTTTTATACTACGGCCCGCCTGATGTGAAGCGGTTACCGTAGCCATATTAACACTTGCAACATAAAATATCGCTCGCGCGCCGCCACCCCCGCTGCCAACGCAGCATCTCCTTCCTTTTTCTGGTGACCTCACTCACTCGCAGGAACACAACAACCCTCAAGGGAATTGTTATTTGGCTGCGGTATTCTGTGAGGTGGAGGTACATTCCCCAGTCGGGTAGCTTACAATTACGCTCCCTACCGCTCTTTTCGCCAGAGCTTCGTTTGTCCGTCAGCAGGGTGCACCGCGTGCAGGTGAAGTTGGCTTGATGAACCACTTACACCCCAAAAGTGAATTTACGAAGATCTATCTGGATATTTTTTTTGTGATATAAATGAAAATTTATTTACAGTGTTCATGATTTTTGTGACAATTACAGGCCACATGCGTAATGGATTTTCGAATAGGCCAACAACGACAATTTTACACTTGGAGGAAACCTGTTGGGTATGTATTTTTAAGATTTTTTTGCACTAAACCAGACTGGGTTTAATTTTATACTCTGTTAGGTTCCAAACAACCATTACGGCCTGCCTGATGTAAAGCAATTATCGTAGAAGGTCTACTATATATAACGCTTGTAATACAAAAATCATCTTAACCTCGAACACTCGCAGGAACACAGAGTCGGTGAGGAGATACTTCCCCAGGAGGGGATGATATACATTACTCTTGCACCAGAATTTAATTTAAATTTGCTCTAATTTCACTACATAATACATAGCCAAATAAAAATATTGGTGCGGATTGTTCTGGTAATCTTACTCACTCACAGGAACACCCTGTGAGTGAGCAAGATTACCAGATGTGAGGAAATGTTGTGTTAGCAGTGGGGAGTCAGCTCGCGAGCAAAACCCTTTGTATCTATATGGACACGGAATCTGCTTTACATCAGGCGAGGCGAAGTTTGGCATCAAAATTTTCAATCGAATCGACTTCAGCTTAAATAGTATTATTGGTGATTGCTTGGTGGTAACATTTTTTATAAACATGATAACATTTTTTTAAACATTAAGGTGGCAAGCAAGCAGACTGCTCGCCTGATGGAAAGAAGTTACCGTATGTAGCAAGTGATGTTATGAACCACAAACTGTCTACACATTTCCACCAAGCGCCAATCACCATTAAATAATTGTACTTTGATCCGACAGCTACTGGCCAGTATGGACGCGGCAGGTGGCTGTGATGATGCAGCAGGGAGCCCTGCTAATAGTCCCCGTGGCAGCCTTCATCCAGACGTGGCGGTACATAAACAAGGGCCCGCCCGATATATTAGATGTAAGTTTTTTTCCTCAAGTTCCTTTGACGATATTCGACTGAGGCTGAGGTTTTTCCAGGATACTACGGTATGGGGTTCTTCAAGAAAGCGCGTGCGTGATAACTGTCGTGTTACTAGTGTTCATAGGCTAACTGCTTATCATCAGGTCGTATGTTTGTTTGTCACTTGAAAAAAGCTATATCTGGTCCGATGTTGCATTAAAAATCCAGCATTTTTAGCACGACGACCTCCAGGAAGCCAGGAAGAATATAAGAAATATTTGGCCGAATTTTTACTCCTGAATTTTGAACTCAACTTGATTAAATTGAGACCAACCACGGGAATTACCGCGAACATGCATGTAAGGTCGAAACGTCAGGCAATAATAAAGGTATGTAAAATTACATACCTTTATTATTGTATAAATTATTATAAACTGTTCCAACTACTTATGCAATTTGTTCTTAGAAAATATATAGGGAAATATCTTTCATAATAGAAGTATTTTATTCCCATTTAACGGCCCCATAGTGGCACGTGTGTTTTATTCTGCTAAAACACCTGTATATGCAAAGATGCGCCAGCGCGTTCAATGAAAAATGAATGCTTGGGCCTTTTGTTTAAGAGTAATTATCGTTGAACATCGTGCTGTAATCATTTTTTTAATTTTCTATACTGATTTAGTTTCCTTAATTTAATAATTTGAATTATAATATATATATTGTAAATGTATTGCTGCAAGGATTATGGAACTAGCAACTGCACTGAAGAGCTGGTAAGTTTGTTACTCATATATAGCGAAATATCTAACAGCTTTATTATCTATAGAGCTAGTAGGTACATAACTTTACTCAGTCATCATTATTTTTTTTATATGAGAGTTCATTTGCACAATGAACATGTGGGTCACGTGATGGAAAGCAATTACTTGTTATATTATTTGCGTTATGAGCCAAATCCCAACCATAAAACTGATTTTCAGGGGTTTCAACCTGCAAAACGGCTTATTGAAATACGTGCTATATTTTAAACTCTTGATCGTCAATAAGGTTTGTTAAACTTGCACTTTTCCTACCACGAGTACAGTTTCTCGATGATATCACGTGAAATAAAATTTTTACATTTCCGCTATCTCGAGGTTGAGCTCCATTGACCACCACGCTACTGAATTTCGGCTCGAAAATCGAGCAATGGAAGGGGTTTAGAGTATAATCGCTCTAAACCTTTTCGGTTGAGGAGAGACGTGTATCCCAGCAGTGGGATGATTATAGGTTGTTGCCGACTAAGGTTGCTAACTTTATTTTTCGACCTCAAGGGCCAAATGGTCATAAATCTTAAAAAAATACGGGATTTTTCTTTTTCACGCGGGACAAATAAATATCATTGAGTTTTAGTCAAAATATGTTTTATCTTTTGACATAATTATAAAAAGAAACGCAGTCAAAATCGTAGTTAAACATGGTCATCAATTCGGCTTTAATCAAATTCGGTGTGCATTCAATACGAATGTCATGAAATACGGGACGTCGCGTGAAATACGGGACGGTTGGCAACGCTATTGGCGAAAATGTTGGCGTTATGTTTAGTGTGACGTGTTTGTATGTTCAGCGCATCCAGAACCTGTACCGTCCGCGTATGGGCGCGGAGAGCGAGGCGGCGGGCGGGCGCGGGGCGGGCGGGGCGGGCGGCGCCCCGGGCGCGCGCGCCGCGGCGGCCGGCCGGCCCGCGCCCGCCGCGCCCGACCCGCCGCCCAAGTACACGCCGCCGCCCTCCTACTCCACGGCCACGGGCGCGCGCCTGCTGCACACGCTCCGGAGGAGCTTCAGGACGCTCAGGAGGTCTCACAGCTTTTCATGACATACACTAACAGCTGCACTGCATATCCTTTGTTTTTCCCACTGCAATTGGCTTGTGTACCATTTTTGTTTTGATTTGTTATTTAAAGACGTCACAATAATATAACTATAGGTGAATGAATTACTTCGATAGCATAAAAACTTCTCGAGATATGATAACTTGAAGACACAATTTTGGTCTATCCCGAAAACGCTCCATACAAAAGGCCACCACATTATGATGTCACACCTTGCTATTTTATATGCATTATCTCAGAAATTTGTTCGACAGCTATGTTAAATGTTTAGTTTCTATAGCTAGTGCCGTAACAAAAGTTACAGTATTTTCCAATGGTAATATCATCCTTATAAAACGGACTTTTCCATCAAACTTTGATCGACCATAAAACACGTCGGACATAAGTTATTAAAATTTTAAGATCGCAGATCGATCTAGTTTTATGTATTTTACGTTACTGATAGAGCGTTTTTATAATTTTAGAACTTTGGCAAATACCCTTTTATATTACGGAGCAGTAGGTAACTAATATCCCTTGATACTAAATACGTCCAATGACGGATCGGATAAGGATGCAGTGCGGAAACGCATAAATTCGGACCGGTCAGACCGGCTTCGCCACGCACCTGTATTATTGACTGAACTATCAATACTATTACTTTATTGACATTTTCAATGAAACATTTTTCGAATGACACCTCTTTCGATACAGACATTTTATGCTTTCGCCTAGGAACCATGTGGGAATTACCATGACTTTGTAATACTAGATATAACACAAATTTAACAAATGTACAAGTCACTAACTTTATATTGCCGCTTAATCTTGATACTTGCAGTAATATTTTAACTTCTAATGCATAAGGATCGATAAAAAGTGTCAAGCATAACGGGTGGTATTATACAAATACATTTTTGGGAAAGCTCAAACCAATTCCTGTAATATCATTTTCAGAATTACCTCATCAGCTCGAACGGAACCATCACAACCCGACGACACATCACAAATCCCAATCACACTAAGCGAAACAGTGGACCGCGATAGACAACCGACAGAATCTCAACCCCCAGATTACAGCGGTGTTTTTACTACACCCTCCATCACAATAACAGACGAAACAGATTCAAGGACCAGTCGACCGCGATCGTCGACATCTAGAAACTCGCTATCGTTTACGCGAGATTTCCTTCGCCGATCTTTCGTCCGAAAGAGCGATTCGGCCAAGAGTATACGGTCGAGTTTACGTAGAAGTTTTAAATACGGTGGTGCCTTAACAACTAGCCATGAACAGTTGGTGCGCGAAGCGGAGCCTATGTCCAACACGGTCGCTATGTCGGCCATGTTGGATGTTGAACCGACGGCGCATGCGCGCAGCCTTGCCTCTGTGATATGAATTTTAAGCCGCCTTTGAGGCATCGCAATTTAAGACTACAATACACTAAGTCAGGGATCTGAAAATAATGGCACAAGTTATAGTGGTATCTGATTTAAATAAATTTAAATGTGTTGTAATTTTAGAAAAATAAATAAATTTATTTCTATACTGATCTGATTTCATAAGACATAGCCGTTTGAAACCTCGGGAGATATACTTGGTTTCGTTCGATGACAGCTAAGTTTAAATCCGCGAAAATGTTTTTTTTTTTTGGTATGTTTTTATTTATAAAATACTATTAATTTTTGCATTTTCGTGTCACATTTTTTATTGAATTAGTGTAACTGAGCTGCGGCTATCTTACTGCTTAGTGTATTGTAGCTCTTATATAGTTACCGACCGTCTACTTGTGCATTTATTGATTTAAAAAATAAAGAAAAAGACAATTACTTTTTAATATTTTTAAAGAGAGATTGTATACGATATAGAAATAAAGTTTTTTTTTGAAGTTGCATAAGGCACTTGTCCCACCGCTGGCGAGAAAATGACCAGCTATTTTCTCGTTCATGAAACGTGCAATAGATACAGATCAGGTGTGAGTGGAAGAGATGAATAGTTGATCGCTGTCTGTTCACGCTTCCGGCATCGTTCGTTTCTCGTTCATCGCCGGCGGTGGGACAAGTGCATATATATAAGGTGTCGGGTTATTAACGACATATATTTAATTGGGGCATAATATCCGCTACATACATCACGCTAGGCTAGAAATATCACGTATACAGTCATAAAATTTTTCATAAAAAAATATGTCGTCATTTATACCATGCTCTTTTTGTAACGCTATTAACAATCATTTTTTTTTTGACCGGTGATCAGAAACTGCGTGATATTGTAATACACGTTAGGTATAAATACTACTTACTACGGCATAGATCTTTTATTGAGCAAACAAATCATAACATAATGTTATAATAAAGCACTTGTACTATTCCACGTTATTATATTTTTTATTATTTGTGTCAAACAAACACCATCTGTTTACCTTGATAATGCCTTAGCGGCGGTAATATTAAATATAATAACGTGGAATAGTACAAGTGCTTTATTATAACATTATGATAATAATGTTCCACCAAGTGCCAACAATCAACAGTATCAACTTTACAAATCATAACGTTTATAAAAATAAAAATTTACAGTAGAAAGCCTAAATCCAAAGCCTATTCTAATTGTGATGAAAAATGGGTAAGAGTGTTTTGTTATATGGCTATTCTATTCTAAGTGTGATTTAAAGTGCCTCAGGTTAATATTTTGTCTTGTGCCTGTTCTAAGTGTGATGCACAATGCATGGATCAGCTGTATTCGGAAAGTGGATTTTTGTTTGTAGGTTCATTGCTCCAAATCCTACGCACCACTTTATAAGTTCAAAAAGTCACGTTGCCATTTGTTGTGACGTGGCGTAGCATTGTTGACGCGTTGTGATTTTATGCGAAATGAAACCATTTATTATGGCACTGTTAATTAAAAAATATATTTTTAATGACTTATGTACCTTGAAATTCTTGTACTATCGTAATGTACCTAATACTATGTCATATTGCAATATATGTCGTTAAAAAAATACACCCTATATAGATCGGTTTAAACTATATGTTGAAATGTTATTAATATTTCGCGTCTTTTTGTGTTTAGAACATTCTATGTATAGAAGTGTAGTTTATGCACGATTGACGGTTGGATTATAGGCTGTTTAACGTACAGTTGTACACGAACTCAATGTAAAGTAGTTCAGTAAGTAGTGTAAGTAAATATAACTTTTAAAAAATACACAAATTCTAAACATATTGTGATCATAGTTCTGAATCGAACTGAACTTAGGCCACACGTCATCACTTTGTAATCGCCTAATACTTACAATGTAAAGACAATAGCTCATTATAATGGAGAATCTCAGTAGCTCCTATATGTTTTTCTATAGTTTTAACTCCTTATTGAGTAAGAACGGGAGTCATGTAGTTTAGTTATACAAATTATACTTAAGTAAGAATAAATTGGATAATAATTTCAGAGCTTAGAAGTGTGTTAAGATTTTTTATTATTAAATTTGAAAGCCATCGTTATGAAGTAGGTTTAAGAGTGTTCGGCAAATTGCAGACTAGAAATGTGTTCTCATAAGTATTAAGTATTGTCGAAGCTGGGTACTTACGATATTATGGTTGAATCGTTGATGTATGTTTCTTTTAAGAACGAAAAGATGGATGTTAACTGTCGATTTGCGGGATGTCGAACTCCTATTAAATGAAACATTCAATATTAAGAGAGTGTGTGAGCTTAAAGGTCATTTTTCCATTTAGAAGCAAATGATTCATACTAATAGTGTTTATAAGAGAATAAAAAATATTACAACAAAATTATAAATATATGAATTCTTACTAATTAGATCCGTTTCGTGTGGTAATTAATACCCCGAAGGAACTGGATTATTTCGATTGCACAAATTTGTATCCAATTTTCAGTATATAAATTAATGTTTTTTTTATAGAATGTCTTTGATTATCCCCTTATATTTATTTGTGCGACACATTACAGTACACTCTAGTTATGTGTAATTTACATACACCATGCATTTCGTCACTATATTCTTATTATTTAATGGTAGCTATTTTTAGAAAGACTTAAAAAGAATTAAGTACCTATTTAAAAAAAAGTTATGAGAAGGAATTATATTTTTTGAAAACTGCTTTACCGTATAGCCTCATTGTATTTGTGTATTTTTTTTTAAATACTTTATCACCTGCTTGCGTACTCAATAACACAATTAATTTTGTGCAATTTGTGAGGGAGGGTGGTCTACTTTCAGCAGTGGACGTATTTCGGCTGAAATAATGATAGTGAGATACTGAATATTAAGAAGTCCGGCCGCTCATTTATTGACGGTACGCAGGCAGGCCTAAAAAATGCTGGATTTTTTACTTAATTAGTAAAATACTTAATTATAATAAGTTATATGTACTTAATTATAAAGTGATCTGCTTCGGTTTCGCCCTGTCTAATCTCGTAATTATCATAAAACCACATCACAGGGAACTATACAGCCAGGCGAGTTTAATCTAAATTAGATATTATAATTATTATCATCACGTTTTTATGCGTTTAGCTCTTTTAAATTGTGAATCACAATATGCACTGATCCACTTACTTAAGTAGCCTGCTTGCAGGTAAAAGGGGAGTCAGATCTGCTACCAATCTGCTCGAGTGCTTGGTTGGTTTACCGAGCGCGAGAGCGGTGCGGGTAAAGGTCCTCTCGTCTGGTGGGTTTATTAGACGAGAGACTCGCAATCCTGTGATATAACCAGAAGGTTGGTGCACAGGGGCGCATTAGCTGTACGCATAATCCGCTGCTCCACTCGCCTAGTGGTATACGTTCCTTGTCTTAGATTTTTTAAGCGAGGCAGTATGCTATGTCAGTGGCTTTTTTCTAAATGCTCAGAATATGAGCGTAAACAGGGGCGGATTAAGGCCTCGGCAACCTAGGCACGTGCCTAGGGCCCGTGATGTTTGGGCCCGAAAGTTAGGTTTTTAATTTTAATTTTGGAAGTGAAAACTTCTTTAGTAGGTTCAGAAATAAGTACATTGTTCCCTAGGGCCCGCTTTAGACTTAATCCGCCACCGCAAAGCGATTCTAAACAAAGGAGGACGACATCCAGTAACGGCAGTTTTTGTTAAGATATTGTTGATTACTATGATTTACAATCATTGAATGTTGATGTGTATCGAGTACAATGAATTTAGTCGTAAGCAAGCATCGGTTGTTCAACTAGATTTTAGGCAATTTTAAGCAGCTTTATTTAGTTCCTTTCGTTGCATTTACTATGCTGTTTATTTTTTTAAAACTGTGTTCTTCTAAATTTTACATCTAGTCACAATACATGCTTCCACTTTTTAATTTGTATAACATCACATTTTATTGTTTTAATTTTTCCTTTTTTATTACCAAAGTTGCACATTTTTATTGCACATATTCCTTGCGTTTTGCTTGTGTCCATTACATTCCACTGTTACAATATTTACAAAGTAATTAATAATAAAAGATTTTTACATTACTTGACTTGAGTTTTTATTATTTAATGAAGCCCGATACATTTTGCAGAATATTTGTCATCAGACAACGTGAATCTTGGGAGCCAATATTTTGGCACATAACTGTACGTATACATCAGTAACAACTGCAAGGATATCGCCCGCAGAGGTTGTGTTAATTAATAGTCGTCAACCCTTAAACATCCCACTGCTGGAATAAGGGTCTCTCCTCAACCCAGCGTGCTTTATTTCGGCACAGCCCAGGTCTCTGACGGGCTTACCTTATAGCTCTTTGACGGGAGAGCGACAAATTTTCTGTCTAGTTAAAATCAAGATCTGAGACCTGGGCTGTGCCGAAATAAGGCACGCCTCAACCGACACTGATTTGGCTTAAAGACCGTCATCTAACAGCCGGGACCGCCGGCTAGACATGCGCTCCGAAGCAGGAAAAATAAAGCCATCCATGGCCAGCCTACGGTCGACGTTGCTCAAGTGCCGTTTTGGATTAAACCGACGCGTGCAACGGCTACATCGAGCTCCTCAAGATGATAACAGGCTACTTGACAATTTTTTTTTCGATTTATGTAAGGGCGTCACAACAATATAACAATATTATTATTAAATAGTTGTCTTGGCCAACTTGCCTGATAAATATTTTTTGAAAAATGGAAAAATTCACCTGCCCCCTCTAGGTGGGATTTGAACCCACGACCTCTCGATGACCGGTCGAGTGCTCTTCCAACTGAGCTACCAGGAAGGTTTGTGTTGCTGACGAATTTTTTCATCTTATATTTCTACTGTGTGAGTCACAGTGTGGCGTCATCAACCTATTAAGTAATTACCTTAAATACATTGCGCATTTAATATAGATCAATATGGCCCTTCACAGCATGTAATTTAAATGAATAGTTTAGAAGATATTACACATTTAAAATGCAGGGACATAACGGCTGTGGCGGTACCGGCCGCGGAGCCGGCGGCGTGTGCTTATAACTGGGGAAGGACTGGATAGGACAAAGCGCAAAGACCTTCTGTAGTACATTTAGTATCAGCATTGCACCCGTGCGAAGCCGGGGCGGGTCGCTAGTTAAGATATAAAGTTCAAGTTGAACATCACAAATTTACCCGCCCGATCCGTAGTCACTAATATGACTACGCGATCCGTAATCACTAATATGACTACGGATAATTTTATTTACCCATAGTCACATTAGCTAGTGTGACTGTATGGAAGCTATTTTAAAAAATAGGATATATATGTCACACTTAGTAAAATAGCTGTTGGACTTTCCGGTAAACGCTCCATACAGAATGTTAGTAGATGACGTCACACGTTCCTAACCATCAGAAATTTGTAGGACATGTTAAATATTGCGTTTATGTTGCTAGTGCCGTAACAAAAGTATTTATAATTGCTTTTCCAATAGAAACATTTATTTTATGTTATCATCCTTTTAAATTGTACTTTCCCATCAAACTTTGATCGACCATTTTTTTTTACTACATCGGTGGCAGACAAACATACGGCCTGATGTGAAGCGGTGACCGTAGCCATATTACGCTCGCAACACAAAATATCGCTCGCGCGGCACCACCCCCGCTGCCAACGCAGCATTCCCTTTGCTTTCTGGTGACCTCACTCATTCGCAGGAACACAACCCTCAAGGGAATTGTTATTTGGCACCGCGTGCAAGTGAAGTTGGCTTTGGTTCAAAGATGTTGATGAACCCCAAATATAAAAGAAATCGGTCGTTCTAGTGTATTTTACAATACATATTTCGTTGTTCTGTACAACAAAATTTATAGAAGTAGAAAGAAGTCAAACGTTTTATACTTGTGGCGACCCTGTATGCTATACTAACTCTACACATACGGCAGAAATGGGATTGGCTCTACTAGACCTGCGTCTCCAGTCCAATTTGTAGATGTGTTGCGAGACATGGTCCATCAATCCTCAAACATCAAGTCTTTGCATATCGGAATCGTTCCGAGAGGTCAGAGTTAATATAAACCACTTTGGAATCAATGCTATCAAACAAAACACGATAATATATTTTAATTTATTTTATTCACTTCAATGACAAAATTACATTATTAAAAATGTTTTCATTCATACTTAAAATAAAAAGTACACAATAAAATAAGGTAAGTTGGAGATGCATAATATTTTTATAAAGTTCTTAACAATGAAGCTGAAGTAATGAAATATTTTAAATTAAATCTACAACGAAAAAGTTTAATTCTTAGAACAGAAAGAGGCAAGAGAAATGTGAAAGAAAGAAACGCGATTCTACATTTTATGACCTCAACTTCATTGTTTGTGAAACAAGTTCTTCAAAAATACATTCACAAATACCGTAAGTCCAAAATTGTCGCGTTCAATATAAAACAAACATGTCCGAAACAATAAATAACAAACACATGCACAGAGTAGAAATAGTAAAATCACAGAGATTTAAGTATTCGATTAAATAAATAATAAACAAGTTGATATCAATATTCAATTATTCTGTGTAACGGTAGTGTCGACACAGTCTGGTAAAAAGAAATTAAGTGAAGCTGCAAAGTCCACTGTATTTATTACGAGATCATTTTCCTCTCATAATTCACTTATTGACAAACTACAGAGCATTAATATATAGTCTGTGGCAGTGGCCTAGCTACGCGTGGGCGAAGTGAGCTCTAACCTACGGGCTCGGGCGTAGCTCCCTTGGGGGGAATTAAAAATCAAAATCCGTGAGCTTTACCGAGACTTTAAAATTGTAAACATCTTATATACACATATGACAATGTATGTGAAATTTTCCTATATTTTTTCCTAACATTTTAGGTAATCTTTATTTTTTTTTTTCATATACCTAATTATTATCTGATTTTCATGTGGAAAAAACAGTCGAATTGAGAGCCTCCTTCTTTTTTGAAGTCAGTTGAATGGTCTTGTAGCCCACGCTACGCCACTGGTCTGTGGTATTTTCATTTATATGGTTTCACAAGCGGAACCTTGTGAACTGTACTTTTAAAGTAAACAAATAACTCAAGTTACTGTTAAATCGTATAGCTCATTGAAGGTTAATAATTTCTGTCATATTGGTCCATCCATATATTGGGTGCATCTATCAATTTTATCTCATCAATGAGTTGAAATTAAGTAAAGACTTGGCTGCCTTTGAGTCTGTGGTGTCTTTCTTCTTGGATGGGTCCACCATAAAGCATTTCCAGAGACTGAAAAGAAAATAAGTCAAAATTAGTCTAAATACTTGTTGTAATATGTAAATATACTGCTTTTAAAATGGATTAAACGAGTGTGTTACCAGGATTGCGCAAACTTTTTGTGTCTAAGGTACATCTAGGAAAACGAAAATGTTTGGAGGTACACCATAAAATATGTTAAATCAGTTTTTATTTGTGCAAGTTTTTGGGGTGTAAGTAGTTTATCAACATCTTTGAACCAAAGCCAACTTCACCTGCACGTGGTGCACCCTGCTGACTGACAAACGAGCTCTGGCGAAAAGAGAGGTAGGGAGCGTAATTGTAAGCTTTGTACCCGACTGGGGAATGTCCCTCCACCTCACAGAATACCGCATCCAAATAACAATTCCCTTGAGGGTTGTTGTGTTCCTGCGAGTGAGTGAGGTCACCAGAAAAGAAGGAGATGCTGCGTTGGCAGCGGGGGTGGCGGCGCGCAAGTGATATATTATGTTGCGAGCGTTAATACTGTTAGGGTAACCGCTTCACATCAGGCGGGCCGAATGCTTGTCCGTCACCCGACGTAGTATAAAAAAAAAAAACCGGACAAGTGCGAGTCGGACTCGCCCACCAAGGGTTCCGTAGGTACGTAGTATCATTATTAAATTTGATATTTTTCATTATAAATAAGAAATAATGCGTCGAAAAAAATAAATAAAATATATTTTGCAATGTGTACATCAAGCCCTTTCATATGATACCCCATTTGAACTAGTAGTTTCAATTTGAAATTTCGACACCCTATAAAAAATATAGACCCCCTATTTTTTTAGATCTATTTACAAATGTATAGTTTTGAGATTTATTCCTGTACTTGTAGTCTATAACGATGTTACTTGCCAAATTTCATAGTTCTAGGTCAACGGGAAGTACCCTATAGGTTTTGATTCCTTTGAGTGTGTCGAAATATGCGTTTTTTGCTGAATAAACGGCCGTAACTTTTTTCTACGTAAACTTAGCAGTTTGATTTTTTTTTAACTTCATGGGACCGTAGACCTGTGTATACAGTTCAAATTTCAGCTTGATACCTCCACGCATTCTCGACATAGAAATGTTTGACAGACAGACAGACAGACAGACAGACAGACAGACAGACAGACAGACAGACAGACAGACAGACGGACAACAAAGTGATCTTATAAGGGTTCCGTTTTTCCTTTTGAGGTTCGGAACCCTAAAAAAGTAATTTTCTTCTATCCGTCTATTTAGCTTTAAGAGATAACCTAAATTTTGCGAGGCACAGCATTGCCCACGGTACACCAATGTACTGCGGCACACACTTTGCGGAACACTGCTTTAGACCATACGACTGAAGTAAAACTTCTTTAGCTCTACTAACTTACATCTCCCTCTCAACTTCCGTTCGCATCTCGTCACGCATTCACCAGCTTACTCTCCAAGTCAAGCGTGCGTAAAGAAGTTTCACTTCAAAAAGGCGGCTACACGCGGGTGATACTCTTCGTAAGCGTCCACATGAGACAGTAACAATTTAACATGAGGTGGCCCTATGTTTTTACTTATAGATGCGTTCTACTGCATCCATTGTGGCAAGAAGTAAGAAAGGTAATTGCCCGGCAATCACTCAGTCCTGCGCTATATACCATCACGGCAAGACATTCTCCCTAATCAAAAACAATTACTGAAACATTGTAAATAAAATGCTTTTCTGTCTGTTCAAGTTCTTTTCATTTCTTTGCGTACTACAGGTATGTAGTAAGCGCCTTGTAGCCATTTTTTACTGCCACCATTTCGCCTATGTCTCGTCTATATATAAAATGTCATGAGGTGGCCCATTTTGTCTCTTTAATTCTTGAAGACAACCCGCAATTGAGCAGCGTGGTGGAGTATGTTCTAAACTCCTTGGATTGATCCTCTTCCCCCGGACCACCGCGAGGTGCAGACGCCTAAGTGATTATTATAACTTTTAAATACAAATAATTAAATAATAATTACTAAATATTTCTAAAAAATAAACAGTGCTAAATGCTAGGACTTCATAAACCGCAAGAAGCTCGAACAACACTGCGCTGCGGATCGACCATCGGGTACGTCACCTCAATTCACACCTAACAAACCAAGTGCAGTACATCACGCTCACACTTGTGATTTCACTGATATATAATAAACAAGGCACTCTCGCTCAGTCAGTGACAGCCACACCTCATCCACTCTCGCGCATAAAACAATAACGTGTCATCTCTCTTGCACCATCGAGCACTGCATACTGCTACGCGCAGGCACTGAGGCTATCTCCGTCGACCGCGCTGACTCATTCACTTCGCACGCAAGTACTCATTCAGTGGAAGCGCGACGTCGCGGTAGGTAGCTACACACGCATCAAATAGGCCTACTTTTTGCAAATACAGCGAGATGTCCACGCAACGTACGCCGCCTAATATTTACCACTCTGACAGCAATTTGACGATTGTTGACCAAACATATGGTGGCTCTGACTCGCAATTGAGTAACTTAGCGAAACAGAGCGAACTAAACATCTCTCGTCGAGTAAAACGTAGATTAGATAACGACTGTGAGGATTTAACTGAGGCCATAATGCCAAAACTAACACAGCTTTTTGAAAACTTTGAAAGCAAGCAAAATGACAAATTTGCAAAGCTTTTATCTACCATCACAGCACAGAACTCGGACATACAGAAATCGATGGATTTTCTCTCTCAAAAATACGATGATTTTATGTCGCGGTTCGAGGCCCTCGAGAGAGAAAACAACCATTACAAACAAAAAATTATCACACTAGAAGCTAAAATTGAACAAATGGAGCAACAATCTAAGTACTCCACAATCGAAGTCAAAAATATTCCGAAACAAACGCCTGAAAACAAAGTTGTACTGTGTAATATTGTTAGATGTATTGGTGATAAAATTGGACAAAAAATCGAGATTTCAGATATTCGCGATGTGTACCGGCTGAAAAATAAAAATGCTTCTAACAATCACATTGTAGTCGACTTCACCACTACCATACTGAAAACTGCGGTTATTAAACAATGTCGGCAGTACAACAAAATCAACCCTCAGAAAAAGCTGGATACCTCACAGATTGGCCTCTCGGGTCCGTCACAGCCGATTTACATGGATGAAGCGTTGACCAAGTCCTCCAGAAGATTATATTACCTTACGCGTGAATGGGTCAAAGAAAACCATCAATACACCTGCTGGACCTCATACGGGAAAATATTTGTAAAAGAAAGGGACAGAGAAAATGGTCCTGTGACAACCATTAGCTCAGAAGATTGTTTACATAAATTACAAAACTTAATGTGACTAACTTTATGTAAGCTCATAATGCATGCCAAATTAATAATTTTATTCTCTTTACTGTTTATATTTTTTTCTCGTAAAATTAATCTCTTTCCATACTGCAATTTAAAAAATAAATACAACACAAAATATAATTATAACTATATTTACATCATACATAACTATATTTACAGTTTATATTTAACACATCACTGCATAAAAAATCTAAACATAATGTCAATATATAGAAAATATTATAAATCATTTCACAGCATTATTAATCGTATACTAATATTAATTAATGAAATCACTTTACCGTCTAACGTCTATGGTCATAATCATATGACACCATACTGCAATTTAAAAAATAAATACAACACAAAATATAATTATAACTATATTTACATCATACATAGCTATATTTACAGTTTATATTTAACACATCACTGTAGGAAAAATCTAAACATAATGTCAATATATAAAAATGATTATAAATCACCTCACAACATTATAAATCGTATACTAATATTAATGAATAAAATCACTTTACCGTCTAACGTCTATTGTCATAATCACAAGACATCGTTTAGGAAAAAAATAAAAAATAAAATGGCAATTAAAATATTATCCCATCGTATCACCATCGGTAAGCACAGTGCTCAACAAAACGTGAAACGTTATTCTATGTATGGCAATACAACTTACATCATAAGTAAATTCCTTTATGTTCCTTTACTACATACCACCACTACATTAGTAATTACTCCAAACAATATTACTCCATATCGTCAAATAAAAAGAACATATATTTTATGTAACACACCATATTTCTCCATAATACAGCATACAATAATGCATTGTGCCTGCATGCTATTAAATCTATTTTATTGTAATACTATCTATAAATACACTTTACAATGCAAATCAACACAAAAGGTTAATTTAGGAGATAGCTCTGCGTATAATCAATATTATTATAATACAAAAATACAATATAATGTACTGAACTCTTCCGATAAACATGACTCCGTGAAATTTATCTACAAAATTCGATTTAATTAAGATTAATGATGAAATTGAAAAAAACTCGTTACATAAATCTTTAACATGTAAAATCGAAACAGTAAACCGGCATATCCCTACGACACGGTCTCTATCCCTCTTGTCACAAAATATACGCAGCATTGGTAATAACTTCAATGACCTAGAGATTTTACTAGCAAACCTCAAAGTCGATTTTGACGTGCTGGTGCTCACTGAGTGCTGGCTCTCACGCTGTCATGTATTACCTCCTCTAGACAGATACATCACCTCACAAAGCAAACGGAATCCAATACAAAACGATGGTGTTGTGGTCTACACTAAAGCTAACCTCAATGTATGTATCGAAGAACCAATGATTAATGACGCAAATTGTCTAGTTATTAAACATAACCCCCACACTGCCATTATATGTATATACAGATCGCCCTCCTATAAAAATATTACGCCCTTTCTTGATTCGCTAAATAACTTACTAATTAATTTATCTTCATACCAAACCGTCATGATAGTAGGAGACATAAATATACCTATAAACCGTGAAAAAATTAATTCCGACTCCGAGAGATACCTAAATTTGGCAGCTTTTCATGGTTTACTTCCAACACATGATCACGTAACGAGAGACCAAGGCAATAGCTGCATTGATCATGTTTTACTGCGCTCCCATAAACCGTCGTTGACTATTGTGCCTCAATCTACGATCACAGACCATAAAGCTGTGATCACTTTCCTGCAAGGTGGATATTCACAGGTGCGAGAAGGACATACACATATTAGGACAGACTATGAAGGGCTAAAAAAGGAAATCCAAAACATCGATTTTGATCCAATATACCAAACTAATAATGTTGAATTTTCAATGAATTATTTAATACAAAACTTAAGACAAGCGATAGAAAATAATACAAAGACGACAGTAACAACAAAGCGGAAAAAGACACTTAAGCCGTGGATGACACAAGGACTTCTCCGCTGTGTAAGAAATAGGGATAGACTGCATCTGAAAGCCAAACAAAATCCGGATAGTGAAACAATTAAAACTACATATAAGAGATATAGGAACTTCTGCACAACTTTAATAAAAAATGTAAAACGATCGTACGAGAAAGATCTGTTTGATAAAGCGGGGAAAAACAACAAAAAAATTTGGGAGGCGATCAAAACTATTACTTATACTGGTAACTCATCTAAACCTCAGCCTAAAGAACTTCTCACGTTAGCCTCAGACCCCCAGAGCTCCATAAATGTAGTAAATGAATATTTTACAAATGTAGGTAAATCCCTGGCTAATACAATTGTTCCAGAGCCTGACTACGACATCACTAAGTATCAAAGTTCGACTCCCCACTCTTTTGTCCTTTTAGATACAAGTGAGGAAGAAGTCGAGCATATTATACTTGGCTTGAGGGATGAGTGCTCGGTTGGCTGGGATAAAATTTCCAACAAAATGTTAAAAGATTCTAAACATATTTTAATACCACCGTTAGTATACATCTTCAACCAATGCCTTGAACAAGGAATCTTCCCTTCTGCCCTCAAAAAATCAGTGGTTGTACCAATTCATAAGGATGGGGATCGAGATCATATCGGTAACTATAGGCCCATATCTCTGCTACCTTCGTTGTCAAAAATACTGGAAAAAATAATTAATATTCGACTGATTAAGTTTTTGGATAAAAATAAAATACTCTCGGAGTGGCAATTTGGTTTTAGACAGGGCAAATCAACGGCGGATGCCGTACATTTGCTTGTTGATTCCATTTCTAAGGATTTGGACGTGGGAAAAAAGTGTCTAGCGGTATTCTTAGACCTTGCTAAAGCCTTTGATACGGTCTCTGTCCCAGTCCTTTTAAAGAAACTGGAATGCATGGGTATTAGGGGTAGGCAGCTGTTACTTTTTAAGAGCTACTTGGCGGATCGGTACCAGAGGGTCAATGTGGGTGAGTACGTGAGTGATGATCTTGCTGTCGCACATGGAGTCCCCCAGGGAAGTATCTTGGGTCCTACGCTATTTCTTGTATATTTAGATGATCTTTGTTGCACCTCGCTCACCCGGGGTCAACTGGTATGTTATGCAGATGATACTGCCTTAATATTTGCTGCTGACACCTGGAGTGAGGCGTATGAAGTAGCTCAAAAAGGACTAAATAAGATTACAGCTTTCCTGAGGAATAATTATCTGGCGCTAAATGTAAAGAAAAGTAAATATATTACCTTTACCAACCGTGGCGAAGTGCGCGTAAATAATCAAAAACTAATTGCTCACAACTGTAAGGAATTATCTAGCTGTTCTTGCCTAGAAATAGAGCAAACCTCCGAAATAAAATATCTAGGTGTGATCATTGACAAGAACCTGAACTTCAAGCAACATATAATGGCAATAAATTGCAGAGTTCGGAGGCTCATGGCAGTTTTCAAAAAACTCCGACATGCTGCCTCACCTCAATTGCTTAAAACTACTTATCTTGCCCTGTGCCAGTCGATATGTACTTACTGCATCACAGTTTGGGGGGGTGCTCCAAAAACAATTATAAAATCTTTAGAGATAGCGCAGAGAGGTTTGCTTAAAGTGTCTACCTTCCGCCCGCTACTATATCCCACGGTCCTCCTGTATCAGAACTGTGAGGTATTGACGATTAGGCAATTGTACGTATTAAATACCATCCTCAAACAACATGGCGAACTGGAATACGATCCAAAACAATTGATCAAACGTCAGTCGCACAATGTTTGTGTCCAAAAGTTTATTTTTAATACAGCTCTGGCACACAGGTTTTATCCTTTTGCGGGTCCTTACCTATACAATAGAGTCAATAAAATAGTTAGAATATATCCACTCACCAAACTCCAATGTAAGAAAAAAGTCTCAGCCTGGCTCGGTACACTGACATACGATCAAACAGAAGATTTGCTTACCGTAATAAAATAAAATGGTCAAAATTCAAATTAAATGCAACTCAATATACATTAACATCATTTAACATATAATCTATTTTTATTTATAATATAATACTTAACATTAATCTAAACACACACATATTTTTTTCATGAAAAATAATATATATTACTACTATAATCTAAAACTAACACTATACAAACTAAAAGTTGCAGTATTTGGTCAGATTACATAAATAAGTAGTTTACATGTATTGGCAATGCATCTCACAAACAAATTCGTATAGTTTTAAAAATTTACTCGAGTATATGTACAAACCGGGAGAGAGCCTGGAGATCTGTAATACAGGCTACAAGCCTAGCATGGACTCCAGACTCTCACAAGGTCATTTCATAACAAATCGTAAAATTATAACTAATGTAACTGGAAACTTTGTGAGAAGTGAATAAATTATTTATTATTATTATTTATCTCTCTTAAATCACGGGTCAAGCCCGGTCATTTGATAGGCATGCGCGGGGATATGGATCCAACGCGCAGAGGCCCCTTTGAGAAGTTTGATGTAATGTTGTACGCCCGCCGTGACCCGCTCCAGGATATGTCAATGGAACGATATACCCATGAGCAGGTCTCGGCAGGCGTTGAGACTATTGCGAAGTGTGATGGAAAATAAATAGGCTATGGAGATGAGATCTGGGTGAAATTAATACCGGGCTATTACAGAAGAGGGACGGACGCCTGCCATAACTGCTTTTATTGCTAGTTATTTCCGGCAGGCGGTGGCTTGCCACTCACTAGATGGGCCCCCGAAATGCCAGGAAATCGGCCGGGGGCAACACCGGTGTGAGTGACTCAGGGATGTCGAGAGGTGTGCTGCGCTTTCTCCGAAGTTACTCGCGGCGTGATGCCCTTTAACACTTCCACCCTTGGAGCATATAGCTCTAGCGGCTCCTCTCTGGACGGCCAATGAAGGCAAGCCAGAGCTGAGAGTCCTGCGGGCCTTCTTGTGTTTACACTCCGACCGATGAAGACACGTCGGAGACGAAGGCCCCGACCGACTCTCTGGAGACTCGGGTCCGTGGTGTCGCTACTCACACAACAGCTCGCCACACAAGCTGCCCTGCGGACTTATTATTATTATTATGTATCTCTTTTTATTATTATTATTATTATTATTATTATTGAAGGGTGACCCGTATCCCAGCAGTGAGATGATTATGTACAGTTTTTGAAGAGGTTACGTCAATAACTCTTTGTTGTTACTATGTCTATTCTAAGGTAACCGTTTCTGATCGCCGGCCAAAACTAATAAAAAAGACTTACCGTAAAGTCTCATCTGCGGCAGCGGACAGCACGGTAGTGCCGTCGGGCGAGAGCGCCAAGTGCAGCACGCGGGCCACGTGGCCGGTCAGCTCTGCCACGCGGGACATCAGCGGGTACTTCCAGATTACCAGCTGGTTGTGGGCGTAGCCGTGCCCGGAGATCAGCTCCTTGTAGTGAGTGCTCCAGATTATTGAGCACACCTAAAACATTCTTAATTTGCATTTTGCAGTCTTCGACAACTAGGAACCTGGTTAGCCATCTGCATTCACAAATAACACTCAAATCCCCTATACAGTATTGTGAATATTTTTCTATCTTGAGGTTGCCAAACAAAAACAATACCTGCTTGACATCAGGTAGGTTGTATGCCTGGTTTCCACCTTAAAGGTAATGTGCGTTAATTTGTGTGTAAATCTACTGGGTGAGGCACCGTTGACGCGCGCACTTCGCACTCTCAACCTTGTGGACAGGGAACTGGATCTGTTCGTGTGTACTCTGAACGAATTCACAAGAACAGCATTGTTTATATTGTGTTATAAATTATAGATTACAAATTATACTGCACTACCGCATTGGGTAAATACCTGTAATGTTAGTGTTATTGTGTATAAATAAATAAATAAATAATAAATAAATTTGACCAGAGAGTAGTACTAGGCCGGATTCTAGCCCACGGGGCCGAAATCGAGGTTGAGTGGAGCTAGTAGATTCGCTGAGTGTATGTTTTCCATTGATTTCCATGGAAAATGTATTTGATGATTGATTTCAATTTTTTTTGGACACAAACCTCAAGCATATCGAGATGTTTAATTGTGACAAGTTTCATCAAAATCTGTTCAGTGGTTTTGGAGCCTATTCATTTCCGCTCGCTCCATCAATTCAGGAAAAATTGAGGGTACACCTTTCGATTTCCGGTGACTTTAATACCTGCCAAATTTCGAGGGCACAGTCACATGAGTAAAGAAGGTACAGAGAGAAAGCTTCATTCAACCGCGGTGTTTAGGTACACTACTATAAGCATGCGTGGCCTTGTGTGCGTGTCCACTGGCCGCCCGTCGCGTACACGCCGCGGTTGGAAAAAACTGGTTCAAACTGACTTCGCCAGTGGACAAGCTCAGGGCTTGCGTCGTGCACGTATAGGTGTTCGCTCCACGTTGTTTACGAGTAGGTATGAGAATAAAAGTATTGAACAAATGTTAAAAATAAAAGTGGGACAAAATGGTTATTTACTGTACTGTGTGTATGAACAATAATAGAAAAAGTATTTAATAAGCTGTAATTCAATCAGTGGCAGCCTCCCCAAGCCGTCTGGCCAGCGTGTAGGCTAAATCCTCCTGTTTGTGACAGACGAGAGAGGATCGTGCTCCTGTAGTGGAGACAAAAATGACCTGATGATGATGATATTATTGATATTACTGATATTTAAAAACATTTTTAAATGTTCGTGAATATTTTTTTTTATTATTAATATTACACAACCTGAAGTCAAAGAATTGTCGTTGACATACCAGTAAAGGATTTTTATGCTACGTCGGGTGGAAAACAAGCACATGACGCGCCTGATGTGAAGCGGTTACCGTATACCCCGGCTGCGATTGCTGCTAATCCTTCTTTTTGGTGACCTGACGCAGGATCACAATAACTCTCCAGAGAGATGTTATTTGACTGTCATGTGGTCTCCTGTGAGGTGTGGTACTTCCTAGTCGACCTATTGATGGGCCCTACCTCTCTTTCGGCAGAACTTATTGGGTGGTGATCTAAGTGGTTCATCAACATCTTTGAACCAAATCAAACTTCATCTGCACGCGGTACAGCCTGCTGATTGGCAAACGAAGCTCTGGCCAAAAGAGAGGTAGGAAGCGTAATTGTAAGCTACCAAAGTCAAAGTCAAAGTCAAAATTCTTTATTCTGTGGACCCTCGCGGGCACTTAGACACGTCTATTACAATTAGGTATATTTTTTTATCTACCAGCATTTCGGAATGACCATTGACGAGAAGAAATGCCGAAAGAAACTCTGTCAATATAGGTCTTTTTAGGGTTCCGAACCTCAAAAGGAAAAACGGAACCCTTATAAGATCACTTTGTTGTCCGTCTGTCTGTCTGTCTGTCTGTCTGTCTGTCTGTCTGTCAAGAATTTATATGTCGAGAATGCGTGGAGGTATCAAGCTGAAATTTGAACTGTATACTCAGGTCTACGGTCCCATGAAGTTAAAAAAAAATCAAACTGCTAAGTTTACGTAGAAAAAAGTTACGGCCGTTTATTGAGCAAAAAACGCATATTTCGACACACTCAAGGGAATCAAAACCTATAGGGTACTTCCCGTTGACCTAGAACTATGAAATTTGGCAAGTAACATCGTTATAGACTACAAGTACAGGAATAAATCTCAAAACTATACATTTGTAAATAGATCTTAAAAAATAGGGGGTCTATATTTTTTATAGGGTGTCGAAATTTCAAATTGAAGCTACTAGTTCAAATGGGGTATCATATGAAAGGGCTTGATGTACACATTGCCAAATATATTTTATTTATTTTTTTCGACGCATTATTTCTTATTTATAATGAAAAATATCAAATTTAATAATTGTACTACGTACGGAACCCTCGGTGGGCGAGTCCGACTCGCACTTGTCCGGTTTTTTTAAATAGCCATACAATATTATCATTAACCTAAATTAAAATTTACA
This sequence comes from Hypsopygia costalis, assembly GCA_937001555.2. Taxonomy (NCBI): domain Eukaryota; kingdom Metazoa; phylum Arthropoda; class Insecta; order Lepidoptera; family Pyralidae; genus Hypsopygia; species Hypsopygia costalis. The sequence goes on from OW443335.2 coordinate 9,715,493, forward strand.
ATATTATTATTACCCGTCTGGGGAATGTACCTCCACCTCACAGAATACCGCAGCCAAATAACAATTCCCTTGAGAGTTGTTATGTTCATGCGAGTGAATGAGGTCACCAGAAATATAGCTTCGGTAACCGCATCACATCAGGCGGGCCGTATGTTTGTCTGTCGTTCAGGTGAGGTTGCAGTGCAGGTGAGGTTGGTTTTGTCTCATAAGGTGATGCTGAGCTACTTATACCCCACAAATACACCCCACAAAGGTGTCAACCCTATGAGAATAGGCACAAATTTTGCAGATCTTAGACAGCTTTCTCTCTGTTCCTTCTTTACTCATGTGGCACAGTCATCATCCACGATGTTGTTACCTGTGACTTGGTGTCCACTGTGTTGAGGTTAGCGCCAGTGCTCACGTTCCATATGCGGATGGTCCGGTCTGCTGTGCCGCCGCCTGATGCCAAGATTCCTGAACTCCACGGACACCATGCCAGGCCTTTCACTGCAGCTAAATGTTGACTGAAAACGTACATTAATTGTTAAAAATATTCAATAAACGACAGTTTAAGTTTATAATATAGATGACTGTCCATGAGTTCGCTTGTGCTTAAAAAACAAACATTTGTATTCCAGCTGCATGATAGTCAGAATGCACGGAATTGCCAAATATTTTACATAGACTTCACATACTTGATTTTATTTGTCAGACTTTTTTAACCTACGAATTCATAATATTCTGAACAGTAGAACTTATTTTGTCTATGCGACGCACGCTAGCTCGATGGCATCGATTACCGGTCGGGTGCTCGTTACAACTAAGCAGGAAGTTTTGTCACAGTGACGAATTTTTGCATTTTATATTTTACTGCTGTAAAGTCGCAGGCTCCATATAAACAAGGCATAGCAGTTCTGCTGTGCAGATGAAATTCTTAATTATTATTGAAATACTTATTCAATAATTATTATTTATAGTTGATTTTGGCGAACTTGGCGGAAATTATTAATATTTTTATAATGGAAAAATTCAACTCTCCCGCCTAGGTGGGATTTGAACACATGTATATACTAAAAAATACTTGTATATGTACTTTATAGAAAAAAATAAGAATTATTAAAGAATTATATTATAATATTCCGGCAATTTGGCCGAAATCAAGTATTTAAATAATAATAATAAGACTAGATTAACAAATTTGGCTAAAGCAAAGTGAAACACATTTTATTCTGCAGAGAAACATGAAATGCATTAAAAAACTCAATGTACTCACTTGAAAGAATGTATGTACTGTGTTTGTGAGTAGTGTTGTCCTTGTGCTATGGGCCAAATATTCAGCAAGTTATCATTGCCGCCCGAGGCGAGGAGACGGCCGTCGGGGGACCACTTCAATCCACAAATCTAAGAGGTAAGAAAATAGGTGATTGCTTCCATACTTCGTAAAATTATCGTTGCTAACAATTTCGCTAAATTTGGAATGATAATAATAAATTTCGCCATCCGACTTAGTATAAAATAAAATAAAAGTATATCAGATAATGAAGCGACCGACTGGGAACACGGTAGACGACTTTGTGTCTCTCTTACTGACGAACATTTCGCTTTTAGAGCGAGATTAGATAGTAGCAACGTGCAATGGAAAAGCCCTCTTATTTTCATATCTGTAAGTACGATTACATACGGAGCAATGAATGCAAATCCGCCTCTATATAAAATATTTTTTTAAGTACAACTAATGCTGCGGGTCAGATATATTTTGTATAAAAAATAAATAGCCTGGATGTTTCATATACCATCATTATCATGTGCCGCGACGACAAATTTTAATTTATTTAGAGCGAAAAGAAAAACATTCTTAAATGAACGCTATATAAACATTGAAGAAAATTAATAATAAATTTAAGTTGGGTACAAATTAGCTGACTCTAAAGATGGGATTGCATTTAGGGCGTTTCTTGTATTATATCATGTAGGTGGCTGTCGCCCAGTCGCTGTCGCAGTCGTTTCATTATCATCAGGTCATTTTAGTCCCCACTACAGGAGCACGACCCTCTCTCGTTCGTCCCATTCCATCCCATCCCATCGACAGAAGGAGGATTTGGCCTACACTCCCCACGCTTACCAGAAGGGTTGGGGAGGCCCGATCGATGTTTTATAATGTATTGCCCTTAGTCGCCTTGTACGACATCCACGGGAAGAGACGGAGTGATTCTATTCTAGTCTGCCGGAAACCACACGGCCAGAATATGGCCAGGTCAAAGTATGGCCTTAGATCGTTCAAATTCTGTGCTAAAACTGACCTCTTGCGTGTGCGCATTGATAGAGGCTACAGCGTGCTCTCGTTGGCGCACGTCGTGGTGTATGATTTTCCCGTCGCGTCCTCCGCTCGAAACTATGTACATGTTCCACGCTAGCGATCCAATGCGTCCGGTGTGCCCGTCCATTACCTAAAAAATATTATGAAAATGACAAATTACACTGAACTTCTGAGGCATTAAAATGTATGATCTAGTCATCTTCCTAAAGATTTATACCTACTAATTACGTACTGAAAACTGTACGATACAGGAACGACAGAAATGGTTCTTTATGGAATATCTACGCGTGCGAAAGAAACAATACCACAAGAGGCCGAAATCGTCTTGTATCGCCAATAAGCTTGAATTTTATGAGAGATCCTCATAAAAATACAAGCTTATTTTTCCTAAAATATAGAAATTATTCATGGAATAGACTAGATAGATAGATAATTTGTAGCCAATTTGTATTACTCGGCCCACGAAATATTTTTTCTATAAAGGTTTAAAATTCAATTACCTTAGAAAATTTATTTCCAAAGAGCCTTTCTTATTTCTTTTTTACATACTAAGATGATTTCTACCAAATTTGAAAAAAAAGCCATATGCAACTCTGTAATGCTACGTTGTACCGCAAAAAAAATCTACTATGCATGACACATAACCATTTCCATGAGTTGCCGGAACTGATTATTAGCATGGTGTCTTACAACACCATATGCGATGCGATGAGATGTCATAGTTGCGATGAGTTGTTGCAATATAACGATAGGGCTTCGCTCTTAGTACCACTGTTTTTAGACAAGATGATTCACCACTTACTCTCAATCTCTTGATCTTAGCACAGTCCCACAATTCGACAGTAGCTGCTGAATTGGCGACGCTGTGTTACAACGCCGTATGCGATGGGACTAGATGTCATCTTTGCGAAGAGTTGTTGCAATGTAGCGATAGGGCTTCACCCTTAGTACCACTGTTTCACGATGATTCACCACTTACCCTCAATCTTTTAATTTTAGCACAGTCCCACAATTCGACGGTAGCTGCTGAAGTGCCTACAGCTAGGTGCGAGCCCCCGCCCTGCACCCACGACACTGAGCACACAGTCTGCGATTGCTCCAATGTCAACAAGTGATCTATCTGTCCGGTGCCTGCGTTCCATAGATACACTGAGCTACCTAAAGCCACCGCTAGAATGTTGGATGCGCTCCAGTCAACTAGGTTCAAATCTGAAAGAAAAAATGTACTGATGTGAAACACTCGTGCGGCAGGTAAGGCCAGCGTCGAATTTTTTTTAAACCACTGAAGTGGCAAACAAGCATACGGCCCGCCTGATGGAAAGCAGTACAAACCGTAGCCTATGAACGCCTGTAATACCAGGGGCATCACACGCGCGTTGCCGACCCTGTAAAAACCTCTTCACTCCTTTTTGGAGAAGCCCATGCTGTAGTCTCCTGAGTAAACCTCGACAGGCAGTTCATTCCACAGCTTGACAGTACGCGTGAGAAAACATCTCTGGAACCACACAATACGCGACTACTTAGGCTCCAATGTGTGAGGATGAATCCCTGTAGATGGCGAGTGGTGAAAATTGTGAACATATCGTAACATGCTCGCTGGTAACTCTGAAACACTCCAGGGGCTGTTCGCTGTGGTTTTACCTATGTTCTCCCTATGAAGAGTTATTACAGGGTCAGCAATGGTCCAGTGGTATGATGTCGCACGCTTCCATTAAGCTTGGTAATTTTTTCCACTAAGCAGGCCGTATGCACTATATCAAAGTTCGATTGAAAAGTCACTACTAACTGTACTACACTAAGGCACTACTTAGATTGTTCCGACGAGCCCAATCGAGGGATTAGAACTCTAGAACAGCAATCACTTTAATTTTTTTTGTCACGGGACATGTCAAGTCCTCTAATTCCTGGGAATCCTTTGATTCATATAAAACTTACAATAATCGTCCAAAATGTCAGGCGCGTCTAGAATCCTATCAGGAGCTTGTGGTATATATCTTGTAGTGTTCTTTACTGATGATGGTACTTTGGCCTGAAATAAGTAATGGTTTCAATGATATAATGAAATTATACACAGAAATGTTAAACAACACTCATTTGAAAATATTCGGTTGGCTACAAGTTATTAAAAGACAGAGCTCTCAGATTGCTTTCTAGCTAAATATGTATTTGTTACTTAATTTACGGCCACTTTCTATAGTCGCACCGTTCGCCATAGGCAGGGAATTCAACCTCACACATTATTACTCGTACCTAATTGGGCGCGTACTGTGCGGTTCCAGAAAAGTTTTCTACATCAAACTCTCAAGCTGTGAATGAACTCCTGCCAAGGTTTTCCCAGGAAACCACAGTATGGGGTTCTTAAAGAAAGGCGTAAACGGGTTTTTACAGGGTCGGTAACGCGTGAGTGGTTACCTCTGGTGTCGCAAGCGTCCATAGGGTGCGATGACTGCTTACCATCAGGCAAGTCGTATGGTTGTTTGTCACCCTAGTTGTATAAAAAAATTGCTTCGTTGACATTACTTGTTTCAAAATTATGGTAAGAGCACTTTAACCTTTGTAACATTCTTATGCTATATGTAGTAAGAGTTGCAATCACATTATGACTGTCATGCATGCTCTTAACTGTACACACATGATTGAATTAAAAATATATTATCCATTGTATTTTAAATTCAATGGTTCTTTCCATCCGAGGCAAAACACTGAACTGCGTCATGCGATTGTTCTAACATCGCATGATGCAGTGCAAAGACAATAGATCCACTTGACTGCTAATACAGCGCACAAACGCTCGCCAAACATGCGCTATTTGGCGCTTATATTGGACCGCGACACGAGTTCAACAAATCAGTTCCGACCAAGTGTTAGATCTGTGTACACCCTACATTCTCTTAAACCTAATCACGTAATTTCTTACCAAAATGCCTTCCTGCTCCGTTAAATGGTGTGGAAATTCAACTAAAAAATCAAGTTATAACAAGGATGGTATAACTTTTCACCGGTAAGTACGATTTTAGCTGTTTATGATAAATATTTATTGTGATTGCAGGGCTCAAGTGATATTGGTCGTTGACGTAAATACGTCGCCATATTGTCCAACCCACTAATTGTCTCCCTTTCTAGCGTGAGACGTTGTCAATAATTCTGTCTCTTTCTGTCACAGTAGTGCTGCGACAACACGGAAATAAAGTTGATATCGATAATTAATATTCATGATTCGGTTGACAATATTAATTAATGATATTTTAAAATTAATTGGGTATTATTACATTTTAGTTTTTCGAAGATCCCAGAAATAAAAGAAAAATGGATTAATGCTGTTAACAGACAAAATTGGTACCCTAACAAATACAGCGTTATTTGTTCAAGGCATTTCACAGCCGATTCTTTTGAAAATTTAAAAAATCGACGGCGTTTATTTAGTTCAGCAACGCCGACAATATTCTTACCTGTATTAGTACGTTTATTAACTTATTTTTTTTTTCTAGGTTCAGGGTAGATGTAGGGTAGATATAGGTAGGTATAGAGTAGGTGTAGTGTAGATGTAGAATATTTACTGCTTTTTGTATGTGTTTTGGCGACGTTATTTATCACTCAACGGTCACTATAATCACATATAAATATGTAGTGAATATGTACTGATGGTTTCTTTATAAATATTAATTTTAGTTAGCTATAATTTTATAAGTAGCGAATCAAAGTACCTGATAGATTGCCTTTGTTGATTCGAATACTAACAATTTTTGTTTATTCGCAGGCTTCTAATAACTTCTCTGATTTGGATGTGTGTGATTCTAATCTACCAGGACCTTCACATGATGTCATCTCACCAGTAGGTTAATTTACTATGAATTTTAACGTCGATCACAATTTATTTTGTATCACTTTTTAAATAATAATCATTTACAATTACAGGATATATCTCCAAATAAACAGTCACATTCAGTAACTAAGGATTTACAACAATTGCCATGTGATAATCGGTATATATTCGCACAAACCAGAAGACTACTTACGTGCATTTGCGGGGGCGCTATGTAGCAAGATCGGAGTTTATTTCATTTGGTGGTGGAAAGTGTTTTAAGTAACGAGGGGAAACTGTTTTTCTTAGATGCTCCAGGAGGGACTGGAAAACATACCTGACGAGAGCAATCCACGCTGAAATCAGGCGCTAAAATAAGATCTCGCAGCAGCATCGCCAGGTATTGCCGCCACATTACTACTAGGCGGAAGGACGCAAATACAATGTTCAATATCCTACTTGATTTAGAGAGAACTGAAGCACCGACTCGAAACTGTGACAAAGCGAAGGTGTTTCAGGATTGCTGTCTAATCGTTTGAGATGAATGCGAAATGGCCAACAGTAAGGCACTAGAAGCTGTAGATAGAACTTTACGTGCCCAAGAGTTTTCAAGAATATTAATAAATTTGGGGAAGATCTCCTTCCTGAAGTAAAGTTAACTTCCTGAAGTAAAGTTCCTGAACTAAAATGCTTGGCAGCGAAATATAATTGAAGTTGAGGATCTCACTGGGAGTGGTGTCGGTGAAACTGTATTAATTCCGCGTATACCACTCTTCTCAAAAAAAAAATCCATTTTATTTTTAAACGTACACAGTTCTCTGTGACCACTTGCTTTGCTATGACAATAAAGAAATCACTAAAATTCGCTGGTCAGGACTGGTTGTTTTTCGCATGGCCAACTTTACGTGGCTTTCTCGAGAGTTGTAACGCAGGTCATTTTATATTAGCTCCCGAAGGAAAGACTCCCTTAATTTTTTTTTTTTGACGTGACAACGTCTTATAAATTGGTTAGCCGGGTGACACTTCAAGAAACTGGCTCACGTTATGCGCCTACAATGAGAGCGAGTGAAAGGCACGCGTCCCTTCTAAGAGCGAGAGAGACAGACATAAAAAGAAACAGACGAAAACATTTTACCACTCAAAGTCGTTGTCACGTAAAACTTTCGCCCGTATACCGACTTTACAGGCAACCAATTTTTTAACTATGGTTACAATGTTAAATAAAAAAAAAATATCTTTTAACGTATAACAAGTATTTTCTTATGTATCTACATTAGTTTGTATTTTTATTAATCCGCCGGAATCATTAAGTCCACGCGAACGAAGTCGCAGGCATCAGCTAGTCCTATAATATAATAGCGAGTTATCGATACATATTAACACAAATGATTATGTCACGACTGCTTGCTTCTGGCCTTATTTTTGTCTTTTCAGTAGGTTTTTTTTTATTTTATGATTAATTTCTTTATTTCTCACATCGGTTGTAAATTTTATTGTTTATCCCTTTAAAATTGTAATAAAAGTACGAAATAATAATTTGGTTTTTTATTAAATACCTTTTTTTATTAGGAAGTATTAATACGTTTCTTTCCATCGCTGTTGATATAGTAGGTATTCTGATATAATTAATTTTTTTTTTTCTAAATATTAGACAACTCCCGCTTTAATATCGCTTCTTGTGTCGTGAGGACTTTTACAGTCATACAATTAACGAGCACAAACTACACTCAGACACAGAACAATCACTTCTGGGCCATATAAATAATTGGCCTGGGTGGAAATCGAACCTACATCCACATGTGCGGCAGTCCGTTGTACTACCTACCGCGCTATCGAGGCTGTCAAATATGGCCTGTGCATATTCGTCATTTATTGAAGACATTAAATCAATTGAAAATAAATGCAAATAATATGGGCCCCGTTATACTCAACAATTATGATTAACTCTGTTTAAAATATACAACAAACCATTTACATACAATGTAATATTTATTATTAAGATACAATAACTTTTTCTATATTGTTTTCATATTGCTTAAATAATTCTGACATCCATGTATTCCGACATAGAATAAAGTTGACTTTATCGATAACGATTATTTTGGCACAATTATGTGGTACAACACTTTCGTGAACTATAGATGTAAATGACATTATGCATTAACCAATCACTGTCGCGGTAATTTCTTCGTCTCCCGACCCGACGTTGTGAGTCCGCGCGTCTTATAAAAATCATATCATCGGCACTCAAGTGGTTTTATTCTCATTGATGCAGTGCACAGAATTATTGACATTTTGGAGAATGTTAGTCTTTTATTATTGACATTTTGAAGAATGTTAGTCTTTAATACCTCCAGCCAGACCTGCTCCATCAGCATGGACAATTAAAAGATTGATTATGATGTTAAAGTACATAATGGACTGGTCAATATGGATGAGATTGGTTATATTTTAGCAAATTATATGTGAAATTAATGAATTAATTAATTAAGAGTAACACTCAATGCAGATATGACATTCTTAATCAAGATACTGTTAAGTGAGACAAGAGAGGCTATATAGCCTGTCTTACACGCATACCAGAGTCTTGTTCTACCTATATCGTATCTGCTTAGCATGTGATGCACTTAAGCCTTCCCAAGTTTTCTTAAGTTAAAAAAAAATCATAACCAGTTGTCATGCACTAAAATGAATGAGGAAAGAAGAAGGTAAGAGCATTTATTAATAACACACACTGTGCAATGGCAAGTACTATGAATAGGCATGTGAACAAAGTTGTAAAATTATAAAAACTCTGTATCAGTTTTTGTATGTTTCAATTTTGTATAAAAAAGAATATAGAAAATAAAAACAAGAAACACAACTTTTTACAGCCAGTCCCTAACAGCGAGCATTGCACATTTTTGGAAGTAAAATTAGGCATTAACAATGCAGTATTGTATGTTTGATTAATTGGTAGAGTGACCTGGTTATGATTGAGGTTCAGATTTTGAACAGTTAATGAAAATGCAGTAAGCAGTAAAAGCATGTATACCTGTGAATACACAACTCTAAGTCTGTTTTGGTAGCCTTCCGGAGCAGCAGGGGCTTTGCATGTGTATTGTAGCAGTCGTCCTGGTTCAGTGTCTGTGAGAGCTCGGCATATAGCCTCCCCCGTAGCTGTCTGAGCTTGTGATGTTTCTTCACTTGTCTCTTCGTCACGGTTCATCTATGAAGAAATATATTATGTATATAGTTGTTGTTTGTAGTGTTAGCAAAGTCTAAAATCTATGTACATTAATTTATAAATTATTTATTTCCTATTATCCTCAGCCAACATATTATAGTTGAGCAGAAGATAGAGCATGTTTGATAAACCTCCTAAAGTTAAGAGGAGACCAGGGGCCCTACCGCCACTATGTCATCTTTGCTATAAAAAAGTGCTGAGTAACAAAGTAGAAACTTACCATATAATGGCACAAGTCAAAATTTGAGTTGCTTCTTGATGGGATAAATCTGTCAGCTTTGTTGGGTGTCTTTGAAACTTTGTTAGGTGTAGGCGTCGCTAACCGACCTGTAATTTTTATTTATCACAAAATTATTAGGTACATAAAAATTAATAATTGTATGTTTGTCTATAATACACTCAAAAAACAACTGATTGAGATGAATCTTCTGGTTTATGTTTGCTACATATTGGGAAGGTTGAAAAAAAAAACATAAAAGAGCAAATGCGAAGCGGGGCAGAGTTCAGCTAATATACACCAAAACTTCAGCACATCCTCAAGGAAAATGACATTTTTTGGCTGCTGTATTCTGTGAGGTATATGTACATCCGCAGTCAGACAGCTTACAAAATATGCTATGACCTACATCTTTTGGTCAGTGACTTTTTTGTCAGTCAGCAGGGTGCACCTAGGCAGGTGAGGTTGGCTTTGGCTAACGACGATGTTGATGGACCAATTAAACTCCAATCGTTATCGTTTGACTACATACACTTAATCAACCCTCATAAAATAAATATGCCCAAGAAAAAGACCTGTACATACCTGGAGATTTGTTCTTGGATGGTGTTTTCTTTCCTTTCTTGTTGTTCTCATTTCGAGTCGGAGTTTTACTGTTACCCAAAATGCTGTTGCTACAATTTTGGGTCGCAGACAATGAGAGCTTCTGCATTGACTGGTTACAAGAACTGATATTGGCGCTCGATACATTCTTGAATGATGTGCTTAGCGATGGATTCAGATTTTCATTGTTACTTTTTTTTGCCCATCTCTGCAATGGGCCCCTAGTTAGGGGTCCATCTATTGTCGCCAAACTGTTTATTTCATTCAAATAGTTGAACTGAGCCATTATTATTACACAAATTAACACTTCTATGTTACTTCAACCTTTTTATAGTAGTAATAAAATTGCATTTATTTACGGTTATGTTAATTATTAGACTTTTAAAGCATTGATATTTGTTATTAAAAATAAAATCACCACGAGTACGAGTGTAATTTCTTTTCAAGTTTGCAAGCAAAGCATGACATGACAGCAACAAACCGTTTGAGTTTGAATTTTCAAAAATCAATCATGCATTGACAATTGATGTGACAAATGAGTGTGACCATCTTAAAACATCCAAACCTGCCTTTAGATGGTGAGTTGGGATTCTACCCGGTACCCGGTAGGAAATACACGGGAAAGTCTCAAAGCTTATTTACATATGACAGGGTTACTAAAAGCCAGCACCTTGCTTTGATATTTTTATGTACATAAATCTTAAAGAACTGTAAATAGAGTATATTATTCTGTGCTGTAAACACAGAGACACTACCCATCATTGAGATTGAGATACATAATATATGTACATAATTTATAAATGTATTCTAAAAGCTACTTACCTAAAGTAATAGTTTTGCTCACTTTTTAAAAGCTAAAATCCGCTGAAGCACTAAAACAATAAATATGTCGTCCAACCAAACAATTAAAACACAGTACTAAAGCGCATCTACTCACAATGTATTGGGGTTGGTCGGTAGTATAATTTTACCAGTATAGATTATGTAATACAGATTGGATGACATATAGAACTAATCCAAGCTTTGATAGAATTCATAATTTAGCTAAATTTGAAGTTGGTTAAAATATCTCGAATTATGTATGTTTTTGTTACCTACCTACTAATAGTATTCTATTCGGCCTCCGACCTAGTGAAAACCCGCTTTGATTCGTAAAGGAGACAATTCACTATTCATAAATACTTAGTTGGGCTCGACAGTTAAGGTACTTCCTGTTCACTACATTTTATTGGCTGAAAAAAAAGATAACTACTTAGTTTTTATAAATGCTATGTAGCGTTACAGTATTAAAAAAAACCGCCAGATTAGTTCCACTTGCGCGCTGATCTATTCGCCTATCACATCGAAAATAACAAAAGTTATTTTTTTTTAATTACAAAATAAAACAAAAATCCCAGTAATGGTATAATAATATTATTATATTTACTTTATCGCATGGTACTGCAGATTTCTTTCTGTCTTTGTGGTGTATTTGTCGTTATCTTTGAAATGCACGGAATGTATGCGTGAATAATCTGACCGTAACCAGTATCCCCCGATAAAAATCGCGGTGTACAAATAGATGATTTGAAGAAGAAAAAAGAATTCTCGATCAGTTATTACCGAAACCATCTAATTAAATGTAACAGCTGAAGCTTCAACCTCCATTTTGAAAAATGATATTTTTACCGCCTAATTTATTGACATAATTAGGTAAATTCTAGTGTAACCAACCCACTTCACACAGTAATTTAAACGGTAATTCAATGCCTTATTTATTGCGGTCCGGTAGACGGTAAGGTAGTGTGGCCGAGACATTGTAAACAATCGAGTTGAATGCACGTTGAATGAAACGTTTCCAGCACACACTCATAGTACAGTGCTACAAACTTATCTGACCCGGTGGCCAAATTTAGAACTAAAGCCGCCATCTTGGAATGTAGTATTGCCAGGTACAATTATTTTACTTACCGCGTATGCACATTCCATTGAGGTGTATTTTTTAAATACATATTATCTTTTTGTACACATATTTCATTATTTACAATAAAAAAAATCGTCAATGAGTTGTTTCTGTGCAATGTTATAATTTTCTAATATTATATAATAGCTACGATCGCGACTTAACGTGGTGCATTTTTAAAACTAATCAACAAAAAATAGAAGGCAATTGATATTTAATTGAAACACCACACAACACCATAATTGTGTTAACTTATTAATTATTATTATTATTTCCATCAGGCGGACCGTATGCTTGTTTTCCACCTTAGTGGTAAAAAAAAAAAATTTATAAGTATATCAATGCTATTATTTTAACAGTGTATATATTTCTTTGATTTTTATGTTTCCTCTAAAACGGGCGGCATGTCGTTTAATGGCAACACTTAAGTCGATCGCACCGCCCCCGGCACCGGGCCAGATAAGTTTGTGGCACTATACTGTGCAAGTAGGGTTGCCAACTTATTTTTACAAGAAAAACAGTTTATTAAAAGCTGCGTAACAAAACAAACAGTATAGTAAGGCCCAGTGCATGTGGAGCAGTACAATAAACAGTGCTATGGTAAAATGAAGTATTTTTCAACAGTATTAAAGCATAGAAAACAGTATAATACTGTTTTTAACAGTATGGTTGGCAACCCTATGTGCAAGTGTGCATAGAGTAATTATTCTGTGCATAGTACTTAGTACATATTAAAAACACTCGCTAAACTAGCGGTGATAATACTTTCGTGTGCCTTATTTCGGCACTGCCCAGGTCTCAGATCTTGATTTTAACTAGACAAAAAATTAGTCGTTAATTTGTCGAAATTTGTCGCCCAAAGCAAAAAATTTGTCCGTCTCCCGTTAAAGAGTTATAAAGTTTTTTTGTGTGCCTTATTTCGGCACTGCCCAGCCCCCTTACCACCATCTCTTATTGCGACTCAATAACTGAATAGATTGCTAATTCATACCAATGAATAAGCGACTCCATTTCAATTGGAATAGAGTCGCTTATTCATTGGTATGAATAAGCAATCTATCCAATTATTGAATCGCAATAAGAGATGGTGGTAAGGGGGCAGGTCTCAGATCTTGATTTTAACTAGACAAAAAATTTGTCGTTAATTTGTCGCCCAAAGCAAAAAATTTGTCGGTCTCCCGTTAAAGAGTTATAAGGTTTTATTTGTGGCAGTGCCGAAATAAGCTTATTTCGGCACTGCCCACTCGGGATCTATTAAACTACAAAACATAGCCAAGATATGATTTTCTCCAGAATTAGTCGTCAATTTGTCGAATTCAGACACCAAGTATCAGAATTAGTCGACGTCCCGTTAAAAAGTTATAAGTACTTCTTTGTGGCAGTGCCGAAATAAGCCTTATTTCGGTACTGCCCAAAAAAAACTACACCACCTAGCGAAAATCTGATTTCACCCAGATGTTGCCTTGAATTTGTCGGATATAAAACACAACTAGTCGATGCGTAATTAAAAAGTTACACGCATTTTAATAATTCACGTTGTAGTCAGAGAGCCTAACGTAGGCAGAGTAGAATAACACCACCCCATTCACATATGGCTATCGTAAAAAGCAACTAATGTAGTGCTAAAGAACACTTAAAGCATTCGTAGATCAGAAAACAGTATCATGCATTGACAAGCTTTGCCAGACTCTGAAAAAGGAAGGAAATAAAACGTTTACTGTTGCATTTTGTGCATGATATAATTTTGATGCAAGATCTCGGACTATACTTATTATGAGAATTATTAAAATGCGTGTAACTTTTTAATTACGCATCGACCAGCTGTGTTTTATATCCGACAAATTCAAGGCAACATCTGGGTGAAATCAGATTTTCGCTAGGTGGTGTAGTTTTTTTGGGCAGTGCCGAAATAAGGCTTATTTCGGCACTGCCACAAAGAAGTACTTATAACTTTTTAACGGGACGTCGACTAATTCTGATACTTGGTGTCTGAATTCGACAAATTGACGACTAATTCTGGAGAAAATCATATCTTCGCTATGTTTTGTAGTTTAATAGATCCCGAGTGGGCAGTGCCGAAATAAGCTTATTTCGGCATTTTCGGCACTGCCACAAATAAAAACTTATAACTCTTTAACGGGAGACCGACAAATTTTTTGCTTTGGGCGACAAATTTCGACAAATTAACGACTAATTTTTTGTCTAGTTCAAATCAAGATCTGAGACCTGGGCAGTGCCGAAATAAGGCACACTGATGCACTTCGGTAATTTATTCAGTGGTATGGTTTAATATTTAAAGACCCACCGTACCACCAGAGGTACGGCCAGGGGTACGGTGGGTCTGAAGCGCGTTTATTTGCGTTGTAATCGCACTGGTAATACTTACGCTCATAATATTTTGTGTAATTTATTGAGTGTGGGGGCAAAAAAAAAAACAATAGACGTAAATAAAAAAAAGTATATTTCACTCATAAAATATCATATTATCTAAATGATCTAAAAATAGTATTAATTTTCCCGAGACTCAACAAGTTTCGCGACAGGTTCAATTTATATTATAACAAGTTTAAAAAAATTACAGTAAAATGTATCAATCTAATTACTATTATTAAGAAATTTTCAAACATTCTAATACAAATTATTAATAAAAATGTACTAAAACTATGTACAAGGAAATGCAAATTTGAGCATTAGCTTTCACTATACATTATTTTCGTTATCATGCACTTCTCATCATGCGCATTTCGTCCCGTGTTCGCAATTTACCAATACGCATTCCAACCCATTTGCATACGATCCTTATCGTTTGTAGGCATTTCGTCCAATAAGGTGTGGTTTCTTTATATTTATGTAGTTTAATGTAAAAAGTGATATCGGAATAAATAAAAAAAACCGAGACTAAAATGTACGGAAAAGTTTCTTTTTTTTTTTTGTAAACTATTAGCCATTTGAGGAGAACAAATGACTAATAGAGAATAACATTATATGTATGTATGTATGTATTTAGAAAAGTAAATATAGAATAAATAATGTGTTTAAATGTGATTTAGCATGCGCTAGTCAGATTTCATCTATGTACTGGACGAGTTGCGAATGAAATGAATTGTGAATAGCAATAACCGCATATGTCAACTTGAGAATACGATAAACGATGGAAGGGAGCGCGAACGCGAATTGCGAATGCAGGACGAACAGCGTCGAATGCGATGAACTGCGCAGGACCATTTGCTTGTAAAGGGCTTAGGGTGTGGGTTGCTAATATAATTTTTAAGATTTATTGAAATTTTAAAGGCAGAAACCTTATAAAACTTGATAACTTAATGTAACAAAAAATTTCATATTCTAATTTATGACACAATAATCTCAATAATTTGTTGACTTGGCATTTTTTTTCCGAATTGTCTATGTGTGTGATTGAGGGGCTGTCTCAAATACGCGAAATAAGTTTATCTTTTTTTTTTAAAGTTTATGTTTTTATTAGCCTGAAAAGAAATGTAGAACGACTTCTAGAATTTGTATTAAAATATTAAATAAAATACGGCTCTTGAAGTATGGTCCCTCAATCCTCACACGCTATATCCGAGATCTCCGGAAGTATTATAAAAATAAAGTTAATGTGAATATGTTTTGGCACATTATGTACTAAATGTCTATAGACATTTAGTACATAGTGCCAAAACTTATTCACTAAATAACGGTTCATAAAGTATGAAAAGTAAAAAAAATATAACGTAAAAAGTGTGGGCAACACAGAAGGAACAGTGGTGGGAATGAGTATTTATTTACGCCTGAGTGTACAGTGCGACAAACTTATCTGGCCCGGTGGCGGGGGCGGTACGATCGACTTAAGTGTTGCCATTAAACGAAATGCCGCCCGTTTTAGAGCAAACATTAAAATCAAAGAAATATATACATTGTTAAAATAATAGCATTGATATACTGATTAATTGTGATGTGTGGTGGTTCAATTAAATATCAAATTCCTTCTATTTTTTTGTTGATTAGTTTTAAAAATGCACCACGTTAAGTCGCGATCATAGCTATTATATAATATTAGAATTATAATATTGCACAGAAACAACTCGTTGACGATTTTATTTATTGTATGTATAGAAAAAGATATTTATATATTTAAAAAAATATACCTCAATGGAATATGTATACGTGGTAAATAAATAAATTGTACCTGGCAATACTAACATTTCAAGATGGCGGCTTTAGTTCTAAATTTGGCCACCGGGTCAGATAAGTTTGTGGCACTATATATTATAATGTCAGAAAGCGTGAGAATTGACGGATCACTATTTACAGATCATATCTTTAATTTACGCTAATATTAAAAACTGAAAAAAAAAATGGCTCGATTGATTAGATTGAATAATATTCACAAAAAACGAATCTGGTTTGTGAGGTCTGAGGGACCATAGTACCAGTTACCATAACGTAAAACGTTATACCTTTTTAGTTTCGGTACATTATGAACTGTTATTTAGTGAATAAGTTTTGCCACATTACCTAATAAACATCTGTAAGCACATAAACTTCATTTTATAATACTTTCGGAGATTTCGGATATAGCGTGTGAGGATTGAGGGACCACACTTCAAGAGCCGTATTTTCTTTACAATTTTATTACAAATTCCAGGAGTCGTTTTACATTTCTTTTAGTCTAAACGGTGATAAATTTAATTTGTTTTGAGATATGGTCCTCAACCTTCACACACATAATTGTCTTACCAATACACTACACAAGAATAGATGCGTATCAAATTCATTATCACATTCTTAGTAGACTTGAGCAAACACCGTGTAAATAAATTCTGCCCTTGTATGTAACATAAATAAGTAAATGCGAGGAAATGTCCAATTATTGCTTGTAATGCAAGATTGTCAACAAAAGAAAATTATACAAAAAGTTTTTTATTTGAGAAATTTGGGTAAATAAAAAAACAGACAGTCATGCTTTAATGAGCAATGGGTTTCATATATTCATATTACTGAAATAAATGTTCCATAAAAATATGAATATACAAGAGCAGAATATTGTTGCTACTTTACAAATCGATTCTTCAACACAAATCATACATGATATTTATAGCACCATTTTATAATATCAATAAAACATATCTATTACAATTTTTATAGTGGTCGACAGTTGCAGGTACTAGTCTACAGATAATACACATAATGGATACAAATAATATTCTGTCTGGGATACGTAAAATATAATCTTAAATGTCTTTATTAAGTAACATAAAAATAGAACAGATTAAAATAATACGAAATTATTATATAGAAAAATAAGTACCTACTTACACAATAAAAATCATGACATTCAAAAAAGATCTAGATTATAAAAATAGATAGAGTAAAGCTTACTAATATTTCATTGTCATAATTAGAAATATTGTAAACGAACAGTTTACAAATAAAATTATATGTAGCAAATTTTTTGTAGCATGACAATCATGGTTTTGAACTTTAACGTAGCAAAATTTACATATCGTCGGAGATGAGTGAAACCGTTGTATTCATATAAAGTATATTTTTGACATGATAACGTCTTATAAATCGATGAACGCCCGCTGCACGCACGAAAAAGCATGACTCATTGTCCCGTTCCGCCTGAGCCGAGCGTGCAAGCGAGATCGCGGAACAAGCGTTTCGTTAGGCATGTGACGCATCTATCTCTCTTCCACTCCATCCATTATATTTATTTTAAATGGCAACGCAGGAACAGAATTTAATCTCAAAGTATGCTTAAAGCTAAGTCTTAAAGCGTGTAAAGAGAACTCAAACGCATATAATAGGTGTATTAAATTATTTCAACGGAAATGGACAAATATACTTTCCGTCAGTGAAACGTACAATTGGCAGTGATATAGCGGTCAAAACTATGTATCTATTGTAAAATTTGTATACTAAAAAATAAATGCCTTCGCGAAAATGCGTGTAAAATGTTAGTAAACAAAATAGCACCTGTTTTAGCGTTTGCATGTTGTTTGAAGGAGAACAAAGTTCATGATTCCGTTACATTTTTATAATAATTCATTGACATGTTTTCTTGAATTTCTTTTCTTTTTTTTCAAGTCCATACAAATAAGAGAATCATTTCAGTAAATAAAAATAGACGGTAAATTATATTTGTGACAAAATTAATACGAACTAAAAGCTACAGATTTTCAGAGATAGCAAAATCCGAAATAAATTTAATTTCTGCAATCAAAATTTTTGCTTTGAACTTTATTTAGTACATTTTGCGTATTCCGCAATAAAAATTTTAGACACTAGTCCTTTTTACTTGATCAGATAATAAGTTTGTTACATGGCTTGTTTAGATTAACAGTATCACATAAATTGTTAGAAATTTAAACATAATCACTAAATATTCGTCCGAATCCGCTCCGCAATAATCGACCGAATCGAATAGCTACGTAGCAAGAACCGATCGCACTTTCGGTCGATAATTTGGACCCCCTGATCGCACTACGATCAGACTAGAGAATGAGACTCTTTATTTTGTTCATAATGTAAATTTTAAATTACTGCATGTTTACTCAAATCGGCGAAAAACCAAATTAAATTAATAATCTCGTAACAACCTATTTGTAAGTATTACACTACGATAATATTGTGCGTTATCGTATATCACATTTTACTGTACACAACACAAGTACTTACATAGAATAAGTTTTTGACATGAGCAAATAATTCGTTGTTTAATTTGAGACATAATATAAAAAATACACATGTTGTGAGTTTTCATATCCATTTATGTGTCAACGAGCTGTTGAGCGTCTTGTGACAACTGACGCACGATTTTTATGCACTTTATAAATTGAAACTAATCTTGTCTTCAAAGCTGAATATGTTTTCATTATTTTTCAATAAATTGAGTTACAAACGAGTGGTAAGAACAAGGGCTGGGGTCCTACCGCCAAAGCTGAAGTCGATTACGATAGAGTATTTTGATTCGAAAAATACTAAGACCTATTTTTCGAATCAAAATATTCGATGGTAATCGACCTCAGCTTTTAGCTTCGACGTTTTAGTTAGTGACAAACATATTCAGTTCAGTCGGTAGAAATCCATAGTTTCTACCATCTAAGCTAAACACAGGTACAATAAATCTAAGCTGACGTTTGATATACAATAAAAAACCCGATGGAAATCGACTTCAGCTTAGGCGGTAGGACTCCTGGTACCACTGAAACGGAGAGGAGCTGTTTCATGTTGTGAAATGCATGAAAACATAGCTCGCCTCCATCCAGCTTCGCGCCATTGGAATCGCATCCTAAATATCCCAGCGAACAGGAAATTTGAAATGGCTCTCGCCACTCGACAATAACGTGCAATCTTATTATTCGCCTAACTCAATCAATCGTTATTTGCCTAAATGAAATTATGACTTTCTCACACCTCTATAGGTGCTCGAAATGTGCCTTATTATATATGGCAAATTGCCCAAACACTCCCCGGGAAAACGACAGCTCTTCGCGATCTATCGCGTTTGATAAGTGTGAAAGGGTTGACGAAGCATGCAATATATTACATAACATTACTAAAAGGAAAATAATTAAAGCTAGGTAAGTATAGACGTAAGTAGGTTAAAAGTTAAGGATAAAAATTAGTACCAACGTTACATTACAAGCAAAAACGCAAGAATTCGTTTCTTCAATAGTGATTCTCAAATTTTGTCAAAAGTAAATAAATTTAAAAAAAAAATATTTAGTATACGTTAGTATCTCTAACATCTGCGATATTATAGTAAATTGGATGAAAATTGTATTAATATTTTCAGTACTAGGGTTATTTAAACAATTTAAAATCAAAATAATTTTGTGAATACTTTGTCATTTCAAAATTATCTTACGTAACATATAATTAAAACTTAGCAAAGAATTAGCACAGATCAGTATAACTAGAAAAGATAAGATAGAGAGAAGAGATAATTACTGGTTACATTAATTAAAAAGTCGGATACTCTTAAAATCTACTGATAAAACCTAGAAAATTAACGTAATATTGATAATTGTTCATTTCAGAGCATAAAATTGACTACACCTTAATAATTAAATATAATTGTTCATAACTTAACAATAGTAGTGTAATACATTTATATCTACCTAAATCACAATGTTCGATGTGCATTAGTCGATGAAATGCATTGAGAACAGGCAAGCGGACCGAAATGCACACCCTATGTTACTTATTAGTCTAACTTTACAACAGACCTTAAATCTCAAGGCGATAAAACGATGATACAACAATATCCATTGCTAAATATGAGCTTATGCCGATTATACACTTTTTACGTATTATTACACCCCGGCCACTGCATACAAATGTCGCGTTGTTCACTATTACATAAACAATGACGTCTGTGCAGAGCGCATATGAGCGTGTGTGCGTGTGGCGAAATACAAAATGTTGCAGATTCGTCTCAGAGGGGAGGTGAGGTCGATACAAGAGAGCGACAGGGAGTGCCCATACTGTGGTATTATCCCATAAAAGGAGTTAGGGCGAAAACATAATCGACTGTTCACTGCGCAAACTTAAGAGTGCCCAAGCAGTGTGCTTGTAGGCGAAAGGTGAGTAAGACCTGCTACCGAACTGTTTGATTGTCTGGTTGGTTTATGGGGAGGGGAATGGTCCTCTTGGCTAGTTGTTTCACTGGGCGAGAGACTCGCAATCCTGAGATATGACCTTACTGTTATTTCACATTTTCCATACAAAAGTGCTCAAGGGTTATCAAGTGAAAATTGAAGGCCAATTCTGATTTTTTTTTTTTTGAGAATACCAAACTTGATATTTGTGAGATCGAGATTGGATCGAATCTGAATTTTGACTACATTGTAATTACAAGAATTGCCCTCAGATCTTACTAAGAAAGTGGCACCTCTGTTTGTCTAATCTTTTTGGTCGCACTATAAAGCAGTCTTTATATTTTCTAACATCAAGCATCTAACAAAAATGGGAGTGGCCTAACTGTTAAAAACAAGCACACATTTCGCCCATGGTGGAGGGAAAAAATCCCCGGGTTCGTTTGGGCAGATTTTTTTGAAAGCGTGAAGTTTTTTTGAAAACTAAAGTTTTAGTTTGCTCGTTTTTAAAAGCGGCGCTAGTGTCGAATATAAACGCTCAAAATGTAGCAAAGGATACTGTATCTTGTGCGTTAACCCTAAAAATGGCAGTGTGGTTATGCTACGTTTTCGGCCTCATCACATTCATAATATGCACGTGGCCGGAGTTATCGACGGTGACGAAGCACGAGAACTGTTCGTTGTGACGCAATTGCTTGGCGTTAATGCCGGACAACTTGATACACGCGAGAATATCTTCCCTTTTTGAGCCCTCTTTGCACCTAAAAAAAGGTTTGTCGATAAATTATAGAACACCTTCTAGGGTTTAGATGGTGATTCTTGTTGAACTCTTTTGAAGATGTTGGTACATACTTCCAAGCTGCTCTGAATTTAGCCATAAACACGAGTGAGTGAACTCTTTAGCTTCCAGCTCATCAGGTCAATCGACAATAATTTTTTCGTCCAAAATATTGCTGTTCAAATGGCTGAACGCTAAAGACAAATTAAGTGGCCACGAAGCAGTGCGCGAGCGATTTTTTTTGTTGCAAGCGTCTATAGACTCCAGTAACCGCTTCATATCAGGTAGACCATATACTTGTCTGCCACCCGAAGAAGTATAAAAACAAATAATAAATATAATCTGAACATACTTTTTGTGCTTCCATGTTGATTTCCAACATTCGTATGACCCGAACGAGCCATTTCCAAAGAAAACATTTGCTTTTCCATCGGTATTGTTGTTGACGGGCGTCGAAACGTGATTGCTGTTGTCTATTGTTGGACTGAGTAATGGAGACAAGGCGTTTATGTTTCTGTAAAAAAATGAGTGTGCTTTAGACCAGTGTTCCGCAAACTTTGTGTTTAAGGTACATCTAAGAAAGCGAAAATTTTTGGTATTACATCATAAATGAAAAATCAGATTTTATTCGAGTAAGAACGCTTCCACACTGCATCCGAATCCGATCCGTTATCGGGCGTATTCAATATCCCTCGCTTAATCGGTACATACTGCTCCATAATACGATCGCAACGGATATTAAATACGCCAAGAACGGATCGGATTCGGATACAGTGCAGAAGCGCTCTAAGTATTTTTCTACTGTCCGTTTATTTAGCTGTATGAGATAACCTTATTTTTCTGAGGCACACCAAATAATGAGCACGGTACACACTTTGCGGAACACTGCTTTAGACCACACGACTGAAGAAAAACTTCTTTAGCTCTACTAACTTACATATACCTCTCAACTTCCATTTGCTATTTCTGTAACGCTCTAGTCAAGCATTCACCAGTTTACACCCCAAGTACAGCGTGCGTAAAGAAGTTTCACTTTAAAGATAATTGTTACAGTACAGGCAATTCATTTTAATGGAGGATAAGCATAGACAGCAAGGGATCATAGGGTCGAAACAACTTAACTACTTTTCGAACACAACTTTGCATTTTATAGACTGTATCAATTTGGAATGTAAAGTAGAACATGGACATGATTATTGTATACAAATAAATTAGTAATAAGAATTATATTTTGCACGCCAGTTTCTGGTGAAGTGTGTATTGTTGGTTCTCAATATTTTAATTTTAACAACATTCTTCAAGCAAATAAAATTCATTCATTCATTGTTGTCTTGTTGGTACCGAAAAAGCCTAACCTAGAAATAGAACAGACTATATGACCATTTTTCTATTTTTTTATTTTAAAATGATCATATAGCCTGGAATGGGCTTATCTAGGTTATGTGACTATTTTTTCGGTTTGTTATATAAGGATGGGATAGTAATACAACTATAGGCGAAAGAATTACTTCGATAGCTCTTCTCTTCTCGAATTATTTGAATTTGAAAATCACAATCTTGGTCTTTCTCGTTGCCTCCCCGACAACGCTCCATACAAAAGGCTATTAAACGATGACGTCACGCTTTCGTAATTTACATGCATTAAAGATACAAGATACAAGATATTTATTTTGTAAAAACATGCATGGCATACATATAGTTCTTATGCTAAGGACAATCCGGTCATATTTCACCATAAAGGTATACAAAAAGTCTGTAGAGATCATGGTTACCGTCATAATTACAATTCAAAAATATTAATTTGTCATGCTTAAAATAGTAATAATTACAATACTATCGAATAGCAATGTCAAATAAATATGCTTCATCAAAAGTAACGATATATATAAACATCACACAATATGTCACACAATATATTCAATATGTCATTAAAATTTTAAATATATTAAATCTTATAAATTTTATAATAATTAAATCTTGTCATTTAAATATTCTTGAATGGTGTAATAACATTTATCAGCCAATAATTTTGTGAAATGTCGCCTAAATAATTTAGTCGGCAGATCTTTTATGGAGTTAGGCAATTTATTCATTATCTTAGGCGCCATACAAAACACGCTCTCATGCATCAGCTTTGTACTAGACATTTTTGTACATAATCGGTCATTGCGTCTGTTTCTTTGGTAGACGTCTGATAGCCGAGGAAATAAATTTGAATTATTTTTGACAAAAAGTGCTACTTCAAGTATATACAGTGAGGGCATCGTCAAAATATTATACTTCTTGAAGTAAGGAATACAGCTATCCGTTGTTTTTAAGTTAAACATGGCTCTTATGCATCTTTTCTGGGCTTTAAAGACAAATTGCTTGTCAACTGAATTTCCCCAGAAAATAATGCCATATCTTAGGACCGAAGCTGCCATGCCATGATATGCAGTGATAAGTGCTCGAACGTCTAATTTACGACTAACTCTATGCAGAGCATACGCTGATTTGCTTAATTTTTTACAAAGCTGTTCAATGTGTGCTTTCCAATTCAATTTTCTGTCAATTGTTACTCCTAAAAACTTAGTGTCATCTATTTGTTTAATAATACTATTTTGATAGCACACATTAATATTCGAATTAGGTAACCTTTGGCTGAAGTGCATTACTTGTGTTTTGTTTATATTGATTTTTAGATTATTATTATCTAACCAATTAATTATGTTATTAAGATTATCATTAATGTCATTTTCATAGATGTCAATGTTTTTGCATTCGATTGTAATAGTGCTGTCATCTGCAAAAAGACACATGGGCTGACTTGTCACATTAGGTAGGTCATTAATATATATGATAAATAGTAAGGGACCCAGTACACTACCTTGTGGGACTCCAAATACAGTGGTTCGTTCATTTGACATATATAATTCTTCTGCTTTAGTAGTGTAATTAATTTGTCTAATTTCAGTAAATTGTTTTCTGTTTGCAAGGTATGATGTTATTAAATCTACAACGTTACCACGAATACCATATGCTTCTAGTTTTCGTATTAGGATATTATGTTTCACATAGTCAAAAGCCTGCGTCATATCACAGTATATAGCACATACAGGTCTTTTTTTATCTACATTGTCCATTATCGTATTTAAGAAATCAAATATAGCCATATTTACATTTTTATGTTGTCGAAAACCTTTTTGCTCGGGGACTAATATATTTTGTTTTTCTAAATATGTACTAATCTGAGCAGAAATATATTTTTCAAATATCTTTGAAAATACAGACAGCAATGCGATAGGTCTGTAATTTTCTATACATTCTTTATTGCCTTTTTTTAATAATGGTCTCACAACCGTTACTTTTAAATTCTCGGGATAAATGCCAGCAGCAATACAGAGATTAAGGATATAACTGAGGTGAGGTGCAATCTGCTTAGCCACAAATTTCACAATTTTAGTCGATACACCATCGATACCTACACTACTCGTATTTTTCAAATTATTTATAACTTGCAATATATCAATTGGTAAACTAGGAGCCATAAACATCGAGTTTTTACTATTTTTGATACTAGCTGTAATTCGATTGCCAGAATTCGGTATAGGAGTGATTTTATCAATAAAAAAATCATTAAAGGCATCAGATAAACTCTGAGGGTCAGTGATTACTTTATGTCCATTATTTATACTACGTATGTCAAATTTAGGTATATTTTGTTTAAATTGATTTATCATATGCCATGTTGTTTTTGTTTTGTTTGCAGACATATTTATTTTAAAACTGTTCTGTGCTCTTTGTGTGAGAGAGATTATTTTTTTTAACTTTCGAGAATAGTTGAATAGTGTAGTTTTATTTGAAATAGTGGAATGTAATCTATACCGCCACAATAGTTGTCTTTTCCTTTTACTACAAACTTTGATGCCATGTGATATCCATTGAGGTTTTTTATGTAGTTTGTATGTAGTTTTTATGTAAACCAAAAATTTGTACGATTGCCATGTTAAATATTTCGCTAATGTAGCACTGCCATAACAAAAGTTATGGTATTTTAATTGTTTCTCCAATGGTAATATACTTTTTTAATAATTTCATGCTTTTAAAATGAACTTTCCCATAAAAACTTTGATCGACTATAAAACGAATCTTATGTAAAATATTAAAATGATAGATCGCAGATGTATGTTTTACGATATTATCAAATATTTATATATGTAATTATCGACAATTTCATACACTCTAATGCGGCTCCCCATGCCGATAAATGTAGCAACATAACACACAAAATCACTCCGTTTCTTCCCGTGGATGTCGTACAAGGCGACTAAGGGAAATTAAGAATTCCCCAAGACGTTAATTCAAGATTCAAGACATTATCAAATATCGATCAGGCCTCCCCGACCCGTCTGGCCAGCTTGGGGAGTGTAGGCCAAATTTTCCTTCCGTCTAGGACGGACGAGAGAGGGTCGTGCTCCTGTAGTGGAGACTAAAACGGACCTGATCATGATGATATAACACATGTATTTAGATATATTATCGACAAGTTATTTTCGTGTATCTACACCTATTATGGGTATCTACCCGTAATTATCGATATTATTGTTTCATCGACAAATATATTGTCGTAAGTTTAACTTAACTTATACGCTCGTAAGAAAAGAGTCAATTTAGTTCGTAGTAGTGTACTTACCATAAACAAGAATTTCATAAAAGTAATCATAATAAAAAACAATGAAGTGTTTTAAAAACTACGCACCTACTCAAACTCCTCGCCATCGTTTTCGAAGCATAAGTGAGGTTCCACCAGACTATTTCAGTCGCCATAGTTACTAGCACCAAGGGTGGTTCATCGTCACACACGTCGAAAGATGGCGGATTTGGATTATACCCCGGAGAATGTGCCGGCGTGTTCCGGTATAGACGGTCTGGCACGGGCGAGAAGGAACACGACGTCACTTCTGAATTATGATGCTTCAATATTGCCATCCTTGATCTTTGTGAGATATTCCATATCTGAAATTATAACGATAAAAGTAACGAGAACTGCTGACCGCAGTCGCAAACCGACAGCGAATCTAGAATGCGACCCAAAAGAGGAGAAACGTAACTAAATTTCTTAGTAGTAGTAATATTCACTTTTAGCATGAAGTGCTCAAAAGTTACCACGTAAAAACTGTTGTCACCAAGAAAGTGGCGCCCTTAGGTTTTTCTACTATTTTGGCAGCTTTGTATAACCCATGTGAAGGTTCGATGCAGGCTGTCCAAGCGGTCAATTGCTTTCCATCAGGAGGGCGGTATGCTTTTTTTCACCTTAATGCTATAAAATGAATGATGTCGTCTCGCTTAGGCCGGCCTTATATAGCCGGACTCTATATTATATAGTTCGGAAACTGAGTTTAACAAAATAAATTCTGGTGTATGTGAGTTCCTTAGAAATAATAAATAAATGATAACAATTCCAGGACTGCGATCTCGTCCCAAACTAAGCAAAGCTTGTACTATGGGTACTAGATATCTGATATACTTAAATACATTTTTTTCACTACATACATAATTTACATAGAAAACACCCAGACCAAGACAAATAAACAAGTTCATGTACACAAATGTTTGCCTTGTGCGCGGATCGAACCCGCGACCCCGGAGTCAAAGTGGACATTGCTAGCCATTCGAACACCCGGCGCGTGTTCGAAATGTATGGAAAGATGAGCGTCCGGATTTGATACTTAAATTCTTCATACTCGTCAGTATTTTTTGTCAGATCGATCTGAAGAAATCAGAATCTGAAAAAATCTGCTTGTGTGTGTGGTGAATAGATGTTTTGGAATCCCGTGCGTCCCGTAATTAAGATCTGATCTGATCGGAATCTGTTCCAGAATTCAGAAACTTAATTAAGTTTCTGAATTCTGGAACAGATTCCGATCGTGTAAGACCGGCTATACACTACACCTCACTAAAACTAGCGAGTCGATATCATGATACACTGTCTCAAAATACGCCGAATAATGATGAATTGCTTTTGTGAACATTTAAGTCAAAGTTTCTCAACTTCGATAACACTTCGTACATTAAATTACTCTTTGGTCATTATGACACATTGATGCAAAATCTTGAAAATTTGGAACTAATAGGAAATAATAGAGAGAAGCTTAAGAGAGGTAGGGCATAGCGTATTTTTTAAACTGCCCGACTGGGGAAGCATCTCCACCTCACCGCAATACCGCAGCCAAATAACAATTCCCATGAGGGTTGTTGCGTTCCTGCGAGGGAGTGAGGTCACCAGAAAGAACCCTCTCATATATAAAAAAAAGAATAATAGCAGAACCAGAGCAAGAATCTACGTAAACGGATAAAATAAAGGTTCATACTCACTTCTACAGCACCTGATATCATTCCTAAAGCTAATTTGCTTCCATCGGAAGTGAGATCACACGACACAATCGTACAGTTCAATCTCTGTCGAGTTTTTGTATTCAGTCTTACGTTTTCATTCTCCTTAACTATTTGGAAGACCTGGAGGAATAAATAAAAAATATTGAACGTTTTCGCTACATAATATCTATTTGTCGCACGTAGTGCAGGTGTCAATCAAACAACGGCTAACAGCGCACTGAGTATTTATTGAGACACAATTAAAGACGGTGGTGTGGAGATACAACACGCACACCTACCTACATATTACATATATAACATTCCTCCCCCTTTAAATCCTTATCTAGTACTATTTATTATCTACTACTATTTATAATAAGTGACAACGCGCCGAGGGCGTCGACTACGTTGCTGCGGCAGCGGCGTTGTCGGTACCGCCCCAGGAGGCTGCATCGCCGGAGGCGTCTCATGATGTGACGTCGTCGGGGGCGCCTCAGGTATCGGCGTCGCAAGGGGTGACGCCGGTACCAAATCTGTATTTTGCGGCGGGGTCGTGAAACGCAGATTATCATCTGCTGGAGATATGACATCATCATTTCCCTCACCGGCTGCTTGTAATGGTGTCACACATGAAGTCTCTGTGACCCTTCCCTCCGTCGTTGATTCAGGTCTTGATGGGCTAGGAATCATCTCAATTGCTCCCGATGGCTGGTTCAAAAGGCTAGATAGCATTTCGTTGCTATTTCTGTCCGACACATCGAAGTGATCGGCGCGCTTCTCGGCCTCGGTGTATTTTTTTATTTGATTCTTGTGTCTTTGTATAGTACACCCTAGCTCCGGAATAAAAATAACGTAAAGTACACGCCCTTTTTTTTCTATGATTTTTCCAATAGACCATGTGAACTTTTTGTTTTGTTTAAATTTTTTGTATAAAATGGTTTCTCCAATTTCAAAGTCCGACCTCTTCCTTCCACCGTAGTATTTAGCCTGCGAGCACTGTTTGCGCGCCACCACATGAGAAATGTGCCGAGAGGAGTTCGACGCGCACGGCAGCGGCGATGACTCACGCTCCGCTGAGAGCAAGTCTAGGCGGCACCTGAGCGCGCGCCCGTACACTAGATAAGCGGGTGATTGTTCCGTTGCACCGTGCTTAGAATTTCTATAATTGAAAAGAAATCTATTTATTTCGTTATCAATTTTTTTCTCCGACTGGTTCGACAATAATATACTTCGGATGGCATTTTTTACTATTTTAACTGCACTTTCGGCTTGGCCGTTACTAGAAGGATGATACACAGGAGAAAATATTTGTTTAATACCATTTGACTTACAGAAATTTGAAAATTTCTCCGAAGTGAATGACGTGCCATTATCGCTGACGATGGTTTGTGGAATGCCCATTCTAGATATCAATTCCGTTAATTTGTCTATCACTGCTTCCGATGACGTATTAGATTTCATCGGAAAGCACTCAACCCATTTAGAAAATGCATCCACAACAATTAAATAACTTTTATTATTAACCGGCCCTAAAAAATCAATGTGTATCCGGCTGAACACGGTGAGCGGGTGAGGCCATGCACATAATGGAGTTCGCGCGGGCGACGGCCGCAGCTGTGCGCAGACGGTGCACGCGGCCGTTGTCTGTTCGATAGCTGCGTCGATTCCCGGAAACCAAAACCGAGCGCGGGCCTCGGCTTTCATTTTAACTATCCCTAGATGAGTCGTATGAAGTTCATCTAACAGTCTCTGGCGGAGGTTTGCTGGTACGACAATTTTATGGCCCCTCATGATAATGCCGTCCTCAACAGAAATTTGATTTCTACATAAATAGAACGGTTTCAAACTCACATCCGCAATCTTGCGCGGCCACCCCCTGAAAGTAAAATCTTTAACTCGTTTTAAAATCGGATCGGTTTCGGAAGCGTTGCGTAACTCCATGCGAGTTACCGGTAAGCTTCCGTCTAAAACAAAGTTGACGTAAGCCGCGCGGTCCTCTCCCGCCGTGGAGTCCGCGTGCACGTCCAGCTCGCGCGCCGGCAATGTAGCACGAGATAGAAAATCTGCACTGTTATCAGTACTTTTAATGTACTCAATGGTGTAATTATAACCTGCTAGGAATATGGCGTACCGCTGCAATCTATTCGCTGACACTTCAGGAATACCCTTGTGTGAACCAAAAATAGTTAGCAAAGGCTTGTGGTCTGTGCGTAGTATGAAAGGTTCCGCCCTTCCATACAAATATTGATGAAATTTTCTCACCCCGAAAATTATTGCAGTTGCTTCCTTTTGAATTTGAGAATATTTCCTTTCAGCTATCGTTAACGAGCGAGACGCGAATGAGACCGGCCTCTCTATGCCATTGCCATCTATTTGTGATAATATACTGCCGAGCCCATAGGGAGAGGCATCGACAGTAAGCACGGTTTTTGAATTACTATCGAAGTGGACGAGAAGCCTATCGGAAGCTAAACACTTCTTTATTTCTTCGAAGGCTTTTTGTTGCTCAGCTGTCCACAACCATTTTTCCTTTTTATTTAATAACTTATACAATGGATGCAAGACTGAAGAAGCATTTGGCACAAAGCTACGATAGTAGTTGGTTAGGCCCAGAAATGATTGCAATTGTTTAACATTGCTTGGCACAGGGGCTTTCATAATAGCCTCAACTTTTTCCTGTGATTTTCTAATACCATTTTTAGAAATCACATAACCTAAGTACTCAACTTGATTTTGAAAAAACATACACTTATCTCGTCTTAAGGTTAGCCCAGCTTGTTCTAATCGTTTCAATACTAATTTTAGTCTTTCCATGTGTTGCTTCCTATCCGACCCCGTAATTAAAATGTCGTCTAGGAAGCATAAAACTCCCTCTATGTCCGCTACGATTCCCTGCATGGCTTTTTGGAAAATTGCCGGCGAACTACAGAGTCCGAAAATTAACCTTTTAAATTTGAAAAGACCTCTGTGTGTATTTATACATGTTAACAGCTGGCTATTATCCTCGTCTGACAAACAAAACTGGTTATATGCCATGGAGAGATCCAATTTTGAAAAATGTTCGCCTCCGTGTAGCTTAGTAAATAAATCATCTATAGTGGGCAACGGGTATTTATCTACAATTAATTGTTTATTTATCGTTGCCGAATAATCGGCACAAATACGCACCTCCCCATTTTTTTTAAGTACCGGCACAATCGGAGAGGCAAAATCCGAATAGTCGACTGGTTCGATTATACCCAATTTCAATAGACGATCTAACTCTTTATCTATTTTATTCTTCAGCGCGAATGCGACGGGCCGGGCTTTGCAAAAAACTGGTTTATAATCGGGTTTTAACGTTAATTTAATTTTATATTTATTAAAACAGCCTAAGGACTCCGAAAATACAGCGGGAAACTCTTCACTTAACGATTGAATACTGACGGAGTCTGTACAATATTTAATAGGTGACATTTCCAAATTAAATGAACTAATAAAATCCCGGCCTAACAACGGTGGCCCACCACCATGCACTATAAAGAAATTAAGCGACCGCGTATGACCTTCATACGACACATCCAGGCGCGCGCAGCCGACTGTAGGTATGTTATCACCAGTATAGTTTGTCAAGCGTTTGTTCGACGACGATAATGGCACGTTAGGAAAATATTTTTTGAACGTGTAACTGGACATAACCGTAACTGCCGAGCCACTATCGACTTCGAATTCTAAAATTATTCCATTTACCTTAACACGCTCTAACATCGGTTTCGTGCCGTCACAACGAATATTAAAAAAATTATTCATACCGTCATCCTCCTCCTCGGCACTTTCCTCCACGTAGTTGACCGCTTTACCGCGACACATCCTTCGTAGGTGGCCTTTAATACCGCACTTGTTACACTTATAGGAGGCGTAACGGCATTGTGCCGCTTTATGATTTTTAAAACCACACACTGTACACTTTACACCGGGTACGTTGGGCTTCTGTTGCACCTTAAGCACGGCAGCTGCGCCAGCGCCCGTGGCGCCCGCGGCTGCGGCAGCGCCCATGCGCGCGCACCGCACACTCTCAGCTAGCTCCACCGCTTTGGTCAACGTCAGTCCGTTAACGTCTTGCCCGAACAGCTTCTCGCGCTCTGGACTCGCCGCCAGGCCCATCACGAACTGATTCAACAGAGCTTCTTCGAGGTTACTAAAGCTGCAATGCGCTGCCAGGCCTCTTAACCTCGCCGCCCACTGCGAATGTCCTTCACCTGCCATCTGAGTTGCCGAAAAAAATTTTGCCCGCTCAGCAAATCCACACCGTTTCGGAATGAAATGGTCGTCGAGTAGCTTGACGATTTCCTCGTAGCTCCGCTCTTCCAATTTTTTCGGCAACGACAAATCTCTCGCCAGATGGTAAGCTCCTTCGCTGAGTGCACTGAGCAAAATAGCCCGGCGTTTGATACCCGCTTTGTCTTGTTCGATACCATTTGCTAAAAACCACTGTTCCAGCCGACATCTATATGTTTCCCAACTTTGGGAATTATGGTCAAATGTCGAAAGTATTCCAAAAAATCCTTGATTCCCAGCTGACGCCATCTTAATGCACGCGTCTTGTAGTTCCCTCGTCGCCACTGTTAAGTATGTGAACAAGAGACGTAGTGCAGGTGTCAATCAAACAACGGCTAACAGCGCACTGAGTATTTATTGAGACACAATTAAAGACGGTGGTGTGGAGATACAACACGCACACCTACCTACATATTACATATATAACATACGTAAATAAGCTAATTTTATAAATGAATTTTAGACTGCGACTTCTTACGTAAACCAGTGAAGCCCATGAGGAAATTTCATCCACATCCGTTCAGACGTTTTTGCGTGAGTAAGTAGCAATTATTCAGACATGTAAAGAGTAATCATTTTATTAGGATTACTTCCAAATTAGTACTCCGTACAGGCCAGTCTGGCAGCTTTGTCACGTCTCGAATGTCAAAATCATATAAAAAATTGCTCGCTATAGCGGGAATGCAATCTGCCCTCCTAGCCAAGTGTAATTCGTAGCGTAACGAACGTTAGCTAGATCACGTGACATTTGTCATAATCGAACATTTTAGTAGGAGAATTGACAAATGTCACGTGATCTATCTAACGTTCGTTATGCTACGAATTGCACTTGGCTAGGGGGGCTGAAGTGTTAAAATCAAAATGGACGCGTACTGTGCGGTCGCAGAGATGCTTTCTATTGCGAGGTCTCAGGTTGTGGAATGAACTCCATACAGTATGTAGTCCTTAAACAAAGGGCTATTTTCTAGAATGGTAAAGCGTGAGTGGTGGCCTGGTGCCTCAATTGCGTCTCAACAACGCAATCAATCAGGCAGGTCGTATTCTTGTTTGTCACCTTAGTGGTTTAAAAAAATGGGGTGCGGCTGTGTCATGGACACGCCCGTGTTGTACGTGAATACGTATGCACTAAAATTATATCAAAATGGCAGCGTTTCCCTCTCCTCCGTACGCGATATTCCATAGTCCTGTCGTATTAAATTATTTGATCCTTCATCTATCTAGTGGTGTGATTGAATTTTGGACGGAGATGATAGATATGTAGTTGCAACACCAAACAGTATCCCCCGATTTGGTCATCATTCGTTTTTTTGAATTGCCTCCCTATCGAAGCAATTTTAGACGTATTCACGTCAAAATGACTTACCTGGAACGCCATATTAGCACCATCGCAAATGACGAGCACGTTCTTTTGACAGGCAGCGCAACTCGCCCGCACACCGTCCCTCTTCGGGTGCATTGCATTCAGAACGGTAGCCAGCTTCAAGTTTTGGTCCCACAATTTCACCACAGCACTGATTTCTATGGTGATCAGACCCACATCTGGTATCCAAAATACGTCCACTACGTTACTACTATCTGACAGTGATATTGACGGAGTACTTGTGTCTGAGAAGCTGTCTGCATGGCCGTTTTTCTTTTTTACTCCTGTAATATTAATAGCAACTTGAATTTTTGACACGTTAGTGCTCATATCATCTACACATAGTCATTTATCATGCTGCTGGAATACGGGTCTCATTACCGGGATTTGGGTTTGACTTTTCAATTTGTATGGAGATTAAGAACTAGATTGTTATACTTAAATTTAGTAGGCGTGGGAATATTTACGCAGCTTGCTATATATAATGCAGAGTCGAGGAACTTTGCCAATGAGAGAATGACTTCTCATACGAAACAAAAAATAATTGTTTAGCTTATTGTGTACTTGCGATATCTTCGAATAAAAGATGAGACATATACTTTACAGAAGTACATTTAACTTTGAACTATCCAACATCGAGCACATGCTTTTTCTTTCAGTTATTTACTTTTCGTGTGGCACTGCTTTGGAACAAACTCCCTGGTCATAATAGAGATAGCTGTACTGTCGCTACTTTTAAAAAGAAGCTATAGGAGAGAGAGAGGGAGAGAGAGAGAGCTTACCCATGACGAGCGATAAATTAGTATTTTATTGTTAAAAAGATACTAAAATATTATGTATAGCTTGCTTGACTCCAAGTCATGTAAAATTTCTTTATGCACAGTAGAGTTGGCTGGAAGAAATATCTTGAAGAGATAAACTCACCTTTACATACTTGTCTGTTCATATTTTTTTATATTTGTTGTTACGCAATAAAGGATATATACATTTGATAATCGAGAAGATTCGTGTAGAATAAATCAAAATAAAATATACTATCATAACATAACTACCTTGGAAGTCATTCAGCATCTCCTGCGATCCCAGATGGCAGCTGCCGCGTTGCAGCATCTTAGACTCCCACGTGCCGTCATTACACATTTTATACGCCATTAAACACCGATTCTCACCAGACGCTATCAACAAATTCGAACTGACAAAATTCAGGTACTGTATAGGACTCGCCAAGTCCATAATGAGCCTAGTCTCTTTGGTTCTGAACGTGAATTTGTTGACGTGGCCAGAGTCCAGGCCGTATATGATGTGTTGATTGCACGGTGATATCTTCACCACGCTGACTTGGTCATTTGTGCCGTGCCGCTTGTTTGCTGGACTTGTTACTATTTTTGTTAGTAAGTTTCTTCCACGCATTACCTATTGTGAGAAAGTATATCAATGAACCAATGAAAGGTGTATTTAGTGAGAATATGGGTAAGATACAGGTATATATGAGAATTATGTTATATTGTTTTAGATATGCGACTAGGCGTCAAAAACAAACACACGAAAAGTGATCCAATTGTCTCACCGCTTGTGGCTTGTGAAATATGAAAAAATGTCGTCTACGAAAATGCACAATTCATGTTTGATAAAATAAATAAAGCCCAAGGGATCATCACACAAAAATACACAATAAAATTATATTGTTTCAACGCGATTTTAACGCGTATTTTAGGTAAGTTATCATATTTTTGCAAGAAAATTAGGCACACTTGCGCCAATTGGCTCACAAAGAGGGAAAGAGATAGCTAGTGTTTTAAAGACCATAATGATAGCGATAATTCTATCTCCCACGCGACGTATCCAGTTATCCAAATACAAGAGGGTACCGTTTTCTAACGCAATTTGTTATGGGTATTCCATATCTAGTAGTTATAATATATCATTGAGCAAAACAAACACCATATTTTAATAATTGTTGTATTACACAATAAGTGAGTTAAGTGAAACAAAATATTGAAATCTCATATTGGAACATTTGCTCAAAACTTTGGATATTCCAAAGCAGCCAAATAACAATTCCCATGAGGGTTGTTGTGTTCCTGCGAGTGAGTGAGGTCACCAAAAAGAAAGAAAGGAAAGGAAAGGTATAGGCTGGCAACGGATCGGCGATCCCTTGGTGTTGCTGATCTCCATGAGCGGTGGTGATTGCTTTCCATCAGGTGACCCAGATGCTCGTTTGCCCATATTTATTTTGTATTCAGTTTGCGTAGGTATATTCATTTTGTAGCAGGCCAAGTGGCAACAGGGATTGTACAAACCTGTATATTATTGCAGTCGTCGATAATTGCCAATAAGGGTTGTAACACATCATCATTATTACACGCTCCCTTCAAATTCAGCGGTTGCAGCGAGTATCGGTCCAGGCTAAGCGATTTCAGCGCTGGCTTCTTCAGTGGTTCGCTGCGTTCAGCGAAGGATTGATGGCGCTTCGGAGTGCTGGCATTACTATTGGTATCTGGAGTTGAATTGACGGGTGTGTGTGGCGTATGCGGCGACAGAGTGTTAGCGAAACTTACGTCGAATCTCTTTGTTAGACGTGCATTGCTGAAATAAACAAACAATATAGCCGGCAAACACTTTCTAGGTTATACGAAATACAAACTATAAAGGCTCCAAATTTGTTACCTATAAGAAACACGAATTTAATAGTAAGCGGGTGTAAGAACCTTTCGTTATTATTTGAATTGATTGGTATTATTTAAATGACGTCATATCTTAATTTTTAATCATGATATTAGTTAAAATAGCAACTATGTTATGAAAAAATACTAATAATTAAGTTACGACGTCAGTTTTTAAACGGTCAAACTTATTTACATTTAAGTGATTTATTGTGTTAGTAATGATTGTAAAAGGCTAAAAAGTTACATTTTTGTTAGTGTTACACATGTCACGGTGTCCAAGAAACTAAAATAAACTCTTTTCGTATGATATTAAAAAAAAATTGTGTGCAACAATCAATCGATGATTGAATTTTTTCCAATAAAAAGTAACTCACTCGATCTGCTGTCTCTTGTGTGACACGAAGGAGGCGACAAGGAACCAGACTTTGGCGGAATTCTCCACTGAGCCAGTGCCAGTGAGCAAAACGTCTATACCAGGTTCGAAGTCATCTCCCGTACTCAAGTCGATCTCGCTTACGTCCATCGACATCACGTTGCTGGAAATACAAATATAAATTGAAGAATTTATGACTTCTTATCGATGTAATTGAATTTATGTTTATAGTGCCTACGTCTACGTCCTCATTGACTGAATCCTGCATGACATCTAAAGCTGAACGCATATCTATCCGCCCTTCCCGGTTCGGTTCAGATTCGGCGCGGATAGGTGTGCGAAGTGTCATAAGATTTGATATAAAGAATTCTAAATTCGGTTCGATTGGCACGTTCGGCTCGGATAGATGTGCGTTCACCATGGTATTAATCTCCAAAATTTTAATTTTAATCTCTTAGGTCGTTTCGAAGCCTATTTGATTTAAGGACTTTCAGACATACAAAATTCATAAAATTTTATTAATTCGCGTAGATGAATTGGAAATATGATTTTAGTGAAAAAATATTCTTCTATTATGAATAGTCAACTCAACGATAAAAGTCACTTTCTAGTTTATTGCATTTTGATCTGTATTAGT
This sequence comes from Hypsopygia costalis, assembly GCA_937001555.2. NCBI lineage: Eukaryota > Metazoa > Arthropoda > Insecta > Lepidoptera > Pyralidae > Hypsopygia > Hypsopygia costalis. The sequence continues at coordinate 9,752,670 of OW443335.2, forward strand.
GAGTTATTTGCTAACATAAGTTCAGTTCAAGGATATCCACTGTTGAACAGAGCACTTCCAGACTTCGACAGCATCAATTTTGTACTGATTCATCGACATTTGGCTCCTGCTATTTCTTCAGGTAGCCGGTCCATCTGGAGATACTGCATTTGCGTTCTGGTCCATCTTGGCCTTTCCAGAACTTTAACAACATACCTGGTTTATTTTCCTTTTTTTAATAAAGTGGGAAACATGTTATTGAACGTATCCGCCATTATTTGTACGAAGAACGTTTACGGACACCTCAGATATTACTCTGGCTTCTCAGATGTGACCATGGGCCCTCCAGCAATAGTACATTTCATATAAAGGAGACCATTCTAGCCTCCGTACATTTTTGGGCCTATATTAAAACTGCCCGCCAACAAACAAAAAAAGGGTCAAAACATCAATAGAATTAGTTATATGGAGCAATAGTTGTACGATTACTCTTATTTTCCGAACAATTGTTATTTTCTTTTTCTGCCACCTTTACAATTGAGGTGACTGTATGAAAATAGTAATTTGTCGAATTTCATTATCAGGTCACATAGTAGTTTTGATGTCATACTAACTATCGCTCCACATAGTTAGTTCTAACGATATGCATAATTTTGTAGACGACTTATAAATCGATGAACGCCGGCTGCACGCACGAAAAAGCATGACTCATTGTCACGTTCCGTCTTAGCCGAGCGAGAGCGCGGCACAAGCGTTCGGCTAGTGATGCACTTCCACTCCATCGGCATCATCCCTATGACGTTATCACTTATAATTATCGTCCGTAAACCGACTGTACAGACAATCAATTTTATGTTGATCGGCACTTCAAAATTATACGCAAAAAAGAACAATCTAATTTTGTTCCCTAAATGTTTAAAACCATTTACGGATATACCCGATAATGTGTTGTACAATACTTACCCCCGTCGATTCTCAATGTCGAACGCTCTTGAATTAGTGTTCAAATCTATAGACAACACGCGTTGGTCGCACGTAGACACGAACAACAACGAGCCAGCCTTGTTGACGGCCATACACAAAAACGACAGCTTTTCCTTGATATCACTGGTGGCTATAACTTTCTCTTTTGTGCATATAAACTTGTTTTGGAACGAAGAAGAGTTTATTTGGAAATTGTGCTGTGTTACTTCTTTTGCTTTGAGCGTTATGATTTTATCCGTCCCTGTAATATGATAAAATACACTGTAAATATACAATTACAATCAGAGGGCTAATTCTCGTAATTATTTTATGATCGTAGAATGAAAGTTGACCGAATCGAGATTGAATTGTGAATTGAATGAAAATTATATAATTCATTTCATTCATTAATTATTATCAATTCTTATTTCTAACAAAGTATCATCCTTAATTTGTTTAATTTTAAGTCATATTTCGATATAATCCCACTTTAAACAATCTTTGAAATTTCATATTGTGCTACGAGAATATTTGACGTTTGTGAGATCGAGACTGGATCAGAACTGAATTTTTACTACATTTTAATTACAAGAATTGTCCCTCAGAGGAATAACTTCTTCAAAAGTGCACCATTTTTTTTTTAACTAAAACCAATCCGACCTTTAAGCGGTGTCCTGTTAAATGGTTTTCTTTTTCGCTCAATCTGAAGCTAGTACCTTACAAAATACCGTTGCAGAAGAAACACAGCGCTTCTTTGCTAGTTATGGTAGCTACTCAGTTATAGTAAGAGGTATACATCGAATATTGGATTTTAAATCGTTGCGGTCTCCGCAGAAATGGTGGCACTTTGCTCCATAAATTACAGAAAGATTTTCATAAAAAATGTAAGGTACACACAATATTGACATTTACCATATTACTTTAAGACCGAAGAATTATAGATTCTCCTCCATAAAAAAATATTATTGAGACTCTTAAATTTGTTATGTCATAGAGTACAGTTTGTAAAACGTTTCTTGTCTACAACTGACTGCTATTTTCAAAATTCATTTATTTACGTGATAAGAGATAAATATGGATCGTTGATGACCACATGCACGTGAGGTTGGCTTTGACTCAAAACATAGTGGACACCGTACTATTAATATATATATTTTTTAATTTATAGAAGTTTTTACTTACCAGGCACAATAAGTAAATCGAGCACTTTATCATTCTCTTCAACGGTCATAACTTTAGCTTGTGTTATGTTATCAATTAGAACCATGTTATAGACACCGTTGGTGCACACAGCGGTGACAATGAATCGGTCCTTGAACAACGTACAACACAGTATATCATCGTGTCTGTCTATATCTATACGCTGTTTCAGTCCACCCTCTACGTCGTTTAACGCAATGGTTCTTGGTGTATGTGTCATTAGTATTGGGTCTGTGGTCACCCATCTTGCGTTGATACATGGTCGCATCTTTGGATGTACTGGTATGAAACTGTGACTGTGTGGAAGTTGGTCTTCGCTGCCGTTTTCTAGAAATGAAAAAAATTGTGAGGATAATTAACTTAACACAAAAAAAAACCTTGAAAGTTGCTCACATTGTTTCACTACTGGGGGAAATCACCCAGTCTATGTCTCTAGTACAGTATAAATAATAGTACTATATTACATAGACACGAGTGGCAGGGAGTAGCTATACTGTACATAGTCTATGTACAGTATGGCTAATCCTTGCCGCTCTCTCGTGTCGACCTCACTTCCCCTCTGAGATGAATATGGAAGAGTTTGTATGGCGCCGCACGCACACACGCTCATTCACGCTCTGTACAGACCTCATTGTTTAGTAGTAGTAAACGACGCGACATTTGCATGGAGTGGCTAGGGTGTGTCTCTAGTACATTATAGCCAAAAAACGGTGTTGGTAGATTTAATAAACTGATCGAAAAAAAAAACTTTGGTCAGTACATATAAAACTTGATTTGGAGTAATTCAACAGAGGCATGTGTGATTTTAAAAACAAAAATGTGAAAATATTTATATATAAATTCTAATGTTTATATATAAATAAATATTTTAATTTGATAATTTGCCTATAGAATCATGTCAACCATAATTTAAAACATTTGACACTTTTGAGTTGTTTGGCCATTGTAGAATCGTCTTAATTTTTTTTACTCAATAATATACCTGCCGATGCCGAAGGTATATTTTTGAGTAAAACAAAGTTTAAGACGTGTCTACAAAGGTCCAATGCCAGAATAAAGACCTTCTTATTATTCGATTGACCTTGTTAAGAATATACTTTCCAACGAGCTAAAGACGTGATTTACAAAGCTACTTTTAAAATTAAAAAAAAAGTTTGTAGCAGATTTACGAGTTACTAGTAATTATTAGGTTACCTTCTTCAATGGTGTCCGTATCTCCTTCTTTGATAGTCCACAAATTTATGTCGCCGTCTGAGGACAAGATGGCAACTTTCGACGGTTTAAAGGGACAAGCGCCAATCCATTTGATAGAAGACTTAGAAGCGACAATTTCTTCTTTCAATTTGTTCGATACAAGATGAAATATCTGCAGAGACGACAGAGATAATAATAAATGATTAGCAACGATCGGCCGTTGGTCTTGGGTGTTCAATGACAGTTAAGTTCAAGTTAGTGGCATTTGGGCGGCTTGTAAACACTGGCTTCCACCATTTGCTGCTAATTTTTTATACCACTAAGTAGAGATGTGTAAGTACTGCGAGTAATGCATGACGCGTAATATAACTCGACCGCGTACTGTAACAGTACCCAGTACCTGGCAACATATAGCATGACCCTAAACAGTACACAGTACGCAGGACGTCACACGGTCGGACGGCGGCCGCTCGGCGCGGGCACGTTCGAGTACGAGTAATAGTGCGAGCGAGAGTTTTCCGTCTCTGTCACGCCACGTTTTTTACTGGAATTTTGATATGGAACTGTAATCAACCTTGTATAAGGTTTATATTTCTTTACTTTGGCGCTGCCCCTTACGTCGTAAAAAAAACTTGCGCGCATTCTTTTCTTTAGTCTGTTATTGCTTTAAATAATTTGAAAATCGAAAAAGAAAAAATCGTTATACATAGTTGATTTTTAAATACGCCAGTAATCATCGTCGTTTTATCAATCATATAGATATAATCATTAGAAGACAGTGCAGCTAACTCATTGTTGACATGTTTTCGTGGTGCGTCTAAAATTATTTAGATTATGAATTAAATCACTGCTGTTTATAGATTATATTTTGTTAATTAATTAGAAATATGAACGGAAATCAACTTTGTCAAATACTAAACTTGCGTACATTACAGGGCAGGGCAGTACGTAACGTTCTTCGGCATGTTTAAAATAACCAAAGGTCTATTTATTACATTCAGTACAATACGACATAGGTAATAGAGAGCTTTCGCAACAGTACGCATAGCGCGCCATGTCATGAGTCATGTTCGGAGTATCTATTACATTCAGTACAAAACGACATAAGTAATACAGAACGTTCGCAACAGTACGCATAGCGCGCCATGTCATGAGTCATGTTCGGAGTATATATTACATTCAGTACAAAACGACATAGGTAATACAGAACGTTCGTAACAGTACGCATAGCGCGCCATGTCATGAGTCATGTTCGGAGTATATATTACATTCAGTACAAAACGACATAGGTAATACAGAACGTTCGTAACAGTACGCATAGCGCGCTATGTCATGTGTTATGTTCGGAGTACTGCTATAATGCCATATGACGCGGTACGATATGTCATGCCATATGGCAGTATGTTTCAAAGTACTGTTTTGCGCATGTTTACCACTAAGGGTAAACAAGCATACGGTCGAAGATGATGGACAGCAGTTACTGCAGACTCAGTAAAAACTCTTCGAACCCTTATTATTATTATGCTGCGGTCTTCTGTGAGGTCCCCAGTCGGCTGATACTATTTAACATTTATATCGCCCAATGTTCTTAACAAAAAGCTTACCTTTACATGTCCTTGGTCGGTGCCAACTAGTACGTAGTCGAATTGAAAACAGCACGCCGTGATGGCCTCTTTAACGTCTATTGTGGAAGGTATAATTTCTTCCACGTTATGTTCATGGCTGGAAGAAATTATTAGAATAATTGGTAACGAACGAAACTTGATATAGCTTAGTGCACGCTTGACAATGTATTTCATCGTATAATGCATACCGCATAACATACGATTTTAGTTGTATATTCAAATCCTGGTCATTATTTAGAGATATTTGAACGACACTGTGTTATCAGTTAGCAATCCAACCTATGCACATAAACTAGCACAAAATAAGGATCTCTAGTGCATTTCAAATTGTAAAAAGTCATCACTTCTAAATCTAAACATTAAATGCATACCATTTTTATTTACAAACAACACAAGAATACAAACAACATATATTGCCAATTCTCTCAAAAATTTACTTTTATACACTTCAGTATTTATAGATTTAGTGTTTTAGACAATTTAATCTGTAGGTTAAAATTACCATTTTGCGTGTGCAAATATGTGGATGATGAAACTCGGAAGTATAGATAGCGTGATAGTGGAAGCATGCTTCTTAATAAATATTCATAACACTGGCAAACAAAAGAAAAACAACTACCTGTCATTTTTTTTTGCGCTTGTCACGTGTCCGTATTATGAACAGATCAGTTAATATGATTGTTATATTTCTAATTTTGAGGGTTCCGTACCTCAAAAGGAAAAACGGAATCCTTATAAGATCACTTTGTTGTCCGTCTGTCTGTCAAGAATTTCTATGTCGAGAATGCGTGGAGGTATCAAACTGAAATTTGAACTGTATCTCTGGTCTACGGTCTCATGAGGTTGTAAAAAAATCAAACTGCTAAGTTTACGTAAAAAAAAGTTACGGCCATTAATTCAGCAAAAAACGCATATTTCGACACATTCTCATGAATCAAAACCTATAGGGTACTTCCCGTTGACCTAGAACTATGAAATTTGGCAAGTAACAACGTTATAGACTACAAGTACAGGAATAAATCTCAAAACTATACATTTGTAAATAGATCTTAAAAAATAGGGGGTCTATATTTTTTATAGGGTGTCGAAATTTCAAATTTAAACTACTAGTTCAAATGGGGTATCATATGAAAGGGCTTGATGTACACATTGCAAAATATATTTTGTTTATTTTTTTCGACGCATTATTTCTTATTTATAATGAAAAATATCAAATTTAATAATGATACTACGTACGGAACTTGGGTGGAAACGGTGGGAACGGTGGGCGAGTCCGACTCGCACTTGTCCGGTTTTTATTGTATTTTAAGTCGACATTTAAAATTACTGCCAATTATCGTAATTATTTTAAGGTTGATATTTGAAATTCAATTATTCATTGAATAAAAATTATATCCTTGAATTAACAAATTTATTCAATTCTTTGTTGGCAAAATAACATTCGTAGTTTGTTTTCGGACTTTGAGTTTGATATTGTGCTACGTCAATACCAAATTTCCCCTTCCCGCGTGATACAACTACATTTGTATATTATGCAAAAAACTCATAAAGAATCGATTGATGTAATATTTATTACTATTGGCGATTACATGTACCTTCGTACGCTTGATTTCGCTGTGAAAACACAATATGACCACATATTCATTTGAAAATGATTAAATTTTGTATCTAAGTGCAAAAGTGGTATTTTTCACGTAAGCTGTGGTAAGTCAAATTCCAAAAGCTTCTTACTCCTACTAATTTCTTCTGATTAAATTCGTTGTGAGTTCCAGGGCAGCCGTAGTTTTACCCCCGGGACTGCTGTAGACTTAATTGTTCGTTATTTTTTTGCTAGTCGCCGCTGTTAATTCAGGATCCAGAATCTGGAATCCAGCTGTTAATCCGCTGTTAATCCAGGATCCAGAATCTGGATTAACAGCGGCGACTATCAAAAAACAATGAACAATTAAGTCTACAGCAGTCCCGCTGTTAATCCTGGCTACACAGGAGACACAGTGGTGGGAATGTGTGGTGGGCCCCCGTCCCGTAAGCTTCGGTATACCCTATTATGTTTCTTTTAGTGCTGAAGTTGATCAGTGTCAAATAATAAGTTTCCCAGATAATCCCAGTGTAATATAGTCACTTAACAATCTATGTTATTTAGAAAATCCTGTTTTATATAATTATGTTTTATGCAACTACAAAATATATTTAGTAATTTTAATGCTACAGCTTGATTAAAAACTACAACTACACGACATGTTAAAAAGTGAGATTGTAAAGTTACATTTTCTAACTACATACTATATCTACTTTTTAGATTTCCAATTTGACGTAAAAGTACAGTTTTCACTTCAAAATATACTCACCGGTGGATATATTTTGTCAGAGACAATTGGAGAATATATACAGGTGTAATTTTAAATACCGGTCAAATTGATAGAGGCGATTGTGTAGCCGTTACTGATAACGAAACAATAAAAAAAAACTATACCTTAAAAACATCAAAATCAGTTTGGTTTTTGTAGTATCTGTCATTTTAGAGTATACTGTAATGTTAATAACTGCTGAAAGCGGTCACAACGGAAAGCGCGCAGAGGGCGCATGTGCGACAACTTCACGTGTCTTCTATCTACATAGTAAACTTGAATCTCGGAGATAAACAAGAAATCTTTCGATAGTCATACTGCATTTATGGATGATTAATTTTTGGGTTTTTTATTGATTCGTGATTAATACTAACAACATAATAGTCTCTTTGAATTTGACCAGCCTTTGAAAATACTCCCTGTATAACATTACGTTAAATGTTATTTATTATACAGAAAATATGTCATCAAGTCCTGACTACCAAACTAAGATAACATCTTCTATGTTAGCAGCTAGTTCAATTCAATACTAACAATAAAATTTAATGAGGGTATGTCCATTAAGATACATAGGTAGACTTTTGTGGATTTTATACAAACTTCAACGATTATATATTAGTTAAAATTAGGATAGAGTCTCTAAAGCAAATAAAGCCAATGGAAACGTTAAAAAACACATCTGTTATCGTATCGCTACTTAAATCAATACAACATAAAACGTGAACATGAAGGAAACGTGAAATGACTGATGACATGTCCTCACACCTGACGTCACAATGATCAACCTCAACCGTCACCCGCCTTGCAGAAAATATACTGACCATCCCTTGCGATTACACACTAACGCCCCCTCTCGCTTGGTATGGTTACATCTGGGGTGCCTACGTAATACGACAAGTTAGTTAGTAAATAAAATTTTGATAAACGGCGATTTGTTAGATGGATATTAGGAACATACAGTGGAAATGTTTCTAAACAGATTTTAACATTTTCTGTGCTTGTATTGCATACACATGTTGCTTTTTGAAATTTATTCATAAATATCTTTTAATACTGTAACAAATAATAACAAACTCATTATTGTATTCTTGACCGTTTAAGTTGAATAAATACATGTAGAACATTCCGACTCTCTATGCACGTGTAGGACGCGATAAAATTGCAGCTAATGAAAATACAATCTCTTTCGGCAAAAGTAGACTATCAATATAACTTCCATAAACAAAACAACCAGAAATCGTCACTGTGCTGTTGATTAAACCACTGTGTCTAATGGATCACCAGGGTGTCAACACATTTTCGAATCAGAGTATTCTCAGTGCTGCAGTCTCAGCATCGTGAATATCAATTCCTGAGAATCCTAGATTAAGGGTACTCAGAACCGGGTTCGGTTCTTTCAGTTTAAGAAGTATTCATTCGTATTTAGCATAAATAATCATAAACACCGTATGAACACATAAATATGTTGGAAAGGTGAAACAGCACTAGACGGCACCACGCGGCAGCAGCAAGTGCCGTTAAATTAATTTTATATTTCAGGTAATAATAAAGTACCGCTCATAAATACAACATAAAACATACATACAATACATGCTTGTTACAAGAGCGATACTCTATTCAAATCATACTATAAATATCAAGCACAACTAAAATTGCAGAAGAATTTCTCCGTACGATTTTCTTACATTTTTTTTACTAAAACAGGGACAACATGAGAAACAAAATGTGCTATCCTTAATCTTGATCATAGAACATAAATTAATACTTACGAGAAATCGAAGTAGAGCTCATTTTTGCCCGAGTTTTCTCGCGCTATATCATATGCCTTCTTGTACAGAACCCCTTTGGACTCGTGTTGTAGGACGCTTTGCACGATGTCAGTACAAGGGTATCGGTAAAGATCTGTGCCATACGTTTTCAGGAAAGCTACGATTGCGTAAAGCATTTCTTTGTCCAGATGCTAAGAAATAAAGAAAATAATAGAAGGTAACAAAAAATAAATTTTAAGCAAATATCTCGCTATCCTCGTCATAATCTAGAATTTACCTCATACGACAGCTAATTATCAGGGGGAAAATATAACATAACAAAATCGTAAAAACAAAGAGACCTTTTAAAAAGTTAAAAACATTTTCTATTATAAGTAATATGAAAGAAAGAAAGAAAAGTATTTTATTGGCCACACATGATTCTGAAACTACCTCTTAGCATGCTGGTAGCTTTGCAATGTCGAGTAGATTGCAGAGCTACCAGCATAATAAGAATAGTAATGATGAAATCAGTAGTCAGTGTAACGCTGCTCGACCGATTTTACTCTACCCGTGTATGTCAGGTATAACAGTTTAGCTTTTGGTTAAATAATAAATTCAAATTAAAAATTCGTGCAGTCGTGTGTTTCAGCAGAATACCAGCGCTGTGATTAAGCCTCAGCTACGTTGAGCTGGGACCGTATGCTTACCCGATTATTCTACCCGGGTACAAGAGGCTTCAAGGAGCTTTCTGGCTAAGTTCACTCGCAGGTACATAACAAAATACTCGTATTACAGAAATATTTCTGTTTGTTGCAAAATAGAGGTAGCATTTCTTTTAGAAATAGAGGGATAGTTATCTCTTTCGATAAGACTAAGATTTCGCTAATCGGTAGACAAGTGCAGCTGAAGATCTAGAAACTATGATAACACCAGATACATCCTGCAATTTCCTAAGAAAAATTAGATGAGATGAGAAAAAAAGTAAAAATGTACTTACATCTCGATCTTTAATAATAAATTCTTCGTACTTCTGAAGATCCAAAATTACATCTGCTTGGCCCGTCAGCCTCACTTTATTACCAAGAAATTTCAGATCTAGAAACAATCTGTGGAACATGTTGAGTTTGTTTTCCTCTTTCTGAGTATGCACCAAATGGTAACCAATATAGAATCCAATGTAGCCATCATCAACGATGTCGACAGAAGTAGTGTTAGGATTGTCATAATTGTAACTTTTCAAAAAATCACTGTGTAATTTGTATCTTTCATCTTGGCTAGAATAACGATGCAGGTACTCTAGAATAATCTCATGTGTTTCATATAAGTAGCTCTTCTGAAGCAAGTCGTAAATTCTTTGATCCTTGTCGTACCTTCTTGGGTCTTTATCGTAGGATTCATTTATGAGAGACTTGTCCCTAAGTTTTCGGACTATTGTTTTTGCCTCATCAACGCTCTTGTGCCATAGTTTGCCGAGTACCTCAACGGGCACCTTTACGTTATCCGGTAGGATAACTAATCTCTTGAACAGAGAAAACGTTTGAGAGTCTAAGGATTCGAGGCAAAATTTGATGACTTTCTCAGGTTTTTCTGGTTTCTCATTGTTGAAAATTCTGCAAATTAAGAATGTTTACAAATACGTTGAATTCATTATATTATTCCGCTTAGCCCTAATTAGTTGTGCTTGGTGTCATAAAGTTGTGCTTGGTGTCATATCATGCGAGCTAATTAGTGAACTACATGTCATTGACCAAACGAGTGAAGCGAGCGAGGTCTGTAAATAGAGTTGGGGCGAAAAACATTTCTTGTTATTCCATATAACGTTTACGAAATATCCGTTTCAAAATGCTTCATGACTATGAACCTGCTAAATACTATGACTTCTACAATGAACGGTTTTGAGCTTCAACATTATAACTAACCCGTCAATAAAATAACTTAATACTTACGAGAAGAAGGTCTTCTTTTCAATGTTATTTATATAGTGTTTCCACAGCGATGGACTGTCGATAAGACTCTCTCTGTTTTCAGCGAGCTGCGCCCCGATCAACGCCAGATGAAACGGACTTTTCCCTTTGCATGCCTCTTGCAATTTCTTCGCTTGTCTCGGCAACATGTTGACATTCACGCCGAGGCAAGTGGCGAATAGCTCAAGGATTTCATGCTCATGAAGAGTGTTGTTAACCTACAAAATAATATAAGATAAAGAAGAATAAAGAGCCAGACTGGGGATGTGTCTCCACTTTTCGGAAGACCATAGTTATAATAACATTTAAACAGGTCTATAAAAAAATGCAGCTGGGGTAGTTCTTACATAGGGCAAACGAAGCGAACCATCACCTAAAGGCTCCGAGTACACATCGCCTCTGTTAAAAACCGCCAGAAGAGCAAATCAGCGATTGCAGAACATACCCGAAGCAGGCAAGAATCACTGGATTTAATTTAATCGCACCTAAGTCCTTTCTACAGATCGCCACTTCTTTTCAAGAATTATGAAAAATGAAGAAATATACTAATTTCAATCGGAAAGATGATTAAAAGTTATCTGCGGTATGGAATCCAGTGATTATGATCACTCAATCTCGTTTTAATTTGCAGTCGGGTACCGAACAGAACGCGGACGCGTCGGTTGTTTCAGAGAATTGGGACGTCAGAATCACAGACAATATAGTAAGCAGACTAAACATTAGAAGTTTGAATGCACGCCAAAACAAACACACGTAAATACCACACACACAACCGCAGAGACGGAGTTACTAATCACGAAAAACATATTCCCAAAAAAACGAAATCTAAAACAAATATTGCATTGTATCAAATCGCACATCGATCAATAAAGGAATACCTAATGCAATAGTGTAGTATTCCTATTATCACAACTTGTTTATCTATTACAAATAATACATAGAACTATTTAATTGTTGTGAATCCACTCAGAATACAGGAGATGAAATCTAGCTCTTTCACTATAAGGTTTATTAAGCTAATTTATAAGGCTATAGCGCTGATTAATATTGAATCTGTCTACAGTTATAATCATTAACTATTAATAGCCTTATTTTATAGTTATTATCAATGACTATTAATGTAATTTTTAATTATTCAGCCAGGATTTAAAAGTACTTATATAACTGTTGAATCACTGTTTTCCACACACATTTTATTGTTAGCATTTAATTAAATCTTGCACAATGAATATAAATAATGTACAAGTTCCTAAATACGTCCCTATAACAATGACAAGTACAAAACGGCAGCTTTGCAAAATGGCGACCTTTCAATACATAGCGTGCGTCATTTTTTTTTAAATTGTCATGTACAGTGTTGATATACGTGTAAAAACGGGATAGCAACATTCACTAACCCCCAAGAGAGTGCGAGACGGAAAGATCAACTCACATTAATATATTTCATGTTACGTCTGCTTACTATTGAAATTGAATGTCTGTGGTCAGAATGTAGTGTGTCTCGGTACATGGATATCAAAGAACACGAGGGTAGATGATGTTTCACCGACATCGGGAACGGAAACAGAGTGATATTGCTTAGACCAGAGGTTCTCAAACTTTTTTAGTGACGGAACCCTTTTTGGAAAGCGAAATACTTGACGGACGGACCCTTCAATAAAACGTTCGACCAGAGAGAGGTGTTTCGATTTTTTTTTCTAAATTCTTGCGGAACCTCTATCTAGGGGTATCGCGGAACCTAGGGTTCTGCAGAACACACTAAGAGAATGGCTGGCTAAGACAGTCAGCCTGTGGTCATGGCCGGTGCAACCTGGTCGAAGCGTAAGTATAAAGGTATGTAAAAATACCCTATATGCATGATCGCGTTAATTTCTGTTGTTATTTACAAAGACCACAGTTAAACATCAGAAGTAGGGAATGCAATCTCGTTCTCGCGAGATCTCGCGCGGGGCGGCGGCGGGGCCTGAGGTAGCGGTCGGGGGACGAGGTCTAAGTGAATCTGAGCGAGACCTCGTCCCCCGACCGCTACCTCAGGCCCCGCCGCCGCCCTGCGCGAGATCTCGCGAGAACGAGATTGCATTCCCTAAACAGAAAGCTAATTCACGACGTCATTGTTACGACCGCGGAATGAAAGTTGAGCGAATCGAGATTGAATTCTGAATTGACAAAAAATATATGACTTGATTTTATTCATTCATTTAATTTCTTTCCACCATTTCTTATTGTTGGCAAAATACATTGTTTAATTTTCGGTCATATTTCGATATAATCCCACTTAGATTAGACTTCAAAGTTTCATATTGTGATACGAGAATACCAAAAGTGACATTTGTGAAATCTAGACCGGATCAGAACTGAATTTTGACTACACTTTAATTACGAGAAATTGCATCTCTGATTCCGTCGAGGGTACTTCTTGCAGTGACTGATGTCACCAGATTACAGGGGTATCCTTGCAATCCTAATTTTAGAAATATTTTAATGGCTGATCAATTCACCACCTGCAGGATTATTTTCTAGGTGGTGCATTTAACAAACTACTATAGTTTAACTTTAGTATAATTTCAATTAAGTAGTTATGATTTTTATAAATAATTTGATATTTATATGTAGGCAACACACAGAAGATGCTGCATTAGCAGTGGAATACATAGGGACTCGTGTTGCTTATACAGGGCACAGTAATTACTTCACATGAAGCCAAATGTTATATATAAGTCAAAATAGATGGAGAGCATATTTACTACTAAAAGTTAGTATAAAAAACCCTTAAACATCCTAAATAGAAACATGTTACGACATTATAAATAATAATTAAAAAATTACAGGGTCGTCAGCTTGAGATTTTTGTAGGTATCAATTTGTTAAAAAAATATATTGTTATAGCTTTTATGTATCCAGTACATACAGATCAAACATTACATGTAACATGGGATGTAAGTGGTTCAACAACATCTTTATTTTCCCTCTGAACACGTGGTCCGTTTAAACCAAAGCCAACTCATCTGCACGGTGCACTCTGCTGACTGACAAACGAGGTTCTGGCGAAAAGGGAGGTAGAGGATAGCGTATTTTTTAAACTGCCCGATTGGGGAAGTACCTCCACCTCACAGAATACCGCAGTCAAATAACAATTTCCTTGAGGGTTGTAGTGTTCCTGTGAGTGAGTGAAGTCACTAGAAAGAAAGGAAGGAGTATAGGCTGGCAACGGATCGGCGAGCCCTTGGTGTTGCTGATCTCCATTAGCGGTGGTGATTGCTTTCCATCAGGTGACCCACATGCTCGTTTGCCCCTCCTCTCATATAAATGAGACGAGACGAACTTCTTAGCTTCCATGGATTCACCGTGCGGGTGCCGCGTCTATCGTGTAGCAGAGAGGGAAACCCCAAGCAGATCCCGAGACTTGTGACAGGGTGTAGGTTTAAATATCCTTTGGATTACACCGTATTCGATTAACAGACATAGGAAGTTCTCATAACAAAAATATCATAGCTTACCTCAACAATATCAGCTTTAATGTTGGTTGGTTTGTACACATCCTTGAATCTTGTCGTGATTAGAATCTTGCAGCCGATATCGAAGGCATCCACGCACTTCGTATCGTTCACTTCATCGAGTACAAGTAAAGTATCACTCAACATTTTGTTGTTGAAATGTACTTTCAATTTATACTTCAAATCTTCTGAGGAGGGGCATCGGTCCATGCTGGATATTGTGGTATCGCCTATTGAGCTGATACTCGATAGGGACATGGACGAGTTAATGTTGTACGAACTGGATGCCCACATTGATGTTTGGCGAATCAATCTGAGCATGGAAAATGTGAATGTTAAGCTATCAAAAATTACGAAGAAAAAACCTATACATACAGAGAAGCCAGTGGAATACAAGAAGACAATAAAGTGTTTTATGTATAACGATTCTGCATTCTGTCATTATTGCATTATAAAGGTGCATATTTATGCATATTTCTCCGAGCCGAACGCGCCCAAAGAACTGAAGGAATCGAATTTTAGAATTCTTTATATGAAATCTTATGCCACCTGGCGCAATCGGGAACGGCGTCATTTCGTTCGGTTCGTTTGGCACATTCGGGTCGCAGAAGTGTGTTAAGACCTTAAGGATATTTTTAAGCATATTAGTTTTGTCATAATGTTTTACAAAATCCATTATTTGTATCGCTTTATTGAAAGTCACGTGAACAAAAAAAAAAAAATACATGACTAAAGCTGCTGTAGACTGGATATTTATAGATCATATTAAATTATTCGACAAACCACTGAGGTTTGTCGAAGGCCAGTGTTTTCAAGCCGCGCAAAAGCCAATGGATGCCTAAAAGGATGGTCATCTAAAGAAACCAAGATCAACAAGTTTAACGTGCCGACACTGCCGACCGAAACACGAAAGACCTAAATAAATCTATCCATAGACAGGCTTTGGTCAACGTTGTTTAACTTGCTGCAAAAGCTTCTTATTCCTACTATTTTTTTTTAATTAACTCCTTGAGTGCTTGTGCTATTAACTTGCGTGTTCGGTTAGACTGACACGAATCCTAGCCATCAAAGGCTGGAATAAAAAAATATTAGTATTGCCCACTAACCTGTTTTGTAGTTCTGTTATAGTATCATCGTTTCGGCCGTTACTACAATTCAACCAGAAGACCTTTCCAGTAAAGTTGTTGTTGACGAGTTCGGGGTTACTTCTGAGGACACTAGAGGCGATGGCGGTTTTACCGGAGCCTACAGTACCCAATAACACTAAAGCTTCGTGACGTGTCAACATCTCTAGCTTCGATGCTACGTGTCTCTCCTAAAACAGATAATATTTGATTATAGCGCATTTGACTTGTGCACGGTGGTGGGGCAAGAGGACCCTCGCTCCACCCTGTCTGGGGTTAGTGATGTAACTTTAAAAACGTAATTTTGAAACTTGGACACTTTTTGAAGTGAAAACTTCTTTAGCGGTGTTGTGCACTTTTTGGGATGGGTAAAAAATGTTAAACTCGCATCAGGACACGGAACCTGATCGAAAATTACGGAGTAAGACGGAGGGAGAGTAGACCACCGGCGTGGCGTCGGAGAGGAAGTAATATCCCCCTCTCTTTTTACCGCGCGGCGAAAATTTATACCTGCTCCTGCTGTTTATTTTTAATGTAATATAAATTTTCATGTTTGTGTACGAAAGCGCAATAAATGAATATTGTATTTTACCACATAAATGATAGTCCTTTTATACTGATTGATAAAGCAATTCGCGCGAAATGATTCCCAAAACCTTCGAAAATATTCAAAAATGCACAACGTTAATATTCAAGTTTTCACTTCTGCCGGCACTCCCGGAGTGTAACCCGTTTTTTTTTCTATTCATGATTTTTTCAAAACTATTCGAGCAAAATATTCTTAAGTACTTAAACGATGTTGGATGTCGTCGAATAAAAAAATATCAGGATCTGGATCGCAGCCAAACAATAACTTTATAGCTAGAGGGTGGTCGTGTTCTTTCGATTGGTCACTTGGCAGCCCTAAAAAGGGCTTTATCAGTAGCTTTGATAATGCGTAGTTGATCCAACTGGCACAAGGACGATTCCATGTGCTAAATTAGTATATTACAAGTTTTTATCTAAACTAATTAATATATAAAGAATTTTGTTTTCAACAGTTGTTGCATTATGTTGTGTCATACCTACTTACAGGTTATTAATTTCTTTTTGTTTTCTACCGAGACGAATGCACAGGCGAACAGGTAAACAATCTAGTTCTTGTTGAGCTGTCTTACATTTAGAATACGTACAAAAAAATATGTTATGGCCCGTCCACACGCTTGCCCAATAAGGGCAACGGTATGAAAAAACACGGGTTGCACCCCGGGAGTGCCAGCAGAAGTGAAAACTTGAACATTAACGTTGTGCATTTTTGATTATTTTGGAATGGTTAGGGAATAATTTCGCACGAATTGCTTTATTTATCAGTACAAAAGTACTACACCATTTAAGTGGTAAAGTACAATATTAATTTATTACGCTATCGTACACAAACACGACAATTTATATTACATTAAAAATAAACAGCAGGAGCAGGCATACATTTTCGCCGCGCGGTAGAAAGAGAGGGGGATATTACTTCCTCACCTACGCCGCGCCGGCGGTCTACTCTCTCTCCGTCTTACGAATTTTCGATCAGGTCATGTGTCCTGAGGCGAGTTTAACATTTTTTACCCATCCCAAAAAGTGCACAACGCCGCTAAAGAAGTTTTCACTTCAAAAAGATGAAACAAACTTAATAAACTGCAGCCATGGTACATTACATTTATTTCATCCATGTTCTATTCAAAACAAATTTACGGGGTCCGCATTAGAAAAAGATATACAGAAAGCCATGACCATATTTTTTGTAAGGTGTAGGTAAACAACAGCCCGACTGACCGATCACTGGTTATCAGCAAGCGCGTCTCTCCTGGCGTCCATCTATGCGACATTTTCCCTGTCGACAGTGTCGGTTTAATAAAGGACCGATGTTACCGCACCGCTATATTGATATACCTACTGACAATTTACCAAAACTGTTTTGCTGCGCAATCAGCCACGTTAATTGGGTTAATTTTCAAACTGTCAACTCTACCGTCAAATCAAAAAAGATATATATTGGGGGTGTTAGTGGCATCACCACGATCTTTAGAGCTAAATGCAACCTCTACCAAAAGAGAGGTAGGGTACAGCGTATTTGTAAGCTGCCTGACTGGGGAAGTACCTCCACCTCACAGAATACCGCAAGATAACATACTCGTTGAGGGACATTGTATTCCTGCGAGCGAGTGAGGTCACCGGAAAAAAAAGAGTTGCTGCATTGGCAGCGGAGTTGGCGGCGCGCGAGCGATATTTAATGTTCTTCCTAGTCGGTACACTCTTGCCAGAGTGGTCGTGGTCATCATTGTGAATCACGAGGAGTGATCATTTTGACAATATAGCGCCATTCATCACGGACTGCAGCTTTCCTTGTGCACTCGCAAACCGTAGTACAGGGTAAAGTTGAAGGTCTTAAACTGGTCCGTCCATCTCATGGGTGACCTACCACGTGGTCTAGTGCCTTCAACTTTACCCTGTACTACGAGACGTTCCACGGAGTCATCACCACGACGAGATATATGGCCGAAAAAGGTTAAAATGCGTGACTGAACTGTGGTAGATAGGCGCTGTCTGATGCCGAGTTCTTTTAGTATAGAATCATTAGTACGGAACTCTGTCCATGATACTCCTAGCATCCGTCTCCAGCATCACATCTCTAACGCATCAACTTTCCTTCTCTCAGATTCACGAAGAGTCCATCTCTCCGAGGCATTTAATGTTACAAGCGTTAATATGGCTACGTTAATCGCTTCACATCGGGCCGTAGGCTTGTCTGCCACCCGACGTAGTATAAAAATCTACTAATTCTTAAATATTAGTCACAGCTAAGAGAAAACACACTCCTTTTCAATGGCACCTTCCTGAATTATGCTTCAAACGTTTCTGACATTCCTTCTTTTTTCTCAACTATTACTTAAATTCAATTTGAAGCTATTTCCAACTAAATTTTCAAAAACAAAATTAGCACGTCATTATTTCAAGTCACGGGTTTCAAAATTATTTTAATCTTTTTCAACTACGTTTTAACCGTCGTGGGTTTTTTCAAAATTGATAATTTTGTTTTTATTTCAAACTTTTTAGAGAGCAAGCATAGGTATTACAAATGAAAACCGCATCAGAATCAGACTAGTGGTTTTGGTTTTGCACAAACAAATGTTTACTGCAGCGCCCCCTGGTGAGTTGTCACCGTAACACCGATCTAAGAACATGCACCAATCAAACCCGAACCCATCACTGAAAACCGTATCAAAACCGGACTCGTACTTTTGGAGATAAATGGCAACATTGGTTGCACAAACAAATGTTTGCTGCAGCGTCCCTTGGTGAGTTGTCACCGTAATACTTATCTAATAACATGCACCAATCATACCCGATCCGCATCAATATCGGACTCGTAGTTTTGGAGATAAATGGCAACATTGATTTGCACAAACATCCTAGCACCCCAAACGCATATATCGTCTCCGTTCCGTCGTGGCTAAAAATGAAATAAATTAAATCTAACACTTACCACTACAGATCTCCTGACATAATTGATCGGCAACCGAGGCACATCGCCTAAGCTGAGGCTGTCTTCTAAGCTGTTATTGAGCGCTTCAGAATAATCTTCCGTGGACAGTAAATTCCACAGCCATTCATATGGCTTCGCTAAGCAATCTAGGAACCCGTGGAAGGCGACATCGTTGGTGTTCTCCAGGTAGTTTATAAACGTTCTGATTTTCTCCTCGCGGCTGGTCTGGAGATAAAACAACAAGATGATAAAATCGCAGGTAAAGAGGAAACTATGCAATTTTCATATATTGACTCCTGTCATTTCCAAAAATAAATTTTTGGATTTAAAATATTTAATTTGAATAAACCTTAGGCGCTAGGAATCTTCATAGATTTTTAGCGCCTATATAGGCGTTAGGAAATTTCATAGACTACTAACGCCTATCTAGCTGAAGCTGATTCAGATCAAATATTTTAATACCAAAAAAATTTTTTTTTGTTTAGGTAAATGATAATGACATACATCTTCAGCTTTTCCTCTCCATCAGGGAAACTATCACCACCACTAATTTAAGCTAAATTATATTAAGATAATTGGTCCTAGTAACTTGCTCATTATTATTTATTCTGTGCTCATGCATTATGTTTGGAAGTATCTTCTAAGTAATCAAACATTTTTGGCTCAGATGCAAGTTGGCTATTTGTTATGTAGATGAATTGTTGTCCCAAATTAACAATAGGCTATTTGACTAACATTTTTTTCGGTTTGATATGTAGGGACATCTCCATAATATAACCATAGGTGAAAGAATTACTTCGATAGCACAAAAATCTCTCGAGATATGTTAATTTGAAAATCACAATTTTTAGACTGCCCCAAAACGCTCCATATAAAAGACTACCGAATTATGACGTCACAGGTTTGTATTTTGTATGCATCAAATCAGAATTTTGTACGATAGCTATGTTAAATATTACGTTTATGTGATTAGTATCATAATAAAAGTTATAGCCTTTTTTATTGCTTCTCCAATGGAAATATTATTTTTTAATGATTTCATACTTTTAAAATGGACTTTCCCATGTCCGTAGACCCAGCGGGACCCTTCGCCTGATCAAGTTAAGATCTAGCTGGTAGAATTAGCATTAATTAGTACCTACCGATTTGTATATGTTTAAATTTCGGTAAAATCGGTAGGTACTAATTAATGCTAATTCTATCAGCTAGATCTTAACTTGATCAGGCGAAGGGTCCCGCTGGGTCTACGGACATGACTTTCCCGCCAAACTTTGACCGACGCTAAAAAAAAGTCTGACTGAAGATATTAGAATGAAAGTTTGCAGATCCTTATAGTTTTGTGTATTTTACGATATTGTTAAATAATTTATACAATTTTTAAACATTGGAAAATAGCCTATTACATAAGAAATAATAAATAAAGATCAGTAGTAACAAGTGGGTTAATACTTATTTAATTGTTATTATTCGGCAACAATTAATCTACATAAGAAATAAGTTCATTTGTATATAAGCCAAAAAAAATTATTTCATGAAAGATCCTTCCAGTCATAATGTATCAGAACAGTATAAATAATAGTACTACTGTATGGCCACTCCCGGCTGCTCTCTCGTATCGACCTCACCTCCCCTTTGAGACAAATCTGGAATAGTTTGTATGGCGCCGCACGCACACACTCTCATTGACGCTCTGCACAGACGCCATTGTGTATGTAGTAGTAAACGACGCGCCATTTGTATGGAGTGGCCGGAATGTGGTATCAGCACGATACTAGGATCAATCACCTTAATAAAATTTGTTTGGGTATTAAAAATCCGATGTGAATCGGCTTCAGCTTAGGCGGTAAGATTCTAGTTTTTATATACATTTATATAGCGATGTATGTCTGCGAAACGTGAACAATTAATTCAGAGGTCAAAGCAAAATGCGAATGATAGAATGATTTACTGCAACAAATGTGGCGTTACGATGTACATTAGTATTATCGTCGTATAATACATTCAGTACATTACAGATAAGCCAGTGATAGGTGCTTTTAAAATGTCATGTTGGAAGAACGATGAAAGGGAGAAACCGAAATCCCATTACCGATACTCCATGTAAAAACCTTCAAAATCAATGCACAATTGCACACGCTACTGAGCGTCTGGTACAAAATCGACCCCCACGAACGTTAATTTTGAATGTTTTTATGTAATCTCGGCTAATATTAATTGGATTTAAAAATTGACGACCAGATCCACTTGCAGAGGTAAAGGCAATTATTTTAATATATTTTCACCAATTATCGTGATGTACTGTAGCCTATTACAGCTTCATGGAAAAGAACATAATTAACAACAACATTAAAAGTAAACAGCAGGGACATAACGAGAAATAGTTTTGAAATCGACCTATGATCGCGTTTTTTTTTTCTATCGATCAAAGTAAAGCAATCATGTAACTTATCGAGGAATAAGATAATGAAGATAATATCAGGTGCTCAATTATAACATATATTTTTTTCAATGCATCAGTAGGTACATATAGTTCTCAAATAAACCTGATTTAAATCTATTTGTTGATTTGATAATAATATTTTTAATTACATGTCATTTTTTTTTATATGAGAGGGGGGCAGCGAGCATGTTGGTCACCTGATGGGAAGCAAACACCACCGACCATAGAAATCAGCAACAGTAAGGGGTCGCCGATCCGTTGCCAGCCTTTTAAGGGAAAAATTTACTCTGTTATTGAAGGCTCCCATGTCGTATTTATTGGGAATACTGCTGAGGAAAGTTAATTCCATAACTTGACAGTTCGTGGTAGAAAATGTCTTAAAAAGTGTACTGTAGCCAAGTATCAAGATGATATGAAAGGAATTTTAATTTTTGGCGAGTTGTACGATAGTGGAACTCAGCGGCAGGTATCAAATCTAAAAGCTCATCCGAGCACTCCCCGTGGTATAATTTATATAGAACGCAAAGAGATGCAACATCTCTACGTGTAGAGAGCGACTCCAGCCGAACAGAGATCATTGGGTCATCGACGATTCGTACATATAAAAATACTGGAATATATTTATATTTTCCCACACGAAACAAATTAATGAGTCAGCCAAGAGGCCTAAAACCGCAAGGACTTGACCAATATGAGGCCAATGTCATATCATATCGATGAGCGATATCATACAAATAGGTAATAATACCATTATCCTAAAAACTTCACTTAGGTATGACTAATGAACGAGGCCTTGTATTGGAGTCATAGTTAGAGCCATTTAACACAAACAATCATGTACGGAGAGTTCTTTTCAATGAAGCTGTTATAGGCTACAGTAGGTACAACACGATAATTGGTGAAAATTGAGATCTTTGTTAAGACTTCTACTGGTATCAATTTACGTGTTTTTGACTTTAAACTTGTAATAATACAATTATTTTAGGTTTCAAAATTCGTTAAGCCGTCGGTCCCGGTTGTTATCTATACACGACAGTAGGCCAAGTCAGTGCCCTTTAGGCGGTTTGAAAATACTGGCCTCCGCTAACCCGCAGTTGAGCAGCGTGGTGGAGTATGCTCTAAACTCCTTGGCTTGAGGAGAGATTCGTATTCCAACAGTGGTATGATTATGGGTTGATGCCCTATGCACATCAGAAAGCCAATTCTCCTAATTTTTCTTCGATCGCAGATTAAAAGTTGACCGAATCGAGATTGAATTGTGAGTTGTCAAAAATTATACACTTGATTTCATTAGACGCAATTCTTATTGTTGACAAAGTAACATACTTAATTTGCTTAATTTTCGGTCATATTTCGATATATATATAGTCCCACTTAAATCAAAATTTGAAGTTACATAATGTTATAAATACGAGAATACTAAATTTGACATTTGTGAGATTGAGACTGGATCGGAACTGAATTTTGACTACATCTTACTTACGAGAATAGCCCCTCTGATTTTACACCAAGAACAAATATCTGCGAATAGTGATAAAGTTAGTGCAATATTTACTGTCTAGTAGTAGTATTCTAAATAGTTCCAGTAAATTACGAGATTGCAGCGTCACAGTACAAGTAGTAGTACTTGCACGTAGCAATACAGACACCTCCTGCCGCTCTCTCGTATCGACCTCTGAGTCTAATCTGGAAAAGTTATTCGACGGCCACACGCGCACACGCGAACTAACGTTTTGAACAGACTTCTTCGTTTCTGTACAGTTAACGACACGGCATTTGTATGAAGTGCTCGGAATAGTTCACACAATAAGCTTATACTGTTTCTCCACTCTAAGGTATACGGTAAGAAATACTCGGAAACCACCCTGAATGGGTCACATAATATCTTACTTATCAGGGTAGATAGATGGATATGCGTTTCCGAGTATCCACCAGGTTGGCTGTTATAGGGCGGATAAACGGAACAAGGCGCACAATATTATTGACGAGCTCGGTGGTGGAATAGTTAGCAATGGCAACTTTGACCCCGAGGTTGCGGGGTCGATCTCCGCTCAAGACAAATATATGTGTGCATGAACATGTCTGTTTGTCTTGTTCTGGGTGTTTTCTATGTATTATAATATGTATGTAGTTAATAAAAAATGTATTTAGGTGTTATATCAGTTATCTAGTACAAGTTTTCCTTGTTTTGGGACTAGAATGACCGTGTGTAATTTGTCCAGGAATGTTTAATATTCAATACTATTTACTATTTTCAAATTATTGAATACAGATTTCCTGAAGAGTAGATACGTATGAAAGGTCTGTAAAGAAAATCAAAATGAAAATATTTATCGTTGATGATCTCTTTTGCAGAAACAAACATCGCTGATATAATTGTGACCTATTTTCTCAAATGCATTTATCATCAAGAAAACCTATAACCAGCAGCAGGTAGATATAGGCTGATAACAATAATGATGATTTAGCATCGACAATACAACACGCCAAGTGCATTTGTTACCTAATCAAACTTGCATACGTTTGCATTCATGCGAGCAGGTTTAGACTTGTTCTAGTGAAAAATGAAACCACTTACCAAGGTCAGGATGCGTTCAATTTCACTGACTGGCAGTACATTTTTAGCGAGCAGGTCGTCAATGATGTCGTTGATATCCAGATCTTTAACCAAGGCATCTCGGTGACGCTTCAGAAGCAACTTCTTTCTGTAGTCCATTTTTAAATGGCGTTTTCATCTGGAACATAATAGCATTATTGTTGACTATGTTTAACCGACTGTAGAGGTTCTCCCATTTTTATTTTTACTTATTTATTTAGCAACACATACATAGCCTACACAGCAAATTTTGTCAGTACCTAGTAGTATAAGTGATAGTATTTATAAGAAATAAATTTTGAAAAACAACGTTCCGACATGCTCGCAGGCAGCGGTTGTGACATAAGCGCGCATAGTTTTAAACAAAGCGTCATTCAAAGCGTCACGGAAATTGTCGCAACCCCCGAAACGTGAAGGGCTCAGCCGATTAGTCAGCCTTTTTACAACCGACTAATTGGTTAGTCGGCCAAAGTCATAATCCGATCGGCACATCTCTTTATAAATATTTGAGAATACATTGTCAGTCAATTTTTATAGATGTTTTAATGTTTGTTAATTTTTTCGCCAACACCGTCACGGTTATAACCATTAGCGCGGGCATTGTCACATTCTTTGAATATATTTTTATGGGTACTTAATGATTTATACCTATGGTAATAGTACCTTGAAGTAAAATATAGGATACTTTTATATAGTGACGGTTTGAACGACTGAAACCACGTGCAGAAGTTACATTCTTACGTAATAGGCTAGTTGCCAATGTTACAAAATTATAAAAACTCTCTATCAGTAACGTAAAATACATAAAACTAGAACGATCTGCGTTCTTAAAATTTTAATATTTTATGTCCGACGTGTTTTATGTTCGATCAAAGTTTGGTGGGAAAGTCCATTTTAAAGGTATGAAATTATAAAAAAATAATATTACCATTGTAGAAACAATAAAAAATACTATAACTTTTGTTACGGCACTGGATGCTGTCGTACAAATTTCTGATTTAATGCATATAAATAGCAAGGTGGAGCGTTTTCGGGATAGTCCAAAATGGTGATCTTCAAGTTATCATATCTCGAGAAGTTTTTAAGCAATCGAAGTAATTATTTCACGTATATTTATATTATTGTGACGTCTTTAAATAACAAATCGAAAAAAAAAATGGGATACAAGCCTATTATGGTAAATAAAACTTGCTGGATACAAGACTTGTAATGCAAGCTTAAAGTTAAGAACTGTGTATACTTATGTGTAAGTTATTTCTACACTGTATTCCCACTTCAAATGCCTTGCTAGTAGTGATAGATACGTATGACGTATGCGAACTTAGATGAAAATCACTTTGTCTTCGCAAATACGTAACGTACGTTTTATTTCAATACTACGCATTTGACAGAATACAAACAGATACTACGTACATGCAAAATAATTTTACAAGTAGATGGTATTGTACAGTAAAAGACAATCATTCTCATAATTGGGTAGACTATTCATCCTCGTAAATAGCAATGTTTGCTTCATTTAACATTTCAATTTCAATTATCACAAAACATCGGTTATTATTGATTTAGAACATGTTCTGGAGCAACATTATGTGATTATAATTTGCATCTATTGTGCTTTAAAATTTTTAGGGTTCCGTACCTCAAAAGGAAAAACGGAACCCTTATAAGATCACTTTGTTGTCCGTCTGTCTGTCTGTCTGTCTGTCTGTCCGTCTGTCTGTCAAGAATTTCTATGTCAAGAATGCGTGGAGATATCAAGCTGAAATTTGAACTGTAAACTCAGGTCTACGGTCCCATGAAGTTGTAAAAAAATCAAACTGCTAAGTTTACGTAAAAAAAAGTTACGGCCGTTTATTCAGCAAAAAACGCATATTTCGACACATTCAAGGGAATCAAAACCTATAGGGTACTTCCCGTTGACCTAGAACTATGAAATTTGGCAAGTAACATCGTTATAGACTACAAGTACAAGAATAAGTCTGAAAACTATACATTTGTAAATAGATCTTAAAAAATAGAGGTCTATATTTTTTATAGGGTGTCGAAATTTCAAATTGAAGCTACTATTGCAAATGGGGTATCATATGAAAGGGCTTGATATACACATTGCAAAATATATTTTATTTATTTTTTTCGACGCATTATTTCTTATTTATAATGAAAAAAATCAAATTTAATAATCCTATCCTACGTACGGAACCCTCGGTGGGCGGGTCCGACTCGCACTGGTCCGGTTTTTTTTGGTACTTTCCATAAACAATAAAATAGTGGATTATTTTTACATGGGCGAATTGTATTTTCAAACAACATAGGTTCCAGTTTCACATTAACTAGTATCCACAATATAATACTTGGCAAACAATAAAAGCAGGCAGGATTAAAAATGGGTCTTTTTATAAATAGTTTATTATATACCATTGAGTAGTTATATTTGTTCTTTTCTACAATAAGCATTTTGCAAATAATCCTTTTTCAGAATAGGTCATTCGGAGAAAAGGGCCTTTTTAGGGTTCCGAACCTCAAAAGGAAAAACGGAACCCTTATAAGATCACTTTGTTGTCCGTCTGTCTGTCTGTCTGTCTGTCTGTCTGTCTGTCTGTCTGTCTGTCAAACATTTCTATGTCGAGAATGCGTGGAGGTATCAAGCTGAAATTTGAACTGTATACACAAGTCTACGGTCCCATGAAGTTAAAAAAAAATCAAACTGCTAAGTTTACGTAGAAAAAAGTTACGGCCGTTTATTCAGCAAAAAACGCATATTTCGACACACTCAAAGGAATCAAAACCTATAGGGTACTTCCCGTTGACCTAGAACTATGAAATTTGGCAAGTAACATCGTTATAGACTACAAGTACAGGAATAAATCTCAAAACTATACATTTGTAAATAGATCTAAAAAAATAGGGGGTCTATATTTTTTATAGAGTGTCGAAATTTCAAATTGAAACTACTAGTTCAAATGGGGTATCATATGAAAGGGCTTGATGTACACATTGCAAAATATATTTTATTTATTTTTTTCGACGCATTATTTCTTATTTATAATGAAAAATATCAAATTTAATAATGATACTACGTACCTACGGAACCCTCGGTGGGCGGGTCCGACTCGCACTTGTCCGGTTTTTTTAGTCTTAAGCCGTGTTAAGAATATGTCCTTTGTCCATAATATTTATTTTGTAAACTTTTCATACAAAATTATTGTTTGACATATGTTAAAAAGTAATGTTTAGAAATATATGTATAACAAATTTAACCAAGGTTATGGAAATACTATACTGCGATAGACGAAAAATATGCCCAAAGAATAGTATACCTACTCTTTGGGAAAAATATTTTTTGTCAATTTTACTTCCTAATAATCTTATCACCTAGTTTTATTTCCCAAATGTATCTTTAGAAAATTTATATTTCACATTTTATTTATTTGGTAAAATTATCATTTGACATCATTTTACTTTCTCTAGTTTTAATAAATCATATGTTTTATTAAGCAAACGTTTTATTTGACCAAATGAAAATATGCGCAAAACATTTTGCGATATACCTATTTTGGAAAAGTTTTTTCCCCATACATTAGTAATACATTGCTATTATTGTGCTGCGCAAAGGTGTCAACTCATCATGATCAGCCTGTTTCTACACAGTACGGGATATAAGCCTTCCCCAATGCTTTTCATTAAATACGATCCTCCGCCTATCTAGAAGGGGAGCGTCTAACGTTTCATCGTCCTACCCAATTGAAGAATAGTAGTTGAAAAATACTAATAAAAATAGTATTAGTAATGCACGAACTACAAATTAATACTAATTATAATAGTAATACATTTTTTTCTAGATTATTTTTAGTTCATTTCCACTTAGTTTGATTACGATAACGATGACGAAAACACAAGTATGTTAACAAATATCTATTTTGTTCATCCGTGAAGGTCTACTAATCAAATATTATGTACATAGAGCTATGGCCTGCCGTTTGCGTATGATTTGAATTTTAAACAGCGTATGTGTCAAAAATAATGTCCGGTCGCTTCCTTGTTCTGATCACGAAAATAGGACATAATCATAAACACACTTTCGCATTTATAACTGCATTAAGATATGCCACGATATGTTTCAGTTTTAGTTATATGTTTATGTTATAGTTAATACCGGAAATCTAAGCGCTACTATGTTTGACTAGTTAAACATAAGGTACCTTACCTCGCTCACCAAAAGCAAGTCGAGGTTAGGTTAGGTTCTTGTGAAGCGAGCGAGGGTCAACTTGCTTTTGGAGAGGACGATGAGGTACCATAGCCATAGGTTCAACTAGTCAAACCAAGGAGCGCTTAGATTTCGGGTAGGTACTGACTATAATATATTAATTGATAACATATACATTATGTTTCTTAGTCTGTAAGGTATATTCTGTGGGTCTATTATTATGTTCGTACTATACATTACATTGCCCGAAATAAATGAATCAATGAATGTAGTACAGAAATATGATTATGACCAATCCTACCTTACTATCGTAAACATTTGATAATAAAACTTGGCACAAATCAGTAGTCAAAATAAATATAACTGTCATTACATTAATAATCATGACGTCATCTCAATACAAATATTACAATAATATTCACACATATTATTATTTAAACATATTATTTTGATATACAAATAAATCGACGATAATTACACACGGGTTGCACTCAATAATATACTGGGAACTGCGAGGTACGAGCTCCGATAACGCGGCGACCTTGCCGATTGGTGCCACCTACATAACAAGACAAGTAAACATCCCAAATGTAAAATAAGTCGATGACCGAAATATGATGGCCAAGGCTACATTTTATGAGTAACCGTAAGTACATACTATTAGTTAAATACATACTATTCGTTTTTCGCCATCTGTTAGCTATGTAAAATTACGTAATTTATATGGAATTAGTCGTTCATCTTAATTTTGCAATTAATCATAGATGTCCAAATACTATTGTTAATAAAGGTCGTCCGCTTCTCCATCCATACAAGTGTCCAAGTGAGAAATTCGAAATTCCTAGGGGGGGCAGGTGAATTTTTCCATTTTAAAAAATATAATATTCTGGCTAGTTGGCCAAGACAACTATAATAATTCGAAATAATAATAATTCGAAATTCCTTTAGATAATAAAAAATAATAAATAAAACAATTACTAAATTGAACTAGGTATTTCTTATTTTGTGCCGAAATGCTGTAGATAAAAATGATTAAAAAAAAAAAGAATATTAACGTGAATACAAATTGGCAATCCAAAAAATCGAATAATAACAAAATCGGGGGATACAGTTTGGCGTTGTAGTTTCGAATCTATGCTCTACATCCAAAATTAAATCACACCACTGGATAGATGAAGGATCGAAAAAATGTATTACGCTAATAAGGACTATTGAACATCGCGTTCTGGGAGGGGAAAGCGCTGCCATTTTGAGATAATTTTAGTGCATATAACGGATTCACGTACAACATACGGCCGTGTCCATGACACAGTTACAGCCCCATTTTTTAATTAATAAAAATGTGTAAGAAGTACAAGCACACCCCGGGCACTCCATACAAATGTCGCATCGTTGACTACTACATAAACAACTGCGTCTGTGCAGAGCGTAAATGAGCGTGTGTGCGACAGGCGCCATACAAACTGTTCCACATTCGCCTATATGATACGAGAGAGCGGCAGGGAGTCCTTATTCTACGTAGTACTATTACTTATACTGTGGTACAAGGGTCCAATGGCGGAATTAATAATTTTATTTCATTTGTGCTAAATATAAGATCGAAGTCAGTGCATTTGGTCAAACTGCGCCAGAACAGAGATGAGATATCTTTCACTCGTCCAGCCATTTGTGACTAACATAGTTATTAACCCATCTAATGACGTTTTTCGTCCGAAATAAATGGTTATTTATTTGACATCCCGCTGTACAACGCTTGAGGTGTCAAATGTCTAAAAGACATCTTCGCTCGTTCATCAGTCCTTTCAATCGGTATTTTCCCTTATACATGATGTTTGGTAGACGGCTTAACTTACGTTAACGACGGATAGGAGAGGTTACTTGTTAAGCTTCAATTATGCAACAGCACGAGATAAATAAACCCATGTATAGACAGGCTATCGATGTTACTTAACTTGTGTGATCGATTAGAGTGACACGCGCAACGACGCCACCGAGCTCCTCCGTCATTTTTCATTGTTAAGAAAATAAGAAGTAGTAAACGATGCGACATTTGTACGGAGTGGCTGGGGTATGCTTCTACCAAACACCTTGTATATACAAGCCTAGCTGTGTATCGTGTTTTCACCTGCCATTTTGGTTATAATGTATAATGAAATAAAGTAGTACATGTCTCAGGAATTGGACAATCAAGAGAAAAAAGATTTTTATGAAATCCGTCTGGGAAAGGGAATAGTTATATGGCTGCGGTATTCTGTGAGATGGAGGTACTTCCCCAGTTGGGCAGCTTTTAAATACGCTAAGTCGCCCTACCTCTTTCGCCAGAGCCTCGTTTGTCAGTTAGCAAGGTAATCCCACGTACAGATGAGATTGGTTTTGGTTCAAAAGTGGTGGGGAACCACTTCCACTCCAAAACTATTTATTGTATATCGACATAATCCTACAATTAATACGTTATAAATAGATACGCAATAGAATAAGTAATAGTCGACTAAATCTCCCAGTGAATCAACTCTAAGGTCACCTTTGTCTCATTCTGCGGGTTGAACTAATCATTCGCTAGCGTCTTGTCTTTGAAAACATGTTTCTATGACGTATAGATAATATAGAAAATTGTTAGAAATGACGTCATAAAAATGATTCACACAATTCAAAATTGATTTCACATAAACAATTTCTGTCTGGATAGGATAGGCGTTCGTGCACTCATTTGAATTTATTACATAGTAACTGCGCTCGAGGTTTTGCCCGCGAATATACAGCCTGTGTAATTTTCTCTGCTGTTGTGTAATAGTAGCGTTAGTTTGTGTCAGTAAAGACATTTGTTGGGCTTGTCTTGTCTCACCGCGGCCGGCACGAAAACTCGCTCAAGAAACGTTGATTCTGTGCGAGTGCGAGTTTTCTACAATCAAAAAAAACCGGACAAGTGCGAGTCGGACTCGCCCACCGAGGGTTCCGTAGGTACGTAATATCATTATTAAATTTGATATTTTTCATTATAAATAAGAAATAATGCGTCGAAAAAAATAAATAAAATATATTTTGCAATGTGTACATCAAGCCCTTTCATATGATACCCCATTTGAACTATTAGTTTCAATTTAAAATTTCGACACCCTATAAAAAAAATAGACCCCCTATTTTTTAAAATCTATTTACAAATGTATAGTTTTGAGATTTATTCCTGTACTTGTAGTCTATGACGATGTTACTTGCCAAATTTCATAGTTCTAGGTCAACGGGAAGTACCCTATAGGTTTTGATTCCCTTGAGTGTGTCGAAATATGCGTTTTTTGATGAATAAACGGCCGTAACTTTTTTCTACGTAAACTTAGCAGTTTGATTTTTTTTTTACTTCATGGGACCGTAGACCTGAGTATACAGTTCAAATTTCAGCTTGATACCTCCACGCATTCTCGACATAGAAATTCTTGACAGACAGACAGACAGACAGACAGACAGACAGACAGACAGACAGACAGACAGACAGACAGACAGACAGACGGACAACAAAGTGATCTTATAAGGGTTCCGTTTTTCCTTTTGAGGTTCGGAACCCTAAAAAGTAACATAATCGATTTCGACAACGGTAACTTGATTTAGTATGGAGTAGCTCTACTTCGACTGTTTGTCGGTAGGTGGTACAAAATTAAGTTAGTTTTGTTAAAAACGAATACGCAAAAAACTCGCACTCATCAGATCGCGTGGGAATGAAAGATATTATTATTTTTTATATGAGAGGGGGCAAACGAGCATGTGGGTCACCTGATGGAAAGGAATCACCACCGCCCATGGAGATCAGCAAAACCAAGGGGTCGCCGATCCGTTGAGAGGATATACTCCTTCCTTTCTTTCTTTCTGGTGACCTCACTCACTCGCAAAAACACAACAATCCTCAAGGGAATTGTTATTTGCCTGCGGTATTCTGGAGTGTCAGGTGGAGGTACTTCCCTAGTCGGGCAGCTTAAAAAAATACACTATGCCCTACCTCTCTTTTCGCCAGAGTCTTGTATGTCAGTCAGCAGGGGGGGACCACGTGCAAGTGAGGGTGGCTTTGGTTCAAAGATGTTTTGTTGATGTTGATGAAAGTTGATGAACCACTTTCACCAACTATTAGTATATTAGTTCTATTTTGTGATTCCACTCGATTATCGCTCATTCACGACGTTGGTACAAGTGTGTAACAGTATATGATTATGTTTTCAAGTATCTACGTAATGTAGAACGCCACCTATCTTCCGCTACTTTCAAAACCCTGGATATATCTCGTATCCATTTGGAGAGTTTTAGGATGTCGTACATTGGGCATGTCTCAAATAGAAACGACGTCATTTTGAGATTGTGGAGAATAATCAATCATACGAAGAAAGTGAAACGCACGAGGTTGAGAGGTCGTGTTCTAGCTCTAAACAAGCCCCTAATTAAGAGAGTCAGGCTCAGGATCCTCAGTAGTGAGAGTACAACCGGTAAGAGAGTGACTCATCATCATCATCATCAGGTCATTTTAGTCTCCACTACAGGGGCACGACCCTCTCTCGTACGTCCCAGACAGAAGGAGGATTTGGCCTACACTCCCCACGCTGGCCAGACGGGTTGGGGAGGCATGATCGATGTTTTATAATGTATTTCCCTTAGTCGCCTTGTACGACATCCACGGGAAGAGAAGAGTGCTTCTATTCTACACTGCCGGAAACCACACGGCGCAGAGAGTGATTGCTAAAGCTAAATTAAATTTCGTCGATGGAGTTGGTGAGCAGCGAGACGCACTTCCGGGAGCCGTGATTTCTGGTCGGTCTGGTAGGTAGGAAAGCCGTTTTACTAGGTAGTCTATTCGCCTCAACTCGACTTTAAATGAGGGAGACGCCGTGCTACCTTCCATCTCAGGGTGCGGTTATTCCATGCCGGAGATCCGCTGGAAATCACGTTGTGTGATTGATCACACAACGTGATTTCCAGCGGATCCTTAATATCCATAAGTCGAGTGGGCCAGATGGTACTTCGGCAGTGGTATTGAAGCGTTGTGCTCCAGAATTCTTTTATATACTAACGCGCCTATTCGCACTCTCATATTCCACCGGAATACCAGCTTGATGCTTGTGATTCTATTCAGGGACGAGCTATGAGAATCGACGACTCGACGACGACGATCCTCAACTTATAAATGGTTTAAGTTCAGGATCGTTGTCGATTTTCATAGAACCTTTACGTCTGAGAGACATTGTCTCCCTTTGTGTGTTCTACCGATTGCACAAAGGCTTGTGTTTGGAAACTTGTCTTAAAGAGTTGTTTGATATGACCCCTAAAATCTCCTTCTACAGTCGCACCGCTAGCCATTGGCAGCGAATTTACTCTTACAGGGTGGAGCCAAAATGGTCGTGCTCTGTGCGGTTCCAGAGAGGGTTTCTTCCGCGAACTCTCAAGTTGGGAATGAACTATCTGCCGAGTTTTTCCCAAGAGACTACAGTATGGTGGTTTTACAGGTTCGGCAACGCGTGACTGATGCTTCTGGTGGACAGTCATCGTAGGTGACTGCTTACCAGCAGGCAGGTAGTATCTGCATACTATACTATATAGTATGGCAGGGGGTAAATAATCCGCTTTAGCACCTTCAGTTATAAATAAAAACTAGAGGCGCTATAGCCAGTTAGCTTTTTTTAATAGCCCTGAATAAAAAAATCATAGTTCGCAAACGAATCGAAAAAAGAAAGTTAAAAAGCAATCAATCTCTGTTTATAACACATGAAATTGCAAGATTTGATTACGGACATTAGGTCACGTGAAACTAATAAAAATAAAATAAAAGCTTGTAATTACCTACTCGACTTCAAGCAGGTCATTACTTATTTTGCAATTAAACATTTCAGATAAGCTATGACTCAGAATTGATGAGGATTGTTCCTAATGAGGGTCAAAACAGGTTGTTATGTAACTGTAAGTTCTTTTCCCAAAGGAAAAAAGAGAACACAACAAGAAATTATTAACAAAAACAGAAACCCGACAGAAATTCTAATAATTTTCAGTCATTTAAGCCATCAATGTGTCATAGATGCCATCTTAAAATGTTAAAAATTGTCTTTAGTATATCACCCTTTACGTTTCAATAAGTGAATTACCAGTTTATTGAGTTAAATGGCTTAGAATTTTGCATTGACATCTTTACATTAAATTTAAGTGCGAAACAAAGTAGTGGCCTGTGCCCCTAGTCGCAAATTTTGTGGACAGCAAAGCATTTTCAATGAGTACCTCAACATATCTCAATGAAACAATAAATCGTAAACATCTTCTTCTTCATTATATTAGCATAGATTTTAATTCATATTCTAAAAGTAACTATCAACCTCAATATTCCTATTTTTATATCATTGTACATTTTGACCTGGAATTCAAATTAAAATAAACGAAAATTAATAATTTCAATTGCAAAGGAAGGACCATACAACAATGGTTCATGTACTGACAATCAAACCTGTTAGCAAATGCGTTCAGGATGGTGTTGGGTCTGGGCAGCGCACCAGGGACGTGCAAAGTTTCTTGATGATTGTATAAAAACCATCCACACAGCGAACCTTCCAGATGCACTGCAGTACCGAAGAAACCCCATCAATGGCCTAAATGCATTATTATATAATGGATGCATTTGTACCGTTTTTGAATACATGACACCCAAAGGCTGCACGCATACGGGACTTACAAAATGCTCTAAATAGAGTAATTATGACGTCTCTCTAACACCAAGCAAACCTATGAGCTATCGTATTTGCTGCACCCTTAGTTCTCATCGAACATTATGTGACCCAGATAAACTCTTAGACTCTGTTTAATTTAGTCTAATAAGTGGGGATACTGCCCAAGCACTTGCGTCCGATAACCCGAAAGACCATACATTCACTTTTATGATTTGTATATTTTAAGTGCCTTTGATAATGCTTGGTGGGCTATATTGTGCCGTAACTAAAATTGTAGTTTGCAGGTTCCACTGCGTTCATTGTTCTCAAATTCCCAATAACCTAGATGGGCCGTAAACAGAGGCACCATGTCTTTAGTGTAGCTGATGTTATTGACACAGGTCCTATGTGCCAGCAGACACATGTGCTACTGAGCTCCTCTATCAAGGCAATTACGTACAGGTTGAAGAACCTTGGGGAGGTCAACTCTTTATTATGCAATGGAACCCTAATACTATTTAACTTCTACTGGACTGGAAAAATTGTGAACACTAAGTTAACCCACGGAGCAGGTTAAGTTTAATTATTTCTATATCAGTGAGATGCAATTAGTTCTGTGTTGCAAGATTCTGACATACAAGAAGTTAGACATTCTCACTACAACATAATCACAATTGTTTTTAATGTTCAAATAATACAATTTGGGTTCAAACAAAATCATTGGATTTTTTGTACATGTATTGAGCTTATGATATTTGAATACATGGCTTTTGTATACCTCTTACGACTTTTATCGAGTAGGTAAGCATAATTTCAAAGAATAATAATGATTTCAATAGTATTCTGCGCCTTCCAGGAGCAAAAAGAAAGGCATATTATGACCATCTTCAATCAAATAATTAGTAAAAATAGAAGAAAATTTGTAAGTAACAAAGTTAGATGAACGGATTGATGATGTGAAGAACTGGATCTACCATGCAATGCATACCATGATGCAATTGAGTCATAGTAAAACAAAGTAAAATCACATCAATGAATTTTGTTCGACTATCAACAAGTTATTGGTGTCAGATAAACAAATTGGGAAAACTGCAATCAGTAGCATCTAAATAAGTCCTTTTTACATACATAATTACATATTTTTCAACAAAATAAATCACAGTAACCGTTCTATAAGTTTCAAAATAATAACATTAACTTACCCAGCAGTTTACAAGTTCAAAGATCCATTTCAGCAGAGCGCGGATACATAGTAAACAATTTATTACATAATTTTACTTATAATTAATTCGTTTTCATAGTAAAACACAAATGAATTCACAATCCAAAACAACAATGCAACAAAATGCAAGCAAGTGCACGCAAGTCCCGAACCGTCGTTCGCAGTCGCACGCTGCAGTTCTGCAAGCAACTGACTGAAGTGAAGTTGGCGCTAGGGTTGCCATTATGCTGCGGCTACACTACCTTACCGTCTACCGGGCTGTTACCGCCATAATTGTGGCATTTAAATTACCGTTTAAATTACTGCGTGAAGTGGTGTGGTTACACTAGAGTTTACCTAGATATGTCAATAAATTAGGCGGTAAAAATATCATTTTTCAAGATGGAGGTTGACGCTACAGCTGTTATATTTATTTAGATGGTTTCGGTCTTTTTTCTTCTTCAAATCATCATTGTACACTGCGATTTTTATCGGGGTATACCCGACTGAAAGCTCATAAAAAGATACGGTTCGCATTGGAATAATTCCAAAACTCAAGCTTTTTTCGTTTGACCACTCCATGTCGGTCGATACGTGCGTTGCCGTTGAGCTCATGTTGCACACTGGACAAACGGTAGTATGGCCACAAACGCATTAATTATTGCGGTAATTCTCTTTGATGTGCGAAAAGAGACCGCCGCCGGAGCTATTGTCTACCGTCATTTGCCATATTGATTGGCATTGTAAAATTATGGCCATAAATCGTGGTTACACCTAGGCGTTGTTGAAATTATGGCAATAATTATTGGCATATCACGGTACTGTAGCCGCAGCATTATTGCTAAATGAAATGCTCACCGAAAAACATCCAAGCGCTGCTACTTTATCAGCCACAGTTCTTGGTTTATTTTTAGTTTGCATAGCTAGCACTACAGCTGTACATATCAGTCCGGATTTTCAAAGGTTTTTTTCTTATGAACAGAATTGCACCTCCTACCATGCGTCCGTGCTCACTGGTTCACTGACTAAACAAGTTCGAACCTGCTGAATTAGCAGAGTTCATTAGTTGCCGCAAAAATGTCGTTTCGCTTCTAATGCTAATTCCTTCAGAAGACAATTTGTAGCTCCTAGTCATAATGTTTATATCTTCTATCGATCCATTTTCGTACATATAGCTTCTTTTTATTTAACACACATATTTCCTCATCGACCTCTTCTAAAATAGCCGTTACGATTAGCTTAATCTGTTTATTTACTTTGGTGCGTTGTAGGCAATCTTGTAAAACACCACTCACTTGTCTTGTAAACTGTACTAAAGCAAAGTGCGAACGATTTTTGGGTAACTAAAATACTAGCTTAATAATAGCATTAATTAACTAAACTACTAGCCTTAAGCACGTGTCGTCTGCTATGGCCCCTAATGATTCTTTCTCTTTTTCGTCCACACACACACACCGTCACACACATACATCTTACTCGACTTTTTCGAATCTTCTCTCTCGATCTCTCGCTCGTATTATTACGTAATATTAAAAGTACTACTTACGCATGGAATAAAAAAAAGTTCTAATTTCTTGCGGTGTAGGCTATTAAAACAAATAGGAAGTAAGTAATTTGATCTACTACTTTTCAATTATTTATTTTCATTATGGTAAAGTGTTGTTTTGATTATCGTAAATGGTGCATGACTGAGCCAGGCAATTGAAAGTCTAGCCATGGGTAATTCTGTAAAGTTTTGTGCGTCAACTCAGTAGTGATAGAGCAGTTTATTGCGCCGGCTCATTGAATTAACCCAAAATCGAACGCGCTTTCGCTGCCAAGTAAACTCTATTGCGGCGCACGTTTTGCTTGCTGTGTTAATTATTATTGAATAGTTTTCATTAAACATAAAAAAAGAAATATCTCCCTATAATACGTAAAATAAGTTTTAATGGCAACACTGCATACCGTATTGAAGTTAGTAACAGAAATACTGCTTCATTTTGTCACGCGAGGCGCCACTGTTTCGGTATCTGGAGAATGCGTTTCGTCATTTTGTTTACATAGTAAATGTAAAACTTACTAGGTGGCGCTTTACTCAAACATTACAAAAGTTTGAAATTCTTTGAAAATTGTTTGAAATTGTGTTCTTGGGTTCTTGGTTTATTGATTCGAGCCTCTATAAAGGATAAATAGCGTTATTGCTTGTCCTAATTTAAACAAATATTACCTTCATTGAACAAGAGGAAAGATTGAAAGCTGCTGCCAGTGCATTCAGTTTGGTACCTAACTACTTTTTAAAATAAACTAACTATTTTACGATCCCGGCGGCGGCGGTCGAATGGCTAGCAATGGCTACATTGACTCCGAGCTCGAGAGTTCTATCCCTGCACAAACAAGACAAATATTTGTGTGCACGGATATGTCTGTTTGTCATGGCCTGGGTGTTTTATATGTATTATATGTATGTATGTATGTATTTACAAAAAAAAAAATGTATTTAAAGTACATTTATCGGTTAGTAACCATGATTCAAGCTTTGCGCTTAATTTGGGACTAGATCGCGCTGTGTAAATTGCCCAGAAATATTTATTTAATATTTAATTAGTTGTATCTTGATTCTTGTAGTGTCTTGAACTGTTTGCTTGGTTGAAAGTTTGTTTGCTTGACCGAGGTTAAGTATTTATGTTGAATTATTTTACATCTAATATGTGATTAAAAAAAATACACCTGATAAAATTTGAGTACATATTATGTTATTTTTCAATATTTTTATATATGTTACAGTCAATGTAATAAATTGTCAATTATTATTATTTAAGCTTACTTGTCACCACATCATTCATCATCGAGGTTGGCGGACGCTCCTATTTCCGATGACAGGACACAAGAAAACCCTAACCAAACCCCGGCCACTCCATACAAAAATGGCGCTTTTGCATGTAGTAACCAAATGACGTCTGTACACGTGTCAATGTTTGAGTGACGTTCTCAAGGGCTGACATTATTCAATTATTAGTCGGACATGTAAGGAGGTGTAAGTGGTTCATCAACATCTTTGAACCAAAGTCAATCTTACCTGCACGGGGTACACCCTGCTGACTGACAGACGAGGCTCTGACGAAAAAAGAGGTAGGACATTGCGTATTTTTTAAGCAGCCCGACTGACGAAGTACCACCACCTCGCAGAATACCGCAGTCAAATAACAATTTCCTTGAGGGTTGTTGTGTTCCTGCGAGTGAGTGAGCCAGAGAGGATGGAGTTACTGCGTTGGCAGCGGGGATTGAAGCGCGCGAGCGATATTTAATGTTACGAGTGTTAATATGGTTACGGCAACCGCTTCACATCAGGTGGGCGTAGTGAAGAAAAAAAAAACATAGTAAATACACTACACTGACTTCAGCCAATATTTACAAAAGGCCTTGTTTAATTGCCATTGCTAACTTACCCAAAATTTTATATTTTCTAATCACCACTAAATCGATTGTTCGCCTTCCGAACACCGGTTCGTTGTAATAGTCAAACCATTTCATTCTCACTAATTGTAGCTTTTTACTATTCATATAAAATATATGCATGCATGAAAATCAATCAAATCATTACGATTTGATTCACTTTCATATTCACATGGAACAAACGTAATTTAAAACTAAACCACATATGACATCACGCGCAATAAACATTGAAATGTAAATAAGAAAATTGTAAATATTAACAATAAACCACCATAACTCAAGTGACAGCAATGTCATATCCGCGTCTGCGCACTCACTTGCTCTTTGAGACATAAACCTGCTATAATGCTATCCTTTTCTCATCTCGTATTAATTGTATCTTGTATCCTACTTTGACAGACATGAATTAGTTATGATGAAACTATGGCTACCGCATGCTTTTTAAGGTAATTTATAAAAAAAAAACAAAAATTCAAAATTCAAAATATCTTTATTCCTTGGACTTTATAAAGCACTTTGAAACGTCATACAAATTAAATATAAGAATATGTATAAATCATTACTACTCTAAATCCGCAGAGCTTAGATTCAGAACTTTATTATAGAAATCAGTACTTTATTTCAAAAAGGGATCGAATTGATTTCTTTTTTTGACTTTCCATGTGTTGAAACATCCGTCCACTGCACAAGTCACTCCCATTTTTATTTTGTCGAATGAAAAATAAAACACGAGCGACGTCAATTCGCACGTTGTGGCATTCCTTGCGAACGGTTCCAAATCGGTTCCATAGGGGAGGTGAGGTCGACTAGTGAGAGCGGCAGAGAGTGTCCATACTGTACGTTAGTACTATTACTTATACTGTGCCCTAACCTAACTAAAAATCAACTCAAATGTAAACAAAACACGTTTTATTACATTGACCAAGTATCAGTCAGTATGCATAATAACAAATTCATTACATTGACCATAACCTATACATACATAATATATAATTGTGTCTATAAATTAAATAATATGTATGTAAGTACAAGCATCTCGCCCGTCTGATGTAAAGCGGTCAAGGTTGCCAAATAAACGCTCGCAACATGAAATATCGCACGCGCACCCGCTGATAAGGCAACATCTCCTTCCTTCCTGGTGAACACAATAACTCAACGGAATTCTTATTTGGCCCAGGTATTCTGTAAGGTGGAGGTATTTCCCTAGACAGGCAGGTTTATCTACGCTGTGCGCTACCTCCCTTTTACTAGAGATGACGGTGACCCACTTATACCCTAAAAAGGAGGCAATAAATTTTAGTTTCACGGAAGAAATATTATATGTATATACTAGCGGTGGACTACGTCCACGTGAAGTTTAGAGAATAAACTCAGCTTTTGTTCGGCGTAGAGTAAATCACCCAATAAATAGCCAGCTTTTTAGCGTGAATCGTAAGTTTTTAAATACATATAATAAAAGAGATCATTATTTGAATAAATGCCTATTTCAAAGAACATATTTTTTTTATTAAAACAACAAAACCGCGTTAATTAATAATTACAATAATACATAATATTTATAAATAAAAATGAATGTTGCTAAGCGCAAAATTTGAGAACGAATATTTTCTTAAGGCACACGGAAAGTTTTAATTTATTAATTATAATAGACAAAATATAAAATTAAAAAAAAAATCTTAACTTTTGATAGAACGAAGTCTGTCTGGGCAGCTAGTACTAATATATAAAAATAACATTAAATAAAATATGACACTTTTTTCCAGTCGGCTTCGTTTTACTATAAAGCCATAAGTCAGCCTTATGTAACTTTTAAGTATCTGTGCTTATGCTACCCTATTTTTAACCGACTTCAAAAAAGGAGGAGGTTCTGAATTCGACTGAATGTTTTTTTTTACAACGAAACTGGATCTGGCTGGACTTTGACTTCAAGAATTCCATTACTCTTGGCGATAGTACGGGGTGTATTCTGGAATTGGGAGCCACGCCAAATAGGGTGTTTTATCGGAGAACGCGCAGATTTCAGTTTTAGTGGGGTTGAATTGAACTCAGTTCTGTCGCCCCCGGTCAGAGACTATCCAGTGTGCTCTCGATTTTAGAGCAGTTCGCGACTTTCCTCCACCAGAGAGCAAGGATATTAAAGAAGACCTGTAAGAAGTGACCCCGGCATAGCAATGAATGTTGTCAATAGACAACATATAAAAAAAAATCTTGTGCGCACAAACCACCAGATCTAATTGGTAAGGAACCACTGTGAGCAAAAAAACAACTTATTTTTTTTTATATTGATAATATGTAATTACAATCTACAGACCCTGGGGTGCGTACCTTTTTCCTTTTTTATCTACATATTTTTTATACTACATTTTACATATAAATATTTTTAAACTTAAAAAGTTCTCCTTCTCTAAATCTTAATATATAAAAATTTCGGATAACGTTGTTTGTCCGCGATAGAATCCTAAACTACTCGACCGATTTTAATAAAATTTTGCTCACTGTGTGCAGTTTGATCCAACGAAAAATATAAAAATATTTAAAGGCGATATGGCGTTCGCCGGGCCAGCTAGTATATTATATAAATTATAAATTCCGGCAAGTTGACCGAAAGCAAGTGCTAAATAATAATAATGAAATACTTATTGTCGTATTTATCTGCGATTTTGTGTGCGATATTATTAATTATTAAATATTTAGACACCTACCACATTCAGGTACGGCAGATGCGCGATCACAAAAGTTTTCCGCAATACTTATAGTGTAAACATTTTTTCATCAATATGAATGACGGTGTGTGGCTTTTGGCTTTTAATAAGATTTATTGTAACAGATCTTGTTTTGACAATCACAATGGCCGCGTTTCTTGGCGGCAAACGACATGCTTTGTGTGGTCTCGGGGAGTATTGTCCACGATGTAAAGTCAAAAATTGTTTGGGGTAACGCACCTGGATGGATCAACTCGCATATTTTGGAATTAAAAGTGCGTACTTTGTCATGGTGTCAGATTTCTTGATGGTTGGTAGTATTTATTTTTAATAAAGTTACTTCTACATCTTAATTAAATGTGCCGCTTTTTGTTTCAATTATTATTTTGTTCATTTGTTTCATTAACCCTACGACATGCTCCGCGCGCTTGCTTACTCTAGTAGGTTGGTAGTATTTAGTAGCAATAGGCTTTGAGATAGGATGGGTAAACTGACATAGCTACTTGTCAAATAAAAATTAATAACCTTCCTGATGCTAAAAATATGAATTTTTGTTGTTCTTTTTATTGCAGTTATAATAGCTCAGCACTGCTCTACAACTTACTGGAAAAAATCTAAGTCTATTCAGACTTAGATTTTTTTCACTATGTTCTAAAGTCGTGCACGGGCCAACAAATGAATAGAAGCGAAACTGATGATTTAAAACACAAGTTGCTCATAAACTTCCAGGAATAAAACGTAATACAATAGCACAAGTAAATGAAGCACAGAAGAAATTTGAAAATATATTATAGCGAAGATGATTTATGTTCAGCGCTGGTATCATTTGCTTCATCGACTTTTCAAAAGTTTATAGGCTCATAAAATTGTGTGCGTGTCTCTGTGTTTTATAGTTCGGGTGCCCATCGTGATGTGTAACAGCTCACAAGTATTCCGTGTGATACAAGTGAAACTTGGTGAGTTATGGTAATGCATCCTGCGATACCTCTCACAGTACTCCAGTTGGAAAACGAAACACTTTAATCTTAACGGCTTATAAACATAAAGATGTCCACTTTCCCGCCACTAAAAGACGATTGTTGTTAAATTTAACGATACATAAAATAAAATAGTTCTGAGTCATTACAGCATTTGTAAAATAAAACGAGGTAATGCTTCGTGTACGTTGGTTTTTAACGAGAGTTATAATTCTAGGCATAGGTGCTCGTATACCGGCTTTCGGTTCCTGTGAATGTCTTTGTCAGCAACGTCCTGATCAGTAAACGCGTACCTCATAAATTGCTCGTGTACCTTCGCTAATGAGCCAATTAGCATTCTCATCAAGAATAGGAAACTGAAATCGTAATTGTGACAAAGTTTATTGTTAAAGCAACTTTGATGAGAGAGACGTCTGTCTGTTCTCTAAAGACAATGTTGAATATGTCACAATACCAATTAATATGCCATTTTTTCTTAAAATAATAAAAATAAAATCAGCTTGAAATGGACACATTAGTTTGATTTTTAAATAACTTAAATGTCCAGTTGTCATTGTCGGTCCTTGTAAACGAGCTCGGTGGTCGAATGGTTGGCAATGGCCACTTTGACTCCGAGGTTGCGGGTTCGATCCCTGCACAACACAAATATTTGTGTACATGAACATGTCTGTTTGTCTTGGTCTGGGTGTTTTCTACATATATATTTAGAAAAAAATGTATTTAATTATAATATCAGTTAACTGGTACCCATAGAACAAGCTTTGCTTAGTTTGGGACTAGATGGCAGTGTATAATTTGTCCAGGAATATTTATTTATTTAAATGTGTACATACTTTTTTACGGTAGAAATTCGATGTTGCGCTTTGAGATCTATTATTCAGCTCATAGG
Organism: Hypsopygia costalis; assembly: GCA_937001555.2. NCBI lineage: Eukaryota > Metazoa > Arthropoda > Insecta > Lepidoptera > Pyralidae > Hypsopygia > Hypsopygia costalis. Next base: position 9,796,932 of record OW443335.2, read on the forward strand.
TTTTTGTAAGAAATTGATCACATTAAGGGATCACCACCAAGGCTTAAAGTAGGTACAGTAGGTTTTACTTGTTACATAATAATTGTTGTATTTATTGTTCTCTCCACAAATATAACAGGAATATTAACTAAGGTAAATAGCTTAAACAAGTTTTGATATTCTAAATTAAACCTTAACTGTGGAGAGAACTGGTGGTTTGTTAAATAGATTTTTGTAAACAATAAAAGTAGCTGGACTCTACCTAGTTCTTTACTAAAGATATAGAAACCACGACTGATACGTAAAACGTGATTTTACTAAATTTTTTTTAACGTGACGGGCGCTCACCACACATTCCCACTACAGTGTCTCCTATATACCCTGGATTAACAGCGGCGATTACCAAAAAACAATGAACAATTAAGTCTACAGCAGTCCCGGGGGTAAAACTATGGCTGCGTTGGAACTCACAACGAATTCAATCAGCAGAAATTAATAGGAGTAGGAAGCTTTTGGAATTTGAGTTGTTTTTAGTATTGTGCATCTTTTGCATCACACATGCAAAAGATGTGGCCAATAAAATATTTCTCCTTTTCTTCTTCTTCTTTCTTTAAGACAGTAATTTTTACAATCGTGCACCAATCACTTTAAAACAAAAGCTAACGAATTGATTTACACGCTGATAACTTATAGGTACCAGAAATCATCAATTTTTTTATACCGAAAAATAAAGGCTTAGTATTGTTGCTATTTATAAGAAGTTTATAACTTTATACATCAATTCCAAAAACGAAATGATGGCTTCAAATGAAACTTTTGGCGATTTTTTGACATATTGGCATCAACCCAAAATCATCGCACTGTTGCTGGGTATACCCCTTCGATTGAAACACCGCCAACCCGCAGTTGAGCAGAGTGGTGGAGTATGCTCTGCTCCACCACTCAGCTCAACAGCGGGTTGGCGGTGTTTTAAGCCGCCCTAAGTCCACTGACTTGGCTTCATCATCAGGTCCATTTTAGTCTCCACTACAGGAGCACGACCCTCTCTCATCCGTCCTAGACGGAAGGAGGATTTCGCCTACACTCCCCACGCTGGCCAAACGGGTTGGGGAGGCCTGATCGATATTTGATAATGTATTTCCCATAGTCGCCTTGTACGACATCCACGGGAAGAAACGGAGTGATTCTATTCTAGTCTGCCGGAAACCACAGGCCAACTGACTTGGCTTTAGTTAAGCCAAGTCAGTTGGCCGTGTGGTTTCCGGCTGTTATCTAATGACAACGTGCAACAACTGCAAATATAATCATTTGTGTCGATCGAACAATCCACGTTCTATATTCTATTTTAAGTTCTAGATCAGAGTTACTGGTACATAACCATGAGTAGAGCCTACAATAGCCTTTATATCGTTACACTATATTGTGACCGGTGTTTCGATGTTTAAACTGTCGGCAAGTGAAGTTCAATCCAGCAGAGTTCTGGTGTGTAAAAGGACATTTCAAAAACCCATTACACATTTTACACATAATAGGAACGTGTGAAAACATCCATGTTTCATAAGGCAATAAGTCCTTATACGTTACTAAATAAGGCACGCGATCTGCAATCAAACCGGCTGAGCCTTTTAGGGAACGGATAAAAACTAACAGCATTAGGGAGATGTAAGAACCGCGCTACTTTCCTAACATCCAAGGAATCACATTAAACTAATGGACATAGAAATAGCCGATTTCGGAGCAAATGTAACTATCCTATCGAACCTCGGAATCGATGGAGGATTTTCACCGTAATTCTTTGACGAATATAACCTTTCATTTTTGGTATGATGATAGTAAAGTTGTATATGTAGTTAAAAATAAAAACGGTTTCGAGTATGGAATATATTTTTACCCCAGCCAATTAATTACATTTCGATATTATAAAAATATTAAAGAAAATGGATAATATCACCTCCTCCACCTGGTGGGATTGAGTGGGCGCGGGAGGTGAATTTATCCATTTTTAAAAATATTTATAATATTCTGGCAAGTTGGCGAAGACAATTATTTAAATAATAATAATACATTTCGATGTGGTTAACAGCTGTTTCCCATCGATTTTTTTAAATTGCAAATATCAAATTTCGGCATAGATTAGTGATAATGGTGTTTTGCTTAGTCTGTAGAACTTCAGAGTTACTACCAGCTAAGCTGACTAACTGAGGAGCTCGATGGTGTCGTTGCGCGTGTCAGTCTAATCGAATACACAAGTTAAGCAACGTCGGCCGTAACCTGTCCATGGATGGGTTTATTTATCTCGAGCTTCTTCGGAGGGCACGTTAAGCGGTCGGTCCCGGCTGTTCTCGTTAGATGCCAATCGTTAAGCCAAGTGAGTGGCCTTTAGGCGGTTTGAAAACACTGGCCTCCGCCGTTGAGCAGCGTGGTGGAGTGGAGTATGTTATAAACTCCTTCGATTGAGGGAGACCCAAATCCCAGCAGTGGGATGAATAAGAGTTGATGAAAACTAAGAAGAAGAAGAAGCTAAGCAAATTTACCAATAATTTACGCTGCAGTTTGATGTTTGCATTAAAAAAATCCGATGGTAAATCGGCTTGAGCTTAGGCGGTTGGTTAAATTTCCTTTCCCAACCTTGGTTAATCTTGTAAAACATTGGTTAAATAGTTCAATGACTGAATTACAACTGAATCACTTAGAATGCTCACTCTGTTGTCAAGAATTTTTTAATGTGTTGTTTATTACAAGTCTAATCAAGCGATGAAGCATCCCTATTTAATATTATAAATGTGCATGTGAGTTTGTTTGATACGCTTTCACGCCGGAACTACACAACAAACTATTTATTAAAAAAAAAGCAAACGTGGGCGAATTCGCGGGTGGATGCTAGTAGTTTATAAAATGAATCCAAGATCTTGATATACATGATATGATTTGAAAATTCTTCTGGTTCTGTTAGGAAGCCTATAATATGTATCTTTTTTTTTCCAAAATTAAACAACCCTACATACACTACGCATGCTCCCTTGCCTATGCCATGATAATATTAGGTTGGGGAAAAAGTCTTTTCGTATTTTATATGAAAATTCAAAACATTTTTTAATAAAGTTTATTTACATTTAACTAAAGTATGTAGGTGCCATTTTGTTCGATAACTTTTTGCCATCTTGTAGGTAGAGACATGATCCCATTACTATAGAAATTTTGGGACTTCTGTTCAAAAAACCGGGACAAGTGGTTTTGGCAGTCTTCTCGTGATGTTAACCTGACATTGCCTAAAGAATTCTGAAGAGACCGAAACAGATAGAAATCAGAAGGTGCAAGGTCAGGACTATACGGCGGATGCATTAACACCTCCCAGTCAAACTCTCTTAATTTTTGCTGAGTGGCTAAAGATGTGTGAGGTCTAGCGTTATCATGATGAAAAATCATACCCCTTCTGTTAATTAATTCCGGCCGCTTTCTCTTAACTTTTTGCTTTAATCTCATCAGTTGTTCACAGTAGAGTTCATAATCAATAGTCCTGCCTGGCGGTAACAGCTCATAATGAATAATGCCCTTCCAATCCCACCATACACACAGCATCACCTTGTTGCGGGTTAACCCGGGTTTTGCCAGAGTCTGTGAAGCCTGACCGGCCTTTGAACACGACCTTTTTCGCACGTTCTTGTCCTACGTGATCCACTTTTCATCACCAGTTATAAGCTTCTTCAAAAACGGTTCGCTTTCATTACATCGTAGTAAAGAATCGCAAATGAGTACACGGTTCATTAGGTTTCTTTCAGTGAGATCGTGAGGCACTCAAATATCGAGCTTTTTAGTGTACCCAGCTTTTTTCAAATGCGCCAATACTGTTTTATGGTAAATTCCTAATTCTTCAGCTACGTCGTAACTACTGATATGCCGATCTTGCTCCACTTTTTCAAAAATGGCATCCATTTTATCCGTAACAGGGCGACCAGAGCGACGTGCATCTTTGACATCAAAATTTCCGGGTTGAAAACGCCTAAACCAAATTTGTGCTACTCTCACAGACACTGCACTAGGTCCATAAACGTCACAATTTTTTTCGCAGCTTGCGTTGCATTTTTACCTTTTTTGTAGTAAAATTTTAAAATGTATTGAATTTCTTCATTAGATTCACTCATCTTGACAGTAAAAAAAACAAATGAAAATCACACATTTACCTAATTTGAATTAATAATAATACCTAATTTTAATAATACCGGGCTCTTGCCAGCATCCGTACACCCGCGGTTTTAGAACCGAACGGGCTTGCACGTGATGATGGAAAGAGACCGGATGGAATGACACTTGTGGCTTGGAGGTTGGGGCGACCTTTGGTGTGGGACGCTACCTGCGTCGACACCCTTGCGCCGTCTCATCTTCGGGTCACTGAAGTTAGGGCTGGTGCGGCTGCAGCGTTTGCTGAAAACCTCAAACGGCGAAAATATAGTTGCTTGGATCAGAGCTACATATTTGAGCCGTTTGGGGTAGAGACGCTAGGTCCGTGGGGACCATCAGCACATAAACTGTTTCAACAGTTATCAAAAAGATTGATCGAAGTATCACATGACCAAAGGGCTGGCCAATATCTCGGCCAGAGGATTAGCATTGCCATCCAACGTGGCAATGCTGCCAGCCTTTTGGGCACTTTTCAAGTGGGTGACGATTTGGCGGGGCTTCATTATTTATAGTTATTTATTTGTAAGTTATATTTAAGTAGGTATTTTATTTATAAGTTATTTGTATATTATTAAATGTTTAGATTAGATTTTTAAATAATAAATAGCGAATACAGTTAATACATTCCTAATTTGAATTTGGAATTATCTTTTTTAAAATTTAAACTTTTTAAAGATACCAAAACCTTTCAGATACAAATGGTATAACCAAAGAGATTTTATTACAAGTTCATACATACTATAATGCGAAAAGACTTTTTCCCCTACCTATTATATTGCATCACGTGCAGATGAAGTTAGCTTTGGCTCTAAAGTTGGTAGTGCGCTACTTATACCCCAATTACCTCCACCTCACAGAATAAAGCAGCCAAATAACAATTCCCTCGCGTACTGGCATCTCCATAGCTAAAGCAATATTGCCTCAAATTCTGGTAACCTCATTCACTCCCAGGAACACAACAATATTTTCTGTAAGATGGAGGAACTTCAACGGTTTCTAGCCAGAACCCCTTTCGATAGTTGGCAGGGTGCATCACGTGTAGATTTGGCTCTAAAGTAGATAGTGCGCTACTTTCACCCTAACTATTTAAAATGATGTACTAGGACGCTAGAAGAAATGTAGAGTAAGTACTAAAATAGCGAAATAAAAAGAAGCATACAGACGTACGTTAGTGTAGCACATTGTCTGCTCGTTTCGGTGTGACAACAATGGCCGCGTTAAGGTAAATGTCAGTGTTTCGCAGTCAGGCCACGTCCGTGATTGGTCATTTCAGTATATCTCTGTTAGACGCCTCGCGAATCCCGAATGAATTACGGGAATTGTTTATAACTCGATACAGGAGATTTTAGCTTAGCCACTATTCTCCATTGAAATTAACTTTGTAAAGTGTTAAATCCTATACCTATCCTGGCCTATCGCCGAAGCTGAGGCTGTTTACCATTGGATTTTTTAATTGCGAAAATCAAACTTCAGCTTCGATTTATGGTACCTGTGTTTAACTTAGCTGGTAGACACCTTGGTGCTCTACAGACTGAGCTGAAGATGTTTGTCAATAACTGAAACGTAAGATCTATTTTTTGGATCTAAATATTCGATTGTACCTAATCGGCTTCGGATTCGGCGATAGGATCCCGGGTCTTGTATATGCCATGCTATTTATAAATAATAATAAATATTCCTGGACAAATTACACACGGCCATCTAGTCCCAAACTAAGCAAAGCTTGTACTAAGGATACTAGATAACTGATAAAATACTTAAAATACATTTTTTTTTTGTAAATAAATACATATAATACATAGAAAACGCCCAGACCAAGACAAACAGACATGTTCTTGCACATAAATGTTTGTCTTGTGCGGGATTGAACCTGCGACCTCGGAGTCAAAGTGGCCATTGCTAACCATTCGACTACCGAGCTCGTCCTAAACTAGCAATCTTGTTGTAGATGGTATAGATAGGTTGCCATGACGATCTCGCAAATGGTTCCAAGAATTACGAAAAAATCTTGCATTGTATAGGTAATACGTCAGAATTTCGTTGAACTTACAATCTAAGATGTTTTTACCTATAGATGTGATCTACCTAGCTTCATAGTGGCAAGAAGGAACAATAAGAAAGCGAGGTAATTACCTGGCATTCAGTCAGCGCCATTTACCGTCGCGGCAAGACGTTAGCGCTAATCAAAAATAATTATTGAAAGGTTAGATTAATTGTCTACCTGAATGTTCACGTGCTTTTAATTTCCTTGCGTACTGCATGTATGAATGATACTCGTAGTAGTTATTGAGTAAACGCTTTATAGCTAATTTTTACTGTCGTGATGTTCGTCTGTAGCCCGTCTATATATAAAATATCATAACTTACAGTGCAAGAGTTTACGTGGGCCAAAAATAGACCTAAGGTGACCTCAATTCTGAGAAAATTGTTATTTTCCTAAAAAGCCGAGCATTTTAGATACGGATCATATGACAAAAATAAATTATATAGGTTTTTTGTAGACGACATTCATACTTTTTCATTATTCTATGATTTTAACAACGTTCTATGAAAATTATGTTAGCCTTATTGTTGAAAGTAATTGATATAAGTTTTATATATACGATAAAAATACATTATATTGTTCGAGTTAGAGTAGCTCGATGGCGTCGTTACGCGTGGCTGTATAATCGATCATGCAAGTCAAGCAACGTCGACCGTAACGTGTTGATGGATGGGTTTTATTTATCTCGAGCTCCTTCGTGCTTCGGAGGGCACGTCAAGCCGTCGGTCCCGGTTGTTGTCGTTAGATGCCATTCGTTAAGCCAAGTCAGTGGCCTTTAGGCGGCTTGAGAATACTGACCAACCCGCAGTTGACCAGCGTGGTGGTGTATGCTCTAAACCCCTTCGATTGAGGGGAGGCCCATATCTCAGCAGTGGGATAGAATAAGGATTCACGACAATATTGTTGAGTGACAAGATGAGCGAGAAGAGGGAAGTGGACATGATATTATCGACAATGCAGGAGACAAAACAGTTAAATAGCAGATAGAAAGTTATTTAGTAAAAAACGAAAAAGCTGGCATAAGAGTGAGGGAGAGTAAAAAGACCTACGAATTTGGAGGCAAAATGAATGTGTTGCACGCGATAGGTATAACTGCTCCTCAGAAGGCCGCCGTACGTTTATTTTTACCACATTCACAGTATATGTATTATGAAATCAATATATATATATTTTAATTTATACCTTTTGTACGGTATACCAATATCAGTATAGAATTTTAGAGACCCGCGAAATTTTATGACTTTCTGATTGTATTTGTGTATAGGCACCCCTGTTTACGGAGTTAAAAACATTTTTATCGATTTGACGAGCCCGGTGGCTGAATGGCTAACAATGACTACTTTGACTCCAAGGTCCCGGGTTCAATTCCCGCACAAGTCAAACATGCATGCATACAGTGCATGGACATGTCTGTTTGTCTTGGTCTAGGTGTTTTCCATGCAATATAAGTATGTATTTAAGTAATGTATGTACAAAAAATGTATTTAAGTACATTTTTCAGTTATCTATTACCCATACTACACTGCGAGTGAGCGAGGTCACCAGAAAGAAAGAAAGGAAAGAGTATAGGCTGGCAACGGATCAGCGACCCCTTCGTGTTGCTGATCTCAATGGGCCGTGGTGATCAGGTGACCCACATGCTCGTTTGAAAAATATCACATAAAAAAAGCAGGCTATATGTATTACATACATATTTATGTAAGTAACATATATAATGTTTCACTACAGTAATTTATCATGCTAGTTACAATTTGTATCCGCCATTAAATGGGCTTATACGATTTAATTTAATACTTTCCCTCAAACATTGACGCCTAATGACGGCTTGGGACAAGATAATCCCCATATTTATTGACTATAACGTATTCTGTCGACAGTGTGCTGTGGTACAGATTTATAAACAGTTTGGTGCTAATGAAATTATACCGAAATGTCATAAATTACTGGGACAATGTTCCCTGGCTATTTACAATGGGTGTTTGGGTTAAATAGTGGTCAGAAAGTCACAACAGGACCACCCTAATGTGAGCTCGCGGGCACAATGGGAATGGAGCAAGATGTTTTGGCTGGCGAGAATGTGGCTATGTAATTTATTGGACAATGCGACTTTATTGGAATTGTATTTGAGTAAATAGAGTAGCCCACTAGCCCACACGTGTAGACTGTATAACAAAATAAAGTATGTGGAGACCAATGATGTTATAAATATGTACTATATTACGTATTTACAAAAAAAAAATGTATTTAAGTATTATAATTATTATATCTGCTCTTTCGATGCGTACTACATCCATAGAAAGAGCTTTGCTTAGTTTGGGATTACATGGCAGTATTCGTCTAAGAATATTTATTTATTTTTATTTATTATATACTATATGGATTTGGCATATCCATACTAAATTTCTGCAACGAATTTTTAAAACTAATTGCGAGGTAAAACACTTTTCGAGTGTAGTTTTTAGAAGCTTGTGGCATATCTATAGTATGTATAACATAATTGATGAAAACTTATAATAGTACATTATGATACAAGTGTGCAATGTTGGTGATTACCGCTGAGCCGCCATTGTGACCCGAGCCGTAAGGTGAGCGCCTTAAGAGAGCTGAGGACGGCAATCATCAATACACACTTGTATCAAACGACTTTTTAACCACACTTGTGAAGAAAATAATACTAAAAAATCATTTTTCCTTGGAGTTTTCAGGTAGTAAACTTTCCATAACGTTAAGGGCTTCACATCTTATATCGGGCGGTGTACAACATAAATCATTTTCTTAATAATTTTAATCAATAAATAACTGTAATTTCAACAGTGAAAACGAGTCGTGAAAAATTTTTCGCAATGGCGGGAAAAAATAATCAGTTTTCCTATGCATGAGCATCTAACAATGGCGATCGAATGAGGTTTCTTTTTAGGGTTCCATACCTAAAAAGGAAAAACGGAACCCTAATAAGATCACTTTGTTGTCCGTCTGTCTGTCTGTCTGTCAAGACCCTCTAAGTCGAGAATGCGCGGAGGTATCAAGCTGAAATTTTAACTGTATACTCAGATCTACGGTCCCATGAAGGTGTAAAAAAATTAAACTGCAGAGTTTACGTAAAAAAAAAGATACGGCCGTTTATTCAGCAAAAAACGCATATTTCGACATTCTCAAGGGAATCAAAACTCATAGGGTACTTCCCGTTGACCTAGAACTATGAAATTTGGCACGTAACATCCTTATATCCTTACATCCTTATATCCTTACAAGTACAAGAATAAATCTCAAAACTATACATTTGTAACTAAATCTTAAAAAATAGGGGGTCCATATTTTTTATAAGGAGTCGAAATTTCAAATCGAAGCTACTAGCACAGTTGCTACTAGTTCAAATGGGGTATCATAATATGAAAGGGCTTGATGTGCACATTGTAAAATATATTTTATTTATTTTTTCCGACGCATTTTTTCTTATTTATAATGAAAAATATAAAATTTATAATGATCCTACGTACGGAACCCACGGTGGGCGAGTCCGACTCGCACTTGTCCGGTTTTTTTTAGCTTTTCACGAATAGCGTTTTAGCCATGTATAAAATGGGGAATTTAAAGTTTTCTTTATTACAAAGAAAACAAAAGTTATATTTGAGTGAAAGTTTAACACGTACAAGTTGAAATTTTTGCATTAAAGAAGCAAGCAATAGATTTTTTTGTACTATTTAACACGACCTTTTTTGTATCAAAACTTTATTTTTTTGATTTTTTTTATTGCCCAACCAATAAAAAAAAAACACTATAACTCACTTGTGAATAATAGCAATGAAATAGTTACAGTTTGATTACATTTTGATTACAGGTGTCATTACTTGCTACTTTATGAGCAAGTGTGTTTAAAAATGTATTTATAATACTACTAAATCGTATTTTTACCTGCGAATTATACAATTAAGAATTCGATTTACTGTTTCTAGAAAGCTCTTTGTTAGGTAGCGTGTTTGTGACGTAAACTGGTAACAAACATCACATACCTATATCTGAATCAGATTATATGCTCGTACGATATGGCCTTTCACGTGTTTATCTAGTACAAGTATTATCTAAATATTTCATCATATTTTAAAAAAAATATCCTGCTGACACATATATACAGACAAAGGATTTTTAGTTTGAAGAGTGGAGCAAGTACGAAGGTATTGTGAAATCTCATCGTCATTTTCAAAAGTGAATATATCCTTATCGGCATGTGGTGAATCCTGTCGACCAGCTAACGAGGCTCTGGTGAAAAACAGGACGATCGTACGGATAACGTAGCAGGAACAGTGCAATAAGAAGTAGTCATTACAAGACTACTTTCACTGTGACAGTACCTTCACTTTGTATCAGAAATACGCTGCTAAATAACAATTCACTGGAGCAGACCTTCTTTTTCACTGGATACTTCGGGCAATGGCCCCACTGGACCTGCTAATTTCTGCCAAGCCAAAGGCCCTACCGCCTAAGCTGAAGCTGATTTCCATCGGATTTGTTGTTGTTGTTGTAAAGTCTTTATTGTACAAAAGATAATAACAAAACATGACAAAAAATAGTTATGTACAATGGCGGAGTTATCCCAAATGGGATCTCTTCCAGTCAACCATTCCAGATTTAAAGGTAAACATAATTTGGCAGAAAGTTAGGTACAATATGAATACTTAATGAATACATAGTGATAAAATAATGATAAATATAAGGAGAGTAAATTGTGACAAAAGAAAAGTAACGATTAGACATAAGTTTAGACAGATTGCATAACATATATAACAGAATAAGCAATTGAGTTAATTAATATAAACTTTGAATTAACTTAAACTTTGAATTAATAGGACTAATTAACTTTAAATTTAATTATTTACGGATTTGTTGCCGATGAAACACAAACTTCAGTTTAGATTTGTGGCAATTGTGTTTAGCTGGTAAAACCATGAAGCTCTACGGTAAAGCTAAAATTTTTTCTAAATAACTTAAACCTAACACGTGGGAATAAAAAATTCGATGTTAATCTGCCTCAGTCAGGCAGTAGGCCCCTGATCATCAATCGTAAATATCACAGAAGTAACACAGAAAAAAATATGATAGTGTTTGCATGTTGTTTTCTTTTGAATTGCTCTACTTACTACTGAGTAGGTGCTGTTTTTTACAGATTGGCGGCGACGCGTGCATAATGCTTATCAACTTACATGCTTTACAGACATTTACGGACAGGTTAAATAAATAGCCTAATTATAATAAATATTGGTTATGGAGACACGAATGAGATAGAGTTAATCGTAATTTAATTTTCCATATACGAGTATGCTAGTGTTAATTTTTGGGGAGCAAGTGGTTAACAAAATTTAATGCATACCAGAAACAATTGCATTTTTATTCGTTGCAGAGTATTGGATGCTGAACGTCGTCGGGCTTGAAGCTTAAAGTCTGAGAGAGCAATTTTAGTGGTTTCTCTAAGAGAACGCATTCGATGGAGAACCAAAGGTATCGAGAAGTTGAAGTCGCAGTGCGCCGATATCTATCCAGTCAGCGATGGCAGGCGGGGAACGAAAGTCCTGGAGTGGAAGCCCCGTATGGGACGTGGAAGTATCGGGCGTGAAAATCTCTTCATCTACATAAGATGGATCGATGACTTCAAAAAAAGCGACTGGATGTGAAAAAACGGAGAATCACATATGGTGAAAAGTAACAGGGAAGGCATATATACAAGTACTACTTCTTTGCCTACGAGTATATCCAGCACCGGGTGATATAGGCTGATAATGATAACGATTATAATGTCAATGTGCGTCATTTGTACACAAAATATATTAAACGGTTCGCAAACTCGATGTAGCTTATCTGTTTTTTATAGTGTAATAATAATTATATTATATATCTATTATGATATCCGTTACTGTGACCACCTCGCTGCTTATCTTATTTGGATCAGGTGTATCAAGACGAGACTGCCTGGCGGCTGTCGCGCACTGTCAACGATAATATAGCAAATATTTACAAAAACTTCGCATGCAAGTACATACTTATCTACATTCTTACATCGATGACACAAACTACCTATAGGCCTAATGTAAACGTGGGTGATATGATTAAAAGATAACTGTATCAAAAAGTGTTACGGATTTTATAAACGTCATTGACTTTTTATAAACAAAATATTTATTCACATTGAAATTCAAATGATACAAAACACCTCTGCATATTCTTCGAGATAAAAGACTTGAGAGAAATCAAAGAAAAAGGTCGCCTCTTCGCGCACTTGTACAGCCGGACAATATGAACAAATTGAAAATAACAAACGATGCGTGGTCCCGTTCAGCTCGTAATTAGGGAATCGTTTTATAAAATATTGTGGGTGATTCTCACGAGCTTCCATCGGGTACATGACGCGTCTAAAATTCTCTCGGACAAAGGTACGGTAGGCTCGCAGGAGCGTAGGTAGCGCGGCCTTCCGTCAATATAGCCAGACAGCGGGGCACTATTGTCACTGAGCCCTTTGTGCCGCGAAGCACTGACCAAAAATCATTAATTTTGTATCACAAAGCAAGAACCCACAAATCGAAGGCCTGGAAAAAAATTAGGTCCATTCAGGACCGGTCACTGACACAACGATCGTGGCTGCGATATTTCGATTTGAGTTTTAATTATACGATTTTATAGGTCGCCCCGACCGACAAAGGCAGGCATGGTGAGTCGATATTAAACTTATCCGTGGAATATGGCCAGTGATTGCGTAGGACTTTACGTAGCGAAACAAAGAAACGAATGTGTACTAAAATTTGCTTAATAAAAGAAGTCTTTGTTTCCAGTACGTCACATAATATTACAAAGCACGTGTCTTGCGGTCACTCGTGAAACTATAAAATGAGAATAATGTGCGTTTTTGTTGTCGCCTTGTGGGAGATGGTGGGACCACTAAACACGACTAAACACTCCGTCGATCCGTGTTGTTGTAACGTAAATCATGTGGTCTTTTGTGATTAATGTCAACGTTAAAGCATAAAGATTCATATTTAGTGCAGCGACTATCCTAAACGCCCGTGACGAAACGGACCGGATTAACCAGAGCTATAAAATACGTTAAAAAATAAAACTTTCAGCTTACTGTTTACAGATCGCGTCTATAATTATTTATTAAAATCCCGACATAAATTAAAAATTATCCGATTCATGACGAACGCTTAGGGTTCTGCAGTGTTAGTTATATTTCTTATAACTACTTAGTTACCTTCGAATTGAATATATTCGAAATTTCTTTCGATAATCTGAAGTGATCAAAATTAGTTACTGAATTATACCTAGTACATGTAGTGGTTTGTCCAGTCACGGAAATGTATAGTTTTAGTTAGATGGAGTAAAAACTGTTTAATTAAAATAGTAAATAACTAATTACTAATAAACGAGTAAAAGAAATCACGACGAATAAAATATACGTTGCCTTGTAATTATAATTCTACAGGAGTATTTTATAACGGATTTCTCAAGGTTTTTCTTCAATTTTATTGCACTAAGTAAGTACTTACTACGCGACAGCCTTGAATTTGATTGGCACATCAACGGTAAAACACGCACTTAATTAGGACTGTTATGAGTAAAAGTTATTAAATGCCTACGCAGTAAAGTGGTTATTTATTTAGCTTGTTCAATAATGTAGAAGTTATTACTAGAGTCAACATTTTGTTAAACTTGATTGACTATGGCGAATCCGGTTGTCGACTGGCTAGCAATGGCTACTTTAACTCTGGTCGCGGGTTCGATTCTCGCACAAGACAAACATTTGTGTGCATGAACATGTCTGTTTGTCTTGGTTTGGGTGTTTTCTATGTATAATTTACAAAAAAAAAAGTATTTTAAGTACGTTTATCTGTTGTCTAGTACCCATAGCACAAGTTTTGCGCTTAATTTAGTACTAGATGGCGCTGTGTAAATATCCAGTAATATTTATTTTTTCATTTTATTACTTGTACGGAACCATGTAGTACTAGAAATATCGTTGCGCGGTGAAGTAATTTTATCACCAAAATATTTAAACAAACCATTCAACTATCAATAACATGTGGCGTAACAAATACGATTAAAACCGCTTTGCACCGAGAGCCTACAGATGTTTGGGGTAAATTAAAAAACAGGCTGAAGAAAAAAATCTCTTTGTGTTCGCGAAATTCGCTTTATCTCGTAAACCGGAATCCGCGGCCCCTCCGTCGAATAATGCTAATCATAATGGCATTACATTCATTCGTCGGTTTTCGTCAAGTATCCCGGGCGGGACTGATCTCCGATTCACGTATTTTTTACGCCGTTTCCAATGATATTCTCATTACAAAACACTAATCTAATCAGAATGGGCGAAATTTCTGTGAATTCTGTAATGCGATTTGCTAATTAATTATTTAAATGGATTTGTCGGATGGCGTTGGTTTATTCTTATGCACGGCAAAGAATGAAGTCTACTTTTAACTCTTGAGGTAGAGACATTTCTCTACTCACAATTTAATGGAAACAAGTTTTTAGTATGATTATTTGAAGTAGGACAACTACTTAATACAACAATCTGACTAAGAAATACAACATGTATTACTTAAATCTGGCTAAACTCTCGAATTTTATTAGTGCGAAAAGTTATTTTTTTTATGTGAGAGGGGGCAAAAGAGCATGTGAGTCACCTGATGGAGAGCAATAACCACCGCCCATCAGCAAAACCGATCGCCGATCCGTTGCAATCCTATACTCCTTCTTTTCTTTCTTTCCGGTGATCTCACTCGCAGGACCGTAACAAGCCTCAAAAGAAATTGTTATTTGCCTGCGGTATTCTGTGAGGTGGAGATAATTCCCCAGTCGGGCTACTTAAAAAATACGCTACCTCTCTTTTTGCCAAAGCCTCTTTTGTCAGTTAGCAGGGTGCACTACGTGCAGGTGAGGTAGGCTTTGGTTCAAAGATGTGGATGAACCACTTACACTCCAAATCTTTAGTTTATTATAAAAATCGGTACACTATCACACATGTGATTCATATGCTATATTATAAGAAATAAATAAATATTCCTGGACATATTACATATCGCCATCTAGTCTCAAACTATGCAAAACTGGTACTATGGATACTAGGTCACTGATATTATAATTAAATACATTTTTTTTGTAAATGAATACATACAATACATAGAAAACACCCAGACCAAGACAAATAGACATGTCGATGCACACAAATATTTGTCTTGTGTAGGGATCAAACCTGCGGCCCCGGAGTCAAAGTGAACATTGATAGTCATTCCACAAAGGGCCCGTCAAATATCGAATTATTTGGTGATAATGAATAGTCGCATCGCTAAAAACTTCAGAAAATTTAAAAGTGCAATGTTTAATTGCAAGTTACCATATTGCAAAATAATGCACATTTGGCAGACAATATCCCCGGATAACGGCAACAATGTGAGCTTAATGGCGACGTTACAAAGTACCACCATTAGCACAACTGATACACAATATTTTGACGTTTACTACCACCAAATATGTATGGCTCTTTAGGGAGCAGACCCACAGAGACTCGCACAAAGTGAATGCCAGACAGCTTGGAAGATCGATTCGATTTATGCGTTTTTTTGCTAATTCACAAAAGACCCTATTTTATTGACAGATAATAGATGCGGTGTGCAGGGAACAGTTGGCGGGAATCCAACTTATAATGTGGTTAGTTATGGTGATCAAAATCACATGTTGATTTCATTAACTTTCACAAACGAATGTAATGTATCGCTGTATTTTAAATGGCTATTCGTATAGTCAATCGTTTCAAATGTACATGGGTGAATATTGTTATTGATTCGCTTCTGCCCTTGATACCTCGCCATAGAAGATATGATAATGATAATAATAGGTACTTTGTCTCGTGTAAGCACTGTCCAGAATAAAAACTGCTGCACTGCTGGGATACTAGCCTCCCCTCAATTGAAAGGGTATATTCCACCACGCTGCTTAACTGGGGGTTGGCGGAGGACAATGTTTCCAAGCCGCCTAAAGGCCACTGACACAAACTAACTTGGCTTAACGACTGTCATCTAATAACAGCCGGGAACGACGGCTTAACGTGCCCACCGAAGCACGGTGGAGCTCGAGATAAATAAACCCATCCATGGACAGACCACAGTCGACGTTGCTTAACTTGCGTGTTCGATTAGATTGACACGCGTAACGACGCTCTCGCGTTCCTAATTTTATTTAAATTCGTACACGTGAAAGATATCAATTAACCATAAATTTGTCCATCTTTACACACTTTCCAGACAGAAAGGAGTATAAGCCGTCAACGGGTCGGCGACCGAGTGCTTTTCATCAGGTGACCCACATGCTCGTTTGTCCTCCTCTAATAAAAAAAAATGCGAATTTATGTATTATTAGAACACAATTTTGTTTAATTTAACACATATCTAAATTTAATGTAGCTTACAACGTTCGAATTTCCTATCCCAACGTTATGTTTAATTAATTAATATCAAAGCATACCAAATTACTTTTATTAAGTTTGCAATCAAATTATGTCATTCATATCATAATCATAAAATGTATTTTTTATTACATTAAAATAGCTTAATGTTACCATTCTTTTAATAAGTATAACGTAACTTATGTAATCGATAATACGACTACAATTATACAGATGTAATAATTATGGACAAGTGTATAAAAATGCTTAGTAATAAACTGAGCATCTAAAATTGTGAAACTGGGCGACTATTATACTGACTTGGCGACTAAAGTTGATATAAAACGTACCAAACCTAACCTAACCTAGTATTTCTGTGGCTCATTTAGTATTTTTAGTGGCTCATGTTATTATTTTCATATATAAATTACTTACCTGCAAGTCACAGGATATTAATACACAGCACACGTTAAAGTTTTTCAAGTTTAGTTCACTTAATTGTAACTTAATGACCTTTTACTTTTAAACGAAAAATTATTGCTTTACAATAATTATACGTACTTAGCAACTTTATTAATCACTAATCACACTAATGAACAATTTGTTGTCGTGACAAATACGTGACACTAACTGCACAAAGTGTGCCATAGAGTGTACTAATTCAATCGCCAATTTCATTTCTCCTTATCAGCCTCAAGTAGATATATTTAGATACTGTATATATGTGCGTTCACTTCCTTTTACATTATCACAATGTTATGTTAGTATTAGACTATCGAAAATTAGCTAAATCATCATTCTTCATCATCTTTGGACGGGGGCCCACCACACATTCCCACCACTGTATCTCCTGTGTCGCGAGGATTAACAGCGGCGACCGCCAAAAAAGGCAATGAATAGTGAAGTATGTACGTTGCAGTCTCGGGGGTAAAGCTACGGCTGCCTTGGAACTCACAATGAATTTAATCACAAGAAATTTGTAGGAGTTTTTGGAATTTGACTTCCCCTCTTAGCTGTGAGAGCTAAATCAGTTATTTAAATAGGATTAAGAATCTCAGTTATCTATAGTAGTAGCACAGGGGGTGTAAGTAGTTTATCAACTTCTTTGAACCAAAGTCAACCTCACCTGCACGTGGTGCACTCTGATGACTGACAAACGAGGCTCTGGTGAAAAGAGAGGTAGGGCATAGCGTATTTTTTAAGCTGCCCGGCTGGGGATGTACTACCTCCACCTCACAGAATACCGCAGGCGAATAAGAATTATCTTGAAGGTTGTTGTGTTCCTGCGAGAGAGTGAGGTCACCAGTAAGAAAGCAAGGAACGAGTATAGGCTGGCAACGGATAGGCGACCTCTTGGTTTTGCTGATCTCCATGGGCGGTGGTGTTTGCTTTCCATCAGGTGACCCACATGCTCGTTTGCCTCCCTCTCACATAAAAAAATAAATGAAAAAAGAAAAGCATTATCGGACGAAGTGCTACTGTTTGGTAGTGTCGTGTATTACTGTTATGGCAGTGACGCGATATGTCGCTAGGAAGCGGCATTTTGGGTGTGGTCTGGGTATCCAGGCCACCCACTCACACCAGAGTAGGTATTCACAAGAAAACACCAGGGTATCCACTCTGATTTTTTTTGTAAGCGGGACCTAAATTTTTTTAATAAAATAAATTATGTTAAGAAGTCATTTCCATACTTTTCACATTTGCATCCAATTACAATGTATCCGATCATACTCGTACTTTTTAATGATTTAGGAATTGGCTCTTTTTGCAGCAAAAGAATTATAATGACACATTATCTTTAGCGGCAACGTTTTTGTTTTAAACTTATTACACTGTAACCAATTTGGACAAAATATTTTTTCTCATCTTTTAACACTCTAGTATTCTCAGGATGCGTTCGTAATAAAAAGTAGATTTAATATTTTCAGCGATTCATCTAAGCTTACCAGATCATTCAGACCCGTGATGGTTGATAGTGCTGTATATTTGTAATCATTTTAGTGAGAATTAAGAGGAGAGGGGTAGGTCTAGTTATATTGGTACGTTTGCAAGACTCAAGTGACGGGTCGCTGGAGTCGCTGTGATTTACAACTTCCCGAGTGACTGGCGGCGCGTTAGCACTGCGCTTGATGGCCCACTACTAAAACATATGATGATAATATACTTTTATTTATGGCACGTCTTCTATGGAAATTGATTTACAAAGTAGAAGTTGATCATCTTCTTCTTAAAGCTAACTCTGATGCGCCGTGTTATACAGTTAATGAGGTCCCGGTGAAAGAGAAGTGACGGCGAAATATATTCCTCAATCATGGTCCATGACAGTCCAACTGGGCAAGTAACTCTACCTTACTGCAATACTGCAGGAAAATAACTGTACCCTAGTGGTTCTTGTCCTCCTGGGAGTACATTAAAAGAGCAGCTAGGAGGTAAATTTGCAGAGGGAAAATAACACACAATAACACTATACATGGGGTGTAAGTGATTCATCACCATCTTTGAACCAAAGCCAACCTCACCTGTACGTGATGAACCCTGCTGACTGACAAACGAGGCTATGGCGAAAAGAGAGGTAGGACACAGCGTATTTTTTAAGCTGCTCGACTGGGAAAGTACCGTAGTACCTCACAGAATACCGCAGCTAAATAACAATAACCTTGAGGGTTGTTGTCTTCCTGGGAGTGAGTGAGGTCACCAGAAAGAAAGAAAGGAAGGAGTATAGGCTGGCAACGGATTGGCGGCCCCTTGGTGTTGCTTATCTCCATGGGCAGTGGTGATTACTTTTCATTAGGTGAGCCACGTGCTCATTTGCCCCCTCCGGACAAAAAAAAACACGCATGCAACTGATACTTTTGGCGACTACAATCACCAGTATGCCAAACATGTTAAATAGAACAAGAGTACCTAATATTAAGTAATCTGTGACGTACTGTAGTATAAGCAAGTACAGTAGAATGTCACTAATCCGGCACTATTATAATGAATTATTCAAAGTACGAGTATGATCGGATTATTGGAATGTTCGGATTACTGGATTGTTTAGAACAAATCTTTATAAATAAAATAAAGCATTTTACAAATGAAATGCAATGTATTTGGGTTCCAATTCTACACGTTTTTATAACAGTAACATAGGTTTCCTAAAATGAACTAGTAATTACGTACATAGTTTTATAATAATCTATAATTCAAGTTTAATTGAAGAGTGGCGGGGAAGGTGCGAGCGGAGGGTGCCGGATTATTAGACGTGTCGGTATATTGAAGTGCCGTATTTGTGATATTCTACTGTAATTGTTCTTGTTTTCGATCAGTATATCAAGTACCTGCTGTTGTCTCGATTCGACCTCACCATCTCCCTGAAACCAAACGGGACATATCTAAATAATATATACTTAGGATGTTCCGTGATACTGTATGTTACATAACTTCGCAAGCTTGTCCTACGATAATGGACTACTTATATAGGACAGGTACTCCGCAACACGTTACAGAGTGCTTAGTGTGAGTTATTTTGGTCGCATTCGAATATGTTAACGTTTATAAGCCGACCAACTTGAGAAAAAAAAAATATTGGAATTTACCAGGCGTGTGTTACATATCGAAATTAGTTTTTTTGCTTACTTGTTGTTGATTTGCTTACTTTAAAATTTGAGCAAGTAAGCCACATAATTTTGATATGTAAAACGAGTCTTATAAATTCACGACATGAGAGTTCTTCTCTGTTTGGTAGGTTTGTTTACGTTGATATGATCGAACGCGAACAAAAAAACTCGCACTCAGAACGTAGCGTACGGTGCTGTAGTCACAAAGCTTGCTACTGACGTATGATACAAAAACACAAGCTATAATAATAATAATAATAAATCTTTATTTGCACAAGATATGGTATATAGAGGTGATACAGTTAGCTATGTTCTTTAGCATCATATGTGGTCACATAATATGAACTTGCCTCCGTTGTCAGGTGTATTTTGTATATCAAACTAGCTGGCCCGGCGAACTTCGTACCGCCTAATTGTAAATGAATGTCGTGGTATACATATTAGTTGAACAAAATTTATGAAGTCTTGAAATTAATATAATGAATAATAGAAAATAATAGAGAAGCACGATGGCGTCATTGCACGTGTCAGTCTAATTGTACACGCAAGTTAAGCAACGTCAACCGGAGCCTGTCCATGGATGAGTATAAACTCATCCATGGACAGGCTACGGCTATTATCTCGAGCTCCTCCGTGCTTCGGAAGGTACGTTAATCCGTCGGTCCCGGTTGTAATCATTAGATTAACTCGAGGTCCTCCGTGCTTCGGAGGGCACGTTAATCCGTCGGTCCCGGTTGTTATCATTAGATTATCTCGAGCTCCTCCGTGCTTCGGAAGGCACGTAAGACGTCGGTCCCGGTTGTTATCATTAGATTATCTCGAGCTCCTCTGTGCTTCGGAAGGCACGTAAGACGTCGGTCCCGGTTGTTATCATTAGATTATCTCGAGCTCCTCCGTGCTTCGGAAGGCACGTTAAGCCGTCGGTCCTGGTTGTTATCATTAGATGGCAGTCGTCAAGCCAAGTGGCCTTAGGCGGCTTGAAATTACTGGCGTCCGCCAACTCGCAGTTGAGCAGCGTGGTGGAGTATGCTCGAAACATATTCAGTTGAAGGAAGACCCGTATTTAATATTACCCAGCAGTGGGTAAATATTAAGTTCAGTATTTTACTATGTCACAAAATAAAGTACCATGACACTTGACAACCAATTAATATTCATTTTCAAGCATTCATTCATAAACAATTTTCAAAACAACAACGGACAACTTTCGCGACGTAAAAGTTAGACCAATCGATTTGACATTTAATTGAAAATCAATAAATATACCAATCCGTTTTCAAATTTAATTTTTGGACAATTTTGTCAATGTTTTAATACTTATTATCCTATACCCACATTTCTGAACGCACGCATACATTTGACGTACGCACGTTAACGTCACGTTTGACAGGTCCGACATCCACGAACATTTTGTATGGAAAAATGATTTTTCTTTTATTTTATTTTTTTCGTAAATTTTCCAATGTTTTTAATAGTTATTCTGCTATTCTGGACGGAGACAAATCCAACAAATCAAAAACCATGGCAATCGGTCCAGCCGTTCTCGAGTTATAAGTGTTGTAACAAACACGACTTTCTTTTATATATATAGATAACACAATGTGTCAAGATGACGTCACTATTTTGTTTGTCAATATGTCATATTAACAAACAAAATAGTGACGTCATCTTGGTAACATATGGGAAGAACATACCAGGGTGTAGGTATGTATGGTACGTAAGTATTATGTACATAATATGTCGTTGACTCGTGAACGTTGTTTACTATGATTCACGGCAAAGAGACACACAGGACCTCCCTAACGTAATAAGTCTTGGCAGCAAGTATGACTCCATAATGCCGGTAGGCATGGCGAATTACACGTCACAGAATTCTGTGTTTATATTAAAACATTTCATGTTGAATTATGCATTTGCGGGTGTAATTGTCATACGCAAACAATAAGTCAACCATTCCGCACGTTGGTAGTTTTGTTCTCATGATAGCCATAGCACCGATTGTTAAATCAGGTGGCCTACCGTCGAATCTGAAACCGATTACCGTCGGATTTTTTTAGTACAAAAATCAAACTTTAGCTTAGATTGGCGGTAATTGTGTTTATCTTAATTGGTAGAAACCATAGAGCTCTGGCCGTGTGGTTTCCGGCAGACTAGAATAGAATCACTCCGTCTCTTCCCGTGGATGTCGTACAAGGCAACTAAGGGATATACATTACCAAACATCGATCAGGCCTCCCCAACCCGTTTGGCCAGCGTGGGGAGTGTAGGCCAAATCCTCCTTCTGTCTGGGATCAACGTGAGAGGGTCGTGCTCTTGTAGTGGAGATGACCTGATGATGATGATAGAGCTCTAACGACTAAGCTGATGATGAATGATGATTGTCATTAATTTAAAACCAAGATCTATTTTCGCAATTAAAAAAAACCGATAGTAATCAGCTTCAGCTTCGGCGGTAGGGCCCTAGGATGCTCTGCCCTGCCATGCCATGCCATGGAGTATGCCCTGTAACATGGCTTTTGCTATACATTACATAGAAATTATGATGGGGTCAACTTTTTCATTGATGCAACAATGAAAAAGTTCAACACACGTTACAGAATTCAGTATATCATCATCATCATCAGCCTGTATCTACCCACTGCTGGATAGTCTTCCCCAATGCTTTTCAACAAAAACGATCCTTCACCTTCCGCATCCACCTGGTCATGGAGAGGAGAGGGAAAGAGAGGCGTCCAACGCTTCGTCATCCTACGCGCGGCCTTCAGTCTAATACCTTCCTCCCCGAGAGGGGATGATGGCAGATCTGTCATCACTAAATCGGCTGATGTGACCGGCCCATTGCCACTTCAGCTTGTAAACTCTGAAGGCTATGTTAACAACTTTGGTTCTCCGTCGAATTTCTTCGTTACGGATTCGATCCCTCAGGGAAACACCGAGCATAGCCCTCTCCATCGCTCGCTGCGCTACCTTTAGCCTGTATATTAGTCCGATGGTTAGTGTCCAAGTCTCTGCAACACAGGTGCAGGGTGAGCGCTCTGGTTGAAGACATTAGTCTTCAAGCATTGGGGTATCTGTGCGGCGAAAAACGCAATGATTTCAGAATATAATTTTACATGATTTATATTTGAGTCAATGATATATAATATAGTATAGTATATAGGTTAGTATATAAATATGTCACCATCATCAGGTCATTTTAGTCTTCACTACGGGAGCACGACCCTCTCTCGTCCGTCCCAGACAGAAGGAGGATTTGGCCTACACTCCACACGGTGGCCAAACGGGTTGGGGAGGCCTGATCTTTGATAATGTATTTCCCTTAGTCGCCTTGTAATCCACGGGAAGAGACGGAGTGATTCTATTCTAGCCTGCCGGAAATCACACGGTTTATTATAGATTAGAATTAACTACATGATAATGCGTAGTTATGAGATGACAATTCAAATACATTGTATTTGATATTAAACTTTTATGGGCACTTACACAATAATAGATTGCTTTTATTAATCACGATTATCATTTTATCCTTTTTTTAACAGGAGATACAGCTAGGGTTTCCAACCATACTTTATAATAGCGTATCCTACTTTATTTTTGGTAATTATACTTTATACTTTTGCATACAAATAAAGTATGTGAAAATACTTTATTTCCAACCTTTACTGTGATGTAAAGTGGTGTGAAGAGAGAAATAGAGCGTCAATAAATTTAATTAAAAACGAATTGTTTATTTATTTAAATTTTGAATTTTGTTTGATACAAGCTTTGAAACGTTTAATTTATCAAATGTTTAATGAAATAATATAGAAATGTATATATATATATATATATATATATATATATATATATATATATATATATATATATATATATATATATATACAAATACGTAAATTTTGAATTTTGTTTGATACAAGCTTTGAAACGTTTAATTTATCAAATGTTTTATGAAATAATATAGAGCTAAAAGCACATCAAAATACATTTTTAAGGCAATAAAAACAAAAAAATTTAAAAATACTTTTTTTTCTTCTAAATACTTTATTTTTTTCCTAACCAAAACTATATTATACGTTTTTTTGACAAAAAAAAGTTGGCAACCCTAGATACAGCACCCACGTTACCACCGCCATGAAAACACCCACCGCTAATAATGTATAGTATGTATAGGTTATATATTGATTAAATTTTATTCTTGCATACAGATTGGTCTTGTAAAAAAAAACCTTAACGTATTTTTTTTTACTTTCATCATTTGTTTTATATTAAAGTCTGTAAGAATTCCATTGGCGGCGGAAGCAAGCACTCCTTTTGGAGAGCTCTCGTTCGATCAGTTAAGTTTAGTATTTTTGTGTTTCGCCGCCGAGCGCGCCAATAAAGCCCTTTTCATGTTTCCCGGCCTCTTTAATACTTACATCCATAGATGCACTGGAATGCGCCGCGTCCTTACGATAATTGGGATAGTGTTTATCGTATATTATTTAACGAGTAATTTTCGTCGCAGGATAAAAATAAAAAACCGGCCAAGTGCGAGTCGGACTCGCGCACGAAGGGTTCCGTACCATTATCTATAGATACAACAAACGAGATTTTTTTACCGTTTTTATAAAAACGGCAAAAAAAATCACGTTTGTTTTATGGGAGCCCCCATGTAATAAAATATTTGTTTTATTTTTATTTAATTATTAATTTTTAAAGTGAATATATAAATAAATATTTTGTGAGTATTTCAAACGTCTACCTAGTGCCGTTATCAATTGCGAGCAAAAACGAGCAAAAAAATTACGTTTCACGTATGGGAGGGAGCCCCCGTTAAATATTTATTTTATTCTGTTTTTTAGTATTTGTTGTTATAGCGGCAGCAGAAATATAGCGTCTGTGAAAATTTCAGCTTTTTAACTATCACGGTTCATGAGATACAGCCTGGTGACAGACGGACGGACGGACGGACGGACGGAAGTCACTTTCCCGACCGTCCGTCCGTCCGGACGTTTAGGGTTCCTTTTTACCCTTTGGGTACGGAACCCTAAAAAGCAATGGCCGGAAGTGGCTGGATGCGGATAGCGGAGGATATAGGACACTGGTTTACTTTAATGCTTGTCACCATATGCTAGATTAAGACTTTGAGATAGACCTACATCCAGCAGTGGATAGATACGACACGATCTGATGATCTTATCGTATACGATATATTTAGCCAGATATAATGAGTTTGATGTATTTTTAGGGTTTCGTACCTCAAAAGGAAAAACGGAACCCTTATAAGATCACTTTGTTGTCCGTCTGTCTGTCAAGACCCTCTAACTCGAGAATGCGTGAAGGTATTAAGCTGAAATTTGAACTGTATACTCAGGTCTATGGTCCCATGAAGTTGTAAAAAAATCAAACTGCTAAGTTTACGTAAAAAAAAGTTACGGCCGTTTATTCAGCAAAAAACGCATAATTCACACATTCTCAAGGGAATCAAAAGCTATAGGGTACTTCCCGTTGACCTAGAACTATGAAATTTGACAAGTAACATCGTTATAGACTATAAGTACAGGAATAAATCTCAAAACTATACATTTGTCATTAAATCTTGAAAAATAGCGGGTCTATATTTTTTATAGGGGGTGAAATTTCAAATTGAAGCTACTAGTTCAAATGGGGTATCATATGAAAGGGCTTGATGTGTACATTGCAAAATGTATTTTTTTTTTTATTTACTACGGTAGGCGAGTCCGACTCGCACTTGTCCGGTTTTTTTAAAAGACCTTCCTTTTTCTATCGACGTATTTACGTAAAACGGAAGTATTTCATTAATATGAAGTCACGAAGAGAGCAATTTGACAAGTGCTTCAGATAGTGGTATCTTATCGCAAACTAGGCTGGTACGTCACTGCTAGGGTTACCACATTTAAGGTGTACATCTTTAGGAACAGCTTTACTATTCTTTATTTTAAATACTTTGTAATTGTCTACCTGATGAGTCAGTGATGGTAGATAGGGAGGAAGGTATTCGCGCTAGTTGGACATCTGGTGTAAGCTCACAACCATCGTTAGAGCCAAAGCCAACCTCATATGCACGCTGCTGACTGACAAATAAGGCTCTGACGAAAGAGAGGTAGGGTAGCTCAGCATATATATATAAGCTGCTCGACTGGGGAAGTACCTCCACCTTTAAGAATACCGCAGCCAAATAATAATTATCTTGAGTGTTGTTGTATTCCTACGAGTGAGTGAGGTCATCAGAAAGGAGTTGCTGCGTTGGTAACGGTAATGGCGGCGTGTGCGATATTTAATGTTATTAGCATTTATATGACTACCGCTTCACATCAGTCGAACGTATGCTTGTTCGCCACCCAAAGTAGTAAAAAAAAATCCTCACCGTTGAGCATGGCGGAGCAAGCTGTAAAGTCTTAAACAACATTTGATTGAGGAGAGACCTTTATATCAATACTGGATTGAATTTGGGTTGATGACATAATAACTGCACTTGGTCCTGTCGGACCGCAATTTTTTTTTTTTGCATTGATTTTATGAACTGAAGATTGTGGGGTATAACAATAAAATTTAATATGCAATTTGTGCATGAAGTTAAAGATAAACAAACAAATTGAAACGATTAAATAAGGGCGTTTATTTTGACTTTTTAATCGCTGCGCTAATTTCAGTTGAAAATTTAATCGCGAGATCTAAAAAATATATTTATTTTTGAAACTTGACATGCAAATTCATTATTATAATCCGCTAAGAAAGCATTTAAAAGTGGCAAAGTTTGTATGGAAATTAATAAATTTTCGATTAATTTGAAATTAGCGGTCGCGGTTACTAACGTAACTTACTTTACGTTACGTTTATGTTATGTTACATTATGTTATGTTATTCGGTATTATCTGCGGGATAATTCTCGTAATTTTGTCAATTCAGTTACGTTGTTTTTCATTATAGGTTAGGTAATTATATATTTCATAATAATTGATTTTGTACAATCACAGCTATCATTTTACGAATTAAAATCTTTAAAATTTTGTCAATTCAGTTACGAGTCGCGATCTCACAATGTCACGTTTGGTATTCACATAATTATACGAAACTTCAAAGTTAAATTTAAGTGGGATTAAATCGAAATATAACTGAAAATTAAACAATCTGGGAACGATTTTTTGCCAACAATAAGAATTGATAATAATTAATGTACGAGATTCTTATGGCTCTCAAACAGCTTAAAAATGGGTAAGCACCGGGTGAGGACGGAATTACAGCAGAACTTCAGAAAGCGGGTGGAAAGCTGGCACACAAATTTTTGTCTTGTGCGGGGATCGTAACCGCGAGCCCGGAGTCAAAGTGGACATGGCTAGTCATTCGACATAATTATGTTTCGAAATAAATATGTATTTATGTCTGGAAAAAAATATAATTCAGCTCCGTATCATTTCTTATGGAATATCATTTCTTATTGAAACTGGTTCAGAATAAAACATTACTATTATTCTGAGGCTGTTCCGTACACTGTAAATGTGCCTATGTACGCTTGCTTAAGTATTATGTCTGAAAGCGTCAGAAAATGTTTGGAATATCTTAATAATCATAATCACGAATGCACAAAATAGAAATTAGGATTTAGTTTATGGTTGTTTTTCATTATAGGTTAGGTAATTATATATTTCATAATAATTGATTTTGTACAATCACAGCTATCATTTAACGAATGAGAAAAGTGTAGGTAGGTGGTATTTATGCTTTTAATCATTCCACAAGAAAACATTTATGGATTCAACACATTTCCTGTAACATATTATATTTAAAGCAATTTATAGCCATTTTGCCTTAGTATGTAATCGTCGTTATACTGGGAAAAACATCTAACTCGTCTATTTGAGTAAAATGGCTTATCAATACAAAGCCTTATATGTCTACTTGGTCGTTCTGATATCTTGATCTTCTGATAGTAACCCATTATTTCTCGTTCACTTTCGTCTGCGTAGACCCTCTAACTATAAGTAACTCTAGCTAAGTCACGTAAGTACCTAATAACAGTTAAAGACAACGGGAAAAGCAGTTTAAACATTAAAATATAATATACGTCATGGAACTTTTTTTTAAGGTAAGGTAAAGGTATGGTAAAGGTAAAATTATATTGGGGTGACTTAGCTGGTTTTCGTACTATAACGGTGATGTAATGTATTTATAGTTAATTGATCCAGGTGTTATTCTGCGGAAGTCAAAACAATTGATATACACTACTTTGCGTGCTTCCGTCACCAATTAGTTCATGCAAACTACTAGTAGATGCGTGCGGCTGGCGTGCTGCTTTAGTAGTCTCTGCTCCAGCTGCTGCGGTCGTCTTGGCGAATCTCCAACATAACATCTGAAACAGAAGAAACGTGCAACTGCTGCCGTCCTGACTGCCGTGGTCGTCCCTTCGCCTCTACGCGTGGTTGTTGTTCTAACCATCAACATCTACAGATCGCTTGAGGATGGGGCATCCTCAGGCGTAGAGGCGAAACACGTGTCGCAGAGACGATCACGGCAGTACTACTAACACGGTACAGGCACGGCTACTAACGGTGGGTGGGCGCCGGCCGGCAGTAGTTAAGTTGGTGGCGGAAGCACGCAGAGTGGTGTAGATCAAATTGCCTGTAACGTATTTATATAGCATATTCTTTTTTTACCGAACAACCTGCAAGATCTGGCTACCTTAATAACACAAACGCACTGCGTAGGTTAGGAATAACATGAACAAAGAAATGTCGACGGATTGATTGCACAAGGTTGCCAAAATATAGGAAAGATCTTATCAAAAATTTTAGAGTAGGTACACAATGACGTATACGATTCAGTAGGTGCCACGTCGTCTTATCAGTTCCGGCATTGAAAATTATTCGAGAATACTGAAAATACGGCTTATTATTGTGACTCACGATATTATGTTGTACTACATACCTACACCTAGTCTTTGTCCTAATAAATAATATACCTAAAATATGAAACTTGAACAAAATATAAAAAAACATGAAGTGGTGGCAAATGTTAACTAGTAGGTGTACCTAGTAGTGGCACAGATTACATAATAGTTACTACGTAGTGGTCCAAACCATTGACAATGGGACCAATGTCCACTTATTAATACACTAATATAATATCATATCTATATTGTGCAATATCAGTAGGTACTTATATAAATATATTTTTTTTTAAATATTTGAAAATAGCCAACCAGTTTATATAGATTTCATGTGAAATTCTTATTTCACCTGAAAACTTTCTTATTTCCCTGATTTTTTCTTAAAAATAAAGTGTTATATTGATATCACAGTTTATTGAAGAGAAGGCGCTATGATATATTACCAAACGGAGACATGTATTGTTCACACGCTTTTCACTATAGACGCCATTGAAACTTTATGATTAAGGCAAAACAAACAAAGTAAGCACCGCCATGTTTATAAAAGCTCGCAAAGCGCGCTCCTGTCCATGCCAATCTTGCGGCGAGCAACTTGTTGCCGTTGTGAACTTTTGAACGAAGCGAGACGAACATATCGGACCTCTCTGTCGGGGGAGGAGCGAGCGTGCGCGGGGAGCGTGCCGCCGGCCGGTCGCTCAACTTGCTTCACCGTCACTCAACCAGTCGTCTGCTAACCGTCTTCGAGAGCGGCGTTATTGCTGCAGCTCTTTGCACTCGAGCCGTTACTTCGAAACAAGTTTGACGGGAAATTCGTGAAGTTTTCCGAGTGCGTCCGGACTAGCGTAGCGATGAGCGCGATAATAGCGAATCAAGTAGTGACGATTTAAGTAAAGTGACAGTTAATAAGTGAGTTATTCGAGATGTTATCGAAGGGATTGTTGGGTGTGTGGTATGCAACATGGTGTTGGATGTACCTCGGAGCCGGCGGTGCGTCATTGACGAGTCGGGTAGCGGAGGCTCCGCAGGAGTGCGAGTGGCAGCGGGTGTCCGGCGGCGCCGGCGAGCCCACCCGCGTCCAGCTGACTTGCTCACTGCGCACGGCTGCCGGCGCCACCGACTTGTTAGCTGGCCTGAGCACGTCTCAAGCCCAGCGTATCACTTCACTGGATCTGCATTGCACAGATGTTTTGTTCTTCGAGAGCTCTCTTGACGTCGGCAGAAGAAAAGAAGAAGGAACTGAACTCTTGTCCCGTTTTCACAATCTAAAAGAACTCAGAATAGAGTCATGTAAGATTCGATATGTACCGTCCGCTGTATTATCGCCTCTCAGTGGTCTCAGAAGTCTCAGTATTCGCACTCATAACACGGATTGGTCTGCGATGTCCATGGAGTTTCACAGAGATACGTTTCGAGGACTTACCGACTTGCGCACTTTAGACTTGGGTGATAATAACATTTGGATATTGCCTTCTGAAATATTTTGTCCTTTATACAATTTGAAAGAATTGAACGTGACTCAGAATAGGTTACAAGATATATCAAACTTGGGATTCTCGGATTGGGGCAATGGACCGACTGCACCTGGCAAGTCTTGCAACACAGTTTTGGAAACGTTAGACATGTCGTATAATGAAATTAGTTCGTTGCCCGATAATGGTCTATCTAGTTTGCGAGCATTACAAAAACTGTTTTTACAAAATAATAGAATTTCGACAGTAGCTGATCGAGCATTCGTCGGCTTGAATGACTTACAAATCCTTAACTTGTCTACCAACGCGCTGACCGCACTGCCACCAGAGATGTTCCAATCATCGAGGGATATAAAACAAATCTATTTAAATAACAACTCATTGAGTGTGCTTGCTCCTACTCTCTTGGAAGGATTGGACCAATTACAAATATTAGATTTATCTGTTAACGAATTGACAAGTGAATGGATAAATAGAGACACATTCTCAGGATTAGTGCGTCTAATTGTATTGAATTTATCTCATAATAGAATTACTAAAATAGATGCACTATTATTTCAAGATCTAAATAATTTACAGTTTTTGAGTTTGGAGCACAATCACGTTTCCCGTATTGCAGACGGAGCGTTTTCCAATTTGAAAAACTTGCATTCACTCTCATTGGCCCACAACAATATTATTGAAGTTGACAGCAGTCACTTTTCTAATTTGTACGTGCTTAACCAACTATTCCTCGATGGAAATAGAATAACGAAAGTTGACTTACGCTCTTTTGAGAATATTACGAAGTTGCACGATTTGGGTCTTAGTGGAAACCAGTTATCAGATGTACCGGAAGCCATAAAGACGTTGAGATTCTTGACATCCTTAGATTTAGGTATGAACAGAATAACTAAGGTTACGACTTCTCAGTTCGAAGGATTAGACGATTTATATGGTCTGCGGCTTGTCGGAAATAAAATCGAGAAAATATCGAAGGATACATTTGCCGCTCTACCATCTCTGCAAATACTGAATTTGGCCTCAAATAATATTGATCAAATAGACGACGGAGCTTTTTCTTCAAATCAACAATTAAAAGCTATTGGATTAGACGGCAATAAACTAATGGATTTAAAAGGGATTTTTACAAATACGCAACCTCTTGTTTGGTTGAATGTGTCGAATAACGAATTACTTTGGTTTGATTATAGCCACATTCCAACTAACTTAGAATGGATGGATATGCATGAGAACAAAATTGAAAAACTAGAAGATACTTATGGTGTCAAAGAATCATGTAATTTGAAGATGCTCGATGTCAGTTACAATAAAATAAGAAATATTGACGAATTCTCTTTTCCAAGTAGCATCGAAACTGTTGTATTGAATAACAATCAAATAGAAAAAATAAATCCCGGTACTTTCCTACAAAAGTACAACCTGAACAAAGTTATGCTGTATTCAAATAAAATCAAAACATTGGAAGTCGGTGCATTTGCAATTTCTGCTGTACCAGAGGAGAAAGATTTACCGGAGTTCTATATCAGCGAAAATCCATTTGCCTGTGACTGCACAATGGAATGGCTGCAGAGAATTAACCAATTAAGTGATCTCAGACAGCGCCCGAGAGTAATGGATTTAGAAAGCGTAAGGTGCTCTTTAACCCATTCACGAACTAAATCGGACGTTCTTTTACTGGAAGTTAAATCTTCAGAATTTTTATGCGAGTATGATTCACATTGTTTCACCCTGTGCCATTGTTGTGACTTTGACGCCTGTGATTGCAAGATGACTTGTCCAGATAAATGCTCGTGCTATCATGATCTCACCTGGAACTCCAACGTGGTCGATTGTTCGAGTGCCGGCTACGATCACGTACCCGAGCGAATGCCGATGGATGCGACCGAAATATACCTGGACGGAAATGATCTAAAAGAATTGGGAAATCACGTTTTCATTGGTAAAAAACGATTACAAGTTTTGTATCTAAATAACAGCAACATTAACACAATACAAAATAGAACATTTAACGGCATCGAATCATTGAGAGTACTTCATCTGGAAAACAACAACATAGAAGTATTAAGAAACACCCAATTTACTAAGCTTCAGAATTTGATCGAGCTTTATCTGCGAGACAACAAAATAAAAGTAATTGAAAATGATACTTTTAATTACCTGCCCTCACTGGAGTTCTTGGACCTTGACAATAACGGTTATGTTGATTACATGCCGTGGAGAGTCATTACAGACAACAATCCTCGCACGCGTGTCTCTGTAGATGGGAACAACTGGATATGCGATTGTAAAGCCGTTGCTCAGCTGAATCAATGGCTAATAAAAAAATCAAAAGATACCGAAACCATGATGTGCTACTTTGCTCACGGCCAGCCAATGAATAAAACTATCGCGACTGTAGCGAAGGAATGTAAAACAGAGATTACTACCGAAGAGACCGCGATCGAGACTCTGGAACGATTATTCATCAAACCGAATGACGATGTCGAAAATTACATTCCATATATCGCAGCGGGACTGATAATAGCGATTATACTGTTACTGATGTGCGCTCTGCTTTTTATGTTCAGAGAAAACTTTAAGTTATGGATGCATTCAAAGTTCGGAGTAAGAGTTTTTAGTTCCACTTCGAAAGACATGAATGACAATAAAAATAAACGCTTTAACGCATTTTTTGTTTACAATCCACGAGATGAAGACTTCGTGACTCGCGCCGTGAGTTCCCATTTGGAGAATTCGGGGCATTCCTTGTGTTTACAACATAGAGACTTGCAGTTAATAGAAAGACGTTCAAGTGACAGTTTAGTGAGTGCGGCAGAAAGTTCAAAAAGACTGGTGATAGTGCTATCGATAACCTTTTTACAACAAGAATGGTGCGCGTCGGACTCCAAAGACGCCGTACAAAGTGCTATCAACTCAGTGAACGTTAGGCATAGGCGTCAAAAAATCATATTCCTCGTTACGACGGACTTGAGTGCCATAAACATAGACCCTGACTTAAAAGTGTTGCTTAAAACGTGTACAGTGATAGTGTGGGGCGAAAGAAACTGTTGGGAAAAGCTAAATTTTCGGTTACCGGATGTGGACGTGACATTGCCGAATCGGACGCTTCATAACGCGAATCATATTAAAAGTAGTAATAGAGAAGGGTTCGGAAGGCACGGGAACCTAAGGTATACAGCGCCGCCGACGTCGCATGATCCGTGGTATAAGTATGGCATGGCGCCGCCTATATTGATGATGTCAAGTCCTATGCACTCAACGAGTGCGAGTGCTGAGGTGTCGGCACGTAGTACCGAGGACGAGACATGTTCGGTGGCGAGTAGCGAAGGTCGTCCCGACGACCGTCTTCCTCATCACCATAGTTATGTTTCAATTGACAATCATCAGTGTGAGGAGCGACCACTCCGGCCTCCTCAACAGATCCCCATGTCGAACACTAGGCCTAACAATATGAGAAAGACTTACTTCGTTTAGAATAAAGATGTGATGTAGGTATCTTTTAGGTGTAAATAAAATTGTAATTATTTAAAGCATTTATAGCATATCATTTGAACGCTTTTGTTATTAGTTGGTGCTGTATGCTATAAGTGCAAAAGTGAAGACTAGTATTGAATTATAATATAATAAAAGTAAATATTATTTGTATTTGACTATACAGTACTCTAAGTACCTATTAGAAGTATTTTTTTTTTGTGACTACTTAACGTATTTTCCATGGCATTTTTAGTACCTGTCTCCAGTCAGCAAGTATTTCTCTGTAAGCTGTAAATAGTTTAAGTAATCTACATTCCCACTTGCATAATATTTTCAGAAATGAAAATGAAATGTTCCTTATTGACTTTATGACGTTGATCACAGCAGGTAATATATAAATTAATAATTTGTGATAACATTAGGTACTTATGTTGAAGACTACAATATAAAGTGAGAGTGGCGTTGTATGAAATTGAATGAATGTGTATAATATTTGTATAAAAAAATGTAAAATATCGTCGAAGAACTGAAATGTACCCTAGTCAATTGTAAATACCTAATTATTAAGATTAAAAGTAAAAATAATTTTGTGATGTAATTTTTAGGTAGAAGAGAACAAATTCGTATTTATTACGCTTCCAGTTGCTGAATATGAATAAATGAATATTTTTGACTACTATATTGCTTTTCATTACTATATACTCAAAGAAATCGACAAAATATCTTTATCAATTAATAATACTTAAATTGAACATTGAATAAATACACACTGGACAATCCATTGTATATTTTTGCAATCGATATAAAAATTCAATTTGCATCAATATATGAACTAACTGATAATTCAAGGTGAACTTATATCAAATCTAGATTTAATGGTCTTAAATTTAGATTTAAACTTCGATCCAAGTGATCCTAAAAGCAGACCCATAATGAAATGATATTAATTCAATAGATAAAACAGTGATATAACTTATTCGTCTTAATATTTCAAACTCTATTAAAAGTCCTATCTAGGATCTGAACATATGATTGAATAGGGGCGAGCGTGAACTTTTTCATCGATATAATCAATTTACCGAATCGCTTTGTTCGCCCATCCACAGTTGAATGTATAAATATTTATTTTATCTAAATTGATCGCTGGATAAGATCACGCCCGGGTCCGTACGATTTTAATTTAAAAAGCGCCCGCGACAGTGCGCGCGCGCCGAATGCCCGCTGCGAAACTATAAATCATCGTCTGACCGGCCCTGGGATGAATAAACAGCATTTTAATTGACTTTTGATTACACTCCGATGCGATGTCTCTTCATTGTTAAGTAGTCGCACGCAAGTAGAGCAATTGGTTATGTCTCCTGTTCAAACATGCCATGATCCATGAGCTGATATGTTACTGAAACGTTGCTAATAATTTACTGCCTTGCATCAGCCATGTGTTTTATCAGACAATGCTTTTGTATAGTGATAAGAATAGGTAATAATGCATAAATACTTAGAATTTAAATCACTATCTACTTTGCGATTGGATTTGCTGTTATAGGTATTAGAGTCGAAGGCACTATTACTAAATAAATAATAATAATGATTTATTTCGGACGTAGACCATATAGTATTTATACACAATTCACAATTCAAAAAATTCACAATAATTTGTATAAAATTATGTCAAATATAATAATAAAAAAAAAAACTAAATAAAGTTTTAAAATAAAGTTTTAAAGCTGTTTTGCAACGTGGTGAATTGATTCACATTACAATGAGCGGTAGTTCAACGTACCGTATGTTTTAAATAAAGGAAGGTACTATTAATTTATAATACTAGAACCTACTTTACTTTAATTTAGGAATCCAAAATTTCAATTTATATACTTTATAGGTTCTGTTTTAGATCATAATTCAAATGATTTCCCCACTACTGTTAGATTAATTAAACTTTATGTAGAGTCAGAATTTACTGTCATATACAGCAATACATCAAATACACCACAGAATAAGAAATAGAACCAGTATTAACACAATATATGAAGTGGACACAGACACACCCTTACACGGTTCTAAACAAGCTTTACTGTGCGAAGCTTTCCATAGCTCATGTTGCCGTTGCATGTTTTTTAAAAGAGAGAGAGATCTATTAAAAAACGTGCAACTGCGGGTGCTTAAGAAAATTTTACTTTTGGAAAAGAATTGGAGATTTAGGGATTATTGTTCTATGTCTACTATAGTCAGAAGGTATACTTCGAAGTGAAAATATGAAGTTACAGTCAAAAGTGTAGAATTTTTCTTCGTATTCCATAAAATTTCACCGGTCAGACCAGGGGTACCGCCGAAGCTCTAGCCGATTACCATCGGATTTTTGATTGCGAAATCTCATTTTAGCGTAATTTTCATTAATTGCGAATTTCAGCTTAGATTTATGGTACTTATGATTAGCTTAGCTGGTAGACACCCTAGAGCTCTACCGAATAAGCTAAAGAAGTTTGTCAATAACTAAAACGTAAGACCTATTTTTCGATGGTAATCGGCATTAGCTTCGGCGGTAGGTTCCCAGGAACTATACAGCCGAAGCTGAAGCCGATTACCATCGGTAATTTGATTGTGAAAATCAAACTTCAACTTAGATTTATGCTATTTATGTTTAGCTTAGTTGGTAGAACCGATGGAGCTCTACCGACTAAGCTAAGATGTTTGGTAAAAATATGACCTATTTTTCGAATCAAAATATTCGATGGTAATCGGCTCCACCTTCGGCGGTAGGGCCCCTGGCCGATCAAAATTATTCTACTCTCCATTTACTACACAATTAAGTCAAATGATAACTTGTTTTTGTCATAGACATAAAGCGCAGTGAACGTATTGAACGAAAAAACTAGAAGTTTTGGCGAATTTTTCGGCTCTTGATTTAATTGACAAATAGCAGTCTAAATCTCCGATAACAAGAAGAAGAAGTATAATTATATATGTTGACTTTGTTTTTTGTGTTAGGAAAAACAACACTTCACCGCACAGAGCATAACTACAACTAAACCTTCCTAAGAATATACGTTTTTGTAAGGCCATTCCGTCGCAGAGTCACCAACTAAGCAGTCACATCCTTAGGCTGACTATTGGCATAAATATAAAAAAAAAAACGTTGTAATTGGCGAGAACATCAAAAACGCCATAAAGAAAATTGTATTGTGTTGATACTATTTAGATAATATATTAAGTGTCTAATTTCATCCTTTGCGGGATCAAATTAAGGGGTGTAACACAAGTGGAACGTACCTAACTTTCATTATTGTCTGCAATCGATTCACGACACTGATACCAATCTCAATGAGTCAATTCGCTATCAAACCGTCCGATGACAATAAACAACTTAATCAGTATAATTTGTGTAACACTATCTTGAAAGAAATGGGAACGTGGAACGTTGTTTCGTTTAGTGAAGCTATCTACTCGCTTGGTATGTCACAGTACGGGCACGGGTCATCTATTTGCGCCAACACTGCTCCGTGTAGACTACTCATCACCTTTTTTCCTCATGCAATACGATACCCGATCGTTTATTGTCGTCGAGCTATTCGAAACCCGTTCTAAATGGATTCGAGACATCTTGAACTTAGGTGGGAAATATCCGAAGTCGAGGTGACAATTGATTATGTGCCTCGATGAGACAAAAAGTGGAATTGCTCGATTAGTTATGTCGTCGGATCGCGTAGGCAGAGTGGAAACAATAGATTGGTTCTGCTTTATGATTCTATAAACGTTTATGTCCCTATAAACGACCTTTTAGCTTTTGGTAAAGTAAGATTGTGATGTTATCGGGCTCAAGACAGGTTTATTACGAAAGTGTTGATGACTGCTCTTAGGAAAATGGTATAATAAAATAAAGTTTTAAAGCTGTTTTGCAACGTGGTGAATTGATTCCCATTACAATGAGTGGAAGTTCAACGTAACGTATGTTTTAAATTTAACAAACTGCCGTTGTGTTTGTACAGCACATCATAATTTTATTAATAAATAATAGTTGTGGAACGGTAATCGTGACTGCCTATAGCTATACAATATCGTAAAAGTTAGAGAAAGAGCCCGCTAATGTAATATTTTAACGAATTATCGATAGCTCTGCGTAGGACGATGGGATGTCATATAATAAACTGTTCCGTTATGGCTTTATTTGTGTAAATAAATGAATATTTACATCCAAGATCACTGGATGATAATCATCTTAATGATTATTAAACATAGAGTAACAGTAACTGTTATACATATTTTATAATACTAAATAACAGGTTTTCCATAAAATGTATTTTAAACTAATTTATAATACCTATGTAACAAATTCCAAATCCTGCTCCTACTAATTTCTTATAATTAATTTCGTTGTGAATTTCTAGGCAGCGGTAGTTTTACCCCTCGTGATTATCTATGTCTACTTCATTAATTGTTGATTGCTTTTTTGGTGGTTGTTGTTAATCTTGGCTACACAGGAGACAGAGGTAGGAATGTGTGGTGGGTTTGTCCCGATACATAGTTATATTATTCATTTACTTAGGCCTCTCAGACATTGGTTGTTTTTTTTGCATTACTATGCGAGGTTAGTACGATGTGTTATATTAGCATTCTGTATTTGACTTTAATGGACAACTCATTGCTAGGACTAACTAGAATTGGTGAAGAAGTACAGATTTCTAGTTACGAAGACAATTTGAAATATGTATATTTTTTAAATAGAAAAAATATCAACGAGAATTAAATACTTTCTAAGGCTATTCTAGATGCTAGGTAGATGTTTTCACCACGTGTTTCATGTACATTCGTAGTATTTTTTGTTTTATAAACCGTGCAAATGACATACATTATTTGGACTTAACGTAGGAAATCATTTAACTTTCTCTAACGATCAAAATTGACAATTTAGTACATTTAGTTACACTGCAGTCACACATAATTTGCTTTGTGATTACAGTTTTATAGAGCGTAGAATAATAATATTGGTGCTATCATACAATGTGTGCTTACGTTGCAGTCATAATATAGAAATAAAATTTAGATTTTTGCATATAGGGTTAATTTTTTTCATTTTTAGGATTACATTTTCATAGGTGGTTAATTTTATAAATGAATTAAAAAAATATTATTCAGTTACTATAAATAATAAACAAACGTGACAATAGTAAAAATGTAAATAGAGAAATAATTTTGTTTATGGGTTACGACTGTGTCACCAAAGAGTTGTTTCATAGAATGAAATTTGTGTCTTGTACCCTGGATGCACACAAACGTATATAATTAATAAATTTAAAGTGGCCGGAATAATTGCGATTATGATTTTTAGGGTTCCGAACCTCAAAAGGAAAAACGGAACCCTTATAAGATCACTTTGTTGTCCGTCTGTCTGTCTGTCTGTCTGTCTGTCTGTCTGTCTGTCTGTCTGTCTGTCTGTCTTTCAAGAATTTCTATGTCGAGAATGCGTGGAGGTATCAAGCTGAAATTTGAACTGTATACTCAGGTCTACGGTCCCATGAAGTTAAAAAAAAATCAAACTGCTAAGTTTACGTAGAAAAAAGTTACGGCCGTTTATTCAGCAAAAAACGCATATTTCGACACACTCAAGGGAATCAAAACCTATAGGGTACTTCCCGTTGACCTAGAACTATGAAATTTGGCAAGTAACATCGTTATAGACTACAAGTACAGGAATAAATCTAAAAACTATACATTTGTAAATAGATCTTAAAAAATAGGGGGTCTATATTTTATATAGGGTGTCGAAATTTCAAATTGAAACTACTAGTTCAAATGGGGTATCATATGAAAGGGCTTGATGTACACATTGCAAAATATATTTTATTTATTTTTTTCGACGCATTATTTCTTATTTATAATGAAAAATATCAAATTTAATAATGATACTTCGGAACCCTCGGTGGGCGAGTCCGACTCGCACTTGTCCGGTTTTTTTATTTTAACCAATCCATCACGGTGCTGAGGGATCTGTCCAAGTGGTTCACCAATGTCACTAGCAATGTTCTCACCAAGGGGTTTGTCTACAGAACTTTATTATTAGTTCTGTGGATTTGTCAATGGCGGACATCTGAGGTGCGAAGACTCCATCAACAGATGTAAAAGAGATCTCTGATTTCGTTGTAGCGGCGAGTTTTGCCACTAGTTTTGCAGCAGAAAGCGTGACTTAGAAGTTGTCACTGCCGCAGCCATCACCTGATTTTGGGATAGAGAGTGGAGTTCTGTGATAACGCAGTGCAGTGCAATTAGTATTAATTTCTTTTTACTTAAAGATTCAGAACTTTAAGATTTTGTTCACTTTTCTCTAGATTCCATGATCAGATCATATTGAAAATTATATGAGATTACCGTGGGAGTGTTCTCTTTAGAGTTGATTCGTAAAAAAAAACACATTGATTAGTTTATAATAGAAATACCTCGAGAATCAATAAAATTTATATAGGAGCACCATTGATGCATACCAAAATAATTTTGAAATCTTGTTTTGAAAAAAATGATCTCCTTTTGCCGTGTCTACTAAACTATATCTGATTCTACTATAAATTTTCTTGTTTCTAGCTTTTTTGTTCTCATTGCTCTGATAGTTCTGTCCATTCCAACCTCTCATAAAAATCATATCTGCTTATGTGTAGCTTCAATATCGTCGACTCAGATTTTGTTTTATAACGTGTATCGCCGCGTTATATAATATAATAAACATTCTTAGATGTAGGTATTTAGACCTTGATTAGTTAGGACTTTTCTCTATATACTGTCTATTTATTTATTAATTATTTTAATAGAAGTGAAGAAAAAACTAAGTACCCCAGATTATGCGCTCGGAGAAATCTGAAATTTGGCATAGTTATAGTTTTTATAACGACAAGGAATGCAAATAAATTTAATTTACCTCTATAGTTACTTTATTAAATTACGGTTAAATTTCAACCAATGAGCGACAACTAGGTATAGGTATAATCATATAGATATACTTTTTTCTTTTGTTCCAATTTATCATGGCATAAAATAACAGTAGTAGATACATTAATATTATAGACAACTATTTATAGCTTTGGCCAATGCTCAAGAGCCCATGTTTGTAATTATTAGGGCTGCAGCTGCTTCCGCCGGTGGGAGGAGTCGGACTTTTTTTTAATAAATGTTCCATCGTTATTGGGCAAAGGAAACAGGCGAGGAATTACAAATTTAAATTCGCTAAGGAAATAGTGAGCGACCGTGTTGAAGGCAAGGAATGTCTCGCATATGTTCCTTATCGTAATGAGGTCGTTAGGTTTTTATCGGAATAACTACGGAACCGCGGTGTTTTTTCGGAATGTTTACATAATTAAAATGTCTGCATAAGAATAACAATGCGTTCAGATTGCCATTGTTTCAGATAAATATCGATAAATGTTTGTCTGCTGCACTCCCTTAATTTACTGACAAGCTTCTGAGGTAGCTATAAAAGAATTAATGATTAGATAATATCAATGCAAACTTGATCTACTAATTTCAATCAAGTTAGTGGAAGAAATGAAATCGGAAGAAAAAGAAAAGTGTGACTATGAAAAATAAAAGAGCCAGGGCTCATGTCAATCCTTTCTAACTCTAGAAACTTGAAATATATCTCAGGAAGTTATTTGGATTAGATGAAATGACAGCATAGTAATATTCTTGACTATACTTTCCAAGTTGCAGTATAACTTTTATTAGGTTAAGATAAAACAACGAAAAGAAAATTATATACAACCATACCCCGGCCACTCCATACAAATGTTGAGTCGCTAACTACTACATAAGGACGTCTGTGCAGAGCGTGAATGAGTTTGTGTGCGTGAGGCGCTATACAAATTGTTCCATATTCGTTTCAGAAGGGTGAGGTCGATACGAGAGAGCGGCAGGGAGTGACATACTGTACATAATATTATTACATATACTGTGATACAACTTCGAAATATATATAGGTATATATTTAAAAAATATTTCTCTGAAACTGAATAACATTAATACTATGTTAACTAAACACGCCGTGTAGCGGTGTAGCTGAAAATATTATCAATTTGTCACAGTACGATAAATACAAGAACTCAGTTTCAGCGTCATCAAACGATGCATGATTTTAAATACCTACGTACCTACATGAAGTATCTACCTATTTCTAATTGACTTGAAGACCTTTACAAAAGGATTTCATGTTTTTTACTTTAACATATTTGTAGAGGCAGAAATCCGGCAAAGTAAAGTAAAAGATTAGGTAGGTGTGAGAATGTAAAAAAATAATGTCCTAAAAATGGCAACAATAATGAAATAAACGCATGGAAGGAGAAAACACACGCGGGCGACCATGAATATGGTAAGAAAAGAAGATTGCATAATTATCAAATCTGTCTATAATGTATTTATTTTATAGTCGAATCTAGGATATGATTATTAATTAATTATGATTATTAATAATATATATGATTCTGTTTTGTAGAGCAATATCTTTTTGACATCAATTTCGCTGATCGTGATTGATACGTTGGGGGGTTTTTAATTTCCTTTTTATTTGATAGCAGAATAAAAAAATATATTTGGCTAATACCAATTGTATTCCCAGTTACTAGATAAAGATTTTTCTAACTAGTATTTCTCACGACACGACATTGGCGGTTCTACAAAACTTTGCTTCCGCGAACTCTCAAATTGAAACATTTAATGCTATCTATGTTTTATGAAAATACAATCTAATTATAGAAAACTGATATTAATGGTATAAATAAATTAGATTTTACACAAAAAAATAAATAAATATAGAAAACTTAT
Source organism: Hypsopygia costalis (assembly GCA_937001555.2). Lineage (NCBI taxonomy): Eukaryota > Metazoa > Arthropoda > Insecta > Lepidoptera > Pyralidae > Hypsopygia > Hypsopygia costalis. The sequence goes on from OW443335.2 coordinate 9,839,794, forward strand.
TTAAGTTATAAAACTAAAATTATTTATAATATCTTAAAATTAAATTTAAAATAAAATTCATACAACTACATTAAAAACTAAAATTAAAATAAAATACACAAAAAAAAAAATACTACCTATATTAATTGTCCCAACAATTTTCGGCGATTGTGGCCAAAAGGCTGACCGCAATCCACGCTGTATAGCGATGGAAATATTTTGGCCTAGATATTGGCCAGCCCTTTGGTCACCCAAAGTCAAGACCAGACTAGTATTTTATATTCAAATTATCAATAATCTTTAGGAAATACAAGTTGTTTAGACCTCGAATATTAGAAATGTATTAAGATTTTTACGAGCAAACAAAACATTATTATGATATAAATTTACCTACTAACTAAATTAACTAAATATAAACTAATCTTAAAACACAAACAGTATATACAATACTAGATATTTAACATTTAAATTGAAGTTTTTAATGAATATGTTTATAATCTCAAATCATTTTCAATCAACAACGTTTACTGAGGTTTTACGATGAAGATAATCGGTCGAAGTCAGATATCTCCACGTCCACTGCACAGATTAATCTTTTTAGATACACACAGGCTCCGTCATAATTATCTTTTTTCATCATAAATTGTTAATAGAGTAAATTCTCGAAACTGGTTACTACATTCCGTTGGGTATACCGATCTGTGAAGAAAGAAAAAACACTTTCACTTTTTTTATTTAATTATATAAAAAACTAAATTCTACAAAGTTACTTATGTATTTACCCAATTTAAATTTTGAATTAGTTTAAAAATGAAAAAAATTGATTCATTCACAAAAACTCCCTAGGTGGGATTTGTACCCACGACCTCGCGTATAACGTGAATTTTTCGATTTTTAAAATATTTATAATATTCTGGCAAGTTGGCCGACATCAACGTCAATAAATATGTATTATTAAATTTTGAATTTGAGAAACCTTACACTTATATGCCCCTTCACAGCCGCTGTACTGACTTCTTTAGTTTGTTTTTCACAATTATTACTCTTATACACGTGTTACAAAATATTACAGAAAATATCATTAAAATATTTTTGACGTATCTGTCTTTGATACCTATTATTAGTGGTTTCCGTTAAAACTCCATAGCGTTACTTGGGTGGTTTCGAGATCGGACTCTGATAACTGATTTAATTTTAATTATTATCATTGATCAAGGGTGAGGTAACCCCTAATTCTATTTCTAACGTAGGCACCGTAGCTCGAACATCTGTAAGCCATTACTCATACAAATCCAAGGTATTAGTGTTATCTCGAACCGAGGAAGGGTCTGAAAGGAATGCGAGATTTTTTGGGATAAACTGTGGGATAGATTTGCGTAGATAATAATGTAAGGACGTGCTAAGCACGCAGGCGCCGAGATAACGGATGCATTAGGTAAGTAAATATAATAAATACTTTTGACCGTACCGAGTGTGACATGTTATTTGTTGTGAGGGTTTTATTCCGGACGCTTTAAGGTTGAAAATTGAATATCGTCGAATAAGGAATTTTCTTGGAATAATGGAGTTAAATAGCAGTGACGTTAATGAGACGCAGATATTTTCTCATTGTTATTAAACTTCCAAAAGGAGCTATATTTATGGATATTGTTTATTTAGGTACTCGTCGTTGACTTCAGATAATGTTAATTCATTTTCAGTTAGTTTCTTTCATATAAGTCTAGATCTTTGAATTTAATGTTTACAATGTTTTTAGATAAAATTTTATTAGGCTTGTATTGATAATATATTAATTAAGATACACTTGTTGTTAATTGAAGTATGTATGTATGTTAATGATTTACATGAATATTCTGCACAAAATGACAATACAAAAGCACCAAAATCTCATATGTGGTTTAAAAGTATAAAGGGCAGAAATAAACAGAAATAACGACCTTATACTATTTAGATATTAATAACCACTTAATATGGGAAAGTAAGCCATCATGTGGCTCTTAATTTCAAGTGGAAGTACCATCAGTTCTAAATTCGAGCCAAAATTGGACATATGCGTGTAGGGTTGCACAGAGTTGCACTTGTCTCGTGGATAAAAAGCGGGTGTTATTGAATATGCTGATTAGTGAATATGGTACGGAACCAACAAACAATATCTAGTTCGTTAAAATCGACCCCGAAGCCGGTTACAATGTGATCAGGACAAAGAAGCAGTGAAGTCGATTGATAATTAATTCTTTAAAAAAAAAATCGAATTAAGAATATGGTTATTACTTAATCTTTTGTTTGAGAAAATTTGGATTTTATTTATCGGAATATCAATACGTTTATTTTACTAGTTTATATACGGTATCTAGAATGAGATCGTAGGTACCGAATACTAGAAATGTTATTTTTAATTACATTATAAAAGTAGCCTTATAAAGACAACCTTTAAAAATCGAAGCATTTATTTGATAAAATTTCCACCAGTTCAATAATTAAATTAAGGACATTTGTTAGATATGGATTGCAGTTGTTTGATAATTTCTGTTATCAACTCAATACAGAGTTAACAGGAAATGTGATTTCCATTACGTTTTAGTAGGTATAGAGAAGAATAATGAGAGCGAAAAATATGTAGAAATCTTTAAAACAAGTTTGCTATATTTTTTTTTCCATGCATTAAACTATTTAACTTATTTTTATTCCATGACGAGTTAAGCTATTTAACACATTCTTGTTCCATGACCACATCGGACTTTGTTCTACGGATGAGTCTGCATGCATCTGGTTTTACAGATAGGAAAAATCCTGGGGAAAACACAGAGAGATGACCATAGTGGCCGCGGTGGATGCATGCATCAAGTTAACTGTATTAGGTATAGTAAGCAGGTGTCGGCAGGTTTTAGTAGATCTTATGAACTAGCTGGTGATGCAGCACTTAAATAATTACTCAAGTTGCATATAAACTTGATTAACTACAGAAAAGTAACATAAAAATAAAAGCACATTCTACGAAGGTTGGTGGAAGGTGAAGGAAGAAAGAAAAAGTAAGTACAGCCAGGCGATCTGCTAACATCGATGTTAGTAGCTTGAGAGATTTTTGGCGCCTACCTCCCAGTTACACCTTCGTGGACAGTTTGTGTAATGGTACAAATAACCAAACATCAATGTATGAATCCGAATCTCTCTTGACGAGACCACTCTACAGGTTTATTGTCCAATTGGGAACCCCGAGAAACGCCCTGCGCGCTCCATCCACCGTTCCCTTTGCTTTTCGCCGCCACAATGCTCCTCCGAATTATTCTAGCTTTTTATTTCGGTCACGGTCCTTGAATTACGTAATTAGCGGTAGCTTATTGGAACTTTGGGGAGTTCTGTCGCTTCAAATGTGATTAAGTGCCTACCGAATAAAGAATTAGACAATTTTATTACAGTGCTTGCTGTAATTTACCTCTAATTATGAGACCGTTCTGACCTCTGGCTACTTAGACATTCAGATTATTTATTGCGTCATTGTGCACACTTGTTGTAGTGTTAATAAAAAATTCAATTAATAACAAGCGACCACAAGTGCGACCTACATCATTCATACGTTATTGTCCCTGTCTCGACTTCTGCGTAACCCCAATGCGTATTGTATTATTTCAAACGGTCCCCTATAAATAAAATGCACATTTGGTGTAGAGCTCGTAACAAAAGATTAAAAAAGCGAGTCGCATAAAAAACATCCGCGGTTATCTATTAGTATCTAGTTAGAGTTACACGTACAGATGTTACAAAAATAATAATCCCTCGGCGCAGCGCGCTGACACGGCCGCTACTTGTGACTCGACTTGAAAAAACATTTCCTTTACCTGAACTGCTCGTCTATGACAGGGGGATTTGTTCCGTTAAATAAATATACCCACTAAAATAGTCCTAAGCACCCTACTGAATAGCAACAAATTGATATTTTTAAAGGTTTTGTCAATATTTGAGAAGTAACTGTTATAGATAGTTTCAAGAATGCCTGCTTAAGTAGCTGATTGGCATTACCGTGACTGCTGTTTTTTCACACGCTTTTATTTCGTTTAGAGGCCAGTGTTTTCAAGCAGCCCTAAGACCACTTACTTGGCTTAATGATTGTCATTTAATGACAACAGCCAGCACCAACGTCTTAACGTGACCTCCGAAGCACGGTGGAGCTCGAGATAAATAATAGCTCATCCATAAGCTACGGTCGACATTGCTTAATTTGCGTGTTCGATTAGACTGACACGCGCACGGCACAACGACGCCATCGAGCTCCTCCATCAACCTCTACCTTCATTTTTATTTATTTAGACATCTATTTTTCAGCTGCTTGTAGGTCAATTTAGTAGCTTGTTAAATAAATGTTTTTTTTTTCTGTTTTATATTCTGAATATATATTCTAAATGATATATCGCACGCTTAATAATAAAAAGATGTAACTCAAAATTCGTGAATATCGAGATTTTCAAAGAAAACGCATTAATGCGATGAAAAGAATACGCAGACTTCGACAGCGGCTCACTTCCGATCAAAGTGAGCGAGACACGAGATCGTTGTTCTCTTTTCAATTAATATGATTGGTTAAGTTGGTTCTAAAAAAGTGGCGTGATTCAGTGATCCACCGGCAGTGAGTGAAGGAGGAAGTGTCGTCGTTTGGGGTAAAATTCAATCATTCAGTTTTGGATTAAAAGGTAACTATTACTAATTTCATTGCTTAAAACTAAAATGAATTATTTTTGGGATACTTCGTTTTCTTCGAAAACTAATTCATTAATATTTGGGAGCATTAGGAATTAATTCGGTTTTGTTTTAAAAATGCAGTATCAACTACAGAATTAACATGTAATACACCACTATTGACTAAAAAATTGCGCATTAGCTACTGGAGTAACCAACTATACATCACTTTTTTGTGAAGAAATATCAAATATTATAAATATAAATTTGGTTTACTTCTTTTTTTTATTTAAAATTACCAAAAATTGCTGAAATTATTCAACGTTAATATAATAATTTATATTAAATATAAGAAAACATAATTACTTATTAAGTAAATTTTTAATGTTATTATTTTTTATTCCGTAGATTAAAAAAATGTCGTCGTCCTGGAGATCCAGGAAAATTCTGGGTTTGATTTCCGATACGAAGAGTAATTCTAAAAGTGAAGAATTAGAAGATATTGATAGAACAGGTTGTGAAAAGGTCAGAAATTTATGTATTAAATATATTTTACTTTAAAATTACTTAATTATGTTATATTTACATATTTTTAAACTATTACAATACACTGTAACACAATAAATTACCACACACGCATCACGCATGTAAACAAATTTATTAATCAATAACAGATGGCTTTGTCAGTACTTTACATCACGGTATTGTTGCTTTTCCGTTTGCATGAGTATCCACTGAGATTTTTAAGATGTTACCTAAGCTTAAGTTGGCTTCATGCTTCTACTACTATAAGTACGTACCTACGTACGTACTGGGTTTCGCCCGCTACCTATTATTGTGCCACTGTCTGTACTCGTAGTGAACTCAGCACTTAGCATGCTGTACCAGTGTCTTGAACTTACTTTAGAATACAAGAACAGACGGACTGTTGATCTAGGTTTTTTTACCGTGACAACTTAAACTGATTAGTAACAATGATTAGACCGACTAAAAAGTATTTTTTTTTTGTTCTTACAGACAAAAATAAATGTTGAAATTGAAGAACATCAAGAAAATATCTTTCTAGTGCCCAACTCAACAACTGAAGAGCAAAACATGGTACCAAGATACCACGATGAAGATAAGTACACAGGTCTTGTACCCGACTATAGGAGTGATGCAACTCTGAGTGAAAATGAAAATATAGGGGAAACTGACAACCCAAAGCTTAATGATCAGGCCTCTCACAATTCGGAAAATTTGACAGTCTCAGCCAGTCACAGTAATCGTTTGCGAACCTATAGCTCGTCGTCTTCAAGCTCTTCTTCATCTAGTTCCAGTTCTTCTAGTTCATCTTCGTCATCAAGCTCATCAAAATCCCACAGTGAAAACCCTAAAGAAAATTTCGGATTACGGAATATTCAGGCAGAACATGAGGAAAACATACCATCTTCAACTTCAACACAGGAAAGAGAGCGCAGAAATAATAAAAATGTGCCTAATTACAGTATTTCTCCTATTTACACTGATGAATGTGACGTTGATCTCAATGATGATGACCCCACTATTGATTTTAATACAATTTTACTTCATACTGCTGTCCAAAAGAAAAATTTTCTGTTTGGTGATGCATCCTGCTCTGATTCAGACTATAGTACAGAAGAAAATAATCGAAGAGGTCGCAAAACGAGGCTGACAGTGTTCATAGCTTGATCGAAAGAGAGGTGAAGAAATACTTAAAGTCTGGGTCAATCTACAATCCAGACCAATATGTTACAATAATAAAAATGGCAAAAAAGTACACCTCCGATTAATGTACATGAGTTAACGTTTGAATCATTTTTGAACTTCAAAACGCTTCAGGAGGAATGGGGCTATAATTTTAATATTGACACTGATGGAAAGACCGTAAACTGGAACGATATTAAGGTTTTGCAAATGGTAAAATCAGAGCCACTGAGCTTTTACTACAAGACTTCATTCAGTGATGCTACATTTGAAAAAGTTGATGTTAGGAATAAAGGGAAGAAAATGACTTCAATATCCGAAATTCATTTAACAAAAGCTTATAGTGAAAAGCAACAACTTAGTGATAATAAAAAAAAAGATTTAAAAGAATTAATAACAAAGAAGTTGATTCCTTCCTTTTATTCAATTTTCTATAATTCAATAATTTAAGTTAGATGCTTGTTGTAATGTAAAAAACAAATTGCTACTATCAACTACAAATAAGTAGGTGATGGTATCAAATTGTTTAGTAATAAGTACCCACATACGTACAATAATAAGAGGGACTGATTACCTGATTAGTATGTAGAATTCAAAAAGACTTACTTTTTATAAAGAATTTACTTAGTATTTTGTTATTTTTGAAGAAAACTTTTTTTTGAATAGGTATTACCTATTAGTAAATATTTTATTATTCTTGTGATAAAAACAAGAGACTGATGTGATTCGTTAGTATCAACCTCACATCAAGCTACGCTCTTGGTGTCCGCAACCAAACAACCTTTCGTCGTACGCGCAAAGATTTAAAATTGCTTGTGAAAATTTGCACCAAGCGGGTAGCTTGATGTGACAATGACTGTACGAGTTTATATAATTATTTAGAAATTTAAGTCTAACTTCTGAGAAAGAAATTTACTAACTATTATTTTGTTCAATTTAATTAGTCATATTTTGATTGTTATGACACAATATGAGACCATTGTTGTTAAATTCACGAAAATTTACATTAAAATTCATGTTTAAATGTTATGGAAACTTTGTTTAATTTTAAACGAAAGATTATTCTTAGATAAAATATTTTTTTAATTCTAATTATAAAACCCTAATTTGAATAATTAAAAAAAGAAATTATGTCAAATGCTATCAAAACTGAAAATTTTGTTTTAAAACTAAACTGATTATTTTCTACTTAATTCACGATTTTTTTAATATCATGAATATAATTTTCGCATAAACAGATTTAACTCAAAACTTTTTTTTTAACGTTGAATTTATCTAACTAATTTAGATTTTACCGTAATATTTCTATTATTACTTAAATCACTACAGTTTAACCTAATAATATCAGCAGTTGAAGTAGGATAAAACATTATAAATAATTTTTTATTTGCATCCAAAGACGCCACGGAAAAAGTGCAAAACTTTAAAACGCTATTCCCAAAAGTTGTCATTTTTGTATTACATCTTTTTATTATTAAGCGTGCGATATGTATAATAGTATTACATGTATGTATCCCTTGCACACTAATAACTCTATGTATTAACTAACCAACCATATATTACTATATATAACTTTAATTAACAAAATGCTAAATTTCATTACATTTTCGTCAAGTTTTCGATTATGCGAAACTGTTCATAATGCTTATATCTACTTGTATTATATATCCGTGTAAAATTACTCGTACAAACTTCCTACCAGAGAACATAGTATAGACATTTAGCTTATGCGCATAGATTTAAATTGTGATTTCGCAACTCAACCCTCTACAACATTTGCTGCCTAAAACGCACCTGCGATTTAATAAATAGGTACACAATATTTTTTCGACCTAAAAAAAATCTCACGGTAAAAAGAAACAGATCAGTCAGTAGCAACAAGTTCGATGTTATTTCCTGTTTCATAACGCCCATATGCAATTGCCAACAAATCTCTTACGAAAATATCACGTTACACTATTGACTATTGAGCTCTGATGCTCAAGCTTTGGGAGATTCGGGGTGCTTCTTTATGTTTTTGGGTCGAGATATTAAATGTCTGCGGTAGAGGGCAATTAATGGTGAATGACTGAATGCACAAAAGACCCTCGTTCAGTGGGCGTGAGCGAGTTCCGACCGGAAAAGTTCGATCGCGATTCACGATTCACATTGTAACTCGATATCGTATGAAGTATGAACCACCTGTAGCATAGAAATCTGCAAATATCTCTGAAATAAACGTATGCGAATCTTTTTTGTACACATTTTGCATCATCAAACGTTTATAAGATGAAAAAATATAACAAAACGGAACTACGAATTTCCGTGTTTCGGCTCTAAATGATAGTTTCAAAATTGCGAAATTTAAAAGAAAAACGTTATTCCAATAAGGTAATCGTTAATAAAATATATATGTACATAAATAACAAAATAAACAAGTGTGCCAATTCCCTCGCTTATTACCGATGGTGATTTATATGTGGGATGACATTTAATATTGAGGTGATAAATTTTTAATATAGTGTGCGCGGGCGCAGTGCGCCGCGGTCGCCTTGTGGGGGGTTAAGCGAATACCATGGCGTGCCTTTCGGGTCGTATATTACGCTTTAATAGGCACCCTTAAAAGAACTTACATTTAATTACCTAATCTTTAATATCTAGACTATAGGAGGTCCAGGATGATACATTGTAAATTGGACACGTTTTCGGACTATCGGCGGTATTAGCTAATTAATTATGTTATTTAAACCTGCAGATTTTGTATTGTATTGGAGCATGAACTGTGCTGGTGTAGTCTCATTTTTTCCAGGGTTGATTTTTATTTTATTTTGAGGGAAAATTTGATAATGTTTCTTATCATATATATACATTTAAAATGTATTTATTGTTTTTTATTATACATATAAAATATAAGACACCTTGGGATAATTATTCTGCCTCAGATTTTCTTTATGCCCTTTTGCGTTTCTCTTGTATTAGGGTGTGTGTTTATCGCCTACACTATTGTCTTTTAATAGATAGATAGATAAAATTTTTATTTGTATACTGAACCACTCAAAATTCAGAAACTTACAATAATTCTAATATTAAAACAGAATTCGGAACACAACCTATGTATATTGGTCATTCTTATTATTGGTCAGATTTGATAGTACTGATAACGGTACATAGAATTTTAGAAGTAGCTTTAATTTTGTTGTTATTAGAATTACTAAGTAGTATTTGGATATAGACAAAAGTAATCTAAGTGCAAGTTATGATAATGTTGCACTGGATGAGCGAAACCTTTATCGTTTATGTACGAATACATTATACGGTACAAATCCAACGAAAACATTTTCAAAACCACATCTATTTGGGTGTTCCACTAATCGTATACGGTATACAACTCATAAAACTTACTCATAACAAAAATGAGATTATAGTCCTGTTTCGAACAGTCCCGGAGATTGTTCGGCGTTTGAGGTGAAATTCATTAAAATTCACTACGGGTGTCTTAACTTCTCTACCATACCGATATTAAACAGGATTTTGGAGTCAAGTGTCATTCTGATAGTGGTTTTAGTTTCTTAATATTTAAATTTATATTTTTAATTTGTTCATAGCTAATAAATATTTGGATATCAAGACGGCAATAAAAGTCATTTTTACCGACTACGTGTTACATATACGTTGTTATTTGCATTTCAATTTATAGTCACAAAATAAAGTATAATAAAGTCAGTGATCTGTATTTTTTTAACAAAATTTTGGCATTCTAGCCCCGCCTATTACGTAGGATGTGACAACATCAAATATCAATCTTCTTAGTATTTGGAATGTAAAGTATAAGGTGTTGGTTGATGATTCACATATACGACTTTTTGATCTTATTAAAATTCTTGTACCTACTCATTATATTAAGGGCGTGTGCGTATTTTATCCATCTACCCACTGTTAAGTAGAGAAACTATTAAATAATTTTAATAATGAAAATTCTTTTAATTTATTAATTATCAAACTTTCTTTCATAATTACAATAATAATTATTTACTTATTTTTTACATTAATTGCAATAATTAAAATTACAAATATTTTCTCATCTAATTATTTTTACTAATGATAAATAAATTTTTACGTATTCCTAAAACCCTTACTCGTGGCTTTTTCCATAAAAAAAATTAAACGTTAAATATTTACAGATAACCCAATAGCTAAAACGAATAATAAAATATGTAATTGAATAGCTAACGGCCGACCGTTATTATAATATCCAATTGTTCTAAATTATTTAAAATACTTTATTGTGAGAGATGTTGAAGTATTCATAAAATGTTTTCGGTTGTTAAAAAAACAATAATATTTTAAGATTACGAAAGTTTTGTTAAAGCAGACCGTTTCTGTTCCAGCTTATTTAAATTTGACGACCGTTCATATTCAACACGACGATAAATAATAAAGCGGGTCACCCACTAAGATCGCGATAAATAACATTAAACGTTTATAAGGTACAAGTATAAAGCAGTATCTAACAGAAGATAAGACGATGATTGAAATCTATCCCTTAGGGTGTAATTCCAATGCGAGCTATTAAATATTAGCTAAAAGCTAGTTTTTGGTACAACAACAGCTAAACGGCTATTTAATCAAGGAAGCTGAAGACTAGGGATATGGAAATGTGATAGTTTACTAGTTATTGGTACACATTACAAACTAATAAGATTCTATCTAATTTTATAAAGCTCTACATTGCTATTTCAGTCTAACCTTATGGATCGAATTGTGATTTAGCTCTTCTTGGTCTGCTTGCCCTACAAATGCGCCCTTTACATATAACAACAAGAAATAAAATCTGAATTTATATTGTCGGTACTTGGTAGCATCTTGTACTGTTCCATGTAATTAAATTTATATTTACCGACCGGTTTCGCCTTAAAGTATTATCTAGGTAAACCATCAGGTTGATATCTGTTTACCCTGGTAATGTCTTAAGGCGAAACCGGTCGTTGAAAACAAATTTAATTACGTGGAACAGTACAAGACTGATATATGAATAACAGAATCGGTATTTAGACGTTATACCAATGTAAGAAGATGAAAGAGGGATTGACTTTGGACTCTGTAGATGACAGTGAATCACATACCCCACAAAGAAACGTGAGGTCACGTATCACCACAAAATAAGAACTAGTCTCACGTCAAATTCCAGTGCTCTATTAAGTGTAATGAAATGTTTTGTCTTTTTCATTAATTTATTAGCCTTTTCATCATCACACTATGATACTTTAGTGAGATTTTTCGAACCAAGTCAAGCCAGTTTGGAGCACGTGCGCAGTATTTACGCATTGGCAGATAACTGCGGCGCGCGAATGCGATAAAACGAACCTCGCGACTTTTCGCGACTTGATGGACCGAAACGAACGGCCCGATAGGTGCAGTCTATCTACGACATAAATCTTTATATTGTGTGTATTATCCTGATTAAATAAATTTCTATCTAATTTTATAAATTTCGTCAATATGAAATAATAATAAATATTTCTGGACAATTTACACAGCGCCATCTATAGACAACTGATACTAGACAACTGATATGTACTTAAATACATTTTTTTTTGTAAACACATACTTATAATATATAGAAAACACCCAGACCAAGACAAACAGACATGTTCATGCACACAAATGTTTGCCTTGTGCGGGGATCGCACCCGCGAGCTCGGAGTCAAAGTGACCATTGCTAACCATTCGACCACCGAGCTCGTCTTCTATTAATATATATATAATGTTGATATCTTTTCAGTAACAATGCCTGGAAAGAGTCTGTCCTTTGCTTCTGGGACTTCTAAATTTCTCAAATTTAATAAGGATTTAAATATATTTTTTATGTCACGTCGGAACTAAAAAAAGGACCAGTGAATCAGTTACCGTAGCCATATTTAAACTGTGCATGGAAAGTGCTTTTTACAGAGACTCTTTAACCTGATCTAACCTTAACCGACACTCGAAGGCTGGCTGGTAGAGATCCCTTAGAGTAATTAAAGATCTCGTTGTGGAGGTTTGTATATCTTGATTATATTCTTTAATTGTATATTTAAGTTAATTGTACATTAAATATACTACAAAGAAACTCAAAAACTAATTAGCTAGATCGTCTGTTTGTCAACAGGTAAAAGACTGAACTACTTGGCGTACCATCATCTATAGGTTTTATCCTCAAAAGATTAATTGTATCATAGAATTCTAGTGGCGACGACGACTGGATTCGCGTTGAGCGAGCTGTGTTCGCCGTAGAGAAGCCGCACGCAGTCGTTCCCGTACTATCGAGCTCAAAGCGCCCGCCATGTTTGCATTTCGATCCGCAAGGAACCTGTGTTTAAGTTGACTGGGGAATTATATCGCAGCGATTAGTGTAATAACTGGTTGGCTCGAGAGGCTTTTTCTTGTTTCAGCGCATGCGCTTTCACTCCTACATCCCTTCGCAATACATCGCTTCGATTGTTTGGATCGAGCGCATTGTTTTCCGCGCCATAAAATTTGCCCACAGTTATTTTATGATTGCTTTTATTATTTAGACTCCTCCGGGCAATCATTACCTTTTTGCTGTTGCAATAAACATGCGGAGTCGAAAATTATACTAATTGTATTCGTAATTAATTGACATCAAACGAACCACTAAAACGTTTATTCTGGTTATTATAACGCCCGTTTATTTCGACCGTCGATTTTATCCATAATGGATTGAAAAACTGAACGGCCGATATCAAATGACTAAAATGATAATGCATCGCAATATCATTAAGTTGGAAGATTGCACGGTAGGTTATTTATGTACCGACACGGAGAGTCCGCGGATCGACCAGTGTGCCCTTGTCCTTACTTACAGGCTGTAGGAGTGAAATTTAGGAGGCATATTGATTGCTGGCCGTGAAAATACTGTAGGGTTTTAAACGCAACCTGCCACAGTAATGTAGCAGTGCATCGGGCATTGTCTCGTAAGTGTATAAATATTGATTGTACCGCAAAGAGGCGCTTGTAATTGCGTGTGCGGCCGAACGGAGCTTTTATAAAACTCGTTGGAAACCGCACGGAATGTAAACCAGAATGCTCCAGGACATTAATGTGTATTTATTGAGAGCGTCGGGTAATGTTTTTATCGGCATCGACTGGGCTCCCAGCGCGCAACGTGGCGACTCGTTCCAACACACGCGCGTACGGATTAATATCTTTCTACCATTATATATAGATACTGCTACGATCCAGTGACGTTTTAATCCTTGCATATTTTTACTACTTAATTTATATATAAACGTAGTTAACGAAGCAATAACTAGTTAAGTGAGCATTGTAAAACAGAGAAATCATCAATTTAACATATTTACAGCAGAGTGGCCAGCGGGAGCTGTCAGCGAATTCCTTATTTATTTAGAGTGTTTTATACGGAGCGGATGTTACGTGGCACTTGAAGTAGCGAGATTGAAATGTGAGCAATTATTAAGTAAAGCAGCTGTAGAGGCTAATGTAACGAGCTCACGGCTATTAGTGCCTCGGGGGAATTAAAAGAACAAACAACGATTGAGAAATAACTTGTTAGAGGCTCTACCTACACGCGTCCACGAATCGCTCAGCAAAGACTTCATCCTTCATCTTATTTGAGGTAGATATTTTTTATTCACACAAGATCGTCTGCTTAAGTGTATTTTATCTATTTTTACGCGTAAGAGGACCTTTTATGTTAAGTAAGTGTCGTTCTATTTGATCTAATAAATATTTTATTTATATTCATTCGTTCTTTTGTTTGGAGATGTTTTTAGGGTTCCGTACCAAAATGGTAAAACTGACCCTATTACTGGACTCCACCGTCCGTCCGTCCGTCCGTCTGTCACCAGGTTGTATCTCATGAACCGTGATAGTTAGATAGTTGAAATTTTAACAGATGATGTATTTCTACTGCCACTATAACAACAAATACATACTAAAAACAGAAAAATATAAATATTTAAGGGGGCTCCCATACAATAAACGTGAATTTTCGCTTGATTTTGCTCGATATTGATAACGGCAACAGGTAAATTCTTGAAATTTTCACAGAATATTTAGTTATATATATTCACTTTAAAAATAAATAATTAAATTAAAATAAAACAAATATTTAAGGGGGCTCCCATACAAGACACGTGATATTTTTGTCATTTTTACAGATAATGGTACGACACCCTTCGTAGGCGAGTCCGACTCGCACTTGGCCGGTTTTTATTTATTATTTATACTACATCGGGTGGCAGACAAGCATACGGCCCGCCTGGGTGAAATTTGATACTTGTACACTGTCACAGTATAAATGATAGTACTACGTAGTACTATTACTTATACTGTGGTACTACGTACGTAAAAAAAAAGTACTACGTACAGTATACCCACTCCCTGCAGCTCTCTCGTGTCGACCACACCTACCTGTCATTGTTTCTGTAGTTAGTAAACGATGCGACATTATGTGACACGTATCGAGTGGCCGAGGTGTGATGTTGACTGTGTAGTTGGAAATGTATGAACGTTCTGTCTATTACCCATTCTGTACTAGTAGAACGAATCTTTTAATTTCAGTTCTTCACCAGATCCAAAAAAGAATGAAGTCCTCAAGTCGGCTATATTTTATACAAGCGTCCTTGTGTGAACACAGTACCTAGATAAAAAAAAAACGGGTAGCACTCCGGGAGTGCCGGCATAAGTGAAAACTTGAACATTAACGTTGTGAATTTTTAAATATTTTGGAATGGTTAGGGAATAATTTCGCACGAATTGCTTTATTTATCAGTATGAAAGTACTAACATTTATGTGGTAAAATACAATATTCAGTTATTGCGCTGTCGTACACAAACATGACAATTTATATTACATTAAAAATAAACAGCAGGAGCAGGCAAACATTTTCGCCGCGCGGCAGAAAGAGAGGGGGATCACTTCCTCTTCTACGCCGCGCCGGCGGTCTACGCTCCCTCCGTCTTACGAATTTTCGATCAGGCCACGTGTACTGACGCAAGTTTAATATTTTTTACCCATCCCAAAAAGTGCACAAAGCCGGTAAAGAAGTTATCACTTCAAAAGTATCCCGTGTATTTATCCAGAATATATTTAATATGTATGCAAAATTTCATACAAATTCGTTTCGCTGTCTGTGAAATAGTGACAAACATCTGTCCATACATCCTCACAAATTTTCACATTTATAATTTTTGAAATAGGAAGTAGGATACATTTGTCACCAATGATTCGTAATGTTTGTTTATGTCGGTTTACATACTTATGCCACGATAGCGCCAGCGACGATAGCACGATAGATTTAATTAGGTCTGTCTTTCTGTGACCTTAAATTTCAAATTTATTTAGATCCAATTTTTTGATCGGGAAAAGTCTAACTTCTGAATAGATTAGTGAAAATTATGTCTACCTTAGGCAGTAGGGACCCTGCAGCCCCACAAACTAAGGTGAAGTTGTATGTCACTGGCTTAAGTATTACTTCTGAAATCAAATATTTCTATCTGAACCGGTTTCAACTTATACGGTATGACGCATGGTTGAAGAGAGATAATGAGGTCTCTTACAACACTCTCCAATGAGACTTCTTTTCTGGTAACCATGATAAAGTGATTCGTTATCCTTGACTTATTTCCAGAGCTTGACATTGAATATTAAAACTATTAAAAACTGCACTATTTTAAGAGCATTAGACATTTCTCCTTGGCTGTCGACGCTTTTAATTTTAGCACGCGAATATTCGTAAGTTTTTTTACGATTCTTTGTTTTCGAAACTCACTCATTACCCTCGGAATGTCTAGGTTTTCGTGAATGATTTATTTATATGCGTGTTTTGTTCAAATAAAGCGGAGTTATGTGGCTTAATGCTTTGATAATAAAACTAAGGAATTTAGCCCCATCAAAGTGAACTTAGAAGTTGGTGAATATTGATCAAATGGTTACTTGGCGCGTTTACGTACTCTGTGGAGATGTGAAAACATTTATCCAGTATAATGATTTTACCATTTTTTTGCTCGTGGTTACTTCATAAAAATCGTTTTTTATACTCTTTTTATCCCTGAGATACTACTAACCTTTTGTATTATACAATGACAAGTATTAAACAAAATCCGCCTCTGGTTACGGTAACTTTTTATAAAGAAGTTACTGTAACTTCTTACAACTTCTTTATAAAGAAGTTACCGTAACCAGAGGATTTTCCTTAAGGCTAAGGCCCGGGCCTAGGGCGGTCAAATATTAGAAGCGGTCTCAAGGCATTCCCGAGGGTCGATCCCGGATGTCGAAGGGCTAACAAAAATTTGGAAAAATCGCTGAATAACTCATTCAATTGATGAGAAATCTCCTTTTACCTATGTTTTTCTAAGGAGCTGAGATATGGGCCTTAAGGCTTTAAGCGCTTAAGGAAAGAAATGAGAAATTTCTATGCCCTAGAGATGTGGTGGTGGAGACGGCTACAGAAAATTTCATGGACTGCTTGCCGACAAAATACACCGATCTTAAAGGAACTTTATAACAAGGAAAGATTATCGTCGACTGTGCAAATACTTTAAAGTTATTTGTGCATATTACCAGAAAAGAAGACTCAATGGGATTTGTTCTAGTCTAAGGCAAGATGTAGGGCCAGAGATTTCGTTTTCGCTGTCTATCCAGATGGACAGACATAATAAAACCTGTAACAATATCCTCCATATCTGACTGCTCCCACAATGCCCCCAAGAGAACTAAATTTAGGCATATATCAATAGCCGTCATTTGGGATGACTAGCCCATTATCGCGACCACTGCAAAGAGTGTACGAGTGTGAGAAGAAGAACAGTATGGACGTTTCCTCTCACCTCCCCCTGTGATCATACGGCTCACAGGGGAGTCGTCGACAACCCTTATTCATCCCACTGCTGGGATATGGGTCTCCCCTCAATCGAAGGCGTTTAGAGCATACTCCACCACACTGCTCAACTGCGGGATGGTGGAGGCTAGTGTTTTCAGGCCACCTAAAGGCCATTGACTTGGCTTAACGACTATCATCTAATGACAACAGCCGGTACTGGCGGCTTAACGTGCCCTCGGAAATTTGGAAGCCGTATGTAACACAGTTTATTCGACGGCGCTAGCAAACACTCTTATTGACGATCTGTACAGAAGTCGTTGTTCATGACTTTAGACATTTGTTTGGAGTGGCCGGGGTATGGTACTATTTCTTCTTCTGCAGTATTGTACCCAGCAGCTCAGTGCAAAGTCACAACAGCGTGTGACCTCGAGTATATCTGCTTAGTCCAGAGTGCTATCAAATTGCCAAGGCAGATTTGCAATTCCCATGAAGCAACTCCATGATTGGCTCGATTTATGATTACTAGTTATTTATATAAAAAAAAATGTTGGGCTGCCCATAATGAGGAGAAATTGTTTATTATTCAGCCAGATGCAGAAATATAGCCAGTTAACAAGCTGCGCGGAATATTTATGCGTCAATATTACCATGTGAGGAACGTAGTGCTTCCATTCATGATATTTTATCATAGTTCCAATTAGATCCACTTGGTTGAAATTAGGGAAAAATATAGATACAGTTAAAAAAATAACAGTTATTATCTTTTGTCATTTGATCATTCGTCTCTTGAGACATATGACGTCCTTTGAATTTAAAGTGTGTAAGGGGTGTAGTGGCTTACCACGTTCTTTAGAGGCAAAGCGAATTTTCTGCACGTGGTGCACCCTGTTGTCTAGCGAAAGATAGGTAGGGTACACCAGAAAGGAAAGAGTTACTGCGTTGGCAGCGGGGCGACGGCGAGCGATATTTCATGTTGCGAGCGTTAATATGGCTACTGTAACCGCTTCACATCAAGCGGGCTGTAGGCTTGTCTGCTACGACGACTTTTCCTTGACATCTCGGGTGCCTTTGACAATGCTTGGTGGCCCATGATGCTGCTCAAGGCTAAAAGGGGAGGTTGCCCGCCCAACATCTACAGGATGCTGGTGGACTATTTCTCCAGACGCCGAGTGGGCCTCATCGTGGGTAGCCGGGTCTTGTGGAAGGACTCCACCATGGGATGTCCGCAGGGCTCCGTACTCGGGCCGACGCTCTGGAACGTCCTTATGGACGATCTACTGCGTCTGCCCCTTCCCGGGGGGGTTAAGATGATTGCATATGCTGACGATGTGACGGTCATCATAGAGTCCAATTCGCGAGCGGCCATAGAGGCAACCGCCCGAGCGGTTCTAAGTCAAGTCAATGACTGGGGTGTCCGCAACAGGCTGAATTTCTCCTCCACTAAGTCTGCAACTATGACGGTGAAGGGGAAATTCCAGCGGCCCCCCGTAATCAAGATGGGCCTGGACTCTGTGAGGAGCGTCACGTCGACAGTGGTCCTCGGCGTGGAATTGGACTCGGGCCTTTCGTTTCATAAGCATGCCATAAGTATTGGGGAGCGCGCAACTGCGTGCTTTTGTAAAATGTCGAGGATCTCAGCATCATCATGGGGTGTTAGGTTTCCCGCGCTAAGGGTCTTGTACAGGGGAACTTACGTAGCTACATTGACATATGCTGCTGCGATATGGTGCCATAGAGTGTGTATGTACGTATGTCGCAGTGCTGTACTGCGTAGTCAGCGGCAGGCACTAATTCTGCTGACTAAAGCGTATAGGTCCACCAGCACGGCTGCCCTGCCCGTGCTGGCAGGAGTACTCCCAGCAGACCTGGAGATTGCCCGTGCTGGACGCTTGGATGGGGCACGT
The DNA here is from genome assembly GCA_937001555.2 of Hypsopygia costalis. Taxonomy (NCBI): domain Eukaryota; kingdom Metazoa; phylum Arthropoda; class Insecta; order Lepidoptera; family Pyralidae; genus Hypsopygia; species Hypsopygia costalis. The sequence continues at coordinate 9,858,878 of OW443335.2, forward strand.
AGAGTATCGTTTTTTATACTCTTTTTATCCCTGAGATACTACTAACCTTTTGTATTATACAATGACAAGTATTAAACAAAATCCGCCTCTGGTTACGGTAACTTTTTATAAAGAAGTTACTGTAACTTCTTACAACTTCTTTATAAAGAAGTTACCGTAACCAGAGGATTTTCCTTAAGGCTAAGGCCCGGGCCTAGGGCGGTCAAATATTAGAAGCGGTCTCAAGGCATTCCCGAGGGTCGATCCCGGATGTCGAAGGGCTAACAAAAATTTGGAAAAATCGCTGAATAACTCATTCAATTGATGAGAAATCTCCTTTTACCTATGTTTTTCTAAGGAGCTGAGATATGGGCCTTAAGGCTTTAAGCGCTTAAGGAAAGAAATGAGAAATTTCTATGCCCTAGAGATGTGGTGGTGGAGACGGCTACAGAAAATTTCATGGACTGCTTGCCGACAAAATACACCGATCTTAAAGGAACTTTATAACAAGGAAAGATTATCGTCGACTGTGCAAATACTTTAAAGTTATTTGTGCATATTACCAGAAAAGAAGACTCAATGGGATTTGTTCTAGTCTAAGGCAAGATGTAGGGCCAGAGATTTCGTTTTCGCTGTCTATCCAGATGGACAGACATAATAAAACCTGTAACAATATCCTCCATATCTGACTGCTCCCACAATGCCCCCAAGAGAACTAAATTTAGGCATATATCAATAGCCGTCATTTGGGATGACTAGCCCATTATCGCGACCACTGCAAAGAGTGTACGAGTGTGAGAAGAAGAACAGTATGGACGTTTCCTCTCACCTCCCCCTGTGATCATACGGCTCACAGGGGAGTCGTCGACAACCCTTATTCATCCCACTGCTGGGATATGGGTCTCCCCTCAATCGAAGGCGTTTAGAGCATACTCCACCACACTGCTCAACTGCGGGATGGTGGAGGCTAGTGTTTTCAGGCCACCTAAAGGCCATTGACTTGGCTTAACGACTATCATCTAATGACAACAGCCGGTACTGGCGGCTTAACGTGCCCTCGGAAATTTGGAAGCCGTATGTAACACAGTTTATTCGACGGCGCTAGCAAACACTCTTATTGACGATCTGTACAGAAGTCGTTGTTCATGACTTTAGACATTTGTTTGGAGTGGCCGGGGTATGGTACTATTTCTTCTTCTGCAGTATTGTACCCAGCAGCTCAGTGCAAAGTCACAACAGCGTGTGACCTCGAGTATATCTGCTTAGTCCAGAGTGCTATCAAATTGCCAAGGCAGATTTGCAATTCCCATGAAGCAACTCCATGATTGGCTCGATTTATGATTACTAGTTATTTATATAAAAAAAAATGTTGGGCTGCCCATAATGAGGAGAAATTGTTTATTATTCAGCCAGATGCAGAAATATAGCCAGTTAACAAGCTGCGCGGAATATTTATGCGTCAATATTACCATGTGAGGAACGTAGTGCTTCCATTCATGATATTTTATCATAGTTCCAATTAGATCCACTTGGTTGAAATTAGGGAAAAATATAGATACAGTTAAAAAAATAACAGTTATTATCTTTTGTCATTTGATCATTCGTCTCTTGAGACATATGACGTCCTTTGAATTTAAAGTGTGTAAGGGGTGTAGTGGCTTACCACGTTCTTTAGAGGCAAAGCGAATTTTCTGCACGTGGTGCACCCTGTTGTCTAGCGAAAGATAGGTAGGGTACACCAGAAAGGAAAGAGTTACTGCGTTGGCAGCGGGGCGACGGCGAGCGATATTTCATGTTGCGAGCGTTAATATGGCTACTGTAACCGCTTCACATCAAGCGGGCTGTAGGCTTGTCTGCTACGACGACTTTTCCTTGACATCTCGGGTGCCTTTGACAATGCTTGGTGGCCCATGATGCTGCTCAAGGCTAAAAGGGGAGGTTGCCCGCCCAACATCTACAGGATGCTGGTGGACTATTTCTCCAGACGCCGAGTGGGCCTCATCGTGGGTAGCCGGGTCTTGTGGAAGGACTCCACCATGGGATGTCCGCAGGGCTCCGTACTCGGGCCGACGCTCTGGAACGTCCTTATGGACGATCTACTGCGTCTGCCCCTTCCCGGGGGGGTTAAGATGATTGCATATGCTGACGATGTGACGGTCATCATAGAGTCCAATTCGCGAGCGGCCATAGAGGCAACCGCCCGAGCGGTTCTAAGTCAAGTCAATGACTGGGGTGTCCGCAACAGGCTGAATTTCTCCTCCACTAAGTCTGCAACTATGACGGTGAAGGGGAAATTCCAGCGGCCCCCCGTAATCAAGATGGGCCTGGACTCTGTGAGGAGCGTCACGTCGACAGTGGTCCTCGGCGTGGAATTGGACTCGGGCCTTTCGTTTCATAAGCATGCCATAAGTATTGGGGAGCGCGCAACTGCGTGCTTTTGTAAAATGTCGAGGATCTCAGCATCATCATGGGGTGTTAGGTTTCCCGCGCTAAGGGTCTTGTACAGGGGAACTTACGTAGCTACATTGACATATGCTGCTGCGATATGGTGCCATAGAGTGTGTATGTACGTATGTCGCAGTGCTGTACTGCGTAGTCAGCGGCAGGCACTAATTCTGCTGACTAAAGCGTATAGGTCCACCAGCACGGCTGCCCTGCCCGTGCTGGCAGGAGTACTCCCAGCAGACCTGGAGATTGCCCGTGCTGGACGCTTGGATGGGGCACGTAGAGTCGCGGCCGATAGAGAGTTGAGCAGGCGTAAGCGCGATATTTAGATCGCTACGGTGCGAGAGTGGCAGGACCGTTGGGCTAGCGACACGAAGGGGAGGGATCTTCATCGATTTTTCCCGGAGGTGTCCGACCGGCTTAGGGCAACCTGGGTCGAGCCGGACTATCAAACCTCCCAAATCCTCGTGGGTCACGGCATCTTCCGTAAACGACTAAATAATCTTGGATTGCATAGCTCATGTATGTGTGTTTGTGGTGACAGGGACCATATTCTGTGGACTTGTCCCAGATATCAGGATCTGCGCAGCGAGATGCTGGACGCGATTCAGCGTCAAGAAGATCACCAGGGCGCGGTGTATTTCACCGATCTCGTGTCGTCGGGGGCGAACTTCGCGGCCTTGCGCCGGTTCGCCCACGCGTGGCACGCACGCCGGAGCGAAGAGGAACGGCTGGAGAAGATTGGAGGTGGTGCGCCAACGGACGGCAGCGAAGGCGTTCCAGTGTTTGTCGCCGCCCCAGAAGGGGGAGAGGGCGAACTAAGGGACAAGGAGACAGATTAAATAATTTGTAGAGAGTCAAGAATTGCCGCGACACAAAAGAGCCTCAGAGCAACGGTGTCGCGCGCATCTCTCGCGATTCGGCTCATATGACCGCGAGGTCGGTGGAGCCATGGGAAGGTGGTGGGTTTGCTACGACGACTAGTAACTACGTAATATAGAAAAAATTAAAGTCCAATTTTTTTTTAAACCAAGTTCAGGATATGGAATCAAACAATATAACAAACAACTGTCAAAGCAGTTCAAGTAATATTCCATTCTATTGTGCCCATTACACAGTTGTAATCTTGGGTACTTGTCTACTTGGTATACTAGGTACGGTTTTTTTTAAATCTAAGGATTAAAAAAAAAACCGTTACTTACATCGTAGCGTGACTGATTATATCTTCTGAATTCTTACCTTTTTATAGTTTAATAAAATATAATAATCAATTTTTAAGTAGATATCAATCACTTCTTATCTATTACAAAAATATATAGTAATAGTTAAGAAGTCCTTTATTTAGTCCACCTCAGACACGGCCAATGACTTCTATGTAGCATGGCTCATAAAATAATGTAGAGTCAATAACCTATACCCTACCTCTCGCCAGAGCCTCTTTTGCTAGTTGGCAACGTGCACCTCGTGCAAGTGAGATTGTCTTTGGCTCTTAAGATTGTGGTAAGCCACTTACACCCCAACGATACGAATACGAGATTTTGGAGTGTAAGTGGTCCATCAACATCTTTAACCTCAACTGCACGTGGTGCCCGCTGCTGACTGACAAACGAGGCTCTGGCGAAAAGAGGTAGGGCATCGCGTATTATTTAAGCTGCTCGACTGGGGAAGTACCTCCACCTCACAGAATACCGCAGCCAAATAACAATTCCCTTGAGGATTGCTGTGTTCCTGCGAGTGAGTGAGCTCATCAGAAAGAAAGAAAAAAGGAGTATAGGCTGGCAACGGTCGGCGACCCCTTGGTGTTGCTGATCTCCATGGGCGGCGGTGATTGCATTCCATCAAGTGAACCTATCAAGTTCTCATACAAAAAATAATAATAAAACCATTTTAATAATAATATCTCATACATTTTAAACATGACGCTATGACAATATTACAGCATATCGAATTTATTGCAACATTCACAAGCAATGAAATACTTAGGCATAAATTGCCTGTGTACCAGTGATTGTCTCAATCAAATGAAAAGGGCACAATGAAGACGGTCCGGCGGTGGCTTTCAACAAGGCTATGTACACAAGGAAGTTCGTAAATTTATTCACTCATGAACTGAAGTACACCCTGGCCACACCATACAAATGTCGCATCGTCAACTATTACATAAATATGACTGTGTAGAGCGTGAGTGAGCCTGTGTGTGTGCGGCGCCATACGAACTTTTCTAGATTCGTGGCAAAGGGGAGAGGAGGGAGATACTTGAGAGTGGCAGGGAGTACATAGTACAATGATGTTATAAAAAGTATAGATAAGCATGATGATATCCGAAAAGGGAGCCAAGTTTCTCGCAATTAGTTCGCATATGCAAGCCGTCGAAACTGATGTTTGTGACAATTGATTAAAGTAGGTAAAAACGCCGTGTTCAGTATGACGAGTGTTAGCTATCATTAAATTTAAAAGCATAATTTATAATTATTTAGTAGGTATGTATTTATGCGTATGAATGCCACAGTCATGATTTCACATTGTATAAAAGATTTGATTTGACTCCAAGCTTGTAATTCGTTACGCCAGCATTTCGACCAATCACGATAAAGCACGCCACTCTTCAAGAGCGATGGAAGTGGAGAGTCATGCGTCACCTTCATTCCAAGCGAAGCAGCATCAGCCCTCCTAGCCAAGTGTAATTAGTAGCGTAACGAACGTTAGATAGATCACGTGACATTTGTCAATTCGAACATTTTAGTATGAACTCCACAGTTCAAATTAGCGATCGCTACGCTTTTCTACTTTGCAAACTGCCATTTGGTTAGCCCCCAAGGGCATTCGATATCGAGCGCTCGTACAGACAACACGTGTGTGAAATAAACGATCTCAACTGTCAGTATTACATTTAAGCTACTCCTAAGAATAAAATGAATACCAAGCAACTTCAAGAGTTTCATTACTTGGAACAACAGACAACACAAGAATGCACAATTTATGTCGATAAAGTAAATAAAGCCCAAGGGATCACATATCATCACACAATAATAGTGCACAATATTTGATATTAACTCGTTTTTTAAGTTAATTATTATATTAATTACATATTTTTTCCCGAGAATTAGACTATATTTTTGTAAAATTCTTCTACTAACGTACGTTCACTTACTAACAAAGTTACTAATTTCACTTTATTATGCTTCAACCCACACAGGTATACTTAGTAGATCCAAGACTGCAGTACTAATACTCCTATTTTTATATTATTCGATATTACATTCTACGAGTATTTAATTAAGGACTAACTCCTTTTACATTTTTTTTATTTATTTTTTGTTATTGATAACTACATAAAAACAAAGTAAATTAACACAGACGTAAATATAGGTATTTATACTACCATCTAAATGATGTTACAAAGAGTCGTGTTTATTGTTTGTTACTACTGAACCAATTACAAAAAGGAAGTAGAATTCTTCCACAAATAGAAAACTACATTGTATGTCTATGTTTATTTACAGTCTATGTTTTATTTCTTTATTTCATGGTATAGAAAAAATACGTACAAAAAACTGAAGCAAAGTAAGATTAAATAAGTCTACTGGTATATTAAAAAAAATATTATTAAATAAATAAGTTTATTATTAAATAAATAAATAGTTCTGAACAATTAACACAGCGCCATCTAGTCCCAAATTAAGCGCAAAGCTTGTGTTATGGGTACTAGACTACTGATAAATGTACTTAAAGACATTTTTTTTGTCAATACGCACTTATAATACATAGAAAACACCCAGACCAAGACAAACAGACATGTTCATGCACAGAAATGTTTGTCTTGTGAGGGAATCGAACCCGCGACCTCGGAGTCAAAGTGGCCATTGCTAACCATTCGACCACCGAGCTCGTCATTAAATTACACAACTTATGTGTATATGTCCCTTCGTTTATAGAAAATTATAATAATAGATATATAGCAAATCGTCGGTCTAGATGTGACACCTCGTATATGTAGATTGACGAACTTTACAGGAGAGACAAAAAACAGCTTCCTTGCTTAAGTTTCCTGCAAATCTTTATATATTTTACTCATTTCGATTTGAAATACTATTTACTTTATTAAGAATAATCAAAAAAGTAATATTTTTATATTCGAAATTATGAATTTGTAGTTACGAGATAACACTACTATGTCTCTGATTATTAGACGTCACTTACGTGGACTCACTAATACAAAATTGTTTAAAAACTATCAAATAAAACCCCTCTTATTCATACAAATGCTGTTTTATTATTATTAATATCTTACATAATCTCACTTTGAACTTAAAATCTAAAAGACTTTTTATAAAATATTTGGAAGTACGTTGTTTTACTTGGAAAGTAGTATACTTAATACTAACATGGCACTTGAAATCTATCTAGTACTTATTTAAAAGTCTTTGAGGTACATTACTCAACAAAATAATACTTATTAATAACATTTAGGAACTTTGGTAGCTTAACAAAATAACATCACAAAAATAACTACTTTTTCACCAATATTTTGGCTTAGACTAACTTTGGTAAAGGTAGGAAATTGAATAAACTTATGGCTTTAGACTAAAATTAAGGCTTTATACTTGTAGCGTTTTTGGTACTAAATTTACTACTTACTAAACTAAATTATGAATGGTAATAAAAACTAGAGCTAGTTTTTATTATATAAAACTTATATACTATAGGCTTTGAACAAAACAAATATTAACCTATCTTTAGTTAAGAAACAAAACTTAATCATACTTATCAGTCTCATAATTTTATGAGTTCAGTCTCAAATATAGCAAAATCTTTGGAAGTACGTAGTTTTACTTGGAAAGTAGTATACTTAATACTAACATGACACTTGAAATCTATCTAGTACTTATTTAAAAGTCTTTGAGGTACATTACTCAACAAAATAATACTTATTAATAACATTTAGGAACTTTGGTAGCTTAACAAAATAACATCACAAAATAACTACTTTTTCACCAATATTTTGGCTTAGACTAACTTTGGTAAAGGTAGGAAATTGAATAAACTTATGGCTTTAGACTAAAATTAAGGCTTTATACTTGTAGCGTTTTTGGTACTAAATTTACTACTTACTAAACTAAATTATGAATGGTAATAAAAACTAGAGCTAGTTTTTATTATATAAAACTTATATACTATAGGCTTTGAACAAAACAAATATTAACCTATCTTTAGTTAAGAAACAAAACTTAATCATACTTATCAGTCTCATAATTTTATTAGTTCAGTCTCAAATATAGCTTAATACCTACTTGATAATCAAGTATCTACTTATTGTTGAGGTAAATTGTCATAAAAGGAATGACAGTCTTTCGGGATCACTTCTTTTAATTGCTGCAAATGTAACCATTTCTGTTTTTTGATTGGAATTCTCTGTTTATGCAACTGTGTGAAGGACTCTATGCCTTTAATAGTCGATTTTCTGCCTCTTTTTTTAGGAATGTTTTGCAATTCTTCATCAAAATTAGTTTTTACCGATATAATACCGTCAGGAGTGTATTTTATTTCGACTATATCTGTCACCTGAGGATCTCCAGCAAATTTTCCGGGTCTGATGGAAGGGTAAGCCAAGTCATCTCCATAATTTCTACAAAAAGTAAAATCAAGGCTTTTGACTTCATATGGTTCGGGATCGCGTCGTGCTTCAGAAGTAAATCGGGTGTAATCGCTTGGTAAATATATAGGTTTATTTTTTATTTTCCTCTCAATAGTGGCGTGTACGGAATCAGCTTCCATTTGGGTATGGCCTTTAGTTAAATATTTTTGGTATATTGTTATACCTTTGCTAACGCTGAATGACAGAAGAGCATTTGAAAGAGTCGCATTCCTATTTTGGTAGGTACACCCGTCACTCCAAATTATTACCACAGATACCTGTCTACCGCTTAAAGTGTTCATAAGATAGTCGATTAGACAGCTTGCAAATGTATTTGCTGTTAAATCGGCTTCAGTCTCATCAAACCAATAGCATCGGCAATGATGATTATTAATGTTATAAACTGTAAAATTGTGTAAACACAGTTTTGTTTTATAATACAAAGCTGAAGCGTTCAAACTTGGACAAATTTTAACAGCTTGCAAGTCCATTGTAAGAACGTCACAATTTCCTTCTTCTGCGGCAATTTTGTCTTTGTTCTTCTCATCACGTGCTCTTTCTTTTTTTGCAATATGATTACGATATGCTTCTTCATCAGCATTTCCTGTCTCATAACTGATACACAAATCACATCGATCTTTTTTTGGAGGTTGAAACCCTATATTTTTTTCCCTAACTACCATATCAAATGTAAACCGACTCAAAGGCTTAGCAGTACATTTTTTAACATACTCATAATATATTTCGCTCATTGAGTTCCTGAATGTCGGTTCTAGGTATTGTTTTGAGGTTGATTTTCTACAGTAATGAGAAGGTAATTTTGGAAGTGCGTCTAAGAAATCTTCTAAAGCTTTTCTGTTAGCATTACTATTTGTTTTTCTTAATTGCCGTTCTGTATTTCTTTCCTTTGTAGATTCCGACATTCCACTTTTTGACTCTTTTACCCAATTTGTTACCATCCACTCATTCAAACCTAATGTAGAGAGAAACATTCTTTTGCATACTTTCAAAATATTCTCATCTATCTTCAATCTATACGTTAGTGATGCCTGACGTCTAGAAGTATTACCATCTGCTGTAGTTCGCCGCTTTGGAGTTACACTTAATACATGAGATGCTATATAAATTTTCTTCTGGTCCCAATTCATTTTTTTCCAAAAGAAATGAAAAATACTTTCTCTTTGTGCTTGAGTAATCTTTTGACAGTCACGTGTTTTCTGACAATGATGAGAAGTACACGCCGGTCCTAGTTTTCTTTCTGCTCTTTCTGCACCTCTTTGCGCTTTTCCTCCTTTATGTTTTGTCCATCCTTGATAAGCTTCTCCACATTCTCTTCTTTTTTTGTTTTTTATGTCATTCCATTCTGTAGGATCTGCTTTTCGCTTTCTATTTTTCTTTACTTTTTTGTTTCCCTCGTTATCCAAAATCTGACTATTTTGCCCACCTGATTCAACACTTTCTACATCTGTTATATCAGTGTCACTCGCAGGTTTATCATCATTTTCAGGTATCCATTCTTGATCAGCAGTTTCATTCAGAATAGGTGATTTATTAATTAATATTGACATACTATCATTTGAGTTATGAGATTCATCGACAACAAATTCAATACATGTCTCATTTTGTACTGCAAATGGTTCTAGAGTTTCTTCTAAAATAGGAGTTGGGCTTGAAATTGAATTAAGTCTATCATGTGTTTCTAAATCAGTCTCGTAGTTTTGATTATTTTGTTGCGATAGTTCTTGACTGAATTCAATTGTTATGCTTGATGATGAAATAGTTGGATTATCTTGATTCTTTTTTGTTTCATCTATTATAGACAGATACTGTAAACAAGAAGAGTCATTGTCTCGTTCTTTTTCTATCGGACCATTTTCTGTAAAATTTTCAAAATAATTTAATAAAGTTGATTCGTTGGGTGCTTTTATTGTATCAATGTATGACTCATGAGACCGTTTAATCGGATATTCTTTGGAAGTAGAAATCTGTAAGTTACCGTCTGATAATTTAGTGTTGATAGTTTGCACTGAATTTTGGTTAAAAACAACATCCGACTGAAAGCTCTTTTCATTTACAGGTTCTTTTTGTATTGAAGAAATTATGTCAATTAGTTCTGGATCATCCACAGAAATTGACATAATATCATCGGACCATGATGAAATTTTATCACTCGAATTCGTCTTTTGAAAAATATTGGATACATTACTTTCTAGAGTTGGTAAACAATCAGGGGTTTTTTGTCGTGTATTTTGAAAACATGGCATAATATCTTGGTTGCCGTTTTTTGGAAGATGAGTCTTGTTTAAGTTCTGTTTACCTTTTGAACGTGTCTTATTGGCAGGATGATGATTTTCTTTTGAATTATCATATACAACACCTTGCTGGCCAAGATTCACCAAAAGATTCCCTCGAGACCCCTGAAAAAAGCAGTTAAATAGTAGAAAACTATATTATATTTTTTCATACATTTTGGAAAGTCACAATCCCAACATAGGTGCCTACTTTTTACATAATTAATTTTTGTTAGTTAAATTAATCGTATAAAAGTACTTTAAATAAACAAACAAATAAAAACTAAACGAAGTCATTCAAGTGTTTACTCGTATCTACCTAATTCATTTCTAACCGTTAACATGACGCTATTGTTTTGATAAGAATTGATTCCTCGTAACTACATCATAGGCAATTTTCTTTAAATATAAGTTTAAAAATAACAGTATAAATATATAGCACTTAGTATTTTTGCTAGCTATATGAGTAGTAGAATAAGATTTAAATGTGGTTTTAACTTTTAACTGATATAATATATGTGTAAATATAGGAAAAAACAAGACTCACCGGCATTGTTCTGTAATTCCTTGCCGCCATTTTGAAATACTGTGCACTTCCGAGTTCTCACTAAATGAATCTGACAAGGCGCAGATACAAGTAATCACAACAATGTACTTACGGGGTCTCACATTACTAAGTTGTTCTGTGATATTTTACTAGATGTCACTAAGAAACTTTACGAGGTATCACCAGAAGAATTGTTGTCAGGGTTGGTTACAAGATGTCACTGCAGGTCGCTTTTTGGCGTTAATTAGGGTGTAATTTGCAGTGGGCACTTACAAGTTCTCACCAGAAACACCGTCCGAATCTTTCTGCATTAAAAACAAAAAATACTCAAAAATGCACTTACGTGGTGTCACATCTAGACCGACGAAATACATATTAAAGTACGAGGTATATACTATGTATTCATAATATATGTAAATAGTACATACTAAATACAATACATGACGTTAAAAATACATATTAAAGTACGAGGTATATACTATGTATTCATAATATATGTAAATAGTACATACTAAATACAATACATGACGTTAAAAAATACAGCAAATTAAATTGAACCGCAGGGACCAGATTATCGTTATTATTAATTTTCATAACAACAATTTATTGACGTTGTATTTAGCTTATCCGTGATCGAGGACCAATATTGTTGCAAATTGCAGAAGGTATTACCACAGTATAAGTAATAGTACTAACGTAGTATTACATAGATTATACATGTAGGTATTATTAGATACATTCTAGGAAATAATCAAAATGTATAATGGACAGTGAAAAACAAATGATGTAAGTACTTGTAAATATTTTTCATTATCGTTCAGATTTAACACGCCAACTATTGATACAATGGAATCGTAACGTATATTTAACTACTTAACGTGAATAGATAAGTGCTGCAATAGCGATAGAGAATTTGCGATTCGTTTTGTACCACCTTAAAGGCTGGCAACGGATCGGCGACCCCATGGTGTTGCTGGTCTCGATGGGCGGTGATGATTGCTTTCCACCAGGTGACCCACTTGCTCGTTTGCCCCCCTCTCAACCTCAAAAAGAATCCCACAAGGGCCCACTTTATATAGGCTTAAGTGCTACAATAGCGATATTAACTAACATTTTTTATTATTTGCATGTAAAAAAATAAAAAGCCAACATCACGCGGTGTTCCCAGGCGGTCACCCATCCAAGTACTGAACGCGCCCGACGTTGCTTAACTTCGGTGATCGGACGAGAACCGGTGTTTTCAACGTGGTATGGACGTTGGCACAATGTACATCGAATTCTATGAACACAACTCGGCGAATTTAGTGTGAACAGGATAGCAATATATTTTATCTTTATTTTCCCCACAAGATACATTATCGCTTTGTAGAGATTAGAGATTGATTTTACAATTCTACCAATAAATTGTTTTCGTATGAATATATCTTGAGAAAGGATGATTATTTTGAGACATACTTTCTCGTGTATAGATAAGTACGCATTATTAGTACGTAATATCACATCGTTTTTCAGAGAGGCAATTCTCGTAATTAAAATGTTTATAAAGTCGTTTTATCAAATCTATATATATAGATGACTGGAATTTATAATATATTATACTTATATTATATTATACCTATAATAAAATTTTAGTTGAAACTAAAAGTATGAATGTTCTTGTACTTACAGCCTAATAATGATGAGAAGACCCTCTAATTGATCCCGAATAAATCTCGCCGCAAACTGGAGCACGCTGGGAGAATTGAGACAATTGAAATTCGTTTAAAGACAATGTTCTTGTCAATACTGCAATAAATATTACATACATTTAACAGCACGCAGAACCTAAGTAGATCTATACATCTACATCTACTTTTTGTTAATAAAATTGAAGACTCTATCTATATAGTAAAAAGTAGATGTTTACTGTGATAAACAATATAGATATCTATCACAGTAATCTTTAGAATAGCAAATAGATAAATGTGTCACTGTGATCAATTATATAACCAATCCACAGGTTCATCAACATTAAGGTCTGCCTGTATCTACCTACTGCTGAATAGAGGCCTTTCCCAATGCTTTCCATCAATACTGCATTTCGATCCGTGGGGTTGGGGAGGAATTTCGACAAGACAAAAGTCATGTACAATGATTTTGTCAACCCTAGCTCTGTTATCGTAGAGAATGCAGCTATTAGTGGTTAAATACTATATCTACCTCGGACATTCCACACAGCTTGGCCAGGGTAATTTCAACAAAGAGATCGATAGATGCGTTGGATTGGGGTGGGCAGCTTTTGGAAAGTTTCGGCACACCTTCGCCGCACAGATACCCCAATGCTTGAACGCTGAAGTCTTCAACTAGTGCGTCGTCCTTGCTATGACCTATGTTACAGAGACGGACTGGGCCACAAGGCCCAGTCCGATGATCAGTGTCCATAAGTGTCCATGTGCGCGAGCCTGTGCTCGCGCAGCAAGCGATGGAGAGGGCTATGATGGAGGTTAGCAACTTGCTAGCAAGCATGTTAAATACTTTTCTCTTTATAAATTCCTTAATTACAAATGACATAATCACAATGTTGAACATATTGCACCTATATTATTTATGAACAAACATTGATTTAAATACTTCTGTTACTTCAGAGTTGTCATGAAAAAGTACAGTTTTTTTAAGTAAGTTTTTGTAATTGCTTGAAAACTATGTATTTTATTGACTGCTAGTGTTTGTTTAGCACTACTAGTTTCCTTATAAAATGTTTATATTATGTATTTTTTTAATACTGTCAAAAAAGTTAGGAATAACCATTATTGGGTTCATTGTCCGTTCCGAGAATAAAACAGTCATCTTACTCTCAATAAATTGCTAATTTTACGTTCAAATCACTGATCCGTGTACTGCTTTTTATCCCTACATTGAAAAGAACCATAACAAATCAACATTATTTTGAATATACCAACTCAATCAGATAAGCGAATGACAATTGCGCTTAAGATAAAAATATTTATGTAAAACGTATCTTATCAAGAACACGATGCTTAAATGGAACTTGTTCATTTTTGATTTGTGTTTAACCTGCATCGTTTATCGATAAGTATGTAAGTATATTAATTTTAATTGAGACTTGTTTAAAGACCTCAGATATACATATTAATCACAATCATCATTACCTTAACATTATTAGGGTGTACCTATCCACTGCTGTATATGGGATTACTCCAATGCTTTACATCACATATGATCTCCATCTGCATTCATCAGAGATTCATTTGAGGTAGTGAGTCTATATAGGTAGAGGATGGACAAGAAAGTGCATACAAAGTTATGAAATTAAATGTTAAAGGGTACCAAGGTACCATAAACGGGGCTTTACCTTTTTTCCTAAAAAGTAACCATTATACCATGTTTGAAAGGAAGTTCTTTAAATCAACAGGATTCACAAAGCTGAACAAGATTAAATCAATAAATTTATTTGTTTCTTGAGATATGTTGAACAGAATGCTGACTTATTTAAAATTAGTAAACTAAATGTAAATATTAGTTCCGTGTATCTACTAAGATACACGGTACTAATATATACATTTAGTTTCTACTATAGTTAGTAGAAACAAAAGAATTCGTTACATATGAAATCATAAGAAGGCATGCTGCGATGAATAACAGAACAAGGAACTATACACGAATATAACTATAAAGTATATTTACTGTTTCTCTCATCAAGCCCTTTCCTATGATATCCATATCATTGGGGTTAATGTGGAAATTGTAAATCGTCATTTTGTGGTTACCGCTATATTGGATTTAAAATGGCGACATTTATTTTGTCATCCGAATCCAACGAATATGTCAATTTTCAGCCCAATCGGACTGGTATGTGGGGTAAATTTAACTCGTAAGATTTGATTACAGACACCGCGTCGATACCAAATAACAGCTTGTAAAAAAATTGTGACAGTCCTCAATAGTTCAAATGCGTCAGTAAGTACTATCAGATACTTAATGTGTGCTGAAACATTGTATATGGTGCTCGGCATTGCGAGAATTTGCATGACAAAGGAATGCGTTATACTCCTTTGTTGCAACATAGGATTATGCCAACATAATGAATAGATATAATGAGTAGTTTATTAATGCATTATCCAAATAATGCATTAATAAACTACTCATTATATCTATATCTAATTACTTTTCCATACAACATTAACAAATTGTATCTAATAAGCTGTGCAACTTCCTCTTCATATCAAAGTAAACTGGTTAACTAACGTATAATTAATTTTATATTAGCATGATTAATGAAGATGAAGACTAAGAGGAAATTACTTATTTAAAATGCATATCTGATGGCGGTATCTCAACTACTTCACATTCGCAAGAAAAATTTGCAATACTTAGACTGCTTACGCTACCCACAGTGGCGAGAGTTTCGCCTAATGTTTCCTAAGGTAATTGCAGAGGAAGTGATTATTTTACTATTCAAAGGTGTCTCCACCGAGAAGTTGTTTTAAAACCATTACGCTTTAATGTCACACGGCAATTTTCCAGTAGCTGGCTGCATCGTCGCCCACACACAGGCATGTTTAACAACTAAAAAGAGCTAATAACTATTATCCGAAATAGTTGAGTCCGCGTCAGTGAAAATTATGATTAATATCTGTTTAGGTAACGGTACTGTTGAGAGAAGAGGTAAGTAGTGATGGGAATCGCTCGATTGTAATAAATCTCGCACGCTTGCATTGTCTGCCTACCAGCAGTCATATCTATTGAAATGTTTAAAGGGCATCAATTAGTTGATCTGTATCGGTAAAAGTAAGCTTGGCTGATGTTTTGATGAGCGGTTGTTTGAATTTAGATGGCCGCGTTTCTACTTTCTATCATTCATGAATTCTTGCTTTTTAGTTTATTGTGTCAAATGATGTTAGCTTATTATTTTATGTCTTCTGATATTTGGCACAGAATAAGAATAATGTTAGGTCTGAAACTAACCAAGTATTGTAAGCAACGTTTAAATTAACATTATTGAAACACTGGATATTAATTAGTGTTCCAGTTGTTCTTAACACATGAATGAATGTGGCCAGTTTGGGACTCGAACTCCTCATTTGGAGTTCGAGTCCCAAACTGGTCACAAACTTGCTGACAATGTATAATCTATATCTAAAATGAACACATTAAGAACCCTGCAATAAGGTTCAATGTTTTAACTATGTCTATATTAATACTACTGATTAACTTACAAAGGTCGTTATTGGAACCGAACGCTCAGAAATTAATGTTTTAGGTCTCTGCATGTAAGGTTTGTGTTTAGGTATGTTATGTAAGGTTGTTTATCCTGCTGAATACAACTACACTTACTACGGAAGGTTTCGCTCGTTTTGCTTCTTCTTTAAAAATCCTGATGACATAATAAGAACATTGATCTTTTCTATGTGTACCATTTTATTTTGAGCAAACAAAACGTTTATAATAAATTGCATAACTAAATAATGTCACTATTAATTAATAATAACAGTAATTTTGAGTCGGCGCTAATTTTGACAAAACACGCATTTTTTTGGAATATTTTTGTTTATCGTTGGAGATTTCACGTTGCATTGTTAATTTGATTTGGTTATTTTTATTTCTTTAAATTTGAGGTAATTTAGTGATCTTTGTTCATTGATTGTTTGGCGCCGACTCAAAATTACTTAGGTGTACTTAAATTAGTTTAAGAACTTAGTTATTAAGGTCAATAAAAACAAAGTTTATTATTTTTTGCTTTTCATTTTTTTCGGCGGTTTAATTTTTTTGTTAAAAAGTTTATATTTTATAATTTAAACGCTCAAACGACCCACTTAATTGCCAATGGCTAACAGTCGTCCATGAGAGAAACTGACATTGCCTGTCTTTTCAGAACAAAATTATCTTTAACTGCAGTACAAATAACATATTTTTGTATTTATCCTATATTTTATAGCTAGCATCTGTCACGTTTATCACTATGATAGTCATTACCTAGCTCGCCTGGCTGTTTACGATGGGATGTCTTGAGACTTACAATTTTACGGTCATTACAGAGTTCCTTCAATTACTGTTCAAGAATAATCTTATACGTCTTCATCTCTTCGATTCAGAAAATCTTGACAATGTCTTTTTGTTTATTATTGTATGATAACTAATCTGTATATCGTAATATTGTATGGTATCGTAAATATATTATGGTTATCATACAGATAACCATAACGATTCGAAAATTTTGAGCTCAATGACGTTGTTGCACGTGTCAATCTAATCGAACACACAAGATAAGCAATGCCGGCCGTAACCTGTCTATAGATGGGTTTATTTATCTCGAGCTCCTCCGTACTTCGAACTGCACGTTAAGGCCGTCGGTCCCGGTCGATGTCACTAGATGACAGCCGTTAAGCCAAGTCAGTGGCCTTTAGGCGATTTCAATCCGCAAACCCGCAGTTGAGCAGCGTGGTGGAGTATGCTCTAAACCCTTTCAATTGAGGGGAGACCAGTATCCCCGCAGTGGTATGAATAAGAGTTAATGAAGAACTATAAAGATTAGTTATCATACATCATTATGTCCTATTATAGACAAGACAATATATACATATATCGATGTATGCGAATAACTCTGATAAAATATTAATCATTACCTACCTTTGAATTTCGTTTAGCTAGCTAGAGCCGGGAGGCGGTTACAACATTACAAGTTTCACCGATAGAACGTTTATCATGCCATTAAAAATAAACATGAATTAACTTCATTGCGTGGAACACTTACAAGTTTGTATTGGACAGTGCACGGCACATCTCCTGGCTTGTGAACAAGGGCGCGCGCGGCGGCCGGGCCCGGAGCTCTCCGACAGGCCTCTTTTAATAATAGTCCTGGAAGATTATCTGTAGCAACGCGTCCGCCCAGAGCACAGCCAGTTGGTAGTCCTGTCTGCCGTCATTATGCAATTGAAAGTTACTGAATTATTATGCACGATAATAATCTCCATAAATAAATAAATGGAGCGACCGCGCTGGGCGGCCGGATTATGTTGTGTAGTGCCGCGTTCACTGCAGGATCGCTTCCCTGCTTCTAATGAAAGGATTATAATGCCAGTATACATTAATCCTGACGACGGTGATGCGAATTTTCGGAAGTGCTGCAAATTTTCAACGTTGTTCGTAGAAAGAATTTGTATTAGCATTGAAATTGGCCGTAAAGGGAATTTGTACAATTGCTATCTATGTGTGACAAGATTTCATGATATGGATGAACTTCCACTACTCCTTGGCGACGATTTGTAGGATGAGTATTTTTAATCTACCCGGCTTAGGAAGTACCTCCAGTTTACAGAATACCGCAGCCAAATTAAAATTTCCTTGAGGGTTGTTGTGTTCCTGCTGATCTCCATGGCCAGTGGTGATTGCCATCAGGTGATCCACATTGCATGCTCGTTTGCGCCCTTCTCATGTACAAAAAAAAAGTTACGCATTAACGTGCAATAGACATGGAAGGCGCGAGGAAGCTATACTCGATGTTATTGGTCTAATGTTCTTTGTTATCTTTTATCAACTTTATTACCTCCTCAGAATCGCTGTTTTACCTTGCTGCGAGTGTAATTAGCCACAGATTCGAAATTCAGACTCTAAAAAGGGGGACCTCTGTTGCATAATGTTCATCAATGGTAGAGAGACATATGGAATGTACTTTAGCGATAAATGTGGTCACGTGATTAGAACTCTCCTACGTTATCAGCTGTATTACCAACCATATTCGTGACGTAGTCTTGGGTATATACGGGAAGAACATACCTTGTGTTTTTCTACCATGTTCATCATGTGTTATATTTTCTTTACTATACCATTCTTAACGTTTCCTCTATTATACTCCATAAACTTCTTCCTTTTTTTCAAACCTTTCTATTTCTTCCTATCTTATGTCCAAATTTCACGTCTAACCTGGTAATCGCATCGTCAAATCATTTTGAAGACCTTGACATTTGAAGATAACCGAGTTATATCAGTCAACAGCTGATCATGAGATAGGCGGCACATTTTTATTGACATAGTTTTGGCCAACTAGTACAGTGCGACCAAAAAGAGTAGATACGGAACGGAACGAAATGATTAGTAATAGCTACATGACTTTTTTCCATACAAAAGTGCTCAAGGGCATACATATTTTGTATTATTATCTATAGTCGCACCGCTCGCTATAGGCAGGGAATTCCACAGAACACAAAAAAATAGGGGAATTCATTTTCACTCATTGGTGTCGAAGTGGTGACACACTGTAACTGTTCTAGAGAATGTGCGAGAGATTGTATGGCAACCTGTTGCCTCTGGTATCACAAGCATCCATAAGCTGAATGACTGCTTACCATTAGGTAGGCCATAAGTTTGCTTGTCACGCTAGTGGTATGAATAAAAAAGTTAAATTTATGTCGGACACTACCGCCGAAGCTGAAGCCAATTACTATCAAATAGGTATTTTGATTTCAAAAATAGGTCTTAAGTTTAAGTTATTGACAAACATCTTCAGCTTAGTCCATAGATCTCCAGGGTAACTATCAGCCTAGCTAAACACAAGTACCATAAATCTAAGCAGATGTTTGATTCTCGCAATCAAAAAATCAAATGGGAATCGGCTTCAAGCTTCGGCGGTAGGGCCCTAGACCCCGTAGAGCTTGTGTGAGGAATTTTTCCAAATTGTCTTCAATTATCAAGCCATTCGTTTCGCATATTCAACACAGCTCCATTTGGGTAATGATTGACTAGCTATTTGATCGATATGTCATATAGCCAATAACATGTTTGTAATTAGGATTGAATTTATCTTGTATGTAGATTGTATGTCTAAAGTGACAAGAGCCTGTAGGTCAGGTTAGGCACTGACGCGTATAAATTACAGCCCGATCGACGTTGGGCAATCTAGTAAAATTAACGGTGATTAGACTTGGGTACAAATTGATAGGTTGATCAGGCTTGGTATAGTTTTACGTAGTGTCTAATTTAGAGGTTAGTGTTGCAATTTGTAACAGCTACGTTGTATATATTATTGGTACTAGAGGTAGACCCGACTTCGTCTGCGATTTTCATATAAATTTTCAGACTCTATTTAACCTCATAGGGAATTAATTACATACATATTTTATTATTTTTACTTATTTATTAAAGTTTTAAACATTCACATATCTATTACAAATTTTCAAATGATATTATAAGACTACAAAAGCCACATAATGGCTTGAACGTGGCCAGAAGTTGGACAGAAAATTATCTAACAATTAGATACGTGTCTCTGCATGGATAATACCAGCCTGCCTCTTACAACGAATATACAAAATTTTGAGAGACATAGTAGAGACATATTCTTGAAGTATGATAAATTTTCACTTAATGTGAAAAAAAAAATACATTATTTAACTCATTCACTTCTCGATCATAACAGAACTTTAGAGACTCTAGTGTCTCTCGGCTATATGTCTACGGCTTGCTAAATACTTTGGTCACATAGCACGCTTTAGTACAGATTACATAGAGAAGGTTATGGTTAACTTGCTTGCGCCCGCGACTCCTTATGTGATGTGGTTTGCGCTGTGCGTTGATAGAACAGTCAGTAACGATTTCATTTTATAGATACAGATTAATAACTAATTACAGTAATTACTAATCAGTAATAGTTGTCTTTTGTCATTCACATTACTAATAATGGAAATGATAAGCATCCATCTTATGATGACAATAGACAGAGGATAAAACCATAAAATATGTACGTGAAGTTGCAAATGCCCTTGTCTCAGGCTCTCCATGAAGCAGAAGACCGCAGTACATGAAAAAGTTCGCTGTAATCGTTTTGTCAGAGTCACGATCCTTATCAATGAGGAACCGGCTTCGGCCTTATCAAAGAGGACGAATTTAAGTGGCTATTGGATGATGAAATAGGAGCGGCCCTACTGGGAAAGTACTTCCATTCCATTTAAAAGAAGACTGTTACGAAATAATAGTAGGAGAGAAGGCTGTCGTGTTTCTGCGTTTAAGGCATTGAGGTCTGATGACAGTGTCTATTAGGCTAAGCTAAGGTAACGGTTTCACACCAGGAAGGTCTTTTGCGTTTTACGGACGTGGTAAAAAAATGCTTTTCAATTTGACATGCTTATAGTGCACTTGCTTGAAATTTGTTTTAGTGCGAAAGACGCACATTCACAAAAAGCATGTAGTCGTATATATGGATATGTTGTTCCAGTATTTAAACTTTTCCATATATGAGTAACTTTAAATTCCTTCTTCGAATATAGTCAACGATGTGAATTTAGTTAAACAACTTACATCGGAGGTCTCAAAATTTACAGTAATTAATAACGGATTTGGGTAAATACGTATTTATTCGTAAAGGGTTCAGTTCGATCAATTATTCCATATAGTTATGTTCCGGCGATGGGAATTGTAGACCACAGCAGGAACGCCTGCTTTAATTGAATTTATGTAGGGTACGGAACGCCTCCGACGAAATGGTTTATTGCTAATTGATCGAATATTGGAACTGCGATACAAGCGATGTACTATCACTAATGCCTTGTCTGTGCCGAACCAATTTCATTGTTGATTGAATCGCTGCTACGTTTTAATAACGAACAAAATGTTGTCAGTCATTCTCACAATGTTCTATGATTCACCAGAGCTGATTGATTATTGAATTAAAACAAAAGAAAAACCCCCCATGAAAATAATGCTCAAATTAAAAAACAAAGCGTGCTTTTAATTAACACTCCCAGTACAAAATTGACTTACGTTGCGCCAACAAATAAATAAGCTTCAATAAGATCAATGGCGTCGTGCGGGTCCCTATAAAAACTTTAAAGTTAATTACTAATCACTATAAAGCAAACATTCAATTTACAAGGCGGGTTAATTGCGTTGGCCCGCAAGATGCTTTGTAAAAAGCCAGCTAAAAAAACCGTATCTTTACTTATTTCTTAATTATAGACCAATTCGTGGCGGAGACGCGAGCTTCGTGCCAGCAACTTTTGTCCAATCTCTCTCAGGATAATTAACTTTATCTCATTTCAATAAAGTTCATTTTTCTAAGTTCGTTTTGGGAATGCGCTAACATTGGCCGTCTTGGCAAATGGTATCTCCAATAATTATAATTATGGTTCAGATAGAGGTTATCATCCTTTTAATGCCATGTATACTTCTTTATCTACGAATCTGCACTAGTTTTATAGATATTCGCCAACCGTGACTTTATTATTGGATACTTTGTTTATGGATGTACACATCACTACCTAATTTGTTCAGAATCCAATTGATTTCCAAAGCTGTCCACTTTACGAGCCAGTAATTTCCTTGGAATTGACAGGGACTGCGACAATTACAATAGATGTATGTACGAGTACATCATACAGCGGGTAAATCTTTCATCAGTTTAACAGTACAATTTACATATCGTTATATGTAAATTGTACTGTTAAACTGATGAAAAATCAAGTCATCTTTTTGTCAAAGTACGAGTATATGCTTTTGCCAAAATAATTTTGCGTTTTCTATGCGGTTGTTGAGCCAGACAAATAGAGACTGGTGAAGCAGAAGTCCAATTTCTTCACATGTCTTTTGCCCGGTAGTGACTTATGATTGGCTTCTTGGTTCTGAAACAAATATGTAAAGCAGTGTACATAGAGAATATGATTTGGATTTACACTATTACACCCTGCAAAAAGTGTCTCTGGTGTCACAAGCGTTCATAGAATGCGATGATTGCTTACTATTAGATAGTTAGTACGCTTGTTTGCCACCCTAGCTTATAAAAAGACATACTAAATGTGTGGTCATTTTAGATAAGCACCTACATGTAGAAAAATCCAAACTGACATAGTACGGTCCTTAATTTGAGCGTCCCACATTAACTCAGCTATTGTTAGCAATAGCCGAGTTAGGTGACAAATGGAACGACCAGTATCCTCAGACGGAATTAAGCGCAGGCAAAGCGGCGTAATGCGAAAAAGCCAGACATATAAATTTCGCTCTAATCCCACAATTGTGCGAGACGAAAATTGGACGCAATTTGGTACGCACCCGGTCGGCCTTGCGCTGCAAATCGTCATGGGTTGTTACGTAATGAGTGTAGGGCGACAGAAAAAAAGCTAGAAATATATTGCTAGTCCATAGCAGCGCAATAGTCCAGTAGATAACTACTAGTTTTACATCATTTCATTCTAAGATAATTTTACCTACAGATGTGTTCTGCCTGCCTCCATTGCGGCAAGAAGAAAGCAAGGTAATTGGCCGGTCATCAATGACCGAAACACTTTCTGTGTTTCGGTCATTTCATCATTGATGACTTTATACTTTTAGTTATTTTTTATTAACAATTAACCTGCACCCTACCTCTCTTTTGCCAGAGCGTCGTTCACTAGTCGGCAAGGTGTACCACGTGCAGGCGAGGTTGACTTTGGCTCTAAAGATTGTGGCGAGCCGCTTATACGCCATTAAAAAAAATTCAAATAATGCATACAGTTTTAAACACGTGATTGGGTCCTCCTTTTAGGCAAAAATGTGGCTGTGCCAGAAGGATCCGCTTTTACGTAACAAAAGTTACATTATTATGCACTTGCATATTATTATATTACTATTAGGTACATATATATTATAGTGCTGTCGACGATAGACGAGGATGCAGCATACAGTTTTACAAAATTCACTCATCCACTCCCCTCCGCCTCCGCATTTTCAATTCAATCTTTACACGAGTTTATTCCAATTTTATTACTTTGTTGCTAGTAAAACGACAGAATTCGTATCTCCCTACAATTAAATGCAAGCGGAACGAGCTCGCAAAAATCGTAACAAATCTTTTTAATTTTATTGCCACCGCTTTGTGGTCGTGTTTATCCTGGATCTCGCCATTTGTCCGGTGGAGCCCGCGTGAGTGACAAACAATACCTCCACGGAGACATAATGCCGTGCCCCCGGCATCTCTTAACACGGCCCCTGTGTACTACTGATCCAACATCGTAAGACAGACGTCTAAGTTAGTGTTGCCAAATCTAAATGGACTTTTAAACTCAGATAAAAGTTTCACAATATTACCTACACCTTACTTTAAAACTGTATTCTATTAAAATATAGATATAAACATCTATATTTTTACATAACATAGTAGAGTTAGTTACACCATATAGAACTCAAGAACACCTGGAACAATTTTTATGACCTTTGATTGGTTGGATTTGTCTCCATTCCGAACAGTACGAATACTAGAAAAATCTGTGAATAAAAATTGTGATGAAATTTTCAGGGTAAGATTTGTATGGGAAATCCACAGGAATGAGATGGGAACGGGAAGAATTATTAATAAGTAAACATATATAACTTGCACCAAAAGTTATAAGTAAACACGCACTAAGGATCATTTTCATTGTTACCCAGTTTCCTTATTACGTATTTCTTTACGTCAGATCCAAGTGAGTGATTCACTTGGATCTGACGTAAAGAAATACGGATAATAGTATACAAAAAAGTTCAAAGAACAATACTATAATATGTGAAGAAATATTTATTTTTATTCCCAATGTGCAAGTTAAAATATAGAGCACGGTATACTAGCGAACGTCGCGTCGTTTGATTTAGTATTCTATCCACGAGAGAAAAAAGGAATTTCATAAAGGGACTGTACTGTGATCTGTTTGCCTGGCAACACTGGTATCAATGTTGCTGGTTAGTACACTCCATAAAAGGCAGTTGGAATATAATGTATTGTAATTGTATTTTCATAAGCGCACGTCGTACGCTACCGCACGATGTTGCGACTCGCGATTGACCAACGATATCGGTATCGGTATAACGGTCATTTCATCATTGATGACTTTATACTTTTAGTTATTTTTTATTAACAATTAACCTGCACCCTACCTCTCTTTTGCCAGAGCGTCGTTCACTAGTCGGCAAGGTGTACCACGTGCAGGCGAGGTTGACTTTGGCTCTAAAGATTGTGGCGAGCCGCTTATACGCCATTAAAAAAAATTCAAATAATGCATACAGTTTTAAACACGTGATTGGGTCCTCCTTTTAGGCAAAAATGTGGCTGTGCCAGAAGATCCGCTTTTACGTAACAAAAGTTACATTATTATGCACTTGCATATTATTATATTACTATTAGGTACATATATATTATAGTGCTGTCGACGATAGACGAGGATGCAGCATACAGTTTTACAAAATTCACTCATCCACTCCCCTCCGCCTCCGCATTTTCAATTCAATCTTTACACGAGTTTATTCCAATTTTATTACTTTGTTGCTAGTAAAACGACAGAATTCGTATCTCCCTACAATTAAATGCAAGCGGAACGAGCTCGCAAAAATCGTAACAAATCTTTTTAATTTTATTGCCACCGCTTTGTGGTCGTGTTTATCCTGGATCTCGCCATTTGTCCGGTGGAGCCCGCGTGAGTGACAAACAATACCTCCACGGAGACATAATGCCGTGCCCCCGGCATCTCTTAACACGGCCCCTGTGTACTACTGATCCAACATCGTAAGACAGACGTCTAAGTTAGTGTTGCCAAATCTAAATGGACTTTTAAACTCAGATAAAAGTTTCACAATATTACCTACACCTTACTTTAAAACTGTATTCTATTAAAATATAGATATAAACATCTATATTTTTACATAACATAGTAGAGTTAGTTACACCATATAGAACTCAAGAACACCTGGAACAATTTTTATGACCTTTGATTGGTTGGATTTGTCTCCATTCCGAACAGTACGAATACTAGAAAAATCTGTGAATAAAAATTGTGATGAAATTTTCAGGGTAAGATTTGTATGGGAAATCCACAGGAATGAGATGGGAACGGGAAGAATTATTAATAAGTAAACATATATAACTTGCACCAAAAGTTATAAGTAAACACGCACTAAGGATCATTTTCATTGTTACCCAGTTTCCTTATTACGTATTTCTTTACGTCAGATCCAAGTGAGTGATTCACTTGGATCTGACGTAAAGAAATACGGATAATAGTATACAAAAAAGTTCAAAGAACAATACTATAATATGTGAAGAAATATTTATTTTTATTCCCAATGTGCAAGTTAAAATATAGAGCACGGTATACTAGCGAACGTCGCGTCGTTTGATTTAGTATTCTATCCACGAGAGAAAAAAGGAATTTCATAAAGGGACTGTACTGTGATCTGTTTGCCTGGCAACACTGGTATCAATGTTGCTGGTTAGTACACTCCATAAAAGGCAGTTGGAATATAATGTATTGTAATTGTATTTTCATAAGCGCACGTCGTACGCTACCGCACGATGTTGCGACTCGCGATTGACCAACGATATCCTAGTAATTGACGTTTAAGTTTTTGCCTAATAACGCTTCTGTGTGTTTTGTCTCTCTTGCACTATTGGCTCTAACGTGAGAATCTTTCTTTGTGTTCGAATAAATGTACCTTCTTTTTTGCAAAATTATTTCGTGACTTTATATCTTTGTAGAATGTATATATCAGCAATTTCAATTTCAAGCATTACAATTTGACATGGGTCCATGATTCGGTACCGAAGTGCACAAAAAGTAATTGATTATTTTCTATTGTACACTCTGATATAAATTTAAATAGTGTAAAGTTTAGTATTTTATCTAGAACATAGGAAGCAGGTTGGAGACGAGAAGTCACGAAGAATATCGTGACTTTTTTGTTTAATTTTTATTATTGCTTTTGCATCGATTGTCACGTAGTGATCGGAGTTACAATGGCGGTACGTTTTTGCCTGAAAAGTGAGTTATCATAAAAAAGTCATTGAAGAATTCATTAAATTCATTTGTGGCCCTTGGTGCTGTGAAACTGACGCCTCTTTGGACTAAAATCGTATCGTAGAGAAAATCTAAAAACGCTCTACTAATAGATTTACAAACTGATCATATAGGTATTTATTTTTATCATCTACGCTACGATACTGGTGTCCAAAGAAGTTCCCTGATACTAAAGGCCTTGAAACCTAGGTTCCAAAACTGCAGTTAGTAAAACTAAATACTTACACGTTACATGCACTGATGGGAGGTAAAAAGATAGAGAGATAAAGAGAAAATAAATTTCCCTTTAACAACTTTTGGAAAGGTTTGAAATTGATTGCTTAAACTGTCTTAAGTTTTGTTTGTTTTTTTTTTTAATAAAGTAAGGTAGCATTATAGAAACGGTAAAAAACGCTATCGAAAGCCGGCATGCGACGGTTGCGTGTCCCAGCTCGATTTACACATTTTTTTTTCAAGTGTATAATACTTGCTACTGTCTTGTTATTTGTAACGAGTGTTTTGTTAATAACAGATTCAGTGGCCGATGAAATTCTGTGGGTCGAAAGCAATTTTCTAGAGGATGCGATAATAGCTATGGTAACGATGATTTGTTTTTGTATATGTTTTTGACATATATTGCGTGTGTGAGTACTTTTTCTTTTCGTTCTTCAAAGCGTTTGAAACAGGTGATATTAAGAGTCGTCTGTGTTGGCTATATAATAATGTTATAGGATATATAATAGAATATCTATTATGTAGATAGATATAGATATTAGATATAGATATTTCTGGACAATTTACACAGCGCCATCTAGTCCCAATTTAAGCGCAAGGGTACTAGACAACTGATAAATGTACTTAACATGCGATCTGAGTATGTCTGAGCGCGAGTGCGAGTTTTTATTCGCATTCGATCATGTCAACGTAAACAAACCGACCAAATAGAGAAGAACTCTCATGTTTTGAATTTACAAGGCGCGTGTTACATATCAAAATTATGTGGCATACTTGCTCACATTTTGAAGTGAGTAACCCAGAAAATTTCGATATGTAACTCGCGTCTGGTAAATTCACAATATGAGAGTTCTTCACTATTTGGTCGGTTTGTAAACGTTAACACATTAGAATAATACTAATAATGATTTGTTTTCTCATCACAATATATTTAAATATAAATACTATGTGAGACCGGAGATTCTGAACTAGGCCGGAGCCTGTATCTCCTAGAATGTGACCAAAAACTCGCCCTGATAGTATTGTCACAGTATAGGTAATGGTATTGTGTAACCGGTGTAACGTATGCCATCTGCAAAAAAAAAAAACAATCATACATGACGTGACGTTAAATATGTTTATTTAAAGGCACGTCATGTATGATTGTTTTTAAAAAAACTTGCAACTTCTCTTTTTTTAGGGTTACGTAGCCAAATGGCAAAAAACGGAACCCTTATGGATTCGTCATGTCTATTTGTCTGTCCGTCCGTATGTCACAGCCACTTTTTCGAAAATATAAGAACTATATAGTGTTGAAACTTAGTAAGTACATGTATTCTGTGAACTGCATTAAGATTGTTACACAAAAATAGAAAAAAAAAACAATAAATTATACTTAGAATTGAAACTCAATTTTTTTTTTGTCATCAAACCCATACGTGTGTGGTATCTATAGATAGGTCTTCAAAAATGATATTGAGGTTTCTAATATAATTTTTTTCTAAACTGAATAGTTTGCGCGAGGGACACTTCCAAAGTGGTAAAATGTGCCCCCCCTCCCCCCCGTGACTTCTATATATGATGTACATTACCATGCAAACTTCCACCGAAAATTGGTCTGAACGAGATCTAGTAACTAAGTAGTTTATTTTTATTACGTCATAATATACTGCAATTTACCTTTCATTCAATTGTGATTCAATCAACTCAAATATTTTTATATTTGAGTTGATTGCTTGCTGCTACGGAACCCTTCATGGGCGAGTCCGACTCGCACTTGGCCGCTTTTTTAGTTTTCGTTAAACCACTTACAATATACAAATTACAATTCTTATGTTAAAAATATAACGGCCTGATATGTAATTACATAATAATTGCAATTCGTGCCGTTTCTAGACGTGCATGTAACACGAGCCCGACTATACTTCCTAGAATGCTATAAGTGCTAAAGAACGCATGGGAATATGTATTGTACACTAGTTTAACGATGGAGGAAACTTAGACCCTATGCCGAGTATGTTCGCAGATAGATGTGTTAAACTGTCAACAGTTTCTCTGAAATATAAATATGTATATATTTAATTCTAAAGACTCTGATGGAGAGTCGTATTTTGCGGTTCTTTGGAGATGTTAGTCGCCGCGGAAACGATTCCATAGAGAGACTTGTTGTACCCCCTTGTAGAACCCCCGTGCGTTGAACCGATCAGGTGAAGGCGGCGGTGGGCGCCCCGGTCCACGAATGTACCCGATTGACGACCAGCAGGCAGCGGTGGCGAAACGTCGTGAGGAGAGTCCTGTCTGCTGCCTCATCATGATAACCACGACCAATCTGGCAAGAGTAAAGCGTCAATCAGACAAAGAAGAAAGACTCTTTCAATATTTAGGATTAAATATTATATAACAGTACTTACTACTACTACTAAAAAATCAGCAAAAATAGTAAAAGTGCTCAGATAAACAAATAAAACTAGGAAGTGATAGTGGAATCTCTGATTCAGGCGCAATCATGTGCGCAACTTGTATCCCGGAGGACACACCCTGTAAAAAAATATATTTAATTCGCCATTTTGTGGCGGCGGCCATCTTGGATTTGAAATTTATCATAGTGTATTCTACTAGTCTAGCCCTTTCATTTCATACCCATATTGAAAGAGTTGTGAAAAATATGTAGTCAGTTATTTTGTGGCGGCGGCCGTCTTGGACCGATTTTCATCAAACATAGCTAAGAACACTCTCGACTGATTCGATTTTCAAATCAAAATCGGTTCATCGTTGCATAAGAAATAGCAAATATATTAAATCGCTGATATGATAAGGATGGCGATTGTCTATGTCATAGCATCAGCAGGAATCGCTTTCTGACACAATTTAGTATGGGCATGCCATATCTAAAGAAATATAATATCATTATGTTTATGTCACAAAAATCGATATAAAGAACCAAAAGACATTCAATGTCGAATAGAGAAACCTCATATCACCATACATCGGCGTGGACGAAGTAGTGGACGTGGCCATAGCTATAATAGTTTAAAATACACACATAATATTATAAATGTGTGTTTGTTTGTTCATCCTTCTTCACGTATGACGAACCAATGCATGATGACGACATGATTTTTTTTACGGGAATAGTTTAAGGTCTGGAGAGTAACATAGGCTTCTTTTTATCCCGGAAAAACATTTAATTCCCGCTGAGAAATAATAATAATAATGACCATGCGGTCGAAGTCACGGGTAGCAATGGGTATATTAGAGGGATTTATAATATTTAAAATAACTTTTTACTTCGTGAAAAAATAAGAACCTAATAAGTAGATCTATAATTATACCCCGGCCACTCCATACGAACGTCGCGTCGTTTACTACTAACTACATAAACAATAACGTCTGTGCAGAGCGTGAATGAGCTTGTATGCGTGCGACGCCATAGAAACTGTTCCAGATTTGTCTCGGAGGGGAGGTGAGTGAGGTCGACACGAGAGAGCGGCAGGGAGCGGTCATACTGTACATAGTCCTATTACTTATACTGTGCTATAAATATTCAAATCCAAAAGGGAATCAACAGCTTTTCAGAAGCTAATATTGAAAAACAAATCTGGCAGGATGTTATATTATTAATTAATTATTTTTAAATTATGATTTGATTACTAATTGAGTAGTGACCGTTATCTCAATCCTGAGATCTTAAAAACTTTTTCATAGTCCACTGACTGGCTAAACCCAACAAAAACCAATGTCCGTATACAACTAGGCACACAAGTACTATTTGACAAAAGACCAAAGACGATCTTGATTGGATTCAATGTTCGCATTTCTTGTTTTTGTTCGTTCATTGTATCTTGTAAGCTTAAATGAAGTAGCTGCCTTTATTTTATTACCTCAGTTTGTAATGTCTTAATGTCTTTGTTCATTATTTGAAATAGTCTAGTAAATGAAATACAACTATGTATATAAAAGATTTATCTTAGCAATAAGACCGCCTTGTTGTAGGTACTGTACAAGTCGTCAATAATTTAGTGTTAAATTATTGACTGTATTTGTTTTCTTTTATTGTGAACGATGACGTCGTTGCGCGTATCAGTCTAACAAAATAAAGTCGTAGCGATTATTCAAGTTAAGCATTATCAATTGTGGCTTGTCCGTGGATGGGATTATTTATCTCGAACTCTTGAACTTCATGCTTCGTGCGACCCATTTGTTATCATTAGATAACTGTTTGTTCACCAAATCAGTGGCCTTTGGGCGGCTTGAAAACTCCGCTAACCCGCAGTAGAGTACGCCCTAAACCGCTACGAGGGGAGACCGCTAGTGCGATGAATATGGTTTCGTGCTGAAAACAAGGTATTCAAATTATTTGTTTTAAAATGCTATCTTCGCATTTGTGAGTAGGTAGATTGAAAATGTAATTAACTCAGTACGACGGGGGACAATAAATTGTTATATGTATATTAATTTATATTATATAGCGATATATGCATAGATGAAGGATAACTTGGAATCTACTACCCTAACTAAACTCATTCGCCGTACAATCTTTTGTTTGCTCCTTTTATAACATTTCCTTGCTTACACCACTTCTCTTCATTTATCTCTACGTATCTATAAAAAAAAATTGTTCGCAAGACTCATAAGTTATACGCCACAGACCCACAGCATGTAACTATCGCTTATAAGTTATTTTAGTTACACAAGGCGTGTAATATCGAGAAGCATTACGTGTGTGCGCTCTTAAGGATGCCAAAACAACAGTCATTAATTTTTTGCTCTCCTCAGCGGCGGACCGTTCACATCGCCCCAAGTGCAGTGGAGCGTTAATTAAATTAAAATGAAATTATTATCGAGTAAAACCAGAACGAGTGACGGCACGCAGCGATTTGTCACAGCCAAGGATCGTGGCGGCCTTCCCGTGGCTTACGGTGCCTCATTCCTGATGCCTCGGGAACCTTCGGACTTCCGCCCGCCATTCACGAAAACGATCGCGGTTCGAATGTCGTCCCTCATTCATCACGATATCGATTGAAAACCGAATGTTTGTGGTATCGATTACACGGACACGCTTTATATTATGTCATCCTTGCCATAAAAACTATTTCGTGCTCCAAATAAATGCAATGAACTTGATAAAGGCGTCGCCACAGCTTTCACTCATGTTGTTAGATCTAAGAAAAGCAAAACGTTTTGAATAATAACAACGCTTTGCACTCGAGACTCTCTCGTGACCACTACAATATTTTATATTTACTCATTTATTTGTACAAGGGAACTCGTTCCGTCTAAATGAATAAAATTGATTGCTTATACAAACTGTGCGCCCAAATACTCAGCCATCACAATAAATAAGGGCTTTTGAAAAAAAAAAATAACTTATAGGAGTGCGGGCGGGTGCCTTGGCGCGGGACCCGAGGCGGCGGACTCTGTCCGACCTTGGGCCGCTCCGTTCGTAAGACAAGTCGATTTTGTTATTTGTTTATACACAACACAACACTACCTGTCTGTGGTCGAGAGGTGTGGTGCGGTGCGCGCACGCACACCCCGGCATCTCGCCGCCTCGCATGCCTCGCTCGCCACGCCACCGCCGCTGCCTCCTTCATCGATGTCGAATCGTTCAGGTATTTTACGGCGATTTCTGTAATGAACCTCGATTTATTGTAGCCACGGAATGCCGCTCAAAAATTTATTTTATAGACAAAACGTATGAGCGCGATGCGATTACAATCAATTTTATTGAAACAAGACCCGCCGTAGATGTAAAAAGTCAGCGTATTCCACTTCGATCCAATCAAAAATAAAAACCGTAACGGAATTTATGTCTAACATCATGCAATTTAAAACAAATATTTATGGTTCCTCACGCGTATAGAGTTCGTGTCTTCGCGTTACGATGTATCGTTATGAAATGTTGACGTAAAAGTTTACTAAGAAATAGTGTAATGGTCTGTCGTAATAAGAAAATGTAACTAGATCCGAGGGTTCATATGAAAGACACGGAAGCCGTCTCTAAAGCCCATAAAAATATTTCACCTCGGGCATCGGCGCTACCTGATAAGGATACGCAGTCATTTGTAGTAGCCTCGTGATCCAGACTAGGGCGATCCTCCTCACAATTTACGTGTAAAATACTGTCAGTTTTATCTATTTAATGTGTTTTAAGGCACGTTGGTAGATACGAAACTCGGAACACCAAAAGGATACCGGCTTTTCGATCTACTTTTTATAACGAGCTTCGATTTAATCCATATTCGGATAAATCTTTTGACTCTAAAGGGGGTTGTAAAAACTACCGATCGAAGCTGTACGATCAAATATTTGGCGGGTGACGTGACAGTGTACCGCAAAAAAGTGCGTTGGTTATAAATGGCATTCAGTCAGTCGTTGCCTTTTTTGTCTTCATAAATATGGCCAAATAGGAGTGCTTCGTGACCTCTGCTAAAATCAGTGTTGTGATCATAGCTAGTGATTTAGATGGCCATTACTGGGTCGCCGCCACAGATGGGTCGTAGTTGAATTACTGTCTTCCCGTTCGCTTTGTTGGTTTTGTACCGCCGCTGTTAGCTCGCTAGTAATTATGAGATCATGTTTCATAGTTGTCCATTGATTTAGAACTCTTCCAAGTCTCAATTATGAATCATCGATTATAGTTTATATCGATAGAGTTCTGTAAGATGGTCTTCTATTATCAATGTTTTCTGCAGTATTTGGCTTCGATAAATAAATCTACGTAAGTTTTCTAAGACATTTTATACCACGAACGGTAAACTGTGGAATCAACTTCCCTTGTATTTCCGAATAATTATGACATGGTCCTTCAAGAACAGAGTCTATATTTCCCTTAAAAGGCTGGCAACGGATCGGCGACCTTGGTGTTGCTGATCTCAATGGGTGGTGGTGATTGCTTTCCATCAGGTGACTCACATGCTTGTTTGCCCTGTCTTATATAAAAAAAAAATATTCCTGGACAAATTACACAAATCCAACAAACTAACTAAGCAAAGTTTGCACTATGGGTACTAGATACAATAAGTACTTTTTTTTTGTAAATACATACAGGAGTATAGTGCCTTTGGGTAATACATACAAAACACCCAGCCCCAGATAAACACAAATGTTCATGTTTGTCACAAACACAATGTTTGTCATCGAACCTGTGACCCCGGAGTCAAAGTGGAGATGGTAGCACCATCTCCACTTTGACTCCGGAGTCACAGGTACACCGGAGACATAGGCCATTCGACCGACGACGGACTGGTAAAAAATATACGTACAATTTAAATATACAAAAAACGTTTTATACTATTATTATTTTTATTGTAACTCAAATTTTGTTACTTTTAAAACGGTTTTATTTAGCTTGACCTGTTTGTTTCTTTGTAAAATTATTTCCGACGAAATGAAAGAACCTCTTTGACGATAATGTAGTTGAAGACTGTGACCGAATATGCAATGTTGTAATGTTGTCACATGTGTATGAGTGAAAACCTCGTATGTTCAGTTTTGTATTTTTTTTTATTTTCTGACTGAAACTTTGCAAAGCAATTAGCATATACAATACACAAAGTTATTCCAAAATCATTTACGAAGTTTTCACTCTACGTAGAATCTACGGCAAGGTACACGGAAGATATTAATACGTTTATTCTGACATTTATCGTATTCTGAAAAGTAAATTAATATTTTATTTTATTTTATTATAAATATTTAAATATTATATCCGGAGTGTGCCGGAGTCGAGTACGCAATCAGCGTAGAATCCTCGTTTTGTTTTGTAATAAACAATATAGACCCAAAAAAAAAAAAATTAATTATTATTTTATAATATTGGAAATATCAGTCCTGTATTATTACAGGACTGATATTTCCTATCACATTATTAGTTGAGGTGTCCGCAGACAATATTAATGTAAGTTTAATTTTGTTTGACACTTTCACCCATTTCATAATTTCATGCAAAAACATTGATTTTCATCAAAAAAAAGATTGACTGAATTATAATGATATTTAAATTTTAAGGCCGCAAAGAGAAAAGTCATACAAACCCTGAGGCTTAAATTCTTAGCAGACGAACATTACAGGCTTGCAGTGCTGCAGCATGGGCTGTGTAGAAGGGTATGGATACAAGTGTAGGATCGCTCGCGTGACCGGTCGGACACGATGCGCTCGCGCCGTCATACGCTCCACCTCTGACGTTCTCACGACATATTTTGACATTTCACTGAACAAATATAGAAGCCATTTTGGATCGGAACGTCAAACGCGCAAAGAATGCGAATAAATCGCTCTTCCACCTTACCGCGTTTTGACAATGCCTCTGTGTGTGCGTGGGCTCAAAAGGTCACGTATATGTAGATTTGATAGAGATAAAATTTTACAGTTAAAGTTTATTGGCGTTTTATCAATGTCAGCGAAGTGATGATAGAATAAAGAAATGATCATAAAACGAGTCGGAAAGCGACCGCGTCTGATTTTAACGTCGCTACCGGTAAACGCGGCGTCTAAATTTCGGTACGACTGACTTTATACCTACACCCAAAACTCAATCAATGCCCATGAAGTTTACAAGGTAGATAAAATTTAATTTAATGTTTTATCGATGAATGTGCAGCTGTGTGAGTGTGTCTGTACATAGTAATTATGCGGCGGATCGGCGGCGCGGGCGCAGCGCCGGTGGTCCGGTCCCCCCCGCGCTACCCCCGCCTTCCTCGCTATAGAAAAGCTCTCCTACACCTGGGAACTCACGGCCGGACACTCAGTAAAGAATAGTACCAGTATTGGTTTTCGACTTGGAAATATCGTAGAAACTTACTGACCATTGTTTGACATTTAGAAACACACTTCAAGAACGACGAGATGTTTGTTTAAATAGTCGATCGCATTTGTTTGCGTAACTGTCTTTTCACGGTGTTGTTTTTATAAATATCACGGACAGCTTTGAGTTCAATTTGTGTAATTCAATAAAAAAAAGGTTCACCATAAGGCGGATCGCAAACATAGTCAGTGGATATACAATTTTTAATGGTGAAAATAGATTGAAGGTTAAATTAATTAGTAAAAAATGTGTATTCTTGATATTTGAATAAATAATGTTTATTTTGTAAAAAATGTATAAATCAATAAATTTCAAAATTTTGGTAATAAGTAATGCCAACACACATTGCACCATAATAATGGTAGCTACTAATCACTTTGAACAAGCTGAACTCAAGAAGGGATCAATTCTCGTAATAAAAATATATAAATATAAATATTTCTGGACAATTTACACAGCGCTATCTAGTCCCAAATTAAGCGCAAAGCTTGTGTTATGGGTACTAGACAACTGATAAATGTACTTACATTTTTTTTTGTAAATACATACTTATAATACATAGAAAACAACCAGACCAAGACAAACAGCCATGTTCATGCACACAATTGTTTGTCTTGTGTGGGAACCGAACCCGCGACCTCGGAGTCAAAGTGGCTATTGCTAACCATTCGACCACGGAGCTCGTCAATAATATAAAAATATCCGATATTGAAAAAATTCAGTTCAGTTCGATCTCATAAATGTCAGATTTAGTATAAAGTCTAAATTTTACAGTAGTAAAGTACATAAAGCGCACTACAGTAATTCTGCGAGTTGTTCATTTCGAGATTTGTACATTTTCAGTAAGGTGCTTATTTTGCGTTTCGTACAGAATGCTCCGAAGGGATTTTGTCGACATAAAATTATGGCCGAATATTAAACAAACAAACAACGGTATTCTGCACACAATAATAATTGATACTAAATAATTAATGAGTTGACTGAAAATTGTGTTCTTAGTTTCGAACACAATTTTCAGTCAACTCATAATTTAATCTCAGTTCGGTCAACTTTCATTCCTTTCATTATGCGATGTAAAATAAATACGATTGTCTTTCTGGTGTGATTCCGTGTCTGTGGCGGCTCCTTTTGTCTACTATACATTTTATTTCATTGTCTGTCAAACCGCCTCTTGGACGTGTGCGTTCATGTCGTGGCCACAGAATAAGAAACATGCCACGACATTGTACTTGGAGGGACACTTCCATCAGTACATTTCGTCGTCATGCATAAAATCCTGTTGTTTATATGGAACACTGGCATGTTGCATTACTGGCGAGAGCGATGCAACTTTAAAAGTCAAATAATTAAATTTTATTGTGAGACGTGGAGTAAGCGCGCAAGCGTGCGAAAGTATTTTTTATAGAAATTGCTTTTGGTAATAAAACATCAAGTAAGTTATGTTCAAGGAACGGAATGAGTTTTTTTTTAAATTGTTATGGAATATTGGTCTATTCGTTCTTTATTACGCCCGCCTGCGTTATGGCATAGAGCTCGGGGAAATAGGCTCCATATCCTGCTCCTTGGTCTAGCTCTTCACATCAAATTTCAACAAAAATTTATCGATTTAACAGAGATAGAATAAAAAATAAACTCTGTTTCATACATTATTATTGGATAAGATACATAGTATATAAACTGTGTAACAATAATATAACTGAACTGGTATGTAGTATCATTCCATGTAGTTTCGGAAGTGTTTTAATAACGAATTAAGAAATTTTCAAAATATTTTCTATCCCTGTTTACTTACAGTCTAAGTTTTCTGATCAACGATTTAAAAAAACGATTCATAAGCATTCAAATGATAAATTGATTCGAATGGATCCATAATAAAGCGAATGTCATAAAACCAGTGTGATTATTGTATGGAGTTGATCACTGGGCCGCCGACGGCAATTAACGAATATACACATGAAGTGACAATAATACTCATTCATTCGAAAATGTGCATGTTTGCTAACGAAAATTTAGATATTGAAAATTGTGGACTCATAAAAAAGACGGACATGACAGAGATATGGGAAACGTGTGAAAGGAACATAATGGCGCCGACTTGAGATACTTGAGACCAAGAAATGGTGAAAATGTGGATTGATGATAAAAAAGATATGTCATTGATACATATATTAATTGTCTTTGCATGACTCTTTTCAAATTTGTTACCAATTGGTATCTTTGACTTTGATAGTGGATACACGTAAGTGTGAGAAGTTGTCGTTAACAAAAAAAAAGATACAATTATAAGCTTATCAACATCTTTACTCACAAACTCATCAACTTATTTAATTTGATCTCATCAACATTTATGTTCCCCATCCACACTAGCGCCAATGGTAGAAAGGCGTGTTAGAAGTATGTATAAATATTGTTGCCTTGATAGAAATAAAGGATTGCAAATGACAAGTAGCTCATAAATTGTATTAGGTACAACATTTTCTTAATAATATCATTACTACTGCAAATAAAGCTCCATTTACCTATGTCTGATGTATACACTCATTGACACAATTGTTCTCCCAGATGCCGTTGGAGTGGGAAGACTAAATTTGGAGGTATAGAGAATTTTATCAGACCGACTTCCCGGTTAGGTTAGGTAAGGTTTCCAAACCCTAAAAACTGAGAAGCGTATAGAGGCCCCTTCCAAATTATCCATCAAAATCGGAAAACTGGGAAAAGTCTCTTCCATCAGGTAGGATCTTATCTGCCTACCAAAACGGTAAGAGGTAGCTAGTATCTATCTAGGTACAATTATTAGGTATTAATTCCGGATATACATCCGGAATTAATATTGGTTTACACTCTAGTCGGTTTGCACACACATTAAAACATGATAAAAATTTGAAAAACATGGTGGTCGCCATACAAATTTCAAACATTTATATCTCAACAACTCCACAAAATAAGAGTTAACCATGGAATGCCGTAGTGAAAAGTAATCAGAACAGTGAGACGTTGAGTAAGGGTCATGAAAAATTCAAAATGGCCTCCATATATGTACCCCTAAGTACTTTCTATTTACTTTATAGTTATGTATTTACTTTGTAGCGAGCTCGTAGGGTAGCTGTTGGGCGAGGCCGCAGGCTGAACCATTCGGCCCAAACCTTGCGCATGCGCATTCCATCCCTGGAGCATCTCAAATGAGCCCGCAGGTCGGGCTGCGTGGCGAAGCCGTAGATCAAGCCCATTTCGCAAACGTTTTACTATTGTTTCTGAAATTAAAGTT
This sequence comes from Hypsopygia costalis, assembly GCA_937001555.2. Lineage (NCBI taxonomy): Eukaryota > Metazoa > Arthropoda > Insecta > Lepidoptera > Pyralidae > Hypsopygia > Hypsopygia costalis. Next base: position 9,897,823 of record OW443335.2, read on the forward strand.
GCAAAATCACATTAAACAACAAACACAACGATAACTCGCGGGCTTCTCTCAGCACGCGCAGCCACCCAAACGCTAGTTTACAATATAAATACAATTGATATTGTATTTTTTGATGATGCAAACCCTCAGATCCCAGCAAACAAGGAGCAAACCTATTAGTCCAAAAATTATAAGTTATAAGTTGAATGACTCAGATCAGAAGTATACATTTCAACAGTTCTATTCAAAGTGTAAACTCTTTAAAATTTCTATTTTACAAAGGTGGCTTCTGTTTTTTTTATGCAACAACAGAACAATTCCTTTCTTCAATAGCACGTTTGCAAAATTGTAAAAGCCCTTTTTCTAAATTAAAAGGGCTGGCAAAATTTTAAAAGATAATTTGCAGCAATAAAACAAATAGCCCTTTCTGGATTGTAACGGGTTTACAAGCCAACAAAAGTACAGTCGAAAGGAAAGACATGAAAGGGCCGCTATTGTCTCTAAGACTTTGTTTATAATATTTGCCACTCTTTTGCGAACTCAAATACCGTTACGTGTTAGTTCCAAAGACGGGACGCCAACGGAATTTTATTATACAACCGTAATAAAATTTGATGTCCCTAAAATATAGAAATTGCAACTTTCTCAAAAGTACAATATTTATTTCTTAAAGAGTCCTTGACTTTTAATGATTCAGACATCATTCTTGAATAATTACTATATAGACAACATGTTCAAAATCCGGACCGAAATATCTCAAAAACCGGTTCCATGATCCATAATTTAGAAGGCAGAAACCCTAATAATGAAAGCTAGAGTTTGTGTTTGGTCTCAGAAGTGTTCGATTAAAATGAAAATAGAAGTACTTTTCTCGTAATGTACATTTGTATGAGTATCGGCGTCTCCGAATAAAGAATGCCGCGTTTAGATGATCTCGATAAAGTCCGGCGGACTCACGCGGTTTCAAGATGCATTGCGAATTGACAACGTCTCAGGATAGGTGTTGGTTGCATTCGATTGTGCTTCGCAAGTAAAGGGCAGCCGCGAAACAAGCGCAGATCCTGAGATTAGATCTTCATCGACTGGATATAGTTCTTGTTTTAAAACAGGTAAGGTGATACAGTCAGGGTTCAAAGTAATATTTTTTCATTGACATGAGCGTGCGAGGATACGAAAGACTGGCGCATGAACACTATGGATCGTTGATAGCGTTAGATCGGAAAATTGATTTCGGAATGGTGAGAAAAGTGGCAGATTTAAATCAGTGATTTGATAGCCCTCAAGCATTATTCAAATAGTGATGGGAGACTAAGGTTATGTTGCTATTCATTTTGTATTTGTTCGAGTCGATTCAAATATTTTACAAAATAATGTTCAAACAGCGTACCATAATATCTTGTGTGTATTTATTTTGTTCCACACCAATAACGCTTCACATTTTCTTTGCTGCGCATGAATTTTTATTTTCTAGTTAAACATTATGGTCCATAAGTAAAACATAATGCGCGCTCGGTGAGTGTGTTATCATAGGAATGTTTTCCAAATATCGTCGGCGGAAAGTTAACCGTTTCTGTTGACTTTAGACGCTTCATTAAGTTTATACCACGCCCATGTGAATGCGATGAACGCACTTCCTACTGTAAATATCCGATCATAGAGATCCACTGATATTATATTAGGTCACGATTTCAATTCCATGGTTTTTGATCAGCAAGAAATAGCTGTAAAATCATCAGTTACTTGCTTAAATAGAACTATTTTCTGATTGAATTTAGACATGTCTGTAATTTTGCATCAGAATTAATTAACGTAGGAATCACTTAATGACAAATGAAATGTTCTGTAGCTTTATCACCATGCTAATCTACTTTAATAGTAGTGGAAAAACATTATGGCTGCTGGTTTGGGCACTATTTTATTTAAAGTTTTCGATCGAAATATTTTTAAAAGTTTACCTACTTTCTGAATACGCAATTACTTGTTTTATTTTTAAATTATTACTGAACCGTAGAGTCTACAAAAGAAAAGTAAATCAAACAGGCGTTCTCTCAACAATAACTGTCGAATCAATTTGATGCAATTACTGTCCAATCACTAGTGCTGTAAAAATAGAGACTTGACTTAAAAATATGGAACAATGGACATTAAGCGACAGAAGCACTGGCATGATTGAAATGTTATTTATAAGGCATGTTTCCATTGACTCTTAGCACACAGATAAGAAAAAAAAAACTTATGGGAATAAAACCAAACAACATCTGTTTTTGATTTACCATAGTCCATTTTTATAACGATACAAAACCCATGTAGCACAGATTACTTTGACGAATGGAGATTCAGGTTTGTTCTCCTTCTAGATCCAATGACATTAAGAAAGCGCCTGGATGCGGAAGGAGGATCGTATTTGGTGGAAAGCATTGAAATATAAATATATTTATTTCAACTTCACATGACAATACAAAAGTATAATAACCACAACTGATGTTGAAATTTTGGCCCACTCTCAGGGATCATTGCTGGGATCACAGAGTGATCTCACTTATCAAACATTATTGAGTTTACACTTAAGTGTAGTCGGCTAAATATAGAAGAAATATATATATGCCACGACAGATCTTGTAAACGGCTCTAACGATTGCGATAAAATTCATTAAGTGAAAATTCAATTAAGGTAGGTCTTAATTCTGTAAAAGTAATTTTCTCCTACAACACGTATCAAAGATCTCTCGACCCTACCGCCGAAGCTGAAGCCGATTACCATCGAATATTTTGAGTCGAAAAATAGGTCTTATGATTTAGTTAATGACATCAAACATCTATAGTTTAGTTGGTAGAGCTACAGGGTTTCCACGACGTAAGCTGTTAACACAAGTATCCTAAATCTAAGCTGAAGTTGGATATTTGCAATCAAAAGATCCGATGGGAATCGGCTTCAGCTTAGGCAGTATGGTCCCAGGTCCTAAGTGCGCAATTACAAAAAAAAAAGGTGTGTGCTTGACCATACAATAGAAGTAAAAACTTCATCTCTCGCTCCGTCTCCCTCCCGCCCTGCCGACTTTACCTAAATGAGTTTTACAAAGCCGAACGCGACGCGTTACATACCAAGGCGTGACGGCTCAGTCAGTCTCATCCTAGCCACATTTGTCCACTAAGAAGATTTCACTACGCGGTTATAAAAAAAAACGCTATTATCATTTATTAAAAATATAGATAGAGGGTAATCAGAGAACTTTTATCATACAGTGTTGTCAGTGTATGAAAATTTCCCTTAACTTGGGTAGATTTCTGGTGTTATGTCTATATGTATGTATGATTATATGTACATAAGAAATAAATTTATAATAAAATGACAATATAATAACTTATAATTATGTCAATAGTATATATTCTAAAATAAATAAATATTTCTGGACAAATTACACACAGTCATTTAGTCCCAAACTAAGCAAAGCTATGTACTATGGGTACTAGATAACTGATATAATACCTACTTAATCCATTTTTTTTTGTAAATATGTACCTATAATACATAGAAAACACCCAGACCAAGACAACCATACATGTGCATGCACACAAATATTTTCTTAGTGTTGTGCGGGGATCGAACCTCCACCCTCGGAGTCAAAGTGGCTATTGTTAACCATTCAACCACCGAGCTCGTCAACTCGTCGATAAATAAAATAAGGGGAATTGTACCACATCTATAACTTCAAAAGCATGCTAGAACGTTTATCAAATTTTGCTAACACCCGTTATACAAGCTTTGCTTAGTTTGGAACTAGATGACGATATATAATTTGTATTGGAATATTATTTATTTTCAATTAGGTATTTATTTTTATTTATTTTCAATATCTAATGGAAACCAGATATCTAATGAAAGCTGTAGTAGGAATCAAATCTTATTCGTATGATAAAAGCGTTGAATTTCCTGTGCATTTTACATACATTAGTAATTAGTGAGCACAAGTCGAATAGCTCGCGGTGTGTGCAATTATCCAAACTATATAATAGCATGGTGTCAGCTGCCTGTTGTTCAGCTGGCATATTTATGGCACATATCGCGAGGAAAGAAACGTCGCCATTATCGTGTCCCTCCCAGCTCCCAGCGGTGGGACGTGAATGTACTAAGTTGAGACAGTGGTGACCCTATGTTCTGCATGCATGTAGATAATATTTGACATATTTATATAGTGGAGTCTTCTGATATATTTGATTTTGTGCTTCATGGAATACTTGGGACTTCGAATACATTCTTCTTCTTCATAGAATCCTAGCAATTTGGGCATTTTTTTTTTATGTAAGAGGGGGGCAAACGAGCATGTGGGTCACCTGGTGGAAAGCAATCACCACCGCCCATGGAGACCAGCGACACCAAGGAGTCGCCGATCCGTTGCCAGCCTTTTAAGGAAAATGAAAACTCTGTTCTTGAAGGCACCCATGTCGTAGTTGTTCGGAAATACCGCAGAGGGAAGTTGATTCCACAGTTTCACTGTTCGTGGTATGAAATGTCGTAGGAAACGTACTGTAGAAAAACGCCAATTATCAAGATGATATGGATGGAATTTTAATTTATGGCGAGTTGTACGATAGTGGAATTCAGCGGCAGGTATCAAATCAAACAGCTCATCCGAGCACTCCCCGTGATATAATTTGTATAGAACGCAAAGAGACGCTACATCTCTGCGTGTAGAGAGAGAGTCCAATCGATCCGAGATCATTGGGTCACCGACGATTCGAGCTGCTCTTCGTTGTATGCGGTCAAATGGTGCAAGCAAGTACTGGGGCGCACCGGCCCAAAGATGCGAACAGTACTCCATGTGAGGTCGAACCTGGGCTTTGTATAGTTGAAGGCGGTGTCGGGGTGTAAAATACCTCCTGGCTTTACTAATCACACCAATCTTCCTGGAAGCCAGTTTGGCCTTGCATTCCAAGTGACCGCGAAACTGAACATCACTCGATATGTCGACACCCAAGATGGTAATGCTAGTTCTTACACTAAGGGGAGTACCTTCCAAACTAGGAGCTACGACGAATAGGGACTTTTTAGCGGTAAACGCACAAACCTGTGCCATATTGCCAATAATATAGCACATCTCTAAAACCAGTCAATTATTCTGGATATAGTTAAATGTTACGTGTTTTAGAAAATAAAAATAATATTTATCGAGCTCTAGTTCAACCAGAATGACTTTTTGTATTTTTTTTTTAAATATTGCCTGCAGCTGTTTCAAATACTACTATGTAATATTATAAATGTGACAGTTTATACGGATATACGTATGTTTGTTACTCTTTCACAGATAAACTGCTGAACGGATTTGTATGAAATTTGAAACACATAGAATATTTTTTTCTCCATGTACTGAAATATATATATCTATAAGGTAACAAAGTAAGCAAATGATATTAAAAAAAAATCATTTCATGTGCATTTTAACGCGACAAGATTCGAACTTGAAAACCACAATTACTGAATGAGCTCTGTCATTGACTGCATGATGAATCACCTCGAATAGACCGAGATATATGGCATCTAGTCCAGTCACACCAAATTTACAAGCCCGCGAACAGGTTCCGTTTGAAAAGAAATTACCATTTCCAAGCAGGCCGGCCGCATCCCCGTCACTAGGGCTTTTTTCAAATTTTAGCGTATCACGAAGACAAATCTCGTAGCGGATACTAGACTCGACTCTCACCGGCTTCTTTATCCTTCCACAAAGGACGTAATAACCATATCAAACGGTGTGTCCCTTTGCTGCGTCGCATACATATAGCCGGGACGAGACTCTATTGTATATTAAAATAAGTAAAGAAATGCGTTTTGTTTCCGTCGGGGCGAGGTTTCCATACCTAATGCTGCAACGGACGGACTGTGAATACCTGACGGGTTCAAACTTACCTACACACCCCCGACCTTATTCTGTTCGTCGCAGAGACTGTAATTGGACTTAAGCAGACTTGTGGAACCTTGATATGACTGCACCCCATCCTTATTAGGATATCGTTTTCTTTATCATGTTTGATCTACATACCTTTATTTGTTCCCTATATTGTATGCGAATATTGTGTAAAGAAGTGATAGGCTATCTAAGTTGTTACGTGTTTAAATACCAACAGCGGTGTTTTATTTAAATTTATGGTATTTAGTGACTATTTTACAGTATTCTGATAAGTAATATTCTATAAAACAATATGTTTTCCATAAAATTGTTTTGTGTCTATCTTTTAGATATCTCCTATCAGATATTTCAAGATTTTATCCTTAAATTGCAGAATTATTAACACTACAAGTTCTGTACAATAATACATGCCAATGTTGAAATATATCATCAGCATAATGACCATAACCAGTATATAATAAACTAGTGTGAATTAAATGACACATTAAATTAATTATTAAGATTAAGTAGTATTAGTATTAGACATTAGTATGATTATTAGCATAATAGCGACGTGCAATTAATAAATTATTAGAAAATTATGAACAAAAATAGAAGATGTTAACAATAGGGATATACCCCTGGGTCTGTACATTGTTTGTACTATCTATAAAAAAAAATGCATTCAAATGTTTATGAAGAAAACTAAATGTATAAATTGGATATTAAATACGTTTGAGCATTTAAAATTTTCATAGTAAACAATATTAAACACATTTACTTTTCAATAAAACAACAACATTTAATGCCTGTAATTGCTAAGAACGTGACAGCACGTAACAACTAATAACGTAATTGGATGCATCCAAGAATTCGCCGTATCGCGATGACATCAACTCATAAAACTGGAACTATGAACAGCTCATTATTTCGTTTTAATATTTAGCCGTCACACACAGGTAACGTCACGGGCCCGGCTGCTACGTGAGGGGCATGAGAACCATCCAGGGCGACCCCGAGCATAATTTCAGAGCACTCTTTGTGCCATTGTTATTAAAGTAATCACGGTCGCCCTCCATCATGCCCCAATCGAAACATTATGGGATATAAACAAAAGAAATAAAGAATTCAATGAAAAGCCATTATGTCCTCGTAGAGGGCACTCCAGCGAGCCTGTTGTCTCAATATTTTTCTTGGATGGAGTTGACGCGTCATTCTCTCGCGTACTCAAAAACGCCGCGTGGAATTTTGAAGGGCTCTCGATAATGGCCGATATTTACGGCGTTTAGATAATGTTATTTAAACGGACGACTGAATTATGGAAAATGGAACAAAACATAATGTCGCGTGGTCATTTAAGTGGTAGTATTTTTATTTGTTTTATACAAAGCGTATGAAGTATGAATATCAATGAGAGTGATTAATGAGACGCTTATTTTAAAATGAGAAATTGCGGCAGGTTACGGCTTTATTTTTAATGATGGCTTTAAGTAATTCGATCAGTGATGAATTGCCTTTACAGTGTAGACAGTGTAGTTAAGGGAAATTGATATTACTTGTCATCGACATAAAATTTTAGATCCTGTTTCTTGGAACAAGTTTTTTCCCTGAAACATAGTTTTTTTTTATAACAGTAGGTGCAGTTAAAATATACTATAAAGCTTGTGTTCTGTTTTATTTATGTATAGATTTAACCGTAACTAGGTACTTATTGTATAATGGATTTGGCATTTTCATAGGCGTGAGAACGAAGGCTTAAACAACAATCCTATCATTTGGAACCATATAGGTGATAAAATCAAAGTGATTTTGGTTGCGTAGTACGAGTAACAGTCATATTGATCTACTAGTTCAGCGTTTCTGTAACCTTTTTCTGTCTGCGGACCCCTAGAAAATCAAGCACAATTCTAAGGACCCCCTTAATAAAAACACAGGAATAAATTTAAGACAATTTATTTTAGTACTGAAAAATAATGTCATTTTTATAAAAGTTGATAATACTGTATTAATGTGAAGGTTGGTGCTGCTTTTTTGTAGTGTTGCTGGCTTTATTTATTAATTCAAATGTTCATAGATAAGACGGCGAATCCCCATACACATACTCGCGGAACACAGCATAAGAAACACTGTACTAGCTTGCGCTTGCGATTTCGTACGCGCATATTTCGATAACCCGTGGGAATTTTCAAAAATCCTCTCTTAGCGGATGCCTACGTCCCAATAGCTACCTGTGTGACAAAATGTTAACTCGATCCGTCCCGTAGTTTAAACTGTGCTTTGATCGATCAGTCAGTAACGTTTGCCTATTATAGATACAAAAGAGACAGACTTGCGTTCCCCAAGTATACGAGTACTTCTGTTCTTTTGCCATATTTCAATTTACTTATTCATTACTGTAATACATTTTATTGGTAGTCCTTGATTCTTTCTTTCATTCTATCTTATTTTATCTATCCTTTAGGTCACTCCAGATATCTTTATATTAAAAGAATATAATTTAACATAACAAACTTTTTTTTCATATTATATCGTTTGCTTTTATTCTTTTTTACTACATAAGTTATTCATAAAATACTAAATTTTCTGTGTCGCCTGTGTCTATTTTTTTGTCGTGTAGGGGCGCTCCACCATCTTTAAAGACTAAGCCAAACTCGCCTGCACGTGGTGCACCTTGCTGATTCACAGATGAGGCTCTGACACTAAGAGAGGTGGGGTTGCATAATTATAAGCTACCCGACTGCGGATGTCCTCTACCAGTTGTTGTGTTCCGATTTGAGCGAGGTCACCAGAAAAGAAGAAGTGGCTGCGTTGGCAGCGGGGATGGCGGCTCGCGAGCGATATTTCATGTTTATATGCAAGCGTTAATATGGCTACTATTGCCGCTTCAGATTCAGACGGGCCGTATGATTGTCTGCTACTCGACGTATAAAACGAAAAAGTTGTGTCAAACGTTCATCGATTATATAATTTCTTATTTCAATCAATCTATAAGTAAATATAAGATAGAAAATTCATTTGATATAGTTGACTCAAATATTAATTTAAAATATGTAAATAACAAAATTATGAAACACACAATTAAAAAAAAATAGAAATTTCTGTGATTTTTAAATTGTGTGTTTCATAATTTGTGAATTTTTATCTACTGTTGGGGTGTAAGTGGTTCATCAACATCTTTGAACCAAAGCCAACTTCACCTGCACCCTGCTGACTGACAAACGAAGCTCTGGCGAAAAGAGAGGTAGGGAGCGTAATTGTAATCCGACCTTGGAATGTACACTCCACCTCACAGAATACCGCAGCCCAATAACAACTCCCTTAAGGGTTGTTGTGTTCCTGCGAGTGAGCGAGGTCACCAGAAAGGGAGGAGATGCTGCGTTGGCAGCGCGCGAACGATATTTTATGTTGCGAGCGTTAATATGGCTACGGCAACCGCTTCACATCAGGCGGGCCGTATGCTTGTCTACCACCCGACGTAGTATAAAAAAAATACCGTCCTGATCTCATGTATTGCAACAAGTAGAGTTGCCTGGAAGAGATCTCTTGTAGAGACAATCTAACCTTTGTATGTACTTACTTAATATTACCCAATTTACAATAATTAAGGTGCAAATATAAAAGAAAAATACTTTTCCCCAGTATTCTGCTCGAGCTACTCGGTAGTGCCTTGCTCGAGCTCGTGGTACTTAAAAACAATAACTTTAAAAGTTTAGAATAAAAACATTTTACTCGTTTTAGTAACTAACACGATTATGTCGATTCGATTCGATATTTTGAGATTTTTTCGATATCGATATTTATCGGTTATTCGATATATCATTGCATCCGCTACGGTAGTTGCCTCAAATCAGGAGGGCCGTATGCTTGACTGTAATCCGTCGTAGTATAAAAAAAATATTTCGTCTTCGTCGTATACAAGTATTTTAGTTTTGTTCCAGTGGACTACGAATGTCGGTTATAAGTAGACGAAATCAAAAGTCATTTCTATCACGCAACTTTTTATTGTGGAAAAGCTTATTATTTTGATCGGCTCTCGGTCAGAGGATTTAGATAAGTGTCAAGGCATTGTGGTCGTCATCTGACGGTCAATTAATGTATTTTTTATCGGTCGGCACGTCTGTGTCATCATTAGACTTGAGGATTAGGCCTGGAGCCTTTAAGCATCCACCAATATACGATACACTTTGGGTATGTCAAAACGATTAGGAAAGGCAGGTGATTTTGAAACGCAAAAAAATATTACCGAACGAATATTTTTTATTTAATTTTACTATTATAGTAATCCTTACATTTAACTTAATAGTATATAAATACGCGTGTTTTACGTTAAGCCGTCGGTCCCGGTTGTTGTTTTTAGATACAGACGTTAAGCCAAGTCAGTGGCCTTTGGGCGGCTCGAAACCAGTGACCTCCACCAACCCGAAGTTGAGCAGCGTGGTGGAGTATGGTCCAAACCCCTTAGATTGAGGGCAGACCCATACGGGTCTGCTACATACAGCTACCAATAATCAACCCACTGTTGGGATACCTCAACAGTGGGTTGATTATTGGTAGCTGTCGTATATAATTACGAAAGTGAGTTTTCTTCCATGTTCGGATTTCACGCCACTTAACCAATTGCTATGAAATTTTATGAGAAGTCCAGAATAAATAATAAGATAAGTACCTTTGTTCCCGAGGGATAAACAAAAAGTTCATCCTTTTGGCACGAATAAATGCGGTAGTATTTGTTTAAACAAACTTACTTTCGCATTCATTAGTATAAGAAGTAAGTATTAATTAAAACAAATGTACCTGAAACTCCATAAGAAATAATGAGTTTCGTGGTGCTTTTTACGCATATCTCCGTTAAATATTCATAACTAAATAATATTACTCTTACAATCAGCTTAAATCATTACTACGTCTAAGTCTATGCACCATTCAAAATAATTAAACATTTTAATGAGTAAGTTCATAATACAACCAACGTTTATTAACGTGCCAGTATATATATTCAGAGTTTTAAATAATTCTCATCATAGTCTCATAGAGAATGATAGCGCAATAAAACGTTAAATATATTCAAACGAAGCCCGAATTTAAATGGAATGGTCATGTTTTGAAACTTATAAGAATATTGTGCTCGACAAAAATGCCGTCCGTTCCAACGCCGCCGCGAAGAATTCTTAAACCTACTCGTAAATTGGGACGAAATAATTCCAGATACTATCATTTGTTGGTAATTTAGACTTAGCTGAATGTTTTATGAGTTTTAGTTCTCTTATTTATAGATAAAACTTGCCTACAAGGGGGCTGGCATTTATAAAATTCAATCATTTAAATACAAATTTATAGGCGATTGACTTTATCTATGGAATGTTTTGTTTTAGTAATAGTTTTATGACTTATATGGACATTTTATTTTATTATAGGTTTTATCATTATAATTCATTTCATGAATACTGTTACAATAATGTTATAACAAAGAAATACTCATACGTTAAATATACTGCCATGGTTTTCCCAGGAGACTAAGGCGTTAAGTTAGATGGCAAAATCGAAGGAAGAAAAACAATTATGGCGAATGATTTCTTTGCATTTTTGTATTGGTATTTAACACATTTCTTATATTTTCTGGATTAATTAATGTTTTAAATGGATTCTAATGATTATTATCATAACTACAATAATAAAGTATGTAGTAGTTAATGCATACCTATTAACGATTAATTTAATATTGTAATTAAAAACCAACGCAACTACAATAATCATTATATTCAAATGATTATTTATTTGCGTTAAAACATGAATTATTCCAGAAGATATAAGAAGTGTGTTAAATACCTTTTAATTATTATTTAATAATTATTTATGCATCGATATTGCGAGCGCCAAATAGTGTATTATTATAAAAAAATAAATGACATTTCATGAATATTTTCAAAATATAATAATTAGCAATATTATTCACCTATTTTATGAATATGAAAAACCTTATTATAAAAAAAATCTTTATATGAAAATTTAACTGCTTTTGCTACATTTAAGTACTTTGAGATCTTAAATTGCCAATAAATGGTATTCTATTACTATTTTGCAACACTCAGAAATACGAACAGACATCAACTATCATAGTAGTTTTACATCACAATAATGTTTATGCTTTGTTTAGAATATGTAGATGCTATTAAAGACTCTTGAATTAATCCTATATAACTTGCCGTTTGAACCAAATGACAGTAAATATTTATGTAGCTCTCAAACAGAACAGTTAATAGGTTTCTGAGTCATCCTACATTGCGAAACCGCTCAAAGGGTTTCTAAGTTAACAAAGACATAGTTTGTCAAAGATCTGTCACTATTTGTGTTATTGTTTACTATACAACCAGAGACAACCCTTTGTTCTCAATTGTAGAACAACAAAATGCTCATTGAAAATCGTTTACAACCAGTTAAATTGCTCTACCGTTCGTTGCGAATTTGTTTTGAAAAACAGCGAAATTCCGCAGAATGTCTCCAATAAAAGAGTTGAGGCTGTTAGTTTTATTGTATTATTGCATGATTTATGGGCAGTCTACAGTGTTGCTAGGGTTTTTGTCGTTAGCTGATGCCATAAAAGATCTCGTTACCCGGTCTAGTGAGTGGGGAATGACTCTTGCAAAAATTATGGCTAAATAGAAATTTCATTATTTAATACGTTAATACTTTATTATTTGCTTTTAAAGTTGTTAATTGTTATGAGTCATTTGGTTGGTATGATTAGCTGAGATCTTTGATACTATATGGCATGCAAGCATACATATCTGTTGATGAAAGATAGATAGATAGAATATGCTTTATTTGCACTATACAAACTACAGAAACAATTTAGCATACAGAAAACATCAACTTATAGAATATATATGTGAAACAAGGCGGCCTTATTGCTAACAGCAATCTTTTCAAGGCAACCTTTCTATTTTGAAAGTCTTTTGGGACTGAATTATAGATCAGTCGGACGTTATTAATTCTTTTTAGAAGCACTTTTATAAGAAAATATCACAATATTTTCTTATAAATAGTGCTTCTGTCTCATAAGATCGCAGTTATTTAGTATTATTCAGAAATCATGCTTTGAAATCATTGTACTTACTAGCATCTGTTTACACTGGGTACAACTAAAAGAGCAGTCAGCTACGTGTATATCGTATAGATACACATATATATAAATATATATATACACACACATGTAGCTATGTGGCTGACTGGTCTTTTAGTTGTGTCCATTGTAAACAGATGCTAGTACAATGATTTCCGTGGGTGATTTCTGTACGAATAAGCCTAAATAACTGCGATACTTCATGATTTTCTTATATATGTATCGGTTATTCGATATATCGTTACATCTCTAAGAACATTTAATAAATTATAAGCAATTTAATTCTTATGTTGCTTAATTTATCTACCACCCATCATATACCAAGTTATAAAACGGCAAATGAGCTTTTAGATGTGTACATTCGAAATCACAAAAAAAACATAGTAGTCATGTATAAAATATTGATATCTGATAAATTGTCGTGTATCTAGTATGAACAGCAATTTGTATAGACGTCAGATCTATGATGGACGGCAACTCAAAATGTTGTCCATACAAATATGCTTTAAAATCAATATTAATATTTTGTACCAACAAAAAATTGATTGTAGCTACATGAAGTTTTTGTATCGTTTCTACAATAGCATGCTGGTATTTGAAACTTTTCAATGCCGACCTAATCTCCATACCGCGGCATCTATGGCTGGCCGGGATATCGTCTTGTAGGATCAAAACATGTCAAACAAAAGTTTGTAAGTGCTATTGCATTATATTGATACGACGCCTACGATCTGCGGTCTGCGGCATAGAATAAAAATATTTATACCGATCATAGATAAATACTATTCTTAAAACAATACAGCTTACAATGGGTGTGTATTTATTCGTAGTAAACAATAAAATAATGTTACTATTACTACATACTCGCAGTATGGATAGAACATTAAATGTAAATATTTTATATTTTAATTAACTAAAAATAAATATAATTATTCCTGGACTAATTACACACAGCCATCTAGTCCCAAACTAAGCAAAGCTTATACTATGGGTACTAGATAACTGATATAATACCTAAATACATTTTTTTTTGTAAATACACACATATAATACATAGAAAACACTCAGACCAAGACAAACAAACATGTTCATGTATCCAAATATTTGTTTTGTGCGGGGATCGAACCGGCGACCTCGGTGTCAAAGTGGACATAGCTAACCATTCCGGTAACACCAGCTAACCTGATATTCAATTGTGCTGCAAGATACCTAAGCCACACCTGGATTAGGGGCAAAGGAAAATTTAATAACGGAGGGATCAGGAACGAATGTTTTAAAGCCATTTAAAACTATTTCATCTTTTTTTTTGTTTTCGAAGCCAGTATGATTACTGGGTCCAAACAAAAATTACCTCATGTATCATAGCCACCGAACACACGATAGAAATTAAAAGGTATCCTTCCATACCCACGGCTCTCTTCACTCTCCCACTCATTGGCATAATAATGCAAATAATAGAAGGTTAAATTAAAATTTTGTAAACTGTCCACCAAGAAAGATAACCTTTTTCTTGTTCCATAATCAGACCACGACCATTATTTATCCAATTGCAATTAGTCCAACACGATACCACTACGTAAAATTAATGACGAATTGTATGTCCTGCTCCAAAGTTATCATGTCCTTAATTTTTTTTCTTTTAATTTCGAGTCTTTGAGAGAATTTGCGAGAATTTGCTCATATCTCTTCAAATTCTGATGATCTTTTAACTGTACAGCCAGATTTTATTGAATCATACTCCTAGCTATGAACACTCTCGATCAAGTCCCCATGCGACCAAATAAACCTAGTCTGATGCTGCAACATTACATGGAAACAGCAAGACACAGCTCCTCACCACACACAGTAGACATAATAAACGGGATCCCTACCGGTTAAGCTGAAGTCGGTGGCTTTTATGATGGGGAAAATCAAACTTCAACTTAGATTTATGGTATTTGTGGTTAACTTAGCTGGGAAAAACCATGGAGCTCCACCGACTAAGCTGAAGATATTTGTCAATAACTTAAACGTATGACCTATTTTTTGAACCAAAATATTCAATGGTAAAAGGCTTCAGCTAAGGCGGTAGCGTAGTTCAGCTGTGGTTCAGCCCAGGTTATGCATAAGTGGCCAGGGGTTTATAATGATACAGGAAAGTTTTTTCTTCGTCGGAGATTTACTAAGTTTCAAAAGGTTCTTACTCCTACAAATTTCTTCTGATTAAATTCATTGTGAGTTCCAAGGCAGCCGTAGTTTTACCCCCGGAACTGCAATAGATTTCACTGTTCATTGCCTTTTTTGGCGGTTGCCCCTGTTAATCCTAGCTACACAGGAGACACAGTGGTGGAATGTGTGGTGGGCCCACGTCCCGTTATACTGGTAAATTAGCTAGAAAAAACCTTTTCATATTATTCTATCTGTAGTAATAGACCGACATTTTATTATGCCGTTAAATGAAATGGAAATATTTATTACAGTAAACAGTAGCGCTAAGCTTTCGGAATTCAAAACAGATAGTTTAGATTTTTATTATTTTTTAACGTTATCTAATAATAACGCGGTATATTCGTTCCAAAAGGTTGGTATCACATTTTCTACAATCCATAGACAATGCTGACTAATGCACTATACGTGTTCTTCGTCTATACACGTGTAAATATTTGTCGATGGAATATATTATACGCTATTGTTTTGTTTTATATTCTCGCTAAAGTACTCGTAGAACCAACTTCCAAACTTGTATATATACATAGTTATATGCAAGACTAGTTATGCATAACTTTTGATAAATTTAAATAGAGCAGCGGTTCTCAATCTTTTCAATGTTGTTACTGGTATGACCAATAAAGCGATCTGATTTTACCTCTGTTTATATACTACGTCGGGTGTACAGATATGCATATTGCCCGCCCGATAGAAAGCGGTTACCATAGTCATATTAACGCTCGTAACATGAAATATCGCTCGCGCGCCGTCATCCACGCTGCCAACGCAGCAAATCCTAACTTTCTGGTGACCTCACTCACTTTTAGGAACACTATTCTGTGAGGTGAAGTGTACTCCCTAGACGGGCTGCCTAAAAGTACACTAAATCCTACCTCTCTCTTTTGCCAGAGCCTTTTCCGCTAGTCGGCAGGGTGCACCACGTGCAAGTGAGATTGGTTTTAGCTCTATAGGTTATGGTGAGAAAACTAAAACCATCTCCCAAGATTAAATCTTATTGATCTAAACTAATTTGTTATAGTTTGTTTATTAGCTTTATTATCCCTCCAAATTCCCCGATTTACTCAAGCGGAGGTAATCTCCCCACATTCGGAACCGCTGAAATAGAGTATTCTGATGGTTATATAATTATTGGAAGCATTGTGCTATGGACATTCAAATAATGATGTTTAAAAATAATATAATAATTAATAACAAACATTTCTCTTTCAGGTTCTTCAGAAAGGCGTGTTGGGGTTCTTTTGGCGTTAAACGATATTGATGCCCCCCGTTATCGATTCTTCTCAAGAGTGGCGAGTTTCTTAGCTTAGCTTAAAAATAAAGTACAGTTAAGTGCATCGTACCATCATATAGCCAATAAATATATAAATAAATATTCCCGGACATATTACACCGCGCCGTCTAGTCCCAAACAAAGCAAAGCGTATACTATGAGTACTAAATAACTGGTATGTTAGGACCTACGTAAATACTTTTCTTTTTGTTTCGTTTTTTTTGTGTTTTTTTTTTTTTTTTTTTTTTTTTTATACTACGACGGGTGGCAGACAAGCATACGGCCCGCCTGATGTGAAGCGGTTACCGTAGCCATATTAACGCTCGCAACATAAAATATTGCTCGCGCGCCGCCACCCCCGCTGCCAACGCAGCATCTCCTTCCTTTCTTTCTGGTGGCCTCACTCACTCGCAGGAACACAACAACCCTCAAGGGAATTGTTATTTGGCTGCGGTGTTCTGTGAGGTGGAGGTACATTCCCCAGTCGGGTAGCTTACAATTACGCTCCCTACCTCTCTTTTCGCCAGAGCTTCGTTCGTCAGTCAGCAGGGTGCACCACGTGCAGGTGAAGTTGGCTTTGGTTCAAAGATCTTGATGAACCACTTGCACCCCAAAAACTTGTGTTGTTTAAATGTTACACATTACTGTATATGTGTAGATTAATATTTAGTACAATAATGAAAAATCAACAAAATTTTACATAAGTTTGAAAGTTTCAGTCCTCCTCAATCGGAAGAGATGATCGCTATAGATTGTTGTATGCGACTGTATTCTTATATCTATTATGAGGGCCATAAAACTGGACCACGAAGTCTATAATTAAAACTTGTTTTAGACGTAAACGAATAACTAATTCATAAAACTGTCACTGGTTCTAGGTCTTAAATCAACATAATTATATCTTTAGATGTCTGTTACAGTTTATCTCTTTACCTCTAGAGGCTATGTATCCACGTTCTTATAGAGTTCTTTACAATGTAACCGCAGAACCGCTTCAGGCTACTAAATGCTACTATAGACATAAAATATAATGCTTTTTGTGACTTCACTACTATCCAAATCCCATCATTTAACTCTACAGCGTATGTATTCAATGATAAGGTTGAAAATGACTTGTGCGAAAGTACGAAAACTACATTCAATTTGTTAGGGCAAGTTTACACAGGACCCAAAGTGCAACGTCGGGACAAACATTAGGCTTTGTGCTGCTCATAGAAAGGGTAAATATTGGTCCTTTACTTCGGAGAAAAATGCGTTTTGGTAACGTTCGGGCCGATGTGTACAGTTTTCGTTATAGGAATTAGGGGCGGTGTATGCTTGCCGCTTTTGTTGTTCTCTATAATAATGCGTTGTTTAAATTTGACTACGTATTGATGGCTGCCGACGGGAAGCCGCCGATACAAAATTGATCGCACATTAATTAACAGGCCAATAAATGTACTGTTTATTTTGAACGGAAGCTTTTGATGCGCTCCTATTAGATATTACGTGTTGATTTTTTATTGAATTTAAAAATTAGGGTAATTTCTCATATTACAGAACTCGCTGGATAACCTATTATTATTAGTAAATAATAAAAAAAAATCTCCTGACGTGCTGAGTTTGTTTTTGGTCAGATTAATGTCCAAAACTTTGTATGGCTGTTTATACGGTTTATCAACAGTTAAGAAAGTCAGGAACGTTTTGCGACCGACATGTTGATATTTTGTGATTTAAGTCGAAAAATCGTTTGGGAGCTTCCATAATGTGATACCTAAATACCTAAATAAAGTTACATGAAAATAATATGGACGAATATATGTGGTCTGGATTTAAGACACCTTTTTTGTAGGCTTATGTGCGAAGAACTTACTTTCTCAAACATCTTCGTACCTGGGCCTTTACCGCCTAAACTAAAGCTTATTTTAATGGGGATAGTTTAAGATCTGGAGACGGACATAGGCTACTTTTTATTCCGGAAAAAACATCTTATTCCCACGAGAAAAAAAAGTTTTTTAAAATAATGACCACGTGGGCGAAATCGCGGGTAACAATTAGTTATTTCAATAAATACAAAATATACAGTTTAATACAAAATAATATTAAATTGTCAAGGAAGAAATGTATATGTTAAAAGGAAATCTATGTATAGATTGTAGAGTTATCTTCTCACAATCTTATACATACCAGCTACATGCTACTATAAAAGCAACAAAACAATAAATACAGCAATAAAGATTACAGAAACAGTTGTCCACCACTGCACCTAGAATTATTTTAAAAGCCTGTGACCGTGTCTCAAATAAAAGACCAATTCTGTCTCGTATTGTCGTTATTCTCCTTAGGGTAATCAGAAGTAAGAAAAGGATTTATTTTTTACAAGAAAACCTACAACGAGGTGTATGTTTGCAACTACTTATTACATATCGGCTAAACAACCATTAATATAACATATTGTTGTTTTTTCCACCCAGTATAAAATCTTGTGTTCATTATGATTCATCATCATCATCATCGTCTTTATCTATCCATTGCTCCGCTTTCCGTATCCAGCTACTTTCGGGGAAGATCCCTTGATTGCGCCCAATGCTTCGTTGCCTCATATGAGCTCTCCACTCTAGGACTTTCCTCCCCCATCTGCCATCACTGAAGTTAGTCATTGTTAAGCTTGTTTCATTAGGTGTTCATTATTCTTGACATTGTGTGTAATTTGGTCCAAATTGAGAGATAGGATGATTTTTAACACGCTTTTATTAGGTCGACCTGTATGTAACTATGTAATGGAATCTAAGGTAACTAATTTAACCATCTTCCAAGGATCGTAGCGTAATGAAAATTGGCAGCTGTATGTAGTTCTGATGACAATACAATAATATGGTACTGTCGAACTGATCTGATGATGGAGCCGGAAGATATGAACTGGAACTTCATGATGGAACATCGTATCATAGCTGTTTTTGGATTTCTTAGAAAAGTCTTGTGATGAATTATGACCACGATTAGGTTTCAAGGTCTGATGATGAAGCCGGAAGATAGGCTAATGATAGACTGGCATTCCATGATGGAATATCGTATCATAATCGTGTTTGCACTTGTGAGAAAGGCAACGTAATGGACTTTAAACACAATCAGGTTTCATGGTTATAACAAACCTATTGGGAACAATACAACCCCACCTGCACGTGGTGCACCCTGCTGACTGACAAACGAGGCTTTGGCGAAAAAATTGGTAGGGCGTATTTTTAAGGTGCTCGACTGGGGAAGTACCTGCACTTCACAGAATTCCGCACCCAAATAACAGTTCCCTTGAGGGTTGTTGTCTTCCTGCGAGTGAGTGAGGTTACTAGAAAGAAAGCAAGGAACGAGTATAGGCTGGCAATGGATCGGCGACCTCTTGGGCTCTTTCATAGCATATTAAACTAAAAAGTGAAAAATAAATATAGTTTAAAAAAACTAAAAAAACACCCTTTTAAAGCACATCAAAGTAAAAAGTGAAAAATAATTCTTATACAAGCTTAAAATAATAATGAGTAAAAAATACTAGCATTATTGTGAAAAAAGCGTGGGGTGCTTTGTGCCATATTTTACATAGAAGGCATACATTTTACTCCTATGCTGGCAGCGGGGG
This sequence comes from Hypsopygia costalis, assembly GCA_937001555.2. Taxonomy (NCBI): domain Eukaryota; kingdom Metazoa; phylum Arthropoda; class Insecta; order Lepidoptera; family Pyralidae; genus Hypsopygia; species Hypsopygia costalis. The sequence continues at coordinate 9,917,889 of OW443335.2, forward strand.
TGGCGGCGAAAGGCGATATTTTATGCTAGCGATTACATGGGCTATGGTAAACGCATCAGATCAGGCAGGCTTGCCTGCCATCCGACGTATTATAAAAAAACCGGCCAAGTGCGAGTTGGACTCGCCCACCGAGGGTTCCGTAGGTAAGTAGTATCATTATTAAATTTGATATTTTTCATTATAAATAAGAAATAATGCGTCGAAAAAATAAATAAAATATATTTTGCAATGTGTACATCAAGCCCTTTCATATGATACCCCATTTGAACTAGTAGTTTCAATTTGAAATTTCGACACCCTTTAAAAAATATCGACCCCCTATTTTTTAAGATCTATTTACAAATGTATAGTTTTGAGATTTATTCCTGTACTTGTAGTCTATACGATGTTACTTGCCAAATTTCATAGTTCTAGGTCAACGGGAAGTACCCTATAGGTTTTGATTCTCTTGAGTGTGTCGAAATATGCGTTTTTTGCTGAATAAACGGCCGTAACTTTTTTCTACGTAAACTCAGCAGTTTGATTTTTTTACAACTTCATGGGACCGTAGACCTGAGTATACAGTTCAAATTTCAGCTTGATACCTCCACGCATTCTCGACATAGAAATTCTTGACAGACAGACAGACAGACAGACAGACAGACAGACAGACAGACAGACAGACCGACAGACAGACAGACAGACAGACGGACAACAAAGTGATCTTATAAGGGTTCCGTTTTTCCTTTTGAGGTACGGAACCCTAAAAATCACGTAATATGTCACACGAAATTGTGGTCATAGTATAGGTACGTTTCTGATGGATTACACGTCTTAAATATTAATTAATTATGTTTATCTAATCTCATACTGAAATTTACACATTAAAAAACTAAACACAGTATCATAATGACAGTCTTTACGCACAAGCTATCAAAATAAATTTAAAAAGTTATTTTTCGATACAGCTCTTCTATGGACAACTGTATCGTAAAATAACTTTTTTACCATTTCGATACAGCTTCAGCCCTGGATACAGGTATTTTAAACAGGTTGCAATACAAATACATTGCAACTTTGCAAAATTTTTCTACATAATCTGTGAACGCGGCGCCGCGCGGCGCGTCGCGCATGCGCACTACGCATGCTCGATCTGCAAATGGATTTATAAGTAAGAATTATAGCTGTTAAATTAACTTCATGGTTGTATTTAAAATATTATTATCATATATTTCATGAGATTAGATAAAGTACCTAGTGTATGAAACTGCACATAATTAGGTATTAAAATACTCGTGTGGTCTATTATAACATTCGCCTTCGGCTCATGTTATAAACTCACGCTCGTATTTTAATAACCCTTATTATGCAACAGTTTCATAAACTACTATTAAGTCCGTCTATTGTATAAAATTACTAGCTGACACGACAGACGTTGTCCTGTCGTCTTAACAATGAATATTGAATTGGTATCGTGCAATCTGTCTAATGACAGACAGTTCTGTCAAACCATATAAAGGTACATTACAAAAGTTTGTTTTCTTAAATTTTCTAATTTTCCGCGCAACTTTCTAGTTTTTTTCTTTCATAAGAACCTTCTCCTGACAATAACAAATACAATATAAAAAGAAATAGCCAAATTGGTTCAGCTGTACACGCGTGATGCCGCGACCAGTATTTTAGATTGTTGTTTTCTTTTAAATAAATAATATAATAAACCATTTCTAACATATCCCATCGAACATCATCGAAGCAATCAAAGCTATTAAAAATTTTATTATTGTTTTATGTGATTAGAAAATTACGGTTCCTGTGTACGCCTAAGTACTGAAACAGTTACGTTTTAGTAAAGCGACCAATGGTTACACTAAGTGCATTAAACTTTAAATATCTATAAAATGCAATGTGATGCCTATAAACTGCATACTTTATAGTTTAAACTTCGAACTCAGTGTGAGGAAGCTGTTGCACACGACTTTTAAATCTTGTTAAAGGATTTAAGGCTTTATTGCAATCTTTCCAGATACATATGGTATATATATTTGTGTGGTCTACCTTGTCATAACTTGCCTACTGAGTTAACGCATTTCTTGCATAAACATGCTAAATGGTTGAATTGTTCTCAACGAATAGGGTGACCATATTATGCTTTAAAGTAGAAACATAATAATGACCTTATCGGTGAAAGGAATCGAGTTTCGTTTTAAATAATGTATCTAATTTAATTCGATATCTTGTTTTTTATTTCTATAATCATGTTATGTTACCTAGTAACTTTTATATTTTATTCTGATTTCTGACGTTATTTTAGAAACTTTCTATCTCTTGATTATTAATAAAATAGTAACAGTTATAGTTTACTATTTCATGTTATATAGGTCTTAAATAGTTATAATATATCCGCAATATGTAATATGTATTAGTATATTAAACTAAGCTCACTTTTGCTATTGTCAGCAATATGGTCTACGGTAATATATTACAATATGTCATTCGGCCTTTGCTAACTGTCAGCAAAGTCTAATATTTTTTCTTAAAATTGCATATATAGAATTACACGATAGTTTAATCAACAATGTGTCTATTTCGATTTACAGTTACTTAGTTACTAACTTCTAACGTTTTAACTTTAATTTTGCCATTAATTACAAAAAGTCTTCATAATAAAGGAGGTCGCTTCTGAAATTAAAGACTATCATCATCGTCAATACTTTTTTATCCCACTGCTGAGATATGGGTCCCCCTCAATCGAAGGGGTTTTATAGTATACACCTCCACGCTGCTCAACTGCGGGTTGGCAGAGGCCAGTGTTGTCAAACTGCCTAAAGGCCACTGACTTGGCTTAACAACTGTCATCGAATGACAACAGCCGGGACCGACGGGTTAATAATAAATTAAAGTATAAAACTTTTGAAATTTTGTATAGTTTTTAATACTATTAATATAAAAAAACTATACAAAACTCTTATGAATATGGTAACTGGTTCCCATCAATATGGGCAGTGGCACTGGCAGGCACTGGGCCGTATGCTTGTTTGTCACCCGATTTAGTAAAAAAAAAAAATGGGTTGCACTCCGGGAGTGCTGGCAGAAGTGAAAACTTGAACATTAACGCTGTGCATTTTTGAATATTTTGGAATGGTTAGATAATAATTTCGCACGAATTGCTTTATTTATCAGTATAAAAAGTAATTTATATGGTAAAATACATATTCATTTATTTCTTATCTTTCTATTATACATTATATTATTTCGATCAGGTCACGTGTCACGAGTTTAACATTTTTTACCCATTCCAAAAAGTGCACAACGCCGCTAAAGAAGTTTTCACTTCAAAAAAAACAATAACATTATTCAACCAAAATTACTAAGAATTGATTCATTGATCGTTCATGATTTTTACGTGTCGTCGTCGTAAGTAAAATATACATTTCCTCATAATATTGGGGTTACCCTATTCTCGAAGAGATCAAAGTAACACTGATATCAGTGCCATAAAGCCGGTCAGCTTTGGGAAATACGCCGCAACAGCCCCATTCACACCACCCTTCTAAAACATTCCACTACTGAATTTGATTAATATTTAGTTACAGTGTATCTGTATCGTAGGAAGACACTACGAGTGCTACCTGACTATAAAGAATTCGAAATATACTAACGAATTCATTTTGTCAGCACCATTTTCTTGATTATATGGGCAAGTATATATTTTAATCATTAAGATTAAGAGGTTTCGATACCTTTGGATGATTATTTACTAGTTGCCATATGCCATGCGGCTTCGGCCATAGGTTATCTCGCCAACTATTGATTATCCCCAAGGGAATAGCAAATTTTTTCGAGGTAAAAAATATCCTATTTATTTTGGACTTCTAATGTGATACCCACAAAATGTTATAGCAATCGGTTCATTAGTTAAGGTGTGAATGTGGAACAAACAAACAAACTCACTTTTCCACTTATTAATATTAGTAAGGATTATTTAAATTAATTTATTTTTGATCTGCAAGCAATTCCCGTTTATATACTACATCGAAGAATGAAAACTGACCAAAGCGGGAACGAAGAATGAGAATTATCAACTGACTGAAAATTGGAAATTCGGTTTCATTCATTAAATAGTACAAATTCTTATTGCGACCAGAATAAATGTTTTTGTTTGTTTAACTATGGATCATATTTCTATATAATCACACTATAGTTAAACTTTGAAGTTAGTACGGTAGCTAGTATCATACCTCAAACACTCCATACAAATGTCGCGTCGTTTATTACTACATAAACAATTACATCTGTGCAGAACGTGAATGAGCGTGTTTGCATGCGGCGCCATACAAACTGTTCCAGATTTGTCTCAGATGTGAGGTCAGGTCGACACGAGAGAGCGGCAAGGAGTGGTCAAACTGTATGTAGTACTATTATTTATACTGTGCTTGTATGGTAGGTATATCTACCATACTAGGTACTGTATATAGTGTGATTATATCACACAATCACAGATTTATATCAGAGTATCACACACCATAAATAATGTACGATACTCTGATGTTTCTCGAGTATTTCCACGAGTTAGTAGGATATGCCCAAGTTATACTGAAGGCGATGCTACATAGATGAGCTATTGATAAATTACCAACAACCCTACAGTCTTTCCTTGTATATTTTTTTACTATTGTTAAATTTTAAAATTTTTACTTGAACATATTTCTCAGTATATTATATCTTACTTCGTGTCCTAGACATATGAAATATATGTTATATAAAAGAGATTTATGGTTTAGTAGCATAAAAATGTCATACATAAATTTGAAATAGTTGTTTATTGTTACAGGTTTAAGAGAAGTTGGCAATAATTCACCGATATTCCATATTAATGACATTAATATTCAACAGGTTTCAAATTCGTTTTTGGAAGTAAACGTTAATACAAGATGACTGCTTGGAAATGTAGTTGCTTTGTCAGAAATTTAGTTTCGTTTGATTAGTTCTATTATTATGTCTCGTTATATCGATTTATTTCAAGAATTACATATGCAAAGTATCCTTTGGTATCAAATAGGATATAATGTTACCAATATTGGTTTCTACATTTCTTAATTAATTATTGAATGTTATTAGGTGCAAAAATAACACCTCGAAATTTAATATTAATTATTTTTTTACACCTTCTGCTCGTGTATATCGCGTGATTACTCTCACATATATATGTTAAAATGATAGAATATTAACACATTAACGGCATTCTTAATCCACTATCAAATTTCCTAAGGTGTTAACTGCTCTAATGCTATAGTCGATAAATCAGTAAAGACAACTTATTGATACATTTGCATACGCATATCAAAACATAACTTTAAAAGTGAATTTATTGTATAACTTTTTCTCAGATCATGAAAATGATAAGCGCAATAAAATTTAAGAGTTACGCCTTAAAGTAATATTAAAGGAAACACCTCATTAAGTTTCGAAAATGAAGTTATAAATTTGTTTGGCTTCATTCAACATAAATTTAGTGAAACATAAAAGTCTGTAGCCGTTCGCTGGTAAATTGTTTATTGTTTAAATTATTATTTTAATTCGCAATGCGATGCCTGTAAGGCAAGTAGAGGGATTGTGTATCGAGAAACATAAATGCGATGCAAATTATTATTTTTAAATAATGGAATATTTCTTTTTTTTTTTAAAGAAAACTTCTTTAACGACGTTGCGCGCTTTTTGGGATGAGTAAAAAATGTTAAACTCGCGTCAGGACATGTGGCCTGGTCGAAAATTCCTAAGAAGGAGCTGGTGCCGCGCCGACGCGGCGCGGCGTAGGGGAGGAAGTAATATCCCCCTCTCTTTCTTCCGCGCGGCGAAAATGTATGCCTGCTCCGGCTGTTTATTTTTGTTTGTAATAAAAATTGTCATGTTTGTGTACGATAGCATAATACATAAATGAATATTGTATTTTACCACATAAATGATAGTACTTTTATACTGATAAATAAAGCAATTCGTGCGAAATTATTCCCTAACCATTCCAAAATATTCAAAAATGCACAACGTTAATGTTCAAGTTTTCACTTCTGCCTCTTTATGGAGAAAAAACATTATATTATAAAATTGCGTGATTAAAAACTGTTAGATAAAATTATTATTTGAAAGAATGCGCAATAATTAAAATGAATTGGTGTTCCGTTGAAATCTTTTCTTCGCAAAAAGTTCACATAGTCTTTATGATCTGAGCTTTCATATTTATGTTATTGCCAATTAATTTAAATACATATACATATTAAATACTATTCGATAATCGATTGTCGTCACTGTATATTAAAATTAAATGAATTCAAGATATTACACAATCAAAAATTTTAAGTGAACTTCGCCGATTATAAGTATTTTTATACTATGTCGGATGGTAAACAGACATACGGAATTGATCCTATTATGTCACGTGAACAATACAATATTACTCGCACGCGCGTTGCCATCCTAACTGCTGACGCAGCACATTCACAGGCCTTTACATGTAACCTCTCTTAATCCTTCAGGGACTGGGATCTGTTATTTGATATGTATTGAATATTATGACCGGTTCCGGTATTATGACCCTCTAGGTGAGAAATAGTTATCTGACAGCATATCACAGCCTATCAACGCTTGTAATATACAGTTTATATCACTTTCTCAATGCCACTTCTAAGCAGTTTCCCATACTATTTACTCTTACATTATTTTAATACTAACCGTCAAACAATCGAGAGAAAACGTTGTTATTTTTAGGTCAGCCACAAACAAACGATTCCGCAACGCCGTGTTCGATCCGTCGCGCGATATGTCAGTGTTGTGGTGTTACTTTGAAGATATAATTTATATATGGGTGAGGCGCCGTTTGGCGACATCGCCAGTGTGCCCATCTGACGCAGTGTCGCAGCTGTGAACGGTCTAAATATAGTGAGAATTGTTTCAAAACCATTATACACGGTATTGGTAAAAGCATGCCATTAATTTACTTTCTTTTATTGAATTTTAGTGGAAGCGACAACGGTTATATAGGCACACTTCAAACGAGCGTAACGGACGAACGTTCCACAAACGGTGGGTTGAGGTAGATATACGGAACTGACACACATATGCGATGACGTTTTTAGGGTTCCTTATTTAAATATGAGGTTACATGTAATAATAAAAAAGCGGTAACCTTTGTCAGTTGTGAGGAGCTCATTGTTGCATCGAAAACATAAGTCAAGCAATGTCAACTATTGTCTGTCTAGGCTATGGACTAAAACATTGCCTTCCGCCTACCTGCGGTTGAATATACTCTAAACACCACACATGCCCATGGATGTGTTGTGTCTCCTGGACTAGCAGCGGGAACCAACAAAAAGTGTGTGGATGGATCCATACAAATTTTTAGTTAGTACATAAAAAACTTGGTATTTTTATCCCACAACATGTCACGTATTTGGAATTAGACTACATCCTTAGTTGTATTTTATATGGAAGATATGGAAGATGTCAATAACGACACAGGATTTGTGGCAGTCTTGGCAATATATGCCATGTGGGAGGAGAATACCAGGTGCAGTATAATATTTATGTATTTAATATTTATGTTGGTGATTGGAAGCTAAATGTTTGCTTTTGTTGAGGTATTGCTAAACCCCATAGGGCGTTAGTGAAGTCGCCGCAGTTTTAGCAGAATAACCGCGCTGTGGGTAAACCTTAGCTATGCTGAGCTTGCCGTATATATACGCCGTTTGAAATTTATTGTTGTTGAGTTTGTCAGCCTTACAAAAAATTAAAGATATTAGTTTGCTGTCATTAGATGACAGTTGTTAAACCAAGTTAGAGGCCTCTGGGGGGATTGAAAACACTGGCCTCCGTCAACCCGCAGTTGAGCAGCGTGGTGGAGTATGCTCTAAACCCCTTCGATTGAAGGGAGGCCCGTATCCCAGTGCCAGCAGTGTGATGAATAAGGGTTGACGACGATGTTCACAGATTCAAACTATCATTTGAAAAATGAAAGAAAATAATTTATTGAGTACGCATGCATGAGATACTTTCTAAAAACAATAAGTATAATAGTGATTTGACAATTTTATTGTCCTGTTTTGGTAATTGTCAATTTTATAGAATAATTTTATTTCTTTTTTCAAAGGACAATTTGAGAACGGACGTGGTTAATTTTTTAAAGGTCGACATTTCAAACGAGGCATTGACAAGAAATTTCAAACGAGACAATATCTAGTGCAATTTAGACAACTTTATTTGGTTTGCCGTGGGAATCGAACGTTGGACCGGAAAGCGGAAGGACATGCCTGTATGTACGAGTAAGCAATGATAGTATTACATAAACTTTATTACGAGATCAATATGTAGAGTTACATGATTATTATAAAATAGGTACCTACTTATATTATCTGTGCAATTCAGAACCGGGCTGGTTTCGGTTTCCTGGGCTATATATTTCTTAAACCGCTGAATCGATTTTAATAAAATTTAGTACGGCGATAGTTTGAATCTTAGGGAAGTTTATATCTCGGATTTGGCACGTTAGCAGAAAGTAGCTTAAATATTTTATGGTTTATTTAAAAAAAGTATGGGATTCCATTTTATTATTGTGATTATATTATTTTCCGATGTATGTGTATGTATGTTCCGATGTAGTGTGATAAGTATTGATGGTAATCTATATCTATAAAAACCAACTGTCACTGACTGGTCTATCAAGGCACAGTTCTAACTACTGCACTAGTCGGGTTACAATTTGACATACAGCTAGATATTATGACGTAGATTTAGCATCCGCAATGAAAGGATTTCTGAAAATTCCCACGGGTTATTGGGATAGGTGCAACGAAGTCGCGAGCGCCTTGTCTTGTCAGAAGTTTAATAGAGATATTTCTTTACATCTTATTTTAAGAAATATCTCATTTTGTCTTACAACATTTTTCATTCTTATCACATTATGACCTATATTTGCGAATGAGGTATATTTCTGTTAAATAAATAAATGAATGTTCCTAGATAAACTATGTACACAGTGCCATCTAGTTCCAAAGTAAGCAAAGCTTGTGCTATAGGTACTAGATAAATGAAATATGTACTTAAATATGTTTTTTTTTAACTCTTTCTTGTTATTGTTAGATTTAAATAATGCTATATCCGGTTGCTACTTATGCCCCCAACTGCATGTAAATGAGTCCATACAATAAGTGCATTCATTCATTCATGGATTCTTTAATGAAGTGACCCTCGTCCACTGTTCGATTCGTCATTCAAAATACACGAGCATAATTTAAGTAGAGGATATCACACATGTGATAATGAATATCAAAAAGGACAAAAATTTTTGGTATTTATAAATTTTATTGTGCAACAAATTCAGTTCATCAGTTAACCGTGAGACGAACAAAGAAACAATACACAATTTTGCATAAACGTATATGTAATACTAGTTTTGTGGATAAAATTTATTTACAAGCATTTTGATCTAAACTATTTTGTGTGCTTCCACCATCATTTAGTTCGAGTAAGCTACTGCCGGCCGGCACCCACCGTTAGTAGATGCATTCGACTGCTGTGGCTGCTTTGCTCGTCTCTACTCTAGCTCAAAAAATATTTACATAATCTGTTATTAATAAACAGAATATGTAAATATTTGTAAATACCTATATACTTTTTATCCAGGTACTCTTCACACTCTGTTCACACATATTTTGTCTAAATCCGTTTGTTTAGGCTAGATAGGTGGTTTTATGAACAAGAGGTTGACTCTATTTTGTATGCATGAAATCTGTTTTGTATTACATAGTTACGCAATAAATTTAATCCGTTTAGACTGCCACATCTGTCAAGTCAGTGATGGCAGATGGGGGAGGAAAGTATTAGAGTGGAGGTTGCTCGTGGGACCACGAAGCGTTAGACGCCCTCCTTCTAGCTAGATGGTCCGATGCCCTTTACAAAGCGGTTGGAAGCGGCTGGATTCGGAAGGCGGCGGATCTTATTTGGCGGAAAGCATTGGGGGAGGCATATATCCAAGAGTGGGTAGATGCAGGCTGATGATGACGATGATGTTTAGATGTTTACTTATTAAGAACATTAGTAAAAGTAGGATAGGATTAGATGAAAAGCAAAGATAGTAAATAGCATTTTTCGTAATACGTTTGCCATTTATCAGTCTTGCTATGAATAAAAAATCGGTTAAGTATGGCAATTCTTACACAGAGAACGCCGTTCGGTCTAAAAAAAGAAGAAAGCGAATTTGTAATGTTCGACACTAGTTCGGTCCGTCATCAAGTTTAGCAATGAAACTACGCTGGTTTTATACATAATCAACGAGGCGACATAAAATACAAATATATTTGATTGATCACTAGATGTTTCAAAGTAAATAATTTAAATTTTATTACCTATATTAGCTCTGACTATACAGTACATATTAAAATTATAATAAAGCTAGCATATGTTCACATAGACAAAAGTTGTTTAAGAATAATCCAGCCATTTGCCTATTCTTCCTGACATATTTGACTATAATTCTCATGAATAAAAACCGTCCAACCCGTCGACAGTCAGCCCTGAGATAATGGCCAGCAATTTACATTTCATCCGCTCCTGTTTGCTGCCCTGTTCTTTAAAACATATTTCATTTTAAATTTTAAATGACGATCTTTAAATGTGACGGGTGACTTGTAACATTTACTTGGAACGAGTATGTTACATACGGATACAACACTAATAATCATTTTCCTGTAAAACCCAAATGTACGAGGATTCATTTAAAATATTTGATATTACAATTTACAATCCATGGTGGATAGCAGTTGTGCCTCATTTTACTAGCTATCGTCATCCCTTTAGACTTTTAAGGGTATTATCATCATCAGCCTGTATCTACCACTGCTTCCCCCCAATGCGAGTGAGCGAAACCCGGAGCAACACTCTCTCCATCGCTCGCTGTGTGAAGTTGTGAACCCTCAACTCTAGTCTGTGGGCCAGCTCAACGGTGCAGAGACGCAGCACAAATCATGGTGGGGAGGACGCTCTAGTTGAAGACTTCAGTTTCCAAGCATTGGGGCATCTGTGCGATGAGGATGTGTCGAAGCTTTGCCAAGCCCAATCGAATGCGACCGTTTTAAATTGTTATGACTGAATGCCTTATTTTCTATATTGGTGTCTTTTACATTATTAATATGGGAAATCAAATTCCGAAGTTTTCTATTCCTGCTATATTGATATTGACGAGCTCGGTGGTTGAATAGCTACTTTGACTCCCAGATCGTGGGTTCGATCCCCGCACAAGACAAACATTTGTGTGCATGAACATTGTGTCTTAGTTTTCTATGTATTATAAGTATGTTTTTACAAAAAAAAAAAAACGTATTTAAGTACATTTATTAGTTGTCTAGTACCCATAGCTTTTTATAAGCTTTGCGCTCAATTTGGGACTAGATGGAGCTGTGTAAATTATCCAGATGTATTTTTTTTTATTATTTTCGTCTGATTAATTTCAGCATTTCTTAATACTCGTAGGTGCCAAGTTCTATGCCGGTTTTAACCACAGTACTGCCTGTATGTATAATGTTCTTCATTTGTGTTCTTCATATGTTATCACAGCTAAAGTTAGTCAGTTATAATAACTGACTAACAATATGATTGGGGAAGTTTTACCTTGCGGTCACAATTGTGCGGATTTCTCTTTTAGCTTTGAACAACTTTAAACTTCTTGGTATTCATTAACATGTCGAATATATTACAGCGATTCTGTGTTTCTTTTTTATAAATTGGACTATTTGGACTGTATATAGGATAATTTTTTTAAATTACGTTTTATGATAATTTTGGTACTTTAGCTTTTTATTTATGACTCTAAAAAATAAAAGACTAGCTAGGTACATATTTTTAACAAAAAGTGAATTAATAGCGGTTGTTTGCCTAACCGCTTTTAATTCACTAACCAAATTTTTTGTTAAAAACATTTAACTATACTAGTTTTTGTGTTTGAAAACATTACGTTTTTTTGTACATTTGTAGCGTAAGAGATAATTTACGAGTGTTACAAAGTAGTGTGACGAGGTGTCCTTACACGGAGTTCGAGTACGATGGTACCTCATCCAGAAATAATGGTCTAACATATTTTTCATGTGGTGGTTTAATTTAAAAAGTTGACGGGTAAATAATGGTTGCGTAACCTTTAAAAAATTCGACATTATTACGAGTAAAGTGCGGGCGTTCTACGCTCATTAATTACGTAGTCATTTATGCATGTAGAGTTGAACTTGGGCCATCGTCGCTGCTCTTTAATGAATTTTTAACAAAAACTTAATTAAAAATCGTATCTCGTGTTCGAAGGAAATGAACTCATTCTTTGGACTCGCTGACTGACGGGTGGACTGACGGACCCGTCATTATGAAGAGCGACCATTTTACGGTGACCTCTGATGCCCCTCGTTGCTACGGTACGAAATTACGACCGCGGGCGAAGGCAACCAGTGCTAAAGGTCAACTGTATTTGGTGCTGTTGTGTGTTTTCGAAATTTTGTAGTTGACGGTACCTATATGCCGTTAATGTTTATTACCTAATTATTAATTATTGTCTCGTGTAACGTTGATGTGAGAGTTAATAAGCGTCCACGTTATGCATGAAAATTGACAAGCGTATCGGACTTTTTGCTCGTCGACGTCGACGGACATTTATTTAAATCTGTTGTAATATTTAAAAATCACATGAGAGATTTTTTCTCAAGTTTGTTGAAATTAAAACGAATAGTTACTGCTTCGAACAAGTTTTATTTTCCGACTGATTGCTGTAGTAGCTCTAATTGGTGTGTATTAGATACCCTTCCAGGGAGTATTTACTTCATTTATTATCCCGAGACTACCGATAATCCTCGATAATGCACAGGTTAAATAATACAGCATACACGCAATTTAAATAATAATATATAATTTTTTAAATTACTTTTTAAGTTCGGATTGAGTCCCATCTTTGGAATGTAAGTGAGGCAGTATGGTAATATTTAGGTTATACTCGTATGTGACTTACTAACTATCTTCAGAGCCAATGCCATCCTCACCTGCAAGCGGTATTGTCGTCGGTGCTCAACTGCGGGTTGGCTGAGGCTAGTGTTTTCAAACCACCTAAAGGCCACTGACTTGGCTTGACGACTATTAACTAATGACAACTGCCGGGACCGAAGACTTAACGTGCCATCCGAAGCACGGAGAAGCTCAAGATAAATAAACCCATCCATGAACAGGCTACGGTAACGTTGCTTAACTTGCGTATTCGATTAGACTCGCACGCGCGACGACGACATCGATCACTTCATTGGCTCCATATGCTTGTTTGGCACCCGATCTGGTATAACAAGTTTATTGTGCTCAAATATTTTATTCACTAATAAATTAAGTAATCTGTGGTTTTCCTGTAGTTTAAAATACCACCTTCTGATTTCGGATTAGAATCACTTCCAGAGTATCTTAATAATATATTGTCATCAAAGCAAAAAGAGCATATCAAACTGCTTAAATGGATATGTTGCTAAACTTTATTTTCAAGAGATGACTGTAACAAAATAAAAAAAAGTAATGCAATAACAGGTAATAAAACGATCACAAAACATAAATTGACTGATCGCAACACGTTATGCACTGAAAATAAATGCACTTATATCAATTCATCTGCGACATACTTGATAGGAATTGAAACTGATGCAATCAATCAGAGGAGGTTACATTTTTTCACGTGCTCTAGTGAGCATGGCAAAAAGTGTAAAAAGCTGATAAAGGTATGTGCTGGCTTGAACAAAACCAACACGGGGCGGCCACAAATTGGCGGTTCAGAGAGACGGGCACGTCGTGACTGCGCCGGCGCGCCGCGGGCTGACATGCGGGAAGATCACGGTGACGAGCGGAGCGGAGTAGTTGGCGGAAGATGACAGCGATTCTAGTAAGATTCGAATTCAACACGCAAGACAATCATTTTTGCGGTAGTCTGCATGGGTTTACAACTCTACCTGACAAATAAAAATTATTTTTGAGTCCCAGAGCGACAGTCGTTCTAGATAACATTGTTGATTTTTCAGACGTTTTATTTATTAGTCTTGATACTTTTATATCGGCAATCCTAGAAGAGCATTTTGCTAGATTATCCTTATAAATAAATATTATAAGCTGAATGATTGCAAACAAATTGTTTGTTTTATTCATGTGCATATATTGTGCAGTGTGATTAAAATTAAATTGAAAATAAAATAAGACATGAGAAGCTCGATGACAGTCATTCAGCCAAGTCAGTGGCCTTCAGGTGGCATGAAAACACTGGCCTCCGCTAACACGCAGTTAAGCAGTGTGGTAAAGTATGCTCTAAATTCCCTTCGAATTGAGTGGTATCCCAACAGTGGGATGAGTAAGGATTAATGACGAATATAAAATAGCAAGTTGAAAATAAAGTAGTAACTCTTTATACGAATGAATTTGTCTCCGAATGAATGAATTCACTTAAAACGTCTTCCCAATAAAGATATTTTAAATGAAAATCCCTTAAGGCACAACATAATCGCTTTCCACAATAACTCAGCAGCCTTATAAAGTCTGGTACGATTATTTGCTCAGTAATGGTAGAAATCCATTAAACAAGCTTCTTTTAGTGATTGAACAACGACTACAAAGACAGTAAGAATGCATTTTTGAATTGCACTTGGTCAATTTTCTGTTAACTAGTGTATAATAGTAGGAAGGTTTATAATGTGAATTTAACTCCGCTTTGTGATATTATTGTAATAAAATAAAATAAAAATGCTCATATTTGATTTTTTTTTTATAATCAAGATCTAATTATTTTGCCAACAAAAAGGTCGGATTTAAATGAATGTAATGAACAATAATAATATGTAGTTATAAATAAATAAATATTTCTGGACAGTTTACACAGAGTCATCTAGCTTGTACTACGGGTACTAGACAACTGATAAATGTACTTAAATACATTTTTTTTGTAAATACATACTTATAATACATAGAAAACACCCAGACCAAGACAAACAGACATGTTCATGCACACAAATGTTTGTCTTGTGCGGGAATCGAACCCGTGAACTCGGAGTCAAAGTGGCCATTTCTGATCATTCGACAAACGAGCTCGTCAAATTCTGTCAGTTCAACTATCGATGGAACTTCTATCTATCAAATCATCCTTCATCAATCGTTAAATTTCAATCCCACTTATCCCATGCGTCTAATCACAGCTCACAAATCCACAAAACTCTAAGGCAATACTGCCCTAAAGCTATCGCATCCTGCAAAAATAAAGTCCTGTCCAATAATTTGAATAATATCGTCGTCGTCGTCAACCCTTATTCATCCCTCTGCTAGGATACGGGCCTCCTCTCAATCGTAGGGATTTAGAGCATACTCCACCACGATGCTTAACTGCGGGTTGGCGGACGCCAGTGTTTTGAAGCCGCCTAAAGGCCACAGAATTGGATTTACGACTGTCATCTATGACAACAGCCTGGACCGACGGCTTAACACGCCCTCCGAAACACGGAAAAGCTCGAGATAACTAAACCCATCCATGTACAGGCTACTGTCGATGTTGTTTAACTTGCGTGTTCGATTAGACTGACTGCCATCGAGCTGTTCATAATAGTATCCCATTGTAAAATAAAATAAATAGTTTGAAATTATACCGGTATAATTTATAGCCGTTACTTGGTTAGAAACGAGGCGATTTGCTAGGTCTCGACTTTAGGAAAACAATTTAAGGGGTTAAGTAATCGAACCCCGTTTACGGAGCGAAGCCCACTCTTCTAAGTTATAAATAATACGATACCGCCGCATTGGAAGACTAAATTAGAAGGCAGGCTTGCAGGGCTGCAGAAATTGCGAGACCGAGGCTTATTACTTACTTGTAGCCGGTACTCTTTTGTAACGAAAAAAGAAATTTACACTATTGATTTTTCCACAATAAGGGTGCATACATAAATCTACTGGTTTCTTATGAATGGATAAAAGTATGGAATAAAGCACAGTTTCCTTTTATTATACAAGTACCGGGTACTGTGAGCAGATAATAGTCAATAAATAAATAAATATACCTGTTCAAATTACGCACGGCCATCTAGTCCCAAACTAAGCAAAGCTTACTATGGATACTAGATAACCGATATAATGTTTAAATACATTTTTTTTTGGTAATATATACATATAATACATAGAAAACGCCCAGACCAAGACAAACTGACATTTTCATGCACACAAATGTTTGTGTTGTGGGGGGGGGATCGAACCCGCGACCTCAGAGTCAAAGTGGCCATTGCTAACCATTCGACCACCGAGCTCGTCAAAATACCCAAGAATTAAGTGCATTACCACACACCTTATCTTTAATTTTGAGTAAAACCTGCATTAGATTTTTTTTTTATATACTACTTCGGGCGGCAGACAAGCACACACCCCGCCTGATGTGAAGCGGTTACCGTAACCGTATTAACGCTCGCAACATAATATATCACTTGCGCGCCGCCACCCCCGCTGCCAACGCAGCTTCTCCTTCTTTTCTGGTGACCTCACTCACTCGCAGGAACACAACAACCCGCACGGGAATTGTTATTTGGCTGCGGTATTCTGTGAGGTGGAGGTACATTCCCCAGTCGGGTAGCTTACAATTACGCTCCCTACCTCTCTTTTCGCCAGAGCTTCGTTTGTCAGTCAGCAGGGTGTACCACGTGCAGGTGTAGATAGATGGCTTTGGTTCAAAGATGTTGATAAACCACTTACACCCCAAATGATTAGGAGTACAAAATAATTAAAGAAATGTTTATTATCTTAATAAATACATATTTTGCATTTATAACCATTGACTGTATCTATGCAATATTTTATTGTTATTACAAATGATGTATAAGTAGATAATCGTGTTCTATAAAAGTTATAGAAACCTTCTTGTTTTAATGTGAAAAAAAAATTATTCCCCAAGTAGCAGTAAAAATCCTCCGGATATTTTTTAATAAGCCGAGTATTATAAGTAAGTTTCAATATATTTTTTATACAATAGCTACGTTTATATATTCTAACTTTATATATTCAATCCAAGTCCTTTATTCACAACGAACAAATTTTACTCTACGAGTACGAGAACGGAGTATTTGAGTCATCTGATCACATGTCAAAGTCACCAAAAGGTCCCTGGGGCCCTACCGCCAAATCTGAAGCCGATTACCATCGAATATTTTCTTTCGAAAAACAGGTCTTACGTTTTAGGAATTGACAAACATCTTCAGCTCAGTCGGTAGAGCTCCTGAGTGTCTACCAAGCTAAATACAAGTACCATAAATCTAAGCTGAAGGTTTGATCTTCGCAATCAAAAAATCCAATGGGAATCGGCTTCAGCTTAGCCGGTAGGGCCCCTGGTCACCGACACGGTATCGACTTCCGAATCGCTCTACTTTGTATGCGGTCATATGGAGTAAGCAGGTATGAACAGTATTCCATGTGAGGCCGAACCTTGGGCATTATACAGCTGAACACGGAGTCGGGAACTTCTCGCTTTTTTGATCCCACCAATCTTATAAGAAGCTAGTTTGGCCTTGCATTCCAATTGACCAGGAAACTGAATAATACAATGAATAAAAAAATTACTCGGAGTTATCTCTCAAAGAAAAAGGCCCTTAGTTTGGCGAGTGTCAACAAACAAATGTTAAGACATTTTGGTTATCTATTTACACAGTACTTACAAGATAAGAAGTTTCCTGACTACTGGCGACTCTGTCGGGAACATATTTTTTTTCTCATGTTAAAGTGGATATTGTCGTAAAATGAACAGGTACAAATGATAATACGTGGTGTTGCGTGTCCGAAATTAATCGTGCGTATTATGATATCATTTATTTTAGAAATGTTCAAAACTTATAATGTTTTTATTTTATCTTTTACACACATAAAATTACTTTATTGCAGTATATTTGATTTGTCAAATATGTTTGTATTGTTTTCGTTAATATTAATATTCCTTGACATCTTACACAGGGCCATCTAGTCCTAAATTAAGCAAAGCTATGGGTACTAGATAACTTATATATGTATATAAATACATTTTTTTTTTGTAAATAGAACATATAATACACAGAAAATACCCAGAACAAGAGTAACAGGCATGTTCATGCACACAAATATTTGTTATGTGTGGGGATCGGACCTGCGACCTCGGAGTCAAAGTGATCATTGCTAGGTATTTTCGACCACCGGGCTTGTCGTTTAATATTATGTAGTTACTTAATTTAGGCGAAAGTGATTTCTGCATCAACCAATATTTATCCCACTATTGGGATATAAGCATTAGAACTGAAGTAACCGATATGGCTCAAAGGATAAGCAAGCTGACGTGGAAGTGAGCTGGTCACATAGCTCGTAGAACCGACAGCCGCTGGAGAACTCATTAGGGGTTAGGCCTATATGCAGCAATGGACTTATAAGGGCTGATGTAGAAGATTAAGATATGGGTTTGTCCTTAACAAAAGGGTAGTTACAACAAACTCCACGCTGCCCTACTACGGGTTGGCGAAGCTTCGCTGTGGCTCAATCTTCCCGTTCCCATCTCATTCCAGTGGATTTCCCAAACAAACCTTGTCCAGACAATTTCATAATAATTTATTTTTTCGTTAATACAGGGACGGCGGCCCACCACACATTTCCACCACTGTGTCTCCTGTGTAGCCAGGATTAACAGCGGCGACCGCCAAAAAAGGCAATGAACAGTGAAGTCCATTGCAGTCCCGGGGGTACAACTACGGCTGCCTTGGAACTCACAACGAATTTAATCAGAAGAAATTAGTAGGAGTAGGAAGCTTTTGGATATTGACTTCCCCTCTTAGCAATGTGAGAGACAGCAATATGGCAAATAAGGCATTAAAAGCCTAAAGAGATGGCTAGTCAAGTGAAGCCCAACTGCCGAATTTTTTCGGTAATATGTATTTCTGATATAAGTATTGTATGTAATAGCTATTGTACTGTACGAGATGGAGACAAAACCAACAAATCAAATATCAGAAAAATCGGTCTAGCTGTTCTCGAGTTGTAAATGGTGTAACTAACCCGACTTTGATTTATATTTATAGATGTATCTACTGAATACTGAGTATTATGTATGCATGTACACACGCATACCTAATACTGTAAGAACCTATAAATAATTATACTAGTTGCCCAAATACGGGATACCAATTCCTGTTTCTGTGCGAAGTCAGCATGTTCAAGTCATGTTTTGAGCTTGGCTGAGTCCACGCCGAAACATACGATGTTCGGTGCCTTAGTTGGCCTAAGAATGTATGGATTTTCTTAACACACCATCGTTCTGTATCTGCTTAGTTATTCAACCAAATATGTCGCATTCAACACATAGCTGAAATGAAAAAGGTCAGATCGTACATAAGCAATACGCGGAAAAGTTTGCTTTGCAACTAATTAGAATACTTACGACCTAAGTTAATAAAACATGGAATTATATTGCGAAGCAATTGCACTCGAAAAATAAATGTGGTGTGTGTGGTGGCTGCGTCATGGACACGGCCGTGTGTGTGTGTGTGGCACGCGATGTTCCATAGTCCTTACTCAGCGTAATAAATTCATTGATCATTCATCTATCCAGGGGCCCTACCGCCGTAGCTGAAGCCGATTACCATCGAATATTTTGATTCGAAGTATAGGTCTTACGTTTAAGTTATTGGCAAACCTCTTCAGCTTAGTCGATAGAGCTCCAGAGTTTCTACCAGCTTAGATAAACACAAGTACCATAAATCTAAGCTGAAGTGTGATTTTGGCAACCAATAATGTAATGTAAATGTAAACCAATGTAATGTAAATATGTGTATGAAATCTAAAGTGTAAAATAGGATAAGGTACGATGGGACTGACATGTCTTTTTAAGACCAAAGTCCCTAAATAAAATAAAGAAAAAAAAAAAAAAAAAAAAAAAAAACCAATAAATCCAGTGGGAATCGGCTTCAGCTTAGCCGGTAGGGCCCCAGTGATTGAATTTTGGATGGATATGATAGATTTGTATCTGTAACACCAAACTGTATCCCCTATTTTGTTATAATTCGTTTATTTGAATTGCCTCCCCGTGGAAGCAATTTTAAAGCCGTATTCACGGCAATAATTTGGGCATGCCAATAAAATAATAATTCACAAATCTGTGTATATTATAATATGATACATATGATATGATGTCTACATACATATTAAAATGTGATAATTAAAAAAAACTACTGAACGGATTTTTTAATTATTACTTTACTTTACGGTTATTCCACATAGCATCTGTAGCAATTATATTTGTTACGATTATGTTTGTAAAATTTAACCATATGGTACAAATAATAATGGTGACGAGCTCGGTGGTCGAATGGTTAGCAATGGCCACTTTGATTCCGAGGTCGCGGGTTCGATTCCCGCACAAGACAAACATTTGTGTGCATGGACAATAATGAACATGTCTGTTTGTCTTGGTCTGGGTGTTTTCTATGTATTATATGTATGTATTTACAAAAAAAAAGTATTTAAGTACATTTATCAGTTGTCTAGTACCCATAACACAAGCTTTGCGCTTAATTTGGGACTAGATGGCGCTGTGTAAATTTGAAAATAAAAACAATAGTGAAATCACCAAGGGAAATTTTCTTCTAGAACCTAGAACGATTAAATTGCAAACGAAAAGTACCTTCACACATTAATTTGTTATAGAAATTTCATTATCAATACTCGTAAATAGCACTCGGAGGAAAACAGAAGAAGTCGTCAGTTAAATTAGCCCATCGGATCACAAATTATCGTTATTTATGCCAATGTAATCTAGTTGATATCGAAATGTCTGAAATTGCTAGTCCGATTTCAAAAAAATCTTTTTGTATTTCCTAAAGCGTGTAGTCTAATGGATGCTTGTAACACCAAAGGTTTCACTTACGCGTTGCCAATCGTTGTAGAAACATCTGTATATATCAGTGTAAACCCTAATCGAACACAAGTCAATTAACGTCGACCGTAGTCTGTCTCGAGATGGGTTTAACTATGTTGAACTCGTCCGTGCTTTGGTCCAGACGCTAAGCAATTGATTTTGATTGTTGTCGATAATCTTATCTGTCCGTACTTATCTACTTGCTATGTGGCAAGATTTATCAAAAGACGCTTATTTTTATCTGCCAAGGCAATGTTATTGAAAAGAAAGTAGACAGGGCCATCAGTCGACGGCGATAGTAAATTTTACTACGCAGTTACATGTGCCAACTTTTGCCCTCTATGGATGCCATAATAGAATGAAATTTATAGATAATACTAGAAATCATAATACGAGAAACCATAATATAATAGAAATAAAAATGAATCGCCGAAATGTATGTACGCACATAACTTCCGAACGACTGTACCAAATTGGATAATTCTTTTTTTTTGTTTGTTATTGTTAGGACAAGGTTTGTATACAGGAAAATTAAAAAAAATCATAATATATATTTTTTAAAATCTCACAACATGAAAAGTGAGTGAGCTAATGAGACAGAAGACTATGAGAGATATTCAATATATTGACAAACCATTGATAGATTGACTTTCGCAGCGTGTATAAAAAGTTAAACAAATCTTTCAGGAATTTCGAAAGTATATGGGGTGATGAAGCGTAGGGCGCTTCCCTCTAGATGGACCGATGACGTCAAGGGTACGGCCCGAACGGCTGGATGCGGAAAACGGAGGATCGCATATGGTAGAAAGTATTAGGGAAGGCCTATGTCCAACGGGGGATAGATACAGACTGCTGATGATGATATTGTAAAACCTCTCTTTCATATATTTTGTATCATCATCATCATCTGGTCCATTTTAGTCTCCACTACATGAGCACGACCCTCTCTCGTCCGTCCTAGACGGAAGGAGGATTTAGCCTACACTCCCCACGCTGGCCTAACGGGTTGGGGAGGCCTGATCGATATTTGATAATGTATTTCCCTTGGTCGCCTTGTACGACATCCACGGGAAGAAACGGAGTGATTCTATTCTAGTCTGCCGGAAACCACACGGCCATATTTTGTATACTAAACACGATTTTGTTGAGAAGTGAACAATGTAGATGAGAAGGTATTAGTTAAACCTGCCGTGGGCTCACGAACAAACACGAACACCACATTCACGAACTTCGAACACGAACATTTGGTTTGTACTTCGGCATCAATCCATAATCAATCCACTATATTTGGGATACAGGTCTCCCCTCAATCGAAGGGTTTTAGAGCATACTCCACCACGCTGCTCGACTGCGGTTAGCGGAAGCCAGTGTTTTCAAGCTACCAAAGGCCACTGACTTGGCTTTACGACTGTCATCTAATGACAACATCGGGACCTTAATGTGTCCTCCGAAGCACTGAGGAGCTCGTATAGATGTAAAATTGTTGTTGCGGACGCTTATCGAATATTGTTCAAAGATGGATAACATTCGATCGGCGACGAACATTTTTGACGAACACAATGTTCGATGTTCGTTAGTGGTACGCATATGCAAATAAAGGTGGCGCGTACCATGAAACGTATATAATATGTTCGTTCGTGCGGCTTTAGACTAAAACAAGCAATATGCCACAAATACAGACTAAAACCACACCCCGGCCTCTCCATACAAATGTCGCTTTATTTACGTTTATGTAGTAACATAAACAATGACATCTGTGCAGAGCACAAAATGAGCGTGTGTGCATGTTGAGCCATACAAACTGTTCCAGATTTGTCTCAGAGGGGAGGTGAGGTCGTACTAACCGCTTCACATCAGGCGGGTCGTATGCTTGTTTGCCACCCGACGTAGTATAAAAAAAAGTACTGTACGTGTACTAAAACTAAACTGTGCTATAACTAAATAATTTTTAGTACAGATAACAAATAAAAATTTATAGGTATAGTGCCACAAACTTATCTGGCCCGGTGGCGGGGGCGGTGCGATCGACTTAAGTGTTGCTATTAAACGAAATGCCGCCCGTTTTAGAGTAAACATAAAAATCAAAGAAATATATACACTGTTAAAATAATAGCATTGATATACTTATTAATTGTGTTGTGTGGTGTTTCAATTAAATATCAATTGCCTTCTATTTTTTGTTGATTAGTTTTAAAAATGCACCACGTTAAGTCGCGATCATAGCTATTATATAATATTAGAGAGTTATAATATTGCACAGAAACAACTCGTTGACGATTTTTTTATTGTAAGAAATGAAATATGTGTAGAAAAAGATAATAAGTATTTAATAAAATACACCTCAATGGAATGTGCATACGCGGTAAGTAAATTAATTGTACCTGGCAATACTACATTCCAAGATGGCGGCTTTAGTTCTAAATTTGGCCACCGGGTCAGATAAGTTTGTAGCACTGTACTGTAATTTGATATAGACACACAGCCTATAAATGTTTACATTTAAATTATAATTATTATTCAAACGCTATTTAAATTTAAGTGTCAATTTACATAAAATTAATATTCTCTCCACTGACAGAAACTTTTAGTAGCGATACAGTTTTTAATGTGCAAATTGATATATTTATTAATATCTTTTAATTTAATAATTTTATTTATATTCGTACAGTCAGGAGTAACATAAAATGTTAAAACAAATTGCAAAGGTCATTGTCAAATTGGCCACTCCGTGGTTCATGGTTCTCACGGAATGCCTCTTAGGTAACATAGTGTATTGATATGTTGTGACGAGAGAATATTTCTTTCGTCTTATAAATCAATGAACGCCGGCTGCACGCACGAAAAAGCATGACTCATTGTCGCGTTCCGCCTGACCCGAGCGTGCAAGCGAGAGCGCGGAACAAGTGATAGAGAGGCGCGATCGGCCTATGTTTCTTATGACGTTATCACGTAAAATTATCGTTCTTAAACCGACTTTACTGACTACCAATTTTTTTTATTATTGTAACTATTATTATGTTTAAGTCTTGTATACTATGTAATAGATCATTGTTATCTGTAGGTAAAAAATACATTTAATTGAATTTAAAAAGTGACTAATATTAATAAAATTACAAAAATCGTCAACAAATTTGCAAATAGATTTTTGAGCCACGAGTGTTTTTGATTTTGAAATGTATGCACTATACAGTTGCAATACAATTAGTACTAAGTAGAATCCTGATCGGGATTTCTCTAGAGCCAAGGAAGAGCTTAAGAGAGGGTGGCTCTACCACAGATTTAATCCGAAAATCGGAGCTACGTTCAAGTTAGCGACAGAGAACGTCAATTTCGATAGAACGCCAGAGTCCGTGCTGTTTTTGCAAAACACAGTTACCACAAGTCAAGTCTGATTTTTGTTAAAAAAAACAATATGAATTGGATTTAACTTAGACGGCGCGGCCCTAGGACTGCCTTAAAATTTGTTCCGCGAAAAGTCGAGATATTATCGAAGGTCGCGAAACGTTCACGAATTGAAGAGCCTAGAAGTCGATTGCAATTTGACTCCGGGGTCGCGAATTCGATCTCCGCATAAGACAAACATTTGTGTGCATGAACATATCTGTTTGTCTTGGTGTAGGTATTTTCTATGTATTATAAGTATGTATTTACAAAGAAAATGTATTTAAGTACATTTATCATTTGTCTAGTACCCATAGTACAAGCTTTGCGCTTAATTTGGGACTAGATGTCGCTGTGTAAATTGTCAAAAAAAAAATGCTACTAGTGAGTTCAGAATTCATTGGCCACAGCGACTCGGCCCCTACACCCAATCGCTCAGTGCAGAGACACCCCCCGAGACCTTCAGAATTGACTTATTATAGGATAAAAACTAACAAGCTCATACCCATAAAATCTTATTAGAGGGCGAACAAGTGGAATTAAAACTTGTAACAAACGTATTTATTGCAGTCTGTAACCAACGTCCCTCGGAATGTCATGTCTAAAATGTAGTTACATTTCAATCACCCACACAACCTTGTCACTTCCTTTATGTTTTATATTGTCCTGTCTTGTAATTTATAGTTAGGCCGGTCTGAACGGTCAATGGACATTGTTAGAGAAACAATACTGCGGTCAACTCTACACTATTATGGCGTGAGAAAGAGTATACTGCCTGGCTACATTGACAGTGAATGTTAGAGCTAAGAAACGATGAGCTTATATTAGTGGTCGTGTTGTCATGTCAATTCTATTGTCAAATTAGTTGGGCATTGTTTCGGAGCGGAAATGTTATTAGACATTATGAACATTGGTTTTCTGTCAAATATTTTTTGGTGTTTTAATTGCCATTTTGTACTTGTGTTAAGTGAGAATACTTGTTTGCTTGTTTTTAACAAATGACTATTTCACTTAATCTATTTTTAGTAATTGTATCAACCGGTTTTGCCCTTGCAGCATTATCAGTCTGTTTTTGCTTATCTTGTTATTGGTGTATCGTGCACTAGTATCTTTAAAATTAGGTCTTTTAATTTATTTTGCCTTTGCAACATACAGGCATACATGCCATATTTAGGTACCTAAATATGTATACATTTTAAATAATATATGATCTATACTGTTGATTCCTGTCCTATTATAAGAGGGATGGCAAGTTACAAAACATAGCAGTCACATATTCACATATAATTCTTTAGAGGATTGTTGCATTTCTGTGCACAAGTAAGGTCATCAGAAAAGGCTGTTGCAATAGCAACGGGGGTGGTTGCAACGTTCGCCGCATGGTTTAGCGAAATGTTATAAAAAAATAAATTTGCTTAGAAAACAATTAAAAATAATTACAGCTCACACGCTATGCGCATTACAATAACTTGACGTCATAGTAACAATTTCTTGTCCTTCGAAAATTTATCACTTAATAATTAAAATTCACTATCAATAATAAACTCGCACAGCACCAAAAATAAAACGGTGATAAAATTGCATTTAAACAAGTAGTAGCATAAATATAATACGATATCAACGGCGTTATCTCCCTCTAGTGATATATTGGTCATTCCAAATTGGTTTTATCTTAAAATGTGTTGAAACGTTCGTTCTAATAGTCGTGGGACATATGAGATGACAATTTATTCTGCCGATACTCACTGGTTACGGCGTATTTCGGCGCGAGCATGCTAGTTTCATCGTACACTAGTACGTAGTGTGATTTCTGTGAAATTATACATAACTAGCGGCCGCCCGCGACTTCGTTCGCGTGGAGTTAGTTATTTGCAAATAATTTTTAATTACATTCGAAAAAGCTAAATACCTAATGAAAGGAAAAAAATAAAAAAAGTTAAAAACAATCAATATTTAGACTAATTTTTAGAATTAATGAAGTCGATGGATATTATTTTTTAAAACCTCTTTGTAAAACCTAAAGTACTTTTTATTGTTATAATAAAACATCCCTCCTTATAATAGTAAGTATGTAGTTGTATTCAATATTTTTTATATTTAAATATCATTTAAAATCCTTCTGCCATAATTACTTTAACTTCAATAACATTGGATTTTCATACAAATTTCCAACCCCCGTTTTAACACCTAAAATGGGTTGATTTCTAAAGATACATTATAAGTACACCTCAACACTATCTATACATTTTAAATTTCAAGTTTCTTACTTCAAAAATATAGAACTTTCATACAAACTTGCAACCCTCGTTTTAACCCCAAAAAGGTGTTGATTTCTAAAGATACATTATTAGTACACCTCCACACCATCTATAGAGCATACATTTTAAATTTCAAGTTTCTTACTTTAAAAACATAGCACTTTCATACAAACTTCCAACCCCCATTTACCCCATTAACCCCAAAAAGGGGTGAATATCTAAAGATACATTATTAGTACACCTCCACACCATTAATATAGCATACATTTTAAAATTCAAGTCTCTTACTTCAAAAACTTTGATACAAATTTCCAACCCCCGTTTTAACCCCAAAAAAGAGTTGATTTCTAAAGATAAATTATTAGTACACCTCCACACCATCTATAGAGCATACATTTTAAATTTCAAGTTTCTTACTTTAAAAACATAGAACTTTCATACAAACTTCCAACCCCCGTTTTAACCCCAAAAAGGGGTTGATTTCTAAAGATACATTATTAGTACACCTCCACACCATATATAGAGCTTACATTTTAAATTTCAAGTCTCTTGCGTCAAAAACATAGAACTTTCATACAAACTTCCAACCCCCGTTTTAACCCCAGAAAGGGGTTGATTTCCAAAGATACATTATTAGTACACCTCCACACCATCTATAGAGCATACATTTTAAAATTCAAGTCTCTTACTTCAAAAACATAGAACTTTGATACAAATTTCCAACCCCCGTTTTAACCCCAAAAAGGGGTTGATTTCTAAAGATAAATTATTAGTACACCTCCACACCATCTATAGAGCATACATTTTAAATTTCAAGTTTCTTACAAACATAGAACTTTCATACAAACTTCCAACACCCGTTTTAACCCCAAAAAAGGGTTGATTTCTAAAGATACATTATTAGTACACCTCCACACCATCTATAGAGCTTACATTTTAAATTTCAAGTCTCTTGCGTCAAAAACATAGAACTTTCATACAAACTTCCAACCCCCGTTTTAACCCCGAAAAGGGGTT
Organism: Hypsopygia costalis; assembly: GCA_937001555.2. NCBI lineage: Eukaryota > Metazoa > Arthropoda > Insecta > Lepidoptera > Pyralidae > Hypsopygia > Hypsopygia costalis. The sequence continues at coordinate 9,945,462 of OW443335.2, forward strand.
GATTTCTAAAGATACATTATTAGTACACCTCCACACCATCTATAGAGCCTGCATTTTAAATTTCAAGTCTCTTACTTCAAAAACATAGAATTTTCATACAAACTTCCAACCCCCGTTTTAACCCTAAAAAGGGGTTGATTTCCAAAGATATATTATTAGTACACCTCCACACCATCTATAGAGCATTCATTTTAAATTTCAAGTCTCTTACTTCAAAAACGTAGAACTTTTATACAAACTTCCAACCCCCGTTTTAACCCCAAAAAGGGGTTGATTTCCAAAGATACATTATAAGTACACCTCCACACCATCTATAGAGCATGCATTTTAAATTTCAAGTTTCTTGCTTCAAAAACATAGGACTTTCATACAAACTTCCAACCCCCATTCTACCCCCTTAGGGGTGGAGTATCGTAAAATCCGTTCTTAGCGGATGTCTACACCCTATAAGGAACCTACCTGCCAAATTTCAAGTTTGTAGGTGTTATAGTTTCTGAGATTTCGTGATGAGTGAGTGAGTGATTTTCTCTTTTATATATATAGATTTATTTATGTACGTTACAATATTTTAAGATGGTACTTTATAAGTAGTAATAAAGTATTCATGTATAAAATTACTGTGACAAATTTTAATATTACTGAAATATATCTATTTCATATATGTAGCTCCATCTTCTTATTAGATAATCTGTTTTAGGAAACACCTTTTATAACATATCTACATAAGTATTACTAATTATACTGAGATTAAAGTAACACACAAGTAGCAAAAAGTATAAACATAAAATAACCGAAAACTAAGAATGAACGATTCATACAATTATCATATAAAATAAGTCACCGCATATTTGAATATTAATTTCTCAGAATTAATGTTGGTCAACATTGATTTTGAGACCAATGTTGAGCGTACGAATTTTGAGAAATTCGCATTGGAACATCGAGGATCTCGATGGCGTTGTTGTGCGGGTGAACCTAATCGATCACGTAAGTTAAGCAACGTTAATCGTAGACTGCCTATGGATGGGTTTATTTATTTTGAGCTCCTACGGTCTTCCCAGGGGACGTTAAGCCGTCGATCCGGTTGTTGTCTTTAAACGACAGTCGTTAAGCCAACGCTGGCTTGAAAACGCTGGCTTCCACCAACCCGCAGTTGAGTGGTATAGCGAGTATGCTCTAAACCCCTTCGATTGAGGGGAGACCCGTATCCCAACAGTGAGATGATTATGGGTTGATGCCGATGCCGACATTGGAACATCAACTCGGATATTTATACACAACCGAAATAAAATAATCCTTTTACGTGCCTTTGTGGTGAAAATGTAATAAAGTAACTACTAATAACTAATAATAATACTGACAACTGATCATAAGTGAAATACTCGAGACAGAGAAACGTTTATTAAATAGTTAAAGAAACACCGACAAATAGGCAGATGTTTGTGGGCGGTTCGACCGCTCCGTCGAGACCAGGTGGCTCGTAAATTTTTTGCACTTTTCAAATAATTCGAAAAATAAGTTGCTAATGTCATTTATGCCTACCGCTTTTATGGTCTTCTTAATTAATTTAGTGTCAGTGAAGCCGAAAAACGGCCTAAGGGAATTGTTAAGTTTTATTGGCCTAACAATGCTAATAACATGAACGTGAAAATTTGTGAGGATATATGGATGGAAGTTTCCTTCACTCTTTCACGGCTGTCACTCAGCTAATCGGATTATGATGAAATTTGGATGTATTCTGGTTCGATACATAAGATCTCATCTCGGCACCGTGGTTACGCTAGGCAAAGCGATGGCAGAACAATGTAAAAAGTATTTTAGTTGCTATTTTGTGTTCAAATTATTATTTCAAGTTTAACTTGAAATTTATTTAATCTTCTCAGATTTACACATACTTTTAGTACATATTGACAAACAACTGTTTAAAATTATAATGAAGTTAATATTTTTTTAAATTTCATCTGCATTGTGTGCATTGCACACCGAAAACTTGCACTTTGTGCAAGGGAAACAACTCAAGTGAGTCATAAGTTAAAAACACTACACCTGGCATTATTGAATACAAAAATAAAATTATTTGCATTGTTTTACTTTTTTGAGTTTATTATAAGGTTCATTTAAAATGCCCTTAAAACTTTTCATTCTCAGTTAATTTAAAAGATAGTTACGAAAAGAGTGGGTTCGCTGATTTTTTCAACAAAATTGATTTCCTCTATGTAAAAGTAAAACAAAATTTATACCTTTTCATGAGAATAAAATCATGTGAAAAAAATAATCATGTACCAAAGCAAATCGAGTACCTAGTGTTTATTAATAAATTTATCACTATTTTATAAATAGTGATAAATTTATTGTTCATAAATAAATTAATAAATTTATCACTTATTTATAAATAGTGATAAATTTATCACTATTTTATAAACAGTGATAAATTTATTAATAAACACTAGTAGTAAAAAAAAAATGAATGTAGAGCAATGATCTGAAACTATACCCCCCAATTTTTCTATCATTAAATTTTTTGGATTGCCCCCGTATGGTAGCAAATTTAAACTCGTATTCAAGTCAATAAAACAAAAATTTTATAGCAAAGGCATTGAGTGAATAAAAATAAATATTGACCATAATAACTGGAGTAGACAAATGGCTATGGCAATCAAAGTGCTACCGTGTGGGTGTGCGTGCAATTTATTAAGGTTTACGATAATATACCGGCTGCCATTAACTTTGTCAACATTGTCGCCTCGCGGGATCGCAGGTCTGTGTTACCGGCGGGGTTCCCGCATTGGCGTGACATGCAACTGCGCTGCATGCTGCATACTAGTAGAAATGTTCGTACGAAATATTTCAAATTATTCCTAACGGTCAAACATGTTGTCTTGTTATAAACGACACAGTTTGAAATATAGATTAAATTAAAGTTATGTAGATTGACGCGTGGGATAGCAATTCAATAAATAAATCCATAACTGTAAATGTAAAACTTGAGGAATCTTTTCAGGATACGTTAATAAATAAAGGCTATGAAAGAAACGAGTGTTTTTATAAGCTTTGTATCCTGAAGTCTCTATGGATCGAGTAACTTACTGAGCCACTGTTTCAGCGTGCACAAGATATTTTTTTTATATTACGTTAAACAAGGATACAGACCGCCTGTTTCGATACAGTTACTGTAACCATAAAAAAGCTCGCAACATTAAATATCGCCCGCGCGACACGTGCTCAGTTAGATTTTAGCCAGACAAAATAAAATAAAATAAGATAAATCATTTTTTTTGATATAAGCTTTTATTAAATGTTATTAAAAAAAAAAAAACATTCACTATGTTTTGCTCATCAAACCTTTTCATTTGATACCCATATTCCAGGGGTTACAGTCGTCAACCCTTATTCATCCCACTGCTGGGATACGGGTCTCCCCTCAATCGAAGGAGTTTATAGCATACTCCACGCTGTTTAACCACGTTTAACTGCGGGTTAGCCGAGCGGAGGTCAGTGCTTTCAAGTAGCCTAAAAAAAATACAAATTACCATTAACATTAGCCACTAATTTGACTTAAAGACTGTCATCAAACGACAACAGCCGGGATCGACGGCTTAATATGCCCTCCGAAGTAAGGAGAAGGTCGAGTTAAATAAATCCATCCATGGAGAGGTTACGATCGACGTTACTTGACTTCCGTGATTGATTAGACTGCTACGCGCAACGACGCCATCGAGCTCCTCGGAGATAGGGGACAAATCACCATTTTGTGGCGGCTACCATATTGAATTATAAATTGGGACATTTAGATAATCATCATGCATTGTTACGAGAATCAAATGAGCGTATAAAACTTCAGCTCAATCGGACACAGGGCAGTGGGGAAAAAATGAGTTAATTGGCAAGATTTAATTACAGACAACGCGTTGAAACTAAACAAAAGCTTGTAAAACATTTACTTGACTGTATTTCATTTCTATCCAAACAAAATAATTTATATTATATTATTTTAGAAACATTCTTAAACTTTTTAAAATATTTCAGCAAAATGTTCTCCTCAGTGTGCGAATGTTCCAACTCAACATTTACATACATCGAACATAAATTCTCGTTTGTAAGACACTCTGGCACTTTTATTGTGCAGCTCTTTGCCAGCAAAAAACTGCTTTTTATAACGAGATGGTCCATAAGCCATAACAGCGCGACCTTTGATCATCATCTCTATACAAATATTAATTCTTCGTGTAGTGAGCTAATCGTTTTTTATTGGATCTCGCGGTTCTATAGACGGGAGATAGTTTTGTGTGGGTGGTATTACGTTGTCCTTTTATATTGTGAATTAAGTGTTGTGTTAACTTATATAGCGTTGTAAATCAATGTTTTAGACTATATTATATTTATCACCAACACGATCAGTAGAGATTTATGTCGATTGACAATGTTAAACGATTTACAATTGTTTTTGACGTGATAATGTCTTATAAATCGACGAACGCTGGCTGCACGCATGAAAAAGCCTGACTCATTGTCACGTTCCGCCTGAGCCGAGCGTGCAAGCGAGAGCACGGAACAGGCGATAGAGAGGCACGATCGGCCTAAGCGCTCGGCTTGTGACGCAAATATCTCTCTTCCACTCCATCGGCCGATGTATCCTTATCACATAAAATTATCGTCCGTAAACCGACTTTACAGACAACTATTTTTTTTCAAAGTACTGTCAGTACTTTAGGATAATAACTTTTATCTATGTGTATATACATATATTAGCTTGAACAGCTCGGCAACAACATTTGATTTTATCATCTATCCTAAACAATCCTAATTAATATAATTATGAACCTGTGTTTGTCTATTAGTTCGTGCTTGATTGTTGAGCCGCTGAATTTATTTTGTTGAAATTTGGTTAGAAGATAATTTGAACCCTGGCTATTTTACCGTACGCTACGCGGGGAAAGTAGTTCATTAATTTCTCATCATTTATTCATTGCTAGCTGTTACCCGCGACTTTGCCCGCCTGTTCATAAAATCTATTACTTATTTTTTTTTAAATAACACTAAGTTTTCTAACGTGTTTTTTTTTACTTCTAAATGCTTTAAACGTACTTTCCTTAGTTAATTATACTCGCCCTTAAAATATTTGCGCTTGGTAGAAAATTACCTTATTTTACAATGTGAACATTTACACACTCTAAATTTTCACATACATGTAAAATACGGACATGAAATGCCTACTTTAATATCGTTCCGCATCGCATTCTCATTCTTATACACATTTTCCATTCCTATTTCAGAAATACAGATTTAACAATATTTGATTGCAATACTATGGGTATCACTCTCATATTATCACCCACGTACAAAGTTAGGAAAATAGTTTTAGCAAGTTTACTTTCTGGCAAAAACATGACAATCCAGGGGGACCTGTTAGCTAATGTTGCTATGGTCTTCTGCAAGGTAGTGGCTCCCTGTCGAGATTATCCTACTATAGACTAAGTAATCTTGTAGTATCCGAACTACTTTTTTTTTTGCTGGGAAAAGATTAAGGCTGCTACTTCCGGTTATATTTCGATACAAATGTATTTAGCCATTTTAAATATAAATTTGCATGCCGAAATATAAAATGTATTAAGTATAGGTTGCTATTATGTATTTCTATCATCTATTGTTACTTACATTTGCAAATAAATAGATTGATTGAATGAAACGTAAAAAGGGAATTACATCGCCCTTTGATGGCGTACGTCCAAACGTAAATATAAATTTGCACGCCGAAAGACAAAATGTATTAAGTAGAGGTTGCTACATATTATGTATTTCTATCATCTATTGTTACTTATATTTGCAAATAAATAGATTGATTGATTGAAACGTAAAAGGGGAATTACATCGCCCTTTGATGGCGTACGTCCAAAATTATGGATAAAATGGATTTGTTCGAAAGGTTGTTGTTGATTATCACAGTTAAAAATACGTTAGATTGGAAATAGACTAGATAACTCTATTTTTAGACGTCAATTTTTACGGAACTTTAAACTAAAAAAATAGATTACGAGTGTAAAAATGACAAAATATTTAAGTAACATACATAGTCCATTTATTCGAAAGTTTGAATATTGCGTAAACACATTGAAGAGATTTTCTGCAATTCCAGTTTTCCCAAACGACTATTAAATTTGCTTTCCTATCTTTTGTTTTGTTTCAAATAACATAATAATAAAACACTTGGCTCGTGTAATATGCGTGGGAACTAGCCAATAAAATAGTTCATCAATGGAACATTGAAACTATCTCTTTCTCACAGTGCGCTTAGTGAAGTAACAACCTTATTAGAAATACCTACCGATGAGTTGGTCCCAGCGTACTTTTGTTTTTTGCGTGCCTTTAAGTTGACTAACTAACAGTCACGTACAAATGGGATTCAATTTAGGTCCAGAGGTGATGTTGATCTATTTCCACCCCAAAATATTACGGCAATAACTTCAACAGACTATAAAATCCCTCTTTAGTTTCGTAACATGCATAAATAAAGCTCATCATTTATATTAATGCACAATGTAACTGATGTTCTGTTTATATTTAGCGAACTCGTAAACGATAACAAACAGGCATGTTCATTGGAAACTGTAAACGTATTTAATTTATATATGCAGCTGCGATATAGGTCAGATCCGATATGTTTACAGCATTAACTTTTACTGGCGGTTTATACTGTCATTTGTGATATAACATCTAACGCACAGAATTATCTAACGTTTGTAATCAGAGGGGCAATTTTCGTAATTAAAATGTAGTCAAAATTTAGTTCAGATCCAGCCTCGATCTTACAAATGTCTAATTTGGTATTCTCGTATCAGAATATGAAACTTCAAAGTCTAATTTAAGTTGGATTATATCGGAATATAACCGAAAATTACACAAACTAAGAATGTTATTTTTTTTAACAATTAGAATTGTTAATAATTAATTAATGAAACCAAGTATTATAATGGAAAATATTGAATTGATCCAAAAAAAAAAAAACCTGATTTGCACATCAAATTAATCTAATCGCACATCAAATCCTGCATTTGATGATAGGTTTGCAATGTATTTATTTGAAGTTACGTTATTTAACATAACATCCTATCTATTTCATGAGATTAGATAAAGTAGTGTATAAAACTGCACATAATTAGGTCTTAAAATACTCGTCTGGTCTGTTATCACATTCGCCTTCGGCTCGTGTGATAAACTCACACTCGTATTTTAAGAACCCTTATTATGCAACAGTTTCATAAACTACTATCAACATACACATGCGCTATGTTATTAGACGTTATACCTACATATCCAGTATTACTCAGTATTACCAATATTAAAATGGTGAGTTGTGGCATGGGCAAATACAAAGCTATTTAAATAGTTCACTTCGATAAACTTGCCAGAATATTATAAATATATAAAAAAAAATCACCTCCCTAGCCTAGGTGGGATTCGCAAGCACTCGACCAGTAATCCAGAGGTCAAGGGTTCGAATCCCACCTAGGTGGGGGAGGTAAATTTATCCATTTTTAAAAGACTCTACCAGCTGCAATTTGGTCCTGTGCTAAGGTACTAAACCCTACTTCTCTCGAAGCAAACCAAATAAGTATAACCTACAAAAACTGCACCAGTGAAAAAAACGCTATTACATGTGAATTACCGGAAATAACTGTGTTTGTAGATGTTACATCAGAACTCGATTTCGCAAAAACTTACGTTTGTTGGAGAGAACTTACCGCTAATGACGAAGTAAATCTAGATTGATGTTTTGTGATGTCAGACCTCGTTAATACATCGCTGCCTTACTCTACTACTTATCAATCCTATAAACACTAGCGATAGGTAAGGACTAACAACAGGCTTAACTGTTTTTAATAGTCATGAACTTCAAAATTAGCAACTGTTGTATGCCACCGTACAGACGGACAAAAAGTTTTTACCAGCAGATCATCTCGAATAATCTCCGCGCGCTACATATTTTATGAGATCATTAAAAACGTTTTAAATTTGATTTACTGGGGTCTCAAAGTGATTGCCGCGTCAAAATTTTCAACCGGCGCGGCTAAAATTGTACGGCCATTCAATGAACAGTCGTGCATTTGTTAATTTTGTACACTGGCCGTAATATTTACGGCGGTTGTAAATATTGCCATCGTAAAACGTCCGCGTGCTCTTAATACTTGGCTCCCAGGATTTTAAAGTCGCAGCCATTCTGTCAATTATAGGGTATAGTTGTTTCTAAAAGGCTTAAATGGACTGAAATGTGTAAATTACTCCGGTGCTTATTTCATAATTTAATATTTTTGAATTTGTCTGAGAATGGTTCCGTACAATAAATACATTGTTATTGCAAATACCTAACTTTGTACGAATTCGCTGGGTGCTCGACATGCCCGGTAAAATAATTATATACAATTAATATGGCTGGATTTGCCATGTCAGATTCTCTATATATATATTGTACATATATATATATATACATTTTTTGATAGTTTCAAAAATAAGATCGGTTTTGTAGGCAATTTGCCCCCTCTCATATAAAAAAGACGAAAGACTACTGTAATAAGGAAACAAACAACAATAAAAAAAAGACAATTATTATTTATTTCGAAAATAAATTATACTGTCATCGAAATAATTGTCCTCTGTCATTGAAATAGGCTATTTGTTTACGTAGCGACGTCTCAATAATATAACCATAGGTGAAAGAATTACTTCGATAGCACAAAAATCTCTCGAGATATGTTAATTTGAAAAAATCACAATTTTGGACTTTCCCGAAAATGCTCCATACAAAACGCTACTGAGTTATAACGTCACAGGTTTATTTTGTATGCATCAAATCAGAAATTTGTACGACAGCTATGTTAAATATTACGTTTATGTAATAGTATCATAATAAAATTTATAGTATTTTTTATTGCTTCTCCAATATAATATATTATTTTTTAATAATTTCATACTTTTAAAATGAACTTTCCCGCTAAACTTTGATCGACCTTAAAATAAGTTGGACGGAAGATATTAGAATGAAAGTTTGCAGATCTTTATAGTTTTGTGTATTTTACGATATTGTTAAATAATTTATACAATTTTTGAACATTGTCAAAAAAATAGCCTATTGTAGTACGAGTACAATGTCCTTGTTTTACTTCTGTTTTCGATTATGTTGTTAAAAATCAAGGTACAAGAAAAACGTCTTGTGTCATTTTATAAACAAGTAAGGATTTCATTGCTTTCCCTTATTTATTACACGCCGGGTAAAGACCTAAATACAATTTACACCTACACGCGAGCAACGACAGGCGACAAGCTTCAAAGATTTTAAATTGCTCTGAAATTGTTTCAAGACAAAATCTTTTCCCGATAGCTCATACGCCTAACTTTACATCAACATAAAACTTAAGGGAAAAAAATCAAGAAAAAAAAATTGGTTGCCTGTAAAGTCGGTATACGGGCGAAAGTTTTACGTGACAACGACTTTGAGTGGTAAAATGTTTTCGAGTGGAAGGGACGCATGCCTTTCACTTTTTATGTCTGTCTCTCTCGCTCTTAGAAGGGACACGCGTCCACGACACGCTTACAATGAGAGCGAGTGAAAGGCACGTGCCTTTCACTCGCTCTCATTGTAAGCGCATAACGTGACCCAGTTTCTTGAAGTGTCACCCGGCTAACCAATTTATAAGACGTTGTCACGTCAATATTACAAAAGGTAGCGAGATATCTCTGTTGATTATATAAGATGAGTATATAAGGTACTGTACGTTATTTCGATTTTCTATTTTGCCTATACCATTAAAATTTAACCAAAGGGATCCAAATCATTATACCAATGTCATCAATGGCACCCGACACAATATTTTGGGCACACCACCGATCACAAAGTTAATTATGCACTGAGGAAAACAAAACTTCTAACCTGCACGTGATGCACCCTACTGACTGACTGACAAATGAGGCGTTGGCGAAAAAGAGGCAGGGTAGCCTATTTATAAGCTGCTTGACCAGGTAAGTCCCTCCACCTCACAGAATATCACAGCCAAATAACAATTGCTTTGAGGGCTGTTATGTTCCTACGAGTGAGTGAGGTGGTGACCTCATTATTCCGCCTGATGTAAAGCGGTTACCGTAGCTTGCTGCCAACCAACCCAGCAATTTCTTCCTACCTTACCAGGTACTGAGTGATTTCTTCCTACCTGGTGAGGTAGGAAGAAATTGCTGCGTTGGTTGGCAGCAAGCTACGGTAACCGCTTTACATCAGGCGGAATTATGCTTGTTGTAATTAAAAAAAAATATCTTAAATCATAACATTGTATAAACCACCAGTTGCACAGTAATTAGTCGTGCGGTACATGTCAGCCAACTTTCGCACGGGCAGAGGACAAGCCGCGACAGATCGACCAGTATTTATGTCCTCATAATGCTTTGCGATTCGAACAGCAGATCGTCTAGACGTGGTGATGTCGCAACGATACCAGCCTCTAACTATCTATAGTTGAGAATTTTTTACTGTGATATTTCAAATCAACTCTGTATATTAAGGAGCTTTAACTAATTGGTGCTTGAAGTTGTCAAGTAACAGCTTATCTAATACGATGAGTGGTTACAGATTCCATTCCCGTGTCCGTGTGGTTTCCGGCAGACTAGAATAGAATCACTCCGTCTCTTCCCGTGGATGTCGTACAAGGCGACTAAGGGAAATACATTAATTCGCTATTGCGCCATAGATTATTATATTAGCTTTAAGTGTATATAGTTTTAAGTACGATTATAAAATATGTAGACTTTAGTTTTATAGCAAATAAGAGCCTTGTCCATGACAGGGGTGTGCGCTATTTACGAAGTAAGCCGATCTGCGCACACTCAGCGGCATTTTACACCGCTGAGTGTGCGCATTTATTGCGATTGGCTTCGTAAAAAAAAAATACATTATAAAACATCGATCAGGCTTCCCCAATCCGTCTGGCCAGCCTGAGGAGTGTAGGCCAAATCCTCCTTCTGTCAGGGACGGTCGAGAGAGAGTCGTGCTCCTGTAGTGGAGACTAAAATGACCTGATGATGATGATGATGATGATAAGAAAAATTGTGTTCGTAAACAACCCTTATTCATCCCACTGCTGGAATACGGGTCTCACCTCAATTGAAGGGGTTTATAGCTTACTCTACAACTTTGCTCAACTACAGGTTGATGGAGGTGAGCGTTTTCAAGCCGCCTAAAGCTCACTGGCTTGGCTTAACAACTATCATCTAATGACAACAGCCGGGACCGACTTTTTAACGTGCCCTCCGAAGCACGGAGAAACTCGAGATAAATAAACCAATCTATGGACAGGCTACAGTCGACATTGCTTAACTTGCGTGTTCGGTTAGAGTGACACGCGCATCGACGCCATCGGCTCCTTCACATAACACACACACGTCTAAGTGTTATCTCTTGCGATCCATCCAACGGGTCGTCGATCCGTTGTCAGACTTGTAAAGGAAAAATTTACTGTGCTCTTGACGGCTCCCATGTAGTATTTATTTGCGAATACTGCTGAGGGTTCGAATCCGGAACAAAGAAATTCGACGGAGAACTAAAGTTGTCGACATAGCCTTCAGAGTTTGCAAGCTGAAGTGGCAATGGGCCGGTCATATCTGCCGAGTAAGTGATGGCAGATGGGGGAGGAAGGTATTAGAGTGGAGGCCGCGCGTAGGACGACGAAGTGTTGGGCGCCCTCCTACTAGATGGTCCGATGACCTTAAGGAAGCGGCTGGGATGGGTTGGATGCGGAAAACGGGGGATCGTATCTAGTGGAAAACATTGGGAAAGGCTTATATCCAGCAGTGGGTAGATACAGGCTGATGATGATGATGATGACTGCTGAGGGAAGTCGATTCCACAATTTTACAGTTCGTGGTAATAAATGTCGTCGTAATTATATCTATCAGACCATCTCATGTTTTCGATATAACTTTATAAAAATAGTAATTATTTTTCATAAAAGGTACAGTTTTGTTACAAAATCTACTACGTTAACATTTAGTACATTTACTAGAAACATATTTTTTTTTTCAATAACTCAATTAGTTACTTATAAGTTTTTTAATGATTCTTGAATATTCACTTATATATTCAGTTTGATTTAAAATCTACAGTTACAGGTTGAAGTTCTAGGTTTTTAATGACTTTGGTGTTTTTAAATATACATGATGCTGCTTTTTTGCAGTGCTTGAAGTTTGTTGCTTTGTCATTCATTCAAATCTCTTATATGGTCAAGTATTTTTCTAGGGTCATTGTGTGAATATTGATGACATGAGTTGCTTTGCCAGGTCCTCAGAAAGATCGAGTCATTCATTCATTACTAGCGATAGATAATCCAGTCTCCAGCGATATGTCACGTTGCGTGTATGCAAATAAAAAGAAGTATTTACTTGAATTCTTGTGCGGGGATTGAACCCGCGATCAATTTGCTAAAGTAGTCACTAGCCACTCGATCAAAGGCTCATCTGTGGAAATCTATCTTTGATAAAAAAAAATTGGTTGTCTGTAAAGTCGGTTTTCATCATCATCGTCATCAGGTCATTTTAGTCTCCACTGCAGGAGCACGACTCTCTTTCGTTTGTCCCAGACAGAAGGAGGATTTGGCCTACACTCCCCACGCTGGCCAAACGAGTTGGGGAGGCCTGATCGATGTTTGATAATGTATTTCCCTTAGTCGCCTTGTACGATATCCACGGGAAGAGATGGAGTGATTATATTCTGCCGGAAACCACACGGCAAAAAAAAAGTCGGTTTACTGATGGAGTGTAAGAGAAATAGATGCGTCACAAGCCGAACGCTTAGGCTGATCGTGCCGCGCAGCGCGGAATAAGCGATAGAGATATCGCTTGTTCCGCTTTTGCTTGGCTCAGCCGGAACGTGACAATGAGTCATGCTTTTTCGTACGTGCAGCCGGCGTTCATTGATTTATAAAACGTTATCACGTCAAAAACATCATCATCATTATCATCATTTTAGACAAGGAACGTCCAAGGCTGACCATAGGCATAAACATAGAGTATAAACCCCATAGATAACCATAGAACAAAGTATCACCATCAGGTCATTTTAGTCTCCACTACAGGAGCACGACCCTCTCTCGTCCGTCCCTAACAGAAGGAGGATTTGGCCTACACTCCCCACGCTGGCCAGACGGGTTGGGGAGGCTAAAGTAAGTAAGTAAAAGGAGGGGAGAACAAAGTATATTGTTCTATATCCACAACGATCGATTTTGAGATGATAACACAAACCAATATAGACATAAATATTTCCTATTATACGTCTAAAATATTATTATCACTGCCACAACCTGCCACCATAACTTAAATCGACCATTTTATGATCATTAACATTTACCATAAATATATTGATTATTTGATTTCATTCAACCAATGCTGAACGAACAAAATACCTAAATTAGGGTCTACAAGTCTACATAAACACATAAATAAATCTATGGAACTGTATTGGCAGTTAAGTTGCACTATCCTATTATAAGTTACAAAAATGTTAGACGCGTGGGCGTAACGTCAAACAAAATACAGGTTTGCGTCATAAATATGATAGAACCAAGTGTGAGTCGAACTTTCTAGTGGAAACCGTTGACTTGAAATAAGAATTATTAAGTATGGAACCAGAGAAGTAAGTTATTGTGAAATTTATGTGATAAGTTTTTAAATTCTTTTTCACTACTCTGCAGTATCGTCGTCATCAGTCCTTATTTATTTCACTGTTGGGATACGGACCTTCTCTCAATTGAATGGGTTTAGATCATACTCCACCTCACTGCGGGTTGGTGAAGGCCAGTGTTTTCATCCGCCTAAAAGCTACTGACTTGGCTTAATGACTCTCATCTAATGACAATATCCGGCATCGACGGCTTACCGTGCCTTCCGAAGCACGGAGGAGTTCGAGATAAATAAACCCGTCCATGGACGGGCTACGGTCGACGTTGCTTAACTTTTTTTTTATACTACGTCGGGTGGCAGACAAGCATACGGCCCGCCTGATGTGAAGCGGTTACCGTAGCCATATTAACGCTCGCAACATGAAATATCGCTCGCGCGCCGCCACCTCCGCTATCATCGCAGCATCTCCTTCCTTTCTGGTGACTTCACTCACTCGCAGGAACACAACAGCCCTCCAGGGAACCGTTATTTAGCTGCGGTATTCTGTGAGGTGGAGGTACATTCTCCAGTCGGGTAGCTTACAATTACGCTCCCTACCTCTCTTTTCGCCAGAGCGTCGTTTGTCAGTCAGCAGGGTGCACCGCGTGCAGGTGAAGTTGGTTGGTTCAAAGATGTTGATGAACCTCTTACTCCCCAAACCTGGGTGTGAATAACTTGCGTGTTCTATTAGACTAGCACGTGCAATGACGCCATCGAGAGACTGCAGTCTGCATTCGTCCATATTCATCCCTTTTCTATCGGAGGTCAGTGTTTTCAAGCCACCCAAAGGCCATGGACTTGGCCTAGCGACAGACCAGTGTTTCATCAGCCCCCTTACCACCAACTCTTATTGCGATTCAATAACTGAATAGAATGCTTATTCATACTATTAAATAAGCGACTTTATTTATATTGAATAGAGTCGCTTATTCATTGGTACGAATAAGCATTCTATTCAATTATTGAATCGGAATACGAGTTGGTGGTAAGGGGGCAGAGCCTTAGTTTGTTGTCGGCAAGGTGAACGCAGTTGAGCAGCGTGGTGGAAGCATGCTCTAAATTACGAAAGAAGGGAGACCCCTATTCCAGCAGTGGGATGAACATGGGTTGATGTTTCTGCATCAGTTCGTCGTGACAGAGGGAAAGCCGCGTCTAGACATTCGCCAAAAGTAGTCACCTTTCCCGACAAAAATATGCGAGAGACCAGAAGGCCAATTCTCGTATTTTTTCTACGAACGCAGATTGAAAGTTGACCGAATCGAGATTGAATTGTGAATTAACTAAAATTATATACTTGATTTCATTAATTAATTATTATCAATTCTTGTTATTAGCAAAGTAACATTCTTAGTTTGTTTAATTTTCACTCAGATTTCGATATAATCCCGCTTTAATTTACTTTGAAGTTACATATTGTGTTACGAGAATACCAAATGTGACATTTGTGAGATCGAGACTGGATCGAAACTGAATTTTGACTATATTTTAATTACGAGAATTGCCCCTCTGTTTAAATAAATTATTTAACTTACTATAGAATATATTTTAACCATATTCTTAAAAGTAATTTTCTCAGCGTCTGTAATTTTTGTTTCTCAATTATCATGCCAAAAATTAAAATAACATAATAATTATTTTTCTATGTACATGACCCTCCTTTAGTTGGATGGATTGTACTAAATGCATTTAAGGTACTGCGGAACCCTAAAAACGTGCATTGAAATCCGCTAAAAGACCAAGTTTACATAACTCCACCATCATTCATATTGTAATAGTATATAAATGTAAATTTAACTCATTAGCTACCTGACGGTATTCTCATATCATGTTCGCCCGCGAGAATCTAGTAATGATTTGTCATACACCCATAAATATGTGTTATGACTAGATGGCGCTGTGTAAATTGTCTAAATGAATTGTGTAATAATATTTAAAAAAATACTTTAATTCAAACGAAAGTTACCAAACGTTGAATTTATCATGAAGACAATGAAATATTTTTAAATCAACTACTAACAATAGTTAAAATATTACAACAACAACATTTAAAACAATTATAACATTCCAAAAGCCTAAAGCAAGAGTTTCAAAAACTATTATTTTTTGAATGCCAAAACGTATTTGTTATTTGTGAATTGTTGTTTGTCTGTCTGTATATTTGTATGTGCATCACGCAAAAACAACTGCACGACATTGGATAGTGTTTTCACAGCAGTATTGCTACAGGTCTAAGTTAAAATCCAGTGTATGAGTATTAAAAATTCAGTTCCGCATATGATAATTAATAATTAATTTAATGAAGTCCACGCAGACGAAGCTGTGGGTGGCTGCTAGTCTACATTTACAATAAAGTATAAAATTCTAAAATAATAAATTACTAATGCATTTACAATTTCAGTAAGCACTGTGATAATTTATGGGGATAATTAAATATTTGTTGTTTAACGGTTGTTGATCGTATCAAAATTTGGGCCAATGGCCGCAAACAAAGTTCCAACCAAGAAGAAGTTTATTCTGTAGCCACAAAAAGTTCAATTCTTCCTTCTACAAAAGTTGCACATACTAAAAGAAAAACGAATTACGTGGCGAAGACACGAGTAAGTGCTACGATGGTCGACGTAAACTTTTTTATTGCACCAAAAAACCTACAAATTCAATACAAACTTACATTGTAGTGCAAAACGCATTTCGCAAAGATCAAATAAAAACAATAGCCTAAAGTCCCACTGTAAGATTTAGACCATAACATAGGAATATATTCCAATTAATGATAGGACTCTATGAAAACGGAATGCTTAGCAAATTAAAATATGGTCCCAAATATTCATCCAATTATATCATTATTCAACAATGATAAATATTTTTGTTTTGATTTATAGCCCCATAATTATAAACTAATCTATGAAGTATTTTTCTCATATATCTAAATTAATTCCAAGAGGTCCTTGGAACTGTTGTCTCACTGGTATGCTTATTCATAATAACTAATGGACGAGTTTGAAATACGACGGTGGGATCTTAAACTAGAAGGGAGTGAGTAGTGAAAAAACATAGACAGCCATGTTTTATTCAATGAAGGAATCCAATGAGGGTTTTGTCTTTCCATATAAGTTGTAAAAAGGAAAGTTTTCAACTTTCAGTACAAACACGAATTTAACATAAACAAGTGCATGCGATTACTGCGCTATGCATGACGAATGAAGAAAATGCATATTTTGTTTATCATGTATTATTTGATTGGCTGAGAGTATTGGGATTCTCGGCATCGAGATCTTTTGCGATGTCCAGTTCCGCTGTCAGTTGGAGGAGAAGGTCAAGTTGGCATCGACGAAATTGGGTATTCTTAATAGAGGTCAATCTCTGTAAGGTAAAAAATAATATTTTAAATTATTTCTTAAATTTATTTGTTGACCAAATCCGACGTGCTAACCGCCACTCAGTTTGGTTTTAGAGGCAGTTTTACAGCTTTGGTCTGTTTTCACTTAATACGAACTGTATGTAATTGAAAGTACATATAAATCAAAGGGTTTCCATTGCAACTGTGTTCTTAGATATGAGCAAAGTTTTTGTTGATCGTGTGAAACTACTACATAAGCTGGATACAGATTTATACATTTCCAATCTTATAATTCTAGATTAACACCGTTAAATATATATTAAAATAATAAATGTCTAGAACAAGTTGATTACATAAAGCTTTTAGGTTTAAATACAAAAAAAAATGATAAAAAAAATGTGTACGCGCAATTTACTGTCACTACTTATAATGGCTTCGTGATAGATGCAACCAATATTAAAAAAAAAAAAACTACCTTGAATGTAATTAGGGAGGTCTGATTATTTGTAAAAACTCGCCTTCAGTTTTTAAATAGTCGCGGTGCAGGTACAACTGGAGACCAGAATGTCAATTCCCGTAATTATGTTACGAAGAAATTTTTGTTAATTATTTTAAAAGACAAAAATTCTTTGCCCAGAACCATATACTCTCTAGTCATCTACTAATAGATTAATGTCTATGTTTAGCTATGAAATAACTGTTTAGTTAGAACTTAACTCCTACATAAACAGACCTTTGTGCATCGGAATTCTTGTATAGACAACCTATGCAAGTATGCACTTCACTTCTTGAGCGAGAGACGACAGTATTGCAAGGATGCTCAAAAGTCTATGGTAGACTTTGCATTCGAGCACATTCACTGCTTTACTTACAAACCACTCTTAAGCCACATCATTCACACTTAGTACTCTTAGTACCGTTGAATCCATTTAGTTTACGAGCAGGATAAAGAAAACCCTTAAATAGTTTTTAAGTATCCCAGTCAATTAAGGGGAAAGCCATTCGAACGCTTAAAAATAAAAAGAAAGGCGTAAATTCACTGTTTATCTTATCCGGAACAAGGCACACATCTATAACGATGCACTTAAAACCAGAATGTATAAGTTTATGAATACAACAGCAATAAACTCTAATGATATTATGATGTTATTATACAAACAAGAGATTTTGAGACTAATGAGTCCACACGGAAGGTTATCTACCTTACGACTAGACACTGTATAATTGCCGTTTTGAAGATAAAACGTGCATTTTGTAATTTATTACAGAGCGCGAGCAAAAGTGACGATCACTCTATGATTGTTACTATTGCAATTGTGACGATTATGCTATGATTGTCATTATTACTCTCGTTCGTATTAAAGAGATTGAAAGAAATTGGTCAATTTTTTTTATTTTTATTTATAGATAATTTAATTTAAACGGGTACTATACTATATTATATAAACTAAATTAACTAAAAATAAACTAATCTTAAAATAAATATTATTATGTAAATAAAAAGAAAGAAAAAAAATTTATAACTAAACCGCGTCAAAAAATTCCTCCGCATCACTGTCAAAAGGCATTGCCACGATGAATGGCAATGCTCATACGTTGTGCCAAATATTGGTCTAATTGAAAGTGGTTAGAAATGTTCGGCATGACAACACAGGGGGCCTACCGCCGAAGCTGAAGCCGATTACCATCGGATTTTTTGATCGCTAAATGAGATCTTAGGTTTAAGTTACTGACAAACAGCTTCAGTTTAGTCGATAGACCTCTATAGTTTCTACCAGCCACGCTTAACACAATTAACGCCATTCTAAGCTAAACTTTGATTTTCGCAATCAATAAAACCGATGGTAATCGGCTTCAGCATCGGCGGTAGGCCCCCTGGTCTTGTTACCGTACTGGTGTTGTTGTTATTACGGGTTGGGGGGATGGGCCGCCAAGCCGTGGTCGAGCAGCCTGGTCGAACAGTACGCTCCAAACCTCTTCGATAGAAAGGAGGCCCGTATCCCAGCAATACTATATGGGTTAACGTAGAAGATATCTCTGTAGATTAGCAGAAATTCAATGAAATTGGAAAATTTTATGTGAAATATGGACAGCAAGAACTTAACCTTAAATAAAAAGGAGTTAAATATGTACACATGTGAAAAACAAAATTTTTTTAAAATTACAATTAAGGTCGAATTTGTACTACAGCAAAGGTCGCGCACGTATGAAAATCATTATTTTGTATTACGTCAGGAATATATCGTTCATAGTTAATCGTAAATCTGTCCATTGACACGATATACCAGTTTCTGTCCGTTGGTGATTACCTCGACTCCCACAGAACGTCACGCATTTGCGCACAGTCGCATTAGTCGCCAAGAAACAGTCGGTGACCATATGCGCCAAGTACAGTACAGCTTCGTTTAGCTGCCTTGAAGCATTTTAATACTTCATACATGAAATCATTTCAAAGGAACTCATTGAAAGAATAAGGGACTCGTAAAAAAGAATAACTAAAAGTTCCTATCAAAGACTTGTTATAACTTTTTTGTATTTTTATACTACATCGGTTGGCAGACAAGCATACGGCCGTAGCCATACCATATTCATCATGAAGTATCGCTCGCGTGCTGTCTACCACGCTGCCAACGCAGCAACTTCTTCCTTTCTGGTGACTTCACTCACTCGCAGGAACCCAGTAACTCTAAAGGGAATTGTTATATGGCTGCGGTCTGTGAGGTGGAGATACTTCCCCAGTCGGGCAGCTTACAAATACGCTGTACTTACTTAATACGTAGCTTTGTTTCATTATCATACTTAATAATAAGGCACATTACAAGAATCAGTGCTCATATGATGCATGTTCATCTTTGTTCAATAAAAATGATTCATTATATATTGCATGTCATCGATACCAACAAAATAACATGGGACGGGGACAATACAGACAAAATTACATGCGGTTAATATCTCACGGCGCAAATAAATATTATCAACTGACATTTGGTCTCATTTTTACCTTTTTTTTGTAGCTAAAAGACAAAGGCTACAACGCCCACGGAGCCGAACGAGACTTGAAGGGCACCGAAAATTATGGACCATGTTAACTTTTCGAAGCATTCCCGGACTAATGATTTCGAGAGATACCCTCCCCATGAATGTAAAACGACTCCGCCCCACGAATGAATTGAAACACTGACCGTATATTTTTTATTTATTTATTAATTGTTCTTTTTTATCGGTTGGTGGCCGGGAACGGCCAAAAACTTTTATTACACTATTTGGGGAATGAGAAATTTTTGATGAGAAATATGAATTATTGCATTGAAAGGCACGATTCCACGGAATATTTGGAAACTTTTAAATAATAGCATTTCGATATCTTTATCCTTATAATCTCATTCTATCGCTATTAAAACTAGATGTATAATTATAAATAGAGATAATAGAATTCTTGTCTTATAGTATAATAGTACATTATTGTACCATTATACTACAGGACAGAGTTCTTACGCCATGTTTTAGGACTTGTTTAAGGCAAGTGCTAAAAACTGTGTAACTTTATTCCTCGTCCTCGACAACCCTTATTCATCCCACTGCTGGGATACGGGTCTACCCTCAATCGAAGGGGTTTAGAGCATACTCCACACCGCTGTTCAACTGCGGTTTGGCGGAGACTGGCATAACTTTATTCATGAGTAGTTTAATTTAATCCTAATTATAATTCAAGTGATCTCCCCTACATGTGCGTCTACTCACAATTCTTTTTTAGCCAACCGTCTATCTAGTATCTAACACCTGTGTAATATGCAAATCTTTTAAAAGTTTCTTTAGTATATAATAATATATTCCTGGACAAGTTAGACACTCATCTAGCCCCAAACTTCGAGTATATTATTCTGTGCCCAAACTAAGCAAAGCAAGCTATGGACGCTAGATAACTGATATAATACTTTGTCTCTTCTTTGTCGCTTCACTCTTGTCAGGGTGGTCGTTGTTATCATGATGTTGAAGCAGACAGGACTCACCACGACATCTCGCCACCTCTGCCTGCTGGTCGTCAATAGGATACATTCGTGTACCGAATGGAAACACCCAGACCAAGACAAACTGACATGTTCACGCACTCAAATTTGTCTTGTGCGGGGATCGAACCTCGGAGTCAAAGTGGCCATTGCTAGCCATTCGACCATCGAGCTTGCCTACTATATTTAGTTTATCTTGAAAATTCTCTAATTAAATATTAAATCTGTATTAACAGCTTAGAAACTGAGACATTAATAACTAAATGGTTATTTCTTCTTTAATACAAAACGAAGTAAGAAATATTTTTTCGAGCTTAAACATTTTATTACAAAATTGGCTGGTATTTTTACCTTTACTTCCTCATATTTAATTACCACATCACGTGCCGTCTTCTTAGCGTTCAGCACACGAACGGTCTGAGTCGGAACCCTATTATCCTCGGTCCGCTGGTCGTACGTCTGTTTGTAACGTAACTCCTCAGTGGCAGTCACTGTAATTACCAAATTTTCACAGATCATGTATCATTTCGGCCCCTTTTTGTTCTAACTTTACAAATAGACATACATAAAGTATATCATTATGTTTGCATCTGGGAAATAAGTAAGGTAATAATTTATTATGAATAATAAACAGGTTTCAAAGACTTTGACTTGTGGCTCAGTTGTGGGGACGATTCACTTATGTATTAACTAGCTTTAATCCGCGGTTTCTCCTCGTGTGAACACAGTAGATAGATAAAAAATATCCTTTGTGTTAATGCAGAATATATTGTTGTGTTCCTGCGAGTGAATGAGGTCACCAGAAAGAAAAAAAGGAAAGAGGCTGGCAACGGATCGGTGTTGCTGATGTCCATGGGCGGTGATGACTGCTTTCTATCAGGTGATCCACATGCTCGTTTGCTCCCCATTCATAAAAAAAATCTTATCTTAAATAATATAAAATTGGTCGTCACCAACATCAGCCAGGGAATCGTTTACCCGTGAAAGAAAACATATATTCATAAAACTTTAATTTTATAATAACTATTATTATAAAATTAAAACAGTACCATATGACTACAAGAAAATTCCTCTGTATATCAATCAGAAACCCTACCGGCTAAGCTGAAGCCATTCATTATGGTCAGTCATGTAGTATGTAGTAGTCATTTGTAGTATTAATAAATAAATCAATGTAAATTTTTCATGCACATATTGCAAAGTTTGTCTACGTACTATTGTTACTTATTGCATGAATACTAGATAATTTGATATTTTCAGTGTCCTTAAATATATATTTTTTGTAAATACTTGTTAGTACCCATCGAACTTTTGATCGCAAAAACAAACTTCAACGTACATTTATGGTACTTGTATTTAGCTTAGCTGGAGCTCTACCGACTAAGCTGAAGATTTTTTTTTGTGAGAGGGGGGCAAACGAGCATGTGGGTCACCTGGTGGAAAGCAATCACCTCCGCCCATGGAGACCAGCGACACCAACGGGTCGCCGATCCGTTGCCAGCCTTTTAAGGAAAATGAAAACTCTGTTCTTGAAGGCACCCATGTCGTAGTTGTTCGGAAATACCGCTGAGGGAAGTTGATTCCACAGTTTCACTGTTCGTGGTATAAAATGTCTTAGGAAACGTACTGTAGTAGATCGCCAATTATCAATATGATTTGGATGGAATTTTAATTATATGTATGTATGTCAATACCTCAATCTTACCACCTATTTGTCGAATCAAAATATTTGGCTTCAGCATCGGCGGTAGGGCCCCAGAGCGCTTATTTAGCAAAAAGTCATTCACTTTGGATAACACGAACGTATAATGATTTAGTATATGAGATAGGGTTTTCGGTTGAGATGGGTATACCGAGTGAAAGGGAATGAGGAACACGCCCTTTTGAGCATGATAGTGTATATCTCTCGTGTACGATAAAGGTGATATAATTAGTTTTTAAATTTCATTTAAACATTAGCCTACAAATAGAATATATTCTGGCTTAACACATAAGTTATTTTTCATCGTGGTAGTGAGTTTATGGAGGCGAAGCTTAAGCACAATAGACTGAGAACTCTCTTGGGCCTGCTTCTCAGTCTATCGTGGCCTAAGTCTTTATTATTATTTTTTATTATTATTTTTTATTATTATACCACATCGGGTGGCAGACAAGCATACCTGATGTGAAGCGGTTACCGTAACCGTATTAACGCTCGCAACATAATATATCACTTGCGCGCCGCCACTGCCGTTGCCAACACAGCATCTCTTTCTTTTCTCGTGACCTCACTCACTCGCAGGAACACAACAACCCTCAAGGGAATTGTTATTTGGCTGCGGTATTTTGTGAGGTGGAGGTACATTCCTCAGTCGGGTAGCTTACATTTACGCTCCCTACCTCTCTTTTCGCCAGAGCTCCGTTTGTCAGTCAGCACCACGAGCAGGTGAAGTTGGCTTTGGTTCAAAGATGTTGATAAACCACTTACACCCCAACCTAAGGCCTAAGTAGAAGTTGTAAATAAATGGAATAAGTATTTCTGGACAATTTACTCAGCGGCATCTGGTCCCAAATTAACCGCAAAGCTTATACTATGGGTACTAGACAACTGATAAATGTAAATAAATACTTTTTTTTTGTAAATACATACTTATAATACATAGAAAACACCCAGAACAACACAAACAGACATGTTTATTGCACATTTATTGGTTGTCCTGTGCAGGGATCGAACCCGCGACCTCGCAGTAAAAGTAGCAATTGCTAGCCATTCGACCACCGAGCTCGTCATTCATTCGGGTCAATTGTTGTCTTTATTTATAAATAAATCAATACAAATTTTTCACGCACATATTGCAAATTTTGTCTACGTACTATTCCTACTTATTGCATGAATACTAGATAATTGATCTTTTCAGTGTTCTTAATTTTTTTTTTTATGTAAATACTTGTTAGTACGTAAACATCACCAAAGATAAAACAAACACAATGTTTATGGATAAAAATGTTTGCAACGAAAGGCTTATCCACTTGGTGACAAAGTAACCATATTGCTAGCCGTTACAAAACATTACAGAAATTACTTAAGAACTTATGAAAATGGATGAATTGTTACACAGAAAACATATATGTATTTTTGATGGACAGACAAATATCACGATATATTTTTATTGTCTGTCTTCTGCAAGTGTATGCAATAACGTAATCTACCGTAGGTTATGTATGAGTCTATACGGCCAAAGGTCGTTACGCATTTGATTTTTATTTTTACCTTACACAATTTAAATTCACGCCTCGCATTACGATGGTGAGAGCAATCGTGATATTGCACAATCGAATCAAACTTGATACGACCTTTCATAATCTTATGTTAGTACGTGCGAACTATTTTGTTGAATGTCTGTTAGCAGCACTTCGCAGGCAGGTGGTCGTTTTGACATGTAACATTGATGTTACAAAACAATACTTATTGCAACTGAATAAAGCTTATCATAGTTTTCATGTTGATGTGGCATGGTAATTAATAACCGGCCAAGTGCAAGTCAGACTCGCGCACGATGGGTTCCGTACCATTATCTGTAAATACGGCAAAAAAATCATGTCTGTTGTATGGGAGCCCCCCTTAATTTTTAAAGTGAATATATAACTAAATATTCTGTATATATTTCAAGTGTCTATCTGTTACCGTTATCAATATCGAGGAAAAACAAACAATAAAATCACGTTTATTGTATGGCAGCCTTCTTAAATATTTATTTTATCCTGTTTTTTAGTATTTGTTGTTGTAGCGGCAACAGAATTACATCATCTGTGAAAATTTCAACTCTCTAACTATCACGGTTCATGAGATACAGCCAGGTGACGGACGGACGGACGGACAGAGAAGTCTCAGTAACGTTTTACCCTTTGGGTACGGAACCCTAAAAATTGTGCTTCAATAGTTATAACTGATATTGCATAAGAAACATGCGTTGCAATCTATAGCCAACATAACGATACGAAAATTATAATAAAAAGACAGCCTGACCCACTCTTAAACAATACCTTTGGGCGCGAATCCGAATTGTTTGGTAATTATTTTGATTCCGTGCCTTTCTTACAGTAATTAATCATTTGATTTCGCGTGCACGGTCCGACAACCGGTTTATTAATCGTATGTAATCGGTGGATGCAGTGTAAATGTGTTGAAGTGATTAATGCACGCCGAATCAAATTTGATTATCTGAAAAAGCTTTATGCGCCCGCCATTGTCGATGTTGCGTAAAACACAATATATTGCAAAACATGGTTAATAAACATGTTGGCTGACAGACTTTATTAACTTATGACCGTTGGATAATTCTTTCAAAGTTTGTTCGGATTTCTTAGTATCGCCCTTTGATTTTAGTACCCCCTGTATAGTCTGATTTGGGAACTGTAAGCAATCAGACTGGCATAATTTCGACTTATGATAATGTCCGAATATTGTGTATAAAATGATTTATAAGTTGCAACGAAAATTTGAAAGGTTGATCGATGGTAGAGGGATGGATTTTTGACTTGACTCTTCGATACCGATGCATGTTGAAATCAAATAAAAAATCGTTTAAATTACGAATTACGTTGTCTGTACTTATATACGTATATAAAATAAATGGTTCTCATTTATTTGCTTTTTGGGTAAGTACTAGATTAATGAATAAAAAGCAGACAGTTCCAACTAGCCATTTCCGCTACCCAGGCTTGCTGACTGTGAGGGCCATATTTTGTTATCTCTACGTTCTGGGCCTGGGTCAAAATTCCTCGTTCCAGATTTTATAAATTGAAAAAACGCTAAGCATAGCTTGTTCTATCGCTCGGTGAGTGACTTTTAAGCGGTGGATCAGCATGCCGGTCAGAATCCACTACACATTCCCACCACTGTGTCTCCTGTGTAGCCAGGATTTACAGCGGCGATCACAAAAAAAGGCAAGTGAACAGTGAAGTCTATTGCAGTCCCGAGGGGTAAAACTACAGCTGCCTTGGAACCCACGACGAATTTATTCACGAAAAAATTGTAGGAGTGGAATTTGACTTTCCCTCTTAGCAATGTAAGAGACAGCAATATGGCAAATATAATATTAAAAGCCTAACGATTTGTAGTATGAAGTTATATAATTGTAACATAGAAATCGTCCAGAACAATTGATGACTAAACCCGCGGCCCCCGGTGACTAGCACAGCTTGTAGCCGTAATCGCGCCATTAGACTACACCGAGTTTGTCAAATGCATGATTAGTCGCATACCTTATTCTCAAAAATAACAAGGAACTAATGTACATAATATGAGTACACATAGATATAGCAAAGTATAGCTGGGATATAGATTATCACCGATATTGAAAGTGAAAGAGATTTTGATGAATAGCGGACATTGTAGAGCGAGTCTTGGAATAACGCTCGAATGGTCGCTCTCTGCATGTGCAGCGGAGTGCATATCCCTCGCTTTTGAACATATTTTGATAAAACCAGGATGCTCGTCGATATCGCAGCGCATAAAAGTAATACGAAAACTTTGAGATTTCGCTAAAGCATAAAAATCGTGCTCGACAACGGAGCCCGGAGTTTTAATATGTTTTATCATTATATAATAAATGTTGCTGTTTTTGGTTTTTTTTTTTTTTTTTTTTTTTTTTTTTTTATACTACGTCGAGTGGCAGACAAGCATACGGCCCGCCTGATGTGAAGCGGTTACCGTAGCCATATTAACGCTCGCAACATAAAATATCGCTCGCGCGCCGCCACCCCCGCTGCCATCGCAGCATCTCCTTCCTTTCTGGTGACCTCACTCACTCGCAGGAACACAACAGCCCTCAAGGGAACCGTTATTTGGCTGCGGTATTCTGTGAGGTGGAGGTACATTCCCCAGTCGGGTAGCTTACAATTACGCTCCCTACCTCTCTTTTCGCCAGAGCTTCGTTTGTTAGTCAGCAGGGTGCACCGCTTGCAGGTGAAGTTGGCTTTGGTTCAAAGATGTTGATGAACCACTTACACCCCAAAAACGTAACGTAAGTGAATTCTTATCTTTAGAGCTTAAGTTAACCTCATCTGCATGTGGTGCGCCTTGCCGATAATTAAATGAGGCATTGATGAAGGAGAGCTATCTCCATCGTACAGAAGACCTACGGTAACCGCACTTACGATTCGCATTAGGCGGGCAGTATGCTTGTTTCGCACCCGAAGTAACTTAAATAAGAACGAATTTAAATCGTGGTCAAACATATTTTCAAGCCGCCAGCCTGGACCGGCGGTTTAACGTGCCCTCCGAAACATGGAGGCGCTCGTGATAAATAAACTCATCCATGTAATAGATGACTCATATTATACATAAATACATTTTTTTTTGTAAATGCAAACATACTCGTATATTACATAGAAAAACACCCACGAAGATAATAACACCCATGCGGCCATGGTGAGAAATAGTAAAAATTCGATCTCACGTAATCAAACTTAAAGTTTGAGTTCTACACGTTTTATGTTAACTTATATTATGGCATACTTACATAATTTATATATACAAAAATGAATAAGTTGTTATTTCCCTATGTCATGGCATCACGCGTGAACGGATGGACCGATTTCACTGATTCTTTTTACGTTGTCTTTATTATTGCCAGGAGAAGGTTCTTATTAAGGAATAAAATAAGAAAGTTGCGCGGTAAGTTACAAAATTTACGAAAACTAAAATATCACATTAACATTTTCTAATGTAATTTTATGGCGTTTAACAGAACTGCCAGCCATTTGACAGATAGCGCGACACCAATTCAATATTCATTATTATGAAGACAGCACACCATCAGTCTTTTTTTTTTTTTTTTTTATACTACGTCGTATGTGAAGCGGTTACCGTAGCCATATTAACGCTTGCAACATAATATATTACTCGCGCGCCGCCACCCCCGCTGCCAACGCAGCACCTCCTTCCTTTCTTTCTGGTGACCTCACTCACTCGCAGGAACACAACAACACTCAAGGGAATTGTTATTTAGCTGCGGTATTCTGTGAGGTGGAGGTACATCCCCAGTCGGGTAGCTAACAATTACGCTCCCTACCTCTCTTTTCGCCAGAGCTTCGTTTGTCAGTCAGCAGGATGCACCACGTGCAGGTGAAGTTGGCTTTGGTTCAAAGATCTTGATGAACCACTTACACCCCAAAGTCTGTCGGGTCAGCTAGTAATCTTATAAAGATAGCAAACAACAGTTATTAATTTTACAGCAGGTCTACTTTAACATGTGAATTAAAATCTCATACGAACAATAATTTTCTCAACAAATATTCCGGACGTTAGTTAATGTTCTAAAAATACGGGCATAATAAAGTTATTAAAGCGTTGATTAATTCAAATCTGGCCCAATAAACAGTAATAAACATCTTATTTGGTAATTACAGTACAACGGGTGTAATCATTTCGATACATTCCGGTGTTGCGTCACGGCTTATAACTCAGAGAAAACGTAGGAAAAAGTTTATAATTATAAAGGAGTTAAATAATAACTACTCATTATCTATCGCTTACAAAAAAAAAATGAATGGCGTCCAACCGGACTTGCCTAATGAGCATGGAACTGTAAAATAACATGGATATGCATAGGAAGCCTACAAGAAGTATTTTACCTATTTCCGATATATTCAATTAGCAAATACTTGTTTATCGTTAAATTGTATCTAAGAGACTGGTTAGATACAATTTATCGATAAATGATTGCGAAAAACATAGGATTCTAAAGGTTGGTATGAGAGCTTTATAATAATTTAATTAATCATTATAAAGTTGTATTGGATGTAGTAGTAATCTTTGAAACTAAATATGTGAATAAATATTTCTGGACAATTTACACACCGCCATTTAGTCCCAAAGTAAGCGCAAAGCTTGTACTATGGGTACTAGACAACTGATAATGTACTGAAATACATTTTTTTTGTAAATACATACTTAAGATATATAGAAAACACCCAGACCAAGATAAACAGATATGTTTATGCACACAAATGTTTGTCAAAGTAGCCATTGCTAGCCATTCGACCACCGGGCTCGTCACGTAGCCATTGTTAGCCAATGGTTACTACTATACAAAACATCTTTAGCTTAATTTTATTTTGTACTGTTTGACGGACATGGGGAACTATGTATACATTGCGTTGGAGAAGCCACGGATACTGAAACTAAGTATACATAAATTAATTAGATAAATTAAACGGGTCACTCACGTCTTTTTGTCGGGAAAGCGAACTAGTTTCGATCTCAAAAGGAGACCTTCTTCAGGGCGAATGTCCGGACAGTGTCCGGCGCGAGAGACAAAGGGTGGACGTGTCTGGACATTCGCCCTGAAGAAGGTCTCCTTTTGAGATTGAAACTAGTCGGCTTTCCCGACAAAAAAGACGTGAGTGATCCGTTCAATTTATCTAATTAATTTAGTATGATGTCTCACGTGAGTTTTAATAATAAGTATACATATTTTATGTAATTAATAATATGAAACCAATTCTTGTCCTATAAATCATTTAGCAATTTAACACATACCACGGATTTATTCGTTGAAAAGAATATTTTTAATCAATATACACAAAATATTTTTTAAAATTGTATTCGAAAACTGGGCTCACGAAACAAGTTTCTAAGAACATTCGGAAACAAACCTTTCAAACATAATCCCCCGTATTAAGAAATCATCCCCTGCCTTGCGTGCCTCTAATGCTTCTAATTGTACAAAATCCGATTCAAGTAGTCAAGCGACGTAGAAAATACTCTTCCACTTCGGCTAACAACAAAAACGCCGCATCCACAAAATTGTAATCGTATCTACCCGACGAACTAAACAACTAATAACGAATAATTCACTCACCAAACATCGCCGTTACAAAGGATATTTAGACGTGTCCTATCTAGACACTTGGGATCATGTTTGCGATACTTTGCGATTAGTACAAACGCAGTAGGTACATAATACATATAGCTGTGCTAATCTTTAGGTATAGAGACTAAACAAACATTGCATGCATAAATAAAAATTGACTATAACAAATTTATGACTAGTTAAAACAATTTAGTTTATAATTAATATTTTTCAATTTCAATAAACCATTTTCTTTAACACTCTTTTAACAACAATTTTAAAGACAGACATTTTTATAACCTCAGAAACTTTAATAGAAATGGAAGAAGAAACATGTTTAATGGCTCAGTACATCAATTTGTCAAAAGTACAGTTGAACTACTGTTAATTAGCATTATGGGAAAATATTTGTGAATCAAGTGCCAACTTAGGTCCCAATCCTAACATTAATTTGTTTTAAAGATGTTTCCACTATTTAATTTAAAACTATGGCCTGAATTGTTATTTATGCCAGTCACATATTTTTTTTGTATTTTGTGTGATAATTAATACGTGATAATTTATAGGAATTAACTACGTATGAATTTAAGTTTTATATGGGGCGGCGAGGTGCAATGCTACACTACGCTATTATAGCCAGCTAGGACATCCATTTTTGTAGTAACAATAAAACAACGCCACATGTCGTTATATTTCTTGTATCTTATTATAATCAGTGTCAGGTAAAACGGGTAAAACGTATACAATCTATTATATCGCGTTTTTTTTTTCGGAAATACAAACAATTTTAACATTCGATTGCTACCTGGCCTCAAGAGCAGATTTTCGGAATTTCGGTTTAGAAAAAAAAAATGATACTCACCGCAAACATTGTTTTTGTAGTACGAACACGTGAAACAGTAGTAGCAAACATTTTGTAGGTTTTTTAAATATACGTAAAATATATTCTTAATTTGAAAATTTTAAAACATAGGTATTTTGTATAAGTTATATTTACAAAAAAAGAAATGTTCGTTTATGCAACTGAGACACAAAGGAGGCTATTAAAAACTAGTGCTATTTTTTAAACAGTTAGATATCTCGGCAAAGTGCCAAAGAAAAAACGAGTGTTTTAATAGGTTTTAATACAGTTAAGTAATGCATACACTTAAGTAATGAAATACTTGTTTCAATCTCTAAGAGAATTCTTACTGATCTCAGATCTGTATCGTTATACATGTTTGTTTTTTTTTATAAATTATAATACTTGTCTGTAAATAAAATGCAACATGAGTGTAGATAAATATTATAATGAGGTGACGTAAATGAAAACCTTATGGTTATACATAACAAAATACATACTCGTATGATATACAATTCCAGTAAAATTAGATTTAGATAATTGCAAATATGCAAGCCATTCCCTAAATTAAAGATTTCTCGACAAATATGAGTGTTATTTTAATATTTTATCAAGTATATATCAAGTAGCGGGCTGAAAATGTTGACGATACCTATCACACACTGCAGGGTTCCTCAGAAATAAAAGTTTAATATTGCAGATCTTTGTATGCAGCGGCAACGACCCC
This sequence comes from Hypsopygia costalis, assembly GCA_937001555.2. NCBI lineage: Eukaryota > Metazoa > Arthropoda > Insecta > Lepidoptera > Pyralidae > Hypsopygia > Hypsopygia costalis. The sequence continues at coordinate 9,976,903 of OW443335.2, forward strand.
AATTTTTTTCATATTCTCTTTCCATTGCTGCTTTTATTTTAGAGTGGCTTCTCTTTAAAATAAATATTGCTCAATGTATATGATTTTAGTTTTTGTGCTTCCTATAAATCTTGCCAAAGGTAGGCGTAGATTTAAAAGGACGTCATATGGCGATCGTTACGAAATTTTCTTTGTTTTCGTGATCGTATTATATTAAGTTAATTTTTTACATTCTTATCCTAAAGGTTGGTTGTAAATTATATAATTATTAAGTATTGGTTACATTTATTTTGTACGGTAATTACAGTTATGGGCATGTACGAGGACAGGATAGCGTTTTTTGTGTGTGAAATTTAATTTAATTTCTTGCATTTACGCTAGTACCGCATATTATGAGTAGCACAAGTAATAATATTCAATTATTTTAATTACGCTTTCAAAAAGAAAAAATATAGGCAGTTTGTAACTGTTTGCTAAATTGCAGTAATCACATAATTTGCAACTGAACAAACATCATTTACTCAACCTCGAATTCTGCCGACAAGAAAGAAACGAATGCTAAAAGTCTGGATGCGAAAGAATTCTCAAAATAATTGCGGTGGTACAAGTTAATGGAATAATTATAATTATATGAGAGGCAAAGACGCCGCGGCCACCCGCTGTCCACATCGGCTTCACGATTGTCATGCCCAAAAAAGTAATTAAAAGCGCATGAAGAAAGGTGGATCTCCACAGGATACGACGTATATAAGACAAACTAGAAAATATCAAATCGTCATTTTTTTATATATGATGGCATCAGTTACAAATATTTATATCTTTAAACTTTATGCACAATAAGAAATGTATACAGACGGACTTAATGCTATAAGTACAAGCATTCTCTACCAGTCAACCTTGGGGTGATGAATGAATATCCTACTAATAAATGCGAAAGTTTGTGATTATAGATCATTCGTCCGTTTGTTACTTTGCTGTATGGATATGTATAAAACTTAGCATACCTATAGACTGTGACCTGGATTGATATGTAGGATACTTTTTATCCTGACTGTTCATGCGTGAAAAAGTGGATAGTATAAAATGTTTCTTTTAACTAGGTTTTATAAATAGACTTCATTAAACAGAACTCTTGTATCTATGTAATGTGAACTAATAACGTGGTTAACAGCTGATAAATATCCATATTATTCCAAGAATTGAAATATAAGTATACCTATTTATTTGGTGGAAATTAGGTGGAAAAAAATATGTATTTAAATTTCATTATTACTGTCTCTCGTAGCTGGTGGAAGCACAGCATAAGAAGTTACTTTTATTGTGAACGAAATGATTTTTTTCTTATTGGCGCCTATTCTGATAAGCCGCAGTTTTGATGAGCTTACTTTTTATTATACGTAAATTGATAGCGAATGAGCTACGGACATAGTGAATACAAACGTAGCTCTAAATTGAAATTTGACAATAAGAATTTCTTGGGCAAAAAAATTCTATTAGTGTTTGAAATGAACCTTGCGCTGTTTTCTTTGCAATGTTGTTTATATAGTTATTTCATTTAAAATGCACATAAAGAAGTTAAATGCCTTCGACAATTATTTTATGAAATTTTCTATCGTTATTTTTTGTCACGTATTATGTTATTTATTTTTGCAATATGATTGTAGTTATAACTTTAAATTGAAACAGATTTCTCTTGTGAGAAAGGAACAGAAAAGAAGAGAGGCAGCGGAAGGTTAGAGTACTTGGATTGTATGAGTTCTATGGAAAATAAGGTATTTTTTTATTAATTTCCTAATTTGTTTTTTTTCCTTATATGACATGTTCAGCTCTATGTTATTATGCTTTTGTATTCTGCATTGTATTGTATTCTGTTCTGAGTTTCAGATAGTTATTACGTAACAGTTCTCCAATAAGTAATATTGCTGTTTTCAATACTTATTTGTCTTCTTTAAAATATATTGTTTAAAATACGCCACATTCCGATTACTAAATTTAGTTCGTCAATCACCTTGACACCGACTTCAATTGTTTTACTGTTCCGTGTAATATAAAATTGTATTATTATTATTTTATGACTTTTCAGTGTATGCATGCATATTGGCTGCTTTGCCTTTTGAAGTCGGCCATATTAAAAAATAAATAAATAAACTTATTTGCTATCTTTATACCGAAACCATGCGAGCGGACGCTGGTAAGACCTTTTATAATACGTAGATAAATTAGATACATAGTTCATACAGTTGTAATGAAAGCCATGTTGGATTAAGACTGGTTTTTATTATATCACCTTCATACTTATTGTATATAATAATATTTACCTACATGATAAATGTTAAAACATTACATCATCTTTACTCTTTTTTTTAATGACATCTTGAGTAATTACACAATTTTATGCCACATGCATATTTAAACGTCAAATACATATTTGTAGATAAAATAAAATTTTTAATACACTAAACATAGTAGATATTCGATCTAAAATAAAATTAAACTATACATTTATTTAATATGAAACCATACAACGTATAACTTCAAGTACGCAAAACCTAAAAATAGTTTGTTCAGAATCATGAGTAGAATCAATTCCATAATTTACATCCATTTTTAAAGTAACTGGTTTTGAAAAATAATAATTATTTTTCTTAATTGCCGTGTCTATTATTAAATTGCGCTCGACAATCAAGCGACAAAATGTGAAGTAGGTAAACAAACGTAATACCGCGGCGTCCAAAAAGTCTTAAGTGCCGCGCAGAGAGCGGCGCTTACACGTTATTGACGCGATGCTCGCTCTTTAATATTAATATTTGTCTATCGTAGCCATTGGCGCGTCTTTTTGATAAGAAAGCGACAGAGAGCTCAGAAACTATTAGAATTATTAGGAAAACAAAAAAGTGTTCATATCTCGGAGAATTTTTTTTTTTCGAAATTATTACTTTACCTATCAATTTATAATAATAAAACTCAGTTGGGCTGTTCGAGGTTTTGCGTACTTGGAGTTACACGTTGTATATTTATAATCTTTCATGCTTGCAAATGATCAAATCCTAATATTGTATTGTAAACATTTCATGTAAAAAACAAAATATGAAATAACATTATATATTAATATTATATAGTTACATTAATAATATAATAAAATCATCACATACTTAAATTTATTACCATCGTCACTCGTCATATAGAAACACATAATGCATACACAAAATTCGTAATGGATATTCGGCATTAACCCATAATCATGCCACTTTTGGGATACGGGTCTCCCATCAATCGCAGGGGTTTAGAGCATATTCCACCACGCTGCTCAACTGCGGGTTGGTGGAGTTATTCATACGTTGCAAAGAAATATGCATGGACTAACTATGAGAACTATGACACAACTACATTATGAAATGTGTGAAGACAACTATGATGACGAGTTTCCATAGGTACGTACTCAACAATCATACACACGAATACAAGCAAATTATATTACTATATAAAGTTATATGATGTATTACGAGAACATAAGGTTGATTTTTCAATGGCTGCTTATTCTCAATATATCTAACGACATGATTAATACAAACGGAAACAATCTATAATCGGCGTCGACAAAACTATTGATTTCAATTTTGATTGCATCATTTGTAACAGAGTTAAAATATGAATAAGAACAAACTTGCAAACCAGAGAAATATTGGTTTTCGAGTTTTATAACACGAACTGTTTTGCAATTAATGCATGCAGTCCGATATAATTACTACCTAACAGTCGATCCCATAATATCTGGCGACAGGGATCTAATCGATTTTAATTGAAGGAGATCGTTTAATTTTAATCGAATTTTCGATTATAATGTTCACAGAAAATTGCCTCTGTTAATTTAGAATGTTCATAGTGTCTTTTAGTTTTAAAAATATGTAATGATTTTTTTATTATTTAGATTATTATTTTAAATTATTTGTCAATTAAAATAAGGTACTTGTATACTATATTAATGTGAAAATGTGTTTTTTTTATGTTTACATGCTCTTACAAGTAACGAAATCTTTCCAATTCCTATCCTACCTACATACAACCCAGATTAAATATATAGTATTATGTTATCAAATATGTACATGCATATATTATATAGAACAACACCCAGCCGAAAACAGACATGTTCATGCTCAAAAGTGTTTGTCTTGTGCTAGGATCGAACTTGCGACCTCGGTGTCAAAATGCCTCACTAGTATTATAGTAGTATACTCAGAACTGCCACACTAGCACAAACCACACACCACACAATTGCAAAAATGGAGGATTGGATAGACGTGCTTTTAGCATGGGAATAGAATAGATGATGGATCGCTACGAGTTACACATTCTCCTCACATCACTCGTCATCATAATCATCATCATCAGCCTGTCATCTACCCATTCCTGGATATAGGCCTTTCCCAATGCTTTCCATCATATGCGACCCTCCGCTTTCCGCATCCAACCGCTACCAGCTACTTTTTTGAGATCGTTGGTCCATCCAAAGAGGGGGCGCCCTACACTTCGTCGCCCCATACGTGGCCTCCACTCTAGGACTTTCCTCCCCCATCTGCCATGGCTGACCCAGCAGATGTGACCAGCCCATTGCCACTTCAGCTCGCTGACCCCGAGAGCTATGTCGATTTTTCACAGCACTCAACTACAGTTAATTAGTACAAAATAAACTTCATAATCACTAACGACAAAACTACTAATTTCGATTTTAATTGGACGAGATCGTCCGAATCGGTTCTATATGCTAGTTTACCAGTAATATTACATCGCGGGTGAAATTGAGCTGTCAAGCTGTGTGAGTATTAACAAATGGCCCTCTATGAATATTAATAAACTATGATATATATTATGTTCGGCTAGACCAAGACTAGTGGGTTTGCTCGGCACATTTTTTGAGCTCGATTAATCATAGCACTTGATGTTTTTTTTACTAACTTTTTTGGTTGTTTGTAAATCTTTAGTGCACTATAACAGTAGTACATACACTTATACGTAATATTAACCACTAGTACAATGGCGGACTTATCCCATCAGGGATCCAGTCAACCACAGAATACATTATTTTTTAAATTACCATACTAACTAATTCAACGTGTTAATGATAAAATTTTTGTACAATTTTGTAATTTTCTTATGAATATTTTAAAAATAGTAAAATCCACTTCCCCCGCCTGGGTGGGATTTGAATCCACGACCTCTCGACCCGTCGAGTGCTCTTATCAAATGAGCTACGAGGAAGGTTTGTAATGGTGGCGAATTTTTGCATTTTATATTTTACTGCTGTGAAGTCGCAGTGTGGCGTCATCTACCTATTAAGTAATACACTACTAAACAAGGCTTCAACTTCAACGTGTTAATGATTTAATTTTTGTAAAAAATTGTCATATTCTTATTGATCATTGAGTCTTTGCCATTCCATTTTTGACCACCCCGCACTAGACAAACATTTGTGTGCATGAACATTGTGCAACATACTTTCAATTAAGGTGGCAAATTACTTATCTTACTATTGGAATCAAAGACAGATCTCATCCATTTATATGTGTACGTTTAATAACAAAATGGCTCCGAAGCCGACGAAGCTCCATATGATTAATAGTTTCATTTGTTTGGCGGGATATTATTAAAGGAATAAAAAAATAAACACGTTTCCTTGAAGTTTCAGAAGCGTATAAATAACTTTTGTTTGTTAGCGTTTAAACTTTATAAAAAGCAATCTAGTGCAGATGACGTTGGTACATACATAATTTTCTAGAAAATGGTGTTTATTTTTGTTTACTTTAGGTTATGAATATTTCTTTATGTTCTTTGTAGAAGTTTCTTTAAGTAGTCACATTAATGTGAAGTGTTGGTTTTTTTTATTGTTTTATAATATATATTTTATATTTTTGTTTGTTTAATGAAACCTTGCTAATTAGTATCGTTGTGCCTCGACTTCTGTTATATGCATAAGATAATATACATACTGTACTGTTTTATAAATGAAATAAAATAAAATAAGATAAGAGGAGATGACATGTTATGAGATGGGATGCAATGCGATGAAATGAGATTAGTTTAGACGAGACGAGACACGACAAGACAAGTTTTTTTTTTTTTTATTGTTTAATACTATCATGTATTTTTGTTTGTTTTTGAAACTTTGCTGTATAGTAGAGTCGTGCCTCTACTATGTTTGGTTTGAACTATAGATAGTAATCCGAATATGACTCTAGAAGTGGGATGTACGAGTATATGCGTTGATGCCGTCCGACATTTCAAATGCTGAATTTTTTTTTCTAAAATTTGCAGTGGTTCCGGGAATTAATTTCTAGATAGACTCAATCTCCACATACAATTGAGTATTGTTCGCAAGTTTGAAATTTACGATATGACATACACTCCAACAGAATCCAAGGTATCCAATGTAATTTTTTAAGATTCCTACAGTATAAATGCAATGTATTATATAGTAAAATGCAAGAAACATTAAATTCTGCCTTTGAGTCGAAAATTGACCACATTTTTTTTATACTACATTGGGTGGCAGACACGCATACGGTCCACCTGATGTGAGGCGGTTACCGTAGCCATATATACGTTCGTAACATAAAATATCCCTCCCGCTGCCAGTGCAGCAACTTCTTCCTTCTCACTCACTTTTAGGAACACAACAACTCTCAAGGGAATTGTCATTGAAAACATTGTAGTACTAACAAGGTCATGAAAATTTTAGGGGTATGTACAAAAAAGTAACTGAAAAGAATGTATTATACGAGTAGGCCTTTGTCGGCATTTACGCTCAAAGAGGCGCTGAACACTAATGACTATTACTATACTCGTATTGCTGAACTACATTAAAGTACGTAGAATGATGAACCAGCGCTATCCCCCGTTCCCTTAACGGTTTGTGTCGAGTACGTATAACTCTTAGTACAAACATAGTTAGGAGTCGCGGCACGTGTATAAGTAGATTTACATGTCCTCAGCACGTGATCTTATTTTGAATTTTCCTCCGCTCTCAGATTGCTCTCTGAGTCTCTTTAGAAAACTTTTGGACGTAGAGCTAAATATCAAATAGTAAAACGAGTGCTTTTAGAACTTAGCTTTTAGAATGCGATAGTTATTATGTAAGGTTTATTTAAGATTGACTGGAAGAGATCCCTCTAAGGGATAAGTCCGCCTTTGTACTACTTTATTTTGAATTTTATTTCGTTGTTATTTTTTTTATGTACAATAAAGTTATAACAAACAAACAAATATTATATAAGCCGAAGCATCGGAATTTTGGTATGCGAAAATGAATCCACTGCTTAGACTGTTGTTAATTATGTTTAGCTCAGCTGGTAGAAATCCTAGAGCTCGACTAACTAAGCTGAAGATGTCATTAACTTTAAACTAAGACCAATTATTGGAAACATAACTACTGAAGGTAATCTGCTTCACCTTCGGCGGTACGACCCGTGGTTGAAGACTTAGTCTTTAAGGGTTGCGGATTTTGGTAATCTTCCAGAGATTTCCAAATGCTGCCCAGTCAATAATATGACAATCGATCTCTTTTGCAACTGCAAAAGAGATCGATTGTCATATTATTGACATTTATTTCTTGAACGAGATCTAGAGACTATAGTCTCGAGACTATCTCGTTCAAGAAATAAATCTAACAAATCCGTTGTTAAATGACTTTGTCTTCCCATCATTCATTGTAGTCAAGAACTCGCGAAGCAGTATTGAAATTGTTTGGCATCTGACTGAGATCCGGTATTCTAGTATAGTAACATAGGCGTCCAGGAACTATAGCCAAGTAGAGACGAACTTCTTAGCTTCCATGGATTCACCGTGCGGGTGCCGGGTCCATCGTGTGGCAGAGAGAGAAACCCGAAGCAGATCCCGAGACTTGTGACACGGGTGTAGGTTTGAGGGGCCCCTTTCCGACGTACATCAACACTCACCTTCACTACTTGTGTTTCTCTCCCTCTCGATGGTAAGTTTCGAAAGTATTATGTATTACTGTCTTGATGACACTAAGGTAGGTGTATTAATAAGCAGTAAGAAGGCACCGAAACCTAACAAAATACTATTAGAAGTTCTATTTGTCTGCTCGACGAGCTTTTAAAGGAACGCCATTTATAAGAATTGATCCACTGCTGTACGTAGGTCTTCCTCAATACTTTCCATCATATGCGAGCCTCTGCTTTCAACATCCAACCAGTTCTAGTAGTTTTTTGGGATCACCGGTTCATCTAAAGGAGTGCCAGTTCGTCGTTCCATACGCAGCCTCCACTTTAGTACTATCCTCTCCTGTCATCAGTGACTCGGCAGATATTGCTTGTCCACTGTGAAATGAGATTTATTTCTATTAATAGACAATGCAGGATGTTCTCATCATTTACAGGTAATTTTGTTGTATAACATTCCGTGCTTCCGCCACTAGTCACTTCATGCGATGTGAAATTGCGCGGGCCGACACCAAACACCGTTAATGCAGCCACCCGCTGCCACTGGTATTACTGCTTTGGTCGTCTCTGCCCCAGACACTGTAGCTTCGCATCCTTTCCACCATCAGAAATAAAAGGCGCATGCATGCAACTCTACTAATGTGTGTCTGTAGTAGTAAAATAATGGGGCAAAAACACGCAACATTGATTTGAGAAAATACGATATGATAACCTTTCTCCATGCTTTGAAGAGCATGTAAAGCTGTCGGTTCTGGCAGTTGTCAGCAGATGACAGTCGTTAAGCCAAGTCAGTAACATTTAGGTGGCTTGAAAACACTGGCCACCGCCAACCCGCAGTTGAGCAGCGTGGTGGAGTATGCTCTAAAGCCCTTCGATTGAGGGGGGATTTGTATCTCAGTAGTAGGATGAATAAAGGTTGACGACGATAGCCTTTCTAATTTTTAATAATGACGAGCCCGGTGGTCGAATGGTTAACAATGGCTAATTAGACTCCGAAGTCAAGAGTTCAATCCCCGCATAATACAAACATTTCTGTGCATAAACATGTCTATATGTCTTGGTCTGGGAGCTTTCTATGTATTATAATGTATGTATTAAAAATGTATTTGAGTATATTTTATCCATAGTACAAGTTTTACTTAGTTTAGGACTAGATGGCAGTGTGTAATTTGTGCAGAAATATTTATTTATTTATTATACTTACATAGCATGCAATCATCACTGTTGTTGTTCCGGCTGCTGTGATCTTTGTTTTGTTTTGTTTGTTTGTTGGTTGTGCGCGTGTCGAGGAACTGAAACAGGAGATACATGCTACTGCTTCTGCTCTGTCTGCTGTTGTTGTCTCTGCAACAAGTATTTTTCGGTTCCACAAGGCATTCTCAGAGCGTTTGTCCAAGCCTCCGTTATGAATCATCGTTTTGACAAACTGAATAAGGAACCTATTTATGTATTTGATTATATAATGTATTGAACTGTTTATTTACATGTCCAAGATCCGTCATCCGGATTTTTGAGAGGTTGAGTTGGCAAACCTAAGGTAAAAGGCTATGCAAATATATAGACGCGGTCTACGGCGTTGTGATGGACCGAATAAGATAATAGGATGGACCGAAGGACCGGTTCTTTCGTCCATCATAACGGCTGGGTTGGACGTAGTGGACAAACGTTTTGAGGCATTTATATTCCTTGCTATATTAAGTTGTAACATTCGTAAATAAGTTGTTACCTACATACACAAAACCTGAATAGTGACACTTTTGTCGTATAAAAAACTAGTGCGATTACGTTTCGTATTTACAACGCTCTTCCGTGCGTAACGAATATTTTATTACAATTTAGTGAAAGTAATTGTTGATGTTGAACATGTAATGGCGATACGTCTCTCTCATTGAAAAGCAATAGACCTATGTACTATTTATTATTGTTGACATATTAGAGTTTTTGTAGCGGAAATAATTGAGAATTTTTTAACGTAAGTAGCTCACATTATTCGTTTCAGTCAAAACCTACCTAAGCTATACGTAATGTATCATGGTAAGGTTCTGACAAAAGAGGCACGACCATACAGAAGACTGCAGTAAAATAATAAATCCTTTAAATAATTCATTCCCAGGGATTTTCAAACCTTTTCAGATCACGGCGCTCTTCAGGTTTAGTGTTTTGTCTCGGCGCCATAACTAGCCAGTCGAAATATGTAGTTTCAAAATAGATCGTAGATAGTTGGAGAATGGTAAAGAGGAGCGGCTCACGGCGCCCTTCGTTACTTTCTACTTCCCACCACGCGGCGCACAGTTTGGGAATCCCTGCCCTAGGGTACTGAGTTTTGTTTTCTTGCTTGTAAGCGAGGTTAGGCTCTAGAAAATGTCATTGTTATATCATTACCGCCATTGTTATATCATTGGCGATGTGGCTTCCGGCAGACTTTAATAGAATCACTCCGTCTCTTCCCGTGGATGTCGTCCAAGGCGAGTAAGGGAAATACATTATAAAACATTGATCAGGCCTCCCCAAACCGTCTGGCCAGCGTGGGGAGTGTAGGCCAAATCCTCTTTCTGTCTGGGACGGAAGGGAGAGGGTCGTGCTCCTGTAGTGGAGACTAAAATCACCTGATGATGATGATGATATCATTACCTAGTCTAAATTTATGATTTATTACGGAACTCAAAAAGTCACTCCAAAAATGAGTCCTGGCTAAACTGAAACCGATTGGGAAAATCAAACTTTAACTTAAATTTATAGAACTTATAAAGCTCTATCGATGCAGTTAATGATGTTTATCAATAACTAAAACGTAAGACCTATTTTTCGAATGAATATATTCAATGCTAATCGGCTTCAGCTTCGGCGGTAGAACGCCAAGTTGATGTTTTCTATGTATGTATTTAGAAAAAAATATTTATGAATATTTAACAGTTATCTAGTATCCATTCTACAAACTTTGAATTTCGTTAGTTTGGGATTAGATGGCATTGTATTTTAGTCCAGGGATGTTAGTTATAATTCTGAATATTAATATAATGGATATAACTAAAATGTTTATGTGAATGCGGGCAATACCTCTGATGTGAACAACGTCAGGAACGTTCTGTGAGGGTAAAATTCGTGTTGTCTTTTTGTTTTTGCGTTCATCTTTTTTTTTTGCTTTATACTATATATCTAAGGTGGAAAACAAGCATGCTGCCTGATGGAAAGTAAAAAAGCACCAGGATCTACCTTATTTCTGCAAATCAAATTATTATATTATAGCACAGCCTACGGACGCGCGTAACATCAGGGGCTTCATCGACTCGCGCGTTGCCCACCAGTGAGAACCTATTCACGGCCATTTTGAAGAACCCCATTATAGTTTAAATAGTCTCTGAACAAAATATATTTTTATTCAAACAAACAATGTTTATGTCGATCGGTACTATACGTACTTTGCCGATAGTAACATGCGTTTAAAAAACAACCTGACACAGATTCCCGATGTACAATCTATTAGGTATGTATCTACGTTTGTTTGTTTGTTTGTATACGGGTGGGTCGCAGCCCGTATTGGTTTGGAATGAAAATAGAAAGTAACGGCTTACTACCACCTGTCTTATTTGAACGTTTAATTGGCCCGTTTATTAACTCATTAAGAAAGTAATCGCTAGGCATCTCGAGGTATTTGAAAGTTAGATGTTTGGGTTATTCTATGGTACTGACCCTTCCTGGCATCGCCACGTTATTCCTTGGGATAAAACGTTAACTCGCGGGTCAACCGTAACATTATCATGTGAGATTCTTTTCATAAGAAAAACAAACTACCCAGAACATTTTTATATCATTTATGAATGAGTTAAAAAAATTAATAACTTTTATGTTAAGGTAGTAGCGCCTCGAATCTCCATTTGCAGTGGAGAACAAGAGTTTCTTTCCTTTACATTAATAAAATTTATATTATTTTATATAGGTATGTGTATGTTTGCATATTTTATTATTAGCGTATAGAATTGTTTATAATGTATGATGAGTATATATTTATTTATATGTATACCCTACCCTATAATTTGATTATACGGCATCAACCAATTATTATCCCACTGTTGGGATACGGGTCTTCCCTCGATCGAAGGGGTTTAGAGCATACTCCAGCACGCTGCTCAATTGCGGGTTGGCGGAGTTCAGTGTTTTCAAGCCGCCCAAAGGCCACAGACTTGGCTTAACGGCTGTTGTCTTATGACAACAACCGGGACCGACGGCTTAACGCGCCCTCCGAAGCACGTAGGAATTCGAGATAAACAATCCCATCCATAGACAGGCTACGGTCAACATTGCCTAACTTGCGTGATCGATTAAACTGACACGCGCATCGACGTCATCCTGCTTCTCAAATTTAATTATACATTGCAACAGTTCAATTTACTTGAAAAGTATGATGTTACGATTTCAGGTTGGCTTCACCAGCTACCCTAACTAGTTTGAATCTCCTCTATCCTAAGATTGCCTGGAAGAGATTGCATAGCGATTGTTGTATTTTAATATGCTATCTTTTTATATATATTTATTTTAATATTATATCTTTTGGTGCAATAAATAGTTGTATTGTATTGTAATATTCATTATGATAATATAGCCACATCCTAACGCAATATCTTGTTATTGTAATGTATTGTTGTGTAATTTTATTGTTTACTGCCCAGACATATATATTTACAATATTTACACGAAACATTCGATTGACCAATATGTCTAACAAGCAATTATATAAAAAATGAGCACACTCCAACTTCGGAATTAAAGACGTATGATTTATTGAATTCTTATACAGCTGCTTAGTTAACCAAATGCGTTAAAGTAATGTCGTTAACTCGATAGACGACGTCGGTTAAAAGGTCAATTCAATAAAAGATTTGAATGCTATCGCAAACATTTGACATTGAATCAATTGTGTCGATTTTGACAGTGAATCAATTTGAAATGCTCAAACTAACCACTACAAAATCAATATACACATAATAATTTACTGTCTACTATACTGTATCGATATTAAAATAAGATTGAGAATCGAATAAATTACTTTTAAAGAGTTTAGTGTTGGTAAAAAAAAGGTTTGTCCGATCCGAATGTAACAAATATCGATCGTCGAGGAGATAGCCACAGCACTGTTGTTGAATCGATATAGACATGGCGCTTTGATTACTCGATTCAATCGGACTCGTATAAGCACTCGGTCTTGGATGCCGCAAACCGTGTTGTGGATTGCGGTAATGTCCGATACGTATCTTCGCCGGCTAGGCTGTCGAATCAGCCGATCACTCGAGTGTAACGCATTACTTATTCATGTTGGGCAATTGATATAACTTGTATCAGTGTGTAAGCACCATTATGAGTTCTGCTTGCCTGTAGCTTTGCTCATTTCTTAATGTTGTAAATGCGAATGTCTTGGCTGCAATGCACATGAATCGATATAAGTACTTAATTTTAATAAAAGGGCCTCCATTCTTCGGCTGTAACGTCACAACAATCACTGAAGGTATTTTTAAGCTATTGCATAGCTTTTATAGCGGGCTTTGTGCGCGGCGACCGAATCAAGAAATTCCGTAACGAAAATATCCGTATTTTCGGGCTGTTTCCTACCACGACAATACTACGGGCCCGTCAACGGAACGAAATCGTAGTTTGACGTTTACTGCTATGGATGATTTACTATGAGCCCGACACGAAAATTCGAATTTGACATATAGTTTTTCGGGCGTTTACTTTTCACGAGAGCTTAAGTGCTACCGTAAGAGTTTCGGATTAACATTTTATCTATATATATAAAAGAAAGTCGTGTTTGTTACAACACTTATAACTCGAGAACGGCTGGACCGATTGCCATGGTTTTTGATTTGTTGGATTTGTTTCCGTCCCGAATAGCAGAATAACTCTTAAAAACATTGGAAAATTCTCGAAAAAATAAAATAAAAGAAAAAACATTTTCCCATACAAATGAAAGTGTCAGTTGAAAAAGGGATTACGATATTTATTGGTTGTCAAATATCAAAACGTCAAATCGATTGGTGTCACTTTTATGTCGCGAAAGTTGTCTGTGATTTGTTATGAAAATTTAAAAATGTCAAATCGATAGGGGTGAAATCGCTTTTCCCATGGGGTTCGAGCGCAAGAATCAAATCAGAGTAAACATCAAAAGAAATGACAATTACAAATCACCAAAATGATAAAACCTATTTCAAAACTAAAAAAAATAAAACAAAACGTTTTTAAAAAAAAAAAATTACAATAAGGAAATCTTTATTTTTATGAAATCTTCAGTTTTTATGGATACGGGTCTTCCGAAGGGGTTTAGAGCGTACTCCAACACGCTGCTCAACTGCGGGTTGGCGGAGGCCAGTATTTTCGAACCGCCTAAAGGCCACTGACTTAACTTAACGACTGTCATTAAATGATAACAACCGGGACCGACAGCTTAACGTGCCTTCCGAAGCACGGAGGAGCTCAAGATGAGCTAATGATAACAACCGGGACCGACGGCTTAACGTGCCTTCCGAAGCACGGAGGAGCTCAAGATGAGCTAATGATAACAACCGGGACCGACGGCTTAACGTGCCTTCCGAAGCACGGAGGAGCTCAAGATGAGCTAATGATAACAACCGGGACCGACGGCTTAACGTGCCTTCCGAAGCACGGAGGAGCTCAAGATGAGCTAATGATAACAACCGGGACCGATGGCTTAACGTGCCTTCCGAAGCACGGAGGAGCTCAAGATGAGCTAATGATAACAACCGGGACCGACGGCTTAACGTGCCTTCCGAAGCACGGAGGAGCTCAAGATGAGCTAATGATAACAACCGGGACCGACGGCTTAACGTGTCTTTCGAATCACGGAGGAGCTCGAGGTAATATAAACCCATCCGTGTACAGGCTACGGTCGACGTTGCTTAACTTGCGTGTTCAATTAGACTGACACGCGCAATGACGCCATCGAGCTTCTCTATTATTTTCTACTATTCATTGTTTTAATTCCATAAAATCATAAATTTAGTTCAGCTAATATGTACCACGACATTCATTGATGTTAGGCGGTACGAAGTTCGCCGGGACAGCTAGTTTCAAATATAAGTATGTTATTGTCAATTTGGGTTTTGGTATCAGTTTGGGTTTTGTATGACTACTGAGAATTAAAAATACTGCATAAATAAATTCATTATTAATTATCAGGTCATTTTAGTCTCCACTACAGGAGCACGACCCTCTCTCGTCCGTCCCAGACAGAAGGAGGATTTGGCCTACACTCCCCACGCTGGCCAAACGGGTTGGGGAGGCCTGATCGAGGTTTGATAATGTATTTCCCTTAGTCGCCTTGTACGACATCCACGGAAAGAAATGGAGGGATTCTATTCTAGTCAGCCGGAAAACACACGGCCATAAATAAATGAATAATTATAAGTTTATGAAAAATGCTATGCAATAGCTTTACCGCGGTCGTCCTCGAGTGCCACACGTATTTTTTTATATGAGAGGGCGTAAACGAGCATGTGTTGATACTCAGGTGACCCTGATGGAAAGCAATCACCACCGCCCATGGAGATCAGCAACACCATGAGATCGCCGTTGCCAGCCTTTAATTTTAACTTCTAGTTTACTTGTCTTCTATTAGAATCACAAAATAAATTAAAGATTCTTTTAGTAATGTAATACACAAATGTGTATTACATTACTCAATGTTAAAACTAAAAGCTAAGAAAAAAGAAATAGATTTAGAAAAAGTAAGCACTTTTATACGCGCATAAACAATATTAAACAACAATCTTAATTCGCTTATTTAGCCCGTCGTCGCATCTAGCATTAACTATATTTTTACGATCATGGGAAGTTAAAAGAAATTTATAGTAATCAGTAATTCCCTCAAACCGATGAAGAATGTAATCTTTAGTTAACAATAAATATACAATACTTACGTACGTTAGTGTTCTTAAAGACACTTTTATCGCTCCTCATCTCTTTTGGTTTTAATGGGCAAATCCTGTAATAATGATGACAGGGTTGATGTATCGAGCCGATTCTCAGCTTCATTCTGATATAGCAACAATGTTGGATAATCGATGGATAACATGAAGAACGAATACAGTGTTAGGGGTGGTCAGTTCCATGCTTGAAGAAAACTCATTTATGTAAAGGCATGTATGGAAGAAACGGTGAAAAAGTGAAAAATCTTATTAAATTTACAAAAAGATTTACGATAACAGTGCGTCCTGGAAAGGGGGTGACATGAGATCAAAACTTATCGACAAAAAAATATTAAAAAAATAAATAATATTTTCAATAATAAAAAAAAAATCTATAATAAAAATAATAAACTAAAAAAACTACTTTACAAAATTATCTTAACACTTTTATTTTGTTTATCATCATACATATCATCATCATACATAGATAGCCTTATCTATACTTATAATAAATCTGTAGAGAGGTCAATTCTGTACATGAAATATATTTCCAAAATAACTATCTGGGGGTGATTAGTGATCGATACTGATACCAAAAATGCAAACAGTAAAATTTTTGTCTGTCTGTCTGTCTGTCTGTCTGTCTGTCTGTATGTTCGTTATAGAAACAAAAACTACTCGACGGATTTTAACGAAACTTGGTACAATTATTCTTCATATTCCTGGGCAGGTTATAGTATACTTTTCATCACGCTACGATCAATAGGAGCAGAGCAGTGAAGGGAAATGTTGGGAAAACGAGACAAGTTACTCCATTTCTTAAGCTTCCGTCGCGTGTTCAGCCTTAATGGTTAAAGCTACACAGAAATCATGTATGACGGAAATGTTCTCCTTAAAATTATATAAAAATTATCCCACGACAGCATATGTCTATCTTTTATGGTTGAGTCAGAAACTTGCCAAGCACCGCGCCCGTACACAATGAGTGCTGCCGCGCGGGGGGCAGGGAGCGGGCGGGGGTTCGTTACGCGGCGTGGTACCACATGAGTAAAAAACGATGGTAGTACGGCATAGAAAAAATATGCCTAAGTGTGCTTGCCCAAACGTGCAGACACGTGACAATTATTGTTTTGCAAATGCATTATTATTCACTGCAAATTGTTTACAAATCGATTTGCATACTTTAGTAGATAAGTTATTAAATATTGTTTTCTATAGTTGGGTCATTGTTTTGTTTATTTCATTCGTTAAAAGTAGATTACTTTCGAGTTTAATTAGATGTTATTACGTCATTATTTTTTGTTGCACATTTGGATGCTAGGCAGGTACCTAAGAACGGTAAGTTAATTGCCCTCACCAAATAAACAGCACTTTTTTGAGCGTTGTACAAACAAAGCATTTGACCATCTGTGAATGTAAACAAAAGATAAGAAAGCTTAATAGTTTTATGAATGAGTCTTTATGCCTTTGCATGCCGACTCAGTCAGAAGTCGCAATATCCGAAAAAAATAGGCATTCCGATTATTCTGCTCCGAAATTTAAGACCACAACTTTGCAATGGAAGTCGGCTAAAAGTAACCCAGTTGCAACAAAATATAATCGAGGCTCAAATTTTAACAGGTAGCGGTGCAGGAGAAACCGTCTCTATTCCCAGAATTCCCATAATCTAAATCTATAAAAGAAAAAACTGACTGACTGACTTATATATCATCGCACAGACCAAACCGCTGTGTCTAGAGATTCCAAATTTGGCAAGTAGGTTCCTAATGACGTCTAGAGGTGCACTAAGAAAGGATTTTTCAAAATTCATCCCCTAAGTTGGATTCTTTTATCCGAAACTTTACACGAGTACTTCTATACTTAAATGAGTAAACACGTGTTTCAGGATTTTCCAAAATTCAACCCCTAAAGGAGTAAAATGGGGTGCAAAACGTCATGGGTATTGTTTTTATGGTTTATCGGGTCGCTGATTACAAAAACAACAATTATTTTATAATCCAACGTGGCTAACGTGACGATCATCCTCTATTGAGATGTGATGAGATTGAAATGTCTATATATCGATATATGTGTCGTTTTTACGGTTTTTCGGAACGCCAATCCATACTAATATTATAAATGCGACAGAATGTCTGTTACCTCTTCACGCTTAAATCGCTGGACCGTTTTAGATGAAATTTGGTTGAGTCCTTGGGAACCTTGAGTCCTGGGAAAGGACATACTTACCTAAGATAGTTTTTATCCCAGAAATTACCTATTATTGTTATTTATTGTACCCGTAGGGTGAAAACGTGACCATCATCTCCTATTGGGGTGCGATGGCGTTGAAATGTATAAAATGTGTTGAAAAAGTCTGAAGTTCCGTACTCTAAGGGTAAAATGGAACCCTATTACGAAGGCTCCGCTGTCCGTCCGTCCGTCTGTCAGCAGGTTGTATATCATAAACCGTGATAGTTAGACAGTTGAAATTTTCACAGATGATATATTTCTATTGCCGCTCTAACAACAAATACTAAAAAAACAGAATAAAATAAATATTTATGGGGGCTCCCATACAACAAACGTGATCTTTTTGTTCTTTTTTTGCTCACAATTGATAACGGCAATAGGTAAACGCCTGAAATACTCAGTCAGTATTTAGTTACATATTCACTTTAAAAATAAATAATTAAATAAAAATAAAACAAATATTTAAGGGGGGCTCCCATACAATAAATGTGTTTTTATAGATAATGGTACGGAACCCTTCGTGCACGAGTCCGACTCGCACTTGGTCGGTTTTATGGTATATCGGGTCGCTGATTACGAAAAAAACAACTATTTAATAATCCAACATAGCCGACGTGACAACTCTGTAGGGGTGCAATGGGGTTGAAATGTCATATTATCAATATGGGTGTCGATTCTATGGTTTTCTGGGACGTCAGTTAGGACAATGGCATCGATTTGAAAATATAACGTAGTGGACAAGAATTACTTAAAAAGATTTTTCAAATTTTACCTCTAAGAGGGTAAAACGGAGGTCCAAAGTTTGTATGGGAAATTGAGATTAGTTGGTTTATATGGGAAAACGAGATTAGTTGGACTATTTTATCCTAAATTTTACACGAGTACTTCTATTGATTAATGAGTAAACATGTGTTTGCCCCGAATGTCACGCGAGCGAAGCCGCGGGCGAAAGATAGTACATAATAAAAATGTTACGGTTTTTTTTAACGCGCGCTTTTAATTTTGTTTTACGGACGTTTTTCGCCGGCTAGGGTACCCTTCCGCAACGCCCCATAAGGAACTTCGGTCCAAAAATATAAATTCTGTGAAGTGGAGTTACTTCCCCAGTCGGGCAGCTTACAGATACGCTGTACCCTACCTCTCTTTTGCGAGAATCTCTTTTGATCTAAAGAACGGGGTGACCTACTTACACGGTTACACCCCAATAGATCTCTTCTAGGATCTTATGAGGGACATCAAACAAGGCATGCTCATCTGCCATTCGAGTGAGAAAATATTTTGTTAACCGGTGGTATAAATGAACGTTCTTATCAATCTTAACTGCAGAGAGTTAAAGTTGAAAGTTCGATGGCGATTCCAGAGGAGTTCGATGGCGTTCGTTACTCGTGTCAGTCTAATCGAACACGCAAGTTAAGCAACGTCGACCGTAGCCTGTCCATGGATGGGTTTATTTATCTCGAGCTCCTAGGTGCTTCGGAGGGCACGCTAAGCCGTCGGTCCCCGCTGTTGTCATTAGATGACAATCGGTAAGCCAAGTCCGTGGCCTTGCGGCTTGAAAATACTGGCCTCCACCAACCCGCAGTTGAGAAGCGTGGTCTAAAACCCTTCGATTGTGGGCCCGTATCCCAGCAGTGGGATGAAATATTGACGATGAAAGTCGAAAGTGTGTGCAACAGTGTTGCAATAATTATTTCTCCGTAAGCTTCTGTACTAAAGTTACGTTGCGTTAAATTATTATAGGTTATAATCATGCTATCGCGGAGTGATCAATGAGAGCCTCCACGTGCTCGATCAAGTTCAATCAGATATTTAAAGGCCGGCGCACACTACAGGAGTGAATCCCACTTTATCTATTTTGCATATCCAATGATGGATTTCTTGTTCTTTTGAGTGTTTCGGAAGGCACGTTAAGCCGTCGTCGGTCCCGCCAAGTCAACTCAGGCGGACAATATATTGTTAAATATCCCAATATTTATGTTTTATGATACAATAATTCGCCCGTGCTTCGGAGGGCACGTTAAGCTGTTGTCCCGGTTGTTGCCATTAGATCACAGTCGTTAAGCCAAGTCAGTGGTTTTTATCCAGCTTGACAACACTGGCCTCCAACAACCCGAAGATGAGCAGCGTGAGGAGGAGCCCCTTCGATTATGGGTTGATGCAAACAAAATAATATATTTTTCCTCGGTAAAATCGCTTTCCAATAACTGTTTTCTTTTCTGTATTATCGCTAATGGATATACGGATAATATACGGATATAAATTAGAAAAAAAATATGTGCCACTTTATCAACTGTCAATAACCACGATGATGTGAGATCCACCCACAAGCGGGGCGCACACGAAATGCAGCCTATTGCAAGTCATTTGTCATTCCTGTAGTGTGTGATGGTTCATATAAAATTATGTGAAAACATTTTTTGCAATATGTAGAATTGCGGTGCGGCCCGCCGTAGTGTGCGTCAGAGTTGAGTGTGAGTTCTCACGAAGATTAAATGTCTATTAACTCTACGTTTGTGTTATCTACGTTTTGTATAGAATTTTGAACCACGCCTCTAGCGCAATTTTCTGAAAACTTAATTTGAATTCTAAGTATTATGTTTATTAAATATCATATGCTAAACTAGCGGACTACTTCATCAGACTTTATATCTCAAGTACCATCAGTATCAGTCAACTTCATCATCTTCAGAGGCAAATTATTTTACAGGCTATCGATAGCCTGTAAAAGGAAACTCAGAACAAAATTTCAGCGTTCTAAGTTCATGACTTATCAAATGACGAATGTCGTTGATGATTTCGTTAGTAGATCAATGAATTAGTTGGTGGATCGGAACTTTCTTTATATATATAAAGATATGGGGTGCAAGTGGCTTACCACGATCTTTCTAGACAATACCAACCTTGATTTGCTTCTGAAGATGATGGTGCTGACTGCTGAAATAACACAAGGAGTTCTGGGAAAGAGCGGAAGAGTATATCGAGCTTAATTGAGAAAGTACCTCCACCTCACAGAAGCCCGCAACTTACAAATACCCGTGAAGTCGACACGTGAGGAGATAGAGAAGGTCTCAGTGCTCCAGGAATGATACTCCTTGTATTGACAGGTATAGCATAATCGCTTTATATTAAACGGGCAGATATGTTTGTCTGTCTGGTACACGGCGTTGTATATACAAATAGAAAGATTGTTTTAAAACTATGGACTAAGATAATTGTAATATATCTAACCTTGTTTTGTTCTAGGTGGAAAAATGCTCCTTCATTTCATGCTGCTGAGGAAATTATCAATGTGATATGTGTCGTGTTCGACGTCTGCTTGGAATATCTTCAAGTTGTAATTTCGGATTTTTTCATTGATTAGTTTGGTATTAATAATACTATATAATCTGTAACATGGAGATAGACACATAGTTACAAAATAAAAATAATAATGACTGATGTGTATTATTTTATGGTGTTTTGTTTTGTTATGTTATGGAAATGGGCAGGACATATAGCCAGAATGGATGGACCGAGATCGATGGACCAAAAAGGTAAGTGGCGACCATGGACTTATATACACGCTGGGTGGACAATATTATTATCATGAGTCATCATTAGGCATGCCGCAGCTGTGCACAAGATCACAGAAGTATAATTTAGATCCCACAGAAGTGGGAAAGACGAAGATGGAATAGTATAGAGTAAGGTCTATGTCCAAAGACGAAATATGAATGGATCGACATTTAGACATTGCTATCAGTTACTTAAATCGTTATGAAACTGTAAAGTTTGGTTCATTGTTGTTTATGGCGACATTCCAAAAATATAATAGTCTTGTTAAGCGCCAGTGTCACATTAAAGGTGCTCGTTAGCATGAACGCATTCACATCGATTGCATATGTTGACCAAATATACCCATTGCATAATCTGATCACGCGTTCCCAAATTGACCCACCTCTGAAAGACTTTAATAGACTGAACAATGTAGCACAACTCGGTCCCTGCCCCGTCGCACAATACCAGGCACTCCGAACGTCCAAAATTTACGACAAACATACACATGTATTTATACATTACTGACCTGTGATCAAAAAGAATAGTATCGTTTTATTTTCGAACAGCAATGGATACTGATGTGAATCAATATACATTGTGATATGTCCTTTAAAAACTGAATTAATAAAAGTTCAACAGCCTGATTGTTTGGACATTTTGACAGCTGACCACGCTCGTTACTGGTGTCGTCGTGAAAGGCATCAGTAATCTAAATGCAAGGCTAATTGAATACAAAAGAAGTGATAACCACGGAATGCACTTTGTATTGTTGCGTAGTTAAAAAAGGTTAAGGATTGAGCAAACATTCTTAATCGCTAACTACGTTATCTCCGATATTTGCTTAGTCTATTGTTTAAAGTTATTTTAAACGACCCACGGCTAGCGCCTGTCTACACGAGATAGTGTAACATAAAGCCTTTAAGCTCGTGGAACGTTCAACGAGATATCAGTTTCATTAAGTTTCAATTCCTGTATTCCATTATTTATTTGAAGGAATTATAGTGGATACAATTGCATGAGATATTTTTCTTCAGATGTCAACACTTTCCATTATAAATTATAGGGAAGAAATATGTTATTGTTGATGAGATTTATTTATGTACAATTATAACAGAGATAAGATATTTTTGGGGTGTAAGTGGTTCATCAACATCTTTGAACCAAAGCCAACTTCACCTGCACGCGGTGCACCCTGCTGACTAACGAAACTCTGGCGAAAAGAGAGGTAGGGAGCGTAATTGTAAGCTACCCGACTGGGGAATGTACCTCCACCTCACAGAATACCGCAGCCAAATAACGGTTCCCTTGAGGGCTGTTGTGTTCCTGCGAGTGAGTGAGGTCACCAGAAAGGAAGGAGATGCTGCGATGGCAGCGGGGGTGACGGCGTGCGAACGATATTTTATGTTGCGAGCGTTAATATGGCTACGGTAACCGCTTCACATCAGGCGGGCCGTATGCTTGTCTGCCACCCGACGTAGTATAAAAAAAAACGATACATTATCGTAATGATTTTGGTGTATGTAATACCCTCCCGCAAACTCTTAAGTTGTGAAATAAACTTGCCGAGGATTTCTCAAGATTATGTATGTATGACAGTGTGGGATTCTTCAAGGAATGCCAATAATTACAAAAAAAAGACCCTTGATTCGACAACGTGTGAGTGACCTTTGGTGTTGCGGCCGTCGTTAGGCAGGTCGTTTGCTTGTTTTACACCTTAAGGCCTACGTACGTACCTGCTACAAAACTAGCGCAATTCGAGTCCAAAAGTATTTATTCGCAAAATACACAACGTACCACACGTCTGTTCATACTCATAACGCGTCAGACTAAGTGATATGTACTTATGTTACGTAGTACTATTGCTTTTAATGTGCTTATATAATTTTATGTTTTTGAGCATAATGTGTTATATGTATATGTGTATGTATATATGTGGTATATGTGTGTGTGTATAATTCAAGTATGAGTATTAAGGTATGATTTCATTGTCATTATTTTATATTAAATTGTGCGAAATTTACTCCTCCTGTATTCCGTGGTTGACTGGAAGAGATCCCTGTTGGGATAAGTCCGCCATTGTACTAGTGGTTAATATTACGTATAAGTGTATGTATTACTGTTATAGTGCAATAAAGATTTACAAACAAACAAACAAACAAACGTATTATAAAACTGTGTCACACGATTATTATATATTGTTTATTTTTATTTTACATAAATTATTATTTACATAGTTACATCAAAAGTGTACGAAAGTGAGTTTATTTCTACGAGAGATCTCTTCCAGCCGAGGTACTATCCATAGTTTTTTTAACAACTCATAAAATTGATAAAATGAAATAAACTGTAGTTATTTCAGTAAAATGTGTCAGAAATCGGCCGTTTTCTGTAAATTTCGTTGCAACAACTACAGGACTCATTGTTTTATCAATTTTGTAATGTATAAAAACTACGGGACTTAATAAACAATCGTGTAATATACAGTTTTTGACGTGACAACGTCTTATAATATTCGATGGAGCCGGCTGTACGCACGAAAAAACATGACGTATGCGGCGTTACCTCGCTCTGAGTCGTTCCATTAAACTTTTCTTTTGAAAAATGCAAACATTCCATCAGTATTTTCTTATGACGTTGTCACGGTCAACTATCGTCAGTAAACCGACTTTACAGACAACCGATTTTTTGATTCGGTATGTAAATTAGGCCGAGTGGTTTCCGGTAGACTAGAATAGAATCACTTCGTGTCTTCCCGTGGATGTCGTACAAGGCGACTAAGGGACATTATAAAACATCGATCAGGCCTCCCCAACCCGTCTGGCCAGCGTGGGGAGTGTAGGCCAAATCCTCCTTCTGTCAGGGACGGATGAGAGGGTCGTGCTCCTGTAGTGGAGACTAAAATAACCTGATGATGATGATGATGATGTAAATTTATTTGTTAATAATGTAAATTTATTTCGCGAATAATTTTTTTTTTACTAGAGTAGCGCTAGTTTCGTCGCATGGAGCCCTTTAAGGAGCTCGATGGCGTCGTTGCTCATGTCAGTCTAATCGAACACGCAAGTTAAGCAACGTCCACCGTAGCCGGTCTATAGATGGATATATTTATCTCGGGCTCCTCTGTGCTTCGCAGGGCATGTTAAGTCGTCGGTTTCGACTGTTTGCCATTAGATGATAGTCGTTAAGCTAAGTCAGTCGCAGTTGAGCAGATCTCCATAATCATAAAGATATGATGATGATGATCACTGTCATCTAATGACAATAGTTGCGATCAATATTATAAATCTCTCCGAATTTCTTTGGCCATGCACCGATTTTTTGTATTCTGATGGGATTTTCCGTATGCTTGATTTTTCGATTTATGAATTAAATATGTGAAGTCTCGTTCGAGTGGCGGCGAAACGCACGCGTTTATGTCTTTATTTCATTTCGTTTCTAAAATCATGATGTCATTATTTAAATATGTAGTTGATTTCGTTGATTACGGCCAGTTGGCAAGTTTGCCAGAATATCAATACATATAATAAAACAGTAGGAACCGCGTGTCTGTACATTTGATAAAATTAACGAAAAATGAGTGTGGGCGATAAAAAAAGAGTAACAGAACACAAAAAAGATTTTTTTGATTTTTTTGTCTGTCTGTCTGTCTGTCTGTATGTACTCGCTAATCTTTAAAACTACTGAACAGATTTTTACGCGGTTTTCACTAAAAGATTAAGGTCATCCCTGAGCAACATATAGGCTTTGTTTCATCGAAATCTGATGTCAGATTAAAAAGTTATCGTCATTTAAAGTTTAAAGAAAATTTTTCTTTATAGAAAATCACTCATCACAAAATCTAAGAAACTACAAGTGCTAGGAGTCTCAAATTTTGTATGGGGGTTCCTTTCAGGACGTAGATGCTCACTAAGACGGGAATTTGGAAAATTCAACTCCTAAGGGGGTGAAATGGGGGTCCAAAGTTTGTATGGGGAACCAAGAT